>OY728151.1:488763508-498763508 GCA_963277665.1 Viscum album | reverse complement strand
TTCAAACCCCTGAAGCATGATCTCACATGTATAGTGAATGTTGGACAGCATTGAGTACCTTGGTCATATCACTCTTGTTTTCTACACCGGGTTAGCCCAAGTAGACTTAGAGCTGATTTACTAAAGGTTCTTTGTTAAAGAAGGACATGTGACATCATCCCTCTCTTAGTGATTTCCAAGAAGATGCTATTGAAAGGGAGGAAGAGATTTTTTTTTTAAGTGAACCACACCACACCTTTGCATTTGATTGCCAATAAGGGGGAGAAAATATTGGGCACACATATTGACCCATTCATATGTGCTGATGGAGTGTATTGACAACAAATACAAAGGGGGAGATTGAAGTGCATTGTGTTGCATTTGTTGTCAATGAGGCATGAAGTTGTCTTGGAATGAATGGAAGTCAAGGAATGTCACGATGTGAATGACAAAGGTTGTGATGGTGTTGGTGGTGAAGGAGAATGGCCATGGAACATAGAGGAATGTCACTTAGGAGATTCACTAAGTGGCATTGGAGAATATGGTTGAAACATTCTCCATGTATATCTGACGATTGTTGAGCTGTTCTTTAAGTTCATAGAACTTGTATCATGATGATACAAAGTCACAACATGATTAGAAGACCATGCATTGTAGTGACAATGCATGAGGAGTTGAAGAAGATCCATCCACAAGTCCTAAGTGGATGAAGTGAGCTGAAGAAGTCCATGCACTATCACTTAGTGCATGTGAATCAGAAGATGTTCCAATTGATCCCTGATTGGATCAATGAAGTTTATTGAAGAAATATTTGATTCAGGAGCTCGGTTGAAGATGAAGAAACCTTCAGGAATTCCATTCTTAAATGTTGATCATATGTTGAAGAAGAATGGAGGAATTCTAATGAAGAAGATTAATGCTTGAATTCCTAAGAAGAAGAGAGAAGAAATGGCTTAGAGGAGAAAGGGCATTTGGCATTTTACACTTAAGTACTTTGTATACTTAGTGTATATTCAAGCAAAAAAATATGCCAACCTCAAGGGCCAGCCTTAAGGGTTCAACCCAAGGCACATGTGGGAACCAGTCACCACGCCCAAGGGGATCCCATGGGGCCAGCCCAAAGGAGGCCGGGGCCGTGTATAAGCCCCGAGCTACGCGGTGGTGAAGTCCACGCAGCGCGCGCGCCCGAAGGCACGCATAGTGGGCGCCAGTGGCGCGCCCGAGTGGCAAGAGTGGGCGCAGAGCGCGCCCGCAGGGAGAACACGGTGCGGGGCGGCACCGTGGAGGGAGGAGATTCAATTGAGTGTGCTGGGGGAGCGGCATGTTGATAAGCCGCGAGAAAACCTCTCGCCGTTTCGATGTGGGATGCGGATTTTTTCCGCGGGAGTAATCCTGGCCGCACGATCAATCGCGCGCCAGATGTCGGCCGCACAACTGATCCGCGGCGAGGCGATCAGATCCAGGCCGCCCGATGTATCTCCATCGCCGCATCCAACGGCCGTGGCTTCGTCCTCTTCCTCGAGCCCGAGCCGAAGCCACCCGCGAGCCCCGCTGAACCAGGCGCCTCCCGAGTGATGTTTTTGAGATTCCGGCCATCTCTCTCGAAGCCGAAGGCACCCTCGTGCTCGTCTGGACATACCGAATCCATCCATGCAATAAAGAGAGCATGCATGCAATGTTTGGAGGATTTCGAGTTCGGCCGAGGCAAGCAAAGCTGCCGAGGCCACGTGGTTCGTGTTTTGCATGGGATGAGCCTTAACCGAAGGCCGTGCATGCGTTATAAATCGCATGCACGTGAGGAAAAATAAAAGAGAGAACCCGCGTGAAACAGAGGAGCAAAATAAAGATTTGGAAAGTTTTTAAAGATCCGAAGATCTCGGGATTTCAAGATTTAACACGCGGAAGATGCGAGGCAGCCTCTGCCTATAAAAGGAGCACCCGAGGCTCTCTGATGGTTTGCTGATGCGCTGAAAGTTTGAAGAGAGTCCCGCGTGTGCCTCTGCCTCGCGAAGAAGAAGCCACCGCGCAAAACTTTGCGCGGCTGTTGTCCCGAAGCCACCCGAGGCTTTGAAGTGTTCCCTGCGCGCCTACTCCTTTGCGCGACAGGAAGAACCCGAGGCCGCTTCCTTGCGCGCCCGAGGTTGTCACCCTCTCTGCCCGCACCCTTGCGCGGCAGGAGGAAGACCCCGCGGGTGTTGCACTTGCGCGCCCCGCGGGTACGAGGTCTTGCGCGGCCTTTGTGCACCCAAGCTCTTGCGCGGCCAGTGGCACCCAAGTGTAGCTTGCGCGGATATTGAAGAAGAGATTGGCAGGGAGTTCGGGTTGTGTTCTGCACACATTGTGTGTGTGCCAAAGAAGGAAGACCCGAGGCATGCCTTGTGTGTGCAAGTGGGTGAAGTGAAGACCACACATTTGTGTGTGTGTGCAAACTTGAAGAACCACCTACGGCCCAAGTGTGTGCAAGAATAAAGGAGTAGGCCAAGATCAAGTGTGTGCTAAAAGAATATTATTTGTGTGTGCTAAGTGAGGAGGAAGAGCACACTTGACCGTGTGTGCATTTGAAGAGGCCGAGGGTTGTGACCTTGTGTGTGCACCAAGTGAAGACACATTTTGTGTATGCAAAATTGAAGAACAACCTACGGGTTAAGGGTGTGCAACAAGAAGAGGGAAGAGGCCAAAGTCAAGTGTGTGCAAAACAAAGAACAATTTATGTGTACATAAACAAGTGACAAAGAAGGTCGAACCTATGTGTGTGCACAAGAAGTGTGTGCTCACTTAGAAGAAGAGGAGAAGACCCACACAAAGTACAACACACTTTTAAGTGTGTAAACAAATAGAATTAAGTGTGTGAAGATTGTGAAGAAGGTGTGTGCTTAAAGTGACTACACCCTTTGTGGGTCTACTCCACCAAGAGGAAGAAAAGGAGAGTGCATGCATGCATGCATGCACGTGCACACGTGAACAGTGCTAAATCAGTGGTGTGCAACTGAGACTGGACCAGACCAAAGATAAAGATATTATTTGTCTGAGCATTCAGTAATTGGAGAGAAGCCGGGGCATCCTTAGAAGAAGGTGATAAAGCCCGAGCTAGATGAGAAGACCTGTTCACCACAAGTGATCAGAAGAAGAGCAAGGCCAGCAGTCTTTATCCCAGACTGCTGAGGATACTTGAAGAAGAACTTAAAGTGAAGAAGAGCTACTCGAGTGACTCGAGGAGCCAAGAGAAGACCCTGTGGGACTCAGGGAGAAGAAGTCTTCAGTGGGATTCTGGAGCAGGCCAGTGGGACTCTGGTAACACTGTGGGACGCAGTATAAAGACCCTCCTGTGGGACTCAGGAGAGATACAGTGGGACTCTGTATCGACCATTGTAATTTTAACAGGTTATAATGGAGAATCCATGCTTGGAGAGCATGGCAAGGATGTAGGCCTTTGGTGCCGAACCTTGTAAATCCTTGTGTCCTGTGCCCTTTCATTACTGCATTATCCGGGAAAGGTTGAGAGATACAAGAAGAGTGGATCGAGGCTTTAACCAGCCATAGAGGTTTAATTGATTAAGAATCAATTAGTAAAAAGTTTTAAAGGATCACTGATTCACCCCCTCCCCCTCTCAGTGATTCACACTGATCTGGGCACTTCAAATGGCACTCCAGGTGTCACTAGCTTTCAGAACATTCTTAGCATTGGATTTATAATACTTATTTAGGTTCCTATCTGAATGCCTTTCTTTCCTTTCTTTCTTTTTTAGCAAAGGGAAATCTTGCCTAATATGTCCATCTCTCTTGCATTCATAACAAGTAACTTCTCCATCTTTCTTATCTTTCCTGTCCTTTTTCTTATACATGGATTGGAAATTTCTTTGGCCAGCTATCTTGTTCATCCGACGAGAAAGATTTGAAAACTCATTTTCAGAGATTTCACTCTCACTATATTCAGATTGCAAAATGACTTTCGTAGACTTGGATCTGGTTACTCTCTCTGGAGTCTTAGCTTCCATCTGATTTGATGTTGTTGTAAAAGCGACAATACCATTTCCATTTTTCTTTTTGATGTTGTCAGCATCTCTTTTCATTCTAGTTTCATGTTGGAGAAGAGTTACAAATAACTCATCAAGAGAATTTGATTGACCTTCCTGTTATCATCTATAGCAGTTCTTTTTGATTCCCACTCATTGGTCATAATATCAATTATCTTATCCACAAGTGCTTCATAATCTTACCCTTTCTCTCCCATAGACTGTAGGCTATTGACAATAGTCATAAATATCTGTTGAAATTTACATATTGGTTCACCATAAAGAAAATTCAATCCATGGTTTCTAGCTCTAAGCATAGCTCTCCTAGTTTCAATCACTTTAGAAGTTCCAAAGTGTGTAACCTCTAACTTATTCCAGATACAATTAGCTGCTTCACAAGAAGAAATTTGGCTATAGATATTTCTAGTCATTGAACAAAGTAGAGTGTTGTGTACCTTATAATTGAGTTGATACTCTTGCTTTTCCTGGTTAGTAAAAGTCCTAACTTCCTTATTAGGAATTTTATAATCATTAGTAAGAATAACAAATTTGTCCACTCCAGTATTGATAACAAAAGTATTCATTCGATCTCTCTATTACTCATAATCATTACCATCAATGATTGGTGGTCTTGTAGGATTTAGATTATCAATGGTACCAACATTGACTCCTACCATACTTAAAATAACCTTCGGCACACAAACTTGTTAGTAGAAAAAGTTCGTAATAAAAAAGTTCAGAATGACAATGTTCGGAATGGGAAAGTGAGAAAGAAAAACTTATACGTGAGTACAAGTATTTCAGAGACCTGCTCTGATACCAATTGTAGGATTGGTATAGAGTATGAGGCTTCCAACCTATGATACCAATTGTAGGATCGAAATAATGTTGTAGATGCTCAATATACAAGAGGGGGGTGAATTGTATACTTTAAAAATTCCTTTGGAACCTTTAATGTTGGTTACAGATAACTATGTTTAACAAAGTTAACCTAAGAAAATTCACAACACCTCTAACACCAAATGAAAACATTGAATAAGGAATGAAGTTATAAACATCAAGTTCTAAGTACTTGCTTAAAACTGGAAAGAGATTCTGAAAGTAGGTTCCGGAAATATGGTTCTGGAAATTGAAACTTAGCTAAAGATTACAACATGAGATTCTACCTTAAAGCGTATAGAATATAAATGAATCAGAGTACAAGTAGGGAAGTATAAGAAAGTTATAATTTCCTTACAATATAAAATTCAGCGGAAATAAACATTTAGTAAAACTACAAGTAACAAGATATAAGTCTTTTAACCCAAAGAGAAGGGTATCCAACAACCTTGGATAAATGTGTCTTGATTTATACATTCAAGCAAGTCTGTCTTACCCACACTAGGCTAAGCCCTCAATACGAAGATAAGAGTCTCTATATTGCTATCCCCGCAATCCCTCAACTTCAAGGTAGTTGGAAACCTCTCTCTTCCTTAGCAAGGAAGCCCTCGAACTTCAAGGTAGTCGGAAACCTCTGTCTTCCTCAGCAAGGAAGCCCTCAAACTTCAAGGTAGTCAACACCTCTTTCTTCCTATCCTCGGATGTCCTCGAATGTAATCACCAACATTCGGAGTCACACGATGCAAAAACTGAACGAGCGGTTCAGTACACACTTGGCATTAAAAGCTTTCTCTCTCTATAAATCACCTTAGCAGCATGTGGTCTCTAGATCGATCAACTTCTCTATTCACTCTTTTTGAGCACTTTCAAATGAGCTTCTATTTATAGGCAAGGTCGGCCTCCTTCCCAATGGTCATATTTTCCTTAAAAATCGGAGGGACCTGTACACGTGTAACTTAACCAACTGTTAGTTTATAACAGAATAGACGACATTGTTTTATAACAAAATAAGTTAAACAGAATGTACGACATCATTTTAAGTCTAACTCAAAAGTTCGGAGTGAAGATTCGGAGTGAAGGTTCGGAGTGTAAGAAAAATATTAAAGAGTAGACAAATTATAAAAGCGTAAGCAAAATGAATGTTCGGAGTCTAACCAAAAATAATTTGCAGAGTCTAAATAAATTTGGAGTGTATAAAGAAAAGATGATTGGATTCTGTTTAATAGGTGAATTCAGAATGAGAATTCGGAATGAGAATTCGTCATCAGAATTCATAATAAGAATTCGTCATCAGAATTCATAATGATAATTCTTCATCAGAATTCGTAATGAGAATTCGTCATGAGAATTCATATTGAGAATTTGTTATCATAATTTGTAATGAAATTCATCATCAGAATTCGTAATGAGAATTCGTCATCAGAATTCGTAATGAGAATTCGATGTCGAACTTCATGAGGATTCGTATCCAGAATTTGGAGTAGAACTTTATCAGAGTTCATATCCGAAATTCGGAATGAAACTTCATTATAGTTCTCATTTGGAATTCGGATTGAAACTTCATTACAGTTCTCATCCAGAATTCAGAACCTAAAACAGAATTCTTCATATCAAGGTTTCAAACGATTCCGAGAATATAGAAATGAATCCGAATATTATACTTAAGAATTATTTGGATGAAAATATGATAAGGATAATTTTTCTTACAAAAGCAATCTTTCTTATTAAAGCAATTTTCCTTATAAAAGCAATTTTCTTTATAAAAGCAATTTTCCTTATAAAAGCGATTTCTTTATAAAAGCGATTTTCCTTAAAGATAAGGTGTTTGTGATTTTCAAAACAAGAAGGAATGAAAAAGTCATAAGGAAAACCTTATTAACTCAACAATTTTTAATCATGAATTTATTATTATTACTTTTTTCTCATACAATAAGATAAAAAATGATCAAAATCCTGTGTTATAATCTTATAACAATAATTCATAATCTATAAAGATTGTAAATATCTCCACAAATAAAATATGGTTTAGTTAAATGGTCATTTTCTCTCTATGAAATCATTGATCACATCTCCTAATCCATTTACCATTCCCTAACACAACCTATCATTTTTTAATAACCACATAGAATGAATTAATTTATTGTCTTAATATAGCTAAAAACATCTCATTAAATAATATTATTTTCAATTAAAAAATATATTTTACCTAATCGACATAAGAAAAGAAGATGTAATTTATTTTTTTAATGAATATTTCCTTTAACCCGATGCAATCACATATATCCTAAACGTTACAATACATATTTCATCAACCTTGTTATAGGTTATTTTTTCAAAATGTTCTCCCAACATGGTATCATCAACATAAAGGGAGATCAAACTTCATCTGAAATAATTAACATCCAAAATCACAAATTGATGTTTTTTTCAACATAAAGAATCTAAATAATCAAATAATTGATTATATATTATATTATTAATGAAATTGATCTTGGTGGTATGATTATAATATTTCCTAGGTTTCTTTATCATCATTATTGACACTTGACAATTTATTTTACACAATATATACGTTAGATGATCCTGAATGCCATATGAATCATCATCATTGCAATCGATGTAAAAAATAATATAAAATGTTCTATTTCTTTTTCAAATTCATCCATATGGCCCAAAAATGAATTTCCAAATAATATTAATATTATTATTAAATTATTTAATTTATATATATAAGAATATATATATATATATATCTAATTCACACACACACATATTAAATGCATATGTGGGGAAGGTGGAACTCCTTTTTCTATGTATACCGTGCACCACGGGACCCCTAGGGGGATAGGTAGTGAGTTAGAGACTAGGAATCTCTGTATAAAACTATTATTTTTTAAATTTATGTATATATATATATATATTATTTTGGTTTCTATTTTTAACTTTTTAATTATTCATTTGGGTTGGTCGACCTTACCACCTGTGTTTCTATCCTTGATTACTACTAGTGTCACACCTAGAATAACATTGTTCACACTATTCAAAAATACAAATAATAACTACTTTCACCACCCTAAATACAAAACTAGAATCATTTTCCATTAATATTGACTCAAGTTCTTCAAATTATAGAGACAAGTTAGTTAGAAATGATATAATCTCTCAAGAATATATATTAACCTTACAACAAGATCATAAATTTATTTACTATGATACAATAATCTAATGATTATATTTAATTTAATGTACATACTAATCTGTAATACAATATTTTCTATTTTAGCTTTAAAATTAAAATTAAAAGGATAATAATGAAAAAATAAATTTGTGTTTTCAGGTTAGTTCAATGGGAAATACCTTGAATTAGGATTCCCAACAAGCTCTTTCTGGTACAACTATCTCCCTGAGCATTAACAAGTATCTAGGTAGACGTAGGGTGGAATTAAGGGAGGGAGGGAGAGAGAACATGATACGGGTTTTATGTCATTCATTCCCCCATCATTCGGTAATTTATTACACATCTAATATGTTTCAATAAACCAAGGTTCTCTAAAAAAAATCCAAAATTTTAACCCATAATAAATCTTCCTGTTATGGAATTGCTTGTGCTATCTTTTTCCAAATAAGACATACTATTTAAGAGTGATTAATTTTTTCTCATCCATAAATAGTCATATTCCAAATTTTTCAAAAACTTTCCAAACTTCTCATGGTGTTCCAAAAAAACATAATCGGCCCTATTCCAATAAATATGGGAATAAAAAATTCTATAAAATCAAAAAAATACTAAACCTAATGACTTAATGTTCTTAAATCACAATTTGATTTCATGGACATGTGTTAAAAATATTAATATTTTATTTAATCTATAAATTCACTACAATTATTGTTAATGGTATTAATATCATCCTAGAAATATTAAAATATTATCATTTTGTAAACACCCCATTTTGGACCCAATAGTCTAGTATGTTTTTCAATTAGATATTGCATTTAAGTGGAATTTATCATCTATTCTAATTTAATAAAAATATCAATATTTACTCTCAAATTTCATCCTATGATATGTCAAGATTTTAGGATACTTTATATAAATTAAAATTAGTGTTTTCAACCCAATGGAAATGAAGGGTGCACCATGTCCTAAGATAGGATACGTACTCATTTGGATAATTCCCATACTATTAAATTATCCCCACCATAGAAATGTTTATCATAAAAATTATTCAACTGTATAAATACACTACCATATATTTAATTTAGAAGAATGAAACATATAACAATCAATTGTAGATAAATTAGAGTTATAATAATGTGACTAGTCTACAAGAATTTCTATCAAACATTACTCAATTTCATAAGAATAAGATAACAAAGTATGTTTGACCTATTGAGGATAAATATATTAATGGTTTCTTCCAATAACACATTCAACTATACCACTAAATTTTAATACAACAATTTTATTATAGGGTATTCCCATCACAAGGATTGGCTTCATCAACACCCTCAAACATACAATGAAAATAATTAAAAAATGAAACTGCTCATTCATCGAAATTAATGATGTTCATGATTTAACATTTAAATTTATTATACATTATATACATAGTATTTAATATCCCCCAAAAAATTACCATCAATTCAAAGGAATTTTTTAAATCTCCCTATATTTAAGGAAAATATTATAGTTTTTATAACACCATACCTTATCATGATTAGTATCATTGAGAACCACTTCCCTTGAGATGATTGTCGAATTCCAGGATCATTAATAAAAAATGATTATCATATTTAATTATTCATGAAATATTTATCACTAAAGGGATAAAAATAAATATTGAAATCCCACCTATCAATCTATATTTTAACTCACAATCCCACTACAAGTTGAAATTCCAAAAGATCTCAACAAATTAATTTTCACAATTCGTCTTCCCTTATAAATATTACATTAAATATCCACCCTGTTTCATAAACAATGAATTAAGGTAATCCAAGTGTTCCACCAAGGTCCTAAAAGGGTCAACCATAGGAGGAAAAAATTCAAAAACATTCTTAGTATAGGATCCACTAAAAAGGAGCCCATAAAATTCAATGAATTACAGAATATGGAAATATATAAATAGCCAATCAACCAATGATCACAACTAGGATATGTCACCAAAATAAATCTAATATCAGATTAAACATGGAATCATTCATCTAATAAGATATCAATACCATCCAATGATAACCATACATGGTAATAACCCATATGAATTTCAATTCAGGTCAATCAAACACATCTATTCATTTCCATCAAAGTTAAGATATTGAACTAAAATTTCTCTTTACTATCATCTCATTACCACATGATGACTCAAAAAAATCTACTACCTCATATACTATAACCTTATACATAATTTATTATACATTTACTTAATCCAATAATAATTATCTCAATAAAAAGGATCGACATATTCTCTTAAATATCACATAAATATAGTACATTGTGTCTGATGATAATATGACAAGACAGAGCATCAGGATCAATAGGACCCTTAAAATTATCCCCAATATGATTGAAAAATATAAACATAACTAATTATTCAATAAAAAATATTAAAAATAAATGGTAATATTCATAGTAAATTACCATATGTATTCACCTCACATAGAAAATGAAAATAATTCACTTCTAACATCCTATTCAAGAAGTTCACATGAATGTTAATCGTGTTAAATTATAATATATAAATAATTATTCATACTTGATTTCATAACTAACAGAGCTTACATATATCACTATAATTACACTATTACACTCTAATAACTAGTATCTCATACTATATAAACACCCACTAGTGGAACTCTAGTTAGTGAAACTCCACTGGTATAATATATCAACTTCAGAAATAAGTACATGTGTTGTCAATTATTATTCCAAAATTGAATTCAAACTTGTAGTCAACCTATAACATAATATATGTAAATTAGAAATAATCAAATAAATATTTTTCCCATCAATAAATAAATATATATATATCCATATATCTTAAATACCATATAAGCCTTCCTGGGAACTAGAATATTCTATATCTGGTACCATTAAATAAAAAATCAACATTACTATATTTCTTAGTTCATAATTACAATATTGTTTGAGTATAAAAAAAATATAAATATTGAAAATACCTTTACATTGTATTAAATATAGAATGTAGACCACATACTCATGGTGAATGATTAGAATTTCATGAACTCATTTGGTAGTCGATATCATAGAGACTATTCATAGATGTAAACAAATAAAATAGGAAATCAAAAAATATAATCTTAGATCTTTAAGATGTTTTATCCCACATTTAAATTCTTATTTCAAATTGAAATCCTGAATCATGTTTCATCATTAATATTCTTTCCTAGGAATATGTAAACAAATTCATCCTTTAGAAATTACTCTGTTATAAATATTTTTTCTATAGATCCATTGTAAGACATATTCTAACCATCCCAACCAATACTCTCATATTTATTTATCTATAATCCTTCCAATAACATGAATACCATATTGTAAAATCCCAAATCATTTGTTAGTGAAATTCCTGATTCTACCTCGACAATGATAGGGACTAGTAATGAGTGTTGAAGAATCCACATATCACGGGGGGAATTATTTCTAATTATATTTTAATCAACTCTCATACGTATTCAATTCTCCATTCAATTATGAAGCGTAATGATTAATATCACAAAAAATTAATATATATGAGAATATATATTGATCAAAGTGAAATGATACATTAAAATTAATACATACCACTTTTTTCCTATAAACATTACACCCTGAATATTGTTGATACAAAAGTGGCCACCCAAATGAAATATAAAATCCACCAAATATCCACAACCATAATCCATATTAATTTCTCATTATCTTCCATCCTTTTAGAATTTTAATTTAATGACTTGAATAAAATAATGTGGAAGTGTTCATTCAGGGGTGAAATAACAATATCTAATATGGAAGTCCCATGTTGTGAGTCAAAACCTTATATATATAATGATTAAATTTATAAATGGAATGTAATGTTTACTCAATAAAACATAAATTTACATTATCAATAGAAAAAAACCTGAACCACCTTGATCAATTAGACCATATACATTTTTCAACAAACATGCTATGTAACAGGGTTTTGGGAAAATATATAGCAATAAAAACCCATAACACATCATAGATTCCTGACCTCATAACTCAACATATATATAGTAATAAATAGAATATGGAGTAAATATAAGTTACCATTAGTTTAGAATCACCATATTAAACAGGATTATCTAATTACCTTAGAAACATGGGATGAAATCCACATCTCCACCAAAGTAATTACCCATATCTATAACTATATGTGTATACATGATCTGACATTAGTTGAAATGAATATATCTAGGGATTAAAATATATAGTAGTATGTCCATTTTCATTCCCTTCAAACCTTATTCAGAGGGAGAGTCCATAATATAATATATGTAATATGCCACAACCCTCGATATTTGACTACTTGATGCTATATAAAAATGTAATGTAAAAAAACACAATCAAAACAATCTTTTAAGTATAGAAAAATCTCTTTATATGATACACAGAAGCCTACTCAAGTAGAATACCATATAAAGTATCATCCTCACAAACTCCCACTTCATGAATAGATTGAGAGGGAAAAATAATTCATTAACTGATGAATGTTTATTTGGAATTATTTTTTCACCACTTCACAATATATAATAGTTTACTACCTATATAGATATAATTTTAGATTCATTATAAGTTATTTAAAATATCTCTAATAGGTTCAACAACTAATCCCATAATATTTCAATCCATTATTTTAAATATTTCACTTCATTATTCCTTAAGGATCAAAAACCCATTCTTTAATCTATTAATATTATCCATATTAATTTTGGGTTATTTATTTATTTTTGATGATATCATCCAATATATGAGAAAAACCTTCCTCATTTTCATTAAATTACTTCATTCCCACTATTAAATCTTAACATTAGCCAATATTCCCCCCTTAAGATTCAATATCACATCCATAGTTATTAATCTTATGTTGTTATTACTTTATATAATAAAAATATTCACTTATTTCTATCAACTAATACCTCTTAACAACTTTCTCTCCAATATCTTTCAATAATCTACAACTACATTCATTTATGTTATTCTTCATGTTATCAATTAATTATTTACATATCCTTCATTATTTTAATAATCCATTCCATTAAAATTATTTATTAACATCAAATATGATCAACCATAATTAAAATATAAAATTATTCTCTTCCTTAATGAATACAAAATAAATTAACTATTTTCATAAAATGCAAAGGAAATTTTTTATGTTTATTATCTCCCCTTTCTTTATCCTTTGATCAGATCCACTAAACTATCATGCATGACCAGTCACCACTTTCCATGGACTAAGAAACACACACAATCACTAATTAAACAATTATGCCAAAATTATTAAATAATAAAAAAAATTATTATTATCATGTTTTAATAATACTTATTTTGATAAAAATAAATAAACATTTCAATATTTATATAGTAATATATTTTTCTTCCACCCAAATCAATTTAAATTCATTCCAATACTAAGTCTAACTATTTCATCTTTCTTTTCATAAGTCACCTACATCATATTTAAACCCAAAAAATATCACCAAAATAAAAATATATCCATATAAATCCACAAATTTCCAAGGTTCATTATAAAATATTCATTTTTTTCATCAACATAGAATGCATAGACAATCCAATGAATACTGTAATTTTTTTCAATTGATGAATTGTTTTTTGGAGGACTCCTCACAATATCTCCCAACGAAGATCACTATCCTCCGTAAGAATCAATATATTATAATACATATAATTCTCAAAAATATCCTTAAAACCAATAAAATAATTTCTATCTGAGTAATTTTGTAAAATCATATGAATTGGGGAATTGTTTTACCCCAAATTGAGCACCTTAGAGAAAAAATGAATTGAAAATTATTTATAATATTACATAAATTAGTATTAATAAAAATATTATTTTTCTTAAATAATTATATATAGTTATATTTTTTTGAATATAAATATTTTGTTATTATTTTTCTCATATTTTAATTTCATTTTATTTTTCTGTTTAATAGTAATTTTTGGAAGAGGAATTTATCTCTATTGACCTAACCTTCATATAAACTCAATAAACTCACATCCCAAGCTATTTCAATCAACCTGAATCCAAAACATGATTCCTTTTATATAGATTAATTAATTAAGGAATCTAAATTTTTATATTAATATAATTTATAATGTTACATTCTCTATAGATTTTTATTGATCCTATATTGGGATATTCAATTTGATTAACACATTATAAACATCCCATTAATTTGTATGATTTTATGTTTTTATTGAGAAAAACAAATACCATGCCTCACATTACGATTACTAAAATTCCCCACATTCTACCACATTCTTTGATGATTTGACAACCCTTGAGGTATAGAGAGGAAGATAGAAATGGAGGGAGAGGATATAAAACTTGGTAATGGAGTAAATTGATCCCCTCCCCTAAATTACATTATTTATTTGTATTTTAATAAATAGTTATAATCTTGAATTAAATAAATTTTTTATAATTAATTAATGGATGAAAAATCCCCATTATAAAATTAATAGTGAGGATTTTTCCAAATATCATATACCATTTAAATGTTATTATTGATTTATTGTATGATCTAGACATTTTTTGGAGTCATCTCAGGTTTGTTTTAGGTAATTTTTATGGTTTCTAAGTACCTTTTTTCTGGATTAGTGTATTGGGGTGCAGTTGGGTATTTTTTATGAAAAACTAATTGCTAGTGGGATTTAAATGGTTTTCAAATTATTAGAGAAACTGTTGGACCAAAATGTGCCAACCATGAAAAAATGGACATAGAGGTCAACAAAATTTTCTCACGATTTTTCTAAGAATGTGACTAAACCTTGAAAATTGTGAACACTTAGATAGAGGGGTCCGCATAGTTGGCACACAGTTTTCTCCAACTGTGTTCCCCTGCCCATGAAACCATGTGTGTGGATTAAATTATCCAAAAATATTTTTTAAAACCTCATGAACCCCCCTGAGACTCCAATATTTCATCCTTTTATTGGGGTATACAAGTTATAGTGGTTTCTAGAGACATACAAAGAGATTTTAGGGTGATCGAAATATCATTCCTCGAGATCCAAAGCCTGGAATTAAGACGTTCTCTCTTCTTTTTAATTGGATTTTATCCTACTGCTTCTCCAGTTAATTTCTCTATCATTCCTTGATATATTCCTGGAATGTCTCCACCATTTCCATGTATCTGAACCTATGAGTTGAGATCTAGATCTATGATGGGGGATCTATATCTATATTTTCATGTTCTCGATGCCTTTTATCTTAATTTTTGTGTAGGTATTTAGATCTGGAGCTCGATTGATGATGTTATTCTTCTAAGATTTTGGGGATTTCTATTGGACCAATATCCATCATTATACAGAGGTAGGTGGTCTAAATCAAATTCCAATAGTCGTGAATTTGTTATGTTAATGTGAGTTATTAATTTTTATGATTCCCTTGAGGATTGATTTCCTAAATTTGAGTAATTAAAAATGCCAAATTGAATTCTGATTTCCTTGGATAGTAATTTATAATTGAAAAATGAAACAAACGAAGGGGTGTTTCCCAAATACATTTTTCTTTGTATATTGGTTATGGGTTGAGATATTGTAATTGTGATATTGAATTAATTATTTTAATATAATTTATTAAGTGAAATTAATTATGAAATTTTATTTGGATATGTAAGATAATTAATTGTGAGAATTAATTATGTGACACGAAGTTGATCAAAGAAAAGTAATTGTATGAATTATTTATGATAAGTTGATATTTGATATGGATAAATAATATTGATCAATTAATTATGGAATTATTATTATATTGATTGATTAATCAATTGATGTATTTATTAATGGGATATGTGATTAGTTAATTGTTGAGTTAACTAATGGACATTGAAATGTTTAACTAATCATTGGAATAGTAATTTAATGATGGGTAAATTCTTGTGAATTAATGATTGATTAAATCACTAATATTTTTTAGTGCTATAAATGGCGTCCAAGAATAATTAGATGTTGGGACATGGATATGAAGTTCCTCCAAAATAGTTAACATGCTTGAGATATGGGGTGCTTGGAATAACAACTAACACTGAATGAGATATGGTGTTCACGGAATAAGGAACTATAATGAATGAGATTTTGGGGGCTCAGAAAGTCAACCTACATATAATGAATGAAAATAATGAATGATTCTTCAAATGGGAAAAATGAATTGAGACTGGACCTAATGTAATTATTAAAGATTATTTGACAATGTGATAACTGTTTAATTATGAATTGTATTTATTTCTTCATAAAATTGAATGCACTTTTATTTGAATGGATTATATTTAGACACCATTGGTGGGGGCCTTCTAAGTCATAATCACACCCTATTCAGGCTGCCTTATCAGCACCCATGTATAATTAGTTGTTGCAGGAATGGATAAGGGCTAGCCCATGGGATAAATTGTGTTTTGGGATTGGATCATGAGAGAGGGAATCAGATTTAGTTCAGGACACAGTTGGGAGTCGTCGTTTCTTTACATTATGTTTCATTATAGACACTTGAAAATTGCATTGAAAAAGCATGTTTTCACTAACAGTTGAGTATTTTATTTTCATTGTTTACTATAATATGACATGGTATTATTATGGTTATCTGTACACTATTGTACTTGGTTATTATTGTTTTCAGTTGTTTTTGTTTTGATTTGGACAAAATAGGGTATAGTCTCCCCATGACTGAATTACCAAACCCTCACTACTATTCAACAAACTCTAACGTATGTGGAGGAACTCATGAGGGCATGTGGCCAACTGTATTGGGGTGTGAATTAGTGGCACCCGAGTCAGGACGTCATAAAGTGGTAAGAGAGGAGTTTTATTTTCATTCTTCATCTTTTGTCTTACTATTTTGGGAATGGAAGATAAGAAGCTAGGAAGAGTCGAGGCATGGTTATGAACATCTGCATTGGAGTTGAAAACTCATGTACGGGGGAAAATATGAGTACAAAAGGTCAGATTATTTTGATTTCCATTTTTTTTACTGTGAGATATTATTTTACCTTGGGAGATGCACTTGTGTTGTGATGTGATAAATTTTTTGATAGTTATTGAATTTTAATTCGTGGCCTATATGGGTATGATACTTGAGTCTACATGCATAATTCTAGGCAAATTTGGTAGTTGTGACCTACATCATTCTAGGCACAGACAGGAAAATGGGTTATAGTTAAGTTGTTGAACATGAACTCCTTTCCTTGTTGTGATATTGAAATAATATTTGATAATAAGATTAAGAGGTTGTCTAATGAGAACCGTGATTGATGAAATGAGTATGAATAAATAATTAACTATTGAATTAATTAATTTCAGATAATGTGATTAATTAATGGTTGAATAAATTAATGAGAGTGTATTTAATCTTGTTAACCAAGAACTAAGAGTAGAATGATTAATAAGGCATCTGTTTTGACCGTGTGGCGAGAAGAAGATTAAAATGACATGATAAAACATGTTGGGTTAGTTGCTCCTCTTACATAAATATTATAAGGTTGCATTATGAGACCTAATATGTGTGTCTGGATTTGTACAGATACGAATCCACAACACTTGTCGAGGGAGAGACCGAGGGGTATGGCCCATAACAAAATTCCAGGAAAGGAACTTGAAGCAACATTGGTGAAAGATGAGGAGGTAGGGGAATAATTGTCATATAAATTTTCTCGTTTCATGAAATTCATTGATAGAGACCCAGGATAGGTTTTGAAAAACACGTCTAAGTTGAAATGGTATTTTTAGTTGTTTCACCTTCTAAATTTTACAGGAGAGGGTGAACTAGATGGAACTAATTTTTGGATTGAATCCTAAGTGATGAAACATTTCCATTTGGAAATACCAGCTGAGATGAGGGTCAAGTTGGATGCTTATATTGTACATTGATCAGTGAAGAATTAGTGGGAAATTTAGGTATGATCTAGACTAACTGATGATGTGTTATTGAAGAAATTTTTAGAGTAGTTCGCACAGAACATATATCCATATGAACATAGTTCAGAGAAGGCTTCAGAGATTATACACCAGACCTAATGAAATATGTCCATAATGGATTATTCTAGATGTTTCATAGATTTACAACATTTTTTCCAACTTTTTCCGAAGATGATGATTCTTTGAAAAAATGATTTCATGATGGAATTACGTGTGAAATTATGTCCAAGGTAAATATCATTTGGTTGATGAAATTATCATAGTTTTTTAATGGGGCTCTCATTTATAAAGAAAACTAAAGGAGGATTCTTGTACTAGAGAGGTAGCTATCAATGGATGATCAATGAGTGTTCCTTCCAATAGCTGGAAGTGATGTTAGGAGATCGTTAATCAGGATAGTTGATAATAAGGTGGACACTCAAGAATAATAGTTTCACCAGATCTTTCTCCTGTGATTTCCCTCCAGTAGGGTTGGCATGCACACTATCAAACACATTTTCATTGACCACCAATGGATTTCCAGTTTTGTGGGAAGATGTGGAACCTACATATGTTCTACAGAAAGTAGTGAGAAGCTGGTAATCTAGGAGCATCTTCTCAGATTCAGAGTGTAAGAATGGGGTCTTATACACCATATATGAATGACATATGGAGTTCTACTCGTAGAGGTAGTAGAAGAAGTGGACATGGTGCTTCAGGGTATGAACGACTATATCACCAATGTTGTGCTACTCAAGATACTGAGAAGACAACACATGAAAGTGGGGAAGGAAAGTTACATGCAATGCAACTTACCATTTGGGAGAGCGAGGATGGTCCATCAATAGTGAGATGAACTATTCTAGTCACTTTTACATTAGAAAATCCCATGTTTGATACTTTTTCATTTCATTCCATTATATCTACAAATCATGTTAATAGCTTGCGCTTGGTGGTGGAGTCTGTAAGTGGGGTGATGATTATAGATACACTCTTTGGAACACGGTATCTCGACATATGATTTTCTATGGAATGTTCACTAGAGATCAGTGAGTATCATTTTCTTTGGGATATATATGTTCTTGAAATAACATGTTTTGTCTGGATTATGGGTATGGAATTTCTAGTCGCATACTGATCCCATATATATTGTTACTCTAGGAGATTGATCTTTGTGTCTCCTTAGGGTGACTAGTATGTTCTTCGTGGGGAATGGGATATCTATGTAGGTCGAGCTAAGAAAATTACTCAACAACTAGGTGATATCACAACCCATGTTTCTAGTCTTTTTCGAGATTATGGGATTGATAGGAATGATGTCCTTCGACCAGTAGATGAACTGTTTTATGATGTCTTTCTTGAAGGGTTTTCATGGTTTCCACCTGAGAGAGATGTAGAATTCACTATTGAGCTCATACCGAGGGTTGAGATGATGTCTATTACACATTACATAATGGGACCAACTAAAATTCAAGAGCTCCAAATTTAGTTGGAGGAGTTGGAGGATAAATCTTTTATCCATCCATGTACGTCGCCTTGGGGATCCCTTGTTTTGTTTGCAAAAAAGGTTGACTGAAGTTTACGATTGTGCGTTGATTACCAAAATTTGAATAAAATGAGTATGAAGAACGAATATCCCCTTCTGCATATCGATTATCTGTTTCACCATCTGAAGGGGGATTCTATGTTCTCAAATAAATATATGATATGAGGGTATCATTATGTTAGATTTTGGGATTTTTATATATTAATAACTTCTTTGGAAGAAGGTATGGGCTTTTCCTGTTTTTTGAAATTCCATTTGGGTTGAAAAACACTCCAACATTGATTACGAACATGTTGAATGGGATAATTCATCATCACTTAGATAAGTTTGTGGTGGTTTTTGTGGATCACATCTTGATGTACTCTAAGACTCATGATGATCATACCTGATATATGGACATCTTCCTAGGTACACTGATAGCGTGTCATTTATGCACTAAGCTATCTAAATTTCAGTATTGGATTTACCATGACACTTTTTAGGGAACATCAACTTAGAATAATGTATGAATGTGGATCCATAAAAAGTCCAAGCAGTGATTACTTGGTATAATCCCATGAATGTTTTTTAAATCCTATGATTTTTGTGATTATATGGTTATTACAAGAGGTTCATTGAAGACTATTCTCAATTGGCACCTCTGCTTTCAGGTTTGAAAAAGAAAGGGATATTTTTTTATTGGATAGAAGCATGTTAGAATGCTTTCCAGGAGTTAAAGAAGAACTTGACATTAGAATAAATGTTTATCTTACATGATCCATGTGAGGTGCACATGGTGTATTGTGATGCTTTGGGGATTGGACATAGATATGTGTTGTTGCATGGGGATCATTTCATTTCTTATGGGTCTCAACAGATCATGACACACGAACAAAATTAATCTACACATGACCTCGAGTTTGAAGTAGTGGTGTATACTCTTAATTGATGCTGAAACTATCTTTAGGGAGAGAATCTTACAATTTTTATGGAGAAAAAAAGAATGAATAATATCTTTTTACAGCATGACTAGAATATTTGATAGAAAACATGTGTAGAGTATATTAAATCCTTTGATTTTGAATTATAATATACACCCGGGAAGGGGAATAGTGTGGTTGATGCCTTGGGTAGGAAAACTCAGAAATAGTTGGTACATAAGTCGAGTGCATATTGGAAGATGATGAACTTACTGGCATAAATTCATGTGGCATTTCAAGAGAGTCAGGAAAAGATGACTCATGTTTCTATAGTAGTTGAGTATACACTCTTGATATGGACATGGGACATGAATTATGGGGATCTGGAGTGTCTAGCTTTAATGTAAAGCCTTCAAGGTGTGGAGACACCTTCAGACGTGATAATAGATGTTGATGAGATTATCTATGTGAGAAATCAGTTTATTGTTCCTATGAGTATGAGGGTGGAACATGATTGAGATAATATTTTATAAATTTTTTATATGTATTACAAATATTTAACCCCCCAAATTTATTAATTCAAGTTTACTTACATCATTTTTGGATTTACGGTTTATTTTTTGTTAAAATTGGAATGTTTCCTAAATTTGGAAATTTAAAATATTTTATGTGTTTATGTAATTAGAGAATATATTTTATCATATAATCCCTATTTAGGTGATTCGTTTTGGTAGGATACTGGGTGTTTTGGGACACAATGTTTTCTTCTATGACATGAGTTAATTTTTCCATCATGGGACCCTAAAAATTAAATTAAGTTGGAGAAAGATTCTAGACGACCATGTATACCTCACATTAGTTAATTAATCATAAATATGTCATAAAAGCTCTAATTAGGGTGATTCTAATTTTAATGGTCATCCATGTTAGATAATCTTATCCCTATTGAATATAATGTTGATTGAGATTACTTATGTCAGATATTGGATGGGAAACATTGAAGGATGACTTTTGGAAATCTCAATGAGATAAATTCATCCTTAATAAATATTACATATCATTTTCTATAACTGTACAATTAATTTGATATTTGGATGAATAAAAGGAAATTTGATTTGGAGAATTCTATAAGTAGGGAGCTTTGTGTGATTCGAGGAAGAGTGGTGCAAAATAGAAGTAAATATTCGAAAGATAAAATCTACTAAACAATTTTTATTCTTTTCTCTTTCGTTATTTTAGTTTTCATAGTTTAGTAGTTCCTTATCCTTCCCCATTAATAAGTATTAATATTACCATGGTGGGGTAAAAAATAGATTTATTGTGGAGGGGTAGTTTTTTTATATTATAATTCTTGAGTTCATGAACAATATTGAATAAAAATTCTATCTCTTTTCTACAAGGTGGTTTTAAATTTCATAAAGTGGGTTTTTATCATGTGAGATCATATTTAATTTTTGATTCCATTTTTGATTTTTTCTTTGGTAAATTATCATTATCTCCTTCCACTAGGTTTTGTTTATATACGGTGGAATAGAATAATTCATAATAGAGAAGTACATGGAGATCATCAGTACGTGAAAAAGTGGAGGTGAGTGTTTTTGATTGCTTGGGATAAACAAGACCTGATCAAGTATTGCTGAAGTCAATTGAGGTTATTTACTACAACACAATTGAACATGGATGGAATGTAGACCAAAATGAGATATTGGTATGGAATTATCTCACCACCACCATTCGACCGAAGGAGTGAGAGGTAATGATCGTGGAATCTCACTTTAAACAACATAGCAGAAGGGGTTAGAATAACATAAAACAAGGATAGCATTGGTATTAGAAAAACTGCCCTACCATAATCACCCTTCTCATAACACAGTTTTCAAAATTTTATTCTGTTAATTTTTTCCATTATATTATTAATTTTTATTCCATAACATATTAAATCTCAGAAACCGCCCATTTTATCCCTCTAATTAAAAGTGAAAAATATTATGTCTGCAATCATGTCTGGAAACATCCTAGGTTACCCACATTACTTCATTTTAACTTAGGTTATATTTTTTTGTCACAACCAATGACATTCATGTGTCAAAACATGGAACCATTGCTAGGGAGGTTATGCCAACAATCTAACTGTAAATATACGACACTTTTTAAATTTTAATAAGACATAAAAAATCTTATTCCATGATGTTCTAAAATGTTTTTTTATTTAAATAATGGAATGTTTATCCATGACTGAAAGAAACAATTATTGACTCACATTGGTCTATAGAGGATACTGTTTCTCCCTTTGATAAACAGATCATGGGTTCTTGAATTGAAATCATCAAGGAGTATGAATTCAAAGATCTAATTCAAGACCTTAAAGAAAACCATGATTACTCAGTATTGAAGGGATTGGAAGGATAATTAATTCAACTCCTATAGTATTATCCATAATAAGTTCAAGAAAAATTAAAGTTTCATCAAGAAGAAGAAGTTTGATCAAAAGATCAATTTCATGGACTTCAAGAATAAATACATGACCTGGAGAGAAAAATGGAATGGCTAATTGACTACACTCACACATCCTAAAAGAAACCTAAACCTAATCATGATCCATTACTGGAAGTGGATTCCCCACTATTCCTTGATGTTGAAGAACTTGTGGATACCACGATGGAATTAAAAGAAGATCCATTTGTCCCTTCTCAACCATTTCTAAGAATGATTAATGAAGATGATATGCCTTATGAAGTACATATTGGAGATCAACCGGATCTAGCTGAAATCTGGAATGAGTGTGAGAAACTATTTAATTCTTTAGTTCCTCATAATGTAGAATATCCGACATCATTGAAGGAATACACTTTTAATGGGGTAAAATTTGAAGAGAATATCGAGGAACCCGACTGCCTACCTTAATCAAGAGAATCTCTACTCCCTAAGACACTTCCTAGTGAATATGCATTTTTATGTTTAGAATAACCAGGGAGATGAGCGTTGCATGAACTCATTATCATTTAATATTATTGAAACTGAATTGAGTATTACCTCCCCTTGCTTGAAATTTTCAGATTCATACAACACATGTATCACCATGGTGGATGAAGATGAAAAAAAGATCCATCTAAATAGGATCATCTGAAGCTCCCCAAACTTGTTGATCATTTATTGGGGGATTAGAGAAGTGATACACATTGATTTCATTGAGGAAAAATGGTTTCAAGATGCTTACATTGGAAGGGAAGAATTTTATATTGAATCTTCATACTTTAACATTGTTAAAATAAAATTATACTCTGACATTCCCTTTGATTTTTTCAATGACACAACATACCTTCAGCTGCCACTAGAGAAGGTAGAGGAGGTTGTGCAATTGGATTCCATGAAATATGGGGACTCGTTCTTTGTCCTTCCCCCACCAAGAAAGATGTATATTACTATCCTAGGGGTGGATTTGGTGTACTATACAAATGGAGTCCTTTACAAAAAGGATTAAGCAAATGATGTAAAGAAGAAGTTTTGTTAGTTCATCATAATGAAACTCTACGCACCATCAGATTAGGGATAACCCACTAGATCTGCCCATATGGAGGCAGCCAAAACCCAGGGCCCACTGGGGGGATTAACCAATGATCTATTCTACTTTTCTCATACTATTTATATTTTCTATTACTTCAATTTTTTTTATGTTTTCTTTTTTTATTGTGCTTATAGGTTTTCAGTATGCAACACATTGGAGTTTAACTTAATGATGCAATATCATTAAATTAGGTCATACATATCCTTCACACATTCTTGTTATTGTAATTCATTTTAAATTTTTATAACATGTTAAATACATTTCAATTCATTTAGGACACCTCACCATTTAGTCATGGTGGATGGAACCTTTTTAGTTTAGGATTTTCATTTTTTGATCATTTTTTCAAAAAAAGGTGTGTTTTTCAAATTGTTTTGTGTGCTTCTTTCGTTTTTGTGTATTCATGAATGATTGGAGCAGAAATGTGTATCAATTAAATATTTTAAGCCAATTTCATTGAGTGAACCAATTTATCCCCTAAAATTGAGCTTAAATGAATGCTGAAAATGAATTTTCTTTCAGATCAATTCTTTGGTGATTTCATGCAATATACTCTGATATTTGAATCCCATGCCACTTTAACTATATATATCATTGAAATGACATACCAGTGAGGCTTCTAAACCATTTTTTGTCAAATCAGTTTCATTAAAATCAGATATTGAAAGAACTAGATTGTCATGGTGTTAACTATAATTTGATTTATTCATTGAAAGACAAGAGGGTTTAAGGTACTTATGTTTTAAATGATTGAGAGATTTATTTTTTAAAGCCCCCAATTCAAAATATCCATTTTTATTATGGAATACCTGATACATTAATCATTGTATCGCTTCTAAGAAATTAACATCCTATTAGGTTGGCCACATTACAAGCCAGTTTTATTTTTCCAACCTGTGCTTGATGTGAAATTTCATGATATAGGTGAACTTATATGTGGGGGAATATGTCCTTTGGTGTACTACACCATTTGGTGATACTTTGGGTCAAAATTTAAATACTGAAGAGTCGATGTTTCCAATAAATATTTTATTTTGTTAAAATATGTTCCTTTTCTGTATCTTTCATGATAATGGAAGTTGTATCTTTCTGGATCATCTCATGTTAAAAAGAAGATGTTCGTATTTAGAGCATTGAAGAAAAATAATTTTTGTGAATATTTAAAATTTTCTTGCTAAAATGATGAGCTCTTTTATCATTCCTAGATTTATCATCATAATGGAGAATATTTTCTACAAAGGGGTAGATAAAGAGACCATTATTGAGTGAAAATAAAATCTTTCAATTTTGCATGAAAAAGAGCCAAGCCCTCCTTTTTCGGTGTTAGAATTTTTAACATCTAAATCCTCTAAACCAGAAGCCATAGAACAACCCTAAAAAGTCCCCATGATAAACACATGTCCTTGACTTACATCACGTAGAGATGTTGGAATTTATCAATCCTTCAGTGACCCTTTCATGATTTGGGTGCGAAAAACCTTCTTAAAAATTGGTATTTGTGAAATGAGGGAAAACTAATGTGAGGTAGGTGTCTTGTGTGCATGGGATGTGAAATTATGAATAAATATAATAAATGATATAAATGTTTACTTTAAATAAATTTTTATAAGGCA
Source organism: Viscum album (assembly GCA_963277665.1). Classification (NCBI taxonomy): domain Eukaryota; kingdom Viridiplantae; phylum Streptophyta; class Magnoliopsida; order Santalales; family Viscaceae; genus Viscum; species Viscum album. Next base: position 498,737,861 of record OY728151.1, on the reverse strand, counting down.
TGATATCATTTCGTTTCATGGTGTGGATTTGGTAGATATCGTGGCAGTGTGTTCAAAATTTATTGTGATTTTATTTTAATTCTTACTTGTCCAGGAGTCCAAGTGATATGTGTGGGGGAATTGATATATTTAAATTTTATAAATTTTTTATATGTATTTAAAATATTAAAATCCCCCAAAGTCATCAATTAAATTTTATTTAGATCACTTTTGGATTTATGGTATGTTTTGTGTTAATATTTGGAAAGTTTCCTAATTTTGAAGATTTACTAGATTCTATGGGTTTTGGTAATTAGACTGTATCTTTTATAATATAATCCCAATTTATTTGATTACTATTTAAGACACATGGTGTTTTGGGATAAAACCTTTTCTTCTATGAGATGAGATAATTCTGCAATCAAGAGACCTTAAAAATTCTATTAAGTTGGAGAAATATTCTAGATGACTATATGGACCCCAAATAATTTAATTAATTATAAATAGTTCAAAATATATCTGATTAAGGTGATTCCAATTGGAATAGGAAGCCATGTGAGTTATTCATATACCTGTTGAATATCATGGACATTGAGATTCATTAAGTCAGATATTGGTTGGGAAATAATGAATAATGATTTTTCCAAATCTCACTGAGAAATAGTCTTCCTCAATAAATATTACATATGTTTCACCATAACTATAAAATTAATTTTATCTTTGGTGGAACGAAAGGAAATTTGATTTGTAGAATTATATTAGAAGATAATTTTTGGGGATTTGAGGAGGAGTGGTTCCATACAGGAGAAAAATATTAGAGGACAGAATATTCTAGACATTTCTTCTTATTTTTAATTTCTTTCATGAAGTTTTCATAGTTTTTAATTCCATATCCTTTCCCATAAATTTCTATGACCTTTACCATATTAGTGTAAAAATTTTAGTGATGATATAAGGGTAGGTTTTCTATTTTATAATTATTGATTAAATTCACTTTATTGAATAAAAATTCTATCTCATTTCTGCAATGTGGTTTTCGATTTCATATAGAAGTTTTTATTATCAAGTGCGATCGAATATTATTTTTGATTAAATTATTTATTATTTATTTGGTCAAATATAATTATCTCCCTTGAGAAGGTTTTGTATTATATATGATTTAATAGACTTATTTTTAGTGGTGAAGTACTCGGTGGTCATCAGTACTTGTGAATTTGGACGTGGATATTTTTTATTACTAAGGATAAACAAGACATGGTTGGGTATTGACCAAGTCAATTGAGGATATTTACAACAACTATATTTCCCAGGGAAGGAGATTATAGCAAACTGATATAATGGTAAAGAATTATCTCACCATCATAATTCAACAATGAAGTGAGAGGATGTGATTTTGGAATATCACATTAAACAACTTAGCAAAAGTGGTTAGAATAAAATAAAACAAGGATAGCTTTGAAATTAGAAAACCAACCCCAACCTGATCAACTTTATCATATTAAATTTTTCAATACTTTCTTCTATTAATTTGTTTCATTCCATTTCTAATTTTCATTCCAATCCAAATAAAATATCAAAAACCACCGATTTTTTCCCTCTAATTAAAAGTGAAAACTATTTTCTGTGCACTCCACTCTGGAGACATCTTAATTTACCCACATTACTACATTTTAACATATGTTATATTCTTTTTTTACACCCTAGGATAATCCCTTGTCTTAACTCATGAAAGAATTTCATGGCTCAATGTGGGGAGTACATCCTGAGTTGAAAAAATGCATTTTCACCTACGATGACAGTTTTGGACCTCATGCATGAAAAAAAAAGATAACAGGGTTTGTAATAAGATGTTCCACCTATCAGTAGGTGATGGAAATGAATCAACGACCTAGAGGCCTATTTCAGTTGTTTCTTATTCTATAATTGAAGTGGGATGATGTGAATATGGATTTTTTGGTATGTCATCCAATTATGCTTGTTAAGAATTATGGTATTTGGGTTGTAATGGATTGACTAATTAAGGTGTAACATTTCTTTCTTACGAGGGAAAAATTTATAGTAGAACAATTGGGAGAATTGTATATACGTGGGATATTTAATTTTCATGGGGTCCCATATATTGTTGTTTCAGATCCCGATTCACTCTTCACATCATGCTTATAGAAAGTCTTATAGAATGTTTGTGGTACAAATTTTTTTTAAGCACGACCATCCAACTAATGATATAGGGGTAGTCAGAGTGTACCATATAGGTTTTAGATGAAATTTTTAGGGTATGTGTTCTGGACTTCAGTGGTTCTTGGGAGAAGCCCTTGGCTTTAATAGAGTTCGCCTATAACAATTCATATCAAGAAACTATACTGATGGAACCACATGAGGAACTTTATGTTAGTGGTTGTAGATCACCATTATATTGATTAGAGGTGGGTTAGTCAATGTCGTTGGGACCGAGTATCATTTAGGAGACATCAGAGCAAGTAAAGTTAATTCATAAATATATGGTTATAGCATAGACTAGTCATAATTACTATGATTATAGACAGAGATGTCCCATAGAGTTTTAATAGGGTGATCGTGTATTCCTTCAGTTGTCACCTAGATTGGGTCATAATAGGAGACAAAGGCCGGCCATGTTGGTGCCCAGGATTGTAGGAAATTTTCGGATCTAGAGAGAATTAGGCCAGCGGGGTACCTATAGAGACCCGAAGCTTGATGTACATGGATATTAGATTACAGTAGAGGAATACATAATACATAACAAAAACAGACACAAAAGGATCATAATAGTTTAGTGTCTTTGGAAACTCGGAATATAATCTTCTAATCGTGGTGAAAGATCTTCAACATCTCCCATAAGATCTTCCCCATTTTTTTCTTACCTAAAACCTTTCTTTAAATCTTGAGGAAAGGAAAACATATAAAGGGTGAGCTCAAATGCTCATTAAGGGTATGCATGGATAAAAAACAAATCATATACATTTTAACTTCAAAACATGAACATAATATTTAAACATCAGAATCTTGAGCAATGACATAAATCATGGAAGTACGTAAGGCATAGATCATAAAGAAACATTAATCATGATAAAATAGCATGGGAATTAAACATGTAATTGTGGAAAACCATTAATCACATGATATGATTTCCATAGTAGCCAAGGCATTGCTTCCAAGTCCATCTTAGTGGACAAAGTCCCTTTCTGAATCGAGTTCACTTCTCATTCCAGTCCTGTATTACTGAACCGGTTTAACTTGTCGTTCCAGCCATGTCTATATCATGAGATATAAATCTTTACCCAATGAATTGGAGGGAGATATAGGTCCCACCCATCTCATAATGAAATCATTCTTACATGTGCCACAAAATAAACATACATCATTCATAATAACCCAAGGAATAAAATGGGTTTCATAAACATAATCTCCTCATCACATAATCCATATAAAAGAAATGGGAATTAGTTCATAATAAGAAAGGCGAAACCATGTAGATCATAGAGATATTATACTAGAAACATACACATATGAAATAATGTCATCTTAGATGGAATTTTTTTTTGATAAAACACTTGAACGGAATTCTTGAGGAAAATATCCTTTCTTCTTCAAAATCAATTTCTTTTCACAAAACGTCATGCATTTTTAAAAGAAAGAGATATTGTTGGAAATACTCATTAAATGTTTTGGAGGAATCTTCATGAAAATAAGGCTTTATAAAACCGTAAATATCCTTTCAATCCGTATAAGTAGAAAATAACATTCTTCTCATACTTTTGTCTGAAAAGTCAAAAAGTACCTCATATGGTAAACAAAAGAAATATTCCTTCCATATGATGTGGTAAAAGTAGAAAAGGGTAAAAATAAATTTTAACATACATGGAAGAAAATTAAACATTTATGAAAACATTTTGAGAACATATGGACATGGATAATAATCATAACCCCAGTAAATACTTTCAAATAAACAATCTCAGATAAGAATGAGATTGGAATATTTATCCCTTACCTAAGGTCTGATATGCTTCGTACGTATTTAAACCTCCTGTATAATGTTTTAAATAATGTCATTGACATATTACAGAATCATATTCATTGTTATGATATCATATTTGTTTCACTTATGACTTTATATTACCCTTTCTTTTGTAAATTCCATATTAAAGCAGCGTTTTGGGTAAAATCATTTCATTTATCGTATGTGTTTCGACTTGTCGTTCTTGATATTATTACTTATATCCTGATTTACATAATTCCAGAATGTAAAAAATTATTTATATATAATATATATTTATCATATACATATATATATATATATATTATAGATTGATAAAAGGAATGAAATACACCGTTCATGGAGACGGTAGGCTGTACGTATGCATGAACACTGTTTTTGTTTCCTTATTGAATTGAATGAAAATAAATATATGACATACATATATATATACATGATCCTGTAGAATTATTATTTCATATATTTCATTATTATTCATTATATAAACTTTATGATTATTCATGTATGTTAAACATAGAGAATGAATCTCATCGAGTCGCGGAGACGGTAGTCCGTACGTACACACGAGCGATGATATCATTCCCATAATTATTGAATAGAATTGGAGTGGATGTTATAATATATCAGAATCAGTATGATGTTATAATAAAAATATATTGTTATTCTTTACACCATTATACCCATCCATGTAAGGTGTTGGTGGAAAAATAGATTTCACCACGGCGTGGAGATGGTATTCCGTACGTACGCACGCGTGGTGATTTCGTTTTCCATAGGATGGATAGATGGTGAAATAGGATTGTTTCATAATTATAATAACATATTTGTATATGAGTTATACGGATGTTATTACTTCATAATTAAACAACTATATAAGAATAAGTGGAAGAAGAAATAGAGATGAAAGAATCGGTAACAGACATTACCTCTTCTTTGAAGCGCCTCTTTAAGACCTCCTCTTAAGGAACTAAAATTGGTATTTGACGTAGACCAGAACCTCTAGGATGTTTATATGGAAGTGGAGAAGAGAATTTGGCAGGGGTTGGTCAAGATTGAAGGCTCAAAGTGGTTTGAGGAAGAGAGGGAGGAGGTTCCCTTTTATAAAGGAGGAGAGGGGCGCCTTTGGAATAACTAAAAATATTATTTTATTATAAAGTCATATTCGGTTTTTAATATATCAAAATTGATTTATTTCGAATCTAAGGTGGGTATGGGTCGAAATAATCTTATCCAATATAATTGATACGAGTTTAGGTTCCTATTTTAACCTTATCATTTAGATTTAACTTTAAGTTAAATAATTTTACTTTTACCGTGTCTTCTGGTTTTCTTACACTATAAGGTTAATAAACTTATTATAACAATCCAAAAGAACCCCAAGTGGTTAAATATTAATATATATATCCATATCTACAACATTTTTCCGACCCTTAGATTTTTAATAATAACATAACAATTAATAATATTATATTTGTTTTAAAAACTATTTTATGTCAATTTTGACACTATTTGGTACCTGATTTTTGTAAAAATTATAACAGAATGATTTGTTCTAAATAAGTTACTTAAATTAATAATAACATGTCATATTAATCTATAAAATTAGTGGAATTCCTAAAAAGCCTCAAATTACATTTATTTTGGTATTTATAACATCAATTATGTCAATATTTCATTAATAAGATAATTACTACATCATCATTGTGTCATAAATAAATTAAATTATTAAATGTTTAAAAATTATAAATAAAATCTCATTATCTAGGAATTCTTGTTATATTTATAATTAATATTTATAGTAGAATTTATCTTATGTATAACCATATATTAAAAATTATTTACATATTAAACATTGATTTTAACAATTTTAACCCTTCTTTAAATAAATTAATATTAAATATCCTAATCTAATCCAAGTGGGCCTGAATGATCATATTTTATTCCTAAGGTTGTTTTTTGTCGAATTAAACTTGTCCAATAGAATTAAGACATGTGTTAGGGTAATAATAATAACATTTTCACCCTTAATTACCCTATTTACTTTTAACTGTGGTAAATAAAAGTAAAAAGTTACTATTCACCAAAACATATATTCATCTCATTGAACCACATTTTAGTCCTTGATATTAACTATGTCTCTCGGATTTTCAAAATTCAATTCACAGAAGCGGTAGAATTTCATTTAAATGAAAAAGTCAATTTTTTATCTACCACTAAGTGGTTTCACTATTCATCGAAAATTGATGTTTTTCAGAAAAATACCAAAATTTAACCCTAAGAATTATTTGATATTCCGAATTCAAAATTAATGTCTATTTTTTCAAATTCAAAACATAGGAGTGGCATTAATTAATTTTAAAATTAATTCCCATTATCAAAACAAATAGCATGTTTTTAAGAAACAATAACTATCAAAAGATTGATACCTGTTTATATCCAATTTCAAAGTGAAATTAATTCCAATGACCAAAATTGGATTAAATGGTAAAAATATATTCTAATTAAACTTTAAAACCAATTAAAAAGATAATCTAACCATATAAATTATTGCGATGAAAATTCTTTTTTAATTAAAATATAGCGTGCTTTTACTATTCATTAAAATATGAAAGTTATCAGAATAATATGAAAAATTTATCCAAAGTAATTTTTTATATCTTGATTCCAAAGAAGAATATTATTTTGTCAAATTGAACTTATAGACATGTCAAAAACAATATTTAAGATGGGTGCGCCATTAAAAGGCGGCAAAACTACTTTTTTTAAAAAAAATACTTATTTTACTCGAAAAATTGATTTTTTTCTCATACCAAGTTCTAGAAAATGTGTAAGATGAATAATAATGTTATAAAATTCAAAATTTTAGTTTATAATATTCAAAATTGCTAGTTAATAATAATATTATAACCATATATAATTGTTTACTGAAACCTGGTATTGTGTACAACACACACTATCGAGGAAAGTCGCGATTGCGTGTAATGCAAGCCAAGTCAGGGTTGTGTGTTGTGCAAGACTCCACTGTTGTTTCGTATAACTGAATCGAACCATATTTCATTTATACATTGAATATATATATATATTTATATATATACAATCAATGTTTCGTAGAATAACTACTATCAAAATTGTGTGTAACATGATCCAAGAATAGTGGTGTGTATAATGGAAGCTCATATGCTGTTGCATATAGCGCAAGGTAATCTTGTTGTAGCATAAAAAACAATACATAAATGATATTAAAAGAATATTTTCCCTAAAATCTCGGGGTGTTACATTCTACCCCCCTTAAAATGAATTTCACCCTCGAAATTCTTTGGGGTTATAAATGGTTTACTACTCGAAAGTTTCATTAATAGAAACCCACATCGTATAAAGGAATACCAAAACATGGCTTTAAAAACTAAAGTATGAAACGTATCATTTACCCAAATTAACTCATCGCTGGGTTTCCACATGGGAAAACATAGGTGAGAATATGGATATGGAAGAAAAATCGAACCATCAAGTTCGGATGGAGAGTGGTAGAGAACATGGCTATGAAAAATCCAACAATCACAAATCCATAAATTTGTGATGATATAAGGTACCATCTGATTCATCGGATACAAGAGCACTAGGACAACATTTTTTGGTATCCAAGATCATTTCACTAAAGTTGATGAAGTTGGAATTAGAATAAATACTTTCTTGATTTTGGTACAGTCTCACCAGTGGTCCTTCTTTGGATAATTTCCACTTCATCTCTTAAAGAAATGAAGTTGAATTTGCCATTCGTGAATTGTTAGCAAATCATGTGATAGAATGATGGGTCATTCCATCTTTCTCTTACAAAAGGTTAGAAAAAGTTATTAAAAAAATACATAAGTCCATATATAGTGAGATTAATCATATATGGATCCTAAAATGGACTTATACTTCATATATCATACTGATTAATATAATAAAACTAGTTTCTACTAAACAGGCACTTCTTGTAGGCCAGTGGTAGGCGATAAGGGCTAGTCGCACTTCAGTTGTGGGTTTTATTCCCACAGCCTTGTCCGACGCGATGGGTTTTCACCCATCCTGTAGTTTGTCCTTTTTCTAAAAATACATTACTATAACATCCCATCAATAATATAGAAAAAACTTCTATCCTTAAACAATAATAACTTATGTCAAACATAATCCATTCCAATCTTTATGCTTATCCAAAATACTGTTGTCCAATCTCATATTATAGTGAAAATGATTACCAAATAGTTTATATAACAAGCATGTTAATACCATCATTGATCCCCATATATCATGAGATATGTATTGTTGGTCACATTCCAAACATTTGAAGGCCTTAATCATGTATTCTCCTGAAAATAGAATACCCATTGAATCTTAGTGAAAACGTGAATGCTGTCAAAAGTTATCTCTTTCAACATACCAAAACCCCAAAATTCTATATACTCAAACCATGATATAACTATTTCCTTATATCAGTCATGAGCTCATGAATATTGTCAAACATTTCATTTTCTCCTTATCCCTTCATTATATGCATATCATCTTTTTTCCGAAAATATCTCAATCACTTTCCATGGTTACCATTACCATAAAATTATTGAAAACCACAATAGACCAATACATAAATTTTCCAATATTCGACGTTACTATATACAACATTATTTTGGAATCCCATTACATAATCAATTAATCATTCCACAACATCGTTGCCATATTCAACATCGCCAATAGTGATCGCATGTGACTTCCCTTTTTTCCTTTGACTTAAGTGGTTTCTCATGTCGATCATCACTAACCCTTGGATTAGGGCATTTATTAGCATAATTCCCCATTTCCTTGCACTTGATTCATTGAAGTGTTGGTGGTGCGTTCTCTGCAGTCTTTTCTTTATTCACATCATTAGAAACCCTTTTTCCATTACTTCGACACTCAGCTGCTCGATGACATTCTTTTCCACACTTAAAAAAGATTTTCTAGTCCCTTTAAGACAATCTCCACCATACTTCTTTCCACACTTTGAGCATAAAGAAAAATTCATCTTTTTTTCACCATTATTCTGAGATTTCTCCTTGAACTCTATCTTTTGTTTCTTGTCAAAACTATGAGATGGATAAGTAACACCAACTTCCATTTCTACCTTGATAGCATAACACACAATTTCTTCATAGCTACTGAAGTCTCTAATAGATAATTCCGTTCGAAGATTTGGTTTTAAGCCACTCAAGAATCGATCAACATTACATTCATGTTGGATGATAAGGCCAGATGTATACCTTGCAAGCCTTGTAAAATTCGCTTCGTATACACCAACAGATTCATCGTCCTTTTTCATTAGTTCAAGAAACTCCTTCTCCATCTTTTTTTGAAGAATACGAGGGAAGTACTTATTGAAAAATAAGTTCTTGAACTCATCCCATTCCATGGACTCAATTTCAACTCTTGGCCTCGTATTCTTGACAAGATTCCATCATTGATCAACTGCACCTTCTTAAACGATATACTGCTAAGATGACTTTATCATGTTCATAACACTGAAGAACTGAAAATATCTTTTCAGTGGTATTGATCCATTGTTCACCAACAAGTGGATCAGAAGACCCATTGAAAGAAGGTGGACGTTGCCTCATGGAGGACTCAATAGAATATTGTTTTCTTCTCTGCTCATTTGGAAGTCCAGAATGATTCATAGATTGTGTAAGTATAGCAATAATATTTTGCACTCCATCTCCCATAACATTTGTTTGTTCAGGAGGACAATCATTGCATTTTCCATTGCATTGATCAACACGGTTCCTTCGGGTTCTATCCATCGTCTAAAACCCAAAAAGAATAGTGTGAGAGGTAAAAATCATGCTAGGGAAAACAAAATAGTAAAGGGGGAGTACCCTCAATATCTAACATCTTAGGTTAAATTCTAAGATCGTTAGAGAAATTCTACGACTATAACCTATACGTAAACATAACCTTAGGGACGTCCCTAATAATACCTTAGAAATATCTCAAGGGATCTCAATAATTTTTTCGCATCCTAGTTTCCAAAGGTTAACTAAACCTCCCTATGATACCAACTGTAGAGACCCAAAACATGATGTACATGGACATTACATTACTTTTGCGGAATACTTAATTCATAAAAAAAATAGACACACAAGGATCGTAATAGTTTAGTGTCTTTGGACACTCAGAATATAATCTTCTAATCATGGTGAAAGATCTTCAACATCTCTCATAAGATCTTCTCCTTTTTGTTTTATTACCTAAAACCTTTCTTTAAATCCTGTGGAAAAGAAAACATATAAAGGGTGAGCTCAAATTCTCAGTAAGGGTAAGCATGGATAAAATAAAACAAATCATATACATTTGAACTTCAAAACATGAACATAATATTTAAACATCAGAATCTTGAGTAATGACATAAATCATGGAATTACGTAAGGCATATATCATAAAGAAACAGTAATCATGTAAAATAACATGGGAATTAAACATGTAATTGTGGAAAACCATTAATCACATTATATGATTTCCATAGTAGCCAAGAAATTGCTTCCAAGACCATCTTAGTGGACAAAGTCCCTTTCTGAATCGATTTCACTCCTCATTCCAGTCCTGTATTACTAAACCGGTTTAACTTTTCGTTCCAGCCATGTCTATCTCATGAGATATAAATCTTTACCCAATGCATTGGAGATAGAGATATAGGTCCCACCCATCTCATAATGAAATCATTCTTACATGTGCCACAAAATAAACATACATCATTCATAATAACCCAAGTAATAAAATGGGTTTCATAAACATAATCTCGTCATCACATAATCCATATAAAAGAAATGGATATCATTTCATTATAAGAAAGGAGAAACCATGTAGATCATAGAGACATTATACTAGAAACATACACATATGAAATAATGTCATATTAGATGGAAAATGTTTTTGATAAAACACTTGAACGGAATTCTTGAGGAAAATATCCTTTCTTCTTCAAAATCAATTTCTTTTCACAAAACGTCATGCATTTTTAAAAGAAAAATATTTTTTTGGAAATACTCATGAAATGTTTTGGAGGAATCTTCATGAAAATAAGGATTTATAAAACCGTAAATATCCGTTCAATCCGTATAAGTTGAAAATAACATTCTTATCGTACTTTTGTCTGAAAAGTCAAAAAGTACCTCATATGGTAAACAAAAGAAATATTCCTTCCATATGATGTGGTAAAAGTAGAAAAGGGTAAAAAGGAATTTTAACATACATGGAATAAAATTAAACATTTTATGAAAACATTTTGAGAACATATGGACATGGATAATAATCATAACCCCAGTAAATACTTTCAAATAAACAATCTCAGATAAGAATGACATTGGAATATTTATCCCTTACCGTAGGTCTGATATGCTTCGTACGTATTAGAACCTCCTGTATAATGTTTTAAATAATGACATTGACTTATTACAGAATCATATTCATTGTTATGATATCATATTTGTTTCACTTCTGACTTTATATTACCCGTTCTTTTGTAAATTCCATGTTAAAGCAGTGTTTTGGGTAAAATCATTTCATTTGTCGTATGTGTTTCGACTTGTCATTCTTGATATTATTACTTATATCCTGATTTACATAATTCGAGAATGTAAAAAATTATTTATATATAATATATATTCATCATATACTTATATATATATATATTATAGATCGATAAAAGGAATGAAATACACCGTTCATGGATACGGTAGGCCGTACATAAGCATGAACGATGTTTTCGTTTCCTTATTGAATTGAATGAAAATAAATATATGACATACATATATATATACATGATCCTGTAGAATTATTATTTCATATATTTCATTATTATTCATTATATAAACTTTATGATTATTCATGTATGGTAAACATGGAGAATGAATCTCATCGCGTCGTGGAGACGGTAGTCCGTACGTACGCACGAGCGATGATATCATTCCCATAATTATTGAATAGAATTGGAGTAGATGTTATAATATATCAGAATCAGAATGATGTTATAATAACAATATATAGTTATTCTTTACACCATTATACCCATCCATGTAAGGTGTTGGTGGAAAAACAGATTGCACCACGGCGTGGAGATGGTATTCCGTACGTACACACGCGTGGTGATTTCATTTTCCATAGGATGGATAGATGGTGAAATATGGTTGTTTCATAATTATAATAACATATCTGTATATGAGTTACACTGATGTTATTACTTCATAATTAAAACAACTAAAGAAGAATAAGTGGGAGAAGAAATAGAGTTGAAAGAATCGGTAACGGACATTACCTCTTCTTTGAAGCGCCTCTTTAAGACCTCCTCTTAAGGCACTAAAATTGGTATTTGACGTAGACCAGAACCTCTAGGATGTTTCTATTGAAGTGTAGAAGCGAATTTGGCAGGGTTTGGTCGAGATTGAAGGCTCAAAGTGGTGTGAGTAAGAGAGGGAGGAGGTGCAATTTTATAAAGGAGGAGAGGGGCGCCTTTGGAATAACTAAAAATATTATTTTATTATAAAGTCATATTCGGTATTTAATATCTCCAAATTGATTTATTTCGAATCTAAGGTGGGGATGGGTTGAAATAATCTAATCCAATATAATTTATACGAGTTTAGGTTCCTATTTTAACCTTATCATTTAGATTTAACTTTAAGTTAAATAATTTTACTTTTACTGTGTCTTCTGGTTTTCTTACACTATAAGGTTAATAAACTTATTATAACAATCCAAAAGAACCCCAAGTGGTTAGTTATTAATATATATATCCATATCTATGTCATTTTTCCGAACCTTAGATTTTTAGGAATAACATAACAATTAATAATATAATATTTGTTTTAAAAACTATTTTATGTCAATTTTGACACTATTTGGTACTTGATTTTTGTAAAAATCATAACAGAATGATTAGTTCTAAAGAAGTTACTTAAATTAATAACGAAATGTCATATTAATCTATAAAATTAGTGGAATTCATAAAAAGCCTCAAATTACATTTATTTTGGTATTTATAACATCAATTATGTCAATATTTCATTAATAATATAATTATTACGTCATCATTGTGTTATAAATAAATTAAATTATTTAATGTTTAAAAATTATAAATAAAATCTCATTATGTAGGAATTATTGTTATCTTTAAAGTGAATATTTATAGTAGAATTTATCTTATGTATAACCCTATATTAAAAATGATTTACATATTAAACTTTGATTTTAACTATTTTAACCCTTCTTTAAATAAATTAATATTAAATATCCTAATCTAATCCAAGTGGTCCTAAATGATCATATTTTATTCCTAAGTTTGCTTTTGGTCGAATTACACTTGTCAAATAGAATTAGGACATGTTTTAGGGTAATAATAATAACATTTTCACCCTTAATTACCCTATTTACTTTTAACTGTGGTAAATAAAAGTAAAAAGTTAGTATTCACCAAAACATATATTTATCTCATTGAACCACATTTTAGTCCTTGATATTAACTATGTCTCTCGGATTTTAAAAATTCAATTCACAGAAGTGGTAGAATTTCATTTAAATCACAAAGATAGTTTTTTATCTACCACTAAGTGGTTTCACTATTCATCGAAAATTGAAGTTTTTCAGAAAAATACCAAAAATTAACCCTAACAATTATTTGATATTCCGAATTCAAAATTGATGTCTATTTTTTCAAATTAAAAACATAGAAGTGGAATTAATTAATTTTAAAATTAATTCCCATTATCAAAACAAATAGCATGTTTTTAAGAAACAATAACTATCAAAAGATTGATACCTGTTTATATCCAATTTCAAAGTGAAATTAATTCCAATGACCAACATTGGATTAAATGGTAAAAATATATTCTAATTAAACTTTAAAACCAATTAAAAATATAATCTAACCATATAAATTATTGCGATGAAAAAAGTTGTTTTTAATTAAAATATAGCGTGTTTTTACTATTCATTAAAATATGAAAGTTATCAGAATAATATGAAAAATTTATCCAAAGTAGTTTTTTATATCTTGATTCCAAAGAATAATTTTAGTTTGTCAAATTTAACTTATAGACATGTCAAAAACAATATTTAAGGTGGGTGCGCCATCAAAAGGCGGCAAAACTACATTTTTTTTTATAAAAAAAACTTATTTTACTCGAAAAATTGATTTTTTTCTCATACCATGTTCTAGAAAATGTGTAATATGAATAAAAATGTTATAAAATTCAAAATTTAGTTGATAATATTCAAAATGTCTAGTTAATAATAATATTATAACCATATATAGTTGTTTACTGAAACCCGGTATTGTGTACCACACACACTATCGAGGAAAGTCGTGATTGCGTGTAATGCAAGCCAAGTCAGGGTTGTGTGTTGTGAAAGACTCCACTGTTGTTTCGTATAACAGAATCGAACCATATTTCATTTCTACATTGAATATATATATATTTATATATATACACTCAATGTTTCATAGAATAACTGCTATCAAAATTGTGTGTAACATGATCCAAGAATAGTGGTGTGTATAATGCAAGCTCATATGGTGTTGCATATAGCGCAAGGTAATCTTGTTGTATCATAAAACACAATACATAAATGATATTAAAAGAATATTTTTCCTAAAATCTAGGGGTGTTACATTCTACCCCCCTTAAAATGAATTTCACCCTCGAAATTCTTTGGGGTTATAAATGGTTTACTACTCGAAAGTTTCTTTAATAGAAACCCACATCGTAAAAAGAAATACCAAAACATGGCTTTAAAAACAAAAGTATGAAATGTATCATTTACCCAAATTAACTCATCGCTGGGTTTCTACATAGGAAAACATAGGTGAGAATATGGATATGGAAGAAAAATCTAACCATCAAGTTCGGATGGAGAGTGGTAGAGAACATGGCTATGAAAAATACAACAATCACAAATCCATAAATTTGTGACGATCTAAGGTACCATCTGATTCATCGGATATAAGAGAATTAGGACAACATTTTTTGGTATTCAAGATCATTTCCCTAAAGTTGATGAAATTGGAATTAGAAGAAATACTTTCTTGATTTTGGTACAGTCTCACCGGTGGTCGTTCTTTGGACAATTTCCACTTCATCTCTTAAAGAAATGAAGTTGAATTTTTCATTTGTGAAGTGTTAGCATATCATGTGATAGAATGATGGGTCATTTCATCTTTCTCTAACAAAAGGTTAGAAAAAGTTATTAAAAAAATACATAAGTCCATATATAGTGAGATTAATCATATATGGTTCCTAAAATGGACTTATACTTCATATATCATACTGATTAATATAATAAAACTAGTTTCTTCTAAACAGGCACTTCCTATAGGCCAGTGGTAGGCGATAAAGGCCAGTCGCACTTCAGTTGTGGGTTCGATTCCCACAGCCTTGTCCGATGCGATGAGTTTTCGCCCATCCTGTAGGTTGTCCTTTTTCTAAAACTACATTACTATAACATCCCATCAATAATATCGAAAAAACTTATATCCTTAAACAATAATAACTTATGTCAAACATAATCCATTCCAATCTTTATGCTTCTCCAAAATACTGCTGTCCAATCTCATATTATAGTGAAAATGATTACCAAATAGTTTATATAACAAGCATGTTAATACCATCGTTGATCCCCATATATCATGAGATATGTCTTGTTGGTCACATTCCATACATTTGAAGGCCTTAATCATGTATTCTCTTGAAAATTGAATACCCATTGAATCTTAGTGAAAACATGAATTCTATCAAAAGTTATCTCTTTCAACATACCAAAACCCCAAAATTCTATATACTCAAACCATGATATAACAATTTCCTTATATCAGTCATGAGCTCATGAATTTTGTCAAACATTTCATTTTCTCCGTATCCCTTCATTATGTGCATATCATCTTTTTTCCAAAAATATCTCAATCAATTTCCATGGTTACCAGTACCATAAAATTATTGAAAACCAAAATAGACCAATACATAAATTTTCTAATATTCGACGTTACTATATACAACATTATTTTGGAATCCCATTACATAAACAATTAATCATTCCACATCATCGTTGTCATATTCAACATCGCCAATAGTGATCGCAGGTGACTTATCTTTTTTCCTTTGACTTAAGTGGTTTCTCATGTCGATCATCACTAACCCTTGGATTAGGGCATTTATTAGCATAATGCCCCATTTCCTTGCACTTGATGCATTGAAGTGTTGGTGGTGCGTTCTCTGCAGTCTTTTCTTTATTCACATCATTAGAAACCCTTTTTCCATTACTTCGACACTCAGCTGCTCGATGACATTCTTTTCCACACTTAAAAGATTTTCTAGTCCCTTTATGAAAATCTCCACCATGCTTATTTCCACACTTTGAGCATAAAGAAACATTCATCTTCTTTTCACCATTATTCTGAAATTTCTCCTTGAAATCTATCTTTTGTTTCTTGTCAAAACTATGAGATGGATAAGTAACACCAACTTCCATTTCTACCTTTATAGCATAACACACAATTTCTTCATAGCTACTGAAGTCTCTAATAGATAATTCCGTTCGATGATTTGGTTTTAAGCTACTGAAGAATCGATCAACTTTACATTCATGTTGGATGATAAGGCCAAATGTATACCTTGCAAGCCTTGTAAAATTCGCTTCGTATACACCAACAGATTCATCATCCTTTTTCTTTAGTTCAAGAAACTACTTCTCCATCTTTTTTTGAATAATACGAGGGAAGTACTTATTGAAAAATAAGTTCTTGAACTCATCCAATTCCATGGACTCAATTTCATCTCTTGGCCTCGTATTCTTGATAAGATTCCACCATTGATCAACTGCACCTTCTAAACGATATACTGCTAAGATGACTTTATCATGTTCATAAAATTGAAGAACTGAAAATATCTTTTCAGTGGTACTGATCCATTGTTCACCAACAAGTGGATCAGAAGACCCATTGAAAGAAGGTGGATGTTGCCTCATGGAGGACTCAATAGAATATTGTTTTCTTCTCTGCTCATTTGGAAGTCCAGAATGATTCATAGATTGTGTAAGTATAGCAATAATATTTTTCACTCCATCTCCCATAACATTTGTTTGTTCAGGAGGAAAATCTTTGCATTTTCCATTGCATTGATCAACACGGTTCCTTCGGTTTCCATCCATCGTCTAAAACCCAAAAAGAATAGCGTGAGAGGTAAAAATCATGCTAGGGAAAACAAAATAGTAAAGGGGGAGTACCCTCAATATCTAACATCTTAGGTAAAATTCTAAGATCGTTAGCGCAATTCTGCGACTATAAACTATACATAAACATAATCTTAGGGACATCCCTAATAATACCTTAGAAATATCTCAAGGGATCTCAATAAATTTTTCGCATCCTAGTTTCCAAAGGTTAATTAAACCTCCCTATGATTCCAACTGTAGAGACCCGAAGCTTGATGTACATGGACATTACATTACTTTAGCGGAATACTTAATTAATAACAAAAATAGACACACAAGGATCGTAATAGTTTAGTGTCTTTGGATGCTCAGAATATAGTCCTCTAATCATGGTGAAAGATCTTCAACATCTCCCATAAGATCATCCCCGTTTTGTTTTATTACCAAAAAACTTTCTTTAAATCCTGGGGAAAAGAAAACATATAAAGGGTGAGCTCAAATTCTCCGTAAGGGTAAGCATGGATAAAATAAATCAAATCATATACATTTGAACTTCAAAACATGAACATAATATTTAAACATCAGAATCTTGAGTAATGACATAAATCATTGAATTACGTAAGGCATAGATCATAAAGAAACATTAATCATGATAAAATAGCATGGGATTTAAACATGTAATTGTTGAAAACCTTTAAGCACATGATATGATTTCCATAGTAGCCAAGGCATTGCTTCCAAGACCATCTTAGTGGACAAAGTCCCTTTCTGAATCGAGTTCACTCCTCATTCCAGTCCTGTATTACTGAACCGGTTTAACTTGTCGTTCCAGCCATGTCTATCTCATGAGATATAAATCTTTACCCAATGCATTGGAGATAGAGATATAGGTCCCACCCATCTCATAATGAAATCATTCTTACATGTGCCACAAAATAAACATACATCATTCATAATAACCCAAGTAATAAAATGGGTTTCATAAACATAATCTCGTCATCACATAATCCATATAAAAGAAATGGATATCATTTCATAATAAGAAATGAGAAACCATGTAGATCATAGAGTCATTATACTAGAAACATACACATACGAAATAATGTCATCTTAGATGGAAAATGTTTTTGATAAAACACTTGAACAGAATTCTTGAGGAAAATATCCTTTCTTCTTCAAAATCAATTTCTTTTCACAAAACGTCATGCATTTTTAAAAGAAAGAGATTTTGTTGGAAATACTCATGAAATGTTTTGGAGGAATCTTCATGAAAAAAGGCTTTATAAAACCGTAAATATCCATTCAATCCGTATAAGTTGAAAATAACATTATTCTCGTACTTTTGTCTGAAAAGTCAAAAAGTACCTCATATGGTAAACAAAAGAAATATTCCTTCCATATGATGTGGTAAAAGTAGAAAAGGGTAAAAAGTACTTTTAACATACATGGAATAAAATTATACATTTTATGAAAATATTTTTAGAACATATGGACATGGATAATAATCATAACCCCAGTAAATACTTTCAAATAAACAATCTCAGATAAGAATGAGATTGGAATATTTATCCCTTACCTTAGGTCTGATATGCTTCGTACGTATTCGAACCTCCTGTATAATGTTTTAAATAATGTCATCGACTTATTACAGAATCATATTCATTGTTATGATATCATATTTGTTTCACTTATGACTTTATATTACCCGTTCTTTTGTAAATTCCATGTTAAAGCAGCGTATTGGGTAAAATCATTTCATTTGTCGTATGTGTTTCGACTTGTCGTTCTTGATATTATTGCTTATATCCTGATTTACATAATTCCAGAATGTAAAAAATTATTTATATATAATATATATTCATCATATACATATATATATATATATTATATATCGATAAAAGGAATGAAATACACCATTCATGGAGACGGTAGGTCGTACGTATGCATGAACGATGTTTTCGTTTCCTTATTGAATTGAATGAAAATAAATATATGACATACATATATATATATACATGATCCTATAGAATTATTATTTCATATATTTCATTATTATTCATTATATAAACTTTATGATTATTCATGTATGGTAAACATGGAGAATGAATCTCATCGCGTCGTGGAGACGGTAGTCCGTACGTACGCACGAGCGATGATATCATTACCATAATCATTGAATAGAATTGGAGTGGATGTTATAATATATCAGATTCAGTATGATTTCATAATAACAATATATAGTTATTCTTTACACCATTATACCCATCCATGTAAGGTGTTAGTGGAAAAACAGATTTCACCACGTCGTGGAGATGGTATTCCATATGTACGCACGCGTGGTGATTTCGTTTTCCATAGGATGGATAGATGGTGAAATTGGGTTGTTTCATAAATATAATAACATATCTGTATATGAGATATACTTATGTTATTACTTCATAATGAAACAACTAAAGAAGAATAAGTGGAAGAAGAAATAGAGTTGAAAGAATCGGTAACGGACATTACCTCTTCTTTGAAGCGCCTCTTTAAGACCTCCTCTTAAGGCACTAAAATTGGTATTTGACGTAGACCAGAACCTCTAGGATGTTTCTATGGAAGTGTAGAAGAGAATTTGGTAGGGGTTGGTCGATATTGAAGGCTCAAAGTGGTGTGAGGAAGTGAGGGAGGACGTGCCCTTTTATAAAGGAGGAGAGGGGCGCCTTTGGAATAACTAAAAATATTATTTTATTATAAAGTCATATTCGGTTTTTAATATCTCCAAATTGATTTATTTCGAATCTAAGGTGGGGATGGGTTGAAATAATATTATCCAATATAATTTATACGAGTTTAGGTTCCTATTTTAACCTTATCATTTAGATCTAACTTTAAGTTAAATAATTTTACTTTTACCGTGTCTTCTGGTTTTCTTACACTATAAGGTTAATAAACTTATTATAACAATACAAAAGAACCCCAAGTGGTTAATTATTAATATATATATCCATATCTACGTCATTTTTCCAAACCATAGATTTTTAGGAATAACATAACAATTAATAATATAATATTTGTTTTAAAAACTATTTTATATCAATTTTGACACTATTTGGTACTTGATTTTTGTAAAAATCATAATAGAATGATTAGTTCTAAATAAGTTACATAAATAAATAATAACATGTCATATTAATCTATAAAATTAGTGGAATTCATAAAAAGCCTCAAATTACATTTATTTTGGTATTTATAACATCAATTATGTCAATATTTCATTAATAAGATAATTACTACATCATCATTGTGTCATAAATAAATTAAATTATTTAATGTTTAAAAATTATAAATAAAATCTCATTATGTAGGAATTCTTGTTAGATTTATAATGAATATTTATAGTAGAATTTATCTTATGTATAACCCGATATTAAAAATGATTTACATATTAAACTTTGATTTTAACTATTTTAACCCTTCTTTAAATAAATTAATATTAAATATCGTAATCTAATCCAAGTGGGCCTAAATGATCATATGTTATTCCTAAGGTTGTTTTTGGTCGAATTACACTTGTCAAATATAATTAGGACATGTTTTAGGGTAATAATAATAACATTTTCACCCTTAATTACCCTATTTACTTTTAACTGTGGTAAATAAAAGTAAAAAGTTACTATTCACCAAAACATATATTCATCTCAATGAACCAAATTTTAGTCCTTGATATTAACTATGTCTCTCGGATTTTCAAAATTCAATTCAAAGAAGTGGTATAATTTCATTTAAATGAAAAAGTTAGTTTTTTATCTACCACTAAGTGGTTTCACTATTCATCGAAAATTGAAGTTTTTCAGAAAAATACCAAAAATTAACCCTAAGAATTATTTGATATTCCAAATTCAAAATTGATGTCTATTTTTTCAAATTAAAAACAATGAAGTGGCATTAATTAATTTTAAAATTAATTCCCATTATCAAAACAAATAGCATGTTTTTAAGAAACAATAACTATCAAAAGATTGATACCTGTTCATATCCAATTTCAAAGTGAAATTAATTCCAATGACCAAAATTGGATTAAATGGTAAAAATATATTCTAATTAAACTTTAAAACCAATTAAAAAGATAATATAACCATATAAATTATTGCGATGAAAAAAGTTGTTTTTAATTAAAATATAGCGTGTTTTTACTATTCATTAAAATATGAAAGTTATCAGAATAATATGAAAAATTTATCCGAAGTAATTTTTTATATCTTGATTCCAAAGAAGAATTTTAGTTTGTCAAATTGAACATATAGACATGTCAAAAACAATATTTAAGGTGGGTGCGCCATCAAAAGGCGGTAAAACTACATTTAAAAAAAATACTTATTTTACTCGAAAAATTGATTTTTTTCTCATACCATGTTCTAGAAAATGTGTAAGATGAATAATAATGTTATAAAATTCAAACTTTAGTTGATAATATTAAAAATGGATAGTTAATAATAATATTATAACCATATATAGTTGTTTACTGAAACCTGGTATTGTGTACAACGCACACTATCGAGGAAAGTCGTGATTGCGTGTAATGCAAGCCAAGTCAGGGTTGTGTGTTGTGAAAGACTCCACTGTTGTTTCATATAACAGAATCGAACCATATTTCATTTCTACATTGAATATATATATATTTATATATATACACTCAATGTTTCGTAGAATAACTGTTATCTAAATTGTGTGTAACATGACCCAAGAATAGTGGTGTGTATAATGCAAGCTCATATGGTGTTGCATATAGCGCAAGGTAATCTTGTTGTAGCATAAAACACAATACATAAATGATATTAAAAGAATATTTTTCCTAAAATCTCGGGGTGTTACATTCTACCCCCCTTAAAATGAATTTCGCCCTCGAAATTCTTTGGGGTTATAAATGGTTTACTACTCGAAAGTTTCTTTAATAGAAACCCACATTGTAAAAAAGAATACCAAAACATGGATTTAAAAACTAAAGTATGAAACATATCATTTACCCAAATTAACTCATGGCTGGGTTTTCACATAGGAAAACATAGGTGAGAATATGGATATGGAAGAAAAATCTAACCATCAAGTTTAGATGGAGAGTGGTAGAGAACATGGCTATAAAAAATCCAACAATCACAAATCCATAAATTTGTGACGATCTAAGGTACCATCTGATTCATCAGATATAAGAGCACTAGGACAACATTTTTTGGTATTCAAGATCATTTCCCTAAAGTTGATGAAATTGGAATTAGAATAAATACTTTCTTGATTTTGGTACAGTCTCACCGGTGGTCGTTCTTTGGACAATTTCCACTTCATCTCTTAAAGAAATGAAGTTGAATTTGTCATTCATGAAGTGTTAGCAGATCATGTGATAGAATGATGGGTCATTCCATCTTTCTCTAACAAAAGGTTAGAAAAAGTTATTAAAAAAATACATAAGTCCATCTATAGTGAGATTAATCATATATGGTTCCTAAAATGGACTTACTCTTCATATATCATACTGATTAATATAATAAAACTAGTTTCTACTAAACAGGCACTTCCTGTAGGCCAGTGGTAGGCGATAAAGGCCAGTCGCACTTCAGTTGTGGGTTTGATTCCCACAGCCTTTTCCGACGCGATGGGTTTTCGCCCATCCTGTAGGTTGTCCTTTTTCTAAAACTACATTACTATAACATCCCATCAATAATATCGAAAAAACTTCTATCCTTAAACAATAATAACTTATGTCAAACATAATCCATTCCAATCTTTATGCTTATCCAAAATACTGATGTCCACTCTCATATTATAGTGAAAATGATTACCAAATAGTTTATATAACAAGCATGTTAATACCATCGTTGATCCCTATATATCATGAGATATGTCTTGTTGGTCACATTCCAAACATTTGAAGGCCTTAATCATGTATTCTCCTGAAAATTGAATACCCATTGAATCTTAGTGAAAACATGAATGCTGTCAAAAGTTATCTCTTTCAACATACCAAAACCCCAAAATTCTATATAATCAAACCATGATATAACTATTTTCTTATATCAGTCATGAGCTAATGAATATTGTCAAACATTTCATTTTCTCCTTATCCCTTCATTATGTGCATATCATCTTTTTTCCAAAAATATCTCAATCACTTTCCATGGTTACCAGTACCATAAAATTATTGAAAACCACAATAGACCAATACATAAATTTTCCAATATTCGACGTTACTATATACAACATTATTTTGGAATCCCATTACATAAACAATTAATCATTCCACAACATCGTTGTCATATTCAACATCGCCAATAGTGATCGCATGTGACTTCCATTTTTTCCTTTGACTTAAGTGGTTTCTCATGTCGATCATCACTAAACCTTGGATTAGGGCATTTATTAGCATAATGCCCCATTTCCTTGCACTTGATGCATTGAAGTGTTGGTGGTGCGTTATCTGCAGTCTTTTCTTTATTCACATCATTAGAAACCCTTTTTCCATTACTTCGACACTCAGCTGCTCGATGACATTCTTTTCCACACATAAAAGATTTTCTAGTCCCTTTAAGACAATCTCCACCATGCTTCTTTCCACACTTTGAGCATAAAGAAACATTCATCTTATTTTCACCATTATTCTGAGATTTCTCCTTGAACTCTATCTTTTGTTTCTTGTCAAAACTATGAGATGGATAAGTAATACCAACTTCCATTTCTACCTTGATAGCATAACACATAATTTCTTCATAGCTACTGAAGTCTCTAATATATAATTATGTTCGATGATTTGGTTTTAAGCCACTGATGAATCGATCAACTTTACATTCATGTTGGATGATAAGGCCAGATGTATACCTTTCAAGCCTTGTAAAATTCGCTTCGTATACACCAACAGATTCATCATCCTTTTGCTTTAGTTCAAGAAACTCCTTCTCCATCTTTTTTTGAAGAATACAAGGGAATTACTTATTGAAAAATACATTCTTGAACTCATCCCATTCCATGGACTCAATTTCATCTCTTGGCCTAGTATTCTTGATAAGATTCCACCATTGATCAATGGCACCTTCTAAACGATATATTGATAAGATGACTTTATCATGTTCATAACATTGAAGAACTGAAAATATCTTTTCAGTGGTACTGATCCATTGTTCACCAACAAGTGGATCAGAAGACCCATTGAAAGAAGGTGGACGTTGCCTCATGGAGGACTGAATAGAATATTGTTTTATTCTCTTCTCATTTGGAAGTCCAAAATGATTCATAGATTGTGTAAGTATAGCAATAAGATTTTGCACTCCATCTCCCATAACATTTGTTTGTTCAGGAGTACAATCATTGCATTTTCAATTTCATTGATCAACACGGTTCCTCCGGGTTCCATCCATCGTCTAAAACCCAAAAATAATAGTGTGAGAGGTTAAAATCATGCTAGGGAAAACAACATAGTAAAGGGGGAGTACCCTCAATATCTAACATCTTAGGTTAAATTCTAAGATCGTTAGCGCAATTCTGCGACTATAACCTATACGTATACATAACCTTAGGGACATCCCTAACAATACCTTAGAAATATCTCAAGGGATCTCAATAAATTTTTCGCATCCTAGTTTCCAAAGGTTAACTAAACCTCCCTCTGATACCAACTGTAGAGACCCGAAGCTTGATGTACATGTACATTACATTACTTTAGCAGAATACTTAATTCATAACAAAAATAGACACACAAGGATCGTAATAGTTTAGTGTCTTTGGAAACTCAGAATATAATCTTCTAATCATGGTGAAATATCTTCAACATCTCCCATAAGATCTTCCCCTTTTTGTTTTATTACTTAAAACCTTTCTTTAAATCCTAGGGAAAAGAAAACATATAAAGGGTGAGCTCAAATTCTCAGTAAGGGTAAGCATGGATAAAATAAAACAAATCATATACATTTGAACTTCAAAACATGAACATAATATTTAAACATCAATATATTGAGCAATGACATAAATCATGGAAATACGTAAGGCATAGATCATAAAGAAACATTAATCATGATAAAATAGCATGGGAATTAAACATGTAATTGTGTCAAACCATTAGGCAGATGATATGATTTCCATAGTTGCCAAGGCATTGCTTCCAAGACCATCTTAGTGGACAAAGTACCTTTCTAAATCGAGTTCACTCCTCATTCCAGTCCTGTATTACTGAACCGGTTTAACTTGTCGTTCCAGCCATGTCTATCTCACATTTTCTAGAACATGGTATGAGAAAAAAATAAATTTTTTCGAGTAAAATAAGTATTTTTTTTAAAAAAATGCAGTTTTGCCGCCTTTTGATGGCACACCCACCTTAAATATTGTTTTTGACATGTCTATAAGTTCAATTTTACAAACTAAAATTCTTCATTGGAATCAAGATATAAAAAATTACTTTGGATAAATTTTTCATATTATTCTGATAACTTTCATATTTTAATGAATAGTAAAAGCACGCTATATTTTAATTAAAAACAAATTTTTTCATCGCAATAATTTATATGGTTAGATTATATTTTTAATTGGTTTTAAAGTTTAATTAGAATATATTTTTACCATTTAATCCAATGTTGGTCATTGGAATTAATTTCACTTTGAAATTGGATATAAAGAGGTATCAATCTTTTGATAGTTATTGTTTATTAAAAACATGCTATTTGTTTTGATAATGGTAATTAATTTTAAAATTAATTAATGCCACTTCTATGTTTTGAATTTGAAAAAATAGACATCAATTTTGAATTTGGAATATCAAATAATTCTTAGGGTTAATTTTTGGTATTTTTCTGAAAAACTTCAATTTTCGATGAATAGTGAAACCACTTAGTGGTAGATAAAAAACAGACTTTTTCATTTAAATGAAATTCTACCACTTCTGTGAATTGAATTTTGAAAATCCGAGAGATATAGTCAATATCAAGGACTAAAATGTGGTTCAATGAGATGAATATATGTTTTGGTGAATAGTAACTTTTTACTTTTATTTACCACAGTTAAAAGTAAATAGGGTAATTAAGGGTGAAAATGTTATTATTATTACCCTAACACATGTCCTAATTCTATAGGACAAGTGTAATTCGACCAAAAACAACCTTAGGAATAAACTATGATCATTTAGGCCCACTTGGATTAGATTAGGATATTTAATATTAATTTATTTAAAGAAGGGTTAAAATAGTTAAAATCAAAGTTTAATATGTAAATCATTTTTAATATAGGGTTATACATAAGATAAATTCTACTATAAATATTCATTATAAAGATAACAAGAATTAATACATAATGATATTTTATTTATAATTTTTAAACATTAAATAATTTAATTTATTTATGACACAATGATGATGTAGAAATTATCTTATTAATGAAATATTGACATAATTGATGTTATAAATACCAAAATAAATGTAATTTGAGGCTTTTAATGAATCCCACTAATTTTATAGATTAATATGACATGTTATTATTAATTTAAGTAACTTATTTCGAACTAATCATTCTGTTATTATTGTTACAAAAATCAAGTACCAAATAGTGTCAAAATTGACATAAAATAGTTTTTAAAACAAATATTATATTATTAATTGTTATGTTATTCCTAAAAATCTAAGGTTCAGAAAAATGAAGTAGATATGGATATATATATTAATAATTAACCACTTGGGGTTCTTTTGGATTGTTATAATAAGTTTATTAACCTTATAGTGTAAGAAAACTAGAAGACACGGTAAAAGTAAAATTATTTAACTTAAAGTTAAATCTAAATGATAAGGTTAAAATAGGATCCTAAACTCGTATAAATTATATTGGATAAGATTATTTCGACCCATCCCCACCTTAGATTCGAAATAAATCAATTTTGAGATATTAAAAAACGAATATGACTTTATAATAAAATAATATTTTTAGTTATTCCAAAGGCGCCCCTCTCCTCCTTTATAAAAGGGAACCTCCTCCCTCTCTTCCTCACACCACTTTGAGCCTTCAATCTCGACCAAACCCTGCCAAAGTCTCTTCTCAACTTACATAGAAACATCCTAGAGGTTCTGGTCTACGTCATATACCAATTTTAGTGCCTTAAGAGGAGGTCATAAAGAGGCGCTTCAAAGAAGAGGTAATGTCCGTTACCGATTCTTTCAACTCTATTTCTTCTTACACTTATTCTTCTTTAGTTGTTTTATTATGAAGTAATAACATCAGTATAACTCATATACAGATATGTAATTATAATTATGAAACAACCCTATTTCACCATCTATCCATCCTATGGAAACCGAAATCACCACACGTGCGTACGTACGGAATACCATCTCCCCGACGTGGTGAAATCTGTTTTTCCACCAACACCTTACATGGATGGGTATAATGGTGTAAAGAATAACTATATATTGTTATTATAACATCATACTGATTCTGATATATTATAACATCCACTCCAATTCTATTCAATAATTATGGGAATGATATCATCGCTCGTGCGTACGTACGGACTACCGTCTCCACGACGCGATGAGATTCATTCTCCATGTATACCATACATGAATAATAATAAAGTTTATATAATGAATAATAATGAAATATATGAAATAATAATTCTACAGGATCATGTATATATATATTTATGTCATATATTTATTTTCATTCAATTCAATAAGGAAACGAAAACATCGTTCATGCATACGTACGGCCTACCGTCTCCATGAACGGTTTAATTCATTCCTTTTATCGATCTATAATATAAAAATATATATATGTATATGATGAATATATATTATATATAAATAATTTTTTACATTCTGGAATTATGTAAATCAGGATATAAGTAATAATATCAAGAACGACAAGTCGAAACACATACGATAAATGAAATGATTTTACCCAAAACTCTGCTTTAACATGGAATTTACAAAAGAACGGGTAATATAAAGTCATAAGTGAAACAAATATGATATCATAACAATGAATATGATTCTGTAATAAGTCAATGACATTATTTAAAACATTATACAGGAGGTTCGAATACGTATGAAGTATATCAGACCTAAGGTAAGAGATAAATATTCCAATCTCATTCTTATCTGAGATTGTTTATTTGAAAGTATTTACTGGGGTTATGATTATTATCCATGTCCATATGTTCTCAAAATGTTTTCATAAAATGTTTAATTTTATTCCATGTATGTTAAAAGTCATTTTTTCCCTTTTCTACTTTTACCACATCATATGGAAGGAATATTTCTTTTGTTTACCATATCAGGTACTTTTTGACTTTTCAGACAAAAGTACGAGAAGAATGTTATTTTCAACTTATACGGCTCGAACGGATATTTACGGTTTTATAAAGCCTTATTTTCATGAAGATTACTCCAAAAAATTTCATGAGTATTTCCAACAAAATCTCTTTCTTATAATATTCAAAATGGCTAGTTAATAATAATATTATAACCATATATAGTTGTTTACTGAAACCTGGTATTGTGTACAACACACACTATCGAGGAAAGTCGCGATTGCGTGTAATGAAAGCCAAGTCAGGGTTGTGTATTGTGAAAGACTCCAATGTTGTTTCATATAACAGAATCGAACCATATTTCATTTATACATTGAATATATATATATTTATATATATGCACTCAATGTTTCGTAGAATAACTACTATCAAAATTGAGTGTAACATGATCCAAGAATAGTGGTGTGTATAATGCAAGCTCATATGGTGTTGGATATAGCGCAAGGTAATCTTGTTGTAGCATACAACACAATACATAAATGATATTAAAAGAATATTTTCCCTAAAATCTCGGGGTGTTACATTCTACCCCCCTTAAAATGAATTTCTCCATCGAAATTCTTTGGGGTTAAAATGGTTTACTACTCAAAAGTTTCTTTAATAGAAACCCACATCGTAAAAAGGAATACCAAAACATGGCTTTAAAAACTAAAGTATGAAATGTATCATTTAACCAAATTAATTCATCGCTGGGTTTCCACATAGGAAAACATAGGTGAGAATATGGATATGGAAGAAAAATCTAACCATCAAGTTCGGATGGAGAGTGGTAGAGAACATGGCTATGAAAAATCCAACAATCACAAATCCATAAATTTGTGATGATCTAACGTACCATCTGATTCATCGGATATAAGAGCACTAGGACAACATTTTTTTGGTATTCAAGATCATTTCCCTAAATTTGATGAAATTGGAATTAGAAGAAATACTTTCTTGATTTTGGTACAGTCTCATCGGTGGTCGTTCTTTGGATAATTTCCACTTCATCTCTTAAAGAAATGAAGTTGAATTTGTCATTCATGAAGTGTTATAAGATCATGTGATAGAATGATGGGTCATTTTATAATTATCTAAAAAAGGTTAGAAAATGTTATTAAAAAAATACATAAGTCCATCTATAGTGAGATTAATCATATATGGTTCCTAAAATGGACTTATACTTCATATATCATACTGATTAATATAATAAAACTAGTTTCTACTAAACAGGCACTTCCTGTAGGCCAGTGGTAGGCGATAAAGGCCAGTCGCACTTCAGTTGTGGGTTCGACTCTCACATCCTTGTCCGACGTGATGGGTTTTCGCCCATCCTGTAGGTTGTCCTTTTTCTAAAACTACATTACTATAACATCCCATCAATAATATCGAAAAAACATCTATCCTTGAACAATAATAACTTATGTCAAACATAATCCATTCCAATATTTATGCTTATCCAAAATACTGTTGTCTAATCTCATATTATAGTGAAAATGATTACCAAATAGTTTATATAAAAAGCATGTTAATACCATCGTTGATCCCCATATATCATGAGATATGTCTTGTTGGTCACATTCCAAACATTTGAAGGCCTTAATCATGTATTCTCTTGAAAATTGAATACCCATTGAATCTTAGTGAAAACATGAATGCTGTCAAAAGTTATCTCTTTCAACATACAAAAACCCCAAAATTATATATACTCAAACCATGATATAACTATTTTCTTATATCTGTCATGAGCTCATGAATATTTTCAAACATTTCATTTTCTCCTTATCCCTTCATTATGTGCATATCATCTTTTTTCCAAAAATATCTCAATCACTTTCCATGGTTACCAATAACATAAAATTATTGAAAACCACAATAGACCAATACATAAATTTTCCAATATTCGACGTTACAATATACAACATTATTTTGGAATCCCATTACATAAACAATTAATCATTCCACCACATCGTTGTCATATTCAACATCTCCAATAGTGATCGCATGTGACTTCCCTTTTTTCCTTTGACTTAAGTGGTTTCTCATGTCGATCATCACTAACCCTTGGATTAGGGCATTTATTAGCATAATGCCCCATTTCCTTGCACTTGATGCATTGAAGTGTTGGTGGTGCGTTCTCTGCAGTATTTTATTTATTCACATCATTAGAAACCCTTTTTCCATTACTTCGACACTCAGCTGCTCGATGACATTCTTTTCCACACTTAAAATATTTTCAAGTCCCTTTAAGACAATCTCCACCATGCTTCTTTCCACAATTTGAGCATAAAGAAACATTCATCTTCTTTTCACCATTATTCTGAGATTTCTCCTTGAACTCTATCTTTTGTTTCTTGTCAAAACTATGAGATGGATAAGTAACACCAACTTCCATTTCTACCTTGATATCATAACACACAATTTCTTAATATCTACTGAAGTATCTAATAGATAATTCCGTTCGAAGATTTGTTTTTAAGCCACTGAAGAATCGATCAACTTTACATTCATGTTGGATGATAGGGCCAGATGTATACCTTGCAAGCCTTGTAAAATTCGCTTCATATACACCAACAGATTCATCATCCTTTTTCTTTCGTTCAAGAAACTCCTTCTCCATCTTTTTTTGAAGAATACGAGGGAAGAACTTATTTAAAAATAAGTTCTTGAACTCATCCCATTACATGGACTCAATTTCATCTCTTGGCCTCGTATTCTTGATAAGATTCCACCATTGATCAACTGCACCTTCTAAACGATATACTGCTTAGATGAATTTATCATGTTCATAACATTGAAGAACTGAAAATATATTTTCAGTGGTACTGATCCATTGTTCACCAACAAATGGATCAGAAGACCCATTGAAAGAAGGTGGATGTTGCCTCATGGAGGACTCAATAGAATATTGTTTTCTTCTCTGCTCATTTGGGAGTCCAGAATGATTCATAGATTGTGTAAGTATAGCAATAAGATTTTGCAATCCAACCCCCATAACAATTGTTTGTTCAGGAGGACAATCATTACATTTTCCATTGCATTGATCAACATGGTTCCTTCGGGTTCCATCCATCGTCTAAAACCCAAAAAGAATAGTGTGAGAAGTAAAAATCATGCTAGGGAAAACAACATAGTAAAGGGGGAGTACCCTCAATATCTAACATCTTAGGTTAAATTCTAAGATCGTTAGCGCAATTCTGCGACTATAACCTATACGTATACATAACCTTAGGGACGTCCCTAATAATACCTTAGAAATATCTCAAGGGATCTCAAACAAATTTTCGCATCCAAGTTTCCAAAGGTTAACTAAACCTCCCTCTGATACCAACTGTAGAGACCTGAAGCTTGATGTACATGGACATTACATTACTTTAGCGGAATACATAATTCATAACAAAAATAGACACACAAGGATCGTAATAGTTTAGTGTCTTTGGAAAGTCAGAATATAATCTTATAATCATGCTGAAAGATCTTCAACATCTCCCATAAGATCTTCCCCTTTTTGTTTTATTACCTAAAACCTTTCATTAAATCCTGGGGAAAAGAAAACATATAAAGGGTGAGCTCAAATTCACAGTAATGGTATGCATGGATAAAATAAAACAAATCATATACATTTGAACTTCAAAACATGAACATAATATTTAAACATCAGAATCTTGAGAAATGAAATAAATCATGGAAGTACGTAAGGAATAGATCATAAAGAAACATTAATCATGATAAAATAGCATGGGAATTAAACATGTAATTGTGGAAAACCATTAAGTACATGATATGATATCCATAGTAGCCAAGGCATCGCTACCAAGACCATCTTTGTGGACAAAGTCCCTTTCTGAATCGAGTTCACTCCTCGTTCCAGTCCTGTATTACTGAACCGGTTTAACTTGCCGTTCCATCCATGTCGATCTAATGAGATATAAATCTTTACCCAATGCATTGGAGGGAGATATAGTTCCCACCCATCTCATAATGAAATCATTCTTACTTTTGTCACATAATAAACATACATCATTTATAATAACCCAACGAATAAAATGGGTTTCATAAACATAATACCATCATCACATAATCTATATAAAATAAATGGATATCATTTCATAATAAGAAAAGTGAAACCATGTAAATCATAGAGACATTATACTTGAAACATACACATATGAAATAATGTCATCTTATATGGATTTTTTTTGATAAAACACTTGAAATTAATTCTTCAAGAAAATATCCTTTCTTCTTCAAAATCAATTTCTTTTCACAAAACGTCATGCAATTTTAAAAGAAAGATATTTTGTTGGAAATACTCATGAAATTTTCTGGAGGAATCTTCATGAAAATAAGGCTTTATAAAACTGTAAATATCCGTTCACGCTGTATAAGTTAAAAATATCATTCTTCTCGTACTTTTGTCGGAAAAGTCAAAAAGTACCTCGTATGGTAAAAAAAAGAAATATTCTTTCCATATGATGTGGTAAAAGTAGAAAAGGGTAAAAATGACTTTAAACATACATGGAAGAATGGTAAACATTTTATGAAAACATTTTCAGAACATATGGACATGGATAATAATCATAACCCCAGTAAATACTTACAAATAATCAATCTCAGATATGAATGAGATTGGAATAATTATCCTTTACCTTAGGTCCAATATGCCTCGTACGTATCCGATCCTCCTGTATGATGATTTAAATATTTTCATTGACTAATTACATAATCATATTCATTTTTATGATATCATATATGTTTCACTTATGAATTTATATTACCCATTGTTTTGTAAATTCCATGTTAAAGCGGCGTTTTGGGTAAATTCATTTCATTTATCGTATGTGATTCGACTTGTCGTTCTTGATATTATTACTTATATCCTGATTTACATAATTCCGTAATTTAAAACATGATTTATATATAATATATATTCATCATATACATATATATATATATATATATATTGTAGATCGATAAAAGGAATGAAATACACCGTTCATGGAGACGGTAGGCCGTACGTACGCATGAACATTGTTTTCGTTTCCTTATTGAATTGAATGAAACTAAATAGATGACATAAATATATATATAAATTATCCAGTAGAATTATTATTTCATATATTTCATTATTATTCATTATATAAACATTATGATCAATTATGTATGGTTAACATGGAGAATGAATCTCATCACGTCGTGGAGATGGTAGTCCATACGTACGCACGAGCGATGATATCGTTCCCAAAATTATTGAATAGAATTGGAGGGGATGGTATAATATATCATAATTAGTATGATGTTATAATAACCATATATAGTTATTCTTTACACCATTATACCCATCCATGTAAGGTGTTGCTGGAAAAACAGATTTCACCATGGCGTGGAGACTGTATTCTGTACGTACACACGCGCGGTGATTTCGTTTTCCGTATGATGGATAGATGATGAAATAGGGTTGTTTCGTAATTATAATAACATATCAGTATATGAGTTATACTTATTTTATAACTTCATAATTAAACAACTATAGAAGAATATGTGGAAGAAGAAATAGTGTTGAAAGAATCGTTAACAGACATTACCTCTTCTTTGAAGCGCCTCTTTGAGACCTCCTCTTAGGGCACTAAAATTAGTCTTTGAAGAAGACCAGAACCTCTAGGATGTTTCTATGGATGTGGAGAAGATAATTTGAAAGGGTTTGGCTGAGATTGAAGGCTCAACGTGGTGTGAGGAAGAGAGGGAGGTGGTTCCCTTTTATAAGGGAGGAGAGGGGCACCATTGGAATAACTAAAAATATTATTTTATTATAAAGTTATATTCTATTTTTAATAGCTCCATATTGATTTATTTCGCTGATAAGGTGGGTATGGGTAGAAATCCTCTCATAAAATAGAATTTAGACAAGTTTAGGTTCCTATTTTAACCTTATCATTTAAATTTAACTTTAAGTTAAATAATTTTACTTTTACCATGTCTTCTTGTTTTCTTACACTATAAGGTTAATAAACTTACAATAATAAACCAAAAGAACCCCAAGTGGTTCATTATTAATATATATATCTGTATCTAAGTCATTTGACCAAACCTTATATTTTTAGGAATAAAATAATAATTAATAATATAATATTTGTTTTAAAAACTATTATATGTCAATTTTGACACTATTTGGTACATGATTTTTGTAAAACTCATAACAGAATTATTAGTTCTAAAAAAGCTACTTAAATAAATAATAACATGTCATATTAACCTATCAAATTAGTTTAATTCGAAAAAAGCCTCAAATTACATTTATTTGGGTATTTATAACATCAATTATGTCAGTATTTCATTAATAAGATAATTACTACATTAGCTTTTTGTCATAAATAAATTAAATTATTTAATGTCTAGGAATTATAAATAAAATACCATTATGTAGGAAATCTTTTTCTCTTTCTAATGAATATTTATAGTCGAATTTATCTTATCTATAGCCTTATATTGAAAATGATTTACTTATTAAACATTGATTTTAACTATTTTAACCCTTCTTTAAATAAATTAATATTAAATGTCCTAATCTAATCCAAGTGGGCCTAAATGGTCATATTTTATTCCAAAGGTTGTTTTTGGTCGAATTACACTTGTACAATAGAATTAGGACATGTTTTACGGTAATAATAATATCATTTTGACTCTTAATTACCCTATTTACTTTTAACTGTGGTAAATAAAAGTAAAAAGTTACTATTCACCAAAACATATATTCATCTCATTGAACCACATTTTAGTCCTTTATATTAAATATGCCTCTCAGATTTTTGTAATTCAATTCACAGAAGTGGTAAAATTTCATTTAAATGAAAAATTCAGTTTTTTATCTACCACTAAGTGGTTTCACTATTCATCGAAAATTTAAGTTTTTCAGAAAAATACCAACACATCAGCCTAAGAATTATATGATATTCCGAATTAAAAATTGATTTCTATTTTTAAAAATTTGAAGCATAGAAGTGAAATTAATTAATTTTAAAATTAATTCCCGTTATCAAAACAAATAGCGTGTTTTTAAGAAACAATAACTATCAAAAGATTGATACTTGTTTATATCCAATTTCAAAGTGAAATTAATTCCAAAGACCAACATTGGATTTAATGGTAAAAATATATTCTAATTAAACTTTAAAAACAGTTAAAAATATAATCTATCCATATAAATTATTGTGATTTAAAAAAGATGTTTTTAATTAAAATATAGTGTGTTTTTACTATTCATTAAAATATGAATGTTTTTAGAATAATATGAAAAAATTTTCCAAAGTAAATTTTTATGTCCTAATTCCAAAGAAGAATTTTATTTTGTCAAATTTAACTTATAGTCATGTCAAAAACAAGATTTTAGGTCAGTGCGCCATCAAAAGGCGGCAAAACTACATTTTTTTGAAAAATACTTATTTTACTCGAAAAATTGATTTTGTTCTCATACCATGTTCTAGAAAATGTGTAAGATGAATAATAATGTTATAAAATTCAAATTTTAGTTGATACTATTCATAACAGCTAGTTCATATTAATATTATAACCATATATCGTTGTTTAGTGAAACCTGGTATTGCGTACAACACACGCTATCGAGGAAAGTCGTGACTGCGTGTAATGCAAGCCATGTCAGGGTTGCGTGTTGTGAAAGACTCATCTGTTGTTTCTTATAAAAGAATACAACCATATTTCATTTATTCATTGAATATATTTATATATATATATTTATATATATACAGTCAATGTTTCGTAGAATAACTACTATCAAAATTGTTTGTAACATGATCCAAGAATAGTGTTGTGTATACTGCAAGCTCATACGGGGTTGCGTATAGCGCAAGGTAATATTGTTGTAGTATACAACACAATACATCAATGATATTAAAAGATTATTTTTCATAAAATCTCAGGGTGTTACAGTACCTATTAACCTTTACATAGAAATCTATTACTATGCATGACGTTTTCCATGAGTCACAACTACAGCGGTATCACCCAAACCCTTCTCATGTGGTTTACGTTGAAGAGGATGAACTTGAGATAGATGCATCCATTGAGTAGCATCTGATAAGTGTGCAAGTATGTAGTGAGAATGTGTTATGGGGATAGACCAGGCCGTAAGTTTAGGTTTTATGGCCACAGAAAGTGTTCAAGAGGAAACATGGGAACAAGAACTAGACATGAGGGATCAATGGCGCAATCTTTTTAATGAAGTTCAGGAGTGCATCCCGAGGATGAGATGTTATAAGGTGGGGAGATTGTAGGATCCTAGCCATTTATAGAGTCATCTCATGTGTGTTTTCTGGTAATTTTTTAGGTTTTTATGTTCCTTTGTTTTGGAGTTGTGGATTGCTGTGCATTTTGGTGTATTTTAAGAAAACCTAATGGACAATGGGTTCTTCACGGTTTGTGAATGGTTAGAAAAACTATACAACCAAATCATCCCAACCATTAAAAACTAGACATAGAGGTCCACACGGTTTGTGCACGATTTGTCTAACTATTCGGAAATACTATTTCTGCCATGAAATCCCAGATAGAGTGGTCCGCAAGATTGGAAGACAATTTTTCATAACCATCCACCCCTTCCCAGGATACCTTGTTTGCCGATTAAATTGTTTGAAAATAATTTTTAAAACCATCTGAACCCCAAGAGACTCATATTTTGGGACCATGTCTCAGGATTGAAAAATTCTAGGTCATCCAAGGTCATTCCATTGGGATACAATGGTGATCTGAACACCATTATTTGAAATTGAAATCCCATATTAATGATATGCTCTTTTACCAGTATATGGATTTCGTCCTCTTGATTCATCCATTCATTCTGCTATCATTTCTTAATATTTTCATAAAAGATCTCCACCGTTTCAATGGATCTAAACCTATTAGTTGATATATATATATATATATAGTATTGTAGATATATAAATAGATTTTCATGATATTGATGCCTTCGATATTAATTTTCTTTTAGGGATTTCAATCTAGAGCTTCATCAACGACATTTTTC
Source organism: Viscum album (assembly GCA_963277665.1). Taxonomy (NCBI): domain Eukaryota; kingdom Viridiplantae; phylum Streptophyta; class Magnoliopsida; order Santalales; family Viscaceae; genus Viscum; species Viscum album. The sequence goes on along the minus strand of OY728151.1, from coordinate 498,700,334 downwards.
CACTCAGATTTAAGGGATTTCCTTTGGGCTAATGTCCCTCAATAAACTATGGTTAGTGGTCTAAATCAAATGCTAATAGACGTGATTTTGATATGAGAATGTGTGTTATGAATTTTTCATATTCCCTTGAGAATTGATTTCTTAAATTTGGGTAATTAAGAATGCAGAATTGACGGGTGATTTCCTTGGTGATTGATTGATAATTGAATCACTGAAAAAACGAAGGGGGAATGACCAAAATGATTTTGTTTTTATATTGGTTATGTTTGAAATATTGTAATTGAGATATTGAATTATTTATATTTAGATAATTAATTGGTGTAAATTAATTATGAAACGATGTTTACCAATGCAATATAATTAATTGTGAGAATTAATTATGTGCCATCATTTTGATCAAAGATAATTAATTGTATGAATTAATTATGATAAGTTGAGATTTGATATGGATACTTATTTGTGGACAAATATTTAGGGAATGAGAATTTTGTTGATTGATTAATCAATTGATTGATTAGTTAATGTGTAATGTTCTTAGATAATTGTTGAGGTAACTAATGGCCTTTGAAATATTTAGCTTATCATTTCATTAGTAATGGAATGATGTGGATAATTCATCTGAATTAAATATTGACTAAATATATGAGATTTATTTGGGTTCTAGACATGGTGTTCTAGATTGATAATGTGAAGACCCATAAAATTCAAGGGAAATTTTCTTCTTAATTTTCTTTGAGATTTTACAAGAACGCAGTTTCTGACAGCTCTTGATTCCGAGGGCTGGTGTGCCCGGAATCATTTTCCATTGTTTAGCTTGGGTACGTTCAGTGAACGAACGAGCGGGTTTTCCTAACATTTGGACCGGTGCTCGGAATCAAATTCTGAGGGCACCGATGAAATCGCAGCGCCAGTTTTCGCTTAAGAGGACTCTCACCTCGATGACAGATGATCGGGTTTGAGAGTTGGTTTTTGGGTTTCACATGGATTAATAAAATAAAATAAGTGACAACTTATTCTATCATTGTTGAACCCACGCCATGTGGATAGTGTTGGCTAAAAGCTCCACATAAGAGTTGGTGGTGGGACCGCCACACCCTAACCACCCATGGGAGGATAATTAGGGTGGGGACCACCCGAGCAGCATAACCTTCCACGAGGGGTTATGACATTGGGTCCACACGGGGCTTAACCCCCATTTAATGGGAGGTGAGGAAATCTCTCAATACTCCCCCATGAATGAGGGATATCTTCTTGGACTCTAACTCCCCTCTTAATGGAGGAGAATAAAACCTCCTCAACCCCCCCCCCCCCCCCATTTAATGGGAGGAAACTCCTTGACCCTCTCCTTGTTAATTAGGAGGGCACCACCCGGGCCCCTAAACCCCCTCAAAACTCCCCAAATAAATTATGTCATCCACTCGGGAAATTTATTTGGCAGAGCCTCTCCACTTTTGAATTTTTTTGAAATGTTCCAACCATCGTGAACTTAATTATGTGGGGCCCAATTAATTAATTTCTGCCACCAAGATTATTATATTATATTCTATTATTTTTGGGCATGTTCTTGTGCCTTTTTTGTGGAGATCTTGAGAGAACTTCTTTCTCCAGCGAAGAACACGAAGAACGTCGACGACGCTTCTTACCCGACCTTCTTCGGCCTTCTTCCTCGGATCCCCCCTTTCTGAAGTGGTGCTTCTTCGACGACCCTCCTTCCCCCCTCCTCATCATCAACACACCGACACCCAAACTCAGAAGTGGAAGAATACAGTGAGCGACGTCATCATCTTCCTCTGCGAATCCTCTTTCCGCGATGCTCTTCGAACATCATCTCGTTATCAAGGTAGGGGTTATTCGTTTTTCCGTGAATTCATCATTTTCCATTCTTCGTCTTTATCTTTGGGCCGCTTGATATCAACTTATCGGGAGGATGTCGGACCGCACGAACATGGCTGACTCTCCTCCCCCTTTATGTTGTTGTGTTTTTGCGGTTCGAAAGAAGGAGGCGCGGTTCCAGGGCACCACGCGGAATCCAATAGAAATGCGTCGATGATGCGTGGCGCCATCGCACCGCGCCGTTGAGGCCAAACAAACCCGTGGCCGGAGTCGGGCCGTAGTGATGGGGCGCGGCGCCGGTGCGCCGCGCCGAGGAACCAAGAAGAAAACGTGGCCGGTGTGGTGCCGCGACGGAGGGGCACGACACCGTCACGCCGCGCAGGTCAGACAAGGTCGCGGCTCGAAGCCACAGCGGTGCAAGGCCGGGCGAATGGAATCGCCGGCCGCTGGCACCTCGGAAGGGCGGGACCCCGGCGGTCCCGCGGAAGCAGCACCGGCTGGCCGGACCGGGCCGACCGGATTCCCGGAACTGGGGGTCGTAACCCCTGGTTGGCCAAAGGAGCGGCCCCTACGTGGGGGCTGCGGTTCATCAAACAGTGGGCAGCACGCCCCCCCCCCCTGCTCCGCTCAGCTCGGCAAGCCGAGCTGGCCACGCGGACCGCCCGAGCGCGCCATGCCGCCGGGCCGCGCCCAGACCGCACTGGGCCTCGCCCACTAGGCCGGGACGCACCCTAATCGGTCAGACCCTGACTCAGTTCGGGTCGACCCGGGGGGGGGGGTATTGGGCCGAGTCGGACCGGGCCCGAACCCCCTATTTTTCAGACAGATCTGTTCAAACACACATAACATGGGTTATGGACCTCCGATCAACGCACCGTCAGTTTCAATTCGATGCTTGGATCAGAGCGGTCATTTCTGTATATTAAACTCAAGGTTTCAAAGAACAATATTTTCGGCCGGGTTGGTTCGAACACAAAACTAACCGGGCCCTCGGAGCAGAAACGCTTATAACTTGAGCTCCGGACGTCCGATTGACGTGCCATCAACTTTGATGGATTCCTCTTAGTGAGACGGACCTTTTGGCTTACTAATCTTGAGGGTTGGACGCATATGAAGTACGGTCGGGTTGGTTTTGACTTAAAAACCAACCGGACCCCTCGAACGAAAAAGCCAATAACTCTCAGACCGAGCATCTGATTGACGCGTCGTCTATGACGTTGAGTTCCTTTTGACGATACAGATATTTGGGATACATCATCTCTAGTATTCATGTATGTTGATGTATCAGCTCCTCGGCTCGTGGAACGGACCCTCCCGAAATGAGCTTGCTGTGTGCGGGAACCCTAGAGCTGGCTTCAACTGTGAAGACGATGAAGGCTGCATGGGAATCATCCATGGGTTTGATAGCGACGACTAAAGCACTCAGAAATCCCATGTGGATCAGTGCCTACCGATCCCTTGTGGGTCAGCGCTCAGCGGTCCTATGTGGTCCAACGCATACCGATCCTGTGTGGGTTAGATTTTGTGTGGGTCATTGCGCGGGTTAGTACCTATCAATCCTGTGTGGGTCCGACGGCTTAGATTAATTAGTGGCTATATCTGATCATCTCTACCATCTTACGAAGAAGTATACCTGTGTGAGCTGGGTCTTGACTTCAATCAATATCTTCGATATGATTGACTTTCTTTCCTATGTGGATTCAGTTGTGTTTTCCTATGTGCACTGGGTTGTACTTGGGCTTGGATGTTGGAGCCGAACTGGAATTGATGACTTAGGTATATTTATGGCCATATAACTAAGTAGTGTCGGATGTTAATTCGTGATTTTATATTTCATTTTTGAATTGTCGTTTTTGGATTTTGGGAGACCTTAGGGCGTCTCGGGGTCCCTACTGAGTAGCGTATACTCACCCCTGCATGGGAAATACCTACACTACGTTGTGTTGGATGCAGACGACAGACAATGCTAATCACTGATGAGGCTCGTGGAGCGAGACGATACCTAGAGGTGGACCACAGGGTGGGACGTACACAGAACGGATGGCTGGACCCGTGGAGCTGTGGAGACTATATGTACCCACCCTTTCGGTGGGACTTCCAATGGACGACTCGATGTTGTGGCTTTACTTTTCAGTTGTTGTACTTCCTTTTCCAATTGTACTTTACTTTCAGTTTGGGTTTGTATTCTGGCCCACTTACTTTTCCCACACTTACTATTTTATCTAGTTTTACTTAGTGGTTACTTCTGCTAGCTTACTCTGTGGTGTTTTTCTACTTTATAAAGGCAATGCCTTCCCCTTTTAGGTCAGGATTTATGCCTTGGTGCTAGTCACCAGCCACTGGCCTATGGGAGGCGGGTTTGGGGTAGTCACGGCACGGGCCCCGAGGACGGGTCGTGACAAATTGGTATCAGAGGAGTTCGGTTCTACCGTAGAACTCAGGACTCTGATCTTTTTCTATGTGAATCAATAGTGTTAAGAGTATTGAGTGTGGTTATCAGTCTAGGGAGTCCAGTGTTGGTGCAGCGGCTGACGTACCCGTACACCAGGACTCTGACTTCTGATTTCCGAATTAATGAACGAAAACATTGATTGCATGTGTGTTTCAAGTTTTATTTGTGATTACTTTATGTCAACTCACCAGGTATTCTGTATTGACCGTGGCAGACCTGTCTCTTTTCAGGATGGCCCCATGACGGCAGCCAGCTAGGGTTCCGAGTTTTGTATGTGACGATAGCCCACCGAGCGACGAGGCCTCAGTGCAGGGCCCTATTACTGCGGAGGCACCGGCGGTACCACTACCCGCCGAGCCACCGATGCTACCAGCCCCAGCTGCTGAGAGTGCACGTCGCCTTGGTGAACTGCATGAGTTTCAGCATCAGAGACCGCCCAGGTTTCGCGGGGAGACAGACCCTCAGGTAGCCGAGGATTGGCTGGAGGCAGTTTTACGAGTTTTCCGATTAGTAGGGACACCAGCAAACCTCATGTTGATCCTCGCAGCGAGCCTCATGCACGCAGCAGCACGAAGATGGTGGAGCTTGATGCTCCAGGTGCACGACAAGGCATCACTTCTATGGATAGACTTTGAGGGCCTATACCGCTTGGAGATCGTCCCAGCTACCCTCCGTGTGGTGCGTATCCAAGAGCTTCTACAGCTGTGGTAGGGAAGCATGATGGTCGCCCAGTAATCAGAAAGATTTACTGATATCTTGCACTATTCGATGGACATGGTACGAGACCCATTCTTCCGGGCTCGGACCTTCTAGCAGGGATTGAGGCATGAGATCAGGGTGTCGCTGATCTCCCACGGTATGTTGACACAGGCAGGGGTACTAGAGCGATCTCTTCTCATTGAGAGATTTCTTGTTGAGCCTACACCAACAGCGAGAACTACCACAAGGCTGCATGTAGTAGAGTCTTCTGTAGATGGCAGTCGAAGAATGACACATGGGTCCAGGCAGACCAGACCCTAAGGCAGACGACCTCAGGACACTGGCTCAGAGGTGCGGGGCACAGAGCGCAGAGCCAGTCTTTCGATAGGCAGACAGTGCTACACATGCAGTGGGCTAGGCCACATGGCTCGTGACTGCCCGACCCGCCGTGTGAAGGAGCAGCATACGGTTGGGGGACCACCCAGGCAGAGGTAGAGGGTCGAACGTGGCGGTCCGCATGGAATAGGTGGACGAGGCAGAGGAGCTGGATGAGCTTTAGGTGGTGGGAGATGCTTTGAGGATCTACCACCACCACTACCAGGAGGTCCACCCCGACTACAGGGAGCTGGAGGTCAAAGACATGCACAGCTTCAGGAAGTGGAGGCCTACGACCACGGCGCGCCCGAGATGATTTGAAGTACTATCTGTGTCTACATCACCCTTGCTACAGTTCGTATAGACACAGGAGTGAGTCATTATTTCATTGCTGCTTCCCTTCTTCGGAGCTCGAAGTTTCTGACGGAGTCGTTGGCTCGATCCTTACGGCTAGAGACCCCTACGGGAGAAAACTCAGTGATTACGCACTGGTGCCAGAAGTGTGAGTTTACCCTAGGAGGCAAGAACTTCGGCTGGGATCTTTTTGTAATGGCGTCGAGTCCTTACAACGTCATCTTGGGCATGGATTGGTTATCTACATTCCATGCTCAGATTGACTTCCATAGGCGCAAGTTGAGATGTGTTCGCACCGATGGGAGCAGGTTCACCTTCACCGGTGAGAAGGGAGCCTTTTCAGCGTAGCATGGACTCACACAAAGGAGAGGACAACCCATCACTCATCAGTTGGCCAGCCTCATCCTAAGAGCATTTGACCTGCGGAGTCCGAGCTTACCTGTAATGGTGGATCTGTATGCAGAAGTTTTTCGCGACGACGTTCCAGGACTACCTCCTCGCAGAGTGGTAGACTTTTATATTGACCTGTACCCCGAGATAGCCCCGATATCCACCCCAGCATATCAGATGGCTCCCACCGAGCATCGATAACTACGGGTACAACTAGAAGACTTACAGGGCAAGGGATTAATCCGACCCATTGTTTTACCCTGGGCTTCCCCGATTTTGTTCGCCAAGAAGGTGGATGGCAGGTTACGACTGTGTGTTGACTAGCGTCGCCTCAACCAGGTGACGGTGAGGAACAAGTATCCGCTAATGGGGATTGACGACCTCTTCGATCAGCTCAAGGGACCACTATGAGTTCTTGGTTATGCCATTCAGCATAACCAATGCTCCAACAATGTTCACGGGCCTCATGAATAGGATCTTTCAGCCTTACCCTGATCTATTTGTTGTGGTCTTCATCGACGACATATTGATATACTCGACGACTGAGGATGAGCACTCCTACCACTTGTGGGTTGTACTGGACACACTCCGAGAGCACCAACTTTATTGTAAGATCTCAAAGTGTCAGTTCTAGATACGTGAGGTCCATTTCTTGGGACACGTCATCTCTGAGGCGGGAGTTGCGGTGGATCCTGTGAAGATCGAGGTAGTGCTAGCTTGGGAGCCACCCATGAGTGTGACAGAGGTGCGGAGTTTCTTTGGACTAGCTGGGTACAACCAGAGATTTTTTCTAGACTTCTCCAGAGTTTCGGCACCACTTTCAGCTTTGACGAAGAAGGGGAAACCCTTCGTGTGGTCAGATAGATGTCAGCAGAGCTTCTAGGAGCTGAGACAGAGATTGACCAGCGCACCTATCTTGGGACCACCAAAGACTCCTAGAAGGAACGATGCAATATGGGTTATTGTTGATCATCTTAACAAGTCAGAACATTTTCGTACTATAAGAGAAGATCTACCCCGGGAACTTCTAGCAAGACTATATATTAATGAAGTTGTGAGACTTCATGAAGTACCCCTATCGATTGTTTCTGATCGTGATCCCCGTTTTACTTCAAGATTCTGGAAAAGTCTTCAGAAATCCCGGGATACTGAACTTCATTTGAGCACTGCTTACCACCCTCAGACAGACGGACAATCAGAACGGACTATTCAAACCTTAGAAGACATGTTGAGATCTTGATCACTTGACTTTCAGGGTACGTGGGATCAATATTTACCTCTATTAGAATTTTCCTATAACAATAGCTTCCATTTGAGTATTCATATGGCACCATATGAAGTGTTATATGGAAAGAGATGTCGTACACCAACCTGTTGGGATGACGTTGGTGAAAGAAAACTTGTAGGCCTAGAACTGGTGGAGGAAACGGTGGAAAAGGTGAAGGTAATACAAAATCACATCAAAGAAACTCAAAGTAGGCAGAAGAGCTATGTTGATAATCGAAAGAAGGATTTGGAATTTCATGTCAGTGATCATGTTTTTCTGAATGTATCTCCATGGAAGGGAGTCATACGTTTTGGTAAGAAAGGAAAATTGAGTCTCAGGTACATTGGACCCTTCAAAATTCTAGAACGAATTGGGGCTGTAGCTTACCGATTGGCAATGCCGCCAGGTCTCTCCAAAGTTCACGATGTGTTCCACGTATCTCTGTTGAGGAAATACATGCCCGACCCAACGCATGTACTCACCTATGAGGAATTAGAAATGGAACCTGATCTGTCTTATTTTGAAGAGCCCATCAGGATTCTTGATACGAGATAACAAGTACTGAGAAACCGTACGACACGTCTGGTAAAAGTTTTGTGGAGAAACCATAAGATGGAAGTGGCAACGTGGGAACCCGAGGAACTTATGATGAAGAACCACCCGAGTATTTTCATGTGATAAGTATTCTAGAAATTTCAAGGAAGAAATTATTTGAAGGAGGGGAGAATGTAACACCCCAAGCTTCTACGGTACGCTTCTCTTTGAATAATGTGATAGTGTGTCTTGTACGCAACACCGAGTTCTAACACACCATAACCAATCAAACTAGCCGTTATGAATAGTAATACCTACTTTTTGATATTATATATATTTTATTTTTTAAAATTAACTTCATTTTTGGATTCGGAATATCGAATTTATCCTAAGATGAAATTTTGGTACTTTTCGGATAACTTTAATATTTTGATGAATAGTAAAAATTACTAAATTTTAATTAAAAACAACTTTTTTAATCAAAATAATTAATAGTGATAAATTATGAATTTTAGAGGTTTTATAGTATATTTAGAATATATTTTTACCATTTAATACTATGTTGGTCATTGGACATAATTTTATAATTAAACCGGACATAAACAAGTGTCAATCTTTTGATAGTTAATATCTCTTAAAAACACGCTTTTTGTTTTAAAAACGATAATTAATTTAAAATTAATTTCTGCCACTTCTATGTTTTGAGTTTGGAAAAATGGATTCCATATTTGGAATCAGGGTGTTCAAATTTTGTAAATAGGTAACTTTTATTTTTAGACATTTTGAATAATTACTGCGGTAAATATTTTATTTACCATGGTTAAGGGTAAATCCGGTAAATAATGGTTAAAAAATAATATTATAATAATACTAAATTACCATAAAACGTGTCCTAGCCTTATTGGTTGATACATGTTCGACCATAGGAATATTTGGATCCATTTTTGGACCCCATGGAGCCACTTGTAGGTGATAGGGACACTTAAGTTTAATTAAGTTAAAATGAATACAAAAATGACACAAGCATATATCTTTTAGCAAACCAAATTTTTACATAGGGTTATATATGTTGGATTTTCGACTATAAATATTCCTTAGAAAGATAAAACGATTTCTTACATGATGATATTTTATTTATAATTTTTAGAGATTAAATAATTTAATTTATTTATGACACAATGATGATGCAGTAATTACCATAATAGTGAAAATTTAAAATAATTGATATTATAAATACCCAGATAAATATAATTTGAAACTTTTAATGAATTAAAATAATTTTATAAGATAATATGACATATTAGGATTGATTTAATTAACTTTTTTCGAAGTAATAATTCTGTTATGAGTTTCACAAAAATCAACTATTGAATAGTGTCAAAATTGACATAAAAGAGTTTTTTAAAAATATATTATATTATTAATTGATATTAAATTCCTAAAAATCTAAGGTTCGGAAAAGAGACTTATATCATGATATTTGTATCATTAATGAACCATTTGGGGGTCTGTTGGATGTATATAGTAAGTTTATTAACTATATAATATAAAAATACAAAGTGACATGGTAAATGTCAAACTAATTAACTAAGAGTTAATACTTAAAGATAAGGTTAATATAGTAACACAAACATGTCTAAATTCTATTGGTTGAATGGTTTCCGACCTCTTCCCACCTTAATATTCAAATAATAAATTTTGGATCCATTAGAAACCGAATATGAATTTATTATAAATTAATATTTCTAGCTTTTCCTAAGGTGCCCCTCACCCCTCTTATAAAAAGGGCACTCCTCCTTCTCATTTCTTCACACCTTCAAAGACTTTTTGTTCGGCCAAACACTGCCCAAATACTCTCCCAACTTCCCTCACTACAACCTAGAGGCCTAATTTTGATAAAAAATCCAACCTAAGGACCCCTTTTGATCAAATCAAAAGGAAGAACCCGAAGAAGAGGTAATGATTTCACCACCCTTTTCCATGTTCCTTTCTTCTTCAACTTCTTCTTCCTTTGTTATTACCATTATAAAATAATAACAACAGTATCATATATATACTGTGATGTTATTTTAAATATGTTTCAACCATATTCAGTATTCTATCCACCCTTTGAATAACATGTCACCATACGTGCATACGTACGGCTTACCGTCTCCACGTCGTGGTGTAATTGTTATTCAATATATCATTATTTGGATGGGAATAATAATGATGTGTAACTCATGTAAATAATAAATATAACATGTTAATGATTCTGTATATATGATATACCATCCATTTATATATTATTTTAATATCAAAAGAATGATATTGTCGCTTGTTCGTACGTACGGACTACCGTCTCCATGAACGCGATGAGATTCATTTTCCATCGTATCCATTCAAGTATAATTATCATTTGATGATTTAAAAATAATGTTTAAGTAATTTATATAATTCTGTATATGAATAATATACAACCAATCCATGAAAAACATGGCTTATGTAACAAAACATATAAAAGAAAACGAGTAAGTTAACACCTGAAACGACGATAATACTAAGATATTATTAACAAAGCGATGTTAACAGACCATATATGATATCATATTAATGTATATGATTGTTTTATAATTTAATAACAATTATTTCACTATTATACATGAGGTTAACCTACCCCCAACCAAGGAAAAGTACACGGTATGGAGTTTTCATCTCACTCTTTATTCCCGTGAGATTCATGCCATATTACCACTATTACCTTTTGTGTGGTGTATGTACTGCCCATAATTGTATTTCATGTGTAATAAAATTTAATTTATTTGTATTTACATATTCATTGTATGATACCTCTTTCATGGGGTGTATTTTTTGTAATTTCCCAAATTGGTAAGGGTTATTTCACAATCTCTTCATTATCCGCGGTTCTTTATACGTAATAATCTACTGGGATCTCTTTATCATCCACATCCATGTTTCTTAAAAATGTATTTCAAAACATTTTTACTATTTAAAATAATATGGGTTAAATTCATTTATACCCTTGTTTGAATTTTTATAAGATTTTTATAAAGGAATCTTTCTGTCGTTTTCCAAACAAGGTGCTTTTTAACCTTTTCGACAGAATTAAGGTGAGAATGTTTTTTTAACTTATACGGCGGGTGCGGCTATTTTTTTCCATTATAAAATCTTCAAAGCTTCCCTTATAAGCTTATAAGAATATTTTCAAAGAAAATGTTTTATTTTATAAATATATGACTCTTAAATGATTTCAAAATAAAAAGAGATATTTCTTTAAAAAGAATTTTGATTTCATCTATGTCAACATCCTTTGATGGATTTTACGCTTATTTAAAGTTGATTTATTATGATACAAAAATTCTATATTGTATTGATGGTTTTGTGATATGTTTGACTGTGGATGTGCTATTTTTATACCATTCATGGTTTATGGTGAAAGTATTGACATTTCGTATGCTAGTTTTAATACGAATGTTTATGTTATGTTTAAACCTGTTCCTATGAGGAATGCATTGGACTTAATAAGTGACGGGTGGAGCCCGCTATAGCTCCTCGATGCATCGGTAGGTCTCATGAGACAAACTAGTGTCTTGGCACAAGGCCTTGGAAAAATCTTATTTGTAGTTTTGGCACGGGGCCTTGGCTATATGGTTATGATAGTCTGACATTATGCATTCCATCATTATGAAAGTGGTTATTGATATTTCATGTGAACATTCGACTAGTAGAATATCTATGTGAGTAAGTAAATGGAAATATTTTTTTTATCTTTGCCATTTTCTGTTGAAGTTCAAGTTTAAAAGGCTTTTGTTTTAGTTATAAACCGCCTTAAGTGTTTATGCTTATCTATGAAAGCTTCTGGTATAATGTTATCCTTACTGAGCATCTGATCTCACCCCTTTCAAGTTGGTGATCATGTTTTCCTGAAGGTATCTCCATGGAAAGGAGTCATACATTTTGGTAAGAAAGGTGAATTGAGTCCCAGGTACATCGGACCTTTCGAAATTCTAGAACGATTTGGGGCTGTAGCTTACCGATTGGCAATGCCACCAAGTCTCTCCAAAGTTCACGATGTGTTCCACGTATCTCTGTTGAGGAAATAAATTCCTGACCCAACGCATGTACTCACTTACGAGGAATTAGAACTGGAACCCGATCTATCTTATTGCGAAGAGCCCATCAGGATTCTTGATATGAGATATCAAGTACCGAGAAACCGGACGACACGTCTGGTAAATGTTTTGTGGGGAAACCATAAGATGGAAGAGGCAACGTGGGAACCCGAGGAACTTATGATGAAAAACCACCCATGTCTTTTCATGTGATAAGTATTATAGAAATTTTGAGGACGAAATTATTTGAAGTAGGGGAGAATTTAACACCCCAAGCTTCTACGGTACGCTTCTCTTTGAATAATGTGATAGTGTCTGTTGTACGCAACACCGAGTTCTAACACACCATAACCAATCAAACTAGACGTTATGAATATTAATATCTACCTTTTGAAATTATATATATTTTATTTTTTAAAATGGACTTCATTTTTGGATTCGGAATATCGAATTTAGCCTAAGGTGAAATTTTGGTACTTTTCGGATAACTTTAATATTTTGATGAATAGTGAAAATTACTAAATTATAATTAAAAAAAACTTTTTTAATAAAAATAATTAATAGCGATAAATTTTGAATTTGAGAGGTTTTAATGTATATTTAGAATATATTTTTACCATTTAATACAATGTTGGTCATTAGACATAATTTTACAATTAAACCGGACATAAACAAGTGTCAATCTTTTGATAGTTATTATCTCTTAAAAACACGCTTTTTGTTTTAACAACGGGAATTAATTTTAAATTAATTTCTGCCACTTCTGTGTTTTGAATTTGGAAAAATGTATTCCGTATTTGGAATCAGGATTTTAAAATTGTGTAAATAGGTAACTTTTATTTTTAGACATTTTGAATAATTACTGCGGTAAATATTTTATTTACCATGCTTAAGGGTAAATCCGGTAAATAGGGGTTAAAAAATAATAATATAATAATACTAAATTACCCTAAATCGTGTCCTAGCCTAATATTTGGATACATGTTCGACCATAGGCATCTTTGGGTCGATTTTGGGACCCCATGGAGCCACTTGTAGGTGATAGGGACACTTAATTTTAATTAAGTTAAAATGAATACAAAAATGACACAGACATATATCATTTAGAAAAACAATTCTTATATAGGGTTATATAAGTTGGATTTTAGACTATAAATATTCATTAGAAATATAACAATATTTCATACATGATGATATTTTTTTCTATAATTTTTAGAGAATAAATAATTTAATTTATTTATGACACAATGATGATGCAGTAATTACCATAATATGAAAATTTAAAATAATTGATATTATAACTACCGAAATTAATTGAATTTGATACTTTTAATGAATTACAATAATTTTCTAGGATAATATGACATATTAGGATTGATTTAATTAACTTTTTTTGAAGTAATAATTCTGTTATGAGTTTCAAAAAAATCAACTATTGAATAGTGTCAAAATTGACATAAACGAGTTTTTTAAAGAAATATTATATTATTTATTGATATTAAATTCCTAAAAATCTAAGGTTTGGCAAAGAGACTTATATCATTATAGTCGTATCATTTATGGACCACTTGGGGGGTCGCTTATATGTATATAGTATGTTTATTAACTATACAATATAAAAATACAAAGTGACATGGTAAATGTCAAACTAATTAACTAAGAGTTAAAACAAAATAATAAGGTTAATATAATGACCCAAACCTGTCTAAATTCTATTGGTTGAATGGTTTTAGACCTATCCCCAACTTAAAATTTAAATAATCCATTTTTGAGCCATTAGAAACCCAATATGAATTTATTATAAATTAATATTTCTAGCTTTTCCAAAGATGCCCCTCACCCCTCTTATAAAAGGGAACTCCTCCTTCTCTTTTCTTCACACCTTCAAAGCCTTTTTTTTCAGCCAAACTCTTCCCAAATACTCTCCCAACATCTCTCACTACAACCTAGATTCCTTAGTTTGGTCAGAAAGCCAACCTATTGAGCCCTTTTGATCAAATCAAAAGGAAGAACCCGAAGAAGAGGTAATGATTTCACCACCCTTTTCCAAGTTCTTTTCTACTTCCACTTCTTCTTCCTTTGTTATTACCATTCTAAAATAATAACTCCACTATAATATATATACTGTGATGTTTTTATAAATATGGTACAACCATATTCAGTATTCAATCCAACCATTGAATAACATGTCACCATACGTGCGTACGTACGGCTTACCGTCTCCACGTCGTGGTGTAATTGTTATTCAATATATTATTTTTTGGATAAGAATAATAATGATGTGTAACTCATGTAAATAATAAATATAACATGTTAAGGATTATTTATATATGAAATACCATCCATTTATATATTATTTTAATATCAAAAGAATGATATTGTCGCTCGTGCGTACGTTCGGACTACTGTCTCCACGAACGTGATGAGATTCATTCTCCATCGTATCCATTCAAGTATAATTATCATTTGATGATTTAAAAATATTGTTTATGGACTTGATAACATTCTGTATATGAATAATATACAACCTATACATGACAAACATGACTTATGTAACAAAATATATATAAACGAAAACGAGAAAGTTAACACCCGAAACGACGATAATACTAAGATATTATTAACAAAGCAATGTTAAAAGATCACATATGATATCATATGAATGTATATGATTCTTGTATAATTTAATAACAATTATTTCACTATTATACAGGAGGTTAACCTACCCCAACCAAGGAAAAGTACAAGGTAAGGGTTATTTCACAATCTCTTCATTATCCGAGGTTGTTTATACGTAATAATCTACTGGGATCTCTTTATCATCCACATCCATGTTTATTAAAAATGTATTTCAATACATTTTTACTATTTAAAAGAATATGGGTTAATGTAATTTATACCCTTGTTTGAATTTTTATAGGAGTTTTATAAAGGAATCGTTCCGTCGTTTTCCAAACAAGGTGCTTTTTAACCTTTTTGACAGAATTAAGGTAAGAATGTTTTTTTTAACTTATACGGCGGGTGCGGCTATTTTTTTGCCGTTATAAAATCTTTGATGCTTCCCTTACAAGCTTATAAGAATATTTTCAATGAAAATGTTTTATTTTATAAATATATGACTCTTAAATGATTTCAAAATTGAAAGAGATATTTTTTTAAAAAGAATTTTGATTTCATCTATGTCAACATCCTTTGATGGATTTTACACTTATTTGAAGTTGATTTATAACGATACAAAACTTCTATATTGTATTGAAGGTTTTGTGATATGTTTGACTGTGGATGTGCTATTTTTATACCATTCATGGTTTATGGTGAATGTATTGACATTTAGTATGCTAGTTTTAATACGAATGTTTATGTTATGTTTAAACCTTTTAATATGGGAATGCATTGGACTTAATATGTGACGGGTGGAGCCCGATATAGCTCCTCGATGCATCGGTAGGTCTCATGAGACAAACTAGTGTCTTGGAACAAGGCCTTGGAAAAATCTTATTTGTAGTCTTGGAACGAGGCCGTGGCTATGTGGTTATGATAGTCTGGCATTATGCATTCCATCATTTTGAAAGTGGTTATTGATATTTCATGTGATTATTCGATTAGTAGAATATCCATGTGAATAAGTAAATGGAATTACTTCATTTTAATTTTTCCATACTATGTTGAAGTTCAAGTTTAAATGGCTTTTGTTTTAGTTATACATTGCCTTAAATGTTAATTCTTATTTTGGATAGTTTCTGCTATATTGTTATCCTTACTGGGAATTTGAGCTCACCCCTTTTCTATGTTTTATTTTTCCCATGATGTGAAGAAGTAATTTATGAATGACCTACAGGGAAATTATGAGGGGATAATAGTGTGGACTATGGAGACATTATGTTGTTGTAGTAGTTTTTCACTTTATGATGTAATGTAAAACATTATGAATATATCTAGTGTTTCCAAGGCTACTAAACCAATCGGTCTTTCGAGATTTGATCTTTCTTGTGATCATGCCAATGTTATGTAATAATGCACCGACTCTGGGTAACTAGGGTCGAGGCATTATAGTTGGTGCATAAACTCTGATTAGAGAACATAGACCTAAGATGAACTTTGAGGATTAGTATAGAAGAACTTCCTAGAATTTTGGTATTGTAGAGATTTTGTGAGTTTTCCAAGCAATACATCCCTGTCTGGATACGAGCAGGTAGAGGCGGCTTTGGCACAGATGTACCTAGGGGTATAACCCAAAAACACCGCTTTGAGCTAGACTCGAACGTGAACTGGTGCACGACAATGGGCCTTGCTGCACTCTTGGTTACGACACTCCCGGGGGATATGCTTAGGATAACTCTCATTTTCTTTACAAATAATTATGAAGGGTTATGAGTATATACTTTCTCAAAGAAAACATTTTTATGATTATGGATTATATCCATAAATAGTTCAATTTATGTTAAGTGTTTTATAAGTATGGGATTATGTATTTTGATTTATAAACTGATTTAGTTTATGCCATTGTTTAGAAATGGCGCCTAGTGGAAGAAATGTAAACTGTATCAATGCACGCACTCCATATAGGGATTTCCCTCCTGCTCAAGATAATTATAGTGGAGCTGGTGATGCAACTGGTGCCGATCAGCTAATCACCATACTGGGACAACTCACTCAAGTTATGAATAATAACCTTACCCGTATGGAGCACCCTGATCCACAGCATGGAGGATAAATGTTAAATCGATTCATGAGGCAACAACCCCCAACATTCAATGGGAGTACAAATCCCTTAGTAGCTGAGAAATGGATAAATTCCCTAGAGAAAATATTTCAGGATTTGGGGAGTAGTGAAAGTGAAAAAGTTATCATGGAAGTTTACCGCCTCACTGGAGATGCTGATCAATGGTGGTCATTGATTCATAACACGAAGGAAGATGATGAAGTATAAAATATGGAATGGAGGGAGTTCAAAGATCTGTTTTTAGAAAAATACTTTCCTCGCGACCATCGAGCAGATATGGAAAGGCAATTTTTGAGTCTGAGACAGAAGGAGGATGAGAATGTCGCAAAGTATGAGTCTAACTTTACAAGGTTAGAAAGGTATGCTAGAGATTATATACGTAACCCAAGAAGTAAGATTGATCGTTTCTTTGATGGGTTAAAACCATTTCTCTTTTGAGCATTAGTATCACAATCATTCTTGTCGTACGAAGACATTGTCTCATGTGCTATCAAGACCGAAAAGAAATTCTATAAGTCTTATGACTTTAAAGAAAATAAAGAGAAGAATGGAACTGCCAATCAATCTGGGAATGGAAGTAAGGGGAAGAAGGGAAAGGTTAAATATCCATCCTATGGTAAATGTGGGAAGAAACACCTCGGTACTTTCTTGAAGGGAACATGAGTCTGTTACAAGTGTGGTGAAAAAGGCCACCAAGCTCGTGATTGCTAACGGAAGAAGGAAGCCACCAACGTTCAGTGCTACAATTGTAGGGAGATGGGGAATTATACAAATGAATGTCCTAAGCGTCATGAGAACTTACCTCAGAAAAGGCCAAGTGATCAAGGCCAAGATTATGCTATCACTACTGCTGAGGTAGAAGCTCTGAAAGACGTGGTGGCAGGTAATTTAATAGTTTCCTCAAGTTTAGCAAATGCATTATTTTATTCTGAATCATCACATTGATTGATATCTTCCCAGTTTTCTAATAAAATTAGATATTTCCAATTTGATTTAACAAGGGAGTTGTCAGTTAAAACTCCTAAGGGAAGTATCATTGCAACAAAGTGTTTTGAATCAGTTCCCATTAGAGAACATAATTGTTTTTTATCTGTTGATCTCATCATCATACCTATGATTGAGTTTGATATAATCCTCGGTATGGACTAGCTTTCGGACTATGATGCGAAGATTTATTTTAAGAAGAAAGAGGTTACGATTCTTGATTATAATGATAAGGAACACCTTATCTTTAGAGCCGAATCATCACCACCTAATTCTTATTTAGATCCACCCCTAGTAGCTCAACTAAATTAAATTATTGGGGAGGAAGAGAATGAAATAACTATGGGTGAGGAAAGGAATGTTCAAATAGAGGATGTACATGTTGTGAAAGAATTTGTAGATGTGTTTCCGGAAGATTTACCTATACATCCTCCAGAACGAGAAGTTGAGTTTTCAATTGATCTAATTCATGGATCAAGGCCTATATCGAAGACCCCGTATAGAATGGCCACTATAGAATTAGTTTAACTAAAGAAAAAACTAGAGGAATTGAGTAATAAGGAAAAGTTAAAATGAAATAATTCCATTTACTTATTCACATGGATATTCTACTAATCGAATAATCACATTCAATATCAATAACCACTTTCAAAATGATGGAATGCATAATGCCAGACTATCATAACCACATATCCAAAGCCTCGTTCCAAGACTACAAATAAGATTTTTCCAAGGCCTTGTGCCAAGACACTAGTTTGTCTCATTAGACCTACCGATGCATCGAGGAGCAATAGCGGGCTCTACCCGTCACATATTAAGTCCAATGCATTCCAATATGAAAAGGTTAAAACAACTATTATCCCCTCATAATATCCCTGTAGGTCATTCATAACTTACATCTTCACATCCTGGGAAAAATAAAACCTAGAAATGGGGTGAGCTCAAATTCCCAATAAAGATAAAAATATAGCGGAAACTTTCCAAAATAAGCATAAACATTTAAGGCAATGTCTAACTAAAACAAAATCCTTTTAAACATGAACTTCAACATAGTATGTAAAAAGTAAAATAAAATAATTTCATTTAATTATTCACATGGATATTCTACTAATCGAATAATCACATGCAATATCAATAACCACTTTCAAAATGATGGAATGCATAATGCCAGACTATCATAACCACATAGCCAAGGCCTCCTGCCAATACTACAAATAAGATTTTTCCAAGGCCTTGTGCCAAGACACTAGTTTGTCTCATGAGACCTACCGATGCATCGAGGAGCTATAGCGGGCTCCACCCGTCACTTAATAAGTCCAATGCATTACCATATGAAAAGGTTTAAACATAACATACACATTTGTATTAAAACTAGCATACGAAATGTCAACACTTTCACCGAAAACCATGAATGGTATAACAATAATACATCCACAGTAAAACATATCACAAAACTTTCAATAAAATACACAAGTTTTTTTATCATAATAAATCAACTTCAAATAAGCTTAAAATCCATCAAAGGATGTTGACATAGATGAAATAAAAACTATTTGAGAGAAATATCTCTTTTCTCGAAATCAATGAAAAGTCACACATTTATAAAGGAAGTAATTTAAAAGATATTTTTGAATAAAAGTGCCCCATACCACTTTGAAACTTTTAAAAAGAAATATCATTTCAAAACCTTCATGTACATATAAATAAATCCTTAAAATCATTTTGAAAACATGGACATTAATTAAAAATATTTAGAAAGATAAATCTTTAAAACATTTAAAATTATGATCTTAATAAAGAGTACCAATAAAAAATTCTTAAAATATTCATTTTGAAATCATTTAAAAGTCACATAATTATAAAATAAAATAGTTACTTTGAAAATATTCTAATAAGATTTTAAGGGAAGCTTTGACGATTTTATAATGGCGGTAAATAGCCGCACTCGTTGTATAAGTTAAAAAAACATTCTTACCTTAAATTTGTCGAAAGGTTAAAAGTGCCTTGTTTGGAAAACAACGGAAATATTCCTTTAAAAACACATAAGTGTATAAATGACTTTAACCCATACTCTTTTTAAATAGTAAAAATGTTTTGAAATACATTTCGAAGAAACCTGGATGTGGATTATAAAGAAATCCCAGTAGACTATTACGTATAAACAACCTCGGATAATGAAGAGATTGAGAAACAAACCCTTACCTTGTACTTTTCCTTGGTTGGGGTAGGTTAACCTCCTGTATAATAGTGAAATAATTGTTATTAAATTATACCAGAATCATATACATTCATATGATATCATATGTGATCTTTTAACATTTCTTTGTTAATAATATCTTAGTATTATCGTCGTTTCGGGTGTTAACTTAATCATTTTTTTATATATATTTTGTTACATAAGCCATGTATTTCATGGATAGGTTGTATATTATTAATATACATAATGATATCAAGTCCTTAAACATTATTTTTAAATCATCAAATGATAATTATACTTGAATGGATACGATGGAGAATGAATCTCATCGCGTTCGTGGAGACGGTAGTCCGTACGTATGCACGAGCGAAAATATCATTCTTTTGATATTAAAATAATATATAAATGGATGGTATATAATATATACATAATCCTTAACATGTTATACTTATTATTTACATGAGTTACACATCATTATTATACCCATCCAAATAATCATATATTGAATAACAATTACACCACGACGTGGAGACGGTAAGCCGTACGTACACAGGTATGGTGACATGTTATTAAAGGGTGGATAGAATACTGAATATGGTTGTACCATATTTATAGAAACATCACATTATATATATGATACTGGAGTTATTATTTTAGATTGGTAATAACAAAGGAATAAGAAGTGGAAGAAGAAAGGAACTTGGAAAAGGGTGGTGAAATCATTACCTCTTCTTCGGGTTCTTCCTTTCGATTTGATCAAAAGGGCTCCTTAGGTTGGCTTTATGATCAAACTAAGGCATCTAGGTTGTATTGATGGAAGTTGGGAGAGTATTTGGGCAGAGTTTGGCCGATCCAAAAGGCTTTGAAGGTGTGAAGAAAAGAGAAGGAGGAGTGCCCTTTTATAAGAGGGGTGAGGGGCACCTTTGAAAAAGCTAGAAATATTAATTTATAATAAATTAATATTCGGTTTATAATGGCTCCAAAGTGGATTATTTAAATGTTATGGTGGGGATAGGTCTAAAACCATTCAACCAATAGAATTTAGACAGGTTGGGTCATTATATTAACCTTATCTTTTAGTTTTAACTCTTAGCTAATTAGATTGACATTTACCATGTCACTTTGTATTTTTATATTATATTGTTAATAAACGTACTATATACATCCAAGAGACCCCCAAGTGGTCCATTAATGATATAACTATCATGATATAAGTCTCGTGGACGAACAATAGATTTTTAGGAATTTAATATCAATTAATAATATAATATTTGTTTTAAAAACTCTTTTATGTCAATTTTGAAACTATTTAATCGTTGATTTTTGTGAAACTCATAAGAGAATTATTACTTCGAAAAAAGTCAATTAAATCAATCCTAATATGTCATATTATCCTAGAAACATAATTTAATTCATTAAAAGTCTCAAATTATATTTATTTGGGTATTTATAATATCAATTATTTTAAATTTTCACTATTATGGTAATTACTGCATCATCGTTGTGTCATAAATAAATCAAATTATTTAAATTATAAAAATTATAAATAAAATATAATTATGTAGTAAATATTTTTTTTATTTCTAATGAATACTTATAGTCAAAAATCCAACATATATAACCCTATGTAAAAATTGGTTTTCTAAAAGATATATGCTTGTGTCATTTTTGTATTCATTTTAACTTAATTAAAATTAAGTGTCCCTATCACCTACAAGTGGCTCCATGGGGTCCCAAAATCGACCCAAAGATGCCTATGGTCGAACATGTATCAACCAATAAGTCTAGGACACGTTTCAGGATAATTTATTAATATTATAATATTATTTTTTAACCCTTATTTACCGGATTTACCCTTAACCATGGTAAACAAAATATTTACCGAAGTAATTATTCAAAATGTCTAAAAATAAAAGTTACCTATTTAAAAAATTTGAACATCCTGATTCCAAATATGGAATCCATTTTTCCAAATTCAAAACATAGAAGTGGCAGAAATTAATTTAAAATTAATTCCCATTCTTAAAACAAAAAGCGTGTTTTTAAGAGATAATAACTATCAAAAGATTGACACTTGTTTATCTCTGGTTTAATTGTAAAATTATCTCCAATGACCAACATTTAATTAAATGGTAAAAATATATTCTAAATATACTTTAAAACCACTCAAATTTATAATTTATCACTATTAATTATTTTTTTAAAAAGTTGTTTTTAATTAAAATTTAGTAATTTTTACTATTCATCAAAATATTAAAGTTATCAGAAAAGTACCAAAATTTCACCTTAGGCTAAACTCGATATTCCGAATCCAAAAATGAAGTCCATTTTGAGAGATAAAATTTTAAAAAGTCAGTATTACTATTCATAATGGCTAGTTTGATCGGTTGTGGTGTGTGTTAAAACTCGAAGTTGCGTACAACACACGCTACTGTATTATTCAAAAGAAAGTGTACCATGGAAGCTTGGGATGTTTCATTTTAAATTTATGATGTCCCCATTTAGTCAAAAAGTTTAAAATATTGTATTTAAAAAGGGTTCACTATTAATATTTGATAAAAGTGCAATACTGAAAATGAATTTGTTCTTGCATTATGTCTAAGAAACTCATAATATGGATTTTAAAATTATAAGGATTATATAAAGTTTAAAATTTAGTTAATACTATTTTAATACACTGGCATGATTAAACGGAATCAAGTCTCGAAAGATCGATTAGTTTAGCAGTCTTGGAAAATAGATTATATACATGAATGTTACATTGCACTTCATAACATACAAAACAACATAAATAATCGTTTTATAAATTCCATTATTCCCTTATCTTAACCCTTATTATCAATCACAATATACTTCTTGGAATCCTGGGAAAAATAAAACATAGAAAGGGGTGAGCTCAAACGCTCCGTAAGGGTAAGCAATACAACGGAAACATTCATAAATAAGCATAAACATTTAAGGAAATGTATAACTAAAACAAAAGCCTTTTACACATGAAGTTCAACATAGTATGGAAAAAATAAAATGAAATAATTCCATTTACATATTCACATGGATATTCTACTAATCGAATAATCACATTAAATATCAATTACCACTTTCATAATGATGGAATGCATAATGCCAGACTATCATAAACACATAGCCAAGGCCTCATGCCAAGACGACAAATAAGATTTTTCCAAGGCCTTGTGCCAAGACACTAGTTTGTCTCAAGAGACCTACCGATGCATCGAGGAGCTATAGTGGGCTCCACCCGTCACTTACTAAGTCCAATGCATTCCCATATGAAAATGTTTAAACATAACATAAACATTGGTATTAAAACTAGCATAAGAAATGTCAATACTTTCTCCATAAACCATGAATGGTATAAAAATAACACATCCACAGTAAAACAAATCACAAAACGTTCAATACAATATAAAAGTTTTGTATCATAATAAATTAACTTCAAATAATCTTAAAATCCATCAAAGGATATTGACATAGATGAAATCAAAACTATTTGAGAGAAATATCTCTTTTCTCAAAATTATTGAAAAGTCACACATTTATAAAGGAAGTAATTTAAAAGAGATTTTTGAATAAAAGTGTCCCATACAACTTTGAATCTTTTGAAAAGAAATATCATTTCAAAACATTCATGTCCAAATAAATAAATCCTTAAAATCATTTTGAAAACATGGACATTAATTAAAAAGATTTAGAAATATAAATCTTTAAAACATTTAAAATTATGATCTTGATAAAGTGTACCTTTCAAAAATTATTAAAATCTTCATTTACTTTGATAATATTCTTATAATATTGTAATGTAAGCTTCAAAGATTTTATAATGGTGGTGAATAGCCGCACCCGCTGTATAAGTTAAAAAAACATTCTTACCTTAATCCTGTCGAAAAGGTTAAAAAGCACCTTGTTTGGAAAACGACGGAAAGATTATTTTATAAAACTCTTATAAAAATTCAAACAAGGGTATAAAAGACTTTAACCCATATTCTTGTAAATGGTGAAAATGTTTTTAAATACAGCTTGAAGAAACATGGATGTGAATGATAAAGAAATCCCAGTAGATTATTACGTATAAACAACCTAGGATAATGGAGAGATTGTGAAATAACCCTAACATTGTACTTTTCCATGGATGGAGGTAGGTTAACCACCTGTATAATAGTGAAATAATTGTTATTAAATTATAAAATAATCATATACATTGATATGATATCATATATGATCTTTTAACATTGCTTTGTTAATAATATCTTAGTATTATCATCGTTTCGGGTGTTAACTTACTCATTTTCTTTGATATGTTTTGTTATATAAGCCATGTTTTTCATGGATAGGTTGTATATTATTCATATAAATAATGATATCAAGTCCTTAAACATTATTTTTAAATCATCAAATGATAATTATACTTGAATGGATACGATGGAGAATGAATCTCATCGCGTTCGTGGAGACGGTAGTCCGTACGTACGCACGAGCGACAATATCATTCTTTTGATATTAAAATTATATATAAATGGATGGTATATCATATATACAGAATCACTAACATTTTATATTTATTATTTACATGAGTTACACATCATTATTATACCCATCCAAATAATAATATATTGAATAACAATTACACCACGACGTGGAGACGGTAAGCCGTACGTACGCACGTATGGTGACATGTTATTCAAAGGGTGGATAGAATACTGAATATGGCTATACCATATTTATAATAACATTAAAGTATATATATGATACTGGAGTTATTATTTTATAATGGTAATAACAAAGGAAGAAGAAGTGGAAGAAGAAAGGAACATGGAAAAGGGTGGTGAAATCATTACCTCTTCTTTGGGTTCTTCCTTTTGATTTGATAAAAAGGGCTCCTTAGGTTGGGTTTCTGATCAATCTAAGGCCTCTAGGTTGTAGTGAGGGAAGTTGGGAGAGTATTTGGGTAGATTTTGGCCGAACCAAAATGCTTTGAAGGTGTGAACAAATAAGAAGGAGGAGTGCCCTTTTTATAAGAGGGGTGAGGGGCACCTTTGGAAAAGCTAGAAATATTAATTTATAATAAATTCATATTTTCTTTCTAATGGCACCAAAATTGTTTATTTAAATGTTAAGGTGGGGATAGGTCGGAAACCATTCAACCAATATAATTTAGATAGGTTTTGGTTACTATATTAACCATATCATTAAGTATTAACTCTCAGTTAATTAGTTTGACATTTACCATGTCACTTTGTATTTTTATATTATATAGTTAATAAACATACTATATACATCTAATAGACCCCCAAGTGGTCCATTAATGATAAAAATATCATTATATAAGTCTATTTTCCGAACATTTTATTTTTAGGAATTTAATATCAATTAATAATATAATATTGTTTTTAAAAACTCTTTCATGACAATTTTGACAGTATTCAATAGTTGATTTTTGTAAAACTCATTACAGAATTATTACTTTCAAATAAGTTAATTAAATAAGTCCTAATATTTCATATTATCCTAGAAAATTATTTTAATACATTAAAAGTCTCAAATTATATTTATTTGGGTATTTATAATATCAATTATTTTAAATTTTCACTATTATGGTAATTTATGCATCATCATTGTGTCATATATAAATTAAATTATTTAATATCTAAAAATTATAAATAAAATAGCATCATGTAGGAAATATTTTTATCTTTCTAATGAATATTTATAGTCGAAACTCCAACATATATTACCCAATTTAAAAATTGTTTTTATAAAAGATATATGCTTGTGTCATTTTTGTAATCATTTTAACTTAATTAAAATTAAGTGTCCCTATCACCTACAAGTTGCTCCATGGGGTCCAAAAATCGACCTAAAGATGACTATGGTCGAACATGTATCAACCAATAATTCTAGGAAACGTTTTAGGGTAATTTAGTGTTATTATAATATTATTTTTTAACCCTTATTTACCGGATTTACCCTTAACCATGGTAAATAAAATATTTACCGCAGTAATTATTCAAAATGTCTAAAAATAAAAGTTACCTATTTAAACAATTTGAACATCCTGATTCCAAATATGGAATCCATTTTTACAAATTCAAAACACAGAAGTGGCAGAAATTAATATAAAATTAATTCCCGTTGTTAAAACAAAAAGTGTGTTTTTAAGAGATAATAACTATCAAAAGATTGACACTTGTTTATGTCTGGTTTAATTGTAAAATTATGTCCAATTACCAAAATTGTATTAAATGGTAGAAATATATTCTAAATATACTTTAAAACCTCTCAAATTCATAATTTATCACTATTAATTATATTGATTAAAAAAGTTGTTTTTAATTAAAATTTAGTAATTTTCACTATTCATCAAAATATTAAAGTTATCCAAAAAGTACCAAAATTTCACCTTAGGATAAATTTGATATTCTGAATCCAAAAATGAAGTCCATTTTAAAAAATAAAATACATATAATTTCCAAAAATAGGTATTACTATTCATAATGGCTAGTTTGATTGGTTATGGTGTGTTAGAACTCGGTGTTGCGTACAACACACGCTATCACATTATTCAAAGAGAAGCGTACCATAGAAGTTTGGGGTGTTATATTCTCCCATCCTTCAAATAATTTCATCCTCAAAATTTCTAGAATACTTATCACATGAAAAGACTCGGGTGGTTCTTCATCATAAGTTCCTCAGGTTCCCACGTTGCCTCTTCCATTTTATGGTTTCTCCACAAAACTTTTACTAGACGTGTTGTCCGGTTTCTCAGTACTTGTTCTCTTGTATCAAGAATCCTGATGGGCTCTTCACAATAAGACAGATCGGGTTCCAGTTCTAATTTCTCATAGGTGAGTACATGCGTTGGGTCAGGCATGCATTTCCTCAATAGAGATACATGGAACACATCGTAAACTTTAGAGAGACTTGGAAGCATTGAAAATTGGTAAGCTAAAACCCAAATTCGTTCTAGAATTTCGAAGGGTCCGATGTACCTGGGACTCGATTTACCTTTCTTACCAAAACGTATGACTCCCTTTCATTGAGATACCTTCAGGAAAACATGATCACCGACATGAAATTCTAAATCCTTCCTTCGATTATCGGCATAGGTCATCTCCCTACTTTGAGCTGCTTTGATGTGATCTTTCTCACTTGACTTTCAGGGTATGTGGGATCAATATTTACCTCTGGTAGAATTTTCCTATAACAATAGATTCCATTCGAGTATTCAGATGGCACCATATGAAGCGTTATAGGGAAAGAGATGTCGTACACCAACATGTTGGGATGACGTTGGTGAACGAAAACTTGTAGTCCCAGAACTGGTGGAGGAAACGGTGGAAAAGGTGAAGGTAATCCAAAATCACATCAAAGCTGCTCAATGTAGGCAGAAGAGCTAT
This sequence comes from Viscum album, assembly GCA_963277665.1. Taxonomy (NCBI): domain Eukaryota; kingdom Viridiplantae; phylum Streptophyta; class Magnoliopsida; order Santalales; family Viscaceae; genus Viscum; species Viscum album. The sequence continues at coordinate 498,673,002 of OY728151.1, read as the reverse complement.
GGCGATAATCGAAGGAAGGATTTGGAATTTCATGTCGGTTATCATGTTTTCCTAAAAGTATCTCCATGGAAGGGAGTCATACGTTTTGGTAAGAAAGGTAAATTGAGTCCTAGGTACATCGGACCATTCGAAATTTTAGAACGAATTGTGGATATAGCTTACCGATTGGCAATGCCGCCAAGTATCTCCAAAGTTCACTATGTGTTCCACGTATCTCGGTTGAGAGAATACATGCCTGACCCAACGCATGTACTCACTTGCGAGGAATTATAACTGGAACTCGATCTGTCTTATTGCTAAGAGCCCATCCGGAATCTTGATTTGAGAGAACAACTACTGAGAAATCGGACGACACGTCTGGTAAAAGTTTTGGGGAGAAACCATAAGATGGAAGAGGCAACGTGGGAACCCAAGGAACTTATGATGAAAAACCACCCGAGTCTTTTCATGTGATAAGTATTCTAGAAATTTCAAGGATGAAATTATTTGAATGAGGGTAGAATGTAAAACCCCAAACTTCTACGGTACGCTTCACTTTGAATAATGTGATAGCGTGTGTTGTACGCAACACCGAGTTCTAAAACACCATAACCAATCAAACTAGCCATTATGAATAGTAATACCTACTTTTTTAAATTATATATATTTTATTTTTTAAAATGGAGTTCATTTTTGTATTCGGAATATCGAATTTAGCCTAAGGTGAAATTTTGGAACTTTTCGGATAACTTTAATATTGTGATGAATAGTGAAAATTACTAAATTTTAATTAAAAACTACTTTTTTAATCAAAATAATTAATAGTGATAAATTATGAATTTTAGAGGTTTTAAAGTATATTTAGAATATATTTTTACCATTTAAAAAAAAAATCATTGGACATAATTTTACAATTAAACCGGACATAAAAAAGTGTCAATCTTTTGATAGTTATTATCTCTTAAAAACATGTTTTTTGTTTTAACAATGGGAATTAATTTTAAATTAATTTCTGCCACTTCTGTGTTTTGAATTTGGAAAAATGGATTCCATATTTGGAATCAGGATTCTCAAATTGTGTAAATAGGTAACTTTTATTTTTAGACATTTTGAATAATTACTGCGGTAAATATTTTATTTACCATGGTTAAGGGTAAATCCGGTAAATAAGGGTTAAAAAATAATATTATAATAGTACTAAATTACCCTAAAACGTGTCCTAGACATATTGGTTGATATATGTTAGACCGTAGGCATGGTTGGGTCTATTTTGGGACCCCATGGAGCCACTTGTAGGTGATAGGGACACTTAATATTAATTAAGTTAAAATGAATACAAAAATGACACAAGCATATATCTTTTAGCAAAAAAACATTTACATAACGTTATATATGTTGGATTTTCGACTATAAATATTAATTAGAACTATAAAAGGATTTACTACATGATGATATTTTATTTATAATTTTTAGAGATTAAATAATTTATTTTATTTATGACACAATGATGATTCAGTAATTAAGATAATAGTGAAAATTTAAAATAATTGATATGATAAATACCCAAATAAATATAATTTGAGACTTTTAATGAATTACAATAATTTCCTAGGATAATATGACATATTAGGATTGATTTAATTCACTTTTTTTGAAGTAATAATTCTGTTATGAGTTTCAAAAAAATCAACTATTGAATAGTTTCAAAATTGACATAAAAGAGTTTTTAAAACAAATATTATATTATTAATTGATATTAAATTCCTAAAAATCTAAGGTTCGGCCAAGAGACTTATATCATGATAGTTGTATCATTAATGGACCACTTTAGGGTCTCTTGGATGTATATAGTGTTTTTAGTAACTATATAATATAAAAATACAAATTGACATGGTAAATGTCAAACTAATTAACTAAGAGTTAAAACTAAAAGATAAGGTTAATATAATGGTCCAAACTTGTCTAAATTCTATTGGTTGAATTTTTTTCGACCTATACCCACCTTAAAATTCAAATAATCCACTTTGGAGCCATTATAAACCGAATATGAATTTATTATAAATTAATATTTCTAGCTTTTCCAAAGGTGCCCCTCACCCCTCTTATAAAAGGGTACTCCTCCTTCTCTTTTCTTCACACCTTCAAAGCCTTTTGGTTCGACCAAACTCTGCCCAAATACTCTCCCAACTTCCCTCAATACAACCTACATGCCTTAGTTTGATCAGAAAGCCAACCTATGGATCCATTTTGATCAAATCAAAAGGATGAACTCGAAGAAGAGGTAATGATTTCACCACCCTTTTCCAAGATCCTTTCTTCTTCGACTTCTTCTTCATTTGTTATTAACATTATAAAATAATAAGTCCAGTTTCATATATATACTGTTATGTTTTAATAAATATGGTACAACCATATTCAATATTCTATCCACCCTTTGAATAACATGTCACCATACGTGCGTACATACGGCTTACCGTCTCCACGTCGTGGTGTAATTGTTATTCAATATATTATTATTTGGATGGGTATAATAATGATGTGTAACTCATGTAAATAATAAATATAACATGTTAAGGATTATGTATATATGATATACCATCCATTTATATATTATTTTAATATCAAAAGAATGATATTGTCGCTCGTGCGTACGTACGGACTACCGTCTCCACGAACGCGATGAGATTCATTCTCCATCGTATCCATTAAAGTATAATTATCATTTGATGATTTAAAAATAATGTTTAAGGACTTGATATCATTCTGTATATGAATAATATACAACCTATCCATGAAAAACATGGCTTATGTAACAAAATATATATAAAAGAAAATGAGTAGGTTAACACCCGAAACGACGATAATACTAATATATTATTAACAAAGAAATGTTAAAAGATTACATATGATATCATATGAATGTAGATGATTTTTGTATAATTTAATAACAATTATTTCACTATTATACAGGAGTTTAACCTACCCCAACCAAGGAAAAGTACAAGGTAAGGGTGATTTCACAATCTCTTCATTATCCGAGGTTGTTTATACGTAATATTCTACTGGGATCTCTTTATCATCCACATCCATGTTTCTTAAAAATTTATTTCAAAACATTTTTACTATTTAAAAGAATATGGGATAAATTCATTTATACCCTTGTTTGAATTTTTATAAGAGTTTTATAATGGAATCTTTCCGTCGTTTTCCAAACAAGGTTCTTTTTAACCTTTTCGACAAAATTATGGTAAGAATGATTTTTTAACTTATACGGCAGGTGCGGCTATTTTTCGCCATTATAAAATCTTCAAAGATTCCCTTACAAGATTATAAGAATATTTTCAAAGAAAATGTTTTTTTATAAATATATGACTCTTAAATGATTTCAAAATAGAAAGAGATATTTCTTTAAAAATAATTTTGATTTCATCTATGTCAACATCCTTTGATGGATTTTACGCTTATTTAAAGATGATTTATTATGATACAAAACTTCTATATTGTATTGAAGGTTTTGTGATATGTTTGACTGTGGATGTGCTTTTTTTATACCATTCATGGTTTATGGTTAAAGTATTGACATTTCGAATGCTAGTTTTAATACGATTGTTTATGTTTTGTTTAAAACTTTTCATATGGGAATGCATTGGACTTAATATGCGAGGGGTGGAGCCCACTATAGCTCCTCGATGCATCGGTAGGTCTAATGAGACAAACTAGTGTCTTGGCACAAGGCCTTGGAAAAATCTTATTTGTAGTCTTGGCATGAGGCCTTGGCTATGTGGTTATGATAGTCTGGCATTATGCATTCCATCATTTTGAAAGTGGTTATTGATATTGCATGTGATTATTCAATTAGTAGAATATCCATGTGAATAAGTAAATGGAATTATTTCATTTTACTTTTTCCATACTATGATGAAGTTCATGTTTAAAAGGATTTTGTTTTTGTTATACATTGCCTTAAATGTTTATGCTTATTTTGGAATGTTTCCGCTATATTGTTATCCTTACTGGGCATTTGAGCTCACCCCTTTTCTATGTTTTAATTTTCCCAGGATGTGAAGAAGTAAGTTATGAATGACCTACATGGATATTATGAGGGGATACTAGTGTGGACTATGGAGACATTATGTTGTGGTAGTAGTTTTTCACTTTATGATGTAATGTGAAACTTTATGAATATATCTAGTGTTTCCAAGGATACTAAACCAATTGGTATTTCAAGATTTGAGCTTTCTTGTGATCATGCCAATGTTTTTTAATAATGCACCAAATATGGGTAACTGGGGTCGGGGCGTTACAGTTGGTGCATAAACTCTGATTAGAGCATGTAGACCTAAGATGAACTTTGAGGATTAGTATAGAAGAACTTCCTAAAATTTTTGTATTGTAGAAATTTTTTGAGTTTTCCAAGCAATACATCCCTGTCTGGATACGAGCATGTAGAGGCGGCTCTGGCACATATGTACCTAGGGGTAAAACCCGAAAGCACCGCTTTGAGCTAGACTCGAACGGGAACTAGTACACGACAACGGGCCTTACTGCACTCTTGGTTACGACACTACCAGGGGATATTCTTTGGATAACTCTCATTTTCTTTACAAATAATTATGAAGGGTTTATGAGTAAATACTTCCTCAAAGAAAACATTTTTATGATTATGGATTATATCCATAAATAGTTCAATTTATGTTAAGTGTTTTATAAGTATGGGGTTATGTATTTTGATTTATAAGCGGATCTAGTTTATGCCATTGTTTAGAAATGGCGCCTAGTGGAAGAAATGGAAACTATATCAATGCACGCACTCCATGTAGGGATTTCCCTCCTGCTCAAGATAATTATGGTGGATATGGTGACACAACTGGTTCCGATCAGCTAATCACCATATTGGGACAACTCACTCATGTTATGAATAATAACCTTACCCGTATAGAGAACCCTGATCCGCAGTGTGGAGGATCAATGTTAAATCGATTCATGAGGCAACAACCCCCAACGTTCAATGGGAGTACAAATCCCTTAGTAGCTGAGCAATGGATAAATTCCCTAGAGAAATAATTTCAGGCTTTGGGGAGTAGTGAAAGGGAAAAAGTTATCATGGCAGTTTACCGCCTCACTGGAGATGCTGATCAATGGTGTTCATTGATTCAAAACACGAAGGAAGATGATGAAGTATCAAATATGGAATGGAGGGTGTTCAAAGATCTGTTTTTAGAAAAATACATTCCTCGCAACCATCGAGCAGATATGGAAAGGCAATTTTTGAATCTGAGACAGAAGAAGGATGAGAATGTCGCAATGTATGAGGCTAACTTTACAAGGTTAGCAAGGTATGCTGGAGATTATATACGTAACCCAAGAAGTAATATTGATCGTTTCTTGGATGGGATAAAACCATTTCTCCGTCGAGCATTAGTATCACAATCCTTCTTATCGTACGAAGACATTGTCTCATGTACAATCAAGACTGAAAAGGAATTCTCTAAGTCTTATGACATTAAAGCAATGAAAAAGACGAAGAGACATGCTGATCAATCTGGGAATGGAAATAAGGGAATGAAGGGAAGGGTTGAATATCTATCATGTGGTAAATGTGGGAAGAAACACCCCAGTACTTGCTTGAAGGGAACGAGAGTCTATTACAGGTGTGGTGAAAAAGGCCACCAAGCTCGTGATTGCAAAGGGAAGAAGGAAGCCGCCAACATTCAGTGCTACAATTGCAAGGAGATGGGGCATTATGAAAATGAATTTCCTAAGCGTCAGGAGAACTTAACTCATAAAAGGCCAAGGGATCAAGTCCAAGCTTATTCTATCACTAATGATGAGGTAGAAGCTCCGAAAGACATAGTGGCAGGTAATTTAATAGTTTCCTCAAGTTTAGAAAGTGCATTATTTGATTCTGGATCATTGCATTGTTTCATATCTTCCCAGTTTGCCAAGAAAATTAGATATTTCCAATTTGATTTAACAAGGGAGTTGTCAGTTAAAACTCCTAAGGGAAGTATCATTGCAACAATGTTTTGTGAATCAGTCCCCATTAGAGCACATAAATGTTCTTTATTTGCTGATCTCATCGTCATACCTATGATTGTGTTTGATATAATCCTCGGTATGGACTGGCTTTCAGACTATGATGCGAAGATTTATTGTAATAAGCAAGAGGTTACGATTCTTGATGATAATGATAAGGAACACATTATCATTAGAGAAGAATCGTCACCACCTAATTCTTATTTAGATCCACCCCCAGTAGCTCAACTAAATTCAATTAATGGGGAGGAAGATAATGAAATAACTGTGGGTGAGGAAAGGAATGTTCAAATAGAGGATGTACCTGTTGTGAAAGAATTTGTAGAAGTATTTCCAGAAGATTTACCTGGACATCCTCCAGAATGAGAAGTTGAGTTTTCCATTGATTTAATTCCGGGATCAAGGCCTATATCGAAGACCCCTTATAGAATGGACACTATAGAATTAGTTGAACTAAAGAAACAACTAGAGGAATTGAGTAATAAGGAAAAGGTAAATTGAAATAATGCCATTTACTTATTCACATGGATATTCTACTAATCGAATAATCACATGCAATATCAATAACCATTTTCAAAATAATGGAATGCATAATTCCAGACTATCATAACCACATAGCCAAAGCCTCGTGCCAAGACTACAAATAAGATTTTTCCAAGGCCTTATGTCAAGACACTAGTTTGTCTAATGAGACCTACCGATGCATCGAGAAGCTATAGCGGGCTCCACCCGTCACATATTATGTCTAATGCATTCCCATAAGAAAAGGTTTAAACAACTACTATCCCCTCATAATATCCCTATAGGTCATTCATAACTTACTTCTTCACATCCTGGGAAAAATAAAACATAGAAAAGGGGTGAGCTCAAATGCCCAGTAAGGATAACAATATAGCGGAAACTTTCCAAAATAAGCATAATAATTTAAGGCAATGTATAACTAAAACAAAAGCCTTTTAAACATGAACTTCGACATAGTATGGAAAAAGTAAAATGAAATAATGTCATTTACTTATTCACATGGATATTCTACTAATCGAATAATCACATGTAATATCTATAACCACTTTCAAAATAATGGAATGCATAATGCCAGACTATCATAACCACATAGCCAAGGCCTCCTGCCAAGACTACAAATATGATTTTGCCAAGGCCTTGTGCCAAAACACTAGTTTGTCTCATGATACCTACCGATGCATCGAGGAGCTATATCGGGCTCCACCTGTCACTTACTAAGTCCAATTAATTCCCATATGAGAAGGTTTAAACATAACATAAACATTCGTATTAAAACTAGCATACGAAATGTCAACACTCTCTCTATAAACCATGAATGGTATAACAATAATAAATCCACAGTAAAACATATCACAAAACCTTCAATAAAATAAAAAAGTTTTTTATCATAATAAATCAACTTCAAATAAGCTTAAAATCCATCAAACGATGTTGACATAGTTGAAATCAAAACTATTTGAGAGAAATATCTCTTTTCTCGAAATCATTGAAAAGTCACACATTTATAAAGGAAGTAATTTAAAAGAGACTTTTGAATAAAAGTGTCCCATACCACATTGAAACTTTTGAAAAGAAATATCATTTCAAAACCTTCATGTCCATATAAATAAATCCTTAAAATCATTTTGAAAACATGGACATTAATTAAAAATATTTAGAAAGATAAATCTTTAAAACATTTAAAATTATGATCTTAATAAAGTGTACCTTTCAAAAATTCTTAAAATATTCATTTTGAAATCATTTAAAAGTCACATAATTATAAAATAAAATAGTTACTTTGAAAATATTCTTATAATCTTGTAAGGGAAGCTTTGATGATTTTATAACGGCAGTAAATAGCCGCACCCTCCGTATAAGTTAAAAAAACATTCTTACCTTAAATTTGTCGAAAGCTTAAAAGTGCCTTGTTTGGAAAACAATGGAAATATTCCTTTAAAAACACATAAGGGTATAAATGACTTTAACCCATACTCTTTTTAAATAGTAAAAGTGTTTTGAAATACATTTCTAAGAAACATGGATGTGGATGATAAAGAAATCCATGTAGATTATTACATATAAACAACCTCGGATAATGAAGAGATTGTGAAACAAATCCTTACCTTGTACTTTTCCTTGGTTGGGGGTAGGTTAACCTCCTGTATAATGTTGAAATAATATTTATTGAATTATTCATGAATCATATACATTCATATGATATCAAATATGATCTTTTAACATTGCTTTGTTAATAATATCTTAGAATTATCATCGTTTCAGGTGTTAACTTACTCGTTTTCTTTTATATGTTTTGTTACGTAATCCATGTTTGTCATGGATAGTTTGTATCTTATTCATATACAGAATTATATCAAGTCCTTAAACATTATTTTTAAATCATCAAATGATAATTATACTTGAATGGATATGATGGAGAATGAATCTCATCACGTTCGTGGAGACGGTAGTCCGTACGTACGAACGAGCCACAATATCATTCTTTTGATATTAAAATAATATATAATTGGATGGTATATCATATATAAAGAATAATTATCATGTTATATTTATTATTTACATGAGTTACACATCATTATTATACCCACCCAAATAATAACTTATTGAATAACAATTACACCACGACGTGGAGACGGTAAGCCGTACGTACGCACGTATGGTGACATGTTATTCAAAGGGTGGATAGAATACTGAATATGGTTGTACCATATTTATAATAAAATCACAGTATATATAAGATACTAGAGTTATTATTTTAGAATTGTAATAACAAAGAAAGTAGAAGTGGAAGAAGAAAGGAACTTGAAAAGGGGTGGTGAAAACATTACCTCTTCTTCGGGTTATTCCTTTTGATTTGATCAAAAGGGATCCTTAGGTTGGCTTTCTAATCAAACTAAGGCCTATAGGTTGTAGTGAGGGAAGTTGAGAGAGTATTTGTGCAGGGGTTTCCGAACCAAAAGGCTTTGATGGTGTGAATAAATGAGAATGAGGAGTGCCCTTTTATTAGAGGGGTGAGGGGCACCTTTGGAAAAACTAGAAATATTAATTTATAATAAATTCATATTCGGTTTCTAATGGCTCCAAAGTTTATTATTCAAATTATAAGGTGGGTATATGTTGAAAAACATTCAACCAATAGAATTTAGACATATTTGGGTTACTATATTAACCTTATCTTTTATTTTTAACTCTTAGTTAATTAGTTTGACATTTACCATGTCACTTTGTATTTTTATATTATATAGTTAATAAACATACTATATACATCCAAGAGACCCCCAAGTGGTCCATTAATGATACAACTATCATGATATAAGTCTCTTGGCCGATCATTAGATTTTTAGGAATTTAATATCAATAAATAATATAATATTTGTTATAAAAACTCTTTTATGTCAAATTTGACACTATTCAATAGGTGATTTTTGTGAAACTCATAACAGAATGATTACTTCGAAAAAAGTCAATTAAATCAATCCTAATATGTAATATTATCCTATAAAATTAGTTTAATTCATTAAAAGTCTCAAATTATATTTATTTGGGTATTTATAATATCAATTATTTTAAATTTTCACTATTATGGTAATTACTGCATCATCATTGTGTCATAAATATATTAAATTATTTAATGACTAAAGATTATAAATAAAATATCATCATGTAGAAAATATTTTTAAATTTCTAATGAATATTTATAGTAAAAAATCCAGCATATATAACCCTATTTAAGAATTGTTTTGCTAAAAGATATATGCTTGTGTCATTTCTGTATTCATTTTAACTTAATTAAAATTAAGTGTCCCTATCACCTACAAGTGGCTCCATGGGGTCCCAAAATCGACCCAAAGATGCCTATGGTCGAACATGTACAACCAATAAGGCTAGGAAACATTTTAAGATAATTTAATATTATTATAATATTATTTTTTAACCCTTATTTACCAGATTTACCCTTAACCATGTTAAATAAAATATTTACCGCATTAATTATTCAAAATGTTTAAAAATAAAAGTTACCTATTTACACAATTTGAACATCCTGATTCCAAATATGGAATCCATTTTTTCAAATTCAAAACACAGAAGTGGCAGAAATTAATTTAAAATTAATTTCAGTTGTTAAAACAAAAAAGCGTGTTTTTAAGAGATAATAACTATCAAAAGATTGACACTTGTTTATGTCCGGTTTAATTGTAAAATTATGTCCAATAACCAAAATTGTATTAAATGGTAAAAATATATTCTAAATATACTTTAGAACCTCTCAAATTCATAATTTATCACTATTAATTATTTTGATTAAAAAAGTTGTTTTTAATTAAAATTTAGTAATTTTCAATATTCATCAAAATATTAAAGTTATCCGAAAAGTACCAAAATTTCACCTTAGGATAAATTCAATATTAAAAATCCAAAAATGAAGTCCATTTTAAAAAATAAAATATATATAATTTCAAAAAAGTAGGTATTACTATTCACAACGACTAGTTTGATTGGTTATGGTGTGTTAGAACTTGGTGTTGCGTACAACACACGCTATCACATTTGCATGATTACAGTATATATATGATACTGAAATGCCCCGACCCCAATTACCCAGAGTCGTTGCAATATTACATAACATTGGCATGATCACAGGAAAGATCAAATCTCGAATGACCGATTGGTTTAGTAGCCTTGGAAACACTAGAGATATTCATAAAGTTTTACATTACATCATGAAGTGAAAAACTAATACAACAACATATTGTCTCCATAATCCACAATATTATTCCCTCATAAAATCCCTGAAGGTCATTCATAATTTACTTCTTCACATCCTGGGAAAAATAAAACATAGAAAAGAGGTGAGATCAAATGCCCAGTAAGGATAATAATATAGTGGAAACTTTCATAAATAAGAATAAACATTTAAGGAAATGTATAACTAAAACAAAAGCCTTTTAAACTTGAACTTCAACATTGTTTGGAAAAAATAAAATGAAATAATTCCATTTATTTATTCACATGGATATTCTACTAATCGAATAATCACATGCAATATCAATAACAACTTTCATAATGATGGAATGCATAATGCCAGACTATCATAACCACATAGCCAAGGCCTCGTGCCAAGTCTACAAATAAGTGTTTTCCAAGGCCTTGTTCCAAGACACTAGTTTGTCTCATGAGACCTACCGATACATCGAGGAGCTATAGCGGGCTCCACCCGTCACATATTAAGTCCAATGCATTCCCATATGAAAAGGTTTAAACATAACATAAACATTCGTATTAAAACTAGCATACGAAATGTCAATACCTTCACCATAAACCATGAATGGTATAAAAATAGAACATCCACATTAAAACATATCACAAAACCTTCAATACAATATAGAAGTTTTCTATCATAATAAATCAACTTTAAATAAGCGTAAAATCCATCAAAGGATGTTGAAATAGATGAAATCAAAATTCTTTTTAAAGAAATATCTCTTTCTATTTTAAAATCATATAAGAGTCATATATTTATAAAATAAAACATTTTCTTTGAAAATATTCTTATAAGCATGTAAGGGAAGCTTCGAAGATTTTATAACTGTGAAAAATAGCCGTACCCACAGTATAAGTTAAAAAAACATTCTTACCTTAATTCTGTCGAAAAGGTTAAAAAGCACCTTGTTTGGAAAACAACGGAAATATTCCTTTATAAAACTCTTATAAAAATTAAAAAAATGATATAAATGAGTTTAACCCATATTCTTTTAAATAGTAAAAATGTTTTGAAATACATTTTTAAGAAACATGGATGTGGATGATAAAGAGATCCCAGTAGATTATTACGTATAAACAACCTCGGATAATGAAGAGATTGTGAAATAACCATTACCTTGTACTTTTACTTGGTTGGGGGTAGGTTAACCTCCTGTATAATAGTGAAATAATTGTTATTAAATTATTAAAAAAACATATACATTCATATTATATCATATATGATCTTTTAACATTGCTTTGTTAATAATATCTTAGTATTATCGTCGTTTTGGGTGTTAAATTACACGTTTTATTTTATATGTTTTGTTACATAAGCCATGTTTGTCATGGATAGGCTGTATATTATTCATATAAAGAATGATATCAAGTCCTTAAACATTATTTTTAAATCATCAAATGATAATTATACTTGAATGGATACGATGGAGAATGAATCTCATCGCGTTCATGGAGACGGTAGTCCATACGTACGCATGAGCGACAATATCATTTTTTTGATATTAAAATAATATATAAATGGATGGTATATCTTATATACAGAATAATTAACATGTTATATTTATTATTTACATTAGTTACACATCATTATTATACCCATCCAAATAATAATATATTGAATAACAATTACACCAGGACGTGGAGACGGTAAGCCGTACGTACGCACGTATGGTGACATATTATTCAAAGGGTGGATAGAATACTGAATATGGTTGTACCATATTTATAATAACATCACAGTATATATATGATACTGGAGTTATTATTTTATAATGGTAATAACAAAGGAAGAAGAAGTGGATGAAGAAAGGAACATGGAAAAGGGTGGTGAAATCATTACCTCTTCATCAGGTTCTTCCTTTTGATTTGATCAAAAAGGCTCCATAGGTTGGCTTTATGATCAAACTAAGGCCTCTAGGTTGTAGTTAGGGAGGTTGGGAGAGTATTTGGGCAGATTTTGGCTGAACAAAAAGGCTTTGAAGGTGTGAAAAAATGAGAAGGAGGAGTGCCATTTTTATAAGAGGGGTGAGGGGCACCTTTGAAAAAACTAGAAATATTAATTTATAATAAATTCATATTTGGTTTCTAATGGCTCCAAAATTGATTATTTAAAGTTTAAGGTGGGGATTGGTCGGAAGCCATTCAACCAATATAATTTATACAGGTTTGGGTAACTATATTAACCTTATCTTTAAGTATTAACTCTTAGTTAATTAGTTTGACATTTACCATGTCACTTTGTATTTTTATATTATATAGTTAATAAACTTACTATATTCATCCAAGAGACCCAAATTGGTCCATTAATGATACAACAATCATGATATAAGTCTCTTGGCCGAACCGTACATTTTTAAGAATTTAATATCAATTAATAATATAATATTTTTTTTAAAAACTCTTTTATGTCAATTATGACACTATTCAACAGTTGATTTTTGTGAAACTCATAACAGAATTATTACTTCGAACAAAGTTAATTAAATCAATACCAATATGTCATATTATCCTATAAAATTATTTTAATTCATTAAAAGTCTCAAATTATATTTATTTTGTATATTTATAATATCAATTATTTTAAATGTTCACTATTATGGTAATTACTGCATCATCATTGTGTCATAAATAAATTAAATTATTTAATATCTAAAAATAATAAATAAAATATCATCATGTAGGAAATCGTTTTATATTTCTAATGGATATTTATAGTCGAAAATCCAACATATATTACCATATGTAAAAATTGTTTTGCTAAAAGATATATGCTTGTGTCATTTTTATATTCATTTTAACTTAATTAAAATTAAGTGTCCCTATCACCTACAAGTGGCTCCATGGGGTCCCAAAATCGACCCAAAGATGCCAATGTTTGAACATGTATCAACTAATAAGTCTAGGACACGTTTTAGGGTAATTTAGTATTATTATGATATTATTTTTTAACCCTTATTTATCAGATTTACCCTTAACCATGGTAAATAAAATATTTACCGCAGTAATTATTCAAAATGTCTAAAAATAAAAGTTACCTATTTACACAATTTGAACATCCTGATTCCAAATATGGAATCCATTTTTCCATGTTCAAAACACAGAAGTGGAAGAAATTAATTTAAAATCAATTTCCGTAGTTAAAACAAAAAACGTGTTTTTAAGAGATAATAACTATCAAAAGATTGACAGTTGTTTATTGAAGGAGGTGAGACTGTAACACCCCAAGATTTCATAGTGTGTTATTTTTTCAAAATAATTCAATAACTTTCACTACACGCAACACCGAGTTCAATCGCACCATGACTTACCAAAAAATCCATTCAAAAGAGGTTATGAATAGTATTAACTAAATTTTAAACTTTATATAATCCTTATAATTTTAGAATACATATTATGAGTTTCTTAGATATAATGTTAGAAAAAATTCATTTTCAGTATTGCACTTTTATCAACTTTTAATAGTGAACCCTTTTTAAATACAATATTTTAAACTTTTTGACTAAATGGGGACATCAAAAATTTAAAATGAAACATCACAAGCTTCCACGGTATGCTTTCCTTTGAATAATACAGCAGCGTGTGTTGTACGAAACTTCGAATTCTAACACACCACAACCAATCAAACTAGCTGTTATGAATAGTAATACCTACTTTTTAAAATTTTATAAATTCTATCTCTCAAAATGGACTTCATTTTTTGATTCGGAATTTCGAAATTAGCCTAGGGTGAAATTTTGGTACTTTTCGGATAACTTTCATATTTTGATTAATAGCGAAAATTACTAAAATTTAATTAAAAACAACATTTTTAATCCAAATAATTAATAGTGATAAATTATGAATTTGAGTGGTTTTAAATTATATTTAGAATATATTTTTACCATGTAATACAATGTGGGTCATTGAACATAATTTCACATTTAAACCAGACATAAACAAGTGCCAATCTTTTGACAGTTATTATCTCTTAAAAACACGCTTTTTGTTTTAACAACGGGAATTAATTTTAAATTAGTTTTTGCAACTTCTGTGTTTTGAATTTGGAAAAATGGATTCCATATTTGGAATCAGGATGTTCAAATTGTGTAAATAGGTAACTTTTATTTTTAGACATTTTGGATAATTACTTCGGTAAATATTTTATTTACCATGGTTAAAGGGTAAATCCGGTAAACAAGGGTTAACAAAATAATATTATGATAATAATAAATTACCCTAAAACGTGTCCTAGAATTATTTTTTGATACATGTTCGACCATAGGCATCTTTGGGTCGATTTTGAGACCCCAAGGAGCCACTTGTAGGTGATAGGGACACTAAATTTTAATTAAGTTAAAATGAATACAATAATGACACAAGCATATATCTTTTAGCAATGAAATTTTTGCATAGGGTTATATATGTTTTATTTTCAACTATAAATATTAATTAGAAATATAAAAAGATTTCCTACATGATTTTAATTTATTTATAATTTTTAGATATTAAATAATTTAATTTATTTATGACACAATGATGATGCAGTAATTACCATAATAGTGAAAATTTAAAATAATTGATATTATAAATTCCCAAATAAATATAATTTGAGACTTTTAATGAATTAAAATAATTTTCTAGGATAATATGTAATATTATGATTGATTTAATTAACTTTGTTTGAATTAATAATTCTGTTATGAGTATCAAAAAAATCAACTGTTGAATAGTGTCAAAATTGACAAAAAAGAATTTTTTTTAAAAAATATTATATTATTAATTGATATTAAATTTGTAAAAATCTACGGTTCGGCCAAGAGACTTATATCATGATATTTGTATCATTAATGGACCACTTTGGGGTCTCTTGGAAGTATATAGTATGTTTATTAACTATATAATATAAATATACAAAGTGACATGGTAAATGTCAAACTAATTAACTAAGAGTTAATACTTAAAGATAAGGTTAATATAGTAACCCAAACCTATATAAATTCTATTGGTTGAATGGTTTCTAACCTAAACCCACCTCAAAATTTAAATAATCAATTTTGTAGCCATTATAAACTGATTATGAATTTATTATAAATTAATATTTCTATCTTTTCCAAAGGTGCCCCTCACCCCTCTTATAAAAAGGGCACTCCTCCTTATCATTTCTTCACACCTTCAAAGCCTTTTGGATCGGCCAACCTCTGAAAAAATACTCTCCCAACTTCCCTCAATACAACCTAGATGCCTTAGCATGATCAGAAAACCAACCTATGGAGCCCTTTTGATCAAATCATTAGGAAGAACCCGAAGAAGAGGTAATGATTTCACCACCCTTTTCCATGTTCCTTTCTTCTTCCACTTCTTATTACTTTGTTACTACCATTATAAAATAATAACTCCAGTATCATATATATACTGTGATGTTATTATAAATATGGTACAACCATATTCAGTATTCTATCCACCCTTTGAATAACATGTCACCATACGTGTGTACGTACGGCTTACCGTCTCCACGTCGTGGTGTAATTGTTATTCAAAATATTATTATTTGGATGGGTATAATAATGATGTGTAACTAATTTAAATAATAAATATAACATTTTAATGATTCTTTATATATGATATACCATCCATTTATATATTATTTTAATATCAAAAGAATGATATCGTCGCTCGTGCTTACGTACGGATTAACGTCTCCACGAACGTGATGAGATTCATTCTCTATCGTATCCATTCAAGTATAATTATCATTTGATGATTTAAAAATAATGTTTAAGGACATGATATCATTCTGTATATGAATAATATACAACCTATCCATGACAAATATGGCTTATGTAACAAAACATATAAAATAAAATGAGTAAGTTAACACCCGAAACGACGATAATACTAAGATATTATTAACAAAGCAATGTTAAAAGATCGTATATGATATCATATGAATGTATATGATTCTTTTATAATTTAATAACAATTATTTCACTATTATAAAGGAGGTTAACCTACACCCAACCAAGGAAAAGTACAAGTTAAGGGTTATTTCACAATCTCTTCATTATCCGAGGTTGTTTATACGTAATAATCTACTGGGATCTCTTTATCATCCACATCCATGTTTCTTAAAAATGTATTTCAAAACATTTTTACTATTTAAAAGAATATCGGTTAAAGTCATTTAAACCCTTGATTGAATTTTTATAGGAGTTTTATAAAGGAATATTTCTGTCATTTTCCAAACAAGGTGCTTTTTAACCTTTTCGACAGAATTAAGGTAAGAATGTTTTTTTAACTTATACGGTGGGTGCGGCTATTTTTCGCCGTTATAAAATCTTCGAAGCATCCCTTACAAGCTTATAAGAATATTTTCAAAGAAATTTTTTTATTTTATAAATATATGACTCTTAAATGATTTCAAAATAGAAAGAGATATTTCTTTAAAAAGAATTTTGATTTCATCTATGTCAACATCCTTTGATGGATTTTACGCTTATTTAAAGTTGATTTATTATGATACAAAACTTCTATATTGTATTGAAGGTTTTGTGATATGTTTGACTGTGGATGTTCTATTTTTATACCATTCATGGTTTATGGTGAAAGTATTGACATTTCGTATGCTAGTTTTAATATGAATGTTTATGTTATGTTTAAACCCTTTCATATGGGAATGCATTGGACTTAATATGTGATGGGTGGAGCCCGCTATAGCTCATCAATGCATCGGTAGGTCTCATGAGACAAACTAGTGTCTTGGCAAAAGGCCTTGGAAAAATCTTATTTGTAGTCTTGGCACTAGGCCTTGGATATGTGGTAATGATAGTCTGGAATTATGCATTCCATCATTATGAATGTGGTTATTGATTTTGCATGTGATTATTCGATTAGTAGAATATCCATGTGAATAAGTAAATGGAATTATTTCATTTTATTTTTTAAATAAAATGTTGAAGTTCTAGTTTAAAAGGCTTTTGTTTTAGTTATACATTTCCTTAAATGTTTATTCTTATTTATGAGAGTTTCCACTATATTGTTATCTTTACTGGCCATTTGAGCTCACCCCTTTTCTATGTTTTATTTTTCCCAGGATGTGAAGAAGTAAATTATGAATGACCTGCAGGGATATTATGAGGGTATAATACTGTGGATTATGGAGAAAATATGTTGTTGTAGTAGTTTTTCACTTCATGATGTAATATAAAACATTATGAATATATCTAGTGTTTCCAAGGCTACTAAACCAATCGGTCTTTAGAGATTTTATCTTTCTTGTGATCATGCCAATGTTATGTAATAATGCACCGACTCTGGGTAACTGAGGTCGGGGCGTTACAGTTGGGAAATAACCATTACCTTGTACTTTTCCTTTTTACAAAGTGTTTTACCTTCTTTACAAGATGAAAAATGTAATTATTTTCTTTTATACAATGAAAATGACTTCTCAGAAGCTGTAGATGTTATTTGATACTTGGATTACTCTATAAGAATTTGTTTGACATTTACCATGTCACTTTGTATTTTTATATTATATAGTAAATAAACTTACTATATACATCCAAGCGACCCCCAAGTTGTCCATTAATGATATACCTATCATGATATAAGTCTCTTGGCGGAACCTTAGAGTTTTAGGAATTTAATATCAATTAATAATATAATATTTGTTTTAAAAACTCTTTTATGTCTATTTTGACACTATTCAATAGTTGATTTTTGAGAAACTCATAACAGAATTATTAATTATAAAAAAGTCAATTAAATCAATCAAAATATGTCATATTATCCTAGAAAATTAGTGTAATTCATTAAAAGTCTTAAATTATATTTATTTGGGTATTTATAATATCAATTATTTTAATTTTTCACTATTATAGTAATTATTGCATCATCATTGTGTCATAAATATATTAAATTATTTAATGTCTAAAAATTATAAATAAAATATAATTACGTAGGAAATCTTATTATCTTTCTAATGAATATTTATAATCGAATTTATCTTATGTATAAACCTATATTAATTTTTTTTGGTAAATAAACTTTGATTTAAACTCTTTTAACTCTTCTTTGAATTTAATAATAATAAATGTCCTAATCTAATCCAAGTGGACCTAAATGATAATATTTTATTCCTAAGGTTGTTTCTGTTCGAGATACACTTGTACAATAGAATTAGGACATGTGTTAGGGTAATATTAATATCATTATTACCCTTAATTGCCCTATTTACTTTTAACTCTGGTAAATAATAGTAAAAAGTTAATATTCACCAAAAATTATTTTAATCTCATTGAACCACATTTTACTTCTTGATATTAACCATGTCTTTCGGATTTTCGAAATTCCATTCATAGAAGTGGTAAAATTAAGTTTTATGAAAAAAATTCATTTTTTTAACTACCACTTAGTAGTTTCACTATTCATCAAAAATTGATGTTTTTCAGAACAATGCCAAAATTTCACCCTAAGCTATAATTGATATTCCGAATCTAAAAATGAAGTCCATTTTAAAAAATAAAATATATATAATTTCAAAAAGTAGGTATTACTATTCATAACGGCTAGTTTGATTGGTTATTGTGTGTTATAACTCGGTGTTGCGTACAACACACGCTATCACATTAGTCAAAGAGAAGCGTATCGTAGAAGCTTGGGGTGTTACATTCTCCTCTCCTTCAAATAATTTCGTCCTCGAAATTTCTAGAATACTTATCACATGAAAAGACTCGGGTGGTTTTTCATCATAAGTTCCTCGGGTTCCCACGTTACCTCTTCCATCTTATGGTTTCTCCACAAAACTTTTACCAGACGTGTCGTCCGGTTTCTCAGTACTAGTTCTCTCATATCAAGAATCCTGATGGGCTCTTCGCAATAAGACAGTTCGGGTTCCAGTTCTAATTCCTCATAGGTGAGTACATGCGTTGGGTCAGGCACGTATTTCCTCAACAGAAATACGTGGAACACATCGTGAACTCTGGAGAGACTTGGCGGCATTGCCAATCGGTAAGCTACAGCCCCAATTCGTTCTAGAATTTCGAAGGGTCTGATGTACCTGGGACTCAATTTACCTTTCTTACCAAAACATATGACTCCCTTTTATGGAGATACCTTCAGTAAAACATGATCACCGACTTGGAATTCCAAATCCTTTCTTCGATTATCGGCATAGCTCTCATGCCTACTTTGAGCTACTTTGATGTGATTTTGGATTACCTTCACCTTTTCCACCATTTCCTCCACCAGTTCTGTGCCTACAAGTTTTCTTTCACCAACGTCATCCCAAAATGTTGGTGTACGGCATCTCTTTCCCTATAACGCTTCATATAGTTCTATCTGAATACTCGAATGGAAGCTATTGTTATAGGAAAATTCTACAAGAGGTAAATATTCATCCCACATACCTTGAAAGTCAAGTGAGCAAGATCTCAACATGTCTTCTATGGTTTGAATAGTCCGTTATGATTGTCCGTCTGTCTGAGGGTGCTAAGCAGTGCTCAAATGAAGTTCAGTATCCAGATATTTCTAAAGACTTTTCCAGAATCTTGAAGTAAAACGGGGATCACGATCAGAAACAATCGACAGGGGTACTCCATGAAGTCTCACAACTTCATTAATATATATTCTTGCTAGGCATTCCAGGGGTAGATCTTCTCTTATAGAAATAAAATGTGCTGACTTGGTAAGATGATCAATAATAACCCATATTGCATCATTCCTTCTAGGAGTCTTTGGTAGTCCCATGACAAAGTCCATCGTAATATTGTCCAATTTCCACTCCGGTATGGGAAGAGGTTGCATGACTCCTCCAGGGTGTTTCCTTCCAGCTTTCGCTTGTTGAAAAACCATACATCTTGACACAAAATCAGAAATCTCCTTCTTCATGTTGTCCCACCAAAAATGTTCCTTCAAATCTCTATACATTTTGGTGCTCCCAGGGTGTATAGAGAAATTGGAACTATGAGCATCATCCAGCAATTCCCTTTTTAGATCAGGTATATCGGGAACACAATGTCTCTTCCCAAATTTAAAAATTCCATCTTCATACACAGAGTCTCTCAGTCTCCCATCATTCACAGCTTTAATATTCTTTTTAAATTATTCATCATCAGTCTGAGAACTCTTAATCCTTTCTAGTAAAGATAGTTTGGCAACCACTTGAAAAAGAATTGATGTTTCACCTTCCCTGGTTATTCCCATGTCCATCTTCACTAGATCCATCAAAATTATATCCCTTTTAATTCTCATCACGTTCAGAACTCCGTGGTCTTTTCTGCTCAAAGCATCTTCCACCTTGTTTTCTTTCCCCGAGTGGTAGTGTATCGTACAATCATAATTCTTGAGTAATTCAATCCATCTACTTTGCCTCATGTTGAGTTATTTTTGTGATAAAATATACTTAAAACTTTGGTGATCAGTATAAATCTCACATTTTTCACCATAGAGGTAGTGCCTCCATATCTTCAAAGCAAAGATCATAGATGCTAACTCGAGATCATGAGTAGGATAGTTTTGTTCATGAATTTTCAATTGTCGTGATGCATAGGCAATAACTCTATCATTCTGCATAAGGACACAACCACGTCCTTTCTTCGATGCATCACTATAAATAACGAACCCAACATTCCTCAATGGTAGAGTAAATATAGGGGAATTGACTAATATTATCTTCAGTTCTTCAAAACATTCTTCACACTCTTTTTTCCAAACAAATTTAACCCCTTTACGTGTGAGCTTCGTTAATGGGTTAGCCAATCGGGCAAAATTCTGGATGAAATGTTGATAATAACCTTCCAAACCAATAAAACTATGTACCTCTGTTATACTCGTAGGTGCTGGCCATTCATGGATCACCTTGGTCTTAGAAGGATAAATAGAGATTCCATCATTAGAGACAATATGGCCAAGAAAAGAAATCGCATGAAGCTAGAATTCACACTTGCTAAACTTCCCATATAATTCATGTCTTATCAGAGTCTTCAGGATAATGCGCAAGTGATTTTCATGATCTTCATAGCTTTTGGAGTATACCAAGATATCATCAATAAATACCACCACAAATTTATCAAGATACTCCTTGAAAACTCTATTCATCAGATCCATGAATACAGAGGGTGCATTAGTCAATCCAAAAGGAATTATAGTAAACTTGTAATGCCCATACCTGGTTCGAAATGCTGTCTTCATAATGTCTTCCTTCTTCACACACAACTGATGGTATCGAGATCGAAGGTCAATCTTTGAAAAGTATTGAGCTCCATGCAGTTGGTCAAATAAATCACCAATGCGAGGTAGGGGATACTTGTTCTTTATCGTTATAGCATTGATCTCCCTGTAGTCGATACATAACCTCGTAGATCCATTTTTCTTTTTAACAAAAAGAACAGGGGAACCCTGTAACACCCCAATCTTCCTCGGTATTTTTCCTTTCGAATAATGCAATGATGTGCATTGTACGCAACTTCGAGATTTTAACACACCATAACCAATCAAACTAGCCGTTATGAATAGTAATACCTAATTTTTTAAATTTTATAAAATCTATCTCTCAAAATGAACTTCATTTTTGGATTCGGAATATTGAAATTAGCCTAGGGTGAAATTTTGGTACTTTTCGGATAACTTTCATATTTTGATGAATAGTGAAAATTACTAAATTTTAATTAAAAACAACTTTTTTAATCAAAATAATTAATAGTGATAAATTATGAATTTGAGTGGTTTTAAAGTATATTTAGAATATATTTTTACCATGTAATACAATTTGGGTCATTGAACAAAATTTCGCATTTAAACCAGACATAAACAAGTGACAATCTTTTGATAGTTATTATCTCTAAAAAACACGCTTTTTGTTTTAACAACGGGAATTAATTTTAAATTAATTTCTGCCACTTCTGTGTTTTGAATTTGGAAAAATGGATTCCATATTTTGAATCAGGATGTTCAAATTGTGTAAATAGGTAACTTTTATTTTTAAACATTTTGGATAATTACTCCGGTAAATATTTTATTACCATGGTTAAAGGGTAAATCCGGTAAACAAGGGTTAAAAAATAATATTATAATAATACTAAATTACCCTAAAACGTGTCTTAACCCTATTGGTTGATACATGGGCGACCATGGGAATCTTTGGGTCGATTTTGGGACCCCATGTATCCACTTGTAAGTGATAATGACAGTTTATTTTAATTAAGTTAAAATAAATACAAAAATGACACAAGCATATATCTTTTAACAAAACAATTCTTACATAGGGTTATATATGTTGGATTTCAGATTATAAATATTCATTAGAAATATAAAAAGATTTAATACATAATTATATTTTATTTATAATTTTTAGACATTAAATAATTATTTTATTTATGACACAATGATGATGAACTAATTACTTTAATAGTGAAAAATTAAAATAATTGATATTATAAATACCCAAATAAATATAATATGAAACTTTTAATGAATTAAAATAATTTTATAGGATAATATGATATATTAGTATTTATTTAATTGACTTTTTTCGAAGTAATCAATCTGTTATGAGTTTCACAAAAATCAACTATTGAATTGTGTCAAAATTGACATAAAAGAGTTCTTAAAACAAATATTATATTATTAATTGATATTAAATTCCTAAAAATCTATGTTTCGTCCAAGAGACTTATATCATGATATTTTCATCATTAATGGACCACTTGGGGGTATCTTGGATGTATATAGTAATTTTATTAACCATATAATATAAAAATACAAAGAGACATTGTAAAAGTGAAACTAATTAACTAAGAGTTAATACTTAAAGATAAGGTTAATATAATGACTCAAACCTGTCTAAAATCTATTGGTTGAGTTTTTTTCGACCCATACCAACCTTAAAATTTAAAGAATAGACTTTTTATCCATTAGAAACCGAATATAAATTTATTATAAATTAATATTTCTTTCTTTTCCAAAGGTGCCCCTCACCCCTCTTATAAAAGGGAACTCCTCCTTCTCATTTCTTCACACCTTCAAAGCCCTTTGGTTCGGCCAAACCCTGCCCAAATACTATCCCAACATCCCTCAATACAACCTAGAGGCCTTATTTTTATCATAAAGCCAACCTAAGGAGCCCTTTTGATCAAATCAAAAGGAAGAACCCGAAGAAGAGGTAATGTTTTCACCACCCCTTTTCAAGTTCCTTTCATCTTCCACTTCCTCTTTCTTTGTTATTAGCATTATAAAATAATAACTCCAGTATCATATATATACTGCGAGGTTATTATAAATATGGTACAACCATATTTAGTATTCTATCCATCATTTGAATAACATGTCACCATACGTGCGTACGTACGGCTTACCGTCTCCACGTCGTGGTGTAATTGTTATTCAATTTATTATTATTTGGATGGGTATAATAATGATTTTTAACTCATTTAAATAATAAAAATAACATGATAATTATTCTGTATATATGTTATACCATCAAAATATATATCATTTTAATATCAAAATAATGATATTGTCGCTCGTGCGTACGTACGGACTACCGTCTCCACGTACGCGATGAGATTCATTCTCCATCATATCCATTCAAGTATAATTCTAATTTGATGATTTAAAAATAGTATCTAAGGACTTGATATCATTCTGTATATGAATAATATACATCCCATTAATAATGAATATGGCTCACATAACAAAGAATATAAAGTAAAATGAACCCGTTAACACCCGAAATGACGATAATTCTAAGATATTATTAACAAATCAATGTTAAAAGATCATATATGATATCATATTAAAGTAAATTATTATTGTATAATTAAATAACAATTATTTCACCATTATACAGGAGGTTAACCTACCGTCGACCAAGGAAAAAGTACAAAGTAAGGGATTTTCTTATCTCACTTTCAATTCCGTGAGATTTCCATTGATCGCCACTAAATTATTTAAAGTGGCGTATTGTGTACTTCGATTTGATATATATAATCATGATTCTCTTTATATTCATGTTATTCTGTAAATAATTAGGTGGTTATTAACTTTTGGCCATATGACTCAGTTGATTAACGTGGTAAGGGGTTTCTTAACTCACTCTTAATTTCATGAGAATTCCATTGTTCATCACTAAATTGTTGCATGTGGTGTATGTGTACTACCCATGATTGTATTCATTGTGTAATATACTTTAATTTATGGGTATTTACATATTCATGGTATGATACTTCTTTCTTGGGTTTATGTTTCGTAAGTTACCTAATCAATAAGGGAATTTGAGATTTCAATTTCCACTCATTTGGCTTTACACATTTTTCATTGATTATATTACCCCATGATTATGTGTGGAATCACTATTCATTTGATTATGTCATAATTTCTACTCCCCATCCTATGGATATACTTATGATACACATAATCACTCCATTGATAATTCTCAAGTCATTGATATGAATTTGATAAGAGTAATTTTAACTCATTCACCATTTGTTGAGTTAAACATCCAATTCGTTGGTGTAATTTTTACAAGAATATGTGTGAATATCCTTTGATAGTTTTACACTGAATATCCAATAATATTTAGTGTATTTATATTTGTCACACATAATTATGTCATTGATTTATCCTTAACTTAAGGATATTGTCTTTATAAGAGAATTAATCTCAATTTACATTCCATTGAGTCTTCTTTGTTGTTCTACACCAAATCACTTTTATATGGTGTATATAATGTACCTTGACATAGTATATCATGAATTACTTTATTCTCATGATATTACAATGTTTTTATTACCTCAATTATTTGTATTCAATTGTCTCTCTTTTGGTTAGAAACTCTAACCAAAATACCATTTTAAAATGTTTTAAAAACTTATTCTTCTAAATCTTTCTCATTAATGTCCAAGTTTTAAAAATGGTTTTAAGGATTTATTTATATGGACATTAAAGTTTTAAAATTAAAGCTCCTTTTAAAAGTTTCAAAGTGGTATGGGACACTTTGATTCAAAAATCTATTTTTGAATGGCTTCTTGACAAATAGTGTGACTTTTAAATGATTTCAAGAGAAGGGGGATATTTCTCTCAAATAGTTTTGATGATTATTTTCATCTATGTCAACATCCTTCATTATTCTTGATTGAGGATAATGTGATACATTAAAATCTTCCATATTGTAGAGAATGAGTTATGATTGACTATGGATGTGCTAATTTATACCATTCACGGTTTGTGGTAAAAGTATTGACATTTCGTATGCTAGTTTTAATACGAATGTTCATGTTATGTTTAAACCTGTTCATATGAGGAATGCATTGGACTTAATAAGTGACTGGTGGAGCCCTCTATAGCTCCTCGATGCATCGGTAGGTCTCATGAGACAAACTAGTGTCTTGGCACAAGGCCTTGGCAAAATCTTATTTGTAGTCTTGGCACGAGGCCTTGGCTATGTGGTTATAATAGTCTGGCATTATGCATTCCATCATTATGAAAGTGGTTATTGATAATGAATGGGATTATTTGACTAGTAGAATATCCATGTGTGTAAGTAAATGGCATTATTTTATTTTATCTTTGCCATTTTATGCTGAAGTTCAAGTTTAAAAGGCTTTTGTTTTAGTTATAAACTGCCTTAAGTGTTTATGCTTATTTATGAAAGCTTCTGCTATAATGTTATCCTTACTGAGCATCTGAGCTCACCCCTTTCAATGTTTTATTTTTCCCAGGATTATGAAGAAGTAATTTATGAATGACCTGCAGGGATAGTATGAGGGGATATGAAGACAAGATGTTTTTTTATGATGTAATGTAAAAATTTATGGATGTATCTAGTGATTCCAAGGCTACTAAACTAATTGGTCTTTCGAGACTTGATCTTTCTCATGATCATGCCAATGTTATGTAATAATGCACCGACTCTAGGTAACTAGGGTCGGGGCATTACAGTTGGTATCAGAGGATGTTTAGTACAAACCTTGGAATCTAGATTTAGATAAACTCTGATTAGAGAACGTAGACCTAAGATGAACGTTGAGGATTAGTATAAAAGAACTTCCTAGAATTTTGGTATTGTAGAGATTTTGTGAGTTTTCCGAGCAATACATCCCTGTCTGGATACGAGCAGGTAGAGGCGGATCTGGCACAGATGTACCTAGGGGTAAATCCCGAAAACACCGCTTTGAGCTAGACTCGAATGGGAACTGGTGCACGACAACGGGCCTTGCTTCACTCTTGGTGACGACACTCCCGAGGGATATGCTTAGGATAATTTACATTTTCTTTACAAACCGATTTAAGTAATATATATATATATAAGATGAGAGTAAATGACCTTGGTTAATCCTAATATGTTTCAAATTGAGAATATGGTGACATTTTAATCTCTAAATGATGTTACGACTACTATTACTCACACAATGCTTTCTGGTTTTAGTCAATGGATGGATTCCAAGGAAGTCATAGTGACTTTGAGAATGATGTACAAGGTGGGAACGGTGGTGGAAATGAGCAACAAAATGGATTGTTGATAGGCGTAAAAGATATCGTCTTTATGCCAAATCAGTTTTCCAAAAATATGATCAACAACATATATATTAACTAACTCCCAGACTCAACAAGGAAGAGAAAGGTGATCAATGATAAGACCTCCAGCAATGGAGACCATGGAGAAAAGAACCCTCAATTTTCATCATGCAGGAAATGTGGAAAGAGACACCCAGGAAAGTGTCTCAATGGGACAACGAAATGTTTTACGTGCGGGAAGGAAGGACATAAAGTGAAGAATTGCCAAAGAAAAATGAAGAGTACTATGGAAGAAGATAAAAATGGTCCCAAGAGTCCATTTATAGTCATTTGCCGTAAATGTAGGGGACCTGGCCATTACCCGAGTGAATGTTCTATTCTATAGGATATTTTCTTGGTCAAAGAAGAAGATATGTGGAAATAAATGGTTGGAGAAAAACTTAAAAAGTATTAGCACTCCTTGTTGATGGGTTTACTTTGGAATAATTTCCTCTTGTATTTGTAACCCCACAATTTTCCATGTGAGAATGATATTTGAGGAAGAATTGTCTCTTCTCATGTGGATATAGGTATAAATAACCATTTGGTTTTATATGATCATTGGGGTTTGAGAAAATTATAAGTTATTATAATTTGGGATGAAAATGAAAAGTAGGATATATCATTTGTGGTTAAATTATGTTATTTTGATGAATTTATCTCATTTTGGTAATATTATAAAATATCGTTTTTGAAAAAGGACAACACATAGACCGTGTGACAACCCGTCGCGTCTGACAAAGATGTGGGAATCGAACCCACAACCAAAGTGCGATTGGGATTTATCGCCTACCACTGGACTACGTGAAGTCCCTGGTTAGTGTGACTATTTTTTTTGTTAAATGATTTTATTGATCAATAATAAGATGATTTGGGTTCTTATGTCTTATCAAATGAATACCCATGGTATAGGAAAATGATTTGGTGATTATGTGATAAATGTTATTTTGGAATATGTTCGCTTTGTTGGGAACACTATATGCCCATGGAAAATAGAATACAATGGGGTTTCATTTGTAGAGTAATGGTGGATTTTTATCTACGTTTTTATTGTTGATTTATAGTGATTTGGGTTATTTATGGAAATGATTAACCTATAACAGAGAATATGTGATGATGTTAATTACTTTTTAGTATGCGACTTTAAGAGTATTTGATGTTATTTAGAGATACAATGTAACATGGGAGACTACATAATCAAATTCTTCTATGTTTTGGGTTTCAATATTATTTTGGATTATATTAAAGGATTTTAAGGACAATTGATTATTGAATGGTATCTATTTAACTTTGGGGTATTGTTGGTTTAATTTTAGAAATTAAGATTAGTTCATATTTATCTCAAGGAATATCCTTTTGGGGGATCATTAGATCATTCAATAACCATTTTGGTTTTTATTAATCTTCAGAGACAATGTAAATATATAGTTTATCCTGCATGGATCATGTGATTCTATAGAAGTTTATTCTAGCTCTTCCAGTGTAATCAAGTCTTCTTGAATACTCATCATTTAAAAAAAATTGAGTTAGTGGTGGAAATTTATTAATGAATGAAACTCTACTTAAAATGTAAGTATATCTCGTAATGTTCTTAGTCAATATCATAAATGAATTCCTCGTCCTTATGTAATGTAACTTAAAAAAAATGTTGTCCGTTTACTTTCCTACTAGGAGACTAATGGTCGTTTGTCCCAACACAAGTTTTTGGTTTTCTTATTGTTAACTTTCTCCTGATCATGATTTCTATCCCTCTCCATCAGAACTTGACACTTAGTTTATCATCCATATCCATGTTTTCTTACATGGAATCCTAGTATGGGTTATCTTGGATGACCCTTATACCTCTCTTTCTTTCTTTTAAAGTGATAGTTTTATTGACTCTTTTTTCGATGTGGGAATTTCCATTATATTCCCAAGCAAAATTTTAAAAATTGCGAGGATGCAATTTATTTAAGGAGGGGAGAATGTAACACCCCAATCTTCCTCGGTATGTTTCCTTTCGAATAATGCAATGACGTGCATTGTACGCAACTTCGAGATTTTAACACACCATAACCAATCAAACTAGCCGTTATGAATAGTAATACCTACTTTTGGAAATTTTATAAATTCTATCTCTCAAAATGGACTTCATTTTTGGATTCAGAATATTGAAATTAGCCTAGGGTGAAATTTTGGTACTTTTCGGATAACTTTCATATTTTGATGAATAGTGAAAATTACTAAATTTTAATTAAAAACAACTTTTTTATTCAAAAAAATTAATAGTGATAAATTATGAATTTGAGTGGTTTTAAAGTATATTTAGAATATATTTTTACCATTTAATACAATCTGGGTCATTGAACAAAATTTCACATTTAAACCAGACATAAACAAGTGACAATCTTTTGATAGTTATTATCTCTAAAAAACACGCTTTTTGTTTTAACAACGGGAATTAATTTTAAATTAATTTCTGCCACTTCTGTGTTTTTAATTTGGAAAAATGGATTCCATATTTGGAATCAGGCTGTTCAAATTGTGTAAATAGGTAACTTTTATTTTTAAACATTTTGGATAATTACTCCGGTAAATATTTTATTTACCATGGTTAAAGGGTAAATCCGGTAAACAAGGGTCAAAAAATAATATTATAATAATACTAACTTACCCAAAAACGTGTCTTAACCCTATTGGTTGATACATGGGCGACCATGGGCATCATTGGGTCGATTTTGGGACCCCATGGATCCACTTGTAATTGATAATGACAGTTTATTTTAATTAAGTTAAAATAAATACAAAAATGACACAAGTATATATCTTTTAACAAAACAATTGTTACAGAGGGTTATATATGTTGGATTTCAGATTATAAATATTCATTAGAAAGATAAAAAGATTTAATACATAATAATATTTTATTTATAATTTTTAGACATTAAATAATTTAATTTATTTATGACACAATGATGATGAATTAATTACTTTAATAGTGAAAATTTAAAATAATTGATATTATAAATACCCAAATAAATATAATATGAAACTTTTAATGAATTAAAATAATTTCATAGGATAATATGGTATATTAGGATTGATTTAATTTACTTTTTTCGAAGTAATCAATCTGTTATGAGTTTCACAAAAATCAACTATTGAATAGTGTCAAAATTGACATAAAAGAGTTCTTAAAACAAATATTATATTATTAATTGATATTAAATTCCTAAAAATCTAAGGATCTACCAAGAGACTTATATCATGATATTTTCATCATTAATGGAGCACTTGGGGGTCTCTTGGATGTATATAGTAAGTTTATTAACCATATAATATAAAAATACAAAGAGACATTGTAAAAGTGAAACTAATTAACTAAGAGTTAATACTTAAAGATAAGGTTAATATAATGACTCAAACCTGTATAAATTCTATTGGTTGAGTTTTTTTTCGACCCATCCCCACCTTAACATTTAAATAATAAACTTTGGATCCATTATAAACCGAATATAAATTTATTATAAATTAATATTTCTTTCTTTTCCAAAGGTGCCCCTCACCCCTCTTACAAAAGGGAACTCCTCCTTCTCATTTCTTCACACCTTCAAAGCCCTTTGGTTCGGCCAAACCCTGCCCAAATACTATCTCAACTTCCCTCACTACAACCTAGAGGCCTTATTTTGATCATAAATCCATCCTAAGAGCCCTTTTGATCAAATCAAAAGGAAGAACCCGAAGAAGAGGTAATGTTTTCACCACCCCTTTTCAAGTTCCTTTCTTCTTCCACTTCCTCTTTCTTTGTTATTACCATTATAAAATAATAACTCCAGTATCATATATATACTGTGAGGTTATTATAAATATGGTACAACCATATTCAGTATTCTATCCATCCTTTGAATAACATGTCACCATACGTGCGTACGTACGGCTTACCGTCTCCACGTTGTGGTGTAATTGTTATTCAATTTATTATTATTTGGATGGGTATAATAATGATGTGTAACTCATGTAAATAATAAAAATAACATGATAATTATTCTGTATATATGATATACCATCAAAATATATATTATTTTAATATAAAAAGAATGATATTGTCGCTCGTGCGTACGTACGGACTACCGTCTCCACGAACGCGATGAGATTCATTCTCCATCATATCCATTCAAGTATAATTCTAATTTGATGATTTAAAAATAGTATCTAAGGACTTGATATAATTCTGGATATGAATAATATACATCCCATTAATAAAGAATATGGCTCACATAACAAAGAATATAAAGTAAAAGTAACCCGTTAACACCCGAAATGACGATAATTCTAAGATATTATTAACAAATCAATGTTAAAAGATCATATGTGATATCATATTAAAGTAAATTATTCTTGAATAATTAAATAACAATTATTTCACCATTATACAGGAAGATAACCTACCGTCGACCAAGGAAAAAGTACAAAGTAAGGGATTTTCTTATCTCACTTTCAATTCCGTGAGATTTCCATTGTTCGCCACTAAATTATTTAAAGTGGTGTATTGTGTACTTCCATTTGATATATATAATCATGATTCTCTTTATATTCATGTTATTCTGTAAATAATTTGGTGGTTATTAACTTTTGGCCATATGACTCAGTTGATTAACGTGGTAAGGGGTTTCTTAACTCCCTCTTAATTTCGTGAGAATTCCATTGTTCATCAATAAATTATTGCATGTGGTGTATGTGTACTGCCCATGATTGTATTCATTGTGTAATATACTTTAATTAATGGGTATTTACATCATCATTTTATGATAATTCTTTCATGGGTTTATGTTTCGTAAGTTACCTAATCAATAAGGGAATTTGAGATTTCAATTTCCACTCATTTGGCTTTACACATTTTTCATTGATTATATTACCCCAAAATTATGTGTGGAATCACTATTCATTTGATTATGTCATAATTTCTACTCCCCATCCTGTGGATATACTTTTGATACACATATTCACTCCATTGATAATTCTCAAGTCATTGATATGAATTTGATAAGAGTAATTTTACCTCATTCACCATTTGTTGAGTTAAACATCCAATTCGTTGGTGTTATTTTTACAAGAATATGTGTGAATATCCTTTGATTGTTTTACACTGAATTTTCAATCATATTTAGTGTATTTATATTTTTCACACATATTTATGTCATTGATTTATCCTTAACTTAAGGATATGGTCTTTATAAGAGAATTCATCTCAATTTACATTCCATTGAGACTTCTTTGTTGTTATACACCAAATAACTTTTATATGGTGTATATAATGTACCTTGACATAGTATATCATGAATTACTTTATTCTCATGATATTACAATGTTTTTATTACCTCAATTATTTGTATTCAAGTGTCTCTCTTTTGGTTAGAAACTCTAACCAAAATACCATTTTAAAATGTTTTAAAAACTTATTCTTCTAAATCTTGCTCATTAATGTCCATGTTTTAAAAATGGTTTTAAGGATTTATTTATATGGACATTAAAGTTTTAAAATTAAATCTCCTTTTAAAACATTCAAAGTGGTATGGGACACTTTGATTCAAAAATCTATTTTTGAATGGCTTCTTGACAAATAGTGTGACTTTTAAATGATTTCAAGAAAAGGGGGATATTTCTCTCAAATAGTTTTGATGATTATTTTCATCTATGTCAACATCCTTCATTATTATTGATTGCGGTTAATGTGATACAATAAAATCTTCCATATTGTAGCTAATGAGTTATGTTTGACTGTGGATGTGCTAATTTATACAATTCATGGTTTGCGGTAAAAGTATTGACATTTCGTATGGTAGTTTTAATACGAATGTTCATGTTATGTTTAAACATGTTCATATGAGGAATGCATTGGACATAATAAGTGACTGGTGGAGCCCGCTATAGCTCCTCGATGCATCGGTAGGTCTCATGAGACAAACTAGTGTCTTGGCACAAGGCCTTGGAAAAATCTTATTTGTAGTCTTGGCACGAGGCCTTGGCTATGTGGTTATGATAGTCTGGCATTATGCATTCCATCATTATGAAAGTGGTTATTGATAATGAATGGGATTATTTGACTTGTAGAATATCCATGTGAGTAAGTAAATGGCATTATTTTATTTTATCTTTTCCATTTTATGCTGAAGTTCAAGTTTAAAAGGCTTTTGTTTTAGTTATAAACTGCCTTAAGTGTTTATGCGTATTTATGAAAGCTTCTGCTATAATGTTATCCTTACTGAGCATCTGAGCTCACCCCTTTCAATGTTTTATTTTTCCCAGGATTATGAAGAAGTAATTTATGAATGACCTGCAGGGATAGTATGAGGGGATATGAAGACAAGATGTTTTTTTATGATGTAATGTAAAAATTTATGGATGTATCTAGTTATTCCAAGGCTACTAAACTAATCGGTCTTTAGAGACTTGATCTTTCTCGTGATCATGCCAATGTTATGTAATAATGCACCGACTCTAGGTAACTAGGGTCGGGGCATTACACACCCCATGGAGAAACACTATGGAAAATAAATCCCTTATTACTCAATTCCTCTAGTTGTTTCTTTAGTTCAACTAATTCTACAGTGGCCATTCTATAAGGGGTCTTCGATATAGTCCTTGATCCAAGAATTAAATCAATGGAAAACTCAACTTCTCGTTCTAGAGGATGTCCAGGTAAATATTCCGGAAATACATCTACAAATTCTTTCACAACAGGTATATCCTATATTTAAACATTCCTTTCCTCACCCACAGTTATTTCATTCTCTTCCTCCCCATTAATTGAATTTAGTTGAGCTACTGGGGGTGGATCTAAATAAGAATTAGGTGGTGATGATTCTGCTCTAAAGATAAGGTGTTCCTTATCATTATCATCAAGAATCATAACCTATTTCTTCTTACAATAAATCTTCGCATCATAGTCTGAAAGCCAGTCCATACCGAGGATTATATCAAACTCAATCATAGGTATGACGATGAGATCAGTAGATAAAGAACATTTATGTGCTCTAATGGGGACTGATTCACAAAACTTTGTTGCAATGATACTTCCCTTAAGAGTTTTAACTGACAACTCCCTTGTTAAATCAAATTGGAAATATCTAATTTTCTTAGCAAACTAGGAAGATATGAAACAATGCGATGATCCAGAATCAAATAATGCATTTGCTAAACTTGAGGAAACCATTAAATTACTTGCCACCACGTCTTTCGGAGCTTCTACCTCAGCCATGGTGATAGCATAAGCTTGGCCTTGATCCCTTGGCCTTTTCTGAGGTAAGTTCTCCTGACGCTTAGAACATTCATTTGCATAATGCCCCATCTCCCTGCAATTGTAGCACTGATCTTTGGTGGCTTCCTTCTTCCCTTTGCAATCTCGAGCTTGGTGGAATTTTTCACCACACTTGTAACAGACTCCCGTTCCCTTCAAGCAAGTACCGGGGTGTTTTTTCCCACATTTACCATAGGATGGATATTCAACCTTTCCCTTCCTACCCTTATTTCCATTCCCAGATTGATCAGCAGGTCTCTTCTTCTCCTGCTTTTCTTTAAATTCATAAGACTTAGAGAATTCCTTTTCGGTCTTGATAGCACATGAGACAATGTCTTCGTACGACGAGAAGGATTGTGATACTAATGCTCGACGGAGAAATGGTTTTAACCCATCAAAGAAATGATCAATCATACTTCTTGGGTTACGTATATAATCTCCAGCATAAATTTCTAACCTTGTAAAGTTAGCCTCATACTTTGCGACATTCTCATCCTCCTTCTGTCTCAGACTCAAAAATTGCCTTTCCATATCTTCTTGATGGTCGCGAGGAAAGTATTTTTCTAAAAACAGATCTCTGAACTCCCTCCATTCCATATTTGATACTTCATCATCTTCCTTCATGTTTTGAATCAATGACCACCATTGATCAGCATCTCCAGTGAGGTGGTAAACTGCCATGATATCTTTTTCCCTTTCACTACTCCGTAAAGCCTGAAATATTTTCTCTAGGGAATTTATCCATTGATCAGCTACTAAGGGATTTGTACTCCCATTGAAAGTTGGGGGTTGTTGACTCATGAATCGCTCTAACATTGATCCTCCACACTGCATATCAGGGTGCTCCATACGGGTAAGGTTATTATTCATAACATGAGTGAGTTGTCCCAGTATGGTGATTAGATAATCGGCACCAGTTGCATCACCAGCTCCACTATAATTATCTTGAGCAGGAGGAAAATCTCTACATGGAGTGCATGCATTGATACAGTTTCCATTTCTTCCACTAGGTGCCATTTCTAAACAATGGCATAAACAAGATCAGTTTATAAATCAAAATACATAATCCCATACTTATAAAACACTTAACATAAATTGAACTATTTATGGATATAATCCATAATCATAAAAAATAATTCTTTGAGGAAGTATATACTCATAAACCCTTCATAATGATTTGTAATGAAAATGAGAGTTATCCTAAGCATATCCCCCGGGAGTGTCGTAACCAAGAGTGCAGCAAGGCCCGTTGTCGTGCACCAGTTCCCATTCGAGTCTAGCTCAAAGCGGTGTTTTCGGGTTTTACCCCTAGGTACATCTGTTCCAGAGCCGCCTCTACCTGCTCGCATCCAGACAGGGATGTATTGCTCAGAAAACTCACAAAATCTCTACAATACCACAATTATAGGAATTTCTTCTATACTAATCCTCAAAGTTCATCTTAGGTCTACGTGCTCTAATAAGAGTTTATCTAAATCTAGCTTCCAAGGTTTGTATTAAACCTCCTCTGATACCAACTGTAACACCCCGACCCCAGTTAACTAGAGTCAGTGCATTATTACATCACATTGGCATGATCACAAGAAAGATCAAATCTCGAAAGACCGATTGGTTTAGTAGCCTTGGAAACACTAGATATCTTCATAAATTTTTACATTACATCATGAAGTGAAAAACTACTACAACAACATATTGTCTCCATAATCCACACTATTATCCTCTCATAATATCCCTGCAGGTCATTCATAATTTACTTCTTTACATCCTAGAAAAAATAAAACATAGAAAAGGGGTGAGCTCAAATGCCCAGTAAGGATAACAATATAGCGGAAACTTTCATAAATAAGAATAAACATTTAAGGCAATGTATAACTAAAACAAAAGCCTTTTAAACTTGAACTTCAACATTGTATGTAAAAAATAAAATGAAATAATGTTATTTACTTATTCAAATTGATATTCTACTAATCGAATAATCACATGCAATATCAATATCCACTTTCATAATGATGGAATGCATAATGCCAGACTATCAAAACCACATAGCCATGGCCTCGTGCCAAGAATACAAATAATATTTTTCCAAGGCCTTGTGCCAAGACACTAGTTTTTCTCATGAGACCGACCGATGCATCGAGGAGCTATAACGTGCTCCACCCGTCACATATTAAGTCCAATGCATTCCTATATGAAAAGGTTTAAGCATAACATAATCATTCGTATTAAAACTAGCATAAGAAATGTCAATACTTTCACCATAAACCATGAATGGTATAAAAATAGCACATCCACAGTCAAACATATCACAAAACCATCAATACAATATATAAGTTTTGTATCATAATAAATCAAGTTTAAATAAGCGTAAAATCCATCAATGGATGTTGACATAGATGAAATCAAAATTCTTTTTAAAGAAATATCTCTTTCTATTTTGAAATCATTTAAGAGTCATATATTTATAAAATAAAACATTTTCTTTGAAAATATTTTTATAATCTTGCAAGGGAAGCTTCGAAGATTTTATAATGGCGAAAAATAGCCGCACCCGCCGTATAAGTTAAAAAAACATTCTTACCTTAATTCTGTCGAAAAGGTTAAAAAGCACCTTGTTTGGAAACGAGGGAAAGATTCCTTTATAAAACTCTTATAAAAATTCAAACAAGGGTATAAATGACTTTAACTCATATTCTTTTAAATAGTATTTTTTTTGAAATACATTTTTAAGAAACATGGATGTGGATGATAAAGAGATCCCAGTAGATTATTATGTATAAACAACCTCGGATAATGAAGAGATCGTGAAATAACCCTTACCATGTAATTTTCCTTGGATGGGGGTAGGTTAACCTCCTGTATAATAGTGAAATAATTGTTATTAAATTATAAAAGAATCATATACATTCATATGATATCATATATGATCTTTTTACATTGGTTTGTTAATAATATCTTAGTATTATTGTCGTTTCGGGTGTTAACTTACTCGTTTTATTTTATATGTTTTGTTAAATAAGCCATGTTTGTAATGGATAAGTTTTATATTATTCATATAAATAATTATATCAAGTCCTTAATCATTATTTTTAAATCATCAAATGATAATTATACTTGAATAGATACGATGGAGAATGAATCTCATCGCGTTCGTGGAGACGGTAGTCCGTACGTACGCACGAGCAAAAATATAATTATTTTGATATTAAAATAATATTTAAATGGATGGTATATCATATATACAGAATAATTAAAATGTTATATTTATTATTTACATGATTTACACATTATTATTATACCCATCCAAATAATAATATATTGAGTAACAATTACACCATGACGTGGAGACGGTAAGCCGTACGTACGCACGTATGGTGACATGTTATTCAAAGGGTGGATAGAATACTGAATATGGTTGTACCATATTTATAATAACATCACAGTATATATTTGATACTGGAGTTATTATTTTACAATGGTAATAACAAAGGAAGAAGAAGTGGAAGAAGAAAGGAACATGGAAAAGGGTGGTGAAATCATTAGCTCTTCTTCAGGTTTTTCCTTTTGATGTGATCAAAAGGGATCCTTATGTTGCCTTTCTAATCAAACTAAGGCCTACAGGTTGTAGTGAGGGAAGTTGGGAGAGTATTTGGGTTGATTTTGGACGAACCAAAAGGCTTTTAGGGTGTTAAGAAATGAGTAGGAGGAGTGCCCTTTTTATAAGAGGGCTGAGGGGCACCTTTCAAAAAGCTAGAAATATTAATTTATAATAAATTCATATTCGGTTTCTAATGGATCCAAAATTGATTATATAAATGTTAAGGTGGTTCTAGATCAGAAACAATTCAAACAATAGAATTTAGACAGGTTTTTGTTACTATATTAACCTTATCTTTAAGTATTAATTCTTAGTTAATTAGTTTGACATTTACCATGTCACTTTGTATTTTTATATTTTATAGTTAATAAACATACGATATACATCCAAGAGACCCCCAAGTGGTCCATTAATGATACAACTAACATGATATAAGTCTCTTGGCCGAACCTTATATTTCTAGGAATTTAATATCAATTAATAATATAATATTTGTTTTAAAAACTCTTTTATGTCAATTTTGACACTATTCAATAGTTGATTTTTGTGAAACTCATAACAGAATTATTACTTCGAAAAACGTTTATAAAATCAATCCTAATATGTCATATTATCCTTAATAATTATTGTAATTCATTAAAAGTCTCAAATTATATTTATTTGGGTATTTATAATATCAATTATTTTAACTTTTCACTATTATGGTAATTACTGCATCATCATTGTGTCAAAAATAAAATAAATTATATAATATCTAAAAATTATAAATAAAATATAATCATGTAGGAAATAGTTTTAGAATTCTAATTAATATTTATAGTCGAAAATCCAACATATATAACCTTATGTAAAATTGTTTTTCTAAAAGATATATGCTTGTGTCATTTTTGTATTCATTTTAACTTAATTAAAATTAAGTGTCCCTATCACCTACAAGTGGCTCCATGGGGTCCAAAAATCTACCAAAAGATGCCTATGGTCGAACATGTATCAACCAATAAGGCTAGGACAAGTTTTAGGGTAATTTATTATTATTATAATTTTATTTTTTAACCCTTATTTACCGCAGTAATTATTCAAAATGTCTAAAAATAAAAGATACCTA
Organism: Viscum album; assembly: GCA_963277665.1. Lineage (NCBI taxonomy): Eukaryota > Viridiplantae > Streptophyta > Magnoliopsida > Santalales > Viscaceae > Viscum > Viscum album. The sequence continues at coordinate 498,633,702 of OY728151.1, read as the reverse complement.
TTTACACAATTTGAAAATCCTGATTCCAAATATGGAATCCATATTTCCAAATTCAAAACACAGAAGCGGCAGAAATTATTTTAAAATTAATTCCCTTTGTTAAAACAAAAAGCGTGTTTTTAAGAGATAATAACTATCAAAAGATTGACACTTGTTTATGTCCGGTTTAATTGTAAAATTATGTCCAATGACCAACATTGTATTAAATGGAAAAAATATATTCTAAATATACTTTAAAACCTCTCAAATTCATAATTTATCACTATTAATTATTTTTATTAAAAAAGTTGTTTTTAATTAAAATTTAGTAATTTTCACTATTTATCAAAATATTAAAGTTATCTGAAAAGTACCAAAATTCCACCTTAGGATATTTTTTTACGTTATATTATTTTTTACTGTTTTTGATGAGTTTGTTGTAGAAATTAGTTAATGGATGGAACTCTACTTTTCAAGAATATATTTTTCTTCTTCTCTTATTCTATGAAGAAATTAATTCTTATACTTTATTTAAGGAACCCTAAAACCAAAAATGTGTTATCCTAATACCCTATTTTTTGTTGAACCGATGGTATTTCAAATCATCATAGATTGATGATTTTAAGGACCTAAATTTTACAATTTTTTGTGATTGATGACCTCAATCACTACTTATAAATATTTACATTTTCCTCCAATTATATGTCTCTAATTGCCACTAATGTTCTCCTAATCGAGATCATAATTTGGTGGTGACCCTTTCATTTCTCTTTTCCTCATATTGAGACTAAATTTTAGTAACCTAATTTCTGATGTGGGTTTTCCAAAAAAGATATTTTCTATTTTCAACCTTTTATTTTTGAAGAACAATTTCAAATTGCAAGGACGCAATTTATTGAAGGAGGGGAGAATGTAACACCCCAAGATTTCATAGTGTGTTATTTCTTCAAAATAATTCAATAACTTGAACTACACATAACACCGAGTTCAATCGCACCATGACTTACCAAACAAGCCATTCAAAAGAGTTTATGAATAGTATTAACTAAATTTTAAACTAATATATCCTTATAATTTTAGAATCCATATTATGAGTTTCTTAGACATAATGCAAGAACAAATTCATTTTCAGTATTGCACTTTTATCAACTTTTAATAGTGAACCCTTTTTAAATACAATATTTTAAACATTTTGACTAAATTGGGACATGAAAAATTTAAAATGAAACATCCCAAGCTTCCACGGTACACTTTCCTTTGAATAATACAGCAGCGTGTGTTGTACGCAACTTCGAGTTTTAACACACACCACAACCGATCAAACTAGCTGTTATGAATAGTAATACCTACTTTTTGAAATTTTATATCTCAAAATCGACTTTATTTTTGGATTCGGAATATTGAATTTAGCCAAAGGTGAAATTTTGGTACTTTTTGGATAACTTTAACATTTTGATGAATAGTGAAAATTACTAAATATTAATTAAAAACAACTTTTTTAATAAAAATAATTAAAAGTGATAAATAATGAATTTGAGTGGTTTAAAAGTATATTTATAATATATTTTTACCATTTAATAAAATGTTGGTTATTGGAGATAATTTTACAATTAAACCGGACATAAACAAGTGGAAATCTTTTGATAGTTATTATCTCTTAAAAACACGCTTTTTGTTTTAACAACGGGAATCAATTTTAAATTAATTTCTGCCACTTATGTGTTTTGAATTTGGAAATATTGTTTCCGTTTCTGGAATCAGGATATTAAAATTTTGTAAATAGGTTACTTTTATTTTTAGACATTTTGAATAATTACTTCGGTAAATATTTTATTTACCATGGTTAAGGGTAAATCCGGTAAATAAGGGTTAAAAAATAATATTATAATATTACTAAATTATCCTAAAACGTGTCCTAACCTTATTGGTTGATACATGTTCGACCATAGGAATCTTTGGGTCGATTTTGGGACCCCATGGATCCACTTGTAGGTGATAGGGACACTTTATTTTAATTAAGTTAAAATAAGTACCAAAATGACGTAAGCATATATCATTTAGAAAACCAATTTTTACATATGGTTATATATGTTGGATTTTAGACTATAAATAATAATTAGAAAGATTAAAATATTTCATACATATTTATATTTTATGTATAATTTTTAGACTTTAAATAATTTAATTTATTTATGACACAATGATGATGTAGTAATTACCATTATAGTGACAAATTAAAATAATTGATATTATAAATACCCAAATAAATATAATTTGAGACTTTTAATTAATTAAACTAATTTTATAGGATAATATTACATATTAGGATTTATTTAATTGACTTTGTTCGAAGTAATAATTCTGTTATGAGTTTCACAAAAATCAGCTACTGAATAGTGTCAAAATTGACATAAAAGAGTTTTTAAAACAAATATTATATTATTAATTAATATTAAATTCCTTAAAATATAAGGTTTGGCCAAGAGACTTATATCATGATATTTGTACCACGAAAGGACCACTTGGGGTCGCTTGGATGTATATAGTAAGTTTATTAACTATAAAATATAAAAATACAAAGTGATATGGTAAATGTCAAACTAATTAACTAAGAGTTAAAACTAAAAGATAAGGTTAATATAATGACCCAAACCTGTATAAATTCTATTCGTTGAATGTTTTTAAACCTATACCCACGTTAACATTTAAATAATCCACTTTGGAGCCATTAGAAACTGAATATGAATTTATTATAAATTAATATTTCTAGCTTTTCCAAAGGTGCCCCTCACCACTCTTATAAAAGGCCACTCCTCCTTCTCTTTTCTTCACACCTTCAAAGCCTTTTGGTTCGGCCAAACCCTGCCCAAATACTCTCCCAACTTCCGTCACTACAACCTAGATGCCTTAGTTTGATCAGAAATCCAACCTAAGGGGCACTTTTGATCAAATCAAAAGGAAGAACCCGAAGAAGAGGTAATGATTTCACCACCCTTTTCCAAGTTCCATTCTTCATCCACTTCTTCTTCCTTTGTTATTACCATTCTAAAATAATAAATCCAGTATCATATATATAATATGATGTTTTTATAAATATGGTACAACCATATTCAGTATTCTATCCACCCTTTGAATAACATGCCACCATACGTGTGTACGTACAGCTTACCGTCTCCACGTCGTGGTGTAATTGTTATTCAATATATTATTATTTGTATGGGTATAATAATGATGTATAACTCATGTAAATAATAAATATAACATGTTAAGGATTATTTATATATGATATACCATCCATTTATATATTATTTTATTATCAAAATAATGATATTGTCGCTCGTGCGTACGTACGGACTACCGTCTCCACGAACGCGATGAGATTCATTTTCCATCGTATCCATTCAAGTATTATTATCATTTGATGATTTAAAAATAATGTTTAAGGACTTGATATCATTATTTATATGAATAATATACAACCTATCCATGAAAAACATGGCTTATGTAACAAAATATATATAAAAGAAAACGAGTAAGTTAACACCCGAAACAACGATAATACTAAGATATTATTAACAAAGCAATGTTAAAATATCACATATGATATCATATGAATCTATATGATTATTGTATAATTTAATAACAATTATTTAACTATTATACAGGAGGTTAACCTACTCTAACCAAGGAAAAGTACAAGGTAAGGGTTTGTTTCGCAATCTCTTCATTATCCGATATTGTTTATACGTAATAATCTACTGGGATTTCTTTATCATCCACATCCATGTTTCTTCGAAATGTATTACAAAACATTTTTACTATTTAAAAAGAGTATGGGTTAAAGTCATTTATACCCTTATGTGTTTTTAAAGTAATATTTCCATTGTTTTCCAAACAAGGAACTTTTAACCTTTCGATAAATTTAAGGTAAGAATGTTTTTTTAACTTATACGGCGGGTGCGGCTATTTACCGCTGTTATAAAATCGTCAAAGCATCCATTACAAGATTATAAGAATATTTTCAAAGTAACTCTATTATTTTATAATTATGCGACTTTTAAATTATTTCAAAATGAATATTTTAAGAATTTATGAAAGGTACTCTTTATCAAGATCATAATTTTAAATGTTTTAAAGATTTATCTTTCTAAATATTTTCAATTAATGTCCATGTTTTGAAAATGATTTTAAGTATTTATTTATATGGACATGAAGGTTTTTAAATGATATTTCTTTTCAATAGTTTCAAAGTGTTATGGGACACTTTTATTCAAAAATCTATTTTAAATTACTTCCTTTATAAATGTGTGACTTTTCAATGATTTCAAGAAAAGAGATATTTCTCTCAAATAGTTTTGATTTCATCTATGTCAACATCCTTTGATGGATTTTAAGCTTATTTGAAGTTGATTTATTATGATACAAAACTTTTGTATTTTATTGAAGGTTTTGTGATATGTTTTACTGTGGATTTATTATTGTTATAACAATAATTGTTTATGGAGAAAGTGTTGACATTTCGTATGCCAGTTATAATACAAATGTTTATGTTATGTTTAAACCTTTTCATATGGGAATGCATTGGACTTAGTAAGAGACAGGTGGAGCCCGCTATAGCTCCTCGATGCATCGGTAGGTCTCATGAGACAAACTAGTGTCTTGGAACAAGGCCTTGGAAAAATATTATTTGTAGTCTTGACATGAGGCCTTGGAAATGTGGATATTCTACTAATCAAATAATCACATGAAATATCAATAACCACTTTCATAATGATGGAATGCATAATGCCAGACTATCATAACCACATAGGCAAGACCTCGTGCCAAGACTACAAATAAGATTTTTCCAAAGCCTTGTGCCAAGACACTAGTTTGTCTCATGAGACCTACCGATGCATCAAGGAGCCATAGCGGGCTCCACCCATCACATATTAAGTCTAATGCATTCCCATATGAAAAGGTTTAAACATAACATAAACATTCATATTAAAACTAGCATACAAAATGTCAATACTTTCACCATAAACCATGAATGGTATAAAAATAGCACATCCACAGTCAAACATATCACAAAACCTTCAATACAATATAGAAGTTTTTTATCATAATAAATCAACTTTAAATAAGCATAAAATCCATCGAAGGATGTTGACATAGATGAAATCAAAATTCTTTTTAAAGAAATATCTCTTTCTATTTTGAAATCATTTAAGAGTCATATATTTATAAAATAAAACATTTTCTTTGAAAATATTCTTATAATCTTGTAAGGGATGCTTCGAAGATTTTATAACGGCGAAAAATAGCTGCACCCGCCGTATAAGTTAAAAAAACATTCTTACCTTAATTCTGTCGAAAAGGTTAAAAAACACCTTGTTTGGAAAATGACAGAAATATTCCTTAGAAAACTCTTATAAAAAATATAAAAAGGGTATAAATGATTTTACCCATATTCTTTTAAATAGTAAAAATGTTTTGAAATACATTTTTAAGAAACATGGATGTGGATGATAAAGAGATCCCAGTAGATTATTACGTATAAACAACCTCTGATAATGAAGAGATTGTGACATAACCCTTACCTTGTACTTTTCCTTGGTTGGGGGTAGGTTAACCTCCTGTATAATATTGAAATAATTTTTATTAAATTATAAAAGAATCATATACATTCATATGATATCGTATATGATCTGTTAACATTGCTTTGTTAATAATATCTTAGTATTATCGTCGTTTCGGGTGTTAACTTACTCATTTTCTTTTATATGTTTTGTCACATAAGCCATGTTTTTCATGGATAGGTTGTATATTATTAACGTACAGAATTATATCAAGTCCTTAAACGTTATTTTTAAATCATCAAATGATAATTATAATTGAATGGATTTGATGGAGAATGAATCTCATCACGTTCGTGGAGAAGGTAGTCCGTACGTACGCACGAGCGACAATATCATTTTTTTGATATTAAAATAACATATAAATGAATGGTATATCATATACACAGAATCATTAACATGTTATATTTATTATTTACATGAGTTACACATCATTATTATACCCATCCAAATAATAATATATTGAATAACAATTACACCACGACGTGGAGACGGTAAGCCGTACGTACGCACGAATGGTGACATGTTATTCCAAGGGTGGATAGAATACTGAATATGGTTGTACCATATTTATAATAACATCACAGTATATATATGATAATAGATTTATAATTTTATAATGGTAATAACAAAGGAAGAATAAGTGGAAGAAGAAAGGAACATGGAAAAGGGTGGTGAAATCATTACCTCTTCTTCGGGTTCTTCCTTTTGATTTGATCAAAAGGGCTTCATATGTTGGATTTCTGATCAAACTAAGGCCTCTAGGTAGTAGTGAGGGAATTTGGGAGAGTATATGGTCAGAGTTTGGCCGAACCAAAAGGCTTTGAAGGTGTGAAGAAATGAGAAGAAGGAGTGACCTTTTTATAAGAGGGGTGAGGGGAACCTTTGGAAAAGTTAGAAATATTAATTTATAATAAATTTATATTCGGTTTTTAATGGCTCAAAAATTGATTATTTAAATTTTAAGGTGGGTCTAGGTAGGAAACCATTCAACCAATCGAATTTAGATAGGTTTGGGTTACTATATTAACCTTATCTTTATGTATTAACTCTTAGTTAATTAGTTTGACATTTACCATGTCACTTTGTATTTTTATATTATATAGTAAATAAACATACTATATACATAAAAGAGACCCCCAAGTGGTCCATTAATGATAAAAATATCATTATATAAGTCTCTTTTCCGAACCGTAGATTTTTAGGAATTTAATATCAATTAATAATATAATAATTTTTTTAAAAACTATTTTATGTCAATTTTGAGACAATTCAATAGTTGATTTTTGTGAAACTCATAACAGAATTATTTATTCGAAAAAAGTTCATTAAATAAATTATAATATGTCATATTATACTAGAAAATTATTTTAATTCATTAAAAGTCTCAAATTATATTTATTTGGGTATTTATAATAGCAATTATTTTAAATTTTCACTATTATGGTAATTACTACACCATCATTGTGTCATAAATAAACTAAATTATTTATTCTCTAAAAATTATAAATAAAATATGATCATGTAGGAAATCGTTTTATCTTTCTAATGAATATTTATAGTTGAAAATAAAACATATATAACCCTATGTAAAATTTTTTTTTCTAAAAGATATATGCTTGTGTCATTTTTGTATTCATTTTAACTTAATTAAAATTAAGTGTCCCTATCACCTACAAGTGGATCCATGGGGTCCCAAAATCTACCCAACGATGCCTATAGTCGAATATTTATCAACCAATAAGGCTAATACACGTTTTAGGGTAATTTAGTATTATTATAATATTATTTTTTAACCCTTATTTACCGTAGTAATTATTCAAAATGTCTAAAAATAAAAGTTACCTATTTACACAATTTGAACATCCTGATTCAAAATATGGAATCCATTTTTCCAAATTCAAAACATAGAATTTCAGAAATTAATTTAAAATTAATTCCCGTTGTTAAAACAAAAAGCGTTTTTAAGAGATAATAACTATCAAAATTTTGACACTTGTTTATGTCCGGTTTAATTGTAAAATTATGTCCAATGACCAACATTGTATTAAATGGTAAAAATATATTCTAAATATACTTTAAAACCTCTCAAATTCATAATTTATCACATTTAATTATTTTTATTAAAAAATTTGTTTTTAATTAAAATTTAGTAATTTTCACTATTCATCAAAATATTAAAGTTATCTGAAAAGTACCAAAATTTCACCATAGGCTACATTTGATATTCCGAATCCAAAAATGAAGTCCATTTTAAAAAATAAAATATATATAATTTCAAAATGTAGGTATTACTATTCATAACTGCTAGTTTGATTGGTTATGGTGTGTTAGAACTCGTTGTTGTGTACAACACACGGTATCACATTATTCAAAGAGAAGCGTACCGTAGAATCTTGGGGTGTTACATTAAAAGTATATTTTTTACTGTTTTATATAGTGAGTCAAAAGTGTCACATTTGGAATATGTGAGGAAATTACACTTTGAAACATTTTAAAAGAATGTCAAAGATAATGTAAAATAGATTAATAAAATAATTTATTTTCAAAATATAAGGTTTCTGAGATCGTTTTAGAAAACATGGATATTCAAGAGAAAGATACATAATCAAATACAAGACTAGAAATACATAGAAATGAAATTCTTGATGATTAATAAGTTAATAAATTTGTAAATGGAAATAAAAAATGTTAACCACATTAATAACCAATATATAATAAATATATGTGGTTATAGAAAGTATTAGAATATTATTTCCACTGAAAGAACCTTGAATGTAAAAAATCATGAAAAAAAGAGATTATAACATAAATCTTTTTCTACCATGGTACCATTTAATCATACACCCCATGAAAGAATATGATGATATTATAAATTAAATTCAATTAATATAAAGAGATTCAGGGTATAAAATATCAAAGTAATGTTGGTTATCCTCAATAATATATATGTATAACATAATATGTTTCCCAAAGAATAAATGTTTAGGTTTGAAACTCATACAATGATTATAAAATTGAAGTGAGAAGTTATTTAGGAATCTACAATGGGTATAAAAAATACATACATATAAAAAATTTTAAAAATATATTTTAAAAATAAATATTAATTAAAAACAAAATCATATAATATCGAAAAACAAAAGAAAAAATATAACCAAATGATAATAAATTTCATAATGAAAATCATTACCACTGGGTATCTTTCAAGTAAAATTCCTTTTGTAAAATAATTAAAAAAATATATAAAATACCTTTATTTATGAATTATCCATGATATAACATGTAAAATGAATATTTTATACACCATATAAAATAAATTAGGGGCATAACACTGAAATATGCCTCAATAAAGGAAAATTTTCATCGAGTCCCTCACCACATGTCCACACAATCCACGAATATCCTTTTACACCTATATTAAAACGTTATATAAATTATTTTATATCATAAGAACTTTTAAAATATTAATTCCATATATATAATTAATTTTATTTATTTATTTTTAATGTAATATTTTAATAAATAATCCTTTAAGTCCATGTAACTTTATTTTGTGGATGTTTTTATCATTATTTTAAAACATTTTCAGTGTTTTGGTCAAGGTTAATGGATTACTTGTTACATCATCTTGAGAATAATAATCATGACATAATTATATTCTTTATAAATCATTATTTATATTTAAAACCAATCATGATTGGTGGTTATGAAAAATTAACTACTTCATAATCATTAATATGCCCAGTTAAATGTACAAACTATCATGAATGATAATTGAATAACTCATCACTTTTAAATTTTTGGTTTTTAATTGACTCAATCATTAATATGATGCATTTTTATTGGGACTAATACTTCACACTTGGCTAAACACTCTCATGATAAATGCTTGTTTGGATTATATTCTATTTGCGAACAGTGTTGAATGATTAATTTCTATTTATATTAAAGGATTATATTGATAAGTATAACATAACTTGTCATATTTAACCTAGGTTATAATAATATTAATATAGGTTTATTTAAAATAATTACAGACTAATGTGATGATAAAAATATGTAAAACATTTAATGGTTTAATTCATTGTATATTATTAATTATGATATTTCCTATATGATGTTAAATTTTTGTTCACTCATGTTAATCCTTAATATTTTTAGATACTAATAGAACCAGGATTTCACACAAAAATATTTTATGAATAAAATAAAATAAAATTAATTTATTCAGTATATTGTTTTACATTTATCACTAGTTTTAAACGACTCCATATATACTATTAAAATAATATTATTTAATGTAGTTGTTATAACATTTCCATTAAAATTGTTTATATTAATATAAATATTTAAATTATTATTATTATAGGGATTAATCATGTATAAAATAAATTCATTTTTATCTATTTATTATAAAAGATAATACAAATAATTTCATTCAAAAAAAGAAATTTTTTTATGAAATAACTCTTTTTATGAGAGCAATATTTTCTTACCATAATAAATTTAATTTATCACAATTATTGAATAAATTTAGTTAAATTTATACATTATATATTAAATAAAATTTTTTATCATTCATCAAATGTTTTTCTTGGCATAGGAAAGGAATAAATCCCCTTATATTCTTAGAAAAATTATTTTTCTTTAAAATAGTTTCATCATTATTTGCAGATTGTTTTAAAATTAATATTATTTAATTTTTTTTAATTAAATTTAATATATGAAAAAAAATTAACAATGTAAAATTTATCTTAAATTTAATCAGTGTTAATTTTCTTAAAAGGTAAATGTTTAAATGAGTAGTGAAAAAATATGGAATTTTATGATAATTTTTCATTTCATTTTAAGAATTTACATTGTCCCATTTTTTAATAAATATATTTAAAATTAAAATTAGTTCAATTATATTATTATTAATCCTATTTATATCCTTGTAATCGATTTTAGTTTATTTTTTTATATAATGTTCTGTTATTCTTATGAAAAATGTTTCACTGAAAGATGTTTTTGATCATGTTGGAGAGTTTAATTTGAAATTAAATACTATCACATCCTTGAATTGAATTATAAAAGAATTATTTACAAACAAGGAATCATAATAATTAATATAATATAATAATTTCAGATCATTTTTTTATTAATGAATATTAATAATAGAAAAAATTATTTATTGTGATTAATGTTAAAAAGATTTAACAACGTGTTAAACAAAAATATAAGGGTAATTTTTTCAATTAAACATGACAAAATAATAATTTCCTAGAATAATTATACATTATAATATACAAAATAATATTATATGGACAATTTTAATTATATATCATTTGAATTAGTTTATCATTTTTTATTATTTTAAGAAATTTTCATGTGGGAGACCTCCCAAACTTACAAAAGAACTTGTCCTATCGTCATCTCAATACACTATATGATGCCATTTATTCATCCAATACCACCCAAAATCATTAATAACATAAATAACCATATCCTTTAATACTTTTTGTTATAAAAAAACCTCATATAATACTTATAGTAAAAATCCAAAAATGTTTTATGAAGAAGTTTTATTTTTCTTTACTGAGCATTCTTAATTTATTTCTACATCAACATAATTCAAATAATATAAATAATTATGATGTCATTATTAGATTACATCCCTTAAATTAATATCTAATTTTATTAATTTTATAAACTACATGAATCTCTCCTTCCAACAACTGGGAAATCAAATATTCGACCATGTGTACAATGAAATATTGCCGCTCAGACCGATGTAATTCATTTTACATCACTACCTCTCATGGATGGATATAATGATGTATTTAAAGTGTATATACATATAATATTTATTAAATATATAAAATTTTAAAATTTTGAGATCATATCTAAATTTTTACATTCTAATCCATTGAAAAACAATATTGATGCTAATGCATAGATAAAGATTACTACCTCCATGAAAGGATGTGATATGTTTTTCATTTTATTTACACATGATTGGTAATGAGGATTTATTTAATATTTATATATTTTATATATTATATCAAATTTATTTTTTATGTTTCAATAATTATATACAATTATTTTGTTACATTAATTATAAAATGGAACGACATCTATGCGTACGTACGACCTATTATCTAAATGAATGGTGTAATTTATTTTTTATATTTACTTTTATGGATGACTATAAATATTTATATATTGAATAAATATGATATTTATATCATTATTAATTTTTTATATTATATGAATATAATAATTGGCCAAGGACTAAAACAAACAAACCCATATAGACATGAAAAATGAAGAATTTATCACCTGAAATACTGATATTAATAATGAATTGTTATTAAATAAGTGGTAAGATGTTATAATTTATTCACATAAGGTGTGATATATATAATTAGGTTTAATAAATATATTTATAACAATATAATATATATTATACAATAGTTTAAAACATGTATGATGAAATTTGAGACTCGAGGTAACAGATTTTCATCTCACTTTTGTTTTTGAGGGGCGGATGCCATATTTACCACTTGTTTCTTTTTCATGGAATATATACTACCCTTAAATGTAATTTACGATTCATAAAATTAAAATTTTGTGATATAACTATCTTTCTAGGGTTCTATCCATTATGTGGATTACGATTCCACATTTACGTAAGTGATAAGTGTTTTTTGATACAATCTCATTGTTTATTCTGACTATCTATGATTATTATTCTAATGATGAAATATTATAGTATATATCACATGAAACTAGAAAATATTCATTTAGTATTATTTTTTTTTAAATTATAGGTTTTCATTTCATTTTCCCATCATTATATACTCACGATTCCAAATCATTATGGGAAAACTGACTTCATTTCACTCTTAAGTTGAAAATCATTTCTTTTAAATGTCCATGATTTATAGAAAAATTAAATAATAGGTTTAATATTATAAAAATATTTTTAAGATCATTTTTATTAATTTTTTATGTTTTTAAATTTTTTAATTGAATCTTCTTTCCATTTATTGAATGAGTTACTTTTTATTATAAATTAGTAATGTGAATGTGTTCAATTTCAAGTACATAATGTATGAAATTTACCACCACCATGAAAACTCTATTATATTAAGATTGCATTTCAATTTTCTAGGATTACTTTCAGATAATATGTTTTCTTAATTTTTTTTGGAATTTCTGAAGTTATATGAGTGATTTTAAAATCAAAAGTAATTTTTTTTCAAAATTTTTTAATTATAATTTTATAGTATTTCAATTAATTGAAAAAAAACCACATATATTGATTATTATTTACAACATATGCTATTTAATAATACCATACATATACTTTATATGATTTTATTATTATTATTATAAAACAATTGTGAAACTTATTTTCCTTCCATGAGTTACGCAATGATGAAATGTTTATGAAACATGTTAACTTTTCATGGGTGATGGTATGATGAATGATTTTGTGGCCAACCAATATTTGATTTTAATTATTTAAATAGAGTTACCAAAATAATGTTTTGATCAAATTCATTTGTTATATATTTATTTTATATTATCTCAAATGGTACATGGGCGGTTAGCCCATGTACGGAAATAAACTATATTTTATATGGGACACAACATGAAAATTCAACTATTTTGATGGTTTAAAATAATGTAAATAGGTTCTGAAACCATGTTCATACATTATGGATGTAGTTTTTGAAACTATAGTAGTCATATCTATTTTATTAGGTTTCTTTCTTATGGCCACATTTTAAATTAAGGCCATTGGGTAGTAATTTTCATAGTTTCAAAAAATGTGACCGTAGGAAACGCCAAACTAGCATACCTAGGAAGACAGTTATTTGATTCCATGGATTCAAAAACAATGTACATACGATATAACTATGGTTCTTACCTATATAAATTGTTTAAACATTTTAAATATATTACCTTCTTTCTATGTTTTAAAAGATGTCAATATGATTTGAAAAAATAAACGATATAGAAATGATTCGACCATATGGACACATCTATATTATAATGAACACTCTAACACCACACTAAAAGATGTTGTATGAATATATACATAAATAAATATATATATATATATATAAATATATATATATAAATTTTAATCATTTAAAAAACTAAGAAATAATTTTATAGTTAATGTCTGTTGTCAAATTTTTTATTACTATGGTCATAGGTGATTACACATTGGACCCAATATAATAGTTCTATATATTGTTTTCACATATTATTACATATTAGATATACTACCACACTTTTAAAAACTATTGTTATATGTGATTCCAAAATGGACCTATTTCTACATTTCTAAAAACAATGGACATGTCTAATTCCACATTGGACCTATTTCCATGGTTTTAAAAACTATTGTCATAGGATATTCCACATAATTGTTTTTTCCACGTTTCTTTCAGACTATGTAAATTGGTGTTCCTATCATTTCCCCATGAAAAAAATAGTTGTTCCCCTAACATTCCCATATCCCCCAATATCAATGGTTTCCATTAACAAAGAATTTAGGTTCACATATATCCATGGATTGAGAACCCCACAACTAAATTTTGTCCCAAAAAGGGTTCTGGCGATTGTCTGACCAAAACTACATCAATAAACCTTCCAAAGTCCATGGTTTTGAAAACTATTCCTATTGAACCATGTAAATTGGTCCATTTCTTTAGAAGGAATCTCAAGCCCTAAAAAGTTGTTACATGTGATGTATTCCTAATCCCCAAAAAGGTACATTAGAGGTTATCCCACGGTCAAAGTAGTTACATGGGTTGTTATCCCAATGGTAAGATGTTGCGAATGTCTTAGTGGGAAGCCTTGAAATAATATTATTTATGATCAGGTTTATGCCACTAATTTATCTATTATACCCATGTTATTCACTCATCAGTTATGTTCGATGATTCCTTTAGGATTCATGCCTTATAAACTTCTATGATTTTTTCATGACCTAGGTTTATGATTAATGATGTATATGGTATGGTTTTAAAATATTATTGTCATGTTATCATACATTTATTCTCATGTTGTTTTGATATGTTACTTGTTTAATCTTGTTGGGAATACGAGATATCCCTTTGTTATATTCTAATTACCCAAGTTATAAAGAAAGTTATTTTTTCTGATTTGACTATAAAGGGTCATAATTATGATATACTTATTGGGAGGTTATGTATTTCACATATAAACAAATGGAAGCAAGGTAATTATCAGTTTCAGGGATAGTGGGTTTGAGGGATAAGGTGACATCTGACCTGATGTATAAGGCAATGGAATGGGGGATCATGTATAATCTTCACAGAAATTTACCCAAAAAAATCTCAAGCAATGAATAATAATGTTAATATCATAGAGCTCAAAAATTTACCAAAGAGGGAGAATCTTTCTATGGATTTCTTCATGAAACAATGTCCACCCTCATTCATTGGATCATATATTCCAACTCACATTGTGAAATGGATTTTTGTGATAGAAAATATATTTTCTATTATTTATTTTAAGAACATGAGAATGTTTATTCAGTTATCTATTAGTTATATGGCGAGGTCTATTAATGGTGCACTCTAATTATTAATATAATATTGGAGGAAATAGATTATATGGTCTGTGATGAGTTCAAGAATGTGTTTTCCAATAAAAAAATTTCATAATATCATAACATGAATATTTAATAATAATTAATATAGTTGAAAATGGGATGAATAATCTATTAGTATAAATGAAGAAAACAGAAAAATAATAGTAAGGTATACCTCCATAATTTTTATAGATCCTGAGAGAAATATATAATGATTATTCTATGTTTATAAACAAATTCCATTAAGGTAACTATCTATAAGATACATTGGTTTCTATAAATATATTATATGATATATACTTATGTTTTATGTGGAATATAGATACATTCAATACTCTAGAGATACCAAATGAAATGTGGTGTTTTAAGGGAGAACATATGAAAAATATTTGGGAGGAAATATGATTAAAATCTATTCATGAAAAAAAGATGGGAACAAATACAAACGAAATTACCTAAGAGGGTCAAGAATGTGTTTTAAAGGAGTTTGGAATGTCCAAATTGTAAATTAATTCCACAAGGACCAAAAAATCACGGTAAGAGAATAAGGTCCCTAATAAGGATCCACACACTCATCAATTTATTAATTTCTTGGAGTTTGGAATTTATGTGAACAAATTCCCCAACCATAGAAATAATGAAGAAAAGTATCCCAATCATCCTCATAACCCAATAGAATATAGTAGAGTGTATGTAATCCCTACCACAGAGGTTGGTCATGACAATGAAGTGATGCGAGGTGCACTTATTCTCTATTATAGATCATTCAATCTGTTATTTTATTAGGGATATTTTTATTCTTTTATATCATATGTGTTTTAAAT
The DNA here is from genome assembly GCA_963277665.1 of Viscum album. Lineage (NCBI taxonomy): Eukaryota > Viridiplantae > Streptophyta > Magnoliopsida > Santalales > Viscaceae > Viscum > Viscum album. The sequence goes on along the minus strand of OY728151.1, from coordinate 498,617,662 downwards.
GGGTATAGAATCATCACCTCAAGAAATGGAAACAAAAATACCAATTAAAACACCAGGTTTCATGGTGATCATATCAAAGTTACATAAACCTCTCTGGTCCCTGTATTTAGGAATATAATCCAACAAATTTTATTTTTATCCCCATATTTGAATTATAAATAAGATTGATTTGTATTATTTATTCCTACATAGATCCTATGTTTTCTATTTCGATAATAAGATCTCTTTCAATATAGAAAATCATTGTATACATAATTTTCATTATAAATACATCCACCCCCTAGGAAAAAATTCTAAATTATTGGTTCGGATACCCATTAATAAGTTATTTCTAGCTCAAATGAACAATGAAGAATTCTTCATTGATTACATTCCCATTATTCTGAAATATACTAATTAATTCCAAGATGAACATCATTATCTTCCCCAATAGTTGGATTTTGAGTTATAAATTGAAGTTATTCATAGATATAATCATATATAAAGGAGTCTTATAGGATACCTTCTATTTAATTTAATGAATTAGAGAAGTTTCTAATGAATAATTTCGATATGGGTTTTATCAAAACAAGTGTGTTACCATGGGGAGAATCAGTTCTATTTTTCTATAAGTTTGGGTGGATTATTTAGTAATATAATTGACTATAATGAGCATTAGAATATGAAAATAAGTAATAAATATAAATTTTACCATATTGATGAGCTATTTTAAAAACCTATTGGAGACCAGTTCTTCTCAAATATTGAATTTTGGTTTGGATATCATCAATGATGTGTCAAAATTTATTGAATTTCCAAAATAGATTTCTAAATGACATATGAACACTATGAATTTATAGTGATTCCATTTATAATGATTGAATATCCTTCCATATTCATATATCTAATAAATAGAGTATTTATAGACATACATGACAAATTTTTGGTTTCATTTATTGATGATATTGTTGTGTATTCAAAGAAAAGGGATGTTTATGAAGATCACTTTAAAATTATATTAATGAAGTTGATACCAGAGAAGCTATATGAAAAATTTATCTTTGGTGAATTATATCAACATAAAATATGTTTCATTGGTTATGTATTTACAAGTTTGGGTGTATCAATATATACATAAATGGTGTAATTTATCGAGAAAACTTCCAAACAGACAACTATATCAATGATCCAAAGTTTAATTTGGTTAACATGATATTATTTAGGCATTATGATAAATGTATCACAAATATGATGTCCACTATCCATGTTAACACAGAATAAACTAAAGTACCTTGAGAATGAGGAATGGGGAGACGTTTTTATTGAACTAAAAAACATTGCTTTTCACTCTTGTACATAGAATTACATATAGTGGATAAGGATTTTTAATATACATTGATGCTATAAAAAAGTGTATGGATTGAATCCCTATGAAAAATGGTGCGGTGATTTCATTTTAATTATGTTAATTAAAGACTCATAAGAAAGATTTCCCAATAAATGATCGGTATTTGTTATAAGTAACCTATTCATTATTTATTTTTCAACATTATATTCCTGAAGAAAAGTGTGATATATAAAGAGATCATAAGAGAATTAAAAAAAATTTCAAATAGAAAGAGTTGAATAGTCATTAATGGAAATAGTATTAACATAGAAGAGATTATGTATTCTCAATATAATAACTCAATGGGGTGGAAAATATGAAGGTTGTTACACTATGAAAAAAAGATCCTGCTTTGATATCTAAGACGATGATATAAAAAGTCCTAGTAATTATGGATTTTCAATTGATAAATATTGAAAATATAATGTTGGGTGAGAAATCCTATGTTTACCAAATGATTGATCAGCTGTCCATTCACATAAATATCAATGAAACGTATAATGCTGATCTAGAGCTACAAAAAAGTTAGTTAATATTCCAAAGATCCACATTGATAAAGAATAATTTAAAAGTTTTCAACCATGATATTTGTTCCATAAAAAAATATTGAAGAAGTATCCTTGGAATTAATCACATAGATTATCCTTCTATAATTTTTTAGGAAGTTCAATGATATATTGACACCTAAAACAAATCATATGTCAAGATCGAAAAAAATGAGAAATTATATTTTATGTTTCTCAATGATTGGTATGATATCAAGGTATGTCTTAATGATAAAATTCTACATGTATGTTGAAAATATTACTCAGTCCATTATAAAAATAGCAGAACATCAACATAAATTTCTTCTTAGGACTCCCAAAAATATTTAAAAGTTGTAATGATGTTTGAATTGTAGTTCAATCCCTTACAATGTTAGTGCATTTTATGAACATAGAAATAGGTTTCACTTCACCAATTACTCAATTTATAAATAGGTGAAGTAGTGAGGATTCCTTGAGTTCCACAATCCATTTTATCTAAACATTTTCTAGGTTCTACCTCATGATTATGGAGATTTATTTTGAAATAATTGGAGATAGAGCTATTTTTTAGAACTAATTTTCATCCTTAAATGGATGATCATTCTGAATGTTCTATTAAAAATCTAGAGGATATTTTGATATTGTTTATGGATTTTAGGGTTATTAGGATCAACAGATCCCTGTGTAAAGTTCTCATATAACAATAGTTTTAATTATAGAATTTAAATGGATCCATGTTAGGATGTTTATGGGGAGATACATATGTATTCAACATACTAGAATGAAATTTGAGAGAGGAATAATATTGGTCCTGATGTTGTTTAAGAAATAATAGTGAATATTCATACAATTCAATAGTTTATAAAACCATAAAAAGTCAAATAATGAATAATATAAATAATTATCAATGAGGTCTAGAGTTTGATGATGGAAACAAGGTGTTCCTTAAAATATATATATGGTAGTAGGATATACAATTTGATAATAAAGATATGTTGATCCATATATACATCTATCCATTTTAGATCCTAGATCATTTTAGGTTCATAGAATATTCTTTAGAACTCCATCGAAACCTCCCTCAAGTATATGATGTGTTCTATATATAACTTTTGTGGATGTACTTATCAGATCAATCTCATGCATTGAAATCTAATGTTGTATTACTTGTACATAACATTTCATATTATGAACAAAATGTCGAAATCTTGGAATAAGTAGAATAGGTTTTTAGAAACATGACTACCCATATAATGAATTTTTTTAGTGAAATCATATGATTAAGAATTTTACATGAGAACCTTAGGATTTGATGAGAGAAAATTACCCTTAGTTGTTTTGTTTCATGTAGTAATGTTTTTAGGGTGGCATTTTTTTAGGGGATATAGAATGAAACGTACAAGGTTTTAGTAACATGTTCCTTATTTAATATAAAATATGTTTTATTGGTTTATTTACATGATATAAAACAAAATAAAACAAATATATACCATTTTATGGTCGTTATAGAATTGAAATTTTTTAACAACGGTAAAAGAATTTTGATATATATATATATATATTCAAAATAAAAGAAACATAAACTATCAACTCAACTAGTGTACCTATGAAAATAATTTTTTTTTGAAATTTACTTTTTCCTTGTATAATATAACATGGAAAGAATAATGTGTTATTACTAGTTAACTTAATATTGTTATTTGATATTGTTATAAAAAATGATTTTTACGAGTAGTGAAATATATGGGCTCTCCGAATTCTATGCCTTTCAAGGGAATATTCATTTATTAGAATTTTTTTAAACTTATGAAACCATATTAAAGAAAAAAAATCACTGTATCAGTGATATTATAAATTTTATGATTTTTATTCCAATTTACATATATATATATACAATATTTTATGGCTAAAGTAATATTTTTTCACATGTAATTGTTTTTTGTACTTTATTATGTTCGTTGTTTGAAGTTAATTAATTTCAATTTTATACATTAAATAATGTTAAATGCACATAAAATTCAAAATATATTGGATTAAATTAGATAGAAAATAGTATTTCATTTTTTAAACATAAAGGATTTGTTAATTAGGTAAAAATTGGTCACTACGGTAAAAGATAATATGGTAAAAGTAAATTCCTAAGTGTAATTTACCCATAACATGTTTAAAATATGTGTTATATAATTTGGATTATGCCTTTATATAACATATAACTTCATATATATATTATATCTCAATTTTGGCCCCCAATTGCTTGAGGGTCATTTTTTATTATTTGAAAGATATCAGTATTTACAAACATTTCATCCCGTTTAAATTATAAAAGTGTCACTTCTATACTCACTTTCCCTCTGACAAAAACCCCTTAATGACATTATAAACTCAACCAAATGAACTCATTAAAAATTATATACTCCTTAAATGGATTCTATTCTTCTCCAAATATAATCCCTCAAAATTTTAACCCTTTTTTCGAAGGAGATAATCCAAGTAGCGATAAATAAATTTATAAACCTCCATTAAAATTTCTATATCCTTATGTGAACATAATTTACCCAATATTGCATTAAAATTTATAAAATTTTAACATAAATATCACTATAATATACATATTCTATTATAATAATGGTACCACCATTAACCACCCTTTCATTTTCTGTTAATAAAAATTAAAATGTGATTGTTGCATCTGTGATAAAAACCACCTCGATGAATAAATAGGGGGTTTTAACATCACCACCTTAAATGGAAGACATAAATATGTAATTTAAGAAATAATTATGATATACATAAAGTGTTTAAGAATATTTTATTCCAATATGTATTTCACTTTAACCTAGTTCCTTAAAAAATGAAGTCATCATCCATGCGTACTTGTAGACTACGGACTCCATAGAATGGGGCACTAGATTTTTCAATGCCACCATTATGGACTGGTTTAGTTCATATATTGTGAATATATATTATTAATATTAGTATTAACTATCATTAAAATTTTCCATTATCAATTTTTTCCTAATGATCAATATAATATAATCTGTTGAAGTAGATAAATATCTCGAATCTAGTTTTTCACAGATTTCACGTTCAAAAAATGAAAAAATATATCTCTTTTTTGGTAATTAAAACATTATATGACAATATTTAACATCAATTCCAATACATTCAATGGTTTTCATATTATGAACCTCATAAAAATAAGATATTTCTACACTAGCATTTCAAAATGAATATAAACAATAAACAATCATTTATATAACTATAATAAATGAAGAGAATTATAATGAATTTAGTTTAAAAATATATATTTATATGAATAGTTTTACTAAATATTTAATTAATTTTTTTTCATTATATTATATATATTTTTTATAATGTTCTTATGCATCATGATTAAAGGTAAGGGACTTTGGTATCTCAAATCTCTATCTTTTGGTTATGCCCTTTCTTTTGAGCATTGAGCTTCCTAGTTCTTGATATTCAATGATATATTTTTACATATTATTCCTATATTATCTCTCTATAGAAAATTAGTTATTAATGAAAATCAACTTCTAGGAATTATTATATCTTACATTTAATTTAAAAATATTTTAAATATTTCACATCCTCTAATGTGTTGATTTTACTTAAAGGAATCTTCCTTTCATGTTTATGACTTCATTCACCACCAATGATCTCATTTATTTTTTTTAAAATTTAAATATTCAACAATTCATGTTATCTTCATAAAAACCATTTCAATATATTCTTTTTTACTCTCTTTTATCATTTGGATTATTTTTCTTCTTTCTCTCATAGGGGGTCTATTTTTCATATCATATGTCATAGAAATAATAGTCCAAACTATTTAAGGAATTTAAACATTTGGTTGATTGAATTTGGTACCAAATTGCCTATTATATTTTGGTTCTTATTTTATAACCTTTTAAATTTAATTTTAATCCTATACTTTTTCTTGGGTCTTAATGATGTGATGATTAGATGATTTCTTATGATGCGAACGTGTATGTATAATAATTATGAGAGTAGTGGGACCCATATACCACACTAATACATTTGGTAAATCATTGAACATGTTGAGATATTGAGAAAAAAAGTATTAATTATTGATAAAAAATGGGAAGTAGGATTTGATTCCTGATCCACTATTGGTGGTATATTGCGATTCCTATTATTCTATGGGTGACAAGTTGTGATGAATAATCCCCAATAGGAAATAAGTAGTGATGTATGATCTATGATGTTGTGTTTTTATACTTATGTTGGTGACACAATAATTTTATATTCAATTAATATATTCTTCTACGATCAAGATTTATGTATCATGTTTTCCCCATATTCATTCCATGTTATATGTTTGATCATTTGAGATTATATCATCCCATGTCATGACATATAAATCATTTTTAATATTCCATGTTCTTTTAGTCAGAAATCTATCCCATTCTAATTTTTTCTCGTATGTTTCATATCTCAACATATGTATCATATTGATACATTAATTTTACAAATATTGTTTATTTAATCTCACCCTTTTCATATTTTTTCATTTCCTAGGGCACATGGACAAATGTTTCAATAGAGATGTTTTAAAGGATATTATTTAAAATAATGTCATGGTGAAATATTCACAATCGTTGTAAAATAATATTATTATCTAGGTATCCTATATGGAAACCATACTAATCTATTCATAGGATGTTGAGTTTATTTTTTACTTTTATGTCTTGATTAGGAAAATTATGTATAATAAAAGAATGTTTACTTTAGTCCCATCTCATAAGGCCATTCCATGTTCTTAGGACACGATGATTGCTTTAGTAATAATTTTTTTATTATATCTCAATTAAATATAAATTAGGTGTCTTGGAAGACATATTTAACATTTTATTATGTTCATAGATGAAATATGAATATTTTTATTAAGATGGTGACCATCAAAAAGTGAAAATAAATAATATATTTAAATGAATAATAAGTGGATCTCTGGGTTCATAAAGGGGTGTTTAGCCAAGGATATTTTTTTTTTAATTTTTTGATTGTTTTATGATCATGAATCATTATTGGCATAAATTTTTAGAGAATGATAATTATTGATTTTTTTCAAATGAGAGGCATAGACTAGAAAATGAGAATAATTCTTCTTTATTTCATCATATTGTACCCATTTTGATTCGATGGGATTTTTTGTTTTCTAAGATTATTGTAATGGATGATGAGATTTTTTATCAGGAACTATGGAATATTGGGAGATGTTTTGAAACATTGGGCCTCATTCATATTTATGGATGATAAATATGACATCTCGACCCAGGGGGCCATTAAACAGTTCCCCAAGCCAGTTGGCCACATGACCTCAAGCGCACCTCCCTATATGCCATAGGATACTAACTAGTAGTGAGGGTTTGGTAAGTCAGTCATGGAGAGACTATACCCTCTCTTATTAAAATCAAAACACAAATTAAATAATATAATAATAACCATTTTTTGAAGAATATAAATTACCATAATAATACAATGTCATATGATAGTCAAAAAATTAAATATAATACTCAAATTGAAGAAAAAATGATTGAAATGAATGTTTCAAGTGTCTACAATGAAACAAAATTTAAAGACAGAACAACTCCCATGTAGGTCCTGAACCATGTCTGATTCACTCTATCATGCTCGAATCCCAAAAAGAAACCTATCCAAGGGCCTTTCCCTTATCATGTCTAGCAACACCAATGTATACTTAGGTGTTGATCAAGCCACCCGAATATGGTGTGAGTATGACTTAGTAGGCCGCAACCAATGGTGTCTAAAACAAGTCCATTCAAAATACAATGCATTAAATTTTATAAATCAAAAATTAAATTTATAATTAATTACTCATCACATTGTCATTTAAACTGTAATCATCACATTAGGCCCAGTTTCAATTCATGCATCCCTTTTTAATCATCACTGATTATTATCATTAATTCAGTGCAAGTCATCATGTCCAACACCCTAAAATCTTATTCGGTGAAGGTTTCCATGCCTAGAACCCCATATCTCATTCGGTGTATGTAATCATACCAATCACCCCATATCTCATACATGGATATCTATTGGGGAGAAAGTATATGTCTAAATCCCAACATCTTATCTGTCACGACCCGTCCTCGGGGCCCATGTCGTGACTACCCCAAGCCCACCTCCCATAAGACAGGGGCTGACGACTAGCACCAAGGCGTAAATCCTGACCTAAAAGGGGAAGGAATTGCCTTTATAAAGTAACAAACACCACAGAGTAAGCAAGAAGAAGTAAACACTACGTAAAACTGGATACAATAGTAAGTGTGGGAAAAGTATGTGGGACAGAATACAAAGCCAAATTGAAAGCAAAGTAGAACTTGAAAAGGAAGTACTACAGATGAAAAGTAAAGCCGCAACATCGAGTCGTCCACTGGAAGTCCCACATGAACGGTGGGTACAGATAGTCTCCACAGCTGCACGGGTCCAGCCGTCCACTCTGTGTATGTCCCGCCCTATGGTCCACCTCCAGGTACCGTCTCGCTCCACGAGCCTCATCCATGATCAGCGCTGTCCGTCATGTGCATCCAACACAACGTAGTACAGGCATTTCCCGTGTAGGGGTGAGTATACGCTACTCAGTAGGGACCTCGAGACACCCGAAGGTATCACAGAATCGACAAAGGATAATCCACAAAGGAAAGATACAATCATGAAGTAACATCCGAAACTACTTTGGTATATGCCCATAAATATACCTAAGTCATCAATTCCAGTTCAGCTCCAACATCCGAGCCCAAGTACAACCCAGTCCACATAGGAAAACACAACTCAATACAGATAGCAAAGCAAGTTAATCATATCGAAGATATTGATTGAAGTCAAGACTCAGCTCACACAGGTATACTTCTTCGTAATATGGTAGAGATGATCAGATATAGACACTAATTCATCTAAGCCATCGGACCCACACATTATCGATAGGTACTAGCCCCCGCAATGACCCACACAGGATCTGACCCACACAGGATCGGTATGTGCTGTCCCACACAGGACCACTGAGCGCTGACCCACAAAGGATCTGATCCACATAGGATTGGTAGGCACTAATCCACACAGGATCGTTGAGTGTTGTACTGGTCATTGTCGAACCCACCGAGGATTCCCAGGCAGTCTTCATCGTATTCGCAGTCACAGCCAGCTCTAGGGTTCCCGCACACAGCAAGCTCATTTCGGGAGGGTCCGCTCCACGAGCCGATAGTCTGATACATCAACTGACACGAAGTCCGTATTTTATGTATCCCAAAGTTCCGTATCGTCAAAAGGAACTCAACGTGACAGATGACGCGTCAATCGGACGGCCAGTCTGAGAGTTATTGCCTTTTTCTTTCCAAGTGCCCAGTTGGTTTTTAAGTGAAAACCAACCCGACCACAATTCATCTGCGTCCAAACCTCGTGCGGAGTAGGCCAAAAGGTCTGTCTCACTAAGAGGAATCCATTAAAGTCGACGGCACGCCAATCAGACGTCTGGATCTCATGTTATAAGCGTTTCCGCTCTGAGGGCCTGGTTGGTTTAGTGTTCGAACCAACCCGGCCAAACCAAAAGTTCTCCGAAACCTTGAGTATAATATACTAAAACCACCGTCTCAAAACAAGGATCGTATCTCAACTGACGGTGCATCGATCGGAGGTCCATAGCCCAGGTTATGTGCGTTTGAACGGATCTGTCCGAAAAATAGGGGGTTCGGGCCCAGTCCGACCCAGCCCGATACCCCCCCCGGTCAACCCGAACCGGGTCCGGGTCTGGGCCATTAGGGAATGACCCGGACCGGTGGGCGAGGCCTGGCCTGGCGCGCTCGGGCAGCCCACGTGGCCAGCTCGGCAGGCCGAGCTGAGGGGAATAGGGGGCGTGCTACCCCCCAATTTGATGAACCGCCGCCCCCACGTGGGGGGCCGCTCCTTCGGCCAGCCGGGGGTTACGACCCCTAGTTCCTGGAAGCCGGCCGGCCCAGTCCGACCGGCCGGTGCTGCTGCCATAGGACCGTCGGGGTGTTGTCCTTCCGAGGTGATGGCGGCAGGCGATTCCGGCTGCCCGGCCTTGCACCGCTACGACTTCATGCCACGGCCTTGTTCGAATAGAGTGACACGACGGTGCCACGCCCCTCCATCGTGGCCCCGTACCAGCCGCAGTGTCTTCGTGGTTCTCCGGCACGACGCGATGGGGCCACTCCCCTTCGCTGCAGCCCGACTCCAGCCGCGGGTTCGTTTGGCCTCAAAGGCATAGCGCGACGGGGCCACGCATCTTCGACGCATTTCTCCAGGATTCTATGCGGTTCTGTTGCACTGCACCGACTTCTTTCGAACCACAACAACACAACAACATAAAGGGGGAGGAGAGTTGGTTGTGTTCGTGTGGTATGACCTCTTCCAGATAAGTTGATATCAAGCGGCCCAAAGATAAAGACGAAGAACGGAAAAGGATGAATTCACGGAAAAAGCGGATAACCCCTACATTGATAACGAGATGTTGTTTGAAGAGCGTCGCAGAAAGAGGCATCGCGGAGGAAGATGATGACGTTGCTCACTGCATGCTTCCACTTCCGAGTTCGTGCGTCGGTCCGTTGACGATGAGGAGGGAGGAAGGAGGGTCTTCGGAGAAGCACCACGTCAGAAAGGGGGGCTCCAAGGAAGAAGGTCGAAGAAGGTCGGGGACGAAGCGTCGCCGGCATTCATCGACTTCTTTGCTGGAGAAATAAGGTCTCTCAAGCTCTCCACCAAAATGGTGCAATAACGTGCCAAAAAATAATAGAATGTAATCTATTAATCTTGGTGGTGGAAATTAATTAATTTGGCCCCACTTAATTAAGTTCACGATGGTTGGAACAATTAAAAAAAATCAAAAGTGGAGAGGCTCCGCCAAATTAATTGCTCGAGTGGATGACATAATTAATTAGGGGAGTTTCGAGGGGGTTTAGGGGCACGGGTGGTCCCCAGCTAATTAACAAGGAGAGGGTCAAGGAGTTTCCTCCCATTAAATGGGGGCGGGGGGTTCGAGGAGGTTTTATTCTCGTCCATTAAAAGGGGAGTTAGAGTCCAAGAAGCTCTCCCTCATTAATGGGGGAGTATTGAGAAATTTCCTCCCCTCCCACTAAATGGGGGGTTAAGCCCCGTGTGGACCCCATGTCATAATCCCTCGTGGGAGGTTATGCTGCTCGGGTGGTCCCCACTCTAATTATCCTCCCATGGGAGGTTAGGGTGTGGTGGTACCACCACCAACTCCCATGTGGAGATTTTAACCAACACTATCCACATGGCGTGTGTTCAACAAAGATAGAATAAGTTGTCACTTATTTTATTTTATTAATCCACATGAAACCCAAAAACCAACTCTCATACCAGATCATCTGCCATCGAGGTGAAAGTCCCCTTAAGTGAAAACAGGCACTGCGATTCCATCGGTGCCCTTGGAATTTGAATCCGAGCACCAGTCCAAAAGTTAGGAAAACCCGCTAATTCGTTCACTGAACGTACCTAATCTAAACTTTGGAAAATGATTCCGGGAACACCGGGCCTCGGAATCAGGTTCCTTCAGAAACTGCATTCTTGTAAAATCCCAAAGTAAATTAAGAAAAAAATTCCCCTTCAATTTTATGGGTCTTTACATTACTGAAACCTCCGGGCTTTACGTCCCCGTAACGATACATCATAAACTAGGGAAACAAATGTGGGTTCTATGCACACATCTGGGCATCCCGCTCCCAAGTACTCTCTTGGAGGTTCCCATGCTGTCATTTTATGTGCACTAGAGGTATCGACCGTCCATGTAGGAACCGCACCTGGCGATCCTCAATCTCCACCAGGACCTCCGAAAAAGTTTCCCCATCGTTAATGTCCAGCTCCCCATGGTCAATGATGTGTGTCTAGTCGTGCACGTATCCCCTTAGCTCAGATATTTGGAAGACGTCGTGCACCCGGTGCAACTGAGGTGGAAGAGCTAGGTGACAATACACCTCGCCTATCCTGCTAAGGACCTGGAATGGTCCGATGATGCATGGAGATAATTTGCCTCCTCAGCCAAATCTCCATAATCCAGGTCGAGGTGAGACACGCAAGAAGACGTGGTCACCATCCACGAACTCTAGTGGCCTCCGCCTCCTGTCAATATAAGACTTATTTCAGCTCTGAGTTGTCCTCATCCGCTCCTGGATGACCTGGACCTTCTCTGTCATAGCCTGGACCATCTCCGGTCCCACAAGTGCTGACTCCCCAGGGTCTGTCCAGCATAGAAGTGATCTGCAAGGTCGGACGTACAATTCCTCATATGGTGCCATCCCTATGGTAGAGTGGTAGCTGTTGTTTTACGTGAACTCCACCAAGGGTAGGTGGTCCTCCCAGCTGTGACCAAAGTCGAGGACACATGCGTGGAGAATGTCCTCGAGAGTTTGAATGGTCCTCTCTGTCTGACTATCCGTCTAAGGGAGAAAGGCAGTGCTTAGACGTAGCTGCGTGCTGAATTCCTATTGCAACCCCTTCCAAATCCGGGAAGTAAAGAGAGAATCTCGATCAGAGATGATAGATGATGTCACACCATGAAGTCGTACGATCTCTTGAACGGAGAGGTGTCCCATGCTCGCTATTGAGCCCTGCCCCCTGATAGGTAAGAAGTGGGCTGACTTGGTGAGTCGGTCATCAATCATCCAAATGGAGTAGTGACCTCTGGAAGTACGTGGAAGTACAGTCACGAAGTCCATAGATATCCCATACCACTTCCACTCCAGGACCTCCAAAGGCTGTACCAAGCCTGATGGTACGTAGTTCTATGCCTTCACTTGTTGATAGGTGAGGCATCGAGAAACGAACTCTGCCACAACCTTCTTCATACTCGGACACTTGGGTTGTCGTCTGAGATCCTAGTACATCTTTGACACTCCTGAATGTACCACTAAAGAGGAAGTGTGAAACTCCCTCAGAACCACCTCCTGAAAAGCAACTAGTACCATGGTACATCCTCTGAAAAGGATGACATGCTCTCCCCCTAGAGAAAATACATTAGGTGCATGTCCTGAGGATATCTGCGCACACCGCGTCTCACAGTCAGCGTCCTCACACTTTGCCTCTCTGACCCGCTGCAGTAGTAGAGGAGTGATAGTGAGTGACTAAAGAAAGGATGCTCCATCTCTATCCACGAAGGATATCTGCAAAGAGGATAGCTTCTTTGTCGACTCCACAAGTAGTTGAATGCTCATCCTCTTACTGAGAGCATCGACTACTATGTTCCCCTTCCAATGAGTATAGACTATCTCAAAGTTATAGTCCTGGAGGAACTCGAGCCTTCACCGCTGTCTCAGATTCAGGTCCTTCTGCGAGAAGATTTACCTGAGACTCTGGTGGTCAGAGTAGAATATAAACCGCTTGCCCATCAGATAGTGTCACCTCATCTTCAGAGAAAAAACAACTGCTTCTAACTCCAGGTCATGGGTAGCGTAGTTATTCTCATGCTACCTCAACTGACGTGATCTATAGGTGATCACTTCCCGATCCTGCATTAGGACACATCCTAGCCCAGAACCTGATGCATTGCAGTAGACTACGTACCCTACTCCATCCTCTGGTAGCATCAAGATAGGTGCGCTGGTCAATCTCTGTCTCAGCTCCTAGAAGCTCTGCTGACATCTATCTGACCACACGAAGGGTTTCCCCTTCTTCGTCAAAGATGAAAGTGGTGTCGAAACTCTGGAGAAGTCTGGAAACAATCTCCGGTAGTACCCAGTTAGTCCAAAGAAACTATGCACCTCTGTCACGCTCCTGGGTGGCTCCCAATCTAGCACTACCTCAATCTTCAAAGAATCCACCACAACTCCTACTTCAGAGATGACATGTCCCAAGAAGTGGAACTCACATATCTAGAATTGATACTTCGAGAGCTTACCATAAAGTTGGTGCTCTCGGAGTGTGTCCAGTACAACCCACAAGTGGTAGGCGTGCTCCTCATCAGTCGTCGAGTATATCAATATGTCGTCGATGAAGACCACGAAAAATAGATCCAGGTAAGGCTGAAGGATCCTATTCATGAGGCCCATGAACATTGTTGGAGCATTGGTTATGCCGAATGTCATAACCAAGAACTCATAGTGGCCATACCGACATCTGAAATCCATCTTCTGCACATCCTCGTCCCGAACTCTGATCTGATGATAGCCTGACCTGAGGTCTATCTTCGAGAACCACAGTGGTCCCATGATCTGATCGAAGAGGTAATAAATCCCCATTATCGGATACTTGTTCCTCATGGTCACCTGGTTAAGGCGACGATAGTCAACACAAAGTTGCAACATCCCATCTGCCTTCTTGGCGAACAAAATCTGGGAAGCCCAGGGTGAAACACTAGGTCGGATGAATCCCTTGCCCTGCAAGTCTTCCAGCTGTACCCGTAGCTCTCAATGCTCGGCGGGAGCCATCCGATATGCTGGGGTGGATATCGGGGCTATCCCGGGGTACATGTCAATATTAAAGTCTACCACTCTACGAGGAGGTAGTCCTGGAACGTCGTCGGGAAAAATGTCCGCATACTGATCCACCACTGCAGGTAAGCTCAGACTCCGCACGTCAAATGCTCTTAGGATGAGGCTAGCCAACAGATGAGTGATGTGTTGTCCTCTCCTTTGTGTGAGTCCATCCTACGCTGAAAAGGCTCCCTTCTCTCCGGTGATGGTGAACCTGCTCCCATCGGTGCGAACACAGCGCACCTTGCGCCTAAGGAAGTAAATCTGAGCATTGATTGTAGATAACCAATCCATGCCCAAGATGACATCGTAAGGCCTCGAAGCCACTAAAAAAAGATCCCTGCTGAAGTTCTTTCCTCCTAGGGTAAGCTCACACTGCTGGCACCAGTGTGTAATCGCCGAGTTTTCTCTCGTAGGGGACTCTAGCCGTAAGGATCGAGCCAATGACTCGGTCAGAAACTCCGAGCTCCGAACAAGAGAAGCAAAAATGAAATAATGACTCAATCCTGTGTCTATAAAAATTGTATCAAGGGTGGACTAGACACAGATAGTACTTTGAATCATCTCGGGCGCGCCGTGGTCGTAGGCCTCCACTGCCTGAAGCTGTGCATGTCTCTACCCTCCAGCTCCCTGTGGTTGGGGGTGGACCTCCTGGTAGTGGTGGTGGTAGATCCTCAAAGCATCGCCCACCACCTGCTGCCCGGCCGGCTCCTCTGCCTTGTCCGCCTGTTCCATGCAGACCGCCATGTTCGACCCTCTGCCTCTGCCTGGGTGGTCCCCCAACCATCTGCTGCTCCTCCACACAGCGGGTCGGGCAGTCACGAGCCATGTGGCCCTTCCCGCAGCATGCGTAGCACTTTCGGCCTATAGAAAGACTGGCTCTGCGCTCTGTGCCCCGTTCCTCTGAGCCAGTGTCCTAAGGTCGTCTCCGCTCAACAAGACAGATCTCAATGAGAAGAGCTCTCTCTAGTACCCATGCATGTGTCAAAATACCAAGGGAGATCAGCGACACCCTGATCTCATGCCTCAATCCCTGGTCGAATGTCCGGGCCTGGAAGAATGGGTCTGGTACCATGTCTGTCGAATAGTGCGAGAGATCGGTAAATCTTGCCGAGTACTGGGCGACCATCATGCTTCCCTACTGCAGCTATAGAAGCTCCTGGATACGCACCACACAGAGGGTAGCTGGGACGATCTCCGAGCAGTAGAGGCCCTCAAAGACTGTCCAGAGAAGTGTAGCCTTGTCATGCACCTGGATAATCAAGCTCCACCATCTTACTACTTCCACGTGCATGAGGCTTGCTGCGAGGATCACCATGAGGTCTACTGGTGTCCCTACCAATCAGAAAAATCGTACAACTGTCTCCTTCCAATCCTCGGCTACCTGAGGGTCCATCTCCCTGTGAAACTTGGGCAGTCTCTGATGCTGAAACTCATGCAGTTCACCAAGGCGACATTCACTCTCAGCGGCTGGGGCTGGTAGCATCGGTGGCTCGGCGGGTAGTGGTATCGCCAGTGCCTCCACAGTAATAGGCCCCTGCACCGAGGCCTCGTCGCTTGGTGGGTTGTCGTCACGTACAAAACTCGGAACCCTAGTTGTCTGCTATCGTGGGGCCATCTTGAAAAGATACAGGTGTTCCATGGTCAATACAGTATACATGGTGAGTTGACATAAAGTAATCACAATGAAAACTTGAAACACACATGAAATCAATGTTTTTGTGCATTAAGTCGGAAATCAGAAGTCAGGGTCCTGGTGTACGGATACGTCAGCCGCCGCACCAACACTGGACTCCCTAGACTGATAACCACACTCAATACTCTTAACACTATTGCTTCACATAGAAAAAGATCAGAGTCCTGAGTTCTATGGTAGATCTGAACTCCTCTGATACCAATTTTTCACGACCCGTTCTCGGGGCCCGTGTCGTGACTACCCCAAACCCGCCTCCCATAGGCCAGGGGCTGGCGACTAGCACCAAGGCGTAAATCCTAACCTAAAAGGGGAAGGCATCGCCTTTATAAAGGAGACAAACACCACAGAGTAAGCATGAAGAAGTAAACATTAGTAAAACTAGATACAATAGTAAGTGCGGGAAAAGTAAGTGGGCTAGAATACAAACCAAAACTGAAAGTAATGTAAAACTGGAAAAAGAAGTACAACAACTGAAAATTAAAGCCACAACGTCGAGCCGTCCACTAGAAGTCCCACCGGAAGGGTGGGTACATATAGTCTTCATAGCTCGATGGGTCCAGCCGTCCGCTCTGTGTATGTCCCGCCCTGTGGTCCACCTCCAGGTACCATCTTGCTTCACGAGCCTCATCCGTGATTAGCATTGTATGTCGTCTACATCCAACACAACGTAGTGCAGGTATTTCTCATGCAGGGGTGAGTATACGCTACTCAGAAACGACCCCGAGACCCCCTAAGGTCTCCCAAAATCCAAAAAGGATAATTCAAAAATGAAAGATACAATCACGAATTAACATCCGAAACAACTTAGTTATATTCCCATACATATACCTAAGTCATCAATTCCAGTTCGGCTCCAACATCCGAGCCCAAGTACAACCCAGTCCACACAGGAAAACACAACTGAATCCACATAGGAAATCAAGTCAATCATATCGAAGATATTGATTGAATTCAAGACCTAGCTCACACATGTATACTTCTTCGTAAGATGGTAGAGATGATCAGATATAGACACTGATTAATCTATGTCGTCGGACCCACACAGGATCGATAGGTACTAACCCGGGCAATGACCCACACAGGATCTGACCCACATAGGATCGGTATGCGCTGGCCCACACAGGACCGCTGAGTGCTGAACCACACAGGATCAGTAGGCACTGATCCACACGGGATCGCTGAGTGCTTTAGTCGTCGTTGTCAAACCCATGGATGATTCCCATGCAGTCTTCATCGTCTTCACAGTCACAGCCAGCTCTAGGGTTCTCGCACACAGCAAGCTCGTTTCGGGAGGGTCCGTTCCACGATCCGTGGGGCTGATACATCAACTGACACAATGATCAGAGTTGATTTATACTAAAGATCTGTATCGTCAAAAGGAACTCAACGTGATAGACGGCGCGTCAATCGGACGCCCGGTCTGAGAGTTATTGGCTTTTTCGTTCGAGGGGCCCGGTTGGTTTTTAAGTCAAAACCAACCCGACCGTACTTCATCTGCATCCAAACCGGGAGCGGAGTAAGCCAAAAGGTCCGTCTCACTAAGAGGAATCAATCAAAGTCGACGGAACGTCCATCGGACGTCCGGAGCTCACGTTATAAGCATTTCCGTTCCGAGGGCCCGGTTGGTTTCGTGTTTGAACCAACCCGGACGAAACCATTGTTCTCAGAAACCTTGAGTTTAATATACATAACCAACCGCCCTGATCCAAGCATCACATTGGCCCACGTGTCCAGCTCGGCAGGCCGACCTGAGCGGAACAGGGGGGAGCGCTACCCAATGTTTGATGAACTATAGCCCCCACGTGGGGGGCCTCTCCTTCGGCCAGCCGGGGGTTACGACCCATGGTTCCTAGAAGCCGGCGGGCCCGGTCCGGCCGGCCGGTGCTGCTGCCGCAGGACCGCCAGGGTCCCGCCCTTCTGAGGTGCCAGCGGTCGACGATTCCGTTCGCCCGGCCTTGCACCACCGTGGCTTCGAGCCGTGACCTTGTCCGACCTGTGAGGCGTGACGGCGTCGTGCTCCTCTGTCGCGACCCCGCACCGGCCGCGTTGTCTTTGTGGTTCACCGGCGCGGCACGCCGGCGCCGCGCCCCTTCACTACTGCCCGACTCCGGCCAAGGGTTCGTTTGGCCTCAACGGCACGGTGCGACGATGCCGTGCATCTTCGACGCATTTCTCATGGATTCCGTGTGGTGCCCTAGCATCGCGCCGCCTTCTTTCGAACCGCAACAAGACAACAACATAAAGGGGGAGGAGAGTCGGCCGTGTTCGTGTGGTCTGACCTCCTCCCGATAAGTTGATATCAAGTGGCCCAAAGATAAAGACGAAGAACAGAAAAGGATGAATTCACGGAAAAAACGAATAACCCCTACCTTGATAATGAGATGATTTTTGAAGAGTATCGCGGAAAGAGGCGTCGCAGAGGAAGATGATGACGTCGCTCACTGCATGCTTCCACTTTCGTGTTCGTGCGTCGGTGCTTTGACGACGAGGAGTGAGGAAGGATGGTCTTCAAGGAATCACTACTTCAGAAAGGGGGGCTCTGAGGAAGAAGGCTGAAGATGGTCGGGGAAGAAGCATCACTGACGTTCTTCATGTTCTTCACTGGAGAAAGAAGTTTTCTCAAGATCCCCACCAAAAAGGCACAAGAACATGCCCAAAAATAATAGAATATAATCTATTAATCTTGGTGGTAGAAATTAATTAATTGGGCCCCCCATAATTACGTTCATGATGGTTGGCACATTTCAAAAAAATTCAAAACTGGAGAGGCTCAGCCAATTAAATTTCCCGAGTGGATGACATAATTAATTTGGGCAGTTTCGAGGGGGTTTTGGAGCCCGGGTGGTGCTCGCCAAATTAACAAGGAGAGGGTCAAGGAGTTTCCTCCCTTTAAATGGGGGCGGGGGTGAGGAGGTTTTATTCTCCTCCATTAAGAGGGGATTTAGAGTCCAAGAAGCTCTCTCTCATTCATGGGGGAGTATTGAGAGATTTCCTTCCCTCCCATTAAATGGGGGGTTAAGCCCCGTGTGGACCCCATTTCATAACCCCTCGTGGGAGGTTATGCTGATCGGGTGGTCCCCACCCAAATTATCCTCCCATGAGAGGTTAGGGTGTGACATTCCCACCCCCAACTCCCATGTGGAGCTTTTAACCAACACTATCCACATGGAATGGGTTCAACATAGATAGAATAAGTTTTCGCTTATTTTATTTTATTAATCCACGTGAAACCCAAAAACCAACTCTGAAACCCAATCATCTGTCATCGAGGTGAGAGTCCTCTTAAGTGAAAACTGGCACTGCGATTCCATCGGTGCCCTCAGAATTTGATTCCAAGAACCGGTCCAAATGTTAGGAAAACCCGCTCGTTCGTTCACTGAACGTACCCAAGCTAAACATTGGAAAATGATTCCGGGCACACCGGCCCTCAGAATCAGGTGCTGTCAGAAACTGCGTTCTTGTAAAATCCCAAAGAAAATTAAGAAAAAAATTTCCCTTGAATTTTACGGGTCTTTACATTATCAATCTAGAACACCATGTCTAGAACCCAAATAAAGCTAATACATTTAATCAATATTTAATTCAGAAGAATTATCCACATCATTCCATTACTAATGAAATTATTAGCTAAACATTTCAAAGGCCATTAGTTAACTCAACAATTAACTAAGAACATTACACATTAATTAATAAATCAATTGATTAATCAATCAACAAAATTCTCATTCCCTAAATATTTGTCCACAAATAATTATCCATATCAAATCTCAACTTATCATAATTAATTCTTACAATTAATTATATTTGATCAAAATCATGGCACATAATTAATTCTCACAATTAATTATATTTCATTGCTAAACATCGTTTCATAATTAATTTACACCAATTAATTATCTAAATATAAATAATTCAATATCTCAATTAAAATATTTCAAACCATAACCAATATAAAAACAAAATCTTTTTGGTCATTCCCCCTTTGTTTTTTCTGTGATTCAATTATCAATCAATCACCAAGGAAATCACCTGTCAATTATGCATTCTTAATTACCCCAATTTAAGAAATCAATTCTCAGGGGAATATGAAAAATTCATAACACACATTATCATATCAAAATCACGTCTATTAGCATTTAATTTAGACCACTAAACATAGTTTATTGAGGGACATTAGCCCAAAGGAAATCCCTGAAATCCGAGTGGCAAAATGTCGTTGATGAAGCTATAGATTGAAATCCCTAAAAGAAAATTAAAATCAAAGGCATCAATATCATGAAAATCTATTTCTATATCTATGATACTAGATATATATATCAACTCATAGGTTTAGATCCATGGAAACGGTGGAGATTTTCTATGAAAATATTAAGAAATGGTAGCAGAATGAATGGATGAAGCATGAGGATGAAATCCATATACTGTTAAAAGAGCATATCATTAATATGGGATTTCAATTTCATATAAAGGTGTTCAGATCACCATTGTATCCCAATGGAATGACCTAGGATGACCTAGAATTTTTCAAGCCTGAGCCATGGTCCCAATATATGAGTCTCTCGGGGTTCAGATGGTTTTAAAAATTATTTTCAAACAATTTAATCGGCAAACAAGGTATCCTGGGTAGGAGCGGATGGTTATGAAAAATTGTCTTCCAATCTTGCGGACCACTCTATCTAGGATTTCATGGCAGGAATAGTATTTCCAAATAGTTAGAAAAATCGTGCACAAACCATGTGGACCTCTATGACTAGTTTTTAATGGTTGGGACGATTTGGTTGTATAGTTTTTCTAACCATGCACAAACCGTGAAGAACCCATTGTCCATTAGGTTTTCTTAAAATACACCAAATGCACCCAAATCCACAACTCCAAAACAAAGGAACATAAAAACCTTAAAATTTACTAGAAAACAAACATGAGATGACTATATAAATGGATAGGATCCTACAATCTCCCCACCTTATAACATCTCATCCTCGGGCTGCACTCTTGAACTTCATTAAAAAGATTGCGCCATTGAGCCCTCATGTCTAGTTCATGTTCCCATGTTTCCTCTTGAACACTTTCTGTGGCCATAAAACCCGAACATACGATGTAGTCTATCCACATAACACTTTCTCACTACATCCTTGCACACTTATCAGATGCTAATCAATGGATGCATCTATCTCAAGTTCATCCTCTTCAACATAAACCACACGAGAAGGGTTTGGGTGATACCGTTGTAGTTTTGACTCATGGAAAACGTCAATCATAGTAATAGTTTTCAATGTAAAGGTTAATAGGTACTGTAACACCCCTAGATTTTATGAAGAATTATCTTTTAATATCCTTGATGTATTGTGTTGTATGCTACAACAAGATTACCTTGCGCTATACGCAACACCGTATGAGCTTGCAGTATACACAACACTATTATTGGATCATGTTACACACAATTTTGATAGTAGTTATTCTACAAAACATTGACTGTATATATATATAAATATATATATATATATATATTCAATGTATAAATGAAATATGTTTGTATTCTATTATAAGAAATAATGTATGATTCTTTCACAACACGCAACCCTAACTTGGCTTGCATTACACGCAATCGCGACTTTCCTCGATAGTGTGTGTTGTACGCAATACCAGGTTTCACTAAACAATGATATATGGTTATAATATTATTATGAACTAGCCTTTATAAATAGTATCAACTAAAATTTGAATTTTATAACATTATTATTCATCTTACACATTTTCTAGAACATGGTATGAGAACAAAATCAATTTTTCGAGTAAATTATGTATTTTTCCAAAAATGTAGTTTTGCCGCATTTTGATGGCGCACCCACCTTAAATCTTGTTTTTGAAATGTAAATAAGTTTAATTTGACAAAATAAAATTATTCTTTGGAATTAGGATATAAAAAGTTACTTTGGATAAATTTTTCATATTATTCTAATAACTTTCATATTTTAATGAATAGTAAAAACACGCTATATTTTAATTAAAAACAACTTTTTTAATCACAATAATTTATATGGTTACATTATATTTTCAATTGGTTTTAAAGTGTAATTAGATTATATTTTTACCATTAAATCCAATGTTGGTCGTTGGAATTAATTTCACTTTGAAATTGGATATAAACAAGTATCAATCTTTTGATAGTTATTGTTTCTTAAAAACACGCTATTTGTTTTGATAACGAGAATTAATTTTAAAATTAATTAAGTCCACTTCTATGTTTTGAATTTTTAAAAATAGAAATCAATTTTGAATTCGGAATATCAAATAATTCTTAGGCTGATGTGTTGGTATTTTTCTGAAAAACTTCAATTTTCGATGAATAGTTAAACCACTAAGTGGTAGATAAAAAACTGAATTTTTCATTTAAATGAAATTTTACCACTTCTGTGAATTGAATTACGAAAATCCGAGAGACATAGTTAATATCAAGGACTAAAATTTGGTTCAATGAGATGAATATATGTTTTGGTGAATAGTAACTTTTTGCTTTTATTTACCACGGTTAAAAGTAAATAGGGTAATTAAGGGTCAAAATGATATTATTATTACCCTAACACATGTCTTAAGTCTATTAGAAAAGTGTAATTCTACCAAAAACAACCTTTGGAATAAAATATGACCATTTAGGCCCACTTTTATTAGATTAGGACATTTAATATGAATTTATTTAAAGTAGGGTTAAAATAGTTAAAATCAATGTTTAATAAGTAAATCATTTTTAATATAGGGTTATACATAAGATAAATTCGACTATAAATATTCATTAGAAAGTGAAAACGATTTCCTACATAATGGTATTTTATTTATAATTCTTAGAAATTAAATAATTTAATTTATTTATGACAAAATGATGATGCAGTAATTATCTTATTAATGAAATATTGACATAATTGATGATATAAATACCCAAATAAATGTAATTTTGGGCTTTTTATTAATTACACTAATTTTCTAGGTTAATATGACATGTTATTATTTATTTAAGTAACTTTTTTAGAACTAATTATTCTATTATGATTTTTACAAAAATCAAGTACCAAATAGTGTCAAATTTGACATAAAATAGTTTTTAAAACAAATATTATATTATTAATTGTTATTTTATTCTTAAAAATCTATGTTTTGGTCAAATGACTTAGATATGGATATATATATTAATAATAAACCACTTGGGGTTCTTTTGGCTTATTATAGTAAGTTTATTAACCTTATAGTGTAAGAAAACAAGAAGACACGGTAAAAGTAAAATAATTTAACTTAAAGTTAAATCTAAATGATAAGGTTAAAATAGGAACCTAAACTTGTATAAATTCTATTGGAAGAGAGGATTTAGATCCATTCCCACATTATCTTAGAAATAAATCAATATGGAGCTATTAAAAACAGAATATGACTTTATAATAAAATAATATTTTTAGTTATTCCAAAGGTGCCCCTCTCCTCCCTTATAAAAGGGAACCTCCTCCCTCTCTTCCTGACACCACTTTGAGCCTTCAATCTCAGCCAAACCCTGACAAATTCTCTTATCCACTTCCATAGAAACACCCTACAGGTTCTGGTATTCTTCAAAGACCAGGTTTAGTGCCCTAAGAGGAGGTCTCAAAGAGGCGCTTCAAAGAAGAGGAAATGTCTGTTACCGATTCTTTCAACACTATTTCTTCTTCAACATCTTATTTTTTAGTTGTATCATTATGAAGTTATAACATAAGTATAACTCATATAATGATATTTTATTATAAGTATGAAACAACCCTATTTCATCATCTATCCATCCTACGGAAAACGAAATCACCGTGCGTGCGTACGTACAGAACACTGTCTCCACGCCATGGTGAAATCTGTTTTTCCACCAACACCTTACATGGATGAGTATAATGGTGTAAAGAATAAATATATATGGTTATTATAACATAATATTGATTCTGATATATTATATCATCCACTCCAATTCTATTCATTAATTTTGGGAACGATATCATCGCTCGTTTGTACGTATGGACTACCGTCTCCACGACGCGATGAGATTCATTCTCCATGTTAACCATACATAATTGATCATAAAGTTTATATAATGAATAATAATGAAATATATGAAATAATAATGCTACTGGATCATGTATATATATATATATTTATGTCATTTATTTAGTTCCATTCAATTCAATAAGGAAACGAAAATAGCGTTCATGCATACGTACGGCCTACCGTCTCCATGATCGGTGTATTTGATTCCTTTTATCGATCTATAATATATACATATATGTATATGATGAATATATATTATATATAAATCATGTTTTAAATTATGTAATTATTTAAATCAGGATATAAGTAATAATATCAAGAACTACAAGTCAAAACACATACGATAAATGAAATGAATTTACCCAAAATGCCACTTTAACATGGAATTTACAAAAGAACGGGTAATATAAATTCATAAGTGAAACATATATGATATCATAACAATTAATATGATTCTGTAATTAGTCAATGACATTATTTAAATCATCATACAAGAGGTTCGGATACGTACGAATCATATTGGACCTAAGGTAATGGATAATTATTCCAATCTCATTCTTATCTGAGATTGATTATTTGTAAGTATTTACTGGGAGTATGATTATTATCCATGTCCATATGTTCTCAAAATGTTTTCATAAAATGTTTACTTTTCTTCCATGTATGTTTAAAGTCATTTTTACCCTTTTCTACTTTTACCACATCATATGGAAGTAATATTTCTTTTGTTTACCATACGAGGTACTTTTTGACTTTTCCGACAAAAGTATGAGAAGAATGAAATTTTTAACTTATATAGAGTGAACAAATATTTAATGTTTTTTAGAGCCTTATTTTCATGAAGATTCCTCCAGAATATTTCATGAGTATTTCCAACAAAATCTCTTTCTTTTAAAATTGCATGACATTTTGTGAAAAGAAATTGATTTTGAAGAAGAAAGGATATTTTCCTGAAGAATTCATTTCAAGTGTTTTGTCAAAAACATTTTCCATATAAGATGACATTATTTCATATGTGTATGTTTCAAGTATAATGTCTCTATTATTTACATGGTTTCACTTTTCTTCTTATGAAATGATATCCATTTCTTTTATATGGATTATGTGATGATGGGATTATGTTTATGAAACCCATTTTATTTGTTGGGTTATTATAAATGATGTATGTTTATTTTGTGGAAAAAGTAAGAATGATTTCATTATGAGATGGGTGGGACCTATATCTCCCTCCAATGCATTGGTTAAAGATTTATATCTCATGAGATAGACATGTATGGAACGACAAGTTAAACCGGTTCAGTAATATAGGACTGGAACGAGGAGTGAACTCGATTCAGAAAGGGACGTTGTCCACAAAGATGGTCTTGGCAGCAATGCCTTGGCTGCTATGGATATCATATCATGTGCTTAATGGTTTTACAAAATTACATGTTTAATTCCCATGCTATTTTATCATGATTAATGTTTCTTTATGATCCATGCCTTACGTACTTCCATGATTTATGTCATTGATCAAGATTCTGATGTTTAAATATTATGTTCATGTTTTGAAGTTCAAATGTATATGATTTGTTTTATTTTATCCATGCTTACCCTTACTAAGAATTTGATCTCACCCTTTCTATGTTTTCTTTTCTCCATGATATAAATCAAGGTTTTAGGTAAGAAAACAAAAAGGGGAAGATCTTATGGGAGATTTTGAAGATCATTCACCATGATTAGATTATTATATTCTGAGTTTCCAAAGACACTAAACTGTTACGATCCTTGTGTGTCTGTTTTTGTTATGTATTAAGTATTCTGCTAAAGTAATGTAACGTCCATGTACATCAAGATTCGAGTCTCTACAGTTGGTATCAGAGGGAGGTTTAGTTAACATTTAGAACTAGGATGCGAAAAATTTATTGAGATCCCTTGAGATATTTCTAAGGTATTATTAGGGACATCCCTAAGGTTATGTATACGTATAGGTTATAGTTGAAAAATTGCACTGACGATCTTAGAATTTAACCTAAGATGTTAGATATTGAGGGTACTCCCCCTTTACTATTTTGTTTTCCCTAGCATGATTTTTACCTCTCACACTATTCTTTTTGGGTTTTAGAAGATGGATGGAACCCGAGAGAACCGTGTTGATCAATGCAATGGAAAATGCAATGATTGTCCTCCTGAACAAACAAATGTTATGGGAGATGGAGTGAAAAATATTATTTCTATACTTACACAAGCTATGAATCATTCTGGACTTCAAAATGAGCAGAGAAGAAAACAATATTCTATTGAGTCCTTCATGAGGAAACGTCCACCTTCTTTCAATTGGTCTTCTTATCCACTTGTTGGTGAACAATGGATCAGTACCACTGAAAAGATATTTTCAGTTCTTCAATGTTCTGAACATGATAAAGTCATCTTATCAGTATATCGTTTAGAAGGTGAAGCTGATCAATGGTGGAATCTTATCAATAATACGAGGCCAAGATATGAAATTGAGTCCATGGAATGGGATGATTTCAAGAACTTATTTTTCAATAAGTACTTCCCTCGTATTCTTCGAAAAAAGATGGAGAAGGAGTTTCATGAACTAAAGAAAAAGGATGATGAATCTGTTGTTGTATACGAAGAGAATTTTACAAGGCTTGCATGGTATACATCTGGCCTTATCATCCAAAATGAATGTAAAGTTGATCGATTCTTCAGTGGCTTAAAAAAACTTTGAAGGGAATTAGCTATTGGAGACTTCAGTAGCTATGAAGAAATTGTGTGTTATACTATCAAGGTAGAAATGGAAGTTGGTGTTACTTATCCATCTCATAGTTTTGACAAGAAATGAATGATGGAGTTCAAGGAGAAATCTCATAATAATGGTGAAAAGAATATGAATGTTTCTTTATGCTCAATGTGTGGAAAGAAGCATGGTGGAGATTGTCTTAAAGGGACTAGAAAATATTTTAAGTGTGGAAAAGAAGGTCATCGTGCAGCTGAGTGTGGATGTAATGGAAAAAGGGTTTCTAATGATGTGAATAAATAAAATACTGTAGAGAACTCATCACCAACACTTCAATGCATCAAGTGGAAGGAAATGGGGAATTATGCTAATAAATTCCCTAATCCAAGGGTTAGTGATGATCGACATGAGAAACCACTTAAGGCAAAGGAAAAAAGGGAAGTCACATGCGATCACTATTGGCGATGTTGAATATGACAATGATGTGGTGGAATGATTAAGTGTTTATGTAATGGGATTCCAAAATAAAGTTGTATATAGTAACATGGAATATTGGAAAATTTATGTATTGGTCTATTGTGTGTTTCAATAATTTTATGGTACCGGTAACCATGGAAAGTGATTGAGATATTTTTGGAAAAAAGATGATATGCACATAATGAAGGGATAAGGAGAAAATGAAATGTTTGACAATATTCATGATCTCATGACTGATATAAGGAAATAGTTATATCATGGTTTGAGTATATTAAATTTTGGGGTTTTGGTATGTTGAAAGAGATAACTTTTGATAGCATTCATGTTTTCACTAACATTCAATGGGTATTCAATTTTTAGGAGAATGCATGATTAAGGCCTTCGAATGTTTCGAATGTGACCAAGAAGACATATCTCATGATATATGGGGATCAACGATGGTATTAACATGCTTGTTATATAAACTCATTGGTAATCATTTTCACTATAATATGAGATTGGACAGCAGTATTTTGGATAAGCCTAAATATTGGAATGGATTATGTTTGACATAAGTTATTATTGTTTTAGGATAGAAGTTTTTTGATATTATTGATGGGATGTTATAGTAATGTAGTTTTATAAAAAGGAAAACCTGCAGTATGGGCGATAACCCATCGCGTCGGACAAGGCTGTGGGAATTGAACCCACAACCGAAGTGCGACTGGCCTTTATCGCCTACCACTAGCCTACATGAAGTACCTGTTTAGTAGAAACTAGTTTTATTATATTAATCAGTATGATATATGAAGTATAAGTCCATTTTAGGAACCATATATGATTAATCTCACTATAGATGGACTTATGTGTTTTTTTAATAACTTTTTCTAACCTTTTGTTTGAGAAATATGGAATGACCTATCATTCTATCACATGATCTGCTAACACTTCACGAATGAAAAATTCAACATCATTTATTTAAGAGATGAAGTGGAAATTGTCCAAAGAACGACCACCGGTGAGACTGTACCAAAATCACGAAAGTATTTATTCTAATTCCAATTTCATCAACTTTAGGGAAATGATCTTGAAAACCAAAAAATGTTGTCCTAGTTCTCTTATATCCGATGAATAAGATGGTACCTTAGATCGTCACAAATTTATGGATTTGTGATTGTTGGATTTTTCATAGCCATATTTTCTACCACTTTCCATCAGAACTTGATGGTTAGATTTTTCTTCCATATCCATATTTTCACCTATGTTTTCCTATGTGGAAACCCAGTGACGAGTTAATTTGGTTAACTGTTACGTTTCATACTTATTTTTTAAATCCATGTATTGGTATTCTTTTTTACGATGTGGGTTTCTATTAATGAAACTTTCGAGTAGTAAACTATTTATAACCCCGACGAATTTCGAGGGAGAAATTAATTTTAAGGGGGGTAGAATGTAACACCCCGAGATTTTTGGAAAAATATTCTTTTAATATCATTTATGTATTGTGTTGTATGCTACAACAAGATTACCTTGCGTTATACGCAACACCGTATGAGCTTGCAGTACACACACCACTATTCTTGGATCATGTTACACACAATTTTGATAGTAGTTATTCTACCAAACATTTAGTGTATATAAATAAATATATATATATATTCAATGTATAAATGAAACATGGTTGGATTATGTTATACAAAACAACGGATGAGTCTTGCACAACACGCAACCCGGACTTGGCTTGCATTACACGCAATCGCGACTTACCTCGATAGCGTGTGTTGTACACAATACCAGGTTTCAGTAAACAACTATATATGGTTATAATATTATTATGAACTATCCATTATGAATATTATCAACTAAATTTTTAATATTATAAAATTATTATTCTTCTTACACATTTTATAGAACATGGTATGAGAACAAAATCAATTTTTCGAGTAAAATAAGTATTTTTAAAAAAAATGTAGTTTTGCTGCCTTTTGATGGCACACCCACCATAAATATTGTTTTTGACATGTCTATAAGTTCAATTTGACAAAAATAAAATTCTACTTTGTAATCAAGATATAAAAAATTACTTTGGATAAATTTTTTATATTATTCTAATAACTTTCATATTTTAATGAATAGTAAAAACATGCTATATTTTAATTAAAAACAACTTTTTTAATTGCAATAATTTATATGGTTAGATTATATTTTTAATTGGTTTTAAAGTTTAATTAGAATATATTTTTACCATTTAATCCAATGTTGGTCATTGGAATTAATTTCACTTTGAAATTCGATATAAACAAGTATCAATCTTTTGATAGTTATTGTTTCTTAAAAACACGCTATTTGTTTTGATAACGGGAATTAATTTTAAAATTAATTAATTCTACTTCTATGTTTTGAATTTGGAAAAATATACATCAATTTTGAATTCAGAATATCAAATAATTCTTTGGGTTAATGTTTGGTATTTTTCTGAAAAACATCAATTTTCGATGAATAGTGAAACCACTTAGTGGTAGATAAAAAACTGAATTTTTCATTTAAATGAAATTCTAACATTCTGTGAATTGAATTTTGAAAATCCGAGAGACTCATTTAATATCAAGGACTAAAATGTTGTTCAATGAGATGAATATATGTTTTGGTGAATAGTAACTTTTTACTTTTATTTACCACTGTTAAAAGTAAATAGGGTAATTAAGGGTAAAAATGATATTATTATTACCCTAACACATGTCCTAATTCTATTGGACAAGTTTAATTCGACTAAAAACAACCTTAGGAATAAAATATGATCATTTAGGCCCACTTGGATTAGATTAGGATATTTAATATTAATTTATTTAAAGAAGGGTTAAAATAGTTAAAATCAAAGTTTAATATGTAAATCAATTTAAATATAGGGTAATACATAAGATAAATTCGACAATAAATATTCATTAGAAATATAAAACGATTTACTTCATAATGGGATTTTATTTATAATTTTTAGACATTAAATAAGTTAATTTATTAATGACACAAAGATGATGCAGTAATTATCTTATTAATGAAATATTGACATAATTGATGTTATAAAATCAAAAATAAATGTAATTTAGGATTTTTATGAATTAAAATAATTTTATAGATTAATATTACATGTTATTATTGATTTAAGTAACTTCTTTAGAACTAATCATTCTGTTATGATTTTTACAAAAATCAAGTACCAAATAGTGTCAAAATTGACATAAAATAGTTTTTAAAACAAATATTATATTATTAATTTTTATGTTATTCCTAAAAATATATGGTTCTAAAAAATGATGTATATATGGATATATATATTAATAATTAACCACTTGGGGTTTGATTTTCTTGTTATTCTATGTTTATTAACCTTATAGTGTAAGAAAACAAGAAGACAGAGTAAAAGTAAAATTATTTAACTTAAAGTTAAATCTAAATGATAAGGTTAAAATAGGAACCTAAACTTGTATAAATTCTATTGGATAAGATTATTTCGACCCATCCCCACCTTAGATTCGAAATAAATCAATTTGGAGATATTAAAAACCAAATATGACTTTATAATAAAATAATATTTTTAGTTATTCCAAAGGTGCCCCTCTCTTCCTTTATAAAAGGGAACCTCCTCCCTCTCTTTATCACACCACTTTGAGCCTTCAATCTCAACCAAAAACTGCCAAATTCTCTTCTCCACTTCCATATAAACATCCTAGAGGTTTTGGTCTCCTTCAAAGAATAATTTTAGTTCCTTAAGAGGAGGTCTCAAAGAGGCGCTTCAAAGAAGAGGTAATGTCCGTTACCGATTCTTTCAACTCTATTTTTTCTTCCACTTCTTCTTCTTTAGTTGTTTCATTATGAAGTAATAACATCATTATAAATAATATACAGATATGTTATTATAATTATGAAACAACCCTATTTCACCATCTATCCATCCTACGGAAAATGAAATCACCACGCGTGCGTACGTACGAAATACCGTCTCCACGCCGTGTTGAAATCTGTTTTTCCACCAACACCTTACATGGTTGGGTATAATGGTGTAAAGAATAACTATATATTGATATCATAACAACATACTGATTCTGATATATTATACCATCCACTCCAATTCTATTCAATAATTATGGGAATTATATCATCGCTCGTGCGTACGTACGGACTACCGTCTCCACGACGCGATGAGATTCATTCTCCATGTTTACCATACATGAATGATCATAATGTTTATATAATGAATAATAATGAAATATTTGAAATAATAATGCTACAGGATAATGTATATATATATTTATGTCATATATTTAGTTTCAGTCAATTCAATAAGGAAATGAAAACAACGTTCATGCATACGTACGGCCTACCGTCTCCATAAACGGTGTATTTCATTCCTTTTATCGATCTATAATATATATATATGTATATGATGAATATATATTATATATAAATCATGTTTTACATTCTGGAATTATTTAAATCAGGATATATGTAATAATATCAAGAACGACAAGTCGAAACACATACGATAAATGAAATGATTTTACCCAAAACGCTGCTTTAACATGAAAGTTACAAAATAACGGGTAATATAAAGTCATAAGTGAAACAAATATGATATCATAACAATGAATATGATTCTGTAATAAGTCAATGACAATATTTAAATCATTATACAGGAGGTTCGAATACGTACGAAGCATATCAGACCTAAGGTAAGGGATAATTATTCCAACCTCATTCTTATCTGAGATTGTTTATTTGAAAATATTTACTAGGGCTATGATTATTATCCATGTCCATATATTCTCAAAATGTTTTCAAAAAATGATTAATTTTCTTCCATTTATGTTTAAAGTCATTTTTACCCTTTTCTACTTTTACCACATCATATCGAAGGAATATTTCTTTTATTCACCATATGAGGTACTTTTTGACTTTTCCGAAAAAAGTACGAGAAGAATGTTATTTTCAACTTATACAGCATAAACAGATATTTACGGTTTTATAAAGCCTTATTTTCATGAAGATTCATCCAAAAGATTTCATGAGTATTTCCAACAAAATCCCTTTCTTTTAAAATTGCATGACATTTTGTGAAAAAAAATTGATTTTGTTGAAGAAAGGATATTTTCCTCAAGAATTCAGTTAAAGTGTTTTGTAAAAAACATTTTCCATCTAAGATGACATTATTTCATATGTGTATGTTTTTAGTATAATGTCTCTATGATTTACATGGTTTCCCTTTTCCTATTATGAAATGATATCCATTTATTTTATATGGATTATGTGATGATGGGATTATGTTTATGAAACCCATTTTATTCCTTGGGTTATTATGAATGATGTATGTTTATTTTGTGGAACATGTAAGAATGATTTAATTATGAGATGGGTGGGACCTATATCTCCCTTCAATTCATTGGGTAAAGATTAATATCTCATGATATTGATATGGCTGGAATGACAAGTTAAACCGGTTCAGTAATACAGGACTGGAATGAGGACTGAACTCGATTCAGAAAGGAACTTTGTCTACTAAGATGGTCTTGGAAGCAATGCCTCGACTAATATGGAAATCATATCATGTTATTAATGGTTTCCCACAATTACATGTTTAATTCCCATGCTATTTTATCATGATTAATGTTTCTTTATAATCTATTTCTTACATACTTCCATGATTTATGTCATTGCTCAAGATTCTGATGTTTAAATATTATGTTCATGTTTTGAAGTTCAAATGTATATGATTTGTTTTTTTATCCATTCTTACTCTTACTGAGCATTTGAGCTCACCCTTTATATGTTTTCTTTTCCCCAGGATTTAAATAAATGTTTTAGGTATGAAAAAAATGGGGAAGATCTTATGGGAGATGTTGAAGATCTTTCACCACAATTAGAAGATTATATTCTGAGTTTCCAAAGACACTAAACTATTACGATCCTTGTGTGTCTGTTTTTGTTATGTATTACGTATTCCACTAATGTAATATAATATCCATGTACATCAAGCTTCGGGTCTCTACAGGTACCCCGCTGGACCAATTCTCTCTAGATCCGCAAATGTCCTACAATCCTGGGCACCAACATGGTCAGCCTTTGTCTCCTATTATGACCCAATCTAGGTGACACATGAAGGAATACACGATCACCCTATGAAAACACTATGGGTCATCTCTGTCTATAATCATAGTAATTAGGATTAGTCTAAGCTATTACCATATATTTATGAATCAACTTTACTTTCTCTGATGTCTCCTAAATGATACTCGGTCCCAACGACTTTGACTAACACACCTCTAGTCAACATAATGGTGATCTACAACCACTAACATAAAGTGACTCATGTGGTTCCATCAATATAGTTTCTTGATAAGAATTGTTATAGGCGAACTCTATTAAAGCCAAGGGCTTCTCCCAAGAACCACCGAAGTCAAGAACACATGCCCTAAAAATTTCATCTAAAACCTATACGGTACACTCTGACTACCCCTATATCATTAGTTGGATGGTCGTGCTTAAAAAAATATTTATACCAAGAAACTTCTATAAGACTTTCTATAAGCATGATGTAAAGAGTGAATTGGGATCTGAAACAACAATATATGGAACCCCATGAAAATTAAATATCCCACGTATATACAATTCTCCCAATTGTTCTACTATTAATGTTTCCCTCATAAGAAAGAAATGTTACACCTTAATTAGTCAATCCATTAAACCAAAATACAGTAATTCTTAACAAGCATCATTGGATGACATTCCAAAAAATCCATATTCACATCATCCCACTTTCATTATAGAATAAGAAACAAATGAAATAGACCTCAAGGTTGTTGATTCATTTCCATCACCTACTGATAGGTGGAACATCTTATTACAAACCCTGTTATCTTTTTTTCATGCATGAGGTCCAAAACTGTCATCGTAGGTGACAATACATTTTTTCACCCTAGGATGTACTGCCCACATTGAGCCATGAAATTATTTCATGAGTTAAGACATGGGATTATCCTCGGGTGTAAAAAAACTAATATAACATATGTTAAAATGTATTAATGCAGGTAAATTAAGATGTCTCCAGAGTGGAGTGCACAGAGAATAGTTTTCACTTTTAATTAGAGGGAAAAAATCGGTGGTTTTTGAGATTTTATTTGGATTGGAATGAAAATTAGAAATGGAATGAAACAAATTAATAGAAGAAAATATTGTAAAATTTTATATGATAAATTTGATCAAGTTGGGGATGGTTTTCTAATTGCAAAGCTATCCATGTTTTATTTTATTCTAACCACTTTTGATAAGTTGTTTAATGTGATATTCCAAAATCACTTCCTCTCACTTCATTGGTCGAATTATGATGGTGAGAGAATTCTTTTCCATGATATCAGTTTGATATAATCTCCTTCCCAGGGCAATATAGTTGTTTTAAATATCCTCAATTGACTTGGTCAATACCCAACCATGTTTTGTTTATTCTTAGTAATAAAAAATATCCACCACCAAATTCACAAGTACTGATGACCAACGAGTACTTCACCACTAAAAATTGGTCTATTAAATCATATATAATCCAAAAACTACTCAAGGGAGATAATT
This sequence comes from Viscum album, assembly GCA_963277665.1. Taxonomy (NCBI): domain Eukaryota; kingdom Viridiplantae; phylum Streptophyta; class Magnoliopsida; order Santalales; family Viscaceae; genus Viscum; species Viscum album. The sequence goes on along the minus strand of OY728151.1, from coordinate 498,582,720 downwards.
ATATTTGACCAAATAAATAATAAATAATGTAATCAAAAATAATATTCGATCCCACTTGATAATAAAAACTGCTATATGAAATCGAAAACCACATTGCAGAAATGAGATAGAATTTTTATTCAATAAAGTGAATTTACTCAATAATTATAAAATATAAAACCTACCCTTATATCATCAATAAAAGTTTTACCCTAATATGGTAAAGGTCATAGAAATTTATGGGAAAGGATAAGGCATTAAAAACTATAAAAACTTCATGAAAGAAATTAAAAAGAAGAGAAAATGTCTAGCAGATTCTGTCCTCTAATATTTTTCTCTTCTATGGAACCACACCTCCTCAAATCACCCAAAGTTCTCTTCTAATATAATTATAAAAATCAAATTTCCTTTCGTTCCACCAAAGTTAAAATTAATTTTATAGTTATGGAGAAACATATGTAATATTTATTGAGGAAGACTATTTCTCAGTGAGATTTGGAAAAATAAGCATTCATTATTTCCCAACCAATATCTGACTTAATGAATCTCAATGTCCATGATATTCAACAGGTATATGAATATCTCACATGGCTTCCCATTCCAATTGTAATCACCTTAATCAGATATATTATGACCTATTTATGATTAATTAAATTATGTGGGGTTCATATAGTCATCCAGAATATTTCTCCAACTTAATGGAATTTTTAAGGTCTCTTGATTGCAGAATTATCTCATCTCACAGAAGAAAAGGTTTTATACCAAAAATCCATGTTTCTTAAATAGTAATCAAATAAATTGGGATTATATTATAAAAGATACATTCTAATTACCAAAACACATAGAATCTAGTAAATCCTCAAAATTAGGAAACTTTCCAAATATTAACACAAAACATACCATAAATCCAAAGGTGATCTAAATAAAATTTAATTGATGACTTTGGGGGATTTTAATATTTTAAATACATGTAAAAAATTTATAAAATTTAAATATATCAATTCCCCACACTTATCCCTTGGACTCATGGACAAGTAAGAATTAAAATAAAATCACAATAAATTTTAAACACACTGCCACGATATCTACCAAATCCACACCATGAAACGAAATGATATCATGCCTCATAAAAAATTATTTAAAGTAAAAATTTATATCATTTATTATATTTCTTACTAATTTCACATCCCATGCACACAAGTCACCTACCTCACATTAGTTTCCCCTCATTTCACAAATGCCAATTTTTAAGAAGCTTTTTCGCACCCAAGTCATGAAAGGGTCACCGAAGGATTGATAAATTCCAACATCTCTATGTGATGTAAGTCAAGGATATGTGTTTATCATGAGTACTTTTTAGGGTTGTTCTATGGATTATTGTTTAGAGGATTTAGATGTTAAAAATTCTAACACCGAAAAAGGAGGGCTTGGCTCTTTTTGATGCAAAATTGAATGATTTTATTTTCACTCAACAATGGTCTCTTTCTCTAACCCTTTTAGAAAATATGCTCCATTATGATGATAAATCTAGGAATGATAAAAGAGATCATCATTTTAGCAAGAAAAATTTCAATATTCTCAAAAATTATTTTTCTTAAAAGATCTAAATACGAATATCTTTCTTTTTAACATCAGATGCTCCAGAAAGATACAACTTCCATTATCATGAAAGAGATAGAAAAGGAACATCTTTTAACAAAATAAAATATTTATTGGAAACATCGACTCTTCAGTATTTAATTTTTTACCCAAAGTATCACCAAATGGGTTAGTACACCAAAGGACATCTTCCCCCACATATAAGTTCACCTATATCATGAAATTTCACTTCAAGCACAGGTTGGATAAATAAAACTAGCTTGTAATTTGGCTAACCTAATAGGATGTTCATTTCATAGAAGCGATACAATAATTAATGTATCAAGTATTCCATAATAAAAATGGATATTTTGAGAAGGGGGATTTAAAAAAAGAAATATTTCAATAATTTAAAACATAACTACCTTGAACCCTCTTGTTTTGAAATGAATAAATCAAATTGTAGTTGACACCATGACAATCTAGTTCTCTCAATATCTGATTTTAGTGAAACTAATTTGACAAAAAATTGTTTAGAAGCCTCACTGGTATGTGATTTCAATGATATATGTATAGTTAAATGTGGCATGGGATTCAAATATCAATGTATATTGCATGAAATTACCAAATAATTGATCTGAAAGAAAATTCATTTTCAGAATTCATTTAAGCTCAATTTTAGGGGATAAATTGGTTCAGCCAAATTGGTTTAAAATATTTAATTGATACTCATTTCAGCTCCAATATTTCACGAATACACAAAAACGAAAGAAAAACACAAAAATTTTTGAAAAACACACCCTTTTTTTTGAAAAATGATCAAAAAATGAAAATCCTAAACTACAAAGGTTCCATCCCCCATGACTAAATGGTGAGGTGTCATAAATGAATTTAAATGTATTTAACATGTTATAAAAATTTAAAATGAATTTCAATAACAATAATTTGTGAAGGATATGTATGACCTAATTTAATGATAGTGCATCATTCAGTTAAACTCCAATGTGTTGCATACTGAAAACCTATAAGCACAATAACAAAAGAAAACATAAAAAAATTGAAGTAAAAGAAAATATAAATAGTATGAGAAAAGTAGAATAGATCATGGGTTAATCCCCCAAGTGGGCACTGGGTTTTGGCTGCTTCCAGATGGGCAGATCTGGTGGGTTATCCCCAATCTGATGGTGGGTAGAGTTTCATTATGATGAACCAACAAAAATTCTTCTTTACATCATTTACTTATTCCTTTTTGTAAAGGACTCCATTTGTATAGTACACCAAATCTACCCCTAGGATAGTAAGATACATCTTTCTTGGTGGGGGAAGGACAAAGAATGAGTCCACATATTTCTTGGATTCCAATTGCACAACCTCCTCTACCATCTCTAGTGGCAGATGAAGGTATGTTGTGTCATTGAAAAAATCAAAGGGAATGTCAGAGTATAATTTTATTTTAACAATGTTAAAGTAGGAAGATTCAATATTAAATTCTTCCCTTCCAATGTAAGCATCTTGAAACCATTTTTCCTCAATAAAATCAATGTGGATATCTTCATTAAACCACCCAATAAATGATCAACTAGTTTGGGGATCTCCAGATGATCCTATTCAGATGAATCTTTTTTTCATCTTCATCCACCAAGGTGATACATGTGTTTTATGAATCTGAAAATTTCAAGCAAGGGGAGGTAATAATCAATTCATTTTCAATAAAATTAAATTATAATGAGTTCATGAAAAGCTCATCTCCCTGATTATTCTCAACATCAATTGCATATTCACTAGGAAGTGTCTTAGGGAGTAAAGATTCTCTTGATTAAGGTAGGCAGTCGGGTTCCTCGATATTCTCTTCAAATTTTACCCCATTAATAGTGTATTCCTTCAATGATGTCGGATCTTCTACATTATGAGGAACTAATGAATTAAATCGTTTCTCACACTCATTCCAGATTTCTTCTACATCCGGTTGATCTCCAATATGTACTTCATAAGGCATATCATCTTCATTAATCATTCTTAGTAATGGTTGAGAAGGGACAAATGGATCTTCTTTTAATTCCATCGTGGTATCCACAAGTTCATAAACATCAAAGGATAGTGGGGAATCCACTTCCAGTAATGGATCATGATTAGGTTTAGGTTTCTTTTGGGATGTGTGAGCATAGTCAATTAGCCATTCCATTTTTCTTTCCAGGTCATGTATTTCTTCCTGAAGTCCATGAAATTGATCTTTTGATCAAACTTTCTCTTCTTGATGAACCTTTAATATTTCTTGAACATATTATGGATAATACTCTAGGAGTTCAATTAATTCTCCTTCCAATCCCTCCAATACTGAGTAATCATTATTTTCATTAAAGTCTAGAATTAGATCTTTGAATTCATACTCCTTGATGATTTCGATTCAAGAACCCATGATCTGTTTATCAAAGGGAGAAACAGTATCCTCCATAGAACAAGGTGAGTCAATAATTCTTTCTTTCAATCATGGATAAAAATTCCATTAATTAAAGAAAAAATCATTTTAGAACATCATGGAATAAGATTTTTTATGTTTTATTAAAATTTAAAAAGTGTCATATATTTATAGTTAGATTGTTGGCACAACCTCCCTAGAAATGGTGCCATGTTTTGACACATGAATGTCATTGGTTGTGACAAAAAAATATAACCTAAGTTAAAATGAAGTAAAGTGGGTAACCTAGGATGTTTCCAGACATGATTGCAGACAAAATATTTTTCACTTTTAGTTAGAGGGATAAAATGGGCGGTTTCAGAGATTTAATATGTTAGGGAATAACAATTAATAATATAATGAAAAAAATTAATAGAATAAAATTTTGAAAACTGTGTTATGAGAAGGTTGATTATGGAAGGGTAGGTTTTCTAATACCAATGCTATCCTTGTTTTATTTTATTCTAACCCCTTCTGCTATGTTGTTTAAAGTGAGATTCCACGATCATTTCCTCTCACTCCTTCGGTCGAATGGTGGTGGTGAGATAATTCCATACCAATATCTCATTTTGGTCTACATTCCATCTATGTTCAATTGTGTTGTAGTAAATAACCTCAATTGAATTCAACAATACTTGATCAGGTCTTGTTTATCATAAGCAATCAAAAACACTCACCTCCACTTTCTCACGTACTGATGATCTCCATGTACTTCACCATTAATCCTTGTTCTATTCCACCATATATAAAAAAAACCTAGTGGAAAGAGATAATGATAATTTACCAAAGAAGAAATAAAAAATGGAATCAAAAATTAAATATGATCACACATGATAAAAACCCACTTTATGAAATTTAAAACCACCTTGTAGAAAAGAGATAGAATTTTTATTCAATATTGTTCATGAACTCAAGAATTATAATATAGAAAAACTACCCTTCCACAATCACTCTGATGTTTACCCCACCATGGTAATATTAATACTTATTAATGGGGATGGATAAGGAACTACTAAAATATGAAAAATAAACTAACAAAATAGAAAAGAATAAAAAATGTTTAGTAGATTTAATATTTCGAATATTTACTTCTATTTTGCACCACTCTTCCTCAAATCACACAAAGATCCCTGCTTATAGAATTCTCCAAATCAAATTTCCTTTTCTTCATCCAAATATCAAATTAATTGTAAGGTTATATAAAATGATATGTAATATTTACTAAGGATGAATTTATCTAATTGAGAATTCCAAAAGTCATCATTCAGTGTTTCCCATCCAATATCTGACATAAGTAATCTCAATCAACATTATATTCAACAGGGATAAGATTATCTAACATTGATGACCATTACAATTAGAATCAAACTAATTAGAGCTATTATGACCTATTTATGATTAATTAACTAATGTGAGGTATACATGGTGGTCTAGAATCTTTCTCCAAATTAATTTAATTTTTAAGGTCCCTTGATGGAAAAATTAACTCATGTCATAGAAGAAAACATTGTGGCCCAAAACACCTAGTATCCTACCAAAACGAATCACCGAAATTGGGATTATATGATAAAATATATGCTATAATTACATAAACACATAAAATCTTTTAAATTTCCAAATTTAGGAAACATTACAATTTTAACAAAAAACAAACCATAAATCCAAAAATGATGTAAGTAAACATGAATTAATAAATTTGGTGGTTTAAATATTTGTAATACATATAAAAAATTTATAAAATATTATCTCAATCATGTTCCACCCTCATACTCATAGGAACAATAAACTGATTTCTCACATATATAATCTCATCAACATCTATTATCACGTCTGAAGGTGTCTCCACACCTTGAAGGCTTTACATTAAAGTTAAACACTCTAGATATCCATAATTTATGTCCCATGTCCATATCAAGAGTGTATACTCAACTACTATAGAAACATGAGTCATCTTTTCCTGACTCTCTTGAAATGACACATGCATTTGTGCCAGTAAGTTCATCATCTTCTAATATGCACTCGACTTATGTACCAACTATTTCGGAGTTTTCGTACCCAAGGCATCAACCACACTATTCCCCTTCCCGGGTGAATATTCTAATTCAAAATCAAAGGATTTCATATACTCTACACATATTTTCTACCAAATATTCTAGTCATGCTGTAAAACGATATTATTCATGCTTTTTTTCTCCATAAAAACTGTAATATTCTCTCCCTAAAGATAGTGTCAGCATCAATTAAGAGTATAAACCACTACTTCCAACTCGAGGTGATGTGTAGAGTAATTTTGTTCATGTGTCATGATCTGTTGAGACCCATAAGCAATGACATGATCCCCATGCAATAACACATATCTGTGTCCAATCCCCGAAGCATCAAAATAAACCATGTGCACCTCACATGGATCATGTAAGATAAACATTTATTCTAATGTCAAGTTCTTCTTCAACTCCTGGAAATAATTCTCACATGCTTATATCCAAAAAAAATATCCCTTTCTTTTTCAAACCAGAAAGTAGAGGTTCCAATCGAGAACATTCTTCAATGAACCTCTTGTAATAACTATATAATCAAAAAAATCATAGGATTTAAAAAACATTCATGGGATTATACCAAGTAATCACTACTTTTAATTTTTATGGATCCACATCTATACATTATTCTATGTTGATGTTCCCTAAAAAGTGTCATGATAAATCCAATACTGAAATTTAGATATCATAGTGCATAAATGACACGCTATCAGTGTACCAAGGAAGATGTCCATATATTAGGAATGATCATCATGTGTCTTAGAGTACATCAAGATGTTATCCACAAAAACCACCACAAACTTATCTATGTAATGTTGAATGATCCCATTCAACATGTTCATAAACAATGTTGGAGTGTTTTTCAACCCAAATGGCATTTCAAAAAACAGGAAAAGCCCATACCTTCTTCTAAAGAAGTTATTAATATATAAAAATCCCAAAATCTAACATAATGATAACCTCATGTCATATATATATTTGAGAACATAGAATCCCCCTTGAGATGTTGAAACAGATAATCGATATGCAGAAGGGGATATCCGTTCTTTACACTCATTTTATTCAACTTTTGGTAATCAACTCACAATCGTAAACTTCAGTCATCCTTTTTTGCAAACAAAAAAAGTGATCCCCAAGGCGACGTAAATGGATGGATAAACCCTTTATCCTCCAACTCCTCCAACTAAATTTGGATCTCTTGAATTGTAGTTTGTCCCATTATGTAATGTGTAATAGACATCATCTCAACCCTCGGTATGAGCTCAATAGTGAATTATACATCTCTCTCAGGTGGAAACCATGAAAACCCTTCAAGAAAGACATCATAAAACCGTTCATCTACTGGTGGAAGGACATCATTCCTATCAATCCCATAATCTCGAAAAAGACTAGAAACATGGGTTGTGATATCACCCAGTTGCTGAGTAATTGTCTTAGGTCGACCTACATAGATATCCCATTCCCCACGAAGAACATACTAGTCACCCTTAGGAGATACAAAGATCAATATCCTAGAGTAACAATCTATATGGGATCAGTATGCGACTAGAAATTCCATACCCATAATCAAGACAAAACATGTTATGTCAAGAACATAGATATCACAATGAAAATGATACTCACTGATCTCTAGTGAACATTCCTTATAAAATCCTATAACGAGATACCGTGTTCCAAAGAGTGTATGTATATTCATCACCCCACTTACGGACTCCACCACCAAGCTCATGCTATTAACATGTTTTGTAGATAAAATGGAATGACATGCACAAGTATCAAACAAGGGATTTTCTAATGTAAAAGTGACTAGAATAGTTCATCTCACTATTGATGGACCATCCTCACTCTCCCCAAGGGTAGGTTTCATTGCATGTAACTTTCCTGCCCCACTTTCATGTGTTGTCCGCTCAGTATCTTGAGTAGCACAACATTGGTGATACAGTAGTTCATACCCTGAAGCACCATGTCCACTTACTCTACTACCTCTACGAGTAGAACTCCATATCTCAGTCATATATGGTGTATAAGACCCCATTCTTACACTCTGAATCTGAGAAGATGATCCCAGATTACCAGCTTCTCACTACTTTCTGTAGAACATATGTAGGTTCCCCATCTTCCCACAAAACTGGAAATGCATTGGTGGTCAATAAAAATGTGTTTGATAGTGTGCATGCCAACCCTACTGGAGGGAAATCACATGAGAAAGATCTGGTGAAACTATTATTCTTGAATGTCCACCTTATTATCAACTATCCTGATTAAGGATATCCTAACAGCACTTCCAGCTCTTGGAAGGAACACTGATTGATCATCCATTGATATCTACCTCTCTAGTACAAGAATCCTCTTTTAGTTTACTTTACAAATGAGATCCCCATTAACCAATTATGATAATTTCATCACCCTAATGATATTTACCTTGGACATAATTTCACACCTAATTCCATCATGAAATCAATTTTTCAAAGAATCATCATCTTCGGCCAAAGTTGGAAAAAAAATGTTGTAAATCTATGAAACATCTAGAATAATCCATTATGGACATATTGCATTGGGTCTGGTGTATAATCTCTGAAGCCTTCTCTGATCTATGTTCATATGGATATATGTTCTTCGTGAACTACTCTAGAAATTTCTTCAATAACACATCATCAGTTAGTCCAGATAGTACCTAAAATTCCCACTAATGCTTCACTGATCCCTGTAGCATATAAGCATCCTACTTGACCCTCATCTTAGCTGGAATTTCCAAATGGAAATGTACCATCTCTTTGGATTAAATCCACAAATTAGTTCCATCTAGTTCACCCTCTCCTATAAAAGTTAGAAGGTGAAACAACTAAAAATACCATTTCATCTTAGACGTGTTTCTCAAAACCTATCCTGGGTCTCTTTCAATTAATTTCATGAAACGAGAAAATTTATATAACAATTATTCCCCTACCTCCTCATCTTGAACCAATGTTGCCCCAAGTTCCTTACCTGGAATTTTGTTACAGGCCATACCCCTCGGTCTCTCCCTCGACAAGTGTTGTGGATTCGTATCTCTACAAATCCAGACACACATATCAGGTCTCATAATGCAACCTTATAACATTTATGTAAGAGGAGAAACTAACCCAACATGTTTTATCATGTCCTTTTCATCTTCTTCTTACCACACGGTCAAAACAGATGCCTTATTAATCATTCTACTCTTAGTTCTTGGTTAACAAGATTATATACACTCTCATTAATTAATTCAACCATTAATTAATCACATTATCTGAAATTAATTAATTCAATAGTTAATTATTTATTCATACTCATTTCATCAATCACAGTTCTCATTAGACAACCACTTAATCTTATTTTCAAATATTATTTCAATATCACAACAAGGAAAAGGAGTTCATGTTCAACAACTTAACTATAACCCATTTTCCTCTCTGTGCCTAGAATGATGCATGTCACAACTACCCAATTTGCCTAGAATTATGCATGTAGACTCAAGTATCATACCCCTATAGGCCACGAATTAAAATTCAATAACTATCAAAACATTTATCACAACACAACACAAGTGAATCTCCCAAGGTAATATAATATCTCACAGTAACAACAAACAGAAATCAAAATAATCCGACCTTTTGTACTCATATTTTCCCCCGTACATGAGTTTTCAACTCCAATGCACATGTTCATAACCATGCCTCGACTCTTCCTAGCTTCCTATCTTCCTTTCCCAAAATAGTAAGACAAAAGATGAAGAAAGAAAATAAAATTCCTCTCATACCACTTTATGACGTCCTGACTAGGGTGCCACGAATTGAAACCCCAATCCAGTTGGCCACATGCCCTCAAGAGTTCCTCCATATACGCTAGAGTGTGTTGACTAGCAGTGAGGGTTTGGTAATTCAGTCATGGGAGGACTATACCCTCTTTTGTCCAAATCAAAACACCAACAGATGCAAACAATAATAACCAAGTGCAATAGTATACAGATAACCATAATAACACCATTTCATATTATAGTCAACAATGAAAATAAAATACTCAACTATTAGTCAAAACAAGCTATTTCAATGCAATTTTCAAGTGTCTATAATGAAACATAATGTAAATACACGACGTCTCCCAAGTGTGTCCTGAACCAAATATGATTCCCTCTCTCATGATCCAATCCCAAACCACAACTTATCCCATGGCCTAGCCCTTATCCATTCCTGCAATAACTAATTATACATGGGTGCTGATAAGGCAGCCTGAATAGGGTGTGATTATGACTTAGAAGGCCCCCACCAATGGTGTCTAAATCAAATCCATTCAAATAACAGTGCATTAAATTTTATGAAGAAATAAATACAATTCATAATTAAACAGTTATCACATTGTCAAATAATCTTTAATCATTACATTAGGTCCAGTTTCAATTGATGTTTCCCATTTGAATAATCATTCATTATTTTCATTCATTATATTTAGGTTGACTGGCTGAGCCCCCAAAATCTCATTCATTATAGTTCAGCATTCCATGAACACCATATCTCATTCAGTGTTGGTTGTTATGCCAAACACCCCATATATCAAGCATGTTACCTATTTTGGAGGAACGTCATATCCATGTTCCAACATCTAATTAGTCTTGGACGCCATTTATAGCACTAAAAAATATTAGTGATTTAATCAATCATTAATTCACAATAATTGACCAATCATTCCATTAATATTCCAATGATTAGTTAAATATTTCAATGTCCATTAGTTAACTCAACAATTAACTAATCACATAACCCACTAATAAATACATCAATTGATTAATCAATCAATATAATTATCATTCCATAATTAATTGATCACTATTATTTATCCATATCAAATCTCAACTTATCATAATTAATTCTTACAATTTATTTTCTTTGATCAACTTCATGTCACATAATTAATTCTCATAATTAATTATCTTACATATCCGAATAAAATTTCATAATTAATTTCACCTAATAAAATATATTAATATAATTAATTCAATATCTAAATTACAATATCTCAACCCATAACCAATATACAAAGAAAAATGTATTTGGGAAACACCCCTTCGTTTGTTTCATTTTTCAATTATAAATTACTATCCAAGGAAATTAGAAGTCAATTTGGCATTTCTAATTACTCAAATTTAGGAAATCAATCCTCAAGGGAATCATCCAAATTCATAACTCAAATTAACATAACAAATTCATTAATATTGGAATTTGATTTATACCACCTACCCTTGTATAATGATGGATATTGCTCCAATAGAAATCCCCAAAATCTTAGAAGAAGAACATCATCAATCGAGCTCCAGATCTAAATACCTACACAAAAATTAAGATCAAAGGCATCGAGAACTTGAAAATATAGATATAGATCCCCCATCATAGATATTGATCTCAACTCATAGGTTCAGATACATGGAAATGGTGGATAAATTCCATGAATATATCAAGGACTGATAGAGAAATTAACTGGAGAAGAAGTAGGATAAAATCCAATTAAAAAGAAGAGATAAAATCTTAATTCGAGGCTTTGGATCTCGATGAATGATATTTCTATCACCCTAAAATCTCTTTGTATGTCTCTAGAAACCACTATAACTTGTCTGCCCCAATCAAAGGATGAAATATTGGAGTCTCAAGGGGGGGGGGGGGGGGGTTCATGAGGTTTTAAAAAATATTTTTGGATAATTTAATCCACACACACGGTTTCCTGGGCAGGGTCACACAGTTGGAGAAAATTGTGTGCCAACTATGCGGAACCCTCTATCTAAGTGTTCACAATTGTCAAGGTTTAGTCACATGCTTAGAAAAATCGTGAGCAAATTTTGTTGACCTCTTTGTCCATTTTTTCATGGTTGTCACATTTTGGTCCAACAGTTTCTCTAACCATTGAAAAACAATTAAAGCCCAATAGCAATTAGTTTTTCATAAAAAATACCCAACTGCACCCCAATACACTAATCCAGAACAAAGGTACTTAAAAACCATAAAAATTACCTAAAAACACCCGAGATGACTCCAAAAAATGTCTAGATCATAAAATAAATAAATAATAACATTTAAATGGTATATCATATTTGAAAAAAGCCTCACTATTAATTTTATAATGGGGATTTTTCATCTATGAATGAATTATAAAAAATTTATTTAATTCAAGATTATTACTATTTATTAAAATTCAAATAAATAATGTAATTTAGGGGAGGGGATCAATTTACTCCATTACCATGTTCTATATCCTCTCCCTCCATTCCTATCATCCTCTATATACCTCAAGGGTTGTCAAATATTCAAATAATGTGGTAGAAAGTGGGGAATTTTAGTAACCGTAATGTGAGGCATGGTATATGTTTTTCTCGATAAAAACATAAAATCATAAAAATTAATGGGATGTCTATAATGTGTTAATCTAATTGAAGATCCCAATGTAGGATCAGTAAAATTCTATAGAGAATGTAACATTATAAATTATATTAATATAAAAATTTCGATTCCTTAATTAATTAATCTATGTAAAAGGAATCATTTTTTGGATTCAGGTTGATTGAAATAGCTTGGGATGTGAGTTTATTGAGTTTATAAGAAGGTTAGGTCAATAGAGATAAATTACTCTTCCCAAAATTCTATTAAACAGAAAAATAAAATGAAATTAAAATATGAGAAAAAAAATAAAAAAATTTTTATATTCAAAAAAATATAACTATATATAATTATTTAAGAAAAATAATATTTTTATTAATACTAATTTACGTAATATTATAAATATTTTTCAATGCAATTTTTCTCTAAGGTGTTCAATTTGGGGTAAAAATATTCCCCAATTCATATGATTTTACAAAATTACTCAGATAGAAATTATTTTATTGGTTTTAAGGATATTTTTTGGGAATTATATGTATTATAATATATTGATTCTTATAGAGGATGGTGATCTTCATTGGGAGATATTTTGACGAGTCCTCCCAAACACAATTCATCAATTGAACAAAATTACAGTATGCATTGGATTGTCTATGCATTCTATGTTGATGAAAAAATGAATATTTTATAATGAACCTTGGATATTTGTGGATTTATATTGATATATTTTTATTTTGGTGATATTTTTTGGGTTTAAATATGAAGTAGGTGAATTATGAAAAGCAAGATGAAATAGTTAGACTTAGTTTTGGAATGAATATAAATTGATTTGGGTGGAAAAAAAATATATTACTATATAAATATTTTAATGTTTATTTATTTGTATCAAAATAAGTATTATTAAAACATGATAATAATAAATTTTATTTATTATTTAATAATTTTGGCATAATTGTTTAATTAGTGATTGTGTGTGTTTCTTAGTCCATGGAATGTGGTGACTGGTCATGCATGATAGTTTAGTGGATCTGATCATTGGATAAAGAAAGGGGAGATAATTAACATAAAAAATTTCCTTTGCATTTTATGAAAATAGTTAATTTATTTTGTATTCATTAAGGAAGAGAATAACTCTATATTTTAATTATGTTTGATAATATTAGATGCTAATAAATAATTTTAATGGAATGGATTATTAAAATAATGATGGATATGTAAATAATTAATTGATAACATGAAGAATAACATAAATGAATGTAGTTGTAGATTATTGAAAGATGTTGTAGAGAAAGTTGTTAAGAGGTATTAGTTGATAGAAATAAGTGAAATTTTTTTATTATATAAAGTAATAACAACATAAGATTAATATCTATGGATGTGAGATTGAATCTTAAGGGGGGAATATTGGCTAATGTTATGAGTTAATAGTGGTAATGAAGTAATTTCATGAAAATGAGGATTGTTTTTCTCATATATTAGATGATATCATCAAAAATAAATAAAAAAACCAAAAATTAATATGTATAAAATTAATAGATTAAAGAATGGTTTTTTGATCCTTAAGGAATAATGAAGTGAAATATTTTAAATAATGGATTGAAATATTTTGGGATTAGTTTTTGAACCTATTAGAGATATTTTAAATAACTTATAATGACTCTAAAATTATATCTATATAGGTAGTAAACTATTATATATTTTTAAGTGGTAAAAAATAATTCCAAATAAACATTCATCAGTTAATGAATTATTTTTCCCTCTCAATCTATTCATGAAGTGGGAGTTTGTGAGGATGATACTTTATATGGTATTCTACCTGAGTAGGCTTCTGTGTATCATATAAAGATCTTTTTCTATACTTAAAAGATTGTTTTGATTGTGTTTTTTTACATTACATTTTTATATAGCATCAAGTAGTCAAATATCGAGGGTTGTGGCATATAAAATATTTTATATTATAGACTCTCCCTCTGAATAAGGTTTGAAGGGAATGAAAATGGACATACTACTATATATTTTAATCCTTAGATATATGAATTTCAACTAATGTCAGAACATGTATACACATATAGTTATAGATATGGGTAATTACTTTGGTGGAGATGTGGATTTCATCCTATGTTTCTGAGGTAATTAGATAAGCTTGTTTAATATGGTGATTCTAAACTCTTGGTAACTTATATTTACTCCATATTCTATTTATTACTATATATATTTTGAGTTATGAGGACAGGAATCTATGATGTGTTATGGGTTTTTATTGCTATATATTTTCCCGAAACCCTGTTACATAGCATGTTTACTGAAAAATGGATACGGTCTAATTGATCAAGGTGGTTCATGGTTTTTTCTATTTATAATGTAAATTGATGTTTCATTGAGTAAACATTACATTCCATTTATAAATTTAATCTTTATATGTATAAGGTTTTGACTCACAACATGGGACTTCCATATTTGATATTCTTATTTCACCCCTGAATGAACACTTCCACATTATTTTATTCAAGCCATTAAATTAAAATTCTAAAAGGATGGAAGATAATGATAAATTAATATGGATTATGGATGTGGATATTTTCTGGATTTTATATTTCATTTTGGTGGCCACTTTTGTATCAACAATATTCAGGGTGTATTGTTTTTAGGAAAAAAGTGGTATGTATTAATTTTCATGTATCATTTCACTTTGATCAATATATATTCTCATATATATTAATTTTTGGTGATATTAATAATTACGCTTCATAATTTAATGGATAATTTAAGATGTATGAGAGTTGATTAAATTATAATTAGAAATAATTCCCCCCATGATATGTGTATTCTTCAACACTCATTACTAGTCCCTATCATTGTGGTGGTAGAATCAGGAATTTCACTAACAAATGATTTGGGATTTTACAATATGGTATTCATGTTATTGGAAGGATTATAGAGAAATAAATATGAGAGTACTGGTTGGGATGGTTAGAATATGTCTTACATTGGATCTATAGAAAAAATAATTATAACAGAATAATTTCTAAAGGATGCATTTGTTTACATATTCCTAGGAAAGACTATTAACGATGAAACAATATTCCGGATTTCAATTTGAAATAAGAATTTAAATGTGGGATAAAACATCTTAATGATCTAAGATTATATTTTTTGATTTCCTATTTTATTTGATTACATCTATGAATAGTATCTATGATATCGACTACCAAAAGAGTTCATGAAATTCTAATCATTCACCATGAGTTTGTGGTCGACATTATATATTTAATACAATGTGAAGGTATTTTCAATATTTAAATTTTTTTATACTCAAACAATATTGTAATTATGAACTATGAAATATAGTAAATTTGATTTTTTATTTAATGGTACCAGATATTGAATTTTCTAGGTCCCAGGAAGGCTTAAATTGTATTTAAGAAATATGTATATAGATATTTATTTATTGATGGGAAAAATATTTATTTGATTATTTATAATTTACATATATTATGTTATAGGTTGACTACATGTTTGAATTCAATTTTGGAATAATAATTTACAATACATGTACTTATTTCTGAAGTTGATATATTATACCAGTGGAGTTTCACTAACTATAGTGCCACTAGAGGGTGTTTTTATTGTATGATATACTAGTTATTAGAGTGTAATAGTGTAATTATAGTGCTATATATAAGCTCTCTATGTTATGAAATCAAGTATTAATAATTCTTTATATATTATAATTTAACACGATTAACATTCATGCGAACTTCTTGAATAGGATGTTAGAAGTGAATTATTTTCATTTTCTATGTGAGGTGAATACATATGGTAATTTACAAAAACATACTGTATAGAGATGTGAAGGAACATTTTTTGTGGGACAACATAAAGAGGGAGATTGCTGATTTTGTGTCAAGATGTATGGTTTGTCAACAAGTGAAAGCTGGAAGGCAACACCCGGGAGGAGTCATGCAACCTCTTCCCATACCGGAGTGGAAATGGGACAATATTACTGTGGACTTTGTCATGGGGCTACCAAAGACTCCTAGAAGGAACGATGCAATATGGGTTATTGTTGATCATCTTACCAAGTCAGTACATTTTCATGCAATAAGAGAAGATCTACCCCTGGAAAGTCTAGCAAGACTATATATTAATGAAGTTTTGAGACTTCATGAAGTACCCCTATTGATTGTTTCTGAACGTGATCCCCATTTTACTTCAAGATTCTGGAAAAGTATTCAGAAATACCAGGATACTGAACATCATTTGAGCACTGCATATCACCCTCAGACAAACGGACAATCAGAACGGACTATTCAAACCTTAGAAGACATGTTGAGATCTTGCTCACATGACTTTCAGGGTATGTGGGATCAATATTTACCTCTGGTAGAATTTTCCTATAACAATAGCTTCCATTAGAGTATTCAGATGGCACCATATGAAGTGTTATATGGAAAGAGATGTCGTACACCAACCTGTTGGGATGACGTTGGTGAAAGAAAACTTGTAGGCCCAGAACTGGTGGAGGAAACAGTGGAAAAGGTGAAGGTAATCCAAAATCACATCAAAGTAGGCAGAAGAGCTATGCCGATAATCGAAGGAAGGATTTGGAATTTGAAGTTGGTGATCATGTTTTCCTGAAGGTATCTCAATATAAGGGAGTCATACGTTTTGGTAAGAAAGGTAAATTGAGTCCCAGGTACATCGGACCCTTCGAAATTCTAGAACGAATTGGGGCTATAGCTTACCGATTGGCAATGCCGCCAAGTCTCTTCAAAGTTCACTATGTGTTCCACGTATCTCTGTTGAGGAAATACATGCCTGACCCAACGCATTTACTCACCTATGAGGAATTAGAACTAGAACCCGATCTGTCTTATTGCGAAGAGCCCATCAGGATTCTTGATACGAGAGAACAAGTACTGAGAAACCGGATGACATGTCTGGTAAAAGTTTTGTGGAGAAACCATAAGATGGAAGAGGCAACGTGGGAACCCAAGGAACTTATGATGAAGAACCACCCGAGTCATTTCATGTGATAAGTGTTCTAGAAATTTCTAGGATAAAATTATTTGAAGGAGGGGAGAATCTAATATCCCAAGCTTCTACGGTACGCTTCTCTTTGAATAATGTGATAGCGTGTGTTGTACGCAACACCGAGTTCTAACACACCATAACCAATCAAACTAGCCGTTATGAATAGTAATATCTACTTTTTTAAATTATATGTATTTTATTTTTTAAAATGGACTTAATTTTTGGATTCGGAATATCGAATTTAGCCTAAGGTGAAATTTTGGTACTTTTCGGATAACTGTATTATTTTGATGAATAGTGAAAGTTACTAAATTTTAATTAAAAACAACTTTTTTATCAAAAAAAATAGTAGTGATAAATTATGAATTTGAGATGTTTTAAAGTATATTTATAATATATTTTTACCATTTAATACAATGTTGGTCATTGGACATAAGTTTACTATTAAACCGGACATAAACAAGTGTCAGTCATTTGATAGTTATAATCTCTTAAAAACACGCTTTTTGTTTTAACAACGGGAATTAATTTTAAATTAATTTCTGCCACTTCTGTGTTTTGAATTTGGAAAAATGGATTACATATTTGGAATCATGATTTTCAAATTGTGTAAATAGGTAACTTCTATTTTTAGACATTTTGAATAATTACTCCGGTAAATATTTTATTTACCACGGTTAAGGGTAAATCCGGTAAATAAGGGTTAAAAAATAATATTATAATAATAATAAATTAACCTAAAACGTGTCCCAGCCTTATTCGATGATACATGTTCGACCATAGCTATCTTTGGGTCGATTTGGGACCCCATGGATCCACTTGTAGGTGATAGGGACACTTAATTTTAATTAAGTTAAAATGAATACAAAATGATACAACCATATATCTTTTAGAAAAACAATTTTTACCTAGGGTTATGTAAGTTGTATTTTCGAATATAAATATTAATTATAAAGATAAAAAGATTTCCTACATGATGATATTTTATTTATAATTTTTAGAGATTAAATAATTTAATTTATTCATGACACAATGATGATGCAGAAATTACCATAATAGTGAAAATTTAAACTAATTGATATTATAAATAACCAAATAAATATAATTTGAGACATTTAATGAATTAAATAAATTTTATAGGATAATATGACATATTATTATTCATTTAATTAACTTTTTCGAAGTAATAATTCTGTTATGATTTTCACAAAAATCAACTATTGAATAGTGTCAAAATTGACATAAAAGAGTTTTTAAAAAATATATTATATTATTAATTGATATTAAATTCCTAAAAATCTAAGGATCGGCCAAGAGACTTATATCATGATATTTGTATCATTAATGGTCCACTTGGGGGTCTCTTGGATATATATAGTATGTTTATTAACTATATAATATAAAAATACAAAGTGACATGGTATCTGTCAAACTAATTAACTAAGAGTTAATACTAAAAGATAAGGTTAATATAGTAACCCAAACCTGTCTAAATTCTATTGGTTGAATGGTTTCCGACCTTGAACCACCTTAACATTCATATAATCAATTTTGGATCCATTATAAACTGAATATGAATTTATTATAAATTAATATTTCTAGCTTTTCCAAAGGTGCCCCTCACCCCTCTTATAAAAAGGGCACTCCTTCTTATCATTTCATCACACCTTCAAAGCCTTTTAGTTCGGCCAAACTCTGCCCAAATACTCTCCCAACATCCCTCACTAAATCCTAGAGGCCTTAGTTTGATCAGAAAGCAAACCTAAGGAGCCCTTTTGATCAAATCAAAAGGAAGAACCCAAAGAAGAGGTAATGATTTCCCCACCTTTTTCCATGTTCCTTTCTTCTTCCACTTCTTCTTCCTTTGTTATTACCATTATAAAATAATAAATCTAATATCATATATATAATATGATGTTATTATAAATATGGTACAACCTTATTCAGTATTCTATCCACCCTTTGAATAACATGTCACCATACGTGCGTACATACGACTTACCGTCTCCACGTCATGGTGTAATTTTTATTCAATATATTATTATTTGGATGGGTATAATAATGATGTGTAACTCATGTAAATAATAAATATAACATGTTAATGATTCTATATATATGATATACCATCCATTTATATATTATTTTAATATCCAAAGAATGATATTGTGGCTCATGTGTACGTACGGACTACCGTCTTCACGAACGCGATGAGATTCATTCTCCATCGTATCCATTCAAGTATAATTATCATTTGATGATTTAAGAATAATGTTTAAGGACTTGATATCATTCTGTATATGAATAATATAAAACCTATCCATGATAAACATGGCTTATGTAACAAAACATGTAAAAGAAAATGAGTAAGTTAACACCCGAAACGACGATAATACTAAGATATTATTAACAAATCAATGTTAAAAGATCATATATGATATCATATGAATGTATATTATTCTTGTATAATTTAATAAAAATTATTTCACTATTATACAGGAGGTTAACCTACCCCAACCAAGGAAAAGTACATGGTAAGGGTTATTTCACAATCTCTTCATTATCCGAGGTTGTTTATACGTAATAATCTACTGGGATCTCTTTATTATCCACATCCATGTTTCTTAAAAATTAATTTCAAAACATTTTTACTTTTTACTAGAATATGGGTTAAAGTCATTTATACCCTTGTTTGACTTTTTATAATAGGTTTATAAATGAACCATTCCATCTTTTTCCAAACAAGGTGCTTTTTAACCTTTTCGACAAAATTAAGGTAAGAATGTTATTTTTAACTTATACGGCGGGTCCGGCTATTTTCCGCCGTTATAAAATTGTCTAAGCTTCCCTTACAATCTTATAATAATATTTTCAAAGAAAATGTTTTATTTCATAAATGTAAGACTCTTAAATGATTTCAAAATAGAAAGAGATATTTCTCTAAAAAGATTTTTGATTTCATCTATGTCAACATCCTTTGAAAGATTTTATGCTTATTTGAAGTTGATTTATTATGATACAAAACTTCTATATTGTATTGAAGGTTTTGTGATATGTTTGACTGTGGATGTGCTATTTTTATACCGTTCATAGTTTATGGTGAAAGTATTGACATTTCGTACGCTATTTTTAATACGAATGTTTATGTTATGTGTAAAACATTTCATATGAGAATGCATTGGACTTAATATGTGATGGGTGGAGCCCGCTATAGCTTCTCGATGCATCATTAGGTCTCATGAGACAAACTAGTGTCTTGGCACAAGTCCTTGGAAAAATCTTATTTTTAGTCATGGCACGAGGCCTTGGCTATGTGGTTATGATAGTCTGGCATTATGCATTCCATCATTATGAAAGTGGTTATTGATATTGCATGTGATTATTCGATTAGTAGAATATCCATGTGAATAAGTAAATGGAATTATTTCATTTTACTTTTTCCATACTATGTTGAAGGAGGGTAGAATGTAACACCCCAAGATTTCATAGTTTGTTATTTCTTCAAAATAATTCAATAACATGCACTACACGCAACACCGAGTTCAAGCGCACTATGACTTACCAAACAAGCCGTTCAAAAGAGGTTATGAATAGTAATAACTAAATTTTGAACCATATATAATATTTGTTATTTTAGAATCCATATTATTAGTTTCTTAGACATAATTTAAGAATAAATTCATTTTTAGATAAAAGAAGTATTTTTCAAAAACGCACTTTTACCAACTTTAATAGTGAACCCTTTTTAAATCCAATATTTTAAACATTTATAAATTTGATTTTACTAAATCAATTCATTTAAAATGGGGACATAAAAAATCTACAATGTAACACCCCAAGCTTCCATTGTACGCTACTCTTTTAATAATACAGTAGCGTGTGTTGTACGCAACTTCGAGTTCTAACACACACAACAACCAATCAAACTAGCCGTTATGAATAGTAATACCTAATTTTTGAAATTTTATAAATTATATCTCTCAAAATGGACTTCATTTTTGGATTCGTAATATCGAAATTAGCCTAAGGTGATATTTTGGTACTTTTCGGATAACTTTAATATTTTGATGAATAGTGAAAATTACTAAATTTTAATTAAAAACAACTTTTTTAGTCAAAAAAATTAATAGTGATAAATTATGAATTTGAGAGATTTTAAAGTATATTTAGAATATAGTTTTACCATTTAATACAATGTTGTTCATTGGACATAATTTTACAATTAAACCGGACATAAACAAGTGTCAATCTTTTGATAGTTATTATTTCTTAAAAACACGTTTTTTGTTTTAACAACGGGAATTAATTTTAAATTAATTTCTTCCACTTATGTGTTTTGAATTTGGAAAAATGGATTCCATATTTGGGATCAGGATTTTCAAATTGTGTAAATAGGTAACTTTTATTTTTAGACATTTTGAATAATTGCTGCAGTAAATATTTTATTTACCATGGTTAAGGGTAAATCCGGTAAATAAGGGTTAAACAATAATATTATAATAATACTAAATTACCTTAAAAGGTGTCCTAGAATTATTGGTTGATACATGTTCGACCATATTCATCTTTGGGTCGATTTTGGGACCCCATGGAGCCACTTGTAGGTGATAGGGACACTTAATTTTAATTAAGTTAAAATGAATACAAAAATGACACAAGCATATATCATTTAGCAAAACAATTTTTACATAGGGTTATATATGTTGGAGTTTCTACTATAAATATTAATTAGAAAGATAAAAATATTTCCTACATGATGATTTATTATTTATAATTTTTAGAGATTAAATAATTTAATTTATTTATGACACAATGATGATGCAGTCATTACTATAATAGTGAAAATTTAAAATAATTGATATTATAACTACCCAAATAAATATAAATTGAGAATTTTAATGAATTACAATACTTTTATAGGATAATATTACATATTAGGATTGATTTAATTAACTTTCTTCGAAGTAATAATTCTGTTATGAGTTTCACAAAAATCAACTATTGAATAGTGTCAAAATTGACATAAAAGAGTTTTTAAAACAAATATTATATTATTAATTGAGATTAAATTTCTAAAAATCCAAGTTTCGGCGAAGAGACTTATATCATGATAGTTGTATCATTAATGGACCACTTGGGGGTCTCTTGTATGTATATAGTATGTTTATTGACTATATAATATAAAAATACAAAGTGACGTGGTAAATGTCAAACTAATTAACTAAGAGTTAATACTTAAAGATAAGGTTAATATAGTAACCCAAACCTATCTAAATTCTATTGGTTGAATGTTTTCCGACCTAGACCCACATTAAAATTTAAATAATCAATTTTGGAGCCATTAGAAACCACATATGAATTTATTATAAATTAATATTTCTAGCTTTTCCAAAGGATCCCCTCACCCCTCTTATAAAAAGTGCACTCCTCCTTCTCATTTCTTGACACCTTCAAAGCCTTTTGGTTTGGCCAAACTCTGCCCAAATTCTCTACCAACATCCCTAACTACAACTTAGAGGCCATAGTTTGATCAGAAAGCCAACCTAAGGAGCCCTTTTGATCAAATCAAAAGGAAGAACCCGAAGAAGAGGTAATGATTTCACCACCCTTTTCCATGTTCATTTCTTCTCACACTTCTTCTTCCTTTTTATTACCATTATAAAATAATAACTCTAGTATCATATATATACTATGATGTTATTATAAATATGGTACAACCATATTCAATATTCTATCCACCCTTTTAATAACATGTCACCATACGTGCGTACGTACGGCTTACCGTCTCCACGTCGCAAAATATTATTTTATAATTAATTCATATTTGGTTTCTAATGGATCCAAAGTGGATTATTTAAATGTTAAGGTGGGGATAGGTAAGAAACTACTACAAAAATATAAGCATATCTTTTATGGAAACACTATATATTTTCATAAAGTTTTACATTACATCATAATGTGAAAAACTACAACAACAACATATTGTCTCCATAATACACACTATTATCCCCTCATAATATCCCTGCAGGTCATTCATAATTTAATTCTTCACATCCTGGGAAAAATAAAACATAGAAAAGGGGTGAGCTCAAATGCTTAGTAAGGATAACAATATAGCGGAAACTTTCACAAATAAGAATAAACATTTAAGGCAATGTATAACTAAAACAAAAGACTTTTAACCTTCAACTTCAACATTGTATAGCAAAAATAAAATGAAATAATTCTATTTACTTATTCACATGGATATTCTACTAATCGAATAATCACATGCAATATCAATAACCACTTTCATAATGATGGAATGCATAATGCAAGACTATCATAACCACATAGCCAAGGCCTCGTGCCAAGACTACAAATAAGATTTTGCCAAGGCCTTGTGCCAAGACACTAGTTTGTATCATGAGACATACCGATGCCTCGAGGAGCTGTAGCGGGCTCCACCTGTTACATATTAAGTCCAATTCATTCCCATATGAAAAGGTTTAAACATAACATAAACATTCGTATTAAAACTAGCATACGAAATGTCAATACTTTCACCATAAACCATGAATGGTATACAAATAACACATCCACAGTCAAACATATCACAATACCTTTAATACAATATTGAGGTTTTGTATCATAATAAATCAACTTTAAATAAGCGTAAAATCCATCAAAGGTTGTTGACATAGATGAAATCAAAATTCTTTTTAAAGAAATATCTCTTTCTATTTGGAAATCATTTAAGAGTCATATATTTATAAAATAAAACATTTTCTTTGAAAATATACTTATAATCTTGTAAGGGAAGCTTCAAAGATTTTATAACGGTGAAAAATAGCCGCACCCGCCGTATAAGTTAAAAAAACATTCTTACCTTAATTCTGTCGAAAAGGATAAAAAGCAACTTGTTTGGAAAGCCACGGAAAGATTCCTTTATAAAACTCTTATAAAAATTCAAACAAGGGTATAAATGACTTTTTCCCATATTATTTTAAATAGTAAAAATGTTTTGAAATACATTTAAATGAAACATGGATGTGGATGATAAAGAGATCCCAGTAGATTATTACGTATAAAAAACCTTGGATAATGAAGAGATTGTGAAATAACCCTTACCTTGTAAATTTCCATGGTTGGGGGTGGGTTAACCTCATGTATAATATTTAAATAATTGTTATTAAATTATAAAAGAATCATATACATTCATATGATATCATATATGATCTTTTAACATTGTTTTGTTAATAATATCTTAGTATTATCGTCGTTTCAGGTGTTAACTTAATCGTTTTATTTTATATGTTTTGTTACATAAGACATTTTTGTAATGGATAGGTTGTATATTATTCATATACAGAATGATATCAATTCCTTAAACATTATTTTTAAATCCTCAAATGATAATTATACTTGAATGGATACGATGGAGAATGAATCTCATCGCGTTCGTGGAGACGGTAGTCCGTACGTACGCACGAGCGACAATATCATTCTGTTGATATTAAAATAATATATAAATGGATGTTATATCATATATACAGAATCATTAACATGTTATATTTATTATTTACATGAGTTACACATCATTATTATACCCATCCAAATAATAATATATTGAATAACAATTACACCACGACGTGGAGACAGTAAGCCGTACGTACGCACGTATGGTGACATGTTATTCAAAGGGTGGATAGAATACTAAATATGGTTGTACCATATTAATAATAACATCACAGTATATATATTATACTGGAGTTATTATTTTATAATGGTAATAACAAAGGAAGAATAAGTGGAAGAAGAAAGGAACATGGAAAAGGGCGGTGAAATAATTACCTCTTCTTCGGGTTCTTCCTTTTGATTTGATCAAAAGGGCTCCCGAGGTTGGATTTCTGATCAAACTAAGGCTTCTAGGTTGTATTGAGGGAAGTTGGGAGTGTATTTGGGCAGAGTTTGGCCGAACCAAAAGGCTTTTAAGGTGTGAAGAATTGAGAAGGAGGAGTGCCCTTTTTATAAGAGGGGTGAGGGGCACCTTTGGAAAAGCTAGAAATATTAATTTATAATAAATTCATATTCGGTTTCTAATAGCTCCAAAATTGATTATTTAAATTTTAAGAAGGGGATATGTCGGAAACCATTCAACCAATAGAACTTAGACAGGTTTGGGTTACTATATTAACCTTATCTTTAAGTATTAACTCTTAGTTAATTAGTTTGACATTTACCATGTCACTTTGTATTTTTATATGATATAGTTAATAAACATACTATATACATCCAAGAGACCCCCAAGTGGTCCATTAATGATACAAATATCATGATATAAGTCTCTTGGCCGATCCTTAGATTTTTAGGAATTTAATATCAATTAATAATATAATATTTGTTTTAAAAAACTCTTTTATGACAATTTTGACACTATTCAATAGTTGATTTTTGTGAAACTCATAACAAAATTATTACTTCAAACAAAGTTAACTAAGTCAATCCTAATATGTCATATTATCCTAGAAAATTATTTTAATTCATTAAAAGTATCAAATTATATTTATTTGGGTATTTATAATATCAATTATTTTAAAATTTCACTATTATGGTAATTACTGCATCATCATTGTGTCATAAATAAATTAAATTATTTAATATCTAAAAATTATAAATAA
Organism: Viscum album; assembly: GCA_963277665.1. Lineage (NCBI taxonomy): Eukaryota > Viridiplantae > Streptophyta > Magnoliopsida > Santalales > Viscaceae > Viscum > Viscum album. Next base: position 498,556,601 of record OY728151.1, on the reverse strand, counting down.
AATAGCTTCATGTAGGAAATCGTTTTATCTTTCTAATTAATACTTATAGTCGAAAATCCAAAATATATAACCCTATGTAAAAATTGTTTTTCTAAAAGATATATTCTTGTGTCATTTTTGTATTTATTTTAACTTAATTAAAATTAAGTGTCCCTATCACCTGCAAGTGGCTCCATGGGGTCCCAAAATCGACCCAAAGATGACTATGGTCGAACATGTATCAACAAATAAGGCTAGGACACGTTTTAGGGTAATTTAGTATTATTATAATATTATTTTTTAACCCTTATTTAAGGGATTTACCCTTAACCATGGTAAATAAAATATTTACCGCAGTAATTATTCAAAATGTCTAAAAATAAAAGTTACCTATTTACACAATTTGAACATCCTGATTCCAAATATGGAATCCATTTTTCCAAATTCGAAACACAGAAGTGGAAGAAATTAATTTAAAATTAATTACCGTTGTTAAAACAAAAAGCGTGTTTTGAAGAGATAATAACTATCAAAAGATTGACACTTGTTTATGTCCGGTTTAATTGTAAAATTATGTCCAATGACAAAAATTGTATTAAATTGTAGAAATATATTTTAAATATACTTTAAAACCTCTCAAATTCATAATTTATCACTACTAATTATTTTGATAAAAAAGTTGTTTTTAATTTAAATTTAGTAATTTTCACTATTCATCAAAATATTAAAGTTATCCGAAAAGTACCAAAATTTCACCTTAGGCTAAATTCGATATTCCGAATCCAAAAATGAAGTCCATTTTAAAAAATAAAATATATATAATTTCAAAATGTAGGTATTAATATTCATAATGGCTAGTTTGATTGGTTATGGTGTGTTAGAACTCGGTGTTGCGTACAACACACCCTATCACATTATTCAATGAGAAGCGTACTGTAGAAGCTTGGGGTGTTACATTCTCCCATACTTCAAATAATTTCATCGTCAAAATTTCTAGAATACTTATCACATGAAAAGACTCAGCTGGTTCTTCATCATAAGTTCCTCGGGTTCCCACGTTGCCTCTTCCATCTTATGGTTTCTCCACAAAACTTTTACCAGACGTGTCGTCCTGTTTCTCAGTACTTGTTCTATCGTATCAATAATCCTGATGGGCTCTTCGCAATATGCCAGATTGTGTTCCAGTTCTAATTCCTCATAGTTGAGTACATGCGTTGGGTCAGGCATGTATTTCCTCAACAGAGATACGTGGAACACATCGTGAACTTTGGAGATACTTGGCGGCATTGCCAATTGGTAATCTATAGCCCCAGAGTTGGTGCATTATTACATAACATTGGAATGATCACAAGAAAGATCAAATCTTGAATGACAAATTGGTTTAGTAGCCTTGTAAACACTAGATATATTCATAAAGTTTTACATTACATCATGAAGTGAAAAACCACTACAAAAACATATTGTCTCCATAATCCACACTATTATCCCCTCATAATATCCCTGCAGGTCATTCATAATTTACTTCTTCACATCATGGGAAAAATAAAACATAGAATAGGGGTGAGCTCAAATGCCCAATAAGGATAACAATATGGCAGAAACTTTCATAAATAAGAATAAACATTTAAGGCAATGTATAACTAAAACAAAAGCCTTTTAAACTTGGACTTCAACATTGTATAGAAAAAATAAAATGAAATAATTCCATTTACTTATTCACATGGATATTCTACTAATCGAATAATCAAATGTAATATCAATAACCACTTTCATAATGATGGAATACATAATGCCAGACTATCATAACCACATAGCCAAGGCCTCGTGCCAAGACTACAAATAAGATTTTTCCAAGGCCTTGTGCCAAGACACTAGTTTGTCTCATGAGACCTACCGATGCATCGAGACGCTATAGCGGGCTCCACCCATCACATATTAAATCCAATGCATTCCCATATGAAAAGGTTTAAACATAACATAAACATTCGTATTAAAAATAGCATACGAAATGTCAATACTTTCACCATAAACCATGAATGGTAAAAAAATAGCACATCCACAGTAAAACATATCACAAAAACTTCAATACAATATAGAAGTTTTATATCATAATAAATCAACTTTAAATAAGCATAAAATCCATCAAAGGATGTTGACATAGATGAAATCAAAATTCTTTTTAAATAAATATCTCTTTCTATTTTTAAATCATTTAAGAGTCATATATTTATAAAATAAAACATTTTATTTGAAAATATTTTTATAATCTTGTAAGGGAAGCTTCGAAGATTTTATAACGGCGAAAAATAGTCGCACCCGCCGTATAAGTTAAAAAAACATTCTTACCTTAATTCTGTCGAAATGGTTAAAAAAAACCTTGTTTGGAAAACGACGGAAAGATTCCTTTATAAAACTCTTAAAAAAATTCCAACAAGGGTATAAATGACTTTAACCCATATTCTTTTAAATAGTAAAAATGTTTTGAAATACATTTTTAAGAAACATGGATGTGGATGATAAAGAGATCCCAGAAGATTATTACGTATAAACAACCTTGGATAATGAAGAGATTAACCCTTACCTTGTACTTTTCCTTGGATGGGGGTAGGTAAAACTCCTATATAATAGTGAAATAATTGTTATTAAATTATAAAATAATCATATACATTCATATGATATCATATATTATCTTTTAACATTGCTTTGTTAATAATATCTTAGTATTATCTTCGTTTCGGGTGTTAACTTACTCGTTTTCTTTTATATGTTTTGTTACATAAGCCATGTTTTTCATGGATAGGTTGTATATTATTCATATACAGAATTATATCAAGTCCTTAAACATTATTTTTATATCATCAAATGATAATTATACTTGAATGGATACGATGGAGAATGAATCTAATCGCATTCTTGGAGACGGTAGTCCGTACGTACGCACGAGCGACAATATCATTTTTTTGATATTAAAATAATATATAAATAGATGGTATATAATATATAAAGAATTATTAACATGTTATATTTATTATTTACATGAGTTACACAACATTATTATACCCATCCAAATAATAATTTATTGAATAACAATTACACCACGACGTGGAGTCGGTAAGCCGTACGTACGCACGTATGGTGACATGTTATTCAAACGGTGGATAGAATACTGAATATGGTTATAACATATTTATTATAACATCATAGTATATATATGATACTGGATTTATTATTTTATAATGGTAATAACAAAGGAACAAGAAGTGGAAGGAGAATGGAACATGGAAAAGGGTGGTGAAATCATTACCTCTTCTTCGGGTTCTTCCTTTTGATTTGATCAAAAGGGATCCTTAGGTTGGATTTCTGATCAAACTAATGCCTCTAGGTTGTAGTGAGGCAATTTTGGAGAGTATTTGGGCAGAGTTTGGCCGAACCAAAATGCTCTGAAGGTGTGAAGAAATGAGAAGGATGAGTGCCCTTTTTATAAGAGGGGTGAGGGGCACCTTTGGAAAAGCTAGAAATATTAATTTATAATAAATTCATATTCGGTTTCTAATGGCCCAAAAATTGATTTTATAAATTTTAAGGTGGGTCTAGGTTTGAAAACATTCAACCATTTGAATTTATACAGGTTTGGGTTACTATATTAACCTTATCTTTAAGTATTAACTCTTTGTTAATTAGTTGACATTTATCATGTCACTTTGTATTTTTATATTATATAGTTAATAAACATACTATATACATCCAAGTGACCCCCAAGAGGTCCATTAATGATACCAATATCATGATATAAGTCACTTGGACGAACCTTAGATTTATAATAATTTAATATCAATTAATAATATAATATATGTTTTAAAAACCCTTTTATGTCTATTTTGACACTATTCAATAGTTGATTTTTGCGAAACTCCTAAAAGATTTATTACTTCAAAAAAAGTTAATTAAATCACTCCTAATATGTCATATTATCCTAGAAAATTATTTTAATTCATTAAAAGTCTCAAATTATATTTATTTGGGTATTTATTATATCAATTATTTTAAATTTTCACTATTATGGTAATTTCTGCATCATCATTGTGTCATAAATAAATTAAATTATTTAATATCTAAAAATTATAAATAAAATATAATAATGTAGTAAATCGTTTTAGCTTTCTAATGAATATTTATAGTCCAAAATCCAACATATATAACCCAATGTAAATTTTTTTTTTCTAAAAGATATATGCTTGTGTCATTTTTGCATTCATTTTAACTTAATTAAAATTAAGTGTCCCTATCACCTACAAGTGGCTCCATGGGGTCCCAAAATCGACCCAATTATGCCTATGGTCGAACAGGTATCAACCAATAAGGCTAGGACACGTTTTAGGGTAATTTAGTATTATTATAATATTATTTTTTAACCCTTATTTACCGGATTTACCCTTAACCATGGTAAATACAATATTTACCGCAGTAATTATTCAAAATGTATAAACATAAAAGTTACCTATTTACACAATTTGAACATCCTGATTCCAAATATGGAATCCATTTTTCCAAATTCAAAACACGTAAGTGGCAGAAATTAATTTAAAATTAATTTCTGTTGTTAAAACAAAAAGCGTGTTTTTAAGAGATAATAACTATCAAAAGATTGACATTTGTTTATGTCCGGTTTAATTGTAAAATTATGTCCAATAAACAAAATTGTATTAAATGGAAAAAATATATTCTAAATATACTTTAAAACCTCTCAAATTCATAATTTATAACTATTAATTATTTTGATTAAAAAAGTGGGGTTTAATTAAAATTTAGTAATTTTCACTATCCATCAAAATATTAAAGTTATCCAAAAAGTACCATAATTTAACCTTAGGCTAAATTCGATATTCCAAATCCAACAATGAAGTCCATTTTAAAAAATAAAATATATACAATTTCAAAAAGTAGGTATTACTATTCATAACGGCCAGTTTGATTAGTTATGGTGTGTTAGAACTCGGTGTTGTGTACAACACACGCTATCAAATTATTCAAAGAGAAGTGTACTGTAGAAGCTTGGGGTGTTACATTCTCCTCTCCTTCAAATATTTTCGTCCTGGAAATTTCTAGAATACTTATCACATGAAAAGACTCGGGTGGTTCTTCATCATAAGTTCCTCGGGTTCCCACGTTGCCACTTCCATCTTATGGTTTCTCCACAAAAATTTTACCAGACGTGTCGTCTGGTTTCTCAGTAACTGTTCTCTCATATCAAGAATCCTGATGGTCTCTTCAAAATAAGACATATCGGGTTCCAGTTCTAATTCGTCATAGGTGAGTACATGCGTTGGGTCAGGAATGTATTTCCTCAACAGAGATACGTGGAACACATCATGAACTTTGGAGAGACTTGGCGGTATTGCCAATCGGTAAGCTACAACCCCAGAGTCGGTGCATTATTACATAACATTGGCATGATCACAAGAAAGATCAAATCTCGAAAGACTGATTGGTTTAGTAGCCTTGGAAATACTAGATATATTCATAAAGTTTTACATTACATCATGAAGTGAAAAACTCCTACAACAACATATTGTCTCCATAATCCATACTATTATCCCCTCATAATATCCCTGCAGGTCATTCATAATTTACTTCTTCACATCCTGGGAAAAATAAAACATAGAAAAGGGGTGAGCTCAAATGCCCAGTAAGGATAACAATATGGCGGAAACTTTCATAAATAAGAATAAACATTTTAGGCAATGTATAACTAAAACAAAATCCTTTTTAAACTTGAACTTCAACATTGTATGGCAAAAATCACATGAAATAATTCCATTTACTTATTCACATGGATATTCTACTAATCAAATAATCACATGCAATATCAATAACCACTTTCATAATGATGGAATTCATAATGACAGACTATCATAACCACATAGCCAAGGCCTCGTGCCAAGACTACAAATAAGATTTTTCCAAGGCCTTGTGCCAAGACACTAGTTTGTCTCATGAGACCTACCGATGCATTGAGGATCTATAGCGGTCTCCACCCGTCACATATTAAGTCCAATGCATTCCCATATGAAAAGGTTTAAACATAACATAAACATTCGTATTAAAACTAGATTACAAAATGTCAATACATTCACCATAAACCATGAATGGTATAAAAATAGCACATCCACAGTCAAACATATCACAAAACCATCAATACAATATAGATGTTTTGTATCATAATAAATCAACTTTAAATAAGAGTAAAATCCATCAAAGGATGTTGACATAGATGAAATCGAATTTCTTTTTAATGAAATATATCTTTCTATTTGAAAATCATTTAAGAGTCATATATTTATAAAATAAAACATTTTCTTTGAAAATATTCTTATAAGCTTGTAAGGGAAGTTTCGAATATTTTATAATGGTGAAAAATAGCCACACCCGCCGTATAAGTTAAAAAAACATTCTTACCTTAATTCTGTCGAAAAGGTTAAAAAACACCTTGTTTGGAAAACGACGGAAAGATTTATTTATAAAACTCTTATAAAAATTCAAACAAGGGTATAAATGACTTTAACTCATATTATTTTAAACAGTAAAAATGTTTTGAAATACATATTTAAGAAACATGGATGTGGATGATAAAGAGATCCCAGTAGATTATTACGTATAAACAACCTCGGATAATGAAGAGATTGTGAAATAACCCTTACCTTTTACTTTTCCTTGGTTGGGGGTAGGTTATCCTTCGGTATAATAGTGAAATAATTGTTATTAAAATATAAAAGAATCATATACATTCATATGATTTCATATATGATCTTTTAACATTACTTTGTTAATAATATCTTAGTATTATCGTCGTTTCGTGTGTTAACTTACTCATTTCCTTTTATATGTTTTGTTACATAAGCCTTGTTTGTCATGGATAGGTTGTATATAATTCATATACATAATGATATAAAGTCCTTGAACATTATTTTTAATTCATCAAATGATAATTATACTTGAATGGATACTATGGAGAATGAATCTCATCGCGTTCGTGGAGACAGTAGTCCGTACGTACGCACAAGCGACAATATCATTCTTTTGATATTTAAATAATATATAAATGGATGGTATATCTTATATAAATAATCATTAACATGTTATATTTATTATTTACATGAGTTACAAATCATTATTATACCCATCCAAATAATAATATATTGAATAACAATTACACCACGACGTGGAGACGGTAAGCCGTACATACGCACGTATGGTGACATGTTATTCAAAGGGTGGATAGAATACTGAATATGGTTGTACCATATTTATAATAACATCACAGTATATATATGATACTGGAGGTATTATTTTATAATGGTAATAACAAAGGAAGAAGAAGTGGAAGAAGAAATGAACATGGAAAAGGGTGGTGAAATCATTACCTCTTCATCGGGTTCTTCTTTTTGATTTGATCAAAAGGGCTCCTTAGGTTGGCTTTCTGATCAAACTAAGGCCTCTAGGTTGTAGTGAGGGAAGTTGGGAGATTATTTGGGCTGATTTTGTCCGAACAAAAAGTCTTTGAAGGTGTGAAGTAATGAGAAGGGGAGTGCCCTTTTATAAGAGGGGTGAGGGGCACCTTTGGAAAATCTAGAAATATTAATTTATAATAAATTCATATTCAGTTTCTAATGGCTCCAAAGTTTATTATTTAAATTTTAAGGTTGGGATAGGTCGAAAAAAATTCAACCAATAGAATTTAGACAGGTTTGGGTTACTATATTAACCTTATCATTAAGTATTAACTCTTAGTTAATTAGTTTGACATTTACCAAGTCACTTTGTATTTTTATATTATATAGTTAATAAACATACTATATACATCCAAGAGACCCCCAAGTAGACCATTAATGATACAAATATCATGATATAAGTCTCTTGGACTATCCTTAGATTTTTAGGAATTTAAAATCAATTAATAATATAATATTTGATTTAAAAACTCTTTTATGTCAATTTTGACACTATTCAATAGTTGATTTTTGTGAAACTTATAACAGAATGATTACTTAGAACATATTTAATTAAATCATTCCTAACATGTAATATTAACTTATAAAATTAGTGTAATTCATAAAAAGTCTCAATTTGTATTTATTTGTGTATTTATAATATAAATTATTTTAATTTTTCACTATTATGGTAATTACTGCATCATCATTGCGTCATAAATAAACAAAATTATTAAAAGTCTAAAAATTATAAATAAAATATCTTTATGTAGGAAATCGTATTAGATTTCTAATGAATATTTACAATCGAATTTATCTAATGTATAACCCTATATTAAAAATGTTTTAGTAAATAAACTTTGATTTTAACTCTTTTATCTCTTCTTTGAATTAAATAATAATAAATGTCCTAATCTAATCCAAGTGGACCTAAATGAAAATATTTTATTCATAATGTTGATTTTGGTCGAAATAAACTTGTCAAATAGAATTAGGACATGTGTTAGGGTAATATTAATATCATTTTTCCCTTAATTATCTTATTTACTTTTAACAGTGGTAAATAAAAGTACAAAGTTACTATTCACCAAAAATTATTTTCATCTCATTGAACCACATTTCACTTCATGATATTAACCGTGTCTCTCAGATTTTCGAAATTCCATTCACAGAAGTGGTAAAATTATGTTTTATGAAAAATTCAGTTTTTTTAACTACCACTTAGTAGTTTCACTATTCATCAAAAATTGAAGTTTTTCAGAACAATGCCAAAATATCACCCTAAGATATAATTGATATTCCTAATTGAAAAATGATGTCTATTTTACAAAATTCCAAACATATAAGTTTCATTAATTAATTTTATAATTAATTACTGCTGTCACAACAAATAGAGTGTTTTTAAGAAACAATATATACCAAAAGATTGACAATTGTTTAGGTCCAATTTCAAAGTGAAATTAATTCTAATTAACACCATTGGATAAAATGGTAAAAATATATTCAAATTATACTTTAAGACCAATCAATATTATAATTTATCACTATAAATTATTTTGATTAAAAAAGTTGTTTTTAAGTATTTTTCAGTATTCATAAAAATTGGAAGTTCTCTGAAAAATACCAAAAAATCATCTTAGGATAATTTCGATATTACGAAACCAAAAATGAAGTCCATTTTGAAATATAAAATATATATAATTTCAAAAAGTAGGTATCAGTATTCATAACAGCTAGTTTGATTGGTTGTGGTGTGTTAGAACTTGATGTTGCGTACAACACACGCTATCGCATAATTCAAAGAGAAGCATACTGTAGAAGATTGGGGTGTTACATTCTCCCCTCATTCAAATAATTTCGTCCTTGAAATTTCAAGAATACTACTGCATGAAATGACTCGGGTGGTTCTTCATCATAAGTTCATCGGGTTCCCACATTGCCTCTTACATCATAAAGTGAAAAACTACTACAACAACATAATGTCTCCATAGTCCACACTATTATCCCCTCATAATATCCATGTAGGTCATTCATAACTTATTTCCTCACATCCTAGGAAAAATAAAACATAGAAAAGGGGTGAGCTCAAATGCCCAGTAAGGATAACAATATAGGCGAAACATTCTAAAATAACCATAAACATTTAAGGCAATGTATAACTAAAACAAAATCCTTTTAAACTTGAACTTCAACATAGTATGGAAAAAGTAAAATGAAATAATGCTATTTACTTATTCACATGGATATTCTACTAATCTAACAATCACATGCAATATCAATAAACACTTTTAAAATGATGGAATGTATAATGCCAGACTATCATAACCACATAGCCAAGGCCTCATGCCAAGACTACAAATAAGATTTTACCAAGGCCTTATGCCAAGACACTGGTTTGTCTCATGAGACCTACCGATGCATCGAGGAGCTATAGCGGGCTCCACCCGTCACATACTAAGTCCAATTCATTCCCATATGAAAAGGTTTAAACATAACATAAACATTCGTATTAAAACTAGGATACGAAATGTCAACACTTTTTCCATAAACCATGAATGGTATTAAAATAGCACACCCATAGTCAAAAATATCACAAAACCTTCAATAAAATACAAAAGTTTTGTATCATAATAAATCAACTTCAAATAAGTTTAAAATCCATCAAAGGATGTTGACATAGATGAAATCAAAACTATTTTAGATAAATATCTCTTTTCTCGAAATCATTGAAAAGTCACACATTTATAAAGGAAGTAATTTAAAAGAGATTTTTGAATAAAATTTTCCCATACCACTTTGAAACTTTTGAAATGAAATATCATTTCAAAACCTTCATGTCCATATAAATAAATCCTTAAAATCATTTTGAAAACATGGGCATTAATTAAAACTATTTAGAATGTTAAATCTTTACAACATTTAAATTTATGATCTTGATAAAGAGAACCTTTAAAAAATTCTTAAAATATTCATTTTGAAATCATTTAAAAGTAACATAATTATAAAATAAAATAGTTACTTTGAAAATATTCTTATAAGCTTGTACGGGAAGCTTTGACTATTTTATAACGGCGGTAAATAGCCACACCCACCGTATAAGTTAAAAAAAACACTCTTATCTTAAATTTGTCAAAAGGTTAAAAGTGCCTTGTTTGGAAGACAATAGAAATATTCCTTTAAAAACACATAAGGGTATAAATTACTTTAACCCATACTATTTTTAAATAGTAAATTTTTTTTGAAATACATTTTGAAGAAACATGGATGTGGATGATAAATAAATCCCAGTAGATTATTACGTATAAACAAGCTCGGATAATGAAGAGATTGCGAAACAAACCCTTACCTTGTACTTTTCCTTGGTTGGGGTAGGTTAAACACCTGTATAATAGTGAAATAATTGTTACTAAATTATACAAGAATCATATACATTCATATGATATCATATGTGATCTTTTAGCATTGCATTGTTAATAATATCTTAGTATTGTCGTAGTTTCGGGTGTTAACTTACTCGTTTTCTTTTATATATATTTTGTTACATAAGCCATGTTTATCATGGATAGGCTGTATATTATTAATATAAATAATGATATCAATTCCTTAGACATTATTTTTAAATCATCAAATTATAATTATACTTGAATGGATACGATGGAGAATGAATCTCATCGCGTTCGTGGAGACGGTAGTCTGTATGTACGCACGAGCAACAATATCATTCTTTTGATATTAAAATAATATATAAATGGATGGTATATCATATATAAATAATCCTTAACATGTTATATTTATTATTTACATGAGTTACACATCATTATTATACCCATCCAAATAATAATATATTGAATAACAATTACACCACGACGTGGAGACGGTAAGCCGTACGTACGCACGTATGGTGACATGTTATTCAAAGGGTGGATAGAATAATGAATATGGTTGTAACATATTTATAAAAACATCACAGTATATATATGATACTAGAGTTATTATTTTAGAAAGGTAATAACAAAGGAAGAAGAAGTGGAAGAAGAAAGGAACTTGGAAAAGGGTGGTGAAATCATTACCTCTTCTTCGGGTTCTTCTTTTTGATTTGATCAAAAGGGCTCCATAGGTTTGCTTTCTGATCAAACTATGGAATCTAGGTTGTAGTGAGGGAAGTTGGGAGATTATTTGGGCAGATCATGGCCGAGCCAAAAGGCTTTGAAGGTGTGAAGAAAAGAGAAGGAGGAGTGCCCTTTTATAAGAGGGGTGAGGTGCACCTTTGGAAAAGCTAGAAATATTAATTTATAATAAATTCATATTCGGTTTCTAATGGCTCCAAAGTGGATTATTTAAATTTTAAGGTGGGTATATGTCTAAAACCATTCAACCAATAGAATTTAGACAGGTTTGGGTAATTATATTAACCTTATCGTTTAGTTTTAACTCTTAGTTAATTAGTTTGACATTTACCATGTCACTTTGTATTTTTATATTATATAGTTAATAAACATACTATATACATAATAGAGACCCCCAAGTGGTACATTAATGTTACAACTATCATGATATAAGTCTCTTGGACGAACCTTAGATTTTTAGGAATTTAATATCAATTAATAATATAATATTTGTTTTAAAAACTCTTTTATGTCAATTTTGATACTATTCAATAGCTGATTTTTGTGAAACTTATAACAGAATGATTTCTTCGAAAAAAGTCTATTAAATTAATCTTAATATGTGATATTATCCTATAAAATTATTTTAATTCATTAAAAGTCTCAAATTATATTTATTTGGGTATTTATAATATCAATTATTTTAATTTGTCACTATTATTGTAATTACTGCATCATCATTGTGTCATAAATAAATTAAATTATATAAAGTCTAAAAATTATAAATAAAATATAATTATGTAAGAAATATTTTTATATTTATAATAAATATTTATAGTCGAAAATCCAACATATACAACCCTATGTAAAAATTGGTTTTCTAAATGATATATGCTTATGTCATTTTTGTACTTATTTTAACTTAATTAAAATAAAGTGTCCCTATCACCTACAAGTGGATCCATGGGGTCCCAAAATCGACCCAAAGTTTCCTATGGTCGAACATGTATCAAAAAATAAATTTAGGACACGTTTTAGGGTAATTTATTATTATTATAATATTATTTTTTAACCCTTATTCACAGGATTTACCCTTAACCATGGTAAATAAAATATTTACCGAAATAATTATTTAAAATGTCTAAAAATAAATGTTACCTATTTGCACAATTTTATCATCCTGATTCCAAATATGGAATCCATTTTTCCAAATTCAAAACACAGAAGTGGTAGAAATTAATTTAAAATTAATTCTCGTTGTTAAAACAAAACACGTGTTTTGAAAAGATAATAACTATCAAAAGATTGACACTTGATTATGTCCGGTTTAATTGTAAAATTATCTCCAATGACCAACATTGTATTAAATGGTAAAAATATATTCTAAATATACTTTAAAACCAATAAAATTCATTATTTATCACTTTTAATTAATTTGATTAAAAAAGATGTTTTTAATTAAAATTTAGTAATTTTCACTATTCATCAAAATATTAAAGTTATCCGAAAAGTACCAAAATTTCACCTTAGGCTAAATTAGATATTCTGAATCCAAAAATGAAGTCCATTTTGATATATAAAATTTCAAAAAGTAGGTATTAATATTCATAACAACTAGTTTGATTGGTTGTGGTGTGTGTTAAAACTCGAAGTTGCGTACAACACACGCTACTGTATTATTAAATGGAAAGCATACCGTGGAAGCTTGGGATGTTTAATTTTAAATTTTTGATGTCCCAATTTAGTCAAAAGATTTAAAATATTGTATTTAAAAAGGGTTCACTATTAAAAGTTGATAAATGTGCAATACTGAAAATGAATTTGTTCTAGCATTACGTCTAAGAAACTCATAATATGGATTCTAAAATTATAAGGATATATTAGTTTAAAATTTTGTTAATACTATTCATATACTCTTTTTAATGTCTTGTTTGGTATGTCATGGTGCGATTGATCCCGATATTGCGTGTAGTGCAAGTTATTAATTTTTTTGATGTAATAAGACACTATGAAATCTTGGGGTGTTACATTCTCCCCTCCTTCAATAAATTGCATCCTCGCAATTTGAAATTTTTCTTCGAAAATAAAAGGTTTAAATTTGAAAATATCTTTGTGGGAAAACCCATATCATAAATTAGGTTACTAAAATTTAGTCTTAATATGAGGAAAATAGAAATGAAAGGGTCACCACCAAATTATGATCTCGATTAGGAGAACATTGGTGGAAATTAGAGACATATAATTGGAGGAAAAACGTAAATCTTTATAGGTAGTGATTGAGGTCATCAATCACAAAAAATTTAAAATTTAGGTCCTTAAATTCATCAATCTATGATGATTTGAAATACCATCGGTTCAACAAAACATAGGGTATTAGGAGAACACATTTTTGGTTTTAGGATTCGTTAAATAAAGTATAAGAATTAATTTCTTCATATAATAAGAGAAGACAAAAAAGTATATTCTTGACAAGTAGAGTTCTATCCTAGAAGTTAAAAATAATATTATATTTATCCTATTTGTATTGGGTTAAAAAATGAATTTATAATTCATATAGCAGAACCATTAAAAAAACAACATTATTCAACCCAGGACATCATGTGGGTCAGTGGTAGGTCATACACCCTTGTCGCCCTTCGGTTGTGGGTTCTAGTCTCGCGGCCTTGCCGGACGCGACGGGTTGCCACCCGACCTCCAGGTTGTCCTTTTATGGAAATCCAAAATAATCCAAACTAGAACTATCTAAAATACTTCAGTCCAAATTTTATAAGTAAGGTAAACACAATGAAGATCCTTTTTTTCGTGTAATAACATGTGATCACCTTCATCATGTACTCTTTTAAAATACTGCAACATCTTGAATTATCATAAAACCTTATTGATTACATTCATGATCCCTTATTCCTTATAGAATAATAGATGTACTCCTTCAATCCAAAAATGTTGTAAACCCCAACAATGATGGAATATACAAATCATTATTCAGTTTCAAGGTAGTCAAGAATATCTAATATAATTTATCCAAAACAATCATGTATTATTCTAAAATCACTACCTCGGTATCCGAACCATATTAATGGTTAACTTTCTCTAAAATATATATTTTCTAAAAAATTAACCTGCTATTGAGTCACTTTTATTTGTTCCACACAATCTCAAGTCAATAATGAAATAGTACTAGAGTACAGTCCTTATATACTCCATAATTATTATAACAAGTACATTGTTGACACAACACTCAAATGACATAATCAACATAAGAACTCTAATCATTCCTCTTTATCTGTGGTAGTATCATAACTTGATTATTATCCAATAGCATCATTTTCGGCATATTCTAATGAGTGATACATAGGTTCGCGTAGTGTCCAAACTCCTTGCAAATGAAGCATTGTACATTTGAAACCATTTTCTTACCCTTGCAGTCACGTACTTTGCGCCCTTTCCCTCCACACTTATAACAAAATCTCATTCCTTTCAAGAAAGTTCAAGGGTGTTTCTTTCCATAGTTATGACATATGGGAAATTCTTCTTTTCCCTCTTCCCTTTATCCATCATTATCTCTTCCGTCATTTTCTTCTCTTGATTCCCTTCAAAACCATAGGACTCAGTAAACTCTTTACTTATCTTATCAACACATGATATTATTTCTTTATATGATGATAATACATAGGAGACTATTTCTCTTATAAATTCTGGATTAAGAACATGAAAGATATGATCCTTCTTTCTCTTTGGATCATGTGCATTGCTGGAGTTATCATTCCTTCTACTGGGCGCCATTTCAAAACAATGGCATACACTAGATTAGTTTATGAATAACAATACCTAATCCCAAACTTGTAAAACACATAAAATAAATTAAATAGTTTATGGATATAATCAATAATCTTAAAAATGTATCCGTTGAGGAATTATATACTCATAAACCCTTAAAGTGAAAAACTACTACGACAACATAATGTCTCCATAGTCCACACTATTATCACCTCATAATATCCCTGTAGGTCATTCATAACTTACTTCTTCACATCCTAGGAAAAATAAAACATAGAAAAGGGGTGAGCTCAAATGCCCAGTAAGGATAACAATATAGCGGAAACTTTCCAAAATAAGCATAAACATTTAAGGCAATGTATAACTAAAACAAAAACCTTTTAAACTTGAACTTCAACATAGTATGGAAAAAGTAAAATGAAATAATGCCATTTACTTATTCACATGGATATTATACTAATCGAATAATCACATGAAATATCAATAACCACTTTCAAAATGATGGAATGCATAATGCCAGACTATCATAACCACATAGCCAAGGCCTCATGCCAAGACTACAAATAAGATTTTGCCAAGGCCTTGTGCCAAGACACTAGTTTGTCTCATGAGACCTACCGATGCATCGAGGAGCTATAGCGGGCTCCACCAGTCACTTACAAAGTCCAATGCATTCCCATATGAAAAGGTTTAAACATAACATAAACATTCATATTAAAACTAGCATACGAAATGTCAACACTTTCTCCATAAACCATGAATGGTATAACAATAATACATCCACAGTAAAACATATCACAAAACCTTCAATAAAATACAAAAGTTTTGTATCATAATAAATCAACTTCAAATAATCTTTAAATCCATCAAAGGATGTTGACATAAATGAAATCAAAACTATTTGAGAGAAATATCTCTTTTCTAAAAATCATTGAAAAGTCACACATTTATAAAGGAAGTAATTTAAAATAGATTTTTGAATAAAAGTGTCCCATACCACTTTGAAACATTTGAAAAGAAATATCATTTCAAAACCTTTATGTCCATATAAATAAATCCTTAATATCATTTTGAAAAAATGTACATTAATTAAAAATATTTAGAAAGATAAATCTTTAAAACATTTAAAATTATGATCTTTATATAGAGTACCTTTCAAAAATTCTTAAAATATTCATTTTGAAATCATTTAAAAGTCACATAATTATATAATGAAACAGTTACTTTGAAAATATTCTTATAAGCTTGTAAGGGAAGCTTTGAGGATTTTATAACGGCGGTAAATAGCCGCACCCCCCATATAAGTTAAAAAAACATTCTTACCTTAAATTTTTTGAAAGGTTAAAAGTGCCTTATTTGGAAAACAACAAAGATATTCTTTTAAAAACAAATAAGGGTATAAAATAATTTAACCTATACTCTTTTCAAATAGTTAAAATGTTTCGAAATACATTTCTATGAAACATGGATGTGGATGACAAAGAAATCCCAGTAGATTATTATGTATAAACAACCTCGGATAATGAAGAGATTGAGAAACAAACCCTTACCTTGTACTTTTCCTTGGTTGGGGTCGGTTAACCTCCTATATAATAGTGAAATAATTGTTATTAACTTATACAAGAATCATATACATTCATATGATATCATATATGATCTTTTAACATTACTTTGTTAATAATGTCTTAGTATTATCGTCGTTTCAGTTGTTAACTTACTTGTTTTCTTTTATATGTTTTGTTACATAAGCGTTGTTTGTCATGGATAGGTTGTATATTATTCATATACAGAATGATATCAAGTCCTTAAACATTATTTTTAAATCATCAAATTATAATTACACTTTAATGGATACGATGGAGAATTCATCTCATCGCGTTCGTGGAGACGGTAGTCCGTACGTACGCATGAGCGACAATATCATTCTTTTGATATTAAAATAATATATAAATGGATGGTATATCATATATACAGAATCATTAACATGTTATATTTATTATTTACATGAGTTACACATCATTATTATACCCATCCAAATAATAATATATTGAATAACAATTACACCACGACGTGGAGACGGTAAGCCGTACGTACGCACGTATGGTGACATGTTATTCAAAGGGTGGATAGAATACAGAATATGGTCGTACCATATTTATAATAACATCATAGTATATATATGATACTGCAGTTATTATTTTATAATGCTAATAACAAAGGAAGAAGAAGTGGAAGAAGAAAGGAATATGGAAAAGGGTGGTGAAATCATTACCTCTTCTTCGGGTTCTTCCTTTTGATTTGATCAAAAGGGCTCCTTAGGATGGCTTTCTGATCAAACTAAGGCCTCTATGTTGTAGTGATGGAAGTTGGGAGAGTATTTTGGCAGAGTTTGGCTGAACCAAAAGGCTTTTATGGTGTGATGAAATGAGAAGGAGGAGTGCCCTTTTTATAAGAGGGGTGAGGGGAACCTTTGGAAAAGATAGAAATATTAATTTATAATAAATTCATATTCGGTTTATAATGGATAAAAAATTGATTATTTAAATTTTAAGGTAGGTCTAGTTCGGAAACCATTCAACCAATAGAATTTAGACAGGTTTGGGATACTATATTAACCTTATATTTAATATTTAACTCTTAGTTAATTAGTTTGACATTTACCATGTCACTTTGTATTTTTATATTATATAGTTAATAAACTTACTATATATATCCATGAGACCCCAAGTGGTCCATTAATGATACAAATATCATGATATAAGTCTCTTGGCCGAACCTTATACTTTTAGGAATTTAATATCAATTAATAATATAATATTTGTTTTAAAAACTCTTTTATGTCAATTTTGACACTATTCAATAGCTGATTTTTGTGAAACTCATAACAGAATTATTACTTCGAAAAAAGTTAATTAAATCAATCTTAATATGTCATATTATCCTATAAAATTATTTTAATTCATTAAAAGCCTCAAATTATTTTTATTTGGGTATTTATAATATCAATTATTTAAAATTTTCACTATTATGGTAATTACTCCATCATCATTGTGTCATAAATAAATTAAATTATTTAATATGAAAAAATTAAAAATAAAATATAATCATGTAGTAAATATTTTTATCTTTCTAATGAATATTTATAGTCTAAAATCCAACATATATAACCCTATTTAAAAATTGTTTTGCTAAAAAATATATGATTTTGTCATTTTTGTATTCATTTTAAATTAATTAAAATTAAGTGTTGCTATCACCTACAAGTGGCTCCATGGGGTCCCAGAATAGACCCAAATATGCCTATGGTCTAAAATTTATCAAAAAATAAGGCTAGGACACGTTTTAGGGTAATTTAGTATTATTATAATATTATTTTTTAACCCTTATTTACCGGATTTACCCTTAACCATGGTAAATAAAATATTTACCGCATTAATTATTCAAAATTTCTAAAAATAAAAGTTATCTATGTACCCAATTTGAACATCCTAATTCCAAATATGGAATCCATTTTTCCAAATTCAAAACACAGAAGTGGCAGAAAATAATTTAAAATTAATTTCCGTTGTTAAAACAAAAAGCGTGTTTTTAAGAGATAATAACTATCAAAAGATTGACACTTGTTTATGTCCGGTTTAGTTGTAAAATTATGTCCAAGGACAAACATTGTATTAAACGTTAAAAATATATTCAAAATATACTTTAAAACCTCTCAAATTCATTATTTATCACTTTTAATTATTTTGATTAAAAAAGTTGTTTTTAATTAAAATTTAGTAATTTTCACTATTGATCAAAATATTAAAGTTATCCGAAAGTACCAAAATTTCACCTTAGGATAAATTCGATATTACAAATCAAAAAATGAAGTCCATTTTGAGATATAAAATTTCAAAAAGCAGGTATTACTATTCATAACGTCTAGTTTGATCGGTTGTGGTGTGTGTTAAAAGTCGAAGTTGCGTACAACACATGCTACTGTATTATTCAATGGAAAGCATATTGTGGAAGCATGGGATGTTTCATTTTAAATTTTTGATGTCCCAATTTAGTCAAAAAGTTTAAAATATTGTATTTAAAAAGGGTTCACTATTAAAAGTTGATAAAAGTGCAATACTGAAAATGAATTTGTTCTTGCATTAGGTCTAAGAAACTCATAATATGGATTCTAAAATTATAAGGATATATTAGTTTAAAATTTAGTTAATACTATTCATAAACTCTTTTGAATGGCTTGTTTGGAAAGTCATGGTGCGATTGAACCCGGTGTTACGTGTAGTGCAAGTTATTGAATTATTTTGAAGAAATAACACACTATGAAATCTTGGGGTTTTATATTCTCCTCTCCTTCAATAAATTGGGTCCTCACAATTGGAAACTATTCTTCAGAAATAAAAGGATGAAAATAGAAAATATCTTTGTGGGAAAACCCACATCAGAAATTAGGTTACTAAAATTTAGTCTTAATATGAGGAATAGAGAAACGAAAGGGTCACCACCAAATTATGATCTCGATTAGGAGAACATTGGTGGCAATTAGAGACATATAATTGGAGGAAAAATGTAAATATTTATAAGTAGTGATTGAGGTCATCAATCACAAACAAGTGTAAAATTTAGGTCCTTAAATTCATCAATCTATGATGATTTGAAATACCGTCAGTTCAAAAAAACATAGGGTATTAGGATAACACATTTTTGGTTTTAGGATTCCTTAAATAAAGTATAAGAATTAATTTCTTCATATAATAAGAGAAGACGAAAAATATATTCGTGACAAGTAGAGTTCCATCCTTTAACTAATTTCTACAACAAACTCATCTTTCACTCTAAAAGATAATAGAACTTAAAAAAATATTATATTTATCCTATTCGTATAGGGTTCAAAAAAACGAATTTATAAATAATCTACCGGATCTTTTCAAAAAACTACATTATTTAATCCCAGAAATCACGTGGGTCAGATTTTGTGCGTGAACATGAACTTCAACGTTGTATGGAAAAAATAAAATGAAATAATGCCATTTAATTATTCACATGGATATTCTACTAATCAAATAATCACATGCAATATCAATAACCACTTTCCTAATGATGGAATGCATAATGGCATACTATCATAACCACACAGCCAAGGCCTCGTGCAAAGACTACAAATAAGATTTTGTCAAGGCTTTGTGCCAAGACACTAGTTTGTCTCATGAGACCTAACGATGCATCGAGGAGCTATAGCGGGCTCCACCCATCACGTATTAAGTCCAATGCATTCTCATATGAAACGGTTTAAACATAACATAAACATTCGTATTAAAACTAGCATATGAAATGTCAATACTTTCACCATAAACCATGAATGCTATAAAAATAGCACATCCACAGTCAAACATATCAAAAAACCTTCAATAAAATATAGAAGTTTTGTATCATAATAAATCAACTTTAAATAAGCGTAAAATCCATCAAAGGATGTTGACATAGATGAAATCAAAATTCTTTCTAAAGAAAAATCTCTTTCTATTTTGAAATCATTTAAGAGTCATATATTTATAAAATAAAACATTTTCTTTGAAAATATTCTTATAATCTTTTAAGGGAAGCTTCAAAGATTTTATAATGGCGAAAAAAAGCCGCACCCTCCGTATAAGTTAAAAAAACATTCTTACCTTAATTCTGTCGAAAAGGTTTAAAAGAACCTTGTTTGGAAATTGACGGAAAGATTCCTTTATAAAACTCTTATAAAAATTCAAACAAGGGTATAAATGACTCTAACCCATATTCTTTTAAATAGTAAAAATGTTTTGAAATTCATTTTTAAGAAACATGGATGTGGATGAGAAAGAGAACCCAGTAGATTATTACGTATAAACAACCTCGGATAATGAAGAGATTGGGAAATAACCCATACCTTTTACTTTTCCTTGGTTGGGGGTATGTTAACCTCCTGTATAATAGTGAAATAATTTTTATTAAATTATAAAATAATCATATACATTCATATGATTTCATATATTATCTTTTAACATTTCTTTGTTAATAATATCTTAGTATTATCGTCGTTTCAGGTGTTAACTTACTCATTTTCTTTTATATGTTTTGTTACATAAGCCATGTTTGTCATGGATAGGTTGTATATTATTCATATACAGAATGATATAAAGTCCTTAAACATTATTTTTAAATCATAAAATGATAATTATACTTGAATGGATACGATGGAGAATGAATCTCATCGCGTTCGTGGAGACGGTAGTGCGTACGTACGCACGAGCGACAATATCATTCTTTTGATATTAAAATAATATATAAATGGATGGTATATCATATATACAGAATAATTAACATGTTATATTTATTATTTACATGAGTTACACGTCATTATTATACCCATCCAAATAATAATATATTGAATAACAATTACACCAAGACGTGGAGACGGTAAGACGTACATATGCACGTATGGTGAAATGTTATTCAAAGGGTGGATAGAATACTGAATATGGTTGCACCATATTTATAATAACATCACAGTATATATATGATACTATAGTTATTATTTTATAATTGTAATAACAAAGGAAGAAGAAGTGGAAGAAGAAAGGAACATGGAAAAAGGTGGTGAAATCATTACCACTTCTTTGGGTTCTTCCTTTTGATTTGATCAAAAGGGCTCTTTATGTTGTTTTCTGATCAAACTAAGGCCTCTATGTTGTAGTGAGGGAAGTTTGAGAGTATTTGGGTAGAGTTTGGCCGAACCAAAAGGCTTTGAAGGTGTGATGAAATGAGAAGGAGGAGTGCCCTTTTTATAAGAGGGGTGAGGGGCACCATTGGAAAAGCTAGAAATATTAATTTATAATAAAATCATATTCGGTTTATAATGGCTGCAAAATTTATTATTTAAATGTTAAGGTGGGGATAGGTCAGAAAAAATTCAACCAATAGAATTTAGAGAGGTTTGGGTTACTATATTAACCTTATCTTTAAGTATTAACTCTTAGTTAATTAGTTTGACATTTACCATGTCACTTTGTATTTTTATATTATATAGTTAATAAACATACTATATACATCCAAGAGACCCCCAAGTGGTCTATTAATGATAAAAATATCATGATATAAGTCTCTTGGCCGAACCGTAGATTTTTAGGAATTTAATATCAATTAATAATATAATATTTGTTTTAGAAACTCTTTTATGTCAATTTTGACACTATTCAATAGTTGATTTTTTTGAAACTCATAACAGAATTATTACATAGAAAAAAGTTAATTAAATCAATTCTAATATGTCATATTATCCTAGAAAATTATTTTAATTCATTAAAAGTCTCAAAATATATTTATTTGGGTATTTATAATATAAATTATTTTAAATTTTCACTATAATGGTAATTACTGCATCATCATTGTGTCATAACTAAATTAAATTATTTAATCTCTAAAAATTATATATAAAATATCATCATGTAGGAAATTATTTTATATTTCTAATGAATATTTATAGTCGAAACTCCAACATATATAACCCTATGTAAAAATTGTTTTCCTAAAAGATATATGCTTGTGTCATTTTTGTATTCATTTTAACTTAATTAAAAATAAGTGTCCCTTTCACCTACAAGTGGCACCATGGGGTCCCAAAATCGACCCAAAGATGCCTATGGTCGAACATGTATCAACAAGTAAGGCTAGGACATGTTATAGGGCAATTTAGTATTATTATAATATTATTTTTAACCATTATTTACCGGATTTACCCTTAACCATGGTAAATAAAAAATTTACCGCAGTAATTATTCAAAATGTCTAAAAATAAAAGTTACCTATTTACACAATTTGAACATCCTGATTCGAAATATGGAATCCATTTTTCCAAATTCAAAACACAGAAGTGGCAGAAATTAATTTAAAATTAATTCCCGTTGTTAAAACAAAAAAGCGTGTTTTTAAGAGATAATAACTATCAAAAGATTGACACTTGTTTATGTCCGGTTTAATTTTAAAATTATGTCCAATGACCAACATTGTATTAAATGGTAAAAATATATTCTAAATATAATTTAAAACCTCTCAAATTCATAATTTATCACTATTAATTATTTTGATTAAAAAAGTTGTTTTTAATTAAAATATAGTAATTTTCACTATTCATCAAAATATTAAAGTTATCCGAAAAGTACCAAAATTTCACCTTAGGATAAATTCAATATTCCGAATCCAAAAATGAAGTCCATTTTAAAAAATAAAATATATATAATTTCAAAAATTAGTTATTACTATTCATAGTGTCTAGTTTGATTGGTTATGGTGTGTTAGAACTCGGTGTTGCGTACAACACACGCTACCACATTATTCAAAGAGAAGCGTACCGTAGAAGCTTGGGGTGTTACATCCTCCCATAATTCAAATAATTTCGTCCTCAAAATTTCTAGAATACTTATCACATGAAAAGACTCAGGTGGTTCTTCATCATAAGTTCCTCGGGTTCCCACGTGGCCTCTTCCATCTTATGGTTTCTCCACAATACTTTTACCAGACGTGTCGTCCAGTTTCTCAGTACTTGTTCTCTCGTATCAAGAATCCTGATGGGCTCTTCGCATTAGAAAGATCGGGTTCCAGTTCTAATTCATCATAGGTGAGTACATGCGTTGGGTCAGGCATGTATTTCCTCAACAGAGATACGTGGAACACATCGTGATCTTTGGAGAGACTTGGCAGCATTGAAAATCAGTAAGCTACAGCCCCAATTCGTTCTAGAATTTCGAACGGTATGATGTACCTGGGACTCAATTTACCTTTCTTTCCAAAACTTATGACTCCCTTCCATGGAGATACCTTCAGGAAAACATGATCACCGACTTGAAATTCCAAATCCTTCCTTCGATTATCGGAATAGCTCTTCTGCCTACTTTGAGCTGCTTTGATGTGATTTTGGATTACCTTCACCTTTTTCAACTGTTTCCTCCACCAGTTCTGGGCCTACGAGTTTTCCTTCACCAACGTCCTCCCAACAGGTTGGTGTATGACATCTCTTTCCATAAAAATCTTCATATGGTGCCATCTGAATACTCAAATGGAATCTATTGTTATAGGAAAATTCTACCGGAGGTAAATATTGATCCCACATACCCTGAAAGTCATGTGAGAAAGATCTCAACATGTCTTCTAAGGTTTGAATAGTCTGTTTTGATTGTCCGTCTGTCTAAGGGTTGTAAGCTGTGCTCAAATGAAGTTTAGTATCCAGGGATTTCTGAAGACTTTTCCAGAATCTTGAAGTAAAACAGGGATCACGATTAGAAACAATCAATAGGGGTACTCCATGACGTCTCACAACTTCATTAATATATTGTCTTGCTAGACGTTCCAGGGTTAGATCTTCTCTTATAGCAAGAAAATGTGCTGACTTGGTAAGATGATCGACAATAACCCATATTGCATAGTTCCTTCTAAGAGTCTTTGGAAGCCCCATGAAAAAGTACATCGTAATATTGTACCATTTCCACTTCGGTATGGGAAGAGGTTACATGACTCTTCCAGGGTGTTGCCTTCCAGCTTTCACTTGTTGACAAACCATACATCTTGACACAAAATCAGCAATCTCCCTCTTCATGTTGTCCCACCAAAAATGTTCCTTCAAATCTATATACATTTTGGTACTCCCATGGTGTATAGAGAAATTGGAACTATGAGCATCATCCAGCAATTCCCTTTTTAGATCAGGTATATCGGGAACACAAAGTCTCTTCCCAAATTTCAAAATTCCATCTTCATACACAAAGTCTCTCAGTCTCCCATCATTCACAGCTTTAATCTTCTTCTGAAATTCTTTATCATCGGTCTGAGAACTCTTAATCCTTTCTAGTAAAGATGGTTTGGCAACCATTTGAAAAAGCATTGAGGTTTCACCTTCCCTGGTTATTCCCATGTGCATCTTCACTAGATCCATCAAAATTGGATCCCTTTCAATTCTCATCACGTTCAAAACTCCATGGTCTTTTCTGCTCAAAGCATCTGTCACATTTTTTGCTTTCCCTGGGTGGTAGTGTATCATAAAATCATAATCCCTGAGTAAATCAAGTCATCTCCTTTGCCTCATGTTGAGTTCTTTTTGTGAGAAAATATACTTCAAACTCTTGTGATCAGTATAAATCTCACATTTTTCACCATAGAGGTAGTGCCTCCATATCTTCAAAGCAAAGATCACAACTGCTAACTCGATATCATGAGTAGGATAGTTTTGTTCATGAATTTTCAACTGTCGTGATGCAAAGGTTATAACTCTATCATTCTGCATAAGGACACAACCATGTACTTTCTTCGATGCATCACTATAAATAACGAACCCATCATTCCCCGATGGTAGAGTCAATATAAGAGCATTGACTAATATTCTCTTCAGTTCTTCGAAACATTATTCACACTCTTTTGTTCAAACAAATTTAACCCCTTTACGTGTGAGCTTTGTTAATGGGTTAGCCAATCGGGCAAAATTCTGGACGAAACGTCGATAATATCATGACAAACCAATAAAACTACGTACCTCAGTTATACTCGTAGGTGCTGGCCATTCATGGATCGCCTTGGTCTTAAAAGGATCAATAGAGATTCCATATTTAGAGACAATATGGCCAAGAAAAGAAATCTCATGAATCCAGAATTCACACTTGCTAAACTTCCCATATAATTCATGTCTTCTCAGAGTCTTTAGGATAATGCGCAAGTGATTTTCATGATCTTCATAGAATTTGGATTATACCATGATATCCTCAATAAATACCAACACAAAGTAATCAATATACTCCTTGAAAACTCTATTCATCATATCCATGAATATAGATGGTGAATTAGTCAATCCAAAAGGCATTACAGTAAACTCGTAATGCCTGTACCTGGTTCGAAATGCTGTCTTCGGAATGTCTTCCTTCTTCACACACATCTGATGGTATCCAGATCGAAGGTCAATCTTTGAAAAGTATTTAGCTTCATGTAGTTGTTCATATAAATCATCAATGCGGGGTAGGGGATACTTGTTCTTTATCGTTATAGCATTGATCTCCCTCTAGTCGATACATAACCTCATAGATCCATATTTCTTTTTAACAAAAAGAATAGGGGGCCCCATGGAGAAACACTAGGGAGAATACATCCCTTATTACTCAAATTTGATGGGTTGTTTATTTAGTTCAACTAATTCTGCAGTGGCCATTCTATATGGGGTATTCGATATAGTCCTTGATCCAGGAATTAAATCAATGGAAAACTCAACTTCCCGTTCTGGAGGATGTCCAGGTAAATCTTCCAGAAATACATCTACAAATTCTTTCACAATAGGTACATCCTCTATTTGAACATTCCTTTCCACACCCACAGTTATTTCATTCTCTTCCTCCCCAATAATTGAATTTAGTTGTGCTACTTGGGGGGGATCTAAATAAGAATTAGGTGGTGATGATTCTTCTCTAAAGATAAGGTGTTCCTTATCATTATCATCAAGAATCGTAACCTCTTTCTTCTTACAATAAATCTTTGCATCATCGTCTGAAAGCCAGTCCATACCGAGGATTATATCAAACTCAATCATAGGTATGATGATGAGATTAGCATATAAAGAACATTTATTTTCTCTAATGGGGACTGATTCTCAAAATTTTGTTGCAATGATACATCCCTTAGGAGTTTTAACTGACAACTCCCTTGTTAAATAAAATTGGAAATATCTAATTTTCTTAGCAAACTGGGAAGATACAAAACAATGCGATGATCCCGAATCAAAAAATGCATTTGCTAAACTTGAGGAAACCATTAAATTACCTGCCACCATGTCTTTCGGAGCTTCTACCTCAGCAGTAGTGATAGCATAAGCTTGGCCTTGATCCCTTGGCCTTTTATGAGGTAAGTTATCTTAACGCTTAGGACATTCATTTTCATAATGCCCCATCTCCCTGCAATTGTAGCACTGAACGTTGGTGGCTTCCTTCTTCCCTTTACAATCACGAGCTTGGTGGCCTTTTTCACCACACTTGTAACAGACTCTCGTTCCATTCAAGCAAGTATCGGGGTGTTTCTTACCACATTTACCACAGGATGGATATTCAGCCTTTCCCTTCTTCCCCTTACTTTCATTCCCAGATTGATCAGCAGGTCTCTTATTCTCTTGCTTTGCTTTAAAGTCATAAGACTTAGAGAATTCCTTTTCGGTCTTGATAGCACATGAGACATCAATGCTTTTTCAAATGGTTTCCAAACCATCTTTACTAGCCGTTATGAATAGTAATACCTAATTTTTGAAATTATATATATTTTATTTTTTAAAATGGACATCATTTTTGGATTCATAATGTCAAATTTATCCTAAGGTGAAATTTTGGAACTTTTCGGATAACTTTAATATTTTGATAAATAGTGAAAATTACTAAATTTTAATTAAAAACAACTCCTTTAATCAAAATAATTAATAGTGATAAATTATGAATTTGAGAGGTTTTAAAGTATATTTAGAATATATTATTACCATTTAAAACAATATTGTTTATTGGACATAATTTTCCAAATAAAGTGGACATAAACAAGTGTCAATCTTTTGATAGTTATTATCTCTTGAAAACACGCTTTTTGTTTTAACAATGGGAATTAATTTTAAATTAATTTCTGCCACTTCTGTGTTTTGAATTTGGAAAAATGGATTCCATATTCGGAATCAGGATTTTCAAATTGTGTAAATAGGTAACTTTTATTTTTAGACATTTTGAATAATTACTGCGGTAAATATTTTATTTACCATGGTTAAGGGTAAATCCGGTAAATAAGGGTTAAAAAATATTATTATAATAATACTAAATTACCCTAAAACATGTCCTAGCCTTATTGGTTGATACATGTTCGACCATAGGAATCTTTGGGTCAATTTCGGGACCCCATGGAGCCACTTTTAGGTGATAGGGACACTTAATTTTAATTAAGATAAAATGAATACAAAAATGACACAAGCATATATCTTTTAGCAAAACAATTTTTACATAGGGTTATATATGTTAGAGTTTAGACTATAAATTTTCATTAGAAATATAAAACTATTTCCTACATGATGATATTTTATTTATAATTTTTAGAGATTAAATAATTTTATTTATTTATGACACAATGATGATGCAGTAGTTACCATAGTAGTGAAAATTCAAAATAATTGATATTATAAATACCCAAATGAATATAATTTGAGACTTTTAATTAATTAAAATAATTTTCTAGGATAATATGACATATTATATTTGATTTAATTAACTTTTTTTGAAGTAATAATTCTGTTATGAGTTTCACAAAAATCAACTATTGAATAGTGTCAAAATTGACATAAAAGAGTTTTTAAAACAAATATTATATTATTAATTGATATTAAATTCCTAAAAATATACTTTTTGGACAAGAGACTTATATCATGTTAGTTTAGTCATTAATGGACCACTTGGGGGTCGCTTGGATGTATATAGTAGGTTTATTAACTATATAATATAAAAATACGAAGTGACATGGTAAATGTCAAAATAATTAACTTAGAGTTAATAACTAAAGATAAGGTTAATATAGTAACCCAAACCTGCCTAAATTCTATTGGTTGAATGGATTCCGACCTATCCCCACCTTAAAATTTAAATAATCCATTTTTTAGCCATTAGAAACCGAATATGAATTTATTATAAATTAATATTTCTAGCTTTTCCAAAGGTGCCCCTCACCCCTCTTATAAAAAGGGCACTCCTCCTTCTCATTTCTTCACACCTTCAGAGCCTTTTGGTTCGGACAAACTCTGCCCAAAAACTCTTCCAACTTCCCTCACTACAACCTAGAGGCATTAGTTTTATCAGAATGCCAACCTAAGGATCCCTTTTGATCAAATCAAAAGGAAGAACCCGAAGAAGAGGTAATGATTTCACCACCCTTTTCCATGTTCCTTTCTTCTTCCACTTCTTCTTCCTTTGTTATTTCCATTATAAAATAATAACTCCATTATCATATATAGACTGTGATGTTATTATAAATATGGTACAACCATATTCAGTATTCTGTCCACCCTTTTAATAACATGTCACCATATGTGCGTACGTACGACTTACCGTCCCCACGTCGTTGTGTAATTGTTATTCAATATATTATTATTTGGATGGGTATAATAATGATGTGTAACTCTTGTAAATAATAAATATAAGATGTTAATGATTCTGTATATATGATATACCATCCATTTATATATTATTTTAATATCAAAAGAATGATATTGTCGCTCGTGCGTACGTACGGACTACCGTCTCCACGAACGCGATGAGATTCATTCTCCATCATATCCATTCAAGTATAATTATCATTTGATTATTTAAAAATAATGTTTAAGGACTTGATATCATTCTATATATGAATAATATACAACCTATCCATGACAAACATGGCTTATGTAACAAAACATATAAAAGAAAACAAGTAAGTTAACACCCGAAACGACGATAATACTAAGATATTATTAACAAAGCAATGTTAAATGATCATATATTAAATCATATGAATTTATATGATTCTTTTATAATTTAATAACAATTATTTTACTATTATACAGGAGGTTAACCTACCCCCAACCAAGGAAAAGTACAAGGTAAGGGTTATTTCAAAATCTCTTCATTATCTGAGGTTGTTTATACGTAATAATCTACTGGGATCTCTTTTTCATTCACATCCATGTTTCTTAAAAATGTATTTCAAAACATTTTAACTATTTAAAAGAATATGGGTTAAAGTCATTTATACCCTTGTTTGAATTTTTATAAGAGTTTTATAAAGGAATCTTTCTGTCGTTTTCCAAACAAGGTGCTTTTTAAGCTTTTCGATAGAATTAAAGTAAGAATGTTTTTTTAACTTATACAGCAGGTGCGGCTATTTTTCGCCATTATAAAATCTTTGAAGCTTCCCTTACAAGCTTATAAGAATATTTTGAAAGAAAATGTTTTATTTTATAAATATACGACTCTTAAATGATTTCAAAATAGAAAGAGATATTTCTTTAAAATGAATTTTGATTTCATCTATGTCAACATCCTTTGATGGATTTTACGCTTTTTTAATGTTGATTTATTATGATACAAAACTTCTATATTGTATTGATGGTTTTGTTATATGTTTGACTGTGGATGTGCTATTTTTATACCATTCATGGTTTATGGTGAAAGTATTGACATTTCGTATGCTAGTTTTCATACGAATGTTTATGTTATGTTTAAACCTTTTCATATGGGAATGCATTGGACTTAATATGTGACGGCTGGAGCCCGCTATAGCTCCTCGATGCATCTGTAGGTCACATGAGACAAACTAGTGTCTTAGCACAAGGCCTTAGCAAAATCTTATTTGTAGTCTTAGCACGAGGCCTTGGCTATGTGGTTATGATAGTCTGGCATTATGCATTCCATCATTATGAATGTGGTTATTGATATTGCATGAGATTATTCGATTTGTAGAATATCCATGTGAATTAGTAAATGGCATTATTTCATTTTATTTTTTCCATAAAATGTTGAAGTTCATGTTTAAAAGGCTTTTGTTTTAGTTATACATTTCCTTAAATGTTTATTCTTATTTATGAAAGTTTTTGCTATATTGTTATCCTTACTGGGCATTTGAGCTCACCCCTTTTCTATGTTTTATTTTTCCCAGGATGTGAAGAAGTAAATTATAAATGACCTGCAGGGATATTATGAGGGGATAATAGTGTGGATTATGGAGACAATATGTTGTTGTAGTAGTTTTTCACTTCATGATGTAATGTAAAACAATATGAATATATCAAGTGTCTCCAAGGCTACTAAACCAATCAGTCATTCGAGATTTGATCTTTCTTGTGATCATGCCAATGTTATGTAATAATGCACCGAATTTGGGTAACTGAGGTCGGGGCGTTACAGTTGGTATCAGAGGAGGTTTAGTACAAACCTTGGAATCTAGATTTAGATAAACTCAGATTTGAGCACGTAGACCTAAGATGAACTTTGAGGATTAGTATAGAAGAACTTCCTAGAATTTTGGTATTGTAGAAATTTTGTGAGTTTTCCGAGCAATAAATCCCTGTCTGGATACGAGAAGGTAGAGGCGGCTCTGGCACAGATGTACCTAGGGGTAAAACCCGAAAACACTGCTTTGAGCTAGACTCGAACGGGAACTGCTGCATGACAACGGGCCTTGCTGCACTCTTGGTTACGACACTCCCGGGGGATATGCTTAGGATAACTCTCATTTTATTTACAAATAATTATGAAGGGTTTATGAGTATATACTTCCTCAATGAAAACATTTTTATGATTATGGATTATATCCATAAATAGTTCAATTTATGTTAAGTGTTTTATAAGTATGGGATTATGTATTTTGATTTATAAACTAATCTAGTTTATGCCATTGTTTATAAATGGAGCCTAGTGGAAGAAATGGAAACTGTATCAATGCATGCACTCCATGTAGGTATTTCCCTCCTGCTCAAGATAATTATAGTGGAGCTGGTGATGCAACTGGTGCCGATCAGCTAATCACCATACTGGGACAACTCGCTCAAGTTATGAATAATAACCTTACCTGTATGGAGCACCCTGATCTGCAGCGTGGAGGATCAATGTTAGATCGATTCATGAGGCAACAACCCCCAACGTTCAATGGGAGTACAAATCCCTTAGTATTGGAGCAATGGATAAATTCCCTAGAGAAAATATTTTAGGCTTTGGGGAGTAGTGAAAGGGAAAAAGTTAACATGGCAGTTTACCGCCTCACTGGAGATGCTGATCAATGGTGGTTACTGATTCAAAACACGAAGGAAGATGATGAAGTATCAAATATGGAATGGAGGTAGTTCAAAGATCTGTTTTTAGAAAAATACTTTCCTCACGACCATCGAGCAGAAATGGAAAGGCAATTTTTGAGTCTGAGACAGAAGGAGGATGAGAATGTCGCAAAGTATGAGGCTAACTTTTCAAGGTTAGAAAGGTATGTTGGAGATTATATACGTAACCCAAGAAGTAAGATTGATCGTTTCTTTGATGGGTTAAAACCATTTCTCCGTCGAGAATTAGTATCGCAATCCTTCTCGTCATACGAAGACATTGTCTCATGTGCTATCAAGACCGAAAAGGAATTCTCTAAGTCTTATGACTTTAAAGCAATGAAAGAGAAGAAGAGACCTGCTGATCAATCTGGGAATGGAAATAAGGGAAAGAAGTGAAAGGTTGAATATCCATCATGTGGTAAATGTGGGAAGAAATACCCCGGTACTTTCTTGAAGGGAACGAGAGTCTGTTACATGTGTGGTGAAAAATGCCACTAAGCTCGTGATTGCAAAGGGAAGAATGAAGCCACCAACGTTCAGTGCTACAATTGCAGGGAGATGGGGAATTATGAAAATGAATGTCCTAAGAGTCATGATAACTTACCTCAGAAAAGGCCAATGGATCAAGGCCAAGCTTATGATATCACTACTACTGAGGTAGAAGCTCCGAAAGACATGGTGGCAGGTAATTTAATGGTTTCCTCAAGTTTAGAAAATGCATTATTTGATTCTAGATCATCGCATTGTTTCATATCTTCCTAGTTTGCTAAGAAAATTAGATATTTCCAATTTGATTTAACAAGGGAGTTGTCAGTTAAAACTCCTAAGGGAAGTATCATTGCAACAATGTTTTGGGAATCATTCCCCATTAGAGCACATAAATGTTCTTTATCTGCTGATCTCATCGTCATACCTATGATTGAGTTTGATATAATCCTAGGTATGGACTGGATTTCAGACTATGATGTGAAGATTTATTGTAAGAAGAAAGAGGTTACGATTCTTGAAGATAATGATAAGGAACAACTTATCTTTAGAAAAGAATCATCACCACCTAATTCTTATTTAGATCCACCCCCAGTAGCTCAACTAAATTCAATTATTGGGGAGGAAGATAATGAAATAACTTTGGGTGAGGAATGGAATGTTCAAATAGAGGGTGTACCTGTTGTGAAAGAATTTGTAGATGTATTTCCGTAAGATTTACCTGGACATCCTCCAGAACGAGAAGTTGAGTTTTCCATTGATTTAATTCTTGGATCAAGCCCTATATCGAAGACCCCATATAGAATGGCCACTGTAGAATTAGTTGAACTAAAGAAACAACCCATCAAAATTGAGTAATAAGGGATTTATTTGCCCTAGTGTTTCTTCATGTGGAGCTCCTGTTCTTTTTGTTAAAAAGAATAATGGATCTATGAGGTTATGTATCGACTACAGGGAGATCAATGGTATAACAATATAGAACAAGTATCCCCTACCTCACATTGATGATTTATTTGACCAACTGCATAGAGATCAATACTTTTCAAAGACTGAACTTCGATCTGGATACCATCAGTTGTGTGTGAAGAAGGAAGACATTCCGAAGACAGCATTTCGAACCAGGTACGAGCATTACGAGTTTACTGTAATGCCTTTTGGATTGACTAATGGACCCTCTGTATTCATGGATCTGATGAATAGAGTTTTCAAGGGGTATCTTGATGAATTTTTGGTGATATTTATGGATGATATCTTGGTATACTACAAAAGCTACGAAGATCATGAAAATCCCTTGCGCATTATCCTGAAGACTCTGAGAAGACATGAATTATACGGAATGTTTAGCAAGTGTGAATTCTAGCTTCATGAGATTTCTTTTCTTGTCCATATTTTCTCTAAAGATGGAATCTCCGTTGATCCTTCTAAGACCAAAGCGATACATGAATGGCCAACACCTACGAGTATAACGGAGGAATATATTTTTATTGGTTTGGAGGGTTATTATCGACGTTTCGTCCACAATTTTGCTCGATTGGATATCCCATTAACGAAGCTCACACGTAAAGGGGTTAAATTTGTTTGGACAAAAGAGTGTGAAGAATGTTTAGAAGAACTGAAGAGAAGATTAGTCAATGCACCTATATTGACTCTACCATCGGGGAATGATGGGTTTGTTATTTATAGTGATGCATCGAAGAAAGGACTTGGTTGTGTCCTTATGGAGAATGATAGAGTTATTGCCTATGCATCACGACAGTTGAAAATTCATGAATAAAACTATCATACTCATGATCTAGAGTTAGCATCTGTGATCTTTGCTTTGAAGATATAGAGGCAATACCTCTATAGTGAAAAATGTGAGATTTATACTAATCACAAGAGTTTGAAGTATATTTTCTCACAAAAAGAACTCAACATGAGGGAAATAAGATGGCTTGAATTACTCAAGGATTATGATTGTACAATACACTACCACCCGGGGAAAGCAAACAAGGTGGAAGATGCTTTGAGCAGAAAAGACCATGGAGTTTTGAACGTGATGAGAATTGAAAGGGATCCAATTTTGATGGATCTAGTGAAGATGAACATGGGAATAACCAGGGAAGGTGAAACATAAATGCTTTTTCAAATGGTTGCCAAACCATCTTTACTAGAAAGGATTAAGTGTTCTCAGACCGATGATGAAGAATTTCAAAAGAAGATTAAAGCTGTGAATGATGGGAGACTGAAAGACATTGTGTATGAAGATGGAATTTTGAAATTTGGGAAGAGACTTTGTGTTCCCGATATAACTGATCTAAAAAGGGAATTGATGGATGATGATCATAGTTCCAATTTCTCTATACACCCTGGGAGAACCAAAATGTATAGAGATTTGAAGGAACATTTTTTGTGGGACAACATGAAGTGGGAGATTTCTGATTTTGTGTCAAGATGTATGGTTTGTCAACAAGTGAAAGCTGGAAGGAAACACCCTGGAGGAGTCTTGCAACCTCTTCCCATACCAGAGTGGAAATGGGACAATATTACGATGGACTTTGTCATGGGGCTACAAAAGACTCTTAGAAGGAATGATGCAATATGGGTTATTGTTGATCGTCTTACCAAGTCAGCACATTTTCTTGCTATAAGGGAATATCTACCCCTGGAACGTCTATCAAGACTATATATTAATGAAGTTGTGAGACTTCATGGAGTACCCCTATCAATTGTTTCTGATCGTGATCCCCGTTTTACTTCAAGATTCTGGAAAAGTCTTCAGAAATCCCTGGATACTGAACTTAATTTGAGCACTGCTTACCACCCTCAGACAGACGGACAATCAGAATGAACTATTCAAACCTTAGAAGACATGTTGAGATCTTGCTCACTTGACTTTCACGGTATGTGGGATCAATATTTACGTCTGGTAGAATTTTCCTATAACAATAGCTTCCATTCGAGTATTCTGATGGCACCATATGAAGCGTTATACAGAAAGAGATGTTGTATACCAACCTGTTGGGATGTTGTTGTTGAAAGAAAACTTGTTGGCCCAGAATTGGTGGAGGAAATGGTGGAAAAGGTGAAGGTAATCCAAAATCACATCAAAGCAGCTCAAAGTAGGCAGAAGAGCTATATCAATAATTGAAGGAAGGATTTGGAATTTCAAGTCAGTGATCATGTTTTCCTGAAGGTATCTCCATGGAAGGGAGTCATACATTTTGGTAAGAAAGGTAAATTGAGTCCCTGGTACATCGGACCCTTCTAAATTCTAGAACTAATTGGGGTTGTAGCTTACCTATTGGCAATGCCGCCAAGTCTCTCGAAAGTTCACGATGTGTTCCACATATCTCTGTTGAGGAAATACATGCCTGACCCAATAAATGTACTCAGCTATGAGGAATTATAACTGGAACCCGATCTGTCTTATTGCGAAGAGCCCATCAGGATTCTTGATATGAGAGAACAAGTACTGAGAAACCGGACGACGCGTCTGGTAAATGTTTTGTGGAGAAACCATAAGAAGGAAGAGGCAACGTGGGAACCTGAGGAACTTATGATGAAGAACCACCCAAGTCTTTTCATGTGAAAAGTATTCTAGAAATTTCGTGGACGAAATTATTTAAAGGAGAGGAGAATGTAACACCCCAAGCTTCTACGGTACACTTCTCTTTGAATAATGTGATAGCATGTGTTGTACGCTACACCGAGTTCTAACACACCATAACCAATCAAACTAGCCGTTATGAATAGTAATACCTACTTTTTGAAATTATATATATTTTATTTTTTAAAATGGACTTCATTTTTGGATTCGGAATATCGAATTTATCCTAAGGTGAAATTTTGGTACTTTTCGGATAACTTTAATATTTTGATGAATAGTGAAAATTACTAAATTTTAATTAAAAACTACTTTTTTAATCAAAATAATTAATAGTGATAATTTATGAATTTGAGAGATTTTAAAGTATATTTAGAATATATTTTTACCATTTAATACAATGTTGGTCATTGGACATAATTTTACAATTAAACCGGACATAAACAAGTGTCAATCTTTTGATAGTTATTATCTCTTAAAAACACGCTTTTTGTTTTAACAACGAGAATTAATTTTAAAATAATTTCTGCCACTTCTGTGTTTTGAATTTGAAAAATGGATTCCATATTTAGAATCAGGATGTTCAAATTGTGTAAATATGTAACTTTTATTTTTAGACATTTTGAATAATTACTGCAGTAAATATTTTATTTACCATGGTTAAGGGTAAATTTGGTAAATAAGGGTTAAAAAATAATATTATAATAATACTAAATTACCCTAAAACATTTCCTAGCCTTATTGGTTGATACATGTTCGACCATAGGCATCTTTGGGTCGATTTTAGGACCCCATGGAGCCACTTGTAGGTGATAGGGACACTTAATTTTAATTAAGTTAAAATGAATACAAAAATGACACAAGCATATATCTTTTAGAAAACCAATTTTTACATAGGGTTATATATGTTGGATTTCTGACTATAAGTATTCATTAGAAATAAAAAAATATTTACTACATAATTATATTTGATTTATTATTTTTAGAGATTAAATAATTTAATTTATTTATGACACAATGATGATGCATTAATTACCATAATAGTGAAAATTTAAAATAATTGATATTATAAATATCCAAATAAATATAATTTGAGACTTTTAATGAATTACAATAAATTTTTCGGATAATATGACATATTATGATTGATTTAATAAACTTTTTTCGAAGTAATAATTCTGTTATGAGTTTCACAAAAATCAACTATTGAATAGTGTCAAAATTGACATAAAAGAGTTTTTAAAACAAATATTATATTATTCATTGATATTAAATTCCGAAAAATCTAAGGCTCGGCCAAGAGACTTATATCATGATATTTTTATCATTAATGGACCACTTGGGGGTCTCTTGGATGTATATAGTATGTTTATTAACTATATAATATAAAAATACAAAGTGACATGGTAATGTCAAACTAATTAACTAAGAGTTAATACTTAAAGATGTGGTTAATATATTAACCCAAACATGTCTAAATTCTATTGGTTGAATGGTTTATGACCTAGCCCCACCTTGAAAGTTAAATAATCAATTTTGGAGCCGTTATAAACCGAATATGAATTTATTATAAATTAATATTTATAGCTTTTCCAAAGGTGCCCCTCACCCCTCTTATAAAAAGGGCACTCCTCCTTCTCATTGCTTCACACCTTCAAAGCCCTTTGGTTCGGCCAAACTCTGACCAAATACTCTCCCAACATCCCTCAATAAAACTTAGAGGCCACATTTTGATCAGAAAGCCATCCTAATGAGCCATTTTGATCAAATCAAAAGGAAGAACCCAAAGAAGAGGTAATGATTTCACCACCCTTTTCCATGTTCCATTCTTCTTCCACTTCTTATTCCTTTGTTATTACCATTATAAAATAATAACTCCAGTATCATATATATACTGTGATGTTATTATAAATATGGTACAACTATATTCAGTATTATATCCACCCTTTGAATAACATGTCACCATACGTGCGAACGTACGACTTACCGTCTCCACGTCATGGTGTAATTGTTATTCAATATATTATTATTTGGATGGGTATAATAATGATGTGTAACTCATGTAAATAATAAATATAACAAGTTAATGATTCTGTATATATGATATAACATCCATTTATATATTATTTTAATATCCAAAGAATGATATTGTCGCTCGTGCGTACGTACGGACTACCTTCTCCACGAACGCGATAAGATTCATTCTCCATCGTATCCATTCAAGTATAATTATCATTTGATGATTTAAAAATAATGTTTAAGGACTTGATATCATTCAGTATATGAATAATATACAACCTATCCATGACAAACATGTCTTATGTAACAAAACATATAAAAGAAAACGAGTAAGTTAACACCCGAAACGACGATAATACTAAGATATTATTAACAAAACAATGTTAAAAGATCATATATGATATCATATGAATATATATGATTCTTTAATAATTTAATAACAATTATTTCACTATTATACAGGAGTTTAACCTACCCCCAACCAAGTAAAAGTACAAGGTAAGGGTTATTTCACAATCTTTTCATTATCCGAGGTTGTTTATACGTAATAATCTACTGGGATCTCTTTATCATCCACATCCATGTTTCTTAAAAATGTATTTCAAAAAAATTTACTATTTAAAAGAATATGGGTTAAATTCATTTATAAGCTTGTTTAAATTTTTATAAGAGTTTTATAAAGGAATATTTCCATCATTTTCCGAACAAGGTGCTTTTTAACCTTTTCGACAGAATTAAGGTAAGAATGTTTTTTTAACTTATACGGCGGGTGCGGCTATTTTTCGCAGTTAAAAAATCTTTGAAGCTTCCCTTAAAATATTATAAGAATATTTTCAATGAAAATGTTTTATTTTATAAATATATGACTCTTAAATGATTTCAAAATAGAAAGAGATATTTCTTTAAAAAGAATTTTGATTTCATCTATGTCAACATCCTTTGAAAGATTTTACGCTTATTTAAAGTTGATTTATTATGATACAAAACTTCTATATTGTATTTAAGGTTTTGTGATATGTTTGACTATGGATGTGATATTTTTATACCATTCATGGTTTATGGTGAAAGTATTGACATTTCGTATGCTAGTTTTAATACGAATGTTTATGTTATGTTTAAACCTTTTCATATGGGAATGCATTGGACTTAATATGTCACGAGTGGAGCCCGCTATAGCTCCTCGATGCATCGGTAGGTCGCACGAGACAAACTAGTGTCTTGGCACAAGGCCTTGGAAAAATATTATTTGTAGTCTTGGCACGAGGCCTTGGCTATGTGGTTATGATAGTATGGAATTATGCATTCCATCATTATGAAAGTGGTTATTGATTTTGCATGTGATTATTCGATTAGTAGAATATCCATGTGAATAAGTAAATGGAATTATTTAATTTTATTTTTGCCATACAATTTTGAAGTTCAAGTTTAAAAGGCTTTTGTTTTAGTTATACATTGCCTTAAATGTTTATTCTTATTTATGAATGTTTCTTCAATATTGTTATCCATACTGGGCATTTGAGCTCACCCCTTTTCTATGTATTATTTTTCCCAGGATGTGAAGAAGTAAATTATTAATGACATGCAGGGATATTATGAGGGGATAATAGTGTGGATTATGGAGACAATATGTTGTTGTTGTAGTTTTTTACTTCATGATGTAATGTAAATATTTATGAATATATCTATTGTTTCCAAGGCTACGAAACCAATCGGTCTTTCGAGATTTGATATTTCTTGTGATCCTGCCAATGTTATGTAATAATGCACCGACTCTGGGTAACTGGGGTCAGGGTGTTACATTTAATATATACATATTAAATGTATTTTTCCATCATTATGAATATTATTTGTTTTTAATATACATATTTATGTTTCAAAATTTTATTTAAAATTAATTTTTTTAAATATGTTTGAATTTTTTGTTTTTAAAAGTCATTTTCAAAATGAAGAGGATATTTTCGTTTAAAATGTCTTTAATAACATTTTAATTGAATTTAAATTCATAAAGAATCAAAATTTTACATATAATAAACAAGGGATATATGTTATAGATAACATACTTATTCTTTCATTATATGGATAATTAAATTAGAATGGAACTCGTTTCATTTATAGGGGTGAATTAATGAATGAATAAAAAATGATAGTTTTTATATCGAAAATTAAAATATTAAAAAAAATATTCATGGATGGTATAAATGAATCATTTATAATGATAAATGAACATTATATATATTATGAAATCGATACTCCCAGATTATTTTGGGTGATATTGTTATAGTGTATACAATGGCAGTATCTAGATAACACTCCAACACACTTGATAAATTTATCTTATTTAGTGTTATAAAGGGAGAGTTAAAGGAGGGTTTCTCTAATAAAATTAATTAGAATAAAATTTTTTTAGACGAAGTTTTTAATTTGGATATGATGGGAGTGTTCCCAACGTAAAAAATATGTTTTCATTGCACTAACTATGGGTTTTTAATGATTCTTCAGATAAATATTAATTATGCATGGCTCATGATTATTGATTCTTATGAATATTTAATTTGTAATATCATTACTAAATGTTTTATGGTTGATGACCTAGGTATTAGTGGGTGTTATTATTCTTATTTTATGATCATGCACATTGATTTTTTTAATATATTCTTATTTTTTTATAATTCTCTATGATGGAATTCATTTTTAATGATTATATTTACCCTTCTTGAGCATTTTAGATCACCATTATTATGATTACTATTCCTTAGGATATGAGATATCATAATTAAATGAATTTTTTAGAAAATGGTTCTAACATGATGATGTATTTGGATATTTTGAAGACTAAATGTAGAATATAAAATTATTGGTTTAGTGGGAGGAACAACCACTTAATGTCTTGGATAATGTTTATGTAACTATTTTTCATAATTACCTAAAAGTCTATGTCTAAAAGGAATTTGGGTATATGAGTGATATTATCAAATAATATTGATTATGTAAGTCTTCTATAGTAAAATTTGGGTCATATTTGTTGTATTCAGAAAAGAGAAATGTTTAGATCATGTTTTTAGGACCATACATGGGCGTGTAGGTTCGAGGATGGTATAGTAAGCCTCATATCAGGGTTTAGATAACCTTTTAGATTAGGAAGTTTAACTGTAAGGTCTTCTTAAGGGTTATGTATACCATTATTATATTGTGTGTTTAAGGAGGATTATAAGATCAATGATATTGTCAAATATTTTTAGGATTTAAGTGAAGAGATCTTATAATAATTAATAAAATTTTAGGAGGCATTATATTTGGTTCAAAAATATGTAAAGACTCGGGTTATCAAAAATTATGACTCATCCTTTTATATATTTTCTTTTTATTGAGTTGACAAAATTTAAGGATATTATCATTGGGGATACTGATATAATTATGTGGAATTGTGTTTTATCATATAGATAACCATGTGATTGAAAATTGATTTGGTCACCTAATGATTAATAATATTTTTTAATATCATAAATTTTAATTTTTGGAATATAAGATGAAATCTATTGGATAAGGATTTATGTTAAAACACACGTTAATATTTATGTGATTGTGGTGATTTTAGATATAGGATCATTTATTTAAGTAAAGATTTAGTTTGAACATTAGGTATTACTATTTAGGTTTAGTGATTAATATTATATTTCATTATTTAATGCTATATTAGTTTTTGGAATTAAATTATCTTATAATAACAATTTT
Source organism: Viscum album (assembly GCA_963277665.1). NCBI lineage: Eukaryota > Viridiplantae > Streptophyta > Magnoliopsida > Santalales > Viscaceae > Viscum > Viscum album. Next base: position 498,514,580 of record OY728151.1, on the reverse strand, counting down.
GGTTTGGTTTATGTCTAAAATATGGAGGAATATCTTATTATAATTTCATATTTATATGATCTGTTATAAGTTAATTGTAGTGCTTCTTGAATTAATAAATCATCATGAGTAATCTTCATTTTGAGAAAAAGATGATATTACAGAGGAAATTTATAATATGATAAAGTTATTATTATAAAGTATGTAAATTCCTTATTTTCATAGTCTAAATGGTAAATAAATTCTTCCACTCAAGGAAATGGATCATGAAATAGAATTGTTATTCATTAAATTGATGATGACTTCCCCCTTCAAAAAATTAAAATTTCCACCTAAATGGATATTTTTAAAAAACACATGTCTTTAATCCTGAAAATTTTACTCTTATTTGGAAACATAGTATTTTTCATTTCATATGACATTTTTACTTAATTTTCTCTCTTATCATGAGAATGTTATGTTAATATATTTTTCGACTTGGGAATTAAAAAAAGGCATTTGAAAATTTAAAACACTTAATTGAAAAGATAATGTTAAAATTACAAGAAAAAAATTTATTAAGGTGGTTGTTATATAACACCCCGAAGTTTTTAAAAAAAGTTGTTATACTCAATAGAATATAAGACACATAACACTAAGTTTAGACCAACCCGGACATTATAATATTTTAAATATCAACCTTATAAATTATCCATTAAATTGGTTGGTGTAAATAGTATTTTCTAATTGATGAAGTATAATTATTAAAATTTATTATTCAATATAAATTTATTAAGAAATTCGTAATACAAAATCAATCACTTTAGGCAATGTAATTTTATTCATCAAAAATATGTTTTCTTCAAAACTATATTTATTAATTATTGAGAGAGAAAATTTTAACCAATTTCTATAAATTTGTTAAAATGTTTTTGAAACAATACAAAATAATTTTAAAATTATAATACAAAAATAATCTCAGTGGGAAATTTTTCTATTTTTCAATATATCACGATTTTTCTATGAGGAGAGAAAATACCGATTTTTGCCAAACTATCATTTATTTTTAATAAATTATTTATTTTAAATTTATTAATATTATTTTAATATAATTTTAACCAAAATATGTATTCATTACTTATATTGAACACAATTAATTACATTTTAATCATATTTTTATGACATATTTTTATGAGTTTATTTTTGGGTCAAAATGCATTTTTATGAAAATTATTTGATTTTTCAAAATTTTTCCCAATTGTAATTAATTAATAAAAAACCTTATAGGGAATTATTTAAAAGAATAATATATATTATATATAAATAAATATTAATTCAAATTTATTTAATTATTTTTTCTATTAATAGAGTTAATATAAAATATTTTTATGATTGAAAAATACATTTCTTGAAAATTTTATTTTTTATCACGTCTATATATTTTATTTTAAATTAAATTATTCCAATTTTTCGATTTTAATTTTTTAAAATTGATTCTATATTTGCAATAGAAATAATATATATTATCGAATATGTTTAATTGATTTTTTTCATAATGAATAGTCAAAATAGTAAAATTATTCTTCGGTGGTTAAGGTTGAAATGAATTTACTAGGTTGTTAAAATTAAAAGATATGGATTAAAATGACCTAAAATGTTGTATAAAATCTATTTTATAACCATATCTTTACGTTAGGATTGATTTTTATTATCATTTTAGATACTTTTATATTAACATTACCAATGTAATTACCTATTTAAATAAAATAAAAAAATATAACTATCTTCAATTTAAATTTTAAATATGTATTTACATTGGAAAAAATTTAAGATGATAGTGAATATTGATGGGTGTGTTCAGATTTATTTGGGTGATCCCTCTATAGTTTATATGAAGTGTGTTTCTAGATAGTTCCCCAATGCATTTGGAAATGTTATGTGTCTTTCTGAGCAATAATGAGGGAGTTACCTGAGGGTGGCTCATATAGATTTAACATGAATATAGTTATTTTAGACACAACTTAAAAGTAGTAGTGAAGATAATTTTTATAAATAACTAACATGTATTTTTCATTATATAGGATTCTATTGATTTATTTGATCAACATTCAAATCACATGGCTCCTGTTTATTGATTCTCATGTATCTTTCTGTTTTTTAATTCATTATTTCCCATTTTAAGACTGCTGATACATGTATTTATGGGTATGAATTTTATTATTTTATGCTCATTCACATTGAATATGAAATAATACTTTTACCCAATTATTATTCTCAATGATGAAATTCTATTATTAATGCTTATATATTCCCTTACAATGACTTTTATCTTACCCTTCTTCTGTTTTATAATCCTCATGTTATGGATAATGATGATTAAATGATATGTGTATATAATGTTTTCTAATGTGAAAATGTTTGTGGAAGATATTGAAGACATAATATGGAATAATAAAATATGGATTTATTTGGAGTAACTCTCACATTAAGGCATTAGTAATGTTTTTAAAATATATTTTCTTAATTTTTTAAAAATATATATTTAAAAATAGACCACGTATGTAGGTGTTATAATATTTTATTATTATTATGTAATTTTTAATGGAAAAACGTAAGTCGCATTTATTGGTATCAAAAAGTGAAATGTAGAGATAATGTTTTACCATTGTATCCAAGAGTACGGGTTTGGGCTATCCAAATAATATTTAATTACATAATAAAATCAACATAAAAATAGAAAAAATGTTTAGTTTATTTGATACTAGGTACAAAAGATACTTATTTTAAAAAGGTTGGGTACATTTCATCATAATTTCATTGTACTTAATTTCATTCTTACAATCTCCAATGTTAAACCCAAACTCATACCCTAGGAAATAGAATAATAAGAATGGTGTGTTATCAAACACTCAATTAGAGAAATTTAAACATATCAACCTGTTGCCTTGGGTGAGAGTATAAACTCTTTATATAACATAAACTAGAGAGAATTATCTGATTAAAAGAACATAGAATCCTAGAAAATGATCATTTGGAATGATTTGATAATATGTAATCCCATGTGAAAAAAACATATAACAAGGAATAAATATTGGTAAAACATGGGACTTAAATCATAAGAAAAAAAATTAGGACAGTCACACACCAAAGGGGAATATTTCTATGTTAAGAATCAACGATCTACATTATAGATCATGAATCACAACATGATTTTTATAATTGATTAGATTTCATTACATTTTTTCCAATCATGATATGGAATCACAACCTATTTCACATAGAATATCTACATTTAAAACATGTTTCCTTTTTTAATTAGAATAGATAGTCTTTTAACCATTATATCATGAGATTAAAAAGCGTACCCTATGCATTGGATAACAATGTAGGCCCTAACCATAACACCAAGATTAAACAATGACATGTGTTCCATTAGAAATCATAAATTCATCAAATCAGGAAAACCCCAAAACAATAATATGTTTTACATCACAATTCAAATGGTATCATATAAATAACTACATAGGCCAAATCAATTGATACCAATTTAAATCATTTAAAATTGGATCATAAAATCTTTTTTAGAGAGATTTATAAAATATGACCACATGGAAAACAAAACCCTTTTGAGATAAATATGAATTCCTTAGACAAATCATAAAATGGAGTAAGAAAATTTATCTTTTAATTGAATTAATAAAGACAACACTAATTGATACTTATCTGGATTTCAAAATAATAAATGAGAATATTAGAAAATATTGATAACATGGATTTGATATAAAGATCCATTTAAAAGATATCAACATTAAAGAGACTTGGAATTATTAAAAAGATGCCATAGATTTATGGATAATAAAATCATTCAAGGAAGCTGGTTTTGGATTGAAAATAATTTTCCCTTGATACATAAAAGTATAAATCATATGTAAATGGTGATCATAGAAAATATGCAGCATTGATTTCTGAAGTTCAAAAGAAATTAAATAACTAAAATAGAGACATGTTTGATACAAGAGTCCCTTATCATTAATCTTTATTTACAATAAATTGATTTAACCCCATATATCATAAATTTAAACATCATAATTACCTTTTTATGTACCATATTCTAATACATTTCTATTTAGAGCCTAAACTTTTAATAATTAACTATTATATTAGATTATTTTAAAATACATATTGATTGGTTATAAAAATTTTGTGATAGTTTTGTAATAATTTCAGTCCCTATTGTTTATTAAAAAACCAATTATAAAACAATAAATTGTTATCTATAATGTGTAATAATATAATAATTCTTTTATAAGAGTGCATTGTTGTTTTTTATGAAATAGAATTTTGCTGATGAACATGTTTCATGATATATATCATTATCAATGGATTACCTATGAAATATTGTTATTTTTTTCAAATATTCATATTAATTATAAAAAATACTCATATATATAATATTTATTCATCAATAATAAACTAAAATGTTCCATAAAGTTGGTTGATAGAAATGAAATTCTACATTATTTGGAGGCGATAGTCTTCATGTATATGTAGATGAGGATTACATTTTTAATGGAACATGACAGAGGAATGATATAGTTATTTATTTAAGACTTTGAAGCATTCATATATATAATAATTATTTATTAAATAATCTGTTTATATTATTCATGTTAGGTGGTAAAGGAAAACAAAAAAATTATTTATGGAGGTGGTAGTTTGAACATACATATGATTCATGTTTTCATTTATTTACTTTATAAGGGAATGTATTTTAATTATTATACCATCATTATAACAATATATATGTATAGTAGTGATAATAATGTTATTATTTTAATATAGTTAAAGTAAATTTCATTAAATTAAGTGCACATAATGATATATAAAATAGAATGTATTAGAAGTAAATTTATTCCACACTATATTGACAATATATTTTGTGAAGGGCATTCAAAATTTGATGGATTTAATTTTGAGAAGAAAAACATCCTAAAGGTGGATAAGTGTGTTCAGGATATGGTTGGGTAGGAAATTTTGTAATCATTGGTGGTTGTGTTGTGACATGATGATATGATAGGATAATACATTTTATAAGTGAAAAGGGAAAACATTTTTGGAATGTACCTTAACCATTTTAAAAATGGGAAGTCACTATTAATGAATGTGGATCTAGAATTGATAAATAATTGAATGAATAATGGATAAGGATGGGAAAGGACCCATCCAAACATTCTCACATATGTTTCAAACATGATTGAGTTCACTTACTCTTAGTTTTTTAAAATTACCATTTTAGGTTTTACTATGGTAATTGGATTTTACCAATGTAACGTATCCATTATACATAAAATATATTATGGTATTTGGTATATAATTTGGAACTAATTATTCTAAATATAATGTAAATTTATTTTAATTCAATTTCCCAAATTGAGACCTAAAATTTTTAAAGTAATTAGTATATAATGTATTTAGAAAGGTTCATGAGAAATAAATCACATAAGTCCCAAAACATTAAATATTGGTTTTTAGAATCAAATTAATATTTTTAAAATTTATAATATATATCATTAAATTAATATATTTATAGAAAAAGATTTAATAAATATATAAATAATTGTTATAAACTGTTAATTCCATTAATGGCATAATGTTTTTTAAAAACAGTGCTTTTAAAATTCACCTAATTGACTTTAGATAAATATTTACAATTTATCTTTGGATAATATTTCAATTATATATCAAAAAATGACATTACTTTTCAAAAATTAATACCATAAAATATATAATTTTTCTATTTTTAAAAAATATATCGAAAATTTATTTTCCTAGAAAATTAACTTTCTATATATTATCTATTCTTTTTCCAATTTTCTATAAATAAATTATTTAACTAGTGATAATACTCTCTTCGGTGAAAAATATATTATACATTAAAAAACTAAATTTTATAAAAAATATTACGTTCTTAGGTACACAAGTTGATTGGATATTTAATGTTATATTTAATTTTTTATTTTTTATAGTTATATATATAAATATCATAATTATATTTCCATTGTTTATAACATCCAATTCGTTAACTACCTAAAAACTGTCTATTTTTTATATTAGAGGTTAATGTGGGGAAATTGATCAAACATTATATTAATTTACGGAGGATTATTTTTCCAAAGACACGGGTCATTACACCATGAAGAGAATTCAAATATAGTTAAGCCCACTTCATTAATATAATACAATTTAATACACTAATGGGATATATCCTATCATATTTTTATGAAATGATAATACTAATTAAAATTTTCATTGCAACTATATCTCACTTCAACATTGGTATGACTGGTGATTGTATTATCCATTTGTGAAGTAGACTACTCATCATATATTTATGGCATTACAGAAATATCACATTACAATCATCAATTAAATTTGTTTTATGGATTCTAAAAAATCTTATTAATTAAGATTCTTATATATATAATTGAAATTGAGATATATTAATAAAAAAGATATATTAATAGTCTCTAAAACACTGTCATCACCTATTTTAATGTTTAAAATAATATTTTACCAAATCGTAGGACACCATATTCAATACTTAATCCTTTCAGCATCCCATTTCTTATTTTATTATTCCTTATTCATAGACCATTTTCCCCGAGTATCTTCATTTATAAATTCCCTGGAAAACATAATTTTAAAATTATATGGAATATAAATGTTGTTTCCAATTTATCCTTAATTCCTAATTTTATCCATAGTGGGTCACTGATCATTTGAGCATTATAAATTCGAGTTATATATTCAACCCATTGATAATTCCTACATTAATGGATCAACTTTCTTATTTTAACGTATATTTTGGTTGTGTATATCATATTCGTAGGACATTATTATTTTCAACAATATAATTTTTCTTATATAGAGTTATTTATATATTAATATATTGTTAATACTATTATTTTTCATTTATTTTTAATAACTCGACCTGTAATGTTTGAGATAATATATCTTTTGGGAAAATCATATAGTTTTGAAATATAAACCATGTGTAAGATAATTTTACACATATAAATTTTTACTTATTTATGCATAACATATAACCCTCTTATTTTGAATATGTAATAAAAATTCATTGATGCATAATTATAGATGAAAAAATCATTCTATCCACATTGAAAAAATACAAAAAGATATCATTTGTTGAAAAAACATGGACCTAACAATTATAATATCTTGGGGGTGAAATAACATTGTGATAAATATAAATTTTTTTATTTATAAAACTATATATATCACAATCACTTTGATGGATCCTACTCCCATGATTATTCAAAAAACTATACTTATATCTGGAGTGGAATACATAAAAATAAAATCATATAAAATATTCAAGAACAAATACATACATGATTTACTTGGTACTCATGTAATATTGAACAAAATATAAATAATGAGGTGTTCTCACTTATCCAACATAGAAATTATTATGAATAACAATTAATTATTATTCTCACAAGGGATCATAAATAGCCCCATTTCCTTTATCTCACTGCTAAATGAAATCCCACAAACTAAGAATATTTCTAAAACAAAATTAAATCCCTCTTCAACCACATTATAAATAAATCTATAAAAAATATTATTGAATAAAAAAAATATTCTTTCTAGATATAATAGTTATAGTAGAAATTATTTTATTCTTACCCATTTTGTTAATATGTATTTTTTTTATCATTATTCAATATGAGATGTCCATATTTTATACTTATATGTCTAAAATTATTTATAATTTAAGGGTCACTAAAATCCCACCAAACATTTAATGTTTTAATAAATTCTATTTTATACATAACAAAGATTAATTATAGATTTTATTCCTTTATATCCTCTATTTTAATGCCTTTAAATTATTTATTCATATATATTGATAATTTCTATTAATGGATCATAATATTTTAATACCCTTATAAAAATGAAAATATCTCAACAATATTCATCATATTATAAATAAAAACATCTTTAAAAAAATTTACATAAAAATAAATAAATCATTAAACCACATAAATAGGAACAAATATCTTAATCATGCAATTTATCAACGAAATTAGTTATTTAGATTAATGAAATTTATTATTTATTGATCCCAATCCATAAAAATAAACTTATTTGTAAAATTTTAATACTCTAAAAATACACATGTTTTGACAAGTTATGAATCATTGAATTTATATTATAGACTAGGTATATTTCAAGTTAATTCAGTAAAAATTTACATTATTCTCACGTGTCATGATTATAAGTTATATACAAAAATAAATTCTTTTAAACACATATTCTCTGATTTTTTCCGTATATATTTATTTGATTTAGAAACCAAACACAATAATATTCATACAATTCAACTCCAATCATTTTCCAATGAAACGTTTACTCAAGTAATTATTTAATTTTACTAAAATATCTATTTTCATTAGACGAAAAACATCATTTTACTACACACACACATTTAGCATTAAAAATTTATTAATTAAATCCTTATACTTAGACACCCATCTCTTCTAATCATAATTACCAAATATGTATGAGATACGTATTAATTATCATATCAATAAAATTTCCTCAAATTTAATTTCACATTATTGGAAAAAATAAAATGTCAATAAAACTCAAATTTCCAATAATGTCACCCATTTTTTGTTTTTTTGATTCATTCACAATTTTCACACTTAGATATTTGTTTTTTAAAATACTATGAAATTCCAGATTATATAATACTCCCCCTATCAAGTGATTTCCTATACCAATATCACAAAATTTATTATTTTTTTTCAAAGATAAGTGTATTTATTATTTGATTGTGATCTCACTTAATCATATTATTTTTTTATAAATAATTATATTATATTTTAAAAATCAAACTAAAAATGAAACCATTCAGCTACCCAAATGTATGGAAACATTAAAAAAATAACTATTTCTATGAAATTAATGATTAATGAGAGACATGGGTGTGTACCATCATCAAATAAAACATCATAGGGAGGCTGAAAACCAAGATTAATGTTTTATTTCCCAAATGAAAGCCATTGTAAATGTCACACTCCAACATATGATTCCCCAAATATGGTTAACTGATCCATTATATGGGTAGGAATGATGTGTATTTACAATCCCAATAAATAAGATACATGTTATTAAGTATCACTAACACTCATCAGAAATGGTTTGGCATGATAAATCCATTATGATGCTCTAAATTGGGAACCCAATGTGACCTCATCATACTTTGGAAAGTAATTAACTGATGTAAATATAATCCAAAAAATAAATCATCAATATTTCATATAAAAAATAGAATCTAATGAAAAAAATTGTGACCCAGAATTATAAATTAAGGGAACCATAAATAATTTTACCAAAATAATATTCATGGGTTCATATATAAAAAAGTGAAGAGATATGGATATTGATTAGTGATACAATAGTAGACTATAAAAATCAAAGAATAAAAATAATGAATAAAACTATACGATTATATGTGTCACATGAAAAATTAATCCATTCATGTAACCACCATAAACTAGTCCACCAATAATAATAATACCCACAGACACTAAGAGGAACATTTCCAATACCTATACATTTGAAAACAAGATCAGCATACATGAAATGAGTGTACATAATGTATGATACCAAATTTATCAATTAGACCTAGCCTAGTGTTTCCTAAATCCATTTATTAGTAATTGAATAACCTTTTTTTTGAATATAATATAGATTAAAATATATTTTATACATTTTAATGGTATGAAACAATAATATACTCAATCATATTTTTAAATAAAAATACATTCCATGTAATGAAATTATTTAATGTAAGAACCATAGGCAAATCCCTAAGGTATATATGGTTGGGTTTACCCTATTATCCTAAAAATACTCAATGATTCAGCTAATGAAAAGAAACTATATGAAAACTTCAAGGATAATAGTTCCATTTCCTAGTAGAAATAATAAATCCTAGAAAGTGGTACCATGACTATATCATAACAATGTTTTATAAATGTTACGACATAAATCAAATTTTATGTTTTTAATTTTATACATATCTATTCTTATACCGGTCCACCCATATAGGTACCTAGATTTCCATGTGCTATCATAATTTCTAAGATACATAATCATATAGATTAAATAGATTATCATTCATAGGGAGCATTTCATTGACTATATTGAGAGGATACATTATTTACAAATACAAAACATGATTTTTGAAGCCAATTTGATTAACAATAGCCAAAAAGGTGGGAATTCCAATTATTTACATCACATATAAATATTTGGTTGATTTTTCAACATTTATTGAAACAATTAAAAATTATATTCCAAACCAAGGAGGAACTGATGTTTCATAAAATGTAGTAAACATATTAAAACATTTCCTTAATCAATTTAAAAATATTCAATGGTGTAAACCCATATTAAAAGTTATATAAAGATGTTTAAAAAAAACATCTTTTGACTTAGATGTAGGGATCCCTACGTCATCATAGCCCTGTGAAAGAAGGAAACCATATACGTTGGAATAATAGCATCTTGGTAGGAGAAAGGAATGTACCCTAAAAATTATTTATTATAGAATCTTGGTGAAAATCTTGAAATACTAAGTGTGGTTGAATTTAAATAAAGTATTTTATTCATTAGGGGCCTATGATTTTAAATTAGTGAAAATATAGAGGATAAAGGATTTAAAATTAGTATGGATATTGAATAAAATTAACATTATAAATGTAACATTGTATTATAAATTGTCTAGAAACACAATTTTACAAACCATTCACAAACCCTGTGGTTGAAATTGGTTAGGCCATGTAGGGTGGCATGGTTTGAATGCATGGTTTGATAAAACTATGGGTCAACTGTGTAAATAAACCTAAAATATAATGTATGACTATACATAATTATGGATCATGATTTTTATCAACTGTGTGCCACTATCCATCACACACTACCTCCACAAAATCATTAATATTAAATATAAGGGTACCAAATATGAACGAAAATAAAAAAGTAGTTTATCCCATATAAGAAAATGGCATTGTGGTTGTGAAATTTTTCAAGACCATGTCACTTCATGCCCCAATAAAAGTAAACTCAAAGTTGATTGATCAATAAATAGTTATAGACACTAATCCATCATATTGAATTGTTATTCCATTATATTGTGCAAATCATATCCATATTTTAATAATATGAATGATTTTCATAGTCAAGGAGACATCCACCAAGAATTCATGCTCCTACTAATTAAAAACAATAGTAGTGTTAGTGAGATTGATCATTATCTAAGAAACAATAAATGCATTAAAAATAAATGCCAGATGAGTAGGTGAGAAATTTTTTTTAGACAACTTCCTTTTCCTTTATGTGGTCTCCACATACCATCATGTAAGCTTCCCCTGGTTCTCAATCCATTGGTGTCCTAACCAAGGTGAAACATTAAACAAAACTAAGTAACCAATAAAAAAATTAATGTTTTATTTCAATGTCCTTTATATGAATTATGAAGACTCCAATCCATCATCATTCTCCTTCGGATCACCTTAATATTATCAATCATCTACATTATCTCATTCAACCCCTGTAGAGAAGTATAACCAACCTTGGTCCAACTATGGAGAGATTTACGTAGCCGAACATATTGATCCCCAAAAACACCCAACAGGATGGGATTCTAGTAACCATTATTATTAGATCACTAAAATATTCTCAATTTGCTACCCTATGATCCTTTGAGTTATAAGATATAGGTGAAGATAATTTCTTCCAAATTCTATATAAAATTCTACCACAAAAAATATGTCTATGGATAAAGGAAATACTAAAATTTAACTAATATCTCATTTCCTCTGAAAGGAATTAAAAAATATGAATTTAAAATTAGTGTCTATTTCTGAACTAATAATGTATGGAACTCCATGAAACCGTATAATTTCTTATATTTCTTGTTTCTAAATCTTATTCACCTTTGTTTAATACATGATAAAATTAAAGGATCTGATTTAGTAAACCGATCAATCACCACAAATATATAATTTTCTCTTAAGGGTTAAAATTTAAACTCTCTATAATGTCCATGGATATATCATCCCACTTTTAGGAGATTATAGAATGATACTATAGTAGAATAGAGTATTTCTAGTTATTTTGTTCGACTACTAACATGTATAACATTATGTAATGTAATCCACCATGTCGTTTTTCATACCCAAACCTTGTATTCTATCCTTATGCCATAATACATTTTGGTGTTACCTAGAGATAAAAACTATTCAGAATGATGAAAATACCACATAACCACCTTACATATATATATTACAACACATAATGTTTTGCGAAGAAAAGTATTCTTATTCAACATTGATAACAATTTTTAATGGTCTACTAATTTTTTTTTGATCATTTAGAAATGGCATCATTCCCCATATTCTGAATTATCTTGGTGAAATATTTCAAGAAGATATGTAATCAACTAAATTATATTAATAGAAACATCCCCATTTTTACACTATTTCATCTCGATAAATCCATGTAAAGAGATTCATCATATTTAAGACATCACTATTTTACATTTGAAACTAATTAGGTAATATCTTAATGAGAGTGTATGAAACCATATTTCCATTCCCCAACAAGTTGACATTGTTAATATAAAATCCATGATGGGTTTCCACCCAAAACATTTTACTTAAAATCATGAATTTCATTCAAAATGAATATCTTATACTATAATGTTTAAAATAATCTAGGAATTTTGCAAAAAAATGTGTTGTGTGTTAAAAGAAATAAGGGAATGAATCAATTGTGTATGGTCAATGCCATGGGTTAGGTAATTCTTTAATGTAGTCAATGTTGGTAGGAACCACAAACAACAATGTCATCTCCCAGTATAACAAAGAAACTAAAACCCATAATTTATGTATTATAATAAATGATGTATCCTATAATGGCCTCAGATTTGATCAGAATTTGAGCTATATTCAACCACAAGTTTCTTTCAACAAAGGATGCTAGAAACTTAGAGCTCTGTTTGAATTTCATCCATTATGGTTAAGAGGAGGCATATAAAACACAAGGATAGAAAAATATTTTTGAAAGACTTGTAATAGACCACTCAACCCAAGAATCATTACTTCAATAATTCTATCATTTGATAATTTATATACATAGAAACCCTACACATCTCCAGATCGACTGAAATAACATGTTAATACTCTGTATGCCTGAAGAACTAAACATTATGGATAAATATAATGTATTTCGATGGCCTATTATATATGAGATGATCAATAATAATCCCCATGAAAACTCTCAAATGATGCTAATGCATCTCTTTATCCATAGAATATACTGACATATCATCCACAAACACTATAAAAAAGGTTTCTATGTGTAAATACAATATTATGTATCAAATTGATATAATTATATCTAGAGTATCGGTTGACCTAAAAAATATCACTGGATAATTCAAATAGATATAGTTTAATTGAAAATTAATCCATGAAATATCAGCCTCTATGACCCTAATTTGATGATTATGATATTGGAGTATGATATTAATAAACAACCAATACCATTTTAAATAATAAAAACGGAAATCAATATGGGGATATTTTATGTATTTTTGGTCATCATCTGATTCAAATTATTATAGGAAACACATATAAGGAGTGTCAAATATTCTATGTTATTGAAAACACTAGGTAAACCCAAGAAGATTGACTTAATTGAATGAATCCTTTAGATTCCAAGGCATATGGAATTTTTTTCTCAATTTTATAGGTTCTATATAATATGTAAGTGGTGTTATTGGTGAGTTTCTAGGAACCAAATTGAAAAAAATGAGGAATTTTGGTTCTAGGGGTATTCTTAAGAAGTCACCTAAAAACAAAACAAAAAAATAAATTATTACCAAATGAAGCTACTTCTAGAAGCATCATTCCTCATCATATATAAAAAGAAATCGAATACTTCCTTACCAATCATGGGAATATGAAGTACCAACTAATTGTAACATGATTCCCACACTCATTAAAACTAACAAGATCTCCCCTATGTGGTGGTGATTCTCACCATCATATGATAAAAATAAACATAATCCTTGAGGGTTGTCATCTAATATATCCTGATAATAACAACAATGTGATCAATTTCAACTAATAGGTTATCCCATTCTACTCCACTTTTATTATCTAGATAATAATTGATGGTCATCAAAATCCATGTTCTTTCATCTTCTAAGGATGTTTTTCTTTCTCCATATGATAAAGAATGAGATCATTTGGGAGCTTCAAAAAATACATGAATAGATTAGATAATAATGAAGGAGATTCACCTATATAAAATATGGGAAAATTAATTGAAAAATAAATAATGATAATACCACTTATTTTAAATTGTCCTACATTGGATTCCATTTTACCGTCCACTATGGCATGAAACTACTTCACCAATGAATGGTTATCGGGTCTTCTATTAGCTTGAGGCTCAGTGCTCAATTAAATATATATATATATATATATATATATAATATACTAATATTACCTCTACTAACAAGATTTCAATAATTTTCCACATTAATGGAATTAGAATACACTGTGGACTCACTCGATTATAAAGAACCTAAAATTTTATCAGAAGTGGAGATTACATTATAAAATATATGACAATATCCTAAGAATCCATATGATTGATAATCCTTGTGGGATATTAGTCTTTAATGATCTATATACCCAGTATTTATACAATGATAAGATGTAGGATACTCATTTCATAATGAAACTATTGACAAGGACTGAGATGAGATCTTGGTTCCACAACGACATCATTTTTTGGCCCCATCACCATTATTTTTTCATTAAAGATACATTTTCATAACACCTGTGAATACAATAATCCCCTATCAAAAAGGAAATACCATCTCAATAAATTTTTATCAATAAGGGCTAGTCAACCACTTTATTATAATTTATTATCGTAGAAAATATGTATTGAGATTGAATATTAGGTTAAACCCCATTTCAAAATTGGAGGATTTAATATAATAACTTTAATCTATAAATTTAGACAAGTGAAAAATCACGTTCAATTGACTAACAAAATGCATTAATACTTGTTCACTTTTTTGGAGGCACATTAACTCTTAATACATTGATAACTATAATTTTTTGTGATATAATTTCTTAGTTAAATTATTCTTGGTTTATTTTATTTCTTTGTTCTTGTACTACTTAAAAGGAACCACTAACTCCCACCATTTTCAAAAAGGACCTTAAATCACAAAGGAAACATAATTCACCTTGATGGTATTCAATGTCCTAAAATATTTGAAGATAATTTTAATCTTTTGTAATCAATTCTCTACATATTTGGGATAGTTGTTTCTTAAAATTGATGGAGGTTTATAATGAAGGAATTATCGAGCTCGGTCCTTTTATACACTTGGACCTAAATATTATGCCTTCACTAGATATTGGATATGGACTGCTCCTAGATCCAAATTATAGACTATTCAAACATCTAATGTAATAAGTTTTAGATCAATCAATGGATTATCTCAATGAAAATTATCCACAGTATCCTCTGGAGGAATCAAAGGAGGTGTTTAAAGGGGTGTGGCACTATATTAAACAAAAAATAAGTATAAAATAATTAAAATAGGCATCAAATCTATATTTAAATTAAAAAAATCCATAAAAACATTATGGATCTTAAGGCTGAAATTATGTAATGAATAATACTTGAAATAAAAAAATTGATAATACACATGACATGGTTGAATATGTTAGAATAACATGACCCAAGAATGTGTGTTTCACTAGATCTTTCCCACTAAAGCCACTTAGTATTTCCACATGGTATTCATCTCGCACAACTTAATTATTCACCTTATAAGTAGTCATATATCCATATTTTCTCGAACCAAACCATCATAAAATATGTTAAATATCAAAATTCATCTTTAAAGTCTCATTTCCCAATATCCTATGAATAATCAATGACCATCATACTGATTTTTGGCCAGAAACTCACTCCAAACCATCCCAAATTTTTTTAATATTCTAATATAGTATAATATAGGACTTCCCAAATATCATAAACCAGAAATATGGCCCTCATACCAATTTTTGGGAAAAAAATCCTTGGATACCTAAATCTGGATACTGGATGCTGTTCTTGGTGAGGCTCATATGATGTTCATGATCCCCAAGGTTACAAAACTATTTGTGTAGAATCAAGAACATTATTTTGGAATATTTTCTTCTAATAAATCCATTATATCAGTCTAAATTGGAAACCTGACATGACCTCATCTTAATATAGAGACACATGAACAAAATCAAGTAAAATCAATAAAAATATATGTTAATATGTCCAGATTTAAAGAAATAATCATTAAATAATAGTGACCATAATATATAACATAATGAAATCATACATAACACTAAAAATAGAAGGTTCATGTATACATATGTGAAAAAGGTATAGGATAGGGAGTAGAGTATTAAATCTAATATTATAATACTAAAACCAAGTACAAAGAAAAAAACTAAGTGGGATATCCATATATGTGTGACATGTGTTATCCTTTAACCCATGTCACCACCATTCACCCATTATTCTCAGATAAGAATACCAACCACCACTATGAAAAAGATAGAAATTAACTTTACCTAACAAAATTATTCTTGTATATACCTATTTAGTTTTAATAGGTTTCCATCCCAACTAGCCCAATAATATCCAACCAAGTATTTCATAATCAACCATTGATAGATAAATAGATGAATTATAATTTCAATATAATTTATGTGAAAATTTTCTTTTAACTTTAAAAAGGAAATAAATAATAACAGATTATATTACATTTTAAATAAAAATTACATGCTAGTAATACAAATTATTTAAAAAAACCACCATGGTGACAGACCTAAGGTATATATGGATAGTGGAACCATATGACATTGATTTTTTTTTGAAATAAAAACCATCATATCCTATTGCATTGAATCATTTAACATTTTCAATTTAATTACATTGAAAGAAGGGCCTAACTAGAATTAAGTACACTATCCCTATCATAATAATGTTATTTTTTATCTCATAAAACCAATACTATGTGGGGGGAGTCATTACAATCTATTGTTTTACTGGTCCTCCAACCTATGTAATGAAGGATTCAATGTGATGTTCCAATTTTTCTGAAAAATATTTCTATCATTTCAATACATTTACATTAATATAGGGAACATTATTATATATATGGATTAATACTATTATTTCAATTTTCAAAACATTATTTTTAATTTCATTTTGATTACGAATTATATAAAAGAATCAATTTAAAACATTTTTAGAATATATTAATATTTAGATGATTTAATAATATGATTTGAAACAATTATAAATTCTATTTATAAATAAACAAGTTCTAATGGTTGATAAAATAATGGAGACATATGTAATAATATTCCATAATCTGGTTAAATTAATTTCTAATTGTGTAAATGTATAAGAAATGTGAAGAAAATACTAAAAATAAAACCTACAACATTTGATTCATATATAGTCATAATTAGGACACCATGGACTTAAGGGACAATGAACACAATGGATGAGTGACAAATATAACCTAGGGAAAAGAAAGAAACATACCCCCTCATTGTGTTCCTTAATAAATGAGGGTAAAATCCACCAAAATCAATAGTGTGATGGTATGAATGATGGTGAAGATGTGTAAGGGGATCTGATGTTTGAATGAGGTTAAATATAGAGGAGAAAGTATTTAAAACAAGATGGGTAATGAAGTAGTTCATGTTTTTAATGATATTTGGTATGTCGTATTGTATTGCTAAACAATTTATCAAATCATGTGATATTTTTATCTTTGGTAGTGGTCACCCCATTTGGAGCCACACATTTTGAAATATCATGCTTTAATCATATAAATTACATATATAAAATGTGTTCCTTTGAATTATTAGGATTCATGATTTAATCTAATATTGTGCGTATCTTGTGACACCCAATTACTAAAAAAATCACAAATCAAATGAAAACACCTAAATATGAATTAAAATGCTAAATATATTATAGTAGAATAAATATTTGAAAATTCCATTATAGATATGATAACATATCTTCTATGAAAATAGTAACCACTTGATATATATTTGACCTGTAATTTTGTTTTCTTAATTAATATTCTTCTTTTATCATCCTAATGAAAGGATTTCTCTCAATTTTCTATATTTTCGAATATTATATTAAATTATTTTTATGTTCATAGAACTAAATTTATTAATCAAATTGAGGTTGGTCTCTAATACCCATAATATATAATTTCATCTTGAATAATTGATTATTTAAATTAATAGAAAAAATATTCTTATATTAAAATATTTTACAAAATACACTATCATATTTCTTGATAATTAAATTCCCACATTTAATTCTTAAATAACAACCACATTTATAATATTTGTATATTATCAACATATTTATCCATATCCACATAAAAAATACCTATTTTTTCATTATGATTATAATATAAATATTTTAAATTCAATTGTTCATCTAATATATTATATAAATAATATCACTTATACTAATTATATGTTTATAATATCACTTTGATATAATGTAACAACACATTATGGAAATAACATGATAATCATATGGATTATAGGATAAATTTTACTTATAATTATATTTTAGTATTGATTTATATTAACATAATTTAAATTATCATATTTTTATTCTTTGGTAGACATCTTAGGATAATCGTAATAATTTAATAGTTTTACTCATAATATTTATCACCTGAAATTTTTTGTCCACATTCTAATTATTTTTAACAATGTTTACCATATCCAATTGGTTAATTTTTATTCTATTTTTTATATATTAGATATTTGTTTTTCATTTTCTTCATTATTACTATCCGACACATCAACAAATTCTTCACATTAATTTTATTGTTATTCATTATTCATTGATAGTTTTTCCTCTTTATCGATAATCATTAAATTCTAATCATAATCAATTTATTATTTTTAATTAATTATAGAATGGTGTTATACATAAATAACCTATAATATATTATTATTACATCGTTAATCAATGCTAATGTAGCATAAACATGATAAATTCATTAATGGAATCAATTTATATATTTACCATTATTTAGTTCATTTTATATAATTTCAATTTTTTGGAAACTATTAATTTTTTTAGGTTAATTTTATATTTAAACGGATGTTCGTATAGATTTATACCATGATCCAAAAAATGGTTAACAAATAGGGATAATAAATTTAATTTATTTTAAAAAATGACTAATAATATTAATTTTTTTTAATATATATCCTATAAAAACATAATAAGGAATATAATTATTAACGTTATGGTTAATGGGTTAGCACAGATATGTATGATAGAGTTCCCATAATTTAGAAACTCTTATATTTATTTTTATAAATTTATAGTGATAATAGTGACTTGAATGAAATTGAGAGTATTACCCCTTTAAAGTTTGGATTTATGACACATAGATAACCTTAAATTGAAAGACATGTGTAGGGATGTTATTGTGAAGGGGGGAGGGTATGAATTAGGGTATCCCTATTTTCTATATCATTTTAACTCAATTTAAAAAATCACTGTTTTTACCTATTTATGAACTATCTCTATGTTTAACTCTTGATATTGGTTATGGTTAATTATATATGAAATCTTATGATCTTATTTATCATTCACTCATATGTGTATAACATTGACAAACACAAAAAAATTCTATGAAATAGATCTTTCTGTATATATAATTATTTATGTTATTATATGGGAAATATGGTTTTTTAATGTATAGAATTCTTTATATGTTTAGTTTTGATTAAATCCTCATACTTCATTTGGGGATTTGGACTTGGTTTTGGATATTTTAGGGAGAATTATATGGTATTTTTTTTATAACATTTCATATTTTATATGGAGTTTGGTAGTGTCTCAAAATAGATTCCACCAAAATTTCAGAACTATATTTGATTCAAAGTACCCATTGGGAGGCCAAAAGTTACCCGATGGAGTTTTAAGAGGTCCAAGGGGACTATATCTTCCACTGGTTACTTGGTGCTTCTAGATAAGGTACCCAATACAATTAGGGTGTTATTCAGGGAGTTTAGCTTATAAATTTTACTTCCCATCCCTATTAGTTATCATTATTATTATGTAAAACTCATTCTCATTCCTCCCCTCATGAACCCACTATAAAATCCTTTTGGTTTAATGACTTCAGTTTTAAAAACTATTTCTCTATAAATAAACATTATGTTCAATAGGTTGCACAAAAAAACACATAAACAATTGACCATTTTATATTATCTATAGATTCGAAAGGTATAAATAGTAGTGAAAGAACAATTAAAAATAAATAAATATATTTTAAATAAAAAACTAATAAAATAATCGAATGTTCACTTTAAATATCAACTCCCCTTGATTAGCAAAGTAACTAAAAGAATACATTCTAAAAAATTTACGTATTTGTAATGTGTAATATATTTTTATTTGAATAAATGATTGAAACTATTTTAATTATAATTTTATAGGAAATGTTAAGAATAAGATGTTATATACTAATACTCATTTTCCTAAAAAAATGATTTTACATTATATTTTATATTTTTAAATTAAAAAATTAAAAAATATAATATTTTAATTTTAAAAAAAATTAACATTATATTTTTTCTTATCATGGTAATAATATTTGAATATGAATTTTATGATTTATATATATATATTAATTTTTAGGTGATAAATGAAAATATTATTTTTTAAAATAATATTACTTTAAATACATTATTAGTATAACTATTAGAAATTTAAATTCATTTAACATTTTAAAAATAAAAAATATTTATTTTATAAATTTTTCTTCTAATTAAAAAAAAATTATAATCTCATAATTGATATAATATTACATTAGTTAAACTTCTAAAAAATAGGGTTTTTAGTACATTATACATTTATTTAATTATAATTAAAATTTAAGACATTTCTATATTTTAAATAATTAAATGTATTTGAAATTTCTAAAAATTAGGTACAAATTATATAAATTTAACAATATTGTTTAGAGGAATAAAGTAGAAATTACTTGGGTAAAAACTAGTTGTTACAGTAAAGGTTAAAATCATAAATGTGTAAAAATAAATGTATATTTACTAAAAAAATTTATATAACATGTGTTCAACTGAGATATTATTGTCCCAAGATCACTAAAAATGCTATTTTATTTTCCCAAATTGGAATATATGATACTTGTATAGTGTTTTTAACATTTTAATATTGAAACAATTCACCACTTGTACATTATAAATATACTCTTCAACCCTTTAGTTCCACACTCAATCAAAAGTATTAGGATCAACCAAAACTATACCCAATAAACTCCCAAAAACCTTAACCACATACTAGAATCCTTATATTTTCTAAAAGGCCAAGAATATCCATCTTAATGTGTTACTCAGTGGATATCATCCTATGAAGAAAGGAAATATACTCCATTTACCTCTTATAAATACTTGTATTCCTTTTCAAAATATTTATGATTATTATTTAGATTATTTTTTAATTAAATAATCATCACTAATATAATAATTTATCTTCATGATTTGGTAATATTCATTAACTATATTTTCCATCCACTTAAAAAATTCAAAAATGTCGTCATTCATACGTACAAACAATCACCAGCATGACTGAATTGTTATATTTTTCTCTAGTTCATTTCAAGATTGGATTAAGTTGGATTTGTAATGGTTTAATATTATATTTATAATAAATTTATGTTTATTAAATTATAATACCATTTCCTACATTCCTTCCATAATATAGGAAACGAACATATTAATCATGCATCTGTGAAAACTTCCGCCCTTATGAGATGATGTACAAATATTTCCACAAATAAAAAACATTATTAACATTAGAAATATATCTAACATATAAAAATAGTTTTATTGAACTATTAATATTATAAAATTTTAACAATAAATTATATATAGGTTATACTAATATAAAACAATAATAATAAATTTATTTTCCAATGATTAATATATCAAGGTTCATTTTCTAATCTGGGTTCATTATATAGAAACCTATATAACACTATAAATTTAAAAAATATACAATAATAATATTCATAATCGTCTATAATTATAGATATTCTTATTTTATCCTATAACACCTTTGTCGATTTTCAAAAGTCCAAAAGTGTTAAAAAGAAACTAATTGAACCACTCATGTGTGTGATATAAACAAAAAATATATAGTAAATAATTATATTATAGTAACAAATGAAAAATAAAAAAATATAAAATGATGAATAAGATTCCTAATAAGGGTTTTAATGAAATTAATTTTTAATGCATGTATTTTTTCATACATTCAGAGAGAATCAGAACCATTGTTAGGGTTTCATCAACCCAACCTCTCATTCATTAGGTCATAATATTTAGTACCTGACTATATTATTCATGCTTTATTTGATCCTTTTATTCCCATATTTGATATTTTATTCACTCTTTTTTGTTGGGCCGTTAATATTCCTCATCATTAAAATCTTCTTTAACACAATATTTTCCAAAATAAAAATTTAACATTTTTAAAAATAGCTCCTATACATACTAATTGATAAATTTCATCCATGCCCAAAATTTTCCTATAAAGTGCATTTATTAAAATGAATGAAAATATGATTTAAATTTTTTTTCCATTAAATTTTCTTTAACCTTTTTTATTAAATAGGTGTCCTATAATGTTTTTTATATGTGATTTTTCTTTAAAATGGGAAAAAAATTATAAAGGTATTTGGTTTTGTTATTTTCACTATAGATTTATTATAATGATTTTATTTGATTATATAAAAGTATTATATATTTTGGAATCTTTATTATAATGTTTTGAAAATTCGTATCTTTCCATTCTCTAATGTTTTTTATATTGTAATTTTCACTTAAATTTTATAATAATGTTTGATTTTTTGATTTTTTTTCACATTGATTATCACTCCATTGTTTATCTCTAAGGAAGTGATCCTTTTTAACCTATATATGATATTATGTTGTAAATGATTTTTATAAATTATATTTATGATATCCCATAATTTCTTAAGTTGATGTTATGTGATATTTGTTTGACTGTTTTAAGAAACTCATTTTTTCCCCTAAATTCTTTATGAAATGATTATTTTTTGTTTTTAGTGGAACACATATGTGTAAATGATGAATGGTGGGGTTCGAAATAATTCTAGAAATAATTTTTTTTATGATTATATATCATGAGTTATTTATTGATGCACATAATGAGTTTTTTCACAATGGTTTTGGAATAATGGGGTTTCTCACTTTTTTAGGTGTGGCTTAATAGAGTTTGTCACATAGCTGTGGTCATAATGTGATTTATCACTATGTGGTTTAAAAGAAAATATAAATGCAAAAATTCCATTTAGTTTATCATTTTGATCCTATTTTCCCTGATTATTTCAATTTTCATGATATACTATTTCTTCACACTTACACCATTTTTTTTATAAATTACATGTTTTATATCACTATAAGATGTTATATGTTTGTTGATATTTATCTCGATCCACATATTATCTTGTAAACTTCCTTAATTATATTTTAATAAACATATTTTACTATATCATTTTTCTTGATAATCAACTACGATATAATGATATTTCATTAAGATATTTATTTCATCCACTTATTATCATTAATTTTTATCATCTAATACATTAGGATATGTTTGGCCACTTAATGATCTCCTAAGATCACCAATTTCATATAATTCTATACACTAGTTTTTGAAGATTATTTTATCCAATGACATGTATAAATTTTCCTTGAGGATAATGATAATAGATAAGTATTTTCAAATGTTATATAATAAGAAAATTATATATATGATATTCAATACACTAAACCATTAGGTCATTGGGTTGTGAGAATGTCTGGGATATATTATATTTAAATACCAATATTAGTGCATTATTTAATCCATGTTTATCATGGGAAACTATAAGTGATATTAGAGTAGGTATTTTTTATTTTTAGAGATTATTAAAGAGAACATTAGCTATAACCCTTGGGAAAAGACATAAAAACAAGTATATGTATATGATAACATCCATAAATTTAGGTAAATTGTTGATTTTTTGTTCTTATTGATATAAAATCCCTTACAAGATTCTAAATTTAGATGAAGGATTTGGAATATATGTATGTAGGGGTAATAACCCTACTAGAATGGATTATATATTAACTCGATTGCACATAGTGCAAAAAAAGTTCCATAAATGTACACATGGTTTTGCACTCTTAGGTGATATGCATTGGTCAATCACATTATATTTATAATCCATGATGAACATATTAGGTAAGATGTTAGCTAATTTGGTTAGATAGCCTAATAGAAAGACAAGCATGGATAAGATATATTGAAAAAAGATATATTCATAGTATACCAAATGTATTACATTTGTTAAATCCTACTTATATGTTTATAGTTTCATTTTAAAATAATTCATTAATTATTGTATACCCAATACCTATTTTACTTTAGTATGGGTAACAGTGGAAACTCAAAATAACTTTTTTAATAATTGGTGTAACAGAAAATGTAGAAATTATAACTATATTGATCCTAAATTTTTAAAAAAGACAAGCATTAAAACTTCATAATATGAGAAAATAGAGTTAAAAGAGTCGGAAGGAAGGAAATATACATTTATCACATAGAAGAATAATGAACATGTCACTTGTAGTGCTAGAGAGGTGAGTGCATGTTTCTTTAGTGGTCCTAAGGTTTTCATGACTATTACCAAAACAGTTGGTTTCATGATATACATGTGTTATAATATAATTCCTTGAAGCTAAACACTAAAGAGACATTATCCATTTCAATTGGAGATTCCAAGCGAGATGAATCTGGTCCATTCTCACTTCTTTCACAATAGTTGATGAGTCACTTTCAATCTAGATTTTATTCCAATTATGTTGTGGAGAAACATCAACTGCCTTAATGAGATCCATCATTTCAGCTTCCAAAACAGTAGCGTATCTGCATGAATGGTGTATTCCTTCAAAGAAGCTTCTATTTCAATCTCCGAAGGAAACTCCATATCAATAATTTCATAGATTTACATTAAAATACCCATCCAAATTTCTTTTAATCCAACCTGAAAAAGGTGGTGTCCATAAAACTTCAATAGTGCCCAGGGGTTTAGGGTAATTACCATGAAATTGTAGCTTGCACAAAATTGCATAGTCACTGACTAAATTTTCCCAACATTCATCATGTAAATTTTTAGCTAGTTGAATCACCAATAGGATTTCATATGGAGAAAAATTATGCTTGAACTTTTATTTTGATGTCTGATATTATTTATGCTCCTCCAAATAATATGAAATATTCCTGGCATGCCAAAAATAGGAGTAAACTGACTTGTTTTGATAGCCTCACGGTTGAAATATGAAGCATAAAATCCACGATTCTAGAGACTTAGGTAGGAGGAATTTCAATGAGGTCAAATATTGTGTTCTAGAGAGAGGCAATGGTCTTATAGGACATGAAGATATGATAAAATCATCACGTTGTTGATGATACAAAGGACACATGGAGAACAAGGAAATACTAACCTTTTGTAGGTTACAGCACACTAGAATTTTGTTCTAGTAGAGGTTCCATATGAGCATGAATCTAGAAGGTTGAAGCATCGTTTTTGTTGAAATTTAGAAAATTGGTATTACTACCTTGCGGAAGATGTTTGTAAAATCACATAGAGTCAAGAATACAATTTTTACATGGTTCCCAGATCAAAATATCATATCTGTCCAGAAAAGCATAAGAATAGACATTGATTGCTATATGTGGTGGTGAGGAATTCACTTTCTCTAGTTTTTCATTAATAGTAGGATTTCAATATATATCCAGATCTGAATTTCTAACATTATCAATCAATGGTGAACCTACCCAGTTAGCTATCTAGAATTTTAGAGTGGATTAAGTAGTAACCATCGAGATTTATTCTAACATGACTCAGAAAATCAGAAAAATAAGAGGATCGAGGACTTTCAAGAAACAAAGAGTCTTCCTAATATGTAAATGGTCGGGATACCTCTTTCATACCATGGTCATGAATCATTATGTGATTCCTGGAAACTGAGATATTATTCCAAACGAAAATATTCTCCAGTTGACATCCTATCTAGAGGATTTTTCATAATGGATAAGGGTGCTCTTTATTTTTTGAATATTATTCTTATCTCCCTATGTGAAATGTAATATATCATCATCAAAAATAATATGAGGGGGTAGATATACCTTTGGATACTCTAACTGTTTTTATTCCACCTTTTATTTCTTTATGAGTAATTAGAAGAGTAAGATAATCTTTATTAAAATAAATTATGATGGCATATAGGGGTCTCCTAGCCTCACTCCACTAGAGCTTCTGGAATATCATTCCAGTGAGCCATTAATAAGAATGGAGATGTGAGAATAGATGATCATATTTCAAATCCAACGAATTAATCTTCTATGAAATCAAAATTCATGAAAAAATTTACCAATGAAGTCCTCATCAATGGTATCAAATGATTTTCTGATATCGAGTTTGAGGGAAATATTTCCTCCCCTTGTAGTCTTCTAAAGGAGAGTGATGCATTGAAGGATAGTTAGAAGAAAATCATGGATTCTTCTAACCATGAATTAACCAAACTGATTCCAATATATTATTCTTGCAAAGATATGAGAAATATGATTATCATGATTTTTGGTAATGATATCCTGGATAGTATTGATCCAGCCACCAGCCGAAATTGACTAATATCACTTGCATTCCCCACCATAGGGATTAAGGCAATAAATTGAGCATTAAGGCCATGAATGAGAGAACCGTTGGTGTAATAGTTCTTTAAAAATATAAAAACATATCCTTGTATGAAATGTCACTAATGATGGAATTTTTTTTTGGTAAAACCATCTAGTCTGGTGATCTTCCTTTATTCTTCCCGAGAACCGCTTCCCTGGTTTCGATATCTATAGGTGTCAAGGTGTGAACAGTTTTGTCATCCTCAGTGAACAACTGTGGGATGATGACTGCCCTTAATTCCTCAATGAATCTAGAGACATTAAATAGATCCATGTAAAAGTGGACATTATGATTTGAGTGACTTTTCTATTCATCAAGTATAGTATATCTATACTTTAAGAGAGAGAGAGTCTTATTGAATTTCTCGGATCTTTGAAGTTCATTAAAGAATTTTTTGTTCCTATCTCCATCCGTGAGCCACATATCCTGGATGAGGTTTTTTTAATAATATCTATTAGGAAAATGAGATTTTTATGTCTTGAGGAGACTAAATCTTCCTACTCATCATTACAAGAAACGTTTCTTATGGTTATTGATTTCTTAATCTCATGAAGTGTATTTTGAAGATATACAATTTCTGGATCAAGGAGGCTGAATAATCCCAGGGGAATTCTCACTAAAATATTTAAATATGTGGGAAACAACACAAATCATGATGAGATTCTATGCACACCAGAGATGGAGTAACTCTGTATCCATTCTTTTATGAGGAATCATACACTCTCTATAAGTATTTCCTCATAATCATTAGTTTTATGTAGTGGGGATATTCAATGGAAACATATTTCACATTATCCATTGTTAAGTCCATGAGAAGGTCATCTTAGAAGTCTCTCTTCTTGAAGGTGATACTTACTAGTGGTAGATTCTAATTAACAATACAATGGAATCGGAGGAATTAGACAATATGGATTGGAATGTTTTTAACAATTTATATTTTAAAAAATATATTCCTTGGACTCATCACCCAAAATATCGAGAGTAAATTTTTTCAAATAAAGAAAAAATATAATTAATCTATTTGATCATATGAACAAATTTTCATTAGAATCCCAAGGTATTTCTTCAGTTTATCTGTAATACTATGAAAAAACCTGATCAAATATATGATATATTAAATCCTACTATCAAAAAGAAAATTATCCATAATGAACATCATTTTATATGAAGATAATTTTTGATGTGCTATTAAGGGAGAGATGGAAATTGAAACCTCTCAATATTCTAGGGAAAAGAGCAGGAATATTAAGTATCATGGATTAACTAATGATAGACACCTCGTGTGAAGAGTGTCCAATTTTCTTATATGTAATAAATGTTAGAAAAATTTCCAAATTAATTTCCATAGGGAATTAGTGAATCGTTTAGTGGTTATAAATAAGAACACCATGACTTAAACTATCGAACTAAGAATAAGTGGTTCATTAATGAAATAGGATAGAAGATGGTCCAAAAAATTATCAACCTATATTAAAATGTTTCGGGTGAAAGGAGTTATGAGATTACGTGAAAAAATGCCTCAATCATTGGGTAAATAATTAAAATAGGCCCCCAAAACCTCCTGAAATGAATGAATTGGGAAGGGAATTCACGATAAATTCTATTGAGGATGATCACAATAATTAAGTGATAAAAACTACATTTGATATATTTTCTTTACTATATAATATATTATTTTATTTTGGTTAACTATATTCTATTATAACAGAAAATTTCTTTTAAGAATGTCAAATGACCACCATGAAGAAGGATATAAAACTATTGGTAAAATGTATTACCAGCACTATAATCACATCAATGAATTTTTAAAAATTATCTGATTGAGATTTATCATAAGATGGTTCCTAAAAATATCATTCTTATTCCTATGGCTTGATATAATAAAACACTCTTCATGGATTGTATTTCCCTTCATAAAAATCCTTTAACAATTTGATAAAAATAAATATCATTTTATAGCACAAATAATTTTACTATCTTGGATCAATGCAAGGATTATTATAAACTCCATATGGAATAAAATTCTATAAAATAGGTTATTATACTCTGAAATAGTTCACTCTTGACCCAAATTATTAGATTATAATTCAACATTGAAGAAATTACTATTACATAGGAATATATTAATTTATTCTTGGAAGAACTACATGGTTTTAACTATAGTAGGAAGTTTAGTTCTCAATAAAACTCTGTCGTGGGTCCCTACCAATCCCAATGAGTCATTATATATTGAATATCATTGAATTGGATAGGTTAAATAAGAATATGTAGTAGAATTTGGACATGGGTTTCTTATTCCCCAGTACATCAGCGTGGGGTGGATGATTCCTAATCGTCAAAATAAAGGATAGATCGATGCATCATTGCATTGATATCATGTGTTTTAAAAATCACGACTAAGAAAAAATATTTTATAACCCATATCATGGATATATTCTATAAACTCATAGAATGAATATACCACTCATTGTTTAACCATTGATTATGATGTTATTAGTTAGTTGTAAAAACGGGGATACCTCCAGGATACAATTCTGTATGATGTATGGACAAATAAATTTATAGCGAAGCACTTTAGACTTATAAATTATATTTTTGTATTCATGGGTCTAATGAATTGTGTTATTGGATACCACATTGATAAATTTATGGTTTTTTAATATATAATATTTTTATATAATCAATAAAAATGAAGATCATGAATATTATTTGCAGATTGCGTCAAATGAATTGACAAAAGAAAAATTTTATGTAAAATTTAGTATTTTTGAATTATAAATACTTAAATTATTATTATAATGTTATGTATTTATAATAATGGGAATATAAGTAGATCCATCAATCATAGAAGTTCTCACATAATTCCTAGATCAACCACTATAATTGAGATCCATATTTCTTCTGGGGTTAGAAGGATATTACTAATGATTTGTGAGAAATTTTTCAAGGATATAAAATTTACTAACCTTGTTTGTGTGGATTAGTGTATATTTCCATTGAATAAATGATTGCGAATAATGTTTTGTGGAACAAAAAATTTGGTTGATCAATACTCCTCTAATTACATTGCATTATATTGGTGTATGGTTTTTAATATATAATTTCACGTTTATAAAATTATTATAGTTATTTTCACATGAATAATGATTATGTAATTTCTTATGACTCAATAAAATGAATGAATCATGAGAAAAACTATATGAAGTGTCGTTTGGAGATAGAACTAGTTATCATAACATTATGTATATGAAGAAATTATCAATATGGAGAAAATATTGAAATATTCACTAATAAATTGTTCTTGAAATATACATTCATAGAGAAGGCGTTGAATATTATAAAAATTAGATAGTTGAAATTGATAAATAATTATTACTTCTGAATACATTACCTCCGAGGTAAGGAAAATATTGGGGATGATGGAATAATCAATAATTTTCATACTACTCTATCCATGATGAGGATTTGAAAAATACATCATACACATGGATTTAAATAGGAAGAATCATGAAATCATAATGGGAGGAAATAAATATTATCTTTTGAAATTGACTACTCATCCGTATTTTCATTTAATGAATAATGTAACAAAGAAAGAAGATGTAAATATATAAAAGGTAGTAAATACATCAATGTTCATATATGAAAAATATAGTGTTTTATGGTCTAGAAAAATAATTTGTATCACATCATTGACCAAATAGAATAAAGAATATTTGGATGTTGTTCATATATCATAATGTAATATAAATCATATATTTAAAGGGATCTATAGAGATATAAAACAATAATTCTAGTTAGATATCAGAAATAGTGAATTTGCATAACACATATGTTGATGATTTTTATTCCATAAAGTTAAGGAGGAATGAAAAAAATATAAAGGTATGTTGGAACAGTTTCCAATACCATTATGGAAACATGAAAATAACCACGGATAAAAATATAGTAATAAAATAAATATCTAAATATCATAATTTTATTATTTTTTAGTTCATCTATATAAAAATGTTGTGTAGTTTTTTATCGAAGAGTATTTACCCCTTGAAGAAAATCGCCATGGTATACATAATGAATGTGCTAAGACTATATACAACTCCACTATAAATTTTATTTTTTTGGAATCTGATGTTTACCCTGAGTTTTAAGAGATATATTTAGAAATAATTAGATATTGGTCCATGTTTTAAACTTCATATCTTCCTCAGATAGATAGATAGTGAACGAGGAGAAATCAAATTATAGAGGATATTAAGAGATCTTGTTCAATTCATCGACATGGATGTTGGGATCTACACGTGCCATTTTTTGGAGTTCTTATATAAAATAATTAATCATAATAACATTCAGATGGAACCATATGAGGATATCTATGGGAAGATATGTTGGACAGATATATATGGGGATAAATTTGGAGAGAGAAAGATGATATTTCCTTAGATATTCCAATAAATCAGGGAGAAGGTTTAAAGCATTTAGTGATATATAGAAGATGAAAAAAGTATACAGAAGACTGAATTATATAATCATTGATGAGATCCATAATTTATATTTGGTTACAAAGAGTTACATAAAAAATATATATGGATTATGTTTACAATGATTGGGAAAATGGGTGGTTAATCCCCAGATACGTAGGATTATTTGATATTTGTGATTGAACAGGGGTTATATCATACAACTCAACACACCCTCCTTACCTCAATTAATGGTGTAATGTGTTTATGTATCATTTTAATGGGAAAAGACAAATTACATCACTTGTATGATCATATAAGAAATATTATTGGAACATAAACATTTATTTGGAGAAAAACATGTGGAAATATTAGATTGATTAGATGAGGTTCTAAGAGACCACACCACCCATATAATCAATGTTTTGTGAAAAAATCGTTTGTTTGAAGAGGATACATGGAAACATAAGGATGTGATTGGTTAATAAAACCCTTAATTTTTTCCCTCCATGTAATAAACTATTCATGGAATAAATTTTTTTAATGGGGTCCGAATATAACAACTATTTTTGTAGTAAACAATTCCTCCTTAAATAAAAACTATGTTCGATAACATGCTCGACGAACAATACAAACCCAAGAAAATATAGATATTTTTATGGTTTCTATATAATTAGTAGGTAGAGATAGTGGAAATTATATATATATGTCTGTGTGTATGTGTCTGAAAGATAAAATAATAAAGAATAAAATAAAAGAAATATCAATTTAAATATCTACTGAACATATATGTCTATGCAACTAATAAAATATTTTTACATAAAATTTACTAATTTTTAAATTATAATATATTTTAATTGGAATAAATAATTTAAACCAATTTAGTTATTATTTATTATGAAACAAGATAATGAATAAATAATATACCAAGTAACATTTTTATTATAAAACTATATTTTGAAATATTTTTTTATGTAAACAATAAAATTTTTAAATGTAAATATGAAAATTTGAAAAAATTTACTACATAATTTTACATATCATGTAAATATTTCCTTTTGTTAAATTTGTAGTATTTTTTATTAAATTATTATGTTTTAGGTGAATAGTGGAAAATATCATTTTATGAAATAACC
The DNA here is from genome assembly GCA_963277665.1 of Viscum album. Classification (NCBI taxonomy): domain Eukaryota; kingdom Viridiplantae; phylum Streptophyta; class Magnoliopsida; order Santalales; family Viscaceae; genus Viscum; species Viscum album. Next base: position 498,482,022 of record OY728151.1, on the reverse strand, counting down.
TAACATTTAGGAAATTAATAATATATAAGTATAAATTTTATTAAAAAAATAATCCTTTTAATAAGATACAATATGTACAGAATTAGTGATTATATTAATTTAAAATTTAAAATATAATTTTATAATTCCATGTTTTACATTTTATAACATATGTTATATATTTCCAACAATAAATTAATATTTACTCAATAAACAATTATTTCATTAAAATTAAGGTTTATCTCTTTTAGAAATATATTCCTATTAAATATATTTAAAATTTGGAATAAGTATTTCTAAATTATTAAAATATGACTATTTTTTAGACATAAAGGGTAAATTAATTAAGTCAAAAATATTTACCATGGTAAAAGTAAAAATTGTTATTTAAAACAAATATAAGAGGTAATATGCATAAAAATTATTAGAAAATGTGTTAAATATTTTGGATGAGGATTGTCTAACCCAATAACACATAAAACAATCGTTTTATCAAATATTTGAACCATTGATCCTTGAACATTGTGTTTTACATTTTTATTACTACAACAGTTCACTTTTTATCAATTATAAAAAGAACCCATCAACTCTTCGGTACAAAACTCTTTACAAAGCAGAAGGCATAGAAATATATATTACCATGAAAATACTCAACACCCCCATGTATTATAAGAATTTTTCTTTCCAAAAGTCAAATATGAGGTGTGTGATAGTGTTACTCAAGCGATATCATCCTAAAGAGAAAGGTAATATCCATGATCGATATATCATAAGTCATTCATTTATTTTCGCACATATTTTAGATGTTTTATACATTAAATATTAATGAAATTAGTACTTATTTATTTTAAAATATTGTTATAATTATAAAATATTCATTAATTATCCAATCCATTTGACGTAAAAATTTAATATTGTCACCATGTGAAAACAACAGCCTCAAAAAAACATGTTTAATTTTACATCACTATCATTCATGGATGGTTTAATTGGGGTTATTATTGTTTTAAAATAAGATTTATATCATTATTTAAACTCTAAATTCATAAGGTCGTTTCATACCTTCATCCCTTCATATTGGAAATGAACATGTTAGTTTTTCATATGTACAAACTAACACCTCCATGAGATTGTAAAATTTAGTTTTAATAACCACATAATTTAGATACCATTAAAAATAAATTAATGTTATAGAAAATTATTTTTATGAAAATAACAATATACTAGAAATGTAGTGGTATACATCTTATAAGTGACACAAATAGTAAACTATCATAATCAATTTAATCTCCCCAGAGGATCATATCGAGGTACATTTCCTAATTTGGTTTCATATAATAAAAATATAAAAATTAATATAAATTTTATAATAATTGATTAATTAATTTTATAAAAAATTAATAATAATATATTATATGATATTATTCTAAAACACTTTTGACTATGATTAATATACAAAAAGTGTATCCCAGAATTTGATACAATGTCCAAATATATGTTATAAAAATAAAAAATATAAAATAAATAAATAACATATATTAATAAATTAATATTATAAAATTTATTAAAGTTAAATAAGATACCTAAGAATATTTTTAGTGAACGTAATTTGGTTTTCAAATAATTCGGTGCAAGTGTAGTGTGAGTTAGGAAAAAGGTAAAGGCTTTGTTATTTTAATTTCCAACTCACTCGGTCATAGGATTTTTTATATTTTTATAATAATTTACATTACATTGATCATTTCATTCCCAGATTTTATATGGTATTTTTGGTACTGACTTGTTACCCACATTCATGTAATTCCCAACACTTTGTTTGTATCCTATTATAATTGGGTGCATCCTGGGACTCTTAAAGATGGAGGAAATTAGTTGGGGAAATGAAATATTTTTTATGGAATGGAGTTTTTTTAAATAATTGGATTTGGGAATAAATTTTTTAATTGTTTTGTGTGTTCTTCTCGAGTACAAAGAACATCTGAGTTAGTTGCAAGTTTTGTATAAGAATCTGGTGTTTTCAACTATGTACTGGGAAATTACATATCATATAATGGGGTTATACACTCTGTACATGGTCGCTCGACTCAAGTCATGATCTTTTACATAGTTTGAAAGGAATACATATCGTGTGATTTTTAAAAGACATGGAAGAAAAATTTTTTTTTTAATAAAAATGAAATGTGTTTTCAATGATATTATAAATTTTTTAATTCATGATGTGTAAATTATTTATATGTTGGATAACATTTGGGATGTTGGATTTATGGGTGATTCTTAAGTGAAATTTCATTTCATTCTCTCATGAATCTCTTGGATCTGGACCAAGAAACATTTTCTAGTGATTTTTTGAGTATCCATTTGCTATGAATTATTTCATTCAGTATTGGATCACCGTGGTGGATGGATTTTATATCTCTAGTTGTGTGATCCATTCCGCTTCATAATTACATTGTTCAGATTAGAAATATGGATTTTTATTATTAGATCTATTGATCTGTGAAGATGTTTCTTATTGTTTCCCTCTAGATCCATAGTGTTTTTTATCGGTATCTAATTTCATTATTGTATTTTTTCTTAGTGGATCTTTCATGGGCATATGAGACCCTAAGTTTGGAGGTAGGTGGTATCATCTCTAGACCATGTTTCTAAAACATTATTGAATATATTGATATTAAAGTATAAATAACCAAATATGTTATGATTGTTTTCTATATGTAAATAGTTTTTTGATAATGGATGGAGTTTCCCATGATTTTTTTTAATGGAAAATATTTACATTTTCAAATAATTGGAATGATTTTCGAAAAGAAGCAACTGGGAGGCCTTGGATACGTAGGTGGTGGGTTTATTAGAAAGACCATAATCTATATACCTACCATGAAATTTTCTCATGGGGTTTCCCCTACTCTCCAGGCCTGTTGTTCTATGGACATGAATTTGACATGGTTGGGAGGTTCACTCATGGAGTGTTTCTCTACACCATAGGCCAATGTTCAATGGGCATGTGGCGCCCTAGTCATTAGTTATGCTATTAATAGTATGCTTGCTAGAACTATTGTGTTGCTTGGCATGATTTACCCATGCTTGGATTTTTACTATTTTGGATTTGATATGAATTAGTTTTATTTCGATAAATTTAATTAGAAATTATTCATTTATATTGCTATACCTGCCTCTATTATTCATTTTATGAAAAAATTGAAGTATTTACCTTACATTTGATATGACTGGTCTACTACTTTTTATGCCATGTTTTATCAAAAATGATCATAATTGTGTTGTTTTACAATGACTTTTATAGATCACCTAGGTGATTTGTTACTAATCCTACTAGCTGACACCCAACACACCCCCTTAGTGTTTCATAGACCTCTATATGTCGTTCGAAAAAGGTAAATAAAAGACATCGTAGTGAGGAGGTGGGGTTTTATGTGAGTCTGTTTGGATAGCTAGTTGGTGAGATAGTGCAAGATTCCCCATTTTTTCACATGGAGTTGTTGTTTTCCTCTTTTTCTAGTCCTTTATGGTTGGTCATTCACTTACATATTGTATATGATTTGATTTCATTGGAATCTCCTATTTGTTTCATTAGTGGAATATATATTTATTATTTTTTCACTTTTTTCTATAAATATTCAATATTATTGCTTTAGGTTTGGTGAAACTGTTGATTCTATTTGTTTTATGATCTGAGGTGCTATTCTCCATCCCATGGGGATATAGAACACCCTTCATCTATGTGAAATGTTAGGTCAGGTAATAATTTGAGAGGGTATCTAGGATAGTTCATTATAGTTTGATATTAACATAATATTTTCCTCAATAATTTTTTAGGGATGTTTGGTAGACTATAGATATTATTATTGAACTGTAATAGGAATGTTACACTGAGTGCCAGGACAACACTTTTTTGGGATGAGACACGAGTTACCATGTAATATTGGGATGTCTGTATCCAGTTATGAGTCTTGATGTTAATATTTGTTTTATATTTTTCATTTTTTTTGAATTTATATTCTTCTATTTTATGTTATGTTATATAGTTTTGGTGTGCTAGATTTTGCATCCAAAGCATGTTTTGTATGTTCTTATGGTGGGTTTAGTTAATTCACCTTATGGAAATCGTCAAATATATCTGGATCTAATTCAGTATATCTTGTGGGGTGTTCGTACTATTGATCCGAATTTACCAAAATTTATAACAAAGTCATTACGGTATATACCGGTATAAGATGAGAGATGGATCAACAAAATGAGTTCTTTCATGGGAATCCATCATCCATTAATGGTACAAATTAACTTCATGTGGTGGATGATCAGATGGGAAAGATATATCTGATCTTCATCTTCCTAGAAATACCTATATGTACTAAGGAAAAGTGTGCAACATTAAATATATATGGCCTTAGGAAGCATTGGTGGGATTCTATGTGCAAAGGTGATAAGAAAAGGGGCTAATACTAAAGGGGTTTGAGACTATATTCTTCCATCTATTTTTCCATATTCGCTGATAACGGTGAGGTCTCTAGAGTTTCTCTAATTATAGAAGGGATATAATGCAGTGTAACTATTCAACAATTGGTTTAATGAGTTAGTTTTTTTGGAACCTATAGTTAGTGAAGAATGATTAGCTAAAGCTTAGATGTACTTACAAGGTTTTCAACTGGATATCCAAAAATAGGTATTTATGATGATTATTTCTACCAATGAGGAAATGGAACACACAACTACGGAGGATGAGTGTAATATGGTAGGAACAATTGGATATTCATCCCATTCACTTTCAATTAATGGATGCTTCATCAGTATTCCATAAAAAAGATAAAGTGGTAGGATCATCACATTAGTGGTGGATGTGGATCTCAGTAGCAAGAATCTAATGTACCACTATTTGTGCCTTGTATCATGCCTCTAAATTGAAATGAGATTTTCAATGTTAGAAATATATAGAATTCATCTCTTTCACATGAAAATATATCTTAGATCTATGAGAATTACTATTATATGAAATTATTCATTCAGGATATAACAACACCATGATATGATCATAGATCATCAGTTCTAAAAGATATTGAAACATAGTTAGATGCCTCAAAGACTATAGGGCTTCAAACACAATCTTAAAGGGTGAATCAATGTACCAAAATAGTTAAAATTTTGATGGAGGTTGAAACATGTCTAGAAAAAGTGAGAGGTAATATATTTATTGCATCCTCAGTAGTGATTTATTAATTTGATACTGGTAATTCTCACTCGTCTATATCTAGACATTTTTTTGATATAATTAACCTTATAAAAAACACATTTCCCTTTTTATGATGTTAGGAAAACCACGTAGGAATGGGAAAGTGTGGGGCTTTCAGTTTCCTTGTGAACTATCTATAGATGATACAATGCAATTATGGGATTTTTTATTCTCAATCTGGATCTATTTGGCATCATCATCGAGATAGATTTTCTTGTTTATCTTTGATCAGAGTTTGATTGTTATCCTCATCCTATGTCATTTCTTGAGGATGATGGGAGATCATTGGTGTTTCAAGGATAGGGGGATCTATGGTCTTTTCATGAAATACATTCCCACCCAGAGATAAAAAGTTTCTTTTCAACTATTATAGATGAGCCTAATATTGATTCATATATTTTTGACTTTACAGCTATTTTTATGTGTTTTCCAAATGTTTTCCAAAATGATTTCTCTAGGCTTCCTCAAGAGTGAGTGGTATGGTTTAAAATTTACCAGGATGAAGGTACACATCCAATTTTGATACCTTCTTATTGTATAAAACTAGAAGATCTAAAAAAGCACAAGTATATGTTTGATTATCTATTGGTGAATGATTTTTTCATTAGTGTTTCATTTAGGATACCCTAGTGTTATCTACTAATATGGTAGATGGTTCACTCTAATTTCCTACACACTATTAGAAGATGAATCGGGTAATACTATATAAAAATTTTCATTTTCCTTATTAGGATGATTTTTTTGATTAGTTAATGGGGAAAGTTGGTTTTCAAAGATTAATATTTGGTCGGATTATCGAAAGCTCAGAGTTTCGGAGAGTATTATACAAAAGTTGGAATTCTAAAGTAATAACATAAATTATGAATATCTTATGATTACATTTGTTATGAATAACACTCCTATAATTTTCATGGATTTGAAGAATCAGATATTCTATAAGAATCTAGAATCTTTTTGTGTAGTGTATATTAATGAAATTTTGGTTTACTTTAGAACATAACATGATCAGGAGTATCATCAATGTATCAATTTTAAATTTATGAGGAGTCACCATTTATATAGAATTATTTTATAATATAGTTCATGAATTTATGAAGTGAAATTCTTATGGCATGTGATTAAAAATCGTGGATTATCAGTTGATTTTGAGAAGTTAAATATTGTCATATCATAAGAAGTGTTAGATAATGACTTTGTGATTTTGAGATTCAATGACCTTTTCAGATACTATTAATGGTATATCTAATCTTTGTCTATATTTTCATAAACATGGACTTATCCTACCAGTTAAAGGGTAGAATTCACATGGGATGAAAAATGTCAGTATTATGTTGATGACATGAAAAAATTATAACATTTTCTCATAAAATGATATTAACTAATCATGGAATATGATATGTGGTTTTATTTGATTCTTTCAGTGTTGTTTTGTGCTATGTGCTCATGCCGGATAATCATGTGGTAGATTATGTCTCTTTTCAGCATCGAACACATAATAAGAATTACCCCACTCATGATTTAAATATTGATAGAGATATGAATGAGCTTAAGAATTGGAGGCATTATCTTTTAGTTGAATGGTTCATAGTCTTTTGTGAACATAAGAGTTTGAGTGATATCTTTTCTAAAAAAGACTTGAATCCTAGAGAGTGGTGGTGGGTATAATACATTAAACTTTTTAATTCGATATGGAATAAATCCTAGAGAAGGGTAATGTTGTGGGAGATGATATTAATTTGAATTTATCATATCAAGCTATATTAGAATCAAATGATGAGTGGAAGCTTATGGGGGTTTTGATCATTAGAATCTGAGTTCTCAAGAGTATGTTTTAGGAGTCATTCAAATAAGTGTTCATTTATATTCATTTATCATTTACTGTATTTTTTAGATTAATAATTATGATGATGAGTTCTGTGGAATTATAGAAACCCTCTATGGTGGGGAGACTGTTTCTGGTTAGTCCCTTTCATCAAAAGTTATACTCTATTTTGGGGATCAGTTTGTTGTCCCAATATCTCTAAGGAGCTCTGTTCTATAAGATTTTCATAGTTCATAATGTGATGATCATTTGGTCACTATAAAATGTATTATTATACAAAATAATGATTTTGGTGGATGGGTTGTATGTTTGAAATTTATTATTTTTTCTCCCAATATTACGCCTTCCAATCGATAAAGGAAGAGAATTAGAAACCATATGTATCATTATATCGTCTTCTTGTAATGATTTTGGAAATGGGATGAGGTATCCATGGAATTTTGTTATTGTGTTACCATGGACTCCCGGATGGGAGAAATATATATGGGGGTGATTGATCAGTTGAAAATGTAGTCCCATTTTATTTTGATCAAGTACACTACAAAAGTTAATGATATGTGTATTATTTATGTAAAAGATGTATTTAGGTTTTATAAGGTTAATTTTACCATTATTTCATATAGGGTTCATATGTTTACTTAACATTTCTATAGAAATATCAAAGAGGTGATGGGTATGTAGGTTAGAATGGATAAAAACTATCATCTATAAAAAGATTGTTAGAGGGATCATACTATTCATATTTTGGAGGATATGCTTAATTAATCTTTCTTGGATGTTGGTGGATTACGAAATATCCATGTGAGACTAATTGTGTCTTATTACAACAATAGTTAGTATTTTTAAAAGAGAAGGGATAATTTTTAGGATTTTCATATATTCCAAATCAGGTAACCTATTTTTTGGGTAGATTTGGGTGAAGATTATTTATTGAGACTTATTTTTTATTATGATAAATCTCTGAGGATTTAGGATATATGTCAATTTATAGTGAAGACACCGAATTAGAAGAAATATTTTTTGGATCAATCACATCGTCCTTTGGAGTTATTTTTTGGTGACTATGTTTTATTTAATATTTGTCCTCAGATGTGTCACTCACTTCTTTGAATGTAGGGGACACTAGCTCCTAGATATGTTGGATTGCATTGAGGTTATTTAGCATCTTGAGAAAACCATTTAATTTTTGAAATTAATTATTTAGTTTATAATAATTTATGATATTTTCCACATATCAAAGATCAAAAAAAATCATCTGGATCCCTCTATCATTCTCAGTTGGGAAGAGATCAAGTTAAAAAAAAATTTCTAGGGAAGCCAATATCTATCATGGATGATTATGTAAATGTATTATATGGGAATTAATTTTTTTAATGATATTATTATGGTGTCAAAAATCAGATTCTCATGGGAAATTGGACCATGATTCATTAATGAGGGAGTAATGTCCTCACATATATTCCCTACTTCATTCTTCTACATTACATCATGGGTATTCGAAGTCTTGTGGTGGGGATTTTTTGATCTCCCATTACCCCTATTTAGGCAATTCCTTTCACATTTTTTATTTCCTAGTTGAATTAGTTGAGTCTTTAGACACCCAGGGATGCAGAGGATTAGTTGGGGAAAGTCGACTAAATTTAGAGGATGGAGGTTTTTTGTTGAATTAATGGAATATGGGAATAAATGTGTTGATGGGTTTTGATAGTTACTCCTAATTATAGAGAATTCCAAATTTGTATTGGGTTTTATTGTATTAATATGTAGATTTTTTCTTTGTGATGGGAAATTACATAATGTTTAAAGGGGTTACATGATGTGTACTTGTTCTCTAGACATTATTCATGAACTTTTTACATAGTGTGAATGGTATACACTCTATTTAATGGTTACATGACACAAAATAATAATATATCTGTTTTATATAAAAAGTTGACAATATTTTTGGTGTACTTAAGCTTCATGGATTTTATGACATGTGAAGTTGTTACACTTCATGTAACTTTTTTGGGTTTGGATTTTAGGGTGATGGTTGGCTAACATTTCATTTCATTATTCTATATCACTGTCGACTTTTATCCTTGATCCTTTCCCCCATAATTTGTGGATTCTTCATTCGATCCACATTGATCTGCTTAACATTGAATCATCATGCCGGTTGGTTTGTGTCTCTCTATGTGAGAGGGATTTTAAATAAATTTGTTTATTTAATAATGGAAGAACAATACCGTTGCATTATTGGATCAATTGATCCATGATTTTTTCCTCTTTTTTCCTTCAATATATGTGGACATTTCCTGAGGGAATCTGTTATCAATTTTGAATTCCTTTATTGGTGGATCCATTATGGGTGTGTAAGACACAATGTTTGTAGAGTTTTTCTTCAATATCTACAATATTTAGATGAAAATATATTTCTTTTGATTTTATCTATTTATTAACAAAAAAATTTAGCATTTGTTTTGTTTGTGTGAATGAATTTGTGATAAAAGGTGGTTTTCTATAGTTTTTGGTAAATGTAAAAGGGTTATTTTTATATCAATTTATTGATTTATTAAATTATGCACATGAGATACCTTTGGTATGATTGTGTAAGGTTTATCATAGTTTCACCAAAAAATTTCTATCTAGAGGTTTTCTGATGGGGCGTTCCTCAAATTCCTAGGACTATTTCACAAGGGATTTGATTTTGATATATTTTGGAGGTTCAATTGTGGAGTGTTTCTCTTATCTATAGTCATGTGTTCTGAGTAAATATTGTTCACTAGTCTTTTGTTGTTGTATGATTAGTCTAGTAGACTGACCTATCGAGTTTTGTGGTCTAATTTTCAAGTGATGGGCTTTTTAATGTTTTTTCATTGTAATATCTTGGATTTGTACTATTTTTACATTATATTTTTTTGACTATGTACTAATTTGGGTTTGATATACATGCTTTTGATTTAGATAACATAAAATATAAATTCTTCTTTGAAACTGATATATCTATTATTTACCAGATTTATGGAAAGATATAAAATTTTACCATTCTTCTGATATAACTAATTTACTTCTTATCATGATAGGTTTAATTATAAAGATTCAAACATGAGTTTTTGAACAATAAATTGTAATGGAGAACCTGATACTGATCATATTGATCATGTTAGATCACACCCAACACACTTTTTCTATGGTACATTATAATTTGTATGTATTTCAATGAAAGGAAAAATAAAGGCACCATAGTGAGGTGATTTGGTTTTAGTAGCCATGGTTGTGTATCTAGATGGTGATATAGTGTGGCTTTTCCCATTCTATCAGATGGTGTAGTTGTTTTCCTTATTTTAAAAGTCCTTTGTGGTTGGACATATACATGGGGATTGTAACAACATTGATCTGACTGGATTATTCTATTCTCTCAATTATATAATATATATTTCATTCATTTATTGTCTATTTTATCTATATAGGTTCCATGGTATTGCTTCATGATGGGTGAAATCAGTCCCTATGGTTGCTTTATGATTCTCGAGATCTAATCGCTCGCAAGTGGGGATCGAAAAATCCCTTCAGATATGTGATGTTTCATGTTGAGTACCAGTTTGAGTGAGTATCTAGTTTATTTTTAAAATTTCTTCTCATTCTCTAATGAAATTAGTTAACATGAACAATAACAACATCTCCGTTAAAAAAAATCAACAAAATAGTATAATATTAGTATGAATTACTCACATTCATACTATTGCATCTTTTTTATATGTGTATAGGTTATTTTTATCTAAATTATTTTATTTAATGTTATAAAATATGTTTTTCTTTTATATTATTTATAATTTACACATATATTTTATGAAGTTAATGTATTTCAACATTTACTTAATGTGGTGTTTCATTAATTTGGCCTAAAAATAATGAATTTTATTTCTTTTCAAGGATTATATTTTTGAAACTTTTTATAATAATTATTTCAAAATTCATTTCTTTAACTTCTAAAATATGTATTAAATTAATTTTAACATCATCTGTATAAAATAAGTTTCAAAATTTTTCATAATTTGTTTTTTTTCACTTGTATCATTCCTCTAAGGTTTATCACATATGGCGGGATGATTTGATCACACACTATATCATATTAGGATTTTATTAATTTTGGAAAATTAATTTTTTTTATATTTCATTATTTATTATATTCATGTTATGTTATATTTTCTGTATGGTTTAAAACCCATTTATTTTTCATTGTGTACTTTAACACATTATTAACGTTTATATTAAGTAGACTACATATGTATGGATGATCATGGGTGGGAACTATATTGAAATATAATTCATTAAATAAGTATATGTCATAATATATTTATTAGCGGACATGATGTGTATTTTATACAATTAAGGGAATAATCCGTTTTCACAAATTTTTACTTTTGTAAATAATGAGTTTGTTCATATTACCATGGTCAGAACATGTTTTCCCATTATAGTTTTCCTATTTTGTGGATATTATACATTTCCATGTTTTTATCATGTTATAAATCAATGACAAGGTGCTTTTCCTTATCATGATATTCGATGATTTCATGATTATTCATTTTTTATGGTATTTGGTCCTTTTATATCATTATCACATGTTTAATGATAATTGATAATTTTATCATCAACGTCATAGTTTTTATTCTTAATTAAAAAACATGATATGATATTATATGGATCTATCCTATTTTATGATTGTCATATTTTGTACTTTTGGAGTTTTGTTATGATATTTATATCTTCCACTTGATCTCCTTCATGTTTTTTGATCTCATACATCATGATATGTTTTTCATTATGAAGTTTCTATGCACACTCATTTCTTATGTTTCAATCCGATGGTTGTGAGAATGATTATATCATGTCATATGTCAAAATGATTCTGTAGGACTACTATTATGGGTAAATTTCTTCAATATTTTTAAAATTATAAGTCTATATAACTAATCATCAGGATACTAAAACTTTATGTTCATGGTTTGTGAGACTATTTGTGATATTTATTATTTAAATCATGTTATTAATGATTTATTTTAGTCATGTTTATGTTGGGTCCCCATATTTGGTTTCTACATTCCTCTCCTCTTAATCCTTAGTCGTTGGTGTTCCATGATATTTCTTAATGCTAGACGAAAGTATGATTTCACTTTTCTCATAATCAACACCTTTTAATTCCATTTTTATTTACATTCAAAAAATAAGACCTATTATTAAATATTTCACCATTATACTTAAGAAATACATTTGAATACATAATATCTATGTTATAGGGATCCTAAATATTATTTGAGGGTTTTATCAAGAATTGTTAATAATTTATGTGAGGCCTCTTTTTTATATGATTTTAATATGGTTTTATTGATTCAGAACCTCGATTTAAGGGTCTCCATGTCTTTTATAATTGGTTTCATTTTATTAAATAATTATTTTCATAATTATTATGGGTTTCAGTCTAGGTTTTGGTTAGGTCTTGGTTGGGTTTCACTATATTAATTTTCTTGTTAAAGGTAGTTATTTATAAATGGTTGAAAACATATTTTTAGGTTAGGATATTTATTGTTAGACTATGAAGGATATCTCATCAAGGATATGATCATGGTAGGTTTTTCTTTCCTACATATATTTCCTTAGGATTCTCTTTAATGTAGACTTATAATTTTAAATTTATCTTAATAAATTTATTTCCACTTCCATTTAAGTGATATAGAGTATCAATTTTTTATGAATAAATTAACTTGAAATTCAAATAACTTCCCTATGAAAACATTATTGTTATGTTATAGTATAAATATTATATTAATAGATAAATAATTTTACTATCATAATTGTGTTTTGATTCATATTATTATATATTTATATTGTTCCTAATATTTTAATCCTTTATTTATATGCCAATTTTTTAAAATTTGTACGCTTATGTTCTCTAAGAAAAATTGAAAAGTGTAATTTCAAGAACATGGTTGTGGTTTAATTAAAAAATAATGAATAATAATGTTTAATATTTTTCACATAATTATATAATGAAGTGAATAATTTTTTAATTAGGATCTAAGTGTTTCTTCATGGTGTTGTGAACATTATACACTTACAAAATTATTATTAAATATGAAATTATATATCTGGAAGTTTAAAAGATCTAATTTCATTTTTTTATTTAACTTAGAAAAGATGGTTAGACTCCTTCTATTTCCTCAACCCTTCCCTCTTTGGTATGGGGATAACACAAGTAGATTGAAGTAAATTGAGGTGCAAGATATGTCTTACTATATTTAATTTTAAGAAAAAAATAGTAATAATTATCATATGTTTTTAGGTATATCAATACCTTCCACTTTAAACTACCTTAGTTATAGGTGAATGATCAACACATAAATTTACCTATGTATTTCATTAGCTGAGAGTTAATATATGAGTTAATTTAATTTGATTAAATAATGTGATTTATGGATACATTTATATTTATTAACCTATTTTATAAAATTCTGTAAACTCTAATTTCATTATATTCCATTAATATCTATACATGATGTTTCTTTTATAAAAAATCCTGAAAATATATCCTTGATTTATGATAATACTTATTTTCTAAATCCTATTTATCACTATGTATTTAAAAATAATTGATTTCACAGTAAAAATCTATTTTTTTAATCTTTTACTAAAATTCATGGTTTCATAAATATATTTTTAAATATGAATAGTTGTTATTGGGTAGGGCTCAATTTTTAATAAATTATTTTAAATTCAATATATGAACCTCATTAAATTATTAAAAAGGGTTATACTAATTAACTATGGGTCATTATTGACACCATACATCAACATATATGCAGTATTTTACTAGTAAAAACTTGTCAATACCCATACATAAGATATTTCTGTGATTGGATTGTGAACCATGAATTTTTCCTTGCCCTATGATTTAAGACTAATATAATTTTCATCTAAAGTGGTAGGATGAAAATCTATTTTCACAACATAAATAAAATTTTATTTATATTTGTGTGTATGTTATATTTTATAATGTAATATTCATTGATGATTATTATTTTATAGTATGATATTATATAATTTAGAATTATGTTTTATTAATATGATATGAAAGAATTCTTATATTTTTTGTTTTTGAGAATTATATTCAATGTAATGGAATTTTTCCTAAACCATTACTGGAACATTGATATGTTTATCATGTTATTATTGTTCTATATCATGAATGATGAATTGTATAAATAATAGTTTTCCTTGAGCATGATAGTTATTAATGTTCATAATAATATTATCAGACGGTGTATTAGCTATTGTTTAAATTATGTTTATGTGTCAATTTTCTATAGAATAATTAATTGTATGGTTTCTTTATGACTTGTATATAGTATTTAAATTCACTCATTCCTAATATAATGGGAAACTAGAGTCCCGGATCTTATATTAATATCTCCAATTCCATGAGATGTGGTTTTACTCATGACATGCCTAATAGAAAAATATCTATGAGCGTAGTATAATTGGATGGGAATCGTGGTTTCTCATCCTAGTCATCATAGATTCTTATTATTTGTCTTGAAGTAGGTATATTCAATATAGATCCATCTCATATATAGATATATTCATTATAGTTGATAATAATTGTGATGTGGTTTATTATATATTTCTATTTTTTTAATAATTTGGGATTAATTTTTAATTATCTATTTAAATTATTTAATTTATATTTAGCCCAAAATTATGTTTATTTCATATATGATGGAACTTTGGTGGTTTCTTGTCTATTATTATATGCTCACACAATATATGTAATGTCTAGTGTATATGCAGTTCCCTTATCTATTTTTGAAGTACATAAAATTAATACTTTATGTATAGATTATCCTTTCATGATATGAAAGGTCATTTTTTGGCTTGAGATGAGTTCCACTTAGTGATAGAGTTTGATACTAGATATTTTTTAGCTCGTAGCCACATGGATTAAATACATATTTTGAATTATTGAGTATTACCAAGGACATAGTTTATGTTTAATATTTATTCTAATAATGTAGAATCTATTTCAAATTTATAGTAATTTTAATTGAGAAGTTTAATACTATCCACGACTATTATTCGCTAAATCCATGATGATATTCACCTACTTAGGGGGGATAGGAGGCACACTTGAGGAATTTTTCCAAATTAACCCAATGAAATTCATGACAAGATGTAATAGTCATTATAAAAAGATACAAGGAAAGAAAATGATATCATTCCTCTCTTATTGATGTTGGTATGGTTTTAATTGAATGTAGATAAAACATATGATTGTAAATACATAGGAATTAAAACATAAAAAGGTTCCATTAACCACATTATGGGGGAATACCAAGATGCATTGTATGTTTCAGTGGTAAGGTATCCCCAAAAATATTGAGGAGGTACAAATTTTTGTAATCAACCATGTGTAGGTATGAATTGGCAATGTGTATATAGATTATCTAGGGGCTATTTCTGTGGTATACTCATGCATCATATGGTCAAAAAACATGAGAATATATGTTATTTTTTTTATTGTAATATGTATATTCAAACAGTTATAGATTAGTAAGTATAAGATAATAATATAAGCTATGTTTTAAAATATAAATTATATATTCTTATTTAATAAATAAAAGTAACATGTATATATTTTTATTCTAATATTAATTTAATAATCCATGTTTAGTACTATGTTAATAAAATTGATATATAATTTAGATGTTTGAAATTTTTTATTTTTTTATATATTTTTTTATGGTAATGTATAATATTTTTGTCTATATTTCTATAATAATTTAGAATATAAAGTTCTTTACTTATAATAGATTTGATAATGATGAGTATGATTTCACCAATTCCTTGATATTTATTTCATTCATTAAGATATGGGTTCTTTTATTTTATTTTTCTCATTTATACTTTTTTATTATTATTATATTGTGTATGAATATTGATTTTAGAATTTTATGCACTAGATTTATGTCTTCTAAAAAAATTGTTTATAAAAAATATGGAAGTGTAAATTCAACAGAATTTATAATTTATTAATTATTAAATAGATAATGGTTATTTTTTTCTAATTTACATTTTTTATGATATATTTTTAAATGAGAGTTTGAAATAATATTTTGGAACATATTTTAGAGGATAAACATGATTTATTTATTAGTATTAGTGGTAGCTATAAATATGTAGACCTGAGGAGATTTCTATGGTGGGTAGTACCTTATCCTATATTCAACTGATTGATGGTATTTAGATAATAATATGGTGGGTTATACAATCTTGTTGTTGAGATATTTGTATAGTTGGTTTCTTAATTTAGTATTTAGAAGTTATGTAGTTGTATCATGATGGGTAATCAGATTATGTACTATAATGATGATTACTGACATTATGATTCTATTATTGTTTTTTGGGTTATAATAGACTTTTTTACATTGCATTAAAAAGTGGGATATTAATTTTAAAATGTGTTTTATTTTGTATATTAGTGATGTAATTATTCTTTGGTACCATGAGTTCAATTATGGATTAGTGTATCATGAGTTGATGGATTCATAGATGTATATCTTCGGGACATAGAGGTAGTAAATATTTAGGGAAAAATATTATTTTACTTCTCAAGGATGAGTAAACATATGGTGGGTTTGTAGTAATGTCTCATATAAAAAATACAATGATATGATGTCATAGTAGCAACATTCATATGGTTATATTATGCGCTCATTTATATTTTTTTCCCAAATTTCTCATTTTATAATTGAGACCTAATTTTATATGTTTTATATTCAATTATTATGTGTGTTTGGATGATGTTTATGGTGTTATTTAGATCATTGTATTTTATCAGGATTTGTAAAACATATAGATTAGAACTATCGATGACACTTGGTGCCAAACGAGAGTCCATTAGGAACATGTTGAACATAATAGAGTCCCTTGGGGCCAAGGTGATCCACCATGTTTTCATTGGTTCAAGATCTAGAAATCAGAATCCAATGGGTGTTTTCTTTTAGAGGAAATAGTTTTGTAATTTCTTCCATCCATTTTAATTGTATTTATTCATTATCAGAATTCATTTTAATCTCTTCCTGTCAAGATCCCTCTTATGACCTCCTTTTAATCTTTTATTCCCTATCATCTTCTCCATGAGAATTATAAGTTTGAAGGGAGTTTATCTTGCCAAAACCAAGGTAATATCTAATATTAATCCTCATTGTTCACTATTTATTATTGTTTTGTATTTATTATTAGTAAATAGTTTTCTTTATTTGATATTTAGTCTATGTCATGGTGAAAGGAATTTGAATATATAGTGTCATACTTTCTTTTATTAATTGGGGATATGTGACTATTTTATAGATTTTCTTTTCTCTATTATGTTGAGGTGTATTCATGATATTTTTTATTAGGGTTTATTGATTAGGGAACTTTATTTTGGGATTTTTGAGTCTAAATTATTGGGTTATTTCAACCAATTAATTAATAGGGTAATTACTTGGTCGTTTTTCCTAGGTTATTTTTTTTGTGTTTCAATATATTAGTATTAGTGTTCTTTGAAATTGATTATAAATGGTATAAAATGTGTTTTTAGTTTTTTTTAGATTAATATATGAGTATGAAAGGGGTCTTATCAAGATTATGATAATTATAATTCATTCATACCCATTTGAAATTTATTAAGAGTTTCATTGGATTTGGTTGCCACTATTTTTTTAACATAATAAATATAAATTTTTGTCACTTTATAAGGATATAAATTTATTATATTCAATGAATTAAAAAATTAGATATTATAATAACACTCCAATGATAAACCTCTTTTAAAATAAAATTTTAATTAGTTGTAAATATAATATTAATCATAACATGTGGAATTAGTAGTTTTGGTGTTTTTGGACGGTGATATTATTCCAAATACAGTTTTTGTTGGTAAATATTCTTGATATTTTAAATTTACACCCTTATCTTATATTAGATAAACTATAAATGTTAAGGTAATGAACTCTGTTATTTTTTAATTAACTCATAATGAATAATATAGGTAATTGTTATTTCTAAATGATACTAGTGAAGTAGTTATTTACTAATTATAATTTCTGTTTTCCATTAAGGTGTTGTGAACTTAATAAACTTATAAAATGGTTAGGAATATACCACTTCTGTGTCCATGAGTGTGTATAATATGTTTGAATTATGTTTCGAATAAACTTGGGTAAATGGATAAGAATCCTTACATAACCTCAATGACGCCCTATGGAATCATTTTGGACATTTAACAGGTAACCTAATTTTAGTGATAAGGTCTTATCATAGACAATTATTACATTGTTTTTATAAAAATTCTTTACATTAAAAAATAAAAACGTGAGTATTGTAATAGTTTATTGTATTTAGAAACATTTAAGTAGTACCTACATGTACATAAGTCAAATAAATCATCTACAACTTTGATTTTCATAACTACACCCTTCTTAGATATATCATATGTAATACAATTATTCATAATTAGGGAAAAGGAAGTAGAATAAATGTTGATCTTAGATGCTCAGTAAGGGTAAACAAGGGAGATAAGTAAGCATAACATGACCATGAGGTTATAAGAACATATTGATAACATTTGAAAATCATAACAAAAAAATCAAAGATAATAATCTTGATTCGAGGAATTAATAATGGCTATTTACAAGACATGTATCATAAGGTAAACCAAGAACACAAGCCATGAGAGAATACTGTTGGAATAATAAAAAAAAATGGCATTCAAATAATCATAGAAATTATTTTTTAAATTAGTAGAGGATTGTTTCTATGTATATAATAGTGAAACAGGTTCACACCCCAAACCATCATAGTATTCAAGGTTCACTCACATGACCTTCATAAAAGACAAAAGTTCCTCATTGAACAGGTTTCACTCCCCATTCTAATCATTTCAATCTCATGAGATATAAATAATTATGGAATGAGTTAGTTGGAGATATATGTTTCACCCATATAATAATGAAAACCATATTTTCGTTTCTTATATTATAATAAAACATTCATTATTTGACTATCAATGAAATTAAATAGGCTACATTATCATTTCATCGTATCATAACCTTTATAATTGAGATAGGTTTCCTAATAATTTTATCATTTCATTATAACATAACCTGTAGAAAAAAGTGGTTTTTAAAACAATCATATCATGATAAAACTTATAGAAGAGAACCAAGCTTCATAAAAATAGTTCTATAATAAGAATTTATAATTCAAGGAAATATTACAAATGGTATCTTTAGATCCCATCCCTAGTAAGGCATATGTAACATCCACTAATATCATTTTAGTAGGAAAATTATTTTGATCTATCCTTTAAAACATTTCTTGAGTAAAATACCCTTTTCGATTTGAAAATTAATTTTCATAGCATAGAAAACATAAAGAATATTTTTTTTAAGGTAAAACTAAAATCCAATTATGGAAGCTCCAAGGAATTTAATGGTAACAATGATGTGAAGTTTCATTCCTATCATATATGCTTAAATAATGATTCCTTTCATCTTTTCTGTAAAATCCAAACACGAATTATCTACAAAATAACGTGATGATTCTAATAATGTTATTAAAAACATTAAAAAATGCAGAGAAGTATATTTTTAAAATAATATAATAATTATAAATATGTTTTGAAAACTATTTACAAAACATTTTTTGGATGAAAACGAATTCCCAGCCTAAAAGATAGATAAATTATGGTATTATTAATAAAAGTTTCTCCATTATTTTAGTTTCAAAAGGGATAAAATATTAAATTAAATGAAATTATCAGGAATAAATATAGGAAAATAAAATTCACGAGTTTCTTGAATGATGGATCATAATATTTGATCATTGGACCCGTAATCATAAATAAACCCATTAATGGATGATATTATAACATAAAATCATTACCAAATTAGTAACATTGAATCATAAGCCCCACAAAGGAATAAAAAAATAGAACATAAAATTTCAAGTGGATAATTAAATTTATGATATTAGATGTCGAAGGTGAATTTTATACACCTTATAAATTATATACGATCACAACATATCATATTTATCAATAATGTAAATTTTTTACAATAACCACCAAACTATTTAGTATTATTTTAAATTATAGTATCCAATAAATAACAACATCAATTGAAAATTTTAACATTATGAAAATAATGTGACTAATGATGTAAAATTTAAAAATTTTGGTACACATATCACATAAAATAAAAGAGTTGTGAAATTACATATGACTTCAAGAAATAAAAGAGAGGATAGAAATCCATTACCTTAGGTTCTCACATCCTTCATACACATTAAAAACTAATTTATAATAAATTGATGTTTAATATTATATATATATATAAATCATACTATATATTTATTTCTTATTACATTTTATTTCCTATTTATTAAAAATTCCATGGTAAAGTTACGTTTCAGGTAAAAACTTCTATGTTTTTCTTAAAAGTTTTGATCATTTATTTTTGGTCCAATTACTTTGAAAATTTATCCATATTCTATATAATTTTAAAAATTATATATAAATAATATACATTAATTATATATGTATTTATATAAATATATATAATGAAATGATATAAAACAAATAACACTGTTAATGGAGATGATATGACTTATTTACTTGTAAACACAGTTTCCATTTTATAAAATTATTTAATTAAAGAAAGTCAACCTATATATTATAATTATACAATTATTTTTTTGATATATATATATATATATTAAAAATTACCATTTAAAATATCCTTATTACCTTCCATGTAAAGCATGAATAAATCACATCGCTTCAGGTGATGATATTATACAGTACAAATGAGAAACATTATTGGGTTTCTAAAATTGTAAATCATGAAGTTATTTGTGATATTATAATTGTATAAGAATAAAAAATATCATAAATTAAATATATAAACAACATATCCATCATTATCTCCTTTTATGAGGTGTGGTAATGGAAAACTAAATGACATTGGTTGTCACGACGATGCACTATAAAATAGAAGAATAATGATTTCATAACCCGATGGAAGTAAAGATGGGCCTAGGTAATGAAAAAAAAATAATTATACTAAATATATTTTAGTTATTATATCATCATGGTATAATAATAATAATTTATTAAGGTGTGGGATGAAATAAAAAAATTTAATTGTTGAGCATGACCTCTTCTTTAGGTATCTTCCTTATGATTTCACCAAAGCATTCCTAGGTTGTATTTATATGAAAAATAAGAATCGTAGAATTAAGGGAGGTATTTTGGGAAGTTATTTATGAATGATTTTTTCTAAAAATGGTACTATTGTGTGAATAATAGATGAGAGTGGGTGGCCTTTTATAATTGAGGTGAGTGGAACACTTCTAATATTTGTTAATAAAGATTTATTCCCAGGATTTGTTAACATCAGAAGGCTCAAAAAATTAAAAAATCATTATAATATAAAATATAATGTTGAAATATGGCCCGAATGTGGTTTTTGTGGATGATTCTAGTAAATTATAAGGCATAACATTTTATTTTAACTCAATGTAAATCCATTTTTACCTTAATCAAGGTCAAAATTTTTTAAAGTTTTACTATTTATTTAGTTAAAAAAATGCTGAAATTAATCTTTAATGTAAACAATTCAGATTAAATTTAAGTAATATATTTTTCAATTTTCTATTCAAATGAGTGGAAAATTTTAATTTTAAAAAAATTCCACATACATGACGAGAAATAATGGTTTTAAAAAGAAAATGTTCAAAAGATTACAATGTTTTTATATAAACATTCAATATCATGTTGATTCCAATGACCTCAATTAAATTAATATATGTATAAATGAACTTATTTTAGTTTGAAACCAATCTAAAATATCATATATATTTTAAAAAAAATTAACAAAAATAAATTTGTTAATAAAAATTTATTAATTTTCAACATTCATCAAAAAATGAAACTTTTAAAAAAATAAAAAATAAAATCATAAGGAAATTATTAAATTATAATATGAAAAATTAATTTAATTTTATATTTTCATTAATTTTATAATATTGTGATAAATTAATTTTATTTCTGTTCACAAAATTAAATTAAATTATTTTTTTAGGAAATAGTATTTTCAAGAAAAATAAAGGCTTTATAAATAATTATAGAATTTTATTATCAATATGATTCCATTATTTAATAAAATTATAATTAATAATTAAAAAGTATTCATTACTATTCATATCTCAATGTTTATAGGCAGGGTTATAAACATAAATTTTAAATAATTATTTTAATAATATATTGTGTTCTTATTAAAACTCAGTATTGCGTGTAACACATGCTAACCCAATTTTGTGTTTAGAAAAAACATGAAATGGTGTTTTGTGTATTTTATGATATTTAATAAGTATTATTTATTTTAAAAAAATTCTTAAAACACATGGTGTTAAATTCTATCCCCATAAAATTAATTTCACCATTGAAATTCTTCACTCTCCTACAAAAAAATAATGATACTAATACCTCACAAAATTCTTAGGTTCCAAGATAGATTACTCAAACTAATTGTCTCACCACCAAAGTTTCAGTAGGTTAGTGTTCTTATTTCCTTAAAAATTCTATGTTCAATCCAAAATCTCCTACAGTTTTTCTGAATAAGAAAAATCCCTCTCCATTTGTATGACATCTGAGTTTAGTACTTCTGAAGGGTAAGGTAAGTAGTTCCTCCGTAGAGACACATAGAACACATTGTAAACATGGACTAGGTTTAGTGGAATCTCTAACATAAAGGCTACCACCCAAATATGATAAATAATTTCAATGGGATCCACATAAATATGGATCTATTTCTCTTTTTCATGAATCTCACATCCTTTTACCGAAGATATTTTTTGCAAAGAAACATTTCAAAAAAAATATATGTCCTATTGGGGATTATCATCATAAATTTTCATCTAACACTGACCTAACATGATGAACTTCTTGAATAACTCAAAACCTTTTTATTATTTCTTCATTTATCTCAGGACTTAATAACCTCATTTTTCGAACATCAAGGAAATAAATTAGATATATAAATTTCATTCCATTGAGTAATTCATAATGATACTTCTAAATTCATGAGTGAAAGATATTATTGTAAGAAAACATAACTACATGAATGTTTTGATCCCAAAAAACATTGAAATTGAATGAAAAATATCTCAAAATATCATCTAGGGTTTTAATTGGGCTACCACATTAAAAATTTGTCTGAGAATGATATGAAATGATTAAACACAAATCCATATCAATATATTTTTTATTTATTCTCTAAAACATTATTGTAAACATTTGTTCCCAATTAGACACAATGTAAAGTGGTACACTATAAAAACATACCACTAATTAAATGTATTTGTTAAAAATATGATCAAGATAGAAGTTTTCTATGTTATAAATTATGTGTGATAACATATTATGTCGATTTATTATAAAACAAAAAACATTATGCCTTTTACAAGTATTGGGGAGTATAATGAAAACACCTAGGGTGATTCTCCCCATTTCCATTCCGGTATGTGTAATTTATATAAAAAACAATTATAATTTTTTCTTTTAGATTTCAATTTCTAATATACAAATAATCGAGATACAAAACCAATGTAATCACTCTTTATCCCATACCATAAGAATTATTCTTTCACAATATCTAAACATATTCAAACATCCCATTTGAATAGATAAGGAAGAACTATAATCTTCCTATTACAACTCCTTATTAAACTCTAATATGGTTGGAAACCATTCATGGATCAAAATATTTTTCATTACATAACGACCATAGATAAAATTAAGTATATTTTTAACCTTCTATTGTAGCCCTTCTTCTTCCTTCTTCACCACTTTAATCATTACTCAAATAGACGGTTGAACATTCAATTGAGAAAGATAATAATTTTCCCTGTATTTCTGGATTCCTAGATATATCCTTTTAAATTCAAGAAGTATTGGATCTTTTAAAATATAAATAAATGATAAACTATCGTGATCCATTAAATTAAAATCATTAACCACCATGTTTGGTTTCCCATGTTGGTAATGTATTGACAAATCACCATCATTAATCATCTCTATTAGTCTTCACTGGTTCATATTTAGCTTCATTTATGTGAATATAAATAGTAAACTTCATGATTGGTATATATATAAAAATTTTCCCTATAAATATAATTCATACTTATGTTTAATAAACAATACCACACCAATCGTGAAATCATGATTTTGGTAATTATACTTATGAACATTCACTATCAATGATGTGTCATCTATACCCATGTCATTTAATATAAGAAGGCATTCAAATCCATTCTTTGATGAATCATAGGTGCTTAAAACACTTCTATAATATAGTGTAACATAATCACAGGTGTATTGACTAAAATTATCATTAGTTCCTTGAAATCATCCTCACAATCATTTACCAAGAGAATATTGCCTCCCATTTGAGTTAACATGTTAGTAGGATTTTATAGTCATATTAAATCCCCCATAAACCATCGATAATATCCAACGACACCAAGAAAACATGATATCTCAGTCATGGAAGATGGTCTGGGGCAACATTTAATAGTATTATTCATTGATGGATCTACTGTTATTCCATCTCTTAGAATTATATAACCAAAAATTAAATCCTTTTCTATAAAAATTCAGACTATATAAATTTTTATTATATATTTTCAATCATATGGTCTTTAGTACAATTATTATAAAATTTTTATTCCCTTCATTTAACTTTTAATAGAATTTTTTTTCTACAAATACTACCGCAAACTGATCTAGGTAATACATAAGGATTATATTCCTTAAATCCATGAAGATATTGGGAAATTAGTAAGACTGAATATCATTAATATAAATTAACAGTGTCTATACCATAGAAACCATTTTTGTATTGGGTATATCCTATTTCTTTACAATGGACTGATGGTAGACATAATGAAGGTCAATCATGGAAAATTATTGAGGTCAGCATAGTTGGTCAAACAATTAGTAAATATGGGGAAGAGGATACTTGCTCTTAATTGTGATATTTTTTATCTCATCATGTTCACTACAATGTATAATTGATCCATTTTGACTAAAATGGAATTGGTGCACCACAATGTGGCACACTTGGCCTAATGAATCCCTTTCCAACATTTTATTACAATTTCTTCTTTAATTCTTCTAACTCCCTCGGGGATATTCAATATGGAGTTTTTGAAATTGGAATGGTATAAGTTATGAGATATTTTGTTAACTTTACATCACATATAAGAGGGATGGATAGTAATATTTTACAGAAATAAATCAATAAATGTATGTTCAATAATAATATCATTTATTTCATGTTTCTCCCCCACCCATTTGAGATAATAAGCCCTTATGAATATGAATTAAGAACCACACAATGGATTTGATCCCCATAATAAGTTCATACTTGTAATCCCATAGATATATGATCATATTTTGTCTTGGAATATAAAAAAAAAGATCACAATTTTTTGATAATGGATGTGAAGGTTTATGTAGAGAATGAAAATCCATCCCAATATAACATCAAATTATACCATAGGGAGAATGATTAGATATGTATTAAACACATTCCCACCATTTTAAACTATAGGGGAATCATAGACATTATATGATATCATGTTTCCATTATGGGTTTTAAATACTAATTATACATATATTCATTTTTTGGTGTCTTGATACACATAGAGATTCTTATGATATGAAAGAATGTATTGATCCAAATTAATATAATATAGAAAATGTTCTACAGTTGAAGTAATGTGTTCTAGTCATTGCATCATAATTTCACCCGTCATCAAGAACAATGTCCCCATGATATTTCTCTTTGTATCATGACTTAAGTGGTTACTAACATCAATAATCACCAGAAAACTATAGTTTTGGGAGAAGGTTAGTATAATGCACATTCCATTTTCTTTTGGAACACTAGAGTGTGGGTGGTGCATTCTATGTGGGTTTCTCTCTATTCTCATTTGTACATAACTTCTTCCCATCAAAACAACAATACAATTACTAGTGACCTTCCCCCCATACATAATACATTTACTATTTATTTTAAGAAAATTTATTTTGGGATTCATATCAGACTTTGATAATAATGTAAATATAATATTTTATTCCTCATGGTTCTGTGATTTTACATTAAATTCCATTATTAGTTTTTATGTCCAACATGATTCATTGATTTCAAATGCTTCATGATAATATTAACAATATTTTTATTTCCCCTCCCATGATATTTGGATTCATAGGGGGAAATTATTTCATTATCTATCACACTCAGCATATACATGATTCCATTAGGTTATAGCCAATGAATAAAACCAAAAAGCATTTTGCAAGAAACAATAATTATACTAGGGAGTCACATTACCCTGATAAATCATGTATAGGCTTCCTAAATAATGAATTATTATATTATCAATCAAACCATAGTTATATCAATGGTCATTTCTTGACATCATCTATTTAATTCCTTCATTATTGTTTGAAATTTTTTTTGGGGATTTTAAAATAATATATCCTTGAAGTGTTAAAACAGGTTAGTAGAAAAGCCCATTGTCTTAAACCATATGTAGACAGAGTCTAAAAAATTATCCATTTTTGGAGTTATCACCCCTAGCTACCTCTGTGCTAGATCCATATACACATTTAGTATAAAAAAAGGGATTTAATTTCTTATAATATAGTAACTTAGTCTACTACCAAAATTATATGGTATTTTCATATACATTGACTGATCCTAAAACTTATCCTCAAACATGTCCTTAGGGTTCTTACTATTGTTTTCTTATCCTAGTTCCAAGGGTTAACTAAATCTATCCAATGAAACTAACTATAGTTATATAATTTCTTCATATATTGATATTACATCATTTTTTATGGATATTACTTTCATTAAAAAAACACACTAATGGGGACCATAACAGTTTATTTTATTTGAAATCATGGAAGCATAATCAATTATTCCATAGGTAAAAAAAATTTATCTCCCACTATGAAAATTATAACCAGAACCCTTCATAGAATTTTATTTTGTAATATAATTTTTCATAACATGGGGAAAGGAAACATAATAAAGCTTGTTCTTAGATTCTCTCTGAGGGTAAACAATGGATATACTTTAGAATAACACAAACATAATGGTATGTTATCATAACAATTACATTTTAATAACATACCATGAAAATATATGACCATAATATTGTGTTATAGAATAAATATTGGGTGTTCATAAGATATGAACCACAAGGGAATAAAAGAAAATGTCCCAATAGAACATAACATTAGTGTAACACATTAATTTTTTTATACACATATGCTTATAAAATAATTTTACATAAGTCAAGGATCCTATATATTTATATCATATTGGAATGGTTTCACTCCCGAAACTATCGTATTAGTTAAGGTTTCACCTAAGTCCATTATAGAAGAAAAATTCCCTCTCTGAATTGGGTTGAATCACTATTCCAGTCATTTATATCTCATTAAATATAATCTATACCTAATGAATATGTTTGAGATATAGGTCCGAGCAATGTCATAATGAAAACCATATATATATATATGGGACAAGATCATAATACATTTATCTTATCAAAACCCATGAAATCATATGGGTTTCACAACCATTTACTCATATAATATTATATAGAAAAGATATAGTTTTTATAATGATTTCATTGTTTCATCATAACATAACCTCTAGAAGAAGAAGAAGGTTTCACAAGAATTTTATCAGGGAATAACCTGTGGAAGGGAAATGGTGTTCGTAAACATAATTGAATAATAAATATAATCCATTTAGATAATGAATAAAAATGGTATCATTGGGTTATATATATATTTATTCATATTTAACATCAATAAATTCTATATTACATGAAATATTATTTTGATCAGACATTTAAAACATTTATTAAAAAAATATACATTCCAATTTGAGAAACACTTTTTAAAAAATAAATAAAATTGAGACGTTTTAAATATAATGATAACAATGAAATCATATAATATATGATTAAAAAAAATACGATGATGAAGTTTCTTTCATGGCATTCATAGTAAAACAAATAATCAGTTTTACTTTTCAATAAATTTCTAACATTCATTGTCTTGAAAAAGACATTAAAACTGATTTAAAATTTTTCCAAAAAAGGAAAATATTTTTCAACATTTATTTTAAAAATAATAGTAAAATAATTAAAATATTAATTTTTTTTATAAAACATGGATTTTCGAGGAATAAAATTTCTGACTGTAGAGATTAATAATATTATATTTTCTTAAAAACTTTTTATACATTTTATTATGTACTAAAGAATAAAAAATAGGTCTATTACAAGTAAATATCTACAAAAACCATACTTGAAAAACAATATTTAGTTTTGTGAGATATATATTTTAATATTTCATCATTTTAAACATATTCATAAATAATCTTGATAAATGATAACATTCTATCATAAAACCATCACCAGTTTAGAAATATTGAACCACAAGACATGTGGTGGAATAATGTAAAATGGAACTTAATATAACATGAGAATAAATAAATTCATGATATTATATGTCAAATGGGGTGTATATAATCCTCATAAATAAGATAGATGCACAACATAACATATGTCTCAATGAAGGAATATTATGATAAAAACCATTACCAATTTGGTAATCCTTTGAGTCATAGGACCGAATAAGTAATAAATTAAGATTATACTTTTAATATCATTTAATTAATTATATTTTTGGTATATCATGGTAAATTAGTAATCTATATAAAACACAAGTTAAAAGTCTGGTGACTTGGATATTTATCCCAGAAATAAAAGATAGACTAGAAATCACTTAACATAAGTATTGACTTCCGTCGTACATATTAAAAAAAATTATAATAATCATAAGTTTTTTAAAAATATATTACTGAAAATATATATAAATAACATAAAATATTTTATTTTTTTCAACCCTCTCTTTCCTATCTATTAACAATTCCACGTTAATGTTTCGTTTCTGGTAATAAAAACATTGTTTTTCATATATGTTTGGATTTATTATTTATTCTACTCTTAAATTCATTATTGGTACATAAAATTCATAATTTTAGACATTATATTAATATAATATATATTAAGTATATATTTACTTATATTAATATATAGAATATGGATATAGAAAATGAAAAAATTATCCTAAGAGACGGTAGGACATACATACTATGTATTGATTGAAAAAAGGTAAATGATATATTAACATTAAATAATAATTTATATGTTATATATATCGCAAATTATTATTCAACACATCATTATTACCATCAATGAGAAATGTGAATGAATCATATCGCTTCATGAGGTGCTAGTCTTCTGTACACATGATCATCATTATCGTATTTCAAAAAATGTAATAACAGATGGTATGTGTGATATAAAATTTTCACATGTTTAATAATATCATAAATATAATATATAAATAAAAAATAAATCATTATGTGTATCCATGAAAGGTGTTAATGGAAAAAATTAATGATATTTGTTCGTGAGGTGGTGTTTCACTATACACACGAACTATGAATTTGTAACCCATTTTATGGAAGTTTAGATGTTTGTAGGATATGATATTAACATAAAAATCCCAATTTTTTAACGATAAATATTCTATTATTTCATTATTGTATAATAAAAAAAGATGGAGCTATAAAACCAAATAAAACTAAAACACTCATTGATGAACATTGCATCTTCTTCGACGATCTTCCTTATGTATCCCCCAAACTCCTTCTAATATTTTAATCATGACCGAATAATGGTTATAGTATTATGTGAGGTGTGTTTGAATGTGATATGAGTATTTCTTTTCCAAACCCTAAGGGTATTAATGAGTGCAGTAGAGTGGTGAGGGGGATTTTTTAGAAGTGAGGTTAGTGGCACACTTGTAATTTTTAAAGGAACAAAATCTACCCAAATTTTATTCATTTAAAGAGAATAAAATAATAGAAAATTCACCATACTAGAATATATAACATAAAAATAATGTTATAAAATATGTTTTGGTTCATATTTATCCCTTTTACTTTTAGATTTACAACCAATTAATATCATTTTTACCTTAATCACAATATTTATTTTTGGATTTTTATTAATCATTTTTGTAAAAAAATAATATTACCTTGTTAGATAATATATATTATTTTGATCCCAAATATGGAATCCATTTTGTAAAATTATTCATGTAACCGACTAAAATTAAATTAAAATAAATCTCACAAACGTGGTGAGAAAGCATGTTTTTAAAGAGAAAATGATCTAATGTTTACAATGTGTTTATATAAAAATTTAAAATAAAACTAATTAAAATGAAATAAATTAGTGTAATTGATTTATAAAATAAATTAATTTATAATAAATTTAAAATAAACATAAATCTGAAAATAAATTAAATGAAAATTATTTTTAACGTTAATATTTAGTATTTTCCATTATTAATTAAACAATAAAAGTTTCGAAAAAAATTAAACAAAGTCACCCTAATCGAAATTTAACATGAATTTTTAAAAAATGAATATTATTTTATCAAATTATTGATCTAAATGTGTGAAAAATTAATTTTATTACTGAACTTGAGAATAATTTAATATAAAATTTTTAAAAATTAGTATTTTCATAACAAATGAAGAGTTTACTAAAAAATAAGTACATTTATATCAATATGGTTTCTTTATTTAAAACCATTATAAAAAATATTAAAACAAATATTTGTTATTATTTATATTTATATGTTCAATGGATATATTATAATAGTCACGTCTAAGTAAATATATTAACAATATTTTGTGGTTTTTAAAATAAATTTAGCATATAACGCAAGTTAACATACTATTTCCTGTATCACCACATTATATTAATGATTTTTTTATTGAAATATATCATTGAAATTTAATTTGGTCAAAAAAACCACAAACAAAACTGTGGGTGTTACAGGGATAATCTCATTTGGATGGAATAAAATTTTGATATTGGGTAGTGTGAATATATATAATTAGAATCACTTTTACATGCATTATATAACATATATTGTTAAATATATCAATACTCTTTTATTTTAAATAATTAATTTTAATATCAACGACAATAATTAACAATATTTAGGGGGTATCCATAATGTTAAAGTAACTATTATGTTAATTGAAGGGGAATAAATTATTTTAATTATGAATACTTTTATATTCATAAACTAGGTTATTTAATTTCTAATAAACTCTCATTTTCATTTTACCTTAAAGAATTTACATGATAAAGGGTTTATTGAAACTCTATAAAATATAACATATATTTATGAAATTACATCCATTCTAGATCCGATTTAAATTTTCATTTTGAAATTATATTGATTTCATGTAAAACTCTTGTTAGTATTAAATCATGTACATAAATTGAAATTTTCATAAATTAATTTTTATATATGATTAACTATTTTGTGAGGATATCTAATTTAAATATAGTGTTTCCAATTCAACGTATATACAATTTTTTATTCTTAAACAGAATAATTACTATTATGTTTGTGTTATTAATGATACCAAACATGATCACATAAAAGGTATTATATTAGTTCACACTAATCACTACCCACACTAATGTTAGATCCTTGGTTTGAAAGATTTTATTTAACCATGAATTGTTCCTCACCACATAATATGGTATTATTTAGATATATTTCAAGATTAGTGTGAATATAATGTAGTTTCGAAAATTAATTAATGTTTTCTTAAATTTTTTGTAACTAAAAAATATTTTTTTGGTATGCTATGAAATTAAGTCTATTTTTTATGTTGAGCATTATATTAATTATTTCTAAAATTAATAATCTATCATTACTGTGATATAGATTTGTTGTGATTTTTATTAACTTTTATTACTAAGAATTTTGGTGTTTAAAATATTAAGGATTCCATAATAATGAATAATTTTTTGATATATTACAGTTAGGTTATTAGTCTAAGTCCATGGATTATTTTAAAAAATTAAACAATGTTTAATAGAATATACGACACACAACACCATGCCTAAACAAACAACGAAATAATATTATTTTATTATGACCATTATAACATTTTCAATAAATTAGTGAGTATGAACAAGATAAACTTATATTATATATACATATAGCCTAATAAATAATTGTTTATTGATAAATTATTAGTAAATAATCATTTAATTATTAATAGGCATTTTATTCCTTGTAAAAGATTTTTCATTCAAAACGGTTTTTTTGTTTTTGTGAGAAAATATAAAAATTATATTCATGAACTCATATAAAATTATATTGATAAAATTTACTTTATTTATAAAATGTTCATGTGAACATTTCCTTAGGGTGAAATTTTTGGTTTTTCTGAAGAGATCAATTTTTTTCAGTGAATAGTGAAATTCCAAGATTTTTCTAATCCTATCATTTATTTTAATTAAATAAGTGATTTGAAAGCCTCAATATAGTTTGTTTTTGTTATTAATGTGGAATATGAAATATTTTATCTATTATAATATAATTATCATCATTAAAATTATAAATTTTCATGATTTAGGAATATGATTATATTTATTCTTAAAAGCAATGTTTTATGAAAACAATTATTAAGTGCATTCATTTTCCCCATTTTATTAACTTAAAATAACCTATAACAGAGAATAAAATAAAAAATTAAAATATTATATTATATATCAATTTATATTAATTAATAATCACATTATGATGATAACTAGTAATAGAGTTAATATAAGACCATCATTCCCTTGAAAAATGTATCTTTATGAAAATTGACATTCGTCTATATTACATGACTAATTTTAAATTAAATTCTAAAACATATATTAATTTAATTTGATAAATAAAATTTCATATTATTAATTATAATGATTAATATAAGGTAATGTGTTTACCTTAATCTTTTTTCCCAATGAATACTCAAAACAGTAAAAACAACCTATATTAGTTTTGGGTATAATATGTTTACCACAGGTTAAAATAAATATATAAGGGATATAATGATCTAAAAAAATGTTTAATTTATTTTGGATGTCCATATTTATAAATTATATCATATAATTTCAATATATTTTCAATTTTGTGCTATGTCACCATGATTATGGACATTATAATATATTTATATATGAAAGGAAAATATGTCAATCAATTACTTTTAAAAATCACTTACATGTTCATATAGAGATAAAAGTGTATTTTTATTGTTAATAAATAATATTAATAAGAATAAAATATATTTTGTTTTCATGGTAATTAATATTTAATTATTAGTGATGAATTAATTATTTTAAATACTTATACAACACCAACATAGTAATTATATAATTTAAAAGAAAATAAAATACATGATTTTAAAAATATTAAATTTAATATAATGATGTACTGTAAGAAATATGTTTTTGATATTTATGACATATTTTGGGTGTGTTTAAAATAAATATTATAATTCCATATTTTTTTGGTGACTGGAAATCAAATTATTTGAATAATTCCTAAATGACCTTAATGATATTTTTTAAAAAAATAATATTTTATTAATTGATTTAATGTTCATAAACATGTTGGATTGAAATGATACTGATTTTAGTATCTAAATAATGATGTTGATTCTCAATATACAATAGGGGGTGAATTCTAAACTTTAAAAAAATTCATTTGGAACTTTTAACGGGGAAGATATTTAACAATGTTAAACAAGGTAAATTCCCAAACCTCTATGTTCTATAAACTTTCTTGATTCCGGAACTCTGATTTTGAGAATCTAATTTTGGAAATTTAGTTCTAGAAATGAAACATAACAAAATTTTAAAATAATAATGATTTTACCTTAATGTGTATAGAATCTTACAAATCAGAGTAAGAGTATAAGAAAGTATAAGATAGTTATACTTTATTCAACAACCAAAATGCAGTGCAAAACATGAAACAATAAAAGTAACAAGTAGTAAATATTTTACCCGAAAGATAAAGATATCCAACAACCTTGGATAAAGGTCCCCTGATTTATACTTTCAAAAAACCATGTCTTACCCACACCAGGGTTAGACCTCGATATGAAGATCAAGATCTGTCTTGCTATCCCCGAAAGCCCTCGAACTTCAAGGTAGTCGGCACTTCTGTCTTCATATCCTCCGAATCCCTCGAACTTCAAGGTAGTCAAAAACTCTATCTTACTATCCCCGAAAGCCCTCGAATGAACTCAGTAATATTTGGAGTCGCCCAAAGAAATTCAGAACAATAATTTTAGTACACACAAAGAATGAACGTCTCTCTATAGAAATCACTTCAGTATAATGTAATCCCTAGAGTCGTAGAACAGTTCATCAAATTTATGTTCTCTTTCAAATGAGCTTCTATTTGTAGGCACGACATCAATGTCTGGCTCCCTCATCCAATTAAAATATTTTTCCTTGAATTTATGAGGGACATGTACACTTGTCTCTCAAACAACGACTAGTTATTAACTGAATGCATGACATCATTTTATAACAAAAACTTGTGTAAGAAAAAAATATTATTTCTTGAAAAAATTCATTTTTTAGAGTGTAAGGAAAAATAAATATTTGGTGTCTAACCAGAAACACATTCGGTGTCTAAAATAAATAAATATTCAGATTTTGTATTCAAAGGAATTTGGAACCTGGATTCTATAGAAATCTAGAGTCTGGATTTCAAGGAAATTAGGAGTTTGAATTCAGTAGAATTAGGGATCTGAATACATAAGAATTTGGAGTCTAAATTCATAAGAGTTCAGAATCACAACATAGAAATTTTTGAGTCTTTATTCATTATAATTCAGAGTCTGAACTTAGAATGTTTGGAGTCGGAATTCATTAGAATTATGAGTATGAACATAGAATATTCAGTGTCTTAATTCATTATAATTCAGAGTCTGAACATAGAAAGTTTGGAGTCTGAAGTCATTAGAATTCGGAGTCTGAACATAGAAAGTTTGGAGTCTGAATTCAAATAATTTAGAGTCTAAATTCGGATCCTAATAATAAAATCCTCTATATCTAAGTATTTATATGATTCTGATGTTATAGTTATGAAAAAAAAATTTACACATAGAAAAATAATGAACAATGACAAACATGGAAAAGATAAATTTCCTAGAAGAATGAAATTTTTCGTATAAAGAAAAAACTTAAGTTAAATGAAATATTCCTTAAGATAAGATGATTGTGATTTTCAAAACATGAAGAAATTGAAAATTAATAAAGAAACCTTATTGAGTCAAAAATCTCCCCCTTTTTGGAAAGATCATACATTGTTACGAAAAAGAATATAAGGACTTATAAAATATTTTTCTGGACATTCAAAATAAAAATTATCTCCCTTAAATCATGGGAAAAGATGAATACGAATAACCCGCCCTTAAAATTTGGACACACTAAGGATCATATTCATGATTTATGGATTAAGTCATATCATTTTATTCCATACATAAAACTTCATGGATATGAACTCCCCCTTAGATGAATTCCCCCTTACTTAAAGAATTTTCTTCTTTACTTAGTATTCTTTTTTCCTTACTCCTGATTTTTGATTTTCAAAAAGGATTAAATAGAATGTAAAAAAAATTATGGTACATAACATATTAGTACTAGAAAAAAAAATATATGAAGCACAACCCAAACATTTATTATGATTGAAAAAAAAATTGTATAATGAAGGAAAACAACAAAAGTTCGATACTGAACACAATTATCCTTCATTTTCCTGCAACATCTACTTCTTCACAAATGTTTTGAGCTTCTTGAGATCCTTGTGATCTTCCTCTTCTCATTTGAGAATATGATCTTGATCCTCTGTTTTCAACTCTAAGGCTTTGATTTTATCTTCCTGAAACATAAGAATATTATTATGAGCCATCAAGCCTTCTTCCTTCTTGCCACGATTTTCCTCAATATCAATGCTGAGATCTCTTTCTATATTCTAGCTGTAAGAAACTGAATATAACTTGCCATTCAAATACTTTACTTCTTGTATCTGAGAATTATGTTCCAGAGTTAGCTTCTCCTCAAAACTATTTGTGAAATCCTTGATCGTCACATCTTCGGTGTCAAAGGAATCGTTGACACTATCTTGGAACTCATCAATAATTCTCATGTCTTCTATAGTTTTCCTTGACCAACATGTCATTTTCTTGGAAGATATTTTTTGGCCTTCGTAGTTTAGTAAAAAAAAATTGATATCAGTCTCACGCTTGACACACTTATCCATCACCATGTATAATGACTCTAAATTCCAATTCAATGAATGTTAAATCATTTGTCTTCTCGAGTCTATGATTGGAAATATTGGTATTGTTCCAAAAATCTCCTTTAAGGATTGGACAACAGAATCATGTCCAAGGGAAGACTATTCCAAATCTGAAATTTTTCTTGGTGAGGATTCATTTTCTAACTCTGCAGCCATCCGCTTTGAAGAACCACCAACATATTTCTTCTTCACCAAATCCTTGGTAGGTGTATCAACTACAACCTCTTTTCCCTTATCATACTTCGGAATGGAATCCTCTTGATCAGAAGATTCATGATCACTATCAGACAACTGAACAATTATTTCTTTAGCTACAACTTCTTTTTCAGATCCTACCTCAACATCCTCTCGGTGAATGAAAACATTATTGATGATTTCTTCATGAGTTGTTTTTTACGTCGTCTTCAGCCTTTTCGTCATCCTTCTGAGGAGTATAAATCTTGATGAGTCTGTTTGAGAGGTTTGGAATGATAATTTTTTAGAAGTTCTTTCTTTCTCATGAAATCCATTATTTTTCTTTAGCAGATATTCAGTATCATCACCACCTTCTTTTTCTTCTACTTCTTTTTCTTGTGCTATTTTTTCAGGGACTTTTTCCGGATTCACAATCATCATTCATGGAGTCTCAGGTAATGTTTCTATCATGAAGTATTCTGGTATCATAATATTTTCGTATGTCTTCTCATCATCCTTTATAACAAATTGAACTATTTTTTATTCATATAACTTCTTACTCTGCTTCTTTTCTTTCTCTTTCCTTTCATGCTCTTCAGCTGTCTTTTCCTTCTTGAATTTTGCATTACCAAGGTCCAGGCCAAACATAGGCTCCCCTTCATTATGATTTCACTTTTCTTCTCTCCATTTGGCTACAACATTATCAGGATATGATTTTTGCATCTTTGGATTTGCAGGAGCGGATTGGGTTTCATTAGCCATTGGGGTTTTTTCCTTCGCTTCAACTTGTTTCAGCTTCCTCTTCCTACCACCCTTTTTAGAGGTCTCAGCCAAATCCAGTTTCTTTGAAATGGCTTCATCTTCCTCTTCATGAAAGTCATAAAATTCATTAGATTCTTTAGAAAGTCCAACTTTCTTCCTTCTCAGAGAGTCATCACTCAACAACATAACTTAGCAATTCCTCAACTTAGATTTGCAAGGTATTTTGAATGATTATAGACAGAGAAAAATCATTTTTGAAAGAATATATTGATAAATAATAATATGACCCTTTAGAATTCCATTATTTATGTTCTCAATCGTAACCAAAATATTCTTTACCATGTTTGTCATATTTAAGATTACCATGACATCCAGAATGTACATGTCAATTTTCTTCAATGTATCCTTGTCTCCTTTTCTCGGTATTATGAACCCTTGAAACCACAATTCAAGAATTTTGTAATTTATAGTTAGTTGAATAATATTCAGAGTCTTTACCTTTGAAAGACCAAGAAAATCCACTAAATTTTCCTTAATGAAACTTCCTTGAACATCAGGGAGCTTATGAGAACAAAACTCAGCTTCCCCTTCATAAGGGATTCCAACCAAGCTTACAGCCTTGGTGTAAGAAAGAGAATACATATTCTCGTAACTCTAAAATGAAAACTTGCTTCTTCCTTATTCCTTAAATAAGGTTACTAAATAATATAATTATATTAAAAATTCTTCATATACCAAATCCTGAGATTTCGGATCTGAAAGACAAACACATTCTCATCTATTCAGCTTTATATTCTTCGAGATAATAAAATCATACGTTGCTAAAAAAATCGGATCAACTAGCCTTTCTCTGTATATTTTTCATTCCAAAATTTTAATGACAGTTGACATATCTTTCTAAGAGGAGACTTTAGCAGAAATTCGGAAGTAAGAATGATATGAGATGTTCGGAACAGGCCGAAGTAGGAGGGCAGAGCTTCAGCACACATGAGCTTGAGTTTTGATGTGGGATAACCATTTGGGGGTCCTTTATATAGGAAATTGAGGCGACCGTTCTGCATCCATACTCAATCCAATAGTTGAAAAATCTTCTCATTTGATCTGAAGGTTGAGATGATAGACAGAAGGAAATTTTGATAGAATCTGATCTTTTAAGGTTTTAAGATAAAAACATCTGCATTTAAGAAAGAGTGAATATGAAAATTTTAAAAATAGATGAAAATACCAATCAGTAAAATACCTTTCTGATTTCTAGGAATACTTTTATTAATAAGATACATTCTTCTTTAATATCTTTAGATTCAGAAAATGTTGATTACGAAAAAAAAATTAAAACAAAAATATCTATTACAAAAATTTAAAGTAAAAAAATCTCCATTACGAAAATTTTATGTACTGAAATCTTCATTATGAAAATTTTGATTATGAAAATATTCATTAAGAAAAATTTAGTATATGAAAAATTTTAGACTACAAAAAAAAGTAGACTAAGAATAATTTTAGACTAAGAAAAATTTTAGACTAAGAAAAATTGTAGATTATGAAAAATATTAAAACTAACAAACCAATTTCCTCCTGCTATGAAAAGGAGTTCCTTAATGTAAGGAGGTTGGTTTCAATAGGAAGCTAACAAGGAAGACTACTTTAAGGTAATCATTTATAACTTATGTTTAATGTATTCAAATCTATCAGAGGGTAAGGATTTTGTGAAGATATAAACATATTGATCTTATGTTCCGATAAATTGAAAATGATATCCCCTTTTCGTCTATGATCCCTAAGAAAGTGATGCCTAATATATATGTGTATTACATGAGAGTGATGTACATGGTTTTTACTGAAGGCCATGGCACTAGTATTATCACACAAAATTTTTCTTTTTTTAAAACTCATACCATTGTCAGTGAGTGTGTGTTGCATCTACAACACTTGAGCACAACAACTTCTAGCAACTAAACATTCAGCTTCTATTGTAGAAAGTTCTACCAAGTGTTTCTTTTTGCATGAACAAGAAATTAATTAATCTCTATAGAAATGAAAAGTTCCAGATTTACTTTTCCATTCCATTCTATATACACAAAAGTCGTAATCCGAAAATCTTTTTATAATAAAATCATTTATAGAAGTATTAAAGAGTCCATGATCCATGGTTCCCTTTAAGTAGAAAAAAATCATTCTCACTACCTTTAAATGTGATTCTTCAAGATTTTATTGTTATCTTGAACATAATTTACTGAATACATTAAGTCTGGATGACTAGATCTCAAGTAATGTAAACTTCCTATCATACCAATAAATGATGTCTGATATACTGGTTTCCCTGCTTCATCTAGATCATGTGAATTTGAGGTAATAATGGGAGTATTTATACTCTTAGTGTTTTCATATCCATACTTTTTTAGATCATATTTAATATACTTATGTTGGGATATTAAGATTCCTTCTAGTTACTAAGATATTAGAAAACCAAGGAAAAATTTTAACTCACCCATCATACTCATTTCAAACTCAGATTTCATAAGATTCTCAAAGGAATTAGTTATTGATTTCTGAGTTGAACCAAATATAATTTCATCAACATAAATTCGAACACTAAAAACATTTTTCTTATCATTATTTATAAAAAGGGTTGGATATGAATTTCCCTTAACATAATTATTTTGAAGAATTTTTTTTTAAGTCTATCATACCTAGCTTGAGGGGATTTCTTAAGTCCATACAAAGCATTGGTATGTTTATAAACATGTAAAGGATGTTTGGTATCGTCAATACCAGGAGGTTGTTCAAAAAAAACTTCCACATGTTCAAAAATATTAGGGAAAGCACATTTAACATCCATTTAAAAAAGTTTGAAATTGAAGAATGCTGCAAAGGAAAGTGGAATATGAATACATTCATGTCTAGCTACTGGAGGATATGTTTCTACACAGTTAATTCTTTTTTATTGATTTTAGCCTTTAACAACAAATATATATTTATTTCTTCCTGTGATTCCAGTTTACTCACATTTATTTATGAAGACCCATTTTAATTCAATAACAAAATTTTCCTTAGGTATTTCAACCAAGGTCCAGACATTATTCCTTTCGAATTCATTTAGCTCATATTTCATAAGTTTAATCCAATAATCATCACCTAAAGCTTCATCAGTGTTTTTTGGTTCTAATTGGGAAAATATTTTTAGTTATTCTACTTCATTCCATAAGGAACTTCTACTCCTTATAGGTTGTTTCACATAACCAATGATACTATCACTAGGATGATTCTTTAGAAACAATTGATTTGGGTTTTGTAAAACATATTCATCACCATAGGTTGGGGAATCTTCTGGGGGTAAATGCATCAGAAATATTTTCTTAAACATTTTCATTATCATAAGGATCTTCTAACAATGGATGATAATCAGTTTTTGAAAACACATTTGAAGATGTAGGTTAAGGATGTTTAAAAAAAAGGATCAGTTTCATCAAATTTGACATGTACTGTCTCTTAAACAGTACATGTGTTTTTATTGAAAACTCTACAAGCCTTAGAATTTGTGGAGTATCCTAGGAAAATTCATTCATATGATTTAGGTGGTAATTTGTGTAGATTATCATTAGTATTCAGAATGAATACCTTGCAACCTAAATCCTTGAAGTAGGAATGTTTAGGTTTTCAACCATTACATTACTAATAAGTGGTTTTATTAAGAAAAGGTCTAAGAAAAATATGATTTAGAGTATAACAAGTAGTACTTATAGCTTCACCCCAAAAATTTTTGGATACCGAATATTCACTCAACATGGTTCCTGTTATCTCATGAAGATTTCTATTTCTTTTTTCAATAAGACCATTTTTTTGAGGTGTTATGGGTACAAAGAAGTTATGAATAATGAATTTTCCACTACAAAAAGTTTCAAAATCAGAATTTTGAAATTCCCCTCCACGATCACTATGAATAGTTATCAAATTTTTTTTTTATCATTTTTAACTTGGGCTCTAAAAGTTTTCAAATAAGTAAAAGCTTAATATTTCTTTGCTAGAAAATAGAGAATGTAAATCTAATGTAATCATCAAGTAAGATAAATATTATAATACATGCCTTCAATGCTTCTAGTTTGTGTTAGATCAAAGATATCTATATGCACTAACTGTAGTTTATTATTATTTAAGACATCACTAACTGAATTAAAACTTTATTTATGTTTATTTCCATATTGACAGCGATCACAAACTTTTGAAGAATAAAATCTAAGCTCTGGTAGATCCTTAACTAGTGTTTTCATAGAGGGTTTGAATAGGTTCATAAGTTTATAGTGTCCTAACCTTATATTCCACAACCAATAATGATCATCAATTACACAAAGGACACTTAGATCTTGAATCCTAAGGTCTGCTTTGTTTTTTGTGTAAACATTCTCTTGCCTATTGGTAGAAAGAATAAACTCTTCCTTGGAATTGTGTACTAAGCACTTATCATTCCTACAATTCACAAGGTAAAATTAATCACATAATTGACTTATGCTAATGAGGTTGTGCTTAAGACCCTAAACAAATAAAACATTTGAAATCCCGGTTTTTCCAAGAAGAACAATGTTACCTGTATAAATAATTTCTCCCTTTGAATGATATTCGAAAGTTACTTTTCCTCTATTTGTCTTGATAACATTTTCAAAGAAGTTTCTATTACCTATCATATGACGGGAACATCCACTATCCATCTACCATGTATTGTTGTTGGTAATTTAATTATTTTCTAAAAATAAGAATATTAGACTTTCGCAACCCAAACATTCTTGGATCCAAAATCTTCAAAAAGACAAATTTCATGTATCCAAATTTTCATTAAAAAATAATCATTATGAAAACCTAAATACTGAGTTTTGTTTAAGGAACAATTTTTTCCCAATGCCCACCACTCTGACTCTTTTTGAAGAATGGAGGTCTTTAAAGAACAAAATTATTGTAAATAAAAATGATTTTGAACTAGTATAACCAAATCCATAATTATTCATTAGAGGACGAATTTGGGAATAACTCTTATCAATGTTTTCCTTAACTTAGGTAAAGTTTGGAAAACACATTCTCAAGGAAAATATTTCTTAAATTTGTATAATAACGAAGTTCATATCTTCAAAGACATCTATTTTAGCCTTAGAGTTAGGCTTAAATGCATTTTTATTAGAAATTAGGTTTTCTAGATCCATAGAAAGTGTATCCTTCTCAGAATTTTATTCCTCAAGTTTTTTTTTGAAATTATTTCAAAATAAAGGGTTTTCTTATCAAGATCCTTAGAAAGATATGATATTTCCATTGTAAGAAAATAAATCATAGAGTTTTCCTTATCAATATTTTTCTTAATTTTAGATTTTTTATTCTCAAGGAGCTTAGGAAACCTAGAAAAATCTTCATATATACATTAAGTATTATCCTCATCAAAAGAAGATTATTCATCTAAAGATTATGATATTTACTATCACTATAATTGGAATTCAAGGATGCATTGGTCATAGATTCATCATTGTGTACCTTAACCATTAAGCAATTAAGTTCAATAGGTATTCTAGCTGTTAGAAAAAAATTCTTCAGTGTATAAGTTTTTTAATATGAGGATTCATCAGAAGAGTCTCCACCACGATCACTCTATGTTTCATTAGCTTTAAAATCATTCATAGCTTTATCTTTGTAGTAATTCTTTCTATTTTATTCAGAATGATTTTCCGTTCTTTCTATTCTCTTAAGCATAGAACAATATGGTCTTATATGTCTATCTCTATTGCATTCATAACATGTGACTTCAGAGACTCTCTTATCGTTTCTTCCTTTCTTATTGTATCTATACTAAAAATAATTCTTCCAAACAATCTTGTTCATCTTTTGAGAAATATTGGATAATTCATTTTTTGGAATGTTTACTTTCACTGGATTCATATTGTATGAAAACCTTTTTGAATTTAGAACTTGTAACTCTCTCAAGAGTCTTGGATTTTATATGATTTGAAGTAGTTTTAAAAGAAACACTTCTATTCCCATTGTTCTTCTTAAAATTATCATCATCTCTCTTAATTCTATTCCCATGTTGAAGAATAGTTCCAAAAAGTTCATCAAGTGTAATCTGTGAGACTATCCTATTCTCATCTGTAGTTGTTATCTTGGAGTCCCACTCATTAGGCATGATGTCTATAATTTTGTCTATAAGTGCATCATCATCCAAAACTTTCTCACCCATAGATTTTAAATAGTTAACAATATTCACAAATCTTTGTTGTACCTTACATATAGGTTCTCCATAAGGAAAGAAAAAACCATGACACTCAGCTCTATGCATAGATCTTCTGGTTTCAATAACATTGGATGTTCCAAAATATGTAACTTCAAGCTTATTCCAAATACAATTTGCTACATCACAAGAAGAAATCTGGCTATATATATTCCTAATCATAGAACACAAAAATGTATTGTGTACCTTGTAGATAGCTGATATTCTGATTTCTCTGGATTATTAAATGATTTTAACATCCTTATTATGAATCTTGTAATTTCAAGTAAGCATACCAAAGTTATCCACTGCAGTATTGATGATAAAGTCTTCATACGATCTATCCAATATTCATAATAAACCCCATCAAAAT
The DNA here is from genome assembly GCA_963277665.1 of Viscum album. Lineage (NCBI taxonomy): Eukaryota > Viridiplantae > Streptophyta > Magnoliopsida > Santalales > Viscaceae > Viscum > Viscum album. The sequence goes on along the minus strand of OY728151.1, from coordinate 498,438,010 downwards.
TTGGTGGTCTATTAGGTTTAAAGTTGTCTATGGAGCCAACATTCATTCCAAAAATCTTAAATAAAATATATTGAATTCTCCCACAAACCTTATCTGTGCTAATGAAATAATTTTCTTTATTTAGGGGTGTAAAAAAACATCATGGTTTTGAAAATTATCCTTCTTCACTACTAGGAAGTCTCTAGTCAACATATCAACTAGAATAAATCATACATCTTTTTTGGAAAGGAATTCTTTCTAAGGAGGAAACATTCCATCACTAATGCATTAGGTGTAAAAGAAGGATCACTTCCATTCACATTCCTTGGAGTTCCCATCTTCTGGGGGAAACCAAAAGTGAATTATTTTTCTCTCATCACTGACCAAATGCTTCCTTATCCCTCCTCCTGGAAGGGTAAAAATATTTTGATGGCAGGGAGAATTTGTCTGGATAAATCTAAGATTATTTCTAAAATGGTTTACTCCATGATAACTTATAAATGGATAAAGAGTCTTTTAAAACAAATTAATGTTGCTATTAAAAATTTAGTTAGGATTGGAAGTACATTGGAGATAAAACTGGTGACTCTCCCCTGGATCTCTTGTTGAAAACGTATTTATAAAGGGTAGATAGGCATTAAAAATATCTCTAATTTTAATGAATTTCTTTAAGGTAGGGTTACGTGGAATCTCATTCATAACACCTCTCATTCTAGAGATTTTCTTAGGTCCTGTTTTCTTGATAAACATATAAATAACCATTCTCACTTACTTACGTCCTCTATATGGCCCTCCATCAAAAACACTTTCAATTCTATTATGAAAATATTCAGATGGATAGCTAATAAGGATTCCAAATTAAAATGTTGGCTTGATAACTAGACCGGTGTTTCTCTGATCTTTTTGATGGACAACAACTTTTCTCCTCCCCTCTCTCTTGACTCTATTAAAACTTTCATGCATATGAAAAACCCCTTTCTTCATGATCATGTTAAACAAATTATTGAAAACTATCACTTCATTAATACTAATGATTTTCTTATTTGGGAACCTTCCCATAATAGGATTTTTGATTCCAAAAATTACTATAATAATTTATTCAATAATGTTGACAATAAATTTCCATGGTTAATTTACTTTAATAAGGCCTGGTTAAAACCCTCTAGATTTACATTAGTCTGGCAGATTTTTCATAATATAATTACCATAGATACATGTCTAAAAACTTTTGGGGTCATTCTATATTCAAAATGCCGCATGTGAAATCAGCATCGAGAGGATATAAATCATCTTTTTCTTTCTTGTAACACAACAAATACTCTTTGGAATTACATTGTTGACATATTTAATTGCAGATGGTTGCTTTGTGAATCCATTACCATGTAGATCCAACAATTATTAGACTTATCTATCTCCCAACACCTCAAAAATCATTTGGTTTCTGCCGTTGCAGAGCTTTTTCATGTAATCTGGTATTGTTTAAATGATTTTATTTCTCGTAATAAATCATTTAAAATTAATGGAGGAAAAGAGAGAATCCACAAGGCCATTCAAGAAGCCGCCTTAATCAAAAAAGATCATTGCAATAACTTGGTTCATGACTTTGAGATTCTCATACGAGTGAGGGTGTATGGTAAATATCCCTACCCTAATTATACTCTTGAGGTGTTTTGTCTCTAACCCTCCCCAGGCTGTATTAAAGTCAATATGGATGGAGCCTCTAAAGGAAACCCTGGACCAGCTGGCTATGGGGCCATCTTTAGAAATCATTTAGACTAGACGCTTAGTCGCATCTATGGCTCATGCGGTTCTTCCAATTCCCCACATGCTAAGATCATAGCAGTCATTCATGCCATTTCTTTTCCCATGATTCACAACTAGAACTACATCTAGATTTAGAGAGACACCACTACCATCATTTAGGCTATTTGGAAGGGTACCATCCACCTTGCTTGGACTATCACTTCATGTTGGATGGATTTCTTTAACTCTCTGTCTAGAGTCAGCTTCATCGCCACCCACACCTACCGTGATGCTTACAGGATTGCTGATGGGCTTTCCAATTTAGGTTTTACACATTATCTAAACTGGGGGGATGATATTCCCCTAGAGTTACTCCCACTTTATGTTAGGGATGTTGACAAATTTCCAAATTTTTTTTTTAACCTCTTTTTTAAATAATATTTTTTGTTTTGGTTTTTGACCAGAACACTACCTTGGGAAATAAAATTCAGAGACCTCCTTTGATACCAAATTTACGATCGAAATGATACTGATTATATTATCAAAATAATGACGTAGATGCTCAATATACAATATGCGGGTGAATTGTACACATTAAAAAAATTTGGAACTTTTAATGATAAAGATGTTTAAAAAAGATAAACAAGGTAAATTCACAAAACCTATGAGTCATACAAACTTTCTTGATTTTGGAAATGTGATTCCAAGAATTTAGTTCCAGAAATAAAACTTAAGAATATTTTACAAGTACAAATATTCAACCATTAAGCATATAGAGTCATACAAATCAGAGTTCAAGTATATGAAAGTATAAGATAGTTATACTTTCCTCAAAAACCAAAATGCATTGTAAAACTTGAAACAACACAAGTAATAAATAGTAAATCATTAAACCCAAAGAAAAGGGTATCCAATAACCTTAGAAAATGGTCCCTTGATTCATAATTTTAAAACGTCTGGCGTACTCACACTAGGGTAAGCCCTCGATAATAAGATCAGAATATATCTTTCTATCCCTGCAATCCCTCAAACATCATGGTAGTCGACACCTCTATCTTCCCATCCTTGGAATCCCTCAAACATCATGTTAGTCGGCACCTCTATCTTTCTATCCCTGGAAGCCCTTGAATGTACTCAGTAACATTCGGAGTCGCACGAATAAATTCTGAACAAGATGTTCAATTTACACAAAGCATGAAAGTCTCTCTCTATAAATCACTTCAGCAGCATGTAAAATCTAGAGACGTATAAAAGTTCATCAAAGTTATGGGATCATTCAAATGAGATCCTTTTTATGGCCACACCTACAACGATCTTCTCCCTCCTTCAATGGTCATATGTTTCCTTGAATTTCAGAGGGACCTGTATATGATTCACTCAAACAATGGTTAGTTAGTAACTGAATTAACAACATCATTTTATAACCAAAACAAGAGTATGAAAAAATATAGTTGCTTAACCAAATTCATTTTTCGGATTGTAAGGAAAATCAAATTTTATAGTCTAACCCGAATCACATTTACTGTCGATAATAAATAAATATTTGGATTTTGTATTCAAATGAATTAAGAGCCTCGATTATATAGAATTATAGAGTCTGAATTCAGTAGAATTCAGAGTCTGAATTAATAAGAATTCAGAGTCTAAATTCATATGAATTCATAGTATGAACATTGAATGTTCAGATTCAGAAATCATTATAATTTAGAGTCTGAACATAGAATGTTCGGAGTCGGAATTGATTAGAATTTGTAGTCTGAACATATAATGCTCGAAGTCTTAATTCATTAGAATTTGGAGACTGAACATAGAAAGGAAGGAGTCTGAATTCATTAGAATACAAAGTCTGATCATAGAATGTTCAGAGTATGAATTCATAGAATTCAGAGTCTAAATTCAGATCCTAATAATATAATTCTCTATATATAAGTATTTATAAGATTCTGAGGCTTTAGATACAGAAACGAATTTTATACATAGAAATTAAATGAACAATAAAAAACATGGTTAGGATAAATTTCCATAGGGAACGAAAATTTTCCTTACCAAGATAAAACATTGGGTAAAAGAAATTTTCCTTAAGATAAGGTGTTTGTGATTTTCAAAATAAGAAGGAAGAGAAAATTCATAATGAATCCTTATTGACTCAAAAATTTATATTATCTTCATCCATTGTAATTTGATACAGTTGAAATTATAATCCACAATACATTAATGAGATATTTTTTCACTGATTATAAAATACATTGTCCGTTAAGATTGAAATTGGTGTTACTGGTGTTATGGTTAAATAAGGGTTTATAATGATGCATTCTTATGTGATAAAATTAATTTTACACATATCAAATATTATTTAAATTCAAAATTTTGATTTTAATTTCAGAATTATTTGGTATAAATTATATTATATGAATCATTTTATTTCTATGATTTATGGATAAACTACCTAGATAACAAAAAACATGTTACCATAGTGAAAAATAAAATAGTAAATGTAAACATTCATGTTAAAGGAATGAAATTTTAAAAAAACATAATTTTTTGTATTTTTTGATGTTTCTACAGAAAATATATTGGTTTTATTTAATAATTTATCAATTTTTGATTAATTTTTATTGATTTTAAATTACCATTAATGAAGAGATATTGGTATTTACCAAAATTACCCTCCTTGTAACTTTTAGAAGGGAACCGCAATCCTAACCCCTTTACACATTAAAATAACTTTTTATTATAAAATACCAACCAAAATATATTCCATATTTTGATTAAGATTTCATATAATCCTTCTATTTAGTAGAAAAAAATCCAACGAGTGCATTTGGGGAAAACCTAAAGTGTCTGTCTACAGAAGAGGAATAATTTTTAACGAGCAGTTTTATATTATTTTATTTTCCACCTTCTTAAAATATTCATAAAATTTTAAGAATAATATAAAATATTATCATAAATAAACCAAAATGATATTATGGTAATGGAATAATATTTTTTCATATCATCTTCCAAAAATGGGAAACAAAATCATCAATCCTGTGTACTGTAGGCTACCGCCTTACAAGCCAGTGTAATTCTCTTTCCATCACCACCTATGTAGTACCCCCGGTTTCTGGTATGTACCCCTTAATTTATGATTTCATTGGTTTTAAATGTTAAGGGTAACATATGGGAGATTCAGGAGATACTAGATTGATGTTTCAAGAAAAGGAGAAGGTGCACAGGCAGCACATGGTTAAGGGAAACCGTGCGATGAGGCTGTGCAAGAAAGGTGGTTGAGGCAGTAGCTAACGCACGGTTAGAACACTATTTTTCAAACCATGAAGTCACTTAAATTGGATCGTTAAATTCTGAATCTAACTCGTTTTTTCCTCTAATTTCCTCATTAAATCTCTTAAGCAGCCCTAACTCGGGATTACTCTCCCTTGAAGGTTGGAAAACTTTTCTCAATCATTCTAGAGGCGATCCGAAGGCTTCTATTAGTGAATCGAAGCTTGATTCTTGAGTTATGTGATCGTTCTCCTTCATTATTGAATGGTTTAAATTATTGATAATTAATTCAAACGTTTTTGTGAAATTTTGTACTTATTTGAACAACAAGGAGACTATTATGAATAATATATACAAACTATCAATAGTTTCGCAGAGAATTTTAATTTTTTTCTAAACAACAAATTGTTGGTGGTATTTTATCAAATATTTAAGTGATTTAAATTATATCTAATTGTTTTTCATATAATAATTTTTTAACATAAATAAATTCATGAATTTATATTAAGTCAATAAAATATATATAACTTCCTTGTAAAACATCATCAATTTAAATACTCATTACGAAATTGAAAACAATTTATTAGGGTATTCATCATTAACACGTTCACAGGGCATTATAATGATTTCCCCTGAATGAAAAACATGCTTCATTTTCTTATTTTTTACTTACATATTGTGTTTATATTAAATTTAATTTAGAATATAAATATGGTTTTTTTGACATTGTATAAAATAATTAAATTAATATTCATAAAATTATTAAATTAACATATTAATAAGATGAATGTTGACCAATACTAGTGGTTCATTCCATAACATATATATAATTTATATTTGAATATTCACTTTTTATATCCCAAATAACATTGAAAATAAATTAATTGTTCTTGTAAAATAGTAATCATAGGTTTTCATACATTAATCATAATCTTTTAGTTTTTATCCAATATTAAATTTTTAACTATTATATATCATGAAAAAACTCAAACCTACATCTAAAGGTGTCATAGTGAATGATGTTGAGGAAAAATCTAATACACATAATGGGGAGGATCCAGAATCTATAACCCCAAATAATATAGATTAAATATATATATCTAATTTATTTTTTCATTGACATTCCAATATTAGTGACAGTTTTATACATAATATTATATAAAATACAACTATAAAATTTAAAGTACAAAATATAGAGAACTTCATGAAAGTACATGTATTTGAATAATTGATAAGCATTTTATAATACTGAAAGTAAATAAGATATATGATGAAAGTGTATTTTTTTATTAATTTAACAATGTTCGTACATCAGATCATCTTTTACTATAAACATGATTTTGATATCATCATTCTCCTTTATAACACTAAAAAATTTAAATCCAATAAGGAAAAAATCATTATCTTATTATTTATGAGGATAACATTCAAAAATTAGCACATAAACATTATCCACAATATCAAATATATTCTTCAATTAAATAAAAATATAATAATAAGCCATTATTCTACTTCATCATGTACATAATAGAAAATTTTAGTTTAAAAATCAATGAAATGTGGATCATGTTTTCTATAATCACTAATATTAATAAACTAATATTTTTTTCCAAATGATATTTTTATAAATAAAATTTATTCCCACATTAATATTATCCCACATGAATTTGAAAAAGACAAGTACAAAATTCTATAATAGTTTAATTTGTTAATATTTACTAACATTTTATATTATTTATGCTCTAGGAATTTTGGGAATATTAAATAATTTTTTATTTTTAAACCATATTCATGTAATGTTTTATAATAGAGAAATACCTTAATAGTTAAAAATATATAATTTCTTCCTTCTTCAATAGACCTCAATACAATTATTTTAATTTATATGAAATTTCATCTTGATTATTACCATTCACCCAAAATAAAAATAGATATGTAATATTAATAATATATATGATAATTTCAATATGATATAAATATAGAATATATTATGGACATAAATGAATTTTAAACCAATTGAAAAAACACTTATAAAATATTTTTTAATTTATTTATAACATTGAGTTTGAATCTTAATTAATTATATTAGTTTGTTCTCTAGTTATTTAGTTAAAATATTATCAATATCACTATTAGGTAAGATATATCTATATAGTTATTTATAACTTTGTGTTTGTGAAAATTAGAATACTTTTCCAACATGATAATCTAATTTTTGATTAGTTAATAACCTAAAGGTAATGCTTTGAGTTATCATTTATATGTCAATATTTATATGTTCATTTCTCCATGAGATCCAAATACCTTAAAAAGGCTATAAATATTTTGATCTTGGTAACCAATGACAATAGAGCCTTCCAAGTGATTTTTTTCACACGAGACATTAAATGGCCTTGGTATATATGGAAAAAATTACTTAAATAGAATAAATCATATATTTAATTACATAAAAAATATATTCCAATAATAACAAACAAATGATTATTGCACTGCCCCACATAATGCTACAATTGATAATTCTTTAGTCCTCCAACTATAGCTTCATTATATGAATGAATAAATAAAAAAACATCATATTTATGCAAATGTTTTTGGTATGATTGAATTATTTGTCAAGGGTAATGATGTAATTTTTGAAAAATGATTTGTAGAATATGTAATTTATCTCGGGGAAATTTCAAATTAATATTTTCCAAAGGAAAAATTGATAATGTATATTTTGTTTTTATACACAGTTGATCATGATAGTTTTTTGGAAGTGATTGAGAAAGATAAATTTCATCTACATGTTCAAACATGTATTTATATTAAATTTTCCATGATTTTGGATGAATTTAAAATAAAAGGGGTTCACAGTTCGTTCAAGTTACCATGATATTAGAATGGATAATTGAAAAATGGGCCATGAAAGTTATTTGTTATTAGATATTGTGATTGGGAGTCTAAAAATATAAAATAAATTAAATTTACTATAAAATAGGGTCTATATTCAGTTGTAATTTCTTTAAAAACATGATTAATTAGTATGAAATTTATAAGGTTTTTTGCTAAACCTTCTCTTAGTGTCCTTCCAATGATGAATACTAAATAATTTCATTATGTATTTTGTGTAATTGTTATGTTAAAAAAATTCTTAGAAATATAATGATATATTGAATAAATTATTTCAATTAACCATATTATAATAAATGTAGAATATTTTGGTCATGGGGCAGATGCTATTAAATGATTCTATGTACTGACCATAGAGTTTATTTTCAATAGAATGCTTGAATACTTGTATAATTTCATATATTCAAAAATAAAGAAAACACAAAGAGCCCCATGAGAATTATGGGTGGTGAGAGAATTAGGGATAAAAAGATTATATTCATCGGTATCTTAAATTATATTATCGAAAAAATGTTATGAAATACTCACAATGGTAGTTTTTTCATTACCCATAGACACATTGAATGATATTGGGATCCATGTATAATGGCCTATAAGATAAACCATTGGAAACCTAAATAAAAATTAAAAAACATTGATATATTGCAATATATTAATGAATAACAGTGAATTATGATATCTATAGTTGATTGGAAGAATCTATAAGTGGAGAAAATGGATGATATACAAGATCCTATCACAAAGTGGTGCACTGATTTCACCTCATAATCAACATTTTATTATCCTGTAACTCTAGTGATTATTATAAGTTATGTATTTAACCTTGGAAAGTAATTAAGGGAAACCAAAATCATATTAAGGATGTGAGTCTGGGAGGGGAGTGACCTCTATAAATCCCATAATTATGAGTTACTTAATGATTTTTGCATTTAATTAACATAATGTTCATATATCGTGGATTCTCCATGAATTGGGTGTGCCATATATAGAAAATATAATTCAAATAAGAACTGAATGATGTTTAACAGAAATTAATACCGTATCATGTTTAATGATGATAAATTTAGAAGTCAAATCAACATCTATTAAAAATAGAAAAGGATATAGATAAATTATTTAATACTAGATTCAACCTCAATCACTACCTTTAAGGGTTATTATCTCTTTATGAGGAAAATAAAGTGGAATACAAACCATGCTTCCATTTTCATTGAATTACATGGATGATATAGTTTTGAGATATTTAATTTATTATTAACCAAAATTGAATTTTTGTTCTTAATGGGAAAAGTTATCAATTCTGTAAAAAAAGGTTAATCCATTTTAGTTCGATGTGTATAAATATTTATATATCAGTGATTGTTTAAAAATTATTTTTATTATGAATGTTTTTCATTGAAAAAGACATAAAAATGTAGTTTAATATATTTAATCTATAATAATTCTATTTTTTACTCATTGATAAACAATATATTATAATGTCATGGTATTAAAATAATAGAATGATATGTAGAATAAGAAGACCAAAATATAAATCATTGAGTTAAAATTTTAAAAATCATGGTTATTGTTCCTGAGTAATTAGTTCAATGATCTGAAAATAAATTCCAAATTTTTTTTGATGAATTTATTAACTGAGATATAAATTTATATGGAAATATAAGAGTACTGGGAATTATATATCTCATATTGATATATATAAAATAATTATAATATGGTATTTATATTTAATATTTTTGGAGTTAGGTTTTAATGTCACATTCCCTAATGATTTATCATTTGAAGTACCACATTTTGTACGAATATCCAATGATTACATGGATATTGACATATTTGTATTTTTACATATCTAATGATCCAGATGTAGTCATTTTCTAGAGGATATTTTAGTCTCACTGGAATTGAGTAGTGTCAATTTTTATGAATTTTTCACCAAGATGGTGAAGAATTTTATGGAGAATATTTTGCACAATTTTAATGGAGATTTTTTTTGAATTTCTCTACTATAGGATGGAAATTTTGATATTATGTTTTTTGGGGATTTCTTCTAGAGTCCATTAGGGGGAATATTAAAAAAAATTATTCATGAATTTTATATTTTTAAATATCATGCTGATGGTTTATGAAAAATGGTGTATTTTTCATTGATAATACAATTGTTTTGGAGAGGAGTTAATAATATATTATTAATGTCTATAATTTACATTAATTGAATTATTATGGGAACAGATGAAGGTACTAAATTTTACTATTTTGTTTTTTTCAGGTTTAAATGAAGTTCTGAACATTACATTATTTGTTTCTAGATAAACATGAAATTTATTTTTCCCAATGGTGTATGTTGAATATTAGTGAAGAAAGGAATTTCAATGTAAGTTATATGGAATGTTCTAGTAATGTTTTCATAGACATTTTATGAAATATAGACTGAAATAAATAAATGAAATTTACATGAAAACACTATCTTAATGTTTCCCTAAAATTTCCATAATCCTTCCACAAAACGATTCATAGAAAATTCTGTTTGAACAATCACTGAAACAAACAGTGAAACTAAAACATTCACTGAATGTTTTTCGCAATCATTCAATAAAAGATTCATAGAAAATTAAATTTTATTTATAATGATTTTTTTTAAAAATATACTAAAGAATTTTTATATGTGTATTTATTATAAATTAATTTTATTTAAAAATTAATTAAAATATTTATATATATTATATTTCTAAATGTTAATTTTTTTAAATTTGTATATTTTATGTACATATTTATTCTTATAGTATTTACATTTTTATCTTGTAAATCAAATCATATTTCTTTAATATATATATATATATATATACCAAAGTCATGTAATAAATAAAATTTATATTTTATATTACTTCATTTATTATACAAATAGTATTTTAGTATAATTTTAATTAACAAATCGAAATTAATTTCTTAATATATTATTCTATAAATACAATTTTTGTTATACTCTAATTTTTTTTCAATAAACTAATCTATAATTTCAATGAAAGTACTACAAGATCTATATTTGGAAAATCCACTGAAACCTTTACTATAATAAATTTTTTAATATAAATTTTATAAATTAAAATATATTATATTTTTTTCAATATAATATTATTAATATTTTTTGCAATATAATATTATTAATATTATTTTTCCTATATTCTATAACATTCATAGTAAATTTATGTTGATGTTTTAGATGAAGATTCACTAAAATATCAATGGAATTTTATGATGAACATCCACTGAAACATTCATTATACCCCACCAAAGCATTTTGTGGAACTTTGAAAAGATCATATAGCAAAACATTCACATGAATTTATATTGAAATTTTCACAAGAATTTAAATTATTTCTGTTTGATATATTTATAAATAATTATTTTCCAATATATATATTTATATATATAATATTTACATTTTTATATATAATGTATATACATATTCATATAGAAATTTTTGTAATTTTTTATTCATAAAAAATATTTTAATTTTATATTTATATATATTCTGTAAAAAATATAATAAATATTATATATAACATTATTTTTATAAAATATATTTAGAAATATATCATACATTAATCTAATTTTCTCTTATTCTTGTATTACAATAAAATTAATGAAATATTCACTGAGACATTGAATTGAGCTTCTACAGATTTTTTTCTAGAACATCGATTGAAACATCTTGTAAATGTTTAACTGAATGGTTTAATAAATTTATGTGAAACAATTTGAGAAACACATGTTTTACTTTATGTAAATCAATATATATGTTTCAATTTTTTCCAATACAGATGATGTTGTTTTTTCATCATCATCTTTTAAAAAGTATGTTTTGGATGATGTTAAAATTATTTAGTGATGCACTGTGTTTTCATGGTGTGTATGGTCGGTTTAAAGGGATTTTCATACATTAAAAATATTCAAAAAAAAATAGAAAGGTTAAATAAATTGTCACATTATGTCTTTATGCATATAGTATTTATGTTCATTATAAATTTTAAAAATTTGATAGCATTGTAAAACTTCCCCCTGAAGAGACACATAAAGGTTCCCTTACTCAATTGGGGGTTTGTTTGTACTGTAATGGTGAATATTCATGAAAGGTATTTATGGATTTGAATAATCATTCCACAAAAATTCATTAATTAATTGTTATGTTGTGGACTAAAATAGTTATAAAATAATAACAATTAGCTGAGTTAGATGTTAATGACTTATCATGAATTAAACTAAAATATTATAGCATTATAGACACTACTATTCCAAAATGATGAGATCTTATTGGGTACAGATGTGTGGATCAGTTGAATTTTATTATATTCTATGTATAAAATGTAAACGGTTCATGGTGATGTATATTTCTTGTTAGAGTAACTGAAAAGAAAAAGTTTGGAAAATCCATCTTTTCTCTATTAATTTTTATTTGATATGACTGTGAAAATAATAAAAATTGTGATGATCCAAAAATTAATAAAAACTAGTTATTTCGATATTATTTCATATTTGACAACAATATCATCCCTAATATTGAATATTTCTTATTATGTGACCTTTTAGGATTCAATCATGATTACAAGATTATAAATTTTATTGTATATTTTTTATATGATGAATCTCTGAGTTCAAATTTTTTATTAGTTAAAATAAATTTAAATTTTCATCACAAGAGGATATATAAAACTATATTTACTATAAAAATGTAGAAATTGAAAAATAAATTTCCAATAATTTAGAAGGAAATATACAATGGATTTGTAGGTGATATTTGATAAAAAATGGAATTTAACATTTAAGATATTATATGAAATAATGAATTCATTTTCTATCTAGATTTAAGAACTGTATGTTCTTGGAACATCATGCACATAAATTTTAATAAGTGTGGGTGTACCTCAGAATTGAATATGCTAACTGAATATCATTGGGGTTAGATGATTTTTTCATCTTATGATATAAGTGGACATATTCTTTTTGGTATGATACATTAACATTTGGTATTCAAAACCCTTAATTAAGTTAATGTTTTTCTACACATATTAAAGATTGTATTCATAAAAAGCTATGTGTTATAGTTTTTCCCAATCAATTTGAAAGATTCCTGAAAAAAAATGATATTGAGAAACAATGGGTAAATTTGAGATGAGGGACATGTATTCTCATAATCTTTACACTAAACATGTATAGACGTTCCATGTTTCTTCTAGGTATAATCCTATGATATTTGATTTATTTAAATATAATTTTAAATATATTATTTTTTATAAGAGGAAATGGAAGTGATTTTTATTTAGTTATTCCATTGGAATGGTTTTCTTTGAAGATCATTTCTATATATCATATAAATATTCTTAATAAGTTTTTCAATTATCTTTTAAAAAATTTGAGTAACTTGGGTATCACTTTTGTCATGTTGTAATTGTTTTGACTGGATTGACACTAGATCACTACTTGAAAACTATATTTTTAAGGAGGTGGACTGAAACAACTATAAATATTATATACTTCGACAAATATTATATGCATATAAATTCCAATTGAATGTATGTTATAGAAAAATATTAAAAAAAATTATGATGAATGGGAATGTAGTTGGTTACAATTGCTTGTGAGACAAATACATGTAATGAAATTTCCTTTACTAATTGTAGATTCTGAAAAAGTCTGTAACTCCAAGATGATGTTTCGAAATGAAAAAGCAAAGTCACATTTGGAATCAGAGGCCCGGTCTGGAGGCTCGGGAAGTGGTGCACAAAATAAAGGAAGAATTGCACGAAATAATGCTGTGTGCGCGAAGCATCCCCAGGATGTGCGTAATCAAGCCGGTGGTGCACACAATTTTTCACACCCCGGTTCCGCGCGGTGAAGCTTTGCACGCTGACGGTTCCCAACGCAGAAGATTTCGCGCGCCGCCTGGATTCCGTGCCGGCCGATGCCAATAAATAGAAGGAAACCCCAAATGGTTTGGGGTTGAAGAAATCAGAACAGCTCCCGTGCGCGCAATTCAGACTCCCACGCGTGCATGATGACTTCCAAGTAATTCCTCTTTTTGCGCAACCTTGCCCCGGGGTTCACCTTCACACGCAACTCCACTGGCTTAAGTGAATTCCCCCAGTCCTTCAAGTTATTCCCTTGTGGGAAATCCTTGCCCCGTGCACACAATCACCTATCCATGCAATCCTCTAGTCCTATTGTGCGCCTTCCCGTTGTTTTGCGCAGAAACCTTCTCTTTGTGCGCAACACTTAGGACCCTTTACCGTGCCGCCCCTTGGCTGCCTCTCCATGCCGGCACCTGATTTCTTCCCTACCGGGCATGCATGCTATGCGTTGTTTTCTCGTACGTCCTTCTAGGCTCATATAAAGTAACCTCAAGGACTCTTGGGAGGTATTTCCTATTGCGTTGCTTTGCCTTATGCTTCTCTGTATAGGCATGCTAACTGATATTGCTTCTTCGCATAGCCACACTAATGTGGACCCCTCAACGGTTCGCCCTGCGGCCCCCCTTCACCATGGCCTTGCCGATCCCTTCCCTCCCACAAGGGGTAGAGGGCATTGGGCATGTAAGACTTAGGGGTGTGGAGAGAACCCACCTCGTCCAAGCTGAATGGCGTTAAACTGCTAAGCACCTCTCCTTTAACACATGACATTAAACTGTGGTCCGACCTCGTGCATTGCACGCAGGGTCCCCCTAGATCGGACATTTTTTACGCCACTCATCTCCATAGGAATGGATTCTTCCTCACATGGAATGAGATCCTCCTTGTCGGAGTGGCGTTTGTCCATGGGGGATGGGCTGCCTCAGCGCGTAAGCCCCTAGCCTCTCTTACAGATGGTTTCACCCATGAACCTCCGTACTTCTCCCCTACCAAGGCTGGTGGAGTCGCTTTCCCACTGTGCTTTGTCGCACCACGGGCCTCCAACCTGGAGTAAGCCCCGACACCCAGGGCTGCTAACCACACGTTATCCCTTGTTTCCTCTTTGGGCCGCTCAACGTGTAAGCCCCTTTCCGCTTCTCACGGACGCACCCTTTGCGACGTGATCATCTGGTCCATGCTGCTTCTTGTTTTCACACCGAGCATGACTCACGTGGGCTTAGAGTGCACATCGACCATGACATCCTCCTATGGGCTTCCTCAATGCGTAAGCCCCATCCCAGCGAACTACGTGGACATTGATCCGTTCTAACGCATGGTACGTAGGAAGCCTCCATGAGGTTCAAGCCAACCACCTGGTCGTTCCAACCTCCCCACATCGGTTCCCAGACCACCATGGGCCTCCTCAGAGCGTAATCCCCAAATTCCCTCATCCTTCATGACGTTAAACTGTATCCCATCCCGCATGATTTTAAACTGTATTCCCTAAACTACGTGGACTTTGATATGTGCTAAAGCATGGCACGTAGGAAGCATCCACGAGGTTCAATCCCATCGCTCAGTTATTCCGACCCCTTCGCGTCAGTTCACCAGCACCATTATGGGCTGCATGAGAGCGTAATCCCCATGCCTCACACCCACATCTCATCATGACTTCCCCCTCGAGCCCACGTGCCTTGGGAATCTCATTCCCTAGCCTGTAGATCTTACTTCCTCCAGGATCCAATCCATGCATTCATTCTCTTGGGTTGCCTCTTCAGGTGTCCCACCGTATCACCGAACTACGTAGACTTTGATTCCCTACCATCGGGATACGTAGGAAGTCTCCATGAGGTTCAAGACCATCACTCCATCACCCATCCTGATCCTTACCCGGTCCGCCACATCTCGGTGAAATCATACCACCTCATTCCACTCCATGGTATCGGGGAAGCCGCCCACGAGATGGGCCCAACATCGGTGTTCCCCCTAGGCGGTCCTTCAGTCTGATCCGTCTCCACAAGATGTTAAACTCGTGGAATACCCCATGTTAATCATGGGAAGCTGAGAAAAACCTCAGATGGTACAAAACCCCTGCATTTGATGTGGGATGCCTTGGGATTTTGCGCCCTCAAGAAGCCGTGTGATAAGGGACAGAAGACAGACATGCTGATCCCCAACGTCAAGACATGCCAATGAAACTCCAACGTGACCATTCTCCTCAACGAAGGTTGATGCCCCGACAAGACCCCTTGGAGCGTCTCGATAGAAGAAGCCTATTTAATTGGCGTCCATATAGATATGGCGTCGCGAACGAGCTTCACGAACCCGTCTTAAATATATGAGGGTGACCTGGACTATGTGACAAGCTCCGAGGAGGAATCCATGGAAGGAAGAACCGACATACCATCATCCCTGTTGTGAACAAGGATTAGATGTCCCTGAACAACGAATGGATGCCGCCCGCCTTTGGAAAGCGGGAATGCGGGGAAACAAGCCGCACGTCCTCCCATGCGTGATGGACACACGCATGTGCCCCATCGTAAAAGCATCGGAAACAGAAAAATGGTGAACCCGACGTGAAAATGGCGAACCCGGCGTGAAAGTCTTCTCCTCAATACGGAGATGGGTAGCGTTCGGGGTGTCATAATATTATCATGTCACAAGATCTGGGAACATAGCACCTGGACGTGAAACCCGCTAGGGGTTGAGGCAGTCAGGATATTGAGCACTCCGTTCTGCGACGTCGTCATCATGGATCCCTCTCGCCGACCATGTAAGACTAAATGATGCTGGGCTATTGGTTGTTGATTTATTTTTCTATTAGTAATAATGTGTTTATCTCCCTACTTCTAGGAATCAGATCACTGCATCGGGAGCTCGATCGCCACCTACCCACCGGTGCAGGGGCAGGGGCAGTACCGATGCGGCTACCCCGCGTGGTCCCCCATTTTCCACAGTCACTCCTGCTCAGATTGCAATGACGGTCGGTCTCTCACGACCCTCTCCCTATTAGAAATCATCCAGCGAAGGTTTATCTACGACCTCGTTCGTAGGTACGATGAGGAAGGGATCATCCCCACCTGGGGTATGACCCGTTTTGATCTAGAGGCGGCTGCGCCTCACCATCTTCGCCACCCCCAAGGGTCGCGCAGGGAGCCGCCTCTCCCCACTCTGACGTACAACCACTTCAGGAGCCTATCCCTGGAGCGCCTTGACACATCCCTCCCCTACGTCAATGAGGAGGGGGTTTTTCGGATCTGCCTGATCGGAGACCCGTCCCGCGGTTCACAGCAAGGGCCCCCGCCAGGCTGCGTCAACGCCGGCGCCCGACTCCCTGGGCCGAGGACCAGGAAATCCTCATGCATGAACCACCGGCTCCAACCCATCTGACCCGACGCCAGCGTAAGGCATGAGTGGAAGAGAATGCCCGTCCTGGGGCACCAACGTCACCAACCACTGTGGCCCGAGCCACTGCTGACTCCTGTTAGCAGACCCCCGCACACATTGAGTAGGTGCAGTCACATGCCTGACTTGGATCGAGGCCCCGACCGCCCGACAGGAAGGTTGGGACAACTCTCCCAGTCGCGGGCATAGGCAATGTCCACCACGGACCAATCCGTGGTAGTGACACCCACCATGAAGGCGCATTCCATACCACTGATCTAGAAAGCTGAAGGCTTCTTCGCGACAGCTACGCTCCGGGTATGAATCTTTCCAGCGCCCACTGCATGGGGTATGAGGTTACTCACCCTACCGCTGGCCACGAGTATGAAGCCTATGCGTCTCTGGTTTCTCACTCACATGGAGGTCCTCCCCAAGTCCATTTCGACATCTGTCTTGGTGCTTCTCACACCTCGGCCTTCAGTCCCTTCTGCCACAACACAATTGTGGCCAGGGGACTCCTTGCCGGAAATCATCCTTACCCTATAGAGAAACCCAGGGGCAGGAAGGCAGGGCATCGTCGCTATAAGAGTAATTTCAGGGGAGTCCAGACGGAAATTAGACCAGTCTGTTTCTCGGACTCTGAGGCAGAGTACAACTCGACGATGGAACCTTCCCCGAAACCCTTTGAGTTGAGGGCAGGGATGGGGAAGCGACGCATCAGTCTCGTACTCCCCGAAGTCGATATCCATATGATTCCATCCTCCCTCCTAAGTTATATCCATGAGGAAGAGGACTTGGCATGCCCCCAGGGGTCAAACCCGTAGTTACCACTAGCCTCCCCGGAAGCACCTTCCACCTCCGTCAGGGAGGATGGGGAACTTTTCTGGGGACCGACGGAAGAGTCGCAACGTGACACACCCTCGGCGAGCACTAATACTATGACAAGAGGACTATTTTTTAGCCCATCCTATCATGACATGGAAACCAGGGCACTGAAACCCTTGCAGGATGACTCAGGGATCGGCGGCCAATCGGCCTGTTCACCGTATTCCCCGCCAGCTAGCCCACCGACATGAAAACCTATCTCGGTGCCGTTTCTAGCTCCCCATCCATTATCCGTTGATGAGAAGGGGTAGCAAGGGTCGGATCCCGAAATAGAGTCATGGAGCTTCTGGACCGTCCTCTCAGCAGGTCACTTCCCGGAGATGTTTTGGTCGGTTGTAGGATCGGATTTTGATATGCTAGAGTCACTCACCCCGAGAGAGTTTGAATGTTTCCGCCAGACTCTTCGAGTGACTCACTCTCGTCTTTTCCATCAGCTAGCACCTTATCCCGGGAGTCGAGAACATCTCTAGGATATCGGTGATCAGTGTTGTTGGGTCGACCTAGCTGCCCTCCCCGCGGTTCGGCACCCCGAGTCACTTGGCCACCACATGGCCCTCCAGCAAAAATGCGTCCAGAGTTTTCAAGTACTATGCAAGGTTATCGTGGAAGCCACCCCCCACACGCACGTTCGCGGATGGGGGTTGTACGCTTCCCTTCTTTTCTGTGCGATCCGCCGACAACCTGATTCATTGGGCAGCCCTGAGGGAATGTCGCCAAGGGTAGTGGCAGTCAACATGGATGACCTTTCAGATGAGGGAAACGGTGCGGAGCTCCTTAATAGGGACTCGCCCCCTGAGGAAAAGCCGCTACTGGACCCATCTGGGAGGATTACTCGCCAACGGAGGAGCCTCCTTGGTCTCCCTGCACCCACTGAGGCACTAACACTGAGCTGAAACATCAGCAAAGGTAAAGATCATGTCAAGTCTGTCATGATTACCGACCCATATTCCTCGGTACCGAAGCCATAATAAGACCTCGAGAAGACCACACTATGCCAATATCTTTCTAAGCAAAAGAGGCTGGTTGATGAGCTCTTGACAGAACTCTTTGCATAGCGGCGGCCTGACTACGGTAACCCTAGGTCAGGAATGCAGGGGCAGGAGAACCTACCCCTTGACGAGATTCCCCTAGGAAACTGTGACCATGTTGCATTCGCCGATAGGGGAGAGGACGAATCCCATGGCACGATGGCGCGATATGTTTCACCAAACCCTCCCGAGCGGTGGGATCACCTAGGGGACCCTATTCGGTTTCCTCCCACTGCCCCAAGAGTCGCTCCGCCAGCCGCCCCACAAGCTGCTGAGCTTGACTAACCAATTGAAGAGCTCGAAAATTCCCTTGTGGTTAGAGATACCCTCCAGGATAGGAATCCGCATCCGGATGATCTAATGGAGGTGCTCATCGCCTGCTTAGAGGCCCTGGAAACTCGGCAGGTTGCAATCCCACCGGACGGCAAGCCATACCCAGCGTCGGTGGATGATATGCCAGCCCCGCCGGGATTTGGGAACCCCACATTTGCCCATTTTAACGGGACTAGAGACCCGCCACAGCACCTGGCCCACTTCAACAGGGGGTGCGGGCCTATGTTAGGGACTCCGGCACAGCAGGAGGCCGCCAAGCTCCATTGCTTTGTTCAGATGTTGGAAGGACCAGCACTCGTCTGGTACAGCCAGCTCCTTGTCGGATCTATGACTAGCTGGGAGGACCTTCGCTGGAAATTCCTCAACTAGTTTAGTTCCACATCCCAGAAGAAAAAAATCGCAAACCTCTTCAGGAGAAAACAAAGGCTCGATGAGCGAGTCGCGGACTTCGTCACTCGGTGGAAGGGGCTCACGTACTTCCTTGACATGCCACTAACTCAAGAGAAATTACTGACAATGTGTGTAGGGAACGTCAAGGATGAGATTGTTACTTCTATGATCACACAGAATTACCCCGGAGGGTTTCATGACTTCTCATACAAGGCTCAACGCCTCGAAAAAACCTTGCAATAGGCAAGTCATGCAAGTCCACTGCCTCCTGTAATCCATGCAAGGAGAGCTTCCAGAGCCGACCCCGCTACTGTGGCCCAGATAGAGGCCCCCAGACAGCTAGAGTTTCTACCAGTAAGGCCAGCCTAGTAGCCCCATAGGGGACCACCCCCATGGTCACGGCCTCCAGCCCAGCAGCAACCGCCTCAAAATCGGTAGGCACCTCTGCATAACGCACCGCCACCACCTAGGCAAGATAATCAGGCTCCCCCTCCTCGGCATGCTCCTCCGGCCCCTGGTCATGGCCAACCTCCATGATCCCCCTTTCCAGATAGAAGGAATCATACTTACTCATTTGACGGGGCCTAGGTCGCAAGTTATTTCCGTAGCGCCTTGGAGCAGAGAATCGTGCAGCTGCCTGAGTGCCGGAAGCCAGAAGAGGCGCGTCTCACTGATCACCCTAACTACTACCCCTATCACTGGAACCTGGGGCACACCATCCATAGATTCTATGTGTTCAATGACTGGCTCTAAGACCAGATTGACAAAAACATAGTCAGGTTGGGTCCAGCCCCGGCGCAAGTGGCGGGTGTCTTCATGAGATCAGATGGCAGTAGTGGCAACGAGGATGAGTGGAAACATGTTTCTGACTGTGGTTCCTGGATTTATAACAACTGGATGGACCACAAAATGATCGACCATGCCCATGGAATCATACGTGCCCTCCTGAGTCAGCCAGAGCCCTCAAAATCTTTGAGCGCCACTTTGGCATCATCGTCCCAGCCGACCTCAAAGAGAAAGCGGCAGCACAAGAAGAAGGAATGCGCCCTACCAATGTCGTCATCATCCCACACACTTGGCGATTTTATTCCCCCAAATATGGGGATCCCTCCGAGACTCCGTTCGGTAGTGGATGACTCCTCGAGTGAAAGCCCGGGGTACGCTTCGGTTGACACCTTAGAGTTGGTAAATCCCTTTTTGACTCTCGACGATGAGGAACGCCAGGTGGACCTTCACAATGTCCCCAGCCATCGCTAACGTCGGCGGAACCATGGCTACGTGAATCGCCAGGGCACGACAGTCATCACCTCCAGTCAGGCCGTGCACACTAATGAGACCAGGCAGCAGGCCCGATACAGAGATCAGCACACACGACCCCCTCACCCGATGTTGAAAGGTTCGCCTCCACCACCGTTTGTGTTGCTGGATCCGAAGGGACCACCTCGTTCATGCCGCAACCAGCCCTTCCCTACCACCAGACAACTACATCCTTTTGGTCCTAACACGGAACCCACCTCCCGGGCTTCAACTAGTGAACAACGAGACGTGCTTAGTAGCAGTCAGTCACCGGTCCTGCCGGCAGGGCCCGTCATGCCTCCAATCGCAGAGCGGCCTCCTGTAAGCAGATTCTCACGTTTTGTTCAAAAGTATGATGTTATAAAGCACCTGGTCGGCATTCTGGCAAGGCTTTCTATCCTTGAGGCTCTTTGTCTATCGTCTGAAATGCACTAGGAGCTCACTGAGGCTCTAAGGAGCCCCCTCCAGTTTGAGACGGAGGTGACGACCGAAGAAGCCTTCCACACCGAGGTGATTGAGGACGCCGAATGTTAGGCAGTTATCTTGTTTTTTGGTGAAGATGATGACCTTCCCATACTGGGGCACATTTTCCCACTATACATCACCAGTCAGTTCAATGGTGTGGAAGTCCGCTGCTATCTTGTTGACATGGGTTCCGGGATTAACCTAATCCCAACTCGGATGTTGTGGAATCTGGGCCTGTCTGAGGGTGATTTAAGCCCTTCTGACCGCAGGATCCTGGGGTATGACAGGACCGAGAAAACTCCACTAGTCAAGATTCGCTTGAAGACCCAGTTTGGCAGCCTAATTGCCAACACCGAATTCATGGTTGTCTCTTAGGACACCTCCTACAACGCGTTGAGGGGTAGGCCATGGCTCTACCTTCATGCAGCGATCCCCTCATTGTATCACTAGTGCCTCAAATACTCCCTTAAAGGTTGAGTGGGCGTGCTCCAAGGAGATGTGTCTCCATTTGCCTCTTGCAAAGCCCGTAATCTGGACACTGATTATTATAAGAGCAAGGACAAGAAGATCCTGGTAGGTGAGGTTGAGCACGCCACTGTCATGAGTGATCCCTGGGCAGGTTTGGACGATACATATGTCTTCCCAATCCATCAGTTGGAGGCCACGACCCCTGACATGGGGCAGTTCTTTGTTGTTTCGGGTACCAGATGAAGGCATATTTCCTGGTCCAAGCTACGGTGGGAAATCACCTCGTACTATTACACCAACCAGGCTCAGGCGATCCCCGTGCCCCCAACCCCTAAAAGATATCAGGACGTTAGGTTCATGGAAACGGTAGTACGTCATACGTGTCTGTTTCACTGGGCCGGAATCGATCGGCTCAAGCCAACGTGCCACTACTGCTTTGATGTCATAAAGCATGGCCCCTTGGGCCAATGGCCAGATGTGATGGATCAACTGCCTTTGCCGTCATGGTCTCCGCAGTGCCTGAGTCTCCTGACATGACGACCTCTGCCACCCAAGCCGGCACCAACTTCCCATCCGGGTCTGGTAGCCCCGAAACGGCTCCCCCCATGGATGATCCCTCCCCAAGAAGAGAGGAATACATGGAAGATGCTCCTCCTACCTTTGTGGAGGGCGTCCCCACCACAGTCGACGAGTTAGTACAGGTGAACCTCGATAGCAAGGCGGACCTAAGACCCACATTGGTCAGCACCACTATGCCCCCCGAGGAACGGAAACAGTATGTAGACTTCCTCAGACAGCATCGTGATGTGTTCACCTAGAGTTATGATGAGATTCCAGGACTAGATCCCCAGGTATCCGTCCACCACCTTGGCCTTCCAGAAAACCACCACGGGTTCAAGCTGCCTCCCAGAAAGATGCACCCCTCTCACGGTGCCATGGTTGAGGCCGATGTTGATAAGCTCATCAAATACAACATTGTCAAGGAAGTCTAGTACCCTAGGTGGCTAGCCATCATTGTGCCAGTCAGGAAGATGAACAGGAATATCAGGGTCTGTATCGACTTCCGCGATCTCAATCGCCACTATCCGAAGGATGATTTTCCCCTTCCCATGACAGAGTTTTTGATCGATGCCACAACTGGGTTCCAATCCCTCTCCTTCATGGATGGGTACTTTGGGTACAACCAAATCTGGATGGCCCCCGAGGATGAAGTGTTCACTGCCTTCAGGGCCCCCAGGGTACTTTCTACTACCAGGTTATGCCCATCGGCCTGAAGAATGCGGGTGCCACCTATCAACTGGATATGCATCGCATATTCAAGCCGATTCTCAGGACACTAGTGGAGTGCTACATGGACGACCTGGTGGTTAAATGTCGTCAGCGCTAGAAACATCTCAAAGACCTTGAGAAATTTTTCAGCTTCCTCCGTTCTCGCCACTTGAAGATGAACCCATTGAAGTGTCCCTTCAGGGTCACCTCCGGAAAGTTTCTTGGCTTCGTTGTTAGATATAGTGGCATCGAGATCGACCCGGAGAAGATCAAGGCCATCTGTCAGATTCCACCCCCGAATAATATACGGGCGCTGAGAGGCCTTCAAGGCCACTTAGCCTATATACGCCGATTCATTGTGAATCTGGCCGGCAAGTGTAAGACATTTTCTCAGCTCATGAAGAAAGGCACCACCTATGAATGAGAAGAAGAGTGTCAGATCACTTTTGAGTAAATCAAGAAGTATCTACTCCAACCTCCAGTCTTGGTGCGAACCATTTCCAGAAAGCCGCTAGTCCTTTACATGACCGCCCTGGAGAAATCCCTCGGCGCACATCTCACCCAAAAGAACAACGAGGGAATAGAGAATAGTCTTAACTAACTCAGCTGCAAGCTCCTCGACATGGAAATTAGATATTCTCCAATCGAGAAGAGCTGCATGGCGCTCGTATTTTCTGTGCATAAATTACAGCACTACTTGCAACACCATGTGGTACATCTGGTCTCTCGGGTAGACCCGTTGAAATACATCCTAAACCGACCTATGTTGACGGGACGATTGGTGCACTGGGTGGTGATCCTCCAGTAGTTTGACATCAGGTTCGTACCTCAGAATGCCATAAAAGTATAGGCGTTGGCAGAATTCTTAGCTGCCCACCCAACCTCCACGGACCAGCCACTGTATCTAGGCTTTCCTGATGAGGCAATCCTCTCAGTCGATCAAACCATCCCATGCTGATAGATTCACATTGATGGTGACTCCAGGAGCCCCACAGGTAGAAGGCTCAACGATCCTAGGCTCAACAGTGTGGGACTAGGTATCATCTTCATCACACTGAAGCAAGACGTTCTGCCCTATTCATTCCTGTTGTCATAAGGCTGCACCAAAAACTAAGCAGAGTATCATTCCCTCATCAATAGCCTCGAATTGGCTCTCGAGATTGACGTACCCCATCTGTATGTAAAAGGGGACTCCGAGATAGTCATCAAGTAGGTCAATGGTGACTATGCTGTCAGAAATCCCGAACACGTTCCATTGCTGGAGTGCACCCTCGGTCTAATGGCTATGTTCCCCTCGTGACCAGAGGTAGTTCACATTCCTCGGTCGCAGAACAGACGAGAAGATGCTTTGGCCAACCTGGCCGCATCACTTGCGGAGCCCAAACAGGATGACCTAATTATCGACGTGGTCCACCGGAGAGTCATTGCTCCTATTATTCTGGAGGGCGATCGTGGCCCGTGAGTGAACCATCTCACCGCTGGTGCCCCTACGTCATGTTCCCCGGGGGCTTCAGGAGCGGTAATCGAGATAGTTCCTGACTGGAGGATTTCCTTGGTTGAATATCTCCAGCACGGAAATCTTCTGTCGGACCGAGCCGAGCGCGAACGAATCTGACGCCGCGCACCGCAGTTCACCCTTCAGAGTTGTCCCAGACTTGAGAAGATCCTTTACAGGCACAGATTTGATGGTGTTATCCTCTGTTTACTTCAAAGAGTCGAGATCCCACATGTCATGCAAGAAGTGTACGCTAGTTCCTGTGGTGCCCACCAGGCCGGGTCGAAGTTGTCCCACCATATTCGGAGGTTGGGATACTTCTGGCCCTCCATGATCTACGACTGCATCGAGTATACCAAGAGGTGTCATTCATGCCAAGTACATGCTAACATTGTGCATCGTCCACTGGAGCCTCTCCATACTACCATGTATTCTTGGCCCTTTGCAGTCTGGGGGTTGGAGGTCATAGGACCTTACCCGCTGGTGACGGCCCGCCAGTGCCGGTTCATCTTGACCGCTATAGATTTTTTCTCCAAGTGGGTAGAAGAAATATCTCTCAAGGAAGTAAAAGCCTGTTCTATCGCTGACTTCGTGAGCTCCAATATCATCTATTGATTTGGAGTACCTCACGCTATCCTCACGGATAACAGAACCAACTTCCGAGCAGTCGAGCTAAAGAAATTGTATGCCAAGTACAAAATTCGCTCTAACCACACCTCCCTCTATCTTGCGCAGGAGAATGGATAGATCGAGGCGTTTAACAAAAACCTCTCTAATAGTCTGCAAAAGATGGTTGGTCAGAACAAGAAAAGTTGGCTGGACAAGCTCCCCAACGCCCTCTGGGATTATAGAACGACGACTCGTAACTCCACCCAGGTGACCCCGTATTCCCTGGAATACGTAGCTGAGGCCGTCTTGCCCATCGAGATCTAGTTTCCCTCATTGTGCATGGCGGTCTACGACTAGCAAGCGCCGAATAGAGTTTCTGAAATCCATCTAGCCGAATTGGAAGCGCCGTATGAAAGTAGGCTTCGCGCTTTACAAAACTTGGAAAGGCATCAGAGCAGGATGCCTCGAGCATTTAATAAGAAGGTTCACCTCTGCTCATTTCTTCAAGGTGACCTGGTGCTGTATCTCAGAGCACCAATGATTCCCGGAAGGAAACCACCCAAGTTGAAGCCCAATTGGGGGGGGGAGGGATTTCATTGTCCATAAGGTCTATCCCAATGGTGCGTAATCCCTGGTGACTACGGATGGTGAGCGTGTCACTCCTCTCACCAATGCCAGGTTCCTAAAATGGTATTTTACCTGACTCCTTGGTCCGAGTTCTTAGACCTTAAAACTAAGATCCTTACACGGTCCAGCATGACCTTAAACTACATTTTTCCCTACATCTGGGCTCCTTGGTCCGAGTTCTAAGACCTTAAAACTAAGATCCTTACACGGTCCAGCATGACCATAAACTACATTTTTCCCTACATCTGGGCTCCTTGGTCCGAGTTCTATGACCATAAAACTAATATCCTTACACATTATAGCATGACCTTAAACTACATTTTTCCTTACATTTGGGATCCTTGGTCCAAGTTCTAAGACCTTAAAATTAAGATCCTTACACAGTCCAGCATGACCTTAAACTGTATTTCTTCCTACATGACGTTAAACTGCATCTCTAGAACTACGTGTGGTGTGATTCCCATCTTTATGGAATTCATAGGACCTCATGAAAACTTAGATTTCAGGTCCAGCCACATCTCTTTGGAGATCCCATGATCTCTTGGTTTCCTCGGTCTTTTGGCCTGCCCTTCCCTCGGGAATCTGCCATATTTTGGCCGCTCTCAGACTAAGCCCCTCGACCCTTTCCAGTGGTATGCTAATGTGTTCGGAGTACTCTGGTCTAGGACTAGGAGTGTCAGGTTCGACTTAGGAAAGTTTTCGTCCACTTTTCAAGATTCGTGTTCCCCTTCATTCGGGCCCCACCATCTTTCACACCTGGTGGGACCCCCAATAATGACATGGATACAACGCCTAAGGGTTCTCCTACCATCATGGGCCAACGCCCCTGAGGGTTTCGGGCAACAAATTGATACAAAATGTATTTTGCGAATGTGGTCAGTGGTTGATGCTCATTTGCTTGATCCTACCTCTAGGCTAACACAACAGGATGCTGTGTTGAAAACATGGTCAGCAGTAATCCTCAGTCATCACGCCGGTTTCTTCGGTCCATGAATGTTGGTTGCATGATTCACTTTATGTTCCGCCCCACCACGTCAAGGTGGAATATCGACACTCCTTGTACTAACCCTCAGTACACCCCCACACGTCAGATGGACCAATCTGTGTAACAGTGTCTCTCGGGGCTCCCACAATCTGAGCGCTAGAGTATGTGCTTGGGTTTCTTCTTAGTATGTTGTGCACAGCTTAACCCTCATCCCCATGGGGAACGAGGAGTCACCCAGAAATTGTGTTTCGGGCCCAGCATAGCTGCGAGCTAGCATCTCCTACCCCCCTGATTGTTGAACCCTCGTAGGCCCCTTTGGCCCGAGGCTCCTCTCTCGGAATCGCGCACGGTGATCGTATTGGATTACGCCCTCACCTGCATCAGGTATCTGCATAACAGTGTCTCTTGGGGATCCCACAATATGAGCGCTAGAGTATGTTCTTGGGTTTCTTCTTTACAAGTTGCGTGTAGCATGACCCTCATCCCCATGTGGAACGAGGAGTCACCCATACAATGCGTTTCGGGCCCAGTGTAGCTGGGAACTAGAATCTCCTACCCCCTGATTGTTGACCCCTCGTAGGCCCCTTTGGCCTGAGGCTCCTCTCTCGGAATCGAGCGCTGTGATGGTATGGGATTACTCCCTCACCCGCATCAGGTATGCTTTATCGCATCATGCATCTTCCCCCAGGTCCAAGTCATATGACCATAAACTGTGCCGCCAGGTCCAAGCCATACGACCTTAAACTGTTTTGCTAGGTCCAAGACATACAACCTTAAACTATGATGCCAGGTCCAACCACATGACCATAAATTGTGATGATATCATCCCGGCTACGCGCCATTAAGACACTACCTCTCAAGAACTACGTATGGCTTGATTCTCACCCTTGTGAGATACGTAGGAGTGTCTGAGAACTTCCCCACAGGCCCAGCCTAACTTTTAGTGTGCGATATCTCGGCCTAAACACGTACCTAAGAGAACACAGTATGCAAGGCTTTGCCCCATTCATGTTGGGTTTTGCAACCGCTTTACAGTGTCTCTCCCATTCCCTTTATCCTTTGGTCCGAGTTCTAAAAACTAAAACTAATATCCTTTCATTGGATTTCCATGACTCGGTCTCTCTTATGGGATTGTACGGTGTTGTGCTAGATTATGTCCTCATTCACGCCAGGTTACTCGCTGTAATGTGCCTATCCCCAGATGAGATGTGTCCCCCGTCCCGCATGACGTTAAACTGTATTTCATCGTACATGAAGTTAAACTTTGTTTCTAGAACAACGCGTTGCTTGATTATCATCCTAATGAGATACGTAAGAACGACTGGACATCTCATCTTGGGTCTAGCCCTAAAGATTACCAAATCCCATCCCTCCTTATTGTCGGCCCCCCGGACTGACTTCTTGGGATGTGGTTTAATCGTGACATCTACCCCAAATAATTTTGAGATACCCCATAGTATTAATGGGAAGCGGCAGTTCTCTCGCTAGAGAGGTATTGTCTGAAAATTGAGATGATTCGTGATCAGGTTTGTACATCCGCCTAATGCACCTCCGCCAAGGTGGAGCAATTTCGGGAGTGTTGGACTCTGTTCGAACAAACCACCGCTCCACATTCCATGCTTTGCGTGCCCCTTTATTCGGATCCTCATTCTCTTTCATGTTCGATGTGACCCCCTGAGAGTATGGATGATAAAACTATGGTCCGCCTACTGTCCTGGTCCCACGTTCTGGAGGACTATTCATGTTTGAAGGGACCCCCTAACAGTATGGATGCTAGACTTTGGTCCTCCTGCTGCCATAATATGAATGATAAACCTTTGGTCCGCCTATTGTAGCAGTATGGATGAGAGGCCTATAGTCTGCCTGCTGTCTTGGGCCAACGTTTTAGAAGACTGACATGCGATATTTGAGTTAGGAATCGTGTTGCGAACATGGTCAGCAGTCATCCCTCATTTATTGTCCCCATTCCAGGCCAACACGATATGGATGCTTTGTTTCCTCCACGGTTAACAGTAATCCTCTATCGTCGCACCCCAGAGTGTTCTGAATTCAGGTAGTGTCATTCACCTTTCCATCCCATCTCCCTATGTTCGGATGGATTTCAATGCCCCTAGCATTGCCCCGCTCGTGTGTCAGAGAACATTGAGAAAGGGATATATCAATCGATCTGAGGTCTTCTCCTTAGAAATCCAGGCCCAATTTCGGATGCCTGAAGCTTGGTTAATGCCCCATAGTTGGACGAAATGATAACATGTGTATCCTTTTCTTTTTGCGTTGGGTGTGACCCACAAGAGCATAGGGGTGATTTGTTATTCATTTTGGAATTATGGTTGAGCATATTAAACCAAGGGTACAAATAAATGGATTTGTCCATGTATTGGATTGAGATGATGAACAGTAAAAGCAACAAGTTCATGTGATGGCCAAAACAAAGCCCCTAAGTGTCGGCCTGTTGGATCGATCTTTCCAACACTATTACCCTATGGCTGTTAGCCTCGAGGACTGCTTCTCGCTGCTTGAAGACTCTCTCTTCATCAGCAGTTGCAGAACGTAGCTTGCCAACTCTGGCCTATGCATGCGCCCGCTCGGTTTGACGTATGACCATCTGCTGACTTGCCTTCATCAGTTGCTCTTGGGTGTTAGCTAGCTGGGCCGTCAGTTGTTCCACGAGTTCAGAGCACCTCGAAATGAAGGCCTCCTTATCTGCTGCCTTCCCTTTGAGGTTTTGGACCTCCCGCTCTGCCCTCAGCAATGCTCGGGCATTCGCCGATCTTTCCTGACATTAGGAAACATCGGTGCGCTGGCTGCTCTCGCTTATCTTCTCGGCCATTTAATCATGGAACTTCAGATGAAGACATTGAGCGTCGGCCCCTTCATCGCACAGGAATCATAGCCAGGTCTGGATTGATCCCATCCACTTTAGCCAATCCGACTGGTGATACCTGAGAAAATGCTGCATACACTTCCACCCTTTGTGTCGTGTCATCCGGATCTCCATGTCTGCCTCTGAATCTGATTTGTCTATCTGCTCAGGGTCAGCGGGTCGGTACGTAGGAAAGGCAGCCAGCAGGTTGGCAGCAGGATCTACCTCAGAGATGTCTTCATAAATAATAGGATCCTCGACATCCGGGCGACCTTCCACTCTCAACCCGACAACGACGGGGTCTCTGTCAGCCTCCGGACTGGCCTCAAGAACAGCACCGCTAATTCCTGATTCCCCCTACTCACTGATTCTCGGGGCTAACTCAGTGTAGGATGTATGTTCTGGACAAGGTGGTATGTCCGCCACTGGACCGCTCATGGACGGCCCGGGCTCAGCAGCCTTATGAGCCTCCAATGATGAGATCACTGCGCAAGGAAAACCCTGATCGGTTATGATATTTTGATAGCTAGCGCCAGTAGTGAAGCGTGAGACTTACAGGAACCCAGAGCATCGACCTCCATTGTTCCAACCGCTGCAGGAGCCACCATGATAGGAGACCCCTCTGCTCTTGTTAATTCAATGATGGGTGTTGGATCCCCATCCTATCCCAGCAGTTCCCTTCCTCCATTTTCTAGTGGGGACGACTGACCAACACTTAGGCACCCTTGAGTGAGGTAGAGAGATGGGTTGGAAATTTAAAAGGATAATGGATGAAGAAGGGAAATGAATGAGGATAGGGACAAACCTCGAGTATCTCTATTATGTCAAGATCAGATCCGATAGTCTCGACGCTGTCTTAGAGACTCCATTGGTAGGTCTCCCCCTGTGACCCCTCACCTTCGAGTTCTCCTTCTTCTTCATCTTATCCTTCACCTTCGCATTCTCCGGTCTCCTCCTCCCTCTCCGACTCCTCGTCAATATCTCCTTCTCCCTGCAGCATCACTTCCGGATCATTATCTAGACATAACATCACGTTCACTAGGAAAGGTGGCTCAACACGCCGACCCCTTTGGCATGCGTATGTGTCCATGGCCGTCAGATAAGCATGCCGCCGATGGAAGTTTACCCTGTCGGTAACTCGAACGAGACCAACCTCAGGCAGGTGGATCCCATTTTTCATTATCTTCTGCCAGACGGCTTGAATGCTCAGCGATTTCCATAGGGTCATCCAGGCCTACCATAGTGAGGGGAAAATTGCATCTTGGGAAGGTTCGAGAAGGTATCTTCTCTGCTTCCCAGGTAGCTCCCTGGCTGCCTCAGGCCTCGCTGCCTGACGCACCCCTGGTTCCCCCCTTCTAGCAGCACCTTGCCTTCTCCCACGTCGCACAGTTTCCGCACGGGAAGCCTCGAGTTGCCATACTCGCTTGCATAAAAGTCCCTAAGGGTACTCGATGGTCCAATGCTCGACATACTCGGAAGCTAGGCCAGCGTCAACCCCGGTGGGAGTAAGAGGAATGATGTCACCGGAGCCGAAAGTGGTAAACATCAACCACATCTGGCACAGAACGCAGGGGTTCTTCTCCTGCCAGACAGACGTGAATACCTTCTTCGGCATTCGTTTGAAGCACCCGGATTGCCTGGAGGTTCGGGAAGGCACGTAAGGCTCGCAGATCACCTTCTCGTTGATCCGAGCCACGAGCACCCCGCCCCGAATGCTCTGGAAGTACTCCTGCTGCTCCAGTGAGCCTCACCCATTGTCCACCACCTGGCCGAACAGGGTGGGGAACAGGCTGAAGTGGAATTTGGTGTGGCTACCAATGTGGATTCTCACACCCTCCTCATTGACCGTCATCGGCGGCACCCCGTCGATGTTCAGCAGGTACAGTCACAGACCATTTCCCGGAGGACAGATGGCATTTGTGAAAGTGTACCAACCGAGATGAGCCGCCACCCAGCCGTGGATGATCTGGATGGGGTCACATACTCTCCGGGGCGACCCCCCTCTTGAGATGCATCCCTGGATGGCATACAGCTTGGCCAGAATGGGGACCCCTATGTTGAACCGTTTGTTGGTGGCCATGGTGCCCGCCATCACTAGTGTTTTTGGACGGACGCCCATCCTCGCATCTCGCACTGGCAGGAGCCACCCGCTCAAGAAGGTGGAAAAGAACCCGGCGTACCAGACATTCGGGTCCTAGGCCTCAATGATGCGCTAACCCCATGATTAGTATTGCTCTGCCTCCAGGGTCCTCTAGTATGACCCATCCCTACTCTTCTGAGCCGCGGTTTGGCACCATTTACCCCGTCCCAACATCTTGATTTCCGGATCCTTCTCGAGTAACTGGCTAAACCAGCCTTTGTAAGAAATGTCCTTCAAGAAGTCCTTGACCCCAAGCCCCTCTTTTTCCAGTTCCAGCAGGTTCCACATCAGCATGGGTGTCTGTGACCTATCTTCCCAGGTGTTCTTTGGAGGAACGAACTCGTCCTATTGGTAGCCCTCCAGTGGGATACCTCCGATGTAGTGAACGTCCCAGAGACTGATGCCAGCTTCCCCATGGTGGAGGTGGAATGTGTTGGTATCAAGAGACCACTGGGTGAATAGCTCCGGCCTGAGCTCAGGTTGACAGTGGAAGTGGAACTGTGACGTCCATACCGCCTCGAACAGGCCAATATGCCGCAGTTCATCCCCAAACTGGTCGCAAGTATGGAGAACCCAGAATGCCCAGGCCCACTCGCTGGTGATGTTTCCCCCAGATAGTAGGTCCCAATATTTCAGCCATCCCTTCGTGTCATCTATGACGCTCTGACGAAACGTGCTCACGTAGTGGTCCAAAGAATTCCCTACGATGGGCATGTCCCCGGTAATGGTCCTAGTCCTCAGGTTCAGCACATAAACGTCCATATGTCTAGTTTCCCTGGAAGGATGGCCATTGTTGGTGATGTTGTAGTGAGGAAGATCATCCTCCCAAGTCACCCATGACCGCGGTGTGTCCACCTCGAAGCCCGGTAGGGGAACCTCCTCCAGGATACCAAAGTTCTATTGCGGGAGGTTGTCAGACAGGGGATACGTCATCTGGGATGGAGTCAGCAAATTGATCAAGGTCAGGTTGTTTGTAACGATCACCATGGCACCATAAACCTCCTCATTCGCACCCATTTCAGTCCTATGAGCGGCGGGTTCCCCATTATCAACTCGGTTTGCGGCCATCTTGAATATTTCGTGAGTTGCATGAAATCAGGATGTAGTGCGCGGAATCGGAGTGTGCTATGCGAAATCTAAAGTGGCGGCGCGAAATCCAGGAGTTGGACGCACAATCGGTACACTAGGTGCAGAATATCCCGAGTAGGCGTGCAAGTGCATCCAAAATTCGAAAGGAATTACACATTGCCAGAGAATTTTTACACGCAGCTGCGGGAGAAATTTCACCCACGAGAGCAGTAAGTTTATCGCACAGAAAATCTTGAGTACGTATTCGGGACCCAGCACCCCTTTTTATAGGCGAGGCTAGGGTTCCGCGCGACACGAAAAGAGAATTCCATGCAGATCTGTCGTTTTGTGTGGCGCGTCAGTTTTTTGCGTGCTAAGTGCCTAGGAGAGGCCCTTCTTTGGCGTTTTGGCGTTTCCCTTGGAATCTGACCATTGCGACCTCTCGCCGATCCAATTATGAGGGGGGGGGGGGTGATTTGTAGACGTCGAAAAAGTCTGTAACTCCCAGATAAAGTTTCAAAATGACAAAGACAAGTCATATTCGGAATCAAAGGCCCGGTCCGAAGGCCCGAGAAGTGGTTCGCGAAATAAAGGAGCACTTGTGCGAAATAATTCTATGTGCGCGAAGAATCCCCGGGATGTGCGAAATCAAGCCGGTGGTGCACACAATTTTGCACGCCCCGATTCCGCTTGGTGAAGCTTTGCACACCGACGGTTCCCAGCACGGAAGATTTCACGCGCCGCCTGGATTCCGCGTCGGTCGATGCTTATAAATAGAAGGCAAACCCAAATGGTTTGGGGTTGCGGAATTCAGAATAGCTCCCATGCATGCAATTCAGACTCCCTGTCGCGCAAGATGAATTCTAGGTAATTCCTCTTTTCATGCAACCTTTCCTCGGGGTTCGCCTTCACGCGCAACTCCTCTGGCATAAGTGAATTTGCCCACTCCTCCTCGTTCTTCCCTTGCGCGCAATCCTTGCCCCGTGTGCACAATCATTTGCATTCAATCTCTTATCTGCACAATCCTATGGTCCTATTGCATGCCATCCCGGTGTTTTGCGCGCAAACCTTATCTTTGTGCGTAACACCCAGGACCCTTTACCTTGACGCCCCTTGGCTGCCTCTCAGCGTCGGCACCTTATGTCTTCCCTACCGGGCATGCACGCCATGCTTTATTTTCCAATACGGCCTTCCAGGATCATACGAAGTAACCTCAAGGTCCCTTGGGAAATGTTTCCCATTGCGTTGCTTTTCCTTATGCTTCTCTACATAGGCACGCTAACGACTATTGGTTATTCACATAGCCACGCTAACGTGGACCCCTCAACGATTCACCCTGAGGCCCCCTTCACTACGGCCTTGCCGATGCCTTCCCTACCATAAGGGGTAGAGGGCATTGGGCATGTAAGCCCTAGGGGTGTGGAGCAAACCCACCTCATCCAAGATGAAGGGTGTTAAAATGCTAAGCACCTCGTCCTTAACACATGACGTTAAACTGTGGTCCCACCCCATGCCTTGCACGCAGGGTACCCCCAGCCCGGACATTTTATACGCTACTCGTCTCCACGAGAATGGATTATTCCTCACATGGAATGAGATCCTCCTTGTCGGAGTGGCGTTTGTCCGCGGGGGAAGGGCTGCCTCAGCGCGTAATCTCCTAGCCTCTCTTATGGAAGGTTGCACCCCTGCAGCTCTGTACTTCTCCCCTACCAAGGCCAGTGGAGTCCCTTTCCCACTGCACTTTGTGGCACCATGGGCCTCCAACCTGGAGTAAGCCCCAGCACCCAGGGACGCTAACCACGTGTAAGCCCATGTTTCCTCTTTGGGCCGCTCAACGCGTAAGCCCCTTTCTGCTTCTCACGGACACACCCTCTGCGACATGATCATCTTGTCCCTGCTGCCTCTTGTTTCTCACACCGAGCATGACTCACGCGGGCATAGAGCGTGCATCGACCATGACATCCTCCTCTGGGCCGCCTCAATGCATAAGCCCCATCCCATCAAACTACGTGGACTTTTATCCGTTCTAACGCATGGTACATAGGAAGCCTCCACGAGGTTCAAGTGCACCACCCGGTCGTTCCGACCTCCCCACGTCAGTTCCCCGACCACCATGGGCCACCATAGAGCGTAAGACCCAAATTCCATCATCTCGCATGATGTTAAACTGTATCCAGTTTCGCATGATGTTAAACTTTATTCCCTGAACTACATGTACTTTGATCCATGCTAGGCATGGTACGTAGGAAGCCTCCACGATGTTCAAGCCCATCGCTCAGTTGTTCCGACCAATTCGCGTCGGTTCTCCAGCACCATTATGGGCTGACTCAGAGTGTAAGCCCCATTCCTCACACCCACATCTCATCTGGACTTCCCCCTAAATCCCACGTGCATTGGGAAGCTCATTCCCTAGCCTGGAGATCTTACTTCCTCTGGGCACCAATCCATGTGTTATTTCTCACGGGTCGCCTCTTCAGGTGTCCCACCGTATCACCGATCTACGCGGATGTTGATTCCCTGCCATGGGAATACGTAGGAAGCCTCCATGAGGTTCAAGACTGTCACTACATCACCCATCCTGATCCTTACCCTGGCTGCCACATCCTGGTGAGATCATGCCACCTCATTCCAGTCCATGGTATCCGAGAAGCCACCCACAAGCTGGCTTCCACATCGATGTTCCACCTAGGGGGTCCTTCAGTCGGATCCGTCTCCGCAAGATGTTAAACTCGTTGAATACCCCGTGTTAAACATGGGAAGCTGAGGAAAACCTTAGATGGTACAAAACCCCCACGTTCGATGAGGGATGCCTCGGGATTCCGTGCCCATGAGAATCCATGTGACAAGGGACAGAAGACATACATGCTGATCTCCAGCGTCAAGACATGTCAACGACACCCCAAAGTGACCATTCTTCTCACCGAAGGTTGCTACCCCGACAAGACCCCTTGGAGCATTTTAAAGGAAGCATCTTAATTAACTGGCGCCCATGCAGATATGGTGTCGGGAACGAACTTCACAAACCCGTCTTAAATCTATGAGGGAGACCCGGTCTAGGTGACGAGCTCTGAGGAGGAATCCACAGAAGGAAGAACTGACATCCCATCATCCCATTTTCGATCAAGGAGCAGACATCCCTGAACAATGAACAGATGTCGCCCACCTTTGGAAAGTGGGAATGCGGGGAAATAAGCCGCGCGACCTCCCATGCATGACGGACACGCACGCGCGCCCCAGTGTAAAAGCGTCATAAACTCTAATTTTAGTACATATTGAAGTTATTTGACAACTATAAATACATAAATAGATAGAGTTGTTATTCACATCTCTTCTAACACAATTTTAAGGAATGATTCTTTAAAAAAACCATTAAATGGGTGATTGAATTTTTTTTTAAAAGAAACATGCAAAAATAAGACTTTATTGAATAAAAATAATAATAATCCATGCTCTATGATGATCATATGACTTAATTTTATGATGTATTTCATTTTTAATATAATTATTCTAACTGTAACGTGGTATCTCATATCAATTTTCTTTTCATATAGGGAATTTAAGATTAGGAAACAATTTGTTTTTATATCATAACCCAAATAAAACTTTTTAATATAGTTTATTTAGAATTATTATAATTTTTTATATTTTCAGTATTTTTTATTTCTGTTTTATAAAGATCGTTTAATTTATTTTGGAACTCTATAATTGGAGGAATATTGCATTTTAATTAGAATAGTGGTTGATTGGTGCAAGTACTAGATCGAATTTTCTTTTTTGGGTTATATTATGATCCTTATATGCCATTTATAGACTGATTTGAATATTAATGAATCTGATAACCCATTAATAGGATGGTTTTAATTTTAATTCTTTGAGAAATAATCTTATGAAAAGATATTTTATTTTGAAAATCCAATTTTTGAAATTGATCTTTTTGAGAACATGATCTATATTGGAATTTTTATGTATCAAGAAACTATCTTGATGTGTAAGCCACCGAGATTGGTATTTTAAACCAATTATAATGATATCATGTTACCTAGACCTAATAAAATATTAAAAGATTGAATAATAGTAATAAAACTTGTTTTGATGATGTTTGAAAACCATTAAAATTGCTGTAAAAATGGTTGATTCCAATGAGTTGTAATTCTTCCCTAAACTATTTTGATGAACCATTAACATGTCATTAAAATTTTATTATATCTTCCAAACCATTTATAGTAATTTTTTAATATTAATTAATTGATAAACCTTTTTTTTGAAATAGTAGTCTCTTCTCAAAAACCTATTTTAGGAACCAATTTTTTTATCTGTGAGTGCTATAGAATAGTTTTTTACATCGATAGAATAATTTTTTTGTAGATCTCCTAGATTATTATTAGATAACAATTTTAGATGCTCCTTAATTTAAATAGATAATAAATAATATGAAAATTGATCAATAATAAGAAAACATGTTTTGATAATACCTGAACACTATTTAATAATGTGGAAAAAATGATCCATTATATGTTGAATGGGTCGAGATTGATATTTAATGCCATTTAATTTGAAAAAATCTATGTAATCCATTTGTTGTTAAAAAAATATTGATAAAATAAATAATTAAACACTACAATGAAAAAGGAAACTTGTTCTATTCTATTTTCATTTCACACCTCTAAACCATGCTATTTGATTATTTATTTGGATGTTGGGAGAACAGAATCTAACATTAACCTCCTACTTCTAAAATATGTTTATAATAGGCTATTAAAAGGCTTGACTAGAAATTAGTGAACTATATAGTATACAATTTATTAATTTCTTATTAGTATAGGATCTTGGTATACAATTAACTAGTTTCTATCTTTTCAATAAGATAACTAACTATTATTGCACTACCCAAGGTTGGGTCACCCTGTTAAGGTGAATCTTCCACAATTAATTCATAGTTAGAATTGTCAATGTAATTAGGTCTATATTTCAGGATGATGTTTTCGATAAAATATTTATAAAAGTGTATATATTAGTATAAATTAAATTACCCATTCTTCATTAGTTATATTAAAAATGGATTCTCTGTCGAACAAGAAAAAATATACCATTTAAAATGATTTGTTTATTTAATTATCTTGTAAACCACAACACATATATGGAATTATCCAGTTGTAGTTTATTAAATACTTTCGAACCAATTTAAAGAAACCTAATTTCCAATATAAATTTATGGTCTTGAAAGGGATAATTTTTTTAACATTTTACTAGGGATAATCTTCAACGAGGTTATCTACCAATAGTTCAATGGAATTTTTATTACCGAAAATTATTCAAAAATATAATATAAAATATTTACCATCTACTATGTATAACCTTCTTAATATTGATAATATAAAAAACACTATACTCACCAAGGCAGTACTATTAATAAATTTATAATAATCTCAAAAACATCTAACTATCATCATAATTTAATGATTGATTTTTATTATCAAATAATATTCATATTTTATTAAATATCATTTAAAATCAGTGTATGATATACACTTTATGAAAATTATTTTACAATAATATTTTATAACATACATACTCCATGTGATACATATAATTTCTTTACACAAATAATTAAAATGTAATCTATTGAGAGTGAATTAATATTTTTTTTAGATTGAAAAATTAATTCAATATAAATGAATAAATAAAATATATTTTGAAAATATGTACTATGAATGAGAATTTAAAAGAAATTTTTTTATTAAGGGTTCTCTTTTCTTTTTGGTCTTAACAATATACTTGATAGTCTCAAAATTAAGAATCTTATAAAGATGTTGATAGTCTGATTTCTAGAAACATTGACTTGTCTTTACCTAATTTACAATGAAAAACATCACAGTAACAACCCTTTATTATTATTTTTATTTCACTAAATTACTGGGTTTGTTGATGGGTTTTTATTGCTCATTTTTCTCTTCTATTGATTGTATCATTTTTGATACTGTTACTCTTCATATTTATTTGTTTTAAAAGAAAGTTGTCCAGCCAATATTATTTTCATTTCAAGTTGTTTCTTTTAAATTAATAAATTGTTATAGGGTTCAAAATTTTCTGTGTTTATGATTTTTTGATATTCTATTAGTTGTGGTTTTCATGAAATATTCATAATCATCTTCCATACTTTTTAATTCATTATAATAATAATGGAATGTTGGATGAAATTCTATTGTATTCATGTTCCTAGTGTTTTTTCATGATTCATATTTCCATGGGATGTTCTATTGGTCATCAGTCCTTGTAGTAGGTCTAACCATCTTTGTATTTTTTTTCAACATTTAGCTATCCTTATTTTCATTTCATCTTTCATAATGATGCTCATTTTCAGGATTAATTATTTATTTCTAGTCTATGAACTTTTTTTTATCATTCAAACATCTTATTTTTATCAATTTCTGTATATTAACTACTTCTACTTTTTAAATTTTTATCCTTTTTCTTGATTTTGGATTCCATATTCATTAGTTTTCTATTCAAAAATTCATTTTCATCTTGCAAAACTTTTTTAAGTCATTATCATCATTCATTCTAACACCTAAGATTTAAATATAGTAAGACTTTATATAAAGAAAAAACATTTCACAATACAGATTAATTTTTTAAAGAATATGATTAAAATAAAAATTCCACCTTTTAATAAATTTATTTAATTTAATATAATGAATTATATTTTCTAATTTATTAGGTCAAAATTCTCATTGGGTTAATTTTTGATATTTTCCAAAAATTATTGTTGTTTGGGTGAATAGTAAGAATATTAATTTCCAAAAAAAATATCACTTATATGGAATTATAATTAAATAATAATAGAATTAAATATTAAAAAACATTTTTCTAGATAAAAATTTTCTTAAATAAGTAAAAATTACATATAAAAATACTACAGTGATGCCAAATTCAATAGGCTAGAGCCAGTGTTTATTTATTACATTGATATAGATACAAAGGGACAAATCTCGAATGAGAAATCCGTTTAGAAGATTTTTAGAATTATAATAATACATGTTACCCAATTTACATTGGTATGGGATAATAAAACATATTAAATACCCAAATTATGTACTCACCATACCTGAAAACTCATTCAAGTGATTCTTTTTCAAAACACAGAGAATGGAAACAATGTAAGGGTGAGAAAAAATGCTCTGTAAGGGTTAAGGACATAAGAAGATATATTAAATAAATAAATAATAATTTACATAGAAAGGTAAATATCTCATCACAAATTAAATATATGTATTTTCACTATATTTATAGATAATTGATAATCAATATGGTAAGCTAAATAACTGGGCACAAGACATTTAATCAATCAACTGATAATAACATGAATCCGGAGACAATATCAATGTGAAAACTCTTGGATGATTATATTAACTCAATTATTAATGAAAAAAATTCTTATTTATTGTATCTCATGATCTCAGGCATGTTTATTCCTCTAGTATCATGACCTTTCAGAGGACAGTTCAAAACATTTGGTTGAAAATTGTTTAATTTTTTCAATTAATTTGCCTCATGAGAGATGTTGTTGAATCAAGGGGAAATATAAAATTTGGTCTCAACATATCACTACATGTCGAAAGATTCACTCATAAAGTGAATTATTTATTTAATTCATGAATCAATTTTCCTCATCATCAACTATCATTATTCAATAATGAGTAAAAATTTATCAATATGTTCCCAATTAATAAAATATATTTCAATGTAAACACCAGAGTTAAAAATAATATATGTTATGGAAAATAATAAATTCTATAAAAAATTTATATTAAGATAAATTTATTTTCTAATTGAATATGATCACATGAGAGTGATTGTTTCAAGAGAAAGTTAATAATCACAAAATAAGTGAGATTTTACAAAAACTCTTAAAATATATAAATTTTCAATTGAAATAAAATTTTATGAATTAATTAAAACTGAAACTTAAAATACAAAGAAATATGAACCAATTAGGGTGTTAAATTTAAAAAGGGTAGTATATACACCACTTAAAAAGTTAATTGTTCTAAAATTTAAAATAAGTCTCAATGGAATGCAAATTGCAATGAAATACATTACCTCATAATTCTTTTGGATGGACACCACATAACCTCATATATAGTGGTATTAATTGTATAATAAAATTATAATAAAATCATATATATATTTATAATATCTTATAATATCTTTTTATAATATCATTTCATCTATTTGCTGATAAAGTTTCATAATTTTAATTTTTTGGTTGTTAATTTCCTTGATTCCTCATTCATTATGTGTCATGAATTTTCTAGTTATTGTAAATATTATATAGTTAAATAATTTAATGAATAATAATAATGAAATAATAATCATCTTTATACATCATTTATACTTATATGGACAATCATGAGAGCTGTTTTAGAAAAAAGTGATATACGTTGTGATCATTGAGATTGTAGTTTGTACGTATGCACGAATAAAATTTCCATTTTTCAGTTATCATTTTCGATATAAGGTATGAAATTTATTATCATTCTAGTATGATGATAATATCATAAATATAATATTTTTTCTTTAAAAAAACATATAATTTTTATACATGTTATCCATGTGGTGTGGTGATTAATATATGATAACATCACTTAATCAAACAAGTTGTCCACATGTTCAGAAATGATATTACCATTATTGAGTGAGTGAAAAATAAAAAAAAATCATTTATTATCATTACATAATGATAAATATGACAGTAATATAATTATTATGTCATTTATATCACATATTATCATTAAATTTATACTTATCTCTTCCCATGAAATTCATTTTTAAAAGAAAAATGAAATCACTTTGCATGGAAGTAGTCTGTTGTACACACATGTGGTGTTATCATATATCCTACGGAATTAAAATTAAAATTATATATATTTTATATTGAATATAGACATATAATTACATTATATATATATATCATATATATAATTTATATCCATAACCATACCAACCCCTGAAATGTTGTAATTGAAAACCGAATGACATGTGTTCTAAAAGAAGTTGTCCTCCAAACACATGAAAAATTATTTCTTAACCCATTTAATGGATGTGGGGGTGGTTTTATGTCCAGAAATTATCATAAAAACATCTCACTATTGGTTAAATACGATAGGTATTATATCAATAAATAGGGCCTCTCTCATAAACCCAATGGTATGCTAAAATCTGCACCCCCAAAATGACCATGGAATCACAAATAAAGATGTGAAACACATACCATAGACTTGTAG
Organism: Viscum album; assembly: GCA_963277665.1. Taxonomy (NCBI): domain Eukaryota; kingdom Viridiplantae; phylum Streptophyta; class Magnoliopsida; order Santalales; family Viscaceae; genus Viscum; species Viscum album. The sequence continues at coordinate 498,395,664 of OY728151.1, read as the reverse complement.
AAATTGCTACATCCGTTATCAAACTCTATATCAAATAGGTTAGGAAGAAATCAATGATTCTTTAGAATTTCCTAAAGATAATGAAAAAATGAAATGTATTTTGCACACTGTGAGGTGAGTGAATAGAAGAAGAAAATCTAGGGTGATGAGGGACTTACCAATATGGTTTTAATTACCCTAATGGGGGATGAATCAGAACATAGATGTGGGATGGATAGAAATAACTATAAGAGAGGTAGAGGAGGATTTATCATATGTTGTGTGTGCGGACCACGAAGGAATAATACAGAAATGAAGATGAAAATGAAAAAACAAGACATGTGGAAAATCATAATTTCACCAAATTTTTGAGGTAAATGGTTGGCTTGCAAAGTTTTGTAAATAATGAAACACCTGATGTCCAATTCTCCCGGCCACATGGTCTCCTCGCACAGTTCTGCAAACAATGTGTAGAACATGCATGAGTCCTTTTTCAAAATCCTCAGGCCTGGCTGCATGGACATGATCCGTAACCCCAAACTGTTTTCCAAAACCATGGTTTAGTTCAAAATGTGTGTCCATTGTTATCTAGAAGGGGCCACATAGTTTGCAAAAACCATGTTAATTGAACTGTATCTTACAAACATTGGTCACATGCCTACAATGCCCCCAAAACCCTTCTGAACTCATGAGGAAGTTTACAAGCCCTTATACCCATTCATAAATCTTTTATTTGGTTGATAAATCTCTCTTATTTGAGTTCTAATGATTGAACAAAAGTTCAGAACAATAATAAATTCATAAATTAAAAATGGTAATGGGTTCTTATCCGATTAGAAAACACATGATGTTACAATCTCAACAATATAACATAGCTCAAACCCATCTTATCAAACAAAATAGGAAGATGGTACCCAATGTATACATCCAATTCAATCTATCCCAGACTACGCAAATCTCAATGGAACAATTCATCTAACTCAAGTGGTCTCCCTACCTTATGAGTGACCTAACCTAGTCACATCCCATCTCAATGATACGTCAAAACAATTATTCCATTAGGCACCCAATGAATCAATCCCTCTCATGATTCATCTTCAATCTTTGTGCCCATACCACTCATGGAAAAAACAAGGTCTAGAATTATAAAAACGATTAAAATAGTCATGGTGCATCACACCTCAATCAATAACTGCACAAAAATAGTTCTCAGATGCATACATGCCTAAAATAAACTTCTTATACTCAATGTCTTTATACTAATCACCCTAGTAATTATTTACTCAATGGTGCTCAATTATATAACTGGGGTCCACACACCTGATATATATAAATATCATGAACCTAAGCCCATTCCAACCCACTTACCAACATCTTGTTAGTCTATACATAGAGACCACGAACCATGTACACCCAAAATAGACATGCCTCAACATTCCATGCTATGAAAAATAGAGTAAATGTCAATTACAACAACATACCTTTGAACGACTATGGCTCACCATCATACACGGAACTGAAAACTACATATCTTGCACCTAGACTAAAACACAACTTCTTGAAGCCTGAACTCCCTACGGTGATGAACTATCCTCCAGCCACAAACCCCAATAGTGGGTCCCTCTATATTATCCATGATATCCTTGTTAATTTGTAGATCGTCTACAATCACCTAGTACCAATCCAAGTCTAATTTCACAACAATGACTCTGCCATAGTCCCTGACTTCCAGTTTTATGAGAAGACATCCTATATATCCACTCAAGATGTCTGACTTTCTTACATGCCTGAAATAATTATGTAGTCATATCTCATTGAGTTTAGACATTTTTTATTTGTCCACCCAAAAATCAACTCATAGATAATCTACTATCACATGGTCTAGTTGATTAATTGGCCTTACATGACTACTATAAGTCGTCTCAGACATTTTCCCTTTGATCAACAACATCACCATAGGAATCACCTAAATCCATCACCCATCACGAGGTTGGCGTACAGATCAAATTTCCCCCAGCTATAAGCTCCTGGTTCATCACCTCCGATAATTAAGTCAACCAAAATATGTTTAACTACTTCAAAATGTAATGATGTCAAATATCCATGAATCTCATTACCCTCTAGGTGCATCACTCACCATGTAGAATAAAAATCGGGACAATTTAGTCAACATCACTATGTAGTACATGACTGGATAGTCACCCTATTAATGGATAATGAACTCCAAAGTCTTTTCCACCCTTAGCATCTCCAGAAAATGTTCTCAATGAACATGTCCTCAATGTCCTTCAAGTCCAGTCCCTCATGTCTATTTTCCAACACCTAAACATCCCACCAGTGCTTATCTGATCATCTAATCATATAGACTTCTAGTTTTACCGACTACATGGAGGTGTCTCTAGCTACATTAAAAGAATATTAGTATCCTCATTCATATTCTCAACCACATGTGGACCACCATTACACTAAAAAATAGTGGGTGATGAATTGGGAACTCCTGTCTCTGGTAATCCATAGAAATATCCACTCCCTATGCTCCCCTATCGATGCCCTGGATCATACATACTAGTGTCTCTTGGATATACACGTTCATCCTTGGCCCAAAAAAAAGTATGATTTGGCGGCTACCCCGCCTACAATAGAACCTCTTCCTAAACCCTTCCCTAAGCCTGTACATGATCCTATACCTATTCTATCGGACCCTCAGGTGTATGAACGTGCACGTGCTCTTGCAGCACCCTACCCTCACCTACCTATATCCTTATTCAAGTAATCTAGGTGGAAATCTGATGAATACCATCAAATGGTTATAAATCCCATATATATATATATATAAATATATATATTTCAAATAGGAAATGTTGTTATAGGTAGCGCATCCTCACTACCCTTAACCTTTCCCATCACGACCATGCCATATAGTATCCCATACTCATGGCCTCCATACCCACCCTCAATATATCCACATATCAAATAATCACGGGGCCTCTCTCATCCTGATGAACTCCATCACCTCAATCTAATGACCTTGTAACCCAACCTGGTGTTTGACATCATCCCATTTCATATTACATTCCTTAACTTATATGATCCAGGCCAATATCATATCAGAAAAAATATTACCCAGATATATATATCATGAAATATCACTTTTCACCAAAAAATTTAGAAATGTAACATGCATATAAAAAATTTAACATATTATAATGTACATTTAAAATTCAAAAGAATTCATCACAATAATAAATTTCCTCACCAAGACAAAGTTCCAATTCTCATTCATTCCCATACCAGTCAAAAGGTATCATTGCATAAAAATTAATTTTTTTTTCAAATAAGGATATCTAGATTGAAATAAAATTATATGTAAACGAGCATCATTGAATGACATTTCCCACCTCTTTATGTTGAGTTCAACCCCTTGCATGGGGTTATAGGAACCAAAACATGATCTGTAAACCCAGTTCCAACATCCCTTAGTCTTCACTCTATCATAACCAAAATATTACGACTATCAGAAATGAAAGACATAATAAATATAATTTTCATTAGTATCCAACCTTAAATTGCTACTAAATCACATTAAATAAATTATATGACACCACCGGTAGAATCTAGACCCAAATAGACACCCGAACAGTGATATAGGGCTAGGTTCTAATAGATTAGATGCACTTACCCATACACAGAATGTTCTAAACTACTGGTGATGGTATAAAAGATAAGTATTAGGGAGAATATACCCTTAGGGAAATGATATATTAATGTTCCATTTAATATATATAATAAGATGTAGAAAAGAAAGTCCCACCAGACTCAAACTAGCCCCCAAAATGGTGGAATCATAGTTATTAATAAGTAATAGACAATGCATAACTAACAACTATAATAGGAATATATAAACATTCCAAACATACCACTTGATGAAATTTAAAATATAACATGAATATATATCAAGTCATATATAATAATAAGCAGTAAAGGGTCTCCCTTTTCCTAACTTTAGTATATACATACACATATTGCATACTGATACATTAGTTAACAAAATGAAAACACTAGATGTGGAAAAAAATCATGGTCCCTTACCAACATCTATTCCAATTCAACTATGTATCCATCTCCATAGCATAAACTCGTACCAGAATGTAAAAGAACAAAGTATACACACCTCCTGAAGGTCCCATGTAGGGCATGACAAAGAGTCCTAGTTGGACACCACCCATGTGTGATTACCCAACACAAGTGATTACGCTTGTGCGTAATATAATAAATAATTCAAAGGAACAATTTTCAATTAATTTAATAAAAGAATTATTGGTTCCCAACAGCCACCCGGAATATTTTACCAAACTCAACTAGCATTGAAATAATTTATGTGGATAGGATACATGTCCTGTGGTCCAAGGTATCCATTAAAGAAGAAAAAACAATGTAAACCATCATGTTACACCTAAAATAAGGTTACCTGACTCCTCATTCCACTTGAAACCCTATGTCTCAACAAAGAACTTATGTACTATAGGTATGTCCAAACAAGGGTAATTGGTCCCTGGAAACCCTACCCAAATTCACCCATTGACCCAAATCCTAACTTATTTTGGCAAAGTGAAACATATCCAAAAATAAATTTAACTATGGGTTCATCGCACGACTTCTAGAGGAACACTGATCGCTATTCTCCAAAAATTGTCCAATCCTAACATCCTCAAAATGATGAGCCTCATCCCCCATCCAATAGCCTTATCTCTGTCATTTCAAGGAATCCCACCTTCCTCATAGCATTCATGTGAGAGTAGCCAAAAAACAATTTCCTATTATACACTATCTTGGGACCCTACCCACTCGAGGGGTTAAAAACACCTCACCACTAAGTCAACCTCTATGAACATGACTCCAAATGGGGCTTTGGCCATCATGGCTGAGTGGGAATAACCCAAAATTGTACATAAGACACATCCAACTAAAACATGGGGCCCCTATGACCATGTTTCTCTAGTGTAATGGCCATTCCATCCAATATCGTGGTCCATGCCTAAAACTTTCTAACCATTCCATATCAAACCAACATCCATGATGACAAATCCTATGATCAAAATCACTCAAAACAAATATAGTCCATTCCCAACCAGACATCCATGTTTCCTTAATCATGATGTTCACACCACCTTAATCTATCAGTATGATTCCATCTCGATCTAAAAGAACAAATAATATACAATTCAATATTTCCAATCAATTTAATATTATTTAATTGAGTATCTCAATATAAAAATAACTACTCAATATATATATATGCAAACAATTCAAGGTTATTAAATTTTATATATAAAAATAAATTCAAATATTCAATATATACATTATAACCCAACATTCCATAACAATCCAAGGTGTTTCAAGTCCTCTAACCTAATGTCGCATGTTTGAATTGGGATAGGGAATGCATAATGGAATCCCATATGTTCATACAATTAGTTTTACATTAATAAATTGGGAATTTCTCAAAAATCCAATGCAATGCTAAAATATGCAACCCATAGTGACCATAAAAACATATAGAAATATTTTCGCCACCATCCATAGAATAGTAGACGTAGGCACATCGGGTATCAAGATCTAACTCAAACCGGTTTGGATAAAATTGATGATTTCATCAAGCACCATGAAAATAGGTAAATATGAATCAAATATACTCAGAACACAATGAGGATAGGGAACTAATGAATACACGCTAGGGTAGGGAGAACCTTACTAATATGGATCCTACGCCACTAAAATTTGATGAATAGGAACTTGGATAATGGAGGGAGATAAATCCTTAGTTGATAGGATGAGGAGGATTCCTACTTTTCTATGTTTGTGACCCACAATGAAAGAATGGGTAAAAAGAAGAAGTAAAAGGGAAAAAAATAAGAGAGGGGAAAACCATAATTTTTCCTCTTTAATGAGGTTCATGGTTGGATCACATATTTTTGTAAACCAAGCACCAACTATGTGCCACCTACTATACAAAGGTCCAGGTCACACGGTCTCCCTACAAGGTTTTCCAAACAATGTGCAAGATGTGTGCGAGATCTCTATAAAAAAACTATAGTCAAGGCAATAAAGTTGTTACCCAAACACCAGCATGATCTTCCAAAACTAAGATTTTGTTAAAAATGAGGGTGCACTGTAAGTTGGAAGAGGCTTCTCAGTTTAAACTAACTATGTACCTTGACCTACTACTTCCCAAAACTGGCCTTCAGGCCACCAATTCCCTTAAAACCCTTTTGAACAACCAAGGCACAGTCGAAGCCATAAAAACATTCCCAAAAAATGATATTGGGTCGACAAAACTCTTGTAATTGAGCTTATATGATTAAAAAATAATTTTCAATATCGAAAAATTCAAAAAATAAATATGTGAGTGGCTTTTGACTGGATTAAAAACCCTAGACGTTACATCGATCCAGTAGAAAGACCTCACTCATACAAAATGCCATAGAAAAAACAATAAATTTAATAATAAAATATTAATTTTGAAGATAAATATATATAAATAGTCTGGAATAAGGATATAATTTAATTATGAATGAATGGAATGATATGTATTTTTAAGAAGTAGGGTACCCATATGACTGATATAAATCTCTCCATTGGAACAGTAACCAGACAATTTGAATAATTACTTGACTGTTGGATAAGTAATATGACAGTTGGGAATAGTTTTTAGACTATTGGAATAGTAACCTCTCTTATGTAAGTTTAAAATAATATTTAGTTATCATATAATATAAATATATAATATATTTTAACCATGGTTTAAGAAATATTACTTTTCTGAAGTGATAAATTAATTGAAAGTATTTTCTATAAAGCATTAATTTTAGTGACAAAAATTTTCTAATAAATATAATTATTTAAATACATTTTTATTCACATTATATGTATTTCTAAATTATTACTACATTTTATTATAGTGATAATATAATTTTATGAGGCCACGTGTAATTTTTTAAATGGTAATAAAATATATTATAATACTAACAACAATATTTTTTTAAAAATAGAGGATTTTATTTAAAAATTAAACTTATAATTGTTATATTATTATTTTCAAAAAATGAATTCCATTTATTGAATCCACACCCAAAACCATTCTATGGTATGTTCTTAGTTCTTATCTAAAATAGTTTAATTTTTGGAAAATAGTGAAATATTGTAATTTATGGTATTAAACATTATAAGACAAATAAATGATTTTTTCATTAATGGATGAGGTAATAAGCTGTTAGTTAAAATCACTAGAACCATTTTGTTTATATAGCCATATGATTCAAAATTATTGACTCTATTGATCAAAGATAATAAACTAATGAATATAATAACAAAAAACACTCATATCCTACACTTATAAATACCACCCTCCTCACACCTTGTAAGAACATAATTTTAAAAAATATCTAACAAAGCATATCCTAACCACTTTACCCACATCCATATGATAATGGTCCCACTAAAACAATAATTCATTGTTCTTTAAGGATACCTTCATGGATGTTACATTAATGAAGTAACATTCTCAAATGAACTCTTTAAATTTATTTTCTACCGCTACCTTCATGTCAAATCCTAAATCCATTAGAGAATAATGATTATATTATAATTTAAATATTTAAATTATATATTTAAATTTTAATTTATTCTATCCACCCCATTTTCGCATATCCTCATACTCCATGAAAAACAAAATCATTGTCTTTATTATATCGGTTAACAGCCTTTATAGGAAATGAATCTTTGTACTCAACTAATAAATTCATAGAGGTTTTAAATTAAATTATAATTGATTATAATAAACTATAAGGGTACATTATATGTAGTTTCATATTCTAAAAGTACTATATGTTCATAACATTAAATAATATGAATATAGCTAGATGTGTTTAGAAATACGGAAAAAATATACTCAGCAGTTATCATAATATTTTATTAAATGAATCATACACACATAAAAAAATTTATACATGACCATCTAAAAATATGTAAATGAAATTAGACCATTTAATTTCACATATTGATTATTATTACTATTTAAAATATCTTTAATAAGTATACACAATTGAACATACCATAATCCTTGGAACGAACAATCCAAAAAACAAAATTATACTTTATAAGTAATCATAATTTATAGAAATTAACATATAGAATTTATAATAAATAATATATACTTGTAATAGGTTATGAATTATGTAATTAGTAAATCTGAATTTATTATCTTGGAAATTTTGTTCAACTGTATAACCCATTTGAAAAAATAATAACCGATCCCTACAAACAACAAAATTTGTTTTCTGTTATGCATTATCTATATTTACCTCAATTTGTCTATTTATTATTCTAATATTATTATTATATATTCATTAATTAAGTCCCACAAATAATTAAAAAAATCATCATTTTCTATGGTGATATACATGTTTAAATGGGTCACATCCTAGTTTCTTTTAAAAACATGATTAAAGGGAAACTTCGTCTTTCATTTTCACATTTAAATTAAAAATAAACAAAATTACATAAGAAATTAATAGTTTAAAAAATAAGCATTATTACACAGGAATAAATTTAGTTTTAGTCTAGTTTTATATAAATTGTTATTCCCTTATCCTTAGTAAATACTCTTTTATCATTTCCCATAAACCTTTCTTAAGTGGCATATTTCAAGAGATACCTAACCCTCCATTCACACATCTTTCCATCAGTTAAAAAAATGGTCATGATATATTTATAATATTCCATTATTAATGTAAAAAATGATTAAATCCATTCGTTTATGGAAATTATTATGATATTTTGTTTGTTATTAATTATGTCATAATTATGAAATATGCACCTTTCCATGGGTAATCCTTTTGTTTGTTCATTAAGTTTGATTTAATAATGTGAAAGACATATTCATGTACTTGTTATAATGATTTCAACCCAATATAATCCCAAATAAATGGATTATGTTTTTTCTCATTAGAAATTATGGTTGGGATTAGGTTGTAACCCTGTTCTATTAAGGGACTATATCCACCATGTGATGATGTCTTGGTGGTTATCCTTGAATCATTTTTATGATAGTTTATATAGAACTGCCACATTAATATGAATTAATTATCATACTATTCCACGTTATATATGTTATTCCTTAATATTATTATCCAGGATAAATTCCTTTTATGTTATCTTGTTATAACTTCTAAAAAATGTTATGTGATTCATTTTTGTGTTTTCGTCCTTACAAAGCATTTTTCTCTCCCCTTTGGTATATGTATTCCTGATGTTATCTTATGAGTATGTATGTTCCTAAAATCAGTTATGAGATCATTGTGAGTATTAATAAAAGATCTCATATTCTTTTTTTGTATTTCCTAATTATGCACATATTCTTCCAAACACTCTAGGATTATTTTATCCTTATTATGTATTTGGTGAATACATATACTTACAGTCATGTAATAATAATGGTAAATAGAATGGGCCAATAGATTTTTTTCAGATCATTGTGTACTTATTAATGGGGATTAGTACAAGAATAAATTAGTGAGAACCATAGTGATACTTATATCACCACAAACCACCAAGGATGAATCAATGGGAATCATATGTTAACATATAATTTTAATTTTTATGTTATTACTTCAATAATCATAGTTTTTTTAGATTATCATTAAATAATTATTAAAAACCCATGTTTTTTATTAGTTAAATTCAAGAAATTGTATAACCCTTTCCAATAATGTATGTGATGATTTCCCTTAAGAGATTCCATATAAGATGGTAGAGGGAGCTCAAAACATCATGATAGTACCAACTCAGCTGGAAAAATTATAAATAATAACACAAATCAACTAGAATACCATCCTCTTAAAAAGGATCAAGTTGTGGTTGAATCAATTATTCATCAAAGGCATCAAACCATTATTGTATCATCAGATTCTCTCATCAGGGAATAATGGAATAACCCTATTGAGAATATATTATCTATTCTCTAATGCACAGATGAAGAGAAAGAAATTATTTCATTTCAACATTTTGATGGGGAGGATAGATAGTTATGGAAAATGTTCAAAAAAAGAATTATAAAGAGTAAATTAACTAAATTGAATGGGATAGATTCAATAAAATACTATTTAATGAATATTATACCCAAACACACCTTTATAAGATGGAGAGGATTTCCATTTGACTGACGCTAAAGTAACATGAGACCAGTAGGGAATATGAGGAAACAATTAGAAGTCTTTCATGATATGCCTCTACTGTTTTCATGAAAACTGAAGGTGTAAGGACCTGATCCCATGTAGACCATAACCGATTTTTTCTTTATTATATTGGATTATGATTAATGGAATATCATCCTAAATTAATGAATAGTTTGGTAGTCTTGGTAAACATGATAATACATGACTTTGTTTTTATATTTGAATATACATATTAAAACATAATTTTTCCTAAGAATAATGTACTCCCTAAACATTTACATGAATATAAATCATAGTATAGTTTACCTATTGTCAGTAATGTAAAAAAAATATGGGTCGGACCAAATTATCAGTAAGGATTTAGTCGAACCAAACTATCATGAATCGATAAGAATAATCGACCTGGGAAGGTAAATAAATAAACACACATGGAATTTAAATATCTTGAATATCATAATAAATAAAGTAAGGTAAATATCTTAAAAACATAACATTTAATCAATATCATGAATCTCATAACTGGATAAGGAATAATCAATATGGAAAAGTAAATAATTGAAAATACATGCCATTTAAAAAATAAAATGAGAATGAAATGTATCTAGAGATAGTATCAATAGGAAAAATATCATATACAATAATAACTAGATTCTCGATGAAGAAAATTATTAATTATTAGAGATCATGTTCTCATAAACATGATACATCTACCATCAATGACTATTCACAATATGGGTTAAGAGTACAAGTAGAAACCCATTTATTATTGGGTTACTGATTCAAATAATGAGAGTAGAGATGCATCTCATGCATATCCATAAATACTACCCTACATAATGGGATGTCAAAATAATTCTTTATATATATAATAATAAATTTAATTCATAAAAAATATGTTATACCATTAAATATCCACATTGTTTATAGAATATAGATTTTCAATATTTCTCCAGTAAATAGAATAATATTAAATATAAAATGCATAATATAGAAAAGAGATACATTTTTAACAATAATAATATGTTTGAAAATTTAATGGATAGTTTGGTGAAATTTAATATCCAATTATCACTATGAAGAGAACAATTTAATGTAATATTAGAGACAACAAATATGGAACAATAAAGGGAATTACCGTATATTCCATTATCAAAATAACAATAAACCATCACAAGGAAGAATAAAGATATTGTGAACAAAACATATCCCGAGTGGATTATATGTAAATGAAATTTTTTTTCGTTGATAAATATAAATACTATAAAAAAGATCTTTAAAAATATTCATGTGGAAGATATCTATTCTATTTTGAAAATGAAAATTTTAAACAAAGACTAAACATAAAATTATTAAAGTAATTTTATTATAAAATATCCTTTTTCAACTTATAATGGATTCTTTGAAACTTTGAGTTGTCATGAAGACATGAAATTCTATACATGTCTTATAAGTATAGATAATGATTCCTTTAATTATTTTTGATAAAATACAAATAAGGATTGATTAGAAATTGACGTAAAGATTCCCTTAATTTTTTTATAAAGTAAAACATGGGTGACCATTTTTTTTAAAGTTCAATCTTTAAATTGTTAAGGACATATATGAAATTAATACTATAAATCAGGGTTTTTGAAGAAAGAGGTATTTCTACTGATGACGGAAATGAAGTCAGAATTTACTAAAAATGTTTTCAAAATAATTTTAGGTAACAAAGAGTGGAAAATGTTAATATTACTTAAAAAAATAATGAATACAAAAAGGATAGGAAATTTAAGAGGTTTTATTAAAATATAGTCAAATAATTTCCTTCCATCAAATTTCAAGCATAAACTATTTTGATAAATTTGAGGTTGTCAAATAAACCCTTACAATTTTCAGAATTTTGAAGTTATAAATAATCACTGAAAAAATATGTGTAGAAAATGTAAATAAATAAATAACAAGTGTAAATAGAAAAATTGTATAATTAAAATTCATTATATGAATAAACTGAAATATCAATTTCAAATAAAGAAGTTATATTATAAAATGAAATCAAATGAAGTTGTGAAGTTCTTTAACACATTGTATCATTAATTTAAAAACCCCCTTGGAAAAAATAATTCAACTACAAAAATTAAATTCAATGAATTATAATGAAATAAATATATTAAATGTAAAATGAACCTTATATGCACTATATAAATTAATTTGGATGAATAACATTTCAATATGCCTCAATAAAGGGAAATTGAGATGTAGTCACTAACTACAAGCTACAATTTGGTTAAATGAGCATTAACATCCAATATAGTGTATTCAAACTTGTAATTAAATAATAAAATAGATACATTAATATTTATAATATCATATATGATCCTTTTATAACATATTTCCACCTTTTTTTTAATAATATTTCACAATTTTACATTTTTTTGGTGTTAATTACCTTGTTTTCTCATACGTGTTTTTAAATGGATGTTCTAGATCATGAAAATATTATAAAGTGACATTTTATCTTTAATAATAATAATTAAATAATTATAATAATTATATTTAATTTATAATTCTATTAAAAATCATGAATGGTGGTATTTATAAATGCAGTGCATTATAATTATGTAGAAGGTAAGTCATACGTACGTATCAGTAAAATTTCATTTTTCAATTATCATTATAGAAAATATGTAAGTAATATTATTCCATTAAAAATAATCATAATATCATAAATAAAATATTATTTATTTAAATATACATATATACATCTTCTATATAGTGTGGTGATGAAAAGAGAGTCATGTCACTTCGGGAAAGTGGTAGTCCAAACATACAAGAAAGTCTTTATGATATTTCAGTGAGTAACAAGGTAAGAATGAAAAAGATATATTATAATTTTATAATCATACCTACTTCCTAAATATCATTATTATTTCTGTTATATATCATATATTGACTAACTTTTTCTTATTTCCTTCCATGTAATGAATTTGTGAAAAACGAAGCAAGTCGCATAGTGAGGCAGTAGTCCACCATATACAAGAGAAACGTTATGAAAACCCATATTGAATGGAAAGTAGAAATGTTTTACATAAAATAGTGACTCATTATGTATAATTATGTTATAAATATAATATATATAATTTATATCCATCCTCATACCCCAACTATGAGAGGTGTGGGTGGAAAATGTGTCACATCGATTAGTGAGGTTGTTTTCTGTCGTACAAAAAGGCACCATTATCACTACCAATGTGATGAAATTGGCTATTGAAATAGAAAATTACCATAATATAATAACATAAATAAATATTTAATATCATTATATATATATGTGAATAAATTAAAATATTTCAATGAGGCGAATTAAGAAAAATAAGACAGCATAGTTATGAATTTTACCCCTTCTCAGACCTCCTCTTCATGATTATAACTGATGTATTCCTAGAATAGATTTCTGACAAAAAAATATTATATGATAAAAATATTGAATTTGGAACGTATTTTATCATATAATTTCAAATGAAATTTTTTTAATGTGTGAATAATGGAGATTAAGGGTGGCCTTTTATAAGTGAGGTGAGTGTCACACTTGTAATTGTTGAGAAGAAAAATATATACCTATGTTTTTCAAAATAAAATAGGGTCCAAACTGAATTATTATAAATATTTATACATATTAATGACTAAATATATCCAAAAATTATATTTTAGATAAGTATTTATGTCAGTTTAACCCTCATCTTCTTAGTTTACACCCGCCCATGGTAAACACATTTGTACTTTAACTCTCTTATATAAGTTTTACAATTTTCACTATTAATTATGATAAAAAATTATGGTTACCTTATTGTACAATATATATTATTATTATACAAAACATGTAAACCTTTTTACCAAATTCAATTCAATGGGGAGAAAAAAAATTTATTTAAAATTAATCTCAGAGACGGAACACGAATGCTAGTTTTTGAAATATAAAATGTCCAAACGCTTACAAGTTTTTCTATAATCATTTAGTATGATAATGTTTAAAATTACCTACATTGGATAAATATATATATTTTTAAATAATTTTAATTTAAAACAATTGAAAAATTTAATTTATCCATGCGAATTATTTAAATGAAAATATTGTTTTTAATAAAATGAAATATTTTTCAAAATTCATTATAATAACTATCTTTTTAGAAAATTCATCATAGGTAATCTAAAGATAAATTTCATATGTTGACATAAAAATGAATTTAATTTTCTCCAATAATTTTTTAACATTGGTATCAATTAATTTTATATTTTGGGTGAAAATCATGACAACAACGCCTTTTATAATAATATAAAAGTTTTTAAAAAAACATTTATTTTTATATTAAATAATTCTTATTTTATTTATAATCAATTGATAACCAAAAATTTTATAATATGTTTAGTTTTATTCATACCCTCATATTTAATGGGTATATTATAATGGTATATTATATTATGGTTCATTTAGACTTGGGTTTGTGTGTTCTGTAATCTATCAAAGAGATTAAATATAATGAAATATATTTCATAGGGTTTTTATGATCACTTTTTTCTAACTCATATAATATACAAAACAATTTTATTCTTTTATATTCAAGGGGTTTCTCAAAAATAATTTTTGACAACTTTTTTAGAGGATTTAATGGTATTTTTCTAATGGAATTTGTGATTTAATACATTGATAACTATGGAAAGATTTTACATTATATCATTATTGTTGAGAAAAAGATTTTGGAATCTCATCAGTCTTGTCAGATATGAGAAAAAAACAAAAATATGGTGTTTACTATGGATGTATTAGTTGATAAACCCCTCCTAGTAAAGTAATACTAACATCGCTTGTATCAAATGTTTTTGGGGAAGCATCTCGGGAACTATCTAAAGGGAACATAGAGATTTAGAAAATGTGTAAAAGAGGGAAATCATGAAAATAATTGATGGAGGGATATGAAAGATATCATTATTATGGAAAAATAAATATTGGATTATATAAATACTCACCCTATAGTGAATTTTTTAAACTAAAAGTAACACAAGAATTATGTGGTCTAATTCCCTTTGCCAGGGTTTCTGAGAGACTATAAATTACAGCGATCGCTAAGGCAGTAACAAAGAGAATTTTATATCGCAATTCATAAGGTGAATCCCAAAAATTATGTGGTGATAGGTATACTGATCATTTATTAAATAATAGATAATTTAATATTTTATTTTGGCTCAAACCAAACTTCCATATCTTTAATGTTTTTTTGAACTATTCAAAGACCAAAATAAAAATTGAAGGTCACATAATCCATAAGGACGATTTATTGTGAAATTATTTAATCTAAAGTATAAAACTCATCCCTGGTCAATTTTTGGGGTCTAATCCTCCCAAAAATCTCATATTACATCCATTATTAAATTTTTATTATATATTATTTATGGATTGGATACCATTATCATGAAAACATCAATTTTTGGGAGCTGGAGATCGCTCTTAACATCCTATGGAATCCTTCAATTCTATAAAAACTTGAGGAGAATAATTAATATCTATTTTATTATTCTACACATAAAGTAATACTATTTCTTTAAATGATATCATATGTAGCAAAATGATTGAGGAAAATGCTAGGATCATTCATAATGAAATGCCCTTTGTGAGGGACTAGACATATATGGTCCAAGAAGAATTTCCTAGTCTTCCTCCAAACCGATTGTTTGAGTTATCAATTAAAATTATTCAAGGTTGTCTTACAATATCAATGGTTCAATATTGGATGGCTACCAGTGAGTTGGAGGAGCTAAGGAATTAGTAATAAGATAATCTAGACAAGGGTTTTATATGCTAGAGTTCTTTACTATGGGGAGAACTAACACTTTTCATCAACAAGATGGTTGGATAAATGAACACATGAATTTATTATCAATAGATCAAAAAAATCATGATAAATAATAGGTATCTAGTACAATAGATAGATGAATTATTTTACAATCTTTGGGGGGGGGAGTATTACTCTATTGAAGACCTTTTGTTGAGATATCATATATTAAATGTATATAAAGAATATATTCATAAAACTACCTTTTGAGAAAGGAATGGACACTATTTGTTCATAGTGATTCCAAAAGACTCACAAATTCTCCAAAAAGATATATAGAAATAATTAATACAATCTTTTATATTAACACAATAAATTAGGGGTAGTCTTTATAGATGATATTCCAGTGTACTCAAAGGGATATGAGGAGAATGATGATCATTTTAATATTATTCTAATGACACTGATAAGAGATAAATTATGTGAAATGTATATTATAAATTAGTTATGAATTGAATAAGTACAATTATTTGGGAATTTTAGTAGTAGTAAATTGATATATGTAGAATTATTTATGGAAAAGGAAACTAAGGATTGGCCAAAACTAGTATATGTCTAGTAAATCTATTTTTTCCTTTGTTTAGTTGGATATTATCGATGATATTTGGAAATTTATAATTATGGAAAACACACTAACCAACCATACTCATAAGGGAGTAATGAGGTCTATAGTAGTGAATGTGAAGGCTACTTCATGGAGTTTAAAAATGGATTATCACTACACTAGTAATTACAATACACAGAAGTGGGGAACTATTATTATTAAATTTTGATGCATAATTTATGTGAATTGGATATATACTAATTATAAATGATAATGTGTTATGATAAACCTAAAGGAACCTGAATAGTAATGAGAAAAACCATCCCACACATGTGATGGAGTAACCAGATATGAACTGAACATTAAAAATTTGGCATCATTATGAATATAGGTGAAGTGTGAGATAATAATGATAACAAGATCCAAAAATATAATTTCACATAGAAGGATCTTAGTATTCACTATTGATGATGGCTGGATATCATCAAGGATTATGATGGGTCATTCCACCAGCTTCTTAGTTAAGAAATTTGTTTTGCAGTTTCTCTAAGAATAAAGTATCCTGAAACATTATCAATAATGAGAATTGGAAAGGAAATGATCATTTTGTTCATGAACATGAGTTAAAAAGGAATCATAAAGGAAGGAACATCATCTTTTTTTTCTCAAAATATTCCACAACCTTTTAGAGGTGATAAAATAATTTTTAATGTGAAGATGTGGAAATTCAGAATGAGGTATAAGCGATTCAAAATAGGAAATCCTATGAGTTAGAAATTAATGAGTAAGTATTGGTATTATTTTGGTATTTTTTAAATGTACAATGTAATAGTAAGATAATGAAAGAGAATTTAAATATTTAACATAGACCAACCTTTAAATACTACTGTGGAATTGAAAGGATTTATGGAGATCTAAAATATCACTATTGTTGAGACAATATATAAAAAGAGATAATTGAATATACATAAAAGATCAGGTTATGTGTGCATGTGAAGAATGAAAGGTTAAAAAATAAGGGTATAATGCAACCAGTACCAATAGAAAAATTAAAATGAGAAAATATGAAAATTTACTTTATTAAAATAAATTTTATGAATTCTAGAGAAAACAATGCTTTACGGGTGTTTGCGGACTGCCTCAAAAAATCTTAAAAACTCAATGAAATATGAGTAGAAATCTCACTCAATAAACATTCATGGATATACATTATAGAATTAATGAGGCATTATGGAGTAAAATTTTAATTTATATGAGATTATGATCCAAGATTTACCATCATGTTATGGGAATGTCTCCAAAATTCACTAAACATTGATCTGAAATTTTTTACTTCTTATCACCCCTAGACTAATTGAAAATTTGAGAAGAATATTTAGAAATAATATGATATTTTGAATTAACTGTTGATGTACATCAATGTAGGATGAAACCACTATCTTTCTATGGTCTGTTCCCTTACAAAAATTGTTTCAATTAGAGAATTTAATTGGATACATGTGATGTAATTTGAGGGAAGATATATAGAACACTAGCATGTTGAGATAATATTAGTGAATGTAAGATACTTTGATCTAAAATGGTTGATGAAATGGTGGAAATGGTGAATACCACACTGTTGGACATCAAGGATTCCCAAATTTGACAGCATACCTATATTGTAAATGATCAATGTGATATGGATTTTGATGAAAGAGATAAGGTATTCCTCTAAAAATATCCATGGAAGAGATTCATGTGAATTAGGTTGTACAGAAAGATAATTCCCATGTTGGTCGACCAATTTTAGATTCATGATCGGAATGTAGTTATGGGTTATTGACTACCACATCTTCCAACCATATCCGAAGTACATTATGTATTCCACATACCTTCTTGTGGAAGCACTTATCAAATCCATCACATATAAGGAATTTAGAGGTTTTACCGGAAGAAAATGATATCACTTTTGTGAAGAAACTAATTAAGTTCATGGACCATATAGATAATGTTCTCTGAAATTTGATAAATCCCCCAGTCAATATAATATGGTGATACCCAAAGTATCATGAGACATTATAAGTACCAAAAACTCAATTAAGGAGAAGTATCCTCACGTGTTTTCACATTAATATATAAAATTAAAATCCAAAAGTAAAATTTTCTATGAAATAATTTATTGGATTTCCATTTTTATAATTAGGTATCATTTTTTAATGCTCATATATCAAATAGATAAACAAACACAATTTTTTTCCATAAATTTAGAATGATACATTAGTTAGTAACTATACCTATAATAATTCCAAATATTACAGTGAGACATTAAATAGAAAACTAGAGAATAATTATAAGATAATTTGGATCTGCTAGAACCCCTAGAATGAAAAAAATTACAAACAAAATATTTTAAATAAAACTTAATTTTAAAATTACAATATTCATTTTTATGATGAAATCATATATATAATTTGGATAAAATATTACTTCTAAAAGAATGAAATAAATAATAGGTATTTATATGAATTTGGGAAAGTATATGATCATTATAAATCTGAGTGTTGAAATATTAATCTGAACATTTTTATATTAACATGGTTATTGGAGTAGTTATTTGACCATTAGGAATAGGAATATCACTATTAGAATTATACTGTAACCTATATAATTATAATTTAATATTTAGTTATCATATACAATTAAAATATTTTTTTTAAACCATTGTAATAGGAAAAAATAGTTTTAAATATGATTAATTAAGTGTTTATATATTTTATTAAAAAAATAGTTTAATCAAACATTTAAAATATATATAATGACTTAAAAAATATTTACTTAAAATGAATTTATAACATAATGTTATGGTTTGTCATAATGATAAATTAATTTCATGAGACCATAATTAATTTTTAGTTGGTCATAAAATCGATTATAATGTTATAATTGGTATTATTCTAATAAATTTTGATTTTATTTAAAAACATTCTCATATTTATAATATTATATACATAAAATCGATCCTTATTTTGCAATATCCACAAAAAAAATTGGTTTGGGTGACTATGAAAATCCTTGTCTTTATTACATATTATCTCAAGATTAATACATATAATTACACATAATAAAACCTAAAATATTGAGATGTCTATTGTCTTTGGGAATTAGGTACATCACATTAAATCTTTAATATGGAATTTAAAGACATTATTGAATGTTTCCTTATCAAGTTATTTGAAATCATTGATCCTCTAATACTTTATGGGATAACATGGGGACATATATAAGAAATGGATGAGCTATAAATTCTAGTGAGGGAATAATAAAATAAAAATATGAAGAATGTATTACATGTTATAAAATTGGTATTTAAATGGGACATAAAATAACTAAGAATCATAAACATGAACAACAAGTCATGATATATCATGATAACCAAAAGGAATCCTGGGAAGTTGAAAAATCCTGAAACATGACATCATAATCCTTGGGCTAAGATAACTACCAATACATAATGAATGGTGGAAAAGACCAATGATATATTATGTTCAATCCCTTATCCCCTTCAATATTTATCTTGAGACTAAAACATTACCCAATGTATTAGAGCGCTATATAGTTCCAGGTGCACCAATCGGTTTCAAATCATGTACATGCACAATTTTTCCACATTGACCATTCAACAAAGGATCATATTTCAAAAGATTTAACTCTATGATCATGGATTGTGGAAAACATATATGGAATTACCTAATAAATTCAGTATAGGTATGTCTAGTAGAGTACCCATGAGTGGAAATAGCAGTGGTATTCACAATACAGTGGTTTGGTATGGAAACATTTCAGTAAAAGATCAGCCACATAATGACAGTACATAAAGATTCATAAAATGAATTAATTTGATATTAATTGATATATAATAATTTATTACAAAATTGGAATGTAATTGGGATGTATAAAAACATATCCCCCCACTTTTAATTTGTAATAAATGGCATAAAATGAAGTAGGTTCTTGAATAAAGGGTGGAAGGAGAGGATCCCTTACAAAATTTTGAAATAGTATTGGATTTTGTAAATTATATAATGAAAGGGGATAAATTTTATCTCAATATTAAGGAATAAATATGATTTTGGGGTATATTAATTTTTTTATTAATAAATATAAAATGGAGATTTATAAGACTAAATACATAGAATGTTATAAAATTTAAAAGAAGAGAGAGAGAGGTCCCTTACTTTGAGAGGGTGAATCTAAAAGAATGGGGGGATCCTCATGAGAGATTTTGGAAACCTTTATAGGATTAATGAGATGGAATAATTGCGTAGGGATGTGTTACATGGATTTTTAGTAAAGAATAATGTGATCTTGGGTGGGTTTATAAAGGAAGAGAAAGGGGAGTTCTTTATTATTTCTCAATCATAGGTTCTATACACTATATAATAATGCAATTAAAATTACAGACCATCCCTAGGTTATCCTATTATTTTTTCTAAATAAGAGTGTGTTTTAATTTTTTATAAATACTAGGGAATAATGTAATAAAATATTTCCCTTGGTGATGTGGGACTGAGTCATTTTCTTAATTAAATAATTAAAAAACATTAAAATATAATATATGTTTTGGGTGATTCCTAAAGGCTTTATAAAATATATGAAATAACATCAATATCAAATTATTCTAAAATGGAAACATAAATATTGTATTTGATACCCTGAATATAATTTTTACAATACTTTTGGGTCATTATGATGTCATATTACACACCATATATTTATACTGTTTTAAATTTCTACACAAAAATTTGACTATCTAAAATTATGAAAATATTACCTTGGGATAATTTATATGTTTTGATTCAAAAAATAATATTTATTTTTTCAAAATAATTTTATAAATATTTGAATAATTAGTTTTTTAATAAAAAATCCATATTTATTGTGAAATTTTATGGTTTTTGACAATCACGGTTTTTGAACACTTATAATAATTATTTTTGACTCCATTAAATTATATTATAAAATATATATAATAATAATAATTATTTAAAATTAATATTTTATAAAAACATAATTTATTTTGAAAATTATTTAATTGATGAAATGAAATGTCTTTCTTGAAATTAAATAATATAAAAAAATATAGTTTTTTTCGAATCAAAATCTAAATCATTTATAAACTAGAAATAATAATAAATAAATATATCCTTTATTCCATTTAAAATAAAATATGTATATTAATATTTTTTGGGTATTAATACATAACCCTATATTACACTATAAATATTTACAAGGGTAAGGCGTTAGATAGTGAGATTTTATTTGGGTGGTTTGGGGAGCATGGTTTGGTCTGTGGTCTCGAGGATCTTGAACATCCCCCATAAACAGTTTCTCTCATTCTTGATTTATTGGACTTATTCATGGAAATAGTGATGCAAAATTCTTAGTGATTCTATATCCCTCGTAAGCGTTAATAATTGCAAATTACTGGGTGTTATCATACTATTTGAGTACATTCATTCTTTTATCTTTGTCGATTGGATTAATAAGAAACCGTTATTTATACTAATAAAATCAACACTATTGAAAATTTATTTTATAAATGTTAATAATGACTCTCAATTATTTATATTTTAGAGAAAAAAATCAAATAAAATATTTTCTTGTTTTTTCCATAAGAATAATACACAATACGAAATTTATTTCCACCATAAATGGAATTTCATTTCTATAATTATGGGTTGTTACAGGCTTCCACCCATGAGAAACATCACAATTAAAAATTTCATTTTAAACACCAGAACATATTAAAATAATTCTATTTCATCAACTCTTCTTGTTCCTATGTCTCTTTATTAAACTTTTGTTTTCTCCAAAGCACATGGACCAGGTGCATTGTCTTATTTCGTAGAACCTGGTCTATATGATATACAATCATCATAATTTTATACTCATGTGAGAGAACATTGTCCAACAGTACCACCTATTTATTCCACATAATTGAGGGGTCTCATATGAAATTTTTTTGTATGGATACATTGAACACATCATATTGTTGAGTTATGTCAGGTGGAATTATCAGTCAATAGGCCACCACTCTGATGTGATTAAGGATCATAAAGGGAGTTGTGTATATTTGAATAAAATTTACATTATTCCCTAATCTCATGTATATATTACATAGGGATATTTAGATTAATACCATATATCCAAACTAAAAACCTATTTCTTGTCGAGGATTATTTATATATCTATTTTTTTACTCTAAGTACACCTAATATTATGTGGAATGGTATGACCTTTTTTCACCATTTCCTCAAATATTTCTTCTTCCAATAGTTTACATTCACAAAATTCATCCCATCATATAGGTTTTATACATATCTTGTATTAAATATCTTCATAGCGAACCATTTCGATGCTTGAGTGGAATCAATAATTGTATTATAACTCGACCAAAGGAAGATGGTAATCCCATACTCAAATGAGGTCCATTGAGAAAGTTGTCATCATGCCTTAATGTTTATAGATATTCCACTCAGAATGGATAACAAATGGGGGTGATAATCCATACGGTGGTTTAACTAAGTATTTGGAACAAGTTGGAGACTCTTCCCGAACATTGAATTATATATTGAATCTGGATCAAATACAATCGATAGAGATAATCCATAAAGCCTCACCAATTTTTTAATTTATATCCTTGCATGTTGATCGAGTGAGAATATTTCTTGAATTACACTGATGTGAGAAGATTTTGTATGAAAATCCACCATAACCCATATATCATTATTTCCTCTTCATTTATTAGGAAAACCGGTGACAATGTCCAGGGTTATGTTTTCCAATTTCAATGAATGTATGGGTAATGGTTGTATCATATCCTTGGATTTTTCCCTTTTAACATTAAATTTCTGATATACAAGACAAAATAATTTATATTCCCTGATTTTATTCAAGATATGTGTATCATCCAACAAATCCTTCTTTAACTCATGATTTTATGGTACCCATAGACATGATAAAAAATTTATAACTCATTATTTAGTAATTTTAAACAATGAAGATAACCATTTTCTTATAAATTCATCCTTCTTCTAAATTTTACTCATCATCTTTTTAGAAATCCATTATCATATCATGAAGGGAAGGTTGAGTTATTAATTTTAGAAAAAGTAATGATGATCCTTCCGTATGGATCCTCATGTTGATACCTTTCAAATCTGTAATGTTTAGATCATTCTTAATTATCATCAAAGATGAAGTTGTAGGATCCTTTATACATAGAGAATAAAAAACATTATTTTCTTCCTTATATGGTATAGGATTTATAATTAATAGTTTATAATCATATATAATCATATTTACTAGAACATATTAGTCTCTTTATTTGTGAATATATACGGGAGGATTTTATGATCCGTGGATCCTTTACACTTTTCATCTAAGGGTCATTTCCACCATATTATCAATGAAAATATTTCTACATCAAAATACAAATCATGAGTGGTGTTGTTAATTTTAGTAAAATTCAACCTCCTTGTTGAATATGATGTTACTTTTTCACTCTTCATTATTACATAGCCCAATACCTTATTATATGAATTGATATATACCATGAAAAGTTCACAATACACGAGTATCATAAGAACAGTTAAAATGATAAGCACTTTTTCAACTCTATGAATCGTTCTTCACATTCATTATTCCAAAAATAAACGAATATCTTAAGATTTATCTTAATTAGAGCGTTTAAAAAAGGTGAGAAATATCTGGCCAATCGATAATCCTGCCAAGGTGGTCCAAGGAAACTATGAATATTTATCACTTATGTTGGCCTCCCCCATAATTAAATATATTACCTCATTTATGTGAATATATATATCCAATTACATGTGGTTTTAAACCCCATTAATGAGGCTATCATCAAATAGAACACACATTTTCATTAATTTTCCAAAATATCCTACTTCTGTATAGTTTTTAGCATATTTCTTGGTTACTCATAATGCACTTTGTTTATATTGGTGTATATAAGAATTCCTTATATAAATAATACTATATATTTAAAAATTTAATCTATAATGACACTATTCATCATGTTAATGAATATTTCTGTAGAATTTGTGAGTTTTAATGATATTACTATGAACTCATACTTCTATTACCATGTTTGGAAAACTGTCTTGGGGATATCCTCTATCTTCGAGCTTACTTTATAATACCATAACTAGAGGTCAACCATAGAGAATTTTGGGGATCCACATAGATAATTTATCATGTCATGAATCCCTGGTCGATTTTACTTGTTCATTATCATGATCATGTTGAGTTTGTGATAATCAATGGAAAGGATAAATGACCCATCCTTTTTCTTGGTTATGATGACTAGTTCACCCCACAGTGAAGTACTTGGTCATATGTACCCTTTATCTAGATTCGTATGTAATTTTATTTAGATCCTCACAATCTATTGAAGAAATTCTATATGGATTCATAGATATTGACAAATCCTTAGGTATAAACTAGATTGAAAATTAAACCTCTCTACAAGGAGGAATATCAGACAATTATTAAAGAAACATATTAGGGTATTCCCATACAATGAAAATTGATTCCAAAATGATATTTTAATTAGACTCAATCATTGTGAAAGATGGGATTTTTCATAGAGAAATAATATTCAATCTTGGGTTTTTGGTGATAATGAAGATTTATCCCCATCCATGCACTTCTAATTAATTAGATGATGATTCGTTATACGGTGAGTGATTGACTTCTCATGAAAATTTCAATTAGATCTATGCAAGGAAGTCCAACTCATACCCCTAATTGCATTAAATTACACTAAACAAAGTATCACAAGGTTTTTTTAGATGATTAGTCTAGAAAGTTAGATAGATAAGTAGTTATATTGTAGGGATGTAAGAATTTTCTCACTTTTCATTTTCAATAAAATATCTACTTCCATGTTATATGGTGGTTTCTATATAAATATACTTAAAATGTGCGATATGAATGAATTCATTGACCCAGATTAAAAAACTACTATTTTTTTCTTTTGTGAATAACTAGTCAACCTTTCACCACATTGTTGTTGGGATACACCTCAATGGTTATAATTTAGTAAGATCTCCCTTAATACCTTTGATTTTGTTTGCAGAGAAAGTCTCTGAGCACCCATGGTATATTGAATTAGTTTGTAATGTTCCCTTGTTCCTTGTAGCTGAAACATTGGAGAAAAAGTTGAGGGTGGACTCGACCATTTATCAATTCTAGTAAATTGGTGTGTTTCTTCCATCATAAAATACTATATAGGTTATCTTCCTTCCAAAAAATAAATCATTTCTTTTTACCCATAATGAAACATCTAGGTTACTTCTTTCTACACTATTGAAAATCAGGATTTTGAAATTTATTAACCCTATTATAATTCTCCATCACAAAAAAAATCAAAATACATATTCCACTTATTATTCCCATAAGACCTTTTAGATTCAGTGATCTTCATTTCTACGTTGAGGTCACATAATAAATTTTCTCATATCTATGGAAGCCTTTGATCAATAGTGATTTCTATAGTTCGAGTTTTATTCCACCAAAGAAGTGTTTATCTTTTCATTCATGGGGAACTACAATGTTGAAGGTTTATCATGAATGTCTTCTCATTGTTTTCTAATATGCACTAATCAAATCATCGTCTTTTTCCATGGGGGAACTGAATCGATTTCCATTTTATGTTTTAGAGTGTGATGAAATTATTTGTTGAAACCCATTTTCCAGAACTCCTTCCACCCCTGTTTCATTGATTTATTCCTCATACATCATATTATTGATCAATATACACCACACATCAATTTTTCACTCCACTTGATAAATATATAGTATAGACTTCCCTTAATTATAAAATTAAATGATGGATAAGATATTCTCAGTGTATTTAATAAACTTTTCCATGATTAGGGGATCAGATGATAAACTAAAAGTCAGATTCTATAGTTAGTTAGAGGTCTTAATTGATGATTTTTCATTATTAGAGTGACTTGGGAATTCTTAATGATTCATGTTTTTATTCAGAATGTAATTCAATTGAAATATTATTATAAATGAGTTCTAAATTCCTTCTCTCTCCAGGTTGGGAATTTCATTTCGTAAGTCAATACATTTCACTTCAGATAGGTCGATTATTGTATTCATTCTATTTCAGTCTACTGGCTTGATAACATGGAGATTAATGCACAAGAAATATTTAAAAAATAAAATGGAATCGATTAACCAATGAAAGGATAATTTATTTAGGAAATGTGCTTCCTTAAATTATGAATTTATTGTCATTAATATATATTATCCATTAATATTTTATAACATAAAGTATTATTTTAATTATTATTCACAAAATAATATTTCATAATGAACTTATGAATTTAACAAAAAAATATCCCCTATGAGTGAAAAACTTGGTGTGAAAAAGGCCCTTTTTTTGAACAGTTCCGATCATGTCTAGATAAATATAGTGTTTTCATTTGTTACCCCTAGGTAAATATATTCTTTATCCACATATATTTGTAGTATACAGACATGGATGCGTTTTTATGGATTCCATTTAATCTATACTTTACCAAAATTTATGGATGTTTGGATAGGTTTACTGTAATACCTAAATCATTCCATATTTTTTTCTTATCCAAATACAAAAAATAACAAAAAATTTACTTAAAACCAAATATGACAATGTTTTTCTTTATTACACAATATGTCATGAGTTATTTCATTATAATACACATAATTAAACCCCTAAGATCAATATGTCTATTCTATGTGGGAACTAGGTTCATATAAGAACGTATTGAATATGGGATTTGAAAACATTATTTAAAGCTTCCTTAATATGCTCTGAAAAATCATCAGTCCAATAATACTTCATGGGATAACATAGAGAAGTATATAATAATGGAGTTCACTATAAATCCTACCAAGATAATAAACATATAAAAACCCAAATAGAGTATTTCATTATAAAAAATATAAATTTCAATTAGACATGAATAGGGATTAAATCATAAACATAGAGAATGACTCATGATATGGAATGATAGAATAATTTAAATAATGAAATGTTGAAATAACATTGAAGATGAATTCATAAAAATTGGTCATATATTACTACAAAGACATCATATCATGATAGAGAATGTGACATAATTTATTATGTTCACTACAATGTCCCTTGAATATTGGCACACTCAACTAAAAAATTACTAAATTAATTCGAGCATCTTATAATTATGGGCACACTTGTCACTTTTATATCATGCACATTCAATAGTGTGGCACATTTATAATTCAACATTGTAACTCATTATATCACCTTTAATTCCTTGTTAGTGGGTTTGAAAATAAATACATGGAATTAAAAAATAAGAGGTTTATTGGTATGTATAGAAAATTATCCTCTAATGTAAATACCTATGGTATTCACCATATAATAGATTGGCATGGAAATATTGCCTTAAAATTACAGCAACATAATTATGGTAGTTAAAAATTAATAAAATAGTTTAATGAGATAGGAAGGGGTCTCTAATCATTTTAAATAAAAATCAAAAGTATAAGGGATGTGAAAAAACAAATCCCTCCTTTATGAATTGGAAATAAAAGGAATAAAATGTAGAAGATGCTTGAATATTAAAAAGAAAGATATGGAGCCTTACTAAATTTCTTCATAGGAATGGCTAAAGAAAACACAATAATTAGAGGGAATAAATGATCCCCCAATATTATGAAATAAATTGTACAGTTTTGGGGTCATTATTGTTATTTTAAAATGTAAAAAAATTAGATTTATAAAACTATATACAATGAAGGTGTTATAATTGAATATAAGAGAGGGAGGTCCCTTTACTTAAGAGGGTGATTCCAAAATCGTGATAGGTGCTTCTTAAGATATTTGGGG
This sequence comes from Viscum album, assembly GCA_963277665.1. Classification (NCBI taxonomy): domain Eukaryota; kingdom Viridiplantae; phylum Streptophyta; class Magnoliopsida; order Santalales; family Viscaceae; genus Viscum; species Viscum album. The sequence goes on along the minus strand of OY728151.1, from coordinate 498,367,113 downwards.
GTACGACTAGAATACTCTAGACAGGGGAACAAATAGTAAGGATGTACTCTATGGTATTTTATTGGTCTTTAATTAGATGTTATGTGTGGGATTATATGAAAATAGAGGGGAGTTTTTTATTATTTCTCAAATTAAGGTTTTCGACAGTATATAATAACTTGATAAAAACACGAAACATTTTCATTGTTTCATCCCATTTTGTCCACAAAATTGAAGCAGTTTTAATTATTTTATAACTCCATGGGAATAAAAAATTAAACTATTACACTTGGTTATGTGTATGTGAGTCATGTAGTTAATGAAATTATTTTAAAATATTAAAATATAAAATAGGTTTTGGAATATTAACATTGGATTTATAAATTAATTAAATAACCTCAAAAGAAAATTATTTTCAAGGGTAAACATAAAATTTATCTTTTAAAACATTATTATAATTGATCACGTCAATTTTTTTTGTCATTACGATATCATAATACACACCTTATATTCATACATTATTTAATTTTACTTGAAAATTTGATTATCTTAAAATATTATGAAACTTCTCTATGGGATAATATCGATGTTCTGATTCCAAAAAACAATACTTATTTTACTAAAATAATTTTATAAATATTTAAATTTTTTATTTTAAGATAATAATCGACATTTATTTTCAAATAATGGGTTTTTTGACAATAGATCTTATTAAAGACTCTTAAATGAAATTTTTTACCCCATGAAATTATATTAACAACTATACTTAATAAACGCCATTTTTTGGAAAATATTATATTAAAATATAATTTCTTTTATAAAATTAAATAATTTATCAAAATTAATTTCTTAATTTATATTACATATTAAACAAAATATAATTTTTTTATCTAATATGAATAAAATCATTTAAAATGTAACAATGGCGATAAGAAGATATAAAAACTATTATTTTACAAATAAAATATAAGTATTCATATAACTGGTGTCGTGAAACATTTCCCTTTGTTAGACCATAAAATTTTCTAATAGTAAGGTGTTTGAAGGTGATATTTTTATGGGGTGGTTAAACATATATGTTTTGGGTTGTGATCATCATGATATTTAACTTACCCTATAAATGATTTCAATTGAGCTTTAGTTGGTGGATATATACATTGTATTGGTCAAGGGGAATGCCTAATGATTCTATCAACTAAGGTAGATCTGATAAATGGGATTTATAGGGTACGATTCATCTAGTTAATTCCATTTCTTCTTTTTTTAATATCAATTGGATTTATCATAACCCAATATTTATAATAATCATATAATAACTATTCAAGAACTATTTTGTTGATGTGAATTATGCTAAATATTATTTTAACTCAGATAGGATATAAAAATTCGAAATCAGTGCATGTGTTCTATAAAAACAAAATACGTAATTGGTAATTAACTTCAACCATAAAGGAAAATTAATTTGTAAAATTTCTTGTCTTTAGAGCTTTTCTTTAATAGTAAAATATTGTAAAATATTGTATTTATCATTATAAGCCAAATAAATGAATTTTTGAGTCATGGAATATTTAAGAACCAATTATTTGAAACTCACATTCAAAATTTCCTATATATATATATATTCACATTAATCATTACTATTGATAATTTTGATCCAAAATAATAAACTAATGAATATAATAATAAAAACACTCATATCATTCCCATGTAAAGGAGACCCTCACCACCACTTATCCTCACTATTTCTAATACTGGAATCATTCCCAATATCTACCATACCCTCTCATACCCACTATCCATAGGTCCATGTGTTGATGTTATCACCAAAAGATCAATTCCTAGTTACTTGATGGCTCATTCAGGGAGGTGATATTGAAGAGGTAACATTGACAAACTATCTCTTTTAATTCCAATTATTCTTCAACATTACCCCACCTCCTTTATCCATCAAAAAATATTAATTATAGTATCATATATATAATTTAATGTTATATTTATAATGTAATATACTATGTCCAACAATTTTATCAACTCTCCTAATTCCAAGAAAAATGAAACCATTTTCTATATTATGTTAGATAAATGCCTTCTTTGGTGAGTAGTTTTTTCTTACTAATGGATTCATGGTATATTTTAAATTCACATATAATTGTTTAAAATAATGTAATTTATTTATTATATGTTTATTATAATTTTTTAGAGTATATGTCCATAACATTATAAAAATTAATCTAGTTAGATTTGGTCAAACGAACTAAAAAAATAAACTAAAAATTTCACAATAACATTTTAATAAAGACACATCCACATTTTAGAAAAAGTGATATATTGGACCATTTTAAGTTATATATGAATGAATAAAATTTTTTCACATTAGGAGTAGTATTTCAATTTTAGAAGAACATCCATATTTATACACAATGAATCAACCATGAAACCATGAATCGAACGCTCCTAGAATAAAAAATAATAAATTTAATAACTCATAAAATATACATAAATTAACATAATAGAAACATAATAAATAAAATATTTTAGAAATAGTTTCTTAATTAAGTAAAAAATTAATATTATTTGATATTCCTTGACATTTAGTGCATGTGAAGAACTCATTTGGACATAAAGGAATGGATCTCTTCAAACCAACATATTTTCTTCATGTTATGATTTATAAATCATTAACTAAAGTTAAATATTTAATAATATAATATCATTACTATATATTATGTATATATTTTCCACACATAAATAAAAATACTATTTAATCTCTTTTTTATGGCTATATATCTGTTTTAATGGTTCATTTATTAATTTCATTCAAAAAATTGATTAGAGGGAACTTCCATCTTGTCATTTAATATTTTAAATTATCACTCAATGAAATGTTTTAAAACATAAATGGTTTCTAAAAAATTCATTCATTCTTTAAAAAATCATCTGAGATAAGATTTGGTTTTACAGATATTATTATACCCACACACTCAATAAATAATCTTTTCTCCTTTACCTTAAACCTCGATTAAGTTGAAAATTTATAGAGCGACCTTACCACTCCTTATAAAATAATTAAATAAATTGGAAATAAGTCATATTTATAAATGATTAGAAATTTTATGAGGAAAGAAGATGGATAGCAGGTACGTGAGCCTCTACAACGATGATGTTCCATGCTAGGGTTTCCCACGGATGGCATTTCCTCGCGATCTCAAGTTTGATCTTATTTCTGGGGGACTTCTCATCCATCGTATTGTTCCATGTATCCCTCGTCGATGAGTGATGTTCTTTACGGTACCGTGGGATATGGGGATACAAGAAAGAGGCATTTCACATATTTGAAGGACTTTTCTCCTAAAAGGATTATCCGCAAAGGTTAGATCATTCATGTTCAAGCTAATGAGGATGTTATTGCAGACATGTGTATGCTTTAGAACTTTTAAATTATTTCTTGATTGATTATTCCAGTTGGTTTTATGAATTTAAAGGTATCTAATTTTTTGGCAAGAGTCAATGAGGTCTGGGGTTTCCCCGATTTCAGTGTATCCCGATATGAATGGGATTTTTTCTAAATCATGTTCCCAGATGAGGAGATAAAACGTCATCCTTGGGGGTTCAGCTCAGTTTCACTGAAGATAGGATTGATTTCTATTCATGACTTGGACTCTCATTCAATCTGTTCTAAAAAAAAACTCCAATGTATAGGTATGGAGTCGATTTTTGGGCCTAAATTGGATTTACAGGAACCATCGCATACACTTTTATATTGAATTGGGTGTAGGATATCCTATCAGAATGGATAAAACGATAGATATGGCTAGTTATGGATATTATCCCAGGGTTTTAGTTGAATGCAATCTCAATTCTGATCTATCTGATCAGTTTTTTCATTCCACTTTAAAGTATGAAATCAAATTTCATATTAAATATGACAAGTTACGCTCATTTTTATCAAAATGTCAGTCCACTTGACACAAAAATGAAAACTGTTTTAGGAATTATACTTATAATTTTTGTTCTAACAAGGGTCACAAAAAGAAGATATTCAAGAGGCTACAAAAAAGGCAACGCAAGGGATAATCCTCTAGTGTTATGGAAGAAATAAAGGAATATGATATTGTACACATGGATTTTATTGAAGAGAAAAGGGTTGTGCAGGAGATTAATACTATTGGGGCTAATGTAGTTTAGGAGGAGGATGATATATATCCTGGAAGGGTGAAATGTTAATAAGAAGAGCCTCACTGTCAGGCTAAGGTGATACAAATATCTGGTGATAGGCCTATTGAGTAGGCATGGCTTGAGATTTCCCATATAGGTCTACTGGACATGAAGATCATAAGCTCATGGAGTTTGTTCATCATTCTACTGACTTGGTTTCTTATAGATCTAATATTACAGGATCTATGTTTCTTGATGAACTGAAGTGTAATGGGACTTAAACAAAATTTGGGGGTAACTAGAATGACACTAATAATGAATAATCACCAAGGAAAAAATATTATCAAGATGGTGTTGATAATTGAAATGCGATTGTTGATGGTTTTTCTCCGGAACCTTTGAAGAAAGAAAGTCCAAGGAAGCACTAATCACACATGAATCCAACTATGAGAAATAGATCCAAGTTAAGTATAAGATATTTTCAAGGAAATATTTTCAGTCCATTCAGGGATGAGTCTGATTGGGATTATGATGACGATAATTTTATCGGTTTTGATTACTGAACTGCTTTCTTTTGAATGAGGGCATTTGGTCATGTATTACCCCATTCCCCTCTATTTGTTTTACTTCCTCATTTTATTTAATAAAGATTCATTACATCACCTTTAATTATTAATGATTATTATTCCAATATGAATGTCCAAATATTATTTAACCTTTTTCTTGGAAAATATTGTGATATTCCCTATGGTTACTACTTATGAGATGATTATGAAACACATTTCATTCCGTGAGTAATCCTTTTTTTCCTTAAACTTAATTTCAATGTTTTGCACACATATACATATAAATGTTATGATGGGTGTCCCTAGATATCAATTCAATGCATTGGGTATTGTTTTGTCTTGTAAGACATTATATATGGGAATAGGGAGTAAACCTTATTCAGTATGGGACTATATCAATATGGTGATATCATTTTGGAAGTGATCCTTTTTAAATATTATTGTCATGTCAAATTTTTTTACCAAATTAATGTGTCTCCATGATAATATTATTCCTTGTTTTATATTTTATTACTTCATATGTTTATTCACAAGTCATTCAATTTATGTTGTAATGTTATTCCTTCTTATTTGTGTTTTATGTTTCATTTCCATGTTTTATCCCTTACTACACTTTCTATCTCACCACTTCTGTCTATGTATTGCCCAGGTTATCCTATTTTGTTTTAGAAGATAAATTGTAGTTTGGATTTCACTATTGATATTAATAATTATATGTATTATTCAAGATTAATGTTGACAAATTATGTGACTATTATTCTAAGGACACAATTATTTTACAATACTTTTCTTCTATCTAATGAATAATTATTCTTAGAATCTTGTGATGATAAATGTAAAAGTCATGGGTTGATAAAAGTGTAATAGTTTAATTCTCAGTAGGAGGAATCATAAATTCATTTAGAGTTTGATTTTATTTATATTTATGGGTTTATTGGTCATATTTAGTAATCATATACCTAGTATATATTTTTTTGGGTTCTCTATTTTACACATCATATGGATTTAAAAATGTAAAAGAATAATAATATGAAGGAAAACTATATAATTTATTTAAGTTATATATTATTAAGGATGTTATTTTATTACTATATCTTAATAATATTTAATAGGAATCATTATGGAATATAAAATGGGGTTATTGGGTAATTAAATGATGTTAGAAAAAATATCCAAAAAAGTATCCCTTTAATGATATGAAAGAATTATCAATTCTGGATAACTCATATAAGAAAGTGCAAGATATGATGGATATTATATATCAAATGTTTAAGAGGGAAAATGGACAGTTTAAGGTCACTTTTGGCATGAGATGAGTATCACTTAGTGATAGAGTTTGATACTAGATATTTTTTAGCTCGTAGCCACATGGGTTAAATACATATTTTGTATTGTTGAGTATTACCAAGGATATTGTTTATGTGTAATATTTATTCTAATAATGTAGAATCTATTTAAAATTTAAATTAATTTTAATTGAGGAGTTTAATACTATCTCCGACTGTTATTCTCTAAATCCTCGATGCTTGTCACCTACCTGTGGGGGCTAGGAGGAACACTTGAGGCATTTTTTCTACCTAACCCAGTGACATTCATGACATGGTGTAATAGTCATTATAAAAATGTATCATGGAAAGAAAATAGTATAATTTCTCTCTTATTGATGTTTTTGTGGTTAGTATTGAATTTAGATAGAATTTATGATTGTAAATTCATGGGAATTGACACATAAAAAGGTACCATAAACCACACTGTGGGGGAAGACCAAGATACCTTATATGTTTCAGTGGTAAGGTATCCCCAAAAATATTGATGAGGAACAATTTTAACTTATCAACCATGTGTAGGTCTGATATGGTAATGTGTATATAGATAATCCAGGGGCTATTTCTGTGGAATACTCATGCATTATATGGTCAGAAACATGAGAATACATGTTTTTTATTGTAATATGTATTTTCAAACAGTTATAGTTTATTAAGTAAAAGATAATAATGTAAGCTATGTTTTCATAAATATATTACTACTTCCTATTGAATATTTGAAAGTCACACGTATATATCTATTTTATAATATTAATTTAATAATCCATGTTTAGTAATATGTTATTAAAATTGATATATCATTTATCTGTTGGAAAAATTTAATTTTTTTTATATCCTATTTTTTATGGTAATGTTCACTATTTTTGTTTATATTTCCATAATAATTTAGAATATACAGTTTTTTATTATAATAGATTTTTAATGAAGAGAATGATTTTACCAATTCCTTGATATTGATTTCATGCTTTATGTTATGGTTTCTTTTATTTTTTTTATCATTTAAACATTGTTCTTATTATTATATTGTGTTTGAATACTGATATTAGAATGTTATGCACTTGAGTTATGTATCTAAAAAAACTATTTATAAAAAATATAGGAATTTATATTCAACATAATTTATAATTGATTAAATAATTAATGTATAATGGGTATTTTTTTTCTAATTTACATTTTGTAAAATTGATTTTTAAATGAGAGTTTGAAATAATATTTTTGAATCTATTTTAGAGGATAAACATGTTTGATTTATTGGTATTAGTGGTAACTAAAAATATGTAGACCTGAAGGGATTTCTATGGTGGGTAGTACCTTATCTGATATTCAACTGGATGATGGTAGTTAGATTGTAATATGGTGGGTTATACAATCTTGTTGTTGAGATATTATGATGGTTGGTTTCTTAATTTAGTATCTATGAATTTTGTAGTTGTATTATGATTTGTAATCAGATTATGTACAATAATAATGATTACTAACATTATGATTCATTAATATTTTTTGGGATATAAAATACTCTTTTACATTGGATTAATAATTGATATATGAATTTTAAACTGTGTTTTATTTTAAATATTAGTGATGTAATTATTTTTTGGTAACTTGAGTTCAATTATAGATTAGTGTATCATGAGTTGCTAGATTCATCGATGTATACCTTAGGGACTTATAGGTAGTAAATATTTGGGAAAAATATAATTTTACTTCTCTAGGATGAGTAAACATATGGTGGGTTTGTAGTAATGTCTCATATAATAAATACAGTGATATAATATCATATTATCAACATTCATATGGTTATATTAATTGCTCATTTATTTTTTTGTTCAAAATTTCTCATTTTATAAATGAGAATTAATTTTATAAGTGTTATATTGAATTATTATGTGTGTTTGGATGATGTTTATGGTGTTTTTTAGAGAAATTTATTTTATTAGGATTGGTGAAACATATAGATTATAACTATTGATGACACTTTGTGCCCAATGAGAGGCCATTAGGTACTTGTTGAACATAATAGAGGCCAATGTGTCCTAGGTTTTCCACTATGTTTTCATAGGTTAAAGATCATGAAATGAGTATCCAATGGGTGTTTTCATTTAGAGGAAATAGTTTGGTGATTTCTTCCATCAATTTTAATTGTATTTATTCATTATCAGAATTCATTTTAACCTCTACCTGACAAGATCCCTCTTATAACCTCCTTTTAGTCTTTTCTTCCCTATCAAATCATCCTTTATCATTAGAAGTTTCAAGGGAGTTCATCATGCCAAAACCAAGGTAATATCTAATATAAATCATGATTTCCACTATTTATTATTTCAATTTATTTATTATTAGCAAATAGTCTTTTGATTTGATATTTCATCTAAGTCAGGCATTTGAATATATAGTGTCTTACATTCATTCATTAATTGGGTCATATGTGAATAATTTCCAGATATTATTTTCTTTATTATGTTGAGGTGTATTCAAGATATTTATTTATTAGTGTTTATTGATTAGGGAACTTGATTTTGGGCTTTTTGAGTCTAAATTATTTGGTTATTTCAACCCATTAATTGATAAGGTAATTACTTGGTATTTTTTCCTAGGTTTTTTTGTTTGTGATTCAATATATTAGTATTATTATTATATTAAATTGATTACAAATGGTTGAAAATGTGTTTTTGTTGATGTTAGATTCCTATAGGAGTATGAAAGGGGTCTTATAAAGACCTTGCTAATTATAGTTCATTCATACACAATTGTAATTTTTAGGAGTTTCATTGGATTTGGTTGCTAGTATTTGTTTAATTTAATAAATGTAAATTTTTGTTACATGATAATTATATCAATTAATTATTTTCAATGAATCACAAAATTATATATTCTAAGAACACTCCTTTGATAAACATCTTTTAAAATAAAATTTTAATTAGTTGTAAACAAAATATTAATCATGACATATGGAAGAAGTAATTATGGTATTTTCGGATGGTGATATTTTATGTTATTAATATTTTAATGACATATTATATACCCCCTTTAATTATTTTATATAAAATGTGAATAAGTTTTTTGAAATATTAATGTTTTAATACTAAGTATCAGTTTTGAGCATTTTTTAAAAGTAGTCAAATTAAGTCAGTTTACTATTTTATTTACAACTCTCCCCCTACTAATCCAAATTGTGTGGTTTATGTTTTTTAGGATTCATAATTCAATATCCAGCATTTTATTAGAAGGGATCATGGGAAAATTCTTCCATTTGAAGGCTCTTATAAACCATAGAAAATGACCCAAATAATTTGTGAAGAAACAGGACCATCCCTGATGATTGAGTTACTAGTCTCACTCCCGAAGCCCATATTTTATGAAACTCCACCTTTTGTTCTTGAATATCCAAAATAATCATGGAATAAAATAGCATGGCCCAAATCCAATAAAAAGGGGCCCAAATGAAGCTTTGAAATCCAGCCCACCATTCTGGCTGGGAATAAAAATCCTGAAATTATTTATGACATATCCCATGATATAATTATCAAATAGAGATTATATTTTTTATTGTGAAAGAAAAGATATTTTAGGCCGAAATTGTTGAATAAAACATTCTGATTTTAAGTAATATCCTTATTCAAAAAACCTTTCACATTTTGGATTCCAAAAAAATTGGATTGAAATGGACAGATTAAAATTGATTAATCAACCGGACATAACATTGGCTCCATAGGTCCAAATGACTCCACAATGTTAGAGAGGTCGGAAAACATTTTTATCTAAAACATTGACGAAGGATACATCTCTATATTATGTTGTCTTAATGTCCAAATCTTATATCCAAGTGGATGGACAGATTTTGAATGCAAACAGTTCACTTCCTTGGGCTATAAATACACCCCCTCTATTTCAAAGGGGTTGGAATTTTAGAAGAGAAGAGAATATATTGGCACGTCCAAAGCCTTTACAAGTGCTTGGGAGGACCTTTAATACTCATGTTTTCACTTGATATACCCTTCCTCCTCTTTTTGTTTCCTTTCACTTCCGTTTTGTTCTTCGTTTGCAATCTTGTAAGTTTGTGTTTTGTAATTTTGTTTTACTGCATGTTTTTTCACCAATATCTCTTATTCTCAACCACCTTATGTAGTTTAATATTAATTTTCATAAAATAGTTTAAATATTGTTGAATCCCATTCCCATATTTTTCTTCCTCATTCAATTTAAAGTTCGTTTTCTTAATTCTCATCATTGTTCGTGTGTGTGTGTTTGACGTACCACTCTTTTCTTATAACTTTATTTTTATTCTCTTGTTAATTCATAATCATAAATATATAAACCAAATTAATATTAAAATCAATGTTTGAGTAAATATATTATTGGGGTGAGTTGAAATTTAGGGGTGTTAACTGATTGAGAGTATTGGCTCGATGAATATTCATTAATTTAACATTGTGTATGTTGGACATAACATGTCATTGATTAATGACTTGTTTTGTTTAACGTGTGGTTTCCATGGATTATTTGAACCATAAATAAACTACCATAAAAAATATATGATTGATATTAGAACCCTATGTTAAGTTAAGGCTTGGATAAAATCCTTAATGCTTAGTAATTCCAATCAACATTATCTTGCGATGTGGGTGTTAAATTAACAACAATATAAAGAAATGCTCCAGGATATCACATGATTATCACCCTAAAAATGAAATCACCCCAATATTTATCAAATTATTAAATCAAACACCAATCATTAATCACTTCATTTATGCTTTTCAAACAATCCTCCCAATCAGAATACAATCAACTAAAAACAAATGACTATTACAAAGTATCATCACTGAGGATTCGACCCAAGTGCTGCTATACACATTAGTAGAGCACTTGAACCTTGACCGGTCAATAGGTAAAAATCTTCTGTGCATTTAAAATGGCGTTGTTTCTGGGGATGATTCTTTATATAGTCATTAGTTTCATGTTATTGTAAAAAACCCCAAAAGAATAATGTTTAAAAAATTGAAAAAAAACACAAAGAAAAACCCGCCTTCTCATAAAAATCATAAACTGAATAAATCCAAAAAAACAATCTTCATATTTATTCCAAATCATTCTGAATTCCCCATTCCTCCCAAAAAATCCATTATATTTGTTTGACCGTTAAATTGAGTGAATACTTCCCCAAAATAAGAGGAATATAATAGATAACCAAATAATTCAAGAACCTGTCCTTGTCCAACCAATTGAATTAGATATGGCCAATCCTAGGAAATAAACACTTAAAGAACTTTTTTCCCCTGATATGAATTACCAAACTCTTGGTATTCAGTATCTAAACATAGAGGCTGACTTTGAACTCAAATCAAGTTTGATTCTTCTTCTCCCTCATTTCCATGGGCTAGCTGGTGAGGATCTATATCTTCACATTAAAGATTTCCATCTGGTGTGCTATACCATGAAGCCTAAAGGGGTTTCTAAGGAACATATAAAACTCCGAGCATTCCCTTTATCCCTAGATGACACTATTATTTCATGGAGATACTACCATCCTACTGGTTCCATAACAACATGAAATGACATGAAGTGGCTCTTTTAAGAAAAAATATTTCATGCTTCTCGTATTGGTTCTATCTCAAAGGAAATAAGTGGTATCTATCAGTTCCCAAGTGAATCACTCCATTAGTACAGGGAAAGGTTCAAAATGATTGTTGCAACCTGCCCACATCACCAAATCCCTGATCAAATCTTGATCCAATAATTCTATAAGGGGTTATTGGCTATGGAGAGAACTCTCATTAATGCTGCTAGTGGCAGTGCTCTTGTTGATAAAACTCCCACAACTGCAAGAGATCTCATAAGTAACACGGTTGCAAACACAGAACAATTCCATACTCGATCACATGATCAATTCAAACAAGACCAAGATAATCAATCAATTGAGCCGAACAAGATGACCGAGTAGATGAGTGAACATACAGGTCTTGTGCGACAACTAGCTATGGCTACCAAATCCTCAACCTCATCTTCTCCGAAATCAATGTTTCCTAGACCTTTCAAAAACCATGGAATCAGAAATTCATCATCTCATCCAACGAACACATGTCCACAATGTCAAGAGCATCAATATGATTCATCTGGACCAATGGAAGTCAATGAAACATATGATCAGATGAACACCAACCCTCAACATTTAGGTCAGTTCATTAGAAACTTCAACCAACCCCACTATGTGTACTTCTCTTCTTCCTATATCTAAGGCCTTAGGTATGGTAATACCATATCTCATCCCCCTCAATTCCCTGCTCAAAACCCAAACCAGATTCAATATGGTCAAGGTGTTTGTAACATCCAAGAACCTTATCCTTTTATTCCTCAACCTCAAAGGAACAATCCTCCTTTTGGATTTCATTATCCTAGTGATCCTTCCCAATTCCAAAACCACTACAATATCTTTCCCAATAACCAAAATCTAGGTAATCCTAATCCGGGACAAGCCTCTACATCCAAGAAACCTTGGGAAGGCGCAGTGGAAGATCTTTCCTCCTTCACCCATTCTAGCCTCAAGAACATTGAAACCCAAATCAGTCAACTTGCATCCCACCATAGTCAGTAGCAGCCATCCAATTCTTCCCAAATCTAGGATCAACCATTACCCAAACCCAAGGGAAATGTAAGTACAATTACACTTAGATCGTAGAAGCAACTTGATATGCCTCAAGATAAGTCCTCCAACCCCCCTTTAAAATTTGACCTAGAAAATGAAAAGATAAAGAAACTTGAAAAGGTACCTAAAACCATTGCCTCACCTCATTAAATTCCACTTAAGAACCTAATTCCTTTCCCTCAAGCCGTTTATAAGCCAAATAAGCCCTTTAAACCTGATCTTGAAATGCTCGACATGTTTTGACATGTTGAAGTCAACATTCCCCTATTAGATGCCATAAAAAAATTCCTATGTATGTCAAGATTCTCAAGGAGTTCTGTACCCATAAGAGGAAACTTAGGACCTTCGTTTCAACTTAAGAGTCCATACCCATTAACTGAAAAGATCGAGGGACATTTATGGTTCCATGCCAAATTGGAAGTTCCAACATTGATGATGCACTCATAGACCCAAGAGGATCAATTAATGTCATGCCCAAATCAACATTCTCCAACCTTGGTCTATGTCCCATACATCAAACGAGTGTTGTCATTCAATTGGCCAATTGAAGGACAACCAGTCCTGAAGGTATAATTCAAGATGTCCTAGTCCGAGTCAATGATCTTATCTTACAATGCCAATTTCTATGTCCTTGACATGGAAGGTGAGAAGAAATCTTCTCGATCTCCACTAATTCTAGGAAGAGCATTCCTCATGACTGCAAGAATCATGATTTTTGTCCATTCAGGCATCTTATCCATGGAATTCGGTGACCAAATGGTCATGTTCAACACTTTCCATGCCACACAATACCCATCTATGGATCACTCTCCATTCTCAATCCATGCTTCTTAGGACACTTCTGAGATTCAATCAAACCCCAATCCACCATGTTCTTCTTGTTCTAATGGAAAATGATCTTGTGAAATCTACACCATGATTAACAAAGTCATAAATGGTGATGTTGATGTGGAACTTTTATTCTTAGACTCTATCAATCTAGAGGATCTTGAAAACTCTCTTGAATCCCACATAAATTCTGATCTCTACTACTCCACTTTGGACAGTATTAAGGAAAAATAATCTGAAGCAAGAGAAGTCCCTTCTTCCATTCCTGATTTGTCTAGCCCAGAAGTGAAAGATGAGACTGATCTGAAACCTCTTCCTTAACACATGAAATATGCATTCCTTTTTTATGATCACTCATATCCTGTCATTATCTCTGATTCACATACTGAAACTGAGGAGTCCAAACTTGTTTAGGTGTTAGATGAAAACAAAAAGGCCCTAGGTTGGACCCATGATGACATACCATGAATCAACCCTGCCCTTTGCACACATCAAAAACATATTGAAGAGTCATCCTAACCAATTAGACAACCACAAATAAGACTCAATCCACTCATACTTGAGGTAGTTAGGGAATAGATCCCCAAGATTCTTCAATCTAGTATTATCTACCCAATTTCTGATAGTGAATGGTTTTGTCCAATTCAAGTTGTACCTAAGAAGGGTGGGATAACTGTTGTCACAAATGAACATGGAGAGGTAGTCACAACTGAAGTGATGAACAAATGTCATGTGTGCATTGACTATATAAAATTGAATGTTGAAACAAGAAAATATCACTACCCTCTTTCATTCATTGATCAAATGCTGGAACAATTATCTAGGAAGTTACACTATTGCTTTCTTGATGGATACACCGACTACTTCTAAATCCCAATCACACGTCAGGACCTAGAAACGACTACTTTCACATTCCCCTTTGAAACTTATGCATATAGAAGAATGCATTTTCTACTTTTCAATGATCCTGTAACATTTGAGATATGTATGATGAGTATCTTCTCAGAATTCATTGAACACTGCATGGAATTCTTCATGGATGACGTTTCCATATATGGCGAGTCATTTTAATCTTGTTTGAAATCACTATCTATAGTCCTTCAAAAGTGTGTCAAGTGTATCCTTGTGTTAAATTTTGAAAAATGTCACTTTGTGGTTGAAAGTGGGATTGTTCTGGGAAACATATTTTGAAAAAATGGTATTGATGTCGATCTTGTGAAAATTGAAGTGATCCAATCACTTCCTGAACCAAAATTTTTTTGAGACCTCCGTTCATTCCTCCGTCATGGTTGTTTCTATCAGAGATTCATCCATAACATTAGTAAAATTTCTATCTCACTCACTAGGATTCTCCAAAATGATGGAAGTTTCCATTTCGATGAGGTTTGAAAGAGATCCTTCTTTGAACTCAAAATTGATCTTACATCTACCTCGATATTCCAACCCCCCAGATCGGTCCTTACACTTTGAGTAGATGTGTGATTCTTCTAATAGTGCTGTTGGGTCTGTTCTTGGTTAGAGAAGAGAAAAAATTACTCATGTCATCTATTATGCCTAAAAAACATTGGATGAAACTCAATCACAATACACTATCACTAAAAAAGTACTTTTAGTAGTGGTTTTTGCCTTAAATAAATTTTGGCCATATCTCTTAGGTGCCAAAATCATCATCTTCACAAACCATTCTGCTATAAAGTTCTTACTCAAGAAAAGTGATTCCAAAATGAGGCTAATAAGATAGATCCTAATGCTCCAAGATTTTGACCATGAAATAAAAGATAGAATAGTAAAATAAAACCCTGTGGCTGACCACTTGAGTAGAATTTCTAATTCCTCTCATTCTTAAATCATTGATCCTAAATTCCCCACAGAGCACCTTTCATCTGTCACTCAAAAAATGAAATTCCCCAACCCTAGTTACCTAGAGTCGGTGTGTTATTACATAGCATTGGAATGATCACAAGGAAATCATATCTCGAAAGACCGATCAGTTTAGTATTATTGGAAACAAGATTCATACATATGTTCAACTTTACATCTTGAAGAGAAATACAACAAAAATATATTTCATTAGGAACATCCAAGCCTCCTAGATAATGCTTGAAGGTCACTCATAAATAACTTCTTCATATCCTGGGGAAAAAATAAAACATTGAAAGGGGTGAGCTCAAATGCTCAGTAAGGGTAAGTAATATAGCAGAAAATAAAATAAATATTAAGCATGGTAAATAATTGAAACCACATGCCCTTACCAATAATATACATGAATAATTTTATGGCATTAACATTAGATGAGTAAATAATTCCATAATAAAACATAATCATGGGTCTTCTACTAGTAGAATGACGACATGAACGATCAATATTATTTCCATAATGAGGGAATGTATAATGCCAGAAATTCTGAAACATTTTGTTATTGCCACAGCCAAGACTTCAAAAATGATTAAGGCGTTGGCCAAAACCATAAATCAAATTGGGAACGGGCCTCAGCCAATTCCACATATAGTTGTCTCATGAGACCTACCGATGCATCGAGAAGCTATTTTGGGCTTCACCTGTCACTTACTAAGTCCAATAAATTCCTCATATAAAAATGTTTAAACATATCATAAACATTCGTATTAAAATTACCATACGAAATGTAAATACATTAACCATAAGCAATGAATGGTATAAAAACATCACATCCACAGTCAAACATATCACAAAAACTTCAATACAATATGTTAGTTCTGTATCATAATAAATCAACCTCAAATAAACTTAAAATCTATCAAAGGATGTTGACATAGATGAAATCAAAACCTTTTTTAGAGAGATAAATCTCTTTATATTTTGAAATCATTTAAGATTCACATAAAAAAATATTTATTTTGAAAATATTCTTATAATACTGTAAGGGAATCTTTGACGATCTTATAGTGGTGCAAAATAGCCGCACCTTCCGTATAAGTAAGAAAACATTTTTACCTTAATTTTGTCAAAAAGGTTAAAATTGACCTTATTTGGAAAATGATGGAAAGAATCCTTTATAAACCTCTTATAAAAGTCAACCAAGGGTATAAATGACTTTAACACATATTCTGTAAAATAGTAAGAATGTTTTGAAATTAATTTTTAAGAATCATGGATGTGGATGATAAAGAGGTCCCATTGGATATTTACATATAAACAACCTCGGATAATGAAGAGATTGTGAAAAAACCATTACATTGTAATTTTCCTTGTTTTATGGTAGGTTAAACTCCTGTATAATGGTGAAATAATTGTTATTAGATTATTCAAGAATCATATAAATTAATATGATATCATATATTATCTTTTAACATTTCGTTGTTAATAATATCTTAGTATTATCGTCGTTTAGGGTGTTAATTTACTCATTTTCTTTTACATGTTTTGTTACATATTCCGTGTTTGTTATGGATAGGTTGTATCTTATTCATTTCCAGAATTATATCAAGTCCTTAAATGTTATTTTGAATCACCAAATGAGAATTATACTTGAATGGATACGATGGGGAATGAATCTCATCACATTCGTGGAGACGGTAGTCCGTACGTACGCATTAGCGACAATATCATTCTTTTGATATTAAAAATAATATATGATTGGATGGTATAACATATATATAGAATCATTATCATGTTATATTTATTATTTCAATGATTTAAACATCATTATTATACCTATCTAAATAATATTGTTTTGAATAACAATTACACCACGACGTGGAGACAGTAAGCCGTACGTACACACATATGGTGACATGTCATTCATAGGATGGATAAAATACTAAATACGGTTCTACCATATTTATAATAACGTCTAAGTATATAGAATATAGAGGATTTATTATTTTAGAATGGTAATAACAAAGAAAGTAGAAGTTGAAGAAGAAATGAACTTGAAAAAGGGTGATGAAAACATTACCTCTTCTTCGGGTTCTTCCTTTTGATTTGATCAAAAGGAATCCTTAATAATGGATTTTGGATCAAACTATGGCCTCTATGTTTAATTTAGGGAAGTTGAGACTATATTTGTTCAGTGTTTGGCCGATCCAAAAGGCTTTGAAGGTGTGGATAATTGGGTAGAAGTGGTGTCCTTTTATAAGGGGGGGGGGCACCTTAGGAAAATATAGAAATATTATTTTATAAGAAATTAAGATTCGGTTTCTAATGGATCCAAAGTGGATTATTTATAAGATAAGATGGTTATGGGTCAAAAAACACTCAACCAATAGAATTTAGACAGGTTGGGGTCATTATATTAATCTCATCTTTTAGTTTTGACTCTTAGTTAATTAGTTTGACACTTACCATGTCACTTTGTATTATTATATTATATAGTTAATAAACATACTAAATACCTAATAGAGACCACCCATGTGGTCCATTAATGATATTACTATCATTATATATGTATCTTGGCCGAACCTTAGATTTTTAGGAATTTAATATCTATTAATAATATAATTTTTTAAAAAAACTCTTTTATGTCAATTTTGACACTATTGGGTATTTTGTTTTTGATAAATATATAACAGCATTATTACTTTGAAAAAAATTATATAAATAATCCTAATATGTCATATTAACATAGAAAATTATTTTAATTTATAAAAAGTCTCAAATTACATTTATTTGGGTATTTATAATATTAATTATCTTAATCATTCATTAATACGATAATTACTGTATCATCATTGTGTCATAAATAAATTAAATTATTTAACGTATAAAAATAATAATTAAAATACCATTATTTAGGAAATCTTTTTATATTTATAATGAATATTTATAGTCTAAATTTCAAAATATATAACCCAATGTAATTTTTTTTCTAAAAGATATATGCTTATGACTTTTTTGTATTTATTTTAACTTAATTAATATAAAGTGTCCTTATCACCAACAAGTGGCTCCATGGGGTCCCAAAATCGACCCAAAGATGCCCATGGTCGGACATGTATTAAAAAATAAGGTTTGGACACGTTTTAGAGTAATTTATTATTATTATAATATTAATATTTTACCCTTATTTACCGGATTTACCCTTTAACCATGGTAAATAAAATATTTACCGAAATAATTATCCAAATGTCTAAAAATGAAATTTACCAATTTAAAAAATTTGTACATAATGATTCCAAATATGGAATCCATTTTTCAAAATTCAAAATACAGAAGTGGCAGAAATTAATTTAAAATTAATTCTCTTCTTTAAAACAAAAAGCATGTTTTTAAGAGATAATAACTATCAAAAGATTGACGTTTGTTTATGTCCGGTTTAATTATGAATTTATGTACAATGACCAAAATCATATTAAATCATAAAAATATATTCCAAATAAACATTTAAAACACTCAAATTCATAATTTATCTCTATTAATTATTTCGATTAAAAAAGTTTTTTTTATTAAAAATTTAGTAATTTTCACTATTCATCAAAATATAAAAGTTATCTGAAAAGTATCAAAATTTCATCCTAGGATAATTTCGATATTCCGAATCCAAAAATGAAGTCCATTTTGAATGATAAAATGTATAAAAATTAAAAAATTGGGTATTACTATTCATAACGGCTACTTTGATTGGTCGCGGCGTGTTAGAATCTTGAAGATGCGTACAACATGCGCTACTATATTATTGAAAGAGAAGCGTACTGTGGATGCATGGGGTGTTACATTCACTCCTCCTTCAAATAATTTGGCCCTCGAAATTTCTAGAATATTACTACATAAAAAGACTCGGGTGGTTCTTTTTCATAAGTTCCTCGGGTTCCCAAGTTTTATCTTCCATTTTAGGGTTTCTCCATAGAACTTTTAACAGACATGTCATCCGGTTTCTGAGAACTTGTTCTCTCGTATAAATAATCCTGATTGGCTCTTCACAATATGAGAGATCGGGTTCCAGTTCTATTTCTTCATAGGTGAGTACATGTGTTGGGTCAGTCATGTATTTTCTCAATAGTGATACGTGGAACACATCGTAAAATTTGGAGAGATTTGGAGGCATTTCCAAACGGTAAGCTTCAACCACAATGCGTTCTAGAATTTCGAAAGTTCTGATGTACCTGGGACTCAATTTACCTTTCTTAACAAGACTTATAAATCCCTTCCCTAGAGATACCTTCAAGAAAACATGTTCTCCAACATGAAATTCCAAATCTTTCCTTCGATTATTGGCATAGCTCTTCTGCTTACATTTAGCTGCTTTAATGTGGTTTTGGATTACCTTTACCTTTTCCATCGTTTCCTCCACTAGTTCTGGGAGAAAAATTTTTCTTTCACCAACATCATCCCAACAGGTTGGTGTGGGACATCTCTTTCTATAAAACGCTTCATATGGTGCCGTCCGAATACATGAATGGATTCTATTGTTATAAGAAAATTATACCAGAGGTAAATATTGATCCCACATACCGTAAAAGTCAAGTGAACATGATCTCAACATTCCTTCAATGGTTTGAATAGTCCGTTCTGATTTTCTATCTGTTTGAGGGTGGTAATCAGTGCTCAAACAAAGTTCAGTATCCAAGGCCTTTTGAAGGCTTTTCCAGAATTTTGTTGTAAAACGGGGATCACAAACCGAGACAATCAATAGGGGTACTCCATGAAGTCTCACAACTTCATTAATATATATTCTCGCTAGACGTTCAAGTGGTAAATCCTCCCTTATAGCAAGTAAATGTGCTGAATTGGAAAGACAATCAACAATGACCCATATTGCGTCGTTCCTTCTAGGAGTCTTTGGTAGTCCCATGACAAAGTCCGTCGTGATATTATCCCATTTCCACTCAGGTATGGGAAGAGGTTGCATGACTCCTCTATGATGTTTCCTCCCAGCTTTCACTTGTTGAAAAACTATACATCTTGACACAAAATCAGCAATCTCTGTCTTCATCTTGTCCCACAAAAAATGTTCCTTTTAATTTCTATACATTTTGGTGCTCCCATGGTGTATAGAGAAATTGGAATTATGAGCATCTTCCAACAATTCACTTTTTAAATCAGGTATATCGGGAACACAAAGTCTCCAAACAAATTTCAAAATTCTATATTCATACACAAAGTCACTCAATCTACCATCATTCACAGCATTAATATTATTTTTAAACACTTCATCATTTTCTTGAGAACTCTTTATCCTTTCTAGTAAAGATAGTTTGGAAACCATTTGAAAAAGTGTCTATGTTTCACCTTCCATGGTTATTCCCATATCCATCATTACTAGATCCATGTATATAGGATCCTTTTCAACTCTCATCTTGTTCAAAACTCCATGATCCTTTCTTCTCAAAGCATCTACCACCTTATTTTCCTTCCCCGGGTGGTAGTGTATCGTACAATCGAAATCCTTGAGAAGTTCAAGACATCTCCTTTGCCTCATGTTTAGTTCTTTCTGTGAGAAAATATTCTTCAAACTCTTGTTATTAGTATAAATATCACATTTTTCACCATAGAGATAGTGTCTCCAAATCATCAGAGAAAATATTACAGTGGCTAACTCAAGATCATGAGTAGGATAGTTTTTCTCATGAATTTTCAGCTGTCGTGATGCATAAGCAATAACCCTATCATTCAGCATAAGGACACAACCAAGTCCTTTCTTCTATGTATCACTATAAATAACGAACCCATCATTCCCCGATGGTAGAATCAATATAAGAGCATTGAATAATATTCTCTTAAGTTCTCAAAACATTATTCACACTCTTTTTCCCAGACAAATTTAACCCCTTTACGCGTGAGCTTCGTTAATGGGTTAGCTAATCGGGAAAAATTATGGACAAAATGTCGATAACGACCTTCCAAACCAATAAAACTGTGTACCTCAGTTATACTCTTCGGTGCTATCCATTCTTGGATTGCCTTGGTCTTAGAAGGATCAACAGAGATTCCATCCTTAGAGACAATATGCCCAAGAAAAGAAATCTCCTGAAGTCATAATTCACACTTTCTAAACATCCCATATAATTCATGTCTTCTAAGAGTCTTTAGGATAATGGCCAAGTGATTTTCAGGATCTTCATAGCTTTTGGAGTATACCAAGATATCATCAATAAATAATTCCACAAAATCATCAAGATATTCATTGAAAACTCTATTCATTAGATCCATGAATACAGAG
This sequence comes from Viscum album, assembly GCA_963277665.1. Lineage (NCBI taxonomy): Eukaryota > Viridiplantae > Streptophyta > Magnoliopsida > Santalales > Viscaceae > Viscum > Viscum album. Next base: position 498,345,483 of record OY728151.1, on the reverse strand, counting down.
GGTGCATTAGTCAATCCAAAAGGCATTACTGTAAACTCGTAATGCCCGTACCTGGTTTGAAATGCTATATTCGGAATGCTTTCCTTCTTCACACACAACTGATGGTATCCAGGTTGATGGTCAATATTTGAATAGTATTGAGCTCCATGTAGTTGGTCAAATAAATCATCAATGAGAGGTAGGGGATACTTGTTCTTTATTATTATAGCATTGATCTCCCTATAGTCAATGCACAACCTCATAGATCCATCTTTCTTCTTAACAAAAAGGACAGGGGCTCCCCAAGGAGAAATACTAGGGAGAATAAATCCCTTATTACTCAATTAATCTATTTGTTTATGTAGTTCAACTAATTCCATAGTGTCCATTCTATAAGTGGTCTTTGATATAGTCCTTGATCCAGGAATTAAATCAATGGAAAACTGAACATCTCTTTCTGGAGGATGTCCAGGTAAATCTTTCGAAAACACATCTACATATCCTTTTACAATAGGTACATCCTATATTTGAACATTTCTTTCCTCACCCATATTAATTTCATTCTCTTCCTCCCTAATAATTGAATTTAGTTAAGCTACTGGGGGTGGATCCAGATAAGAATTAGGTGGCGACGATCCTTCTCTAAAGATAAGGTGTTCTTTATCATCATCATCAAGAATCGTAACCTCCTTCTTCTTACAATAAATCTTTGAATCATGGTCCAAAAGCCAATCCATACTGAGGATTATATGAAATTAAATCATATGTATGACGATGATATCAGTGGATAAAGACCACTTATGTGCTCTATTGGGGACTGATTCACAAAAACATTGATGAAATTATACTTCCCATAGGAGTTTTAACTGACAAATACATCGTTAAATCAAATTGGAAATATATAATTTTCTTAGAAAATTGGGGAGACATGAAACAATGCGATGATCTCGAATCAAATAATGCATTTCCTAAACTTGAGGAAACCATTAAATTACCTACCACCACGTCTTTCCGGGCTTCAACCTCAACGGTAGTGATTGCAAAAGCTTGGCATTTATCCCTTGGCTTTTTTTGAGGTATGTTTACTTGATGATTAGGACATTCATTTGAATAATTTTCCATCTCCCTGCAAATTGTAGCATTGAACATCGGTAGCGTATTTCGTTCCTTTACAATCACCAGCCAGATGGACTTTCTGTCCACATTTGTAGCATACTCCTTTTCCTTTTAGACAGGCACCAGGGTGATTCCTTCCACAATTATCACAGGGTGTAAATTCAATTCTACCCTTCTTCCCTATTTCCTTATTTCCTTTCCCAGAGTGTTCAGCAGGTCTCTTCTTCTCTTGCTTTGATTTAAAGTCATAAGACTTAAGGAATTCCTTTTCTATCATAATAGCACATGAGACAATAACTTCGTATGATGAGACGGTTTGCGAGACTAATTATCAATGTAGATATGGTTTTATCCCATAAAAAATGATCAATATTACTCCATGGGATACATATATAATCAGCAGCATGCCTCACTAACCTTGTAATGATAGCCTCATACTTTTTGACATTCTCATCCTATTTCTACCTCAGACGTAGAAATTTCCTTTCCATATCTGCTCGATGGTCTCGAGGAAAGTATTATTCTAAGAACAACTCTTTGAACTCCCTCCATTCCATATATGATACATCATCATCTTCCTTCATGTTTTGTATCAATGACCACCATTGATCAGCATCTCTAGTGAGGCGATAAACTGCCATGACAACTTTTTCCCTTTCACTACTCCCCAAGGCAAGAAATATTTTCTCTATGGAATTTATCCATTTCTCCACTACTATGGGATTTGTACTCCCATTGAATTTCGGTGGTTTTTTCCTCATGAAGAGATCTAACATTGATCCTTCGTGCTGTGGATTTGGGTGCTCCATATTTGTAAGGTTATTATTCATAACCTGAGTGAGTTGTCCCAGTATGGTGATTAGGTGTTCAGCACCAGTTGCATCACTAGATCCACTATAATTATCTTGAGCAGGAGGGAAATCCCTACATGGAGTACGTGCATTGATACAGTTTCCATTCCTTCTACTAGGCTCCATTTCTAAACAATGGAATAACGTAGATTAGTTTATGAATCAAAATACATAATTCTATACTTGTAAAACACTTAACATAAATACAACTGTTTATGGATATAATCAATAATAATAAAAAAAGTTTTCTTTGGGGAAGTATATACTCACAACCCTTCATTATGGTTTGTAAAGAAAATGAAAATTATCCTAAGCATATCCCCCGGGAGTTTTGTAACCAAGAGTGCAACAAGGACTGTTTTCATGCACCAGTTCTCATTCGAGTCTAGCTCAAAGTAGTGTTTTCGGGTTTTACCCCTAGGTACATCTGTGCCAGAGCCACCTCTACCCGCTCGTATCCAGATAGGGATGTATTGCTCAGAAAAATTAATAAATCTCTACAATACCAAAATCTTAGGAAGTTCTTCTATACTAATACTCTAACTCTATCTTAGGGCTATGTTCTATAATCAAAGTTTATCTAAATCTTGTTTCCAAGGTTTGTACTAAACTTCAACTAATACCAACTGTAACGCCCCGACCCTAGTTACCAAGAGTCGGTGCATTATTACATAACATTGGCATGATCACAAGAAAATCATGTCTCGAAAGACCGATATGTTTAGTATTATTGGAAACAAGATTCATACATATGTTCAACTTTACATATTGAAGATAAATACAACACAAATATATTTCATTAGGAACATCCAAGCCACCTAGAATATACTTGAATGTCACTCATAACTAACTTGTTCATATCCTGGGAAAAATATAAAACATTGAAATGGGTGAGCTCAAACACTCAGTAAGGGAATGTATTACAGCAGAAAATGACATAAATATTAAGCATGATAAATAATTGAAACCACATACCCTTACCAATAATTTACATGAATAATTTTATGGCAAGAACATTAGATGAGTAAATAATGCCATAATAAAACATAATCATGAGTATTCTACTAGTCAAATGATGACATGAACCATCAATATTATTTCCATAATGAGGGAATGTATAATGCTGGAAATTATGAAACATTATGTCAAGGCCTCGGCCAAGACGTCTAAAATCATTAAGGCCTCGGACAAAACCATAAATAAGAGAGGGAAAGGGCCTCAGCCAATTCCATTTCTACTTGTCTCATGAGACCTACCGATGCATCGAGGAGCTATAGCAGGCTCCACCCGTCACTTACTAAGTCCAATACATTCCTCTTCTAAAAAGGTTTAAACATATCATAAAAATTCGTAATAAAACTAGCATAAAAAATTTCAATACATTAACCATAAGCATTGAATGGTATAAAATAGCCCATCCACATTCAAACATATCACAAAATCTAAAATACAATATGTTAGTTTTGTATCATAATAAATCAACTTCAAATAAACTTAAAATCCATAAAAGGATGTTGACATAGATGAAATCAAAACCTTTTATAAGAGAGACATATCTATTTATATTTTGAAATAATTTAAGAGTCACATAAGAAAATATTTATTTTTGAAATATTCTTATAAGATTGTAAGGGAAGCTTTGACGATATTATAATGGTGTAAAATAGCCGCACCTGCCGTATAAGTTAAAAAAACATTCTTACCATAAATTTGTCGAAAAGGTTAAAAAAGACCTTGTTTGGAAAATGACGGAAAGATTCCTTTATAAACCTATTATAAAAGTAAACCAAGGGATTAAATGACTTTAACCCATATTCTATAAAATATTATGAATATTTTTAAATTCATTTTTAAGAAACATGGATGTGGATGATGAAGAGGTCCTCATGGATATTTACGTATAAACAACCTCGAATAATGAAGAGATTGTGAAATGACCCTTATATTGTACATTTCTATGGTTGATGGTAGGTTAACCTCCTGTATAATGGTGAAATAACTGTTATTAAAGTATACAAGAATCATATACATTAATATATTATCATATATGATCTTAAACATTTATTTGTTAATAATATCTTAGTATTATCATCGTTTCAGCTGTTAACTTACTCGTTTTCTATTACAGGTTTTGTTACATAGGCCATGTTTGTTATGGATAGGTTGTATCTTATTCATATCCATAATTATATCAAGTCCTTAAACATTATTTTTAATCATCAAATGACAACTATACTTTAATGGATACGATGGGGCATGAATCGCATCGCATTCGTGGAGACGGTAGTCCGTACATACGCACGAGCGACAATATCATTATTTTGATATTAAAATAATATATGAATGGATGGTATATCATATATATAGAATAATTATATTGTTATATTTATTATTTACATGAATTACACATCATTATTATACCCATCCAAATAATAATGTCTTGAATAACAATTACACCACGATGGGGAGACGGTAAGTCGTACGTACGCACGTATGGTGACATGTCATTAATAGGATGGATAGAATACTTAATATGGTTGTACCATATTTATAATAACATCTAATTATATAGAATATACTGGATTTATTATTTTATAATGGGAATAACAATGACAGAAGAAGTTGAAGAAGAAATGAACTTGAAAAAGGGTGGTGAAAACATCACCTCTTCTTTGGGTTCTTCCTTTTTATTTGATCAAAAGGCCTCCATAGGTTGGCTTTATGATCAAACTATGGAATCTATGTTGAAGTGAGGGATTTTTAGAGAGTATTCGGGAAGGGGTTGGCTGAACCAAAAGGCTTTGAAGGTGTGGAAAATTGGTTAGAAGTGATGTCCTTTTATAAGGTGGAGGAGGGACACCTTAGGAAAATCTAGAAATATTATTTTATAATAAATTCATATTCTGTTTCTAATGGATCAAAAGTGTATTATTTAAAGTTTAAGGTGGGTATGGGTCTAAAAACACTCATCCAATATAATTTTTATAGGTTTGGGTCATTATATTAACCTTATCTTTTAGTTTTGACTCTTAGTTAATTAGGTTGACACTTACCATGTCACTTTGTATTTTAAAATTATATAGTTAATAAACATACTATATACCTCCATGAAACCCCCCAGGTAGTCCATTAATTATACACCTATCATGATATAAGTCTTTTGGACGAACCATATATTTTTAGGAATTGAATATCATTTAATAATATAATATTTGTTTTAAAAATTCTTTTATGTCAATTTTGACACTATTGGGTATTTTGTTTCTGATAAATTCATAAAAGCATTATCAATTAGAAAAACATTTATATAAATAATCCTAATATGTCATATTAACCTAGAAAATTATTTTAATTTATAAAAAGTCTCAAATTACATTTATTTTGGTATTTATAATATCAATATTCTTAATCATTCATTAGTACAGTAATTACTACATCATCATTATGTCATAAATAAATTAAATTATTCAATGTCTAAAAATTATAAGTAAAATACAATTATGTATGAAATAATTTTATATTTCTAATGAATATTCATAGTCAATATTTGAACATATATAACCCTATGTAAAAATTGTTTTGCTAAAAGATATGCTTATGTCTTTTGTATTTATTTTAACTTATTTAATATAAAGTGTCCTTATCACCAACAAGTGGCTCAATGGGGTCCCAAAATCATCCAAAAGATTCCCATGGTCGGAAATGTGTCAAAAAATAATGTTAGGACATGTTTTAGGGTAATTTATTATTATTATAATGTTAATTTGTAACCCTTATTTACCGGATTTACCTTTTAACCATGGTAAATAAAATATTTGCCGAAGTAATTATTCGAAATTTATAAAAATTAAAGTTACCTATTTACACAATTTTGAAATCTTGATTATAAATATGGAATCCATTTTTCCAAATTCAAAACATAGAAGTGGCAGAAATTAATTTTAAATTAATTCCCGTCGTTAACACAAAAAAGTGTGTTTTTAAGAGATAATAACTATCAAAAGATTGACGCTTGTTTATGTCTGGTTTAATTGTGAAATTATGTCCACTGACCAACATCCTATTAAATGGTAAAAAAATATTCTTAATATATTTTAAAACCACTCAAATTTATAATTTATCACTATTAATTATTTAGATTAAAAAAGTTGTTTTTAATAAATGTTTAGTAATTTTCACTATTAATCAAAATATTAAAGTTATCCGAAAAGTACCAAAATTTCATCCTAGGATAATTTCGATATTCTAAATCCTAAAATGAAGTCAAATTTGATAGATAAAATGTATAAAATTCCAAAAAATGGGTATTAGGACTCATAATGGCTACTTTGATTGGACACAGCGTGTTAGAATCTTAATGATGCGTACAACACACGCTACTATATTATTCAAAGAGAAGCGTACCGTGGAAGAATGAGGTGTTAAAAAAACCATGGTATGCCCCAATCATAAATTACTTGGTTTCTGGTGTTTTCCCGAAATATTTTCAAAAGAACAAAGAATGAAGTTTAAATGTAATTAAAAATACTATTTTTGGGCAAAAATAAACTTTGGAAAACTGGGGATGACATCGTAATAATGAGATGTGTTGATGAAAATGAAAATTTATCCATATTAGAATTATGTCACTCAATGCCTGGTGGTGGGAACTTTGAACCACAATGGACATCCTGAAAGGTCCTATACCTTGGATTCTTCTAGCCTTCACTTTTCACGGACTCATATGAGTTCTGTCAATCATGTCCCACTTACCAATAGTTTTTCACAATTTCAATGAGAAATGAAATTAAACAAAAACCATTAATTTTCTGTGAGATCTTCCATGTTTGGGGAATCGATTTAATGGGACCATTTCCCCCTTACAATGGATTCTAATAAATCCTTATTTAGGTTGATTATGTTTCTAGGTGGATCGAGGCCAAACCCACTAGAAAAGATTATTCACATAATGTTAGTGAGTTCCTAAAGACACACATCTTCCACCGATTTGGAAAAAGACATGCCTTGATATGTGACTTAGGAACCCATTTTTGTAATATAAAAATGGAATCTATTTTGAAAAATATTGGGGTTGTACATAAAACATCAACTTCATATCACCCCCAAAAAAATGGAATCGAAGAACATTCTAATAGGGAAGTGAAAAGAGTTCTTGAGAGAATTGTAAAACCCATCAGAAATGACTAGCCTGAAATATTGGGTGAAGAACTTTGGGCTTATCAAACTACCTATACAATTCCCATCAGGATGCCTCATTTTATGCTAGTTTTTGGTAAGGCATGTCATTTGCCAATTGAAATCCAACATTATTCATTTTGGTTAGGGAAAACTTGTAATTTTGATCTTGAAAAATTCAGTGAAGAAATATTGTTGCAATTGGATGAACTGGAGGAGCTTCGACTTGATTCTTATGAGAATTATAATCTCTAAAAACAATAATACAAGGCACACCATGATAAACACATCCTGGGAAAGGTATTTCATGAAGGTGAAAAGGTAATTCTCTTCAATTCTCGATTTATGCTGCACCCAGGTAAGCTTAATTATCGTTGGGAAGGTCATTTTGTTATTAATAATGTTTATCCATTTGGTGAAGTTCAAGTCCATGACCCCTCATTCAAAAGGACATTCACGGTTAATGGACATTGGATAAATCATCACCATGAGAGGACTCACAATCATTGATAAACATTGACTTCCACTCGATCCCCAACATCTGATGTCGACCCACCACTAGATGGAAATGGCGACCTGCCAAATCCAAACCAGGGGGAACCTCTTTCCCTTTAACTCTCTCTATATATTCCTCTCTCTCACTCTTTCTTCTTTTTCCTCTCTATTTCATTTTTTCCACTTTCTTCATAAAAACCATTCTTTTTCTATTTCTATTTTGTGTTGATGTGTATTTTAAAAAACAGAAAAAAATTAAAAGAAAAAAAAAGATAACGAAAAACAAAAGATCGTACTTACTCACCTTCAATTTTCAAATATTTTCCAACCATTTTGATGTGTTAAAAGGCATGGTGTAATTTCAATTTTTTTGTGTCTTCATCATATAATTGGATAAAGAATTTTGTTTCAAGGATAATACATTTTGAATGCTCATTTATTGATTTGGAAAATTCTTTTCCCAACCATGAGAACAAACATTTTCATTCATGCCAAGGCTACTAATGGAAATCATTTCAAAATGTGTGTTTTCACCCCCATTTGTGATTTTTGAGTTTGTGGACCTTCGAGCTGAATTTCCTACTTTAGTATGCATTAATAAGAAAGAGACATTTTCTGAACCACATGAGATTCACAATAGCCAAATAGACTCCCATTTCCCTTACATTAATCCTCCTTTTGAAACCTCTTCGATCCTATGAAAACATTTCTTTTATAGCCACATTACAATCCCAATACCATTTCCCACCCAATATCAACATGGATTTTCATTGCATATTTTTGTTTTGAAATTTATGTGTGGGGGGAGGGATGGATTTCATTATGGGAACCTTTTTTTGATTTCACCATGTTGTCATATGATTGAGGGAAATCATCCATTTCATTTTGTGGAAAGGTTTTCATTCAGTGTGTTTTGGAGAATTTAATTCACTTTCAATTATGTAATTTTTTTAATGTTATTGACAAGTGTTAAAAAAAACCAAACAAAAAAAAAACAAGAACAAAAAAATGTCTTGTTTCTTGGGTAGGTCAAAAACAACTCTTCCTCAAACTTTGATCTTATTATAACTATTACAATTAGGGTCATGAGGAGATCAATCATCGGCTAGGATAAGAGTGTGAGATCTTTTCCATGTTCATATTTCGAAAAAAGAGAAAAAATGAAAGAAAAAAAGAACACTTACATTGTATTCTTATGTCATTTGGAGAAGTTTTCTAGTTTGTAAATATTTCATCTTCTCATCCCTATAAAATTTTCTTCCTCTATTGTTTCTTTCATCACACAATCATTCCCTTGTAAATATGTGTTTTCATTTCCTTCCATGTTTTATTTCAAAAAAAAGTGCATTGATTTTTCTATGTTGGTTTTTTACCCATCTTCTTCTCTCTCTTGTACATTATATTCCTATCATCCCATATCCATTGAAAAAACCCTTAAGAAGACCTCTTGATTCTTGTGCACTTTGGATAGGTATTAGAATATGAGAGGTCTTTCAAACTCTATGATTTTCACTTTTGGTTGGTAAAAGAGTAAACCTCCACAAATGAATTTTATGATCTAGATTGGTGTGAGTTTTTGTGTACAAATTTTCCATTTCTAAATTTGAGAATGAAAAAATGATGTAGTTTTGGAACATTGTTTCCGTAACAACGTGTGGTGGAATTCAAATTGGATAAGTGAAATAGTCTAAACCTCCCGTGATTGGAGAAAAAATATTTCAATATTTGTTGGTGAGTGAAAATGATTTGTAATGTTTTTATATTTGTTGCACATCAGGACATGAAGATGACTAAATGTGTGGGATTTGATGTTATAAATATTTTCTGGACTTATGATATACTCTCTTTACTTGTTTTATATGAAATGTGCATAATTTGTGTGAAATATTAATGTTTTTGTGCAAAGTATAATTTTTGAACATTTTTTAGAAGTAGTCCAATTGAGTCAGTTTAGTATTTTATATATAAATCCCACCCTACAGATCTAAAGTTTCTGGTAATTATTTTTTATGATTCCTAATGCAATATCCAACATTTTATCAGAAGGGATCATGGGACAATTCTTTCATTTGAAGGCTCATATAGACCACACAAAATGACCCAAAGAATTTGTGAAGAAAATGGACCATCCATGATGATTGAGTTATTGGTCTCACTACTGAAGCCCATATTTTATGAAACTCCACCATGTGTTCTTGATTATCCAAACGAATCGTGGATAAAAGATTCAGGGCCCAACTCTAAGAAAAAGGGGCCCAAATATAGCTTTGAAGTCTAGACCACCATTCTGCCCGGGAATAAAAAACCGGACACTATTTATGACATATCTCATGATGTAATAATCAAATAGAGTTGAGATTTTCTATTGAGAAAGAGGAGATATTAGATGTTGAAATTTATGATGAAATCATTGTCCATTGAAGGGATATTCCTATTCAAAATTTTTTTTTCACATGTTTGAATTCAAAAAGATTGGATTGAAATGGACATATTAAAATTGATTAATCAACCGGCAATAACCTTGGTTCCATAGGTCCAAATGACTCCGAAATTTTTGAGAGGCCAGAAAACATTATTATCCACAACATTGAAGTAGGAGATATCTCGAGATTCTGCTGTCTGGATGTCCAAATCGTCGAGTGAAGTGGAGGGGCAGATTGGGAATGCATACAGTACATTTCTTTGGGCTATAAATACATCCACCTCCTATCTTTCAAAGGGATTGGCATTTTAGAAGATATAAGAATATACTGGCACGACCAAAGCCTTTCCAAGGGCTTTAGAGGACATGAAATTATCATGTTTTCATTTGTGATACCCTTCCTCCTCTCTTTGTTTCCATTCACTTTTGTGTTGTTCTTCATTTGTAATCTTGTCAGTTTGTGTTTTATAATTTTATTTTAATGCATGTTTTTCATCAATATCTCTTATTCACATCCACCTTCTGTAGTTTAATATTAATTTTCTTAAAAAAGTTTAATTACAGTTGAATCCATTTCCCTTATTTTTCTTAATCATTCAATCTAAAGTCTATTTTTTAAGTCTCATCATTATTTGTGTGTGTGTGTGTGTTCGACGTATGACTCTTTTCCCTTACTTTTTCTTCTCTTGTTAATTCATAACCAAAAATATATAAACCATATTAATATTAATATCAATGGATGAGTAAATATTATATTGGGATGATTTGAAATTTAGGGTTATTATGTGATTGAGAGTATTTGCTGAATGAATATTCTTTAATTTAACATTGTGTGTGTTGGACTTAACATGTCATGGATTAATGACTTTTTTTGTTTAAAGTGTGGTTTCCATGGATTTTTTGAACCATAAATACACTTACATCAACAAACTCTGATTGATATTATAACCCTTAGTTAAGTTAAAGCTTAGATATAAGCCTTAGCACTTAGTAATTACAATCAACATTATCTTGTGAAGTGGGTGTAAAATTAACTTCAATATAATGCAAAGATCCCAGATATCACAAGCTTATCTCCCTAAAAATGAACTCTCCCCAATATAAAAAAAATTGTTAAATCAAACACTAATCATTAATCACTTCATTTATGTTCTTCAAACAAACCCCCAATTAGAATACAATCAACTAAAAACAAATGACTATTACAAAGTATCATTGCCGAGGAATTGACCTAAGTGTCGCTATACACATTAGCAGAGCACCAGAACCTTGACCGGTCGATAGATGTCAATCTTCCGTGTGTTTAAATATTATTCAAAATACAGTTTTCATTGGTAAATATTATTGATATTTGAAATTTACACCCTTATCTTCTATTAGATAAACTATTAAGGGTAAGGTAATGAACTATGTTATTTTTTAATTAACACATAATTAATAATATTGGTTATTATTACTTCCAAATTATACTAGTGAAGTAGTTATTTAGTAATTATAATTTACGTTTTTAAGGTGTTGTGACCTCTATAAACTTATAAATTGGTTAGGAGTGAACCACATATGTTTCCATGAGTGTGTATAAGTGGTTTGCCTCATGTTTTGAATCAACCTGGGTAAATGGATTAGAATCCTTACATAACTTCAAGGACACCCTATGGAATAATTTTGGGCATATAACAGGTAACATAATTTTAGTGATAAGGTCTTACCATAGTCAATTATTACATTGTTTTTATAAAAAGTCGTTACATTAAAAAACTATCACATGAGTATTGTAATAGTTGAGTGTATTTAGAAACATTTATGTTGACCCTACTTGTACATAAGTCAACTAAATCATCCACACCTTTGATTTTCATAACTACCACCCTTATTACATATATCATATATAATACTATTATTCATAATTAGTGAAAAGGATATAGAAGAAATGGTGATCTTAGATGCCCAGTAAGGGTATCCAAGGGAGAGAAGTAAGCATAACATTTTTATGAGGGTATAAGAACATAATGATAACATTTGAAAACATAACCATAAAATCAAAGATAAATATCTTGATTCGAGGAATTAATAATGGTTATTTTCAAGACATATATCATTAGGGATATGAAAAACACACGCCATGAGAGCATAATGTTGGAATAATACAAAGATTACAGAATACACATAATCATAGAAATTATTTTATTATTATTATTAGAGAATTATTTCCATGTATATAATAGTGGAACGAGGTCACACCCTAAACCATCATAGTAGTTAGGGTTCATTCACCTGTCCTTCATAAAAGAAAAAGGGTCCTTAGTGAACATGTTTCACTCCCCATTCTAATCATTTCAGTCTCATGAGATATAAATCATTATCGAATGAGTTTCTCGGAGATATATTTTCCACCCCTATAATAATGAAAACGATATTTCTGTTTCATATAATATAATAAAACATTCATTATTTGACAATCAATAAAATGAAATAGGATACATTGTCAATTCATCGTATCATAACCTGTATAATTGAGATAGGTTTCCTAATATTTTTATCATTTCATTATAACATAACCTGTATAAAAACAAGTGGGTTTCATAAGAATTATATCATGGTAAAACTTAATGAAGAGAAACATGTTTCATAAAAATTGTTCCATAATAAGAATTTATAATTCAAATAAATATTAAAAATTGTATATTTAGATCCTATCACTAGTAAGGCATTAGTAACATATAATGATGTCATTTTAGTGGGAAAATGATTATGATCTATCCTTTAAAACATTTCTTTAGTAAAACATCATTTTCATTTTGAAAAATAATTTTTATAACATAGAAAATTTAGAGAATATTTTTCTTTGATGGTAAAAATAAAATCCAATTATGGAAGTTTCGATGAAAATAATGGTCATGGTGAAGCGAAGTTTCATTCATGTCGAATATACTCAAATAATGATTCCTTTCACCTTTTTAGTAAAATCCAAACATGAATTATCTGAAAAATAACATGATGATTCCATTAATGTTTTTAAAAAAAATTCAAAAATGTCTAAAAGTATATTTTTAAAATCATATAATAATTATAAATATGTTTTGAAAACAATTTACAAAACATTTTTTGGATGAAAACGAATTCTCTGCCTAAAAGAGAGATAAAGTACGGTATTATCAATAACATTTTATCTATTATTTTAATTAAAAAAGGGATAAAATGGTAAAATTAAATGAAATTATCTTGAATAATTATAAGAAAATTACATTCATGAGTTTCTTGAAATATGGATCAAAATATTTGATCATTGGACCCATAATCATAAATAAACCCCGTAATGGATGAGATTGTAACATGAAATCATTACCGAAATAGTAAAATAGAATCATAATCCCCGTGATGGAATAAAAAAATAGAACATAAACATTCATGAGGATAATTATATTTATGATATTACATGTCAAAGGTGAATTATATACACATTATAAATAATATATGATCACAACATACTATATTTATCAATGAAGAAAAATTGTTAAAAAAATCACTAAAATCTTGAGTATTAATTTAAATTCTAATATCCAATAAACAATTTCATCAATTGAAAATTTTAATATCATGAAATTATTGAGATTAATGATGTAAAATTTAAATATTTTGGTACACATATCACATAAAATAATGGAGTAGTGAAATTACAGATGACATCATGAAATAAAAGAGAGGATAGAAATCCCTTACATTAGGTTCTCACATCTTTCATACACATTGAAAACTAATTTATAATAAATAGATGTTTAATATTATATATATATATATATCATAATAAATATTATTTTCTTATGACATTGTATTCCCTATTTATTAACAATTCCATGTGAAAGTTTCGTTTTGTGTAATAACTGCATTGTTTTTCTTAAATTTTTTGATCATTTATTTTTTTCCAATTACAATGAACATAGCTCTATAATATACATAATTTTAAACATTATTTAAATATAATATAAATTAATTATATATTTATTTATATAAATATATATAATGGAATGATAGAAAGCAAATAACACTGTTAAAGGAGATTATAGGCCTTATTTATTGGAAAAAACTGTTTCTAATTTATCAAATTATTGAATTAAAGAATGTTAAAAAATATATTATAATTATTGAATAATTTTTTTGATATATATATATATATATATCTAAAATTACGATTAGAAATATCTTTTTTTCCTTCCATGTAAAGCATGAATAAATCACCTCGTTTTGCGAGGCGATATTATACCATACACATGAGCAACTTTATCGGGTTACCAAAATTGTAAATCCAGATGTTATTTTTGATATTATAATTTAATAATAATAATAAAAAATCCTAAATTAAATATATAAAAAACATATCTATCATTATCTCCCTCCATGAGGTGTGGTAATCGAAAACTGAATGAAATTGGTTCCCGCGGTGGTGCCCTGTAAAACAGAAGAACGTTGATTTCATAACCCGATAGAAGAATGGATGGGACTAGGTAATGAAAAAAACTAAAAAAATAATTATATTGAATTTAATTTGGTTATTATATCATCACGTTATAATAATAATTTATTGAGGTGGGGGAAGAAATAAGAAAAATTTCATTGTTGACAATTACCTCTTCTTCAGGTATCTACGTTATGGTTTCCCCAAAATCATTCCTAGGTTGTATTTATATCAAAAATAAGAATCATAGAATAAGGGTATGTATTTTGGGAAGTTATTTATGAAGTGATTATTCAAAAAATGGTATTATGGTGTGAATAAGAGATAAGAGTGGGCGCCCTTTTATAATTGAGGTGAGTGGGACACTTCTAATATTATGAATGAAAGATTTATTCCCATGATTTATTCACATTAGAAGGCTCCAAAAAATAAACAGTCATTATAATATAATATATAATATTGAAATATGGATAGAAATTGGTTTTTTACTTGGTTCTAGTAAATTATAAGGCATAAAATTTTAGTTTAACACCAAGTAAAACCATTTTTACCCTAAACATGGTCAATAATTATTAGAGTTTTACTATTAATTTATGTAAAAAACTAAGCTGAAATTAAGAATTAATATAAATAATGTGATTAAATTTATTTAATATATTTTTCCAATTTCCATTCAAATGTGTGGATTAATTTAATTAAAAAATAATTCCATAGACATGACGAGAAATAATTGTTTTAAAGAGAAAATGTTCAAAATATTATAATGTTTTTATTTAAACATTCAATATCATTTTGATTAAAATGATCTCAATTGGATTAAAGTATTTATTAGTGAACTAATTTTACATTGAAACCAATATAAAATATCACATTTCTTTAATAAAAATTAAAAAAAAGATATTTTTATTTAAAATTTAGTATTTTTCAGCATTCTTAAAAAATGAAACTTTTCTATAAAATCAGAAATTAAATCATAAAGAAATTATTACATTATTATATAATTTTTTATATATTTTCATTAATTTTCTAATATAGTGATAAATTAATTTCATTTGTTTTCACAAAAAGAAATCAAAGACAATTTTTTAGGAAATAGTTTTTTCAAGAAAAATGAAGGCTTTATAAAAAAATTATATAATTTTAATACCAATATGTTTCTTTTATTTAAAACTATTATAATTAATAATTAAAAAGTAGTCATTATTATTCATATCTCTATGATTATAGCCTAGATTATAACCATCACTTTTAGATAATTATTTTATTAATATATTGTGTTCTTATTAAAACTCAGTATTGCGTGCAACACGTGCTAACCCAATTTTGTGTGTAAAAAACATGAAATGGAGTTTTGTGTATTTCATGATATTTATTAAGTATTATTTATTTTAATAAATTCTTAAAACAAATGGTGTTAAATTCAATCCCCATAAAATTAATATCACCATTGAAATTAGTCACTGTATTACTAAAAAATAACGATACTAATACCTCATAAAATCCTTAGGTTCCCAGATGGATTACTCAAACTAATTGAATCGGCACCAAACTTATACTAGGGGAGTGGTCTTATTTCCTTGAACATTCTTTTTATGATCCCAAATCTCCAACGGTTGTTCTACACATGAAATACCCCTCTCCATTTTTATGACCTTTAAGTTTAGTACTTTTATAGGATAAGGTAAGTACTTCCTCAGTAGAGACACATAAAACCCATCGTGGACATTGGTGAGGTTTATTTGAATCTCAAATAGAAAGGCTACCACCCAAATATGAAATAAAATTCAATAGGACCAATATAACTAGGGATCTTTTTCCTTTTCTTCATGAATCTCATATCCTTTTACCAGACATATTTTTTCAATGAAACATGAAAAAAAAAATTACATGTCATATTGGTGATTATCATCATAAAAGTTCATCTAACACATAGCTAACATGGTGAACTTCTTGAATAACTCAGAACATCTTTATTATTTATTCAGTTATCTCAGATCTTAATAACCCCATTTTCCGACTTCAATGAAACAAATTAGATATCTAAATTTCATTCCATTCAGTAATTAATAATAATCCATCTAAATGCATGACTGAAATATTTTATTTTAAGAAAACATAACTGGATGAATGTGTTTATACCAACAAATATTGAAATCGAATACAAAATATCTCTAAATATCATCTAGGGTTTTAATTGGTCTATCACATTAAAAATTTGTCTAAGGATGATATGAAATGATGAAAGACAAATCAATATCAATAGATTTTTTATTACTTCTTCAATACAATATGGTAAACATTAGTTCACAATCAGACACAATGTAAAGTGGTACACGATACAAACTTACCACTAATTAAATGTATATCCTACAAATATTATCAAGATAGAAGTGTTTTGTGATATAAATTATGTGTGATAACATATTATGTCAATTAATTATAATACATAAAACATTATTCACTTTATATGTATTAGGGAGTCCAATGAAAAAATATATGGATATTTTTCCCATTTCCATTATGGTATATGTAATTTATATAAAAAAACGTAGAATTTTTTCCTTTAGCTTTGAATTTCTGATATACCAATCACTGAGACATAAAATCATTGCAATCACTCTTTATCCCATCCCATAATAATTGTTCTTTCGAAATATCTAAACATATTCATACATCACATAAGAATAGATAATGAAGAAATATAATATTCCTCATATAACACCTTATTAAAATCTAATATGGATGGAAAAAAATCATGGTTCTAAATACGTTTCTTTGCATCATGACCATGGATAAAATTAAGTATATTTATAACCTTCTATTATAGCCCTGAACTTCCTTCTTTGCCTCTTTAATCATTATTAGGATAGACGGTTGGACATTCAATTGATCAAGATAATAATCTTCACCATATTTCTGGATTCCTAGATACATCCTTTCAAATTCAAGAATTATTGGTTCTTTTCTAATCCTCCTATATGATAAAATTACATGATACTATAAATTAAAATCATTAACCACCATGTTTGGTTTCCCAAGTTGGTAATGTATTAACAAATCATCATCATTAATAATCTCTATTTTTCTTCAATTGTTCATATTTATCTCTATTTATGTGAATATAAATAGTAAACATCATGATCGATATATATATCACATTTTTCTCTATAAATATAATGGCTACATATATTTAATAAAAAATACCACACCAAACATGAAATAATGATTTGGGTAATTGTACTTAAGAACATTCAATATCATTGATGCATAAGCTATAAGCATGTCATTTAATATAATAACGAATTTAAATCCCTTCTTTGATGAATAATAGAAGATTAAAACCCTTCATTTGTTAAGTGTAACATAATCACATGTGCATTGACTAAAATTATCTCCATTTCCTTGAAATCTTCCTCAAAATTATTTATTTAGAGAAACTTGGCTCCCATTCGAGTTAACTTGTTAGTAGGATTTTATAGTCATAGTAAATCCTCAAAAAACCATCAATAATAACCAACGACACCAAGAAAACTAGATATCTCAGTCATCGAAGATGATCTAGGATAACATATAATAGTCTCATTCATTGAGAGATCTACTGATATACCCTCTCATGGGATTATATGATCCAAAATTAAATCGTTTTCTATAAATATTTACACTACATAAATTTTTTCACATATATATTCAATCCATAGGGTCTTTAGTACAATTATTATAAAATTATTATTCCCTTCCTTTTACTTTTAACATAATCCATTTTTTACAAAGACTGCCGCAAACTGATCCATGTAATACAGAAGGATTGAGTTCATTAAATCCATGAAGATAGGGGTAAAAATAGTAAGATTGAAAACCATTAATATAAATTAATAGTGTCGATACCATGGAAACAATTGTTGTCTTGGGTATTTCCTCCTTTACCATGGACTGATGATATCCATAAGGAAGGTCAATATTGGAAAATTATCGAGGTCAGCATAGTTGGTCAAATAATTCATTAATATGGGGGAAGAAGATACTTTCTCTAAATTATGATTTTTTGCTCATGATATTCACTTCAACATCTAATTTTTCCATTTTGTTTAAAATAAAATTGGTTCACCCCAATGTCGCACACATGGGATCTGTTTCCATTCTTAATGAATCTCATATACTTTTACCATAGAGATTTTTTCAAAGAAACATGTATAAAATAAGCAAAATTACATGTCCTATTGGTGATTATCATCATAAACGTTCATCTAACACCGAGCTAACATGATGCACTTCTTGAATAACTCAAAACTTCTTTATTATTTATTCAGTTATCTCATGTCTTAATAACCCCATTTTTCCAACATCAATGAAATAAAGTAGATATATAAATTTCATTCCATTGAGTAATTCATAATGATACTTCTAAATGCAAGAGTGAAAGATATTATTGTAGGAAAACAAAAATGGATGAGTGTGTTGACCCCAACAAACATTGAAATCGAATGAACAATAGCTCTAAATATCATCTAGGATTTTAATTGGTCTATCGGATTAAAAATTAGTCTGAGGATGAAATCAAATGATGAAACTTAAATCCATATCAATAGATTTTTTATTACTTCTCCAAAATATTATTGTAAACATTAGTTCCCAATTAGACACAATGTAAAGTGGTACACCATACAACCTTACCACTAATTAAATGTATATCCTTAAAATATGATCAAGATAGATGTGTTCTATGATATAAATTTTTCTGTGATAAAATATTGTGTTGATTTTTTATAATACATAAATCATTATGCCCTTTACATATATTGGGGAGTCCAATGGAAAAACCTCTAGTGATTTTTTCCATTTCTATTCTGGTATGTGTAATTTATACAAAAACACTAAGAATTTTGTACTTTAGCTTTGAATTTTTGGTATACCAATCATCATGATACAAAATCCTTGGAATCACTCTTTATCCCAACCCATCATAATTTTTCTTTCAAAATTTCTAAACATATTCATACATCCCATATGAATAGATAATGAAGAACTATAATCTTCCACTTACAACTCCTTATTAAAATATAATATGGATGGAAAACATTCATGGTTCCAAATACTTTTCATTACATCATGACCATGGATAAAATTATGTATATTTATAACCATCTATGGTAGCCCTCCATCTTCTTTCTTTGACTCTTTACGTATTACTCAGATATAATGTTGAACATTTAATTGAACAAAATAATAATTTTCACCGTATTTCTAGATTCCTAGATAAATCCTTTTAAATTCAAGAAGTATTAGATCTTTTCTAATCCTTATAAATGATAAACTATAATTATCCTTTAAAGTAAAAGCATTAACCACCATGTTTGGCTTACCATGTTTGTAATGTATTGACAAATCACCATCATTAATAATATCTATTAGTCTTCATTGGTGCATATTTTTCTCCATTTATGTGAATATAAATAGTAAACTTTATGATCGGTATATATATCACAATTCTCACTATAAATGTAATGCTTACATATATTTAATAAAAAATACCACAAAAAACATGAAATCATGATTTAGTTAATTCTACTTAAGAACATTCAATATCAATGTTGAATAAGCTATAAATATTCCAATTAATATAATAATGAATTCAAATTACTTCTTTGATGAATCATAAACATTAAAACCCTTCTTTATTATAGTTTAACAAAATCACAGGTGCATTGACTAAAATTTTCTTCAGTTCCTTGAAATCATCCTCAAAATCATTTATCTAGGGAAACTTAGAACCCATTTGAGTGAACATATTAGTAGGATTTTATAGTCATAGAAAATCTACCAAAAACCATCGATAATATCCAACAACACCACGAAAACTAGATATCCCAGTCATCGAAGATGGTATGGGACAACATTTAATAGTCTCATTCATTGATGGATCTATTGATATACTCTCTCGTGGGATTATATGGCCGAAAATTAATTCCTTTTCTGTAAAAATTCACACTACGTAAATTTTTATTATATGTTTTTAATCCATAGGGTCTTTTGAAAAATTATTATACAATTTTTATTCCATTCCTTTCACATTTAATATATTTTTTTTTCTAAAAGGACTATCGCAAATTGTTCCAGGTAATACATAAGGATTTTATTCATTAAATCCATGAAGACATGTTGAAAATTAGTAATATTTAAAAACATTAATATAAATTAACAGTTTCTATACCATGGAAACAATTTTGGTCTTTGGAATATCCTTTTTTTTACCATGTACTGATGATATCCATAATGAAGGTCAATCTTGAAAAAGTATTGAGGTTTACATAGTTGGTCAAATAATTAATCAATATGGGGAAGAGGATACATGATCTTAATTATGAAATTTTTTTAGTTCATGATATTCACTAGAATTTCTAATAGATCCATTTTGTTTAAAATAGAATTGGTATAACCCAATGTGGCACACTTGGCACAATGAATCCCTCATCAATATTTTCTTATAGTTACTTCTTTAATTATTGTAACTCCCTCAGGGATATTCAATATTGATATTTTGAAATTGTAATTGTATAAATTAAGAGTTATATTAAGAACATGACATCACGTTTAAGAGGGATGGATAATAATATATTACAAAAAAAATCAATAAATTTATGTACAATAAGTATATAATTTATTTCATGTTTTTCCACCACCCATTTCTGATAAGAAGCGCTTTTGAATATGAATTAACAATCACACAATTGATGTGGTCCCCTTCATAAGTTCATACTTATCATCCCATAGATATATGATCATATGTTTTATTGGAATATAATACCCAATATCCCATTGGAGATAATGGATGTGGGGGTATATGTAGAGAATTCAAATCCATCCCTATATAACATCTAATTATACTAGATGAAGAATGATTAGATATGTATGAAACAAATTCCCATCATTGTAAACAAGAGAAGAATCATAGAAATGATATGAGATCATGTTTCCATTATGGGGTTTAAATAATAATTATATGTAAAATCATTTTTGTGGAGTCTTGATACCATTAAAAATTATTTTGATATGAAAGAATGGATTTATCCAAATTAATATAAGATAGTAAAATTTCTAGAGCCGATGGAATGTGTTCCTTTCACTATATCATAATTGAACCCCTTAGCGGGAACAATTATCCCATGATATTTCTCTTTGTATCATGATTTATGTGGTTACTAACATCAATCATCACTAGTAAATAATAGTTTTGGGAGTAGGTTATCATAATGCATGTTCCATTTTCTTTTGGGACATTAGAGCGTGGGTGGTTCATTCTATGTGGAATTCTCTCTATTCTCATTTGTACATAACTTATTCCCATTAAAACAATAATCCAATTACTAGTGACCTACCCCAAATACATAATACATTTAATATTCATTTAAAGAAAAAAATTTCCAGTATTCATCTCACACGTTGATAATAATGGAAATAAAATATTTTAACCCCCATGGTTCTATGATTTTACTTTTAATTCCATCATTTTAGTTTATGTACAACTTGAATCATTGATTTATAATGCTTCATGATAATAGTAACATGATTTATTATTCACCGTCCCATGATATTTGGATTCTCAGGAGAAAATTATTTCATTTTATATCAAACTCAGCATATACAAGATTCCATTAGGTCATATCCAATGGCTAAAACCAGAAAGCATTGTGTAAGTAACAATAATTATACTAGGGAGTCACATTACCATGATAAATCATTTATAGGCTTCCTAAATCATGAAATATTATATAATCAATGAAACCTTAGGTATATCCCTGGTCATTTGTGGTCATAATCTGTTTAATTCCTTCATTGTTGTTTGAAAATTATTTGGGGATTTTCAAAGAATATCCCATTGGAGCGTCAAACCAGGTGAGTAGAAAAGCCCATTGTCTTGAACCAGTTGCCGATAGAGTCTAAAAAATGAACCCTTTTTGGAGTTATCGCCCCTAGATACCTCTATTCTAGATCCATATCCATGTTTAGTATAAAAAAGGGATGAAATTTCTTGGAATATAGTAACTCAGTACACTACCATAATTCAGTGATATTTTCCTATACATTGACTAATCCTAATACTTATCCTTAAACATGTCCTTGGGGTTATCAATAATTTTTTTGTATCATAGTTTCCAAGGGTTACCTAAAACTATCCTATAAAAATAACTATAGTTATATAATTTCACCATATATTGATATTAAATCATTTTTTATGAATATTCATTTCATTAAAAAACCCATGAATGGGGACCATAATAGTTTATTGTATTTGAAATTATGGAAGCATAAACAGTTGTTCCACAGGTAAAAAAAATATCTCCAACTATGATAATTATAACCAGAACCCTTCATATAAATTTCATATGTAATATATTTTTTCATAACAGGGGTACATAAAACATAATAATGGTTGATCTCAGAATCTCCCTGAGGGTAAACAAGGGAGATACTTTTGAATAACATGAACATAATTGTATGAGATCAAAAGATTTACATTTGAAAAAGATACCATGCAAATCAATGATCATAATATCATGTAAGAGAATAAATATTGGTCATTCATAAGATATGAACCACAAGGGAATAAAATAAAATGTCCCAAGAGATCATAACTTTTGTGTAAGACATAATTTTTTTTCATACACATATGATTATAATATTATTTTACATTAGTCAAGGATCACATACATTTATATCATAGTGGAATGGTTTTACTCCCCAAACTATCATAGTAGTTAAGGTTTCTCCTAAGTCCATTATAGAATAAAACATCCCTGTCTAAACTGGGTTGAATCACTATTCCAGTCATGTAAATATCATGAGATATAAATCTATACCTAATTAATACGATTGAGATATAGGTTCGAGCAATGTCGTAATGAAAACCATATTCATTTATAGGACAAGATCATTATAAATTTATCATATTAATACACATGAAATCATATGGATTTCACAACAATTTACTCATATATTATTCTATAGAGAAAATATAGGTTTTATAATGATTTAATTGTTTCATCAAAACTTAACTTGTGGAAGAAGTAGTAGGTTTCATATGGATTTTACAATGGAATAACCTGTGGAAGAGAAATGGTGTTCATAAACATAATTGAATCATAAATATAAACCATTTAGAGAATGAATATCAACTATATCATTGGGTTATATACATATTAATTCATATTTAACATCAATAGATCGCATATTGTATGAAAAAATATTTTGATCTGGAATTTAAATCATTTATTATGAAAATATACATTCCGATTTGAGATACCCTTTTTAAAAAATTAAAAAAAATAAAAAAGTTTTATTATTATGATAACAATGAAATCATATAATATATGATTCAAAAAATGATGATAAAGTTTCTTCCTTGGTATTCATTGTAAACCAAATTATCAGTTATAATTTTCAGTGAATGCCTAACATTCATTGTGTTGAAAATGACATTAAAACTGATTCAAAATTTTCCCCAAAAAGGAAAAAAATTTCAATTTTTCCTTTAAAAATCATAGTACAATAATAATAATAATATTGATTTTTTTATAAAACATGGATTTTGAAGGAATGAAATTTCTGACCACAGAGATTAATAAAGTTATATTTTCTTAAAAAAAATACATTATATTAAATACTAAAGATCATAAAAATAGGTCTATTACAAGAAAATATCTATAATAACCATACTAGAAGAAAATTATTGAGTTTTATGAGAGATATATTTTAATATTTTATCATTTTAAACATATTCATAAATAATATCGATAAATGATGAGATTCTATCATAAAACCATCACCAGTTTAGAAATATTGAACCACAAGACTCGTGGAGGAATAATGTAAAATGTAACATAATATATCATAAGAATAAAAAAATTCCTGATATTATATGTCAAATGGGTTGTATTTAATCCTCATAATGAATATAGATGTACAACATATCATATGTCTCATTGAAAGAAAATTGTGACAAAAACCATTACCAATTTTGTAATCATTTGAGTCATATGAACCAACAAGTAATAACATAAAATTATACTTTTAATATCATTTTATTAATGAGATTTGTGATATATCATGGAAAATTAGTAATCTATACATAACACAAGTTAAATATGTGGTGATTTGGATATTTATCCCAGAAATAAAATAGAGACCAGAAATCACTTAACATAGGTATTTACATTCATAGTACCTATTAAAAAATTATAATAAATATAAGTATATTATAAATCTATTACAGAAAAATATTTATATATATCATACCATATTTTATTTTTCTACAACCCTATATTTCCTATCTATTAACAATTCCATGTTAAAGTTATGTTTCTGGTAATAACGACTTTGTTTTTTATATATGTCTGGATTTATTATTTATTCTCATCTTACATTCATCGTTGGTACATAAAATTAAAAATTTTAAACATTATATTAATATAATATATATTTAGTATATATTTACATATATTAATATATAGAAGTTGGAGATGGAAAATCAATAAACTGTTTAGGGATATGGTAGTCCATAAATACTTTGTATTGATTGAAAAAAAGAAAAATGATATATTAACATTAAATAATAATTTATATGTTATATATATATCATAGTTTTTATTCAACACATCATTATTACATTCAATGAAAAGTGTGAATGAATCATATCACTTTCTGTGGTGGTATTCTGTTGTACACATGATCATCATTGTCATATTTTAAAAAATGTAATGATTGATGGTATTTGAGATATAAAATTTCCACATGATTAATAATATCATAAATGTAATATATAAATAAAAAATCCATCATTATATCCAACCATGAGTGGTGTTAATGGAAAAAATTAATGATATTAGTTCCTGAGGTGGTGTTCCAATATACACATGAACTATGAATCTGTAACCCATTTGATAAAAGTGTAGATGTTTGTAGGTCATGATATTAACATAAAAAATCCCAATTTTGGAACTATAATTATTATATTATTTCATTATGGTATAATAAAAATAGATGGAGATATAAAAACAAATAAAACAAAAACACTCATTAATGAACATTTCATCTTATTTAGGTTTCTTCCTTATGTATCCCCCAAACTCTTTGTAATGTATTAATTATGAACAAACAATGGATTATAGGATTATGGGAGGTGTGTTTGGATGTGATTTGAGTAGTTCCTATCAAAACCCAAAGGGTATGAAGGAATGAAGAAGAGTGGTGAGAGGGATTTCATTTATAAGTGAGGTGGGTGGAACACATATAATTTTTATAGGAACAAAATCGACCCCAATTTTATTCATTTCAAGGGAATAAAATAATAGAAAATTCACCAAAATAGAATATTTAATATAAAAATCATGTTTTAAAATAGGTTTTGGTTCATATTTATCCCTTTTCTTTTTTGATTTACACCCAATTAATATCATTTTTACCTTAATCACAATATATCTTTTTACATTTTTTTTATCATTTTGGTAAAAAATAATATTACCTTGTTAAATAATACATATTAATCGAATTTCAACCTGATTTTTCAAAAAATGAATAATATTTTATCATATTCATGTTCTAAATGTGTGAAAAATAAATCTTATTAGTGACCCTCAGAAGAATTTAAAATCAATTACTTAAATAATATTATTTTCATAACAAATGAAGTGTTTACTAAGAAATAAGTACATTTATATCAATATGATTACTTTATTTAAAACCATTAGAATAATTATTAAAAAAAATATTTATTATTATTTATATCTATATGTTTAATGGATATGTTATAATGGTCACATCTAAGTAAATATATTAAAAACATTTTGAGGTTCTAAAAATCAATGTTGTATGTAACGCAAGAAAACATAATCTTTCATGTATCTCCATATTATATTAATGATTTTTTTTATTGAAATATATCATTGAAATTTAATTTTGTCAAAAAAAATCCAAAAAAAAACTCAGGGTGTTACAGGGATAATCTCATTTGGATGGAATTAAATTTTGATATTGGGTAGTGTTAATATATATAATTATAATAAATTTTACATGTATTATATAACATATATTGTTAAAGATATCAATACTCTCTTATTTGAAATTCTTAAATTTAATATCTATGACAATAATTAATTATATTTAGGGGGTTTCATTAATGTTAAAGTAACTAATAGGTTAATTTAATGGGAATAAATTATTTTAATTATGAATACTTTTATTTTCATTAACTAGGTTTTTTAATTGTTATTAAACTCTCATTTGCATTTTTTTCCATGAAGATTTAACACGATATCGGGTTTATTGAAACTCTATAAAATATAACATATATTTATAAAATTACATCCATTCTAAATCCTATTAAAAATTTAATTTTGAAATTATATTAATTTCATGTATAACTCTTGTTAGTATTAAATCATGTACATAAATGGAAATTTTCATAAAATAAATCTTTGAAAATGATTACCTATTTTGTGAGCAGATCTAATTTTAATATAGTGTTTCCACTTCAATGTATATACAACTTTTTATTCTTAAACAGATTAATTATTAATACGTTTGTGTTATTAATGATACCAAACATGATCACATAATAGGTATTTTATTAGTTCACACTAATCACTACCCATACTAATGTTAGATCCTTGGATTGATTGATTTTATTAAACCATGAATTGTTTCTCACTACATAATATGGTATTATTATAATATATTTCCCGAGTAGCATGAATATAACATAGTTTTGAAAATTAATTACTGTTTTCTTAAATTTTTGGTAACTAGAAAATGTTTATTTGGTATGCTATGAAATTTAGTCTATTGTTTATGTTGAGCATTATTTTATTTATTGGGAAATTATTAATCGATCATTACTGTTATATTGATTTTTTGAGATTTTTATTAACACTTATTACTAAGAATTTTTGTGTTTAAAAATATTATGGTTTCCATGATCAGGAATAATTTTTTCTATATTACAGGTATTTTATTGGTGTAATTCCATGGTTTATTTTAAATCATTAAACATTGATTAATAGAATATACGACACACAACACCATACCTAATCAAACAATGAAATATTATTATTTTATTATGACCATTATTACAATGTCATTAAATTAGTGAGTATGAATAATATAAAAATTATATATATATATATATATATTCTAATAAATAATTGTTTATTGATAAATTATTAGTAAATAAGTATATAATTTTTTATTGGCAGTTTATTCCTCGAAAATGAAAATTTCCTTCAATAATAGTTTTTTTCTATTTTAGTGAAAAAAATAAAAAATATTTTCTTAAACTCATACAAAATTATATTATAAAATTTACTTTTTTTAATAATATGATCATGTCAAAATTTCCTTATGGTGAAATTTTGAGTTTTTCTGAAGAGATTGATTTTTTTTAAGTGAATAGTGAAATTCCAAGATTTTTCAAATCCTATAATTTTTTTATTAAATAAGTTAATTTAAAAGTCTAAATATATGTTTTTCATTATTAAAGTGGAATATGAAATATTTTATTTATTATAATATAATTATCATCATTTAAATTATAAATTTTCATGATTTTGGAATATGTTTATATTTATTTTTAAAAGAAATGTTTTATGAAAACTATTTTTAAGTGTATACATTTTCTCTTTTTTATTAAATTAAAATATCCCATAATATAGAATAATATAGAAATTAAAATATTATATTATATATCAATTTATATTAATTAATAATCACATTATGATGATAACAAGTTATAAAGTTATTGTAAGATCTTCTTTCCCTTGAAAAATACATCTTTCAAAAAATTTATTTTGTTAATATTACATGATTAATTTTAAATTAAATTCTACAACTTATATTAATGAAATTCGAAAAATAAAATTATATATTATTAATTATAATATTTAATAGTAAGTAATGTGTTCAACTTAATCTTTTTCCCAATGAATACAAAAAATAGTAAACACAAGTTATAATGGTTTTTTCTATAATAGGTTTACCATGGGTTAAAATAAATATATAAGGGATTTAATGAACTAAAACATGTTAATTTTATATTGGATGTCAATATTTATAATTTTTATCATATAATTTAAAAAAAATCAATTTTGAGCTATGTTACCAAGATTAAGGACTTTATAATAATTTTATTTCAGAAAGGACAAAATGTAAATCAATTACTTTTACAATTATCTTTCATGTTCATATAGTGATAAAAGAGGGGTTTTATTAGTAATAAATATTATTAATAATCATAAATTATATATTTTTCAGGTTAATTAATTTCTAATTTTTAGTTATGAATTAATTAGTTTAAATACTTATGCAACGCCAACACATTAATTATTTAATTAAAAGGAAAATAAAATACATTATTTTGAAAATATTAAATGTAATATAATAAATTACTGTAAGAATTTTTTTTTGAATATTTATGACATATTTTGGATGTGTGTAAATGAAATATTACAATTCCATATTTTTTTGTTTCTAGAAAATTAAATTATTTGAATAATTACGAAATGAACTTAATGATATTTTTTAATAAATAATATTATATTAATTTATTTAAAGTGTATAAATAAATAGAATTGAAATGATACTAATTGTAGTATCTATATAATGATGTAGATGCTGAATATACAATAAGGGTGAACTGTACACTTTAAAAAAATTCCTTTAGAAATTTTGACGATGAAGATGTTTAACAATGTTAAAGAAGGTAAATTCACAAAACCTCTAATTTCTGAAAACTTGCTGATTATTGAAATGTGATTTCGAGAATGTAATTCAGAAATTTAGTTTTGGAAATGAAACATAACTAAATTTTACAAGAAAAAATATTCTACCTTAAAGCATATAGAATCCTCCAAATTTGAGTACAAGTATAAGAATGTATAAGATAGATATATATTCCTCAACAAACAAAATGCAGTGGAAAACTTGAAACAATACAAGTAACAAGTAGTAAATATTTTTACCCAAAGAGAAGGGGATCCAATAACCTTGGATAAAGGTCCTCTAATTTATACTTTCAAGAAATTCTATCTTACAAACAGTAGGGTAAGGCAAATATACGAAGATTGGAATCTATCTTCCTATCCCCGCAAGCCCTTTAACTTCAAGGTAGTCGGCACCTCTATCTTCCTATCCCCAGAATCCCTCAAAATTCAAGTTAGTTGGCACCTCTGTCATCCTATCCCCAAAATCCCTCGAATATACTCAGTAATATTCAGAGTCTCACAAAGAAATTCTGAAAAAGATGTTCAGAACGCCCAAAGCATGAACGTCTCTCTCTAGAAATCACTTCAGTAGCATGTAATCTCTTGAGTCTTAGAATAGTTCATCAAGGTTATGTTCTCTTTCAAATGAGATCCTATTTTTAGGAACAACTTCAACGGTCGACTCCTTCCTTCAATAGTAATATTTTTCCTTGAATTTCGGGGGGACATATACACTTTTCACTCAAACAATGGTTAGTTAGTAATTGAATGCATGACATCGTTTTATAACCAAAACAAGAGTAAGAAAAATATATAATTGCTTAACAAAATTCATTTTTCGTTTTGTTCAAAAAAATAAAAGTTAGGAGTCGAACCAGAAACACATTTGGGGTCTAAAATAATAAATATTTGGTTTCTGTATTCAATGGAATTTGGAACATGGATTCTATAGAATTCCGGAGTTTGAATTTCAATGAAACTCAGAGTCTTAATTCAGTAGAATTTAGAGTCAAAATTCATGAGAATTTGGATTATGAATTCATAAGAATTCAAAGTCACAACAAATAAAGTTTGGAGTCTAAATTCGTTAGAATTTTTAGTCTGAACATAGAATTTTGTGAGTCTGAATTCAATAGAATTCAGAGTCTAAACATTGAATGTTTGGAGTCTTAATTCAATATAATTCAGATCCTAAACATAGAATGGTCGGAGTATGAAGTCATTAGAATTCGGTGTCTGGACATAGAATTTTCAGAGTTGGAATACAATGAATTCAGAGTCAAAATTCAAATCCTGAAATGGGAATTCTCTATATCTAACTATTTATATGATTTTGAAGTTTTAGTTATGAAACCAAATTTTACACTTGGAAATAAAATGACCAATGAAAAACATGGTAAGGATTAATTTACAAGGAAAAGGAAATTTTTTTTATCTAGACATAACATAGGGTAAATGAAATTTTACTTAGGAAAAGGTGTTCATGATTTTCAAAAAAAGAACGAACGAGTCATTAGGAAACCTTATTTTATAAACAATCTCTCCCATTCTGGAAAGAAAAAACATCCTTATGCAAAAGAATATAAGGACATATAAAATATTATTTTAGAAATTGAAAATAAAACTTATCTCCCTTAACACCAGTGAAAAGATGAATACGACTAACTCCACTTTTGTCTTTGGACACACAAAGGATCACATTCAAGATTTCCGGATTGAGGCATATCATTTTATTTCTTACAGAATACATCTTTGAAAAGAACTCCCCCTTTTATGAATTCCCCCTTACATAAAGAATTTTCTTCTTTACATAATATTTTTTTCTCCTTTCACTAGCTTTTTGATTTTCCAAAATGATTAAAGTGAATGGAAGATAAAATGTGGTACCTAAAATATTAGTACTATACAACCAAATATATGAAGCGTAACCCAAAAATTTCATTATGATTGAAATTTTTTTTTACAAGGAATGAATATAACAAAAGATCAGTATTAAAAAAAATTATCCTTCCTTTTTATTTAGGCGTCTTCTTATTCACAATATTTTTTAGATTCATGATATCCTTGTGATCTTCCTTTACTAATTTGAGAATCTGATTGTAGTCCATTGTTTTCTTTAATAAGGCTTAGATTTTTTCTTCTTGTGCATTAAGAATAGCAGCCTGAGCCTTCAAATAATCTACTTACTTGCCAAGCTTTTCCTCAATCTCGATCCTGATATCTCTTTCTCTCTTCTAGCATTGAGCAACTAAATATAAATTTCCATCCAAATCCTTTACTTCTTGAATCTAGGAATTCTTTTCCAGAGTTAGCTTCTCCTCAAAACTATTTTTGAGGTCATTGATCTTCACATCTACGGTGTCAAAGGACTCCTTGACACTATCTTCGAACTCATCAATAATTATCAAATCTTCTATAGTTTTCCTTTTCTATGTGGTCATTTTCTTGCAAGATCTTTTGTGGGATTCGTAGTTTAGGAAAAATGTTTTGAAATCAGCCTCATGATAGACACACTTATCTATCTCCATGGATAATGAATCTGATTTCTGATTAAATGAATGTTAAAGCATTTGGATTATCGAGTATATTCTTGGATATATTGGTATTGTTCCAACATGCTTCTTCAAAGACTGGACAACAGAATCATGTCCAAGAGAGGACTATTCTGAATCAAAAAATTTTCATGGTGAGGATTTTTTTAACTCTGAAGCCTTCCTCTTTGAAGAACCACCAACATCTTTATACTTTACCACTTCCTTGGGAGGTACATCAACCAAAATATATTTTCCCTTATCATCCATCAAAATGGATTCCCCATGACTAGGAGATTCATGTTCACTATTAGACATCTGAACAATTATATCTTCATCTATCTCTTCTTTTTCAGAACCTGCTTCAACATCCTCTGAGTGAATGAAAACATTGTTGATGCTTTCTTCTTAATATGGGTTTTCAACATCATCTTCATCCTTTTATTCATCCTTCCTAGGAGTAGAAAGCTTCAAAGAATCATCTTGAGAAGTTAAAAATGGTAATTTCATAGAATGGATT
Source organism: Viscum album (assembly GCA_963277665.1). NCBI lineage: Eukaryota > Viridiplantae > Streptophyta > Magnoliopsida > Santalales > Viscaceae > Viscum > Viscum album. The sequence continues at coordinate 498,313,194 of OY728151.1, read as the reverse complement.
TCCTTCTCATGAATGTCCTAAACATTATTTATCAGATCTTCATTGCCATCACTACCTTCTTCTTCTTCTACTTCGTTTTCTTCTGCTAAATTTTCGTGTACTTTTTCGGGATTCACAAACTTCTTTCTTGGAGTCTCAGGTAAATTTTATATCAAGAAGGATTCTGGTATCAGAATATTTTTGGATACCCTCTCAGCAGCCTTTAGAAGTAATTGAACTATTTTAGCTTCAGAAAACTTCTATTTCTTCTTCTTTTCATTCTCTTGCATTTCAATCTCTTCAGATGTCTTTTCATTCAATGATTTTTCTTCAGCAGGGTCCAATCCAAACATCGGATCCCTTCTTTCTGATTTCTCTTGTATTCTCTCCATTTGACTACAACATTATCAGGATCAGATTTTTTTTCATTTTCTATAAAGGAGCAGATTGGGTTTCTTTAGCCATTGGCGTTTTTCCCTTCTCTTCCACTTCGTTCAACATCCTCTTCCTTCCTCCCTTTTTAGAGGTCTCATCCACCTCTTGTTTCTTTGAAATAGCTTCAGCTTCCTCTTCAAGAAAGTCATAAAATTATTTAAATTATTTATAAAATCTGACTTTCTTCTAGCTCAGAGTGTCATCACTCAACAACATAACTTTTCAATTCCTAGACAAAGATTTGAAATGGATTTTGAAGGATTCTTGACACCAAACAATAATTTTTGAAATAATGGATGGATACATAATAATTTGAGCCTTCATATTTCCATTATTTCTGTTCTCAATCATAACCAAAATATGCTTTACCATGTTTATCTTATTTAGGTTTACCATTAAATATAGAATTTAAATTTCACTTTCCTTCAAAGTATCCTTGTCTCCTTTTCTCGGAATGATGATTCCATGAACCCACAATTCAAGAATCTGGTAATTTGTAGTTAGGTGAATAATAATCGGAGTCCTTACCTATGAAAGACAAAGAAAATACACTGATTTTTCCATAATGAAACTTCGTTGAACATTTGGGAGCTTATGAGAACAAAACTCAGCTTCAGCTTAAAAAGGGATTCCAACCAAGCTAGAAGCCTTGGTGTAAGGAAGAGAATTCGTCTTCCCATAACTCTTAAATGAATAATTTCTTATTCCTTACTCCTTGAAGAATGTTACTGAATCATAAAATTCTATTAACATTTCTGGATATACCAAACCTTGAGCTTTCGATTATGAAATTCAAACACATTCTTATCCAATTATCTTTATATTCTTCGAGATAATAGAATAATACATCACGAAAGACATCAGATCAACTAACCTTTCTCTATATATTTTTCATTTTGACATTGGTATGACAGTTTCCATATCTTTCTGAGAGGAGTCTTTGGTAGACATTCGAAGGTTTGAATGATCTGAGATGTTTGGAATAGGTTGAAGTAGGAGATCAGAGCTTCAGCACGCTCAAGCATGTGTTTCGATGTTGTACATCCATTTGGGGGTCCTTTATATAGGCGTTTGAGGCGACAATTTAGCTTCCATACTCAATCCAACGGTTTAATAATCTTTTGATCTGATATGATGGTTGAGATGATTGACGGAAGGAAATTTTGAAAGAATCCGATCTTTTGAGGGTTTTAAATAAAAACATCCATATTTAAGAAAGAGTGAATACGAAAATTTTAAAAATATATGAAAATTATAGCATGTAAAATACCATTTGGATTTCTAGGAAGAATATTTGTAACAAGGAAAATTCTACTTTAAGATCTTTAGACTCTGAAAATTTTGATAACGAAAAAATTTCAAAACAAAAATCTCAATTAAGAAAATTTTAGGTACAAAAATCTTCATTAAAAAAACTTTGAGTACTAAAATCATCATTATGAAAATTTTTGAGTATGAAAATCTTCATTACAAAAAATTTTTGACTATGAAAACAATTTTATCTAATAAAAATTTTAAACAATGAAAAATTTAAAAAATAACAAACCAATGTAATCCCCCTATGAAAAGGAGTTCCTTAATTTAAGGATATTGGTTTCAATAAGAAGTTAACATGGAATAGTACCTTACAGTTATCATTCCTAACATCTATTTAATGAATTCAAATATATCATAGGGTAATGATTTTGTGAATATATCAGCAAGTTCATCTTAAATTCCCTTAAATTGAATAATGATATCCCCTTTTTGTGTGCGATCTCTAAGAAAGTGATACCTAATATCTATGTGTTTTTCATGAGAGTGATGTGTAGGGATTATACATAATGAAATGGAACAAGTATTGTCACACAAAATTTGTGTTTTTGGAAAACTCATACCATAGTCTGTGAGTGTGTGTTGCATCCACAACACTTGATCACAACAAATTGAACCTGCTATATATTCAACTTCAGCTATGGAAAGTGCTACTGAGTGTTGCTTTTTTCATGAACAAGAAACTAATGAATCTCCTAAGAAATGACATTTTCCGGATGAACATTTCCATTCAATTCTACATCCACCATAGTCAGCATCCGAAAATATTTTAAAAAAAATCATTTACAAAAGTATTAAAGAGTTCAAGATCCATGATTCCCTTTATGTAGCAAAAAATCATTTTAACTGCCTTTAAATGAGATTCCTTAGTATTGGATTGATATCTTTCACATAAGCATACTGAAACCATTATGTCTAGACGACTGGCTGTCAGGAAAAATGAACTTCCTATGATACCTCTAAATGATGTATAATCTACTAGTTTCCCAGCTTTATCTAGATCAAATAAATTTGAGGTACCAATGGGAGTACTTATACTCTTAGTGTTGTCATATCCATTCTTTTTAAGAATATATTTAATATACTTTTGTTGGGATATCAATATTAATTCTGTTTTTTGAGATATTTGGAAACTAGGGAAAAATGTTAACTCACCCGTCATTCTCATTTCGAACTCTTATTTCATTATATCTGCAAAGTAATCAGTTAAATATTGCTGAGTTGAACCAAATATAATGTAATAAACAAAAATTTGAACAATCAAAACATTTTTCTTATCTTTATTTATGAAAAGAGTTGGATCTTCATTTTCCTTAACATAATTATTTTGAATCATAAATCTTAAAAGTCTATCATACCTAGCTCTAGGGGTTTGCTTAAGTACATACAAATCTTTTGTAAGATTATAAACATATTAAGGATGTTTTGTATCTTCAAAACTAGGAGGTTTTTCAACAAAAACTTCTACTTGTACAAAACCACTAAAGAAATCACAATAAACATCCATTTGAAAATGGTTAAAATTGATGAATGCTGCAAAGTCAAGTAGAATACCAATACATTCATGTCTAGCTACTGGACCACATGTTTCTTCATATTATATTCCGTCTTATTGATTATAGCCCTTAGCAACCAATCTAGCTTTATTTCATACTATGATTCTATTTTCCAATTATTTATTTCTGAAGATAGATTTTACTCCAATAATAGAAGTTTCCTTAGGTATTTCAACAAAGGTCATTACATTTTCCCTTTTGAAATCATTTATCTCCTCTTGCACATCTTTAATCCAATCATCTTCACATAAAGCTTCATTAGTGATTTTTGGTTCTATTTAGTAAATGAATGGTAGATGTTCTACCTCATTCCATAAAGAACATCTAGTCCTTACAGTTTGATTCACATCACCAATGATACTACAACTAGGATGAATCTTTAGAAACAAATGATTTGGGGTTTTTAAAACATGTTCATAAACATATATTAGGAAATCTTCTAGAGTAAATTCTCCAGAAAACAATTCTTTAACATATTCCTTATGAGAAGGATCTTTTAACAAAGGCTGATAATCTTTTTTTGAAAAAACATCCAAAGATGTAGGTTGAGGTTGTCTAAAAACAAAAGGATTAGTTTCATCAAATTTGACATGTACTGTCTCTTCCACAGTACATGTTTTTTTATTGAAAACTCTATAAGCCTTAAAATTTGTGGAGTAGCCTAAGAAAATTCCTTCATCTGATTATGGGGTGAATTTGTGTACATTATCTTTAGTATTCAGAATGAATACCTTACAACCAAAATCCTTGAATTTGGAATGTTTAGGTTTTTTATACCATTCCATAACTCATTAGGGGTTTTATTAAGAAAAAGTCTAATCAAAACATGGCTGATATTATAACAAGAAAAACATACAACTTCATCCCAAAAATGATTGGCTACAAAATATTCACTCAACATGGTTCTTGTTATCTCTTGAAGAATTATATTTCTTCATTCAACAACACCATTTTTTTGAGGTGTTCCGAGTACTAAGAAGTTATAAGTAATGCCTTTTCTACTACAAAAAGTTTCAAAATCATAATTTTGAAATTTTCCTTCATGATCTCTATTAATAGTTATTAAAGGAATATTTTTCTCATTTTTAACGTGGGTTCTAAATGTTTTGAAATAATGAAAAAGTGTCAGATTTCATTGCTAGAAAATAGACCCACGCAGATCTAGTGTAATCATCAACTAAGTCAAATACATAATACTTTCCTCAAATACTTCCAGTTTGTGTTGGACCAAAGAGATCCATATGCACTAACTATAATGCATCAGTAGTTGAGACTTCAGTGACTAATTTTAAATCTTGATTTATTTTACCTTCCATATTGACAATGATCACAATCTTTTTAAGAATAAAATCTTTTCTCTGGTAGATCTTTAACTAGTATTTTCTTAGAGATTATTCATAGGTTCCAAAGGTTATAGTGTCCTAAAATTCTATCCCACAACCATGAATGATCTTCCATTGCACTAAGGCAAGGTAGATCTTGGATCCTAATATCTTCATCGTATTGTGTGTGAAAAATCTCTTGTCTATTGGCAGAAAGAATAAACTCTTCGTTGGAATTGTGTACTAAGCACTTATCATTCCTAAAATTCACAAGGTAACCTTCATCACATAATTGAATTATACTAATGAGGCTGTGCTGAATACCCTTAACAAATAAATCATTTGAAATCCATGTCTTTTAAGAAGAACTATGTTACTTATACCAATAATTTCTCCCTTGGCATTGTATCTGAATGTTACTTTTATTACATTTGTCTTGATAATATTTTCAAATATGTTTTTGTTACCTGTCATATGTCGGGAACATACACCATCCATGTACCAAGTATTGTTGTTGGTAAATTATTTATTTTCCTAAAAATAAGAATGTTAGACTTTAGGAACCCAAACATTCTTGGATCCAGAAACATCAGAAAAAAACATTTTAGGTATACACATTTTCTTTGAAAAATAAGCTTCATGAAAACCTAAATACAGTTTTCTGTTTAAGGAACATTTTTTCCCAATTCCCACCACAATGAAACTTAGTGGAGAATGAATAACTTTTAGGAACAAAATAATTGTTACTAAAAAACAGTTATGAAATAGTATAACCAAATCCAGAATTATTCCTTAGATGTCGAATTTGGGAATATATCTTATCAATGTTTTCCTTAACCAAGTTAATGTTTGACAAACACTTCCTCAAGGAATATATTTTTGACTTTAGCCTAATAACTAAGCTCTTATCTTCAAAAACATCAGTTTTTTCACTAGATTTAGTCTTGAAAACTTTTTTATTAGAAATTAATTTTTCTAGATCCTTAGAAAGTATATCCTTCTCAGAATTTACTTCCTCCAGGTTTTTTGAAATGCATTCAAAATCTATGGATTTATTATCAATATCAATAGAAAGATCTGATATTTCATTAGTAATAATAGAAATCCAAGAGTTTTCCTTATCAAGATTTCTATTAATTTTAGAATTTTCATTCTCAAGGAGCTTATCAAACCTATAAATTTTTTCATATGTTGATAAAGTATTATCCTCAACAGAAGAAGATTCTTCATTCGAAGATTCCTAATATTTACTATCACTATAAATGGCATTCACGGAGAATGGTTCATAGATTCATCATTATTTACCTTAGCCATTATGAAATGAAATTCAATAGGTAGTATAGCTATTAGACCAATATTATTCTGTCCAGAATATTCGTAATCTGAGGATTCATCAGAAGAGTCTCCACCACTAGCACTACAAGTGTCATTAACATTCAAAACTTTCTTAGTTTTAGGTTTGTAGTACTTCGTTCTATTTTTTTTCTGAATTCTCTTCCATTGTTTCTTTTCTCTTAATCGTAGGACAATCTGGCTTTATATGACTAGCTCCATTTCATTCATAACAAGTGACTTCAGAGACTTTCTTATCCTTTCATTCTTTCTTCTTGTATCTATACAGAAAATATTTCTTCCCAACTATCTTGTTCATCCTTTGAGAAAGATTGGATAATTCCATTTCTGAATGTTCACATTCACTATATTCGGATTGTATAACAAATTTCATGGATTTGGATCTTGTAACTCTCTCAGGAGTCATAGATTGCATATGATTCGATGTAGTTGAAAAAGAAACACTTCTATTTCCATTATTCTTCATAACATTATCAGAATCTCTCTTCATTCTAGTCTTATATTGAAGAAGAGTTCCAAAAAGTTCATCAAGTGTAATCTGTGAGACTTTCCTATTCTCATATATAGTTTTTCTCTTGGATTAGCACTCATTAGGCATGATGTCTATATTTTTGTCTATAAGTTCCTCATCATCCAAACCTTTCTCACCCATAGATTGTAAGCTATTAACAATAGTCATAAATCCCTGATGTACCTTACAAATAGGTTCTCCATAAGGAAAAAAAATACCATGGTACTCAGCATTAAGCATAGATCTTCTAGTTTAAATAACATTGGAAGTTAAAAAATGTGTAAATTCAAGCTTCTTCCAAATAAAACTTTTGGCTGCACCCGATGAAATCTGGCTATATATAGTCATATTCATAGAACACAACAAAGTATTACGTACCTTGTAGTTTAGCTAATATTCTGATTTCTCATGATTAGTAAAAGTTCTAACTTCCTTATCTGGAATCTTGTAATCTTCAGTAAGCATAACAAATTTATCCTATCCAGTATTGATGATAAATACATTATACAATCTCTCTAATATTCATAATCATTCCCTTAAAAATAGGCGGTCTATTAGGATTTATGTTTTCTATGGAGCTGACATTTATTCCTGCAATCTTAAACAAAATATCATTCCACATAAACTTGTCACAAATAATAGTTTTTAAACAAGGATAGAAATATCCTAAGAAAGTAAAATATAGAAAAATGAAAAAGTTGAGCAAGAAAACTTATATTTAAATATAAGTATTTCAGAGACCTCCTTTGATACGAATTTTTGGATTGACATGATATTGATTGTAGTATCAAAACAATGATATAGATGCTCAATATACAAGAGGGGGGATCATACACATTTAAAAAATTTATTTGGAAGATTTATATATGAAGATGTTGAAAAAAAATTAAAAAAGGTAAATTCACAATGCCTCTATGTTCTAAAAACTTGCTTGATTTTGGAAATGTGATTCTAAGAATGTAATTATGGAAATGATGTTCTGGAAATGAAACTTAACAAAATTTTACAAGAAACAATATTCAACATTAAAGAGTATAGAATCATAAAAATCAGAGTACAAATATATAAAAGTATAAGATAGTTATATTCTCCTCAACAACCAAAATGCAGTGGAAAACAAGAAATAATACAAGTATAAAGTAGTAAATCTTTAAACCCAAAAAGAAGGGTTTCCAATAACCTTGGGTAAAGGTCCCTTGATTTATACATTCTTAAAAGTCTTTCTTGGCCACACAAGGGTAAGCCCTCGATAAGAATATTGGAATCTTTCTTGCTATCCCCACAAGCCCTTGATGATCATGATAGTCAGCACATCTATCCCTCTATCCTTGGATTACCTCAAACTTCATGGTAGTTTGTACCTTTTTCTTTTTATCCCCAGATTACCTTGAATGTACTCCGCAACATTTAGAGTCCCAGAAAGCAATTCTGAACAAGATGTTTAGTTTGCACAAAGCATGAATGTATATCTCTAGAAGTAACTTCAGCAGCATGTAATCTCTAGAGTCATATAATATTTCATCAAAATTATGGACTCTTTCAATTGAGCTCTTATTTATAGGAACAACTTCAACGGTCTTCTCCCTCCTCCAATGGTTATATTTTTCCTTGAATTTCAGAGGGACTTGTACTTGTGTCACTCCAACAATGGAATGTCAGTAATTGAATGCACGTCATCATTTTATAACCAAAACAAGAGTAAGAAAAAATATGGTTTCTTAACCAAAATCATTTTTTTTGTGTAAGGAAAAATAAAAGTTAGTAGTCTAACCCGAAACAAATTCGGTGTCTAAAATACATAAATATTTGGATTATGTATTAAATGTAATTCGGAACCAAAATTCTATAGAATTACAAAGTCTGAATTTCAAGGAAATTCAGGTTCTGAATTCATAAGAATTTGGAGTCTGAACCTAGACTGTTAGGAGTCTAAATTCATTAGAATTCGGGTTCTGAACATAGAAATTTCAGAGTCATAATTCATTAGAATTCCGAGTCTGAACATAGAATTTTTGGAGTCTGAATTAATTAGAATTAGTACTCTGAACATAGAAAGGTCATTGTATAAAGTCATTAGAATATGTAGTCTGAGCATAGAATGTTCGGAGTCTAAATTCGTATCCTGATAGCAGAATGCTCTATATCTAAGTATTTATAAGATTATGATATTTTAGATATGAAACTGAATTTTACACATAGAAATAAAATGAAAAATGAAAAACATCATAAGGATAAATTTCATTGGGGTAGGAAAATTTTCCTTATCAAGATAAAACTTAGGGTAAAAGAAATTTTCCTTAAGATAAGGAGTCTGTGATTTTCAAAACAAGTAGGAATGGAAAAGTCGTAAGGAAACCTTATTGACTCAACAAATTATATTATCTTAATCCATTGGAATTTGAAATATTTTAATATATAATCCATAATACATTAATGAGATATTTTTCAAATGATTATAAAATACTTTGTCTTTTAAGATTGAAATTAGGGTTACTGGTGTTAATGTAAAATTATTGTTTTTAATATTGCATTCTTATGTATTAAAATTAATTATACACATATACAATATTATTTAAATTGAAAATTTTGATTTCAAATTTAGAATAATTTGGTATAAATTATATTATATGAATCATTTTATTTCTTGGATTTATGGATAAATTACATGGATAACAAAAACAAGTTACCATAGTGAAATCTAAAATAGTAAAAGTAAACATTCATTTTAAAGGAATGAAATTTTAAAAAAAACATAAATATTTTTTTGATGTCCTTACAGAAAATATATTAGATTTATTTAATAATTTATCAAATTTTATTTAATTTTTCTTCATTTTAACTTCCCATTATTGACATGATTTTGTTATTTACTAAAATTACACTCCCTGTATCTTTTAAAAGGGAAACCCATCCAATCCAATTCACACATTAAAATAACATTTTATTATAAAATACCAACCAGAATATATTACATATTTTGATTCCTATTTCCTATAATCCTTTTATTTATTATAAAACAATCCAAAGAGTGGTTTTGGAGAAAACCTAAAGCGTTTGTCTGTATAAAAATAATCATTTTTAAAGACCTGTTTAATATTATTTTATTTTGCACCACTATGAACTATTGATAAAATTTTAGGAGAAATATATAACATTATCATATATAAACTAAGATGAAATTATGGTAATGGAATAATATTTTTCCATAACATCTTCCATAAAATGGGAAACAAAATCGTTGATACTATGTACTGCGAGCTACCACCTTACAAGCCAATGTAATTATTTTTACATAACTACCTATCATGGATGGATATAATGATATATAATATATATATATATATATATATATATATATATTTTAAATTCACGAAAAATAATAATTATTTAGTTCTATCATCACATATACCTTGTTTTTCTCTAATCTTCAAGAAAATTATAATGTCGCTCGTGTGTACGTGTAGACCACCATCTCTACGAAGAGATGTGATTCGTTTTTCACTTCTGTTTTATGTGGATGGTAATAAGGATTTATTTCATGAAAATATATTATCTATATTAGAAAAAAAATTATCTATTAATGGTTAATTAATATTTAACATTTTTTAATATGTTGAAAAAATAAAAAAATGGTTCAAGCATACATATGAACTACCATCTCAATGAATGATGTATATTATTTATATATATCAAACATTTAGGTATGATTATAAAAATTTATATAGTGAATATGTATGATATATATATCATTATTAAAATTATAGAGATTATTTAAAAATAATCAACATATAATTTTAGGAACTACGGAATTAGAACATACAAGAAAAACGAAGCAGTTTTCACCCAGAATAATGATTTTTAAATGAATTGATAATCAACAGGTGATAATAAATAATAATTGAATAATATATCGAATTATATATATTAATATGGATATATAATACATTTACTATAATAGAATATTTATTATATATGTGGTTCTTACCATGTATAAAAGATGTTAATACTTGAGGTAATGGATTCTTGTCTAGTTTTTATTTTCATACCACACAAACCTTATTCAATGCTTAGGAATTTTATGTTCTGTACATACTAACCATGGATGTTTTTTGTCATGATCATTGTCAATATTATATAATATAAATATTAATATTAGTTTCTTTATTTGATGGTGATTATAATTTAATCATTTCCAAAGTTGTAAGGAATTTACATTACAATCTCGTTGAATATTGGGATTGGTTATGATTATGTTTATTAAGATGAAATAACATCATCTATATCTAAAATAACTCATTATTCTTATTACAATCAATTTATTTCATAAAATAACATATTCTCAATTCAATATCACCTCCTTATGTACTTAGCAACTGAAAAAATGTGTTTATGGAAAACATAATTTTTCTCTCACTTCATTGGAAAATTCATTCTCTTCGTGATCATATATTCTATAATTTTTTTAAAAATTTTCTTGATATTGTCCAATTATCTTTTAAATGAAATTATACACATTTAATTTTTTTAAAAAAATGACTCAATAGGTATCTTCTTTTCATTTTCTAAATGATTTATTTATTACATTTCACCTAATATGTGAATGAAATATCTGTTTCAATGTGTACAACATGAATGATATTTCTAAAAATCTTGACAACTTGATTTTTAAGTTAAATCATTACAAGTTTCTAATGATATTTTAAAATAATTTTTTTCTTTATTATTTGGTATATTTTTTGATGTGATTTCCAAATTTGAAAGGGGATTTCCCTCAATAATGTTTTCAGTAATCTTTTAATGGTATTTCTATTCATTAATTGAAAAATCATTTGATTATAATTACTTTATTCTTGGGATATAATCCAGTTGTAATATCCATATTATTTATTTGGATGGTTTATGATTATGATGAAAATATTTTTACAATACCCATTTCATTTCCACCGTTTACTCTATGTTATAATATTTTCGATAAACATTTACATTATATGGGTTATGATATGATGAATGTTATATTATATGGTGGCACACATTTTATTGATTTTTTATATGATAATTGCTTCTAGAAAAATATATACATTTAACTAATATGTTAATTATGGATATATTATGAGATAAATAAGATTAGAACTTAGAGTCAAATCATTTCATTAATGGACTTCTTCTACTATGATATTCATGGGAGTAATACTTGAATTTTATGATGGTTTATGGAGTGAACCGGTTCCTCTATTATAGACTTGGAAATTATCGAGGAATATTACATAAATTTATTTCTATACTATTATTTATTTCATAATAATATGTCATATACTAATCTTATGCTCTCACAACATGTGTCCTTTGATTCAATTTTTATTCATACCTTATTAACAAAAAATATTTAGTATATAAAACATTTTTATGATCTATAATATGTAGGGTTTGGTTTTTAAATGTTATTATCATGTTCTCATACCCATATGATCATGTTATAATTTTATGATAATTTCTTTCTACCTAGTTTTCCCTTACAAGAACATATAGGATATCTCTTTCATAAGATTCTCTTTCTCATGTTATAACTAAAAATAATTTGAATTATATGTAAAATAAGGATTTTAATTATAATGAAATTAGTGAGAGATTATGTTGTTCAGAGATGAATTGTTTTATGTATCCATGTTTTCGAAATAATGGACCAATAAAATTCTGTCATGGATCGTTTTTCAATGTGATAATTAATCATTTGGTAAGTTTTTATATGTATATATGAGATATTCTAGTTCTTTATTTCATATTATAGTATGTTTTATATTAACATTAGAGATTCGTATGATAAAATGGTTGTGAGAACACATATGTGATTTCTCTGTATTTGAGAATGTCTAATGTTATATAAAGGAAATAAGTGTTGTTCTAAAAGTAATTATATCTTTTTCTAGATACTACATTTGGATGTATCCTTATTACAGTTTTACCTAGTGGTAATAAATAAATAAAAAATTCATTAGACATGATTTGATCATTACATAATACAAAAAACATGCCTTTTTTTCATCCCAAGTTTGACACTCCTGAGGAATATGCTTTGGTTATTACATATTTTCACTATGAACTGTTATGATGGATTTGAATAGTTTATAACCATGAATGTTTTAGGTTAAAATATGGTGTTATTGATTTAATATAAGATATCAAGATTTTTATATATTATAAACTTTTTCTCATGATAATATTTTTCCCACTACGATTATTATAATGACCCATACTTTACATACATTGTTATTACATCAGAATTGAAGCACACTTGTTACACCATATAACAAAACCAGGAAAGGACCGTATAGGTATAGTGTCATTGGAAACTGGGAAACATAAACAACTATTTCATAAAGCATCTACATTTTCTCCAATTTATTTCATCATATCTAGAGTCCCTTTTGGAATATCCTGCTTAATAACCTTCTTCCTGACCTTGGAAAAGAAAAAATACAAAAGGGTGAGCTCAAATGCTTAGTAAGGGTAAACAAAAGAAATATCAATCACATCATATTCATAAGATCATAACATTTCAGAAATCTTAACCTACAAAAGAGATCATAATTTCATAACATGGGATAAATCATAGTAGTGAAATGTAATCCCAATAATCGTAACAAAAAACATAAAAATTTGTGGCATACACACATAATCATAGAGAATCATTTCTTAGTAGTCAAGACTCATTTCCAAGACTATATTAGCGGACAAAGTCCATTTCTGAACCGAGTTCACTCTTCGTTTCAGTCCTATTTCACTGAACCGGTTTAACCTGACGTTGCAGTCATGTCTATCTCATGAGATATAAATATTTACCCAATGCATTTGAGGTAGATATAGGTCCCACCCATCTCATAATGACACCATTCTTATGTGTGCCACAATATCATAAATCATACATCATTGCATAACCCATATAATAAAAATGGGATTCTTAAACATCGTGACATCATAAAACAATTCAAATAAGATAAAGGAATTCATTAAAATAATTCCATCACAAAACAATCAAATCAATGCAATAATAGGGATAGAAATAGAAACCTATTATATCTTAGATGGAAAATAATTTTGATAAAACACTTGAACTCCATTGTTGAGAAAAATATCCTTTCTACTGCAAAAACATTTTTCATTTCTTAACATGTCATACATTTTTAGACTAAAAGAAGTTGATTAAAAATAAACTTGAAAACTTGTAAAGTAAGCTTCTCGGAAATAATGTTTTAAAAATCTATTCATTCCGTATAAGTTAAAAAAACATTCTTCTCGTACTTTTGTCAGAAATGTCAAAAAGTAATTCGTATGAAAAAATGACAAAAGATTCCTTTCATATATTTTAATAAAAACTCACCGAAGGGTAAAATTGGATTTAAAAAATTGTAGGTGGATGGAAATAATATTAAATATCGAGGAAACATGGATGTGGATGATAACATACACCCCAGTAAATACCAAAGTATAAACAATCTCGGATAAAAATGAGATTGTGATATTTTCCCTTACCTTAGGTCCGATTTGCTTCGTAAGTGTCTAAAACTCATGTATAATGATTTAAATAATGTCATTGACTTATTCCAGAATCATACTCATTGTTATGCTATCATATATATGGATATATTCTTACCATATTATTAGTAATATTTCATTGCTACTTGTTATTCGGGTGTTTATTACTTTTTGTTCTTATTCGTGTTTTGTCAAATAAATTCTTATTCTACTCTTTAGGTTATAGATACCTAATTTATAGAATGGTATTAGTGTAATATATATCATATTCATTCATTCAATTCATTTATATAATCATTATTCAATGACGATCATGTAGAACGAGTCGCATCACATTGTGGAGACAATATTCCGTACGTACGCATGAGCGATGATAACATTCCCATGATCGTGGAATTGTATTGGAGTGTATGTATACTATTTAAGAGTCAATATAAATTTAAAATAATCAATAATAGTTATTATTTACACCATTATACCCATCCAGTATGGTGGTGGTGGAAAATAGATTACACCACGTCGTGGAGACGGTATTCCGTACGTACGCACGCGCGGTGATTTCGTTTTACGTAGGATGGATAGATGGTGAAATACAGTTGTTTCATACTTATAATAACATATCTGTATATTACTGATACTGATGTTATTACTTCATATTGAAACAACTAAAGAAGAATAAGTGGAAGAAGAAATAAAGTTGAAAGAATCGGTAACGGACATTACCTCTTCTTTGAAGCGCCTCTTTGAGAACTCCTCTTAGGGCACTAAAATTGATCTTTTAAGAAGACCAGGACCTCTAGGATGTTTCTAGGGATGTGGAGAAGAGAATTTGGACGGGGTTGGCTGAGCTTGAAAGATGAAAGTGGTGTGAGGAAGAGAGGGAGGAGGTTCCCTTTTATAAGGGAGGAGAGGGGCACCATAGGAAAAACTAAAAATATTATTTTATTATAAACACATATTCGGTTTTAAATAGTTGAAAATTGATTTATTTAGATTCTAAGGTGGGGATGGGTCTAAATCCTCTCATAAAATAGAATTTAGACAAGTTTAGGTATCTATTTTAACCTTATCATTTAGATTTAACTTTAAGTTAGATAATTTATCTTTTACCGTGTCTTCTTGTTTTCTTACACTATAAGGTTAATAAACATACTATAATAAGCAAAAAGAACCCCAAGTTGTTTATTATTAATATATATAACCTTATCTAAGTCATTTGGATGATAATTAGATTTTTAGGAATAATATAACAATTAATAATAGAATATTTTTTTAAAAAACTATTTTATGTTAATTTTGACACTATTTGGTAATTGATTTTTGTGAAAATAATAATAGAAAGATTAGTTCGAAAAAAGTTAATTAAATCAATACTAAAATGTCATATTAACCTATAAAATAATTTTAATTCATAAAAAGTCTCAAATTTCATTTATTTGCGTATTTCTAACATCAAATATGTCAATATTTCATTAATAAGATAATTACTGCATCATCATTGTGTCATAAATAAATTAAATTATGTATTGTGTAAAAATTAAAAATAAAATACCATTATGTAGGAAAGATTTTTATCTTTCTAATTAATATTTATAGTCGAACTTATCTTATGTATAACCCTATATAAAAAATGATTTAGTTATTAAACTTTGATTTTAACTATTTTAACCCTTCATTAAATAAATTAATAATAAATGTCCTAATCTTATCCAAGTGGGACTAAATGATCATATTTTATTCCTAATGTTGTTTTTGGTCGAATTACACTTATCCAATAGAATTATGACATGTGTTAGGTTAATAATAATAACATATTTACCATTAATTTCCCTATTCACTTTTAACCTAGGTAAAAAAAGTAAAAAGTTACTATTTAGAAAAAATTATTTTCATCTCGGATTTTCTAAATTCCACTCACAACAGCGGTAAAATTATGTTTTATGTAAATTTTCAAATTCTCATAGGAGGTGGGTAAAAGACGGTGAAAAGTTCAATAAAATTTATATATATATAAAATTATTATAAAATGACTCCAATGAATTGCATTGAAATTATATAGGTATTATGTATCAATTTTGACATAAACTAAATTTAAATAAAATAAATAATTATTTAAATAAAAAGTCGGTTTTTAAATAGTAACCCAGTGTTTTCACTATTCATAAAAAATTGAAAATTTTCAGAAAAATACCAAAATATCACCCTAGGCTAATTTTGAGATTTTGAATCTAAAAATGAAGTCCATTTTGAAAAATAAAATTTACAAATTTTAAAAATGTTGGTTTTACTATTCATAATGGCTAGTTTAGTAATATTTTAATACCATATTGTTGTTTAGTGAAACTCGGTATTGCGTACGATGCAAGCTATCGAGGAAGGTCGTGATTGCGTATAAAGCAAGTCAAGCTAGTGTTGTGTGTAGTGAAAGATTCCTTTGATGATTTATATAACATAAAAAAAATATTTCTCATAAAATTATCGGGTGTTACATTCTACACCCCTTAAAATGAATTTCACCCTCGAAATTCGTCACTTTGTAACAAACAGATGAGGATACCTCTCCCTCATCATATCCTCAATCTCCCATGTAGCTTCTTCTAATTGGTCATTCCTCCATAAAACTTTCACCAAGCGAGTGGTCTTGTTCCGTAGAACTTTTTCGCTATGATCCAGAATCTCTATCGGCTATTCTTCATAAGAAAGATCTTGCTCCAGCAGTACAACTTCTGAGCTAAGTACATGTGAAGATCAGGTATGTACTTTCTCATGAGAGATACATGGAACACATCATGAACTTGGGAGAGATTCGGTGGAAGCATCAATCGGTAAGCAACCTTCTCAACATGATCCAATATTTCAAAAGGACCGATATACCTAGGGCTCAGCTTTCCCTTCTTTCCAAATCACATTAATCTCTTCCAAGGATAGATTAATAAGAACACTTTATCACCCACTTCAAACTCTAGAACTTTTCTTCGGTTATCTACATAACTTTTTTGTTGACTATGAGCTGCTCTTATATGTTGCTGAATAGATCTGACCTTTTCTGCCATCTCATCAACAAGATCTGGTCCTAATAGATTTCTTTCCCCAACTTATCCCAGCAAGTTGGAGTCCTGCATTTCTTTCCATAGAGAGCTTCATAAGGAGCCAGCTAAATACTGGAGTGAAAACTATTATTATAAGAAAATTCCACCATAGGTAAGTGTTGATCCTAACCACCTTTGAAATCCATAGAGCAAGCTCTCAACATATCTTCTAGAGTTTGAATTGTTCTCTTAGACTGACCGTCTGTCTGAGGATGATAAGCAGTCCTGAAACTCAACTCGGTATCCAGAGTATACTGAAGACTTCTACAGAACTTCAAGGTGAATCTCGGATCCAGATCAGATATAATAGAAAGTGGTACTCCATGCAATCTTACCACATCCTTCACATATTTCCTGGCATGCTGATCCAGAGAAAAATCCTCTCTAATAGAAATGAAGTGTGTTGACTTTGTAAGATGATAAACTATGACCCAGATAACATTAATTTCTTTTTATGTTTTACGAAGTCCGGTGACAATGTCCATAGTGATGTTTTCCTATTACCATTCAGGTATGGGTAATGGTTGTAACATCCCCTTAGACTTTTGTCTCTCAGCTTTAACATGCTGACAAACCAAGCATCGAGAGACATATTCAGCAACATTTCTTTTCATAACATCCCACCAGAAGTACTCTTTCAGGTCCCTATACATCTTTGTGCTTCCATGATGAATAGAGAATGAAGAACTATGAGCCTCATCCAGCATCTCCTTCTTTAATTCTGCTATGGGAGAAACACAAACCCGATTCCTGAATTTTATTATCCCATCACAATCAAGGTTGAATTCAGGAACATTTCTCACGTTCTTTTGTAACTCTACATCTTCTTTCTGTGCCTCTTTAATCTTCACATTTATAGATGGTTGAACATTCATTTGAGAAAGATACGATTTTCACCATACATTATAATTCCAAGATCCATGCTTGGTAAATCCATAAATATTGGATCTTTTATTATCCTCATTATGGATAAGCTAGCATGGTCTTTTCGACTTAATACATCTTCCACCTTGTTTTCTTTCCTAGGGTGGTAATGAATTGAGCAGTTGTAATCCTTAATCAGCTCCAACCATCTTCTTTGGAGCATATTTGGCTCCTTCTGTATGAAAATATACTTTAAACTTTAATGATCAGTATAAATATGACACCTTTCTCCATAAAGATAATCCCTCGAAATCATTAATGCAAAGATTCTCGCAGCTAACTCCAAATCATGAGTTGGGTAATTTTGCTCATGGATTTTCAACTGTCGTGAGGCATAAGCTATCACTATATCGTTTTTCATAAGAACACACCCCAGCCCCTTCTTGGATGCATCACTATAGATGACAAACCTTTCTCCACTATAAGGAAGTGTGATTACAAGTGCACTGGATAACAATCTTTTCAACTCCGTGAAATTCTCTTCACATTCCTCCGTCCACACGAACTTAACTCCTTTTCGAGTCAACTCGGTGAGTGTATTAGATAATCATGAAAAATCTTTTACAAACCGTCGATAATATCCATCCAAACCAAGAGAACTTCGGATTTCGGTTACTATTGTTTGTCTCGACCATCTTTCGATAACCTCTGTATTTGCTGGATCCACATATATCCCCTCTTTTGAGATTATGTGACCCAAAAATGCAACTTTTTTAAGCCGAAATTCACACTTGGTAAATTTAGAATAAAGCTTCTCCTTTCTCAGGGTCTTCAATATAATTCTCAAGTGATCTTCATGTTTTTCCTTGCTCTTTGAATAGACAAGAATATCATCTATAAAAAATACCACAAACTGATCATGATAGTCTATAAAGACTCTATTCATCAAATCCATGAAGATAGCAGGGGAATTTTTAAGACCAAGTGGCATCACTAAAAATTCATAGTGTCCATACATTTTACGAAAAGTTGTCTTTGGTATATCCTCCCTTTTGACCCTTAATTTATGATACCCTGAACGAAGATCAATCTTGTAAAAGTATTGAGCTCCACGTAGTTGGTCAAATAAGTCATCAATGTGTGGGAGAAGATATTTTTTCTTGATCATGATCTTGTTAAGTTCTCGATAATCAATAAAGAGTCTCATTGATCCATCATTCTTCTTAACAAATAGAACAGGTGCTCCCCAAGGTGACGCACTAGGGAGTATGAATCCTTTATCAAGAATCTCTGGGAGTTGCTTCTTCAATTCTTGCAACTCAATTGGGTCCATTCTATAAGGTGTCATTGAAATAGGCAAAGCACTCGGTACGAGTTCTATTGAAAACTCAACTTCACGATTTGGTGGAAGACCCACTAATTCCTCCTGAAAGACATCATCAAACTCCCGTACAATGGGAATATTCTTAATCGTGAGTTTCTCACCAACCATTCGAGATAAATAACCTTCATTTAGTGGAATCAAAACCCATAAGATGGAAGAAATTTCAACTGGAAGGTTATGTTCATCCTTGCATCGATAGACAGTCATAGATTGATATGGAATATGAAATGTGACTTCCCTTATTTGGAAATTGACAGAGCTCCATATAAAGAAATAAAATCCATTCCAAGAATCACACTACATTCCACTATATGAAGGATCACTAGATTTGCAGGAAGCACTTTCCCACAAACTTCAATCGGAGAAGAATTATAAACTTTTGATGCGACTGTTGTGCCATTAGGGGTTGTCACAGATAACTCAACATCTAATTTTTAAGGTAATATGGTGATACCCTTAGAAAAATCATTAGAAATAAAAGAGTGGGTGGATCCAGAATCAAATAAAACATTTTCTACTTTAGATTGGATGGTAAGTATACCTTTCTCCCCTTAGTTATCGTACTCTACATCGCTGATAGAAATTTCATGTGACTTTCCTTTTTCTTTGGCCATAAGAGTTTGTTGACATCGATCATCATCATCAACCATTGGATTTTGGCATTGATTAGCATAATTCCCCATCTCCTTGCACTTGAAGCAATGAAGGGTAGTAGGTTCATTCTACATATACCTTCCTTTGTTTGCATCATTACACATCTTTTTCCCATTATTTTGACATTCAATTTCCCGATGACCTTCTTTTCCACACTTATAACATTTTCTTGTCCCCTTAAGACAATTTTCTCCATGTTTCTTTCCACAATTTGAGCATAAGGGAAAACTCATATTCTTTTCAATGTGTTCTTTAGATTTTCCTTTGAATTCCATTTTCCTCTTCTTATAAAACCCATATGACTAATGGGTTACTCTAATATACATCTCAAACATGAGAGAACATCGAATGATTTTGTCGTAGCTATTGAAGTCCCTTATGGCTGACACCCTTAGAAGACTTGGTTTTAAGCCACCAAAGACTCGATCGATCTTACTCTAAGGTTGGATAATAATACCAGAAGCGTACCTTGCAAGTCTTGTAAAATTTACTTCGTAGGTACCAATAGATTCATCATCCTTTTTCTTTAGTTCAAGAAATTCCTTCTCCATCTTTTTTCGGAGAATACGAGGGAAGTACTTATTGAAAAATAAGTTCTTGAACTCGTCCCATTCCATTGACTCAATTTCATCCCTTTGCCTCTTATGAGTAATAAGATTCCACCATTGATCAGCATCTCCTTCCAAACTATACACTGCTAAGATGACTTTATCATGTTCAGAAAATTGAAGAACTAAAAATATCTTTATCAGTGGTACTGATCCATTGTTCAGCCAGTAATGGATTAGAAGACCCGCTGAATGAAGGTGGACGTTGCCTCATGAAGGATTCAACAGAATGCTGCTCCTTCCTTTGCTCGTTCGGAAGTCCTGCATGATTCAGAGATTGAGAAAGTTGTGTGAGAATGGCTACAAGATTTTTCATTCCAGCTCCCATAATGTTTGGTTGCTCAGGGGGATAATCATTGCATTGCCCGTTGCATTCCGCATTAACACGATTCTTTCGGGTTCCATCCATTGACTGAATCCAAGAAGAATAGTGTGAGCAACACTAATTATAATAGAAAAAACACATAATCAAGAATAAAATTTCACACTTAAGGTCTTATCATAGGTTGTTCATTGCTATTTCTAAAACACCAAGCTCGTGTTCTATGCTTAGATATATCCTTAGGTTTCTTAATAAGGCTTTCACATCCTAGTTTCCAAAGGTTGACTATACCTTCCCTATGATACCAACTATAACGACCCATACTTTACATACATAGTTATTACTTCATAATTGAAGCACACTTGTTACAACATATAACAAAACCAAGAAAGGACCATATAGGTATAGTGTCTTTGGAAACTGGGAAACATAATGAACTAGTTCATAAAGCATCTACATTGTCTCTCATTTATTTCATCATATCTATAGTCCCTTTTTGCATATCCTACTTAATAAACTTCTTCCTGACCTGGGGAAATAATCATAAAAAAGGGTGAGCTCAAATGCTCATTATGGGTAAACAAAAGAAATATCAATCACATCATATTCATAAGAACCTAACATTTTGGAAATCTTAACATGCAAAAGAGATCATAATTTCATAACATGGGAAAAATCATAGTAGTGAAATGTAATCCCAATAATCATAACTTAAAACATAAAACATTTTGGTATACACACATAATCATAGAGAATCATTTCTTATTAGTCAAGACTCATAGCCAAGACTATCTTTGCGGACAAAGTCCATTTCTGAACTGAGTTCACTCCTCGTTTCAGTCTTGTTTCACTGAACCGGTTTAACCTGCCATTCCAGCCATGTCTATCTCATGAGATATAAATCTTTACCCAATGAATTGGAGGGAGATATATGTCCCACCCATCTCATAATGATACCATTTTTATGTGTTCCACAAAATCATAAATCATACATCATTTCATAACCCATGTAATAAAAATGGGATTCTTAAACATCGTGACATCATAAAAGAATTCATATAAGATAAAGGAATTCATAAAAATAATTACATCACAACATAATCAAATCAATGTAATAATAGGGATAGAAATAGAAACCTAGTTATCTTAGATGTAAAATAATTTTGATAAAACACTTGAACTCCATTCTTGAGGAAAATATCCTTTCTACTTCAAAAACATTTTTCCTTTCTTAACATGTCATACAATTTTAAACTAAAAGAAGTTGATTGAAAATAAAATTGCAAAATTGTAAAGGAAGCTTCTTGGAAATAATGTTTTAAAAATCCATTCATGTCGTATAAGTTAAAAAAACATTCTTTCTCGTACTTTTGTCAGAAATGTCAAAAAGTACCTCGTACGAAAAATGCAAAAGATTTATTTCATATCTTTTACTAAAAACTCACCGAAGGGTAAAATTGGATTTAGAAAATTGTAGGTGGATGGAAATAATATTTCATATTGAGGAGACATGGATGTGGATGATAAAATACACCCCAGTAAATACCAATGTATAAACAATCTCGGATAAAAATGAGATTGTGATATTTTCCCATACCTTAGGTCTGATTTGCTTCGTAAGTTTCCAAAACTCATTTATAATGATTTAAATAATTTCATTTACATATTCCAGAATCATACTCATTGTTATGATATCATATATATGGCCATATTCTTAGCTTCTTATTAGTAATATTTCATTGCTATTTGTTATTCGGGTGTTTGTTACTTTTTGTTCTTATGTGTGTTTTGTCGAATAAATTCTTATTATTCTCTTTAGGTTATAGATACCTAATTTACAAAATGGTATTAGTGTAATATATATCATATTCAATCATTCAATTCATTTATATAACCATTATTCAATGAAGATCATGTAGAATGAGTCGCATCACATTGTGAAGATGATATTCCGTACGTACGCACGAGCGATGATATCGTTCCCATGATCATGGAATTGTATTAGAGTGTATGTATACTCTTTCAGAATCAATATCACTTTAAAATAATCATATATAGTTATTAATTACACCATTATACACATCCAATTAAGGTGGTGGTGGAAAATAGATTACGCCACGACGTGGAGACGATATTTCGTACGTACGCACACACAGTGATTTTGTTTTCCGTAGGATGGATAGATGGTGAAATAGGGTTGTTTCATACTTATAATAACATATAAGTATGTTATTGATACTGATATTATTACTACATAATTAAACAACTAATTAAGAAGAAGTGGAAGAAAATATAAAGTTGAAAGAATCGGTAACAAACATTACCTCTTCTTTGAAGCGCCTCTTTGAGACCTCCTCTTAGGGTACTAAAATTGGTCTTTGAAGAAGACCAGGACAACTAGGATGTTTCTAGGAAAGTGGAGAAGAGAATTTTTTAGGGTTTGGCCGAGCATGAAGGCTCAAAGTGGTGTGAGGAAGAGAGGGAGGAGGTGCCCTTTTATAAGGGATGAGAGGGGCGCCTTAGGAAAAACTAAAAATATTATTTTATTATAAAGACATATGCAGTTTTTAATAGCTCTAAAGTGATTTATTTCAAATATAAGGGGGGGATGGGTATAAATACTCTCATCCAATATAATTTAGACAAGTTTAGATATCTATTTTAACCTTATCATTTAGATTTAACTTTTATTTAGATAATTTAACTTTACCGTGTCTTCTTGATTTCTTACACTATAAGGTTAATAAACTTATTATAACAAGCCAAAAGAACCCCAAGATGTTTATTATTAATATATATAACCTAATCTAGGCCATTTGGCCGATCCTTATATTTTTAGGAATAAAATAACAATTAATAATATAATAGTTTTTAAAAAAACTATTTTATGTCAATTTTTACACTATTTGGTAATTGATTTTTGTGAAAAACATAAAAGAAATATTAGTTCTAAAAAAGTTTATTAAATCAATACTAACATGTCATATTAACCTATAAAATTATTGTAATTCTTAAAAAGTCTCAAATAAAATTTATTTGGGTATTGATAACATCAATTATGTCAATATTTCATTAGGAAGATAATTACTGCATCATCATTGTGTCATAAATAAATGGAATTATTTATTGTATAAAAATTAAAAATAAAATCCCATTATGTAGGAAATCTTTTTATCTTTATAATTAATATTTATAGTCGAATTTATATTATGTATAAATCTATATTAAAAATTATTTAGTTATTAAATGTTGATTTCAACTATTTTAGTCCTTCTTTAAATAAATTAACCATAAATGTCCTAATCTAATCCAAGTGGGCCTAAATGATCATATTTTATTCCTAATGTTGTTTTTGGTCTAATTACACTTATGTAATAGAATTAGGACATGTCTTAGGGTAATAATAATAACATTTTTACCCTTAGTTTCCCTATTTACTTTTAACCGTTGTAAAAAAAGTAAAAAGTTATTATTCACCAAAAATTATTTTCATCTCATTGAACCACATTTTAGTACTTTATAATAACTGTGTCTCTCGGATTTTTGAAATTACTCTCACAGAAGTGGTAAAATTATGATTTATGTAAATTTGCAAATTCTCTTAGGAGGTGGGTAAAAGATGGTGAAAAGTTCAATAAAATTTTTATATATCTTAAATTATTATAAAATGACTCCAATGAATTTAATTGAACTTATATAGGTATTATGTATCAATTTTGACCTAAAATAAATTTAAATAAAATAAATAATTATTTAAATATAAAGTCGGTTTTTAAATAGTAACCCAGTGTTTTCACTATTCATCAAAAATTGAAAGTTTTCAGAAAAATACCAAAATTTCACCCTAGGATAATTCCGATGTTCCAAATCCAAAAATGAAGTCCATTTTGAAAAATAAAATTTATAAAATTTCACAATGTGGGTATTACTATTCATAACAGCTAGTTTAGTAATATTTTAATAGCATATCGTTGTTTAGTGAAACTCGGTATTGTGTATGACGCAAGATATCGAGAAAGGTCGCGATTGCGTGTAAAGAAAGTCAGGATAGTGTTGTGTGTAGTGAAATATTCCTTTTATGATTTATATAACATAAAAACAAATTATTTCTCATAAAAGTCTCGGGTGTTACAATTATTGTTCCTCAAACTATTCTTTTTTTTAGTTAATGACTAGAACCCTAAGTAATCATGTTAATACTGAATGTGATGGAAAATATGGTGATTGTGGGTATCGAAATGTTATAATTTTTATATTTAATGATATTTTGAATATTCAAAATCAATTATCATGATATATTGTCCACAAAATAACATCTTTGACTCTCAGACTCACCAATTAAAAGAAAGATGGAGTTCCGTGATTGCTTTGGCGGTGATGAATGTGGACGAATGAAGTCTCAATTATTATCATGTAAAAAATGTAGAAAGAGGAACTCAAGATAACGTTTTAATGGTACTGCAAAATGATTTATATATAGAAAATAATATCATATTGAAAAATATTATTGAATAAAAATTAATAGATTAATGGAGAGAAATACATTAAATCATTTGGAAACATTTAAAATTCATCGTCTTAATTATGGGGGACCAAAGAATTATCCAATTCAATGTCATTTTTTAAATTATGACTCATAGACCTAGTAAACAAGAAATCCTTTTGTATCATTAATGTGGAAGGATTGAATTATTTTGGTATTGGTATATGGGGATTGTGTTTTAAAATTATTTTTACAAATTGAATTGTGGTTATAATAATCATGCGGTATATAAATATCGTGTTAACATTGAAATGAGTTATGGATTCCATCATGGTTCTATGGGTGTGTAGTTGATCATAATTATATATTCATAAACACCTGTGTTTAGTTTTAATGTGATGGTATTTTAATTATATTAAAGAAATTTCTTGAGTATAATTAAAGTACAATGTATATATAACCCTTAGGTTCAACATGATAGACCATTTTATAAGAATAATCTTTTTATAAATTTAAATTTATTAATAAATTTTAGGGTTTATACGATCATTTATTATTTAGGTTATGTTTAATGAATTTAATCATATTTGTGTATATGTAATAAGTATTATATTGTTATACTGTTAGTAAAAAGGATATCCAGTCATATTTGGAAAAGGTTATAGAGATAGAACATGCAACAAAAGGGAGATAAGGGTGAAACACATACCATTGGCCAACAATTTATATTAGTTAGGATGAAATTTATTCATTTTTTTGACCTAAAATGATTCAGTTTTTTTTTGGAATATTTGTTTTATCATGGAGTTAACGATGCGAATGAAATGTTATTTGGTTATTAATGTTATTTAAAAACCCATTCACAATTTTTGGAACATTACATGTAAGATACTAGATTTCAGTATAATATATGTTTTGTTTACATTTAAATTTACGGTCATTCATTCGAATAAATAAGTGTTTCCTCTACGTTCAAGTGAAGATTAGGGCGTGTCTATGGTGTTCAGAACATGAATAAATGGATGAAAAATGAGTTTTTGAGGCTGTTGGAGAGTTTCTGCATGGTTTGTGCTAACCATGTGGATCAGACTAGGTAAACTTGCAAAGGGTTTGTTTTTCGAGAGTAGAATCTAGACAAGTTTTATACTCTTTGGAAAATCGTTCGGGTAAACCATGCATCCCAATAACATTGATAAATTTTAAAAAAATACCATTATGGGATTTTTACGTTACACTCGGAATTTTCATCCTTTAACCTCATTTGAACCCTAGTGATGATCCAAGCTTCCAAGATCCTCTATGAAGTAATTCTCCACTGATCCCAAGCTATTTGGAGTGCCACCAGTTGAATATTGAAGATCCGGGTACAGCTAATCCCTTTCATGCCTCTTTTTCTTGATTAGGTTTGGTATCTTTCTCTTCTATGTCTTACAATATATAAAACCCTTCTTTTATAATGTGATTTATGGTGAATCTTCAAAGGAGGTTTAGATCAAGATCTAAGTGCTCTATTAAGTGTGTGTTTGATAACAGATTTGAGTAAGGTCATCTATGAGTAATATCCCATAGTTTTTATTTAGATTTTTGCATGTAGGGTTTTATTCATTGCCTTTTATTGATATATTCATGATGTTTTTAGGATAATTCGATGTATTTAGTGTCTAAACACCCAAATTAATTCAACATTATCCACATGGAATGAATGAAGAAAGTTTTAACTTATTTTTGGGCCATCCATGGGGTGTGACCACCCTTCTAATTGAGATAATAAAAATTTAAGGTATGGATTTGACTCATGATGTCATAAAGCCTTTGATAATGTGTTAATTGGGTTGTGTAATGAGTTAAAAGGAGTGTGGATTGTAGTTTATGATGTGGTTAAAGGCTATGTGAGTGTTTGGTTGTCATGTGAATGGGATAAATGGGATTAATGAGAATATGATAGGATATTATGTTTGTGAATCAATATGATTAGTGATATGGTCATGGGAAATGGGACATTGGGATAAATGGTTATAGGGTAAAAACAGTGAATGTGTTAATTGATTTTGGCATAATGTTAATTTTCCTATTTATCTAATATTGTTGCGATGATGTCAATGATTTTGGTTATACATAGTTATAATGTGGTTATTATGGAAATGGATTAAAAAGAATGTGATCATGGCTTGGTGGAATGGGGTGTAGACAAGATGTTCTATGCCCACAGGTCAAGATTTACACAGGTTCTAAGCTCTTCCTTTTAAAAGCATGAGTTAGGGAAGGGGAAAAAGTTATATTCCCCTAACATTTTCATTCCACTCAGACTGAGGTTTCAAAGTGAGGAAACTGTGGTTATTTTGATGTGATTCTTTGTGATATAGGATTTTATTATTCCAATATTCATTGATTATATTTTACATGCCTAATCCATTGAACACACGATAAAAGAGTGAAATAAAAAATGCAATGATTAAGTAGTGATATTTGTATAAAGGGTAGAATAACATGAAGAATCATAATCATGAATGGATTATTGAACTATTATCCATTAAATTCAGTTATTTAACATTTTTATGTAATATATACTTTAATGAATATTTATTAGACACCATTGATGGTGGCCTACAGAGTTGTACTCACACCATGATCGGGCTGTCGTTGGGTACCAGAGCAGATTTCATGGATGCATGTTTGGAAATAAGTAAGGGCCTTGTGCAAGAGATGTGATTCGAGTTCAATATGTGCATGTAGAAGGTCAAAGAATAGTATCCAAGAAATTTTTTGGAGTACACTATTTTACTTTCTTTTTGGGTTGTTCAATTTGCACTATATCATAACATGGAAAATTTACTGTTGGATATGGTTTGTACCCAATTGGTGGTTGGTTATTAATGCATGTTCATTATTTTGATTTTATTTCTTCTTCTATTGTATATATTTTCCACTATTTATTTCACTGAAAATGTGGGTATAGTCTCCCTACATGACTTTTAGACCCTCTCTGTTGGTCAAAAACATGTACTGTACAGGGAGACCTACATGTGGTTATGTGGTGACCCAGCTCGGGGCACTGGTTTAGTGGCACTCAGGTCAATGAAATTACAATGTGGTATCACAAAAATTCTTTTCTCTTTCTTACTATTTGGGTATGGTAGATAGAATATTAGGATAGTGTTGGGCCTTGGAAATGTGCTCGGGTATAGGAGTAGCTAACCGAAGCATGAAGAAAAACCCATTTCACCTACGGAAGGAATTTTTTTTCTTGTTGTCTATTGTTACATTTGATGATAATTCAGCATTGGGTGATTCACAAGTTGAGTTATGTGGATGTTTTATGATATTTTAATCATGGATGGAATTTCACGAGGTTGTGCATTCATGCGTCATTCTAGGAACCTATGTAAATAAGTGACATGCATTATATTAGGCACACACACAGTCCATGAATGCAGGGAATAATAATAGGATATATTTGATTTCATAAAAATGTATAAAATTATTTCTAATAATTTTTTTTAATGATGGGAAATGTAGGGTTTGTAAATTTGTGAGTTAGTGGTCGAGGTAACCCTGACCTTGGTGGGATGTCCAAATGTACTTTTATGGTTTTAACAAGATACATTTGGGTAGTGTGTGAAAAAATAATTTATTTTTTGATATTTATAATCATTACATTATATTTTTCATGAATGATTTATGGCCTATGTTTTAATCCTCATGATTGAAATTGTAGAAAAATGCCACCAAGAATACGTATGCTAGTTTTGTGAAAGGAGGATGTTGCTGAGAATGATCCCCTAGAAGTGGAGCAAGGGGACATTGTGGTTCAAGATGATAGGGAAGATAAGTTCCATTTTAAATTCACTCATTTTATGAATATGATGGAATGGGAACAAGGGAGGGTTGCACCATGTATATTTGTGGGGACAATGAGGTTTCAACTATAGCACACTCTGAAATATATCAAAGAGGGTGGAATAGAGATAGCATTGTTATGGAATGAGTCCATCCATAATATTCTTAACCACTTTGTGACACCTCTATGTATGCGAGTCATGTTAGTGGCTTATATTCTTATATTCTAAGAAAAGAATTGGTGGCACATAATGATTCAAACAGAGCAGGTCGAAGTAGTGATGTGGATGGATTTCCAAGGGATGCTTCATGAACACTTTTACTCGGAAACTTTGACTTAGGTGAATGTTCTGTATTTTATGAACTTGAACTAAGGGAAAATGTTAGTAATCGACTATGATATCCCCTTCACTGATTTTATATGATTCATTCTGTCGTAGATAATAGATGAGGCAGCAGTGGCGAAACTTTTTTAGGATGGGCTTAGACATGTGATTATGATAGAGGTGAATATATTACACTTCAAAAGGTTTTCTGAGATATTGGATCCAACCCTTATCATAGATAGAAACGTGAAGAGGTCTACATGTAGTGAAATTGTGGTGTCAGGTGGGCGAGCAAGTGATGAAATCTTTTGATAGTAAGATGTGTTTTCTAGGAATTTTCCACACGGTGGAAGTCAGCTGAGAAGAAAAAAGAGGTGGTCAACCCCTCAGGGTGGCGATCAGGTGTTTTGTTATCAGTGTGGTTTTCCAGAGAACATGTTTTTCCAGTGTCCCCTACCACATGTTGAGTGCTCGAGAGTGGAGAAGTCTAGTCCATGTGTAGAGGTTCTGTAGAAACCTGCAGCCGTCGGGAAATGATGGTAGTCAAAGGCAGATGCTGAATGTAGGAAGGGTGTCAGTTACCCCATATCAGTAAGGAAGTTGGAGCTACACATGTATCATTAGTAGGGATTGTGGATGTGGAAATCTTGGGAGAGACCATCCTTACCTCCAGGGAAGTGTAGTAAAGGGTACTCAAGTTGGAACCTATGGTAGATGATTAGGTCATCTCCATGCACTTAAGAATACACCTGGTTTTGGCGAGGATGGACCATCAATTGTTTGAGGTACGATCCTTTTAGCTTCCATGCTAGATAGTGCTTTTTTTTATAAAGGTCCTACACATTATTTTATTTATGCTCAGTTCATGGTTGTGTTGGGATTAATCATGGAGAGTGAATGTGGGGGTTCTATCACTTGATACATTGTGGGGGTACAAGTCATGAAAATCAGGATGTGTAATTTTTATGCATTATAGGTTGGTGGATATCATTTTTTTGTGATCTGTTTCTTCTAAAGATGTTTTATATTGTCATAATCATAGGATGGGATTGGTTTGTGTTGTATCAAGCTGATATCAAATCATAATAACATCGGGTAACATTCACATCTCGATATGGAGACACTTATGTCCTCTGTGGCGACAAGGATACTCGGGTAGGCCGCGCAGGGCGGCCCTGCCAACAGTTAGGAGAACTCATAACCGAAGTAGCATGACTAATGGTAGATGATGGGAATATATATATGATTTTCTTCCCTCCTTTTGATAATCAATTTCAAGATGTTTTTCATGATGAATTCTCAGGACTACCACCTGAGAGGGATGTTGAGTTTACGATCAAGTTGTTACTAGGAGCAGAGCAAGTTTCAATTTCTCCATATCAAATGGAACCAGGAGAACTCTACGAACAGAAGGATTATCTGGATGAGTTAGAGCATAAGGGGTTTATTCATTATAGTACATCTATCAGGGGATCTACATTGATATTTTCCATGTGGGGTGATAAATCATAGAGGAAATGTGTCTATTATAGGATGTTGGACCAGAAAAAAATTATGAACTGATACCATCTTCTTAGAATCGATGATTTGTTTGACCAACTCAGAGTAGTATTAGTGTTTTCTAAGATTTATTTCTGATCAGGATACAATCAGTTGAGGGTGAATCATTCTAATTTACCCTAAGAATCTTTTCTAAATAATTATGGGATGTATGAATATATCATGATGATTTTTGGGTTGTCCAATTCACCAGATCCGTTCATGGATTTGATGTACCTAGTATTTCACCCGTATCTGGATCAGTTTGTGTTATTCATTGTTGATGACATATTTGTGTACTCTAGAAATCAAAAAGGTCATGCCAAACATATTTACATCATCATAAGTACACTAGGAGAGCATAAAATTTATCCCAATGTATCAAAATGTATGTTTTGTATTGATGGGGATCACATTTTGGAAAATATCACTTATGAGTTAGGTGTATCGGTGGATCCATAGAAGGTGTAGGTTGTGGTGTCTTGGGGGATTCCCAAGAGTGTTTTGGATATTGGATTATTTTTGGGTTTGGATGGTTATTACCATAGGATCATTAGATAATAATCATGTTTGGAAGTACCACTCAGTGGATTAATAATGAAGGGGGTTAATTTTCAATGGTTAGAGGCTTATGATGATTATATTCAAGAGTTTAATTAGAGGCTGACTACCACACATATTTCTTTCATACCCAAACCTGGTAATAAGTAAAACTTGTTCTGTGATTCATCTTATGTTGGACATGGGGTTGTGTTGACGTAGGATGATCAGGTTGTAGCTTAATGGTTGAGACACATTAGTCCAAATGAAAGAAATTACCCTACTCATGACCATGAGCTAGTTGTTCTAGTTCACGACTTGATGTATTGGAGGAATTAATTGTTGGGAGAACCCTTCATGGTTAACATAGACTATAAAATTATCAAATACATCTTCTCCCTATGGTATTTGAATCTTCGATAGGGAAGGTGAGTCAGGTCCCTATAATCCTTCGATTTTTAGTTTTTTATATACTATGGGAGGAAATAGTGTGGATATTTCTCTGAGCTGAAAGAAAATGAGAGAGGGGGTTTAGGAATCCATTTAATAATGAAAGATGATGGTCTTATTTACTAATATGAATTTTGAGGTACAATATGGGAATGGGTCGATGGATCTCACATCCATAATAGTTGAATATTCACTTTTCTACTGGGTAAAGGAGGGTCAGCTAGTGGATCCGGAGTTTTTAGATATGAAGGAATGTATTAAACGAGGGGAGTCACATTTTAGTTGGTATTTTGGTGATGATGGAGTTTCTTATGTTCATGTTCGTGTTGTAGTACTGAAATATATACAAGAAGAGTTGATGCATGAGTTTCACAGATCAAAGTGGGTGGCGCATCCTGGTTTGACCAAGATGTTCTGTGATCTCTATATGAAGTATTGGTGGAAAGGACTGAAGAATGAATTTGTTGATTTTCGGGCATGATGCCTTACTATTCATCTGGAAAATGTTGAACATCAGTGTCTAATTGGGTTTTTGAAGTCATTTCCCATTCCAGAGTGGATGTGGAATGGCATAATGATGGAGTTTGTAGCTGGTCTCCCATGGACACCTAAGATATTGATGAAATCTATGTTTTTTTGGATTATTCGATGAAAGTAGCTCATTTATTGCTCATTCATGAGACTTATATAGTGGAACAGTTGGGTTATTAATTTTTTTGAGAGATTGTTCAGTTTCATGGTGTGTTGAGAACACTAGTTTTGTATTTGATCAAAATTTCACTTATTCTTTATACCAGGGATTGCCGAAGGTGCTTGGTACCCAGGTGTTTTGGAGAATGTCTTATCACCCACAGAATGAAAAATAGTATGATCATACGATCAAGGTATTAGAGGTAATGTAGTGATTTTCAATTTTGGATTTCAATGGTTCGTGGAAAAGGTACCTACTGCTCATTGAGTTTTCTTATAAAAATAGTTTCCCAAACACAATTCAAATGTCTAATTTTGATTCTTTCTATGGTAGACCATGTAAATCTCCATTATGTTGGTTGAAGAATTTGGAATTTGAGCTGTTAGGGCTGATTCTAATGCAAGAGATGTTGGAGAAGGTTCATTTGATTTAAAAGTTTATGTAAATGGCCCAGAGATGGAATTATTCATATGCAGATTGGGATCATAGACCTCTCGAGTTCAAGGTGAGTGATAGTGTGTCTCATTGGGTGTCACCAAGGTTGGGTCACCATCGAATTCTAAAGCTGAGAATGTGGGATTCTAGGTTATTAGGTCCATATGATGTTGTGGACATGATCAAACCAATGGATTACCTATTTTCTCTACCATGGCAGTATAGTGGGATGCATAATGTTTTCCATGTTTTAAAGCTCCGACAGTATTACCCTAATCCGTCTCTTTTGATAAACACAGATGATGTTGAGCTTGAGGTTAATGCATCCATTGAGGAGCATCTGATTCATATTGTGGATCAAATTTAGATGTTCTATCATGTAATTGTTGAGCCTTGGTTTCATATTTATTGCATCATAAAAACATTCGGGAGGAAACATGGGTGTGAATACAAATATTTAGGATGTATGTTCTAATATTTTTTCCTTGGGAACTCTGTGATGCTCGGAAGTTACATATTTAGGATGAGCCATTATATGGTGGTTATTTTGTAAGATCCTAGATTTCTCCATAAGTTATGTTTTTTTTATGTCTCATTTTAATTACAATATTTTGATTAAATAAGTGTATTTTTCAAAATCATGTGAAGATAAGGGGTTTCTATGGGGGTTCAAGACAGAAAAAGGGAAGAAAAAAAAGTTTATAAGATATTTAATGGTTTTCACAAGGTTAGAGATATTCATGTGGATCCACCCTAGTAACGGTTCCTAGGGGATATTTTTAGTCATTATCATTTGTATGGTTTTTTCATTGTTTGGAAAACCGTGTGGGAAAACCATGTGGCCTAGTAAATTTGATTAATTTGAAAAAATTACAATACATGATTTTTATCTTCCACTCCGTATTATCTTTCATCTTCCTCTTTTTAACCCTAGGGATGATCCAATCTTCCAAGATCATCCAAAAGGTGATTCTCCTTTGATCCCAGGTCATTTGAAGTGCCTTTAGTTGCATATTTAAGATTTGGCTAAGGCGAATCCCCTCACTCTTCTTTATGATTAGTGTTATTATCATTATATTCTCTCTATCCAAAGATCTAAAAACCATTTTTTAGTGAATTTTAGGGTGATTCTCTGAAGGAGGTTTAGATCTGGATCTAAGGCATTGTTTAAGTCTGTGTTTTCCAATGGATTTGAGGTAGGTGGTCTAGCAGTTATATCCCATAGTTTGTATTTAGATTTGAGCATGTAGGGGTTTATTATTTCCCTCTTATTTATGTTTTCTTAGTGTTGTAGGGACAATGTGATTTATAGAGTGTCTAAATACATCAATGACTTCCTCATTATCCTCATGGGATGCATGGGCGATGTTGTGAATTATTTTTGGGCCACCCATGTGTGCACCAACACTTCTAATATGGATAATTTAAATTTATGGAATGAATTTTTTTCATGATGTTGTAAAGTCATTGAGAATGTGATAATTTGGTTTTGTAATGAGAACCATGGTTTGTGGATAGTTTTTTCTAAGGTTGTTAAAGGCTAAAAGAGTGTTTGGTTGGAATGTAAATGAGATAAATGGGATTACTGATAATATCTTTAGAGACTATGTTAGTGCTTGAATATAAATAGTGAGATAGTATTGGGAAATAAGAAATGAGGATAAATGAATATGAGGTATAAATGAAGAATGTCTTAACAGAATAAGGAATACTAATTATTTTTTCTTTTAATTAATATTGCTTTGATTTTTCTAATGATACCGGCTATACTTGGTTTAATGTTGTTCTTATGGAAATAGATAAATAAGCATGTACACATTGATTGTTATAGTGGGGTATAGACAAGAGGTTATATGCTCATCAGTTAAGTTTGAATGAGGTTTTATGATCAACCCTCTATGTGCATGAGTTTGAAATGTGGATGAAGTTTTATTTCCCAAATATTTGCATTTCACCTCAAAAGGTTAGGAATATGTGTTTATTGTAATTTGATTCCTAGTGAGATAGGACTTTATTATTCCCATATGACTTAAGAATATTTAACATTTATAATCCATTAAACACATGATAAAATAATGACCTAAACTGTGAGGTGCTTAAGTAGTGAACTTGGATTAAAGGGTATCATATCTCAACAAATAATAATCTAGAATGGATTATTGAACTATTTTATATTACTCGTCATTATTAACCATTTTCATGGAAAATATATCTAACAAGATATATTTTAGACATCATTGGTGGTGGCCTACTATGTTGTACTCACACTCTAATCGGGCTGACATTGGGTAACCGAGAAGATTCCATGGTTGCATGCCCAAAAAGAGGTAATGGACTTATGATAGATTATTGAGATAGGTTCAGTATAAACATGGAGGGGCTTCAGGATATAGATCCGAGACCATTATGGGGATAATAATGTTTTCCTTTAATTTTGGGTTGTTCACAAGGCACTGCAGCATTACATGGAATATTTACTATTGGATATGGTTTATACCCTGTTGGGGGTTGTTATTTATGAATTTCCATTTTATTATATTAATTCAATTACTTTTAATATTTTATGTCATGTCTTACATTGAAAAAAATTTATAGTCTCTCCACTTGACACTTAGAACCTCAGTATTGGTCAAAAACGTCCCACATAAGGGGCAGCACACCTGAGGTCCTATGGAGACCCTGCTTGGGGCACTGGTTTAGTGGCTCCTGAGATGGTCACGTTACATTACATGTATATGTAATTTAGAACATTTTTTGATTTTATTTTAGGAATAATGGATGAATTGTGTTATAGAATAATATATTAATTTATTGTGGATTTATGGTTATTAATGTTAATTAAAGATATAATTATTATATCATAGTGATTACATGATTAGGGTATATGTATTTCTTTTGTATGATATATTAAGAGTGGTTTATTTTTTAGATATAAATGTTAAAATCATATTAAAAGAATATATGGTCAAAAAATTCCTGTTTTTATGTTTCTGCCTCATTAAAGTATAATATTCATAATTTTAGGTTTATTTTTTAATCCAATGATTTAATTTGAACTTCTAGTTTATTTATTGGGACATTAGTGATTAATGTTGTATTTTTTAATATGGTTATTTAATAATTTTATTAATTTTATTTTTCTAATTCTTTTTGTTTAGGGAGATTTAAAAAAATAATTTGATGTGATTTAAACCTTTTTGTGTATTATATGGTTCATTGGATGTAAATTTTAGTGCTTCATGAAAAAAAAAATTCAGTATAGATATTCATTTCCAGTAGTAGTAAATGAAGTGGAAAATTATCAAGGCATGACGAAGGGATGTAATTGTGCAAAAAAATGAAAAAAAATCATGTGAGTATATTTTATGGTTTTATCTGTCTTATTGAAAAAATCTGTAATCATTTAAAAAAAGTTTCTTTAATTTTATTTTTTTTACAATTACCTTTATTTCTGATAGATCGATGGGATTTTTCACACCTATTTCTTATATAATTGTGTGGCTATTTAATTTTTCATGATCATTCACTTTCTTATGATCAATGATCATTATCACACTCCATCATTATTTATTCATTATTCTATTCTTCTATGGATATATTTTCACTTCCAACTAATTTATTCTTACACATAAACAATGTTATGTGTTATTCTAGATATATTTTTTATTTTATTTTATCGTTTATCAAGGAGATTCATTATTAACCCTTTTAAATGATTTGGGATTTCAAGAAAGGTGTTTTTGGATATTGAATCATTTATTATTTAGATGTAGATCAAAATGTGAGGACATAACTTATTTATGGGGTGAAAATATAAAACATTGTGATTTTATTAAAAGGAAAGTGTGTTTTATTGCATATATGAGATACAAGACCAAGCCAAAATTAAAATGTATATTTTATAATTTTAATAAGATTGTTATAAAATATGTGATAAATTGGATTTTATGAATAGAATTAATAACATTATGAAATATATATACACATCCTAACCATTTTAAAGGTGTTGATAAATTTTTAGAATAGAATAAATCTTTTTCAAGATTCCATTACAAAGAAAATAACTCAAACAAGAAATACACCTCTAATTTAGGATGGTTTGGATTTCACTACATTGCTCATACCTGCTTCCATACATTCCAGTGGTGAGTCTTCCATATGTGGGGATCCATTAGATAACCATCAAAAGTCAATGAATAGAAGTTACTAAAAATAATAATGTTTATAATAAGGTAAATCCAAAAGATCAAATTCATTTTGAAAACCTTCCATAAATGGTAAGGGAAAATCTAAAAAATATATGTGATGAATATTATTTTCTAGAATTATATGGGTTTGGCTAAACCAACTATTTACAACACTCATATGAGTTTCATTTTAAACCATAATACACGTTTAATTGGAATTGATGAACCGAAATGTTTTTTAAATCAATTCAAATGAATATATTTTCGATCCTTAAGTTATATTTTGGCTGGGGTTTTCCATTCATCCTATGGTATAGAAACCTACTCGGTCAAAGTTTCTCG
The DNA here is from genome assembly GCA_963277665.1 of Viscum album. Classification (NCBI taxonomy): domain Eukaryota; kingdom Viridiplantae; phylum Streptophyta; class Magnoliopsida; order Santalales; family Viscaceae; genus Viscum; species Viscum album. Next base: position 498,275,443 of record OY728151.1, on the reverse strand, counting down.
AAATATTTTTATGTCTATACTTTTTCCCATTATTCAAAATATGAAAAACAATATTTTTATGAACTCGGATTTTCTTTTTAGATATGTTTCTCTTTTCTGGTTGTTTTTGAGAAAAATTGGAGTTTCTAGAAATTTCAGGAGTACACGTCATGTACATTATGTACACGCCCTGTACCTGGTTGCAGCGGGGTGATAGTGTATTGGCCATGTAACGGCCAAGAAAATGGCCTTATGTGGTGACATGGAGACCACCTATGGCAGATATCAGAAAAGGAAAGTACATTCTGTGCACTTTTAAAGAACACACTATGTTCTTTTTTTCATTAAACAGACTGGGGCCACATCTAATGGACAATATGCTCTCCATATTTATTTTCTCAACCAGAAGTGTCCATACGGCTGTAGATATTCTCCGAGCCCCCGACCTACTGTTCATACTCCAAATAGAACTCTGTCAGTTGTGTTGAAATCGCATCAGTGAGTTCTCTCTTCTTCTTGAATACAATATCATGATTTTCCACTTTCACAAGATATCCTCAGTTGAATGCTTTTAATGTTTTTGCAGATCTATTGAGTTCATGGGAGATCAAGTCCTAAGGTTCATTTATATCAATCTCACGATGCTGATGTAGGTGGTTTATTCTTTTCTATAGATAGTCTTTGAATTAAATGAGAAAAATTTCCCAATACCCCCGTTTGGGGTATTGTGTGTTTATGGTTTTTAGCCTTATTTTTCCTGTTATGACTTGATGTTTAGATAGAGGTTAATTGTTTATGAATAGGGTTATCTTTTCCATGCAATGGATGTTTTTTCCATGTTGTCTTTTTTACCATTTGGTCTAGCTTTTCCTTTTAGGCTACTGATTTGTTTCCCATGCCTCATATTCTTAGGATTGAGTTATTATTATTTCACATGATATGATATATTGTAGTTTTTTATCCATGTAGTTATTGAGGTTTACTTTGGATGCAGCTTATTGTTTGTGCATGATTTCTTTACACGGGGCTGTGTTAACTTGGTGTAGTGGGACCATTGGGGAAATTTATGTTGAGCGCTTTCCCAGAGTGTCTATTATAATTTTTAAGATGTGATACCATAGGGGTCATTGAATTTTAATTCTCCATCAGAGTTTCTAAAGTTACATTACGATGCCACATGATGAATTGACATTGAGGGTTTGCTCAGAGTTTTTGTAGGTTACTATTAAAAGACTATAGTGGGAATTGATTGTTTGTGCTTCATCATAGAGTCTCTGATCACACATGAATAAAAGGGTAATTGATGGTGAGGTCTTCCTGAAATATTCATTGTTATATATTCTCTTGAATTCGAGACCAGAGGGGTTAGGATTTGTGAGCTACCCATTGGTTTTATTATATTGGTTTTTGTTTGAATAAATACCTAAAAGTAAATGTTTAGAAATCAAAATGTAAGACTAATTACTTTTGAGTACTTCTGTATTTACTACCTATTTTTGTTTCTTTCCTACCACATATATTCAGTGACTATTTAGAACAGATCATTGGATGGTTTCTTATTAGGATTAGTCTCACACCCTTTTTGGGTCATGTTTTTGTGCCCAAACAGATTATATTGTTGCTGGTAGAGATAAGGGAAAGAACCCTTCAACTTTAGGTACTTGATTATTGTGGATCCGGAGAGAATGGGACCCAGTCGAGGAATGTGATGCTACTTGAATTTATCTGTTTTCTTTTATACATTGGTTTAATATTACATTCTAACACTGTGACTTGTTTGGAAGCTTATCAATACATATGTATCATTCATCATTATATATGTTTTCTGGTTGTTTATTTCATCAGTCTTTTGTTTTTTTACATATTGCTTGATTTTACTTCTTATGTTGTTTTATATCTATTTTAATTTTGTTGTGTTACACTGTCAACAAGGGAATAGTTTCCCCACTATCAAGGCCAATGCCCTCACTGCTTGTCGGCAGCCACTAGCGTTTTGGGAAATGCTGTTGAGGCAATTTGGCCAACCAGGCAAGGGGAACCTCTGGGTGGCTCCCGTAACCGGGACATTACAAAGTGGTATCAAAGGGTTTTTTTCTTGGAACGTTGTTTGGAGCCTATTTACAAAGATAAAAAGGAAATAGGTACTTGTTAATAAGTTGTTCCCAGTTGTAGCTAACCTGTGTATAGGGAAAAGCCAGTTTACCTCGTTATTGGATTTTTTCTGATTTAGCAATTGTAAAAGTGGTTTTTATTTCACCATTAGTTGATTCACTGGTTTTTTTCTGTTGTTGTTGATATTATTTTGGTTCCATTTCTGTTGCATCCTGTGCATATGAGGGTTCTCCATCTCATGCATCATATAGGCACTTAATAGAGATCACATGTCATGCATTCTTATAATGCCTTTTAGGGTGCATTAGTGATTTCATGTTGTTCTCATTGAGGTTGTGTAAGATATGTATTATGTTTTGATAAATTCCTTGATAGAATACCTACTTTTTTATATTGTATTGGTTGTGTATGGTTTTATTTTAATGGACACAAAAATTTGTTTCTGGAGGTGTTATGGGCCCTCATGGAGTGGAATTTGGTGGATAATAGGGTTGTTTTTCCATTAATATGACATGTATAAGATACCAACCATTTATTCTCATTGATTATGAGACTTCACATATCATAATTTGTCACTTTGATGTTCGTCTTAGTGCTCTTGTAGGTTCTGGAGTATATTCTAAGGGTTAATGTCCAAAAAAACCCTGAATACACGGCGTGTAATGATGAATACACACCCTGTGTCCATATGTTCGAGAAGGAACTACATTTCATTAGTATACACAACATAATATATGTACACACCGTGTAGTATCTAACCGTTTCACTGGATGTGTGGGCGGAGAAACGAGGATGTGAAATTGTTGGTGGAACATGCTGTGTAACGTTGTACACACTGTGTTATGTAGACCATGTGTCCACCCGTGTTACTAACAAAATAGAATGATAAAAATTAAGTTATATATGTTGTATTGATCTTAAACATTCCTTGTAGTATAAAACTTGTATCTAGCCACGTAATTAACAACACGGAGTGGTGGAATATTTTTAGTACACGACGGGTCCATCTGGATCATGTCGTGTAGAGTGAGCTGTGTAACCGTTCGTATGACAAACAACATGGATCTGTGAAGTTCATCTAGTACATGCAGTTTTTGGCACTAACATGCTATGTAGTCTTGTATTATTGGAAATCTTGTGGCATAGCCATGTATAAGAACTTGATTAGGGTAAGAGGATTCAAGTACACACTGTGTGTTTGGACAACATGTTGTGTGTATGGGGTGTTGCATGACTTGGGTTGGCAGAAGTACATGCCCATGTGAAGGCTTAAAGGAACACAACATGTAGTGGTTTTACACACCATTTATCCATGTTTTGGATATTTTGAATGATTTCATTCACTACTTCCCTTCTTACTCATCTATGTTTCAGTCCATAAAAATCTTGATTTAATGTGTGTTTTTGACCTTGTAGAGTCATGCCACCGAGACGACCTCCGGTTGTCCGCTAGTTACAGGTTAGTGATCAGACACCAGGTATGGATTTTCCGGGACTACTACCAGATCCTTTAGTTGTGCTAGTATTGGAACCTACAGTCATTCTGGACCAATGTAATGATGCACAGTTACGAGAGGGCATTATGAGGTTTATGTAGACCATCCGAAGTGTACCGAATCCTACCTCTTCCATGGTAGAGTTTTCCCAAGATTTCCAATAGCAGCATCTTTCCACCTTCTTAGTGGAAGGAGGATATCATTCTTCAAAGTCATGGTTAGGATCCATGATTTCTATCATCCAGCATCTAGAGACACCTCCAGAATGGATGGTGAAGCTAGCTTTGTATATTCTTTGAGATTCTTCCAAGTGATGGTGGGATGTAATCTCACAGGCAGGATGCCAGCTGGTTATGGTGTGAGATGAGTTCCACCAGACCTTCATTGATGTCTTCTACCCTGATATATTGAGGGATGATCAAGAATTAATTTTCATGAGTCTGGAGCAAGATACTCGTTATGTTATGGAGTATTCTTCCCGCTTCATAAATGTACCCCGCTTCACACCCATCCAAGGAGTTGATGAGTTATTCTGTGCATGGATGACTGAGGATGGTGTCAAGAATGACATTTGGACTCAGGTGAACATCTTAAGGTTGACTTCCATCACTTCTACAGTCATCCATGTGCTAATCAAAGAGCGCAACCTGAGAGATTCTTGAGATGTGAGCAAGGGAGGTTCCGCATCCAGAGTTAGTGCTTCTTCGACTAATAGCAGGAAGTGCCACATGGAGTCTACACGTGAAGATCCAATTAAGTGGGATGCACATTCCGGTAGCCATGTGGTATGCTACCAATGTGGAAGTATCAGGCATACCATGCAACTTTTCCCGAGAGACCCAGTGGAGTGTCGATCTTGCGGAAATATGGGTCATCTTCAACACTTCTGTTAGATATTATCACCATTAACTAGTGACATTGGTACTTCTATTACTCCTCATTCGGGTTCAATACCACTCTTTTGTGACTAGTCAAGGAACTAGAGTTCTTCCTGCTGTTCAGGTCGAGGTGGTGGCTGTGTCCATGGTAGCCAGTCTCCATGATTGTAGCGACAATATGGTTGATTAGCCTAGATTCGTTAGTTATGGTCAAAGGGCTGTGGTGCAGGTCAGACTTTTGCAGTGGATCAGACCCCGTAGGAATAGTATCCCAGACCCTCTACAGTTCGAGGTACAATCCTAGTTGCCTAAATTATAGTTTCATCTATTTTTTATATAGGGGCTTCCAATAGATTTATATCTTTGACTATTGTGGAGTGCCTTGAGCTCCGTATGTTTTCTTCAGCTGATGTCTTGATTCTAGAAACTCTATTAGGGACAATAAAAACTAGTGTATGACAGTGAAAGGAGTTCCCTCTTGAGGTTGGTGGGTGTCACTACTTCTGGGAACTCTATTTCTGGGAGATGACGGGCTTTGATGTCTTTCTCGGAATGGACTCGTGGGTTCCCATCCAGGCGGTTGTTGATTTCTATCATTGTAGGATGAGTTTCACATCACTATAGGGAATATCCTTCCTTCATAAGGGTGAATGGGATGCTCAAGCGAGTAGAGAAGGACCTGATCATCATGGGTTTTGAATTGTTACATCTCAGATTGCTAGACTATATCTAGATGACTAGGGGACTTCACATATGATCTTTCCTCCAGCAGGGTATAATTTCAGGGATGTCTTTCTTGAGGACTTTTCATGTTTTCCTCTAGATTGTGAAGTAGACTTTTATATTGATCTTGTTCTAGGAGTGGCAATAGTGTCCATTCATCCTTATAGAATGGATAAACCAGAGTTATAGGTACTTAAGAAGCAGTTGGATGAGTTGTAGGAAAAGGGTTTAATCTGACCCAGTACATATCGTTGGGGTTTTTCCTATATTGTTTGTGAAGAAGGCAGATGGTACCCTCCAAAATTGTGTGTATTATTAGACATTGAACCTATTGAAGGACAAGAATCGATATCCCTTTCCAAGGATTGATGATTTCTTCAATCATCATTGAGGATCCCGAGTGTTCTCAATGAATGAAATGAGTTTCGGTAACCATTAGTTGCACATTAGACTATCAGTTGTACATCTTATATCCATTCAAAGAAGGTGTGGTCTATAAAAGTATGTGGTTATGCCGTTTGGTCTCATGTACGCTATTATAGTCATCATGTCCCTGATGAACTGACTGTTCCATCCAAACATGGATTATTTTGTGTTAGTCTTCATGGATGATGTGTTGGTGTTCTATCATACTCGACATGGCCATTCAACACATCTTGAGATTGTTTTGATTACACTGAGAGGGAATCAGTTATATGCTAATCTCTCAAAGTGTCATTTTTGGGGGGTCCAAATTCACTACTTGGGTCATGTTATCTCAGAGATAGGAGTATCAGTAGACCCAGAGAAAGTGAGAGTGGTAGTTTCCTAAGAACAGCTGAAAATGACTTTGATTTATAGTTTTATAGGGCCAGATAGTTACTATATGCATTTTATACAAGAATTTTTACACATAGAAATGCCACTGTATGGAATAACTAAGAAGGGTGTGATGTACGTGTGGTATGATTCTTATGAGTCAGCCTTTCAAGAGCTGAAAGGAAGGATGAATTCAGCACCAATACTAGTTTTTCTGGAGTCGGGAGAGAGCTATAATATTTACTATGATGCATCAGGTATCGGGATAGGAGTAGTGATTATGCAGGGAGAAGGGTTCATTGCATACAGTCTTAGAAATTAAGGCCACATGAGAGGAACTACCCGACACATGATCTTGAATTGGCTGCAGTTGTTCATGATCTATGATAATGGAGACATTATCTTCCGGGAGAGCATTGTTTGGTTTTCCCAGACCACAAGAGTCTGAAGTATATCTTCACTCAGTGCGATCAGAATTTGGGATTGCAAAGGTGAGTTGATTACCTTTATTCTTTTGACTTTTATCTTTCCAACACACCAGGGAATGGAAATTGAGTGGCTTCAGCATTGAGCAGGAGGACTCAGATACAGGCAGTTCCCGAGGCCAGTAGTGAGTGGAAGCTTATGGCTCTGCTCTCTGAGATGAATTTGGAGGTGCACGACAGTTAGGGGTAGACGTTTCACTCTTCAGTGGTTGTTACCTCTACTCTACATGATCGAGTGATAATGAGGAAACTATTATATTATGAAGCCCTTTCCCTAAGGGAGATTTTTTCAGGAGAGTACCGTGTTCCTGGATGGACAGTAGGCAAGGATGAGATCTTTCATTTTCATTTATGTTTGTGGGTGACAAAAGACATAAATGAAAATTTGATGAGTGACTTTCATTCCTCAGTTTGGTTAGTTCATCTAGGAGTCACCAAGATGCATCTAGATCTACAATGTCAGTATTGGTGGCCTGGTAGGAATGGTATGTTGCTGGTTTTGACATGAGGTGTTCCACCTGTCATCATGTGAAGGCAGAGCATCAGTGAACTATAGGGATTTTGTAGTAGTTCCCATTTTTTTTGAAATTTTATTGATGTCACGATGGATTTAGTGATAGGTTTTACGAGGTCACCTCGAGGTAATAATGTTGTTTGTGTTGTCATAGACATACTCATGAAGGCTACTCACTTCTCACCAATCAAGGAGACATTCAGTGATTATGAGTTTAGAATTTTGTACATATGAGAGATTATACATTTACATGGAGTTCCACACTCCATTGTTTCATATAGGGACACTCGTTTTACTTCTTCGGTCTGGCAGGGATTACAGAAGGCGTTGGATACTCAGGTACTACTGAGTACAACTCACCACCCCCAGGAAGATGGCCAATCTCTCTGTACGATTCAGGTGCCTGAGTACATGCATTGAGAATACATCCTTGATTTTGGAGGTTTGATGGAGAATCACATACCTTCTGTCGAGTTTTCCAACAAAAATAGTTTTCATGAAACTATTCAAATGACACCTTTTGAGGCTTTGTATGGGAGGCAATACCGATCACCCTTATGCTGGATGGAGGTAGAATATGTAGCTATGATTGGGCCATGACTAGTCGTGGAGACCACAGAGGATATATAGTTTTTTTGGAAGAGGAAGGATACTAAACAGTATTGACAAAAGTCTTATGCAGATGAACAGAGATGACCTTTGGAGTTTGAAGTCAGAGACTAGGTTTTCCTACATGTCACACCAAGGATGGGGCATTAGAGGATTATGTAACAGGGTATGCCTTTGTCGAGTTACGTCAGGCCTTTTAAGTATTTGTAGAGAATCAGACTAGTTTCCCGAAAGCTCTAGTTACCTCAGAGGTAATGGGATATGCATGATGTCTTCCACATTTCTCAGCTTTTATGATACTTCTCAGACCTATCTCTTTTTTTCCAACCCAAGGCGGTTGAGTTAGAAGATGATGAATCCTTAGAGGAGCATCCTATTAGTATTATTGATCGATGTACATAGGTTATTGGTGGCCGATCCATTCCTCTAGCATGAATTATATGGCAGCATGGAAAATTACATAATGAGACTTGGGAGAGGGAGGCTGATGTAAGATCACAGTGGCCGGAGCTGTTCGAGGATTCTTCTTCTACGCTGGCTTGATAGAGAAATTTTGGGACAAATTTCTTTAAGGGGGGATGTATGTATGAACCCGGATCTTCTTTTCCAGTATTTTTCACTTTTTAGTTTTTTTTAGAAAAATGGAGTTTCTGAAATTCCAGGATTACACATCATGTAATTTAAGTACATGCATTGTACCCTGTTGCCATGGGAGGCCGTGTACTGCCCGTGTAACGGCCAAGCACATGGCCTTGTGTGGTGACATAGAGACTACCTAAAGCGGGGGCCAGAAAAGGAAAATAAACCTTGTGTACTTTTAAATAAAAAACTGTGTAAATTTTTTTCATTAAATGGATCAGGGCCACGTTAAATGGACATAATGCTCTCCTTCATTGCTTGTGTCGACCAGGAGTGTTCATATGGTCGTGTATCTTCTCTGAGCCCCATACTTGCCATCTGTTCTCTAAATCGAGCTCTTCCGGCTATGTTGGAATCCCATCTATGAGTTATGTCTTTATCTTTAATATCGTATCTTGATTTCAATTCTTTTGATAGATATCATCGATTGAATGTTTTTAATTTTTTTTTATATTTACAATGTTCTAGGGTGATTCAAGACCTGTGGTTCACGTATATCGATCTCACGATGCCACGGTAGGTGGTTTGTAGATTTTTGTAGATAGTCATTGAATTTTATGTGTAAATGTTCCCCAATACCGTCGTTTGGGGTATTGCGTGTTTATCGTTTTTAGCCTTGTTTATCCTGCTATGCCTTGTTGTTTGGATAGATGTTAATTGCTTATGAATATGGTTAACTTTTCCATGCAATGGATGTTTTTCTCATGTTTTCTTGTTTTTGACAGTTTGGTCTAGCTTTGCCTATTATGCTACTGCTTTGTTTCCCATGCCAAGTATTGTTAGGATGGTTTGATTATTATTTAACAAGCTATGATATGTTGTAGTTTTTTACACAAGTAGTTCTTGAGGTTTAATTTGGCTACTGATTATCGTTTTTGCAATATTGCATTATACAGGGCTGCGGGAACCTGGTGTAGTGAGACCATAGGGAAAATTGAGGTTAATGTCTTTCATAGTGTCTATAATAATTGTTATGTTGTTATACCATAAGGGGGATTGATGTTCGGTGCTCCCTCATAGTGTCTATAGTTACGTTTTGAGGCCATAGTAGGAATTGAAGTTGAATTCTTCCTCCGAGTGCAAGTAGGTTACTGTTAAAATACTATTAGGGGAATTGATGGTGAGTGCTTATTCAGAGATTCTTTGATCACACATGACTAATGGGGATCTGACGGTGAGTACTTCCTCAGAGATTCCTTTTTCTATCTTCTCTTCTATTGTGTACAAGAGGGGTTAGGATGTGATAACTACCCAGAGGGTTACACGTATTTGTTTTTGTTTTATTAAATACATTAAAGTAAATGCTTAAAATGAAACTGTAGGACTACTTAATTTTAAGAACATTATTATTTACTACTTATTTTTTCTTATTGGCTGCCACATTTATTCACTAACAATTAGGCACAACTATTTGGGTGGTTTCCTACTATGATTAGTCTCACACCCAGTTTGGTCATGTTTTTGGGCCCAAAAAGATTATATTGTTGCATTTACAGATAAGGGAAGCACCCTTCAACATCAGGGACTTCATTACTATGGAGCTGGAGAGCTTGGGACCAAGCTGAGACTTAATATGCTGCTGGAGTTTATCTGTTTTCTTTTTTACATCGGTTTACTACTGTATTCCATCATTTTGAATTTTTTGGAAACATTACTAGATATATGTATCATTAATCATTATATATGTGCTTCATTTTTTTACATCTTCATTCTACCACAGTTTACTTTTTGCATGACTTTACTGCTATGACTATTGTATATCTATTTCACTTCTGTTGTGTTACTCTACCAATGTGGAAATATTTTCCCCACTATCACACCTGTGTCCCTCACTACTAGTCGACATCCTCTGGCATTTGTTGAAATGTGATTAATTCAATGTGACCAACTGGGTATAGGGCACCTCTGGGTGCCTCCCCGAATAAAGAAGTTACAATAAGCTCCCTATTTATCAATCTATACTTGTTTTATCTATTATTTATTCCCTTCAAAAATAATGTAGAATATGTATCTTATGGTAGGATATACAGAATCTCAATTAAATCATCAGTGTTTGTAGTATTTTAATTGGTTATACCAACTCGTCTTTGGGCTCACATGAATGAAAAGACGATAACAGTGATTTTATTTCAGGAAGGGAATTCATAAAGTACATGGATTCCATATTCATAGAGATAAATTTAATTAGAATATGAGACCTCATAATATAATTTTGTCTAGAAATCTAGATAGATGTTTTCTAAATTTCATGGGCTTGGATAAATGGGAGAAGGTTCACTCTAGTACTCTCATTATGATTAATTATGAGCACCATAAAATTTTTACAACCATAATTGATAAAAACAAAATGTTTCATTTACCGATCATGATTAAGAATGCTCCTATTTTAAATTTTGATTGCAGAAAGATTTTTCATGAGGAGTGTTATTATATTGAATGCACCTATTATTTGTATGCATGTGTTTCTATGTTGAATTCATTGAATGTGTATTTGGGAGCCTGAAGTCAAAATGATTTCAATTCTATGGATGTGAATATTTTAAAATTGTAATGGATCTTAGATGATTATAAAAAATTAATGATGTTAGTTTTTATTTGAAAAAAATAGCGATGTTGAGATAAAATCTAAAATGAATTTTACGATGATTTTAAATGAAGTGGTCATGAAAAAAAACTATAGAAAAAATTAGATGTGGGATGATGACAATAATTCAAATTTCATCCCTAAATAATATGAGGATAGGAGGGATTATATTACCATCATATATTTTAATGAGTGCGATGATTTTATAAATAGAATGAAGGAAAATAATGATTATAATGTTCAGTATTACAAGAATCTATTTAATATCAACATCGATTTTAATATTTCTGGATTCATATATATAATTCCACATATTATTTATCACATGGATATGAAATTATCACATGTAATCCACATCATACTGAAGTCAGGAGGTTGATATTCTCCCATAATCAACAAAGTTCCCTTTTCTCTGATAGTTTAAAAAAAATAATTTTTCTTTGAGAATTAAAAAATATCATTCATATTGATTTATTTTAGATGATTTGTATATTTTTTCAAAAAAAATTCTCCCCAAGGTCTTGGAATCCAAATTCATTATTCTAATTCTTAAATATGATGAAGATGATAATATTAACTCATTAAGGCCTATTTATTTTGGCTAACTCTATGTATAATATTATGATGAAAATATTGATGACCATGATCTCCCAAATCATTGGTTTATTTGTTTTCAATAGTCTATAGGAATTCGTTAATGGGATAAAAATTTAGTACTTCTTTTTTTAATTATTCTTAATGTATCCACCTTTTTAGAAATATTGGGTGTGTGTGAAGTATTTCCCTTAAATTGGATATTTAGAAGTTGAAATAAAATCATTCATGAAATTTAATAGACCATGTCCAATACATATAATATACTTATTTATTATTAGGAAGGAGTTACAAAATATAATACTATATAATCAGTATAGTTATTATGAGACTAATTTTAAAGAAAACTCCATCTAAATTAATGAATGGTGGAAACCCAATGTTTAATTAAATTAAGGTTTTTGGTTGCAATGTATTTATTCCGAATAAAAAGGATAATATTGATAAACTTTTTTCTAATATTGGGGAAAAAACTTTCATTAGATGTTAAAAAATTATTAAGTCTTGTAGTATTTTTTTAGTAATAGAAATATTTTTGGAGGAATATTTAAAAATTAAATTCGATTAAATGGATCCACATGAAACAAGAATCCTTTAAAAATATTTACTAAGATCTATCCAATATAAATTTAAATACCAAACCTTATAACTGTTCTATTAAATAAGCATATTAATCATCTATTTCTAATGAACTAACAGAAAAATAAACTGTTGTGAATAATAAAATATATGTCCTATCCTTTTCCTAATCCATCTTGACGCATATATATTATCAGATATATGTTTTATATGTAGACCTAGGAAAAATGAACACAACCTAGATATTATCTTATAAATCAAGTTGAACATCTAACTTTCTTATCACATCCTTAACCTAAGAACATAATAGATTAATATAATTTCAAATTATAGGTAATTGAAATTAAAGTAGAACTTCATGAATTTGAATGAAATAATGTCTCAGAACTTCTAAATATACATAGCGACTATCAAAACATTATCACTAAATGTATTTTTAGATACAATATCAATGAATCAATTACAATAGTTATAGTCAATGCTAGATTGTTTGCATAAAAATTTAGTAATAAAAAAGTAATTTAATTTAGGGAATCATTTTAAATAGTGCCTATCATTTAAGACATTATAATGAATCTTTCCTATATATAGCATTTGAAGTTCAGACTATATGAACAGGATTTCAGCAGTTCATTTTTATGTTGTTGTATAATAGATTATTTTTTTCGAATAATCCCATAGATTTAAAAAACAAATTCTAAAACATATTTTAAAATTAACTAAATATTTATATGTCTAAAAACAAGTTCATAGATATTGTAATGATAGAGATAACTCATATTTAATTTCAAAAGGTTTTAAAAAATTCATATCTGACACTACATTATTTATAAAAAAATTAAAATGGTGTTTTAATAGTAAAAATTTATGTTTATAATATAATTTTTGCATCTTAAACACATACATTGAGAAATAATTTTTAATAAATTATAAAAAGTGACTTTGAATGAGTTTAATAGTTGAGTTAAAATTTGTTCTTGATTTTCAAATAATTCTATGAAAAGAAGGATTTATTTTAATTAAAAGTAATTAAACTAGAGTTATTTTTCTTTATTTTAGTATGAATAGGTAAGAGAATTATTATACTCTCATGGGTAAAACTAATAAATTGGATCAAGATGAGGTTAGGGTATCAGTTTTTCAAACCAATTATAGAGTTATGATTGGAAGCATTCATTATTTAGCAGCTATCAAACCAAATAATATGTTTATTGTATATACATGTTCCCATTTTCAATAAAATATTTATGATTCACATTTAATATCAATTAGAAGAATGTTTAAATACCACAAGTTCACAACTGACACACGACTATTGTATCCCATAAGTCAATAATTAGATTTAGTATGTTATTCAGATATAGAATATTGAGGATTCAAGTTATATAGAAAAAACAACATTGGAACATGTCACCTTTTAGGAAAGTCACTAGTTTCTTTGGGTAGTAAAAAACTAAAATTATATTGCATTGTCTTTTGTTTAGGCTGAGTACATACTAATAGGAAGTTTTTGTGCATATCTTCTATGTAATGATAACACTATACTAGAATACAAATATCAATTTAGTCATGTCCCAACAAATTCTAATAATATATGTGTTATAAATTCCATTATGAATCCTATATCTCATCATAGGAGAGAAAATATTGATATAAGGCCACAATTTTGGAGAGATCAATTCCATAACACAATAAAATCTTGAATTCAATAGAACTAACCACCATCTTAGTATCATTTTTCCAAATCCATTGAATTATAGGAGATTCATCTATATTAGACATGAAAACGGAATAATGAAATTGACTTAGTTTTTAATCATCAATTTACTTTATAAAGGTTATATACCATAGGTGAGCTAACATAAGTGATCTACAATTTGTGATCTACCACTGGTGATCTACTGTTGTTGGTCTACTATTGGTGTCAACAATTGGTGTTCTACTATTTGTGATCTACTATTGGAGATCCACCATTGGAGATCTACTGTAAATCATTTATACCGCTCATGTTTTCTGTGATTCAAATTTTAATAGAATTATTTAGTAATTATTTTATAAATTTTAATATTTTAATTCCCAAAATTAAATATGTGGCATAAATTTGATTTTAAGAACCCTCTAACTCATTCACCCATAAAACCTTATATATTAATTTATTTTTTAACCCATAACCCTTATTGTATTCCTACTTCCTCATTCAAACCAAATGAAAGATGGTGAGACTAGATGCCACCTCAATTTCATCTCATGAATGAAAATATCCCATGAAGAAATCATGAGGTGAATCAATCTAAAAAAATATTATTTAATTGAAAACTCCATAACTCTCAAATTGAGATGATGTTATTGAAAAAAGAGACAGATGATAAATGGGTTATTTCAATATACTCAATAATACAAAATTTTATCCATGAATAATGTAGATACCCAAATATTGACATACATGGAAAATACATTAATTTTTCGGAATACTTAATACATAACAAAAACAGACACACAAGGATCGTAATAGTTTAGTGTATTTGGAAACTCAAAATATAAACACTTAATCATGTTGAAATATCTTCAACATCTCCCATAACGATCTTCCCTTTTTTGTTTCCTTACCTAAATACTTTCGTTATTTCCTAGGGAAAATAAAACATAAAAAGGGTGTGCTCAAATGCTCAGTAAGGGAAAACATAGATAACATAAAACAATCCATAAACATTTGAAAGAAAAAACATGAACATGAAATCTAAACATTAAAACCTTGAGCAAAGACATAAATCATGGAAGTACGTAAGGCATATATCATAATGTAAGATCAATAATGATAAAATATAATGGGAATAAATCATGGAATTGGGGCAACCATTCAGCACATGTCATGATTTCTATAGTAGCCAAGGCATTGCTACCAAGACCATCTCAGTGGACAAAGTCCCTTTCTGAATTGAGTTCACTCCTCATTTCAGTCCTATAACATTGAACCGGATTAACTTATCATTCCAGCCATGTCTATCTCATGAGATATAAATCATTACCCAATTAATTGGAGGGAGATATAGGTCCCATCCATCTCATATCGAAATCATTCTTTTGTGTGCCACAATATAAACATAAATCATTCATCATAACCCAAGAATAAAATGGGTTTCATAATCATCATTCTATCATAACGTAATCCATACAAAAAAATTGGATATCATTTCATCATTAGAAAAGTGAAACCATGTAAATCATAGAGACATTATTCTTGAAACATACACATATGAAATAAGGTAATCTTAGATGAAAAATGGTTCTGATAAAACACTTGAAATGAATTCTTGAGAAAAATATCCTTTCATCTTCAAAATCAATCTATTTTCAGAAAATGTAATGCAATTTTTAAAGAAAAGGATTTTTTTGAAAATATTCATGAACTATTTTGGAGGAATCTTCATAAAAATAAGGCTTTATAAAACCGTAAAAACCCTTTCATGCCGTATAAGTTAAAAAAACATTCTTCTCAAACTTTTTCCGGAAAAGTCAAAAAAGTACCTCGTAACGTAAACAAAAGAAAGATTCCTTACATACCATGTAGTAAAAGTCAAAAATGGGTAAAAAGGACTTTAAAAATACATTAAAACACTTTTATAAAACATGGACATGGATGATAGCAAGAACCCTCGTAAATACTTACGAATAAGCAATCTCGGATAAAAATGAGATTTGTAAAATTATCCCTTACCTTAGGTCCGATATGCTTCGTATGTATCTAAACCTCTTGTATAATGACTTAAATAATGTCATTGACTTATTAAATAATCATATTAATTGTTATGATATCATATATGGGTCACTTATGACTTTATATTACCCGTACTTTTGTTAATTCCATGCTAAATAGTGTTTTGGGTAAAATCGTTTCATTTGTCGTCCGTGTTTTGACTTGTAATTATTCATATGATTACTTAGATCATGATTACTTAATTATAGAATATAAAAAATTATTTATATATAATATATATTCAGAATATACATATATATAACAGATCGATAAATGGAAATAAATACACCGTTCATGGAGATGGTAGGCCGTACGTACGCATGAACGTTGTTTTCGTTTCCTCATTGAATTGAATGGAATTAATTGGATGACATACATATATATATATATAAATCCAGTATCATTATTATGTCATATATTTTCAATATTACTTATTATATATACTTTATAATCATTTATGAATGGTTAGTCATTGAGAATGATTCTCATCGTGTCGCGGAGACGATATTCTGTACTTATGCACGAGCGATGATATCGTTACCATGATCATGGAATTTTATTGGAGTGTATGTATATTATTACATAATCAATATCACTTTACAATAATCATATATAGTTATTATTTAAACCATTATACCAATCCAAGTAAGGTGGTGGTGGAAAATAGATTACACCATGGCGTGGAGACGGTATTCCGTACGTACACACGCGCGGTGATTTTGTTTTCTGTAGGATGGATAGATAGTGAAATAGAGTTTTTTCATACTTATAATAACATATCAGTATATGAGTGATACTGATGTTATTACTTCATAATTAAACAACCTAACAAGAAGAAGTGGAAGAAGAAATAAAGTTGAAAGAATCAGTAACGGAATTACCTCTTCTTTGAAGCGCCTCTTTCAGACCTCCTCTTAAGGCACTAAAATTGGTCATTGAAGAAGACCAGGACCTCTAGGATGTTTCTAGGTAAGTGGAGAAGAGAATTTTTCAGGGATTTTCCGAGCATGAAGGCTCAATGTGGTGTGCATAAGAGAGGGAGGAGGTTCCCTTTTATAAGGGAGGAGAGGGGCACCTTTGGAATAATTAAAAATATTATTATATTATAAAGTAAAATTCTGTTTTTAATAGCTAAAAATCGACATATTTCTATAATAAGGTGGTTATGGGTTTAAATACTCTAATAAAATTGAATTTAGAAAAGTTTAGGTCATTATATTAACCTTATCTTTTTGTTTTAAGTCTTAGTTAATTGGATTGACATTTACCATGTCACTTTGTATTTTTATATTATATAGTTAATAAACATACCATATACATCCAAGATACCCCCAAGTGGTACATTAATGATACTCCTATCATGATATAAGTTTCTTGGCCGATCCTTAGATTTTTAAGAATATAATAACAATTAATAATAAAATATTTGTTTTAAAAACTATTTTTTGTCAATTTTGACACTATTTGGTAATTTATTTTTTTGAAAATCATAAAAGAATTATTAGTTCGGAAAAAGTTAATTAAATCACTACTAACATGTTATATTAACATATAAAATTATTGTAATTCATAAAAAGTCTCAAATTACATTTATTTTGATATTTATAATATCAATTATTTCAATATTTCTTTAATAAGATAATTATTTCATCATCATTGTGTCATAAATAAACTAAATTATATTATGTCTAAAAATTACAAATAAACTACTATTATGTAGGAAATATTTTTATCTTTCTAATGAATATTTATAGTCGAATTTAAATTATGTATAACCCTATATTAAAAATGATTTAGTTATTAAACTTTGATTTTAACTATTTTAATCCTTCTTTTAATAAATTAATAATAAATGTCCTAATCTAATCAAAGTGGGTCTAAATGGTCACATTTTATTCCTATGGTTTTTTTGGTCGAATTACACTTATCCAATAGAATTGGGTCCTGTGTTAGGGTAATAATAATATCATTTTACCCTTAATTACCCTATTTACTTTTAACCGTGGTAAAAAAAGTAAAAAGTTACCATTCACCAAAAATTATTTTCATCTCATTGAACCACATTTTAGTCTCTGATATTAACCAAGTATCTCATATTTTCTAAATTCCACTCACAAAAGAGGTTAAATTATGTTTTATGAAAAATTCAGTTTTTTAACTACCACATAGGGGTTTCACTATTCATCAAAAAATGAAACATTCCAGAAAAATACCAAAAATTAGGCCTATGATATATATGATATTATGAATTAAAAAATGATGTCTATTTTACCAAATTCAAAACATATCAGTTTCATTAATTAATTTAAAAATTAATTCCCGTCGTCAAAACAAATAGTGTGTTCTTAAGAGATAATAACTATCAAAAGATTGACACTTGTTTATGTCTGGTGTAAATGTGAAATTACATCCAATGACAAAAATTGTATTAAATTGTAAAAAAATATTATAAATATACTTTAAAACCACTCAAATTAATAATTTATCACTATTAATTATTTCTATTAAATAATTTGTTTTTAATTAAAATTTAGTAATTTTCACTATTCATTAGAATATGAAAGTTATCCGAAAAGTTCCAAAATTTCACCTGATGATAATTTTGAAATTCCAAATCCAAAAATGAAGTCCATTTTGAATGATAAAATTTATAATATTTCCAAAAGTGGGTACTAAAATTCATAACGGCTAGTTCATAATAATATTATAATAATATCTCGTTTAGTGAAACTTGGAATTGCGTACTACACACGCTATCAAGGAAGGTCGCGATTGCGTGTAATGCAAGGAAAATCAGGGATGCGTGTTGTGAAAGCTCCTCTTGGTGTAGTGTATAACAGAAGACATTAATGAAATTAAAAATAATTTTTTTCATAAAATCTCTATGCGTTATATTCTACCCCCTTAAAATGAATTTCGCCCTCGAAATTCATGAGGGTTATAAATGGTTTACTACTCGAAAGTTTCTTTAATAGAAACCCACATCATAAAAAGGAATACCAAAATTTGTCTTTAAAAACTAAATTATGAAACCTAATGGTTACCAAAATTAACTCGTCACTGGGTTTCCACGTAGGAGAACATAGGTGAAAATATGGATATGGAAAAAAAATCTAACCATCATGTTCTGATGGGGAGTGGTAGAGAACATGGCTCTGAAAAATCCAACTATAACAAAGCAATAAATTTGTGACGATCTATGGTACCATCTGATTCATCCGATATAAGAGCAGTAGGAAAACATTTTTGGTTTTCAATATCATTTCCCTAAAGTTGATGAAATTGGAATTAGAAGAAATACTTTTGTTATTTTGGTACAGTCTCACCGTTGGTCATTCTTTGGACAATTTCCACTTCATATCTTAAATAAATGAAGTTGAATTTTTCATTCGTGATGTGTTAGCAAATCATGTGATAGAATGATGGGTCATTCCATCTGTCTCAAACAAAAGGTTAGAAAAGTTATCAAAAAATACATAAGTCCATATATAGTGAGATTAATCATATATGGTTCCCAAAATGGACTTATACTTCATATATCATACTTCATAATATAATGAAACTAGTTTCTACTAAACACGAACTTCCTGTAGGCCAGTGGTAGGCAATAAAGGCCAGTCACACTTCGATTGTGCGTTTGATTCCCACAGCCTTGTCTGCCACGATGGGTTGTCGCTCGTCCTGCAGGTTGTCCTTTTTCTAAAACAACATTACTATAACATCCCATCAATAATATCGAAAAACCATATATCTTTAAAAAATACTAACTTATGTCCAACATAATCCATTCCAATCTTTAGGCTTATCCATAATACTGCAGTCCAATCTCATATTATAGTGAAAACGATTACCATAGATTTTAGATAACAAGCATGTTAATACCATTGTTGATCCCCATATATCATGAGATATGTCTTGTTGGTCACATTCCAAACATTTGAAGGCCTTAATCATGTATTTTCTGGAAAAATGAATACCCATTAAACCTTAGTGAAAACATGAATGCTGTCAAAAGATAACTTTTTCCACATACCAAAATACAAAAATTCTATATACTAAAACCGTGATATAACCTTCTCCTTATATTAGTCATGATCTCATGAATACTATCAAACATTTAATTTTCTCCTTATCCCTTCATTATGCACATATCATCAACATTCCGAAAATATCTGAATAACCTTTCATGGTTACTGGTACCATTCATCATACACTTTCAAAACATAAGGAAAGAAAATAGTGTAACGATCCATAGATGTCTCTTTATTCCATAGTACCATGAGATTACTTATACAACATTAGACTTGAAAAACATGTAATCATTCCACTACCTTCTTAAACCACAGACCGAGCTTCAACAATTCTTTCATCTCACATATCATTTGTAGTCTCTTCATCATCATCAACGTAAATACTACCCATACGACCATACTTATTCTCTTCATGAGACTTTCCCTTTGGTCATTGGTTTTCATAATGCCCGTACATTCCACATTTAAAACATTTAACCATTGTTGATGTCGTAGCAATACCATAATCGTCATCCATGGTGTTAACTGAACCTTTTCCTTTGCACTTACTGGATTTGTGTCCTTCTTTTCCACACCCAAAGCATCTTCCAGTTCCTTTGAAACATTCTCCTTGATGCCTCTTCCCACATGATTTACATAGGGGAAATTAAACTTTCTTTCCTCTATGATCATCATGAAACTCCATCTTTCTCTTATTAGACGAGTCAGGAAACTTACCAAATTTGATATTGTTGATCATATTATGAGATTGCTGATTTGGCATAATGATGATGTTTGGACTTCCAAATCCCATTTAATTTGGTTTCTCATGAAAAATATCATTCCATTGTCCATCATATCTTCCATTATCACGAATCATCTTGTTTCCATCCGTTTTCTAAAACCCAAAAAGAATAGTGTGAGAGGAAAAAATCATAACAAAGGGGGAGTAACGTCAATATCTAACATCCTAGGTTAAATTCTAATATTGCTATAGTAGTTCTAGGACTATATCCTATATGTATATTTATCCTTAGGGACATCCCTAGACATACCTTAGAAATATCTCTAGGGATCTCACTAACATTTTTGCATCCTAGTTTCCAAAGGTTAACTAAAAATTTCCTCTGATACCAACTGTAGAGACCCGAAACTTGACATACATGGACAATAAATTACTTTTGCGGAATACTTAATACAAAACAAAAACAGACACACAAGGATCATAATAGTATAGTGTCTTTGGAAACTCAGAATATAAACAATCATGTTGAAAGATCTTCAACATCTCCTATAACGATCTTCCCCTTTTCATTTCCTTACCGAAAACCATTCTTTATTTCCTGGGGAAAATAAAACATAAAAAGGGTGAGCTCAAATGCACAGTAAGGGAAAACATAGACAACATAAAACAATCCATAAACATTTGAAAGCAAAAACTTTAACATTAAATCTAAACATTAAAACCTTGAGCAAAGACATTAATCATGGAAGTACGTAAGGAATATATCATAATAAAACATCAATCATGATAAAATATAATGGGAATAAAACATGGAATTGTGGAAACCATTCAACACATGTCATGATTTCCATAGTAGCCAAGGCATTGCTGCCAAGACCATCTTAGTGGACAAAGTCCCTTTCTAAATCGAGTTCACTCCTCGTTTGAGTCCTGTAACACTGAACCAGATTAACTTACCGTTCCAGCCATGTCTATCTCATGAGATATGAATCTTTACCCAATGCATTGGAGTGATATATATGTCCAACCCATCTCATATCAAAATCCTTCTTTCGTGTTCCACAATATAAACATAAATCATTCATCATAACCCAAGAATAAAATGGTTTTCATAATCATCATTCCCTCATAATGTAATCCATAAAAAAATGGATATAATTTCATCATTAGAAAAGTGAAACCATGTAAATCATAGAAACATGATACTTGAAACATACACATTTGAAATAATGTCATCTTATGAGAAAAATGGTTTTGATAAAACACTTGAAATGAATTCTTGAGGAAAATATCCTTTCTTCTTCAAAATCATTCTATTTTTCACAAAATGTCAGGGAATTTTTAGAGAAAAGGATTTTGTTGAAAATAGTCATGAAATATTTTGGAGGAATCATCATAAAAATAAGGCTTTATAAAACCGTAAAAATCCTTTCATGCCGTATAAGTTAAGAAAACATTCTTCTCGTACCTTTTCAAGAAAAGTCAAAAATGTACCTCGTAACATAAACAAAAGAAAGATTACTTACATACCATGTAGTAAAAGTCAAAAATGGGTAAAAATAACTTTAAACATACATGAAAACACTTTTATAAAACTTGGACATTGATGATAGCAATAACCCCAGTAAATACTTACGAATAAGAAATCTCGGATAAAAATGTGATTTGTAAAATTATCCCTTACCTTAGGTCTGATAGGCTTCGTATGTATCTGAACCTCCAGTATAATGATTTAAATAATGTCATCGACTTATTACATAATCATATTCATTTTTATGATATCATATAAGGTTCACTTATGACATTATATTACCCGTTCTTTTGTAAATTTCATGTTAAAGAGCGTTTTGGGTAAAATCGTTTCATTTGTCGTCCGTGTTTTGACTTGTAATTATTCATATGATTACATAGATCATGATTACTTAATTCTAGAATATAAAAAATTATTTATATATAATATATATTCATAATATACATATAAATAAAATATCGATAAATGGAAAGAAATACACTGTTCATGGAGACGGTAGGTCGTACGTACGCAAGAATGTTGTTTTCTTTTTCTCATTGAATTGAATGGAATTAATTGGATGACATACATATATATATATATACACATAAATCCAGTAACATTATTATGTCATATAGTTCATGATTACTTATTATATATACTTTATAATCATTTTTTAATGGTTAATCTTTGGTAATGAATCTTGTTGCGTCCCAGAGACAGTATTCCGTACGTACGCACGAGCGATGATATCATTCCCATGATCGTAAAATTTTATTGGAGTGTATGTATACTATTACAGAATCAATATCACTTTACACTGATCATACATAGTTATTATTTACACCATTATACCCATCCATGTACGGTGGTGGTGGAAAATAGATTACACCACGGCGTGGAAACGGTATTCAGTACGTACGCACCCGCGGTGATTTCGTTTTCCGTAGGATGGATAGATAGTGAAATAGGGTTGTTTCATTTTTATAATAAAAAATCATTATATGAGTGATACTTATTTTATTACTTCATAATTAAACATCCTAAGAAGAAGAAGTGGAAAAAGAAATAAAATTAAAAGAATCGGTAACAGACATTACCTCTTCTTTGAAGCACCTATTTTAGACCTCCTCTTAGGGTACTAAAATTGGTTTTTGAAGAACACCAGGACCTCTAAGATGTTTCTAGGGAAGTGGAGAAGATAATTTGGAAGGGTTTTTCCGAGAATGAAGGCTCAAAGTGCTGTGGGGAAGAGAGGGAGGAGGTGCCATTTTATAAGGGAGGAGAGGGGCACCTTTGGAATAACTAAAAATATTATTTTATTATAAAATCATATTGGGTTTTTAATAGCTCCAAATTTATATATATATAGATGATAATGTGGGGAAGGGTCTAAATCCTCTCATCCAATATAATTTAAGCAAGTTTAGGTCATTATATTAACCTTATCTTTTAGTTTTAACTCTTAGTTAATTAGATTGACATTTACCATGTCACTTTGTATTTTTATATTATATAGTAAATGAACATACCATATACATCAAAGAGACCCCCCAAGAGGTCCATTAATGATATAACTATCATTATATAAGTATCTTGGCCAAATTTTATATTTTTAGAAATATAATAACAATTAATAATAAAATATTTGTTTTAAAAACGGTTTTATGTCAATTTTGACACTATTTGGTAATTGATTTTTGTGAAAATCATACCAGAATGAGTAGTTCAAAAAAAGTTAATTAAATCAATACTAACATGTCATATTAACATATAAAATTATTGTAATTCATAAAAAGTCTCAAATTACATTTATTTTGATTTTATAACTTCAATTATGTCAATATTTCATTAATAAGATAATTACTGCATCATCATTGTGTCATTGATAAATTAAATTATTTTAAGTCTAAAAATAAAAAATAAAATAATACTATGTAGGAAATCTTTTTTTATTTATAATGAATATTTATAGTCTAATTTATCGTATTTATAACTCTATATTAAAAATGATTTAGTTATTAAAATTTAATTTTAACTATTTTAACCCTTCTTTAAATAAATTAATAATAAATTTCATAATCTAATCCATGTGGGCCTAAATGGACATATATTATTCCTAAGGGTGCTTATGGTCGAATTACACTTATCCAATAAAATTAGGACGTGTGTTAGGTTAAATAATAATATCATTTTTACCCTTAATTTCCCTATTTACTTTTAACCGTGGTAAAAAATGTAAAAAGTTACTATTCACCAAAAATTATGTTCATCTCATTGAACAAATTTTTTGTTATTTATATTAACCGTGTCTCTTAGATTTTTGAAATTCCACTCACAGAAGTTGTTAAATTATGTTTTATGAAAAATTCGTTTTTTTAACTACCACTTAAAGTTTCAATATTCATCAAAAATGAAAGTTTCATGAAAAATACCAAAAAGTAGGCCTAAGATATATATGATATTATGAATTAAAAATTGATGTCTATTTTACCAAATTAAAAACATATTAGTTTCATTAATTAATTTAAAAATTAATTCCCATCGTCAAAACAAATAGCGTGTTCTTAATAGATAATAACTATCAAAAGATTGACACTAGTTTACGTCTGGTTTAAATTTGAAATTATATCCACTAACCAACATTGTATTAAATTGTAAAAATATATTCTAAATATACTTTAAAACCACTCAAATTAATAATTTATCACTATTAATTATTTCGATTAAAAGTGTTTTTTTTAATTAAAATTTAGTAATTTTCACTATTCATCGGAATATGAAAGTTATCCGAAAAGTACCAAAATTTCACCCTAAGCTAATTTCAATATTCCGGATCCAAAAATGAAGTCCATTTTGAAAGATAAAAATTATAAAATTTCAAAAAGTGGGTATTACTATTCATAACGGCTAGTTCATAATAATATTATAATAATATCTCGTTTAGTGATACATGGTATTGCGTACTACACACACTATCGAGGAAGGTCGCGATTGCATGTAATGCAAGGAAATCCAAGGATGCGTGTTGTGAATGCTCCTTTTAGTGTAGCATACAACACAAGACATTAATGAAATTAAAAAGAATATTTTTCATAAAATTTCGGGGTGTTACAACTAAAGATAGATCGAATGGTTTTTGATGAATGATAAAACATTCTATCCTAGAATGGGTCAAAAGTGTAATTTGATTGTAGATTTTAGTTTCTATTGGAATAAATATGTGAATAAAAGTTTGATCGTTAGAAAATATGTCATTATTTGTTAAAATAAATCTTCTAGATGTCTTAATATATATCATATATTTGTTTACAATTATATTTAAGGGTATATTCCTAGTAACATTGAGTTATTTGGATATTGGGATTCCCATATAGAGATAAGTGGAAATATTTTTGTATGAAGAATCACAAATATAGAACATGATGGGGAGTAAATATTGTTATAAAAGTATATAAAACGTATTATTTATCTTAAGAATATGGATTTTGTAATCTTGAGTTACCCTGATATGTTTTCAATGTTCTTATGAAAATAGAAGATTAGATAAATGTTTTTTGATATTTGAGGATTTAGGTGATGGAAATGAAAAATTCCACATAAAGATATAATTTATTGATCTATCTTAAAATTATATCTTGTTTTTCAGGAGAAAATAATCTATTACCATAAGGATATGAAATTATAGTTAGCTACGGAGGATAAAATTTATGTTTTTTACTTATATGACGATGAATGTAAATCGGACCCTTGGATGATGAAAAGGGTGGATGATGTTGAAAAAATTGTTGATAATTTCAACCCTGTGTAGTACCCTTCCCAACCTAGAAAAATGGTGGATTCCAGATAGCAGCTA
This sequence comes from Viscum album, assembly GCA_963277665.1. Classification (NCBI taxonomy): domain Eukaryota; kingdom Viridiplantae; phylum Streptophyta; class Magnoliopsida; order Santalales; family Viscaceae; genus Viscum; species Viscum album. The sequence goes on along the minus strand of OY728151.1, from coordinate 498,249,578 downwards.
GATAAAGGTATATTATATTCCTCTAAATAGGAAATTGAGTTAGAAGAATATAGAGCTAAAGAAAAAAAGTGTATATATATATATATTTTAGATAAGTACGGTAGTAATCCTTACGTGCTCAAAATCCCCCTTATTTTCAATAGGCTAGGTAGTCAATATCAACCAATCCCTTCAAAATAATTTTACCTAAGGGAGGGTGAATAAATTTAGGGGCATGATGTTTCCGGTGTCAAAAAATATGATAGTTATTCTGAGAGATCAAGAGATTTAGTTGATGTTTCTGATGATTCTCATACATCTGATGGAAAGGATCATGACGAGGTTGATGAGGGAGAGAAGTCACACCACTATTGTAGTGCTTGGATTAAACATATTTCTATTAACCAAGGATCCATTCCAAGATATGATCAAATTGATTCATAAGGCTACAATTCTGGAAGTGGTAATATTGAACCATCATCTTCCGAGTTTCAGTCTAAATGTGTTTCTTCTGATAGAGATAAGGGGAGAACATTTGTTAAGTTGGAGAAATCACTTGGAGCTTCTCAGCTAGGGATTTACTACTCAGAGTCAGAGTCAGATGATGAGGATGGTTATGACAATGTAATTACACCTATGAATGTATGAATTTCCATCATTATAGATTAAAAAAATACCCAAGGACACCTAGTATAACCAATAGATGAGGTTTGGGAAGTTGTAAACCTTTTCCTTCGAGGTTCCTACTACTGAATCTTGAATGAAAAATTTTAATTTCCAATCCAAGAGAATATTACATATCCTAAATCTTCATCTCTTCTAAATTCTAATTATGATACTAAGGATAAACTGGATTCTTTTAGAGTAAAAATTATTTTCGATATTTGTGGGACACATAGATCCACACCTCCTAAATGAACCATGTTTTGTGAACATGGTACTCGGTGGATTTTTGAGTTGGTTATTTCCTATATCCATCATAATATGATAATGAGAATGGATGAATTTGATATGGAAAACATATATTTGGATAAAAGATATATAAAATGTTAATTCCATCATGGATGAAATGATAAAAAGGTTTTCTGAAGGAATTTAATCCTTACTAAAGATATTGGATACTTCATCTACTATTTGTTATTCTACATCCATTACTTCACCAAATGCTCATTTAGTTGTTTATAATGAGATCTATTAGACTATAAGAGAGGATATTATTTCTATCCTAGTTTCTCTTTTTACCTCTAACCAAGTGAAACTTTTGCAGATTAAGGACCATGGTGGGAATATCTATAAAATGAGTAGCTAATTCATGAATAAAGATTATATTAATATTGTGACTATCACTAAAGTCATTAAACAATATATTTGTAGGATTTAAACAATGAAAGATATAAATTCCCTTTATAAGTTTCATTCTACTATTATAAGGATTCCCACTAAGTTCATGTTATTTAAGTATCAAGTGAATCAGTACATGGATTTGGACCCATTGCTGATTATTTTTATAGAGGTGAAGAAGTATAAATTTATATAAATGGATCATGATGGAAACATAATAAATTATTTTTTTCAACATTATGAATATTTTTTTATGGTTTTGTGACTGTAGTGGGAACCCAAATCCATACCCATGTATTCCCTCACCGATGTACTTTCTTCAGCACCCCTTTCTACTATATTTCAAATATTTGGAATGAAATGAGTTGAGGCTGTTTGGAATATTATACCAATATTTATCAGATATCTTCCCCAATATTCTTATATTCCCTCATAAATTAGTTTTTTACCACTTGTAACTTGAAGAGGAAAATACTCAAAGGTTCCTTCTACCCATCAAACTGAGTGTGGTTCTAAAAATTATTAGCTATCTATAGGGATTATTATTAACCATTTTCACACATTTTAAGATGTAATATTTTTCATTAATATCTGACGAATATTATCTTTTGTTGATATTTATAGATGCACATGATTTTTTTCATTTCTTATCTTTTTGATAATCCCAAAAGGGGGGAGTATATTTCAATGAAATTTATGATTGTAAAAATAATTTTAATTCATTGAAATGTTAATCATAACAGTTTTCAAATTAATCTATATTAATCTCACTTTGTGTTTTATATAAATAAATATAAATTCTGGGACTAGGGATCATAAAAAATGGTGATATTTTTGGCATATCCTTATTTTAATGGCCAGGAATCAAGATTAATATATTTATAACAAAAACTATGTTTTGTGATAGTAAATAATTTTATGTGTATCCTTGTGAATAAACATTGTACGATTTCAGTCTATTGTTAGTTTATCTCATCTAGTATTATTTTATAAAATCTATGGTTAATAGATCTACCACTGAATAGATATACCATCAGACACATATACCGTTAACACATCATTAACTGGAGTGATCTATAACTTCATTGTGCTATATTATCTTATGCTACCATTCACTGATTCTAACTCAATGTAGAGCTACTACCAAAAAGCATCTAAAACCAAATAAGATGTACCACCACAACTCATATTCCTCTAGAATAAATATTCTACTAAGATAATTTCCCCAAGCGAACTACCGTTACTACCCAAACGTTACTCAAATATAATATTCCAATGGATAGATAATTGAATTTGATATATTCATTAACACATGAACTTAAGAATTATTTTTCTTAAACTAATATATTGATACATTTAAATCAAATTCATACCTTTCAAATTTTTAGATCAATATCAGGATGTAGGATCTAATGAATAATTCTATTTGTATCTGTATAAATTAGATACACACCATCATGGTAAGAATATTGAATCTAGTGAGTCAATATCATTGATTCTAGAGTAATACATGCATAGAAGTTAAACACTTTATACACCGAATAATCTCCATATATTGATATATTAAAAACAGAAAAACATTTTATAACTTTAAAATGCACTATTTTCTATCATATTTGAAGGTAAAAATTCAAGATCCTATCAAAGGAGTATTTTTAGGACCATTTATCATATGAATCGACTCAGATTGAACAGAGTAACATTTTCCCATTTATACTCTTTTTATCTATATTTTTATTCTTTACTTTTGAGATATTTTGTAAAGACCTAGAATTTTTTCAATGTAATTTTTTAATTATATTGATTAATTTTGAGACTGCAAAATTTTACGGCACATGATTCCGAGGCCCGGAGAGCTCGGAATGATCCGTCGAAGTATCGTTAAACTTTCTGTAGCATGCGTAAGTAATTTTTTTGAAAAAGTGGAATAAATGTTAAATGGTTTCCTGAAATAGAAATCATAGGGCGCCATTGCACTTTGGATGGCTGGTTTACCCTAGGCATGAATTAACATTAGACGGCACATGCCTCCTATGAGAAAATCTCAAAATGGCATAATAGTAAATAAAATAATTAAATAAAACTATTTTTTTCAAATGATTATAACTCATGAATGGTAGATCATATTGAAAATCTGAGAAAACCACTGAACATGTGAGGGTATGGTTTCTTTAGGACGATACTAACATTGGCTGACACGGGCCACCAGTGAATGTTAATTTTTGGTTTTAAATAAAATAAATAGGCAACAATTATGTTGTTGTAAAATTCATAACATTTAAACGGTAACTCGAATTTAAAATATGAGGGTATTATTGAGTTCTTTTGGGTGTTTTATATTTAGGGAGAGCCTAACCCTGACCGACGTGGGTCAAGGGTGAATGTAATTAATTTATTGAACTTTGCTTAAGGTACATTCATTAAATGCATGAGCGTCATTTTCTAACATTTGAACCTTTACTCAGATTAACAATCAGAGGGAACTATTGAATCCACGACATTGGGATTCGCTTAAGGGGGAATTTACTTTGACCGTAATATGTCAAGAGAAAAAGATATGTATTGTGGATTTTTAAATTCAGTGAAGTAAAATAATTTTGTTATTTTATTTCATATCCTCTAACGAACAAGCCAAGTTGTGGGGCTAGCAATGTGTCAAGCTAATAAATTGCATAACCTACAAAACATAAGTAATGACGTCATTGGTGAATTATGAATGTTATTAATTAATGAGCCCCATTAAATTCTAACATCGTAACTTACCCTTCTTCTCTGCTATATATATGGATCTTGTGGAGGGGTATTGGTACAACTTCTCTAAGAAACAAAGTGCAGAAGATTCACCGAGATGTCAGACCCTTAGAAGAAGGAGTCAATCCTAGCATGAGGTCATGGATGACACCGCACCACTAACCGGAGGATGACGTGCGAGTGGTATCTTTAGAAGCCTATTGTGGGAATGAAGAACACTGGTCCACCTTCATGAGAGGACGCTCTCTAATGGCTTTTTGAGGTAGGGGGTTTATTCTTTAACATTTCTCTTAAATATTACATCTTCCTCGTTCATGAAAATTATGTGTAGAACACGGGTCAACTGGATAACAGGTTGATCTGAAAATCATTCGTTTTGAAGGAGGTTGTTACACGGTATCCTTGTGGGGTTTTTGTTGTTGTTTAACACAAGAAATTGTTAAATCAATTTTATCCTCCCTTGGATCATGAGCTATTGCAGATGGCGTGAGCTTAATGAACCCGGCCCAAACCCTCCACAACTTTGTTACCCTTGTGCCTTCTGGGGAAGACCACTGACGCAGTGACACCAACCAGAAACAAAGGAGGAGAAAGGCCAAAGAACACCCCTATAGGAGGCCATGACATGTAACCATGGAGGACATTGGAGTGGCATGCACCTGTCGACCACGTAGGAGGTGGGGTGCACCATCATGTGTCGCTGATCTGCATAGGGGCCGTGGAAAATGGAGAAGGAGGTCGGCTCGTCAGCCGACAACAGAAGGGAAGGGTGGTGTGTCGTCGAGCGCTTCTGGTGAGCAGGAGACCGCAGTTAAAGCCCCGGTGGAGGAGGAAGAACCCACTCCTTTAGCAGGTTTCATGGTGATCGAGCGGTTCCCACATGGCGCTGCCACTTTAAAGGCTGAACACCCTTTGGCCGTTCGGGATCTCAGGGGAGAGGCTCCCCCAAGCTACCAAAAAGAAGCACTGCAGGACACACCCTTTGTAGCTGGACCACCCTCCATTGAGCTGGAACCCGCGGGCCGGGCTGCCAACCACCGGATCGCCGCCCAGCTGGTCGAATGAGGCCCCACCTGGCGGTCCGGGCCCCACCGTGAGCCGGGCCTCCCCTTTGTGGGCCCCTCCCTACACGGGTCGGGCCGCTATTATGGGCAGCCCGTTTTGGAGGTCCAGGTCAGACCTCAGCCTAGAAGGATGATTCTGGAACGAGCCAGCCTAGACAGGGTTGGGCGGGGTCGGTCCGACAACCGGGCCTGGAAACACATAAAGGGCATTATCTCGAGAACTGAACATTTGTTTGATGAAATTTCTATGGCGTTGGGATCCTTGGAGAGAAAAAGTACTTTTTAAATACTCCATGGGTGTTTTAGAGAATCATGGATTATGACCGGGTTGGTTCTTACCAGAATCCAACAGGGCCCTCGGCACTAAAATGCCAATAACACACAGGGTGAGGGTCCAATTGACACATCGTCTATTTCTTTGGAAACATTGTCAAATGATAGATCTTCGGGTTAAATTTTTTTAATACTTCATGATGTTTGAAATATAGTCGATGTCTTGGGGAGTAGTTCTCCCAAGCACGCTATGTACGAAACCTTGCGACTTGCTAATTCCCACCAACTGCAAACTTTTCGACTCAAAGTGACTTGACGGCCAAGGTACGGGATGGGGAGGAGAACCTCAGCATACCCCGGTGGAGAGCGGCCATATTATAAGATGGAGAGGAGTACCTAAATAGGAAATGGTGGGGGAGCAGCTCTATGGGACCCAAAATAACCACAGTATACGATTGGGAGGAGATCCTCAACTAGTTCAAGGATAGTGGGAAGCGCCACTATGTGACGTGGTAGGCCCACTGTACTCAATAGAGAAGTAGTTATCCAATAGATAAGGTGTTGGACGTTGTGACTAGGATTGTTACTTGTTCTTATGCCAAGAGAACTTGTTGCCAGCTATCAGCATTCATAGTGATCCTGTGTAGGTCAGTATCATAATCCGGTTTTTATGAGTTGTATACCTGGTTTGAGCTGAGACTCTAATTATGATGTGTTTATTTATTTGTGCTTTGTGATTGATATCATGCCTTTTGGTTTTCCTTGTGTAATTTTGATTGACATTCAGGGGTCTTGGGTTCCCTACCGAGTATCGTTACACTCACCCATGCACGGGCTTTGCCCAGATCTTGTTCTGTCTTGTGAAGACGGCCAGCAGCTGGGTTGAGGGTTGAGGGAGCCAAGACTAGGTGGTACACGGAAGATATATGTAGATGAGGAGTGTTGAGGATTCGATCTATACCTACCCTTCATGTAGTATCCTTAAAAGATGACTTAGTAGATGTTTTTCCTTTTTCAGCCGTATTACTTCATTTAGTTATATTTTTACTTTCATGTGTACTCGTACTTTCAGTTGGTCTTGTATTCTGAACCCTTTTACTTTTAGTACTCAATTTTACTATAGTAGTTTACTTCACATTTACTTCTTGTTGTGTTCTCGAACCGTGTGTTTGTACATGATTAAATAAAACACCGACCTAGTTTTAGGTAATATGCCTTTTAGTGCTTGTCGCCATCCCCTAGCCTATAGAAGGCGGGTTTGGGGTAGTCATGACATGGGCCTCGGGGGATGGGTCGTGACATATGTGTTGTTATAGTTTATTTATCGGTCTAGTTTGTATCTTTTATTTAAACTATATTATACATGAAAATTTTTGTCAATACCTTTTATTATATTCTCATAAATAAATTTCAAGGTTTTAATGCATGATCTACTACCTATTTCAATCCATATAGAAATATTGAAGAGGCTTTGTCCTCAATCAACATATAATTTTTGTTTTTAAAACCTGATCCTAGCTAGGGATCAATTTTATTTTTTTATTAAACTAAATAGAAGTAGTTGATTTCCATGTGAAGGTGATTTAGTATCACTTTAAGACCAAACCCCTTCTTCTAACTCCAATGTGTGTAATTAGTTTTCTTATCTGTAATTCAAGGTTTTAAAACTTTATCAACTTTACAACATTTACTTTGATATATAAAAATAATATTTGTTTTATATAGAGTGTTTTATTAGTTAATTTATTTTCAAAAGTTAATGTTATGTCAATGATTATTTTAATAGAGATATGATCCTACTTTGAGAACATATTAGAATAATAAAAATATATATTTCACATGTTTTGATTTACTGTTTTTTTATTAATTTTGGGAATTTAGGGTATAAATTGTTTTGAAAAATAAAATTTATATGTTCAATATATGGTGCATGAAGTCATGAGTTTTCTTGGAGGAAAATAGGTGAAATTCAATAAGGCCATCCCAATTGTGGGGTACTTTCACCTTGAAATTTCAAAATTTCTATAAACTACAACATTTTTATTTAGTGTGATGGAGATGTAGAATAAATCACTAATAATACACCTATGTTTTATAAAAGAGGTACATACCATGAATGCCATGCGAATTATGGAAGACATGTTTCCCTAGAAATTACCAATAATGGAAAAAACACCCAAGTCGGTTGGTTTGATAGAGATAGAAGAGTTTATTAATAGACTACTCCCATGGTTGAGGGTGTGGTGGTGTTGAAATTTACAAATATAGGGAATACCATTAAATAGTTTGTGGGTGTGGTGGGGATATTTAAGTCCCCAGGAAGGTTCTTCCCATAACATTGGGTGTAGTGGAAAGGTTTTTTATAAAACATTAAACTACAAATGGGATCACACTATAGTGGACTATCTGGTATAATATTAGTGAACTATCATATAATGTGGATTGTAATGAATCAATTCCTATACTAAAAGTGATCATAGTCATTAGTTTTAGGTGAAATACAACATGACTAGGATGATTGTAGTGAATTTCATACTGTTTGTTGTTTGGGGTGTAGGAAAACAAATTTCTATTAACAAGGTCATGAAGATGAAGCAATTTTTGAGCTATTATTCTACATTTGTGATTTTTTATTCTGTTGAGGCTGACATAGGATAAAATATGTCATATAGAAAGTCATGGTGGTTTGTTATGATCCCTGTGCAATCTAGGGATGACTAAAATGGGCACAGTGATCGTGGAAGTGATTGTGTATGACATGTGGGTTAATAAGAATAAATTTTCTGATACAGAAGACTGTTCCATTTGATTTTTGAGTTTTAGAGGTCAAACGTCTACTGTTACAACTCTAGGATGTAATATCTCATTAATTTATATCAGGTATAATTTGATGATTGTTTTGATTCCCCTTTGGTTGGGTATAGTCTCAGAGTTTATTGGGTGATCTTTTGTTAATTACTATTACTTTATGTGTAGTTTGTGGTTGGAAAAAGATCCCACAAACTATTTATCCAACAGAGAGAAAATCCCTTTCAAAAACAGTATGGGAACATGGTTATGGAATGCAGTTTTTTTGACAATGTGTCCCATACAACAAACAAAGTATATGGAAATTTAATTCCATGAAAACTATTTTAAAATTACTAAAATACATGGTTCAACCTATAATCACGCCAATTCAAACCTAAAGAATTTCCTTAGTCTTATAGGAATCTCAATATGTTGAATTTAATCCATTAAACTCTTCAATTTACTTATTAATGTTCTAGTGGTCTCTTTGGATTTCCTTCTAGTACAGGTATCACCACTCATGTGATTTATTGTGATCTCTTCTAATATCCACTATAAAGGTTGATAGATCATCATGTTATCCATGGATCTAATATGTATATTAAGAATCTAGATTCTATAATGTGTATCAGGTTCTACCATGCTTTCATTAATTATTTGGGGATCCTAGTGTGGGTGTTGCATTGTATCGATTATGTGATTAAAGGTATGTGGTTCAATACGATTTTTACCAAAATCTTAAACCTTATATTTTTTAATTGTTTCTAAATTATATTATAGTTGATTTATAAAACATAAACTGATATTATTTGTTTTGTGTTTTTAAATTGCATGGAAATATACAAAACCCAACAATTATAATAGTAATGAAATTGTGGGATGGATTTGTGATTGATGGATGGAGTTGAGAAGTTTATTTAATTTATTTATATGATAAAATCAATTGATTAAATGAGAAATATTTATAAAATTATATTAAACTTAATAGTGATTTGAAAATTCATGAATTTTATTAAAAACAGAGACATTGTTTTCAAATGATATTTAAATGTGGAATACAAAAAATTGGGAATTGTTTTTTAATTTATTTTAAATGAAAGATTAGAACATGATCGAATCAGTGACATATTTAAACACATGTAATATTTGGTAGTTTTGGTTAACTACAAGAATTATTGATTGACCCTTACTCTTGTTATATAGACTAAAAATGAAAATACTATCTAAACTTAGTTCGACATGATTTACTATGATGGATCCCCAAATGGGGTGTTAATATATTATCCCATTGGAATCATCCAATGGAAGTGAGAACACATACCATGAGCTGTATTGATGAATAATAATTTTGAGGATATTATTACATGAATATAACATATCACACAGATTATTATATGGTGTTATGATATTTTTTGATTTTATGATTACATTTCATTAATTATTGAAGAATTTTATTAATGCTAAATGATTTGTAAAAATGTTTTATATAAAATGATTAGTTTTTTTTCATTCATAAATTTTTATAAATAGTGTGTTCTATTGAAAATATGTAAATTAATTTATATTATATTTTTATACTTAAATTGAAATAATATTTTTTTTATTGTTATGGAATTGATTTTGGAACACTCTGTGAGACCATACTGTGATTTATAGCTGACACAACACATTTTCCTTTATGTAATCACCGATTATCCTTTTACATGTATACGAAAATGTAATTTTACACATATATGTTGAGTATGTTCTTGATCATTAGGACATGATGTGATGTTATTAACCTGTACAAATGTGATGCACATGTTACACAGTATAATTTTTTTTATCTAGTCAGTTTTAGGGATTTCAGATGATGTATGGTTTTTTTTTGTTTTACCTATAGATTCTTGAGTTTTCTCCATGAGGAGTGTTGAAATAAAAACTTATATATTTTTTCTTACACTTTTTTATCTAGTCATTTTTATGTGATGCCTGGTTCTCTTCATTACCCATGGTGATCAAGAATTCCCTATGGGCCATGTCAAAGATGGATCTAGTTTTAGTGTACATGAATATTTGGTATGGTTAGTGAGAAAGTGGTATAAAGGGTGAATGTTATGAATCTTTCCATGATGTGGGTATATTGTTTTGTTGTCCTTTTTTTGTAGTAGGTAGGATTGATGGGGCGTAGTTAGTAGTTATGAGCATGTTCTAGTAAAGATATCATCATAATGGGTCTTAAATCACCAAGGTAAAATGTGAAAGGTTTCTTTGAGGAATGTTTTTACCTAATTAATGTGTTTCCCAATTCTGATTTGAGTATACAAAAAAATACCAATATTTATTTATGATAATGGAATATTTTATCACTTTAAATATTTATTGATTTATTGATATGAGTATCATTACTAATTTTTTAGGGTTTTCTATTATTATTTTGTAGAATCGTGCATCTGAGAATTAATTTTAATATGACACAAGAGGAAGCATCGAGTGAACCAAAAATAGAAAATCCCCAAGTATACCAAAATATTGTTATGATAGTGTTGCATGCTATGTAATATTTGGGACATATACCTACACTAGTTCATGTTCAGACACTAATACTGGAATAATAAAGTTATCAATTGAGAGGTCATTCTCAAGAGTTTCTTCATTCAAATAAACCATAATTCCATGTATCTAATAATCCTAAATAGTTTTAGGATTTTTTGAAATCTATATTTATAAATTTATAGTCCTTAGAGACACCTGATTTGATTAATGAAATGTGTTTAATCGTGATCTAGAAGGACCTAGTAATACATGGTTGCTGCTAATAGTGATAGAACGAAATCCTGGTTTTTTTGGAGGGGGAATACTTTTGTTATATTTCCACTGATAGTTTCAATCTAGAGTCTATTTTCTTGGAGCATCAATGATGATTTTGGGTGAATGGTCGGTGAAATAGTATATAAACAATTTTGTTCAGCTTGCTCTATTTTCCAATAATGTTTTGATAAATGGAAAAAATGCTTAATAATTTGATATGGGTCATTGATCTGATATTCCATCCCATGTTTTTATAATTATTTTCATTTCTTATTCTGATATTCTAGAGATTTCACTAATGGAGTATATTGACTAAGTTGTAAATAAAGGGAAAAAGGAGTTCATTTTTCTCCAAGGGACATTTTTATGAGTTCTGTAAATGAAAAAATCATGATGTGTCTCACAAAGGATCTGAATATTAATAATTTTATAGACCTCACGAGGATTATGGAAGCTGCCCTTTTTTATTGGTATCCATTTCGAATAGATTTAAATAAAAATTGTTTTGGAAATATGTAACTAAAAATCAATATTTTTTATGTATACACTGGTAACTTATAGAAGTTATACTATTTCAATTCAAATCCACATAGTGGAATCAGCTCATAAACACCAAAAAGTAATATTGGGAGAACTTATTCTTTTATAACTGAGATATTGTATACATAGGATTATAAAATTAATTTTATATATGCATAGGAATAGTCTCTATATGATTATTATGTTGGTCTGATGACTAAGATAGGTACAATCACTATAGCTTCATCTCATCTGAATGCCTTACATGATACTGTTGTATCTCATTTTTTATATTGACTTATATTTCTAGAATGAAAAATCTTCCAATGGATATTTTATATTATGTGATGGATACTTTTATTCCCCTTAGAATAATGAGAAATATTGGTCTTTGATGTCCTTCTTGTGTATTCAATCAATTTTAAATTGTGTTTACATGGAGTTTTTTGTTTCTAAACTTAAAACCTCTTGATTTAATTTTTGGGATGAATTGGAAATTTATCACAAGGCCCAAATTGACTATTATTTTCAACATGTATTGTTTACCTCACCTAATGATGAGTGGTGTGTCATTCAGGGAGAGTGAGACATCAATTCACATATAGTCAAACTATCCTTTAATGAGTAGACTTGGTTAATATCATTTTTTTCATTTGAGGTAGAGGTAGAATAGTTGAATTATAATCACCCTCAAAATTTCATCAAATATAAAAAAATAGATCTTCTGATTTATATGGATTTCAATAGGTAAGAGATGTGGTTTTGTTTGGTTTTAGTAAAAGCTAAAAAGGCAAAGTCATTTATTTCATACCAAATGAATCATGTGTAGTTCAAATAGATGAAATATCATTTGGATGTCATACTAGAAAAATTATTTATATGCTCAATTATGTCACCCTGGGTGGAACCTATTCCTTATTTAAAAACATTAATAGAAAAATTTTAATACGTGTTGATTACTAGAAACTCAAACTTCTCATTGTAAAGAATAAATATACCATGGATTGATGACCTCTTTGAGTCTACGAAAGTGGAGAAGTGGTTCTCAATGATAGACTATGGGTCCAATTATCACTAATTATGTATAATAGAGTCTATAATTTAGATGAATACAAGTAAAAGTAGCTTTTCCAATTATAAGAATATATTTATGACATAAGTTGTATCTTTTTATTCCATTGAGTCTAGCCAATTCTTAAGATATTTTATGGAATTGGTGAATAGAATATTTAATGATTACTTGGAATCATTCATGTTATGTCAGTATGTATCCTTATGAATTTTCCATTCCCTTATGTTGTGAAAATCACAAACACATTTCATAAAAAAATTATCTTTATCAATTAATTATTTTTTTAAGAAAACATTTCTTTCACTAAGGAAATTTATTTTATTATTCCTTATATATTCTTTTATATGTTATACGTAATGATCCTTATCGAAGATTAACCATATTTTTTATGAAATAATGTTTATAAGAATAATCAAATCCTTATATAAATCCTATGAATATTATAGTTCCTTAGATACTGAGTCTCATTGTTTTTAGACTCCGAATTATCTAAAATTAGGACTATGAATTCTATGAATTCTGACTATAAATTTTCTAAAATTCAAACTCTGAATTCTTTGAAATTCAAACTCTAAATTATCTAAAATCTCGACTCTGGATTTTTTGAAATTCAGACTTTGAATTCTTTGAAATTCATCTTCCAAATTCTATGAAATTGAAACTCTAAATTCACTAAAATTCAAACTCTGAATTCTATGAAATTCAAACCACAAATTAAATTGAAATTAGAATCCAACTATAATTTTACAAACTCCTAGATCTTCATAATTAATAATATAGATTTATAAGAATTCATAATCTGAATATTATTTATTTCAGAATCAGAATGTTTATATTTTCATACTGTGATTCTTAATTCATTAAAAATCCGATTAAATATTTTATTATTGTTAACTAATTTAATTAACGAAACATTCAATTTTATTTAATCCTATTATACTTATGATACATAAATATTATATTTCTTTTCATACATATATTTTTTACACATGATTATGTTTCACAAGTTTCTTTTACCGGAAACAATTTCATGAAATGTATTTTTAAAAAACCATTGGTTCAGTGAAAGGTGTATATGTCCCTTGAAAATTCAAGGAAAACTATGACCATTGTAGGAGGATCCAACCATTGAGTTTTTTTACTATAAATACACCATCCATTTTAAGATTTTGATACATGTGTGACCAACATTGATAAGTTATTGATATAATTTTTTTAGCGAGAGATAATCTCATGAATTGTGTGCTATGATCATCTTGTTCAACTTTGGACAAATTTTTCATCTCAACATGAAGTTGATTATTGTTGTGTACAATCGTGGGATTTTAGGGATAATAACACATAGGATCCAACTACCTTAATGTTTGATGACTTCTAGAGATGGGAAGCCAGATGTGATGGCAAGCATAATGTTCGAGGGATTATGGGGGATAGCAATACAAACTCTGAAACTCTTATTGAGTGATTACACTAGTGTTGGTAATATAGACTTTCTTGAAATTATAAATCAAGGTACCTTTATCCAAGGTTGTTGGATACAATATTCATAGGGTTAAAATATTTATTATACCTTTTTACATTTTGTTGTTACATTTTTTATTTCGACTACAAATTTATTAAAGATATAAAGTATAATATTTTTATACATTCTTATACATGTACACTCTATTAAAAAATATTATATATTCTATAAGGTAGATTCATTCCCTAAGTATTCTTTTATTATGTTTCTTATCTAGATCCATATTTCCATATCCTAAGAATTATTATTTTTAGTTAAGAAATAAAGAGGGTTTTTTAATCCATCTTGTTTAACATTGTTAAAAATAGCATTCATTTTAGCAGTAAAAAGGAATGTTTTTTAAAAATAAAATTCAAACCCTATGGTAATTGATCATCTACATATATATTTCAATCTTACAATTCAAGGTGTTATTTTTGGACGATATCAAATATTACTCTTATACATAGCAATGTCGTGTGATTTATTTGAGAGTAGTTCTGTAAATGTTTTGAAATCACCTACCTTATTGAAGCATTAAAAATGTAGTTTCTTGAATTCAGAAGTGGATTTATTATGGAATTTGTTCTTGGACTATTCTATCTCAGTTTATCATGAGAAGGTGAATGCTGTTATTATATGGGATAAAAAATTTAATTTTTTGAGATATGAATCTTCTTGGTTTTTTTGGAATGTTATAATAGTTTTATATAATATTTCATGGAGATAGATTCCCCTACAACCACTCTCACTCATATGGGAGTGAAGTTTTTTGTGGGATATAAAATTGTAGAGTTATTTTAATGAATTCAAATTTATTTTTACTTTTGTACCAATTTTGAATCTCCCCAATGTAGGGAAGTTCTTTGTTCTCTTTTTTGATTCATCAGGTTCAGGATTAGGAAACCATATTATGAATGGGGATCTTACGGTTGTTGATGGCTCCAAATAGATTAGGCCACGTGAGAAAATATATTTGAATGATGACCATGAAATTGTTACAGTGATGCATGATCTAAATAGTTGGATGGAATACATTATTATATAATGGTTTAGTATTTATTTAGAATTCAAAGGCATGAGTTTTATTTTTTCTCAAAAACATTTTAATTTTTTATAGATGTATTTGTTTTAATATCAATAGTCATCTTACTTCATCGCTACCAACGCCCATAGTAAGGGTACTGTAATTACTGACCCACTGATCAGAAAGATTATAACCCAAAACCTAAAAGAATCATCAAAATAGTGTAATATGGTGGTTATATTTTCTTGGATTCATTTTCATGTCCTAGAAAATGATTATGAGGTTGTTTTGGAAGGGTTTATGTTTACATCCTCTCTTATTGTGATTATTTTTAGAGACAACGACTATATGATGAGTCTCATGTCATTAGTGTCTATCATTATATTGCGGAGATAATTGATACATTGAAAATAACTTTCGGGGTAGCTTATGTATCTACATCTAGTATGTTGTTCCATTACCTGTAATAATTTATAGGATTGGGTATTTTGATAATTTCCAGTGGGTATTAGTGCACCCAAAACAAATAAATTTGTTTTCTGATATAATGATGTGATTCTAGTGTCTAGGTATGAGATAACACAATGTTGAGTTTTCAACTTTTGGTCCTACTTTCCATCAAGTCAAAGAAAATAACCATGAACCTCCCAGTTTTATTTAACCACTGTTAGTGCCAACTGGGATGTGATACAAGATTTCTATGGTCTTTTGGGTTAGGTGTTTACATAACCCTCAAAAGAAGAATACGATATGGTTTGTAATCAATAGGTCAACCAAATCAGAAAACATTATACCCATTCAAGATACAACCAATGTTAATTACTTTAGAAGTCTAAAAAATCATTATATTTTGATATTTCATGGAGTTTCATAAATTAGAGTCTCTAATAGGGATCCCCATTTCACTTCTCACTTTTGGAGAGGCCTCTATGAGTCCTTGGGATGTCAATTGTATTTGATCATGACATATAATTAGCATATGGATGGATTGAATGAAAATTCCATACATATCCTTGAGGATAATCTATGCGGTTGAATTATTGGCTTCTAACAAGGTTGGAATGTTCATTAGAGACATGTTGAATTTTGATAAAAAAATAGTTACCAATCTACTATCAGGATGGATCCTTTGTTGGCCTTATATATTTGTCTATGTAAATGTATGTTTTTTTGGTATGATATTGGGGAATATTACATGGTGGGGGCATGTTTGGTCCATGATATGATAAAAATGATTCTATTGGTTAATTATTGAATGTTGAATTTACATGGCATGTTCAAGTCCAACACTAATCATCGTTGAAGAGCGCTCATGTTTTTTGTTGTTAATAGGTGTTATAGGAGTGTCATCTCGCCTAGGTCACCAATATATTAGAAAATAAGGAAATCATGCGTTGAGGTTAGTGGGAATTTTCATATAATTGATTAGGTTGGAAACATGGATTAACTTTTAAAATATCCACCTCAATTAACATTTATCCATTGTGTGGTTCAAAAATCAAAGCTTCGAAAGAATCTTTATGAACATTATCATGTCATGTGCTTGGATTATAAGGACCCAACCTTAAAACATTACATAATATTAAATTAAATTAATAATTCACATTGATGATCTTTACCGGTTTAGAGGTTTAGAGATATATGCCATTACTATTACATTACATCTCAAAAATTAAAATATAGACAAATCTATTCAGTTTCCATTTATTTTGTAATATATAAACACTTAAAAAAAGATTCATGTCTAGTTCCTTGTTTTCGATAACAAGACATTTCCATGATCTCATCCTTGTCCATATTTTTCTTTATGTCTTGTGAAAAACATTTCAAAAACATGGGATGACCATTAAAAGCTTAGTAAGGGTTAAAAAAAAGAAAGAAAACACTTGATCATCAATACATACATAACATAATCTCTTTAATATACCTCATGAAATCTACAGATTTATGAGTAACACCTATAAATCATAAAATCATAAATGTAACTTGTGACATACATAACATACTTATATTGTAAATTTCATAGCTACTAAGGGAGTTACATTTGGAATACTCATAATATTATATTACATAAATCTTTTAGTAGAAACATTCACATTTACCTCTGAAACATTACCCAATGTACTGGACAGATATCTCGGGCTCACCCACCCTTGATTTATCACAGAACCACCCGTATACGTAACCATTCCCATGAACCATAAAATTTTCTTAACACAAAAATCAAATATATTGGAAGGATAAAATTTTTCCATTTCAATCAAAATATACCATTTAGATATATTTACTTAAAAAATAAAATATCAAAACCATTTTCTATACCAAAATATGTAAAAGAGTATACAGTATTTTTTTAAAACATTAAAACTTGTTAAGGAAGCCAATGATCAAATAATTATTGTAGTGACGGAAAGTTAATTATCAGAACTTATGTTTAATGAAACATTAAATATTTTAGTTTAGTAAAACATGTTGTAGAAAAAATATTCCCTTTGAATGAAATTAAAATTCAAAGGTGTTTATACCTTGTATAAAACAAAATATTCCTCAATGAAAGGAGATTGAGACGAAGTCCCTTACCTCATGTCCGACATGACCCGTTCGTTATTTAATTTTTTGAATAACAATCTAATGTTAATTTCAAATTGCATAAGAAATTTTTTCAACTTTATTATTCCTTTTATATTAATTATTACCTTTCTATAACAATTAGTTAATTATTCGAGTTCATATCCGATATTTTTTTCGATGTTCGTAACATGAATTAAAAATGAACTTCTTATAATTATGAAATTTCCATGTGGTAAAATTATATTATAAAGGTAAAGGTATTACTGATTTAGATATCATATATATCATGTATATTCAGTATATATTTGTATTTATAATAGTACATCACATTTAGAGATAATAAATGACATGCACCATTCATGGGGACGGTAAGTTGTACGTACATATGAACACTAATTTCACTGATATTTCACATTTAATTGAATATAAAAATAATGATACATATGTATATTATAATTATAGTATAAAATATTATATAACTTAATTAAATCTATCCTTTATACATTCCACGTATGGCTTGAATTAGTCATATCACTTTGAGGTGGCGATAGTCCGCACCTCCTCAAATAAAATTATCGTATTTATTAACATTGGAAACCATAAAGGTATATATAAATGAAAAATACCAAATCCTAGAAACTATATAAATAGAATATATGTCACATTTAAATATAGTTTCATCTTAATGTTCACAATAATAATTGGAAGGAGATTATTAAACAATCATCGTTTCGTGAGACAGTAGTTCGTCGTCCACAGAAAAAGTATGTTCGTTACCCATTAGATGGAGGAGTCTATAATTTTAGTTCCAATAACTCTCATAATTATAACCTATTATATTGGGGATACTTGTTTTGTTATAAATTAATTTAATAAAAAGAGTCTAGAGGGTTGGAGAAGTAAAATAATACAAAAAAACTTAAGTGAAGACGTTACCATTAAATCAGGTATCTCCCTTTGGATTGAACCAAATTAATTAATTTAATTGCATTCATCCTAGGGGGGAGGCTTCTAGGAGTAGGATTGGGGGGTAAGGAGATTTATTGGGTAGAGTTTGGAAAATCCAAGGGGCTTGAGAAGTTTGAGTAATGGGTTAGAAGTGAGGGATTTCTAAAAGGGGGTGGAGGGGATCTTTAGGAATGTTAAAAATATTATTTTATTATATAATGATTTTCCATTTCTAATGGTCCAAAACATATAAAAGTCCATGATACGATAAATCATTTTCTAAATAAAATAATTGAATAAGAATCGGACATGTTTTGGATATATTTTTAATCATTATAATCTTATATATTTAAATCACTCATTAATGAGGTAAACACTACATCATTATTGTGTCAAAAATAATTTTGTTTATTTGATGTCTAAAATTTATAAAAAAATATCATGATGTATGAAATTATATTATATATCAAATAAATATTTATATTTGAAGAGATAACTTATATATCCCCATGAAAGAATTTATTTACTAAAAAATATTTGTTTAAGTCATTTTTGTCTTTACATTAAATTAATTAATATTATGAGTCATTATCACTCCCAAGGGGCTCCATGGGGTCCCAAAACCCACCCAAGGATTACCATGGTCAGAAATGTATCAATAAATAGTATTAGGACACATGTTATGTTAAATAAATATTATTATTATAATATTTTTTTACCCTTATTTACTAGATTTACTCATTAACCATGGTAAAAAAAATTTATTGATGTAAATATTCGTAATCTCCAAAAATAAAAGATAACTATTTAAAAATTTTAGAGATCCTGATTCAAAATATGGAATCCGTTTTTTCAAATTCAAAACACATAACTGGCATAAATTAATTTAAAATTATTCCCCATTGTCAAAAGAAAAAGCGTGTTTTTAAGAAATAATAAATATCAAAAGATTGACACTTATTTAGGTCTAATTTCAAAGGTAAATTACTTCCAATGACCAAATTTGGATTAAATGGTAAAAAAAATATATAATTACACATTAAAACCAATTAAAAAGACAATTTAACCATATAAATAATTTATATGAAAAGGATTTTTTGAATTAAAATATAGTATTTTTAACTATTCATTAAAAATTAATTTTATCAGGAAAAGGCCAAAATTATACCCAAAGTAAATTTTATTGTCTTTATTCTAAAAAAGAATTTTATCTTGAAAAATAGAACACATAAAAGTGACCATAAGTTTATTTAATGCAGGTTCACCATTAAATGGCGGTAAATCATCAATTTAATGAATATTAGAGTATTTTGGCTTAAAATCAGAATCTTTTTTATTTTAAGGCTAAAAAATTTATTGGATAAATGAAATAAAATTTAACAAACATTTATATTCATATTTTAGTTAGTTCTTTCTGTTCTCCCCAATACAACGATAAGGCATTAAATACCATTTAAAATAATATTATATTATTATTTTTTTAGTATGACCCAACGTTGGGTGCAATATAAGATTTCAAAGAAACCTGTTGTTGTGTATCAGGTACGCCATCGAACATAGAATCCCATTTAAAGTAAAATTAATATTTTATTCATAAATATTAATAAATATGTAAAGGTTTTATTATTTATTTACCTAGAATGTTACATCCTTCCCCCCTATTGGGAATTGTGTCACACAATTCTATTCACTTATCGATTAAGTGTGGGGTATTTTTCTCTCATAGCATTTTAAGATTCCCACACTGCCTCTTCAACCATATGGGTTTTTCCACAATACGATTACCTGATTAATTACATTATTTCATAACACTTGTTCTCTTTGGTAAAAAATTTGGACTGGTTGTTCCTCAAAAGAGAGATTCTCTTCCAACTGAACTACCTCTGGGCTCAAAACCTAAGATGGATCTGATATATACTTTTCTATATTGAAATGTGAAAATCATTATGTACCTACAATAATAATGGAGGTAAACCCACTCTATACACAACTGATCCAACATTCTCCAAGATTTCATATGGTCCAATGTTCCTCAGACTCAACATTCCCTTCTTACCAATTCACATCACACTTTTCCATGGAGAAAAATTGAGAAAGACATGATCACTTACCTCAAAAGATATATCCTTCATTCGGTTAGCCGCATAATGTTTTTACCTGCTCAGAGATGTTCACATGTGCATCTGAATCAACTGAACTTTTTCTGCCGTCTCTTCTATAAATTCTGGTCCCATCAGTTTCAATTCACCTACATCATCCCAAAAATCTAGAGTTTGAAATCACTTCCAATATAATGCCTCAAATGGAGCCATCTGTATACTAGAATAAAAACAGTTATTATAAGAAAATTCTACCAAAGAAATATGTTGGTCCCAACATCCCTAGTAATCCATCGAGTAAGCACGTAACATATCCTCCAAGGACTGAGTTTTTTATTATGACCGCCCATCTAAGTGAGGATGAGAAGTTGTACTAAAATTTAATTTTGTTCCCAATGACATTTGAAGGCCTTTCCAAAATTTATAAGTAAACCTCTGAACATGATCCAATACAGTGGAGAGGGGAACACGATACTACCTAACTATCTTTTAACAAACAATCAGGAAAGCTAGTTTAGAGAAAATTTATCTCGAATAGAAATTAAATGAGCAGATTTAGTCAATCGACCCACAATAACCCAGATTTCATTATTACATCAAGGTGTATATGTTAATCCCATAATGATGTCCGTGGATATATTTTTCCCATTTCTACTCTAGCACCAATAGAGACTAAAACAACTCTTTCGGTAACTAATTCTCTGCTTTAACTTGTTTACAAGTCAACACTTCATAGTAAAATCAGTAATATCTCTTTTCATTCTATCCCACTAGTAATACTCCTGATGATCTCTATACATATTAGTACTACATAGATGAACTGGTAACAGAGAACTAGAAGATTCACATAACAACTCATTCTTCAACTGTGTATCACAGGACACACATAATCTCTTCCCAAACCACAAAACACAATCATTTTCAACGATAAAATCAGGAATCTTACCCTTTAAAACTAACTCTACCTTTTTATGCAACTCACTGTCTTCCTTATACACTTTCTTAATTATGTTTGATAGAAATGATTTCATTGACACCTGAAACATAACATATTAATTTCCTGTACCAAATAATTATATTCCAAATTTTATCAAATCAAAAACCAAAGGGTCTTGTTCTAAACGTTGCATGGGTAATGAAGCATTACATTTTCAACTCAAAGAATCTGCCAATTTATTTTCTTTTCCTATATGGTAATGAATAATGAAATCATAATCCTTATGTATTTATAACCATCTCCTCTGTCTCCGAATTAAATCTCTCGGAGTGAATATATTCTTCAAACCTTTGTGGTCAGCATATATTTCACATTTTACTCCATACAGATGATGCCTCAAAATTTTTAATGAAAAATAACAAGAGATAATTCCAAATAATGTGTAGGGTAATTTAACTAATGAGGTTTCAAATGACATGAATCATAAGAAATTACCTGATCCTTCTACGTTAGGACACAACCAAGTCCATTCAAAGAATAATCACTGTAGATAAAAAACTCACCATTTCTAGAAGGCAGTTCCAAAACTGGAGCATTCACCAATATTGTTTTCAATTCCAGAAAACAATCATCACATTCTTTTGTTCGAATGAACTTAAAACCTTTTTGAGTTAATATAGTCATTGGTCTAGATAACCATGAAATTTTTTCAATAAACTACCGGTAATAACCCGCTAATATAAGAAAAATACGAATCTTGGTTATATTTGTGGGTCTTGGACACTCTTCAACAAATTTTGTTTTAGCATGACTAATAGTTATGCCATTTTTAAAACAATGTGACCAAGGAAATAATTTTTTTCTAACCAAAAATCACACTTACTGAATTTCCAAAATATTTTTTTTGTTTTGAAGGAAAACCCTTAAATGACTGTCATGGTCCTCTTTACATTTCTAAAAAACCAAAATATCATCAACGAACAAAACCACAAACTTATACAAAAACTCATGTAAAATTCTATTCATATGATCTATGAATATTGAAGGTGCATTGGTTAACCAAAAAGGAATAACTACAAAGTCATAATGGCCATATCTTGTAAAAAATGTGCCATTCGGAATGTCTGCTTCATTTACATTCAATTGATGGTACCCCGACCTCATGTCAATCATCAAAAAATACTGATCTCCCTGGAGCTGATCAAACCATTCAACAATATGAGGAAAATGATACTTATTCCTAATAGTGATGGTATTCAAAGATCTATATTAAATGGAAATACTCACTGAACCATCTTTCATTTTAACAAAAAGACAGGATCACCCCATGGTGTTGTGCTAGGTTGAATGAAGCCATTATCTAATAATTCCTTCAATTGATCCTTTAACTCTAAAAGTTGAATTTGAGAAACTTGATTAGGGGGTTTTGAAATTTTATTAGCATCAGGAACTAAGTCAAAAAATTCAAAATTCTTTTCAAGTATAATACTAGTAAATTCATCTGGAAAAACATCAAGGTACTGATTTACCACTAGAACATCATTAATCTGAATATTTCTATTTTTTCAACAATAAGTTCAAGGTAACATTCATTTCCATGATTTACTAGTTTCTCATCTTCCTACTATGTTATCAAAAGTAAGGGTTCATTGATATACATAAATTGGAAATATTTCAGAAAAGAAACATCTTTAACTCTACAATAAATCTTAGAATGATAAACAGAAATCCAATAAATACCCAAAATAACATCATACTCTTCTAGAGGAAAAACAAAAAGGTTTTCAGGTAGATTCTTTTCGCACACAAGGACAACAATGTTCTTATGTTTTCTTATTGTCTCAAAATTTCCTCAAGGATTTTTTACCATAAGTTTGGGATTTACATCATGATATGGAATTTACAATTACTAGATACCTTCATAGAAATAAAAGTGTGTGTAGACCATAAATCAATCAAAACATTGGCATAATCTGAACAAACAAATAGTGTTCTTGATACTACTTCATTATATGGCTAAACATCTGGTGAAGTAGTTGAAAATGATTTCACAACACCTTTCTGTTTATATTCATACTTCTTTCCCTCAGTTGAGTTCTTCATTGGACAGTCATTTTCATAATGACCAATTTCATTGCACTTAAAACATTTTCTTGATTGTAAATAAGATGTTGTCTGACCATTACCCTGATATTTTTTAGTGTAATTATGATCCTTATTTCCCTTTTTACCACATCAGAAGCACTTAAAAAAATTTAAAATACATTCCCCTACATAAATTTTACCCCAATTTTCACAAAATGTAATCTTATGTTTCTTACCATTCGACTTTTTTGAGGTGTTTTCCCTTTCGTCTTCCACCTCGACCTCTTATTCTGTTGTTTTTCAATGAACAACTGATCATCCGAATACTCCATTTCCACATTATCCGCATAACAAAGAAGTCTTTCATAATATTTAAACTAATGAGATGTTAAATCCCTTAAATAATTTTTATTTAATTCTGATTAAAAACCAGTTGATTTTACTTTCAAGATCCCGTATGAGATTTGGAGCATACCTTGCTAGTCGAGTGAATTTTCCTTCATAAGCAGAAACTGAGTTGTCCTCCTCCCTCAATTCCTAGAATTTTTTATCCATCCACAGATTAACAAACTTAAGAAAATATTTTTCAACAAACATAACATTGAATTCATCCAAATCAAGAGCATCAATCTTCTCACTATCATTGATATTTTTCAACATCGACCACCACATATATGCTTCACATTCAGAGCGGTAAACAACGAGACTAACCTTTTGAGGTTCTGAACACCTCATGACATAAAAAATTTTCTACAATGTTTTAATCCACCATTCATCTAGAATTGGGTAAGATAATCCTCTAAATGATGGGGGATGAATCCTCATTAAATGCTCCACTACTGACATGTCCCTCGATAGATGATATGGATGATCTCGTGCATGGATACCACCACCATTTATATCTATAGAAAATGTTCCATCCCTGCTACAGACTATTTAGTTTTGATTCTGACTATTGCATGTTTCTGATTTGGAAGGTTGTCTTCTTCCTAATGTCATCCCATCATAGCAGATCTGTTTTCTCTACATAAAATCATTCTCAACACAGAAATATCTTTAGTGAATAAATACAGTAATCTGTAAATGGTATATCATTTCAATGTTGAATTAAACTAAAAATAATTTATGGATATTAATTTAACAATATCCTAACTCCTGAAGTTATCTAAACTGACCTCTGATACCAACTATAAGGACCCGACTTTGAAACATTACATAATCTTGAATTAAATGAATAATTTAAATTGAAGATTTTTCATGTTTGAGTTTTAGATAATTAGGCCATAACTATTAAATTACATCTCAAAAATTACAAAGTAGATAAATCAACTCAGTTTCCAATATTTTTTTAAACTAGAAACTCTTAATAAAGTGTCATTTCTACTTCCATGTTTTAGACAACATTACTTTCCCTTGATCACATCCTTGACCCTATTATAATTTAAGTCCTATGAAAATCATTTCAAAAACATTGGATGAGCATAAAAAGATTATTAAGTATTATAAAAGAAAGAAAGAAAACCTTATATCATCAATAAATATATAATATAAGCTCTTTAATATACCTCATGACATCATATGATTTATGATTAACACAAAGAAATCATAAAATCCTAAAGGTAACTTTTGGCATACATAACATACATACGTTTTAGATTTGACAGCTATGTAGGGAGTTACATTTGGAATACCCATCATGATATATTCTTTAAATCTCATAGGAGAAACATTCACATTTACCTCAGTTATGTTACCCAATGCACAATAGAGCTATCTCGGGTTCACCTGCCCAATGTTTATCATAGGACCACCTATATGTGTAACAATCCCCAAGATCTATAACCTATTCTTAACACCTAAAAAATATAATGGAAAGATAACATTTCCACATTTCAATCACAAAATATCATTTAAATATATTAACATAACAAATCCATTATCAAAACCATTTTCAATACCAAAATACAAAAAAGTCTGTATGGTATTTATTTTACTTTTATAAATTTTACGGCTTGTTAAGGAAGAAAAATATCAAATAATACTCACAGCGAAGAAAAGGTCATTATAACCGCTTACGTAAAAAGAAACATTAATTTTTGTCATTTAGTAAAACGCCTAATGGAAAAAAAGATCCCCATTGATGAAATGAAAAGTCAAATATGTTTATACACTATATATAAGAATGTTTTGTATAAGAAAATAAGTCTCAATGAAAGGATATTGAGATGATGTCCCTTACCTCTTATCCGACATAGCCCATTCATTCTTTAATCTCCTGAATAATAAACTAAAGTTAAATTATAATTGATTATGAACCATATTCATGTTTATTATTCAGTTTATATTAATTATTACCTTTCTATAAATATTATCTAATTATTCAAGTTCATATCAGAAATTTTGTCGATGTATGGAACTTGAGCTAAAAATGAACTTCTTATAATTATAAATTGTCCTTGTTATCGATATTCCATTATGCCCAGAATGATATTCATAATTTAAATATCATATATATCATATATATCTAGTATAAATGTGTGTTTATAATATTACATAACATTTTAAGATAATAAATGAAATGCATCGTTCATGGAGACGGTAAGCCATACATACACATAGACACTACTTTCTTTCTATTTCACATTTAATAGAATAAAAACCTAATGATTCATAGGTATATTATAATTCAATTATAATATCATATATAATTCATTAACTCCATCCTTTATACATTATTCGTATGGATTTAATGAGTCATATCACTTTGAATGGGTGGTAGTCCGTACTTCCTCAAATGAAATTATCGTATTTACCCACTATGGAAAACGTAAAAGTATTCTATAAATTAAAAATAATGAAGCATAGAAACAATATAAATATATTACATATCACATATAAATATAGTTCCATATTAATGTAAATCATAAGATGTAGTAGGAGAAGATTGAACAATCATCATTTTGTGAAGCAGTAGTTTTCCGTCCACAGAAATAGTATGTTCAATACCCATTAAATGGAGGTGTGTGTAAGTGTAGTTCGAATAATTCTCATAAAAACCCTATTATATTTAGGATAATCTTTTTGTTATAATATAAATGAATGAAAAGTGTTTATGGGGTTGGATAAGTAAAATAAAACTAATGAACTTAAGAGAAGATGTTACCTTTAAATCGGGTCTCTTCCTTTGGTTTGAACCAAAAAGTTTAGTTGATTTTTTATGCATAGGAAAGTCCTATAGGAGGAGGATAAGGATGTAAGGGGATTAATTGGGAAGATTTTGGTCAAGTAAAGGGACTTGAGAAGTGTGTGGAATGGTTTAGATGTTTGGGTTTTCTATAAGGGAGAGGAGGGGCTCTTTAAGAATGTTTAAAAATATTTTTTTATTATATAATGATTTTTAGTTTATAAAGGTCCAAAAAATATTAATGTATGATATAAAATGAATCATGGTAGAAATAAAATCATCCAATATGAATTTTACATGTTATGGATATTTTTTTAATCTTTATAATCTTATTTATTTGAATCATTCCGTAATGGGGTAAACACCGCATCGTTATGATTTCATAAATAATTTTATTTATTTGATGTCTAAAAATTAGAAAAAAACATCAAGATGTAGGAAATTTATTTAGCTTAAAAAAATGAATTTACAGTTGATAAAATAACTTTTATAACCCCATGAATGAATTTTTATACTAAATGATATATGTTTAAGTCATTTTTGTCTTCACTTTAAATTATTTAATATAAAGTGTCATTATAACCCCCATGTGGCTCCATGGGGTCCCCAAATCTACCCAAGGATGCCCATGGTCGTAAATGTATCACCTAATAGGATTTGGACACATTTTAGGATGATTTAATATAATAATAATAATATTTTTTACCTTTTCTCACCAGATTTACCCTTTAACCATAGGAAATAAAATATTTATTGAAGTAAATATTCATCATGTCTAAATAAAAAGTTACCTATTTACAAAATTTGGAAACCTTACTTCCATATATGGAATAAATTTTTCGAAATTCAAAACACAGAAGTGGCAGAAAATAATTTAATATTAATTCCCGCTTTGAAAACAAAAGGTGTGTTTTTAGGAAATAATAACTATCAAAAGATTAACACTTATTTACGTCTAATATCAATGTGAAATTACATCCAATGAATAAAATTAGATTAAATAATAAAAAATATAATTACACATTAAATCCATTCATAAATATAATCTGAACTTATAAATAAATTATATTAAAAGGTAGTTTTGAGTTAAAATACAGTATTTTTAACTACTCATTAAAAAATGAATTTAATACGAGAAATAAAAAAATTACCCAAAGTAATTATTGATGTCCCAAATCTAAAGAAGAATTTTATTTTTTTTTCAAATATAACATATAAAAGTGACTAATACAATATTTATAGAGGTTTCTCCATCAAAAGGTTGTTAATCGACCTTTTAATGAATATTAGAGTATTTATGCTTAAAATAACACTCGATCTTATTTTATGCCTATAAAATTTATTTGGTAAATGTAAAAACATTTTACAAACTTTTATATTCATATTTTAGTTATTTCTGTCCATTCCTTCCAATTCAATGACTATGTGTTAACTACTATTTAAAATAATATTATATTATTATTTTTTTAGTATGACTAAAAATTGTGTGAAACATAAGATTTCAATGAAACCTGTTGTTGTGTATCGGGTATTCCATGATACATAGAATCCATTTTAATGTAAAATTTATATTTAATTCAAAAATATTAATAAATATGAAAATTTTATATTCATTATTTACATGGGATGTCACATGGATGATCACTATATTAATACTGATTTCATGGTGACTGAGAACCCTGTTAAGATTCTTGATATTGAGACAAAGGTTATTCATGGGATGATGATGCATTTGGTCCATGTGCTAGGCTAACGTGGTTCTAATTTTCTAGAGACATGGGAATTGGAGGAAATGAGGAGTGTGTAGTTTCCTCATCTCATTGATATAGAATCCTCTAGATATACATTTTAGGGAACAATTTTTTTTATGGGGAGGTTGTAATATACCAGTACGTTATTTAAGGTACAACGCGACCCATGTTTAGATTCCCCTTTTCTTGGGTCTTCACTCGGAATGTTTTAGGTAAATTTTTGGAAAATTGTTTATCTTTTGGTCAGGTGAATAGATCGCATATTGTTTCCCAAATGGTTCTATCAAACAATAGGGGATCATGGATAGTGGGAATATTTTTTCAACATTCTTCATCCTCCAAAAAACCATTAATGTTGGGTTATAAAAATCATAAAATTTGTTTAAAACTAGAAAATGCACCATTTTGAAATCTAATTACTCATATTCAACCCTAAAGCAATTATTTGTTCTTTTAATGATTTCAAGAGGTGGATTTGAATACCACTCACTCTTCTATTTGGGAATCAAACATCTAATGATCCTATGGGATCTCCAACTAGAAATCTAATATATTATTGTATGGTTTCGTCTTATCTCTTATTTCTACACTATATAGTTTTATAGAACATTCTATTATTGATGGATATAATCTTCATTTTGATGAATCAATATTTTAGGTTTTGTTTCTTGATCTCTTATTCCCCCATTCATTATTGGTAGATCTTATTGTGGTTGTTATTTTTTAAAGATACCTAGATTTAAGGTAAGTGGTTTCATGTGAATTTTCCCAACAATTGAATCCTAATAATGTTGGATTGTTTTGAAAATAATTTTTTAATTGATTTAAATCCCATAACTAAAATGATTTGGTGTTTGATTTTAAATGGAAATGACTTTGAGAAAACCCTTAATATCAGTGGTATAAAAATTGTTGGCTGGATTGTTGAATGATGTCTTGATATGATAAAATGTTTTCTGAAAATGAATTGAATGAATGAGAATTAGTGATAAAACTTGATTAAATTGATTGATGATTCAAAATTGTATGAATTTTATGGAAACCTATGATTTGCTTTAGAAATGGGAATGGATTGTAGATAACTAAATGTGGTAAATTGTGTGTTTAATTTATTTCAAATTATTTCTTTTACCATGATTGATGGATTAATTTTTTTAAACCTATGAATTCCTTGGTAGTTGGTGGTTAATAGGGATAAGAATGCTAGGAAAATGAATAACTAGAAATGGATTGATGAATAATGAACTAACTAAACCTAGTTTAACATTACATCCTATAATGTGTTCTCTAATGGGGTGTTGATAGATTATCCTGATGGCTGAAGCCTAGGGATGTGTACACAAACATCTTTATCCCTATGGATTTATGAGAAGTGTGAGGATCATATCAAGTGAAACTTACATACTGATTTAATTATTAATTATTTTATTATTCATTTATATTTTTTGATTTCATTCCATTCATTATGAAACTACATTATTTGGGTCAACTGATTTATATAAATGGTTTATACAAAACGTTTGTTGAGGCATTAATTTATATTTCTCTAATTTCTTTTGATGGTAATCATATTTTCTTTTTGAAAATATAAATTTGAGATTCTATGAATTTTTTTATTTAATTTGACAACTTATACGGTTTATTATTATGGAATTTATTATAAGACACTTTCTGATAACCTAATGGGATTTATATATCACACCCTTTATTTTCCATCAAGCATTTGTTTGTTATCTTTTGATATACCTATAAAAAGAGAAAGTGAAGCATGGAGGTGGTGGTAGTTATAGATACTTGGGACATGGATTCATGTAAGTGACCGGTGGATATGTGATCCAACTTTTACTTGGGATGTTTGTGTTTTTATCATATTAATTATAGTGACTTTAATGAAAATTTATCGGTGTTTTTTACCTATTGATTCATGTAATTTGTTCATCAGTAATATTGAAATATCTTATTGTATATGTTGATTTATAATCTTCTATATTTATCGATTTCCCACATGAATCCTGAATGATATTAGGTTCTTGTCTCCAATTCTGGGGGATTATGAATGTCCTTTGTTTCATGTCAGGGCTAGCTCAAGTATTATCATTCTAGGTTACTCGTACAAGTTAATGATAATGATACGATGTGTGGTGTATAAAAAATCACACGTTCAAAAGAGAAACTCGATAGATTTTTATAATGATGCATGTGTGTGTTTTTTAATTATTCAACAATCACATGACACATTTTTAGTACATAATTCAATTTCCTTTAAAAGGGTTTTCTTATATTCAATAGTTTAATTAAATAGTGATTAAATCATAATGAAAATGATGTTATCTATATGATTATGGTGTTTTTATGGATACAGTTATGATTTGAAATATAAGATTATGTTAATGAGGATCTAATGAGAAAATTTAATTGAACAATTTCATGCTGATGGGTTTCCATGTAATGGATGAATGACCTCTAAATTTGAATATGGGAGACTGGAAATATGTAATGGGAAATTATAGCATAAATTACCGTATAAAATCTTCAAAGTATAATAAGGATTTATTTTAATTGGTGACTGGTTGGATTCAAAAAGAGAGGACATCCGTTGAAGATATTTTTTAATATTAGAGGAGTGAACACTAATGTATAGTGAAGGTTGTATTATAGAATTTCTCTAGAAAGAGAATCATATGTGATTTATTATGTAGTTGTTAAAATGTTTTGAGAAGAATCCCACTAGGCATATAATAGAGCATCCATCCTTACTTGGAAATGTTTTCCATGACAACCTTAATAAAACTACATTTCTATATATTATATGTGAATCCATTCAAGATAAATGAGAAAATGATGAGGAATAAAAAGATGTGATTCAGCCGTCAACTGTGGATTACATTGATTCAACCATTGATATGAAAATGCAGTGGGATTTAGAAATGAGAGTTGTTGCAAAAATATTTTTTGGGGAGTAACACATAGTGAGCTTGATAGTTTTTTTGGTGCATGAAAAAACATTGATTCGTTATTCCAAGACATAGTCTAGTGAGGTTAAACTGAGTAAATTCTTATATCCTTATTTACATTATTTTTGGACACCATACAATAACAAGAAACATAAAAATATCAAGTAAAATCATAAAACAACATGCCCTCAATGTTGAGGTCAATAAACCTAGGGTGAGTTAGACATTAAAAAGATTATGAATTTTCATTAATCAATTACTTTTCATTCGATGATTCAACCCCCTCTCAGGGTAATCTCACTATAATCCTAGTTTGTTTGACTAATACATCCAATAATTATCATATATAAACATTATTAATCTATATATTTCAATTTTTTTTTATCAATTAAATTGAAATCACAATGTACAATATTTATTCAATAAATTGGATATTATTGCTCTAAAATATTAAAAACACAATTTTAATCCTCAATAATTATTGATCATACCATATAAACATCCTTGTGAAGGTTTCAATGATTTAATTTTGAATATCCTAACACTATATGTCATAATCATAACAAGGTATTATATAAAGAAAAATATATATATAGATTATCAAAACTATGGGTGAGAATTTTTTTCATATTGAATAAATTGAACCTTTTTAATGTATTTTTATTTCCAAATGGTCTATTTAAAATGAAACTATACCATCCATGTCAATATAAATTCAAAAAACCCACTAACACCATATTAGTTTTAACCTAGTGTGTTCTTATCTTTCTTATTATTTATGGTTGCCATTTTAGATCTTATAGTCTCTAACAATTTCTTATAATTTAAACTCTTGATATACCTTTAAGGATGATACAATTATTCTATATGAACATAAAAACATTATCCTTTTCGATATGAAATCCACATAACTCATAATGATAAAAAAATAATTTTGGGCATAAAAGATTCATTTAATATATGAGTTTACAATTTTTTAATAACTAATTATATTATATTAACATATTCCTTCTCAATAACTATATATGATTTTTGGTCTTCAAAATTTCCATCTTCAGTATTTCTATAACTAAATCATTAAATAATTAATTCATTGTCAATTAAAATTCATCATCAAGATACAAATTAATTTTCCTCTAATAGAATATAAAAATCAAATCCCATTATTTCTTTCAAACATCTATAAAAAATAATCACTTTTAAGATTTGGAGTTATGTATATTTAAAAAAATATTCTTCACATAATATCTATAGTTATTTCTTTTTTCAAAATACATAATTGAAATTTTTTTAGTTTACATCACCTATATTTAAATTATAACCCTGATTTATTGAATTAAATTAATTGGGATATAATAAATTTCAATATATTAACCCTATAAAGATATAAAATGATCTTATTGACATATAAATTATAAAACTATATCTAATATAGTTTTATTAGACCTTTAAATTACAATATTTATCTTGGTTTACCTATTAGAGTGAGTTTTAATGAAATTCCAAAATATCTATGATGATCAAAAAAATGTAAACTTATGTATTCCACTATTTACTATCATCAATGTATCCTAATATTACTTCCATATAGTTTGTATATATAACTTTTGAAAACATTGATTATTTTAATGTTTCAAACTGCATTCTTAATATAATATTAATAAGAGTTCTAATTAAAATAATTATTAATGGTTATGAAGTACTTATAACCACCACTTTCATTCATACTCGCTAGACTAAATACAAAATTATATATGATGTTTAAAAGATCACTATTTATATCACTATTTTCACTAAAATATTACATGTTTATTTTTACAGTTAAGTAAAATTTGTTTTATTTAAATTATCATTTAACAAATTATACAAGAATTATAAATCTAATAAGTATTTGGATGTAATGTAAATTTGAATTTCCATGGAGACATCTGAAAATGTATTTGGTATGTAAATAATTTTTTTGATCATATTTTGAATATTTTAATAATATATTTTAATATATAATATTATGAAAACCACAAAACATTGTTTATTTACATTAAATTGTTTCATTCATGTATATAAAATAATTCATGTTCAAAATATTTAATGGATGAAAATTATTTTGAAAAATATAAATATAAATGGAAATTTGATAAATGATCATATTATAATATTTTTTTATATATTATAGAATTAATAAATTAGTCATATGTTGAGTATAAATAGTTACGTCTAGTGAATAAAATGCATCGATATTGGAAACATGTAAAAAGTTTTCGTTTAATATTCAACTATTTATTTTATATTCATCTCCTAGTATCCTAGAAAATATATGAAGTTATAATACCATTATATAATGAATCTCAAAATGATGTATAACTTTAATAATATTTTAATTTATAAAAATATATTTATCGATAGAATAACATGTTTTAAAAGGTTTTAAATAATAAATTTTATAAAATAAACTCTATTAAAAAATATAACCCAAATAAACCTAACTATCTATGGTACATGATATTTTATTTATGTTGAATATATTATGGTTTGTAATTTCACCAGTTAAATAGCTATTTTTGAAGGAAGATATATCAATTATATGTGAAAAGTTGTTTGTATATTTGGGTAGATAACACCTTATCCAAATTAATCTTACAAATTATCACATTGTATTCCTTTTATAACCTAACTACTATTGTACCCTTTACATGTATCCCAAATTTCACCTCAAAGATAAGATATTATCAATTATGATAACCAATATTTTAATAGATTTAGATACAAAAATTCATGGTCATCAGACCTTTGGGGTCACAAATACTAAATGATCTAGGTTTTGATGAGTATTTACATTGAATGATTCTAAATCATTTTCTATTGTTAGTGCTTTTATTTACCAAATATTATTATAGTTTCATCACATGAATTAAATGTACATTTAGATTATTTTAATGATTTAATTTTCACATTTCAGGACTTCAACCAAATTAATATTTTTGGTTACATTATGTTATAAATCATTTACTACAACTGATTTTTGTTATGCTTCTGGCATGATGTTTATTTTATAATATTAAATAAACATACACATTCACATAATTCAAATGTTTTATGTAACTATTTCATATATTGGATGGAATTTATATGAAACCAATATCGTTGTTAAAGGAACATATACTACGATAATTAAACCGCCCCACCAATGTAAAAAAATTATTCTCCCTTGTCTAGTGGATGCCTTACGGGATTACCAATTATCTATAGATCAATAAAAAAGTTGGATCTATATTTTCACCATATTTTCAATCCAAATATATTTAAATTATCAAAAAAATCCCCATTTTGGAATTATTACATAGAAATCATCAAATTCTTGGAGTAAAATAAAATATTATTATATACCTTGTAAAAAAATAAATTGATTCACAATATAATATTCATATGATTTTTTTGAAATTTTAATTTAGGCATTAAAATAATGATAATATTATAAATTATCAATAAATACTAATAAAAATGTTATTATATTAATGAATTAAAAATTAAAATATTCATCAAAATTTAAAATTTATCTTTTTATTAAAGAAGGCAGAAAATACTATGAATTTTTTTATTCCAATATAAACAATGTATATTTTCTATATATTTTATGAACAAATTATAAATAAAACATTTATCCTAAAGAGTTTTATTTTTAAAAATAACATTATAATGGAACAATATGTTTCCATATAATTACATCCAATATTGGCTATTGTAAATTGTTGTTATATGAAAAAATGTAATATGATATCACATTCAAAAATATTGTATATAAAAATATTCTTATATCACTACCTATGATACACATGACAAAATTTAACCCTATATCACTTTGCCTCTATCCCTAAACATGTTTTGTTTTCCTATTATTATTTAATTATATCATTATATCATTTCAGGAAAGAGTAAAATACCATAAACTATGCTTTATTTGACACAAAAATACCGAAAAACATGGGTGTCTTATAATGATTTATGTTACTGAGGATTACCAATATTGATGATATCCAATATCAATTTTTATTATACGGGGATAAAATAAAGATATTGAGAGAAATCATACGATAGAATGCGTAGAACAATTATTCCTTGCAAATTTCATATCATAAAAATAGTAATTTCATGATTCCCTATAGGAAATTTATTCCCACATGACCACATTTTACATGATATAAGGAAATATAAAAAACCATCTAATGAATTGATAATAATTTCAAAAATAGTTTTATATAATGATATAGAAATAAATATAGAAATTTCATTTTTTGGGGCATGTAATTTGCCGCATTTCTAGAACTATAAAGTAATTTTTTTGTTGTTTATACACGAAATGTAAAATTTTTATTTTATCATTGTTAAAATTATTACCAATTATTTAATAATTATAATATAAATAATGTTCTGGTTTAAATTACTGAAAATTAATTCGAATGTTTTTGTGAAATGTTGTACTCATTTGAACTACATGGAGAATATTATGAATAATATATAGAATATATCAACAGTTTCATAGATAATTTTAATGTTTTATCAAACCAAAAAATTATAGGTGGTATTTTATCATATATTAAGGTTATTTAAATTACATCTAATTGTATTTCATATAATATTTTTTTAAAATATATAAGGTTATGAATTCATATTATATCAACAAAATATGTATAACTTCCCTATAACACATCTTCAATTTACATAGTCATCATGAAAATGAAAACTATTTCATAGGGTATTCACCATTAACATATTCACGGGGCATCACCGGGAATTTCCCAAAATAAAAAACGTGCTTCAGTTTCTTATTTTCTACTCGAATATTGCGTTTATATTAAATGTAATTTAAAATATAAATATGGGTTTGTTTAAAATAGTAAAAAGTAATATAATTAATATTGATAAAATTATTAAATTAACATATTAATAAGTGGATTGCTGACCAATACTAGTGGAGCATGCCATAACATAGATATAATTTATATTTGATTATTTTCTATTTTTATCCCAAATAACATATAAAATAAATTAACTGTTTTTGTAAACTAGTAATCATAATATTTCTTACATTAATCATAATCTTTTATTTTTTATCCAATATTACAATTTTTAACAATTATAAATCCTGAAAAAAACTCAAACCTACATCGGAAGGTGTCATAGTGAATGAAGTTGAGTAATAATAATATACACATAATAGGAATGGTCTAAAATCTATACCCCCAAACATGATTTATTAAATATATATATCCAATTTATTTCTTCATTGACATTCTAATATTAAAGAGAGTTTTATACATAGTATTATATAAAATACATCTATAAAAATTTAATGAACAAAATATAGATAACTTCATTAAAGTACATGTATTTGAATAATTAATAATCATTTACTAAATAAGATATATGAAGAAAGTGTATTTTTCCTATTAATTTAACAATGACCATACATTAGGTCATCTTTTACTATAAACCTAGTTTTGATATCATCATTCTCCCTTATAAAACTAAAATTTGTAAATATAATATGAAAAAAATAAATATATTATTATTTATGAGGATAACAATAAAAAATTACCACTTTAACTTCCTCCACCATATCAAATATATTCTTCAATTCAATAAAAATATTATACTCAACCCTTATTTTACTACATCAGGTATATAATATAAAATTTTAGGTTATAAACCCAAGATATGTGGATCATGTTTTCTATAATCACTAATATAAATAAAATAATATTTTTTTCCAAATGTTTTTTGTATATAAAAAATTTATTCCCACTTTAATATTATCCCACATGAATTTTAAAAACAGAGGTACAAATTTCTATTATTGTTTAATTTGATAATGTCTACTAACATTTTATATTATTTATGCTCTGGGGATTTTGTGAATATTCCATAATTTTTTATTTTTAAATCATATTCCTGTTAAGTTTTATAATATATAAATACCTTAATAGTATAAAAATATATAATGTCTTCCTACATCAATAGTTATTAATACAATTATTTCAATTTATATGAAATTTCATCCCGATTATTTTTATTCATCATAAATACTAATGGATATGAAATATTAATAATATATGTGATAATTAATAATATGATATAAATATATAATATATTGTGAACATAAATGAATTGTATGCCAATTGAAAAATCACATATAAAAATATTTTTTTAATGTATTTATAACACTGATTTTGAATCTTAATTCTTTGTATTAGTTGGTTCATTAGTTATTAAGTTAGAATATTATCAATATCACTATTAGGTATGAAATATATATATAGTAACCATAGGTCCAATTGTGTTTGTGAAAATTAGAATATTTTTCAAACCAGATCACCTAAATTTGGATTAATTAATAACCTAAAGGGAATGCTTTGAGTTATCATTTATATGTAAATATTTATATTTTCATTTCTCCCTGAGATCCAAATACCTTAAAAAAGTTATCAATATTTTGATCGTGGTTACCATTGACAATAGAGCCTTTCAAATGATTCTTTTCACATTAGACATTAAATGACATTGGTATATATGGAAAAAATTACTTTAATAGAATTTATCATTTATTTAATGAATTAGACCAATATATTCCTATAATAACAAAAAAATTATTATTTCATTGTCCCACTTGATGGTACAATTGGTCATTCTTGAGTCCTCCTACAATGGCTTCATTATCTGAATGAATATATAAATAAAACATCATATTTATGCCAATGTTTTCTGTTTTATTGAATTTTTCATCAAGGATAGTGATGTAATTTTTGAAGATTGATTTGTATAATATGTACTTTATCTCATGGAAATTTCAAATTTATATTTTCCAAAGGAAAAATTGATAATGTATATTTTTTTATACATGGTTGATAATGATAGTTTTCGGAAGTGATTGTGAAAGATAAATTTCATCTACATGTTCGAACATGTATTTATATTGTATTTTCCATGATTTTTTGAAAAATTTACAATGAAAGGGGTTCATAGTTCATTTGGGTAACCATGATTTTAGAATGGATAATTGCAAAAGGGGCCATGAAAGTTGTTCATTGTTAGCTAATGTGATTGGGAGTATAAAATTTTTAAATATATGAAATTGACTATAAAATAGGGTCTATATTTAGTTGGAATTACTACGAAAACATGATTAATTTGTAATAAATGTATAATGTTTTTAGTTAAACCTTCTCTTAGGGTCCTTCCAATGATGAATACTAAAGAATTTCATTATGTATTTTTTGTAATTTTTTAGTTAAAAATTTTCTTAGAAATATAATGATATTTGAATCAATTATTTCAATTGACCATATGATAATAAATATGGAATATTTTGGTCACGGGGTAGGTGTTGTTAAATGATTCCATGTATTGAACATATAGTTTCTTTTCATTATAATGCTTGAATACTTATATAATTTCATATATTCAAAAAAAATAAACACAAAGAGTCCCATGAAAAATACTAGTGGTGAGAGAAATAGGGATAAAAAGATTATGTTCATCAATATCTGAGATTATATTGTTGAAAAAAAGGTGTGAAATACTAACAGTGGCAGTTTTTTCATTACCCATATACACATTGAATGATATAGGGATCCATGTATTATAATATGTAAGAGAATCCTTTGGAAATCATAGGAAAAATTAAAAAACACTGATAAGTTAAAATATATTAATAAATAATAGTGAATTATGAAATCAGTAGTTGATTAGAAGAATTCATAAGTGGAGTAAATGGATGAGATACATGACTCTATCACTAAGTGGTGCACTGATATCACTTCATAATCGACATTTTGTTATCCTGTAACTCTAGAGATTTTTATAAGTTAGGTATTTAACCTTGGTAAGTATTAAGGAAAACCAAAATCATATTAAGGATGTGAGTTTGGTAGAGGAGTGACCTCCATAAATCACATCATTATGATTTACATAATGATTTTTAAATGGAATTAACATAATGTTCATATATCGTGGATTCTCCATGAATTTGGGGTGCCATATGTTTAAAATATAATTTAAAAATGAACTGAATGATGTTTAGCAGAAATTAATACCATATAATGTTTAATGATGATAAATTTAAAAGTCAAATCAAAATATATGAAAAATCGAATAGGAAAACGATAAATTATTTAATACTATATTCAACCTAAATAACTACCTTTAAGGGTTATTATCTCGTTATGAGGAAAATTAAGTGGAATACAAACCATTCCTCCCTATTCGTTGAATTACTTGGATGGTATAGTTTTGATATGTTTATTTTCTTATTAACCATAATTGAATGTTCGATTTTAATGGGAGAAATTTTCAATTCTATAAAAAAATGTTTTTCAATTTTATATTAGAAATATATAAAAATTTTTATATCTGTGATTGTTAAAAAAATATTTTTATTATGAATGTTTTTTATTAAAAAATTCATAAAAATGTAGTATAATATATTTAATCTATAATAATTCTAATTTTTAACCATTAAGATACAATATATTATAATGTGATGGGATTAAAATAATTGAATGATATATAGAATAAGAAGACCCAAATATGAATAATTGAGATTATAATTTAAAAATCCATGTTATTGGACCTGAGTAATTAGTTCAATGATCTGAAAATGAATTCCAAACTTGTTTTTGACCAATTTATTAACAGAGATATCAATTTATATAGAAATATAAGAGTACTAGGAATTTTATCTCTCATATTGATATATAAATAATAATTATAATATGGTATTAATAGTTAATATTTTTGGAGTTAGGTTTTAATGTCACATTCCCTAATGATTTATCATTTTGAGTTATAAATTTTGTATGAATATCCAATTATTACTTGGATATTGACATATCAGTATTTTTACATATCGAACGATCATGATGTAGTCATTTTCTATAGGGTATTTTAGTCTCATTGGAATTGAATAGTGTGAATGTATATGAATTTTTCACAAAGATGGTCAGGAATTTCATAGAGAATAATTTTCTCAAGTTTCATGTTGATTTTTAGGGATTTCTCTATCATATGAGAGAACTTTTGATATTGGGTTTTTTGCGGATGTCTTTAAGATTCCACTATGGGGAATATTTATATAAATAATTATTAATGATTTTTTATTTTTAAATATCATTCTAATGGTTTATGAAAAATGGTTTATTTTTCATTGATAATAAAAATTATTTTGGTGAGGAGTTAATAATATATTCTTAATGCCTAAAAATTACATTCATTGAATTAATATGGGGACAGATTAAGGTATTAAATTTTAATATTTTATTTTATTCAGGTTTAAATGGAGTTCTGAACATTACATTATTGATTTTTGGATAAACATGAAATTTATTATTCTCAATGGTGTAAATTGGATATTAGTGAATAAAGGTATCTCAATGGAAGTTCAATGAAATGTTCTAGTAATGTTTTCATAGACATTTTATGAAACATGGACTAAAATAAATAAATGAAATTTACCTGAAAACACTATCATAATGTTTCACTAAAATTTCCATAATCCTTCCACTAAAGTATTCTTAGAAATTTCAGGTCGAACAATTACAAAAACAAACAGTAGAACTAAATCATTCACTATAAGTTTTCCTCGATCATTAAATAATACATTTATAGAAAATTTAATTATATATATAATGATTTTTTTAAAAAAATATACTAAATAATTTTATATGCGTATTTATTATAAATTAATTTTAGGTATAATTTAATTAAAATATTTATATATATTATATTTATAAATATTGATTTTTCAAAAATTTTATATTTAATATACATTTTTATTCTTATAGTATATACATTTTTATCCTGTAAATCCAATTATATTTCAATAATATATATATATATACTTCTGTAATAAATATAATTTATATTTTTTATGACATCATTAATTATAAAAATAGTTTTTAAATATAATTTTAACTAATAAATCGAAGTCAATTTCTCGCTATATTAATCTATAAATACAATATTTGTTATAATTCACATTTTTTTTCAATAAATTAATCTATAATTTCAATGAAAGTTCCACTTGATCTATCTTTTGAACATCCACAGAAAAAATTCCTAAAAAAAATTCATATAATTTTTAGCAATTAAAATATATTACATTTTAGAAATATAATATTAAAAATATTATTTTTTCTATATTCTATAACATTCATAAGAAATTTATGTTGATGTTTTAGAGGCAGATTCACTAAAATATCATTATTATTTTTAGAAGATCATCCATTGAAACATTCATTATACCCAACCAAAACATTTTTTGGATCTTTCACTAGATCATATCACAGAACATTCAAAAGAATTTATATTGAATTTTTCACTGAATCAACCATTGCATATTTAACTAAAAATATTTTTTAAAGATATTATTACAGATTTTCTATGAAAATTATATATATTTATAGGTCCATTTATTTTTAAATTATTATTTTGTTATATTTTTATAAAATTATTTCTGTTTGTTATATTTATAAATAATTATTTTCCAATATATATATATATAATTTACATTTTTATACCTATTTAATATAAATCTTCATAATGTAATTTTTGTGATTTTTTGTTTTTAAAAAATATTTTAATTCTATATTTATATATATTCTTTAAAAAATATAATACATATTCTATACAACATTATTTTTTGAAAATATTTTTATAAATATATCATACATTAATTTAATTTTATCTTCTTCTTGTATTATTATAAAATTAATGAAATATTCACTGAGACATTCCATTGACCTTCTATAGAAATTTTTTATTGAAAATCGACTGAAACATCTAGAAACATTTTTACTGAATGGTTTAATAAATTTCTGTGATAAATTTTGAGAAACCCAAGTTTTAATTTCTATAAATCAATATATATGTTTTAATTTGTTCCTATACTGATGATGTTGAATTTTCATTATAATCTATTAAAAAGTATGTTTTAGACGATGGTAAAATTATTTAGGGATGCATAATGTTTTCATGTTGTGTATGGTGGGATAAATGGAATTTTTGTACATTAAAAATAATCAAACAAAAAGAGAATGGATAAATAAATTGTCACATTATATCATTAAGCATGTAGTAGTGAAGTTCATAGTAAAATATAAAAATTTGATTGCATTGTAAAACATCCCCCTAAAGAGAAACATAAATGTTCCCTTTCTCAATTGGGGTTTTGTTTGTTTTGTTATGGTGAATATTCATATATGGTATTTATGGAAGGGAATAATCATTCCACATAAAATCATTAATTAATTGATATGTTGTGGACCCAAATAGATATAAAATATGAACAATTAGTTGAGATAGATGTTAATGACTTAGAAATTATTTAACTAAATCATAATAGCATGATGGACACAACTATTCCAAAATGATGAGATCTTATTGGGTACATACATGTGGATCAGTTGAATTTTTTATGTTATATACAACAAATATAAACTGTTCATGGTGATGTATGTTTCTTGTTTGAGTAACTGAAATGAAAATGTTTGGAAAATCCTTCATTTATCTATTAACTTTTATTTGATATGACTGTGAAAATAATAAAAATTTTGATGATCCAAAAATTAATAATAATAATCAATTATTTTGATATTATGTCATATTTGACAAAAATATCATCACTAATAATGAATATTTCCCATTATGTGTCCTTGTGGGATTCAATCACCATTACATGATTAGAAATATTTTGGTACATTTGTTATATGATGAAACTATGAGTTCATATTTTTTATTGGTTAAAATAAATATAAATTTTCATCATAAGAGGATATATGAAACTATATTTACTATCAAAATGAGAAAATTGAAAAATCCATTTCCCATTAATTTGATGGAACTGTACAATGACTTTGTAGGTGATATTTGATGAAAATTGGAATTAAACATCTAGTATGTTATATGAAATAAAGGATCAGTTTTTTATATATATTTAAGAAGTTTATGTTCTATGGACATCATGCACATCAATTTGAATAAGAGTGGTTGTACCTTGGAATTGAATATGATAATTGAATATCATTGTGGTTAGCTTATTTTTTCATCTTATGATATAAGTGGCCATAGTTTTTTTGGCACAATACATTAAAATCAGGTATTCGAAAACCTCGATTAAGTTAATGTTTTTCTGCACTAATTATGATTGTGTTCATAAAAATCTATGGGTTACAATTTTCCCCAATCAATTTGAGAGATTCTTGGAAAAAAATTGATATCGGGAAACACTGGTTAAATTTGTGATGAGGGAGATGTTTTCTCATAATCATTACCCTAAACATGAATAGATGTTCCAAGATTCATCTAGGTATAATCCAATGATATTTG
The DNA here is from genome assembly GCA_963277665.1 of Viscum album. Taxonomy (NCBI): domain Eukaryota; kingdom Viridiplantae; phylum Streptophyta; class Magnoliopsida; order Santalales; family Viscaceae; genus Viscum; species Viscum album. The sequence continues at coordinate 498,205,567 of OY728151.1, read as the reverse complement.
TTTTATTTCAATATGATTTAAAATATATTATTTTTTTTATTATAGGAAATGGAAGTGATTTTTATTTAGTTATTCCATCGGAATAGTTTTCCTTGAAGATCATTTATATATATCATATGAATATTTTTATTATGTTTTTAAAGGAACTTTTAAGAAATTTGAGTGATTTGGGTAATATTGTTGTCATGTGGTAATATATTTTTTTGATTGGATTGACATTAGATCAGTACTTGAATAATATATTTTTATGGAGGTAGACTGAAAAAACTATAAATATTCTATAGTTCGACAAATATTCTATTTATATAAATGCCGATAGAATGTAAGTTATAGAAACATATTGAAAATATTTAAGATGAATGGGAATGTACTTGGTTAAAATTTCTATTGAGAAAAATTCATATAATGAAATTTCTATTACTAATTTTAATAAATACTTAATTTATTTGAAAACTATAAATACACAAATCGATAGATTTGTTAGCCACATCTCATCTGACACAATTTTAAGGAATGATTCTTTAAAAAAACAATAAAGTGGTGATTGAATATTTCTTTGAAAAACATTAGGCCAAAATAAGACATAATTGAATAAAAATAATAATAATTCGTTCTCTATGATGATCATATGAATTAATTTTATGATTTATTTCATTTTAATAGAATTATTTTAACTATTATTTGGTATCTCATATCATTTTTCATTGCACACATGGAAATTAAGATCATGAAAAAAATTACATCACAACCCAAAAAAAACTATTTAATGTAATTTATATAGCATTATCATCATTTTTTAAAATTTAATTATTTTTTATTTCTACTTTAGAAAGATCATTTAATTTATTTGGAACATTATAATTAGAGGAATAGTTCACTATAATTAGAATAGTGGTCGACTAGTTCATGTAATGGATGGAATTTGTTTTTTGGGTTATATTGTGATCCTTATACGCAATTTATAGACTGTTTTGAAAATTAATGAATCTTTTAATCCATTAATAGGATGGTTTTAATTTTAATTCTTTGATAAATAATCATATTAAATGATATTTTTTTTGAAAATCCAATTTTTGAAATTGATCTTTCTTTGAACATGATCTATATTGGAATTTTTATGTGTCAAGACACTATATTGATGAGTAAGCCACGCAGATTGGTATTTTAAAATCATTATTCGGATATCATGTTACATAGATCTAATAAAATAGGAAAAAAATAAACAATATTAATAAAACATGTTTTTATGATGTTTGAACACCATTGAAAAAGCTGGAGAACATGGTTGATTCAAATGAATTGTAATTCTTCCCGAAACCATTTTGATGTACCATTAACATGTCATTAAAATTTTATTGAATCTTCTCATCAGTTTATATAATTTTTTATATTAATGAATTGAGAATCCTTTTTTTGAATGAGTAGTCTCTTTTCTCAAACCTATTTTAGGATCCAATTTTTTTATGTCTGAGTGCTATATAATTATTTTTTTACATCGATAGAATAATTTTTTTTGTAGATCACCTAGATTATTATTATATACTAATTTTTCATGATCCTTGATTTAAATAGAAAATACCAAATTTTAAAATTGATCAATAATAAGAAAAAATGTTTTGATAATGCCTGAACACTATTGAATGATGTGAAAAAATGTTCCATTATAAGTTGTATGGGTCATGATTAATATTTAATGCAATTTATATTGAAAAGATTGATGTAATCTATTTGTTTTTAAAAACTATTGATAAAATAAATAATTGAACACTACAATGAAATAGGCAACTTGTCCTATTCTATTTTCATCTCACGCCATTAAACCATGCTAATTGATTATTTATCTTGGTGTTGGGAGAACTGAATCTAACATGAAACTAATAATTCTAAAAATATATTATAAATAGGCTATTAGAAGTTTTGACAAGGAATTAGTTAACTATATACTATAAAAGTTATTAATTTATTCTTAGTCTAGGATCTTGTTATACAATTAAATACTTTTAATCTTTTCAATAAGATATCAAACTATTATTGGACTACACAAGGTTGGGTCACCCTGTTAAGGTGAATCTTCCACAATTAATTCAATGTTAGTATTGTCAATGTAATTAGGTCTATATTTCAGGATGATGTTTTCGATAAATTATTTCTAAAAGTGTGTATAGTTTTATAAATTCAATTACCCATTCTTTAGTAGTTATTTTAAAAATGGATTTTATGTCGAAGAAGATAAAAAAATACCATTACAAATGATTTCTTTTTATAATTATATGGTAAAACACAACCCATATATGTCATTATCGTGTTTTAGTTTCTTAAATACTTTCCATACAAATTAAAGACACATAATTTCCATTATAAAATTAGGGTATTAAATGGGATACAATTTTTATCTTTTTACTAGAGATAATCTTCAACGAGTTTATCTACCAATAGATCAATGAAATTTTTATTTTTTCCCAAAATGATTCCTCAAATATACTATTAAATATTGACCATCTACTATGGATGACATTTTTAACATTGAGAATATAAAAAACACTATACTAACAAAGGCAGTACTGGTAATAAATTTATATTTATCTCGAAAACATCTAACTATCATTATAATTTTATGATTTTTTAATTATAAAATAATATTAATATTTTATAAAATATCATTTAAAATAATTGTATGATATAATGTATATGAAAATAATTTTACAATAATATTTTATAACATAAATACTCACTATAACATCCCAGATAAATAAGGAATACGATAGTTTTCATATTTATTAAAAAATATTAATTAAATATTAATTTTACATTAAAGTGGATGTTTTGTTCAATGACGTACCTGATACGCAACAACGAGTTTGTTTTAAAAACTTACACTGCACACTAATAATATAATATTATTATTTTAAATGGTAGTTAATGCCAAGCCATTGTATTGGTGGGAATGAATAGAACTATCTAAAATATGATTATATATGTTTGTTAAATGTTTTTAAAATTATCCAATAAAAGGTATAGTCTTTAAATATAAATGAATCTAATTTTAATCATAAATAATGTAAAATTCACTAAAAGGTCGATTTACCACCTTTTGAGGGAGAACCCTCTTTAAATCTTGTTTTGGTCATTTTTATATGATCTATTTGACAAAATAAAATACTTTTTTAAGATTCAGGACATCAAAATTTACTTTGGGTAATTTTTTTCTGATAAAGTTAATTTTTAATGAATAGTGAAAAATACTGTATTTTAATTCAAAAGTTCCTTTTAATCTAATTTATTTATATGGTTAGATTATCTTTATAGTTGGTTTTAAATTTAAATTAGAATATTTTTTTACCATTTAATTTAATGTTGGTCATTGGAAATAATTTCATTTTAAAATTGGACATAAACAGGTGTCAATCTTTTGATAGTTATTATTTCTTAAAAACAAGATATTAGTTTGGAAAACAAGAATTAATTTTAAATTAATTAATAAAAATTATATGTTTTAAATTTTGTAAAATATGCACAATTTTTTAATTCGGAATATCAAATATAACTTAGGCTGAATTGCTGTTATTTTTTCGAAAAACATCAATTTTTTATAAATAGTGAAACCACATAGTAGTAGTTAAAAAATCACTTTTTCATTTAAATGAAACTTTACCGCTTCTGGGGATTGAATTACAACAATTCTACATATATGGGAGTTATTAGTAAGTAAAATGTGGTTCAATAAGATGAAAATAATTTGTGGTGAATCATAACTTTTGCCTTTTATTTAACATAGTTAAAGGTAAATAGTGTAATTCAAGGTAAAAATAATATTATAATAATATAAAATTACCTTAACACTTGTCCTTGCCTTATTGGACGAGTCATTTACAACCATGGGAATCTTTGGGTCGATTTTGGGACCCCATTGAGCCCCTTTGGAGTGATAATGACAGACTGAATGATAATTAATTTTTTATTTGCTTATCATGTCACTTTGTAAAAAAAGTGAGAAACCGTAGGGTCAAGCATAACAACCAAATAAAATACTAAAACTTTCCCAAGAACATAAATATTATACCTCTCCCCAACATTTTCATCTTATATGGGTCCGCCACCAGGACATGAGCACTCAGACGGTCCCGTGCAATGATGCACATGCACAATCCTAATGACGTGGCCATACCCTCTCAGAGTCCAAGTGCCATGCCGAAGTGGTAAACTCATGCTCTGAACCTCATCTGAAGTAGAACCAGAAAAATGATGGGGACATAACACCAAATTCACCTTTTAGCCCACTTCCTGAAGATAGGTTATCATAATCAAACACTCAAGAAAATTGAAAGACCGAACATCAGTCGGAAAATGAGAGAATAGAGTCATTGAAATAAAATTTCAACCTTCTAGAGTTCATATCCCTAAAGAGCTTCCATGAAATATCTGTTACCTGAATATGTGGCACTTCTATTAATAGGAATTCTAAAGAAGAATAAAGTTTACCCCATACCTGTATGTATTCCTCAAGCATTAACAACACCTGGTTGAATCCCCAAACAAGAATCGAGTCCTGTTTGTCAACCCAATTGTATTTCTCCTCCTTAAGATTGATTTCAATATTCTGGACCATCATCTTGGATGCATCCTCTTCAGTCGCATTGAGATAAAACACCTTCTCTTTAACATCATCAACCGAATTTATAATTAAACCCCATTATCTAGGTTGATCAGGGTGTTCCGGCTTACATATAGCCGCACAGGCCACCCTCTCATTCACTCTTTTTTTTCAGATCGAGTCCTCACAGGAGGTGGAAAGGAGGAGTAGTCCTTCATGCCCTTCCTCCTTTTATTTCTCCTACCCCTCAGGCTTGTTTCACCAACATTGATAGTCTTACTATCTCCCATGGAAATCTCCACTCATTCCCCATTTTCAAATTCTCATTCTTAATGGTTATTGTTCAGCCCTTCCATAGTGAGGCCATCAAATTGGTTTCCCTCCTGTATGGAGTACTGGACTATAACGACCCAAAGTTTCATCAATAGATAATCCCTCTAGATTCAGTTAATTATCTGTTTATAAAAAAATGATTTTATAAGATGTCAACTTCTTTTGTTTTATGATAAGAGTTGTGACCGTTACTTTTATAGCCATTGAATAGTGATCACATGATTAGTATAAATATAAGGCTTTAACGAACCCAATTTTACTCAGACAAATGAAGCAAGGGCCTCATCCAGTAGAATTGCCCCATACAAATCCCATTTGATGGAGCTCGGAAAAGAGGTGGCGTCTTGGGGCTTCCCCCTTGACCAAGCCCAACCTGAGCTTCATTATGTCAAGCTCGAACATGATCGTCTACGGGAAAAGTGGAATTTGATAGAGATTACCACTCGAGCGATGTTATCCGAGCCGCCCCAAGAGTCTGTCACCATCGCACACCTTACCCTTAGGTCTTATGCACCTATTTTAAGGGGTTATGTAAAAAATAAGTAGTACTATGTTCATGAACAATATTTGTTTTTTATATAATAATGAATATAATTTCTAGTCATTTTTGATAAATTTTAAATATTTTTTAAAATACAAATGCTGTTTTTAGTTTTTATTTAATTAAGAATTCAATTTTTTTAAATTAAGGTATTTTTGAATTAAATAATATTTTAATAAAATATTATTATTATTATTAAAAAAAATTATTAAATATAAATGATCTTATAATTTTATGAATGCAATTAAAATTTTATATTAAGCTTTGAAAGCTATTTCTGTCAAAACCCGTGAATTTTCGATAAATGTTGGTTTTTACATTAAAAGTGAAAATTAACATATTTAGAAATTTTTTTAGATAAAATAAATGTCATTTCTGGAATCAGGACGTCAAAATTATCCAACGGTGACTTTTTCATAATTTTCTGAGACAGTCAAATTTTTGGGTAAAATTAAATACCATTTAAATATATAATTTGTTTTATGACATCATAATGACCCAATTGTGATGTAATAAAATACCATAATCCTTATGTTCGGCCGATATATGTTTTATCATTAAAATAATGAGGTTTTGGGTTTTATTAACTTACTTTTCAAAGCATTAATGAACCCCACAAGACATATTCAACACTTTGCCTTTTTAAAATAATTTCCATGGGAGGGTGACTCACCTCCACATAAGCAACCCTAATATTTTTATAAGTTCGGACCTTGGACTTGTAAAATATTTTTTTCCTATTTCCTTTTCCAGATACCATGGGCAAAGACCATGGGATGGTTTGTGGTTTGGATTAATTTAATATAAGGGGTCCCAAACCTAAATAATAAAGAATTCTCTCACCTTTCCTATATAAACCCACCCAAGCTCCCACTTCATCCTCACTAAAATCCATTTGGGTTCGTCCAACCTCTTCCCTAATCTCTCTATAATCCTCCCAAGGTTACCCAAGCTCCCAAGAAGCCTCTCACAAGCCTCTCTCTAGCCTTTGGAAGCACACTTCCAAGTAAGGGTTTTTTCATCCTTTCTCATTTTTGTCAATTTTCTTTAAGTTCCATTGCCCTTTTAATTTCAATTATGAATTTTGGGGTATGGTTTCGCACCTCCCCCATACTTCCCTCTTATTTTTTGAATTATGGTATACCACTTTATCTCTCATTAAATGCCTCCCATATACACCCGTTACTATGCCGAAATTCTGAAAGGAACTTATCTCTCCTCTTTTACATTCAAGAAATATTTTTGTATCATGAATCTAATCTCCATTACAATTGTTAGGACATGTATCTATATGACCTCTTTACTGTCCATTACATGTAAATATGATGAGGAACCCATTTCTCTCTCATCAACCATTTTTATGAATTCTTATGTCACGCCGTTACGCTGCCGAAATCGCACCGATTTTCTAAGCCAATGTCATTGTGTTGTGAATACCATGCCCATTTCACCATCAAGGGTATTCACCATTATGCACATTTACTTATTGATTATAAAGTTTCATTTATTAATTACACATTACTTTATCGTTGAATAAATGATTATGTTTTATGAATCCATGTTTTATGATCCATGTGGCACACTTATGCATGAAATGAAATGTTTATGAAGGGTGCACCCTTATAGTGCTCCAATGCATTGGCTAAAGTATAGTATCATGATACGTCTTGTGCAATGATTGTTGACTCATGATAATTCAAGTGCAACGAGGTTTTACTCGTGCTTCATGTGCAATGAGGGTTTACTCATGCTTTATGTGCAATGAGCCTTGGCTCATGCTAAATCCATGTTACGTGTTGTTGCCATATTTCCATGTTATATTCATCATGCTTTATCATGCCTTTATGTTCATGTTTCTTTTATGATCTATTGATATTCCTATTGTCTATCATGTATTGTACTCCTCATGTTATTCCATGTGTACTCCCTTACTGGGCATTATAGATGACACTTTTCTTATGCATGTCCTCAGGTTATCCCATGCAATGCTAAGTACGAGAGAATGTAGTGGTCATGTAAAGGAAGTTTTCAATAAAGATGTTGTATTTCATGTTTTATGTTTTTATGTAATTATCCTAACCCCCAAATACACTAAACCTCTCGATCTTTTTTGTTGTATCAAGTGCAGTTTTATGTAACAAAGCATGTTTAAGTTGTAATAAAAAGCAGGGTTGTCATAGTTGGTATCAGAAGATAGGTTTAGTTATTTTTGGGATTAGGAAACCCTAGTAAAGCCTTAGATACAAGACTAAGTATAATAAAAACATCCCTAAGTTTTGGTAAATACTAAGTAAGTGGTTTATCAAACAAATACATCTCTGTCTGGATACAAGCAGGTAGAGGCGGCTCTGGCACAGATGTATCCTAGGGGTAAAACCCGAAAACACCACTTTGAGCTAGACTCGAACGGGAACTGGTGCACGACAACGGGCTTTGCTGCACTCTTGGTTACGACACTCCGGGGGGATATGTTTTGATAAATTCACAATCTTGGTATGAACCCTTATTAAGGGAAAAATTCCCTTAAGAATATATGTTAGAATGTTGATCATGAAAAGCCTAGATTGAATCCTATAGACTCATGAGTTGAAGAAATTAAAGTTTATTTATAAGTCATAAACTTTTTTATTTGGATTACCCTTTATGTGTTACCCCTAAATATCCTTTTTCCACCCAATGTCCAGTAATCGGAGGACTCTGGCTAACAACCGTTGTGAAGATCAGTGTGATGATTGTACTAATGAGATGCCCAATACAATGGGAGCGGGAATCGAGAACTTTGTCACGCTTCTCTCTCAGCTAACTCAAGTTTTTAATAGAAACACCGGTCAAGAGGAACGTTCAACCCCCCTAAGAAAGAAAAAGTAGATATCGAGAGCTTCATGAGGAAAATGCATCCTACTTTTAGTGGATCATCTGTTCCCACGATCGCTGAACAATGGATCAACTCCATTGAAAAGATCTTCTCCATCCTTCAATGTTCTGAACAAGAGAAGGTTCTCCTGGCGGCTTATCATATAGAGGGTGAGGCTAATCAATGGTGGACGTTGATCAAAAATATGAAGCCTGAGGAGGAGATCGATGCTTTGTAATGGAAGTAATTTCAGAAGATGTTTTTCAATAAATATTTTCTGCGCACCCTCTGTCTTAAGATGGAAAGGGACTTCCTTTACCTCAAGAAAAAAGATGAAGAATCTGTTGGAGCGTACGAGGAAAACTTCACAAGGCTTGCATGATACGCTTCCGGCTTCATCGTTACCCATGAATGCACGGTTGACCGCTTCTTTGGTGGGCTAAAGCCTAGCTTACGGAAAGCATTAGCGATCTGTGCATTCGACAGCTATGAGGAAATTGTACGATGTGCCCTAAAGGTCGAAATGGAGATCCGAGAATCACATGGGTATCATGAGGACAAGAAGCGTAAGGTAGACTTCAATGATGGTGGTCCGATGGATAAATCCAACGGTTCTAAGAAGTTACAGCACCCCACTTGCCAAAAGTGCGGAAAGAAGCACCCTGGAAATTTCCTTAAGGGGACGAGAAAATGCTTCAGGTGTGAAAGAGAAGGGCACCTAGCTATTAACTGTCGGCAAGAAGGACCTGCTGCTGCGACATAGGATAGGAACGCTCCGTTCTAACCTCAACGCATTTTTCAATGCTACAAATGCAAAGAACCGGGTCATTTTGCAAATCAGTACCATAATCCAAGTGTTATCGGAGGCACCAACAACCCCCAAGACAGCAAGGAATAACGTTTTCCATCACTTCTGCCGAAGTGAACCCCGACAATGAAGTGGTGATAGGTACACTATTTATTCATTCAAGAATAGCGAATTTACTTTTTGATTCAGGTTCTATGCATTCTTTAATATCTTGAAAGTTTAGTAGAACAATCCCAGCACCACCACAAATCATGGAAGTCAAGATATCGGTGAGTACGGAAAATGGGGCAATCATTTCCTCTCATGAATATAAGTCCTCCCCTATTATAATATGTGGATTGAATTTCCCTGAGAACCTCTTCATACTCCCTTTGGTGGAATTTGATGCAATTCATGGAATGGATTGGCTTTCCTTATATAGAGCCAACATAAATTGTCGGGAGGGGGAAATCACACTCCATGTGGAGAATCGACCCCTGATTCTTTACAAGTGTCAGGAGGAAGATGAATATCCTTTAGCTCCATCATCTCCAGGATGGATATTACTGCCCTATGAGCACGCGTATCTAGCATAGATGATTGAGTCCAAAGAATAAACCATCCTTGAAGAAATTCCTATTGTGAGGGAATTCACGGAGGTGTTTCCCAAGGAACTGCATGGTCTTCCTCCAAGAAGAGATGTTGAGTTCTTAATTGAACTTATACCTGGGGCGCTACCAATATCCAAGACTCCATATTGAATGGCTGTTGTTGAGCTTGAAGATCTGAAGAAACAACTACAGGAGAATCTGGATAAAGGGTTTATACGCCCAAGTGCTTCACCATGGGGTGCACCAGTCCTCTTCTTCAAGAAGAAGGATTGGTCAATGCAGCTCTGCGTCGATTATCGTGAACTTAACAAAATCACGATAAAGAACAAGTATCCACTCCAACGAATTGATGACTTGTTCGATCAGTTGTGTGGAGAAAAATACTTCTCTAAGGTGGACTTGCGGTCGGGATATTATCAAGTAAGGGTGATGAAAGAAGATATCCCCAAAACTGCTTTTTCGTACAAGATACGGGCACAATGAATTCATAGTAATGCCTTCCGGACTCACCAATGCTCTAGCAATATTCATGGATTTGATGAATAGTGTCTTTCACGATTATCTTGACAAATTTGTGGTAGTCTTTATTTATGATATTATGATATACTCCAAAACCAAGGAAAATCATGAGGATCATTTAAGAACTGTACTAGAGACTTTGCGCAAGGAGAATCTCTATGCAAAGTACAAAAAGTGTGAGTTCTGGTTGAAGGAGGTCTCATTCTTGAGCCATATCATCATAAGAAATGGGATATCTGTAGACCCCTCCAAAACAGATTCAATTGAGGGATGGCCGAGGCCAACATCGATAACGGATATCCGTAGCTTCTTGGGGTTAGCTGGATATTATCGAAAATTTGTGAGAAATTTCTCACGATTTTCCAACCCTCTTACCAAGATAACTCGAAAGGGAGTAAAGTTTTCTTGTAGTGATGAATGAGAAGAATTCTTCAAGGAGTTGAAAAGGAGGCTTATCACTGCTCCCATGATCACTTTACCCACAAGTGGGGAGCTTTTTGTGGTATTCAGTGATGCTTCGAAGAAGGGCTTAGGATGTGTGCGGATGCAGAATGATAAAGTGATAAAGTGATATGCAACAATGAGTTTGTTTTACAATCTTACACTGCACACTAATAATATAATATTATTATTTTAAATGGTAGTTAATGCCTAGCTGTTGTATTTTTGGGAATGAATAGAACTATCTAAAATATGATTATAAATGTTTGTTAAATGTTTTTACAATTATCCAATAAAAGGTATAGTCTTTAAATATAAATGAATCTAATTTTAAGCATAAATAATCTAAAATTCAGTAAAAGGTCGATTTACCACCTTTTGAGGGAGAACCCACTTTAAATCCTGTTTTGGTCATTTTTATATGTTCTATTTGTCAAAATAAAATACTTTTTTAAGATTCAGGACATCAAAATTTACTTTGGGTAATTTTTTTTTCTGATAAAGTTAATTTTTAATGAATAGTGAAAAATACTGTATTTTAATTCAAAAGTTCCTTTTAATATAATTTATTTATATGGTTAGATTATCTTTATAGTTGGTTTTAAATTTAAATTAGAATATTTTTTTACCATTTAATTTAATGTTGGTTATTGGAAATAATTTCATTTTAAAATTGGACATAAACAGGTGTCAATCTTTTGATAGTTATTATTTCTTAAAAAAAGATATCCGTTTGGAGAAAAAGAATTAATTTTAAATTAATTAATAAAAATTATATGTTTTGAATTTTGTAAAATAGGCACAATTTTTTAATTCGGAATATCAAATATAAGTTAGGTTGAATTTCTGTTATTTTTCCAAAAAACATCAATTTTTTATAAATAGTGAAACCACATATTAGTAGTTAAATGTCACTTTTTTATTTAAATGAAACTTTACCGCTTGTGGGGATTGAATTTCGACAATTCTAAATATATGGGAGTTATTAGTAAGTAAAATGTGGTTCAATAAGATGAAAATAATTTGTGGTGAATCATAACTTTTGCCTTTTATTTAACACAGTTAAAGGTAAATAGTGTAATTCAAGGTAAAAATAATATTATAATAATATTAAATTACCTTAACACTTGTCCTTGCCTTATTGGATGAGTCTTTTACAACCATGGGAATCTTTGGGTCGATTTTGGGACCCCATTGAGCCCCTTGGGAGTGATAATGTCGGACTGAATGAAAATTAATTTTTTATTTGCTTATCAAGTCACTTTGTAAAAAAAGTGAGAAACCGTAGGGTCCAGCATAAAAACCAAATAAATTACAAAAACTTTCCCAAGAACATAAAGATTATACCTCTCCCCAGCATTTTCATCTTATATGGGTCTGCCACCAAGACATGAGCACTCAGACGGTCCCTTGCAATGATGCACATGCACAATCCTGATGACCTAGCCATACCCTCTCAGAGTCCAAGTGCCATGCCGAAGTGGTGAACTCGTGCTCTGAACCTCACCTGAAGTAGAACCAGAATAATGATGGGAACATAACACCAAATTCACCTTTTAACCCACTTCTTGAAGATACTCAATAAAATTGAAAGACCGAACATCAGTCGGAAAATGAGAGAATAGAGTCATTGAAATAAAATTTCAACCTGCTAGAGTTCATATCCCTAAACAGCTTCCATGAAATATCTGTTACCTAAATATTTGGCACTTCTATTAATAGAATTTCTAAAGAAGAATATAGTTTAACCCACACCTGTATGTATTCCTCAAGATTTAACAACACCTGGTTGAGTCCCCAAACCAGAATCGAGTCCTATTTGTCAACCCAATTGTATTGCTCCTCCTTAAGATTGATTTCAATATTCCGGCCCATCATCTTGGATGCATCCTCTTCAGTCGCATTGAGATACAACACCTTCTCTTTAACCTCATCAACAGAATTCAGAATTAAACCCCATGATCTAGGTTGATCAGGGTGTTCTGGCTTACATACAGCCGCACAGGCCACCCTCTCATCCACTCTTTTTTTTCAGACCGAGTCCTCACAGGATGTGGCAAGGAGGAGTAGTCCTTCATGCCCTTCCTCCTTTTATTTCTCCAACCCCTCAGGCTTGTTTCACCAACATAGATAGTCTTACGTTCTCCCAAGGAAATCTCCACTCATTCCGCATTTTCACATTCTGATTTTTCATGGTTATTGTTCATTCCTTCCATAGTGAGCCCATCAAATTGGTTTCCCACCTGTATGGAGTACTGGACTGTAACGACCCAAAGTTTCATTAATAAAAAATCCCTCTGGATTCAGTTAATTGTCTATTTATAAAAAAATGATTTTATAAGATGTCAACTTCTTTTGTTTTATGATAAGAGTTGTGACCGTTACTTTTATAGCCGTTGAATAGTTATCACTTGATTAGTATAAATATAAGGCTTTAATGAACCCAATTTTACTCAGACAAAGGAAGCAATGGCCTCATCCAGTAGAATTGCCCCATACAAAGCCCATTTGACGGAGCTCGGAAAAGAGGTGGCATCTTGGGGCTTCCCCCTTAACCAAGCCCAACCTGAGATTCATTATGTCAATCTTGAAAATGATCGTCTACGGGAAAAGTGGAATTTTATAGAGATTACCACTCGAGCGATGTTATCCGAGCCGCCCCAAGAGTCTGTCACCATCGCACACCTTACCCTTAGGTCTTATGCGCCTATTTTATGGGGTTATGTATCAAATAAGTAGTACTATGTTCATGAACAATATTTGTTTTGTATATAATAATGAATATAATTTCTAGTCATTTTTCATACATTTTAAATAGTTTTTAAAATACAAATGGTGTTTTTAGTTATTATTTAATTAAGAATTAAATTTTATTAAATTAAGGTATTTTTGAATTAAATAATATTTTAATAAAATATTATTATTAATATTAAAAAAATTATTAAATATAAATGATCTTATAATTTTATGAATGCAATTAAAATTTTATATTAAGGTTTGAAAGCTATTTCTGCCAAAACCCGTGAATTTTTTATAAATGTTGGTTTTTACATTAAAAGTGAAAATTAACATATTTAGAAATTTTTTTAGATAAAATAAATGTCATTTCTGGAATCAGGACATCAAAATTATCCAACGGTGAATTTTTCATAATTTTATGAGACAGTCAAATTTTTGGGTAAAAATTAAATACCATTTAAATATATAATGTGTTTTATGACATCATAATGACCCAATTGTGATTTAATAAAATACCATAATCCTTATGTTCGGCCAATATATGTTTTATAATTAAAATAATGAGGTTTTGGTTTTGTTTAACTTACTTTTCAAAGCATTAATGAACCCCTCAAGACATACTCAACACTTTGCCTTTTTAAATTAATTTCCATGGGAGTGTGACTCACCTCCACATAAGCAGCCCTAATATTTTAATAAGTTCGGACCTTGGACTTGTAAAATATTTTTTTCATATTTCCTTTTCCAGAAACCATGGTCAAATACCATGGGATGGTTTCTGGTTTGGATTAATTTAATATAAGGGGTCCCAAACCTAAATAATAAAGAATTCTCTGACCTTTCCTATATAAACCCACCCAAGATCCTACTTCCACCTCACTAAAATCCCTTGGAGTTTGTCTAACATCTGCCCTAATCTCTCTGTAATCCTCCCAAGGTGCCCCAAGCTCCCAAGAAGCCTCTGACAAGCCTCTCTCTAGCCTTTGGAAGCACACTTCCAAGTAAGGGTTTTTTTATTCCTTTCTCATTTTTGTCAATTTTCTTTAAGTTGCATTGCCCTTTTAATTTCAATTATGAATGTTGGGGTATGGTTTCACACCTCCCCCATACATCCCTCTTATTTTTTTAATTATGGGATACCCCTTCATCACTCATTAAATGCCTCCCATATACACCCGTTACTATGCCGAAATTCTGAAAGGAACTTCTCTCTCCTCTTTTACATTCAAGCAATATTTTTGTATCATGAATCTAATCTCCATTAAAATTTTTGGGACATGTATCTATATGACCTCCTTACTGTCCATTACATTTAAATATTATGAGGAACCCATTTCTCTCTCATCAACCATTTTTATGAATTCTTTTGTCACGCTGTTACGCTGCCGAAATCGCATCGATTTTCTAAGCCAATGACATTGTGTTGTGAATACCATGCCCATTTCACCATCAAGGGTATTCACCTTTATGCACATTTACTTATTGATTATAAAGTTTCATGTATTAATTACACATTCCTTTATCTTGGAATAAATGATTATGTTTTATGAATCCATGTTTTATGATCCATGTGGCACACTTATGCATGAAATGAAATGTTTATGAAGGGTGCACCCTTATAGTGCTCTAATGAATTGGTTAAAGTATAGTATCATGATACGTCATGTGCAATGACTGTTCACTCATTCTAATTCAAGTGCAACGAGGTTTTACTTGTGCTTCATGTGCAATGAGTGTTTACTCATGCTTTATGTGCAATGAGCCTTGGCTCATGCTAAATCCATGTTAAGTGTTGTTGCCACATTTCCATGTTATATTCATCATGCTTTATCATGCCTTTATGTTCATGTTTTTTTATGATCTATTGATATGCCTATTGTCTATCATGTATTGTACTCCTCATGTTATTCCATGTGTACTCCCTTACTTGGCTTTATAGATGACACTTTTCTTATGCATGTCCTCAGGTTATCCCATGCAATGCTAAGTACGAGGGAATGTAGTGGTCATGTAAAGGATGTTTTCAATAAAGATGTTGTATTTCATGTTTTATGTTTTTATGTAATGATCCTAAGCCCCAAAGACACTAAAAATCTCGATCTTCTTTGTTGTGTCAAGTGCAGTTTTATGTAATAAAGCATGTTTAAGTTGTAATAAAAAGCAGGGTTGTCATAGTTGGTATCAGAGGATAGGTTTAGTTACTTTTGGGATTAGGAAACCCTAGTAAAGCCTTAGATACAAGACTAAGTATAATAAAAACATCCCTAAGTTTTGGTAAATACTATTTAAGTGGTTTATCAAACAAATACATCCCTGTATGGATACAAGCAGGTAGAGGCGGCTCTGGAACAGATGTATCCTAGGGGTAAAACCCGAAAACACCGCTTTGAGCTAGACTCGAACGGGAACTGGTGCACGACAACGGGCCTTGCGGAACTCTTTGTTACGACACTCCCAGGGGATATGTTT
Organism: Viscum album; assembly: GCA_963277665.1. Classification (NCBI taxonomy): domain Eukaryota; kingdom Viridiplantae; phylum Streptophyta; class Magnoliopsida; order Santalales; family Viscaceae; genus Viscum; species Viscum album. The sequence continues at coordinate 498,189,682 of OY728151.1, read as the reverse complement.
TGATAAATTCACAATCTTGGTATGAACCCTTATTAAGGGAAAAATGCCCCTAAGAATATTTGTTAGAAAGTTGATCATGAAAAGCCTAGATTGAATCCTATAGACTCATGAGTTGAAGAAATTAAAGTTTATTTATAAGTCATCAACATTTTTCTTTGGATTACCCTTTATGTGTTACCCCTAACTGTCCTTTTTCCATCCAATGGCCAGTAATAGGAGGACTCTGGCTAACAACCGTTGTGAAGATCAATGTGATGATTGTACTAATGAGATGCCCAATACAATGGGAGCGGGAATCGAGAACTTTGTCACGCTTCTCTCTCAACTAACTCAAGTTTTGAATAGAAACACGGGTCAAGAGGAATGTTAAAACCCCCTAAGAAAGAACAAGTTTCTATCGAGAGCATCATGAGGCAAAGGCCTCCTACTTTTAGTGGATCATCTGATCCCATGATCGCTGAACAATGAATCAACTCCATTGAAATGATCTTCTTCATCCTTCAATGTTCTGAACAAGATAAGGTTCTCCTGGCGGCTTATCTTATGGAGGGTGAGGCTGATCAATGGTGGACGTTGATCAAAAATACGAAGCCTGAGGAGGAGATCAATGCTTTGGAATGGAAGGAATTTCAGAAGATGTTTTTCGATAAATATTTTCTGCGCACCCTCCGTCTTAAGATGGAAAGGGACTTCCATTACCTCAAGCAAAAAGATGAAGAATTTGTGGGAGCGTACGAGGAAAACTTCACAAGGCTTGCATGATATGCTTCTGGCTTCATCGTTACCCCCGAATGCACGGTTGACCGCTTATTTGGTGGGATAAAGCCTAGCTTGCGGAAAGAATTAGCGATCTGTAAATTCGACAGCTATGAGGAAATTGTACGATGTGCCCTAAAGGTCGAAATGGAGATCGTAGAATCACAGGGGTATCATGGGGACAAGAAGCCTAAGGTAGACTTCAATGATGGTGGTCCGATGGATAAATCCAATGGTGCTAAGAAGTTCCAGCACCCCACTTGCCAAAAGTGCGGAAAGAAGCACCCTGGAAATTGCCTTAAGGGGACAAGAAAATGCTTCAGGTGTGGGGGAGAAGGGAACCTAGCTATTAACTGTCGGAAAGAAGGACCTGCGGCTGCGACATAGGATAGGAACGCTCCGTTCGAACCTCAACTCATTGTTCAATGCTACAAATGCAAAGAACCGGGTCATTTTGCAAATCAGTACCCTAATCCAAGGGTTATCGGAGGCAACCAACAATCCCCAAGACAACAAGGAAGAACGTTTTCCATCACTTCTGCCGAAGTGAACCCCGAAAACGAAGTGGTGATAGGTACACTAGTTATTCATTCAAGAATAGCGAACGTACTTTTTGATTCAGGTTCTACGCATTCTTTTATATCTCGAAAGTTTATTAGAACAATCCCAGCACCACCACAAATCATGGAAGTAAAGATATCGGTGAGTACGGAAAATGGGGCAATCATTGCCTCTCGTGAATATAAGTCCTCCCCTATTATAATCTGTGGATTGAATTTCCCTGAGAACCTCATCATACTCCCTTTGGTGGGATTTGATGCAATTCTTGGCATGGATTGGCTTTCCTTATATAGAGCCAACATAAATTGTCGGGAGAGGGAAATCACACTCCATGTGGAGAATCGACCCCCGATTCTTTACAAGTGTCAGGAGGAAGATGAATATCCTTTATCTCCATCATCTCAATCATGGATATTACTGCCCTATGAGCACGCGTATCTGGCTTAGATGATTGAGTCCAAAGAATAAACCATCCTTGAAGAAATGCCTATTGTGAGGGAATTCGCGGAGGTGTTTCCGAAGGAACTACCTTGTCTTCCTCCAAGAAGAGATGTTGACTTCTCAATTGAAATTATACCTGGGGCGCTACCATTATCCAATACTCCATATAGAATGGCTGTTGTTGATCTTGAAGATATGAAGAAACAACTATAGGAGAATCTAGATAAAGGGTTTATAAGCCCAAGTGCTTCACCATGGGGTGTACCAGTCATCTTCATCAAGGAGAAGGATGGGTCAATGCGGCTCTGCATCGATTATCATGAACATAAAAAAATCACGATAAAGAACAAGTATCCACTACAACTAATTCATGACTTGTTCGATCAGTTGTGTGGAGCACAATACTTCTCTAAGGTGGACTTGTGGTCGGGATATTATCAAGTAAGGGTGATGAAGGAAGATATCCCCAAGACTACTTTTCGTACAAGATACGGGCACTATGAATTCATAGTAATGCCTTCCGGACTCACCAATGCTCCAGCAATATTCATGGACTTGAGGAATAGTGTATTTAAAGATTACCTTGACAAATTTTTGGTAGTCTTTATGGATGATATTCTGATATACTCCAAAAACAAGGAGGATCATGAGGAGCATTTAAGAACTATAATAGAGACTTTGCGCAAGGAGAAGGTCTATCCAAAGTACAACAAGTGTGAGTTCTGGTTGAAGGAGGTCTCAGTCTTGGGCCATATCATCACAAGCAATGGGATATCTGTGGACCCCTCCAAAACAGATTCAATTGAGGGATGGCCGAGGCCAACATCGATAACGGATATCCGTAGCTTCTTGGGGTTAGCTGGATATTATCGACAATTTGTTAGAAATTTATATTGATTTTCCAACCCTCTTACAAAGATAACTCGAAAGGGAGTAAAGTTTTCTTGTAGTGATGAATGTGAAGAATGCTTCAAGGAGTTGAAAAGGAGGCTTATCACTGCACCCATGCTCACTTTACCCACAAGTGGGGATCTTTTTGTGGTATTCAGTGATGCTTCGAAGAAGGGATTAGGATGTGTGCGGATGCAGAATGATAAAGTGATATCCTATGCCTAAAGGCAGTTGAAAATCCATTAGCGAAACTATCCAGCGCATGATCTAGAGTTGGCGGCGGTGATCTTTGCCTTGAAAATCTGGCGGCATTATCTCTATGGAGAGAAATGTGAGATATATACTGACCACAGGAGTCTTAAATATATATTCACACAGAAAGATCTTATCATGTTCCAGAGAAGATGGATAGAGATCATCAAGGATTATGACTGTTCAATACATTACCATCCTGGGAAAGCGAACAAGGTGGCGGATGCCCTAAGTAGAAAATATCCATCGATTCTATCAATTATGAGAATTGAGAAGGATCCAATCGTCTTAGACTTGATGAAGATGGATGTTGGAATCATAAAGAAAGGAATATCATCAATCCTTTAAAAAATGATTGCTCAAACATCTCTTTTGGAAAGGTTAAAGGATTCTCAAAAGGATGATGTGGGAATTCAAGAGAATGTGGAAGCTATCAAAAAGGGGAAATCCTCGGAGTTTAATCTTAATTAAGAAGTAATTGAGCGGTTTGGGAAAATACTATGTGTTCCATCAAGTCCGGAGCTGAAGAAGGAACTTTTGGATGATGCACATAGTTCAAATTTTTATATTCACCCAGGGAGCACAAAGATGTATCAAGATCTCCGAGAAAAATTTTTGTGGGATAATATGAAGATGGAGATCACTGAGTATTCATCAATGTGCCTGGTGTGTCGGTAAGTGAAGGCAGAGAGGCAGAATTCTAAGGGGATGACACAACCATTGCCCATACCAGAATGGAAATGGGAGAACATCACCATGTACTTTGTCACCGGACTTCGAAGGACATACAAAGGCACCAATGCAATCTGGGTTGTTGTGAATTGTCTTACAAAGACTGCACACTTCATTGCTATTCGGGACGATTTCTCATTGGATCAACTGGCACGAATATATATCAGGGAAGTGGTAAGGTTGCATGGAGTACCACTATCTATTGTGTCTGACTGAGATCCAAGATTCATCTCTAAGTTTCGGAAGAGTCTTCAACATGCTCTGAATACTGAACTAAACTTCAGTACGGCCTATCATTCGCAAAAAAATGGCCAATCTGAGCGGACTATCCAAACACTTGAGGATATGTTGAGAGAGTGCTCAATGGACTTTAAAGGAGGATGGGATCAAAATCTTCCTCTAGTTGAGTTCTCTTATAATAACAGTTTCCACTCGAGCATCCAAATGGCACCATATGAAGCCCTGTATGGGAAAAGGTTCAGAACACCAGTATGTTGGGATGAGGTCGGTGAACGTAAGCTGCTTGGACCAGAAATGGTCGAAGAAATGGTGGATAAGGTGAAAACCATTCAGCAGCATATCAAGGTAGCCCAGAGTCGACAGAAGAGTTATGCAGATAATCGTCGACGAGACCTTGAGTTTAAAGTTGGAGACATGGTGTTTTTATGCATATCTCCGTGGAATAAGTTCATGAGGTTTGGAAAGAAAGGGAAGTTATGTCCAAGGTACATCGGCCCCTTCTATATTCTTGATCATGTTGGCGTTGTGGCCTATCGACTAGCACATCCGCCTACTATGGCAAAGGTGCATGATGTCTTTCATGTATCCATATTAAATAAGTATATACCAGACCCTTCACATGTACTCTATTCCGAGGTGGTGCAATTGGAAGATGATCTTTCTTATGAGGAGCAACCAGTGAAGATCTTAGATCGTAGAGAAAAAGTTCTACAAAATAAGACAATTCACCTCATCAAAGTGGTGTAGAGAAACCACAAGTTTGGAGAAGTGACTTGGTAGTCGGAGGAGATGATGAAGCTGAGTTACCAACATTTGTTTTAGAGTGGGAAAAGGAAAATTTCAAGGGCGAAATTTATTAAGGGGGGAATGTTGTAACGACCCAAAGTTTCATTAATGGAAAATCCATCTTGATCCAATTAATTGTCTCTTTATAAAAAAATGTTTTTATAAGATGTCAACTTCTTTGGTTTTAAGATAAGAGTTGTGACCATTACTTTTATAGCCGTTGAACAATTATCACTTGATTAGTATAAATATAAGGGTTTAATGAACCCAATCATACTCATACAAAGAAGCAATGGCCTCATCCAGTAGAATTGCCCCATACGTAGCCCATTTGTCAGAGCTCGGAAAAGAGGTGGCATCTTTGGGCTTAGCCCTTGACCAAGCCCAAGCTGGGATTCATTATTTCAAGCTCGAACATGACCGTCTACGTGAAAAGTGGAAGTTGATAGAGATTACCACTCGAGCGATGTTATCCGAGCCACCCCAAGAGTCTGTCACCATCACACACCATACCCTTAGGTCTTATGTGGCTATTTTAAGGGGTTATGTAACAAATAAGTAGTACTATGTTCATGAACATTATTTTTTTGTATATAATAATGAATATAATTTCTAGTCATTTTTGATACATTGTAAATAGTTTTTAAAATACAAATGGTGTTTTTAGTTATTATTTAATTAAGAATTAAATTTTATTAAATTAAGGGATTTTTGAATTATATAATATTTTAATAAAATATTATTATTAATATTTAATTAATTTTTATTAAATATAAATGTTCTTATAAATTTATGAATGCAATTAAACTTTTATATTAAGGTTTGAAAGCCATTTCTGTCAAAACCCGTGAATTTTCGCAAAATGTTAGTTTTTTACTTTAATGGTGAAAATTAACATATTTAGAAATTTTTTTAGTTAATATAAATGTCATTTATAGAATCAGGATGTCGAAATTATCCAACGGTTAATTTTTCATAATTTTCTGAGATAGTCAAATTTTTGGGTAAAAATTAAATACCATTTAAATATATAATGTGTTTTATGAAATCATAATGACCCAATGGTTATGTAATAAAATACCATAATCCTCATTTTCGGCCAATATATGTTTTTTCATTAAAATAATGAGGTTTTTGGTTTGTTTAACTTACTTTTCAAAGCATTAATGAACCCCTCAAAACATATTCAACACTTTGCCTTTTTAAATTAATTTCCATTGGAGTGTGACTCAACTCCACATAAGAAACCCAAATATTTTAATAATTTCGGACCTTGGCCTTGTAAAATATTTTTTTCCTCTTTCATTTTCTAGAAACCATGGTAAAAAACCATGGGATGGTTTGTGGTTTGGATTAATTTAATATAAGGGGTCCCAAACCTAAATAATAAAGAATTCTCTCACCTTTCCTATATAAACCCACCCAAGCTCCCACTTCCTCCTCACTAAAATCCATTGGAGTTCATCCAACCTCTGCCCTACTCTCTCTAGATTCCTCCCAAGGTTCCCCATGCTCCCATGAAGCCTCTCACAAGCCTCTCTCTAGTCTTTGGAATCACAGTTCCAAGTAAGGTTTTTTTCTTCCTTTCTCATTTTTGTCAATTTTATTTAAGTTTTATTGCCCTTTTAATTTCAATTAGGAATGTTAGGGTATGGTTTCACACCTCCCCATACTGCCCTCTTATTTTTTGAATGATGTGAGACCCCTTTTTCTCTCATTAAATGCCTCCCATATACACCCGTTACTATGCCGAAATTCTGAAAGGAACTTCTCTCTCCTCTTTTACATGAAAGCAAAATTTTTGTATCATGAATCTAATCTCCATTACAATTGTTGGGACATATATCTATATGACCACCTTACTGTCCATTACATGTAAATATGATGAGGAACCCCTTTCTCTCTCATAAACCATTTTTATGAATTCTTATGTCACGCCGTTACGCTGCCGAAATCGCACCGATTTTCTAAGCCAATGTCATTGTGTAGTGAATACCATGCCCATTTCTCCAACAAGGGTATTCACCTTTATGAACATTTACTTATTGATTATAAAGTTTAATGTATGAATTCCACATTCCTTTATTGTGTAATAAGTGATTATGTTTTATGAATCCATGTTTTAAGATCAATGTGGCACACTTATGCATGAAATGAAATGTTTATGAAGGGTGCACCCTTATAGCGCTCCAATGCATTAGGTAAAGTATAGTATCATGATACGTCATGTGCAATGAGTGTTGAATCATTCTAATTCAAGTGAAACGAGGGTTTACTCATGCTTCATGTGCAATGAGGGTTTACTCATGCTTTATGTGCAATGAGCCTTGGCTCATGCTAAATCCATGTTAAGTGTTGTTGCCACATTTCCATGTTATGATTATCATGCTTTATCATGTATTTATGTTCATGTTTCATTTATGATATATTGAAATGCCTATTGTATAACATGTATTGTACTTCTCATGTTATTCCATGTTTACTCCCTTACTGGGCTTTATAGCTCACCCTTTACTTATGCATGTCCTCAGGTTATCCCATGCAATGCTAAGTACGAGGGAATGTAGTGGTCATGTAAAAGAAGTTTTCAATAAAGATGTTGTATTTCATGTTTTAAGTTTTTATGTAATGATCCTAAGCTCCAATGAAACTAAACCTCTCGGTATTCTTTGTTATATCAAGTGAAGTTTTATGTAATAAATCATGTTTAAGTTGTAACAAAAAGCAGGGTTGTCATATGGACCCCCCTGACCACTTCCTCATAGGAGGAAACACCAGCATGCTCGACCCCTAGAGAAACCACACTATTTGATGGGACCACCTCCATATTCAGCCCCTGCCTTCCCAACCTCATGTCATCATGTTTTGAACCCTCCACTCCTGCTATAATCTCCTCCACAAAACCCCCAACTGCTCTGGAAACTGCGAAATCCCAGTCACCCTTGTCCCTTCATGAGTTGCAGTCGGTTGAACCTCCTTACCATCATCCTTGAATGGTGAACTACATCTAGAGGATGGCCCAGCCTGATCCTCCCTAATCCTCTTAAACACATTCTCCACCGTCAGATTCACCTGGTTATTCGAGACTTCCTTCACCAGAGAACAAACTCGGGGATCCCACTTAGGTAAAAACTCCCTTGACCCATCGCACACCCTGGGAGGGCTGGATGACCCTCCTTATTGATCTGCCAACACAGACAATTTCATATTACCCTCAGTATGAATTTCAACTTTTCTACAACTGTTATAACATTTCTTCATAGAATTCCTTTTAGACTTCCTACTACAGGCCTCCTTCAAGTGACCCAGTCGCTTGCATTCAGTGAAATAATTTGTCCAGAATTAAAAAACCACACGTTGTTTGCAGCGGTATTCTTCGCCCCCCGTGATCCACACATAATCCAAAGGGACCCGTGACACATCCATTTCGACACAGATTCTAGGATTCATGAGATTAAAAATTGCCTCTGTGTGACTATCCGAACACATGTATCTACCTAAAAAATTTCCTAACATATGGAGAATGGGCGGATTCTGAAATGGTAGAGGGAGGTTGGGGAAACTTACCCAGATTGCCATCGAATGAGGATCACAATTCATATGCAAGTCAAAGGTCCACTGGAGAAGATGAAATCAGAAACCATTGAAGCTTCTTGGATCACTTGACCAGGCTTTGATGAGATCGGCCTCCGAGGAGAAGTGAAACATAATTTGGCGGCAATCCATAAGACCCACCGTGGCCCTCTCTTGCAGACCCCATGAATCGAAAATGTGCCTATCAAATGAGTCTACTGAAGGCTGTCGCTGAATGAATCTTGCAATCAAAGTGTGTTGCAGGAGGTCTGAAGACACCGATAATTCCGAGGTCGATATATAATGGTTAGAGAAACCATCGAGAAAATCCGCAACTTTCAGGCCGAGCGAGATCTGAGGAAAATCCGGCAGTGAGTAAGGGTTAGAGAACGGAATGAAATGAGAGGAGGCATCTCTCCTGGATGGTAAAGGTCCCTCCCCCATTGGTTAGGGAGGGACCGGGGCAAGAGCCGCCACCGTCGCAAAGAGAGAGCCTCTAGGGTTTCCGTCGTGAAGAGAGGGCTGCTGCCTGGAGAGTAATGACACATTGGATTAATTAACTTAAAGTAAAGGCAAAAATGACAAAACTAAATATCCTTTTGTAAATTAATTTTTACAAGGATTTATATAAAATATCTTTTCACCTATATCTATTCATTTGAAAGATAAATATATTTCCTACATCATGGTATTTTTTTTATAATTTTTATACATCATGTAAATTAAATTATTTGTGACACAATAATGAAACAATATTTATCTCATTAATAAGAAATTTAAATAAATAAGATTATAAATATTAAAAAATATCCAAAACCTGTCCAATTCATATTGGATGATTTTATTTCGACCATGGGTATTCTTATCATTGACTTTAATTATTTTTGGACATTTAGAAACTGAATATCATTATATAATAAAATAATATTATCACACATTCCTAAAGAGCCCCTCCTCCCCCTTATAAAAATACATCACTTAAAAATAATTCCTCACATATCTCAAGCCTTTTGGCTCATCCAACCTCTACCCAGTTAAGCTCCCAACATCCCTTTACTCCTCCTAGAAGCCTTACCTTTGGCATAAAGCACTTCCATAATTCTTTTTGTTTCAAACCAAAGGATGTTACCCAAATTAAAGGTAACAGTTCCTCTTAACTTCTTTTCCTTTATTTTACTTATCCAACGTATAAACACTTTTTATTTATTTCTTTCATAAAAAAAACGTGTATGATCAATATACTATGATTTTTTTATGAGAATTATTTTATCTACACTTACACAAACCTCCATATAATGGGTGAAGAACTTACCGTTTATGTGGATGGAAAACTAATGCCTCACAAAATGATGATTGTTCGATTGTCTCCTAACACCTCTCATGGTTTCCATTAAGATGGAACTGTATTTATATATGATATATATTTTTTTATTTATTTATGCTTCAGTATTTTACATTTATATCCTACCTTTAAGGATTCCATTAAGGGTAAATGCGATAATTTCTTTTTAGGAAGTGCGGACTACCGCCCCCTCAAAGAGATATGACTCGTTAGTTCCATAGTTGGGACATATAAAAGATGGAGTTAATGATAGTATATATGATATTATACTGAAATAATATTATAAATATGTATAATAATGTTTTAATTCCATTAAAATAAGAAATAGAAATGAAATTAGCGTTCATGCGTACGTACGGCTTACCGTCTCCATGAACAGTGCATTTCATTTCTTACCTCCAAATGTTATGTACTATTATAAATAAAAGTATATAATTGATATATATGATATATATGATATATAAAACATGAATATAATTCTGGATATAATTATCCTTTGACTATGTGAACAACTTGAAATTATAAGAAGTCTATTTTTTGACTCAAGTACCAAATATCGACAAAACGACCATTATTAACTTAAATGATTGCATAATATATAAAACATGGTAATAAGTGATATAAAAAGAATAATAAACTTAATAAAAGGTTATTAATCATGTAGAGATTAAAATTAGTGTATTATTTAGGAAGAATAAGGAACATACAAGTCAAGTCGAACACGAGTTAAGGGATTTCTTATCTCATTTTCAATTCCACGAGATTTCCATTGCTCGCCACATATTCATTGCATGAGGTGTATTTTGTACTTCCTTTTAATATATATTATCATGATTCTCTTTATATTCATGGTATTAAATTATTAATTTTGTGTTTATTAACTTTTTTTCATACGACTCAATTGATTACAACGATATAAGGGGTTTTCCTCTCACTTTTTATTCCCAGGAGATTCATGCTATATTGGCCACTATTTCCTCTTATGTGGCGTATGTACTATCTGTGATTGTATTAATTGTGTAATAGACTATAATTTTTTTTTGGATATTTACATATTCATTTAATGATCTTTCTTTGATGTGTTTATCTTTCGTATGTTACCCAATCTGTAAGGGAACTATTCACCCCCCTCGTTTAAAAAGACTTCTTTTTGTTATGCCTATTAATTTACATATTATTATGTTGGGAAATGTTATTGTATATCCATATTGATGAAAATTTAATTTCTATGTGATGATATACCCTATTTATCTCGTGAACTCATTTTCTATAATTTAATGTGACGTCGTTATGCTGTCAAATTTTTATAAGGGAATGTCTTAACACAATTTCAATTCTTTGGGTTCAACTTGTACTTCATGAATATGTAATTATATGAATATGTGTTAATGAACTCTGATTGTTTTACACTTAATATCCACTTATATTGGGTGTATTTATATTTGTAACACATAATTATGTGATTGATTTATCCTTAATTTAATGATACCATCTTTATAAGGGATCTCATCTAAATTTACATTTCCATTGAGACTTCGTTGTTGTTATGCACAAATTCACTATTATATGGTGTATATATTGTCCTTTGACGTATTATATCATGAACATATTTATTCTCATGATATTATAAATTTCCTATTAAATGTTAATCATCAATTATTTGTATTCAAGCGTCTCTCATTTTGTTAAAAACAGTTTAACTAAATTATCATTTTAAATGTTTTTAAGATTTATTCTTCTAAATATTTATAATTAATGTCAATGTTTTCAAAATTGGTTTTAGGATTTATTTATATGGAAATTAATGTTTTTAAATGAAAATTCATTTAAAAGATTCAATGTGGTGTGGGACACTTTGATTAAAAAAACTATTTTTAAATAATTTTGAAAATGATTTGATAAAGCATTGTTTATTTAAATATCATGATTTGATTTATTAGAATGTGGAAATTTTATATTTCCTATATACTTGTGTTATGTGTTATGATTATGTTATGATTATTGGCCATTTTTAGTTATACAGGTGGTTACGTGATAAACCAAGGGCAGGTGAGCCCGAGATAGCTCTCCAAAGCATTGGGTAATGTGACAGAGGTAAAAGTGATGTTTCTCATAAGAGATTTAGGGAATATATTGTGATGGGTATTTCAAGTGTAACTCCCTATGTTGCTATGATATCTACAATGTATGTTTGATATGGATGCCATAAGTATACATTATGATTTATTATTTTTTTGTGTTATTCATAAATCTTATGATTTCGTAAAGTATGTTATGATTGAAAGTATAGTTTCATTGATTTGTATTTATTGATGGTATAATGTTTTCCTTCCTTAATTTCTAACCCTTACTAAGCTTATTATTCTCATCCCATATTTTTTAAATGTTTTCCACAGGGCTTAAATATGAATAGGGTCAAGGATGGGATTAAGGAAAAGTCATGTTGTCTAAAATATAGAAGTAGACATGTTTCTTTTTAAGAGTTTTTATTTTATGAAAAAATAGATACATAGTAGTAGTGTCTAGATGTTATATTCATGTTGTTATGTAATAGTTATGGTCTAATTCTCTAAAACTATAAACTTGAAAAGATCCTCTATTTGAATTATTCAATTAATACAATATTATGTAATGTTTAAGGTCGTGTCCTTATAGTTAGTATCAAAGTTTGGTGGAGACAAATTTAGGGATTAAGAGTTTTCGTTAGACACTTGGTTAGTCCCTGTGTCTATTATTTCAATTAAATCCTTTTTATAGAATTTTTAGATCAAGGAAAGTCGGTTACAAATGGAAGGAGGAGGATATCAAATGACATTATTATCCCTTCTTGATGACACGCTTGCAATAATTGTTGCAAAGTTATGTTTGGATGATTGTGAAACTTTTTCTAGCATACAACTCACATGTAAGAAGTTGTTTGAGATATTAAACACCTCCTCTATACCTCATTATCATCGTGGATCATGGGTTTTATTTAGACAAATCCTATTTTCACAATATTCTCATATTTTTAAGAAGGGTAAATATTATCAAGGAATTTTCAAATATTTTACATCATCACAAGATTTTGAATCATATTATGATATTAAGAAAGGTTCTTAAGAAGGATACCATTGATAAACCTATTCAGATTTAATTTTATAATATAGTCTCTCCGGATATTTCTATGGTATTTTTAAAGGACCATTAATTGAAAGTTTCATCTCAAATTCGGTCCAGCTATTTTATAGAAATCATGTTTTATTATATGTTTTGAAATTATATGTCATACATGATTATTTTCCAAAATTGTTTTTTTGTGAACAACCATATAACCCATGTTATACAAGGTGAATTTGGATGGAGGAAGCAAATGATTTTTAAGGATCTCTAAATAATTGTTGCAATGCATGTACCTTCTACCTATGTGAACAAAATGACGATGAGAGAAAATGGACACCATGATCAAGGTATGATGTTCCTCATTTTTGGGATCATTTTATTTTATGATATGGTGGTGAAATAAGACTTCAATAATTAAGATATTGATATTATAATGAATTTTCATGAAAATGAGAGGTATAAGGTAACCATTGAGGTTAAAACCTGTTACGGTTATTTCTGAGTTTTATAAAAAGGTAACTCGTAGGATAGGTGACAACCTGTCACATCTGTAAGGCCACATGAATTGAACCCACAACCGATGGGTAGTAAGGGAACATCACCAACCACCAACCTACTTGAATTCCCTGGTTAGTATGACATATTATTTTAGTAAAATGTTTTTATGGAATAAGAATAAGTTAATTTTTAGAACTTGTGTTTTATCAAATGGACATAATTAGTATAGAAAAATTATTTAGTGATTATGTGATAAAGGTTGTTGTGGAAGACGTTCTCCCTTTTGATGAAACACTATATACCTAAAGAATGTAGAATACTTTGGGATTTTAATTGTGTAATAATGGTTGAATTTTTTTGTAAGAATCTATGTTTTTATTGTGGACATACGATGATTTGGTTTATTTATGAAACTGATTAACCTATCATGGTGAATATGTGATTAGGTTAATTATTTTTCAATATTAGATTTCATGATTAATTGATGTTATTTGGAGATAATTCATAAGATTTCCCTTGGAAGATTATGAAATTAAATCCTTTTGATATTTGGGTTTCAATCATATTTTGGACTGCCTTTATAGAATTTAATGTAAAGTTGTTTATTGAATGGTCTTGGTTGAACATAGGGTATTATTTTATAAATTTTGGAGATTAAGAGTAGTTTCTCTTTTTGAAAAAGATTGTCTTTTTTGGGTATTATCTGATCTCGCACATGCCATTTTGGTTTTAGTTGATGTATAATGACAAGGAAAATATATATTTCTTCTTTTCTGGATTATGTGATTCTCAAGAAGATGATTCTTGTGCTTTTTATGTGGCCAATTATTTTTGAATTCTCTTTTTTTGGAGAAGAGATTTGTTTTTGGTAAAAACCTATTAAAGGATGAAACTCTACTTGAAGGTAATTATATTTCCTTATGTTCTTATTCTATGTAGTAAATGTATTCCTCAAATTAATGAAAAGGAATGTAAAACAAAAAAATTGTTGGTTTATGTTTCCTACCGGGTAATCAAAGACCATTTAACACATCATATGTTTGTGATTTATAGTGGTTAACTTTCTCCTAATCATGTTATATATCACTCTCCATTAGAACTTGACCATTTTATCTATCTTCCATTTCCATGTTTTCCTACATGGAATCCTAGAATGGGTAATCTCGGGTTACCATTGTACATTTCATTCTTTATTCTAAAGTGATATTTTTACCAACTCTTTTCTGATTTGGGACTTTTAATGAAGTTTCCAAGCCCAGCTTTAAAATTCCGAGGACGCAATTCCCAAAAGGGAGGAAGGAAGTAACATCACAGATAAATAAATAAAAATACACTTTTCATATTTATTAATATATTTGTATTAAATATTAATTTTTAATTAATGGGGATTCTATGTTCGATGGCATACCTGATACACAACAATGAGTTTCTTTGAAATCTTACATTGTACACCAACAATATAATATTATTATTTTAAATGGTAGTTAATGACATACTGTTGTATTGGCGGGAATGAATATAACTAACTAAAATATGATTATATATGTTTGTTAAATGTTTTTACAAATATCCAATAAAAGTTAGGGGCTTAAAATATGAATGAATCTAATTTTAAGCATGTATACTATAATATTCAGTAAAAGGTTTATTTACCTCCTTTTGATGGTGAACCCTCTTTACCTATAGTTTTCATAATTTTTATATGTTCTATTTGACAAAATAAAATTCTCATTTAAGATTCTGGACATCAAAATTTATGTTTGGGTAAATTTTTGGTATTTTTTTAATAATGTCCATTTTTATAATGAATAACGTCAAATACTGTATTTTAATTCAAAAGTGCCTTTAAATATAATTTATTTATATGGTTATATTATCATTATAATTGTTTTTAAATTGAAATTAGAATATATTTTTTCCATTTAATCTAATTTCTGTCATTGTAAATAATTTCATTTTGAAATTGGACATAAACAAGTGTCAATATTTTGATAGTTATTATTTCTTAAAAACA
The DNA here is from genome assembly GCA_963277665.1 of Viscum album. NCBI lineage: Eukaryota > Viridiplantae > Streptophyta > Magnoliopsida > Santalales > Viscaceae > Viscum > Viscum album. Next base: position 498,174,494 of record OY728151.1, on the reverse strand, counting down.
TGCTATTCGTTTTGACAATTGGAATTAATTTTAAATTAATAAATGAAACATGTATGTTTTTAATTTTATAAAATAGACATCACTTTTGAATTCAGAATATCAAATACAACTTAGGCTGAATTTTTGGTATTTTTCTAAAAAACATCAATTTTTGATTTATAGTGAAACCACTTAGTAGTAGTTAAAAACTGAATTTTTCATTGAAATGAAAATTTAGCACTTTTGTGGATTGAATTTTAAAAATCCAACATACATGGTTGTAATTAGTAGGTAAAATGTTGTTCAATAAGATGAAAATAATTTTTGGTGAATAGTAACTTTTGACTTTTATTTACTGTGGTTAAAGGTAAATGGTGTAATTTAACGTAAAAATAATATTATAATAATTTAAAAGTAGCTTAAAACTATTCCGAACCTTATTGGTTGAGTAATTTTAGACCATGGGCATCTTTGTGTCTATTTTGGGACCCCGTTGAGCCACTTGGGAGTGATAATTACACTTTAGATTAATTAACATAAAGTAATGGACAAAATGACACAAATAAATATCTTTTAGTAAATTAAATTTTAAAATGGTTTATATAAATTATCATTTCGACTGTAAATATTCATTGAAAAGATAAATTTATTTCCAACATCAAGTTATTTTGTTTATAATTTTTAGTCATCAAATAAATTAAATTCGTTATGGCACAATAATGATGCAGTATTTACCTCATTAATAAAAGATTTAAATAAATAATATTATAATTATTAAAACAATATCAAAAACCTATTCAATTCTTATTGGATGATTTTATTTCGACCATGAATCATCTTATATTCGAATTTAAATAGTTTTGGACCTTTAGAAACCAAATATCATTATATAATAAAATAATATTTTCCCAATTTTCTAAAGAGACCCTCATCCTCCTTATAAAAGGACACCACTTCTAACCAATTCCTCACACCTCCCAAGCCTTTTGGCTCTTCCATCCTCAGACCAATTAAACTCCATAAATCCATCTCCTACACCTAGAATCCTTACCTTAAGAAGGTGGCAGTTCAAGAAGTATTTTTGGTTCAACCCAAAGGAAGTTACCAAAATTAAAGGTAACTATTCCTATTAACTTCTTTTCTTTTATTTTACTTCTACAACCCATAAACTCTTTTAATTTCATTAATTTATAACAAAAAAATATCTATCATATACTAGTATGTTTTTATGAGAATGATGTTAACTACACTTACACACACCTTTATCTAACGAGTGAAAAACATACTATTTCTGTGGATGGAAAACTAATGCCTCACGAAATGATGATTGTTTGATTATCTCATACTGCCTATCATGGTGGAAATTAAGAGGGAATTATATTGAAATATGATATATATTATGTTTATAGTTTTTTTGCTTCTATATTTTACATTTATATCGTACCTTTATGGTTTCCATTATTGGTAAACGCGATAATTTCATTTGAGGAAGTGCAGACTACCGCCCCCTCAATGTGATATGACTCGTTAATGCCATATGTGGGACGAATAAAGTATTTATTTAATGTTATTATATATGATATTATACTTGAATAATAATATACATATGTATCATTATTTTTTAATCCATTAAAATAAGAAATAGAAATGAAAGTAGCGTTCATGGGTACGTACAGCTTACCGTCTTCATGAACAGTGCATTCCATTTCTATCCTCCAAAGGCTATGTACTATTATAAATACACGTATATAATGGATACATATGATATATATGATATCTAAATCATTAATATCATTCTAGATATAATGAACCTTTGACTACGTGAACAACTTGTAATTATAAGAAGGCTATTTTTTGACTGAAGTACCAAATATCGACAAAACGACCATTATTAATGTAATTGATTGAATAATATATATAACATGGTAATAAGTGATATAAAAATAATAATAAACTTTAAAAGGTTCTTAATGAAGTTGAAATTAACTTTATTTTTTTAGTTCGGAAGAGCAAGGAACAAACAAGAAAAGTCGGACACGAGGTAAGGGATTTCTTATCTCATTTTCAATTTTGTGTGATTTCCATTGCTCGCCACTTATTCATTTCATGTGGTGTATTTTTTACTGCCAACTGATATATATTATCATTATAATATTTATATTCATGGTATTATGTGATTTATTTGGTGGTTATTAACTTTTGGTCATTCGACTCGATTGATTACAACGAAGTAATGGGTTTTCATCTTTCTTTTTATTCTCGTGAGATTCATGATTTATTGGACACTATTTCCTTTTGTGTGGAATATTTATTGTCCATGTTTGTATTAATTGTGTAAAATATTATAATTTTTTTTGGGTATTTACATCTTCATTGAATGATCCTTCTTTTATTTGGTGTATCTTTCGGATGTTACCCAATCTATAAGGGAACCTTTCACCCTCCTCTTTTTAAAAGGCATCTTATTGTTATTACTTTTAATTGACATCTTATTATGTTGGGATATGTTTCTATATGTCCTTATTTATGTAAATTTTCTTTCCAAATGATTATATACCCATTTTATCTCATAAACTCATTTTATTATTTTTAATCTGACGTCGTTAGTCTATCGAATTTTTACAAGGGAAATTCTTAACCCAATTTCAATTTGTTGGGTTCAACTTGTACTTCTTGAATATGTCATCCTATTAATATGTGTGAATGACAAAATATTTATTTACACTTAATATTCACTTATATTTGGTGTATTTATATTTTTCACACATAATTATGTGATTTATTTATCATTAATTTAAATATACCATCTTTATAAAGGATTTCATCCAAATTTAAATTTTTCCAATAGGAATTCAATGATGTTATGCACCAATTGAATCTTCTATGGTCTATATATTGTCCTTTGAAATATTATATCCTGAATCCCATTATTCTCATTATATTATAATTTTTTTTTAAATCTTATTCCTAAATTATTTGTAAACAAGAGTCTCTCTTTTTGTTAAAAAACTCTTTAATTAAAATATCATTTAAAATGATTTAAAGATTTATTATTTTAAATATTTATCATTAACGTACATGTTTTCAAAATGGTTTTTAAGATTTATTTAGATGGACATTAATGTTATAAAATGATGATTCATTTAAAATCTTCAATGTGGTATAGGATACTTTGATTCAAAAATCACTTTTTAAATGCTTTTGAAAATGATTTGATAAAGCATTGTTTATTTAAATATCTTGATTTGATATACTTGAATGTGGAAATGTTATCATTCCTACATACTTGCATTATGTGTTATGATTATGTTATTCTTATTGGGATTTATATACGTATACGGGTTGTTTCGTGATAAAGCTAGGGCAGGTGAGCTCGAGATAGATCTCCAACGCATTAGGTAACGTTATGGAGGTAAATGTGATGTTTCTCCTAAGAGATTTAGGTAATATACCGTGATGGGTATTATAAGTGCAAATCCCTATGTAGTTGTGATAGATACAATTTATGTTTGATATGGATGCCATAAGTAACCATTATGATTTATGATTTGTGTGTGTTATTCATAAATATTATGATTTCATAATATATGTTATGATTGAAAAGTATATTTCCATTTATGTGTATTTATTGATGGGTATTGTCTTCCTTTTTTATTTTACAACCCTTACTGAGCTTTGTATGCTCATACCATGTTTTTTAAATGTTTTACACAGGACTTACAGATGAATAGGGTCAAGTATGAGATCATGGAAAAGTCCGACCGTCTAAAATATGGAAGTAGACATGTTTCTTTTTAAGAGTTTTTATTTTTTGAATGAAATGGATACTAAGTAGTAGTGTCTACATATAATATTCAAGTTGTTATGTAATAGTTATGGCGTAATTCTTTGAAACTATAAACCTGAAAATATACTCAATGTTAAAAATTCATTTAATTCAATATTATGTAATGTTTATGGTTAGGTCATTATACTCACTGTTCTAATTATAATTTCTTTGTCAAAAGAGAGAAAATGTAATTTATTGAGAGTTAATTGATGTATTTTTAGAATTAAAACTATATTCAATATAAAATAATAAATAAAATATATTTTAAAAATATGTACTATGAATGAGAAATTAATAGAAAATTTTAAATTAACGGTGCTCATTTCCTTTTGGTCTTAACAATATACTTGATAGGCTCCAAAACAAGAATCTTCTGAAGATGTTCATACTCTGATTTCTAGAAACATTTACTTTTCTTAACCTAATTTACAATGAAAAACATCACAGTAAATACCCTTTACTATTTTATTATTTCACTAAAATACTAGTTTTGTGGATGAGTTGTTATGGCTTTGTTGGCTATTCTATTGATTTTATCATTTTTATTACTAATAATCTTCAAATATATTGGTTTTAAAAACAATTCTCCAGTCAATTTTATTTTCATTTCATGTTGTTTATTTTAAATTTACAAATTGTGATAGGGTTCAAAATGAGTTGTGTTTAGGATTTTTTTTCTATTAGTTGTGGTTGTTGTGAACTATTCCTAATCATCTTCTATACTTTTTAATACATTATAATAATAATGGAAAGTTGGATGAACTGTTATTGTATTTAGGTTCCTATTTTTTTTTCATGGTCCATATTTCCATGGGATTTGTATTAGACATCAGTCCTTATAGTAGGGATAACCATTTTTTTAGTGTTTTTTCAACATTTATCTATCCTTATTTTAATTTCAACCGTCATAATGATGCTCATTTTCCAGTTTAACTCTTTATTTATAGTATATTACCTTTTGTATATCATTTAAACTTTCTATTTTTATCCATTTATTTATATAAACTACTTCTACTTTTTAATTTTTTATCCTTTTTCTTGATTTTTGATTCCATATTCATTAGATTTCTATTCAAAATTTCATTTTCATCTTGAAGGAATTTTTTAGGTCATTATCATCAATCGTTCTAACACCTGAGATTTAATTTTAGTAATATCTTACATAAATAAAAACATTACACAATACAAATTCATATTCTAAAGAATATGATTAAAATAAAAAATTTCCATTATTATAAATTTATTTAATTTGACGAAATGAATTCTATTTTCTAATTTATTATGTCAAAATTTTCATTGGGTGAATTTTTGATATTTTCCAAAAATTACTGTTGTTTTGGTGAATAGTAAGAATACCAATTTCCAAGAAAATATCACTTTTATAAAATTATAATGAAATAAGAATATAATTAAATATTAAAAAAACATTTTTGTAGAGAAACTTTTTCTTAAATAAGTAATAGAATACATATAAAAATAATTCATTGAACCCAACTCGAATAGGCTAGAGCCAATGTCTGCTTTATTACATTGACATAGATACAAAGGGAAAAATCTCTAAGGAGAAATCAGTTTACAAGATTTGTACAATTATAATAAAAACTGTTACACAGTTTACATAGGTATGGGATTGTAAAAAATAGTAAATAATCAAATTAAATAAAAACAATACCTAAAAAAACATTGAAATGATTCATTTTCATAACACATAGAAGGGAAACAATGTATGGGTGGGAAAAAATGCTCCATAAGGGTGAAGGAAATCAGATGATATATGGAATAAATAATTAATAATTAATATGTAAAGGTAAATATATTAACACAAATTAAATATAAGTCTTTTCACTATATTTATAGATAATTGAAAATCAATATGGAAAGGTAAAGAACTGGGCACATGAAATTTAATCAATCAACTAATAATAACATGAATCCAGAGACAATATCAACATGAAAAATCTTGGATAATTATATTAACTCAATTATCAATGAGAAAAAATCTTATTTATTATAACTCATTATCTCAGGAATTCTGATACCTCTAGTATCAAGACTTTTCATAGGACAGTTCAGAACTATAGGTTGAAACTCATCTAATTTTTACATTTAATTTTCCTCATGTTACAAATTGATGAATCAAGGGAAAATATAAAATTTGGTCTCAACATATCACTACAAGTTGAAATATTCACTCATAAAATGAATTATTTATTTAATTCATGAATCATTATGCCTCATCATCTAATATAATTATTTAATAATGAGTTAAAATTTATCAATTTGTACCAAATTAATAAAATAACTTTTAATGTAAAACCATAGGTCAATATAATATATGGTTTGGAAAATAATAAAATCCATCAAAAAATATATACTAAGATAAATTTATTTTCCCATTGAATAAGATCACATGAAAGTGATTGTTTCAATAAAAAGTTAACAATCACAAAAGAAAGTGAGATTGTACAATAACTCTTACAATATGTTAAATTTCAATTGAAACCCACTTTTATGAATTTATTAAAATATAAAGATAAAATTTCATGAACTCTGAATAAATTATGGTATTAAATGTAAAATGGGTAGTATATACACTACATAAAAAGTGAATTATTCTAAAATTAAAAATAACTCTCAATGGAATTTAAATTGCAATGAAATTTGTTTCCTCATAATTCTTTTGGATGGACACCACATAAATTCATATATAGTGGTATTAATTTTGTAATTAAATTATAATAGAATCATATAAATATTTATAATATCTTATATGATCATTTTATAATATCCTTTCATCTATTTGCTGCTAATATTTCATAATTTTCTTTTTTTGGTTGTTAATTGCCTTGATTCCTCACTCATTATGTGTCATGAATTTTCTAGTTCTTGTAAATATTATATAGTTAAATAATTTAATGAATAATAATAATGAAATAATTATCATATTTATACATTATTTATACATTTATAAACAATCATGGGAGATGTTTTAGAAAAAAGTGGTGTACATTGCGATCATTGAGATTATAGGTTATATGTATGCATGAATAAACATTCAATTATTAAGTTATCATTTTTGATAGAAGATATGTAATTTATTATCATTATAGTATAATGATAATAGCATAAATATAATATTTTGCCTTTAAAAAACATAATTCTATTTTATACATGTCATCCATGTGGTGTGGTGATTAATATATGATAACATCACTTAATCAAACAAGTAGTCCACATGTTTAGAAATGATATTACCATTATTGAACGAGTAAAAAAAATAATAAAATCATATATTATAATTCCATAATGATAAATATGACTCTAATATAATAATTATGTCATTTATATCACATATTATCATTAAATTTATACTTATCCCTTTCCATGAAATTCATTAATAAAATAAAAATGAAATCACATTGCATGGAAGTAGTATGTTATACACACATGTGGTATTATCATATATCCTATGGAATAAAATTAAAATTATATATATTTTATAGTGAATGTAGATATATAATTACATTATATATATATATATATCATATATATAATTTATATACATAATCATACTAAACCACGAAAGGTTTTATTGGAAACCTAAATAACATATGTTATAAAGGAAGTTGTCCTCCAAACACATGAAAAATGTATTCTTATCATATTTAATGGGTGTTGGGGTGGTTTTATGTCCAGAAATTATCATAAAAAAATATCAGTACTGGTTAAATACTATAGGTATTATATCAATAATTAGGGCCTCTCTCAGAAACCCAATGGTATACTAAAATTTGTGCCACCAAAATGACCATGGAAACACAAAGAAAGGTATGAAACAAATTCCATAGACTTGTAGAAATTGTTACATCTGATATCAAAAACTATATCAAAGAATTTTGGAATAAATCAATAATTTTACCAAATTTCTTTAAGATAAGGAAAAAATGTAATGGATTTTTCTCTCTGTGAGGTGAGAGAATGGAATAAGATAATCTAGGGTGACGAGATACTTACCAATATGATTTTAATGCCACTAAGGGGGGATTCATAGAAACATAGATGTGGGATGGATAAAAACAACTATCGATGAGGTGGAGAAAGATTTATCATATGTTGTGTGTGCGACACACAAATGAAGAATGTAAAAATAATGAAGAAAATGAAAAAACAAGACATGTGGAAAACCATAATTTCACCACATTTATGAGGTAAATGGTTGGCATGCACAGTTTTGTAAATTCTTCAACACATGATGTCCAATGGTCCTGTCCACATGCTCTCCTTTCACAATTCTCCAAACAAGGTGTAGACCACGCATGAGTCCACTTTCAAAAACATCAGGCATGGATGCATGGCCTTGAGCCTTATCCCCACACTATTTTCTAAAACCATGGTTTAGTTCAAAATGTGGGTGCATAGTTAACTGGAAGGGGCCACACTGTTTATAAAAAACATGTTCTTTTAACCGTATCTTCTAAACATATGTCTCAGGCCTATGATACCCCCAAAACCCTTCTGAACTCTTGAGGAAGTTTACAAGCCCTTATACATATTCAAAAATATTATATTGGGTTGATAAAATTCTCATATTTGATTTCTAATGATAGAAAAAAAGTATATAAAACTAAAAAATTCAAAAAATCATAACCTTAATTGTTTTATATCAAAATAAAAAACACATAATGTTACAATCTCACCAATATAAAATTTCTCAACCCCATGTTATGAACCAAAACAAGAAGATGGTACCAAATGTATCCATCCAATTCAATCTATCCTAGGCTACCCCAATCTTAATGGAACAAGTCATTTAACTCACGGGGTCTCCCCACCTTAAGAGTGACCTATCCTAGTAACATCCTGTCTCAATGATCCAACAAAACAATTGTTCCATCAGTCATCCCATTAATCAAGACCCCCCATGATTCATCGTCACTCTTATAACTCATCATTTTCTCCCATTTAATATGTGAAACACATTATAATCCCACACCATATTGGTTCCCTCCTTGTGCCCATGCCATACATGGCACCAACAAGGTCCAGCACCCCACAAAATGCTTAAAAAACTCATGGTGCATCACACATTCAATAGCTGCGCAACAATAGTTTTTAGATGCATAAACACCTCAAATAACCTTTAGATACTAAATTTTATTATTCTATGAACCTTATTAATGATTTACTCAATGGTGGTCAAGTAAATAATTTGGGACAACACACCTCATATATATAAATATCATGAACCCGGGACAGTTCCAACCTACTAACCAACATATTGTTAGTCCATACATAGATACCATGAACCATGTACACCCAAAATAGACATGCCTCAACATTCCATTCTATGAAAAATAGATTAAATGTCATTTCTAATAGCATACCTCTGAACGACTACGGCTCCCCAACCTACACACACTTGAAAACTAGTTGCCTAGCACCTAGCATAAAACTCGACTTTATGAAGCCTGACCTTCATTCGGTGATACCCTATCCTCCATCCACTTACCCAAATACCGGGTACCTCTATATTTTCTATGACATCCCCATGCATTTTTATATCATCTAGAATCACCTAGTACCACTCCATATCTAATGTCACAACCCTGAATCTGCCCTTGTCCCTGACTTCTAGTTTTTTGACAAGGATTCCTATATAACATCTCAAGATTTCTGACTTTATCACATTCCGAAAACAATTATGTAGTCATATCTCATTGAGTTTGGACATTTGTTGGTTGTCCACCAAAAAATAAAATCATAGACGATCTGCTATAACATGGTATAGTTGATTCATCGGCCTCACATCCCTACTAGAAGTCGTCTCAAACATTCTCCCTTTCATAAAAAATATCACCATAGGAATCATATAAATCCATCACCCATCATGAGGATGGCCTACTGATCAAATTTCCCCCAGATTTAAGCACCTGGTTCACCACGTACGATAATTAAGTCAACAAAAGTATGTTTAACTTCTTCCAAATGGAATGATGTCAACTATCCATGAATCTCATCACCCTCGAGGTGTCATCACTCACCATGCTAAGTGAAAATTGGGACAATTCATGGAACATAATTTTGTAATACATGATTGGATAGTCGCCCTAAAAATGGATCTAGAACTACAAGGTATTTTCCACCCTTAGCATCTCTAGAAAAAGTTCTCGATGAACCTTTCCTCAATGTCCTTCCAGGCCAGTCCATCATGTCTACGTTCCTACACCTAACAATCCCACCTGTGCTTATCTGATCATCTGAGAATATAGGTTTCTAGTTTTGTAGAGACCCAAATCATTATCTACATGGAAAATAAATTAATTTTGCGGAATACTTAATACATAACAAAAACATACACACAAGGACCATAATAGTTTAGTGCCTTTGGAAACGTAGAATATAAACATCTAATCATGTTGAAAGATCTTCAACATCTCCCATAAAGATATTCCCCTTTTAGTTTCCTTACCTAAAATCATTCTTTATTTCCTGGGGAAAATAAAACATAAAAAGGGTGAGATTAAATGCTCACTAAGGGAAAACATAGATAAAATAAAACAATCCATAAACATTTGAAAGTAAAAACATGAACATGAAATCTAAACCTTAAAACATCAATCAAAGACATAAATATTTGAAGTAAGTAAGGAATTTATCATAAAGGAACATCAATCACAATAAAATAGAATTGGAATAAAACATGTAATTGTGGCAACCATTCAGCACCTGTTGTGATTTCCATAGTAGCCATGGCATTGCTTCCCAGACCATCTTTGTAGACAAAGTCCCTTTCTGAATCGAGTTCACTCCTCATTCCAGTCCTATATTACTGAACCGCTTTAACTTACCGTTCGATCAATGTCTATCTCATGAGATATAAATGTTTACCCAATGCATTGGAGGGAGATATAGGTCCCACCCATCTCATATTGAAATCATTCTTTCGTGTGCCACAATATAAATATAAATCATTCATCATAACCCAAGAATAAAATAGGTTTCATAAACATCATCCCATCATAACGTAATCCATACAAAAAAAATTGGATATCATTTCATCATTAGAAAAGTGAAACCATATAAATCATAGAGACATGATACTTGAAACATTCACATGTGAAATAATGTCATCTTAGATGAACATGTTTTTGATAAAACACTTGAAATGAATTCTTCAGGAAAATCTCCTTTTTATTCAAAATCATTTTCTTTTCACAAAATGTCCTGAAATTTTAAAAGAAAAGGATTTTTTTGAAAATAGCCATGAAATCTTTTGGAGGAATCTTCATGAAAATAAGGCTTTATAAAACCGTAAAAAATCCTTTCATGACGTATACGTTTAAAAACACATTCTTCTCGTACTTTTGTCGGAAAAGTCAAAAAGTACCATGTAGGGCAAGTAAAAGAAAGATTCCTTCCATACCATGTGGTAAAAGTCAAATGGGACAAAATAACTTAAACATAGATGAATACACTTTTATAAAACACGAACATCGATGATAGAAATAACCCCAGTAAATACTTACGAATAAGCAATCTTGGATAAAAATGAGATTTGCACAATTATCCCTTACCTTAGGTCCGATATGCTTCGTACGTATCTCAACATCATGTATAATGATTTAAATAAGTTCATTGACTTATTACAGAATCATATTCATTGTCATGATATCATATATGTTTCACTTATGACTTTATATTACCCGTTCTTTTGTAAATTCCATGTTAAAGCATTGTTTTGTGTAAAATCATTTCATTTATCTTATGTGTTTCGACTTTTCGTTCTTGATATTATTACTTATATCCTGATTTAAATAATTACAGTATGTAAAACATGATTTATATATAATATATATTAATCATATACATATATATTTTATAGATCGATAAAAGGAATGAAATACACTGTTCATAGAGACGGTAGGCCGTACGTATGCATGACCGTTGTTTTCGTTACTTTATTGAATTGAATGAAACTAAATAGATGAAATACATATATACATACATAAATCCAGTAGCATTATTATTTCATATATTTCATTATTATTCATTATATAAACTTTATGATCATTTATGTATGGTTAACATGGATGATAAATCTCATCGCGTCGTGGAGGCGGTAGTCCATACATATGCACGAGCGATGATATCATTCCCATAATTATTGAAAAGAATTGGAGTGGATGGTATAATATATCAGAATAAGTATGATGTTATAATAACCATATATAGTTATTCTTTACACCATTATACCCGTCCATGTAAGGTGTTGGTGGAAAAACAGATTTCACCACAGCTTGGAGACGGTATTCCGTACGTACGCACGCGTGGTGATTTTTTTTTCCGTAGGATGGCTAGTTGGTGAAATACGGTTGTTTCATACATATAATAAAATATCAGTATATAATTTATACTTTTATTATTACTTCATAATGAAAAAACTAATGAACAATAAGTGGAAGAAGAAATAAAGTTGAAAGAATCGGTAACGGACATTACCTCTTCTTTGAAGCGCCTCTTTGAGACCTCCTCTTAGGGCACTAAAATTGGTCATTGAAGAAGACCAGAACCTCTAGGATGTTTCTATGGAAGTGGAGAAGATAATTTTTCAGGTATTGGCCGAGATTGATGGCTCAACGTGGTGTGAGGAAGAGAGGGAGGAGGTTCCCTTTTATAAGGGAGGAGAGGGGCACCTTTGGAATAACTAAAAATATTATTTTTTTTATAAAGTCATATTCGGTTTTTAAGAGCTCCAAATTGATTTATTTAGAATCTAAGGTGGGTATGGGTAGAAATAATCTAATACAATAGAATTTAGACAAGTTTAGGTTTCTATTTTAACCTCATCATTTAGATTTAACTTTATGATAGATAATTTAACTTTTACCATGTCTTCTTGATTTCTTACACTATAAGGTTAATAAACATACTATAACAAGCCAAACGAACCCCAAGTTGTTTATTATTAATATATATAACCTTATCTAAGTCATTTGGCCGATCCTTTTATTTTGATGAATAAAATAGCAATTAATAATATACTATTTGTTTTAAAAACTATTTTATGTCAATTTTGACACTATTTGGTAATTGATTTTTCTGAAAATCATAACAGAATGATTGGTTAGAAGAAAGTTAACTATATCAATAATATCATGTCATATTAACCTAGAAGATTACTGGAATTCATAAAAAGTCTCAAATTACATTTATTTGGGTATTTATAACATCAATTATGTCAATATTTCATTAATAAGATAATAACTGCATCATCTTTGGGTCATAAATAAATTAAATTATTTAATGTCTAAAAATTATAAATAAAATAAAATTATGTATTAAATATTATTATATGTATAATGAATATTTATTGTCGAATTTATATTATGTATAACCCTATATTAAAAATATTTTAGTTATTAAACATTGATTTTAACCATTTTAACCCTTCTTTAAATAAATTAATAATAAATGTCCTAATATAATCCAAGTGGACCTAAATGGACAAATTGTATTCATATGGTTTTTTTGGTATAATTAAACTTATACAATAGAATTAGGACATTTTTTAGGGTAATAATAATATCAGTTTTACCCTTAATTATCCTATTTACTTTTAACTGTCGAAAATAAAAGTAAAAAGTTACTATTCACCAAAAATTATTTTCATCTAATTGAACGACATTTTAGTCCTTGATATTAACCGTTTCTCTCAGATTTTTGAAATTAAATTCAAAGAAGTGGTAAAATTAATTTAAATTAAAAAAATGTCAGTTTTTTAACTACCACTAAGTGGTTTTACTATTCATCGAAAATTGAAGTTTTTCAGAAAAATACCAAAAATTCAGCCTAAAAATTATTTGATATTCAGAATTCAAAATTGATTTCTATTTTTCCAAATTAATAACATATAAGTGGCATTAATTAAATTTAAATATAATTCCATTTATCAAAACAAATAGTGTGTTTTTATGAAACAAAAACAATCAAAAGATTGATACCTGTTTATATCCAATTTCAAAGTGAAATTAATTCCAATGAACAACATTGGATTAAATGGTAAAAATATATTCTAATTACTATTTAAAACCAATTAAAAATATAATCTAACCATATAAATTATTTCGATGAATAAATTTGTTTTTAATTAAAATGTATCGTGTTTTTATTGTTCATTAAAATATAAAAGTTATCATAATAACATGAAAAATTTATCCAATGTAAATTTTTATATTCTGATTCCAAATAAGAATTTTATTTTCTCAAATTTAACCTATAGACATGTCAAAAGCAAGATTTATAGTGCGTTCACCATCAAAAGGCAGCAAAACTATATTTTTTGAAAAATAATATTTTTACTCAAAAAATTGATTTTGTTCTCATACCATGTTCTAGAAAATGTGTAAGATGAATAATAATGTTATAAAATTCAAAATGTATTTGTTACTATTCATAACTTCTAGTTCATAATAATATTATAACCATATATCATTGTTTAGTGAAACCTTGTATTGCGTACAACACATGCTATCGAGGAAGGTCGTGATTGCGTGTAATGCAAGCCAAGTCAGGGTTGCATGTTGTGCAAGACTCCCCCGTTGTTTTGTATAATAGAATCCAACAATATTTCCTTTATACATTTAATATAAATATATTTATATATATAAACACATTGTTTTATAGAATAATTACTATCAAAATTATGTGTAACATGATCCAAGAGTAGTGTTGTGTATACTGCATGCTCATACGGTGTTGCGTATAGCGCAAGGAAATATTGATGTAGCTTACAACACAAGACATCAATAAAATTAAAAGAATATTTTTCATAAAATCTCGGGGTGTTACATTCTACCCCCCTTAAAATGAATTTCTCCCTCAAAATTCATCGGGGTTATAAATCATTTACTATTCATAGAAACCCACATCGTAAAAAGGAATACTAAAACTTAATTTTAAAAACTAAAGTATGAAATGTAATGATTACCCAAAGAAACTATTCAATGGGTTTCCGTATAGGAGAACATAGGTGAAAATATGTATATGGATGAAAAAATCTAACCATCAAGTTCTGATGGAGAGTGGTAGAGAACATGGCTATGAAAAATCCATCAATCATAAAGCCATAGATTTGGGATGATCTAAGGTACCATCTGATTAATCGGATATAAGGGCACTAGGACAACATTTTTGGTTTTCAAGATCATTTCCCTAAAGTTGATGAAATTGGAATTAGACGAAATACTTTCGTGATTTTGGTATAGTCTCACCGTTGATCATTCTTTGGATAATTTCCACTTCATCTCTTAAAGAAATTAAGTTTAATTTGTTATTCGTGAAGTGTTAGCAGATCATGTGATAGAATGATGGGTCATTCCATCTGTCTAAAAGAAAAGGTTATAAAATTTATCAAAAATACATAAGTCCATCTATAGTGAGATTAATCATATATGGTTTTTAAAATGGACGTATACTTCATATATCATACTACTTAATATAATAAAACTAGTTTCTAGTAAACATGGACTTCCTATAGGCCAGTGGTAGGTGATAAATGCCAGTCGCACTTCGGTTGTGAGTTCGATTCCCACAGCCTTGTCCGACGCGATGGGATGTCGCCCATCCTGCAGGTTGTCCTTTTTTTAAAACTACATTAACATAAATTTCCATCAATAATATTGAAAAAGGTTATATCCTTAAACAATACTAACTTATGTCCAATATAATCTATTCCAATATTTAGGCTTATCTAAAATACTTCGGTCCAATATCATAGTATAAAGAAAATGATTACTTGAAATGTCACATGACAATCACATGAATTCCATCATTTATCCCCCATATATCATAAGAAATATCTTGTTGGTCACATTCCAATCATGTGAACAACTTAATCATGTATTCTCTTGAAATATGAATACCCATTGAATCTTAGTGAAAACATGAGTGCCGTCAAAAGTCAACTCTTTCCACATACCAAAACCCCAAAATTCTATATACTCAAACCATGATATTACTATTTCCTTATATCAGTCATGAGATCATGAATACTATCAAACATTTCATTTTGTCCTTATCCCTTCATTATATGCATATCATCTTTTTTCCAAAAATATCTCAATCACTTTCCATAGTTATAGGTACCATAAAATTATTGAAAACCACAATAGACTAATACAAAAATATTCTAATACACCATAAAATTACCTCAACAACATTATTCTTGAATACCAATACATAAAAACTTAAATCTATCCTCTTCAATTATTGTCCTGGAATAAGTCCTTCCATGATTTAGAGGTAACTTTTTATGTCAGGGCATTGAGTTGGGTAATGCCCATGTTCTCCACAAATAAGACATTGAACTCCGAAATAGTCTATCACTCTATGACCATTTCCTCCACACAGATAACATCTTCCCCTCCATTTGAGGTATTCCTCAAGGTTCTTCTTCCATTCATTAGAAATCTCAATCTTCCTTTCTTTATGCTCCTCAACATGCGAACTTGCATAAAAGTCTACCTTCCTCTTATTTGATGAATTAGTCATACCACTAAATTTCACCTTGTTAATCATATATCGCGATGACTGATTCGGCATAATCACAGTATCGTTCTCTCTAGGAATTACGCAATTTTGTTGCACAAAGTCACCAATTTTTCCATTGGATTCAATGTTAACCTAATTCCTTCTGGTTCCCTCCATTGACTAAAACACAAAAAGAATTCTGTGAGAGGAAAAAATCAGACTAGGGAAAACCACATAGTAAGGGGGGAGTACCGTCAATATCTAACATCTTAGGTTAAATTCTATGATCGTTACCGTAGTTCTAGGACTATATCATATACGTATACTTATCCTTAGAGACATACCTAGACATACCTTAGAAATATCTCTAGGGATCTCACTAAAGTTCTCGCATCCTAGTTTCCAAATGTTTACTAAACCGTTCCTCTGATACCAACTGTAGAGACCCAAAGCATGACATACATGGACATTACATTACTTTTTCAGAATACTTAATACATAACACAAACAGACACACAAGGACCATAATAGTTTAGTGGATTTTGAAACTCGGAATAGAAACATCTAATTATGTTGAAATATATTCAAAATTTCCCATAACGATCTTCCCCTTTTCGTTTCCTTACGTAAAACCTATCTTTATTTCCTGGGGAAAATAAAACATAAAAAGGGTTAGCTCAAATGCTCAGTACGGGAAAACATAGAGAACATAAAAATATCCACAAACATTTGAAAGAAAAAATTTGAACATGATATATAAACCTTAAAACCTAGAGAAAAGACATAAATCTTGGAAGTATGTAAGGCATTTATCATAAAGGAACATCAATCATGATAAAATATCATGGGAATAAAACATGTAATTGTGGAAACCATTCGTAACTTGTTATGATTCCCATAGTAGCCAAGGCATTGCTTCCAAGACCATCTTAGTGGACAAAGTCCCTTTCTGAATCGAGTTCACTCCTCATTCCAGTCTTGTATTACTAAACCTATTTAACTTGTCGTTCTAGCCATGTCTATCTCATGAGATATAAATATTTACCGAAAAAATTAGAGGGATATATAGGTCCCACCCATCTCATATTGAAATCATTCTTTCATGTGCCACAATATAAACATAAATCATTAATCATAACCCAGGAATAAAATGGGTTTCATAAACATCATTCCATCATAACGTAATCCATACAAAAAAATTGGATATCATTTCATCATTAGAAAAGTGAAACCAATTAAATCATAGATACATGATACTTGAAACATACACATGTGAAATAATGTCATCTTAGATGAAAATGGTTTTTAATAAAACACTTGAAATGAATTCTTGGGAAAATATTATTTTTTCTTCAAAATCATTTTCTTTTCACAAAATGTCATGAAATTTTAAAAGAAAAGGATTTTGTTGAAAATAGTCATGAAATCATTTGGAGGAAGCTTGAAAAAAATAAGGCTTTATAGAACCATAAAAATCTATTCATTCTGTATACGTTAAAAAAACATTCTTCTCGTAATTTTCATGGAAAAGTAAAAAAGTACCTTGTAGGGTAAGTAAAAGAAAGATTTCTTCGATACCATGGGGTAAAAGTCAAATGGGTAAAAAGGACATTAAACATACATGAATAAACTTTTATAAAACATGGACATGGATGATATCAATAACCCCAGTAAATACTTACCAATAAGCAATCTTGGATAAAAATGAGATTTGCACAATTATCCATTACCTTAGATATGATATGGTTCGTACGTATCCGATCCTACTGTATAATGATTTAAATAATTTCATTGACTTATTACATAATCATATTCATTGTTATGATATCATATATGTTTCACTTATTACTTTATATTACCCGTTCTTTTGTAAATTCCATGTTAAAGTAGCGTTTTGGGTAAAATCATTTCATTTATCGTATGTGTTTTGACTTGTCATTCTTGATATTATTACTTATATCCTGATTTACATAATTCAAGAATGTAAAAAATGATAAATTTATAATATATATTCATCATATACATATATATATATATAATATAGATCGATAAAAGCAATGAAATACACCGTTCATGGAGACGGTGGGCCGTACGTACACATGAACGCTGTTTTTGTTTATTTATTGAATTGAATGAAACTAAATAGATGACATACATATATACATACATAAATCCAGTAGAATTATTATTTTATATATTTAATTATTATTCATTATATAAACTTTATGATCATTCATATATGGTTAACATGGAAGATGAATCTCATCGCGTCGTGGAGATGGTAGTCCGTACGTACGCACGAGCGATGATATCGTTCCCATAATTATTGAATAGAATTGGAGTGGATGGTATAATATATCAGAATCAGTATGATGTTATAATAACCATATATGGTAATTATTTACACCATTATACCCATCCATGTAAGGTGTTGGTGGAAAAATAGATTTCACCACGGCGTGGAGACGGTATTCCGTACGTACGCACGATTGGTGATTTCGTTTTCCGTAGAATGGATAAGTGGTGAAATAGGGTTGTTTCATACTTATAATAACATATCAGTATATGTGTTATACTGATGTTATTACTTCATAATGAAACAGCTAAAGAAGAATAAGTGGAAGAAGAAATAAAGTTGAAAGAATCAGTAACGGACATTACCTCTTCTTTGAAGCCCCTCTTTGAGACCTCCTCTTAGGGAACTAAATTTGTCTTTTAAGAAGACCAGAACCTCTAGGATGTTTCCATGGATGTGTAGAAGAGAATTTTTCAGGGGTTGGTCGAGCATGAAGGCACAAAGTGGTGTGAAGAAGAGAGGGATGAGGTGCCCTTTTATAAGGGAGGAGAGGGGCACCTTTGGAATAACAAAAAATATTATTTTATTATAAAGTCATATTTGGTTTTTAATAGATCCAAATTGAGTTATTTAGAAGCTAAGGTGGGTATGGATCTAAATACTCTAATATAATATAATTTAGACAAGATTGGGTTTCTATTTTAACCTTATCATTTAGATTTAACTTTAAGTTATATAATTTAACTTATACCGTGTCTTCTTGTTTTTTTACACTATAAGGTTAATAAACATACTATAAAAGCCAAACGAACAACAATTTGTTTATTATTAATATATATAACCTTATCTAACTCACTTGGCCGAAGCTTAGATTTTTATGAATAAAATAACAATTAATAATATAATATTTGTTTTTGAAACTATTTTATGTCAATTTTGACACTATTTGGTAATTGATTTTTGTGAAACTCATACCAGAATGATTAGTCCTAAAAAATTAACTAAATATATACTAACATGTCATTTTAACCTATAAAATTAGTTTAATTCCTGAAAAGTCTAAAATTACATTTATTTGGGTATTTATAACTTCAATTATGTCAATATTTCATTAATAAGATAATTACTCCATCATCTTTGTGTCAAAAATCAATTAAATTATTTAATGTCTAAAAATTATAAATAAAATACAATTATGTAGGAAATATTTCTATATTTATAATTAATATTTATAGTCA
Source organism: Viscum album (assembly GCA_963277665.1). Lineage (NCBI taxonomy): Eukaryota > Viridiplantae > Streptophyta > Magnoliopsida > Santalales > Viscaceae > Viscum > Viscum album. The sequence continues at coordinate 498,154,624 of OY728151.1, read as the reverse complement.
AATATATATTATGTATAACCCTATATTAAAAATGTTTTAGTTATTAAACATTGATTTTAAACATTTTAACCCTTCTTTAAATAAATTAATTATAAATGTCCTAATCTAATCCAAGTGGACCTAAATGGGCATATTTTATTCCTGAGGTTGTTTTTGGTCAAATTACACTTATCTAATAGAATTAGGACATGTGTTAGGGTAATAATAATATCATTTTTACCCTTAATTATTCTATTTACATTTAACCGTGGTAAATAAAAGTAAAAAGTTACTATTCTCCAAAAATTATTTTCATCTCATTGAACCACATTTTAGTCCTTAATATTAACCTTGTCTCTCAGATTTTATAAATTAAATTCACAGAAGTGGTAAAATTTAATTTAAATTAAAAAAGTCAGTTTTTTAACTACCACTAAGTGGTTTCACTATTCATCGAAAATTGAATTTTTTCAGAAAAATACCAAAAATTCAGCCTAAGAATTATTTTATATTCTGAATTGAAAATTTATGTCTATTTTCCCAAATTCATAACATATAAGTTGCATTAATTAATTTTTAATTTAATTCCCATTATCAAAACAAATAGCGTGTTTTTAAGAAACAAAAACAATCAAAAGATTGATACCTGTTTATATTCAATTTCAATGTGAAATTAATTCCAATTAACAACATTGGATTAAATGGTAAAAATATATTATAATTACACTTTAAAACCAATTAAAAAGATAATCTATCCATATAAATTATTGCAATGAAAAAATTTGTTTTTAATTAAAATATAGCGTGTTTTTACTGTTCATTAAAATATGAAAGTTATCAGAATAATATGAAAATTTAATCCAAAGTAATTTTTTATATCCTGATTCCAAAGAATAATTTTATTTTGTCAAATTGTACTTATAGACATGCCAAAAACAAGATTTAATGTGGGTGCACCATCAAAAGGAAGCAAAAAAACATTTTTTGAAAAATACTTATTTTACTCAAAAAATTGGTTTAGTTCTCATACCATGTTCTAGAAAATGTGTAAGATGAATAATAATGTTATAAAATTCAAAATGTAGTTGATACTATTAATAACGGCTAGTTAATAATAATATTATAACCATATATCATTGTTTAGTGAAAGCTTGTATTGCGTACAACACACGCTATCGAGGAAGGTCGTGATTGCATGTAATGCAAGCCAAGTGAGGGTTGTGTGTTGTGCAAGACTCCTCCGTTGTTTCGTATAACAGATTCCAACCATATTTCATTTATAAATTTAATATATATATATATAAACTCAATGTTTTGTAGAATAATTACTATCAAAATTGTGTGTAACATGATCCAAGAATAGTGTTGTGTATATTGCAAGCTCATACGGTGTTGAGTATAGTGCAAGGCAGTCCTATTGTAGCTTACAACACAAGAAATCAATGAAATTAAAAAAATATTTTTTATAAAATATCAGTGTGTTACACGTTTTACCCTATACATTGAGTTGTATCTAGCTACTTGAAATGAATATTAGTATCCTCATTCATATTCTCAACCACACGTGGACAACCATTACCCTAAAAAAGTAGTGGGTGATGAATTTGGAACTCACGTCTCAGGTAATCCATAGACGGATCCACTCCCTATGCTCCCCTATCGATGCCCTGGATCACACATACTAGTGTCCCTTGGATATAAACATTGATCCACGACCCAAAATAAGTATGATTTGGCATCTACTCCACCTACAATGGAACCTATTCCAAAACCCTTCCTAGAGCTTATACATGATCTTATACCTACTACACTGGACCCTCAAGTGTCTGAATGTGCTCATGCTCTTTCAGCACCCTACCCTCAACTACATATATCTATATTCAAGTAATCTATGTGGGGATCTAATGAATACAATAACATGGTTATAAATCCCATAGATTTATAATGCATATATGAAATGTAGTTATAGGTAGAGCATCCTCAATACCCTAAACCTTTCCCATCGCAACCGTGAGGCACAATATCTCATGCTCATGGCCTACATACCAACCTTAAATATATCCACATATCAAAAAATCATCAGTCCTTGCCCATCATGATGAACTCCATCACCTTGAACTAATGGCCTTTTAACCCAACCTAGTGGTCGACATCATCCCATTTCATAGTACATTCCTTCACTTATATGATCCAGGCTAATATCATATCACCAAATATTTACACAGATATACACAGCATGAAATACTACATTTCACCAATAAATTTAAAACATCAACATGAATATATAAAATTTAAACATCTTATAATGTACATTTCAAATTCAAAAGAATGCATCATAATAAAACCTTTCCTCAATAAGAAAAGGTTCCAATTCTCATTCCTTCCCATATCAGTCCAAAGGTTTCATTGCATAACAATTAAAAATATTATTTTCAAATAAGAATCTCGGGGTTGAAATAAATCTATATGTAAATGATAATCATTAAATGACATTTCCCACCCCTGTAAGCTAAGTTCACCCCCCTTTCATGGGTTTTATGAACCAAAACACGATCTGTAAACCCAGTTCCAACAACCCCTAGTCTCAACTCTATCATAACCAAAATATTAAGACCATTAGAAAATAAGGACATAATAAATCTAATTCTCATTAGTATCTATCCATAGTTTTCTAATAAATATCATTGAATAAATTATATGATACCACTGGTAGCATTTATACCCAATTAGACACCCGAACAGTGATATAGGGATAGGTTCTACTAGACTTGGATGCTCTTACACATACACAGAACTCTGTCAACTAGAAGTGATGGTATAAAAGAGAAATATTGGGGACACTATACCCTTATGGGTATGATATAACAATGGTCCATGTAATATATATAATATCACGTGGAAAAGAAAGTCCCCCAGACTTGAACTAGCCCCAAAAAAGGTGGAATCATAGTTATTAATATGTAATAGACAAATAATAACTAACAACAATAATAGAAATATATAAACAGACCAAAAATACCACTTGTAGATATTTAAAAAAGAGAATGAACATATATCAAGTCATATATATCAATAAGCAGTATAGGGTCTCCATTTACCTAAAATTATTATATACATACACATATGACATACAGATTGATAAGTTAACAAAATTAAAACTCCAGATGTGGCAACAACTCATGGTCCCTTACCATCATCCATGCCAACTCAACCATGGATCCATCCCACAACATAAACCCTTACCTAAATGTAAAATAATATAGTATACACACATCCTGAAGGGCCAATTTAGGTTGTGACAAAGAGTCATAGTTGGACACCACCCATGATTGAATACCCATATCAAGTGATTATGCATGTTCGTAATATAATAAATAACTTTGAAGGAACAATATTCAATTAATTTAATAAAAGCATTCTCGGTTCTCAATAGCCACCAGGAATATTTTACCTAACTCAACTAGCATCTAAATCATTGAAGGCGACAGGTTACATAGCCTGTGTTTCAAGTTATACACTGTAGTAGAAAAATCTATGTGAACCCACATGTTACACCTAAACTAAAGTTACCTGACACCTCATTCCACTTGAAACCAGACGTCTCAATAGAGCACTGATGTACGAAAGGTATGTACAAATAGGGGTAACTGGTCCCTCGTACCCCTACACAAATTCACCCATTGACACAAATCCAAACTTATTTTGGAATAGTTATACAAATACAAAAATAAATGAAACTATCAGGTCATCGCATGACATCCAAAAGAAAACCATTCTCTATCCTCTATAAATAGCCCAAGCATAACATCCCCAAAATGCTAAGCCTCATCCCCCAACCGATAGCCTTATCTCTATCTTCTTGAAGTCTCCCCACCTTCCTCGTAGCTTTCACAGGAAATTACCCCAAAAACAATTTCTTATTATGCACTACCGTGGGCCCCTACCCACTCGAGTGGCCAAAACCACCTCATCACTAAGTCAGCCTCTATGAGAAGGACTCCAAATAGGGCTTCGGCCATCATGGATTAGTGGGAATAACCAAATATTTTACAAAAGACACATCCAACTGAAACATGGTTCCCTTATGGCCATGTTTCTCTAGTGTAATGGCCATTCCATCCAATATCTTGGTCCATACCCACAACTTTCTAACCATTCCATCTCAAACCGACATCCATGATTACAAGTCCTATGGTCAACATCACCCAAAAAAAATATAGTCCAATCCCAATAAGAGATCTATGTTTCCTCAATCTTGATGTTCATACCACATTAATATCTCAGGTTGATTCCATCTATATCTAATAGATCAAATAATATAAAATTCAATCTTGGCTATTAATTCAATTTAATTGAATTGAGTAGCTCAATATAAAAGAAACTACTCAATATGTATGAGTAAATAATTCAATGGTATTGAATTTTATATCTAAAAATAAATAAAAATATTTAATATATACCATTGAAACCCACATGGCCTAACTAACAAAGGTGTTTCATGTCCTTTTACCTGATATTTCATGTTTGAATTGGGATTGGGCTTGCATTATGGTATCCCATATGTTCATACAATTAGTTTGACATTAAATATTTGGGAATTTCTCAAAAATCCAATGGAATGCTAAAAGATGCAATCGAAAATGACCGTAAAAACATAATTAAATCTTTTCTCCAACATACATAGACTAGTAGACGTAGGAAATTCAGGAATGAAGATCTAACTCAAACCAGTTTGGATGAAATTGATGATTTCTTCGACCACCCTGAAAATTGGAAAATATGAATCAAATTTACTCCGAACACACTGAGGAGAGGGAAATAGTGAATACAAGCTAGGGTGGGGAGAACCATACTGATATGGTTCCTACACCACTAAAAATTGATGTGTTGGAACCTAGATGGCGGAGGGAGATAAATCCTTAGTGGATAGGATGAGGAGGATTCCTCCTTTTCTATGTGTGTGACCCACAAAGAAAGAATGGGGAGAAAGAAGAATTAAAAGGAAAAAATAAGAGTGGAAAACCATAATTTTTCCACTTTAATAAGGTTCATGGTTGGATCACATATTTTTGTAAACCAAGCACTATCTGTATTTCACATAATATTCAAAGGTCCAGATTGGATGGTCTCACTGCAAGGTTTTCCAAACCATGTGCAAAATGTGTGTGATCTCTCTATCAAAACTATAGTCAAGGCCTTACAGCTGTGCCCCACACCCCTGCACGATTTTACAAAACATTGCTTTTGTTAAAAATGAGGGTGCACTGTAAGCTGGAAGAGGCTGCACATATTACTCTAACTGTGTTCCTTGACCTACTACATCCCAAAACATTCTTAAAGCCACCAATTCCCTTAAAAACCTTTTAAACACCCTAGGCATAATCCAAGAAATAAAAACCATCCCAAAACATGATATTGGGTTGAAGAAACTCTTGTAATTAAGTTTATATGATCAAGAAATAATTTAGAATATCGAAAAATTCAAAATTTCATTATGTTAGAAGTTTTCGACTAGATTAAAAAACCCAGGACGTTACAATGATCAAGTAGAAAGACCACACCCATAAAAAATATATATAAAAACAACAAATATAATAATAAAACATTAATTTTTAAGATAAATATATAAATATATTCTAGAAGGATAATAGAATTTAATGAAAAAAGAATGTAATAATATGTATTTTTAGGAAGTAGGGGACCCATATGACTGATATAAATCTGGCCATTGGAAATGTAACCAGACAAATTGAATAATTACATGATTTTTGGAAAAGTAATATCACAGTTGGGAATAATAATTAGACTATTGGAATAGTAACCTCTCTTATGTAAGTGTAAAATAATGTTTTTGTATCATATAATATAAATATATAATATATTTTAACCATTTTATAAGAAAAATAACTTTTCTAAAGTGGTATATTAATTGAATGTATTTTCTATAAAGCATTAATTTTAGTGATAAAAATATTATAATAAATATAATTATTTAAATAAAATTTTAGGTACGTTATATGTATTTCTAAATTACTAATGTATTGTATTATAATGATAATATAATTTTATGATGCCAGATGTAATTTTTGAAACGATCATAAAATCGATTATAATACTAACAACAATATTTTCTTAAAAATGATGATTTTATTTAAAAATTAAACTTATAATTTTTATAGAATTATTTTCAAAAAATTAATTTTGTTTTTGAATCCACACACAAAAAAACAATGTTATGTTCTTAGTTCTTATCTAAAATAGTTGAATTTTTTGCAAATAGTGAAATACAGAAATTTATTGTAGAAAACATTATAAGCCAAATAAATGAATTTGTAATTCATGAATGAGGTAATAAGCCATTAGTTTAAAATCACTTGAACAATTTAGTTTATATATCCATATGATTCAAAATTATTGACAGTATTGAACCAAAATAATAAAATAATGAATATAATAACAAAAAAAAACCCATATCCTACACATATAAATACCACCCTCCCCACACCTTGTAAGAACATAAGTTTTAAAATTATCTAAAAAAGCATATCTTAACCACTCTACTCGCATCAATATGATAATGGTCCCACTAAAATACTAATTCATAGTTCTTTAAGGGGGCCATCAAGGATGTGACATTTATGAATTAACATTCTCAATTGACCTCATTAAATTTATTTTCTTCCTCAAAATTCAGGTCACATCCTAAATCCATTAGAAAATAATAAAATATATTATAATTTACATATTTAAATTATATATTTAAATTTTTATTTATTCTATCAACCCCTTTCCACATATCCTCATACTCTAAAAAAAATGTTGTTTTTATTATGTCAGTTAACTACCTTTATAAGAAATGTCTCTTTGTATTCGACAAATAAATTCATGGAGGTTTTAAATTAAATTATAATTAATTATAATAAACTAGAAGTATATATTATATGTAGTTTCATATTCTAAATTGATTATATGTTCATAACATTAAATAAAGTGAATATATCCTGACATGTTCAGTAAAATTGAAAAAATATACTCAGCAGTTATAATAATGTTTTATTAGATTAATCATACAAACATAAAAAATGTTATACATGACCATTAAAACAAATGTAAATGAAATTAGACCATTTAATTTGATATATTGAGTATTATTACTATTTATAAGAACTTTAATAAGTATAAACAATTGAACCAATGATGAACCCTTGAACGAACACTCGTGAAACAACAAAATTATACTTTATAAGTAATCTTAATTTCCAGAAATTAAAAAATGAATTTATAATAATTAATATATATGTGTAATATGTTATGAATTATGTAATTAGTAAATTTGAATTTATTATCTAGGACATTTAGTTCAAGTGTATAACACATTTGGAAATATGTTGAGCGATCCCTCCAAACAATCATATTTTATTTGGGTTATTCATTATCTATCTCTACCTCAATTTATCTCTTTATTATTCTAATATTATTATAATATAATCATTAATTATGTCCCAAAAATATTTAAAAACAATTTTTAACATTTTTATAGTGATATACATTTTTAAATGGGTCTCATCCTAGTTTCTTTTAAAAATATTATTAAAGGGAAACTCCCTCTTTAATTCCCACATTTAAATTAAAAATTAAGAAAATGACGTAAGAAATTAATTGTTTCAAAAATAGTCATTATTACAGAGAATTTTTTTTGGTGTAGTCAGCTTTAATATAAATTATTATTTCCTTACACTTAGTAAATACTCTTTTATCATATCCCATAAACCTTTCTTCAGTGGAATATTTCAAGAGATACCTAACCCTCATTTCACACAACTTCACTTCAGTTAAAAAACCATCATGATATATTCTTAATATTCCTTTATTAATGTAAAAAAATGATTAAATCTGTTCTTTTATGGAAGTTATTATGATGCTTTTGTTGGTTATTCATTATGAAACATTCTTTTTTCCATGGGTAATCCTTCTGATTGTTCATTATGTTTGATTTAATAATGTGGAAGACCTATTCTAGTACATTTTATGATGGTTGAACCCCAATATAATTCCAACTAAAAGGATAATGTTTTATCTCATTAGACATTGTGGTTAGGATTAGGTTGTAACCCTATTCTATTAAGGGACTATATCCACCACGTGATAAGGTATTGGTGGTTTTCTTTGACTCATGTTTATGATAGTTTATAAAAAACTACCACATTAATATGAATAAATTATCATACTATTCCATGTTATATATGTTGTGCTTTAATATTATTATTCAATATAAATTCCGTTTATTTTATCTTGTTATAACTTCTAAAACAAGTTATATGATTCATTTTTGTGTTTTTGTCCTTACTAAGAATTTAGCTCACCCCTTTGGTATATGTATTCCTGATGTTATCTTATGATTATGTGGGTTCCTAAATTCAGTTAGGATCTTATTAGGGGTATTAATAAAAGACGTCTTATTCTAGTTTTAGTTTATAAAATTATGCACCTATTCTTAAAAACACAATAGGATTATTTTATCTTTATTTTGTATTGGATGAATACTTATGCATACAGTCATGTACAAGTAATGGTAAAAGGAATGGGACACTGTATTGTTTCCAGATCATTGTTTACTTATTTATAGGTATTTTTACAAGAATACCCTTGTGAGAACCATAGTGATACTTCTATAAACATGGACCACCAATGATGAATCTATGGGAATCATATGTTAAGATATACTTTAAATTTATATGTTATTCCTTCAATAATCATAGTTTATTTAGATTCTCATTAAATAATTATTCAAATCCATGTTTTTTATTAGTTAAATTAAGGAAATTGTATAACCCATTACAACAACTTAATTACTGATTTCCATCAATAGATTCCATAAAAGATGGTAGGGGTAGATCAAAACATCATGATAGTACAAACTCAACTAGATCAAATTATAAATAATAACATGAATCAACTATAACACCATCCTCTTAAATAGGATCAAATGGTGGTTGAATCATTCATTCATCAATGTAATCAAACCTTTATAGTATCATCATATTCTCTCATTAGAGAATAATATACTAACCCTCTTGAGAATATATTATCTATTCTCCAATGAACAGAAGAATAGAAATTAATTTTTTCATTCGATTATTTTGACGGGGAAGATAAATAGTTATGGAAAATGCTCATAAACATGAATTATAAAGAGTAAATTAACTAAATTGAATGGGATGGATTCAATAAAATACATTTTAATGAATATTATACCCAAACACACCATTATAATATGAAAAGGGTGTTCTTCTGACTGATGCAAAAGTAATGTGAGACTAGTAGGGAATATGAGGAAACAATTACATGTCTTTCATGATATGCCTCTACTATTTTCATGGAAACTCAAAGTGTAAAGACCCGATCCCAAGTAGACCATAACCAATTTTTTCTTTATTATATTGGATTATGATTAAATGAATCTCATCCTAAATTATAAAATAGTTTGGTAGTCTTGGTAAACATGATAATACACTATTTTGTTCTTATATTTGAATATACATATTAAAACATAATTTTCCAAAGAATAAAGTAATCCCTATAACATTTACATGAATATAAATGATTTTATAGTTGTCATATTCTTAGAAAGGTATGCAAAATAAAGGTCAGATCAAATTATCAGAAAGGATTTAGTCTAAACAAACTGTCATGAATAGATAAGAATAATCAATATGGGAAGGTAAATAACTAAAAACACATGGAATTTAAATATCTTAACTATCATAATAAATATGGTTTGTTAAATATCTTAAAACACAAACCATTTAATCTGTATCATGAATCTCATAACTGGATAAGGCATAATCATCATAGAAAAATAATTGAAAAAACATGCCATTTAAAAAATAAAATGAGAATGAAATGTATTTAGAGATAATATAAATAGGAAAATATCATAGACAATAATAACTAGAATATTGAGGAAGATAATTCATAATTATTAGAGAACATGTTCTCATAAACACGATACCTCTACCATCAAGGACTTCTCACAATATAGGTTATGATGACAAGTAGAATCCCATTTATATTTAGGTTACTAATTCACATAATAAGACTATAGATTCACCACGTGTATATCTATAAATACTTCCCTCCCATATTGGAATGTCCAAATAATTCCTCACATATAAAATAATATGTTTAATTCACAAAAAATTTGTTATACCATTAAATATCCACATTGTATAAAGAATACCGATTTTCAGTATTTCTCCAGTAAATAGAATAACATTCATTGTAAAATACATTATATATAATGGAGATACATTTTTAACAATAATAATATGTATGAAAATTATATGGATTGTTTGGTGAAATTTAATATCCAATGATCACTAGTAAGAGAATAATTTAATCGAATATTAGAGACAATAAATATGGAATAATAAAGGGAATTACAATATATTCCATTATCAAAATAACCATAAACCTTCACAAAGAATAATAATGATTTTGTGAACACAACATATACCTAGTGGATTATATATAAAGTAAAAGGTTTTTTCATTGATAAATATAAATACCATAAAAAAGTTCTTTAAAAATATTCATGTGGAATATATCCATTCTATTTTGAAAATGAAATTTTAAAACATAGCGTTAATATAAAATTATTAAAATAATTTTATTATAAAATAACCTTTTATATTTTATAATGTATTCTTTGAATCATTGAGTGGTCATGAAGACATGAAATTTTATACATGTCTTACATGTAAAAATAATGATTACTTTAATTTTGTAGATAAAATACAAATAAGAATTTTTTAGAAAATGACGTAAATATTCCATTAAATATTTTATTATTTAAAACATGGTTGAACATTTTTTTTAAAAATTAAAATTAAAAAATGATAATGACATATTTTAAAATAGTTTTATAAATCAGGGTTTTTGATGGAAATGTATTTTCCACTAAACTGGGAAATGAAGTCAGAATTTACTAAAAACGTTTTCAAAAACATTTTAGGTTATAAAGAGTGGAAAATGGTAATATTATATGAGAAAATAATGAATACTGAGAGGATAAGAAATTTAAAACGTTTTGCTATCATGTAATCAAATAATTTCCATCCATAAATATTCAAGATTAATCTATCAAGATAAATATGATGTTTTCAAATGAACCCTTACAAGTATCATAATTTTAAAGTTATAAATAATCACTGAAAAAATATGTGTAGAAAATGTAAATAAATAAAAAACATGTGTAAAGAAATATAATATATAATTAAAATTCATTATATGAATAATCTGGAATCTCAATTTCCAATGAAGATGTTATATTACAAAATTAAATGAAATCGAGTAGTGAAGTTCATTAACACATTGTAACATTAATATAAAAATCTCCTTGGAATAAATAATTCAACTCTTGAAATTTAATACAATGACTTATAATGATATAATTATATTAATTGTCAAAGTAACCTTATATGCACTATATAAAGGAATTTAGATTCATAACATTACATTATGCCTCAATAAAACGAAATTGAGATGTAGTCACTAACCAAAAGCTACATTTTGGTTAAACGAGCTTTAACATCCAATATAATGTATTTAAACTTGTAATTAACTTTTAACATAGCTATATTAATATTTATAATGCCATATATGATACTTTTATAACATATTACAACATTTTTGCAAATAATATTTCACTATTTTCCATTTTTTGGTGTTAATTACATTGTTTTCTCATACATGTTTTTTAATGAATGTTATGGATCATCAAAATATTATAAAGTCGCATTTTATATTTAATAATAATCATTAAATAAGTATAATATTTAAATTTAAATTATAATTCTATAAAAAATCATGAATGGTGGTATTTATAAATGTAGTGCATTATGATCATGTAGAAGGTAGGTCATACGTACATATCAGTAAAATTGCAGTTTTCCATTATAATGATAGATAATATGTAAGTAATATTATACCATTAAAAATTATCATAATATCATAAATAAAATATTATTTTTTTTAAATATACTTATATACATCTTCCATATAGTTTGGTGATGAAAAGAGAGTCACATTACTTTGTGAATTTGGTAGTTTACACATATCTGAATGTCTTTATGATATTTTAGTGAGAAATAATGTAAGAATGGAAAATATATATTATCATTTTATAATAATAATTACTTCCTGAATATCCTTATTATTTCTAGTATATATAATATATTGAATAATTTTTTTCTTATTTCCTTCCATGTAAAGAATTAGTGAGAAATGAAGCAAGTCGCATCGTGAGGCGGTAGTCCACCATAGACAAGAGAAACGTTATGAAACCCCATATTGAATCAAAAGTAGAAATGTTTTATATGAAATAATGACTCATTATGTATAATTGTGTTATAAATATAGTATATATAATTTATATCCATCATCATACCACATCTATGAGAGGTGTGGTTGGAAAATGTGTCACATCGATTAGTGAGGTTGTTGTATGTCGTACACAAAGGCACCATGATCACTACCAATATGACAAAATTGGGGATTGAAATATGTAATTACAATAAAATAATAACTTTAATTAATATTTAATATCATTATATATATATATAAATAAATTAAAAATATTTCAATGAGGTGAAAGAAGAAAAAAAGAGCAGGCAGAGTAATGAATTTTACCCTTTCTCAAACCACCTCTTCATGATTATAGAAGAACTATTCCTAGAATATATTTCTGACAAAAAATTAAAATATGATTAGGGGATTGAATTTGGGATGTTATTTTATCATTTAATTTCAAATTAAAAGTTTTTTAATGTCTTTATAAGAGAGGATAATGGTTTATTTTTATAAGTGAGGTGAGTGTCACACTTTTAATTGTTGAGGAGAAAAATATATACCCGTGTTTTTCAAAATATAAAATTGTCAAAACAGATCTATTATCAATAATTATACATATTAAGGTCTACATATATCCACAAATTATATTTTATATAAGTCATTATGCCAGGTTAACCCTTATCTATTTAGTTTTCACCCGCCCACGGTAAACACATATTAACCTTAACTCTCCTACTCAATTTTTACAATTTTCACTATTAATTAGGATAAAAAATTATGGTTACCTTATTAGAAAATATAAATTATTATTATTCAAAATATGGAATCCTTTTTACAAATTTCAAATCAATGTAGTGAAATTTTTTTTATTTAAAATTAATCTCAGAGAGGGAACAAGACAGCAGGATTTTGAAAGATAAAATGTCCAAATGCTTACAAGTTTTTCTAGAAGAATTCAGTATGATAATGTTTAAAATTACCTACATTGGATTAATATATATATTTTAAAATAATTATAATTTAAAACACATGTAAAATTTAATTAATTCTATTGAATTATTTAAATGAAAAGATAGTTTACAATAAAATGAAATATTTTCCAATATTAATCAAAAAAAGACACATTTTAGAAAATTCCTAAAATGTAATAAATATTTAAATATAATATGTTGACCAAAAATGAATATAATTTTATCCAATAAATTTCTAACATTGGTATCAATTAATTTTAAATTTTGGGTAAAAATCATGACAACAATGCCTTTTATAATAAAATAAATTTTTTTAGAAAACTTGTAATTTTATTTTAAATAATTTTTATTTTATTTATATTCATTTGATGACCAAAAGTTTCACAATATATTTATTTTTATTCATAATCTCTTATTTAATGGGTAAATTATAATGGTATACTATATTATGGATTATTTAGACTCTGGTTTGTGTGTTCTGTAAGCTATCAAAGAGATTAAATCTAATGAAATATATTTCTTAAGATGTTTATGATCATTGTTTCTTATCTCATATAATATCCAAAAAAATTTAATCTTTTATATTCTAGGGGTTTCTCAAAAATAATTTTGGAAAACATATTTATATTATTCACTGTTATTTTACTAAAGGCATTTTTGATTTGATTCATTGGTAACTATGGAGAGATTGTACATTATTTTGTTATAGTTGAGAAACATATTTTTGAATCTCATTAGTCTCATTAGATCTAAGATAAAATCAAAAATATTGTGTTTAATATGGGTGTATTAGTTGATAAATCCCACTTAGTAAAGAAATACTAACAACCCATGTATCAAATGTTTTTGAAGTTTCATATCAAGAACTACTTAAAGGGAACGTGGAGATTCATAAAATGTGTAAAAGAGGAAAATCAGGAAAATAATTGATGGAGGGATATGAAAAATATAATTATTATGGAAGAATGAATAATGTTTTATATAAACACTCACCTGATAGTGATTTCTTTAAACTAAAAGTAATAGAAGAATTATGTGGGAAAATTCCCTATGACAGGGTTTCTGAGAGAAAATAAATTATAGCAATCTCTAATGCAGTAAGGAAGAAAATATTAAATCACAATTCATAATGTGAATCCAAAAAATTATGTGGTGATAGGTACACTAGTCATTTATTAAATAATAGATAATTTAATATTTTATTTTGGTTCAAAACAGTCTTCTTTATCTTGAATGTTTATTTGAACTATTCAAAAACCACCATAAAAAATGAAGGTCGCATAATCCATAAGAACAATTTAGGGAGATATTATTGAATCTAAATTATAAAACACATCACTGGTCATTTTTTAGGGACTAACCCTCCCAAAAAATCTCATATTACATCCACTATTATATTTCTATTATATATTAGTTATATATTGGATATCATTATCATGAAAACATCAACCATTGGGAGATGGATATCGCTCTTAACATCCTATGGAATCCTCCAATTCTATAAAAATTTAAGTATAATAATGAATATACATTCGAGTATTCTACACATGAATTGATACTATTTCTTGATTATATATCATATGTAGCAAAAATTATTGAGACAAATGGTAGGATCATTAATAATTAGATGCCCTTTTTGAGTGACTATACAGATATGTTTGACGAAGAATTTACTATTCTTCATCAAAATTGATAGTTTGAGTTCTCAATTAAAATTATTCAAGTTTGTATTAAAATATCAATGATTCCATTTTGGATGGGTACCAGTGAGTTAGAGGAACAAAAGAAGTAGTTATAAGATATTCTAGGAAAGGGTTTTATATGCTCGAGTTCTTTACTGTGGGGCGAACTAACCCTTTTAATCAAGAATACTATTGGATAAATGAAAATATGGATTTATTATCATTAGAACAACAAAATCATGATAAAAAAAGGTATCTAGTACCATATATATTTAAATTATTTTACAATCGTAGTGGGAAAATTATTTCTCTATTGACGACCTTTTGTTGAGATATCATTAAATAAATGTGTAGAAAACATATATTCATAAAACTACCTTTTTAGAGAGGAATGAAAAGTATTCTTCATAGTGTTTTAAAAATACTCACTAATGATCCAAAAAGATATCAAGGAATAATCAATATAGTCTTTTGATATTACCTCAATAAATTAAAAGTAATCTTTATAGTTGATATTCCATTGTACTAAAAGGGCTAGGAGGAGCATGATGATTATTTTAATACTATTATAATGAAATTTATAAGAGAGAAACTATATGAAATGTATATTAAATATTAATTATGAATTGAATAAGTACCATTATTTGGGAATTTTTTTAGAAGTAAATTGATATAGGTAGAATTCTCTATTGAAAAGGAAACTAAGGATTGGACGAAACTAGTATATGTCCAAGAAAACCATATTTTCCTTTGTTTATTTGGATATTATCGATGATTTTAGAAAAAATATAATTATGGAAAAAACACTATCCAACCATACTCAGAAGGGAGTAATGTTTTTCTAGACTAGTGAATCTGAAGGATTCTTCTTGGAGTTTTAAAAAGGATTATCACTTCATTAGTATTTACATTACACATAATTAGGGAACTCTTATTATTATATTTTAATGCATAATTTAAGTGAATTGGATATATACTATTGAAAATTGATTATTCGGTATGATAAACCTCAAGGAACCTGAATGATAATGAGAAAAACTGTCCCACACAAGTGTTCGAGACACCAGATATAAACTGGACATTGAAACTTTGGCATTATTATCAACATGGGAGAAGTGTGAGATAATATTGATCACAAGATCCAAAAATATAGTTTCACATAGAAGGATATTAGTATTAACCAGTGATGATGGGTAAATATCATGAAGGATTATGATGGGTCTTTCCACCAACATCTTAGTTGAGAAATTTGTTTTGCAGTTCCTCTATGAATAAAGTATCCTGACACATTATCAATAATGAGAATTGGAAAGGAACTAATCATTTTTGTAACGCCCCGACCCCAGCTACCCAGAGTCGGTGCGTTACTTCGTAACATTGGCATGATCACAAGAAAGATCAAATCTCGAAAGACCGATTGGTTTAGTAGCCTTGGAAACACTAGATATATTCATAAGTTTTACATTACATCATTAAATGAAAAACTACTACAACTACATATTGTCTCCATAATCCACACTCATATCCCCACATAATATCCCTGCAGGTCATTCATAACTTACTTCTTCACTTCCTGGGAAAAATAAAACATTGAAAAGGGGTGAGCTCAAATGCCCAGTAAGGATAACAATATAGCGAAAACTTTCATAAATAAGAATAAACTTTTAAGGAAATGTATAACTAAAACAAAATCCTTTCAAACATGAACTTTCAACATGGTATGGCATAAATAAAATGAAATAATGTCATTTACTTACTCACATGGATATTCTACTAATCGAATAATCACATGCAAAAATCAATAACCACTTTCATAATGATGGAATGCATAATGCCAGACTATCATAACCACATAGCCAAGGCCTCGTGCCAAGACTACAAATAAGATTTTGTCAAGGCCTTGTGCCAAGACACTAGTTTGTCTCATGAGACCTACCGATGCATCGAGGAGCTATAGCGGGCTCCACCCGTCACTTATTAAGTCCAATGCATTCCCATATGAAAAGGTTTAAACATAACATAAACATTCGTATTAAAACTAGCATACGAAATGTCAATAATTTCACCATAAACTATGAATGGTATAAAAATAGCACATCCATAGTCAAACATATAACAAAACCTTCAATACAATATAGAAGTTTTGTATCATAATAAACCAACTTCAAATAATCTTAAAATCCATCAAAGGATGTTGACGTAGATGAAATCAAAATTATTTTTAAAGAAATATCTTCTTTTATTTTGAAATCATTTAAGATCCATATAAAATAAAACATTTTATTTGAAAATATTCTTATAAGCTTGTAAGGAAAGATCTGAAGATTTTATAACGGCGTAAAATAACCGCACCCGCCATATAAGTTAAAAAAAAACATTCTTACCTCAATTCTGTCGAAAAGGTTAAAAAGGACCTTGTTTTGAAAACGACGGAAAGATTCCTTTATAAACCTCTTATAAAAAGTAAAACAAGGGTATAAATGACTTTAACCCATATTCTTGTAAATAGTAAAAATGTTTTGAAATACATTTTTAAGAAACATGGATGTGGATGATAAAGATATCCCAGTAGATTATTACGTATAAACAACCTAAGATAATGAAGAGATTGTGAAATAACCCTTACCAATTTGGTAACTTATGAAACATACAACCCATGAAAGAGGTATCATACAATGAATATGTAAATAAACATAAATTAGAGTGTATTACACAAAGAATATAATTATGGGCAGTACATACACCACCCAAAAGGTGATGGTGGCAATATGGCATGAATCTCACGGAAATAATGAGTGAGATGAAAACCCCTTACCACGTTAATCAACTGAGTCGTATGGCCAAAAGTTAATAAACACCAAATTATTTACATAATAACATGAATATAAATTGAATCATGATAATATATATCAAATGGCAGTACACAATACACCACTTTCAATAATTTAGTGGCGAACAATGGAAATCTCACGGAATTGAAAGTGAGATAAGAAAATCCCTTACCTTGTACTTTTCCTTGGTTGGGGTAGGTTAACCTCCTTTATAATGGTGAAATAGTTGTTATTAAATTATAAAAGAATCATATATAATAATCTGATATCATATATGATCTTTTAACATTGATTTGTTAATAATATCTTAGAATTATCGTCGTTTCGGGAGTTAACTTACTCATTTTCTTTTATATGTTTTGTTACATAAGCCATGGTTGTTGTATCTTATTCATATCCAGAATGATATCCAGTCCCTAAACATCATTTTTAAATCATCAAATGATAATTATACTTGAATGGATACGATGGAGAATGAATCTCATCGCGTTCGTGGAGACGGTAGTCCGTACGTACGCACGAACACTACTTCCATTTAATTTTTATTTTAAAAGAATTGTATCCAAATGATACATAGGTATATTACTATTCCAGTATAATATAATATTTTATATATGTTACTTAATTTCATTAACACTATCCTTTATACGTTCCATGTGTGGTATGAACGAGTCATATCATTTTAAGGGGGCGGTAGTCCGCACTTCCTCAAATGAAATTATCGTATGTATATACAACATGAAACGAATAATGGTATGAAATAAAACGGAATTACAAAAGCTTATATATAAAATATATATCATTAATATCATATTTAATTATAGTGCCATCATAATGGCCACCATGAGAGGCGGTACGATGTATTTGAACAATCATCGTTTCGTGAGGCGTTAGTTTGCCATCCACAGAAACATTATGTTCATCATCCATTAGATGGAGTTGTGTGTATGTGTAGTTTGAATCCTTCTTATAAAAACATCCTAGTATATTGAGGATACTGTTGTTGTTACAAAAGAAAGAAAATAAAAAGAGTTTGGGGGTTGGAGAAGCAAAATAATGGAAAATAATTTAAGAGAAATCGTTACCTTTAATTTAGGTAACTCACTTTGGTTGGAACCAAAGGACTTTTTGAAATGATTTCTGCCTAAGGGGAAGCTTCAAGGAGGAGGAGAGGGATGTGGGGAGCTTAGTTGGGCAGAGTTTGTACGAGCCAAGTTGCTTGAGAGGTGTGAGGAATGAGTAGAAGTGGTCTCCTTTTATAAGGGAGAAGAGGGGCTCTTTAGGAAAGAGTGAAAGTATTACTTTATAATATAATTATATTCGGTTTATAATGGTCCAAAAATCATTGAGGTCGAAGATAAGATGACTAATATTCTAAATAACATCAACCAATAAGAATTGGACAGGTTTTAGATAATATTTTAATCATTATAATATTATTTATTTAAATGATTTATTAATGAGGTAAACATTGCATCATTATTGTGTCATTAATAATTTGAATTATTTGATGTCTAAAAATTATAAATAAAATATCATTATGTAGGAAATCTTTTTATCTTTCTAATGAATATATATAATCGAAAATCCAACATGTATAACCCTATGTAAAAATTGTTCTTCTAAAAGATGTAAGCTTATGCCATTTTTATTTTTATTTTAACTTTATTAATATAAAGTGTCCCTACCACATACAATTGGATCCAAGGGGTCCCCAAATTGACCCAAGGATGCTCATGGTCGGGTATGTGTCCACCAATAAGGTTAGGACACGTTTTAGGTTAATTTTGTATTATTATAATATTATTTTTTAACCCTTATTTACCGGATTTACCCTTAACCATGGTAAATAAAATATTTACCATAGTAATTATTCAAAATGTCTAAAAATAAAAGTTAACTATTTACACAATTTGGAAATCCTGATTCCAAATATGGAATCCATTTTTCTAAATTCAAAACACAGAAGTGGCAGAAATTAATTTAAAATTAATTTCCGCTGTCAAAACAAAAAGCGTGTTTTTAAGAGGTAATAACTATCAAAAGATTGACACTTGTTTATGTTTGGTTTAATTGTAAAATTATCTACAATGACCAACATTATATTAAATGGTAAAAATATATTCTAAATATACTTTAAAACTACTAAAATTCATAATTTATCACTATTAATTATTCTGATTAAAAAAGTTGTTTTTAATTAAAATTTAGTAATTTTCACTATTCATCAAAATATGAAAGTTATCCGAAAAGTACCAAAATTTCACCTTAGGCTAAATTAGATATTCCGAATCCAAAAATGAAGTCCATTTTGAAATATAAAATATATATAATTTAAAAAGTAGGTATTACTATTCACAACGACTAGTTTAATTAGTTGTGGTGTGTGTTAGAACTCGAGGTTGCGTACAACACACGCTATCGCATTATTCGAAGGGAAACGTACCGTGGAAGCTTGGGGTGTTTCATTTTAAATTTTTGATGTCCCCATTTAGTCAAAAAGTTTAAAATATTGTATTTAAAAAGGTTTCACTATTAGAAGTTGATAAAAGTGAAATACTGAAAATGAATCTGTTCTTGCATTATGACTAAGAAACTCATAATAGGGATTCTAAAATTATAAGGATTATATAAAGTTTAAAATGTACTTAATAATATTCATGACCTCTTTTAATGGTGTGATTGAACTCGGTGTTGCGTGTAGTGCAAGTTATTGAATTATTTTTAAGAAATAACACACTCTGAAATCCTGGGGTGTTACATTCTCCCCTCCTTCAATAAATTGCATCCTCGCAATTTGAAATTGTTCTTCGAAAATAAAAGGTTGAAAGTAGAAAATATATTTGTGGGAAAACCCACATCGGAAATTGGGTTACTAAATTTTAGTCTTAATATGAGGAAAAGAGAAATGAAAGGGTCACCACCAAATTATGATCTCGATTAGGAGAACATTGGTGGCAATTAGAGACATATAATTGGAGGAAAAACGTAAATATTTATAGGTAGTGATTGAGGTCATCAATCACAAACAAGTATAAAATTGAGGTCCTTAAACTCATCAATCTATGATGATTTGAAGTACCATCGGTTCAACAAAATATAGGGTATTGGGACAACACATTTTTGACATTTCAAAATATCTTAGTTGAAATCCCACATCGAAAAATGAATTAATGAGGCCTCTATTTAAAATAAAGAGTGGAAAGTATGAAGATTACCGAAAATAACACATACTAGGGTGCCATGTAAGAAAATATGGATATGGAAGAGAAATCTAACCATCAATTATCTGATGGAGAGTGCTAGAGAACATGGCTATGAAAAGGCAAACAATCCCAAAGCCATAAATTTGTGATGATTTAAGGTACCATCTAGGACAACATTTTTGTTCTAAGTTTCTATTATTAATGTTGAGGAAATTATTTATGAGATTGGCTAAGATAATAAGAAGATATACTTACTTTATAATTAGAATTTTACCCATTAATAAATTTCTACCACAAACTCATCTTTCACTCTAAAAGATAATAGAACGTAATTTTTTTTTCTATTTATACTATTCGTACAGGGTTCCAAAATAAATGAATTTATAATTCATCTACCAGATCTTTTAAAAAAAACTACATTATTTAATCCAGGACATCTCATGGGCCAGTGGTAGGTGATACACCCTTGTCGCCCTTCGGTTGCGGGTTCAAGTCTCGCAGCCTTGCTGGACGCGACGGGTTGCCGCCCGACCTCCGGGTTGTCCTTTTATGGAAATCCTAAATAATCCAAACTAGAACTATCCAAAATACTTCTGTCCAAACTCACAGTCCAACATTTATAAGGAAGGTAAAAATAATATAGATCCTTTTTACCCCGTAATAGCATATGAATACCTTCATCATGTATTACCATATTCCTTATTGATTACATTCATGCTCCCTTATTCCATATAGAATGCTAGATATACTTCATTAATCCAAAAATGTTTTAAACCCCAACAATGATGGAATTTACAAATCATTAATCAGCTTCAAGGTAGTCAATAATATCCAATATAATTTATCCAAATCAATCATGTATTATTCTAAAATCACCACCTCGGTATCTGAACCATATTATGGTTTATCATTCTCTCAACCATATATTTTCCAAACATTTAACCTGCTACTGAGTCACTTTTCTTTGTTCCACACCATCTCAAGTCCTTAATGAAATAGTACTGCAGTACAATCCTTATATACTCCATAATTATTATAACAAGTACATTGTTGATACAACACTCAATTGATATAATCAACATAAGAACTCTAATCATTCCTCTTCATCTGTGGTAGTATCATAACTTGATTATTATCCAATAGCATCATTTGCGGCATAGTCTGATGACTGGGGCATAGGTTCGCGTAGTGTCCAAACTCCTTGCAAATGAAGCATTGTACATTTGAAACCATTTTCTTACCCTTGTAGTCATGTACTTTGTGCCCTTTTCCTCCACACTTATAACAAACTCCCATTTCTTTCAGGCAAGTTCTAGGGTGTTTCTTTCGACAGTTACCACATATGGGAAAATTCTTCTTTTCCCTCTTCCTTTTATCCATCTTTCTCTCTTCTATCCTTTTCTTCTCTTGCTTCCCTTCAAATCCATAGGACTCAGTAAAATACATGATATTATTTCTTCATATGATGATAATACATGGGAGACTATTTCTCTTATAAATTCTATCTTAAGATCATGAAAGATATGATCCTTCCTTCTCTTTGGATCAGGTGCATTTCTGGAGTTCTCATTCCTTCTACTGGGTGCCATTTCTATACAATGGCATAAACTAGATCAGTTTATGAATCAAAATACATAATCCCATACTTATAAAACACTTAACATAAATTGAACTATTTATGGATATAATCCATAATCATAAAAATATTTTCTTTGAGGAAGTATATACTCATAAACCCTTCATAATGATTTGTAAATATAGTGAGAGTTATCCTAAGCATATCCCCCGGGAGTGTCGTAACCAAGAGTGCAGCAAGGCCCGTTGTCGTGCACCAGTTCCCGTTCGAGTCTAGCTCAAAGCGGTGTTTTCGGGTTTTACCCCTAGGTACATCTGTGCCAGAGCCGCCTCTACCTGCTCATATCCAGACAGTGATGTATTGCTCGGAAAACTCACAAAATCTCTACAATACCAAAATTCTAGGAAGTTCTTCTATACTAATCCTCAAAGTTCATCTTAGGTCTACGTGCTCTAATCAGAGTTTATCTAAATCTAGTTTCCAAGGTTTGTACTAAACCTCCCTCTGATACCAACTGTAACGCCCCGACCCCAGCTACCCAGAGTCGGTGCGTTACTTCGTAACATTGGCATGATCACAAGAAAGATCAAATCTCGAAAGACCGATTGGTTTAGTAGCCTTGGAAACACTAGATATATTCATAAGTTTTACATTACATCATTAAACGAAAAACTACTACAACTACATATTGTCTCCATAATCCACACTCATATCCCCACATAATATCCCTGCAGGTCATTCATAACTTATTTCTTCACTTCCTGGGAAAAATAAAACATAGAAAAGGGGTGAGCTCAAATCCCAGTAAGGATAACAATATAGCGGAAACTTTCATAAATAAGAATAAACTTTTAAGGAAATGTATAACTAAAACAAAAGCCTTTCAAACATGAACTTTCAACATGGTATGGCATAAATAAAATGAAATAATGTCATTTACTTACTCACATGGATATTCTATTAATCGAATAATCACATGAAAATATCAATAACCACTTTCATAATGATGGAATGCATAACGACAGACTATCATAACCACATAGCCAAGGCCTCGTGCCAAGACTACAAATAAGATTTTGTCAAGGCCTTGTGCCAAGACACTAGTTTGTCTCATGAGACCTACCGATGCATCGAGGAGCTATAGCGGGCTCCACCCGTCACTTATTAAGTCCAATGCATTCCCATATGAAAAGGTTTAAACATAACATAAACATTCGTATTAAAACTAGCATACGAAATGTCAATAATTTCACCATAAACTATGAATGGTATAAAAATAGCACATCTATAGTCAAACATATCACAAAACCTTCAATACAATATAGAAGTTTTGTATCATAATAAACCAACTTCAAATAATCTTAAAATCCATCAAAGGATGTTGACGTAGATGAAATCAAAATTCTTTTTAAAGAAATATCTCCTTTTATTTTGAAATCATTTAAGATCCATATAAAATAAAACATTTTCTTTGAAAATATTTTTATAAGCTTGTAAGGAAAGCTCTGAAGATTTTATAATGGCGTAAAATAACCGCACCTGCCGTATAAGTTAAAAAAAACATTCTTACCTCAATTCTGTCGAAAAGGTTAAAAAGGACCTTGTTTTGAAAACGACGGAAAGATTCCTTTATAAACCTCTTATAAAAAGTCAAACAAGGGTATAAATGACTTTAACCCATATTCTTGTAAATAGTAAAAATGTTTTGAAATACATTTTTAAGAAACATGGATGTGGATGATAAAGATATCCGAGTAGATTATTACGTATAAACAACCTCGGATAATGAAGAGATTGTAAAATAACCCTTACCAATTTGGTAACTTATGAAACATACAACCCATGAAAGAGGTATCATACAATGAAAATGTAAATACACATAAGTTAGAGTGTATTACACAAAGAATATAATTATGGGCAGTACATACACCACCCAAAAGGTGATGGTGGCAATATGGCATGAATCTCACGGAAATAATGAGTGAGATGAAAACCCCTTACCACGTTTATCAACTGAGTCATATGGACAAAAGTTAATAACCACAAAATGATTTACATAATAACATGAATATAAATTGAATCATGATAATAT
Organism: Viscum album; assembly: GCA_963277665.1. Lineage (NCBI taxonomy): Eukaryota > Viridiplantae > Streptophyta > Magnoliopsida > Santalales > Viscaceae > Viscum > Viscum album. The sequence goes on along the minus strand of OY728151.1, from coordinate 498,129,936 downwards.
ATATCAAATGGCAGTACACAATACACCACTTTCAATAATTTAGTGGCGAACAATGGAAATCTCACGGAATTGAAAGTGAGATAAGAAAATCCCTTACCTTGTACTTTTCCTTGGTTGGGGTAGGTTAACCTCCTGTATAATGGTGAAATAGTTGTTATTAAATTATACAAGAATCATATATAATAATATGATATCATATATGATCTTTTAACATTGATTTGTTAATAATATCTTAGAATTATCGTCGTTTCGGGAGTTAACTTACTCATTTTCTTTTATATGTTTTGTTACATAAGCCATGGTTGTTGTATCTTATTCATATCCAGAATGATATCCAGTCCTTAAACATCATTTTTAAATCATCAAATGATAATTATACTTGAATGGATACGATGGAGAATGAATCTCATCGCGTTCGTGGAGACGGTAGTCCGTACGTACGCACGAACGCTACTTCCATTTAATTTTTATTTTAAAAGAATTGTATCCAAATGATACATAGGTATATTACTATTCCAGTATAATATAATATTTTATATATGTTACTTAATTTCATTAACACCATCCTTTATACGTTCCTTGTGTGGTATGAACGAGTCATATCATTTTAAGGGGGCGGTAGTCCGCACTTCCTCAAATGAAATTATCGTATGTATATACAACATGAAATGAATAATGGTATGAAATAAAATGGAATTACAGAAGCTTATATATAAAATATATATCATTAATATCATATTTAATTACAGTTCCATCATAATGGCCACCATGAGAGGCGGTAAGATGTATTTGAACAATCATCGTTTCGTGAGGCGTTAGTTTTCCATCCACAGAAACATTATGTTCATCATCCATTAGATGGAGTTGTGTGTTTGTGTAGTTTGAATCCTTCTTATAACAACATCCTAGTATATTGAGGATACTGGTGTTGTTACAAAAGAAAGGAAATAAAAAGAGTTTGGGGGTTGGAGAAGCAAAATAAAGGAAAATAATTTAAGAGAAATTGTTACCTTTAATTTAGGTAACTCACTTTGGTTGGAACCAAAGGACTTCTTGAAATGATTTCTGCCTAAGGGGAAGCTTCAAGGAGGAGGATAGGGATGTGGGGAGCTTAGTAGGGCAGAGTTTGTACGAACCAAGTGGCTTGAGAGGTGTGAGGAATGAGTAGAAGTGGTCTCCTTTTATAAGGGAGAAGAGGGGCTCTTTAGGAAAGAGTGAAAGTATTACTTTATAATATAATTATATTCGGTTTATAATGGTCCAAAAATCATTGAGGTCGAATATAAGATGACTCATATTCTAAATAACATCAACCAATAAGAATTGGACAGGTTTTAGATAATATTTTAATCATTATAATCTTATTTATTTAAATGATTTATTAATGAGGTAAACATTGCATCATTATTGTGTCATTAATAATTTAAATTATTTGATGTCTAAAAATTATAAATAAAATATCATTATGTAGGAAATCTTTTTTTCTTTCTAATGAATATTTATAATCGAAAATCCAACATGTATAACCCTATGTAAAAATTGTTCTTCTAAAAGATGTAAGCTTATGCCATTTTTATTTTTATTTTAACTTTATTAATATAAAGTGTCCCTACCACATACAAGTGGATCCAAGGGGTCCCCAAATTGACCCAAGGATTCTCATGGTCGGGTATGTGTCCACCAATAAGGTTAGGACACGTTTTAGGTTAATTTTGTATTATTATAATATTATTTTTTAACCCTTATTTACCGGATTTACCCTTAACCATGGTAAATAAAATATTTACCACAGTAATTATTCAAAATGTCTAAAAATAAAAGTTACCTATTTACACAATTTGGACATCCTGATTCCAAATATGGAATCCATTTTTCTAAATTCAAAACATAGAAGTGGCAGAAATTAATTTAAAATTAATTCCCGCTGTCAAAACAAAAAATGTGTTTTTAAGAGGTAATAACTATCAAAAGACTGACACGTGTTTATGTTTGGTTTAATTGTAAAATTATCTACAATGACCAACATTATATTAAATGGTAAAAATATATTCTAAATATACTTTAAAACTACTAAAATTCATAATTTATCACTATTAATTATTCTGATTAAAAAAGTTGTTTTTAATTAAAATTTAGTAATTTTCACTATTCATCAAAATATGAAAGTTATCCGAAAAGTACCAAAATTTCACCTTAGGCTAAATTAGATATTCCGAATCCAAAAATGAAGTCCATTTTGAAATATAAAATATATATAATTTAAAAATTAGGTATTACTATTCACAACGGCTAGTTTAATTAGTTGTGGTGTGTGTTAGAACTCGAGGTTGCGTACAACACACGCTATCGCATTATTCGAAGGGAAACGTACCGTGGAAGCTTGGGGTGTTTCATTTTAAATTTTTGATGTCCCCATTTAGTCAAAAAGTTTAAAATATTGCATTTAAAAAGGTTTCACTATTAGAAGTTGATAAAAGTGAAATACTGAAAATGAATTTGTTCTTGCATTATGACTAAGAAACTCATAATAGAGATTCTAAAATTATAAGGATTATATAAAGTTCAAAATGTAGTTAATAATATTCATGACCTCTTTTAATGGTGTGATTGAACTCGGTGTTGCGTGTAGTGCAAGTTATTGAATTATTTTTAAGAAATAACACACTCTGAAATCCTGGGGTGTTACAATTTTATTCATGAACATGATGCAATATGGAATCCTAAAGGAAGGAACATCATCCTTCCATTCTCAAAATATTCCACAACCATAACTTTTAGAGGCGATAAAGTATTTTTAATGAAAAGATGTGGAAATTCAGAATATGGTAGAAGCGATTCGAAATGGGAAATCCTATGAGTTAAAAATTAATGAGGAAGGAGTGGTATTATTTTTGTACTAAATATATGTACAACTTCATCATAAGATAATGAAAGGTAATTTGAATAATTAACATATACCAACCTTCTACAACTACAGTGGAATTGAAAATGTGTATGGAGATCTAAAATATCACTATTGTTGAGAAAATATATAGAAGGCGATAATTGAATATATATCAAAGATCAGGTTATGTGTGCATGTGAAGAATGAAAGGATAAAAAGTAAGGGGATAATGCAACCAATACACAAATATAAATTGAAATGAGAAAATATATCAATTTACTTTATTACTATAAATTTTAAGAATTCCAGAAGAAACAATGATTTATGGGTGTTTACGGACTGTCTTACAAAAAGTTATCACCTCAATGAAATAAGAGTATAAATATCACTCAATAAACACTCATGGATATACATTATATAATTCATGAGGCATCATGGAGTATGATTTCATTTATATGGGATTACGATCTAAGATTTACCAAAATGTTATGGGAATGTCTCCAAAATTACCTAAACATTGATCTGAACATTAGTACTCATTATCACCCCTAGACAAATGGCCAATTTGAGTAGAATATTTAGATATAATAGGTTATTTTTAATGGATTTTTGGTGGACATCAATGTTGGATGGAACCACTATCCTTCTATTTTCATGTTCCCTTATAAAAATTGTTTCAAATCAAGAATATAATTGGATCCATGCGATGTAATTTGTTGGAAGAGTTATAGAACAATAGCATATTGGGATAATATTACTGAATGTAAGCTACTATGTTTTAAAATGGTTGAAGAAATGGTGGAAATGGTGAATACTACTCTTTTCAACATCAAGGATTCCCAAATTTGACAACAAACCTACGTTGTAAATGATCAATGTGATTTGGATTTTGAGGAAAGATATATGGTATTCCTCCAAATATATCCATGGAAGAGATTCAAGTGGAATAAGGTGTACAAAATGATAATTCCCATGTATATCGACCCTTTTTAGATTCATGATCGCAATATAGTTATGGTTTATTGACTACCACATCTTCCAACTATATCTGAAGTACATGATGTATTCCATATACCTTCTCGTGGAAGAACATATCAAATCCATCATATATATGGAATTTAGAGGTGGTACCAGAAGAAAATGATCTCCCTTTTGTGGATGACATAATTGACTTTATGGAACATATAGATAATGTTCTATGAAATTGGATAAATCCCCTAGTCAATATACTACGGTGAAACCCAAAGTATCATGAGACAATATAAGAACCAAAAAAGTGATTAAGGATAAGTATCCTCACGTTTCTTCACATTAATATATAAATTGAAAATCTAAAATTAAAATAATCTAATAAATAATTTATGGGATTTCCATTTTTATAATTAGGTATCATTGTTTAATATTCATATATGAAATAGAGAAACAAATGAAAAAATATTTCCATAAATTAAGAATGATACATTAGTCAGTAACTATACCTATAATAATTCCAAATATTTTAGTGAGACAATAAATAGAAAACATGAGAGTAATTATAAGATAATTTTGGATCAGTTAGAACCACTAGAATGAAAAAACATACAAAAAAAGATTAGAATTAAAAATTATTTTTAGTATTACAATATTCAATTTTATGATGAAATCATATATATAATTTGGGTAAAATATTACTGATAGAAGAATGAAAAGAATAATAGGTAATTATAAGAATTTGGGAAAGTATATTACCATTATAAAATTGAGTGTTGAAATATTAATCTGAACATTTGTATATTAACATGGTCATTGGAATAGTAATTTCACCATTAAGAATAGGAATATCATGACTATAATTTTAGCGTAACCTATATAAGTATAATTTAATATTTAGTTATCATATAAAATTTTAATATATTTTATTTAAACCATTGTACCAATAAAAAATAGTTTTAAATAGGATAAATTAAGTGTTTATATTTTTTTTTTAAATAATGGTTTAATCAAAGATTTAAAATAAATATAATTATTAAATTTTTTTTACTTAAAATGAATTTATAACATAATGTTAAGGATTTTTATAACGATAAAATAATTTCATGAGACCATGATTAATTTTTTAGTTGGCCATAAAATCTATTATTATGGTAAAATACGTAATATTCAAATAAATGATTATTTTATTTAAAAACCATCTCATACTTATAAAATTATCCTCATAAAATGGATCCCGATTTAGGAATATCCACATAAAAATTGGTTTGGGTGAATACGAAAAACCGTGTCATTATTACGCATTATCTCACGATTTATACATATAATTACACATACTAAAACCTGGATAGTCAATATGTCTAGTGTCTTTGGGAATTAGGTACATCATATTAAATATTGAATATGGAAATCAACAACATTATTGAATGTTTCTTTAACATGATCTATGAAATCATTATTCCTCTAATATTGTATGGGATAACATGGGGACATATATAAGAACGGGTTTATCTATAAATCCCAGTGAGGGAATAATAAAATAATAAAATGAATAATGTATTACATGTTATACAATAGGTATTTAAATGGGACTTAAAATAAGTAAGAATCATCAACGTGAACAACAAGTCATGATATAGCACGATAACCAAAAAGAATCATGGGATGTAGAAATAACATGAAACATGACATTATAATCCATCGACTAAGAAAACTGCCAATAAATAATGAATGGTGGAAAAGTCCAATGATATATTAAGTTCACTCCCAAATCTTTTTCAGGACTAATCATGAGACTACAACATTACCCAATGTATTTGGAGTGCTATATAATTCAAGGTGCACCAATCACTTTCAAATCATGTACATGCATAAGTATGCCACATTGAACATTCAACAAAGGATCATATTTCCAAACATTAAATGCCATGATTAAGGATTGTGGAAATCATATTTGGAATTACTTAATAAATTCAGTATAGTTATGTCTAGAATAATACCCGTGAGTGTAAATAGTAGTGGTATTCACAATACAATGGTTTGGTATGGAAAAATCACAGTAAAAGACCTGCTGCATAATGACATAACATAAAGATTCATAAAATGGATTAAGTAGATCTGAAGGGATATATAATAATTTAGTACTAATGTGAAACTTTATTGGGATTTATAAAAACATACCCCCCATTTTTAATTTGAAATAAATGGCATAAAAGGAAAAGATTCTTGAATTAATGGAGGAAGGAGAGGATCCCTTACAAAAATTCGGCATAGTAATGGATTTGGTAAATAATATAATGAAAGGGGATAAATTATATCTCACTATTAAGGAATAAATATTATAGTGGGGGATATTAATTTGGTTATGAATAAATATAAAATGGAGATTTATAATACTAAATACATATATGGTTATAAAATTGAAAAGAAGAGAGAGAGGTCCCTTACCTTGATAGGGTGATTCCAAACACATAAGGGGATACTCATGAGAGATTTGGGAATCCTTTAGAGGACTAAAGAGATTGAATAATATAGTAGGGATGTGTTACATGTCTTTTTAGTGAAGAATAATGTGATCTTGGGTTGGTTTATAAAGGAAAATAGAGGGGAGTTCTTTATTATATCTCTATCATCGGTTCTAGACACTATATAATAATGCAATTAAAACGACAGTCCATCCCATGGTAATCCCATTAATTTTTCTAAATAAGAGTGTATTTTAATTTTTTATAAATACAAGGGAATAATTTATTAAATTATCTCCCTTGGTGATGTGGGACTGAGTCGTTTTCATAATGAAATAATTTTAAAAAATATAAAATATAATATAAGTTTTGGATGATTCATAAATGATTTATAAGATATAAGAATAATATCAATATCAAATTATTCTAAATGTTAAACATAAATATGGTATTCAATACCCAAAATATAATTTGTTAAATTTTTTTTGGGCCATTATGATGTCATATTACACACCAAATATTTATACCGCTTTAAATTTCTACCCAAAAATTTGACTTTCTCATTAAAGTATGAAAAAATTACTATTGGATAATTTATATGTTTTAGTTCCAAATATAAAATTTATTTTATCCATATAATTTTATAAATATTTGAATTAAATTTTTAATAAAAATCTATATGAATTTTTAAATGCCAGAGTTTTTGACAATCAATGTTTTTGAACACTTATAATAATTATTTTCTACATCATGAAATTATATTATAAACTATATAAAATAATAATTATTTAATAATAATATTTTATAAAAACATAATTTATTTAAAAAATAATTTTATTGATGAAATGAAATGTCTTTCTTGAAATTACATATTATGAAAAAAAATTCGAATCAAAATCTAAATAATTTATAAACTAAAAATAATAATTAATAAATATAACTATTATTATATTTAAAATAAAATGTATATGTAAATATTATTTGGGTATTAATACATAACCCTTTATTACACTATAAATATCCACAAGGGTAAGTTGTTAGATAGTGAGATTTTATTTGTGTGGTTCAGCCAGCATGGTTTGGTCCTTGGTGTTGAGGATCTTGAACTTCCCCCATAAATAGTTTCTCTCATTCTTGATTTGTTGTATTTACTCATGGACATAGTAAAGGAAAAGTCTTAGAGATTTTATATCCCTCGTAAGCATTAATAATTGGGATTTATTGGGTGTTATCATACTAGTTGAGGATATTATTTCTTTTATCTTTATCTATTGGTTTTTTAAGAAACCATTATTTATACTAATCAAATTAACATTATTGAAAATTTATTTTATAAATGATAATGATGACTAAAAATTATTTAAATTTTATAGAATAATATAAAACAAAATATTTTCATGTGTTCTTTATAAGAATAATACATAATACAAAATTTATTTCAACCACAAATAGAATTTCATTTGTAAAATTTTGGGTTGTTATAGATTTCCACCCATAAGAAACTTCACAATTAAAAATTTCATTTTAACCCCTAGAACATATTAAAATAATTCTATTTAATGAACTCATCTAGTTCCTATGTCTCTTTTTTAATCTTTTGTTTTCACTAAAGCACATGGACCAGGGGCAGTGTCTAATTTCATATAACCTTTCCTATATGATATACAATCATCATCATTTTATACTCATATGTGATATAAATGTCCAATAGTACCACCTATTTATTCCACATAATTGAGGGGTCTCATATGAAATTTTTTAGTATGGATACATAGAATGCATCATATTCGTGAGATATGTAAGGTGGGATTATCAGTCAATATGACACCACTCTAATGTGATTAATGATCATAAAGGGAGTGGTTTATATTAGAATAAAATTTAAAATATTCCCTAATATCATGAATATATTACATGGAGATATTTAGATTAATACCATATATCCAAACTAAAACTCTATGTCTTGTTGTTGATTATTTACGTATCCATTTTTTTACTCTGAGTATCCCTAATATTATGCGGAATGGTATGACCTTTTTCACCATTCCCTCAAATATTTCTTCTTCCAGTAGTTTACATTCACGAAATTCATCCCATCATAAAGGTTTTCGACATAACTTGTATTAAATATCATTATAGGGCACTATTTAGATGCTTGAGTGGAATAAATAATTGTATTATAACTCGACGAAAGGAAGATGGTAATCCCATTCTCAAATGAGGCCCATTGAGAATGTAGTCACCATGACATCAAGTTTATAGATATTCCACTCAGACTGGATAACAATTTGAGGGTGATAATATATATTGTGGTTCAACTCATTATTTTGAACAAGTTGGAGACTCTTTTAGAACATTGAGGTAAATATTGGATCTAGATCAGATACAATCGATAGACATAATCAATAAATTCTTGCCAATTATCTAATTTATATCATTGAATGTTGATCGAGTGAGAATAATTCTTGAAATACACTGATGTGAGAGGATTTTTTAAGATGATCCACCATTACTCATATAAAATTATTTATTCTTGATTTCTTAGGAAGACCAGTGATAATGTCCAGGGTTATGTTTTCCAATTTCAATGTAGGTTTGGGTAATAGTAGTATCATATCGTTGTATTTTTCCCTTTTAACATTAAATTTATGATATACAAGACAACTTGATATATATTCCCTTATTTTATTCAAGATATTTGTATCATCCAACAAATCCTTCATTAACTCAAGATTTTATGGTACCCATAGACATGAAAAAAACTTATAACTCATTCTTTAGTAATTTTAAACAATGAAGATAACCATTTTCTTATATCTTCCACCTTCTTATAAATTTATACATCATATTTTTAAAAATCTATTATCATATCATGAAGGGATCGTTGAGTTATTTTTTTTAAACAAATTGATGATGATCCTTCCTTATAGATCCCCATGTTGATACTTTTAAAATTCATGATGATTAGATAATTCTCAATTCTCATCATATATAATATTGTAGGATCCTTTATAATTTGAAAATAAAAAACATGATTTTATTCCTTATATGGTATAGGATTGATAATTAATAGTTTATAATCATCTATAATCATATTTACCACATATTAATCTCTTTCTTTGTGAATATATACGTGTGGATTTTTTGATCCGTGGATCCTTTACACTTATAATTAAAGAGATATTTCCACCATATTCTCAATGAAAATATTACCACATCCAAATAAAAAGCATGAGTGGTGTTGTTCATTTTTGGAAAATTCAACCTCATTGTGGAATAGGATCTTACTTTTTTATTCTTAATTATTACATAGCTCAATCCCTTCTTCTATGTATCAATATATACAACAAAACGTTCACAATATATGGGTAACATAAGTTAGTTAAAATGATAAGAACTTTTTTAACTCCATGAATCGTTCTTCGCATTCATTATTCCAAAAATAAATGAATATCATAAGATTTATCATGATTAGAGTGTTTAAAATGGTGAGAAATATCTGACCAATCGATAATGGTGTCGAGGCGGTCCAAGGAAACTATCAATATTTATCACATATGTTGGGATCACCCATTATTCAATATCTTTCAACTTTTACGTGAATATATATATCCAATTACATGTTATTTTAAACCCCATTAATGAGGCTAACATAAAATATAACACACATTTACAATACTTTTCCAAAATATTCTAATTTTGTATGGTTTTTAGAATATTTATTTTTTACTCATATTACACATTATTTATTTTGGTGTATATTAGAATTTGATATATAAATAATACTAAATATTTACCAATTTAATCTATAATGACTCTATTCATCAATTCAATAAATATTTATAGAGCATTAGTGAGTTTGAATAATATTACTATAAACACAACTTCTCATACCATGTTTTGAAAGCTGTCTTGGGGAGATCCTCTATCTTTGACCTTACTATATAATACCAAGAATAGAGATCAACCATGGAGAATTTTGGGAGTCCACATAGACAATTTATCATGTCATAAATCACTGGTAGATGTTACTTGTTCATTATCATGATCTTGTTGAGTTTGTGACAATCAATAGAATGGCTAATTGACCCATCCTTTTTCAGGATTAAGATGACTAGTTCACCCCATAGTGAAGTACTTGGTCATATGTACCCTTTATCTAGATTCTTATGTTGTTTTTTATATCCTCACAATCTATAGAATAAATTCTATATGGGTTCATATATATTGACAACTCATTAGGTATTAACTCGATTAATAATTCAACCTCTTTACAATGAGTAATACCTGAAAATTATTTAAGAAACATATTAGTGTATTCCCATACAATAAAAATTTATTCCAAAATGATATTTTCATTAGACTCAATCATTTTGAAAGATGTGATTAATCATAGGGAAATAATATCCAATCTTGGGTTTTTCTTTGTGATAATGAAGATTCATCCATGTAAATTCAATTCTTATTAATCAGATGATGATTCATTATATAGTGAGTGATTTAATTATCATGAAAATTTCAATTATATCTATGTAGGGATATCCAACTCATACATTTAATTGCATTAAATTCCACTAAACGGAGTATCACACGGTTTTTTCGGATGTTTAGACTAGAATGTTAGATAAGGAAAGAGTTATATTGTTGGAATGAAATAATTTCCATACTTTTCATATTCAAAAACACAACTACTTCCATGTTATATGTTGGTTTTTGTATAAATATACTTAAAATGTGTAATATGATTGAATTCATTGAACCAGATTAAAACAATACTATTTGTATTCTTGAGTGAATAACTAGTAAACCATTAACCACATTTTTATAGGGATACACCTCAATGGTTTTAATTTAGTATGATCTCCCTTACTAACATTGCGTTTTTTGGTAGAGATAGTCTCTGACCACCCTTGGAATAGTGAATTAGTTTGTAATGTTCTATTGATCCTTGTAGCTGAAACATTAGAAAATAATTTTATGTTCGATTGGACCATTTTTCAATTCTAGTACATTGGTGGGTTTCTCCCATCGGAAAGTACTATATAGGTTCTCTTCCTTCCCAAAAATAAATCATTTCTATTCCCCCATAATAAAACTTCAAGGTTACTTCTTTCCACACTATTGAAAAGTAGGATTTTGAAATTTCATAACCCTATTATAATTCTCTATCACACAATAAAAATTAAAATCCATATTCCACTTCTTATTCACATAAGACCTTTTAGATTTAGTGATCATTATTTCTACTTTGAGGTCACATAATAAATCTTCTGATATCTATCAAATCCTTTGATAAATAGTGATTTGGGTAGTCCAGGTTGTAGTCCACCAAAGAAGTGGTTATCTTCTCACTCACGGGGAATTACAATGTTGAAGGATTATCATGAATGTCTTGTGATGGTTTCCTCATACTCCCTATCAAATCATCATCTTTTTCCATGGAGAAACTGAATCCATTTCCATTTAATGTTTTAGAGTGTGAATAAATTATATTTTCGAAAACATTTTCCAGAACACCTTCCACCCCCATTTCTATGATTTCTTCCTCAGACTAGATAGTATTGATCAAAGTACATCACTAATCATTTTTCACTCCACATGATAAATATCTAGTATTTCTTTCCCTTTATCATAAAATTAAATTATATATAAGATATTATAATTGTATTTAATCCACTTTTCCAAGATTAGGGGATCAGATGATCCACTAAAAGACTGGGTGTATTGTTAGTTAGAGGTCTCAATTGATGATTTTTCATTATTAGACTGAGTTGGGAGTTCCCACTAATTAATGTTTTTATTCATTACATAATTCAATTGAAATATTAATATCAATGAGTTCTCAATTCCTTATCCTATTAGGTTGGGAATCCCATTTGGTTAGTCAATTCATTTCCCTTCAAATAGGTTGATTACTGTATTCATTTTATTTTAATACACTGGCTTGATAACATGGGGGTGACTGCGTTTGAAATATTTAAAAAATAAAAAGTAATCGATTAACCTATGAAGGTATAATTTATAAATGAAATGTGTTTCCTTAAATTATGAATTTATATAAATTCATAAATATTATCCCTGATCTATTTGATAATATAAATTATTATTGGAAATTTTATTCATATTATAATGTTTCATAATGAACTTATGACATTAACAAAAAAATATCCACTATGAGTGTCAAACTAGCTGTGAAAAAGGCCCCTTTTTATTTGAAAAGTTCCATATCATGTCTATTTTAATATAGTGTTTTCAGGTGTTACCCCTAGGTACATCTGTTCTTGATCAACATTTACCTATAGTATACATACATGGATTCATTTTTATGGAATCCAGTTAATCTATATTTTACCAATATTTATGGATGTTTGGATAGGTTTACTGTAATACCTAAATCATTCCCTGTTTTTTTCTTATCAAAATCCCAAAAATAACAAAACTTTCACATAAAACTAACTATGACAACGATTTTAACTATTACACAATATTTCATGAGTTATTCCATTATATTACACTTAATAAAAACCATAACATCAAGACATCTTCTCTATTTGGGAACGGGGTTCATATAATAACGTAATGAATATGGGATTTAACAACATTATTTAACGCATCCTTAACATGATCTAAAAATCATCAGTCCACTAATACTTCATAGGATAACATCAAGAAGTACATAAGAAAGGGGTGAGATATATATCCTACTAAGATAATAAACACATAGTAACCCAAATTGAATATTTAATTATAGAAAATATAAATGTCAATGGGACATAAATGGGGATTGAATCATAAACATAGACAATGATACGTGATATTGGATGATAGCATAATTTAAATAATGAAAAGTTGAAATAACATTAATAATGACTTCATAATAATTGATTATGTATAACTTCAAATACATCATATCATGATAGAGAATGTGACATCATATATTAGATTCACAACCCAGTCCCTTGAATGTTGACTCACATGACTAAAAAATTACCAAATTCATTAGAGCATGTTATATTTCTGGGCACACCTGTCACTTTTATATCTTTTAAATTCATTTGAGTGACACATTTATCATTCAACATAGGAACTCATTTCATCACATTTTATTCCTTGTTAGTGGGGTGGAAAATAACTACCTGGAATTCAAAAATAAAATGATTTTTGGTATGTCTAGTAAATTATCCTTTAATGTTAATACCTATTGAATTCACTATATAATGGTTTGGAATGGAAAGATTGCCTTAAAATCACGGCAACATAATTATTTTAGTTAATGATTTATAAAATATTTTAATGAGAGAGGAATGAGTCTCTAATCATTTTAAATGGAAATAGAAAGTATAGGGGGTGTGGAAAAATAAATCCCCACATTATGAATTGGAAATAAAAGGCATAAAATGTAGAAGATGCTTGAATATTTAATGGAAAGAGATAAATCCTTTCTAAATTTCTGCATAGTAATGGCTAATGAAAACACAATAATGAGAGTGAATAAATGATCCCCCAAAATTATGAAATAAATTGGATAGTTTTTGGAGTCATTATTGTTATTTTAAAATGTAAACAAATTAGATTTAGAAAACTAAATACAATGATGTTGTTATAATTTAATGTAAGAGTGGGAGGTCCCTTTCTTTAATAGGGTGATTCCAAAAGCATGGGAGAAGCTTCATAAAAGATTTGATGCTACAACTAGAATACTCTATAGAGGGGAATAAATAGTAAGGATGTAATCTATGGTTTTTTATTTCTGTCTAATTAGATGTTAAGAGTGGGGTTATCAGAAAATACAAGGGAGTTCTTTATTATTTATTAAATATAGGTTTTCAACAATATATGACAAATTAATAAAAACCACAAACATTTTCATATTTTCATCCCATTTTTTCCACAAAATAGAAGTTGTTTTAATTATTTTATAACACCATCTAAATAGAAAAGTAAACTATTACCCTTGCATATGTGTATGTGAGTCATGTAGTAAATTAAAATATTTTAAAATTTTAAAATATAATATATGGTTTGGAATATTCACAATGGATTTATAAATTAATTAAATAACCTCAAAAGAAACATATTTTAATGGGTAAAAAAATTATCTTTTAAAACATTTGTATAATTGATTAATTCACTTTTTTGTTCATTATGATGTCATAATACATACCTTAAATTCATACAGTATTTAATTTTACATGAAAGTTTCATTATCTAAAAATGTTATGAAACATTAACTATTGGATAATTTCGTTGTCCTAATTCAAGAAAACAAAAAAAAATTTACTAAAAAATTTATATAAACTTTTAAATTTTTTATTTTAAGATAATAATTGAAATTTATTTTGAAATGATGGGTTTTTTGATAATAAAACTTATTGAAGACTCATAAAAATTATTTTCGACCCCATAAAATTATATTACCAAATATACTTAATAAATGTAGTTTTATGATAATATTATATTATAATATGATTTTTTTATAAAATAAATTAATTTATCAAAAATAATTTCTTAATTTATATTACATATTAAAAAAATATATTTTTTTTGTTGAATAAGAATAACATAATTTATAAAGTAACAGTAACAATAAGAATATATAACAACTATTATATTGAAAATAAAATATAAGTATTCATATTACTAGGGTCTTGAAACATATCAGTTTATTAGACCAAAAAATTCTCTAAGGGTAAGGTGTGTGATGGTGAGATTTTCATGGGGCTGTTTAACATATATGTTTTTGGATGTGATCATGATGATCTTTAACTTACCCTATAAATGATTTCAATTGAGCTTTTGTTGTTTGATATATACCATGGATTGGTCAAGGGGAATGCCTAATGATTCTATCAAATGTGGTAGCTTTAATTAATGGGATTTATAGGGTATGATTGTTCTAGTTAATTGAATCCCTTCTTTTTTCTATATCAATTGGATATCTCATAACCCAATATTTATAATAATCATATAATTAATATTCAAGAACTATTTTTTTGATGTGAATGATGCTTAACATTTTTTAAACTATGATAGGATATAATAATTCCAAATCAGTGCATGTGTTCTCTAAAAACAAAATATGTAATTGGGAATTTAAATTCAACCACAAAGGAAAATCAATTTGTAAAATTTATTGTCTATATTTCTATTTTTCTGAATAGTAAAATATGTAAATTTATTATATTTATCATTTTAAGCCAAATAAATGAATTTTGGTGTCATAGAAGATTTAAGAACACATTATTTAAAACTAACATTCACAGTTTCTTATATATATATTCACATGAATCAATACTATTGATAATTTTGATCCAAAATAAAAAACTAATGAATATAATAAGAAAAAACACCCCTATCATTCCCTTATAAATGCTACCCTCACCATCCCATATCCTCACACTTTATAATACATGAATCATTCCAAATATTTTCCATACACTCTCATACCCAATATCCATAGGTCCATGTGTTGATTGTATCACTGAAAGATCAATTCCTAGTTACTTGATGGATCATTAAATGAGGTGATATTCAAGAGGTAACATTCACAATCTACCTCTTTTAATTCCATTTATTCTTCAACATTACCCCACCTCCTTCATCCATCAACACATATTAATTATTGTATCATTTATATAATTTAATGTTATATGTATAATTTAATATATTATGTCCAACAATTTTATCAACTCCCCTTATTCTATGAAAAATGAAACCATTGTCCATATTATGTAAGATAAATGAATTCATGGGAGATTAGTTTTTTTTCTTACTAATGTATTAATGGTATATTTTAAATTCACATATAATTGTTTGAAATGGTATCATTTTGTTGAGTATATTTCCATACAATTATGAAAAATGACTCTAGTTTGATTTGGTCAAACGAACTGAAAAATATAAACTAAAAATTTCACAATAACATTTTAGTAAATAGTAATCCACATTTTAGAAATAGTGATATATTAGACCATTTTAAATTTTGAGTGAATGAATAACATTTTGTTACACTTTAGGAGTGGTATTTCAATTTTACAAGAACATCCATATTTATACACAATGAATCAACCATGAAACCATGAATTGAACACACCTAAAATAAGAAATTATAAAATTTATAACTCATAAAATATACATAAATTAACATAATAAAAACATAATCAATAAAATATTTTAGAAATTGTTTCTTAATTAAGTAATTAATTAATCTTATTTGATTATCCCTAACATTACGTGCATGTGAAGAACTCATTTGGACATAAAGTATGGGATCTCTTCAAACAAACCTATTTTCATTGGGTTATGATTTATGAATCATTACCTAAAGTTAAATATTTTATCATATAATATAATTACTATGTATTCTATATATATTTCCCACACATATATAAAAATACTATCTAATATTTATTTTATGGGGATATATATGTTTTAATGGTTCATTTATTAATTTCATTCGAAAAGAATATTAGAGGGAACTTCAATATTGTAATTTAATCTTTTAAATAATCACTCAATGAAATGTTTTAAAACATAAAAGGTTTCTAAAAACAATCAATCATACTCGAAAAAAGATTTAGATATTTTTTGGTTTTACAAATATTATTATACCCATAAACTCATTAAACAATCTTTTCTTATTTACCTAAATCATCAATTATGTTAAAATTTTCTAGAGAGACATAACCACTCCTTATAAAATATTAAAGTGATTTTGAAATAAGTCATCATTATAAATGATTAGAAATTTTATGAGGAAAGGAGATGGATGGTGGGTTCGGGAGCCTCTATAGTGACGATGGTCCGAGCAAGGGTTTCTCACAAAAGGAGTTTCATTGTGATCTCGAGTTTGGTCTTATTTTTGGGGGACTTCTCATCCACCGTATCGTTCCGTGGAACCATTGTCAATGAGTGATGTTTGTCAAGGTACCATGGGATACATGGATATAAGAAATAGGCATTTAGCATCTCTGAAGGACTTTTCTCCTGAAAGGATTATCTGAAAATATTATATCATTCATGTTCAAGCTAATGAGGATGTTATCGATGACAATTATCAGCATTCCCACTTTCTAATTCTGGATTGATTTATTATTCCAGTTGGTTGTAATCATTTGAAGGTATCTGATTTTTAGGAAAGACTCAATGAGTTTTGGGGTTTCCCCGATTTCAGATATATCCCGATAGGAAAGGGACTTTTTCATATCCACTTCCAAAATGAGGAGTTAAAACATCATGATTGGGGGTTCGACTCCATTTCTCTGAAGCCAGGACTAGTTTCCATTAATGAATGGGACATTTTTTCAATATTTTCTCCATAAAATAATCTATATTTGATGTATGGATTCAATTTCTGGTCCTGAATTGGATTTACTGGCACCCTCGCATACTACTTGATATTACTTCGGGTGTGGGAAATCCAATCAAAATGGATAGAACTAAAAATATGGATAGTTCTAGCTACTATTCCAGGGTTTTAGTTGAAAACTATCTCAATTATGATCTAGCTGATCAGGTTATTTTTTCCACTTCAAAGGATGAAATCAAATTACAGATTAAATATGAGAAGTTACCCTCATTTTCTCCAACTGACAGTAAACTATAAAAAAGGAAAACTGTTTTAGGAATGCTACTTTTAATTTTTGTTCTATCAAGGGTCATTACAAACTGGTATTCAAGAATATACAAAAAAGGCAATGCATGGGAGGAACCTCTAGTGTTCTGGATGAATGAAATGAAGATGACTTTGTCCACAAGGATGTGATTAAAGAGCAAGGAGTTATGCATGAGATTAATACTATTGGGGATAATGTAGTTTAGTAGAAGGATGATATACAACCTATAAGGGTGAAAAAATCAATAGGAAGAGCGTCATTGTTAGGATAAGGTGATATAAATATCTGGTGATAAGACTATTGAATAGGCGGGCTTGAGATTGTCCCCTATAGGTCTGCTGGACATGAAGAGAAGAAGCTGATTGAGTTTGTTTGTCATTCTACTTACTGGATTCTTGTGGATCTGATATTATAGGATCTATGTTTATTGATAAACTGAATGTGCAATGGAACATAAACAAAATTGTGGTAAACTAGAATGACATAGATAATGAAGAATCACCAAAGAAAAAACACATATGGAGATGGTTTTGATAATGGAACGATGAGTGATGAAGGTTTTTCTTCGGCACCTTTGAAGAAGGAAAGACCAAGGAAGCACTACTCGCACTTGAAACCCACTATGAGAAATAGATCCAAATCAAGTATAAGATATATTAGAGGTCATATTTTCAGTCTATTAGATGATTTCTCCGATTGGGATTATGATGACTAAATCTTATTGGTTTTGATTACTGAACTGCTTTCTTTTGAATGAGGGCATTTGGTCTGGTATGACCCCATTCACCTCCCTCTGTCTTACATCCTCATTTAATTTAATATAGAGGAATTACCTCACAATTTATTATAAATGATTATTATTCCTCTAGGATTGCCCAAAAATTATTTAAACACTTTAACTTGGAAAATATAGTGATGTTCCCAATGGTTACTTTTTATGAGATGATTATGAAACCCATTTCATTCCTTGAGTAATCCTTCTGTTTTTTCAATATATTTAATTTCAATATTTGGCACACATATACATGTAAATATTATGATGGGTGTGCCTAGATATTACTCCAATACGTTGGGTAATATTTTCTATCATAAGAAATTATATACGAGAATAGGGAGTAAACCTAATCAATTGTGGGACTCTATCCATAAGGTGATATCATATTGAAAGTTATCCTTTTTAAATGTTATTGTCATGTCATATGTTTTTACCAAATTCATGTGTTTCCATGATCATATTATTCCATGTTTTATATGTTATTCCTCCATATGTTTGTTCACAAGTCATTCCATTTTTGTTTTAATATTATTCCTTCTTATTCATGTTTTATGTTTCATTTCAATGTTTTATCCCTTACTACAATTTTTATATCACCACTTTTGTCTATGTGTTTTCCCGGTTATCCTCTCTTTTTGTAGAAGATATAATGGAGTGTGGAGTTCACTGTGGTTATTAATAATTATATGTATTATTTGAGATTCACACTACGGGAAAAATGAGCAATTGCGACGGGTTATTTGCGACGGGAATAAATCCCGTCGCAAATAGTCATGTTAATAAATTATTTGCGACGGGGGTATTTTCCCGTCGCAAATAAGGAGGCTTTTGCGACGGGATTTTTTTCCCCGTCGCAAATAGTTTTCCCGCGATGCGCGCCAAATCGCGGGAAACGTATTTGCGACGGGGAAATATTCCCGTCGCAAATAACCGGCGGCGGTAAATGGTATTTGCGACGGGAATATTCCCCCGTCGCAAATACTATGTCGGCAGAGGGTTATTTGCGACGGGACCCGTCGCAAATAACTATTTACCGGTTGACCGTAATAAATGTTGGCTAAGGTATTTGCGACGGGTCCCGTCGCAAATAATACTAGTTGCGACGGGATTCCCTTCGCAAATGAGCCCGTCGCAACTAATCTAACCTATAAATACCCCCATCCGTTTTTTTCATTTCATTCTCATTCCTTATCTTCTCTCTCTCTCAGAATCATATTTCTAGAGTTGAGTTTTTCTCTAGTTTAAGTTTTTTCTCCGGAGCCGATATTAAAGTTTTGAAGAACGATCAGAACAGATCAATTTTCAAGGTATTTATCTTTATTTTAATTTTTTATTTATTTTTAATTTTTTATTAGTTTTTATTATTATTAATTAGTTGTAATTTAATTATTTTTAATTGTTTATATGGTAATTAGGAATAATTAGTAATAATTTTTAGTAATTAAGAATAAATATTAATAACTAGTATTAAATACCAATAATTAAGAATAAGAACATTATTACATTATTAGTTTATTTTATTATTAATATTAAAATAATATAATTTTTTATATATATACAGTTCTTTTTTCATCTTTGTGTTTGCTGTCTTCACATGTATTATTTGTATGTGGAGATAGAAAACGCACAGATGAAAAAAGAACTGTATATAAATTAGAAAATTATATTATTTTAATATTAATAATAAAATATATTAATAATGTTATTATTTGTAATTATTGGTAATTATTTCTAATTATTGATAATTATTCATTTAATTACTAATAATTATCAATAATTAAGAATAATTAGTAATAATTACCAATAATTAACAATAATTAGTATTAATTACCTCTAATTAGTATTAATTACCAATAATTAGTATTAATTACCAATAATTAGTATTAATTACCAATAATTCGTAATAATTAGGAATAATTAACAATAATTAGTAATAATTAGGAATAATTAACAATAATTACGAATAATTAACAATAATTAGTAATAATTAGGAATAATTAGTAATAATTAGGAATAATTAGGAATAATTAGTATTAATTAGGAATAATTAGTAATAATTACCAATAATTAGGAATAATTAGGAATAATTAGTATTAATTACAAATAATTAGTATTAATTAGGAATAATTAGTATTAATTACAAATAATTAGTATTAATTACAAATAATTAGTATTAATTACCAATAATTAGTATTAATTACCAATAATTAGTCTTAATTACCAATAATTAGTCTTAATTACCAATAATTAGTATTAATTACCAATAATTCGTAATAATTAGTATTAATTACCAATAATTCGTAATAATTAGGAATAATTAACAATAATTAGTAATAATTAGGAATAATTAACAATAATTAGGAATAATTAGGAATAATTAACAATAATTAGGAATAATTAGGAATAATTAGTAATAATTAGGAATAATTAGTAATAATTCGGAATAATTAGGATTAATTTGTATTAATTAGGAATAATTAGTATTAATTACCAATAATTAGTATTAATTAGGAATAATTAGTATTAATTACAAATAATTAGTATTAATTACCAATAATTAGTCTTAATTACCAATAATTAGTCTTAATTACCAATAATTAGTATTAATTACCAATAATTAGTATTAATTACCAATAATTAGTATTAATTAGGAATAATTAACAATAATTAGTAATAATTAGGAATAATTAACAATAATTAGTAATAATTAGGAATAATTAGTATTAATTAGGAATAATTAGTAATAATTACCAATAATTAGTATTAATTAGGAATAATTAGTATTAATTAGGAATAATTAGTATTAATTACCAATAATTAGTATTAATTACCAATAATTAGTATTAATTACCAATAATTAGTATTAATTACCAATAATTAGTAATAATTAGGAATAATTAACAATAATTAGTAATAATTAGGAATAATTAACAATAATTAGTAATAATTAGGAATAATTAACAATAAGTAGGAATAATTACGAATAATTAGTATTAATTAGGAATAATTAGTAATAATTACCAATAATTAGTATTAATTAGGAATAATTAGTATTAATTACCAATAATTAGTATTAATTACCAATAATTAGTATTAATTACCAATAATTAGTATTAATTACCAATAATTAGTATTAATTACCAATAATTAGTATTAATTACCAATAATTAGTATTAATTAGGAATAATTAACGATAATTAGTAATAATTAGGAATAATTAACAATAATTAGTAATAATTAGGAATAATTAGTATTAATTAGGAATAATTAGTATTAATTAGGAATAATTAGTATTAATTAGGAATAATTAGTATTAATTACCAATAATTAGTATTAATTACCAATTATTAGTATTAATTAGGAATAATTAACAATAATTAGTAATAATTAGGAATAATTAACAATAATTAGTAATAATTAGGAATAATTAATAATAATTAGTAATAATTAGTATTAATTAGGAATAATTAGTAATAATTACCAATAATTAGTATTAATTAGGAATAATTAGTAATAATTACCAATAATTAGTATTAATTACCAATAATTAGTATTAATTACCAATAATTAGTATTAATTACCAATAATTAGTAATAATTAGGAATAATTAACAATAATTAGTAATAATTAGGAATAATTAACAATAATTAGTAATAATTAGGAATAATTAACAATAATTAGGAATAATTAGTACTAATTAGGAATAATTAGTATTAATTACGAATAATTAGTAATAATTACCAATAATTAGTAATAATTACTAATAATTAGTAATAATTACCAATAATTAGTAATAATTACCAATAATTAGTATTAATTACCAATAATTAGCAATAATTACCAATAATTAGCAATAATTACCAATAATTAGCAATAATTACCAATAATTAGCAATAATTACCAATAATTAGTATTAATTACCAATAATTAGTAATAATTACGAATAATTAGAAATAATTAGAAATAATTACCAATAATTAGCAATAATTAGCAATAATTAGAAATAATTAGCAATAATTAGAAATAATTAGCAATAATTAGAAATAATTAGCAACAATTAGTAATAATTAGCAATAATTAGGAATAATTAGTAATAATTAGGAATAATTAGGAATAATTAGGATTAATTAGGATTAATTAGGATTAATTAGGAATAATTAGGATTAATTAGGAATAATTAGTAATAATTGCCAATAATGACCAATAATTGCCAATAATTACCAATAATTGCAAATAATTAGGAATAATTGCAAATAATTAGGAATAATTAGGAATAATCAGGAATACTCAGGAATACTCACGAATAATCACGAATAATCACGAATACTCACGAATAATCACGAATACTCACGAATACTCACAAATAATCAGGAATACTCAGGAATACTCATGAATACTCAAGAACACTTAGCAAAAAAAATTATATTATCAATATTTATGAAAAAAATATTAATATTATTAAAATAAT
Organism: Viscum album; assembly: GCA_963277665.1. Lineage (NCBI taxonomy): Eukaryota > Viridiplantae > Streptophyta > Magnoliopsida > Santalales > Viscaceae > Viscum > Viscum album. The sequence goes on along the minus strand of OY728151.1, from coordinate 498,106,760 downwards.
AAAAATTTATAAAATATTAAAATTATCAATATTTACAACAGATTTTGCTCTATTCTTAACATGTTCAAATCATAAAGGGTCGCTAATTGTCAGGTCATGCGCAATAAAAAGTTTCTGTCAGCCATGTCCAATGTAAACTCTATAATTGTCCTTGCATGGTCGATCACTTCAAAAGTAATGTTGCAATCAGACAAACCAAGTCATTCCCTTCTTATCTATAAGAATCATCTCACATGAACCTTTACATAGACCATTCTTCCTTGAAAATTTAAGGGAAAAATAATGATATCCCCTCAAATTTTTAAGGAAGAATGATCTATGTAGAGGTTCATGTGAGATAATTCTTATAGTTAAGAAGGGAATGACTTGGTTTGTCTGATTGCAACATTACTTGCGAAGTGATCAACCATGCAAGGACAATTATAGAGTTTACATTAGACATGGCTGACACAAACTTTTTATTGCGCATGACCTGACAATTGACGAACCTTTAAGATTTGAACATGTTAATAATAGAACAAAGTTTGTTCTGAATATTGATAATTTTAATATTTTTTAATTTTTTTTATTATTTTAATAATATTAATATTGTTTTTTCGTAAATATTGATAATATTTTTTTTATTACTAATAATTAGTAAACGAAATCTGCTTGGATAATGAAGGGAAAATTTATAACCATCTCCACAACGATGATTATCAAATTTCCTTTCATTATTCAAGCAGTTTTCCTTTTGCTAAGTATTGCTAAGTATTGCTAAATTAGTAATAAATAGTAATAATTAGCAATAAATTGTAATAATTAGTAATAAATTGTAATAATTAGTAATCCTTGCTTGAGTGTTTTTTCTAACAAATTATTCAAAACCAGTAATGCTTTTATATTTTATAGAAAAATATGGAACAACGAGGTCGTCAACAGTCATTATTAGATGACCGCATATGGATAAATCAACGTAGAAATCCAAATGGTTCTGGTTTAAATCCAGTATATATAGAGGGTGTGGAGATTTTTTTATCATTTGCGGCATCAAATTCAGAATTTGTTTCAGAAGGAAAGATAAAATGCCCTTGCAGAAAATGTGCATTGAGAACGTTTGACACGCTTGACAAAGTGGGGGAACATCTCTTGCGTTTTGGTTTTCAAGCAGATTATGTTTTTTGGTATCAACACGGTGAACGCAGTTCCAGAGCAGGTGATACCAACTTGATTCCGGATCCATCCCAGTTTCAAGATTTAGTACATGATGTTGCAGGTTCATCTGTTCAACATACAGAAACTCCGGCTGATATAGCTTCAAATCCTGAGTTGGGACCGTCTGAATTTTATGAGTTGTTGAAGTCTGCTGAGAATGCATTATATCCTGGCTGCAAGATGAGCAAATTAGAAGCAGTTGCAAAATTTATGGCTATCAAATCAGATAACGGAATGTCAAACACATGTTTTGACCAGATATTTTCTTTGCTGAAAACACTGTTACCCGAAGGAAATGTTTTACCTGCAAATTACTATGAAAGTAAGAGGTTGGTTCGAAATTTGGGACTTACGTGTCAGAAGATTCATGCATGTTCAAATGACTGCATTTTATATTCAGGGGAAAATGAGTCGTTGGATAGTTGTCCCACATGTGGGCAACAGAGATATAAAGAAGGACAACACGGGAAGTCTGGTTTGATTCCTGTAAAACAGCTGAGATATTTTCCGCTTACATCCAGACTTCAGCGTTTATTCATGTCTAAGAATACAGCGACAATGATGTCATGGCATAAAGAGAATATTTCAACCGATAAAAGCTTGAATCATCCAGCCGATGGTGATTCATGGAAACATTTTGATAGAGTGCATCCATCATTTGCTTTAGAAGCTAGAAATGTTCGACTGGGCCTTTCCACTGATGGTTTCTGTCCGTTTGGATCTTATGGTAGTCAATATTCATGTTGGCCTGTTTTTTTAACTCCGTATAATTTACCTCCATGGATGTTGATGAAGGAGCCATATATCTTTTTGACTTTACTAATTCCAGGACATCCGAAGAAAAATATTGATGTTTATTTGAAGCCATTGATTGATGAATTAAATTTATTGTGGAGTACTGGTGTCAGTACATATGATGTTGCAACGAAACAGAATTTCATACTGAGAGCAGCATTGATGTGGACAATAAGTGACTTCCCGGCTTATGGGATGTTATCTGGCTGGAGTACACATGGTCAGAAATCATGTCCTTACTGTATGGGAGAGAACAAAGCATTTATGCTCATTCATGGAAAGAAACCTTGTTATTTTGACTGTCATCGCAGATTTCTTCCAGCTGATCATCCTTTTCGCAGAAACAGATCTCATTTCAGAAAAGGAACAGTTGAAAGGGATGGACCTCCAAAAATGCTATCAGGTTCGGAGTTAAAATCGGTTGTATTTTCATTACCTCCCATCACTTTTGGTCCCACAATAAACCAACAAAAAATTTCTGGTTTTGGGAAAGAACACAATTGGATTAAACGTAGCATATTTTGGGATTTGCCATATTGGTCTGATTTGTTGGTCCGACACATGTTAGATGTCATGCATATTGAGAAGAACTGTTTTGATAATTTGTTTCATACAGTTTTGGATACGCCAGGAAAGAGCAAAGACAATGTAAATGCACGTTTAGATCTTGCCCAAATTTGCAGACGTCCAGAATTGGAACTATTTGAGAATGTCAGAACAGAAAGGTTACTGAAACCAAAAGCATCTTATACACTGTCTAAAGAAAACCGTTTATTATTTTGTCAGTGGATTGCAGATTTGAGACTTCCAGATGGCTGTGCTTCCAATTTGGGTAGATGTGTAAAGAATGGTCATATTACTGGATTGAAAAGTCATGATTGTCATGTTATAATGGAGAGACTTCTACCAATTGGATTAATAGGTCTGTTGAATTCTGTGATTTGGGATTCCATAACAGACATGTCTCATTTTTTTCGGGAAATTTGTGCGGCTACGGCAGATTATGATGCTCTAGGCAAACTTGAAAAAGATGTTGTTGTAATTATATGTAAATTGGAAAAAATATTCCCGCCGTCTTTCTTCGACTCAATGGAACATTTGATGTTACATTTGCCATATGAAGCCAAATGTGGAGGTCCGGTACAGTTTCGATGGATGTACCCATTTGAAAGATGCATGCAAAAATTGAAAAGAAAAGTACGCAACAAAGCATCTGTTGAAGGATCTATTGCAGAAGCTTATTTGCAAGAGGAAATATCTTTTTTCTGCTCCCATTATTTTGAATCTGAGTATCCTTCAAAACACAACCGAATGGGACGGAATGAGAGGAATATTGATGAAATCGACAATCAATTATCTGTTTTCAACCAGTCAGAGCTTGGTTTTGGTGGAGTTTCTGAACGCTGGCTTTCAGATGATGAACATCATAGAGCTCATACGTATGTTCTGCTCAACTGTGAAGAGATGACATCAGTTGTACTGTAAGTGTTTATATCACTTATTCTATCATTTATGTTACAGTAAATAACTTTGGTTTTTATAGGTTGTATGATAATCATATCAAGAAACAAATTCCACAAATTACAGCAGCTGCTCTCGAAGAACGTCGACTGAAAAATTTCTCTCAGTGGTTTCAAAAACTGGTAACATAAATTCTTTATCTTTTAGCAACTCATTCAATGTATAGTTTACTATATTGATAATTATTTCACAAATTTTCAGGTGTCTCGACATGCTGATAAAATTGACAAACGGCTGTGTGTATTGAGTAACCCACCTTCCAAACTTGTTAAAACTTATAATGCATATGTGGTGAATGGATTTCGATTCCACACACATGCATATGGGGAATCAAAAAAAACAATGAACAGTGGAGTTAGCTTGAGAGGATCTCATCATCGAGAAAATGAAGTTGACTTTTATGGCATACTTGATGAAATCATTGAACTCTGTTATCTTGGACAACATTACATAACCATGTTCAAATGTCGTTGGTTGGATACAGAGAGAGCCGTGCGTGTTCATCCGACTCATGGAATCATCGATATTAAATGTAAAAGTGTTCTCGCAGTAAATGAACCATTCTTATTGGCTCAACAGGCATATCAAGTTTATTATGCAAAGTACTGTGCAACATCAAGAGACTTGACTGATTGGTGGAGTGTAATAAAAATCAAAATTCGAGACAATCAGTTTAGTCAAAGTGAATGTGCTTTCACTGATGTGCAAAGAATTGAAGTTTTTCAAGAGAGTACTCAAAATCAATCTTTTTTACAAAGAGACATGAGTATCGATGACGACACCCCACATTTAAGAGTCGGTGATGACGATGATGTTAATGATGTCACACATGAATTTGAAATGGTAAGAGATGAAGCAACTGCAACTCGAATGGATATCGATGATGTTGAGGAGGAATATGAAGATGACATTGACATATATGAAGATGATGATGAAGATGAACACTTATAGAATTCCATGGTATTTATATACAATCATAATATGTATATATGTATATATAATAGTAATTATCAATTATTTGCTAACATTAACATTTTCTGTTTCAGATGGACGAGGCCACATTTCGTGAGTTGACGGATGCTGACCTGCCTTTCGATGCGGATGAGTTGCTGGCAGATGACCCTCAGCCTGCAGGCGCTTCAGGGAGTACGCGGAGGGGGCGCGGTCTTGCACGATTGATGATTCCTGACCCCGTCCCCGAGCGACGTCCACGCCTTGGGTTTGATCCGCGCACCCGGAGGTGTGATAACCTGTGTGATAACCCGTGGATTTGACTAAGATTTCAATAATCTATTCACATAATAAATGTTTATTATTTTTTTTCAGTTTTCCGCATATAGCAGTCGGACAGGGCAGCGCTATTTTGCGCAACTATTTCTCTCAGCCGTGGACCACATGGGAGCAGATTCCCATTGATGTGCAGCAGGCCATGTTCGACCATTGGCTGGTACGTACGTAAATAAATAATTTTTATTTTGAAAATTATTTCATTTCTAACTTGATATTTTGATTTTTTTGTAGGGTTTATGGTATCCGATCGAGGATACCATGCGTGACGCCATCCACGAGGCATGGGAGGTGGCCATGCGTGATCGCCTTCGTCAGTTTTTGCACAATTTAAGAAAAGCTGCGATGAAGAAAGCAGGAGTGTCAGATTTTGAGGAGTCATGTAGAGCACACCGACCAGAGTATATTTCATCCCATGTATGGGATGGATTATGTGCGCACTGGTTGAGTGGTGCCTTTCAGAGGAGATCATCGCTGGGGAGGCAGAATCGGGGGAGACAGGAGGTGACTCATCGAGCTGGGAGTCGTTCTTTCAGTACTCATAGACAGCATCTGGTACGTACATTATTTATAAATATTTTATATAACTATAAATATTAACAGTTTATTTTTTATTCTTATAGGCTGTCGAGCACCCCGATATTACAGAGTACGACGTATATCGGAGGATGTATAGTGATCCTGCTACTGGGGAGCTCAGAGGTGATCGTCAGCATCACATCGTGGTCAGTATAATTTGTTTTCAAGTTTAAAAATTAACTGCATATAATATATTCACAATTTTAATTTTAAATTGCAACTATAGGAGTCGTATGAGGCCGCAGCGTCACAGACCCGGCCTGAGAGTCAGGCCGAGTCATCAGATCAGACCACTGCCCGTCAGTTTGATGAGGCGGCATGGATGCAGGCCACCCAGTATGCTTTCGAGAAGGGCCGGGTAGTTGGTATCGGCTCTCGACTGACTCCCGGAGATTATTATGGCAGTGCTGCGATGTCGGCGTCCAGCTCGAGAGGAGCTCGTGCATCTTTTTCTACACAGTATGAGGATCAGTTGCGATCTCAGACTGCACAGATAGAGAGTCTCCGACAGGAGCAGGAGCAGATTCGTCAGCAGCATGAGGAGGAGCGTCGACGCCAGCAGCAGCTGTACGAGGAGCAGACGAGGCGGTGGCAGCAGCAGCATCAGGAGCAGATGGAGTACATGCGCCGACTCACTCATGCTTTAGGGGTGGAGTTTCCTCCACCACCATCTGCAGATCCCCCACCTCCCCCCCTCCTTCAGATTAGATTTTGTATTTCAGTTATAAAATTTGAGAAATCAAATTTTTTTTTTCTATTCGTAGTTTCTGTCTCATTATAAAATATTAATAATATTATATTTTTAAATAACAATATTAATATGAATAATAATATTATTTATATTTTATAATATTAAATTTTATATATATATTAAAATTTTATAATATTATAATTTAATTATTTTTTTTGTAATACTTGAATTATTTTAATATTTGAATGTAAAATAATTCTATTATTTTTATATTAATTAAAATAACTTATTAATATTTTTGTATTTATGAATTATAATTGTAATATTATTATATTAATTAAATCATTTATTAATATTCTATTATTTTTTATTTTTGAATTATAATTTTACTATTATTATAGTAATTAAAATAATTTATTATTTTCATTTGTAAATTATAATTCTATTATTATATTCATTAAAATAATTTATTAAAAATTTATTTTTTTTATTTTTTTTATAGTATTTGCGACGGGATACTATACCCGTCGCAAATACTAATATTATTAATAGTTTTTTATTTTTTTTAAAAAATATTATTTGCGACGGGACCCGTCGCAACTACTATCAATATTATTTGCGACGGGATGCGATGCCCGTCGCAAATACTAGTATTATTAATATTTTTTTTATTTTTTTAAAAACGTTTTTGCGACGGTACCGTCGCAAATAGTATTTGCGACGGGTCCCGTCGCAAAAACGTTTTTAAAAGTTTTTACAAAAATACGGAATACTATTTGCGACGGGGAGAATGCCCGTCGCAATAAAACGCTATAGCGACGGGCCCGTCGCAAATAAGTGTAGTTGCGACGGCGTTTTCAGCAACGGGCTATTTGCGACGGGGTCCCGTCGCAAAAAGCCATTTGCGACGGGATCCCGTCGCAACTAGCCCGTCGCAAATAGCTGTTTTTCTAGTAGTGTCATGTCGACAAATTATGTGACTATTATTCTAAAGAAACGACTATTTTTCAATCCTTATACTCTATTTAGTGAATATTTATGCTTAAAATCATGAAATGATAAATGTAAAATTCATTATTTGATAAAAGTGTAATATTTTTATTCTTATTAGGAGGAATCATAAATTCATTTGAAGTTTGATGTTCTTGATATTTATGGGTTTATTGGTCATATTTAGTAATCATTTATCTAGTATATATTTTTTGGGGGTTCTCTATTTTTCCCATCATATGGATTTAAAAAATGTAAAAGAATACTACGTCGAATGGATTCTATATAATTTATTTAATTTATATATTATAAAAAATGTTATTTTATTATTTTATCTTTATAATAGTTAAGAGGAATCATTATGGAATATAAAATGGGGTTATTGGGTAATTAAATTATGTTAGAAAGAAAATCTGAAAAAGCATACCTTTAATGATATGATAAAATTATCAATTCAGGATAACTCATATAAATAACTAAAAGATATGATAGATATTATATATAGAAAGTTTAAGAGGGAAAATTGATAGTTTATGGTGAAAATAACATTACATGTTTTAGGATTGAAAAACATGGTTTTGTAACAATAATATGTCACATTAATTGTAGTGATGATGAATATGAGGAACCAAGTAGGATATATAAAAAATGAACCTAAAACTAAAAACATTACCATTAAAAATGAAATTACATGTATAATTTATAGATTTTATTTTATAAAAAAATAATATGATGATATATATGATCAAGTTATAAATTTTAATGAATTCCAATACACTGATGATTATGTGTTGTCATCATTAGTGAACTCCTATAAAATTACAAAAGAGAATAATGTTTATGATGTTAATTAAGAGGGTATATTTAGTCCCTAAATTGAATTTGAATTATCTCTTAATGAAATCCACATTTATTGATGTTGAGTGATAGAAACAAAAGATGTTAAAAAATAATGTATTGTGTCTATTCAATTGTTATTATTTTATAATAGAAGAATATAAAACAACTTAGAATAAATGAAATATTATTACGTGTGAATATTATAGATTCATTTGTTTTAATATAAAATAAGAAAAATAAGACAAAACTATTAATTACTTGACTCAGATCCTGAAATAGATGAATAAAATATTTAAAATAATTTAACAATATATATTTTATATAAATAAGTTGTCTTATAAACAGTTGAATAATTTTCCAAAATGGAAAATATTATAAATAGCATATTTTTTTACAGAAAATGAGAGATTAAATATTTATGTTACAAATTAGAATTTTGATGATTGTGTGGGTATATATAGATCACCATATTAATGGAAAAAGGTTTAGATTATTATTAATAACCTTGTAAAATAGATAGAAGTTTGAAATAAAACTGTGATAGTTTAATAAGAAATGTTAATGATTTTTTACTCTACGGAGAAAATTTAAATAACTGGTTATATGAGAAGATTATAATACTATTTTATTCATTGATAAATTATTTACTAAAATAATATATAATAAAGTCCAAACGTTTCAAAAAAGTTTTTAGTTGAAAAGTTCAGTGTGAGTTATAATAATAGAGAATGAAGAACATCACTCTTGGGTTATTACCTTCTATGGTTGGGAATTTTTTCATAGAGTTTGAAATTTCACAAAAGGGATAAATAATGTAAAACTATATGAAAATATATGCATCAGTGGTGATGGAATATATAAATAGATTTCATACTCATTATCAAAATATAAAATCAATTTGATATTATGGAGGAATTAAATAATGATGATATGTTGTATTAAAATTAAAATGGAAATAACATAGATTTTATATTTCTTGAATTAAACATAAAGTAGTAATTATTTCATATAGATACTTTATAGTTTATTATTAATACCCAATATAGCTAATAAATATTTTTTTGGAAATTAATGAGAAGGAATAACTATATGGTTCATAAATAATGGTGCATTAAAAAATTATGCGTAGATGAAATAAGAAACATGGGGAATCGAAATGGAAATAATTGAAGTATTCTTTAATTGAAGTGTTCTTTATGTCATGTGAACCAATAAACTTAGAGTGATTCAACTTTGTGAACTTGGATATAATATTAATTTATGCCAGAGAAGATAAATAATTAATAGGGGGATATAACTTCTCAATGAAATGAGTTTAACATAGTGGAAACATATTTCTAGTAAAATTGGAATGAAGAATAATGATTTATGAATAGGGAGAACAATAATGATATTTTTCATCTATGATTTGGTTGTATTAATCACAAAATAATGCATTAGTTTGTATAATGTAATTATACTATTGATTTACAAAAATTATAGAGAGATATAAAACTCATTTATAATGCATGTTAAGATATAAATGTTATTTTAAAAATACATAAATGAAAAGGGAGTAAATAAAAAGAACTAATTGTGATATTCTACTCAAATATATACTCTATGAAGATTTATATGGTCCATTGAAGTACAAAACAAGTGATGGTAAAAAATATTATATGGTATTTTCTAATTATTAGTAAAAGCTCGATTATATCATGCCAATATTATATAAAATAATATTTTATAATAAAAATAATGTGATTTACAAGTGTTTATAACAATTATTGTCAGAATAAGATAGATAAACATAAATAAAACAATGGTATTGATTATAAGAAACATGAAATTTATATAAACATTAAAGTATAGTATTATAAATATACTATCAATTTAGGACACTTTTTATTTGAATATGGTAATTTAAAGAATAAAAATAATAATAATCAAATGGAAATAATTTTGTTGATTTTAAAAAATATTTCTATATTATTTTTGAAGTTATATAGAATTTTTTTCCATTAGAAAATTATGGTCACATTTTTTCATGAAGAAGAATACACTCTATATGAAATATAGTTTATTGAAATACCAATATTAATCAGCACTATATTTTGAGGAGAATATCTTATAATCCCAGCATAGAAATAAATTACTAAAATAATTATGGAATAGTTAATAAAGGAATTTTAATGGTATATTAATCTTGAATCATGTCATATATGTTTAATTAAAAGATACAATAGAAGATATTGGAATGTTATGATATGAATTTAATTTTATCTAAAAATTATATGGAAAATATAATTAAGGATATTGAAGATGAGGATGAATCAATATGTTCTAAAAAAATTATTTATCACGAGGTATCACCTAATGGAATATATTTAATGGTATATTTTTATAAATAATTATAGGGTATCAATTCTCTAAAATTTCAAACATAAAAGGAAATCAGAATAAGGGAGGTGTATAAATAATTTTTTTATTTAAATAAAAAATCCTAAAAAATCTAGGAGAATGAAATAAAAACATTCAATAACCATATGTTCACATGTTAAACAAACATTTTTAGAAAAAGTTATAATGGATGTTCCTTGAATCATTTCTAAAAATGAATTACTATATCAATTTGATATAAATCAAACCTTTTATCTAGTTCCAATAAATCAAAATAATAATTTCGTTAACACTAAATGGGAGTATCAAAACATGTTACTTAACCAAAGTGTAATTGTGATAACATAATAAATATTTGTTTCCAAAGGATATTAAAATGTAGATGGAGTATATATATATATGAAGAGTTTACATCAGGTAAATGAAAAAAGTAGTTTTACTTTTCATGGATATTATACAATATAATGGCTTAAAACTATTTTTCATGATGAAAAATCATTATTTTTAAATTTTTTAAGAGTAAAAAAATAATACACACATCAACATGATGGTTTTTATCTTATAGTGGTTGGAAAAAATAATTTATGCTATAGAATGTTTTTATCAGTTTATGTAGGCTTTGTGACATCAATATTTATCATTTTATTCTTTTCAAAATATAATTATTTTTGCATGACGTGAAATAGATAATATTTTATATATTATGATCAATAGTAATGTTCAATTAACGGTACTGGTTATGAAATAATATTTTAATGTTTTAAATATACTGTTATTAATAGTTTCCTAAGAAAATCGAGTGAATTTGAAATTTAATTAATTTTATAGTTGGAAATTTTTTGGTTTTCAGTTGAATCACCAAGTTAAAATAATTTTAACAACTGAAGAGATGCATATTGGGAAATGAACAAGTATAACTATCTCAAATATAACTCAATTTTCAATTAAATTAACCAGTAATGAATAAGGGAAATGTATAAATGACGAATAATGAAAAATAATAATAATTTTTAAACTTATTTATTTGAATATAATATGACCATATATTATATTTGGTTCCATTTTAACCAAAATTTTCAATGGTAATTAAAAGGATATTCTTATTTTGGAAAGTAAATGAATTTTAAAAAATATCATGGGGAAAATTGATTTTCGATTGTTTTATTCTAACTTTAATGAACAAAATCTCATTTACTTTTGTCGATACAGGTTTCTTGGGAAAGGATGATGATAAAAATTATATTTTAGGTAGAGTATATAATTTTATACTATGGTTTATTAGTTAGATCTAGATGATATAATAATTCAACGTATTATTTATAGTGTAAGAAGATTATATAGTGACCTTAATATCATATTGGAAAATATATGGGATAATGTTGAAACCTAAATGATTTAGAATAAAGTTGAATTTTCTATTTTCTATTGTTTATGGTTGTTTTTATTTTATTATTGATTAAAAAAATTGTTTATTACTCAAGACAAATTAAATTGATATACATACCAATATATTAAATGAAAAATATGAAATAATATAGTACAAAAAAATTAATTTTAAAAACACATCAAATTAATGATTTCATGTGTAAATAACTATAAAGATCATTTTTCTAAAAACAAAATAGTAAACATGGGAGTTTAACCCCCACAAAATAATTTGTTTACCAGTTTTTATTCATATCCCCAATCTATAATTGATATATTTGGATTCAAATTTGTTGTCATGTCTTTAGGGAAATGATTACATTATAATGAATGTTCATCCATAATTTTTATGTATATTTGATATGAGTAATAAAATAGTCCAATTTTAATAATTAGATAATGTATTACGATTTATATAAATATCACAATTCAACAAGGATAAATTCATTTATATAATTTTAAATTATTTGGGTTAATTTTTGTTTTTTCTCAATTTAGAAGTATAAATTCATGGGTTGGGTATTTATATTGAGTTTAATAGGCCATAAAAGTTCATAGTGGGAGAAAAGAATGATTTATACCAAGATGGGTTGCAATGTTTCATCAATAACTGGAATTGTTTATAAACGAGTGTTTCTAAAACACAAAATTTTGGTTCAATTATAATTATTGCCTATAGGAATAGAAAAATTGATAATAATAGGTTTTTATCATTCATATATTCTTTAGAGAGAATTTTTAATTTAAATATGATAAAGTATGATGTAAATGTGTAATTTTCTTTATTCTACTATGTTAACTATAACAGTTATGGTAAATTATTATAAATTATTATTTTATTATACATTGTTAACCTTGTATTCTAATTGAGATGATTTTTTGTTATGTTTAAGTGATCATGAATGTGTCTTTTTGGAGAGTTTATTTTACCATGATAATGAATGGATAAGTATTCATGTAATTCCCCAATCCCATTCACTCGGCGTCGGTGCATTATTACATAACATTGGAATGATCACAATGGATCAAATCCCAAAATAATGCTCAGTTTAGTACCCTTGTAAGTACAAGATAAATTTATACGTTTTACATTACATTATCAAATTTAAAAACAAAACAACAATGTCTCTATTAACCACATTAATATCCCTTAGACTATCCCTTAAACTATCCTTACAAGTCAATCATAATATACTTTTTTACATCCTGGGAATAATAAAACATAGAAAGGTGTTAGCTCAGATGCCCAGTAAGTATAAAAATATAGTGGAAACATTCATAAATACGAATAAACATTTTAGGAAATGTATAATAATAAATCATAATACTTTTAAACATAATATTATTAATTATATGGCCAATATAAATCAAATAATTCCATTAACTTATTCAAATTGATATTCTACTAGTTGAATAATCATATGAAATATCAATATCCAATTACATAATGATAAAATGCATAATACCAAACTTCATAACCACATGGTCAAGACCTTGTGCCAAGATAACAAATAAGATTTTGTCAAGTCCTTTTTCCAAGATACTAGTTTTTCTCATGAGACTTACGGATGCATCGAGGAGCTATAGTTGGCTCTACCCGTCACTTACTTAGTCAAATTCATTCCTCATATGAAAAGGTTGAAACATTACCTAAACATTCATATTATAAATAGCATATGAAATGTCAATAATTTATCCCTAAATCATGAATGGTGTAAAAATTACACATCCACAATCAAACATATCACAAAACCTTCAATACAATGTAAACGTTTTATATTATAACAAATCAATATCAAACAATCTTAAAATCCATCAATGTATCTTGACGTAGATGAAATCAAAACAATTTAAAAAAAATATCTCTTTATATTTGGAAATCATTTAAAAGTCATAAAATTATAGAATAAACCATTTATTTTGAAAATATTCTTATTAGTCTGTGTGGGAAGATTTGACGATGTTATAATGTCAGAAAATAGCTGCACCCATCGTATAAGTTAAAAAATGTCATTCTTACCCTAATTTTGTCGAAATAGTCACAAAGTACATTTTTTGGAAATCGATGGAAAGATTGCATTCAAAATATATGTGGTTAAATAAGGGTACAAATTAATTTATTCCATAGACTAGTAAATAGTAAAAATGCTTCAAATTTCATTATTAAGAAAACATGGATGTGGATGATAATGAGGTCCCAGTAGAGACTTACGTATTAACAACCACGGATAAGTAAAGAGATTGTAGAATTAACCATCATCTTCTAAATTTCCTTAGTTTATAATATGATTATCTCTGGTATAATATTTAATAAATTTTTATTAAATTATATAGGAACTATATAAATAAATTGGATATCATATATTATCCTCTGAAGTTACTTTGTTGATAATATTTTAGTAGTATCAACATTTCAGGGGTTTACGTATTCATTTTCATTTATATGATTGGTTTTGTAAGACAATATTGTTATGGAGAGGATTTCGTTGATTCAGAAAAATTATGATATTATGTTCATAAACATTATTTTTAATCATAAAATGAAAATTATTCTTGAATGATTACGATTGGGAATGAATCTCATCACGGTCGTGGAGACGGTAATCCATATGTACGCATGAGTGATAATATCCTTATATTGATGGTGAAATCATATGTAACTGTATGTTATATCATTTATAAATAATAATTAACATGTTTTATTTATTATTTACATCATTTATACTCATTGTTATACCCATCCAAAATAATTTTGTTTTTGAATAACAACCTACACCACGACGTGGAGACGGTAAGTCGTACGTACGTACGTATGGCGACTTTGTCATTTATTTGATAGATGGAATAACTAATATGGTTGTACCATATTTATAATAACATCAAAGTATTCAGAAGGTACTCGGGTTATTTTTTTTATGGAATCAATGAAATAGGAAGTGGAATAAAAAAGAGAACTTGATAGAGGGTGGTGAAATTATTACCTCTTCATCCAGTGTTTTCTTTTGAGTTGATCAAAAGGGATCCATAAGATTTATTTCTGACCCATGTAAGGCCTCTAGGATAATTTTAGGGAATTATTTACGATACCCGGGCAGGGTTTTTCCATGAAAAATGGCACTGGAGGTGTGAAATTAGGAGTAGTAGAAGTACCATTTTATAAGAGATGAGAGGGTCACTTTAGGAAATTATTGAAATATTATTTTATATTAATATAATTTTCGATTTCTAATGGCTCCAAAATGATTTATTTCGAGGATAAAGAGGGTATGGGTCGAAAACATTTCATCAAATAGGGTGTAGATAGTTTTAGGTCACCGTATTAACCATATCTTTTAGATTTAAATCTTAGTTAAATAGTTTGACATTTAGCATGTCTTTTTGAATTTTTATATTATATGGTTAATAAACATACTATAAACTGCCAATAGAACCCCAAGTGGTTCATTATTTATATATATACCTTATATAAGTCTTTTGTAATATCCTTAGATTTTTAAGAATATTATATCAAATAATAATATTTTTAAAAAAAAAAAATCAATTATGTCAATTTTGACACTATTTAGAATTTTATTTTTTTGAAATCCATTAAAAAACTATCACTTCGAATAAAATTTTTGTAACCAACAATAATATGACATATTAACCTAAAAAATTAATGTTGTTTATCTAAAGCCTCAATTTAATTTTATTTGGATAGTTATAATATCAATTACTTTTATATTTCATTAATAAGGTAATTATTGTATCGTCATTGTGTCATAAATAAATTAAATTATAAAATATCATAAGAAAATAAATAAAATACCATTATGTAGTGAATATTATTATCTTTCTAATGAATATTTATAGTCGAGTTTATCTTATGTATAAACCTATATTAAAAATGGTTTCGTTATTTAACATTGAATTTAACACTTTTAACACTTCTTTAAATAAAATAATAATAAATGTTCTAAACTAATCCATGTGGACAAAAGGATCATATTTTATTCCTAAGGTAGTTTTTAGTCGAATTACACTTATAAAATAGAATTTGGACTTCTTTTAGGGTAATTATAATATCATTTTTCCCCTTAATTTCCCTATTTACTTTTAACTGTGGTAAATAAAATTCAAAAGTAACCATTCACCAAAAATTATTTTCATCTTATTAAACAAAATTCTACTTTTTTATTTCAACCGTGTCTCTATAAATTTTTAAATTCAACTTACATATGTGGTAATATTATGTTTTATGCAAATTTGTAAATGCTCTTAGAAGGAGGGTAAAAGACGGTAAAAGTCCAATAAAAATTTATATATCTAAACTAATTATAAAATGAATCCAATGAATTAAATTTTACATAAATGGGTATTATCTATCTATTTTTACATAAAATTAATTAGTATAAAATAACTAATTATTTAAATAAATAGTTGGTTTTAAACAAGAAAACCGTGTTTTTCACTATTCATAAGAAATTGAAATTTGTCAGAAAAATACCTAAAATTCATCCTAATATAATTTTGATATTCCAAATACAAAAATGTTGTCCATTTATAAATTTAAAATTTATAAAATTTCAGAAAGTGGGTATTACTATTCATAACTGCTAGTTTCATTAGTAATGGTGTGTTAAAACTCTAAGTTGCATACAACACAAGCTATTGCATTATTCAAAAGGAAACGTACCACGGAAGCATAGGGGTTACAATTCATGGGATTATAAAATTTTATTCTGATCTGTAAAAGCTTACAAGAATTTTGGAAAGGGATATATATATATATATTTATATATATAACTATTAAATGGGTTTGAAAATGTGGTATAACTACTAGGTTTTCTTGAATAAATTGTTTTCAATTTATTGGAATGCCAATTTATCCTATAGAGGGTGTCTTTATAATAATAAAATTCTTGATTATATTATTAATTACCATAATTTTTTATTTATAATTTGATCATATATTCTATAAGATCTATTGAATCAATAAGTTCCATGACTCATACGATTGAAAATATAAAATTTCATCATCATGGCATAGTTGGGATCAGATGACACTGAATAATGATCATGGATCATAGTTCCCTCATAAAATCACAAATTAATTTTAAGTAATATTAGTTTATAAATTGAATATAACATCCTAGAACCCACACTCATGCCTCTGTTGATAAAAAATATTAATTACATTTCATTCATTGATACTGATAAACATAAACAAAATTTGGAAATAAAAAACATAATACATTAAAAATAAAGATTGGATCACATAAAAAAATGAGTACCATTTCTATTTATAATTTAAGACAATTAATAAGAATTCATACTCACAATGTAACGCCCTGACCCCAGTTACCCAGAGTCGGTGCATTATTACATAACATTGGCATGATCACAAGAAAGATCAAATCTCGAAAGACCGATTGGTTTAGTAGCCTTGGAAACACTAGATATATTCATAAGTTTTACATTACATCATAAAATTAAAAACTACTACAACAACATAATGTTTCCACAATCCACACTATTAACCCCTCATAAAATCCCTCCAGGTCATTCATAACTTACTTCTTCACATCCTGGAAAAAATAAAACATAGAAAAGGGGTGAGCTCAAATGCCCAGTAAGGATAACAATATAGTGGAAACTTTCATAAATAAGAATAAACATTTAAGGCAATGTATAACTAAAACAAAAGCCTTTTAGATATGAACTTTCAACATGGTATGGCATAAATAAAATGAAATAATGCCATTTACTTATTCACATGGATATTCTACTAATCGAATAATCACATGCAAAAATCAATAACCACTTTCATAATGTTGGAATGCATAATGCCAGACTATCATAACCACATAGCCAAGGCCTCTTGCCAAGACTACAAATAAGATTTTGTCAAGGCCTTGTGACAAGACACTAGTTTGTCTCATGAGACCTACCGATGCATCGAGGAGCTATAGCGGGCTCCACCCGTCACTTATTAAGTCCAATGCATTCCCATATGAAAAGGTTTAAACATAACATAAACATTCGTATTAAAACTAGCATACGAAATGTCAATACTTTCACCATAAACTATGAATGGTATAAAAATAGCACATCCACAGTCAAACATATCACAAAACTTTCAATACAATATAGAAGTTTTGTATCATAATAAATCAACTTCAAATAATCTTAAAATCCATCAAAGGATGCTGACATAGATGAAATCAAAATTCTTTTTAAAGAAATATCTCCTTTTATTTTGAAATCATTTAAGATCCATATAAAATAAAACATTTTCTTTGAAAATATTCTTATAATCTTGTAAGGGAAGCTTTGAAGATTTTATAACGGCGGAAAATAGCCGCACCCGCCGTATAAGTTAAAAAAAACATTCTTACCTTAATTCTGTCGAAAAGGTTAAAAGGACCTTGTTTTGAAAACGACGGAAAGATTCCTCTTATAAAAAGTCAAAAAGGGTATAAATGACTTTAAACCATATTCTTGTAAATAATAAAAATGTTTTGAAATACATTTTGAAGAAACATGGATATGGATGATAACGAGGTCCCAATAGATAATTATGTATAAACAACCTTGGATAATGAAGAGGTTGTGAAGTAAACCCTTACCTTGTACTTTTCCTTGGTTGGGGTAGGTTAACCTCCTGTATAATGGTGAAATAATTGTTATTTAATTATACAAGAATCATATACATTAATATGATATCATATATGATCTTTTAATATTGATTTGATAATAATATCTTAGTATTATCATTATATCGGGTGTTAACTTACTTGTTTTCTTTTATATGTTTTGTTACGTAAGACATGTTTGTAAAGGATAGGTTGTATATTATTCATATCCAGAATTATATCAAGTCCTTAAACATCATTTTTAAATCATCAAATGATAATTATACTTGAATGGATACGATGGAGAATGAATCTCATCGCGTTCGTGGAGACGGTAGTCCGTACGTACGCACGAGCGACAATATCATTCTTTTGATATTAAAATAATATATAAATGGATGGTATATCATATATACAAAATCATTAACAAGTTATATTTATTATTTACATGAGTTACACATCATTATTATACCCATCCAAATAATATTATATTGAATAACAATTACACCACGACGTGGAGACGGTAGTCCGTACGTACGCATGTATGGTGACATGTTATTCAAAGGGTGGATAGAATACTGAATATGTTTGTACCATATTTATAATAACATCACAGTATATGTGAGATACTGGATTTATTATTTTAGAATGGTAAGAACAAAGGAATAAGAAGTGGAAGAAGAAATGAACTTGGAGAAGGGTGGTGAAATCATTACCTCTTCTTCGGGTTCTTCCTTTTGATTTGATCAAAAGGGCTCCTTAGGTTGGCTTTCTGATCAAACTAAGGCCTCTAGGTTGTAGTGAGGGATGTTGGGAGAGTATTTGGGCAGAGTTTGGCCGAACCAAAAGGCTTTTAAGGTGTGACGAAATGAGAAGGAAGAGTCCCCTTTTATAAGAGGGGTGAGGGGCACCTTTGGAAAAGCTAGAAATATTAATTTATAATAAATTCATATTCGGTTTCTAATGGATACAAAGTTTATTATTCAAAGGTTAAGGTGGGTATAGGTCGAAAACCACTCAACCAATATAATTTAGACAGGTTTGGGTACTTATATTAACCTTATCTTTAAGTATTAACTCTAAGTTAATTAGTTTCACTTTTACAATGTCTCTTTGTATTTTTATATAATATGGTTAATAAACTTACTATGTACATCCAAGAGACTCCAAAGTGGTACATTAATAATGAAACTATCATTATATAAGTCTCTTGGCCGAACCTTAGATTTTTAGGAATTTAATATCAATTAATAATATAATATTTGTTTTAAAAACTCTTTTATGTCAATTTTGACACTATTCAATAGTTGATTTTTGTGAAACTCATAACAGATTTATTACTTCTAAAAAAGTCAATTAAATCAATCCTAATATATCATATTATCCTAGAAAATTAGTTTAATTCATTAAAAGTTACGTATTATATTTATTTGGGTATTTATAATATCAATTATTTTAATTTTTCACTATTATAGTAATTACTGCATCATCATTGTGTCATAAATAAAATAAATTATTTAATGTCTAAAAATTTTAAATAAAATATCATTATGTAGGAAATATTTTTATCTTTCTAATTAATATTTATAATCTAAAATAAAACATATATAACCCTATGTAACAATTGTTTTTCTAAAAGATATATGCTTGTGTCATTTTTGTATTCATTTTAACTTAATTAAAATATAGTGTCATTATCACTTACAAGTGGATCCATGGGGTCCCAAAATAGACCCAAAGAGGCCCATGGTCGACCATGTATCAACCAATAGGGTTAAGACACGTTTTAGGGTAATTTAGTATTATTATAATATTATTTTTTAACCCTTATTTACCGGATTTACCCTTAACCATGGTAAATAAAATATTTACCGCAGTAATTATTCAAAATGTCTAAAAATAAAAGTTACCTATTTACACAATTTGAACATCCTGATTCCAAATATGGAATCCATTTTCCTAAATTCAAAACACAGAAGTGGCAGAAATTAATTTAAAATTAATTCCCGCTGTCAAAACAAAAAGCGTGTTTTTAAGAGATAATAACTATCAAAAGATTGACACTTATTTATGTTCGGTTTAATTGTAAAATTATGTCCAATGACCAACATTATATTAAATGGTAAAATTATATTCTAAATATACTTTAAAACCACTCAAATTCATAATTTATCAATATTAATTATTTTGATTAAAAAAGTTGTTTTTAATTAAAATTTAGTAATTTTCACTATTCATCAAAATATAAAAGTTATCTGAAAAGTACCAAAATTTCACCCTAGGATAATTTCGATATTCCGAATCCAAAAATGAAGTCCATTTTTAAATATAAAATATATATAATTTCAAAAATTAGTTATTACTATTCATAACGGCTAGTTTAATTGGTTGTTAGAACTCGGTGTTGCGTACAACACACGCTATCACATTATTCAAAGAGAAGCGTACCGTAGAAGTTTGGGATGTTTCATTTTAAATTTTTGATGTCCCCATTTAGTCAAAAAGTTTAAAATATAGTATTTAAAAAGGGTTCACTATTAAAGTTGATAAAAGTGCAATACTGAAAATGAATTTGTTCTTGCATTATATCTAAGAAACTCATAATATGGATTCTAAAATTATAAGGATTATATAAACATTAAAATTTATATAATACTATTCATAACCTCTTTTGAACGGTTTGTTTGGTAAGTCATGGTGTGCTTGAACTTGGTGTTGCATGTAGTGAAAGTTATTGAATTATTTTGAAAAAATAACACACTATGAAATCTTGGGGTGTTACATTCTCCCCTCCCTCAATAAATTGCGTCCTCGCAATTTGAAATTGTTATTCGAAAATAAAAGGTTGAAAGTAGAAAATATATTTGTTGGAAAACCCACATCGGAAATTGGGTTACTAAAATTTATTCTTAATATGAAGAAAAGTGAAATGAAAGGGTCACCACCAAATTATGATCTCTATTAGGAGAACATTGGTGGCAATTAGAGACATATAATTGGAGGAAAAATGTAAATATTTATAGGTAGTGATTGAGGTCATCAATCACAAACAAGTATAAAATTGAGGTCCTTAAACTCATCAATCTATGATGATTTGAAATACCATCAGTTCAACAAAACTTAGGTTACTAGGATAACATATTTTTGACGTTTCAAAATATCTTAGTTGAAATCCCACATCGAAAAATGAATTAATGAGGCCTCTATTTTAAGTAAAGAGTGGAAAGTATGAAGATTAACGAAAATAACACATACTAGGGTTCCATGTAGGAAAATATGGATATAGAAGAAAAATATAACCATCAATTATCTGATGGAGAGTGGTAGAGAACATGGCTATGAAAAGGCCAACAATCCCAAAGCCATAAATTAGTGATGATTTAAGGTACCATCTAGGACAACATTTTTGTTCTAAGTTCCTTTTCTTAATGATGAGGAATTTATTTATGATATTGGCTAAGATCATAAGGAGATATACTTACTTTAAAATTAGAGTTTTATCCCTTAATAAATTTCTACCAAAAACTCATCATTCACTCGTAAAAAAAATTATATTTATACTATTCATAGAGGGTTCCAAAATAAACGAATTTATAATTCATCTACCAGATCTTTTAAAAAACTACTTTATTTAATCCAGGACATCTCGTGGGCCAGTGGTAGGTGATACACCCTTGTCTCCCTTCGGTTGCGGGTTCAAGTCTCGCAGCCTTGCCGGACGCGACGGGTTGCCGCCCGACCTCCGGGTTGTCCTTTTATGGCAATCCAAAATAATCCAAACTAGAACTATCCAAAATACTTCTATCCAAACTCACAGTCCAACATTTATAAGTAAGGTAAACATAATGTATAACCTTTTTACCCCGTAATAGCATATGAATACCTTCATCATGTATTCTTTTAATACACAGAAACATCCTGAATTACCATATTCCTTATTGATTATATTCATGCTCCCTTATTCCATATAGAAAGCTGGATATACTTCATTAATCCAAAAATGTTTTAAACCCCAACAATGATGGAATATACAAATCATTAATCAGTTCCAGGGTAGTCAAGAATATCCAATATAATTTATTCAAAACAATCACATATTATTCCAAAATCACTACCTCAGTATCAGAACTATATTATGATTTATCATTCTATCAACCATATATTTTCCAAAAATTTATCCTGCTATTGAGTCACTTTTCTTTGTTCCACACAATCTCAAGTCCTTAATGAAATAGTACTGCAGTACAATCCTTATATACTCGATGATTATTGTAACAAGTACATTGTTGATACAACACTCAATTGACAAAATCAACATAAGAACTCTAATCATTCCTCTTCATCTGTGGTAGTATCATAACGTGATTATTATCCAATAACATCATTTGCGGAATAGTCTGATGACTGGGACATAGGTTCGCGTAGTGTCCAAAATCCTTGCAAATGAAGCATTGTACATTTAAAACCATTTTCTTACCCTTGCAGTCACGTACTTTGTGCCCTTTTCCTCCACACTTATAACAAACTCCCATTCCTTTCAGGCAAGTTCCATGGTGTTTCTTTCCACAGTTACCACATATGGGAAAATTCTTCTTTTCCCTCTTCCCTTTATCCATCTTTCTCTCTTCCATCCTTTTCTTCTCTTGCTTCCCTTCAAAGCCATAGGACTCATTAAACTCTTTACATATCTTATCAACACATGATATTATTTCTTCATATGATGATAATACATGGGAGACTATTTCTCTTATAAATTCTATCTTAAGACCATGAAAGATATGATCCTTCCTTCTCTTTGAATCATGTGTATTTCTGGAGTTCTCATTCCTTCTACTAAGTGCCATTTCTATACCATGGCATAAACTAGATCAGTTTATGAATCAAAACACATAATCCCATACTTATAAAACACTTAACATAAATTGAACTATTTATGGATATAATCCATAATCATAAAAATGTTTTCTTTGAGGAAGTATATACTCATAAACCCTTCATAATGATTTGTAAAGAAAATGAGAGTTATCCTAAGCATATCCCCCGGGAGTGTCGTAACCAAGAGTGCAGCAAGGCCCGTTGTCGTGCACCAGTTCCCGTTCGAGTCTAGCTCAAAGCGGTGTTTTCGGGTTTTACCCCTAGGTACATCTGTGCCAGAGCCGCCTCTACCTGCTCGTATCCAGACAGGGATTTATTGCTCGGAAAACTCACAAAATCTCTACAATACCAAAATTCTAGGAAGTTCTTCTATACTAATCCTCAAAGTTCATCTTAGGTCTACGTGCTCTAATCAGAGTTTATCTAAATCTAGCTTCCAAGGTTTGTACTAAACTTCCTCTGATACCAACTGTAACGCCCCGACCCCAGTTACCCAGAGTCGGTGCATTATTACATAACATTGGCATGATCACAAGAAAGATCAAATCTCGAAAGACCGATTGGTTTAGTAGCCTTGGAAACACTAGATATATTCATAAGTTTTACATTACATCATAAAATGAAAAACTACTACAACAACATAATGTTTCCACAATCCACACTATTAACCCCTCATAAAATCCCTGCAGGTCATTCATAACTTACTTCTTCACATCCTGGGAAAAATAAAACATAGAAAAGGGGTGAGCTCAAATGCCCAGTAAGGATAACAATATAGTGGAAACTTTCATAAATAAGAATAAACATTTAAGGCAATGTATAACTAAAACAAAAGCCTTTTAGATATGAACTTTCAACATGGTATGGCATAAATAAAATGAAATAATGCCATTTACTTATTCACATGGATATTCTACTAATCGAATAATCACATGCAAAAATCAATAACCACTTTCATAATGTTGGAATGCATAATGCCAGACTATCATAACCACATATCCAAGGCCTCGTGCCAAGACTACAAATAAGATTTTGTCAAGGCCTTGTGCCAAGACACTAGTTTGTCTCATGATACCTACCGATGCATCGAGGAGCTATAGCGGGCTCCACCCGTCACTTATTAAGTCCAATGCATTCCCATATGAAAAGGTTTAAACATAACATAAACATTCGTATTAAAACTAGCATACGAAATGTCAATACTTTCACCATAAACTATGAATGGTATAAAAATAGCACATCCACAGTCAAACATATCACAAAACCTTCAATACAATATAGAAGTTTTGTATCATAATAAATCAACTTCAAATAATCTTAAAATCCATCAAAGGATGCTGACATAGATGAAATCAAAATTCTTTTTAAAGAAATATCTCCTTTTATTTTGTAATCATTTAAGATCCATATAAAATAAAACATTTTCTTTGAAAATATTCTTATAAGCTTGTAAGAGAAGCTTTGAAGATTTTATAACGGCGGAAAATAGCCTCACCCGCCGTACAAGTTAAAAAAACATTCTTACCTTAATTCTGTCGAAAAGGTTAAAAAGGACCTTGTTTTGAAAACGACGGAATGATTCCTCTTATAAAAAGTCAAAAAGGGTATAAATGACTTTAAACCATATTCTTGTAAATAATAAAAATGTTTTGAAATACATTTTGAAGAAACATGGATATGGATGATAACGAGGTCCCAGTAGATAATTATGTATAAACAACCTTGGATAATGAACAGGTTGTGAAGTAAACCCTTACCTTGTACTTTTCCTTGGTTGGGGTAGGTTAACCTCCTGTATAATGGTGAAATAATTGTTATTTAATTATACAAGAATCATATACATTAATATGATATCATATATGATCTTTTAATATTGATTTGATAATAATATCTTAGTATTATCATTATATCGGGTGTTAACTTACTTGTTTTCTTTTATATGTTTTGTTACGTAAGACATGTTTGTAAAGGATAGGTTGTATATTATTCATATCCAGAATTATATCAATTCCTTAAACATCATTTTTAAATCATCAAATGATAATTATACTTGAATGGATACGATGGAGAATGAATCTCATCGCGTTCGTGGAGACGGTAGTCCGTACGTACGCATGAGCGACAATATCATTCTTTTGATATTAAAATAATATATAAATGGATGGTATATCATATATACAGAATCATTAACATGTTATATTTATTATTTACATGAGTTACACATCATTATTATACCCATCCAAATAATATTATATTGAATAACAATTACACCACGACGTGGAGACGGTAGTCCGTACGTACGCACGTATGGTGACATGTTATTCAAAGGGTGGATAGAATACTGAATATGTTTGTACCATATTTATAATAACATCACAGTATATGTGAGATACTGGATTTATTATTTTAGAATGGTAAGAACAAAGGAAGAAGAAGTGGAAGAAGAAATGAACTTGGAGAAGGGTGGTGAAATCATTACCTCTTCTTCGGGTTCTTCCTTTTGATTTGATCAAAAGGGCTCCTTAGTTTGGCTTTCTGATCAAACTAAGGCCTCTAGGTTGTAGTGAGGGATGTTGGGAGAGTATTTGGGCTGAGTTTGGCCGAACCAAAAGGCTTTTAAGGTGTGAAGAAATGAGAAGGAGGAGTCCCCTTTTATAAGAGGGGTGAGGGGCACCTTTGGAAAAGCTAGAAATATTAATTTATAATAAATTCATATTCGGTTTCTAATGGCTCCAAAGTTTATTATTCAAAGGTTAAGGTGGGGATAGGTTGAAAACCACTCAACCAATAGAATTTAGACAGGTTTGGGTACTTATATTAACCTTATCTTTAAGTATTAACTCTAAGTTAATTAGTTTCACTTTTACAATGTCTCTTTGTATTTTTATATAATATGGTTAATAAACTTACTATATACATACAAGAGACCCCCAAGTGGTACATTAATAATGAAACTATCATGATATAAGTCTCTTGGACGAACCTTATATTTTTAGGAATTTAATATCAATTAATAATATAATATTTGTTTTAAGAACTCTTTTATGTCAATTTTGACACTATTCAATAGTTGATTTTTGTGAAACTCATAACAGATTGATTACTTCGAACAAAGTCAATTAAATCAATCCTAATATATCATATTATCCTAGAAAATTATTTTAATTCATTAGAAGTTTCATATTATATTTATTTGGGTATTTATAATATCAATTATTTTAATTTTTCACTGTTATAGTAATTACTGCATCATCATTGTGTCATATATAAAGTAAATTATTTAATGTATAAAAATTTTAAATAAAATATCATTATGTAGGAAATCTTTTTATCTTTCTAATGAATATTTATAATATAAAATCAAACATATATAACCCTATGTAACAATTGTTTTTCTAAAAGATATATGCTTGTGTCATTTTTGTATTCATTTTAACTTAATTAAAATAAAGTGTAATTATCACTTACAAGTGGATCCATGGGGTCCCAAAATAGACCCAAAGATGCCCATGGTCGACCATGTATCAACCAATAGGGTTAAGACACGTTTTAGGGTAATTTAGTATTATTATAATATTATTTTTTAACCCTTATTTACCGGATTTACCCTTAACCATGGTAAATAAAATATTTACCGCATTAATTATTCAAAATGTCTAAAAATAAAAGTTACCTATTTACACAATTTGAACATCCTGATTCCAAATATGGAATCCATTTTCCTAAATTCAAAACACAGAAGTGGCAGAAATTAATTTAAAATTAATTCCCGCTGTCAAAACAAAAAGCGTGTTTTTAAGAGATGATAACTATCAAAAGATTGACACTTATTTATGTTCGGTTTAATTGTAAAATTATGTCCAATGACCAACATTATATTAAATGGTAAAAGTATATTCTAAATATACTTTAAAACCACTCAAATTCATAATTTATCAATATTAATTATTTTGATTAAAAAAGTTGTTTTTAATTAAAATTTAGTAATTTTCACTATTCATCAAAATATAAAAGTTATCCGAAAAGTACCAAAATTTCACCCTAGGCTAATTTCGATATTCCGAATCCAAAAATGAAGTCCATTTTTAAATATAAAATATATATAATTTCAAAAATTAGTTATTACTATTCATAACGGCTAGTTTAATTGGTTGTTAGAACTCGGTGTTGCGTACAACACACGCTATCACATTATTCAAAGAGAAGCGTACCGTAGAAGCTTGGGATGTTTCATTTTAAATTTTTGATGTCCCCATTTAGTCAAAAAGTTTAAAATATAGTATTTAAAAAGGGTTCACTATTAAATTTGATAAAAGTGCAATACTGAAAATTAATTTGTTCTTGCATTATATCTAAGAAACTCATAATATGGATTCTAAAATTATAAGGATTATATAAACATTAAAATTTATCTAATACTATTCATAATCTCTTTTGAACGGTTTGTTTGGTAAGTCATGGTGTGCTTGAACTTGGTGTTGCATGTAGTGAAAGTTATTGAATTATTTTGAAGAAATAACACACTATGAAATCTTGGGGTGTTACACACAATAATCATGACATTATGTGAAAAAATTTACTTATCTACCAATAATTTATTATTTGATTATAAATCTTCAAAATATATCAAAAATTTTGTCACACATGAAAAAATTTGATAAATCATTCATTTTTTGTAATTATTCATTAATTGGGTAAATGGAAAATATAGGAAAGGAAAGATAAAAAAACCATAAAGGTAATAATAATCATTAAACATTAACTTTAATTAGTGAACATATGATTAGTTTAGGGGTATGATGACATAATCAAAGTACCTAGTCATAAAAAATAATATTTCATATCTATAAAAAAATGGATCATAAATCAAGATACAATGAAAAAATAATTAATATGACACAAGAGTCATATATTCCAACAATCATGATCTATTTCAAAATAATACATGAGAAAATGGTATATTTTGACTCAAATAAATTTTTAAATAACAATATTGCTATATTGGAACATGAAACATTCATCATTGAATCAACTGATCAAATACTTCTCATATATTCTTATAGTAGATTATAAATAGTAAACTCCATCATCATTTAGGGTTTACATACATTTCATTGACTCAATCAATTCTACAAATGCATTGGTGGAGTATAACGTACACAAATGTAATTGGATTATAATTTAACCATTCATCATTGGTTTAAAATTGTCCCATTTAAAAATCATTAATACATTTTTTCAAGTTACATAGATTGAACAGAACATATATGAGCATTAAATTATGAACATGACACCCATTTAAACATCCATAATTTCATTTTTCTTGATCAGCACATGAAAAAAATAGGAAACATGAAAAACTACTTGCAATAATAATAATAATAATAAACCACCTAGTGAAATAATAATAATTATATCATTACATAATATCCATATTGAAACTAAATATAATAACATGGGATATTTTATAATTTAAAAAATCCCTTTAAACGAATATTTAAAAGATTTCTTGATATTTAGGAAATATAATGTTTTCTATTTATAATGATTTATTTAAAAATAAATATATTATTAAGAAGATGATGTAAATATAATGTAACCATATAAAATTGTAAATTAACTATCGATGCATTGAATTTTAATGATGTCGTTATAGAGAATTCATTTTATAACTGAAAATATAATAATCCTTTTCACACATTATACTAAATCATAATGTAACTAATTTGGAAAGAAAAATTATATCTAAATTTTGTCGATAATGTTTAATATAGTTGAAAATTACATGAAATGATATTTTATTCATAGAAAATAACATTATCCAATATATTTTATGGATCATGTACATGGAAGAGAAAATATTCGTTACCAAAAAAATTAAGTCCCATTATTATTTAAAAACATTTGTCTGATCTTAATACGTACCATAGAGAAGAAAATGAAAGGAATGAATGTAAACCTTAGTAATAAATAAAGTATAATAATATAGTTTTTTTAAGAAATTATTATTATAAAAGATTTCCTACTGGAAAATTGAATAAAAACTATCCAAAATTAAAATGGAATTACTAACTAAATGTTTTACCACATTAGTAATATTAGAATAAAAATTAATTGAAAACATTATTATGAAATTTATATATAAATATCAACAATTAAATGAATTAATATGTAATAATTAAGTCACTGGTAATTAATTATCAACAAAAAAATATATCATGTAGTAGGACAAGAAATATGACTGATGAAAATGAGATGTGTCAAAGAAAACACATGCAAAGATAAAAAAAATATAAGTGATAAATAATATATAATTTTATTATGTGTTCATTTCTAAAACCATATTATCATATTAAAAATACCACAAAAAAATTACATATCAATTCACACATAATCATGGCATGAATAAATCCAATGATGAAGTGTTATGACCTAGTGGAGGAAAATTATGCTATGAATTCCTATACTTCATGTCCATAATTACTATGTATTTCCATTAAACCCCATATAATAAACATATGTTAATCATATAATTAATTAATAAACTTTTATAGGTGTACTAATTTGGAGTTAAATCAATTATTTCATTTATTTCATTTCATTATTAAACTATTGAACCTATTAATTCCATGTTGGGTGTTTTGAGGATGCACAATTCAAAATTGAAAAATGAACATTATAGGTCATTCATGGTATAACAGATCATTTTTAAATCATATATAATAAAAATAAAGATTAAATAATTTTAATACGTTTACATTAAAAAAAATTATATACATCCATGAAATTATGTTTTGAAACCCAAAATAAATCCACTCACGAGGTGGTAGATCGAACGTTCACATGGTGGATCTATTTACTTTAAATTGGATGTAATATACAGAAAAAAATTAAATATTGTTTTTCTAGTTTCATTATAATTTAATAAGTATCAGAAAAATTTATTAAATAGTTCCCCAGAACCGGGAATGAGAGGTGGTATTTAAAAGACAAGTATATATCCACATATAGATAGTAGTTCATAAGTATTCATGTGTAGTGATTGTATTCTAAACGATTAGAATTTTATGAAGATATATGATATATTATGTTTCAAAAATCATAATAATTTCATGAATATCATATATATATATATAATTATTCAATACTAACAACCATATATGAAATGTTGTTATGAGAAACTAAATACATTTATTACTGATGTGTTGGTTCGTACATTGGCACGAACAAAGGTTTCCATTACCATTTGATGAAAAATGAGATGAATATGTTTATTATTTTAAAATAACGACATCTTATTTTATATTAGTTACTTATTTAATTGTATTGGAATTAATAAAATAAAATTAATGGAGGTTTAATTGGAATTGAAAAAAATCTTTGGTTGAAAGTATTACCTCCTCTTTTAATAACCTTCATCAGATCTCTCACTAATGTTCATAAGGAAATAATTCCAAGAAGAAAATAACCACTATAATTTATCTAAAGAATAAAATAATTTGTTTGGTAGGTTCAGACAAGATAAGTGTCTCACAATGTGTATGGAAGAGAGGAGAGGTTCTGTCCGTATATAATAGAGGATATGGGAACACATGGAATTAACTAAAGAATTAAATTATTATAAATTAATTTTCATGTTCATGTTGTTTTAAATATTTATACTTTATTACTATTAAAAATATAATTTTACTAATAAAATAAAATTTATGTTACATTATGTGATATTTTAACCCTTATCTCTTAGTCTTAACCACCTGTTAACTCAAAAAATTATTACCACGATGCTAATATATGTTCACTCTTTAGGGGTCAAGAACATTAATATCTATGTAAAGGGGATACATTAATGGAAAATGGTAATAATTCATAAAAATTTCACATTAATTCAACCAAATATATTATTTTTATGAAATTAAAAAATACAATATAATTTAATATAATACTATTATTGCCATTTTTGGTTCAATTCCAACAATTTGACGTAATAAAATCAATATAGAAAATATAATAAGAATAAACTGATATAAATCAAAAATAATCTATGATATATTTATAAACTAATCATGTAAAAAAATAACATACCAAAATATTGTGGTTTTTATATTTCAAGAAATAATTTAGCTGATTATTCTACAACATACACAGATAATGTGTCAGTATTGCAAATGAATTTTGGAAATCATATAACCAAAAAAATTCAAATTAATAAATATAATTTAAAGAAATATAATAATATATTTAATAACCATTTAAACTCATTCATAAATTTTTCTTATAACAACCAAAAAATATTAGATATATTAAAACTATGAATGCGACATTTCAGAATTTCCATATACATAAATTAATATAAATGGCATTTTAAAATATAAATGTCACCAAAATTCTATATTATTGAATATAGGAATGGGTTTGTTAAATAAAATTAATACCTAAAAAATTGGAATGTGTATGAATGATTTTGATGCCTTAGTTCTTAGTTTTTACTTTTTTTTACCCATCTTACCCATATCTTGATGATAATATTTTTAAGAATGTCACTATTCATAACCACGAAAAATGATGTTTCTAAATTTACCAAATTAAAACATTTAGATTTCATATATAGAATCGATTTTATAAAATTCAACCCCTATAAGTGAAAAAATGATCTTTAAAATATATCAAAAAGGTGTGATAAAAACAGCTTTCCAGAAAAAATATATTTTTATGTTTTTATAAAAAAATTACAAAATTGTTTTTTAAAAGAGAATTAATTTAGTTATGTTTAATTAAAATAGTTATTGTAATTTTAAAATAAATTCAAAAAATAAATATACTTTTTAATACATGAATAAAAATGTTGATTTTAAAAAAATTAATTTTTTTACTATTCTCTAAGTGATAATTCTTTTCAAAAAAATCCAAAACATTTACCCGAGTAAAATTTGAAATAATGATTTAAAAATTTATATCTGTTATATTAGATAAAACTAATAAATGTGGATGGAAATAAATATAACATCTTACAATAAAAATTAATATCAATAATTTTTTATGGAAATCTATTTTGTTCCATAAAATTTTTTTTCCAGAAGATTGAGTTCTTATTTAATCAATATATTTGTAATCTGTAATAATTGTATAATTATATTTTATAATATTTTTATATCTATTCTTATCCAATAATTCAATTTATGGTTTGTAAAAGTCATATTTAAATATAAATTTATTCGGTCATTAAATCTATGGGTTGAATGTCTTTTATGCTATCAAATATAGTCATATTTTAGACTATCAAGGTATTACAAAGAAAATTAAGTAATACATCGAGATAAAAAGAAAAATGTTTTAGTGATACAACAATTGGGAAACTATTTTTTTATGAATTCATGAATAATTATATAAAGATTTAGGTGTAGAATACTTTCACTAGTGAATATTGAATTTTTCCTATAATAATATAATTATTTTGAGATCCATGTGTCATGTTGGTGTTGAAAATTATCAATATATACTCAATATTTCTATCATAGTAATGGTAAATTACATTTTTGTGAAGAACAAAATGTGAATAAATTTTTTATAGTTAATGAGAATAAAAAGTGAGGTATATTGATGATCAACATGATCTTATCACCAAAAAATATAGTGATAACATTTCAAAGTCTATAATTTACTATAATTTTAGCCAAGGGATTGTTATGATATAGTTAGTTGTCAAACATGAACTATTTTAATGAATTCCTCATAATATATAAGTGAATTTACCAAATTCAATCATTATAAGGTCTTTCATTATTTGTATATGGAAATAATTTCATATCAATATACCATTTAGAAGCTATTTCATTATGGTAAATTAGATAAAATTATGTTTCTCATTTGGATGATTTATTTAATGTATTAACTAAGATAAATAAAATGATTTATAAATATCATATGTAGTAAATAATTGTTTAATATAAGATTTATATCAATATCTAGGATAAAGGGATAATTTTAAATTCCAAAAAAATTTAATACTTTGTTAACCATGATCAATTCCCCTCTTTGGGAGATTATCTATTAAAATGCACAAATAATCAATTAGTATAACAAAAATGAAATAGTATTGTAACATTCATGGTAATGACATAATAAGTATTTTTCATATTTATAAATACATATGGATATGATTTCATTTTTAAATTAAAATGTAATCTATGCCAAATCTCGTATCCCACACAAAATAATGAGTTCTTCTATATTTTTTATTTCACACAGGACTACGTTATACCGAACAATAATATACTATTTATATTATTATTTTAAGTAGTAGTCATCACATAGTCATTATATTTTTGGGTGTGAATAGAAGTAACTATACTCTATTTAAATAAATTATAATGGTTTCTAAATTTATCAAAGAAAATTTAGTGGCATAATATAAAAATAAATCGTGTTTTACATATAAAAAATCGATTTCTTTTCAAAAAAAATCTGTTTTAACACCTTTCAAAGGTTCTTCTACTTTAAAAATATTTTTTTACAGTTTTATAATTATTTGATGAATAAATTAACTAAATTTTTAAAATTTGGATATCAATATTATCTTTGGGTTTATTTTTTTATTTTCCAGAGAACTTTAATATTTTGATGAATAGTAAATAATACAATAATTTTATTTTAAAAAATGATTTATTATCTAAATAATTTAAATAGTTATATTATGTAAATAATTATTTTAATTTTATAATTAGATAATTTGTAGATATTTTAAACCAACTTAAGTCATTTGAAATAATTTCACAGAGAATTTATATATAAAAACTAAGATAACATTGTAACTTCTTTACTTTGAAATACCTCTTTGTCCTCTTTTCTGTGAGATTAATTTTAAATTAATTTCTACCAATTATAATTTTGTTATTTTGAAAAATTATTCCATATTTGTAATAAAAGAATTTATAAATTATAATAACATCAAAATAGTTTTTTAACAAAAAAAATATTGAAGATAAATAAAATTAATTATAGTGATTAATGTAATAATATGATTACTATGTGGTCAATCATTATTCTTAATTGTCCAAATGATGAGGAAACAAATAAAAAACTGATGTTATGGACCTGATTAGATAGTATCCCCACGTTAAAATAATTTTATTTTTCATTGGAGTCACAAAATGTTAGAGAGATCTCCCAATAGTGTTTATCTTTTTATATTTATGAGAATTTCAATAGCCTCCTAAAGGGACTGAGAAATATGGGGAATTGTGGTGATGTAGGATGGAAGCTCCAGAGCTCTCGGCTTCTCCCTCTTAGTGCCTTGGTTTTTTCCTCAATGACTATGATTAACGTCTTAAAATTCCATAGATCTTTTGCATTATGGTAGCATTAGATCCTGAATCGGAAAAATCCTTCGAAGGGTGTGGACTCATAGTGCACAAAGAACAATCATTGACGGTTGGACAGCCCAAAGGGATTTCCTTCCATGAAGCTCTTAAGGGTTGAGATCTACAAAATTCAAACCTCACTAAGCCTTCAAGCTGCAAGAAATAAGAGGATGGACTTTTTTCAATCGAGGCTGATCTTAAAGAACTGCATCAATGATTGAAAATGACTAAGTACTCTATTATGGGATGTATTCCTTATCTCAAGGGACACTAGCCATGGTCGACCCTAGATCTTAAACTGTGTTTCACACATATTTGGGGTTTCATTGATGGGATGCTTATCCCTATTGGTAGAGGATATATCCACATAATATTATGATCGTATGACGAGCTTGATCAGGTTTGGAAGTGGGGTAATATTCATCTCAAACTAGGTTTTCTGAGATTATCCAAATGAGATTTTTTACTTTAACCCTCATACTGTTAGAAATTATATGGAACAAAGATTGGTGTTTTTACATGGGCTCAAATAGTATTTTTGGCATTTGATGATTCTAGACGACATAGTATCCTGCATCGAAACAACTCTAAATATTGATCAACGGACTATATATGTTGAACTTGGGAATTATGTGTGGGTTATGGTAGAGTTCAATCTAGAATCAAGGCATCCATATATTATTTCATTCAATGTGAATGATTATAAAAAAGAGGTTTGAATCATATATGAGTGTAAAACACCATTCTATGAGCTCTGAAATATTTTTGGTCATTCCCTATTGAATTGAAAAGTGATGAAAAATCAAGTAGAACAATCATGGTTTGATGAAAGGATGCTGACTCGAAGGAATAAAAAAGACAATATAATTACCATGGAGAATCCTGAAGCACCCAAGAAGGAAATAAATATGGGTTATGAAAGCTCCTCTCTTGGATGAATCCTCAGGTACGAGCTGAGATAAGATAGTTGAGGATGAAGAAAATGAAATTAGGGACCATGACATCTTGGATTTGATTGGAAATCTTTTTCTAGAAACTTATGAAAAATTAAAATCTGCTTTGGTTTCAGAGGACACAGACATGAAAACCTCTATAGATGTAGGCTAGGCTTCATACATTGTAAAATTATCTAATAGTAAAGCTATATCATCCCATGCTACCTTAGAGAGCCCTGAGATATCATATGGTAAGGAAAACATGGAACCTGAGCACCTAGAATTGGAAACTGTAGGTATGGAACTTCCAGTTGCTCCTATAAAAGAAAACACATAAAAAAGTTATTATTTCCAATGATAAATTGGAGGTAATGGTCCCCATATTAATACACCTGTTATTGATTCTAATTGCTTACCCAATACACATGATAACCCTCAATTTTAGCCTTCAAAGGACAGCTCAATGGCTACACCTTTGAACGTCAATGCATCTGAAATAATTCAAATTGATACCTTTGATAAATAAGAGGCAGTTGGTACCTAAAATAAATCACCTCTTGGGGCCTTTTATTTATTTCCAATCTCATAAGACAAACATCATTTTGTGCCTTCAAAGAAAATCCAAGGGGATACATCCTTTATTTTCAAAGATTCAAAACAATATCATTGTACTGATAACACGAGTACTTCTAATAAATCATTTGTCTCCTATAGAAGTAAGAAGGGATTGAAAACATGTCCAACCTCTCCTATTGATTTTTATAGATCAAGGTGGGTGAAGGGCTTATGGGGTTCAAAGAAATGGGGTTCAAACTCCAAAAGAAGGTTCCAATGAATTTCTTATTGTGGAATTGTCAGGGAATTGCTAAACCTGAAACATATACACTATTGAAAATATTTTTTATGACTCACAAACCAATTTTTTCATATTTATAATCCTAAAATAAACTTTTTCTCATAATTTATGCCTCATTGTGCTTATGGTTATCATTTCTTAGGCGATTCAAAAACCAGTTTTTCTATTGAGTCTCTCGGGATTTTTTGTCACTCCACAATGTAGTCTGTTAATGATTTCAAATTACTAAATAGTTGATTACATGGGATTTTACCTTTGTTGGTTTACACACATTTTGAAATATTATTATGTCAAGAATATATACCATGAAAAAATACCCCTTTTTCCTGACCATTATGTTTTAGCTAACAATATACATTAGCCCTAGTTTGTGATTGGTGATTTTAATGTGATTCATTAAACCGGTGAAACAATCAGGTTGTCCCACTCTTCAATATCCTCTTGATAATTTAGATCGTCCATTGAGTATTGTAATATTATGGAAGTTAATCTTACGGTTTCTAAGTACACATGGTACAGACGAAAGTACAATACGGTATTTTCTAGAAAACATGATAGGTATTTCACTCATATCAATGTTGTTGATGAATGGGACCCCATTTCAAGCATCACCATAACCCAACATAACTCGGATCATCATCCCATTCGTGTCAATATTTTAACCAAAGTTCTCAAACCCACTCTTCCTTTCAAATTTAACATTGCGTGGCCTCTGGATCCCAATTTTACTAGCTTTATAAAAAATTATTAGGAATGTATGTAGCGTCACAATGATGCATTTTATTGTGTCAATAAATTAATGTTCCAAAAGAAGCATTTTAAAGTTTGGTGTAGCTCCAAATCTATGCAACTTGACATGGTTATCTCCTCAAATGATAAAGAGATTATTCAAATCCAAAAATCCAACACTAACTCTGATATCATTATATATTCGCAACTTGAAATCAAAACCTACAATAATATAAAATCATTGCTTGTCCTTAAGGATAACATGTGAAATATTTTTTAAAGCTAAATGGCTCATGGATGGTGATAGAGATACAAACTTCTTTAACTCACTCCAAAGAATAAGATAATTTTTAATACCTATTGCTTTTCAGAGAGATGAAGACAATCTCATTATCAATGAGGAAGCTATTACTAACCATGTGGTCTCTTACTTTCGAATTTTTTTTCAAAGGTCCGAATGTAAACAAAAATATCTTTTATGATATCATTCCTACATTGGTGAATAAAGTTTAAAATAACATTATATTAAGCTCCCCTCTTGATTGTCAAATAAAATACACTATTTTGAGTCTTAATCCTGATAGTTCCATGGGTCATCATGGCTTCAATAATGGGTTTTTTGGCTCTACTAGGAGATTATTCATATGGATGACTGAAAACCTGTGAAAACTTTATTTTACAATGGTGTTCTCCATTATGGGTTAAATTCAAAATTTATCACTTCAATTTCTAAAGTGAAAAATACCTTTTAGATTCATCTTTTCCGTCCTATTTCTTGGATAAACACCCTTTATAAAATTATTTCTATGTTTTTTCCTAATTTACATACGAAAATATTCAATATAATTGAATATTGGAATCAAATTTCTTTAATCAATGGTAGTTCTATTCAATAATGTATCTATCTCGCCTTTGAATGTACCAATATCCTTAACAGAGCCACAATAGGAGGCAATGATTCCATTAAACATGACATTAGGAAATCTTTTGATACCATTCATTAGAGTATTATCTTCAAATTTCTCAAATGTTTTGGATTTAATGAATATTTCATTATTATTATAAACATTTTTTTCAACATGTCTTTTATCTCTGTCCTACCAATGGTCCCCCCATGGGCATCTTAAAATTCACCAAGGGGGTTAGACAAGGTGATCCTCCTTTTGACATTCTTTTTGTGATTCAAGAAGATTACATAAGCAGACTGCTCACTTACGTTGTGAATATAAACATTATTAAACCTACTCAGGATTCCATTAACTTACATATTCCCACACGTCATTTATATGCTGATGACATCATGTTATTCTTGATACGGTATAAAAAGAACATCCAATGTCTTCAAAATGACATGTATCGTTATGAAAAAACTTGTGGGTAAACATTATGCAGGGAAAAATCCTTTTTGTTCTATGGGAAAAAATGTTCTTCTTTCAGAAAAGGGAATATCATCAATTATTTACGAATCAAGGAATAATCCTTCCCTTTCACTTATTATGGTGTTCCTATCCTTTAGGGATGACATAAATCCAGTTATTTCTCCACTATTGTTGACCAAATTATAAATCAACTATACTCTTGGAAGGTTAAATCCATCTCTATGGATGGAATAATTTGTCTTGTCAAATATACTATTTTCTCCAAAATGTCTACATGATGATGGTATAGAAATGACCTTATGGTGTTCTTAAAAAAATTAATTTTTTCATTAAAATTTTTGTTTTGGATAGGAGTCACGCTTGAAAGGAAGTTTGTGAACTTCCCTTAGGCCACCTGTTGTAATCCTTTTGAATAGGGTGTCATTGGCATTAAAAATCTGAATCTCTGTTGTTATTCTCTTCAAGTGAGACTCACTTGGAGGTTACATAATAAAAATTATAACTGTATTGATTTCCTCAAAAAAAATTCAGTAATAAGCTAATGAATGGAAATTTAAACAACATCATTTCTTCCATCTGGTTGTCCAATAGACTGTCAAACACCAACATTATGAACAACTCTAGATGGATGGATAGCTCTAATTCATCAATGAACTTTTGGTTTGACAACTAGATGGGATCCCCTTTAATCTCCATATTTCCTCCCAATTCCTTTCCCGATAACAATAATTCAACTATAAGGGATGTTCTAAATTCCAATAAAAAATCCATTCCTAAAAACATCAAAAGATTCATTGAAATAATTACCTTTTCCAAATCAAAAGTTTTACTCATCTGGGAGCCCTCTTATAATGGTATCCTTGATTCTGAGTGTTTTTATAATCATGATTTCATATATTATGCTTCTGGCTTATGTTGGTTCATATCCTCTAAAAAACATAGGATTAAGCCCTCAATATTTACTCTTGTATAGATTATTGCACATAACAAAGTACCCACTGAAATTTTCCTGCAATCTTTTGGGATCCAACATTGCACTAAATGTCACCAATGTAACCTACATAGAGATGATATTAACTATCTTTTTCTATCTTCTTCTACAGCTTTATCTCTTTGGAACATTATTTTTAAAATATTTGGCTATAATTGTTTACTCCTTAATTCCATCATTCCTCGACTGTAGCATTCTTTTGTTTATGAATCTTCCCAAAAAATTAAAAAAAATCTTGAGTGCTGCTTTTGATATCTTACAAGTGATCTGGTATGATTAAAATAATATTATTTGTTATAATTACTCTTTTAGTATTAATGTGGGTAGGCTGCGGATTCTCAATGACATTCATGATGCTACATACATTCAGAAAGATTACTATAACAACACCATTTGACACTATGAAATCCCGTATAAACATCAGATTTATATTCATTATAGACTCCCTAAACATACTTTTGAGGAATTCTGGAAACCCCTGCTTCTAGTATAGATCAATGTCAAATTTTAAAGTTCGTTTGAAGGTAATTGGGACCTGCAGGATGTGGTGATATCTTTAGACATCATCATGGCCATTGTCATAGATTCCTCTTCGGAGGACATGGTACGACCTCGTCTCTAGAAACAGAAATGATGGGGGTCATATAATTTGATAAATTCCCCAAGAAAAAATGTTGGAACAGTATTTGGATAGAAAAGGATTCAACCACTATTGTTCAAGATATCTAGAAGGGTGTGGTGCATCGTTCCTGGTTGTTTACACCTCATTGGATGAATGGCCTTGCTTTGCTTTTTGAAACCGACTACATTATCACACATGATTTTCGTGAAGAAAATATGGTAGCTGATCGTATTTCCAAAAATGGAGTCAACCTAAGAATTATATGGCAGGATTATTTTCTTGGTGATTTGTTGCATTTTTATAAGAATTATTGTAATATGTTTCTGTCTTTCAGACTCATGTAATTTTCATTTTTTCTCTATTCAATAATCTATGACTTGGCCTTTGACTGAGGCACCACCTTCTAAAAAAACTACACAGAAAAATAAAGGGAACTTACCATCCTCATTAATTCACACATATCATCCCATTCAGATCATCTGGAAAAAATACCAAATAATATCCCAAAATCTACACCCTCATCATAGAGTCCTCACATTGGGGATTAATCCATCTAGGGAATCTCTTTGGTGAAAACCTAAAGGAGTTACCCGAAAAAGATTTAACATTAATCAACATGCATTTATATTTCATTTCATTCTCCACCAATTCAATTATTCTTATAACATGATTATATATTAACATAGGTATCCTAAATATACTTAGATGTTGTTTTTTTAATGGTTATAGCTACACCTACATCCACTTTCATAAAATGCGAAATGAAATTATCGTTCCTGTGTACGGAGGACTACCGCCTCATGAAATGATGTTGTTCGATTTGTCCTTCATCTCCTCTAACAGTTGGTAATTATATGGGAAGAACTACTTTTATAATATATATATATATATATATATTATTTCTTTCTAGATTCTTCTATAATTGTAATAAAACACATATATCCATCATATCCATTTTTTTAAATACAATAACATCATTTTTTGATGTGTGGACCATAGCCTCCTCAATGTGAGATGATACGTTCACACATTACATGGAATGTATTAAGGATGGGATTAATTAACATATGGGACATAAATAATATCTATATAATATTATTAACATAATTAATTTCTAATAAACTAATATGTCATTTTCATTATTACCTTTTCACAAACTGAAATGTGATATTGTCATTTGTGGATGTGTGAATTACCGCCTCCTCAAAGTAATGTCATTCATTTAACATCACAATAATTATATATATAAATATATATGATTAAATAGTATTTTATTAATAATATAATTATCATCAAGGAATGTTTAAAATTACTTAATATTTTTCCATACTAATCTTTGATAAATACAAACATTACTCAAGCCAATGTATGGCCCTACCGAATCCATGACTGTAACATTGGTTCTTTTTTTATAGATATTAATTCATGAATAGTTATAAAAAAATAATTTATATATAACTATGAAAATAATTTCATTATTATCATTTGGTTTATTTTTACATGATGACCTCTCTATCCATAGATGAACTATAAAGTCGTTTAGAGACATAAAATGAATATAGACAAAACACTGGACATAAAATTAATTGTTTAGCTAGTTTTATACTACATTATAATAGGTTAAATAAATGTAATGATGAAGATTAATATGTTTTTTTAATAAGTACATAGTTGACATATTTTTATTATTAAGTATGGTAATGACACACGTGCTAAGTTATACATAAGGTAAGGAACTTATTATCAATCCCCTTTCATTGATGCATATATTGATGTTATCCACCTTTATTCTTTAATGAGGTGTATATAAAGATAAAAAGACACGTTGTATTATTAATTTTACCTATTCACATGATATTTTATTTTTTTAATGTTATTATTTAATGGTATTTATGATTCAAATATTTCAAAGTGGTGTGATGTAGTACAATTTGAAAGTATATTTTTAAATGTTTAATGATTTAATTTCATGATTTTTTCATCCATTTCAATATTATTAATATTATTTAATATGACTATTATAAAGGAATTTTTTACCTATTTTTAATTTATTCTAATGAATAAAAAAATGAATAATTTTACATGTCATAGATACATTGTTTATATAAATAAAAAAGGAATGTTATATTCGTAATGTAAATAATAAAAACGACTTTGTAACGCCATAGTAATTATTTTATTCATTTTTTCCTTTGAAACATTTAATTTTTTCTTAAATGAAAAACCATATATCCTTTTTTGTTCATTTTGGTATTGAAAATGGTTTTCTCAAAATTAATGTGTATTTTATTATTTAAAATTCACTTTTGTAAAGAATATAGTATTTTAATAAATTAAAGAGATTATAAAATGTAATTAAATTGGTTTCTTAAATAATGAAATGGTTTATTTGATATTATGGCTCCAGAACATTATAAATAATGTGTTTCCCATATTTAATGTGTTGAACCCATTATAGAATAAATGATTGGTGTATCCATATAGCACTCCATTGCATTGGGTAATGATTATATATTCTGGAGGATTATACTGGAACATAGCTATATGATTCTTCCAATATGTAAGAGTTTTATAATGGTTAAATGTGAACATGTACCAATGTACCAACATTAATTATCTATGTTTTCTAATCTATTTTCATGGAAAAATATTATTTCCAAAAGGTAAAATAAATTATATTTATTAAATAATGATATTTATCTTTTTGGGTTAAATGTTATGTTTTCAAGTAATTGGTTTTCATGAGTTTTAATGTTAATAAATCGAATAATTTTTTGGTCTTTTTTATATCCTTTACTAATCATTATATTTTCAAAACAATATTTACTAATTTAATGATGGGTAAGAGACTTGATGAGAAAAAGATAAAATTCATAAAGTGTTTTCATAAGTGAGATCATGATTTATTTTTTTAAAAGATTTATATAATTTAAAAAATAGACATTTTTTGGACCATTCATATTTGTATAATATGGGTTTTTATGTTTTCAATAGGCTTTAATTTTATGGTACTCATAATATTAATTGCTCATGAATGTAATAGAAGTTAAATTCTTTAATAAAACTAATTATTATGTAATTTATATGGATGAGGAATTGTAAATAACTATAAATAAAAAATTCCTTCTCAATGATTTCATTATTTTATTCAATATAGATTTTCGTTTAATGAAATATCATTAATATATGTAATTATTATGTAAAAAATTATAAAAAAATGTAATTGTTTTAAATTTACACTTAACCTACTGAATTGTTTTGAAATATTTCTCAAAATACATATGATTTATGAATTGTTTCTCTATTTATCCTATGATTTTTAAATTTTATACTTCTTAACATCTTACATGTATATCCAAAAATTTACCCTATATGTTAATAAATATAAAATTAATTTATTTGACAAATTATTCATAATTTTTTAAAAATTTACATTATAAAATTGAAAATAAATTTCACCAAAGGGTTATTTGAAAATTATATTGAATTTATTCCATTATTCTATTATATTAAGATTTTTTTATATATGATATTTTTTCTAATATTTATTCAAATAAAATAATTTCTTGTAATTCATTGTCAATATTTGTGAACTATGCCAAAATATTTGAATAAGATAATAATTACAGAGGTCATCACTAATTAATTTTCTAAATCCAATGGAATTATAAATAATAAATATAAATTATTAATCCATTATTCAATTATGAAATATTAAATAGCATGTAAGTATCAAATAAAAATAGTTTCCTAGTCCGTAAAATAATTTAATGTTCCACAATATAGTAGCATGTATTATAATAATTTTAGTAATTTCATGATTTTATTGAAAATAATTATTATATAACTCTTGGAATTCATATAAATATAGTTGAGATACATCAATTTTATTACTAGTAATTTTATTCCTAGATTAATAATTGATATGTGTAAAAATAATTAAAAATACATATTTGT
Source organism: Viscum album (assembly GCA_963277665.1). Lineage (NCBI taxonomy): Eukaryota > Viridiplantae > Streptophyta > Magnoliopsida > Santalales > Viscaceae > Viscum > Viscum album. The sequence continues at coordinate 498,062,744 of OY728151.1, read as the reverse complement.
TGTGGTAGATTATGTGGGATAAAAATGAATTTCCATATTCATTAATTAGAAATATTTTTATTGAATTTGTTTAACCCATTAATTATCAGTCCTAAGAAAACATATATTTGATTTCAAGAATAAATATAGAAATAATGAATCAAATAAATTCTTTGATTTTGATTCATTTAGTAATTTCATAATCCCATCATTTATATTATATAAGGAATAAAAATTTCTGTTATTTATTGTTTCTTGGGTATGAATAATCATTAACATTATTTCTTTAATGGAATTTAAGTTAAATGATTTTTTAGTCCTTTTAGAGTATACATTGATTTATTCCATCATCATTATTAATTAAATTTAATATAGTAGTATAACATCTCTTATATTATCATATATCTGATTCTTATCCCCAATAGATCATATAATCAATTGGACATGAATTTATCTTTTTATGAATGTGTATAAACATGTTATTAATTTAAATTATTTCAAAAAATTAATTTAGCATCTTAGATTTTCTAAATGCAACATTATATCACTCCTATAGTGGGCGATGCTTTTTATATATGGGAATGACATTTCAAATTCTTTTTATTATAAACCTTAAAGGCTTAAGATGGATAAAATAGTAAATTTATAATTCAAAATTTCCAAAATAATTATTTTAGTGGTTCAATTAATCTTGAAAATAATTTTTACCCTTAAGAAAATGTTTAGTGAAATTACATGAAATTTGAGATGTTGCGGTTAATTATTTGTTATTTGACTAATAAATAATTTTCATGTGTTTTTGAACATCAATATCTCTTAAAATGTACTTTGGATAATATAACATAATCATATTTTGAAATGTTATGTGCTTTTTTTTCTTAGGTAGGTGTAATTTATATTTTGGTTCCAAGCCCTAGATTTGGTCCTTCCTAAGTCCCCAAATTTAATATTTTTTAAACTATTCATCTTATGTAAATAAATATGTTAATATTCTATATAGGGTTAGATTTAATTTGAAAATACCCAATAACGTCTGTTGTGTGTGTTTTATAAGGGTAGGATATGTTGGATATGTGGGTGAAATTCTATCAGTAGTCAACAAATAATGGATCTTAAGGTATCAATGAATGAATCTTGAAGTTATAAATTTTTAAATTTCACACACTTTCCTTTATGAATATTTATTTTTATAATTTTATTAGGATATATTGAAAAGTTTAATTTGTTTGTAAAAAATATTATTACTTTATCTTTTTATTTTATGATTATCATTAAGGAATCTTGTTCGTGAATTGATGATTGGGTGGAATGACTTAATATACCCCCCCCTTACCTTATTCACATCCTATATGTTTGATGTGGTTCTAGACCATAAGATAGCTTCGGTTGGAAATTTTATGTGTTGGTTTTCATGTAATTTTATGATGGAGTGGATCATTCTCCTACAACCACTCTCCCTCATGTTCTATCTCTATGAATTTAATCAATCGAACATAGAAACCCCTCATGGTGTCCAATAATTCAAAGGGAGATGAGGGATGATGAAGGATTCGACCGAAAAGTGGGAAGTGATGTAACACATATTGGGTCACAGGTTAGTATTTAATTTTATTTATTATTTTCAATACATAAACCTTTTTTATTGGTGTATGGGTTAAAAACCTTAAATTTTGGAAAACAAAGTCCAAGGAACACAAAATTCACATATTTATTACTAAATGGGCCACAAACCATATAATATGGGGATTTGAGAAATAAAATTCATATAACAGGGTTATAATATGGTTTTCTAACTATATAGACTCTCTAGGAACACTGTGAAAGAATTTATAGGGTAGTGTCAACCACATGGTTGGTTCATGGTTTTTTGAACCTTGTGGCCAATCATTGATGTCTAGTGAGTTTTGTAAAAAATAATTGAATTTAATCAAATTAACCTGTAAAATTTTATACTCTCCTCAAAATATTGCTGTTTATACCCACTCAAACCAGCTCATCATGGGGATTTCTTCAAGGTATGAATTAGTGTTAATTGATTTCTTTCTGTCATACAACTACAATACAATATTCTTTCCCCCATTGTATTTAGGAAAACTACATCATCATGGGGGATAAACCTAGGTTTATGGATGGTTTTTAATTGTTTATAATAGTTATTAGGTATGTCAGGATCCTCTCTTCCTATTCATAGTCCTTTGAAGATAATGTTATGACACTACATGGTGTTTGATGTAGTTATATTTACCCCATGGGTCTCTCTAAATGAAGAGTTTTAGGTCTTTATTTTATTTGGTTCAAATTGATTACTTTTGTTTCTTAAGAGTTAGGGATGGTTTTTATGTGATTTTTTATTATTATTAGTTATATACATTTACATAAAATTATTATCAAAGGCCTCACCTTGAAAATCAATTTTTCACAAAACTAGTGGTTTATTTAAGGATTTAAAGACGAAAATGGTATTAAATGGATTTTTAAAAGGTGTTTTACAAATGATATTGATCTAGGAGTTGTTGTTTTCCAATTTATGTGATTATTGTCTTGGACTCTGAATGCTTCTAATTGTGAGAAGAACATGAGAGAACATGTGTGAGTTGGTAACCCAAACAGATCCCACACCTATTATATATTGTGTACTAGATACTGTTTGTTGATTTGTTATATTGAGTACAAAAATGAGATGGATTAGTATCTATGTGGCACAATTATGCTATTAGGAATGATGATGAGATTTTCCTTTGTCTCATAGTGTTCATATGGATTTTCATAGTTTCCTATATCCAAATATCAATCCCATCATTTTAATATTGTTGTTTATTATATTTTATGACATGATTTAGATTTTCATATACTTTATTCCTTTTCCCATAATTTTCTATTATATTTTCTTATGTTATATTATATTATAAACAATATTTATTTTGTGAAATACAATGAAAAAATGTCTTTCCTTCATAGAAAATGTTTTCAAAGAAATGATTTCAAACTAAAACTAATAGAATGAACTTGGAAATATATTCTATATATTCATTATGGAATTATAAGATGAATTACATCACAACATATATGTTACAATGGGCATATGCATACACGGTTTTATATGATACATGTAAGGGTTAGAGGGCCTTTTATTTTAGTGAAATTTTCTAATCCACATCTATCTTATTTTATGTAGTGAATGTGGTGACCAGAGACTATGTGAAGATTAGTTTAGTGGAGTTTTTAATGTATCCTTGGATCGACATGGGATAATTTCTTTAGATTTTTTCTATTTCTACATTTGAATAAATTTTATATGGATAATGGTATTTAATTTATATTTATGGCATGATGTTTATACATTTTTAATTTATTTCAACTGTTAAATTATTTTGAATAATTTCATATAAGGAAATTTTTTAGTTTATGGTATGGAAATCCATCTTATTGATGATTCATTTTTTTACTCCAAGAGTAATTTGATTCAGAGGATGTAATCATTCCAACAAATTATCTTTTGATACAGCCATACATGTTTCATTCCTTCGGAAATAAAAAACATGCATAATGTCATATAGTGAGGATAAATAGGTTAAGTATCAGGTCAACCCATCTTAGTTCATTATAAAATAGTATAAGGGACCTCTTTTTTGGGGTAGTAAAGGTAGATTCGAGATAGGATCGTCATGGTTTGACCAGTAGTGGAATGTGATTTCCATATTTATTATTCTTTGTTATGAATCATTAGTTACCAAGGATGTTTGAAATGAATTTATTGGAGATGAACTCAATTTTTGATTTATTGAGATTTTATTTTGATTACAATTCACTATTCTATTTGGAAGGATACATTGTGTAATATTTGAAATTTCAGCTTTCTGTGATAAATGATGGAGGAAAATAAAGGCACATGATTGTTTTGTGAAAGTGGATTAAATTTTGAGGCACCCACTCAAGCAGGTTTTTTAATCTTCTTGTACCATTTTTTACACCGGGATCATGATTTTTTACACTTTATAATAAACTAACACCTATGGGAAATCTATTATATTATTAAAATCATAAATCCTAATCTAATTAAAATTAATTAGATTATTTTTATTAAATGTTTATGATTCCTTTTTTTATTTTTTTATATGAATGGATTATCTTAAAATAATGGTTTGTTATTAATTTAGGTTTATGTTTTGTATTTTATAATTTATTAAATGATCTAAAGAGATGCATTTATGTAGCATGATCCAAAAGAAAACCCTCATATATTGCCTAATTTTTTATCATTAATTCAAAAAAAATTATATTTAGGATATGATGCTGAAATGGATTATTCATGTATGGTGGACAACACTAAATAGTTCACTAATAATAATTCCCATGTCTTATGTGGCGATAGAGGGCATCATGATCTCAGTGGGTGGTCAAAAGATTCAATGCACCTTCCTTTTTCACATTCCCCATAATACTTATATGGTCTACTTCTATACCTATATATTGGAAGGACCTTGTTAGATGTTGGGGAAATATATAAAGATGATATGTTTCATTAGGTTCCCACTTGGACCACATTCAATTCAATGTGTATCCACATATATTATATGAAATTACTGATGGTGGTGAATGAATATGTATTTGTTACTTGTAATAAATATATTCATTTAGGAAATTATTGTTCCACACATTTGACTGATTTGGAATTATTTTCTTTCAATATCATTATGAATGACTATCTATGGTATTCATGATTCAAAATGAGATTGAATCATGAGATCAGTTCAAGGACTACACATATTTATCCTCTGGACTATATGGATGTGTTTAATATTATAATTGTGGAACAGAACAATTTACCATGTTTTACCTGGCTAAGTGGTACCAAATTAGTGGTAGGAGGTATTTAGAGTACTTCCTCATTCCAGAAGTAGTAGAGAGTGGAATATCACCAGTATCGTGGATGGGAAATCGCCACCTATTAGATTTTTTTACCATTTTGTTTCTTAAATATTGTGGTAAGGACCTAATTATTATGTGAAAATGTATCCCACACTAACGAATACTACAAAGAGAGACCATTTTCATGGCACCCGTATAGGTTTTGGGTCATCTTCAAAGCTAATCTAGTATAAATATATATGGTAGAAAAGTTGTATATTTATTTCGAATAACAGTTAGGTCACGTCAAATGAATATAAGGGTATATTAACCCATTATCATTGAAAGGGATATTTACATCATATTAAGGAGAAACATATTTTGGTTAAGACTAGGTATCTTTTATAAGTTAGTAATACCCTTGGGGGATTTCATGTGGGATTGTCTACCTTGAGTGGTATGATCTATATCACTTCATATGTGTCCTCGTAAATTTTTGATATAGGTATAACCATTTTTATTTTATTATTGGGGTAGTATGATTATTTAGGAATACTATTAGAGTTTATTCCATTTATTAATGATAATTCCTCTATATTGGGAAAAGGGAATGAGTATTTATTTATACCTCCAATATTTTGAGATATAATGTTTTCATTTTTGAATTGTGGGATATTTTATGGTCCTTGAAATGAATATTTTTTATATGAATATCAACATTGATCTTGTGATTTGTTTCAATGCCTAAATATACTATTATCACCATTTCAACTAGTCCCTCTCTCTCAACATTAATACATACATATTTAATGGTGAGACATATAATTAGGATGGGAGGCCATGACCTATTTTTGCAGATTTCATGTGGATCCCAAGATTATTGTCCATTTATTTGGATGAGATGAAGCCTTCTTCACTTGGTCACCTTCTAAAAATGTGGCTATCATTGTTGAGGATTTTTTAGAATTTTTTAATTTTCATTCCTATTCAGAAAAAGGAATATTTTTATATTATCCTACTTATAGGTGTAAGCTTAATCTTTATATTGTATTATCAATTGTTTCCAACTAATCTGATATAGTTGAAATTATAGTCTTATGATCTTGATGGAAATGAATTTAATCAACATAATGTATCACCATGGAAGTAAATGGTTTAATTTTCAATGGATTTATATTAAATCCTCTAACATTCCATCTATTTATATAACATAAATCAAGTGAAAATATATAATAATTAACTATTTATCACAAATGATCATCACTTTGGATGGATTAGGGGTCCCCAACAGTTTTCAATGAACATTCTATGATAAGGGTACTATCAGTTGAGAGTTTTGGAAGTTGGTCTTATGTAGACCGCTTTCAAGAGAATGTATATGCACAATGAGTATTTGTTTATTCCATTAATCCTTAATAATGATCCTGGAGTATTCATGGATTTTATGGAGATTATTTTTTATCACTACCTAAATTCATCTATTTTTGTTATTAGGTATAATATCATGGTGTACATAGAGTTGATGGAGGAATTCATTGAAAATCAATTCATTTCGTTGGAAACATTTAATGTGAACTTCTATTATATTTGCTTTATAGTGGATGTTATTTGTTCAAGAATTGAGACTATTGGGTCACAATATCTATGAAATGTGTGTCTCAAAGGTTCCTAAAAAATGAATTAGGTTATTTAGTATGTGTGTCCCAAAAAAGTGATTGATATTTATAGATTCCAATGTTGACCTGACTACTATTAGAAATTAATTTATAAAATTTCCAAATTTTCTTTACAGTTGGAATCATTGACTCTAAAGGTGGTGAATTTTGATATGGTCGACAAGTGTCATTAATATTTTAAGGATCTAAAAGTGAGGTATACATTAGCTCTATGTATGATTAATCCTGAGTCTAGTAAGGGTTATTATATTTATTTTGGTGCTTTGAGTTCATGAATTTGGTGTGAATTAATGAATATTAAAAATTTGGTGGATTAAATACCACTACATTTATTACAAAATGAATGTAATTTCTGCTAACAACATTGATTTGGCATCTGTGTTTCCTACCATGGAGATAGGGAAGAAATATCTTTTCTATGGTCAATCTATATATTATTATAGACTGTAAGAGTAAAATTTATGCTCTAACCTCAATTTATATGAATATATATAAAATATGCTGGGTTTTGTTTCTCTAGAACATGTGATTTTGAAATAACATATAGACCTTGAATGGGTAATGTAGTTGCTTATGCTTTGATCCAAATATTACCCTCCTAGATAGTGCAATAATTAAGGGATGGGTGACACAAACTAGTCTTTATTACTAAGATGAATTTTTATGTAGAATATGTTGTAGAAAAGGTCTATTACATGAATTCCTTAGGTTATCAGATTTCTCATTTTCAACTAGAGGACTCTAATTTCCAATATAATACAGACATTATCAATGTTTGGGATACTTGTAGTGATTTTTATCCTTCAGTGGAATTTACTATTCACTTATATAGTTGTATAATTATTCTATTAACCTAAAATATATGATTTAATTTAATCTGGGAACCTATCTAGAATGATCATTCAACTTAGTGATACAATGATATATTATGAAATGATAAATCAAAACCGGTGTATATGGATGAGATAGTCATTTGTAGATATTCTATATTGACATCTCATCTTTCAATTAATAAAAGAAAACCAATAGCATCAAATGGGATTATTTTAGCACCTCATTATTTAGTTCTATATGTGGGATCATATTTATGCTAATTTTATGAATTTAATTTCATGAACTCTAACTAGGTAGAATTCATATGGGTTGTTTTTAATTAATTGACAATGCCATCAAATTTCATACCCATTAGAGATCCACAAAACATATAAGATCTCAAACAACATTATGTGTCAGACTCCATGGAATGACCACAACCGTAATATATAGAAGAGACATAAAATTAAAATAATATTTTGTGTGAGGTCCCAAAGAAGCGGTAGGATTTCATCTAAAACTGACCATGGCCTATCATCCATATATAAATGGTCAAACTGAGTGCTATATCAAAATTAATTAGGATATACTTTGATCATTCTTGCATAATTATATTGGTTATTTGGGAATAAATCCTTCATTGGTTGATTTTGAATATTATATTAATTATTATCATTTGATCAAGATATATATATATATATTTATTTGGTTCTATATGGATGACCATGTTAATGACCACTCAATTGAGAATAATTAGTTAGGCTCACTTGGTTGGAAATGATCATCATTCAAGAGGAATCAAAGACGGGGTACTTGATCTGAAAAACTTTATAGAATTTTCAAATACATTCATAATTTTTGGATGATCATTGATTGCATTGAATGTAATTTTTGGTTGTTTATTGAGTTTTTCTATTATTTTCTTCTCTTTTAAGACACCATTAGATTGTAAGATAATTTAATTTATAATCATGGTATATAATTCTATTTCTAGTCATATAATATAGTATGAATGAAATATTTAGGATGGCCATGAAGTTTTATATGACGTCCCTCCATGATTTATTCCATGTATCCTAACTAATGAAGTAATATTTGGACTCATCCCTTGTGATTGAATAAGGGATATATAGATAGACCCTGATACCTCTATTGTTGGATAATCTATTTGTATTGTGGATTATTTGTAAATGTATGAAATAGTAAATTGATTCCTCCTATCAATTTACAATAGCATTGATATTTGGATAGTCATTTTACAAGGGAACATGGGGTGTCTATGAAGATGATTGGACCCACTTTTTCAGGGAATCCAATACATGGGGACTATTTGGGTTTAGAAAGTGACGTGGTGCAGTGAATTGTGATGATCAATGGTTTATTAGTATGTATTTATTTTTATTTTACTTTTTTAATATAATTTACTATCTCCTTGTTAGGGGTCAAGGACCAAAAATGGAATTGTGTGGGAATCATCTAGGGAACATTATTCGTACAAACCATACACCTAACCATGGAATATAAATGTTGATGAAGCTATATATATTTCACATAGTTGGATCATATTTTGTAATAAAATAAAAAGTCTCTTGAAAATTTGTATAACCTATTTATTATGGGGTGAGGGTAACCTATAGGATTGGTGCATGTTTTGGTTACCCATGTAGCCAAACCATATGGTCTACCTAGATATCACAAAATTATGAATTTAGGTAAATTATCATACTGATTATTAGCTTATTCTTCCTGTATTTTCATACTACTCATTTTAACAGGCTTCCCTAGCCATGGAAACCTCCCCTTACTTCCATGAGGGTTCTCCTTCAAAAGGAATCGATTTCATTATGTTAAGACATGGTTTCCCTTGAATTCGTCCAGCTATATCCCTTTATTTTAATTTTTTTATTTTATTAAATTAGAGTTTGTTACCATATTTTTCACTAAGGGATGAAAATTTGTTTAGTTTTGGTATTTTAATAGAATTTATTAGTGATATACACATGTTGGGATCTTATCATCTCAATCCCAGTTGTTTCATGTGATGGTTTGGAGATTCTATTATGTTTGAGGTGGGATTCTCTACTTAATGTGTCTCTCCCAAGGAACACATTTTGTTATGAACTTTTATTGAGTATAAATTAAATATTTATAATTTTTATGAGTTACTGGGAGTTGTTATATGATTTTTTGTTTTGTTTTTTATAAAGTGTTTATCTTAATGAAATTTTCAAGTGGAATTATAGGGAAATAGGTTTTGGGAATAAGAAGTATTTGATTAGAATATTAAAGAGACAAAAATTTATTAAAATTGATTTTCAAAGGATGTTTCAATGAATTCATTGATCAAGGAAATAATGTATCATTTTTAGGTAATTTTAGGAATGTAATAGATATTTATTTGATTTTTGGAAGAAAATGGAAGACCTTGGGTGAGTTTGTAACCATGAGAGATACAACCCTTAGTATAGGTTCTGAAAGTTATAGGATTTGTGGCCTAAATAGACATTGTGCGATAACAAGATAGATTAGTATCATGGTGATATGAATGAGAACTCAATAATGGATGGCCAGGTTTATGTATTCTATATAGTGTTATTAGGGCCATTTGTAGTTTCCCTAGATCCTTAGGATGTGAAAATAGGGTTTATTCTATAATTGGTTATTAACCATCAAATTTATTTACCTTTTGATATCGTTTACTCCCAATTTTCAACATTTCTGTTCTTCCATGTTTATATATTTTAAAAAATATCACTAATTTTTATAAAAATAATATAATTTTGTAACACATTGATTGAAAAATATTCCCAAAATTTTTTGAATCAAGAACTAAGGGTATGTATAGTTATGGTATCATTACCCCAGAGCTACACTCCAGACTCATGTTCTAAAACACATTCTTTACATACTAGACTAGTTACCAAGATATATGACTCATGCTAATCATGAATATATTAGACAATAATTCAATTATTATAACTTTAAATCTCAAAAATAGAATCATAATCCCAGAACCAAAATATAAGATCTCATAGTTTTTCTAGGTATGTCCCTCTTTTTGTGTTGGTAATCCTCTTTGATCTTCTTGTTTATATTTTGATCCTTATTTGTAGAAACTCATTTAGAACATGTTTGTTCTGGGAGGAAGCAAGGAGATTTTGATTTGAGAAATTAATTATATTTCATTGAGACATCGTCTAATTCGTAAGGTGTTCCACTACATCATGAAGATATAAAATATGGGGTGGAGAGAGTCTGGGGAGTGGAATCTACGATATTACATCTTTAGGATTCGCATTGGTGATGAAGAATGTTGTGGAGTAGCATTCTAATGGCTACAAAATGGAGAGGATGGCATTGAAATAAAGAACACAATATGGGATGTTATTAGTTATGCTGAATATAGTACCCATATTGTATAGATCTAGAATAATTCACAACCGAATTCTAAAGGTCTCTAATTTTATGGAATAGTTGTTTAGGAAATTTAGAAGTCCATCCCCTAGGTATGAAGAATCTATGGATTTTTCAAATACGGGATATTAAAATATAGTTTCACTAATTAGAATATGATGTGGTACTTTATGGTACATTGTATTCCTACCCATGTTAGCCTATTATATAGAATGGACATGGATGTTTCACCATAAACATTTTATTTACATGCATTCTATAAATAATCGAAACCCCTCTAAATAAATTGCTACCATATATTGTACGAGAACCATAGCTTCTCAAAGATTTTTTCAATGCCCCTTAAAACCCCAATTAATGAGATTCAACTACCACCTTCTAGGAATAAATCAACTGTGATCCAAGCTCTTTTAGCAAGAATGGATGAGCATCATCTTAAAAAATGACGCATGGTCTATATGATATTGGATTTCTATTCTTGGTGTTTTATGGAATTAATAATCTACATTGTACAATAGATGCCGAGTAATTTAAAACACATTACCCACTTTTGAGGTATATGGTCTACAAATTTCACTTATTGTACATTTGAAATTTATATAGTATTCACAATATGTGAGATCATGTTGAAGCTCCCTTCAAACGGCCTACAAAAATTTGTATTGATTAATTTTTTTAGTATAATAACATTATTTTAACCTCATATTGATCTCATTTTGTCCGTGGGATTTAGATTATATTAGTTACCAATTTAGAGGTGATCCTACCTTTGAACATGTATTGAAATTTTATTGTTAATGTGGGAATTGGCTTGCCCTTGGGATTTTCATAACATGGGAAATGAGTATTGGGATTGAACTTGATTCACCTTACTTAACTATATTTAATATCATAATAAACTAGAGACTTATTGCTATAATGTAATCAGAATTATAAATGGATATAATTAAAAATTAAAAATTGATTGTAATAGTTTTTATGATATTTTATGTTTTGATCAACATATTGAAAGGTAAAACTCTAATAATGAATTGGATAACTAATGTATCACTTTTCAATATGTATAATTTACTAATATGATTATATAAACGTCTTGTGCATGGTTATGATGAAATTAGTATATAAAGTTCCTTCACCCAATTATATTGAAATTATTATATAATGGTATTATAATTGGTTATGTTCTGTTCTTATATTATGTGATGGTTCCTAGTTAAGGTGATATGCTTATAAAATGGGATTGAACATGAGATGATTAAATGATTATATAAATGGATTTACAAAGATATGTTGTAATGATTATATGTCTATTTCATGTACTACAAATTTTATTTGTGGGTTATACCCTATGAGGGTTATGGATAGAGTTGGATTATTTCGCAACATAATGATAGATATCTAGCATCAGGCTGAAGTACGTTTGGATTTCCATAGTTGTAGTCCTAGAACATGAAAGTTAGAGAGTTTTTCTCATGGGTTGTATTAATAAAATAAATTAATAATCAATTTATTTCATTGTTTCATGCTCTATATACTCAAAATGGATATTTTTAGAGAATGATTATGGTTTCCTACTAATTTTTACTTATGCTGTGTTTGGGTCACCATTGGGTAACGATTAATACTTCATAGATACATATATAGATGATTCCATGGGCCCTTTCATTGGATTAATTATTTATGGTTTGGTTTCATTATGGAGATGATACAATCTAGGGTTTTTGGATTGGGGGTTTAGAGTCTTTTATCTGGTCTGTTAGACATTTAATTATTGGACAATCAATATGTCATGTAGATACATTGAACATGTAATTACATGGTTTGCATTATTATTTTGTTGATTTTTTCATCAATTATTTTAATATGATTTCTTAATAATTATTTATATTGTTCCTACCATATTCCACAACTTTGTTATTGTTTCCTCTAAATTTCTTATACAATACAATAGGGTAAAATAACCCAACTATATTTCTTACACCCTCGCTGCTAGTCGGAATACTTGGGTATATATGGAGCTATTATTGAGGTCACATAACCCACCCACCATGGTCATGTGAGGATTCACCTATTTTGGGATGTTATAATGATGTATAAAAATAAGTTTCATTTCCATTATTTTACAATATGGGAGTGGTAGAACAAAGATACATATATGTTAGGGATTATTAATGAGATCATGTATGGGAGAAGCTAGAAAATTTGAAGGTGAAAATATGAGTTCCTAAATAAGATATTGTTAGTCATGTTGTTTGGTTATTATAATATTTATGTCATGTCACCTTAGTTGATTAACTTTTTGTGGGATGTTAATATTTTTTATGTTTCACTAATTAGATAGTATGGAGTGATATGAGTATGCATGTATAATGGTTGGAATGTAGTAATATAATTTGACATGAATTTTTCATGATAGGGACATATCTATTTACGATGATATATCTACCCATATAAAATTTGAAATTATATCCATCGATATCCCTCATAAAATACATGAATGAAAAATTAATTATTATTCTAATTAGATTGGTGGGAAAAGTATAGAGGAAACTTGATTCGATGGTTCTCTATTGTTCTTTCCTGTTGAGGTAGAACTTATTGTGTAGCATATGTTTTATGTTGTCTATTATACATTGTAGTGAAATATGTAACCTCATATTCATCAAATCAAGTTTAAAGACTATGTTAATCCATAATATACTAATTTGGAAGGGTTGGAACTATTTGTGACATAGGATATTTAGGTGGTCGATCAACACTACAACATCTTCCCGAGCGTCATGTGATCTATAGTGTGGGAAACTATTCAAAACATACCATTTATGTCTGAGATTAATTGATATTTACAGCTATAGTTTCCCCCTAATTTCACTAGGTATAGATGCCGCTGGGAAAATGATTTAGTGATTGAGTCAACATAGATGATCTTTGAGAACATCAAGACATCATCATATAGGAAGGAGTATCTTACTGTTTACATATTATGAGGACAGACCAAATGATTTTGGGATATTTTAATGTATATTTGAATGAAGGAGGAGCTTACCTCGAAGAATATCAAGGTGATGTTCATGAATTTTTTTTCCTAGATGAGGAGTGATAAGAGGTCTCATTAGTTCACACAGTTGAAACATGAAACCATATATTTGATGGATTTCATGGGATGATTCACTAATAGGGAAATGTTTTTCTCCGTCCTCACAAGCTGATGGGGTCATATGGGCGAGAAATTTGTAAGAATGACTCACTATGAGATGGTGTACTATGAAAAACTTTTTTAGTCAATAAGTGTCACCGACATGATGAACCATTATATAATCCATGAGTTGAATCAAAGTGTATCCTTGAGTGTTGGTATGGTTGTATTATCAAGGAAATATAGAAGTTCTTATAGAATAAAAAAACATGCCTACAGTGGTATCCTCCTGGATAGTAGTTCTTAGAGAAGTTATGGACATGGAAAATCAATAGTGGACTATGGAATAATATGTTTCTTTATATGTGTATTTTTTCCCATGAACCATATGTGTCCTAACCCCGCCCCACTATGGAGTGACGTGCATGTGGTAGGTGGGGTTATCTTTTCATGTTTTTTAGGACCATACAATAGCAGAGTAGTGGACAGGGTTAATGATATACACTAGAGTGTGAGATGGACTAATGTACCCCTCAACTGATGGGTAGTTAGAGTTCCAATATACTGTGTTGCAAATTCTCTGTTATGGTACCCCTCGCGGGAGAGATAGTACCATACATATGGAATAACCTAGGGGTTTTAAAATAGATCCAAATGAAAATGGGTGAGTTAACTAAATCCTATATAAACTACCCTGACCTATTATGATACAAGACATACTACCCTAATTAGAATGATTCTTATATCATTTACCTTAGCTTGTGTTTTGTTTAATACATAGGTATCCCATTTATTTTTGTCTTCCCAATTTGAATATACTTTTGGCATGGTTATAGAGGGATTGGACTTCATTATGAGTGTGGAAATATGATTTCTAATAATGCAATTAATGTTCTCTTGAAATTGGAGGGTATCATATCACTTCAGAACTTTTTGTGATGAAAATCAAATGATTTAATTTGATCCTTCCTAAGGATTAGATATTTATATTCTTGGATCTAATAGATTATTTTCAAAGGATAGTTTCCTTTTTATCTTCATAAGGGATTATCTATACTGACCATGATCACTAGGATCCTGATGTTGTTCTAATAGTAAAAATCAAGTGTTGATCAGATTGTATCATGGGTCTAATAGCATGTATTTACCTTGTTTATACTGAAATGTAATAGGATACATTTCCCCCAGTTCGGATTAATTTTCATGACATATTTCTAAATTAGTTCATTTGATTACAACAAAAGAGGGTTTTCGAGTTCATGATCTACTTAGTGCATGAAGGTGAGGCACTTTCAATACCATTTTATTTAATAGCACAAATTGAGATTCATGGGTTGAATATTCGGTTCAAATTCCTAGAATAATAAGTATTAATACATATTACACCATTTCTACGAGATTCTAAAATTCATTTATCCAATATAAAACAGGTGACATTGAACTTATGTTTATATAATAGAATGTTGTGATAAATAGTGATCAAGAAATAATATCCCCTTATACACGTTGAAAATTTAATTAATTAGTAGAGAAGTGACTTATATTTTATGTATGATTGGCTTGATTTTAAGGTACAATTACTTGGTATTGTGGCCAACATATATACCCCATTCTACATTAAAGAGAATATATGGCCTGTAGGATTTCTTGGTGATGTTGTATAGTCTAAAGAATGCACTATCAGTGGTTACAGAACAAATAAATCAGATATTTCATCTATTCCTAAATATGTTTGTGGTAGTTTTCATCTGTGAATTCCTAGAATACTAACAGTCTATAGTTGATCATTCCCAATATCTTAATATTCTCCTGAGTAAATTAAGAGATAATCTCCTTTATTCCATGCTATCTAAATGAAACTCTTTTATTGACAGATTTTACTTCCAGGTCCATGTTATATTAAATTAAAGAGTGGTAGTGGACAAGAGATGGTTATAGCCATGGTATCTTGGGAGTGATCGAAGAATATATTCAAGATTTAATGTTTAATTGTTCTAGTTGATTATTATTGATGTTTCATCCATGAATTCTACCATCTATTATCATCGATGTTTGGAATGATCCAAAAAGGGTGATTTATTTTGGTCGAATCATTTTGAGAGTGTTTCAAAGAGCTAAATTGAAGGATTAAATCAGTAATGATTCATCCCTACCCTATTCTGATTTAGGATATCACAATCTTCTATGATGCAACAAGGGTTGGTCTTTAAGCAGTTTGGGTACAAGAGGATTGAGTAGCTACATATGGGTGTATACACCTTAGACCGCATTACATGAATCAAAATTCTCACTATCTAGAATTTTATATTGAAGTAAAATCCCAAATATGCAATATATGCAACATTTTTTATGAGAGTTTCATGGTGTAAATAGACCAAAATATACTGAATAACATCTTTTTGAAGTAAGATCTGAATATTTATTGAAGTAATTGTGTCGAATATCTATATTCCATTGATTTTGAGCTATTATACATAGAAGGAAAAGAAAATAACGTTTTTTATTCCGTAGGATAGAAGATTAATACAATGGTTGTATGGGAGTCTTGTGATGATATGTACATGATGTCACTCTTGGTTTACATTAATATTCATGTTCATGCAACACATGTATGAGAATGTGTGAATATGATGTCATTATTACCCATACATATTGACCATATCAAGATTTAGTAGCTATATGATTTGGTGGGATTATATTTTAGGTATAATTTGCATGGTGGTGGAAACCATAATGATGGTCCATTAATGGTAGTGACGTTATTCTTATCCATATCCATCCATGGTTTCCAATAGGCATTCATGAGGATCTCATTAGGTATTTTAAAACATCATGATGGTTAGTATATTCAATTATGAGAATTATGTTTCATAAACTCCATAGAAAATAAATGTGGCTAGTGATAATGAATTACATAGTGGGATTCATTACAAGATGTTAAACATATTATTAGCTGAAGGGAACGAATTTGTGTGTCCTCTACCCATTTAGGATTTGTAGTGGGATGATGTCCCTATATTTTTTGTTAAAAATTTTTACCAAGTGAACCTCATAATATTGATGTGGTATGGTTGATCAAGGTAAAAAAAATAAAGCTAGAACTTTTTTTTAAATATTACGGAGACAATCATGATCGATTATTTGGGTAGTCTCTATAGGCAGGAAATAGTCTAGATACATGGTCATATAATGTGTATAATTTTTGATTTTTTTCTAATTTCAGGTCTCAATTCTTGAAGGGTCTTCAAAAGGTTTTTTGATCCCATGTTCTTCTGAGTATAACAAATCATCTGTAGATTGATGGCCAATCAGAACTGGTTATTGAGATTCTAGGGGATATATCATGAGCCTATATTCTCAACTTTGATTGTTCACGATATTTTATGGAACTCTTGTATTTTTCATAATATTATAGCTTCTTGGAATCAATTCTAATGGATATTTTAGAGTATTTTTATGCTAGATCATTTCATTCTCTACTTTTTTTTTAAGAGGAAGGTGAGATAGAACTCGTTTAACCTATTCGTTTATAAGAGATGTCTGAAGAGGATCAGTTGATTATAAAATGGTTGGTGACCATGGAAAGTAGGCATAAATATTACATTGTCCATTGGATAACAGCTCAGTTGTTTGAGGATTGTAGAGACCCAAAGATTGACATACATGGAAATTACATTACTTTTTTGGAATACTTAATACATATCAAAAACACACACCAAAAGACCATAATAGTTTACTCTCTTTGGAAACTCGGAATATAATCTTCTAATCTTGGTGAAAGATCTTCAACATCTCCCATAAAGATCTTGCCCTTTTATTTTCTTACATAAATCCTTTCTTTAAATCCTGTGGATAATTAAACAATAATAAGGGTGATCTCAAATGCCCAGTAAGGGTAAACATAGAGAACATAAAACAATCCATAAACATTTGAATGCCAAAACTTGGACGTAAAATCTAAACATAAAAATATTGAGCAAAGACATGAATCATGGAAGTACATAAGGCATATATCATAAGGGAATAAAAATCATGATAAAATAGCATGGGAATAAAACACGTAATTGTGGAAAATCATTAAGCACAAGATATGATTTCTATAGTTGCCAAGGCTTTTCTTCCAAGACCATCTTAGTGGACAAATTTCCTTTTTGAATCGAGTTCACTCCTCGTTTCAGTCCTGTAACACAGAACTAGATTAACATACCATTCCAGCCATGTCAATCTTATTAGATATAAATCTTTACCCAATTCATTAGAGGTATATATAGGTCATAATCATCTCATAATGACATCATTCTTA
Source organism: Viscum album (assembly GCA_963277665.1). Taxonomy (NCBI): domain Eukaryota; kingdom Viridiplantae; phylum Streptophyta; class Magnoliopsida; order Santalales; family Viscaceae; genus Viscum; species Viscum album. Next base: position 498,044,575 of record OY728151.1, on the reverse strand, counting down.
CTTGTTCCACAACATAAACATAAATCATTCATCATAACCCAATGAATAAAAATGGGTTTCGTAAACATCATCCCATCATAACATAATACATATATTAAAAAATGGATATCATTTCATCATAAGAAAATTGAAACCATGTAAATCATAGAGACATTATACTTCACATATGAAATAATTTCATCTTAGATGAAAAATGGTTTTGATAAAACACTTGAAATGAATTCTTCAGGAAAATATCCTTTCTTCTTCAAAATCATTTTCTTTTCACAAAATGCCATTTAGTTTTAAAAGAAATGGGTTTTTTGAAAATAATCATGCAATCTTGTATAGGAAGCTTCATGAAAATTAGGCATTATGAAACTGTAAAAATCGGTTCACGCCGTATACGTTAAAAATAACATTCTCCTCGTACTTTTGTCGGAAAAGTCAAAAAGTTCCTCGTATGGTAAACAAAAAAAATTATTCCTTCCATAATACAAAGTAAAAGTAAAAGAGGGGTAAACATGACATTAAACTTATATGGAAAAACATTTTACGGGCATGGATGAAGAATATAAACCCAGTAAGTACTTACGTATAAGCAATCTTGGATAAAAATGAGATTTGCATAATTATCAGTTACCTTATGTCTGATATGATTGGTATGTATCCAAACCTCCTTTATAATGATTCAAATAATGTCATTGACTTATTACAGAATCATATTCATTGTTATGATATCATATATGGTTCACTTATGACTTTATATTACTCATTCTTTTGTAAATTCCATGTTAAAGCAGTGTTTTGGGTAAAACGTTTTTTTATCGTACGTGTTTGGAATTGTTGTTCTTGATATTATTATTGCTTATATAATTATTTAATTACTTCCAGAATTTAAATCATGATTTATATATCATATATATTCAGTATATATATATATAATATAGATAAATGAAATGAAATACACTGTTCATGGAGACGGTAGGTTGTACGTACGCTTGAACGCTGTTTTCCTTTCCTTATTGACTTGAATGGAATTTTGTAGATGACATACATATATATATACATAAATCTAGTATAATTATTATGTCATGTATTTCATTATTACATATTATATATACGTTATAATAATTCTTGAATTCTTAACATGGAAAATGAATCTCATCGCGTCGTGGAGACGGTAATCCGTACGTACGCACGAGCGATGACATCGTTTCCATATTTATTGAATGGAATTGGAGTGCATGATATAATATCATAGAATAATTATAATGTTATAATAATCATATATTTTTATTTTTTACACCATTATACCAATCCAATTAAGGTGGTGGTGGAAAAACAGATTACACCACAGAGTGGAGACGATATTCTTTACGTACGCACGCGCGGTGATTTCGTTTTCCGTAGGATGGATACTAGGTGAAATGAGGTAGTTTCATATTTATAATAACATATCAGTATATAATTAATACTGATGTTATTAATTTATAATGTGAAAACAAAAGAATAATAAGTAGAAGAAGAAATAAATTTGAGAGAATTGGAAGAAGATATTACCTCTTTTTCGACGCACCTCCTTTAAGATTCTTCATAGGGATCTAGAGTTGGTCTTTTGAGAAGACCAGAACATCTATGATATAAATATAGAGGTTTAAAAGAGTAATTTTCTAGGTTTGTCTGAGCTTCATGGCTCAAAAGGGTGTGAAGAGAAGAGGGAAGGTGTGCCCTATTTATAAGGGAGGAGAGGGGCACCTTAGGAAAACTAAAAATATTATTTATTAATAAAGTCATATTCGGTTTTTAATAGCTCAAAAATGATTTATTTCTAAGATAAGGTGGATATGGGTCTAAATACTCTCAACCAATAGGTTTTAGACAAGTTTAGGTTATTATTTTATCCTTGTCATTTATATTTAACTTTAATTTAAATAATTTAACTTTTACCGTGTCTTTTTGTTTTCTTACACTATATGGTTAATAAACTTACTATAACAAGACAAAATAACCCCAACTGGTTCATTATTAATATATATATCCTTATCTAAGTCATTTGTCTGATCCATATATTTTAAGGAATAAAATAACAATTAATAATATAATATTTGTTTTAAAAACTATTTTATGTCAATTTTGACACTATTTGGTACATGATTTTTGTAAAACTCATAATAGCATGATTAGTTAGAAAAAATTAATTAAATCAATACTAACATGTCATATTAAGCTATAAAATTAGTTTAATTCATAAAAAGTCTCAAATTACATTTATTTGGGTATTTATAACATCAATTATGTTAATATTTCATTAATAAGGTAATTAATGCATCATCATTGTGTCAAAAATAAAATGAATTATATAATATCTAAAATTTTTAAGTAAAATACAATTATGTAGGAAATCTTTTTATCTTTCTAATGAATATTTATAGTCTAATTTATCATATGTGTAACCATATATTAAAAATGTTTTAGTTATTAAACTTTGATTTTAACTATTTTAATTCTTCTTTATATAAAATAATAATAATTGTCCTCATATAATCCTAGTGGACCTAAATGGTCATATTTTATTTCTAAGGTTGTTTTTGGTCGAATTACACTTATCCAATAGAATTAGGAAATGTTTTAGGGTAATAATAATATCATTTTTACCCTTAATTACCCTATTTACTTTTAATCGTGGTAAATAAAAGTAAAAAAGTTACTATTCACCAAAAATTATTTTCATCTCATTGAACCAAATTTCAGTCCTTGATATTAACCATGTCTCTCGAATTTTCGAAATTCCCCTCAGGGAAGCAGTAAAATTACGTTTTATGTAAATTTTCAAATTCTCCTAGGAGGTAGGATAAAGACGGTGGAAAGTTCAATAAACTTTTTATATATCTAAAGTTATTATAAAATGACTCCAATGAATCAAATTGAACTTATATAGGTATTATGTATCAATTTTTACCTAAAGTAAATTTAAATAAAATAAATAATTATTTAAATAAAAAAATTTGTTTTTAAATAGTAACCTAGTGTTTTCACTATTCATCAAAAATTGAAAGTGTTCAGAAAAATACCAAAAATTTACCCTAGGCTAATTTCGATATTATGAATCCAAAAATGAATTCCATTTAAAAATATAAAATTTATAAAATTTCAAAAAGTGGGTATTACTATTCATAACTGCTAATTTATATAACATATCGTTGTTTAGTGAAACTCGGCATTATGTACAAAAACGCTATCATGGAAACACCGGATTGCATGTAATATAAGCCAAGTCAGGGATGTGTGTAGTGGAAGCTCCTTTTGGTGTAGTTTACAAAACAATACATCAATGAAATTAAAAAGAATATTTTTCATACAATATCGGGGTGTTACATTCTACCCCCTTAAAATGAATTTCGTCTTCAAAATTCGTTGGGGTTATAAATGGTTTACTAATCAAAAGGTTATTTCATAGAATCCCACATCTTAAAAAGGAATACCAAAACTTATATTTAAAATTTGATGTATGAAACATAACGTTTACCCAAATTAACAAATCACTAGGTTTACACATAGAAGGACATAGGTGAAAATATTGATATGGAAGAGAAATATAACCATCAACTTCTGATGAAGAGTGGTAGAGGACATGGCTATGTGAAAACCAACTATCACAAAGCCATAAATTTTTGATGATCTAAGGTACCATCCGATTCATCAGATATGAGAGCACTAGGACAACATTTTTTTGTTTTTCAGGATCATTTCCCTAAAGTTGAAGAATTTGAATTAGAAGAAATACTTACATTATATTGGTACCATCTCACCATTGCTCGTGCCTCAAAAAAATTCCACTTCATCTCTCAATGAAATGAATTTGAATTTGTCTTCTGTGAAGTGTTAGCAGATTATGAGATAGAATGATAGTTCATTCCATCTATTTCTATCGCAAAAAGTTTAGCACAATTTATTAAATATACGGACGTCCATCTATGATGAGATTAATCGAATATAGTTTCTAAAATGGACTTATACATAAGATATCATAGCGTTTAATAAAGTAAAACTAGTTTCTACTAACCAAGAACATCCTGTAGGCTAGTGGTATGCGATAAACGCATGTCACACTTTGGTTGTGGGTTCGATTCCTGCAACCTTGTCTGACGCGACGGGTTGTCTCTCATCCTATGGGTTTTCCTTTTTCTAAAACTATACTATTATACCATTCCTGAAATAATTTCAAAAAAAAATTCTATCCGTAAACAATACCTTATGATTTGTAACAAAATCCAGTACAATATTTAGGCTTATCCAAAATAAATCTGTCATATCTCATAGTATAAAGAAAAAAACTACAAAAAAGGTCACATAACAAGCACGTGGATATGATCTTTTATCCCCCATATATCATAAGATATATCTTGTTGGTCACATTCCAAACATGTGAATACCTTAATCATGTAGTATTTTGAAACATGAATTACCATAGAACCTTAGTGAAAACATCAGTGCTGTTAAAAGTTAACTCTTTCCACATACTAAAATCACAACAATTCTATATACTCAAACCATGATATCACTTATTCCTTATATAAATAATGATCAGATGAATACTATCAGACAATTTATTTTATCCTTATCCCTTAATTATTCATATATCATCTGCTTTCCAAAATATTTGAATTACTTTTCATGGTTACCGGTACCATATTCTTATAGAAACCCATAATAGACCAATACACAAATATTTCAATATACTATAAAAGTACCTCAACAACATTATTATTGAATTCAAATACATAAGCCCTTCAATCCATCATCTTCAATTATTGGCATCGAATAGGTCCTTCTTTAATTTAGATGTAACTTCTTAGGTCAGGGCATTGAGATGGGTAATGCCCATGTTCTCCGCAGATCAGACATTGGACTCCATAACAGTCTGCCACTTTATGACCCTTTTCTCCACATAGATAACATCTTCCCCCCCCCATTTGATTTATTCCTCAAGGTTCTTCTTCCCTTCTTTATAAATCTCAGTCTTCCTTTCTCTATGCTACTCAAAATGTGAACATGCATAAAATTCCATCTTCCTCTTATTTAATAACTTAAGAATACAACTAATGTTCACCTTGTTAATCATATATCGAGATGACTGATTCAGCATTATCACAATATCTTTCTCTCCAAGAGTTACATAATTTCATTTATCATAGTCACCAATTTGTCCATTGGAATCAATGTTAACTGAATTCCTTCTCGGTCCCTCTATTGACTAAGACTAGAAACCATAGTGTAAGAAACAGTTAAAATAACGAGGAACCATATAATCATAAAAAGTCACTTATGGGATGTTTAACTTATCAAAAAATATTTAATCCATGACACCTTAGGTTCACACTAGGTTATTCATGATCATCAACATAATTATAGGACTCTAACCTATACGTATACTTAACCGTTGGGACATCCCTAGTCATACCTTAGAAATATATCTTGAGATTTCACTAAATTTTTCGCATCCTAGTTTCCAAAGGATAACTAAAAATTCCCTCTGATACCAACTGTAGAGACCTAAAGCTTGACGTACATGGAAATTACATTAATTTTGCAGAATACGTAATACATAATGAAAACAGACACCAAAGGACCGTAATAGTTTAGTGTCTTTGGAAACTCAGAATATAATCTTCTAATCTTGGTGAAAGATCTTCAAAATCTCCCATAAAGATCTTCCCCTTTTATTTTCTTACCTAAAATCTTTCTTTAAATCATGGGGAAAAGAAGACAATAATAAGGGTGAGCTCAAATTCTCAGTAAGGGTAAACATAGAGAACATAAAACAATCCATAAATATTGGAATCCAAAAACATGAACGTAAAATCTAAACATAAAAATCTAGAGCAAAGACATGAATCATGGAAGTACCTAAGGAATATATCATAAGGGAACATCAATCAGGATAAAATATCATGGGAATAAAACATGTAATTGTGGAAAACCAATAATCACATTATATGATTTCCCTAGTACCCAAGGAATTACTGCCAAGACCATCTTAGTGGAGAAAGTCCCTTTCTAAATCGAGTTCACTCCTCATTTCAATCATGTAACACTGAACCGGATTAACATACCATTCCAGCCATTTTTATATCATGAGATATAAAACTTTTCCCAATGAATTTTAGGGAGATATAGGTCCCACCCATCTCATAATGAAATCATTCTTACTTCTGCCACAACATAAACATAAATCATTCATCATAACCGAAAGAATAAAAATGGGTTTCATAAAAATCATCCCATCATAACATAATACATTTATAAAAAAATGGATATAATTTCATCATAAGAAAACTGAAACCATGTAAATCATAGAGACATTATACTTCCCATATGAAATAATGTAATCTTAGATGGAAAATGGATTTGATAAAACACTTGAAAAGAAATCTTGAGGAAAATATCCTTTCTTCTTAAAAATAATTTTCTATTCAAAAAATGTCATGAAGTTTAAAAAAAAGTGTTTCGTTGTAAATAATCACGAAATCTTGTATAGGACGCTTCACGAAAATGAGGCGTTATCAAACCGTAAAAACATGTTCACACTGTATAAGTTAAAAATAACAATATCCTCGTACTATTGTCTTAAAAGTCAAAAAGTCCCTCGTATGGTAAACAAAAGAAAGATTCTTTCCATAACACAAAGTAAAAGTCAAAGAGGGGAAAACATGACATTAAAAACACATGGAAAAACAATTTACAGGCATGGATGAGGAATATAACCGCAGTAAATACATACGTATAAGCAATCTCTGATAAAAATGATATTTGCGAAATTATCCATTACCTTATATATGGTATGCTTCGTATCTATCTGAACCTACTATATAATGATTTATATAATTTCATTGACTTATTAAAAATTCATATTCATTGTTATTATATCATATATGGGTCACTTATGACTTTATATTACCCGTTCTTTTGTAAATTTCACGTTAATGTAGAGTTTTGGGTAAAACGATTTATTTATCGTACGTGTTAGGACTTGTTGTTCATGATATTGTTATTGATTATATCACGATTTTATTACTTCCAGAATGTAAATCGTGATTTATATATCATATATATTCAGTATATATATATATGTAATAGATAGATAAATGAAATGAAATACACAGTTCATGGAGACAGTAGGCCGTATGTTTGCATGAATGTTGTTTTCCTTTACTTATTGACTTGAATGAAATTTTGTAGATTACATACATATATATATATAAATCCAGTAGAATTATTATGTCTTATATTTCATGATTACTTATTATATATATATTATAATCATTCTTGAAATGTTAACATGTAAAATGAATCTCATCGCGTCATGGAGACGGTAATTCGTACGTACGCACGGGCGATGATATTGTTCCCATATTTATTGAATGGAATTGGAGTGGATGATATAATATCATAGAATCAGTATGATTTTATAATAATCATATATAGTTATTCATTACACCATTATACCCATCCAAGTAAGGTGGTGGTGGAAAAACAGATTACACCACGGTGTGGAGACGGTATTCCGTACGTACGCCCGCGCGGTGATTTCGTTTTCTGTAGGATGGATAGATGGTTAAATGTGGTTATTTCATATTTATAATAACATATCAGTATATAATTAATACTTATGTTATTAATTTATAATGAGACAACTAAAGAAGAATAAGTATAAGTAGAAAGAAACTTTAAGGAATCGGAAGATGAGATTACCTCTTCTTCGACGCACCTCCTTTATGATTCTTCTTAGGGCACTAGAGTTGTTATTTTGAGAATACCAGAACCTCAATGATATAACTATATAGGTTGAGAAGAGGAATTGGCAGGGTTTTTATGAGCTTAAAGGCTCAAAAGGGTGTGAAGATAAGAGGGAAGGGGTCCCCTTTTTATAAGGGAGGAGAGGGGCCCCTTAGGAAAACATAAAATTTTATTTAATAATAAATACTTATTCGGTTTTTAATAGCTACAAATTAATTTATTTCTAATATAAGTTGGGTATGGGTCTAAATACTCTCATCCAATAGGTTTTAGACGAGTTTAGGTTACTATTTTATCCTTATCATTTAGATTTAACTCTCTGTTAAATAATTTAACGTTTACCGTGTCTTTTTGTTTTCATACACTACATGGTTAATAAACATACTATAACAAGACAAACGAACCCAAAGTGGTTCATTATTAACATATATATCCTTATCTAAGTCATTTGGCCGATCCATAGATTTTTTGTAATAAAATAACAATTATTAATATAATATTTGTTTTAAAATCTATTTTATGTCAATTTTGACACTATTTGGTACTTGATTTTTGTGATATCATAAAAGCATGATTAGTAAGAAAAATGATAATTAAATCAGTACTAACATGTCATATTAACCTATAAAATTAGTTGAATTCATAAAAAGTCTCAAATTACATTTATTTAGGTATTTATAACATCCATTATGTTAATATTTCATTAATAAGGTAATTACTGCATCATCAATGTGTCATAAATAAATTAAATTTTTTAATGTATAAAAATTATAAATAAACTAACATTATGTAGGAAATATTATTATCTTTCTAATTAATTTTTATAGTCGAATTTATCTTATATATAACCCTATATTAAAAATGTTTTGGTTATTAAACATGGATTTTACCTATTTTAATTCTTCTTTATATAAAATAATAATAAGTGTCCTAATATAATCCAAGATGACCTAAATGGTCATATTTTATTCCTAAGGATATTTTTGGTCGAATTACACTTATCCAATAGAATTAGAAAATGTTCTAGGGTAATAATAATATCATTTTTACCCTTAATTGCCCTATTTACTTTTAACCATGGTAAATAAAAGCCAAAAGTTTCTATTCACCCAAAATTATTTTCATCTAATTGAACCCAATTTTAGTAATTGATATTAACCATGTCTTTGAGATTTTCTAAATTCTACTCAGAGAAGCGGTAAAATTATGTTTTATGTAAATTTTCAAATTCTCCTAGGAGGTAGGTAAAAGACGGTGGAAAGTTTAATAAAATTTTTATATATCTAAGATTATTATAAAATGAATCCAATGAAACACATTGAACTTATATAGGTCTTATGTATCAATTTTTACATAAAATAAATTTAAATAAAATAAATAATTATTTAAATAAAAAAGTCGGTTTTTAAATAGTAACCCTGTCTTTTCACTATTCATCAAAAATTGAAATTTGTCAGAAAAATACCAAAAATTCACCCTAGGCCAATTTCAATATTATGAATCCAAAAATGAAGTCCATTTTGAAATATAAAATTTATAAAATTTCAAAAAGTAGGTATTACTATTCATAACTGCTAGTTTATATAACATATCGTTGTTTAGCGAAACTCAGTATTGCGTACAACACACGCTATCGTGGAAGGTCGTGATTGCGTGTAATATAAGCCAAGTCAAGGATGTGTGTAGTGAAAGCTCCTTTTGGTGCAGTGTACTACACAATACATCAATGAAATTAAAAATAATATTTTTCATAAAATATCGAGGTGTTACAAGGATGGTCAGTGTTTTTCACTTCGATAGTCACCCAGGTTGGGGAAATGTTGTGTCCAGAATCATGTGAAGCTAGTGACTATGTTTGTTAGGCCATTCAAAATAGATTATCATGTCAGCCCAATGAAATGCTATTTATCGATACCATAGATCTAAAGTTAAATGGATGATGCATTTCTTAAGCCACAAGTTTAATGATATCATACATATTTTCTCACATGATAAGATTTTATGAATAAGAGTTAGATATTTATACATACACTGAGGAGAACACAATGTATATGATGGAATATAATGTGAATACTCTTTTATGGAGGATTTTGGATCATGTATGAGGGAAGTAGAATCATGGGAAGGTGCAAGAGAATAAATGGGATATGGAGTTTTTAATGATGATCCAATGGACATATTTATTCACTGATACAGATTGTGATTGTTTGGATCACAACAAGGGAGGGACAATTATATGGTAGAGATGTTTCACATTCTTTGATTGTTTTACATAGGTCCCTATTTGGTTTCTGTGAAACCTATTTGATCTGGTCTTTTTTTGTTTGATCCTTTATTTTTTATCCACATTCAGGCCTTGTTTTTTCATGGAAGAAGTAGGAAGAAGGAAAGTTGAGTAGAATATTATTTATTATTGTGACTTTAAATATTCAATAAGTTTCTATACCATATAGTGGAGATACAAGTTAGAGTTTAGGGTCCTTGAGGAAGGGGAATCTAAACTGCTTAATTTTATGGGAGTAGTTAAGTTATAGAGGAAGTCTATGGTGTAAGGGTCTAGTGGTTACAACAATCTGAGTAGGGTAGTAGTGAATGCACATTGTGGTGGGATTTGGTGATTTTTTACAATGTCGATACCCATACAACATGGATATATGATTTACTATAGCATACATATTATGCTTTTGAGTTATACTGAGTTGTGGTTTAGAATGTATGATAGTCCTTCCCCCCAGGTTTTTCTGATCGACAATATGGTCCTATTTGTAAACATTAGATTTGGTTGGATTTTGAAGACTATGACATGGTCCCTTTCACTAAACTATCGTCCTAATCATGTTAATGAGTTATATGTAGTGGAATTAGAGGCAATAGAAACGAATTTAATTTTACAAGCTGTCTATAAACACCATTAACCCCAACACAAAAAAATTTCTCCCATGTTTTCAAATTAACCCGTTGTCACCCTCGAGAGTTTTTATGGGAGTTTCTCAAAACCCATTTCAACTAGATCCAAAACCAATATATAGGGATTTATCATGGGTGATCCAATCCCATCTAGTAGATAGATTTTTTCCTACTGATCAAACTTGAATAAATATCATTGTGATTAGAGTGTTCTAAGACTAGAGTTTGATGTTTTGTAAAATATTCTTAACACTTTAAATATTGATGAATTTTTCATAACTTCACCACATTTGAGTTAGGTGGACTAGAAAAATACTTAGTGAATGTTTTGAATTCTTATAGTGTCTCAAATAAATGTCACACCTTGTTCTTCATGTTTTAATTTTTGGTCTGGTTTGATTGGAATCCTGATATTTTTCTCTAGTATCGGGTGTTACGGAGGTTGAGTTTTTAATTGTTCCCACTTTATAACAATACAATCTTGGTTTCCCTTGGTTTTTGATAAGATAAAGTGGAATTATGGAGAGTTCTGGACACACACGGTGTCACCGTTTTGTCTTTATATCATTTAAGAGTCATTTGGTGGGGTTCCCAAGTAATTGGGGTGTCATTTGAGGGTTTTAGACAAATTTTCATGCCACATGTTTTGAGAAATTTTTTTCCATACAATTAAACCTAAACATGTGATGTTTCTGATTTACAATAGTATCCCTCACATGGTTTGTGCACGGTATTCCAAACCATGTAGAAAAACTGTGCAACCAATTACTAGTTAAATAACACTCATTCAAAAAATCAGATTGTATTTATTCCACCTCGCATTTGAACCCCATGGTGTTTTCTATCGACCAAAGTCCTCCCCTATCATTCTACCACATTTTGGGACAATTTTTGTGTGATATATCACCCAATGTCAATGACTCTTCCACAAATCATTCCTGTTTTTTTCACCGTTATTCCCTCTTCATTCATCTTCCGTTTTTTTCTTTTTTTTATCTTCTCACCTCATCATGCTTATCCTATAATTCTTTTTTACCATGGTTTTTTATGGGGTTTTTTCATTTAGGTATGTTCTCCATTGATCTGGTGTTTTGGAACATGAAGATGGTGTTTTCAAGTGTATGCTTCTATTCGGCCATAGATTTGAGGTAAGATTTCACATGAACAATCCTTTTTAATTTATGATTCATTAATTTCATGGTACAAACACCTTATATATATGGTAAATTTAGTTGTTTAATTTTATATAAATCATTTGGTTTGCAAAGTGGTGTTTTATACCTTTTTTCATGATAAATAGAATTGTTGTGTAAAATAACACAGACCAAGTGTTAGACGAAAATCTCTATTGGATTTTGTGATTATATTATGGTATATAATGTATTGTTTGTCTTTATTAATGAATATTTAGATTTTAAAAAGATTATTTGTGATTTCTTAAAAGTTTCATAAAATTTTTTCATGTTTAAAGAAGTGTGTATTTTTCTTTGGAAATCGGTTTGACAAGTGATGATGAATTGTAGCCCAGTTGAAATTTTCATAGAAAAAATATTTGGTTTTAAAGTGAGATGAATTTTCTAATGTTTTTGATAAATTTTTTTACATGGTAGTGGTGTTATTGATATCTCTATTAATGATTGGTTTCATTTTTTTAAAGGTTAGTTTTCTGAGAAATGTTTAAGGGCATGTTTGGCCCCATTGTTAGAATGATGAAAGTGATTGTTATAAAAAGAATTTTTGGATTTTTAACAAGCCTTTATGACATGGAATGGTTGGTATGTACATGTTTAGGAATCCTTGGGTTACATTATAAGGGTTTCTCAGTTGAATCCCTTTGTGATCGATTTATTTTGATGTATGAGAGAAATCATTAGGGAGACTCAGTGTGAGGCCTGTTGTGGATAATTGTACATATATTTATATATATACATATGGTGTAATTTGATACTCATTTTGAATTAGTTGGATCACTCCCATTAGATACTTGAGACATGGGAACCTGTAATATTGATAGAATTTTCTATGATTGATTGTTGCACTGTTAGGTTATGGTATAGACCATTGGCCCACAGTATGAGGATATATTGGGTATAAGACTATTGTATTTTCCCTCATCCTTCCTAATAATGAAGGAAATAGTGTATTGAGTGTTTTTATTTTATCATTTGTGATAAGTAAATAGGATGTAAGTCACATGTATTGGTTTCTTCTTGACTATTCTTGATCTCTTAGGTTCACCCATGACTATTGGAAATAAGAAGCTTGCATTGATGAATATTACACTTGTATTTATATTTACATTTCCCATGTGGTGTTATTACTATTGTGCCTTCTTGTGTATTGTTTTAATTGGAATTTTAGGGTATGATATTAATTTGTTTTATGAAAATGTCTTTCAAAAGAAATTATTTTATCCTTCTTGTACAAATCTGAAAAATGTAATCCCCTTGTAAATTCTTACAGCACACTAGTGAAATGAATCTAGTATTGGAAATGAATAAGAGAAATTTCTCATACATTGTTTTTAGTAAAAATATAGAAAACCATAAATTTATATATTATAGTTAAAAAATTTAAATTTAAATTTATTTTATTTTTAATGAAGTGTATTGGGAATAGATTATCGGGATAGCCTAATGGGTTTTAATACTCACACCTATAGTTCATTTCTATTTTTAGCCCTTGTGCAGGTTTCATCGTGAGTTCAATCTCCTTGGGTGACATATGATCATTGTTTTGGTGAGTGACCAGTGGGGTAACATGGTCGTTGTGCGGTCTTTATGTTTTGTTGGTCTTGTTTTTCTGTTTTGTACATATATTTTCTTGTAAAAATTAAGATAAATTCAATTTTATATAAAAGTTTTTTGGTATTTCTATATCTTTCCACTATTGTGTTTTTGGTTTATATTTGCTAGAAATTATTCCCTTGTCTACTCTATTGATTCCTGGCACTAGTTTACAGGCCATGGGGATTGGGAAAGCCCTTCGGGCCATTTCATGGACCGGTTCTGGTGCCCAGTTTGTGGTCGACCTTGGATGGTTCATTAAAAAATTGTATCAAAATAGGTTAGATCTTAGTAGACATATCATTAAAGGTATCTCTTGGTTATTTTCGGATGTTAAGATAGATGGTGTAGGATTGTCGATACCTGAGGGGTTGGTGCAGGAATGGTATCATGAACTCTTTCTAATTCTGATCCTAGAGTTTCCTTGGGATTTATAATTTTCATAGTTTCTTGGTCTTTTTGTGTTTTTGGTGATTGGGATACGACAAGGGGAATTTAAAAATTGGCCTACATGAGCTCACAGGGCTTGGAAATACATGTGGAGATGGTGCATGGTCATAATAAGGTTATCTGTATTGTTGGTGTGTTTGACATATAGCCACCAACCATATTGTCAAGTCTCCAACTGACAGTAGTGCCCTTTTTTGGGTCTCTTGGACATTTCATGAGTTCTGAAAATTATTTTTCATATTCCTATTTGACAATTGTGGAAATGGGTTTTAAAGGAATGTTTGGATTTTGAAAATTAGAAAGTGTGATTCAAAATTAATTATGAGAAATGATATGGAATGTTCGGTTTTATGAATCAAATATTGGTGGAAAAGAAGAAATGAGTTAGTGGGATTGAATTTCATTAATCATAGAATGTGGTTGTGAAAATGAAAATTTTGTAAATCCGTTGTTATTTTAATGAGATTCTGAATTTTGTTTTAAATGGGGTGGTTTGGGATGTTGAATCTTGTTTGAATCTGATGAACTAGTTTTCAAAATATTTTGGAGTGGCTGCTTTTTTTATACGGTTTTGGCATTTTTGGTTGTTAGATTGCAATGAGATACCTTGAAGAATTTCTGAAGATCAGTTTTTTACTTGGTGGTTAGTGTTCCTTGAAAAGATTTATTTTTTTTTGAAATGGTTTTAATGAATTGTCTTTGATTTTTGAATGTTTCATTTAATCCTTGGTGTTTTTATTATAACTTACATGCATGGTGGTTTATGGTTATGTAAACGGATTCTCAGTTTGGCATAGTGGATGCGTGCCTACTATGGCACAAAAACAATCATTTGATTGATGATATAAGGAATACCAATATAAATTTATCAACCAACTCAGGTTGTTTTAATTTAAATGGATTTTCAAAAATAATGTTTTGATTTTATGGTAGCTAGTTTTCTTGTGACTAAATATTGTCACTGAGGTGGTATTTGTTCTTTAAGAATTTTGTTGTTGACCTAGACATCATTTGGTTTTTAAATTTTATTTGTCCAGTGGTTTCCCCCATGGAGCTTCCCATGGGGATTATAGTGAGGATATAGGTGGTTTCCCATTAGTGGGATCTCTGGTTTATCAACCTATGGATATCATTCTTGACATTCAATGTCTAGATGCACATCTCTTACATGGGAATGTAGATCATCAAAATGCAGAAGAGTTGATGTGAAAGATTGAAAGGAACATTAACCTCATCATGTTGATCATGTAGTTCATTGTTAATTTAGAAACGTTCATTCTTGAAAGATGGATGTGGTGGTGTTGGAAGTCGGTGTCTTAGAACAAGTCCCATGAAGATCTTACATGGGAGTTTTACAAGGATTTGTTCATTATTTAGTATTTGTTTGGGAGAGGAAGGGTGAGAAAGGGGATGGGGTTGGGATTTTTACAATACGGTGATGTGTTAGTGTTGGATTAATTACAATGCTATGTGGGCCTAGTTATTTGAAATTCAAGGAATTTCACTAATGACTCCATAAAGTCTCAGCGTTTCAATATAGGGATCATTCTCGATCTATAGTCGAAGGTCTTAGAACACAATCCAACATATTTGGCCTGTGTGGTGAGGTAGTATTTTTATGTCTAAGACATGAGTGTGGGTGTCTAAAAGTGGCCCCCCCTCCTTTAATTCATGGGAGTGGTGGTGAAATGTCTATAAAGGAAATTAAGAAGAAGTTCAAAGTTGATGGAGCGGGTCGTGGAATCAAAAGACCCTGAGATCCATCATCAACCTTTTGGGTATGATGTTTTTCCATGCTATAAGTGTGGAATGATGGGTTATATGTTTCAATTGTTTCCAATTACTCCTAATGCCATCCATTCTTGTGTATTATTGGGTCACATGCAGCAATTATGTCGAGGCATTTCTAGAATGTTCCATGGAGTCAAGTCCAAGAAGTGATGTGTTTTTGGGGAGTTGTTTAAAGATTATATTTGTATGTATCCTTATAATGTAAGGGATATTTTTTAGTGGTGGTTGTGAAAATGGTGTTTGTTATTGGGTAATATAAGGGATGTTTCCAGTCTCTCGTGAACTCCTATTTTCAATGATAGTGTGATTTTTATTTTATAAGTTTCCGACCTTTCTCGTTTATCTAATCATATGATGTATGTTCTTGTTTGGGATTAGTAGTTCTTGACTGCGAGGAAGTAAATTCTTCATCCATTAGTGCTCTATCCATAAGTCCTAGAGTTAACCTGAGGTGTGGTTATGAATTTAGGAGGATTAAGTATTATGTCAAGGCTTATTCCTCTACCCATGTAGTGAAGAGTTTTAATCCATGTAGAAAGTGTAGGCCCAGTTCTTATCCCATCTATATATGATTGGGATGTTTAAATGATCATGATATTTTAGACTATATTGATCTGGTAGGATTTTATGGGAGAGTTTTATTGGGCCTATGTGGGAGAGACCCATTCTTAATTCATTTTGAGATCCCATTTGGTCTTTAATCGTTAGTTCTTAATAGTGGAGAGAACCACCACTAGTATCATAGAGTTTCCTGCAAATAATCTGATGAGTGAGAGTTGTTTCATAATGGTGGGGGTTCCATTCAAGACTCCCCCTATAATATCTGGTTTTAATGAGCTCTCTTTTGTTTGGGTGATCATTTGTCTCATGGAGAGAAGGCCCAACAATATGGTTCTTGTCTTGGTTTTGGAGGTAGTTACTAGATCTTTCAATTGTTTCTCGGGATGTGGTTGTGAGTTGGGGTTTTGGTTGGGTAAGATCATTAATTACTATTAATGGGGATGATTTTTCCTTGGATTTATAGGATAGATTGTTTTGATAAGTAATCCTTAGGCATTGATCAATCAGCTAGAAAGTATTATGGATTTCTGGGGGAAGAAAGCGCTAATGGTGGGGTGAATTATCACAACTAGTTTTTCATATTTTGGTTTATGGTTTAGTTTGGTGGGAATCCTATTGTTTTTATTGGGTCCCTGGTGTGAAGATGGTTTATTTTTTATGTTTTTCCATTTAATAATACTTAATTATTGGTTTTACTTGATTTATTTTAAATAAACTGGCATGTTGAAGAGATTTGGACACCAACAGTGTCACCTTTTTGGGTTTAAATCATTATAGAATCATTGGGTGGGGCTCTTTAGTGATTGGGGTGTAATTTTAGGGTATTTAGCCAATTTTTTTTGGCCTCATGACTTGAGAATGGTTTTCCAAAACTGAGCCACCTAACAATTAAATGTTACAGATTAATTCTAGTACCCCTTGCAAAGTTTGCACACGGTTTTCCAAACCATGCTGTAAAACCATACAACCACATATGGGCTTAGTGAAATACATTTTAAATATTGGATTTAAATTATTTGACTTCTCATTTGAAGCTATTGGTTTTGGTTATTGTCTATAGGGTTCCCACAATTATTTCTAACTCTTTTTGGGCCAATGTTTGATCAATTTCTCAGCAAATGTCAGTGAATCATCCTAAAATCATTTCTTTTCTTCTTCTCCACTCTTCCCTATTCCTTCATCTACCATTTTTTCATGGATTTATCTTCTCCCCTTGTCATTCCAGGCCTAGATTTTTGTTTTCCACTATTTTTTATGGGGGGTTTTTTTGGGATGTTCTTCGTAGATCTAATGTTTTGAAACCCACAACGGGTGCTTTCGATTATGCACTTCCATTCCTCCAAGTATTTCAAGTAGTATTTCCCATGTATTTTACTTTTTTATTTATGATAAATTTGTTTCATGATTTATAACCCTTGTATATATGATAAATGGTGTTTTTTCTATTTAGATAGATCATTTGATGTGCAAAGTTGTGTTTTATGCCTTGTTTCAGGATATATATAATTGTTGGACAAAATAACGCACATTAAGTGTTCGATGAAATTCTCAGTTAGATTTTGTGAGTAGATTATGTTATATAAATTGTGGTTTGGATTTTCTAATGGATATTTATATTTTGAACAAATGATTTCGGGTTTCTTAAATGTTCCTTCAAAGGGTTTCAATTTAAAAAAAGTGTGTATTGGGATTTTAAATCGGCTTGACAAGTGATGTTGAATTGTGTCCTAGTTTGCATTTTCATAGAAAATTGTTTTGGATTTATAGTGATATGGAAATGTTTTGATGGAGTTAGATAAATTTTTTCACATGGTAATGGTATGATTGATATTTCTTTTAAATATGGGTTTCATTTTTGTTAATCATTAATTTTTTGAGAAATGTGAAAGGGCCCATTTTTCCACAATGTGAAAATGATGAAAAGTGTTTTTTATAAAATCCATTGTTAGATGTTTACTATGACATGAAGACATGGAATGGTTGGCATGTACTGGTTTAGGAATCACCGGGGTCAATTATAACGGCCTCTCCATTGAATTCCTTTTTGATCTATTTATTTTGAGGCGTGAGATAAATCCTTGGGGAGACTTGGGGTGAGGCCTGTTGTGGATAATTATATATATAAATATATATATATATATATATTGTGATTTGATACTCGGATAAAATTGGTTGGCTCATCCCCATTAAATAATTGAGACATGGGATCCTGGAATATTGGTAGAAGTATATAAAAAATAATTATTCCACTGGTAGGATATCGTACAGACCAGTGGCCCATATAAGGTGGATATATTGGGTTTGTTACTATAGAATTTGACATCAACCTTCCTGAGAAAGGATGATGGGGCATATTGAGCATTTTTATTTCATCATGTGTTACATGATAATAGGGATTATTTATTATGTATTAGTGTTTTTTGGATTATTCATGATCTCTTAGGTTCCCCCATGTCTATTGGATTTCAGTTTCATGTAGTGGTGAATATTACGCTCTAATATATTTTTATATTTCCCCTGTGGTGTTATTACTATTGTTCCTTAATTTGTATTTCTTCTATGGAAATTGATGGCCTTATTTTAATATACCTTATGGAAATGGTTTCCCAATTAAAGAGTTTTATCCTCCTTGTAAAAATATGAAAACTTTAAGGTACAATTTCCCCTTGAAAATGCTAATGGCACACTAGTGAATCGAATCTATTTTTGGAAATGAATAGTGTAAATGGATTTTAATTTTGTTTTGAGTAAACAGGTTGAAAACCTTACTTTTATATATTGTAGTTCAAAAATGAAAATGGGTGTTTCATTTGTTTTAAAGGAACTACATTGGGAATATATTATCGGGAAAGCCTAATAGGTTTTAAGACTCAAGCCTCTAATTCGTTTTTGATTTTATCCCCTATGAAGGTTTCATCATGAGTTTGATCACCATGGGAAAAAATTGATCATTCTGTTTCAGAGTGATCAGTGGGGTCACATGTATTATGTGTGGTCTTCATGTTTTGTTGGTATTGTTGTCTTGTTTTTTTAATTTCATTTTCTGGTACAAATAATGTTCAATTAAATTTTATATAAATGATTATTGAGATCTCCATTTCATTAGGATTTTTGTTTTATTGTTTATATTTGGGATAAATATTACCCTTGTATACTATAATGATTCCCGACACTAGTTTCCAACATGTAAGGATTGAGAATGCCCTTCGGGCAATGCCACATACCGGTTCAGGTGCCTAATTCATGGTGGGCCTGAGCTCGTTCGTGACAATAAGCGAGATCACACTGACACAAAATATATTTGACCTACTAAAAAGTATAATACATTATTTCATTGGACAATCAAATTTCATATAACTCTAATAGATATTATCTGGTCCTTGGTAACAAGACAAAATTTGTGTCCAATGGAGATGTGATCATACCTTTGTCAATCCATTAAAATGGTATTGTTAATATGGGAATTTGATTACCTATTGAATTGGTATAACAATGTAAATTGGTATTTGGATTGAAAACTAGTCACATGACATGAAGATATGGTATAGAAAAATTAAATGGTGTATTAATTATATTCTATAATAATAAAGATAAATGGTATTGATTGATTCTTAAAAAGGAATTTTAATTATTTTGATGATAATTGATGCTTGGATCAATATAATGTCAGGTTTAAATCTTTTAATGAAAGGGGATTGTGCCCAAAAATTCTCAAATTCATACCCAAAGGGATTCTGAGTGATTTTTCTAAAAATATTATAAAAGGGGATTTTTCCAAATAATTATCAAATTCATACTCAAAGGGCTTTCATGTGGATATGTCATAAAGCTTATTGATATCTACACAGTTTTCTTAGGTCGATTGGTCTTTTATAATTTGTGAGGGTTATAGATATAGTAGGAATGGTTCTAGGAAATTCTCTTATATAGCCAAAATCGTATTTAAGTAGGTTTGGAAAGCCTTTAATATCATCATAGAAATCTAAGTTTACTAGGTTTATCTCATGTGAATTTGTAATTTTTATATTTATTACTCTCTTTGTCACTTAATTTTGTGCAATATATACTTATAATGGATTTTTTAGACACCATTGGTGGTGTCCAACTATGTTTTACTCCTATTATTGTTGGGGAATCATTTGGTACTCGATAATATTTTATTGACTCATGTATAACCAACAGAAATGGTCCCTATGTTGTTTGATTTATTAATGGATGGGTTGGAACATCGAGACCCAACTGAATTGGAGTTTGAGGATAAGGTTTTTTATTGTTTTATTGAGTGTCTTAGTCTTTTATTGATATGATATTTATCATTCTATTCAGAAATTTTCAGAAATAAATTATATAGTTATTAGTATTATTTTATTTTTGGTTTTTTCCTTTATTCTACTATAACTTCTTGATGATTATTAATATTTTTCCACTATTTACCAATATTTTTTTTATTTTTTCACTTTTGTTTATTTAATGCAGTAATGGTTTTATTCTCCCAACTATATTACTTAAATCATCACTACTATTCACCAACATTTGGAATACATATGGGTGTTTCTAAAACCATGTAATCTAGTTGTCTTAGTCACTCGAGGAGGCACTTGGTTTGGGATATTACACCAATGTTTCGCTATCCTTAGATACTAGTAACATAAAATTATTATTTCACATAATTGTGAAGATTTTCCTTAATGACTGCATACTATAACACTTTTTAGAAATATCATATCTTATAAACATATTAATAACATTGAGAATTGAAAACCTTAGAATGTGGTGTTCTCAAATGCTCATAAAGGAAAAAACATATAATCGTGTCTTCAAGGGTAAGGTCATAATATTTGAGAATAAGTGAATGATAGAATTATAATATTAAAAAGGATATGGGAACATAATCTTTTTCCATGTAATTTAAAATAATAAAATGTATACCATGGAATAAGTGGGCGGAAAAATGATACAATAATAATGTTGAATAAATCACATAAATATAATACAACATATAAATGTTGTATAAGATAAACAAAGACAAAGAATAATATTGTGAACACATCTAAACACATTAACTCAATTTTCAATCATATAAAAACCTCTAATAACATCAATTCTATGTTAATATTATTAAAATATCCAACCACACCATGACCATTCAAAAACATATGAATATAGATAACCGTAAGCAGACCATCCTTAATCATGTTAATATAGATAACTGAATAATATCTATTCACAATGTTATAATATCATTAGAAATTTAAACCTTAACTATTGAACTCAAGGGCTTTATATGAGAAAAAAATTCTTTAATGATAATACATATGCATGTAAAAAGTCAATAATATACTATATCATGAAGAAAAAATGAAAATAATGTGGGTTTAGAATTATTTAAAATTATATCTCATAAAAAGGAACTCAATACATGGATCCAGTGATACAAAAAACAATTACATGAAAACAATATTTCATAATGGAATTATGAGGATAATAAATTAAACATAACCCAAATAAGATAGATATTTGGAAGATAATGTGTAAAATTTATGAAAAACCATGAAAATATATTTTAAAAATAATTTCATCGTATTATCGAAAACTAATTAATTTATGTTACACTTTTCGAAATCACTTTATAAAATGAAACGTGAATAAATTTTTGAAATACCAATTTAATGTAAATCCCAAAAAATGATCCATTAATGGAAATGATGATTATGTTAATAAATTATAAGTGGAAGATTAGATATAAAATCGTGAAAGAAAACATTTTTTGATATTTTAAAATTCCTTCAATGAAAATTTCATCATTAAAAAAATTAATATGTTTTTTGAAAATAAGTAACAATATGTAGGAAAATAAAAATATATTCTTAATATTTTTATATTAAAATTAAAAAACAAATAAAAATTGAAATTAAATTATATAGTCATTGAAGAGAAAAAATCGATAAAAATATTTAAACTATTTTTAACTCAATCATGATTTTATGAAGAAATAATTACATCACGAAGATGTTATTGAAATTAATGTGTCAAATCCTCATAAAATAGAGAGGTAGTATAATAAAATATCATCGTAGTATATAATAGAGAATGATATTAATATCATAGTCAACTAGTTTTGATTTTGACCTAAGGAAAATACTTGAGTCTAGAATACCCCTTATGAATATCATGATATTAGATTTAATAATTCATTATATAAAATTTTATGGAAAATAATTGTAAATCCATAGTAAAAAAAGTATAAATACAATATAATATAATCATAGGATTAAACAAACTAACATATAGATAAAAATAATAAGAGGAGATGTAATTACTCAAAAGTATATAATTATAGTTTTAATGGGGTGACATTTACGAAGTTCATGATGTAGATAGAAGATCGACTCGAGCGAGGCCTTCATGGATGGTGGATCCCTCTTATGCGAGTTTGATGATAGCATG
Source organism: Viscum album (assembly GCA_963277665.1). Classification (NCBI taxonomy): domain Eukaryota; kingdom Viridiplantae; phylum Streptophyta; class Magnoliopsida; order Santalales; family Viscaceae; genus Viscum; species Viscum album. The sequence goes on along the minus strand of OY728151.1, from coordinate 498,021,854 downwards.
GGACCCTCTAGAAGAGAACATGGGAGCAGGAGGCTCAAATTCATGCTGAGTACAATCATTTGTTTAGATTGCATTGTTTTGGATTTTGGGGATTTAAAGCCCAAGGTGGGGAGAATGTAATGTCTTGGAATTTCTGTTTTTTTAATTATATGGAATTATTTTGAGATCGTGAAATCAGACAACTTTTAATTCCAAGGATCGGAGTGCCCGGAATAATCCATCAGAAATTGTAATGTTTAAAATTGGGTGCATGAGTGGTTTTAATAAAAATAAGATGAAAAATTATTAATGGGTCCTTGTATCAGATATCTAAGGGAACCATTGCAATCGAGATGACATGATTACTATAAGAGAGACTTAATATTAGTCGGTGCATGCCTCTATTGAGAAAACATGAAAATATCATAACCATAAATAAAAAAATTAAATAATTTTTTATTATTTCAATTTCTTCTAACACCCAAATTGTGACTTAGATTAAAAATATTAGACAACCGCTGAACTCGTGAGGGTATGTTTCCCTTAGGAAGACCCTAACATTGGACGACATGGGCCAGTAGTAGAAGTTAGTTTATGGTCGTAAGTAAAATAATTAATTCGAAATTATTTTAATTTTAAATTATGTAACTTCTATACCATAACTATGATTTAAAATAAGAGAGTACCATTGGATTATTGGGGTTGTTTTTCCCTTTGACAGAGCATAACCTTGACCGAAACAGGTCTAGGGTGACTATTACTAATTTTCGATCTTTCTTAATGGCATGTTGTGTAAACATATGAGAGGAATTTTCTAAATTTGGAACTGGTGCTCAGAATGGAAATCTAAGGGCACCGTTGAATCTACAATGCCGATATTTTCTTAAGGGACGCTTCGCTTCAACTACATTAGGTTGGGAGGAAAAGGTAAATTCTGGACATTACAGAAAAATAATAAAATAACAAAACAATGTTATTTTATTTATTTTTTGTAACTACTAAGTTGTGGTGGAAAGATTGATGATGTGCCATGACATTAAAATGTTTGACGCTCTAGCTTTGTAACCACAACTTTACAAAATTAGTTGTGGAATATAAATGAACCGCATTAATGTCATGAAACATTGGTGGTTTTCCCATCTATTTAATGTAAGCATGGGAATGAGTTTCTAACACTGCTTCCTCATACAAGGAACCTCTAGCGAAGTCTTGTGGCAAATTCCACATTCAAAGAACAGAATCTTGGGCAGTGATGATCTGGTGTCAATAAACGCCGACAACATCATCCGACACAGACTATCCTCCTTCCAAAACCATGACACCTCTAGAGGTCGTCGATGTAGGGGGGATTTATTGGTGACATTGTCTTTGATGAATTAAAATTCATCTCTCTTGTTATCATGTTAACGCGGAGGGTGCGAACCAAACAAACAATTTCTGGACCCTTCCCCGCTTCATTATTATTGCGTTCTTCGTGGATCATTTCTTCAACTCGTCATAATATGGAATCCAGGATCCATGTAGTGACGAAGATATCCCGGGGAGCCTGTAGGAATGAGGGGAATTGAATATGGAGCTCTAGTGAGTTTCTAGAGCCCCGCAGAATAAGCATTTGCACAGGTGGATGACGGCAGAGGCCAGGAGAGTCTATCTACATAGTTGTAGGTGGCGTACCATCACGCGCTTCCCTGAACGGAGTCGTTTCTCGATGCCATGGTGATGTAGGGGGATCCACTCCCTCTGGGACCTGTGGGTGATGAGGTTGTGGTGCCTGGCACCGCCAATAAAGGAGGTGAACGTCTCCTTTGAGACGTTTCGGAGCAGCAGACCATGTGGGTCATGCTAGTCGGAGGGCTGAGCCCCCGCGGCTGAACCCAACCGGACTAGGTCGGACAACACCTGGGCCCCTATCAGGCCCAAATATGCTTAAAAGGCTATATAGTGTGAACCATACATCCATTTGATGAACCATCTATGTTACTGGGTTCCTTGGTGCAAGACGGTCCTTTTCAGATACATCACATGACTTTTGGAGAATGTAGGAGTTTGGCTGGGTGGGATCGTACCGAAATCCAACTAGGCCCTCTGCACTAAAATTAATATAGCTTATATACTTTGTGTCTGATTGACGCGCCGTCAATTTCGTTGGAACCCCTATGAAATGATGGATCATCATGTTTTATACGTGTGGAACTTTATGGTGGTTGAGGTATGACCGATATCCTGATGAGTTGAACCAGGGTGTTTCTTGTAGTGAGAGTCAAGATGGCTACTCCCTTGATAACTCAAGGTGTGTGTATTCCTTGCTCTTATACTCCGGTAGAGACGAGAATCCCCACGTCCTGAGTGAGGGTTTCTTTCCTACTGATTGGGGTTTTCTATCTTTGGAGTTGGTACTCCCCTATTGGACTACGGTGTATGTCCTCCATACTTAACTCATATAGAGTCTGGTACTCCCCTACAAGGTATGGTACGAGTCCTCTCTGTTAGGAGTAGGTACAACCATGTCAGCCCAGGGTGTGGGTCCTCCTTATTTAGTGATATAGTAGAGTTGGTACTTCCCTACCGTGCCAAGGTACAGGTCCTTATGCCTGGGGTCGGTACTCCCCTGATGTACTAGGGTGCGGGTCCCCCAAAACAAACATACTACCAGAGTTGTACTCCCCTTCTAGGTAGGGTGTGTGTCCTAACATATAAATTTATTACTCCCCTATAGTTCCAGGGTACAGGTCCTCTATCCTAGGGTCGGTACCCACTAACGTACTAGGGCACAGGTCCCTCATAACAAAAAAACTACCAGATAAATACTCCCCTAATGGTTCTAGTGCGGGTCCCCACATATAGAGTAGTACTCAACCATCTCTGAGTAGCGATAGGAATAAGGTCCTTCAAGGGATTTGGAGCTCTGTCGACTAAAATACATAGTTTTGAGGAATGGGCCCTTACAATTAGTTTCCCTTGGTATTTCCTCGGGCGCATGACTGTGACTATGAGACCTCTAATGACAAGTACTGGAGGTTGTTCTAGAAGAATGCTCCCGATGGAGCACGTCCTTTCTGACGTTCCATTAGGAATGGGTGAGTAGTACCAGATGGAGTACATATCTCAGTTGGGTTCCATCAGGGATGGTAGTTCATGGAGTGTGTACTCCTGATCCTTGAGTTATGCTTTGATCCATCTTTGAAAATACTATAAATGTCTTGAGGACATGGCTTTATGTTTCTTTGTTAATGAGACGAGTATATCTGGTTTGAGTTGTGTCTATTTATTGTTCTTTTTGATTTAGATCAAGCTTCGTTTTTCAATTTTGGAACATGGAGAGACCTTAGGGGGTCTTGGGGTAGCGACATAGTATTTTTATACTCACCCTTTCTTGGGCTTCATCCGCACATTATTGTGCCTTGTGCAGGCGAATGGCATCCTTGACTGAGACTCAGGGAGCTAGGACCTGACAGTGGATTATGTAAATGATTTATGTGGAATGCTGTGGAGATGATCTTTACCATACCTTCAGTTAGGATCCTTGGCGGATGATCACAATAGTTTTTTTTCAATTTTCTATTGTAGTTGTATCTTTATAGTTAGGCTTGTATTCTGGCCCCTTTACAACCAGTAAATTTTTTTACTACTGTTGTTTTCTTTCATGGTTGCATCTTGTTGTGTTCTGGGGCTATGTGTTTGTACAGTTTTAAAGGAAATGCCTTCCAGTTTAAGGATAAACCTTCCCAGTGCTTGTTTCCAATCGATGGCCTATGCAAGGTGGGCTTGGGGTAGTCACAACACGGGCCCCGGGGGACAGGTCATGAGAGAGGTGAGGGAAATAGTGAGGGGACTGGGTAGTGGTGGTGGAGGCGAAGTCGTATGTGGAAGCATACGCATCGATGGAGGGGGTAGTGGAGGTGAGGGAAGCGTTTGTGTGGGCAATGGAGGTGGGGGAAATGTAGGAAGAGGCGGAGGCGGTGGTCGAGATGGTAGAGGAAGAGGTGGAGTCGGAGGCATAAGCTACAGCCGAGGTAGAGCTCAGCATTCGGGAAATCTCAAGGATTGAGCAACATGTGGAACTACTATGGTTCAATTTATAAAATCTTGAATTGTTTTTATTATTAAATTTTGGAAATCAATGATGGAGGATGCATTTATTAGAGATAAAATATAAAGCACTGGTAAAACAGATCTTTACCAGCGCTAAAAAGCGAGGATAAAGACCAAATATAAATAAATTATTTATAACTATAGAATTGTTTTAAATATATTAATTATATATATAATTATAATTAAAAATTAATAAATATCTATTTATATTAATAATTAAAAAAAATAAATATTTAAATACATATGATGTTAAAACAAATTTATTAAATTTAGATATTTCTTATAATTTAATAACTATTTATATAAATTTATATTGATTTATACTTATAATTAATATATTTAATTAAATTTTATAAGTGTATATATATATTTATTTGTATTTATGACTATAAATAAATAAATATTAATTTATAATTATAATTATAAATATTATAAAAATATTTATTATGATTTTATAATTATTAACATATATATATATATATATTAATTATAAATAAAAATAATTGTATATATACATAAATATTTGTATATGTTTAGAAATATATTTATATAATTATATATATTTATAAAATTATAAATATTATAAAAATGTTATTCTTATTTAATAATGAATTAAATTAATATATGTATTTATAATTATAATTAAAAATTAATTTGTTTTTAAATACTTATATATAGTTATAAATAAATATATATTTGTAAATTAATATAAAAAAATAAATATAAGTAAATATAATTATAAAAAATGAATTTATTATAATTTTAATTATATTTAAATAAATATATATATATATAATTTTAATAATTATAATAAGAAAACAAATTTAAAAAGTATTTATATTTAATTAAAAATTTAAAGTTAAAAATTAAATAAATAAATTTATTATTTGAATATATTTATTGAAATCTTAAAAGTATTTATAATGACATTGTAAGTTCATGGGTGTAACATGAACTAATCATATATATGTCAATTTATAAATGAATATTGATAATGTTGGATACAAAACATATGCATGCACACTCCATCATAATATTGGTAATATTGACATTTAGAACAAAAGTGACATCCACATCCACAAATATTCTTTATTTGCATATAGGATCAATTATATTCATGAATCAATATATAATCATAAATAATGACAATTGATATCATCACTGTCTAATTATATATATATATATATTCATTAAATACATATATTTATTTAAATAAATATATATAATTATGTATAAATATATTTCAAAAAAATTTATATATAATTTATTTAAAAAAAAGTTATACTTATATTATTATTTAAATATATATCTATTTATTTATAAATGTATAAATACTCTTCTTAAAATGTTATATTTATATTTGAAAAAATGAAAATGTATATATTATAATATATAATATTTATATTAATGATAAAAATGTGTTTTTAAATTAATATATGTAAATAAAAAATATTTTTTAATATAAATATAAACATTTTATATAAATTAATATTATATTTTATTGAAAAATATTACCAGCGCTAAAATTAGATCTAATAAATCAATCATTTTTCAGTGCTAAAAACCACTAATAAAGAGTTCACCATTATGCACCAATAAAAGACTAGCTTTTATCAGTGTTTTTTGCTTAGCACTGATAAAATCTAGTACATCCCTTGCCCAAATAAATGGTACTAATTGGAGAAAGTTTTTTGAACAATTTTTTTGGACACCTCTACTATGGTATTTAATTCCCCTCAACGAACCATGACATGGTCCATGATTCAATCATGGAAAATAGTTTCCATAACTCAATTTTTTGGACCACATCACACAATTCATAAAAAAAGGTGAAAATGAACTGAATGCCACATGCACTAATTTGTGCCTCTATATGCTGATGTGAAGCTTCAACGAACTCAACTAAAACCACTCTCTTCATGAAATTCACAATATGAACATTATATGGGATTTCAATCATACATTGACAGAAACACATCACATTGGTGAGGAATGAATGATGTTCCACCTTCTATTTATTCTCATAGCCAACAAAAAATTATACCTACATATGATTCAAATCACTTCAGATGAAATTGCTTTTGGATCGATCACCCATGATGAAAAAGTTATAGATAATGATTGTGAGATTTTTTAAACTATTTTCGTGGCCTTACGGCTTGAAGACAAACCAGATGAAGAACCCGAAAAACTACCTTACCACACTATTTCTCTATCTGAGGGAATGAAAACACTATTTGTTGACATAGGCACCATTAGCACTCCCTTTCATGTTCATGAAACCAAAGAAGACATCTCTGACATCACCATCATCAATCCAATGGATCTTTTACCTTGTTACGGGAATCCATTAGAGCGAATCCCAGCCATAGCATCCCCTTTGTTGAATGATGGAGAAGAGTCATCAACTTCTTCGAAGGAACATAATCCTTGATGTTCTCCTCTAGCATCTCCCCGGGAAAGAAGAAACTGTCTGACCTAATAGAGTCCAGTGTCAATGGACTGGCAAAGATCCCCATGTTATCCAATGAAGTTCATTGATCCAGAAAGTCCCGTAGAAGAAATGTTTATAGGAATTCGAAATAGAGAGGCGATCCCAGAAAAAGAGGCAATGCCCCTCCCAAAATCTCTATAATGTCTTCTTCTCCTATCTGTTATTTTTTAGACACTCTAAGAAGCATCTAAATCATATTGAGAGAGATGATAACACCGAACCTTGTACAATGTCCATAAGATAAATGTTTAAAATGGTCACATGAGACAAACATTTAGAATTTGAAACTCCTTCTTCCTTCAACAATAATCTTTTTCCTTTAAAAAGTCACTAAATGGATTTCAAAACCGCTAAAAAATCTTTTTTAATCACATCAATTATAAGGGATCCCATTTATTAGTGCTAACATTTCACTGATAAAGGAATAGAAGGCTAAAATGTGATGATAATATAACAGATAACCCAATAAAAACTTGATAAACCCAATAATTTCAATCAATTATATATAAATTTAATGTGATGAAAATAATAAAAAAAATTCCACCCATGATATATAAAGAAATAATTCTATAAACATTTCAAACGATATTTTATATTAGTACATATATAATTAACCAACCAACAAAAAAAATAAAGTTTCATATTTTTATGCTCATGATCCTCTCTCAAAAATGTACACCCATGTTATCAGTTTCAGAACAAATCATCTCAACCAGAGGAAAAGATTCCTCTTAAAAAAATAAATATTATGTTTGAAATATTATAAATAATAAATTAAACATTAATATGAAAGAATACATTTATAAAGTAGCTATATTTAATAAATATGACACATTTAGAGTAATAAAGATCACACTGTGCATCTTATTAAGGTGGGATTGATTACAACATGTTACAAATGAGTTATGGATTGTTTTCCTAAAATATCAATACAATATGAATGTGTTTTCTCATTTTTTGAGTATGTCACTTTTTCTTTTACTAAAATTAATGTTCATTTCAAATAATGACACATTTAATGTTATAAAAGTCACCCCATGTGTCAGATAGAAATGAGGTTGATTCATACCTATAAAAAATTAATGATGGATCATTTTCGTATGTATCATAACAATCCAAACATATTTTCATTTTTTTAGTATGATAGTTTTGTGTCTTACTATAATGTAATTTTAAAAAAGAAACATGCATTATGAGTCATAATGGTCACCCTGTGCATTGGTTTGATGGGATACATCCTTATACATATTAAAAATTACATATAAATCACTATAATAAATTATCAACATAATCATAGTGTGTTTTTTTAGTTATTAGTTAGTGACATGTAATGATCTAAAATGTTAATTTTAAACTGTTAACATACAGTTTTCGTCATTCTGGTAACACCATGAATCTGATTAAGATGTGGTGGATTACTACACATCAGAAATGACTCATGGTTCATTTTACTAAACTATCAAAACATGATAAACATTTTTGATTGATTTTTAGTCTGACACTTGTAGTTTTTAATTAAACTAGTGTTAATTTTAAATACTAAGAGACACTTTGAGTTATACAAACCACATTGTGCATCGTATTGGGTTGAAGATGATTTTAACATGTCACAAATGACTGATAGATATTTTTTCAAAAATATCAAATCATTCTGAATGAGTTTTCAATTTTTTTAGTATGTCACTCATTATTTTACTTAAATTGATGTCAATTTTATATAAAAGGAAAAACATGGAGTAATATCTGTCACACTGTGAATTCAATTTAGGTGAATTTTACTCATATATGTCAAAAATGACTCATGAATAATTTTCCTATTATATTAAAAGATTAAGAATGTGTTTCCTTAGTTTTCAGTATGTCACTTATTATTTGTTACAAAAATTGATGTCAATTTAAAATAAAAACACATAATTTGAGAGACACCAGTCACACCGTGTGTTGTATTGAGGGTCAAAGAATTCTTAATTATCAAAAATTAATGATGGATTATATTCCTTATATATCAAAACAATAAGAATAAATTTTATCATTTGTTTAGTATAACGGTTTTGTTTTTTACTAAAATGTCATTTCCAAATGGAAAGATGAATTATGTGTCAAACGAGTAACATCATGCATTAGTTTGATGTGAGACTGCTTCATAAATGTCAAAAATGACATATAAATATATCTTCTAAATTATCAATACAATTGGAGTGTGTTTTCCGGGTTATTAATTGGTGGCATATTGTGAACAAAAATATCAATTTTAAACTGGTAAAATGCATCCAGTCACACTAGTCATGTCGTGCATCGGATTTAGGAGTGGTTGATTTCTACATTTCAGATATGACTAATTTATCATTTTCCTAATGTATCAAAACAATACAAATTTGGTTTCTCTATTTTTAGTATCTCACTTTTTGTGTTTACATAAATTAATGTCAATTTTTAATAAAACGAGACACTTTAAGTTATACTAGACACATCATGCATTGTATTGATGTTTGACTAAATACAACACATCACAAATGCCTAATATATCATTTTCCAAAAATATAAATTAAATAATAATACATTTTCTTGGTTTTTAGTATGAAACAAGAAGTTTTTACTTAAATTAACATCAATTATAAATAAAAATATACACATGGAGTCATATTGGGAACACCCTACATCATATTGAGGATCAATTGACTCTTATATTACATAAATGACTCATGGATCATAATAGTAAAATCTCAAAACAATATGAATATGTTTTCTTGATTTTCTTTATATCACTTGTTCTTTTTATGTAAGCTGACGTCAATTTTTTTAAAAAAATACACAATTTGAATGATATCAGTTACACCATGCATCATATTGAGGTGAGGATGATTTATACCAATCAAAATATACTAGTGGATCATTTTTATAATTTCTGAAAACAATCTTAATACATTTACATTGTTTCCAGTATGCTAGTATTGTATTTTTACTAAAATGTAATTTCAATGAAGAAACATGCATTATAGGTCATACCAATCACATTTTACATCAGTTTGATGTTAGAATACTTCATACAACAAAAAAATTATGAATCAAATTAATAAAATATCTAGAAAATAGGAGCACGTGTTCCTGGTTTCCAGTCAATGACACATTTTGAACTAAAATATCAATTTTAAATAGATAACAGACACTTTTAGTCATAATAGTCACACCATGAATTAGATTGTGGTGTAGTTGATTCTTACACATCTCAAATGACTCATGGATCATTTTTATAATGTATCAAAATAATTAAGAATTTTTTACTCGTTGTTTAGAATTTCACATGTTGTTTTTACCTAAATTAATATCAATTTTAAATAAAAAGAGAGTCTTGGAGATATATCGGACACAATGTGCATCTTATCGAGGTTCATCTGATTTCTACAAGTCAAAAATGACTAATAAATCATTTTTGTAAAATATAAATACAATATGATGCAGCTTTCATAGTTTTCAGTATACCAAATTTTATTTTTACATAAATTATTATAAAATTTAAATAAAACGCCACATATAGAATCATACTATCATGACCCCCTCCCCACAAGGTGTACCCTCCTAGGATGGAAATGTGAGAAGGGAGATAATAATTCCTGCATCCCACCTCCAGTTTCCCCCAAATAAGAAAACAGAACTGATGGTATAGTAAACACGCCGATGGGAGGCATTTCCCTCTAATAGAACACATGCAGAAGAGGGAGACAATATAGACACAAACAGACTCCAAATCATACTGAAATATAAATTAAAAACCAAGTTCACATATGTATTTCCATAAAAAACTACTAAAACTAGAAGGGGAGAACCGCAAGTACCCAAAATAAAGTAAATGCAGTAGCAACCTCAAGCCCGAATAGCTCCGGAAACCCCAAGCTAGTAGAAACCAACATGATTTCCATCCTACTCCAAGTGACCTCAAAAACAGTTTGTATATACATAGGGTTAGTATAACATTATACCTTGTAGAATCTTACCTAGAGCCTCTCATGCAAATGTAATGAAACCATGCTAAATCACAATTAACAAAAATTAAAACTAAATCGTCACCAAAGCAGGTATACTAAGTCAATAGCTTCACCATGGAAACTCTCACCAACTAATGCATACTAGAGTATATAATATAATAATTAATATCAAGTGTATCCTAAAAATACTTCCCCACAGGTTTTCTATTTTTCCCCAACATCACATGTCCAAATCATCTCTTTCCAAAAGTCTTGCTAGTAGAAAATTGGGCGAAGCACCACAACATGCACCTCGTGCAACAAAACCACCACGTCCATGTATGAATAGTAACTATATAGTAAATGGGAGCCACCAAATCTCTCATAATGTGTATCATATGTTGAGTATTATAGCTACAGACATTGTATCCCACTCACCAAGTAAGATTCCTCTAGTCAACATTGGCTATACATGTTACACCTATAGTCGTCTATAAAATACTTTATCCATAACATATGTCTGTGAATAACCACAAGCCATTACAACCCTCTACACACATATATGGGGAAAACTAACCATTTTGCCTAAAAACACAAGTAACTACCAAGAGATGATAGTGGGGCAAAAGGGGGTAGTCATCCATCCATCCTCCCATTAGAATGTTTGGGAAAACACACCCCCCCAGGCTTAGAACTACCAAGGTGTTAGTTTCCCTAACTAACAAGGTGGAGTAACATATAGAAACTCAAAATTTAGAGAATATAATATATCTCACAACCACATTAAGGGCATAACATAGTTTTATACTCAACTGTAGCCAGCGTCTCTCAGACTCCCAGCTGCCACTTCTAAGAGTAGGTATCCTATAAGCACACAAACATTTATAGAGATTTATTACATTACTTCATCCCTTTTTTGTCCATTCCACATTATGTTAATTAATTATTTAAACATTAAATAATCATTAATTGTTTCCACATTATATTTCATTTTCATCACCCCTAAGTTCGGTTGTCCTCAGCATTGCTTCCCAGTAAGCTCTCACCCCATGGGTTCACATCATTTATTAAATTATTTATTTACATCATTACATTGCCATATTCCCATGCATTCTAGAAAAACATTCTATGCTACTAAACATAAGGGGGATCAACACATTGAGTAGATGAACTACCCATCAAGTCTTTTCCACCTATAGAAAGAGCATAGACCAATCCTCCCTTGAGAATCATGACATAGAAAGCACATGGAATAACCCATGTGTCTTCATCTATTTTGGAAGAACGGTTACCAAGACCCCCTGCCTTGAGCAGTGGGAAAAGTAAATTAGTTAACAAATCAAAGAATCATCAAGCATCCAAACATTCACATATAACCCATTCCATCATCCCTGGTGTCCACTATGACACCCAGATGCATAAAACGATGCATCTCGCCACTCTAGGCATTATCTACTGCCACAACAAATCGGCCTCCCAGCCCCCACATATCACAACCGCCTTCCAGGATCACATCACAACACAAGAAGTAGGGAAACAACCATAATATCAAAAGTTCTCTTGAACCTTAAACAAACTAGAGGGTAACTCATAACCCTACAAGAAAATATCTTTTCTCAAACAACTAGTTCTTTAATCCACCTTGGATTAACCAATTTAATATTTGTAGGATTCGAATTCATGAAACCTAACGAGTAAGCTATCACAAATAATTAAACATGATTACTAGAAAAATTGTATTAAAATAAAATTAAATGAAAATGAACTAGACTCATTTACATTCCTATTTATCATTAACAAAGTAATTTCTGATCAATTCCAGATTTATGTTCATCACCAATTTCCATCAAGAACAAAAATCTAAACAAAGAAACCAAAGATATCACACTATCTAGAAAAAGAAGAGCCAAAAACAAATGGTCGATATCAATTTTCTTATTCAGATCATATTTTTATTATGTCAATTCCATTGTGATCCATTGGGATAAAACATTCTAACTATACTATTGCATGTAAGAGAAAAGAGAAGAATCAAATCCCCTACCTCATATAGTTATGAAAGTACTTTATACGAGAATGAGCCAAACAACGGGTTACGATCTCCTCCCCCATGACAACAATATCCACTCGAGGATGTAGAGACACCACCACATCAGCCAACTCCCAAGAAAAATCCATTAGGAGCATGGGGTTAAAATTCCCTAAAAAGGGCAAGGAGAAAGAAGGAGATGAACTCGAAATGATAAAGATAGATCATGCCTTATATCATGGACTAATATATATTGATTGGTTGAATCAAAGTAGAGCAGAATAAATCCTAGGTGGAATGTTTGATTTCAAAACTCCTATGGAATGGAATGGGATGTTCAAGTGTCTCACTCCTGAGAACAAGGAGGAAAAACTAAAGAGGAAGATATCTTGTCCCTTTAGAAGATTTAATGGAGCAGTGGTTTACGATACACTGGGTTTTCTATTAAAAGAGGATTGCATTAAACCACGTAGTTTGACCAAGTAAAAACATCTCTACCCTTAGGAGAAATTAAAATAGGAGTTATGGGATTTGAATAAGCCTTAAAGTTCTTAAAACATGGATTTAAATGAATTTTATCTCAAAGGAAATGTTAAAGGGGCGAACTATAAGAAGCTGGAAACACTATTCACAAACACGAAATTTGGCAAAGGAAAACACTATCCATGAACCTCATAGTTGGAACCTCACCATTCTAGAAACACTGTTCATGAACTAAAATATTAGCAAAAGGAAAAGGTCTCCATTGGAACCTCACCATTCTTAAAACACTATTCATCAACTCAATATTTTTCAAAGGAAAAAGTTCACCATTGGAACCTAACCATTCTAGAGACACTATTCATGAACTCAAAATTTGGCCTCGGAAAAAGGTCACCCTTGGAACCTCACCGTTTTGGAAACACTATTCATGAACGTAAAATTTGGAAAAGGAGAACAGTCACCATTGGAACCTCACCATTATAGGAATAGTGTTCATGAACTCAAAATATGGAAAAGAAAAAAAGGCCACCATTGGATCCTCACCGTTGCACTGTTCACAGAAGGTTACCGATGACATTGCTCACCTAGGGCTACCGATGCACTGTTCACAGAAGTTGACTGATGACACTGTTCACATAAGGTCATTGATGTCACTATTCACATAAGGTCACTGTTTCAATGTTCATATAAGGTTACCGATGACACTGTTCACATAAGGTCATCTATGTCACTATTCCCCTATGTTCACCGTTCCACTATTCAGGAAAGGTTACCAATTATATTATTCACAGAAGGTCACTGATACATTATTCATAGATGGTTACCAATTCACTATTCACAACAGTCTACCATTGACATTATTCACAGAAGGTTACTAATGACACTATTCATAGAAGGTTTTTGATGCACTGTATACAATGGTCTATCGTTGACTCTGTTCATAGAATGTCACTGATGACCCCATTCACAGAAGGTCACCGACGCACTGCTCACAATCGTCTACCGTTGGAACTGTTCACCGTAGGAACTGTTCACAGAAATGAAAATTTGTAAAAGTGTTGGGGATAAGTCATCTTAACCTCCCAAAACATCTCACACACCTAGTTTTCATAAAGGAAAGGACCAGAGAGGTCCGAGTCATTACATCATATTCCTCTTATATCAATAACTTCCTCGAGAATTCCAAACCCACCTAATGGGAAAACAAAATGAGGTCCAAACAACCACCAATAGAGATACCTCTCAATAGAGACCAAGCTATAGGAAGAAAAAAAAGAAATCCAAATTATAAGAATGAACAGTCTATAACCACAAAGCAACATCGATGTATAAAAAGGAGTTAAACATCAAACAACTCTTGGTACTGAGAACGTATTTGAGAGTCACGTTCTCAGGTACTATCTTCCATGTCATCGCGTCACCTCAAGACACGAACCAAGGGGATAGAATGCCAGCACAACACCTTATCTTTGTGTTATTGGATCTCCACAAATTGCTCCTCAATGGTTGCATCATCATCAACAGTGATCTCTCCCCAATCGATGCTGTGAGATTCATCATGAAGATAACGATGGAGCTTTGATACATGGAAAACGTCAGGTATCCAAACAATCTCTGAGGGAAGTGATCCTCGATACAGAGTATCTTTAATACGAGAAAAAACATCAAAAGGCCTAACAACCCGTGGAGAAATATTACTCCCATGACCTATCTATAACACCCTGACCCCATAATCCTAGCGTCAGTGAATTATTACATATCATTGGAATGATCACAAAAGATAAAGTATCTAAAGACCCATTAGTTTAGTATCCTTGGAAGTTCTAGATACATTCATAAGGTTTACATTACATCATAAAATGGAAAACTACAAAAACATTGTTTGTGTATACAACACTGATATCCCATAGACTATCCATATAGGTCAGTCATAATATACTTCTTCGCATCATGGGAAGAAAAACATAGAAAGGGGTGAGCTCAGATGAGATGTAAGGAAAAAAATATAGTGAAAGCTTTCATAAATAAGCATAAAAATATAATGGAATGTATAAAACAAAAAAAAAATTAAATATAAACCTCATCATAATATGGAAAATATAAATCCAAATAATTCTTTTTACAGTCTCACATGGATATTCAACTAGTTGAATAATCACATTCAATATCAATAGCCACATTCATAATGATGGAATCCATAATGCCAGACACTAATAACCACATAGTCAAGGCCTTGTCCCAAGAATACAAATATGATTGTGTCAAGGACATGTGCCAAGAAACTAATGTGAACTTCCGATGCATCTAGGAGCTATAGTAGGCTCAACCCCTCACATACTAAGTCCAACGGATTCCTCATATGAAAAGGGTTAAACATAACATAAACATTTGTATTGAAACTACCATACCAAATGTCAATAATTTTTCAATAAACCATGAATGGTATGAAATAACACATCCACAATCATAAATATCACAAAAACTTCAATACAATATAGAAGTTTTGTATCACAATAAATCCACATCAAATAATATTAAAATCCATCAAAGGATGTTGACATAGATGAAATCAAAACTTTTTTTTGAGAATATCTCTTTATTTTTTGAAATCATTTAAAATTAATAAAATTATAAATGAAAACATTTATTTTGGAAATATTCTTATAATTTTGTAAGGGAAGCATCGAATATGTTATAATGGTGGAACATAGCCACACACGATGTATAAGTTAAAAAAAGACATTCATACCTTAATTTTGTCGAAAAGGTTTTAAAGTTCCTTGTTTGGAAATTAATAGAAAGATTACTTTATAAAAATCTTATAAAAGTCAAACAAGGGTATACATGACATTATCCCAGAGTCTAGTAAATATTAAGAATATTTTGAAAGTCATTTTTAATAAACATGGATGTGGATGATAAAGAGGTCCCAGTAGATAATTACCATTAAAAACCTCGGATAATGAAGAAATTGTATAATTATCCCTTACCTAGTATTATTCCTTGGTTGAGGGTAGGTTTAACTCCTGTATAATGGTGAAATAATTTTTATAATATTATACAAGAATCATGTACATTAATATGATATCATATATGATCTTTTAACATTTATTTGTTAACAATATCTTAGTATTATCATTGTTTAGGTTGTTAACTGATTTGTTTTCCTTTATATTCTTTATTATGTGAGTCATATTTCTAATTTATAGGATGTATCATATTCATATCCAGAATTATATCAAGACTTTAAACATTATTTTTAATCATCTAATGAAAAATAGGATTGAACGGATACGATTGAGAATTAATCTCATCGCGTTTATGGAGATTGTAATCCGTATGTACGCACGAGTGACAATATCATTCTTTTTTATATTAAAATAATATATAATTGGATGGTATTATATATATATATAATCAATTTTATGTTATATTTATTATTTACATCAATTACACATGATTATTATACCCATCCAATTAATAATGTATTCAATAACAATTACACGACGACGTGGAGACGGTAAGCCGTACATACGCACGTATGGTGACATGTCATTCAAAGGATGGAAAGAATAATTATTTGGTTGTACCATATTTATAATAACCTCACAGTATATAGAATATATAGGAGTTATTATTTTATAATGGAAACAACAAAGAAAAAGGAAGTGGAAAAAGAAAAGAACTTGAAAGAGGTGATGAAATATTTATCTCCTCTTCGGGTTCTTCTTTTTGATTTGATCAAAAGGGATCCTTAATTTGGCTCTATGACTAATGGAAGGCCTCTAGGATGAAGGGAGGATAGTTGGGAGGGTATTTTTGTCGAGGATGGCCGATCCAAATAGATTTGATGCTGTCATTTAGAGAGAAGGTGGAGTGCCCTTTTTTGAGAGGGGTGAGGGGCACCTTAGGAAAGGCTAGAAATATTACATAATAATAAAAACATTTTCGGTTTCTAATGGCTCAAAAATAGATTATTTATGGTATAAGGTGGGTATGGGTTGTAAACCACTCAACCTATAGGTTTTAGACTGGTTTGAGTCACTATATTAAATTTATCTTTTAGATTTAGCTCTTAGTTAAATAGTTTGACATTACCATGTCTCTTTGTATTTTTATATTATATGATTAATAAACTTACTATATACTTCTAATAGAAATAAAAGTGGTTCATTAATGATACACCAATAATTATATAATTCTTTTGGCCGAACTTTATATTTTTTGGAATAGAATATCAATTAATAATTTAATATTTGTTTTAAAAACTCTTTAATGTCAATTTTGACACTATTTGATATTTTGTTTTTTCTAAATTTATTATTTCATTATTACATCAAATAGAATTCTTTTAACCAACCCTAATATTTTATATTAACATTTAAAATTATTAAAATTCATAAAAAGTCTAAAATTGAAATTATTTTATATTTATAATGTCAATTATTTTAATATTTCATTATGTAAGTAATTACTCCATCATCATTGTGTCATAAATAAATTAAATTATTTAATGTATACAATATATAAATAAAATACCATTTTTAGAAAATATCGTTTAAATTCTATTGAATATTTATAGTCAAATATAACTTTTGTGCCACCCTATATTAAAATTGTTTTAGTTATTAAACATTGATTTTTACTCTTTTAACTCTTATTTAAATTAAATAATAATAAATGTTCTAATCTAATCCAAGTCGACATAAAGGATAATATTTTATTAATAAAGTTATTTTGGTTGAATTACACTTATCCAATAGAATTAGGAAATGTGTTAGGGTAATAATAATATCATTTTTACCCTAAATTACCGTATTTCTTTTTAACCATGGTAAATAAAAGTGAAAAGTTACTATTCACGAAATAATATTTTCATCTTATTGAACCAAATATTATTTACAGATATCAATCGTATCTATATAATTTTTGATATTCAACTCACAGAAACTATAAATATAAGTTTTATTTAAATTTGAAAATGCTCCTAGGAGGTGGGTAAAAACGATAAAAAGTTCAATAAAATTTTTATATACATATATTTATTATAAAATGACTCCAATGAATTAATTTTCACATATATAGGTATTATGTATCCATTTTGACCTAAAATAAACTTAAATTAAATAAATTAATTTAAATAAAAATTCGGTTTAAAACTATAACTTAGTGTTTTTCACTATTCATCAAAAATTGAAAGTTTTCAGAAAAATACCAAAAATTAACCCTATACTAATTTTGATATTCAGAATTCAAAAATGAATTTTGTTTTTCAAATTTAAAATCCTATAAGTTTCATTAATTAAATTGAAATTAATTCCCATTGTCAATACCAAAAAATGTATTTTTATGAAATAATAATTATCAAAAGATTGACACTTGGTTATGTCCAAATTTCAAGTGAAATTATTTATAATGACCAGGATTAGATTAAATAATAAATATATAATATATTTATATCATCAAAATATTAAAATTTATTATTTAACAATATAAATTATTTTGATTTTAAATGTTTTTTTTATTTAAAATATATTATTTTTCATTATTCTCCCAAATATGAATGTTATCAGAAAACATAAAAAAATTTATTGAAACTAAATTCTTATGTCCCGATTCAAAATAAGAAGATTATTTTGTAAAATTGAATATATAAAAGTTTCAAATATTGGATTTAAAAATGGTTCAACATTAAAATGTAGTAAAAGTGCTTTTTTTAAAAAAATACATATTTTATCTAAAAAATGAATTTTTTCTTACATTATGTCTAAGAAACTGATAATATGGATTCTAAAATTATATGGATTATATGAAGATAAAAATTCAGTTAATACTATTCATAACTACTTTTGAACGGATAGTTTGGTAACTCGTGGTGCTCTTGAACTCGGTGTTGCATGTAGGGCAAGTTATAGAATTACATTGAAGGCAAATCGTACTATGAAATCTTGTGGTGTTACATTATTACATCCTTAAATAAATTGTTTCCTCGCTATTAGAAATTATTATTCGAAAATAAAAGGTTGAAAATAGAAAATACCTTTGTGGAAAAGCCCAAATAGGAAATTGGGTTAATAAAATTTAGAATTAATAAGAGGAAAAGATGAATAAAGAAGTCACCAACAAATTATGATCGTGATTAGGAGAACATTGGTGGAAATTAGAGACACATAATTAGAGGAAAAATGTAAATATTTATACGGAGTTATTGAGGTCATAGGTCACAAACAATTATAGAATTGAGGGCCCAACGCCATCAATCTATGATGATTTAAAATATCATCTGTTTAACAATACATATGGTATTAGGATAACAGATTTTTAGTTTTAAGATCCCTTACCCTATGTTTCAATCCTTTAAATAATTTCTACACCAAACTCATCTTTCACTCTAAAAGATAATATAACTTAAAAAATATTCTATTTAATCTATTCATATAGGGTTCCAAAAAGAATTAATTCATAATTAAACTAACATGCCTTTTAAAAAAACTACAATATTTAATCCAGGACATCACGTGGGCCAGTGGTAGGTGATACACCCTTGTCAACATTCGGTTGCAGGTTCAAGTGTCGGAGCCTTATTGGACACGACTGGTTGCCGCCTAACCTCCTAGTTGTCCTTTTATGGTAATCCAAAAGTAATCTCAAACTAGAATTATCCAAAATACTTCTGTCCAAACTCACAATCCAAAATTATAAGGAAGGTTAATACAATAAAGATCTTTTTTCCCTCGTAATAACATGTGAAGACCATCATCATTTATTCTTTTAAAACACTAAAACATCTTGAATTACCATAATAAATTATTGATTACATTCATTATCCATTATTACTTTTATAATACATGATATACTCCTATAAAAAATGTTGTAAACTCCAACAATGATGGAATATACAAATCATTTATCATTATCAAGGTGGTTAAGAATATCCAATATAATTTATTCAAATCAACCATCTCTTATTCTAAAATCACTACCTCATTATTGGGAGCATATTAAGGATTATCTTTCCTTCAACCATATATTTTCCAGACACTGTAGCTTACTATTATGTCACATTTATTAGAACCATACAATCTCAAATATGCAATAAAATAGTACTACGGTACAATCCTTATTTATTTCTATAATTCATATAACCAATATATTGCTTATAAAACACAAAAAAGAAATAATTATATAATAAAAACGTAAGAACACTAGTCATTCCACTTAATTTGAGGTAGTATCATAAATTGATTATTATCCAACAGCATCATTTTCTGTATACTCTGATGACTAAGACATTGATTCGCGTAGTGTCCAAAGTTCTTTCAAATGAATAATTTTACATTTGAAACCTTTTTATTACCGTTGCAATCACGTACTTGGTGTCCTTATTCTTCACACTTATAACAAACTGTCATTCCATTAAAGCATTTACCAAGGTGACTCTTTCAACAGTTTTCACAAATGGGAAAATATTTTTTTTCCCTCTTTTATTTTTCTATCTTTCACTCTTTCATTCTTTTCTTCTCTTGCTTCACTTAAAATCCATAGTATTCAAGGAATTCGTTACATATCTTATTAACACATGATACTACTACTTTATATGTTCAGAATACATGGGAGATTATTTCCCTTCAAAATTTCAGCTTAATACCGTGAAAGATATGATATTTCTTACTCGTTGGATCATACATATTACTGGAGTTCACATTCCTTCTACTGGGCACCATTTCTATAGAATGGCATAAACTAGATTAGTTTATTAATTGAAATAAATAATTCCAAACTTGTAAAAAACTTAACATACATTGAACAGTTTATGGATACAATCCACAATCATAATAAATATTTTCATTGAGTAAGTATATAGTTATAAACACTTCTTAATGGTTTGTATAGAAAATCAGAATTTTCCTAAGCATTTCCCCTGGGAGTGTCGTAACCACGAGTACATCAATGCCCATTTTTGTGCATCAGTTCTCGTTTTAGTCTAGCTCAAAGCGGTGTTTTTGGGTTTTACCACTAGGTACATCTGTACTAGAACCACCTCTACTTTCTCGTATCTAGACAGAGATATATTTCATTGAAAACTCACAAAATCTCTACAATACCAAAATTCTTGGATGTTATTATATACTAATCATAAATTTCTATCTTTGGGCTATGTGCTCTAATCATAGTTTATCTAAATCTAGTTTCCAAGGATTGTACTAAATATTCTCTGATACCAACTGTAATGCACTAACACTAGAATCCCAGAGTCAGAGTAGTATTACGTATCATTTTCATGATCAAAAAATATCAAGTCTTGAATGTATGATTTGTTTAGTAGACGTGGAAGTACTAGATACATTTATAAGGTCTTCATTGCATCATTAAATGGAAAAATACACCAATATTGATTCCATAGAAAACACTGAGATTCGATAGAATATCCCTACAGGTCATTCATAATATAATATTTCACATCCTGGGAAAAATAAAACATAGAATGGGGTGAGATCATATGCTCAGTAAGGATAACAATATAGCGGAAGCTTCCATAAATAAGCATAAAGATTTAAGGTAATGTATTAAACTAAAACAAAATCCTTTTCAACATAAAATTCATCATAATATGGCAAATATAAATCAAAATAATTCCATTTACTTATTCACATAGATATTCTACTCATCGAATAATCACATGAAATATCAATAGCCACTTTCATAAAGATGGAATGCATAATGCCAGAAATTCATTACCACATATTCATGGCCTTGTTCCAAGACTACAAATAAGATTTTGTTAAGGCCTTCTCCCAAGACACTAGTTTGCCTCATTAGACCTACCGATGCATCTAGGAGCTATAGAGGGCTCCACCCTTCACTTACTTAGTCCAGTGGATTCCTCATACGAAATGGTTTAAACATAACAGAAACATTCGTATTAAAACTAGCATAATAAATGTCAATAATTTATCCATAAACCATGAATGGTATGAAATAACACATCCATAGTGAAACATATCACAAAACATTAAATAGAATATTGATGTTTTGTATCATAATAAATCATAATCAAATAAGCTTAAAATCTGTCAAACAATATTGACATAGATGAAATCAAAACCTTTTTTAGAGAAATATCACTTTCTATTTTGAAATCATTTAAAATTCATATAATTATAAAATAAAACATTTATTTTGGAAATATTATTGATTTTTTAAGGGAAGATTCGACGATGTTATAACGGTGGAAAATAGCCACACACGCTGTATAAGTTAAAAAAACATTTTTACCTTAATTATGCTAAAAATTTTATAAAGGACATTTCTTGGAAAATGATGGAAGGATTAACTTATAGAAAAATTATAAATGTCAAACAAGGGCATAAATGAATTTAACCCATTGTCTGGTAAATAGTAAGAATGTTTTGAAATACATTTTTAAGAAACATAGATGTGGATGATAAAGAGGTCCCAGTAGATAAATACGTATAGAAAACCTCGAATAATGAAAAGATTGTAGAATTAACCATAACATAGTACTATTACTTAGTATATGGTAGGTTAACCTCTTGTATAATTGTGAAATAATTGTTATTAAATTATTCAATAATCATATACATTAATATGATATCATATATGGTCTTCTAACATTGCTTTGTTAACAATATCTTAGTACTATTGTTGTTCTAGGTGTCAACAGATTAATTTTCCATTATATTAATTGTTATGTGAGTCATATTTTTTATGGATGGGATGTATATTATTCATATAAAGAATTCTTTCAAGTCTTTAAAAATTATTTTTAATCATCTAATGAATATAAATCTTGAATGGATTTGATGGGGGATGAATCTTTTCGTGTTCATGGAGACAGTAATCTGTACGTACGCACGAGCGACAATATCATTATTCTTTATATTTGAATAACATATAATTGGATGTTATATCATATATACATAATCATTATCATATTATATTTTTTATTTACATCAATTACAACCCATTATTATACCCATCCAAATAATAATATATTGAAAAGAAATTACACCACGACGTAGAGATGGTAAGCCGTAAGTACGCACGTATGGTGACATGTCATTCAAAGGATGGATAGAGTAATGAATTTGGTTGTTCCATATTTATAATAACCTCACATTATTTAGAAGATACTGGAGTTATTATTTTAGAATGGAGACAAAAAAGAAAAAAGAAGTGGATGAAGAAAGGGACTTGAAAGTGGTGAGGAAATATTTACCTCTTCTTCGTGTTCATCCTTTTGATTTGATCAAAAGGGCTCCTTAGGATGGATTTATGACTAGAGGAAGGCCTCTAGGATTAAGTTAGGATATTTGAGAGCGTATTTAGATATATTTTTTGTAAACCAAATGGATTTTAACGTGTTAATTAGAGAGAAGGTGGAGTGACCTTTTATAAGAGGGGTGAGGGGCACCTTTGGAAAAGCTTGAAATATTATTTTATAAGAAAATAATTTTCGGTTTTTAATGTCACTAAAATTGATTATTTAAAGTGTACGATGAGGATGGGTCACAAACCACTCAACCAATTGGTTTTAGATAGGCTTGGGTCACTATATTAGCTTCATCCTTTAGATTTAATATTTAGTTTAATAGTGTGGAATTTACCTTGTCCCATTGTATTTTTTAATTATATGGTTAATTACCATACTATATATATCCAATATAACCCCAAGTGGTTCATTAATTATAAACCTATAATTATATAAGTATTCTTGATGAACATTAAATTTATAGGAATAGAATATCAATTAATAATATAATATTTGTTTTAAAAACTATTTTATGTCAATTTTAACACTATTTGGTATTTTGTTTTTTCTAAATTTATAACAGCATTATTACCTCGAAAAAAAATCTTCTATCTAACCATAATTTGACATAATAACCTAGAAAATTAGTTGAATTCATAAAAAGTCTAAATTTTTTTTATTTGGATATTTATAATGTCAATTATTTTAATCATTCATAAATTAGGAAATTACTACATCATCATTGTGTAATAAAATAAATTAATTTATATAATGTATATAAAATATAAATAAAATACTATTATATAGGAATTATTTTTAAATTTCTAATGAATATTTATAGTTTAATTTATATTATTTGTAACCCCATAATAAAATTATTTTTTTATTAAACTTTGATTTTAAATCTTTCAACTCTTCTTTGAATTAAATAATAATAAATGTCCTAATCTGATCCTAGTGGACCTGATGGATCATATTTTATTCCTATGGTTGTTCTCGATCGATTTAATCTTATCTAGTAGAATTAGGACATGTTTTAGGGTAATAATAATATCATTTTTACCATAAATTAACCTATTTACTTTTAACCATGGTAAATAAAAGTAAAATGTTACTATTCCGAAAAAAAATATTTTCAATTTATTGAACACAATATTACTTAATGATATCAACATTGTCTCTCATATTTTTGAAATTAAACTCACATGAGTGATAAAATGATGTTTTATATAAATTTTCAAATGCTCCCGATGGGTTGGTAAAGACGGTAAAAATTTCAATAAAATTTATATATATATATAAAGTTATTATAAACTGACTCCAATGTAATAAATTGAACTTATATTGGTATTATATATCTATTTTTACCTAAAATAAATTAAAAAAATAATTATGTAAATAAAAATTCGGTTTTATACTATAACTCAGTGTTTTTCACTATTCATCAAAAATCGAAAGTTTTAAGAAAAATATCAAGACTTCACCAAAAGATAATTTTGATATTCTAAATTCAAAAATGATTTCTATTTTACAAATTTAAAAACATATATGATCCATTAATTAATTTAAAATTAAATACCATTTTCAAAACCAAAAGGCGTATTTTTAAGAAATAATAACTTTCAAAAGATTGACACTTGTTTATGTCTAATTTTAATGTGAAATTATTTACAATGAACAACATTGGATTAAATGGTAATAATATAATCTATTTATACTTTCAAACTATTAAAATGTATAATTTATCTCCATAGATTATTTTGATTAAAAAGTAGTTTTTAGTTAAAATATAGCATTTTTCACAATTCTCCCAAATATGAAATTGTTAGAAAAACACCAAAAATTTATTGAAACTAAATTATAATTTCCCTATTCTAAATAAGAATTTTATTTTGTCCAATTTAATATATTAAAGTTTCAAATATTGGATTTAAAAAGGGTTCACCATTAAAAGGAAGTAAAAGTGCATTTTTTTAAAAAATACTTCTTTTATCTGAAAAAATGAATTTGTTCTTATATTATGTCTAAGAAACTAATAATATGGATTCTAAAATTATAAGTATTATATAATGTTCAAAATTCAATTAATACTATTCATAACTTCATTTGAACGACTAGTTTGGTAGTCGTGGTGCGCTTGAACTCGGTGTTGCATGTAGTGCATGTTATTGAATTACATTGAAAAAATAAAGTACTATGAAATCATTTAGTGTTAAAAATCCTTCATTGCCCATGACAAGGATTCACCTTCACAATCACGTGATCCCCAACATTAAACCCTAAGGGTATCCTACTTTGATCAGTATATCATTTCTGACGATCTTGTGCTATCTTCATCCTCTCAAGAATCACCTAAACCATCTCAGTTGTATTCTGCACTAGTTTTGATCTGAGAATTGCTGACTCTCCGAGCACAGTCCAAAACAATGGAGAACGACTTGGTCATCCATATAGGGATTCAAATGGCGCCATACCAATGGTGGAGTGAAAACTATTATTCTTATAGAACACCACCAAGGGTAAGTGACTTATTCAAAAGCCTCCAAAATCAAAAACACAAGAGAATAACATGTCTTCAAGAGTATGTACAGTTCGCTATCTATGACAATCCGTTTGAGGATGAAAAGTAGTGAAATGGTATAACTGAGAACTTAAAGCATTCTGGAGACCTCTCCACACCCTAGAAGTAAAACGAGGATCTCAATCAGAAATGAACGTTCTTGGGACTCCATGAAGTCTCACCACCACTTCTAGATACTACCTCGACAAAATATCCCTTGAACGTGACTCCTTGATTTCTATGAAGTGGGATGATTTTGTTAATGGATCCCCAACCATCCAAATAGCATCATGTCCTCCCAGAGCTCGAGGTAAACAAATAAAAATGTCTATTGAGATGTCCTCCCAATTCCATTATGGAACATCTAACAGTTGGATCAAAACACCAGGATCATGGTGTTAGGTGTACACATTCTGGAAGACCAAAAATCGAGACACAAACTCTGAAAACTACATGCTATAGCCCAGGCCACCCAAACTAGCTCCTCGAGGCTCGATACAGATTTTTCATTCAAGGATTCACCACTAAAGGAGAATTATGGATCTCTTTGAGAAACATCTCGCAAATCCTCAAAAAAAAACAAAAAAACTTCCATGATACAACAGTTGGTGTTGTTCATCCTTAAAGAAACCATCAAGGTACTCACCACAAATAACTCAGTCTCTCAAGACCTCCACCTATAGATCCCCCAATTTGGACTCTTCCTCCTTCTACACCAGAGATGACTGCACTGTCATCTAAAAAAGACATCCTCTGCCACCAGCTTCTACCATATTAAGATGTAACTCTTACAGTTCATCCATTACTCTCTAGGAATCACCAGATTCATGCACTACATCACCACATGAATTCCAAATTAGCGCATTAGCTACAACATTCCCCTTTCCAGGTGTATATGATATTTTGAATTCAAATTCTTGTAAGAACTATATCCATCGACGATGTCATTAGTTCAAGTCACACTGGTAGAAACATACCATATGATATTATGATTGGTGAAAACACCAAAGTGCTCACCAATGAGGTAAAGTGTCCCCAACATCAGAGAAAACATCACAACTATCAACTCAAGATCAAGGGTGGAATTTTTACGTTCATGTGGACACAACTACCAAGACCCATAAGAAACAATTGATCATTGATGCATCAAAACACAACCCAACCCCAAATGTGAAGCATCACAGAAAACATCAAAATGAACTCTCTTTGCAATAAGAAAATGAACTGGAGGAGTTACTAACATATCCTATAGACACTCGAAAGCTTCATGAAATTGATCGGTCCATATGAATTCCTGCTCCTTCCAAGTCAATGCTATCAAAAGAGTCGAAACTCTTGATAAATCGGCTACAAACCTCTTGAAGTAGCATGCGAGACCAAGGAAACTTCAGACCTATAACACTGACATGGGTGTTGCCCAACACAAAACTACTCATATCTTTGATGGTTCTAAAACTACTCCCTATTGGGACACAACATGTCCCAAGAAATGGACTTATCCAGCCCAAAACACACACTTCAAAAACATCCAAAACTTCTATTGTTGACAAAGAACTCCCAAAACGGTGTGCAGATGCTATGCATGATCTACTTTAGACATTGAGTACACAAGGATATCATTGATGAAAAATACAACAAACTTGTCCAAGAACTCAGGGAACGCATCATTCATCAATCCCATGAACATAGCTAAATCATTTTTCACACCGAAAATCATTACAATTAACTCATAATTCCCACGACGACAAAAAAAATCTCTCTTCAGGATATCCTCATCCTTCACACGCATTTGATGATATCCTTACAAAAAGTAGATCTTTTAGAACCAACAATCACTATTCAGTTGATTGAATAAATCATCAATCTATAGACGATGATATAAACTCTTTATTGTCACTTTGTTCATGTGGCAATAACCTACACACTACCAGAAACTGTCGTCGGCCTTTTTTCTGAACAAAATGGGTGCACCCTATAGTGACACAGTCACCGAGACAAAACTGCACTATAATAGACCATCAATCTATACATGAATATCTCATAACATATAAGGGGTTATCATATATGGATACATAATGATATAAGATGCTATGGGTTTTATATCGATCCCAAACTCAATCTCTCATCAAGGGGGTAATGCTAAAACCTCTTCTAGAAATACCTCAGGGTACACTTCTATGACCCTAGGAAATTCCAACTGGTGAACCACTGATGAACTCAGAATTATCTCTTACATCATGAATGATAAGAATAAACAAGCCTATGACCCATCTGAGGATCTTTCTTGCCAACAAACTCCCCTGGCTCTCCATCTGCATAGAAGAAAACGACCTTTTTTTAAAGTAATCTACAATAGCCAACACCGAATACAACCAATCCATGTTGAGGGTGACATCATATGGTTATATTCATAATCACTGGAAATCTCACCAAGAGTGGTGTTTACACAACACTATCTCACAGTCTTTATGTACATCAATCAAGTCAGCTCGACCTACAAAAGGTGTAGTTAATGCCAAGGGAACATGAAGCCTTTCTACCTCAAGTCCCAAAGCATGGGCAATGAAATGTGGAATGAAGGAGTGTGTCACTCCTGAATCAAACTAGGAAAACACCAGGGTAGAAAACAAGTAAAGGGTATCTCGAACGATATCTGGCTAACCTGGGATTGGAAATGCTTAATCGTGAATAAGACCACAACCTACCTAACCCTGATAATGACCACCACCATGGCCACGATCTACCCTTTGAGGAATGAGAACTTCACCGGGCTGTCCTCTGTCTACCCCATCTACCCTCTAATGATCTATAGTGGTTGCAACCTACTGCTGTTGCCTCTACTGGAACTACCTCAATGGAGGAACCTAGAGTAAAACCCCTAGAGCATGATGAATGCTATAAAAGGTCGGGCACCCTTGCTACTGTTGACGTCGACCAACACAAGAAATACAAGGGCCTGATCACTTGGCATAGGCCTGAGAGCTATTTCCCTATGAGAAATAAGATGTTGAGGGATGGGACCTACCCCTAGAAGAATGGAAACTCTTCTTCCCTGAAAACTGGGAACCCCATATCACAGCTGGCCTTTGTGAGGAATCATGGTGACTCCCCTCTCATGATGTTTTGGTTCTGGCCAATGTCCTGTCAACGACCTCTACCATTGGAAGCACCTCAATATATGTCTTCAACATAAATGGGTTGACCTGGTGCTATATATTAGGATGAAAATCCTACTTGAAATGCCTCACCCTGGCCTCTTCATAGGGAAACTTGACCAATGCAAATCGTTAGAGGTTTCAGAAACGGATTCCAAACTCTCACTCACATGAGCTCCCATGTCGAAGGGTATGTAGCACCAAGAGACCGGATGCCTTTGCAGTCGAAGAATGAAACACGACTGCAATAATGTCTTCGAAATACTCTCTTGGGATCGCTGACTCCTCACTATCCACGAGGAACTAGATCCACCACTTCCTCATTGCTCCATGCAGCATTATCACAACCAATAATGCTCCTTTCGAGCACGGATCGAACCGAAGTTGACCTTGACCACCTCCAACTATTCTTTTGTGACTGAATCAAAAATAGACCCCTCGCACTTTTTTAGAATCTGGTGCTGAAACTCTTAGAGTGTCCTCCTCCAAGTGTTGTCATCAACAACCTATACCCTGCGACGATCTGCTGGAACAACCTTCTAGATATCTTATATGCGATCTGGATGAGGATGTCGAAATGGATCCAAACCAATAAAATAAAAAGCAGTTATAGCTAATAAACCTGGAATATGGAAGAATCGACTTTAATTAATTAGTTGTTTTCTTTTATTCATTTTAGGATAACCTATCCCAAGGTATACCCATTCAAACAAAGGCACAATGAATAATTATGCATGATCCTTTCCTATGTATCTTCCATGCAACTAGTATAACCTCATTTAGTAGCCATTTTAAACATAAAGGTCCATACATTAGATCATTGGGTGCCCAAAATGCCTATGTCATAGTCAGTCTCCTATTTTTACATCACTATCTAAACTTAACAGACATTGTTACCTTAGAAACCCATGAAAACTCGCTTGTTCCTAACACCAAACTCCAACCTATAACTTAAACAGAGATCTGATACAATTCTATCATGACCCCCTCCCCACAAGGTGTACCCCTCCTAGGACATCGATGTGTGAAGGGAGATAATGACCCATGAGTCCCACCTCCAGTAGGCCCTAGATTGGCGACTAGCACCAAGGGTATAGTAAACACACAGATGGGAGGCATTACCCTCTAAGATAACACATGAGAAAGATATAGTTAAGATAGCAACCAACTCTAACTCAGACTGAAATATAAATTAAATCCCATGGTAAAATATGTAATGTCATGAAAAAATATTATGACTATAAGGGGAAAACAACAAGTATGCAAAAGAAATTAAAAATAAGAGAAGCCACATTCCTAAACAGCTCCTGCAACCCCAAGATTTTAGAAACTAGATTGATATCTATCCTCCTCTAAGTGACCTGAAAAACAGTTTATATATACAAAGGGTGAGTATAACAGTATACCCTATAGGATCCTCTCTTGAGCCTCTCGTGCAGAAGTAAGGAATGCATGCTAATGCAAAGTGAACAACAAGTGAAACTAACTTTCCAACTAAATTGGTATACTATGTTCCCACCCTCACCATGGATACTCTCACCAAGTAACACATACAGGAGTATATAATATAATAAAGAATATAAATGGTACCATGCTAATACTTCACCACTAGTTTGCCACTTTTTCCCAACATTACACGTCCTACGAATCTCTCTCCAAAAGGCTTTCCCGTAGACACGTGGGCGAAGCACCACAACATGCACCTCAAGTAACAAAACCACCACGTACATATATAAAAAGTAACCAGGTAGTTTTTGGGAACCACCACAGCTTGCATAATGCGTATCATACGTTATGTATTATACCTCAAGCCATTACCACCCCCACACCTATTATGAATCATCAAGCCTTCACATCCTATACACATTACACCTATAGTAGTCCATATGATCCTATATTCAGAATATATGTGTCTGAATAACCACAATCCCTTAGATATCATTACACACATATATGGGGAAAACTAACCATTGTGCCTACCAGAACATATAACTACCAAGAGAAGAGAGCAGGGCCAAATGGGATAGTCGGCAATCCCTCCTCCCACCGGAATGTGGGGGAAAACACCCCCAGGGCTCAAAATCCGTGAGGTGTTAGTTGCCCAAAATTATATGGTGGAGTAGCATATAAAAACACAAAATGTATAGAATATACTATATCTCACAACCATAGTATGAGAATAAACTAGTCTTAGAATCAACACCAGCTAACGTCTTTGAAACTCACGGCTGCCACTTCTAAGACTAGCTTACTAATAAACACACAACCATTTAAAGAGATTTATTACATTAATTCTGCCCCTTTTTTCAGTTCTACTTTAAGTGAATTAATTATTTAAACATTAATTATCCATTTTCAATTTCCACATTATATTTCATTAGAATCACAACCAATGTCGGTTGTGCTCGGTATTGCATCCCAGCAAGATCCAACCCCATGTGTTGACATCATTTATTCAATTAAATATTTACAGCATTACATTCACATATTCCCAGACATTCTATAAAATAATTCTATGCTACTAAACACAAGGGGGATCAACATGGTGAGTAGATGAACTACCCGTCGAGTCTTTTCAGCCAATAGAATGAGCGTAGACCCATCGTCCCTTGAGATTCTTGACACGGAAAGAACGTGGCATACCATGTGTGTCTTCTCCCCTTTCAAAAGATGGTTAAGCAAGACATGCTTCCTTGATCAGTGGGGAAGTTGAAAAAGATAACCAATCAAAGAAGCATCAAGCATCCAAACATTCACATCCAACCTGTTTCATCACCCTCGTTGTCCTCTCTGACACCCATGAGGATTAACTGATGCATCTTTACACTCTATGTATCATCTACTTCCATAACCAATCAGCCTCCCTAACCCCACATATCACAACAGCCTTCTAGGCATACATAAAAAGAAAATAAGCAGGGAAAAAACCATCATATACAATGGGATATTGGCCCTTAAATAAACAATAGGGTAACTCAGAACCATGCATGGAATTATCCTTTGTCAAACAAACAATTCTTTAATTCATCTTGGAATAACCAATTTATTATTTGTATGTTGAAAATTTGGGAAACCTAACCTATAATCATTCAAACATAATTATATATTCTTATTGCAAAACTTTTATTAACATAAAATTACAATAAAAATAACTAGATTAATTTATATACCTCATAATCATTATCCAAACGATTATCGATTAATTCTGGTTTTAGGTTCATCACCAATTTCCATCAAGAACGGAAAGATAAACCAAGAATGAATAGATATCACACTATTTAGAAAAACAAGATGCAAAAAAATAAAATTGATATCAATTTATTTATCCAGTTCAAATATTTATTACGTTAATTCAATTGTGATCCAATGGGATAAAACATGATAACTGTACAGTTGCATATAAGAGAAAAGAGACGCAATGAATCCCCTACCTCAAACAGTTCTTGATGTTCTTTATATTAGTACGAGCCACACAATAGGTTGTGATCACCTCCCCTGTGACAATTGTAGCCACTGTAGGATGTAGATACACCACCACATCAGCCAAGACCAATGTAAAGCCCATTAGGGACGTGGGGGTAAAATTCCATAAAAAGGGAATGGAGAAAGAGGGTGAAGAACCTGAAATAATGAAGAGTGATAAAACCTTATATTGAAGACTAATTGATATTTCTTGGTTGAATCAAAACAGAGCGAAATAAATCCTATGATGAATGTTTGATTTGACATCTTCTACGTGAAGGAATGGGATGTTCAAGCATCTCACACCCGAGAGATAGGAGGACGAACTATGGAGTAAGATATCCCATCACTTTAGAAGATTTAACGAAGTAGTGGTTTAAGATATGCTAGGTTTTACATTAAAAGAGGATTGCATTAGACCACATGGTTTGGCCATGTAAAAACAACCCAAGCATTAGGAGAAATTAATATAGGAGTTACGTCCATTGAATCAGTTTCAGATTTCATAAAACAAGGATTTAAATGCATTTTACATCAAAGGAAATGTTACAGGGGAGAAACTGTAGGAAGATGGAAACACCATTCATGAACATGAAATTTTGAAAAAGAAAAACACGGTTTATGAACCTCACCATTCTAGAAACACTGTTCACGAATTCAAAATTTGGCAACGGAAAAACACTGTTCATGAACCTCACTGTTGGAACCTCACCATTCTAGAAACATTGTTCGTAAACTCAAAATTGGGCGAAGTAAAATGGCCCCCGTTGGATCCTTTCCATTCTGGAAACATTTTTTAGGATCTCAAAAGTTGGAAAAGGAAAAAGGACACCATTGGAACTTCATCATTGGAACCCCATCATTGTGCTTTTTACATATGGTTAGCGATGAAGGAGTCCACTTAGGGCTACTAATGCACTGTTCATAGAAGGTCATGAATGAAACTGTTCACATAAGATCACTAATGTCACTATTCACATAAGGTCACTATTGCACTGTTCACATAAGGTTATCGATGACACAGATCACATAAGGTCATCGTTGTCACTGTTCACATAAGGTCACCATTGCATTATTCACAAAAGGTTATCGATGACACTGTTCTTAGAAGTTCACCGATGAAATTGTTCACAGAAGGTTACTGATGCACTGTTCACAATGGTCTACCATTGACATTATTCACAGATTGTCACCGATGACACTGTTCCTAGATGGTAACAGATGAAACTGTTCATAGAAGGTTACAAATGAACTATTCACAGTAGGTTACCAATACACTGTTCACAACAGTCTACCATTGGAATTGTTCACCGACGGAATTGTTTATAGGAATGGAAATTTGGAATAATGTTGGGGATAAATCTCCTTAACCTCCCGAAACACCTCATACACCTGATTTTCACAAATGAATGGACCTGAGATGTCCGGGCCATTACCTATATAGGTCACACCATACATCATATTGAGGCACAGTTGACTCATAAAAGTAAAAAATGACTCATGGATCATTTTCCCAAAGTCTCAAAATAATCTGAATGCATTTTCTTAGTTATCAGAATGCAACTTCATCTTTTTTACATAAATTGATGACAATTTTAATTAAAATACACATTTTGTGTGATACCGGTCAGATTTTGGATCGTATTGTGGTACAAATTATTCTAAATGTCACAAATAACTTATAGATATTTTTACTAAATTATCAAAACAATATGAATGTGTTTGATAAGTTTTCATTATGCTAGTGGTATTTTATTTACTAAAATGTGATTTCAAACAACAATAAAAAATTATGAGTGATACCGGTCGCATCGTGCATCAGTTTGACATGATAATACTTCATATATTTCAAAAATGAATTGTGAA
This sequence comes from Viscum album, assembly GCA_963277665.1. Classification (NCBI taxonomy): domain Eukaryota; kingdom Viridiplantae; phylum Streptophyta; class Magnoliopsida; order Santalales; family Viscaceae; genus Viscum; species Viscum album. The sequence continues at coordinate 497,987,499 of OY728151.1, read as the reverse complement.
TATATTTTCTAAATTTATGTAAATTTTAAATAAAAAGAGATACATTGAGTTATACCAGTCACAACGTATATCTTATTCTGGTGAGGATTACTCGTATGCATCACAAATGACTCATGAATCATTATACTATAATATAAAAATAACCCAAACGTTTTTTTCTCAGTTATCAGGGTATCACTTGTTGTGTTTTCATAAATTAATATCATTTTTAAATAAAAATACATACTTGGAGTCATATTGGTCCCACCGTAAATTTTATTGTGGTGCGGTTGACTCCAACAAGTCACAAATGACTCATGGATAATTTTTATAAAATATCAAAACAATATGAATATGTCTACATGGTTTTACATATAGAAATTTTTCTTTTTAATTATATTGATGTCATTTTTAAAGAAAAGATGAACTTCGAGTGATATTGGTCACACTTGGTGTCTTATTGAGGTGTGGATAATTACAACACATCAGATATGACACATTGATAATTTTCATAAAATATCAATTCAATCTAAATGAGTTTTTTAGTTTTTAGTATCTTCATTGTGCTTTATTACAAAACATTCATTTCATACTGGAAAAACATATTATGAGTCATACTGGTTGCATCGTGTATCAGTTTGGAATGACATTTTCTCATTGACATCACAAATGACATATGAATAACTTTTAAAAATTATCAAGGAAATTATAGCTCATTTTTTTTGGTTTTTTGCGAGTTACACTTTTGGAAATAAATTGTCAATTTTAAACTAATAATAGAAAATATTAGTCATAATATTCAAACCATCCATTAGAATGAGGTTTGGTTTATTCAATAATATCACAAATGACTCATGGATTATTTTCCTAAAGTATAACAACTATAATAAAGAATTTTCTCATTTTTCATTATATCCATTGTTCATTAAGTAAATCTAATGTAAATTTAAAATAAAAAGACACGCATTCAGTGATACCAGTCACATGATATTTCTTCTCAGTTTTGAGTAGGATAGTTTCTTTGATACTGACTATATTGACCAAAAAATGTCACACGTAGATATCACATCATTAAAGATTACTATTACTTATATAACATAATGATTCATTACATAAAATTGGAATCTATTTCTTTTGAAAACATAAAAACTTAAATAACTATTTCATTAGAGTCTCTCATTATGTTATACATTACTAGAAACCTATTTAGACATAAAATTTCTAAAACTATTCTTAATAACCTAATGATTTGAAACATAATAAAGGGTGATCATAGATGATCACTAAGTGTAAATTAAAGGGATATAAATGATCATATATAGTTAACATGAGCATAAATATGTTACCACACTTTCTATATTCTTACTTTTTTTAAATGGAAACATTGAATTATTGACATTTATCAATTTCCATCAGGTTCCCTCCACTGACATTGAAGGAGAGTGATAAATGTTGAAAAAGTAGGGGTGACAAGGCTTTGAGGGATAATATATATGTGGAAGACATTTTCTTCATGATTAGTCATAACCATAATTTAGATTATGTTAATTAATTTTAGATTTGATATTATTATACAAGAAAAAACATATTATATTAAAAAAATGATACCTTCTAATTGAATTTTGACTTGTAGACTCGAAGTCCAATCTCCCAAGTGCATGATCATTTTAAAACAAACCACCCTATCTCAAATAGGAGATCAAACTATATAAGAAAACAATTCTTTTTCGTGTAATACTAAAAAATTTAAATTAAACATAAATATAAATCAATCCATGACTTCTATGGATGTCACATATTAATTTTATTTTGTACATTCTGTTTTAATTTATGTTTCCCATTTGTTTTTAGTACATCTATACTGTCTTGTAAATATGAGTCATTTAAATAGTCAATGTCGTACTAAAAAATATACATAGACAAAAGATTAATAAATATTTTAAATTAAATTGTAATTATCCTAGAAAATACCATTTAGGGATCCTAGTTTGTTCATGTAATATGATCTCTATCATAAATCTAAAAACATAATAACAATATTCTTTTCCATTGGTTTGTTTCAGACACTACAGAAACATTGAGTACCATAAGTAATTTTTTTTGACACGTTTTCAGATAGTGAAATATTATTATATAAATGCTAATACTTGTCAATTTGTAGTACTTTCCTTCATTCTAATCCTTTTCCTCTAGCCTCATTCCTTTTTTTGTCAACAATTATGCATCACCCTATCAGAATAGAATTCTAATTAGAATATAACATAAATTATATAAAATTTTGTTTAGTTATAAAATGTTTTATGTAGTTTATTAAAAATTGACAAACACCATCATGTGTAGATAGATCCATGGATGTCCTTTCAATGAATCCTAAAAATAAATCTTTGGAGTATCCAAGTTTATTGCAATGATCAACCAACACTACCTACAAAAGAAAAAATGATTAAGTAATGAATGAAATGAAAATATATTGTTATTATTAAATTTTGGAGTTTTATCCCTGCATCGTTGGTATTAAATAGATCATGTCATTCAAAATTTTCCTTTCAAACGATTTGATCAGACCTGCCACTATTTCATTCATTTTGTGGGTATCTAGTCTTGGTCTTTTTGTAGAGGTGATGTAATGACTATCTAGTCCAAAAAAACATTCCTGGGAAAATAACTACAATTTATTTTAATATATATTCATTACAATAATATAAAAAGTATTTATTCACAATTAACAGAATATATCAGCTTTTGGAAAATCAAATCATGAAGACATACCTCATGTATAAATTTAAAACTAAGAAGCCTATCCCATCATAGTTGAGGATTTCAGTTGCACTATCAATACTAAGAGGTTGTGATCATTCTTTATATACATATTTTTTTCTTCAAAATAATCTATGTAATTATGACAATTGTTTAATTTTGTATCCACATGAACATTCAATGATAGTGAAAGCGGACATATAATGGGTGAGGAAATGGTGCTTTCAGTAGATATTTCCATTCGTTTGGTTGATCCTTTATATGGTTTTTAGTCGGCCATTAATTTATTCCCCTTCCATATGTCTAACATTAAACATATTCATCAATTCAATACTTATTTCATTAATTGTAAATGGTTTATCTTGAGAAATAAATTGAAAATGAATAAATTTTTGTCGACACGTTATTTAAAAATGTCATGACCTTTTGATGAATCTTCCAATGGGATTTTCCACCATATGAATATATTCTTCATAAATCTGAACAGATAGCTCAATTCATAGCTCATGGGATACTATAATCCACACACACATCACTTGTTGGATGTTGGAAATTCTGTAACATGTCATTTTGGATATCGAGCACTATATACCTCCCTATAATGAGATGGGTTGATGTTGATAGATATAGAGCACAGTCATTATAACCTTGTATAATATCCGTTCAAGAAACATTTTAGTATCTATATGATTTATATTTCCGAGATTCATTCATGATAACATTAATTACCTTGGCAATGAAATCTATTTGAGTGGAATGGAATACCTCATAACTGGTGGTGATGGGGCAGGATCTCCACGTGGTGGCTATTCATGAGTTGATTCTTCTCTTTCATCACCACCAAATAAAAGTTAACATCACCACTATATTACATTATAATTCTTCTTCAAGGGTAGTTAGTCTTTATATAATCAATTTCATTTATTCACAGTGATCATCATCTTGTTTTTTCTCAAAATATGTTTAGAGGGTCACCCCAAAACCCACACCTCTGATGCGGCCAAACTGTTTTGGCCGCTTCAGGGCCATAGATAGAATGTGTTCATCTGGTATAGGTGTTATTGATTCTTCTTACTCTATTTGACATAGAATATAGAAAAATAAGTGATCATTGTTATGTAAATGTGATTTAAACTAAATTTTCCTTATAATTTCATACATGCACATGTTTCCCATACTTTTTGTGTGTTTTCATCTCTTAGTATCCCATCTTTACTTATATGTTATTGCTTCCATAGAACATGGATTTGGATGGATGTAAATTTGGATTTGGAGTCATAAATATGAATATAATTAGTAGAATGTAATTATGTTTTTTTCATGTAACATAACATTTTTATGGAATATTTAATATATATATCAATTTATGTTCAAGTGACGTGTACTCTAACCATTCTTTTTGGAGTGGTACTCTTGTTTTTCTATGCATTCCTTATTTCCAGCACTAAGTTTTTGCTTCCTTAAAAAAATGTCAACAAAATTTATTAATAAATATATCTTCGATCAACGTATTGTGATCCTAAATATACCTAAAAAGAAACATATACACGATGAACAATAAATGCATCACACGCTTCTCGTATTATCAGGTGTGCATAGATAAGCGGTGGGTGCATGATTATTTTCCCTTCAACATATTTAAGGATATATCTTATTAGAATTGAGTAAAATATTTTTTGAATCTTTCCAGAATGAATTAATACTTAATTTTATTGGAGTGATCTACTAAAAATTCACTCTACAATGGATGATGAAAAATATATCAATCTTTCATTGTTTATTTTTTCTATTAAAATAATGAAATGATATAATAATGTTACCATAATATATTCCAACATCTATGTCTTAAGACCTTTCATAAAATGTTTCAATAAATCTAAATCAATTAGAATGTACTACAAAGTGACGATTCTAATGTAACTAATGAACACGACCTTGTTGGGGTCATCATGTTGGCCTCACACATTCTATCCAACAACATATTTGATGAATTTGTCTTTTACCTTACTGATTTTTTCTAGCATCATAAAACAACAATGCTCCTATTTTTTGTGTCAATGATCCTTCATCACCTGCCATTTCCCTAGAATATACATCAATAATATCTTCCTCTGGAGTGGTTTCATCAGCATGTGCAGATGGTTGTTTTACCTCTAAACTAGGAGTTGTAGGAAGTTCAAAAACCAATTCATCCTTAGGAATGGGAGAACCAACATGTAGAGAAGGTCATTAATCTTCACTGATAGAGTAATTAGGTTGATATATGTGTTGTTTTATGTGATTGAGAACCCCAAAATGTGCATATGTCAGTATTAATAGAAGTGGATTGACATTTAATTTGATGTACATAAATGAAGAAGTAAATGGATAATAATGTGTGGTAACATGATGAACATTATAAATAAAAATATGACCTGATTTTTAAAATATCTTTTACTTTTTTAATGGATTATGTGATTTGACCCCTCTATCAACTATCCAAATCCCTTCATTTTTGTCTCCTATCACATAAAAAATGACATATACATTGGGACAAATGTGAAATGAATGTGATGTACCAATGAAATTGTCATCCATAGTTCAATTTTCATCGGCACCTTCAGTGGAATTGGTGATTAATAGAACAATAGACAAATTTTAGTTTTCCGAATATAGAACATAAAATACATATATTGGATGTGATACCATTATAAAAGGTTCTTATTTTTACCATATCTTATTAAATCATCTTTCAATAATCCCAATTCATCTATTTTAACAGAACTCCTATTATCATCCCACATTCATTGAAAACCCGACACTTGGAAGATTATAAAATCCAACTCCCATATTTTTTTGATGAATCTAATGTATTTCATATTCTCGTAAATTGGATTTAATTCCTTAATACTAGAAAAATGCATCACTCTATCCACAATGGAAACTCCAATTTTTATCATGGTACTGTATTCATCATGCCCATTTGTATAGAACTTATATGCATTAATTAAAAAAGAATTGTAAGATAATACAAACACACATGGTCTTCCATCTATCCTTCGAGTCATTCTGATATTAAATCTAGATATTCATATGAATCCATAAAAGTATGGTCTTAAAACCATCCAATAACTATTGATTAGATATCCATCATTCATCCATTGATGGATTAAAATTTCTAGAAATTTATTTTTTGTTTTAAAGATATGGAGAAACCTCCATAATGTTATAAAAAATGAAATGGTGGCCCTTCTACAGAGTTGTAATATTGATTCTGAAAACATTTATTCCAATGTTTATTCACCTGCAAGCTGCTTTGTGTTACTGTATTTAAGTAGACTAATTCATTCCACACCAGACATGTATCTGGTACATAATTCAATGGAACCCTCAACAATATCTAGATCTGTAATAAAACTGTCTAGCCGACTTCAGTTTTTGACATACCCTTTTCAAATCCCATTATTCCATTCAATGACGTATAACCATCTATAGAGTAAAATACCGTATAGTTGAATGCCTCTCAATAATTGAAACATAAAATAAAACATTATATCAAATAATGATAGTAGAAAGAACATTTCCATATCACATAATATGTCAACAATTTCTCTTTCCCTAATATTAAATTTCACTGGGTCAATAAATTTTTTCATGTAGATTTGAAATAGAAATAGGTCACCTTTAATGTATGATGGAAAATTTTGAAAAAAAATTCAACCTCAATATGTAGGCATTATATATATCATCAAAAAATGTAATTTTTGTGATTTTAGACCCATTAACATTAAATCAGTCCCTGATATTGTAATGCCCCAACCCCAGTTACCCAGAGTCGGTGCATTATTTTAATACATTGGCATGATTTCAAGGAATCAAGTCTCGAAAGATTGATTAGTTTAGCAGTCTTGTAAAATATATTATATATATGAATGTTACATTACACTTCATAACATACAAAAAAACATAAATAATCCTTTTATGAATGCCATTATTCCCTTGTCTTAACCCTTCTTATCAATCACAATTTACTTCTTGGAATCCTGGGAAAAATAAAACATAGAAAGGGGTGAGCTCAAACGCTCCATAAGGGTAAGCAATACAATGGAAACATTCATAAAAAAGCATAAACATTTAAGGAAATGTATAACTAAAACAAAAGCCTTTTAAACTTGAACTTTAACATAGTATATCAAAAATAAAATGAAATAATGCCATTTACTTATTCACATGGATATTCTACTAATCGAATAATCACATGAAATATCAATAACCACTTTCATAATGATGGAATGCATAATTCCAGACTATCATAACCACATAACCAAGGCCTCGTGCCAAGACATCAAAAATGATTTTTCCATGGCCTTGTGGCAAGACACTAGTTTGTCTCATGAGACCTACCGATGCATCGAGGAGATATAGCGGGCTCCACCCGTCACTTACTAAGTTCAATGCATTCCCATATGAAAAGGTTTAAACAGAACATAAACATTCATATTAAAACTAGCATACGAAATGTCAATACTTTCTCCATAAACCATGAATAGTATAAAAATATCACATCCATAGTAAAACAAATCACAAAACCTTCAATACAATACATAATTTTTGTATCATAATAAATCAACTTCAAATAAGCTTAAAATCCATCAAAGTATGTTTACATAGCTGAAATAAAAACTATTTGAGAGAAATATCTCTTTTCTCGAAATTATTGAAAAGTCACACATTTATAAAGGAAGTAATTTAAAAGAGGGTTTTGAATAAAAGTGTCCCATACAACTTTGAAACTTTTGAAAAGAAATATCATTTCCAAACTTTCATGTCTATATAAATAAATCCTTAAAATCATTTCGAAAACATGGACATTAATTAAAAAGATTTAGAAATATAAATCTTTAAAACATTTAAAATTCTGATCTTGATAAAGAGTACCTTTCACAAATTCTTAAAATATTCATTTACTTTGATAATATTCTTATAATCTTGTAATGGAAGCTTCGACGATTTTATAATGGCGGTAAATAGCCGCACCCGCAGTATAAATTAAAAATACATTCTTACCTTAATCCTGTCGAAATGGTTAAAAAGCACCTTGTCTGGAAAATGACAGAAAGATTCCTTTATAAACCTCTTATAAAAAGTCAAACAATGGTATAAATGACTTTAACCCATATTCTTGTAAATGGTTAAAATGTTTTGAAATACATTTTGAAGAAACATGGATGTGGATGATAAAGAAATCCCAGTAGATTATTACGTATAAACAACCTCGGATAATGGAGAGATTGAAAAATAAACCCTTACCTTTAAATTTTCCATGGTTGGGGTAGGTTAACCACCTGTATAATAGTGAAATAATTGTTATTAAACTATACAATAATATGATATCATATATGATCTTTTAACATTGATTTGTTGATAATATCTTAGTATTATCGTCTTTTCGGGTGTTAACTTACTCATTTTCTTTGATATGTTTTGTTACGTAAGTCATGTTTTTCATGGATAGGTTGTATCTTAATCATATTCAGAATGATATAAATTCCTTAGATACTATTATTAATCATCAAATGTGAATTATACTTAAATGGATACGATGGAGAATGAATCTTATCGCGTTCGTGGAGACGGTGGTCCGTACGTACGCGCGAGCGACAATATCATTCTTTTGATATTAAAATAATATATAATTGGATGTTATATAATATATACAGAATAATAATCATGTTAAATTTATTATTTACATGAATTACACATCATTATTATGCCCATCCAAAAATTAATTTATTGAATAACAATTACACCACGACGTGGAGATGGTAAGTCATACGTACACACATATGGTGACATGTTATTCAAAGGGTGGATAGAATACTGAATATGGTTGTACAATATTTTTAATAACATCACTGTATATATAAGATACTGGAGTTATTATTTTAGTATAGTAATAACAAATAAAGAATAAGTTGAAGAAGAAATGAATTTGAAAAAGGGTGGTGAAAACATTACTTCTTCTTCGGGTTCTTCCTTTTGATTAGATCAAAAGGGCTCCTTAGGTTGGTTTTATGATCAAACTAATGCCTCTAAGTTGTATTTAGGGAAGTTGGGGGAGTATTTGGGCAGAGTTTGGCTGAACCAAAAGGCTTTGAAGGTGTGAAAAAATGAGGAGGGGTTCCCTTTTATAAGAGGGGTGAGGGGCACCTTTGGAAAAGCTAGAAATATTAATTTATAATAAATTCATATTAGGTTTCTAATGGCTCCAAAGTTGATTATTAAAATTTTAAGGTGGGGATGGGTCTAAAACCACTTAACCAATAGAATGTAGACAGGTTTGGGTTACTATATTAACCTTATCATTAAGTATTAACTCTAAGTTAATTAGTTTCACTTTTACAATGTCTCTTTGTATTTTTATATAATAAGGTTAATAAACTTACCATATACATCCAAGTGACCCCCAAGTGGTCCAGTAATGATACACCTATCATTATATAAGTCTCTTGGCCTAACCTTAGATTTTTAGTAATTTAATATCAATTAATAATATAATATTTGTTTTAAAAACTCTTTTATGTCAATTTTCACACTATTCAATAGTTGATTTTTGTGAAACTTATAACAGAATTAATACTTTGAAAAAAATTAATTAAATCAATCCTAATATGTCATATTATCCTATAAAATTATTGTAATTCATTAAAAGTCTAAAATTATATTTATTTGGGTATTTATAATATCAATTATTTTAATTTTTCACTATTTTGGTAATTTTTGGATCATCATTGTGTCATACATAAATTATCTTATTTAATATGTAAAAATTACAAATATAATATCATTATGTAGGAAATCGTTTTCTATTTCTAAAGAATATTTATAGTTGAAAATACAACATTTATATCCTTATGTAAAAAAATTTTCTCTAAAAGATATATACTTGTGTCATTTTTGTATTCATTTTAACATAATTAAAATAAAGTGTCTCTATCACTTACAAGTGGCACTATAGGGTCCCAAAATCGACCCAAAGATGTCCATGGTCGAACATGTATCAACCAATAAGGTTATGACACATTTTAGGGTAATTTATTATTATTATATTATTATTTGTTAACCCTTATTTACCGGATTTACCCTTTAACCATGGTAAATAAAATATTTACCGAAGTAATTATTCAAAATTTCTAAAAATAAAAGTTACCTATTTAAAAAATTTTAACATCCTGATTCCAAATATGGAATCGATTTTTCTAAATTAAAAACACAGAAGTGGTAGAAATTAATTTTAAATTAATTCCCGCTGTCAAAACAAAAAGCGTGTTTTTAAGATATAATAACTATCAAAAGATTGATACTTGTTTATGATCGGTTTAATTGTGAAATTATGTCCAATGACCAACATTGTATTAAATGGTAAAAATATATTCTAAATATACTTTAAAACAACTAAAATTCATAATTTATCACTATTAATTATTTCGATTAAAAAAAGTTGTTTTTAATTAAAATTTTGTAATTATCACTATTCATCAAAATATAATAGTTATCAGAAAAGTACCAAAATTTCACCCTAGGATAATTTCGTTATTCCGAATCGGAAAATGAAGTCTATTTTAACAAATTCAAATCATATAAGTTTCATTTTTTAATTTGAAATTGATTCCCACTTTCGAAACCAAAAGGCATATTTTTTTTACAAATAATAACTATCAAAGGTTTAACATTTGTTTATATCCAATTTCAAGGTGAAATTACTTAAAATGACCATCATTGGATTAAATAGTAAAAATATAACCTATTTATAATTCCAAACCATTAAAATGTATAATTTAACAATATAAATTATTTTGATTAAAAAAAGTCATTTTCAGTTAAAATATAGTTTTTTTTACTATTCACAAAAATATGAAAGATATCAGAAAAACACCAAAACATTATTGAAAATTAATTCTTATGTCCCGATTCTAAAGAAGAAGTTCATTTTGTCAAATTGAATAAATAAAAGTTTCAAATATTGGATTTAAAAAGGCATCTCCCTTAAAAGGCGGTATTACATTTTTTGAAAAATACTTCTTTTATCCGAAAAAAATGAATTTGTTCATCAATCATGTCTTAGAAACTAATAATATGGATTCTAAAAAATATAAAGATCATATAAAGTTTTAAAATTTAGTTAATACTATTCATAACCTCTTTTGAACGGCTTGTTTGGTAAGTCATGGTGCGCTTGAACTCGGTGTTGTGTGTAGTGTAAGTTATTGAATTATTTCGAAGAAATAACACACTAGGAAATCTTGGGGTGTTACATTATCCCCTCCTTCAATAAATTGCATCCTCGCAATTTGAAAATTTTCTTCAAAAATAAAAGGTTTAAAATAGAAAATACTTTTGTGGGAAAACCCACATCGGAAATTGGTTTAATAAAATTTAGTCTTAATAAGCGGAAAAGAGAAATAAAAGGGTCACCACCAAATTATGATCTCTATTCGAAGAACATTGGTGGAAATTAGAGACATATAAGTGGAGGAAAACGTAAATATTTATAGTTAGTGATTGAGGTTATCAATCAAAAACAAGTGTAAAATTGAGGTCCTTAAATTCATCAATCTTTGATGATTTAAAATACCATCGGTTCAACAAAACATAAGGTATTAAGATAACACATTTTTGACGTTTCAAAATATCTTAGTTGAAATCCCACATCGAGAAATGAATTAATGAGGCCTCTATTTGACATAAAGAGTGGTAAATATGAAGATTACTGAAAATAACACATACTAGGGTTCCATGTAGGAAAATATAGATATGGAAGAGAAATCTAACCATCAATTATCTGATGGAGAGTGGTAGAGAACATGGCTATGAGAAGGCCAACAATACAAAATCCATACATTAGTGATGATCTAAGGTACCATCTAGGACAAAATTTTTGTTCTATGTTCCTTTTATTAATGTTGAGAATTTCTTTATGAGATTGGATAAGGTCATAAGGAGATATACTTAGTTTATAATTAGAGTTTTATCCATTAATAAATTTCTACCACAAACTCATATTTCACCCCAAAACATAATACAACTCAAAAATACTCTATTTATCCTATGAATATAGGGTTCCAAATATAATGAATTTATAATTAAAATATCAGATCCTTTATGAAAATAAAGTACATTATACTATCCAAGAAATTCATGTAGCACAATGGTACGTGATAAATCTCAATTGCACTATGGTTTTGGGTTTGATTCCCGCATCTTTGTCTAACACAACGGGTCGTCACGCGGTTTGTGTGTTGTCCTTTTATAAAAATCCCAAAATAACCTTTCAAACTTAATCCATTATATCCTTTAGACTTATCCAAAATACTATTATCCAAACTCATAGTCCAAAAATTACAAGGAAGTTAAACATAATGAGGATCCTTTTTGCCAGGTAATAATATGTGAACTCCTTCCTCGTATATTCTTTTACAACACTGCAATATCCTGAATTACCAAAATTAACCATCTATTATGCCAAAACCACTACCTCAGTATCAGAACTATATTATTGTTTATCATTCACTGAACCATATATTTTCCACAAATTTAACCTGCTATTGAGTCACTTTTCTTTGTTCCACACAATCTCAAGTCCTTAAAGAAATAGTACTGAAGTACAATCCCTATATGCTCTATAATTATTATAAGAAGTAAATTATTGATAAAAAACTCAAATGACATAATCAACATAAGAAATCTAATCATTCTTCTTCATCTGTGGTAGTATCATAACTTGTTTATTATCCAACAGCATCACTTGCGGCATAGTCTGACGACTGGGACATAGGTTCGCGTAGTGTCCAAACTCCTTGCAAATGAAGAATTGTACATTTGAAACCATTTTCTTACCCTTATAGTCATGTATTTTTTTCCCTTTTCCTCCACACTTATAACAAACTCCCATTCCTTTCAGGCAAGTTCCAGGGTGTTTCTTCCCACAGTTATCATATATGGGAAAAATTTTCTTTTCCCTCTTCCCTTTATCCATCTTTCTCTCTTCCCTCCTTTTCTTCTCTTGCTTCCCTTCAAAAAAATAGGACTCAGTAAACTCTTTACTTATCTTATGAACACATGATATTATTTCTTCATATGATGATAATACATGGGAGAATATTTCTCTTATAAATTCTGTCTTAAGACCATGAAAGATATGATCCTTCTTTCTCTTTGGATCATGTGCATTACTGGAGTTCTCATTCCTTCTACTGGGCACCATTTCTAAACAATAGCATAAACTAGGTCAGTTTATGAATTACTATGAATAATTCCAAACTTGTAAAATACCTAACAAAAATTGAACAGTTTATGGATATAACCCATAATCATAAAAATGTTTTCTTTGAGTAAGTATATACTCATGAGCCCTTCATAATGGTTTGTAAATAAAATGAGAATTATCCTAAGCATATCCCCTGGGAGTGTCATAACCAAGAGTGCAACAAGGCCCGTTGTCGTGCACCAGTTCCCATTCGAGTCTTGCTCAAAGCGGTGTTTTCGGGTTTTACCCCTAGGTACATCTGTGCTAGAGCCACCTCTACTTGCTCGTATCCAGACATGGATGTATTTCTCGGAAAACTCAAAAAATATCTACAATACCAAAATTCTAGGATACCCTTCTATACTAATCCTCAATTTCTATATTAGGGCTATGTGCTCTAATCAAAGTTTATCTAAATCTAGTTTCCAAGGTTATTACTAAACTTCCACTGATACCAACTGTAAAGCCCCGACCCTAGTTACCCAGAGTCGGTGCATTATTTTAATACATTGGCATGGTTTAAAGGAATCAAGTCTCGAAAGATCAATTAGTTTAGAAGTCTTGGAAAATAGATTATATACAAGAATGTTACATTACACTTAATAACATACAAAACAACATAAATAATCCTTTTATGAGTTCCATTATTCCCTTGTATTAACCCTTCTTATCAATCACAATATACATCTTGGAATCCTGGGAAAAATAAAACATAGAAATGGGTGAGCTCAAACGCTCCGTAAGGGTAATCAATACAGCGGAAAAATTCATAAATAAGCATAAACATTTAAGGAATTGTATAACTAAAACAAAAGCCTTTTATACTTGAACTTCAACATAGTATAGCAAAAATAAAATGAAATAATTACATTTACTTATTCACATGGATATTCTACTAATCGAATAATCACATGAAATATCAATAACCACTTTCATAATGATGGAATGCATAATGCCAGAGTTTCATAACCACATAGCCAAGGCCTCGTTCCAAGACTAAAATAAGATTTTTCCAAGACCTTGTTCCAAGACACTAGTTTGTCTCATGAGACCTACCGATGCATCGAGGAGCTATATAGGGCTCCACCCGTCACATACTAAGTCCAATTCATTCCCATATGAGAAGGTTTAAACATAACATAAACAATCGTATTAAAACTAGACTTACGAAGTGTCAATTCTTTCTCCATAAACCATGAATGGTATAAAAATAACACATCCACAGTAAAAGAAATCACAAAACCTTTAATACAATACAAAAGTTTTGTATCATAATAAATCAACTTCAAATAAGCTTAAAATCCATCAAAGGATATTGACATAGATGAAATCAAAACTATTTGAGAGAAATATCTCTTTTCTCGAAATTATTGAAAAGTCACACATTTATAAAGGAAGTAATTTAAATGAGATTTTTGAATAAAAGTGTCCCATAAAAATTTGAAACTGTTGAAAAGAAATATCATTTCAAAACATTCATGTCCATATAAATAAATCCTTAAAATCATTTTGAAAACATGGACATTAATTAAAAAGATTTAGAAATATAAATATTTAAAACATTTAAAATTATGATCTTGATAAAGAGTACCTTTCAAAAATTCTTAAAATATTCATTTAATTTGATAATATTCTTATAATCTTGTAATGGAAGCATCAACGATTTTATAATGGCGGTAAATAGCCGCACCCGCCGTATAAGTTAAAAAACATTCTTACCTTAATCCTGTCGAAAAGGTTAAAAATCACATTGTTTGGAAAATGAAGGAATGATTCCTTTATAAACCTCTAATAAAAATTCAAACAATGGTATAAATGACTTTAACCCATATTCTTGTAAATGGTGAAAATGTTTTAAAATACATTTTTAAGAAACATGGATGTGGATGATAATGAAATCCCAGTAGATTATTACGTATAAACAACCTCAGATAATGGAGAGATTGCGAAATTAACCCTTACCTTGTAATTTTCCTTTGTTGGGGTAGGTTAACCACCTGTATAATGCATAAATAATTTTTATTAAATTATACAAAAATTTGATATAATATATGATCTTTTAACATTGATTTGTTGATAATATCTTAGTATTATCGTCGTTTCGGGTGTTAACTTACTAATTTTCTTTGATACCTTTTGTTACGTAAGTCATGTTTGTCATGGATAGGTTGTATCTTAATCATATCCAGAATGATATCAAGTCCTTAGATACTATTATTAATCATAAAATGAGGATTATACTTGAATGGATACGATGGAGAATAAATCTCATCGCGTTCGTGGAGACGGTGGTCTGTACGTACGCACGAGCGACAATATCATTTTTTTGATATTAAAATAATATATAATTGGATGTTATATCATATATACAGAATAATTATCATGTTACATTTATTATTTACATGAATTACACGTAATTATTATATCCATCCAAAAAATAATTTATTGAATAACAATTACACCATGACGTGGAGACGGTAAGCCGTACGTACACACGTATAGTGACATGTTATTCAAACGGTGGATAGAATACTGAATATGGTTGTACCATATTTTTAATAAAATCACAGTATATATAAGATACTGGAGTTATTATTTTAGAATAGTAATAACAAAGAATGAATAAGTTGAAGAAGAAATGAATTTGAAAAAGGGTGGTGAAAACATTACATATTCTTCGGGTTCTTCCTTTTGATTTGATCAAAAGGTCTCATTAGGTTGGCATTCTCATCACAATAAGGCCTCTAATTTGTATTGAGGGAACTTGGGAGAGTATTTGGGCAGAGTTTGGCCGAACCAAAATGATTTTAAGGTGTGAAGAAATGAGAAGGAGGAGTGCCCTTTTATAAGAGGGGTGAGGGGAACCTTTGGAAAAGCTAGAAATATTAATTTATAATAAATTCATATTCGGTGTCTAATGGCTCAAAAGTTGATTATTTAAATGTTAAGGTGGGTATGGGTCGAAACCCACTTAACCAATAGAATTTATACAGGTTTTGGTTACTATATTAACCTTATCTTTAAGTATTAACTTTATGTTAATTAGTTTCACTTTTACAATATCTCTTTGTATTTTTTAATTATATGCTTAATAAACATACCATATACATCCAAGAGACCCCCAAGTGGTCCATTAATGATACACCTATCATGATATAAGTATCTTGGACGAAGATTAGATTTTTAGGAATTTAATATCAATTAATAAGTTAATACTTGTTTTAGAAACTCTTTTATGTCAATTTTGACACTATTCAATAGTTGATTTTTGTCAAACTTATAACATAATGATTACTTCAGGAAAAGTTAATTAAATCAATCCTAATATGCCGTAATATCCTATAAAATTAGTTTAATTCATTAAAAGTCTCAAACTATATTTATTTGGGTATTTATAATATCAATTAGTTTAACTTTTCACTTTTTTTGGTAATTACTGAATCACCATTGTGTCATACATAAATTAACTTATTTAATATGTAAAAATTATAAATAAAATATAATTATGTATGAAATAATTTTCTATTTCTAATGAAAATTTATAGTAGAAAATCCAACATTTATAACCCTATGTAAAAAATTTTTCTCTAAAAGATATATGCTTGTGTCATTTTTGTATTCATTTTAACTTAATTAAAATAAAGTGTCCCTATCACTTACAAGTGGCACCAAGGGGTCCCAAAATCGACCCAAAGAAGTCCATGGTCGAAAATGTATCAACCAATAATGTTAGGACACATTTTAGTGTAATTTTTATTATTATAATATTATTTTTTAACCCTTATTTACCGGATTTACCTTTTAACCATGGTAAATAAAATATTTACCGAGATAATTATTCAAAATTTCTAAAAATAAAAGATACCTATTTACACAATTTGAACATCCTGATTCCAAATATGGAATCCATTTTTCAAATTAAAAACACAGAAGTGGCAGAAATTAATTTAAAATTAATTTCCGCTGTCAAAATAAAAAGCGTGTTTTTAAGATATAATAACTATCAAAAGATTGATACTTTTTTATGTTCGGTTTAATTGTAAAATTATTTCCAAGGAACAACATTGTATTAAATTGTAAAAATATATTCTAAATATACTTTAAAACCACTCAAATTCATAATTTATCACTATTAATTATTTCGATTAAAAAAATTTGTTTCTTATTAAAATTTAGTAATTTTCACTATTCATCAAAATATAAAAGTTATCTGAAAAGTAAAAAAATTTCACCCTAGGCTAATTTCGTTATTCAGAATCCAAAAATGAAGTCTATTTTACCAAATTCAAATCATAAAAGTTTCATTTATTAATTTAAAATTGATTCCCACTTTCGAAACCAGAAGGCGTATTTTTAAAAAAAATAATAACTATCAAAGGTTTAACACTTGTTTATGTCCAATTTCAAGGTGAAATTACTTAAAATGACCATCATTTTATTAAATAGTAAAAATATAATCTATTTAAAATTCCAAACCATTAAAATTTATAATTTAATAATATAAATTATCTTGATTAAAAAAAGTCATTTTCAGTTAAAATATAGTATTTTTCACTATTCACACAAATATGAAAGTTATCAGAAAAAACACCAAACAATTATTGAAAATTAATTCTTTTTTCCAGATTCTAAAGAAGAAGTTCATTTTTTCAAATTGAATAAATAAAAGTCTCCAGTATTGGATTTAAAAATGCTTCTCCATTAAAAGGCGGTAAAATTTCATTTTTTGAAAAATATTTCCTTTATCCGAAAAAATTGAATTTGTTCATCAATAATGTCTTAGAAACTCATAATATGGATTCTAAAAAATATAAATATTATATAAAGTTTTAAAATTTAGTTAATACTATTCATAACCTCTTTTGAACGGCATGTTTGGTAAGTCATGGTGCGCTTGAACTCAGTGTTGCGTGTAGTGTAAGTTATTGAATTATTTTGAAAAAATAACACATTATGAAATCTTGGGGTGTTACAGATATGATTTTCATGACATTCGATAAATACCACTCTAGAAACTTTACATCATTCAATAAGATGAAAAACTGATATCTCTCAAACCAGGAATGAGTGTTAGCATCTAGAAGAAGAAATGTTCATTTTTCACCCTTCACGGGAACCTACTCTTCTCGTATTCCCATGTCATCCATATCCAACTAATCCTTAATTCCATTATTTATTTTTTTGGGTTCTTTAGCAATGTGCCAATGACATTATCACATATAATTTTTTTGACGTGTAAAATATCAAGATAATATCTAATGTACCGAAAATTCCGTTATCGTAATTCATGTAAAACCGATCACTTTTTCTGTTCTGTTTAAATAATTTTTTTCAAAAATGGTTAACCAAATTATTTTTATTATATATTTTACATTCTCAAATAGTTGACCAACTATTATTTGATAGAGTTCTTTACATTATTCTTAACTTACACAGAATAATGTCATCCATGATCAATACATATGTCATCTGGGTAGAAATATGTGATTTCTGAGAAACATTGTTTTCAATTAATGTTTAATCCTAATTGATTAGGTACCTTGATCATTTATGGGGAATCCTTGATTTACTTTAAATATATATTCTGATAAATTTCCATAAGGAAAATATGTCATTTATTGTCCTATACAACATGGTTCTACCAATGAAATTATCATTTTTTAAGCATTATATAATGTAACACCTGTATCCAAAAGTAATATAAAATCTCAATCAATGACGAAAAATGAACATAAAAATCGCTACCTTGTTATTTTGGTCTTTCTATAAGAATAAATAAAATGATGTATTTTTGTTTCATGCATAACCATAGTGTAATGTTATAATTTAACAACATTACTTGCCATTTAATATGAGTGCTTCTTTGAAAACAAAATGGATACACTCCCTCTATAGATAACACACGATGATGGTTTCTCATCTCATTTCCAAATAAAGGATACTAATTTGGAAATATCTTCTATTGAAGAGAGTCTATCAGGTGACATTGTCTCCCATCATTATTTATTGGATCTTTTTCCACTTCAACATCCCAATAGTCTCCTCAATTCCATATAGTTTCTTAAACCTTATAATCATTGGAAAGTACCGTACAAGATTAGTAGGGCCATATTTTAATTTCTTTTATCAAGAATCACCACACTATTGGCATTCTATTAGTAATGTTTGGTCCTTGAAAAACATTATATAGTCATTTGGGTATGGATGTATTCTTTTATATATCGTACCCATCATGTTTCCAATTTGTTTAGCCTCATATACTTGGATTATGAGATCATTATCTTTTGGGAGCATGTCCCTCAATAGAGTATGTAGTTTCGTTTGACTATAATCACTCCATATATTTCCTTCTTTCAAATTATACTAATTTGGTACAGATGAATTTTTTTTTATTTTAAGTGCTACCAGAATACAATTACATCTTTTCACAACTCTTTCACTTCACAGACATGTTTGTGAAATATAGAATCTCATCTTCAATTATGCTTTTAATTTCCACCATATTTTCTTCATCTTCATTCTCATCTGTAATCATTCCCTCGATATAGTCTTCTTCATTGACCATATTTGTAATAATATCATATAATCCATATAACACAGTACTACCACATCCACTATCAATATTATCCTTTTTCCACCTGTCTATTCCAAAATTTACAACATCAATATATTCCATAGTAAATCATGTGTCCTTTTAACTTCTCTAGACTAACTTGTCTTGAATAATTATAGTCTAAGCACGGGAAAATGATTTGGGAAGGTCCATAAGTATGCTCTTTTGAAAACTTGATGAAATCATTAACTCCACCTTCATAAACTTTTCTCATTGATTGGAATCCATCCATTTATTAGTCATATTGATCTTCTTTATTCATTAATATTAATATTTATAAAAACATATATTCAAAATGGGTCTTTCCAATAAGGTGAACTCAACATTTGTATGATAGTTATTATTTCATTTTGTTACCTAGGACTCGTCCCCTTGGAAGCTAACACAAAAGTCTGTCAAAAACTATTTCTAAAATCATATTTGAAATCTAATTAATAAACAACCCTATAAGAAAAATTCATATATAGAATAATACAACCTTTTAAAAATGAAACTATCATTGAATACGATTTAAAAAAATTCATATCCCTTTATGAAATTCAATCAGATGAGTTGACAAAGACATTGCAAGAAACCAAAGTCCATGCTAAGAGTTTAAGAAATTTTAATGCTATTTTAAAACCAAAAAAAGGTATTTTGAACTCATATAAATTTTTAAGAAACATTTTAAAACACTTGAATCGATTTAAAAGTTACACTTAGGCATTTTTAAAAAGACATAAATCCCATGAGTGTCACTTTTTGGAGAATAAATGAATATAAAATAACAAATATTTTTTAAAATATAATGATTTAAAGGTTTTTCCATTTATATCATGAATATATAGTATGAATACTGTTGTTTACTCCCATAATAATTATGAGGAGCTAATAAGTGATAAATTTTGATATAAGTGTCACTTGGACATGATACATTATAACATAATGTCATATCCCTCCAAAGTGGGAAACTGTATTCTACTTCATGCTTGAATCATATAATAGATAAGCTTGATCCTTACAATATGGTATATTATAAAAAAAATTCCCCTTTTTGAGGTTATCCATTAGGTCAAAATTAAGGGAATAAAGGTACTCAAACCTTCTCCACTATCCATGGTTTATTTCACTTTCTCATTAAATATATATCAAAACTTTTTTAGTATACTAACAAAATTTATCACCCTAATGATAATAACAATAACACCTCATGTAAATCCCCCCTAAATAAAATTCCTGGAACGGATTTGGGTTTTTAATATTATTTTTCATTAATTATCTACAGTAATAACCAACCACATGACCATCAAGGACTGGAACTATTCAAACCCTAGCTCCTAATACATCACAATTTAATCCATACACATTAACTAGCTCATTTATGGTTATGCTTGGTCTTTTCATCACCCTTCCATTAATATCATAGAAAATTATCTCATAAACATATATGAAAAGTAACCATACCATATTCTTTTATAAGGCCTTTATAGAACTTCCAATCAGGAAGAATCACGGTCAACCCTCTAGTAATAACTTGAAATTCCCAAATTAATTTAGTTCTCAAAAATAATCTTTGTCCTCTCTAGAAAATCTATAACATCAAACATCTCAGGTTCTAAAAATATTTTATCCACTAATATCGTTTTCCCCATGAAGGGTACATTATAAATCCAAAACATACACTACAAGATCATGGAATATAGTTGATGCTCTCTATGTTTTCTCAAAATGACCACCATATATCAAGCATGTTCCTCCCATAACTAGGAATACATGATGATATGATTGAAAAATATGGCTAAAACATTATCTAAATAAGGATGGGAGACCCAATTAATTTAACCTATGAAAAATAGCATTATTTTTTTCAAACCTAATGACACCACTATACACTAATATAATACAAACATACTCCTAAATATACAATGTGGTATATAGAAATACCTCACCATAAACTAATGAAAAATTGATATCAAATCAACATTGAAGAACACTTTATCACCTATATGTCGATAAAATATTCCATCAATACCTATAAGTGGATATAAGTCATTTATATCACATATCATAATGTCTAATTTTCCACAAAAATTTTCAATGAACCATTTGTTTTTTATGGAAATAAACTATGGAACCCAAAGGGGACATAATATTTCATATGAACTCTTTTACCTCAATGTTGTTCAATTGAGACTTCTTCTCTCATATCTATATAGAGTCCTTATTATATGGTGGAATATATATATGCTCTATGACATGTAAGAACACAATCATAAACTTATTCTATTCCTTGGGTGGCAACCTATAGAACTCCTTGGGAAATATATCTAGGATCTTTTCAATGACAGTAGGACATAATGAGTAATGATTCTCTCTTTCATCCAAAAATACTCTAGAAAATGGGTTATGATTCTACCCAAATATAGAAATATAGGTCTTATATAACATGTTTTCATATCAAACCATCAATTATAGACATAATCATCACCCTCGATAAAAATAATTCCACCCATCCATTAAAAAAATTGATACAGTAGACACATCTCTACATGGGGGTTTTAGTTGTATTCACAAACTAGACTCATAGTTTTTATGTCACTCAAATGTATTATTTATCCGTTATTATAATTTTTGATTAATAAATTTATATCAATATAAAATTTACTTATACATATTAAGTTCAATATAATGAAAAATTGATTAAATGAGATGCACTATCCAATAAAAATACTAAAAATGGAAATAAATATTCAATGTAAAAAAATTATAAAGTTAATAATGAGAATCCAATAGATTATAAAAAGATATTTTTACAAATATAATTACAATAAAATGAACATGATTCTTTTAAACAGTTTATATGGAGGACCTATAGAGATTATCCAAGGTATCCTAGATCCACACCCAAAACATCATTGACTATATACCTATGGAAAGGTATCAAGTTCAAATCCTGAATATTCATTGATTATTATCTCATTGGTGGAAATAGGTATCTAATGCACCAAGACACCATTCAATATGATGATTAATGAAAATTCTAGATTATAAATTCATAAACAATGATTATTTGAACAATATATATTTTATCATTAGATGATCATCAATATCTTTGATTGGAAATAGAAAAGTTATACACATGGAATTAATCATCGAAAATTATAAAATGAGAAAATACAAAGGATATATTAAAATAATTACATTAATACTCATAGTTGTAGCACACCGGGAACTAGGTTTGAGGTGGATGCAGGTTTTTTATAGGGAAATGTCTTTGTAGAAGAGGTGGGGTTCGACAGCACATGTGTGTTAGAAGAGTAGGCATGTTTGCTGTAAAGGAACAGTTTAGGGAGGAGGTGTGGTTCAGTGCGCAGTGTTGGTGAGGATTATAGTATGTGGGTTTCAGTGGAAGAGGCGATATCCATGATGGAATGGGGATTCGCAGTGGCAGAGGAGGCCTTCACAGTGGCAGGTGATGAATTCACGATGGTTGTTGTGGAGGAGGAGTCAGTGATAATGGAGGAGGAGGAGGAAGCAGAGTTCATATTCCATGAGAGATTGAGGTGTGCGAGAGGAGGAGACTACTAGGGATTATTTATAAAGGTGGGAAACCCTTTTGTCAATTTCATCTAAAAAGTGTTGATTATGGTGTGTTTTATCTGTGCTCAAATAGAGAGCACAAATAAAATAGAACATTATCAGCACTGATAAAACTATAAGGATAATAAATTATTTATATTTTTTTATATTTATAAAACTATATCTATACCAAATAAATAATTATTTACTTATAGTAATAACTATAAATAAATAAATATATAATAAATAAATTTAATATATTTAAAATCAACTAAAATTAGTATATTTATTATAATTTTATAATTATTTAATAACTATAAATTCATAGATATTTATTCCAATAATTATAAAATTATAATAACTATATTTATTATATTTATGATTTTATATATAATTAACATATAAGTTATATATATTTATAAGATAATAAATATAACAAATACATAATAAAAAAAATTTATATAATTATATAATTTTAAATATTATAATATATATTTAGATATGTAATTGGAATAATATAGAACTGTATTTATTATACTTGTAATTTTATAAATATATAGAATGTATTTATTTATTTTTATATGATGATTACTTAAATAAATCTAGATTTATTTAGAATAATTATTTTAAATATATGTATTCATTTATAAATATTTTTATATATTAGAATTTTATTTTTTGTAAATTTATAATTATTTAAAGAAATATATATATATATATATATATATTTACTATAAATAAATATATAATTTTTCAGTAATTATAATAATAATAATAATAATATATATATATTTATAGTATTAATTATATATATATTTTCAAATAATAAAAAATTATAAAAAAATTAATTATAATATTTTAGATATGTATAATTAATATATATATAATCATTTAACAAATATTTAAATATATCTGTATTTATTTAGAGCTATTATTATAATTATTTGTATTTTTTTATAAATATTCTTATATAACTATATATAATTAGTATAGTTATTATATTTTTATAATTATTTAAATATATATCTATTTATGTGGAATTAAAATTATAACTATTTGTTTTTATTTATAAAAGTATAAAAATACATTTATTTAATTATATATATTTATAAATTTATAACTATAATAAATACATTTATTATTATTTTTTAATTATTATCACATCCAGTCCTAGAGGGCATCAGGTCGTGACTACCCTAATACCAACTCCAATAGGTGAGGGGCTGGTGATTAACGCTGAGTAGTTATGTCCCAACAATGACATGAATTACCCTATAGTACATGTATGCACCCCTAGATCTCCAAATGAAAGATATTGTAATGTAAAACACTAAGTAATCAATGCATGCAAACCACAATTACACATAACCAGAGTACAACCGTGAAACTAGAATGTAAACAGGTCTTGAATACAATCCCAACAAAAAGAAAGTCTTTAAACAAGTTCCTGAAACTTATCCTTAAAAAACCCTATAAGATCCAACCTGAAGGCAAGGTGCTGGTACTGCTCTATGAAGCCATCGGAACACCTCGGTCGGCCTGATCTCAAAGTTCCCCAACCATTTCTAGTACACCATAAACACTTTTAAAAGTTTGATCATCGGTACAAGACCTGACACCTGTGGTAAAATCCCATCAAATGGTGAGTATAACAACACTCAGTAGGATAACCAGAAACAACCAAGCAATACACACGGGAAGGATACAGCTATCCTTACACAAGTATATGTCTGAAACATATAAAAATAATATCTAGATATACCCAAACCATACCACACAGTCTAGGGAAAATTATAACTACTGCATAACAACACTAAGGATTCAATTTAAGATTCCATGAAGCACACATTCAGGAGAACACACTGATAAGTCTGATCAGATTTATGGAATCCGTATTAGAACCATCATTTGTCATAAACTATCTTGAGATAGATATAATAAATGATCTAAAGAGAGATACGATACATCAGAGGAGGATCAAAACCAGGGTCATGAAGTGATATGAAAAACTCCATTTGGATTAACCTGACATGTAGAGGATTGATGCTTGGTTATGTTTTTCATGTCAATACTGAGGACTCTACCTAGGGAATGAAGAAGTAATAGAGGTCCTATATTAGGCCTCTTGGGATATTTCAAAAACTCTATCCTAGAATTGATACTAAAGGGATCATACGCATATGAGTAGAGAACAATACAAACAAACCATCAGGGAATTGATAAATGTAATGAACCCTAACAAAACCAAACCAAGACACTGCGGATGAGAGAATCAATCCGCATAGGAATGGAGGGTGAACAATGAGTAGTTTTCACACCCACCATATCCATTAATCCTGAGTAATTACCATTAAAATGACCCATGTCGCTAGAAATAATGATGTTTTAAAACCCACCATTGGTCTTCAAAATACATTCTCAACACTAGGGTATTAATGACATATAAGATTCATTAAACGGATGCTCTGTTTGAATGTTATGCCCATTAAAATATTTTAAAGGGTGGTGAATGGGCCTAAACTATGTCTGACATAGTCGACTTGGCCCACCTGGTCTGGCCAAGCCCACTCTAGCCAACCTCGACCACTAGACCGTTTGGCCACCTGGTAGCACCCCATTGTCCCTCTCTCACCCTCCGCGTCTAGCCTACCCTGCGGGACCACGTCGCAGGTGGTCACCCTTCCACGCCCTGTAGCCACCTCCCCATGCAGCTCCACCCACAATGGCTAGTTCAGATGTCACTTCACCCGTGGTTCCCACATGCTCCACGGATGCTATCCAGTGCATCTAATGAAACCTCAACATCCGGCTTTTACCACCACTACATTTGGCCACATCTAGTCATCGCTAACCACCTTTGAGGCATGAAACTACCTTGCCTTACCAGACCGTCACACCAAACCTGCACCGGTGGTCCTTCCAATGGACCAATATGCTACATTATGTGATTGGTTTTTGAAAAAGACAAAGATCCGGGTTTATCAAGTCCTGATCTGTGATGATCAGGTCTCTCATGTCGATTCACCTCTAATCCGAGGGTTTGATCACGCTTGGAACCACCCAATAATGTTGAGCCATGACCATGGTGTCCCAAAAGCGAAGAAAGAAAAGAATGGAAGGGTAAAATAACACTATAAAAGGATTTAACATCATTCTCCAGGAGTTCTTGTCCAATGATCTAGATTGGAAAATTCAGATAAGAAAACCAAGGAAAAATGCCCTTTAACCAGCAATAAAATCCATATCAGAACAAATGATCAATATGTGGGATAATATATTCATGAATTGGCCCACATTCATCATATAATTCAAGAATGGGGAAAAGAAAAAATGAAACAGCATCCCTACCTTGTGATTGGATGGATTTTTGATGAACAATGGTTGTGTTGTCGTCATTGATGAGATCCTCCAACTCTGTGGCACGAGGATCCACAATCTACTAAATTCATCAGAATTGTTTGTGGAGAGGATTCCTTAGAATATATTAAAGTAATTATAGGTTTATGTTGATAACCATGAATTTCTTGACAATTCTTGATTAAAAGAAAATGTATCTACACCGGCGTTATGTCAAGAAAAAATAAATAAATAATTTATTTTATACATTAAACACCAGAATACTAATTTTCATAAAAATACTATTCTTACTGATTTTCGACCCCACTTTGGGTATTGATGCTATTCTAAATGCATAGATTCCCTCATATTTCTTGATCTATCCACCCATTTAAGTGTTATTCACCTTTTTCTGGAAAACCACTCATAGGTGCTATTTAATTTTTTTTAATCAATTGTTTTTGGAACATGGGACATTGGAATCACACGACTTCATTTTATAGGGTCACTAAATAGTTCCATATAATATTTAAAAAAATACACTCAAAAATCTGGGACATTAAATTCTCCACCCCCCCATATAGATTTACATACCTAAAAAGCCAATGACAAGCTACTATAAAAGATGTGTGTACAATGCATGAATCTGAGCATGCCTCTCCCATGTGCCTTTTTGGAGATTCCTATACTGCCACAAGACATGCACTAAGAGAATATCATTCCCATGAAGGATCCTCTACTTCCAATCCTCGATCTCTAAAGGGTTCTTATAAAATTTTTATCCATCTTCGATGTCCAACTCGCCCACTCAATGTTGCATGGTGGGGCATGCACATACCTCCTCAGATGGGACATGTGGAAGACATTGTGTACCCGATGGAACTATTGATGTAGAGATTAATAGTACTCCATATCTCCAACACAACATATTATCTTGGAAGGACTGATAGACCTTAGAGATAACTTGCTTCCCCAGCTAAATCTACAGAACCCACATTGAGGTGTGACCTGAAGGAACACACGGTCTCCCTCCTTGAACTCTAATGGTTTCCATATCATATTAGTATATAACTTATGACATCTATACACATTCTTCACCCACTCTTTTATGATCATTACCATATCAGTAGTATCTCACACCTTATCTGGACCCATGAGTGCTGAATCTCTTCATCCAGTACAATAAAGAAATGACCTATAAGGTCACCGATAAAGATCCTCAGATAGTACCAAACCAATTGTGTAGTGGCAGCATTTTTTGTATTAAAACACCACCAGTGGTATGTGATCATCTAAACTACAAATTATTTCCATGATGCATCCCTGCAACATGTTCCTTATAAACATAATGGGACTCCCTATCTGGCGATTTTTCCATGGATGAAATGTTGTACTCTAGTGTAAATGATTCCTAAATGCCACCTATAATTCCTTCCACAACTATGATGTGAAACTAAAATCATGATAAAAAAATAATAATCAATGGGATTTTGTGGATCCAAACTATCTTCTATACATAGAGGCGCCCCAATCTCTCTATTGAGTTATGTCCCTAGATAGTTAAGAAGTGGGTTGATATGGTGAGTCATACCACAATCACCATGTTGGTATTTTTTCTCATTGAAGTGAGGGTAAACCCATATTTAATTCCATTGATATCCCATCCCACTTCCACTATGGCACCTCAAGGGGTTGTGTTAAACCTGTAAGAAATTAGTGCTTGGCCTTCACTTGCTAAAAATGAGGCACCATGAAATGAAAATTGTATCTACCTTCTTTATTCATGGAAACTAAAACTAACACCAGAGGACCTACAAAATACTATAGAAACCAAGATGTACCATCATAGTGAATTTTTGGAACCCACACAGAACCTCCCCCAACAATTCCACTAGTATAAATATGAATCCTCTAAAAAGAAAAATGTGGTCTCCAACATTTAAATATACATAAGTAGCATGTACTATGGATAAATGAGAATGTAGAGTCTCGTAGTTGGTATCCCCAAGGTGTATCTCCATGAATCATTTTAAGAGTGTAGGGGTCACATCAATTGATTGTAGGTAAGCTTCCCAATCAACATCCCCAAAGGATAACTATAATAAATCCAACTACGCCAACACCTCATCTAATAACTGTAAAATCGATCTAACACTAATAGAATCTGCCACCACGTACCCTACATAGGAGTATAAATTAAATAAAAGTCATAAAATAGGAGGAAAGCTATCAAACACTTCAATCTAAAGTTTATATGTTTATGAGAGAAGATATACATGAGACTCTTGTGATCAATATGGAAAATAAACAGCTCACCCATCTGGTTGTGTCACCACATCTTCAATGTGAAGAATACCATCCCCAACTCAAGATCATGGGTTATGTAGTTATTCTCCGGTTGTCTCAACTAGCATGAACCATAGGCAATCACCTCTTGTCTATGCATCAAAATACAACCAAGCTTCATTCTAGATATATTGGAGAACACTATATACTCGACACCCTCTCCAAGAAATATCATGATCGAGGAACTTGTCAAAATCATCCTCAATTTCTGGAATGCCTATTGAAACATTTAAATCCCCATTAAATCTTTCCCCTTTTGGTTTAAATCTATCATATGTACTGATATTCAGTAGAAATTAGGCATGAATCACTGGTAATAGCATGCGAGCCAAAGGATGCTTCACAACTCCTTCACACTCCTAGGTGGATCCCATGCTAACACTTCCTTAACCATGGTCGGGTCGACTACCACTCCATCTACCAAAATAGAATGTCCCATTAATTAGATCTCTCTAAACTAGAACTTGAACTTCAAGAGTCTCCCATAAATCTGGCTATCTAGGAGTATGCCCAAAACCATCCAAAAGTGTCTCACATTCTCTTTCTCTGATGCCGAGTACAAAAGGAAATATTTGATTAAGACCACTACGAACCATTATAAATAAGTCTAGAATATCGGTTCATCATTACCATGAACATAGTTGGGGTGTTCTTCATCCCATAAGGCATCAGAAAGTACTCATAATGATTGTACTAGTCTGTAAAAGACATATTCTATATATCGTCACCTCGTACTCGCTGGTGGTGATATAATAATTGAAGTTTAACCATTGAGAACCACCATTACCCTCTCAATCGGTCAATGAGTTCATTCATCATTGATAGTGGATAATTTTTCTTCTTGGTCACCAACATCAGGCACCGTTAATCCTCACACAACCACAAGATCCCATCATCCTTTTTTAAAAAACATTGGGTCTACCCAGAGTAAAATATTGTTTCATATGAAACCCTTCCCCTACAAATCCTCCAACAGCACCCTCAGTCTAAAAATATCTATGGGACCCATCCCATAATATGGTGAGGATATCATTTCCATACCAAGGTGTCAGTCGATGCATAAGTTGATATCCAGATGAAGAAGTAATCCTAGAACATCTTCTTGGAAGACATCCTTGTACTCCACCACAACTACTAGGAACTAGAAAATGATATGACCTACCACGCAGAGGGTCAGGCATGCAAACTGGGGACTGATCGACAGTTCTATATTATGCATGAGTCCATCCTAAACTACCTAGGTTTCATTCCCACTAGTAATGGAAACCCTCATCCCATCGCTGAGGAAACATCACACCCTTTGAAAATAAATTTCAATATGATCATGGATTTTTGATAACCAATCCATAAAAAAATTGACATTGTAAGGCCTCGATGATGCCACTAAGATATGCCAAACAAAAATCTCTCCTCAATGGTAAGGTCACATAGTTAGAATATATGTTTGATCATCGAGTCTCCTCTCGTATATATCAACAAGAATAATGGTCGAGTAAATAGATCTATACGAATCTCAAGGAATCGAACAAGATATGTGGACAGAAAGGAATGACTAGAATATGTGTCAATCAGAACATCAGCATATGTATAAATTTGAAAATCAACCTTGACTCATACCTGGAGTCCCTATATTATGACCCTCGACTGCATGAATCTATCCTCTCTTCTATCCCCAAGCTCCCTGAGCCTGGCGCGGATCACCTGGGAGTGGTTGTGGTAGCATGTCGAAACATCGACCACCACCCACTACTCTTCTAGCTCCTCTAACATGTTTTCCACACAATAGATATACCTTATCTTAAATCTATATCTAATTTAGTGGCCCATCCATTATCTCCCTATCATCAACATAGTGGGTAGGTAAATATAAAATGATATGTACCCTACCATCATACGATTAGAAACACCTATCTCTAGTATGATTGGATCTACCATGTGAACCCTGAATTTCTAATACTATATCATGAGAACTCATCCAAAAACATCTCCCATGTTTGGAACCCTGATACCGATGTCGGCTCCCTGCTGCCAAGTTCTCTTCACCTACCTATCCTCAGCTGACTCTCCTTTGTTGTCTCTACTCAGCCAAGAATATCTCCATCAACAAGGCCCTCTCAATCAACCCAACATATGTATAAATGACTAGAGGGATGATAATGGAATTGATGTCTCTACGCATACCCCACTCAATGGATCATGCCTGAAAGTACTGATCTCACACCATATACATTGATACCCAGGAAAGGTTGGTAATTCCCAATGAATAATTAGCTAATATCATTTGTCCCTACTGGAGAAGAAAGAGATCTTGTATACACAAATCTCTTAGCATAACTAGTTTGAACACTACTATGAATAGGCGCTTGAACCCTTTCCATAAGAGCGTCACCTGATCATGAGTCTGTGTATCCAAACTCCACTATCTCTTCAATGGGACCTATAGAATTCTGCTGCCAGGACCACCATCTGATCGGCAGGTGTCCTGACTGGATGGAAAAATCAGGTCACCATTTCAAGCAAGTCACCATCCACCTGAGGGTTGGTGTCACCTCAGAACCAAATTAGTATTTGTCTCTAAAACTCATGAAGCGTGCTCAGCATGTTCTCATTGTTTGTTGGTATTGTAGGTACCACAGGTAGATCTACATAGGGTGGTATAGCTGGTGAACCACCTGAAGGTAACATATGGGATATTAGTCCCTATTTTGATGCCTCTTCACAGAGGGGGAAATCTTCATGATTATGATACCAATCTTTGCGGGTATGCATTATAGAGTCATCCTATATGAAAACAAGATGTACCACATTCAATGAGTTTATCTAGGTAGCTAATTAAATAAGTAAATGGAAATAACAACCCATTATTATATGATGCAGGTACCATTGTGCTCCCTCTAAACCATGTTCTTGTGTACTGAGTTGAAATGCTAGTCATCTGAGTCCTATTATTTGGATACATCGGCCGCTGCACCAACACTGGAGTTCTTGGACTGAAATCCATTCTCGAAACACATAACACTGTATCCCCAAACTAATCTCATAGACTCTTGATCCAATTTCAGAACCAACCACCTCAGAAACCACTCCATAATATGTCATCTCAAAGGGGCTCTTACTATGACTACCCCAAGACTCCTTCAATAGTATAGGGGCTGGTGACTAGAACCGAGTAGGCATATCACACAAATAGGAGGCATTGGCTTAATGTACCTATAAACATGAACACATCTCCAAGCCAATAATGCTAAATTTTAAAAATACTATGTAGAAAATTCATGAAAATTACTATAATCCATAACCGAAGTACAATAATTAATAATGGAATGTAAAAAAGTCCATAATACAAGCCCACCAAAAAGAATGTCTATAACCAAATTCCTAAAACTCATCCACATAAAACCCTACCTAATACAACATGATAACCAGGTGCTGGAACTGATGTCTGAAGCTACATGAACTCCTCGGTCTACCTGATCTCACAAGGCCCCATCTAGTCTGGGTCCACCCTAGACTCTTTCAAAATGTCAATTTTCAGTACAAGACATGATACATTTGTGAAACGACCGTGCATGGGATAGTATAACAATTCTCACTAGGACACCCCGAAACAACCCAAAAAATACAGTATGGAAAGATATAGTCTTATATACACAAGTATATGTCTATAACATATAACAAAAATATCCAGATACAATCAAACCATTCCACAGAGTCTTGGGTAAGTAAAAACCACTGCCTAGAAACACACAAGATTTAGTTAAATGATTCAATGATACACACATCTGGGATAACACACTACTGATTCCGAAAGAACTAATTTCGTCAATCTAAGAAGTAAAATTCTTCAAAATCTATCATCAGAGAGAGATATATGTTGAATGGTCTGAAAAGAGATATGACACATCAGAGGAGATTCGTATCAAGGGCCATAGGACGATACAAAAAAACCATCTAGATTAACCATCAAGGTATAGCATTGATGCCCGATGAAGTTAGTCATGTCAATACCAAATACACTATGTAGGGACCAAATAATGAATAATGGATCCACTCTGGGGTCTCAGTGGATTCCAACAATGTGATCCCATAGGACCTATTGGAGGGATCATAATATTGTGAGTAGAAAATGATACCAAAAAATCATTTGGGAAATGATAATGGAAAAAAACCCTAATGGAACATTTCCAATATATGGTGGATGATAGAATAAATCTGCATAGGAATGGAGGGTTCACGATGAGTTGTTGTCACACCCACTATATCCCCTAACACTATGCACTTCCCATGAAAATTTCCCATGTCACTATACATAATTCTATGATAAAACCTATCATTGGTATCAAATGGACCGTCTCAATAGTAGGGTGCCAAATCCATAAAAAACTCATCAAATATATTCTTAGATTGAATGTTATGTACCATTGTTATTCTTGCAACAAATTTTCTCTAGTACTGAGTCAAAAATATGGTTATTCATGTCCTTATTTTTGGATACGTTGGCCACCACAGCAACACTGTGGTCCTTATACTGAAATCCAAACCCAAAACACATAACACCCTTTCCCCAAACCAATCCCACAGACTCTTGGCCCAATGTTATAACCAACCACCTCAGATACCACTCTATCATGAGATATCACAGTGGGGAACATGTTATGACTACCCCAAGCCTACCATTAATAGTCCAGGGGCTTGTGACTAGAACTGAGTAGGCATATCACCAAAATAGAAGGCATATGATTAATTTACCTATACACATTCACACATCTCCAGACTATAAAATCTTAAATATAAAAACACTATGTATAAAATGCATGAAAACCATAATAAACCACAATAGAAGAAGAATAGTGAAATATGGAATGTGAAATGGACCATAATAAAATCCCACAAAAAAGAATGGTTGTAACTAAATTCGTGAAACTCAACCACATAAAACCCTACATGATTCAACCTAAAGGAAATGTGCTGGAACTGATGACTGAAGCTATTGGAACACCCCGACTTGCCTGATCTCATGAGGCCCCATTCAGTTGGTGTCCACCCTAGACTCTTTCAAAATTTCCATTTTAAGAACTAGAAATTATATATTTCAGAAAATCCCATGAATGGGTGAGTTTAACAACACACACAAGGACACCACAAAACCCCCAGGCAATACACTAGGGAATGATATAGTCATCTATGCACAATTATATGTCTATAACATATAAAAAGAATATCTAGATATACACATTCTATAAAACACATTCTAGGTTAAATCAAAACCATTGCCCATATACATTAGGGATTTAATTATATTAATCCATGAGGTACACATCTGGGAGAACACACTCCTGATTCCGAGAGCACTGATTTTGTTTATATGATAAGTACCATTCATCCGAAACAATCATGAGAGAGAGATACACTAAATGGTTTTAAGAGTGATATGATACATAAGAGGAGGATTATATCTAGGGCATGGGGTGATACCAAAAACTCAATCTAGATTAACCTGCTAATTATATCATCGATCTCTAGAGATGTTGGTCCCGTTACTACTAAATATTATAGGTAGGTCACAAAGAAGGAATAGAGGATCCCCTCTGGGGTTCTTGGGGGATTCCAATAATGCTATCTTAGAAGGCCTATAGAAGGGATCATAATATTATGAGATGTAAATTAGACGAAAAAACCATTGCGGAAATAATAAATGGAACAATCCCTAATGAAACTTTTCCATGATATAGTGTATGATAGAATCAATCTGCACTGGAATGGGGGGTTCATGATTAGTAGTTGTCAAACCAACTATGTCCCTTGACCCTGTGTACTACCCGTGTAAATGTCCCATGTCTTTAGAAATAACCCCATGATAAACCCCACCATTTGTCTCAAATGGACAATCTCCAGAGTAAGGACCCAGTTCCACAGAATACTCTTCAAACAGATGCTTTTATTGAACGTTATTCCCTTTGGAGTATTTAAATGGGGGGTTATTGGGCCAATTGGACAGACTTGGGTCTGAACTAGTTATCTCAACCCATCTAGCCCAGCCTGACCTACTCCGAACAACACTGGTATTCTCCAGACCACTCTGTCTTTCTTGTCCCATTAGTCTGTATGGAAGCTTTGTGACACTCTGTTGACCCGCTCCAGTCATCCGCGTCTAGTCTACTCCGCTGAACCACATCCCATACAGTCACCCCACCATGACCCATTTTTATATCACCATGGTGTTCTACCTTCAACTTCTACTCCGGACTCCTCCTCCCTAGCATCTCCCACATGCTCCGCAGCTGCTGCTTGTAGCTCAGCTCTGCACGCTGGCCGGCACATCTGCGGACGTCGCCACATCCAGCCGCCAACACCCCCGAATCTAGTCAGATTTGGACACCTCTAACATCCTAGGCCGCATGTCACTACACCTCTACCACATCATGTTTATTTATATATATTATATACCCACATTGGTGGACCCTTGCACTGACCCCTGGTAACCTCCGATGCCAGATTTTTGAAATGGCTGAAGATCCAGGATTCTCAGGTCCCAATATCCCCAGATCCATCCTATGATGTTAATTCCCCTCTCATCCAAGGGTTTGAAAATTCTCAAAACATCCTAGTAATGTCAATAAAAGGCATTGGGGGACCAACGGTGATGAACATGAAGAACAGATGGAGAAAAAACATGGGAATGAGTTTTATCATCGTTAGCCAAGCATTCTTGCCCAACATCAGTTTTGGGAAGTTTAGTTAGCAAACCAAGGAAAAACTCTCATTAACCCTTAATAAATCAATATTAATTAATCCTTTTAAATATATCATTACAAGATATTAAGAATTATATTACAATACAAGGATCACATAGTCTAGTGTCTTGTAAGACAAAGTACGTAAAACTAAAAACATGGATCTAAATAAAATATTTCATTATTTAATCTTCACATAGAGCATCTAACTTCCATTGTGCTTATACAACTTCATGGGATGACCTGAGGATGGAAAGAACAAAGGGAGACCTAAACAATACAATTTTTGGAATAATCATAAAAATAATGGTCTAGCAATAG
Organism: Viscum album; assembly: GCA_963277665.1. Lineage (NCBI taxonomy): Eukaryota > Viridiplantae > Streptophyta > Magnoliopsida > Santalales > Viscaceae > Viscum > Viscum album. The sequence goes on along the minus strand of OY728151.1, from coordinate 497,951,570 downwards.
GGTTCGAAGGCATGACATAATCATATAAAAAGGAATCGAAAATATTTAATCATGACATTAAAACAAAGGATAATATAAAAATGGATGTATAGTATTGTGGTAGAAAAATAAAACATGACATTATCCCTAGTAGTGGATCGTCGCATATAGAGTAAAAGTCAAGGTTAACCACCAAGACAGTTGCACAGGGAAGCACAAATCAAGGCTAACCACCAAGACCATTCCACATGACGTCTCATGAGACTAAAATTACGCAATGCATTAGAGTTCTATCTAGGCACAACTATAATAACATGTTAAGGTATATTATTTGCACATATAGAATCATACATAATCAATCATCCACTAACATAAGGGTACCCATGGAATGAAATGGGCATCATAATCATGTCACAAAGCATAATTAATGGTCATATCGAACAAGTTTCCATGAAAGAAATGAATTAGATAATGCATGGAAACTAATTAGGTAAAATAGGCATATAACATTTCAATTTATGTAGAAGAGATGTGATAACATATCAAAAGTGTATTTTAGATGTTTTAGCAATAAAACATTTTAGTGCGGTTTTGAAGACAATACTCAAGTGCCATTAAAATTGAAATGGAAAAACACTTTTATATAAAAATATAGCAGAAAAATTAATGTTTAAATAATTGAAATAGTAAATTTTTAATAAATTATGGATTAAATTAATTTATATAGTTTACTTCAAAATGGTAAAAACATTCGAGAAGTTCCCTTAAATGATTTTGCTTATCGGGAAGTATTGATGAGGGAGCCACTTAAAAACATGAAAATAAATGAAAGAAAATGATTAATAGAGCTTGATTCATGAGTTTGGATCAGGTAAACATCATTTATAATATTTAAATAAAAATAATAGATAAATTTATTTCTGTAAAAAGAATGATAGAGAAATCGGATGGAATAATGGAGGTTCTGGTAGAATCCCAGAATCTAAATGTGTTCTTGACTTGATCTTATTGACCTAAATTATCAAATTACATCTATTAATTAGTATGTATAGAATTTATTATTCATGTAATATATATATTTTATCCTTACAAAATTCATTCATGATCGTTTTTGATGGACATAAATGTTCCATTTCATTGATTGGGAGCGTTTCATTCCTTGGATTGCATGATTGGTTTACTTATGTACATGTGAGGATAAACATGTAAGATGAAAAATATGGTTTAGAATTGGAGTTATATGTTATTAGTGAACTTCAATAATATAAAATGGTTATAAAATTTATTTGGTTTTTTAGAGTTACTTTGATTCAATATATAAATCATTAATGATAACCATTTTGGTTAATTTGTGATTTTTAATCACAATGAAAATATTTTTCATTATAAATTAATATCACATGAAAAAAAATTCCAGAAAATTGCTTTTGACATAATAAATTTATTATTGTTTTTTCAACAATAACAATGAGTTCACGATAAGAATTGAAGATGGTAATGAAAATTGAAAATCTGTCATCCATGAATGTGATAAATTAACACATCTTAGATGGGGTATTCATTTCTATAATGAAAGGTAAAGAAATGGGACATGGTGATGAATAATACAATTTTCATAACAAAATTCTTATACAATTATGATAGTAGGGTTATCATAACATTTTGATGAAAGTAGGTGTGGAATGAAATATAAATTATGGAAGTTGAATGAAAATAAAAGAAATGAAAAGTGGAATTTTCCCCTTGGATATATCTTCCTTGAGAACCTCTTTAGATCAGAATATTTGTTCTTTTTAAGTGAAAAAGGATTTTAGGATGTTGGGAGGAGATTGGGAGGATATTTTAACATAATATATACAAGGAAGAAGACTTTACATGAGTGAAGATAAGTGTAAAATAATGGTGGTATTTATTGTGGATGATAGGAGGGGTTTACCATTATTTTAATCATCAATTTTATATTTTTCTCAAGATATTGAATAGTATTGATTCAAATGAAAAAATAGTAAATAGACAATATGCGTTTAAAACAATCACCATTTACATTATCCATGACTCATAAATGATGTAGGAATTATTTTAATTAGTGAGGTTACTATTATAATGCCTGATTTACTATTCGTAATTGTAACATTACTATTCCAAATGTAAAATTACAATTTCATCAGTATATGTCCCTTAACATCAATATATAACTTTTTTCTCTCATAAATTATTTAAATGGTTTTTATTGTGTTATATTTTTTAATATTATATGATTATACTATGATAAAATACTATTTTAAGGAAATTCAATTGATAAAGTATTGGGTCATTACATTAATCACCCCTTATGAAATTTCATCCTCAAATGTTGTCTTTACATTCTAATATATAAATTGGTGTGGGTAGTTTTCCTTCATTTCCTTCCCTAGTTACCATGATGCCTCTTCATACTTATGGTTTCACCACAATATTTTGAATAGGTGAGTTTTAATTTTACGTAGAACATTATGTCTATGATCCATGATAATCAATGGATTCTCCTCTTAAGAAAGAACATTCTCCAATATCCCCACCGTAGAAGAGAGTACATGTGAAGATTTTGGTATGAACTTACTTAAGACGGATACATGGAAAACATCATGTAATTTATAAATTGTAGGTAGTAGTGTTATTTGATAGGCCTCAACTCCAACATGATCATGAATCTTGAAGGAGGCAATGTACCTGGGGTTTTTCTTTCCTTTCTTCCCAAATCTAATGACATTATTCCATGGAGATATGTGGATGAATACTATGTCTCCAACTTTGAACTCAAGTTCCCATAGACGTCTGTCTGCATAACTCTTCTGTCGTATTCGGGATTCCGTTATTTGTTTCTGAATGTTATTCACCTCATCCAATATTTCATCAACCATTTAAATTAATAGTATCTTATTCTTAAGGAATTTTTACCAACATTTAGGTGTTCTGCACCTTTATCCATAAAAGGGTTCACATAGCACCATTCCAATACAAGAGAGGAAACTATTGTTGTAAGAGAATTAGACCAGTGGAAGATGATGGTCCCACCTTCCTTTTAAGTATATAGAATAAGCTCCCAACATTTCTTCTAGTTACTAAATAGTTTTCTCAGACTGGACATTAGTTTGAGGAATATAAGTCACACGGATGTTCTGTTTAGTGCATAGAGCATGCTAGAGACTTTTTTAGAAAATCAAGGTAAATATTTCAAATCTATTATAATAAATAGATAGTTATAATAAATTCATCATTAAACCATCTTTTATATATATCCTTGAGATTTAATCCAATGATAAGTCTTCTCTAATACCGATAAGGTTAGCTATCATTGTAATATGATCCAAATTTGTCCATATAGCATTGTTTCCTCTGGATTTCCTTTGAAGTCTAGTGACAAATTTCATGGAGATGTTATCCCTTTTCACGGTTGGTATGGGTAGTGGTTGTATCATCCCAATAGATATTTTCCATCCATCCATCACTTACTAACATACAATTCACTTTGAAATAAACTCAACAATAATCTCCTTCATATTATAACACCAAAGTTCTCTCAAAGATCTTGGTACATCATTGGGATCCCTGGGTGAATAAAGAATGTTGAGCTAAGTACATCATTCAAAATATCTTTTTAATCTCTAGATCAGATGGTACACATATTCGGGACCCAAATCTTACAACTCCTTCCTCATAAATTTTGAACATGGAGGATTTCCCATTTCTGATAGCCCCCACCCTTTTCTGAATTTTCACATCTTTTCAATAAGCATCCTTTATTTTCACCATTTGGGATGCATGAGAAATAATTTTTGAAAGGATTGATGATGTTCCACCCTTAATTATTCCAATGTAAAACCTCTACAAATCTTTGAAAATTGGATTATTTTTAATTCTCATCATTGATAAAGATGCATGATCCTTTCTACTAAGAGCATCTGATTTCTTATTTTCCTTACTAGGATGGTAATGTATTGAGTAGTCAAAATACTTGATGAGATATTACCATATTTACTAGTCAATTTTAAGCTTATTCAGTTTGAAAATATATTTTAGACTCATATAATCTGTATATATCTCACACTTATCACCATAAATGCAATGCCAATAGATTTTCAGCACAAAAATCATAGCCACCAACTCCAGATCATGTGTGGGATAGTTCTACTCTTAGATTTTTAGTTTCCTTCAGTTTTAGGTGATAAAATTATCATTTTTGATTAGTACACTTCCTATTTCATTCTTTAATAATATCTATACACAAAATATAGTTATCCACTTGTTGGGGGTGTGGGTGTTGGCTTAATGATATGCCTCTTTTTGAGCTCCTTATAGATTTCGTAAAATTCTTGGGTCCTAGAAAAATCACTCCCTACTGTGTTATATTAGTCATTAGGTTTGAGAATCATGAAAATTTCTATAAATACTTTCCGTAATACCCAGGTAGATAATGGATGCTAAGGATCTCCCATAAAATTGTTGTTCTGTGAAATTCTTAGATTGCCTATATCTTGGAAAGGTATATTGATATGCCTTTATTAGTGATTACATTCCATAAGAATGATACTTCCTCTATCCATAACTTATATTTACTATAATTTACATAATGTTTCTTCCTTCACAAAGTCATCATAATTGTATTCAATTTCTCCCCATGTTCCTCCTTGCTCTTTAATTAAATCAGAGTATCATCAATAAAGACTACCAAAAATATGTCGTGGTAATCTCTAAAGACACTATTCATTAAATCAAGGAATATTCGTAGAAAATTATATATTTTGAATGGCATAAATATGAACTCATTATGTTTATACCTAATTCAAAAGAAATTTTTTGGAATATCTTCGTTGCTCACCTTTAATTAGTGACATCCCGAATGAAGGTCCACCATAGAGAAATAAATGGCTACAAATAGCTGATCGAACAAGTCATCTATATGAGGCATGGAATACTTATTCTTTATTGTGATTTTATTTTGATGAAGATAATATTTGGTGAGGTGCATGGATCCATTCACTTTCTTAAAAAATATGACTGGTTCACCCCATGGTGATGCGCATAGTCATATAAAACCCTTATCTAGATTCTTCTGTGACTACTTCTTTAGTTCTTCCAGGTTAACGATGGAAATTAAATAAGTTTTATTTGATATAGGTAGGGATATAGGGATAAGATCAATTGAGAACTCAACCTATCGACAAGGAGAAAGACTAGGAAATTATTCATGGAATACATCAGTGTATTCCCTAATGATGGGCTTGTTTTCGAGAAGAATCATATTCTTTGTATCAATAATTTGAGATATACATGCTTTATCACAAGGCATTAAAATCCACACTTGTGACAATGGTTCTAAAGAATATTCACTTTCTTTCTTACACTTCAATTGAATTCAAGGATTCTTTGTTGTGTGAAGAATGATCTACCTTTCCTAAAATTTGATGTTGTCTTTGTATAATGATACCCACTCCTTTCCCATGATCACATAGAACTCCACAAAATGAACAATGATGAGATTTTATGTGAGGTTCTTTCCAAAAGCATTAATATGGTAGGATTTATATGATTTGGATAAAATGGTTTCCCCATTATCTATTCTCAAAGATAACTCATCATCCAAATTGTGAGGTGGTGTTTTAATAGTTTTACTAAACATGATTGATATTAAAGAATGAATAGAACCAGAATCAAATATTATATTCTCTATTCGAGAATGACTAACTAGAATATTGATCACCACATCATTGTCTAGATCCACCTCATAAGTAGTGATAACATAATCTATTAATTGTTTCATTGGAGGTTGTTATTGATTTCATCCAACAACCCTTGAATTAGGGAAATTATTTTAAAATGACCTTGTTCCACATATTTGTAATAATGCACTATAGGCTGAGTGTTGATCTAATCCTTTCATTCTTCATTCATGTTAGTGCGATTATTTATATCCCTTCTGCATTTTTTAACTAGATATATCATTCTTCCACATTTAAATCAATTTCTAGTTACCATTAAACAAATCGTAGTATACCTATCCCACAATTTTTACATGTGGTAAGTTCAATAATATTTCCATAATAGGATTTATTTTCCAAACCACACATATTAAACTCTATTTTCTATTTTTTTTTCATCGTGCCCATGAGAAAATTGAGAGTCTTTGACTTCCCTTTCAACCATGAGGGGACAAAAAACAATCTTTTCATATCTGTAGATGTCTTGAATTTCCTACACTTTTCGTAGAATAAGATTTCCCCACTAAAGAAGTGATCAACTGTGTTTTTAATGTTTATTACATAGTCATAGGTGTTTCTTTAATTCCCAGTGAATATTGCATCATATGCCCCAATGGAATCACATTCATTCTGAAAAATATTGATGAACTATCGTTCCATATAGCAGTGGAGGTTTTAGGGACAATATTTATTGAGAAAAATTATCCTGAATTCCTCCCAATCCATGTATTCAATTTCCTCCTATGTGTTTGATTTCTTGAAAATTTTCCACCACTGACAAACTTCCATATCCAAATGATATACTGTCAACAAGAATTTCACTTCTTCTAAGAACGAAAGGACAGATAATTTCATTTCAATGGAGTTAATTCAATATTTATAATGTTGGGGATGAGAAGATCCACTAAACATTGGATAAATTTCATGTATGAGTCATTTTATGGAAAATTTATCTTTCCAAGGAGGAGTGGGGTGTCCCACATGATTCATGTTATATAACTTGAGTCAGTTGAGAATGTACTATCATAATGTTTTGATCAACCATTCCCCTCATATCATTTATAACATTATATAATAATCCCATTTCATATCACATTAATTGTTAGACCATTTTCTTCTATTCCCATCCATTATCTATGAAAAATAATGTACCATTATGGTGCCTGAATATGTAGCTATTAATCATAAAAAACATTAGATATAAAAGGTTAAACTCTTATATAAATATTATATACTAACATGTGATTCCCAAGGTTCCAATCAAGGTTACCCATGATATGTTTCCTCACATTCATTCTTATGTGATTATTTTTTTGTTCCCATAATAATACTTTATACTAATATTATGAATTTAATGATGCATAATGCTAGAGAGTGTCAAACCAGGAGTAAAGTAAGGCCCATTTTCATGCACTAGTTCTCATTTATGATTAGATCTAGGTGGTGTTTTGGGTTTTACCCTTAGATATAACTATTCTATAGCCACATTTACTGGTTCATATGTAGAAAGGTATGTTTTTTCATTATAATCCACTTACTATATACATACCAAAATTTTTTGGATGCTTTTATATACATATTCTAATACCTAAGGATAATAATTAAGTTCTCTATTACCAATATCAAAAAATAACTATACCATCTTTTGATATCCACTTTAGAGAACCATCCTTTGACATAGATCATCACATGATTTTATGTATCATATTAAAATCTAGGGTTTTTAAAGTTAAATGTCTTAGTGGACTAGGTAAATAAAACTAAAAACATGGAACTAAATAAAATATTTATGTAATTAATGTTAATAAAGATCTATTAAAATCCATTAAGATCATATATATTTATACTATAGCCTAGGGATGGAATGAACAAAGGGATCAAGTAAAAAAGCACAGTAAGGGAATAAACATTATAATAAAAATTTAGCACGTAGGTTAGAAGGCATGACATAATGATAAGAATTGAAAATGGAACATAACGAATAATGAAATATAATAATAGGATCATATAAAAATTAATTCATAGTAATGTGTTATAAAAATAAAACATGACATTATCATCAGTCAAGGCTCATTTTACTTAGATAATCACAAGTCAATGTTAACCACCAAGACCATTGATGTTGGTAGCATGAGTCCTGGCTAACCACCAAGACCATTGCACATAACGTCTCCAGAGACAAAAAATTAAACAATGAAATGGATATATATCTGGGAACACCCATAATAACATGTTAATGAGTCTTATTTCCACATATAAAATCAAGAAAAATAAATCATACACCAACTTAAGGGTACCCATGGAATGAATTGGCTATCATAATCACGTAATAAAACATTATTAATGGGAGTATTGTATAAGTCTCTATGAAAGGAAGGAAATAGAACATACATTGAAAATAATAATAGAGAATAAGAATATATCCTGGTAATTGATTTCCAATATAAGTGATAACATGTAAAAAAGTATTTTAAAAAAAATCATTACAACATTTTAGTGCAGTTTTAAGGAAAAAACTCCAGAGAATTTAAGATCGAAAAAGAATAATATTTTATATAAGAAAATAAGTTAAATAAAAAGGTTTTAATAATAAAATTACAGATTTTATAAAAAAATGATGAGCTAAAAAATAAAATTTATTTTACATTAAAATGGGTAAAAATTCGCCAAGTTCCCTTAAACGGGTTTGCTTATCGGGATGTTTTGAGGAGGAAAACACTTAAAAATAAGTAAATAACAGAAAGAAAATTATGGATGGACCATAATTAAAAATTTTAGAGCATTTAAAAAACTTTTTTACAATATAAATAAATATTAAAAAATATATTGTTTGTAAAAAGAAAGATAGATCAACCTGAAGGAATAATGGACATTCGGGTAGAATCACTTACCTTAAGACCAAAATTCTTCTTTAATTGATTGTAATGTACAAGATAATCAAATTAAATTCATTAATTAGTATTTTAAAAACATATTAATCATGTAATTGATTTATTATAGCCTTATTATGTTCATTCATGACTAGTTTTGATGGGTTAAGAGGTTCAATTTAATTTTTTGAGAGCATTTGTTTCCTTGTTTTTAATTATTAGTATAGTTATATACATGTGAGGAAAAAAATGTAAGTTGAGAATGGTTGACTAGAATTTGAGTTATTTTTTATTATTCAACATACATAAGATTATAATTTTATAAAATTTATTTTTTATTGGGAGAGAAGATGAATCATTATAAAAATCATTAATGATAACCTTTTGGGTTAATTGGCGGTTTTTAATCACAACAAACACATTTTTCTTCATCAATTAATATCATTAGAAAAAAAGATTCTCGAACCTTAAATTATACTTATTTCATAAATTATAGTCTGTTTCAACCATCAATGTGGTTTTATAACCTTCAATGAAGATGTTAATAGAAATTGAAAACCAGTCGTCCTTGAATGGAATAAATTAACCCATCTCGGATGGTGTTTTCATTTATAGTATAAAAGGAGGAAAACAGATAGAGGATGATTAATTTTACATTATCATAAAAAAATTCTAGTCCATGAATGATAAATATGCTATCATAACACATTGATGAAATGAGGTGAGGTATGTAATAGAAAGAAATAAACTTGAATGAAAATAAAAGAAATTTAAAGTGGAATTTACCTCTTGAATATATCATCCATAAGACCTTCTTTAAGTGGGAGAATTTAGTCATTTGAGGATATTGAGGTTGGATGGAAATGGGGATGAGAGTGGGAGGACATTTTACAGAAATGTAGGCAAGGAAAAATGCTTTAGAGGAGTCATAATAAGAGGTGATGAAGGGTTGTATTTATAGTGGAGGAGACAAGGAGTTACCCATTATTTTAATGATTAGTGTAATATTTTTAATCAAGACAATGAATAGTCTTGAATATTCTGACCAAAAATAGTAATGAGAGAATTTTACATAGACCCAATGGCCATTTAAATCATCTATGACTCATGAATAATGAATAAATTCATTTATTTAGCATTTATCGTAAATTATCATATTTAACTATTCACCAAAAATTCAAGTATTTAAGAAAAATTCCAAAAATTTACCCCAACCATTTTTTGATGTGTAGAATTTAAAAATTAACTACGTTTGATGAGAATAATTTTCTAAATATGAGAAATTTAATTTTTATTTAAAATCATAATTTACTTGAAAAATACAAATTGTATATTTAAAAACACATCTCCGACTCTTTGAAGAATTTAATAATGTCTCATAAAATTATCATATAAAAATAAGTTATAAATGTAATTATTTATAAATATATTTTATTAAAATAAAATTTCTTTTTAAATATAATATTAATCATAAAATTGTAATTAAATATACCAGACTTACAAAAATAACAACAATTAATCAATAATTTTTAAAATATTTACATACTTAAACTACGTTATACTAATATCATATAGTCACTTATAAGATGTATAAATTTTATTTATACTTTCAGTAGTGAGGATAGTATTAAATTGGCCGGTTTACTATTCATAACTGTCACATTATGCTTCCAAAGGTCAAGTTACTATTTCATCAGTATATGTTTCTTAACTACTAGAGATACTTTATATTTTAATCTTTAATTATTTGTAAGGTTTTTATTGTGTTCTATTTCTAATACTATATGACTAAACTATATGATATAATTATAATAAAGGAATTACATCGATAAAACATTGGGTCCTTACAAATTACTTCCTCAAACATACTACCGATCTATGGGCAAATCTGTTTGTGTATTAGCCCATGTTCATTGAACAATTAATGAACAGGGAAAATCAACTATGAGCCAACTTCCCTACATGGAGTTTGGAGTGATTGATGAAGAAAAATAGATGCATTTTTATCATTAAAGATATCTTAAAACACCATTTTCACTATGATTCATGATTCACTCGATCCATCATCACCATTTATTGGGAGGGTTCCTCGACACATCTTAGAGGAATTCCATGGTTATCTTGATAACCCTCAATTTTTTGAAAATGATTAAATAAAAATAAAGGTTTCTACATCGACATAACTTCAAAATAAAGTATGTTATCAATTTATTTTATTCTTTAAATGTTTGAAAACTAACTTTTACATTCGGCACATGCCGACCAATGTTATGTCCCTCCTAGGGTAAAGCCACTGCTCTCAAGGAAAGGATGCCCACATATTTCTAATCCTGACACCTGATTGGATGTTATACAACTTTTTTAGAAAAACTTCTTTCGTGTGCTATTTAAATATACTTTTTTATTCAAATAATTGTTCTCGGTACATCATGCCATGAAATTGTGCGCCATCTCAACACATGGTCTCGAAATAATCCATACAATATTTATAATAGTACATGGAAAAATACTCGATCATAAAATTCTTAACACAATATATATATATATATATATATTTATGGGTGTATTTATAAACTATAAATAAATATATTTATAAATAAATGTATATAAATACAAATATATATATATATATATATTTATATTTATAAAATTATAATGGATATAATTTTTGTAATTTTATAATTATTTTAATATATATACATTTTTAATTATAATTACAAATATATATATTAGAAAAATATTTCGATATAATTAAAATTTTGTAATTATAAATATATTAAATATATTTATTATCTAAATAAATTTATTGTAATCTTATAAGTATTTTTGAGAACATAATAAATTCATGGGTATTACATGAATGAATCATATACCTGGTAAAGTATAGTTAATAAAAATTGAGACGTCACATGTGGACAACATGAATAATAACAATGGGTTTAATGTATAATTGAACATTCATGATGAGTACATTACATATATGCACGTCAATTGTAATCACGCATCAATATATATATATATATATATATACATACTGACCACATTTATTGAAAACATATACATATAATTATAATTATAAATATATATATTTATAATGTATCTTTATATATTTTTAGATATAATAAATATAATAAATATAAATGATATACATGATATAAAAAATATAAAAAATATAAAAAATGTAAAAAATATAAAAAATATAAAAAATATTATAAATATAATAAATATAATAAATATAATATCTCTAATTAATATAATTAATATAATTAATCTAATTAATACAATGAAGCTAATTCATCTAATAAATATATTTATTATTTGATGAAATTTATTATTATCTTATAATTATTTAAATATATATTTAATTAATTACAATCTTAATAAACATTTTTTTAAAACACTATATATATTTTTATTAGTAGAAAAATATATATTAATTATAAAGATGCATATTATATTTAATTTATATAAAGACATTATTTTTTATTATAAATATAATAATATTAAATAGAATAAAAATATTTTTTATTAAAAACATTTATCATCACTAAAAACTGTGATGATAAATCTACACTTTATCAATATTAAAAAAATATATGATAAAGGGTAATCATTTATCCGTAATCATTTTATTGTTGATAAAGTGTAGATTTATCTGCTGTTTTAGCTAGCGCTAAAAAAGGACCCCCTTTTATCAGTGATTCTGATTTAGTGCTGATAAAACCTGACACATCCTTTTCCTCAATATATAGTAGTGCTTGCATTGTATATAAACATATGTCAATGAAAATGATGCAAGAATGAATGGTTTTGGTACGAGTAGTCTAAAAGAACTACTGAAAGGACCAGAGGGATCCTCCTTAAAAGATCATGCCCACACTGCCCTCAAAACACAAGAAGAAGACTATCACTTTGAGAAATAAGGCAAGAATTACCCAACTGAATTGGAGAATTGATCTCTATTAAAGGGTGTGAGGGACCGAGGGATGAGGGGGGATGAATTTTGGAAGGAATAAATTCATTCACCAGAGATCATTCCATTCCCTAGAGAATGAAATCTGTTATTTTCACATAATCATTTTAACATTTAAATTAATTATGTATATCAAAATATGTATCAACACAGTCATAAATAAATGAAGTCAAACCATGAAGAAGATTTAGTAATATCCATTTGAAATCATAAGCTTATCATAAGATATGATAAAGGCATAAATATCGTATACAACATGAGTATATTATAATATGTAGTGTGTATCACATGTATATCAGAAGACTTGACTCAGGGTATATCACACATTTTTATAAACCCATTTTTTAGAATTTCAATAATCTCCATCTCCAACTAAAATTCCATAAGGAATATATGCATTCCGTCATAACTCATTGTGAATCCATTCAAAATTTTGGATATTGATTTTCAAAATCTCTTTATTTTGAACAATAACAATACGCAAAACCTAATCCTTATCCGGAGGGATAACTCTATGAACCTTTGGGATTTTTGTCATTGGGGTACAAAGATGAAATTGTAATATCATATATGTATGTAACATGTTTTTTTAGAAATACATCAGCACTACATATCCTAGAAAGGGGTTTGGTGTAATTCTAATTAAACACACTCTTATTTTCATTCAAAAAATAAACATAATGGTATATCATATATATCATATGTATTCATACATAATTCATTTATCAGTCACATTCCGTGAGAAATAGACATGGATAATGCGAATATAATATAGTATAAATCGTTGATTAATTATATTTTAAATATTCTACCAAAACATTGCATACATGGCATGTAATAAATTTAGAAGATTTGAACATGACTTTTTCATCATTCAAGTAACTGAGCACATCACATGTAACTAAATTAGGCACATGTAGGAATATAATCAATATATTTCAATCATATTACAATAACTCTTTGAATTTTCTTATGATGTAAATACCTTATCCTAGTGGAGCTCTATTCTAGGACATGTATAATAACATACCTAACCAGTCTTTAATTATATAATTCTCATGGATTGCATAAAAATTGTATCAAAATATGATGTTCTTTATGACATATATCTCTCTATCCTCATATTATAAATATTTATTATAGGCCTACACCACTTATTATATAAATAACAAGTTAAAATTATATATGATACATATTGGTGGGTCAATCCATGTAATAATCCTTGACCCACTATCACTTGATTCTATTTTTTATATTGAATAAAATTATTTATATTATATAAATCAATATACTCATTCCAATAAAAAACATTTCATCACAACCCATAAAATAACTTGATGAATATTAATTAATTAAAACTCAATGATGTACTTTTGTTAGAATATTTTATATACGATTCATGAAATATGAATTATATCAAACATTAATGAATGATAAATGGGTATTTCAATTATTATAAAATTAGGATACATTTTATAACCATTTTAGCAAACCTAAAATGTATATAATATGTAGAAATTCCAAATACACCTCATGATTTTGATATGCAATTAGTTTTTTCAATGGAACCACTAAATTATCCTATGAATCCACCGAGTTGAACTATACACCATCACTATCAATGATCTCTTGAATTAAATGGTACATGAGAAGTATGTGTTTTGTCCATTGGTAAAATTGTGGTTTCTTGACCTGAGAAATAGATCCAATATTTTCTAATTATATCTCAATTACCCTATTGATGAAAGTATCATCCATATGTTTTGTGATGAAATTATTAATCATAATAGCATCATTTATGTCAATGGATATAGTGATGAAATCATCTGTTATTAATGTGTCCTCTATAGTGGGTTGTTTTGAGCCCCACTAACTACTAGCTCCACTTCTGAAGGAAAAAATTAAATGAAGTTAAAATTTAATAAATATTATATTTTAAAATAGAATTAATATTATCCCTATAAAAGAGTACATCCCGTAATCAAAATACTAATTATATATCCTTGCTAACAATACATACATTAGAAATGAAAATTTTCTTTTGAATAAAATAAATTTATATTAAATTTTATATTATTACATATATATATATATATAGCAAATAGTGAAATAAAAAAATTCAATGACTCAAATTTTAACATTAGTCCACAACTAAACCCCAAAAAATTCCAAACATTCCAAGAGGTATAAAAATATCATATAGTATAATTAAAATTGGGAAATACTAGTCCATCCAATCTTATAGATTCATCTCTCTAATAAAAAATACTTTGGAAATGAAACAGAATATTAGTAAAACAATCAAAATTATAGAAAATAGAAATCTCAAACCATGAGAAAAATTGAGTTGAATAATATATTATGTTATGAAGTCATATTTATAGGTGGTAATTTGAAAATTGTAAAAGTAATATGAATATTTGAATAGGAACATTGGCATTGAGAATAATAACAAGATCATTGGGATTAGGAAGATGACTGTTAAAATAGTAATTTTACCCCAAGAGTATATAATGTAAAATAAATAATATTTATCATGAGTAATTCAAGATAATATAAATATTATTATTCCATAAAATAAATATCATTATTAAAAAAATGAACAAAAAACATTGAAACGTTTTTAAAAAATTTATTGTAATACATCATAATATTTATTTTAAAAATTAAAACTACCTATGCTAGAAAATAACTTTTATAATTAGAATCTTATTTATTGTTCAGTTCATCAAGTTTGACCATGTTTAATTTTTTTTGACAATTTTCATAATGAATTCTATTTTTATGTGAATTGTTAAAATAATGGTTTCAATTTCTGCATGATTTATGACATATTGATGATGGGATAATTAAATAATAAATAATAAATTTTCTATTTTGGCCCCAAAATATCAATAATACTAATGGGTCATTTAAAAACGTTAAAATTAACTTCAAAATGTATAAACTATTTCCGAACATCTAAAGTCAAAATTGTTCCCTTAAAATAACAATTTTTCATCTCTTTCCACTTCCTTTTCTAAAAAAATATTAAAATCAAATTATAATGTGATTTAAATTCACAAATCTATATTATTATATTTAAATATATATGATTTACAATTTCAATAATTCACAATTACAAGGTTTATCATTGATATAGTATTTTATTCTAAAAGTACCTCCCTCATCACATACAAATAACCCAAGTTCTTCCCATTAGAAAACCACTCCTCCCTCACATTTGAAAGACAAATATCGATACGGATACCCTCTATTAAGGATCTTAGAATCCTTAATATCATATTTTTTTAGTTAAAATATAATATTACATGATGATAAGGGTCATATAAGAGGAACCACCTCAATAAATTGGTGATTTTCTTTATTCCATTTATTTGATTTTCCATTTCTAATTTGATATGCCCCTTTCATTTTCAAATTGAAACTTTAAAAAAAATAAGGAATGTTAACATGATCATGATAATGTGAATATAATATAAAATTATTAATTTTAGCATAATCAGATATATACATCTTACGCCACCTCTTCAAACAGTGCTTTATTAATGATTGGTTATCTTCCAATGAGGAAATTTAAAATTCATACTATATCATCAGACTTATGTATGGTTAGAATAAAATAATTATGATATATAAATTAATAAATATATTTATTTTACTAAATTGTAATTAATTACACTTATGTATAAATGACCGTAAACAAAATCAGGAAATAGAAGCAAATTATGAAATTTTAACGGAAAACAAGATATCAAAGTGTTTCCATTTTAAGAAGTGAATTAAAAAATATAATAAAATGATTTTAATTGATAAATAGTAAAAAAATGAAAATAATTTCTATTCAGTTCCATGTATTAATTAACAGATTCATATTATTTATGAGATGAAAACATGATGAAATAATGTAAGATTTATGGTAATGAGATTACCAAACCCAATTCCATTTGTTTATGTTATCATATATTTTACATTATTTTTAGTATTAATATTACTACAATGTCACTATAATTCCTTTTCACTATCCCATACCTATTCTTTTGGTGTAATACTAATTTCTACCATCTAAAATTTATTTCCAAGAGAATTACATAGTTTTTAAAAAAAAGACATTAATTATCCAAAACATCACTTCACTCCTCTTGATTTGTTTCATCCTCCACGAAAATAAGTTTTTATTCCAAAATATGTCATCCCATATTCAATTGGGAACCCCATTGGTTATTCCATGAAGTATGAATTGAAATCCATTATAATGCCTATTCTTTCCCATGTATTGATTTCATGTATATGATTATTATATATTATATGAGAAAATCATGATTATGTGCATTTTATACAGTGATCACTGGCCCAAATTTATATATCCCTCAAATAATTTGGTAACATAATATATCTCAGGAGATACTATGTATTATATATAACCATGATGAAATCATTGTTTATAATTATTATGTTATGATTTATGAACAGCTGCTAGGCATCAACACGATGTTACCATTATCCCAATATATGTGAGTTAATTAAATACTATGTTATGAATAATATATATGTCATACCTTTATAAATTTTTTCACTTATGATAATGATGATATTCATATGCTTATTATATGATGATTTTGATTATTCTTACCCATGTAATATTATTTCATGTCCCCTGTTCCTTCTCTTACATAGCTTATATCACATCCCTTTATTTGATGTATATACTCTGATGAATAATTATAACAATGATATCATGATAGTTTTAGAGGGATAATGAAGATTAATTCAAATAATTTTCATATTATTGTATGAATAATTAATCTATGATCATGATTCTTCTATTAAAATAAACTTATGGATCTTGGATTGTACAACTAGTATGTAATTTATGTACATAATGAGGTAATGGTCATGTAATAAATATTTTGGTCACTAAAGATTATATGAAATCAAGGTTTATTTATTTTTTTAATTAGTATTATATAACACTAGTAAAAACCCTAGGTATAAACAAATGTTTTTAGAAAAACATCCTATGTTTTAGTAATGTATGAGAGCGCATAGTTTTCAATAAATTAAGTCAATATTTAGATACTACAATAGGATGCATATATGGAATACTTGTACTTATTGGGAACAAACATGAAATTTTTTCTATAGGATTTTACTCAATTATCATCTAGGTTACGAAAAAAATCCTTTATGTACACTAGATTTTAAATTCATGGGAATATTATTTAGTAAATAACCATCATTATCCAATCCATTAAAATGTATAAATAACTAATTTAGTTATCAGTTTTCTATATAAAGAAGAATTGAACAATGATATATAGGAATAACCAATTGATAAAAAGGATAAACATTGGGATACCATAAGATATTACTTTTGAGTTAATTTTAATATAAGAATAAATTTTTAATCATCTTTTAAGTTACATTTTGTTTAAAAATTTTCTATTTTAAAAAATGGTGGGAAAGAAGAGAAGACATACCAACAACCAATGTGAGTGATAATGCCAAACATATCAAAAATACACTCCCTATACAGTTGGTGGTGGAGTCAAAAGTTTATTTTTATGCTTTCCCAGTTGTCAATGGATATGAAAAATCACCTAAATATAATGGAACATCTTTCTTAATGTAAGAAATCGAAATATTCTATCAAGTCTTTTTTTATGGAAACAACCACTAACATTTAGTTTTTCAGTCAATACAGTTGTCATTGAAATTTTCTTCTACTCAATTTATAACATCTGTTTTTCACTCAATTGTTTTTAGAAGTTGAAGGGAACACTATAAATCTATTTTTTCGATGAGAGTCTCTTAAATGGAGTGTGTTGGAAACAATACCAAGAAAAATGATGAAATGGTTCATATTGATATAAAAGACATGATGAAAATATTTCTTAACAAATATTTCACTCAAAATCATCAAAAAAATATGTAGAGAAAATTCTTCGAGAATAGGTAAATTTAGGGTAATAAATCACAACATATGAAGTAAAAATGAAAATTATTTCATGATAATTTATTGGTTTGGTTTTAAAAAATTATAGAAAATTAGATATATTATTTTGTTCTTTAAAACTAAATTATTAAAGTCTTTATCTATCCAATAATTTTGTAGTTATGAAGAAGTATTTTGATGTGATCTTAATTTAGATATGGAGTTCAGTTAATAGTCCCTCGGTTATGTAGATCCAGAATGAATGGGTCAATTGATTGTTAGGAATGAAGATCCAAACACCCATATACCAAAAATATTGGAAGATGTTTCATGAAAAAAATATCAAAGGAAAATATATATGCATTAAGAGTAAGAGACAATTTCACTATTCATATGAAATTCATAATGAAAGGAAAATACTACCAACAAAATGGAATTATTGAAGTAATCACCCACTGTTTAATGATTCAAATATAAATGGAAAAGGGAAATATGAAAGCCAATTCACTAAACCATGGGTCACTGAGGGTAATCTATGTCGCAATGACCCTAAATGTATAAGAAAAAAAAGCATATGACATCCCCACATCAGATGTGGAACCTGAAAAAGAAATCATATAGGGTACAATTTCTATCCTCTCATGTGTTGAAAAAAAATTATTTTATTATTATTGTTCTATTAATTCCATTATATATTATAATTTTTCATGAACTATTTAATCAAAATGATTATAAATCTAAGTAAAGATATCCATAATAACACTAAGTGGTGTGATAAATGATAACTTGGTGTTATAATATTCTCATGTTATCTTCTATGTGAGTATCATTCCATTGGATCTTTTAATACATCCCTATGTTTAATTTAATTTAATACTAGGAAAAAATTAGATCTCATTATATAGATTACATATCAGTTTGAAATAATAGGAAATATAGTTTCATATTATGAACCATCTGATGATCCAATACATAATGAAACAATTTGAATAAATATCCATTCCATAATCACTAAATGTTTTGGGTGATTTTTGACTATAACGATCAATACCTTGACAACTTTGTTATGTTAAAGGAAAGAATCAACCATGAGAATATTCCCTATATTGGGGATAACACTAATTTACATTTGGAAGAGTTTCCCCAACCTCAACTATATCGTGTGGTGTAGTTCTTGATAATTATTATACCGAGATCCACTCCTATTTATAAATAACCCTATAGGTTAGCCGTAGTTTAATGTGAGGTGTTAAATAAGAAACAATAACAGAATTTATAAAAAGTATATTTATTCTCTATTCCATCGCATTGGGGTGTTCTAGTTCTCTTTGTTAATAAAAAGTATGTGTCAATGCTGCTTTGTATTAATTACTAAGTGGTCAACAAGATTAGAATGAAGAAAAAGTATCAGTTTCCAATGAATCATGACATTTTGGTCAATTAATAAGAGATATGTAATTCTAAAAAGTGTATCATTATTATTGATAACATCCGCTATGGGTAAATATGGAAGATATTAATTAGATAACCTTTCATATAAGGTATGATCACTATGAGTTTTTAGTGATTCCATTCAGGCAAACTATTTCGACTGAAATTTTAATATTTTTTTATGAATATAGTCATTTGAAACTTCTTCAAAAAAACTACGGAATTATTTATTGATGATATTCTAATATACTCCATGATAAAGGAGTACCATTAAGACCCTATTAAGATTCTATTGGTGACATTAATGAAGGAGATAATGTACACTATGATCAGTCTGTTTGAAATTTTTATGATGGAAGTCACATTCTTGTGGATCGCGATCACAAGTTAGTGATATATCATTCTCCATTCAAATAAAAATAAAACTTAACCACTACTGTCCTAGAAATTCTTTGTTTTCATAGCATGGTAGGGCAATACTATCATTTTACAATAAATTTCTCATAATTTCATTCCCCTATAACTAATTAAAAATGAAAAAGGGTATGTCATGTTTGGATATAATAATTAATGGAATAATTTCAGTAACTCGAGAAGAGGATAATAACTATTCCTATAATCAAACTTCCAAAAATAGGTGATGTTCTTGTGGTATACAATGATTCTTTGAAAAAATGACTGGATTTTTTGTTTATACTAGCTGAAAATGTGATAACATATGTCTCACAACAGTTGATGATCCATTAACAGAACTCGATGAGGAATAATACAGAGTTAGAATTTAAAATCCTTTACTTAAATATTTTGTTTTTTTATTCCATAATCATAATACATATATATCATATATTTTTAGATTAATTTTAATTACATATATAAAAATCGATTACTGAATCATATAGGTGTAGTGTCTTTGGAAATATAGACATGTAAACAAGTGTTTTATAAATGATGCACATCATCTCCCACAATGTTCTTCATAACTAGCCTCATTTTTAGAACTATTGTACTTATTACCTCACTTTATAACTTGGGGAATGAAAATATAATTAAGGGTGAGATCGGATGCCCAATTATTGTTAAAAAAAGGAGATATCAATGATCACTTGAGAATAACATGAACATTGGTGTGGGAGAAAATGAGTATAATATTTGATAATCAATTCCTAGATATCATAAATTAAAATCATTATTCATAACATAAATCATGGATGTCTATGGTACATGAATATAAAGGAATCAATGAACATGGGAAATGACATTATAACATTGTCCTAAGACATAAGTTTTTGGAATACACAAAATCATAAAAATAATAACTTCCATTATTGTAAATGATGATTTATAAGACAATAAATGTGGAATGGTTTCACTCCCCAGAAGGTCAAAGTAGTCAATGTTCACTCCCAAGGATATCAAAACCGACAATGTACTTATATAATTAGGGTCACTTCCCATTCCATTCATGTTTATATCAAGATATATATATCATTACCCAAGTCACTACAGGGAGATATAGGTCCCACCCATAATGTATTGAAAATAATATATATATATATATATATTCTCTCTACATGAAAATTAAACATTCATCATATCAGAATCCATGAAAATAAGTTGATTTCCTAAACATTTAATCATAGAATAAACCATTTAAAAAATGGGACTCAAAAAAATGTTATCATTACATACATATGGAGTAGAAATTAGTTTCAGAAACATTACATCATTTCAGAAGACAATAACCCGAGGAAAATAAACATATTTAATGAAAATAATGTTATCAAAAACATAAACTACTTAGATATATAAAAATATTGTATCCTTGGATGACACCCCTAGTAAATCATAAGTGAAATCATGGGTTTTTGCGTTTGATGAATATATTTAAAATGAAAATATCCATAATCATTCATGAGGAAATTATCATTTCAATTTTGAAATAATTTCATTAAAATATACAACTTTATGAAATATTATGAAAAAAATTCAATGAAAATATACATGAATTAATATAATGGTTGATTCAATGGACTGAGATGTCAGGGCCGCAACAAATTCTTTTATTTCATATAAGTATAAAAAATATTTCTTTCATACCTCTATAAAAATTTTAAAAAATAATTCATTTAGAAAAAGACAAGTACAATCTTTTTAAAACAATATTTAAATATTATATCATTGGAATTAATGCTTTTTAAAAAAGCATATGACAATATTAAAAACATTCTTTAAATAAAATTTTGAAAACATGTATATGGAATAACAAAATTTCAACCCAGGATAGAAATAAAGATGATGTTCCATAAAAATAGTTTTTCAATATTTTTACTATATAAGTATAAGAAAATGAAAGGAAAATATGTATTCTAATGATATTACAGTAGATAATGATAATTAATGAGTATTTTGAGATTTTGATCCTATAATTTAGTTATGATATACGTAATCATAAATAATACCTAAAAACAATGAGATTCTATCAGAGAACCCTTATCAATTTTGAACCTTTTTAATAGTAATCCAAATGAAATAAATAATTTTTTTTGTAAATACCTAGTAAAAAAATAGTATGAATCATTAAATACATTCATATGATGTATATAAAAAAAATAATCCAATGGTTAATATGACTTGTGTCACATGAAAGTAAATGTGAGAGGAAAACCCATTACCTTAGATCCATATTCTTTCATACACATTTTAACATCCTGTAAGACAAATATATCTTTATTATAAACCTAATATATAACCATCATCCTATATAACATAAAACTTATTATTTACTTGTAACCTTTTATAACACATTTTTTAACACTTCATTGTTAAAATCATACTTGCGAGAGATACCAACTTCATTTTTCAATTATTTTTTGGTTTGCTAGTTATAGTCATTTTATTTGAATTAATGTTGAATAATATTCAAAATATTATTAATGATATAAAATAATATATATTAATTATATATATTATCATATTAAATAATAAAATATAGATATAGAAAATGAATTTCAACGTTCATGATTATAGTAGGCCATATTTACACATGGACATTGTTTCAATTTTTGATAGATAGAATGAAGGAAATGTAAATAATTATGTTATATTATAGAATCATTATTATATTATATATAACATATATATTAATTAAATCTATCCGTATTACCGTCTATGTAATACATAACTAAAAAATAATGCACTTCTCTTTATAGATGTGGTGGCCTGAATGTATACATTATCATTGTAATTATTTTTTGAAGGTTTGGAAGGTAAGAAGGCAGATATGATATTATCACTAAATAATTATAATTATATTATAACAAAAACATATAACCGTTTTCCCTATATAATAGCCGTCAATATTATATAGTGAATATTAATTAAATATATCGTTTCTTAGAGATGGTAAGACATACTTATTCTCATGAGATATATTCACTCTCTATATAATAGAATTAGGGTTAATAATGGTGGTTTGATAAAAATAATACCTTTTATATATTTCTAAAAAACATAAGTTATTATTTAATTATGAGTATAAATTTTTTGGAGAAGTACAAATAACAGTTAAAATAAAATTGACCATCTATGGAAATTAGATATTCATTGAAATACCTCTCTTAAATACACCCATAATGGATCTATGGCTGGTCGTTTAAGAAGAATATAAGCTATATAATTTTTATGGGGAAGTGTATAAGATACTATTTAAATTTTTTCAATATATAAGTCTCAATAGGATTGGGATAAGAGAAATGAGAAATTCTTATTTATAATTAAGGGTATGGGAATAATTGAAATTTCCTAAAAGAATTAAATACGTTAAATTAATTATCATGAAATATGTTTCCAAATGTCCTATAAATGGGAAAGGTATGACATTTTAGACCATTAATTACACACACTATCTTATTTTATTATTTTTATGGTTTAATGTCATTTAATAAAATATTATTTTCATAAAATATCATTAATTCCAATATAGAAACTATTCATTTGATTTTAATTAAATGAAAAAAATGGTAAATTTGGAATTTGAATATAATTCTTTAACTTGAAACTGATATGCTATATTCTTCAATTTGTTTTCACACATCATCTCACTCAAATGTTTTTACCTTTAATATTTCAAAAATCATTTATTATTATTTTTTTATTAATTGGATAATTACTGAATCGATGTTCCATAAAATGTTTATATCATTATATAATTACTAAAAATTTGAAATAAATTTTTATATTTTAAATTTTTTCAACAATGTAATTAAGTATACATAAATTAATGCCTAAATTTTTTGCCTCATGCTTCCACATAATTGATATTTTAAAATAAGAGACTCTCATTTTGTAAATTTAATTTATTTTGATATTATATATGTCATTTACAAGGAATGGTTTTTATTAAACAAATAAATTTCATGATTATGGTGATAAGGGTAAAATTTACATTATCTAATAAGAATGAGGATTAGAAATATTTCCTTATAACTTAATGTTAGCTTTGGTTAACATGATTTAACCATTATTAAGGTGATAATCTTTTCCAGGATAATTATTCACATCCAAAAAAATAGCATGCTCCTTTTTACCAATTTTTAAAACCACAATTTATAATATGATATCTATATTGAAAATCCAAATTTCTATAATAGGCATAAATTTATTTTATAAATAAGTGTGCAACAAGTGATGAAAGACACTTTTTCTGAAATATAAAAGTTTAGTCATAAAACATGGATTATTCTTATCCCAACAAAAGAAAAAATATTAATTAAATGTTAAATTTTTTATCTAATATAATTATATAAATTTAGTTAAACTAATTTTCGAATTGTAATTAATCTAAATTATTTTTATAATATTTAATTTTATGCATAAAAATTGTTTTCCAGAAAAATATTTATTTTACTTTCAATGATTTTAATTTTGTTAAATCAATTGGTTCTCAAGGAATTCATTTATACATATGTAACCATTAATATTTAATTATTTATTTAGTACTATTCAAAATCACTAATTTAATGGATTGGTGATAACTATAATTTAATAGTATATCGTGGTTTTTTAAGCTTGATGTTGCATATAACACAAAATAAAAATGATATAAAATTCATATAAAATAGATATTTAATAAAATATCAAGGTGTTATATTATTGTTTCATTAAAATTAATTTTTCTGAATAAATTAATCACTCTCATCTAGACATATGAGGATATCATTGATTCATTATATCATAGGTTTACTATTTATCTTGTTCAAATTTTTTATTTCTCTTGAGAACATTCACCATGTTACTTGTATTATTGCATAGTACATTATATCTACAATCCCATAATTCTAATGGCTATTCCACAAAATAAAGATCATTATCTAATGGTATGACCTCTAATTCGAGTACATGCGATGGACTAGGTATTTAATTGGACATGAGAGATACATTTAAAACATCATGAACTTGAAAGAGGTTTTCTAAAAGTTCCAGGCGATAAGATACAATCCCAAATCGATCAAGAATATCAAAATGGAAGACATACCAAGTTATTTGATATAAATTATTTATTAATATCTTCTGCTTCTTCCATTATGATGGAATTAAAAAACCTATCACCAACATTGAGCTCCATGTCATGTTTTTTATTTTTGGCATAACATTTCAATCGAATATGATCTCCCTTGTTGTGATGTTAAATGAATTCAATTATCTATATCTATCCATAAATAAAATAAGACCATAATATAATTAATTCTTTTAGAACCATGAAAAAATTTAAAATCTATACATATAATTCCATATAAGGCTTCATAATAAGCCACTTAAATTATTGAGTTAATGCTATTATTGTTAGAAAACTCAACTAGAGGAAGGTGATTATCCAAACAACCATTGAAATCCATATAACAACCTATTAAAATATCGTGTATGGTTTGGGGTGTTATCTAAGACGGAATAATAGTTTGATTATAATAATATTTAACAAAACTCAACTATATATCCAATCCCCAGTAAAATTTTCACCAGAACAATAAGGTAAACATCATATCCCGAAAATATACAATTCATTGGGAACTCTATGAAACATTACCACTTAATTAATAAAAATTATAGAATGATCATCCTGAGAGAAATATTATATAATATTAATGATGTGTACTAATGTGGTAAGATAATTTTATATAACCAATAAAAAAAGATAAAATTTTTATTCTGTGGGGAGTCCAATGGAAATATCAATGATAATGTTTCTTATTTCCATTTCAGTATGGGCAATTTTTTAAAAACACACTTATCTATTTCATAAAATGATAGAATACCAATAACTGAGATTAATTCTCCACAATATTTTTCATCCCCTTTTCCAAACATAAATACTTCTTTTATATCTATACATATTTGTAAAACAATTATGAATAATGAATATTGAACTGCGAGATTCCTATAACAACCCATTCATTAAATCTTGTGTTGAAGGAACACATACATGACTATTGAACCTTATCATTCTTTAATAATAAATATAAAAATTAGGGATATTTATCTCCATCATTTCTAGTTCAATATTTTCCTTTTTTGAATATTTAATATTCACAAAGATATATGGTCAACCAATCACCTAAAAAAGATAATATTTCTCCAATTCATTAAAGATTTCATGATCCATCCTTGGAAATTATAGAAATATTGGATATTTATTAATCATCATTATAGAAAATATCACATGATCATTTTGGATCAGAGCATCTTACACATTATTTACTTTCCCATTGTGATATTGTATTCATATGTCATAGTATTTAATTATCACCAAACCTCTTATATGTATCGTATTCAACATTTAATGAGTAAAAATAAACTATAAATTTTTATGAAAGTATTTATATACACTAACATTCTCTATAAATATAATTCCTCCATATCATTAATTGAAAAATTACCACAACTAACTCCAAAACTTTATTTGGGTAATTTTTCTCTCGAAACATTAATTGACATGAGTCATAAGATGCCACCATATCATTCTCCATAGAAACTCATAATAATCATTTTTATTTTGCATCACTATAGATTACATAACCTTTTCCACTACCGGGTAAACAATGAACAGATTCACTGAATAACATTATCTATAGTTACTTAAAATTTTTATCATATTCCTCTATATAAAGGAAATGACCTCCCTACCATGTTAGCACAATGAGTGGATTAGCTAGCCTTGGTAAATTCTCTAAAAACCATTGATAATATCTAACCAAACCAAGAAAATTATGGATCTTAGTTACTTTTTTGGGTCAGGGTATGTGTTAAATAACATCTCTATTTAAGGTAACTGCTAATATACCCACAAATTATATTAGATGTCCCATGAATGAAGCTTTCTAATTTGATAATTTGTAGTTGGTAATTTTTTCAAAAATAATCTCATTCATCAGGGTTTTACCTACAATTCTCAAGTTATCTTTATTCTCTAAATTTCTCTTTGAATATATAATAATATCGTCTATATTCTCTACCAAAAAAATGATCATGTTATTCTATAAATCAATATTAATTTAATATATGTAGATAATAAGAGGATTAGTGAAATCAAATGGAATCAGTATAACTTATGAGTTTCCATACCTTTTACATAATGTTTTATTAGTAATATCCTACTCCATGACCGAAAATTGATGATATCCAGCACCAAGGTTATCCCTAGAAATCTATTATTCAATATATATTTGAACATAAAATTTATTAATATAGGGTATATTATACTTTTTATTGAAAGTTATTTTAATAACTTCTTTACAATAAATACAAAGTCTCATTTCTCTATCTTTATTCATAGAAAAAAGAACTAGAAGACTCTGTTATGACATACTTGGATAAATGAATCCCATATAAAAATTATCATGAAGTTTATTCTTCAGGTCTAATAACTCAATTAACCCAATTATATATGTAGTGTTTTAAATAGATATATAACCATGTATGTGTTCTATAGAGAACTCAAATTCAATATTTATTGGATGAATAGAAAATTCATTAGGAAATTCATCAATAAACTCCTACAAAATTCTCTAATCATTAATGTTGAGTAATCTTCAAACATATGAGATAATAACCCATTTTTAATTGCAAGTGATATCCATATGTAATTTCTACCAGATGTTAATATTCATTTCCTCGTTGATATATGATCATGGGTTATTTTGGAATGTCAAATTTGAATTCCCATTCTAGAAAATTGGCCCATATTTTATGTAAGAAAATCCAATCCAAGAAATAGATAGCATCAAACTCTACCAAAGGCCAAATAAAAAGATATACAGAAAGCAAAATAACACAAACCTAAACCAAAGAAGAATCATATACTTGAGATACAATAATCTAACCATTTAGGGTTGTTACTACTCACTCAACATTTATTAACTTTTGTGCAATAATAATTCACTTATAAACTTTTTTTTATATAATATAGTAGGTAGATCAAGAAAAAAATAATAAATTATAATTTCTATAATAGATAGTAAGTGCAACTTCAAGTATGTTTTTATAATGAAACTCATCAAAAATAAATATCACATTAGACTACCCTTTTTCTATAATATTACGAGATTTATGATTTTGATCATCATCAATACCCATAAAATATGTGCACTATTTGTACTTATTCATAAACTCTTTAAAATTAAAACCATTAAGTGTTGGTGGTGTATTTAGTAGAGATTTATATCTATCTAAATAATTAGAATACATATTCCCATCGAATTATAATTCAATTTTTTGAATACAATTCATTACACAATGGGTATATTTAAAAATTTCCATAATAAAATAACCACTCTATCTATTTTTGCACTTTCAAAACAAATGAATCATCGGCTTCTTACCTCTATGTTTTCTAGAATTTCCATTGATGTTCATAATCAATTTCTTATCAACACTATGTGATTTATGGGTAACTCTAATCTATATATTCACCTTGATGACACATTGAATAATTTATTCATATTTATTGAAGTCCCCTATTGTTAACAACGATTAGAAAAATGGTTTGATAAATCAAATGAATCAATCATCCTAACATTATTGCTGGATGAAAAGTAAATAGGTCTACCTTGAAATTCATGCAAAATTTGACTCAACAGTAATATCAGTTTAGCATTCTTCTGTTTAGACACTAGGAATTATTTCTCCATTTTAATGAGGATAATATTGGGAATATACTTATTAAAAAATAATCCCACTACATATAGTAAATTTATTCATGTTTCCTAGTGATCATGAAATATCCCACCATTGATATGTTATTCTATCCAAATGATAAAAATATTGTATAAAATTTTCATGTTATGAAAATTGGAGAATAGATAATATCATTATAATTTTATTAATCCATTACTCAAAAACTAGGGGGTCAGTATACCCACTAAAAGAAGGTGAATTGTTTCTAAGTAAGTACTTAATTGAATAATTTCCCAACTCTTCTCTATTGTATATTCTACGTAATTCATATCTTGAAAAAGTTGTGTGGGAATAGAAACACAATTTTTCATTCTCTCTCCCATAAAATTTAGTTTCTTAGGTGGACAATAATTTAATTCTCCATCAAATTCGTCATTATGAATACTGATTTGGGTTCTAATGATTGAATAAAACAAAAAATAATAATTTTTGAATTTTATCAAGTTAAAACCCCAAAATCCAGAAAAATAATTTTTATTATTTCATTATCATGATAACTACTCATATGACTCCTTAGGTTTAACATAGGTTATTAATTATCATTAAAAAAATTAGGTTGTTGTAATGATCTATATTTTCATGAAGCTAAAGATTAGTATTTTTTGGATTAAATTCTTTTAAATGGCCATGATAACGTTTTCAAATGAGTTCACAGGGGTCACGAGGGTGTTTAGGACTCGTTAAAATCCATAAGCCCCATGTTTATAAAAAATAATTAGGCCTCACGTTTAGTATAAACTATGCAGCCCGACCAGCTTAGTCTCTACTGATTGTGTAAGGAATAAAAGTGGTGTAGTATGAGGTGAAATTTTTATTTGAAACTATGTGCCTCCAAACCCATAGACATGCAAAAAATAAAAAAAATTGATATTGGGATTTGGAATAGTTCTCAGATGGTTAAGACAATAGTGCACCTTAACTATACATGGAAAGTCCTAAAGCACTGGGTTTGTCACAGTTTGGGTACAGTTGGATAAACCTTGAAAAACAACTATGCAACACCTATTTTTATGGAAAAATAACATTTTTGGATTTAATTAAATTTATTTACATATTTCATTTTCCTATACTCTAATTATAGTAGATGAATGGGTCTTCTTTCTCACTTGAGCTCCCAAAACTCCCAATATAATTATTGAGGAAACTCACATGTCAAAACACCAAATACTGATCCATATGATGCATCAGATCCATCTCAGTAAGATCTAAAATCTCATACCCTCTTATTTCACTTTATCATTATACCCATTGTGATATTTATGTGAAATCAATTTTTACCCATTTTCTTGTAATTAGAAAATTTCCTCGATTTCTCTCAACCTACTATAAATATGTGGCCTCCATCAGAAGAGGAGTCATAAATTACCCTGAGGTAGGTTTTCTCTTCAATTTTGACAAAAGATTCATTATTTTCATATTTTTTATATTGTTCCACCTACCGACCATTCAATATTTTGCTAATATATTTACTTCATCATATTAAACTCATCCACACACCATTATTAACTATTATGGATACATTACATGTATATTATAGAATGTTTCCACAATTATGGACACCCCTTGGGTATTCCAACATGAATTTCCTTTATGGTTAATATTTTTATTTCTCATAATTCCTTCTAATCAGTTAGATTAGGTTATAAATGGGGTTTCGCTAATTGTATAATTTTTTAATGAACCCAAGGAACCTATTAAGTGATTTGACAAACAAAATAATGGAATAACCCTTATTTTTAGTTAAAAATTATCAAATAAACCTTCTATGTGTTCATTGATCCATGTTATTGAATTTCCTGGTTTTGTAAATTAAATGGAATTATTACATAGAATGAAATGTTCATTATGGATCAACATCCTTAAATGGATTGAATGAATTGAATAAAATATAATTAAATAAATTGTAATGGGTGGAAAGGATACACCGTTTTTTATGTTCTGTTAAATGTTGGATGTGAATTGTAATTCCATTATGTAATTGAACTTGACTATTTGTATACATGAGTGGTTACACCTCATTCCATTAACTATAAAACTTATTATTACTTGATATGGGTTGTGAGAGGATGCTAAGGGCTCAATTGGTCATGTTAGTTACATGATTCATTACATCGGTTGTTGATCATGATGTATCACACAACTGAAACTATTTGAGAAATTGGCATGACACACCACATAACATGTTTCAGGTAATGAAATGATGGAACACTCACCATCCCGAGATTCCAGCTATCCTTACAGAACCAGAGTGGGATGTTATTTATTTATTCTACATTTCTTATTATTTATTTTATACCTACACAATATTATGAGTACTACCTAGATTAATTCTAGTCACTATTGGTGGTGTCCTACCTGGATTTTATGTCACACCCTACTCGTTTAACCATTGGAACACAAGTAGATTTTTATTTTATATGTTCTAATAAAGGTAGGAACCCTACCATTAGTTCTTGTTATGTTCACCTATTGCCAGATCATAGGATTAATGGATAGTGTATACGTTAGAGAAGCTAGTGGAGTAGCCTTTGGTTCATTTATTCAATCCTTTATAGCATGTTTTATATGTGAATATACAAATATTACCCTTTAAATTTTTTCCCAATTATATCTATTCATCCATTACATTATTATTATATTAGATTATATATTCTTCAACTTGTGTATATTTCTAATTTTATCTATTTTTCCACTTTGATTAGAGAGTATAGTATTCCCCAATAAAACCTCCACACCCTCTCTACTAGTCTGCAGTGTCTGGTATATGGGGAGGCATGCTTGAATCCATTTAACCCTCAGATCACATCCACAATCAAGTTGACTCCATGCTGGAACAATACAAAGTGTCATCAGATCATGTTTATCATTTTTTTATAATTCAGATAATATAAATCCTACTATGAGATAATGGGACTTGGAATTTACCCTATGCCTAGACATAACTCAACCCTGTATAGGGAAATCCCAAATTACATGGGATAATAATTTTCAGTTATTGATTATTCAATTTATGGTTGATATGAATTAATCATTGGGTGATTCACATATTTTATTACGTTATATATTTTGTTATTATTGGAATTATGATTTATTTTACAAGGCCCTTGGAACCGAGGGAATTCAATAACATGAATCACTATAGGCACAATAAGACTAATGTGGAATGCATTTTTCCATGAAATGTTTATTTTCAATGTCAATTTCACCATTACATTTTGATATTTCCATGATTATTATATAGAATTGTGATGAGTTTATTATCATGGAATGGAAAATATAATTGAAAAATATTGTTTCTACCATATCATAAAAGTGTTTTTCTATGTAGGTTAAATTA
Source organism: Viscum album (assembly GCA_963277665.1). Classification (NCBI taxonomy): domain Eukaryota; kingdom Viridiplantae; phylum Streptophyta; class Magnoliopsida; order Santalales; family Viscaceae; genus Viscum; species Viscum album. The sequence continues at coordinate 497,919,079 of OY728151.1, read as the reverse complement.
GACACCTTAAGTAGTCAATTATTTCATGTTCATGCATGGACCATTGGTCATAGGAGCTATAACATGTTACGGCAAGGGTTAAGTGCATTAACTATTTTCATTCATATGGAGTATGGTCCCTCATGCGTCCCAAATGGTTATATACTTAATTCAACATTTTAATGTGGTTTATATATTATAAGGAGCACAAATTTTAATATTAATATAACTTCTAAATTAAATGTAGCTATTATATACATATGAAACACATACCTAGACCTGAACCCAGCAGTATAAGTGGGTAGTGTGGGTATATCTTACATTATAATTATAATTATAGAATCTTTTACCACCTAGACTTAGCTTTCTTATCAGGTATAGAGGTGTGATCATATCCATAGGATGTCTTTACTCATATGAAAGTTTTCTATACAAAATATTTTCAATTTTTGAAATATATTATGAGGTGTAAATTTTCCATTGTATTATTTTAATGCCAGAAAATCCTCAAGTCGCACACCCTGAAGGTGGTGACAACCAATAACCTTATGTAGAGGTCCATGATCATTCAGTGATTCCTCATGTAGTGCCACCTGTGGACCCTCTTCCTATTCTTGACAAGGGCACTGATTCCTAGTTATGGGAGGGATTAATACATATGTTTCAATCAATTCAAGGAGTTGTTCACCCAACCCATAACATGAAAGTGTTGGGCCAGGTGTTCTAAAGTAGCATCCTCCCACCGTTTCAGGGGATGGAGGACTGCATAGTACTAATTCATGACTTGAAGTGATTAAAAATATATTCAGGCATCTTGAGATGCCTCCAGAGAGTAGGGTCAATTGTTCTTCGTATATTCTATGTGATTATTCCAAGAGATGGTGTGATGTCATTACCTAGGACGATCTACATTGATACATGGAATGGGAACATTTCTAGATAATATTATATGACTATTTTGTTTCTTATTCATTGAAGGTTGATGGATATATATAATTCATGAACATATAGTATGGTGGAATGTATGTGATGGAATACTCTACCAGTTTTACTAAATTTAATCGGTTCACTCCTACTCTAGTGGGTGATGAACATACAGTAGGCAGGCGATTCAAGGATGGGTTGGTTTATGACATCTAATTCTAGTTCAACGCATTCATCTTCACCGCTATCTCTAAAATCACCAACCAACACCTTATTGTAGAGTGGAATTTGGGGGAAGATGATAGTTTTAGTCAATTGGTTCAATTCTTAGATATATCTTCTATTAATCTTCTAAAAATGATGGGTTTGAGGATACTCTCAGAGGTAGTAACAGTTAAGATCCTTGTGTAGACTAATTTTTGATTTGTAAGTAGTTCTTGAAGCTGTGAAACACAAAAACTCAATGTTTACAAGAACCAGTGGAATGTAGTGGCCTTGTTAGGATTGGGAATATCCAACCATTCTTCAATAATTTCCAATCAATTCCTAGAGAGAAGGGATCTACTTATATACCCTACTCGAGAGTGTGTCTATTAGGATCACTGCATGAATGATGCTTGAATACCACCTGTTGATGAGGTCTAGGTTGTGGTCAAGGAAGAGGTAGTGGGGATTAATATTATTAGTGCCAATATAAAGGTCTTCCTAAAGGAATTCAGGTAGTGACTCGGGGTTTTGGTGTAGGACAATTTCATACAACCTATCCAACACCAGATAAGAAGAGTGCCAGACCATATATAGTCTAAGGGACTATTCTATTTTTACCCACTGAAGTTTATTCTATATTTGACACTAGATCAGCTCACTCTGTTATATATGGGTCTATTGTGGTGTTTCTAGGCCTTGATATTGGACACTTTTAGGATGAATGATGCTCAATAACCATTAAGAATGTGATCAAAGGGTGTTCCTCGTTTTAAGGATTATCCCCTTGAGATATGGAAATCCCTATCCGTATCAAATCATTTCTTACATGAAATGTTATGATTTGATGTTTTCATTGGGAGTACGTATTTAGTTCTATATCAAGACCATATTGAATGCTATCATTGGTGGGTGGGGTTTACATCACCCGTGGGTGGTAATGACATGCATAAGGGTGTAGGGGATATTCATGCTACATGATATAGAGCTGAGAAGTTGAGGATGGGTGGTGTGACAACTCATATCACCAATATTTTCCTAGATAAATAGTGGTCAAGACCCATTTTATTTCATCATAAAGTGGAGAATTTCCATGAAATATTTATCGATGACATCTATTGTCTTCCATCGGCTTGTAGGGTAGAATTCACTGTCATGCAAGTTCTAGGAGTAGCACCAGTGACTATTCCTCTTCATAGGATGGATCCTATAGAGCTTCTAGATTCAAGAAGATGTTGGAGGATTTGTAGGAAAATGGAATTATATTCCCCAACACTTATCCTTTGTGTTCATCGATCCTTTTTCCATGAAGGGGGATAATAAACTCTGTCTCTATGTGGATTACCATCTATTTATGTAGCTCTAAGAAAATAATCATTATTCAATTCCCTAAATAGAAGACCTCTTTAATTAGATCCCAGGAGAGAGCGTATTTTATAAGATATATTTGATTTCAGTCTATAATCTGGTACATTTAAGGTCATTAATCCTATGGCACATAGCTTTCAGGAGAAGGTAATTTCCTTATGAGTACATGGTCCTGAAATTCAGGCTCATAAACACAACCACAATTTTTTATGTCCCTAATGAGTGATGTTCCCTACCCATATGTTGACTAATATTTGGTGTTCATTACTAATAATATGTTAGTGTGTTCATGATCCATTCCAAAACACGAAAATCATATCAATATCACACTGAACACACTAAGGGTTAACTAGTACAATGTTATGATCATTAAATGCCACATCTAGACCAAAAATCCCACTTCATATGTCATAGTCTATCAGATTCAGGAGTTCAATAGACCCATGGAAAGTGAGAGTTGTAGTTTCATGTTAGTATACTAAGAAATTCATTGAAATCAAGAGTTTATTGGGTATTGAAAGTTATTACAATGGCTTCATCTAGGATTTATCATATCCTGTAGTTCCCTTTTCATTCTTGATAATGAAATGTTTTAAATAATTATGGTTATATTATTGTAAAGCATCTAATCAGAAAATACGGGGACAATTGACTTCATCTCATATACTAATTTTTCTAGATCTAAGAAGGAGGTATAAAATCTACTTTCTTACATCATGTATTAGGATTGGAGATATTCTAATTTATATTGAGCTAGTCATTATGTATGTATCTCTTCAATTGATGTCCGATGAGAAGAATTACTGGATACAAGACCTTCTGTTATCCACAATAGTTTATACAATACATTATTGGAGACACTATCCACATGGATGGTTTTTTGTGGAATTCACTGATCAAAAGTTTCTCAAGTACATTTTTACATAATGATATATTAATATAAGGTATAACAGGTGGGTAAAGTACAATCAATCATTTGATTTTGAGCCTATCGTGGAGAATGTAATTAAAATTCTGTAACATCCCCAAACGATAAAGGGTTAAATGACTAAATGATATGACTAATATCAACAAATTTCACCTTCTTTTTCTGGATCCCATCTAATTAGTACTCCACAGTTATGCGTATTTGTCCGGGAGTAGTGATCATGATGGGAGACCTTCTGGGAAGTTTCTCAGGGTGTGTGGGAGTGAGGAAAAAGCACACTAAAAAGGACATGTGTTGGCCTATGGGGAATTTCATTAGTCAGATGACCCGTTCGGGCACATGGGTGGACCATGGGGTGGGCCCCACATGTCTTCGGGGCAACTAGTGGTACCCGGTAGGCCCGAACGTGACAACCATGTTAAGGCGGGGTGTATGTGCTATCACCAGGACCTGGTTTCCACATTTGGTATCAGAGGTGGTACCTAGACTTAAGGGCGTTGCACATCCTGGGTTGAGATGTAGGGCCCACAATGAGGACATTGTACTCTAGGGGGGGGGGGCGATTGTAACATCCCCAAATGATAATGGGTTAAATGACTAAATCATATGACTCTTGTCAACAAGGTGCAACTTCCTTTTTGGGGCCCACGTGTCTTTGGGGCAACTAGTGGTACCTGGTAGGCCAGGACGTGACAACCATGTTAAGGAGGGGTGTCTGTGCTATCACCAGAACCTGGTTGTCACATTTGGTATCTGAGGTGGTTCCAAGCATTAAGGGCGGTGCACTGCCTGGGTTGAGATGTAGGGCCCACAATGAGGACATTGTTCTCTAAGGGGGGGGGGGTGATTGTAACATCCCCAAATGATAAAGGGTTAAATGACTAAATGATATGACTCATGTCAATAAGGTGAACCTTCCTTTTCGGGATCCCATCTGATTAGAACTCCACAGTTAAGCGCGCTTGGCCTGGTGTAGTGATCAGGATGGGTTACCTTCTAGGATGTTTCTTAGGGTGTGTGTGACTGAGGACAAGGCACACTAGAAAGGACATGTGTTGGCCGATGGGGAATTTCATTAGTCAGATGACCCGTTCGGGCACGTGGGTGGACCCTGTGGTGGGCCCCATATGTCTGCGGGGAAACTGGTGGTACCTGGTAGGCCAGGACCCAACGAACGTGTTATGTCGGGGTATCTGTGCTATCCCTAATTCCCGATTGTCACAAATTTTATTGGCAATTGTTTGATCCAATAGTCTCTGACATAGGTAGTTCATGAGTCCTTTGTGAAATGAAAACTCATGGACTTATTCATAGAGATGAAAATTTACCTTTAATTGAAACATGGATAGACTATCCTCACAACCTTACTAGTTACTTATACTCTTCTAGATTGAGTATGAATGCAAAAGATATCTGAATCCAAATGACTTGTACAAATTGAAATCACCTCATAAGATGATACATCTTTAGGATGGACCATGGTTTGGGATGACACATTACCAATCCATCGAAGTCTATGGGTCCTAGAAGAAATCAGAGAGGAGTTCATGTGGTAATTCCATTCCTCATCATGGGTGGTTGACCTGAGTGTCACCAAAATGTGTCAGGATCTATCGAACAAGTATTGGGGGTCTAAAAAAACATGAGATTTTTAGATTCCTCACTCACTGTAACTCCTCTTTGTAGGTGAAGGAAGAACAGAAGTGTCTGGTATGGATTTACAGCTATTTTCTTTTATATAGTGCAAATAGGAAGACATTTCAATGTATTTCATGACTATTTTTCATATCAACTAGTGAAAATGATACTATGTGGGTTTTAATTGATCATTTGATGATGGTTGCACCACTTCATACATGTGTGAGAGACCTTATCAGTTGATGATATAGGAAGGTGGCATGTCATTGGTTATGTACATTTTCATGGAGCTTCACATTTTATTATTTTCGATATATTATCTATCTTTACGTTTTGGTTTTGGAAGGGTTTACTGAAGGCCTATTATAAAGTGGTATTTCTGAGTATGGCTTACAAACCATAATCTATTGGAAAAACGGATCGCACTATTAAGGTGTGAGAGTATATGCTCTATTCATGTATCATTGAATTTGGGGGTTCATAATAGAGAACTATTTCCATCATAGTCTTCTCTAATAATAAAAGATTTTATAATTCAATCATGATGGATCCTTATGATGCCTTATATGGTAGTCTATTCCATTAACCATTGTGTGGGGTAGAGGTAAAGGAGGCATCAATGCATGGATATAGATGCTTTTATGGAATTATTTATTCCCATAACATATATTTCAGGATAATGAGGTTGCATTGGATATTGATTCTTCATTTATGGATTATAAATTTAGTATTGTGCATGAGTGTGTGAGAAAACTGTGATGTAATTTTATTTCATTGGAACAGTTTTTATGTTAGCATGACAGAGTATAGAAGGATACCTCGTAATAGGAAGATGATATAAAATCCGAATGGATGTATCTCTTTGTAGATGATACCACTTTACCCTTGGGTGTAAAACATGAGGAATAGTTTATTTAAAAAGCGGAGTTTGTATTGAAACATCTTTTCATGATTGTTTATATGATTATTTTTTGTTTTTAATTACACTAAAAGACCCTTATAATGTCTGATTATGAGGTCATTTGGGTCATCAAGGTGTTTGGGGCTCATTCTGGGCCCATAACCCCTGGTTTTTGGAAAAATAATTATGCCACAATGTTAGTAGAAACTTTTTAGCCTAGTCTGTATGGTCTCTACGAACCATGCAGGGAAACATAGAGGTGTAGATAGATCCACAAAATGTTTCTAAAACTATGAGACTCAATGTGCATGGATGTGGGAAGAACTAAAAAATTTTGATAATGGGATTTTTCCATGTTAGGAAGACTATGTTCCTTAACAATGTTGGGCAATTCCTTAAGTAGTGGCATGGGAATGGTGTGTGTATGGGATTCTAAATCCTGCATAAAAAGTGTGATAACCCTATTTTGTGTGTGAAAATAAATTATTTCCCTTAATTAAATATATTTACATATTTTTCATTCCACTCATATCATTTTAATAGTAGAAAGTGATTTCTTTTTTCCTTGATATCGAAAACAACTCAATCTTGGCAATGAGCTAACTCACACATCAAAACTACCAATCACGATCCATCATAAGAATCTGATCCGTCATGGTATGATCTAAAATAATCTCTCTAACTATTTTACTTCATTTTTAGATCCATTTTTATATTTAGGTGAAATCTATTTTTCCCAATTTTTAGGGAATTTGATTGTATATTCAAATTATCAAAAACTAATTTGAATATGGGGCTTCCATTTGTTGAGTATTCTTCAAGGGACCTATGGTAGGTGGTATGACCCCCCCCCCCACCATAGTTTTGATGTTTTCAATGATTTTTCATTCTTCCCTAGATCATTATTTTTACCTATCCCCCAAAAATAGAGTTCCTCATACTACATTGATCAATAAACCTTACATAACTCTTGTGGATCCTTCTTGAGTATATTAGAGGATGTTATCGAAAATTTTGGTCACCCCTTGCATGTTACAACATGAATGTAAATTAATAGTCAATTTTTTTATTTATCGGTCATCCATATAACAATAAACAATGCTTGTAAATGTTATTACGGTGTTGTATAATTGTTTAATGAATCGAAGGAACCTTATACATTCATATCCAAACATTATAATAAAATTTTCCTTATTTTTAATTGAACAATATTAAATGACACCTTCTATGTTTTTATTAAGCCTTATAATAGTTTTTTTTATTTTATTAAACTAAATGGATTGTTTATTTTCTAAATATTGTTCATGATGTCTTACCTTCCTAAAATTTAATGAAATTAAATGATATTAATAGTAATTGGTGGATAAGTCATAACATTTATTTCTAGTAAAAAAAATTTATTTTCAATTTTAATGAATTTTGGTGACTGAACATGAAATTTGAGATACATGAGAGGTGATTCTTCATTTATTTTATTATAAATATGACTATTCATTGATATGGGATGTGAGAAAATGTAAATTTTTAGTTTATATTTAAAGGTACAGGCTCCCTTACATTGGGTGTTGAGCACGATGTCTCACACCACTGAAACTATTTGGATACTAGTAATGACATGCCACGTTTTTGTTTAATGTAATGACATGATGGAACACAGACTATTTGATGTAATGATCATTAAGTTTTTCCGATTTTAGGGAATTTAAGGATTGTACCATTTTCATGAGATGGTAGGAATATTTAGAAAAGAAATGAATATATGAGTTATAACCTGGTCCATATAATAACTAGTATTCCAGGTATGCAACCACTTACATCGGAATGTTCTAGGTTCATATAGGGGGATGAAATATATAACTACACTATGTAAATTATTATTATTATATAGATAGTGAATGATATTACATTCATCCCAATCATGACCTGATGTAGGTATATTTGTTATTTATCTTTTAGGAACCTGAGCATGTTGTCATTTATTTATTCAACATTTTATATTATTTATTTTATTCCTTCGAACTTTTTTGTTATGGTAACTATATAGTTTACATCAATAAATAGTTTGGGGTGGATACTTGTATTTTATATCACATCCTACTCATTTGTCTGTTGGTAACCGAGTAGATTATTCATCTTGATGTTCTAATAAGGGAAAGTGTCATACTACTAGTTCTTGATATGAATACATATAGTTGGAGCAGAGGAGTAGATGATTGAGCATACAATTTATATTCTAGTGGGCCATACTAGTTTATCCTTCTTTGTATAGCATGTTGGTATATGTTTGTACCCCTGTCCACCCTTTTTATATCATCATTCAATGCATCCCTGTATATGAAACTACCTAGTTCATTTTAATTATTATTATGTTTCTTAGATATATCTATTATTCCACTAATTTATTATTATTCAAGATTATATATGATTCATAAAATATATATTTTGTTGTTGGATCCATCTTTACACACTTATTATAGGGTGTAGTATCCCCCACAATATTACATTTACACAGTCGTTGATAGTTACTAGACTCTGGAATACGGGGATTCACACTTTATGCCATGTGACCCACCAACTTGATATTGTAGTCGAGATGCCTCTGGTTCTGAATATTAGAGATGATATACTACAGATATACATATCCAGAAGGTTAAAGCAATAGTATTCTCATCCAAGTTTCCAACATTTTACTTAACTATACTATGATACCAATTTTACAGACCTAGACTTATCTTACCATGATATTACATCATAGTTGATGAATATTAATTACATAACATAAGGATACATTGTAGAATAATATATGTTTCGTAACTTTTTAACCATTGATTGTGAAATAACTATTTCAAAAGACATATACATCATGTCCCACTATGTTCTTCATAATTAGGACCCTTCTAAAACATATCATACAAAGAACATTTCCTCAAAAGCTATGGAAAGGAAACATAAGAAATGGTCATATAAGATGTTCAGTAAGGGTAAAAACGGGAGATATAAATGTTCAATTGAAAATAATATGAGCATTAGAGTACGGAAACAAGATATTAACATTTCAAAATTATATTGTTCATATAATAAATCATAATATTGGGTTGTTACATAAATTGTAGAAGTTAATTAGAAATGAATCATAAATAAATCAATGGACATGAACCATGAAAACATAACTTTAGCATAATAATTATGTTTTGGGCATATAAATAAGCATATAAATTTAACTCCAAAGTATTAAAGTTTCATTTCCAACATTATTATAGTTGAATGGTTTCACTCTCCAAATCATCATAGTAGTCACAGTTCACACCCTAGACTATCATAGTTGGTAAATGATCTTACTAATCTTGGTGCACTCATTATTAGAGTTCCCTATATCACATGAGATATCTCTATTAACTAAATTCATTGAAAGGAGGTATTTGTATCACCACTCATTTAATGAAAAATCATACTTATTCATACCACATGATCATGAAAAATTTAATCATATCAGAACCAAATAAATGATATGGATTTCCTAAATAATTAATCATTTAATAACCCATGAAGATAATGTGGGTTACATTGACATTTCAATATAGATTATGAAATGAATAGAAATGCGTTTTGTAATCATTTCATCATTTCAACATGGCATAACCTATGGAAAAGGATTGGATTTGAGACCCACCTTTTCATTATAAAAATAAATGATGCATAGAATTGATAAGAATTGTATCCTTAGATCACATACATAGTAATGGCTAATTTAAAACAATTGTGTTATCATTGATGACTAAAAAATCCATTAAATGATTTCAAGAGATTATTGAAGGAAAATTCAATTCATTCATTAAATGTAAAAAAATTCCATTCATAATTTTATAAAATATATAAAAAGTACAACATTATGAAAATGAAACAAAGATTTATTTTAAAAAACTTTTATAAAAAAGTCATTAATGGGTAAAAATGATTTATCCAACAAAAGGAAAATTATATAAATATTATTTAATAATTTTTTAGATAAATCATATATGGGAAAATGTTTTTTCTCCCAAAGAGATAAATAGATTCAGTTATCCAAAAAACATACTTTTATTCTTTTCAGTACATAAGGTGAAAGAAATTAAGGGAAAAAATAATGTATTATTATGCAATTTATATATAATAGTTAAATTCATATGGTTATTGAGATGTCGACAATATATTATATCATCATATACTTGATCATAAACAATCCCTAGAAAGACTGATATTATAATATAAGCCCCTTACAACATTGGTGAATATTGAATTTCCAGAACAATTAATAAAAAACATTGATGGATATATAAATATGTTTAAAAATTTGTAATATTAATAATATATTATTTTCTGGGGTAGTGTATATTCCATAAATAATAAACTTTTTGTGAATATAATATCAGTCTCATGGAAATAAAATTGAGAAGAGAATACCTTACCTTAGATTCAACTTTGTAAATATGTATTGAAACCTCATGCATAACAAATATAGCTCTAGTTTACATATATTAAAGATAAAAACACATATATATCATAACATATATGATTTTATTATATCATTTTATCATCGTTTTTTCAAAACATCATTATTATTTTCACTGTTCTGGGTGGTATCTTCTTCAATATTTATGTAAGTTTTTGTTTTATAGTTTTTGACTTTCAATTTGGATCAAATTTTATAAAATAAAATATCATAACAAGTACATAAGTATTATATATATTCACTATATAAATTTTTATTTTCATTAATAAAATATGAAGATATAAAAAATAATTACAATGTCCATGGAAAAGATAGACCATACACACTAAAAAAATTGATTCCATTTTTTGATGAATTAGAAGAATGAAAGGTAAAAATATCTATTATAGAATCATTATCATATCATTTATATAATATATATTAGTTATATCCTACCATATTACCATCAATGTAAAAACATAATGAAAAATGAGTCATGTATCTTTGTTAAGGTGGTAGTCCACTTGTATGAACGATCGATGTTATTTTTTCCAAAGGATCGAAAGGTATGAAAATTGATATGACATTATCATGCCAAAAGTTTAATAATGTCATAATTATCATATCTAAACATTAATAAAATCTTAATAACATTCCATAAAATATTTTTTTTATAAATAAACTATATCGTTTGGTGGTTATGGTAAGAAGTTCATACACACAAGTGATATTTTTACCTCCCCTTGGATGGAAATAGTAACTAAATAATTATTTTATTAACAATATAATATATTTATTGGAAGTATAATAAAAACTAAAAATAGAGAGAATTGTTATGGATACTATCTATTATTTGATGTAACTCCTTTAGATCTCTTCTTAAGGGATCATGGGACACAATTTTCAGAATACTTTGACATTAAGAATATGTATCAATAATGGAAAAAGTGAATTTGTTATAGTTTGGTAAATATACAAAAATCAATGTGATGTTTAGAATAGAAAAAGGAGGGGTTAACTTTTATAATTGAGGGTATGGGAACCATTTTAATTTCATTAATGATTAAAAATTAATAAATTTACCTTCTAACAAAATGGTTAGAAATGGTTTATAATTTATAATGGATAAATAAATTTACCATATATTTTCTACCTTTCATATTTTTATTATTTTCTTGTTATTAAACAACATATTATTTGTAACACCCGATATTTTATGAGAAATATTTTGTTTTTATGTTATATAAATCATCAAAGAAATCTTTAACTACACACAACACTATCTTGTCTTGCTTTACACGCAACTGCGGCCTTCCTCGATAGCTTGCGTCATACGGAATATCGAGTTTCACTAAACAACGATATGCTATTAAAATATTACTAAACTAGCCGTTAGGAATAGTAATACCCACTTTTTCACATTTTGTAAATTTTATTTTTAAAAATGAACTTCATTTTTGTATTCGGAATATCGAATTCAGCCTAGGGTGAATTTTTGGAATTTTTCTGAAAACTTTCAATTTTTGTTGAATAGTGAAAACACTGGGTTACTATTTAAAAACAGACTTTTTATTTGAATAATTATTTATTTTATTTAAATTTTTTTAAGTCAAAATAGATACATAATACCTATATAAGTTATATTCAATTCAATGGAGTCATTTTATAATAATTTTAGATATATAAAAATTTTATTGAACTTTTCACCGTCTTTTACCCACCTCCTAGGAGAATTTGCAAATTTACATAAAACTTAATTTTACCTCTTTTGTGAGTGTAATTTTGAATATCTGAGAGACACGGTTAATATCAAGGACTAAAATGTGGTTAAATGAGATGAAACTAATTTCTTGTGAATAATAACTTTTTACTTTTTTTACCACGGTTAAAAGTAAATAGGGAAATTAAGGGTAAAAATGTTATTATTATTACACTAACACATGTACTAATTCTATTGGATAAGTGTAATTCGACCAAAAACAATCTTAGGAATAAAATATGACCATTTAGGCTAACTTGGATTAGATTAGGACATTTAATATTAATTTACTTAAAGAATAGTTAAAATAGTTAAAATCAAAGATTTATAACTAAAATTTTTTTAATATAGGGTTATACATAAGATAAATTAGACTATAAATATTCATTAGAAAGCTAAAACGATTTCCTAAATAATGGTATTTTATTTTTAATTTTTATAAAATAAATTTATTTATTTATTTATGACACAATGATGATGCATTAATTATCTTATTAATGAAATATTGACATAATTGATATTATAAATACCCAAATAAATGTAATTTGAGACTTTTTATGAATTAAAATAATTTTCTAGGTTAATATGACATATTATTATTGATTTTATTAGATTTTTTGAACTAATATTTCTGTTATGATTTTCACAATAATCAATTACAAAATAGTGTCAAAATTGACATTAAATAGCTTTTAAAACAAATATTATATTATTAATTGTTATTTTGTTCCTAAAAATCTAATGATCGGACAAATGAAATAGATAAGGTTATATATATTAATAATAAACAACTTGGGGTTTGTTTGGCTTGTTATAGTATGTTTATTAACCTTATAGTGTAAGAAAACAAGAAGACACTGTAAAAGTTAAATTATCTAACTTAAAGTTAAATCTAAATGATAGGGTTAATATAGATACCTAAACTTGTATAAATTATATTGGATGAGATGAATTAGACCCATCCCCAGCTTAGATTCTAAATAAATTAATTTGGAGATATTAAAAACCGAATATGACTATATAATAAAATAATATTTTTAGTTTTTCCTAAGGTGCCCCTCTCCTTCCTTATAAAAGGGCACCTCCTCCCTCTCTTCCTCACATCACATTGAGCCATCAATCTCGGCCAAACCCTGCCAAATTCTCTTCTCCACTTCCATAGAAACATCCTAGAGGTCCTGGTTTTCATCAAAGATCAATTTTATTTCCATAAGATGAGGTCTCAAAGAGGCGCTTCAGAGAAGAGGTAATGTTTGTTACCGAATCTTTCAACTTTATTTCCTCTTCCACTTATTATTCTTTAGTTTTTTTATTATGAAGTAATAACATAAGTATCACTCATATACAGATATGTTATTATATGTATGAAACAACCCTATTTCACCATCTATCCATCCTATGGAAAACGAAATCACCGCGCGTGCGTACATACGGAATACCGTCTCCACGCCATGGTGTAATCTATTTTCCACCAACACCTTACTTGGATGGGTATAATGGTGTAAATAATAAATATTTATGATTATTTTAAAGTGATATTCATTCTGAAATAGTATAAATACACTCCAATACCATTCCACGATCATGGTAACGATATCATCGCTCATGCGTACGTATGGAATACCGTCTCCACGATGTGATGCGACTCGTTCTAAATGATCTTCATTGCATAATGATTATATAAATGAATTTAATGAATTAATATGATACATATTACACTAATAACATTCTGGAAATGATTTATCTATAACCTAAATAGAAGAATAAGAATTTATTCGACAAAACACGCCTAAGAACAAAAAGTAATAAACACACCGAATAACAAGTAGCAATGAAATATTACTAATAAGAATCTAAGAATATGGACATATATGATATCATAACAATGAGTATGGTTCTAGAATAAGTCAATGACAATATTTAAACCATTATACAGGAGGTTCGGACACTTACGAATCAAATTGGACCAAAGGTATGGGAAAATATCACAATCTCATTTTTATCCGAGATTGTTTATACTTTGGTATTTACTGGTGTGTATTTTATAATCCACATATATGTTTCCTCAATATTTAATATTATTTCTATCCACCTACAATTTTTTAAATCCAATTTTACCCTTCGGTGAGTTTTTAGTAAAAGATATGAATTGAATCTTTTGTTGTTTTTCGTACGAGTTACTTTTTGACTTTTCCGACAAAAGTACGAGAAGAATGTTTTTTTAAACTTATACGGAATGAATGGATTTTTAAAACATTATTTCCAAGAAGCTTCCTTTACACGTTTTCATGTTTATTTTTAATCAACTTCTTTTAGTTTAAAATTGTATGACATGTTAAGAAAGGAAAAATGTTTTTGAAGTATAAAGGATATTTTCCTCAAGAATGGAGTTCATCGGTTTTATCAAAATTATTTTACATCTAAGATAAAATAGGTTTCTATTTCTACCTCTATTATTACATTGATTTGATTTGGTTGTGATGGAATTATTTTTATGAATTCCTTTATCTTATATGAATTGTTTTATGATGTCACGATGTTTAAGAATCCCATTTTTATTACATGGGTTATACAATGATGAATGATTTATGATTTTGTGGCACACATAAGAATAGTATCATTATGAGATGGGTGGGACCTATATCTCCCTCCAATGAATAGGGTCAAGATTTATATCTCATAAAATAGAGATGGATGGAAAGGCAGGATAAACCGGTTCAGTGAAATAGGACTGAAACGAGGGGTGAACTCAGTTCAGAAATGGACTTTTTCCTCTAAGATAGTCTTGGAAATGTGTCTTGACTACTAAGAAATGATTCTCTATGATTATGTGTGTATGCCACAAATTTTTATGTTTTAAGTTATGATTATTGGGATTACATTTCACTACTATGATTTATCCCATGTTGTGAAATTATGATCTCTTTTTCAGGTTAAGATTTCCAAAATGTTATGTTCTTATGAATATGATGCGATTGATATTTCTTTTGTCTACCCTTAATGTGCATTTGAGCTCACCCTTTTGTATGTTTTCTTTCCTCAGGTCAGGAAGAAGGTTATTAAGTAGGATATTCCAAAAGGGACGGTAGATATGATGAAACAAATGGGAGACAATGTAGATGGTTTATGAACCAGTTGTTCAAGTTTCCCAGTTTCCAAAGACACTATAACTATACGGTCCTTTCCTGGTTTTGTTATATGTTATAACAAGTGTGCATCAATTCTGAAGAAATAAAAATGTGTGAAAAGTATGGGTCGTTATAGTTGGAATCAGAGGAAAGGTATAGTCAACCTTTGGAAACTAGGATGTGAAAGCCTTAGTAAGAAACCTAAGGATATGTCTAAGCATAGAACACAATCATAGTGTTATAGAAATTGGAATGAACAACCTATGATAATACCTTAAGTGTGATATTTTATTCTTGATTATGTGTTTTTTCTATCATAATTTGTGTTTCTCAAACTATTCTTCTTCATTTTAGTCAATGGCTGGAACCCGAAGGATTCATGTTAATGCGGAATGCAACAGGCAATGCAATGATTGTCCCCCAGAGCAACCAAACGTTATGGGAGATGGAATGAAAAATCTTTTAGCCATGCTCACACAACTTTCTCAAGCTATGAATCATGCAGAACTTCCAAACGATCAAAAGAAGAAGAAACATTTTGTTGAATCCTTCATGAGGCAGCGTCCACCTTCATTCAGTGGGTCTTTTGATCCATTAGTGGCTGAATAATGGATCAGTACCACTGAAAAGATATTTTCAGTTCTTCAATGATCTGAACATGATAAATTCATCTTAGTAGTGTATCGTTTGGAAGGAGATGCTGATCAATTGTGTAATCTTATTAAGAATTAGAGGAAAAGGGATGAAATTGAGTCCATGGAATGGGATGAGTTCAAGAACATATTTTTCAATAAGTACATCCCTCGTATTCTCTGAACAAATATGGAGAAGGAATTTCTTGAACTAAAGCAAATGGATGATGAATCTGTTTGGTATCTATGAAGAAAATTTTACAAGACATTCAAGGTACGCTTCTAGTATTATTATCCAACCTAATAGTAAGATCGATCGATTCTTTAGTGGGTTAAAACCAAGTCTTCGAAGGGTGTTATCCATAAGAGACTTCAATAGCTACGAGGAAATCATTCGATGTGCTCTCAAGGTTGAGATAGAGATTGGAGTAACCCATCAGTCATATGGGTTTGATAAGAAGAGGAAAATGGAATTCAATGGAAAATCTATAGATTACACTGAAAAGAAGATTAGTTTTCTTTTATGCTCAATGTGTGGAAAGAAACATGGAGTAAATTTCCTTAAAAGGATAAGCAAATGTTATAAGTGTGGAAAAGAAGGTCATCGGGCAATTGAATGTCGAAATAATGGGAATAATATGTCTAATGATGCAAACAAAGGAAGGGATACGTAGAATGAACCTACTACCCTTCAATGTTTCAAGTTCAAGGATATGGGGCATTATCCCAATCAATGCCCAAATCCAAGGGTTGATGATGATGATCGACGTCAACAAACACTTAAGGCCAAAGAAAATGGAAAGTCACATGTAATTTCTATCAGCGTTGTGGAGTACGATAACGAAGTGGTGAAAGGTAAACATACCATCCACTCTAAAGTAGCAAATGTTTTATTTGATTCTGGATCCACCAACTCTTTTTTTTAAAGAATTTTCTAAGGGTATCACCGTATTACCTCAAAAATTAGATATTGAGTTATCTCTGACTACCCCTAATGGAACAACAGTCGCATCAAAAGTTTATAATTCTTCTCCGATTGAAGTTTGTGGGAAAGTGCTTCCTGCAAATCTTGTGATACTTCCTATAGTGGAATTTGATGTGATTCTTGGCATGGATTGGCTTTCTTTATATGGATCTCATATCAATTGCCAAAGAAGGGAAGTCACATTTCATATTCCAGATCAATCTATGATCGTCTATCGATGCAAGGATGAAAATAACCTTCTAGTGGAAATTTATTCCATATTATGGGTTTGGATTCCAGTAAATGAAGGTTATTTATCTCAAATGGTTGTTGAAAAACTCACGATTAAGAATATAACCATTGTACGGAAGTTTGACGATGTCATTCAGGAGGAATTTCTGGGTCTTCCACCAAATTGTAAAGTTGAGTTTTTAGTAGAACTCGTACCAGGTGCTTTGCCTATTTCAAAGACACCTTATAGAATGGACCCAATTGAGTTGCAGGAATTGAAGAAGATACTCCAAGGGAATCTTAATAAAGGATTCATATTCCCTAGTGCATCACCATGGGGAGCACCTGTTCTGTTTGTTAAGAAGAAAGATGGATCAATGAGACTCTGCATTGATTATCGATAACTTAACAATATCACGATCAAGAACAAATATCTTCTCCCGCACATTGATGACTTATTTGACCAACTACGCGGAGCTCAATAATTTTCCAAGATTGATCTTCGTTCAGGGTATCATCAATTAAGGGTAAAATGAGAGGATATACCAAAGACAACTTTCCGTTCAAGGTATGAACACTATGAATTTATAGTGATGCCATTTGGTCTTACTAATGCCCCTACTATCTTCATGGATCTGATGAATAGAGTCTTTAGAGACTATCTTGATCAGTTTTTGGTTGTCTTTATAGACGATATTCTTGTCTTTTCAAAGAGGAAGGAAGAACATGAAGATCACTTGAGAATTATATTGAAGACCCTGAGAAAGGAGATGCTTTATTCCAAATTTACCAATTTTTATTTTTGGATTCAAAAAGTTGCATTTTTGGGTCACATAATCTCAAAAGAGGGGATATCTGTGGATCCAGCAAAAATAGAGGTAATCAAAAGAAGGTCGAGACCAACAACAGTAACCGAGATCCAAAGTTTTCTTGGTTTGGCTGTATATTATCGACGTTTTGTAAAATATTTTTCATGATTATCTAATCCACTCACCAAGTTGAATCGAAAAGGAGTTAAGTTCGTGTGGACGGAGGAATGTGGAGAGAATTTCAATGAGTTGAAAAGAAGGTTATCCAGTGCACCTGTACTCACACTTCCTTGTAGTGGATATAGGTTTTTGATCTATAGTGATGAATCCAAGAAGGGGATGGGTTGTGTTCTTATGAAAAACAATATGGTGATAGCTTGTGCCTCAAAACAGTTGAAAATCCATGAGTAAAATTACCCAACTCATGATTTGGAGTTAGTTGCAGTAATATTTACAATAAAGATTCGGAGGAATTATCTTTATGGAGAAAGGTGTGATATTTATACAGATCATAAATGTTTAAAGTATATTTTCACACAAAATGAGTTGAATATGCGCCACAGTAGATGGTTAGAGCAGATTAAGGATTATGAATGCTCAATTCATTACCACCCTGGGAAAGAAAACAAGGTGGAAGATGCATTAAGTTTACAAGACCATGCTAGCTTATCCATAATTAGGATCACAAAAGATCCAATATTTATGGATTTACAAAGGATGGATCTTGGAATTATAATATAAGGGGGGAAATCGTATCTTTCTCAAATGAATGTTTGACCATCTATACATGTGAAGATTAAAGAGGCACAGAAAAAAGATGTAGAGTTATAAAAGAAGGTGAGAAATGTTCATGAATTCAACCTTGATTTTGATGGGATAATAAAATTCAGGAATTGGGTTTCTGTTCCTCCCATCCCAAAATTAAAGAAGGAGCTGCTGCATGAGGCTCATAGTTCTTCATTCTCTATTCATCCTGGAAGCAAGATGATGTATAGGGACCTAAAAGAGTACTTCTGGTGGGATGGAATGAAAAGAGATTTTGCTGAATATGTCTCTCGAAGCTTAGTTTTTCAGCATGTTAAAGCTAAGAGACAGAAGTCTAAGGGGATGTTACAACCATTACTCATACCTGAATAGAAATGGGAAAACATCACTATGGACATTGTCACTAGACTTCCTAAAACATCAAAAGGAAATAATGTTATCTGGGTCATAGTTGATCATCTTATAAAGTCATCACACTTCATTTCTATTAGAGTGGATTTCCCTCTGGATCATCTTGCCGGGATATATTTGAAGGAAGTGGTAAGATTGCTTGGAGTACCACTTTCTATTATATCAGATCGGGATCAGAGATTTACCTCGATGTTCTGGGGAAGTCTTCAGCATACTCTGGATACAGAGTTGAGTTTCAACACTGCTTATCATCCTCAGATAGAGGGTCAGTCTGAGAGAACAATTCAAACTCTAGAAGATATGTTGAGAGCTTTCTCTATGGATTTCAATGGTGGTTGGGATGAACACCTACCTTTGGTGGAATTTTCTTAAAATAATAGTTTTCACTCTAGTATTCAGATGTCTCCTTATGAAGCTCTCTATGGAATGAAATTCAGGACTCCAACTTGCTGGGATGAAGTTGGGGAATGAAATCTATTAGGACCTGATCTTGTTGATGAGATGGCAGAAAAGGTCAGATCTATTCAACAACACATAAGAGCAGCTCAGAGTCGACAAAAAAGTTATGCCAATTACCTAAGAAAAGACCTAAAGTTTGAAGTGGGTGAAAGAAGGGAAAACTGAGCACTAGGTATATCGGTCCTTTCAAAATAATGGATCGTGTTGGGAAGGTAGCTTACCGATTGGTGCTTCCACCGAATCACTCCCAAGATCACGATGTGTTCCATGTATCTCTCCTGAAAAAGTACATACCTGATCCTTCACATGTACTCAGCTCAAAAGTTGTACCGCTGGAGCAAGATCATTCTTATGAAGAACAGCTGATAGAGATTCTGGATCATAGCGAAAAAATTCTACGGAACAAGACCACTCGCTTGGTGAATGTATTATGGAGGAACCACCAATTAGAAGAAGTTACATGGGAGCTTCAGGATATGATGAGGGAGAGGTATCCTCATCTGTTTGTTGCAAAGTGAAAAATTTCGAGGGCTAAATTCATTTTAAGGGGGTAGAATGTAAAACCCGAGACTTTTATGAGAAATAATTTGTTTTTATGTTATATAAATCATCAACGGAATCTTTCACAATACACAACACTAGCTTTTCTTGCTTTACACGTAACTACGACCTTCCTCGATAGCTTGTGTCGTACGCAATACCGAGTTTCACTAAACAACGATATGTTATTAAAATATTACTAAACTAGCCGTTATGAATAGTAATACCTACTTTTTGAAATTTTGTAATCAAAATGGACTTCATTTTTGGATTCAGAATATCGAAATTATCCTAGGGTGATATTTTGGTATTTTTTTGAAAACTTTCAATTTTTGATGAATAGTGAAAACACTCTGTTACTATTTAAAAACCGATTTTTTATTTAAATAATTATTTATTTTATTTAAATTTATTTTAGGTCAAAATTGATACATAATACCTATATATGTTCAATGCAATTCATTGGTGTCATTTTATAATAATTTTATATATATAAAAATTTTATTGAACTTTTCACCGTCTTTTACCCACCTCCTAGGAGAATTTGATAATTTACATAAAACATAATTTTACCGCTTCTGTGAGTGGAATTTAGAAAATCTGAGGGACATGGTTAATATCAAGGACTAAAATGTGGTTCAATGAGATGAAAATAATTTTTGGTGAATAGTAACTTTTTACTTTTTTTTACCACGGTTAAAAGTAAATAGAAAAAATAAGGGTAAAAGTGTTATTATTATTACCCTAACACATGTACTAATTCTATTGGATAACTGTAATTCGACAAAATACAACCTTAGGAATAAAATATGACCATTTAGGCCAACTTGGATTAGATTAGGACATTTAATATTAATTTATTTAAAGAATAGTTAAAATAGTTAAAATCAAATATTTATAACTAAATCATTTGTAATATAGGGTTATACATAAGATAAATTCGACTATAAATATTAAATAGAAAGATAAAACGATTTACTACTTAATGGTATTTTATTTTTATTTTTTAGACAATTAATAATTTTATTTATTTATGACACAATGATGATGCCGTAATTATGTTATTAATGAAATGTTGACAAAATTGATGTTATAAATATCCAAATAAATGTAATTTGAGACTTTTTCTTAATTAAAACAATTTTATAGGTTAATATGACATGTTAGTATTGATTTTATTAACGTTTTTAGAACTAATATTTTTATTATGATTTCCACATAAATCAATTACCAAATAGTGTCAAAATTGACATAAAATAGTTTTTAAAACAATATTATATTATTAATTTATATTTTATTCCTAAAAATCTAAATTTCATCCAGATGACTTATATAAGTTTCTATATATATTAATAATCAACAACTTGGGGTTCTTTTGGCTTCTTATAGTAAGTTTATTAACCTTATAGTGTAAGAAAACAAGAAGACACGGTAAAAGTTAAATTATCTAACTTAAAGTTAAATCTAAATGATAAGGTTAAAATAGATACCTAAACATGTCTAAATTCTATTGGATGAGAGGATTTCGACCCATCCCCACCTTAGCTTCGAAATAAATAAATTTGGAGCTATTAAAAACCGAATATGACATTATAATAATATAATAGTTTTAGTTTTTGCTAAGGTGCCCCTCTCCTCCCTTGTAAAAGGGAACCTCCTCCATCTCTTCCTCACACCACATTGAGCCATCAAGTTCGAGAAACCCCTTCCAAATTCTCTTATCCACTTCCCTAGAAACATCTTAGAGGTCCTCGTCTTCTTCAAAGACCAATTTTAGTGCCCTAAGAGGAGGACTCAAAGAGGTTCTTCAATGAAGAGGTAATGTCCGTTACTGAT
Organism: Viscum album; assembly: GCA_963277665.1. Classification (NCBI taxonomy): domain Eukaryota; kingdom Viridiplantae; phylum Streptophyta; class Magnoliopsida; order Santalales; family Viscaceae; genus Viscum; species Viscum album. The sequence continues at coordinate 497,897,135 of OY728151.1, read as the reverse complement.
TCTTTCAACTTTGTTTCTTCTTCCACTTCTTCTTATTTAGTTGTTTGATTATTATGTAATAACATCAGTATCACTCATATACTGATATGTTATTATAAGTATGAAACAACCCTATTTCACCATCTATCAATCCTATGGAAAATAAAATTACCGCGCGTGCGTACGTACGGAATACCGTCTCCACGCCGTGGTAAATCTATTATCCACCAACACCATACTTAGATGGGTATAATAGTGTAAATAATAAATATATATGATTATTTTAAAGTGATATTGATTCTATAATAGTGTACATACACTCAAATACAATTCCACGATCATGGGAACGATATTATCGCTCGTGCGTACGTACGGAATACCGTCTCCACGATGTGGTGCGACTCGTTCTACATGATCTTCATTGCATAATGATTATATAAATGAATTGAATGAATTAATATTATATATATTACAATAATAAAATTCTTTAAATGAGGTATCTATAACCTAAAGAGAAGAATAAGAATTTATTTGACAAAACACGCATATGAACAAGAAGTAATAAACACCCGAAAAACATGTAGCAATGAAATATTACTAATAAGAAGCTATGAATATGGCCATATATGATATCATAAAAACGATTATTATTCTTGAATAAGTCAATGAAATTATTTAAATAATTACACAGGAGGTTCAGACACTTACGAATCAAATCGGACCTAAGGTAAGGGAACATATCACAATCTCATGTTTATCCGAGATTGTTTATACTTTGGTTTTTACTGGGATATATTTTATCATCCACATACATGTTTCCACATTAATTAATTTTATTTTCATCCACATAAAATTGTTTAAATCAAAATTTACCCTTCGGTGAGTTTTTAGTAAAATATATGAATGGAATCTTTTGTCGTTTTTCATACGAGGAACTTTTTGACTTTTCCGAAAAAAGTACGAGAAGCATGTTTTTTTTTCAATTATACGGCATGAATGGATTTTTAAAACATTATTTCCAAGAATCTTACTTGACATGTTTTCAAATTTATTTTTAATCAACTTCTTTTAGTTTAAAATTGAATGACTTGTTAAGAAAGGAAAATTGTTTTTGAAGTAGAAAGGATATTTTCTCCAAGAATGGAGTTCAAGTGTTTTATCAAAATTATTTTCCATATAAAATAAAATAGGTTTCTATTTCTATCGCTATTATTACATTGATTTGATTATGTTTTGATGGAATTATTTTTATGAATATTTTTATCTTATATGAATTGTTTTATGATGTCATGATGTTTAAGAATCCCATTTTTATTATATGGGTTATGGAATGATGTATGATTTATGATTTTGTGCCACACATAATAATGGTATCATTATGAGATGGGTGGGACCTATATCTCCCTCCAATTAATTGGGTAAATATTTAAATCTTATGAGATAGACATGGATGGAATGGCAGGTTAAACCGGTTCAGTGAAACAGGACTGAAATGCGGAGTGAACTCTGTTCAGAAATGGACTTTGTCTGCTAAGATAGTCTTGGCAATGAGTCTTGACTACTAAGAAATGATTCTCTATGATTATGTGTGTATGCCAAAAATTTATATGTTTTACGTTATGATTATTGGGATTACATTTCACTACTATGATTTATCCCATGTTATAAAATTATGATCTCTTTTGCAGGTTAATATTTCCAAAATGTTATGTTCTTATGAATATGGTGTGATTGATATTTCTTTTTTTTACCCTTACTGATCATTTTATCTCACCATTTTGTTTGTTTTCTTTCCCCAGGTCAGGAAGAAGGTTATTAAGTAGGATATTCCAAAAGGGACTCTAGATATGATGAAATAAATGGGAGACAATGTAGATGCATTATGAACCAGTTGTTTATGTTTCCCAGTTTCCAAAGACACTATACCTATATGGTCCTTTGTTGGTTTTGTTATATGTTGTAACAAGTGTGCTTCAATTCTGAAGTAATAACAATGTATGTAAAGTATGGTTCGTTATATAATTTTCTTAAATATCAGCTTTTCCAATTTATACTATATTCAATAATTTTTTCTTAAAGGACATAAATAAAATTTTTAGATTAAAATATAATTACTAAACCTATTAATAATATTTTATAAGAATATAAAAAATCATGGAACACCTAAAATCACTTGAATTAGATTACATATAATATGTTGAAATTCATTTTTTATATTTTTAACTAATTGGAAAAATAATGCATCACTGTTGCATTTCCATTTAGAAAATTATATAATTACTAAAAATTAAAAATAAATTTAGATGATGAAAATAATTTCATGAAGATCAAAATGGAGACATATAATCATTCATGAATTGATTTTTTTTCTCTATGTTCTCATAGAAGTTATATTTTAAAATGGTAACATTTTTAAAAAAAATTTCTTTAACTATTATATATTTAATTTTATCTTAAATTTTTCCATTAATCAAATAAATTTCAATAATAAGTTATTAAGGGTTGAGTGAAATTTATATAAATAGAGTTCCGAGAAAAAATAATGTCCGTATCCCTTATGTTTAAAATAGATTAACCTGATTTACCCTTTATCGAGGTGATATATTTTAAACACATTTACTAATCATATTGACAAAAATAAAGATGGCTCATTTACCAAATATTAACCACATGATTCAAAATATGGAATAAATTTTATTAGATTCATTTTCTATTTGGGGATTTTTTTTAAATATGCTCAAAACACTTCACAAAATTCACTTTTCTAGAAATACAAATTGGTAATCATAAATCATGGTTTATTCTTAACCCATACGTAAAAAATATATTAAATGAATATTAATATTTCTTATTTGATATATAATACATTAATTTTATGATATAAATTCATAAATAGTGATTAATTTAATTTATTAATATAAATATACAATTTACACATAAAAATTGATATTCGATAAAAATATGTCTTTTACATTCAATTATGTTTAATTTATTTCTAATTAATTGATACCCATAGAATTAATTTATAAATATATTTCATAAATATTTCATAATTTATCTATTCTTACTCATACCCTTTATTCTAATTGATTAAAAATTAATATTGAGTAATATAATATCATGATTAATTTAATCATGGTGTTTTCTGTAATGCATGATATCAATGAAAATAAATTTATTTGAAAAATATATATTTTATAAAATATCAGGGTGTTACAGGAGGAACTACCTATAAGATGAGAAGTATTAAGTATTTACTATTCAAAAGTATCTAATGTATATATATTAACAAAGAAGGAACTAAATATTTTTTTAATGAAAATGATTAGATATGATCAAGGACTATGATTTCTCTATTGACTACCATCTAGGAAAAGGAAAATGGAAGATGACGTGCTTATAAAAAAAGAACATGATACTCAGCCCGTGATAAAGATTGAGAAGGACCCGATAATTATGGATATGCAAAGGATGGAATAAGAAATCAAAAATATGGGGATTTTATCTTACATTCTCCTCCGATCTAACAAAGAGAAGATCAAGGAATCATAATTGGACAATTATGAGAACCAATGGGTGTGAATAAATTAAAGGAATGGAAGATTCGTGAGTTTAACATCAATGAAGATGATATAATATGAGTTGAAACATTAAATTGTGTTCATTCATCACCAGAGATAAATAATGATCTATTGGATAATGTATATAGTTCATCTTACTACATCTATCCTAGAAGTACAATGATGTACTATGCGCTTCAAGAGTACACCTAGTGGGGAAACATAGAGAAGGATGTCATAGAGTATGCTACAAAGTTGTTGTTATGATAGAAAGTAATTATAGGGAAATAAAATTCTAAGGGGATGATTCAACCATTCCCCATACCGACACAGAATTGGGAAAACAACCCCTTATAATTTTTCATAGGTCCGCATAATAAATTTTAAAACCATAATATGATATATGTTTTTTCATCAACTTCAAAATACATCCCACTTAATCACTATTTCGGAATAACTACCTTCTGAAAAATATAAATATCCATATGTAAAAGATGTGGTGACACAACATCTAGAACCCATATTGATTATGTACAACAAAAGATCCATGTTTCACTTCTAAATTCTGGTGATGTATTCAACATAAAATGAAAACTGAACCCAATTATATTATTGTATACCAAACAATTTTAGTGACCATTCAAAAAATACCATTTAGAATTTTGAGGAAACAATTAGATCCATCATATTTGAAGTTAAAGGGGAATGGGATCAAAATATCTTATTAGTTGAGTTCACATATAATAAAATATTCCACTCAAGTATTCAGATGACATCATATGATGTTTTTATGGGAAGTGATTTTGAACTCCAAAATATTGGAATGATGTTAGAAAAATGAGCCTACATGGACATGATCTTGAGAAAGAGATAAAATAGAATGTTCATCCCAACCAATAATATATAAAATCTTCTCAGTGTCTGAAAAAGTGATATGCTACGAACCTTTACTGGACAATGTTCTTTGATGTTGATGATAATGTTTTCCATCAAATATCACCATTGAAGAGACACATGTGGTTTAGATGAAGGGGATGCTTATCCCTAGGTGCATTTTTCTCATTCAGATCATTGATCTCATTAGAGTAGTGTCATATCAAAAACCAATTTTACCAAATATGGATCACGTTTTGGATCTCTTCCATTTATATCTATTGAGGATCTAAATAACTAATCTCCACTTGTAATAAATATTGATGTTGTACAATAAGATAATGACCATGCATATGAGTATAATCCAGTGAATATATTAGACTACAAAGATAATGATATACATAATAATACAACTCACCTTTTCAATGTGTTGTGGAAAAACCATTAACACTAAGAGGTGTGATGGGAACTAGTGGAAATAATGAAACTGATGTAAACCATCCTATTCCCAATCAAGAATTTGAGTTTATATTTTGGGGAACTGATTTAAAATGGGGGGAATAATGTAGCAACCAAAACAATATAAATGATATTCTTTTATCTGGAATAAATGCATGTCATATTATATTATATAATATTATATACATACAAAATCATAGTGAAATGAACAAAAATTTATTTCATTATAGAAAATAATAAAATTCATCCCCATCCAAACCCATGAAAATTCATGTTGAAAATATAGAAAATTGAAAAACTATGATGGAAAAATATGGATAGCTCTAATACTCTAGAAACAACAACCCCATGACCAAAAACATGGAATAAAAATATACTGTTAGTAAAAGAATAGAATGTCTCCCAAATGGAAATTTAGAACCATGATAGAAATTGAGTAGATAATGAATGAATGAATGATGTTTTATTTATCGAAGGTAATATTATAGTTGAAATTACAATGTGACCATTATAATAGTAACCCAACTATTGAGAATATAATAATTAATGTAAAAAATGTAATTTGACCTCAAAATAAAAAATTCTAATATAAATATTATTTTTAAAAATAATTTTAATAAAATATAATATAAAAATTCCATTAAATAAATGTCCTGATTAAAAACATATACAAGACTGAAGAATATTCTTAAGGTAATATAATTTAATGTATTATTGAATTATCATAATTTGTATTTTTAAAATAAAATTACCAATGATAAAAAAATTATTTTCTAAAATAAATATAATTTTAGGAATAAGAACATAAAAATTTTCCATGTGTGATTTTTTTGGTAATTTATTTGAAATGATTCAATTTATTTATGATTTTCTGGAAATAATGATTTTAAAATACCACATGTTATATAGCATAATGATGACGTGATAATGAATAATAAATAATAGTAGTTCAAATCTATCCAAAAAATTGTCAAGATAAATTTTCATTAAAAAAAATTATTTCCAACCCACAAATTATTATCTATTGTCTAATTTCAAATGTATTCCGTAATTTTGTTTTTCAGTTTTCCCGCATTCCATTTTAATTAAATATTAAATTAGAATAATATAGGGGATTAAACTAAAAAATAAATTTTATTTTATCGATATATGAATTATAGTTGTAATATTTTCGTATTAGAATGTCACATTCAATATAGTATTTTTTCAACATTTTATTCTAAAAATACACATATCCACAAGTATAAATGACCCCTCTTCCTCGCAATGGAAAACCACACCATCCTCACACACCAACATAATCCCCTAACAAATTCCCATTATATAATGACACTTAGAATTTATATGCATGTTTAGTATAAATCAAACTCCCATAATTCAGGATGTTATGAGACATTGAAAGGAATCCCCTTCAAGAAATAGGTAATGTTCATTCGTCCTTTTATTTCATTTTCCATTTAAAATTGTATATAATACATTACGTTAATAATTCATAAATTATTAAAACTATAATAAATTATATCGAAATGATATTGATATTATTAATTTACTAAAAAAATTAATTTTTAATCTATGTATATATTATAAATCTCTCACCTTCTCTTTTTACAACGTCTCGTTAAGAGCTGGTTAACAGCTTATGAGGTCATTTCCAGTTGTTTCATTTTGACGAAAAATATAGAAAAATATAGAATATTATAAGAAATTATTTAATATTATTAATTATATAAATATATGTATTTTTAACTTATGGAATTAATTATATTTATATATAAATTACCTTTAACAATATAGATAAATCAAATGAAAACATAAAATTATTATGGAAAGCAATATGTCAGAATGTTACCCATTAAACTAAAAGTATTATGAAATACAATATTTTGATATTAATTGATAAATATTGATAAAAAATGAAATATGTAACTTCTATTTATATATTTTAATGAACCTATGTTTATTATTCAGAATAAGGAAATGTAATTAAACAATTCGGGATTTAATGAAAATGGATTCTCAAACCTAAATCATTTTTTTAGGTTTCCTTAACTTTCAACTTAATTTCACTATGAATTATCATATAATTTACCTAAAATTTATTTTTATTATCATATACCATTTATTTTAGGTATATACATGTTCCAACCCTATCATAAGTATTTCTAAACAAATTAAAAGAATTTTCAAAAGGTACATTATTTTTCAAAATCATTTATTAACTCATCTTGACACTACTAAAAAACTGGTTTTATCCGTTTCTAGGGATTTAACAAAACATGCAAAAAACACTATTAATGACTTCCTTTGTCAGTGCTAAAAAGGTGGTGTTAGAGGGGGTATTTAATGGTGTTGTTAAAGGGGGGGGGGGGTGGGCTTTACTAGTACTTTTTTACATGGGATAATAAAAGTATACGTCAAAATAAATTTTTTAATTAAAAATAATATATTTATATATTTTTATTTATATAAATAATATATATATATATATATATATCTAAAAATATGTTTTAGATATGATATATTGGTATTTACACTTAATATATATGATAAGTAGTAGAAATAACTTATAAAATAATTAATTTTTTCAATTACAAATTTTCAAATTATTATCGATTAATAATAATTTTACAAAAAATTGAAGACACATAAAATCAAAAAATTAATTAAAGACCTAAAATAACATAACTGAAACTTCAAATAGCCATAAATTTTGATTCGGGTGTCCATTTGAGCTATACCACATATCTAATCGAGGCATACGACGAGCTCTACACAAATAGTGAGAGAGGTAAACCACAATCACATTATCAAAGGCCAAACAATTCCGTGAAGGACTCTACACCTGTGTTTTTAGCCATTGTACCCAGATTTTTTAACATTCGATGGATTTTTAGGCTAATTTAAGGTGGTTTATTGGCCCTTTTTAGTTGGGACTAAATTTATTCACAGGACATACATTCATATTGATATTATGGTTTTGATATTTTATAATTTCTCACAATTTACTATTATTTTTAATCAAATATATATCAATATATACATAATTTTACATATTCACAAATAAAAATTTAATTTTATGTATAAATAATTAAACATATTTATATAAAAAATAAGTAATATAAAAAGAAATATATAAATATATGAAATAAAAATGTATAGAAATACATAAAAATATATAGGTATATTATAAAATGTCAAACAAAATAGCATAGGGGAGTGGAAAAGGATTTTATGTATATGCTGGTGGTCTAGGGTTCAAAACTCACTGGAGGAAGGGGCATGTGAGGAATGGTGGGGAAATGTAAAGTGATGATAAATAGTTGGTGGGTGGGAATCACTGATGGATGGGGGTAGGTGGGGCATTTATTTTTTCAAATATACCATTTATCAATGTGTAATTTATCAGTGCTTTATTAGCACTCTCAAAGGCCACCTATTAGAGTTCTAAAAAACATTGATAAAAGGGGCCTTTAACAATGAAAAAAAGAACAGATAAATGCATTGGGCCTTTAACCTCACTCAAATTATCAGTGATTTTTTAGTGAACGTAAAGTCCTTTTATAGCACCATTAAAGTATCATTTTTAGTAGTTTGAGTTGTATCATCATATAAGATAATTTATCCTTTATTTCAATATATTACATTCCTTATTAAATCTGGATCCCTAAAGGTTATTCTATGATGTATGATATGAAATCGATTTTGAATACAATTATTTTACATGGGTTTATTTCCTGGAAATAATAATTTTTTGTTCAATGTGTCATGGGTGATTATGAACACTTTTTGAAGTAGATAATGGGACCAGAATTGTATACCCTTCAAATGCATTGATTAATGTGTTACATCCCAAGAAATAATGTTTATTATGAACGAATATGATGCTATATTTTTGGACTTTATGATATTATAATTTATGTACATATTTTATGTATGAACATGATACATGATTTTTGTTAAATATATGTGGTATTTGACCATTGTGTTTTGATGATTCATTAGTATTTATTACTGACATTACATTTCATTATAAAATTATTCCATGAAGAATATGATGATGATCCTATGATTATGATATGCTGATATTGATTATTACAAATGATGTAAAATAGATTCATATATCTTACTACTTCTCTCACCTAGCTTTCAAATAACCCATTTTTTATTCATAACATAAGTTGAGTACGTTTATTAAAGAGTGAATTTGGGAATTATTAAAAGATAATAATAATAAATAAAGTAATGTTTAATTAATTATGTAAAATTGAGGTATGAAATTAATTTTCCCAAGATAGTAAACCTTTGATCCCCAAATTATGTCACAGTTATATTGTTTATCTTAAAACTGATACAATTTTATTGGTAAAAAACTTGTGTCGCTATACAGACTTATTTTCAAGAGAATAATTTCCTTCATAATAACAAACTAGCTACTCTAACCAAGATTTATTAGGAATATTCTAGTAATTCATACATAAAAACTTACACGAATAGGAGTATAAATCATAATAAAACATGATACATCCCATGGAATATGAATAAATAATATCATCAATAATATCCCAATAATTAAAATAATCTAGAATTATCTTAAGATTCATTCCATGCAATATTGGTGATTGCCCCATTTTGGAGTTCTCCATGGTACACCACATCAGCTAATTAATAATATATATGTTCAGAACCAATACAATAATCTTCTTATATCAATCTATATAAATCCTTATACCAAATATCTATTATTCTAAAATCATTTCATTCAGATAGAATAGTTTTCCCAACTATATATTTATGTGGTGTAAATTCGTGAAATAATTTATGGAAAGCTGCATGTCATCAATATACTATATTTTATATACCAATAATCTATCACCCACATTCTTGATGAAACAAAAATATTTGACTGCATCATTAATTTTTTTATTCCCACTATGAGAATATTTCTTCAATCCATACATGCATTATTGTACCATTCATTAATGAAAAGATGCATTTAGCACTCCAAAATAATAAGGATGCACCATATACATGTTCCAAAATAAATTCTTTATCAGGAATGTTGTTTTGAATTTTATTTTATATGTATCATTATTATAGAGAGATACATTTTATATAGATATTTCAATGTAATTCATCATTACAACTAGAGAAATTTTCACTTTAAATCAATAATAGATATTTTCTATTACCCTTTTACTCCAGGAAATACTAATTGGTAGACACTCTAACATATCTGTTGGTTTTTTTGAAACCCCACTTTCACCCTATTAAGATCACCCATTTACGATCATTCATCATGTTCTTAACTTGTATAGTGTATATGAAGTAAATTTTGGATTCGATGAATTTTATATATCTCTTGAAATAAAAAAACTTAATAGACAATCGATAAGAAGTAAGTTAATCACCTATGAATATGTATATTTCATCATATTACATCAAAAATCCATATCTAGTGGTGTCATGATGAATATATAATGAAAATTAATATACGTGTATAAAAAAAGTTCATTCTTATCATATTTCATCCCTCCAATGATACTAAAATGAAGGAAGGAAGATAAAGACCACCCAAGTCCTGCTTCTAGTAGGCCCCAGGTCAGCAATTAGCAAATAAGAAATGAAAAAAAACACACAGTACATGTGGAGTTATCCTCTTTGATTTTAATAGGATAGAGACATAGGATAAAAAATCACGAAAAACACTATAAGATAATATAATGGTAAGAAAAAAACATACCATAATGCATGGATATGTAATAAATCAATACATATAGAAGTATCTGATATACTAAAAGACATTTCTATGGTAGTGACTCAACAACATCTCCAACAAAGCTAGTAATTCCAAAAACCATCCCAAAATAACTCTATCAAACAAATTTTTTATATATATTGGCTGAGAAAAACAATATAATCATTAGGTACATAACAAAGGTCTCGAGTGCACTTGTTAAAAGAGCATGTGAATTCGATAACGAACAAACAATAGAACATACAATCGCATAGAAATTTTATCTAACCGATCTGAGCCTCATAAAGGGTCACCCAAAAATTCACCAATCCAATGTAATACATAATGATAAAGATAATAAAAATAAAAGAACTCTAAATCCACTTTTATACATATTTTACACTCTCCAAACCCAATATTGAACATCCTGTGATACCATAAATTCGAAACATATCACATCATGTCCCACCACATCACATAACATCACCTCAAATAACATCACAAATGATAGAAAGACACATTGTTATTCTCTGATGTGTGCCATGATGCATCCCATCAAACTCAGCCCTCGCAAGGTCTATAATGTGGACCTACATCATATCTTTAACACATATAGCTGGGCCCACCCCAAATTATTCCTCATATAAATAATAGTAATATGTATCCTAAAGATTTCTGGTAAATCATTTTGGAAGGGGGAGTAGGGAAAAGAGGGTATCCAACCATCAGTATCACCACTACCCTGGATGTTGGGGATACAATTGAAACCCCTAACCTATGAGTGTTGGTATGTTTATCCATGTTGGGTGAGGTGTGTATAAAAATAATATAAATATACATAATATATAGATAGAACAAAATTCCCAACACATTTGTTCAGCGAAACTATACCACCACAGACCACATCACAACCACACACATCCACACGTACTCCCTCACTCAGATATAGGTCTGACCGATTTCATTTAGTAATCAATTTACCACAAGGAAAATTAAATCCCATTATATTGAATTACCAACCCATTCAATTACCAACCCATTAAATTATTCATTTCATTTAGAGTTTTAATTTATCACCCTGCAACCTAGGGGACTATCATATTGATGCCACACACATATCCCAACTCACATCAATTTCCACAATACCACACGGCCTTCATCGTCACTAATCCACATCAAACTACTTAATACACCATAACAACCACATGTCTCATCAAAAATTATCATAACAACTATGCACCACAATAACTACACACATCACATTATTTCTACTAAACACCACACCCAACACATGTCACATCCACATCACACAACACCACCACCTACAACACTTCCACCCATCATAACTCTACGCACCTCTACGACATCACACAACTACCCATTTTCTCTCAATGTGCACCAAACATTACATGACACCCTTACATTTCACATATCATAGACGATCGCCTCCATCACCACACAATAGTATAAACCATATAGGTACACATAGCTATAACTAGCATAAATAATAGAAAATATCTCATCTTTCACGTTTAATTAAGATATTTTATAACATTATTTATTTATTTATCCAAATCAATATCACCCAAACTAGGATTCCAAGCTAAACCAATTTATTTCATAAGTAAATATTCATTATCCTTTTAAACATGATGAGATAAAAAAAAAACAATAATGGACTAAATATTATAATAACTAGAATGAAAATAAGTATCCCAATATATGTTATTTAAACATTGGAAAAAATAATTCTCAATAACATCATAAAGATATACAAAATTAGATAAAAATGTGATATTTATCCTATAACTATCAAATTTAATTCATATTAATTAATATTATATTTATTTTGATCTTTACTACCCCGCAAAGGGAATGAAAAATCGTGAAAATATAACACACAGAACATAAAAATAGATGAATGACGATCCAATTCATAAAAAATATGATATCTCCATGCACTATAGGGAGATGAAAAAACATCCAAGTAACCAAAACCACACCACATGATTGTTAATTAACCTAAAACACTTCTAATGGTTGTCAATACACAACCTGTAGTCAACAACAACCAATATAAAATTCCAACAATGAATACCATGGATGATGAATGGAAGCAAATCCACGGGAAATAGTGGAGATAACACCATGATCAACAAAACAATTAACCTAACCTCAGGATAAACGATAAGGAATATTTGGTAGAAGATCTCCAATTTGAACCAAGGGTTTATCAAAAATTGAGGGAGAACGTGAAAAATGTTATGGTTCGACTATGAACGAACCATATTTACAAAAAATAATATTCCACTTTAACATTATTAATTATACATTCATGAAGAAAACACCATATGGTTCATGGTTTATAAGACGTTAATTTAGTAGATTGTGTCAAACATTCTTATATACAACATCTCTAGAAATTCAAGTTAGCTTGGATTGATTTAATTACACATCATGAATTACCATTTAATGACATGAATAAATTTCTTGTACCACCATTACCACAAATATAATCCATGAAATCAGCTGGTTATATAATTTGTGGATCACCAACTCACAATGTAAAACCTTTTTTCATCATGAAGCACTTATGAATGTTTTCCTGCTGTTCCAACCTCCATATAACATCCTCTAAACTCCTATAACGACTGAAAATATAAATATAAATATGGATTAAGATACATATTATTATATTATATGCCAATAAAATGATAAATTCCCTTTATAATCAAAAACAAACCCAGAAAATGGAATGGGTTTGAACAACCAAATGTGAGATAACTCTCAAGGATATCACCATACCTTAAAAACTAACACATGGAAAACATAATAATTAAAACACCCATAAAATACCTCATAGAAACACATCACAAATCAATCACATTATTCCACCCCACTGGACACAACCCCACACATCAATCACTAACTACAAGCCTCTAAATCCCCCATAACCACATTACTACAAAACCATCTCAACCTCCACGTATACCAAAACAATGAATTCCACAAATGAAAACGAATATTTTCCTACGAATTAAAATCAGTGAATTACATCTACTATGTCATGATATTATCCACATTTGCTAGAAAAAACTCATCCACATGGTTTTAATCCCATTTGGTCATAAACATTCTTTATTTGGACTCAATTATTCCCCTAGTCATATGTTAGAATGATTATCACATATTTTAGAACAAACTTAGATGGAAACAATATTTCTCATAAAACCAGAGGAACCAAAAATTAAATCACATTGGAAAAAATAGAAGAAAAAAATAGCGCCATGTAATAGGTAAACATTAACATCTATCACTTGCAAGTCCAATCATACAGGTTACAATGCATCCACATCATGTGAAGCAATAAAATTTATTGTGAATGAAGATATTTCTCTAGAAGATATTGGATAACTACAGCTCACTCCCTTAATTTTGTTTCACTATTGATTTCCAACAATACAAAGTCAATGATTTGAGAGTCATCATTATGACAAAAAAATATAAGACATTTAGTAGACATCATGAATTATTTCAAAATTAAATGGAAATTGAATACAATATGTCACTTTTCCAATATACTACAATACATCAATGGGAACAGAAATTTGGCGATAAATATTGCTCACCTTGCAAAGAATCCACAACCCTCAATGAGGGGAGACTCAAGAAAATATGGTCTGTAAACTTTAAATCGATGGTTCTAGGACTCTGATTGGCATTGAAAATTTGACAATCTATTCACACCCTCATCCTTTCTAAAAATAATTGTATCTTCTTAGACATGCTATGAACCACATCAAAATGAAGAACCCCTAACACCCAATCTTGTATTCTCCTAAAAAGAGAATTAAATGGTCTTCCATAAAAAACCATGAATGGAGCATTGATAATGAATTATTTGTTGATAATATTTTATGAAAACATGACCAATGTTATGTTCCTTTCTCAATAACCACAAATTTTTGAGATGCAGGATCATAAAATAACCTTAAGTTTATGGATAGTCTTCTCCATCTAGGTATATAACTAAGGGTGGAAAGTGGTTCTAACAAGGAACAAATATAAAAAAATAGTGTTTAATCCCTTCTTGAATCATGATATAAACTAAGGATAATAATCAAAGTTGATAGTCCTCGGTACACCATGCATAATAGACACATCTCCAATATTTAACCTTGTAAAAATATTCACAAGTACTAGACTCACAGATCACTAAAAAATGAACCATCTATCATTTTTGGTCTAGTATCACCCAAATGCCATCATAAACTCCCTATAAATGGGGCACCCTTGTGAAAAAATCCATAAATATGTCTTTATATTTACACATAGGTATATCTAAGGACAAAAATAAATTACATTGAACCTGGTGGTCTTCCATCAACAACTAACAAATCAAGCACCTCTCCACAAACTCTACCACAGACTAGCTCACCACTTACCACAAAATTTATCTCCTCAAGACGTGATAAAACATTGTCAATATGGGAAAAACCAAAAATGGGGCGGTAAAAATCACATGGATATATTACCACAACTAACCTATGAAGAAATATACTTTTGCAACAACATTTGTTGCTTACCATCTTCTATCCATCCCCCATATGACATCACTATGGCCATCACAGTCATCCAACACCTCTACCTCTATGTATCCCCATTGTACCTCCTCTACCTACACATCAATTATGAACTAGTAGTTACCTATTAAATACCAACAATTGAAATTCTACCTCAAATGTCAGGGCACATGAATGAATGCACTACCAAGCCATTCCATGCATCAATAGACTGTCATACCACTTCTCTTAGGGAATTCCTGCATAATTAATCAATAACAACATTTCCCTTTTCAGGGGTATTAGAGAAATAAAAATCATAAAATTTAGGAAACATCATCGACCTTCATTGGAATATATTCATATATGGATAATATAATGTTTATTTTTAGATATTGTGGTCCATGAAAATAACATAGATCTTGCTAATGAGTTAATTCCTCCACAAATGTAATGAGTACACTGCAACCTACATTCCATATTATCAGTGGAATAGTCATTCTCGTGGAGGAATAATTGTGAATACCCATAAGAGATCACTATCCTATATTGTATCAACCATAAATCAGAATCCCATAAAAGACACGTCATAGAAAATATCAAACAACACACCCTCCATAGGCAACTGAGAAACTTGAGCAATAACCATCTTCTAGTTCAGGTAACTAAATGCTATTTAGAACTGATCACCCCACACACAATCCTTGTCCCCCTTAGTAAATTAATTTATTTGGGCATAATCCAAATATAAATCCTATAAAAACCAATGATAATAGCTTTCCATTACAATGAAATAGTGATCATGTTCCACATTCATTAGTTTTACCAATGAAAATACTCCCTCAACCATCAATGGGTCCACTTCCAAAACCTAC
Source organism: Viscum album (assembly GCA_963277665.1). Taxonomy (NCBI): domain Eukaryota; kingdom Viridiplantae; phylum Streptophyta; class Magnoliopsida; order Santalales; family Viscaceae; genus Viscum; species Viscum album. Next base: position 497,881,093 of record OY728151.1, on the reverse strand, counting down.
TAGGACAAAAAAACGTCTGATGATATTCCCCTATCACATCCAAAATACAATGATAGAACACATTCCTTATATATGATTGTGTAAAATGTCTTAAAAACAACTATAATGTGCTCTACATGCTCCTACTATGATTTCATGTTGGTCAAGATATTACTTTTGAACCAGAAAGAAAAAAAACATTATTGGTACTCACATAACATAGATATAATGATCCCCATGAACACGACTAGCGAGTTCACATGACTAAATTACAAGACTAAAAACTCAAAGATACCATTCCTTCAACTGAAGGTAGTCTTAAAGATATCTTCATCCTTGACCATAAAATAGTTTTATCCAAACTATAGATCGATTATTGAGAACAAAGTAGCTCATCTAAGTTGGTCAAACATATCATCTATCACCAGAAGAGGGATATGGTTCTTGACTTTTACCATATTTATCTTATATTATTATAAAAAAACATCATTGTACAATCTTACGTCATAGAGAAAACCACTGGAGAAACCAAAGACAACACAATGGGATAGTTGAAAACTCTATACATTTGACCATCCTCCTATAACATCAACTCCATCAATCTGGTATGCTCTATTTCAAAGGGGCCATCAAAATAGAAGATGTACCTAGTTGTGCCTCTATCCAAAAAATGAAACATCGAATCGAGTGGTTAATGTCCCAACATTATATGGAATTACATCTTGGATGTTTTTAATAACTTTTGGAACATCCCCAAATCGAGAATTTGTGGACAACATCACCAAAATAGACAAAATAAGTGTGTCATGCATATAAATAGTCTGATCACTACACTCTCCAATGAATCCCAACACCTTTCCCTCTAAATCATCAAAAAAAATCCAATGAAAAAAGTTAATGACTACATGAATTGAATATAGAAAATAAATTCAAAGGCTAACATCATATGGTTTTATATATAGTGAGAGGAAACATCCCATGGATTATTTTATCCCCAAAACATGGTAATATCATTAACACACAGCATAATAGGAAGCCTAAACTCCAACTGATGTAGATAAAAAATGAGGCACTAGAATCCTCTACACCTATAGTCCCAAATCAAAAAAAATTAACAACAAAGGAGAGAGATACTATTGAATCAAAAAATTCACACACACAAATGGTAGTTGACAAGTTGATGATACCATAAAAAAATCTCATATCATTCATATTTTCTACATCTAATTCAAGAATCAGTACATGCTAAGATATTTTATCTATGATTGTTCTACCTACACAACTATGTCTTATCCTAGGACCCTACATATTGGAACCATAACATGGTTATTTTCCACTATCCCCACACACTATTGGATGCTAAATTAATACATCTTATCCTAGATACTAGAAATGCCATAGAAGAAACTACACGTGCTTCTAACAAGGATTATGAGAACCCATTTAATACTGGCCTCCCTTGATTGTAGGTAAATGGTCCAGAATATCGAGATGTACTCCATAATCACAAGAGTAATACATTGAATCTATATAATACATATAGGATCCAGCAACCCCTGATTAAATGGAAGGGAATTGATAAAGTCAGTTCCCACTTGCTGGAAACCTGACTACCTAAACACCAGCTCGTTACTTCCTAAAGATATACTCCAAAAAATTCCATACAAGAAACTCCCTCGATGATCAAATACACATGAATTCATCCATTTTATATCCTCATCCATATTCATCACTTCAAGATACATCATGGGTGTAAATAGTGTTATTGCATGCCAGATCACAAGGCACAAAACCTTCTCTAGACACCATAGTCTAGAGTCATCATCTGTAAAAATATATAGAGAAAGGAGTAGTTGGTCTTTTAACAGGACCCCCATATCCCACATTCTCAATTTACCCATCTAAAGTGAGACTATATCTTTCCTCCCATCGTTACTCATCATTTATGATAGAAAGTCTTCATAGAAATCCCTTTTATAGTCTATAAATACCACATTTTTCTATTGAATACCAGTAAGAAATAACATCTTCTGTTGACATGAAACTCCCCATATATAACTAACTACCAATGGAACCTATAACTAAGATCATGATTTTATCATACCAAAATAGATCTCGAGCACCTCCAACCAATTCTCTATCAATAGTTAAGATATTATCCCCTCAAATTTTAAAAACTATATCAATTAAGAGGACACAAGTCTCTCTTTATTTAATCATCTTCCATTGTAGGATCAACCCTCAAATAATCGATCTGATTAACATGTTGAAACTCAAATACTATAACCACTTTTAGGCGATGAATTGGAACCATTCCTATAAATAAAGGTGAAAATCCAAAGCATTATGGTATGAAATTTTTTAGTTCTTATTTATTTTATTTATTTGATTTTCCCACAACTACCCAATTCGAATACACACACAATCAATCATGATGAATGTAACACTACACAGACACTACCATGATAACAGTTCCACCTAACATAAACTTTTAAAAAGAACAACATCTGTGAATTGAATCACATGGGCACTTAAAACCCATTGACATAGCCAGTCTCACAGGCCTATGTTACATAATACGATCAACTTGAAAAATTTGACTACCGATCCATGAAAATATCATAGTTAAAAAAACAAAAATCCATCCTCTATCACAAAAATGTATGATAAATATATATTATGATCTATCCCTCCAAATATACAGCAACTAAGGAAGGGGAAAATGACCCTTGACCCCACCTCTTGTAAGACCCAGGTTGGCAACTAGATCTAGGTGTATAATAAAAACTGATAGTATGGTATGGATTATCATATATTAATAAAACATGGCCAATAGATATTATAAGAAACCTTTAAAAACTAAAAAATATTATATAAAGGTAAATAAAATCAATCCCAAAATTCATGAACAATGAGAAAACCATTACATTTAAAATTATACTATATACCAAAATACATGTCTATAGTAATGGTTCTATGAACAAACCATCCCAAATTGAAATGTTTAGATCCGTCCCCAAATTCATCATCAAAATATGAAAATTTATTTATATATAAAGGGTGAGAATAATAGTTATACCTGGTAGTGATACAAAAATGGTTTCATGTGGACATGTGAAAGGAGGATGATAATTTACTTGTGAAAAAATTGAAATACCAACAATCCCCAAAACATGTATTCTATCTAACAACAACCTCATAGTGGATCTATAACCCAACCGTAAACCTATTATAATAATAAAACATTAAGATCATAAAATGAACGGTTCCCCATATCCTATCACCTAATGATTTTATTCACTTAGGACACAATATCAAACATCTGTTGTTGACATCCCTTATACATATGCCATGTCACAACACAATGTATAACATGAAATCACATTATATCACTCCTTGAATGAACAATACTAGTTTATATATGATGTTGTTAATGAAAAATCACTACATACCCAACCCCTGTATGGTGTAGAATCAGGTGCTAGAATAAGGTATCAAAACATCACATATCACATGCTGACACCTAGGCCCACACATCAAGTCTCGTTTTATACACACCAACACATCTCTCCCAAATTCACCTCGTCCATCAGTACTGTGGGAGATGTGAATAGTGGGTAGCTAACCATCTTCTCCACCACAATCCATGAAGATCTTGAAAAAAATGAAACACATTGCATGGGATACGTGGTGTGGTTATCCAAATAGCATCGGCACATATAGATATAGAATAAACCTACATGATATATGGACAAACAAATTACCAAACCTATTGGATCACAAAAACTACACAAAAACACACTGAATCCCAACTATTATACTATACCAAAACCATTGAATCCTTTACCACCACTTATTTTAATACACCATACTCCCAACCAACACAACTACACATAATCCAACATTCAATTATATGATTCACAAAATTTATTCCACAATAGACATACCGCACATCAACTTCCATCCCATTATATACAATTACTAACCCATTCATTTTATCACTTCATTCAGCATCATAATTTATTCCAGTAATTATAGGCTGACTAACACCACCTCTTGACACAACTAGCTGAACCCACATAAATAATTATAAACCATAACATCCTCTATCAGAAATATGACAAATTGACCAATATATCTCACAACAAAAACCACATATTTTATCCATCATCATTACAAACAGCACATTCATGAACAACTACACTCCACACATCATCATTACTGCGTACCACATCTATCTCATGTGACATCCACTTCACTCCACACCACCAAACATAATCACCCCCATGCTATACACCTATTCATAACTCATAAACATCATATCTTTGACCACCAACCATCATATCAATGTCCCACATGTCACAAAACCCATATGGTGACCTCAATGACCACACAACAACCCAAACCACACGAGGAAACCTAATAATTAGAATAACACAGAACTAAACAAATCCTAAAATCATCATTTCATCCACATATTTCATCAAATTACATCTTTATTTATCATGGATACTTTCACCCAAACCAAGTTAACATGGGATATAAATTTATTAGAAAAATAAAAACAATTTAAAATTTTATTTATGGTGGAAACATTCAACAATCATCAAGGTTCATCAAATTTAGACCGCTATAGAGGAAACATGGATCCAAACATCTGTTATTTTTAGTATTGGATAAAATAATGATCAATAACATTTATAAAATGTATCAATTTAGAAAATAATTCTATATCTCCCCAATACCCATAAATTGCATTGATTCCAATGAATAACTTATTAATTAAGACCCTTAAAATATCATGATAGGAAACACATAAATTAAAAATGTTAGGTTAGAACAGGTATCATCTACCTTGATGATGCTTTATAATCTCATTGTGCATAATAGGGTGAAGAAGAAGTAGTCTGAAAACCAAAACCACATTATGAGATCATGGATCAACCTACACCATATCCCACGGTTTAAAAAACACATGCCATAATTTTCCAAAAACCTATTAAACATATCCACTTTGAATCATCTAGAATATGAAATTGGAGAATCCCATGGGGAATAGAGGAGAAAAAAAATTTATATCATTAAAAACAACCCCCAAAAACCATTGTTCAATGCAAGGGAACAAATCCTATAAGATCTATTAAAGGATCCTAGGTTTACTCCATGAAGTCATTGTACGAAGTGACAATTGAGATAGTTCGACTTATTAACAACCTTATTTAAAACCTAAAATTTTTCACTTTTATATCATGTATTAAATCTTCACAATGTATATTCCATAGGGCCATGGATTTTATGTTGTGGATTCAATACTAAGCATTAAACCTTTATATTTCCAAAATCCCCGGAAATTCACATCACCTTGTCTAAATTTAATTATATTTCATGAATTACCTTAAATTATGTTATTAAATTTCATATAATCTTCTTTAGTCCACATACAATCCATGAAACAAACTGGACACATAGGTTGTGAACCCAAAACTCAGGGCATCAATCTATTTCACATCATGAACCCCTAACAATAGCACTACATCAATTCAAACCTCTATAGAACTTATTAGCATCCTCAAAACTCCTCCAACATCAATAACTGGAAATGTAATAGGCCAATAGGATTCAAACCATTACAAGCCTTATTCCATTCCACATTATATAACCGAATAATCATCAATCATAGGAACAATTCAATTTTTTTGTTCTTTTTCTTCACCAAATTCCACATTGATCACTCTAAATATTTAAATAATCTATTACATAAAAATTATTAATCCTTACCAGAAAAAAATTTATTTTTTCTCAGTGGGATTAGAGAGAAATATATAAAAATTTCCTTAGGATAACGAATAAATAATCACATATACGACTTAGGGAAAATTTCATCAGAATCCAAATAGTGTATACAAACATCACTACCATAAATATTTATTAAATTCATATTGTTATGTTTCTCAATCGATATCACATAATGTGTCTTTATTACTAAATTAGATGGAATGTGGTTAAGACAAAATTTATTAGACTATAGATTAAATCAACATAAATAAATAGAAATGTCACACTGACTCATCAATGATTGATCCATGCCAAATATTGTATGATTCTAACTCATAGATATAACATTCCACTATTTTATTAAAAAAGTGGTGAGTTGGGGAAGTGTTACAAAATATATATCATATTTTCATTAAATTCTAGGTTCAAGTATTCAACACCCTGATTTGAATTATGCATCTTAATAATTTATACAATTTGATTATATATTTGTTGTGAATCTATTGAAACTTATAAAAATGTACATTTTAATTTTTTTTAGAGACATATCATGATACATTGTATTGTAAATGATAAATGTTTTGAACTACATGAACCGATAACTTTTTTTCTATACTCATTAGTCCCACATATCACCATATATGGGATCTAATAGGTCAAAATCCCACCCACCTTCTAAACTATAAGGTTCTTGGAAATTTTTATTACTATAGAAGAATTTTAGTTATTAAATGATTCATAATAAAATGATTCCATAAATACATATATTGGGAGTCTTTGAATTCATTTCTCATTTTATATATAAAGAAAAAATTCCATATTAAATAGGGGTGACAAAAACATTGATCTTATTAATCTGACTTTTTTAGATAGAATTATACTTATCCAAAATATATAAATTTTTTATGATATTTACAAGGTAAAAAAATTCACTCATATATATAAAATGAATCTTTTTCCTTATAATGAATGAAAATAAAATCTAGCCAAAAAATGGTACATCAATAAAATTTGTTTTTATAGAAGAATCATAATTTGTTTTTTAATTCAATAAATTATCAACAATGTAAATATAGTTCCTAAATTTTAACCATCAATACATAAATTTGTTACATATTTCCAATATTTATATATACTTCATCATTATTCAATTCCCTAGTATCTCTATGTATGTGTTAATTTAAAAAAACATGTGATTCATAGTTGGAAGTTAATACCCATGATCAAGAGTTAATGAAATGGATTTAAACAACCTCTACTTTCAAATTATCAATATTTTTATCATTGATAATAAATCAAAACCATATATTCAAATCTAGAATAGTTTTAACTATCATACCTATATAGGATCTAAAAATGAAAAACATGATGCCTTCAGTAGTCTTGAATAGCGTTTTATCTGGGGATGGTTATAATGTTTCTTACATTTTCATAAAATTATATTTATACATTTAATCCTATTAAAAATGATTCCCCCACACATCATACCCACTCATTGATCCGAAATACATATTTTACAAATTAATCATTCGGATTTTCCATTTCTATAACCACATAGAAATTTATTTATGGAGTCATACCACTTGTATGATATATGACCGCAGTACAGTTTAGGGGGAACTCCTGTACCGAATCTATAATATGGGTAAAATAAACATTTTCCTTCACTAACCTAATAATATTTGATTCTATTAAATAATTATAAACTAATGAAAATTACATCAATGGGTGCCTAATACACTGAAGTTCACCCATTACATACATTCTGTACGTACTACGATCCATGAAATCCGATGTTTGGAATGACATACCTATACAATGATTGAGGTCATGAAAATTTTATCTTTAATATGAATCACAGACTTTTTAATTGAGGTGTATTTACGTAATGTATCAAATTATAATATATATAACATGTATATTATTTTTATAACTATTAAACCCCTGAAATGTTTTTATGCCATCTTCGGTTCCATTACATATCTACGATTATAATGATTTAGTTATAGAATATCTTTTTTTATCTTCTATGTTATATTTTCAAAACATATTAATGTTTAAGAATTTATAGAACCTATTGTTTGTGTTACTCATCTGAAAATGAAATCCAATCATATTTATCCATATCAAAAAGAATTTTATAAATAATTTTCATGAAATGTAAAATAAAAATTTAAAAATTATATTAAACTGATGGTCGCGGAATGAGTAAGACTATAGAGATAGATAGTGAACCACCCCCCTAAATTTAGAATATTGCATAAGCCTCTAACGCAATGGTTTATCAGACACGATTTCCCATTACATATGGATATTTATTTTCAAGAGGGAATGAAATTCATCATAAATATAATAACTAATATACATTAACTATAATAAATAACTAAATTAAAACAGAAATATTAAATTAAAAAATAAGGTTAATGTAGATCAAAACCAAATATTATGTTTTATAGCTAAAATATAATACATGTATTTGAAAATTATTAGAAATGATTTATCATAAAAATTAAATGGGACATAATATTTTCCTATGATGGAAAATTTTAAAAAAATTAATATTCAAAAAAACAAATAAATATATATTATATTAACTTTCAAATAGAAGATATAAATATTAAAATTTCAAAATTATATTTGGGAAATAATATTCAAAATGTACAATGCTATAAAGTTAAATTTTTTTAATAATTAATAAACTATAAATATTTTCAACAGGAATATTATGTTTTTTCATTTTTAATGGAATGGTATTTATCGATTGATAGAATTTTATCAATAATTATTGTTGAATGAAATGGTGTGTATCCATATTATAAGTGGTTAATTATTTAAAAAAATTTATTTAACTTATTTAAATTGTAACCCAAAAATAAAATAGTTTATCATGGATATGAGAAAACCTAAGGTCTTTAAAAACGCATTCAAAATATTTTAATTCTAAAAAAAACATATATGTGGGAAATTCTATATATAATGGCCAATTGAAAATGATGATATTAAATATATATATATATATATATATATATATATTGATTAAGTAATCTATTTTCAAATGAAATGGATATCAATGGTAGCCTATAATATTTTATATCATTGAATATTGAATGGAAGAAAAAATAAAATTTTTAAGTATATAACATATGATATAAACAAGTCAAAGCCTTTGACTATGAAAAAATGGATTCATGTTATCCTATATCATAAAATTATGTTATACAATTATTGAATTTATACAATGACATATCAAAAAATATCATATATAAAGAATTAGATTATGATACCTATGTCAGTTAAGAAAATAGAAAAATAACATGTTTATTCTTTAATGAGTGTTGCTTTGATGCCATTAATTGTTTTTTAAGGAACGGATAATAATCATTAGTGTTTACGTGACCCATTTAGTGTTTTTGATCTATCATTAAAGATCTACATTCAATATAATGAATATATAATTATAGATGTACTTGATATGTATCAATATAAACCCCAAATGAACAGAATCTTTATTTCTTGATCACAAAAACATAGAAATATCTATTAGACAGTGTCTTCCAAAGGGATAAGAACGAAAATTATAATCATTATTCATAATTTCAGTACCGTCAAACAATGATGGTGTGATGGAAACTTCTCAGTCAATATGAATGTTAAATATAGAGGAACAGATAGAGAAAAGATATTCCTTCATAGAATATGTGTACCCATTAGGTGGATCAAATAGCTTTTTATAGGATCCCTTAATTCAAGAAATTAAGTGAGCATCATATTATATCACATGAAGTACATCATGCATTACCAATAGTGCATGACAATTGAGATATCATAATAATTTTAATATTTGAAATGATAAATTGTAGCATTAATGTATCATACTATTGATACATAGTTGAAGGTAATGTGTTGGTGAGTCAAGAAATAATCCACTCACTCAATATCATACAACAATAAAATGAATCAATCAGCTCCTAAATATACTTTTCTGATATCAAAAAAATATAATATCTGATATTATTTTCTTGTACATCATTGGATACAACTCATGGTATATAATAAAATAAGATAAATTAATTATAGTACATTTTTAGAAATCTGATACTGCATCTTTTAGATTTCTGCTACTACAAGGTCCAGTCCCTCCACTCTATTCATAATTTCAATATTTGTTTTTATAGGTTTAGTTATTCTAAATATGTCTCTTATAATATAATTTTATTGTAAGATAAACAATATACATAATTTTTTATCATGTCACCCATAGCATTGGTTACGATTTGATACTGGTGAAATAGATATATCTCATGGTTCTGGAGACAATATATATATATATGTTTTATATTATACCTTAACAGTTACCATATGGGTAATTTTTTGAAATAATAATGGAATCACATATTTTAATTAAATTGTTATTGTATCTTGAATTTGTATGAGTAGAAAAAAGGCATGGTATTTCCACTAAGGTGTGGGTATTAGTTCTAGAGTTCTCATTCTGATAGGATGAGAGTTTGATCATGTTTCTTCTTTTATATAGTTTGAATTGGTAGTGAAATCATAACATCACAACAATATTAGTTATATCATGACCTCAATAATATCTTAGTTTTCCCCTCAAGTATTTCTTTATGATTCTATTAAATATATTTTTATCATTTTTTTGGTTGTCCAAATTGGTAATTTTATATTCAACACTATGTGCGAATTATACTATCAATTGTAGTTATTTAATATGATGATATACATTTCATGGTTGACTATTGTGGTATGGAGTTTTAAATACTATAGTGGTTATTGGTGGATATGACTACAGTTGGTGATCATATAAAGAGTCAATATAAGAGGATGATTTATCTCAGGTAATTAGCCTTGTATTACCTTTAAGATGATAATATTTGTAATTTTCCCTTTCATATAGAGTTTTTACTTTTTTCTTTATTTGGGGTTGGTGACTACCAAATTACTTTTTGTCACATAGATAAGATGTTTCATTACAGTTGTTTTATTTATCTAGGAAGTATAGATATATGGTTTTTCATTATGTTCATAAGATAAGGCATCCATTATTGACATATGCTAATAAAATAATTATTTTATATCATTTCAATAATGAAAAAATTTGAAAATCAAAAAAGAATCTACAAATAATATAATGGAAGGATTATTATATTTGGGTATTATTTATATAAGAAATTTAAATTTCAATATGTTTGAAAACTTCTGCATAATTATTCAATAAACAATAACTTCTGGACATCACATAAGTTATAATCATCAATATAACCTCAAGAATTTGAATCATATTAAATTGGAGAGCTCAAATTATAATTAAGGTTTAAAATAAGAAATAACAATAAAATATAATTATAGATCATAAGGTGAGAATATAGGTACAATGAATATACCTTAGAAAAATATACCCAACCTATAATAGATCATAAATCATGGATTAATGATTCTAACAACATAACACATAAATGAAAATGATTGTAGAAATATGATTCGATAAACATGAACTCTCAGAGAATAACATAAGGATATGAATAAGCATAAAACTATGCCGTCTTTCAATATGGATGAAACATTAGTATAGGGAATCATTATATTCATGAGACACACCATAATTTTCCAGAATTTAATGAAACTAATATTTGTTTTAAAAAATTATTATTTCATGAGATATAAACTTTTAACTATTGAACTAGAGGGTGATATGAGACCCCACCCATCATTATCTATACTTATGATCTCGATATGAAAATCATTCCCTTATTAGAACGTAGAGAACATAAGAAATTATTTGGATTTTCATAATAAACTCAACAGAAAATTATTTACTTTTTTCAAATAAAGAACCTATTAGAATAAAATGAGTTTCAAATATCTATAAAATACAATCACATAAAGGAATAATTTTAAATCATATAGAAGATAAACCCAGTGAAAATACATGGTAATCCATTGATATTCAGAAACATTCTTGTTAAATACTATCAAATAAATTGAATATATCTACATGGTATTACACCATATAAATAAATGGTATAGCTTTTTTCAATAAATTCCCAAATCAATCTATATATTGAATCATTGTGAAAATCCTTCAACTAGAGGAAGGAAAAGATGTGTGCTCGTAGATGAAAAATACTTGATGATATATCATATTTATAAACAACTGATGAATATAAAAAGAGACATGTTCAATAAATATTTCATAATAGATGGTCATTAAATAATCATTATAGATAAATATGTTTTATGGTATAATTTAAGTATTATTTTGATCAAGTATAAGATATTTAAATGAAAAATATATTATTATAAAACAACATTTTCACTATTCTACTAACATGTTTATTTTTAAAAACAAGAAAAAAATTCATCCAATGAAACTTTTGACATGTAGAATAAAAAATGAAGTTCATTTAGAAAATTATATTTAAATATATTAACTTTTTTTAAAAAAATTTAATAAAAATTTAAAAAAACCCACTTTTTTGAAATAACATTTTTTGAAATTATGTTTTTTGTTACTCTTTAACTCTAACTCTATACGTAAGGAAAGATAAAATGTTAGATAATATATTTAAATTTTTTATCCTTTCAAAATAATCAGTTAAAAGTGGATGATTTAATATTCTATGATAAAATTAAGAAAGATATTATAAAAAATTTATTATTTGTGGAAGAACGGTCTTTTGTTATTAAATAATATTATTTTTAACCACTAAATGATAGAATTTTTAGTTGATTTATATATTTTTATTTACTTAATGCTTAATTATTATTATAATTTTATTTATAATATTCCTATAACTTGTTTTGAATCATTTTTGTTTCGTGTTTCATCTATAATAAAGTATTGGTACATTATTTATTTAATGGTAAACATATTATTAAATTACATGGTGGTACATATCAAATTATATGTTATTCCTTATTTGTGGAAGTCATGTATTACTAAATTATTTTTGTTAGTCATATGGGGGAACACTCAACCTAAATTCCAACTCATGTGGGAACCCAATGGGTATGTTATTTTCAATGTGGTATTAGATATAGGTTGGGTCTGCGAGATAGAATTCAGAGTTAATATTATTGTGGGGGTTTGGTTTAGGAAGTTTAATTTATGTTTATAACATATGGGGAAATTTTATATAGTTATAAGTCTAAAAATACAAACTAGAGGATTTAAAAACAAATTCATTCCAATATAATTAATTTTATAATTTTTTAACTGACATTATTATTTATAGTAATATTTAATGGTAATAGTAATGGTGGTTTATGCGTCATATATTAAATAGGGAATAAATGTTTTAATGATTCAAAATATTACAATAGTGATGTCATTATAAAATTAGAATGTAAATCAACTTATGTAAATATATTTAGTGAATTGACATTTTCATGTTTTTGAACAGTAATAAAGGATAAAAATTCAAGTAAGTGTCAATTTACTAGTTTATATTAGTTTGATTTTTTAAAAGACAATTGTTTAAGCAATTTTATCATAACGATTTTTTGATTCTGAAATGGTTTTGTGGATATTAGTACATGATATATCAATGGGATATGAGATTACATTGTTTATCTAAATTTGATAACATGTGGGTCACAAAAATAAGTGATAGTATTTTCTTTACCATTAATCATTGAATCATTGTTTATCTCTAGGTAGTGTGACACTACTAGTTTTTATAGACCATTTTTCGAATTAATCAATTCTCATTGATGTATTTCATAACACAAGGTCAAATATACCTTTCACACATAGACGAGTTTTCATGCGCTACACACAACACCAACTATGTGTGCGTTACACACAACAATAAGTCTCTACAAAACATCATTTTATTGTTATAATTATTTAGACAAGATACTTATAACCGTGATGATAAACATATTAATATGAATAAAAATAACTAATATTAAATTATTAATTATTATTTTTTTATTTATATAAATAATAATGATAATGAAATATATAATTATGGTAATATCTTTATATGTTTTAAAATACTATTTTAATTATGAAACTTCATTATTTTGACCTTCAATGAACAATAATAAATTACATTTTACAATATTATATGTGGGATCTGATAAAATTAACTCAATTTTTGATTTTATAAGGTAGAAATTAAGATAGGTTGAATTTTTTATATTTTTCCAAAAACTATATCTTTTGGTGAATAGTAAAATTTAATAAAATTTAGTTAAAAACATCCTTTTTGTTTAAATAATGAATTGTGATAAATTATGTTTTAAATTTGATTTTAATGTCAAATAAATTAATTATACATATATTAATTAAATTTTGTTTTTTTTCAAACATTTATATATAAAAAATAGATCAAAACCCTTATTGAACATTTGAATGACTCTATATTAAAAATATGCTTTCTTGCCACGTTTGTAGGATTATCATTAATCTTACATTTCAATCTTTTGTGATTTTAATTTCGAATAATAGATATAAAAAGACTTAATCAGTGTGTTAATTTTGGCCTAATAATATCAACATAATTTTTGACCAAACATATTAGTGAAAGAGATTAAAATTAATCACAGTGATTAATGTAAGAATAAGCTTAATTAAGGAATAATCCTTCATCATATAGACCAAAATGGCATATACACACCCACAAATTCCATTGGATGCCAATAATTTATCCACATCCCCTATTGGTTCAAATTGTTTTGGTTATTTAGTTATTATTACATCGATGGTCCCTATATAAAGATTTATATAAAAAAAGTCTAAAAGAAACTTCCCTTACCTTTAACTTTTATAAAACATTAAGATATGAAAAAAACCATATTTTCAGTTATAAATATTATTTTGAAATATAATTGGGTTGTTTTTATCATTATAATTTATTAATAATTTTTATATATTATTTAGTTACATAAAATATTTACAAAACACCAATATAGTTATTCTTCAGTTAATAATTAACTAAAATAAATGAAACTATAAATAATAAAAATTAAGTAAATTGAAAGAATTATTGTATTTAATTATATTTAAAGGGTAATATATAATTTTACACAAATTTAAACATAATTTATTATAATAACAATATTAGATTTATATTTGAAAATTAATATTTATTAAATAATGTGAAAATAGATATTATTGTTATATTACAATAAATAATATTTTTTAATAATGATATTTTACAATAAATGATATTTTATTTAACGATTAAAAATGTATAAAAATAAAATATTATTCGAAAGAGATTTAAAGGGACTAAAAATATCAAATATGATCGATTAATTGACCAATTGATCTTTTTTAATTAATATACTGACTGATAGATTTTAAAAACATTATTAGAACGGTCTAATTTTAAGTAGTGTTTTGTGCATCTGATGTAGTTTTCTTAAGAAATTAATTTTAAAAAAACATGATATTTCTATTTTATAAATTATATATCATATTTATAATTTATTGGATGATATTATGTAATAAATTTCACTTTATTTTAGTCTTCATGGTTAAATTACACTGGTTAGAAAACTAGATGCATTAATAATAACCAAAATTGTAAAAATGAGAAATATCGAAAGTTAAGGAACCAAATGATTAAAATGCACATTTTTTTGTCTCTGTTCTGTTTTTATAGACAATAGTCACCTTTAATACTTTATTTTTCATTTTTAGTAACATTAGGTAATGTATACCTCCCATTAATGAATACCGTTTTTATATTTACAATAGTACTACTTTCCTACCACTATAAAATGGAATGAACTATCCCACAAACTCACACCACTCAAACCACTTAGGTTCAGCTGAAATATACCCATTATAGTTACCAAAATACAAAAATTCATCCTATAAGTCTCCCATTGTGTAGAAAAATATCCAAGTAAGACTTTTTCTGCAGACCAAAAATAGTTACCAGATTAATAGGTAACGACTTCTCTCAAACTCAATTTATTAATTTTCTTTCTCCCACCCTAAACTCTATTTGTTACATTATTTTATAATGAAACATTATATAAAATATACTAGTATTTTTTCATTCTAAGGTTTATACCTATAATTACACACATCACCATATAATGGGTAAGGAACATAATATTTTTGTGTACGACGATCTACCTCCTCAGAAAATGATGTTTGTTCATATTTCCGTACAGCTTATAATGGGGGATATTATGTTCGAAAGTATTTATATATATGTTATATATTATATTAATTATTAAATTCCTAATATTTTTTTTACCACACATATCATTGTACATTCTATTTGGTGTAAAAAGTAATTTCTTTTCGGGAAGTCTGAACTACAACCCATCAAATGATGTCATTTATTCACAGAGTACATTGAATGTATTAGGGATGGAATTAGTGAAATTATATGATATATCATGTATAATAATTATATTGAATAATTATATACATTCAAATATATACATATAGATATTTGATTTACCTTCATTCTTTCAATGTGATAATAAAAAAACAACATTCATGTATATATAAAACTTATTGTCTCCTTTAACGGTGAATTCCATTTACTAATAATATATTATATAGACTATTATTATAATAATATATGTTTTTTATATAATTATATACATTATAGAAATCAATATATAAGAATATGTACAAAAATATAACAAATTAAGTCACATGAAATAAACAATGCAGATATTACCTAAAGTAAAACCATAATATTGAATTGTTTACAGACTAGTAATATAATTTCATAATAAAACCATATTTAATATTACATATATTAATATGGTACGTTAATTTATTTATATTAAACTTGTTTTTATTATACAAGTTTTTTTCAATGAGAACAATGATAATCAAGAATTATGTTTTGTGAATTTCATCTCACATTTTATTTCTCTGAGATATATTTTTTATTCACCACCCATAAAATTTATGTGGAATTTATAATACCCATGGATGTAGTATATTATTATAATACTTAATATTATGGGTATTTACCAATAAATTTATTGATATTTCTATCATTTTAGTTGTTTTCAAAGGATACCAGATCAGTAATGTAATTTTGTCTCAGGATTTTCTTTGAGATAAATTCCATGTTATGCACCTATATTTTTTTATGTGGTTTATATACTGCATTGTAAATGTTATATCTTGAATATAATTCTTCTCATGATACATTAATGTTCATTTAATTTAATTTTCATACATGGGGAGTATGGTTTATTATTACTATGTGGTAAGAGTTTATTGAAAAAATCTCATCACCTTCAAAGTTTGTTAATGTAAATACTTCCTTTGATGAAATATGATTATCCACATGTCAAGAACATTCATGAATTTTCTACTCCTCTGGTTATTCAAGATTTATTCATGTATTGGTACCATATTTTATGATTTGGTATATAATATAGGTAAGAAGTTGTTTTTAATAAATCCAGACATTACACTCTCTTCAATTGAAAATTAATGCTCTTTTAAATCATTTTTTAGAAAATTGTTCTCAAAATTATTTCCAAAATTATTTATATGTTTTCAAATTATTTTCAAAGAAATGGTTTTCAAAACATTTTCAATATTTCATTATAATTTTTAAAAGTCTTTTCTATTAAATGGTTTAAAAAAATCCATAATTCATTATAATTATTTAATGTTTAATAAATTAAATGGATTTAAAAAAAAATCATGTTGTTTTTGTATGTTTTAACTTTGTTACCAATGATATAGGTTTCTAAACATGTTTGAATATTATTTTAAATGTTTTCATGTAATGTGGTTTTCAAAATTTTTTAATCGTTCTTATATATGTTTTAAAGGAAAATGTTTTTAAAAATATTTTTCAAGCATTCTTTCTATGTTTTAGAAGGACATTTAATGAAAATGTTCTTAAAGTGGTTTTATGTTTTAGAAAACCTTTTTTCAAAAAATAAATGAATTTTTTTTTCTCATGAAACATTTTTAAAAGATACCTGAAAATTATTTATCATCTAAGAAAACATCTGTTTGTGTCACTCATGTATTTTTTGGGAAATTTTCAATGTTTCCATTAATATTCTCTCTATCAATGGATTATGTTTTTAGGGAATGATTTTAATGAAATTTTTTTCCCTTCCATGGGTTATCTTATTTTTAATCCCACTTTCATTCATGGGTTATTCATGGATGAAATTATTATAAAGCCTATATTTTTCCATAGGTTAAGATAAAATTACATGTTTATGATACCCATTTCATTTCATGGGTTATGATATGATTTTTAATGATTTAGTGGAACATGTTTGTATGATTTCATTATTAAATGGATGTCACATATATATCGCACCAATGCATTAGGTAAGGATATATATATATCATTAGATATACTAAGATAGTCTTATAAGTAAACTATGATTACTAAGATGGCCATGAAAGTGAACCTTGACTACCACAATGGTATGAAGAGTGAAATCATGCTACTAAGATTACCATGGTGGTGAACCAGGATTAATAAGACGGTATGGGGAGTAAACCCATACTACTAATATGGTCTGGTCAGCAATAACCTGGATACTATGGAAATAAATTTATGTGCCTCTGTTTTTGAAACAACTCATTATTTTATTACAATGTAATTATTTCATATATTATATTATTTATTTCCTTATGATTATTGTCTTATGATCTTTAAATATTTATGCCATGATTCAAGTTTCTAATCATATTATATTAAGGGAATAATTATCTAATGTTATGATCATGTTCTTATAGCCCTATGTGCATGTTTATCCTCACATGTCTCCCTTTTTTATCATTACTGGGCATCTGAGGTCACTCATTTTTTTATTTCTTTTCCCTGATTATGAAAATATGTATTATGAATGATGTGTCTATGAAGGGCTCTAGTCATGAATAATGTAAGAACCCGGTTCTTATTTTTGAGGTACGGGCTTCTTCTTTTTCCTTTTCCTTCAGTGTTTTTGAGAAAATATGGAAAATGGGGAAAAATCCAAAATTTTCAAACTACACATCATGTACTTTATCCACACGCCATGTACTTTTGGCCGTGTTGGGACAAGTATGTGGGGCGTGTAGCCATGCTGGCGACGAAGGGTGTAGGAACTGACTACACACCATGTAGTGGTACCTTACACACCGTGTAGTCAGTCGGCAGGCTTGAATAGTAAGGCGGTGGAGACACCGCCAGCTGGGCGACAGTACGCGCCGTGTAATTGGGAGTATATGTCATGTACTCAGGTCGACGGATGAACAGTGTGGCGGTGCCACCAAATGAAAAGTTAAATGAAAGAAGTACACGCCGTGTACTCAGAAGTACACGCCGTGTACTTTGTTTTTTCGGCTTAGAATAGGCAGTAGCCTCCTCATTTGGCAGAGGAGGCGTTTGATCCATTTTGGAGCCAAAGGAGGAGGCTATATATTTGATGATCCGATGGGAGTTCATCTGGAATCTGATTCAGCTTCGGACGACCTCGTTGGAACCGCGCGGGTAACCCCTCTCCTTTCATGGTACCATTCTTACCAATTCTTCTCCTAACGTATGTTATTTACATTTGAATGGGTTTTGTTCTTCGTCAGATCTACACCGTTCTTGGGCGTTTTGGGAACCGATGTTCGTGTATAATGCTCGTTGGCCTATAAGGTAGGTAGTTTTGTGTTTATTTTCCAACTGTCGTGCGTTTTTGTGTATTTTCATGCCACGAAGCCATGTTGGGGTGTCGTGTGGCAGAGGTCATTTCTATGTTTAATGCCTACAATTTCATAGGTGATTAAACTATGATAATAAAATGTTGGTTGGGATCATTTCATGGATCCAGAACCACCCCCGGGGTGTGTTCCACTATTTATCCATTTGGCCAGGATACCCGGGGGTATGCCTTAAATGTAGTAACTGTAGAAATTCCTTGAGAGAAATTGCTTGTTTACTGCATTTTGATATGTTGGGCATGGCCCAGTTACATGTTTGGCTTGAGGGTCTTGTTGTGATTGGCCTGAGGGAATGACTGTTTTAGCCCAAGGGCTGTCGTTATTCCATCTGAGGGAAACCTTTTGTGCCTGA
Organism: Viscum album; assembly: GCA_963277665.1. Taxonomy (NCBI): domain Eukaryota; kingdom Viridiplantae; phylum Streptophyta; class Magnoliopsida; order Santalales; family Viscaceae; genus Viscum; species Viscum album. Next base: position 497,861,309 of record OY728151.1, on the reverse strand, counting down.
GGGCTTGATATCTGTGCCTGAGGGCGACACTTTGTATGCCTGAGGGCGAGAATTATGTTACGCCTGAGGGAAATAACTGCGGGTTGGATTCTGTATGGCCAGAGGGCAAGCCAGAGGGCGTGGTTTACTATTTTAGTCTGAGGGCACGGTTCTGGATGGCCTGAGGGCCTGGTGCTATTGAGCCCAAGAATGTTACTAAATTAAATAAATTAAGTGAATAATAAAATGGAAATTTGATTGTTAGGTTAGTTACTTTTTAGTACTACTTACCTTATTGAATTTTACTATTGCACACAGTTGTTTCATGCTTACACGCAGTTGGGCACGAGCCTTTGGTGGGTGCCTACTGAGATATATTTCTCACACCCTATTTGGGACACACTTTTCAGCCCAAACAGATTACGTTTCTGCAGGTGTGGATAGGGGAAAAAGTCCCTACACAGGTACTTGACTGTTGCTAAGGAGTAGGAGGGCATGGGACCGAGCCTAGGCTCGCGATGCCACTGCCAGCTGTTTTTCATGTTTTGCTGTACTCCGTATTTTGTTGTACTGTATTGATGTATAACATGTTCTGGCTTTTTTCTTAGAACATGATCTGAGTACCTGAAACAAGTAGCATCATCATTTTTATATTGTTGGTTATATCCACTACCGTAGTTTATTTTAGTTCTGTATGGTTTACTTCTTCCGCGGTCGTTGTATGATTTATTTAAATTCCACTGCGCTACACTTTGAAAAATGAGGGCAATGTTTCCCCACTATTAGACCTGGGCCCTCACTGCTAGTCAGCAGCCTCTGGCGTTTGGGGAAATGCTCTTGAGGTCATGTGGTGAACCAGGCTCAGGGCGCCCGTTGCATGGCACCCAGGTCTGGGACGTTACAAAGTGGTATCAAAGGGGTTTCTTTTATTTGACTTACTATTTGGAGCTGTATTCAGGGATAGGACAGAACGGTAGTTGGTAATAAGCTGTGCTCAGGCGTAGCTAACCCGTGTACAGGGAAAATCCAGTCTACCTCTTATTTTGCATTCTTTTGATTTTGCAAATTTTACTGTTGATATGTTTTCACCGTTGGGTGACACACTTAGATTGTGATGTTTATATTTTATCTGTGGTTTATATTTAGTTTCAACCCGATGAGATGAGGGCATTCCGTCTCATGCATCATGTAGGCACATGCTAGATATCACAAGCCATGCATAGTTTCCTTTCCATGTAGGTGCATTAGAATTTGTATGTTGTTGTGATAGTTGTTGTGCTAGTAAAGCATGCTGTTATGAGAGCTGCTTGATAAATACCTGCCATGTGATGGGTATTATTGTTTGATCCTGTTTATAAGATGAACGCCAAAATTAGGTTTTTGGGGAGTATGGGCCCCCATTGACCGGAATTTGGTGGATCATTGACTGTTTGTTGGTTATAACACAGATAAGATGTCAAACTTTGATTCGTGGGGAGTATGGGCCCCCACGGGTTGGAATTTGACACTTTGGTGTTGTTTTACAGTATTTTCTGGGTTCCGGGGAAATTTCTGAGGCATGCTATCTGGAAACCCAGTCAATATGCCATGTAGTATTTATATACACACCGTGTATGTTCTTCTGCTCAGGAAGAAAAATGAAACATTTGAGTACACGCCTTGTACCCTGAGTACACGCTGTGTAGTCTCTTCCCGTGTCACAAACCGTGTGGGCGGAGACACGGGGTTGGGAAGGCCTTGGGTAAAACACATCGTGTCGTTTTTGTGCATGCCGTGTAGTGTGACCCAGAGTCCGACCATGTAACTAACAACACTGGTCGGTGAACTCCTTGATAGATCAATCCATGTCCATTATAGTCACGCCATGTAGTATGACCTGGGGACTCGGCCGTGTAGCTAACAACACATGCTGGTGTCACCTCTCCCTGAACACGTTGTGTACCTGTGGGACATGCCGTGTAGTCTTGTCCAAGGACAGACCGTGTGGAGTTAGCCATGTGGCTAGGAAACAGGGTGGTGTACACGCTGTGTTCTGGTGTAACACACCATGTAGGGTCAAGCCGAGTAGTTGGATGTGCCACAGATGACACGGGCAGTTGGAAAATAACACCATACACGTCGTGTAGATATTATACACGCCATGTAGTTTTGTTCGACGGAAGCCATCTGGGTTAGCCGTGTAGAAGGACCCGAGTAGGGGAAGTAAAGTCAAGTACACATCGTGTAGTCAGTGTACACATCATGTAGTCCTGTTTTGAAAATATTGAATGGCTTCTTCCTCTTGTTTCCGTTGTGTTTCCTTCGCTTTTCGGTCATAATAATCTTGAATCTGAGGCGTGCTTTTGACATTGTAGTGTCATGCCACCTAGGCGACCACGAGTTGTTCTATAGGAGAGTGGCGATGATTATAATCCAGAGATGGTAGGCCATGGGATACCAGTGGATCCTCTAGCAGAGCCAGATGCGGCACCAACTATTATACCGGTGACAGGCGTGGAGGTGCAGTTCCGTGAAGGCTTTGTGTGGTTCATGCAGACCTTTCAGGGAGCACCGCAGGCTGCCACATCTATGGCCGAGATGACTTGTATCATTCAGCAGTAGCATCCACCTACATTTTTATGGGATGGCGGACCACAGGCTGTAGTGTCTTGGCTAGGATCGATGCAGACTATTTTCGAGCATCTGGAGACCCCTCTAGGGTGGAGGGTCAAGCTCGCGACTTACATGCTGCGTGATTCTTCCAAGAGGTGGTGGGATGTTGCCACCTAGTCAGAGCATCACAGGGACATGGTGTGGGATGATTTTTAGGTAGTCTTCTATGAATTATTCTTTTCTGAGACGCTGAGGGTAGATAGAGCTCGAGAGTTCATGAATCTGCAGCAGGGTGCTATGTCAGTGATGGACTATTTTGCTCGTTTTATAGAGCTTCAGCGCTTTGCACCCGTAGTGGTGGGTAATGAGACGTTGAGAGCCAGACGTTTTGAGGATGGTCTTCGGTATGACATCTGAGCGCTGGTGAATGTTTTAAGGTTTCCTACTATACACACGATTGTGAATCAGGCGATGATTACATAGAGGAACATGCAATAATCAAGTGGTGAGTACTAGGCGGTTCATCACTAGTTACTGGTACTATTTCTACTAGTAAGAGGAAGAGACAAATGGACTTCTCTCAGGGTGGTAGTACCAGCCAGGAAGCTTCATCAGGAGGCCCGATCAGGTGCTACCAGTTTGGATTAGAGGGGAACAAGAGGCCGTAGTGTCCACGAGACCCAGTGGAGTGCCGAGCTTGTGGCAAGATGGGTCATCTACAATGATTTTGTAGGGAGTTTCTACTAGTGTCTAGTATGAGGGGTTCTGTGCGGACTCTGCGTGCGGGAGCAGTACCAGTGGCTTCTTACCAGTACGGGAACTGGAATACGTCAGGGCGTGCAGGAAGAGATGGTGGTCGTGGTCGTGGTAGCCAGACACCAGGATCGCAGAGGCAGCAGGGCGAGACAACTCAGGGTAGCCAGGCTGTGTCGCAGGTCCGCGACACTGGGCAGGCATATGCAGTGTGCCAGACCCAACAAGAGTAGGATCTCGTACCTTCTAAAGCCAGAGGTACTATTCTAGTAGCTTCTGTCTTGTATTCTGTACTTTTTTGATACGGATACTATGCATACTTTCATATATGTACCCATTATGGAGAGCCTTGAGCTCGGTTTTTCTTCTTCTTCTTCTGATATCATGACGCTAGACACTCCATTGGGGACTAGAACGACTGGTGTGCGTCAATGCAAGGAGTGCCCCCTTGAGGTTGGTCGGTGTCAGTTCCTTTGGGACCTCTATGTCTTGGAGATGAATAGCTATGACGTCATTCTCGGGATGGAATGGTTGGTTCCCTATCGACCTTTTGTAGATTTCTATCATCACAGGGTGCGTTTCACGTCACCAGAGGGCGGAGAGATTCTATACAAGGGTGAATGGGATGTTCAGCCGAGTCGAGCTAGACCAGAGCATCATGGGAGAGGTGGAGTCACAGCCCAGATTGTGAGCTTATATCTGGATGATAAGGGGACTTCTCAGACGGATTTCCCTGTATTTGTCGATCATTTCAGGGATTTCTTCTTGGATGACTTTTCTGGTCTACCTCCGGTGCGTGAGGTGGATTTCTCTATCGAGCTAGTTCCAGGAGAAAGATCGGTGTCCATCCCTCTGACATGGCTTATAATTTACACATTTTTAATGAATTTATATTGTTTTAAACATCCCAATATAACATTTTGAGCTTATATGTAACAATTTTGGATTTAAGAAGCATTTTAAGTTTAAATGAAAAAATGACCAAATTCTGCATGTTGGACAAATTTTCACTACAGGGGTATTTTGGTCATTTACAAAAAAATATAAATCCAAATTTTATGATTACAAATTTTTTATAATCCTAATTTAATTTCCTTCAACTTTGTCTTCTGGACCAGGATCGGATTCGACCATCTTGATGTCCAAACAATTCAATTATGTTGAATATTATTCAAGAACACCAAGGAAGCTTCCTGGAAATTTCATCCAGAAAAAAGAAGGTTCAGTGAAATATCCATAACTCGCTCAAAACGACTATAATGGAGCTGAACTTTTGTCGATAGACGGATAACATTATTGGGAATAAGTTTCATTAAGGGGGACACGACTTAATGGGCCGTTTTCAGGGACATTAATTCATTACCAAACGGTGGATTGTGGTTTGATGATTCTGACTGGACAGAATAAATTCTCAATGTAAATTGGCCATAACGCATTCATAACTTGTCCAAATACTCAGAAATATTTAGGGTGAACGACAAATACAATTATTAACAACATTGAAGAAGGGATCATGGTGTGAAGAGGTCATTTATTAGGTCCCAAACGTGACACCATTCGGAAGACATAAATCTGGCTATAAAAGGAGGAGAGCTCCTCCTCCTCAAGACATCTAACTCTCCATCCCATTCCATCTGAGACACCCAGGAGAAGAACTTCTCAGCTTTTTATTTTGTTTAATTTATTTTAAAAATGTATCACCTCTCCCGCATTATCTCTCTTACCCCATCCATGGAGGGGTAGTTTCATTTAAGTAATCGGAAAGAGGGGAGGCTGGACTTATGTGTTGTGATTGAGTTTTTGTGCTTGAAATGAATAAAATTTGTTCTTCTTTCTTCTTCTGGTTCCAATTCTTAATTCAGTATTAAGTTCCAAATACGTTTGTGTTAAACTTTTGATTCTAAAATTATAAATTGTTTTGGATGATGATCATATCTCCCTCCACCCAATTCTAATCTGTATATGGTGGAACATGATTAGGGTTGGGTGGTGATTGCTCGACGGTTGTCAAGCACATGTGTAGGATTGTATGTCGAAATCTTGGTTTATTAGGGAACAACAATTCCAAGTCTGGAATTTCTCTAGTTAATCAAGAGACCATCTACATCCCTAAACACATTGTAAGTAGGATAACCAATCTAAGGTTTTAGAAAGGAAAATTCTCATCACATCTCTTTTACCAGTTTAAGGGAGAAGAAGAGAAAAAATTTGGAAACCATGATGGCACAACACTAAGTCTAGCCGAACCCAATCCGATCATCGTCTTTATCATTTGTTAAAATCAATCAATTTCTATTTTTTGTTTCTCTCATAGTCATTAATATTAATTAAAACCAATCTTTTTATGAAAACCAACAAAAAGTGAAAACCTTGTTTTGTGTGCACTCCTCTTCGGGAGACTACCTAGGATCAACTTTTATATTATACACAGGTAAATAAAATATTGTTTTTCCACGCCCCACGACAGGCGTGCATCAAACTTGGCGCCGTTTCCAGGGAGGCAGTGCCGCAAATCTTTTTTTTAAAAAAAATCTCTTTTGAATGACCCATAGTTCAAATAGCAATTTATTAGAATTCGATCCAGAAATTGAGCGCACAATAACCAAATTGAGAAATCAAAATCTTCCCAAATATTTCTAAGAAATCAATCTCACTGATTCAAGTGATACCTTGAGTGGAGACATTGAACCTTTAATAATGGCTGTAAATCCCAACCGAACCCTACGTGACATCTGTGCACCTCAATTTGTCAATCAAAATTATCAACATGCAATTCCTGCCATAGAAAATGATTTTGAATTAAGAATTAACATGATCCAAGTGCTTCCTAAATTTCACGGTCTTGTAGGTGAAGACCCAAATTGACATATTCATGAATTCACCTATATCTTCTCCAGCTTCAAACCTCGAGCAGTCGTGGAAGAGCATGTGAAGTGGAGGGATTTCCGCTTCTCACTAGAGGGAGCAGTAAAGGAATGGTTGTACAATCTACAACCGGGGGAGATCAGTGACTGGGAAGATCTAAAAAAATGATTTCTACAATGATTCTTCCCAACATCTAGGAGCACTGCAATAAAGAAGGAGATTTATGTCATCCATCAATCAACTGGAGATACACTCTAAGAATACTGGGAACGTTTCAAGAAGCTTTGTGCAAGTTGTCCACACCAAGAAATAGAAGAGGACCAATTCCTTGTGTGCTTCTACCAAGGATTGCTTGACAATGACAGGAATCTACTAGATGCCTCATCGGGAGGAGCCCTTATTGATAAATCACCTACAGATATACGAATTCTGATTGAAAAGATTGCACAAAATTCACAGCAGTTTGGAACTCGAGGTACGATCAGTAGAGGAATCCATGAGGTAAGAACATCTGATTCAGTAGATTTAATTAGGAATGAAATGGGTGAACTCACCAAGTTTGTGTGACAAATAGCTGTGAACCATGTAAAGGAACAACAAGGACCGAATCAGGAATGTGGTTTATGCTCTTCTAATTTTCATTAAACTGATCAATGTCCAGAAGTGCAGGGGACAGAAAGTTGTGATGTAGCCTATCAAGAAAGGCAATACCAACCGTAAACCCAACCAGGGTATGGGTTTCAACAGAACCATGCCAGAGCACCTTTTCAGCGGCAATATCAGAACCCAATAGCATTCCAACAACCTTATCAAAAGCCCTTCCAACAAAAACAAACTTTTTAATCACCACCTTTCCAGCGGAAGAATTATGAGCAACCATCCACAAGTGCACCGATAAATGAAGACCAAAAACTGAAGAGAAGAGTTGCGGGAATAGTAGATAAGATGGACAAGCTAGCTGATCAATTTGCAAGCATTATGGATTCTCTCACCAAGAACCAAGGTAAGCTTCCTGCACAAACAATTCCCAATCCAAAGGAGAGTGTTAGTGCAATCACAACCCGAAGCGGGAAGGAGCTCAAACCACCAGAACAATAAGATGAGGATGAATCTAGGGAACCTGCTGAAGCTCATCCTATCCAACCAAAAGATGGAGTCAACAAAAAAGTAGAAAGAACAAGGTTCAAGAAAGAAAGACTAGAAACCCCATTGGAGAAACAACAAAGTGAGAAAAAGGATATTCCAGCACCATTCCCATCAGCATTGGTTGAGTCAATGAAGGGTGAAGAAGAACGACTTCAACGGGAAATTCAGGAAACATTTTGAAAAGTTGAGATTAACATTCCACTATTGGATGCAATCAGAAAAATCCCTAAATATGCAAAATTTATGAAGGAGCTATATACTAAAAGAAAGAGGATAGATGGAAATGAATGAATCAACTTAGGAAGAAGCGTCTCAGCATTGATCACACCACCGATACCGCAAAAATGTCAAGATCCAGGGACATTCTCTATTCCCTGCTCTATCGGTTCATTAAATTTTACTGATGCACTATGTGATCTTGGAGCTTCGATAAATGTGATGCCTCACTCTGTGTTTTCATCTTTGCAGATCGGAGAACTAAAATCAACTCGGGTGGTGGTACAATTAGCAAACAGATCCACCATTTTCCCAGTTGGAGTCGTTGAAGATGTACTTGTAGGAGTGAGAGGATTAATCATTCCAACAGACTTTTATGTCCTTACCATGGAGGAAGACCGAGCACCATCCCAATCTCCCATCATCCTAGGGAGACCATTCCTGAAAACAACAAGGACAATCATCAATGTTCATGAAGGAACACTAACTATGGAGCTCAGAGATAGTACGGTACACTTCAATATTCTTGATACGATGAAACACCCGTCCATCAATCAATCACTTTATGCAATCTCCAATGATGAAGGTGTAGAACCAATTGAAGACTTAGGTATGATTCATGACATTTTACCTTTGGGATAACACTCTTTATTTTAATTTTATAACTCCCATGAACCTGAAAATTCTGATATCATGTTGGAGGATGAGGTAAAATCTGATTTTTCGATGATTTTTTAAAAGGAAGTGAGATTATTCCTGACAATTCATCATTAGAAGTAGGAAACCTAAATGCAATATCATCCCTTGAACAACCCCCATGTTTAGAGGTGATGCCTTTACCATGTGACTTGATGTATGCTTACCTAATGGAAGGAGAAAAATTGCCAGTAATCATTGCCAATAACCTATCCCATTCACAAGAACAAACATAGATTGACCTTCTCAAAAGGAATGTCAAAGCTGTAGGATGGAGTTTAGGTGATATTCCTGGAATCAACCCTAAGGTATTCTCTCACAGGATATTTTTAGAAAGTGAATCTTGGCCAGTTGGACAACCTCAAAGAAAACCCAATCCCACAATCATGGAGGTCTTTAAGAAAGATATTGAGAAATTATTAGCTGCTGATATCATTTACCCAATCTCTGATTCTCAATGGGTCAGCCCAATTAATGTAGTCCCCAAGAAAAATGGCCTGACCACTATTACAAATGAAAGAAATGAACTGATCCCCATGAGAATGCAAAACAGATGGAGAGTGTGGAAGCTAAATCAAGTTACCAGAAAAGATCACTTTCCTATTCCATTCATTGATCAGATGCTTGAAAGGTTAGCTGGAAATACTCATTACTGTTTTATAGATGGATTCTCAGGATATTTTCAGGTACCAATTGCACCAGAAGACCAGGAGAAGACAACCTTCACCTACCCTTTTAGAACATTCTCCTACAAAAGGATTCCTTTCAGACTATGCAATTCCCCAGGAACATTTCAATAGTGTATGGTGAGTATTTTCTCGGACCACATTGAGGATTTCTTGGAGGTGTTTCTTGATGATTTAACAGTTTTTGGAAATTCATTTGATCATTTCTTGGGAAATTTGGAAAAAGTTTTGAAAACATGCATTGAAAAGAACCTTGTCTTAAATTTCTAAAAATGTCATTTCATGGTTGAAAAAGGGATAGTGTTGGGGAACATAATTTCACAAAATGGGATTGAGGTTGATAAATAAAAAGTTGATGTAATAAATTCCATGCCATATCAAACTTGTGTCAAACTTGTTAGATCCTTTTTAGGGCATGCATGATTTTATAGAAGATTCATCAAGGATTTCAGTAAGATTTCTCTCCCTCTCTCAAGATTACTTTTAAAGGATGCTAACATTAATTTTGATTGTGCATGTAGGGAGTCATTTGATGAATTAAAGGAATGGCTGATAACACCACCAATAATGCAGCCACCCAATTGGGATTACCCTTTTGAGATACTTTGTGATGCATCCAACCAAGCAGTGGGAGCCGCTCTATCACAGAGAATTGATAGAAAGCCTCAAGTCATCTCCTACGCATCAAGGACCTTGGATGAAACACAAATAAATTACACAACCACAGAGAAGTAGTTCCTTGTAGTCGTTTTTGCACTAGATAAATTCCGATCATATCTTCTGGGAACTAATGTTGTTGTTTTTTCTAATCATGCAGCTCTTAGGTACTTAATGAAAAAGTCGGGTGCTAAACCATGGTTGGTGAGATGGATGCTACTCTTACAAGAGTTCAATTTGGAAATTAAAGATATGAAGGTGACTGAAAATCAAGTGGCTGATCATCTGAGTTGACTACCCCACACCGCTGAAACAGAAATACCAAAGCAGAACCTACTTAATGATGATCTTCCTGGAGAACAACTCTACATCATCAACAGTGAAGTACCATGGTATGCCAACATTGTCAACTATTTGGTAACGTCTTAGGTACCCTCTCATCTAAGCTCTCATCAACAACATAAGATTAAATCTGAATCAAGATTTTACATTTGGGAAGATCCGTTTCTGTGGAAAATTTTAAATGGTCAAATCATAAGAAGATTCTTTCCAAGAAGTGAAATTGAATCAGTGTTTGAATTTTGTCATAAATTATCTTGTGGAGGCCACTTTGGACCTTACAGGACTGCCCGAAATGTTTTAGAATCTGGACTCTACTGGCCCTCCTTATTCAAGGATGCATATAAATTATGTAAAAGATGTGAAAAATGACAATTTTTTTGGTAATATATCCAAACGACATGAAATGCCACAAAAACCAATAACCTTTTGTGAAATTTTTGAAGTTTGGGGCATAGATTTCATGGTACCATTCCCAATGTCATTTAAAAACTCATATATTCTCTTGGCTGTAGACTATGTTTCAAAATGTGTGGAAGAAAAAGAAACCAGAACTAATGATGCAAAATTTGTTTGTGATTTTGTTAGGGCTAACATTCTCTGTAGGTTTGGCGTGCCACGAGCAATCATCAGTGATCAGGGAACTCATTTCTACAATAGGAAAATGGATGCATTGCTGAAGAAGTATGGGGTGCATCATAGAACATCTACCCCATTCCATCCCCAAACAAATGGCCAAGAAGAAGTCTCTAATAGAGAAATCAAATCCATTCTGGAGAAGACTGTTAAACCCAACTGGAAGGACTGGAGGAAAAAGTTAGATGATAAATTATGGTCATACAGAACGGCCTGAAAAACACCGATAGGGATGAGTCCCTATAGATTGATCTATGGAAAGAGTTTCCACATTCCAGTGGAGTTGGAGCATAGAGCCTACTGGGCAGTCAGAGAGATGAATCTAGACCTTGAGAAAGCTGGGAACGAATGTAGATTGCAGTTGCATGAGTTAGAGGAAATTAGAAGGGAATATTTTGAAAACTCAATGATCTATAAAGAGAGAACGTGGATGGCCCATGACAAGATAATTCAACCAAGAACCTACAACCCTGGAGATCACGTGTTACTCTTCAAATATAGACATAATCTTATGCCAGGTAAACTTCGTTCTAGATTGGAAGGCCCCTTTACTGTTATTCATGTATATCCTGTTGGTGTTGTGCAGATTCAAAAGGAATGAGGAGGAAACCCATTCACTATAAATGGGCATAGGCTGAAGAAGTTCCATGGGACCGTACCTCAAGAACCAGTGGAGGAGATCACACTCCTTCACCCTGAATACAAATGAACACCTACCAGGTTGCATCATTCCTTTACACTTGATTAAATGCAGTAACTCTATCTTTTTGAAACATACATAAAAAAAATTCCATCTGCATGCATTGAGGACACTGCATCAATTAAGTGTGGGGGAGGGAATCTTGTATTCCAGGATATTTTTCAAAAAATTTAATTTTTGTTTTGTTTTGTTTTGTCGAGCCAACGACATTAAAAAAGGCACTACCGGGAGGCAACCCGCATTTTCCCCCATTTTCCACTTGTATTCTTAGTCATTTACCAGCATGATTGAACGGGCCTGCACTATCATTTGTTTTTATTTTTTTATTTCATGTCCATTAATGAAGAGGGTGTAGTGGGATTATACGTCGTGAAAAAAATGATCCATTTGATAGGGGAGTAAGAGTTTCAATTCTATATTATCCAACTTTATTCCCTACATGTTTAGTTTTTTAAATAATTAATCAAAAAAAATCCATGCCCACACTTGAATTCATGTTTTACATGACTTCTCTAGGAGACATGAGTTTCATAGAAATCCAGTGATTCTATGTTTTGGATTTCAATTTTAATAAGATTGAATGATTAAAATGGATAATTGGATTATTAAAGTGAAGCAAGGATATTGAAATAAGGACTCGTGATTTGAGGGAATTAATTGATTCATGTAAATGAAATTTCCCTTCCATTTTTCATTCTTTGAATTTCTGAAATTCATGTGAATTAATTTGTTATTATTAATCATGCCATGAGTGATTATCTAATATCATATTCTCATTCCTGAGAGGATTTCTAGACCAAATATTTCCTATTTTATCTTGAGCATATTTCTTGAGTGATCTTGGGACGTACCACCTACTAGAACTTGTATTGAAACTTTTCAAAGCTATGACTATACAAAACCACATTTAAAATGATTGAGGCATCACTTTGGATAGCCACAATTTATCCTAATAACCACCTTTACATTTATCCTTCATAAGCCCTTAGATTCCATGAATTGCCTTATAGGATTAAGCAACATTACAATCCAATTTTTCCTTACCTACCTGCACTTTTTGTATTTTTGCATGGTTATTTCAAGTTTGAGTGTGGGGGAAGGGCCTTTCGTGTGCGTTTATTGGGATATGTATCATTTTTTGGGTGGTGTAATGTGTGCGTCATCATATTGGGAAATGTATTATTAGAAAATTGGGCATGAGTCATCATTTCATTATGCTTCTTTCATTTCATCCGGTTCTCCATAAAAAATATATAAAAAAAATTCAAAATAAAGTTGTGCCTGTCTGGAGCTTTACAAAAAAAAGAAAATAAAGGTGTGCCTTTCTGGAGCTTTACAAAAAAAATAGGGAGAAAATGGATAATATCATTCTTTGTAATCATTTATTGACTCATGACCCATGTCATTGAAAGGGGAGTGGTGTTGTGATTCACATTTAAAGGGGATTTGAGTGAGGTTCATCTTGTGTCTTCACTTGATTAATCATGCATTGTACTTAAGAGTCAAACCTCCTTCTTTTGGCCTGAAATTATTTCAATCATTTACCCCCCAACCCTAATCCACAAAGTCATTTGAACCTTTATTACAAGTCCTCATGATTTTATGTGTGTTTTGTCTTTACAAAGTGGAGAAAGTAGTTACTTTACAAGCCTATGGGTAAGAAGCATGTTCTCATGATACGAGCATAACTCCACTATTAATTGTATCATGAGTGATGAGAGAAAATATTCAAAAGTGAGGTAGTTCATGTTTTGGCATGATTAATAACAATAAATTGAGAAGCTTGAATGAATGAAAGGAGAAGATTCATTATTTTTCAAAGGGGAAAAGTAAAATGCATGAATTGATTATTTATTTGAAAAATGGGAAATTAAATTGTTACTTTTTGGGGAACGGGAAAATTTGATTGGAAATTGATAATCATTTGATTTTATTCCATTTGAAATTTAAATATTGGTGACATTGGTTCCCTTTAAATTCCATGTTGAGATTTTATGCTTGAGGACAAGCATGGTTTAAGTGTGGGGGAATTGACAGGGCTTATAATTTACACATTTTTTAATGAATTTATATTCTTTTAAACATCCCAAGATAAAATTTTGAGCTTATATGTAACAATTTTGGATTTATGAAGTATTTTATGTTTAAATTCAAAAATTACCAACTTCTGCATTTTGGATAGATTTTCACTACAGGGGTATTTTGGTCATTTACAAAACAATATAAATCCAAATTTAATGATTATAAATTTTTTAGAATCCTAATTTAACTTCCTTCAACATTGTATTCTGGACCAGGATCTGATTTGACCATCTTGAGGTCCAAACAATTCAATGAAGATGAAGATTATTCAGGAACACAAAGGAAGCTTCCTGGAAATTTCATCCAGAAAAACGAAGGTTCAGTAAAATATCCATAACTCGCTCAAAACGACTATAATGGAGCTACCATTTTTTGGATATACGGATAAAAAGATTGTGAACAAGTTCCATTAAGGGGCCATGAATTAAGTAGCCGTTTTCAGGGACAATAATTCATTACAAAATGGTGGTTTGCGGTTTGATGGTTCTTACTGGACAGAATAAATTCTTAGAGTAAATTGGACATAACGCATTCATGAATTGTCCAAATGCTCTGACCTTTTTAGGGTGAACGGACAAGCCAATTATGAACAACATTTAAGAATGGGTCAACGCGTGAAGAGGTCATTTATTAGGTCCCAAACGCGAAAACATTCGGAGGACAGAAATCTGGCTATAAAAGGAGGAGAGCTCATCCTCCTCAAGATATCTAACTCTCCATCCCATTCCTTCTGGGACACCAAAGAGAAGAACTTCTCATCTTTTTCTTTTATTTCTATTAATTTAAAAATGTCTCTCATCTCCTGCATTATCTATCTTACCCCATCCATGGAGGGGTAGTTTCATTTGAGTGATCGGAAAGAGGGGAGGCTGGACCAATGTGTTGTGATTGAGTTTTTGTGATTGAAATGAATAAAATTTGTTCTTATTTCTTCTTCTGGTTCCAATTATTAATTCAGTATTAAATTCCGAATGCGGTTGTGTTACGGTTTTGATTATGAAATTATAAATTGTTTTGGTCGATGATCACATCTCCCTCCACCCAATTCTAATATGTATACGGTGGAACATGATTAGGGTTGGGTGGTGATTGCTCGACAGTTGTCAAGCACGTGTATAGGATTGTATGATGAAATCTTGTTTTATTAGGGAACAACAATTCCAAGTCTGGGATTGCTCTAATTAATCAAGAGACCATCTATAACCCTAAACACATTGGAAGGAGGATAGACCAATCTAATGTTTTAGAAAGGAAAATTCTCATCACATCTCTTTTACCAGTTTAAGGAAGAAGAAGAGATAAAATTTGGAAACCATGATGGAACAACACTAAGTCTAGCCAAACCCAATCCGATCACCATCTTTATCATTTGTTAAAATCAATCAATTTTTGTTGTTTGTTTCAATCATAGTCATTCAAATTAATTAAAACCAATATTTTTACAAAAACCAACAAAAAGTGACAACCTTGTTTTGTGTGCACTCCTCTTCGGGAGACTACGTAGGATCAACTGCTATACTATACTTAGGTAAATAAAATATTGTTTTGCTACGCCCCACGACAGGCGTGCGTCACCCTCCTTATAGGATGGCCACGCCTTAGTTATAGGATCTCAAGAGGAAGTTAGAGGAGTTATAGGAAAAGTGATTTATTCGACCCATTACTTCTCCTTGGGGTTCTTAAGTATTTTTTGTGAAGAAGGCGGATGGTACCTTTAGACATTGTGTGGATTATCGGAAGCTGAACCAGTTGACGGTTAAGAACTGATATCCCTTGCTGAGGATAAATGATCTGTTTGATCTGCTTCGTGGAGCACTAGTGTTCTCAAAGATTGGCTTGAGATCCGGATATCATCAGTTGCGCGTTAGACCATCTGATATACCTCTCACAGATTTCAGGAGTAGGCATGGTCTATATGAGTATACGGTTATGCCGTTCGGACTGAAGAACGCACCAACAGTTTTCACGGATCTGATGAATCGTGTGTTCCATACATATCTTGATTCATTTGTGGTAGTATTCTGGGACGACATCTTGGTGTACTCTCACAATCGACACGACCATGCCACCCATCTTGAGATCATATTGAGTACACTAAGGGAGCATCGTCTATATTCTAAGCTCTCTAAGTGCCACTTTTGGATGGACGAGATTCACTTCCTAGGTCATATTATCACAGAGGCAGGAGTTGAAGTAGACCCAGAGAAGGTGAGAGTAGTAGTTTTTTGGGAGAAGCCTAAGAGCCTGTTAGAGATATGATGTTTCTTAGGGATGGCTGGTTACTACAGATGCTTTATACAGGACTTCTCCCGATTAGAAGCACCGTTGACGGGTCTAACTAAGAAGGGTGTGAAGTTCGGTTGGTCATAAGCTTGTGAGACAATTTTTCAGGACCTAAAGTGAAGGTTGACATCAGCACTGATCCTGATACTCCCAGAGCAGGGGAAGAGCTATACAGTTTACTATGATGCATCAGAGATTGTGCTGAGGGCCGTTTTGATGCAAGACGATCGAGTTGTTGCGTACGGGTCCCGGCAGTTGAGGCCACATGGGAGGAATTACCCGACACATGATCTCGAGTTGGCTGAAGTTGATCATGCGTTGCGCTGTTTGAGACACTATCTGTTGGGAGAGCATTTTGTGGTTTTCACCAACCAAAAAAGCCTCATGTATATCTTTACTCAACGTGACCTGAATCTGAGGCAGATAAGGTGGGTTGAGTACCTTCAGTCCTTCGATATTGAGCTTACCTACACACCAGGTAAAGGAAATGCAGTAGCTGATCCACTGAGCAAGAAGACTCAGATATAGGCAGTGAAAGAGGCCGATGGTGAGTGGGAGCTCATGGCTTTGTTCTCTGAGATGCATCTGGAGATGCATGATAGTTAGGGGCAGACTTATCTTTCCTCGTTAGCTGTGACTTCTACCCTCCTAGACAGAGTGAGGATGAGGTAGCTATCAGTTTTAGAAGGCCTAGTTCTACGGGAGTCGATGGCAAGTGAGGACCCTCCTCCCGGTTGGACGATGGGCGATGATGAGGTTTTGTGTTTCCATGGATGAGTATGGGTTCCAGGGGATATACGCGTGGAGCTGATGCGGGAGTTTTATGCCTCAGCTTGGGCAGTTCATCCCGGGGTTACCAAGAAGTACCGTGACATGAGACGTCAGTATTGGTGGCCGGGTATGAAGAGAGAGATAGCTGGTTTTTTTACAAGGCCTTCCACCTGTCAGTAGGTGAAGGAAAAGCACCAGAGGCCAGCTGGGCTGTTATAGCAATTGGCCATTCCAGAGTGGAAATGGTATGATGTCGCGATGGATTTCGTGATGGGTTTTCTGAGGTCACCTCGAGGCAATGATGCAGTGTGGGTTGTCATGGATAGACTCATGAAGGTAGCTCACTTCTTTCCGATCAAGTATACCTTTGGTTTGGATGAGCTAAGAAGGCTGTATATCCAAGAGATCATACGTCTTCATGGGGTCCCTCGTTCTACCATTCCGGATAGGGACGCCCGCTTTACATCTCGTTTCTGGCAGAGTTTTCAGAGGGCGTTGGGTACACAGGTGCTTCTGAGCACAGCATACCACCCTCAAACAGATGGCCAGTCAAACTGTATGATACAGGTGTTGTAGGACATGATGCATGCATGCGTCATAGACTTTGGGGGATCGTGGGAGAAGCATATACCCTTAGTCGAGTTTGCCTATAAAAATAGTTTTTAGGAAACTATTGAGATGGCACCATATGAGGAATTATATGGTAGGCCATGCAGATCACCATTTTTCTGGTTAGAGGCAGTTGAGGCAGTTTTACTGGGTCCACAACTCGTGTAGGAGACATCTGATTTGGTCCAGTTGATTCAGAAGTAGATGGCTACCGCAAAGTCTCGTCAAAAGTCTTATGTTGATCTCCGCAGATGACCTCTAGAGTTCGTGGTCGGGGATCACGTTTTCTTGAATGTTTCACCAAGGCTGGGACACAAACGAATCAGGAGATAGGGTAAGCTTTCACCGAGGTATGTGGGACCATTTGAGATTCTGGAGAGAGTCGGGCGGGTTTCCTATCGGTTGCAGTTAACATAGCGGTACCAAGCCATGCACGATGTCTTCCACGTGTCTCAGTTGTGTCACTACCATTCAGAAACGTCTCACACCTTTCGTCCAGAGGAGGTTGATCTTCAACATGTTGCGTCCTTTGAGGATCATTTGATCCGTATTGTTGACAGGAGCACGAAGGTTCTCTAAGGCTTGTCAGTTCCTCTCGTACGGGTGCTATGGCAGCATGGCCGAGTGCAGGATGAGACCTGGGAGAGGGAGGCCGACGTACGTGCTCGATGGCCAATGTTGTTCAGAGCTTTATCTTCGTCACCCTTGGAAGGGAAATCCGAGGACGAATTGCTATAAGGGGAATGTTTGTAAGAACCCGATTCTTGTTTTTGAGGTACACGCTTTTTTTTCCTTAAGTGTTTTTGAGAAAATATGGAAAATGGGGAAAAATCCAAAATTTTGGAACTACACGCCGTGTACTTTATCCACACGCCTTGTACATTTGGTCGTGTTGGGATGAGTACACGGGGCGTGTAGCCATGCCGGTGACGAAAGGTGTAGGAACTGACTACATGTCGTGTAGTGATACCTTACACTCCGTGTAGTCATTCGGCAGGCTTGAATAGTAAGGCGGTGGAGTCGCCGTCAGCTGGGCGATAGTACAGGTCGTGTACTTGGGAGTACGTGTCGTGTACTCAGGTCGACAGATGAACAGTGTGGCGGTGCCGCCAAATGAATAGTTAAATGAAAGAAGTACACGCCGCGTACTTTTTTTTCGGCTTAAAACAGGCAGTAGCCTCCTCATTTGGTAGAGGAGGCGTTTGAGCAATTTTGGAGCCAAAGTAGGAGGCCAAATCTTTGAAGATCCACCGAGAGTTCTTATGGAATCTGATTCGGCTTCGGATGATCTCGTTGGAACCGCACGGGTAAGACCACTCCATTCCTGGTACCGTTCAAACCAATTCTTCTCCTAACGTATGTTATTTACGTTTGAATGGGTTTTGATCTTCGTCAGATCTATGCTGTTCTTGGGAATTTCGGGAACCGATGTTCGTGTATAACGCTCGTTGGCATATAAGGTAGGTGGCTTTGTGTTTATTTTCCAACTATCGTGCGTTTTTTGTGCATTTTTGTGCCACGAACCCATGTTGGGGTGTCGTGTGGATGAGGCGGTTGCTATGTTTAATGCCTAGAATTGCGTAGGTGATTAAACTATGATAATAAAATGTTGGTTGGGATCATTTCTTGGATCTGAAACCACCCCCGGGGTGTGTTCAAATGTTTATCCATTTGGCCAAGATACCCAAGGGTGTGCCTTAAATGTATTAACTGTAGAATTTCCTTGAGAGGAATTGCTTGTTTACTGCATTTTGATATATTGGTCATGGCCCAGTTACCTGTTTAGCCTGAGGGCGTTGTTGTGATTGGCCTAAGGGCATGACTGTTTTTTCCAGAGGGTTGTCCTTATTCCGCTTAAGGGAAACCTTTCGTGCCTGAGGGCTTGACATCTCTTCCTGAGGGCGACACTTCGTATGCTTGAGGGCGAGAATTCTATTACTCTTGAGGGAAATACCTACGGGTTGGATACTGTATGGCCTGAGGGCAAGCCTGAGGGCGTGGTTTACTATTTTAGACTGAGGGCAGGGTTCTGGTTGGCCTGAGGGCTTGGTGTTGTTGAGCACAAGAATGTTACTAAATTAAATAAATTAAATGAATAATAAAATTGAAATATTATTGTTAGGTTAGTTACTTTTTAGTACTGCTTACCTTATTGCATTTTACTATTGCACACCATTGTTTCATGCTTACACACAGTTGGGCACGAGCCTTTGGTGGATGCCTTCTGAGATATATTTTTCATACCCTGTTTGGGCCACGCTTTTTGGCCAAAACAGATTATGTCTCTGTAGGGTTAGATAGGTGCAAGAGTCCCTATACAAGTACTTGTCTGTTGCTGAGGAGTAGGAGAGCATGGGACCGATCCTAGGCTCGCGATGCCGCTGCCAGCTGTTTTCCTTGTTTTGTTGTACTCCGTATTTTGTTGTACTGTATTGATGTATAACATGTTCTGGATGTTTTCATAGAACATGATCTACGAACCTAAAACATGTAGCATCATCATTTATATACTGTTGGTTATATCCACTGCTGTAGTTTATTTTAGTTGTGTATGGTTTACTGCTTCCAATGTCGTTGTATGATTTATTTAAATTCCATTGCGCTACACTGACAAATGAGGGCATAATTTCCCAACTATCAGTCTTGGGCCCTCGCTGCTAGTCGGCAGCCTCTCGTGTTTGGGGAAATGCGCTTGAGGTCATGTGGTGAACCGGGATCGGGGCACCTATTGCGTGTCACCCAGGTTGGGGATGTTACAATGATCCTAGTGGGAGATAATGTAGTTCACCAATGAACAAATGTTTATGTTTCTATGTTTCCAGAGGAACAAAATTATTATGGTATTTGGGCATCTATTTTGGTAATGATTTACGTAATCAACAATAGTTATGTAATGATTATGTATACAAAGCGAGGGTCGATATAGTTTGTATCAGAGAAAAGTTTTATTTAAACTTTTCAAGATATGATGAGAAAAGTGTAGTTTGATCCCTATGAATTTTTCTAAGGATTTGAATATGTTTGTCTCTAAGGATAAGTATAAGGGTGATATAACATTTAGGAAAATTTCCTAGAATATTAGTGAAAGATATTATAAGTTGTTTCCAATCAATGAATCCCAATATAGATACTACAAGTGGATTTGGCTCTGAAACATACTTAACTATAGGTACCAACTCTCACAAGATTTATCGGTCCTAACTCTGGGTAATTTGTACACACTAGTGGGTGCTGCTATTCACATGGTTTGACACTCCCAGAGGATATGACTTGGGAACTCAAAAACACTTTATGAAACATCTCAATGTATTTCAATAGAAGATGAATATGGAAACATATCAGATTGGGGTGCTGCCCAAAGATTCCCCTAACTTGGTTGTTCACATAACTAAAAGAACATTTTCCCAACCACTATTTTTTGTCAACTAGTAGTGAGGGCCCTGGTAGTGAAAATGGAGAATCTTGGCCCCCATAGACATATTATACATTGTGTAAGACAAATAATAAACATTAGTTGAAGTAGTAATAATAAACAACAAAGATAAACATCGAATGACTGAATGTAATCCAACAGAAGCCACAATATATATATATATATATATATGATGAATGACATATATATCTATGAAAATTGAAAAAAATCACTAAGCGGGAAAGAAATATAGTATCCAATGTTCATAAGAAACCACAAACTCCGGTAGCATCCCAATCCTCATCTTAGTCACGTGCTCTCCAACTACAACAACAATCAAGTACCTGAAAATGAAGGGAACTTTGCCATATATATACCCACAACCATATAATCTGTTTTGGTCCAAAACATGACCCAAACAAGGTGTGAGAAGAATCCCAATAGGAAACCACCAAAGGATCTGTGCCTAATAGTCAGTGTGTATATATATAGCAGACATTATTCATAAATAATGAAATAAACTAGTAAGTACCAAAAAATAAACAATAAATCAATTTTCAATTAAATTCATATACCTTTATTATTCAATCCATTAAATCATGGAAACATTGGGATCATGCCTAAGCTTTTTATCCCCTATTTATGTAAAACAATGTGTGTCTCAGAAGACCATATCAGTAAAATAAGTAAGGCCGAATCTAAGATTGTTCTTTTTCTTTGCCGTCAATTCACAGTCATTCAATCAATAACAACCCTTAGGGAAAGTTCACATAGTCTAATCGCCCCTAGTCTATAATAATAACTTTCCTTTTGTAACGACCCTTTGGGAAGCTCTCACAGTCTAACCCCTTTGGTCTAACATAGCACTAATGATTTAAAAACGACCACCAGGGAAGATCTCACTGTCAATACCAATTATTCAACATAGCATCAATAAATTATAAACGACCACCAGAGAAACACTCAAGATCTAAAACCCCATGTCAATGAACACATTGAAGTAATCATAGTCGATAACCATAGGTCAACATAATATTAAAAAATACATAAATGACCCTACCTTGGGAATCTCTCACAGTCAAAATCCCCTAGTTTAATCATCCACAATGCATATCACATGCATCTCATTTAATAGTTACTCCTTCCTAACAAAACAAGGCATGGAAAACAAGGAAATACTAATAGGAATTCTAGACCAAATGACCATAACAACCATTAATGGGAAACAAACCCACATAGTGTCCCGTATATAAGGTATCTGACCTTATTCATTGGAAAATATATTTTGTAAATCAACCAAACCATAATAGGAAACAAACAGGGTTTAATTACAAAACATGCAATAATCCAAATGTAGGTATTCAACACTTTTAGAACATATAATCCAATCATGGTCAAATAAAGGCACAAAACACCCACATCGATGTTTCATGATCGATATACATGAACATCAACCCTCCAATCAGCCTAGATCGACATAGATCTAAAAATGTGAAAACTCCCATCATTAAATAACTCAGAACAGGGTAAGAATAAGGAAGAAATGATCTAATTGTATTGGGACCTCAAAAGTGGGATTCCAATGCACCTGATGATGTCTTAATCAGAGCTCAGACAGATAATTTAGAGGTGTTCAAAGTTTGTCGGTCATTATGTCACTCTTTTGTACGAACCACGAGGAGAGGGGGATTATTCTAGACCTGAGATGTGACCCTGATCCAAAATATCAATTAAAAATAAAACTACATAGTGTGGTAATTAAATGTACACATTTTGTACTATCCTTAACTAGACCCCAACTTATATGGTCTGCATGGTCATCACACGACCATATACGTGGACCTTACAAGGCTAGTACTCGACTATATGCGGCAACTGGGTACATGGCTTGTAATCATATTTACATGTCGTGTACTTTAAAAATCCCCATTTTTTTTATTTTTCCACACAAAAAAACACAAATTCAAGAGCCATACATGAAATAAAGATATGGGTTATTACAAACCCCCTCCCTAAAGAAATATATCCTCAAATTCACCTTCTAAGGGTGGTGAATAGAAAATATCAAACAACTATATTCACTGTGATCATACATCAGTCTCCCTCTCCTAAGTCTTACGAGGTACTCGACTATGCTGCCATAACATCGATACTAGAGGAAAAATCTTGCCATAGAGAACCAACATGTTGTGATCCATAATCCAAATTGGTTTCTCATAGAATGATGAATCCACCTCCAACACGACCTACATGCATTGAAAAATATGATAACAGTCTAAAAAGTAACGTCACAGCTGAGAAACATGAAAGACTTTATGCATATCTTAATACCTCCGAGGTAACTTAAACTGAATGGAAACCATCCTGACTATTTCCAAAAACTCAAACGTATTGACACACCTTTGTGAAATCTTCCCTTGTATCTTTATCCTCTTGTGTCCCAACCTCGGTGTTACACTTAGGAAATGATGGTCTTAAAACTTGATCTTCTAAGGTCATCTCCATCAATCAACATAATATTTTTGGTGAGATTCTATAGTATCCATCCTCTTCTGAATCAGCACTAACTACTTAGTGGTCTCCTAGACAAGACGATGTCACAACACAGTATCCTCTCATTCCTCCTACCAATATAGGGTTGATCAGCATGGCCAACTATACAAAGCCTTATATGGTTCCATCTGAATCATTTCCTGAAAAAAATAATTATTGTAGGAAAACTATACTAAGGGTATGTGTCTCTCCCAAGATCCCCTAGAGTCTAGAATGCAAGATCGAATAATGTTCTCAAAAACATGAATCATTCACTCAGATTAGCCATCTTTCAACGGATGTTATGTTGTACTCAGATGTACCCATACGCCCATAGCCCTTTGTAGTATCTTCCTAACATAAGAAGTGAACTCAGCATCTCTATATGAAACAATGGTGTGTGGAACCCATTGTTAATGTACAATATCTCATATGTACAACCTTCCAAGATAATAAACAGTAAAGGATTCCTTATTCAGAAATAAATGTGAAACCTTTGTGAGATCATCGATAACAACCCATTCAACATAATTTCATCAAGATTACCATGGTAAAACCATCATGAAATCCATTACAACATCATTCCACTTCCACTCGAGAATGGGTAACTACTGTAATGGCCCATAATGTCATTAATGCTTTACCTTCACCTACTGACATGTAGATGATCTCATAAAAAACTAGAAATATCCCTCATCATACCCATCCACCAATACTGTCATTGAATAGCTTGATACATCTTGGTGACACTAAGATGAACTACCCATTCGGTCGCATGAAAATATCACAACAGCTCTTCGATTATGACTGATGACACCAATACACACTCATGAAAGCACAAAACCCCATACTCACCTACAGTCCACATTGGAGTAGGTTCCTCACCTAACACAGTATTCCTTAGGGATATTCCTTCAGAATCTGATAGAATTATCATTTTCACTCGATCAAATAAATTAGAGGTAACATCTCTAGATGAATGAAATGTCTTCCCCTATTTTTCTTGAACCTCCAAAGGCATATCAGAGAATAGGGTCGTGTGTTTTCACACACTACTGGCCTTCTGAACTACGTGTATCTTATTTTTAGGCTCAATGCATTAGCCATTGTGCTTCTATTACTAGGGATGTTGGAATTCTCAAAGTCAAATGAGTGAAGGTACTCAACACACCATCGGTGTCTTAAATTCAAATCATGTAGAGTAATGATATACTTGAGGATTTTTTTGGTCAGTATATACCAATAAATGCTATTCCAAAAGAAAATGTCTCCAACAACACAAAGCATACATAACTTCATCCAACTCAAGATCATGAATTGGGTAATTACTATCATGTGGCCTTAACTACAAATATCTGTATACAATGACTAATTACAGCTGCATAATCACTGCTCCTAGCCTGATACCTAACACATCGTAGTAAATGGTGTAACTCTTGCACGACTCTGAAAAAATCAGTACTGGTGCATGTCAATCTCCCTTTCTTCTCCTAAAAGGATGAATTGTAGGAATATGACCACATATACTTCTTATCCATCTTATTCAGTCCCATCAATGAAATTGGTATGTGTGAAAATTCCTAAAAAAAGTGAATGTAGTTCCGAACCATCCCCTGGAAACTCTGTACCTCAAAGACGTTCATTGGCTTCTCCTAAGAAACTACTTCTCTTACATTATCTGTGTCATGGCCCGTCCTCAGGGCCCATGCTGTGACTACCCCATGCCAGCCTTCCATATGCTAGGGGATGGTGACTAACACCAAAGGCGTAAATTCCGATAAAAGGGAATGCATTAACATTATATAAGAAAACAAACACCACAGAGTATGAAAGATGAAGTAAACACTATGTAAACTGAGTTCAAAAGTAAGTGTTGAAAAGTAAATGGGCCAGAATAGAAACCCAATTGAAAGTATAGTACAACTAAAAAGATTTTACAATAGCAGTAAAGTAAATCAGCAACCACCGAGTCGTCCTCCGGCTATCCCACCTGAAGGGTGGGTATAGATGGTCTCCTCGGCTCATTAGGTCCGGTCGTCCTCTCCGTGTATGTACCTCATGATAGTCCACCTCCGGGTACCATCACGCTCCACAAGCCTCAACCACGATCAGCGTTGTCCGTCGTCTGCAACCAACACAACATCGTGCGGGCATAGCCCATCCAGGGGTGAGTATACAATAATCAGTAGGGACCCCGAGACCCACGATGGTCTCCCAGAATCCACAAAGGATAAACCACAAAGGAAGGAGGCAAATGAAAAGTATGAAAAAACACTACGTAGGAATATTCCCATTAATAT
Source organism: Viscum album (assembly GCA_963277665.1). NCBI lineage: Eukaryota > Viridiplantae > Streptophyta > Magnoliopsida > Santalales > Viscaceae > Viscum > Viscum album. The sequence continues at coordinate 497,836,055 of OY728151.1, read as the reverse complement.
ACCTAATTCATCAATTCCAGTTCAGCTCCAACTTCCGAGCCCAGGTTCAACCCAGTCCACACAGGAAAGTACAACCCAAACCACACATGAAAGCCAGTCAGTCATATCAAAGATAATGATTGAAATTTTAGACTCAGCTCACACTGGTATACTACTCACGAAGAGGGTGGAGATGATTAGATGTGGCCTCTAAATCATATCCTCTGCCAAACCCACGTAGGATACAAGTATAGAAGTCGTCGCTGCTGAACCCACGTAGGATCCTAGTACTGTAACCATCACTGTCGAACCCACGTAGGATCCATGTAAAATCATTCTCACTGCCGAACCCTTGTAGGATCCAAGTATTGTCTTCCTCACTGCCGAACCCATGTAGGATCCAAGTACAGTCGTCATCATCATCACAGTCGCAGCCAGATCTAGCGTTACCGCACACAACACGCTCGATTCTGGGAGGGTCTGCTCCTAGAGTCAAATATCGGTACATCAACTGTCACGAAGAACATAGTTGATGTATACCATAGTTCTTTCCCACATCATAGGGGAAAAACCAAGCTAAACATGCCCAAGTCACGGTGAACAAGATGACCATGACGTTTTCCAAAAGCACACAATTTATAGGTAAGCGTTACACGCCGTGTCATCAGACACCAGGTATTGCTCATGTGATACGGCTTGTGTTGCATGGGCAGGTGGTGTAGATAAGTAAAATACATGGTGTGTTTTATGGTTACACGCCGTTTCTAAACCTTTAGGGTCGGTTCCATGTGCGTTGGTCATGCCTGGCCGTCTGGTGGAGTGCATGCCCATGTACTCCACCCTGTGTCCATGTATTTCTGGAATACATGCCATGCCTCTTTACCATGTGGTTTTTCCCATGTATGTGTTTCACCTAGATTACACACCGAGCCTCGCAAATCCGCTTCTTCCTTTCAAAGAAGATAATACATTCCGTGCCTCATGGTCGTGTATTTCTATCTGTCTCCGTGTATTTCCCTTGAATACACACCATGTCCATCGAAGTCTCCTCTGTCAAACTATGTGGACAGTCCACAGAGTGTGACTTGTGTAACACGCCATGTGTCACTTATTTTAATGTCCATTACTTCTACCACTGAATGCTTGTACTAAACGGTGTGTGCTTTGGAAGGACATATCGTGTATTCTGGAATTTTCCAGAAATGAAGCCTCTGGCTAGCACTCCTCAGGAGGCATCCGTCATTCATTCTGATGATCCGTTTACTACTAAACTCCCACTACTAGGTCATCCCAATGTTCTAAGGTCGTTTCTAATGCTTTCAAGAATCCAATAGTCTCTGAAAACATTCCTTGATTCACCGCTCAAGAACTGTAGGAGAACACCATACAACAAGAATGGCGGAAGAATCAGACTGTGTTAGTTTGGTCCGGTTCCTTCCGCATTAATTTGATAGAAAATGGATTAGATATAACCAATAACACGGAAGGAAAAACTACGTTTCTCATTCATAAACACACCACTACCTCGATAAACGATGACGTTTGCCGATGACGTGGAAGATGGAATTGCGGGGTGAGGTTCTGAAGATGGCGTTGGCGTACGTCCAAGGAAGGAATGACGCCTCACACTAGTTGCGAAGAGAAGATGAAAATCCATGTCGTCTCTCCTTGTGATGACGATGTTTTTTGTCGAAGGGAGTCATTCTTCATAGGAGGATGAAGTTCTTCGAGGGATTAGTGCTCTCTCCCAAAATCCTCACACAACCAACCAACAAAATAAAATAAGGCCTCCTATTGTTTTATTATTTTTCCAAGCATTTAAAAAACTCAAAATTCAAACTCTTTATTCAATTAATTGAAGAGTTTGAATTAATTGAATTAATGTGTGTTGATATTAATTGAGTGGAAGAGGAGAAGTCGCTTAATTGATTACAAAGGGTTTCCATCATGAAACACAAGAAGATTAATGGGGGAGTTATAGGAGTTTAATGGAATGTTAAGGGGTGGGGCTCATGTGGGCCCCACCTCACCAATATCCTCACATGGGTAGTTAGTAACAACTAGGTCTCACCCAACTCCCATAACTAGGATATAACCACTTAGAAAAAAGAATAAAATTTGTACCACAGATTTTATTCACCCTTTTTATTTAATCGATGGTTTTTTAACAAATCCCCCAAAGAAAACGCATCTTAAGTAAAGGGCATATTAAGAAATTATCGGCGATTTGGTTCCATCGGTACCCTCTATTTTTAATTCCGAGCACCGGTTCAAAAGATAGAAAAACCCACTCATTCGTTTACGGAACGCAACCGATCTAAACTTCGGAAAATGATTCCGGTCACACCGGGCATCAGAATCAGGTGCTGTCAGAAACTGCGTACTCATAAAATCCTAAAGATTTTATGAAAAAAATTTCCCTGAAATTTAAGGGTATTTACATTACTCCCACCTCAGGGATTTACAACCTTGTAAAGCTTCTTCATAAACTAGGGAAACAAATGAGGGTATTGTGCACGCATCTGACCCCCCCACTCCCATGTGCTCTCCTGGAGGTTCCCATGCTGCCACCTGATGCACAGTAGAGGAATCGACCATCCACATAGAACCTTCTCCGGTCGATCCTTGATCTCCACCGGGACCTCTGCAAATGTCGCCCCATCATTGATGTCCATCTCTACATGATCAATGATATTCATCGGGTTGTGCACGTATCTCCTCAACTGGGATACGTGGAAGAAGTCGTACACCTCGTGCAACTGAGGTGGAAAAACCATGAGATAAGCATCCTCACCTATCCTGCTGGGGACCTAGAAGGGTCCGATGAATCATGGAGATAACTTGTCACCACGAAAAAATCTCTGTAATCCACGCCGAGGTGAGACCCGTAATAAAACGTGGTCACAAACCTCAAACTCCAGTGGTCTCTGCCTCCTATCATCATAGTACTTCTGTCGGCTCTGAGAAGTCCTCATACACTCCTCGATGATATGTACCTTCTCTGTCATGGTCTAGACCATCTCTGGTCCTACAAGTGCTGATTCCCCAGGGTCTGTCTAGCATAGAGGTGATCTGCAAGGTCATCCGCACAATGCCTCGTATGGTGCCATCCTGATGGTGGAGTGGTAGCTGTTGTTGTATTAAAACTCCCCCACGGGTATGTTATCCTCCTAGCTGCATCAAATTAAAGGACACATGCACAGATCATGTCCTCAAGAGTCTGAATGGTCCTCTTCATCTAGCCATATGTCTGAGGGTGAAAGGCGGTGCTCAGGCATAGCTGCTTCCCAAATGCCTCATGAATCCCCTTCCAAAGCCTGGAAGTAAAGCGAGAATCTCGATCGGAGATGATAGATGATGGCACACCATGAAGCCATATGATCTCCTAGATTTAGAGGCATCCCAAGCTCTCCACTGAGTCGTTCTCTCTGATAGGTAAGAAGTGGGCCGACTTGGTGAGTCGGTCGACGATCACCCAAATAGAGTCCTATCATCTGGAAGTACGTGGAATTCCCATCATGAAATCCATAGATATCCTATACCACTTCCACTCCGGGACCTCTAGGTTTTGTACCAAACTTGTCAGTACCTGGTGCTCTGCATTAACCTACTGGTAGGTGAGGCATCGGGAAACGAACTCTGCTACAACCTTCTTCATACTCGGCCACCAGTACTGCCATATGAGATCTTGGTACATCTTCCCTACTCCTTGATGTACTGCCAATGGGGAAGTCTGAAACTCTCTGAGCACATCCTCCTATAATGCAACTGGTACCATGGTACGCCCTCTGAAAATGATGATGTTCTCTCCTCCTACAGAAAATCCATCAGTTGCTTGTCATGTGAGTATCTGTGCACGTCACGTCTCATAGTCAACGTCCCCACGCTATGCCTCTCTAACCCGCTGAAGTAGTGGATGAGTGACTGTAGAAAGGGTGCCACATCTCTATCCATGAAGGATATCTGCAATGCGGCTAGCTACTCTGTTGCCTCTCCAAGTAGCTGGATGCTCGACCTCCTGCTAAGAGAATCAGCTACTACGTTCCCCTTACTAGGAGTATAGAATATCTCAAATTTATAGTCTTGGAAGAACTCGATCCATCACCACTGTCTCAAGTTTAGATCTTTTTGTGAGAAGATGTACCTGAGACTCTGGTGGTCAGACTAGACTATAAAGCGCTCGTCCATCAGATAGTACCACCATATCTTCAAGGCGTAGACCACTACTGCTATCTCCAGGTCATGGGTAGCGTAGTTCTTCTCATGCTACCTCAACTGTCATGAACTATAGGTGATCACTGCCTGCACTTTCATGATGACACACCCAAGTCCGGTCGCTGATGCATCACAGTAAAATACGTACCCTATACCCTCCTCTGGTAGGCTCAAGATGGGTGCATTGGTCAATATTTGTCTCACCTCCTGATGGCTCTACTGATATTTATACAACCACACAAAGGGTTTCCCCTTCTTCGTCAAAGCTAAAAGTGGGGATGTAACTCTGGAGACGTCTGGCACAAATCTCTTATAGTACCCAGCAAGACCTAGGAAACTCCGCACCTCCGTCACATTCCTGGGTGGCTCCCAAGCTAGTACTGCCTCGATCTTCATAGGATCCACCGCAACTCCCACCTCAGAGATGACGTGCCCCATGATGTGGAACTATCAAATCCAGAACTGACACTTTGAGAGCATACCATAAAGATAGTGCTCTCGAAGTGTGTCCAGTACAACCTGTATGTGGTAGGTATGCACCTTTTCATTAGTCGAGTAAATCAATATGTCGTTGATGAATACTACAACAAATTGATCGAGGTAAGGCTAGAATATCCTTTTCACGAGACTCATGAACACTACTGGAGTGTTGGTTACACCTAAAGGAATAACCAAGAACTCATAGTGGTCATACTGACACCTGAAGGTCGTCTTCTTCACATCCTCATCTCGAACTCTGAGCTGATGATAGCCTGACCTGAGGTCTATCTTCGAGAACCAGCATGCTCCCTTGAGCTGATCGAAGATATCATATCTCCTTGGAAGTGGATACTTGTTCTTCATGGTCACCTGGTTCAGGAGATGGTAGTCGGTACACAGTCGCAAGCTCTCTTCCGCCATCTTGGCGAACAAAATTGGGGAAGCCCAAGGTGAAACAATGGTTCGAATGAATCCCTTTCCCTTCAAGTCCTCTAGCTTTACCTGCAGCTCACGAAGCTCAGCGGGAGCCATCCGATATGCTGGTGTCGATATTGGGGATTTCCCGGGGTACATGTCAATATAGATGTCTACCTCTCTATGAGGAGGTAGTCCTGGAACTTCGTCAGGAAAAACATCTGCATACTGATCCGCCACAACAGGAAAACTTAGACTCAACATATCAACTGCTCCTAGGATGAGACTATCCAACTAATTTGTGATCTGCTATCCTCTCCTCCATGTGAGTCCATCTTGCTCTGCAAAGGTTCCCTTCTCACAGGTGAAGGTGAACCTGCTTTTATCGGTGCAGACACATCACACCTTGCGCCTAATACAATTGATATGATCATGGAACGTAGATAAACAATCCATTCCCCAGATGACGTCGTATGAACTCGACACCACTACAAGAAGATCTTAGTCAAAGCTCTTTCCTCCTAGAGTAAGATAAAATTGCTAGCACCAATGTGTAATCGTCGAGTCTTCTCCCGTAGGAGTCTCCAGCCATAAGGATCGAGCCAACTGCTCGGTCAGAATCACTGAGCTCCGAACAAGGGCATCAGCAATAAAAGAATGACTCACTCCTATGTATATAAGAACTATAGTAAGGGTGGAGTTGTCACAAATAGTACCTCGAATCATCTCAACTTCTCTATGGTCATCAGCCTCCACTACCTAAAGCTGAGCCTGCATTTGTCCGTCAGCTCCCTATGGTCATGGTGGACCTCCTGGTGGTGGTGGTGGTAGAGCCTCAAAGCGTCACCCACCACCTGCTGCTCGGACAGCTCCTCTGCCTTGTCCGCTTTCTCCCTGCGGACCACCACGACCGATCCTCTTCCTCTACCTGGGTGGTCCCTTAATCGTCTGCTGCTCCTCTGCGTGGCAGGTTGGGTATTCACGAGCCATGTGGCCCTGCCCGCTGCATGCGTAGCATAGTCTGCCTCTCGAATGATTGTCCCTACTTCGTGTGCCCCAAACCTCTGAACTAGTATACTGAGGTCTTCCACCTGATGGTCTGGTCTTCTTGGACCTCTGGACACCGGTCTACTTCCGGATGCAGAAGACTCCACTATGTGTTGCCCTGAAGTAGGCCTCGCTGCTGGTGATGACTCAACAAGAAGGCTCTGCACAATAAGGGCTCACTCTAGTACTCATACATTTGTCAGAATACTGAGGGAGATCATCGATACCCTGATCTCATGCCTCAATCCCTGCTCGAAGGTCCGGGCCCGGAAGAATGGGTCTCGTACCATGTCTGTGGAGTAGCGTGCGAGATCAGTAAATCTTGTCAAGTACTGGGCTACTGTCATACTTCCATCCCATAGGTGTAGTAACTCCTGGATTCGCACCGCACAGAGGGTGGCTAGAATGATCTCCGAGCGGAAGAGGCTCTCAAAGTCCGACCAAAGTAATGATGCCTCATCGTGCACCTGGAGTATCAAGATCCACCATCTACCTACTGTTTTGTGCAGGAGACTTGCCGAAAGGATCACCATGAGGTCAGCTGGTGTCCCTACGAATCTAAATACTCAAACAATAGCCTCCATCCAATCCTTGGCTGCCTGAGGGTCCATCTCCATGCAGAACCTGGGCGGTCTCTCGCACTGAACCTCATGCAGTTCACTCAGGCGACGTGCACTCTCAGCTGCAGGGGCTGGTGGCATCGGTGGCTTGGCAGGTAGAGGTATCGTCGGTGCCTCTGCTGTAATGGGCCCCTGCACTGATGCATCATCGCTTGCTGGTCTTCCATCTCTCACGAAGCTCAGAACCCTATCTGGATCCCATATTGGGGCTATCCTGAAAAAAACAGCTGCACCACTTTTAATACAGTATACCTAATGAGCTGACTCAAAGTAATCACAAAGAAAATTTTTGAAACCCAAATGCAATAAATTTTTTTCATGCACTAAGTTGGAAATCAGAAGTCAGGGTCCTAGTGTATGGATACTTCGGCTGCTGCACCAACACTGGACTCCCTGGACTGAAAAACACACTCAATACCCTTACCACTATTTCTTCAGATAGAAAAAATTATCAGAGTCCTTAGTTCTTCAGTAGAACCTCCCTCTGATACCAATTTTTCACGACCCATCCTCGGGGCCAATGCCGTGACTACGCCAAGCCTGCCTTCCATAGGCCAGGGGCTAAAGACTAGCACCAAAGGGGTAAATTTCGATAAAAGGGAAGACTTTGCCTTTATATAATAAAACTAAAACCACAGAGTACGAAAGCTGAAATAAACACTATGTAAACTGAGTACAATAGTATGTGCTTAAAAGTAAATGGGCCAGAATACATACCCAACTGAAAGTACAGTACAACTGAAAAGATAGTACAGTAGCAGTAAAGTAAATCAGCAACCACCGAGTTGTCCTCCGGCTATCCCACCTGAAGGGTGGGTACAGATGGTCTCCTCAGCTCCTCGGGTCCGGCCGTCCGCTCCATGTACGTCCCACCTGATAGTCCACCTCTGGGTACCGTCATGCTGCACAGGCCTCAACCATGATCATCTTTGTCCGTCGTCGGCAGCCAACACAACATAGTGCAGGCATAGCCCATGCAGGGGTGAGTATACGATACTCAGTAGGGACCCCGAGACCCCCAAAGGTCTCCCAGAATCCACAAAGGATAAACCACAAAGTAAGTATACAAATATGAAGTATCAAACAACACTACTTAGGTATATGCCCATACATATACCTAAGTCATCAATTCTAGTTCGGCTCCAACTTCCGAGCCCAAGTTCATCCCAGTCCACACATGAAAGTATATCCCAAACCAGACAGGAAAACAATTAAATCATATCGAAGATAATGATTGAAAGTCAAGATTCCGCTCACAGAGGTATACTACTCATGAAGAGGGGTGCAGATGATTTGATGTAGACTTTGAATCATACCCTCTGTCGAACCCACGTAGGATCCAAGTTCAAAAGTCGTTGCGCCGAAACCACGTAGGTTCCTAATACAATAACCATCACTGCTGAACCCACATACGATCCAAGTACAGTCGTCCTTGCAACCGAACCCACATAGGATCCATGTGCAGTCATCCTCACTGCCGAAACCATGTGGGATCCAAGTACAATTTTCATCGCCGTTGCTGTTGCTGCCAGCTCTAGGGTACCCGGACATAGCACACTAGATTCTGGGATGGTCCGCTCCTCGAGTCAAAGATCGGTACATAAACTGTCACGAAGACCTGAGTTGATGTATCCCATAGTTCTGTCGCATGTCATATGGGAAAACCCAAGCTAAATGTGCCCATGTCATGGAGAAAAAGATGACCAAGCCATTTTCCAAAAGTACACGGTGTGTAGGAAAGCGTTACACGCCGTGTCATCAGACACCGGGTACTGCTCGTGTGATATGGCCTGTTTCGCAAGGATGGTCATGTAAATAAGTAAAATACATAGCGTGTAGTATGGTTACACACCGTGTCTAATCCTATAGGTTCGGTTCCATGTGCGCTGGTCATGCCTGGTCGTGTGGTGGAGTACGTGCCAGTGTACTCAACCCCGTGTCTGTGTATTTCCAGAATACACGCCGTGCCTCTTCGCCATGTGGTTCTGCCCATGTCCGTGTATCACCAAGATTACACTCCGAGCCTCGTGAAGCCTCTTATTCCTTTCAAAGAAGATAATACACACCATGCCTTGTGGCCATGTATTTATGTCTGTGTCCGTGTATTTCCCTTGAATACACGCCATGTCCATCAAAGTCTCCTCTGTCAAACTGTGTGGATAGTATATGCTGTGTGACCTATGTCACACGCCCTGTGTCACTTATTATGATGTCCGTTACATATGCTACTGAATGCATGTACTACACAACCTGTGCTTTGGAAGACATGCCGTGTATTCTGGAATTTTCTAGAAACAACGCCTCTGGATAGCATGCCTCCCGAGGCGTCCTTCCTTCGTTCTGATGATCCGTTTGCTACTAAACTCATGATCCTAGGTCGTCCCAATATTTCGAGGCCATTTCTAATTTTTTTCAGGCCTCCGATCGGCTCAAAAAACATTCCTTGATTCACCACTCTAGAATGGAAGGAGAACACCATACTACAAGGACGACGAAGGAATCAGACCGTGTTAGTTTGATCCTATTCCTTCAGCATTAATTCGATAGAAAATGTTTTAGAGAGAACCAATAACATGGAAGAAAAAACAACATTTCTCATTCATAGACACACCCTTACCTCGATGAATGAAGACGTTTGTCGGCGAAGCGGAAGATGGGGTTGTGGGTTTGGGTTTTGAAGATGGCGTTAGCATACGTCCAAGGAAGGAACGACGCCTCACTCTAGCTGTAGAGAGAAGATGAAAAGGCACATAATATCTCTTTGTGATGATGGATTTATTTGTCGAACGAAGTCATTCTTCGCAAGAGGATGATGTTCTTCATAGGATTAGATCTCTCTCCCAAAATCCTCACACAACTAGCCAAAAAAATAAAATAAGGCCTCCCCTTATTTTATTATTTTTCCAATTATTTCAAAAACTCAAAAATTCAAACTCTTTATTCAATTAATTGAAGAGTTTGAATTAATTGAATTGATATGTGTTTATATTAATTTTGTGGAATAGGAGAAGTCAATTAATTGATTACAAAGGGTTACCGACATTAAACACTTGAAGATTAATGGGGGAGTTAGAGGAGTTTAATGGAATGTGAAGGGGTGGGGATCATGTGGGACCCACCTCACCAATATCCTCACATGGGTAGTTTGTATGTAGTGGGTCCCACCCCAACTCTCATACCATGGATATAAACACCTATAAAAAGGAATAAAATTTGTACCACAAATTTTATTCACCCTTTTTATTTAATACAAAATTTTTTAGCAACTCCCCAAAGAAAACACAACTTTAGTAAAGGTCCTCTTAAGAAATTACCAGCGTTGGGGTTCCATCGGTGCCCTCAGATTTCAATCCCAAGCACCGGTTCAAAAGATAGAAAAAATTATCGTTCGTTCACTGAACGTACCCGAGCTATACATCAGAAAATGATATCGGGCACAACGGGCCTCAGAATCTGGTTCCATCAGAAACTACATACTCGTAAAATCCAAAAGAATTTAAGAAAAAAATTTCCTTGAAATTTATAGGTCTTTACAATCTGTGTCTACTAATACCCTTATCTTTGAGATTACATGACCCAAGATGTGAATCTGGTCATTAAAAAATTTTAATTTTGAGGTCATGGAATATAACTGATTCTCTCTTACTGTACTCAATACGATCTCAAGATTTTTGAAATATTTGTGTTGAGTGTGAATGTACACAAATATATTCTCCATAAAGACTACCAAAAATGAATACATGTATGGATGGAATACTCATATCATAATTTCCATGATAACTATCTGCACGTTCATGTGTCTGAATGGAATAACCAAACACTTGTATAGATCATACTTACTCTGAAAGTCTGTAAGAGGTATATCAGATGGTCTAATACGCAACTATTGATAACCGGATCTCATGTAAATATTCAAGAACACCTAGGATTCTAAATGTTGATGAAAGATATCACCAGTCCTCGGGAAGGGATATTGGTTCTTGACCGACAATTGGTTTAGATTTTGATAATTAACACAATGTCTAAGGGTATCATTCACCTTCATAACCAAAAGGATTGGAAAACCCCATCGAGATGTACTAGGTTAGATATTTTTTTTTGAATAAAACACCTCTAACTTCATCTTCCTCTCTTGTAACTCTGGTTTATACATCATATATAAAGGAATAGACATCGGTTCCACTCCAGCAATTATATCAATAAGGAAATCAACCTCTCCCTCCATAGGTAAACAAGGAACGTCGTATGGAAATACAGCTCTGAAATGTTCCACCACTATATGAAAGTCCATATGTGAAGTCCCCTGGTCATATATACATACACTAGAAATATGGTATGTATGTATTCATAACCCATAGTGCTCGATCCCCACTTTTCTCTCCTAAACATCCCATTCTCCTTTGAATAGAAAATACCCACCCTCTAGTGCTGTGACACTCACCCTGCGGCAATAATAGTCAACAATGGCCTAAGTGGAGACCAACCAGTCCATTCCATGAATGAAATCAATGCCTATTATATATAATAAAAAGAGGTACCATATGATCTAAAACCCACAATCCTCAAGAGGGTACTTATTGCATTAACGTACAATAGTCGTCCAAATCCCCAACTGCTTTTCTAGAAGCATAACATCATTAGATGTAAACATACAGATCCCAATGATGTCCATAATAGAATCAAATATAAAACTATAAAAATCACTTGTATCAAAAAAAGAAAAAGTTAAAACTATGTCAATAACAATTTTACATCTAACCATAGAGGTTCTGGGATCATGGTCTTGCTGGGCCCATTCCATCACAAAGGTCTCATTTGTACTGCATTCCTGAGACACTTCCTTTCTACCCTAAATAGATCCACCCTGCGGTCAATGAAAAACTATCTTCTAGCTACCACGACCACGACCGCCTGCTTAGTCTGAATGGTCGGATGAACTCTAATTCCCTAACTGATGAGAAAATGGTGTCCTCATCCCTATACACGGAGTAATGAATTATCCCCAATCAATAGCTGATGGTGAGAACATCTTGAAAAAAATATGAATATTACCCATCTTGACACAAGATCAGCACTCAACTGGGTCCCTCATGAAACATGGTGTCATATTACCACTCCTTCCAGAATGGTAGCACACTACTTTTCTACCTCAAGAAACATCTCATGAACGCTCCCTTTGACACTTCCTTCTTTCGATAGTAAGAGTATTAAACCTATATACTGGACCAACCTAGTTCCTAGTTCCAAAAATCAATGGATTTCTCTCGGTAATCAAGAACTTATTAACTATAGCAGTTATTGAAGGTAGCCTGGAAACATTGTTTCACGATCATATGTCATATCTGAGACCATCCACATTTCACCTTGTTTGTGATAACTCGTCACCTCACAAAATAGGTGTGAATCACCAAACCACTATAAAGAGAGAAGAGTAACCCATCCATGAAAGAGTTCCATACTCCAAATACATGAAATCCTTGGCTCGATCAGACATCAACATCTAGGTATTGATGTAATCATACAAGGTCCTATGAAGCTCCTCTCATTCTATATCCCTACAACATACCTCTTATATGATAAAATCCCAACATATATTGGTGGAATCACGTATCATGTATGTCTCAAGACTCACCCTCCTCTTTGGAGTTGTCACTAGATGTTCGATGACAGAAAGCTTGACCTCCAATCATGACTACATAGATTGTGGCCCTCTATCCCCAAAATAAGTGGGAGAATGATGCTACAGGAAAACCCTCGTTAACTCTACTATTGTCAGGCTGTGATGTGGTTCCCCCTGAAAGGTTTTGATAATCCTTATAAATCCTGCACAGAACTATGCATCAGCACCTACGTCCTATATAAAAGTGGGTACCAAGATTGGCACGATATAAGGATCAGCTGGTAGTCCCTGATCTACCGATTTTGTTGTCTGATCATCACCATGTACCTGGCGTAAAACCGATGGATATTTTGGTGGCATGACTCTCCAACGTCATGTGTGCACCTCAATTCAGGATTATCAAGGATAGGAACATAGATGTGTAAGAATGGAATAGGATAAATAAAACATTCATGTTTTACAAAAGAGGGTTACATGACGTGTAGAAACACTACACATAGTGTTCCCTAAATCTATAACATGAGCGTGTACCTCTACGAACCTGGTCATGAAACACCCCATACATATGACATGTTTCTCATGAGACAAGATTTGTATATAAATATCACCTCCATCCCATGTAATCAAACATGAATAGAACTACATGGTTCTTCCAGTGAAACACTACAGGGAGTGTATAGTCAAGACACGGTGCGTACCACTATGTTCATTCCACCACTGTCATTAGTCACATGGCCGGATACATAGTCCTTTACACACGCCATGTACTCCCAATACACAACGTGTTCTACAAAAAATAATCTACCCCATTACTCTACAGACATAATAATTCATAAGGTCATAAGCTACACTACGTGTACATATAGTACCAAGTGTTTACTTAGGAAAACTTATTTCTCTAGAATATAAGTACACATGGCATGTGTTCATAAAATCACATGCCATGTTGTACGGGTTTCCAGACAGAAAACCTCAAAAACATGTAAAGAAACCATAAAAACATAAAATTAATCAAATTATTTTCAGTTTTAGATCCATGAGATTCCATACTCCCCAAAAATCAATGTTTTCCATCCTTATTCATATCATATCATAACAGTTTTTTGTTATGGTTCTATCATGATGCACCAAATTCGGATCCTGGATGGACCATAACACCTCCCAGACCAAATATTGGCATCCACTCTAATGAAAAATTACATATACCCATACCATATCAAAATTATAGGTATTTCTATCACAAAATCCCCCACAACACAATTCGTATGCAGAACAACATATATAATACTAGAATGCAATCAGTAACGCTACTAAAATGGTATGAAAAGAATGAATGACATGTGATATCCAGAAAGTTCCTATATGATTCAGGATATGGAAAACCCTTAACTCATCGTCTTTGAAAAGAAATAGAACTAAAATTATATCATTAATAATAGAAAAAAACAAGTGAGTAACCAAACAATGAAATCAAATCAACTGTAACTATTTCAATACCAGAAAATATCAATTATTGAGGTAACTTGGTTTTTCTCTATAAACGGGTAAAATACTCCTGAGAACTTCTTATTAAAAACTAAATATTCCTTCCAATCCTAGTCTATAAGTAATAAATAGTATGTCAATATAGAGAATAAACTACTCTGTTACCACTTTGTAACTTCTTGGATCTGGGTTCCGCCCAAAGGACCCCAGATCATGGTTTGTCACATAACTTCAATCGAATTCCCCCACATGTCAGTGGCTTCTAACAAGAAGTGAGGGCCATGGGTGTGATAATGGGGAAACTATTCCATCATTGGAAGAGTGTAAACATAAGAAAACAAATAGTAAACAATTGTGAAAGCAGTAATACCGTATAAAAGAAATAAATAGTCGAAGACTTAATGTAATCCAATAGAAGCTGCTATATATATATATATGATGCATGGAATATATATCTACGAAAATAAGAAAAAAATTCAAAATTCTGAAATGAAATAAAAATACCATTGTACAAAACATACAGTAAACTCTCATATCATCACAAGCCTCGACTTGGTCCCATGCTCTCTAGCTTCAACAAAAATCAAGTATATGATTAAGAAGGTCACTTTACCCTATATATACCTGCAACCATATAATAACCATGGGTACAAAACATGACCCAATTAGGGTGTCAAATCATTCCCAATAAGAATCAACCAAATGATATGTTCTTAAGTGTAAGTGTGTATATATATAGTAGCCAATATGTAGAAATGAATCAATAAACATGGAATTACTGAAATGTAAACAATCCAACCATTTTTAATTTAATTCATTTACCTTTATTATTCAATCGATTGAAACATGTAAACCTTTAGATCTAGCCTAATCTCTATATCCCATGTCTATGTAACAAAACAAATGACCCAGAAGACAATCTCAACAAAAAAATACCAAATCCACACTTGTGCTTTGGCATGGAAGACGATTCAAGATCATTCAATCAATCTATAATGGCCCTTAAGAAAAGTTCACAAATTCTAAAACCCCTAGTCTAGCATAAAAACAATCATTTAGTAATGAACATTTGAGAATATCTCAGGGTCTAACCCCCTTCTTTTATCATAGCACGAATAATTTACAAAAGACCACCTGGGAAACTCTCACAATCAATACCCTTTTTTCAACATAGAAGTAATAAATTATAAATGACCACTTGGGAAACTCTCATGGTCAAAACACCATATTAAATGACCACATGGAACTTCTCATAGTTAATACCCATGTATTAACCTAATAGTAAATCATATATAAATGACCTACCTCAGGAACCTCTCACATTAATATTCCCCTTGGTCAAACATCCACAATACATATCATATGCATATCGTATATCAGTAACTCCATCCTAACAAAATAATTCATGGTATAAAAGGTAAGCCTAATAGGGATATTGACAAAATAGACATAATAACCAATAAAGTGAAACACACCCATGAGGTGTCCCATAAACATGGTATCTAACCTTACTCCTATAAAAAAATACTTTATCAATATTCCAAACCATAACAATTAATAAAAATGGATTAATTCCAAAACACGCAATACCCCAAAGATAGATATTCGGTACTCTTATCATATATAATTAAAATAGAAACAACAAATGTCACAAACCTCTTACCTTGACATCTCATGATCGATATACTTGAACACCAACCCTTGAATGAGCCTAGATCTGCATAGATTTATAAAAGGTGAAGACTATACAACATTGAATAATTCATGATAGAGGAAGAATCAGAATGAAAGGCTCTAGGGGTTTTGAGAACTCACAGGTGGGATTCCAATCCACCTGGATACGTATCAATCTGAGCTCAAATTGAAAATGAGAGGGTTTTGATGTTCATTGGCCATTTTTTCACTCTATAATACGATCCACATAGAGATGATGATAGTTCTGTACATGAGACACAACCCCGATATGATATATCAATTAAAAAGAAAAATACAAACCATGTTAATTAAATGTACATTCCATGTAGTAGCCTTAATCGGCCCCCCATCTTAAGCGGTCTTCCATGTCATTACATGGCCATGTACATGGCCATTACAAAGCCAGTACGCCACTATACACAGAAACTTTTTACATGTCGTGTACTTAGAAAATCCTCATATTTTATTTTTTCCTAAAAAACAACCCAGATACAAGTTTCATACATAATATGGGGTTCCTATTTTATAAAATATAATTAACCTTGGATGAAATAAATGTTTCATATATCAAATAAGTTGGATCCATGATTTAGGAACCTTATAAGTATTATTTATGATTATATGATATCCCTATAAGATAAATGTTTCTCACACTATGCTTTCTGGTTTTTGTTAATGAATATAACTAGAAAGAACCACATTAATATTTAATGTTTCAGATATGGAATGTATGGGCATTATGTGAATATAATTCCCAAGTGGAAATATCATAAAAAGAATTAGAATGGCAGTATGAGTATTGATTAAACTTTTGAAGTTATAGATATCTCAAACAACATGATAATGCTATGTGATTTTCTATGAGTATTGTTTACAAAAGAAATATGAATAATGTAAGGTTTAGTAACCTTAAAAATGATTCATATTTCATATTTTAGGAAATAGGGTTTATAGAATAAGTTGATGAATATTAGGAAATGGATTAAGAATAATTTTTGATCGATGAAATATTTATTTTTTATAATTCAATGATTATGTTATATTAATGGTGAAATATATAAGTATTTTCAGTATATGTTTTTATGAATGATTAAAAATGACATGTTTAATGGTTATGAGGACATGGAAATGTAATTTAATAGAAATTTGATAATTTTATTAGGGGTTGTTATCCCTTAATTAATTCATGAAATTGAGATATTTTTTTTATAATTATATTTTGGAATTAAATATGTAAATTGGTTGTTATAGATTACCCTCGAACTAATTATTTAAAACATGTTCTATCTCATAATATATAATTTTTAAAACTTATTGGATCTATATAATATATAAAGTAATCATTAGAATAAAGAGGAAATCATGTTTTCCAAACATATTTCTAGCGATTAAGGGAATATACAATGGGGGTATTCACAAGTTTGGAATGTGACATCTTTGTGTTACTTTGTAGTATATAGAGAAAAATTTAATGATTATTTCATTAATTTATTTCTATTGATTTTAAATTTCATCTATTAGAAGAGTTATGAGGTTAACACTTAATGGAATGTTTATGATAAAATTTAGATGAAATTAGTATGATTAATGTTTTATCACTATATATGAGAATTTATGCATATTGTATAGCTTATTTAAACAACATTATGTTGATGATGACTGATCAGATGACATATCGTGGGTCTCGTTATTTTTTTGTACTTTTGGAATGGAATATTGACCTTACCTTATAGAGAAAGTCGATAAGTGGATTATTGAACAACAAATGGAGTCATTTTACTACAATAATGAATGTATATATTTTCATTAAAATTCATCATCCTTTGAAAAAATGATCTTCAAGCCAAAAAATTTATCATTTTTCCTTTGTTTTTGAGGAATTAAAATTTCCATTAGGTCATAATTAATTTATGGATTCTTGATTATTAACTTTCCCCTAACCAAATTCTCTATCACTCTCCTCCAGAACTCGATTTTTTAATTTCACTTCCATGTATATGTTTTCTCTTTCCATATATGTTATCATAGATGGAAAAATGATTACATGTTACTCTGGGTAATCGTAATGGTTCAGAAATTATTAATTTAAGGATGTTTTAGTGATCATTTTTTTGATACGGTTTTGTATTAAATGAACTTAAAAATATTAAACTTTTGATAACCCATGAGAATTCTGACGATGAAATTCATTTTAAGGGGGGTTGAATGTTAAATCCCATGTTTGTACGGTTATATTTTCAAATGAATTAATTTTTATTAATTTATTTCATTTTACAGTGTCAAATACTTTTACAACATGGATTTCACATGGCTTGTGCTACAAAAAACACATACATGGCATGCATTACAACAACACTGATTTTCTATGAAACTTCATTTTTTTCTATAATTATTTAAACCATATATATATACCCTTAATGTTAAACATATTATTATAAATATGAATAAATAACTTATTAATATAAGTGATAATGGTTTCATTTATGAAAAATAATATTATTGTGAAATATATAATTTTTGAAAAGTCTTTATATGTTTTAAAATTGTATTTTCATAAAGAAAAAGTGTTTTTATGTCCTTCTATGACCAATAATAAAAGTAATTTGAAAAAATAAAAATATTTTATATGATAAAATTTATCCTAATTTTTTAATTAGTGATGTAAAAATTATCTTAAGATAAATTTTATGGATTTTTCTACGAAACCTCGTTTTTGGGAGAATGGTAAAAATTACTGTGATTTAGTTAAAAACCATTTTCATTTAAATAATTATTACTGTTTAATTATATTTAAAATTTCATTTTAATGTCAAATTAGATTAAAAATACATATATTAATTTAATATCAGTCATTGGAATCATTTTTATATAGAAATTAGATATAAACACTTATCATACGTTTTAACATTTTAGCTTCAAAAACATGTGTTCTTGCCACGTCTACAAGATTAGTATTAAACATAATTATCCCGCACTGATGATTTAAATTTTGAAAAGTGGACATAAATTTTTATAATAAGTATTATATTTTAGGCCTAATGGGATCAATTTTTTTACTAAAATGATTATTGGACGTGGTTAATATTAATCACAATGATTAAGGTAATATACATTTCAATTGAGGAAAAAACCTTAATCATAAGAGACCAAATGGCATAGAAACATGTAAAAAAGACATTTTTAAACCAATAATTAAAACATATCACATACTAGTATTAATTTTATGGGTTATTTGGATATTATTAAACGAATGTGCCTTATATAAAAGGTTTTGAAAGTATATAGTTTAAAGGGATCATTCCTTACCTTTATCATTTATAATACAGTGAGCCATGTAAAATACATCATATTTTATGTTATTGATATCATTTAGAAATAAAAATTGGTTATTTTTAACATATTAATTTATTAATAAATTTTCTAGATGATTTAGTTACTTAAAATGCTTATAAACGCCAAGGTAGTGATTATTTAGTTAATAATTATCTAAAAATAAACAATACTATAAAAAATAAAAGTGAAGTTAATTGATTGATTTGTTATCATTAATTATTTCAGAATATTTATATATAATTCTGAACATATTTAATTTTAATTTATTATAATTCCAATATTATTTTGATTTTTTACAATTTAAATTATATAATTTCAAAATTTGACATTATTGTTATTTTACAATAACAGAAATTTTATTAATTGATTTAAAAATAATACAAAGTTCTATATTATTACAATTTATTTTCAAGTGTTAAAATATTTAAAAAAATTTATATTAATTCACCAATTTATCTTTTATAATTAAAATATTGACCCATAGATTGTAAAAACATTGTTAGCATGGTCTGGGTGTATGTAGTGTTTTGCGTGTCACATGGGCTTGTTTTGAAAATTCATTTTCCAAAAAACAGGATATTGCTATTTTATAAATTTGATATAATACTAACAATTAATAACATCTATACTATCAAATATATATCTCATTATTTTAGTTTTAATGGTTTTATTAATTGGGATAGAAAACTAGGTGATTTTATATAAACCATAATGATAAAAAATGGAGAATCATTGACATTAAAGAAGAAAATTTTTTAAAATATGCAAAAAATTTGTTGTGTACGTTTTTATATACCATTAATAAAATTTAATACATTATTTCTCCATTTTTTTTGCATATTAGGTATGTTATACCTCCCATTAATGAATACCATTTAATATTTACAAGAGTTCTCATCCCCTTTCCTTATAAAAAAGAATGAAATATTCTACATCCTCATACACATGAAACTACATTGGTTCTTCCAAGATCACCGGAACAATTAAAAAACATCTCTCCCTTCTGTAAAGAAGCCCAGTAGTCAGAAAACATTCCAATATAGCCCTTTGGATCAAACCAAAATGAGTTACCCAATTAATAGGTAACGACTTCTCTCAAGATCTTTTCATTTATTTTAATTCTCCACCCCTCCACTATATTTATTAAATGTTTTCATAACAAAAACATTTTCATATATGTACTAGTATTTTTTATTCTAAGGATTCAATGTAAACTGACACACACCTTCATCTAATTGATAACAAAAATATTGTTTATGTGTATGGAAAACTACTGCCTTACAAAATAACAATTGTTCTTTTTCCCTTACCACCTATCATGATAAAAATTAAGATGAAAAATATGTTTATATATTTTTTATATTATATTTATTACTTATTTAATATTTTTAAATTTGTTTTACCACACATATCATTCTCATTTTTTATTTGTAGTAAATACGATAATTTCGTTTGAAGAAGTGTGGGTTACCTTCCCCTCAAATTGATGTGATTTATTCACAGACTACATTGAATGTATTAATTATAGGTATAGTGAACATATATGATATATATGATATAATAATTCATTTTTAATAATTATATATATAAATATTAATTTTATATTTACCTTAATTCTTTCATTAAGATAATAAAAACTGAAATACTGTTCATGTGTGTGTACGACTTACCGTCTCCATGAAAAATGTATTCAATTTCATTATTATATATTATATAGATTATTTTAATAAAAATATAATGAATATAAATTATATTTATATAATTATTTACATTCCATAAATCATGGAATAAGTACAGCGACAAAGGATATATCCAATCAAGACACATGGAAAGAACAAAGTGGGTATTACATAAAGTGAAACCTTGACATAGAAATATTAACAATAGGGTAATATAAAGCCATAATAAAATTATATATTGTATTATAAATAAAAACCTAGTTCCTTGATATATTTATTAAAGAATTATATTTATTATACAAGTGGTTTTTACAAGATTGATGAGTGTCAATACACAAGGTAATGGAATCTCTTCTAAATTTTTATTTCTACAAGAGACATTCTTTATTCACCTCTTATTCATTTTGTGAGGTGTGAATACTACCCATGAATGTATTTCATTATTCTTATACTCATTATTATGTCTATTTACATATCCATTTAATGATATTTATAGCATGTGATTAATGTGTCAAAAGTTACTAGATCAATAATGTAATTTGGTCTAAATTTTATTTCTTTGAGACTCATGCCATGTTATGCACCTATATTATTACATGAGTTGTATATACTTACATTTATGTTTTATATAATGAATCTAATTATTTTAATGATATATTATGATCATGTAATTTTATTTTTTTATATTTTTAGTATGGTTTATTTTTTCATAGCGGTAAGAGTTTATTGAAGCAAAATCATCTCCATTTGAGATTGTTTATGTTTATGATAAATTTGATGAACTATTATGATCCTTAATTAAATAAAAATCATTATTTTCAATATACTTTGGTTATTAATGATTTATTAATGTATTGGTACCATCATTCCACTTTATGGTACATATAATATTTAAGAATGTGTTTTTAGGAAATCCTGACTTTCCAGTCTCTTCGATCAAGAATATATATGTTATTTCAAAAAATTGTTTTATAAAAAGGTTATCAAAAGGTATTAAAGAAATATTTATATGTTTTAAATTTATTTTTAATGAAATGGTTTCAAAATTATTTTCAATACTTTTTTAGATGTTTTATATGTACATTCAATAAAATGGTTTTCAAAACATTTTCAATATTTAGTTATAATTGTTTAAGGAATTTTTAAAGAAATGGATTTCAAGTGTTTTTAAATATTTAAATATATGTTTTAAAATTGTTTTCAAAGAAAAAGGTTTTTAAATTTTTTTGAATCTTATTTTGTATGATTTTATGGAAAAAGGTTTTAAAAATGTTTTCAATCTTTTTTTATATGTTTTATAGTGAATCTTTTTTTAAAATGAATTGTAATACTTGTTTAAATGTTTTAAAAGGATTTTTAAACTTTTTTTCAAAAGGTATTATGTTTTAATAAGACTTTTTCAAAAAAAATGGTATTTTTCACACTAAATGTTTTTAAAAGATATATCAAAATTATTTCTCATTTAAGATAACATCCGTTGGTGTTTCTAATTCTTCTCTAGATAAATTATTAAATGTTTCTATTTATATTCTCTCTATGAATGGATTATGTTTTTATGGAATGATTTTTATAAACCCTATTTCGCTTCAACATGTTATATACTATGGAAATACACTTCTTTTCATGGATATTTCTTTGATTAAATTACTATGAAACTTATGTTTTTCCGCAAGTTATGATATGATCACTTGTTTATAATACCCAATTCATTTGAGGGGTTATGATATGATTTTTAAGGATCTAATGGAACATATATTTGTGATTTCATTATAATATTGGGGGGAAGTATATCACCATCCAAATAATTGGGTAATGATTTATATCTTAGGGGATATAATAATATTATATTTGGACTAAACCTTTACTACTAAATAGACATGGGAGTGATCCCTAAATTCCAAGATGGTATGAAGAGTGAACTCATGATACTAAGGTAGCCATGGGAGTAATCCATGACCACCATGATGGTATGAGGAGTGACCCCATATGACTAACATGTCATTTATTGCGATTCCTTGAATACTATAAAAATCACATTTTAGGGTTATATTTGTGAAAAATTACTTGTTTTATTCCCATGTTATTTATTCATGGATTATGTTATTTGTTTCTTAATGAATAATTTCATATATATTGTCTTTATTTCTTCCATGATTCATGTTTAAAAAATTATTATATGTAGGTTATGATCATCTAATTTTATGTTCACATTCTCATACCCCCATTCTAATGCTTATACTTTCATGTCACCCTTATTTACAATTACTGGCCATCTGACCTCACCCCATTTTATGATTTCTTTCCCAAGTTATGAATACATGTATTATGTAGGATGTGTATAATAATGGTGATTTCCACGAAGAAATTATTGGGATATAATTTTATACACACATTTTCCTGCGTTTATGTTTCATGGTTTTTATAAGAACTAATCTAAAATGTTTTTTGGGTGTTTGTTTTTATAATGTTGTAAGTGTTATAAGAAATTATGTAATGTTAATGAATGAAAATAAAGTGTCACAATACGTATCCTATATAATTTATTGTGTTATATACTCTATCAACCACCGATGTATCATTTCTCTATTATGAGGAGTAGCTTCTCAGACAATAATAGTTGTGCTTGTCCTCCATCAGAAAAAGTATCCACTACCATAAGATTCAGGTAGTGATTTATACACTAGTTGATTCCGGTAATCCCCTGAATTATTTTTATTTTTATAGAATATGTAAAATTCCTCCAAAATAATTCAATTACTGATTGGTTATCATTTCATGGATAAGAATTTTGTCCAATGAATTATGTTGTTTAGTGTTTTGAATAATATCACACTATATTCCTTAAATCATGATTATTAGGGTAGGATTGAATATCATCAAGAGAGACTTGGATCAATTGTAAAGATTATATGTATCAAATTTTCATTCTGAGTTAATAATATTAATGATTCCTTTATTAAAAGATAGATAAAAATAATGATTATTTTAAATGATTATTTTTTGTTGTTAGAAATTATTTGGTTCCCCAATTCATTACTTTTATCATGGAATTAATTCTATTATACAATTACTATTGAGTTCTTCCTGAGAATGTGTAAAATGAATGTTAAATTCTATTAAAAAATTTTAATTTAGCTTCCTAAAATAAATCATGGATACTTGATAAGAATTGTTTTTACATTATTTTAATACAATTATAATTTTTTAATTTTATTCATTTTTTTATCTTAATATTCAATGGGAGGATTAAATAGTTCCTATAAAAGGAAGATTCACAACCATTTATAGGACTTTTAATGTTGTTTCGGCCAATATTTTAGGAGGTTGAAAAATAATATTCCCTTATTATTCAAATTTGGGTGCTATAATAATATATTTATAATTGGGGTTATCACCATAGAGGATGGTTATATGGTAGTGTGAGACAAACAAAGCAAATTTTCGTTTCTTTTATATGGTTATCGTAGCAATATAGAAAACTATAACCACCCCATTGATTGTGGTTGTGTTACATTGAGTTTATTTCATGTGTACTCATGGTGTTTTAGAGACTATATAGTATTTTAATATAATCAATTAAGAACTATTCTCTTCATGTTACCCATAAATGGGTCCCCAAAGAGTTTATTTCAAGTTTCATGGAAGTTAGTGGATGTTTGTGTGATTAAATATAGGGAAAATTTATATCATCCATGAATGATTTAGGAACCAATAAAAATAGTTTATATATTTTAAATGAGGAGAACCAAACTATATTGAAAATATTAGGCTTATTTCACTAGATAATGTAAAATAGTTGAAAATATGAGTGGATGGGTGTTATCCTTCTTAATTGAAAAAGTTTTATTTATAAATTCACATCATTAGGATATGAATAGATTTTTAGATAAACCTTAATGGGAATGATAACATGATGATTTATTAGGGATTATTTAAATTTTTCATTTCTGCAGAAAATTATTGGATTTTATGTGATTAATTTTTCTTCCTCACATAGTCTTCTAGTATGTTTGTTGAAGGAGAGGTGTGAAATTATCTCCCCTGGTATACCATTGTTAAAAATTCATTTCAATTTTTATATTATTGATTCTCGATTTGTTTTAGTTTCAATGGAATGGAAACCATATGTGTAAAAATGGTATATGGTGATCAACCAAGAAAATATTCATAAAATGTGATATTATCCATGGGTCAAGGTAATTTTTTAGAACAAGATTCAATTGATCATTATGTATTAATATATGACTTATATGAAATGGACTTTAAAATTAATGTAATCGATATATTATTTGTTTCCCAAATTTTTTTGTGGTTTATGTCCATGTTGTTTTTTTACCTATAAAAAATAGAAGTATCTTATACTGGGGTTTTACATATTTTGAACATAGATTAATTGTCCTATTCATGGTTTACAAAATTAGAGTTTTTAAAAATTATGGTAAAAATTTCTATAAGATGATAAATAAAGTGATTTCAGTTTTTTATGAGTGATACAAGTTGAATTATTGATCTTTAGAGCACCAAAACATTAAAATGATTAAATAAAATTTTTACCTCATGAAATGACACTAAATATTTATTTTTCAAGGGATTTCATTAACCTCAATAAATGTTTCATTACGCTTGGGATGAGTTTTGGAGAAATTTTATTTTGTTTTTATAGTAATATATATAATTTTGTTTCACTATATAAATGAATATCCTTTGTTATATAACATCGAGATTGCATATACTATAACCCAAATGGGAAATATATCATTTTTATTATACAAGAAATGTGGGGGTTTAACTTATAGTGGTTTAATTAATGTTTGGGATTCATACCATAGATCAGGTTCATATTGTTCTGTAGAATAAATATCGACTAACCTAACCCTATACTTTAAATACTAACTCAAACCGTCAAAGAAGGGTTAGCAACAAACTTCCAATTACCATAGAGAGAGAGAGAAAAATGTGCATTGATTCATTTAGATTGATATTTTAGATCATAAAGGAGATAGAAAGCATGAATAAATTAAAATATAATATCTATCAATGGATGAATGAATATTGATGAAGGTAACGACTATTTTTTCGTATTATATTCGTTAATATTTTTTTTAAAAATTATTCTTTCTTGAATTGTTTATGATATATCATCCAATGAAATTTGGGTTTGTAAATTTTGATTTTATTTGTGTGTTTATTAATGCTAATATAATTATAGGGTTGTGTTAATTGGTTCATGACCATAGTTTTAGAATTAATTTCCTTAAATAAATCTGTTTTCCTAAATCTATAGGCATTTTGTGGCATCAGATCATTAACCAGCTCTGATTGATGTTTACATGTACATAATTATGAGGAATCTTGGATTCCATACATCCTTATCCCATCTATCTCTATATACCCTTTCTCTATCCCCAATGTTCAAGAAAATCTACCATCAAACATAGTGTATAGTGGTTTAATGGGATATAGGTTGATTTCATTGGCGGTGACAATATAGTGGTGTAGGGGATTACCGCATCGTGTTGATGGTAGGCATGGAGGGGAGGCAGATATAGTCGATTTAGGGGAGAGATAAATGTGTAAATATTTTAAAAGAGGTGGTTTGATATTAGGGTAATGTATTTGGGAATTATCTTAGTAGCTCATGATAAGGATTGCTGATTAGTGAGATGCAATATTGATATGAGATGGATCTTGAAACTATGAAAGCTATGAATTCTCAATTGAGAAAAACTATTCACCATGTATATTGAAAATATAATATAGGTTTTGATGAACAACTATTCACCATATATATTGGTTTTAATGAACTACTATTCACCAAGAATATTCACCATGTACATTGAATAAGTATTCACCATTTATATTGAAAATATAATGGGAAAGGTTACACTACTAGGATAAACACCCTGAAACTTAAGTATAGATGGTCATCTCAGGATGGCCAATTATTGTATCCCACCATTTACAATAGATGATAAGTGAAAGCCAGTCATCCAAACCAAACATGTGTGTTAGTTCTCTTTTTTATAAGGTTTAATTACTATGAAATTTAGGTTTATTTTCCCAATAGGAACCAAGGTTCAATAGGTTATCCCACCAATCAATATCCCATAACTAGTCAAAGGGTACACTTATTAATTACATTTCAAGACAACCTTCTCCTCTATGTGGGGTTGCATGACCTCTCTTATGACAGACACTAACATAACTAGAAAAAAACATGGGAAACACATGATTTTACATTACTACGATTCACATACTTTTGTGTGGGAAGGTCACACTCCCCTGGGTTTTATTTTCCCACACATTATGGTGATACATTGCGAGTCCTAATGGATGACATGTGACTTGGTATAAGATTCATAGAATGATTTGTTTTTATTTTTTCTGATAATTTAAATATCATATAATTGAGTAGTCTATTCTAATCATTTTACTATATATAAAATGATGGAGGGACCCTTTACTATATCAATGTTTTTTTATCAGGAGTTTTTTTAGTTTTATGATTTTTCTACATAGAGATGATGATATTGTTCAAGTGTGATTTTCTAATTTGGAATGGGTTTTATGTCCCCCATTTATATTGATGGGGATATAGAATTGATCCCACAAATGTATTGTATAGTTCAGTACTCCATTAGAGATAATTGAGAGCTATGGATTCGTTCATTAATGGTTGAAATGTTTTTAGCGAAGAATCCTGAAAAGTAATTTTCTACTATTACCTAATTATAAGAGTGAACTTGGATGAAAATTTTAGATTTCCATAGATATTTTGGATGTTAATAACTCTAATCACGACCTTTTTAGGTTTCTAAAAGCGACTCTAATGAGGAAAGTTAAATAAATGATGATTTTATCTTGATATATTATGATTATAGTGTCAAACTCATGTAATGGAATGATGATTTTTTATTATAAATTATTTATTTTTTAGAATTTGTGTGTATGTTGGAGAGTGAGACCCTGTCTATTATTTTTATGAATTTTATTCAATCATTATATTTTTTATTATGACTATGAAATGGATAGTTTTTTATCATTCTTTTAGAAAACACCACAATGAACACATCATTGATGATTAGTGGGTTCAATATATATTTATATTTATATTACTCCCCCAAATGTTGGGATGTAGGTTATTCAAATAGGTCTTCATTTTGTAGAAAATTCTTTTTCCTTATATTATCATTTATTTTTTGGGTATTACCATTTTCATGATGGGGAGGAAACTCAAGCACACAATGTGGTATATGTATCACATTTTTGGGGTTGATATTCTATTGAATTATATTTTTATCTATGAGGTTTAAATTTAGAATATTTATTTAATATTGTTTTTGGAAATGTGTTATCTTTGTCATAGTTTTGCAAGTTACCAGAATAATATATATTTAGGTTGAATTAGGGTGGCACAACCATCTTAATCGCATACCCATGTGTGGTACACGTGTCTTGGGAAATGTTAAATAAAATATTAGAGACATTTATTATTATTAAATTTATATAGGAATATTGATTTGTGTAATTTAATGGAAATTTATTTTTTGATATTTTTTATATCATTTAAAACAGTTCTGGATATTAATGTTTATCTAATAAATGAATAGATTTTATTACTATGTTTGGTTCCAATTTGTATCGAAGTACATAGAAATATAAATTTTAATGATGGATATGTTATTATCATGATCACATTGTCTTGATATTATTAATTCATCATGTATCTAGTTTTAAATTCTATTCTCAATTATTTGTGTAGAAGGTATTTCATTTTGATGATGGAAATATCTTTCACCTACTATAAAACATGATTTCACATTCTATATCCATTACACATATTAAACAGACATTAACATAAATATCAAGTCTATATAAATGAAATGCCCTTAAAACCATTGTTTTATGTTATAAATAGATCATGTAAGATTTATTTTCCCATCTATATATTTATTTTCAATTTCAAAATGTAAAAAATTTTATTATCTCATAAAATTACTATGTGTGTTTTGAGTAAATTAAATCCAACTGTCATACATGTATGAACGATTGCCCATAATTTTTAATAAAAGTGTTTCTATTATTATAAACCGATATAAATAGAATAATACATTTTAGATTAATTCATTAATCCATTAATGAAATAATATATATATATATATCTATATATGTTCAAATTCCTCTCGAACACTAACTAATAAATATGTTAACAATCAAACTAAATTAGAATTAATATTTGATGATGATGGGTGACCATGAACATTTTTATACTATATTTTATTTTTTTCTATGAATATTATGACATCAATGTCAATGTGTCACCTAAATATCTATAACTAATATGTTGTTTTCTGGGATAATAAAGAAATATATTATTTTAGTTATTGGAAAATGTAATTTCATGGAACCTAAAAGGTCATTTAAATTCAAAAAATGTAGTAAATCATGTCATGTAATTGATGATTTATTTTATTTTCAGGAAATATTGAGTAAATTAAATAAAAATTTCAGTTCCCTTATCTTATTATCATTAAAATCATTATTCATCATGAATAACACTAAATTAACAGCAAATTATTACAGGGAAACTCATATATAAAACCTTCCTTAATTATATAATTTCTTTTACAATTATCACAAAACAAAATGACCTTAACACACTAAATATATAACTTACATTCCTAATATATATCAAAATAATAATAAATTTAAATTAATTTAATAATAAATTCCATAGTGTAATAATAATGAAACAAGATATTGATTTCAAATAATCACTTATGAATTTACAAAAATTTCTATAATTACTGATCCATTAATCATCTTACTAAATAGAATAAGTAAACAAAAATAATAACACTTTAATAAAACAATAAATTTTCAAACTAAAAATAATATACAATATTATTAACCAATCAAATCTATTAAATACAATGAAAAATTATTTTTATAAAATTAGTAACATAAAAATTGATTTTTATTTTGTTATACTAATGATTCACTGATATTGGAATATTTTATTATATGAATCAGGTTGGTGATAGATGGTGGGTGGTTAGATCAGTGTGAAAAAATTATTGTTCATGATGAGAGAGGGTTGGACATTGAGGTGTTATTAGGGAATCATTATGTGATAGGGGAGTTCAGTTTGTTGATGAATAAATAAGGGAAGTTAATAAAGAAAGAAGGGAGTGTAGTTAATTAGTGGAGTGAGTAGATGATTGGTGTGAAATGAGGGAAATGAAGAGAGAGGTGGATCAGGAATTCAAGGGTTTCACAATAAGGTTATGGAAAAAAATTATTTTATTTTTAATGATAATTATTTATAATTTTCTAATAATATTTTTTAAATAATAAATTTAATGTAAATTTAAAAATTAAATTCCATTAATTGTATCATTTATCGATAAATATAAATAGATTTTAGGAATAATTTTTTATACAATTTATAATTCAAAAAATAAAATTAGTGAGGATTATACATAATCGACATAAAAACACACCAAAATATAGATTTTATTCTTGAGTCTCGTTATTATGTTAGAGAGTGTTCAATATTATTTTAGAATTTAAAATATTATAAAAAAAATATAATCATTCAATGATGGTAGTAAAAATACCACTGTAGGTGTTGGGATCAAATCTATTATAGGATACATATGATTTTAAATAAATATGAACAAATCATATAACTATTTATCCCTAAATCCTCTGGCAGTTCAACAATTTGAATCAAAACCCAAAATCATGGGTGAAGATCTACACCTAGTCACAAGTCCATGCATGATATTTCCTATGATTTGGTTTACCATTAAGAATTTCTATCATTAAAATTTTGTGTTTTAAATTCATAAAACATTTACAATATTAGTGAAAACTCAAAACACATTAATCAATTATTGTTAATTATATATGATACAATAATAAAATGGATTTAAATTAAAATAATTATCTTATAACACAATATCCCATGTAGTTAATGTTTACAACTATAAAACAGCTCACAATATCACTCCTCCAATGATAATAGACCTACTATAAAATATCCATAAACTATTTCATGGATCTATATATATCTTAAAAATGTAATCTATTATACCCTAGGTTAAGGAATAATTTATGAGAAAATAGATTCTACTATGAGGTAATAATTTTTTGTCTCCCAAAAATGAATAATAAATTTCATTTTATAGGCAAACAACATCATGTTAAAGATCATTCATGATATTATGTGTTCCCCAAAATATACACCATCTATAATTGATATATATCCAAATATTTAATATTTTATTCATTTGTTTCTCTTGATCCAAAAACTCTTTATTTATTATAATAAAATATCAACATCAAAATATTATTTTATACTAATATAATTGATTCATCAATGGGGAATAAATAAATATGTGATACCCCGTATCATAGTGATAAACCTATTTATGATATCCTATATTGTGGGTAATGATATAACCCATTCATTGTATGTATTATATGGATTCATTTGTGAACAATATTATTATGAAATTCAAACTAAGTACCTCTAAATATATTACATGAACATAATGACGTTCATTTCAAGGTTGGATTTATGTTGTTCACAATCATGATACTTACTTAATTTCATGATGTGGCTATGAAATCATTTGTAAAATGAAATAATATTATTAGATCATAAAAAAATTACATACTCTACATAAAATACAAATGGATTATTCTTATCAACATATATTTTAAGATGACAAAGCCTTATATAAATTAATATTAGGTTAGTTAATATTTGGTTCACAATAACTATTCAATAGATTCATATTTTTAATGAAAAACTAGAAAATATATCTCTGTTAAATCATAAACATATATTATTTTCAGTATAGATGCTTGCTGATATTATTGATGTTGTAATATGAATCTATCATAGACATAATTCTGAGAGAAGTTATTATGTGCTATCATTATTAGTATATTTCCTTCTCCACCTATCACATAATTTTCAATAATTATTCTAATAATATTGAAACTCATATTTGTTTATAAGTGATTGTGAATAATTTTCAATGTGATCATGCATTATTTTACTTAGATTAGTGAAATTACAAAAATAATATCAACTCCTAGTATCTATAATGTACGAAATAATATTTTCTCATGGACTAGTGAAACCCCTATCAAAGAACATGAAACACTACTATTACTAGAATGACTTTTATTTTATAAACTCCCATTTCATGTAAAAACTGTCTTGAGTACAAAACTGATCTAAAATGATCAATTTA
The DNA here is from genome assembly GCA_963277665.1 of Viscum album. Taxonomy (NCBI): domain Eukaryota; kingdom Viridiplantae; phylum Streptophyta; class Magnoliopsida; order Santalales; family Viscaceae; genus Viscum; species Viscum album. The sequence goes on along the minus strand of OY728151.1, from coordinate 497,804,218 downwards.
TTATTTTATTAATGAATAATATTTTATAACAAGATAAAATAAAAAATAATGTATAAATCATTATAGAACACAATGATTAAAAATACATGGGGAATATTACTATATTTTAAAAAATGATGCAAGATTAATGTATTATTCCTCACAATTGTAAGAACCCGGATCCTTGTTTCAGGGATGGTTTTGATTTTTCTGGAGTTTTTATGAAAAATTAAGTTTCTAGTAATTTTCGAAGTACACGTCGTGTACATTTTGAGTACACGTTGTGTACTCTTCTCCGGCTCGAGGCCAGGTGCTGGTCGTGCCCGGGCCACACACACAGTGTTTAGGGGTGACATGGAGGCCAATTTTGGCAGAGTATGGAAAAGACCCAGTACACGCCGTGTACTTTAAAAATACACGCCATGTACTTTTTTTCACTAAATAGACCGTGGTCACGCCTGACGAACAGAAACAGCTCCTTCTAGGTCCCGTTCATCCGAGAGCGACCCGTACGGTTGGATCTTCGATGAGCTCCCACCTCTTCATCCATTCTTTGATTCAAGCTTGGTCGATTGCGTTGGAATTGCAGCGGTGAGTTCTTCCTTTTTCTTGATCCTTGTTTTCTGATTTCTCTGCGTTTTCGTGTTATCGTGGGTTGAGTATTTTGTTCATTTTCTCATATCTGAAACGTTCTAACGGGAATATATCGTCGTGGTTCATGTATATCGATCTCCTAGGATCAAGGTTGGTGGTTAGTGCCTTTCCGTAGAAAGGTGATGAGTATTCTGTGCAAATTCCACCAATACCCATTAACGGGGTATTGTGTTTTACCTGTTTTGATCTTTTGTTTTCCTGCTATTCTTGACTGCTGTAGTAAAGGTTTATACTTATGATTAGAGTATTTATTTTTGCGATCAGGTTGCTTTTCCATGCTTGTTATGCCTATTTGGCATTTTACCAGTTGCCCTGCCTAGTCGTAGGATATTTGAACTACTAATTTTTCTGATTTTGAGCCTTAGAATGATAGCCAAGTAGTTCTTGAGGTTTACTTAGACGATGTACGTGTGCTGACCATGTTTCATCTTTCACTCAGGATTGTGAGAACCTACAGTAGTAGACCAAAGGGAGAATTGACAAAAGGGATTCTACAGAGTGTCTTTTAATTACGATGAGACACCACAAGGGGAATTGATGTTTATTTCTTTCTCAGAGTGTCTGCAGTTCCTCGACGCGGACCACATGGGGAATAGATGTTGAGTTCTTCCCCAGGGAGCCTTTAGCGCGATATGAGACTATAGGGGGAATTGACGGTGAGTGCTTCCCCAGAGAGTCTATTATTCTCATTGTTGAACCAGAGGGGTGAGACTGTGTGTGCCTCCAAGAGGGTTGTTAGTACTTATAGGTTGAACCATAGGGGTTAGGCTATGAGAGCTACCCAGAGGGTTACCTTTTTCCTTATTTTTAATGGCTTTTTACTTGTGTACTTTTTTTGTTAGACTGTGGATTGTTGCTGCTTGTGCTTTCATGTTTACTGCTTCTTGGTATATTACTACCATGTATTCATTGACTGTTAGACAAAAATTAGTGGGTGATTTCCTACATTGATTGTATCTCACAACATTGTTAGACCATTCTTCTGGTCCCATGACGACTATGTTATTGCAGTTATAAATAAGGGCAAGCACACTTCTTCTTCCGGTTCTTGATTACACTGGATTTGGAGAACTTGGGACCGAGCTGTGGCTTGCGATGCTGAGGAGTTACTTTGTTTTCTTTTATAATTTTTTTCAGTTGTACTTCAGCATGTTGGTTTGTTCACAACATTCCATAGAAATATGTATGATTTTGCATCATTATTGTTTTATACATTGCTTCCGTAGTTCAGTTCAGTTGTTGTATGCTGTTTATTGTTTCCACTATTGTGTCTGGTTGTTCTTCCACTGTATACATTACCGAATGAGGGTATGTTTTCCCAACGACTCACCAAGGCCCTCGCTGCTAGTCATAAGCCTGTGGAATTTGGGGAAACGCACTTGAATTCATGTGGCGAACCGGCTATGGGGCACCAGTGGAGGGGCTCCGGATTCGGGTCGTTACAAAGTGGATTCAGAGGAGTTCTTCTCTCTTGATTTACTATTTGGAGACATTACCCATGGATAGGACGGATTTGGTACATGGTATTAAGTATTGATCGGGTGTAGCTAACCCATGTAAAGGGAAAAGCCATACTACCTCATTAATTTCAGTTTGCTTATTTTGAGATTTTATGGTCGATCTGATTTCACCTAGAGTGATTCATATGATTTGTGCTATTATTGTTTTGATACTTTAGTTCTATTTCTGTCGCAACCCGATCAGATGATGGTATGACATCTCATGCATCATATAGGAACTGGTAGAAATCACATGCCATGCATTCTTTCCATGCCATCTACGGTGCATTAGCTATTTCATGCTGTTGTGATAGAATCTGTGTAGATGATGCATGCTGTTTTGATAGATGCTTGATAGATGCTCTGAAGTTATGTTAGAATTTTTTTTCACTTTTCATAAAAATGATCTTGTTTTTCCGTGTATGTGACTTTAGGAGATTCCAAGCCTTGATTCACAGGGATTATGGTCACTCACGAGTCGGAATTTGGCACCTCTTTTCCATGTTTTTAGTGTTTCTGGGGTTCTGTGTCGTTTCTGAGCTACTACCCAAAAAAACCCAGAATACACGGTGTGTACTTTTTGGATACACACCATGTAGTTTTCAGGACATGTCACTGACCGTGTGAGCAGAACACGGTGACGTGAAAGTAACACGGGAAGACGCCGTGTACGGTAGGTACACACCGTGTAAGTTCGAAGCCATGTACCGGCCCGTGTCACTAACAACTCGGGTTGGGGGAGCACGGGTATAACACGCCGTGTCCAGAGGGAACATGACGTGTAGTCTTGTCTAGGTACCCGGCCGTGTCACGAACAACACAGGCCAGATTTACCCTCTTTTCCACATGCTGGGTTTGTTCGGAACAGGCCATGTAGTCGTGTCCAGGTACCAGGCCTTGTCACGAACAAAATGGGATGGTGTCACCTTCTTCTATACACATTGTGTTTGTTCGGAGCACGCCGTGTAAGGTTCAGCCGTGTAGATGGCCACGTGCCTAACAACATGGGCCACTGAAGCCTTGTCTAGTATACGCCGTGTTTGTTTCGAACATGTTGTGTAGTCTCAGGTTGAGTCGGACCGTGTGGGTTAGCCATGTGATGAGACTCTGGTAGGGGAATAGTTTTCAAGTACACCACATGTTTGGGTCAACACACCGTGTAGTTTGAGGTGTACACGACTTGTAGGGAAGGAGTACACGCCCATGTCATTAGCTTAAGAAGACATGTCGTGTAGTTTTTATACACGCGGTGTAGTCTTGGTTTTCAATCTTGTGTGTTTTTCTTCCCATGTTTCTATTTTGTACTCTTGTGTTCTCTGTCCTTGTTTTCATGATCTAAGGTGTACTCTTGATATTTCAGAGCTATGCCTATGAGACATCCTCCGGTCATAGGTCTTTCATCAGGCAGTGATCAGACGCCAGACTGGGCTGATCAGGGACTTCCTGCCGATCCTCCTGTCAGGCCAGCCTTGGCACCAGCTGTCATACCAGTTGCAGGCGCTGAAGCGCAGTTCTAGGAAGGTTTCATGAGGATGATGCAGGCCTTCCAGGGAGCACCGCCTCCTGCGATTCTTATGGAATACCTGACGTGGGTTTTACTGCAGCAGCATCCTCCTACATTCTTGGGGGAAGGGGGACCTCAGGCTGAAGAGTCATGGCTGGATGCCATGCTGACTATCGTTGAGCATCAGGAGACGCCTCCAGAGAGTCAGGTCAATATCACCACTTACATGATCTGAAAATCTGCCAAGAGGTGGTGGGACGTGATCTCATAGGCGAGTCAACAGGAGGCTATGGCATGGGAGACGTTCCTGCGCGTGTTCTATGACTACTTCTACCCGGAGACCCTATGGGCCGACCGATCCCGAAAGATCAGGAGCTTAGAGCAGGGTACTCATTCTGTCATAGAGTATTCTACTCGTTTCATCGAGCTGCAGTGCTTCACACCCCTTTGGGATGGGAGTGGGGTGTTCTTATCAATGATGTTTGAGGATGGTCTCCAGCGGGAGATCCGCTCGCAGGTGAACATCTTCAAGCTGACTTCCATCACTTCCATCGTTAACCAAGCACTGATTGCGGAGCGCATTCTGAGAGACTCTAGAGCTACAATCTAGGGAGATCCGGCTTCCAGAGCCAGTTTTCCTATAGATGACACCAAGAAGCGCCATAGAGATTCTACGCGCCGTGATCCGGGGAAGCGAGATGCATCGTCAGGAAGCCAGGTGACATGCTACCAGTGTGGATGTTCAAGGCACTGGAGGCCGCAGTGCCAGAGGGACCCCATGCAGTGCCGATCTTGTTGCAAGATGGGTCACCTTCAGCATTTCTATTAGGTTTTCTCACCAGTAGCTAGTGAACAGTGTTCTTTTATGACTCTTCATTCAGGAGCATCTCCACCAGTTTCTCACTAGTCGGAGAATTGGAGTTCATCCGGCCGTTCGGGCCGAGGTGGAGGTCGAGGCCGTGGCGGGCAGCCACTATTTACTCATCACCAACAGGGAGGTTCAATAAAGAGTGGTCATCCAGGGGCATAGGGCCATGGTACAGGCCAATCTTTTTCCATGGAGCAGACTTATCAGGAGCAGGATCTCGACCATTCTATTGTTCGAGGTACAATTTTTGTAGCCTCAGTTTTATCTTCAGCCATTTTCGATCCTGGTTCTACGCATAGTTTTATCTCCGTTATTGTCATGGAGATCCTTGGACTCTGCATCTTTTCCTCTACCGACACGTTGACACTAGACACACCATTGGGAACAAGGACATCTAGTGTACGCCAGTGTAGAGAGTTCCCCCTCGAGGTTGCATGACATCAATTCTTATAGGATCTCTATATCCTAGAGATGACAGGCTATGATGTCATCCTCGGCATGGACTGGTTGATTCCCATTCAGATATTCTTCGACTGTTATCACCACATTGTGAGTTTTGTTTCACCATAGGGCGATTCTTTTCTTCATAAAGGAGAATGGGACGTTCTGGCGAGTCGGGCAGGACTCGAGCATCATGGGCTAGGAGGGGTGACAACCCAGATTGCTAGTCATTATCTGGATGATCAAGGGACTCCACAGTTGGACTTTCATCCAGTGGTGGATCATTTCAAGGACTTCTTTCCAGAGGACTTCTAAGGTTTTCCTCCATAGCGTGAGTTATACTTCTCTATTGAGCTCGTGTCGGGAGTGGAACTGGTGTCCATTCCTCCCTATAGGATGGCTACACCTATGTTTCAGGAGATCAAGAAGCTGTTGGAGGAGTTGTAGGGAAAGGGTTTCATCCAACCCAATACTTCTCCTTGGGGTTGGTCTGTCATGTTTGCGAAGAAGTCAGCCGATACCCTTTGGCTTTGTGTGGATTATCGGAAGATGAACCAGACGACGGTCAAGAACTGATATCCCTTTCCGAGGATCGAAGACCACTTTAATCAGCTTCAAGGAGCCCAAGTGTTCTCAATGATCGATTTGAGGTATGGTTACCATCATTTGCGCGTTAGCCAATCAGATATACCTTTGATAGCCTTTAGGAGAAGGTATGGTCTATACGAGTATACAGTCATGCTGCTCGGTCTCAGGAAAGCGCCTGCAGTTTTCATGGTATTGATGAACCGAGTGTTCCATACTTACATGGACTCCTTTGTCGTTGTCTTCATGGATGATATCTTGGTGTGCTCTCACACTCGACACAACCATGCCACACATCTTGAGACCGTTCTGAGTACACTGAGAGAGCATCAGATTTATGCGAAACTCTCGAAGTGCCACTTCTGGATGGATCAGATTCACTTCCTGGGTCACGTCATCTTAGCGGCTTGTGTATCTGTGAACCCAGAGAAACCGAGAGATGTATTTTCCTGGGAGCATCCGATGAATGTCTTTGAGGTACAGAGCTTCCTAGGGATGGATGGATACTATAGATGCTTCATTCAGAACTTTTCTCGTCTAGCAGCACCTTTTATAGGTCTGACAAAAAAGGGGGTGAAGTTCTTATGGTCAGATTCTTGTGAATCAGCATTTCAGTAACTGAAAAGGAGGTTGACTTCAGCACCGATACTTGTCTTTCCGGAGCCAGGAAAGAGCTACACTGTTTTCTATGATTCTTCAGGTATCGGGTTGGGGGATGTGCTTATGCAGGGGGATAGAGTAGTTGCGTACGGGTCTCGTCAGTTGATTTCACATGAGAGGAACTACCCTACACACAATTTGGAGTTGGCAGCTATTGTTCACACCTTATGCTGTTAGAGACACTATCTGCTGGGAGAGAACATTGTGTTCTTCACTGACCATAAGAGTCTCAATTATATCTTCACTCAGTGTGATCTGAATCTTAGGCAGTGCAGGTTGGTCGAGTGTCTTCAGTCTTTTGATTTCGAGTTTTCCTATACGTCGGGGAAGGACAACGCAGTGGAAGACATGGTGAGAAGGAGAACATAGGTTCATGTAGTTCTGGATTCCAGTAGTGAGTGGCAGATTATGGCTCTGTTCTCTGAGATGCATATGGAGGTGCATGACAGACAGGGACTGAGAAGTCTTAGTCCTGTGGGAGAGTGCATCAGGAGGGGACCCCCTTCCTGGTTGGACAGTGGGCGAGGATGAGATCTTTTATTTCCAGGGACGGGTATGGGATCCATTAGACATACACGAGGATTTGATGTTGGATTTTCATTCCTCTGTTTGGGCAGTTCATCCTGGTGTCACCAAGACATATCAGGATCTTCATCGCCAATACTGGTGGCCATGTATGAAGAAGGATTTTGCGGGCTTTTTCATGAGATGTTCTACTTTTCAGTAGGCGAAAGCAGAGTATGAACGACTAGCAGGACTTTTACAGCAGTTACCCATTCCGGAGTGGAAGTGGAACAACGTCACGTTGGACTTCGTGACTGGGTTGCCTAGGTCACCTCAAGGGAGAGATGCTTTTTGGTTTGTTATTGAAAAGCTCATGATGGTTTCCCACTTCTTGCTGATCAAGGATACTTTCAGTGTCGATGATCTGGGACGACATTACATCCGAGAGATCGTTTGTCTACATGGAGTCCCACACTCCATCTTTTCAGACCGGGATGTGCACTTTACCTCTCGGTTCTGGCAGGGACTTCAGAAGGCCATGGATACACAGGTACTATTGAGTACAACATACCTTCCCCAGACTGATGGCCAGTCCGAGCACACGATCTAGGTGCTTGAGGATATGCTCTGAGCTTGAATTCTAGACATTGGCGGTTCTTGGGAGAAGCATATCCCTCTGGTAGAGTTCGCCTAGAACAACAGTTTCCAGGAGACCATTCAGATGGCACCATACGAGGCTTTGTACGGTAGGCCATGTTGATCACCCTTATGCTGGTTGGAGGCAGGAGTGGAAGCTTTTCTATGTCATCATCTTGTTTAGGAGTCCTCAGAGAAAATTGAGCTAATTCGGAAGACGATGGCTACAACATAGTCTCGACAGAAGTCTTATGCTGATCAGCGAAGATGACCTTTGGAGTTCGAGGTCGGTGATTCGGTTTTCCTGCGTGTCGCACCGTGGTTGGGACACAAGAGGATTCAGAGACAGGGTAAGATTTAACCATTGTACATCGGGCCTTTGAGGTCTTGGAGAATGTGTGGCCAGTTCCTTATTGGCTACAATTACCTAAGTGGTACTGAGCCATGCACGACGTCTTCCACATCTCTCAGCTCCGACGCTACTTTTCAGAACTGTCTCATGTCTTTCAGCCCAAGAAAGTCAAGCTTGAAGTGGATGCGTCATTCGAGGAGCATCCTATCCGGATTGTCGATCGCAGTACGAGGGTTATCCGCAGACAGTCTGTTCCTCTGGTATGGGTGATATGGCAGCACGGGCAAGTACATGATGAGACTTGGGAAAGGGAGGACGATGTACGATCACAATGGCCAGAGCTGTTCAGGGTTTCATCTTCTCTGCCTTGTTAGGGAAATTCAAGGATGAATTTCTTTAATGGGGGAAGTTTGTAAGAACTAGGATTCTCGTTTCAGGTATGGTTTTTTTTGAGTTTTTAAGAAAAATGAACATTCTGGAAATTTTTGAAGTACACACAGTGTACTTTCTGATTACACGCCGTGTACTTATCTCAGGCTCGATGTCGTGTGTTGGCCGTGCCCGGGACACACACATGGTTTGTAGGGGTGACGTGGAGGCCGATTTCGAAGGAGTACTGAAAAGACCTAGTACATGTCGTTTACTTTAAAAATACACGCCGTGTACTTTTTTTTCACTAAATTGATAGGGATCGCGCCTGACGCACATAAACTCCTCCTTCTAGGTCTCATTCATCCGAGAGTGACCCGTACGGCCGGATCTTTGACGAGCTCCTACCTCTTCGTCTGTTCTATGATTCGAGCACGGTCAATTGCATTGGAATCGCAGCAGTGATTTCTTCCTTCTTCGTGAGCCTTGTTTTCTGATTCCTCCTCATTTTCGAGTTATCATGGGTTGAGCGTTTTGTGCATTTTCACAGATCTACGACGTTCTAAGGGGAATCTGTCATCGTGGTTCACATATATCGATCTACTAGGATCAAGGTAGGTGGTTTGTGCCTTTCCGTAGAAAGTTGATGAGTATTTTTCGTAAATTCCACCAATACCCTTGAACAGTGTATTGCGTGTTACCTGTTTTGCTCTGTTGTTTGCCTAATTTTCTTGAATTCTGTTGTAGAGGTTTATACATATGAGTAGAGTATTTATTTTTGTTCTCAGGTTGCTTTTCCATGCTTATTCTGCATGTTTGGCGTTTTTCCAGTTGCAATGCCTAGTCGTAGTATAGTGGAACTGCTACTTTTTAGGTTGTTGAGCCTTAGAATGATAACCAAGTAGTTATTGAGGTTTACTTGGATGATGTACGCGCACTGAGCATGTTTTATCTTTCACTCAGGACTGTGAGAACCTAGAGTAGTAGAACAAAGGGAGAATTGACAGCAGGGATTCTCCAGAGTTTCTTTTAATTATGATATGAGACCACAAGGGTAATTGACGTTGAGTGCATCCTCAGAGAGTCTATAGTTCCTGGACGCGGGCCACAGGGGGAATAGACATTGAGTGCTTCCATAGAGAGCCTTTAACACGATACGAGACTATAAGGGGAATTGACGGTGAGTGCTTCCCCAGGGAGTCTGTTATTTTCATAGCTGAACCAGAGGGGTGAGACTATGTGTTCCTCCTAGAGGGTTTCTAGTACTTATAGGTTGAACCATAGGGGTTAGGCTGTGGGAGCTACCCAGAGGGTTACCTTTTTCCTTATTGTTGCCGGCTGTTTACTTGTGTACTTTGTTTGTTAGAACTGTGGATTGTAGCTACTTTTGCTTTCTTGTTTATTGCTTCTTGTCTTATTACTGCCATGTATTCATTTAATATTAGACACAAATCATTGGGTGATTGCCTACTGGGATTTTATCTCACACCCTGTTTGGGCCATACTTTTGGGCCCAAGAAGACTATGTTGTTGTAGGTATAGATAATGGAAATCACCCTTCAACTTCAGGTTTTTGATTGCACTGGAGTTGGAGAGCATGGGACCGAGGCATGGCTTGTGATGCTGAGGAGTTAATTTGTTTTCATTTATACTTTGTTTTCATTTTTACTTCAGCACGTTGGTTTGTTCGCTGCTTTCCATAGACATATGTAAAATTTTGCATCATTATTGTTTTATACATTGCTTCCGCTGTTCAGTTCAGTGGTTGTAATCTATTTATTGTTTCTACTATTGTGTCTGGTTGTTCTTCCACTGTATACTTTATTGAATGATGGCATTGTTTTCCCACAAACTCACCAAGGCCCGGGCTGCTAGTCAGCATCCTCTAGCGTTTGGGGAAACGCGCTCGAAGTCATGTTGCGAACCAGGTATGGGGCACCAGTGGAGGGGCTCCAGATTCGGGTCGTTACGACAATCAAATATAAGAAACATAATTCCTAGGATAGAATTAGAAAGAATTAATAATATTAAAAACATTATAACTATTTTGAGAAATAAATTTTCGAATATAACAAAGAATTTCTATATAATTTTTTATGGTTATATATAAAAATTAAAAAGGGTAGTGGGACCATATTTTTGACTAAAAAATATATGGTTGTGGGATAAGTGGTTGTGTGGATATATATACATAAGTATTCCAATTTAAGTGGTATGTGTAAATAGAAGTACTCAAATTGTTATTTTGTTTTAAAAGGGAGAATCTATAAAATAATGTCGTAGATTCCCTCAATATGAGCCTTATTTTTATAAAAATCGAATGTGGTCCTATCACCCAGGTTTTACATTTTTTATAAGATATTTGATATGTAGAAAGTGTGGATTGATTAAAAACATCTGTTGGGACGTTCATTATAGGAGAAATAACTAGAAGATTCATTATAGTATTCCTTGGTTGGATCACCCTCACAATAACAAAACCAAATCCCCATGTATATTATTGCACAATTCCTTATAATCAAGTGGCAAGAATATTTGAATAATTGGATGATAGAATTGTGTGATAATATTATGGCATCATTATCAATACAAGTAATAAAACAAATACTAAAATGCGGAATAAATAATAAAAATAATAGTGTAAACATATAATATTATAGAGGAAAGTGTATCATAAGAAGTAACATTACCATGTTATAATAAAACATTTGCAAATAGAATATAAATAATAAATCAGAACAGTATCACCTAATGGTCAATCATATTTTATGTTTTAATAAATTAAAATTATAAATGGGACATGAACCCAATAATCAACATCACATTAGTTTCATCTATATATCCCCAATGTGTACCTCAATCTAATATACTTTCACTGGGGAAATAACCTAGACTTTTATTTCATATCCAAGATTATTACCTATGGGGTGTGTGAAAATAACTCATTACATAATCCCAAATGGTGTCCCTAATAAATAATTTCATATATTTCATTTCATGTAATGAATGAAATGAATATGTAAAAATCAAAATTATATGTCTTTCACTCCATTAAAAGTCAGCAAGCCACCCTAGAAGATGACTCAATGCCACTAATCTAGTGATATAATGGAATGACGAATCCATGGTCTAATCATAACACTAGTGTGACAGAGTTATCAACTTTTATAATTATAGTAAATATAGTGTACATTATATCACAATACTAACAAAATTGGAGAATAAAGAGTCACTAAGTAATTTTGAAAAAATAAAAACATTTAAAAGGTAAAAAAATATATCAAGGTGAATTATGTATCACCTCAATAACCATAAACGTGAATAATTTATCTCCATGATGAAGATATATCATCAAAACCAAAATAATGGTGAACAATGTATAATTAGGTTAATGATATACCCCCCCCAAATATTACAATGTTGAGTGATGTATCACCGGTATAAAAATATATCTCCAAAATACAAATAATGGATAATGATATATCCTAAAATTAATTATATATCAGTAAAAAGGTATTATAGATGAAAAAATCAATGAAAAAATTAAAACCCCTAGTTCAAATATGAATAATAAATCCATATTAGAAGGGTTAATGAAATATCACAATGGGTTATCGATATATCAAAGATATGTCCCAAAAATTTTACATGGTGTCAATATATATATCTATACAAGGGTGAATTATGAATCAGTAATATAAAAAATATGGTGAAAGATATATCATAAATTCTCTATCTCAATTTTAATAATGTGTCACATATATATTATAAATTTAATCAATACATCAGAAATCAAATGGCCGGATTATTTTCCAGTAATATAATGTCTAAGGTAAATGATATATCACTAGAATATAATATGATAAAGTAAACTTAGCAACAAAAACAATATATAAATGGGAAACGGTTGAACACCACATGAGTAAGAATATAAAATAATGATTATGAAATATAAAAATAAATAAATTCATCAAAAAATCATAGCAACTATAAATTATCTATCACATTATAAACCAGTCCTACAAAGAAAATATCCTTTATAGGATGCCTACACCCATGATGGTGTGTACCCAACACTCATATGCTATGTCCATATTTTTTATAGCATATATCTGAATCTCTTAACCCCCCATATCAGATGAATCATTCAATTATGGTAAATTTTTATACTAATGTTCCATCACTAGGCTAACTAAGCTCTTAGTATATCGAATATACTTGTTCTTGTTTTCAAATAAAACTCAAATATACCACAAAATTATATTGAAATCATGTTAGACATAATAATAACCACTCTAGGATCCACTACCTAACAAAATATCAACCTTTCCACGAACACATGGCCATAAATTTTCTTCTGATTGGACATAATATTTATAGGATATATCATTATCAAGATATATAATATTCATCTCAATATAAGTGTGGACACCCTAGATGAATCCATTTTAGGTCATTATCATGTTCTTGACTTTGATCACATATGTTGTGGCTTACCTGAAAATAATTAATGGGCTCATCAATGTTGATTTTCATAGGAGATGACCACATATATATTTAGGAAATCCATATGTTTTTTGTTTAATAACTAGTAGATAGAATCTCTATATAGTTCACATTACCTTCTATTAGAGCCTCTCAACTAAGTGACATAGACATCAATGGATATGTAATGATATATTACACATTAGAACTCACTATGAGCTTGTATAACACGATAGCATTATATTACATAAAGAGAGATACTCACTAGTATATTTCTTATCATTTACAACAAAAAATTCATAAAATCCATAAAATATATGTATATAATTATAAATTGGTAAAGTAAGGGACCACCTATGTCTAGTATATTATTACGCATTTTAGAAGTATTTTACTCTCCTGATTCTATATATATAGAAATATAATCATCATCCATGATTCCCTAACTTATCCAATATGTTCTATAAATAATTATAATAAAATTATTACTAGTCTATAAAATATGTTTGATAAATTCCCTTGATGAATAATTAAGGTAAAACATATCTTAGGGCTTCTCATAAGCCATAGGTCACAAAATAGAGATTGGTATAATAATGGAAGGCCCTTGAGTCCAATGATAATGAAATAATAATAACCAAACACTAAATTGATAATTAATTTCATCATAATGGATGATAAACCAAAACAATTCAACTCAGATATGTTACAATAATGAAATAATGAAAAATCGTGTGAAAACAATATCCATTGGTTTATTCTTAAATCTTTACATGAAATCTATATTTCAATAACATTTTACACAAAATAGTAGTATAATCATGATAAAATCCCTAAATGAAAGCCACATGAATAAGAAAAAATAAAGAATGATCATGATACCATGAATAAACAATCAAGATTTACCTCAATCTCCATAAATATTGATCTCAAACCATACTCACTCAAACAAAAAAGGGGAGGAATTTTTATGAATTAGTATTTAACCTCTACTACATCTATTTTATCGAATTTAAAAACTCAAATATACGGTATCTAAATTCCAAAAAAGCTACCAGTTTAATCCTCTTTTAAAAAATTATTTTGAGTGGTACTAGGTTCCCGATATACTAAGACTAGCCAGATGGTGCCCCGCTCATCTCATAGTCCATGGTCACTACCAACCTGATGGTTTTGACCAATGTACACCATCTAGATTATCTTTTAATTCAATAATGTATTTATATAGATTACACTATTGAATTATAAAACAACCATTATCCACTTTTAAATATCTAAAAGTAGGCAAAATATGATTTAGGTACTTTCCAAATGAAATCCCACCTAATAAGTATTTTATTAAACACATAAAATGTATATAAAATTAAAATTCTATAATTGAAAACAAAATTAAAAATGGATTTATGTCTATTATCATCAGAACCCACATTTTATTTGATTCCACCTATGGAAAATGATTTAGGTCATAAAATCCATTCTAGTGGAATCACAACCATTGAGAACTACAATCTCTGACCTTGGCCATTCAGATAATAATAATTCTATAGGGGGGGGGGTTCATGTTCAAAATTTTCAAACATAAAAATGTATTTATAAATTTGATAAATTATTTTTATATCAAATTTATATAGGTTCTTATACTATTATTAATATATTATTAGGAAATAAATTAGAATAATAATCATTTATTTTTCCAAAATGTATAATAAATATAAAAAAAATCAATAAATTAATAATGATAATGAATAGAAATTTAATAACTGATTATAATATTTTTATTATTTCATGAATTGTTTTCAAAAATTATTATTTATTTTTATTTATATGTTGAAGTTTATTTATTTTGTGTTTTAATTTAATAAAATGGATTTTAAATTTATAATTTTTATATATTTATTAGATTGGAGGGTGTTTTCAATTTTTTATTACAAAATTCTATGAGATTAAAAATGAGTTATTTTAGTAAAAGTTAAAATAAGATAACTTGTTAGAATAACATGAATGGTTTTATAATATCTCAAAACCATGTTACCTAATAAAATATATCAAATATATCATTAACAATATTCATTTATTTCATATTTTTAATTCATCTCTATTGAAAAAATAAATTAATTACAAAATGCATAATTAATATTCCTTGATGTTTCACTCATTGTCATCCATAAATGGAGTCTTCATCCATGCATTCAAAACCTACATAATTTTGAATTTATCCCATATTATCAATGAAAATTCTAACCTAAAAATTCAGATTTAATAAATTTAATTCAATAATGTTGAGAAGAAACACTATTTTCACAAAAATATTGAATTCATCCAATTGAAACAACATGTTTTTTTAATAAGTAATAATCATTCTCTTTATTTTTATTTTATTTTATAATCCTCACCCTTATAGAAATTTTTCTATAACTCCAATATATTCTTAATAATTTCATTACACTCCTATAATGATTTTATTATTCTAAATTAACAAAAAAATTCAAACTCATTTTATAATGTTTAACATTTAAATGTTTGGGTTTTTTTGTCACATACAAGATCAATATTAATTTTTTACAGGGGATGAATATTAAAAAATAAAATAATGTTAGGATATTATATTTATGATGAAAATAATTATTTTTCATAATTATAGAAAAATAAAATTTTACATTAATTTTTTTTTAAAATAACATTATTTTTATTAAGAAATAATCATGAAATATATAATTTCTAAGTAATTTTCATATATCACACTCCCATATATATTTTTGGAAACCATAATTTTGAATATTTCCCCCTACAGTCGTAGATTTGAGAAGTGTGAAGGCATTGAAAATCATTGATATAATTGTCAAAAATGACTTCATAATGGCATGAATAATGGTTTTGGGTTTGCATTAAAAGGAATTATCTTTTTCCCTGTTTGATCTCAACAATGGATATTATTATTAAGGTTTAGTTCTTCCTTTTTCATAAAAAAAATTAAGGCATCCACTAGCTACCAAGGCCTACCCAACCACATGCCCCTGTGGGACCAGGGGTCGACCACATCCAATGGGAATTAGCATGGGCTCACCAAAAACTAGATATGGGATGTTGGAACAAGGTTATACCATATCCAATGGGAATTAGCATGGTTCATCCAGAATATGGCTAAGGGAGCATAGCTCCTACAAGAATCGAGTGGGCATGTGTGTTGAGCCTGAGGTGCCTGAGCCTGCAAGCATTCATAGCATGAGTGAGAAGCACAATGGGCCAAATATCGGGGGGTGAGTAGAGGTGATTCGTGATCTATGGGTTCCAACACTATTTTCGGATCGATGGAGATGAATTCATGAAGTGGTTTATAAAATAAAGGAAATGAGATGCAAAATTTTGATGTGGCATGATTTTTTAGGGAAATCAAATCTTCATCATCAAATAATTCCTCTCATTGATCTAATTAGTTCAATAATTCCTCATTACAATCACATCCATTGATCTCAAATCACATGGATCAAGAGTTCAAACTAATTCTATCACACACTGTAAAAAATAAAATATAACCCACAAGTTTCAAGACCAACGTCTTCAACCTCCCACTCACTCTTCCTCCATTCTACACCATCGACCATTGAACATCAGAATCATGCCTTACATCCACATAGCTTCACATCCATATATAAAATCCATCAATTATCATTTCATAAGTCTAAATAATTCAATAGATTCCACGGTGAACTCCAATGAAGGACATTGGTAGCATTCTACGAGATCTCTCACTGACACTCAATTCATTGCATTATCATCCTTTGATCGTGTGATAGAAGAGAACATGAAAAATGAATCCTTCATGAGATGATTAGCGATTGAAAACCCTTCCAAGTTCAATATATTTTCATTTTATTTAAATATAAAATTTTTGGATCATGTGATACCATAAAAATAAATAGTGGTATAAAATGATAAGATGAAATGATCATGCAATTAAGCCTCCCATACCTCAGTAGTGCAATGCGACGTTCATCGTATAGAGAAAACCATCAATCTTCCGTTGAACTAGTTTATGTAAACCCTACTACCATTATGAAAAACACATGTAATAGGAATTAAGAGAGATACAAAAAAGAGGGAAGGTAGAAAAAATGCACCATTGATTATCCCCGATGAACTCCCTCAGGTTTTCTAAAGATCCATCTATATGTATTTTTTATGACTAAGTGGTCCTATGATGAACTAAGTTTCATTTTATGCATGTTTTGGTAAATGGTTTTATACAATAAAGTGATACACCATTGGGTTCATGATATAACCAGGCAATGCCTTCATTCATGTAGATTATTCTGTTATTCACCCATCACATTTTTTCATGATTCCCCATGTAGGACCTTCTCTCAGATCATGTTGTCAAATAATCAATAGAATCTCATGAAACACAAAATGCTAAAACAATTCTTACATGTTCTGTGAGAATAGTTATCTTTTAATGATTATATGTAACCCTAGATGTAGTAGCTTATGTTGCAAATCACCACCCACAGGTCCTTATCAAGATGGTAGAAACCATCATGGGACCCTTCGTTGAAGACATGTACATCTCATGAATAGTGGAGCTTCATGATCTCATGATCCTACATTCATGTGGGATGCCACCCTTGTATTTTTATAACCAATAAAGATAGTATCGAACATTGGTTCTCTGAATAGGTGATGACTACATATATCCACGAACATGGGATTATTTTGGTCCTTTGGTCTTTTGGTATGAATAGAATTCATGTATCATGATGCCAATATAAATCCCCCATGTATACCTCCTACACACATGAAAAATATTAAAGATATGCAATCCAATATCTTCTTCACCCTCTCTATGAAAGATGCACCATCACCCATGCAGGATAGTTCAGTAGACAACCACAGGCATAACACCACCATCCTTCAAAAGACCTCATTATGTTCAAATAAATTACATGAATGACACATCTTCATATGATTTCTCATACAGACATACTCTAGCTTATACATAGCCTTGACTCGTCAAATAAATCATGGAAAATACCTTCTCATTCCATACATCCCACTTCCTAGGAAAACACTGTCTATATAGAGTAACTTAATGATTCCCTTTCGATGTGTACTATTTCTAATCAAACAAAAACAAGACCATAAGTGTATTGCTAAGACCCTTACACATGAATTGTGTATGGATACACAATCGCATGATACCTCGTGGAACTTGAGATATCATTAGATAACCTTATATGTTTACTTTTTATCACAATACAATCCTCAAAAATGTTAGGTTGATCTCATAATAGCTGCTTGACATGTCACCATTGTTTGGCGATAGTCTAATGTCAAGAAGATTTGATCTCATGACAGTCCATTGACATGTATGCATTGTCATGCAACCAGACTAGGACAAGTCGTATCAATCATGTGAAACACCCTAGAGTTATCTGACATGGCCAAGAAGATATGTTCAAGACAATTAAATTTGGTCATGAAAATGTGACATTAAAATGTAACATGATCATGTGATTATCCACATACATGTACACATTGTCATGTGATAATCCTGAGAGAAGAAATGTTGATCATGTGAAAATGCATGGTCACATATACTTTTATCATCCGCAAGACCTTAGAAAATTTTGGTTTCATTAGGAAACATGTGCTCTATATATTTTCATTAATCATGAAACAACCGTTAGACATGTCCACTTTTATTAGATAAACACATCTATGACCAGTCATTTGATCATATGCTAGACCCCCAACATGTATGGTCTCATTATGCGAATATACATGAGACATGATATTTATTTTGGAGGACACCCATTGATGTTTCAGCCATGATAGATTGTTTCCCCACCACATTGATCAGAAAATCAAAATTTTCTAAGTAGACATCCAATACATGAAGGGAAAATCCTTGATAACATTCCCACTTTTTGGTAGGCCTATTAGGCTCATGCAATGTGGACCCTATTTTAGAATATTCAACTGCATTATCCATTTATAAGGAAAGATTCATTGGTATGATAGGGTTACATGCTCATAAAACCCTACCGAAGTCATACTCTCAAATATAGGTTTAATGGTTATCACATCTCTTTAATACTTTGGAGGATAAATAACGAGTATACTGATTGGGGAGCCTTAGAGTTTATTCCTCGACGAATCATGCAACCATAGAGCGTAAGCCTCGATTACTGACATAATATAATATTTCTATGATCAATTGGCAATCCATTTTGTTATAATACCCTAAAATTCCTAAAATATCTAGGATAAAGATAATATCATGGAGCATGATCATCCACCTTATTATATAGGTGGGTTAAGTGATAAGTGAACTACGAGAACTATGATTACTGTTATATTAGGGATATGTTAGATTCATTCCTATGGACCAAGCTTCAACAGAAATCCACATTGGTGTATGTCCATTCCTATAACTATTATTCCCAAATTAAAGGATTAAATTATCTAATAGATCTAACATTATTCCTCATCAACCCATAGATGAGGAGTGGGGTCATACACAAGTGTCATTTTACGCATAAGCCTCGATTGTTCCCTAATGTACCTCCAACTCATTTGTGGGTTTGGGATGAAATAAACTATGAAAAATCTAATTCCTATTATAAAACTAGATATTTAGGATACCTGGATATGGACGGATCTGTATTACATACCCTCCATGAGATAGGTAATCATGCATCTCATAGTGAAAATTCAATGTGTATTCCCCATACAGGTATTCTCTAATGAAATGTGTACAATCTACCATTATCTCATGTTTATCACACCAAGCATGGATCACAGGGGAATAGGGAATAGTGATGATTATATGAATATTATGTTTAGATTTCCCCCAATGTCAGCTCATTATTTGGATGCATGTATTATTACATCTCATCTCCACACGAAGGGTAATATTCATAAATAACAATAAAGGGAACTCTAATACACATAAGTCCCTCCGGGGGAATCTATTGTCATATCTCTCATGACACAAAATCCTATCTCAAGTACAATGTAATCGTTTATTCCTCTATTTAATAGGATATATAAGACACCTTATAGAGGTATGTTCCAAATATTCAAAAATGTACTGTATGATGTTAAGATGCATGGATGGATCCATTCATATGTCCATAAAATATGTCAAACAAACTATATGTGCTTTTTTATTCATATATTTCATAAGATACATATGATGAATCAAAGATGTTCAATCCCATCTCCAATACCCCATCCAACTCCATAGACATAAATAAAATCCAGAGTGCTCGAACATGGCTAGACCCCAAAGCATCATAATTAAATAAGGGAAAAATAGGGGAACTGTGATATACTCTCCATTATTCAAATCAAGACTTGTTCATAATCAAGTAATTGAAATGTGGGTAACAAATATGATATTGGGGTTTGGGAAGGATTTCACAATCATTTCTTAAATCTAGTGTAGAGACCAGGAGTAGGAAACAATTCCCCACAAAATAGTTTGATGTGCCTGACCTCATATCATCTAAGCCAATGCAAGTCCCCCAGAGTTATTGGGCCTGAAAAAACTATATGATCATTAGACTATGTATAGTATTTATGTCCCCATATATTTATGAGGGAACTCTAGGGTGATTCTAGGAATGAATAAACAAACTGAAAACCCAGTGCAAGTGATTTAGTGGGGCCTTAAATCTCCCCCATAATCATACCATCGACCGAAACCCATTACACATTATAGATCTTTATAACCCAAAAATAGTGAACCTGAAGTGAATCCATTTAATGTTTCATAAATATCATTGGTATTAAATTATATACTTTGTAGGTCCCTTCAGTCCATTATATGGTGTGCTCATTGCACAACAAAAGGTTGAATCCAACATGTTTCTTTTAACCACACTGAACATTATGCAACAAAAGGGACTACCTATTTATTCTTTACATGTGAAATTTATTGATAGAACATGTACTCATATATATGATGATAAACTGAAAAAGTTCCTCTTTTTCTTTCTCAATACATACAGATTCGTTATAATCGAAATGATTACATTGAATGTTCCAATCAATACAAAATTGTTGGGAAAACGACATTAATCCTGAGGCCCCGAAGTACGTTGTAACCAACACACAACATTCATTATTGATTTGTGAGTGTATTTTCCATGAATACCACATCATCATCTCTATCAAGATTTTGGAATAGGACTATTACATCTTTAAGAGGATGAGTTCCCACTAATCCTCTTTCCCATGATAGGGTGTTAGAGAGGAAGTTTCTCTTATTACCACGTTCAACCGCTTTGACATCCTTTCCCTAGAATACAAGAACACACACCTTCCCAAAATTGGGAATGTGGATTTATCTAGTAAACATGAAAAATAAATCAATCTTGAGCTTCCTAGGAAACCCATCTATTTTGTTCATCACCACCATCATGTTATAATGATTCCACATGGAGTTGTAGTGGAAGATATGCTTACACCAACATCCTCATTTAGGAAACCCAATATGAGAGCCCACTAGAGCTATCCAAATAGTGCATATTCAATGTAGGATTATACTCTTACTATGACCAATTGATCTAAATTTCACTAATGCATCCAAATTGTTTCCTAGAATCAATCCCACATCATCACTATGCATGATCCCTTGACATCGTCATAGTTAGTCTCAATAACTGTGTAATCTCAAGGAACACCCCATCCCATAGGGTTAGATGAATTCTTTTTATGTTTTACTGAGGTATTTCTATAAACATGGGAATAGACCCCTCAAATGGTACCATAGGCACGAATCCCTCAAAATATGTACTACGTACTGACCAATCAGTACGAATGCTCTATCTTTGAGGAGAACCAGCATGCTTGAATCTCTATCAATATGATATCAGTCATATCCAGAGTGTGTCCTCTATAAGGGTACAATAATACCATGTTTCATTCATTTCGGCCACATGAGTGTATAATATATTCTAACACTAGCATAAGATTAGAAAGGAATAATGGTATTCACAATTCATGTACAAAATTTAGTAATACAAATGAAGCATAGGGACAATTTCATAAAGGTATTTAGTCATCAAGATCCACGTCAGAACTATCATCATTAACCACTCTCCCTACAACCGATAGAGGAAAGTGAGTTTCCATGACCCCTACATGATACCCCTTAGGAGATGGTAGGGAAATTTCAATAGATGATCAGATATCTATACTCCAACAAAATAATAGGAATATATAGGTGATAATTATGGTAATACTCATAATGTTTCTAACTTAAGATGATGAATGGGGACAACCTATGAAATCCCACCTTCAAATGAAGTTCCCCAGACCACTGGGTTATGAGAATTTATATATTTTCATCCCCTCATTAGGTGAAATTCAAAAATTATTCTACCATACCCCATCACACATGGATGTGGGAATATCCATATTTTATACTTCCTCATTGGGGATATTATGGAAACCATATGACCATAGATGTTTCCCAAAAACCATTAGTAGAGTTGGGGCCTTTTGAAAAATGGGAAGCATATATGCTTCCAAGAACCCAAATTCATTTACAGTAACCCCTAGAATAATAAAAATATAGACTATATAACACATACCTTAGGTGTATCCGTGATCCTACACCAATGGTGGCATAGATATCATGGGGGATAAGTATTATGATCACCCTTCTATTAATGATAGATGGAAATAAGTATATTACTTAAAAGAAAAATATGTTTTATGGAAGTTGAACTATTCCATGAATAATGGTTTGACTGATCTCATTGTGATGAGAAATGTGGATGAGGAAGGGTTCATAGGACATGAAAATAAGGTCCCATAAAATATAATTCTTAGGCACACCCTAGATGGTTACATTACCATTAATGATTGGCATCAAGTGTAGATAAACATGTGGATATTGGAACTACCATCACCTGAATCCCGAATCAAGTCATCTATTCACACTGTAAAGGATGAAATATTTTTACAGTGGATCATGAGCTATATTCCGCCCAAGTATATGTGACTTTTTTAAATAATGATTGAACAATGACTGTTCTTTCTAAAAAATGAAATTCTTAATTTATTTTGAATTCACCATGGGAAATAGTTTTTATGGAACTTACAACAACAAAGAATCCAAAAGTGATAAGATTAACATTCCATGACAATCATTTCCCCAACCATTGATATCATGGAAATTCAATAGAGAATAGTTTTGTCATCAATGATTGATTAGAGATATATGTAAGTGTAGGACTAATAGAGTTGAAGGATCTAGAGACACATACAATATCCCAAAGTATTATCCAAGATCTTTTGTAAGAGACACTCAACCAATAGTTTAATAATTATTTTCCTACCACGATACTTTAAAATTAATTGATCTCATCCATACTAGAAGTTGTTAATCTTCATTAATATTTTCCTTACCATGAGATGTTGAACTATATGGATCTCATTCCTACTGCATGGCGTTAAACTTTATGGTTGATGTCCTTACCAATAGACATTAAACAACATTCATGATTTCCATACTATGAAACATTAAACTACATGTCTATAATACATAACACAATACATTAAAAACATGATATATTTCCTTACAATATGATGGTAAACTACATCGATGACATCCTTTCCACATGAATTTAAACTGTGTAATATTTGAACAATGTATAACATGATTCTCAATTTCAATGAGATAAATAGTGGATCCTTGATCATATATCTGGGTAGCACCATAAAATTTTGTAAAATACTTTCGTGTGATCCTACCTTTCCTCTTTATTGTAAATAGAACCCATGTTATTAATCGATTCTCACATCCAGAATAGTTCACTCAAGCATCAGAATTTTAGTTAGGGGTTCCCTACAAAAACAGTGCATGAAATCTTGAGAAAGGACAAGTATGATCATGAATGAATAATGATAAAAGGAACACCATGAGTACATAACACATGATGTGAATGTTCATGGTTTTTGTTCCATATGTTATATAAAATTGTATGTTCCTATTGGAATCGCCCGAGAAGAACAAAATTGCTTGTGCTGGTCTCTTGCTGCACCTAATTTCTAGAAAAATGTAATCTTTGATTATAATCCTAATGAGATAATTGGGGATTCTTGGATTTTATATCTTGGTCCAAACACTTATATTTACATCCTTACTGCATTATGAAAAACTACACAGAACACATCCTAGTCATATAACGATAAACAATGTGGCATCTTAATCCCTATGAGATATCAACTTCATCACATGCAAAAGTACGTATAAATCTTGGTGATTGTTCCCCCTTTAAGACCAATGGTGAAATATTTGTTGAAGTAGATATTTAAAATAAGGGAGGAATTAATCTATTAGTGTATGATGATATATAGGTGGATTTATCAATGGTTTAGGAACCACCTTTGAAAACCCCTGGACTATTATCCACAAAATCTATGCACTCTCCATAAATCTAGTAAAAGTCACTATTATAATAGCTAACATCTAAGCCCCTTCTATCGCTAGTGACAATTTAAAAAGAAGTCAGATCTGATATCTCTCGATGAAGACTCAAGTAGAATGAGATGATAATGTCTCTTCTGATTTCCACCCTCACCCTGATAGTGACAGAGGCCCCCAGATTTTCAACCCTGTCTAAAAATTCCTCCTCATAATTATAATTAGAAGAAGATGCTGACTATATCAAGAATTAAATCTTATATTCAAGGATGGTGTCTCCACTCCCATAGATGAGATCAGAAAAATAATTCTAGGAACAGAAGAAGACCCATGACCAACTCTGATTTATGTCTTTATTCCCCTCGATGACAAGAATATGTACAATTAATTTATATAGAGGCACCAATATGTGTTTTCATGGATTTATACATAAATTCTTGGAATGAATCTAGATAAATATTTGCATTATCTCATCCTACCAAATGAGCATCGATTGTTCAAATAGATTGATTATAGGATTCTCCCATCTCATGCCAGAAATCCTTCAAAAGTCTCAAGTAGTACTCACTGCACCCATCGGTTTTGACGCATACACTGGAAGATAGGAAACTCATTGTATATGTTTCCACTTTAGGGCACTCACTAGGTTCTACACTTACACATAAAATTGAAATGAGATTATAGAATAATATCTACTAACTCGTACAACTAATTATTACACCACAATGTCCATGTAGTCTCTCGTATTAATCCACTAAGCAATCAATTATGTACAATACCTAACATTTTTCATAACAGCACATCCATCCCTACAAAATACCGTAGAAGAGATCGATCTAGAAGATGAGGAGGTATTCTTTTCCCGCTATGCTCCCACAACATTGGATATGTACTTCAATAGTGTCTCTTAGATCCCTTTTAGTATAAAGATGGAAATCAAAATGTTCAATTGGGTTGGTGTAAGGATTTTATTTGTCTCTCCATAAAATGAAATTTTATTATAATATACATCACAATTTCAAGGCTCTATGAAACTTGATATAGGGTAGAAATCCCTCATTTCTGGATTATAACTAGAACTTAATTATCAAATTTCCTACATAAATATAAAATAGGACTCGAAGATGGTGATAAAGAAGGTCAATGGTGAATATTCCTTAAAAAAGTAAGAACTGGCCCCCCACACGAGATATATTAGGGGACTGATGGAAGGGTTCCATTTTGAACAAACCTTTAACCTATCCAAACTACATGTCTTAAACTATAAAATCAATTTGTAACAATAATACTTTAAACTTCCAGGAAACCTTTTTCTTGAACACATGACGTTAAAATATATAGAGCTTATTCTTGCCAGAAGATGTTAAACTGCAATGTTTCCTTAAGAACAATATATGAATTGATTCCTCCTATCATGGGAAACATAGTGATAACTGAACAACTATTCTTGGCCACAAATATAGGATTAGATACCTTCAATGTTTTTGGAACTAATTTCCTTACTGAATGTCTTTAAATTGTAAATAAAATGGCTGTATCAAATAGCATTATACTATACAGATCCATAACACTCATCTTCATTCATATCGATCACCCTAATCTTTTCCACGTAATGAAAAACCAAATGGTACTCCATGAACTATGTTTTTATTGATTTTCATTAATATAAGATACACTGTGATGCCCAAACATCCATCATTGGGAAAATCCACAACATCCCCACATTTCCATGTCAGTCCTTCTTCATCCATGAAACATGATGTGAAAATTCAAATTTTCCAAGAACTAAATGTGGTTTTATTCATTTCATCATAAGATATATATTGATGATGTGATCTCTAATCATGGTGCCAGATATAATGAACAATGATAAGAATTTCTACCTCTACACCTGGGTTAGAGTTGTGTACAGAATTTCCCACAAAAACAATACGTGTGTCTTGATTCATGTCCTCACATGATACATAGTGACATCCAGATTTCCAAAAATATCCCTAGCCATAAAAAATTAATATAAAATCTCCCCCTCTTTTCATATGGGTCCGACTTGTGTAGGTAACATCATTAAAAACTACATGTGGCTTGATTCCCATCACCATGGGATACGTAGTGAAACCCATAATTCAATTCACAGTCCTAGTAAAAATACAACCATTTAACATTAGGGAATCCACATCCACACCATATAATGTTAAACCTAATTTCTTTTGGGAACTATGTGTGGTTTGATTCTCATTATAATGAGATATGTAGTAACACCAAGTCATCCACCCTTATACCCATCCCTAACATTTCCATCCATTCATATCTGTTCTCATGTACTTACCACATGATGCTAAATAACATGGAGAAGCATTCATAAAGAATGATGATAAACGAAATAGAATTATTCCCTTACTACATGATATTAAACATCAAGGATTATATCATTTCTTAAGGACAATAAACTGAACAGAAAATATTTTATTACCACATGATGATATACTATAGAAAAAATTTCATTAAGACATGAAATTAAAAGTAAAATGAAAACATCCCCTCTATATAAAAACAAACAGTGCATACCATCACCCATTTTTCAATCCTCATCAATGGACCATAAGAGCATTTTCCCATCCAGCCATAGTATGGGGTGCTTCTTCTATATTTCAACCGACCCTCAATCAATGTGCTGCACTTACCATCTCAAGTATGATAATATTTTATAAGCCTTTAATATCCCTTAAAAAATAGATATCTCTTCTTTACAATTGTGTAGATGCATAAGGTTTTAGAGCCACAAACCAAATGAATCGAGGCCTAGTATAAGAAATTTCTAATTCTTGTGGTCATGACATCACTACGGTAGAACTAGACATATTAAAGTGGTAAGGGAAATACCCTATATGAATATCCCATATCATTTCTCACGACCCCTGTAATTCAAAACGTGATTTAAAACATTACCGTATAATTATTAGAGAGATGTTGGAGTTTTCTTGACCCTCAGTATCCTAATTAGGATCTTGTGTAACATCTCCCAAATTAAGTCCATGTGAGTCATGACCATAAACATCCCGCATTTTGGCCAGAGCTATACAAACATAATCTATATACTATAATGGTCCAAATCAGAATTCCATAAACTTTCAGTGAAAGAGACATAAAACATTTCAAGATGAATAACCGTAGAGGTAATCCTCGGAAAATATCATGTCTTATCTCTCTAAACTCTTCATCTCCATAATTTAGGAAAAATTTATTTCACAAATAAAGGGAATAAATCTCATAAGGTCAACTTTGTATCCCTAGTAAAAGCCATGATATGTTTTTTGGAACCCTTAGTACTAGAAAAAGTTATCGAATGTACTTTTCACATTTCCTCTATATGATAATATGTTTTCAATGTGATGGAACAACTTTTAGGGTGGTGGATCCCTTATTGGTTCATACTTTTTCTTTTAAATTAGGATTCATTATTTAAAACATATTGGGTCATCGAAAACCATTCATAGACCTTGAAAAAGGAAAGGGTACTCCCTTTTTGGACATTCTATTGATGTAGAAGGGATTAAAACCACCAACTAGATACATATTGGTCCAATATAAAGGGCTTTTTGACTATTTTGAGCCTGACACCATCATGGAAGAACTAATTACCTGATATTCATTTAAGATATCCATGGTTTGACTGTCCCATACCATTTACAAGAATTGAGAAATATGGAATATGAATTAAAATATAAGTATTATTCTATTTAAGATTATCCAACATAGTCAAGAATTCGTAACTTTGTTTTATACTATTTCTCAGTGCCAAAATGTGAAACTTCATTCCTAAACCTTTGGTGACTCCTCCTGAATAAAAATACAAGGGTGTAGTTCTCAGGCTTCATGAAATTATGGATATATTGACCTAGGTTTCCATAACCCCTATTAAATAGACTCCTTCAATAACCAAATTTATCATATTGATGTTTGGGTCTTCTAAAATCTTTCATGTCTCTCAGATAAGATAGAATCTTAACTTTTCATTGCCATGCTATTGATATAGAAGGGATTTGAACCACCAAATAAATGAATATTATCCTAGAAAGAATGGATCTTCAATACCCATGAGACACATTGACACTGAGGTAGAACAAAAAATCTCATTGGGTTAAGGGACATACCAAACATGTCTACCCTATTCCACATTATATAGCTCAATCTGATATACATCTCCCACATTACAACTATCTGACATGGCATAGTTTCCATAGTATTTTAGTCTCAAACATAGTACTCCATATGTCTTCTATATCCTTTGAAAAAAGTGTTTATATAATCTTTTCTTGGACATCATGTCGACGGATAAGGGATTTAACCCACCAAGTAAAGGCATCTCCTCCTTGTAAAAAAGGAACTCCAATCCCAATGAGCCTTAGAGATACCTTGGATGAAGTCTACAATCCATAGTGTTTTAGTTATCCCTACTATTCATGTCCCATATTTCATATATGTCCTAGAATTAAGGATTCAATCTACATGGTATATCAAGGGTTTCAGCTGGAAGACCATAAACTATAGTACACCAAAGGTATGAGTAAGAATACCCCAAACTACAGCGATAAGAAGATCTAAGCTAGAAGACGTTAAACTAAATTAAACTAAATGTACAATCTCAATTACCCTAAATTATAACAGAACAATGTTCAAGGATCATAGACCCTAAACTAAAACAAAAAGAAGATTTGCATTTTACGATGTGATCTTATTATAATCCCTCAAGTATTGAATATATATAAAATAAAAGAGGCACAAAAACCAATTTAGTCTAATACATGTAAAAAAGGAGACCTTATTAAAATAAATTTCCATGCACCCTAAGTATTATATTTCTATACATTAATATTGTTTGGTCCATGATATACTGAGAATCTATAAAATATATGAGGCCAAAAACCTGTTAGCTCTAAAACCTATAAGATGGAGACCTTATTAAATTCCATGTCCACGCCTTCTAAGTCTTCATACATGTGAAGGTTGGAAAAAATAAATAATTATCTACCAAGATTTTGGGATAAATTTGTTGTCCTATATAAAACCATGACATGATCTCTATGTCTGTTGACTGAGGAAGAAGTTAGAGCATTCAGAAAGGAAATAATTTCCAATTTGACATTGTAAATATGAAAATCTCATTACTGTAGGAGTATGAAAATTAATGAAGAATTTCATGTTAGTGGGAATTCATGAACATTCCTCAAAATGTAACATGTTGTATGTAAAACACCCAAATCCATTTGATTAGATTTTTTTTGATATTACACAAAAATAATGGGTGTTACAAATGATCCTTGAAACATCTCCACCATAACATGGCTCTCTACCCAGGATCTCATCACAAAATAGTGACATACCCCCTCATAAATATGAGATATATCTACATTAATAAATTATTCATAGTGTTATTTATACATTTACTTATGATCCATATAATTGAGTTTGATCTACATAGTTGTAATTTCAAAAATAAAAACGACATTATTCTCGCCCTCATGGGATACGTAGTGACATTAAATTACAATACATTGTATTCTTCAACAAGTTCCTTCCCACCCAATCCCAGTTCCATATTGGAATTCAACAAAAATCCTATTTTATGGTATCCATATCCATGGATAAAGAAACATACATTTCAATATTCATCCATTCACTCATGTTTAGAACTCCCAAATGGATAGTTCCCAATTTTCCTCAGGGACATACTCATGAAATATCGTATAAGGAAGTTCAGTATCATGGATTATGGGATATTAAGATATAATGAAATGTGATATATGTTTAACTAGTAATCAAATTCTTTTTGTTCTAATGAATCTCATTCTAGGGGGTGGGAATTTGATGGAACATATATTTTTGGAAATTTATTTATTTTTTAAATGATTTTTGATGTGTGAAGTGATTGAAAATATTGATATAATTTACATACATGGATTTAGAATGGAATGCATAAAGGTTTGGGTGTCGATTAAAAGGTATATATTTTGGACCATGTGGATCTCAACTTAGGAATTTATTCACAATAGTGGGTTCTACCTTTCCTAATCCCCATGGGATGGACACTATGGTCGGCCCATAAATAACAAACAATCAGGAATGAATGATTTCTCCAAAATAATAAAATTAATGACATAAAATTATTATATAAGAAAACTTAAATAGTTGATATGAAAAAAATTCATCATCTGAAGAAGTACTGTAAGGTAGATATGTAAAAATCCCAAAATGAAACAACAATAGAAAAAGTAATATACCATTGAAAAAATCAACCCTAATATTTCATCACAATTGATTGATGAAACACTTTTTGAAACTACAGGAAATTTTATAAATTAATTTCCCTTTTTAATGAATAAATTCATTATCATGTAATGATGTTATTTAAAAAACATAGGCAACATTGGCAATTTTGGACCATTATAAGTAACATCCTATCAGATTTAAAAACATTTTAGCATTTTAACTGTAGATAATATTGATGTTGTATAGTGGACATTAAGATTTTTATATTAAGTGTAATAATAAAGTCAAATTTACAATGACTGAACAAGCAATGACCTCAACTAGTTAGATTGAACCCTATAATTCCCTTTTATCAGGCACAAGTTAAAACATTCATGGGATATTTTATTGATTACCAAGATCATAGACAAAACCTTGTTCACTGAACCATGCCTTGAATGTGTCATTACTTCCCAACTTCCTATATGGAAACACAATGATGAAATAAAGAGTTATGTATAGAGACCCCAAAAATATGAATTAGAATATTTTTATTTTTAAGAAAATATTTAATAATATATATATATATATATATATTTTAATGATTACTTTATAAATTAGTGAGTATAGAGTTTGATGAAATATACATTTTTTATAATGAAAAAATGTATATATTTGAAAAATATAATGTTCCAATCAAGACACCTTATTTATGAATTATGTAATTTAGGATGTAAATGTTATTTTTATAAAATAGTTTTATTTAAATGTTACTTATTTAAATATTAATGATAATATAAATTTATGATGTCAAATATAATTTTTATAGGGGCCATAAAACATTAATATCATAAAAACTGTTACTTTTTTACTAAATATGGATATTTGATTTAATATTGTTAATTATAATATTAAGAAAATTATTTTCATCATGTAATTACTATTTTAAAATTATACCATTTTAATTTTCCAATATTGAAATGTATACAATTTTTAGAGGCTGTTGAATTTGTGGGAATAAATTAAATATAGTATAAACCTATATTAGGTATTACGACATCATATAAGGAGAAAACTAATTTAATAAATAAATTATATTTCCCATTTATTTTTTATGTTATTTTATTAATTTTATAATCGCATATTGAATCCTCCAAAACCCAGATGATAATTTATGCATTTGAAATAAATTCATTTAGAACATGACTCACATATACATCACCAGGAATATTATTTTAATGAGTTTGACTCATAGCCCTATAAAATATTCCAATAAACCCTTATTTTTACAAAATATGGGTATAAAACTACTGTATGGTTTGTGGTTTTTATTTTTTAATCATATAGAGTCCATCACCAATGTTTTGAAATTAATAAATAAATTTCTTATATTTTTATATAAAATACCACCAATGATATAATTCTTGTTAATTAGAAACCATTAAAGAATTATTTTAAAATTAATTTTCGTCTCCCAATCTATACCATGGTTTTACCATGCTCTTAATAAGCTCCACCCAAGCTTTTAGTAGCTCCCTCTCAAGTTAAAGGTTCATCTTCATCTCATCATTATTTAAGAATCTTCATTATATTAAATCATTTTTACATCCTTTTTTAATTTTGGGGCATGTTTTTACAGATATCAATTATTATAATTATTATTTAATAGTAATATGAGATCCCCTTTAACAATCATTCGGCACCTCCTTGAATTGTTATGTACAATCAATATACAGTGGAAATTATCTTGTGATTTTCCATGACTATAAATTTTGCTGGGGATACCCATCCTCATTCATAGTCAAAGGTATTCTCCTAGATGAAAATATAATTATTTTATTTAGGATGTATATGTGTGAAAACAAAAATCCTTAATCATTATATTAAATGTTTAGAAATATTTTCTTCTATTGTATTATATATATGGCCCAAATATGTATATCCATGATATAAAAGTGACGTGTGGGCCTAAAATTATATATCCCTCCAAATAATTTATTAATATTCTTTTCTAATGATATTACATGAGTATTTAACATGTGTTTAATCTATGACAAATCTTTTATGATGTATTAATTGTTATCCTTAACACATTCCTATGATATCATGTTTTATGTTGTTTCCACATTACAATGGTACCTTGCTATTATCATCTTATATAATGATTTTAGGGTCAATAATATTCTTCTCACCCATTTTATGCCACCTTTATATTAATATTTCATAACATGTATTTATTTTACCATGTTTTACTTTTATTATCCACATACTAGAATATACAACTCATCCATTTCTTCTGTATATTCCTAGGTTTTTCAAGTGCAGTTTTAGAAGACTGATTGAATTTTAGAAGAATTTTATAATGATTTTAATAATTTTATTGTATCCCTATTCAAGTTAAGATTCTATATACAAAAAATCAAAATAGAACCATGAATGATATACATATTATATTGTATTAGGTTAATCATTATATATTTAATGTTGAAAAAATTGTATTACAAATATGGGTTGCCTTAGATCAACAGTCACCACTAACTCTCAAGGTCCCACAATAAATAACACAATCCATATTAATACTAATCTCTCTATTTTACTTTTCCTCACAAAATAAATTATATACATGTCAAAAGGTATATATATTGTATCAAAAACACAATCTGAGTAGGGTCTCACCACGGTATTTCATTACATGTCCATATAAACTAAAGAAAAAAAGATAAATTTTAAATAAAATATTATATGTTAATTTTTTTAAAATTATAAGTTAAGTCATTTCAATCAAATTATTTCAATTTAATGTATAAATAAGGTTTAAAAATGCATTTCTATGAAAATAAGAGTAATTTAAAATTTCATCAAACACACATGCACAAATAATTTTATAAAAACTATTATATATTATTAATTTCATATAACTTCATAATGGTCGTAAGCATTAAGATTAGTTATATCATGTATAATTAACCCCTACACATATAATTCAAGTAAAAATAGAGGTGTGAACAATTATCTACAAATCCGAACAATAGGGAATATGAATTCACCAAGAATAATAGACTCCCAACCATTATCAATCATAATTTATGTTTTCTAAGTCAATACACTATTGATAAGATAAAATAAATTCTTAGAGTGCTTATGATTGACTATATAATGAACTACCCAGGATTCAATGTTCTTCAATGAAATCAATCAATGAGAAAATACTTTATCTGAAATTAATTTTTTAAATTATTATTTATGAAACAACAAATCATGTTTTCAAACATGTGATTTAATTTGAAAACAAATATCTATTGTTTCAACTAAACACATACCATAAAATAAAATTCATTTAATATAAAAATTTTAAAAATATCCAACACTCCATTTCTCAAGATTGATCCTCAAATTCTTTCTTCAAATCATTTATTAACACTGAAAATCAGTTTTCTGTAATTCAACACTTTTTTTCAAAATGAATTTCCATAGAGGATTCATTAAACACAGTATGATGTTGAAAAAAATTTACTAAGAGATCCAATTATTTATATAGAATACTATTTAATATAAATATCATGTTAAAGAAGAAATTTCTGATTTGGTTGATAATATTTTACTTCAAAAACTACATAAATAAAAAAAATGAAAATATTGTTACCTATATAACCAATTATGGGAGAATAATATATTGGATCCACATGATCCTAGATATAATAATATAAATCATTGGAAGAGTGGGATCACCCTATGTCTCATCATTATGAATGATGAATGTATAAAACCCCTTCTGACTACATGAGTGATTTGAAATTAAATAAAAAATGGTGTTATAGAAATAAGTGTGATAGAGAAGAGTTAAGTCAAAAGACACTTTAAAAACAACATTATGGTTTCAAATGGATGGATTAACCTCCCTGAGAAAATAAGGTTTTATTAATGTGAAAAAAATTAAAAACATTATCACCATGACCTAGTTTACCCCAATACATTATGTTGGAATAACCTTAGAGATAAACCATTTTTATTAACCATGGATTGGTGAAAATATTTAGTCCAATTTGTGAGACCATGACTAGAACCATCGAATGGTGGTGGACATATTGGTTTTGGTTCATTGAGATATTTTTTGCACTCTAATTTAAAAAGAACACCCCAAAATGGGCTCATTTTCTCCAAACGTTTTACATATGGGTCTCTAAACAACAACATATTCATGGTCCTACCCGTCCCACCCCCCAAATTATTAAAACCATTTTTAATATATAATGAACCTCTAGGAAGTATAAAACCAAAATATCCATCTTAATTGTTAATAGAAGAATACATGTAACTTATGGAATTTATAATTATAATTATGTTAAATGTTTACTTTTTCTAAAAATATCAACCTGATGACTAGTTGGTAATTACTTGAGACCCTGAAAATATCATCAGTATATCATGCTCCAATATTTAATGAGAACTAATACCCTCATATGAATGAATTTAGTCTAAGGGAAAATAATTCCCATGGATAACCCTCATTTTAGAATCAAAAATATTTATTTTCCTCTTAGTACCATTGATATCATGTTAAACAAAATGAGTCTCGCATCTTCGAACATAAGAGGTGAAAAAAGATATTTCTTGATCTATGATTCATGATTCATTTTATGAATCAATGTAATTTTTTGTGAAAGCTGAAAGGATATGACACTTTCATAATCCACCCAATGACCTCAAATGTTCTGCGTACCTCATGGCCAACATCCCTAATTTTCCAATGCATCAGTGACCCATACATGTTGAGACTCTCATGAACACCTAGTCATGATCTAAGAAATCAATTGGCCGTTAGGGTTGTTATATACAAGGCATATATTATCCCCATGACATTACTGACCTCTAATGAATCATCAATATCCTTAAAATATTCTCATAGTCCATTCGTTGTCCCACCATGAAAACAACACCAATACCCAACCAAAAAAGAATATATATAAAATGATGTCCATATATGTCCTTAATGGGTTCTATTTTGTAGAGTTGTTTGTAGATATCAGAATAAGAAATAACAGCCCACCCGAGGTAAAGATCCAATACTCCTCCAATATAATGGATATAAGAAAGAATCATTTATTCATGATTTTTTTATAATATTCAATAAAAACATTATTTGAGGATGATATAATATGGTAAAATTGACCATGGACCCCTTATCCTCCTTTATTATTTTCCAAAACTAATATTTGAACATGTGATCCCTATCAAGAATAGTGGACATCAAAAATCAATGTAACTGGACAACATATTATACTGAAAAATTTCCCAAATCCTTATATTGGTAGTTTCATGAGTAGGGATACAATAAGATTATTTAGAGATTTTATCATTCACTATATGAATAATATTATTTATTTGAAAATTATTGGGAGACATGTCAATGAAATCCATTAATATCTCATCACATTTTGAAGTTAGTATTGAGATAGTATAAATATTTTTTGAAGGATTATTATAAAAATCATTAATCTATCAGTAGGTATAAAACTGTGAAAAAATGAGTTATGTATCATTTTATATATGGGGACCAATATATATCAATAATATAATAAAATTTCATAGTCAGTTTTAGGTGAACTATCCTTTTGGATAGTTGATAAATAACAATTTTAACCATTCATGAATGTGTGGTTTTGAAAATATGTTTCTTGAGGAATAATATTATCTATAGAGATAAATTTTATCCACATTTTGCATCCCCGCCATATATATGGATTCATGATAACCCAAAACTCATTATCGTGATATTTCTCATGTATAATCTTCTCTTGATGTTATTTTAAGTAAAAATTTTGAAGAACCAACCAGGTCATATCATCATAACCTTCCACGAAAAAACCTAAAATAAGTGACATGAGACTCCACTCCTTTGATTAATCCATCATAGATAGGCATTTAAACAATATATCAGGAGAATTAGAAAAAGTCTTCCTCTTTACCATGGGTAGTCAATATCAAATTAAATGATTTTAGGCAATCCACCCAAAAAATCATTCAATTATTCAAATAATTATATAAAAAATATACCCCATGATCTTGTGATAAGAGTAAACAATAAAACATTGTATGATAATTTATCGGTACATACTATATAGGGTTTTCCTTATTTGATAGAGATATTGATTTTTTATGGGATACTTCTTCTCATGTGGAGGAAGCTGATGAGAGCCATAGGACAATATATTATCACCCCCATAGAAATATTTCCCAACTCAGTACCTGAAGCATAAAAAAATATCACCTACCAATACCAATCGTCTATAAGAGACTTAACTTTTATATACATTCATAATGTTATATATTCATGAATATATCTAACACTTTCCCCAAATTAAATACATGATCCTCTTATATTTTTAAATAAAATAAGATTTCAACTATTGATACTGTAATAAAAGAGTATAGATACTAGTGGAAAATACAATTTATCAATACTGTAAACATTACAGGAGTGTTGGTTAGGAGATATGGAATAAAACGATACTCAATGTCTCCATAACATATAATAAATATGGTATTCGTAATAACAGAATTCATGATCTATATATGGTAGTTACCATACATAATATTAATTTTAGAGAACCCCTTTTCCTTTTCATTGGATCAAATAAATCATCAAAATAGGAAAGCATATACAAGATCATGTCATTGATCTGAATGATATACCAATATAAAAAGTCATAAAATAAGGTTTCCATTATAATTCTTCAAAAAACCATGCTGATACCCATGGTGAGACCCTGGGTTAGATAATGCCTTTCAACATCTAGTCATCAATCAGATTTTGTAATTATATATTGTTCAGTTGAACCGTATAGTATGACAGAATATGTACTATATGAGTACCTAATACCAATTTTATAGAGAACTCAACCAAAAACTCCACTGGTAGACTTTAAAATTATAATTCCAACTCTTTTTTAAAATCAAAATATACTATAACTAGTTCACGATAAGATGATTCATTCTATAGGTTAATAGAAATCAATTATATCATTCTACCCAACTCTGAATGTTTTGGTCCATATTGGCTAGACAACGAGTTTCATTCAAAATTAAAAACATATAACTCTCTATTGGGGGAATTAAAGAACACATTTAGATGAAAATAAATATAAACATTGTATGAAATCAACTAGTCTATTCTATGAATTAATTATAGAGAATTAATTTCATAAAAAAATGTTAAATAGGAACATAATTTATGATAAATGAAAACAAAATATGGTAATGACAAATAGTACGATCTCTTAACATCAAGTGTCACTACAATCTCAAATATCTATATATTATTCTTGGTTTGATGGTCCAACTAGTCTATATTATGGGGCGGTATAAATGAATAAGATGAACCATTTTCAAAAAAAATATGTCCCTAAAGATGAGATAATTGAAATGCAACCTCAAATTTTCTTAAGAACCACATCACATACCCCTAGTGATTCATCCACAATGTGAAGATACGTCATTATTGAAGGACATGGTTGAAAATTCATTGTTATGGACACATATTACTATAATATCATTCATTTAATCACTAAAAGTGGATGCCACTATGTGAGGTATTAATGATAAGAAATTTTTTTCATGTTTTCTGGACATCTAAATGACCTGTATATTTTTTATTTCAACATTAAATGGTTTTTCTAGTTCCCAATATATCTGCATTTGAAACATGCTAGTTCTGTTTTACTAGATACTAGATATGATATGTAGAAAATATATTATTATGAGCATCCTACTTAATTTCCACAAAAGGATCATTTCAATCTCATCTCTTTAAAGGAAAATATAAATCTCTCACTTGGTGTAGGAAGAAATCTTATCCACCCCAAAATACCAACTAGGATGATTTCAAACATCAAATCCTTATCTAGATCATCTAGAAGAGAATAAAACTTCTGCAAAATTACTTCAGATGAGATATCCAAAAGTGGAAATTTTTTAAATCTTAATACCTTAATCAACATGTTTGAAACTGCCATAGATGAATGTAAAGAATAAATTTAAAAATGAATGGCATACTGTGTCACTATCCAATATCCTTATATAAGTTTAAGAAATTACGTGTATGATTAAATAAACTTTAGGCCCTTCCACTCTAATATGTCATTCTAATTCTCAAAAACTATGTCATCCAACTTTCTCCTTCTTGGACACTCAAGATGAAATATAGAATACATCAACTAAATAGAATCTGGAATCTCTATGAACAAAAATATTCATTCAATATTTCATAACCAATAGTAATCCTTATAAGCTATATTTGCTCCTAATAAGGATGGTTTTTTCGGGTGAATAAAATCTAAGCCTTCATATATACCATCCCCTATAATATGTTACACATTTATTTCCAAAATATGGATTGTTGTGAGATCATTTCATAGAGCTTGGTCCACACACACACACCACTGCCACTATAGGATAATTTTCAACAAGTGGGTTTGCTTTCTTTAGTTCATTAGCTTTTCCCACATGAATTGAGGTCATAAATTTTATTAGACACATGTTTCAACATAATGTCATCATAGAATAAGAAAAAATTTGTGAAGACGTAGATGAATATCTATATGGGAACATGAATCTCATAAAAAAATTTGAGGAAAGTCTAGAATCATAGAAATAAAATCATCAAAGAAACTATTTCCCAACTAACAATAGTATCTTATGGCCCACTATGATGAGAATTATCCATGAACTCAATTATAACCAACCCATCAAGAACCAAAAATATTATCATATATCTATCAGGGTAGATAAAACATCATAACAAATTCCAAGTGGATACACAAACTACTGTATATAACAGTTTTTTTAACCAACTCACATAAAATAATAAAAATAAACCCAATATTTCTATTAAATGACCATAAATAAATTCTCCATCGTTATGGGATATGGATTAGAGAATAGTGATAAAAACAATGCTTAAATATTTCAACATATTAAGTGAAAAAACATTTCAAAATAAGTCGATTGGAAAGAGACAAACAATTTATATTCTAAAATAGACCTCTGTGGAAAAATAAAATATGGTAGACAAGTAAAAAACCAAAACAAACCGAAAATACAAACACCAGATACACCAATCAATACATCATCCCGGAGATATACTCATTAAATATTGATTATGTATTCCACATACCACAACGAAATCCCATGGTCCTTAAAACATGTAGACCCTCTACATTAATGTAATGCTTCCCATTTTCTAGGTACTTGGGAACAAATATCTATATACTCCCAAGGAGATATGTTGAGTGTGAGAAAAATTATACTAGTTGAATCCCACAAATTCATTAATAATCTATTAATATCTATAAAAATAATATTATCATTATTAAAGAAACATAACATGGTATTCATTTTATTAATATATACTCATCAAATCTTTTCAATGGAATGTATAACCGATGTCCAAATATGAATTTCCATCAAAACAAGTATTATTAATAATTGAATAAAAAATCATGAATAAATCATTTTATAAACTATCTGATACATAATAAATTATTGATTCTAGAACATTGTTCATAAGAACCATGATTATTTATATGGACTCTCAAAGACCCTCACACATCTCAATGATGTATGGATCTAGGTTTGAAAACATCCATAGATCTTATGTTTAAGGGGAATAGGAATCAACCTAAAACAGTAATCTACTTCCCCTGTTAAATATTAGTTTTATTTTTATCATTAATACATTGATAGTTTGAGCTTTCACATTCCCATTGTGTATACCCTAGACCACCCTTATAACTACCCAGACCTCCAAATTCTTCAATCAAATCAATTTATTGGAAAATCACTCACCTAAAATAAATTTCACTAATCATTGTCCATGAATCCAAAAAAAAATTGTTTTAAAACATGACATTTCATTTTGAAACAAAAATCAACAAATTCTCCCAAAATCCTTCCATTAAAAACAATAAATGTAATTCAAATTTTATAAAATATTTAATGCCTTCATTTCTCATGAAGCATAATTAAATCCAATATTTAGATAATTCATATCTGTTAAAAATAATTTTCCAAAGTGAAACTCATTATTTCAAACTTTATTTCAAAAGAGGTTCCATTAGTCACAACATGATATTTCAAAACATTTAATAGGGGTTTTAATTTATTATTAAAAAATAAATAAAAAATATATTCTAAATAAATCAAAAAAAATAGTTATGGTTGATATGTATTATATTATGAGACCACATACCTCAATAACAATGAACAATTCATTGCCACCATGACCAGTGATGAGAATAGAGATTGAGTAATCACAAACCTCGATATATAAAAATAAATCTTAAAATGAAATTGGTCACCCTTATCCACATTTTTACATAAAAAGAATTCAGAAAACCACTTATTTAAAAACTTTCAATCTAAAATATATGATACATAGAGTATTGAAATTAGGATAATAACAAGGAATTGAAATAAAACATTAAAAACCCTTTTATATATTCTCATATGACTAGAGTATCTAACCCTAAATAAGTTGGTGTTTCAAATATTTAGGAGAATGATATATCATGCTGGTGTTCACCAAAACGATATGGAGACTTTTAACTGGATACTGACTATGGGGACTAACCACAGCCAAGTCTAAAATTTTAATCAACTTTTCCCAACACACCTTCAAATATGTTGTGATACTAGCTATATACTCAATTTTTCATTGGGGGGATACCTGAACTCCACACTGAATGCCACACCCACAAATTATCAAGATAATGAATTTGTTATTTCCTATTATCCATGAAATAGATGAAAAGTTGTTTCATAATACCCCATTCACTTTTATCTCTAATGAAAAAAACCAACATAAGGATCAAGGTTATATAAATGGTGATCTAGAGGGTATTATAATGACCCCTGTTTATAAGGATCCATCATCTTTTGTAGACATGTATTCTCTATTTATATTGTAATTATTCTAAGTTTTTGATATGTACTAGTGATTTCTAGGATTAAAGATCCATAATATTCCCCACACCAATGATCAAATCCTATTGGGGTTCCCTATGTGTATATCAGTATTTAGGGACCTTCACTTCTTTAAAAAAAATTATATCATTAAATAATATAAATTAGTGGAACTAAAAATGAATTCCTGATAGAGTTCTCTAAACACTACATAAATGTATACCACCTTGGTAAAAGGAAAATTTTTATCCTACTACTTTTAAAATCCTGTGAATTTTGTCATCCTTCCACATTTCATGTTAGGTATAGAATGAGATAAATAAAATCATCCTCTAGTTCTATAAATATCACATAATAACATCATTTAGTTTTTAATATAAGTCACAAAATCAGTTTGTATGGTCTAGTATAAGACTCCTAACCTCATATAACACTTTTTTAGAGTAAAATATATATGACCCACCCATTTATACGTTCTATACTAAAAACATTCTTCAATTTTTTTCTTATTGGTAAATTCTTATGATCATAAAATTTAAGGATCAATTTTCCTAGGGGAATGGCCTAAAAAATAAAATTTTTCATTCTCCCATAAACCAAAAAGGAAAAAAAATTCAGGACATCATTTCTGTGGTACTAAGAACTCAATATACATTGGTTTATAAAGGAGTCCTCAAACTAAACCATATACTTTAATCATTTCTAGACATATTGAAACTCCAACCTACCATTAACTTAAAATTGGAGACCATAAAACCCTACATAGACCTTAATAATTCTTTGAATGTGTGATATTCTTGTATAACCTACCATAAATATATTTCTGATGAGTCATTGGGTTTACTTTTATTTGGTTATGAAAAATTAAGTTTATTAATGCTAGTGACTATTAAATGATTTCATACTTCTATTATTATTGATGTAATATATCTACAGCTACTGGTGTTGATATAGTGAACCCATTATTCATTCAGTGATGAGCCAATAGGCTTATACCCATTAGCGATGAACCAGTGAATTAACACATAATATTTTTATGACCTAATAGATTTACACATGCAGGTGATGTAAATGTGAACCCAAAATTCTATAAGAGATAAGACAATAGTTTTATACATACGGTTGACTATCATGAAAAACCTATATTCATCTTTGAGACAAAATAACTATATAACCATTATTATGAGCCAATAAATTATTTAATTCCCTAGCCTCATTAATGGAAGTATTCATCATAGTTCCCTTAGAAACTGGATTTATATTGTAGAGTTATGGGGAACACCCTCATAAAATTGGTATTATACACTCAGTTTTATATGAAAGAGATAATTTAAACCCATGGAGTTTCCCTTATAATTCACAATAGTTAGTTAAATAGTTTTTTGAAGGTGCTCAGTTGGCTTATTGTATCACTGATAGGGGGTTGAATCGTTGATACTATTTTTCCTTTGTATTTCGATTCAATTGAAACAACATTCACATCTTGTTAAATATTTTAATTCCACAATGAGAAAGAAATCAACAAACATTCAAATGAAAATAATGGTATTCAAGGTTCACTATTCAATAAGAAT
This sequence comes from Viscum album, assembly GCA_963277665.1. Taxonomy (NCBI): domain Eukaryota; kingdom Viridiplantae; phylum Streptophyta; class Magnoliopsida; order Santalales; family Viscaceae; genus Viscum; species Viscum album. The sequence goes on along the minus strand of OY728151.1, from coordinate 497,761,466 downwards.
ATCTACATCGTTGGTATAGTTTACAAATGATCCAAAACCATAAAATCTACTTGAAATCAATCCTTGGATTTCAATTAGTAGGATGTACCCTTACACTCGTGTAGCACTATGAAAGAATAAAACTAGTTCATGTGCACCATCTTAGTACAATGGGGTAATAAATTTGTTTTGTAACATCTCATGTTAACTGTTCTTCATTTAAATTCACCAAATGTATTCAATTGTAAAATAATTATTCTTTTCCTTTCCCAGAAAAAATTTAAGAACCTCATGGGCTATGTAAAAAAATCAGTTTGACTGCCTGAAGTACAATTACCCTAGCTTGATTCTTCTTGGTCTGGTCACATCAGAACATGCATTTAATAATCAAGACATATAGAATCATCACCACTTAAAAACCTCTTATTATATCTCTAAAACATGAAGATTTTCTCTCCTGTGTTGTTAATAGTACTCATTATCTGGAACTTCAAAAAATATACTCTTTTATAGGAGTCAATTGGTCGGAATCCAAATTTTTTTCCCACTCAATCAAATTTTCGCAAATTTGAATTTCCTCTAGAAATTATGGGATACATATTGATTTCATCACAGTTTCTCGAAGCTTCATGAATATTCTTGAAACATCATCCTTATAATCAGACCCTTCATTATTATCACGATACCCATTTCTTATTCGAGAATACTAAAAAAAATTCTTTTAGAAAACCATAAATGGGGGCATAACTGTTGAGTATGATTGTTTCATGGTACGTTGGTCTTTAAATGGCACCATCAATTATCTTTCACATTAACATGTGAGTCTGATGTAAAATAATGTCATTACCCACTTCGCATGACATGCATTATCTCTTCAATTTATCTTTCCATCAGCACAACTCATTCCTCTTTTCCATCCTCGTGACTATTTCCATTAGCACAACTATTCAATCTGCACAAATCTTTCCTCTTTTCCATCAGCATGACTATTCCATTAGTACCACCCTTTCCTCTTCCATCGACATGACTATTCCCTCAGCACTACTCTGAGTCTGAGAAAAAAAATTCATTACTATGTTTCCATGAAATTCATCATATCTTCATTCATCGACACACCTATTCCAAGGGGATGACTATTCCATTAGCATGACTATTCCATCGGCACGACTCTGAGTCTGATTCAAAACAAAGTAATTACCATTTCAGTATTACATGAAACATATATTCTTTCATCAACATGACTATTCCATCAACACGACTATTCCATCAGCATGACTGTTCTATCTTCACGACTCTGAGTCCAATGAAAAACAAAGTCATCACCATGTCAACATGACAAGAATAATATCTTCTATCATCAGTATGGCTATTCCATCGACATGATTATTCCACCAGCATGACTATTCCTTCGACAAAACCTTATGTCTGATGAAAAAAAATGTCATTACCATGTCAGCATGACCAGCATAATATCATCTTTCATCAGCACGACTATTCCATTGACACAACTATTCCACCACCTTGACCATTCCATCGGCACGACTCTGAGTCTGATGAAAAACAAGGTCATTACCATGATGTCCTGATATTCATCATATCTTCTTTCATCGACATGACTATTCCATCAGAACTACTATTCCATTGACATGACTATTCCCATCATCAACACCATTAACATTTTTTCAATAGTCACCACCATTCATAGAAATTCAATAGTCATCACCATTCACAGATTTTCAATAGTAACCACCATTCACATATTTTCAATATCCACCACCAGTAAGAGATTTGTAATAATCACCACCATTCAACGACTTGCAATAGTCACCACCATTTACAGTTTTGTAATAGTCACCACCATTCACAACATTGAAATATTCACCACTATTCAATGTTTTTTAATTGTCACAACTATTCACACATTTTTAATAGTCACCACCATTCCTAGCCTTGTAATAGTCACCACTATTCATATATCTTACTTACCCCTTTCTTCTGTCATGCATTCATCATAAGCTCTACCACATTACTTGTGATTTATGATTATTCTAAAACAACAATGCATTTTCACATTTTACATTTGAATGTATCATATCATTCCATTCATTTTATTTTCTTTCATTTCGTCTCATCACGAGTATAATCTTTTTGAAAACAAGATTCCAATTATTTTCAAAAAAGAAACCCAAAAAAATTGTTTCCAAAATAACGTGGAGTGATTTTCATTATTCAAAACAACCACTGACAACAAAAAAACAACTCTAGAAACCATCATCACCTTTATCATCAGATTTATCACAACTATTTCCCCCTCCAAAATTTTTTTCAACCACATTTCATAAATCATTGAACATCGAAACCTCATTCAATGGATTACATATCAACAATTATAAACATTTTTGTCCTAACTCATTATATGAAACAAGAATCATTAATTGCAACACCATTCTATCAAAAAAATATCATAACCACATCTTCTTTTTCTTAATTTTTCATGGGAGAAAAATAAATTTCTTTTCGTATAACTTCTCCAAAAAATATTTAGAATAGATCAGTTACAAAACAGTGCTGGATTCACAGCTTACCCAAAACTCTCTCCTTTATGAAAAATATTTATGAAACAAAACAATTCTCCTCAATAAAAACAAATCCAAAGGTATGATGAGAGAGGGGAAAGATACCCTTACCTCAACCTTGAATCGAAAGTGGTTGGACACCAATATTCAACTTCATTTTTTAAAATGAAGTACAAAGGTTTTTTGAAAATATCAACAACTTTATCTGATGCTGGAACATACTCTAGCTACAATTCATTCTTCTACACATTTTATTTGATAAAATGATATTTAATATTAATATATTTTGAAATAGAATGTGTCACATGATTCTTGGTGATATTGATTGTACATTGATTTCACAACCCAGTACCAAGGGTAACATCACTTCTATAAGTAAATATTCCAGTTGTGTTTTCATCTACATAAGTTCAGTATCATCTTGATTAGTAGAAAAAATATCATCATCGAACATACTGAGAGTTACTAAATTTTATTTCATTGAATGAAAACTAACACATTTATTTCTTTGAATGAATACCCCACCAGATGTGGATATTCTGTCATCAACATTTCCTACCCAATCAGTATCTGAATACCCAAAAAAATCAATACAAATTGATTTATCATATTTGATTCCAAAGTTTTTCGTGTCATTGATGTATCTATGAATTATTTTTCATTCATTTAAATGTGATTCTTTTGGAGCACTTTGAATCATAGAACATAGGGTAACAACAAACACAATGTCAGGTCTTGAGGTAGTGAAATACAATAGACTTCTAATCATCATTCAATATGCTCATTGAACAACCTTTTTCCTTATCCATCATTACTCGTCATTGTTCCAACTAAAATGGGTTTGGAAACTGGTTTTGAATTTACCATTCCAAACAATGTGAGATGTTCTTTTGCATACTTTTCTTGGGAGAGGAAAATGTATTCTGTATTTTTTGGGATTTGTAAGCCAAAAAGTATTTCATTTACCCCATCAAGAAACATTTAAACACAATCTTCATTTCTTTATAAAATCCTCCACATCTTCCTTCAACATTCCCCAAAATGATAAAGTCCTCATCATAGATAATTACAATGAGGGAATACTCATGACATTCACTAATGTAAATATTTTTATCCAATCTTCCTTGGTTAAAATTCAACTTTCAAAAGAATGTATCAAATTTGTAATACAATGATCTCTGAAATTATTTTATTCCATCAATTACTTTGTCAATTTGTTGACAAATCCTTAATCTTTTCTAAAAACAATGCCACATGGTTTTTCAAAATAAACCACTTGTTGAAGATCACCATTATGGAATATATATTTAACATCCATTTAAAAGATCGTATAGCCACATTGTGTAGTAATAATAAGAAATGTTCTGTTTTTTTCACTTCTTGATACTGTAGAAAACATTTCTTCAAAATAACTACCCTCAATCTGTGAATACCCTTTGAAAAAAAATCATTCTTCATTTCTTACAACCCCACCTTTTTCATTCAGGTTGTTCTTAAAAACCCATTTTGTGCCAATGATGTTTTCATTAGGATTGATAATGAGTTCCCATGTGTTATTCTTTTCAATATCATCCAATTATTCATTCAAGTCACGAAACCATTCTCGATTATCAAAATAATCTTTCACAACATTTGGTTAAACTTTTGAATATAAAGAATTATGTTTAATAGAATTTTTTTGATATTCTTGTTTGAACCTTCTAATGTTGATCAGAAATTATATTTTATTCTACCACATGTTTCCTCATAAATTTAAATTATTTTCAATAATAATTCTCATCACTATAAATATATGAGTCATATTCTTCAACATTAGTAGGATTATAATTTTTTTTATTCTTATCATAATTATCTTCTTCATCTTTCTTATAATCATTTTCTAGCTGTAGATGTTTCTATTTCTATGATACTTCAATAAATTTTATGTAAACTAAATCAAATTTTTTTTGATTATTTGTTTAAGAATATATAACCTCTTACTTCTGGAGAATATCCATGAAATATTTCATCCTCACATTCCTATCAAACATTCCACAGTGTAAACCTTTATTCTTTATAAAATATGGACTATTGAAAACACTAATGTGCTTCAAATATGGAGTTTTTACATAATGGAAATTCATAGGGAGTCATTACTGATTGAGGCATGTTGAAAAAATGGTTCTAAATATAAATATGAGTACTCATGGCATGTCTCCAAAAGAAATGAGAAAGTACATGCTCATGAAACATGGTTCTTCCTATTTCCACGAGGCTGCTATTCATTCATTCAGAAACCCCATTTTTTGAGGAGTGTATGGACAGCTATACTCATGCTTAATTATAGGATCCTCAAGATATTCTTCAAACTACTCACTTTTGTATTCACCAACATTATAAGTTTTCAACTTCTTCACAGAATACTCACTTTCTTTTTCAGCTTTTCTTCTAAAACTTTTAAACAATTTCAATGCATCTGATTTTTTATTCACAAACATAACACAAGTAATTTGAGTAAAATCATAAATTAAAATAATGAATTTCTTATCTCCATGTGTTCATTTGATTCCCATGGACCACATATATCATAAATGGTCACCTACAGGGGTTCTCTTGAACAACTATCAACTATATCATGCACTACATTTGTATTTTTTTCTTTCTGGAACATAGTGCAACACAAATATCTTCTTCTTTTTCAAATCAGAATTTTCTTGAACATAGTATCTTTTAGAATGCTTTTTAATGGTTTTCTGACACTTATATCCAAGAATTTTATTCCATAACTAATTCCCTTCCACTATACTCTTGTAACAATAGTTTTGTGAATCACCAACATGAAACAAATTTCCATTCGTATGTTTCCCTCTTGTAACCATCATTCCATCTTCATCACTTTTTACAAAAAATCCAATTTTTTTAATGTAACCTTGTTTAAATTTTCACACAATTGTGAATCACTTAGTATGTTGTGTTTCATCCCATCAACATACAATGTTTTTTTAGATTTAATATTTCCTTTTCCAATTATGGCCGACCCAACTCCTTATATTTTCAAAGATTCATCATTTCCAAATGTCACTGTGCCATATTTATAATCATTCACATCCTTCAATATTTTCATGTCTCCAATCTTGTGATAAGAACACAAAATATCCAGTATCCAGGGTTGTTCTCCTTTCATGGATTTTAATACAGATTAAACGACAATATCTTTTTCTCCATTATTTTCATTCAACACATTAGGGTTTTGAGAATTTGGAATATTTTGATGAGCTGGTAATAAAACCAGGCATCGGTTTGCGAGGTGTCTTGGTTGTTTACATATTTCACAAATAGTTACCAAGGGTTAGAACCTATTTTAAATCATCACTTCATTCTTCTCGGATTTCTTCAAGAACACCTTCTCATTTTTGTTTCTTCGAGGTTATTTACTCCCCCATAATCTCTTCCTTTCATAACTAGTGGGATAATAGTAATTTTTTTATTGAAACAACACATACTTTTTGTGTGCCTGAATCCCCCACAATACCAACAATTCGCATAGAAAGATTATTTGCCTCTGAAACCCCCATACCGATCATAATTATGAAAACATTTTTAAACCATATTATTTTCACAGTCCATCATATTCATATTCATCTTTACAACCATGATTGTTTCAGAAGGGTTTGAAACTATTCCAGATCCAGGATTCTTGGAATCATTTTCAGATTTAGGATACCATAATACATCAAAACATCCATGATTCGTCTTTGTAGAAACAACTTCATTCTTCTTCTCACCATTTTAATGTATCTTTTTTTGAACATTATAAATTTTCTCATTACATGAACATTCACCAACACTATTGATAGAGTTTTGGAAACATATTGTTTTATTTTCATCTTTAGAGAGTTTTTGTTGGACATGTTCAAACTCTTATTCTTTCACCTTTAGTTTAACATCCAATTTCACTTTACAATTCTTGATATATTAAAAAGACTTTTTGAAAACATAAATCTCTTTAAAAACCTTTTCTTTATCACCAAAAAATCATTCTATGATTCTTGAGGATTCATCTTCAAATTTTTTGTTTAATTTTCAACCCTTGTGACCTTTCTCAGAACTTCTTTCAACTCTTCTTTCAAATTCATTTCAAGATGAGTTTTTTCTTCATCCGAACGACTGCTTCTAAATTTGTCATCATTCCCTATTGAAATGAAATTATTTTCATTACAATTATCAATTAATTTTTCATATTCCACATCAATCTTGTTGTTTGAATAGGAAACTCAAGAGGGGGTGAATTGAGTTCATATTTAAAATTTTTGTTACAATCTTTATGATAATGATCCCTCAATTTTGAAACATCACAATTAATTAAGGAAGTAGATATATAAATGGTTAGTTGGTGAACATGTTTCTCAAAGGGTGATTAGTACTCAGTGGAATCCGCATAAAACACTTATTCAACTTTTAAAACATGTTTACTGAATTAAACAAATACACAAACTAACCAGAACTTACTATCAGAGTTTTAAGTAAAACTATTTTTTGTTTTTGAAATTATAAGTAGTAGAAAATACAAAAAATGGAGTATTACTAAATATACTACACACTAGAGTTAAACAAGAGGTTCAGTATCAAGTGAATAATTAATCATCTCCACTTGGTGATCACCTTCCACATAATAGTTTATATTCACTATAAACGTGATACAAACCCTATATAGGACTTTACAAAAGTTTTCACAAACTGTCCAGGGTTCACACACTCTACCATAGTTTTCATGGAGATATCAAACAATCCAGACCACACACTGTCTCTTCTATAGTTACACATGGGAATCAAAGTATAAATAATGTTTATGTGAGGATTTTAAGTATCCTCCAGTTCAAGAAGAGGGGACTATGTTAGTTACTAAAAACACAAAATTCTCAATAATGATAAATAACTGAACACAATAGAGATAATATTATAGGATTGAGTTTATAAAGCACTTTGTGTTTTCAGTTAAGCTCTTTACTCCTGGGAGTGAAGAAATTGTCGTTCGATTTTTTCTCAGGAATTTGTCCTCAAAACAGAGTGTCGCAAATCCAGGTTCTATCTTCCAAGAACTGAGGTGTTTTGCTTCTTGGTTTGACAGTTATTTGAAGAAGCACCGAAATCATACATGAATTATTTCTCCCAAATTATCTTTTTGATGCTCTTGGGTTCACAGTGTATGTTTTGAATGGTACTTCCTTGTTATCTTTGATCAAGTGGGTAAACTATTTATCATGCATTCCTGTAATTTTTCTTTTCTTCCACAAACTTCTATTTTATATTTGAGGTCAAAAAATTTGAATAAGTTAACCAAGGGTGGTCCTCCTCGTACCTCATACTTTCTCCAGATACAGTCTCTTGATATGACTACAATCATCATTAATTAATGTCTGGAGCATTAAATTTTCCAAATAAGAATGTTAGAATAATCTTAAGATATTGATAACGTATATAGTAGAAGAGTGGGAATTGGTAGACTAGTAGAAGTAGCCATCTCAATAGTAGGCTTCAACAGTAAGCTTCATCGGTAGACTACACCAATAGGATTCATCGGTAACCTTATATCGGTGACCTTAATCGGTAACCTTCTATCGTGAACCTTCATTAGTAACCTTCCATCAAAAACCTTCTATAGGTGACATGTATCTGTAGCCTTCACTTAGATAATTTTGTCATTGTAAACATAATCGATAGAATAGTGAGATTAAGGATACATAGTTATCACATGACATAAAATATTAATGTTAATGAAACACGAATATCAATGTTATCACTAGACAAAAACTATAAATATTAATGAAACATGATTATCATAGTAATCACTTGATAGAAACTATAAATATTAATGGAGCACGATTATCATGACAAAGAATCAATATTTGGGATTATCAAAATAGGTGAGTCCAACAATATCCCCATTTTTGATAATCACAATTTATTTCAGTGAAAATATAGATTTATGTATTATTGAATCAGTTTAAAGCACATTTTAAAATATCTTCATAGGTGGGAGTGTACATATTTTTTGGATTAGTAAAATTTAACCATGTTTATTGAAGTAAATATAGCATAAATTATCCTCCATTATGTTTAAAACAAAGAATACAAGAAAATAATGATGCAAAAGATGATTTATATATTATTGAAATAAGAATACAATATACAAAAAGATTACAATGATCCCCCTTAACTAAGACATCCCACATTCAATCCACATCGAATATGTCCAAGTGATATTTCTATGTGAAAGATGAGGAGGTAGGTCCATAATATGGGGGGATAGGTAGAGGTATGATATTGTGAAAGGTAGGAGGAGCTGCTACAGAAGCATCGGTAGATTGATAGTATGTAGATCTATGAGGAATAATAGGGTTCAAGCTTCTGATGGCCTATACATGATTCATCAACGGGGCAGCACTGGTATATCCTGAGGCAGCTGAGGAAGAAGGTAATGCTAGAGGAACAATAAGGGGAGTGTAGTCCACATGGAGGACGGGTAAAATAAGATTCCTGTAGTCCATAATGATTCTTCCTCCTCCTTCCAATGATGAGAAAAAATAATCCTTATTCTCCATGAATGTCTCCAAGGAGTCAATTCCCTATGCCAGCTAACATGATCCTTACAAGCCTTAGTGACAAGTACGATTTTCATGTTTTATTACAATAGCTTGAAATGACCATCCATCAGATGATTAGTGCACATCCTTTTTTAAACGAAATAAACATTCTATTTGATGGATATCTGATCTTAAGCTTCCTCCCTTAGATAATATCCCACAAGCATATGAATGTCTCTGGTAGGGGAAAGGACATGAGTCATAGACTGATGGTCCAAGGTACTGGAACAAGAGAACTTCTCCACTTCTTCTCTAACAACCGACTTGAACGCTTCTAGATCAACAGGAGGAGAAGCTGAAGAGGAATAAGATTCACCCAAGGACGCCATTGTAAAATCCATTATCTCCATAAAAGACTTGGTTAGACCACTGATCAGTCTTTTCACATCATCATGCTGACCAATCACATGTGCCTCCATATACATCGTAAAGTACTCAAAAATAGGGATCATCTGCTGAACAACAATCTTAATATACTTAAGGTATTTTTCAACTTGAACCCTTGAATCTATATAAGATTCTAAACTCACAATATATTGATTCACATATGTAATAGATTTTTCCAATGTTCTGACTTGATTATGATATTCCATCACTTCATGTAGCAAATTTGAGTGAGAGGTAGAAATTACTCTTTTTTAATGCAGATGCCACAATTTCATGAATTAGAGAAAATGTTCACTCGATCCCAAAATATCTCTCATCAAAATATCTCTTCAAATATGATTTTAATCATTCCAAAACATCATTCTTCACATAATCATGAGGTAGAAGAACTAATGGCTACACAATAGTAGTCTATGAAATAGAAGTAATTGGAGGACTTCTTTAAGTCTTTTCATCATCAGAGTCTCCATAGTCTAACCCCAAGACCACAAATCTAGGATCTTTTAGCTAGTCTTCTATTCCATGTCAACAAAAACTGAACCAGTGGAAACACGTTCCTCACTCTCAATTAGAGCATTCAACTGATCAATTAAATTCATCTCTTCCATGACTTCTTGATCAAATACATCAACAGGAGATTCCACTGCCACATCTTCTACAAAATCTTCAACCACTCCCATTTCAATCCTAACTTCAACAGATTCTGAAACCTTTTCATCTACACTCTCTACTATTTTTGTATATTCTATCAGGGAAATGAGAATAAGAAATTTCACTTCACATTCATCATCACCTGTCTCAAAATTATCATGACTAGATTAAATTTCATCCTCTTCCTCATAGGTCTCTCTAGTATATATTAAGTCATTTCTTCTCATTGTTCTTCACGATTTTCCACATCATCACTGTCCCTTAAGACAGTCTCTACTCTAGGCAATATTTTTTGTGGTCTAGCCTCACCAAAGGATACATTATTGGTATGAGAACTTGAGGGAAGTTTAGGACCAATCCTTCCATCTATAGGAGAATCCTCTCTTTCATTCACAACAACATCCTCTTCACCTTCATATAAATATACTGGCTCCACGTCATTAGGCTTTAGACCTGGATCTCTCTTATTCATTGGCCTAGTAAGATTGGTGATAGGGTTGAATTCTTCATACTGTTTTTCCTCACCATTCACCCATCCCATTTTCCAGGGGTTCTAGAATATCCTTATAAACAAGTAAATCATATTGGTAATGCAGAAGTTGTCCCTCACAACTATCGTTTCTTCTTTGTTTTTAGAAACTCATTTCACTTTCAACATCAATGATATAAATTAGGAATGAAACAAAGCCTTTGACTGGGAACTAGGTTTTTTCATAGCCTTTAAATGAATAATTAGAAACCTACAAAGATTTATCTATTTCTCACACTTCAACAGATACAAAAAAAGTAATTCCTGATGCTTCAAGGTAGAAAATTCCCCTCTCATTGAACTCAAAACATTCTGAACCAACCTGATAATCAACATGTCTTCTCTTTTCTTTTCAGAAGCAATCATTTTCCTTTGGATTTCAATCCATGTCAGTTTAGGAAAATCATTTTCATAATAGATGAACTCACAAGTGGGAGGCACCCCTCTAGAGTACCAATCAAGAATCTCATCATGTGGAACTCTTAAACATTAAACCCATTCAACAGAGGAGAAGCTCACATTTACACCATTTACCTTTCAAGACATTTGGTTCACATTTTATGACTACTTGAACTTATGAGTCTCATAAAATTACTTCACTAACATCAGGTAGTATGGTCCATTGTTATATGAAAATCATTATATCCATTCCCGAGCTTTGAGTGACTTCAGTGCCAGAGACATGCTTGACAACAGCCATTCTGAACATAATTTCTTTTCTATAAAGATTTCCCTCTTCACAAAAAGTGGATTAATCATCTTTTTCACTACCTTGATTCCACTACAAGACTTTGCTTGAGTTATCTTAGGGTTTAACACATCTCTTTTATCTTAAACCATCAGACTCTTCAGTCTTACCATTGCGATCTGAAGTGGTTTGAGGGTTTTAGTAGAATGTTAGGTTCCATGGTTTGGGAGAAAAAGGTTTGGGAGATGATTAAACTGGATTGAAATGTTTTTTGTACTTTATTATTATCATTTTGCGATGAAAAACAAATTATGTAAAATAAATAGATAATTCTAAAAATGTTTTGGATTCTAGAAAAAAATGTGATGTCCTAGACCTATGGTTGACTATCGGTAAGGTGTTAATGGTGAGGTATAACAGTGAGGTCCAATGGTGAGCTCCAACAGTGAGGTCCAATGGTGAGGTCTAATGGTGAGGTCCTAACAGTGTGGTCTAATGGTGAGGTACTAATGGTGAGGTCCTAATGGTGAGGTCTAATGGAGAGTTCTTAATATTGGTGTCTAACAATGAGGTCATAACGGTGTGGTCTAACGTTGAGGTCCTAATGGTGTGGTCTAACCGTGGGGTCCTAACGGTGAGGTCTAACGGTGAGGTCCTAACATAATAGTTTATTATACCTAACTCATGTTTGATGTAATTTATCGTCTCAAAATTCAATCGTTTTGGGAATATATCATCCAATTAATGTACAATGCCATTGAACTCAAGAGTTATATTACCTCTTTGATAATGATATCTCATGATGTGATGTCTCACATCAATGCGCATTGTCCTAGCTTGAGATACTAGAATTTTAGAGATGTTAATAGCATGTGTATTATCACAGTTTATAGATACATGTTTGAATTGATATCCATTATATAACAATATTTGTTTTATCCATAGAATTTGAGCACAACAATCACCGGCAGCTATATATTCAGCTTCAGCAATGGATAATGCAACAAAATTATGTTTCATTCTGCTACATGATACTAGTTACTTTCCCAATATGTGACATGTTCTAGAAGTGATTTTTAAATCTAAATTGCAACCAACAAAGTCAGCATCTGAGTAATAAATTAAATGAAATGATTTTCCTCTTGGATAAAATAGTCCTATGTTTGTATTATACATGAGATATTTAAAAATACTTTTAACATCAGTTAAATGAGAATCTTTGGGATTGGCTTGAAAATGTGGACACATGCATACACTGAATATAATATCATGTCTTCTTGCAGTAAGGTAGAGAAGAATCCAAATCATTACCCTCTAATTTGTTTGATCCACTATTTTACCAATTTCATCCACATCAATCATAAAAGTGGTACTCATAGGTGTATCACTACCTTTATTACCTTCCAGGGAAAAACTTTTGAAAATATCTGTAGTGTATTTAATTTGATTTAAAACAATAACTTTTTTATTTTGAAAAATTTGAAATCTAAGGAAAAATTTATGTTCCCCCATTAATCTCATTTCGAATTCATCTTGAATAATTTTTGAGAAATCAGTATGTAAATAATATATTCAGGATCCAAAACATATTTCATATACATAGTTTTTTACTATTAAAATATCGTTGGTAATCCTTTTAATAAAAAGTTTAGGATCAGCTATTCCTTTAGTAAAACCTTTCGAAATATAAAATGTTCAATGTATATCATACCATGCTATTGGATCTTTTTTTAGAATATAGAAGGATTTAGAATGTTTAAATTCGAGATTTGAAGAATGGGTTTGTTAAAAGCATGGGGTTGTTCAACAAAGACATCCTAAACATTATACCCATACACAAATGTGGTTTTGACATCCATTTGACTATGTTTGTAATTCAGATGAGCTCCATAAGAAATTAGTACCCTAATGACCTCTAGTCTTTCCACTGGTGAAAATATTTCTTCATAGTGTATTCTTTATTTATGATTATATCCTTGTGAAACTAGTCTAGACTTGTTTCTAACTATTTTTACAGATTCATCAACTAATTTTCTAAATACCAATTTAGTGCCTATGTTCAGAGTGTCTTTAGGTCATTATACTAACTCATAAAATTTGTTTCTTTCAAACTAGATTATTTTTTCCTACATAGATATCACCCAAAATTCATCATTGATAGCATCAATAATATTATAGGATTCAAGATATGAATGAAAGGGTTGATGTTCATCATAGTTTCTAAGAGAAGCTATAGTTTTTGTTCCTCTATATAAATATCCTATTAAAACAACTGAGGATGTTTATTGAGGGTTCTATTACATAAATAATGAGTATAACTATACTCGTTATGGATTTCTATATGTTTATATTAACTATGTTTAGATTTTAGAAAATTTCTAAAACTAATTGTTTTCACTGAGGGTTCTTTATCATTATCATTAAGGTACAGAAATGACTTATATTCCTCAAGATGTTCAACATAGGTTTTGGGTTCATGTGAATCCATCTCATCAAATTTGACATGAACTGATTCTTCCACACATTTGGTTCTCTTATTAAATACTCTATATTATTTACTAGAGATTAAGTATCTTAGAAAGATTCCACCATCAACAATAGATTCAAACTTTCCAAGATTATACCTAGTGTTATGGAAAATGACTTTACATCCAAACACTCTAATGTAAATAACCTTAGAATTCCTATTATTCCATATATCATAAGGGGTTTTCTTAAGAACATGTCTTATTAAGACTCTATTGATGATGTAATAATCTGTATTGATAGCTTTAGGCCATAAATAGATAGGCAGACTATACTCATTTATCATATTTTGAGATCTCTCTTGAAGTGTCATATTTCGTCATTCTAAAACTCCATTTTGTTTTGGTGTTCTATGAGAATAGAAATTATGATTATATACTTTTTTGATAAAAGATATTCAAACTCATGATTTTAAAACTCATGACCATGATCAATTCTAAAGGTCTTCTCTCCAAGTACAATAATATTTTGTACAGACATGGAATATTTAATGAAGTGGGAACATACTTCACTTTTGTGAGCTAGAATATACACCAAAGTATATCTAGAAAAATTATCTACAAGAACAAAAACATAATGCTTCCCATTTTTACTTGTACTATAGATGGTCCAAACAAATCCATGTGAACCAAATCAAGCGGTTGAGAAGTGGAAACTACGTTCTTTGGATTGAAAGAATCTTTGTGTTGTTTTCCTTTTTGACAAGGATGAAAAACTTTTTCATATGATAATTACAATATAGGTAAGTCTCTAGCTAAACCATTTCTAGTTAGTTTCATAATTGAGTGCACATTGTTGTTCCCTAATCCTTTGTACCATAACCGTGATTCCTTATGAAAATCATATAATCAAGAAACATTTTGTTTAGCTAAAGAGTTTAAATCAACCACCTATAAATTTTCATTTATATGAGCTGTGAATATTAAATCATTTTTTGAATTAAAAACATTGAAAGCATAAATTTTAAACATAATAGTAGAACCATCTTCACAAAACTATGATATTCAATGTTGATTGTATTTTAACCCATCAACAAAAAGTACATTCGAAATTAATATAGTATTAGGATTACCAATTTGGCATAAGCCAATGATATTCCATTTGGAATTATCCCCAAATGTAATGTGTCCACCATCAACATTAATTAGGCTCTTGAAGAATGAATAATATCCAATCATATGTCTTGAACATCCACTTTCCTAGTACCATAGGATCATTAAGAATCTATTTAAACAATTTTCTTGCAAAATAGATTAAGTGTAGGGTAACATTGGTACCCATATTTTCTTTGGTCTGGAGTGGTTAGAAAGTAATGCTTTGGGAACCCATACTTTCTTCATAGGTTTCCTATACTCAACTCATGTTTTTTGAGACATGAACACTTTGTTACATCTTTTAGAAAAGTTTTCTTCAAAAGATAATCATGAACATGAACTAGCAGTGAAGTATCCATATTTTGGAACAAATTTATTTTTAATAATCTTTCTCTGCCATTATTGATATCCCGGACTAGATGTGTATTTTGGATCAACATTTTACCTAGAAACTAAGTCAGTATATCTTGCAAGAAAACTTTTTAAATACACATTTGATAATTTATGTTCAGTGTATTAATTTAACATCTAAGCACATTTTTATATCTCAATATCTAGATCAGACTTATAACTAGCATTTAAAACATGTTGTCTTCTCAATAATTTATATTAATCCTTGAGTTCATTAAAGGTATCCTCAAGCATTCAACAATATTAAAATAATTCATCTTTAGTCATATTTTCATCATTATTTGATTCACTTTCATTCTCATAATTTTAACCATTATGTATAAGAGAATTGAGTGTTACCATAGATGTTTCAATCATGAAACGCAAGATTTTATCTCTGTTCTTTTCAATATCATAAGTTTCAAATCCACTAGAGCTTACCTCCGAAGAACTCCATCTAGATTTCATAACCTTTTAATATTCCTTTCCAATCTTCTTCATATTTCTTCTTAAATTTCCACTTGGGGAAATCAACCATCACATGGAATTTTATTTTACACTCATATTAGCCTATATCATTTGTGTTGTCATTCCATTTTCTGTCCTTTTTCCACTATCCATTACTATAATACCTTCCTTTATTGTTTGAATATCTAAAGAACGTATTCTTATTGTAGAATATTTTTAATCTCTTAGTAAGATGAGCCATGTCATCATCACTATCAGAATCTAAGTCTTCACTTGTATAAGTGTAAAAAGGATCTTGAACTTTTTCTTTATCATTACTCATTGAGGTAGCAGTCTAGAATGCCACAGATTTCATTCTTGGTTCGTCATCTGCTTCGGGATTTAACTTATGCTCTTCGTTTACACCATCAGTTTTCCAATTAATTCCTTCACTGGTAGATTTCTTATGTCATACGATTCTCGAATAGAAACAAAAGATCCTTTCCATTTTAGGTAGGCATCAAAGAAACCTCATAATCTGATTCATGTTGTCCAGTAGTTTCCCATGCAGACGAATGGTATTAACTATTTCCTCGAACCAGATATATATTTTAGATACAAGTTCATCAGGAATCATTTTAAAATTATCATATTTAATAGTATACGTATTTAATCGCATTTACTTAACATTGGTTATTCCCTCATGAGAAATATCCAAAGTATCACATTATTAATAAGAAGTTTTATAGGAAGATATTCATTAATATTTTATTCATCCCCTATAGAATAGTATAATGAATTCATTGCATTAGAGTTATTTTTATATGTTTCTTTAGTCAACTGAGACCATGTGTCCCTAGCAGTAACAGGTAACACATTTTGTTCTTCAATTGTGCCCCAGATTTTAGGACCCATGATCTCCAGATACATTTTTATTTTAAACATCCATTGAGCATATTTAATAACATTAAAAAATGATTGCCTATTAGTTGAAGCACCCTCATTTCTGTTATCCATTGTTAGTTATTATTTAATTAACTGAAAATTTAGATATGACCGAAATTTTAAGATATTTAAGATACAAAAAAAATCACAGATGAAATGAATTTGTTTAAAACATGCACCACAGATCAGATGGTAGCAATAGAACAAACATTTAATAGAAAATATTTTTCCAAGTGGAAACACCAGAGGGGAGGGGGGTGAATTGAGTCCCTTCATAAAATTTCTGTAATAAAATTTATGATAAATTTCATCCAATTTTGAAACAACCCAGATAATTAAGTCAATAGAGATATAAATGCTTTGTTGTTCAATCTTTTTCTAAAAAAATTATTTGTACTAAGTTGAATCAGTGTAAATTTTTTTTTCAATTTTTGAAATAGGTTTACTAAATGAAACGCATAAACACACTTACCAGAACAAACTATCATAGTTAATGTAAAATTGTTTTCTATTTTTCAAATTATATTCATCATAAAATAGACATAATAGAGTATTACTAAATATAGTACACAATATAGTTAAGCAATAGATTAAGTCTCAAGCTGAGACTTAATCCTCACCACATGGTGATCATTTGACACCAAGAAATATATAATAACAATAATCTTGATACACAGTCTGTATTAGGATTTACAAAAGTTTTCACAAACTGTCCATGGATGAAACCCTCTACTATAGTTATTTGTGGAAAAAACAATCCTAACAACACACGGTCTCTTCGACAGTAACACCATGGATTCAATGTTTAAATATTGTTTGATGTGATTATTTTCAGTATACCCTAGTTCATGCAATTGATACAGTGTGCGTTAGTAACAAACACACACTTCTCAAAAATGAAACATAAAAGAACACAATAGAGTTAATATTATATGATTGAGTTTAGAAAGATCTATGTTTTTTCAGTTTAGATCTTGACTCCATGGAGTAAAGAAATTGTAGTTCCAGTCTTTCTCAAGATGTTTTCCTCAAAATAGAGTGTCTCAACTCCATGTTCTAGATTCCATGTTCTGAGGTGTTCTGCTTCTTGGTTAGACATATATTTGAAGATGAAAAGAAGGTAAATGTGAATTTATTCTCCCAAATGCTCTTTGTGATTCTCTTTGAATCATATTGTAATTAGTAGATTGTTCTACATTATTCTCTTTGATCTAGAGAGTATACTCTTTCCCATGCATTCCAGTAATTTTTTCATTCTTCCTCGGTCTTCTATTTTATATTTGAGGTCCAAAAATTGGAATACGTGAACCATGTGCAGTCTTCCTCAAACCTCGTACTATCTCTAGATATAGTCATTTGATATGTCTATAGTAAGCATTAATTAATGTCAAAAGCATTATATTTACCATATATGGCTGTTAGAATACTATTAAGAAATCGATAAAGTATAGAGTAGAAAAGTGGGCATTAGTAGACTAGTAGCGGTAGCCTTTTCAACAATAGGCTTCAACAGTAGGCTTCATTAGTAGACTACATCAGTAGCCTTCATCGGTAGCCTTCATCGGTAGCCTTCATCAGAAACCTTCTATCAGTGGCCTTCATTGGTAAAATTCTATCGATGAACTTCATTGGTAACTTTCCATCAATAATATTTAATCAGCGACCTTCATCGGTAACCTTCTATCGGTGACCTTCATCAGTAACCTTCTATCAATGACAATTTTTGATGACCTTCACTTCAATAAATATTACACTATGAACATAATTTATAGAACTATGAGATTAAATATGTAATTCCCTGACCCAAGTTACCCAGAGTCGGTGCATTATTACGTAAAATTGGCATGATCACAAAAGATCATGTCTCGAAATACCGATTAGTTTAGTAGCCTTGGAAATACTGGATACATTCATAAGACTTACATTACATTAGAAAGTGAAAAAGAACAATAAAATCGTCTCCATTGTCCACACTCATATACCCTTCAGACAATCCCTGTAGGTCATTCATAAAATACTTCTTCACATCTTGGAAAAATTAAAACATTGAAAGGGGTGAGCTCAGATTCTTAGTAGGGATAAAAATATAGAAGAAACATTCATAAATAAACAAAAAAATTTAAGGCAATGTATAATTGAAACAAAATCCTTTTAAACTTTAACATCAGTATAATATGTAAAAATGAAATGAAATATTTCCATTTACTTATTCAGATGGATATTCTACTAGTCTACTAATCACATGAAATATCAATAACCACTTTTATAATGATGGAATGCATAATGCCAGACTATCATAACCATATAGCAAAGGCCTCGTGCCAAGACTACAAATAAGATTTTTTCAAGGCCTTGTTCCAAGACACTAGTTTGTCTCATGAGATCTACCGATGGATTGAGGAGCTATAGCGGGCTCCACCCGTCACATACTATGACCAATGTATTCCATATACGAAAAGGTTTAAACATATCATAAACCATAACATAATCGTATCACATAAAACATGCATAAAGGAAACATAACATTTCCACATTTCAATCTCAATATATCAATACAACACATTGATATGATAAAAACATTATCAAAACCATTTTCAATACCAAAATAAAAAAAGTAAAAAATGGTATTTATTTTTCATTTAAAAAAAAGTTATGTCTTTTAGAGGAAGCTGAAACCCAAAAAATGGTCACGGCAGCGGAGAAGTCATTGTCGCCGCATACGTATGACAAAAAAACATTCCTTTTTGTAGTTTAGTAAAATGATTCGTATAAAAAAGAATAATTTTGAATAAACATAAATTTTAAATGGGTTCATACACCATATAAAGGAAAGTTGTGTATAAAACAAAATATGCCTCAATGAAAGGATATTGAGACGACGTCCCTTACCTCGTGTCTGACTTGACACGATTGTTCTTTAACCTCCTGAATAATAAACTAGAGTTAATTTATACCTGATTAAGAACCTTTTTCAAGATCATTATTCCTTTAATATCACTTATTACCATGTTATGAACATTATGTAATTATTTAAGTTAATAACAGTCTTTTTGTCGATCTTTGGTACTTGAGTCAAAAATTAAATTCTTATAATTACAAGTTGTTCATGTGGTAAAATATCCATTATATCCAGAATTATATTCATGATGTAGTTATCATATATATCATATATATCTAGTATATACATTCATTTATAATATTACATAACATTTAGAGGTAAGAAATGAAATGCACCTTTCATGGAGACGGTAAGCCATACGTACACTTTGGACACTACTTTCATTTATATTTCATATTTAATGGAATGAAATCCTAATGATATAATGGTATATTATAATCTCAGTATAATATCAAATATAATATCATTTACTCCATCCTTTATACATCCCACATGTGGTATTAACGATTCAAATCACTTTGAGGGGGCGACAGTCCGCACTTCCTAAAATGAAGATATCACATTTACCCATAATGGAAACCATAAAGGAATGAAATAAATGAAAAATAAATAATAATAATTAAAACATAAACATAATTCATATCATATATAAACAGAGGGACATCTAATTGTCTACCAAGAAAGGTGTTAAAAGAAGATTAAACAATCATCGTTTCGTGAGGCAGTAATTCGCCAAACACAGAAACAATATGATCTTTAACCATTAGACGGTGGTGTGTGTAATCGTAAATAAAATCAATCTCATAAAAACATCCTAGTATATTTAAGATACTGGTTTTGTCAAAAAATAAAGTAATAAAAATAGTTTATCGGGTTGGAGAAGCGAAATAAAACAAAAGAACATAATAGAATTCATTACCTTAAAATCGGGTAACTATTTTTGATTTGAGCCAAAGGCTTCCTTGAGAAGACTTCTTCCCAAAGTGAGGCTTCTAGGAGTAAGATAGGGAAATTTAGAGAGTATTTGGGAAGATTTTTGCCGAGTCAAATGTCTTTGAAGGTGTGAATAAGGTGGTAGAGGTGGGGACCTTTTATAAGAGGAGAGGAGGGGCACTCTTGGAAAGTCATGAAATGTTACATTATTATGAAATGCCTTTCAGATTTTAAAGGTCCCACAATGATATATTTCTAGGAATAGGTGATAAGGGTTCTATATACACCAATAAAATAGGGTTTAGATAAGTGTATGTCTTAGATTTTACCTTATCTTTTCATTTTATTTAAATTGTTAATTATTGAGGTAATCGTTGTATCATAATGGTGTGATAAATAAAATATTTATTTAATTCGTAAAAATTATAAAAAAATTACCATGATGTAGGAAATAATTTTAGATTTCCAATTAATATTTATAGTTGACGAGTTAACTTTTATAACCCCATGTAATAATTGTATTAGTAAAACAAAACATGTTTGTGACAATTTGTTTTTTCACTTTAAATAAAAAGTTATTAATGTAATTTTCATACCGAAGTGGCTCCATGGGGCCCCCAGGTTGACTCATGCATTGTCTTGGTCGACAATAAATCATCCAATAAGTGTAGGAAAATTGTAATGGTAATTAAATATTATTATATCATTATATTTACCTTAAATTACACTAATTACCTTTAATCGTGATTAATAAAACTTAAAAGTTACTATTCACCAAAAAATTATTTTAATCCCATTGAACCAAATTTTACATCATAATGAAAATGTTGTATGTCATATTTTTGAAACTCAAATCACGGAGGGAGTAAAATTTCATTTAAACGAAAAATCAGTTTTTTAACTACCACTTAGTGGTTTCACTATTCATCAAAAATCGATGTTTTTCAGAAAAATACCAAAAATTAACTCTAAACTATATTTGATATTCCAAATTCAAAAATGATGTCCATTTTACCAAATTTAATACATAAAAGTTTCATTAATTATTTTCATATTTAATTCCCACTGTCAAAACAAATAACATGTTTTTAAGAAACAATATCTATCAAAAGATTGACACTCGTTTATATCCAATTTCAAAGTGAATTTAATTCTAATGACCACCATTGGATCAAATTGTAAAAGTATATTCCATATATAATTTAAAAACACTCAATAGTATAATTTATCACTATAAATTATTTTTATTAAAAATGTTGATTTTATGTATTTTTCACTATTCATCAAAAATTGGAAGTTCTCAGAAAAGTACAAAAAATTCAACATAGGCTAATTTTGATATTATGAATCCAAAAATGAAGTCCATTTATAAATATAAAATTTATATAATCTCAAAAGGTGGGTATTACTATTCAAAACGGCTACTTTGATTGGTCGTGGTGTGTTAGAATCTCAAACTTGCGTACAATGCAAGCTATTGCATTATTAAAAGAGAAGCATACCCTAGAAACTTGGGGTGTTACATTATACCCTCCTTCAATAAATTGCATCCTCCCAATTTTAAAATGATTTTCGAATATAAATGGTTGAAAATAGAAAATACCTTTGTGGAAAACCCACATCGGAAATAAGGTTAATAAAATTTAGCCTTAATAAGAGGGAAAAGGAAATGAAAAAGTCACCACCAAATTATGATCTCGATTAAGAGAACATTACTGGAAATTAGAGACATATAATTAGAGGAAAAACGTAAATATTTTTAGGGATTGGTTGAGGTCATAAATCAAAAACAAGTATAAAATTGAGGGCCTCAAAGCCTTCAATATATAGTGATTTAAATTACCATCAGTTCAACAAAACATAAGGTATTAAGATAACCCATTTTTTTAATATCCTTTTCCTATAGTTTACGAATTAATTTATTCATAATATAAGAGATAGGTATATATATATACAGATACTTGAAACGTAGTGTTTCAACCTTCAACTATTTTTTACCACAAAGTCATCTTTCCCAAAAAAAGATAATAGAACTCAAAAATATTATATTTATCCTAATCTTACAAGGTTTAAAATATTAACACATTACATTTAGATTAGGAAAACTATTTCTTAATAATTACGGACTTCATGTAGGATAGTGGTAGGTAATAAAGTCTTGTCTCACTATGGTTGTGGGTTCGATTCCTACAGCTTTGTTCGATGCGATGGGTTATCCCCCGACCTGTAGGTTGGTATTTTCCTAAATCTGTAGTACTATAATATTCCAAAAATAATCTTCAAAAATGTTTTAACCTTAAAAAATACTATCCAAATATCATCTTAACCCATTCCAACCATTATAGTTATCAAAAATACCTCTGTCCAGACTTTCTCTAAGAGGGCTCTAAATTCCAAAATCAATTATAACATCAGATTCACCAAATAAAGTAAAGAATCTCTTATTATCACTTAGTATAAATATGATTACCATCATCATATTAAAACCTTAATGAAAAGAACAAGTACTGCAGTACAATCCTTATATATATCACATTATTCTTATAACCGTAATATAGTTCTTGAGTCCAAAACACAAGTACAATAATTATCCCACTTCAACTATAGTAACAACATAAGATTGGCCTTGCTCCATTGGCCTTTTCTGAGGTAAGATTCCTTGGATATTAGGGAATTCATTTGAATAATTCCCCATTTCAATACAATTGTAGAATTCAACAATGACAACCTCTTTTCTTCCCTTGAAATCATGAGCCTGATGACCTTTTTCTCCACATTTATAACAACTCCCATTACTTTTAGGCAAGTACTAGGGTGATTCTTCCCAAAATTATCGCATAATGGGAAATCCTTCTTTCCCTTTTTCCCTTTATCTGTCTCTTGATCCGCTATTCTGTTCTTCTCTTTCTTTGCTTTATTGTCATAAGATTTAGAGAATTCCTTTTCTGTCTTGATAGAACACGAGACTATATCTTCGTACATTGAGAAAATTGTGATACTAAAGCTCGACGGAGAAACGGTTTTAACCCATCAATGAAACGATCAATCTTACTTCTTGTGTTACATATATAATCTGCTGCATACATCGCTATACATGTAAATCTAGCCTCATACTTTGCGACATTCTCATCCTCCTTTTGTCTCAGACTCAGAAATTGCCTTTCCATATCTACTCGATGGTCAGGATGAATGTATTTTTCTACGAAAATATCTTTGAACTCCATCCATTATATATTTGATACTTCATCATCTTCCTTTATGTTTTGAATCAATGACCACCATTGATCAGCATCTCTAGTGAGGCGGTAAACGGCTATGATAACCTTTTACCTTTCACTACTCCCCAAGGCATGGAATATTTTCTCTAAGGAATTTATCCATTTCTCAGCTATTAAGGGATTTGTACTCCCATTGAATTGTGGTGGTTGTTACCTCATGAAGTGGTCTAACATTGATCCTTCAAGTTGCGGATCAGGGTGCTCTATAAGAGTAAGGTTATTATTCATAACCTGAGTGAGTTGTCCCAGTATGGTGATAAGCTGATCAGCACCAGTTGTATAACCAGCTCCATTATAATTATCATGAGAAGGATGAAAAGCCCTACATGGAGTGGAAGCATTGATACAGTTTCTATTCCTTCCACTAGGAACCATTTCTAAATAATGTCATAAACTAGATTAGTTTATGAATCGAAATACATAATAATAAACTAGAATTCTTTTTTACATAAATTGAACTATTTATGGATATAATCCATAATCATAAAAAATTTCTTTGAGGAATTATATACTCATAAACCCTTAATAATGGTTTGTAAAGTAAATGAGAATTATCCAAAGCATATCCCCCAGTAGTGTCGTAACCAAGAGTGCAGCAAGGCCCGTTATCATGCACCAGTTCCTGTTCGAGTCTAGTTCAAAGTTGTGTTTTCGGGTTTTACCCCTAGGTACATCTGTTCCATAGCCGCCTCTACATGATCGTATCCATACAAGGATGTATTTCTCGGAAAACTCACAAAATCTATATAATACCAAAATTCTAGGAAGTTATTATATAATAATCCTCAATGTCTATCTTAGGGCTATGTGTTCTAATAAGCATTTATCTAAATGTAGCTTCCAAGGTTAGTACTAAACTACCTCTGATACCAACTGTAATGCCCTGACCCCAGTTACCCAGAGTCGGTGCATTATTATGTAAAACTGGCCTGATCACAAAAGATCATGTCTCGAAAGACCGATTAGTTTAGTAGCCTTGGAAACACTAGATACATTCATAAGTATTACATTACATCAGAAAGTGAAAAATCACAATAACATAGTCTCCATAATCCACACCCATATCCCCATCAGACTATCCATGTAGGTCATTTATAAAATACTTCTTCACATCCTGGAAAAATTAAAACATTGAAAGGGGTGAGCTCAAATGCTCAGTAAGGATAACAATATAGCGGAAACTTTCATAAATAAACATAAACATTTAAGGTAATGTATAACTGAATCAAAAAGTCTTTTAAACTTGAACATCAGCATAATATGGAAAAAATGAAATGAAATAATGCCATTTACTTATTCACATGGATATTCTACATGTCGAATAATCACATTCAATATCAATAACCATTTTCAAAATGATGGAATTCATAATGTCAGACTATCATAACCACGTAGCAAAGGCCTCGTGCAAAGACTACAAATAAGATTTCATCAAGACCTCGTTCCAAGACACTTGTTTGTCTAATGAGAACTACCGATGAATCGAGGAGCTATAGCGGGCTCCACCCGTCACATACTATGTCCAATTCATTCCTTATATGAAAAGGTTTAAACGTATCATAAACCATAACATAATCATATCACATAAAACATGCATAAAAGAAAACATAACATTTCCACTTTTCAATCACAATATATCAATACAATACATTGATATAATAAAAAAATTATCAAAACCATCATCAATACCAAAATAAAAGAAAAGTAAAACATGGAATTTATTTTTCATTTAAAAAACTTTATGGCTTGTAGAGGAAGCCGAAACACAAATAATGGTCACGGCGGCGAGAAGTCGTTGTCGCCGCATACATACGACAAAGAAAACAGTCCTTTTTGTCGTTTAGTAAAATGATTGGTATAAAAAAGATTACTTTTGAATAAACATAAAAGTCAAATGGGTTTATACACCGTATAAAGGAAAGTTGTGTATAAAACAAAATATGCCTTAATGAAAGGAGATTGAGATGAAGTCCCCTACCTCTTGTCTGACTAGACTAGATCAATCATTAACATCCTGAATAATAAACTAGAGTTAATTTCTACTTGATTAAGAAAATTTTTCATGTTCATTATTCATTTTATATCATTTATTACCATGTTATGAACATTATGTAATTATTTAAGTTACGAACGGTCGTTTTGTCGATCTTTGGTACTTCAATCAAAAATTAAATTGTTATAATTACAATTTGTTCATGTGGTAAAATATCCATTATATCCAGAATTATATTCAGGGTGTAGATATCATATATATCATATATATCGAGTATATACATTCATTTATAATATTACATCACATTTATAGGTAAGAAATGAAATGCACCGTTCATGGAGACGGTAAGCCGTACGTACGCATGAACGCTACTTTCATTTCTGTTTCATATTTAATGGAATGAAATCATTATTATATAAAGGTATATTATAATTACAATATAATATCATATATAATATCATTTAATCCCTCATTTATATTTCCCATATATGGAATTAACGATTTAAATCACTTTGAGGGGGCGGTAGTCCGCACTTCCTAAAATGAAGATATCGGGTTTACCCATAATGGAAACCATAAAGGTATGCCATAAATGAAAAATAAATAATAATAGTGAAAACATAAAAATAATAAATATCATATATAAATATAGTGACATCTTAATGGCCACCAAGAAATTTGTTAAAAGATGATTGAACAATCTTCGTTTCGTGAGGCAGTAATTCACAAACCAAAGAAACATTATGTTATTTAACCATTAAACAGAGGTGTGTGTAATTTTAAATAAAATCCTTCTCATAAAAACATCCTAGTATCTTGAAGATACTGGTTTTGTCTAAAAATAAAGTAATAAAAATAGTTTAAGGGGTTGGAGAAGCAAAATAAATCAAAAGAACATAAGAGAAGACATTACCTTAATATCGGGTAACTATTTTTGATTTGAGACAAAGGATTCCTTGGGAATACATCTACACAAATTGAGGCTTCTAGGGGAAAGAGAGGGAATTTGAGAGAGTATTTGGGAATAGGTTGGCCGAGAAAAATGGCTTTTAAGGTGCGAAAAAGGTGGTAGAGTTGGGGGCCTTTTATAAGAGGAGAGGTGGGGCACTCTTGGAATGTCATGAAATGATACATTATGATGAAATTATTTTCAGATTTTAAAGGTACCATAACGATATATTTAGAGGATAATGTGATAAGGGATCAAAATAAACCAATCCAATAGGTTTTAGACATGTTCATATCTTATAGTATACCTTATCTCTTCATTTTATTTAAATCGTTAATTAATGAGGTAATCGCTGCATCATCATAGAGTGATATATAAATTTATATATTTAATGCCTAAAAATTATAAAAAAATTACCATGATTTAGGAAATCCATTTAACATTCCAATGAATATATATAGTCAAAATTTTAACTTATATAACCCCATTTATTAATTGTTTTAGTAAAACAACACATCTTTGTGGCAATTTTATTTATACTTTAAATAAATAGTTATTAATGTCATTTTCATACCCAAGTGGCTCCATGGGGCCCCCAAGTTGACCCATTGATTTTCTTGGTCGGCCATGACTCATCCAATAAGTGTAGGACAAGTGTAAACGTAATTATATATTATTATACCATTATATTTACCTTAAATTACACTAATTACCTTTAATCGTGATTAATAAAACTGAAAAGTTACTATTCACCAAAAATTATTTTAATCCCGTTGAACAACATTTTACTTCATAATGACAATGATGTATGTCGGATATTTGAAATTTAAATCACAGAGGGGGTAAAATTTTATTTAAACAAAAAATCAGCTTTTTAACTACCACTTAGTGGTTTCACAATTCATTATAAATCGATTTTTTTCAGAAAAATACCAAAATTTAACTCTAAGCTATATTTGATATTCCAAATTCAAAAATGATGTCCATTTTACCAAATTCAATACATAAATATTTCATTAATTATTTTTATATTTAATTTCCACTGTCAAAACAAATAACGTGTTTTTAAGAAACAATATCTATCAAAAGATTAACAGTCGTTTATGTCAAATTTCAAAGTGAAATTAATTATAATGAAAAACATTGGATAAAATGGTAAAAGTATATTCCAATTGTAATTTAAAACCACTCAATAGTATAATTTATCACTATTAATTATTTTTATTAAAAAAGTTGTTTTTAAGTATTTTTCACTATTCATCAAAAATTGGAAGTTCTCAGAAAAATAAAAAAATTCAACATATGATAATTTCAATATTCAGAATCCAAAAATGGATTCCATTTTGAAATATAAAATTTATATAATTTCAAAAATTGGGTATTACTATTCATAATGGCTACATTGATTGGTCGCGGTGTGTTAGAATCTCGAACTTGCGTACAATTCAAGCTATTGCATTATTGAAAGAGAAGTGTACCGTGGAAACTTGGGGTGTTACAAAATATACATAGTTATCACTTCATAGAAACTATAAATATTAGTGTAACCAGATTATCATAGTTATCCCATTATTGAAACTATAAATTTTAATGAAACATGATTATCATAGTTATCAGATGATAGAAGCTATAAATATTAATGAAACACAATTATCATGACAAAGAATCATGGTTTGGGATTATCAAAACAACTGATTCCAACAAATCCCAAATTCTTCGTCATCTTGGGAAGATAAACATCTTCTTTTTGATTTCATGAATATCTTTTATCTTTTATTGTCTCCCTCTTTCTTCCAAGATCATATAGTCTTTCTCTCATCAATATCACTATCCTTTTATTTATTTCATTAGTGATAATTAGCCCCAAAGTGACCAACACCCCACATTCAAAAAATTTCAAAAAATGCATCCCATTATATTTCCATGTATCACTTTTTCACATTGTTAGAAAATAATAATAGGATTACATTGAAAATTTTACATACCTCATTTTAAGATTCAGAATCACTGGCTTCAACTTTAATAACAATCTTCTTTGACTTTTTTTCTTCAAAGACTTGAATTAAATTTATCTATCATCTTTTTTTCTATTCATATCATTTTCTCTTTTCATTTCATATGTGATAAGGGTGTTAGGTAAATCATTATGAAATAATTTATCAGGATCTCTATCTTCCAGTGAAGAAACCTTTGGATCTAATTTGTCAGGTAATATTCTCATGATCTTTTCAACAAAAGTAGAGTATTTCAGATTTTCACTAAGACATATGATAGTAATCACAATTTCATTTACCCTGGTAAATTATTCCCCGACATATTCATGCTCACCGATCTTCAAAACTTCATACTTCAATATCTATATTTTTATATTTTTCTTATTCATTTTTGTATTACCTTATTATATGTTTTTTAATTTATCCCTTATACCATTATCTGCGGAAAAACCTTTCCCTCTCAGGAATTAACTTTCAGAAATTGATGATGATATAAAAATCTTGTCCCATTACTTCATTCTAAATAAACAAATTTTCAATATGATTATGTGGTGCACAATCATCAGTGGGAGGAAACACAATTGTTGAGGCTTTAGAAAAATCATAACTGATATACATAAGATATGGAAGAATTATATCTTTCTAGATATGATTGTTCTTTCCATCAAATACTGGAATACCATTACTGTTCACAATGTTCACTTTCTCGATTAGCAAAGAATAGCGAAGGGAACTTGGCTTCGATACTAATTGAATGTTCCCAGTCAGAGTATTGTATCACTCATAGGGGGAGGAGGTGAATCAGTGATAATAATTTTATTTTATACATCTATTCAATTGAAACAACCTTTAGCTACTGATGAATATTTTAATTCCCTTCTGAGAAACATGTCAAAACACAACTAAAAGAAAAAAATTATTTTTAGGGTTCACTATTCAAAAAGTATAGTTACGTCCTTGTTATTGTATGGAAATGATCCAATACCTTTAAATACACTAGAAATAAATCCTTGGATTACAATGAGTAGGATGTACCATTACACTTGTGTAGCACTATTAAATAATACCTATAGTGCATGCAGAACCTCTTAGCACAATAGGGTTGTACATTTTTTTTAACATCTCATGTTATCTATCCTTTTAATGAAATCACCAAATATATTAAATTTTAAAACAATTCTTCTTTTCCTTACTAAGAAAAAAGGTACGAAACTCTTAGACTATGTAAAACAATAAGTCTGATTACCCTGAGAACGATGCTCCTAGTATAATTCATCTCAGTCCAATCACGTCAAAACATGTAAAAAATAGACAAGATAAATAGAATCATCCCCACATCAAAACCTCTTATTCTCTCTCTAAAACCCAAATATAATCTATCCTCTACATTGAATTGTACTCATTGTCAGAAATTACAAAGTACCTCCTCCTTTTATAGGTGACAATTTGGTGGGAATCCAAATGTTTTTCTTAATCAATCAAAATTTCCCAAATTTTAATTTCCCCCTAACATTGTGGGACACATTTTTTACTTCATCACAGTTTTTCGAAGCGTCTCGAATCTTCTTGAAACGTTATCTCAATCATCATCTCATTCATTTGTTTCACCATAACAATTTCTTATTCTAGAAATCTAATCCAAATTTTCTTTTAGAATCCCATGATTTTTGGTACAATTATTTAGTATGATTATTTCTGGGTATGGTGGTCTTTAATTGGAATAATCAATTTTCTTTCACTTTAACCTATGAGTTCGATGTAGAATATTGTCATTACCCTCTCGGCATGACAGTCATCATCACTTCACATTATAATTCCATCAACATAATACTTTTCTCTTTTCTTTTGGCACAACTATTTCAATAGGCATGACTATTCTAATCGACATGACTATTCCCAACGACATGGCTATTCCATCGGCACAACTCTTTACTATTTTCCATCAGCAAACTAATTCCATTGGCACAAATCATTCCTCTTCCATCAGTATGTGAATTCCACAAGTACGACTATTCCATCAACAGGACTATTCCATCAGCATGATGTTGAGTCTGATGCAAAACAAATTCATTACTAGGATGGCATGAAATGAATCATATGTTCTTTTATTGGCATGACTATTCCATCGGCATGACTATTCTATCAACATGACTATTCCATCGGCATAATTATATGTCTGATGCAAAAAAGTCTTTACCATGTCAGAATGACATGCATCAAATCTTCTTTCATCAGCACAACTATTCAATCAGCTCGATTATTCCATAATCACGACTATTCCATCAGCCCGACTCTGAGTACAATGAAAAACAATGTAATTACCATGTCAGCATGACATGCATCATATTGTTTTCATGATCACAACTATTAAATGAGCTCAAATATTCCATCGGCATGGCTATTACATTGGCACAACTCTGAGTTAGACGAAAAAAGCACTACCATGTCGGCAGGACATGAATCAAATATTCTTTTATTGGCATGACTATTCCCTCAGCACAAATATTCCATCCAGATGACTATTCCATCTGCACTACTCTGAGTCCAATTCAAAAAAAATTCATTACCATGTCTTCATTAAAGGCGTCATATATTCTTTCATTAATATGACTATTACATCGTCACTAATATTCCATCATCATGACTATTCCCATCCTCATAAACATTCATAGTTTTTCAATAGTCAACACCAATTCAAAGATTTAAATAGCCACCACCATTCATATATTTTTAGTAGTCACCACTATTCACATATTTTTAATAGTCACCACCATTCACAGCTATGTAATAGACACAACCATCCACAGATTTTGAATAGTCACCACTATTCACAACATTTTAATAGTCACCATCATTCATTGCTTTGTAATAGCCACAACCATTCACAGATTTGTAATAGTCACCACCATTCACAACATTAAAATGGTCACCACTATTAACAGCTTTGTAATAGTCACCACCATTCATAGCTTTTACTTACCCATTTATTTCATCAAGATAAAATCACACGTTCTACCACTTTACTTATGAATTTTGAGAATTCCAAAATAGAAAAGCATTATCAAATTTTTCATTTCAATGTATCATAACATTACATTGATTCTAGTTTCTTACATTCCTTCTAATCCCACAGAAAATATTTCCGAATACAAGGGTCTGATTCTTTTAAAAATAGAAACCCAAAACAATTGTTTCCAAAATAAAGTGATGTGTTTTATTTTATTCGAAACCAACCTTGAAAACAAAAAACAACTCTTGAAACCATCATCACCTTTATCATCAGCTTGGTCCCCTCATTTTTATTTTGTGTTCACTTGATCATATAAGTGAGAAATGTAAAAAATATTGTTTAATAATCATGAAGGTTTTTGAATTATATGCTTAAATCTCTATGATAATATTGGATTGTCCAATAATATATCCACTAAGATGATTCAACTTTATATACTATTTATTCCAATATGAATGCGAAAAGTACCAAAATAAAAAATCTGGAAAAAAAAATTCAAGAAAAAAAATGATAAAATAATATGAAATCATTTACATATCAATGATCATGACTATTTATAGATTTTTATTTCTGATTATATATCAATGATTTTTTTTCTATGATATTATTATTTTAAATTTCATTTATTAATTGATTTCATGTCATTTTAACAGCTAATTTACATATAATTGATCCCCTATCAACTGGAACAATAATTATACATAATCAACACAATATGATTTCATACGGATATATTCTATGTACCATTATAGATACATTATATTTTTTTTAACAAATTTTCATAACCCATATGTATCATATTTATCAATAAAATGTGAGTTCAATTATATTGGAATACAAACTGGAGTGGTTGATCTTAACCCATTACATTAAATAAGAAAATTATACAGGGATGAAACCAAAAAGGTCCACTCTTCAATACAAAACATAGAGTGACAGGATACCACTATTCCAACTTCTAGGAGAATTTGATGGATTAATAACCAATATAATGATGTAAAACCATCATAATTAGAAGACATTAGTGAGTTTGTTATCTAATATACAATAACTATATGAATGTAACCTAGGATAGATCCCACTCATCCTGGATTCCTCTAGAAGAATGAGAACCCCTGACCTGATGGCTAAAATGATGATTATCATTCCAATCTCCGAATTAAAGGAACAATAAATGATTTAATGTTTAGGGAATCCCATTATGACCATTAAATAGGCGTTTTCCAGCCATTATACTATGACCCCTACGGATTTTCTATCAACTTTTTTTTAGACTCAGGGAATATTATTTCATACCATAGCCTGAAAGACTCACCTAGATTCCAAAAATGTTTCATATGCCATAATTTCTAGTACCTCACGTTAAAAGAACTAAAATTCTCATAGATATCCTCCACACAATCACTATAAAACCCACCATGCTGATAATTATGATGGTTGTGCTAGAATGACTTGAAAAGGGGAGATTAATCATTAATAAACTTAATCACAATATAGATCATAGAAATACATGATCATGGATTCTACCATAATCCAACCATTCATGGTTAAATGGTATTGATTAATGCAACAGAGTCTTATTACATGAAGCCCACCTCCCAATATTTGGTAATATAAATTTCAAATCAATAGATTGTTGATATTAAAAAATACAACCATATCTATATTTTCATTAGGGTTTGAATGAAATATCATATCCAATATTAGCTAACCCATGGGAATTAATATTTGGGATATTATATAAATCAACGTAACAACTGTCAGATTCCTCATATATGGTCGAGATGCTTCCTTATAAGGAAATCCTCTTGCTGTCTGCAATACTCTAATCAGAAGATACATCATTTCCATCAAAATATCAATATACATTTCAAATTCCATTATAAAATGTTCATTATACATGATGCAATTAGACCAAAAAATTATAGGAAATTATGATGATGATCTGGATATTTTGAATATTTTCCACAACAGTTACTTTAAGTGGATCATATAGTCAGAGTTAGTAAACAATCCATATTCACAAGAATAAGAATATTTTTATGAAATGATTTGAGAACAATAATTTGATATGTTTTTGGATAGTATTGTTTCTCTCATCAATGAAGGATTAACATTAACCAAACATGTCAAAGTGGTGTATATTACATACCTCAAATGGAACATGGGGAATACACACAAACACCATGATGGAATATAACACCATATTCTAAATATATAAAAAACATTAAATACATGATAAAAAATAAAGACATGGAGATATTAATAATATTTATATTGTTTTTCTTCCCAAATCCACCATGAATTAGTTTCACCTGCAATATGATTTCTATGATAGTATCAGATTAGTTCATTATATATTAAGAGAATAATCCCCTCATGTTTGAAAATTAGTATAGGAAAAATATTAACTGTTACACTTCACCCCTATTGTGGACTGAAAAATGATTCCTGAAGGTGGCGTCGATTAAATTGATTAATTTGATAGTATATCCATGATTCTATCAATATAAAAAGAGAGTTTATAAATTAATAAAGTGACATACTTATTGATAATAGAGAGTCTTCTAAAATGGAAACTTATTTTCCAACAACGATATAATAGAAAAAAACTTTGAGAAAAACCATACATTCAATATTCACAACAATATAGGCTTAATAATCTATTAGGGTAACTTTCGTTTAGATAACCTCAATTAAGGATAAATTTAATATGGAATTGGGGTGAATTTATCCAAACCACTTAAACCCCATCACATGGAGCTGGGAAAATTGTAATCCTAACATCAATTAACCATCAAAATAGACCTAAAATAATTTTTCTTCCGTAGTTGTAGACCCACCTATAAGAAGGTTAATGTTCTCAAGGATGGGGGAAACATAATAAACCAATGATAAACTGATCAATCATCCAACCATATATGTAGTGGATTTACTAGGTTATTACTTCAATATTACATGACACAGAGAATCCTTTATTCCATCATCTTCAATGAACTAAAAATATAGGATATTGTGTGATAATATTCTATGATCAATAATCCCATTTAAAAAATGGATATTCTCACTTATTATGGTGTAACACATTAAGGGTATATCATTCTTCATTAAAAAACCAATTATGAAAGCATGTATTACAATGAAATACATATTGTATTTTCATCAATACACATATACAAAGATACCAAAACATCCAACACAAAGAGTATAAAAGGTGACTGATTGATATACAAATTCTCTGTTTGAAAAAATACATGAAGAATGTCTTTTCAAACTATTAAATTGTTTAAAAAAATTATGAATCATTCTAGACCCATCATTATGAAGTACATGAAAATTTTCTCAATAATGGTAGGGGTAAATACAAATCTATAATATTATCTCACATGATTCTTGATGTTTTAGAGACACTCTAATTATAATAAGAGTAAGAACAATTGAATAAAAAACATTAAGAGTTTCAATAATTATATATTATAATAAATCAAATGAATGTTCCAAGTGTTGATGACATTAAAGTTGAATGCCATTCAACACAATTTGATGAAATTAAACTTGAGGGAATTGGTTAAATTATATATTTATAACCTATTTTTTAATAGTTAATAAGGGACACTATATTATTAAGTTAAATACCTCCTAAGTGTGGTATCTAAAAAGGACCATCATGTTCTTTGGGATATCCCACAGGTTGAGTTTGTGTTTTTAATTTTTTAAATGATTCATATAGAAATTACATTTGACATATTTTATAGTGATTAATTTGATCACTACAAAACATGTATTGGTACACAAACTTATGGAATAATATATTGAAACATGTTTCAATACTAAAAATGAGTAGATAGTCTTGAGAATGATTTTGATTCGACCAATATTATATAGTAAATAAGTTTTATTGTGTGATTTAAATAAGTTGAGTGTTTATACTCTACACATGATACTGAAATTTCCTTTTTTTATATGAAAAGATCAAAAATTTAAAAAATATTTAATATTTCTTGATAATAATAAAAGAGGTTGCTACAAATTAAAATTCAATGAAGTTATTGTTTTTATATTTACTCTACTTCTAATTCATATTCTAGATCTATAGTTTCAAGATCACTATACCCTTCATTATTCTTAATATTTTTTTAAATTATTACATTCAATGCACTACATGTTATTATTAATTTTTTTGTGCCTTAATATTATATGGTATTAATTTATTAATGAACAAATTAATTTATATTTCAAGAAAATGAATATTCTCATTTGAATTTGAAGTTCAAATTTAATTTATAAATAAATAACATCATATTAATGAGGTAACAATTTTCTAAAATGAATACTACTACAAAATATTAATCTATTTTAGTCATCAGATTTATTTTGAATGACCATGGAATAATTCACGTTATAAATGGCTACATCATATAATTACCATGAATCTTTTCCAAAATTTAATCAAAAGATCAATTTTTATGGCACAAAAACGTTTTTC
This sequence comes from Viscum album, assembly GCA_963277665.1. Classification (NCBI taxonomy): domain Eukaryota; kingdom Viridiplantae; phylum Streptophyta; class Magnoliopsida; order Santalales; family Viscaceae; genus Viscum; species Viscum album. The sequence goes on along the minus strand of OY728151.1, from coordinate 497,725,089 downwards.
ATGGAAAAAACTAACTTACTTCTATATAATAACATAATATTTTTTTACCACCATTTATCACTATGACACAATGGTCTTATTATTTTTCTGTAATATATATTATTAAAGGGATATGATAATATTAATGAAATGAACGTTTTTCTCCAATATATTTTATCATATATTCTCTTCATAATACATTCATTAAGTCCCAATATCTATGTAATCAAATTTAATATATCATAATTGATTTGATTTCATGAAATATTTTTTTCATTATTTTTTTTATCATTTATAAATATAATTCTTGGAGTTTTTTAGAAATTCTAAATTTTTCCATGTCTTAGACACAAAAAAATAAAAAAAATGTCTCATACATTTTCAGTATAATATTATGAATTTGTCAATTTCTTTGTTTTGTGTTCAGAATGACTGTTATGAATTTTTGAATGACACATTCTCAGAATTATATGAATAATATTGTTTTCCTTTTATGTTAAAATTGTATCATACTTTTTTTCTATATATCTAATGCATCTTTGACATATTTTGGAGTGACTCTTACAAAATAGTCTAATGAACCATAAAAAATTGACAAATAACCCATACAGGATTCTGGATAACTCTTACAAATTTTAATGATGAAACCTAAATTTTTCAAATCACCCATAAATATTTTCATATAAAACTTATAAAAAATCATATAAATTTTCTAAATTGTAAATGACTTTTATGAAAATTTATGACTTTTTCATTTTCTAATTATGTTTTTCTAAATTAGCCTTATGAATTTTATAATAAAACTTATGGATATGATAATGATTGTATTATATAAATCATATCTTTCAAAAATAAAAAACCATAGTAAATATAAAAAAATAAATCCAAATGAATTCCATACACCTCAAATCCCTGAGAATAGTGATCACCTCAGCTAAAAAACAATCTATGTATGTATGAATATGATTTATTTATTAACAAAAATAGAAAAAATATACACATATATTTTTATTATTATTTTATTACACTCATTGATTAGTTTATCATTATAACTAATTCTCCATGGTTCTCAGCAATATACACAAAGACTACAGGAATGCCAGATCTCAAAAAATCTTCATCCAACAAATATAAAATATATCCCATTGTATATTGTTTGAAAAAATTGTTTATAAATAATTTTTAAAATAAAACTAAGTATAAATAATTATCATTAAATATTTAGAATTATACATGAGAAAACTATGTTCATGGAATAATAATTTTTAACAGTAAACTGTGGTTTTCTCTAAATATTATCTCGCAAAAACCCTCTCAAATCCATAAATATCACATAAATAAAATTTGAAATACTATAAAAAATTTCTTCCACTATTTCACTAATTTTCCAAAATATCAGAATATTTTTTTTCACCAAATTCATGCACACCAATTATTTTATAATATATAAATATGTCCTAAAATCTCACACAACCACATGATGAGGTTATAGATTTCTCATTTTTAGAAAAACGTCTCTAAATTCATGATAAAAAAAATATGGGATACGTCCCCCATTAATTAGTATAAATATCTAGGATTTTATATAAAGTTGTTTTATCCCCTTTTTAAATCCATTTTTTGCAAAAAAAATGAATAAACATAAAGATATGTTTATGATCCTTCTCACACATTGACAACAATATCAAATCATTCTGTGATATGTGGGTGAAAATATGATATCATATTTTTTAGATAAATTATATTTAACTCTCATCATCAACCTCTATATTTTAAATGAATTATTTTTAGTGGTTTAGCTATTATATAGATACATCCCCATATTTCGGATCAAATGCACTCTTAAACACATTTGTATGTACAATAACATTAATGAAGTGATATTTTTATACATGTTTTTTGAAAAATAATGGTGAACATTACTTCTTTATAGACTGGTAAAAAATTGATTTTCATATACCATAAGTAGTGGTATCATTAATTACACCTTGACATACTCCATTTATTCCATTATCCATATGAATTTTATTATGATTTAAGTTGAAACCATATTTTTTCAACAATGTTGAATTTCATTGAGCATTGATATTTTTATTACCAATATACACACCCTTCATTCAAGAAATAAAACATAATTAAATGTTGATAATTGTTCATAATCATTTAAAACATAATTTTCATCAATATAACCAATCATTTCAAGCTGTCTAGTACTATTGAATTTTAATTTATTATTCATAGTGGCATTTATATCTTTTAGAATTACCATTCATAAAATTATATGATAATCATTCAATAAAATTTTATACATGATACATAATGGAATAACTGTAAATAAATACTTTTGTAGGTCCAAATAAGGTAAATTTATAATAAAAATTTATAATTTTATTACATCAACTTCCATCTCCCTTTGTTCTTTAGAAAATAATGTTCACAATAATGTTTGAGTAGACACCATCATTGTATTCCATGAGCCAATATTTGTCATATATTCTCATGTATTTAATTCATATAAAATAATGATTTTATTTTTATCTAGAGAAATTTTCAAGCCAAAAAAGTATATATTTTTTCAATTGATGAAAATTCAAAAAAAAATCCTCTATAATGAAAACTCTTCATATAATGAGTCATTTAAAAAATAATAAATTATATCATCTACATATTAAATAAAAATATTTTATACCACATTACCTTTTTAATATAGAGGATATTGTCAAAATCTATTTTTTCAAAACATAACGACATGAATAAAGTAAGTGATATTTAAAAACAATCTATTGTAGAATTATTAATCCCAATAAAATCCATCTTCAACCTGATAATGTATATTTCATCTTCACTAATAAATAAACCATAATTTATTTCAATGAATACTTCCCCATTGAAATGTCTATTTTGAAATGAAGTCTCAAAATCAATTTATTAAATATTATATCGAATTTTTAAATAATAAATATATATGTTCTATTTGAATTTTGTGTATATAAATATGTGAGATGGTCTCATAAAAAGTAAAAAATTTAACATATGTATAACATATTTACAGAATTCTATCCATGATTTCTATAATATCTAATATTTCATTCACCTTTTTTTACAAACTACTTTATTCCATCAACATTCTTATTTTGGATTTGGGGAAAACAATAATGCGGTATTATTCTCAATCTAATTAAGTTTTTAATTCATAGGATCTATCTAGTCATGATTCTATAATTCTTCATTTACATATCTCGGTTGAACATCGAAAAATATTTAGGTATGTGTCATCATCAACTTTTATCAATATAATTTTTTTCCTTATTATACAATTATATTTTATACTCACCAATTACTTTATTACAATTTAATGATTTGATTGAGTTTTTTAGTAATCCCATGAGATGTATGAATCATCATATTCAATATCAAATACAATAAATGTTTTTTGAATCCTCACCATGATTCTTAACAAAAATTACATTATTATAATTAGTAATGGAACATGAATAATTATGATTAATACAATTATTTTAGTGTTTTGGAACCTTTAAATAAATAATTTATATATAATTATATATTTCATTATTGTAATAGTTCGATCCTTATCAATTTCATGGATATCCATGGAAAATTATACAAATTTCTCTCATCTCAATCATCCAATGTTTCTCACCATTCAAATTGATGACATAAGGGGTACTAAAAAACCATAAATATTTCATAAATTTGATTTTACCACAATAATACATAGATGGTGGTATATTTTAATATTGTATTCAAAAAAATTGTTTTTGAGTGTTGTGTATTTCACTAACTGCATGTCTACAAATTTTTGAGAAATGTCATTCTCAGTTGACATTGTATAACCCATCTCCATAAAAATAATAACCATATATTTGGAAAAATCTTTTTAATTTAGTATATAGTGATCTTTATTCACGGTGAATACTATGTTTCTACAGATCTATAAAACATAATTAACAATTATATTTTCCACTATTTTATGGATTTTCTATGGACAATGAATACACATTATTAGTAGCTCTTCCAAGAGTTTTGATCATTTTAATAGCCTCTAATATGTATATAATAAAAATAATACATTTTTATGGGTAAATAAATAAATAATGTAAAGAGTATACTTATAGATATATATATATATTCCTATTTCTTCCTTATAGGCCTAAAAAGTTTTGAATGAATGAGATCCAATAGATGAGATATTTGAATTTCTACTTTCATTTGTGGATATTTAACAAAATTAAACATTTGACAATTATAAAAAATCTAGTATCATTCTATATTTATCATAAGAAAATAACAATCATACTATCATCGATTATTTATTCCCATGTTTTTTCCAAGATAAAAAATAATTCATTTCAATAATGGATTTTATTTATTTAGGAGTAAATAACATGAATATTTATAATCACCAACCTAAAATGAAATTCATCATTTTATCTATCATGTTTTAAAAACCTATCCATATTTTACTGTCTTGAATAAAAACCCATATTTATTGAATTTTACTATATAAATTTTTCAGCATATCATTGATATGATGAATATATTTAGATTTGTCCCATGAAAATATTAACTCTTGTTAGAGTTCAAAATTTGGATTTCCCAATAATGTTTGACCAATATCATTTTGTCATGTGACTGATCATTTTTCAAGATCATTAAACCTTCTTAATTCCTTTTAATATCAGTATAATTGGTACATCACATATCATTTGTAAATAATATCCAATATCAAGCATCCATGGGACTTCTCTTTTGAGTATTTAATTTAAATTTCATTATCAAAATTATTTTCAACATTTTGTCCCTAGCTATTGTAATAACATTAGTGCATTATAATATATAATCATTTATGCCTATATTCTAGTGACACAGTATTCATTAGTGTTACAAGACAAGTCACATCTTCAAATAATGTATTGTTATTGATGAAATTTATTATCATCCATTAATAAATAGTTTTTTCTTTTCTTCTAAATAATTATATTTTTAGTAATATTGTTTCTAAAATAAATGTGCCACCAAAACATTCTATGATGATGTGAATATTATAATAAAATTAAAAAATACATTTTTTGTGTTCATATCCTCTATAATGAAAATAATAACCATAACATGCATATTTTCCAATAATAATAGATTTCTATATAGATGTTGTCACCATTATTTTCAACATCCATTTCTCATTATTTTGGATAATTTTTTAGTTCCAAAATTTTATTATACTTACAATCACCATTGGTTGATATGGGTTTCATTTAAAAATCTTTTGAAATAATTTATTTGTTTAATTATTTATTTTATGTCTGTTTCACATAATTTCATGATTTTTGATAATATTTATGTTTTTTGAGAAACATTTATTTCATTATATTTTTATTCAAATCATACATTACCATAGTTTTTTATGATAATGTTATCTCATTTATCATGATTTTTATTCCATAATTTGTGTCTTATCATTCAATAAAACAAAAACACCTTTCAGAACCCGATTCTTCTAACATTAATTGAATTCATAAATAATACATTTCATGTTGAATTTATATTTATATAACTACTTATTATAATTATGAAATTTATACCAGACAGTGTTGTTATAATTATACTTTACTTACAATCATTAATTTATAAAAACATTTAAATGATTCTTATTAAAAATAAATCTATTCAAATGGTCATTTTTTTAACAACCCTGATTCACCATAATTTTTAGAAAAATCACTCTCTTTTAATGATATTCTGTATTTAATAGAATATTTTATTATATTTTAAATCTTTGAGGTCATTAATTGAAACTACATTATTTATAATTTCAATATAAACTCATCTTCATTTTATTCGACACTTTTAGTAGCACTAAATTCAGCACTGGTGAAATATTCATCAATCACATTAAAAGTTAGTAGTTTTTCTTCAACTTCATCATTGGAATTCATAAAATCTAATTATTAGTAACTATAAATAAATAATTAATCTGTTATAATATTTTTATATTTTTTTATATTTATATAATTTCAATCGATTCCATTTTCACGAAAAAATTGCTTTATTCGATATTGTTTCTTTTTTCATTTGAATACATTTAACCTCTAAATTTCATATTCACTAACATTATCATTCATAATAATTGGTTATTTTGAGAAAAATTATAAAGGATTAACAATTCAATGAAATTTTTTCCAAATTTCCATTTATTTTTCCTATTCAACTTTATTTAATTTAATTTAACAGTGACATGAGTTTTCCCATGCTACAACATCGTATTCTTCATCGGTTTACTCATATTCTAAAACTGATTATTTGATACCCCTATATTTTTTTGATTCATTATTCCCTTTAATTTTTTCCATAATAATGTTTTTGAAGAATCTTTCCTTCCACATCTCACGTTTAAAAATAATTTTCCATAAGTGATCCAAAGGAACTATATGTAGTTCATGGAGTTAATGAATGGTAAATTTAACATAAAACCAATTTAGAAGAATTTATAGTGTCATATTTACAATCAATGTAACATCTATTTAGTGACCAAAGATTTTATGACTTATTTATATATAATTTATTATAAAGAATTTTTCACTTTAAATTTCATATTCTATCATTTTTAGGTCTTTATAAATCAACCTCTAAACATTTATTTTAACCTGATTCAACATTTCTTTTCCATAATATATTGTTTTTTCAATTTACCATATATTCTCTTTGTTATATTGATCCATTTTTTTTAAAATAATACCTACCATAAAATAGTTGATAGAATGGTGTTTGTAGAATGTCTTGAATTATTCATGTTATTTCCATCAACTAGTTTCAATTTATCACCATCAAAAAGACGGGTTAAATCATTAATATTATCCTCTAGAACTAGAAAACTAATTGAAAATACATATGAAAAAATTTGTTCTTTTTATGACTTTATTTATAACCTATGGTACAAATTTCATTGGTGATATATGAATTATTATTTTACATATTTATATATGATTTTTAGTTAAAAAATTTTCAATGATAGTAACTTTACCTATTTATACATTTAGATGAAGAACATAAATGATATTTTAAACGCTGGGATATGGACCCTCAATATTGGTTGGAAATCATTGATTATTTGGGTATTTGGGGGTGTGTTACTGATTTTCTTTCTTTATGTTTACTATAGAAACAACTATTACAATAATTAAAAGTGATTAAATTGATCAGTACCAATCACACTCAAGCACATACAAAAATGTAATAATAGATTCTTTTGTGGTTCACTACAAAAAACTAGTATTTAGTCCTTATCATTATCTCAATTCACTTAAGAGAATACAATTCAAATGTTTCATCATGTGGATATTAAATAAGTAGGTTTTATAATTTAATGTGATACATATATACATCTTAATTGTGTAATGGGACCCCACATAATAAAAAATTATTACAAATATATTAAATATAATGATCGATTCTACATTTGAGAAAGATTTCCGTAATGTTTGTGTTGTCTCGATTCTTGTTCTATCTCTTCCAGATAAATACTTACAATATCATGTTTCCTATTTTTTTTCTATATTATATGTAATATATTTAATCATTTCTTTATAGGATTTACAATTTGGAGTTATGTTTTTTGAAGAACACCTACATGATACTCATTCATAAAGGATCTATTATTTTATATTTCACGAAGAGGAAAATAATCATTCATATTTAAATTTAAAATTTAAAATAAAAAAATCTTCCATCAATTGTACTAATAAATATATTCATCTATTAATAATTATTCAACTTCTTATTCTTCAATTTCTATTAATTGATCAATCCAGGATGACTATAACATAATTTATTACATTACTAGATTTTTCAGGTATCGATGAAATGATTTCATAGAATGAAATCATAATTGATTTTTTATTTCTCATGGTTTCCCATCACGTTGTAGGGATCCTATTGTTTAGTACTAAACATTACGGTAACATTACAATGATAATTTATCCTGTAAGAACCATTTTATATGATAACATGAATCATGAATTCTCATTATGTTATTTATCCCATTAATCCTTTTAACAACATCTTCTCATTTTATATATTAAATTCTACATAATATCTATAAATAATGATTTCCAAAATTCCATATTTACATTAAAAAATAAATTCTTATAAAATTACATGAAATCCAATATTTGAACATGTTTGGAACCCTTAGAGGTCAAAAACAAATTGATTCTTAATTATTTACTATATTCTGATAGATCTTACAAAATTATTGTGTAGTCATACGAACAACCATTATGGATTAAAAACATACTATTAAATTGGATAAAATGACTCTTATTTGTTTCCCATAACCACTAAAGTGACTCTTACAGATTCTAGAAGTACTATTATATAATCAGAGAATATCCAACCCTAAAATAGAAAATAACCATTACATGTTTTCATATAACACATATGAAATGTTATCATGACTCATATGTTTTCGGCTATACCATATGTATTCTCAAATTTATATTATAATAATACATATGTGGCTTTTATGATTTTCAGGAATATAAATAAATTAATCCCTTTTATTTTTTTATCTAACTATTCTAGATGACCCATGTGAATATCTAAATGTCTTTTTCAAATCCCGGAAGTTATCAATTTTCTAATACTTGTCTTATCTACAATAATAGCCTGATAAATAAATCCAAGAACCCACAAACATATTTTAAATTCCATTAATATTTTCTAAAGTATTAATCACATATAATAAATATTATTTTATATATGATTGAATATGAATTATTCATTAAATAGAAAATAAAAAAATCATATATACTTATTTTTCATCTTTTTCACTACTTATTTAGATTATCATTACAAAAAACACTCTATGGGTCTCAAAAATATTCCCCCGTGGTCAAAATCACTATAGAGCATAACTAATTCTTAAACCATGGTTACAAATATCATTATTACTCACATGAAAATTCATCATTATTTGATTTAGTATAGTCATCCAGGTAACATCCCAATTCTTGGAGTGATATTAGAATACAAGAAAATAAACTCCCATTGATCCCACTGAAGGTATGTTAGGAATGAAAGAAACATTAAAAAAGAAAAAAAGAATCCATACACTGAATATTTTTTTTGACACAAATAAAAAAAACTTATAGGGATGAAATTTCATCTATTTTGGGAACTTATTTTTTATCAAATGGATACCCTTAATATAGGAAAATTATTTGGTGATTCAGTGATAAAGGTTATTTTGTAAGATATTCTCTATTTTGGGGAACATTAAATGCTTAAGGGAAATAGAAAACAATGGGATTTAATTTGTGGAGTAATGTATGAAATATTATTTTGGAAGAATATATGTTTATATTGTGGACATAAGTTGTTTTGGGTTATTTATGTATCATATTTATCAATAATAAGTGAGTTAAATTATATAGGAATACAAACTGGAGTGGTTGATCTTAACCCATTACATTAAATAAGAAAATTATATAGGGATGAAACCAAAAAGGTGCACTATTCAATACAGAGCTTAAAGTAGAAGGATACCACTACTACCACTTCTAGGAGATTTTGATGGCTCAATAACAAATATAACGATGGAAAACCATCATAATTAGAAGACATTAGTGAGGTTGTTATCTATTATACAATAACTATAAGAATGTCACCTTTGATAGATCCCACTCATCCTGGATTATTCTAGTAGAATGAGAACCCATGAACTTATGGCTAGAATGATGATTATCATTCCAATATCCCAATTAAAGGAACAATAAATAAGTTAATGTTTAGGGAATCCCATTTTGACCATTAAATAGGAGTTTTCTGGGCACTATACTATGACCCCTATGGATTGTCCATCAACTTATTTTTTTCACTCAGGGAGTATATATTCATACCATAGCATGAAATACCCAACTAGATACCAAAATTTTTTCATAGGCCATAATTTGTAGTACATTAAATTCAAAGGACTAAATTCTCATAGATATCCTCCCCATAATCATTGTAAAACCCACTATGCTGATAATTCTAATGGTTGTGCTGGAATGCATTGAAAAGGGGAGATCAACCCATAATACAGTTAATCACAATATAGATCATAGAAATACATGATCATGGATTCTTCCATAATCCAGCCATACATGGTTAAATGGTATTTATTAATTCAACAAAAAATTATTACATAATGCACACATCCCAATATTTGGTAATATAAATTTCAAATCAATAGATTGTTGATATTAAAAAATACAAATGTATCTATATTTTCATCAGGGTTGGAATGAAATATCATATCCAATATTATCTAACCCATGGGAATTAATGTTTGGGATATCATATCCATCAACGTATCAGCCATGAAATACCTCATATATGGATGAGATTCTTCATTATGGGGAAATCCTCTAGCTGTCTGCAGTACTCTCATTGAATGATACATCATTTTCCATCATAATATCAATATGCATTTCAATGTCCCTTATGAAATGTTCATTATACATGATACATTTATACCAAATAATTATGGGAAATTATGATTATGATCTAGATATTTTGTATATTTTCCACAAGAGATTCATTAAGTGGATCATATAGTCAGAGTTAGTAAAAGATCTATATTCAAAAGACTAAAAAGATTTCTATGAAATGTTTTCAGAACAATAATTTGATAGGTTCTTGGACATTATTGTTTCTCTCATCAATGAATGATTAACATTAACAAAATATGTCACAGAGGTGTACATTGCACACCTCAAATTCAACAAGGGGAATACGCACAAACACCATGATGGAATATAACAACATATGCCAAATATATAAACAAACATTAAATACAAGATAAAAAATAATGACCTCATGATATTAATAATTTTTATATTGTTTTTGTTCCCAAATCTATCATGAATTAGTTTCAACTGCAATGTGATTTCTATGATAGTATCAGAGTAGTTCATTATATATTATGAGAATAATCCCCCCATGTTTGATAATGAGTAGTAGTAAAAATATTAACTGTTACACTTCACCCCTATTGTGGACTAACAAATGATTCATGAAGGTGACGTCGATGATGTTGATTAATTGGATAGTATATCCATGATTCCATCAATATAAAAAGTGTGTTTATAAATTAAGAAAGTTCCACACTTATTGATAATAGAGAGTCTTCTAAAATGGATACTTATTTTCCAACAATGATATAATAGAAAAAACCCTTGAGATAAACCTTACCTTCAATAGTTACTACAATATAGGCTTAATAATATATGAGGGTAACGTCTGTTTACATAAACTCAATTAAGGACAAATTTACTATGGAATTGGGGTGAATTTATCCAAACCACTGAAACCCCATCACATAGAGCTGGGAAAATTGCAATCCAGACCTCAATTTCCCACAAAATAGTCCTAAATAAGTTTTGCTTCTGTGGTTTTAGACCCACCTATAAGAAGCTAAATGTTCTCAAGGATGGGGGAAACATAATAAACTAGTGATGAACTGATCATTCATCCCACCATATATATAATTTATTTCCTAGGTTGTTACTTCAATATTACATGACATGGAGAATCCTCTATTCCATCATATTCAAAGAACCAAAAATATAGGATAATGTGTGATAATATTCTATGATCAATAATCCCATTAAAAAAACTGGATGTTCCCACTTATGATGGTGTAACACATGGAGGGTATATCATTCTTCATAAAAAAACCAATTATGAATACATGTATTACAATTAAATACGTATTGTATTTTCATCAATACACATCTATAGAGATACACAAACTTCGAACACATAGAGTAGAAAATGTGACTAATTGGTATAGAAATTCTCAGTTAGACAAAATACATGAATAATGTCTTTTCAAATGATTAAATTGTAGTAAAAATATTATGAATCATTCTAGACCTGCCATTATGATATACATAATTATTTTCTCAATAAAGGGTGGTGTAAATATAAATCTATAATATTATCTCACATGATTCCTGACATTTTAGAGACACTCTAAATATAATAAGAGTAAGAACAGTTGAATAAAAAACATTAAGAGTTTCAATAATTATATATTATACTATATCAAAGGAATATTCCAAGTGTTAAAGACATTAAAGATTAATACCATTCAACACCATTTGATGAAATTAAACTTGAGGGAATTAATGAAATTTTATATTTATAACCTATTTTTTAATAGTTAATAAGGGACACTATCTTATTAAGTTAAATACCTCCTAGGTGTGGTATCTAAAAAGGACTGTCAAGATCTGTAGGTTATCCCACTGGTTGAGTTGGTGCTTTTAATTTTATTATTGATTCCTATAGAAACTACAGTTGACATATTTTATAGTGATTAATTTTATCACTACAAAACATATATTGATACACACACATATTTAATAATATATTTAAACATGTTTCAATAACAAAAATGAGTACATAGTCTTGACAATTATTTTGATTCAACAAGGATCATATAGTAAATAAGTTTCATTGTGTGATTTAAATAAGTTGAGTGTTTATCCTCTACCCATGATACTAAAATTTCATTCAACTATATGAAAAGATCAAAAATAGAAAAAATATTAAATATTTCATGAAAATAATAAAAGATTATACCTACAAATTATAATTCAATCAAGATATTGTTTTGATATTTACTCTACTTCTAATTAATATTCTAGATCTATAGTTTCAAGATCATTATACCTTCATTATTCTTAATATTTTTTTAAATTATTATATTCCATGGACTACATGTTATTATTAATTTTTATGTGCCATAATATTATATGGTCATAATTTATTAATGAACCAATTAATTTATCATTCAAAAAAATGAATATTCTCATTCTCATTTGAATTTAAAATTTATTTTATAAATAAATAAAATCATATTACGGAGCTGACAATTTTTTAAAATGAATACTACTTTTAAATATTTATCTATTTTAGTCATCAGATTTATTTTGAATGACCATGGAATAATTCACATTATAAATGGCTACATCATATAATTACCAGGATTTTTCCCCTAAATTTAAAACAAAACATCTTTTTTAAGGCACAACAACCTTTTTCATGAAAAAACTATCTTACTCCCATATAATAACCTGATATTTATTTACCACATTTATCACCATGACACATGGGTCTTATTATTTTTCTGTAATATATATTATAAAAGGGAAAAGATAATATTAATGAAATGAACGTTTTTCTTCAATATATTTTATTATAAATTATATTCATGATATTCATTCATTAAGTCCCAATATCTACATAATAAGATTTAATATATCATAATTGATTTGATTTCATAAAATATTTTTTTCATTAATTTTTTTATCATTTATAAATAAAATTCCTATATTTTTTTAGAAATTATAAATTTTTCCATGTCTCAGACACTTAAAAATCACAAAAAAAATGTCTCACACATTTTCAGTATACTATGATGAAATTGTCAATTTTTTTATTTTCTGTTCAGAATGACCCTTATGAATTCTTGAATGACACATTCTCAGAATTATATGAATTATATTGTTTTCCATTTATGTTAAAATTTTATCATACTTTTTTTCTTTAGATCTAATGCATCTTTGACAGATTTTGGAGTGACTATTAAAAAATACAGTAAAGAACCATAGAAAATTTACAAATAACCCATGCAGGATTTTGGATAACTCTTACAAACTGTAATGATGAATCTTAAATTTTCAACTCACCCATAAACATTATCATATGAAACTTATAAAAATTTATATGAATTTTCTAAATTGTAAATGACTTTTATGAAAATTTATGACTTTTTCATTTTATAATTTAGTTTTTCTGAATTATCCTTATGAATTTTAAAATAAAACTTATCGATCTCATAATGATGTTATTATAAAAATCAGATATAGTAAAAAAAAATAAAAAAAATCTAAATGAATTCCATACACATTAAATCCATAAAAAATTGATCACCTCAACTAACAAATAATCCATGTATGTATGAATATGATTTATTTATTAACAAAAATAGAAAAAATAAAAACATATATATATTTATTATATTTTATTCCACGCATTTATTAGTTTATCATTATAACTAATTCTCCGTGGTTCATAGAAATATCCACCAAGACCCCAGGAATGTCATATCCCAAAAAAGCTTCATCCAACATCTAAAAAATATTTCCCTTTGTATATTGTTTGAAAAAATATTTTATAAATTATTTTCAAATTCAAAATAAGTATAAATAATTATCATTAAATATTTAAAAGTATACATAAGAAAACTTTGTTCATGGAATAATAATTTTTAATTGTAAACTATGGTTTTCTCTAAATTTTATCTTGTACAAACCCTCTCAAATCCATAAATAGCACATAAATATAATTAGAAATACTATACAAAATTTCTTCAACAATTTCACTAATTTTAAAAAATATCAGAATATTTTTTCACTAAATTAATACACACTAATTATTTTATAATATTTAAAGAAGTCTTAAAATCCCACACAACCACATCTAGAGGTAATAGATTTCTCATTTCTAGAAAAACATATCTAAATTTATGATAAAAATAATAAGGGATATGTCCCCCATTAATTAAAATAAATATTAAGGATTTTATATAAATTTGTTTATCCCCTTTTTAAATTTATTTTTTACTAAAAAAATGAATAAACATTAAGATATGTTTACAATCCTTCTCACACATTGACAACAATATCGAATCATTCTGTGATATATGGGTGAAAATTTGATATCTTATTTTTGAGATAAATTATATTTAACTCCCATCATGAACCTCTATATTTACAAAGAATTATTTTTACTGGTTTAGATATTATATAGATACATCACTATATTTTGGATCAAATTTACGCTTAAACACATTTTTTTGTATAATAACATTAATGAAGTGATAATTTTTAAACATGTTTTTTGAAAAATAATGATGAACATTACTTCTTGATAAATTGGTAAAAAATGGATTATCTCATACCATATGTAGTGGTATCATTAATTCCACCTTGACATACTCCATTTTTTCCATTATCCATATGAATTTTATTATTATTTAAGTTGAAACCATATTTTTTCAACAATTTCATATGTCATTGAGAATTTTTTTTTCTTACCAATATACACACCCTTCATAAAAAAATATAACATCATTAAATGTTGATAGGGATTCATAATCATTTAAAACAGAATTTTCATCAATATAACAAATCATTTCAAGCTGTATATTTCTATTTAATTTTAATTTATTTTTCATAGTGGATTTTATATATTTTTGAATTACCATTCGTAAAATTATATGATAATCATTCAATGAAATTTTTTACATGATACATAATGGAATAACCATAAAAAACCTAGTCTAATAGGGCCAAATAAGGTAAATTTATAATAAAAATTTATAATTTTATTGAATGAACTTCCATCCGACCTTTTTATGTAGAAAATAGTGTTCACAATAATGTTTGAGTAGACACCATCATTGAATTCCATGTTCCAATATTTATCATATATTCTCATGTATTTTTTTCAAATAAAAAATGATTTGATTATTATCTAGAGAAATTTTCAACCCTAAAAAGTATATCATTTCTCATTGTATGAAAATTCAAAAAAATCATCCTTGGTAATGAAAACTCTTCATATAATGAATTATATCAAAAATAAAATATTATATAATGTACATATTAAATAAAAATAATTTATACCACATTACCTTATTAATATAGAGGATATTGTCAAAATCTATTTTTTCAAAACATAATGACATGAATAAAGTAAGTGATATTTAAAAACAATCTATTATAGAATTTTTAATCCCATGAAAATCCCTCTTCAACCTGATAATGTATATTTCATCTTCACTAAGAAATAAACCCTAATTTCTTTCAATGAATACTTCCCCTTTCAAATTTCTATTTATAATTGAAGTCTCAACATCAATTTATTAAATATTATATTGAATTTATAAATAATAAATATATATGTTCTATTTCAATTTTGTGTCTATAAATATGTGAGATTGTCTCATAAAGAGTAATAAATTTAACATATGTATAACCTATTTACATAATTCTATCCATGTTTTCCATAATATCTCATATTTCATTCACCTTTTTCACAAACTACTTTATCCCATCAACATTATTATTTTGGGTTTTTGGAAAAACTATAATGTGCTATTATTCTCAATCTAATTTTGTTTTTAATTCATAGGATCTATCTAGTCATGATTATATAATGCTTCATTTACATATCTTGGTTGAACATCCAAAAATATTTAGGTATGTGTCATCATTAAATTTTATCTATTTTAATTTTTTTTCTTTAATCTCCAATTATATTTTATACTCACCATTTATTTTACTGAAATATAATGATGTGATTGAGTATTTTAGCCATCCCATTAGATGTATGAATCATCACATTCAATATCAAATACAGTAATTTTTTTTGAATCCTCACAGCGATTCTTAAAAAAATCAATAATATTACAATTAGTTATGGAACATGACTAATTATGATTAATAAAAATATTTTAGTGTATTAGAACCATAAAATAAATAATTTATATGTTATTATATATTTCATTATTGTAATAGTTCAATCCTTATCAATTTGATGGATAACCATGGAAAATTATACCAATTTCTCTTGTCTCAGACATCCAATGTTTCTCACCATTCACATTGATGACATAAGGGCTACTAAGAACCATGAATATATAATAAATATGGATTTATTACAATAATAAATAGATGGTGGAATATTTTAATATGGTATTCAAAAAAATGGTTTTGAGTGTTGGGTATTTCACTGACTGCATGTCTATAAATTTTTTGAGATGTGTCATTCTCAATTAACATTGTATAACCCATCTCCATAAAAAGTATACCCATATATTTGGAAACACCTTTTTTATTTAGTGTATATTGATCTTTGTTCATGGTGAATACTATGTTTCTACATATCTATAAAAAATAATTCACAATTATATTTTCCACTATTTTTTTTTGATTTTTTATGGACAATGCATACACAGTATTAGTAGCTCTTCCAAGAGTTTTGATCATTTTCACAACCTCTAACATGTACATAATAAAAATAATACATGTTTTATGTGAAAATAAATAAATTGTGTAAATTGTATACTTATATATATATATATTCTGATTTCTTCCTCACATGCCTAAAAATGTTTGAATGAATGAGCTCCAATAGATGAGATATTTGAATTTCCACTTTCATTTGTGAAGATTTAACAATATTAAACTTTTGAAAATTATAACACATATAGTATCATTATTTATTTATCTTAAGAAAATAAAAATCATACTATCCATGATTATTCATTACCATGTTTTTTCCAAGATAACTAAGAATTCATTTGAATAATGGATTTTATTTATTCAAGAGTAAATGACATGAATATTTATAATCACCAGCCTAAAATGAAATTCATCATTTTATCTATCATGTTTTAAAAACCTATCCATATTTTACAACCTTGAATAAAAACCCATATTTGTTGAAATTTACTATATACATTTTTCTTCATATCTTTGATAAGATGAATAGATTTAGATTTGTCCCATGAATATATAAACTCTTGTTAGAGTTCAAAATTTTGTTTTCCCAATAATGTTTGACCGATATCTTTTTTTTATGTGACCGATCATTTTTAGAGGTCGTCAAACCTTATTAATTATTTTTAATATCATTATAATTGGTACATTAAATAAAATTTGTAAATAATATCCAATACCAAGCATCCATGGGACTTCTCTTTTGAGTATTTAATTTAAATTTCATTATCAAAATTATTTTCAATATATTGTCTTTAGCTATTCTAAAATTTTACTGCATTATAATATATAATCATTTATGCCTGTATTCTAGTGAAATATTATTTAGTAATGTTAAAAGACTAGTAACATCTTCAACTAATTTATTCTTACCGATGAAATTTATTCTCAACCATTAATAAATAGTTTTTTATTTTCATCTAAATAATTATATTTTGAGTAATATTTTTTATAAAATAAATGTGCCACTAAAACATTCTATGATGATGCGAGTATTTTAATAAAATTAAGAAATAAATTTTATGTGATCATATCTTCTATAATGAAAATAATAACCATAACATGCATATTTTCCAGTAAAAATAGATTTCTATACAAATTTTTTCACCATCATTTTCTACATCCATTGCTCATTATTTTGGATCAAATTTTAGTTCCATAATTTTTTTATACTTACAATCACTATTTGTTGATATGGGTTTCATTACAAATGTTTTTGGAATAATCTATTTGTTTTATTGTTTATTTTATGTCTGTTTCGCATAATTTCATGATTTCTGATAATATTTATGTTTTTTTGAAAAACATTTATTTCATTATATTTTTATTCAAAAAATACATTACCATAGTCTTTTATGATAATGTTATCTCATTTATCATGATTTTTATTCCATAATTTTAGTCTTATCATTCGATGAAACAAAAACACCTTTTAGAACATTAATCTTCTAGATTTAATTGAATTCATAAATAATACATTTAATGTTTAATTTATATTTCTCTAATTACTTTTTATAACTTGAAAATTAATACCAGACAGTTTGATGATAATTATACATTAATTAAAATCATTAATTTATAAAAAAATTTAAATGATTCCTATTGGAAATAAATTAATTCAAATGACCATTATTTTTTTGCAACCCTGATTCACCACAATAATTAGAAAAATCGTTATCTTTTAAAGATATTATGTATTTACTAGAATATTTTATTTTATTTTACATATTTGAGGTCATTAATTGAAACTAAATTAGTTATAATTTCAATATAAACTCATCTTAATTTTATTCAACACTTTTGGTAGCACTACATTCAGAACAAGTGAAATATTCATCAGTCACATTAGAAGTTAGTAGTTTTTCTTCAAATTCATCATTGGAATTCATAACATCCAATTTTTATTAAATATAACTAATATCATTAATCTGTTATAATATTTTTCTTTTTTTAAAAATGTATATAATTTCAATCTATTCCATTTTGATGAAAAAATTGATTTATTCGATATTGTTTCTTTTTTCACTTGAATACATTTAACCTCTCATTTTCATATTAACTAGAATTATCATTCATAATCATTGGTTAGTTTGAGAAAATTTTGAAAGGAATAACAAATCCAAGAATTTTTTAAAAATTTCCATTTATTATTCCTATTCATCTTAATTAAATTCAATTTAATAGTGACATGAGAATTCCCATGATTCCACATCGCATTCTTCAACGGTTTAGTTATATTCTAAAACTGATTATTTGATACCCCTATATTGTTTTGATTATTTATTCCCTATAATTTTTTCCATAATAAGGTTTTTGACGACACTTTACTTCCTCATCTCATGTTTAAAAAAAGTTTCCTTAAGTTATCCAAAAGAAAAATACGCAGTTCAAGGAATTCATGTGTGGTAAATTTTTCATAAAACCAATATAAAAGAATTCATAGTTTCATATTTAGAATAAATGTAACAACTAATTAGTTACCAAATATTTTATGAATTATTTATATATAATTTATTATATAGAACATTTCAATTTATATTTCATATTCCATCATTTTTACGTCTTTATAAATCAACCTCTAAACATTTATTTTAACTTGATTCAACATTTCTTTTCCATAATATATTGTTTTTTCATTTTACCATGTATTCTCTTTTTTATATTGATCCATTTTACTTAGAATAATACTTACCATAAAATAGTTGATAGGATGGTGATTGTAGAATGTCCTTAATTATACATGTTATTTCCATCATCGATTTTCAATTTATCACCATCAAAAAGACGGGTTAAATCATTATTATTTTCCTATAGAACTTGAAAACTAATTTAAAATACATGTGAATTTTTTTTTCTTTTTTATGACTTTATTTATAACCAATGGTGCAAATTTCATTGGTTATATATGAATTATTATTTTACATATTTATATAATATTTTTAGTTAAAAAAAATTCAATGATAGTAACATTACATAATTATACATTGAGAGGAAGAACGTCAATGAGATTTTAAACGATGGTATAAGGACCCTCAATATTGGTGGGAAATCATTTATTATTTGGGTAATTGGGGGGGTGTTAATGATTTTCATTATTTATGTTTACTATTGAATCATCCATTATAATAATTAAAAGTGATTAAAGTGATCAGTACCAATCACACTAAAGCCCATACAAAAATGGAATAATAGATTATTTCAGGGTTCACTACTTAAAAACTAGTATTTAATCCTTATCATGATCTCGATTCACTTTAGAGCGTATAATTCAAATGTTACATCATGTGGATATTAAATAAGTAGTTTTTATAATTTAATGTGATACGTAAATACATAATATATGTGTAATAAGATCCCACATAATCAAAAATTATTATATATATTTTATATATAATAAGAGATTCTATATTTGAGAATGATTTCCATCATGTTTGTGTTGTCTCGATTCTTCTTCTATCTCTTCCAGATCAATATTTACATTATCATGTTTCCTATTTTTTCTATATTCTATGTAAAATATTTCATAATTTCTTCATATGATATACAATTTGGAAATAATTTTTTTGAAGAACACTTACGTGATATTCATTCATAAAGGATCTGTCATTTTATCATTCACGAAGAAGAAAATAACCATTCATATTTAAATTTTAAATAAAAAAATCATCCATCAATTTCACTAACAAATATATTAAACTATTAATAATTATTGAACTTCTTAATATTCAATATCTATTACTTGATCTATCCAAGTTGACTATAACATAATTTATTACATTAATGGATTCTTCAGGTAACGATGAAATGATTTCTTTGAATGAAATCATAATTGATTTTTTATTTCTAATGGTTTCCCATCACATTGAAGGGATCCTATTGTTTAGTACTAAAAATTATGGTAACATTGTAATGATAATTTATCCTGCATGAAAAAATTTATATGATAACATGAATCATGAATTCTCATTATGCTATTTATCCCATTAATCATTGTAACAACATCATCTCATTTTAAATATTAAATTCTATATAATATGTATAAATAATTACGTCCAAAATTCCATATTTATTTTAAAAAACAAATTCCATTAAAATTACATGAATTCCAATATTTGAAAATGTTCGGAACCCTTATAGATCAACAACAAAATGATTCTTAATTATTTACTATATTCTGATAGATCTTAAAAAATTATTGTGTAGTCGTACGAATAATCGTTATGAATTAAAAAATGACTGTTAAATAGGATAAAATTGTCTCTTATTTGTTTCCCATAACCACTAAAGTGACTCTTATAGGTTCTAGAAGTACTATTATATAATCAGATAATATCCCCCACAAAAATAGAAAATAACCCTTACATGTTTTCATATGACACATATGAAATGGTATCACAACTCAAATGTTTTCTTCTATCCCATATGCATTCTCAAATATATATTATAATAACAAAGATGAGGCTTTTATAATTTTCAGGCATAAAAATAAATTAATACCTTTTATTTTTTTAACTAACTATTCCAGATAACCGATGTGAATATCTTAATGACTTTTTCAAATTGAAGAAGTTATCAATTTTCTAATACATGTCTTATCTATGATAATAGAATCAAAAATAAATCAAAGAACCCAGAAACATATTTTAAATTACATTAATATTTTGAAAAGTATTCACCACATATAATAAATATTATTTTATATATTATTGAATATGAATTAATTATTTTATTGAAAATAAAAAAATCATATATACTTATTTTTCATCACTTTCACTACTTATTTAGATTATCATTACAAAAAACTCTCCATGGGTCTCAAAAATATACCACATGGTCAAAATCACTATAGAGAATAACTAGTTCTTAAACCATGGTGACAATATCATCATTACTCAAATGAAAATTCATCATTATTTGATTTAGTTGAGTCTTCAAAGTAATATCCCAATTCTTGGAGTGACACCGAAATATTAGACTATAAACTCCCATTGATCCCAATGAAGGTAGGTTAGGAATGAAAGATACATCAAACAATAAAAATAGAATTCATACACTGAATAATTTTATTTGACCCAAATAAAAAAAATATAGGGAATAAATTTTATCTATTTGGGGAATGTGAGATAGGTAAGAACACCTTACCAATATACTTATCATCATGGCTTGATATTAGTAAAAAATGAACAAACAAACTAAACAATTGTTAGATTATTCATTAAGTAACTAGTAGGGACCATAGTTATATATTAAATCACTTGTATAAAAGTTTCATTCATGTCAGAGTATTAATGTTGGTTAAAAAATAAATGAAATTATAAATTTCTTCACATCTTTTATAGAAGTTAAATATATGAAAAACAATTCCAAGAACATTCTTAATATAATTTATTTAATAAATGATATGAAAAATCATCATTTAATATTGATCAGTACTGAGATGATGTCACTACTATTTTGACATAGAATTTTAATGATAGTTATTTAAATAATTGACATTAAATGTTAAATTTGAAAAAAAAATTGCTTACATTTTTTCATAATGTACCTTTCAATTTTAACATCTGAACTAAAATTTATAATAATATTGAATACTATTATAATTGTATTATATATGTTTTCAATGTCCATTAAACATTTTACTAATCCAATTTCATCCCAAAAATTCTTTTCATGGGTGTTAAAAAATTCACTAGTTATATTAAAAGTATTATTAAATTATTTTATTTTTTAATACTATTTTTCATTATCATTATTATTCTTAATTATTTTGTATTTTATAATGAAGAATACTTCATTGTATTGTGTTAAAAATGATATCTTCCACATGAGATTCAAAAGGATAATGTGTAAAATACCTCATAAAATGCATCCCCAAATACCAAATGAAATATTTAAACTAATGAATATTAAGATTAATGGCGTTGAAAAAAACTTGTAAATAAAGTAAATGATTTATATATTTTTCTTGTTAATTTTTTCTGGGATTTTTTATGTTTCATTATTAAATTTTCATCGATCATTGTAAATGATATCTTTATATTAAAAAATACATTCTACATCAATTTAATTATAAATAAAATATAATGAATGTTTTGATGTTCGATATAAAAAACAATGTCAGATATGGAACAAATGTCAGTTATTAGAAAACCAATGATAAAAATATTAATTTTATTAAAATAATTTTTATACTTCAGGTTCTAATAACCTGATTTTTAAATATATTTACTAAAAAATTTTATAGTTCCAACATGAAAATTTATACTAATCCAAAAAAAATATTTATGAGAAAACCAATCATCTATACTGGTGAAGCAATCAAGCAATCCAGTCAATCTCTAATTGGGAATACCTATATAAATTGGTAAAACACATGTTATTTTTATTTTTATGGATTATATTAATCTAATACCTCAATTATTTTAAGATAATGAAATGGTTAATATTTTTATTTCCCAATTAAAAGGATTAATATAATCTATAGAGATGAAATTAACCCAAGAGAAGTTCTAGGAAATATATTCAGATAACATTCATAAATAATTATGTTCCATGATTATCCACTACTATTTAACTAGTGGATCTAAATATTTTCAAATTATTTTCTCAAGTATAGAAAATGTTATCCACAAAATTTTGAAAATTTCCATATTTTAGTCATTAATGAATAAAAACAATTTATAAATCTATAAATGACCATTTTAACCTTATAGCTAATAGGATCACCCAAACCAAATCCTATAATAACTTTTTCCATATATCCCCACCACCTAGTCCATAATTACAAAACATATAATTTTATGAAAAAAGATATGCTCGAACTATTGGGGAAATAGTGTCTGTATGATTATATGAAAAAAGGGAAGGATTTATTCAATTTAACGTAGGTTGTCTCATGATTTTTTTTTCATTGGGGTAAAATATGAGTTTATAACATAATTATTGGAAGCCCAATGTGCCTTTGAAGAACAATTATTTATGGTTCAATGCCTCAAATATATCAAATAATATTATTGGAGCTATTCATTGAGCTAGAATGATGTTTTACATGACATATAGTAGATATGATGTTATGGTAAAAATATTATATATATCTCCATCATCATGATAAATTATTTTATAATTCAAAATTTCATAAAAAATATATTTTTAGAGATAGAATATAATTTTTCTTATGATTCTAGAATGTGAATTTTACCCCAGGTGGTGTATAAGGTTTATCGGAATTAGAACGTTTGTTAATGAATATTCCTAGGAAAATACATGGTGAATTAGATTAATTAAATTATATAATTTTATAAACTGTATAATTATAAATTTAACAAATAAAATATCTATACAATTGTTTTATATTAATTCTATATGGAGATCCGTGTAACTGAGAGATAAAGAGAGTGGAGGACAACCTCCACCAGAAATTAATTGATAAAAAATAATGAAAGTTCATGGATCACAAAATAGAATCAATATAAATTTTTATCAACACTAAAAAGGATTCATTTTTCATTAATCTTTTAACCTAAATAAATTAGGGTTTTTATAATAATTTGTTTTACCATATTTATATTAATTTATATCCATATATTATTTCATCTATTGTTGAATCCATGATGGCCTTTTCATGACCCAGTTAATTAAATCTTTATATATATATTAAATGGATATATATAATACTTTTAATGTTTATCTAACAACATTTATTCTTTTTTCTACACCACATGATCTGTGGATAATTCCCACAAAACCATTTTGGATCATTCAAGCAAGTGTTTTATGGTTTTATCTATCATTCAGTTGTGTTTATTGCAATAATTCAATTCTTGGCTGATGTTTCAAAAATAATATTCTAGTTTGATTGACAACAACCATAGATCTATGATTGTTATTTTAGATATTGAACTTAAATAATTGTGGATGGTAGTATCATCATATGATGTAGATTATCAATTGAAGATCCTAGGTATTCCCATTACCAGAAAATGAATATGATGGTTATATAAGAAGAAATGATAATTGATTTTCCTAAAAATGGTACCCCGAACTCAATCTAAAAAATTGTATTTATGAAAATCAACATATTTTGTTGCGATTATTGTGATAATTAAAGAATATATTGTTTCAATGATGAATCTCAAGTGATATGTTTAGAATTTAAGAATATATCAATGAAACTAAATTTTATTTGGGAGAAAATATACCATTAATTTATGATGTTACTTTTTTATGGTTTCTATGAAAATTAAATATACCACAACCATGTGGCTGGCTAGAAACACCAAGTGACCAATGACATGCAGATCGTCGTGTACAAATTATTTAAATTCATAGATCTTGGGTGTCCAATACAGAATGTATGTCTAGGATACAACTCGTATACTCCTAATAAAAACTCAACATGGGATTTGAGGCCTATACTATGTGCTGAACACAAACCGACATTACATGTAGCTCATTTTATTTGAAATTCAATTGGTCTCTTACATGCCATGTTGAGAAAATAAAAATTACCCATATTTCGACTAGGATATCAAACTGTTTACCCCAATTGAACATATAGGAATCCACTTTAATTTAGTTCAGGACCACCAAGAGTACTTTATATATAGGGATCCACATTGCATGTGATGGAACTGTCTCATTCCCCCTATACAAAGTTAGGTATGCTATAATATTACTCAAGCAGTGTGATCCCTTATCAACAAACTGATCAGGGATAGGGGTTAGTATCTATGTGGTATCAATTTATTTATGATCTCTTATTTTTGTTACCTAGATACATTTAGGTATAATATTCCCTTTATCAATTTATGTGATCCCCTTTTTGAGATAATATATTTGGATCCAGGTATCCCTATATGGACTAGGGAACATTCCTATATATGTTAGTTTAAATCTTATTCGGAAGGGGACCTCCCTTTTTCTAGGGAACAATATCATATTTATGAGTTAATATCCCTAGATTATGGTGTCTTCTATAACGATTTATCTTACCTTTAACTGGTTTTTAAGAGGTATTAATGAACTCTTTCTCGATTATAGATATTTGATAATTCACATGAACTATACTAATCATTGGATTTCTATAATGTTTGTGAACTTACTCGTTGACTTATGTCATCCTATGAGAATATATGGATACTCCCTTATTTTCCCTATGGTTTATGTTTTGGAGATGACTTTCTATTGATTGAATATATCTTGGTGATCTCAATTATTCATGAATGGTATGTATATATTAACCATTGCATGGGATCTAACAAAAAATAATGTTTATCATCTATATGATATCCATTTCAACTATTATTTTTGTATAAATGACTTGGTTTTTTTGTAGTGGTTCTTGGAAGCTATGATGATCAGATTGTAGTCAGATTGGATGTTGCATTATGGGTCAATATTACATCTACTAGTCTATTTGGAAATAAATTATAGATGTTTGGTTTCAATTTTTACCTTATATAAATTCTCAAGTACCATACATCTCTAACCTGGGATTTTAGAGTTTGTGTTTTCATTATTCATTTAGGTTGCTTAATATATCTCATTACTCTATTGTATACGATGATATGTGTGTGTCCACATGTATCATATGCTAATACCTTTAATCTCTTGGATAATTCTACTTGGTTCTAGTTTCAACCCCATTCCTATTAGTGGTTGACATGGGGTGGCACAATTGGTATAAAGTAGTTCACATGGTATCTATTGGGCTAGGTAATCATTGACTAGTATATGATACTAGGATTTTCTAGATTTTGTGGATAGAATAGTAGTGAGGATTATGTTTGGATTATGGGAAATTTAAATAATGTGTCATGTGTTTGGATATCAAGACAACAAAACTACTAATGTTATTAAACCAAAATACCCTTTCACCAAGACTATAATAACCCACTATCATCTATGTACTCAATGTGACTCATTTAAGGGAAAAACAATAAAAAAAGAATATAGCAATGATTTTTTTCATCTCCTTATTGATTCAACCCCCTAGATGTGATCTTTTGAACATTGTAAATTATTTCTATTATATGAAACCTTCATGCATAAAACTAGAAATAATTATCTTAATTGATAATTAAAAATATAAGACATATAATTTCACCTTAGTTCAGAAGACTATAAATTTTGTTTCTCATCTAAGTTTTCAATGATTAGTACTTATACCCATCAATCTAATAGAATATATGCACCTAGATTTACATGATGATGTTTTTACTGATATTAGGTAGAATATCATTCTAGTAGTATATGTAATGATGCAAATTGATAGAGTAAAGTTCATGAATTACAATGTTATAGTCTAACTAGTTTTTCATGAATTGTAGAACCACATGTAGAACTAGATATGCTACAGTGGATCATTTATGTGTTTGGTCAAGTATAAACCCACCATATGAAATGTGGGTTTTTATGATTTTATTATCCATTGAATAGAAGTATGCTGGTGGTGCATCATGACTGATATATAGAATAATGAAACTCGACCATATAAATGATTTAGAACCACATGTAAGAGGAATATTTTTTAGAGTCTCTACATTAAGTGTGCATCATGTAGATCAACTTGCTACTATGGGGAAGCATGTATATGATTTTTTATGCATCAGGGTTCACCATCATCCTGAATAACACTAGATCTGGCTCATGAAGGGTACTAATAAGAATAAATATTTAGGGTAAGGTTTAATAGAGATGTTTGAGTTGTATTTTTTTGAAAATGTATCACCACCTAGGATGGGGTTTTTGAGCATTCCGTAGTAGTTGGATAATTTTACGTTATGTATCCATAGTAAGCAGTTACTAGAGAGGGTAACATTGGAGTTGATACTTCATATGTAGGAAATCAACAGTGGATTTGGAGACTTGGATTCCAAAGATTCCATCATATGTTGTATAAGGCTATTGGACTGGTGGCTTTCTATTCACAAAGGGTATATTTTCAATTCGGAGAGTGGTGTTAATTTTTTTATGACATGTATGGTAATATTTCACAGGACCTACAAACCATTCACTATATAGAGGGAGGCTATTATGTTGAAAAAACACCACATTTGAGGGAGATAAATGACTAATGACCACCTAGAGGTAGTCTAGGTGTTCCTAAAGAAGGATATAATTGATTAGGACCTTGAAAAGATACCGGAAATATTCGAACATATAAACTAGTACCAAAACGACAAGCAATAGGTGAACCAAGCCAATCATTGGGGGACTATATCATGGGATGATGAAATATATATAGGGTTGAAGTATATGAACAAAAGGATATATACATGATTCAATGTATGATCTTTTACTTTTTCTCCCCTGACATAGTATTGGTAGATATGAGTGTAATCCATTTATTAATGGAATTCTCCTTTCATCGAGAACATGAGATTCTTACATAGTCTTTTGCTAAACCCTTAAATCTAGGAACACCTTATTAATGGTATTCAATGATCACACATTTTCCTTATTGTTGTGACATCACTCTTGTAGTGGTGGAATTCACATGTGACCTATTAATAGCTGGGATGAGACACTATGATTCTAATCTTTGTATACACTCTCTAACTCCTACAAATGCAATGATTAAATGTTCCTAGTAGGGGGATATATATATTCTCTGGATCATAGGTCATGGATTTCATTCACAATAATTGATTTTGAATTTATGTAGTATAGTTTCATTTAAAATTGAATATAGTTTTTCCCATTAGTTCACAATATTGGATTATTTTTGAATAAGATAAGTGACTGTTTGGTTCCCTATACTGAAACAGGAATACCCCGATGTCTTCCTTTATGAGATACATAATATAATGTCTCATGAATATTTAATATTATATATATTTTTTCACCCTATATTGACTCATATATAATTTATAACATATGTGATGAACCCCACAATTCATAGAAAGTTAAGGTTGTAGTTGGAATACATTCAATGTAATTGGTTTCCTAGATCTAGTGTATTGCCAAGTGTGACACTAATTTTATTCACTATGAATGAATATGGGATAATTGGTACATGATTTAATTAATAGTGTCCAAATTAGTGTTTTTAAATATCATTTTCTTAGGATGTTTTAAGGATCAAATATGAAAAACTGATTTTCAATCATTTTCATTTGGGTAGTTTTTTGTGATTTTCTTTTAGAATATTATTTATTAAGGTCCTTAAAAATAGAGCGATAAATTGGGGAGAGGAGTAAATTTTTATACTCCTTTACCTAAAAGTTTAAGTGACTATAAAGTGGTATATATAATTACTCAAAACTAGGTATTAGTGTATGGTTTTTACATGCATTAATTGAACTTGTAATGGATATATTCAACCTAAAACACCTCAAGAATGGTCTTATGGATTTTTGATGCTCTATATACACCCTTTTGGGGACATTTAAGGACATGGTTAACATAATGATTCATTATATATCCAATATATGTCACCTTTATCTCTTTCTTATTCTCTTGTACTTTTGTATCTCTTCCTCTCACTATTTTTATGTTGTATTTTTACTATGTGGTAGAGAGTGTTCCTCAAATGGATTATGATGATAAATCTAGTAATTTATCTGGTCATGGGTTATGAATGAAATTGGGTGTGAGGGAGGATAAGTTCTAAATAAAATTAAACTTTTGGGATTTGTGTTTCAAGGTTCAACGACTAAAAGGTTAGTCATGTAATTTTGGTTCTGGGTACCACCAATAAAATCAAGGGTCTTGTACTTGTAAAAGGGTATCTTGAAAAAAAAACAAATAATATTATAGACTCGTGTTCCTCATAAAACCATTGAAAATAATTTATTTCAACCAAACTATCCTAAACATCAAGAAGGGAGGATACATAAGGATACTTATGTTAGTTATTACAAAACTATTTTATCAATATCATGTGTTTTTTCATTTAAATCTATATTTGTTGCTTATTTAATAAATATAATTTTAATAATTCAATAGATGTTATTGTCAATATATATAGTGATATTAAAAGGAAATTAACCACCTCTTTAAATATTTACTTAAACCAATAGGTGGTATAAGAACTTACCATGACTTTAAAGCCTTAAAAAGTTTAATGGAATGATCAATAATGTATAACATCTACCACGAATACCATAGGGATCTAGAATGACTATCAATGGGGATAGTTATATAATATTATATATTGAATTTAATTTATAATGAATCTATTATTTCTACTATTGTTAGAATCATTGGATATATGTTTTAGTGAATAGATATGAATGGTTTTAACCCACTCAAGGAAATGATTAAATATTGACCACTGATGATAAATATTATTTTTTATTGATGTAATATGCATGAATTACAAACAAAACTGATTTTATAGGAATGAGTTTAATTTAGTCTCGATGTGTAAAAAATTTAATGAAAATTTTAAATTATTAAATGTTATGTAGGGGTTCTAATAAAGAAAATGATACAATGTATGATATATATCACAATCAATTCAATGTAGATATTATGAATACAAATTATAAAATAAATGAAATAATTACATGATTTAATAATATATTTAATATAAGTATGTCCTTAGGTGGTGAGCATACAACATAGAACATTGTGATGAAAATATTTTCGGTCTTTCATATTTCCTAGGAACTAAGGGTGATGGAAATAAAATAAGAATAGGATTTAAAAAATATGAAACATATAGAAATAATTGTGTCCCTAATGATATATGAGATTATAATAAAGATAAAAGTAAAAACTAACAAAAATAGTTCAACCAGAATAGGATCCTTTCTATCATAATAAATTTTTTGAATATTCAATAAATGTAAATGAGATATCTCTTCCTTCCAAGAAGACGAAAAAATTAATCAAGATAAAGATGTCATAAAACCATCAAAAAACGAGAAGAAATGAAGTAAAATAAACCAAGGATGATATGATTGTTTAATATATGGGAAAATAAAATAAATGTGTCCCATAATAGAGAAGAATATTTTATAAAGAAATGAATTTAATATTTCTTTCAAGGTAAAAAATGGAGTGAAATCGATGAATCTATCTATTTATCTGAATCAAGTAATGTAATTTCCTTATTTCCCATGTTTCATATTGAGATAAATCAAGAGGTATGTTCTTACAAATATTCTTCCACCTATATTTATTTAAAATTGATTCATCTACTGTATACTAGATATCAATTAAAATAATTATTTTTTGAACATACATAATAAATAAACAATCATAAAAGTAAAAAAATATAATTATTTATGAAAATATAAAATTATAAATAAAAATTTGAAGATAAAAAATGACAATGAAAGGGATTAATATTTATTATAAATATTATGAAGATCAATACAGACAATTCAATTTTTTGTTAATGAAAATTGAGTTTTTGGAAAATGAAACAAATGATTCCAATGATAAATGAAGTTTTAATGGACATGCCTAGTAATGAAAAATTGTAAAATTAAATTAAATTGCTTATGGAAAATCATAATAAATTAAAATATGCTTAAATAAATTATAATTTTATTTTTGGTCCCTAAAGGTATGGGAATTTTACATATAAACATGGATACAATAGTTAAAAACAAAACCCTATAAATTACAAAAATACTAAAATTGGTAAAGGTAAATCTTAAGATAAAAATTATATAAAGAAATTTCCCTAAAACATAACATAATAGTTAGTTATGTTGACAATTTTAGTTTATTTCAAATTGGAGATCATTTTAGTTTTATAGCATTTGAGAATTAGTACATAATACATACATAACATTGAACATTTATACAAGGTGGATACTGCTAAACAACATCTATTTCATAATAAATATAATTCTTTTAAAACTAAAAAGCATATTTCATTGATAATTATTCTAAATTTTAATCATGACTTACTCTACTCTCTTACACATACTTACATCCTATGAAAACCATTAAAAACATCGATGATCCCAATAATCTCACAATGAGATATAATGAAAAAAATCATTAGCCCAGTAAAAACAAGAATCCCATTAAATTAAATTCTCCAGAAAAGTCATAAACATGTACAGAAAAAACATGGAATTCCATTTGGAAATAATTACCATATCACTCTAACATTCAAATTTATAAATAGAATATGCTTTTTGTCAACTTCTTTATTTAGAGTACCCAATGAATTGGAGAGCTATAATGGAGATCTCCCATCATATCATTAGCTATAATGGAGATCAAACCATTATATATTGAAAAATAATGGTGGTAAACCCATCATATATTGTGAAATAATGGGTTCAATCCATTATAAAAAATGTACATAGAAAATATTATTAAAAAATTCTTGATTTCTTTTTTAAACACCTTATAAAAACACACTTAGATATCAAAATAAAATTTTATTGTAAAATAAGATTTTAAATATTAAACTTTCACACATAATAATAAAATAGAATTATTAAATAATATCTTATAAAAATATATAATGGGAAAATTATTTAAAAAAAGTGTCATTAAAATGGGGAATCCACTCAAGCAATATATAATTTTTTTTAGATTTTGTAAAAGAGTCATTTTAAAGGATTTGAAAAGGAATGTACCATATATATGGTTCGAATTCCTCCAATAGTATTAAATATTCTTATATAAGATTGAAAAGTGTTATTATTTTAACACAGAACTGTAATCATGTTTATAATTCCTTACATGATCTTCTTATAACCATTCCACACATTTATTAACAAAATTATTTATTTTAATTATTTCAGGTGCAATGTTATCATGGTTTTCATTGTAGTATTATTATGGAACTATAGAAAAAACATATAATACTACATAAGTGATGACATATATTTGTTAATGTCATTTTAGACAATTAAACGTGAATTTAAACATTCCATGATTTTGGTAAAAGGGAAATGAAAACACATTGTCCACGAGGGTGGTGAATTGGAACCCCATGGATAATGATTTATTTATTTAAAAATAAAAGGAAAAGATAAGAAATGTTATTATCTACATTCCATAAAAATTAAATCATATATATATATAATACAATATGTTTAATAACATATTGGATAACAGGTGGGGATTAGGTAGAAGTGAGAATGAATTTAAATATGAAAAAGAATAAATTTACCTTTTGAAAAATTATCTTTGATAACCACCATAGGCTCATAGAATTGATCTATTAGTGTGACCAAGATCACTGGAATGTGTAAAGGGATGAGGAAAATGGAATTATATGAAATATAGTGGATTAATGATGCTCATGGTGATTAATGTTTTTGATGGAAAGTGCCTCATTTTATAGCTATGATGAGGGGTAACTTTGAAATTATTGAAATTATTAAAATATAATAAATCCATTATTGGGATTATGATTTAAGAATAGTAATAAAAAATTAAAGTTATCATGTTGTATAATTATTATTTTTTATACTTTTTTCATTAAATATTAGATTTTTAAATAATTTAATAAAATATTTTATTCATGAAAAACAATTTTTTTCTGAATAAAAACTATTCATAACTATGTCTTTAAACCCATAAAAATAAAATTTCAAATTATAAAATATTTTATATTATATAATAAGAATATCATATTAATCATGGAAATTCATTAACAAACTGAAAAATTTCAAAATTGTATTTATTTTATAATTATTAATTTCATCAATATTATTTATTAATTAATTGATTATTTATTACATCGTTATTATAAAATAAATTAAAGAAATTATTTATTCCATAAAAACTAAAAATAAAATTTCATGAATAATATAATTTTTTTTAAAAAAATATGCAAGAAAAAGCAATATTATAATATTATACATATCAAGAACTATAATGTGACTACTTGACAACCGTTTGAAATAAAATGTTATAAAATCCATAAAGTGATTCATGTGGGTCCCAAATATTCCCAAATTGAATCGAAAAAGTAATATGGTATATATTGACTTCTATAAAATGATTTATCCAAAACATTTGACATTTAGTAATTCTTATAACTTTAACAAAGAACATTTTATTTATTTATTTTATGCATTCACAAACACTACATCAGCGTCGTACATTAATTAATGATAATTATATAATATATAATATTAATAAATCCTAAAAATAAACTAAATATGTTCAAAAATAATGTTCTATTTTAGTTGACTATGTATATTAACTCATATACATGTCAAGAAAACATCTTAAATTGGTTATTTTGTATTTTCTTACTCAGCGCAAGCATTACAAATGAATTTGTATAATATTAATGTAATTTAACATTAAAATAACTAATTGGAATTCAAAAACATAAATTATACATAATAATTAATATAATGTCATTCAAATATTTTTTATCTCTCAATTATAATCTATAAGGATCAATATTTGACATTGCCAATGTAGTAGAGTCACTCTGAGAGAACTGACAACAATTTTTATACTTATCATGAATGAAATTGAAAATAACATGTTCTAAATTCTTTGTATTCAATATTACTCTTATAATATCATAATTGTTTTATTAAATAATTTTATTAAAGTTGATACCATTATTATGTCTTTATGATGTCAAAAATAGAATCCCTTGATTTAATAAAAGGTTATTTTTTACTATTCACCAAAAATTAATTTTCTTTAGACAGTTATACAAATTTCATAATAATATAATTTCAATATGATAAATTATAAAATGAAATTAGTTTTTTCAAAATATTTCTAGTACTAAAAAATTAATATATTAAATAAATAACCATATAATAAATTATTTATTTTATGAATTAGATAACATAATGAATATAACTATTTAATTTAATAATATTAGTAAATATGATTCTAAAAATAACTGGGTCGTTACATTCTCTCCCCTTTGGAAATATCATCCTCTCAATTTTATTTACTTCTTAAACAACTGTGCATAATTTTTTCTCCTAGAATTTTTGGATTTCCATGTTGCATCCTCAAACATGTGATTTATATATAAAATCATAACCTGGTGAATTAACTTTTCCCAAAATACAATCTCTATATGGTCAATAATATAAACCAACTTTTACTCATAAGAAATGATCTCTTCTGTAGGAACTACCTTTGGTGTCTAAACATGAAATGGATCTAGCATATATATTATTTATATTGAAACATGAAAAAAATTATGTACCTGCAATAAACTTGAAGGGAGAAATACTCATTATGAAATTGGTCCATCATTATCTAGGATTTCATTAATTCAAATGAGATATGGAAATAACTTTTCTTTCATACCAAAATGCTTTACACTTTTCAATGGATATATTTTTAAGTAAACATGATCACCACCATCAAAAAAAGGTCTTTCCTTCTATTCCCTACATAAATTTTTTTCATGCATTGAGCTGTAGACATGTGTCACTAAATAAAATAAACTTTCTCTTCCAATTCCTCTACTAATTCTAGCCCCATAAACTTCTTTTTGTTAAGTCAATAAGGTTTTCCTTATGACTTTTTCCATTTCTTCTTGTTTGGAAAATCATAAACACCCTATTCTTAAGCAAATCTACGTTTTACTTATATAAGGAAAATTTATTTCTCAAATTAATTTACCCCTACCATGATTTCATTGTTCATATCAATATTTTTCTTACGTATAAAAATAGGATTCATATCAAAAAACTCTGAATCATATAATACTTAGATATGAATCATTTTGATTTAGGATCCAAATTCTGTATATGAACTGTAATGAAGTTCCACTCTGAATTCTGGATATGAAATGTAATGAAGTTCCACTCCGAATTCTGGATATGAACTGTAATTAAGATCCACTCCGAATTCTTGGATATGAACTGTAATGAAGTTCCACACCGAATTCTAGATTTGAACTGTAATAAAGTTCCACTCTAAATTCCGGATACAAACTCTAATGAAGTTCCATTCCAAAATATGGATACGAACTCTAACAATGTTCAACTCCGAATTCTGGATTCCGAACTTCTATAAGTTTGACCCGATCTTCTATGAGTATGATTCCGAACCTCTATAAGTTCGACTCCAAACATGGACAAGTTCGACTCTGAAATATGTATGTTTATATACTGAATTCTGGTGAAACCATACTACGAATTTCCTTAGAAATTCAGACTCCTGAATTCTACAGAATTTAGGTTCCGAATTCCTATAAAACAGAATATGAATATCTCTTTATTATAGACTCTGAATTCCATTTTAGGTTAGAATACGAAATTTTATATGCTTACATTATGAACATCAGTATTTCATATTCATACACTCGTTTCATTATAAAATGATGTTGTGCCTTTAGTTACACATGTTTTGTTATAAAATGATGTCATCCATTCTATTTCAAAATAATCATTGGTTGTGTGAAACATATATAGGTCCCTCCAAAATTCAAGGGAAATATGACCATTGGAGGAGGGAGCTGACCATTGGAGCTTCGCCTATAAATAAGAGCTCATTTTAAAAGAAGAAACAACTTTGACACAACTTTGAAATTAGTTCTTACATGTTGTTGAAGTGATTTCTAGAGAGAGAGGCTCTTATCAACTCTCAAAGCTTCATGTAGAATTTTTGAATAT
The DNA here is from genome assembly GCA_963277665.1 of Viscum album. NCBI lineage: Eukaryota > Viridiplantae > Streptophyta > Magnoliopsida > Santalales > Viscaceae > Viscum > Viscum album. The sequence continues at coordinate 497,688,449 of OY728151.1, read as the reverse complement.
CTTGTTCAATCTTTGCCTTGTGCAGGCGTGCTTTGTGTGACTCCGATGGTTGGTGATTACAATCGAGGGATTCCGGGGTAAGGAAGATGGAGGTTCCAACACCTTGAAGTTGATGTCTTCCATGCTTAGGAAGACAGAGGTTCCAACTACCTTGATGTTGAGGGATTGCGGGGATAGCACGATAGAGTCTCCAATATTCATACTGAGGGCTTACCCAGGTGTGCATAAGACAAACTTGCTTGAATGTATAAATCATGGGACATGAATCCAAGGTTGTTGGATACCCTTATCTTTGTGTTAAAAGAGTTATTGTTTGTTACTTGTAGTTTTACTACTTGTTTTTCCACTGAATTTTTGTATTGTATGAAAAGTATAACATTATTATGATTCCTAACACCTATACTCTAATTCAGTTTGATTCTATATTCTTTAAGTTAGAATCTCATATTGCAAACTTTTGTTAAGTTTCATTTTCCTCATCCATATTTCCGGAAGTAGAAGTGTGTAACTTCTTACTTTGTCCCAATCTTTCATTTAGTGTTTGAGGTGTTGTGAATTTGCTCAGTTTTACTTTTTTAAACTTAGAACTTTCCTTGTTTAAGGAAATTTTTAAAGTATTCAATTTACCCCTCTCTTCTATAGTGATCATCTACATCGTTATTTCGATCCTACAATTGGTATTAGAGGAGGTCTCAGAAATACTTATATTCACATATAAGTTTTTCTTGCTCAGTTTTTCATTGTTCTATATTTTTCATTTCTTAGAAATATCTTCCTTGAATCCGAACTATGGTTATTAAAAAGTTTTTGTGTAGAATTATTTTTAAGATGGCATGAATCAATGTTGGTTCCATCGACAACCTAAATCCTACAAGACCACCAATTTTTTATGGTAATGATTTTGAGTATTGGAGAGATCAAATGAAGACATTTGTTATCAATACTGGAGTAGAAAATTTTGTTACTCTTACTGGAGGTTAAAAAATTCCTGATAAGGAAGTTAGTACTTTCACAAACCATGAGAACCATGATTATCAACTCAACTATAAGTTACTCAATAAATTACTATGTTCAATGACTAGGAACATATACATCCAAATTTCTTCTTGTGAAGTAGCTAACTATATATGGAAGAAAATCGATGTTACATATTTTGGTACATCTAATGTGATTGAAACTAGAAGAGATATTCTTAGAGCCGAGTATCATTGTTTGAACTTTCCTTATAGAGAACCCATTTGTAAGGTGCAACAAAGGTTTATGACTATCACGAATAGCTTACAATATATGGGAGAAAAAGTTCTATATGATGTTTCTCTTGTTGACAAGATCATTGATATTATGCCTATTGAGTGGGAATCAAAGAGAACAGAAATTGATGAGAGCATGAAGGATACTCAAATTTCCTTAGATGAGCTATTTGGAACTCTTCTGCAACATCAAACAAGGATGAAGATAGATTTTTACAACATCAAAAAGAATAATGGGAATGGTACTGTTGCTTTTACTACAACATCAAGTCACATTAAATCTTAGACTCCTAAGAGAGTAACTAGATCCAAGTCTAAGAAGGTTACCATCCAATCTGAATCTAGTGAGGGTGAAGCCTTAGAGAACAAGTTATTTAATCTTGCTCGAAGGATGAACAAGATATCTGGTCAATGGAATTTACAATCCTTGTATAAGAAGAAGGAAAGGAAAGAGATGAAATATTCAGAGGTCACATGCTATGAATGAAAGAGAAGTGGACACATATGACCTGATTTCCCTATGCATAAAAATAATGAAAGAAAAAAAGGCCCTCTGAAAGGAACATGAAGAAGTTTTACAAAGCTAAAGCTAAGAAAAATGTGAAAGATAATACTACTTGGAGTGTTAGCTATGGAGACTCTTTAGAAAGTGAATCCTAGGAATATGATTCATTAGATCATAAAAAATAGGGGATTCATTGCTAAAACTTTTTTTCCATATACATGTCCTTTGGCCATGGTACACTCTACCGAGGCTTTAACAAATTTATCTCTTGATATTAATTACTATTCCGAAAATAGTACTTCTAATGATGATACATCATCCTTAGAAAATGAAGAACCATTATATGAATTAGTATCTAGATTTTCCATGTTACTTAAAGCAAAAAATTGTAAAATTTATACAAAATTAGACAAGGCAAATACCAGAGAAGAAGTTATTATTAAAGGGATTTCAGATCATTATTAAGATCTTAAAGATAAAGAATATCTTTTAGAAAAACATTCAAAAGACCTTGAGAAAGAAAATTCTGATATGGAAGAACTTTATAAATATCATAATAATTCTATTTTAAAGATGAATGTTTTTTAGGAAAAATCTAACTCTAAGGAAATGATTCATGAGGATAAGAATTTATTCATCGGACTAAAATCTGTAATATTTTCTCTAAAGAATATTCTTTCAAAATTTACCTCTAAGATGGAAATATTTGAAAAGATGTATTCTCAAATTAAACCTCAAGAAAACACTATTAGATTAGGTTATACTCACCAAAAACCGATTTTCAAAAACAACTATTTTGTTCCTTCTAAAGCCCCTTTTTGAACTTAGTGTCAAAGTGGTGGGAATTGGATGAAAAACTGTTCTTTGAATAGAGTTCAACCTCTTGGGTTTTATAAAGCATATTTTTCTAAACAAATGTGGATACCCAAAATTTTTTTATCTTACAATTCTGGATCCAAGAAAGTCTAGATTCTGAAAACCTAACTTGTTTCTCATATTCAGGAAAATAAGGAATGTACCAACAACAACACTGGGTACATGGATAGTGGATGTTCCCAGAACATGACTAGAAACTAAAATTATTTTGAAAAGATTATCAAGGAGATAAGAGAAAAAGTAGCTTCCAGAGATAATTCTCAGAGAAAAATTGTTGGTACATGTAATATTTTTCTTCTTGGTAAAACTTTGATTTCAAATGTTTTGTTTGTTAAAGGTCTTAAGCACAACATCATTAGCATAATTTTATTATGTGATGAATGTTACACTGTGAATTTTAGGAATGATAAGTGCTTAATACAAAATTCCAAGAAAGAGTTTATTCTTTCTTCAAATTGGAAATAGAATGTTTAAACATTAATCCTAGAAGACCTTATGATCCAAGAGTTACCTTGAAAAAGTGCAATGGAAGATCATTCTTGGTTATGGAATAGAATACTAGGTCACTGTAACCTTAGAAACCTATTTAAACTCTCTAAGAAGAAACTAGTTAAGGCTCTACTGGAGCTTATATTTGATTATTCTAAAGTTTGTTATCCTTGTCAATATGGAAAGGAATATGAAACTAGTTTTAAATAAATCGCTAAAGTCCCAATAATTGATACATTATAGTTGGTGCACGTTGAACTTTTTGGTCCAACAAAAACAGGAAGCATTGGGGGAATGTATTATGTATTTATCTTAGTTGATGATTACACTAGATTTACATGGGACTATTTTATAACAATGAAGTATGAATCTTTTTCTTATTTCAAAATTTTTAGAGCCCAATTTAAAAATGAGAAAAACCTTCAATTGAAAACTATTTATAGTGATCATGGAGGAGAATTTCAAAATTCTGATTTTGAAAATTTTTGTAGTAGAAAAAGTATTACTCACAACTTTTCATCACCTAGAACTCCTAAACAAAATGGTGTAGTTGAATGAATTAAAAGAATTTTTCCAGATATAACTAGAACTATGTCGAGTGAATATTATATTGCTATAAATTTCTAGGATGAAGCTATAAGTGCTGCTTGTTATACTATAAATCAAGTTTTGATTAGACCTTTTCTTAATAAAAATCATTATGAGTTATGGTATGGTAGAAAACCTAGACTTTCCTACATTAATGTTTTTGGATGCAAAGTATGATTTCTGAACACCAAAGATAATTTACACAAATTCGCACCAAAATATGATGAAATAAATTTCTTAGGCTACTCCACAACTTCTAAGTCTTATAGAGTTTACAACAAAAACACTTGTACTATTGAAGAAATAGTGCCTGTAAATTTTGATAAATCTGATCCTTTTGATTCTAAACCATCCCAACCGACATCCTCATATGTGTTTTCAAAAAATGATTGTCAACCTTTGATATAAGATCCTTCTGATATGGAAAATGTTCATGAAAATATTTTTGAAACATTTACCCCAGAAGAATTTCTACCATATGTTGATAAACAGGTTTTACAAAACCCAAGTCAGGTGTTTCTTAAGAATCATCCAAGTGATAATATCATTCGTGATGTCAATCAACTTGTAAGGACTAGATGTTCCTTATGAAACGAAGTAGAACATCTAGCATTCATATCCCAATTGGAACCAAACATCATTGATGAAGCCTTAGGTGATGATGAATGGATAAAATCTATACAAGATAAACAAAATGAATTTGAAAGGAATAAAGTCTGGACCTTAGTTGAAAGACCTAAGGAAACTTCTATAATTGGAGTAAAATGGGTCTTCAGAAATAAGTGTGATGAAAATGGAATCATCGTAATAAATACAGATAGATTAGTTGATAAATGATATAATAAACAAGAAGGAATTGACTATGAATAAACCTACGCTCCATTAGCTAGAATTTAATCTATTCGTATCTTACATTCCATTGTAGCATTTTTCAATTTCAAGCTTTTTCAAATGGATGTGAAATGTTCTTTTCTTAATGGTTATGTTCAAGAAGAAATTTTTTTTGAACAACCTCCTAGTTTTGAAGACACAAAACATCCTTATCATGTTTTTATACTTACCAAAGATTTGTATGGACTTAAACAATCCCCAAAAGCTTGGTATGATAGACTTATAGGATTTTTGCTTCAAAATAACTATGTTAAGGGAAATGCAGATCCAACCCTTTTTATAAAGAAAGATAAGAAAAATGTTTGTATTGTTCAAATTTATATTGATGGCATTATATTTGGTTTAGCTAATCAATATTTAACGGATTCCTTTGGGGATCTAATGAAATATGAGTTTGAAATGAGTATGATGGGTGAGTTAACATTTTTCCTTGGTTTTCAAATTTCTCAAAAACCAGAAGGAAAGTACATATCCCACCATAAGTATATTAAATATCATATTAAATATTATGGTTATGAAAACAATAAATGTATTAATACTTTTATTTGTACCTCAAACACACTTGATCTTGATAATGTTGGTAAACCAGTAGATCAAACATCTTTTAGATGTATGATAAGAAGCCTACTATACTTGACAGCTAGTCATCCAGACTTAATTTTTTCAGTATAGTTATGTTCTACATATCAATCCAATCCTAAGGAATCTCATTTAATGTCAGTGAAAGTATTTTTCGCTACTTAAAGGGATCCATGGATTTAGGACTCTTTTATAATTCTGGAAATGATTTTGTTTTAATGAGTTTTTTGAATGCTGACTTTGGTGGATGTAGAATGGATAGAAGAAGTACATCTGGAACATGTCATTTCTTAGGAGATTCATTAGTTTCTTGGTCCTGAGTGAAGCAACACTCAGTAGCACTCTCCACTACTGAAGCTGAATATGTAGCATCTAGAAGTTGTTGTGCTCAAATGTTGTGGATGCAACACACACTCACAAACAATGGCATGAGTTTTAATAAGACTCAAATTTTGTGTGATAACACAAGTTCCATTTACCTTGGTAAAAATCCTGCACATCACTCTCGTGCAAAACACATAGATATTAGGCATCACTTTCTTAGGGATCACACACTAAAAGGAGATATTATTCTTCAATTTATCAGAATAAAAGATCCACTTACTAACATTTTCACAAAATATTTACCCTTCGATAGATTTTAATACATTAAAAAAAAGTTAGGAATGATATTCGTGAGTTAATCCTTCTTCATTAACTTCTTTTTGAACATTTCTCCTTGCAGTTTTAAACTCTTTTTCATAGGGGGGAGTACATTTTCTTGTTAGCATAATCAAAATTTTCATTGGCAGCCTTTTTTCAAGCTTTTGTAATCAAAATTTTCATAGTTAGTTTTTCAAACTTTTTTAACTAAAATTTTCGTAATGAAGTTTTCGGAACTGAAATTTTCATAATGGAAATTTTCAGAACTGGAACTTTCGTAATGAGACATTTCTTACTAAAACTTTTTGTACTCAAACTCTTCATACTGAAATTTTTCATACTCAAAATATTCATACTGGAATTTTTCATACTCATACTTTTCGTACCGAAATTTTTCGTACTCATACTTTTCGTACTGTGGTTTTGGTAGTCAAAGTCTTTTCAACATTATGTTTTTCATAGGTAGTTTTTCGTAGTCAAATTTTTCTTCGAGAAGAATATTACCTATTATGAATAAACTTCTTGGACAATAAAAATGGTATGATTTCTTTACTTATGTGTTCATAGTCATATTTTTCTTACTGGTATTTTCTTATGTGTTTTAAAATTTCTCAGATTCTAGTTTTCTTAAATCCGATTGTTTTTATTAAAACCTCAAAAGATCTGATTCAAGATTTCCTTGCATATTTGATTTCAACTGTCTGATCATATCAGAGAAATTCTCCTCTTCTAGATCGCTTTTGGAAGTTTAAAGGCCAGCTCCATCGCCTATATAAAGGGCACTACCATTGGTTGTCCCACATTGATTTCAACCTCTCGCGTGTTAAAGCTCTGCATCAGTTGTTAAAGGTTGTTCTGAATCCTTCAGATCTCCTCCATTCCTAATGTCTGTTAAATCTACTTCCCAAGATATTTCTACCACGAATCCAATCTCAACATGGCAAGTGTACATAGAAAGACTGGTCCATCCAAACTTTTACATGTACAATTCTATCATCTCCAAGAACATCAAGATGAATGGTTGGGAAGATGCATGTGTATCCAAGAAAAGTGATCAAGTTGATTTCTCTCCGGAGTTACGTGTATAATTCAATGAATCAGCAAGAATTTATGAATAAGAGGGAAGAGAAACTTTTTCTTTCAGGTATTATGGAAAGACTTAAAAACTTACTTACACCATGGCTGCATGCTTGGTGGTGCTAGCATACGAAGGAGAAGCTGAATTTTGTTCCCACAAACTCCCAGATGCTCAAGGTAGTTTTGTTAAGGTTAAGGCCTTACAATGTCTTGGACCTGCTGATGTCATGACAGCAAAGACTGTTCACTTATCTCCTAATAATCGGATTCTCCAGCTTTGGGTACAAGGTTTCTTAGTTCCGAGAAAGGGTGATAAAGATACCCTGAAGAAAAGCTATGCTTATTTCTTAGAATTATTGGTGAATCTATGAAAAATAAATCTAATGAGGAATGTTCTTGTTATGATCAAGAACATAAATGATAGAAATTTGAGAACTCAAATCATCATGTACCCTGCCTTACTATCAAAGTTGGTAGTTCGGTGTCTGGATTCTTTCAAAATTGTTTGTAAGTCTAAGGTTCGCAATTTCATGCTTATGCTTGTCAGTTATGACATGCTGAAAAGAATGAATATGGGTTTTTCTAAGTAAATAGGAGAGTTTTATAATTTTCTAGAGGATGAGGCTGAAATCATTCCGGAAAATGTGGAGAAGTTTGAACCAGTGAAGATGGTTTGTAAGAAGAGGAAATTGAAAGAAGTGGTTGCTCTAGACAAAACCCCCAAAGTTAAGGAAGCCTAGTTTGCACCTCCCAAGCCAAAAAAACAGAAAGCATATCCAGAAGAGGTAACTGCTAAATGGAGAGAAGATAAGGAGAAAAGAAGGGGATCCACAGTTCAGATTGGACCATACGGAGGATAAGGCCTAAAGAGAAAAAGTTTCGGATGAGATAGAAAGACAAGAAAAAGAGAAGAAGATGAAGAAAAAGATGTCTGAAGCCAATCTTGTACAATCTCTATTGAGATATACAGAAGTAGCCTATGAGAAGATTCCCATTCTGGAATCTTTTGATGTCTAATCGTTACCAGAGACTCCTGGGAAAACGTACTTCACTCCAAAAACATCCAAAGGGAAAGAGGTTTTTGAAGAAGTAGAGAAAACAGCTGGTGAAAAAGTAGAATAAGAAGTTTTTGATGAAGAAGAAGAAGTAGAAGAAGGAATTGATGATCTGGAAGATATGATCAAACAAGCCTAAGATTATCAATAAAAGGATGCATCTTCAAAATTAATCACTCCGGGAAAGGGAGATGACAAAGAAGGTAAGAGAGATAAAGATGAGGAAGAAGAGAAATATAATGAATTACCTGATGAGGAAGTAAGCTTTGAGAAGAAATATCTTGAAGAATGGATAGAGAAGGAGAAATTATATGAAGACAAGATTGTTCAAGTATCTGAATCTGAGGAAGAATCTCCTAATGAGGAACCTATTACAAAAAATGATAAGGGAAAGAATGTGCTTATGGATACTCCAACAAATGATGTTATAAGAATGAATGATGTTGGTGGTTCTTCTAGATGGAAGTTGGTGCCAATTGAAGTAGAGCGATTCCGAAGCAAGGTGTCAAATTCAGAGTCATCAACACTGGGTCATGACTTTTTTGTTGACTCCTTGAAAAAGTTGGTAGACACCATTCCGATAATTCCCACTATAGATTGCAGATGCCAGAAACTACAACACAGTCGGAATCAGAAGTCATAATCCTTATCTATGGTGATGGATAAGTGTGTGAAGTTTGAGGCTGATAGTAGAAATTTCTTTATCAATTATGAGGTTCACATAAAATCATGGATCAAAATCACTTTGTGGTCTAAAAAAGTTGAAGAAGACATGGCGGAGTATGATCGTTTCCCGAATTAAGTTAATGATGCCTTTGACACCGAGTATACCAAGATTACGTATCTTCAGGATGAGATAATCATTGAGGAGTGTTCTTTTAATCAACAAGTAAAGGAATTGAGCAGGAAGGTTAATTTTCTTGCTCAAAAATTTAAAAGGGATAGAGATCTCTGGATTGAGCTCGAAGAAAATCTTGTAATGCATGGTGAGTTACTGAAGATGTAGGAAGAGGCCATGAAGGCTCTGGAAGAAGTCTTGAAAACTCAAGATGAAAGGATAAAATCTTTGGGGAAGAAAGCTGAGGAGGATCAGAAAAACATGAAGAATCTGAAAACATTGTTGAAGAAGTTAATTCCAAAGGAGAAGGAAGACAAATTAACTCAATCCAATGTTTTGTTTCATTTGATTTTCCTTGTAAAAAACTTTTTCAACTCTAATGAAATATCTGGTTTTTTGTATCTGGTGTTATTTTGTACTAATGTTTCAGGTACATTATTTTTTCCATTCCAACAATTATTTTGGAAAATCACAAACGGGGAGAAGGAAAAAGAACTACACATTAGGGGGAGAAGGAAAATGTCTAAACTAAGAAGAACTATCCTTAAGTAAGTCGGAGTTCTCATTACGATTCCTTCATTCTAATGAAAATTCCATTCTGGAAATTCATAATACAATCCCTAGAGTTCCAAAGCTTAAGGGGGAGTTAATTGTATTCACTACCATCTACGAACAAAGGGTGATAAGTTTTAAAATCAACTTATAATGAAAATTTTCCAAATTCTTTTATATTATTTTTCATAAGGTTTTTTGTGCTTTCCAAAAAGGGGGAGATTGTAAAGTCAAAAAGATTTTCTTTTTGACTTTTTCCATTCCTTCTTGTTTGGAAAATAACAAACACTCTATACTTAAGAAAATCTACATTTTACTTATATAATGAAAATTTTCCTCTCAAATGAAATTACCCCTACCATGTTTTCATTGTTCATATCAATATTGTCCTTAAGTATAAAAATCGGAATCATATCAAAAACCTCAGAATCATATAATACATATATATGAAGCATTATGTTTTAGGGTCTGAATTATGGATATGAACTGTAATGAAGTTCCACTCTGAATTCTAGATATGAACGGTAATGAAGTTCCACTCAGAATTTCGGATATGAACTATAATGAAGTTCCACTCCTAATTCTAGATATGAACTGTAACGAAGTTCCACTCCTAATTCTGGATTTTAACTGTAATGAAGTTCCACTCCAAATCCTGGATACTAACTCTAATGAAGTAACATTCTGAATTATGGATACGATCTCTAACAAAGTTTAACTCTGAATTCTGGACTGTAAACATCTGTATGTTCGACTCCGAACTTCTATATGTTTGACTTCCAACTTTTATGAGTTCGATTCCAAACATCTATAAGATTGAATCTGGACTTCTACAAGTTCGACTCCGGACTCTCTAAGTTCAAATTCTTAATTCTGGTGAAACCAGACTCTGAATTTCCTTAGAAATTCAGACCCCGCCTTTCTACAGAATTCAGGTTCTAAATTCTTATAAAACAGAATCCGAATATCTCTATATTATATACTTCAAATTTCATTTTATGTTAGACTACGATATTTTATTTTCTTACAATCCGAACTTTAGTTTTTCTTATGGTTACACTAATTGCATTATAAAACGTTGTCATGCCTTTAGTTGCACATGTTTTGTTATAAAACGATGTAATCCATTCTGTTTCTAACTAATCGTTGGTTGAGTGACACGTGTACAGGTCCCTTCGAAATTCAAGGAAAATATGACCGTTGGAGGAGGGAACCGATAGTTGGAGCTTCGCCTATAAATAAGTGCTCATTTGAAAAGAATAAACAACATTGACACAACTTTGACATCAGTGATTACATGTTGTTGAAGTGATTTCTAGAGAGAGAGGCTCTTATCACCTCTTAAATCTTTGTCCAGAAAGTTTGAACAACTTGTTCAAACATTTCCTTGTGCTGACATGCTTAGTGAAACTCCGATTTATGGTGATTTCAATCAAGGGCTTCCGGGTATAAGAAGACAGAGGTTCTGTCACCTTGAAGTTGAGGGCTTCCTTACTGAGGAAGATAGAGGTTCCAACTACCTTGAAGATGAGGGCTTGCGGGTATAGCAAGATAAACACTCTGATCTTTATATAGAGGGCTTACCCAGGTGTGGGTAAGACATACTTTCTTGAATGTATAAATCATGGGATGTTTATCCAAGGTTGTTGGATACCCTTTTCTTTGGGTTAAAAGAGTTTTTTTTTGTTGCATGTAGTTTTACTACTTGTTTTTTCGCTGCATTTTTGTATTGGAAGGAACGTATAACCTTATTATATTTCCTTACACTTTTACTTTGATTTAGATTGATTCTATATGCTCTAAGGTGGAATCTCATATTGTAAACTTTGGTTATGATTCATTTTCTGGATTCATATTTCCAGAACTGGTTTTTCAGAATCACTTTCCAGATTTAAGCAAGTGTATAGAATTAGAAGTTTGTAACTTCTTAATTTGTCCCAATCGTTCATTTGGTGTTAGAGGTTTCGTGAATTTTTGTACTTTAACTTTGTTAAACATAGAACTTTACTTGTTTAAGGAAATTTTTAAAGAATACAATTCACCCCCCTCTTGTATATTGATCATCTACATCGTTATTTCGATCATACACCTTTCCCTTAAATTATTACAAAATGATGCGGTATGGAACCACATACCAAATACGTCTTCAAATGGTTTCATCTGTGTACTATAATGGAAATTCTTATTATAACACAACTCAACTGATGAATGATGATGACATAAACATCTCTGGTAATCCATAAAACATGATCAACGAATATCCCCTAATATATGAATTGTTTTCTCTAACAGTTATTCTTTTTTATTATTTAATACTAAGATGAAAATTAATTTTTATCCAAATCTTTTTTGAATGCCATTCAAAAAGTTAGAAGTAATCATGGGGTCATGATCAAATACAATGGAGAGAGGAACTCCATGTAACCTGACTATCACATTTAAGTACAACCGAGAATGTGGATCTATAGATAGGGTGTCCACAATTAGAATAAAATGAGAATATTTAATCAAATGATCAATAATAAACCCATTTACATTGTTAGAATGATATTCCTTTGGCTGTTCCATAAAAAATCTATAGATATATTCTCATCTTTACACTATAGCACTAGAAAAGGTTGAGGAATTCCATTTGTTAGTTTACACTCTACTATAACCTGTTGAAGTGTTAATAATTTCATGGTTAAATTTGCAATATCTCTTTTTTATTCCATCCCACCTGCAATACTCTTAATCATATCTATAAATTTCTGGGATATCAGGATGAATTAAAAATAGAGAACTATGTACTTCACATAACAACTCTTTCTTTATCTATGAATAAAAAGTAACAAAAAACCACATTCCAAATATCAAAAAAAAATCTATGCTATATTATATTTAGCTAACATACCATTATTTAGAAATTATGAAATTTTACTTAACTCATGTTCTTCGTTATATGCTTTCATAATTCTATTTGAGGGAGATAACATCTATAAGGACTCGACAATATTACATTTCATAATATTTAATTTAGTCCAGAATTTACTTTTTTTCACATTGAAAATTATTATATGTTTATACCTTTATAGAATTGGTATATAATAAATAACTAACATTCCACATTAAGATATAATACATAAATTATATTCTTTTCAACAATAAAAATGGTTTCATGACCAAACACGATGGAAGTAAAAGAAATTTAAATCACATCGTATTCGACGTCGGTAAATCGAACCATCACAAATAGTGTTTTAATTTCATGAATAAGTGGAAGAGAAGAATAAGTATAATTGAGATTCATCAATAAACATGATGAGATCTATAATATGTAATATATTATATCATTCATTCCTCTTGGTTAATGTGACATTAAGAGATAATAAGAATATATAATAAAAGTAAAAGAGAAGAAATCAAATAAATGATGATGTTTACCTCTTGATCTATTCACATTGAGATCCTCTTTAAGAAAAATGGTTTTGGCCTTTTGGTAAGACCACCAACTCTAGGATGTGGGGAAGAACCTTTGAGATGTAATTTCATAGAACATAAAAAATGATCAAGGCTTGAGAGGTGTGAGAGGAAGAGGGGAATGAGGATGATATTTATAGTGGAGGAGAGGAGGGATTTTACATTATTTTAATCATTATTTAAATATATTTTTTCACAAGACTAGGAATAGTGTCTGTTAATGTACCCCCAAATAATAATAATGGCATGTGAGTTCCCTCAATGTGAGATAAAATCAGCCATGATTTCCTAAATTGTTAATTTTTACTGATAATTTGAAAATACGGTATTTTGCTGTATTTCACTATTCATAAAAAAAATCACAAATTTCTGAAAAATCCATAATATAAAAAAGAAACATTTTTATACTTGTAGTATTCAAAAAATGAACTCTATATTTTAAAAATAATGTTTTAAATATTAATTTTTTAATTTTTTAATAAAATCAAAATTTATTCAAAAATAACCATTTTAAAACAATGACTAATTTTATAACACCTTGAAAAATTAATCAACATGTCATTATCATAATGCCTTAACAAAATAAAATATTATTAAAATTTAATAGTAATTATCGGTATGTTACTAGTAATTGAACTATTCAAATAGTTATGTTGTGATTCCACAAAAATCATGTTGGTTCTATTAGACTCTAAATAAAATTCTGATTAGAATTTTATAGGACCGTTTGTTGACATTCAAAACATAGAAGTTGAAAAAATATGTTTAAAGGATTATTATAAATTTCTACGTCAAACATTGTTTCATACCTTTCAATTTATTTTTCTATAACCTTAGGGTGTTACATTATCCCCACCTTCTATAAATTGTATCATCGCTATTTTAATTACTTATTAAACAAGTGAGGGAACCTTTAACTCATATTATTTTAATACTCCCATGTTTCTTCTTCAACCATTTGGTATTTTCACAAAACCATTACTTGGTGGATTACCTTATTCAACAATTATTTTTTAATTAGGTTAAGAATCTGAATAGGTTTCTCTATATAAGAATGTTTCTCTTCCATAATAAGTTCTTTTGGGATCAAAACATGAGAATAATCTGTCACATACATTATCTACATCAAAACATTAAAAACATTGTGTAGCTAAGATAAAATCGGAGTCAAATCGACGCGGTAGGAAACTAGTATTTCCTTCTTCAAAATTTCATATTGTCTAAGGAATCATGGACATAGGTTTCACTTCTTTCCAAAATGCATAACACTTTTCCATGGGGAGACTCTAATAAAAACATGACCACCACCATAAAATGAATAGTAATCAATCCTATTGTTTTCATAGCTTTTATACCTTCACTAAGCTATCATCATGTGTTGCTGGATCATATTCACTTCCTCAACCAATTTCTTTAATAATTCTGGCCCCATCAACATCCAATCCCTGAATTCATCCAAATAAGATGGAGTTTGACACCGCTTCCCGTATAATGCCTCATAAGGTGCCTTCTATACACTGGAGTGAAAAATGTTATTATAAGAAAACTCAACTATTGAATAATATTGATCCCAACATCCTTGGTAGTCTATTGAACATGTTCGAAGCATATCATCTAATGTGTGAATTTTTCGTTCATGTTCCCATCTGATTGAGGATGAAAAAATCTACTGAAAAATAATTAAGTGTTGAACTACTTCTGAAGGCCCTTCCAAAAGTTAGAAGTTAACATGGGACCTTGATCAGATAAAATGGAAAGTGGAACTCCATATTACATTTCAATCTTTTTAGGTAAAATCGATAAAGCTGACCCAAATACATTGTATCCCTAATAGAAAGAAAATATTAATATTTAATCGGTCGTTCAATAAGAACCCAAATCACATTATTTTCTAATGAAGTATTTGATAGTCCCAATTGAAATTCCATGGATATATTCTCTCATTTCCATTATGACACTAGAAAAGGCTGAAGCATCCCCTTTATTAACTTCCACACTTATTTAACCGGTCGGCATGTCAATCATTTCATAGAAAAATATACAATATCTATTTTCACTCCATCAGACCTGTAATACTCTCAAATGTCTTTCTACATCTTATTACTGCTATGATAAATAGAAAATGGAGAACTATTATCTTCACACAAAAAATCATTCTTCAACTATGAATCCTAAGGCACACACAACTATTTACCAAATCATAAAACACAATAAATTTCAAGGTTAAATTCTGGGAACATTCCCATTTTACCCAATTATACATTTGTTGGTAGTTCACATTCTTCAATCTAGGCTTACTTAATTCTATCTGATATTGATAAATGCACCAAAACTTGAAATAAAACAAATGTATTTCCAACATAAAAAACATCTATGAAAACATTCATCAAATCAAAAATCAAGGGACCATTCCCAAAAAGTAACATGGTTAATGATGCATGATTTTCTTTACTTACGAATCCACACTTCTTTTATTTACCAATATGAAATTTGATCATGAAATCATAATCCTTTATCAGTTCAGTCCATCTTCTCTGCCACTTGTTTATTCCATAAGGGTGAATATATACTTCAAACTTTTATGGTTAGAATATATTTGATATTTCGATCTATATAAATGATTCCTAATATTTTTCAAAGAAAATACCACACTTTCAAATTTAAAATGATGTGTTGGGTAATTAAAATCAGGAGGTATTAGTTGGTTTGATGGATAATCAACTACCTAATAATTATATATCAAAACAAAACCAAGTCCCTTAAATAAAGCATCACTATTGATGAAAAAATCACCATTTTGGAAATGCAAGGTCAAAATCGGAGCATTAAAAAATCCCTTCTTCAGTTCCTGAAACAAAAAATTACATTTTTATATCCAAATAAATTTAACCCCTTTTTTGTTAAGATAATTCACGAGATAGATAACTGTGAATTTTTTTCTAAAAAACCACTGGTAATATTTTATTCATCCCATAAAACTAAGAATATCGATAACATTTGTAAGTCATGTCCATTCATCAAGAACTTTTGTTTTGGTAGGATCAACTACTATTCCATACTTATTTACAATGTTCTAATGGAAATAAATATATTGTAATGAAAAATCACATTTGATAATTGTTCATATAGTTTATTTTCCTATAAGGATTGTAAAACTAACGATATATGTTTTCCTACTCCTATTTACTCATAGAAAATACCACAACGTCATTAAAAAAACAACAACAATTTTATCCCAGAACTCATGAAATATTCTATTAATAAAATTCATAAATGAAATTGGTGAATTAATTAACCCAAACGACTTAAAAAAATTATTCCAATATGTAGTACGGAATGATGTTTTCAAGATTTCATCCTCATTCACCTTTAGATATTGGTATCTGGATCTCAAGCCAATCATGGAAAATTACTGAGCTCCCTATAGCTGATCAAACAAGTCATATATGGGACGAAAAATCATGTTTTTATAATTGATGTTATTCAATGATCTGTAATCAATGAAATGTCTCATGGAACAATCATTCTTTTTATCAAATAAAACTGTATTACCCCATAGTGATGTTCTAGGAAGAATGGATAATTTATTAAAAAAATACATCAAATAATTTTTAAATTCAATAAATTCCATTTGAGCAATTAGATATGTCATTTTTTAAATTGTCTTAACATCAGGAACTAAGTCATTAGTGAATTCGACTTCTTGATCAGGTATGACACCACATAACTCATCATAAAAAAACATCATGGTATTCATTTATCCCTAGAACATCCTTAATCGGAGAACTTCCATAGATTTAAAAAAATTTGAGAATGATAATATTCATTACCATATTTGAATAGTTTCTCAGATTCCAGATATGTTATCAATAGTATGGGTTCTTCTTATATATAAAAACTGAAACTCTTTCTAATAAACAACATTTTTAGATCTGTAGTTATTCTTATTATAATATATAGAAAGCCAGTACCTTCCGATAATGACATAAAACTCTACTAGAGAAAAAACAACATGGTTTTTTGGTAAAGTATTTCCACAGACCAAAAAAGAAAGAATAATATAATTCATATTTTCCATAATATTTCCCCCTAGTTTTTTAACAAAAACTTCAAGCCTCATTTATTGAGTTTATATTTCCAATTTACTAGAAACTTTCTCCCAAATAAAGGAATGTGTAGACCCATTTTCAATAAAACATTTGAAAAACCAGTTTAGACAAACAAGGTATCTGATAAAACATCATTGTATGGACCGATAGCTACTAATGTTGTCTCAAAGGATCTCTATACAACTTTTTCTTATAGTCTGGATTCATTGTATCATTAAGATCACTTTTTGGGAAGGCATTTTCATAATGAACCATCTCATCCAATTTAAGACACATTACAGTTTTCTTATCAGGATTCGTCTTAGAATAATTTTCATTACAATCTCAGGCACTATATTCAAACATACCACATTGAAAAAAGTACCTATTTTTTGTAAGGTATTCTTTAAAGTTATTTTTTACACACATTTCAGAAAATGGAAACTAGAATTTCTTACTATCAAATTTCATTGGTTGATTCTTTCCTATCACCTTCCATCTAGAACTCTTATTTTCTTTATTTTCAAAGTGTATTTGATCATTAGTAAACTCCATCACTACCCTTTCATCACATCAGACAAGTTTCTCATAACATTTTGAATTCACAATAGGCCAATTCTTTTTATTCCTTGGCTTAAATCCATTTTAAAATTATTTATTTCTATCCTGATCTAGAATAAGATTTGGAACATACCTTTCCCGTCATGTGAAGTTTGATTCATACGCTACCACTAAATATTCATCCTTCTACTTCAATTCATGTAATTTCTTATCCATCCTATATTGAACCACCATTGGAAAGTATTATTCAAGGAAAATCCTTTTAAATTCAACCCACTTTATGTAATTACCATTCACTTGATCCTGAATATTCATGACCATTGACCACCAATGATCAAATGTAATGACATGCCTTTTGATTATCTGATTATCCCATAACATCAAATATCTTTTCAATGGAATTAATAAATCCTTCAGCCGCTACTGGGTTAGAAGATCCATTGAAAGCTGGAGGGTGTTGTCTTATAAAATTTTCCACTAGAATCATGTTTATTGTGGTACCTATAGTTGTTCTCATTCACAGATTCCACTTCAATTTTTTACCAAAGTAAGATGTTCCATTACCGTTAGAAACACCTTAGTTCCAATCCCAACCATTCGGGGCTGCTTATTCTGAAGGATATTGTTCTTTCAGATCCTCACTTCTTTAGATTACAAGATTCTTCTACGAAGAACCATTCTGAAAAAAAATAACTTAGTCAAAAAAAAACAGTGTAATATTTATATTCAATATCATTTCATATTATCGATAGAAGAAAAATAATTTATGGTGTTCTATAAACATCATCCTGGCCCTTAAATTTATCTAAACCATCCTCTCATACCATCTATCATGTCCCATCGTTATTACATTTAATAATCATGAATTTCGTTAAGAACATACATACACTCACATTGAATATCTTTTCATGTTTAGACATTTAGAGAATTGGGACATAGTACATTCATAAAATTCCACATTAATACATAGTGGATACAGTAAAATATTATTCATTTCTTTTAAAATATATAAATTATCAAATAAAAAATGATTTCAATGAAAAAAACATCATATCGTCTAATTTGTCTCCCTTATTTCTATTACACATCATTATAACCTGTTAAAATAATTTAAAAATGTGGGATGAGCACAAAAAACTCAGTAATGTATATTAATAGAAGGAAAGAACACTTTTTTCCATGAAAACATGTAACGTATCAAATCATTTCCAAAAACACAACATGTCATCCATATAAACATGATTTTTGAAACATGATATTTCAATGAGATTTCCAAAAAACATATTGAAAATAAATATAAACCTAAAGTAATCTTTTGGAATTACTTATATAATCTTGTAAACCTCTCATCTACCTTATAATTTTTAAACCTCATAGCTACCTTAAAATTTTTGTAAACATCAAAATTAAACATCGATTAACCATATTCCCAACCTACAAATTTCATATACCTTACACATTGCAAGAAAATATAGGTCCCTTACTTCATAATAAAGAATGCCCATAAGATAGAACATAATCATACAACATGAATAATTTCATAAAAACATTTTGTTCGAATTTATTAAAATAGAATTTTATAAGTGGTGTTTAGAAGAAGAGTCCTTTTACATACCATATAATTGAAGTGATAATTAATAGTGTTGATTTAATATGTATATTCACAATGAATAAATGTAATTAAACATAATATAAAAAAAATTAATCACCCAAAAAATTCTAATACCACATAAATAATGAAGTAGATGGTTAACCTAATGAATGGAAATCAAGTTATGAATTCACTTACCTATGGTTAGTATTACATCAAACATGTTTGAAAGTCATGTATCATTCCATTTCAAACTCAATGCATCAACCACTTTGTTTGAATTTGCTTCCTCCTTCCCCCTCCGGTTTGGGTTTGATCGCACTAATCTACGATGTCAGCTTAGTTGGGCATGTCTGGTTCTGGTCTGGCACGACAGGGAGATGGGGCCTCCATGTCTTAGGTGGAAATGAGGATCAGTGGTCAATTTTCAGCTTAATGTGGCTAGGCCTTCGGGAGAAGACATGATTATTCCCGAAGATGCCATGGTCTTTTTTCGACGACTGAGTCACGATTCTTCTTGGCAGCGGTTCGACGCTTGGCTTAGTGTGGCCGGGCCTCTAGGTGGAATTGTTGTGTATCCCGATGATGACCTGGATTGGCTTAGTTATGAACTTGGTGTGGTTTGGTGCATCTTGGTCCGTCCAGTGGCGTTGAATTTGTTCTATCTCCCTTTTTTGTCAGCCATGTCCAGGTGAGGTCTCTGTAGAGTTTTAGGTGTCGATCCGCTTCCGATCGTAGTGGGTTGGAGGGAGAGGATCCAGATTTGGGTGTGGTTGTGTGTTTTTTTTTGTATTTTTTGTTTTTGTTCCTTTGGGTTTGTTCATATGTCTAGGTTTTGGTGGATCTTTGAATATTTTGGTTCTCCAACTCTGGTTCACCTCTGCCCTTTCCTGTTGTTTTCTCACCACTGTGAATGGTTTACTTCGGAACCCTGTGAGGGTGCATCTGTGGTTCTGATTGGAGTGGATCCATACCCAGAGTGGCGTTTCTGTTGTATGATGACCGAGATCCCCTCACCAGTGGCATTCCCTTAGTTAGGGTTTGGGCTATTCTATTCTAAGTGACTTTGGCTTGGACTCTCTTCACATGGATTGTCTTTCCGGCTTCTATGGCAATGGTGGTGGGGCGGATCATGGAGTGTGGTGGGGTGTTTCCGAGATGGCAGTTGATGCTGTTTCTTGGCCATGCACCTGTTTGGAGATTTTGTTATGAATTTTTTATTTTTGTTAAAGACATATGATATGAAGATTTACCCGGACTCGACCTCAAGGAACATGCATCATAGGAGGTTTCAGAGCAGGCAGTTCATCTTTACAGGCTTCGCGGAATTGGATGTTAGAGAGGGTATGGCATCGGCCATTGGATCTGGAATGTTCTTTGACACAACACACTTGCAAGTATTCCAATATTTCATTAGTGGAATGCATTTTCATGATTTAAATGATGGGGAGAGGTATCTCCATGTTGTTAGTTTTGGTTTTATTTTCATGATCCTTGTGTCATGTAATGTTGTATGTCCATGAAGTCTTTTGGGTTCCCCTTATTACCTTAAATGTGAGTTTCAAAAAATAAAAAAAGGCCTTCAGGTCATTGGAGGAAAATGAAATAGAAGAAATAAAACAAAAGTGTATGTTTACCTCTTGTCCTCTTCTCATTGATGTCCTATTTAAGGCCTATGGTTTTGGACATTTGGTTAGACCCGTAGATCTAGGATGTGGGGAAGATCCTTGGGGAGGATATATGGTAAAACATAATAAATGATCAAGGCCTAAGAGGTGTGAGAGTTATAGGGAAATGAGGGTGGTATATATAGTGGAGGATATAAGTGGTTTTAAATTATTTTAATATATTTTCTCAAGACAATGAATAGTCTTGATTGATGTATGCAAAAAAATAAAAATTTCATGTGAGTTCGAAACAAGTGTACTTTCATTAGATATGATGTCATAAATATTTTATTTAACTGATATTTTTAATGTACGATATATTACGGAATTTCACCATTAAAAAATATATTAATAACTTCCAAAACATCCCAAAAAAACACCCTAATAATTTTTTGACGAGTATAATTAAAGATTGAATTCCATTTTTCGAAATTTTGTTTTTAAATATTGTGAGTTTAATTTTTAAATAAAATCAAAATTTATTCGTAAATAAAAATTTTAAAACAAATTCTCATTTTATATCACCTTGAAAAATTATTGAAGGAGAAATTATATTAACACTTTAAGAAAATAACGTTATAATAAAATTCTTTCTTCATTAATTTTATTTCAATTCATAGGGTT
This sequence comes from Viscum album, assembly GCA_963277665.1. Classification (NCBI taxonomy): domain Eukaryota; kingdom Viridiplantae; phylum Streptophyta; class Magnoliopsida; order Santalales; family Viscaceae; genus Viscum; species Viscum album. The sequence goes on along the minus strand of OY728151.1, from coordinate 497,667,117 downwards.
TTATACTATTCAAGAAAAAACATGTTTGTATCCATTGGACTCCAAATAACGTTCTGATCCCAATTTGAGATAACATTTTTTTAAATTAAAACCATAGATGTTGTAATATTAGGTTTAACGGATTGCTATAAATATCTACTTAAACAAAGTATCATGAATTTCAATTTATTTTTAGAAAACTATGGGGTTTTACAACTTCACTGGAACCTGAAACAAAATAGTAGAATTCCCTACACCCACAAATTCCAGGACAAAATTAATCAAACAATTAACCAAAGGATCACTTTCAAATTTTATCATGGTTAATGTATCATTCCATTTCCAACTCAATGCATCAACCAATTTGTTTGATTTTATAGGACATTAATAAATCATGCCATCATTATCCTTGATTAATTCTGACTATCCTCTCTGTCTCATGTTCAATAATTTTTTAGAAAATATATACATCAAACTATTATGATAAATTTATATAGCACATTTTAATATATAAAAATGATGCCACCAAATTTTAAATGAAAAAACAAAAGTAGATAATTCCAAATCATGTGTCGTGAAATTTAACTCCGGAGATTTCAAATGAAGTTACTCATAAGCAATTACCTAATCAATCTTTATTAGTATACATCCAAGTAGATTCAATGAAGCATTACTGTAGATGAAAAATTATCCATTTGTAGAAGGCATGGAAAAATGGATCATTCAATAATGGTTATTTCAATTTCTAAAAATAATCATCACATTATATTTTCTAGATAATATTAACATCTTTTCATGTTATATTATTCATTGGTATATACAACCATTCAATGTTTTCATCAATCATTCAACAATAGATTTTAAAATATTGTAAAAGTAAAATCTCAGTTATATTTTATTGTCTTGATAATTATTCAACAACATTTCTATTAACATGATAAATAATTATTAAAAATTTAGAAGCAATGTGACCAAGGAATGAAATTTATTGCTACCAAAAGACACAATTTCTTAATTTTCCAAACTATTTTTCTTATTTTAATGTTTGAAAAATACCCGTAGATATATATCATATTTATCCTTAATTTTAGTATATACCATAATGTAATTAATAAACACCACCAAAAACATATCCAAGAACTCGTGTAATATTATATTCTTTAAATACATGAATACAAGAGGTGTATTGGTTAACACAAATGACATAAATAGAAATTAACAATTCCTATATCTTGAATGAAACAATGTTTTCTGAATGTCTTCTTATTTCTTCTCAACTAATGGTACCCCAACCTTAAGATAACCATTAGAAAATACTATTCTCCCAATAGTTGATAAAAAAATCATTGATATGATGGAAATTATAATTTTTATTAACAATGATGTTATTTAAGGCTCTATAATCAATGAAATGGATCATCAAACCATCTTTCATTTTTAAAAACAACATAGGATCACCCCATAGTGAAGTTCTAGGTTGGATGAAGCCATTATCTCACAATTTATGCAACTTGTTTTGCAATTCAAGAAGTTATACCTGAGCTATTCAATAAGGGGGTTTATAAATTACATTATAATTAGGAACTAGGTTAATGTTAATTTAAACCTCTTAATCAGTAACAACATTAATAAACACTTTAAGAAAAAACATGAAGATACTCATTTACCCATGGCACATCATTAATCTGGATTGTTTTATTATTTTAAATAATATTTGAAAGATATCTTTTACTTTAAATATGTGAATAATTTATCAGCTTTCCAATATGTAATCAATGATATGTGTTCCTTCTTATACAAAAACTGAAACTCGTTATTAGAAATAACTTCTTTAGCTATACAATCACTCTTAACATGGTAAATAGAAAGCCAATCCACAGTCAGAACTAAATAAAACGCTACTACAGAAAAAAAGTATACATAGGTAAATTCCATCCACATAAAAGGATTTTAGTATTATTATAATTTCATTTTTCCTTAATATTTCATCTCGGTGTTTTTACTACAATTTCCGAATTCATTTCTTGAGTGGGAATTTCAAATTTACCAGTGTTTTGATAAAAAATGAATGAATGTACCGACACTGAAATAAAAAACACACTCTCTTATTCTGTAAAAACATGAAATGCACCCAATAAAACTCTATTTTTGGATCAACATCTACTAAAGTAGTTTCCAAGGATTTTTCTACACCCGTGTATTTTAAATCTTGATGATTTATTACCAGTGTTACTAGAATTTAACACACATTAAGAAAATGACCCAACACCTTATAATTAAATCATCATACTGTCATTTTATGGTAATTATTCTGATCATTATCCTAGAAATCACAAGACCTGTGTCAAGACATTCCATATCGATATCACTTACTAGAAAATACAATAAATTATCTAAGATTCATGTTACCATACTTTTCACAAGAATGGGATTTTATCTTCCTACCTCAACAAAATTATTTTTTTATTATTCACCAAATACTACCTTCTTGAATGATTCTTATTCATGCCATCATGTGGAACATATGTGTTAGAAAACACCATTTCCTCACATTTATTACAAATAATAACTTTATCATGTAATTTATATTATTATGTGGGCTAATATATTTATAAACCTAGATTCATTCATGAGATAAACTGATTATTTATTCTATTTTCATACTAAAAAATTGTGTAGCATACATATCCAATATTGTGATGTTTTCTTCATATATTTCCATTATAATAGATATTTTTTATCCTTTCAGAATTGATAAAAAATTGGGAAATTGTTTTAAAGGAAATAATCTTTGTATGATTCCCATTACATGGAATCAAGATCTTTATTGTCTATTTTATTCTTATCCCAAGACCACAATGGATATGATTCAACTTCATAATGATAAACGAAAAGGGTTACCTTTTGATGTTCTGAACATCCCAGGACATCAAATATCATTTCCAAAATATAGAACCATCCCTTGAATATCACTAGGGAAGATGATCTGTTAAATGATGGAAGATATTACCTCTTAAAATTACCTAAAAATACATGTTACATCATGTTAAATCAGGTTCCTCTCAAGCATGGATATCCCTATAATTTATTTCTTGATTTAACTGATCCAAAATTATAAAAGTACGACTCGGTTCCAATTCCCACTATTCCAACATGCAGATTCGGAATGATATCAATCTGTTAGTGCCCTCACACATCTGCTCCACTATTTCTTTTTTAGAAAAACATTTTTAACCGAAATATCTTAGATGAAGCAACATTTTCATATTTTAAATTCAAAACTATTTTAAATTAACCACAGTAAAAATAATCTATTGGATTCCATTAACATCATCCAATCCCTTAAGGTTATCTAAACCATTCCCTAATACCAACTATAAGGAAGAATCCTAAAAACATTACAGAATATTTTGTTAGGATGAGAATTTGACTCTATTTCATATTGATTATATTTTAATTTTTAGAAAATTATATAATTAGGACATAATATATACATGAAATCCTACATTTATATATGGTGGATAATACTAAAAAATGTCTATTTCATCCCAAATATAATAAATTCAAAAATAGAACATGATTTATTGGATAAATATTCATAACATTCCACATGAATGCATGCTTTATCTTACCCATCCTTATACCATGTAAAGAATAAAAAATATTGGATTAATAAAAAAATCATAGTAATTTACATAAATATAGAAGAAAATTAGTCCAATGAATACATGAAAACACATTAAAAACCATTTCATGAAAATACATAAACATTCATAAAGGAAATCATATAGTATCATTGGGACAACATTAAAATATCACACTTACATTCCCACATGCAAATGAAATATCCTTTCCGTCCAATTCCATCTTCAAAGTACACAAATAATTGGATTGTCATAATGGGGATCAACAATAATATCTTCATATATAATGGGGTTCAACCAATCATATATTGAGATATAATTGATCCCAACCCATCATATCTCGAGTTATAATGGGATCAACCCATAATAATCAATTTTAATGGAACGTATCAGGAAAAAACACTTAATAACTCATCTATGCCCTTGAAGAAAATTCATTCAAAAATAAACTTCATTTTTATCGTTAAAATCAATTTTAAAATATAAAATACGAAAAAATAATGATAAAATCATGTTCTCCCAAAATAACTACGAAAACATATAATGAAAAAATTATATTAATAATTTATAAAAACTAGATAATCCAATCATGCTATATATATAGAAAAATATTCATTTTGAATTTAATATAATTGAAATATAATATAATCATGTTTATACAACTATACACATGTTTATAATACCTTACATGATCTTCTAATAATAGTTTCAACCAATTTATTAACTATATTTTTTGTTATTTTCATTATTTAGGTGCGTTCATTTCATGGTTTCCAACATTGGTTTGTTATGGATTTCCTTGTAAAAAATATATAATACTATAGAATTTATAATAATAATATATTGGTTATTTTATGTAGTGAAATTTTAATTTAAAATTCTATGATTTTGTTAAAATTTAAATGGAAGCACATCACCCATGAAGGAAGTGAATTGACACACCATGGATGAACATTTAATTATTTATGAATAAATGGAGAATATATGAGATTTTATAATTAAAATATAATAAACCCCCAAAAAATATATTCTATATTTGATACTAGAGTTTTCATGAAACATTAGATAAGAGGTGGGGATAAGTTAGTAGTGGGAAAGAATATAAAAGAGAATAATACGGTATTTTCCTCTTGAAAAATTTACCTTGAGAACCACTTTAGGATCATGAAAGTGGTATTTTTATGAGATAAGTAGAAATATAATTTTTTTTGGGATGAGGAGGAGGAAATTATTTAGAATATAGTCAAGGAAGAATGTTCAATGTGATGAATCTTTGTGAAGGAAAAGTCTCCTTTTTATAATTAAGGTGAGGGGTAACATAGGAATTAATTAAAATATTAAAATAAAATAAATATGTTATAGGGTTTAATAATTATAAAAATTATTAAAACTAAATGTGGGTAAATTTTATATGTTTTATTATAATTTATTTCATGATTAATTTTTTTTAATATTTACATATTTTATCAAAATATTTTATTCCAAAATATTGTTTTGCCAAAAATAAAAACAATTCATAATTATGAAATTAAAACATCAAAAAAATGTTTCAAATTAGAATTAATTTGTTTATTATTTCATATAAATATCATATTCATCTAGGGAATTCATGAATTAGATTAATATAGCAAATTATATTTTTTATTTTTTCCATAATTTCATTAATTTGATTTATTCATTAATTGAATATTTATTACATAATTATTGTGTAATGCATTAATGTAATTATTTAACACCTTATAATTAAATATAAAATTTCTTGAAGAATTTTTTTTTGTATTTTATTAAACTATTTATGATTGAAACACTCGACTGGAATCACATATATTAAAATAGTATACTAATTAAAATCCATACTATGACAACATGAGATCCATTTGAAATAAAATAATATATTGGACTTAATGTGATTCCTGGGGTTCTAAAATTTCCCAAAACTAAATAAAAAAAGTTATAATGGCCGAAATTTAATTATTGAAAAGTATTTAACAACAATATGTGTCATTTAATAATTCATATGATTTAAATTAAAATCATTTTTTATGATTCTTGCAAAAGTACTGTATCAGTGTTGCATAGGAATTAATGTTAATTATTTCACATTTAATATTTAATAATAAAATATTATGATAAAAATAAATAAAGTTTTTTCAAAATAAAGATTCATATTCATTAAATTTGTATATTAACTCATATACATGTCAATAAAACGTCTTAAATTTTTATTTGGCATTTTCTTACCATGAGAAAGCATTACTCATGCATTGGGATACAATTATTGTAATATAGTTATAAAATTAAAAATTAATAACAAAAAACATGAACTATAGATAATAATTAATTAAAATAATTTCAAATAATTTTTTCCCTCAAATATGAATTCACAAGGAAACAAATTTGACATTCCCAATGACGTGTATGCACTGTATGGGCACTAACAAGAAGTGTTATACTTATCATAAAATAAATTATAAGGTTAATTTTCTAAATTATTTTATTAAATATTACTATTATAAAATCATAATATAGTTATTAAATAAATATTAAAAAATTATATCATAGCAATGTCATAATGGCCTCATGAAAAATACATTATGTTATAAAAATACTAAACTTTTGTACTATCAACCAAAATATAAATTTTTTCAGAAAACTCTCAAAAAAACAATCTAAAATAATTTTAAAATATTAATTAAAAATGAAATTAGTTTTTTCAAAATAATTATATAAATTAAAAATTTGTGTATTTAATATATAACCATATAATAAATTATTGATTTTATGAATTAATTTACATGATGAATATAACTAATTAATTAAAGAATACTAATAAATCTGATTATTCAAATACCTAGGTTGTTACACATTGATATTATTCTAGAAAACCCGACGACTATATTTATAATTGAAATTTAAAAAATTCTCATTACAGAAACCCCAAATATAGTTATATTTCATCATATATTAAAATAAAAACATTTGCAAATAAATAATGGGTTAAAAAAGGAACAACCAAGAAAGAAGGTAGAAAGGTCATATATTTCAATGCACATACCACATGTTTTGACCAATTTTCTAAACATCAGTTGAAATCATATTTTATACCAAATTTAGTGTTTAAAACCCCACAATAATTCATTGGTGATTAAAATCATTATAAATGAATAGAAATCATAGTTTTTAAACCTATGGTGTGTGAGAAATGTTGGTGATTAATTTGAATGAGAATATAAATAATAAATTCCTTTTTAGTAATTAATATAATATTAAAAAATAAAATAATATAATATAATTGTCAACCTTACCTAATGGATAATTGTCACAACTATTATCTCATGGTTATGCAATCCTTACATCTCAGTCCTAATAGTGGTATCATATTTATAATATGAATAAACACACGGGAGGTTTTCAATTATTTTCATAGAAATATATAAATATAAATATTAAATAAGTTATCATCATGTGTGATATTAAAAAATGTCTAATGATCCCAAATGTTATATCACACACTAGAAAAATGCCTTACCTCGGAACTAATGGGGGTTTCCAATTTCTCATATGTGACACCATTTGTGAGAAAATCAATTATTTTGTAAAAATCACATGTAATTGATATAATATATTTAGTATTTTTATTATTCCTTCACTATGGATAGATAGGCCATGTAATCCCATTATATAATATTTTCAACCTTTGATAATATTAAATAGAATATTTCAAGGTTTCAACTGGTCTTTTACACTGTCACAAATCCCTTTAGATCAATATATTAAATAATTTTAATTGGTAAATTACATTTTAAAAAAACCTGTCATAAAATATTATGAGAAGGAGTTTTTATTGTCTTTAAAAATTTAGGATATCACAATTGTCCCCTATATCAAATTATTGTACCAATGAAATATCTCTAGTGGTGTTGCTCGAAAAAATCATGCCACTAGGATCGAACATCTGTCTCGTGCTGAAAAAACTCCTCCTATATCATTCAATGTTACCACCAAATATAGACTAGTGGTGCCATGTTTCTATGTCACACCTTCTCATTTTAGTCCATTATCTACACAATATTATGTTCATAAGATGCATCTGTCTCCATATATATGTCCTCACAGTTAACAACTTGTGAAGGATTGTGTATGTTCCTTTGAATCCATAACACATGGAAAACATCAGGCATACCCCAATAGTTATATAGGAGTTCCAAATGATACACAACAACACATATCTACTTTTTGTTCTCATATTTTCCAACAAAATGAGATTCTATGTTTCCCAACGTCCTTATATGTATCATCTTTAATCGAGGAGTCACCCTCAAGAAAACACGATCTTCCATAATAAACTCCAATGGCATCCTCCAACAATCAACTTACAATATCAGTACTCTATGAGTAGTGACAATCCTCTTCCATATATACTGAAATTTCACAAAAGTCCCCTAAACCGTACTAGGGCCAACAACCACTGCACCATTCGCATCATGTCAATTGAATAGTGAGCAATATGGCCTCACTTAAAGAGGCTCATATAGTTCCATATGAATCGATGTGTCGTAACTATAATATTATGTGAACTCAATAATGGATATATGATCATCCCATGCTCAACTAAAGTGTATCATCAAATATAGAAGTATATCCTTCAATATTTTTATAGACCACATATACACTCCATTAGTCTGAGGAGGGAATGTTGTGCTAAATCTTAGCTAATTCCATAAATATTTCAAACAGAACATCCTAAAGGGTGACATATAATGTTATTTAATATCCGAAAAAATAATCATTGAAACTAGATGCATGAATGTTATATTTTGGAGACAGATTTTTTCCATCACCTCCACTAACTGGGTCAATCTAATCCATAATATATGGGTAGACTTTGATAGCATATTTTCAATCATGCAGAATGTGTCGCATCTTCTCAGAGTCCAGGGAAACCTTGCCAAAAATTCTATCATGACATCATACCATATCCACATATATATCTGAATTGGATATAAAAACCCACCAACATGTTCATGCATGGCCATTGGCCTTTAACAGGTAAGGAAATAAGAGATGAAACCATTAATGTCTCTCTTTATCCCAAGATACCTTGACTACAGCATAATGGTATGATACATCCAGGTCCAACCATGATATATTTTCCATAAAGTGGTAGGGTAATTCCCCATCATCACCCCTTTAAATTAATAGGGCAATTCTATTCTTCCCTATACCCAGATGACATCAATGTCATCCATCAACAATCTAGAATTGAGTCCCCACTAAATAGTTATTCCCTTATTATATCAAATTTTGAGTCCAATACTTATTCATCATTTATCTTTTCCATAAGATAAGTTGTGACATCAAATGGAGAAAAATTCATATATCCTTATTCCTCTATATAAACCATCCTATATTCAATCAACAAGATCATTAAGATACACTACTCATTTGAGGGTCTCTCTCCAAAATCCAACACATCTCGTGTGTTTATACTAAGAGAATAAATTATTAATTTACATTTCCTTGGTGAATATTCCATCCCAATTTCTAATTTTTATAGATTATAAAACCATCATCTATATATCAGGATTATGTGCATTTGTGTGAAGATAAATTGATGAATTTTATTGACCTTTTAATCATTAAATATCTCACCGAAGTGATTGTGTCTCTATCATTTCTTATCATGGAACATGAATTCTATCTACACGTCTTATGTTAGGATGTTCGTAAAATTGGTTTCACATATGATGATGCTAATATGATACTCAAATTTTGTAATGCATCAACATCACCTCTATAACAATTCTTGTGTCTTCATTATAGACCACATAACCAATCCCATGATTAAGTAGTGCCAGTATTGGAGTTGTCATCAACATTCACATTAGATCAAGAAAATCCTCCACGAAATGGTATAATAAATATATCATCAATACATTATTTCTTAGCTCTATCAAGATTTCTGATAGTAATGATAATTCTATGCTAAAAAATGGCTAATAATCATCTAAACTCAGAAATCTCTTCATATCAAACACATTATTGGGACAAGTTCTGGGAATGACTATTAAAAAACTCTGTGGGTCTACAGATATACCAGTAACAAACACACCATAATATGGGAATATTTCATCACTATTATAGATTTAACACATCCATATCTGTATAAAAATACTATGTTCTCAAATGGTACTTAGGACTAAATATAAGTTCCTTTCATGTAGCTATCTTGTTGGAGAGTAGATGAAGATACCCTCAATGAATACTACAATGAATGAGTCAGAGTGTAATTGGAATATATTTTTCATTATGGCCATGAATACAAAAAGTGTAATCATTATATAAAAATGATGGGAAATGTTCTCATATAGTCAATTCCATATCTAAAATGTCTTCTCCATAACCTTATCATCTTTAAATCCCAACTAGTGAAATCCTTCATGTTTGTTAATATTGGATAACTATAGGTCTCCGTATAGCCGATCAAAAATATAATTAATCATATGAAACTTGTATTGGTTATTCACTGACACCTTGTTCAGCTTTGGATAATCAATGGATATTTAATTACTATCATCCACCATCTTGGAGAAGAAAATTGGTGCACCACATAGTGATGAACATGGTCAAATAAATACATTCCACTCCATGATTTGAAGATGTACCTTGAGATTCTTCAACATTTTCAGAGTTATATGATATTGTGGTGTAAAAATTGGTTTCTCACTAGATATGACTCCAACTCAAATTTAAATCCTCCATCAGGTGGGATTCATATGGAGTCACCTTGAATGATGTTCCGATAAAGATCCATGATAAGGGGAAAGATGAGTTGGTTTCCACTGATCATTCAAAATGTGAAAAGCATTACATATGTGTTGTGATCATACGAATGTGACTCATGTATAGTACAACTATACCTTTCCCTAGTTCCCACTCTCTATTAATCATGAACTATTCTTAATTTAGTGATGTAAAAGAAACCCATCTACAATATAAATCAATGTAATCTCGAATACTGATCAGTGAGTCCATGATAATGATCACATTAAATTCATCACCTTTATAATCATGAATTCCCACAAATTTACATAGCTGAAGATGTCTACAGTACACTATGATAATTATTGAATATGATCGACTATCATACCTAAGGGTGTATCAATGGAATCTAACTCAGAGGATAAGATGACTGGTATGTTAATTATAATATTTAATTTATTATATATAAAATAATAGGATGTAAAATTATTGAATAAGGTAGCTGATAATGTAGAGGGGATTAGAACTATGACTTTAATTGTTGGTAGTATATATACACCATCTACTAGAATCTGATCCACAATTTACACATTTCCAGTGTCACGTTTTCTATCATATCCCTAGGGTGAATGACTAGTTTGAGTCTTATGCTAATAAACTAGATCTGATCCCCATGTATGAACCTTAACTATATTGAAACCAAACCATTATATTTTAGTGTAAAACAACTAACGATTTACCTTCCATCTACAAAATAAACATATTCCATGAGGTGGCATAAGTATCCTAAAATAATTTCTATAATTTCTATAATTGAAGTACTATGATACTCCTCTTGAGAGGGATGATGAAGCTACACTCTATTATACCATCATGAAGGTGTGTTATTTCAAAAATATGGTCTTCCTATTCATATATACGAAAGAGAATCTAGATGAATTGAGATGATTCTCAGATTGATTCCCTCCATGTGATATGAGTAAGCTTTCCACGCTATTCTTAATTAGTCCCTTCTCAATGGTCAGGGCCTTGAAAAGAACATGTATATAGGTCATAAGTTGATGTCCCGAAACTTGAGGGATGAAATCGAGTTAACAGAATATCTAAAACAATGGATCCACCCATTCCTTGATCCCAACTAACAATGGATAAATGAAATGAAAATCCAAAAATATGGTAGAATATAAAGTGATTTTCATGGAACATGGTTGTAATTCCATAAATTCATGGAAACTGTCTAGTTTCATCAGGACATGAAAATACTACTCAAGAAAAACATCCTTGATGGTCATCCATGTTAGACCTTCTTATTTTCTAGACTTACTCATCAAAGCCCACAATCTCCTGGAATGTCATGCCACGACCCATCCTCGGGGCCCATGTCGTGACTACCCCAAGCCCACCTTCCATAGGCCAGGGGCTGGCGACTAGCACCAAAGGAGTAAATCCTGATAACTGGGAAGGCATTGACTTTATAAAAGTAAAAAAACACCACAGAGTACAAGCAGAATAAATACTCTAAGTATAAAAGAAAGTGATGAAAAGTAAATGGGCTAGAATACAAACCCAATGGAAAAGTACAACTACAACCGAAAAGAAGTACAACAGAAAGACAAGCATCTGGAAGAGTAGAAGTAGCTCCTAGGTCTTCCACCTCAGATCATACCTATAGGGTAGGTACAGATTGCGCAGCTCCTGGGTAGTCCACCACAGATCCTACCTGAAGGGTAGGTATAGAAAGCCTCCTCAACGCTCTCGCCCATCAACCTCTTTCGAGTATCGTCTCTCCATGAAGTCCACCTCCGGATACTGACTCATCGTGAGGTCCACCTCCGGGTTCCCTCCAGTCCTCGAACACTCGGCCTATCTCAACGCTGCCCGTCGTCTGCAACCAACACAACGAAGTGCGGGCAAAGCCCGTGCAGGGGTGAGTATAACGATACTCAGTAGAGTCCCCGAGACCCTCATGGTCTCACTAAATCCAACAAGGGTAACCACAAAGAAATATCTCAACAGATAACCTCTACTTAGCTATATGCCCATACACATACTAAAGTTATCAAGTAACCCATCTCAATCATGAGGAAACACAAAGATTATGAAATCAAGGGATAACCACTACCTAGGTATATGCCCATACATATACCCAAGTTATCATGTGACCCATCTCAATCATGAGGTTTTCACAAAGTTCAAAGATTCAGCTCAAACTAGGATTTTCAATTATCGAAATCATAAATGCTGAAGAGCCCCGTCTCTTGAGTGTACATTGATCATGTCACGACTCCGAGGTACTAACCAAAGACTGCTGAGGCACTCCACCTGTTGAGTATTGTGGGCCTGCTGTACAACCAAGCACTTCCCACCATGGGTCTGCCGCTACAACCAAGCACTCCCCCTCATAGCCTCAAGAGGTACTTCTTCTGTTGAGTACCACGGGTCTGCCACTACAACCAAGCGCTCCTCAGCCGTGGCTCTGCTGCTACAACCAAGAGCTTCCCACCATGGGTCTGCCGCTATAACCACGCACTCCCCATCATAGCCTCCAGAGGAACTCCTTTTGTTGAGTACCACAAGTCTGCCACTACAACCAATTGCTCCTCCGTCGTGGGTCTGCCGCTACAACCATGCACTCCCCACTGGGCTATCCGAAACTCACCGAGTCGATCGATCAGCCGTTGTCAAGTCTCAGTCGGCTACACACTCTCCGTAATCCGCACGCTCATCTCGGGGAGGGTCCGCTCCACGAGCTACTGTTCAATACTCCATGTATCAAAAAGTCCCACGAAGAATTATCTCAATGGATCGCCTCGTCATAGGGGTCTCAACACAACATACGACGCTTCAATCAGACGCCCGGTCTGTGAGTTGTTAGCCTTTCCGTCCCAGGGGCCCGGTTGGTTTCGTGTGCGAACCAACCCAGACGTATCTCAACTGTACCCCGAAAACCTATAGGGTATACTCATAGGGACTGTTTCTCAATGTGATCACCAACGCCGCTGACGGTTCGTCAAACGGGTGTCCGGTCTGAAAGATATCAGCTTTTCCGTTCTAGGAGCCCGGTTGGATTTTGGGTAGAGTCCAACCCGACCATACTCCAACTGCATCCAAACCTCAGGAAAAGTGTTCCAAAAGTTTTATCTCATCAAGAGGAATCCAACAATGTCGACAGCACATCAATCGGATGACTGACGCTCAAGATATATCCATTTCCGCTCGAGGGTCCGTTTAGTCTCGTATTCAAACCAACCTGACCATACACAAAGTTCTCCTAAACCTTGACTGTATTATACCTAAACGACCGTCTCTATCCAAGGATCGCATCGCAACTAACGGTACATCGATCAGAGGTATGTAGCCCATGTTATGGGTGTTTTAACGGAAACGGACCGAAAATAGGGGGTTCGGGCCCGGTCCGACCCGACCCGAGACCCCCCTGGGTCGGCCCGAACCGGGGAGACCTGACCCGGGTCCGGCCCGATTGGGCGCGGCCCGGCGCGGCGCGGCACCTGCATGGCCCGCAGGTGCGGGGGGGTTACGATCCCCCCGCGGACGACGAACCGGTGCGACTCAGCCGCGGAGGTTCCTGTTACGGCAGCATGCCACCGCCGCCTTCTGCGGACCACCGGACGTGCTCAGGTTGTCGGTTTTGCTCGCCGCCTACTCTGACGGTCCTCCCGGGACCTGAAATTCACTACGGAGGCTTCGAAAAAGACTTTGAGGCCCCGTTCGTCATCACCCATCAATCCGCACACAACGTTCAACCAGAGGAGTCTTCGAATCGCCTCCGCGGCCCCGACTCTGGCCGCGGTTTCGTTCAGCCTCAATGGCGCGGCGCGACCGTGATGCGCATCCTTTCCGTGATTCTCCATGTTTCGGAGCGGTTCTGTTGCACCACGCCACCTTCGTTCGAGCCGCAACATAATCAACAACAATGGGGAGGAGGGCCGGCCGTGATTGTGCGGTCCGACCTCCACCCGTCTTAATGATAGCAAGCAGCCAACAAATAGAAGTCGACGTACGGAAAAAAATTAATTCATGGGGAAAAACAATAAACCTCAACATAAACCCTCATGAATGAATGATCTGTAGATCAACCTGGAAATGGTTGGTCCGCGCTCGTCGTTCTTCTCTCAAATGATCAAGAAAATAGAAAATAAATTCCCCTACCTCATGTCGTTTATTTTTCGTAGCGTCGCTTCGTCAACGTTGGAAGGAAAGATGTTGACGATGTTCTACGCGGGCAGCGTCTTCTCCCTTGACACGAAGGAAGAGGAATAAAATCATCATTCCTCTTGGGCGTCACCTCACGCTCTTGCCTCGGATAAAGGAAGAAGGTAAACACGTCATCGATCTTCGGTGGAGTCGGTGTTCATCGACGAGAGAATGTCGTTCTTCCTAATTCTCCCAAAGTCTCCCAACCAATATTTTCCAAGGAAATTAAAACATTAGGCTCTCAGATATTATAAAAAATACATTCCTTTCAAATTAATTCAAATGAATCAATTAATTAGGGAGCTTAACTCATTAATTTAAGGTGTTGGCACATTAATGAGAGGAGAGAGATGTGGAAAAGGAAGGTTACTCAATTTAAGATGAGTTACAAAAAAAATTAAAGAGGGGGGGGGGTTTAATGAGTTTTGGGGAAATTGAAAAGGTGGGGGCTCATGAGGGCCCCACCTCACCTATAATCCTCTAATGGGTAGTTAGGGGCTTGTGGGTCCCACCCTAACTACCCCATGTTGGATATAACCACTAGGATAAATAATTAATAAAAAATTGTTCCACAAATTTTTTATTCAATTCATTATCAATCCACAAATTTTTAACAACTCCTATCGAGAAAACACATCTTCACTAAAGGTCCTCTTAAGCAATTACCAGTGCTGTGGTTTCATAGGTTCCCTCATATTTCGATTCCGAGCACCGGTTCAAAAATTAGGAAAACCCGATCGTTCGTTCACTGAACGTACCCGAGCTAAACTTCGGAAATTGATTCTGGGCACACCAGGCCTCAGAATCATGTGCCGTCAGAAACTGTGTTCTTCTAAAATCCAAAAGAAAATTAATAAAAAAATTCCATTGAATTTTAAGGGTCTTTACATGTCATTATAAAATTAAGTTTTCTAGGATCATCGATTGTTCCTTAGGAGTCCAGACCAGCTCTAAGATGCTCTCAATAAAGCACATCTTATTCTCTATATCTTTTTTTACACCAGAATCATTTCATACATGATAGGGATGGATGTGGAAATACCATGAAGGATCAATAATGGTCCTCTGTGTGGATCCTCTATAGACAGTAAGTGTCTAAAATAGTCTTGAATGAACCCGATCCATTTCCTAAATCAGATGTGGTAGTATAGGTTCAATCAGGGTTTATCAACATGTTCCAGAGGTGGTGGAAAAAAGAATCCTATATGTACAAAACTAGTGATCCCCTTAAATATCTACATGGAGAATTTGACTAAGTAATTATAAAATTATATAAATGAAAATACAATATCTAGTCAATGGGATCACAAAATTTTTTCCTAGATGAATATCCTCAACCCAAATAATAACCCTCACACCACTACATCTTTTTGACATACATTCAGGTTAGGAACATAAATTTTATATATACTCAAAAATAGAAGCATGCTCAGTTTATAAAATTAACTCAAACGAAGATATATCTTCAATTATTGAAAAAAAATATATCAGAAAAGAGATACTATCCTGAATAGATAGAAAACAACAAGCCATTTAAATAATGAAATTTTTTAATAACAAATATATATATATATATATATATATATATATATATCTGTGTGTGTGTGTGTGAACTAACTGGACAATTCATGATCAATACACCTCACTATAATCTCATAAATCACATATAAACAACATGTTTATCACATAAGGTAATTTTAATCAAACGAAAAAGTGAAAAATAAATTCATCACATTATGAAATATCAGAGGTCTACTATACTGTGCTGTATAGGTACTTTTAGAGTTAACCTATCGGATTTCTAAACATCCTAACTATTATCTACCCTATCCCAAAACAAGATAAGAGAAGAAATAATTTATTTAGTAACCCATATTTGGTGTCATTTTGTAACATCCTAACCCAAATCACATAGTCCAATCCAGAGCTCCACATGACCTAATTTGATCATCCCTATATGGAATGGTTTACCTAATATTATTGAGTTTGTTAATCTGATAGTGCAAAGACTATAACCTCAATATCATGTCAAAACATTAGCTAATATAATGACATCCATGAGGTTTCTCTATTTCCCTAAACTTTTAATAGATCCCTAATTGATATCATCCCAAATCTTGTGCACTCCCCCTCTAATGGATAAGCATGTCATGATGATCCACCATCCTTAGGATCCAAGAAAATATCAACAAAAGTACACATATCCTGGTGTGAAACATGGGAAAGCATAACTAATTATTATGAGTATGGTAGAAAAATAATACATATTAACAACACCGAATATTAATTACAAGCTACAAAGTACGAAGAAATAAAGGTTCATATTTGGTTCTCATGGCCACTAAAACACACTCCCATATAGAATCCTAATATTATGTGGTTATCATATATGTCTACAGATAAATCATATTAAATAAAAATATTTATAGATGTCCAAAAAGGTAAGGAACATCCTACATTAAAAGTTGTCACTATAAAAGGAAAGGATAAACCACCCATTTTGGTTCGATATTTGGAGTGGAAAAATCAATACTCAAGGTTTATAATTCATGAAATTATTATTTTAAACGTCGAGACACTATGGGTTACCAAAACGACAACCATATATTTTATATAAAAAATTAAAATATAGTATCTGATAATACATTGTCTCTCCTAAATAATTTATAAATTATAGTGTATAGCCAACACATATGCTCAAAATATTCTCCTTGTGAATATTTATATTTTGATAATTTATTATAAATTAGATTTTTGTAATTATTCTTTTGTAATTTCCCATTAATTATCATTTAATAATAATCCTGATTAGTTTATTACAAATTACGATTTTATAATTATCTATTTTATAATTTATCATATATTATCAATTTACAATTATTCTTTGATAATTTACCATAAATTATCCTATAATAATATTTTTTTGACAATGTATAATAAATTATCCTTTGTTATAATTTTTTTGAAATTTATATATATATCATTCTATATAATTATATATTGATAAATTATTTATTCTATAATTTATATAATTATAATTTTATTAATTCTCAATAATTTATCATTTGATAAACTCATCATTAACATTTAATAAATTTAATACTTATCTATCTATAATTCAATGTAATTATCATCTAGTAATTCAAATAATTTATCCATTGATAAAATCATGAGAATATCCTTTGACAATTTATATTCTAAAAATTATCCAGTTATATTGTAGCAATTATTAATAGATAATTTTAGTAAATTTAATTGATTATATTGCAATTAACATTCAAAAAAATTGATAATTATCATTTTTTAATCATGAAATTATAATTTTATAATTTTAACAATTAACCTTAGATAAATTTTATGGTCTCATTTGATAATTTTTTAAATAATCCATTGGTAATCAGACAATTATCTTTTGATAAATTTTATAATTAAAGGTATAAATAATCTGTAAGAATTAGATAAATGATTTTTTATAATAAATTATCTATAGATAATATAAATTATAAATAATAATAAATCATAAAAAATAACTAGAAATGTAACACACTAATCTTCCACGATATGTTTCCATTGCAATAATGCAATAGCTTGCATTGTAGGCAAATAAGATTTTTAACACACCCTGACCAATCAAACAAGCTGTTATAAATGGAAATACCCACTTTTGGAAATATTATAAATTTTATTTTTCTAAATTGATTTCATTTTTGTAATCGAAATATCAAAAATAACTTTGAGTGATTTTTTGTTATTTTTCAGAAAACATTATATTTTTGTTAAATAGTGAAAATCAATGTGTTATTGGTTAAAACCGACATTTTATTTAAATAATAATTTATATTATTTAAATTTTTATTAGGAAAAAATTGATAAATAATACCTAGAAATGTTCAATGTAATTCATATGAGTAATTTTATAATAATATTAGATATATTAAATTTTATTAAACTTTTTACGGTCTTTTACCCAACTTATAGGTGTATTTGCTAATTTGCATTAAAATTAATATTATCAACTTTGTGAATTGAATTTCAAAAATCTGACAGACACAGTTTATATCAGTTTATAAAATTTAGTTCAAGAAGATGATAATAATTTTTTTGAATAGTATCTTTTGACTTTTATTTACCATGGTTAAAAGTAAATATTTTTGTTAAAGGTTAAATTGATATTATAATCACCCTATTACATGTACTGATTCTATTGGACAAGTGTATTCCGTAGAAAATAAAACATAGCAATAAAATATGAATCTTTTGACCCACTTCGATAAGATTCGGACATTTAAAATTATTTTATTTAATGAAGAGTTGAAAGTGTTAAATTCAAAGTTTAATAAATAAACCATTTTTAGTATAATGTAATACATAAGATAAATTAGACAAAATTATTAATTAGAAATCTAAAGAAATTTCCTATATAATCATATTTTATTTATAATTTTCAGACATTAAATAATTAACTATATTTATGACACAATGAGGATGCAATAATTATCTTATTAATGAATGATCAAAATAATTTATATTATAAATATCTAAATAAATATAATTTGAGACTTTTGATGAATTTTACAAAATAATTAGGTTAATATGAAATGTAAGGGTTGATTTATTGAATTTTTTTAAGTAATGAAGTTGTTATGCCTTTCAAAAAATCAAATACTAAATAGTGTCAAAATTCACATAAATGAGCTTTTACATAAAATAAAATATTATTAATTTATATTACAGTCCTAAAAATTGTTTTTTCATCCAATGGACTCATATATAATACAATATATGTCATTAAATAACCACTTGGGGTTCACATGGAATTTTAATGAAAGTTTATTACCCCATTATTATAATAATACATGAATAAATGGTAAATGTTAAATTATTTAACTAAGAGTTAAATATAAAAGATCAGGATAATACGGTGACCTAAACCAGTCTATAATATATTGGTTGAGAGTATTATGACCCATACCCTCTTATCCTAGAAACATATAATTTTTTATCAATTATAAACCTAATATGGTTTTATAATAAAATATTATTTCTTTCTTTTCCTAAAGTGACCCTCACCTCTCTTATAAAAATGGTACTTCCCCTTGTCTCAAAATCACATCTCCAATTCCATTTGGCACGTCCAACCCCCTCTAAGATATCATCCCAACTACCCTCCCTTCGACCTAGAAGTCTTAACATTATTACAATTCCTTCCTAAGGAGCATATTTGATCAAATAAATAGGAAATACCAGGAGAAGAGGTAATGATTTCACAACCTCTTTCGACGTTCTTTTCTTCTTCCACTTCCACTTTCTTTGTTGTTTCCATTTCAAAATTATAACTCCATTACCTTATAAATATTATGATGTTATTAAAAATATTTTAAAACCATATTCATTATTCTATTCAACCTATGAATGAAAAATCCCCATACGTGTGTACGTAAAACTTTCCATATCCACGTCGTTGTGTAGTTTGTTATACAAAGAATTCATTTTTTGGATGGGTATAATAATGAGTGTAAATTATTTAAATAATAAATATAACATATTAAGGATTATTTATTTATGATATACCATCCATTTACATATGATTTCACCATTAAAATAATGGTATTATCGCCCATGCGTGTGTACGAATTACCATCTACACAAACTCGAGGAAATTCATTCCCAATCATAACCATTCATGAATAATATTAATTTTTGATAAAATATAATCATTATGAACTTAACACCATCTTGTATTTGAATCAAATAATTTCTATCCAAAATAAAAATTGCTTACGTAACAAATCATATAAAGGAAAATGAATCAGTTAACACCCGAAATAGTGATACTACAAAAATATTATTAAAAAACAATATTAGAATATCTTATATTATATCATATTTTTGTATGTGGTTCTATTATAACTTAATTACAATGATTTATCTATTATACAGTAGGTTATCATACCCTTAATCATGGAAAAGTACAACGTAGTGGTTAATTATTCAATCTCTTCATTATCTGATGTTGTTTATATGTGAGTATCTATTAGGACCTCTTTATCATCCACATCTGTCTTTCATAAAATGTTTTTAAAATAATTTTTTCTATTTACCATACAATGGGTTAATTACATTTATACACTTTTTGAATTTTTATGCGATTTTTATAATGGAATCTTTCCGTCATTTTCCAAAAAAAGTCCTTTATGACCTTTTTGAAAAAATTAAAGAAAACATGTTTTTTAACATATACGGCAGGTGCAGCTATTTTCCACTGTTGTAACATCTTCAAATATTCCCTTAATAGATTATAATAATAGTTTCAAAATAAATGTTTTCTTTAAAAACTATAGGACATTTAATTGATTTAAAAGTTTAATGAGATATTTCTCTCTAATAGTTTTTATTTCATCTATGCCAACATCCTTTGTTGGATTTTACGATTTTTTGAAGTATATTTATTATAATACAATTTTCCATATTGTATTGATGGTTTTGTGATATTTTTGAAAGTGGGTATTATATTTTTATACAATTCATGGTTTATGGTTAATGTATTGACATTTAGTATGCTAGTTTTAATATGAATGTTTATGTTATGTTTCAACCTTTTCATATGTGGAATGAATTGAACATATTATGTGACAGGTGGAGCCCGATATAACTCCTCGATGCATCGGTAGGTCTCATGAGACAAACTAGTGTATTGGAACAAGGCCTTTACAAATTCATATTTTTAGTCTTGGAACATGGCCTTGACTATGTTGTTATGAAGTATGGAATTATGTATTCTATCATTCTGAAATGAGATATTTATATTACATGTGAATATTCTACAAGTATAATATCCATGTGAATATTTAAATGTTATTATTTGATTTATTTTTTAAATAATATACAGAATTTTATGTTTTAAAGGCTTGTGTTTTACTCTTATACATTACCTTTAATGTTTATTCTTATTTATGAATGTTTCCACTATATTGTTATCTTTACTGAGCACCTGAGATCACCCTTTCTATGTTTTATTTTTCCCAGGATGCAAAAAATTATATTATGAATTACTTGAAAGGATAGTCTTAGGGATATGATTTTATTCATGGAGACAATGTTGTTGTTGTTTTTCATTTTCTAATGTAATGTAAAACTTATGTATGTATCTAGAACTTCCAAGGCTACAAAACATATCGGTCTTTCAGCATTTTATCCATTGTGATAATGCCAATGTTATTTAATAATTCCCCGACTCTGTGAAACTAGTGTTGGGGTGTTACAGTTTGTATCAGAGTAATTTTAGTACAACCCTTGTAAGCTAGATTTAGAAAAACTCAGATTAGGGAACATTACCCTAATATAGACTTTAAGGATTAGTATAGAAGAACATCCGAGAATTTTTGTAATATATAGATTTTATGAGTTTTCCATGAAATACAGACCTATTTGGATAAGAGTAGATAGAGGTGGCTCTGGCATAGATGTACCTAGGCGTGAAAACTCCAACAAGGAGTTTCCGGATAGACTAGGGTTATCCTGTTCTACCACTACAGGCCATCCTGCACTGTTGGTTACAGAACATCCAGGGGATATGCTTAGAATAATTCACAAATTCATTAAGAACAATTATAAAGGTTTTATGAGCATATACCTCCTCAAAAAAAACCTTTTTATGATTATTGATTATGTCCAT
Source organism: Viscum album (assembly GCA_963277665.1). NCBI lineage: Eukaryota > Viridiplantae > Streptophyta > Magnoliopsida > Santalales > Viscaceae > Viscum > Viscum album. Next base: position 497,644,842 of record OY728151.1, on the reverse strand, counting down.
AAACTATTCAATTTCTGTTAATTATTTTATGTGTTTGAAATTATGTACTGCAATTCATAAACTAATCTTTTGTATTCCATAGTTTACAAATGGCACATAGTGGAAGGAATGGAAACAATTTCAACACAAGTAATCCATGTTGGTAATGAAATCCTACTGAAGATAATTATAGTGTAGCTAGTGATGAAAGTGCTTCCGATCATTATATCCCCATACTAGGAAAACTCACTCAGGTTATTAATAATAACCTTACTAGTATGAAGCACCATAATCCAAAACGCGGAGGATCGATGTTTGACCACTTCAAGAGGAAAGAACCACCAAAATTCAATGGGACTAAAAATCCATTTGTAGCTAAGTAATGGATATGTTCCTTAGAAAAAATATTTCATTCTTTGGGGAGTAGAGAAAGGTTAAAGGGTTTCATGGAATTTTATCACCTTACGGGATTTGTAGATCAGTGGTTGTTATTAATTCAAAGCCCAAAGGATGATGAATAGGTTTAAAAAATGGAATCAAGGGATTTTAAAGAGATTTTCATAGAATAAAACTTTCCTCATGACCATCGAGCGGATATAGAATAGAAATTTCAGAGTCTGAGGGAAAATGAGGATGACAATGTCGCAAAGTATAAGGATAACATTACACGGATTTCAAGGCATGCATGAAGATTATTTATGTAACCCGAAGAGTAAGATTTTTTGATTATTTAAAGGGTTAAAACGTTTTATCTATCAAGCATTAGTCTCGCAATCCTTCTCAGTGTACGAAGATATTGTATCATGTGATATCAAGAATGAAAATTAATTATCTATGTATTACTAATTTAAATTAAAGTCAAAGAAGAAGAGATCTACTAAACACTCTGTAAATGGAAATAAGAGGAAGAAGGGAAAAGATAAATTTCCATATTACTGTAAATATGTTAAGAAACAACCTAGTACATGCCTAAAGGGAATGGAAGTCTGTTACAAGTGTGGTGAAAAATGCCATCAATCTCATGATTGCAATGGAAAGCAAGAGGATGTCAATGTTAAATGCAACAGTTGTAGAGAAATGTGGTATTATGAAAATGTATATCCTTTGTGGCAAGGAAACATACCTCAAAAAAGGCCTAGGGAGACAGGCCAAAGTTATACGATCATTAATGCTGAGGATGATGCTCTGAAAGACATGGTGGCTGGTAATTTAATGGTTTCATAGAGTTTAGTCAATGCCTTATTTGATTCTGGATCATCGTATTATTTCATATCATCCTAGTTTTATAAGAAAATTAGATATTTACAATTTTATTTAACAAAGATTTTGTTAGTCAAAACTCCAAAGGGATGAATCATTGAAATAATGTTTTGTGAATCAGTCCCCATTCGGGTTTATAAATGTTATTTATCTCTTGATCCTCATTGCCATACCCATGACAGAATTTTATATAATCCTATGTATGGATTGGATTTAAAACCAAGATGCGTAATTTTTTTGTAAGAAATAAGAGGAAATAATTTTTGATGATGATAATGAGTACCTTATTAATAGAGTAGAAACACCACCCCCTGATTTTTTTCTAGATCCACCCCTTGTAACTCTACTAAATTAAATTATTGGGGAGGCAGAGAGTTAAATAACAATGGGTGAGGAAAAGAATGTTCAAATAGAGGATGTACCTATTGTGCAGGAATATGTTGATCTATTTCCAGAGGATTTACCTGCACATCCTCCAGATCGTGAAAATGAGTATTCCATTGATTTAATTCTTGGTTCAAGACCCATATTGAAGAATTCTTATATAATGGCCACTATGAAATTAGTGGGACTAAATATTAAACTATAGGAATTGAGGAATAAAGTATTATTCACCCTAGTGTTTCTCTATTGGGAGTCCTAGGTCTTTTTATTAAAAAGGAAGCTGGATCAATGAGATACAGTCCCTATGAGAATACCCTATGAGATTTCAGGGAACAATTGAGATACGGCTGGGTTGGTTCGCACACAAAACCAACCGGGTCCCTTGGACGGAAAGGCTAATAACTCATAGACCGGGCGTCCGATTGACGCGCCGTATGTTGTGTTGAGACCCATATAACAAGGAGTTCCTTTGTGAGAAAATCAATTATTTTGTACAAAATCACATGTAATTCATATAATATATTTAGTATTATTTTTAATCCTTCATTATGGAAAGATAGGCCATGTAATCCCATTATATAATAATTTCAAACTCTGATAATATTAAATAGAATATTTCAAGTTTTCAACTGGTCTTTTACACTATCCCAAATCCATTTAGATCAATATATTAAATAATTTTAATTAGTAAATTTAAATTTAAAAAAACTTGTCATAAAATATTATGAGAAGGAGTTTTTATTGTCTTTAAAATTTAAGATATCACAGTTCTCCCCTCTATCAAATTATTGTACCAATGAAATATCTCTAGTGGTGTTGCTCGAAAAAATCATGCCACTAAGATCGAACATTTCTCTCATGCTCACAAAACTCCTCCTATATCTTTCAATGGTACCACCAAATATAGACTAGTGGTTCCATGTTTCTATGTTACACCTTCTCATTTTAGTCCATTATCTACAAAATATTATGTTCATAAGATGCATCTGTCTCTAATTATATGTCCTCACAGTTAACAACATGTGAAGGATTGTGTATGTTCCTTTGAATCCATGAGACATGGAAAACATCATGCATACCCTAATAGTGATATAGTAGTTCCAAATGATACACAACAACACTTATCTACTTTGTGTTCTCAAATTTTCCAACAAAATGAAATTCTATGTTTCCCAATGTCTCTATATGTATCATCATTAATCGAGGAGTCACCCTCAAGAAAACATGATCTTCCACAATGAACTCCAATGGAATCCTCCTACAATCAACATACAATATCAGTATTCTATGAGTAGTGACAATCCTCTTCCATATATACTGAAATTTCACAAAAGTCCCGTAAACCATACTAGGGTCAACAACCACTGCAGCATTCACATCATGTCAATTGAATAGTGAGCAATATGGCCTCACATAAAGAGGCTCATATAGTTCCATATGAATCGAAGCGTGGTAACTATTATTTTATGTGAACTCAATAATAGATATATGATCATCCCATGCTTAAATAATGTATATTATCAAATAAAGAAATATATCCATCAAAAATTTTATCGTCCACAAATACACTCCATTAGTCTGATGAGGGAATGTTGTGCTAAATCATAGCTGATTCCATAAAGATTTCAAAAAGAAGTTCTTAAAGGGTGACATATAATGTTTTTTAATATCAAAAAAAATAATCATTGAAACTCGATGCATGAATGTTATATTTTGGAGATATATGTTTTCCATCACCTCCACTAACTGGGACAATCTAATCCATAATATATGGGTAGTCTTTGTTAGCATATGTTCGATCATGGAGACTGTGTCGCGTCTTCTCAGAGTCCAGGGAAACCTTGCCAAAAATTCTATCATGACATCATAACATATCCACATATATATCTGAAGTGGATATAAAAACCCACCAACAGGTTCATGCATGGCCATTAGCCTTTGACAGGTAATGAAATAAGATATGAAACCAATAATGTCTCTCTTTATCCCAAGAGACCATGGATGTAGCATAATGGTATGATACATCTTGGTCCAACCATGATATATTTTCCATAAAGTGGTAGGGTAATACCCCATAATCAACCCTTTATATTAATAGGGTAATTCTATTCTTCCCTATACCCAGATGACATCAATGTCATACATCAACAATCTATAATTGAGTCCCCACTAACAAGTTATTCCCTTATTATAGCACATTTTGATTCCAATACTTATTCATCCTTTATCTTATCTATAAGATAAGTTGTGACATCAAATGGAGAAAAATTAATATATCCTTATTCCTCTATGTAAACCATCCTATATTCAATCAACAAGATCATTAAGATACACTACTCATTTAAGGGTCTCTCTCCAAAATCCAACTCATCCCGTGTGTTTTTTTCCAAGAGAATAAACAATTAAATTACATTTCATTAGTGAATATTCTGTCCTAATTTCTAATTTTTATAGATTATAATACCATCATCTATATATCAGGATTATTAACATTTGTGTTAAGATAAATTGATGACTTTTATTAACCTTTTAATCATTAAATATCTCACCAAAGTGATTGTGTCTCTATCATTTCATATCGTGGAAGATGAATTCTATCTACACGTCTTATGTTGGGATGTTCATAAAATTGTTTTCACATATAATGATGTTAATATGATACTCACTTTTACTAATGCATCAACATCACTTCTATACCAATTCTTGTATCTTCATTATACACCACATAACCAATCCCATGATTAAGGAGTGTCAGTATTGGAGTTGTCATCAATATTCACATTAGATCAATGAAATCCTCCACAAAATGGTATAATCAATATATCATCAATACCTTATTTCTTAGATCTATCATGATTTCTGATAGTAAAGATACTTCTATGCTAAACAATGGCTAATAATAATCTAAACCCAAAAATCTCTTCATATCAAACACATTATTGGAACAAGTTCTGGGAATGACTATCAAAAAACTATGTGGGTTTACAGATATACTAGTATCAAACACACCATATCATGGAAATATTTCATCACTATTATAGATTTAACATATCCATATCTGTATAGAAATACTATGTTCTCAAATGGTACTTAGGACTAAATATAAGTCCCTTTCATGTAGCTATCTTGTTGGAGAGTAGATGAAGATACCCATAATGAATACTACAATGAATGAGTCAGAGTGTAATTGGAATATATTTTTCATTATGGTCATGAATACAAAAAGTGTAAACATCATATAAAAAAGTTGGTCAATGTTCTCATATAACCTTATCATCTCTAAATCCCAACTAGTGAAATCCTTCATGTATATTAATATTGGATAAATATAGGTCTCCCGGTAGCTGATCAAAAATATCATTAATCTTATGAACCTTGTATTGGTTATTCACGGACATCTTGTTCAGCTTTGGATAATCAATGGATATTTAATTACTATCATCCACCATCTTGGAGAAGAAAATCGGTGCACCACATAGTTAAGAACATGGTCAAATAAATACATTACACTCCAAGATTTGAAGATGTACCATGAGATTCTTCAACATTTTCGGAGTTATATGAAATTGTGGTGCAAAAATTGGTTTCTCACTAGATATGATATCCAACTCAAATTTAAATCCTCCATTAGGTGGGATTCATATGGAGTCACCTTGAAAGATGTTCCGATAAAGATCCATGATAGGAGGAATGATGAGTTGGTTTCCACTGATCATTCAAAAAGTGAATAGTGTTATATATGTGTTGTGATCATCCGAATATGACTCATGTATAGTACAATTATACCTTTCCCCAGTTCCCACTCTCTATTAATCATGAACTATTCTTAATTTAGTGATGTAAAAGAAAACCATATACAATATAAATCAATTTAATCTCGAATACTTATCAGTGAGTCCATGATAATGATCACATTAAATTCATCACCTTTATAATCATGAATTCCCACAAATTTACATAGCTGAGGATAACTAGTGTACACTATGATAATTGTTGAATATGATCGACTATCATACCTATGGGTGTATCAAGTGAATCTAACTCAGAGGATAACATGACGGGTATGTTAATTACAATATTTAATTTATTTGATATAAAATAATAGGATGTAATATTATTGAATAAGGTAGTTGATAATGTAGAGGGGATTAGAACTATGACTTTAATTGTGGGTAGTATCTATACACCATCTACTAGAATCTGATCCACAATTTACACATTTCCAATCTCACCTTTTCTATCATATCCCTAGGGTGAATGACTAGTTTGAGTCTTATTCTAATAAACTAGATCTGATCCCCAGGTATGAACCTTAACTATATTGAAACCAAACCATTATATATTAGTGTAAAACAACTAAATATTTACCTTCCATCTACAAAGTCATCATATTCCATGAGGTGGCATAAGTATCCTAAAATAATTTCTATAATTTCTATAATTGAAGTACTATGATACTCCTCTTGATAGGGATGATGAAGCTGAACTCTATTATAACATCATGAAGGTGTGTTATTTCAAAAATATGGTCTTCCTATTCATATATACAAAAGAGAATCTAGATGAATTGAGAGGATTCTCAGATTGATTCCCTCCATGATATATGAGTAAGCTATCCACGCTATTCTTAATTAGTCCCTTCTCAATGGTCAGGGCCTCGAAAAGAACATGTATATAGGTCATAAGTTGAAGTCCCCAAACTTGAGGGATGATATCAGGTTAATGGAATATCTTAAACAATAGATCCACCCATTCCTTGATCCCAACTAACAATGGATAAATGAAATGAAAATCCAAAAATATGGTAGAATATAAAGTGATTTTCATGGAACATGGTTGTAATTCCATAAATTCATGGAAACTGTCTAGATTCATCAGGACATGAAGATATAACTCGACAAAAACATCCTTGATGGTCATACATGTTAGACCTTATTATTTCCTAGACGTACTCATGGAAGCCCACAATCTCCTGGAATGTCATGTCACAACCCGTCCTCGGGGCCTGTGTCGTGACTACCCCAAGCCCGCCTTCCATAGGCCAGGGGCTGGAGACTAACACCAAAGGCATAAATCTCGATAACTGGGAAGGTATTGCCTTTATAAAAGTAAAAAAAATACCACAGAGTACAAGAAGAATTAATACACTAAGTACAAAAGAAAGTGCTGAAAATTAAATGGGCTAGAATACAAACCCAACAGAAAAGTACAGCTACAACTGAAAAGAATTAAAACAGAAATAAAATCAGCTGGAAGAGTAGAAGGATCTCCTGGTTCGTCCACCTGGGATCGTACCTGTAGGGTAGGTATAGATAGCGTAGCTCCTGGATCATCCACCACAGATCCTACCTGAATGGTAGGTACAGATAGCCTCCTCAAAGCCCTCGCCCATCAACCTCCTCTGAGTATCATCTCTCCGTGAAGTCCACGTTCGGATACTGACTCGTCCTGAGGTCCACCTCGGATCGTACCTGTAGGGTAGGTACAGATAGTGCAGCTCCTGGATCTTCCACCACGGATCCTACCTGAAGGGTAGGTATAGATAGCCTCCTCAACGCACTCGCCCGTCAACCTCCTCTGAGTATCGTCTCACTATGAATTCCATCTCCGGATACTGACTTGTCGTGAGGTCCACCTCCAGGTACCCTCCAGTCCTCGAACACTCGGCCTCTGTCAATGCTGCCCGTCGTATGCAACCAACACAACGAAGTGCGGGCAAAGCCCGTGCATGGGTGAGTATAAAGATACTCAGTAGGGTCCCCTAGACCCTCAAGGTCTTACTAAATCCAACAAGGGTAACCACAAAAAAAGATCTCAACAGATAACCTCTACTTAGGTATATGACCAAACATATACCAATGTTATCAAGTAACCCATCTCAATCATGAGGAATCACAAAGATTATGAAATCAACGGATATCCACTACCCTGGTATATGCCCATACATATAACCAAGTTATCAAGTGACCCATCTCAATCATGAGGATTTCACAAAGGTCATAGATTCACCTCAAACCAGGATTTTCAATTATCGAAACTGTAACTGCTGAAGAGCCCCATCTCTGGAGTGTACAATGATCCTGTCACAACTCCGAGGTACTAACCTAAGACTGCTAAGAAACTCCGCCTGTCGAGTATTGTGGTCCTGCTACTACAACCAACCGCTTCCCACCATGGGTCTGCCACTACAACCAAGCGCTCCCCTCATATCCTCCAGAGGTACTCCTTCTGTTGAGTACCGCGGGTCTGCCTCTACAACCAAGCACTCATCCGCCGTGGGTCTGCCGCTACAACCAAGAGCTTCTCACCATGGGTCTGCCGCTACAACCAAGTGTTCCTCCACCGTGGGTCTGCCGCTATAACCAAGCGCTCCCCACTGGGCTATCCGAAACTCACCGAGTCGATCGATCAACCATCATCATGTATCAGCCGGCTACACGCTCTCCGTACTCCGCACGCTCGTCTCTGGGAGGGTCCGCTCCATGAGCTACTGGTCAATAATCCAAGTATCCCAAAGTCCCACAAAGAAGTATCTCAAAGGACCACCTCGTCATAGGAGTCTCAACACAACAGACATCGCGTCAATCGGATGCCCGGTCTGTGAGTTATTAGCCTTTTCATCCAAGGGGCCCGGTTGGTTTCATGTGCGAACCAACCCGGCCGTATCTCAACTGTACCCATAACTCTCATAGGGTATACTCATAGGGACCTTTTCTCAATGTGATCACCAATTCCACTGACGGTTCGTCAAATGGACGTATGGTCTGAAAGATATCAACTTTTCCGTTCCAGGGGCCCGGTTGGATTTTCGGTACAATCCAACCTGGACATACTTCAACTGTGTCCAAACCTCGGGCGAAGTATGCCAAAAGTTTCGTCTCATCAAGAGGAACCCAACAAAGTCGACAGCACGTCAATCAGACGTCCGATGCTCAAGATATATCCATTTCTGCTTCGAGGGTCCGGTTAGTCTCGTATTAGAACCAACCCGACCATACCCAAAGTCCTCCTAAACCTTAAGTGTAATATACGGAAACTCCCGTCCCGATCCAAGGATCGCATCACAACAAACGGTGCGTCGATCGGAGGTCCGTAGCCCATGTTATGGGCATTTGAACGGAAACTTCCTGAAAATAGGGGTTCGGGCCCGGTCTAACCCGACCCGAGACCCCCCTGGGTCGGCCTGAACCGGGGAGACCCTAACCGGGTCCGGGTCAGGCCCGATTGGGTGTGTCCCGACCCGGCCTCATGTTGGTGCCGGCGCGGAGTGACACCCGCGTGGCCCATGGGTGCGGGGGGGGGGGGGGTTACAATCCCCCTGTGGACGACGAACCAGCGCGTCTTTAAAGCCCCGCCGCTCGGCATTCGGAACGGCTAAGCCGTTCCGGTTCGGCCCACGGCTGCGGCTAAGCCGCGGTGGTTCCTGTTTCGGCGGTGCACAGCCGCCGCCTTCCACGAACCACCGAACGGGCTCCGGTGGTCCGTTTTTCTCACCTCCTTCTCTGAAGGTCCTCTCGGGACCCGACCTTTACTGCGGAGGCTTCAAAAAAGACTTTGTGGCCTCGTTAATCGTCACCCATCAATCCGCGCACAATGTTCAACCAGCGGAGTCTACGAATCGCCTCCGCGGCCCCGACTCTGGCCACGGATTCTTTCGGCCTCAACGGCGTGGCGCGACGGTGTCGTGCATCCTTTTCGTAATTGTCCATGTTTCTGCATGGTGTCGTTGCACCGTGCCACCTTCGTTCGAGCCGCAACATAATCAACAACAAGGGGGAGGAGGGTCAACCATGTTTGTGCGGTCCGACCTCCTCCTGTTTTAATGATATCAAGCGTCCAACAAATAGAAGTCGACGTAAGAAAAAATAATAATTCATGGGCAAAAACAATAAACCTCAACATCAACCCGCATGAACGAATGATCCACAGATCAACATGGAAATGGTTGGTCCACGCTCGTCATTCTTTTCTCAAAAGATCAAGAAAATACCAAATAAATTCCACTACTTCGTGTCGTTCGTCGTTCGTAGTGTCGCTTCGTCAATGTTGGATGGAAAGACATTGATGATGTTCTACGCGGGCGGTGTCTTCTCCCTTGACACGAAGGAAGAGGAAGAAAATCGGAATTCCTCATGGGAGTCACTTCACACTCTTGCCTCAGATGAAGTAAGAAGGTAAACAAGTCATCTATCTTCGGTGGAGTCGGCGTTCGTCGACGAGAGAATGTCGTTCTTCCTAATTCTCCCAAAGTCTCCCAACCAATATTTTCCAAGGTAAATAAAACATTAGGCTCCCCAATATTATAAAAAAAGTCATGCCTTTCAAATTGATTCAAATGAATCAATTAATTAGGGAGCTTAACTCATTAATTTAAGGTGTTGGCACATTAATGAGAGAAGAGAGAGGTGGAAAAGGATGGTTACTCAATTTAAGATGAGTTACAAAAAAAATTAAAGAGGGGGGGGGGGGGTTTAAAGAGTTTTGGGGAAATTGAAAAAGGTGGGGGCTAATGAGGGCCCCACCTCACCTTTAATCCTTTCATGGGTAGTTAGGGGCTTGTGGGTCCCACCCTAACTACCCCATATTTGACATAACCACTAGGATAAAGAATTAATAAAAAAAAATTCCACAAATTTTATCTTCAATTCATTATTAATCCACAAATTTTTAACAACTCCTCCCGAGAAAACACATCTTTGATAAAGGTCCACTTAAGCAATTACTGGTGCTGTGGTTTTATCACTGCCCGCATATTTCAATTCCGAGAACCGGTTCCAAAGTTAGGAAAACCCACTCGTTCGTTCACTGAACATACCCGAGCTAAACTTCGGAAATTGATTCTGGGCACACCGGGCCTCAGAATCATGTTCAGTCAAAAACTATATTCTTCTAAAATCCCAAAGAAAATTAAGAAAAAAATTGCCTTGAATTTTATTGGTCATTACATGTCATCAGAAAATTATGTTTTCTAGGATCATGCATTGTTCCTTAGGAGTCCAGACCAGTTCTAAGATGCTCTCAATAAAGCTCATCTTATTCTCTATAACTTCTTTACACCAGAATCATTTCATACTCGATAGGGTTGGATGTGGAAATACCACGAAGGGTCAATCATGATCCTCTGTGTAGATCCTTTATAGACAGTAAGTGTCTAAAATAGTCTTGAATGAACCCGATCCATTTCCTGAATCAGATGTGGTAGTATATGTGCAAGCAGGGTTTATCAACATGTTCCAGAGGTGGTGGAAAAAAGTATCCTACATGTCCACAACTAGTGATCCCCTAAAATATCTACATCTAGAATTCGATGAAGTAATTATAAAATTATAGATATGAAAAAACAGTATCTAGTCAATGGGATCACAAAAGTTTGTCCTAGATGAATATCCTTAAACCAAATATAAACACTCACACCACTACATCTTTTTTACATACATTCAGGTTTGGAACATAAATTTTATATATACTCTAAAATGAAAGCATGACCAGTTTATAAAATTAACTCAAACGAAGATATATCTTCAATTAGTGAAACAAATTATATCAAAAAAGATATACTATCCCGAATAGATAGAAAACAACAAGCCATTTAAATAATGAACATTTTTAATAACAAATATATATATATATATATATATATATATTTGTGTTTGTGTGTGAACTAACTGGGCTATTCATGATCAATACACCTCACTATAATATCGTAAATCACATATAAACAATATGTTTATCACTTGAGGTAATTTTAATCAAAAGAAAATGTGAAAAATATATTCCCACTTTATGAAATATCAAAGGTCTAATATACAGTGCTGTATAGGTACTTTTAGAGATACCCTATCTGAGTTCTAAACATCCTAACTATTATCTAACCTATCCTAAAAAAAGATAATAGAAGAATGATTTTTTTGAGTAACCCATATTGGGTATCATTTTGTAACATCCTAACCCCAATCACATAGTCCAATCCAGAGTTCCACATGACCTAATATGATCATCCCTATATGGGAGGGTTTACCTAATATTATTGAGTTTGTTAATCTGATAGTGCAAAGACAATAACCTCAATATCATTTCATATGATCAATAAAAAATATTAACTAATATAATGAACAATGAGAGTCAATGTGAATTAAAAATGAATAAAATGCATTCAAGACAAGTATATAAAAGTTGCATCCAAAATAGGAAATCCTGTGTAGATTACATAAAGAAGAGAAAACGAAATGATAATTTTCATGTCCCATCTGACCCCATCTTAACCAACCATCATCTCCATAATCCTCATTTTATTCGAGTTCCATAGGTCCCTTATCCTTCTCCACATCCCTCATGAAATCTTTAAGCACTCCTAATTGCTCGAGTAGGATATGATTGCATGACTCATTAGTACACCACAAATTAATCATCAAACTAAAAAGATCATGTGTAATGATATGTTCTACAATAATATAAAATTCATAACAATAATTATTACGCACAATCCAAAACTAGGAGTTTGTTCACTAAGAAAACCACAACAAACCCATGGATGCTCCTACTTCAAAAATATAGTAGATGGATTGTCAGGGTGTTAGTATAATAAAAGAATATACAAGAGGATCATGAATCATTCTACCCATCATCATGTGTCTATGAAACTCGACATACACTAGGAATAAAAAATCATATTCTCGGTATTCTCTATGTATTGAGAGCTACTCGACATTTACTAGGTATTGAGAACACATCCCTTGTAATCCTCTAGGCATCATGTGAAACACATGAAATCCATGAGGATTCTCTATTTCACTAAACTTTTTATAGATCCCTCATTGATATCGTCTCAAATCTTGTGTACTCCCCCTCTAATAGATAAGCATGTCATGATGATCCACCATCCTTGGGATCCAAGAAAATATCATCAAAAGTACACATATCCTGGTGTGAAACATGGGAAAGCATAACTAATTATCATGAGTATGGTGGAAAAATAATACATATTAACAACACCGAATATGAATTACAAGCTACAAAAGTATGAAGGAATGAAGGTTCATATTTGATTCTCATGGCCACTGACACACACTCCCATATAAAATCCTAATATTATGTTGTTATCATATATGTGTACACATAAATCATATTACATAAAAATATAAATAGAAGTCCAAAAAGGTATGTAACTCCCTACATTAAAATTTTTCACTATAAAAGGAAAGGATAAACCATCCATTTTGGTTTGATAGTTGGAGTGGAAAAATCAATACTCAAGGTTTCCAATTCACGAAATTATTATTGTAAACGTTGACATACTATGGGTTACCGAAACAACAACCATATATTTTATATAAAAAAATTAATATATAGTATCCGATAATACATTGCCTCTCCTAAATAATTTATAAATTATAATGTATAGCAAACACATATGCTCAAAATATTCTCCTTGTGAATATTTATATTTTGATAATTTATTATAAATTAGAGATTTGCAATTATTCTTTTGTAATTTCCCATTAATTATCATTTAATAATTAATCATGATTAATTTATTACAAATTACCATTTTATAATTATCAATTTTATAATTTATCATATATTATCAATTTAATATTATTCTTTGATAATTTACCATAAATTATCCTATAATAATATTTATTGACAATTTATAATAAATTATCCTTTATTATATTTTTTTTAAATTTATATATATATCATTCTTTATATTTATATATTGATATATTATTTATGCAATACTTTATATAATTATCATTTTATGAATTCTCAATAATTTATCATTTCATAAACTCATCATTACCATTTAATAAATTTAATACTTATCTATCTATAATTCAATGTAATTATCATCTAGTAATTCAAATAATTTATCCATTGATAAAATCATGAGACTATCCTCTGATAATTTATATTCTATAAATTATCCAGTTATAGTGTAGCAATTATTAATTGATAATTTTAGTAAATTTAATTGATTATATAGCAATTAACATTCAAAAAAATTGGTAATTATCATTTTTAATCTTGAAATTATAATTTTATAATTTTAACAATTAAACTTATATAATTTTTAAGTTCTCATTTGAACATTTTTAAAATAATCCATTGGTAATCTGACAATTATCTTTTGACAAATTTTATAATTAGAGGTAAAAATTATCTGTAAGAATATTATAAATGATTTTTTATAATAATTTATCTATAGATAATATAAATTATAAATAATAATAATTCATAAAAAATAACTAGAAATGTAACACCCCAATCTTCCACGGTACGTTTCCATTGGAATAATGCAATAGCTTGCGTTGTATGCAACTAAGAGTTTTAACACACCCTGACCAATCAAACAAGCTGTTATAAATGGATGTACCCACTTTTGGAAATATTATAAATTTTATTTTTCAAAATTGATGTCATTTTTTGATTCGAAATATCAAAAATACCTTCGAGTGAATTTTTCTTATTTTTCAGAAAACATTCTATTTTTGTTAAATAGTGAAAATCAATGCATTATTAGTTAAAACCGACATTTTATTTAAATATTAATTTATATTATTTAAATTTATATTAGGAAAAAATTGATAAATAATACCTATAAATGTTCAATGTAATTCATATGAGTAATTTTATAATATTATTAGATATATAAAATTTTATTAAACTTTTTACGGGCTTTTACCCAACTTATAGGTGTATTTTCTAATTTACATTAAAAGTAATTGTCTCACCTTTGTGAAATGAATTTCAAAAATCTGAGAGACACAGTTTATATCAGTTTATAAAATGTGGTTCAAGAAGATGAAAATAATTTTTGTGAATAGTATCTTTTGACTTTAATTTACAACGGTTAAAAGTAAATATGGTAGTTAAAGTTAAAGATGATATTATAATCACCCTATTACATGTACTGATTCTATTGGATAAGTGTATTCCGTCAAAAATAAAACATAGGAATAAAATATGAATCTTTTGATCCACTTGGATAAGATTAGGACATTTATATTATTTTATTTAATGAAGAGGTCAAAGTGTTAAATTCAATGTTTAATAAATAAACCATTTTTAGTATAATGTAATACATAAGATAAATTAGACAATATTATTAATTATAAATCAAAAAAAATTCCTAAATAATATTATTTTATTTATTATTTTTAGACATTAAATAGTTAAATATATTTATGACACAATGAGGATGCAATAATTATCGTATTAATGAAAGATCAAAATAATTTATATTATAAATATCCAAATAAATATAAATTGAGACTTTTGATGAATTTTACAAAATCAATAGGTTAATATTAAATATTAGGGTTGATTTATTGAATTTTTTTAAGTAATCAAGTTGTTATGCCTTTCAAAAAATCAAATACTAAGTAGTGTCAAAATTCACATAAATGAGCTTTTAAATTAAATACAATATTATTAATTTATATTATAGTCCTAAAAATAGTTTTTTCATTGAATGGACTCATATATAATACAATATATGTCATTAATGAACCACTTGGGGTTCACATGGAATTTTAATGTATGTTTATTAACCCATTATTATAATAATAAATGAATAAATGGTAAATGTTAAATTATTTAACTAAGTGTTAAATACAAAAGATCAGGATATATGTTGACCTAAACCAGTCTATAATATACTGGTTGAGATTTTTATGACCCATACCCTCTTATCATATAAACATATAATTTTGGATCCATTATAAACCTAATAAGATTGTATAATAAAATAATATTTCATTCTTTTCCTAAAGTGACCCTCACCTCTCTTATAAAAAAAGGTACTTCCCCTTATCTCAAAATCACATCTCTAATTCCATCTGGCACGCCCAACCCCCTCTGAGATATCATCCCAACTACCCTACAATCGACCTAGAAGACTTAACATTATTATAATTCCATCTTAAGGAGCATATTTGATCAAATCACAAGGAAACACCAGAAGAAGAGGTAATAATTTCACAACCTCTTTCGATGGTCTTTTCTTCTTCCACTTCCACTTTCTTTTTTGTTTCCATTTCAAAATAATAACTCCAATACCTTATAAATATTATAATGTTATTAAAAATATTTTAAAACCATATTCATTATTCTATTAAACCTATGAATGAAAAATCCCCATATGTGCGTACGTAAAACTTTCCATATCCAGGTCGTTGTGTAGTTTGTTATACAAACAATTAATTTTTTGGATGGGTATAATAATGAGTGTAAATTATTTAAATAATAAATATAACATGTTAAGGATTATTTATATATGATATACCATCCATTTACATACGATTTCAACATTAAAATAATGGTATTGTCGCTCATGCGTATGTACGAATTACCGTCTTCACAAACTCGATGAAATTCATTCTCCATCATAACCATTCATGAATAATATAAATTTTTTATAAAAGATAATAATTAAGAACATAACACCATCTTGTACTTTAATCAAATAAATTATATCCAAAATAAAAATGTCTTACGTAACCAATAATATAAAGGAAAATGAACCAGTTAACACCCAAAACAGTGATACTACAGAAATATTATTAAAAAAATATATTAGAATATCATATATGATATCATATTTTTGTATGTGGTTCTATTATAACTTAATTAAAATGATTTAGCTATTATACAGTAGGTTATCGTACCCTTAATCAATGAAAGGTACAACGAAGTGGTTAATTCATCAATCTCTTCATTATCTGATGTTGTTTATATGTGAGTATCTACTAGGACCTCTTTATCATCAACATCCGTGTTTCTTAAAATGTATTTAAAATAATTTTTTCTATTTACTATAAAATGGGTTAATTACATTTATACACTTTTGTAATTTTTATGTGATATTTATAATGGAATCATTCCGTGATTTTCCAAACAAAGTCCTTTATGACCTTTTCGAAAAAATTAAAGAAAACATGTTTTTTAACATATACGGCAGGTGCAACTATTTTCCACTGCTGTAACATCTTCAAAGATTCCCTTAAAAGATTATAATATTATTTTCATAAAAATATATTCTTTTCAAAATATAGGACTTTTAATTGATTTAAAAGTTTAAAGAGATATTTATCTATAATAGTTTTGATTTCATCCATGTCAACATCCTTTGTTAGATTTTTCATTTTTTTGAAGTATATTTATTATGATACAATTTTCCATATTATATTGATGGTTTTGTGATATTTTTGAAAGTGGATATTATATTTTTATACAATTCACGGTTTATGGTTAAAGTATTGACATTTAGTATGCTAGTTTTAATACGAATGTTTATGTTATGTTTCAACCATTACATATGTTGAATGAATTGAACATAGTAAGTGATAGGTGGAGCCCTCTATAGATCCTTGATGAATCAGTAGGTCTCATTAGACAAACTAGTGTATTGGAACAAGGCCTTTACAAAATCATATTTTTAGTCTTGGCACATGTCCTTGACTATGTTGTTATGAAGTATGGCATTATGCATTCTATCCTTATGAAATTAGATATTTAAATTTCATGTGATTATTCAACAAGTATAATATCTATGTTAATATGTAAATGTTATAATTTGATATATTTTTGACATATTATACTGAATTTTATGTTTTAAAGGCTTGTGTTTTAGTCTTATACATTACCTTAAATATTTATGCTTATTTATGAATGTTTCCACTATATTGTTATCTTTACTGAGAACCTGAGATCACCCTTTCTATGTTTTATTTTTCCCAGGATGTGGAAAATTATATTATGAAATACTTGAAAGGATAGTCTTAGGGATATGAATTTATTAATGGAGACAGTGTTGTTGTTTTTCATTTTGTAATGTAATGTAAAACTTAAGTATGTATCTTGAACATACAAGGATACTAAACATATCGGTCTTTTGACATTTGATCCACTATGATAATGCAAATGTTATTTAATAATGCCCCAACTCTGTGAAACTAGTTCCCGGGTGTTACAGTTTGTATCAGAGTAATTTTAGTATAACCCTTATAAGCTAGATTTAGAAAAACTCAGATTAGGGAACATTACCCTAATATAGACATTAAGGATTGGTATAGAAGAACATCCGAGAATTTTTTTTAATGTTGAGATTTTATGAGTTTTACATGAAATACATACCTCTTTGGATAAGAGTAGATAGAGTTGGATCTGACATAGATGTACCTAGGTGTGAAAACTCTAACAAGGAGTTTCAGGATTGACTAGGGTTATCCTGGTCTACCACTACAAGCCATGCTGCACTATTGGTTATGGAACATCCAGGGGATATGCTTAGAATAATTCACAAATTCATTAAAAACAATTATAATGGTTTTATGAGCATATACCTCTTCAAAAAAAACCTGTTTATTATTATTGATTATGTCCATAAACTATTCAATTTCTGTTAATTATTTTACGTGTTTGAAATTATGTAATGCAATTCATAAACTAATCTTTTGTATTCCATAGTTTACAAATGGCACATAGTGGAATGAATGGAAACAATTTCAACACATGTAATCCATGTTGGTAATGCACTCCTACTCAAGATAATTATAGTGTAGCTAGTGATGCAAGTGGTTCTGATCATTATATCCCCACATTGGGACAACTCATTCAGGTTATTAATAATAACCTTACCAGTATGAAGCACCCTAATCCAAAATTCATAGGATCGATGATATACTACTTCAAGAGGAAACAACCACCAACATTTAATGGGACTAAAAATCTATTTGTAGCTAAGTAATGGATATGTTCCTTAGAGAAAATATTTCATTCTTTGGGGAGTAGTGAAAGGGAAAAAGGTTTCATGGAATTTTATCACCTTACGGGAGTTATAGATCAGTGGTTGTTATTAATTCAAAGCCCAAAGGATGATAAATAGGTTTAAAATATGGAATCGAGGGATTTTAAAGTGCTTTTCATAGAAGAAAACTTTCCCCGTGACCATCGAGCAGATATAGAATAGAAATTTCAGAGTCTGAGGGAAAAGGAGGATGACAATGTCGCAATGTATGAGGTGAATAATACATAGATTTCAAGGTATGCATGAAGATTATTTACGTAACCCAAAGAGTATGATTTTTTTATTATTTAAAGGGTTAAAACTTTTTATCTGTCAAGCATTAGTCTCACAATCTTTCTCAGTGTACGAAGATATTGTCTCATGTGATATCAAGAATGAAAATAAATTATCTACGTGTTACTAATTTAAATTAATGTCAAAGAAGAAGAGATCTTCTAAACACTCTATAAATGGAAATAAGAGGAAGAAGGGAAAAAGATTAATTTCCATCTTACATTAAATATGTTATGAAACAGCCTAGTACATGCCTAAAGGGAATGGGAGTCAGTTATAAGTGTGGTGAAAAAGGACATTAATCTCATGATTGCAATGGAAACCAATAGGATGTCGATGTTAAATGCTACAATTGTAGAGAAATGTGGTATTATAAAAATTTATATCCTATGTGGCAAGGAAACATACCTCAAAAAAGGCCTAGGGAGCAAGGCCAAGCTTATGCGATCACTACTGCCAAGGTTGATGCTCTGAAAGACATGGTGGCTGGTAATTTAATGGTTTACTAGAGTTTAGTCAATGCCTTATTTGATTCTGGATCATCGTATTGTTTCATATCATCCTAGTTTTATAAGAAAATTAGATATTTCTAATTTGATTCAACAAAGCTTTTGTCAGTCAAAACTCCAAAGAGAAGAATCATTGAAATAATGTTTTGTGAATCAGTCCCCATTCAGGTATATAAATGTTATTAATCTGTTGATGCTCATCGCCATACCCATGATGGAATTTTATATAATCCTATGTATGGATTGGATTTCAAACCAATATGCATAATTTTTTTGTAAGAAATAAGAGGAAATAATTTTCGATGATGATAATGAGTACCTTATCAATAGAGTTGAAACACCACCCCCTGATTGTTATCTAGATCCACCCCTTGTAGCTCTACTAAATTAAATTATTGGGGAGGAAGAGAGTGAAATAACTATGGGTGGGGAAAAGAATGTTCAAATAGAGGATGTAAAAATTGTGGAAGAATATGTTGATCTATTTCCATAGGATTTACCTGCACATCCTCCAGATCGAGAAAATGAGTTTTCCATTGATGTAATTCCTGGTTCAAGACCCATATTGAATAATTCTTATATAACGGCCACTATGAAATTATTGGGACTAAATATTCAACTAGAGTAATTGAGGAATAAAGGATTTATTCACCCTAGTGTTTCTCTATGCGGAGTCCCTTGTCTTTTTATTAAAATGAAAGATGGATCAATGAGGTTGTGCATTGAATAATTTGATGAACAGAAGAGAATATTAGTCAAGGCCCCTATATTGTGAAGAATATTTTGATAAACTGAAGAGAATATTACTTTGTAAGATATTTAATTACTTTGAGGATATAACATACTATGATTGTAACACCCAAATATTTCATAGTATGTTATATCTTCAAAGTAATTCAATAACTTACGCTATAAGAAACATTGTGTTCGAGCTCACCGAAAATTTTCAAACCAGCCTTTCCAAAAGAAGTTATGAATAGTATTAATATAATATTGAAATTAATATAATCCATATAATTTTAGAATCCATATTATGTGTTTTATGGACATAATATAATAACAAAGTCATTTTTTCAGATAAAAAAAGTATTTTTCAAAAAATGAACTATTACCGCCTTTTAATGGAGAACCCTTTTCAAAACCAATATGTGACAACATAAAATATTAATTTCAATGATATTAAATTCTTATTTAGAAGAAATATATAAAATTTTTTGGGATATTTAATTTCTACTTTTCTAATAACTTTAATATTTTGATAAATAGTGAAAATATGAAAATTTTAATTGAAAATAAATTTTTCAATCGAAATAATTTATAGTGAAAAATTATGAATATGATTGGATTGATGTATAATTAGATAATATTTTTATCATTTAATTCAATGTATGTCATTATAAGTAGTTTTATATTTAAATTTGACATAAACACATGTCAATCATTAGATAGTTTTTACTTTTTATAGACCCTATTTTTGAAAATGGGAATTAATTTAAAATTTATTAATTCAGCATATATAAATTGAATTTGGTAAAATAGAACCCATTTTTTAATTCATAATATCAAAATTATCTTATGGTGATTTTTTGGTATTTTTCTAAAAACATTTTATTTTTGATGAATAGTGAACACCCCTGCCTTATTGTTTAAAATCGAATTTTTATTTAAATATTTATTTATTTTATTTAAAAATATTTTAATTAAAAATAATATTTGATACCTATAAAAGTTATATTTAATTCATTAAAGTCATTTTATAATAAAATTAGATGTATAAAATTTAATTGAACTATTTAATGTCTTTTACCCACATTCTAGGCAGATTTTTAAATTTGCATAAAACATAATTTTACTGCTACGATTCATTGAATTTTAAATTTCCATGAGACTCTATTGACATCAGAAAGTAATATTTTCTTCAATAAGATGAAAATATTTTTTTGTGAATAGTATATTTTGACTTTTATTTACCATGGTTAAATGTAAATAGAGTAATTAATTGTAAAAATGATAGTATAATTACCCGAACAAATGTACTAATTATATTATATAATTTTATTTCGAGAAAAACAAAACATAGGAATAAAGTTGGATTTTTTTGGTCCACTTGGAATAGATTAAGAAATTTATTATTATTTAATTTAAATATGAGTTAAAAGTGTTAAATTCAATCGTTAATAACTAAACCATTTTTAATATAGGGTTATACATAATATAAATTCGACTATAAATATTTATTAGAAACATAAAACTATTTATTACATAATTTTTTTTATAATTTTTAGATATTATATAATTAAATTTACTTAATTTTGATGCAGTAATTACTTTATCAATAAATGATCAAAATAATTTATATTATAAATATAAAATTAAATGTAATTTGAGGATTTTTATGCCGCACAATAATATTTTTTTTTAATATGACATGTTAGGGTTTATTAAATAAATTTATTTGATGTGATAATGTTGTTATGACTTTAACAAAAAACAAAATACCAAATAGTGTCAAAATTGTCATCAAGTATTTTTTAAAACAAATACAATATTACTAATTGATATAATATATCTAAATATCAAAGGATAGCCCAAAATACATATAAAAGGTTATATATATCAATAATGAACCACTTGGTGTATGTTTTATTTTTTATTGTATGTTTATTAACCATTTATTATAATAATATAAGAATACATGGTAAATGATAGACTATTTAACTAAGAGAGAACATTAAAAGATAAGGTTAATAATGTGCCTAATCCTATCTAAAACTTATTGGATGAGAGGTTTTCGACCCATACTCACCTTATCCTTGAAATAAATCATTTTTATCCATTAAAAACTGAAATAGATTTTATAATAAATAATATTTCTGAGTATCCCAAAAGTGACCCTCACCACTCTTATAAAATGGTACATCCCATTCTCTACATATCACACCTCCAAGGCCTTTTGGCTTGGAAAAACCCTACCCAAGACTCCTACCAATATCCCAAAATTAATCCTAGAGTAATTCACTTGAGCATAATGCCAACCTAAGGAGCACTTTTGTTCAAATAAAAAGAAAACGCCCAAAGAAGAGGTAATTATTTATCAACTTTTTGAAAGTTATTTTATTCTTCCACATTTTCTTTCATTGTTATTTACATAAAAAAATAATAAATCAAGTACCATATACATAATATGATGTTATTATAAATATGGTACAACAATATTCATTATTCTAACCATCCAATTAATTATAATGTCACCTTGTGTGCGTACCTACGGCTTACCATCTCCACAACGTGGTGTAATTTGTTATTTAGAACAATGTTATTTGGATGAATATAATTATGAGTAATATGTATATAAATAATGAAAATAATATGATAATTTCTCTATACAATTAATATACCATCAAATTCCACACCTTTTAATCATAAGAAAATGATATCGTTGCTCGTGTGTACATATGGCTTACCATCTCTGAAACGAGATGAGATTCATTTCCATGATCACCATTCAATGATGATTATAAAAATATATATTATTAATAAGTATGTAATATAAGAAATAATAATTCTACTAGATATATATATATATATATATATATTGTTATTTACACATATCTTATTCACTTACTTTCTTCCAATACGATAAGAAAATGAAAACAATGTTTATGTGTACATATGGCCAATAGTCTTCGTAAATAGTGCTTCACATTTCATAAATATATATATTTATATTTATATTCTAAATAAATAAGGTATACAAATAAATTTTTAATTTTTGGAAGAATTTAAATCATTATCTCAATGATACCATAATGAATAACATGTTAAAACAAGTACAATAAAGAAAGAGATTATTACCTGAAATGTTAATTTAACATTGAAATAATTATTAAATGGGAATTATAAACTCATAAATGAAACATATATTATATTATAAATATGAACATGGTTCCGGTATAATTTAATAAAATACGATGTTAATTATATTTGAGTTTAAACATACCCTCGACCAAATGAAAGTGCAAGTTAAGGGTTAATTACCCAATCTCATTATTATCTGAGATTGTTTATGAGTATGTTTTTACTGGTAAATATTTATTATCCAAGTCCATGATTCATAAAAGTGTTTAAAAATGATTCTAATTAAGTTAAAATTTAACTAAAAAAACATTTTTAATGTTTTAAATATTTATTCTTCTAATTATTGCTCATAAATGACCATGTTTTAAAAATTGTTTTAATAATTTATTTATATGGACATGAATGTTTTAAAATGTTGTCTACTTTAAAAAATTTCAAAGTGGCATGGGAAAATTTGATTCAGAAAATATATTTTAAATATCTTCCATTATAAATTGTGTGGCTTTTAAATGATTTAAAGAAAATGGGTATTTCACTTATTATGTTTTACTGATCATTTTCTACTATATAAAAATATTTTATTGGATATTATTATTGATTAAGGTTGATTTATTATTGTACAATATTACATATTGTATTTAATGAGATTTGATTTGTCTTACCACAAATGTGATATTTCGATTCCATTTATGGTTTATGGATGAAGTATTGACATTTCATAGGATAATATTTATATGAATGTTTATATTATGTTTCAACATTTTCATATGAGGATTGCATTGGAATTAGTGTGTGACAGGTGGGGCCCATTATATCCCCTCAATATATCAGTAGGTATCGTTAGACAAACTAGTGTCTTGACATAAGGGCTTGAAAATTTTGTTATTTCTAGTTTTGGCACGAGGCCTTGACGATGTGGTAATGTTGTCCGGTGTTAGGTATTTCCTCATTATGAAATTAATTATCACATGTGATTATTTGACTAGTAGAATATCCATGTGAATGTTTATAGGGTAATTTTTGATTTATTTTCTCCATATTATATTAATTTTAATGTTTAAAAGGCTCTTTCATTTATTACATATCTTTCCTTAAAAAGATTATAGCTTCCCCAAAATTGTTTACCCCTAATGAGCATCTGAGCTCACCCATATTATATATTTTGTTTTCCCAACATTCAAATTAGTGTATTATGTTTGATATGTAGGGATAATCTAGGGGAATAATGGAATTCTCAATTTATTATTTATGTTGTGTTTGATTTTTGAAAGTGTAATGTAACATTCATGTATGTAATCTATCTTCCAAGACTACTAAATTGATCGGTCCTTAAAAACACGATTCCTTGTAATCACGAAAATGTATTAAAATAATGCACCAGCTCCCGGCTTCCATGTTCGGGGCGTTACAGTAGGTATAAGAGGATGTTTTTGAAAAAACCATGGAAAAAAGATTTAGAAAAACACTAATTTGAGAACATTACTTTAAGATATAATTTGAGGATTAGTATAGAAGAACTTCATAGAATTTTGGGAATTTAGATATTTTTTATATTTTCCATGCAATACATTCTCGTCTAGATGCGAGAAGGTAGAGGCGGCTCTGGCACAGATGTTCCTAGGAGATAAAACTCCAACAAGGCATTTTGGGCTAGTCCTAGGGTATCCAAGTACATGACAACAGGCCTAGCTGCAATATTGGTTATGACACTCCCGAGGAATATGCATAAGATTATTCACATTTTATTTACAAGCTTTTATGATGGATTTAATATTAAATACATCCTCGAAGAAAACATTTTTTATGATTATAGATTATGTGCATAATATTTTCGATTTAAGTTAGATATTTTACAATTTTGGAATTATGACTTGCGATTCATAAACCAAACTATTTTATTCCATTTTTTCGAAATGGAACCCAAAATATGAAATGATAACTCCAACACTACGAATGATCGAAAGAGTAATAATGACCAAATATTTCATGGTTTTAAGAAAAAATTTATAAGTGATATAGTCTCCCATGTATTCTTATCATATAAAGAAATAATATCATGTCTTAATAAGATATGTATTGAATTCTCCGAGTCAGATGGCTTTAGATTAAAGCAATAGAAAAAGAGAATGGTGGAGCAAGAGATAGATAAAGGGAAAAAGGGAAATAAGGATTTTACCTTTTGGGAAAATTGGGGAAAGGACCTCCTTGGTAAATTTTTCAAGGGAATGGGAGTTTGTTATAAGTGTTGTGAAAAAGGATACCATGTACGTGATTTCAAGAGTAAGAAAAATGTTTCAAATGTACAATGCTTTATCTACAAGGAGTTAGGACACTACGCGAATCAATGTCCAAATCTTTAGAGTATGCCCAAAATGATGCTATTAGATAATAATCATGTTGTGATACTACCACAGATGACGATGACAGACAAGTGTTATTATGTTGTTAATAATTAATTATACCATTTGAGTGTTTTATAAACGGTGTACTTGTTATACAAATTTTGGAAATAAATATATATTGTATTATAGTACTATTTCATTAAGGATTTGAGATTATATGTTCTAAGAAATGTTACTCAATAACATGTTAATTTTTTTGGAAAATACATGGTTGAAGGAATGATAAACCATAATATGGTTTTCATATAGAGGTAGTGATTATGGAATAGGATATGATTGATTTGGATAAATTATATTCAATATTCTTGAAAACTTTAAAACTAATTAATTTTCTTGTTTATTCCATTATTGTTTGAGTTTACATCATTTTTTGGATATAAGAAGTATATCTATATACTATATGGAATAAGGGAGCATGAATGTAATCAATAAGGTTTTAGGGTAATTCACGGTGCTACCGTGTTTTATAAAAATACATGATGAACTGTTTCACAATTTATTACAAGGAAAAAAAGACCTTTGTTGTGTTTACCTTATAAATTTTGGACAGTGAGATTGGACATAAGTATTTTGGATATGTCTAAATGTTGGAATGGATTATGTTTTACGTTGGATTATTTTTTTGAGTTTAAATCATTTCATAAGATTATTTTTGGATTGTTATAAAAAGGAGAACCCAGAGGTCAGGCGATAGCCATTCACGTCCAGTAAGGCCATGAGACTTGAACCCGCAACCGAATTACGATAACGGTGCATCAACAACCACTAGCCTATGTGATGTCCTTGTTGTTAAAATGTAGTATTTTTTTAAAATGGGCTAACAAATAAATTTTAAATTCATTTTTTTGGAACCCTATATGATTCGGATAAATATAATATTTTTGAGTTCTATTATCTTTTGGAATGAAAGATAAGTTTGTGGTATATATTAGATAACGGACGGAACTCTACTGGTCAAGTATATTTTTCCCACTAATTATTTGAGACAATTAATTCTTAAACATTAGGGACTGGATCTTAAAACCAAAAATTTGTTATCCTAATACATTATGTTTTATTGACATGATTATATTTTGAATCATCATAGATTGATGGCTTTGAAGTCCTCAATTTTACACTTGTTTGTGATTGATGACCTCAAGAAATCCAGATAAATATTTATGATTTTACACAAATTATTTTCTTATAATTTCCACCATTGATCTCCGAATCTCGATCATAATTTTGTGGGGACTTTTTCATTTCCCTTTCAATCTTATTAAGACTAAATTTTATTAACCCAATTTCGGATGTGAGTTTCCCAAAAAGACATTTCCCTATTTTTAACCTTTAATTCTCAAAAAACAATTTCAAATTGACATTATTAAATTTATTCATTGAGGGTAGATTGTAACAACCCATGATTTCATAATACATTATATCTTTGAATTAATTCAATAACTCGCGCTACATGAAACACTGAGTTCGAGCACACCATGACATACCAAATTGGCCATTCCAAATGCAGTTATGAATAGTATTAACTGAATTTGGAATTTGATATAGTCCATATAATTTTATAATCCATATTATTTGTTTATTAGTAATAATATAATAATAAATTATTTGTTTCTAATGAAAGATGAATATTTAAAAAAATGCAATTTTCCCCCATTTAAAGGAAAATCATTTTTAAAAATGTTATATAACACTTTTATAAATAAGTTTCAATTAAATTTAATTCTAATTTAGAAGTGGGACATAAAAATTTAATTTTGATAATCTTTTGGTACTTTTCTGATAATTTTCATATTTTCATTAATAGTGAAAAATACTAAATTTTAAATGAAAACAAATATTTTAATCAAAATAATTTATAGTGTTAAATTTTGAATTTGAATGGTTTTTAAGTGTTATTGGATTACATTTTCGTCATATAAAACATTTTTGGCCATTATAAATCATTTCACATATAAATTTGACAAAAACACATGTCATTATATTGATTATTTATATTCTTTAAAACCCGCTTTTTGGTTTTGAAAAAGGAAATTAATTTTAAATTTATTAATGAAACACATATTTTTTCAATTTGGAAAAATAGAGCTCATTTTTGAATTTAGAGTATAAAAATTATCTTAGGGTGAATTTTTTGTATTTTTTTGAAAACATTCAATTTTAGATTAATACTGAAAAGTAATACGTTATTGTTTTAAACGAAATTTTTATTTAAATAGTTTTATACTTTATTTAAATTTATTTTATGTAAAAATAGATAAATAATATCTATATAAGTTCAATTTAATTCATTATAGTCATTTTAAAATAAAATTACATATATAAAATTTTATTAAACTTTTTAACGTCTTTTACCCACCATTTAGGGACATTTGCAACAAGTTATGAAAAAAAATTTTACTGATTCTCAGAGATGAGTTTCAAAAATTTGAGAGGCATTGTTGAAATCAGTATGTAAAATTTGGTTAAATAGGATGAAAATAATTTTTGGTCAATAGTAATTTTTTACTTTCATAAACAACGGTTAAAAGTAAGTATGTAATTAAAGGTAAAAATGATATTATAAATAACCTAACACATGTTTAAATTCAATTCAAAATTTTTTTTTTTACCAAAACCAACCTTATGAATTAAATATGATTCTTTTGGTCCACTTGGATTAAGTGATGACATTTATTATTATATTATTTAATGAATATTTAAAAGTGATAAAGTCAATGATTAATTACCAATTTTTTTAATATATGGTTATATATAAGATAAATTAGACTATAAATATTCATTATAAAGTTAAAAAAATTTCCAACATACTGGTAATTTTTTATATTGTTTATAGATTATATAATTAATATTATTTTTGACAAAATGATGATGCAGTAATTACTTTATCAATGATAGATAAATATTATTGATATTATAAATAATAAAATTATTATAAATTCAGGATTTTGATGCCATCCATGAATTTTATAGGATAATATGAAATGTTAGGGTTTATTAAATGAATATATGTTTTTAAGTGATTAACTTTTTATGACTTTAACAAAAACAAAATTCAGAGTGTGAAAATTGACATAATTGAGTTTATAAAAAAATATTATATTATTAATTTATATAATATTTCTAAATATATAAGGTTCGACCAAAGAAGATATATAAGGTCAGATATGTCGATAATTAACCACTTTGGATTTGATTGACTTTTTATAGTATGTTTATTAACCGTTTATTATAATAATAAAAAAATACATGGTAAAAGTTTTACTATTTAACAAATAGTTAAATCTAAAAGATAAGGTTAATAAGGTGAAAAAAACCCTAAAACATATTGGTTGAATGGTTTTAGACCCATCCCCACCATATCCAAGAAATAAATCATTTTTATGCTATTAAGAACAGAAACTGCTTTTTTAATAAAATAATTTTTCAATCATTTACTAAAATGACCCTCACCTCTCTTATAAAATGGCACTTCACCTTCTCTCAAAATCACTCCTCCAAAGCCATATGTCTTGGCCAAAACCTAACCAAATCACCTCCAAACAACCCTTACAACACCCTAAAATAATTCCCTTGAGTATAAATCCAACCTATGGAGTACTTTTGTTCATATCAAAAGGAAATACCCAAAGAAGTGGTAATTATTTTACCACATCTTTAAAAGTTCTTTTCATATTCCACTTATATTTAATTTTTATTTCCATAACAAAATAATAAATCTAATTAATTCTAAATACTGAGATGTTATTATAAATATGGTAAAACCATAATCATTATTCTATCCATCCGATGAATGATAATGTCACCATGTGTGTGTATGTACGACTTATTGTCTCCACGACGTGGTGTAATTGGTTATTTAACCCTATGTTATTTGGATGAATATAATAATGAGTAATATTTATATAAATAATTAAAATAAAATTCTAATTTCCCTAATCAATAATTATACTATCAAATTCCACACCATATAATCATTAATGAAATGATATCGTTTCTCGTGTGTACGTACGCCTTACAGTCTCCACAACGCGATGGGATTCATTTACATGTTCACCATTGTATGATGATTATAAAAATATATCTGACTAATAAGTATGTAATATATGACATAAAAATTATACTGGATATATATATATATATGTACTTACATATTTCTTCTCCCCTTTTTTCCATTCAATATGATATGAAAACGGAAACCGAGTTTATGCGTACATACGACCTACCATCTACATAAACGATGTTTCCCATTTAATATATATATCAATTATAAATATTAATTTTATAAGTATATATGATATATAAATCATGTTTTATAATCTAGAAGTATTTAAATCATTATCTAAATAATACGATCAAGAATAACAAGTTAAAACACGTAAGATAAAGAAAGCGAATATTACCCAAAATGTTAATTTAACAAGAAAATAATTAATATATGGATAGTATAAAGTCATAATGAATCATGTATGATATAATAAATATGAATATGATTATGTTATAATTTAATAACATACTATGGTCATTATACTGGTGGTTAAAAATACCCACGACCAAAGGAAAGATCATGTTAAGGGTTAATTCCTCAATCTCATTATTATCTGAGATTATTTATGTGTATGTTTTTATTGGGAAATATTTATTATCCATGTAAATGTTTCCTAAAATTAATTTAGAAAAGATATTTTAACATAATCTTTAACTAAAACATAATTTTAAATGTTTTAACTATTTATTATTTTAAATCATTCTCATTAATATACATGTTTATAAAATGGTTTTAAAGATTTATTTATATATAAATGAATGTTTTAAAATCTTAGTTCCTTTATAAAGTTTAAAATTGGAATGGGACAGTTTTATTAAAAATTTTCTTTTCAATGTCTTCCTTTATAAATTGTGTGACTTTTAAATGATTTCATGAAAACAGGGTATTTCTCTCTAAGAGTTTTACAAATCATTTCAAACAATATCAACATAATTTATTTGATATTATTCTTGATTGAGGTTGATTTATTATAATACATTTATTGATATTGAATTGAATGAGTTAAGATATATTTTACTATGGATGCGATATTTTAATACCGTTCATGATGTATGTCTAACGTATTTACATTTCGTATGCTAGTATTAACACGATTGTTTATGTTATGTTTCAAAATTTTCATATGAGGAATGAAATGTAATTAGTAAGTGACGGGTGGGGTGCACTATATCCTCACGATGAATTAGTAGGTATCACGAGACAAACTAGTGTCTTGCCACAAGGCCTTGCCAAAATTTTATTTGTAGTCTTGGAATGATGCCATGACTATATGGTAATTACCTCTGACGTTAGGCATTCCCTCATTATAGAATTAATTATCACATGTGATTATTCAAATAGTAGAATATATGTGGGCTTGTTTATATTGTATTGTTTGTTTTATTTTCTACATATTATGTTCATGTTTATGGTTGAAATGTTTTTGTTTTTATTACCTATCTGGCCTTAATAGTTTATATCTTCCACTAAAATATTTATCCATACTGAGCATCTGATCTCACTCCATTCATATGTTTTGTTTTCCTAGGATTACATGAAGTATATTCTTTTTGATATTCATGGTATAGATAGGGGAATAATGGAATTCTCAGAGGATTATTTATGTTTTGTTTTATGGTTGAATATGTAATGTAACATTCATGTATGTAATCTATTTTCCAAGACTACTAAACCGATAGGTCCAATAGGACATGATTCCTAATAATCCTACTAATGTATTAAAATAATTCGCTGGCTCTGGGTTTATGGGGTCACAAAAGTACAATTATAGAGTTATTTCATATGCATCACGACATCAAAAAACCAGGTAACAAAATTATCCCACTCATGATCTTGAGTTAGCAGCTCTAATAATTTATTTTATGATATAAAGACACTATATCTATGGTGAAAAATGTGAGAAATATACCGATAAAAATAGTTTGAAATATATTTTCTCCCAAAAGTAACTCAACATGTGGAAAATACAATGGATCGAACTACTTATAGATTTTGATTGCAAAATACATTACCTCCCGGGGAAGGAAATTATAGTGGCAGATGCTTCGAGAAGAAAAGATCATGGAGTTTTCAACAAGATGAGAGTTTATAGGGATAATTTGTTCATCGATCTAGTAATGATGGATATGGGAATAATCATGGATGGTGAAAGATCAATACTTTTTAAAATGGTTGTGAAACCATATTTACTATAAAGGATAAAAAGTTCTCAGACAGATGAAGAGGAGTTTCAAAAGAAAATTTAAGGTGTGAACGATGGGAGATTGATTGACTTCATATATGAAGATTGAATTTTCTATTTTGGGAAGAGACATTGTGTTCCTGATATACTTGATCTAAAAAAGGAATTATTGGGTGATTTTCATAGCTCTAAATTTCTATACACCCAGTTAGCACTATGATTTAAAGAGATTTGAAAGAACATTTTTGGTGGGACAATATGAAGATGAATATTACTGATTATTTGTCAAGATATATGGTTTAATAGAAGTTTTTGTCTGCAAGACAACATCCGGGAGGAGTCATTCAACCTCTTCCCATACCTGAGTGGAAATGGGTTGATGTTACAATGAACTTTGTCTTGGGGATTCTAAAGACTCCTATAAGGAATGATGCAATATGGGTCATTGTTGATCATCTTACGGAGTCACCATATTTTCTACTATAAGAGAAGATTTAACACATTAATTTTTTCGCAAGATGAAACGCACTGCCGATTGTCTTCTATCAACCGGTCAATGTTCTGGTGCTCTGCTAATGTGTACAGTATCCCTCGGGTCGAATCCTTGATGACGATACTTTGTAATAGTCGTTCATTTTTAGTTAATTGTATTTTCATTAATGGGGTTTGTTTTCAGAGCTTAATATAAATGATTGATTCAATATAATTGATTTAACAAATCAGTAAAGATTGGGGTGATTTTATTAGTAGGGAGTTTTCTTGGGATATCCTTGATATTTTCTTTATATTGCATTTCAATTAACACCCACTTCACAAGTTGACATCGATAAGAATTCCTAAGTGGTAAAGATTTAATACAAGACATAAAATAACTAGGATTCTAATATGAATCAGTACTTATTTATGGTAGTGTTTTTATGGTACCAATAATCATTGGAAACCACATGTTAAAAAAACATGTCATTAATCCATGACATATTAAGTCCAACACACACAATGTTAAATTAACGAATACTCATCGAGCAAATACTCTCAATCACATAACATCACTAAAATTTGACTCCCTCCAATGATATATTTACTCATCCATTTGAGTGATTAATAGTCTAATTATAATGATTATTATGATAAATTTATAATATAAGAAAAAGAAAGGTATTATAAAAGAGTGGTACGTCGAACACACACACACGAACAATGATGATAATTAAAAACGTATTTTCGATTGAATTAGAAATTTAAAGAAGGGAAGGGGATTAAAATGTATTTAAACTATTTTAAGAACATTAATATGATACTACAGAAGGTGGATGATAATAAGATATATTTAAAAAGAATTTTTCCTTAAAAGAGAATTACAAAGGAAATGACTTACAAAATTACAACAATGAAGAACATAAAAGTAAATGAAATTAATGAGATGAGGAAAGGTCTCTAAATTGAAAACATGAGTATGGAAGATCCTCCCAAGACATTGGAAAGGCTTTGGTAGCGACAATAAGATCTCCTCTCTTCTGAAATGCCAACCACTCTCAAGGAGAGAAGGGGAGACTATTTATAGCCCAAGGAGTGGACTGTTTGCATTCCCAATCTGTCCTTCCATTTGAATCACCAATTTGGATATTCATACATCTAAATATTGAGATATGTACTTCTTCAAGGTTTTATATAATAAATTTGGACCACTACTCTCAAAATTTGGAGCAATTTGGATCTATGTAGCCAATGTTATGGCCGGCTGATTAAACAATTTTAATCAGTCCATTTCAATCCAATCTTTTTGAAAGACAAAATTTGAAAGGGTTTTTTATTAGGAATATCCCATAAAATCAAAATTATTTCTTCAAAAAATTCGGCTGACTATACCTTTTCTTTTACACTACAAAATCTCAGCTCGATTGGATGCTTACATCATGAGATATGTCATTAATACTATACTGATTTTATTTCTCGGCCAGAATTGTGGGATGGACTACAAAGCTTCATTTGGGCCCCTTGTTATTAGATTTTGGTGCTGAAATTTTTACCCATGAATCTTTTCTATAATTAAGAACAGATTGTGGAGTTTCAAAAAATATGGGGTTCAGGAGCTAGACTACTAACTCAATCATCCTAGCTGGTCCATTTTCATCACAAATTATTTGGTTCATCTTGTGTGGTTCATATGAGCCTTCAAATGGAAGAATTGGCCCCTGATTCCTTATATGGATATGTGAGAAATTAAATAAGGAATCATAAAAAACATGAACCACACTATTTGAATTAGTAGGGTGAGAGTTATAACTAGAAGAGTAAACTGCCTCAATTGGACTACTTCTAAAAATGCTCAAAAATAATATTTAGTATTAAAAGATTAATATTTCACAAAAATTATGCACATTTCATATAAAATAAGTAAAGGGAGTATTATATAAATCATGAAAAATATTAATAAAATCAACTCCCCCACACTTTGTTTTTTTAATTTCCTCATGTGAAACAAATATAAAAACACGAAAAAATCATTTTCACTTAACAAAAAATATTAAAATAAATTTATCCAATGAGGGGGGGGGGGGTTTAGAATATTTCACTCATCCATTTTAAATTCCACCGAAAGTTGTTACAAAAAATCGTTTCAAAATTAATTCATTTTTTTCATGATTAAATTTAGAAATGGATAATGTGGACCCACAAAACTCACACCTCTCAGGATGATAAAATTCATTAGTGGAGGTTCACTCTTTCACCAACCAAAAGTTAAAATCTTAGAGTTTGAAAGATATCTCAGCTTCCAATCCCTATCCAAAGTGCACAAGAATCAAGAGGTATTTTTAAGGGGTTTTTCTGTGTCTATGGGATGGTAGGAATATAATGTCCAAGATAGGTAAGAATATGGTTAAAACACCAACATATAAAAACCATTGCACATTTTTTTAAATAATGCATGGAAGGAAATGAAAACACATATTTACAAGGGAATGATTGTGTGAAGAAAGACACAATAGAGGAAGAAAATATGAAGGTAATTAGAAGATGTAATATTTAAAAAACACAAAATTTCTCCCCATAAGAATATAATGAATGTGTTCTCTTTTTTTTCATTTCATTTTTTCTTTGTTTTTTCAAAAGTTGACCTTGAAAGAGATATCACACTCATATCCCAACCCATGTTTGATCTCATCATGACACTAATTGTAATAGATATAACAAGATCAAAGGTTGAGGGAGAGTGATTTTTGTCCTACCCAAGACACAACCCATTTTTTCAAATTTTTTTAATTTTTTCATCATTTTTTTTGAACAATATTCAAAAACATTTACAAAATTACATAAATGGAAGTACTTTACGTTCCCCAAATCACATTTAATGACAACCTCTCCCCCACACTGAAATGGATGCTTTCCGTAAAGAAGATTATAACTTACTGAAAATATATAATATGTTTCCCAAATAATGAAATCATGTCTCCCCACACATAAAGTTAAAAAAATTATGCAATAAAAATCCATGTTGATATTGGGTGGGAAAGGTATTGGAATTGTAATGCGCCTATCAAAGAAAAGGTTTTCATAGGTTCGATGGGCCTTTCAAAAGGAGGATTAATGTAAAATAAATGAGAGGCTATTTGGCTATTGTGATTCTCATGTGGTTCATAAAATTCCGCTATCATATTAAATGCACACTAAGGTAGGAAATTCAGCTCGATGGTCCACAAACTCAGGACTCACAAATGGGGGTGAAAACATACATTTTTAAAATATGGCCATAGGTGGCCTTTCCATGAAAGCTAATGTTGGTTCTCACGGTTGTGTAAAATCATTTTCCAAATCAAAAATTGAGCAATCAAAATTTGTTGGTTTTGAAACACTATTCTTTATCCAAATTCGCGATGAAAATAAAAAACATTTGAGATGAAAACATGCATGTTGACTCCCCATAAAGTTTGGACAAAATTTCAAAACTCAATGGTGAGTAAGCATGACTCTTGATTTTTTTATTGTTATTTTTTTGTTATGATTATTTTTTGTTTGTATTTTTGTTTTTAATAATGAAACATTCACAAAAAAGGGAAAGAGAAAAATAAAGGTTTTCAAAAATATGGTGGTAAAAAAAATTAAAGATGGAGGAAGAAGATAAAACAGGTAGAGGGAGGAAGATAGATAGAGAGAGTTAATGGGAAAGAGGTGCCCCTAGTTTGGATTTGGTGGGTCACCTTCTCCATCTAGTGGTGGGTCAACTACAAAAGTTGGGGATCTGATGGAAGTCGATGTTGATCCAGGATTGTGCGTCCTCTCATGGTGATGCTTTAACTGATGTCCATTAACTGTGAATGTCCTTTTGGACTAGAGGTCTTTGACTTGCACTGCACCAAACGGGTAAACATTTCTAATAACAAAAGGACCTTCCCAATGAGAATTAAGCATACATGGGTGAAGATGATATCGAGAGTTGAAAAGCAATACATTTTCACCTTCATGGAATAACTTTCTCATGATGTGTTTGTAATGGAGTACCATATCCTTTTCTTTGTACTGAGTGGAATTCTCATCGGATTCAAGTCGAAGCTCCTCTAGTTCAGCCAATTGCAAAAATCTTTCTCCACCAGATTTTTCAAGATAAAAATTACATGTTTTCAATGCCCAAAATGTCTTATGTTGGATTTCAACTGGAAAATGGCATGCTTTAGAAAAAAAATTTCCTAAAAGGAGACACCCCAATTTCTGTTTTACAGGCAGTTCGATAATCCCAAAGAGATTGACCAAGTCTTTCAAGCAATTATTTTCTGGTGGGTTTTATAATTCCTTCTATAACTCTTTTCACTTATATATTAGAATGTTCAGCCATTCCATTTTATTTGGGGGTGATATGCAGTTGAAG
Organism: Viscum album; assembly: GCA_963277665.1. Lineage (NCBI taxonomy): Eukaryota > Viridiplantae > Streptophyta > Magnoliopsida > Santalales > Viscaceae > Viscum > Viscum album. The sequence continues at coordinate 497,608,282 of OY728151.1, read as the reverse complement.
TTTTATGTACAACCCCATTATTTTTCAAAAGTGATTCCATGGTTCTATTACAAAAGTGGGTTCCTAATTCACTTATCAAGGCACAAGGCATGCCAAATCTGTGGAAGATGGGTGTATTTAAGAACACACTAACTGTACGTGAATCATCATTTCTATTGGGTTTGGCCTCGACCCAACAAGAAACATAATCAACTGTAAGAAGGATGTATTATAATCTACTGGAAGTGGAAATAGACCCATGAAATCGATACCAAAACATCGAAGATCTCACAGAAAATTAATGGCTTTTGGAGCATTTCATTTCTCATGGAAATTGTGACAAACTTTTGGAAAGTGGGACATGATTGACAGAACTCATGTGAGTCCTTGAAGAGTGAAGTCCAAAAGAATCCAGAGACTAGGACCTTTTGGCAGGTCCTTTGTGACCCAAAGTGGTCACCTCTAGGAAGTGAGTGACAAAATTCTAATATGAAAGATTGTTCATTTTCATTGACACATCTTCTAATTACCATGTCAGCCCCAATTTTCCAAAGTTTATTTTCTTCCCAAAAATAGTATTTTGAGTCACTTTTCAACTTTATTTTTTGTTCATGTGAAAAAGTTTCAGGAAAAACACCCAAATCAACGTAATTTACAATTGGGGAATACCATGGTATTTTTGGAGTGAGAGATCAAAGGTGCTCAGTGGGGAATTCCATATCAATGATTTCAGAATGATAAGAATTAGAAATTCTACGCAAGTGATTTGCCAAATGGTTTTCTTTTCCTGTGCTATCTTTTATTTCAATGTCAATCTCTTGGAGCATTAGGATTCATCTTATTATCCTCGGTTTGGAATCAATTTTCTTGAGTAAGAACTTTATTGCATAATGGTCTGTGAAGATGATGATTTTGGCGCCTAAGAGATAGGGCGGGAATTTATCTAAGGCAAAAACCACTACTAAAAGTTCCTTTTCAGTGACAATGTAGTGAGGTAGAGTTTCATCCAATGTTTTTGAGGTATAATAAATGGCATGATGAATATTTTCTCTTCATTGACCAAGAACAGCGCCAAAAAATCTATTAGAAGCATCACACATCAATTCAAAGGGTAAGGACCAATCTGGGGGTTGGATTATCAGGGCAGATGTAAGAGCAGTTTTGAGTTCAATGAAGGTTCTCTTGAAAACGTCATCAAAATGGAAAGTGACATCATTTTGGAGAAAACAAGTGAGTGGGAAAGAAATTTTACTGAAGTTATGGATGATTCACTGATAGAAACCGGCTTGACTGAGAAATGAATGGATGTCTTGAACATAAGTGGCTAGAGGAAGTGATTGGTTCACTTCAATTTTGGCAGGATCGACTTCAATACCATGTTTTGAAACTATGTGCCCTAGAAAAATCCCATTTGAATCCATGAAGTGACATTTATCAAAACTTAACACAACGCTGCACTTGACACATTTTTGGAGGACTAGAGAGAGTGAATTCAAACAAGATTAAAATAGATCACCATAAATGGTGAAGTCATCCATGAAGACTTCCATGAAATGTTTAATGAATTCAAAAAATATACTCAACATACACCTCTGGAATGTTGCAGGAGCATTGAAAAGTCCAAAAGGCATTCTTCTGTATGCATATGTTCCAAAGGGGCATGTGAAAGTTGTCTTTTCTTGGTCCTGAGGTGCGATTGGGAATTGGAAGTATCCGGTGTATCCATCAAGAAAGCAATAGTGTAACATCCCTACGAATCGTTCCAGCATTTGATCAAGGAATGGAAGAGGGTAGTGATCTTTTCTTGTTTCAACATTCAATTTCCTATAGTCGATTCACACACGCCATTCGTTCTTCACTCGAGTTGTGACTACCTCTCCATGTTCAGTTGTGACAATAGTTATCCCACCCTTTTTAGGTACAACATGAATTGGACAAACCCATTCACAATCATAAATTGGTTAGATAATACCATCTTGAAGAAGCTTGGTCATCTCTTCCCTAACTACCTCAATGATGAGTGGATAGATTATTCGTTGAGGTTTTATAACTGGTTTGGATGATTCCTCAAGATGGATGTGATGCATGAAAATAGCAGGGTTGATTCTTGGTATATAATCTAGGGTCCACCCTAAGGACTTTTGTTCCTCTATCACCTGAACAAGTTTGTACTCTTCGGTTTCAGTAAGTGAAGAAGAGATAATGACAGGATAAGAGTGATCATGGAAAAGGAATGCATATTTTAGGTGTTCAATAAGAGGTTTTAGATCAGTCTTGTCTTTTATTTGTGGGTTAGAATACTTAGAAATGGAGGAATGGACTTCAGTTCCTTCAAATTCATTCACTATAATACTTTACAAGGTGGAGCAGTAGAGATTAGAGTTGATGCCGGATTCAAGAGAGTTTTCAAGTTCCTTTAGATTGATAGAGTCTATGAATGAGAGGTCTACGTCAACTTCTCCATTTATGACTTGGTTAGTCATGGTTCAAATTTCACAATATCCTTTTTCATTTGAACATAAATAACATGATGGAATGGGGTTTAATTGATTCTCATAAGTATCCTTAGAATAATGGATTGAGAATGTAGAGTGATCCTCAGATGGGTATTGCATGGCTGGGAAAATGTTGAACTTGACCTATTGGTCACCAAATTCCATGGATAAGATGCCTAAATTGACATCAACCTTGGTTCTCAAAATCATGAGGAATGGGTTTCCTAGAATTAGGTGAGATCGGGAAGAGTTCGTCTCACCTTACATGTCAAGGACATAGAAATCAGAAGGGAAGATAAGATCATTGGCTCGGACAAGGACATCCTCAATTATTCCCTCAGGACTGGTTGTTCTTCGATTAGCTAACTAAATGAAAACACCTGTTGGATGTAAGGGACCTAGACCAAGGTTGGAGTATATATATTTGGGAATGACATTAATTGAGGCTCCTAGGTCTATGAGTAAATCATCAATGTTGGAATTTCCAATTTTGTTATGAAACTGTAAAGGTCCTTGGATCTTTTCACTTTATGGGAATATACTGCTAGGTCGAAACATTTTCGATGGTCCTAAGATTCCTCTTGTGGGTACACAAATCCAAGAGAAACATAACATACTTAGGAATTTGTTTTATGGAATCTAAGAGGGGAATGTTGACTTCATCAATTCTAAACATGTCGAGCATTTCAGGATCGAGTTCAAAGGACTTCATTGGCTTGGAAAGGGCTTGCAGAAAATGAATTGGGTTCTTAAGTGGAGTAGAAGGAGATGAGGGAACGATTTCAGGTTCCTTTTCAAGTTTCTTTTTCTTTTAATTTTCAAGGTCAACATTTAAAGGAGGGTTGGAGGGCTTATCTTGTGGCATAGAAATTTTCTTCCCCGATCTAATTGCAATTTCACTTACAATACCCTTGGGGTTGGCAAATGGTTAAGCATGAAGTTGGGAAGAATTATATGGTTGCTGCTGACAAAGGTGGTATGCCAGTTGACCAATTTTGGTTTCAGTGTTCTTGAGGCTAGAACAAGTGAAAGAGGTAGGATATTACACTGCACTTTCCCAGGGTTTCTTAGAAGAAGCAGCTTGTCCCGAATTGTGGTTACCTTGATTTTGGTTCTTGGGAAAGCGATTGTATTGGTTTTGGAATAGGGAAGGCTCACTAGGTTAATGGAATCCAGGAGGAGGATTGTTCTTTTGAGGTTGAGGAAGAAAAGTATAAGGTTGTTGGATGTTAGAAACAGCCTGACCATATTGAAACTGGATTGGGTTTTGAGGAGGTAATTGATGGGGATGAGATATGGGATTACCATACCTAAGGCCTTGGTTATAGGAAGAAGAGAAGGGATCAAAGTGATGTTGGTTGAAGTTTCTAATGAACTGACCTGATTGATGAGGGTTGGTGTTCCTCTGATCAAATGCAACATTGATCTCCATTGGTCCAGATGAATCGGATTGATCATCTTGAAGTAGTTGACATGTGTTAGTTGGATGAGATGGAGAGTTTTAGATTACATAGTTTTTGACAGGTCCAGGAAACATTGATTGCGAAGAAGATGAGGTTGGAGATTTGGTACCCACAACTAGTTGTCGCACAGGACCTGTAAGTTCACTTATCCACTCAGTCATCTTGTTCAGCTCAATTGATTGATTATCATGGGCTTTTTTGAATTTATCATGTTCTCGAGTATGGAATGTTTGTGTGTTTGCATACATGTTACTTATGAGATATCTTGCTGCTTCAAGAGTTTTATCATCAAGAGCACCGCCACTTGCGGCATCTATTAGAGTTATCTCCATAGCCAATAACCCCTCATATATGTATTGGATCAAGAGTTGGTCATGGATTTGGTGGTGTGGGCATGTTGCAACAAACTTTTTGAACCTCTCCCAGTATTCATGGAGTGATTCGCATGGGAATTGACAGATACCACTTATTTCCTTTCGGATATAAGAATTAGGAGAAGAAGGAAATAAATTTTCTAAGAAAAGTCGCTTCATGACATTTCATGTGGTTATGTAACCCTGATGTATATAGTAAATCCATGGCTTGGCAGTTTCAGCTAGGGAGAAAGGGAATGCTTGGAGTTTGAATTGTTCTTCAGAAACCCCTTGAGGCTTCATGGTAGAGGATACTACATGGAACTCCTTAAGGTGGAGATGTGGATCCTCACCGGTTAGCCCGTGGAAATGAGGGAGAAGATGAATCAAACCCAATTTGAGTTCAAAGTCATCCTCTATGTTTGGATATTGAATAACAAGAGGTTGGTGATTCATATCAGGGGCAACAAGTTTTTTAAGTATTTTTTCCCTAGGATTGGCCATATCTAATTCAATTGGTTTGACAAGGACTGGTTCTTGAATTATTTGATTATCTCTTATGTTCCTCCTAAGATGATGAAGAGTTCTCTCAATTTCAGGGTCAAAAAAATCCATGGGATTTTATGGGAGGCTATGGTGAATTCAGGGAGATTTTATAAGAAAATAGAATATGGTTTTTTATTTTTATTTTTCAATTTATGATTTTTATAAGAAGACAAGTTTTTCTTTGTGTTTTTTTTCAATTTTTTTTTAATTTTTTTTGTTTTTTATTACAATAAACAGAAACTAATTACTACTTAAAGCACCATCCCAAGAAATGGGTCCATTTGAAATGCACGACTGATTGACTCATATCGATCGGTCAACGTCCCGGTGCTCTACTAGTGTGTATAGCAGCACTCAGGTCGAATCCTCAGTGATAATACTTTGTAATAGTCGTTTGTTTTTAGTTGATTTTATTTTGATTAGGGGGTTTTGTTTGTAGAGATTAATTGAAATGATTGATTGACGATAATTGATTTAAAAAATTGGTAAATATTGGGGTGAGTTCATTATTAGGGAGTTAAGCTTGTGATATCCTTGAGCTTTGATTTATATTGCATTTAAATTAACACCCACTTCACAAGTTGACATCGATTAGAATTCCTAAGTGTTAAAGCATTAATCCAAGCCTTCACTTAACTAGGATTCTATTCTCAATCAGTACTTGTTTATGGTAGTGTATTTATGGTTCCAATAATCCATTGAAAACACATGTTAAACAAAACATGACATTAATCCATGACATACTAAGTCCAATATACACAATGTTAAATTAACAACTACTCATCGAGCAAATACTATCAATCACTTAACATCCCTAAATTTTGACTCAACCCAATGATATATTTACTCAGACATTTGGGTGTTTAATAGTCTGATTATAACGATTATTCGGATAAATTTATAATCGAATAAAAAGAAAGGGATTTGAAAAAAGTTGTACGTTTAACACACACACACAAAAAATGATGGTAATTAAAAATGGTTTTTTATTGAATTAGAAAGAAAAATAAGGAAAGGAGATTAAAATGTATTTAAACTATTTAAAGAAAATTAATATTAGACTACAGATGGTGTACGATAATAAGATATATTGATGAAGAAACTTTCATTAAAACAGAATTACAAAGGAAATGACTTACAAATTTACAACAATGAAGAACATAAAAGTAAATGAAATCAAAGAGAGGAGGAAAGGTCTCTCAAGTAAAAAAATTAGTATGGAAGATCCTCACAAGCTTTTGGAATGTCTTTGGTCGTGCAAATATGATCTCCACTCTTCTAAAATGCCACTCCCTCTCAAGGAGAGAATGGGATATTATTTATAGCCCAAGGAGAGGACTGTTTGCATTCCCAATCTGTCCCTCCATTTTCATCACCAATTTTTCTATACAGACATCCATGTAATGAGAAATATCCTTCATCAATGTTGTATATAATAAAGTAGTCCGACTACTCTCTACAGTTGGAGGAATTTAGAACTACGCAACCAAATTTGTGGTCGGCTGATTAAATAATTTTAATCTGTCCATTACAATCCTGAGCTTTTTAAGTCCAAAACATGAAAGGGTTTTTGAATAGTAATATACCTTCAAAGGAGAATTATTTCTTCAAAAAAATCGGCCACATATATCTTTTCTTTCACAATGAAAAATATCATCTATATTGGATGTTTACATCATGTGATATGTCATGAAAACCATACTGATTTTATTTCCCAGTCAGAATGGTGGGATGGATTTCAAAGCTTCATTTGGGAACCCTGTTCTTTGAGTTGGACCATGAAATTTCTACCAATTATTCCTTTCTATAATCACTAACACATGGGGGAGTTTCACAAAATATAGGCTTTGGGAGTGAGACCAGTAACTCAATCAACTTGGCTAGTTCAGTTTTTTCACAAATTCTTTGGGTCATCTTGTGTGGTCCATATGAGCCTTCAAATTGAAGAAATGGACCCTGATTCCTTATATGGATATGTGATAAATTGAATAAGTAATCCTTAAAAATAATAACCACACAATTTTAATCAGTATGGTTAGAGGTATAAATAAAAAAGTAATCAGACTCAATTGGACTACTTCTAAAAATGCTCAAAAATTATATTTAGTGTTAAAACATTAATATTTCACCCAAATTATGCACATTTAATATAAAATCAGTAAATGGGGTATTAAATAAGTCATGATAATATTAATAACATCACAATACTATATATTAATTTAGTTGTAAGTTATCATAAGGTACCCCTATCAATTCTTCCGGATCACGATCCCCGTTTTACATCATGATTTTGAAAAGGTATTCAGAAGGCCTTGGATATTGATTTTTATTTGAGAACTGCCTACCACCCTCAAACCGATGGTCGTTCATAATAGATTATTAAAAAATATTAAGAAATTTCGGTATTTTTATCACTCGACTTTCATGGTATGTGGAATCAATATTTACCTCTTGTGGAATTTTCCTATTACTATAACCTCTGTTCATGTATTCAAATGACACTATAAGAAGCGTTATATGGAAAGAGATTTCACACACCAACATTTTGGGATGATGTTGGTTAACAAAAACTCTTAGTCCTAGAAATTTTAGATGAAACAATGGAATATGTAATGTTTATACACACTGACATCAAAGAACCCCGATGTAGGAAAAAGAGCTGGGTAGATAACCGAAGGAATGATTGGGAATTACAAGTAAGAGATCATTCTTTCATGAAAGTATATCTAGTTATGGATGATATACGATTCGTTAAGAATGGAAAATAAAGTCGCAGGTAAATTTTACCTTTCAAAAAATTTGAGTGAATTGGAGTTGTAGCATATCATTGGGAAAAACCGCTAATTCATTCCAAATTTCATTATGTGTTCCATGTATTAGTGTTGAGAAAATACATGCCTAACCCAACACATGTATTCAACTATGAATAAATATAACTAGAACCTGACATTACTGATTGCGAAGAGCCTATATGAATTCTTATTTAGAGAGAAAATTGTTGAGAAACTTGATTACTCATCTGGTGAAAGTTCTATGGAGAAATAATAAGATAGAAGAGGCAACGTGGGAACCCATGGAACTTATGATAAAGAACAACCCAAATATTTTTATATAGTAATATTCTAGAAATTTCAAGGTTGAAATTATTTTAATGAAGGGAGAATGTAACACCCTATATTTCCACAATTTGTTTCCCTTTGAATTACTCAATAGCATGCTTTGTATGAAACATGGAGTTTTAACACACCACGACCAATGCTAAATATTATAAATATTATTTTTCAAAATGGACTTCATTTTATGATCTGTAATATCAAAAATATCTTAGGGTGAATATTTGGTATTTTTTTGAAATCTTTCAATTTTTGATGAATAGTGAAAACACTGCGTTATTGGTTAAAACCATCATTTCATATAATAATTAGCTATTTTATTTAAATTTATAGTATATAAAAATAAATAAATAATGTATATAAATTTTAAATGTTATTCATTGGTGTCATTTTATAAAAATGAAATATATATAAAATCTTATTGAAATATTTACCATCTTTTACACACTTTATTGGTGGATTTTAGAATTTGCATCAAACCTAATTTTACCGCTTCTATGAATTGAATTTCTAAAATTCAAGAGACACAAATAATGTCAGTATGAAAAATTTGGTTAAAAAATTTGAAAATAATTTATCGTCAATAGTATCTTTTAACATTTATTTACCATGGTTAAAAGTAAAAAAGAAAATTAAAGATAAAAATGATATTATAATTATCCTAACACATAACCTAATTCTATTGGATATTTTTATTTTGACCAGAATAATCCTTTGGAATAAAATATGATCATTTTTCTAGAAGGATCAGATTAAGACATCTATTATTTTTTAATTTAACTAAGAGTTAAAAGTGTTAAATTCAATGTTTAGTAACTAACCAATTTATATAGTAGGGTTATAAATAAGATATTTTAGACTATAAATATTCATTAGAAATATAATTATATTTCTTATGTAATGGTATTTTATTAATAATTTTTAGACATTAAATCAATAAATTTATTTTTGACATAATGATAATGTAGTAATTACCTTATTAATGAATGATTAAAATAATTATTATTATAAATATAAAAATAAATGTAAATTGAGAATTTTTATGAGTTCCACAAAATTTATAGGGAAATATGACATGTAAGGATGGATTAAATTATTTTTTCTCAATGTTATCTAGTTGTTAAGACTTTATAAAAAATCAAATACTAAATTGGGTCTAAATGGACATAAATGAGTTTTTAAAACAAATACTATATTATAAAATGCTATAATATTCCTAAAAACATATGGTTCCACCAAAAGAAATATATAATAATATATATGTCATTAGTGAACCACTTTGGGTTTTCATGTAATTTTACAGTAATTTTGTTAACCATTTGTTATAAGAAGGCAAGAATTCATGGTAAAATATAAAATATTTTTACAAACAGTTAAATCTAAAAAATAAGGTTAATATGGTGACATAAACCTATATAAAAACCACTTGTAGAGAGTTGTTGGACCAATCCCCACCATTTCCTTTAAATAAGTTATTTTTTATCAATTATAAACTGACATGTTTGTATAATAAAATTATATTTTATGCTTTTCCAAAAGTGACCCTCACCTCTCATATAAAAGGTACTTCTACTTCTCTAAAAATCACACCCCCAAATCCATTTTTCTAGGCCAAAACCTACTAAAATATCTTAAAAACATACCTCCCTTATACCTATGATACTTAATTTTATTATAAAGACAACATATAGATCCCTTTTGATCAAATCAAAAAGAAACACCTGAAGAAGGGGTAATAATTTCACCACCTATTTCAAAGTTATTTTCTTCTTCCAGTTGCTCCATCTTTGTTTTTTCCATAAAAAACTCAAGTACGTTATACATACTATGATGTGATTATAAATATTTTACAACCATATTCATTTATCTGTCCATCCTATGAATGATAAATAACCATATGTGTGTAGGTATGACTTACCGTATCCACGTCGTGGGGTATATTGATATTCAAACAAATCATTATTTGGATGGGTATAATAATGAGTATAAATGAATTAAATAATAAATATAACATGTTAATTATTCCTTATATATCATATAACCTCAAATTACATATGATTTCACCATCAACATAATAGTATTACCGCTCGTGCGTATGTACAGATTACCGTCTCCAATAACTTGGTAAAATTCATTCCCCATCATAAACATTCAAGAATAATTCTAAATTTTTAATGTAAATACTCATTAAAAATTTAATATCATTCTGTATTTGAATTAAATACATCCTATCCATAACAAACATTTCTTACATAACTAAAAATATAAAGGAAAATGAATCATTTAACACCTGAATCAATGATACTACTAAAATATTATTATCAATGTTATATTAGAGGAGAATATATGATAACATATTTATGTATGTGGTTCATGTATAATTTAATATCTATGATTTAACTATTATACATGAGGATAACATACCCTCGATCAATGAAAATTACAAGATAAGGGTTCATTCAACAATCTCTTTATAATCTGAGGTTGTTTATACATGAGTATCTAATGGGACCTATTTATCATTCACATCATTATTTCATAAAATTTATTTCAAAATTTTTTTACTCTTTTCTAAACTATGGTTTAAAGTCATTTATACCCTATTTTGAATTTTTATGAGTTGTTTATAAAGGAATATTTCCATCATTTCCCAAAAAAGGTATTTTACTACAATTTCGAAAAAATTAAGGAAATAATTTTTTTAACATATATATTGGGTGCATAACTTTTATGTCATTGTAACATCATCTAAGAATCCCTTACAAGATTATAAGAATATTTTCAAAATAAATGTTTTCATTAAAAATTACAGAAATTTAAAAATAATTCAAAATATAAATAGATATTTCTCTCAAATAGTTTTGATTTCATCTATGTCAACATATTTTGTTGAATTTGATGCTTTTTTTAATTTGATTTATTATAAAAGAATCGTCCCTATTATATTAAAGGTTTTGTATTACGTTTGTCTATGTATGTGAAATTTTTATACCATTCATGGTTTATAGTTAATGTTTTGACATTTCATATGCTTGTTTTAATACGAATGTTTATGTTATGTTTCAACCTTTTCAAATGAGGAATGAATTTCACTTAGTACGTGACGGGTGGAGCCTGCTACAGATCCTCGATGCATCGATTGGTCTAATGAGACAAACTTTTGTCTTGCCACAAGGGCTTGACAAAATCTTATTTTTAGACTTGGCACGAGGCCTGACTATGTGGTTATGAACTCTGACATTATGAATTCCATCATTATGAAATTTGATATTGATATTACTTGTGATTACTCGACTAGTAGAATATCCATGTGAATAAGTAAATCGAATTATTTTGATTTATCGTTTCCATATTACGATAAAGTTTACATTTATAAGGCCTATGTTGTAGTATTATAAATTTCCTTAAATTTTTATACTTATTAATGAAAGTTTCTACACTATTGTTATCCTTACTGAACACCTAAGAGCACCGCTTTCTATGTTTTATTTTTTCTAGGATTGAAGTATTATATAATTATTGACTTATAGGGATAGTCTAAGGTATATGAATGTGTTCATGGAGAAATTTTTTTTGTTGTTTTTTATTTTATAATTTAATAAAAAACTTATGTATGTATCTAGTACTTCCAAGTCTACTAAACTAATCGATCTTTCAGGATTTGATCCTTTCTGATCATGCAAATGTTATTTAATAATGCACCGAATCTGGGTAACTAGGGTTAAGGAGTTACCAGAAAATACATTTTTTGATAATTTATCATTAGACAATTTTATAAGGATAAATTTTGAAAACATTTCATAGAATAATTATAAAGGAATAATTCATGATAAATTATGAGATATATAATTATAAAAGTAAAATTAATTTTAAATTGTTTAAAAATAATTATAAAATGATAATTTATGGGAAATTATCAGTTAATAATTATAAATGGAAAATTTATGATAAATAATAAAAATACAATTATCCTCTTGGAAAATATTTGGACTGCATGAGTGGGCCTGAAATGATAATTAGAAATTATCCAGATGAAATAGAGTATTCTCACATGTGATATTTTATTTCTTTTTGAAATAATATAAATGGTTTTGGTTTTAGGGACACTTGTTGAACTATGAGAATTGATATGTAGATGTTTATTATAATATGGACATCAAGAGTTAATAATTAATTTTTATGTTTCCACATTATCGATTAAACCAAATAGGAAGGTTTATCCTTGAATTTGAGGTAGAAAACTTTTGACGTAGGATGTTTCATACATTTTTCTGATTCTGTTATACATGTTTCCTTAATATGATTTATTCTTATTCATATTTGATGGTTGTACTAGACTATGATTTCATGTGGGTCAATGTATCCCTATAAACCATATGTGACCATAGTTTACATGATTATATAGAATATAATTATTCAAGTTCAATGTCGATCACGTGTATTGTTGTGCTCCATTACATGTAATTATATGTTATGATTTCTCTTGTAACCCATTATGCTATGAGCCATGTTGTGGAATTTTTATTATATCTAAATAAAGATGGACCAAAGTGAAATATTAATTCATTATAGTGGTAGAGTTGATGACTTTTTATGTTAGTGACGAAAGAACTATTCATAGAGTGGGGATAAGATGATTCTATATGGATTATGTGTGATTCCCTGGATGCATAGAGGATTCCACTGGTTATATTCTCATTCCTTAGTGAATTATGAGTATCTATCTGTCCCAATAAAATGTTGATAACATGAATTGTTTTATGAATAGTGTATTATTAGTTTCACAATCACAGGATGATGAGTAGCATGAATCCCAAGCCTCATGGATAGTCTTTGAATCTATTAATATATTGATTATCATTCCATCATAAACTTGATTTAGGCATGATAGGGGAGTTGTGTTGGCTTGTTTAGTACCAAAACACTATGTTTTGTATTTTTTGGTACATCGATGTTTATTCATATAATATTATTATGTATTACATATATATAGTTGAGAACATTAGGTTATTTTTTCATTGGTAGTGTCCTAATATGACTTGTACATATACCCTATTTCTGAATTTAAGTGTTTTTTTAGATTTTAGGAGAGTTCAAGAAAAGTGTAATGGCTCTATAGAGAACTACCGAATAGTGGAGTGTTGAGGTAATGTAACGCTATGAAAATTAGTGGTTGGAATTTTATTTTATCATTTTGTTGAATATATACTATAGTATCCCCATATTGGACTACCTATTGAGGGAGTTACATTTATTTACATCTCAAGTAATACAAATATTCTGTTAATATGCAGGTTTACTTGGATTATTTATTTTATTAGTTGTTATTTATCATTGATCATATGGCATGATATGGAATTTATAGTATCTTAAATATCAAAATCACGCCCCTAAATTATGTTTATAGACTCTGGCATACAGGGAGGCGCCAATGAGGTCATGTGGAGCTCCATCGTGGACTCGGTGGTTTGGGTTGGAATTTTACACATGGTGTGAAGGAAACATAGCCATGAAACCTTTTTATGAGAGTTTTACAAGATGAATATTTTATCATATAATGTAATATTTGTTTCCTTCCCATTTAAATTAACTAAATTGATAGTAGGGATTTTTTCAGTCTCCAACACTTCATATGACATTGAATTATTTTATTTTCGGTCATCTAAATTTCAATTAAATTACATGTTATGAAAAATATATTCACTCAAGAATTTATTTGTTTCCTTTTGAATCCTCTTATTGATGTAGGTGAATATCTACATAGTCATGGGATGAATTAAGAGAAGCAAATGTTTGTGCAGATTAACTAATTTACAAATTTTTTTGAGATGTTTAGAGACATTTGACATCATAATCGGGCATCCCATAGTCAGAGAAATATTATATTGAAAATCATCAGAGATATATGGTTTCAATATATTGTGATAAAGTGTTACCATTCATTTATATATGGAATAAGTTTATGAAATCTAGAATAGAGGTAAAACAAATCCGTCATTATTTCAACCATTTTAAAATTCTGGACCGTATTAGGATAATTTCATATCATTTTTAACCTCGACCAAATATCTCATAGGTTTATGAGGTCTTATATGTATCCCTCTTATGGATTTAAATAACTGATACATCAAATGTATATAATTTAGTTGTCCTACCAGTATATAATGATATCTCTTACTGGGAGAAATTGGTGGAGGTTAGGTATCAATTTTAATATGGGTTATAGTGTAAAACCACTGTACGTTAATGTATTGTGGTGAAAATATGAATTTGAAGATGTTATATGGGATCCTAATGATTTGGTAAGGTTTAATTATCCTTATTTATTTATATTAGTGTCATGATATTTTAAGGGTAAATTTATTAAAAGGGGGTATAATGTAATACACTAATATTTTAGGATATATTATTATTTAATACATTTAAAATGTTTGATATCTTTCATTAAAAGAAAGAAATATTTTAAAAGAACATTGATATACAATTAAAATATCATAATTTAATGTGTCAATTTTCACATAGCAATTTGATTGAAGGGTATATATAGTACTAAAAAAATAATGTATTTATTAGTAATTTATAAAATGAAATCAATTTTTATCAATTGGAATTAAATGAATATGATTTCACTTAGAGGTTAAATGAGATGATTTTCTAAACAAATAATTTTATGTGAACATTGTGTTTTCATCATAATAAATTAATCCAATATTTTGAATTAATTGTTATAATGATTTTTTAGGTAATATATTCAATAAATACATTATAATTTTAAATAAATGTTCATACATGACATGTAATTAGGGTAAAAGCTGTGTTATGGTTAAAAAAATTTTATGACAAAAATAGTTCTCTTGAGTTTTACACATTTATTTTAAGATGAATTTCTAAACTATAGAAACCAAATCATGTAAAATTGATTCAATATTCTGAATCATAATAATTAATAAAATTTAATATCTTGAGATAATTCTTTTTTTCATAATGAATATAAAGATCAATAAAAATATTTTACCACAATTAAGGTTAAAACAAGATTATTACTGAGGGGGGAGGGATAGTTAACAGAAGAGATAAATTTTAAAATAAAAAAATAAACTATTTTTAAGTTATTATTGTATAGTACTTATACATTATCCTTCACATATTTTAATATTTTCAATTTTTATTTTCTGTTCTTGATTAAGACATTATTATATTTTAATGGTCTGAAAAATTCTATGTGTTTCCTCTCCAAACCTTATAAAAGATTCCAAATATCTTCAATTCCTTATACTAAATTTTTTTATATAACTAGAAATATCTACACTAAAACCTTATGAACATCCCTTTCTAGGTACACTTGGTCCTAGTTATATGAAAATACTATCCTTTAAGTTTATAATGTTTTATAAAAAAGGGATTTCTCAAAAAAGAGGTGTAACTCTTATATATGTAAATTAATTCTTTTTTACTTATTTTAGATAATCAAAATATATAGTATATCTTAAAAAAAATCTAATTGAGGATAATTAATAAAATAATTTTTAAAAATTATTATTGATCAAACATATTTCACCTATTTACAATAAAAATACAAAATGAATGTATCTCTCATGTGTATTTGTGGGATTCCTCCTCCACACACGGATATGTTATATGCACAATCACCATCCCTCATGTTTTTTAATGATTTATTTAAATATTTTATATTTTAATAATTAAAATATTACTATTTTTAATTATAACATCTTATGTAATATATTTAAATTAAATTCATTTGAAAATTATAATGTTCATCGGGTCACAGATTGAATTTCATTTCCATGCTTTGATTCAAATCCTCCATCTATTCGTATTTTTCTCATGGTTTTCAGGAGTTCTGGGTTGAAATTTTGGTTCCTCTTGAGTTATTGATATGTGGAATTATTCTTGGGGGTTTGGTATGATAATTGTACTTATATTTTTTCAAAGGAATTGTGTGTTATTGTGGTGTTTTGGAGTTGTCTTAGTGACACTTAATGTGACCCCACTTGTGGGGAAAGTTGTTGTTGTTGTTTGTACCGTTTCATTGGATGATTCATTGGATAAAAATGTAGTTTTATTTTGGGAATTATTTCCCTTATTATTGGTCTAACATTCACCATTACTTTCCCCTTGACCCCCATAAATTTTAAGAGAATGCATAGCATTGGGGTGGCCAGGACATGCCACATGGTTTGGAAACATGGTTTCAAACCTTGTAGGCAAACTGTACAGGTATTCTAGGACATTAAAAATCATTTTTGAATTCACATTTTACCCATCCGGAGTAAACCCAATTCCACCACATTATTCCCAATTTCATTCTCTACCTAAATGGCCAGCCTCCAAGGTCGCTCCCCCTCCCTAGGATCTCATTTTTTAAGGGTGATTTGAGGGGGGACTTAAAAATCTTGTATGTAATCCTTACAAACAATGTTTTCTTCAATTTTAATAGGGTTGCTTTTAATATTTCCTGAATTTACACTTTTCCAAAATCTAATACTGCATACCTAGGTTTTTCCTTTGACATTATTATTCTAGTATTGAGGTTTTAGGTTGGTTTTCATTCCCTTGTTGTGTGGCGGCGGTGCAGTTGAGGTTTCCCAACATGATTTAAGGGTGTTAATCAAAAGTTAGGTGATTACATGTGTAACCATTTTTTGATGAGTTTTTTTCTTGTTTTAATGGGATTTCAGGTTCCCCATATGATGTGTGTGGTGTGAAAACTGTTTTTGGGGGATTTGGTGCAGTATTGAATTTTATAATTGCATTTTTGTTGAAGTTGTGAACTATTCAAATGTAACACAAGTGATTTATTTTTTTGGTAGTTTTATAATATATTAAATTGATTTATTATTGGTTTAAAGGGGCTGAAAATTCTGTTTTTCTAATGACTTAGTTTCATGTGGGCCTTGGAAGGGGATTTTTGGAATAGGTTTGGTGTGTAAAACATTATTATACTTCTTGGGAACATTTTATGAAAATGTGTTTTTTCATTAGTATCATTCACTGTATTATTTTATTTGATATTATAACACTTGAAAGTGGTTTTATAAATATCTCTAGGGATACCAATTCTTCTTTGGTAGGGTTTTGGTGTGATTTTGTCTATGAAATATGATTATAAAATTGGTTTTATGAGAAAAGTTTGGGTATACTTTTTAGAATTGCTTATGAAAGATTTGAAAGGTTTAATGATTTATTTTAGAATTGAAACCATAAGGTAAAACTATATTTGGAGTGTTTATATTTTTAAATGGTACATTTTAAATGTGAAAGGGGTTTTTTTTGTGATGAGTTCCATCTGGTAAATGTTTTATAAAAAGATATGAAGGATTTACTAAAGTGTGAAAGAGATGTGAAGGTCATGTGGGATATTTTGTGTGAGTGTGATGTCCAAAATGGATTTGGATTTGAAAAGGGTATTATGGAACATGTGAGTGGTCTATTAGGTGATATGTAATATCTTAGAATGGTTTTATAAATTTTTTTAATGGATTTGTAGAAGTTTTAATGAAATGTGAAATGAGTTGTGGGCTATTTTGGTGTGAGTCAGATTTCAAAATACATTTGAATGAAAAGGTGCATTTTTTTGACTTGTGTGGTATACATGTGGGATTTTTGGTGAACATGAAATGTGGAAATGATATTTTCATTTGAGATTGTTATTTCTTGGATTGTTTAACTTGTATGATCGTAAGAGTGAAACTCATGTATCTAGGTGGGTGGACATGTACTAGTATGCTAGTGAAACCGTGGGGTTTGGCCTGAGATTCAAATAGAAATATTTATGCTTACAACCCTAAAATACTATGAGGATATTGATTGGGGGCCACTATGTTATGGGTATTATCCCTACAAGTGGATCATGTGCACGTGAACAGATATTGTGATGGTTACTCTCAATGAGATAAGAGGTACCTATGACCCACAATGAGCTAGTGCCTAGGGGTTCTTTCTTATTTCTTGTGCTTATTAGTTACTTTGTTCATACAGTCAAGATACAATATTATTATCTATAAATTTTAGTAGATTTGGATTTTATTTTAAATGATTTTAATCCTTAAATTATCAAACTTGAAAACTTTTAAAAAAAATTATTTTTCAAAAACATTATCTTGCATTTCATGTTTTAAAAAACTTGCATGATTTTCATCTTTAAATGTTTATCACATGGAATATATTAGTGGTAATATCCTACTTGGATTTGTCTCAAACACTACTTAATATTTTAGATTTATGTATACATGGACATTTTTTTGTCTCGGGTTTTGTACAGTTTTTAGTGCTAGTTGTTTAGATTTCTAGTTGGTCCTTGGTGGTGATGTCCTATAGAGATGGCTTGAGGGCGATGCCCCTTGTAATGAGGATAGATCATTGGATATTATTTTTGGTTTTTTGATTTTATTTTTATAATTTTATCATTTTTTAAACTATGTGATTCAATTCTAGTTTTTTTAAATGATGGTACATTTTGAAAAATCCTGATTTTTTATATTATGGAATAGTTTGGATAGTCTAGAGTTATGATTTTTGGGACTTGGTGTTCTTGTCATGGGTAGTTTTCATGATCAACATTCCTCATGATGGGATTAATGTCACCAGGGGATTTCGTGACTTATCAGAGTCCTTTGGTTTCCTTGGTTTGAAGATGATTAGGGGAAATGAAAAGAGAATTAGGTTAATTGTGTCAGGGATCTCACAAGGCTTGGAAAGACATGTTGAGGTAGAGATATTCCCAAGAGAACTCTTCTTGATTTTGAAGTGATTGGAATATGGACACCAACCATATGTCCAAATCACCCAATGAAACTCGTTTTCTCTAATATTTTCTTGTTTCCATTAGTTTCAAAATCTTAAATGTTCAGTTTTAGAGAGAAAACAACCCGATTTAAAAAACATAAAGTTTTGTGAAATAATTTTCTAATAATGAGGGAATGGTTATATTTTTGAAATATTATACTAAAGTATCATAATTGTTTTGAAATTTAAAATGGTGCGTTTACACCTCATTTGAAAGCATTAATTTTGTAAATGTTGGTTTCAAAGTATTATTTCTAATAGATTTTACTAATATTTTAAAATGTGTTTCAATGGGATGAGTGGTTTTGAAATTAATGTCAATATATTAAAAGTGAGTTTTAATTTGAATTATTTTTTCCTTTCTAAATTTTTTGGTATGATGTAATTTGGGTTTGATTTTAGGGTTAGCAGTATTGAGAAAATGAATGGGATATTGGTTGAGAGTTTTGGTTTTGAAAATTGGATAGAATTTTTGTATTAAGATAGAATATTTCCTTGAGCAACCAAATGCATGGTATTGTATGGGATTATATCTTTATTACTTGTTTGAGATGGTATAAATTAGGTGTTTTTGGAAAATTTTGACTTTGTGGGATGTTTTTAGTCCAAGAACCTGTAATGTACTCACTATGTTTTGGAATTGTGTTTTGTAGATAAGCTAGGTAGAAGGAAAAATTTGTAGTATATTGCAAGAAATGTTTATGCAAGCCTTTACGGTGGTTCCCTTCATGTGTTTGGTTCTAGTTTCTAGAATGTGTTGACCAATGAACCAGCTTGGTTGGATCCTTGGGTTCTCTCATTGGATAAGGTACATCCACATTAAGGGTTATTGCACAACTGAAGTGCAACATGATTTTTTTCTCCATCGGAAAATCTTCCATTAGTTCAATATAAGTAATATTTTATTGGTATTTTTTGATTGAGTCTAAACCAATTCCCCTCTTTATTTTTTGGATCCTCTTGTTGAGGGAGAGTGCTCGCCGATGTTTACAATAAACTATAGTATCTTATCTTAACATATTTCTTGAATGTGGATGTGGTCTGGGGTTGTTAGTATCACTATTAGAAAACAGAACTATCCCCACGGTTAAGGGAAATACTTTTCGGAGAGGTACCCCTATACCTATGGTTTTTTAAAACCGTGGGCATAGGTAACTTTTCAAGACCTATACCCACTATTTTCCAAAATCGTGGCTATAGGGCCTGAAATGTCTCTTATGCCCAGGGGTTTCAAAAACCGTGGGTATAAGGGTACATATCCCCAAGGTTTTCTCCAAAACCATGGGGATAGGTATGAGCTAAAACACGTATACCCACGGTTATAAAAAACCGTGGGTATAGGTTTCCCGTGTGTGTGCTTGGAATTTTTTTCCCGCCGGAAGAATTTTTTTTGGTGGGAGTCCTATAAACATGGTTCTTCCCTCTACACCCACCGTTTATATAAATCTATTTTACTATATATATATATAGACACACACATAGTTGATGTTAGAGAAGTGGTAAGATGCGGTGTTTTCAGTGAAGAGGTTGTGGGATCAAAACATGCCGCCGACATTCATTTAGGATTTATATATACATTTTTAAAAATGTGGGTAAAAGACTTTGATAGTGTGGAAATTGTGTATGATGATTTTTACACGGTGGCAGAACAGAAATACCCACGGTTTCGGAAAACCGTGGGTATAGGCTGGTGACCTATACCGACACCACCAATAACCAGGGTTCCCAAAACTGTGGGTATAGGCTATAGCCAAGGTTTTTAACTATGCGTATACGCCTTTTTATCAGTAGTGTATGGATGGGTGCTTGGATGGTACCAAAGAGGGAATCTGTGTCCTTTGTAGTCTCTTTGAATATGTGTTTTGTTACACCAACATTGTGGGAAATTTGGTCATGAGAGGCCATTCTGGCCACATTCAGGAATCATGTGCTTTTTGGGACATAGCATAGGATCCCTTTTTGGTATTGTTTCTATCAGTCTCAATGTCCATGTTCGGTGATGCATTGTGATGTCATGTAATCATTTGACTATAATGGTGAAGGTCATGTAATCCTTTAAGAATCAATGTGATGTTGGGAGTATGTATCCATTGGGATAAACATCAAATCCTCTATCTTAGAGGATTGTGTTTAGGTGTTTCCTCCCCTTCTGTTGTTTCTCACCCAAAAAATAAGGTCTGATGTGTGTGCATCTTCTGATCCCCTGTATCAAGGAAAGGTCAGGTTTCGGTAAAGTGTGTTTTTAAGTGTGTTATGTCTTGGAGGACCCATCATGGTATGAAATATAGTTGTTTTGGGCATAGAATGTATAAGGTTCGTTCAAGGGGGTTTAAAATCCTAAATGAAAGGTCGAAGAAGCTTCAATAATTTGATCTCCAGCCATAGGTCTAAGAGAGAAGCTGGGGCATAGTGAGGGGAAATCATGGGTTCATTTAAACCCTTGTAAAAATTCATGTCTTCAGTATGAAAGATGCAAATAGTTTAAACCTTAGGTGTCACCATCTTGTTCCAGTTGTCCCCATTCAGTGGTAGAGATGTGAGGACCTTGTTTCCGTGTTGTAGCATATGTTTACACATTTATCCTTTGGTTTCGACAAGGTATTCAGAGTAAAGATTTAGGTTAGTATACATAGTTAGAGTGGATAGATTTTTCATGGTTAGTAGTGACAGTGTTCCAGAAATCCATGCAGATAGAATGATCACCTTGTTTAGTGCACGATTTTTGAAACTGTGCAGATTAACCATGCGGTCATCCTAACTCTTAAAATTTGTTTTCTTCCTGTTTTCGTCCATGGTGGATTGTTAATATGATTGGTTGTTATAGTGTGGATAACCACTATGTTTCTCATGTATCTACCTTTGGAAATTTCAAATGAAATTCGACCCCTAGTACCAAGGAGTCCATTCGAGCCTCCCCCCTATTAGTGCCCTAATCCTGTCCTGGGAAAGATTGATTTGTCCCTTATGGTGGGGATACTAATTTTTTCTCCTCATAGTAGTGACTCATATTTGTCCTCGGTCTTGGCTTGGCATTGGGTAGACTTGTTCGGAGCTATCTAACTACCCACACCCTCATTGGTAAATCCTATGGATAGGAGAACACCCAACCGTTTGAGTTAAAATAAGGTAGGTGAAACCATGTTCGTTGTTATTGCTCATCTGGGGAAATTGGTAGAATATTTTTATGATAGTGTTTGATGAGTTTTATTTTGGAATAAAATATGAATGTGTTTAATTGTTTCAGGAAATTGTAGTATGTGTTGGTTTGTGTGGATATCCATTCTTAAATTGATCACCAGACGTATTTTGTCTTTATGGGGTGAAACATGTCAAGGGAGTACATTTTCATTTCACAGTTGGGTTTGGATTTTTCTTTGGTCTTGATGTGTCTTTATAAGTGTTTAATTAATTATGGCGGGGTGAATTGTCACACAAATATTTGAAATTCCATGCTTTGATTAAAATCTTATCTCGGTTCGTAGTTTTCTCTTTGTTTCTGGTTGTTCTGTGTTTGAAAGTTTGGTTTCTATTTTGTTATTGATCTGGGACCATATTCTTGGGGGTTTTGTGGTAATTATACTTCTCTTTTTTTCAAGGTAATTGTGTGATTTTGTGGTGTTTTGGAGTTGTCTATGTGACACTCCATGTGACACCACTTGTGGTGTATGTTGTTGAGGTGGTTTGTACATTTTCATTGGGCGAGTCATTAGATCAAAAGGTGGTTTTCTTTTGGTTATTATTTCACCTATTATATGACTATCTTCTTTCCTTGAATTCACCCATGGACCCCACCAAACCTTAAATTTGAGGAGAATGCATGATTTTTGTGTGGCCAGGACCTGTTACATGTTTTGGATGCCCGGTTTCAAACTGTCTAGGAAAACCGTCCAGGAATGTCCAGGCCTGAAAAACCTTTTTGGAATACCCATTTATCATGTCTAGAATAAACCCAAATCCTCCCCATTCTTCCCCATTTCATTCCCTACATACATGGCCAGCTTCCAAGGTTGTTCCCCATCTTTGGACCTCATTTTTGAAGGGAGATTTGATTGGGGAAACTTAAAAATATTGTAAGCAATAGTTTCTCTCCTTATTATCTATCAGTTAATTTTGTTTTCATCCACTTTTTTTTATGTTACTATTGTCCAGAAACTACGGATTCATACACGTTCTTTGTGTAATATTTATATATGAGTTTGTTTTTCAATCCCTTGTGGTGCGGTGGAGGTGCGGTTGAGTTTTCACTACAATATTTAAAGGTTTTGATAGAAAAGGTAGGTGATTCCATTTGTAACCATTTATTGATGAGCTATTTTTCTTGATTGAATAGTTTTTCATGTTCCCCATATGATTTATGTGTTGAAAACCCCGCTTTTGAGGGATTTTGGTATTCATTTAATTATATAATTTCATTTTTGATGAAGTTGCGAAATTTTCAAATGTTACACGTGTGATATCTTTTGTGATAACTTTATAAAATTTGAAATTGATTTATTATATGTGGAATGGGGCTTAAAATTATATTTTTTAATGACTTAGTGTTATGTGGGCATTGGAATGGGTTTTTTGGAATAAGTTTGGTGTGTAAAACATTGTTATACTTCTTGAGATCATTCTATGAAAATGTTTGTTTTCATTTTTATCTTTCGTGGTATTATTCGGGGTAATTTTTTAACACATGAAAGTGGTTTCATAAATGTCTCTAGGTCTGAAAATTATTTTTTGGTAGTGTTTTGGTCCATTTTTGTAATTGAAATATGGTTTGGAAATGGGTTTTATGAGAAAATAATGGGTACACTCGTTAGAATGGTTTTATGAAAGATTTGAATGGTTTTTTGATTTATGGACGAGTTGAAACCATATTGGAAAAATATTTTGGAGTGTTTATATTTTGATTTTGTACAATTTAAATGTGAAAGGGGTTGTTTTGTGATGTGTTTTATATAGGAAATTTTTTGTACAAAATTTTGAATGATTTACTAAAGTGATAAAGAGATATGAAAGTGATGTGAGATGTTTTGTGTCAGTGTGATGTGCAAAATGGATTTGGTTACGAAAAGGGTATTATGAAACATGTGATTGGGCTGTTATGTGAGTTTTAGTATCATTTAATGGTTTTATAAAATTGTTTAAATGATTTTTAGAACTGTTAATGAAATGTGAAAAGGGTTGTGGGCTATTTTTTTGTGAGTTGGATTTCATTATACATTTGAATGAAAAAGTGGATTTTTTGTGACTTGTATGGTATACATGTGGGATGTATGGTGAATATGTGATGTGGAAATTATATTTACATTAAAAATTAATATTTCTTGTCTTGTTGAACTTGTTTTAGCACAAGAGGGAAACCCGAGTATCTAGGTTGGTTGACGTGTACTAGTTTGCAAGTTTTTTAGGAGAGTTTGCCTCAGTTTCATGTAGAAAGATTGACTCTTACAACAATAACATAACTATGATGATGATTATTAGAGAGCACTATGTTATGGGTATGCTCCCAACTAGTTTATCCTATGCACGAGAACACAAATTTGGATGGTTACTCTCACCGTGATATGTGGTACTTGGTATCCACATCGAGAAAGTGCCTCAGGGTTATTTCCCTTTGCTTGTTCTCATTAATTAATTTTCTCTTACCATAATCATAGAGTATTATTGGCTTGAAAATTATGTACATTTTGTATTTATTTTAAAATTTTTTATTTAGTAAATTATTCCACATGAAAACATTTTTAATTTAAATTTTTTTTTTTGAAATAATAGATTACATTTCATATTTTGAATAACATTCATGAATTTAGTCTCACAAAATTTATCACATATAATCTATTAGTGGTGTTATCCTACTGTGATTTGTCTCAACCCCTACTCACACCTTTTGGAGTAAGTAGACTTTATTATTTTTGTTTTCATAGGTTGGGAACAATTTTTACTGCCAGTAGATCAGGTTTCAAGCTGGTCCTTGGTGGTGATGTCTTCTTGAGATTTCATGAGGGAGGTGCCCCTATCTAGGTGGATGGTTCTTGGGATGTTCTTTGTTAGTTTATACTGTTGTTATAGTCTGTTATAACTGTTTTAATCTATGTAATTCAATTCTGGTTTCTGTGAAAAAATGGTTTGTTTCGAAAAATACAGATTTGTAGTATAGAATTTGTGTATTGTATAAAGCATATAAACTCAGGTAATTCATTCCCAAACATCTTTTTGTGATTCCCGAGAACATGTTGTAGCCTTTGTAGAGAGGGAATGCCTTTCAGGCCTTACCATGAACCGGGTGGTGCACTAGTTTTGATGGAGACTAGATTTGGTACGTGACACATCATGTGTATGTGCAAACAACCATTTCCATGTAGAAACACGACTCATTTTTCCCCACATCATGGTATTAAAAATTATTAAAAATATATTATTAAAAAAATATGATACTTATTTCATGGTTAATATAATAGAATTTTTAAAACCATGACCAAGGTTCATTTACCAGAACCATCAAAATAAAAAATGCATTGGAAATGATACAATTTTTCTATAGATTTTTATCTTAATGAAGACATTATTTATTAATTATTGATTATAAATTATAATATAAGGACTAAAAGTATGTAATTTATGAATATTGTTCTATAATATATTATTAAAAATTATATATTTATTATATAATACATTTTGATGTTTATATTAAATACATAATATGAGGTATGAGTTTTTTTTCAACAATATTTTTAATCTATAATTATTCTTTTGAATTTAAATTTGATGTAAATTTTATGAATCATTCCCTTTAAACCCCATATATTTAATTATCATTTAGATGTATCTATTTTTTTTATGTATTAGTACAATTTTTTTCTACACGGCACTTAATATGAATTAGAAAATAATTTTATTGTAAAGAAAACCATCATTCCACTTTGGTTGAAAATTTTCATTTTCATGTTTATATAATTTAAAACAATATCATTATATTTCATTCATATTGATGAAATGTTTTAAAATTTTCATTTTCACTAATTATTAATTTACTTAACAATGTATTTAAAGAGAATATATGTGATGAAATTTTTTGTCACTAAAGAAGCCATTTTGGACTTTTAAAATGGTGTGAAAATAATGCTTTTTAAGGTATATGGAATGAAAACATTTACAAAATATCCTTAAAATTATATTATTTTTAGAATAATTTATAATTTACCATTTAAATATATTGTAAAATTAATCTAACAATACATTGTGAATTTTTATGTAAAATGTTTTAAAAAGGGAATGTTATTTTATAATGTTTTGAAATAATGATTTGAATGATATCATAATGGTATTTTCTATATATGTCCTAATATATTATGTATTATTACTCATTACTTGGGATATGTTCTCATGATTCTATCCAATTTCTTTCTATTGGTGGCATATGTTGTTGATGATTCAATAAAAATATTTATTTTCCACATGTTAAATAAGTTATTATGATACATTTATGAAACCTGTTTATTTCCCATGGGTTATTTTGTACTGAAATTATGAAATCTATATATAACTCTTTTTATTTCCATGGGTTATGGTATTATTTTATGATGAATGATTAATAATATCTTATAATCAATAATAATGATTTTAATTATGTAATTGGTGGGACTAGAAATATAAAACCCACCAATACATTTATAATTTAGGGATATCACCTGGGATAATAAAGAATGTAATGTGGTGGAATCCTTGTTTAGTAATGGAATCCATCCTCAATTATATTCATCATAGTGAGACTTGACTATGAAAATTATATAATGGTTAGTGAACCCAATTAACTATGATATCGGTGGTGATGTTCCTTGAAAAAGGATATGATTTTATCTGATTTTGAATATGCCATAAACTTTTGTATTATGATTTTTATATAACATAATGGATCATTATTTATTATGAATTACTCAACCTAAATATGTCCTATATCTATTTTTATGAAATTTCATTAAATAATTATTTATGATTAATGGTATTTGACTGATTTGATATGATTTTTGTGGGTTATGAATATGTTCTCATTCAATTAGGATTATTCTAATATCACTTGTGATTTCTGATTGATGCCTCTAATGATTATATTTAATGTGAATCTAAGATCACCCTTTCTTATGTTTTCTATCACTAGGTCATGAAGAAAGGTTTTATGCATGTTATGATTAATAAATTCACTATGTGAGGAGAATTTTTTGGAGGTGTTTAATAACATTCATGAAATATGATGATTTATATATCTTGTCTCAATAAACACTAAACCTTATTGTTTTTTGGTAATTAATATTACTGTTGTGTATTTAATATTAATGAAAATTTATGTAATATATATGTATAAAATTCTTGGGGTTACATAAGAAGGGATAAATTCTCATAAAATATATAAACTACGAAGATATTACATGACATACAAGGGAGAAAAATATTTTGAGGCTTAAAAGTAAGCATCCAACAGTTATATGTACTATAAGACAAGGTTTCTAAAACTGAGTTCAGGGGAACATGATAATTCTAATAACAAAAAATTCATTAAGGAAGTTCATTTAATTATTTCAAATTTTTCATTGTGTTAGCGTGATATTCTTATTATATATTTATTTTTATGTAAATTATAGGGCTTCAATATAAATATATTGTCTGTAGACTGTAAACAATTTTAAGGGATAATCGATTTTTATTCAGATGAGTTTTATAGTGAATATCTAAGTCACTAGTACATAATATAACTTATAATGCAGTAATCATGCACAATAAGATAAATAATTGAAATATTAATTAATATATTGAATTTATATTAATTACTATTATATATGTTTATGTGTTGGTTGTTATGTTATGATAGTAGGATTGAATGTATTAAAAGTTAGAAAGGATAATCTTACCATTAATGAAATAGTTAAAAACACCGCTAATTCACCAAAACCTCCCCATTTGTTTATATATTGATGGATAATTAAATTTTTATCCAATTAAAAGTTACAATTATTAGAACCCTGCTATGATGATGATGGAAAATCATAATTTTAACTGCAACATAAATACAACTATACTTTATGGTAAAAAAATAACATAGATGGAAGAATATTATTATACATTATCTTCTTTAACATGTCTAGAAAGTAGTTATCCCTGATACAATATTATTTCTAATACTGGTTAATTATGAACACATGACATTCGATGATAATTATAATATTTAATTTAATGGAATATAAACTTTCTAGTACCCAACCCATGCATTTTCACCACATGATAATTTAATTAAAATTTTAAATACACATTCTCATAAAAGAATTGGTGTCACTTATTTGGAGCGGGGGAAGTGGAAAAGAAATTAAGTAAGTGGGGTACTCATCACAGAAGGAAATGAAGAGAAGACCGGTAGTGACATGAGTAGTAGGAATCATTCTATATAACTATATATGTTAATTTATGTGCATAGGTGTATATAAAGTAAAACATAGCATACAAAAAAGTATGAATATATGTTATATGATTTCATACCGAAATATACTGCGAAAAGTGACTGTCATATGTTTAATAGTATTTCATGGAATGAAAAGTCCTATGTGTGAGATGAAAATTAAAGATGGAAGGTGGAAGTATAAATTATCCAAACATATCATTATTATAAATATAAGGAGAATATACATTAAAATCGATCATTTGTCCTAAGAAACTGATGGATTATGTATTGATAAATAAACTATAAGATATTATCTTGGAAATATTGATATGTAATGATATATGAATGATATGATTAAACAACATGTAAATATAAGAGGATATAATATGGTTTTGTGAGAGAGATTGTGCTCCATATGGGTGGATTTGGATAAAATGAAGCTAAAGAAGGAATTATATTGACCACTAATTAAAACATTTAAATTGAAGGATAAATATAAAAACATTAAAACATGAAAATTTATATTGACCATTGATTATATATGGTAGTATATTTTACCATTGTATTATAGTACAATTTCCACTACAGGAGCCATTATGATTTATTGATCATTTCGGATGGTATCTTTGATATAAAATTTTATATGTATTGATTAAATATTATAAATACTTTCTAGTAGTGTAATATATTATTTTTATCATAATAAATATTTAAATGTGAAAAACATTATATAAATAATTCTTAAAAAAAGGAATGGTTCTAATAATTGTTGATGAAATTGTTATTTCTTTTAAAAATCATGACTTCAGAAAGAATATATTTCAAACTCATTATTATTGTTATAGTTAGTAATGAATTTTGTTATATGAACATCAATTTTATTTGGTTTATTGATGTATCTTCATATTAACGGATTTTGTCAAAAAAAAGTGGAACTACAATAGTTATTATAGTTTTTTGAGGAAAAAATGTTGGAAATCAGTGGTCAATATTGATGTGGTAAGAGGATTACATTTGTCTCTCATGAAACATGAAAATTGAAAAGTAATAAAAAACATTTAAACATGAAAATTGTAATTGTGAACATAACAGAATAGAGATTTTTTTTAAACAATGGAAACACTACAATATGTCTCTACATATGGATTAATTTTTAAAAATAAGGTTGAAAAGTTTAATAAACAACAACATTTTATTCAACATATGATGCTCCCAAAAAAATCAGACTACCATCATCATTCAGGGATAGTAATAGATAGCCATTTTTTTTTTGCGTCTTCTGGATGTTGGTTAATAGTACTGTCATTCCATAATGTAGTTAATAATATCTTAGAAAAAAATGTGAAACAAGTTCATTGTAACTTATCAGAAAGGATAAATTTGGTCCTTATACGTTCTCATACACTTTTTAAATTAATTTTATCTATCACTATTGTGATGATGTCTGAGAATATGATCTTACCTCAAAATCCCCTTGATCATTAAAGATGAGATTGAAAAGTATAGATTAGTGGGGAAGATCCGGGATAATGTTGACATGATCTGCCTCATAAAAAATTGTATGGTCTTTCAGTTTGTAGAAAATAGTTGATGAGGGAGATAATGAATGTTTTGGAAACTAACCAGTTCTCCATTTATTTGTCCACAATTAAATATAATATGTTTTGAATACTCTTGGCTTCATTTAGGAATATTCTAAACAAAATTCCCCATTTAATAAAAATGGTAATAGAAACTATAATTAATCATATTATCACCATGTCTAATCAAAATCATAATTAATCACAAATCATGTTGTTTTTTGACATAAAATTGTTATGTAAAAAGGGTATATAGAGAAAACCACTGTTGATTTTTGTGGGATGAAATTTAATCCATGATCATTGATGAGATTTTATTCAATTTGGTCTGGGTTATTGAATTACACAAGAAGAACAAACTAATGTTTTTGGGAATTGTTTTCACAGCGTTTATGTCCCACCTGAATCATTTGATTTAGAATAAAAAGAAATCTATAATCCATTATTAAAATAATTTTTAATATTAATAAGTTATGAGTGCAGTAATTATTCAAATAATTCACCTTTAAACAACATCTACAATGATTCCATATTATTCCTTTATACCATAATAATCATATATATATATATCATAAATCATGGTTATAAAAAATCATTTTTTCTCTGACATTGCTTAAATATGGCTATTACAACATGGAACTGCCACAGATGAAGTTTTATATCATAGAGATTATAATATTTTTTTTCAAAATTTAGTTCCACCCACCAGCAATATGTAAAAATATATTTGAAGAATATCAACTATTTAAGAGGTGCATGAGAAAAATTAAAATTTAATGAGGGTGTCCTGTATACAATGCTACTTTTTCTTGTTTTTTCGTGAATAGTTTACTCTATGTTAAAGTGAAATTTTGAATGATTTATAATGGTGGGGTTACTAATCTAACAATTCCCCTCTTCAATATCCATACTCACCTGCAGGTCAAAAATCAAATATGTTGATTCTATTAAATGGGGAAAATGATACAAATTTATGATGGAAAAAGGTTTTGTGATTTCATTTTTTCTACAGTGGTGTCTAAAATATCATAATGGAACTCCTACCAGTATGAATGAATCTAATAAATAAGAATATAATGACATAAACCAGATATAAGACGTATAGGATGAGGAATAACAACCTCGTGAATGATGGTTTCCATCCAACAACATGGCCCTCAGAATATGTCCATGCTGAAACAGCTATAGAATCCATGGAGATCCAAACAATCCAGTCATGTTCCAATTATGTGGATCAAAATTTACCCAGTATTTAAAATATAGGGATTAGAGGAGCCCTTGTATTAATGGGTCCCCAACACCATCAACTGGAGTAATGGGAACAAAGAGATGAGTTGATATTTCATCATACATTAGATTTTTAGACTATAAAAGTCAAACATCAAAAGCTTCATTAAGGTAGTGTCCCTTATCTACTCATGAACCATTATTATTTCCATATGCACATACAATTCATTAATCAGTTAATAATGTTCTTATTACTTGGGAAAATGATACAATGTTGTACTGGATAAAGTGGTTTGTTATTTAATTCTTGCAGCAATGATGCCTATAATTTCATAAAATAACTCCCTATATACATACATATAATAAAATGAGAATATGATGAAATAATGACTTATAATACATGCTAGATGATGAAAAGTAACCCATCCATGGAAGGTTTCCATCCATCAACTTGGTCCTCATAATCTATCCATGCTAAAGTAACATCATATCCCATGGAAATCCGAACAATCATTTTGTGTGCTAATAAATTGGATCAAAAATAACATATTAATGAGAATAGAGTTTTGAGAGGAGCCCATGTCTTACTCGGTCACCAACACCATCAAATAGAGAGATATAGATAAGGAGATGAGTGTAAGATATCATCATAATCAAGACCGTCAGGATAAAAAAGGAAACATTATTGATGCTAAGGTAATAAAAATATTGGTTGAACCTGATGAATTGAATATTTAGAATAATACCTTCCCATGGGTAAAACCAATTTATAGTGGAAAACACGAAGGGAAATCTCTGACGTTTAAGTGACACCAATAAAATTCAATAGAAACTCCTCATTGAGCTCTTTCACGTGTCATAAAAGTAAATTCCACTTATTCACATGAAAAAAATGGAACATACTTGAAGGATCGTGATAGAACTCCTATTTTTATAGTCGAAAATGAAGTGAAACCTCGTAAAGAAATAACTACATAAAAGGTGGGTTCATTTCATTTGATGGGGATAAAAATGAATTCAGTAAATAAATGAAAATACATAAATGTAAAAACCATGTATAATTACAACATCTTAATTAAGTAAATATGATTTATATATACATTTAATTGAAGAATATTTTCCCAGTAAATGAGAAAAAATTTATATGGAAGCACATGAAGTAATAAAATAATATTCAATCATACATTTACAACTTTTTCAGAAAAACATATAATGTAATGTAATAATAATTAATAAATGAGGAAAATACTCACCATTTCAAAAATTAAAAATCTACTTCAAATGGAGGTAGTAAACCCGTTATCTTCTATAGAATTATTGAATATGATTCTATTTAAATTATCTAAATAATCCAAATGTAATATATGTGCATGAAAAAAACTATGATCATTAATACATTCAGTACATGTGAGTTTAAATTTATGAATCACATATTAACCTTTTTTGAGTTATTAATACATTCAAATAATTGTAATAAATGAAGTGAAATAGAAAAATCAGTAAATAATAGTAGTTACATAATAAAATGAATCAGAAGAAAAAAATTGAACATAGATAGTGAAATTTTTTATGTCTATTAAAATTTTATTTTCTATCTATGTTGTTGCTCATTGGTAAGATCAGATCATGATGAACCATCTCGGGTGATTTTCTGTTTACTTCCACACATATATCAATACATTATTGATTTAATTCATGTTCTAAATGTCTCTACTAGTACTAGGTCAATTAAAATGGGAGATATATTGAAACAAATTACATGAAAGTAAATTAAATGTGTTTTGGACATAAAATGTATTGTCAATATAAATAAAACGTGTTGTCACTATAAAATTGAAATAGAAAGGAAAGTAAAAAGGTCTTATAGTTGGATATGTTGATGAAATAGTTATACCACTTGGAATAGATTGCTGGAAGGATTCATTTGAATTAACATATCATAGGATAAAGAAATTTATAGGGAATCCAAGTAAATAAATATATAAGAATTGTGAAGTGAGTATTATTATCATACTATGACGTCTTTTGATGAGATCTTTCAATCATTGATTTGTTTCTCACTATCTGTAATTTATATAACATTGAAATTATTTTATTCGAGTAGTAATTTTCAATAATATATATTGACTTCTGACACTTCAACACCAATAATAATTATTTTTTATTTTTATACATGAAACACACTAGGAAATCAAAACTCATCATTACTAATGTTTTTTAAAAATACATTAAAATTTAAACATAAATAATAAGAAATATATATGAATATAAATAATTTACCAAAATCATAAACTATCTATGCTCTAAATATTTTTTATATAAATTGTACAAAATGGTTTTCAAATAAGAATACCAATATAGATTCAACATTGTCATTGATTAGTAATTAGAATCTGTATCTCAGTGAGAATATTGATTATATTAGACAATGTAAATTAATTTAAAAGATTCCATAATTTGATAGTTTTGAAATAAAAAATTTAATGGTATCAATTAAATATTTAAGATATAAATATGAAATTTTTTATATTTTATTGAATAAATGTTTTATAATTTATAATGTGATGAAAAACATTATTTAAAACTAATGATCATTACAAACTATAATTTTGTAGTCAGAGAATGTCATGAAAGAAGAATACTAGTTTGGAAATATAATAATATTAAATAGGAATAGTATAAAAAGGTGATGCATTACATTAGTGACAAAAAATATTTTCAGTCATGTAATCCACCTTATTTTTACAAGTAATACATGACTCGTAATACAAGTTTTATTTTCATTGAATTTTATTATTGTAGCCATGGTTTTGAATTTTGTAACCTATAATCCATGAAATCAATCATTAATGTGTATTATCATAATACTGTATTTTTCATGAATTGAATAATATTTTAATTATTAGTATTGAAATTTATTATCTAACCTATATTCATGATCTAATTTATGTAATTTCATTCTTCTATTGAATCATTTGAAATAATGATCTGAATGATATAGAACATACTGAGGAAGTTGTTCTCATGTGGTCACATGGTTCTTGGGTGTTGTTAGCATACTAATTAGTAAGTAATGTATATTTATTTTCAAAAGAAACATCAATAGTAATTTAATGATACTCGCAATAAATATATAGTTTCATTGAAATGGTAACAAATTTATAATTTACACCCACATAGTTGATGCAAAATTAAATGTAGATATAAAATAAAAAAAGGTTAAATGAGGTGAAAACAGTGGAAATAAATAAACAATAAGAGTATTTCAAATGAAATATAGTATACAAAAAATAATTTTGTTTCGAGTCGTGTATGACCAATGATTATGAGTTTCTTAAATATTTTACTAAATGAATTTTAAGATTGAGTAGGAGATCAGTGGAATTAAAGAATATGGTAAAAATTAATGCCTCTAAAAAAAGTTTAATGAATGTAATGAATTAATACAATCACATTTTTTCTTGGAATTTGATATTTAAAATTTATTTATTATTGAAATAACACACTATTATGTAGTTTTTCACAAACATGTTGCAGCACCAACATGTTAGTTTTTTTATTTTCATCATTTAAATTATTATAAGTAATTCACAAAATTCTCCCTTAAAAGTAGAAATCATTAATTTTCCACCATTACATTTAAATGAAAATGTAGTATGAATTTAATTATAAAATTCTATAATTGAAACTAATTTGGAAATTGAATTTTTATTTACCTATCACGAAAGAGAGTTAGTTTCATTTTCATGTTATGTTTCCTCCAAGATTGAATTTTCTGATGATTATATAGCTTTCCAATAACATCTAAAAGAAAATTTTCATTAACTATAATATTAAGTTAAAAATTAAAAAAAATTATATTTGAGAATGATAAAAGTAAAATAGTATATACGTTTGAAAATATTTACAAGCACATAGTTTTGTTTAATGTTGTCAGATGTAATGATGTTGAAGCCGAAAAGGGGTAGTCACATATCAAAATGTTTTATATGAGGGATCCAGTTAAAAATGATTATGATGTTTTGTCAGTCTGCTAAATAATTACCTTTATTTTCATCAATATGAATTTTTTTGTGTCACATAACATAGTCCTTCTCGTATTATAGTTTTGAACATTTTTATATGTTTTCTTCTACAAATTTTTGATGGAATAGTTTTTGTTGAAAAATTTAATTGAACTCATATTTTTAAAAAATAGATAAAATAGTGGTAAAAAATCACATTGATTTTTTCATGGAAGACTCACTTAGATTAAATAATTAAATTTAATTGAAAAAAACTGATTTAAAATGATAATTGCATTAAATATAATATATTGAAAATAAAATATGTTTGGAATGTCAAAGAAAATGGATGATTTTTGGTACTATTAATTTAATAAATGGTAATTTATATAATCTATACATTTTAATTATTCGTACATCAATTTTCAATGTCTTTTCATCTTCAAGAGAAATTTGTTGTTAATGTGTGTTAATACTTGTCACTTTGACGAAACTGAATTAATAATGAAAATAGTAATTTTAGTAAAGAATACATCATTATGAAATGAATACTATAAAAAATGAAAACACTAAACATAAAATTTTCCATCAAATGAAACAACTAAAATTTATTTATTTTGAATGTATGATTTTGGAAGATTTCATTGTAATCAATATTAGTTATACTCGTCAATGGTTTGTTGTCATTTATACAAATTCATAATTTCAAACCTCTTTAGTTGTTATCTCTGAATATTTTTACATACAATTTTCCATGAAAAAAAACAAGCTGTCGTATGTATATGAAAACTAAATAAAAGGATTTGCATTGAATTTTTTTGATATTCATTTCAAATGAAATAGATAATTGATATTGCCTCCTTTGAATCTTGAATGGACAACTAGTATCTGAATAAGTCATATTTACTCTGGTTATTAATGTATGCATTCATGAATGAGTCCTGTATATTATCAGGTTTCTTATATCATGATCTCCCAAATCTATGACTATAAACTGTGTTCAATTATAAAGCCCATAAGATTAGTTAATATTTTCCAGTAACATTACTAGTATCCCCACTAATAGAATTAACATATGACATAATAAACTAAATATGATTAATCAATTTAGAATATATGTTGAATATATGGTCTCTAGAGTGTCTTTATCTAATCTTGATTGAGAAAATGAATCCGAACTAAGATAATACATTACTTCTCCGTGAAATATTGTTAACATGTAGTCATTAAATTGTTAGAAAAAATATCTTTTTGGTGATAAACTATTTCATTCATTTAAGTATTATGGATCATTATTTGTTATAGGTAAAGAGGGAATATGTTGTGAACAATAGCATCAATTGGGGTTTGTAATGGTGAAATTAGATAATAATCTGGAATTTGGATTTATGCCTCCCTGTTTGTCTGATCACCATGCACACGATATCCTATATGCAAAATCCCACTTGAAAAAAATTATTGTTTAGAAGAGTCAACATCAGTTTGGGAGGAAAGTAGTATATGTTTACTATAAGGTGAAGAAAATGAATATGATGCCACATATGAAATGAATTGAGACATGAAAACACTACATCACTTATATTCGTATGATTTACAACCAGTAAATTTGGAATAGTATCTCCACAAAAAATAATTATTTTTTCACCAAATGGTAGATCAGATGCACACCGAATCGTTTTTCTCATGATGACCCCCATTGTATGATACAATGATTCAAATCAATATTTTTGTAAAATTGGTGCCTCATCCCATGTAATTAATTCTTCTATTTGAAAAAGTTCATCCAATTCACTTCCTTGATGAATATTACCAGTTGAGGTTTCTGTAACAGCAATTGGTTGATTGAATCAAGAGTGTGATGTTCTCCCTATGACATGTATCGATGATGATATATGACCTGAATCTACGATAAGTAAAATATGTCCTTCCAAATTTAGTTGTGACATTATTATTTACAATAATAATGTTTTACCTATGCCACCATGTTCATGTATAAAGAATACACCTCTATTGATGGTGTTTGTATCATTAATAATTATGGTTAACACCACTTTTTGTTCGTTCTTAAATTTTCCACAAGAATATAAAATTCATCTCAAAGAATTTCCTTATTATAATTTAGTTTTGGTGAAACCAATCAATTTCCAATGAATTTAGTTGCATAAATCTCAAAGAGGAATATAAAGATAAATATTCAATGATCTTCTGTGTGAGTAAAATAGGTTTCCAATATCCAATAATGTATATTGTTGTAGTTTATGTTCTATAAGGTGTATTTATATTTTCTTTATTTTTTAGAAATAAATAATATATGTATTTCAAAAATAATTTTTATCAATAAGGTTTGAAAAATTCATAAATCTTGTCATTGTAACCTATTCTATTGAATATATTAAATATCTTCATATAGAATATTCCATTTGTTACACCAAACATGGTCTGGTCGTGCAGCTTTGTTTTAGAATATCAAGTAAGAAAATAACCTACTTAATGAGTTCCCCATTTCCCAAATTGAAGCCTCTATGATAGCCTCTATGAATTAAATGTCATCACTATGTTATCCTATATCATACCAGGCATCTCAGAATGTGCGATATAGGGTGTGATTTATATCAAGATATCATTAAAAGTGGTCAATCGTTTTAATTTAGTGAGAATGATTCTATTATGATGTTTCAATCTAACTGTGGGAGGATCATAATGTAATCTTCCAACAGAAAATTCTCATTTCTAGGATATTATTTCATTCACTAGTGTGGTAATAAAATTTGTAGGAAAATCAACATATGTGAGACATTGTGCCCCTAGGTAAGCCGTATATTCTTCAAACTATTGGGTGAACATTTTTTGAGAGATCAATTATTCTTATAAAATGACATCAAGGTTGGATCCATCTAAATATGTTATATTTTGTTCATAATGAAAATGGGAAAATTATCTCTGAACTAGGGGAAACCTTGAATATATTTCATAGCCATATATTTTCCTTGAAGCCTATGATAGAGAAATATATATACAATCCTAATACATTTTTTCTCATCAACTTATTTTTGAAATTCCTCCATATTTTTTGTTCCATTTAATGGTGAAATTACTTGGTCATTCCCATTGTTGATGTATATAAAAATAAAATATTTCACATGATATATTAAAATATTTTATGTTATGTAGATCCTGTTATTTTAAAAAAAAGATTTAGTTTGTAAGGGACATCATAATTATTGTCCAATTCAACACCATTTTTTTATAATATTTTACCACTATCTCATCTTCTATAGGTATAATTTACCTCCTTATCTAAACATTAATTACTATCAAAAGACTTTGGAAATAAAATTTAACACCATACTTCATTCATATTATGTGATCACGAGTTATCACTGCCACTTCTCCCATGAATCATGATGTTTATATTAAATCACATAAAATTGGTTTCTATATTTTCTTTGTTATTATATTTTACAGTATTTTATTTATAAAATATTCTATTAATACAATTAATGGTTGTTCAAGAAATAAAATTATGTGGACCTGAGGGAGGCCATGTATATAGAATTCAATGGTTCAAAAAAATAACGAACATGTATTTCATTTTTAGATAAATACATTTCAAAAAAGTTGCATTGACATTTTATAATGATTTTGATGATAAAAAATTATACCTTCTTGATACATTCAAAAAAACCCATCCTTTAAATCATTCAATAATGTTCAACCTTGATATTGAAAACCCTTGATAGTATTTGGGGACAATATTTTGGATGAAGGTTCTATCTTTTAATAAATCATGTAATCTTAGGCCAAAATGGGTTTCTTATGGAAGTGATGTAAATATCACTATATACAGTCCAATTACAAATTTCCATTTCATCTTGATAATTATGAATCACGTGTATTGTACCAAAAGTGAAACTTGAAGGAAAAATAATATGTTCTCTACATTGTGTACCATAACGCTCACCTCTTAGGAAAGCTTATTGAAAACCAAAATATAACTCAACTCTTAATTTTTTTGACAAAATCAAATGAACCAAAACCATTGAGATTCAACCATTGTATATGAATCAACTAAAAATTGCTGAAAGTGTCATCTTGAATTTAATAGCATGCTCTATTGATTTGGTCTGAATTGGATATGGTATGCGAAGTACTCTCTCAATTTTATTTTTTGATCTATTTATGTTATTCATGAAAAATAATGGTAAACAGTATTCGAATACCAATCACCACCAGTGGAATAAAATAATGGAATATTTCTATAGAAGTTATAGAGGGTGAAGTTCACTTATACATTGAAACACACCTGATTGTGTTTGTATAATGATATCCCTGTAAACATTTAAATCTTCAATATCACCAATGTTTAGCTTAGAAATTTATAATTATGTTGGTATATTTTATGTATGTGAATCCAAACCACTTCATGTAATTATCCTTAGCATCAAATTTGGGAAAGATGTCGTATTGAATGAATCCATTAATGTTATAAATTGACTAATTAACTAATTGAATTGATCAAATATAGACTATAGATTTTCTACAATGATGTGTTTAATAGAGGATTCCATTTCATTTTTTTGAGATTCGAATGAGATTGTTATATAAATTGATAAAAAAAGAACTGAGAATGCATTAGGAATTTTCTCTAAAGTACTTCACAGAGTGAATTCAGTTTTATACTTCCTCAAAAGTGTCAAAAACATAGATTTTGAAAAACCCTAGGGATTTAACAATAGCTAGAAATAATATTCCAATACAATGATAGTTTTGTCCATTCGACATGTAAATATAAGGACCACCTCCATTATTTCTAAAAATATCCATTGTTCCTACCATTGATGTAAAAGAAAGAAACTTGTTGTATTGGTGAATAAGATCTTGAAATTTTATTCCATCTATCGAATTATCATAAAAAAGGCATTTTAGGTTTCCATGGGGGGTATCAAATTCCCACTATTCGATTTTACCAAGAGAATGTCATAGTGAAAACCTAGGATAAATATAGTCTATGTATCATTTAACACTTTTATCATACCAAAACATTTCATATAAAAAAATGCAACAATGTTGATGATTACCAATATAAAGGTAATATATTAACCTTTAATATATTTATTGTATCAATATTAACATATATGAACACTTGAAAAATTATGTTAATAATATAGTGGGTCATGCAATATGAATATGTTTAACTGATGTACACTTGATTGTATGTATTTCTATTTATACCCATTTTATGAATAGTAAATGTAATAATTAATATAATAATAATACTTTTTCACATAAATATTATATTTCAATCATTAATATATGGGATTTTATAGAAATATATATCTATATTGATCATCAAAACGTCACATGATATCATACTTCCATCATAGTCACTTTTGAGATCATTGTTTATTTTTTGTAAAATGTTCCTAAAATACACATAAGATATATTAATTTGAAAACGATATACAATGAATTGATGATTTATTTACAATCCACAATATTTTTAGTGAAATCACTATTGATGATTTAATGTTGATATGGATGAATGGAAAATATATATCAACAACGAACCTATATTTGGGTATTCGGTGTTAATTATCTCTTTTTTTAAAAATTAATTATATGTTTAATTATTAGTAGATTAAAATATATGGATGTTACTAGTATCTCACAATCCAGAAAGAGGTAGATGGATTTTATTTCATACAATACTAAAATAAATGGTCATATTTTATGTTGTAGTTATATTGGATAATTGGTTATTATATAACAAACTAGAAGGACAACATGAACCTATAATGTTGAATGTAATTTTAGTAAATAATCAATTAATATGGAATGTTGTAGAAAATGTTTAGGGAATGAAAATTATAGTTTAGATTAAATATGTATTAGCCTCTTTTAATATTTTTTTTGAATTTTAATTTGTAGTCTTTCCTTCTTCGAGTGTAATTTTTTATTTTTATTGGACATTTTTGGAAGATATATATTATCATGAGGAACCATTAATATTTTTTCATGTTCAAATTTTGAATTGTTTTGAATGTCTCCAAATTATAAAATAATTATCTTAAAAGTAATCAGTGAATATATTTTATTAAATTGAAAAAAGTCGATAAATTTTCATCATAACCCTATAAGAAGGTAGGAAACAGTCAATCAAAACTACTAACTAAGGAATCTAGTATGTATTTTTCATGTTGGTGTCAACATGTAACAGTTTGTGTGATTGAAAAACATTATCTAATTAATTAACAACATTTTTTAGAATATTGAAAATATGAGAACATTATATTAATGATTTATCTGTATAATATTTTTTTCCATATATATATATATATACAAACATATATGAAAAACCTATAAATCATTGAAATGAAATTTTGTAATTAATATTTGAAAAACATTGTATTTATTTTTCAAATTTAGAATCCTTTGACTCCTCGAATAATTGCAAAATTCTTCTTGATTTAATGTGTTTTGTGTCTTAATTTTCATGGGGTATCAGGAATTTTTCAAAAACAATATAGACAATACATGTCACGGGATTATTGAAAAATAAGTTAAGTGCACAACAAAATTTCTAGATTAACTAAAGAGAAACTAAAATAGAAATTAAGTGATCTGTAATAATTAAATCAACAGTTAAGAAAACATATATAGAGATAGATGTGGATTCAAGATCTTATTTGGAATATTACGTATGCATTATAGTGGTCGTATTATTAAATAACTATTATAAAATTCAAATGAAAAAATAGAACTATCGTGATAGTAGAAAAGATATGAATAATATATTGGCATCTATATTTATGGATTCAACCCAAATTCAACTAATGTGCACTCATCCCAACAATGAGGGTTGAATGAAAAAAATTACAATGGTTATGAAATGAACTCATCAACTATATTTATTATTGATATTTTTTTTGAAGATGGGTTTAGTCTATCAATAAGGTGAAAATAAAAAATACCATAATTTTATAAAAGAGGATTTGGGCTCAAATTGCGCCCTATTACTTACCCAAATATTTTTTGTCCTAAAATGAGAATTTTTAGTTTAGAATATTTTAGCATAGATGCTCTATTATTATAAAATAATGATAAAATATTTTCTAGAGGAAATCACAGAGGTTCCATAGAAAAAACTCCTCATTTGTTATTTATTTTTCATCTAGTGTATTCCTAATGAAAGAATATTGTCATTTTTTAGGAAGTCTTATTAGAGGTGTTCATTATGTTGGATCGGAAATTTTTGGGTTACACATTGATCAAAATAAAACAATAATAAGTTGGTATACTTTCAAAGAATATGTTTTTTTTCACGCCATGGAACCATATATACGGATCATTGCGTTCCTTTTTATTTCAATTGTTGAAATATCAATAATGAATTTTTAAAAAATATTTTTGAATATTTTTTTGATCATTTTTTATTCAATAACTCAAATATGTGAATATTCATTATCTTTTATGGATTTTACAAATAATTTTTATGGTGTTGTTTGACAGAAAAATTGGGTAAGTCAAGCATGTACTAGTTCATATAGCAATTCAGTACAAGGATAATGGAATTATATATTAGTATATAATATCAATGAAATTAAACATATTTATTTTACATGGATCATGGATCCCCTTTAACATTACATGGTCTTATAAAAAATTTATTGGTAGTTCATGTATCATTTATAATATGGTAATAATACTCTTAAAATAAGATATAATACGAAAAAATCCTTCAATATATTTTCCCTTATGTATTTTTTTTGGATTACAATTCATAATTTTATCATTATCAAATATAAAACCCACATAACCCTTGTTGAAACCTATGCTCTTATAAAAAAAAATTAAAGCATGGGATCGCATATATTATGTGATTGATTAAACTTATGAAAACAATTTACCACCCAAATGATGATGGTTAAAAAGTAAGGTGGATTGTAATAACAACTATTCCCATTCCAAATGTTAGATATATTCACTTCCTTTTATCATTTGTAATACACCTATCAAAATGAATCATATGATTGTTTTTATAATTGATACATATGAACCAGTAAAAATAAACCTACACTAATTAACAAATTCCACATACATTATAGAGGAATTTTTCGAATCTACAGAAATAAATCATGTATCATGTTTAACCAACTAAATCAAATGGGTGTTCTACCATTATAAAAGATCACTAAAATTTTACCAATGAATTCACATTCTTTTTTTTAATGATAAAAACCTATATTAATTGGATTTAATCTCAAATTGTCAACAATAATTCACTAATACATATCAATTGAATTACATAAATTCAATAATCTATTCCACACATCAACATTTATTCATACATTTCCTGTACATTTTAAATAACTATACATCCATAAAACAGCAACAATTATTGTAAAAAAATTAAACCAAACAAACACCTTTGGTTTCCATCATAAGTCATTC
This sequence comes from Viscum album, assembly GCA_963277665.1. Lineage (NCBI taxonomy): Eukaryota > Viridiplantae > Streptophyta > Magnoliopsida > Santalales > Viscaceae > Viscum > Viscum album. The sequence goes on along the minus strand of OY728151.1, from coordinate 497,564,850 downwards.
TTCATAATATCTAACAGAAACATCAATTATCATAAGATTCTGGGATTGAATAATGTTATTTTAACTCTCATTTGTTTTCTATGCCAATGAGGGGTCAATAGAACACTCTAGATCTCCCATATATAGAATCATTGGTTTTCACTAAACATGAAATTTTATGGAAATATGATATGTACAACATGATATCATAAAATACAGATTTTATTTATAATTTTAGTAGGTAGTGAAAATACTTTTCTAATGTACGATGGGAATGAATTTTTAATAAAAATTCGGGACAATACTCTCTATGTAATACAAATGTCGTTAAAATACTCTTAACTCTCACAAATATAACTTAATGTGATTTTTAATGATGGCCTTAATTATCCTACTTATAAATTTGATTCCACTATATCGTATAATGAATCTATGGAGTTTACCAAATAAGTTTCAAAATAAAAATAATAATGGTTTCATATTTATATTATACGTTTGCATAAAATTGAATACTATCCAAATATCACCATGATGTTCAGAGAATTATTATGATTTCATAAAAAAAAACCCACAAATAACCACACCACCATCAGTAAGAGGATTTAGGATATGATGAACAACATGTAGATTGGTTTCTTCTATGTTGATTATTCCAACTGGAATTATCCCTTAATAGTATGATCATTCTGGATCCCTAAAATATAGTAGGATATTCACCTTTTAGGGACATTGGACATACATTTTATCAGAGGTATCCATCAATGATGTGATGTTCCTTAAATTCAAAAGATGATGATGGATTTAATCAATTTCACATCATCGAAATAAACCATAGAATAGTGTGTGTTATTTATCCTTATGAAAAAAAACTTTTAAATAAGTTAACTAATAGGAGGAAAAAAACGATAGATGGTTATATAATAATTGATCCATAGAATCCCTCTCCCCAAAAATTTCATGATGATATATCATAAACTCAATCCTCCACTCCTATTCATTGGGAAGTCTAAAAAAACTAATCAATATGAAATGATAGTCTTTCTTCATGATATTCACCTATATCAGCTAATAAATTGTGGTTGAAACACACTTTTTAAAATAATAAGGATATATTTATAACTCATCATCACTAATTGTATGTTTTTTAGGTGGAAATTTACTTCATTAGTTATAAATCCAAACAAAAATCATGGCATGTTCTTCTATTTTAACAAATGAAATTTGTGTCACATATTTCATCTATCATTATTTAGAAAAAAGGCACATTCAATCATTTATAGCCATTGAAATAATAAAAAAAGAGGATTTTGGATATAATGAAAAACATGTTGATTGTTTTATTCCGTGTTCATTAATCCAAAGGGAATAAAAACTTAATAGTATGATCTTTATGGTTCCCTAAAATTAGTGGTATTTCACCTTTGAGGTTCATTTTTCATTCATTATATCTGATGTATCCTTTAGTGAAGTGAATTACCATAAATTCAGAATATGATGTGGGATTTGATCAAATTCACAACATCAAAATCAATAATAGAATTATGTGTGAGATTGATCCTTTTAGAAAACTTCATTTACATATAAAGGATAACAATATGTCTGTAATAATAGATGATGATATGACTATTGATCCATAGAATCACTCTCTGTCAAATATTTCATGATGATACATCATAAAATCAATGGTCCAATAATATTCATTGAGATGTCTAATAGAACTAATCAATATGAAATGGTGGTCTTCCTTGTTCTTGAAATTCCCATATATATAATCATGAATTGTGGGGAAAATCAATCATTAAAATAATGATGATCTTTTTAAAACTATTGATCAATAGGATTATGGTATTTAAAATAATAAAATCGGTTTCACATATTTAATCTTTCTATAGTCTAAAAAATGGCCCTATCTTTCATTTATAAATAATTAAATCATCAATAATATAGGATTTAGGATATGATGAAAAATATATTGATTCTTTTCTTACCTTATTATTAATATAAAGGGAATTAACCCTTAATATTATGATCATTATTGTTCCCGTAATGTAATGGGATTTCACTGTCTAGGGGTAGTTGTCATTGAATTTATCTAATATATCCTTCAATGAAGTGAAGGTCCTTGAATTCCGAAGATTGTTTTGGATTTGATCAAATTCACCACATCAAAATCAACCCTAAGAATATGTGTGAGATTTAGGCTTTTAGGGAATGTCATTTACATATAATGGATAATAGGAAGGTAGAAACAATAGATAATGATATAATGATTGACCATAGAATCTATCTCTATTGAAAATATCATGATGGTACATCATAAAATTGATGGTCCACACATATTATTTGGGACGTCTTGTAGAACCATTCAATATGAAATGCAGTTCTTCATTGATCTTTAAATTCACATATATCATCTATTACATTTTGGTGGAAAATCCTTCAATAATATAATAAGGATATTTTTAAAAAACCTATTCTCTATGATTATGCTAGTTTGAGGGGGAAATTAACATAAATTATCAGAATATTCTGAAAAAAATAATGGATTGCTCTTATATTTAATCTACTGAATTTTTTTTCACAAACATCATCTACATACAGTTAGATAGTAGTCATTCTCTATCATTAATAGCCTTTGAAATCATCAATAAAAGATGATTTTGGATATGATAAACAACCACGTGATTGGTTCTTTCCATGATCATTAATACAAAAAGAATCAACCCTTAATAGCATGGTCATTATGGTTCACTGAATATTGCGGGATATTAACCTTCATGGGACATTTGATGTTGATTTGATCTGATGTATCCTTCAATGATGTGTAATTACTTAAATTAAACATATTATATTGTATTTTATCAAATTCACAATATCAAAATCATCGCTAAAACATTCTGTGAGATTTATCCTTCTAGAAAACTATTTATATATATAATGTCGAACAATAAAATAGAAATAATAGATGTTGATATAATGATTGAGCCATAGAATCTCTCTATACCAAAAATTTCATGATGATACATCATAAAATCAATTCTCCACTCTTATTTATTATGATGTCAAATAAAACTAATAAATATGAAATGATGGTCTTCCTAGTTCTTGAAATCCACATATATCAGATCATAAATTTTTGTGGAAAATCGATCATTAAAATAATAAGAATATTTCTATAACTCATCTTCACCTAGTGTATTCTAGTTTTATGGGGAAATTTTCATCATAATTAGAATATAATGAAAATAATCATGGCTTTGTCTTCTATTTAAACAATTAAAATCTGTGAAACTATTTTCAACTAACTAAATTTAATAATAAAAGGCTTGGTATTTTATTTTATCCATTGAAACTATAGGATTTCATCAATCTGAAAATTGTATTCCCATAGTCAACCAAAATTGACTTTGGGAAAATCTATGTTGAAAAGAATGGTCATGTAGATAGATTTGGTATCATGGAAAATACCATGTAAATCAAGTGACAGTGGACGATTCTTCATTGAAATTTTTATTGTAGGACCATGCGGTCTTATGGTCGTTGGTCGAAGCAGCTCGCATGACATGTTCAATATTTAGAAGATTCTTGTATGAGAACAAGTAATGTATGAGTTCGACATGGGGAATAAATGAGATAAATAAGTGATGAAGGAGACAAGATTGTAGGGTGACGGATACGAGAATACATAGATTTCGACCAAAATAGATGAAGGATAGATTTTGATAAAACAAATTACAAATTATAGATTGCATGATTGAGGGAGTTGAGATTTTATGGAGCTGAAGAGGGAGAATATTTGGGGAAAGAGGAAGGTATTGTAGAGAGTCTCAATGAAAGGGTGTGGGATAGACAATGATTTGTAGAGATGAAGGGATTGTGGGAGCCAAATAGGAAGGTATTGTGGGAGTATAAGAGAAAGATTTTTGCGTGTGATAAATATTGGCGAATATGGATATCAGATTTTTGGGAGCTGAATAGGTTGACACGTAAGAGAGGAATATTAGTAGAGGCAAACAAACTATGGGTGTCGATTCTTGAGGGGAGGGAGACACGTTAGGTTAAAAGGAAGAGAATTAAGGAGGGGGAGACACTTGGAATAGGAGGGGAAATTCTATATTCAAGATAATATATTATATAATAATATATCCTTTATATAATTTTTATATAATGACCAATGGTCTCCAAATTAAAGAGAGATGTCTGATAATCATGGGATCATATTTGAAATAAATGAGAAATTAAAATAAGGGAAGATTAATATCTAGAGAAGTAAATTTAAATAAGTATATATGATTTAGAAAGATACGATATGGTATTTAATAAGGGTTAATGATATTTTCGAAAGAATCATATGATTCAGAGAAACACGTGATTATTTGACAATCACATAGATGTTTATGAGAAACATCCCAAACATCTAAAAGAAAAATGTATTTACTTTGAATGATACATAATATTTTCCTCTTAATGAATTTAACAACAGTACTTGTTTATTACGAGATATAGAAAAATCTAAAATTTAAAAATAATACCATGAATGATAAGTACTATTAGATATTCTAGAATCTTAAAATTCAAAAAAACAAAAGATGTTAATTTTGATAAATTGGATGGAGAGGAAGAGAAGGATGCATATAATTATAGGATATTGTATTTTATTATAATGAAAATATATCAATGACAGTTATAGTGAAAAGGTAGAATCACACTAAAATATATTAAGTGTGTTTGAATCATGAATTTTTTCAATAATTTTTCTTGGTAGAAAGGTGTAGAGTATGATTATGATGATCGAAATGAAAACAAAAAATATGTAAATAGGGTAAAAGTACAATGTAATTTTCAAAAAACAACTGATGTTATCGAAAACATTTCCAAAACAATAAATCAATACATTGAGCATATAATATGAAAGATTATCTATTGAAAGAAGAAACTCCAAGGACAATTTAAGCCCCTCAAGGATCATATTTAAATATTATAATATATTTCATGGTGTTAAGAGATATAGGTGAGAAAACATACATGGATGACATATTGAAATTAGAAATAAGATGTTTTCTTCAGAAAAATACTAAAATAATAAACTAATCAATTATGTTGAAAAATGAGGGTGAATGGTTAAATTATGAAAAATAAATGTTCTTAAAAAATGAAGGAACTTAAAATGATAAAATTAAAAATCTCAATATAATAATTGTAGAATAAGTTTAAATGATCGAAGAACATGTAAAAATTATTGTTTCAATATAAAAACAGTTATGTAAGACATATTCATTGTGTTTTTAGATAGGAAATAATTTTAAAAAAATTATGACATTAGAAAATAATTTTATGTTATGTATTAGTAATCTCAAGATGTGATGAAAACTAAACAAAAAATTTGGGCTATATTCACAAATTTCATACATAAAAATAAATAATTGTTTACTCATATTGAATTTCCACCATCCAAATGAAGAAAAATTTTGTTTTAGAATAAATTTTATAAATATTCATTTGCACCAATTATTATTTGGGGTTACATTTGGGGAAATGGTCCACCATACTAAAAAATATTTGAATCTATAAGTACCAAATGGTCATAGTAAAATTTTCATCATGTGAATGATATCAAAAAGAAATATGACACTCTTATAGACTAATATTGGTGATTTGAGAATTTGGGAAAAATCTGTATGACTATAGTCATAACATGTTGATCCCAAAGAGTATGTACAAGGTAATTATGGGTTACTTCACTCATGAAACTAATAAATTTATGGAAATTAATAAATTCTTTTGGAAGGAGAATACCGTTTAAAATATAGTTTCAAGTTACATTCAAAAAAATAGATATGATTTTACACATTAGACCAATATAGGTTATGGATAACTAGGTGATAATGAAAATTATTGTATTCTTACTCTTCTATGAAATGATCTTTGTAATAGAATAAAAAGGGAAGTAGGGAAATGGATGATAAAGGAAAAAAATTTACCCGAGTTTCCATTGAAAGAATGTTTCAAATTTAAGTACTAGATACTTTAATACTTATTTTCCATGAATATTTATTGTGATATTAAAATATTGAATTGTATTGAAGAATATGATAGAGGTGTAGAAACCAATGGAAAGTGTACTTTCTCACAAATTAGAGTAATTAGTTTGGAGTAAACAGAGTCTCAAAAGTTGTTGTCAATGGTTGTTATATATGTTTACAAACATTAACAAACAAACTATTGGTTATCAAAAACTATAATGGAGGGAATAATGTTGTCACGACCCATGCCTCGGGGCCTGCACCGTGACTAACCCATGTCCTCTTTCCATATTCCAGGGGTTGGTGACTAGCACGAAATGTCGTATTCCCTAAAACATGGAAGGAATTGCCTTTATATCTTATAAATAGACACAAACAAGAACACAAAAAGATATGAACACAAGTAAAATCTATAGAAAAAATAGTGTTGAAAGTAAGAGGGGCTGGAATACAAGCCCAATAGTAAAGGTACATGTACAATAGAAATAAAATACAACTGAAGAAAGAGGATGACAACTAGTAGGTCATGATTCGAGGTTCCTACTTGAAGGGAAGGTACAGATCACCTCCTCAACACTCCACATCCACCCGCCTCCTCTACGTATGGACACAATGTATGGTCCCCCGTTGGGCATCATTCAGTCCGGGTACCCTCAGCCTCGATCATCACTGTCTGTCATTTGCACCAAACACAAAATGGTGCCGGAATATTCCATGAAGGGGTGAGTATAACGATACTCAGTAGGGACCCCGAGACCCTCAAGATCTCAGAAAATCCAAAACGAATAAACCAAAAAGCATGAAATAATCTGACCACCCTACTTAAATATATGACCATACACTTACCTATGTTATCAAGTATAACCATCTCAATCAGGAGGAAACACAATGTCCAACAGAAAATCCCAAAGATCTACTATTCCACTAAGGAAGGAATACCACCAAGGTAAGTACCACACATGTGCGCCACATAGAAGAATATCACCACGGTATTACCATGAAGGAAAGTACCACACAAGTACGAACTCTGCTCACTCTAGGTATATCTTAGATATAGTAGTAAATATGGTTAGATGTAACAACTAAATCATCATACTCTATTAGAAGGAAGACCCATGAAGGATCCTAAATCCTCATCAGACCCACAGATGATCATACTACGTCGTCAGTCCAACACAGGATCCTAGTACCCTGTCATACCCACATTGGTCCTAGTATATCGTTAGATCCACACAAGATCCCAGTACCTCATCAGTAAATCATCAGACCCACACATGATCCAAGAACATCTTTAGTACATATTCAGACCCACGCAGGATCCTAGTACAACGTCAGTACCTCGTCAGACCCACACAAGATCCTAGTACATCATCAGTACATCGTTAGACCCACACAGGATCGTAGTATATCTTCAGTATGTCGTCATCCCACACAAGATCCTAGTATATCATCAATACGTCATAAGACCCACACAGTATCCTAGTACATCGGCAGTACTTCTTTAGACCGACATAGGATTCTAGTAAATTTCCCCAACCAACAACACGGTTCCCGCACTAAGCTTGCTTGTCTCTGGAAGAGTCTTCTCCTCAAGCCAATAGTCGAAACTCCAACTTTCATAAAGTCCCATGAAAAAGTATCCCAGAGGACAGCCACATCCTAGGGGTCTCAACGCATTAGATTTTTCGTCAAACAGACACCCGATCTGTATGTTATTAGCTATTTAGTCCTAAGGGCCGTGTTGGATTCGGGCTCAATAAAACCTGACTATTCCCCAACATTATTCCATTCTCTATTGGGGTATACCATTAAGACTATCTCACTCCATGGTTTCCAGTGCCATAGACAGTTCATCAAATTAACACACGGTGCCAAAGATATGGCCAAAAGAGCGAAAATGGGTCAATGTAGGTATGGGTTCTGTAACACCCCGAGATTTTATGAAAAATATTATTTTAATTTAATTAATGTCTTGTGTTGTATGCTACACCAAGATTACCTTGCGCTATACGCAACACCGTATTAGCTTGCAGTATACGCAACACTATTCTTGGATCGTGTTACACACAATTTTGATTCTACGCAACATTGAGTATATATATATATATATATTCAATTTATAAATGAAATATGGTTGTATTATGTTATACGATATAACGAAGGATTCTTGGACAACATGCAACCCTGACTTGGCTTGCATTACACGCAATCGCGACATTCCTCGATAGCGTGTGTTGTACGCAATACCGGGTTTTACTAAACAACGATATATTATTATAATATTATTATGAACTAGCCGTTATGAATAGTATTAACTAAATTTTGAATCTTATAACATTATTATTCATCTTGCACATTTTCTAAAACATGGTATAAGAACAAAATAAATTTTTCGGGTAAAATAAGTATTTTTCAAAAAATGCAGTTTTGCCAACTTTTGATGGCGCACCCACTTTAAATCTAGTTTTTAACATGTTTATAAGTTAAATTTGACAAAATAAAATTCTTTTTTGGAATCATGAAATTAAAATTTACTTTGGATAAATTTTCATATCATTCTGGTAACTTTCATATTTTGATGAATAGTAAAACACGCTATATTTTAATTAAAAACAACTTATTCAATCGAAATAATTAATAGTGATAAATTATTAATTTCAGTGGTTTTAAAGTATATTTAGAATATATTTTTACAATTTAATACAATTTTGGTCATTGGATGTAATTTCACATTTAAACCAGATATAAACAAGTGTCAATATTTTGATAGTTTTGATCTCTTAAGAACACGCTATTTGTTTTGACGACGGGAATTAATTTTTAAATTAATTAGTGAAACTGATATGTTTTGAATTTGGTAAAATAGACATCATTTTTGAGTTCATAATATCAAATATATCTTAGGCCTAATTTTTGGAATTTTTCTGGAAACTTTTATTTTTTGATGAATAGTGAAACCACTAAGTGGTAGTTAAAAAAATGAATTTTTCATAAAACATAATTTTACCACTTCCGTGAGTGGAATTTCAAAAATCCGAGAGACACAGTTGATGTCAGTAAGTAAAATGTGGTTCAATGAGATGAAAATAATTTTTGGTGAATAGTAACTTTTTACTTTTTTTACCACGGTTAAAAGTAAATAGGGTAATTAAGGGTAAAAATGATATTATTATTACCCTAACACATGTCCTAATTCAATTGGATAAGTGTAATTCGACCAAAAACAACCTTAGGAATAAAATATGACCATTTAGGCCCACTTGGATTAGATTAGGACATTTATTATTATTTAATTCAAAGAAGAGTTAAAAGAGTTAAAATCAAAGTTTATTTACTAAAACATTTTTAATATAGAGTTATACATAAGATAAATACGATTGTAAATATTTATTAGAAATATAATAAGATTTCCTACATAATGATATTTTGTTTATAATTTTTAGACATTAAATAATGTAATTTATTATTGACCCAACTATGATGCAGTAATTACCATAATAGTAAAAAATTAGAATAATTGATATTATAAATACCAAAATAATTGTAATTTGAGACTTTTTATGAATTCCACTAATTTATAGGTTAATATGACATGTTAATATTGATTTAATTAACTTTTCTCGAACTAATCATTTTGTTATAATTTTCAAAAAAATCAATTACTAAATAGTGTCAAAATTGACATAAAATAGTTTTTAAAAGAAATATTATATTATTAATTGTTATTTTATTCCTAAAAATATAAGGTTCGGCAAAATAACATATATAAGGTTATATATATTAATAATAAACAACTTGGGGTTCGTTTGGATTGTTATAGTAAGTTTATTAACCTTATAGTGTTAGAACACAAGAAGACACGGTAAAAGTAAAATTATTTAACTTAATGTTAAATCTAAATGATAAGGTTAAAATAGGAACCTAAACTTGTCTAAATACTATTGGATGAGATTATTTCAACCCATCCCCACATTATATATGAAATAAATCAATTTGGAGCTATTTAAAACCGAATTTGACTTTATAATAAAATAATAGTTTTAGTTATTCCAAAGGTGCCCCTCTCCTCCCTTATAAAAGGGCACATCCTCCCCCTCATCCTCACACCACTTTGAGCCTTCAAGATCGGCCAAACCCTGAAAATTTCTCCTCTCCACCTCCCTAGAAACATCCTAGAGGTTCTGGTATTCTTCAAAGACCTATTTTAGTGCCCTAAAAGGAGGTCTCAAAGAAGCACTTCAAAGAAGAGGTAATGTCTGTTACCGATTCTTTCATCTTTATTTCTTCTTCCAATTCTTCTTCTTTAGTTGTTTCATTATGAAGTAATAACATCAGTATCACACATATACTGATATGTTATTGTAAGCATGAAACAACCCTATTTCACCATCTATCCATCCTACGGAAAAAGAAATCACCGCGCGTGCGTACGTACATAATACCGTCTCCACGCCGTGGTGTAATCTGTTTTCCACCACCACCTTACTTGGATGGGTATAATGGTGTAAGTAATGAATATATATTACTATTATAAAGTGATATTGATTCTTAAATTGTATACATACACTCCAATAAAATTCCACGATCATAGGAAAGATATCATCACTCGTGCGTACGTACGGAATACCGTCTCCATGATGTGATGCAACTCGTTCTACATGATCTTCATTGCATAATGATTATATAAATGAATTGAATGAATTAATATGAAATATATTACACTAATACCATTATTTAAATGAGGTATCTATAACCTAAAGAGAAGAATATGAATTTATTTGACAAAACACGCATAAGAACATAAAGTAATAAACACCCAAATGACAAGTAGTAATGAAATATTACTAATAATAAGCTAAGAATATGACCATATATGATATCATAACAAATAATTATGATTCTGGAATAATTCAATTACATTATTTAAATCATTATACAGTAGGTTCAAACACTTATGAAGCAAATCGGACCTAAGGTAAGGGAAATATCACAATCTCATTTTATATCCGAGATTGTTTATACTTTGGAATTTACTGGGGTGTATTTTATCATCCACATCCATGTTTCCTAAATACGTAATATTTATATCCTTCTACAATAGTTTATATCCAATTTTACCCTTCGATTAGTTTTTAGTAAAAGATATGAAAGGAATCTTTTGTCGTTTTTCGTACGAGGTACTTTTTGACTTTTCCGACAAAAGTACGAGAAGAATGTTTTTTCTATATGACATGAATGGATTTTTAAAAAAATATTTCCAGGAATCTTCCTTTACAAGATTTCAAGTTTTTTTAATCAACTTCTTTCAGTTGAAGATTGTATGACATATTAAGAAAGGAAAATTATTTTTGAAGTAGAAAGGATATTTTCCTCAAGAATGTAGTTCAAGTGTTTTATCAAATTTATTTTCTATCTAATATAATATAGGGTTCTGTTTCTATCCCTATTATTACATGGATTTGATTATGTTGTGATTGAAATATTTTTATGAATTCCTTTATCTTATACGAATTGTTTTATGATGTCATGTTGTTTCAGAATCCCATTTTTACTACATGGGTTATGCAATGATGTATGATTTATGATTTTGTGGCACACATAAGAATGGTATCATTATGAGATGAGTGGGACCTATATCTCCCTCCAATGCATTGGGTAAAGATTTTATATCTCATGAGATAGACATGGCTGGAATGGTAGGTTATACCGGTTCAGTGAAACAGGACTAAAACGAGGAGTGAACTCGGTTCAAAAAGGGACATTGTCCACTAAGATAGTCTTGGAAATGAGTCTTGACTAATAAGAAATGATTCTCTATGATTATGTGTGTATGCAAAAAAGTATCATGTTTTATGTTATGATTATTGGGACTACATTTCACTACTATGATTTATCCCATGTTATGAAATTATGATCTCTTTTGCAGGTTAAGATTCCCAAAAGATATGTTCTTTTGAATATGACGTGATTGATATTTCTTTTGTTTACCCTTCATGAGCATTTGAGCTCACCCTTTTATGTTTTATTTTCCCTAGTACATAAAGAAAGGATTTAGGTTTTAAAAAAAATAAGATCTTTATGGGAGATGTTGAAGATCTTTCACCACGATTAGAAGATTATATTCCAAGTTTCCAAAGACACTAAACTATTAAAGACCTTGTGTGTGTGTTTTTGTTATGTACAAAGTATTCCGAAAAAAGTAATGTAATGTCCATGAACGTCAGGCTTCGGGTCTCTATAGTTCCTGCTCGACTAGGTCGGGCCGACCCAGCCTGACATGGACTGGGCCTACCTATCCAGGTTTGGGTCAAAACTGCCCGCTGTGTCTGGCCCGACCCATGATGTGCAGCCCAACCTGTGTTGTGCGGCACGACCCACGCTGGGTAGCCCGACCTGTCAGTGGGGCGGCCGCTGTGCAGCGGGGTCTCGAGCAAGTGTGGGGCGGCCTTGGTGCGGTGAGGTACCGTGGGGTGGTGGTGAAGAAGTGTGGTCGTGGTGTGTTGATCTACCACAGTCCTCTTCTGTCGGGCTATGTGGTTGGGTCGTCACCTTCGGCGCTGCAGACCATGGTGCCGACCGCCATTCCCTTTCCCCACTAGTGTCTATTTCCACTCTCCACCATCACGAAGAATACAAAAAAATATTACACAAAGATTTTCAGAGTGGTTGGGCCATGTTTGTTTTCCCAGCACCCTCTGCGTTAGATTAGTAGCAAGAAGCTCAAATATTTGAAGAATCGCGTTGAAATGTCCACAATGGTTAAGGGGGAAAATTCAAACCACCATCCAACCTCAAAGGATTGTTGATGATGGCGTCATAAATAATTAAAATATGTCGACGTTCATTGCACCGCCACATGCCTCCAATATTGGGCTCGTTCGTCTGTTCATTGGATAATCGTTCTTCAAAGGAGGTTGTTCTTCATTGGAGATAAGTTCTCCAAGCTCTTTCCTTCTACATTTCCATCCAAACCCTCTCAAAGGAAAGATGTGCCAATATAATTTAAATTGGGTAGATTAATTATGTGGGTACGTTGGAATAATTAATCGGCATAATTAATTTACCTAATTAAATTAAAAGTGTTGGAATAATTAATGTTGGATGGAGTCCATTGGTTAACTCTTTATTAATGAGGGATTTCAAGTGTTTTCTCCCATTAAGAGGGTTTGGGTGGTCCCCGACACTAGAAATTCAAAATGGGGGTTTTAGGCTCGGTGGTCCCCACCTTAATAACATATATGTGGGAGGTTTTATTTTAGGTGGTCCCCACCTCTATAGCATCCACATGGGGGGTTTCAAAAAATAATAATATTAATCATTTTTAATTTATTTTATTTTATTATTTCATGAAAAATGCAAAAACCTAACATTCACCATCAACCAACTGTTGTCGAGATGAAAGTCTCCTCAATCGAATACCGGTTCTACGAGTTCAATGGTGTAATCAGATTTCAGTTCCTATCAGTGGTTCAAATGATACAAAAACCTAGTCACATGTTTAATGAAAGTACTCGAAAAAAAGTTCTGAAATTCATTCTTGGCGCATCGGGACTCGGAATCGCACGCCGTAGATATTCACGGACTTGTAAAATTCCCATATAATTAAACAAATACTAGAATTTTTAGGTATTTACATTCTCTCCACCTCAGGGATTTTGGTCAAGAAAAGCCACAACACAAAACTAGGGATACAAGTGGGGCTACTGAGCACGTATTTGAGCCTCCTGCTCTCATGTGCTCTCCTGGAGGTTCCCGTACTGCAAGAAAATGTTCACTATAGGAATAGACTTCCCATGAATGACCCTCTCTCATCTATTATCAATATCCAATATAAAATCAATAAACATATCCCCATCATCGACGTCAATCTCACCTTGGTCGATGATGTGGGAATGGTCATCCACGTATCTCCTCAGCTTGGAAGTGTGGAAGACGTCGTTCACCCGGTGCAACTAAAGGGGATGTTATAGGTGGTATGCGACGTCGCCAACTCTACTGAGGACCTTAAGAGGTTCGATGAACCTTGGAGATAACTTTCTGCTTCAGCCAAATCTCTGTAAACTATGTCAGGGTTAGACCTATACAAAGTCGTGGTCGACATCCTCAAACTCTAGAGGTCTCTATCTCCTATCGACATATGACTTCTACCTACACTGTACAACCTTCATCCGCTCCTTCATGATCTGCAACTTCTCTGTGGTAGTCTGTAACATCTCTGGTCCCACGTGTGTTGACTCCCCTGAGTCAGTACAACATTAAGGTGATCTGCTAGGTCACCCATACAATACCTCAAACGGTGCCATCCCAATGGTGGAGTGATAACTATTGTTGTTTGCAAACTCAAACAAAGGGAAATAATCCTAACCGTTGTGACTGAAGTCGAGGACGCAAACATGAATCATGTCCTCAAGGGTTTGAATGGTCCGCTCAGTCTGACCATCCATCTGAGGAAGGATGGCAGTTCTCAAATAAAGTTGCATCCCAAAAGTCTCCTACAAACCCTTCCACAACCAGGAAGTAAAACGTGTACAACGATTAGAGAAAATCATCGAGGGTACTCTAGGTAGCTGCAGAATCTCCTGCACATAGAGGTGTCCCATGATCCTTACTGAACCCACTCTCTGATCGGTAGGAAGTGGGCCGACATGGTTAGTTGGTCAATGATCACCTAGATAAAATCATGACCCCTGGATGTATGTGGTAGTCCTATCATGAATTCCATGGATATCCCATATCACTTCCACTATAGGAATCTAAAGGCTGAACTAAGACTGTGTGTACCTGGTGCTCTGCCTTCACTTGCAGAAAAGTGGGGCAACGAGAGACAAACTCTGCTACTGATTTCATCATTCATGGACATCAGTGCTATCGTCGATGGTCCTGATACATCTTCTCTACTTCTGGATGTACCGCTAGAGAGGATTTGTGGAAGTCCATCAACACATTCTCCCAAAGTGACACAGGTACCATGGTAAATCCTCTAAAAAGGAAGATGTGCCCCCACCTTTAGAAAATTCATTCGGTTCCTGTCCTATGGATATCTGAGCATGTCGAGCCTCGTAGCCAGTGTAACCATGTTGTGCCTCCCTAACTCGATGAATAATGTGGGGAGTGACTGTAAGAGACTGCAGAAAATCTTCTCCATCTTGAATCACAAAGGATGTATGCAATGTGGCATGATTCTCTATCGCCTCACCTAGTAGTGGTATACCAGATATCCTGCTTAGTGCATATACTTCAACATTCCCCTTCCTAGGAGTATACACTATCTCAAAGTCATAGTCTTGGAGGATCTCAAGCCAACATCATTGTCTCAGGTTCAAGTCCTTTGGTGAGAAGATATACTTGAGACACTTGTTATCTGAGAAGAATGTAAAACACTCACCCATCAAGTAATGTCGCCACATCATCATGGAAAATACCACTACTGCTAACTCCAGGTCAGGGTTAGCATAGTTCTGCTCATGTTGTCTCAGCTGTTAAGAACCATTTGCAATCACTGCTTTCTCCTTCATTAGGACACATTTTATTTCGGTCCATAATACTTCGCAGTATTCTACGTACCATATGTCCCCCTCTTGTATCCTCAAGATGGGGGGTACTAGTCTACCATTACCTCAACTATTGAAAACTCTGCTAGCATCTTTCCGACCACAAGAAGGGTTACCCCTTTCTTTTTCAATGCTAATAAAGGTGATACAACTCTGGAAAATTCCGGTACAAACCACTTATAGTATCCATCCAAACATAGGAAACTTCATACCTCCTTCATACTCCTTGGTGGCTCCCAAGCTAGTACATCCTCAATATTTGTTGGATCCACTGCAACTCCATCCTCCAAGATAAAATTTCCCAGAAAGTGAACCACTTAGATTTAGAACATGCACTTCGAGAGCTTACCATAAAGCTAGGGCTCTCAGATTGTGTCTTGTACTACCTGAAAATGATAGGCATGCTCCTCCTCAGTAGTTGAGTAGATCTGAATTAAATCAATGAAGACAACTTCAAAGCAATCGAGGTATGGCTGAATGATACAGTTCATGACTCCCATGAACACTGCTAGAGCATTGGTTACGCCGAATGGCTTAACCAAGAACTCATAATGGCCACAACGACATATGAAAGTTTTCTTATACACATCCTAGTCTCGCACTTTGAGATGGTAATAGCCTGATCTGAGGTCTAACTTTGAGAACCACTATTCTCCCTTGAGGTGATCAAATAGTTCGTCAATCCTCGAGAGTAAGTACTTGTTCTTCACGGTCACCTGGTACGGGCACCGATAGTCAACACAAGGCCTCAAACTCTAATTTTCCTTCATGTCGAACAAAATCAGGGCATCCCAAGGAGAAACACTGGTCCAAATGAATCCCTTCCCCTATAAGTCCTCCAGCTATACCCATAGCTCACGAAGCTCTGTGGGAGACATCTGATATGCTGGTGTGGATATCGGTGTCATCCTGATGTACATGTAAATGTAAAAGTCCACATCTCTATGAAGACGTAGATCTAGAACCCCATCTTGTAAGACATCCACATACTGGTCCACCACTACAGGGTAGCTCAAACTATCCACATCAATTGCTCTGAGGGTATGTCTAGCCAACTGATGACTGGTTGTCTTCACTCTCCTAAAGGTAAGTCCATCATGTGCTGCAAAGGCACCCTTCTCACTGGTAAAGGAAAACATGGTCCCATTCGTGCAGACACACCACACATTTTGCCTTATAATGTCAATATGAGCATGAACATTAGATAATCAGTCCACACCCAAGATGATGTCATAAGGCCTCAACACCGATACAAGGAGATCCCTACCCAAGCTCTAGCATCCTAGAGTAAGCTCACACTGCTGGAACTAGTGTGAAATCGTTGAATCCTCTCCCTTAGGAGTGTCTAGCCGTAAGGATCGATCCAACTGCTCCGTTGGAATCTCTGAGCTCTGAGCGAGTGTAGTGGAAATAAAAATGTGACTGGCCCCTGTGTCTATAAGTACTATTTAGTTGGTGGAGTAGAAACAGATCATACCTCATATCATCTTTGGAGTACTGTGTCGTAGGACTCTTCTTCATGGAGTTGATCTCGGCCCTGCCCACCTGCTCCCTGGGGTCAGGGATGACCACCTGGTGGTGGTATCAGTAACATCTCGAATCGTTTCCCATTTCCAGATACATGACCAACTCCTCGGTCATGTTTTCTTTCTCCTGGAGGACCTCCTCAGTCGAACCTCTATCTATGCCTGGGTGGTCCATAAACCATTGGCTGATCATCCGTCTGGCAGGTCGGACAGTAACAATCCATGGGACCCTGCCCGCCGCATGTGAATCAGTGCATGTTCCTCACATGACTGGCTCTGTCTCTCGTACCCTGCACAACTGATCATGAGTCATGCAGTCATCTTCCTGTAGGTCTGGTCCTCTTGGACCTATGAGACATTTGTTTTCTATCATATAAAAAAGACTCCTCTACATGATGAATTATGATGGGTCTCACTGCAGGTGACTACTCGATAAGAAATCTCTCCACTAAGAGGGATCTCTCTAACACCCCCACCTCTGTCAGAATGCTTTGTGAGATTGTCAGTGCCCTGATATCCGGCCTGAGTCCCTGCTCAATGGTATGAGCCCTGAATAATGGGTCACATACCATATCAGTGGTGTAGCATGATAGGTCAGTAGACATTGTTGAGTATTGAGCCACAGTCATGATGCCCTGCTGCAGATGAAGAAGCTCATATATAGGCACTACGTGTAGAGTTGTTGGGACAAACTCTGCCCGAAACAGGTTCTAAATGTCTTCCTAGAGAAGTGTCACCTCATCGTGAAACATGTGCATAAATCTCCACCATCTATCTACTACTACCTATAGAAGGCTGGCGGCAAGGATCACCATGAGATCAGCTGGTGTCCCAATCAGTCGGAAGACTATCACTACGGCCTCCAACCAATCCATAGTTTCATCTGGGTCTATCTCTCCCCTGAACCTAGATGGCCTATTGTGATGGATCTCGTGAAACGTAATCAAGTGGCATGAACCCTCTGCTACTAGGGATGGTGGAATCGGTGGCCCAATGGGTAATGGTACCACTGGTGCTTCTGCTGGTGCCTTTAGTGGAAATGAGCCCTGCACTGAGGCATCATTGCTCGGTGGGATATCAGTGCATACTATACCCAGAACCCTAGCTGGCTATCTGTGTGGAGGCATCCTGAAAAGAAACAGGTTCACCACAATTAATAAGTTATACTTGGTTTTCTCAAATCAAAGTGATCACAATGAAACCCCTTGAAAACATACATGCAATCTGTGTTTTCAGGCACTGAGTCAGAAACCAGATGTCTAGGTCCTGGTGTATGGATACATCGGCTGCTGCACCAACACAGAATTCCCTAAACTGATAACCACACTAACTACACTCAACACTATTACTGTTAAGAAAATCAGAGTCATATGTTCTACGTTAGAACTGACTTTTCTGATTCCAATTTTTCATGACCCGTCCCCCAGTTCATGCGCCGTGACTACCCCATGCCCTCCTTCCATAGTCTAGGGGTTGTTGACTAGCACCGAAAGGCATATTCCCTAAAATTGGGAAGGCATTGCCTTTATATCCTATAAACACATGCAAAAAAGAATCCAAAAGGATACCAAAACAAGATAACTATATATAAAAAATTGTGCTGAAAGTAAGAAGGGTCAGAATACAAGCCCAACTACAAAGGTGAAAGTACAAAAAAAATACAATACAACTGAAGACAGAGGAAGAAAACTACTAGTTCATCCTCTGAGGTTCCTACATGAAGTATAGGTATAGATCGCCTCTTCATCACTCCATGTCCACCTTCCACTTCTTCGTACCAACACACCATATGCTCCACCTCCGGGCACCGTCCAGTCCCGGTACCATCAGCCTCTATCAGTGTTTTCCATCGTCTGCACCAAACACAATAATGCGAGGGCAGAGACCGCGTAGGGGTGAGTATAACGATACTCAGTAGGGACCCTGATACCCTCAATGTATCAAAAAATCAAAAAAGGATTTACCAAAAATCATGAAATCAACTGAAAACCCTACTTAGGTTCATGACCATACATATACCTAATTTTTCAAGTATACCTATCTCAATCATGAGAAAATAAAGTGTGTAGACCAAAAGTGTGAAGATGAACTGTTACACAATGGAATTAATACCAGAATGGTAAGTACCACAAAGGTACATCACACAGAAGAATACACCGAGTTATTACCATGAATGAAAGTACTACACAGGTACGAACTCAACTCACACAAAGTATATCATAGGTACAATAGTAAAAATGATTACATTTAACTACTTAATCATCTTACTCTATTAAGAGGTAGACCCACGAAAGATCTTAAATAATCATCAGACCTAGAGAGGATCGTAGTTCATCGTCAGACCCACACATGATCATAGTACCTCTTCAGACCCACTAAGGATACTTGTACATCATCATACCAACACAAAATCCTAGATTATTTTCAGTACATCATCAGACACACAAAAGATCCTAGTATATTTTAAGTACATCATCATACCCACATAGGATCCTAGTACATCGTAAGTACATCGTCAAACCCACACATGATCATATAACATCATCAGTACGTCCTCTGACCCACACATGATCCTAGTACATCGTCAGTACGTCTTCAGACTCATAGTGGATCCTAGTACATCGTCAATATGTCGTCAGGTCCACACAAGATCCCAGTACACTATCATAGCCACCTAGAGGGTTCCCTCAATAAGCTAGCTTGTCTCCGGGAGGGTCTTCACCTCAAGCCACTGGTCGATACTCCAACTGTCATGATGTCCCATGAATATGTATCCCAATGGACTGCCATGTCATAGGGGTCTAAATGTAACAGATAGTGCATCAAATGGATGTGAGGTCTGTATGTTATTATCCTTTTAGTCTCGAGGGAAAGGTTGGATTCATGTTTGATCCAAACCAACATTCGCAAACATTATTCCAATCTTCAGTGGGGTATACCAAAGGGACCGACTCGCTCTAAGTTTCCAACTTTATAGACTGTTCGTCAAACGAATGCTAGGTGCCAAAGATATGGCCAAATGAACGGAAATTGGTCGTTGTTGGTCCGGGTTCGGCCTAACCCCGTGAGACCGACCCGGCCCAACCCAGCCCACTGGGTCCAACCCACGATGGGTGGTGGGGTGTCGTAGTGTGGTGAGGTGGTTGTGGTGCAACGGTGCAGTAGTGGTGCGACTGTCTACCACAATCCTCTTTTTTCGGGTGGCGTAGTTTCACCGTCAACTTCGGCGCGGCTGGCCATTGTGCCGACCGCCATTCCCGTGCCCCACAGATGTTAGTTTCTAATCTCCTTCACCACAATGAACACAAAAAATTTTATAAAAATATTTGTGGATTGGTCGGGCTATGTTTGTTTGGATCACACCCTCCACTTAGAGTAGTAACAAGGGGCTCAAATATTTCTTTAATCATGAAGAAATGTCAAGAACAGGAAAGGGGGATAAATTCAAACAACCATCCTACCTCGAAGGATTGTTGGTGTTGGCATGAGATGGAATTCAATGATGTCAACGTTCATCATGCCACCACACGCCTCTGATCCCGGTCTCTTTCATCGGTTCATAGGATAATCAATCTTCTATAGTGGTTGTTCTTCGTTGTAGAGAAGTTATCTAAGATATCCCTTTCACCTTCACCAACAAAATACTATCAAAGGAAAGAGGTGCCAATATAATTGAAATTGGGTAGATTAATCCTGTGGGAACATTGGAATAATTAATTGGCTTAATTAATTGATTCAATTAAATGAAAATTGTTGGCATAATTAATGTTGGAGGGATTCCATGGGTTAACTCTTCATTAATGAGGGATTTCAAGGAGTTTTTCCTATTAAGAGGGTTTAGGTGGTCGCCAGCACTTGAAATTCAATATTGGGGTGTTAGGCTCAGTGGTCCCCACCTCTATAACATACATGTGGGAGGTTTCAGTTTAGGTGGTCCCCACCTTAATAAAATTTACATGGGTGGTTTAAAAAAATAAAAATAATAAACATTTTTATTGTATTTTATTTTATTCTTTCACAAAATGAATAATAAACTAATATTCACCATTGACCAACTACTGTCAAGGTGGATGTCTCCTTAAGCGCAAACCAGTGATATGAGTTCAATGGTGTCCTTGGATTTCAATTCCGAGAACCGGTTCAAAAGTTACAAAAACACACTCGTTCATTTACTTAACATACCCGAAAAGAAGTTCAGAAATTCATTCCAGGCACACCGGGCCTCATAATCACGCGCCGTCAATTTTAGTGTACTCATAAAATTCCAATATAATTAAAAAATTACATGGAATATATGGGTCTTCAAAAATGTTTCCTTAAAAAGGATTATTTTATTATATGAAATTAAAATCATGGAACAAGTATCACTATGGGAAACAAAATAAATGATAATTTCTTCCAAATTAGTGATAATAATAAATCTAGATATCTGGGTTTTAAGGAATAATATTATAAATGGAATTTATGACATATCCACACATTCATGAAAAATGAACCTAGTCTCGATGGATGATGTAGAGGGAGATTTACCACAACTAAAGAAGAAAGATAATAAAATTTATGACTCATGTTTTAATGGAAGGAACATTTGTAGAAATCAAAAGTGGATTAAGATTTAGTCAACCAAACATCTAAAAGCTCTACATATTTATTATGTGGAATTTTGAGACATCAATAAATAATTAATGATCCTTTATTAATCTTTTTCAATGAGTAAATAACTCATAAAACCAATTTAATGTTTATGAATCTGTAATATGATGCTTTGGTTATGTTAAAAATATTTAGAATATAAGTTTGGATGAATATGGGTGTATATATTTCAATTTTTGTTATAGAAGATGGAAATAAGTTCAAAATAAATTAATTTTAATCCAATATATATAATCATAGAATTAAAAATTAGTACAGTTCTCCATATTTTTCTCACCAATATTTTAATTGTAATGGAAGATTATTAGTTTAGTGTATGTGAGAAGAAAAGTGATTGTTTGACTGAAAACTAAAATTTTATTGATTTTTAAAATAAACACATGATACATGATAAATCCGGGAGGTAGAATAAATATGCAATCACAGAGCATCATTAATTAAAAACATTATCCCCTCCCTAGTAAATGAATCAATGGTATGAAAATAAAACATACATTGATATAGTGATTCCAATGATGCCAAGAAATCATCCAACTGATCCCCCTACATCCAGGTGTGAGGGTTCTCAATGTGAATGCCTTGAATTGGTTTGCAGTTTTTGGTTATATAAATACTATTCCATGGAACCCGCCCTATACCTGCATGATATTTGAAGAGAATTAAAGAATCTATTTCAACTACCTTATGCACGATGTCCTACTGCCTGCACATCTCCAAAACCATGAGCAGAACCTGCACTTCAGCCTATAAAGCATCACCCCTTCTATAGAAGGTAGAGAATGTTGCAACAACTGACCTATCTCAGTTCTTGATGACCCTTCTACAACGCATATCCCCTATTAGTGATCCATCTGTGATTAAAATTATTCCGAGGTGAATATTGTTCCAATAGAACCAATTCCCATGACCTAGATCTCCAGTCTTGTTGGAAAGAAAACAACTTATAATGATGGCTTTCACAGATGGTAAACCACGGCAGTCAGCACATAACGTGAATAGATCCTGAAGCATGTTCTTCATTTTAATGAGAATTTTGTCCTATGATCTATGTATGCCTCTTGGTCTCACTTAATTTCTTGCTTTCCAGATGGTCTAGCATCTTGCTAATTTGATAGTAGCCCTAGCCTCCCTATCTGTCCTATGACTGCATGCTCCTTAAAACTATGCACTTAAGAAGGTATCCTGCATCTCTACCAGGTTTTTTGCCCAATGAAAACACCAAAATCCCACCAGATCCATCTATCCCATTCGCTGTAAAAAATATACCTCAATGTTTCTATTTTGGGATCATGACAACAACATCACCTCGAGGAAATGGTCATGCCCATGTGCTGAATGTTATCATTATTGGGAATATATCGGTTCATCACCAACCACAAAAAGAAGTCAAATTTTGACAGAACCTCCTTATAAAGCATGGTCATTCCGCATAGACCATCATCATTTTCATCCCTCCTCACCCAAGAAAAATTATTTAATGAAAATTCAATTGATGGGAAACATATAAAAATAAGGTTACCAGGTTCTTCATTAGAATCAATGTTATTGAATGTAGTCCTTTTATTAACATCAAGGATGGCTTGAATAAAATCGGGGAGGTCTCTAGAATCCTGAAATGAATTTTTCTGTGTGGGGAATCTGAGGAACCATAACTGGCTATCCCTCCAATAATGAATCTAAAATTTGATATCACTACATCTAACCATCCACCTAGAGTTCTATAGAAGATGTAAAAGATTAATATAATATTCGGTTGATTTTAATGATGTTGGAGTACATGAAAATAAATCCAACATACTAGGGGAATGTCAATGTATGATTGGTAAAATAATGGAAGATATCCAGTTAAATTATAAAAATACAAGTTAAAATGAAAGTGGTTATAAAAATACCATGATTGGTGTAAATTTGGATAAGTATAGTCATAAAAAATGTAATTTTGGAAAGATATGTTTAATGATTTTAAAGGTATAGATATAGGTTGAATAAAAAAATGACAATAAGATTGAAAATTCATTTATGGAAGAGAATAGATAGAGCATCAAAATCAAATAGTACACATCCCAATGGAAAATCCTCAGTCTATTTTAAAACCAGTTAATGACAGTGAATATATAGATGTCATAAAATATGAGTAAGATCTAATTGATAAAAATAAAATAATGGATCTAATTCCTAGATATAATGGTAATAACGTAATTTGAAATAATTAGGTGTCCAAGAATAAACAAAATGAAAAATGTGATATCTCATCTAATAAAGATATGTTAATGTATAAATAGAATTATAAGGTTGAAGGTGATATATTAGAATATCTTTTTCTCCCATTTTGTGACCTATAATGAACAATATTTTAATAGCTATTATGGCACTAATTAATTAATATTTTATTAAATGGAAATACAATCATCATTACTTAATTTGGACACATAAGATGATATTTAAATTGAGTAACCAATGAACCTCATTACTGGTTGGGTTTACCTTATTTTTAGTAAGAATAATATGTTTGTTATAAATAGGATTCGAGAGCCTAGTAACCCAAAAATTAAAGTCTCATGGAATTAATGAACTTTTTTTTAAATTTAATTGTCTATAGAAACATATATATGAAGGAAATGGGAATAATTTCATTGATTTTCATCATTGATATTATTGATATAATGTTTTTATGAGATAAGTAAAAGTATTTTAGGGATTTTTTATACAAAATAAAGAGTAAATTTGAGATTTCATTAGTGAGAGATATTAATTTCACCATATGAATAAAAACATAAAAAAATATTTTATATTTTCTTATCACATGAGGAATGTAAAATGTAATTTTTTATGAAATTTGGGAAGGATGATTCAATTATTGTTACAAGAACTTTTTTTTGTGAAACTGAGAAAAGATGATGTGGGAAGGTGTGTAAATCAAAAGGAAAACAATATACTAATTAAAATATTTAATTATTTTATCACATTAAAAACTATAATAAATTGATTTAGAAATATTTTGTGCTTTATATCAAATTGATTTGTTGTAATAACTCATGATATATATAAAAATATTTTTAGGTACATCAAGGTAACGTTTTATCAAATATTAAGGATTAAATATATTTGAAATATATACATTCATGGTGTTAATAATTTCTTTTAGATGGTGATTGTGATAGTATATAATCATTATGTAGAGTATAAGTCAATTTTAGTGATTGTTATTTAAAAAAAAGAATATGAAACCATGTTCAATAAAAATAAGTGTAACTAGAGTTGAATATTATGCTCCTACACAAGCGCATCCATATATTCTAATATCACACTATAGAAAAAATGATATTGATATTATGTAGATGTTAATTAAGAATACCATTTCTAATAGAGATTTAATTTTTGGGTATATCCTGAAATCATATGATGTTTCTAATATTTTCACTAAATAAAAGATAATTGAATTGTATGTGGAATTATGCCATAAAAAATTCTCATCATTACCTTATAACTTATGGAAATTATAGAATTACCATAATAATAATTTGATTCAATTATAAAATGGATAATTAATTACATAAATATGTCCTTTATCTTTTTTGGATTTATATATGGTGTTAATAGAAAATAGAGTTGAAATTATTCTACAATTAAAAAGATGTAAATAATTTATTGACAGTGGGTCATATAAATAATGGACAGAATTTTTCTTCCCACTAAAGAATGAGATTATTTGAAGAAAAATAATTTATTTCTAATATGATGTTATGAAAAATCAATTTCTGATAGAAAATTATTCAATAATATATTGTAGGTTTTATAAAATAGATTGTTGTTGGTATTTATAACAAATCAATACTAAATTCTTGAAGCAACCATTATTTTGAATTATTGAAGGTGTTTTATTTTCTATTAGACTTATAATTATGATTTGATTGAATAATAGGTGAATAAATGAATTTATATTTTCCAAACTAGAAAATGAAATATATGATCTAATTTTCCAAGAAGTTATTGTGTTCTAGGTGTGCTGATAAGATATGCAATAAGGATTAGAGAAATACCCAAAAGTAAGTTTCTTGAATAAACTAATTATTATAAATATATGTGTTTATCTATGATGTGTGATATGGTTACTGAAATTTTAGTATACAATACATAGATGAATGATTAAATCTACAAAGATGT
The DNA here is from genome assembly GCA_963277665.1 of Viscum album. Taxonomy (NCBI): domain Eukaryota; kingdom Viridiplantae; phylum Streptophyta; class Magnoliopsida; order Santalales; family Viscaceae; genus Viscum; species Viscum album. The sequence continues at coordinate 497,538,954 of OY728151.1, read as the reverse complement.
TATAAGAAGATCTTCTAGATGACATTTTAACAAAATTACACTCACAATATTGTTATTGGATGAAATTTTGGAAGATGTTGTATTATAGATAAACATGATAATTCCATGATGATCCTTGAGAATCGTGTAGTCATTAATATTTTTTAGGATAAATCTAATTTCAAAAGTGTCAATTTCTTTGTTTTTACATTTCTTCTATAGGAAACTATAAGATTCATTTACTATTATGGGAATAATTTTAAAAAATTAATACCTGAAATGTCATGGAAAATACATTTGTTTGAAAGAGTAGATTTTTCTTAGGAAAAGAAAAACTCATGAAATGTAATATTCGGCAGTAAACTATGTTTGAGTAGATTAATTTTGTATGTAATATTATACATAAATTGAGACTAATGATGAAACACTTATATTTCAGTGAATATTAAGTCACAGTAATTAATAAGCACAATTAATCTTATTATAGAGTTTAATTTCAAAATGTTAAACATGAATACATTGATTGTGGAATTATTGTAGAATAATGATTTACCCAATTATATTTTTAAAATAGAATTATTTTGTATAACTAATTATGTTTATAGTTTAAAAACCATCATGATTAATTAACACATCTAATACTTATTTTTTTAATTTCTAATAGGTACAATTATAGTTGAAGATTTTGGCGGTGATTTTTATTTAAAAAAACAATAATTTATTGGAATGATGTTAATTAAAATCCAGTTTCTAAATATAATATGAATAAATTTTATTGGAAAAAATCTAGGGAAGTTAGATTACAAGACCAGTTATATATATAGTGATCATAGTTTGAGTAAAATTATAAGAGAAGTTAATTTCTTGTTTTGAGTCTATGGTTATGGAAATGATAATTTATATTGATTATTAATGAAATAGAAGTAAGATCACATAATGATCATGAGATATGGTAAATATATTTTTCATGATCAAATTATACATGACCTAGGAGTTTTAAGACACTCTTTGAGGATGTCAAAATTGGAGATAGATATAATGAATAGTTCGATTCATAATTTTCATAAGATTGATAAAAATATATTCTAGTGAATATGTCTATTTCTATTAAACTTTAGATAAACTCAAATTGATCATGATCAAATTGTGATGGAAATAAATGATTAGATAATAATGTCATTAGATATGTCATATGGAAGAATTTTAGGTTGTTGATTTTAATATTTTTAAAAGAATTTTTAGAGGAGTGACACCAGTATTTAGGGGGTTTTAAAATAGGTTGGTTGAGATTTTATGAAGGAAAATTATACTTATCTTTAAGGTTTACTTTATTAGGGAATGTTTTTATATTTAAAGGGAATTTTCATCAAGATATCATTACATGTAATTAGGGAGAATAAATGTATAGAGAGGACAACATATAATTTTATAATGACAACTGAGGATTAATATTATGATATTATTATCCATATAAAAATAATTATTTAATATAGATTAGAATATGTAATTAATCAATATGTTGTGTGGTGGGATCTAAAGATCAATATGACTAATTTCATATAATTGAGTTCTTAGGTTAGGGTAAATTTTGATAATTTAGATGACATAATAAAAGATATCATTACATTATATTTATTATTATTATATAGGGGTAAGTGATAGATATATTATTAAGAGGACCAAGACTCTAGAATGTTTTAGATGTAAAATTCATTTTAATAGAAATTATAGGTGGACAATACCAATTCATCGCTTCTTTATAAATCTTTTTATATTCTATGAATATTCAAGTGTATCCATGAAACATGGGTAGTGGGATAAAAAAATAATATTTTTATTGAAATATATTGAAGTAATTCATTGAATTATACATTAAATGATAGGATAAAACCCCATTCCATCATTCAATGAATTTTTATACATCCAATAATAAGGTTCCCCTAATAGCCATGTTATGAATATACCAATATCATAGTTTCATGGTTGCAGTAGAGGTGGAAAAGTGGATTAAATCGCCTTATATCTTTTTTATTACCCCCAAATGGTTGAAATACATCTTATCCACAAAGAAAATATACAAACAAGTAAGGTATATATTGATAGAGAATACTTCACCTACCATTTCCAAAATTATGATTTTTTTATGAAAATAATTGAATTACTAATGTATTTAAATACATGTTTCAATGACCTCAATTTTAATAATGGATACTATAAATATAATCATATCTATATGGATACTGAATATGAAGAGGGTAAAAAAAATTTATTTACCATATATGTATATTTCTATTACATGGTTTATTTTTAATTCCCTTTTTGGGAAAATAGTGGAATGATTTTTTTATAATTAGGAAGTATAATCCACCTAATTTTATAACCACTTAACTAACCATGAGGTAATGTTGACTAAATAATGAAAAAACATCCAAAATATTATCCTCATAATGTGTAAATTCATATTCAAATCTCATAATTTTTTCTATTTTGTTTTTAGACATAATTTAATGATAACGATCCCTAAAATTTTCTCTAGGATAATATCCATATGAGTTGATAGGAATCAATAATGTTCCACTTATATTAGTGAGTTTATTAAGAAATCCACTATGAAGTTCCATCCATTAAATAAATTAATGATCAATGGACCAAACTACCAAAGAGAACTAATTTTTAAATATTCGATTGATATTCTATTGTAATATATATCCCACTTCCCAACATTGATGAAACCTATTGAAGGAAAACCTCTAATACAATACATAGTAGTTCTAGTGGGTCATTTTTCAAACTTATTACCAAAAATGAAAACTGAAAAAATTGTTTTTTTTTGAAACATGGATATTTTGGAGGATGATAGTACATAAAATGTAGAAATAAAGATCTATATCTCCATGATATTAATTTTCTAGGGCTAAAATATTAGATGAACCACTATTTGATCAACTTTTTGTTATTTTGGTATTCTATAAAAGAAAACCTCAATTATATCAATCTACAAGGATCGATGGATATATATATATATATATTGTATTATAATAATAGTTACACATAAAATTTTTCTATACCAAAATTGAATCAAAGGTTAATCTATTTTCTTCATATTAGAATAACATAAAAAACTAGATTAATTTAAATTATATATATTACTACTTGATAATGTACTTCGATTGATCTTCCTGGAGAATAATTGGTAATCATGTTGAGAAAAAAATAATTTGTTGGAATATGAATCATCTTTTTTTTATCAACAATAAAACTAAATATTTATTTATAAATTTTATGGAAGGGTTTCCTAAGATCAAAGAACAATACAAAGACTTTATCTAAAATAATGAATACGATTTGAAAATCATGATCACCATATATTATTTGAGTGGTGATTCAGAGGGGGTGATGTAGATAAATATTTGTTATTATAGCCACAAAAAGATTATTTGATTCCCCTAAAGTACTATGCCATAGATATCATGAAACAATTTCTTACAAAGCCAGTAATGTTTATATTATATGTTAAAAACACCTAAGAGGATAATTTGGCCGATTTAACCATTACCACTTCCAACAAAGATAATCTATGTTGTAAAAGAATGTGTAGTATCCCACTCTATTAATAGGTAATCGAAATGGATTAAATCCACATTTCCCAACAACAGATGGAGTTTGTATACATAAAAAAATTGTATAAACCCACTTGTATGAATGTAATAATGGACTAAATATGATATCAAATTTAATTATAATTTTTTTTATAAATGTAACAATTTCATTGGAAACTAGTTAACATCATCATCCGAACAGTATATGTTCCATAAAATGAATTACAAGTATGGTTTTTATGGGGTTATATATAAGTGAAGATGGAGGAGGTGATTCACTGGATTACAAAAATAACATAAACCTATGAAAATGAGGTATCCATACAACAACATCTAATACCTCACATGAAATTTTTGTGTTTTGGAAACTAATAAACCTAGAAGAGACAAGACGACATGGAATTAAAAATTAAATTTCAAGCATTCCAAATTCATAAAAATTTCATTAACCAAAACATATAATTCCTTCACACCAAAAATAACATCTTGAAATTAAAAAATCTTAGAATATATATTTTGATTCTATATGTTTTAATAATTTCATAAAATTTTCTTCTTTTTTCCTAATACCAAGGAATTTTCTCTATGTTGTTCAATGACTTACCCCTATGGAATGTGGTGGTTATGGATATAGTTATATTCCTAAAATCAGACATTACATATTTATTCAATGTTCCTCATTTAATAATTTAATATAATGGCCTGAATTTATATTTAAAATTTTAGAGTTATTATATTCCATATATGATATTTTGTTTCATAAAATTTCAAAATACCATTACATTTGACAAAAAAATGATAATGGTTTTATCAAGGAAATATTAAAAAATCATATATGTGGTGGTGAATATAAAAAGATGATATTGTTAAAAAAATTTGTTTTGAATTAATCACTATCCAAAAAACTACGGATGAAAAATTATATTGCATTATATATGGACTATGTGTTTTATTGTCCACTTGGATGAAAATTTCATCACATTGAATATCCATTTATTACTAACAAAATAAATCGATAATATATATTTTATATCTAGATGAGATAACGATGCATAATTTTTTTTGTACTACATATCCTGGAGGGACCCAAAATTAGGTTATTGATAATTTACTAAGAGGGTTTTCCATAGATGATTTATTTAAATATAAATTGTTTCGGACTTAAGGATTCCAATCATACCTGCAATTAAACAACCAAAATAAGAGCCCCAATTAAAAGGGAATAATGGTATCTTTATGATATATTACATCAGGTTATACTCCCTGATCATAATGGGTGTTGTGTATATCATGAATCACATAATTTCATGGGTTTGGGTGAATTAATTTTGATATGTTTATGAAAATTGTTTTCATTGTCACATGAATAGAAACAACATGTATATTTCTCTATACCACATGAAAATTAACAATAGGATTCAATTTCCATACCATGTGTCCAGAAACTATACATTTCATGTTCTATAACATATTTCCCCAATCTATAGGGTGTTTAGTCCTTAACACTTGACCCTAAACTATACTATCTTATTTCCATACCACATAACTATAAGTTATGTTTTTTTGGGTCCATTGCATTTGAGCTATATGTATGATAATGAATTGTTTGATTCATAAGACCAAAAACTATAATATATATATTACATAATAAAACAATCGACATAAGATCTATATTGTTTAAGAAAAATGATAGTTATGTTTTCATCATACTATATGATGTTTCAAGTAGAATTTTCATTGAACTGTTAGTCACCTAATTCTTTTTATTTGAGGATATATTGTGATTCTCATATCCTAATCACTTAATTAATTCACCAAAAATTTATAAGTAATAATGATATGTAATTTTATTATTCACATTGAGACATCATTTTCATCCCATCACCTAAAAAAAGAATGTGAACAATTTTTCAAAAACTATATATGGTTAATTTCTTATTGAAACATTATATATAGTCACATTGAAATATCCTTATTTGGCATTGATATATGTTTCTTTTATTACATTATACATCATTATACACATGTGATGAGAATCTAACCAACTCAATTAAGGAGTCATCATTTTCCAATGTCTGTAGAAACACCTTTTCCCTATGTTATATATCATTCTAACCACCCTTATATATGGTCTCAAAAATTTAAAAAGATCATCTCCATTTATACCACTAGTTGGAAAAAAAAGCACGTTTCCTCAAATGAATAATCCAATTTTTTTATAGATATATATTCTTAGAAAAACCATATATGTAATTATTACTATTTCTATGGGAAACATAGAGAAAAATGGGTTTATTATCATGGAACCAACCATTAAATTATTTTATTACCCAATGTTTCATTCTACTATGGTGAAGGGGTTCTCATACATTCATCTTCAATTTCAAGCCTCACATCCTCTCACTATGTTTCATTATTTAACATAGTATTCTCAACCTCAAATTAGAAAAATCTAAATATTTTTACATTTTCCAAGAACTTTGATTTCCATGGATCGTATTTCCATTATATATATAGAGATGCATGGATCTATAATCTTAGGAATAAAAATTTATCACCTTTATTAAATTATTTCCACTATTTTAATATATGGTCTCTCAAATCAATAATTATTCTCTCCAAATAACTTTTTATTTTGAAAAGAATACCATATTCTCTTATATTAATATTCTAAGTTTATGAAGAGATTATTTTCAACATATTATAAATGGATTTATTAAAATTTCATAATTATCAGAGATGATTTCAACACATATTAATCATGAACCACTCAAAATTTTATTATTTATTCTATACATTCGACTAAAAATTTTATGCAATCACTAGTAAATATTGTGTCTCCTATAAAATCACTAAATAATGAGATGACCATCATATTATTATTTTTATATGATCCAAATAATCATATATATATATATATGTTTTTGAATACTTATGTTTTGATTGACTATTTTTATCATATGATATATAGTGAATTCTAAATATATTATCATGGTATTTATGATGTCAATTTCATATAACGGTTCCTATGATGGTAGGAAAATGTAGGGAATCAATTCTTACAAATGAGTTTTTAGAAATTCTTTTTTAAATTAAACCCATATAATGGGATAAAGTTATATTATCTCAAGGTAACTCTCCAGCATAACCATATGAAATAATATTGAAAATGTTTATCATATATAATTTCTTTATCATTCCCCATAAATATGAGAACTTAATGATTATTATGGTAAATATTTTGTTAAGGGATGGTTAATTACTATCATTAATATAATTTTTTAATAAATACTCCAATGATTTTTCAAATATGTTTAAACATGTAATAATTCATTTCTCTATGTAAGAAGGCTTTATCCACTTCCAAATGATGAATTATAGATGTAATTTAAACAAAAAATTACATATTCATGGATGAATTTCCATTCAATCAAGATTTATTCAAATATTGTGCAAAAAATGATTCATAAACACTAATTATTATCTAGTTTTATAATAACTTCAACTTTATTGATATTAACAGTGATATGGAAATCATATCATTATTCCCTCATGATTTGTTCTACGTGATATATTAATGAATGTGAGTCTCCATTCAATAATATGATCTCCAATATTCATAGAAACAATCTCCTAGATGATCATGTTATAGATAATTTTGTCTCAAAATCATGGGAAATATACCAAACCCAATATTTGTAGATATTCCTATCCTCTCTATTATACTGTACTATATTTTCTGTATCGACATCAAAAATTCATTTCTCTTTATATAAGACACATATTAATAAACTACATGAATAATATTCCCTATATCCACACTATGTGAAAACTTTTTCTATATAATCATTCAAAAACAATAGAATGTTTTACATATCTAAATTTAATAAATATCACTATAAAATATGAAATAAATCTTATAAAAATATTTCTTTTATCTCATAAGAGATTCTGGAATAATGCATTACATTAGTTTCTAAAAATAAAGGAAAATATTCTATATATCATCTCATCAGAATGAATGAATTTATTTTTATTGTAATATTATTCATTCACATTGATATTTTGAAATTACATTTCACTAATTACAATTAATGAGATTAATAATATCATTTAATTTCCATAATTCATAACATGTGAAGAGGCATTTTAATTAATTTATATTTTCTTAACATAATATATATGATATCCTAGATTCTAGTTTTTCTCTTTGTAAGATATATTATTTGATAAAATATCATCAAAATACAAAAATATCATAAGTGTATATAGAAATAACATAAATTAAAATTCCTTTTTTTCATGCACTCAAATTTTTTATCCATAAATTGATAGTTATACGCAACTTCTCAGTGCCTTATGAGCTCAGAAAAAATGTTTTGAATACAATTGGTTGTACACCAAAAAAATTATAATTTTTAATATAATACATGGTTTGATGAAATAGATACACAAAAAATTTACAAAAACCCTTCCACATATGAACATGTCATACATAAAAAACCAAAACTTACCAATAGTAAGGTTGTATTCATATAAGAAAAAATCAAACTCCTTTGGAAATATCATCTGATTTAAATGACTTATTCATTTGCATAAATCTATATAAAATTTATTATTTCTCTAGAAAATCAATTATATTTTAAAAATAATCCCAATCCACCTCAAATCAATTTGAAATACATAAAAAACATTTCCAATAAAAATCCATTCTAAATTAAATATATTAAAATTTTATATAATAATTCTATGTGAACTAAAATATCCCCTTATGGATTTTTTTTCACCTAAAAAACAATTGTACGTCTCATTATATAGAAATATTATATCATCCAGGAAACCCAAAATCAAATCATTTTTCATGAGACTAACATTTAGACCCCTCATGAGAGTTTATATTAGTGTTTTTAGAGAAATATTTCTCACAGTGATATAAAAAATTTTAAGTGAAGTGATAAGATTATCCATGAAAATGACGATACACATTTATTTGAAAATTTATTCCAATTTATAATATACACATTCATTAAATTAGAGAAATTATAAGGATATAATTTCATCATTTCACATATCATTATTTTATCATTGAGAATCCTCTAATCCATTATTAATTTTGTAACATATACAATTTTTAAAACATTATCAAAGAAACATTTGTTCTCCAACAAAACATTTAATGGTCTAGAATGGGATTGAAAGTCAACTTCATACTTAAGAAATAAAATATTTATCTATTTATAACCATTGTGAATATATCATCAAACTAATATTGAGTAGGTATAAAATATTCTTTAATGACAGAATTTATCACCATCTTATTATTAAAATAAAATCAAACAATATAATAATACCAAATAAGAGTTTCAAAAGATTTTTATAATTTTAAATATCCCTTTGATTTTCAAAAATTAATTCTTTGAATTTTTTCAACAGTTATCCATGAATCATAAATCATATCCTTTTTCAAAATTAGTTGGTTAAAAGCATTATTTGCTACAAAATATTTGACATCATTTTTACTAATCAAGATCGAGTATTCTTTATTACAATTCCATCCTAAAAAATTATATCCTTAATGGATATTTCACCTCAATTAGACCATGTATAATCAAAATCACCTAATGATGAGGAAATTTTGGTAAAAAAATATATTAAAAATACTTCCTCTTTTGTAAAGAATGACATATTTCGTAGTCTATTTTATGTATATAATAACTTTTTTGGTAGCCATAATATGTGTTACATTTTCTTCACTCAGATACATTGAAAATAAACTAATAATATATACTATATTCAGACTAAAATACATGAGACAAAGGAACCTCCTAATCAGTTTTTTAAATTATCTTTTAGTTATATTGTCACACTTATCATATTTTGAAAAATTTCATCCTCACATGAATGGGTACAGAAACTGAATTTGACAAATTTGACTCAAAATTATTAAAACATTTTCAACAATAGTTTTATTTGGATATGAAAATAAAAATTTATATTTTCATTAGTATTAAAACCATGGTGTATTTGATCTATTTAAACAAGGAAATTCTTACATTTTACTTCATATGTTATGAAAAGTATTAACTGGTATTCCCATGATAACATAATGAATTTATTTCATGAACATATAAATTTATAGTAAGTTTAAATATATTCATCTCTTTGACATATAGGTTGGTTTACACTTTGAATTTTATTAGTATTGATTCCTATATGAAATTTCCCAACCTTGGTAATGAGGCCTTGTAGAATTATTTTGTACATATCGTGGATTATTCAATTTATAAACTCTTGAGACATTATCAACAATAATAAAATCATCATATATATATATATATATATTCAGCAATATCACCAATTAATAATTATATTTTTATAACTAGAATATAAACTGTATACTACATGAAAATCGTGAAAATAAATAACATCCTAACAACATCTATTCATATAAAATTAGTGAAGGTATCATCAATATGAATTCTATAAACATTTGAATTACACATAAAAACAAGTCCTTCTAAATTACTTATCAAATTCAAATTATTATTTTATTTTCTCTATATACCTACTTTGTCCTAATGAAATTTTTCTTAACATGACTTGAAATAATGTCCCAATTAGTATTCCAATCATTTTAGTTAGACTCCTCATAATAATTTTTATCCACTATTTATTTTTATATTATTATGTCAATGATTGTGGTCCAAAATAGTAAATAAGATGGAAATGGTTTTCAAACCATAGTATTCTTCTATTATTTTATTTTACAGGTTTACTATAAATTATCATCCTTTGATTTTAGACATGTGCAGTTTAATCCCTAATAGGGCTTCCATCCTACAGATTCCTTTTCAACCATTAATAAATATATTTTCCAAACTCAAAAGCCTATTCATAATAATCAACCAAATATAATAGATAATATACAATATAATGTTCATCCTCAGTTTTTTCTCCCAGATCTACCATGAAATCATCTTATTAGATAAATTAATGTTTTAAATAACAAATACATATAGATAACTATTTATGTATTGGTTTTTAATAATTTTGATATGATAAATACAAATAACATGATAATTTATTTAATTATAATTTCTATAGCCATTAAATTTTAATATGTATCTAAATAAAAAACAATAATTGTTCTTTTTCATATAATTTTCCTTTATCCGAGTAATTAATTTTTATGACGGAAGAATGTGAATGTATCCATAGTAACAAATTGTTGATTTATTTTTATACCACATTTAATATGAAGTTATCTTTCTGTTCAGAGTAAAAATTAAAATTTTTTAATGCGAATTAATTTATTATCCTAATCAATATGAATGATAATTTATCAATCAAGTTTAACAACAATTAATTTTTCCAATTTCATAATACCAATTTTTATTACCATTAAAATCCCATTATATTGATGTGTGTATGGAGTGTCAATTTAATATCTAATCCCATACTTGATAATATAAGATTCAAATGAATTTAAAATGCGTTATTTTACATGCCTAGTTCTAAACTTATAAATTTTAATTTTGAGATTTCATTCATGTTCCCTTTTGTAAATAGAAAATATATCCACTATTTGTGACTTTTTCTTCACAAAAGTCCATATTTTCACAATTTTATAAAACTCAAAAACATATTTTAAATTAATAGTAAATTTTTTCATATTTGTGCTTCATGGTTCCAAAAAAACATCTTTAGACTAATTCAATGGGCCTTGATGATATTTAATCCACATTATTGGGCTTCACTAGGAAACATTTTCATTTTTATCATGTCTGATGTTTCATACATATATTTTTTTCTATGGTTGATAATACCGTTGATTTTCTATAGACAATTTTAATTATATTATATTGAATAATGTAACTAAATATTAAAATTAAAATGTTACACACTGAGACGTGGTGATATATTTAATTATAAAAAAATTATTTAGTTGATATATTAAAAAAAAGTTACACCACGTTTAAAAGAAAAATGATATAAAATTAAAATATTCTCCGTTGTTGTACTAGTTATCACTTACCCCACGAAATGGTGGATATTAATATGACATAATAAATTATTATATACATAAATATAAAATTATTTAACTGATTATAAATTAATTTGAAATTTAAATATAATTCATTTTCAAATAATGGTGGTGTTTTTCTTAAAAAATTATCTTTATGCATGAATTGTGTTTTTATTATAATAAATTTAATTAACAATTATTTGAATATAGATTTAATTAAATGTTTATATCAAATATTTAACACAATATTTTAAAATATATTTTATAGGATTGGGATAGTAATAAATCTAGTTTATAGTTAAAAACAAATTTGTCTAGTAATCAGTTTTCTTAGCATACTAAACACATATTTTTTAATTTATTTTAACAATAATAGCAATTTAATTTTGAAAATATTAACAGATATTATGAATTTTTATTTCCCAATTTGGTTAATAGGGCCCTTTTAGTTTTAGGCTTTAAGAATAGTAATAATGGTAAAATGTTTCACCTAGGTAATGGATAAAACAAGATAACCCAGTTTTAAAATAAATTTTATGATCTTCAATTTTCAACTTAATTCATTTTGGAAGAAGTAATATTTATATATATCACCTTAGTGTTGAATTTTAATTATTTATGGTTTACTTTTGTATGAATACAACCATAATAATATTTAAAGTAGTTAAATATAAAAAATTCCACACACACACACACACAAATATATATGTATATTCAATTATCACCTATATGTCCACATATATAAAAAGAAATATATAAATGAATATTAATGGTTATTTTTACCATAAAGAAATTATTTTTTTTGTTTTTTTACTTTTAATTTTTATTTATTCTATAATTATCATAAATACGTATAAAACACTTACAAAATATTACTTCCATTATTAAAATAATTAAAAAATGAAAATATATATATATAGTAAAGGTAATATAATTGGAGTGATATATAATGCTCTATAAATTTTAAAGATCAGTATATAATATTAATATTTTCCTTCAGGTTTATATTCAAATTCATTGTTTTTTGGAAATTAAAATTAAATTATTAGCCCAAAAATTAGCATTAATGATATTTAAATTTAAATAATATATTATTTTATGATTTAGAATTCATTAATGCTTCATAATCATCAAATTAAATTGAATATGGTTAAAAATATCATTTCGTCCCCATTTATGATTCGTTTTCCATTTATTTTAAGAATTTTATTTTTTTATGATTGACAAATTTGTAACCATAGTTAAGGTAAAAAATGATTAATTAAGGGGTTGATTAAAAGATAATGTCACTAATTACAAAAATACATATTTAAATTTAAATTAATGATGTTATTTTGACCCTAACATATTTATCATTGATTTAATTACCACTTGGAATCATTCAGATTGAGAATAACTATATTAAATTATAAATTATCAGAAATTTATTGGGTGTCAACCATATAACTTAAAAAATGAATACCCTTAATTATTTTCATTGCACCCTAAATAGAGAACTATATATTTCAAACTCTATCCAATTATATTATAAATTACAATGACTATTTTCTATAGGTTTTTTACTACCCAAAAAACCAACACTATTGTCCTCAAGATGAGATTAAAATGTGTTCTTTCCCGAAAAAGAAAATCACCTTGACCAGTGAAATTCTCTGCTTATTCTTTTACATCATTTTAATATATTATATTGATCATAGAATAATATATTTAACACTCTATATATTATAAAATGTTACGATGAGTAGGAAAACACATTTATTCATTTTATTCTCCATCAAATGGGATGTAAAACTAAAGCTTATATGTATGTATGAATTAATATCTCCATGTAGAGACATAATTATTTTTCCTATAAAGTCTTTCATTTTATTATTATTATAGGTATAATTTTTAAATACTATAATTAAAAAATAATTATAATTATGGAATTATAATATCACTTCTACTATCTCACCAACCAGATGATAACATCGCTTGTGTGCAATGTGGACTACCATCTCCATAAAAATAGTAATTTTTTCATTTCCATTTTACATGGATGGTAAAAAATATTTATTTAATGAATATATATGATTTATATGTGATTTTAACGATTTTTAAACATTTTATTTTTTTTATTTACCTTACGTTTTCACATCCATTGACAAATGAATACATCATTCATGATTATATATGGAAACTATCTCCATGAATGGTGTAACTAATTTATTCTATCTATAAATGATATGGGTGACTATAAATGTATATATAATTAATTTATATTATATTTATATCACCATTAAAATTCTAGATATTATGGAACCATGAAAAAAAATATAATGATCGGATCTTCCAAACCCAAATTCATATGAAAACACATCATTGTTTAGACCCTAAATTAATGATTTTTTTAAGGTATTAATGATATATTGGTGTTGGATTTTTAAAATTATTTCATATTATATATTATAGATTAAAAATAATTTTAAATCAATTTTAATGGATGTTAGAGTGCTTTCAGTGAAAGTGGAACATGAGGAAAGTGTTTTATTTTACAATTCCTTTTCATCAATTTTTTTTGAATAAGTTTCCAATAAATGAATATTATGATATATATTTTAGGAATATAATTATTTTTATTATAAACAATATATTTTTAGAGACAACATGTTTTATTTCTATTTTCCTATGTTTAATAACCTATGATTCCAAGTTATTATTTTACTTAAAACTGATTTTATTTCTCTTATCAGTTCAAAAACCAATGTCATAAATGTAGATGTTTTCAAAAAATTGTTTATATTAATTTTAATTTATTTTTAGGTTATCATATAAAAATATTTTTTAACCAACGTTTACCTTTTTAATTTTTTTAAAAATAAATATTTTTTTATTTTCCAAATATTTTATATTTAACAATTTTTTGTAAAAATTTGAAATGAATATTTTCTAATAACATATATGGAGTTTGATGAAATTCATACAATCATGAATTCCCAATTATTTCAAGCATCCTATAGGTTTTTAAAGGAAATTATGAATGGAAATGTTTTACATTATATTTCAAAAAATTTGCAAGGGACCTGTTTTCTCATACATAGATATTACATCTTTTTAGATTAATATATTTCTTATTACACATACACACGAAACATAATCATAAATGTATTGTGATTTTGGGAAGAGGAACACATTAAATGTTTTTCCATAATTGAGCTTCAACATCGCCCACTACATTCTTAATAACTGGAAGCATTCTTAAAAACATCATTCATAATAACATTCATCATAACTATAATAATATAAATATAAGAAAATGTGAGACGAGAGTTTTAGTAAATTAAAACAAGGGAGATATCAATGAATCAAGAGAGTAAGCATATGAAAACATGATAATAACATTTTAAAACCATACCCTTCATATCATATATCATAAACTTATGGTTTGGAATAATTATAGGTAGTTCATAAGACAAAAAACACAACAAAATCAATGTATATGGTCCATGAGAACATAAAATTGGAATAATACATATATTTTTTGTAATACCCATAAGCATATAAAATCATATACTTAGTAGTTATGGATCATTTCTAGAAAAATCATAATGAAGGGGTTTAACTCCAATAACAATCCTTATAGTCAATGTTTACTATTATTGTAGACAATGTACCTTACAAAATTGGATTCACACTATATTTATATAATTTTTATCTCATGAAGTATCCATTTATAACAAATACATTATACAATGATATAGTTTCCACCCATCATTTCTTATAACGTGATGAGAATCCTTGGTTATTTAGTAACCACCAAAAATCATTTTTAATGATCCCACCATCAGTTAAGGGAGATCAGATATATGAGTTCCACAAGATCATAAAGCATTCATTGTATTATAACAAATGAAAATAAATGGGGTTAAAAAATATTTCATTAAAATATGACCAGTAGAAAATAAATATTGTTCATAGTCATTTAATCCTTTCATGAAAGTGTAATCCAAAAAATTTGGGCTTTGTAATAATTTTATCATGGTATAACTTTGGGAAGAAAAATTTTATTTGTAAACATCTTTTCATCCTTTTCAAATATCATCCTATGATATTAGAATAATGTTATCCTTGGGTAATTTCTCCAATGAATGGTATGCAATATTAACGGATATCATATTTGATGGGAAATGATTCTGAAAGTTCATATTGAAGATTTCATGAAGAAAATAAATTTATATTTAAAGTCACTTTTTAATAATATGTGTTAATAACATGTTTTGAAATTCATATTATAAGAAATATAACATTTAACAAAATAAAGGAATAAAAAATCATTGAAAACAGATGTTGAAGAAAATATTCTTCACTCTTTGATTTTTTTTAAACAGAAAACACGAGAGGACCAAATTGGGAAATACCTAAAACTGAGGGGGGGGGGGTGAATCAGTGCTGTTGAATTTTTAACCCAATTACAAATTTTATCTCTATACCACTAGACCTATTAGGATCTTTATTTTGTTATTCTCTTTTCTCTATCGCATGCAATTACGGAAAGTAGTAAAAATTGGCACACGATAATTTTACAAGGTTCACCACTCAATAAGAGTAGATACATCCTTTCCATGCATGGATATGACTATTGCATGTATTCTACACTATTATGTGATAATCTATTATAGTGGAGTGGATTGAAAAAAAATCATCTAGCCTATGTGAGTCTATACACTTTGGAGGGGGTGGGAAACAATCCTCTTCCCTGGACTGGTGATAGCCTAGTCCAACTTGCAGCCTCTAGCTACTTATTTTTAATGCATATGAAGACAATGTTCTTACTTCATCAAAAGTTAGGTTCTGCTATTGTTCTTCTTTAGTGATATTCACTTGATTACTTGAAAATCAATAGGCAAGAAATTTTTCCTTATTTCTTTATCTTCTTTTTTAGTGCAATGCCAACTTGTACTAGATTTATTCTTTATTCTTCTTAGTGCAACAACCAATTGCACTTAAACATCTTCTCTCTTCTTGGTTAGAATCACATACCCCAATGTGAACATTTAAACACTGAGGATCAACTCAAATATCATCATCTGAATTAACATGCTCTAAATAAATGTCAGCGTTCAGTTGGGAATACTCTATTCTTCTTCTTCTTATCTTATTTCTCTTGGACAAAGTATTTATAAGGAATAGTACTGTAGTGTATTAATAAATTTCTTAAATTCTCAATACCAACACATGAGTGTATCACTATTCTTCCTTCTTCTTTTGTGAAGATATGAGTTTATTTTCACATCTATCTCCTCATCACACAAGCAACAACACCTATTAAAATAGTGTATATAATCGTGCAACCAGAGCGTGTTCAACTTCAAGAAAGTAGATAGCTCTACATGCCTTCTTATTTAAATAGAGTATGTGTGATTATTCTTCAAATAACCAGTTATGGTTCTTGGATCTATCTTCCCGAAGCAATACAATGGTGAGTATTCATCGGTTGTGTACTCACAGGTTCTCCATCACGAAACACATCGAGGGTTTCAAAAAACCAGTCGCTTGTTTGTGGTTTCATATTCACATAAAGGGTGAGGTTTTTCTTTCTTCCAAGACACATCAAGTGTGCACAACACGTGTTAATGGCCTATGGAACCCTCAAATATTTCACTCACCCTTATAGGTGGCTTCAGAGTAAAATTCAAGCCTTGCGCATTAAAATACTTTTTGGCGGCAAATATTTTTCCGCGCAACTCTTCATTTTTATGCAGCACTTCATTTTTCATAAAACACATATTTTTCATGAAACTCTTCACTTTTATGTGATGATATTTCTTTTTTACACAACCCATCACATTTTTGGAGCCACACTTTATTTTTCACGCAAAACATCTTCTTTTTGCGCACTACTCAATACATCAATTGTTTCCGTGCATCAGAGCTTATGATATTTCTATGTGTCGAGCCTTGAAAAATGAGAGGTGTTCTCCTCATATTTATATTCATTTTGACCCTACACATAAATAACTAATCTGCCCGTAAAACTCTATTCTTGTGCGTAAAAACTCTTTCACGCAACATCATATTTCATGCAATGCTCCAATTTTTCGCACACCTCATGCCTTAGAAAATTTATGAGTTTCTGATCTCGAAACACCACTTGGGTAAAAAACATCATTCCTCTATTTCATTCACCACATTAATATTTCACGCACTGCCTTATTTTCTCCACACTCTGCTAATATTTCGGGCATCGATTTATTTTTTGCACATCACGCTAATATTTTTCTCACCACATTATTTTTCGAGCATCCTGCTAATATTTCACACAACACATTATTTTTTTGCATCCCATTAATATTTCATGCATCACTTTATTTTACACGCATCCTGCAAATATTTCTCACAGACTTTATTTTTCACTCACTTTTCCCAATTTTCCATGCACTCCATGCCTTGGTCATTTTTCGATGTTTTGGCCATGAATCAGGCCTTGCGTGGAAAATTATACTCCATCTTCAAACTTGCATACAAAATTCATTGATAGAATAGATTTAGCTTCTTCAGAATTATAAAAGGAAGTACCAATACTTTCCTAATTCTAGTAAAATCATTCCTTCAAATCAGAACTGTATAATATAGTCATCAGTCATCATCATTTCTCCCCCATTCCATAATAAGGCGTGAATCACATGTTCTCCAAACTAATGATATTTCGGAAATACATATCAGGAAAGCATCATCTTGTTTTAATCACCATTCTTCATTGTTGTAGACAATGTATCACCTTGGATACACATGCTTTGAACATAAGATCAGCTTAATAATCGTCTAAATATACTTCATAACGAATTTCCCAAGGATGTCATTCAATGATATGATTTCATAACTCTCCAAGCATCCTTAGTTCAGCCGATCTCCATTAACATTGGAGTACATCTTCATTTTGACTGATATTGACTACTGTTGACAACAAATACAATCTTCATACAGAAAGTGGTCCCAAAAAACATTTTAAATTACATTTATTTGAAAATAATAATGAAACATTATATGTGTGTCTTCAATTAGTATAATTATTATGATGGATGAAAATTACGTTCATTCCATAGACATTAAAACATAGATTTATTTAAAAAATTAATAAAATCAAAATGTGTATTTTTTAAAAGTATACAAGAAGATAAATTTGAAATTATATATTATAAAAAGAAAAAACATGGGAAAACCCATAAAAATTGTATTAATGTTAATTAATTATTTTAGAAATTATTTATGGAATCTTGGTTTGTGAAGAATTTTTTTTGTGCAACCGAAGTGAAAAATAATGATTGTTTTTCATAGAATCATTTGTATCAAATATTTAAGATATAAAAATTGGAAAATGGAGGTAAATAATTAATTATAATACAAGGCCAGAATAGAAAAACATTCTGATTTTGTTGATCTATAGTTTATCAAATTTTATTGTTTGAAGCATAATCCTAAAAAATACACGTAGATGGTGAGATTGTAACAAAAACAATCTTACCACCTTTGAAACGATAAATCATAATAACCATTATGGAATAAAATTAAATTAAACATATAATATATTGAAAATGTTCATATCATTTATACAACATTTCAATGGGGTATTATATAAAACATATAGAAGAGGATATGTGTATAACATAACATAAGTCCTCAAGAAGGTTATTTGAGATATAACCCTTTAAAACCCTGGAATCCATTAAATCAAAAACCCCATGAAATTGAGATCATAAAGTTTATTTATAAATCCCCATAATTTTAAGAATAACTATAAAAAATACATTCATTAGAATTATATACACCGCATAAAATAAATATAAGGGGAATATCAAATTTTCCAGAAAACAATTAAGAATGAAATACATTACTAATTTTGGATTGTTTTGAAACATAATCCCCATGAAATAGATTTTATAAATATTATATGTAAATCCTAGATTTTTCAATATAATCATATAAAATCGTAATCATGGGTAGTAAAAACACCACCTAACATAAATATGTGGTTAAAATTGCATCTGTCCTATAGATGTAAATAGTTATAGTAAAATAACATAAAACATTGGTAATGTCTGAAACATAGTCCATCTAAAAGAGATATAATTAAATAGATATCTAACACATTTTTTTAATGAAAAAATAAAAATAAAAATTGAATGGAATCATATATACAACATTAAATTAATATAGAGTGAATATGTCATGTGTCTCACCGATGTAAAAAGTGAGATAAAAATTCATTACCATATGTCTCATATTCATTTTTAAAATTTCCAGACACCTATATAATAATCATTAGTTTAATATAAATATATTAATTAAAAAAATTTATTATTTACCATACCATATATGACTTTCATATGATCTTCTATTACTTGTATTTTAACAATTTGTTGTTGAAATATCATTTTGGTTAAAACTCCTTTTTTAGTGTATGTTTTTATATATAATTTTAAGTCATCATAATTTTATCATGGTTTTATAATTTTAATAATTATAAATATTGTATAAAATTAATTTATATAATGTAAATATTTAATTAACATAATAGATTAAATAGTGGGATATAATGTTAAATAAATTTTTCATGGAGATGGTAGGTCATATATTCACATTAATAATATTTTAATTTTATAGATATATTGAATGGAATAATGGTAAATGATATATTATCATTTATGTTTCATATCTTACAAATATATAACAGATATTCATTAAATCCAACCTTATTACCTTCCAGAAAATGTGTGAGTTAATCATATCACTTCACGAGGTGGTAGTCCACCGTACTCATAGACGACATTATCATATTACCATAGAATGGGTGGTAATGAGTTATATGTAATATAATAATTCAAAAAATATATAAATTTAAAATATATCATATATAATAACATAATAAATAATTATATCTTCTATGAGAGGTAGTGAAGGAAAAAATAACATCAGTCCGTGAGGTAGTGGTTTTTCTTATGCACGATTGATTTATAATTATAAGATGATAGGAGGGATGTAAGGAATATATTTCAAACCAAATTAATAATTATATGATGATAAGAGGTAGGTAAGGAATATATATTAGGTAGGTATTGTTTCTATCCAAATTATGTTGGATGTGTGAAGTGGAAATGAGAGCGGGTTATCTTTTATAACTAAGGTGAGTGGCACACTTGTAATGTTTTTCAAGTGAAATGGTGTACCCACTACTACCACAACACAAAATGGTCCAAAATGGCTCATTTTTAAATCATATACTTGATTAAGTTGATATATTTTCTATAATATGTTTATTGTAGATGTTTTGGGTCATTTTTAACCCATATATTTTTTGTTTAATAACTAGTAAACCTATTTTTTACTTTAAGTGCAACAAATATATTTTTTAATATCAATTTTTGTAAAATATTAGGCTAAACTAATTATATAATAAAAATTATTCTCAATTAAAATTAAAAATACATTTTTCCAAATTCTGTTTACATAAGGTGAGAAATTGAAATTAAAATTAATGACATAGGCCTTATAAGAACATGCTTTCCCCAATAAAAAATTCACAAATGTTTAAAAAATTATATAATATTTAATTTTTAAAATAATTATAATTTAAAAAATTAGTTTAATTTTCATATAAATTTTTATCATCAGTTTTAAAAACATATTTAAATTAAATAATTCAAGAAAATTCATTGAAGGAAAATACATTTTATTTTAAAAAAATTGTATTTTTTAATTTTAATCCAAATATTAATCTTTTCATAAAAAACATCGAAATCAAGAATACTATATTTTGAAATGTATATTTTAGAAATTAATTTCATATTGTCAAATACATTTTCAGAAAAAAAAAATTAAATTTTTTGGGTAATTGGTAGTAAAATTTTTTTTAATAAAAATATTGTTTTTAGGCATTGAATTATATATATTATTATCTCTTGAATATGTAACATAGAATATAAATGTTTAAATATAAAAAAATATATAATATTAAAATATCATTTAAATCATTCACCAAAAGTGATTTGTTTAATTTAATGAGGTAAATGTGTTTTTGTGAATAATTATAGTTTTTTGGAGAAATATTTATTTTATATTAATTTAATATTTTTTTATTTATAAATTATTATTCATGTAAGAATTCATTTATTGTACAATTATAAACAATATATTTTCATAATTTTGTTAATCATATTCATACCATTAATTCAAATTGACATGCGATAACTATCACAATAAATAAAATCTTTTTTAGTATGTCATGTTATGTTTTTAATTTGGTGCTACATTTAATGAGATATAAACTCAGTTCCTCATGTAATGTATACTAGAATAGATGTTGTGTGTGATAAAAAATATCAAATAAATTAAAATAATTTTAATCAATTTCATCAAATCATATGGTGATATATTCTTCACCATTAAAAATGAATTATCCCTAAAAAACCATTAAATGGTATAGAAAACATAGGACACTTCTACCTCGTTACATACATATATTCCCACATAGCTACCTCAAGCTAGAGGTTTTTCTATAAAAAAAATATTTAGAAGTTCGATAATTTTTCATAGTACATTCTTGATATGATCTTGATCATCTATGAATTATTTCTCAATAGAATCATCATTCTCTAGTGACATGACATTTGAGATCAATATATATGTTGGGTAGGGTATCTAAATCCTCATGAATGATACATAGAACATATCTAGAACCTAAGATAATTTTTTGAAGCATCAATCAATAGGATATCATCTCTATGTGATACAAAATTTCCAAGGTATTGATATACCTAGAGAATAGTTTTCCCTTCTTTATTCCATTTAAAATTTTATATAAACAAATTCACATCACCTACAAATTCATGATAACATTAATGGATAATGAAATAACCTTTCTGTTGACTTTTTATGCACCTTTGAGTTATTGAATATATTTAACCATCTGTTTTATTTAATCTATAATGTCATGTACCTATGGATTTATCACCAAAAATTTATTATTTTATATTGGATTTCGTCAATTCATTCAACAGAGAGATTTATATGTAGTAATATTAATGTTTCCCTAAAATCTATTATTTTATGAAAATTCATCCAAAGGATGGTTTTGATTCCATTAATGATTAAAATAAATTTAATTAAATTATATAATTTCTCATAGGGTTGAATTATTATATTAAATTGAATATCTATCTGAGGTTGGTAAACATTTATGCAACTTAGCTATCTTTTCTTGGCCTCCTGTTGAATTATTTAGAAAATCATTGTAATCATATTATTAAAATATAGAAAAATGAGATTTTTTCCCCATTAAACATTAAATATTACTTAATTTATATCCCAAAAATCTTATCCAATGATAAATGTTCACTAATAGATTTAGGGTATGATGACTTTATAAGGAGATCAGCTACCACCCATGCTCTATTACTCCATTTAGTTGTTTTAGGGATTCTAATGACAAAAAAAATGTTTATATGTTCCCATTTTCTTTCTGGTGTGGATAATATCCATAAAAACATTTTGATAGGTTAGAATATATAAAATAACACACCGTAGTTGTGTTAATTGTGTTTTTTCAAAAACATCCCCAATTTTGGATTTCAAAACCCTCTATATTTATTGGCTAATATGGAGTGCTGTTCTTCAGTATTAAATATAGCTTTTTAATTTTTTTAAAAAGGTATTTCAATAAATTTCATCATGGAATATTGTTAAATGATTAAAAAACTGAGATAATTTTGATCCTAATGAATGATAAGACATTTGAAAATCATAATCAAGTAGGTATGGTAGCTTATCGATTGGCACAACCACCGAACCTCTCCCATGATCATGAAACATTCCTTGTATCTCTCTTGGAATTGAATAATTTATCCTTCACATGAACTGAACTAAGATTACATACCACTATATCATGATCCTTATTTATTAAAATATTCTAGGTAAAATTTTCCCCGTGTATATTTAGTAAAAATAAACTAGAAAAATGAAAATCTGAATGTTTTCATGTGGAATATGAAATTAGAAAAATATACATGGGAACTACTATTGTAATTATGTGGAGATATGATCATTTATTTATTTCAGAGATAGGTAATTTCAAGGGATAAATTAATTTTAATTCAGGTTCGGGGGTTAAATGTTACACTATTATATTTTATAAAATATTTCTCAATAAAAAATTAAATTTGTTGATAGAAAACAATACACAAACACCATAACTAAATGAACCACTATATACTATAAAAATATAATTATATTATATGATATTTATCTCTATATCATTGTATGTAGGGTGTTACCAAGAATATATAAATTATGAATTGTTTTCATACATTTCCAAAATGAAATTATTGATTTTAAATTAATTAAAAAAAAGAAATATTTATAAAATTAATGATATATTTTAATGAAAGAATATAATTATTTTCCTATTAGTTTTTATCATAATAAAATAAAATGTCACTATTGATGAATTATTTATATAAAATATATATATATACATATTATTTTCAATAATATTTTTTAACATTAATCGATTTTTTTATAGCCTTGTGATATATATTAATCGAGGTTTATGAATACCCAATTTATTTGTCTAAAAAAGAGTTTTCACATCAATATGTGACAATAATATAAAAACAATTTATACAATTTAAATAAAATAATTTTTTAAAAATGTATTCAATATTTATAAATAAAAGGAATTATTTTTAAATAGGGTGCATTTTATTATTAGGCATCTGTAATACTATTCATAGTAGAATTTATCCCCATTATAAAGGGTGAATTGGGTTCTCCAAGGATAAATCAAAATGCTATGGCGACTATTTGATATCTAAATTCTCCTTGGCTTATTGGGAATCATCCTTTATCACTTAAGGCACATGTTTTTGTTGTATAAAGGAATCTTTACATTGATAATGACATGTATAGTATTTCAATCAATGAAAATGACAAAATATCACTATCATAGTTTTAAAAATATGTTATGTGTCTTCATAGGAAAAAAAGAATATTTTAATGAATATTAATTGTTATTTTTTTAAAATAAAAATATATTATTTATGGAAATTTATTAAAAAAATTAGTTATTTTATAATTAGATTAAATAATTACAAATATTTGAAAAGTTATTTCGTAAACTAATTAAATTATAAATGATGTTTTTTAATAATATTAAAATTATTATTATATTATTTGTTAATAGTGTTCCAAAAAATTTATAGATGAATATAAAATAATATCATTGCATTAAAATAATATATTAAAATTCAAAATTTGTCTCTATATCTTAATAGTCAAATTAAATTAATAGATTCAAAATTGACATTATTGATATTTTATAATAATTAATTATTAATTAAATGCATCGAAATTTATAATAATATTATACTCACCCTAGTGAATGGAATTTGGTAAAAAAATATCAACCATTTTCAATTTATGAGTCATTTTTTAATTTGTGGTAACATTAATAACACTTTAATATTGAAATAGATTTTGTCATAGTCATGGAAAAAATTTATTAATGAATTGGTTATTTAAAATGATATGGAATAAAATTCCACCTAAAAATGGCATTTATTTTATTTTATTTAGACCGTGTACTCTTTTATAATGACTTAATGGGAAATTTGAAGGATTTTTCTAGTGAATAAATATAATATGTTGTATTATTTTAATACAATACATGGCGATACTATCCCTCCCATATAAAAGAACATACCTATTTATTTTCATAAAACCACATTGTGAATTATAGTTATACCAAAACCATGAAAATAATATTCTAATCATAGATACCCATTTTCAAAAGGTTATACTCCCACCTTAAGGGAAACCATAGACAATTTATGAGAGACTCCAAAGTATTTCTTCTCGAGAATATATAATCCCTTTAACAGATCACATTAAATTTTTCACTTATTCTTTTCCGACGAACAAATCTATGTTATTTTTCCTAAAATAAAAAAAATTAGTATCATATGTGGATTTTTTTTATTATTTAATATAATTTGTCACGACCTGTCCTCGGGGCCCGTGCCATGACTACCCCAAGCCTTCCTTCCATAGGCCAGGGGCTGGCAACTAGCACCAATGGCGTAAAATCCCTATAACTGGGAAGGAAATGCCTTTATAAAAGAAAACAAGCACCACAGAGTACAAGCGGAAGCAAAACACTAAGTACAAAAGAAAAGCTGAAAAGTAAATGGGTCAGAATACAAACCCAAAAGAAAGTACGACTACAACTGAACAAGGTACAACAACAAAAATATAAACAGCTGGAAGAAGGAAGCAGCTCCTAGGTCGTCCACCTCGGATCCTACCTGAAGGGTTGGTACAGATAGCCTCCTCCACGGTCTCGTCCATCAACCTCCCTCTGATACCAATTTGTAAAAGCCGCTACGCCGAGCTGTCCACTGGAAATCCCACCTGAAGGCTGGGTACAGACAGTTCCACTGCTCCTCGGGTCCCGCTGTCCGCTCCGAGTACGTCCCGCCCTGTGGTCCTCCTCCAGGTATCGTCCTGCTCTGTAAGCCTCAACCATGATCAATGTTGTCCGTTGTCTACAACCAACACAACGTAGTGCATGCATAGCCCGTGTAGGGGTGAGTATAAGCTACTCAGTAGGGACCCCGAGACCCCCGAAGGTCTCCCAAAATCCACAAAGGATAAACCACAAAGGAAAGATAAAATCACAAAATAACAACCGACACTGCTTAAAATTGTCACGACCCGTCCTCAGGGCCCATGTCGTGACTACCCCAAGCACGCCTTCCATAGTCCAGGGCTGGGGACTAGCACCAAAGGCGTCAAATCCTGATAACTGGGAAGGCATTGCCTTTATAAAAGAAAACAAGAACCACAGAGTACAAGTGGAAGCAAAACAATAAGTACAAAAGGAAAACTGAAAAGTAAATGGGCCAGAATACAAACCCAAAAGAAAGTACGACTACAACTGAACAAGGAACAACAACAAAAATAAAAACAGCTGGAAGAAGGAAGTATCTCCTGGGTCGTCCACCTCAGATCCTACCTGAAGGGTAGGTACAGATAGTGCAGCTCCTGGTCGTCCACCACGGATCCTACCTGAAGGGTAGGTACAGATAGCCTCCTCCACGCTCTCGTCCATCAACATCCTCTGTGAGTCATCACGCCGTGTAGTCCACCTCCGGGTACTGACTCGTCGTGTAGTCCACCTCCGGGTACCGACCAGTCCTCGAACACTCGGCCTCCGTCAGCACTGCCCGTCGTCTGCAACCAACACAACAAGGTGCGGGCATAGCCCGTGTAGGGGTGATTATAAAGATACTCAGTAGGGACCCCGATACCCTCAAGGTCTCACTAAACCAACAAGGATAACCACAAGAATATATCAACAGATAACCTCTACTTAGATATATGCCCATACATATACCTAAGTTATCAAGTAACCCATTTCAATCATGAGGAAACACAAGGATTGTGAAATCAACAGATAACCACTACCCAGGTATATGCCCATACATATACCTAAGTTATCAAGTGACCCATCTCAATCATGAGAAAACACAAGGGTCAAAAGTCTCAGCTCAACCCGGATTTTCATTATCGAAACTATAACTGCTGAAGAGCTCCGTCTCTGGAGTGTACAGTGGTCCTGTCAGGACTCCGAGTTACTGCTCACTAACCTAATACTGCTGAGGTACTCCTCTTGTCGAGTACCGCGGGCCTGCCACCTCACACAGTAGTGCTTCCCGCCGGGGTCTGCCACCCAAACACAGTAGTGCTCCCCCCTCATAGCCTACAGAGGTACTCCTCCTGTCGAGTTCCGCGGGTCTGCCACCTCACATAGTAGTGCTCCTCCACTGTGGGTCTGCCACCTCACAATGTAGTGCTCCCCACTAGGCTAGGTAAGTCACTCTAAATCGAATCAGACAAGCAGTCTTCAGGTATCTGCCGGCTACACTGTCTCCATACTCCGTACGCTCATCTCTGGGAGGGTCCGCTCCACGAGCTACAAGTCAATACTCCAAGTATCTCAATGTGCCACGAAGAAGTATCTCAAAAGACCGCCTCGTCATAGGGGTCTCAATGAAACAGTCGGCGCGTCAATCGAACGCCCGGTCTGCGAGTTATTAGCCTTTTCATCCCCGGGGCCCGGTTGGTTTCGTGTGCGAACCAGTCCGGCCGTAACTCAATTATGCCCCCGAACACTCATAGGGTATACTCATAGAAACTGTTTCTCAACGTGATCAACAACGCCACTGACGGTTTGTCAAACAGACGTCCGGTCAGAAAGATATCAGCATTTCCGTTCCAAGGGCCCGGTTGGATTTCGGGTACAATCCAACCCGGCCATATCTCAACTGCATCCAAAACTCGGGCGAAGTATGCCAAAAGATTCTTCTCAACAAGAGGAAAACAACGAGATAGACGGTGCGTCAATCAGACGCCCGGTCTGTGAGTTATTGGCTTTTTTGTTATAGGGTCCCCGTTGGTTTCGTGAGCGAACCAACCCGACCGCACTCCGACGGCATCCAAACCTCAAGCGGAGTACGCCAAAAGATCCGTCTCACTTAGAGAAAATCAACAAAGTCTACAGCACGCCATTCGGGTGTCCGGAACTCAAGTTACGAGTGTTTCCGCTTCGAGGGCCCGGATGGTTTCGTGTACGAACCAACCCGGCTGAACCCAAAGTTCTCTGAAACCTACAGTGCGATATACGGAAACGACCGTCTCGATCCAAGGATAACGTTGCCATTGACGGCGAGTCGTTTGGAGGCCCGTAGGTCAAGTTACGGTCATTTGACCAAAAGTGGCCTGAAAACGGGGGTCTGGGCCCGGGGCGACCCGGCCCGACCCCCCCTGGGTCGGCCGCACCGGGTCGACCCGACCCGGGTCCGACCCAGCTAGGCCCCGCCCGGCCCGACCCAGCTTGGTCCGGCTCGGTCCGGCTCGGTCCGTCCCGACCGGCCATCCGCGGCTCGGCTAGCGTGGCTGAGCCGAATCACGGGCGGGGTGCGCGGATCCCCCACCCTTCGCCGCTAATTGATGCCAGCGTTTCGCCGGCCGCCTCTCTTCCAGCGGCGCGCCGCCGCCTCCTTCCGCGGACCACCGGACGCGCTCCGGTGGTCCGTTCCTTCTGCCTTCTTCGCCTATGGTCCCCCCGAGACCCCACCTTCACTGTGAAGGGATTCAAATGCCCAAACGGCCTGCTTCGTCGTCACCTGTCAATCCGCACGTCAAAAATGAAATGCGTCATCTTCGTGGTTCTCCAGCGCGGCGTGCTTGCGTCGCGACCCTTCTCCATGGCCCAACTCCATCTACGGATGTCTTCGGTTTCTCCGATGCGGTGCGACGACATCGTGTCCTTTTTCTTTCTTTTAACGACGCGGCGTGACGACGTCGCGTAATACTTGCTGTGTGATTCTCGCGTGGTGCGATGACACCACGTCATTACGTTCCATCCACAAGAATCAAACATGAACATAGGAGGGGGGTCCGGCTGTGTTTGTGCGGTCCGACCCCCGCGCGTTATTCGATAACAATAGGTTTTAGAATTTCACGAAGAAATTCAGGAATGTAACACGAACAAAAGAAATAATTACAATCCCCTACCTCGGTTTCAAGATCGGAACACGTCAACGAGCCGCGGAAGACGAGCGTCGCGGAGGCCGGGCATCGCGGGAGAACGTCGACGTCGCGAAGCGAGGATTCGAAGTCGTTGA
Organism: Viscum album; assembly: GCA_963277665.1. Classification (NCBI taxonomy): domain Eukaryota; kingdom Viridiplantae; phylum Streptophyta; class Magnoliopsida; order Santalales; family Viscaceae; genus Viscum; species Viscum album. Next base: position 497,509,633 of record OY728151.1, on the reverse strand, counting down.
CGACGATTTCGTCGCGGAAAACCGTCGCGGAAAAGACGACGCGGAAGGAGAACGTCGCGTCGCGGATATGGCGTCGCGGAAGAACCGTGTTCTTTGGCGGAGAAGTTCATCGTTGAATAATGGTGTTCTTCGCGTTCTTCGTCGAGGTTGAAGAAGAAGAAGATGATAAAGAAGCTTTCCCCAAACCTCTCAAAGTGGTAAAACAAAACCAACCAAGATAAAAATAAGTCTAAGCCTTATTTTATTTACACAACTTAACCTCTTTGAATTTCAAAAGTTTGAAATTAAGTAACTCATCCCAATTAATAACTCAAGTTGTCAAAATTAAAAAGAAGAGGAGTTATTGGGAGTTTAAAGGGGAGTTGAAATGTTAGGGTTCGTGTGGGACCCACCACACTTAATCCTCTCAGGGGAGGTTAAGTGGGTGTGGGTCCCACCTCTAACACCCTTTGGGAGGATATAACCAACAAGGTTTAAAATAAATTGTGTTCCACAATTAATTTAACTACATCCAACTTTCCCCAAAACTAACTCTCAACCCGCAAAAAACGCTACCTCGGAAAAGGTCTCCTTAAGCGAAAAACGGCGCTGCGAGTTCATCGGTGCCCTCAGAATTCGATTCTAGGCACCGGTTCAAATGTTATAAAAACCCACTCGATCGTTCACTGAACCTACCCGAGCCAAACTTCGGAAAAAAATTCCTGGCACACCGGGCCTCGGAATCAGGCTCCGTCAGAAACTGCGTTCTTGTAAAATTCCAAAGAAAATTAAGAAAAAAATTTCTTTGAAATTTACGGGTCTTTATATTACTCCCACCACAGGGATTTATGTCCCCATAAAGCTTCACCACAAACTTAGGGAAACAAAGGCGGTACTGAGCACGCATCTGAGCCTTCCGCTCCCATGTGCTCACCTGGAGGTTCCCGTGCTGCCAAAGAAAATGAAAAAGAGGAATCGACCGTCCTCATAGGATCTGCTCTTGTCGATCCTCGATCCCCATAGGATCCTCCGTGAAAGACACCCCATTGCCATCATGCAGCTCCTCATGGTCGATGATATGCAGAGGGTCGACCACGTATCTCCTCAGTTGAGATACGTGGAAAACGTTGTGCACCTAGTGCAACTGAAGTGGATGGGTCAAGCGCTAAACCACCTCGCCTACCCAGCTGAGGACCTAGAAAGGTCCATTGAACCTCGAAGATAACTTGCCTCCCTGGCCACATCTCCGTAAACCTCGTCGAGGTGAGACTCGTATAAGGACGTGATGGTCATCCTCAAACTCTAGAGGCCTCCATGTCTTGTCAGCATAAGGCTTCTGTCGGCCCTGTGTCATCCTCATCCTCTCTTGGATGACATGGACCTTCTCTAGTCTCACAAGAGGTGATATGATTTCTTCCTTTCCAATAAGAGAAATCCAGTCTCATACCCTGGATGAACCAAATTCGTTGCCTAATACAGTCAATCCTGACATGAATGATGCATTCATGCCATGGATGACGTCGTAAGGCCTCGACGTAACATCCAAGAGATCCAACTGTCACTCTCGCCTCCAAGGGTCGAGTCACACTGTCGGCATCAGTGTGTGGTCACTAGGTCTCCTTCAGTAGAAAACTCGAAAGTGAGGTTCAAGTCAACAGTCATAATCGGGACCACTTAGTATCAACCAAACAAAAGGACAGGAAAGAAAACAATGATTAGTGTCTTTTTATTATTGCAGATCATAGTACCAGACACAAAGAAACTACAGACAAAACATCAAAAAAACCATAAGCAACAGGATCAATAGCCTCCATGCCGGAAGCTAGTCCCGCTCCTGTCCATCTGCTTTAGGAGCTCCATGACCATAGGCCTCAGCTGCCTGAAGCTGATCTCTCTCATGTCCTCCTGTCCCCTGCGGTCTGCCCTGATTGAACCTCTGCCTCTGCCTCAGAGGTTCTTCATTTAACTGCTGGTCATCTCCATGGTAGGTCGGACAGTCACGTGCTTTGTGACCAATTCCGCCGCATGAGTAACACTGCATGGCATGTCTGGCTCTATCACTTCCCTTGGTGCCTCACACTACCGACCCTGAGTTACACGGTCGACCACCTACAGTTCTGGTCCTCTTGGACCCCTGCGTCATCTGTCTACTGCCCACTACAAAAGACTCTACCGCATGCCGGTTAGTGGTGGGTCCTACTGCTGGAGACTGCTCAGCAAGGAAACTCTCCACTAAGAGGGCTCGCTCCAACACTCCTATCTGCGTAGGAATGTTGTGCGATACAACCAAATCTCTGATCTCCCGCCTGAGCCCCTGATCGAAGGTTCGGGCCCTGAATAACGGGTCCTGTACCATATCTGTGGAGTAGCGCGAGAGGTCTGTGAACCTCGCTGAATACTGTGCCACTGACATACTTCCCTACCACAACTGAAGTAGCTCTTGTATACGCACCGCTCGAAGGGTGGCTGGTACAAACTCTGCCCGGAATAGGCTCTCGAAGTCTGCCCATAGAAGTGTCACCTCGTCATGCATCTGATGCATCAGGCTCCACCATCTTCCTGCTTCTGCCTGAAGAAGGCTGGAAGTAAGGATCACCATGAAATCTGCTAGCGTCCCCACTAGCCTGAAGACTCTCACCACAGCCTCTAGCCAATCCTCAGCTGCCTGCGGGTCTGTCCCTCCCTGAAACCTGGGTGGCCTCTGGCACTGGAACTCATGCAGTGCACTCAAGCGACGTGCATCCTCTACTGTTGGGGCTGGTGGAATCGGTGGCCCAACAGGTAGTAGTACCGCTGGTGCCTCTGCTGGTGCCTCAACTGGGATAGGGCCCTGTACTGAGGCCTCGTCGCTCGGTGGGCTGTCAGTACGCACCACTCTCGGGGCTCTAGCAGGTCGTCCACGGGGAGGCATCCTGAAATAAACAACGTGACACGGTCAAAAGATTATACCTGGTGAGCTGACCTGGTTTGAGCTGACATTTAAATAAAACTTCTAGAAAACAGACATGCAATCAGTGTTTTCAAGCACAAAGTCAGAAATCAGTTTTCAAGGTCATGGTGTATGGATACGTCGGCCGCCCGCACCAACACTGGACTCCCTGAACTAAAAACCACACTCGATACTCTTAACACTATTGCTTCACAGAAAGAGACATCAGAGTTATAAGTTCTGTGGTAGCACCGAACTCCTCTGATACCAATTTGTCACGACCCGTCCTCGGGGCCCGTGTCGTGACTACCCCAAGCCCACCTTCCATAGGTCAGGGGCTGGCGACTAGCACCAGAGGTGTAAAATCCCAATAACTGGGAAGGCATTCCATTTATAAAAGAAAACAAGCACAAAAGAGGACAAGCGGAAGAAAAAAACTAAGTACAAAAGAAAAGCTGAAAAGTAAATGGGCCAGAATACAAACCCAAAAGAAAGTACGAGTACAACTGAACAAGGTACCACAGAAAAAATACAAATAGCTGGAAGAAGGAAGCAGCTCATGGGTCATCCACCACGGATCCTACCTGAAGGGTAGGTACAAATAGCGCCGCTCCCGGTCATCCACCACGGATCCTACCTGAAGGATAGGTACAGATAGCCTCCTACACGCTCTCGTCCATCAACCTCCTCTGTGAGTCTTCACGTCGTGTAGTCCACCTCCGGGTACTGACACGTCGTGTAGTCCACCTCCGGGTACCGACCAGTCCTCGAACACTCAGCCTCCGTCAGCACTGCCCGTCGTCTGCAACCAACACAAGGAGGTGCGGGCATAGCCCGTGCAGGGGTGAGTATAACGATACTCAGTAGGGACCCCAAGACCCTCAATGTCTCAGTAAACCAACAAGGATAACCACAAGAAGATCTCAACAGATAACCTCTACTTAGATATATGCCCATACATATACCTAAGTTATCAAGTAACCCATTTCAATCATGAGGAAACACAAGGATTGTGAAATCAACGGATAACCACTACCCAGGTATATGCCCATACATATACCTAAGTTGTCAAGTGACCCATCTCAATCATGAGGAAACACAAGGGTCAAAAGTCTCAGCTCAACCAGGATTTTCATTATCAAAACCGTAACTGCTGAAGAGCTCCGTCTCTGGAGTGTACAGTGGTCATGTCACGACTCCGAGGTACTGCTCACTAACCTAAGACTGCTGAGGTACTCCTCCTGTCAAGTACCGCGGGCCTGCCACCTCACACAGTAGTGCTTCCCGCCGGGGTCTGCCACCCAAACACAATAGTGGTCCCCCCTCATAGCCTACAGAGGTACTCCTCCTGTTGAGTACTGCAGGTCTGCCACCTCACATAGTAGTGCTCCTCCACTATGGGTCTGCCACCTCACAAATTAGTGCTCCCCACTGGGCTACGTAAGTCACTCCGAATCGAATCGGACAAGCAGTCTTCAGGTCTCTGCCGGCTACACGGTCTTCGTACTACGTACGCTCTTCTCTGGGAGGGTCCGCTCCACGAGCTACAAGTCGATACTCCAAGTATCTCAATGTCCCACAAATAAGTATCTCAAAGGACCACCTCGTCATAGGGGTCTCAACGCAACAGTCGGCGCGTCAATCGGACGCCCGGTCTGCGAGTTATTAGCTTTTCATTCCTATGGCCTGGTTGGTTTCGTGTGCGAACCAGTCCGGCCTAACTCAATTATACCCCGAACACTCATAGGGTATACTCATAGGGACTGTTTCTCAACGTGATCAACAACGCCGCTGACGGTTCGTCAAACAGACGTCTGGTCAGAAAGATATCAGCTTTTCCGTTCCAGGGGCCCGGTTGGATTTCGGGTACAATCCAACCCAGTTGTATCTCAACTACATCCAAAACTTGGGCGAAGTATGCCAAATGTTCCATCTTAACAAGAGGAAAACAATGAGACGGATTGTGCGTCAATCGGACGCCCGGTCGGTGAGTTATTGGCTTTTTCGTTTCAGGGGTCCGGTTGGTTTTGTGAGCGAACCAACCCAACCGCACTCCGACGACATCCAAACCTCGAGTGGAGTAATCGAAAAGATCCGTCTCACTTAAAGGAAATCAACAAAGTCGACGGGACATCCTTCGGACGTCCGGAACTCATGTTACGAGCATTTCCACTCCGAGGGCCCGGTTGGTTTCGTGTACGAACCAACCCGGCCGAACCCAAAGTTCTTTGAAACCTTCAGTGCGATATACCGAAACGACCGTCTCGATCCAAGTATAATGTTGTCGCTGATGGCGAGTCGTTTGGAGGCCCGTAGCTCAAGTTACGGGCATTTGACCGAAAGTGGCCCGAAAACGGGGGTCTGGGCCCGGGGCGACCCGGCCTGACCCCACCTGGGTTGGCCGAACCGGGTCGACCTGACCCGGGTCCGACCCGGCTTGGCCCGGCCCGGCCCGGCTCGGCCTGGCTCGGCCCAGCTCGGTCCGGCTCGGTCCGGCACGACCGGCCGGCCGCGGCTTGGCCAGCGTGGCCGAGCCGAATCGCGGGCGGGGTGCGCAGATCCCCCGCCCATCGCCGCTAATTGAGGTCGGCGTTTCGCCAGCCGCCTCTCTTCCGGCGGCGCGCCGCCGCCGCCTTCCGCGGACCACCGAACGCGCTCCGGGAGTCCGTTCCTTCTGCCGTCTTCACCTATGGTCCCCCCGGGACCCCACTTTCACTGCGAAGGGATTCAAACTCCCAAACGGCCTGCTTCGTTGTCGCCCGTCAATCCGCACGTCAAAAATGAAGTGCGCCGTCTTCATGGTTCTCCGGCGCGACGTGCTGGCGTCGCTCCCCTTCTCCATGGCCCAACTCCGTCCGCGGTTGTCTTCGGTTTCTCTGACGCGGCGTGACGGCGTCGCGTCCTTGTTCTTTCTTTTCATGGCGTGGCGTGACAGCGTCGCGTAATACTTTCCATGTGATTCTCGCATGGTGCGACGACACCACGTCATTCCGCTCCATCCACAAGAATCAAACATGAAAATAGGAGCGAGGCTCGGTCGTGTTTGTGCGTTCCGACCCCCTCGCGTTATTCGATATCAATAGGTTTTAAAATTACATGAAAAAATTCAGGAATGTAACAAGAACAAAAGAAATAATTACAATCCCCTACCTCAGTTTCAAGATCGGAACACGTCAACGAGCAGCGGAAGACGAGCGTCACAGAGGTCGGGCATCGCGGGAGAACGTCGACATCGCGAAGCGAGGATTCGAAGTCGTTCACGGCGATTTCGTCGCGGAAAACCGTCGCGGAAAAGACGACGCGGAAGGAGAATGTCGCGTCGCGGATATCGCATCACGGAAGAACCGTGTTCTTCGACGGAGAAGTTCTTCGTTGAAGAATGGTGTTCTTCGCGTTCTTCGTCGAGGTTGAAGAAGAAGAAGATGATGAAGAAGCTTTCCCCAAACCTCTCAAGGTGGTAAAAGAAAACCAACCAAGATAAAAATAAGTCCAAGCCTTATTTTATTTACACAACTTAACCTCTTTGAATTTCAAAAGTTTGAAATTAAGTAACTCATCCCAATTAATAACTCAAGTTGTCAAAATTAAAAAGAAGAGGAGTCATTGGGAGTTTAAAGGGGAGTTGAAAAGTTAGGGTTCGTGTGGGCCCCGCCACACTTAATCCTCTCAAGGGAGGTTAAGTGGGTGTGGGTCCCACCTCTATCTCCCATTGGGAGGATATAACCAACAAGGTTTAAAATAAATTGTGTTCCACATTTTATTTAACTACATCCAACTGTCCCCAAAACTAACTCTCAACCCACATAAAACGCAACCTCAGAAAAGGTCTCCTTAAGCGAAAAACGGCGCTGCGAGTTCATCGGTGCCCTCAGAATTCGATTCTAGGCACCAGTTCAAATGTTAGAAAAACCCGCTCGCTCGTTCACTGAACGTACCCGAGCCAAACTTCAGAAATTAATTCCGGGCACACCGGGCCTCGGAATTAGGCGCCGTTAGAAACTGCGTTCTTGTAAAATTCCAAAGAAAATTAAGAAAAAAAATTCCTTGAAATTTCCGGGTCTTTACATAATTTCTTCACAATCGTTTTCTTAAAATGGTAATTTATTATATCTCTCATTCATACATAGTAAATATCACCTCCACATAGCTATATTATTTAATTTCAATTACCATATTATTTGAAGGTTATTCAAATGGGTATAATAAATATATAAATATATATGTATTATACTGATTAAATAATTATAATTTTAGAAATATAATATCACATCTACCATCTTCACATTCAATCTTTTGTGAACTAGCAACTTCATGCATGCGTACGTGTGCACTAATACCTCCCTGGAGTGTTGTGACACTTTTTTCATTTCAATTGTATATTGATTAATTGAATTTATAGATTTAGTTAATATATATTATTTTATTATAAAATAATTATTCTTAAAATTATAATTACTATTTACATTTCTCTAATTACATCTATTGAAAAATGAAAAAAGTGTTCGTGTATACGTATGACCAATCATCTCAAGGAATAATATGATTAATTTTCTATCTATAACTTTTATGGATGAATCTATGTTTTATATAATGATTATATTTTACATTTATATCACTATTACCAAAATTTTATTGATGAAACAATGATCAAAATAATAGTACTAGATATTCTAAACTAAAATTATTATAAAAAATTAATCACTTACAACTCGAAAGATGAAATTTTAATATGAGATTATGGATAAATGGGAGGTGAATTGATGAATGTGGATCATAAATGGTATTATATGTCTGTTAATGTTTTGCTATATAAATATAATAATTAAATGTTTATTACATAGGAGAAAAGAGTCCATTTGAAGCAAGTGGAAGTCAAGGTATGAGTTTTATTTTATAATCTCAATGTTTATTGAGATCTTTTATAAAAATAGATTTCATTTAAAAATGAAAAATTTATTATCTACCTCAAATATTCCAGATAAATATTTGAATGTTTTTTATCTTTGATAACATACATTGTTGTGTCTTTTCACATAATTGGGATACATTACAATAATACCATTCAAATTAATTCCTTAGATGGATAATGAGGATTATGATTTGAAGATGATTATATGAAACCAATTTCATTTTCATGGGTTAAGTACATTATGAAATGTTTACATGTTCTTTGGGTTATGCTATTAAGAAATTATGATGTATTTATAAAACACATTTAATTTTAATTGGTTATTATATGATATGTTATTTATGATCATTTGGAACTCAAATGAATTATTTTCATTTTGTGATATTTTTTCCACGAATTATATCTAACTATAATGCATTGAGTAATATCGGTATCTAATGAGAGGAATAATACATGAATGGGAAGTGGACCACATTCAGAAAGGGAAACAGTCCCCTGCGATAGTCATAGGAGTGATCATTAACTATAATTAGGGTTTTGGGTGTGAACCCAATACACTATGATAGTCTTGGTCGTGATCCTTGACTACTAATTAAATGATTTTTTATTTTTCTGTGAATTCCACAAAATAATTTTTTTGTCAAATGTTAATCACTCAAAGATCATGTTATTTTATTTTTTATTTAATAATGTTTCGTGAACTATTATGATTTATTCCATTAATCAATATTATGATGTATAATACAAACGATATAATTTTTATATTTTATTCTTCTGTTCTAATACCCTTATATTCTGGTTATGTTTAAGTGATCATTAATATCTCCCTTTATTAACCATAATAATCATTATATCTCACCCATTCTTATGTTTCCTTTCATTATATTATGAATAATGTAATTATGAAACATATACAAATGAATGCTGCTTGTTAGGAGGAACCATGTTGGACACTATGTGGATAACTTTTGAACTAGTTTCTTATGTATAAATATTTCCAATGATACTAGAAAAATATGGTTTTGTGTGGCCTGTAATGTTATATAATGTATATTTATATAATCTTATATAATATATATGTATACAATGTATGGGTAACTATACCAAAAAGATTATTTTTTCTCTTCTTCAATGATTATCTCCATTGGTTTGATCTTTAATTAGAAAAAAAATCAAAATGGTTTTTTTATTCTATTATGATGATTCTATAATAATTATAGAAATATAATAGAAACTTATTATTCGTAGATATCATACAAACAACTTATTAAAATTTATTTTTAAAATAGAATATTTTTGAACCCATTAATAAAAAAATCTTCTAACTTCACAATGTTGTGCCCATTTTTTATTGTTCTAGTACTTGTAATATTTAGATAGATATCATTTCTAATAGTTATAGAACCACCATATCAGTATTTTATCTGTTATATATTTCTTTTATCCTTTTTCAAATGTAATTATTATAAAATATTAAGTATCCTTCCCTTTTTCCATTTACTGACTTTTTGGGAGCCCTGAATAGTTAATGACTATTGTATATCTCTCCTAATTGAGGTCAAACTTTCTTTTGAAACACATTTTTATTTTCATGGAATAATGGTTATTAAATAATATTCATATGGAAATTTATAGTAACATAATCCATAGATTTCCTCAAGCTTATTATTTCTATTTTGGATAGATAAATGTGTTGTACACTTATATAAAGAGATATTTTTTCTTAATATTTTTTCTTAACAATTTGAGTAAATACCCATAAACCACATAAATCATCATTTCTAGAGGATGTAAATATTATTCCAAAAAAATTTAATTTTTCTTATAAATAATATAATTCCAATATTAGCCTCAAGAACTAGTTTTATTAAGAAATTTTTAGCATTACCATATAAATCATCATGTTATTTTATCAGATAATTATCCATTCATTACTTGTATTTTGAGAGATATTACTTATTATGAATATTATACTCCTTCTAAGATATATGATTCATCATTTCAGGGGTTTTCAAAATATAAATATCATATAGTTTTTTATTTTTATGAAAACACAATTATTTTAGATATATTTACCATTTTCAAATATTTAATGTTCATATATTAGAATAATTCATTCAAAACAATTATGAGTACCCTATGATGAATCATCCATTACATCAATATCATTTTCAAAGAATCACTACATCCTAACAGGCATATTTTTAGAATTTGTAAAAATTTATTCCACATTATTAAACGTTCAGTATTATTCATAAAACATCAAGTTAGATTTTTATATAATTAACATTTACCCAAGTATCTTCACAATATCGATTTTTATATCCTAAAATTTATACTTTTCCCAACTATGAAACCCACCATAAATTTTCTATAGTTTTTTAGGTAAATTATTGAGATATATAATTTATTTTTGTTTTTATGTGTTAATATCAAGGAAGACATTATATTCAGTTTCAAATATATTCTTTATATAGTTTTCATCCACTATTAATTCATCACTACATGAGTTGTGACCATCTTACGTAAAATATCAACTTATATTTGTATATTTTATAGAATTACATTACAAAGAATCACTACATGAAATAGGCCACTTTTATTCCTCTTTCCTCAAAATTATTCTTTACTTTTATCCATATAATTTTCATACCTTTATGATATTCCCTATAAAAATTGGATGATATGTTTTTAAGTATCCCCTATGAATTTTATTTATATGATTTTTCACAGAAATTCTCCTGTTTTGTTCTTCATTTGTAGTGAAATTTAATGCTATTAACTACTTTGTACATAAAACAATAGAGGGATCAACCCTCTTATTTATATCTTCCTGTTAATAGTTTTAGTGATGAAACCTATAAATCTTTTGATACATTCCTAAATCACCTTATCTTTTTAATATTAAAATTAGGATTTGATTTCCACTTATTTAATATTCAATATACTCATGCATTTAACATATAACATCCATATAGATCTCATCTTGTAATACATTTCATTTATCATTTAGAAACATAGGAGGGTGTTGTGAAAATCACCAACAAAATTATAATATATTTCCACCAGAAAAGAGATCATTGGGTAAAATATATATGTAATGTTTCTCATTATCATTTGAACACTATATAATTTTATATTTTTCTCTAGTAATTCATATATGAATAAATTTTTTGATTACATTGGTTAATTTTCCCCTAAGAGTTATATCTTCTCCCTTTCTGATATCATTGATTTTTGGCCTCGAACTATATATTTTTTGTTATTTGATTATCATGTTTCCATTGTACATATTATTAATCTTGTACCTCATATCTATATCTCTATGAAATCTTAGAAATCATGTACACACGTTTCCTGAAAATTATAATTATATAGAATTTATGACCTAACCATTTTTCAAAAAATTTGTCTTCACTACAAATTCCATAGAATCATTTATTTATGTTACTAGATAGATTATTCTAACAACATCCATCACTTATAGAATTTATGATATATGTGATGGAAATATCTTTTTTTAAAACCCAATATTTTTTTCATCATAAAAATAATATACACCTATACTATGTATGGATCTATGATCCACTCTGACTCACCTTTTTTGATCAAATTATCAGGGGACCCTTATTTTCTCTATTACTCCTTCTATTTTTGAATTCCTATTATAGTACAATTATGTCAGGGCAGTTAATATGTTTCAAAAAATCTAATTTCACATATTATTTTTGAAATTAATCCCCTATGACCATTTAATGATAGTTTCTATAAATTTATATGTCATGCTAACTAAAATGTATGACTAACATATAATTAAATTTTAGATGAAATTTTAAAAGGTTTATCCTAAATGTGATACCCTACTTCTTCATATAATCAACATTTGGTTGATGTATTGATTTTATTATCAAAAAAATTTAGTTGTTAAAAAATCAAAAAAAATTCCCATACATTGTTTTAGTATAAATCATACTACTCACTATATGAGTGAAAATCAATATATTCCCACTGTTGAATATTTGGAATTATTTTAAAAGGAACCACATATTATTCATATCAACATATTTAACTATATAATTAGTCATATACCTAACATATCATATGATGTCTCAAAAAATTAAATATCTACTTTTAAGAGGACTTAAAAGTTAATGAAATAATTAAAACATTAAAAGGATGATTTTAAATTACTTTAAATTATTTTGGATGATATATTATTTTGTTTGATCATTTAAACAGTAATTTTATCTTCTTACATCCAAATAAATAGCACTACAATGATTATCTATTAGACTGGATTTTCTCATATTTTTTTAAATATTCATAAAACTGTGTAGATCAATATTCTTTTTAAATGTTTATTACAAATATTTATTTAATATTATATGTTAAAAAATGCATTACTCATTTTTTAAAATAAATAATGATAAATGTTATAATTAATATTTCCAAATGTATGAAAATATTAAAAATACTTATACAATGGCCTTCAAGACCCTCATTTTTTAATATAAATTTTCTTTAAATCCTACAATAAATATTAAATAAATATGTTGAAGTTATTGTTTCTATCTCCCAAGAGGCATTTGAATAAAATAACTCATCTATTGCTAAAATATTTTCTTCATATAATTATCTCAACTTTAGTATACATGAAATGATTTTCACTCTAATTATCTCTTTATAAAATGGAGATTATGAAACTACTTAGGATAAATTAAAATTTATTTTAATAATCATGATATCAAATTTCATTGACTTACAACAACTAAAGCATTATGTGGACTTGTTTTCCTTGTGTATATAATATTTTTATGGACTCTTATTTTTCACAATACATGATATCTTACAAGCATGATAAAATTTTATAATCTCTTGAAAATATTATATGGGTAGTCAAAAATTTATGAAGTAGAAAATCATTACATAATTCATAGTACTCAAATATCATACATGTAGATTTAAGGTTAAATATGACTTCTCAATTATTTATAATATAAGATTAATATTTTAAAAAATTATTATCATATATTAAATGAATTATGTTTTTATAAAATATTGCATAGAGTAATGATTTTTATATATTAAATGAAAAAATTGTTTATTCCGGATAAGAATTTATACACACACAAAAATTCATATAATACTACAAAATTCATATTTTGAGAACCAATAGTTATAATCCACATCCAGAAGAGTTTTAAGATGTAGAAGATTTATGTTTTTCAAACATCAATAAAGAACTGAATATTTATATAATAATATTATGAAAATTTAAAATTTAACACCTAACATCTCAATTCAACACAAAAATATATCTCAAACATCATATAACACATTCTATTCATGTTCGATGTCAAAGATAACATATATAATAATTCTATGGAAACCTTTTAATTTGATATATAATTTTAATATATTGATAACCATCATAGTATATTAGTTCAGTTGGAGCTCCCTAACTATAAAAATTGATCCTTAAAATTTATAAGAGGTATTAACATAGGAAATATACACATTCCCTATGAGGTTATCTACACCACTATCGGGCTCTTCATCTTCATCAGGTACACCATTCCATTTTTTACTACATGTTCATCATTATTCACAATATATGTTATATAATATGAAAAATCATAAAACATTATGATCTAATATCTATGACCCTAAATTAGATCCACATTTGGTTAAATATGCGTGACCTTAAAATCTTATCACTACATTTTTGACATAGATCTATGACCATAAAGCTCCAACACATTTACATACAACCAGTATAATACTTAACTACATGTATGTTCCACCCCCTGGGGACTAATCAAACCTGAAATAGATTATTTGTCAATTTTGGTTAGTCCTTATCATATTGGGAATATAAGATCCACCCCCCAAATTAGTCAATTCTCTATGACCTAAAAATCTCAAAACGTGATCAAATTTTTTCTATAACACTAAATAGAGAACCATATTAGGATTAAGATATATATTGGTAATTTTTTCAATAATTTGGCAAAAATATCATTGATAAAAAATATATAATGGTATATTTGTTTTATCATATTAAAAAATAAAATGGGAATCATGAGTAAAAGTTGAGTTTAATTCTATAATTCCAAAATCACTACATTGATAAAGTAAGATATTATATCTCAATAAAAGCGTTATATTTAATATTTATGTTATTGGAATACACACATACTAAGAATGAAATATAAAATATTAATATAACAATTGAGTTAATGGTTAGAGAACTATGTTTTTCTCCACAATATATTATCTTAATTATTTAAAAGACGCATATGGAGTCTATCTAAGGGTACCCAAACCCCTATTGAGTGAACCTTTATTTCTATTAATAATATTTTCTGATTTGAACTACTATGAAAAATTTACCATTTCAATAGTCATAATACCCACCATTGATTACAATGATGGTTCATGTGCACCTTATATCACATACATGTACTCTTTTAATATTACATTCTCTAGGGAAAATCATTTTATATAGATTCCTGGTTGAAAAAATATGGATTATTGTGAAATTGATGTTGAATATGAATTTATCTATTTAATACAGCCAATATTACTCATTAAGTTTTAATTTTAGAATTATTACTTTATCTAAATAACAAAATATAGATTATTATGATGACACGTAAAAACAATATATGTTTTATCTCTACTCTCTTTAGTGCACACATTTAGGAATGTAATCAACCCATAAAATCTATTTATTCTACTAATGTGTATTTCCATCATTATATAGATAACCAATATCTTTATGTTCAGGATTTTTTCTGAATGATTTTTAGATTTTTCATTACATGGATCTTCCAATATACCATAGATTGGTTCTAAATGTCTATCCAAAATTATATTCATTACTAAGGAAAAATTATAATGTTATATATAATACAAAAAAAAATAAAACATTTGAATATATTTTTTTATAAATAATTTCATATGAGTCTATGTGATGGTGTGATGGAAAAAATAAAACCTAAAAATTGATTATTTTTATTTATCAAAATAAAATATAAATATCAAATCCATAATTTGGAAATAGGTGAAAAAAATAAATGAAATATTCCATTGAGAATGGAATGTTTGAAAGCTTGATCACATATTAACAATGATTATTATTTTTAAATCATCAAGATCCCACTAGGATGTGTCAATATGTTTCTAAAGGATTTTCATATAAACATACATAAAATTATTTTTCATATATTATTTTTCCACATAGAATGCCATATCTTCCAACTCTTGTTAAAATGATTCCACCCCATAATAATTGTTATAATTATTCCATCAGATCCTAACCATAGTAAATTCCACCTTGAGAAATTCTATTTTAAGATCATTTTTTACATCTCTCCATTTGTGGCCTTAAACCAAACACAAATTCATACCCGAATATCCTTATGTAGAACCAGTGCATCATATTTATTTTGATATTCTAAGACATTATAATATATATTTATTTCAATGAAGTTGTTATTTTATTTTTTGTTAGGTTACTCCCACGCCCTGAGGTTCATTTGAGTCATGTAATAGTGTGATTAATAAATATCACCACCTATGCATAACACCTTAATGTGTTGGTGAATTTATAATTATTTGTTTATAATTTCACAAAAAGTGTATCATTAATTATTGACTGGAATATTTACTAATCCCATATTCTCAATACCATACTCCCAGTTGTTAATTCAATATTCTATCACAATCCATTTTCTTTCCTAGGAATATAGTCATTGATTACGTTATTTAAAAAAGGATATTTTTTTAGATAATGGGGAAAAGGGGATGAACTTTTTTTACCCTAATCTTTGATAGCCTTTGTGAGTGTCTTAATAGAAAGATATTCATTGGAGGTTACACCACTGAAAAATATATTTGCATGAGAATAATTTTTTTTACATAATCATTTGTTTCTTCTTTGTTCATGATCATTAACCTCACATAGTTCTCAACACGTTAGAGGGATATTTTATAAAGATACATTTCGGGTTTCTAAAAAAATATGTGAGATATTCCATCTCATTAGTTATTTATTAAATTTTTTAACAAAATAATCCTTGTATGATAGGAAATGTATGAGAACAGAAAACAACCTATCCTCAGATTTTATTAATATAACATATAATCTAGCCATTTTAATAATCCAATAATTTAACATTATATTGGAAGTATTAGGTTCTCGAATGATATGATTTTTTGTAATTATGATTAAATATTATCCATAATTAATGTAGAAGCAATTTATATTGTTCTCAATGTATTTTTTAATGGGGTACTGGTGCATAAATCCTAAGAGGTTGGGGGGGTAGAATCCTATATGGTCAAATTTTTTTACAAAATTCTTTTTCTTCATTATATCCTTAAACACATATTTTTTGAATCATTTAGTTATAATTAATTCATACAGCTATATCCTTGTACATAATAACATATAACAAAACATGTATAAATTAAATTTGACTATATATGGATGTAAATATTTTCATGATTCATGTTTAAAACGATTCTACATACTATGTTCAACTAATGTTGAGACACATATAATATAACATAATCTTTTTATCTATATAATTCTAGATTTATAGTTTTGATATGACATGATGTACACTATATTACAAAGGTGTGGGGTATTTATTTTGTAGTAGTGATCAATATATTATCCCATATTACTTGTTTTTACTAGAATCCCTTTTTTTCTTCTGATTTCATATCTTGATATAGAAAAAAAATTATAGAAAAGTATTTCTTTTCACCCAATAATTTATGCTCTTTTTTCTCATCTTAGAGTGAAAATTACTACCTCAATTAATAAAAGTAAAACATATAAATCTTTTTCTATGAAAAATAGAGTACTTCCATATCATCTAAAAAATCCATTTTCTAAAAAATTCCCATAGTTGATGGTAACTGGCCAGTATCATAAATTGGCACACTGAACTTGTTCTTCTCTCCAAAATTATTTTTAAAAACTTAGTATGTTTACTTCGTTAAAATAGTATTATCACATTTATTCTTCCATTATACTACATGAATAATATCCTCACTCATCTCTTTCAAAACATGATTATTCTCTCAAATCTTACTCATGGATATAATGTTGTTCTTCTTATTAAGTGAATTATCTTCTGAATATCTTTTCCTATCTGGTCTATATCATTATCACATCATTATATTAATTAAAAAACTATTTTTATCTATCATTATCATTCTTGTACTTTATTTATTTTCTCATGTCAACATATATAGTACAAGTTTCTTCATTAAGTTAGCGGTTCATTCACATACCCAATATTGTATTCTACTCTACTCATAAACTTATCCAAGAGAAATAATCCTGAGTGAAAAAATATTTTTTCCATTAGTGATTTTATTTTTTGAAATATTTTGTATTATAAAAAATACCAGTGTTTAATAAAACTCACACATTTTGATGAATCAAATTAGTGTTCAATATTGATATCAAATGGGTTTTTATCAAATTTAGTTGTAAAAATCTACAATTTAATAACTTTTCTATGGATATATTAAATAAATTCATTATAGATGTAGTTTAGAGTTGACTTTTTATCAATAATTTTAGAGGAACCCATATATTCATAAAATCATATAATTTAATAAAATATAAAATAAATACAATCTATATGATATTATATTTATTTATTCTAATCTATGAATTAAAAATAATTTTTTTATTCATCCATTATATGGAATAACTTACATCCTATGATTTTTATTTCAATATTTGATTAAATAATTAATTTATTTAGTTCCCGATTTGAGAGATCTCCCACCCTTTTATATAATTAAAATTTACATTATTGGCTCCATTAATATAATCATCTCACTACGTCATCTTAAATAATAATGATTGAGATGTTGTTGTATATCATAAGATATAATGTATCAACTCTAATAATTTTCTAAAAATCATATTAAATTTGATCTTCATTATCAATTGAATCATCAATATTATCATATAAATAATACGATTCAATCATGGATAATAAAAAAATAGTCTTCATGGAACATAAAAATCATTGATATTTTTAAATATAATTTTCATCGATATTATATATCATGGATTCTCAAAATTTTAAACCTTATGATAGTGTATTGAATTAATTGTATTACCGTTGACTTATTTTCCATGTTGTTATGATCATCACCCACATATTTTAATCTTGTATCACACACTAATTGAGGTGTCTATGATATTTAATACCATAAACAAATATCTCTTTCATTATCTCATTTGAATTTTCACTTCAGATATTAAAATTTTAAAACATATTTATTCACTTTTATTTTTAAAATTTCACTCTTAATGTTATAAATTTTATGATGTAGCCCTACATAATTCATTTTATAAAGACAATTTATTCATATTATGAAACTAGAGATACTAGTTATCACATATGAGGTTAGATTTTTTCATTCATTCACCAATTTTGTAGAAAACTGATTATTTCGGTTGAGTTGGGAAGTAATATAAGAGTCTATGATGTCATATGAAAATGTAAGAAGTCAAATATTTTACAGAGAAATCATAAAAAATAAACTATATTCATATAATTATTAAAATGTCATATTAAACCACTATTTATGTCATTTAATAATTATAAATTCCTATAAATGTAAATAATGTCAAATTATATGACATAAAAATCCTGAAAATATGATTTAATTATTTTTTCATCTTCATCTTCAATTTTTATAGACTTTTACAAAAGAAATAATGGGTTCTTGATATAACTCTATGACTTATAATTATTTAATAAAAGGATTATATAAACACTATGTACAACTAAATATTTAGTACGAACAATGAGTGTGAATTATAATACTTTATCTAGCTCTCCCAAACACAAGGTACATTTTTTTTATGTTATTATTGACATATTACACATGATATTCAATGAAGCTCAATTCAATCATCTTCTTTCCTTCTTCCAGGCCTCATAACCTATTGTGATAAATTACTTATTTTTCACTTAGAACATGTTTTTTCATTTAATATCATGTCATTAATCAATATATGTATGAGTATCAATGTAGAATATATACAGCGAGGTCATCACGGTGATTTGAATCATATTATATCTATTTTATTCATGTATATATTGGAGTCCAATAACAAACCAGGAATGTTGTAAAATGATAGAAAATACATGTTTAGATTTTCTAATTCCAAAGGAACATTAATCCCCCCCCCCACTTACAATTTTTACAAATTCCTAATATTTCTTCCAGATTCAATGTATCTTTTCTCCACCTAATTAATTTTAAATGAATGGGAGGGGTAAATCCACCCTTTTAAAAACATGATGGGTATTAATTTAGATTATACTTCCTTTATATTATTAATCTCATAACATCCTTGGGATGGTTTTACAATTAAACTAACTCTTAAAAATTTATGAAAATTAAAATCTCTATATATTATTTCATTGAACAGTTAACTTTCTGTATTAATTCCATGAGAATAGGGGCAAAAAAATTTACATAAAATATTTCCATAATCCTATAAACTCCATCTATACAATATATAATACTTTTTATTAAATAAATAATGATATATTTGAATAATAGCTATTAATTTAGACACATTAATGTGTTCCAAAATTTTATTTTTTTTCTAGGGCCATCCAAATAAAAATCAAAAAATATTTGAGTACATATACTCCAATAAATGGTCAAATAAAAAAATTGAATTAAATGATATTTTTTACTATTTGTTTGGATAATGACCCATTTGATTATCATAATGAATAAGAGATAAAACAGTAACAGAAAATGGAAATCCTACCTCATCCTTCAATTTTAAAGGGCATATATGGATATTGGGATTTGAGGAAACTATTTATTACCCTATAAAACTAAAACAATTTGACATTTCATTATAAAGGGAATACATCCAACCTTCATCAACATCATTTTACAATATTTAAGAACCATCAATATGGATTATAAATATATATTATCATATTTATATTCCCAGTTAGATAAGTGGGTGAAATACTTTTTTCTTAACACTTGTAACTTCTTGTCGGAGGATACAACATTTTTGTGTCTCCTCTTGCAATTATGATGCTTTATTTTACAAATATGATTTTATTTTATTTGTATTGAACTTATCTATTATGAGTTTATTACTAACTATAATGTGCATAGAAACATTTAAGACTATAGTAGTTGAATTATTCTTCTATTGATCTATATACATAAACTTTTCTAACATCATAAAACAAATAATTAAGACTCATTTCATCAAATTTATGGCCTTATGGTTGAGTGTGGTTTCTTTTATAGTTGTGTTATTTTTGGAATAATAAGTAATTTGTTAATCCTTTTATTCCTCATCTATCCCATAAAATTCTCCATACACCTGATGAATAATTTAATTCATGGTGTGACCTTCCACACAATTTCATAGAACCATAATACATTCACATTATTGTCAGAATATAATCTTGTCCCAAAAAATATCAAAGACCATTGAAATTTGGAAATCCATTTCATAGACTATCTATTTTCTATATTCCATAATGCTTCAAATTACCTAATTTCTTATGTATATTTTTTTCAATGATTGATTATATGAAAACATTTTCAACAATAGAAAATTTTCATTATTGTATTTTATGATCACATATGGTATTTATTCATTGTTCCATTATGTGTACTCATCCCCTAAAATTTGTAATATATGGGAAATAAGTCAATTTTATTTTTCTCTTTCAATCCCTGTTATAAAATTCTAAAATGATCAAGATAATAGTAATTGTTTTTTGGCGTATTCAAACCCTCATTATATCTATAACCATGTATGTTTTATAAATCATATAATACCGATAAGAATATAAATATATTCTTTAAAGATAAAATTATAAAACTCTATAAATTAATGATGGTTTAAATTTATTATGCTCTAATATCATCATAAATCCTCTTGAATTAGTGATTAATGTTTTAAACATCATGAAAATATATTCTTGGTTTTAAAAGAAATGTGACAAAAAACCAAGAGAACCAACTTTTTCAAATGAGCCTCATTTATTTCTCTTTGGGATTTGCTGACCTAGACTGACTACCATTCTAATTCTAGGATGAAACACAACTGTTTTGGAATTAGTTTGGGGGTATAGTCTATAAAAAATGTTCACCTCCATGAATGAATAATTTTTTGGTTTTCCCTCATTTATACTCGTCTACTTCTATGCCATGTATATTTTTTTCAAAAATACATGAAAAATAGATTCCTAGTTAGATATATAGATTTAAATTTTGGATACCTTTTTCCATTAACATTGGGTTGAATCTTCCCAAATTGATCTCAAGTTCATTGAGACCCAATTTTTAATCTTCTTTGAACAAACTCTCAAATTTGATGTAATTCTCAAAATAAAAATTTAATACCTTGTTTCAGTTGATTTATATATTAGAAGTTGTTTATTTATTAGTTTTATATCTATAACCATACACATTAAACTATTATTATTATTATATAAAATAATAGAGGTTAGTAATCCTTTTTAATCATTCTAATTTTATGTTCATGTGTTTTTCTATCATTAGATATTGAATTTTCTTTATATATTACACTATTTAACTTTTTCATATATCTCGGTAGATTTAATATGTATGTATAAAATACGAAAATTCCCCAAATCATGCAAATTTTCCTTCATATTTTTTAGAATATTTATTTATCATATAATGATAATTAGAAATCATTCCCATTCATAGAAAATATTTTATTTTAAAAAATGTTTTTTAATTTATATTTCTTGTGTGTATATTGATGTTAATCATATTTTTTACCAATGGTTTAAACATTTCAAAAGTATCCTTTTATAACTATTATTTTTCATTATTTTGTTTCATTATATACGAGAAAGAATATCCCAAAAATACCTCTGGCCCCTTTTCCTATAACACTTATTTTTGTAATACAAGTTTATATGTAACAATTAATTTTTTTTCATAGGATTTTCCTTATTTATTTAATAAATGATGAATATCAAATATTTAAAATAAGTTTCTTCTCTAAAAAGCAAGTCATGTTAGTATAAATATAGAATTATCAAACTCATTATAATAATATTTTCATCTTTATTCAACTATTTTAATGGACTTATCAAAAACATCCATATTAAATTCAATAGATATGAAAAAAAAATTCTACATTTGAGGATCATACATTGATAACATAATGTTCATCTAGACTAATTTAAATACTATGATAAAAATTATAAATCCAATCAACATAAACAATTTCATAGAGATAAATAATTGTAATCCAAAATAACTAATAAGAATGAATCTAGAAGATATTTCCATTGATTGTACCCATTGTAATAGTATAGACATAGGTGGGGGTGTGGGGATTAATGCAAGTCTGATCATATTTCATTAAAAAAATAATTCTTCTTAAAATACTCAAACTCAAATTTTTTCATGGAATATATATCAGATCCAAAGTTATAAATCGATTTTGTTAAACCTAAAAACAACAAAACATATAGTAAAAAATGTTATTATTTTACATTGTATTTTTAGGGATTTACCATAAATACCAATATATTATCCTGTTTTACTCTGATTTAGACATGTATTCTCCACTATAAATTATTTTATCAACAAATATAGATTTTTTAAGGTATGAAGAAAAAAATGTGCTAATCATTTCACATTGGTGTGAGATAGCAATATTTCAGTAGTGAGAAGTACCGGATCCCATTAGGCTTTTTTACTATTTTCCATGAAGTTCCATTTAGACACCATCATTATCTTATTTAGATAGATCTTAAATATCTCACATGGATTTATCATCTTGAAAAACCTTACTATCTTATCCCTTAAATTATATTGACTAATACTAATATAATAATTTTAGGAAAAAATGTAATTTGGTCCATGTACAATGTATATCTCATTGATCATTCATTGAATTTGTTTCTAGAATCCTCTCATCATTGAATGTAACTAAAAAATATAAAAAAATCGAAATACATAATATATTAATATAATTGTTATTTTTCTTTGATAAATTCATAGTGTACAATTTTTTCAGAAGGTAGATAAAATTATAAATCCATTCCTCATATTACATTGGATCCAACTTCTTCTTCCATATCAGAGACTTATTATCTGAGATCCTCCATCTTGATATTCAAATAGTCTTCAAATTTAGTTTAGTATCAATTATATATCATCTCTCATGGAGTATAAATAATAAAATAATCACCATAACAATTACTACAGTACTTTTAACTATGTATTATGCTCTTATTATTTTCGGGATGCCACTTTTTTTTTACATTTTGACTCATTAATTTAGGAGTCCATTAATTTACCTAAAACAATATTTTATAATATGTATTGAGTATTCCAATAGAAATAATAATGATAGTATAACCAAATTTTAAACCATTATTCATTTTTAAAATATAAAGGGTAATAAAATAATAAATTCATTTAATATTCCTCATAGGGAAAGATAAGTCATCCATGTCACTTCTACATGAACAATTTATTCTTCTCAAATAATTCCATGAAAATAGTTTCATTAAATATTTCTCAAGGATGAATAAAGTACTATTTTTGTTTCAGTATTATTTTTACCATATTCTCTTATTTATATTAGAAGAACATTAATTATTAAAAAAGATACAAATTTAAACATAACTTTCATTAAATTTATCATTTCTCCCTCATTTACCTTCCTATTCTGGTTTCAAAAGTATTGTTTAAATTTAATTCACTAATGATCAATTTTTTAAGTTCTTGTATTTTTTATTTTTAGAAAAATTAAATATGGGATTTCTCTCATTCTAGGTTCGAAAAAATTCTTATCGGTCTATGACATTATGATACCTTTTATCACTGTCTTGAAGATAAATATCTAACATGATTATCCAAGATCGTAATGATTTAATCATTTATTTATTACCAAATATATGATTTTAACTCATATAGATATATACTAGTTCTTATAAAGTTTCATCATATTTTTGATAAAACATTAGAAATTACATCAAAGAGAACCACCCTTTTATTAGAAAAAATTCCATATTACAAAATTATAATGTGAGGAAATTTAAACATATCCTTATGAAAATGAAAAAATATCATCATAATCTGATTAGTCCATTCTAAATCCTTTCTATTAGAACCCTTATTGGAAATAACATCCAAAATCATGTTTTCCTTCCTGTTGACATGAGTGATTATTTAATCAATGGATATGAGATAATCCAAACAAATAATCCACTGAGTAGTGAACTTCCTCCAAAAAATTAATCTTCATTATTATATGACTCAAAAACATTATCTTACTAAAAAAGGCTTGTATAATAAGTTATCATGCATCCTAATTATTATAAATTTAATTTTCAATCCATCATATTAAAATAGTATTTTCAAAAAAATTATAAATTAGAAAATCCCATATTTTCTGATTAATAAATATCACCAATTGACATTATTACCTTACAAAAATTCATTATTGATTGAAGTTCAATTCACATAATTATTCATCTTTTATTACACTTTATTTTTGTAGTTTTTTATATTTAGTAACTTGGTTGAATGGTTCTTGCATCACAAAATTTTAAATTTAAATATACCTATTAAATATTGATATAAATAATCACTCGTAATTTTTTTTTAAATTTACACAATGTACGGAAGCTAAATATTTTAGCAGGAAGTCCTAAAAATTAATTTCTTAATATTTTTATTTCATATGTGGTATCTTTTATTATTTACGATATGTGAATTCATGTGTTTTCCTTTTATTGTAAATTATATTGAAATTTAATATATATTTTTTTAATTGAGAAGAAATATAATAATATCTAAATTCATAAAAAAATAGAATGAAGAAATATCATTTTACATAGAATTCATAAAAATGGAAAATGATTCATACATTAACAGAAAATTCATTCCACAATTCCTATGATTCCAAGAGAAATGGTTGATTTCCATGTAAATAATTATAAGGAATATGAGATTAATCAGTAGCCATATTATGTTCAACTTGATCATTTTTCATTTTTTGGTTCTAGAAATTCCCAAATTATCTCATGATAGGAATGATTCTCTAGTCATCTTCTGGACATCTAAAACCCTCATTGAAAATCTTAGAAACAAGTAATACACCATTCAACATGCTATGAACAATATGGACATATTTTAAAATGTTATCTATCTCTCCAAGACACACAGAACCAAGTTAATAATTGATAAATATTTCTTATATAAGCTGTCCAATTAATCTATATTCAACTAGTTTATTATTCATATTACATAATTTCTGATATTCTATTAAAAATACATCCTACTTTGTTAGTATTTTTATATGTATTTTCTCACAAATCCCCACATGTATCAGTTTAGCCCTTGAAATTATTGAGTGAGGCCTTCATATAGAGAATAAATTTATTAGATATATATTTTCTCTGTTGATATAATAACATCTAACATATAGTAACACTCATTTATTTATTAAAATAATACAATTTCAGTTTCCCCAAATACATGGGAACTTCTATGAAAAATATACTATGACACTATGGATATCTGTTGAAAGAATCAAAATTACCATAAAATCAAATATCAATGATCTGATTCATAGATGATGGATCAATTAACTCATTCCACCATGACCTCATAATTATGATATAAGAGTAAAATAATTCCTTAAGGGTACCTAGAGTAATATAATTTCATTTCATTAGTAACTTCAAAACTAACAATATAAATTTAGTCCGAAAACATTAACATATTATTAATTTTATCGTTTTCCGGAGATAATGGTAACACATCAAAAATGATAAATAGAATAATGTTTGTAGTGGAAAAAAGAACATCCATCATGATGTGAAATATATATCCAAAGTGATCTATCATCAACAAATAAAAACATTGAACATAGAAAATTATATAATAAAGGTATTCTTCAGACTATTCATAACCCAGTATGCAATAGATACATGAATAAATATGTCATTATAGAAATATTAGAAGGATATAAAATAGATTAGAAATCATAAAAATGTGGTAAAAATAATGAAAATCATAAAAACATAAATAGGGGTTCCATTTTGGATTTCCATGCCAAAATAACGTGATATTCATAAAAATTCATAAATTATAAGGAATTATGAATTACATAAATATTATGGTCCGTGCATGAGGGTAAAATTCAATTATCATGACATAACTCTAATGAGCAAGTCAAATTAATGGTTCGGAGCTGTTTAGAGATGTATTGAGGCTACTTATGCAATATATTCATGAATTTGGTAGAAGTTTACAAAATTCTTTTATTTCTTCACATTGTTTTTTCATTTTAAATATGAATGGATGAAATTATTATGAGCTGATTTCATAATAAGCAAATAATTGTTTCCATATCATTATATAAGTTGATGATATATTTTTATAGATGGAATTTTGTTTCAGTGGCCAACATTAGTGTCTTGGAAACTCCATTTATTGATTGTGTGTACATATATCCCACATTTATATGATGTAGAAACAAATATAATCATTGAAATTAATTAATGGGACTTTTGACATAAAAAAAATCATAGAATAACCCTATTTGATTAATAATTAAGATTTATAAAAATGATAAACACTCATAGTGTTCGTAGGATTTTGATGCCTCGTTGTGATTTTTCTTATCCACCCTAATGTAAGTCGATGAGAAAATCCTCAATGATATGTCAATGATTAATGGGAATATACCCTTTGTTAAAATGAAATATGATGTGTGTGGATCCAAATAGGGTAATCCTTATAATATTTTTAGTAGATATTTCTATATAGATGGTCACGATATATAGTGTCTGTCTCACATAAGACCATTTTACTGGATGATTGATATTTACCCAATGTATTCATTTCAGGATGACGATAGTCATGATAAGGGATACTTCAAAGAGGTCTTCCATGGTCATTCACCATATAGTGAATCCATTGATGGATACAGAAACCTAATGGAATCTATTTGTGGCTATTAGTTATTTATTTCATCTATACAAGGCCACACCTTCCTCTGTATATACTTCTGTGGTTGTCCATCCATTATTCAATTAGAACAACTTATATGAAAATAAAAAAAATAACTCTAAAAAATTAGTAGATGACATAAAACTCTAACATGTTTTTAATTTATACTTCGAAAACATTGACCATAGTGTATCCTGTAATCCTTCTTGGAGTCTTGGATGTTCTATTATTACCCTCCATGCACAAATTAGTTATGATCCAAATGGTTTACTAAAGTATGTGTGGATCTAAGTTGTTTTCAGACATTGGTGATGAACCAATGAGTATGCAATTATTTTAATTGTTTACACCTATTGGTGATTATCTATGGATCCCATAATTCTATTGGCAATGAGTCAATAGATTTATAACCATGGGTGATAATGTAATGAATCCATACTCACTAGTAAAATATAACTCATCTATATCCCATGATGGAAATCTAGTGAACCCATTTATTTATTAGTGGTGATTCGATAGATCTATCCAACTAATTACAATCTAGTGAACCTATAATTTTGTTAGTGATGATCTATTTGATCAACTCATACTAGTGATGATTTTGTAAAATTATTATGTACCTACCACCACCTTCTACGACCTGAAACTCCATTGTTCATTACTATATTTATTTAAACTATAGATTTATGACAAAATCCCTCAAAAGAAATGTATGAAAAACATATTTTCCCGAGAAAGAGTTTATTGAATCCCTTATAGTGTACAATTAAATCTACAACAGTCACCCAACACATTTCTAATAGTTATTCAACCCACCATGTCATACAATGATATAAAACACATTAATAATCCTATCAATTAGGGTTTCTTGAAAACAATAATTAACATAAAATAGTTTCTTATATTAGATAAGAATATAATTTTTGAGATGATCCAACTTCCAATATTCTTAGTTTTTGTACACATTCCCATTGAAACAAAAACCAATTGTCACTTGATAAAAATATCAGATAAAATACTAATTTATCAATTAAACACAAAAATAACTAAGAATATAGTTCATTGTAACTTATGATTTTGAAAATTAAACAACTATACAGAAACATGAACTAGAGTCTAATCTCAAATGTAGTAGGTTTTTAACACAAAAAGGACATAGTTGTGCTTTTCAGGGAAATACCTTCATTGATGATAAATATTTCTCTGAATAATGAATATTATACATTATATTTCAGTAAATACCTTTGTTTCAACTTATTAAGAATGAAATTTTTATATGCGTCTCTCCTCATGGATTTTTCATAATTCTTTTTATCATCTCTTAATAATTTTCTCAATTACTCTATTTATCATTATCTTTTTTATATGCATATCATCACTTCATGTGGGTTTTTATAGATTCCATAAAATAATACATATTATGAATCTCCTGTGAGATCATCATTCAAATCCCCATAATTACATAGATTCACTATTAATTCCCCCGATCATTTTATAAAATGAAAATTTTATACATTATTTGATTCTAAATAAAATACAATTATTTTTATTAATTGGTTTATATTAAAAAAAATTTGTTTTATATATCCTAACTATATAACCGTATTTTCCATTTAAAATATAATTATATTAGGTTAAATTATCATCAATAAATTTTTCAAACTATTATTCTTATTCAAGATATTGTGTTGATTCCCATATAGAAAAAGATAATAAATATTAACCATATATCCACCTTCAATTCATTCACTACAACTACATTCTATTTTCAATCCTCCAACATTTTAAAACCTTATAGTTACATCAAATTTATTATTCATTATTTCAATAATAAATTTATTCACTATAGTATGTTAAGAACAAGCTCTGTCCAAAATACAATATTGTTGTTGGGTTGTTTTTTTCAATGTTATTTAAAAAAAACGACATTATAATTTATTTACCTTTATTTTATTAAATCATAAGAAACAATTTTTTTATTTTATTTATATAATTATATCAATGATTTTATCAAATATTCTTAATCTTATAGATTTTTTTAAACAATTTTATATATAATTTCTTTAAAATTTCTTTTATTGTGATGATTTATTTATATGGAACCCATATTTATATCGTTATAACAACTATATAATATTTTAGGAATTATAAAATAGATCTATCATAATATATATATACAAATAATATCAAGTAAATAATAACCACTATAATTTATAAATATCGGTGATGCTATATAATTTTTATGTTTTATAGCCCGAAAACATAATTTTTTTTTCATATCAATGTTTCTTAAAATAAAAACTACAAATTATAATTCTATAATTCTACATTTATAGAGTTTTAATTTAAATAATATAAATATTTTTATACTATTATATATTTTATTAATTTATTTAAAAAAATTATTTATTTTTAATAAATTAGATTCCCAATTATTATTTTTTAACTTTATAATATTATCATTAACTTCTAAACAATCATTCAGTTTTTTTTTTGATGTTTTACAGATCTTTGAGTTAAAAATTTACTCAAACATGATAACAAATGTAATATATTTATCTAATTATTTTTCTATTATATACTGACAGTAGTGTAGAATAAATTATAATTTCATAAATAACATAGATACCAATAATTATTTATCAATCAATTACTTATATATAATTTTAAATTTTTGATTTCACATCAATTTTTCATTTCAAGACAACCTTGCTTTTATTATAATTAATATAATTATATTTTTTCAATTTATCATCTAGTCCTTTCAAAATTCCATAGCATTAGATAATTATACCGTTCCTGATCTATGATTTTTTGATGACCAATGTCTTTCTTCCACACATTACAGATGCTTCCAACTATTAGTGAGGTATTATAATTAATTTTATCGATAATATAATATCAATACCATAATAAAAATTAATATATAAAAAATCATGAATTAATGAACAATATAAATCATGTCATACAAGATTAATTATAACCATGAGCTAAAAATCATAATAAATAACTCTTATACAACATTATATAATAAATTTAACGATTACTATGGTAGGCATGTCATATAGTAGAATGAATAACATCCCACTTCATTGAACATGTATAAGATATAGAAAAAAAATTAATAAAAATAAAAAACATTATCCGAAAAAATATAATTATCTGATATGGTCCATATACAAAACCCCATCAACATACAATGTATTGATTTCTTGGATAATTTTTCATTTTATCATTATATTATAGATATGTTGTACACTTCCACCATGATTCATGTTTATCGAGTGAGAAAAATTCAAAGTAACAGACCAACAATGAGACCAAAATATTTTCTATAAGATTTAATTCTATATTGGAGATTGTGAATAATATAGTAGAATATATAATGTAAGAAATCACATTAGATTATTGAGGGAATAGTTGTTCATTTTATTTTTCATATATTGTGTTTAAGAGTGTGTTACATAATCTAAAAATTATATGAACTATTTAAAAAGTCACAATGAGATCATGGAATAGAAATTATAAATATAATATTACCCTTGAAATGGTTAGTTAATATTTACAATAGAAGAGAGTATATATTGGCCTAACTTTCAAGGAATGATATAGTTTATTAATATATTAAAAGAGTGTGTAACTTGACCCAAATAATTGTGTACGAGATACTACACCTAGATAATATAACAAGACCTACAATGACACAAATACATTGAATGGTTATATTGAATTCAAATACTGGATGATGGTGTATGAAGAAACAAATTCTACTGAACAGAAAATGTATCAATATTTTTTTAGAAGGTGAATGATGATAAAAATACCCTCAAAGTGAAAGTGCATTTGGAAACTGATATGTCACATACCAGAATGAATATCCTCATAAATGACATATTTTAGATGGGAACCAAGAGGAATCCCATCTGGTACCAAATATTTGAACCACTAATTTATGATAATTGTTTCTTCAAAACAATACTACATCATATCATTTCATGGATATCACAAAATATATTACCAGTATACATAAAAATAGTCCATTCTCATATTCTTATTTGAAACATCGTATGTGTACCCCAAATTCTAACATACAAACACAATCAATATTTATTTAAGAGATATATCACTTTAACTATACCAAATTTCTTCCCATATTCTGATATATAAGATAAACATTCAAAAATTATTCATTCACTAAAAAATTTATTTAATTTTAACTTATGAGATATTATATCACATGAATAAGAAAACATCACACATATTTCCCAATCACTAAATTTGGTAATCACGAATCAATGGATCATTTCCACAACACGGATATTGATTAAAATCCACTATTATATAAAAAAAATTATTCTAATGAAGCCTAAAAAACACATTATTTTTATCCCAACCATCCCCAACCATTCCAACAGTGGTTGGAACAACCCAAGGTAATATCCCTAACTATAACATATAGTTATCCCATTGGTGAAATCCTCACTGCGCTAACCTCATAACAAACCATGGGGTGGAAAACTCAACCATGATTTTGAAACCATACAAGGATCTTATCATATGAACAATCCATTAAAATAATATATATATATATATATGTAATTGGAATCCAACACCGAAAAATTCCACCAGTCTCACATATACTCTAATTATACACCGAAAAAATAATTATTGATTAATCACATAATAAAACAAATTAATTGGTCCACCTCAAGAAGATACAGAAAACACTGAATGTCACTTACCACACATAGAAAAAAAATCTCCTATCATCCCACAAATGGTTTCTTTTATAACCCATAAGATATTTCCTCACAATGCTATAAAATATGATGTAATAATTCATTAGATATCCTATATATCCCATGAAATCCAATAATATTCCTATTCTACATTTATACCAGTCATAATTAGTAGTTTGGGGAATATCACTCCTAATTAGTTTATATGGCCATTGGTGACGTAGGAAATGAGTGTAACATATCTAAAACCCTTACACATATACATGTTCACATGGAAAAAATATCTTTCACAATTTATAATTGATTATTAATGTTGATGTATTAAGAGTTATCCAATAAAATATTGCTAATTAATTAATATATTTTGTTATAAATTCTAATAATTATATAAAAATGGAAAATTTGGGTATTCCTTTAATATGTATATATATATTGAAAGAGAGGGAGATATGGCAGGTCTTACATTACCATGCATAGAGGAGTTCAATTTCCCAAAAAAACTCATTAATTAAGAATGATTCATAGTAATAGGAAGAAGGGGTAGATCTATGGAGGGAGGGATGATGAGAATGTGGGATTATAAGGTGATATATCTCAAATGGATAATGATGGATTATAAATTATTATTATTTATTTTAAATCAATTAAAATAAAAATATATTCTAGCAGTCCACATGGAACATGAAAAATGATCACTGGATACTCTATTGTCATATTTGGGATATTACTGGCCTACAAAACACATTAATGTTTTCTTAATAAAATATATCAATGTACTTTGTAGTATCAATAATTTTTTATTGAAACCACTAAAATAAATATGTAACATATTATGACTTTTTTTGTCCCTTGTATTCTCTATAACCCTATAATTAAAAGGCTTCCCCCTTTTTTCATTCACTAATATCCCCAAATAGACACAAAAATCACCATGAATTTGTAAAACAACCATAATTTGAACCTCAATTATAAATAAAAACTAACTTCAAATTTGAAAACACTAAATTTTTATATTAATAGAAGTTTTAATTTTTTTCTTGTTTATTTGATCCATAATTACGTAATATAATATATGTTCCTACAATATAACTTTTCATCCCCAATAATAATTATATAACATGACATGCCTTCATATTTTTCAACAAATATCCCATGCGATATTATTCACCCAATTATATAATATATATTGTTACGAGGTTAATGAAAATGATCTATAAAAAAAATATTTTCTTCGAAAAATCCTTCATAGATCAATAAAACACATAGATATATCATTTATTAGATAATATATATGATAATAAATAGGTTACCCATACTGAATTACACACATAATGTGATGTCTCGTATTTCATTTTGTTGGTCTCCTCTAAATTAAACATAGATCTCCAAATACACAACAAGTCTCAACTTTTTTATAATGGTAGAAGATAAATTCGTCCAAATCACATGCCTCATGACCCTACAATTGTATGAATATAATAACACCCATATTACATCTATATCTCTATTCACATTCTCGAATATAAACTTTTACAATGGAATAATAGAGACCCATGTTATTTATCAAGGTTCATAAGGAATATAGTACCTATAGAATTAATTCATATTGCACTAGTAAACCTTGGGTGTAGTAACATATTCAATTGTCAAAGACGTTAATTCATATATATGTTTAACATCATGAAACCACACTAGATGTCATATAAGATATCCAAATGTTATTTATTTGGAAATTTTTTACCCTATAAACAATACTTATAACATTTATTCATGACTATCAATCCCACAAAAGTATATCAATGAATATGAATAAACCCTCATTTCACTTGAAATTCCATCACTACATATACCTTTGAGATTCAAAATATAAATAATTTAACCCAAAAATGATTTCCAATCCATCTATGTAATATCTAACATATAAATATGTAATCTAGTACTTATATAACTCAAGGAAATTTCAATTCATATAAAATAAATCCATAAATATTGTTATTCACACAAACACAATCTATACTATACTATGAACTAGACACCTTATAAGAAAAACTCACTTATCTCCATGGAAAATGGGATTAACTAAACCTTGAACTCAAAACACTCAACCAACCACCTAAATAAGAGTATGTCGAAGCCATACCATGATCATTAACTAATTCAACTATTTGAGAGACGCAAATCTCACCATCTCATGAAAAATATATTCTATCCTATCCCAGATAATTTAATATAAATCTGAATCATCTAATTTCTCCTAATAAACCAATTGCATTGTACTGGTATCCTATACAAAACTACACCCATGATATTTAAATATTAAAACCACCCACTAAGGTTACCATTTTACCATATTCAGATCACTGAAATATAATAAATTAAAATTTCTATGATGTGGAAAATTACCAGTATCAATTAAAATTAATTAATAATCCACCGTTATCTTATATATGATAATTTATTTAATATATTACTAATGATTAAATCAACCAAAAAATACCATTTTTTTAAATAAAATTTAGTTATCATTCAAGAAAACATATTCTGAAAAAAAATTCAAATCAAAAGTCATTTACTATTATAGGTAGTCATGCACCTGTAATAAGGCCTTATAAGTTGATTTTGGTTCACATGCACATGTTTCATTTCACCCTAGTCTATGAATAAAACAATATTCCAAATCCAAATCATATTTTTTTCTTTGTTAAAACACAATTTTTATAGTTTGAAAATATGATCCCACTACCCTATTTACTATTAATTTTTATTGTATATGTAACAACCTGAACAAGCACATCCAAATTTGGCCCTAATAACATTTTGTTAATTTTTTATTAAATAGTTATTGAAAAGATAAACAATAAATTAGAAAAAAAAATTATTTTCATGTCTTGGTTTTGGATGATTAAGAGATATCCATAAATAATATCATAGTTTGAAAAATAATTATAAAATAAATAATTGTCTTATCATGCTCTAACTCTAAAAATAAATATATATTTTATATAAATTATTTGAGAACATTGAATAATATATTAAAAATATAGTATGTGCATAATATTTCTCGAGTAAGGGGTCTTATGACTATGAAAATATATATTGAAATTTACATTGAATATTTTTTATATGAAATAAAAATTATTTCATTTTATACATATATTCAAATAATAATATTATATGATTTTTGGAAAAATATTTTATTAAACATTTCAAAAATAATTATTATTTGGAAAACTATTATATAATACCTTTAAAAATACTTGTATTTTTCCTTAAAACCCTTTTGAAAATAATAATATGTTTTTAGATAAAAATAATACATGGAAAATATTTATAAAACCTTTTATCTATATGATGTATATCTTTCAATAAAATTTTTATTTGAGGTCTTGGGATCACTCACCATTATTAATCATCTAATTTGATACCTAAGTGCAAAATTTTAAGAAACTATTTTCAGATGGAATACCATTCAAATTCCGAAACCATAAAAAATAAAAATATTAAATATATTATTTTCATCATACAATATTATTTATTTACTATTTATCTTGAAAGAAATATCAATTTTTGAGTTATCAATTTTCATGAAAATAATTATTGACATTTAAATGACAAGAAAATAAACATATTAACATTAAAATTGATTCCCATATTAAAATAAATAAAATGTCAATAAGAATTATATATTATAATCATAAATACTATCATGAATAAAAATAAACAATTTTCATTTGAAAAAAAAAATTCTCTTATAACAATAATACATTAAAAATAATCCCTTACCACAAGTTTGACGCATGTTCTACATTTCATTATATTCTTATATTTTAGAAAATCCATTTTCTAAACCCCTTAAGACCTCAAAAGATAATATTATTTTAAAAATATGTCTTCTATATGATAGGGAGGAGTAGTCAAATTTTTTTTATAGGTCATGGATGAACAAAAATTGGTTTTTAATTTTTTTCAAAATGATTAGAAGAGGTTACTTGTTATATGAGAGGAGAGGGGAACTTTTTGAATGTCACAAAATATTAATTTAATATATATTAATTTTCAAATATAAATGGATGTAAAGTTATTAATTCTTAGTATAATATGATTATGTGATGAATTCCTTTCACAAGATATAAATTCTATATGTTTGGACCAAATTCCCTCCCAAATTATTTCCATTTAACCATTATTTAACTCCTTTAATTCTGATTGTGACAATATGAATTTTGACTCGCTAAGGGCTAATATAGTTACTATAATGTATAAAATAACCCATTAATAAATCATTGTTTTTTATTTATCGACTTATTCCAAATATTTTTCTGAATTAAATTTTTAATGATTTTTATATCATTTAATAAAATATTAAAATATCATTAATGTAAATTTTGACAATTGTTCATTGCATTGAATTTTAAAAATATCATGATAATTCTTATAATTATAAATAAATCTAATTTATAAATTAATATCATAATAGGGTCCCTTATAAAATTCAATGATGAAATTAATTATATGAATTTTTTTTAATATTTATAAAATCATATATTTTATTTTTTTCATTAATTAAATAATTACTCCATTAGTGTTATGATTATATTTAAAGTAATTATTTTTTCAATAAATATTATATCTAAATTTCCATTATGAATATAAATTTTTTACCTTTAAAATGACTATTTATAGAATAATTTGTCTCCAATATAACACAATATTAAAAATAATATAGTTATTATTAACATGAATGTGATATCATTGACATTTATTTAAATAAAAAATTATAAACCTCATGTCATCAGTGTTTCCCCAAAATTCATACATAAAATTATATCAGAAATAAATGTTTATTATTTTAGAAATAGACATTTAGATTCAATAATAAGCTAGGTTTTTTCCATGTGGCCACATTGGCGATGTTTAAGATAAAGAATGTTTCATTTTGTGCCTATATACTCATTATATAATATAAAAGTCATTTTCATTTAAATTTTACCATTAAACCACTGAATTTATATCCTCGGGTTTTATTTTGAAATTAATTTCATATAATAAAAACTAGGTATGTGATAGCGTCATTTTATAATCATTATCATATTATTTTTTTACCAAAAATACCTAATTTAGAATGAACCATGGTAACAAAAATATCAATGCAAATATTAAAATTGGACAATCATAAAAGGGACTTATTTAATAAATTTATACCTTATAAATAAGAATTTGTAACAAATTTATC
Source organism: Viscum album (assembly GCA_963277665.1). Classification (NCBI taxonomy): domain Eukaryota; kingdom Viridiplantae; phylum Streptophyta; class Magnoliopsida; order Santalales; family Viscaceae; genus Viscum; species Viscum album. Next base: position 497,472,797 of record OY728151.1, on the reverse strand, counting down.
AAAATAAAAAACACAAAAGTGGTAGACCATAATTTAAATTAAAACATTTGAAAAGCAATAAAAATTAGTTTTTTCTGAGAAATGCCATTTTAATTTTTGAAAATATTTTATTATAAATTCAAGAATACAATCCATTTTAAATAACATATTTTTATTTAAATAGATAAATATTATCAAATGATAAATTATGAATGGAGAAACAAATATATAAAATATTAAATATCAGAAAAATATTTTTTTATAAAAATCTGTATTTTTCACTATTTTTTGAAAAATCAAACATTTTTAATGTTTAAAAATTTCACCATAATAAATTTTATTCATTAGTATTTTAAAATTATAGTTAATTTTATAAAATCATTTTTTCAAAAAATAAAAAAAATTATATTATTTTACATAAATATTAATGAAAATCATTTTGATGAAAAATAATTTTTTATGAATAAAGTGAATTTTATAAATATTATTTGATTATTTTATAATTAGTTTCGAATAACATTATATTGAGTGTGAAGATTATATTTATTTTATAAATCAGTAATTCAAAGACAGACCGTCAACTTTGATGACTAGGTTATAGCGTTCACATGTAACATATAATATTTAAGTGTTTATTTGTATGCTAAAAAACAGAGTGTTTCCCTTTAAAAATGACAAGATTTTTTATTATCCCATTTAATTGAATTGATACCTCACAATTCATTCATCGTACTTATGAAAATTATGAATTTCAATACTTCTAATTAAATTTTTTTTGAATGGATGGACATCTATATACTTAATAGATCTTAATTACCTAGTAGTTGAAATGATAATTTGAAATCATTGATTATTTCTCAAAAGAAATCTCAAAATATATAAATTTGTGTAGAATATTACTCTATTAACTCTATGTCTGCTCAAATTTAAACTTCCTATTTTTGTACCAATAACCATTACAATATTGTTTCTTACAAATTTTAAAAAATACATAATATAATATATAAGCTTAGATATATTACTTTTAAGGTTTTGAATGATTAAAATATCTCCTAACATAATATCATATATTCAAGAAATAATAAAAAAATAAACAACATGCTTAATGTTTCTAGCTCCTTAAATAAATATATCTATTTAAAACATCTATGATTCCTAAGAAAATATTTTAAAAACATGGGATGAACATAAAATTTCAATGTACGGTGTTTTAAAATAATTAAAAATAGTTTGAAATTTTCATTTTGAAAATTTTATTTTATATAAGAAATATTTGATAGTATATATCCCCACTCAAATAATATTATTGGATTTTACATAAAATACTTATAATTGTGAAAACCACTCAAAAATACCGTTTGAAATATACCTATTATTATCTTTAATTTTTTTTAAATTATAATCATTTAATGGATTGAAATGATACATGGAAAATATTAAAAAAACCTTGTGGAAACTAGTAGTATCTCTAGTAAGATTGTTTCCTATTGTGGACATGGGTTTACTCCCAATTCTTTATCATTTGATTTTAACCCCAAGTGTCGAATTTTAATTAAACATTTATAGGAGATATGACTTTCACATTATTAACACATTAAAACCCATTATAAATCAGGAATATGTTGTTTTCAGAAATGAAAATAACTTAATAATTTGTAAAATTGAAAAAAAAAATATCATTTTAAGGATTAATCACTTTTTCCATAAATATATTAACATTTAAAATACATAACAATAAACACATAAAAACTAAACAAAACAACATATTAAAATGTATAAAATGTCAATTTAATTTATATAAAATTGATATATATATTATCATTATTAAAAAAATTATATTTTACATCAATATATATATATAAATTTTAAAAATAGCAATTTAAAAACAATTACTTACCTTATGTTTGGATTGTCTTTTACATTTTTTTATCATCCTCTACATTAGAGAACCACATTTATAAACACCATAAGAACCGATAGGATGGTGTTATGCCTAAACTAAGACCAATAAAATGTGTAAGTGTATTCTAGTAAGGTATTTGGATATGGCTCAGATGAAACAAAATATGATTTGTATTTTTCTGAAATGAGAAGAAGAGGTTCCTTTTTGTAGGAGTGGGGGGGGGGATTCTATGAATATTTCAAAATATTAAAGTAATATTAATTAATTTTTAATTAAAAATGTGTACAAACTTGTAAATTTCAAATATATAATGAGTATGGGTAAGAATCCCCTCATACAATAAAGATTAAATATTTTTTTTAATTTATTTACACCCTTATATTTTGGTTTTAACCATTTAACTTCATTAATTATTATCATGAAAACTATAATTCTTACTAATTTATGGTTATTATAGTTACTATAATATAGAAATGTCCCATAAATGAATCATATATGATATTTTAATCCTTATGAAAATAAGGTCTTTAGTTTATGTTTTTAGGATTTTTATATCATTTAATATAATTTCCAAATATATTTAATTTAAATTATGAAAATTATTCATTATATTGACATTTCACAATATCATGATAAAACATATAATAGTAAAATATTTAATTAAATTATTTTTATTTATGGGTTATATAATAAACTAATGGATGAAATTCATTATCTCAAATGATATTTTTTTAATATTTGTAATATTATATATTTAATATTTAAATTATTTATATAATTACACGATAGGTGTTGTGAAACAATTGAAGGTAATTATTTATCAACTAAAATTTAAAAACACACTGACATGAAAAAGATAAAACATTTACATGTAAAATGCATTTTATTGTCAAATTTATCTTTTTGATATAATCATATTAAAATTTATATATTTATTAATATAAATAATTCAATGTCGTATATTTATTGTTAAAAAGATATTATAAACATCATAATCTCTTCCAAGTGTCCCATAACATCATAACAAAAATTTAACCATGATAATAAGTTTATGACGTTAAAAATGGACACTTAGATTCGTTCATAACCAACATTATTCCATGTTGGAATATATGAAATATTTTAGACATAAACACCAACAAATAATGATTTCATCGAGTTAATTAATATATAACTCCTTTGTATGGAATTTTTTTTACTAAATAACTAAATTTTGACAAATTTGTGTCATAATGCAAATTAAAAAGAAACTATATATATTAAATTACCAAGGATAGAATTCATATTAGCCAAAATTAATTGAAATTATATAATAAATTTAGACCTTATGAATCCAAATAAGTAATTGCTTTTTCATAAAACAGAACTGGATGAATTTCATTTACATTTAATTTGAAAAAATCTATTGCAAATCAAATTTTTTATAAATTTTATATTTTTAAATCAAAATTAATTTTAGAATAAATCCATGTTTAAAATATATTCAAAAACAAATAATTGCATATATTTAACCCGAAATTATATATGGAAAAATTAAAACTAATCCAAACATTAATTGGTCCACATAAATACATGGAAAATTTAATTTTTTTTAAAATTTAGCATTTGTCGCTATTCATTGAAAAATCAAAGAATACCAAAAAGTATCAACATTTGACCACATAAAAATTTTGATATTTTATTTAAAAAAATGTGTTTATTTTATAAACTACTACCTATAAACATACTAGTAATTAATTATATTTTTGTATATAAACTATTATAATAATCATATTTGACGAAAACGTATATTTTGAAGAATGAAATTAATTTTTTAAATATAATTACATTATATTGTAATATTATAAATTTAAATTTATATTTATTAAGATGTTTATATTTATATAATAGAATATGTATTACAATTAAATAATTCTAATTTAACTACTAGTTTATTACGGTCACCTATGAATAATAATTTGTTGGTGTTATTTTGAATGCTAAGAGGCATAGTATTTCCTTTAAAAAATCACAGGTTGTTATAGAACAAGTGGTAATAAGTTCAAGTTAAATGAGACATCAATTTTATTATAATTTTGATCACTATTTTGGAATTCATTAATAATGGAAAAATGAGAAATTACAATACCATTTTCATTGCCCCATCCTAGATTAAAAAAATAGTACACATCTCCTGAATTGTTTAACAACCTAGAGAATACATTGCCATATAATAGAGGCTATCAGATTTTGATGAGTGTCTTTGATCAATTATGGGAACAATATACTATAAATATCATTCAAATAAATTCCATGTAAAAAATGAATATCTATGAATATAATAATACCCTTGTACAATAATGAATGTATATTTATGATTTAAACATTATTGATAATAATGTGTACAATAAAAAAATAAAAATAAAATTATATTTCATTAGGTATGTCACATAACTGAAACATGGATACCCCATTAAATTTTAGAAGTATATTATATTAAACATTGAATTTAAAATATAGGTGGACACCAAAAATAAATAACCTTGAGGATCTTCTTATTCTAATCTATAAAACATCATAAATCATATCAATAATGATCATATATAAATATCATATTATTAATTTCATATTTGGGCTACAATATTGATATCCATTAATGTGAATATATAGGGTATTACATTACAAATAATAAGGAAACCAAAATGAAACCCATAATCTATACCATAATATACTATTTCAATAACATGAATTTATGTAATTTATTAACATATAAAATGGAAAAATTGCATTATGCCATTGTGTTCTGATATTCTCTTACAACAGATTACACTACATTCTTTTTACCAATGAAAAATTTTTATAGTAATTATATATGGATAATTATTAGATTGAACCAAACACTACCACAGGTTTAACCATGGGGTTATACTACACATTTATATATTAGAAAAGATATATAATGATATAATTCACATATAACGAGACAACACATTAATATATTCGACGATGATACACTAAATCCTACTTCACATGTAAATTATAATTTCATTATAATATTGTAAGAGGGAATAACATGAGCCATGTTCCCAATAAATTCATATTTTATAGGGATACTAATAGCGGGTATACTAACTCTCCCATAAATGATTGAAGATACAAGAAAATGATGTACCATTACCTAAATAACACGTAATGGGAAATTTCATTAGGGTAATTTGATACGCAACACCATAAACCAAATCATTTAAAAATGAGATAGTTTATCTAAATGTTTTAATGGAGTAAATTCTATAGAAATTGAAAATTTTTAAGGGAACCATGAGGACAACACTCAAGAATGTTGGATTCAAATCACTGTTAGAATATAAGAATTATGTCACAATAATGATTCATCATAAAATGTTCTATATAATGCACAATAACTAAATGATAGAAAAATAATAATATGTTCTTCTTTAGTATTATCCATTACAACCTTTACGTTACACAAAGTCTAATATTCAAACCCATCATCCAGTCATCTGAAACTGAACCCACATTACAAATGATGTTTCTCATTTTTCACAAAGTCAAATATGAATGACATTACAAATAACTCATTGACTCTAATGTTGTGTTTTTAAAAACTGATTAGATATTCCACCACATGAAAACTAATCAACATGTCTATTATATGAGTGATAATATTGATCCATTTCTATTATTTGACTCAATACTACCTCTTCAATAGGACTAAATTCCGACATACATTATCGAATTTAGTATCAAGGGACCTAACCATTTATTTATTATAATTTAAAAAATTTCCAAACAATCCAAAATTATATATGATACATCAATTTGAAACCAAGAGCCAAATATTCAACCCCCACTATCTTACACACTAACATTCCCAATAAAGAACTATTCCCGAAACATATAATGATCCTAAGAGTTAATCCTCTTGAATATAATCCAGTCCTTTGAATTAATCTCTCACTATAAAAAAATATATCACTCCAATAACCTCAAAAATGCTGATTTCTTATTTCTGGTAAAATATCCAACTCACCTGGAAAAGAAAAAAATGATTGATCATTCTTCACCCCTCTAATACCTTTAAAAATAATATACTACTAAAATAAAAATACATTCCATGTCTGAATAACCATTTAGTTAATTTTTTGCTAATAAATATTTTTTCTCTCATTAACAAAGTCTTTTTTATGGTATCCATGAATAACTAAATTATGTGATTAATGTTTACTAAGATCATAAGACAATATAACCTATCTAGAAATTTAGAACAACCTCAGTACCATTCTATGTTACTCTATCTCAAACCCCAATGTATGAATATATTTATCAATATAATTCGGAAAAAATATTTTTATTATGTGATGGAAAACCTACCTTAATATATTCAGGGATATCATGCCTAATATCGAAAACTGATTTAAGACTATTCAACAAAAATTACAGAATCCAATAAATTAATCCCTCTGGGTTTTTTAATAACATATGTAAGAATAGAAATAATAATTGATTCATTAGTGATTACCATATAATTACTAATGGGAGTGTATTTACTAATATTTCCCAATGGAAAATATAATTTTATAACTTTTAGAGGAGGAGCGAGATTTAGATGTGAATAAATAAATGGGATTGGGGGATAAATTTGGGCGACGGTATGTGAAATAATGGTGTGATATTTACTTTTTTTCCATAAAGTCATAATTTCATAAATGTTTATAAAATGAATTTATCTTTACACATGGTTCCTTTTGAATTATCATAAACTAGTTATTGGTAATTATGTTTATCCCCCCCAATTAGACACTAAACTATGAACTCGGTTGAATTACACAAGTTATCTAGTGGTATGTTTCATATTTTAGATTTTCCAAAAAAACAAATAGTTTCCCCATTTTTATAGGTTTCTATTTTCTACATACACCAACCCTTTTTATCCCTTTCTATAACCCTTGACAATCCATAAAAATACCATTCATTTAAGAATATATTACATGTCTAATAATAGTACATGAAAAATTAAATCCAAATTACAAATATTAACACATCCCTACACCAGGTTCAAGATGGTTTAAAATTTTTTTGATCTACTTTTCTATAATTAATATTTTTTGTTCATTTATATTTTTCATCATCCTTATTAATCATAAAATTATTTTATTCTTCATTGAAATAAATATGCTTTCATAACCATTTACTCAATAAAATAATGTTGTTTCATTGAACACACTATTTTTACCACACTATCACTTGATTGGGCATGTTTAATAAAAATATCACTTCTTACATATTAAAATGTATTAAATAAGTTGATATATATTTTTTATTGTAATTAACCTTTATTTTAATATCATATTTAACATTATTTCTATCAATTTATTTTTATAATATGCTATTTTTATATGATTGTATATATTTTTGAATAATTTTTATATATATTATATGATGAAAATTTTAATTTTAATGTTATAGTCGATATATTAATATTTAATTATAATATGATACATAGATATATGGCCAATAATATACATACATCTAAAAAATAAGGGTTTTTATCATTTTAATTTTTAATTCTATACATATGAAGAACAAACATCTCTTCATCTTCATCTTCAATAGAATATTATTATTCTTCATCTTTATTCGAGACTCATGGAAAACTAGTTCACTCTATATAACATGCATGTAATTAGTTATTTAAGAATCTTCCTAAACAAAAAATATTTTAATATTATTTCATTCAATTAATTATAATTTTTATATAAAATAATTGACCATAAATGGTACCAAAAACAACCAAAAAATATATATAATACTGAAAACAAAGATAATACATTGAAAAAAAGAAAGATCATATTACACTTGATCAATTGAAAAACATATGTTCTCATCTATTGTGCCCAAAAAATGAGAAACACCAAGGGAAACCCATTTTGGGTTATTTGGTTTAAAATCTCCTTATAATTCCATGTATCTAGAGTTTCAAAAGAGTGACTTCATCCTCGACCAGGAATTAATGGTTTAACTAACTATTGTTCAACACCAGAGACATTAAATAAAAAATAAAAAGTCGATTTTATTAAATTCCAAAGTGATAACTAAACAAATCTTTGGGGATATGCCTATAAATTTAGTTATCCCATTATATGGGTAAAAACACTTTTCATTATAGTTACACTATAGGAAAAAAACTTAATTCAATAAATCATTCTTATGTTCCCCCTCAAACATCTACAAGAATCACATCATTATTATTTATTGTTATGAGGCAGAGGAGAAAAGATTACAAATGTAAATATATTCTCAACCAAACATGTTGGTTTATAACTTTTCTACCATATAGTAATGACCAGAGGGTTAGGTATACATTGTTCATTATGTTGTCACATATATGAAACACTTCTTTTGATGAAATCTTCATCCTTATTCTATATAACCATAATATGAAAAGATACGGGGGATTAATAAATAACTTAATTCATAATAATAAGTGTCACCAATATATGTGTTAAATAGTTTTCGATGGGGTAGTCATGGACAAAAAGATATAAATATAATGAGTGATTTTAATTCTATTTGATTAAATCTGAAAATAATTGAACACCATCAGCTATGATTCAAATATAGTGAGGGACTAAATTTCAAACATATATATCCATAATGATCCGCATGAAAATATGGTCTTTCAAAAAAAAATTGCTAATATCATTAATATATATGTAAGTGATGTTTCCATAGTTTTACTTCATTGATGATTGATTCTTGAATGGAAAATTGAGTTTCAGAAGGAAAATCCAAATCATATGTTTCTTAAAATTATAAAACTAGTCAAACAATAATGTTTAATGAGAAATTGATAGATGATTTTTATTACACTAACTTAACTCAAGTGAAAAATAATTCATGAAGTTATGAACCAATATTAGTTTTAAGTTTCAATGGTGATGAGAAAGTATATCAATCATAGGAGGGGGATTTAAACCCCGAGACATGATCATACCATTTGAATAGGTTTAGGAGGCTGATATAATATCATCATATATATAAAAGTCTAATTAGAAAGTATATTTTTAGTTGAGAACACCCATATGGAAATGTAAAAGGCTGAGAGCTATGAAGTAATTTCAAAAACATAAAAAATATTGTAATTTGACAAATATATATTACAAAAGGCTATGAGGGGAGGTAGAAGGAACCGTATACTAGTCTGGATGAAAAGATATGTTAGTTATTGATGGAATTATATATCAAGAATATGGTGCATGTAATTTAAGGAGAATTCTTCGTTAACCTATAAAGAAAATTCTCTTAAGGTACAAAACAATTTTTGTATCCATGCATTACTAGTGTGGATAAATTTTCAACTATACCATACCTTCATGGGTATGTGTCTCTACCATGTTCATTGATGGAACAACCTTAGTCTTTAATCATATTAGTAGAAAACTATGATGAGAATTTCTTAAAATGTAATTTTGACATGGGAAACACATTTAATCACATCACTAATTTCTCTGACTATCCATGAATCACCAAGAAAAAAAACATGCATAATGTTATTTTTTATAATAAGTCTTATAAAATTAATTTCACGAGATATATATTTTACCCTGTCAAACATTAAAGAATCCTCATAGTTACTAAATTAACTATATTTATTTTGGTGATTTTATAATAGTTAACATTTATAGAAATCCATACTCAAAATAGGAAAAAATTAATTGTCAACATATAATATATTACTTTCAAATTGATAAATGAAAAAAAATAATTAAAAAAACTATATTGTTGATGTAATTTTTCGAGTGTTTCATTTTTTTCAATGCATGAACATGACTTTGGAGTGTTAGTGAATTTTGATGTCAATATATTGACGAATGAGTGCTTGTAAGTGTGTTGGGAAACAAAATCATATTCAGTGAAATTAGCATCTAGGTATAATTATTTTTTATTTTAATAAATAGTTATACAAATATCTTTGGAGATTTTTGGATGATTTTTCAATTATTTAAATAAAAAAATTGTTCTTTCATTTATTGTTTTTATTAAATTTAATTTAATGAAAAATTGATTAATGTACATAAGTATTCCCTTATTTTGTTATATTAATAGTATAAAATAATATTGTATGATTCATTGAGAATAATGAATGACGTGATATAAGGCTTGTATTTGAGTAATTGAAATTTCACATTACTAGACATTCCAAAAAGGTATATTTGATAAAAAATTATATGTAGCAGAATAAATTATTCAAATCCCATAGTCCAACACATTTGAATTATCCAAGATATATGTGAAGCTAGAAAGGTTTAAATATAGGCCAACAATGCTTTGTGTTACATTGGGGTTGATTAATCGATAATAAATGAAGAAAACGTCAAATAATCAAAAAAATAAATGATCTCTAAGTAAGAAATATGAAACAATGTGAATCTAGAAATGGGAATCTATTTTAAATATGGATAATATTTACTGAATAATCATATGGATCAATTTTTATCATGCATTAATGTTTTTTTAATATTAATGTACGTATTAAATAAAACACTCCCATCTACACATGTATCTATAGTCCAATATTAACTCACAATAATGAGACTCTACCTTATCATTGGTGTATATTCCCCTTAACATTATAAAGATAAAGACAAAGAGAGAATCTGATATCTAAGGGTCTCATGGAAGCCTTTAACAAGACGTGCATTTCATTGAATTATTATTTAGTGTCATGAAAATTCATCTCGAGTTATACCATTAACTCATGCGTTCATAACACATGAGTAAGTCCCATGGACATAAAAAAGAATTCATCATATGAATTCAATCCCTCATTAACATTTCATCTTATATAACAGTTAAAATAATTTCCATTTATGGGTGAGTGATTCTAGTGTCCAAAACAATATAATAACACATGAAATCATATTCCCAACCATGAAAATTAAAAAAATAATGAAAAAAATAACTATGTTATATATATATTTTTTTATTATATATATAAATATATCGTATGTAATGTCTCCATTAATATATAAATTTTACCGAATCCTATTATACTATCTGTTGCCTCACTTTAAATTTTATCAAATATAATAACTAATTAAAACATATCAAAAAAATAAATTGGATTGATAGGACCAATTCATGATATAATCAACTCTAATAAGGTGGAAGAATCACTATTTTTAATATTTTGAAAAATTATAACATTTTATCCATTTCTTATTATACCTGTTAGAATATTGATTATACTATTAAATTTTATTGATCATGACAATGTGATTAAAAGAATTTAAATTATTGGAAAAAATAGTTTTACAAGGTTTACTACTATATAAGAGGAGGTAGTCCTTACCATGTATGGTGATTGATAGTACATATATTATATACTATAATGGAATTCCATATATGGTGGTTTTTCTATTAAATAATAAATTTTATATGTGTAAGTCTCTATAAATTTAGAGGGGTGATAAATATAACCTTTAAAAATTATAAGATCATGACTTGGTCTAACATGTATCTCCTTATTTGTTTGTTAGTCAACATCAATAGGAATTTTCACCTTATTCATTAGGAACTTTGAAACACCAAGAATTTATTCCCTACGACGATTCATATATAATATTTCATAGTTCAAAAAAAATTATCTTCATTATTCTTCAGTTTTTTACTTGCACAATAGAAGGATTGAAACATTCATACTTATTCCTTTGTCCTTATGAATCTAATCCACCCTATTCCTATATTGGATCTATACACGTAATAATGTTCATGCATTGAATATATATTGGAGTAAAATTAATCTATTTCATTCACTTCAAATTCATATTTATTTCTTATCTCATCTGAATATTAAACATTTGATATCTTCTTCTAATTATGACCACCTGATGATAATTCATCGAGAGAGAATTATTCTAATCCATAAACTTCTATATATTCATCTTATGTCGAAAAATAGCCTTTCCAATGTTCAATTCATCCATTTCTCTAGGAAAATTTTTTAGTTCTGTTATTTATCTTTTTTATGGCCCATGTCCCAATTTGGAACTTCTTATCATTAAAACATTACCCTTAAAGCTTTATAGTCAAATCATTATAATATTGAAAATTATTTAGCACTTCCACTCATCCACATGTGAAATTTTCCCAGCATTAATTATTCAAAATATTGAAATCATTTATAAAGGTTATATCTAATCAGAAATAAGTTATGTCTTCTCACCCATCTCAATATTTTATTTCAAACTTCTCTTGTCTTTTTATTTCAATGGAATGATTTTTGTTTTTTTGGGAACATTATAAACATTTACAAACATCTATACAGTCCTAAAAAATTCTTGACTCCCAAAATCCATTTGTGATAATTTGGTCATAGAATGGTTGTATTTACATCATAAAATTGAAATAATATCGCCATCATTGAAATTTTGTACAAAACAGTGGTCTAGAATAACTTCATAACATGTCCTTAGTGTGATGAATAATTTCCAACAGTTCATTTATATCAATGTAGATACATTTCAAAATATATCTCAAGATGCTTCCTTTGATCATTGACATATTTAATAAAATATCTCTTTAATAACTATATTTATCTATCCATTAAAATAGTATTCGATATATCTTTACAAAAAAATTCTTTTTTTTCATTGGGTTTATTCATGCATTTTTTCATCCATCCATTGAACCCTTAGATAGTTTCTCTACTTCTTTTATATGATAGATTGTTGGAACTATTCATGACTACATTTTAAAACACATTGTAATGAATTTGATGAATTTTTATTGATGAAATATCTCACTAACTTCTATATTATTCAATTTATTCTAAGACCAAAACATCCTCTCTCCGACTAGTTTTCTATGAAATATCATTTTGGTTCTACATCATTAAATTATCTAACTATTATGATGATTATTTTTTTACATCCAAATACATATGATGAATTCATATATATCATTCCCAATTACATAAATATATTTTCATTTCACCCATTAAATATTTCCACATAAAAAAGAATTTAACCAATGTCTTCATACAAAAACATCCACCACTGCATAGAATATTTTCTAAAATAGAACATAATGTTTTTATACAAGTGTTCAGTTTGAGAATAATCTGAAGTTCATTGCAATGGACACATTGATGTGTTTTTTTAAAAAAAATAGTCTTCTTAAACATCATTCAAAGTTGAATTCTCTTCTCAATTATAAATTATTCAACACCTTCTGGTAATAACATTATATAACATCATGATCACTATACATGTCTATCTGATTTTCTTTTTATGACTATTCATGGAAAAATTAATTATAAATTATGATTTTTTGGAACATGGTTTCTATCCCAAATACGTATATTCATAATACAAAATTTTTACAATAACTATTCAATCTACCCCTTGAACGTAGATTATTAAATTATCTTTTAGATATTTTTTACACAACTAAATTATCATTAAGAGTTACAACCCCATAGCATTTTGATATTTGAAAAATTTCGAACGCATCAATCAATAAATTTCACCCCTTATCATAAAATAATTTTTTTAATAACATCAGTCTAATATAACTAGGATAAATACTATAGTGGTTTTCCAAACCATTTTCCATCCACCAGACCCTCTATATTATGGAATAGTTCAGAAACAACATTCTATTTTCCATTATTTGATTAAATTTATCTGATTATATATTTTTTATTGAATCTATGTGATAACTCGGTTCATTTGACTCTGTCAAATAATTGTCACTATCTTAATCCATTTAAATGAAATACATCTAATGGAAACACCATAAATAATCTTTGAAAATTATTCTTGGAAAACAACTTAAGGGAATTATTATAGTGGAATCATTTTATTGGTAATAAATGATCTTCTACAATAATAATAACACATTATGAAGACATAAATAATAGCTAACCAATCATATTATGTTTATTTTATTTTATCTAGATAACATTTGTATGAAAATAAAATAGATTTAGAATCTTTGTTACTTCATCATTCAATCATCCATGAAATTTAAATATTGTTAGAAATCATGGATGGGCCAGTAATATTCAAGAAGTGGTTGTTCTTTATAAAAAATTTACTAAAATTAAATATATAAAATTATACTAGTTCATTGAAAAAAATTGTGCGCCAATAATATCGTATGAAAAAAATATGAGTCAAAAAAAATTGTGCTATTCAACCTCCGCTTTTGTATTTGTTGAAAATATATTCAATGTTCAATCAAAAAGAATTTGGTAATATATTAATATTAATGTCAATTATTTCATACATTCTCTCCCCACTGTTGTTTGAAAGGTAAATTTCTCTAATCTCTACATTTTTTATAAGGAATATAATGTTAATGGGTAATTGGGATAAATTAATTCTTAATAATTATGTAATCCATTTTTTCATCATTAGTGATTTTAGACATGTTTTTTGTAGAAATTTTCTTTAATAATAATAATAACACAAAAAACCAAATATTGATATGATAAGGATTTATTACTAATTAAAATATTCATAGGTTTTCCACTTATATTCTAATATAAAGATACATAAATTATATTCTATCCTTTTGATTGAACTATTAACCTAATACTTGTATAATCACATCCACAATGTGATAAAAAAAAGTCAAGTGAAATTGCTACGATTAGTATCCTTTGAGAACATTCATGCTTCCACAATTCCTATGTCACTGAATAATTTAATTTCATCAAATTTTTGTAAAGTTAATAATTTTTAATAACAAATGAGAATTATTTAATAAAAACATACATTTTTATGGAATTTTCATTTGGAGGATTCCAATAAAAATTAGATTTATATGATAAAAAATTTCTAGAAAAAACCTTGACATTCTCCAATTTTCTCCCCCTCTAGAAGATTTTTTATACTAAATTCATATTGATAGATATAATTAAAAAATATTATTTTAGAACATTAAAATTAGAGAATAATAGAATGGCTATTTGTAATATATTGAATTTTATACACGATTATTTTCAAATCTTTACCATGAATGGAGCTTTTACAAAAAAAAATTGATGAACCTACATTTGAACTTTTTAAAGATGGAAAATTTCTTATATTAGAGGACCTCATTTAGGAATCTATTACTCAAACTCATGTTCCCCCTTGAGTACATGACATACCTTTGATACCATTTTTTGAAATTACATATTTAAAATAAGGATAAATGGGGTATAATGTGGATATTATATAAATCTAATGGTGAAAAATACGGTTGTGGTGACTTTAAAAACAATATTCTATATTTTTCTACCAATAATTCATTCACACCACAAAAAAAATTGCTTGGGTTATAGGGATATTATAACATCTTTAATTCTATTACGACTCAAACTACTCTTTTCCAGAGCTATTAAAAAACTTGTATCACCTAGTGAATATTTTATCATCTTCAAGAACTCTTCTTATACTATAATTATTATAGAAATGTATTCATATTGTGTCAATCCATGTTGCAACTCACACACATATCTTTTTAATATTCATGTGGAAACCAATCATTTTCTTTTTCAATAATCTTTTCTTTTTACTAATCTTTTTTACTAATGTTTTTTAAATAATCTAGAAAGATTACAAATATATAATTATGAGTTTCTAAGGTTTTCTTTTATTTTTTATATTGATTCATCAGAGTTCAATATTTATTAATGGTTTTTTAGATTATTTACATTTCATAAAAACATGGGTGTAGAATATAATTTATTCTCACTATTTTTACTCAAAATCTTCATGGGAGTATTTTTACAATATACATCATCTTTTACTACAATGATGATTGTTTATTATTAACCAACATATAATTTTTTCCATCCATATCAACTTATGATACAAGTTATGAGGAGTATGTACCAAACTTGTGACAACCATAATTTCATTCCTAATATATATTACCAAAACATCCAAATACATTTGAATTTTTTATGTTTCATACAATTTAGATGTTTTTTATTATTATATATATATTTTTCCTACATAGTATAGGGGTCATTGTTTTTCAAATTTAGAATATCGGACAAATAATCCTTTGAAAACTGCTCAAATTTATTATAAACCCATCCTTTAACAATGAAAATTGAATTTCTTATATCACATAGTTAAGGATTATATATATTCTTAAAAACATTTCTAGATAATCATGGGGAAAAACATTCACAATATTTTTCTTATCCACCCTTGAAATGATATTATGATTCGTATAACTTTTCAAAATCAATAATTTTATAGAGTTCTTTTCAAAATGTAAATAATCATGAATATATATTTAAAATCATCATTCCAATATGACATGAACTGTTCCACTTTTATTATTTATTTATGAGATATGTAATTGAATAAATTCATGATATTCTAATCACATATTCAATATCATTTAACATTAGATTCCCCCAATGTGAATTGTATAACAACCAAAAATTATCCACCACTTATGAAGTTACAATATGTGTATTCCCAAAATCATAAAAATAAACTTCCAATTCTATGAAACTAATATTGATATTGTTTTTTATTTTTAATCATGAAAAAATTTCTATAAAACCATCAAATATTTTCTACAACGTATTCATAAAACATGTTTTTGATTTTGTTATTATGTTTTCATCTTTGATATTTTTCATGAATTACAATTATGATTCAAAATCCTTAAAATCAATGGTATTTTAAACATTTCTACTTGTGAATGGATAATTTCATCCAAATTATTATTTACAGGTTTTTTTGGTATTATCATAATCGAGTCATTTGTTTTCAAAATCACAGGAACATATTTCAATATCATATTTTTAGGGGCCCGCTAATTTTTAGAAATATTTATATATTCCAGAACATTTATTTGTAATGTATTCTCCATATTTATTAATATATTTTTCTAATAAGGTGATTTCTTCTTATACACTTTGAAAGACTCCCATAATATAATAGAAACTTTTTGTTGGATTAAATGAGAAAACATAACTTAATATATCAACTAATATATCTTGATAAGTTGTAGATTTATTCTCATCACCACATAGGATTATAAATTCAACTATAGGACATCTTGTAAAATAATTAGAAAATACCTCACGATAAATTTAAAAAGGTTCGGTATGAATACAATCATTATACTTGGTGGGAATTTGAACCATATATTCTTTACATACCAATATGTTGTACATCTCGAACCTCTCGTTGTTTGATTTTCATGATCACAATCACTTTCATTTTTATCTAACATTGTGTTTTAAGTGTTTGTGTTGATAGGCATTTGATTGCCAAGAAGTTGACCAAGGAAGAGGCAGAAATGGACTGAAATTCAGTCCACCGGCCGACCGGTGGCTTCACCACCGGCCAGCCGGTGGCATCCAGACCAAACAGTGGAAGCTACTGCCTTCCCACCGGTCGACCTGTGGCACCCAGCACAAATAGTGTTTGCTACTATCTTGCCACCGGCCAGCCGGTGGCTCCTCACCGGTCGACCGGTGGAGCCTGGATCAAGACTCTTCTTCTCTACCAAGGCACCGGCCAGCCGGTGGAGATGTACCGGTCGACCGGTGGCCCCTGGACCAGACTTCTCCTCCACTGCCAAGGCACCGGCCAGCCGGTGGAGCTGTACCGGCCAGCCGGTAGCACTGGTCAAACTAGCCGTTGGCTTTGACCAGTCAACTCCAAAAGCCTCCCAACGGCTCCGAGGCCTTTTCCAACGGCTCCAAAGCCCTCCAACGGATACTTGAAGGTTCCTAGCCTATAAATAAAGGCCTAGGAAGCCCCGGAACAACATACAAGCCACCGGACACATTGTTGATCATTTTGGCGAAGCTCCGGCGGATTGTTCCAAGAGAACCCCAAGTGCTCCATCCATTTCCACATCCAAGAGCACCACTCAAGAAGCTTGGGAAAGCACGCTACATCAACTCCATCATCCAATTGGCGCCCAAGTCTTCCCAATCACGGTTTTTCGTGTTTTATTTATTTTGAGCTTAACTTTGAGTTTGTGCCTACAAACTCCCAATTTTCTCATCCCCTCTTTTCTTTGGGTTTCACATCACCACTAAGGTGTGACAAGGTTGCCAAGCTTTCCTTTAAATAGCTTGAGACATAGGTGAGCTATCCTTCACCTGTAAGAAGGATAGTGGGTTCTTGCTAAACCATCAAAAGCAAGTGGGTTCTTGCTAAACCACAAAAGCAAGCTGTAATAGGTCCTAGTGCTACCTCAAAGCCTAGTGGGTTTCTTGCTAAAACCATTGAAAAGCAAGCGGTAGGAATCTCTCAACGGTTGAGTTGGGAGCGGAGACGTAGGCCGGGTTTTGGCCGAACTCCGTTATCAATTTCTTGTGTGATTGCCTCTTTATTTCCGCTGCACTTTACTTTGATTTTTAATTTGTTAATCAATTTTTTAAAAGGCAATTCACCCCCCCTCTTGCCATCCTTTCCCTCGGGATTCTTCCGACCCAACAATTGGTATCAGAGGGACCTTTGAGTAATTCCTTAACCCGGTTTCAAAGTTAAGATCTTTTTTATTTTTTTTGATGGCATCTACCTCTTTCGCCCCCGAGGGCTACTCTTTGGGTCGGGCTCCATTTTTTGATGGGACCGACTATAATTATTGGAAAACCCGCATGACTACCTTTCTTAGAAGCATAGGATATCCCATATTTAAAATTGTCATGCAAGGTTACACTTTGTCTACCCCCGACGAATCCAAATGGACCCAAGCCGACATTAGAAATTTTGAGCTTGATGGCAAAGCCATGAATGCTCTTCATTGCGGCCTTGACCGAAACGAGTTCAATCGAGTTTCCACATGCACCTCCGCACATGAAATCTGGAAACTTTTGGAGGTTACCCATGAGGGGACCAACAAAGTAAAGGATACTCGATTGGACATGTATCGTCAGGATTTTGAGTCATTTTCCATGCACCCAAATGAATCTATTTCTGAAATGTTTACTAGATTTACTGACGTGTGCAATGGGAGAAAGTCCCTTGGTGATGATGTTTCAGCCGAGACAATGGTCAAGAAGATCTTATGGGTCCTTCCGAGCTCATGGGCACCAAAGGTGACGGCGATCCAAGAAGCTAAGGACGTCAAAAATATGCCGGTAGAGGAGCTCATTGGATCTCTAATGACGTACGAGATCACCATGAGGAGGCAAGCACAAAAGGAGGGCACACCAATCAAGACACCAAAGAACATTGCCCTCAAGGTACAAAAAGAAGTAAGCTCCTCCTCATCCTCATCTTCCTCATCTACTTCATCATCAAGCGGCGACTCGGAAATGGAGTATCTCGCCCGCCAAATGCAAAAATTCATGAAGAAGCACAAGAAGAAGAAGAAATCCCGCAAGCACCGAAAGCAAGAACCCACCGAAAAATCCGAGCCCAAGGTGAAATGCTACGGGTGCGGCGAAAAGGGCCATTACAAGCCCGATTGCCCACTCAACAAGAAACGGGCCAAGGAAAAAGGAAAGAAGAAGGTCCTCAAGGCCACATGGAGTGACACCTCATCCTCCTCCTCCTCCTCGAGCGACAACGGTAACAAATGCCTAATGGCATTCCATGAGGTAACTTCTTCCGATTCCTCCTCCTCTTGTTCTTCAAATTCAAATTCTTTAAATCATTTATCTTATGAAGAACTCTCACATGCTAGAGATCAACTAGAAAAAGGTTTTCATGAACTATCTTCAAAATTTGTTGCTTTGAAAAAGTCTTTCAAAAAACTCTCCTCCGAAAAAGAACAACTTCTCAAAGAGAAGGAGGAGATGTCCCTTAAAATCCAAAATTTTCCAAATGTTGATTCCATGGAATCAACCATCAAAGACCTAAGAGATACCCTAGCCAAGTTCACCCAAGGTGAACAAAATTTGAACAATTTGCTTGGTTCACAAAGGGTTTCCCGAACCACCAATGGACTTGGCTATACCAACCGAGCCTCCTCCTCCCATGCTCAAACTGTTTTTGTAAGGGGGAGCTCCGATTACAAATTTTGTAATTATTGCAAGAAAACCGGGCATCTCATTTATGAGTGTAATTGTAAAAACGCCCGGTATGGCCAACCCAAGTCTATTCTCTATAGTGATGAATTTTATAGGAGAAGACCCGCCATAAGGCAAGTGTGGATTGAAAAATCCCTCTTAGCGAGTCTCTCCGGGCCTAAAATCATCTCTTTCCAAAATCCCTCTCCCTGGTGACTTTTTGTTTTTATTTAGGGGGAGTTAGGATCTTTTAAGCTGTTTTTGTAATTTCAAAATTTTCGATTCAATCTTTCAAATTCAACTCTTGGTTTCAAAATTTTCAATTTTCATTTCAAAATTTTCAACAATTGGTATTATTGTCAATTGGTTTAAAAATCTTGTTTTTCAAAGTGTTCCCTCAATCAAGTTTTATGCCCCATTCTATTTTGATAATCACAAAGGGGGAGAAATTCCTTGATTGATTGGGGGAGAGTCTTCTCTATCATGCTTTGATTTATTTTCAAATTATCCTTTAAGAATGTCTTTAATTTCAGTATTTTACTTTGATTGTTTTGGTGATTGTGATCATCAAAATAGGGGGAGATTGTTGTACATCTCGAACCTCTCGTTGTTTGATTTTCATGATCACAATCACTTTCATTTTTATCTAACATTGTGTTTTAAGTGTTTGTGTTGATAGGCATTTGATTGCCAAGAAGTTGACCAAGGAAGAGGCAGAAATGGACTGAAATTCAGTCCACCGGCCGACCGGTGGCTTCACCACCGGCCAGCCGGTGGCATCCAGACCAAACAGTGGAAGCTACTGCCTTCCCACCGGTCGACCGGTGGCTCTGCCACCGGTCGACCTGTGGCACCCAGCACAAATAGTGTTTGCTACTGTCTTGCCACCGGCCAGCCGGTGGCTCCTCACCGGTCGACCGGTGGAGCCTGGATCAAGACTCTTCTTCTCTACCAAGGCACCGGCCAGCCGGTGGAGATGTACCGGTCGACCGGTGGCCCCTGGACCAGACTTCTCCTCCACTGCCAAGGCACCGGCCAGCCGGTGGAGCTGTACCGGCCAGCCGGTAGCACTGGTCAAACTAGCCGTTGGCTTTGACCAGTCAACTCCAAAAGCCTCCCAACGGCTCCGAGGCCTTTTCCAACGGCTCCAAAGCCCTCCAACGGATACTTGAAGGTTCCTAGCCTATAAATAAAGGCCTAGGAAGCCCCGGAACAACATACAAGCCACCGGACACATTGTTGATCATTTTGGCGAAGCTCCGGCGGATTGTTCCAAGAGAACCCCAAGTGCTCCATCCATTTCCACATCCAAGAGCACCACTCAAGAAGCTTGGGAAAGCACGCTACATCAACTCCATCATCCAATTGGCGCCCAAGTCTTCCCAATCACGGTTTTTCGTGTTTTATTTATTTTGAGCTTAACTTTGAGTTTGTGCCTACAAACTCCCAATTTTCTCATCCCCTCTTTTCTTTGGGTTTCACATCACCACTAAGGTGTGACAAGGTTGCCAAGCTTTCCTTTAAATAGCTTGAGACATAGGTGAGCTATCCTTCACCTGTAAGAAGGATAGTGGGTTCTTGCTAAACCATCAAAAGCAAGTGGGTTCTTGCTAAACCACAAAAGCAAGCTGTAATAGGTCCTAGTGCTACCTCAAAGCCTAGTGGGTTTCTTGCTAAAACCATTGAAAAGCAAGCGGTAGGAATCTCTCAACGGTTGAGTTGGGAGCGGAGACGTAGGCCGGGTTTTGGCCGAACTCCGTTATCAATTTCTTGTGTGATTGCCTCTTTATTTCCGCTGCACTTTACTTTGATTTTTAATTTGTTAATCAATTTTTTAAAAGGCAATTCACCCCCCCTCTTGCCATCCTTTCCCTCGGGATTCTTCCGACCCAACACAATATTTTTATATACATGTTGTTATCCTATAATGGAAAAACTAATAGATCACATTCTTTAGGTAGGATGAACATCTTTTTTTTTATTTTCATTATCATCAGGGTCTGAGTAGATATACAGTTATAATTTATAATACTTGAATCCTCACCAAAATTGTTCTCCACTATTAGTAGTGGAAAAAGAAATACTTAAAATATAATATCCAAACACAAAAAACCCATATACCTAAACCCACCACATGACATTAATATAGAGGACCAATTCATGATATACACAACACTAAGAGGGGGTTGGGTGAATCAGTGTTAAGATGTTTTTTAACAATTAATTGTTTTAATCACATTACAACTAATACCTGTTAGGATCTAGACTATATTATTATTTTTTATTTAATATGTACAATTATGTTAATGATATAAAATAATGGAACATAATATTTTCATAATATTCACAACTCAATAATATTGTATTGTCCTTACCATGTATTGTAATGGATATTACACAAATTTTATACTACAATGTTTTTCTAAATATACTTGTTTTGCTGTAAAAAAACTATTTAGCCTTTGTTTGAGTACTTACACTTTAGGACAAGGGATAGAAACAATCCTGAATCCCTATATCGATGATGAATTAGTCCTACTCATAACTCTGTGCTTTTTATTTATGAATCCTTTATAATTTGTCTTCACCTTCTTCTGTGGATAATTTTTGAAACCATTAATTGTATTGACTCTATGAGACATCTATTCGATGTTATCATTACTATTTTTACATCACATCCTTCTTTATTAAGTTTTTATTTACATTGTTGCAAGGAATAAACTTTCATACTTATTCATTCATCTTCCCAATACCAGTTCAATTGGTTAATACCTATTATATATACATATAATATATCCATTATATGTTATTATTATGGTCATAAAATTTACAATAATTTTCATTATGTTCCCATAATGTCTTCTTACACATTTTTCTAGCTTCATTCAGATGATTAAAAATCTTTTATCATCATATAATCCAGTTGGAATGATGATTGTTTTTCTGGGGAATGTTTATTTGATCTTTCTTCATGAATATCTTATTTCATTATCTTGAACCTATACATTTGATTTTCTCTTCCTCTATTATTCATATGGTGTATAGTTTCATACATTTGTTTTTCTTAGTTCGATTCCCGATATTTTGTGCAGTACATCATCTCAGAAATAACCAATCCACATTTTTTTTATATACCAAACATCATGAACCAAGTTTTCCGATGAAATAAATTATTCTCTAGATCCAATCCTCTACACATTAACTGAGTTCAACAAACATTATTTATAATATTTTAAGTCGTTATATCAGTTCACTTTTATCAAAACTCAATTTTATTTTTTCAACCAATTCAGTATTTAATTTCAAACATCCCACCTATATCTATTTCACTAGCATGCTTCTAATTTTTTTATAGAACATTTTAGATATCGATTAGAAAATTAAAATTTCACTAAACGTTAATGTATAATAAAATTTCGTGTCTATTAATGAAAACCAATGATCAAATTACAATCATCTATTTGAATATATTATGAAAACATTTTCAATTATCTTTGAACATTATCTTATTAACAACTTCATCACATTTCTTCCATCAGATGAAACTAATTATATTTCCAATTTATATCGTTTTTAATTCATATAAAAATATTTTATAGAATACATTCTATAATGATTGACGTGATTCAAAAAAATCATTAAACAACATTGTCTTGATGTTAAATGTGAAATTTCATTCACTATAGATTCATGGGGTACATATTTTATCTAATATGTATAAAAATGTTTCTTATGTTCACCTATCTATTCAACCCATATATATTTTTGTTTATTCATATGACTGACTCATTCATAGAACACCTTTAAATATAATTAGAAATCTGATACTGATGTCCATTTAACATTTTGAATGATAAAATTGGAATCATCTATCAAATGCAATCAAATATGAAAAATAAGAAATTTGTATCCAATCATTTTTCATTTAAACATAATGTTTTGGAAATATTTATGAATCAACTATATGAGGACTATATAATAGTTTTTCTAATGATCATCTTTCAATTAATAAATTACCAATCTATATCAAAAAAATTCATCTACATGGATTTACATAGTTTGAATTTTCTTTGTTTAATAGAATTAAGTAAATGCATAAATTCCAGAAATAATCATTAATACATTAAAAATTATATAAAAAGTAACCAAATATATTCATACATTCTATATTCCATTAAATATACCTTTTTCAATTTCTCTCGAGTCCTATATGTTTTTAATTTTTTCGTAACATTTAGTGAGTTCAATCATAGAGGACATCATTTTCCATATGTAACTTCTTTAATATGTCATCATACCATCATTACAAGAATCATGATATTTGTAAAGATATAATTTATGTCAATTTTATTAATCATATTAGAAACAATGGTTAGATCTTCATAATGATTGGGTACATGAATTCTATCCTAAATAAATATCATTATAATAAAAAATATTCATAGTCTCTCCAAAATCACCCCATTAAACCAACTAAAAAAACACTTTTTCCTTGGAAATTTAAATTTAATAAATTTTCTATAAGGTTAATAACCCAATTGAATTTTGATATTAGATCAATGAAAAAAAAAGTCAAAAATATTATTCCTATTATAACCTGATCAATTATGATTATTCGCATTATCCTAACAAAACGATGAATGTTCAATTCGTGGATTCCCAAAAAAATCTATGCTTGATAGAAAATACATCCAATAATAGAGTTTGGAATCAACCATAAATTTTTCTATTTTTTATGTGATTCATAGGACTTTATTTATATGATTGACATCTTTTTAAAAAAATAATTTTGGACACAGTTTGAAAATATCTAATTTCATCAGTTATTTAAATTTACATAGTTATTATGGAAACAATTTAAGGAATATTAGTACATTATGTATGGAAAATTCTTAAATAGAATTTCTTAAGAAAACTTCCAGAATTTGATAATAGATTTTATTTACCAACAAAATAATCACATGTTGTGGAAATTAATAATAACTCACCAATCACAATATGTGAAAATGATTTTTTTTTTTAAAAATTGTTAATTTTATTTCATTAATAGATAGTCTTTTTTACTTAATCATTTATTCATAAATAATAAATCCTTATTGGTATAATCCTAGGTTTTTTTAGGGAGAAAAATTTTATTATGTTCCTCATTAATTATTTAACATATTGACAAAAATTGTAATATTCATATTAAATTTACAAAAAATAACAACCTTTGAAAAAAAAAAAACTCACAATGTGGAATCATCATTGAAATATTCAAAAAGAACTTTTTAAATAATTTATTTAGCATCATATTGTATGATATAACATGTTGTACCAATTAAATATCCATATAAACAATTTTTTGTTATCTATTAATCACTTTAGAGAAGATATTTATATCACGCAAAATAACATTTCAATCAACAATAATATGTGCTCTTGTGCATGTTAATGAAGTTAACAATAAATATAAATCCTTGGATTCACATGTCCGTGTAATGTGTGGAATCATATAATGAATTGATTCTTCTTAATTTATTAAAGGACTGTGTGTGATGTTCATTAAACACATGTATATTCAAACATGTATCCACTTATTTTATTTATTTTAAAACATGAATTCTAATATTATCTCTTTTTACATGACATCGATTTACCATTAGTCATATAGTTTGCAAATCCCACATAGTAGACACAATTTTTCTAGATTCTCATAGAAATGACTACCATGATTAATGGATAAATTGCATGTAGTTAATCCTTCTGGATTAGCACGTCACATTTGACGTATCATTATATTTAAGAACATTTTATGTATTATCATTTATTAGGAACACCCTCACATGTTCAATCTCAATCTGTTTAATATCTTTCATTATTGTTATATGAGAGAAGATATACTACCTAGGTTTAGATCCAACAAAATACAATATAAAAAATAACCATAACAACACCCATATTAGATATGTTAATAGGTATACATTTCAATGTTATGTATCAATTTCTGATCATCCTCTTATAAATATTCGTGATAACATTACGTAGTAGGGATAAAAAATTATCCTTGAATAAAAATTATAAAAAATATATATGTTTGAAAATACTAATTGAATATTTAATGTGCAATCCAAAAAATATTATTCTTTTTTATGTACCTCAAGAAAATATTATATATATTTATAAATTAATCACACTCATTGTGACATTAAACTATCCTTATGACAAATAAAATCCTTAAAGAACATCAGTTTTGGAGAACTAAATGTCATACTTATAGTGTCTATTTAACATAATTTTTGATGAAGTTTATATATATATATATATGTACCTTTACTCATCGAATAGAATAAATGATAATGTATATATTTCCTTATATTTTAATATTCTTAGAAATATTTTATTAATTGTAATGACTTAGGCCCAAAAGCCCTGGTCGAGTGCATAATTTTGATACATTATCATCGATATATGTTTTTAATCCCAAAAGAATATTCAATTTAGATTTATTTGAAAATATATTACATAAATGAACCATAAATCACAATTAAAAATATAAAATAAAACATAGATAAACCTATGAAAACCAATTAATCTCATAGATTACCTGTAAATATCTATCATAATTCACAGCATGGCATCCTGGTATAACAAGATATATCACAGGGGTGATCTCATATGCCCAATAAGATTATGAATACAATTTAATCTATAATGATTGAATAAAAATAAACCATAAGGAATGGTGTACATTAAAATCCAATATGTTTAAACACAATATAAATTATTATATAGAAAGAAATAACTATACCACATAACATAATCAAATGATCAGGAAAACATAATATTATAAATTCTACTAGTTCAATGATAACCTAGAATATAAATAACTAAAATCAAAAAAATGAGATACATATTATCATACATCATAAACAAAATGTAATTCCTTCAATAAAGACACCATAAGTAAATTGGTAAAAACAGAAACTAGTTTGTGTCACGAGACCAATCAATGCATTGAGAGGATGTATTGGGGCCCAATAATCACTTACTAATTCTAATAAATTTCTCATATAAATACATAAACAAAATAAACATTCATTTTTAAAAACTATCATATGTAAGGTGAACACATTAACCACAAACTATTACTGGTTTAAAAATATCACATTAAACCTTAGAATTGTCATATAACATTTCATAAAATATATTATATTGTATCATAAGAGTTCAAAATTAATAAATCACAATATTATACAATGATTTGAAATATATAAAAACACTCTCATAAATTATTTATAATTATCTTGAAAAAAGACTAGTTTTTTATGAAATCTGTTATTTTAATGCCAAATATTTATAAAAAACATATTATTGAAAAAATAATAATA
This sequence comes from Viscum album, assembly GCA_963277665.1. NCBI lineage: Eukaryota > Viridiplantae > Streptophyta > Magnoliopsida > Santalales > Viscaceae > Viscum > Viscum album. The sequence goes on along the minus strand of OY728151.1, from coordinate 497,445,556 downwards.
AACATGGAATAGATTAATAGTAACATAAAAAATTCATAAGAGTGTTAAAATCAACTAATGTTTTACGAGTTAAAAATAAACATTCTTTCATATTTTTACCAAAAATTCATAATGTACATCATTTGGAAAAAAACATTACATTCAAACAATTTTATAAAAATTAAAACATTGAAAAAAGAAATAAATCATTTTTAGGATAATATTAAAAATAGTTTGGAAAAATATTGTTATAAACATGAATATTTATGATTATTATTCCCTATTAGATACATACATATAAATAATCTTGATTAATAATGAGATTGTGAAATGACCCCTTACCATTGGTCTGATTCACTCCATGTGTTTGCAACTATTGACTAATGTTATTCAAAATATTAATAACTTATACCATAAACATCATATAATTTATGTTATAATATATGATACATTAATGACTCTAAATTACCCTTTTATTAACAATTTCAAGTTACAAAAAAATTTGGGTAATAACAGCTTTAATTTATCATATTTGTTTTGAATTTTTATTCTACATACTATTAAAAAGTTCATGATTTACATACTTAAATAAATAAATTTATTATTTATATATCCAATATTTTTTTAATATAAATAAATATTTATGATAGATATATGAAATGGAATAAACCATTCATGGACATGGTAAGTTGTACGTATGCATGAACAGTGTTTCTGTCTTCCTATCATACTAAACAGAAGATGGTAAATGAAATACATGTATATATATTGTTAAATTATTATTATTATTTATTATATTATATTTTTATTCATTATTTAACTTTTTAAAATAATTCTTCAAAGATTATTGTGGAAGATGAAATTCATCTCATCGTGATGACGGTAGGTTGTATGTATGAAAGAGCGGCGATAAAAATCCATTAATGCTAAAAGGGAATGGAATTAGAAGAAATATAAATTAAAAAATATAAATATAATGTATTATTTATTATTTTTATATAATATATTAATCATTACACACATCCGATTTGTAAAGTGATGATAAAAATTACACCATATTGTGGAGTCGGTTAGTCAAATATACGCATTGATGGTGATATTGTTTTTTATATAATGGATTAATGGAGGAATATGTAGGTACCATAATAATGATAACATATAATCACATATATAATAATAGAGTTATTAATTCAGTATGAAAAAACATATTAATATGAAGTAGAAGAAGAAAATAACATGAATGAGTTGGTAAAATAACTACTGCTTATTTGATGGACTTCCATTGGATATCCTCTAACGAACAGAAGGGGTAGTCTCTTTAAAATACCTTGAACTACAAAACATAGATAATCATGTTTAAAGGAGAAATTTTTAGTGGTTTGTTTAGATATAGGTCTCAAAGTTGTGTGAGAATGTGAAGGAGTAGGTACCCTTCTATAATTTAGGGGAGGGGCACTTTATGGAACTATCAAAATATTAAATTAATATAAACTTATCATTGATTTCAAATAGAATAATAGTGAGTTATTTATAAGATAAGATTAATATGGGTTTAAATCGTCTCAAACAATGACTTATAGACATGTTTAGGTCTCAATAATAACCTTAAATTCTATACTTGTTCCTTAGTTAAACCCATTAACTATTACCATGCCAGCATGGATTATTTACACTAAGGGTTTATATAATTACTATAAAATTATAAAAGAGCCCCAAATTGATTATTTATGTAATATTTATATATATTATATTTATATGGAAAAAATTAAGGTTTTTATTTTTTATATATAATTAAATAAAATATTATTTATTTTAATGTATCATTTTTTCAATTTTAATACTATTAATTATTTTCCTTTTTTAAAATATCATAAAATAATGATAAAATTGATCCAAAACATGTAATACATCACTAAAATTCATATGTTATCTATTAAATTACTTAATGTCCTTGTGTATGTGGAGTTAAATTTATTTTAATATTTTTATTATAATTTATTTTATATTTCCATTAATTAAACAATTAAAACATAATTGTTATACAAGACAATAATTAAATTATATATTATATAAATATTTAAAAAAATAATCCTTATGAAAATATATTTATTATATTTGAAATTAATATTTATAGTCAAATTTATATTTTTAATTACACTATATAAAAACATATTTATTTATAAAAATATTGTCCATGGAATTTTTAATTTATCGTTAAATAAAACATAATAATTGATATATTCCTACAAAAGATGCATAAAAAGATTATAAGTTATGCCTAAGGTTGAATTTGGTCTAAAATTTCAATCCAATTAAATGAGGATATGTGTTAGGGTAAATTTATAAATTTATAGTATTATTTTTACCATTAATTACAGGACATAACAATAATTGTAGTAATAAAGATATTAATAAATTTTACTCAAAAAATTCCCAGAATTAAAATAAACCAATTTACATAATATAGACCCTCTAATTAAAAATAAGGAATTAATTTTTCAATATTCTAAACATTGAAGTTTGAGTAATAAATTTAAAAATAATCTCATTAATGGGGTGATAAAATGAGTTATTAACTTTTTAGAATGAAAATGATTGAACCATTTTTATATTTAAATATAATTTAAATGTGATGAAAATGATATAAATTATATATAATGAAAATAAAATAAAATAATAATACATTAAAACAATTAAATAATATAATTTAACATTTTAAATTCATTTGAGGAAAAACAGTTCTTTCAATTAAACTTTACGATTTTTTCCTATTCATCAAAACACGAAACTTATGAAAAAATAAAAACATATAATCCAAGGGAAAAAATTATACCAAATTAAAAGAAAAATATGTTTATTCCAATATATACAAACATTTCAAAATTTATTTTATAGTAGGTTTTCCATTAATAGATGGTAAAACTACTTTTATAAAATTATAGGTTTTTATGTACAAAATTGGGTTTGTTCTTATCTTATGCCTGAAAAATATGTTATATAAATAAAAATATATTTTATTGTATATATAATATATATATATTTCATTAATATCACTCTATAATATAATATAATATAATATAATATGATAAAATGGATTTGTGAGATTAAAAATAGTTCTTTATAAAAACACTTTAGATATATTTATTTGGTTCCTATACTAATATCTAATTAATTTTAAACCATGGAATTAAACCAAATATTTTAATAATTTAGTTACTTATATTCATAACAACTAACATAATCACTATGTTATTAATTATTATATGAAATAATAATGTTTTAGTAATATATTGTGGATTAGTTAAACTCATTCTTGCATTTAAATCATGTTAATGAAGATATTAAATTTCAAAAGAGACGTACCATATTATTATGTGGAATTAAATTATACCCTTATTAAAAAAATTAATCCTTACAATTTAAACTCAAGATAAAAAATTATTTATTTGATTTTGGAATGTATATCTATTTAAATCCCACAATTGAAAAGGATTAATAAAAGATCAACATTACAATAATATACGGGTTGTACGAAGGTCACTAAAGATTACACATTGTAGGGTTTTATATATGAAAGCCTGGAAATTGAAAAAAAATCTAAATATAATTTTTTAATTTATATTAATAGAGAACATGATGAAGAGAATGCCATCAATCACAAAGCTGATGATCTAAGGTACCATTTGATCAATTATAAAAGAAGGTATTGTGATAAAATTATTGGTCTTATGATCCATTCAATATATTTTAATAATTAATTAACATTATAGACTATGAATATAAGGATAGATACTTGATTAGCCACTAAATGAGGCTAATATTCATTGTTAATATACTTAATTTTCATGTTCTTTGTTATTCATAAACACCATTTTAGTGCATTTTACACTTTGAACACCATTTCACATTATGATTGTAATACCTTCTTAAAATGCACTATTATGTGGTACATTTTTGAACATCATTTAAAGTACCCAATGATTCATCTGATTTTAAGGAATTTAATTTTACATATTTTAATTTGATATTTTTGGAAATTGATCTACACTTAAATATGAACATGTTTGATTCATGGATCAATGGAGAATTCATGGAGGATGATGGAGATATTTGGCAATGAAGGGAAGCAATTCTGGAGAAGGCAGATTGGACACCAGCCCACTGATGAGACTGTGGGGCCCAAAATACAGGCCCAATTAATCCCAAATTTCGTGGGATGATAGAAGACATGTACAGGAACAAATCCCTCTTCAGGAGTTAATGCTAATTCGGCCTCCATGTTGGTCATTTAGGCGGCCCAAGTTAGAAATAAAATTCTGGGCCAGATTCTGCGGCCCAGAAAAACAGTCCACCATTTTGATCATATCTCGGAATACAAAACTCCAAATGGGCCCCAATTTTACAGGCGGTTAGCAGAAATCCGGGGCTCCATTTTATTCTTCTATGGCTCACCCTGATTCGGCCATCTAGAAGGTCATACAAGCGCGTCTGTTCGGTGGATGAAATCTGGCTGCCACCTCGGGTCAAATGTGGAAAATTCCAAATTCCACAAACTTTCCACCACCCTAGGCCTACCATACTCAAGTGGGATGACTTGTACTGTTGAAGGCTCGACCCAAGGCTCCCAAAATGCCTATTTAAGGCAGTGGTGGTGAAGGAGTTGAGGATCTTGGATGCTTTGTTTAGTTGTAATGTTATGCTGCATTTTTGTTGCCTCAATTTTGTCTTTCACATGTAAGTTGTTCAAATCACTTTAGTTTCTTAATAAAAGTTCTTCTTATACTCTTATTCTGTTGTTCTTAATATCACTTTGATACCGTTGGATCAAGGTGTGAATTTATTCACACCAACCCTTGTGAAATTATTCACACAACGGTGGAGTGATCATTTTATTTTTGTTGTTTTCTTTACTTCTCCATTCCTCCCTTATGAGTCTACTTTCCGCTTCCATTGAAACCATGGGATCAATGGAGGGCTAACCCACTTATGGGTTGATCCAAGGGAGTAGCAAGGGGCTGGATTGGATGTTATTTATCACCTAATTAATGTATAATCACTTCTTTAATTGGGATTTTTATTTGATGATTTTTAAACTCCATCGTCCTTGTTGAATTTAAGGCCACACACTTCAAGTACTAATACGATCCTTTACCTTGAAGTGCTCAAAACTTTGATCCTTCAAGTGTATAGGTGATTAGTATTAGAGGGTGTAGGCATTAAACCAGTAAGTGATGATTTTGTTTTATCTCTTTAAATGAACCCATCTCAAATTTAAGAAATTGAAATCATTAAAAAGAAAATACATCCAATCCACCCCGAGTGATAACCTAGGATCAACTCATTATTTTAAATTGAATCCACTTAAATCATTTAGATATCTTTAAAACCCATCCAAAATCAATCCAAGTTGGCCACTTCATAGCCAAAAATCCATCCCTTAGGTTGTGTATCTTAGGTATCTTCTTAGGTCTCTGTGGAATCGACAACCCAAGCTACACTACAAGGACCGTTCTACCCTTCTTCTCTTGGGTAAATTTGGGCGTGAACCAAATTTTGGCGTCGTTGCCGGGGACCTAAGTAAGTTATCTTAGACACTATAATTCTTTTTTTTCATCCCACTTCTCTCATATCATCCCCAATTTCATTCCTATGGAAAACCCTTTTGAACAAATCCAAACATGTGGAACCTCTCCCTACTTTGATCACTCAACCCCATGTACAATGTACAATGACCATCCTAATTCTTACTTGTGGGATCATCAAAAACCTACTGAACCACAATGTTTTATTCATATGATCCACAATACATTCCAACATATTATGAGTTCCAATCCCAACAAGGCCAATCTGAACACCCTCCTATGGAATTCCAACAACATAGTTATCCTCCTGGAATAGACCATCTGTCTCAACCCCTTGACCATCATGATCCACAACAATTACTTGAAAAACTTTTTCAACAAATGGAGATAATGAATTTTGAGGTTTCATCATTGAGGTTAGAACTACAAAGCATTAAAACTTGTGAGGAACCCATCCCTACACAAACTGTCCCTTCCATAACCTTATGTGAAGTGTCTAGTTTCACACAAACCCCACATGAATTTATTGAAGAACCAACCTTTAGATTTGGGATAGATGAAGAGGATCAAGGAAATTTTGAAGGGACTTTAAATCAGGAGGAAATTAACTTTTTGGATTCAAAAGAGGAGAATTTGACATCATGGATTGAGTCTCATGAATATAACTCTGTTGATGATTTTTCAAAAACACAAATCATTGAACCATTAAGAGAAATCACAATATTTGAGTCCATACCCATTTCTAACACTGATATTTCCAATTTTGTGGTTGAATATTCTATTCCAAAGGAACCAATTACATTGATAAATTTTGAAAATAAAATTGAGATCGATCCAAATTCCCAACCTATGTCTAAAAATGTTAGTCTGCCTGAACTCGAACATGTGTCCTTTCCATCATTCATCAAGTTTTCATTCATTGAGGATATCCAAAACCATCATGTTTTCATTGTTTCTTCTCTTGATATAAATAAAATTGGAATGACCCTTGATGTATTAGGAAAGACTAGAGAAGCAACTAGATCCACCATTTTTGATATTCCTTGGATTTACCAACTCATTTTAGAACATAGGTTTGTTAATAAAACAAATTATAAAAATTTAATCAATCTAAACCTAGTTGAATTTTTGAAACATGTGGTCCATAAAAATTTTAAAGTTGGTATTGGGTAAGTTGGGGGGTTTAAGTCGAGCTAACGACGTTAAACAAAGCGCTGCACGGGAGGCAACCCGTGGTTTTTATGTTTCTAATATTTCTGAATCATCTTTATTTTTCAAATAAGATTACTTAATCATTTTTATATTTAAAAATAAAAAAAAATAGACTTTTTACCTGTTCTTCTATTATGAGTATGGATGGGTACGAAAGAGGAGCACCATATTCATCCGTGTCACGTGGTGTGATCCTTGAGTAATACCTTACCCAGAAATTTAAAAAGAAGACAATGTATCATCAGTTTATTTTGTTTTTATTATTCAATGGGTTAAAAAAAATATAATAATACAAAAAAAAAGTCCACGCCATAGGCCGTGGGGCAAACCCCGTCACAACCGGCGAAGCCGCGGGGACTCGAACCCGGGACCGAAGGGAGACAGGGGCGCGCGCTTACCACAGACCTGCGGCTTCTTGTGATACATTATTCTATAATTTTTATATATATTCTTATATTTTACTTCCTTTATTATATAAATATATATATATATATATTGTTTGTTTTTGTTTTTTTTTCCTTTTTCCACTAGGGAACTTTGCAAGCGACATGGATATCAAAGGAACAAATTCAAGCTGCAAGAACTTCCAACTTCAACCACCAGGTGACTTCATTCCATAACCCTCATTTTCAATTTCATTTTTGAACTTTAATTCTATACCTCTACCCCCTTCTAAATTTTATTTTCTTTAAACACTGGGGACAGTGTTGTTTTAAGTTGGGGGGGAGATAAAATAAAAAAAATGCTTTTGTGTCAAAAACAAAAATTGAATGATTTGAAAAAAAAAGTAAATGGAAGGAAAAATTCCTTTAACTTCGAACATGGTAATACACATTTCACACTTTGAAACTGAATATCAAATAATTTAGCATGCCCTGATTCTGATTTTAATCCTTGTATAATTTCATGAGCATAGATTTTGGAAAGTGTGGCTGTCCAATGTGATATGTCATCATTTATATTTTCATCCAAATAAAAAAAATGCCACAATGCACGTCCTCTAGACTGTGGGGTACTAATTTGAATTTTTGGGGTCCCATAATAAATAGCATAGGATGGTTTTATTTTTATGAATAATATGATTACTCTTAAAAAAATTATTAAAAAAAATTATTAAAAAATAAAAAATAAAAAATAAAAATAAAAATTTGCGTGTAGAGCAATGGATTGATAAAATGCGAGGCTTTCGGCACTTGGGGATCGTGACTCCAGAGTTGTCTAGCCCTGAGTTTTTCAATCTATCTCTATTTATGGTAATATGACTTTGTTTTTGATTAAGTTAACTCGAGACGATGCCCGAGTATGTGGGTTTCACTTGGTGCCCTAAGGCCTTTGAGTCTGGGAGTCATCGGCAAAGTCTTGCTACATGGGTTATTTTGATTAATTGCAATCTCAATTACTATAGCAATATTGCAAAAAAAAATCAAAAAAAAAAGATGAATGAAGAATGCTCATATTAGGATTAAATGTGATTCCACCTAGCGCTTCCATGATTTCCCCCTTGAATGAAAATGAACCCCATATCTATTGTGATTCACAACACATCATTACACCTAATTGAGTTGGATGAAGTATGATGATGGATTTGATCAAAGGAATGGGCTTGGGATTGGGATCTGCTTATGAAACTATCTCGTATTAAAATATTTTGATGGGTTTCATGATTGTTTGGTATAAGGTTTTTTGGTGATCATTTTGTATTAAAATGTTTTTGGAAAAGGGAATTCGAATTTCATTTTTGATGAGATATATTTTGCTCGGGACTAGCAAAACTCAAGTTGGGGGGTGTGATTAGCCACTAAATGAGGCTAATATTCATTGTTAATATACTTAATTTTCATGTTCTTTGTTATTCATAAACACCATTTTAGTGCATTTTACACTTTGAACACCATTTCACATTATGATTGTAATACCTTCTTAAAATGCACTATTATGTGGTACATTTTTGAACATCATTTAAAGTACCCAATGATTCATCTGATTTTAAGGAATTTAATTTTACATATTTTAACTTTATATTTTTGGAAATTGATCTACACTTAAATATGAACATTTTTTATTCATGGATCAATGGAGAATTCATGGAGGATGATGGAGATATTTGGCAATGAAAGGAAGCAATTCTGGAGAAGGCAGATTGGACACCAGCCCACTGATGAGACTGTGGGGCCCAACATACAGGCCCAATTAATCCCAAATTTCGTGGGATGATAGAAGACATGTAAAGGAACAAATAACTCTTCAGGAGTTAATGCTAATTCGGCCTCCATGTTGGTCATTTAGGCGGCCCAAGTTAGAGATAAAATTCTGGGCCAGATTCTGCGGCCCAGAAAAACAGTCCACCATTTTGATCATATCTCGGAATAAAAACTCCAAATGGGCCCCAATTTTACAGGCGGTTAGCAGACATCCGGGGCTCCATTGTATTCTTCTATGGCTCACCCTGATTCGGCCATCTAGAAGGTCATACAAACGCGTCTGTTCGGTGGATGAAATCTGGCTGCCACCTCGGGTCAAATGTGGAAAATTCCAAATTCCACAAACTTTCCACCACCCTAGGCCTACCATACTCAAGTGGGATGACTTGTACTGTTGAAGGCTCGACCCAAGGCTCCCAAAATGCCTATTTAAGGCAGTGGTGGTGAAGGAGTTGAGGATCTTGGATGCTTTGTTTAGTTGTAATGTTATGCTGCATTTTTGTTGCCTCAATTTTGTCTTTCACATGTAAGTTGTTCAAATCACTTTAGTTTCTTAATAAAAGTTCTTCTTCTACTCTTATTCTGTTGTTCTTAATATCACTTTGATACCGTTGGATCAAGGTGTGAATTTATTCACACAAACCCTTGTGAAATTATTCACACAACGGTGGAGTGATCATTTTATTTTTGTTGTTTTCTTTACTTCTCCATTCCTCCCTTATGAGTCTACTTTCCGCTTCCATTGAAACCATGGGATCAATGGAGGGCTAACCCACTTATGGGTTGATCCAAGGGAGTAGCAAGGGGCTGGATTGGATGTTATTTATCACCTAATTAATGTATAATCACTTCTTTAATTGGGATTTTTATTTGATGATTTTTAAACTCCATCGTCCTTGTTGAATTTAAGGCCACACACTTCAAGTACTAATACGATCCTTTACCTTGAAGTGCTCAAAACTTTGATCCTTCAAGTGTATAGGTGATTAGTATTAGAGGGTGTAGGCATTAAACCCGTAAGTGATGATGTTGTTTTATCTCTTTAAATGAACCCATCTCAAATTTAAGAAATTGAAATCATTAAAAAGAAAATACATCCAATCCACCCCGAGTGATAACCTAGGATCAACTCATTATTTTAAATTGAATCCACTTAAATCTTTTAGATATCTTTAAAACCCATCCAAAATCAATCCAAGTTGGCCACTTCATAGCCAAAAATCCATCCCTTAGGTTGTGTATCTTAGGTATCTTCTTAGGTCTCTGTGGAATCGACAACCCAAGCTACACTACAAGGACCGTTCTACCCTTCTTCTCTTGGGTAAATTTGGGCGTGAACCAATACTTACCTGACATGTGGTGATTTATCCTTTGACAAATTTCAAATTAAAACTCATCTTTTAACACAACAGAAGATAAAATTAAAAAGTATTCTTGTTTATCTTAATTATATATGGTTCTAAAAATGTACTTAAACATCCTAAAACATATTATTTAATTAAAGAATACTATGTTATATAATCAAAGACATCACATAGGTCAATAGTAGGTGATGAACCCTTTTCTCCCTTTGGTTGTGGGTTCAAATCTTGTGTCCGTACCAGATGTAATGGGTTGTTTCTAAACCTTTATGTTATCCTTTTTCTAAAAAAATATTATTATAACAATATAAAAATTACCTTATTATATTAAATAATAATGAATTTTATTAACCATAAGCAGTAATATCCAATTATCAACTTAATCCATTCTAACATTAATATTCTTCCAAAATACATCAATTAAACTTCACAATTCAGGCATTTATAAGGAAGGTTCACAAAATTAAAAAATCAACATAACAACAAATTTTCTCCAAAAAAACATAATGCAGATCAATTTTTCACATACCATATATATGAATACCTTCAGACCACATGGCCTTAATGAAAAATAGAAGATAAAAAATCCATAAAGAATATGTACTAAAATAAAATAATTATATGCTACATGATTCTTATAACCAAAATTTCATAACATAAATCTTGTGTCAAAAAACACAAATACAATAAGTATTCCACTTTGACTATAGTAACATAGTTAGGTTGACTATGAATCCTTTAAATTTTTTGAGTTAGATTTTCTTGCAACTCGGGAAATTCATTTGGGTACTGAACTATTCCATTATCGTTGAAAAATTACACATTAGAAAACATTTTATTATCCTTTCATTAAAAAACATTGTGGCCTTTCACTCTAGACTTTCAGAAAACAATCATTACTTTTAGTCAAGTGATAAAATGATTATTTCCACAATTACATATAGGAAAATAATTTTTACCCTTCATCTGTTTATCATATTTTTCCTATATTTCCTACTATTCTCATGCTTCTATATGAATCTATAATACTTATTGTAATCTTTTCATGTCATGTTATCACACGATATTATGTCCTCAAATGATGAGAATGCATGGGAGCCTATTTCCCTTTGAAACGTTATCTTGAGACCATTAATGTTTAGATACTTCATACTCCTTAGATCACCTGCATAACTGATAATAACATGTCAGTATATAATTAATCTTGATGTTATTACTTTATAATGTGACAAATAATTAATAACATGTAGAATAAGAAATAAACTCGAGCGAATCGGAAGAAGAGATTACCTCTTCATCAACGCACCTCCCTTAAGCTTCCTCTTAAAGAAGTAGAGTTGGGCTTTTGGGAAGACCAGAAGCTCCAAGATGTTTATATCAAAGTGTATAAGAGAAATGGGTAGGGTTTGTCTGAGCATAAAGGCTCAAAAGGGTGTGAAGAGAAGAGGGAAGGGGTGCCATTTTTATATGGGAGGACAGGGGATCCTTTGGAAAATCATAAAATATTATTTTTTTAATAAAGTCATATTCAGTTTATAATAGCTTCAAATTGATTTATTTCAAAGATAAAGTGGGTATGGGTCAAAATCCTCTCAACTAATAGGTTTTAGAACTGTTTATGTTACTATTTTAACATTATCTTTTAGATTTAACTCTAAGTCAAATAATTTAACTGTTACTATGTCTTCTTGATTTATTACACTACATGGTTAGTAAACATAATATTACAAGCCAAAAGAACCCCAACTGGTTCATTATTAATATATATAACCTGATCTAAGTCATTTGGCCAAACCTTAGATTTTTAAGAATAAAATAACAATTAATAATATAATATTTGTTTTAAATACTATTTTATGTCAATTTTGACACTATTTGGTAATTGATTTTTGTGAAAATCATAACAACATTATTAGTTAGAAAAAAGTTAATTAAATAAATACTATAATGTCATATTAACCTAGAAAATTCGTGGAATATTTAAAAAGTCTAAAATTACACTTATTTAAAGATTTATAATATCAATTATGTTAATATTTAACTAATAAGGTAATTCTGCATCATCATTGTGGCGTAAATAAATTAAATTATTTATTTTCTAAAAATTATAAATAAAATACCATTATATTGGATATCATTTAATCTCTCTAATGAATATTTATAGTCGAATTTATATTATGTATAACCCTATATTAAAAATGTTTTAGTTAATAAACATTGATTTTAACTATTTTAATTCATCTTTAAATAAAGTAATAATAAATGTACTAATCTAATCCAAGTGGACCTATACGGTAATATTTTATCCCTATGGTTGTTTTTGGTCGAAATAAACTTATCCAATAGAATTATGACATGTGTTAGGGTATTAATAATATCATTTTCACCTTTAATTACCCTATTTACTTTTAACCGGGGTAAATAAAAGCAAATAGTTACTATTCACCAAAAATTATTTTTATCTTATTGAACCGTGTCTCACGGATTTCTTATATTCCATTCACAGAAGCAGTAAAATTACGTTTTATGTAAATTTTCAAACTCTCCTAGGTAGTGGGTTAATGACGGTGAAAAGTTCAATAAAATTTATATATATATATAATTATTATAAAATGACTCAAATGAATTACATTGAACATATATAAGTGTTATGTATCAATTTTACCTATATTTTTTTGAAATATTTATTTAAATAAAAATGTCGGTTTTTAAATTGTATCCTAGTGTTTTCACTATTCATCAAAAATTGAATGTTTTCAGAAAAATACCAAAAATCATTGTAGGATAATTTCGATATTCCAAATCCAAAAATGAAGTCCATTTTAAAAGATAAAATTTCTAAAATTTCAAATAGTGGGTATTACTATTCATAACTGCTAGTTCATAATAATATAATAATAATATCTCGTTTAGTGAAACTCGGTATTGCGTATGACACACGCTATCGAGGAAGGTCTTGATTGCGTGTAATGCAAGCCAAGTCAGGGATGTGTGTAGTGAATGCTTTATTTGGTGTTGCATATAAAATAATAAAAATATATTTCCATTATACAATAAAGAAAATCTATACTTATTGTTGCGTAAAATAGTTTCCACAAAATGAACATGAAATTGTGTGTAACAAGAGCCAAGAATAGTGTTGCGTATACTGCAAGCTAATACAGTGTTGCGTACAGGGAAAAGTAATTTTGGTGTAGCGTGCAACACAAGACATCAATGAAATTAAAAAGAATAATTCTTATAAAATCTCGGATTATTACATTCTACCCCCCTTAAAATGAATTTCTCCCTCGAAATTTTTCTGGGTTATAAATGGTTTACTACTTCAAAGTTTATTTCATAGAAACCCACATCGAAAAAGGTATACCAAAACTAAACATTAAAACTAAATTATGAAACGTAACGGTTACCCAAATTAACTAATCATTGGGTTTCCACATAGTAGAACATAGGTGAAAATATGGATATGGAAGAAAAATCTAACCATAATGTTCTGATGGAGAGTGGTAGAGAACATGGCTATAAAAAATCCAACAATCTCAAAGCCATAAATTTGTGATGATCTAAGGTATGATATGATTCATCAGATATAAGGGCACTAGTACAACATTTTTAGTTTTCAAGATCATTTCCCTAAAGTTGAATAATTTGAATTAGTAGAAATACATACTTTCTTTTGGTATACTCTCACCATTGTTCGTACCTTGAACAATTTCCACTTCATAAATTAAAGAAATGAAGTTGAATTTTTCATTTGTGAAGTGTTAGCAAATCATGTGATAGAATGATGTGTCATTGCATATGTCTCAAACAAAAGGTTAGAAAATGTTAGTAAATATCAATATGTCCATCTATGGTGGGGTTAATCGTATATTATTCCAAAAATGGACTTATACTTCATCTATCATATCGGTTAATAAAACTAGTTTCTACTAACCAGGGACTTCCTATAGGCCAGTGGTAGACGATGAAGGCCTGTCGCACTTCGGTTGTGGGTTCAATTCTCACAACCTTGTCTGACGCAATCGGTTGTCACCCATCTTGCAGATTGTCCTTTTTTCTAAAACTACACTATTATAACATTACAGAAATAATATTGAGAAAAGGGTTCTACCCTTAAAAAATACTATCTTATGCCCTTCTTAATCCATTCCAATATTTTGGCTTATCCAAAATACTTCTATCCAATCTCATAGTGTAATGTAAACGATTACCAGAAATGTCATATTCTGAGCATGTGAATACCATTATCTATCATGATATATCGTGTTGGACACATTCCAAACATGTGAATACCTTAATCATGTATTCTTTTGAAACATGAATTACCATAAAACCTTAGTGAAAACATGAGTGCTGTAAAAAGTTAACACTTTCCACATACCAAAATCCCAAATATTCTATTTACTCAAACCATGATATCACTTAGTACTTATATCAATCATGAGCTCATGAATACTATCAAATAATTTATTTTCTCCTTTTCCCTTCATTATGCGCATATTATATACTTTCCAAAATATTTGAATTACTTTTCATGGTTATCAGTTCCATATTCTTATAGAAAACCACAATGGACCAATACACAGATATTTCAATATTTTATAAAAGTACCTCAACAACATTATTATTGAATTCCAAAACATGATCCCTTAAATCCATCCTCTTCAATGATTAGCATGGAATGGGTCCCTCCTTGATTATGAAGTAACTTCTTAGGTCAGGGCATTGAGTTGGGTAATGCCCATGTTCTCCGCAGATCAGACATTGGACTCGATAACAGTCTGTCATTATATGACCCTTTTCTCCACATAGATAACATCTTCCCCTCCATTTTATGTATTCCTCAAGGTTCTTCTTCCCTTCTTTATAAATCTCATTCTTTCTTTATCTATGCTCATCACCATGCGAACATGCATAAAATTCCATCTCCCTCTTATTTGATGACTTAGGAATACAACTAATGTTCTCCAAGTTAATCATATATCAAGATGACTGATTCCGCAAAAACACAATATCATTCTCTCTAGGTGTTACATAATTTCATTGATCATAGTCACCAATTATTCCATTTGAATCAATGTTTACTTAATTCCTTCTCGTTCCCTCCATTGACTAAGACCAGAAACAATAGATTAAGAAACAGTTAAAATAACTAAGAACCACATTATCATAAAAATTCACTTATGGGATGTCTAACTTATCAAAAATTCTTTAATCCATGACACATTTGGTTCACCCTAGTTTATTCATGATCATCAACATAATTCTAGTACTATAACGTAAACGTATACTTAGCCTTAGGGACATCCCTAGACATACCGTAGAAATATCTCTTGGGATTTCACTAAGGTTTTCGCATCCTAGTTTCCAAAGGATAACTAAACCTTAACTTTGATACCAACTGTATAGACCCAAAGCTTGACATACATGGACATTACATTACTTTTGTGGAATACTTAATGCATGAAGAAAACAGACGCCTAAAGATCGTATTAGTTTAGTGTCTTTGGAAACATGGAACGTAATCTTCTAATTGTGGTGAAAGATCATCAATATCTCCCATAAATATCTTCCCCTTTTGGTGTTCTTACCTAAAACATTTATTTATATCCTGGGGAAAGGAAAACAAAAAAAGGGTGAGCTCAAATGATCAGTAAGGGTAAACATAGAGAATATAAAACAATCCATAAAAATTTGCATGCAAACACATGAACGTAAAATCTAAACATCAAAATCTTTAGAAAAGAAATAAATCTTGGAAGTACGTAAGAAATATATCATAAAGGAAAATAAATCATGATAAAATATCATGGGAATAAAACATGTAATTGTGGAAAACCATTAAGAACATGATATGATTTCCATAGTATCCAAGGCATTGCTGCCAAGACCATCTTAGTGGTCAAAGTCCTTTACTGAATCGAGTTCACTCCACGTTCCAGTCCTATATCACTGAACCAGATTAACTTAAAATTTCTTCCATGACTATTTCATGATATATAAATCTTTACCGAATTCATTGGAGGGAGATATAGGTCCCACACATCTTATAATGAAATCATTTTTTACTTGTGCCACAAAATAAAAATAAATCATTCATCATAACCCAAAAAATAAAATGGGTTTCATAAACATCATCCCCTCATAAAATAATCCGTATAAAATTGATATCATTTCATCTTAAGAAAATTGAGACCATTTAAATCGTAGATACATTATACTTGAAAAATATAGATATGAAATAATGTCATCTTAGATGGAAAATGTTTTCGATAAAACACTTGAAATGAATTCTTGAGGAAAATATCCTTTCATTTTCAAAATAATTTTCTTTTCACAAAATTCAATGAAATTTTAAAAACAATGTATTTTGTTGAAAATAATCATGAAATATATTTAGAGTAATCTTTATGAAAATAATGCGTAATAAAACTGTAAAAATTCGTTCATGCCGTATAAGTTAAAAATAACATTTTCCTCGTACTTTTGTCGGAAAAGTCAAAAAGTTCCTCGTGTGTTAAAAAAGTAAGATTACTTTAATAACATGTTATAAAATTAAAAAATGGGTAAAAAAGCCATTAAACATACATGAAATCATTTTATGAAAATAGGTACATGGATGATAAGAAACCCCAGTAAATACTTACGAATAAACAATGTCGGTTAAGAGCGAGATTGAAATGGTTATCCCTTACCTTATGTCTGATATTCTTCATATGTATCCAAACCTACTATATAATGATTTAAATGATTTCATTGACTTATTACAGAATCAAATTCATTGTTATGATATCATATATGGTTCACTTATGACTTTATATTACCAGTTCTTTTTTAAATTCCATGTTAAAGCAGCGTTTTTGGTAAAATTGTTTCATTTATCGTACGTGTTTCGACTTGTTGTTCTTGATATTATTACTTATATCCTGATTCACTTAATTATAGAATTTAAAAGATTATTTATATATAATATATATTCATTATAGACATATATATATGATTGATTGATAAATGGATTGAAATACACCGTTCATGGAGACGGTAGGTCGTACGTACGCTTGAATGTTGTTTTCCTTTCCTTATTGAATTGAATGGAATTAAGTAGGTGACATACATATATATATACATAAATCCAGTATCATTATTATTTCATATATTTCATTATTATTTATTATATATACTTTATAATCATTCATGAATGGTTAACATGGAGAATGAATCTCATCGCGTCGTCGAGATGGTAGTCCGTACGTATGCACGCGTGATGATATCATTACCATGATTGTGGAATTGTATTTAAGTGTATGTATAATATTTCATAATCAATATAACTTTACAATAATCCTATATAGTTATTTATTTACACCATTATACCCATCCAAGAAAGGTGGTGGTCGAAAACAGATTACACCACGGCGTGGAAACTATATTCCGTACGCACGCACGTGCGGCGATTTCGTTTTCCGTAGGATGGATAGAAGGTGAAATAGGGTTTTTTAATATTTATAATAACATATAAATATATAATTAATTCTTATTCTATTACTTTATAATGATACAATTAAAGAAGAAGAATTAGAAGAAGAAAGAAACTCGAGAGAATCAGAAGAAGAGATTACCTCTTCTTCGACCCCCCTCTTTTAAGCTTCCTCTTGAGAAAGTAGAGTTAGTATTTTGAGAAGACTAGAACCTCCAGAATTTTTATAGGGAAGTTTAGAAGATAAATGGGTAGGTTTTGGCCGACATTCGAGGCTCAAAAGTGTGTGAAGAGAAGTAGGAAGGGGTTCCCTTTTTATAAGGGAGGAGAGGGGCACCTTTTCAAAATCTTAAAATATTATTTTATAATAATGTCATATTCGGTTTATAATAGCTCCAAATTGATTTACATTGAAACAAAAGTGGGTATGGGTATAAATCTTCTCAACCAATAGGTTTTATACAAGTTTATGTTAGTATTTTAACATTATATTTTAGATTTAACTCAAAGTTAAATAATTTAACTTTTGCCGTGTCTTCTTGTTTTATTACACTACATGGTTAATAAACTTACTATAATAAGAAAAACGAACCCCAAGTGGTTCATTATTAATATATATATAAATATCTATGTAATTTGGCCAAAAATTAGATATTTAGGAATAAAATAACAATTAATAATATAATATTTGTTTTAGAAACTATTTTATGTCTATTTTGACACTATTTGGTAATCGATTTTCTTGAAAATCATAACATCATGATTAGTTCTGAAAAAGTTAATTAAATCAATACTAACATGTCATATTAACATATAAAATAAGTGTAATTAATAAAAAGTCTAAAATTATATTTATTTAGGGATTTATAACATCAATTATGTTAATATTTGATTAATAAGGTAATTACTGCATCATCATTGCATCATAAATAAATTAAATTATTTATTCTCTAAAAATTATAAATAAAATTCCATTATGTAGGAAATATTTTTATATTTATAATGAATATTTATAGTCGAATCTATATTATGTATAACGCTATATTAAAAATGTTTTAGTTATTAAACATTGATTTTAACTATTTTAATTCTTCTTTAAATAAAATAATAATAAATGTCCTAATCTAATCCAAGTGGACATAAAGGGTAATATTTTATCCCTAAGGTTGTTTTTGGTCGATTTAAACTTATCAAATATAATTATGACATGTGTTAGAGTAATAATAATAACATTTTTACCCTTAATTACCCTATTTACTTTTAACAGTGGTAAATAAAAGTAAAAAGTTACTATTCACCGAAAATTATTTTTATCTTATTGAAACCCATTTTACTCCTTGATATTAACCGTTTCTCTCTGATGTTCTAAATTCCACTCACAAAAGTGGTAATATTTTGTTTTATGTAAATTTTTAAACTCTCCTAGGAGGTGGGTAAAAGACGGTGAAAATACAATAAAATTTTTATATATCTAAAATTATTATAAAATGACTCAACTGAATTACATTGAAATTATATAGGTATTATTTATCATTTATTACCTTAAATAAATTAAAATAATTATTTAAATAAAACAGTCGGTTTTTAAATAGTAACCCAGTGTTTTCACTATTCATCAAAAATTGAAAGTTTTCAGAAAAATACCAAAAATTCACCCTAGGATAATATCGATATTCTGAATCCAAAAATGAAGTCCATTTTGAATGATAAAATTTATAAAATTTCAAAAATTGTTAATACTATTCATAACCTCTAGTTCATCATAATATTATAATAATATATCGTTTAGTGAAACTTGGTATTGCGTACTCCACACGCTATCGAGGAAGGTCTTGATTTATTGTAATGCAAGCCAAGTCAGGGATGTGTGTAGTGAAAGCTCTGTTTGGTGTTGCGTATAACATAATAAAAACATATTTCATTTATACATTAAACAAAATCTATACTTATTGTTGCGTAAAATAATTTCCACAAAATGAACTTGAAATTGTGTGAAATAAGAGCCAAGAATAGTGTCTCATATACTGTAAGCTAATACGATGTTGCGTATAGTGCAAGATAATTTTGGTGTAGCGTACAACACAAGACATCAATTAAATTAAAAAGAATAATTCTCATAAAATCTCGGTTTGTTACACTACGACCCTTTACATTCTTTTGGCCATATCATTGGCATCGGGCATCCATTTGATGATCCGTCAGTGGCCCTGGTAATCTTTGAGCATGACAGTTATTTTGAGTATACCCCACTAGAGTTTGAGGTATAGATGAGATACTGTTTGGTTGGATCATCCACGAATCCAACCAGGTCCCCAGGACTAAAAATATATAACTCACAGACCGGGTGTTTGATTGACACGCCGTCAGTTGCGTTGATACCCCATTAATGTGGCGGACCATTGAGATACATCATCACGGGACTTAGTGATAGTTTGAGTATAGACTAGTTGCTCGTGGATAACATCCTTCTATTGATGAGCGAGAAGAGTGCAGAGACCTAGTCACTGGCTGAGACCTGACGAATGTTAAACGTTTGACTCGGAGTGACTCTACTAGCCCAGTGGGGAGCGCCTGGGTGTGGTGGTAGACACACGGTAGAGGAGTGTGCTTAGTGATGCGGCAGACCCGCGGTGGGATGCGCATCTGTGTGACGAAGTAGACCTACGGTACTCGAAAAGAGGAGTACCTCAGAAGCCCAAGGTTAGTTGGAAGCAAGATTGGTGTCGTGGAAGGCCTACAATACTCGATTGAGAAAGAGTTCTCTAGTAGTCGAGGTTTTGATAATGTGAATAAAATCCTGGTTGATCTGAGTCAGTACTTTTGTGTTTTCCTCATGATTGAGATGGATCACTTGATAACTTAGGTATATGTATGGGCATATAGATAAGTAATTTTATCTTTTTATTTCATACTCTCATGTTTATCCTTGTTGGGTTTTTTGAGACCTTTATGGTCTTGGGGTCCCTAATGGTTATCATTATACTCACCCCTTCACGGCTATACCCACACCTTGTTGTGTTTGTTGCAGATGACGGATAACACTGACTGAGGTGAGAGTACCAAGACTGGATGGTGCCCGGAGGTGGACCAGACAGCGTGTTGGAATGTGGGGGAGACGGATAGAAGCGGAGTGCTAAGGAGGCTATCTTTTCTTACCCTTTAAGTAGGAATACTAGAGTATGGCCTAGTAGCTACTTCTCATTCTTTTTCTTCAGTTGTATTGTTTTAAGTTGTACTTTTACCTTTACTGTTGGTCTTGTATTACATCCCCTTTTACATTTTGCACTCTTTTGGTTAGACAGTTTAATCGTGTTCGTATCA
The DNA here is from genome assembly GCA_963277665.1 of Viscum album. Lineage (NCBI taxonomy): Eukaryota > Viridiplantae > Streptophyta > Magnoliopsida > Santalales > Viscaceae > Viscum > Viscum album. The sequence continues at coordinate 497,424,420 of OY728151.1, read as the reverse complement.
TGTTCTGTGTGTTTATAGGTTATAAAGGAAATGCCTTCTCAGTTTTCATAAATTATGCCTTTGGTGATATTCACAAGCCCATGGCCTATGGATGGCGGGCTTGGGGTAGTCAAGGCATGGGCCCCGGGGGGCGGGTCGGAAAAATTTTGTATCGGAGGATTCAGTTATACCGCATAACATAGGACTCTGATCTTTCTCTATAAGAAGCAATTGTGTTAAGGGTAGTGAGTGTGGTTCTCAGTTTAGGGAGTCCAGTGTTGGTGCGGCCACCGACGTATCCATACACCAGCACCCTGACTACTAATTTTCGACTCAGTGCACGAAAACACTGATTGTGTTTGTGTTTTCAAAAGATTTCTTTACCTCAGTTCATCCAAGTCAGGTCACCAGGTATAAATTTTAACCATAGAACACCTGTTTTTTTAGGATACCTCCGTGTAGATATTCTTCTAGAGTTCCGAGAGTTGTATGCACTGATATCCCACCGAGCGATGGGGCCTCGATGCAGGGCCATTTTCCAGCTGAGGCACCAGTTGTACCACTCCATGTTGGGCCATCGAGGCCACCAGACCCAGAAACATACAGTGCACACCGCTTGAGCACATTTCATGAGTTCCAGTTCCAGAGGCCAGCAAGGATCAGGGGAGAGACGGACCCACATGTGGCTGAGGATTGGCTGGAGGCTATGGTGAGAATCTTCCGATTGGTAGGGTCACCAATAGACCTCATAGTGATTTTTTTGCCAACCTTCTACAGGAAACATCAGGCATATGGTGGATCTTGATCAACTAGGTCCATGATGAGGTGACTCTTCTTTGGAAATATTTTGAGAGCCATTTTATGGTAGAGTTTGTTCATGAGACTCTTCACATAGTGCGCATACTGGTGCTACATCATCTGCAGCAAGGCATCCTGATTGTAGCTCAGTACTCAGCGAGGTTTATAGAAATATCACACTACTCCACTGATATGGTGAGTGACCCATTCTCGAAGGCCCAGACCTTCGAGCAGGGGCTTAGGAGGCAGACCAGGGCTTCGGTGATATCACTCAGTATCCTGATGTAGGCGGGGATGTTAGAGAGGGCCATCATAGTGGAGAGTTTCCTTGAGAAGCAGTCTCCAGCAGCGAGATCCACCACCAGTCGACACATAGTGGAGTCTTCTACATCTGGCAGCAGATAGACGTCACAGATCTCTAAGAGGACAAGGCTTACAAGTGGATGACCGAATGACTCAAGATCGTTTTTGCAGGGCACCAGAAGCAGAGACAGACATGCCATGAGTGGGAAGTGTTACGCATATGGTGGGAAGGGTCACACGACTCGTGACTTCGCGAACCTCCATTTGGATGATCAAAATATGGTCGAAGGACCACCTAGGTAGACACAGAGATTCGATCGAGGTGGTCCGCAAGGAGTAGGAGGACGTGGCAGAGGAGCTGGTCGTGCAACTAGCGGTGGACGACGATTCTAGGTGTTACCATAACCACCACCAGTAGGACCACCCTGACCTTAGAGAGTAGGTGGATAGGGGAGATCTATGCTCCAGGCAGTGAGGCATACAATAATGGCACTCCGGATATGATTCGAGATATGATATGTGTCTACTTCACCATAGCTGCAGTACTGATAGACACAGATGTCCGCCACTCTTTGATTTCCACTGTCCTACTTTAGAGCTCAGAGATTCTGACCAAGCTGTTTGCTCAATAATTTTGGCTAGAGACACGTACAAAAGAAGATTTGATGATTACGTACTGGTTCCAGCAGTGTGAGAATACTCTAGGAGGCGAGAGCTTCAGCTGGGATCTTCTAGTAGCGGCGTTTAGGCCATACAACGTCATCTTGGGTATGGGATGATTTTTTAATGTCTAGGCTCAAATTGACTGTTTTAGGCCCAAGGTGCAGTGTGTCCATACATATGCGACCAGTTTTACCTTCACCGGAAAGAAGGGAGCCTTTTCAGCACAGGATGTAATTACTCGGAGGATAGTGTAGTCGATCACTCATTAGTTGGAAATCCTTACCCTCTGAGCAGTTGATTTGGAGAGTCTGAGGTATCCTGTAGTGGTGGACTAGTATGCAGATGTCTTCACTGATGATTTTTCAGGTCTACCCCTCGCTGAGATGTAGAAATTTACATTTACTTGTACCTCAGAACAGCACTGATATCTACACCAGCATATCGGATGGTTCCCGTGGAGCTTAATGATCTATGGGTATAGCTAGAGGACTTGCAAGGGAAGGGATTCATCCAGCCCAATGTTTCTCCCTAGGCAGCCTCGATTCTGTTTGCCAAGAAGGTGGATGAGAGCTTATGGCTTTGTGTTGAATATCGGCTCCAGAACCAGGTGACCGTAAAAGAAAAGTACCCACTCCTGAGGATTGAAAACCTTTTTGATCAGTTAAATGGAGAAGGATGGTTCTTGAAGATTGACCTCAGATCAGGGTATCACCAGCTCAGAGTTTGTGATGAGGAAGTGTGGAAGATGGCCTATTGTTGTCAGTACAAACACTACGATTTCATGGTTTTTCCATTCAGCATAACAAATTCTCCATCAGTGTTCATGGGACTCATGAAAAATATCTTTTATCCATACCTGGATCTATTTGTCATAGTATTCCTTGGAAACATTCTTATCTACTCGACTAATGAGGAGGAACATGCCTATCCGTTGCACATAGTTTGGGACACTCTCTAAGAGCACCATCTTTAAAGTAAGATCTCAAAGTGCTAGTTATGGATTTGAGAGGTTCACTTTCTTGAACATGTCATCTCGGAGGCTGGAGTTGTAGTGTATATTTAGAAGATTGAGGAATTACATTCTTGGGAGCCACCCAAGAGTGTGATGGAGGTACATAGTTTCTTGTGTTTGGTAGGTTACTATAAGAGATTTGTTCTAGATTTCCCCAAAGTTGCAGCACCACGTTCAGCCTTGACAAAGAAGGTGCAACCCTTCGTGTTGTCGGAGATATTCCAGTAGAGCGTTCAAGAGCTGAGGCAGAGGCTGACCAGTGACCCCATCTTGAGGCTTCCAGATGTAGGTGTAGGGTACGTAGTCTACTACAACACATCAAGGACCGGGGTCAAATGTTTCCTGATGCAGGAGCGAGTATTGATCACATATCATTTGTGGCTACCGAGACAACAAGAGAAGAACTACGCTATCCATGAACTAGAGTTAGCAACAGTGGTCATTTCCTTGATGATGTGGCGACACAATCTAATGGGCAAGCATTTTACCGTGTAATCTGATCACCGGAGTCTCAGGTATATCCTCTCTCAGAAGGACCTGAACATGAGACAATGACATGGGATTAATTTCCTCTTAGTCTATGACTTTGATATCGTCTATACTCCTCGAAAGGGGAACATTGTTGCTGATACACTAAGTAAGAGATCTGGTCTATAGCTGCTAGCTGTGGTGATGGAGCAGCTGGCCGCTTTGCATACGTCCTTTCTCGATAGAGACAGAGCATCTTTTCTACAATCTCTTATAGTCACTCCTCCACTTCTTCTTCGAATTAGGGAGGCGCAACATGGGGAAAATGACTACGAGACATGACGTGATCAGATATCTATAGGGTAGTCACCCGATGGATTTTCTGAAGGTGTGGAGCACGTCATCCTCTTTAGAGGACATACCATGGTACGAGTGTCACTTCAGAAGGAAGTGTTGAGGGAATTCCACACATCCTCTCTAGTGGTACATCCTGTAGTGGTGAAGATGTACCGGGATCTCCAAAGATTTCACTAGTGGCCGACAAAGAGGAATTCTATAGAATAGTTTGTTTCTCTGTGCCTCACCTGTTAGCAAGTGAAGGAAGAGTATCAGGTAGCAGCAGGCTTGGGTCAGCCTTTTGAGGTTCCATAGTGGAAGTTGAATGGGATATCCATGGAATTAGTGAAAAAACATCCATATAAATCCAAGGGTCATGACTCTGTCTGGGTGATCATCAGACGACTCACAATGTCGGCCCATTTTCTACCGATCAGAGAGCAGGGTTCAATAGAGAGCCTGGGACAAATCTATGTGTAGAAGATTGTGCAGCTACATGGAGTACCTTCGATGATTAACTTAAATCATGACAAACGATTTAAATCTCGGATCTGGAAGGGGTTACAGGAGGCTTTCAGGATGCAGATTCATTTGAGCACCACCTTCTATCCTCAGACAGATGGCCAGACTAAGCAGACCATTCAGACCCTCGAGGACATGCTTCGCGTTTGTGTCGTCGAATTCAATCACAGTTGGGAGGATCACTAATTTTTTTTTGGAGTTTTCATAAATCAATAGCTATCACTCCACCATTAGGATGGAACCTTTCGATGCATTGTATGGGAGACGTTGTAGATCACCTTTGTGCTGGACAGACCTAAGGGAGTCTGCACTAGTGGGACTAGAGATTTTATGGGATATAACTAAGAAGCTGCATATCATCCAAGAGCATATGAAGACTGCCTAGACCAGGAAGAAGATCTATTCCGACCGGAGATGGAGACCTATAGAGTTCAATGATGGAGACCTTGTCTTTCTATGGGTATCACCCCGATGAGGTCTATGGAGATTTGGCCGAGGAGGCAAGTTATCTATGAGATTCATCGGACCTTCCCAGGTCCTAAACAGAGTTGTTGATGTGGCATACCACATTTCTCTTCCATGTTAGTTGCACTAGGATTACGTCTTCCATGTATCCCAGCTGAGGAGATATGTGCATGACCCTTATCACATCATTTACCATGGCGTGTTGGACATCGACGATGGGGTGTCTTTTACGGATGTTCCAGAAGAGATTGGAGTTCGACAGGAGCAGGTCCATCGTGGATGGACAATACCTCTGGTGTGCATTTGTTGGCAACACATGATTATCTAGGAGAGCACATGGGTGTGGGAGGCTCAGTGGCGTTCTCAGTACCCCCACTTGTTACCTTAGTTTGAGTTATAGATTATGAGGATGTAAAGCTCTGAGGTGGGGAGAATGTAAAGATGTGGAATTTCCATGATAAATTTTTTAACATATATGAATTTTACGAATCTGTAGAAATTGAAGTAACATGATTCTGAGGCTCAGTGTGCCCGGAATCAGTTTCTGATGTTTTGTTAGGGTACGTTTAGTAAACGTATGAGTGAAATTTTATAACTTTTAAACCAGTTCTTTGAATTGAAATTCGAGGGCACTGTTGAACTCGCATCACTAGTATTCACTTAAGAAGACATTCACCTCGATGACAGTTGTTCGACAGTGGAAGTTAGTTTTTGGTTTTTACATGAAATAATAATATAAAATAAGCTCATATTTTATTTTATTTTATTTTGTTGTAACCACCCATGTGGGAGTTGAAGTGTAGGGACCACCTAACCAAAACCTCTAATGAAAGGTTATTGTTGTGGGGCCCACCCAAACCTAGCCTCCCATGAGAGGTTATGGTGGTGAGGACCACCTGGGACTACCCACACCCCCCCTGAGAGACACTCTAAACTCCCATAATTAATGAGGTAGAGCCTCTTTACCTCCTCTACCTATATTTTTCCAACCCCTCCCTTAATGGTACCACCACATTCCTTAATTTATTACGTCACCCACCATTATTAATTAGGTTTTTTGAATTCTTACAAACAAAATAATAGATGGTTTAATCTATTATTTTTTTCACTCCTTTCATATTTGGTGTAATTTGGGAAGATGAGGAGCTCTTGGGAGAATGTTTCTCCAACGATGAACTAAGAACTTCCTCCATGAAGAAAACCGGCAAGGAGCGTCTTCGACTTATTCCATGGAAGCACCTTGAGATGGAAACCAATGTGGGACGTCTTCGATGCCCGACCTTCCCTTATCATCGTTGTATGAAGCAACATATGATCTCGAGATTGGAAGTTTTTTGAAGAGGTGACGAACAATGAGAACTCTATTTTCTTCCCCACGACTATGTTGACGAACAACGAACAAGGTTGGGGATTTTTGTGTTTGATTTTGTATTCCTATTATTCTTTCCTTATAAAAAAATGAACATGTATCATCTTATAACTACTTGATCTTCATATGTTTTCCTTTTGTGGTTTTTGGGATTAATCATCATGCGAGGGTTTTTGGGGCTTCGTCCTTATGAGCCAAATGCTACATCCCTAAAGGCGGAGAGTGCAGACCAATCCAACATGGCATGGCCCCTCTTCTATTTTCTTTAGTGGTGTTCATTGAAATAGGGGATGGTGAAAATGGTGACCAAAGCGACAAAGGCAAAGGCCCCGACACCCGCGGCGTCCGCAACCCGCACCACCCCCACGACATTCCATGCAGCCACCGGCCGAACCGACTGCTACCCCTCCCGGCGCCTCGGACAAACTGCCCCCGAGGCCTCCCCCCATCCAGTTTAGTGTCCCTGGTTGCACCGTCCACAAGGCGAATTGGCCCCAGCCACCCCCGGTCTCCTGCCCGAACCTGCTCCCGACCATGCTGGCCTCCCGAGCATCCCCGGATGTGGCACCACGGCCCGCCATCTTCTCGAGCCCTCGGCCGAAATGGTCCTGGTCGTGCCACCCTAGCCCTGAGCTGCGCCCCACAACACTCTGAGCCAAAACAAATTCTTGTGGCGCCCTTCGGGCCGAACCTCCCTAGCACTGACTCACGGCCGGTCCGCTCCCTCCCGACCATTCTGCGCCCTCGCGGCCCTCCAAGACCCCTCGTGGCCTGCTGGGATGGGCCTAGTGAGCCGGGCTGAGTCTAATGGGCTATCCCACCCAACAGGCTGGGAAATACCCAATAGGTTAGGCCAGGTCGATCTGGACCGAGTCGGTCTGACCTAGTCCGACCCAACCCTGACCCACTATGACCCTTTACTTTCTTTTGGCCAATTCTTTAGCACCGGGAATCTGTTTGACAAACCTTCACTGGCACTGGTAATCATGGAGAATGAAGGTCCCTTTGAGTATATCCCACTGGAGATTGTGGGATTGTTGAGATACGGTCAGGTCAGATCGCGCACGAATCCAACCGGGTCCCCGATACTAAAAGTATAATAACTCACAGACTGAGTGTCTGATTGACGCACCGTCTATTGTTTTGAGGCCCCATTGAAGTGGTGGACCTTTGAGACACTTCTTCATGAGACTTCATGATAGTTAAAATATCTAGTAGTAGCTCGTGTAGTAGATCCTTCCAGTGAGGAGCGAAGAGAGTGTAGAGACCTAGTAGCTTGATGAGTCCTGAAAACTGATGAATGTTTGACTCGGAGTGACTATACAATCTCAGTGGCGAGCGCCTGGGTGTGGAAGCAGACCCATGGTGGAGTAGCACGCTTAGTTATGCGGCAGACCCACAGTACTTGATAGGAGGAGTACCTCAGTAGGCTACGAGTGAGAACTCCTAGGTGTGGCGTCAGACCTGCGGTGGGAGGGGCCTTTGTGTGATGCAGAAGACCCATAGTACTCAACAGGAGGAGTATCACAGTAGTCCAAGGTTAGTGGGAAGTGTGTTTCGTGTCGCGGAAGGCCCACTGTACATGATTGAGTAGGAGTTCTGTAGCAGTTTACGTTTTGATAATGTGAATAAATTCCTGGTTGAGCTGAGTCAATACGTATGTATTTTCCTCTTGATTGAGATGGATCACTTGATAACATAGGTATGTATGGGTATATACCTAAGTAAGGTTATCTGTTGATTTCATATATTGTGGTTTATCTTTCTTTTGAGACCATGAGGGTCTCGGGGTCCCTACAACATATCTTTATTCTCACCCCTGCACGGGAGATGCCTGCACCTTGTTGTGTTGGTTGCAGATGACAGAGAGCGCATACTAAGGCTGAGAGTACCATAACTGTATGGATCCCGGAGGTGGACCATTTGGAATGTCAGTACATGGAGGAGATGGACGGACGCATAGTGCTAAAGAGGATATATGTACCAACCATTTAGGTAGAAATCCTAGAGTATGACCCAGTTGTGGATTTTCATTCTTTTTCTTCAGTTGTATTGTTTTTAGTTGTACTTTTACTTTTACTGTTGGGATTATATTCTGGACCCTTTTACATTCAGAACTCTTTTGGTAATACAGTTTACTCATGTTCGTATCTTTCTGTGTGTGTTTACAGGTTATAAAGGCAATGCCTTCCCAGTTTTTGAGAATTACACCATGTGTGCTAGTCGCCAGCCCCTAGCCTATGGATGGCGTGTTTGGTGTAGTCAAGGAACATTCCCCTGGGGACGGTTCTTGACAAGAGGAGGATCTCAAATGACATTACTATCCATTCATGATGACTTTCTTGCAATAATTGTTGCAAATTAATGTCACGAAAATTCTAAAAAAAATTCTAACAAACAAATCACTTGGAATCAATTTTTTTTATATCAAACTTTTCTACTATACCTCGATACCATTGTGGATCCTGGGTTATATTTAATCAAAACCTATATTCTCAATATTCTCATATTTTCAAGAAAGTTAAATATTATCAAGGAATTTTAAAATATTTTACATTATCACTAGATTTTGAATAATATTATGATTTTGATATGGGACTTGAAGAAGGAGACCCTTGGACAAACAATTAATATTTTCATTTAAAATATATTTTTTACAACAAACTTATGAAATTTTAAAAGGACCGTTGATTAAATGTTTCAACCAAAACAAATACCAACTATGTTATAAATATCATGTTCTATCAAATCTTTTGAAAATATATTTCATACAAGATTATTTTCCAAAGTAATTTTTTTTGAGCACCGATATGACCCAAGTTGTACAAGGTGAATCTGGATGATGGAATAAAATGATTTTGAAGGACCTATAAATCATTATTTCAATGCATAGACCTTCTATTTATGTGAAAAAAGTAATGATGAAACAAGATGGCCACCATGATCAAGGTACCCAAACTTTTAAAAAAGTAAATAAAATTTCAAAGATGAAATTTATGAAGGTGGTAATAATGTAACACCCCAAGAATTTACAAATAGATTTATTATAAATTAATAGATCACTAAGACTCTACAAACACCACATTGTTATATACTATCCATGTGAAAATAATTTTTTCACTTCTATTATGTTCATTTGGAAAATCTGACATACACGGTTGTGATCAGTAAGTTATTTGGAGTCCGATAAGAAAAACATAACTTTCGATGAATTTTTACCTAACCTTATAAATAGTAACCTACACTTATGAATAGTAACATTCCCTTATAAATTATAATTTGATTATTATGAATGGTATTTATACCCATGAATGTATAAATAAATTTAGGTACATTTAAAATAATGATGAATATTTTAAATGATATATTTTTCGATTAAATTATTAATTTAATAAAATATCTAATTAATCATATGTAGAAAATTATTTTTCTAAAATAGAATTCAGTTTAGGATTCAACACACCAAAAAATGGTTAGGGTGAATTTTTCGTATTTTTATGAAATACCTGATTTTTTTATGAATAGTTATATACCATGAATTACATAATATGATAAATACAGTAATTATAAAGCCAAATATGATGTTCTACTGATGTAAACCCTATTTATTCGTATTAAAATAATAAATTTACATCTCTAGGTCATGGAATGCCCAAAATATTTTCACTTTTGGAGAAAAAAATTAATGAATATGATATAGATTAATCCTTCTCCCCTCCACTATGTAAACCACCCCTCACCCCCTCTTCCTCCCACTCCACTTAAAATTCATTTCATTCCTAAATTCATGAAAATACTCTTTGAAAGACCTCTACCCACGTCCAATACCTTCTTTTATTACCAACAGGCCAAATAAATGGCCTTAATGATATTCTCAAGGAGGATTACTCAAGAGGTAAACCTCTCTTCACTTTTCATTCAATTGCTTTTACAAATATCAATTATTTTGTTCTCTATTGACACCTCACCTCATAAAAATTCCATGATAATTACATTACCTTACGTGTACTATATTTTCATTATTTTAATGGAATATTTCATCATAATCTCTCTTTTTTCTCTTCCTTTTGTACCATAAATGCAAACACAGTTCGAGATGTGTTAATTTATCACACTCAAGGAAGACGGGTTTTCAATTATATTTAATATCATAAATACTGGTCATGAAAACTTTTCAATGGATGAACTAGATCATTATAAATTTATTTTAACTTTTTTAAAGAACTTTAATCCTTACACATTCATAATATGGAATAATAATACAAGACAAGTTTATTGTGTACAAAATTGCCAGGCCAAATCCATGCGTTTATTTTTAACTCATCGAATGAGTCAAACTAATGGTATATAAATAGAATCATTATAAGATCATATATATCTATATAAGGTCACTAATAATTTATATTAATAATTATGTATGTTTAACAACATTAGAAATAATCATCCATTCATTAATACAAGTAAACAGATCCTGAAAACCAAATAAGAAAATGATACCAAAACAATAAAATTGAATCTATTAAACCCATAAAAAAGACATTAAAGAACCAAATAATGTTATAAAATATCTATTACATGTTCATGAGGTTTTTGAAATATCAAATAATGAATCTAAATTGGATTATTTAGGTCATTAAGAACGATCAAGAACACCTTCATGCCTAAGGTAAGGGATTGCATAACTCAATTATAATTCTTTGAGTGAGACTTCTATTTCAAAGGTTACATTTTTCCAAGATTATGTGTGAATGACCTATTATTTTTTTTATAATATATATCCACTTATATTTTGAGGATTTTTATTTTTCAATCATAAATATCTCATTAATATATCACCACTCTAATGATTCAATCTTTGTAAGGGATATCTAAACATAATTTCAATTCATTGTGTTAAACATCAATGTCATTGGTTTTTTTTATTTCCTATAATATGTGACATATTATTATTTTATTAGGAATATACACTTTTATTGTGTGTTTTTATGTTTGTCACACATAATTATGTCATTGATTTTTCCTCAATATAATGATATGGTCTTTGTAAGGGATCCTCTCTCTCACTTTTGTTCATGAATCCCCCCTACGTTTTCCCTTTAATTTTTAATACCTAATAATGGAGTATGTTTTCTCAACTCCACCATAATTCCCTCATGATATATTAAAAAAGGTATTATCCATTACTTCTCATTAAGACCATGCAAAAACACTTGTTACCATACTGAAATTTTGGTTAGGGGTTTTCTCATCTCACCTTCATTTCCGTGAGATTTCTAACGTTTTCCACATATTTATTGAATTTGGTGTAGTGTACTACCATTTATCATATAATATCATGATTACCTTTATATTCATTGTATTAAATGATTCAATTTAAGGTTATTATTTTTTGTTCATATGATTCGACTGATTACATTGTTGTTGTAAGGGACTTAGTCTCAATTTTCTTTTTCATTGTGACTCACTTTGTATTGTATACCTAATAATTATTATGTGGTATGACTATTTCTCATTTTATATCACATTTCATTTAATATTATAATTATATTAAATATCAATATTCTCATCTCATGGATATGTATATTTTTTAAGATGTATACCATTTTACATATGGTATTTATTTTGATTGTTGTTTTAACTATTGATGTATTGATGAATATGTCTCCCCTATTCTATAAAGATAATGTAAAGAAATATTTCACATTTATTGAATCTATGTATAAAAAATTTTCTGGAAATGCAGAGAAGGGTGGGTCATCTACATACTATCGATGCATCGGTATGTCTCATGAGACAAATCAGTTGGCGAAAAATCCTTCATGTTTGTTTCAAAAAAAAAGACGGGTTACGAACCACAAAACTAAATTATTTTTTATTGTATGATGGTTAAATTTTCTAGATACATGACATCCAATTAATAAGAATTGTCATTATTCATTATAATTTATTACTATCCCTGATGTTTTCATTATGAAAAAATCTATGGATGCTATTTCATTGCCATTTTATTAATGGATTGTGTTTTTAATTTATTCACCATGCTATATTGAATATATCAAATTGTTTACAATTCAGTTAATATTGATTAATTATTCCACCATTTATAACCCTTACTGATAATTTGAGCTCATGAATATCATTGTTAATCATTAATAGGAGATGTAGAGGAGATCATTTATTGAGTTCATGTGGATACAATTTTTAGTTTTTCTTATGTATTGTATTATGTATCGTTTTCTAATGAAATTTTAGTTACATTTTTGTTTCTAGTTTCTTCAAGAATAATAAATTGATCCTTACATCAGGACTTTCATCCCTTATAAACATGCCAATATAACATTTAATACTCCTAATATAGTCTATTGGGGTCGGGGTGTTACATAAGACATCCCTGTACAGAACCACTATATGAGGGAAGTGTACAAGCTATATTCCTTAATCTCTCCTGAACAGATTGGCTAGCTGGGTAATCTATCCACCTAGCCCAATAAGATTAATTCCATATTTATTTTCAAATATATATATATATATATATATATATATCCTATTAACCATTATGGATATATTGGATTCTCATAGGTTATATAAAATATTTTAGATGAGCATTGTAATCCACATGGTTTTGATACAGTATAAGTCAGTCGAACCCAATAATGACGTCAAACCTGGTTATCTCAAGAAAGAAGAAACTCTAGAAAATTTTTTACCCACCAATATCATTGGGGATCTTGAAAATGTTGTATTTTCTTTTGATATGACCTATAATAGAATTTCGAGAGATATGATTCCACATAATTCCTCAGTATTAAGAGTAAGTCTTTCCAAAACCACATCAATTATAAAAATCTGTTATGAACCTAAATTAAAAAAAGGAAAATATGATCCTAGTGTATTGCATAATATTTCCTCTCATCGTATATGGAACTAGACTCTTCTCTACATTTTTTGGCTTCACTATATGCATATGGACCAAACTGTGGCCCTGAGATACTACTAGACTATCCCATAAAGACCCACTATGTAGATGTTGAATCACTTGTGATGGTCTTCCTTATTCACAACCACTACCACCATGGACAAATCATCTAGTAGAATCCATTTTATGAACATGATGTCGAGTCATATATATTTTACCTGGTAGTTGTTTTAGTATACAACCCCCATTACTATTATTTGTTGGAATGTAACAGAATAAATGTTGAGGGTAACCCATCCAGCAAAAATCTCATCAATCAATTTGGTTCCTCATGCACTAAGGGTTCGTATGGACTATACATCCACACAGTTGAAACACTATTGTGCTATCATTTCATGTCACTTGTCTATAACCACCCCACCCACTGCCTCAAAATTGTTCTTCCTACTTCCCAATATGCATCACCCAGCCTCATAATAGAACATTAGTTTCCCATATTGCCAACCTCTCAATATCTCATTTCCGAAAATAGTTTCTAGTTCACTACCTATTTAACTATATTCAATTGGATGATGTTCACCCCACAAGTAGAAATTTTACCCAATACTATCCCCAAAATTATTCACAATTTTCACCTGATCCCCAATAAAAAATTTATTGAAACTTCATAGATCGGTGAACCAAGCTAAATAATGAATTATTTTGATATAACCCTTTTAAAGATGCATAAACAATCTGGAAGGATCTTTCCACATAGTAAATTAGAATAACTAATTGTAGATGGTTGAATGAATATTTTTACCACAACATACACCAAAGATGCTCAGCCTACCAGATGATGCCCCGCCAACACATGGGGGAATCACATGACATGTCTTTATCGAGCCGGAACATTTTCTACAGTGGAATCTTGAGATGGCCAAAGATTTATAAAAAGCATTTAACCACGATTCACCACCTTGAGTTGATCCATCCACTGAGAATGGGAGAATATTCTTCTTATAAAAGTATCTAGTAAGCTATTACATCATCAGGTAGTCTAGGGAGCACCTGGAAGAGATTACATGAACCCAAGAAAACGTTCATGGAACAAAGAATCTGTGACCATATGCATATCATCAATATGTGCCAATGGTGGAACAGGGGAGGTATCAGGGGTGTCTTTGGGCTCACCGCCTATAGAGTATGTCCATCACAGCTCTCTTGTTATATAACATGAGGATGTTGTCATAGAATCACTATAAAATTTATAGGATTACTTTTCAGTTATGATTTATGAAATATATGAAAAGAAGTTAAGGAAAGAAACAACTACAGAGAAAGTACAATGTCTCCCTGAAGCATGACATAATCTAGTCATGCTCCAGTAGACATGATTCCTTGAGAAGGAATAGATCTCATGATGTTGGAAAATAAAAGGCCTACAACCCATATCCAATATTGGGTTGGGTTCAAGGTCTCAAATTTCTCATACAAAGTGATCATTTCTTTTTAAAATTTTATATTAATTTTATTTAATTTATGAATTCTAATTCCCATTAAAAATGATAAATTAGATAAATCTCCATTCCAATTTATTATGGCCCATAAACCATATAAATTTAATTTCAATACCCATATAATCCAGATCATTACACCTTATTGGATGTTTAATTTTCACATTTCTATGAATATAAATAATGAAACACTTCAAGGCACAAAAATAAATCATATGGAAAAATAGGAAATTCATGCTAAAGATTAAATATGGAAAATCATTATCCATGAAATTTGTCTTCTAAGGTTACTAGTACGATATATTCTTGACACACCATTAAATCATAGGGATATATAAGGAGGAATCCAAAAATAACAATAATATGATTATTAATATTAATTCCATGGAATAAGAGTGTCACCCATTCAAAAAAAAACTCGATGAAACTATAACATCCAAAGCAAACATATCATTTATCCACGACTAGAAATTTGGGATTCTGATATATATGTATTAGATACTCCCATGTATAGGCGCATTACAAGATTCCAATGTCCTAGTCTACTTTATAAACTCAAAATAGTAATAAAAATTAATATTTCCTTAGTAACACTATGTAGTGTCTTACCCCATGGCCCACTTTCTAGTTCCCAAATATGGTCGCCATAAGTCATCAGTTGTGACACCCCAAATTCTAGAGTCTACAAACTATAATTGAGGGAATATGGTGTGTCTTTGGGATGAAAATGGACACATCGATGAGATTGTAGTGAAAAAATATACTAATAATCTAGAAACAATAGAATAAGTATAATTTAAATAGTATAAAATTTAAAAAGTTAAACAACTAGAAGAAGTTGAAAAATCTAAACTATTTAAAAATGTTTTTGTTCATGATTCCATTGTAAATGTGAGTATAAATGGAACATGGGATACATTCTCATACCACATTATGGAATGAAAAAAAATTATCTACTATAATATGAATCCTTAAAATAGTATTGGTCCTCTACCTCCAAACACCTTCCTAAATCATCAAGTCAATCAAGCATCAGAATCTTCATGATTCCTTTTATCAATTCCATAAATAATAATTTTTTCTAGGATTCTAAAGACCTCTCATATAGGGTGTGATATACAATATTAGTAGGTCATTCTCTATAGGTTCTATGATTATCTATTCTACTCAATAAAATAATGATCATTGTTCATAAATGATAAATATAGAATATTAAATAAATAAATAAATAACTACATTTTTACATGTTCTTAAATGCACATGCTCCTGATACCGCCTACATTGTCCACAGCCAATGTCCAAACCATGGTAGATGTATAAGTAATATTGTAGCTACATAGTCTATCAAGAATAATCTATAAAATGTAAGCGGACCCCAATCCAGTTCATTTTCATGGGGGTATCATCACTACAATATCATATACAGATACTGACAAATTAAATAAAAAGAATTAGAAATATGGAAAACAAGAATTCCATAAAAATAATGGTTTGAGGCATGAGCACAACTACGGTAGTATATAATGAATCACAAGGGTCACACTAGGTATATATGATATGACCAATATAACCAATTCCATCTAAGAAAACCCATATAGGAGTTTATTTTCACACTGATGGAATATTGAGATCTTGTCCATACCAATAATCTCACATTGGGGATCAGATATAACCCAGGTAAAGTTATATCCAAATTTCTAATGGGTACTTCCTTGGTTCCCCCCTAAGGAAGTCGTTTCAGTCGTGATTTTGTATTATCTTCCCACAATACTTGTACATTTTAAGCCAATTCATAACTCACAATGCATCATGTAGATCCTAATCAAATATATCATCCATAAATCATGATGTGTGTTCTATCCTGGCCCATTGTAGGTAAGATTACAGAGCATTAAACATATCACAAGGATTATCATAAAAAATTAGTATTCATAAATAAGGAATTAAAATCTCAGGTGCTTACAAGCTATCCTAGTAATTAAATCTAATTCTATACAACCATATATAGACAAGATATAATAAAGAAACATGGATCTAGGAATAAGTCACATGTTATGAAATTTGAAATAATAAAAATCATTGAGTACAATAATACCATGAAAAACACATATGGAATTTATCCCTGGTACATGAAGCTTGTAATTAGTGTACAAAAATTTCAGAAGGAAACAACAATATTAATCCAACAAAAGTGTGTAATCAATTAATCAGGGATAAGTTGAATGTACTTTTGAATCAAGATATGATGGGTCACTAAACACCTACCAATTTTTCAAAATTTTAATTATGTAATTTAGGTATTCAACAAACATGAAATACACACATGATGGTTGATGAATTAATTCATGTGAAATAGGCCACTCAAGGAGTGGACACCAAAAGGGGTGGAATAATATGTGGTGAACAAAATAAATTTTGTTTTATAATATAATATATTATCTTATACGACATTAGAAACCTATTAAATAAATTTATTAATCAAAATTACTACATCTTAAAGATGTCCGGTGAGTGGCACCATGCCACATCATTTGGAAAGCATCGATGTGAGAATGAAATACAAAATAACTTTACCTCAATGTAGTATCACTCTACTCACCCATTGTTTGGAATTAATCAACCAATAAAGGTATAAATTGATGAAATTGTTAAACATAATTAAAATTTTCTGAAAATTGTAGCACTGAAATAACGAAATGAAGGATGGGAACAACCCCAAATATAAGGGAGTGGAATAGAGATCCTACTGAGAGAATTTGGTTACATCTGAAGTTGAGATATTTGGTCCCTATAGGATGGTTCAAGATAGAACACTACGAATATTGAAGGGGACCTCCATGCAAGGAAGGATAGGGACAACCCACTAATGAAAAAGAAGAAAATGAATTGTTGGTGTAACAAAAATAAAGAAGGGTATAATTTTAATTTAACCCTCAATTATTGGGCTGCACCATTTTAATGTAGGATTGTACAATTCATACACTAATAGTTTTTCATGAAAAAGATTTAAAGGGGATCATCCCATGGTTAGGAACACTATTTTACTAATCATGAAAACCCAATGAAAAAAATATATATCCCAAACCACTCTAGTAACATATTACCATGCAGATACTGTTATATACTTATAGACAAACGATACAGCCTACATCACCCCATTATCTCAAACCGAATGGTTTACAAAAACTATGTGCGTTGGGTGGGATAGGTTATACTAACTATATATCCTAGTCTATCTCATTAATCTTTATGTCTACGAGCTCTGAATGCGACCAACATACATTCAAAGCCCTCTATACTCCCATGGGCATCATTATTATGTTTAAATGAGCGAATTTAAACCTAAAAGGATTGGTCGATACCATTGTGAAAATTTAGCATATTACATCTTTATTTCAATATAGAATAATTCATGGAAAATAAATCAGTTTCATAATGAATTCATGAAAACATATTTTATCTATCGAAAAGAAAAGGGTTTCATAGAGTCATCATAGTATCATCATCATAAAAACACAATTATAGAAATATATTTAAAGGTTTTATAATATCATATAATTAACGAATAATATATACCCATAATGAATTATTACATTTATGATAAATATATTTAATTTATTATAGAAACTTTTTTTGAAGAAATGTGTAGAATATCATTTTATTTAGATAACAAATTTAATATGTATTCAATTATTATTGAGAAAATATTATTACATAAATATAGAAACATAAAATAAAAATTTAATATATAATGTTATGTGTTATTTTAATGGTGGGAAAATTTTTCCATGTACTATATGTTGAAATGTATATTCTATCATTACTTTTTGAAAACAACATAAAAATTGATTTTTTTAATAAAATAAGAAAGAATAATTTTATACCATATGAAATTCAATCAAAAAAGGTTGAAATGTAATTTATATGACTATTTATTCATAAAATGGAACATTATATTTAAAAAAATAATGAACAAGAAGAAGGAAAAAAATTCATCAACCAAAAATGAAATTAGGTCGGTTTTTATTAAAATAATATATCAATAATTTTAATTATAATAGATATAAAATGATCTAATTCTTAATAATTCTAGGAATAAACATATTCTAATAAAATATATGGGGTTAAAATTATAATTATAATATAATTTCTATCACTCAAAATTCAACATAGACAATCCTCAAATGAAATGAGACCGAAACATAAATCCCTAAAAACATTGGAACTATCTGAATCAAAATCACATAATATAGGGAACTATAAAATGAATTTTGAAGCAACCTAATTCCCTTGATTTCAATTAGTAAATTCATTTTTGGGAAGTATATAAACTTCATAAATATAAAAAAGTTGTTGTTATTTCATAATTGATAATAAAATTTATGTTAGATAATAAATCATTTTGTGTACTATCATCTAGATACTTATGAATTAAAATATCATGTATAATTAATATATATTTATTAAAAAAATTAAGTGAATCAATATATATATATATATATTAATAAATATTCATCCCTTAAAAATTCAAATTATCCCTTTTTTAAAAATCCATCATTAAAATAATTATTCATCTCAAAACTACTTCATTTTAATTAATATTTATTGATTAATGGTTAATAACATTAAATATAATTAATTATTTAAAACAAAAAATATATATTAATAATGAAATAAATATGTTATTTATTAATTATAAATAATTTTATAAACCATAAAATAATGTTTTTGTGAGAAATCACTTCGTGAAGGAAAATGTTCGTTCATATGAAAGAGTGATATTTCATATTTTAGATGGATATAATGATGAAATTTATATAATAAATAAAAATAAATAAATAATTACTTAATATAAAATATCATTAAAATAATTTAAAAATATCTATATTATAATCCATTTAATTAAAATTGGAAAAATAGTCACACCACTTCATTGAAGTGGTAGTACATAACATTTTTTGGGACACATTATCATTTTCCAATGGGTTGGAATGTAAAAATATAGAAGTTATCAAATATTTCTAAAATAAGAATTTTTTTAAAAAAACATTATGTAAATATTAAATCTATCATAATAACCAAAAATGTATTATTCTTATGGAAAATAATCCATATCGATGCGTGGAGGTGGTAGTCTATACTTATGCATGATTCATACATTCATCGACAATTTGATTGAATGTTTGTTTGAAATGGTTATACCATAATCATAATAAAATATATGTATATATATTGTAGTTAATTATTTAGGTTAGGATATATAAAAAATATTTGTACTAAATGTAAAATGAAATGAATTTTGAATGATTTGGGTTACACGATTACATATAAGTTGAGAAACCTCCTATGAAATACACTATAAATCATCATGTGATGATAAAATGGGAAGACCAGAATTTTAATAATTGTGTAAGGAGTATAGTATGATATTTGGACTGGTTTTGGTGAAGATAATTGGATTATGAGGTGTTATTAACATAGGATAAGTGGTTCCCTATTATTAGTTAGGGTACTAGAACACTTTTAATTTTCCAACATGGTAAATTATTAAAAGGTTTTATTCATGTTTTTGTTGAAAAAACTATCAAACATATATAGTTAATGTGTTTTAGGGTTAAAATAATTTCATCCAAATCACATTTATATAGATTGTTTTGTGATATTTTAATCATTCTTCTATAAATAATTTGTAACACCCCATGTTTTTATGGAAATATTATCCAATAAAATAAATTTTATTTCAATGCACTTTGTCAAAAATTATTTTTACATGGTACACCGAATCAGTGTGCATTAAATGGAAAATTGAATCTATATATTTTACACACAATATAGAATTTTTGAATGTTACAAAAACCACCTAATTGCCTTACGTTACACGCAACATGAATGTTTATATGAAACATCAGTTTCCTATCATAATTATTTAAATGAGATTATAATAAACTAGCCCTTAAATATTAATATTAAAAGTAATAATTACATTTTAAATATTTTTTATTATTTTTTAATATAAATAAAACATACTGATATTTAATGATATAATTTCTTGTAACATCCTAATTTGTTTAAAAAAAATTCGCGAATGAACTACATTTTAATGCCCTTATCTAAAAGATCATAAAATTAATTTTAGATAAATTTAGAAATATAATATTATAAAATTATATTTATTATTAATTTATAATGTTGAAGGTAGCTTAGGGTGAATATTTAGGAATTTTCTGAGAAACATCATTTTTGTATGAATAATGAAAAATACCAGAATTTAATTGAAAGCTTTTTTTCATCTAAGTTATCTATAACATCAAATTATATTATAAATTTTTTACAAATTTTATGTTGTTATGATTTATATAAATTAACCCAATTTTGGACTTTCGAATCAATTTCACTTTGAAATTGCACATAAACACATAAGAAAAGATTATACATTTTTCACTTTAAAAACCCAGAGTTTTGTCCCTTTAGTGGGATGAATTTTAAATTTATTATAATGAATTATAATATTATTATATTGAAAAATGTATTCCATATTTTGAAAAATAAAAAATTTTAATTTCTAATAATTTCAAATTATTTTTTTGACCAAAAATATTAATGAAGAAACTGAAAATTAATTACAATGATTAGGGAAAAATTTAATTTAACTAAGGACTAAAACATAACATTAAGAGAAAAAAACATATAAAATAGTCCCACTCCCATTTTTATGTAAATATTCTAACATTAACCTTCCATTTTTTGTTGGGTTGGTTTGGTATGGCATTTTATTGGTAAAAACGTTGGTACACCTAGCATTTTTAAAAAAAAATCATGTGCGTCCTTTCCCTTATTTATAATAGGCTAACACCTCACCCTCTTCATAACTATCATGACCTGTCCCACGAGGCCCGTATCGTGACTACCCCAAGCCCACCTTCCATAGGCCAGGGGCTGGCATCTAGCACCAAATGCGTAATTCCCTAAAAACTGGGAAGGCATTTCCTTTATAAAACATAACACACACAACCAGTGTACAAGAAGAAGAAAACACTAAGTAAAGCTGTCTAACAAGTGTGATGAATGTACAAAGGGGCCAGAAATACAAGCCCAATATAAAGGTACAACTACAACTGAAATAAAGTACAACTGAAAGACAAACAGCTCGAAGGTGACTAGCAGCTCCTGGATCGTCCACCACAGATCCTACATGAATGGTAGGTATAGTTGTCCTCCTCATTACTTTGCGTCTATCGGTCCGCTCCGTGTACAGGCACGCCGAGTGTCCACCTCCGGGTACTGTCGAGTACTCGTACAATCTGCCTCGGTCAGCGTTGTCCGTCGTCTGCATCCAACACAATGAGGTGCGGGAATATCCCGTGTAGGGGTGAGTATAATGATACTCAGTAGGGACCCAGAGACCCTCAAGATCTCACTAAAAAATTACCGATGTTGTGTGTTCAATGGTGCCCTAGGATTTTAATTCCAAGAACTTGTTCAAAAGATATAAAATCTCGAATGTACGTTTACAGAATGTACCAGAAAAAATTTCGAAATTTTTTTATCAGTCACCCTCGACTCGCGCCAGTCAAGGATAGGCTCTGCCTCGGTGAAACACACCCCGAAGAACCCAACAGTACTCTCGGTTATTTAATTTGAATCACCTTTGTGAAGTTATGAATTTTACAAAAAATAATTGTCAATTATTTTATTTGCGACCAAAAACTAACTTTTTCTACTGGACCGCGTTGCCCAAAGTTAGTATCTTCTTAAAAAAAGCATTCCCTCCTGAGTTTATCTGTGGTCTCAGATTTTTAATCCGAGCTACTGTTTTTGAGTTATAAGAATTTGAAAAATAAAATAAAATATTTTATTATTTTATTTACGGATATACCATTTTTGTGATTTTTCACTGGAAACCTGCACCGACTAAACTTATATCGCGCCTAGGGTAAACCCACCATCTTGAGTGCAATGGTGCCCTTATATTTTTGATCCATGTATCTGTTTAAGTGTTATTCCACTTTTTCTGGAAAACTGCTTACATGCATTAAATTAATCCTAACAAAATTTCGACGGATCATTCCGGGCATTCTGGGCCTCAGAATCAGGCACCGTTAGAAACTACGGACTCGTAAAATTCGAAATAATTTTAGAAAAAAAATTCATCGAAATTTCTGGGTCTTTACATTACCCCCACCTCAAGGCTTAAGGTCCCCGTAAAGCTACAATACAAACTAGGGAAAAAAAGGTACTGAGCACGAATATGAGCCTCATGCTCCCATGTGCTCTCCTGGAGGTTCCCGTGATGCCGGCGAATGCGCACCATGGGAATCGATCATCAATGCCGGACCCGCTCCTGTCAATCCTCAATCTCTACTAGAACCTCTGTGAATGTCGCCCCATCATCAAAGTCTAGCTCCCCATGGTCAATGATTTGGGACGGGTCATGCACGCATCTCCTCTGCTGATATATGTGGAAGACGTCGTGCACCCGGTGCAACTGAGGTGGAAGGGTGAGGTGGTAAGCCACCGCGCCTACATTCTACAAGAGATCCTAATATTTTTCCTTTTCTCAAAAGGAAAATCTGGTCCCATCAACTATATGAACCACTTTATTTTCCTAATACAGTCAATCCTGATATGAACAGTACAATTCATATTAAGGATGACGTCATAAGGCCTCGACTCTACTACCAAGAGATCCAACCATTACTCTCGTCTCCAAGGGTAAAGTCACACTATCGGCATCAGTGCATTGTCACTAGGTATTTTCTAGTAGGAATCTCGAAAGTGAGGGTCAAGTAAATAGTTTTAACTGGAACCTCTTAGTACACAAAAAGGAAGGAAAGAAAAAGTCACAAGTACAAGTGTCTTTTATTATTTCAGATCAAAGTACAAAGACACAAAGTGACCAAAAACAATGACATTTACAATCTAGAAGCATCATGAACAAAGGCCTCTATGCCTGGAACTAGTCCCTCTCCTGTCAACCTACATCCGAAGCTCCATGTTCAGATGATTTAGCTTCCTGAAGCATTGCTCTCCCATGTCCACCCGTTCCCTGCAATCGGGGTGGACCTCCTTGTGGTGGTGGTGGCAACACCTCGAAGTGTCGTCCACCGCCAGATGCATGGTGAGATCCCCTACCACATCCTCCTTCGCCCTGCAGACCATCTTGATCGAACCTCTACCTCTTCCAGGGAGGTCCTTCATCTATCTGCTAATCATATGCACGGTGGTTCGGATCATCACGTGCCATGTGACCAAGCCCGCCACAAGAGTAACACTGCCTGTTCCTAGTATGCCTGGCTCTGTCTCCACCCTGGTATCCCTGTGCTACCAATCATGAGTCATGCGGTCGACCACCTGTAGGTCTGGTCCTCTTGGACCTTTATATAAACTGCCTACTGCCAGTTGTAGAAGACTCCGTTGTATGTCCACTGGTGGTGGGTCCCGCTACTGATGTTTTCCCAGCATGGAAACTCTCCACTAGTAGGGCTCGATCCAACACCCCTGCCTGCATCAAGATGATGTGAGAATCAACTGAGGCTCTAATCTCCCACCTGATCCCATGCTCGAAGGTCCGGTCCCTAAAGAATGGGTCTTGTACGATATCTGTAGAGTAGCATGAGAGGAATGTGAACCTCACTGAGTACTGCGCCACCATCATGCTACCCTACTAAAGATGCAGTAGCTCTTGTATCTGCACCGCTCGAAGGGTGGCTTGTTCAAACACCGCCAGAAACAGGCTCTCGAAATCTGCCCATAGAAGTGTCACCTCATCCTTCTTCTGGAGCATCAGGATCCACCAAATTCCCGCTGCTTCCTGAAGGAGGCTGGCGGAAAGGATCACCATGAAGTCTGCTGGCGTCCCTACTTGCCTGAAGACACTCACCATAGCGTCCATCCAATCATCATCCGCGAATGGGTCTATCTTTCCCAGAAACCTTGGTGGCCTCTGGCACTGGAACTCGTGCAGTGCGCTCAAGCAGAATGCATCACCTGCTGCTGGGGCTGGTGGCATCGGTGGCCCAACAGGTGGTAGTACCGTTGGTGCCACCCAAGATTCCTCCACTGGGAGAGGGCCCTGTACTGAGGCCTCATCGCTCGGCGGGCTGTCAGTACGTACAACTCTCGGGGCTCTAGCTAGTCGTCAGTGGGAAGGAATCCTAAAAGAAACATATGCGACACAGTCCAAGAATATACCTGGTGAGCTGACCTAGTTTTGGCTGATTTAAAAAAAACTTTTGAAAACACACACGTAATCATTATTTCTGTTCGTTGAGTCAGAAATCAGAAGTCAAGGTCCTGTTGTATGGATATGCCGGCCGCCTGCACCATCACTGGACTCCCTGAACTGAAGACCACACTTACTACCCTTAACACTATTACTTCACAGAAATAAAATATTAGAGTCTTACGTTTTGTCGTAGAACCGACATCCTCTGATACCAATTGGTCATGACCCGTCCCTCGGGGAACATATCGTGACTACCCCAAGCCCGCCTTCCATAGGCCAGGGGCTGGCGTCTATCACCAAAGGCATAATTCCCTAAAAACTAGGAAGGAATTGGTTTTATAATATGTAACACACACAACCAGAATACAAGTCGATGCAAACACTAAGTAAAGCAGTATAACAAGTGTGCTAAAAGTACAAAGGGGCCGAAAATACAAGCCCAACAGAAAGGCACAGCTACAACTGAAAGAAAGTACAACTGAAAGAAAAATAGCTGGTAGGTAACTAGAAGCTCCTGGATCGTCCACATCGGATCCTACTTGAAGGGTAGGTATAGATGTCCTCCTCAGCTCTTCACGACTATCGGTCCGCTCTATATACTATCACACCGAGTTTCCACCTCCGGGTACCATCCGTGCTCGTACACTCGACCTCGGTCAGGACTATCCGCCATCTACATCCAACACAATGATGTGTGGGCATATGTGTTTTTTGTGTTGTAAGTTGGTTAAAAGCTCCACTTGGGATTTGGAGGTGGGACCGCCACACCTTAATCTCCCATTGGAGGACAATTGGGGTGGGGACCACCGGAGCAGCATAATCTCCCATGAGAGGTTATGATGTGGGGTCCAAACATGGCTTAACCCCCCCCCCCCATTTAATGGGGAGGAAGAAGAAACCTCTCAACCCCCCATCAATAAATTTTTTGTGTCGACGTAAAATTAATTTTTGTCAACTAATTATATGGGTCGACATAAAAATTAATTGCTGTCAATTAATTTTATGTGACGGCATAAAATTAATTACTGTAAATAAATTTTATGTGTCGATGAGAAATTAATTGCTGACAATTAATTTTATGTGATGATGTAAAATTAATTGTTGTCAATAAATTTTATGTGTCGATGAGAAATTAATTTATGTCAATTAATTTTATGTTTTGATGTGAAATTAATTTCTCTCAATTAATTCTCTATGTCAAAATAATAATTAATTGTTGTCAATTAATTTTTTGTGTCAACATAAAATTAATTCATGTCTTTTTTTTGACGTAGGCTTGGTCAGGGAAACTTCTTGGAATCCTCCTTTTTTTA
Organism: Viscum album; assembly: GCA_963277665.1. NCBI lineage: Eukaryota > Viridiplantae > Streptophyta > Magnoliopsida > Santalales > Viscaceae > Viscum > Viscum album. The sequence goes on along the minus strand of OY728151.1, from coordinate 497,398,555 downwards.
CTATGCCAATGCACCTCTTAAATTATGCCAATGCAATTAAATTCGCCTAACCCCCCTTTTTAATTAATTAACTGAATCGTTGGAATTTAGGAAGGATCTTAATAATTGAACCATCATAAATTCCATGATTCTTACATAACTCTCCCACTCTCCTATATATTGATAGCTTGGTAGAAGGTTTTGGGATGGCTTCACCAAGCAACGAAGCACTAGTAAAGTATCGTGATACCCAACACTTGGAAAAACTTATCTTCTCCAAAGAAGAACATGAAGATGCTGACGCCGATGCAAATTCCTCATCTTATTCCTCAGAACCCCCTTCCAACACGGGACCTCTCTGACGACCCATCTTCTTTCCTCTTCATCATCAACATATGGATGCACGAGCATGGAAGTGGACGTATTTGGAGAACGGCGACAACATCATCTTCCCCCATGAGAAATGAATTCCCAACAATTAATGAAGTAGGGGTGTGTTTTAAGTTGTTTAATGCTTAATCATCTCTCATTAAATCACCTTCTTGTGCTTCTTGCAATCATTCTAATGTGGAGGGTTCGGGCTGCACGAACATGGCCCGACCCCTTAGTAACCTTTATGGTTTTGGAACCTTGGATCGATGGGGACGTAAAAACGGTATGGCTATGTGGAGATGGAGACAAAGATGGAAAATAGAGGTCATTCTTCCCGTGACCTTCGCGAACACCACCGCAGGTTGAGCAGCACCCGACCGGCCTACCTGTGAGCTGCCGGCACACCCCACACCTGCCCGGCGCCCCCCGGCGCCCTCCCGGCGCCAGCCCGACTCCCCCAACCGACTGCCCGGCGCACCCCACGCCCTAACCGGTCCACCCGTAGCCTTCATTTACCCCACACGGCCCACCATTGGCATCTCGGGCTGAGCCGTCCAAGCCGCGCCCCTCACAGAGCCAGCCATAACTTCCACTAGCCATCGGGCAGAATCGTCCATGTGGCGACTTCGACCCGAATTGTCCACGTAGTCCACTGGGCCGGGCCCAACATACTGGGCCAAACAAAGTGGGCTGAACCACCAAATAGGCTAGGTCAGACCCAAAAAGTCTGATCGAGTCGACCTTGACAGGGTCAACCCTGACTGAGTTCGGGAGAGTCGGTCTGACCGGGTCGGACCAGACGTGGGCCCACTTTTGACCCATTTCATGTGTTGGCCATATCATTGGCACTAGACGTCCATTTGATGAAACTTCAGTGGCATTGGTAATATATTTGAGAATAGGTCCCTTCAGAAATACCCCATGGGAATTCAAGGCATAGTTGTGATACAGTCGGTTGGTTCGTACACAAAACCAACCTGTCCCCCAGGACAAAAATGTTAATAACTCATAGACTGGGCATCTGATTGATGCGTCGTCTATTGAGTTGAGACCCATATGACGAGGCAGTACGTTGTGATACTTTTACATGATACTTCATTACACTTAGAGTATCTACCAATAGCTCATGGAGTGGATCCTCTTGGAGGCGAGCAGACAGAATGTGGAGACCTAGTAGCTATAGACCTGCCGACTGCTTGACCGATTCGAGTCGCAATGATTCGATTAGACCAGTGGACAGAGCGCCCAATTTGGCAGCAGACCCATGACAAATGGAGCGCCTGGTTTGGCAACAGACCCATGGTACTCAATAGGAAGAGTACCTCTAACAGCTATTAGGGGGAGCGCCCATTTTGGCAGCAGACCCACAGTGGAGGAGCACCCGGTTTGGCAGCAGACCCGTTGTACTCGACAGGAGGAGTACCTCAGCAGTCTAAGGATAGTGAGTAGCACCTCGGAGTCGTAACAGGGCCACTGTAATTGACAGAGGGGGAGACCTCTAGCAGTTGTGGTTTCATTAATGAAAATCCCGTTTTGAGCTGAGTCAATGACCTTTGTGTTTTCCTCATTATTGATATGGGTTATTTGATAACTTAGGTATATGTATGGGCTTATACCTAAGTAAAGGTTTTCTATTGAGATCATTATTTTTGGTTTATAATTGTTGGATTTAGTGAGACCTTGAGGGTCTCGGGTTCCTTACTGAGTATCGTTATACTCACCCCTGCACGGGCTATGCTCGCACATCATTTTGTTGGTATCAATCAATGGAAAGCACTGACCGAGGCAGAGTGTACGAGCACTGGACGGTACCCAGAGGTGGACACTCAGTGTGTCAGTACACGGAGCCAACCAATAGACACAGAGTGCTGAGGAGGACATCTGTACCTACCCTTCAGGTAGGATCCATGTGGGATAATCCAGGAGCTGCTAGTCACCTTCCAGCTATTTGTCATTCAGTTGTACTTTCATTCAATTTTAGTTGTACCTTTCTATTGGGCTTTTATTTCCATCCCCTTTATACTTTCATTACACTTTTTATACTTCTTTACTTTTTGTTTACTTCCGCTTGTACTCTAGTTGTGTGTGTTATGTTTTATAAAGGCAATGCCTTCCCATTTTTTCAAAAACTACGCCTTTGGTGCTAGACGCCAACCCCTGACCTATGGAAGGCGGGCTTGGGGTATTCACGATACGGGCCCCAAGGGACGGGATGTGAAAATAACACCTCTAAAACCCCATATGTTCGGCCAATATATTCCCAATACAAATCCCAAATTCCCACCCTTCATCTTCTAAGCCTCTCTTCTATGATAAACCAGTCCAAGGAATCCTTTTGTTACAAACCAAAAGGGGTTACCCTATTAAGAGGTAACATCTTCCCTCAAGGTCCTTTATTTTATTTGCTTTATCGACATCCCCCAATCTACTGATTCCATTAATATATAACAACACCAGTTTTTTAAATATAACAATTTTTTCTTAATGTTTTACCAAAACATACACACACTTCTATTTAATGTGTAATGAACATACTGTTTTTGTGTACGACGAACTACTGTCTCGCTAAATGATGAACGTTCAATTTTTTTCCATTATGGCCTTTCATGGTGGAAATTTTGATTGAAAATATATTTTTATATGTTATATATTAAATTTATTATTTATTTAATCTTCTTTGATTATTTTACTACACAAAAATTTATACTTTTCATTTTTGGTAATATGATAATTTTGTTGGAGATAATGCGGACTACTGCCCCCTCGAAGAGATGTGATTAATTAATAAACATCATAGAATGTATTAAGAATGGATTTAGTGAAAATATATTACATATATTATAAAATAAATATACTATGAAAATGATATATATATATTAACATATATTTCTGTTAATTTCTTTCTTTCAACAAAAAAATTAAACGGAAATAGAGTTCATGCGTATGTACGGCTTAACTTCTCCATAAATGGGGTATTACCTCTAATATTTATGTATCCTATGGATTATTATGGATTATTATACAAAAATATATTTAATATAAATTATATATTAATAATGTTTTAAAATATTTAAATACTGATATATATATAAGGACCAACAATATAAATAATTAAGACACAAGTAGAAAACCTAATAGATATTACTCGAGGTGAAACATTAACATATAATTATTAAAATGGGGTTAATATAAATCCATAACAAAACAATATATGGTATTAGATGTTTGAATATGGTTCTATGATAGATTTATAATATGTATACATTTATTATACAGAAGGTTTTAATGTGTAAGATGAGTGTCATGACACAAGGTAAGGTGATTTCATCTCACTTTTTACATCTGTGATATATATAAATTATTCCCCACCAATTCCTTTTGTGTGATGTGTATACTGCACATGGATGTAACCAATTATTATTATAGTTAAATATTTGGGTATTTAAATATATATTCTATGAACTTTATTTTAGTGGTCTTAATTATAAATAGTTTTCAAATCGGTCAAATAGTTTTGTCTCATTCTTCCTCTTCTGAGACTCAGGTTTTGGTGACTGAATTCATTTTGATATGTATATATATCCATCTTATATGATATATGAGGAATCTGAATCGATTAATTATATTCTATGATTAATATAATTTTTTTAAAAATTGAGAGTATAGTCCAATGATAAAAACACGTTTCAACGTGTTTTCAATGAAAAATGTTTTTAAAATATTTTGATTTATATTTTATAAATATTTAAGGAAAAAGGTTTTAAAATTGATTACAATTTTTCATTACATGATTTCAATATATTTTATATGAAATAGATATTCATATTGTTTTATGCACTAAAATACCTTTTTCAACAAGGAAAGAATATTTTCACTAGAAAAAATTTATGAATGATATTTAAAAATTAATTTCCATACAATATGAGGTCCATTGAGATTACTAATTCCATTATAAGAAATGAATTTAAGGTTACATTAGTATTCTTTCTATGAATGGGTAATGGTTAATGTCATGGTATTTTTGAAACCCAATTCTCCTCCACAAGATACATGTTTATGAAATCAATTTCTCTTTCATGGGTTATTTGTTTAGGAAATCTATTTCTCTTTCATGACTTATTCTTTTGATGAATTTATTTTGAAACATGTATCTTTATCTAAATTTTATGATATGTATATATGTTTATGATACAAATTTCCATTCATGGGTTAATATATGATTGTCTATGATTTTATATGATTATGTGTAACATGTCTATACAATTTCACTATGATATGGGTGGGGAATATATATTCCCCCAATGAAGTGGGTAAAGATTTATAACTTACGAGATATGCATAAATAGAATGATAAATGAACACAGTTTAGTAATATATGACTTTAATGAAGATTGAAATGAGTTTAGTAATATAGGGATGGAGTGAGGAATGAACATAATTTAGTATTACCGGGATAGAACGGGGAGTGAACCGGATTCAGTAAAGGACTTCGTCCACAAAGATGGCCTTAGACGCAATGCCTCAAAAAATATTGAAATCATTGCTATATTCTTATGTGTTTTCCAAAATTCCAGGTTTTATTCAAATTTTAATCTTTCATGGATTATGTTATTTATGTTCTTATGATTCTTGTCTTATGAACTACTATTCATTGTGCCATGACTAGTGTATATGATCTTCAATCAGTTGAATATGATCTTGTTTTTTTATGATTCATTTCTCAAATCCTTTTTATGATAATGATTATGTTTGCATATCTCCCTTTTTTCCCTTACTAATAATTTGAGCTCTCTCCATTTTATGATTCCTTCCCTAGGTTATGACCATATATATTACATTTCATGTGTCTAAGAAGGGCCATTTTCAAGAAGAAAATTGTATGAGATAATATAACTTATTTATGTACCAGTTTTTATGTTTTCCTGGTCTCCAAAGGAACTAGACTAGGACAATTTTTTGGGTGTAAGATTTTATAATGTTTTATGTATTCCAGAAACAATATGTAATGTCTAAAAATGAAAATAAAGGGTCTCTATAGTTGGTATCAGAGCCATTTTTAGTCAACTTTTGGAATATAGGATGATAAAATCTAACTGAGAGCCCAAAGAACAAGTCTAGTTAGAAGTCTATGGATATGGAAAATAATGTGAAAATGACCTGGAATATTGGTAAAATATTTAGTTAGTGTATTACAATATATAAATCTTTTTCTAAATACTAAATGTTTATTTGGATGTGGAATATATATACCTAGCCGTAACAACTCCAACAATATGTTTTAGTTCTCACATGGGGAGATATGTATAATGATAATGGGACCTACCAAGGGATATGATTTTGCAATTCCAAATACACTTCATGGACTATAATGAAATATTTAAATATATTTTTTCTGTGAATAACTTTGGATAAACCAATGGTGTAAAATATTAAGGAACCTCTCATGATTTAGAAAACCTATAAGTAATTATTTTCATTCATATGTGGTTTTCTTCAATGATATTAAATTCTCAAAATATTCTTATAGTTTTAGTATGTAGTGGGAATAATAAGAAACTTGATTAAAATTGAATGTGGTGGAAAATTTTATGACGATAAGTTTCATGGGATGATCAATGGAGTAAAAAATATTGTGATATTGCATAATCAACTTTCATCAGGTATGATTAAAAATCCTTACCTTAACCAACTCTCCAACTCCACTTAGAAGACGATGAAAGAAGATTCTGAGAGTTTGGGTAAAGAAAACCATGGAGGAATGATAATTTTATGTCCTCAGTGTTGGGAATGTGGAAATAATGAGCTAAGTAAATGTATTAGTAGAATAAAAAGTTATTTTTACTGTTGAAAAGATGGACATAAAGAAAGTGAATGAAAAAAATAAGAGATTTATTAATGAAATAGACGAGAATATTAGACACCCTAAGCCCCAAACTAAAGTTATGTGTTCTATGTGTGGAAGAAATAGTCATTATGAAACTCAATGTACCTATAGGAATTCTCTTGAATAGAATCAATAATATTTTACTAGTAATGGTTATATTGTGAATGATGAGGAGACAACATATGAAATTTCAAATGATATAGGTATTATTCAAAAAGATGATGTAGCCTTCTAAATGGTTAAAGTATAAATTATTAAATTTTAATATATTTCGATTTATGATTTATGAAAAGTGAAATATTACATGACTTTCCATTTTATGTTTTGTTTCAAAAATTATTTACAATAATACATTGAATGGATATAATCTAATAGAAATGGGATTTAATTGAATTGTTTTTTTCATGGAAAACAAATGATTAAGGTAAATATTACCTCTTATATGTTCTCTATGTTACGATAATGTTATTTGAACTAATATATGTCAGATATAAGAAAATTGGATGTCACTGATTTCTATGGAACTAATGTTCTTTCTTGTTTCCATGTTGTTTATACTATCATGGATAATGTTTAAGACGTCATGGACTTATGTAATGTACCATGTAATCTATAGAATAAGTAAGCATTCGTGTTTTAAAGAAGTTTTTATTCTAATTTGGTTTATTACCATGTTTGAGTAGAATATATGATGAGTGTATTCACATGTTTGGAATGTGTAAATGAAAAGATAAATAGTGATACCGGGTGGAATCAATGTTAATATGATTTAGTGGATTTATTTCTAAATATTTATATTTTTAAGTTTTAAGATCTTTTTATGGTTTCTCTTTCAAGAAATATTTATTTTCATCTTTATAGAAAGTATTTATGAACTAATTTGTATTGAAACCATCGGTTAAAAGGAAATTTAGTGATTAATCATATTTCATGGAATCCAGAATTATTATTTTGGAAATTATATTATTGTGGTTCTAGAAAAAGACATCATTTATTTCGATTGACAACCTATCAATTATAGTAAGGATGTAGGTCTTGAACCGATGATAGAAGGATGATAATGGTTTCACACCGACAACTTCCTTACATGATGTCCTTGTTAATGTATAATTTTTTATGAGTATTTATTTATGATGAATCAGTAATGTTAATTATTATGATAAGATGTTAATTTATTAACCATATTTATTTTTAAGAATAGTTATAGATAAATAATTGTACATTTCTTTCATTTGTGGGCCTTAGTATCTATTAAATGTGTATTATAGTGCTCTGGGATTCAATGTTAATTTTTGTACATCCTTTTCATGATGTAATGGAATATTGAGAAATAGATAAAATCCCAACTAAAGAATGAATTTTTTATATATAAATATCTCAAGATGGTATGTTTTTTTTATATTCGTTGTACAATAAAATAATTACTCAAATATAAGATAATGATCAATAATATTATATCTGAATACCTAAATTTATGTTGAAATGATGGCCTTATAAATCAACAAAGATATATGAATTTTACCCATTCATCATTTATTTTACCATTCACGTGTTTTTTTATTTCATTTCTCGATCAACCCTATTAAATTTTTATAATTTCCCCCCATGTCAAATCATCACTCCCAACCTATGTCCTTTAATGTGGTAACCTAGTTATATGTTTCTTTGGGTAACTGTTATGGTCTAACTTTTCATTTTTAAGGGAAGTTAGAGTATCCATTTTTATTTTTTAGTTTTATATGAATTAAACATTTTATTATTTATCATTTGATAACATATAATAATTTTGAGGGTAAAATCCACTTCAACGGGCCTACAACGTAATACCCCATGTTTTTATGGACCTTTATTCAAATAAATTATATTTTATTCGAATGTTGGAGGTTAAAATATTCCATTCACATGTAATAATTACTGATAATACATTAAATATAACATCTAATACACATATGTTACTTGCAATATCGACTTTTTGTATGTTACATGCAACACCTACTTGGCGTACGTTACACACAACACGAATGTTTCTAAGAAACAACATTTTGATAATATAACTATTTAAATGAGATAAACACAACCTATCTATTTAACATAGTTATATTATTAGTATTAAATAAATTTCAAATATTTTTTTAATTTTTATATATAAATATATCATATTGATTGTGAGATATATAATTTTTGTTAAAGATCTTATATGTGTAAAAAATACATTTTCTTCAAATTAACATCGTTTAATGTTCATCTGTGAAAAGTAATAAAGTTAATTTTTGACACATTTAGAAATTCAATTTGATAAAATAAAATTCATTTTAGAATTCAAAATTTCATAATTATATTAGTAATAATTTCTGTGGTTTTCCTAGGAATCTTCATTTTTGCATGAATTGTGAAAAATGTCTGATTTTAAACCTAAACTTTTTTTCATCTTGTTTATTGAAAAATATAAATTTTATTTTAATTTTTTTTTGATTTATTGGATTAAATTTTTATAAATTAACACAATTTAGTTCATTGGTAAGAATTTAAATTTGAAATAGGGTACAGAAACATAGCAAAATATTGGACGTTTGTTATGTTAAAAATCAGTACTGTCGACCCATTAATGGGGTTAATTTTAATTTTTTTTTATAATTATGTGATTTGAATTTGAAAAAATGGATAAAATAATTTTAATGGGAATAATTTAACATTTCTAATAATTGCAAATTATTTTTTCACCAAAACAAATACTGAAAGTAATTAAAATTAATTACAGTTACTATGGTAAAATTAAGCTTAACTAATTACTAAATCTTAATGCTAAGACCCAAAAAGACTTATAAACATATATAAATACATGTATGGACATTATTATACCATGATACTTATCTTATTTGGTTTTTTCTATTTTAATGTCTTCTATTGAGTAAGAACACGGGAAAACCTAACAATTTTTTTAAAATTCCTTGTGTTTCATTTCCCTTCCCAAAAAAAGGCCACCACCTATCCCACTTCCTCACAACAGTAAATCCATATAGTCTTGGAGGATTATTTCCTAATAAACATACCTAATTCCATTACACACTCCATCAATCCTCTATTTGGGTATAAATAATTCCAAGGAATCCTTTTGGCATAAACCAAAAGGAGTAACCTGAGTAAGTGGTAACATCTTCTCTGAAGGTCTTTTATTTTATTTTATTTCTACACCACATAAAATCCCTTTATTCTATGATTTAATAAAAATAATAGTATAATAAATATAATAGGATGTTATTATTCTATTTGTTACCAATATCTACACACACCTCCATCTAATTGGTAATGACCATATAGTTTATGCATACGAAGAACTATCACCTCACTAAAAGACGATTGTTCATTTTTCTCCATTGGTGCCTATCATGGATGAAATTATGATGGAATTTTTTTTTATATAAGATATATATCATATTAATAATGTCATTATTTTTTTAAAATTATTTTATAATGTCTATATTTATACATTACATTTGGTTTTATTACGATAATTACAATTGAGGAAGTGTAAACTACCCCCCCCCCCTCAAAGTTATATGATTCATTCATACACTTCACAGAAAGTATTAAGGATAGATTTAGTGAATATATGTTACATATATTATAAAATAAATCTAATGTAATATATATATAAATATAAATATATTCTTATTTAATTTTCTTTCCTTCAACTCGACAATTTAATGACAATAACGTTCATGCATATATACGGCTTACAGTCTCCATGAATTTTGTTTTCTATTTAATACTTATATTTAATTTGGATTATTATAAAAAAACTGAATATATAGTATTATTAACTCTTGTTTTAATTTCATGAAATCATGAAATAAATATGACTACCAATGATATGAAAAATTAAGAATCATGCAGAAAACAAAGAGGATATTACCCGAAGTGAAAAATTGACAAAGAATTGTTAAAAATAAGGATATATAATTCCATAATAAACAAATATATGGTATTATAATAAATAAAATTTTCTACTATATGTGTATGATAAACTTATATTTATTATATAGGTGGTTTGAATAGTTCTGAAGATACTCAAGACATTATGTAAGGGGATTTTAACTCTGGTTTTATTTTTATGAGATGCATGCTTTATTAACCTCCCATTCCTTTTTTTAGTGTGTATACTCCACATGGATGTAATAGATGGTTATTATAATTAAATTTATGGTTATTTAAATATCCATTCAATTATATTAATTTCATTTTGTTTATGATTCAATAGTTTCCAAATCAGTAAAATAGATTTTTCCCAATTTTACTTCTTTGAGACTCACTTTTGGTTATGCACCTAAATTTATTTAAAGATATATATACTTCCATTTTATATAATATATCATGAAAATAAATCTATTAATTATATTCTAATATTTTTTAAATTTCCTTTTCTTATGTGGAGATTATGATCCCAAGTCAACATGTTATAGAATTTTATTAAAACAATCTCATCACTTTTCATGATGGTTTATGTTTATGCTTCCTATGATGAAATCATATAACCCATCTCTAAATAATATTCCTGAATTTTATTATCCTATAGTTATTCATGAAATATTCAGGTATTGTAACCATCTTTCGACTCTTTGGTAAATATGATAGTTAAGAAACCGATGGTAAGTATGCCTAACATTACCTTATCTTTGGTCAAAAATATATGTTCCCTCAAAATAATGATTTCTATAATGGGATTAAAAGAATATTATAATCATTCCCTATAATCAGTAAAATAAATTTCTACCTTTTTTTCTTTTACTAATGAGTTAAAAAGAATATTTTTTTCCCTTTCATAGTGAAGCAATTTTCAAACCATTTTAACTTGAAAAACTTATTTTATTTTTACCTAGAAATCCCTGTACAGATTTACCCATTGCCATTTCATTGAAGATTCCTTTTAATTTTTATTAATTTTTAAAAATATTATTTTCAATGTTATTTTTTATCTAAAAAAAATTCATTATTTTTTATATATTTTAAAGTATAAGTATTTAAAAAATATTTTTCATATCCATTAATAAATTTTCAAGGAATATTGTTTTCAAAACTATTTTCAAGCATCCTGTATATGATTTTATGAAAAAAAATTCAAATTGTTTTGAAGTCTTATTTATAAGTATTCAGGTATTTTTAATGAAATGGTTTTCATAACATTTCAATCTTCATTCATATATTTTCTTGTAAAATGGTATTCAAAACATTTTCAATATTTCTTTAGAATTTTTTATGTGTTTTAAAAAAAATAGGGTTTCAAAATATTTTGATTCATATTTTATAAGTTTCAAAGGTAATAGTTTCTCAAAATGTTTTCAACTTGTCTTTATAATCATTCATGCAAGATTCCTATATATTGATTTTCAAATAGTTTTATGTGTTAAAAAGAATTTTTCAAATGTAAAATGACATTTTCTTTAATACACGTTTTTGAAAGATATTTCAAAATAATTTTCCTTATAAGATAACATCCTATGAGGATACTAATTATATACTAGGAAAATACATAATGCTTTAATTCATATTATTTATATAAATTTGTTTTGATTAATGTCATGATTTATATAAAACTTATATCTATTTTATGAGGTTTTTTTGAAATCCATTACTCTTTCCTAGCTTATATTTTTATGATATATTTTTCCATTTCACAGGTTATGATATTCATTAAATGATTATGAAACCTATTAATTTTTTAAAATGTAATTATATGTTTATATATTTATTTTATTTCATGGTTTAATATATGGTTTTTTTATTTTCTTGAACATGAAAGTAACATTTCTCTATGAGATGGGTGGGATCTATTTATCCCTCAAATTAAATGGGTAATGATTTATATCCCATGAGATAGACATGGATTAAATAAGAAATGAAATTAGTTTAGTAATACAGTGATGGAACCAGGACAAAACTCGGTTCAGTATTACAAGGCTCGAACGTGGAGTGAACATGGTTCAGTAATATAGGGATGGAACATGGTGTGAACCTAGTTTTCTAATGGAATTTGTCCACAAATATGGCCTTTGATGAAATTACATGACTTCTATGTAAATAATTATTCTAGGATTATGTGTTTTCCACAATTACATATTATATTCCTACATCATTCTTTCATGTCTTATCATCTTTATTTCCATATGATTCTTGTCTTATGAACTATAAAGCATTATTCTATAATTCATGTATATGGTGATTGATTTGAAAGCTATGATATTCTATTATCGATATTGTGGTCTCATACGCTTATTATTATATTTTAGATTATATATATCATTGTATTACCCTTACCGAGTATTTTAGATAACCCAATTGTATGCTTCCTTCCCTAGGTTATGAAGATAATTTTTATGTCTGTTATTTTTAAAAAGTTTGGAAGTCAAGAAGAACCCAGTGGAGGATAATTTAGCTGATTTATATACCAGTGTTTATTTTTTTTCTGGCTTCCAATGTCACTATACAAGTAAGATCTTTTTTAATATATTTGTATAATGTTTTATGTATTCTCCAAAAGTTATACAATGCCTATGACTGAAAAACAAGGATCACTATATAAATACACTTTAATACCACTTATAGTTACACAATTATATCATTATTATCTACTGTGACAATGTCAAATAATTAAAATAATAAAACAATCCATACAACAAAAAATGCACATGATTATTCCAAATAAGGAATCCATTTTATCAAATACATAATATATAATAACCTAGAAGACTCACAATTAGATATTGAACTAACACTGTATTCTTTACATTAATGTTTTGATAATGTAAAAACAAGAATAAATTTTAATCCTTCAGAACATATAAAATAATAATAAAATATTGGGTATCCTATATATAGAAGAACCATTTAATTTAATAGTTTTATATAATTATGAAAAATTATTACATAATTTAAGGGATAAATAAAAAGTACTTCATGAAAACCTAAATCAGTTTCAATGAATTTCATCACATATATAAATATCCCTATGAATAACATAGTTAAAAACATTTCATCAAAACTAAAGGAAAATGGTACATATAAATGTTTATTTAAAATTATCATTAAGGGTAAAAATGATAATTAATAATTTAATATAAACAGTGATCATATCATGATCATATATGTGGGATGACATGATTAAAATGATGAAGCATAACATAAGAGAATTTATACCCATAAATACATGTTTAATAAAACATGTTCACTTGTATAATTCTAATACATAATACAACATTCATATAAGTAAACAGTCCTAAGCTACATTATATAAATAATTTTGAAAAATATTCAACTTAGCTTAATTAAATTATATTGAAAATGTATTAGTAACATATAATATCATTTTCCTATCGAACATATAAAAAATATTTAAAATGAAATATCATACAGGGTGATAATCTATCCATATAACCCTATAACTGGTGAAATGAATCCCTTAATATAATTCCTCAGGGATCACTATCAAGATAACACAAAACCATGAGCTATATTAGGAACAATCTTCATCATAATGAATTCTCAAGAACAATAAAAATCCACACACATATATATATTTAATAAAAATGGTGTCATTTCAACATATTGGATGTCTCCGAAGAGACAACATTCATTACAACACATCCTTATAATATAATTTGTAACATCAAAGAATATTGTTGTTAATGAATAAAACACCCTTAAAATATCATTAAAACATTTGTGAAAAAAATTACCATTCTATATTTAAATTATATTATAAAAAACTAATACTAAAAATATTTATGTACAAATAATTCATTATATATAACATTAGATCATAAAAAGGAAGCATAAAAAAATCACTGTCATGATGGTGGGAAACATTATCTCTAACATGATCATAAATATTATATATTATTTTAAAAATTCTATAATGAGTGTCGAAGTTTAAACATGTGGAAAAAATTAAGAAATTTAATCTTATCGAAATTTATATTAAGGTCAAATATAATATGAAATAAAATAATTAAAATATCTTGTCATTATGAAAATCATGAAATAACATTAGAAAACAATGATGTGGAAATGAAATATTTCAATCATAAATGATGATACAAAATTAGTATCATATAAAAACCTACATTCATGGTGTTTCATTGATCAATAATGGAGAAAATTTAAATTATAAAATATAACAAACATTCATAAACAATTTATAAGAAATTATATTTTGTTATTAAAATTATAATCAGATTATTTCCCTAATGGATTGTTAAACATAAACATATCTAAAATTATACAATGTATCATTTAATGTATTAGAAACATTTAAACCAAAATTGATCAAAAACAATTGTATGTTATGTCTCGATAAATATTAAAAATTTAAGAATTAAAATGTCAAATTTAATACATAAAGTACAACATAAAAAATACAAGGAAATCATGGTGCATGACTTGAAACGAGTCTCATGGTAATGTGATTGGAAAAAAAACAGTTGTAATGATCGTAAATTTTAAATTCAAAATTATTTGATGATACATTTATATTAATATATGTAAATAAACATAATATATGATTAAATATAGAAAATAAAAAACATAGTTACGAATTCAATTATTATAAGGGTATAAATAAGAAATTAAGTAGATATATATATTCTAATAAATGTAAATAGAGTTTAGAAATCCCATACCACATTGAAAAAGTCCAGTTAAATTCCTTTAGATAATATAATCAGAATTGTAACGTAAAAAACATATGCCTGAAGGATTCATTATATTACATGTAAAATGTAAATATATAAACTATATAAAATGAATTAGATGTATGACATTAAATCCAACATCAATGAATTGAAATTTAGATAAAATACCATTCCTAATGTCAAGTCATGGTACATAGATCCTTGTACACATGCATAATAATATTATATCAATTATTATATTTCATAAGAACATTTTTAATGTTTTATCACTTGTCATTAAACCAATTATTTTATTAAATTTAATTAATTAATTAATTAATTATTTGGAAATTAAACTTTGGGTGTTTTGAGGATGTTTGGATCATAATTTCAAAGATAGTTCAATATTTTAACCATGGGAAAAGAGTTAATTGTTACATTATCTCTATAAAAATAATCATGAATAATTATATTTTTTTAATAAACTAATAATTCATTTAGAAACAAACATGAAATATGGATCTGAAAATTAAATTTCCATCCAATCATAGATTTGGTAAAACATATGTACTCATGGAAAATGATTACATTTTTCTATTTCCATGAGCGACTGAATTTAAGTATCATTTTTTATTTCGAAAATGTTTTTAATTTATAAAAAAATTATATTCAATTTTGAAATAAATAAATATATTCCATCCTTGAATTATCATCATATCATAATGATCATATATAGTTTCTAAATAAACATAAATATATCATCCTTATTATACATTTATGATGAAATAAATACCTCTATTCATGTAGGTTGTCATCCAATCCAACACCTGAAAAATGAAATATTTTATCAAATGATGCAATCGATTGAAAATATATGATACATTATATTATAGATTGTAATTTATTTAATCAATATGATTTATATACATTAAATCTGTTTTTATAGCATTTGTGGTAATAAAAAATTAATTACATCAGTCAGTGAGGTGGTAATCCTCCATACATATGAGTGATGGTTTCATTTATCATTTGATTGAATCATATAAATATATAATTTTATTAAATTAACATAATAATATATAATTATAAGTTTTGATAATTCTCTGATAATTTCCTCACAGTTGAAGATTATTTGTAGGGGGTATAGGTTGAAATATTATGAAAACACATGGTTATAAACCATATCTCTTATTCAGATAACCTATTCATGTCTGTAAATTAATTCATTATCAATTTTATTTATGATAAAACAATTGTCATTTTATATAAGGTGCAGGATGAAATAGAGCATCTTTATAGGCCTTGTCTCATATAAACAACTATTGATGTTTGTATAGAAGAAGGGAGTGTTTCCCACTAATAAATGTTTGAGAAAAATTATGGACTTTTTAAAATGACTAAAATATGGAACCTATAGAAAAATGGATGAGAAGTGGACAATTTTTGAATATGGGATTAGATATTGTCTAAATATGTCAATGAAAAATGTTTTAGACACATTTTTATGTCATTTTTACCCTTATCTCTTTAGTTTAACTCTCAATTGACAAAATTTCACATTAATTGTTGAAATAGATCTATAATTTTTTACTATTATTTTTTATAACAACTATGCTAAAAATATTACCGATAGTTTTCTGATTCCAAATGTTTAATTCTTTTATTAAATTCAATTCAATGAAGTGGTAGATTTTAATTTCAAATTGAACCTGTAAAATATGAGGATAAGTAGTTTTACATATAAATGATTTTTTATTTAATGATTTTTATAATACAAAATTGATCTTGAAATATATTTGGAATCATATTTATTCTATTATATTTAATCAAATTTCTAAATATTTTCTTTAAAAATATTCTAAAATAAAAATTTTCTTTTAAAAAATATGAAAATATTATAAAATTATCAATAAAAGTATAATTTTTTCCTAATTTATTGAAAAATAAAATAGATGATAAAATTATAAAATAACACCTATCAATATTTTCATATTAAAATTTGAAAAATATTTTACTTACTATTAAATTAAATTTCCAAAGGTTTTATAAATTAATTAATATATTCAGACACAAAAAAGCAATGAAATCATTTTTTATTTAAAATGTATTTTTTAAGAATAACATGAAATTACTAAAAACATATTTGATTACGTAAAAATATTTTATAAATGGTTTTTTGTTTATTATGATATATATATAAATATATATTAATTTCCATACATATATGCATATTGGATATTTTTCTTTTTTATAACGTTTATATTTTAATTAAAATATTTCATGGTTTGTTTAAGTTTGGTGTTGTTTGTTGTAGAAACCATCAAAAAAAATAATTTATTAAATGATATTTGGATGTTAACATTTTGATGTATTAATAAATTTCAACACCTCAATTTTATGTTCTCATTGATATTAATGTTTTTGACATTTTTAAAAACATTTTTAAATGATAAATTAAAAAAATGGTTAATAAAATTGAATTTTTAAAAGAGGCAATGAAAATTACAAATGTGGTATAGAAGTACTAATAAATGGTCTCCAAATAGCTAAAAATTAGTTTGATGTGAAAATATGGGAATTTTGGAGAAAAATAAAGTCCAAATAATATTGGATAGTTATGGAGAACATTGATCAAATGAATGTGAATGATAATGAGAATGTCCATGACAATTTTAATATAAAACAATGTGGTGTTAAAAGGCTATTGATTCATAAGAGATGGATATAATTGGATACTTTTTTTATTTAAAGATCTATTTCCTATAGTTGGGAAATTCTATTATCATTTAGACTAAGATTGTTTCTACCCCCTCCCTCCAATGGTACCACAATTAGGGGAGAGAGATAATGAGCACCGAAGTCCTACATCAAATAGTCTCTAGGATAGAAACATGCACCAAGGGTATTAAAGTCTCATGTATGGGAGGCATTAACATTGGTAATAATAATAGGATCTAGAGATAATTTGGAACATCCATAAAAAACACAATGATATTATATAAAATATATTAAAACACATCCCACATGAAGGTATAATTATAACTGATACAGATAAATGTCTGTAAAGTATATAGCCAAAATTAATTCTAAAGTAGAGACAGATCACAAATTAATTATCTAATATTCTAATGCACGTAATGCTCCATGTAATCCTCCTATAATATTTAAAGCATATTTATATACTTAGAGTGAGAAAACATGTATACTCAGTATAAAAAACAATGTCTCTCATGCACATGTTAAATAATCACACTAATGCGCCTATGAGAAAATAGAAGAAACCAATATAACCTATAAAGGTATAATAACCATACCGACCACACCAAGTACACTCTCCAAATAACACAATCAATGTTTTCTAATATAATATGAATCCCATCGATAGGGGTATCCCACACAGCTATCCCACTGGTATGCCTCTCTCATGTCCAAAATCGAACATCCTGGCACTCCCATCTATTCTGTATACCACACTACTCCACTTGTACAGTCACAATATACCTCGCCTGCTGACACATGGGATCTCCACCCCACATGAATGGCCATAACACATATTGCTTGAAAACACCATGGACACCACCCCACAAGCATGGTCACATATGGAAATAAAACCCATGGGTCACCACACCTCAACATCAAAGACCTGGTTGATCAAAACCACCATATAATTCCCTGACAGTTCTCTAACCATTGTACACTATGCCATACCCACCACATCAAGAAGAGTGATTGATAAAGTGTGGGTGCCCAACCATCCATACTCCCCACCAAATGTTAGAAAAGACACCCCTGCATGACAATGGAGGGATTAGAAAATTGTGCTTGATTTGGGTAGGGTGAATATAGAAATCACAAGTTTAAAGATGTATATATATAATATTAAAAATGAAATCCAAACATATGGGTTCATAAACAATCCAACCAGATCACAACACCACCACCTTTTCTTCCACCTCTAAATGCATACACCACACAACAATCCAAATATCACATTCCATGTTCCAATTAAATTCTGCATAATCACATTATTCATTCATTATTTATCCTCAACCTCATTTAATCACTGAACCCACCATTAAAATTTTCATTAACCACCTCCATTCTATTAACCTAACCAACCCAATCCATTCTAATCATTACCAAAAAATATTTTTTTATTCCATCACTATATGGGACTCTAGAAATAAGTAGTCACCAACTTTACACCCCAATAGAATGGCCAAATGAACAACCTCACCACCCCAAAATCATATCTAATGAAACCACCTCACCCCCCCCCCCCCCATGAATGCCAAAAAAAACTACAAGAACTCCCAAAAACCATGACCTAAAAACCATCATCTCAAGACTCCCCAACCAATTATCACCACACCACAGTCAAGGATGCACTTCACTGCACAAAAAAGTAGTTTAATTATTTACATATAGCTTTTTATCAGATGACACATCATTTTAGAAATGTTTTCACACAATTCATTGCCCTTAAGAAACCATTTTTTATGAATATATGATGGTGAGACAATTTCCCTTTTAGGGTTATATTACAATAATCACAACCAAAGAAGAAAATTGAACCCATATGTCTAGTGAAATCAAATCCCCCAACAGCTCTAATTTTTAGCGCAACCACAATCCTGAACAAACCACGATATCAAAAATGATATCAAATATATAAAAGAAAAAAAAACAAAAATCCCCTTACACTCTATCAATTAAATTGAACAAATTATTAATCTTTGATTAATATTAATGAATCATAATACAAATATAGACAAAATAAATCCCCTCGCACATTATACACAATAATGATAAATGAGGAATTGTCCACCTCAATGATGTTTTACTGACTCGATGCACACTACAGGGTGAAGATGAACTCTATCATACCACTACTATACAATTAAAAATAGAAAAAAACCTACACCCAACAAAATACTATCAAAGCACAACCAAACCCAAAACAACATCACCACCGAGAATACCCCAGTGAATAATAGAAGGAAAACCCAAAATAAAGGGGAATAACCAATTACAGATAAACCATGTAGTGCCTATGAAAAACTACCAGGACCAAGAGATAACAGAAGGAAGAATAGGGATTGAGCATTTTCTCAGAGTGCATAGGGTCACCCAATATGAAAGGATTTAGGAGAGATGGATGATTGAATGAAAATTTGGGTGCAAAAGAACTTTATAAGTGCACTTCATTAAGGATTTAGATGATGTGTAGTCCCCTTTCATGTCATTTATTTGTTAGGGTTAGATTTCACTAGAAAAAAACAACAAATTTATAATAGTTAAACTCAAAAATATATTTTTCATGAACTAAAATCGAATAATATATGAACTACCACTATATAAAGTGTAATACACATAAACAGAATGTATTTTTTTATATCAGTTCTGTTGCATCTTCAGCTCCCATAGAAACTCTTGAAATCTCCCATAAACATATCCAATAACAAAAACTAGAAATGTAATGGACCAATATGGAATCTAATATTAATTTATATATCTATTAAATTATTCTCTCTCTTGTGAATTCCAAACCAATCCCAAAGGAAAAGGGGTCTTAACAACCACCCTACAAGATACCTTTCAAGGATCATGTCATAACTCAAATACTGCCACTAGCCATACATGAAAAAAATTTGATACAAATATCTCACACAACCACATGAATGTGAAAAAACAATTACAAAACACCTCCACTCACACAAACACACTACCACACAACCATTTCACAAACATCGTAACCTCTACAAGGCCCAAACCAGCATCCTCGACCACCAACGAATTGAACCATACAAAATACACCAACCATAAACATCCATCATCCTTGACAAGATACTATCTACTATAGAAATCACTGAATCAACCAAATTAGAGTAATTGCATATTATTTAATTTATCTTGGTTAGGAATTATTTCCTCCACTTTTTATATGTTCGGACACTATCACACACCACATGACACATATTACAAACCAAGGAAAACTTCTCAACTAATAAAACAAAAGGGATCCAAACCAAAAATATCAAAGTAAAATAGGGCAATGAATAACTCAAAATAACTCCATGTTTTAGGAACATTTCATTGCCTCTCTCTCATATATACTCTCTTCCAGGACACCATACCCCACAACACATGTACCAAAGAAATTACTCATCCACACTACACCATTTCTTGGAGATACTGTATCTCTAATGGTCATTCCTCAAATGTGGTTTCATCCTCAATATCCAACCCACCCTAGTAAATGACATTTGATTCATCTAGAAGATACCGACGAAGATGAGAGAGGTGGATGAAATCATGGATTCTCATCAACCGTTGAAGAAGCACCAACAAATAGGCGACCATGACCACTCTCCAAAGTGTCTAAAAAGACTAAAAAGAATGGGGGAATGCTTACTAACTCTCCCAAACCATCGATTCCAATATTTAGGGGAAGCCTTTAAAAATACATAACCCCAAAACTCAAATACAGGGGAATCCATATTTTATCTTCATATGGCATATTTATATATTGTACTAATTTAAATATCTCATGAAGAAGATAATGTTTCTCTATTATGATCTACACCACATAGGGCCCAAGAATGGTTGTCTCCATAACCCCCATTTAGATCAACTATGCCTAAAATAGTCTCCCATATGAATCCTTAAATAGGGTCATGACAATAGAATAGTGACAACTGTTATCACAATAAAGCTATACCAATGGATGGTTTTGTTCCCATGATCCACCAACATCCAAGAAAAAAAAGAACATCATATCTTCGATCGCCTGTGTAGTTCGTTATGTTTGCCCATTTTTCTGATGAAGGAATGAAGGGTTAAGGTGTAAATAAATGCCAAATGTGTGTTTCAATCTCCTCTAAAATCATGATCTAAAATGTGTGTCTCATTATTATACCATGGACCACAGAACTCTATGCAACCATATCACCTCTGCCACATACCTCATTGAAAGACCATCCACTATGCCCACCTCCATGATCCCTATGAAAGTGGGATGATTTCATCAACTGATCCATGAAAAATGTAATAACATCACAAGTTCTCTATTTTTTGGGGAACCCTATAATGAAATACGTTGATATTTCATTATTATTCAACTCAGTAACATGAAAAGGTCTAAAAAACCACACAAAACTTGATGATAATCCTTTATATGCCTGACAAATTACAATCGAGCCACAAACTCAGCCAATACCCATTTCATCCCAGGCTAAGAAAACGGCATCCTTAAGCCACAATACATATTGTAAACTCCCTAATGTATCACAAAAGGAATGTTGTCAAACAAATGAAGTAATCCATCATAATTTACAACCCTAATAATAAACTTCACATGAAATAACATAATATTCTGACCATACTCTAACCATCATCATGGAGAATTACTGTGGAAAAAATGATGATGCATCACATCTTACTCTGAGTATCCAAACTGAGACTCCTCCACCTACCGAAAAAGAGATTACATCACTATCTTTTGAAACAAAAATCATCAACCACCATCCACTCTTGCATCAATGTTAAAGTATTCCAACTCCTCCATTTCTCTCAATAATCCCCATACTACTAAACAACACCCTTCCATGACATTCTATTGAAATAATCAGCCACAAAATCCCCCTTTTAAATGGTGTATGAGATCTAAAAATCATAATCCTAAAGAAACATCCTCCACCTCTACTACATAAATTTCATATCACAAGGGAAAAAGATATTTGTCAAACTATTTTGATGCGTTAAAATCATAATGTTCTCCCTAATGAGATAATACTACCACAATATTAGTGAAAATATATCAACTATTAAATCCATATCATGGGTTGTATAGTTATGCTCATGAGTATGTAACTTCCAAGACCCATAAGTGATCACCACCAGTTTCTTTTGTATAGACCCATAGTTTTAGTATAAATTTATTTTTAACAATACAGCAATATTAAGAGATTGAAAAAATTGACGGCACATGATTCTGAGGATAGGAGTTCCTAGAAAGATCTGTTAAAAAAATCTATGCTTTAAATTTCACAGGTGAGAAGTCTACTTGAAAATGAGGAATAACTCTTAAATGGGCGACCAAGTCAGAAATCCTGGGGCACTATTGCATTCAGAATGGTCGGTTTACTTTTGGTGCACATTCAGTTTAGTCAGCAGAGGCATCTAGTGAAGAAAACCAAAAATTTCATAACATTATATAAAATAATTAAATAAAATTATTTTATATTTCAAATGATTATAGCTCACGAATGGCCACTCTCTTTAAAAATGTGAGACAACTGCTCAACTCATAAGGGTGTACTTTCTTTAAGATGATCTTAATGTTGGCTGATGCGGGCCAACAGTGTAATATTACTTTTGGCAGTAAATAAAATAATTATAAAAAATTATTTTATTTTTAAATTATATAACTCCTAAATGGTAACATATAATGGAAATCTGAGAGTATAGTTGAACTCATGATGTAATTTTCCCTTTAGATAGAGCCTAACCTTTACCGGTGCAGGTAGAGGGTGACTGTTAATAATTTTTTACCTTTTTTTAATGTACGTTCATAAAATGTTCGACCTGAAATTTCTATCTTTTAAACTACTGCTCCTATTGAAAATATGAGAGAAATTTTGATCTTTTAGTGTCGGGATTCACTTAGGAGACGTTTAACTTCGACTGGAAATGGTCTGCTGAAAAATAGAATTTTTGGAGTTTAAAAAATAATAATAAAATAACACCATAAGTTATTTCATTATATTCTCTCTATTGAGTGGTGGATGGTGGGACTGTAGTGTAACATTAGCCTTGAATGGAAGTAATTTAATGACATGAACCTTGTGATGCGTAACAACAAGGTTCATTGATTTCAATTGAACAATAATTGTGGTTCATTAATAAACTACATTAATGAGATGCATTGTCGGTGGTTACCTCTATTATATTAAAACAATGCTTGGGAATGGGTTTTGGTCACTCACTAGAAGAACCTATGATGAAGTGTCAGTGAAATATTACACCCACATATATCAAATCTTCAATGATTGTTGGAGAATTCGAACCAGACAACGACGGGCGATGAAGAATACCTTCGAATGAGAGTTCATCTCCCTTATCTGTAACGTCTTCCAATGAGTTCGATGTATAAGATTTTCTTGAATTATATATAAGTGTATTATGAATTCATCTTCTCATGATGATGTTTGAACTATGCTTTGGTTATAACGCTAACAATCATGATGTAGGGTGAACTGAACAAGGCCTGAACCCTCTGCTATATGTGATTCAGTTTTGTTCTTTGTGGGTGACCAACCAACTTGCCGGAAAAGAAAAACCCTGGAGAACCACAGTTGTGGAAGCATAATAATAGGCTCATAGGCGTAGTCTAAAAATAAAATAGACCTCCATAGCTTTACTAGAGGCATGCACATGCACTGCAGTTGTGGAGGCATAGATGACAAGGGGAGGAGGCGGCCGGCTCTCGCCGACCACAATGAGGTAGTGCCACCTGAAGGCACCACGATGGAAAAGTGTGGTCGGAATATGCACGAAACATTGATCGAAGGCAGTGTGTTGAGACTATGAGCCACAGTAGAGGGTGGACCCTCACCCCAAGGGTCCCGCAATTGACTGGTCCACATAGAATGTCCAGGTGGAGCAGTGCCAACAGGCACCGTAGATTGAAGACCAAATCGAAACCATATCCGTTCAGGAGGGTAGCCGACCCCCATGCCTAGCTAGTGGGTCGCACCCCACCAGTGGGTCAGGAAGGTCTACTGGCCTGGTTAGAAGCTCCCAGCCTGGTGGGATATGTAGTTCCCACAGCCCATACCCTTCAGGCCAATCCTAGCCGAACCGGGCTGGACAGGACTCGAACCCACATATGACCCCGATTCGATTTGAGGACAATATCTCCTAAACCGAACGTCCATTTGACAAACTGTCTATGGATTCAGAATCCTTGGGATGAGTCAGTCCTTTTGGGATACATTACATGGGTTATGAAGAATGTAGGAGAATGGTCTGGTTGGATTGGAATTGAGTCCAACCAGGCCCCTAGCACTAAAATGAATCTTACATATAGAATGTGAATATGATAGACGGGTCGTCTATTGTGTTGTAACCCTTATGAAATGGAGGATCATTGAGATACTTCATTGTGGGACTTCATGGTGGTTCAGGTATGACCAAGGGCTTGAGGATAAGATCCTCCCAGAATTAGGCGTCCCTGGTGAGTGAATCTAGTGGATGGTAGTGACGTGCTGAATGAATAAGGAACCTCTTCTGGTAAGAACTTACTGAGGTTGGATCGAATATGTAGATATGTATGTCTATTAGATGGAACAATACAATAGGGTGGTGAATTGTAGGTCTAAAAACCTTTGAGTTTTAGCACTTAAGAGATTAGTTTAAATGATCTTAAACTAATACAATTACAAACACCCACAATTGTATTGAATATAAAAGGTATGATGTAATGTAATACTAATGAAATGTAAAACAATTGTATTCAAGATGAACACTATAATCAGAGTAATATAAAGATGAATGATTCTACCTTAAAGCGTATGGAATCAATCAATACAATATGTAATAAAATGGATGTAATTGAAACAATTACAAATGTATAAGAGAAAGAAAAGGAAACAAAAAAAATTTCCTTTCTAATACAATTAGCAGCGGAAATGTAAAAGAATTACAATTATTTTAACCCAAAGAGAAGGGTTATCCTTTAACCTAGGATAAAACTTCTGTCTCACCAACACCTTGGTGATCCCTCGATACGATGATCGGACTGTCTGTCTTCCTATACCTGGCATCCCTCGATACGATGATCGGAACGTCTGTCTGCCTATCTATGGAAGCCCTCGATTTTGTAGGTAATCAGCACCTCTGTCTTTCAATCACTATAAATCCATCGATATGATGATCAGATGCACAAGGAAAAAAACATGAGAGAAGTCACAACACCTCTCACTAGATCTTAATAGAAGCAGAGTATCACAGTTGTATCATGCTTGTTCTCAATTGTCTGTTGTACTCTCAGCTTCAAATGACCTCCTATTTATAGGCCTCGGGTTCCAACGGTCATGTTGCCTCCAACTTTCATGTTTCTCTGAAAAACTCGGAGGGACTTGGACACATGAAATCATAACGGTCTTGTTGAAACAGAAAGCACGACATCATTTTGATTAGTTTGTAACTAACTCAATGACATCGTACTGGTTAGAACAAGATGTATGAATAAGATATTCAACAGTACGGTTTAAATGAAGCAAGTGTTTTTTTGACAAAGTACCAAAACAAATATGTAATAAAAGATATGAGAAGATGAGTTAATGCAATTTCTATATTCAGTATGATCAGTATTGTATGATTGGCATGGTCAGTACGATCAGTATGATCATTACGATATGCATAGTCAGTACGATCAGCATGATCAGTATGATTAGTCTGGTCAGTATGATCAACATTATCAGTACGATCATTATGGTCAGTACGATCAGCATTGTATTATTGGCATGGTCAGTACGATCAATATGATCAGTACGATACGATAGACAAGGTTTGTAGGATTAACCAGATATTTTTGTTTTCCAAAACAAAACATAGAAGTCAAAATAGGACTTTTGACTCAACAATCTCCCCCTTTTTGGAAATCACAAATCACAAAATAAAAATTAAAAGAAATACTTATCTCCCCCTGAGTAATTGGAAACTCTTCTGAATAAGAAATTGAATACAACTAACTCCCCCTTAGGTATGGACTTTCCTAAGGATCGTATTCATAGATTTTCTTTAAGAGTGTTGTAAAGCATTCACCCACTTTATAAAACATTCTCCCCCTTTAAAAACATTCTATCCCTTTGTAAACATTCTCCTCCTTTGTGATTTACAAAAAGAAAGGGGTAATCTTGAATTGTCTGAAGGAGTTAGAAAATAAACACAAGACAATGGATAAAAGAAATTTCATTACGATAACAAACAACACTAAACACGAGAACAAATACAAATCACTTGTTTTCTATTTCCTTCTGATTTTTGATCAACTCATGAAGAACCACATTCATCTTTTTTATATCCTTCTTGTCTTCAGAAATAGCATCACCCTGAGACCTGAGAATGTCTTGTTGATCAGTAAAGAGTTGATCCAGATTTATGATTGTCTCTTCCTGAACTCTGATTACTTCTTCAAGAGAACCAATTCTATCTTGAAAATTCTTGTTATCTTTGGATAACACAGAATTTTGTTTCTTCAATAAAACCATTTCATCCTTGAAAGATGAAACCTTTGATAATTCAGATTGAAAAGCATTCATTCTGTCGTGCAATTCTTTTACTAAAGGAATATCGGCTTGTTGGGAAGACAAAAAATTCAACCTTTCAACCATTTCTCTGTCAAGCTTATTGAAAGAAATTGCAAGCTCATTTGACAACATTCTTATATATTAAATTGCTATCTCATGATCATTGATTGAGCTCTCTATTTTGTACGACCACTTGGTCATCTTGTTGCATGCCTTTTTATGAGCAACCGAACTTTCTGAAAGAACTTTTAAATCTGCTTCAACTGACAAAACTTTCTTTCTTAATTCTTTTACAGAGCCAAACTCCTTCTTTTGATTGTCAGTAATAAAATCAATCGTCCCTTCTAGACTTGGAAAATATGGAATGGTCTTCTCAACCCTTCTCGAAACATGGACAATGTAATCACTCTTCTTGAGAGAAATTGTATGTTCTGAATCAGTATCTTCATCGTACGAAGCCAATTCATTTGATCGGCTTGAATCTACAACTGGATATTTTCCTTTTCCTTTTTCTTTCTTCTTTCTTTATACTTCCACTCTATCACTAATCACAACTACTGTATCAGTGTGAGAGGATTGAGAACCTTTCTTTTCTTGAGACGAAAATCTATCCGGAGTTTCATAAGTTTCAAAAGGTGCTTGATCGGCATGAGGGATTTCTTGAACACCTTCACTCAGCTTTTGAACTGATTCCTCCTTACTATTCTTTGAATTCGTAAGGAATTCTAAAAGAAAATCTCCTTCCTCTTCCACTTCTTATATCTCTTCCATCATTAGTTTTCCTTTTTCTTTCTCAGGAAGGCTCTGTATGATAGGCTCTTGATTCACTTTTGTGGTAAGTTGAGTACTAGATTCCTCAACTGCTTTCAAGACTTTAGAGACATAAAATTCCTGTGATTTTCTTTTCAAAAGAACCTTCTTCTTATTTTCATCCTGAAGGGTATCCTAAACCCTTAATCTATCAGCAAAGACTTCGGCTGGATCAAGTCCAAACATTGGATCACCTTCCTTTCTTTGTTCCTTATCCTTTATCTACTTGGCTACATCCTCTTTACTGTACTTTGGCTTCTTCTTAGGCATTGAACTGGTTTGCAGATCAGACTTTTGAGTAATACCAGTAGATTGAATGTCTTTGGCTGGAATAGGTGCCGATTGATTCTGAGCCGATTCAGCTTCTACATCTCTGACAAAAAGTTTTGAATTCTGATCAAAACAAACATTCAACTTCTTCATAGTACTTTTGCTATGTCACGACCTGTCCTCGGGGCCCGTGTCGTGACTAACCCAAGTTCACCTTCCATAGGCCAGGGGCTGGCGACTAGCACCAAGGCGTAAATCCCGGTAAAAAGGGAAGGCATTGCCTTTGTAAAGTAAACAAGCACCCCAGAGTAAGCAAGAAGAAAAAGTAAAAACTATGTAAAAACTGGTACAACAGTAAGTGCGGAAAAGTAAGTGGGCCAGTATACAAACTCAAACTGAAGTAAAGTACAACTCGAAAGGGAAAACAGCAACAGAAAAGTAAAAGCCGCTACGTCGAGCTGTCCACTGGAAATCCCACATGAAGGGAGGGTACAGATAGTTCCACTGCTCCTCTGGTCTGGCCGTCCGCTCCGAGTACGTCCTGCCGAGTGGTCCACCTCCAG
This sequence comes from Viscum album, assembly GCA_963277665.1. NCBI lineage: Eukaryota > Viridiplantae > Streptophyta > Magnoliopsida > Santalales > Viscaceae > Viscum > Viscum album. Next base: position 497,369,700 of record OY728151.1, on the reverse strand, counting down.
GTACCGTCCTGCCCTGCAAGCCTCAACCACGATCAACGATGTCTGTCTTCTGCAACCAACACAATGTAGTGCGGGTATAGCCCGCGCAGGGATGAGTATAAGCTACTCAGTAGGGACCCCGAGACCCCCGAAGGTCTCCCAAAATCCACAAAGGATAAACCACAAAAGAAAGATAAAATCACGAAGTAACAAACGACACTGCTTAGGTATATACTCGTACATATACATAAGTCATCAATTACAATACGCTCCAACCTCCGAGCCCAAGTACAACTCAGTCCACACAGGAACGTATACGTATTCCACACATGAAAGAAAAACGTAATCCACACAGGATAGCACAACACAGTCCACACAGGAAAACAAACAGGATTCATCTCACACAGGTATACTTATTCGAAAGACGATAGAGATGATCACTGATCCATCTAAGTCGTCGGACCCACAAAGGATCGATAGGTACTAACCCCCGCAAAGACCCACACAGGATCGGACCCACACAAGATCTGTAGGCGCTGGCTCACACAGAACCGCTGAATGTTGACCCACACAGGATCGGACCCACACAGGATCGGTAGCACTGATCCACATAGTATCGCTGAGTGTTGTAGTCATCATCATCGAATCCACTGAGGATCTATGCACAGTCGTCGTCGCAGTCACAGTAGCAGTCGCAGCCAGGACTAGGGTTCCCGCACACAGTAGGCTCGTTCGGGAGGATCCGCTCCACGAGCCGAGAGGCTGATACATCAACTAACACTTAGTCCAGAGTTGATGTATCCAAAAGTTCTGTATCGTCAACAGGAACTCAACGTCGCAGACGGTGCGTCAATCGGACGCATGGTCTGTTAGTTATTGGCTTTTTCGTCCCAGGGGCCCGGTTGGTTTTTAAGGAAAAACAAACCCGACCGTACTCCACCTACATCCAAACCTCGGGTGGAGAATTCCAAAAGATCCGTCTCACTAAGAGAAACTCAACAAAGTTGACGGCACATCAATCGGACGTCCGTAGCTCAAGATATGAGCGTTTCTGCTCCGAGGGCCCGGTTGGTTTCGTGTCCGAACCAACCTGGCCGAACACAAAGTATTCCGAAACCCTGAGTGCGATATGTCGAAACGACCGTCTCATTCCAAGGATCATGTCGCCGCTGACGGTGCGTAGATCGGAGTTTCGTAGCCCGAGTTATGGGCATTTGAATCCAAACGGTCCGAAAATGGGGGTTTCGGGCCCGGACCGACCCGGCCCGAGACCCCCCCGGTCGGCCGGAACCGAGTCGACCCACTCCGGTCCGGGTCGACCCGGCCTGGCCCTGCGCGGCCCGGCCCGGCTGGGCTCGGCCCGGTCCGGCTGGGCACAGCGCGCCCAACTTGCTGCCAGCTCGGCCTTCGGCCGAGCTATTGGAAAAGGGTGGGGGGGGGGGGGGGGCGCCTTCCCTCCTTGAGTAACCCCCCCCCATTTATTGGGGGCCTTTTGAGCCGGCAGGGGGAATTTAATTCCCCCAGATCCTCCCCTTTCCGGCCGGCCCGACCTGGCCGGCCGATTCCTTCTCAACGGGACCGGCGGTGGCCGGTCCCCTTCCTGCCCGACACCGGAGGCCCGGTCGGGTCGTCGGTCACCTTTCTCCGTAGCGGCCCAGGACCGGCCGAGGCCCTTTTCATCCGTCGTGGTGCGACGGCACCGCGCCCCTCCGCTGTGGCCCCGCTCCGGCTGCCACGCCATCGATTTTCTTCGACGCGGCGCGACGGCGTCGCGTTCTTAAACTTCATTCCACGGCGCGGCGCGACGGCGCCACGCATTTCCTTCCGCAAGAATCTGCGTGGTACGATGACACCACGCTCTCACGTACCAACCACAATGGAACCAACACGAAAATTAAGGAGGAGGGTCGGCCGTGTTTGTACAGTCCAACCCCCTCGCGTTACTCGATAATAAAAAGTTTAAATCCACGAAGATCGACAAGTTGGAAGAAAACACGAACTGAAAAATAAACCCCTACCTCAGTTCAGAAACGGTGCACGTCAATCGACCCGCGGAAGACGAGTGTCACAGAAGTCAGGCGTCGCGGGAAACGAACGTCGATTCCGTTGTCGTCGGGGTGCGTTCGAAGAGGAAACGTCATTGGAAGAAGACGTCATGTTCTTCGGCGGATATGTTCTTCGTTGAAGAACAATGTTCTTTGTTGGAGGTGTTCATCACGTTCTTCGTCGATGATAAAGAAGAAGAAGACTTCCTCAAACTTAGCCCTTTCTCTCCCAAGTCTCCACCACAAGAAAACTAACCCCAAAATAAATTAATCCTCCCACTTATTTTATTAACCCAACATAGGTTTTGAATTTCAAGAGTATGAAAATTCAAAACCCACATTTAACTAACTTAAGTTGTTAACATAAGATGTTATAAAATTAATGAGGTGATAAGTTAACGAAACTTAAATGGGGGGTTTAGAGGTGTTAGGAAAGTGAGGGGTTGGGCTCGTGTGGGTCCCACCCAACCTTATCCTCTCAAGGTTGGTTATCACAGGTGGGTCCCACCCCCAACATCCTTACTTAGGATAAAACTACCATGTGGGAAAAATAAAAATTGTTAAATGTTTATTCTTAACTACCTAAAAAACTAATAACTCCCCTCGCGTAAACGCAACTCCGAAACAGGAGTTCCTACTCAAAAACTGGCGATGCGGTTCCATCGGTGCCCTCAGAATTTTATTCCGGGAACCGGTTCAAAAGTTAGAAATTCCCACTCGTTCGTTCACTGAATTTACCTTAGCCAAACTTCGGAAATTGATTCCGGGCACACCGGGCATCGGAATCAGGTTCCATCAGAAACCGCGTTCTTGAAAAATTCCAAAGAAAATTAAGAAAAAAATTTCACTTGAATTTTACGGGTCATTACATTACTCCCACCTCAGGGCTTTACATCCCTATAAAGATACATCAAAAACTAGAGAAACAAATTAGGGTACGGAGCACGCATCTGAGCCTCACGCTCCCAAGTGCTCTCCTGGAGGTTTATGTGCTGCCATCTGATGCGCACTAGAGGAATCGACCATCCACGTAGGACCCACTCCTGTCGATCCTCGATCTCCACCGGGACCTCCGTAAAAGTCTCCCCATCGTCAACGTCAAGCTCCCCATGGTCAATGATGTGTGTCGGGTCATGCATGTATATCCTCAGCTGAGATACGTGGAAGACTTCGTGCACCCGGTGCAACTGAGGTGGTAGAGCCAAGCGATAAGCCACCTCGCCAAACCTGCTATGGACCTGGAAGGGTCCGATGAAGTGCGGAGATAACTTTCCGCCTCAGCCAAATCTCGGTAGTCCTCGTCGAGGTGAGACACGCAAGAAGACGTGGTCGCCATCCTCGAACTCTAGTGGCCTCCGCCTCCTGTCAGCATATGACTTCTGCCGGCTCTAAGCTGTCCTCATCCGCTCCTGGATGACCTGGACCTTCTCTGTCGTGGCCTAGACCATCTCCAGCCCCATAAGTGTTGACTCCCTAGGGTCTTTCTAGCACAAAGGAGATCTTCAAGGTCGGCCGTACAACGCCTCGTACGGTGCCATCCCGATGGTGGAGTGGTAGATGTTGTTGTACGCAAACTCCACCAAGGGTAAGTGGTCCTCCCAGCTACGACCCAAGTCGAGGACACATGTGCGGAGCATGTCCTCGAGAGTCTGAATGGACCTCTCCGTCTATCCATCCGTCTCTGGGTGAAAGGCTGCGCTCAGACGTAGCTGTGTCCTGAACGCCTCCTGCAACCCCTTCCAAAGCTGGGAAGTAAAGCGAGCATCTCGATCGGATATGATAGATGATGGCACACCGTGAAGCCGAACAATCTCCTGAACATAATGTCGCCCCAAGATCTCCACTTATCCCTGCTCTCGGATGAGTAAGATGTGAGCTGACTTGGTGAGTTGGTCGACAATCACCCAAATGGAGTCATGAACTCTGGAAGTGCGTGGAAGTCCAGTCACGAAGTCCATAGAAATTCTGTCCCACTTCCACTCCGGAACCTCCAAGGGCTGAACTAAGCCTGCTGGTAGCTGGTACTCAGCCTTCACCTGCTGGAAGGTGAGGCATCGAGAAACGAACTCTGCCACAACCTTCTTCATGCCTGGCCACCAGTGTTGTTGCCTCAGATCCTGGTACATCTTCGCCACTCTGGGATGTACCGCCAAGGGAGAAGTGTGAAACTCTCTCAGCAGCTCCTCCCGTAAAGCAACTGGTACCAAGGTACGTCCTCTAAAATGGATGTCGTGCTCTTCTCCAATGGAGAAACCATCAGGTGCATGTCCTGAGGATATCTGTGCATGCTGCGTCTCACAGTCAGCGTCCCCTCGTTGTGATTCTCTGACCCGCTACAGTAGTGGAGGGTTGACTGTGAGAGACTAAAGGAAGGTTGCTCCATCTCTATCCAGGAAGGATATCTGCAAAGCGGCTAGCTGCTCTGTCGCCTCCTCAAGTAGCTGAATGCTCGTCCTTCTGCTGAGGGCATCAGCTACTAAGTTCCCCTTCCCAAGAGTATAGACTATCTCAAAGTCATAGTCCTAGAGGAAATCGAGCCATCTCCGATGTCTCAGGTTCAGGTCCTTTTGAGAGAAGATGTAACTGAGACTCTGATGGTTAGAAAAGGCTATAATGTGCTCGCCCAACAGGTAGTGTCGCCATGTCTTCAGAGCGAAGACCACTGCTGCTAACACCAGGTCATGGGTAGCGTAGTTCTGTTCATGTGGCCTCAACTAACGCGATCCATAGCTGATCACTACCCGCTCCTGCATCAGTATACATCCAAGTCCGGTCCCAGATGCATCGTAGTAAACTATGTACCCTACTCCCTCCTCAGGAAACCTCAAGATAGATGCGCTGGTCAATCTCTGCCTCAGCTCTTGAAAGCTCTGCGGACATCTGTCTGACCACACGAAGGGTTTCCCCTTCTTCGTCAAAGCTCAGAGTGGTGCTGCAACTCTGGAGAAGTCTGGCATGAATCTCCAGTAATATCCAGCTAGTCCTAAGAAACTCGACACCTATGTCACGCTCCTGGGTGGCTCCCAAGCTAACACTACCTCGATCTTCACAGGATCCACTACAACTCCCGCCTCCGGGATGATGTGTCCCAAGAAGTGGACCTCACGTATCCAGAACTGACACTTCGAGTGCTTACCATAAAGTTGGTTCTCTCGGAGTGTGTCTTGTACAACCCGCAAGTGGTAGGCGTGCTCCTCCTCAGACGTCGAGTAAATAAAATGTCGTCGATGAAGACCACGACAAATCGATCGAGGTATGGCTGAAAGATCATGTTCATGAGGGCCATGAACACTGCTGGAGCATTGGTTATGCCGAAAGGCTTAACTAAGAACTCATAGTGGCCATACCGACATCTGAAGGCCGTCTTCTGCACGTCCTCGTCTTGAACTCTGAGCTGATGATAACCCGTACTGAGGTCTATCTTCGAGAACCATCGTGCTCCCTTGAGATGATCAAAGAGGTCATCAATCCTCGGTAGTGGATACTTGTTCCTCGCTGTCACCTGGTTCAGGCAACGATAGTCGATACACAGTCGCAAGCTCCCGTCCGCCTTCTTGGAAAACAATATCGGGGAAGCCCAGGGTGAAACACTGGGTCGGATAAACCGCTTTCCTTGCAAGTCCTCTAACTGTACCCGTAGCTCTCGAAGCTCAGCGGGGGCCATCTGATACGCTAGAGTCGATATCGGGGCTGTCCCAGGGTACAGTTCAATATAAAAGTCTACCTCCCTACGAGGAGGTAGTCCTGGAACATCATCGGGAAAGACATCCGCATTCTGATCCACCACTACAGGGAAACCAGGACTCCGCACGTCAACTGTTCCTAGGATAAGGCTAGCCAACTGATGAGTGATGGGATGTCCTCTCCTCTGCGAGAGTCCATCATGTGCTGCAAAGGCTCCCTTCTCGCCGGTAAAGGTGAACCTGCTCCTGTCGGTTCGTACACATCACACCTTGCGCCTAAAACAGTCAATCTGTGCATGGAATGTAGACAACCAATCCATGCCCAAGATGACGTCGTAAGGCCTCGACGATGCTACAAGAAGATCACAGCCGAAGCTCTCCCCTCCTAGAGTAAGCTCACACTTCCTGCACCAGTGCGTAATCGTCGAGTCTGCTCCCGTAGGAGTCTCTAGCCATAAGGATCGAGCCAACGACTCTGTCGAAATCTCCGAGCTCCGAACAAGGGCAGCGGCTATGAAAGAGTAACTCGTTCCTGTGTCTATAAGTACTGCAGCAAGGGTGTAATAGACACAGATAGTACCTCGAATCATCTCGGGCGCGCCGTGGTTGTAGGCCTCTGCTGCCTGGAGTTGTGCCTGTCTCTGCCCGCCATCTCCCTGTGGTCGGGGTGGACCTCCTGATGGTGGTGGTGGTAGAGCCTCAAAGCGTCGCCCACCACCTGCTGCTCGGCCAGCTCCTCTGCCTCGTCCACCTGCTTCCTGCGGACTGCCACGGTCGACCCTATGCCTCTGCTTTGGTGGTCCCTCAACCGTCTGCTGCTCCTCGGCACGGCGGGTCGGGCAATCACAAGCCATGTGGCCCTGCATGCCGATTGAGTAGCATTGCCTGCCTCTCAAACGACTGGCTCCGCGCTGTGGCCCTGCACTATTGAGCCAGTGTGTTGAGGTCATCTGCCTGATGGTCTGGTCTTCCTGGACCCATGAGTCATCTGTCGACTGCTTTCTACAGAATAGTATGCTACGTGCCACCCTACGGTGGGTCTCGGCGCTTGTGTAGACTCAGCAAGAAAGCTCTCAATCAAAAGGGCTCACTCCAGTACTCCTGTCTTAGTTGGAATGCTGAGGGAGATCAGCAATGCCCTGATCTCGTGTCTCAATCCCTGCTCAAAGGTCCGGGCCCGGAAGAATGGGTCTCGTACCATGTCTGTCGAGTAGCGTGAGAGATCGGTAAATCTCGCCGAGTACTGGGCGACCGTCATGCTACCCTGCCGTAGCTGAAGAAGCTCCTGAATGCGCACCGAACGGAGGGTGGCTGGGAAAAACACTGAACGGAATAGTCTCTCAAATTCTGACCAATGAAGTGATGCCTCATCGTGCACCTGGAGCATCAAGATCCACCATCTGCCTGCTGCTGCGTGTAGTAGGCTCACTGCGAGGATCACCATGAGGTCTGCTGGTGTCCTCACTAACCTGAAAACTCATACGACTGCCTCCAGCCAGTCCTCAGCTGCCTGGGGGTCCGTCTCCCCGCGGAACCTGTGCGGTTGCTGGTGGTGGAACTCAAACAGTGCACTAAGGCAACATGCATCGTCAGCGGCTGGGGCTGGAAGCATCGGTGGCTCGGCGGGTAGAGCTACCGCCGGTGCCACTGCTGACAAAGGGCCCTACACCGAGGCCTTGTCGCTCGGTGGCCTGTCGTCATGCTCGACTCTTGGAACCCTAGCTGGCTGCCATCGTGGGGCCATCCTGAAAGGAAACAAGTGCGCCACGGTTAGAACAGTATACCTGGTGAGATGATATAATGTAATCACAAAGAAAACTTGAAACACACACGCAATCAATGTTTTTGTACATTAAGTCCAAAATCAGAAGTCAGGGTCCTGGTGTACGGATACGTCAGCCGCCGCACCAACACTGGACTCCCTGGGCTGATAACCACACTCAATATGCTAAACCCTATTTCTTCACATAGAAAAAGATCAGAGTCCAAAGTTCTGCAGTAGAACCGAACTCCTTTGATACCAATTTGTCACGACCCGTCCTCGGGGCCCGTGCCGTGACTACCCCAAGCCCGCCTTCCATAGGCCAGGGGCTGGAGACTAGAACCAAGATGTAAATCCCAGTAAAAAGGGAAGGCATTTCCTTTGTAAAGTAAACAAGAACCATAGAGTAATCAAGCGGAAAAAGTAAACCCTAAGTAAAAACTGGTACAACAGTAAGTGCGGAAAAGTATTTGGGCCAGTATACAAACCCAAACTGAAAGTAATGTACAACTCGAAAGGGAAAACAACAACTGAAAAGTAAAAGCCGCTACATCGAGCTGTCCACTAGAAATACCACCTGAAGGGAGGGTACAGGTAGCTCCACTGCTCCTCGGGTCCCGTCGTCCGCTCCGAGTATGTCCCGCCCAGTGGTCGACCTCCAGGTACCGTCCTGCTCTGCAAGCCTCAACCAAGATCAACGTTGTCCATCGTCTGCAACCAACACACCGTAGTGCGGGCATAGCTCATGCAGGGGTGAGTATAAACTACTCATTAGGGACCTCGAGACCCCCGAAGGTCTCCCAAAATCCACAAAGGATAAACCACAAAGGAAATATACAATCACGAAGTAACAACCGACACTGCTTAGGTATATGCCCATACATATACCTAAGTCATCAATTCCAATACGCTCCAACCTCCGTGCCCAAGTACAACTCAGTCCACACAGGAAAGTATTCGTATTACACACAGGAAAGCAAAATGTAATCCACACAGGATAGCACAACATAGTCCACACAGGAAAAAAACAAGATTCAACTCACACAGGTATACTTTTTCAAAATATGATAGAGATGATCACTGATCCATATAAGTCGTCAGACCCACAAAGGATCGATAGATACTAACCCCCGCAAAGACCCACACAAGATCAGACCCACACAGGATCTGTAGGTGCTGGCTCACACAGAACTGCTGAGCACTGACCCACATAGGATCAGACCCACACAGGATCGGTAGCACTGATCCACATAGGATCCCTGAGTGTTGTAGTCATCGTCGTCGATTCCACTAAGGATCTTTTCACAGTCGTCGTTGTAGTCACAGTAGCAGTCACAACCAGCACTAGGGTTCCCGCACACAGCAGGCTCGTTCGAGAGGGTCCTCTCCATGAGCCGAGAGGCTGATACATCAACTAACACTTATTCCAGAGTTGATGTATCCAAAAGTTCGGTATCTTCAACAGGAACTCAACGTCATAGACGGTGCGTCAATCGGACGCCCGGTCTGAGAGTTATTGGCTTTTTCGTCCTAGGGGCCCGGTTGGTTTTTAAGGAAAAACCTACCCGACCGTACTCCACCTGTGTCCAAACCTCGGGCGGAGTATGCCAAAACATCTATCTCACTAAGAGAAACTCAGCAAAGATGATGACACATCAATCGGACGTCCGTAGCTCAAGATATGAGTGTTTCTGCTCCGAGGGCCCGGTTGGTTTCGTGTACGAACCAACCCGGACGAACATAAAGAATTCTGAAACCCTGAGTGCGATATGTCGAAACGACCGTCTCGTTCCAAGGATCATGTCACCTCTGAAGGCGTGTCGATCGGAGGTCCGTAGCCCGAGTTATGGGCATTTGAATCCAAACGGTCCGAAAATGGGGGTTTCGGGCCCTGACTGACCCGGCCTGAGACCCCCCCGGTCAGCCCGAACTGGTCGACCCGCTCCAGTCCGAGTCGACTCGGCCCGGGTGGCCACGGCTCGGCCTGGTAGACCGGTTAGGCGCTGGTCCGGCTGGGCACAGCGCGCCCAGCGCGCTGCCAGCTCGGCCTTCGGCCGAGCTGTTGGAAAAAGGGGGGGCGCCTACCCCCCTTGAGTAACTGTGCCCCCCATTTATAGGGGGCCGTTTGAGCCGGCCGAGGGAATTTAATTCCCCCGGCTCCTCCCCTTTCCGGAAGACCCGACCTGGCCGACCGGTTCCTTCTCAACGGGACCAGCGGTGGCTGGTCCCCTTCCAGCCCGACACCGGCGGCCCGGTCCGGCCGCCTGTCACCTTGCTCCGCCGTGGCCCGGAACCAGCTGCGGCCCTTATCGCCCGGCGCGGTGTGATGGCACCGCGGCCCCGCTCTAGCCGCGGCACCGTCGATTTTCTTCGACGTGGCGCGACGGCGTCGTGTTCTTAAACTTCTTTCCACGGCACGGCGCGACAGCGCCGTGCATTTCCTTCCACAAGAATCTGCGTGGTGCGACGACACCACGCTCTCCCGTACCAACCACAATGGATCTAACACGAAAATTAAGGAGGAGGGTCAGCCGTGTTTGTGCGGTCCGACCCCCTCGTGTTATTCGATAACAAAAGGTTTAAATCCATGAAGTTCGAAAAGTTGGAAGAAAACATGAACTCAAAAATAAACACCTACCTCAGTTCAGAAACGGTTCATGTCAATCGATCTGTGGAAGACGAGCGTCACGGACGTCGGGCATCGTGGGAAACGAACATCGATTCCTTTGTCATCGAGGTGAGTTCAAAGAGGAAATGTCGTTGGAAGCAGACATCGCATTCTTCGGCGGAGATGTTCTTCGTTGAAGAACGATGTTCTTCATCGGAGGTGTTCTTCGCGTTCTTCATTGATGTTGAAGATGAAGAAGACTTCCTCAAACTTAGCCCTTTCTCTCCCAAGTCTCCACCACAAGAACAACTAACCCCCAAATAAAATAATCCTCTCACTTATTTTATTAACCCAACATAGGTTTTGAATTTGAAGAGTTTGAAAATTCAAAACCCACATTTAACTCACTTAAGTTATTAACATAAGATGTTATAAAATTAATGAGGTGATAAGTTAAAAAAACATAAATGGGGGGTTTTAGAGGGGTTAGGAAAGTGAGGGGTTGGGATCGTGTGGGTCCCACCCAACCTTATCCTCTCAAGGATGGTTATCACAACTGGGTCCCACCCTCAACATCCTTACTTAGGATAAAACTACCAAGTGGGAAAAATAAAAATTGTTAAATTTTTATTTTTAACTACCACAAAAATTAATAACTCCCCTCGCGTAAACGCAACTCCGAAACAGGAGTTCCTAAGCAAAAATCGGCACTGCGGTTACATCGGTGCCCTTGGAATTCGATTCCGGGCACCGGTTAAAAAGTTAGAAATTCCCGCTCGTTCGTTCACTGAACGTACCCAAGCCAAACTTTGGAAATTGATTTCGGGCACACCGAGCCTCGGAATCAGGTGCCGTCAGAAACCACGTCCTTGTAAAATTCCAAAGAAAATTAAGAAAAAAAATTCCCTTGAATTTTACGGGTCTTTACATGCTAATCCAGGAGGTCTTCATATCTTTCAACTTCCCATAAAAAGAAATGTTAAAAAAACTTCATACTTTCGAGAATAAACATTGTAAGAATGGCTGGATACATAATCATTTGGGACTTAATCCATCCTGTCTTGACATTCTTAATGGTTTCAAAAAACATACCCCATGAGATTTAATTTTCTCATATTTACAAGATAGTCAAGCATAAAAATATCAGAAACTTTCAGAGTTTCTCTATCTCCTTTCCATGGGATAAGAAAACCTTGCACCCATAATGTGACAAACCGATTGTCCAGAGAAAGATGATCCAATTTTCTCTTTTCCTCATTAATAACAGACAAAGACATTTCAACACTTTCTCTATTAAACGTACCAACTTCCTCTGGTAGTTTATGAGATGGACAGAAAGAATACCCTTCTATTGGGACATTCAGAAAATGAGCCGCTTATTTCATAGACATAGACAAATTTATATCGTACACAGCAAAATTGATAGTCATGTCTTTGTCGAAAGATATGGTTTTATAGAGCTGACTGACTTCATCAAAGAGAACCGGATCTTGAGAAACAGGCTTTTCAACACACAAATGTTCACATCCTTGAAACAGAATGATTCTTCTGATAGAGGAATCATACGAATAAAAAAGTCTCGAGAAACTATCCTTTCTCTGAAAAAGTCTTTCTCTGTAAAAGTCTTTGAAGACATTTCTGCGGGAGTGTTAGCATAGGATTGAAACATAAAGGTGATGCCGATGAAAGATCGTACGATGATTTAAAACCAGTGGAGAAGATCTTCGCCTCAAAACCTGAAAAACCAATGTGGGTTTGGGGAGGGGGGGGCTATTTATAGGTGATAAAGGGGTGACCATTGATCTTCTACAATCAAGATTAGAGAAAAACAGATCAATGGTTTGGATTAAAAATGAAAGAGATAAAAAATAAAAAAATGGAAAGTACCTGCCAGAGAACATAAGGCAATTGTTGGTTTTTAGTAGAATTCAAAAGGAAACACAATCGTACGAAATAAAATGAAACTTATCAATCGTCATACCAATGGAAAACAAAGTCATTAACATTAACTAACAAGCCGATGGAAAAGAATCTTGTTACCATGAACTGACAATACGATGGGAAACAATCTCATTACCATGAACAGACAATACGATGGGAAACAATCTCGTTACTATCATCGGTCAGTACGAGGGAAAAGAAAATCATTACCATCATCAGACATTATGATGGAAAGGAAATTCATTACCATCATCGGTCGATACGATGGAAAAGAAATTCTTTACCATCATCGGTCGATACGATGGAAAATAAATTTGTTACCATCATCGGTCGATACGATAGAAAAGAAATTCGTTACCATCATCGGTCGATACGATGGAAAAGAAATTCATTACCATCATCGTTTGATACGATGAAGTAAATAATACAATAAAACTGTCAATACGATAAACAAAAAAAAACAGAAAACACATACCAGGAGAGTAAATAGTTAAAGAACATAAGATAAAAAGAAACATAAAAAAATCAAAGAATGAAATGTCCTCCCCCTTTTAAAGGGAGTTATTTAATGTTAGGAGAATTGTAAAACATGAAGTAGATATGGATGATTATTTTAATGTAATCATTCCTAGATTCTTTTTTATAAACTCAAGCCCATCGGAAGATAAATGTTTTGTAAAAATGTCAGCAAGTTGTTCTTGAGTTCCAATAAATTTTTGAATAATATCTCCTTTTTGTGTTTTATCCCTATGAAAGTGATGCCTAACATCTATGTGTTTTGCACGAGAGTGGTGTGTTGGATTCTTAATAAGAGATATGGCACTAGTATTGTCACAAAGAATTTGAGTATTGGAGAAACACAATCCATAGACAGTGAGTGTGGGCTACATCCACAATACTTGAGCACAGTAACTTCCAACTACTACATATTCAGCTTCAGTAGCGGATAGTGCTATTGATTGTTGTTTCTTGTAGGACCAAGAAACCAAGGAATCTCTTAAGAAATAACATGTTCCAGATGTAATTTTTCTATCCATTCTACAACCACCAAAGTCAGCATCTGAAAAACTTTTTAAAAAAATATCATTCCCAGGAGAGTAAAAAAGACCTAAGTCCATTATGCCTTTTAAATACCGAAATATTCTCTTTACGGATTTTAAATGAGAGTCTTTTGGATTATATTGGTATCTTGCACATAAGCATATATAAAACATTAAGTCGGGTCGACTAGCTGTTAAGTATAGCAAACTTCCTATCATACCTCTAAATATTGTTTGATCTACTGGTTTCCCAGTTTCATCAAGATCAAGTGTATTTGAGGTACCAATTGGAGTGCTAATACTTTTAGTTTTGTCATATCCATACTTTTTGAGTAAATCTTTTATATACTTCTGTTGAGATATATATGTTACTTCTAGTTTTTGAGAAATTTGAAAACCTAAAAATAATGTTAACTCACCCATCATACTCATTTCAAACTCAAATTTCATTAAATTTTCAAAAGAATCAGTTAATGATTTCTGAGTTGATCCAAATATGATGTCATCAACATAGATTTGAACAATCAAAACATTTTTGTTTTCTATTTTTATAAAAATGGTTGGATCTTCTGTACCTATTGTATAATTGTTTTGTAAAATAAATCTTGTAAGTCTATCATACCATCCTCTAGGGGCTTGTTTAAGACCATATAGTGCCTTGGTAAGTTTGACAACATGATCAAGATGTTTTAGGTCTTGAAAACCAGGAGGTTGTTCGACAAAAACTTCTTCCTGAACAAAAACATTTGGAAAAGCACATTTGACATCCATTTGAAATAGTTTGAAATTGAAATATGCTGCAAAGGCAAATAGAATATGAATAGATTCATTTCTAGCTACAGGAGAATATTTTTATTCATAGTCTATTCCCTCTTGTTGATTATAGCCTTTAGCAATAAGTCTTTCTTTATTTCTTACAATGATTCCATTTTCATCACATTTTTTTTCTGAAAACCCATTTTACACCAATTATAGTTGTTTCTTTTGGTCTATCAACTAAAGTCCAGACTTGGTTCCTCTCAAATTCATTTAGTTCATCTTTCATTTCTTTGTTCCAATCATCATCACCTAAGGCCTCACTTGGACTTTTAGGTTTAAATTGGGAATGAAAATCAAGATTCTCTATTTCATTTCTTAAGGAATTTCTGGTCCTTAAAGGTTGATTTACATCACCAATGATGTTATCACTGGGATGATTCCTAAGAAACAATTGATTTGGGTTTTGTAAAGCTTTTTCATCAACATATGGTAAAAAATATTCCATGGTAAATGTTTCAGGAATACTTTCTTGAATATTTTTCTTATCAGAGAGATCTTCTAATAAAGGTAGATAAACATTTTTAGAAAACACATCCGAGGATGTAGGATTGGGTTGGTTGAAAACAAAAGGATCAGTTTCATCAAATTTTACATGTACTGTTTCCACAACAGTACAAGCGTTTTTATTGAAAACACTATAAGCCTTAGAAGTTGTAGAATAGCCTAGAAAGATTCCTTCATCAGATTTGGGTGCAAATTTGTGTAGATTATCTTTTGTATTCAGAATGAATACTTTGCATCCAAAAACTTTGAAGTATGAAACTTTAGGTTTTCGGCTAGTCCATAACTCATAAGGGGTTTTATTAAGAGATGGTCTAGTTAAAACACGATTTATAGTATAACAGGCAGTACTTACGGCTTCATCCCAAAAGTGCTTAGCAAATTGAGTATTCACTCAACATGGTTCAATTGATTTCCTGAATAATATGATTTCTTCATTCAACAACACCATTTTGCTGAGGAGTTCTTGGAGCTGAGAAATTGTGATTAATACCTTTCTTACTACAAAAAGTTTCAAAATTGGAATTTTGAAATTCACCACCATGATCACTATGAATAGTTATCAATGGTAGGTTTTTCTCATTTTTAACTTGGGCTATAAATGTTTTGAAATAGGAAAAGGCATCAGATTTATTTGTGAGAATGTAGACCCATGTAAATCTAGTAAAGTCATCAACTAAAACAAATACATAGTACTTGCCTCCAATGATTCCAGTTTGTGTAGGACCAAAAAGATCCATATGCACTAGATGTAATGCATTAGAAGTTGAAACTTCATTAATTGATTTAAAGCAAGTTTTATCTTTCTTTCCAAATTGATAGGGATCACAAACTTTTGAAGAATCATATCTAAGGTCTGGTAGCCCCTTCACAAGCCTTTTCTTTGAGAGTTTACTAAGGTTTCTCAGATTACAGTGTCCAAGTATTCTATGAAATATCCATGATTGGTCTTCTATTGCACTTAAGCAGGGTATGTTTTGGCTCCTAAGGTCTTCTAGGTTAATAGTGTAAACATTCTCTTGCCTATGAGCAGACAGAATGAACTCATCCTTGGAATTGTGCACTAGACACTTATCATTTCTAAAATTCACAAGGTAACCTTCATCACTTAATTGACTTATGCTGATGAGATTGTGCCTAAGACCATTAACAAAAAAAACGTTTGATATAAGAACATTTCCAAGAAAAACGATATTACCTATACCAACAATCTTTCATTGAGCATTATATCCGAAGTTAACTTTTCCACCTTTTGTTTTGATAACCTTGTCAAAGAGAACTTTTTTTTTTCGGTCATGTGTCGAGAACAACCACTATCCATGTACCAAATATTCTTATTGGTACACTTCTCATTTTCCTGAAAAAGAAACAATTAGTTTTTTGGAATCCAAACTTGTTTGGATCCAGAAGGGTTAGATAAAAGAATTTTAGGAATCCACATTTTTTTTGCAAAATGAGCTTTATGAAACCCTAAAGATTGAGCTTTGTTAAGAGAACAATCTCTTCTCCAGTTTCCACCACATTGGCACTTTGTACAAAAATAGTTTTTTTGCGGAACAAAATCGTTATTACTAAAAATAGGTTTGGGATAAGTATAACCAAGACCAGAATGATTTCTCAAAGGTCTAATTTGAGAATACATCTTGTCAAAGTTTTCCTTTCCATGAGTAAAGTTTGACAAACATTTTTTCAAGGAAAAAATTTCTGCGTTTAGTTTTAAAACTAAATTCTTATTTTCCAAAACATTTGAATTTGATCTAGAGTTAGGCTCTAAAATATTTTTCTTTGAAATTACAGTTTCAAGATCCTTAGAAAGTTTATCCTTATCAGATTTAACTTTCTCAAGGGTTTTTAAAATACTTCAAAAATCATATGTTTTCACATCAAGATCATTAGAAAGATCTGATACTTCTTTATTCAAGATTGAAATTCTAGAATTTGCTTTCTCAAGACTCTTATTGAGTTTAGAATTTTCATTTTCAAGTAATTTAGCAAATCTAGATACTTCTTCAAAAGTAGGTAATGTATCATCTTCTGATGATGAAGATTCATCATTTGAAGATTCATAATATCTATTTTTACTATAAATTGCATTCAAAGATACATTTTTAATAGCTTCAGCATTAGGCACCTTAGCCATGAGACAATGATCTTCAATTGGTAATCTGGATAAAAGTCTAATATTCCTCTGTCTTGAGGACTCATATTCTGAAGAATCATCTGAAGAATCCCTACAACTTGCACTCTAGGTATCATTTGCCTTCAATACTTTCTTTTTCTTAAAAAACCTTTTCTTGTTTATTTGAGAGTGTTTCTCCTTTCTGTCTTTCCTTTTCAGTAAAGGACAACCAGGCCTTATATGTCCTACTTTCTTACATTCATAACAATTTACCTCTGAATCTTTCTTATCCTTCCTATCTTTCTTTTTTAATATATATTAGAAATCTTTCTTTCCCACAATCTTGTTCATCCTTCAAGCAATATTGGTTAACTCATTATCTGAAAGATCAGAATCACTTGAATCAGATATAACCTTCTTGGCTTTGGATCTTGTAAGCCTTTCGGGCGTTTTTTCTTTATATGCAAAGGCTATACTTCCATTCACATTCTTCTTCTTGTTGAAAACAGCATCTCTCTTCATTCTTGTCTTGTGCTGTAAAAGAGTTCCAAAGAGTTCAACAAGAGTAATCTGGGAAACATTTCTGTTTTCATCAATAGCTTTCCTTTTTGACTCCCATTCATTTGGAATTATATCTATAATCTTATCAACTAGAGCTTCATCAGGAAGACCTTTTTCACCCATAGATTGTATGTTGTTGACAATTGTCATAAACCTTTGTTTCACTTTACATACTGGCTCTCCATTAGGAAAAACAAATCCATGATACTCTGGTCGAAGCATTGCTCTTCTTGTTTCTATAACCTTGGATGTACCAAAATGAGTGACTTCTAATTTCTTCCAAATACAGTTGGCTGCTTCACATGAAGATATATGACTATATATATTCCTGGTCATATAACATAATAAAGTATTACGTACCTTGTAATTCAGTTGATATTCTTTCTTCTCTTGGTTAGTGAAAGTACTGACTTCTTTGTCAGGAATTTTGTAACCTCCAGTAAGCATAATAAAATTGTCTACACCAGTATTGATCACAAAAGTCTTCATACGATCTCTCCAATACTCATAATCATTCCCATCAAAGATTGGTGGTCTAGAAGGATTCAGATTGTCTATTGACCCAATATTCATTCCTGCCATCTAGTACAACAAAAACGTTTCCACTCCACACGTTAGTGTAGTCAGTAGTTAAAAATAGTAATATGAAAGAAATAAAGCTTTTAATACAAATCAGTGAGAAAACATGCTCTGATACCAATTGTTGGATCGAATATGTAGAAATGTATGTCTATTAGATGGAACAATATAAGAGGGGGTGAATTGTAGGTTTAAAAACCTTTGAGTTTTAGCACTTAAGAGATTAGTTTAAATGATCTTAAACTAATACAATTACAAACTCTCACAATTGTATTGAATATAAAAGGTATGATGTAATGTTATACTAATGAAATGTAAATCAATTGTATTCAAGATGAACAAAATAATCATATTAATATAAAGATGAATGATTCTACCTTAAATCTTATGGAATCAATCAATACAATATGTAATAGAATGGATGTAATTGAAACAATTACAAATGTATAAGAGATAGAAAAGGAAAAAAAAATTCCTTTCTAATAAAATTAGCAGCAGAAATTTAATATAATTACAATTCTTTTAACCCAAAGAGAATGGTTATCCTTTCTCCTAGGATAAAAGGTTTGTGTCACCAACACCTTGGTGAGCCCTCGATACGATGATCGGACTGTCTGTCTGTTTTTTCCTGGCATCCCTCAATACGATGATCGAAACGTCTGTCTGCCTATCTCTGGCATCCCTCTTTTTTGTAGGTAATCGGCACCTCTGTCTTTCAATCACTTGAAAACCCTCAATAAGATGATCGGATGCACAAGGCACAAAGCATGAGAGAAGTCACATCATCTCTCTCTAGATCTTGATAGAAGCAAAGTATCACAGTTGTATCACGCTTGTTCTCAATTGTCTGTTATACTCTCAGCTTCAAATGACCTCCTATTTATAGGCCTCGGGTTCTAACAATCATGTTGCCTCCAACGGTCATATTTCTCTGAAAAACTCGGAGGGACTTGGACACCTGGAATCATAACGGTCATGTTGAACCAGAAAGAACGACATCGTTTTGATTAGTTTGTAACAAACTCAACGACATCGTATTGGTTAGAAAAAGATTTATGAATAAGATAATCAATAGTACGGTTTAAATGAAGCATGTTTTTTTGACAAATTACCAAAACAAGTATGTAATAAAAGATATGAGAAGATGAGTTAATGCAATTTCTATATTCAGTACGATCAGCATTGTACGATTTTCATGGTCAGTACGATCAGTATGATCAGTACGATACGCATAGTTAGTACGATCAACATGATTAGTATGATTAGCCTGGTCAGTACGATCGGCATGATCAGTACGATCATTATGGTCAGTACGATCAGCATTGTACGATTAGCATGGTCAGTACGATCAGTATGATCAGTACGATACGATAGGCAAGGTTAGTAGGATTAACAAGACATTTGTGTTTTCCAAAACATAACATAGAATTCAAAAGAGGAATTTTGACTCAACAACTGATACTATATGGGTCAGCACCTAGCGATATTATATGGGTCAGCACATAGAGATCCTTTAAGTGTCAGCATGTAGTGATCCTTCATGGGTTAGTACATATTTATCCTATGTGGGATAGAATCGAGTGATCCTCTATGGGTCATCGCTGAGAAATCCTTTGTGGGTCAGTAATCAGCGATCCTCTGTGGGTCGGTATGTAGCGATCCCCCATGGGTCAGCACCTAGAGATCCTTTATGGGTCATCATTTAGAAATCTCCCATGTTTTAGAATATAATGACCCATTTGGGGTCCCTACTAGGAATTTTTATACTCACCCCTACACGGGCAATTCCCACACATTGTTGTGTCCTGTGCAGATGATAAACAGCTTGGACCTAGGTTAGGGAGTCAGGACCAGATGGTGCACGGAGGTGATCAGTTGACATGGAGAGCCTCAATGAAGATTTGTACCTATATATCAGGTAGGATCCTTGGTGGATGACCTCATGAGCTATTTTTCTTTTTCTTTTTTGTATCTCTTTCAGTTGGGATTGTATTCTGGACCCTTTACTTTCAGTACTTTTACACTCAGTGGTGGTTTTTAGTTGTGGTTGGACCTCCCTTATTCAGTTGTATTTTACCTGTGTGGAGTGTTCCATGTCTGTGTGTGTATAGTTTTGGAGGAAATTTATACCCATTTTTGGATAATCCTATCTAGTTCTAGTTTTCAACCCCTGGACTTTGGAAGGCATGCTTGGTGTAGTTACGCCAAGGGCCCCAGTTGAAGGGTCAAGAAAAATTGTTATTAGAGGGTGGTTGGCTCTACCATATGAACTAAGAGTCTATAATTTTCAATGGGGGAAATAGTGTTATGTATGTTGAGTTTGGATTTCAGTCTAGGGAGTCTAATTTTGTTGAGGTGATAGATGTATCCATATTTCCAGACCCGAAGTTATTTTCTCAGACTCAGTACACAAAAACATTAGTTTCATATGTTTTCAAAATGTTTTTCTATTGATATCATTTGATTCGGATCACCAGTTAATACTTATTATATGTGGTTCTTCTTGATTCTATATCAAGATGCCTCCAAGTTTCCACCCTACCATGATTCTAATGTGTGACCAAGAGGATAGTTCAAAGTGTAATGAGACTTCAGTACAAGGATTTTTGCTCGAGATGGTACCTTCGGGTGGTGTTTCGATGATACCAATGATTGTTGGTTAGCAGTTAGTATCGAATCAACTAGTAGAGGTCACATAGAGGTTCATTGCCCTGCAAGAATTTATGTGAATGATAACCTTTAGGTTCTGAGGCTAGCCCATCTCATAGGCAGCTAAGGACTATATTGAGGTGGTGAATGAGTTTCCCTCTATCCTAGGCACCATTAAGCCAGATGGTTGTCCTGGAAGTGATCATTCTATGTTCCTTAGCAGGGCGATGATTGGGTTTAAATTACACCTATCTTATTATGAGGTTAAAATTTCTGTGGATAGAGCTTAAGAACCTTCCTTAGAGAAGGGCTATCATGAAATGAAAATATAAGGGGATTGTGTTCCCATGAAATTCTACAGTTTCGACAAGAAAACCTATTTTTAATTGAGTATTCATCGAGGTGTACCGGTAATTCCTGGTACTCAATGTATACGATACGACCAGTGCTTCTAGGGTCATACATCCAACTGAGATGGGTTTTGGGACATCTGAACCATCAATATTATGTTTTTCATTCCTAATTATGATATGGTGATAGGGAAAACTTTTTTGGTTGAAAATTATTTGTCTGAGTAGATGTAGCTACTGAATGTCGACAGTGGGAAAGTAGGAAAATGACATCCATCTCAGAGACATAGACATGAAAAATATTTTGGGAAGAGTAATTGATAGGGACAGATGAATCGGTAGGGAAGTAGACATGGAGGGGGAGCTAGGAGAGTAGCAGGATGTGGTGTACATATTGAAAGGTTATAACTACCACTCCAATATGGTCCCCACCAGGATTAGGGTGCTGGAGGAAAGGGGAAGGTAGTAGCTACATGCGGTGAAAAAGTGTGACCCAAGGGCTCAAAGAATTTTTAGAGGTTTGGTCATTGTCTACAACTAGATTCCGTAATTAATAGACATAGGAAAAAAGCATACATTCTTGTCACGAATCTTTTTAAAGACCTAGAGTTTGTGGTTAAAATGTTGAATAGACCCTTACGTATAGATATACCTATAAGAGTAGACTCGATAATCATACTGATGTTGATGGTGATATCTGTACTTTGAGGTAACAGTTTCGGTAGGAACATCTTCATGGTAGTGTCGAGGCCTTAAAATTTTAGATTGGGTATGGACATGTCTTCCATAGTTCATTCTCAGGTTGACTATTTTAGGAAAAAGGATGTGGTATATCTACATCATTCGAAAGGCGTTTTCCTTGTTCGGAGAAAAAGGAAACCTAGATAAGATGGGATAAAATCATGCATATGAGGGTGCATCCGATAATTATTTATTTATTTGGCCATCCTTACCCTTATGGCAGTAGGTGTTTTTAGTTTTCAGTTCCCAACAGTAGTGGAAGAGTTTGGGAACAACCTTTCAAAATATGTTTCAAGGATAACCAACTTGTAGGGAGTAGGAATTTGAATTGTCTTGTACACAGGCATGACGCTAATATCTAAAACTGCATATCAAATGGATCTCACAGAGCTCTGGGAGCTAAGAGTATAGTTTGGAGAACAGTTTACTGTCTACTCCGACCACAATCATCTCAGGTATATCCTTGTATAGAAGGACCTGCACCTAATAGAGCGATGATAGCTGGAGTTCCTCTAGGACTATGACTATGAGACAGTCTACACTCATGGGAAGGGAAACTTAGTAGTAGACACACTCAGCTGGAGGTCGGTTCTACACCTGCTATGTGAGGCGACATCGAAATTACCCATATGACAGTTTTCCTTAGTGGATTGTGTTGGAGAATCTTACCTCTAGTCAATGATAGTCACTCCCCAACTTCATTATCTATTTAGGGAGGCACATTTTGGGGACATTTACTACGAGACTCAAAAATCAAAAATATCCTCAGGACATGCTCTTGAGGGATATTCTAAAGGTGGGGAGCACATCATCCTTTACATCGTACATACCATGGTACCAGTGACGCTGCGGGAGGCTGTGTTGAAAGAGTTCCACACATCCCCTTTGGCAGTACATCCTATTGTGGAGAAGATGTATCAGGGCCTCCAGCATCAGTACTAGTGGCCAATGATGAAGAATGTATTGGTAGATTTAGTTTCATGATTCCTCACTTTTCAGCATGTTTAGTATGAGCACCATGTTCCAACAGGCTTGACTCAGCAAAATTAGGCACTGAAATGGTAGTGGGGTGGCATCTTCAGGGACTTTTTGATATTTCAATGACATACATCAAGGGGAAAAAATTCTATCTGGGTGAACATTGAAAGACTCACCAAGTCATTCCGCCTACTTCCCATCTGAGAGCAGGGATTAGAAGAGGTCATGGGATGCCTCTACATACATTAGATTTTACGGCATCACGGGGTGACATCAAAGATAATCTCAGATCGTGACATTAAATTTTCATCCTAGATGAGGAATGGATTATAGGAGGCTTTGGGGAAAAAAATATGCTTAAGCACCTATTTTAATCCTCATACAGATAGTCGGATGAAGTATACCAAAAGGATTATTAAGGACATGCTTCATGCTTAGGTTCATGATGTTGTCCATAGTTGGAGGGATCAAATGCCCTTGGCGGAGTTCCCATACAACAATAGATATAACTCCACTGTTGGCATTCCACCGACTGTGTTCTTGTATTGGTGACTATGAAGATCCCCTCTATGATTGACATACCATGGAGAGTCATCACTTATGGGTTCATAGTTAGAACTGGCTACCGCTGAGAAGGATCTGATCATTGAGGAGTTGATGAAGACTGCATAGAGCCGGTAACAGTCTTATGTCAACAGAAGACAGAGGCCCTTGGAGTTCAAGGAGGGATACCATGTCTTCCTATAGGTCTCACCCCAATGAGGATTTTAGATATTTGGATAGGTAAAAAACTTTCTCTGAGGTTCATCTGAGTTTTTCCGAGCCTCAGCAGAGTTGGTGAGATAGCATACCTCTAAGAAAATTTCCCACAGATGCACCAGGTGTATAATTTTTTCCATGGGTTGTAGTTGAGGAAGTACCTGCATGATCCATCACACATTATCAACTGGGGAGATTTGGTCATTGAAGATGGGGCGATGTTCATGGAGTTCCCAATGGAGATAATTTATCAACAAAAATGGGTCCTTCTTGGGAGTTTGATTCCTCTAGTGCGAGTTTGGTGGCATCATGGGATACTCCAGGAGAGAACATGGGAGCGGGAGGATAAGATACATTATCAGTACCCCATAGGATTCCTTAGTATTGTTATAGAATTTGGGGACGTAAATCTATATGGTGGGGTTCATTTAAAGACCCATAATTTCTGTATTCTTTTTTTAATTATATGGGATTATTACGAGACTGTGAAAATAGACGCAATGTGATTATGTGGCTTAGAGTACCCAAAATGATCTATCAAAAAAATGATATGATTTAAATATAGTGCATGAGAAGTATCTATGAAAATGTGAAATAACTCTGAAACGGGTGTCTGAGTCTGAAATATGAGGGCACAGTTGGGTTCAAGATGGTGGGTTTACCCTAGGAATGACTTAATTTTAATCGGCGTAGGCCTCCTATGAGAAAATCCAAAAATTCCATACCCCTAAATAAAATAATTAATCAAATTTATTTTAATTTTTAAATGATTATAAATCATTAAAGGATACTTGGATTAAAAATCAGAGACCACTGGTTAACTCATTAAGGTATGCTTTCCTTAGGCAGATCCAAACATTGGCTGGTGTAGGCCTATAATGGAAGTTAGTTTTTTCCGTAAATAATTAAACTATGTAACAATTATTTTATTTTAAAATTGTTTAACACCAAAAAATTAAATCATATCAGAAATCTGAGAGATCCATTGATCTCGTGATGGCGTGTTCCACTTAGGTAGAGCCTATCCTCATCTGATGTAGGTTGAGCGTGACTGTCAATAAATTTTGAACTATTTTAATCAATGTTCTGTAATCTTCTGAGCGGCGATTTCTATTTTTTGAACTGGTGCTCAGATTGAAAATATGATAGTTCTTTTGAATTTGTATTGCCGATATTTTCCGAATAGAATCTTACTTTTGACTAGAAAGGTTCAGATAAAGATGTTAATTTTTTTACTTAAAAAAAATAAAAAATCCATGTGTAATTTTATTTTCTTCTCACCGTTGAGTGGTGGATGACTGGACCACAATGTATCGTCATTCCTAAATGGAATTCATATAATTAGATGAACCTTGGTTTTCATAACAATGAAATTTGTTGATTTTAATGGATCATTAATTGTGGTTCATTAATGAAGCATATTAGTTAAATGCCACGTGGGTGGTTCCCTTTATTCTATTTAAACAAATCTTGGGCATGGATATTGGACACTCATGAGAGGAAACTCAAATGTGGTTCCAAAGATGTTTTCCACCAATGTAGAATAGACTTCTGACGACCATTGGGGGATTCAAACTGGACAACGATGGGTAGTGAAAAACACTTTAGAACATGAGTTCAACTCCCTCAATTGGAGTGTCATACAACAAGTTTGAGGTAGGGGATTTTCATGAATTATTTCAAAGAGTTTTATGAAATTATATTCTCTTGATGATTTTTGAACACTCCCATTGTAATAATGAAAATGTGGTGGGTGTGGGTCAAACCGAACAAGGCCTTGAACCTCCTCTATTTATTCTTTGTTTGCGTTCTTTTTGGGAAACCAACCAATATGATGGAAAGATGAAACCGAGAGCCATGTAGTGATGGTAGCATTCTAGGAGGATCATATGTACTATTGGAAAACACAAACATCCTCTGGAGCTTCACTGGAGGCTAGCGGATGCTCCACCGGCATGATGACGCCAATGACCGAAGGAGGCGGCAGCCGACTCTCAACATCCACAAAAAGAAGGGGGCACCCGATTGTGTCAGAGCGAATAGGGGCGGCCAACCGACACCAACCGTGTTGATGGAAGAAGGCATGTCATGACGACACATTGTGGAAGAGCATCATGGTTCCTAGCCATGGAGGAGGGAAAAACCATGCCCCGCAGGTCTCTAAATTCATTGCCTAACGTGTACAGGCCATGTGGAGCGGCGCCAACTCGGGCTACTGAATGCCGACTGAATAGACACCTTATCTATACGGGAGGGAAACTGACCCCCGTGCCCGGAAAGCGGGTTGCGCATAGCCTGTAGGCCTGGAAGGTCAAACGGCTGCCCCCCCCCCCAGCCAGGTGGGCTAGGTGGATCTTTCCTAAATCAGGCGGTGCCCATTGGGCTGGGTCTGGTTGGCTCAAACGTGTTGGGCCAGACCCAGACCCATATATGTCTTTACTTTGATTAAAGTAATATATCTCCTAAATCAGATTCCAATTTGATGAACCAGCTATGGCGCCCAAACTGTTGGGACGAGGAATTCTTTTTGAGATACACTAATTGGGTTTTGGAGAATGTTGGAGTATGGGTGGGTTGGATCAGACTCAGTTCCAACTAGTCCCCAACACATAAATGAATATAGTATACAGATTGTGCATCCAATTGATGGGTTTTATGTTGCATTATAACCCTTATGGAATGTTGGTCTATCGAGTTACATCATCATGGGACATTATGGTGGGTGAGGTATAACCAACATCTTGAGGATCGGATCCACTTATAATCATGCTTGCTTAGTTGGTGGATCTAGTGTCTGACTCTGACGAGATGAAGGATCAGAGATCATATGTGTATCAGCACCTCGCGATCCTCTGTGGGTCACAACCTAGAGATCATCTGTGGGCCATCATGTAGCAATCCTTCGTGGGTCATCAAAGAGCGATCCTCCTTCGGTCAGCACCTTGTGATCCTCCAGGGGTCAGAAACATGTGATCCTCTGTGTGTCGGTACTAAGAGATCCTCTGTGGGTAAGCACTCAGTGATCCTTCATGGGTCAACACATAGTGATCCTCCAAGGGTTCGTACCTAACATCCCTCTATGGTATGCACTTCGTAGTCCTCCATGGGTTAGCTTCTAGTGATCCTCAGTGGTATAGAACTTAGTAATCCTCTATGGGTCAGCAACTACCGACCTTGTATGGTCTAGTAGTATAACCCTCTCAACAGAATATGTTGATCTATTTTTATGACTAATCATATTTATTCAGGTTCTTTATGTTGTATACCTGGTTAGAGCTGAGTCTTTACTTGTGATTTGTGATTGGGATCATTCTTTTTGGTTTTTCCCTTGTGGAATTATGGGAGACCATCACTGGTATCCGGGTCCCAACTGGGAATTATTATACTCACCCATGCACAGCCTTCATGCGAACCTTGTAGTGTCTTTTGAAGATGACAGATAGCATTGACCGATATAGGGAGTCAGGACCGACCAATTCACGAAGGTGACCGGCTTACATGGAGAGTCGCATTGATTAGATTAGTCTAACCTTTGGGTAGGATCCTTGGTGGATGACCTCAAGAGATTTTTTCCTGTTTACAGTATCTCATTCAGTTGGGATAATATTCTGGCCCCATTACTTTCAGTACATACATTTACACTTGGTTGTGGATTTTATTTGTGTTTTAACATTCCTTCTTATGTTGTGTTTTACTTGGGTAAAGTGTGCCCTTTACGTGCGTTTACTAGATTGGAGGAAATGCCTCCACATTTTAGGGATAATACATTCTCGTGCTAGTTTCCAACCCAAGAACTATGAATTGATGGATTGGGGTAGTCACAACATGGTCCCCAGGGGATAGGTCGTGAAACCTACATCAATGTACACCCTAATCCCATACGAGAAGCATCAAAAAAACCCCCAAAAAACACCCTCTAGGGTATATAAAGCATGATTTCATTAAAAATATTTCCCTTCCATTGACTGAAAGTTTCTTGGGAATCCACACTCCCCACAAAATCATTTTCTTTCATATTAAATCAATCAAGGAGGATGCAACTCAAGAGAAACCAGGTAAAACCAGTGATAATATCCAGTTGTACTAAGAAAACTATGAACCAGTGAAACATTCTTGGGTGATTCCCAAGAAAAAATGGGTTTATCCTTTTATTGGTCTACTACTTCTTCCTATTATGACTCCACATGGATGAGGAAATGTACCTCTCATGATCAAAACATACACTTGGACCACATTCCATAAATCTCGTGGGGTAGAAGGTCATGCTAGACATTTCTGAGATGTTCAACATGCTCCTCCTATGAAATTGTAAAGATTAAGATATCATCGATGAATACGATGAAGAAATTGTCTATGAACTCATGGAACCTAGAATTAATAATCACACAGAACACAACTGGTGCTTTCATAAAACCCAATGTGATGACAAAAAACTCAAAGTGACCATACATTTTTATGATTGTAGTCTTCAGGATATTTGTCTCCTTCACCCTCAATAGGTGATATACATACCATAGATCAAACATTGAAATCAAAATATTCCATATTACATGGTCGAAAATACTTCTCTCATCACAAGATCACTATTGTTTTTTACTGTTACCTAAATTAACATCTTATTGTCATTGCACAACCTTAGAATACAGTAATCCTTCATTGAAAAGAATGGTGGATCACCCCATGGAGACACACTGGCCTTAAAAAACATTCTATATTAAATCATCTATATGAATCCTAAACTACCCTAAATCATAAGGTTCCATTCAATAAGGTTCCATTAAAATCATAGAATCACTGGGCTGCAACTCTATAACAAACTCAGCATCATCATAAAAGAGTTTCATCAAAACCACTTTAGGAAAAACATATATGAAGTCTCCAATGAATCTGGGAACCTTTCCCTTCTTAGTGTCCATTAATATCCCCAAAAACTCACCCAATGAGGAATTAAGAGGATCTACACACTGACTTCCCTTATATTAACCCTTTTTTCCAATGAAAACCTCACATTGTCTATCAACCTCTAAAAACATAACACTCCTCTATAAGCTGTAAATAACATCATTTATTGAGTAAAATTATTCAATTATGTGGAAGAAAATGTATAGATTCATCATTAGCATGAAAATATTCCCAATATACTAATGTGACCATGTCATCTCTCTACACCCCTAGTAAACATTGAACAAACTTGTTTAACCTCAAAATAGCATATTTCACGCAAGGGGAATGGGAAGCCTCTCTACATCTACATCTAAAGAATGTTCCATATCTGGTGAAATAGATGAGTGAGAGGCTTCTAAATCAATCATGGAATAGAAAAGAGGCCAAAAATACCACTCATACCTTTACCAATCTCTAGACCGTCCAAAACAGCTTCCTCTAGTACTTTTTGCAGACCACACCCATCTCTTCTACCTCTCCTTAGAGGACCACCTCCATGGCCATGCTCAGGTTGCAGTCCATGAACACGAGAAACACCCTAGGGATGACCTCTAAAAAATCCATCTCCCATTGGGGGGAACAAATATACAGCCCCTGATAAAGAAATTGCATCATTACAAATAACTACCTAGTATACCGCTGGACTTGTCAAACTCCACAAAATTATTCTTGAGAAACAACTAAGAATATGGTCTGGCATTATCCATGAACCTAGCATCAAAAACACACTGGCATATAACTCCTAGAAAAATAATGGAAACCACTTTCACTAGAAATATAATATTGACACTACTGGGATCAATTCCCTACTTGTCAAATCCTCTAATGTCCTGGTTCCTAAGACATATCCCTGAAAACTATACTCCTATAGTAACCCTACTGGTTACCCTTGTGAGGAAAACCACATTGTGAGTGAATCTTCTCGATCACCATTGTCTTATTCTAATCCTCCAGATACATTAGTAATTTAAATGGAGTTACTGCATATATGATAAAATAAAAGAGTGTCCCCTGGTAGTCATCTAGCACAAGACTGCACCTCTAGAAAATGATATATGTAAAAACATCGAAGGTCCTTGAAAATGATTCCTTCCTATCCCAATATCATGATCTACTTTTTAAGAGAAATAATCTCTTACCTCTTTACTTCCATCATGGTCAATAAATGAAAATTTTCCTAGAACTCCTTCTAGACTTCAACCCACAAAACATCATCATACATCCTATCTGCCAAATACAATGTCCACCACTAACACACAGTTCCTCACATCTATGTGACCAGGTAATCTTTTAGGTATGGATAAAACTAAAAGAGATCTCAAGATCCTCCAAATAGATCATTTTCTCCATGTATGATATATTTTCATTATACTCTACCAAATCCTATAGTTAGAATGAATACAACTTTATCTACCACTAAAAATCCTTCTCAATCAGATCAAACATACGATGATCAACAAAATAACCTTTCTGAACCTCATCTTCTTGAGCCACATTCAAACCAAATACATGATCCCTAGATGAAAGCAAAATAAAGAACTTCTTATGACTTGTATTCTGTAATTTTATTATGATTCACTTAAAATCATTTAATACATTTTTTATCCATTTAATAATTATCTAAACACTCATATTCAAAAAATAACAGATGTCATAATGATTCATGTACCTCTCTTAGGTCCCTACCCTGTAGCAGGTCCATCTCACTTGGTTATTCATCAAGCTCAGAGTTCATGCATTGGATCACATGTGCCCTAAAATATTGTTTCCTAGCTAGTGACCCTATATCATTTCATGCCCCAACATCAACCATAACTATTTCCATAACACCCAAGTCAATATTCTTTGTGCCTAACTCCATAATCCATCATATCTATCAACCAATCCTCTAATACCAATATGTCATGAACCCTCCATCCAAAGATACCTCATTGTAGGGAGAGAGATAATGACCACCGAGTCTCACTTTCAGTAGGCCCCAGGTTAGTGACCAGCACTGAGGGTATAAAAATATCATGAATGGGAGTCATTAAACTATATTATACAAATAGGATCAGGATATAATATCTATTATACCCAATCATCTCCATGACACATTATAAAATAAATCCAAAACCATCATACATGATTGTATAAATATAACTGATACAGATAATTGTATCCATTGTAAATACCCAAATGTAATGCTAAAGCTGTGACACTATACCTATTCATAATTCAATATATTAATTTTCATCACAGTCCGCATAAGTTTCATGAAAATAGGAATATATCTTTATATATATTGGGTGAGCATACAAGTATACTGAGTTGGGAAACTGAATTTTCTAGTGAAAATGTGAAAAAATAATTCTAATGAACCTTTGAGGAAACAGCATAACCAAATAGCACCTATAAAGGTATAATATCCATACCAACCTCACCAAGGGATGATCACAAAATATCCCACGACAAGTAATATAACATAATAGGAATCAAATAGATAAGGGTACCTCGCACCGCTTTCCCACAGGTATTATGCTCTCACACGCAACGTTGTACATGTTGGGGATCCCATAACATCCATATACCACACTAAACCACATAAAAATTCAAAGAAACCTCTCCCACTAACACCTGGTCTCTACAACCACATGAAATACCATAACACTTCTCAACCAAACACACATAGGCCACCTCCACACAATCATGTTCACATATTTCATAGAAATTCATGGGTCATTACCCCTCGCCTACAAACACCATTGGCTATCATAACCACTGTCTAATGTAATAATAGACCTTGCACCCTCGCAAGCTATGAAATACCAACATTTCATAGAAGAAAGAGTGGGAATGGGATGTTACCAATCATTCTATTCACATCACTGGATGTTAGGAAAAGCACCTCTATGTAACTATGTGGGTTTCGGTACATAGTTCTTGATGTGGGTGGGGTGAGTATAGAAATTGAAATAAGATAAAAGTATATATATATATTATTAAAAACTCAATCCTGACCTATGGGTTCACTAAAAACACAAGAAACTCACATCACTATAACTTTTTTGGCAACCTCTAATTGCATACACCACACAACAATCCCCAAATCCCATTCCATATTTCTATCCAATTCCAGTTAATCACCTCATACATTATTTATTTAGCATCAACAACATTTAACCAACCATCAAAATATAAAATATTAAATTAATCACATATATTAAATTACCCAAACCAATCCAAGACATCCTAAACATTATTAAACAATTATTCATTTATTCATTAAAAACATTGGATTGTAGCATAAGAATCAACCAACTCACTTCCCAACAATCACAGCCAAAAGAACCACCTTACAGCCCTAAAAGCATGGCTATAAAAACCACCTTTCCACCCAAAAGAACATCCCTCATACCATCATCCCCACATAACCCAACCAAAAATCACCATCCAATAATCACAACCACACATGAATGTATAAAAATATCATTTTATATATTTAAAATGGGGATTTTATCACATTCCAAATTACATTTTGGGTTGTTTTTGAATGATTCATTATCATATGGAAACTATTTTATTAGAAAAATATATGTTTGTTAGACAATTTTCATTTTAGGGTGATATCAAAAGAATCACTACCAATGTATCAATTTCATCACATATATCCATCATAAAATAATCCCCCTGTGGCCAAGAGTTTCAACAAGGCCACAATCGAGAATAATCCACAATATGAAAACTAATATCTAAGATGGAAAATCAATTGAAAAAAATACGTTTTACTCATATAAATTCAATATGAAAAATTATTTCTCTTAGATTAAGATTGAAAAACCGGAATCCATATATAAACAAAAGAAGACCCCTCCCACATGATACACGATTAATAGAAACAAGAGATCCCCAACATCAAAGATGGTTTTTCGACATGTTGTACACTGCAGGGTGAAGAAGAATGCCCAAAAAATACAACTAAATCATATGAAACCGCATATCAACCTACACTATAAACCAATACTATCAAAACAAAACACCACAAACACCAAAAACCAAAAAAAATTGCTACATTGAATCCCTATGAGAATAATGGAAGTAACCCACCATTAAACCGAACAACCACTATGACCAATGGAACAAAGAGGGAGGAATTGGGCATGATGAGCTCCTATGGGAATGTAGAGTTCTCCCAAAATGAGCAGAAGATGTAGGCACAACCAAATAAATGATAATTCACAATAAAAGAACATTAAAACTACATTACATCTGGGGTTTTCACTATGTGTTATCCCCATTCACATCATTTAATCCCTAAGGACTGATTTCACCAAAAAACACGTCACATTGTTTTTATTTAACACTAAAAATATACACATTGTGAACCATCCTTGTAAGAGATGTGAACCACAACTACACCTAGTGTATTTCACTTATACGAAATGTTTTTCTTGCATCACTTTTGCCGCACCTCTAGCTCCCACAAAACACCTAGAACCTCCCCTAAACATCTCCAACAACCAAAACAAGAATATTAATAGATTGGTAGGGAACAAAACATTATAGATATCATTAGGAAATATACTTAATTGACATATATAATTTTATCCTTTTAGAAATTTCCTCCATGATTCAATCTTTTAATCCAAATGATGAGTACTCTTGATAATTTCATCATTCCTGAAGAACAAAAATAATATTCTAATTGTTCAAATACTCCATATAATAATAAAATGAAATATATAATTTAATTTTATATTTACCAAAATTGAAATATTTAGACTAATGTAAGAAAACATCCAATATTTATAGACCTTCATATAATGAAATTATTCATTTATGTTCAAAGTTTCTAAAATAACAGTAGAGTTTCATCTTAGATAATAATACAATTAAAGGACCATATAAAATAACAAATATATTAACCTCCAAATTAATTAATTTATAAATCTCACATTTTATCTCAATCCTTTCTTCGTAAATCCCCCAAAATAAAATAGTATTTCACTAAAATATATGATCATGTTAATTTTAGGGGTGACATATACCTCAAAAAATAAAACATATCTCCATATATGGTTAAAAAATATCATCATATAGAACATAAAAGTTTGTTTTAATGTCATTTAATTTATAATCATCCATAAATATATAATCCGCTAAGATTATATATTAATATGAGGTGAACATAACATAAAAATAGATTAACATCCTTTTTTTATGACTTCCCTAATATTTCAAGTATAGAATCCTCAAATACTCACTCTCAGATCCAATGTTAAAACATAATCTATATATTTCTAGATCAAATAATAATAAATGTGACCGAATTATTACCTTTAAACAAATATAACACCAAATTGATAAATTTGATCACAAACATACAAAATGACCTTTTTGGATGTTTGTTATTGTTAAACAGGTAAAATTATTTTATAAAAACATTGATACGTAAAACAACAACTTCACAAAAGTGTATACAACATATATCATACCACCGTTTTATTACATATCATTTTTATTACATAGTAAAAATAGATTATCTTTTAATGTTTATTTTATTCGAAATAATGTATATAATTTAAGAAAATATGAAACAATCTTCTAAATAAAATTGATAAAAAAAATCAGTTAAACCTAAGGTACATTAACTAAATCATAGGACTAGTGAACATACATTAAATTAATATGGTTTGAATGTTTCATAGAAAATTAATGAACTAGGGATTCATTTATTATGTTATCTTCAAACATATCATTAAGAACATGATGCATAACAATAAGTAATGAGATAATTCCATATCATAATAACATGAACATGAATCATATCATGGTTATTTGGATAAAACATATAAATGACACATTCATATGCTTATCACCATGAATTATTTATTCATTTATATTTAGGTGAGATTATTTTAAAATACTATTTTATTAAAACAAATATTATTCAGAATACATGATTTTATTATAAAATTGTATATATTTTCTATAAAAATATAATTATTTTTATTTTGATCCAAAAATAAATTTTTCAAATTCAAAAAAAATTAAACATATATATTATTAAAGAAAATCTTAAAATTGTTTAATGAAATAAAAATTAATTGTTTAAAATTGAAAAAAAACATTAATTCTCTAGTCATTATACATGAATCCACTAATTATAACTACTTAAGGCATAAGGTTGAGGTGTGTGATGGTTGTAGTTTCATTGGTTGAATATGAAAGCATCAACTAAGTGGTAATCTCAACATACTTTGAATTATACCATAGTAAATTTTAATCAAAGATTCACTTTTTGATCTTGTTGTGGACTTGGTCATGGATGTACCCTAGTAATGATACCTCCCTCCCCTAATCTAAATAATGGGATTTAAATGGTATGACTCTAATTGTTTATTCCATTAATTAACCTTTTTGTATCAAATTTCAGTTATCATTAGTACTTATAAAAACTAATTATAATGGTTATTTTTCAACCATTTCTGTGGGTTTTAATAGAGAAATTGTCCAATGATTTTATAAAAATTGAATACCAATTGTCACATTTCCTTATATACCATATAAATAACACATCTTCGAATCACTAAAAATTAACAACAATTTCTCTTTATGTTATATTTTCTTTTCCCTATGATGTTATTTTTTACAAATATTATACATTAATTTTATAGAATTTATATTGGGGGTGATGATTCTTCAATATAAAGGTGATCCATACATTTCAATTTTACCTATTCAATTTTATATTTTATTTTCATGTTGTAATGTTTAACATTTTAATTTGTTTTATAGCATACTATTGAAACAATCATAGATTATAAGATACTAATATTGTTTTTTCTCATTATTTTTTAAGTGAATAATATTTTATTATATATAAAAATCATTTATTCGGGAAACAAATATCTTCAATGTTTTTAGGTTGTCATATTCTTCCCACCAGAAGAAATTTTAACCCAGAAATTTCAATTCATTTTAACATTTAAAAAAAAGTTTTGGTAATTCTATATCAATGTTTCCAATTATTCCCTTATATCTTGTCTATTTTTATGGTTCCTTGACAATACATTTATGTGGTGGATAGTCTAGTTACTTTGAAATCTGTATCTACAGTCCAAGATATGAACTGGATCATCCTCATATGAGAGGTCATTTTCCATTTGTACCACCTCTAGATTCCGTACATGCGAGGGATCTGTAATGTAATTAAACTATAGATATATATTGGATATTACATCAAATTGATATATAATTGGATGAAGTGTTGTTCAGAATTACACTACCCTTATTCATTGAATGATCTCAAAGGGGCCAATGTACCATGGTTTGAGATTCCCTTTCATTCCAAATCACATGAACCACTTCCCTTGTGATATTTGATTGAACTTTTTTTATCCAAAATCAATATTTGGGTCCCTTCGATGGTTGTATGCATTGGTGTTATATATGATCATACCAAATTTTATATGTTGTCGAATTTCATGAACCTTTTATATCATCTATTACACAATATTGGGCGCACATAGCTTTCTCTCACCAACGTCAACCAAACATGTTTGAGTTCAACATCACTCCCTCTATAGAGAGTCATATAATTCCATTTGAATACTCAAGTAGAATCTATTTTTTATTATAACTCAACTAATGGGAGGTTTTAATCAACTAAATCATTAAATTCCTCTTATTATGTTCTCATCAGATCTTCGAGTTTAGAAATTTTCCTTCATATAGGATATTAGTGTGGAGTAGATATGCCATATTGAAATTAAATTCATTATTTAGTGAATTTTTAATAATTTTCAAGAATGTAGATATGAATATTTAAACAAAATAAGAAAAGATAGAAAAGGGAATCCCATGAATCCTCAACACATCATTTATGTATATCATTGAATGTTCCTCAAGATAGAAATCGCCCTAAATAGCAATGAAATGGGAAGTAATTATTAGATATCCTACTATAAACCATATCACAATGCCTCCATGGGATATTCGTAGGAGACCAAAGATGATGTCTAGAGTTATATAGTCCCACATCCATGTAATTATGTGTAGTGGTTTCAATACCCATTCAATAATTTTTATATATTCCTTAACTTTCTAACACAACAATAACCATTCAGTGTAGTCATAAATATCATTTTTAATTTTATCCCACCAATAACGACCATGATGGTCTCAATAAATTTTTTTTCATTAAGTATTTTTAAAGAATGTAGAGATATTAGCATTTTCAATCAGCTAATTAATTATCCCTAGTATAGATGTCCCACAAATCCTTTTTCAAAATTTAGGTAAACCTTATTGATCAATATTGAACTCAGGAAACATTCTATTACATACATCCTCTATCATTATTTGTTACTAATGATATTCAATTTCATATCTCATGATATTATCTAGTAATGATTGTTGAGAAATAATTTGTTAATTGTTTTATGATTTCCCTTTCTTTAAGATTCCCATGTCCAACTTTACTAGTTCCTTTATAAATTGTTCTCACTGATTTGTAGTCATTTCTAGCATAACAGTGCCTTTCCTACATAATTTAGGTGCTACTTTTTTTTCACATCAATGGTGGTAATGAATTATAAAATCACATTCTTTTTGAATTTACAGCTATCTAATTTTTCTAATTTAAAATTTAATTTTAGTGAAAATATACATCATACATTTTTGGTCCTTATATAAATCAAATTTTACCCATAATGATTGTGCCTATATATTATCAGAGATAAAAAAACCATTGCTACCTCTATTTCACGAATAGGATAATTATTATCATTGGGATTTATCTATCGAGAAGCATAATAAATCACCCATTCATATTTTATGGGTAATCACACAAGACCTTTTGATGTTATATAGTTATAAATTACGAATATCTCTCTAACAGAGGTTAGAGTTGACTTATGTTCTGTAACGAATCACTTCTTCAGTTCGTTGAAACGTCTTTCACACATCTTTTTTGCAGAGAAACTTATTTCTATTTTGTGTTTATTTTTTTAGTGAAGTATAATATCTTGAAAATATTTTCACGATCCCCCTATAACATCTTTATAATCTCAGTTTAAAATTAATATCACTTACCATTGTAGGATGAGGCTTCCAATATACTACCATTGTCTTCATATGGTCAACTATGATTTATTAATTTATTTCAATGTTCACAATATGTGAAAATGGTTGTGACAAGAAATCAAATATTCAAAAAATTTCAAAAAGATTCTCCTTCCTAAGAGTTCCCAAATTAACAATTATATTATCCTCATATTCCTATCTACTTTTAGAATATATTATAATATCATTAATAAAAAGAGCCGTAATTTTTTTATGTTGGTCCTTAAAAACATAATTCATCACATCTATAAATAT
This sequence comes from Viscum album, assembly GCA_963277665.1. Lineage (NCBI taxonomy): Eukaryota > Viridiplantae > Streptophyta > Magnoliopsida > Santalales > Viscaceae > Viscum > Viscum album. The sequence goes on along the minus strand of OY728151.1, from coordinate 497,332,282 downwards.
ATAATTATAATTATTCATGAAAAATTGTATTAGAAATAACTCACAATATCCCAATATATTTGTAAGGAACTATTTCAAATATCATATTTTTTCACAATCAATACATGATACCTATATCGATGTTCAACATTAGAGTATAATTGACCCCCAAAAGGATGATTAATTCAATCATTAATCATGGGTTAAGGGTAATTTCAATTCACTATCATCCCATTCAGTTCAATATTATAAATTAATATCCTCAATGATCCATATTTTTTTTTCAAAATGATAATAGGTGATCTCCTAGGAGACACACTAAGATTGATAAATCCATTCATCAAAATATCTTTACGTTGTTTATATAATTTATATATGTCCATATTTTCAATTCTACATGGGATTATTGATATTGGAAGGATTATAGGTATGAGTTAAATGGAGAATTCGACCACTCTTTTTGGGGGATTTCTAAGTATTTCTTTTGTAAATACATCAATGTGTTCCTAATTTAGGTTGACATTATCTAACATTATATATTAATTTCCTTCTCCCTCTTCACTTATCATCTCCATAAATAAAACTATGGGAGGTTCTTCTAGGAGAAGATTAGGATGGAATATCTATGCTTTGAAAATAACAGTATGTTTTCTGCAAAATAATACTAAAATACCATTTCTAATAATGTTGATCTCAGAATTATTGTTTGTGATACATACCATCCCAAGAATAATGTCAAATTCCTATAGGGGTGAATAGTATATTTTTTATTTTATTTTACTCAACAATTTTAATAATATATTTTCAATACACTGTTGATGCTAGGATAATTCCACCAAGAGCATTGACTGATATTTCTACTTTCAGAAGATTTGGGATTTATTAAATATTCTTTGAAAACATGTATTAAAAAATGGAATGCATATAACCCAAATCAAATAATGTACATTCTAGAATTGAGATCACAATGCATGTACCATCCTCCATTTAACATAGAACCTCTATATTAGCAATTGTGATAGAAAATTTCTGACCAATATCCATTTTCCTATGTTGTGGTTGATGGTGGTTCCATTCCATTACCTTATAATTTGGACATTGATTATAAAAGTACACATACTGCCAACATTTTAATCATTATACATCTGGATGGGCCGGATTCATCTTACCATCATCATTATTATTGAGAAGTGGAGGCTTCAACTCACCGTGAATGTTTTGAGCTATATTTACATCTCCTATATAGTTATAACACTTCCCACTCAACTATAAGAAGTTACCCATATTCATCTTCCCATATTTCTTCATGGAGATTTTTCACTTCCTTTCATCCTCTTCTTTGATCAGTGTTCCTCTCAGTGATTCGATCCACTACTTTCTACTTATAATTATAATAATGTTACTATAGCATCTCTTTAAACACCAGTTCATCCATCATAGAACACTACACTATATCCACAGAGCATTTATAATCTTTATTTACTAGATACCTCCACTGATGGGTTCTCAATCCATCAAAGAATTTATCAACCATACCATTTGGATATATAAAATAGCTAGAGGTTTATTAATAATTTATTATAAATATAATATCATAGAATCCCAAAGATTAAATTTCCTTAAACATTAGTTCATGTAATTCTATCTCAAATTTATTTCGTATCAAATTAGGGAAATATTTATTGAAAAATAATCACATTAACTGTTCCCACTATATATCATTGATCATATTTCTTGATTTCATGTTTTTAATCAATGTCCACCACTGATCATATTTTTCTTCTATGTGGTAAAATAATCGGATAACATCATCTTGCTCCTATAAAGGAGTATAAAAATGATATTTTATTTAGATCCTATTTAATTTTCCAAAATAAATAGTTCTATATATGCATAGAATGAAGGTTTTCGTTTATACAAAATAGATTCAATTGAAAGTGGGTATCCTCGAGGTGGAGATTGTCTCTTGACAAGATTTATGTTATTATTTAATACTCACGATAGTTTATTAATCATCATCATTATTGTTTTATTTTACAACATCCCTTGAAACATTTTATTTGAATATTTTGTTTCACTCATCATTTACATGGTCCCTTATATTTTCATCCATTTCATAAAAGAATAAATCCTTAGTGAGAAATATTGTAATTTTATGAAATATATAATTATAAATGGATTTTATGTCATAAAAATTTATTATTAAATGTGTTATTATTATACTCTCATAACACTTACACTTTCAATATATCCTTCAAAAATAATCATAAAAACCATGCGATTAACCAATTTAATGATGAATAAAAAATCCCCCATTGAATATATTATTTCAAAATTTGTTTCATATATACAGTCCTTCATGGGTTAATAGGATCCAATATAAATACAATGATTTTAATTATGGTATTTTCCTACATTATAGTATATAACATTAATATTCAAAAATATATATATTTTTTATACATTATTTTTCCTATTGAACCCATGAAATAAAAAAATGGCAATTAATAATCATTTTTCTCCAATAAAAATGGAGGAAACCTCACATTCAACAATTCAAATAACTTCATTCCCCTAAATATAATTAAACCACTCTTCCCGCAAACTAAATAAATTAAAAATCCTGAAAAAATATATATTGTTGTATAAAATGTATTCATTTGATATAAATGTGACTATCTATCAATTAATGGATACTAGGTAGTATTTAGAGATTAAAAAACATGTAAAAGGCAATGATATAAATATTAAATTATGTTCAATAACTGGATTTTATGACTTTATTACGGAACGGAATACATATGTTTTAAAAATAACAAAATGATTATTTTATTAGGGATACTTTTATAGAGTCCAATAATGATATATTTTATTATATATTATATATTAATATTATTTTGAATATAACCCAGGGTTTGAATATTAAAATATTGAAAATACCTCCTTGAATGAATAAAAATAAAACATTATTCAACATAAAATTTTGATGACAAAAAAAGATTATTTTTTCTCAAATATGCATTTTATAAATATGAAAATTATCCTAATTAAAGATTATTTAAATCAATGTGTCATGATTTTTCTTAATCATTCACTCATAATTTTAATCAATCAATTATATTAAAATTTATTTTTAAAAAGGCGTATGATTGTATTTATATAATATTCATTGAATCATATAAAAAATATATTACACGAAATATGTCTGTTTAATTGAAATTATTAAATAATGTTTTTTAAAATTATAATAGAATTAGGTTTATGATCTAATATAAAAATTATCCCCCTCTAAATTGAATTTAATTATTTTTCTCTCATCCTCATATTTATTAATTTAATCCTCCTCATCCTTGAACAAAAAAATAAAATCAATAATTTTTTAGTACATAATCCATTAAATCAATGTAAAAATATTTTTGTGGTGATTGATATAAAATACAAAAACTATTTCATAAAATACAATCCAAAAAAGTAATTACAAAAAAAATCCAATAAATATAATAAAAATGAGGTTTTCTTCATATATGGATAGGTTTTTACAATATTTATTAAAAAATTACCTCTCCATATCAATACCCCAAAAATAAAACATATATAATTTACTCAATATAGATATAATCATGTTGTTAATTTAATGTAATTCAATGTTTTTATTCTTCTTATTTTTATTGAAACCAAAAATACAAATTGACTTTGTGGGAAAAAGAGTCTGAATGAATTAATGATTTCAGAAGTATCTCATATTCTGAAAAAACCATTCAATATTTGTAGTTTAACACTTTCTTCAATCAATATCTTCAACTTATTTAATATGACTATTTTTCTATATAGCCATCACTTCCTTGAATTAAATTTATTCATTCAATAAATAGTCACATTATTCGTATTTCACTACATTGCATCACTTGTATTTAACATTCCTATATTTAATAACTAATTATTCCACCATATACACAAAGTCATTATATTATTTCTTCTCATCTGTAACAAAAAAATATATTTTCCTCCCTTGGTATATTGTTTGATTCTTTTTCCACCATTTCTATTATCTATATTTTTACCATTCCTATAGAAAAAAATTATATAATCCACATAAAATAATATCAGTATCACAATGTAATTATTTTCAACAACATACTTATCTATGAATCATTTCAATGAATGTATTTATTTGATGTGATAAGTCATCAAAATTAATTGAAAAGAACATATATCGATTCATGATACATTCCGAACCACATTTCATAAAAAAAATTAAAATATACAACGAAGAAATTAAATAACCTAAAATAAAGTAAAAATTGAAATATTTTATAGAATTTTATTTCTTAATCTATTAAAGTAATTAATTTTTATGTCACAATTTTCATACAAGAAAGAAAAAATATTTGATGAGTCAAATAGAATATTTCATTTCTAAATATTATCATGTTTAGAATATGTATTTTTCATTTGAATTAATAATTTAAAAAACCTAGGAAGATGAATTTCTACGGTAAAACCCAAAGAAAAAAGCATTTTTAATGATTATAATAGTATAAAGGTAAAACATGAACAATTAGTGATATTTTAATATAATATGTAAATGAAATAGTATGGATAATGATGTATTCTCAAAGAGAACACATATGTTTTAAATCTATAATAATGATTACTTAAAACATAAAAAAATACTTAACAACAACATCATTATAATAATTATATTAAAAAAAACATGTATCATGGAATTCACACTCTATGAAATAATACATAATTTCATTATGATCACTTAAATTAGATTTTATAATAATTGGGTTATTCAAAACCTGAATTATGAATATTAATTCTCGCACACATAATTTTTTGGAATTAATTAATGTAATTTTTTAGTGTATTAAAATTCATTCCCACGTTTGATAAATAATCATCATTGATTAAGAGATAATAAATGACATAAACAAAAATGATCACTAATACATACTAAGAAGTGACCTTAAATATATTAAAGTGATCATTAACATCAGATAACCCTTTATAAAACAACTTCACATAAGAAAATTTCCACATCATTCTAATGAGAAGTTATCAGATAATATGAAATATATTATTTTCATTATATAAACCATTATTTACATTTATAACATACCGTAATTGAAATCATATGGAATTTATAGATATATTTTGGAAAATGAAACATTATAATCTTCTGAGCTCAGATGCTCAATAAGGTTATGTGTACAATGGATGGAAATCAAGGAATAAATATCATGGAGAGAATAAATGATAAATAATAATATCATAAAAATGATAAAATATCATAAATAATTCACAATAGATATCATAAAAATTAAATAAAAACATATAAATAAATAAATAACTGCATTACTATGTATATTGAATAGTTTAAAAAAAATAAATTTTCATATAACGGCCTCACACCAAGACATCTGAAACATACAACCAAGCCCTCGTGAAAAGAAACGATATATAATTTCATAAGGCCTCATCCAAATACCCATTATAGTTTTTCTCAATGTACATCCCAATGCATCATGGTGATTTTTTAGGATCTTCTCATAATATATGAATTCCAATGCATTCCTCCCATGAATACACAACATAATTTCTTCAATATCTCATAATATTTAATATCTATTACTATTAGAATTACTAGCATATGAAAAATCAATACATTTCCTTTTCAAACTGATCATAAACTATCCAATTAAATAATATGTATTGTATTATAAGATTATATCCTTAGAAAATAATTATATTGATAATGGTTTTTACATTGATGAAAATTAGTTTAAAATAACACTATATAATCCAATGAGATAAATACCATTTTTCAATATTGAAAACACTTATTTTAAATATTATAAATTTCCAAATATAAAAGATAATAATTTAAAATAATAAAAAATTTAATACTTCTAATTGATTCATAATATAATATAGTGGTCATGGTGGAGATAATTTTTTTTAATTCTATATATGTTATCAATCATTCCTTTAATACTTTTGTAAAAATTAAAAAAATTTCCCTCTTTAAAAATTTCTAAATAAATTCCCTTCAATCCATTTGGATGAAATTCAAATTTATTTAAAAATTTCAATAATAATAATTTTTAATAACATAAACATAATAAAATATTTTTGGAAAACAATGATATGGTTGAAAAAGGAATTTCGACTAAATAATGAAATGATGTTAGTTTCAAATAAAAAATTTCTATCAATGTCACCTGTACAAAAATAAGGTAATATTGAAAGCAAAACATTTCATATTATATATGTGACTACAGGATGATAAAATATTTTTTGTTTCAGAAAATATATATCACAAAATTATTCCAATGATGGATTTAACATAAACAATCCTGAATAATGATGTTATCATGGAATAAACCCTTACCTCTTTGGTATCTTATGAAACATTAACCCCATGAAATAAATTACATTAAATTCTTTTATAAAATATAAATATAAATATTTTCATGATATTACATATAAAAGGGGTGTTATATAAACTTAAAAAAATTGTGGAATATGGCATATGTCTCACAGATGAAAATGTGATAAGGAAAAACCCTAAACGTATGTCTGACTCCATCATTCATGTTTGAACCACATTTTTAATAAATATTCATTTATTATAAATAATTTCTTTGAACAAATATTATATATATTATTCCATATGTGATTTACTTATCTTCTTTTATCAACTGTTTATTAACAAATCATTGTTAAAATCATAATTTTGCTTAATAATTGCTTCATTTTTCATATATTTTTTTGCATTGTAATTTTTTTAAAAATTACTTTCATCATTTTTATATAATATCAATAATATTTAATATGATATTATTATCTTTTATATTATTTATATATATAAATTAATCAATCCATTAAAATTAGAGATAAATAAATAATTACACCATTAATGGAGACTGTCAGTTATACGTATGAAAGATGTTCGCTTTCGGTTTTGGAATTACATAATAAAATAAAGAAAAATAAAAAATAGAAATTTAAGAATGATTATTATAACATAAATATATATATTATATATATTACTATTATTATTATTACAATACATAAAAATATAAATGAAAAATGAATCACATTGCTTTGTGGTTATGGTAGTCCACATGTACAAGTGATCAGTGTTGTCATTTTCTAATAGATTTGAATGCAAGAAGGTATATGTAATATTATAATTCTTAAAGAATAGTCGTTTAATAATATTCATATATACTCATTAGTTCTATATTTATAGCCTTCCAATAAATGTGGTGATGAATATTGAATTAAACTACTATGTGGAAAAGGTAATCTCTACCAAAACATGTGTAATGTTTTATCACATTTCATAGGAAGAAAAAGAGATAGAAAATATTATTGTCCTAATCATATAAAAATATAATAGTATATATAATTCTATATTTATTATTTTATTTTAGTCACAAATAATTAATAATTTGTTCATGAAGGAAAAAACATGAAAGAGTCTACAAAGATGGCTGCATATTCATTGGTTACCTTCCTATTAATCTCATATTATTGTATATATTGATTCAATTTTAGAAAGAAAAGTACCTATATAAAATTTAAAATAGTTTTTTCAGGACAGATTTTATGACTTTGGTCAATCTATATGTCTCAATGTTGTCTAAAAAAAAGAATAGCGAGGTGTACCTTTTCAATTAATGGGAGTGAAATTCGTTGAATATCGAAAAATAAAAATTTAATATCTTTTTTTTAAATTAAATGTGGATCTAAATTGAAATTTTTTTATATTAATATGAGTATATGATAAAAGTATATCATCCAATAATATTTCTACTTTACCTTTGTTCTTTAACAACATTGTATTTTCATTTTAACCACCCATTAACCGTACTAAAAATTTCTATAATATTAATGTTTTTTTCACAATTAGGGGTTAATAATTATTCAATATTTTGAAAAAAAGTCTGATACATGGATAAAATTTATTTTAATAGCCAAATGAAATTTATTTATGAAAAAATAAGACTTTTTTTAATGTAAATATGTTTTTAAAATATAATTTATTGTAAAAAGGATTAATTTCAATATACGATATTCTATTAATTTTATATTGACTACATCACAAAAATGGTTAAATTCAAATATAATCATTTAAAACCTACCAAACATGTAATATAGATCAATAAAATTAATTGGAAACATTTAATAAGATATATCTTTTTATATTTTTATAATCATTTATTTTAGTTTTCCATTAATTTAGAAAATACTCTTTCTCTATAATATCTGATTTTTGGGTAATTATTTAACACCTACAAATGATAAATAAATTTCTTTCAAAAAATATGTTTATAATGAATAATGTAATAATTTATAATCATTCACTACATTTTTTCCTTTTTGAAAATGTAATATATGAATAAAATAGAGTTATATTTTGTGAAATTCATTAATTTAAATATTATATTTTTCATTTTCTGGGAAAACAAGACATTAAAAAATAAAAATCAAGAATAATTTTGTACATTTACAATTATGCTCATCCAATAATAATTGGGATGAATAATTATAACTTTCTAAATTAGTTTTAAAATATATTAATGTCGCATTCCCTTTAGCATAGTGATAAATATGTACCACATTTACTATTCATACTGAAGAAAAAGAAAAGGTACTTGTTTACCAAATTTGAACTAAATAATTGAAAAAATTGAATCCATTTTTCAAGAGGCAATTTCTATAATAGTGAGTAATTTATTTGAAAACAAGAGAAATGATAGGTAAAATGTGTATATTACTAATTATATTGTTCATATATATATATTTCATAATTTGAATAATATAACTCAAACCCGGCAATTGACCAGCATGATAATAATAGTCATATATAATTTTTAACATTTCATGGTTCTTTTATTATCATTGTTATGCATCATATATTCTATCGAACCTATTTTTATTGTTATAAAATATTATAGTGTTTCATTCTCTCCCTTCAATAAATTTAAAACTCTTAATTAGGGTTTTTTCTCAGTAATGAAGGGTTTGAAATTTGGAAATTCCATTATGGATGTTCCATATCGTAAAATGGGTTAATAAGACATCCTCCTTAAAATTGGAAAAAGAAAATACAAGATTATTCTATAATAACACATAACAGAGTTTCAATGTATCATAACTTTAGATGGAATAGAAAATATGGAAATAGAATTGAAAATTCCTATAATTACCTCCACCCACAAGGATACTTCCATAGGGTGGGGGAGTTAAGGACTACTTGTTCCCCACATCTAGTGTGGCTAGGGTAAGGGTCTAGCCACAATTTTATAATAAACATCCATGTGGAATTATTTACCCGATAAGATAAACATGCAAGAGAGATAGATTAAAATGATAAACTAGAAAAAACCTTTTAAATATATGTATAATGAAATCCCATATGAAAAGATGAAAATTAATACAGTACTATAAAAAATTAAAGGGAATTTAAAATAACTAAAAATGTGAAGAAGAAAGTGACCACGAATCCCAAACAGCTCCTACCAAAGCATGATCTATATTATCCCTTCTGACCTCTAACCCACTAAAGATGACTTGAAATAAAATTAAATATACATTAGGTGAGAATAAGGGTATACTCATACCACCCCGCCTAAATCCTGTTGTAAAAAATATAAATAAAGAATGGTAAAGAATAGTGGACAATATTGAAACTAACTCATTACCTAAACATGTATAAATTGTTCCCAACTGAACCATGGATAAATCACACTAATTATCACATACAAGATTCATTGTAATATTACAGTGAGACATCAATGTTACCCCACCCCCACATCACCATATGTCAACCTATATTCCCCAACATCACGTTTCCAGATCCATCTCTCCTAAAAATAGATCATCTTGAAGACACTCGGGAAAGGAATCACCATAGGCAGCTCATGCAATTCATAGTCACCTCCTCCGACATCAAAAACTAAAAATATGGTAACAATGTAGTTTCTAAAATCCACCATAATCCGCATGATGTATATCGTACATCAGATATTACACCCCATCCCATTATAGCCCATAAACAAAGTTAGTACATAAAGACATCACAACCTATATCCATTATACCAATAATAATATTTTAGATATTATAACTAGTAATACATGTCTTTGAAATAACCTAATACATTTCATCCCTCTACAAAAAATATATTGGAAAAATAATATCCCAAAATTCTAGAATAAGTGACTACCATGATCCACGAGTGAGGATAGAGGGGGTAGTCAGCCATCCTTCCTCCAACAAAAATGATGGGGAGAACCCCATCTCAAATTAAATTAAATTTCTTTTTCCCCAACTAACATGGCTGGGGAATCCAATTAAATAATAGAATACTTATGTTATAATATAGATCACAACCACACTATGGTTATAAACATGTATTTTTCTCAACTGCCAATAAATTATCTCATACTGTCTACTTCCACTGCTAAGAATCCATATTCTACAAGAAAAAACTAATTTAAAAGAAATAAATTGATTAATTATATTTAGTTTTATCATTATCCCTAAATTAATTAATTAATCATCCATTAATTTACCATTAACATTATTCCACATTACAAAAATGTAAAAATAAGAATACCTTAAATAACATCCTAGACTAATCCATATTAATAACCTGAATTAAGATGGTTAAAATCTTTTACCATATTTATTATACAATCGAAAAAACATGTGGGATACAAATTTATTCATTATTTATTAGAATCATTCTATAAACCAGTAGTTTAGGAAAACTATCCTATGATACCCCCAATTGGAATCATGAATCCGATAACATCCAGCTTCCCCCAAGCTATGTGGAAAATAATATAGATAATATTTTGAAAACATACATTGGCCCTTAAATATATTATTAATATAAGATACCATCAATTAGAATAAAATCAATGATTACTACATTATCCAACATGTTTAATCATATATTGTGTCATTCCCCAAACCCATAATCATACCTCGATGTATCTCACCATCACATATGTCATTTACTACCATATTATTTAGGCCTCCCCATATAACATAATATATGCCATCCCAGGATCCAAAATTCCATGATCACATCACATCTGGTAATCCATACTCCATAACACGTCATCTATACTATGAATAGTTATATCAGACTCATAAATGAAGGCTCATATCTAGAGCACATTACAACAATTTTAAGGAAACCAGAAAGGTTATCCGGTATAGAAACAAGACTCTAATAAAAAGGCATTATGTTTTCACATGAAAATGATCACTCAATGATCCCAAACAAGGCACTAAGCCTTGTAAAAAATAGGATAATCCTACCCTATTTGTTAGGTTTATCATATAAATGTTTCATATTTCATTATGAATTAATTGATTCCTTACTCATATGTTCCATTGATGGGAAACAAAAATCATCATGGTATAACAAGATATCAGAGTTAAAACATGATCTATATAATTAAACAAGTTGCATCAAACAATTAGAGAAGATATTATAAATAAAAATTACAATTAACTATTATATTAAATAAAAATTTCCCTTCTTCACATTAATTATATATTCCATGAATCACAAGGAAGATTATTTTCAACTAAACATTCATTTCTGCAATTGTATTAATATTAAATTACATCATCACTAGATTACAACTCACCTATTCTTTAATTTATTAGGGAAATTAATTATAAACAAATTATGTATTTATAGTATTTACCAATTTCAACATTCTTATAAAATAATAATAACTTCATATTAATTAATAGAATATATTAAAAACAATCTATAATAACTACATAAAATCTACTACCATAGTATAAATCATCAACATCAAAATATGATCTCTATCAAAATTCATTGTTAAATTTTTATATTAATTAAGTCAATTATGTTTTCATAAGAAGTTATAAATCATGTTTAACTTAAAATTTCATTAAAATAAATAAATTAATTTTATGTATCCCCTACCTAAAAATTTCTACATTATTTTCACAAGATAGGAAAGATTTTCTGGGATCAAGTCACCTAACATGCAATAATCTTCACCAATCCAAGGATGCAATGGCACAACCACACAAAAAAACAAATAAACACCATTATAAACATAAAATTATCCAACATCATAATGAAATAAAAATGTGAGAAAAACATGACCTTATTAAGGAAAATCCACAAGAAAAGTGAAAACCCCCTTCGATCAACTCGTATCAACACAAATTGAAGACAAAAAGACAAGGGTTTATCCCCAATTATGGGATATCAAAACAATGATGGGAGGAAACCTTATCCACTAGAAATAAATATTTGAGGGTAGATTTTGAGAGGAACATGAGTGATTGTTCACTTTATTGATGGGCTCCATAAGGGATTTACACAAATTGTAATTCTCACATGTTGTGTAAATGTCATGATTCAGATTTCACTAAATAATGTTTTTCAATAAATATGAAATTATATCTTATATACACGCCATGAATCACCAAGTGAACCTAACTAAAAAATACTTGAATTAAAAATGCATTGAATTAATCCCATTTAAAAATCAGGTATTCCCCTTATCTTCCAACTTATTAAAGAAGAACCCCTCCAAGCTCATTATTATCCTTTACCAAGCCCCATGAGCTTCGAAAACATGAATAGGGTCATATTAGGCAGATAAAGACCCTTACATTAGATTAATCTCAAAAAATTATTATCCTCAAGAATCCAAAACCAAACAAGGGTGAAAATAATAAGGGGACGTCTGAATAGATACTACATGAGATACCTATCAATCATCTCGCCTTCTCGGGAGTTCAACAACTTTAGTTAGAGGAAACAAGATCAAACCCTTGAAAAAACAACAACAATATCTTAAATTATTTTGTGGGAGATACAACTAAAATGATAAAAACGTCACAATAATCATAAACTTAAAAAATTATTATAAACAATAATGGTTAGTATTCACATGGGAACAATGAAACAAGAGAATACATAAACATAAAATATTTCAGGATAAGGATTGTGGATCTATAAATCATGTTACCATGTAATCTCCTCCATTACACCATGCTTTCACAAGATAAGAGCCAAGGTAATTTCACACCCAAAAAAAATTCTCCTATTAGTCTTGGATCTCCAAAGGCCACATCATGAAGGCCACATCATCATCAACATCATTCATACCCCAACCGATGATAAGAGAGTCATCATGAAGATAACGATGGTGTTGTGACATGTGAAAAACAATGTGTATCCAACTCATATATGGGGGAAACTATATCTACTATTAAGTGACTCTAACATGATCTATAATATGTAATGTCATAACAAACCAGGGAGAAATTTTACCCCCAACGGATAAACATCTCTACCCAAGAAGACGAGCCACCTTCTCGATCAAATTATCTCCATCATTGAAATCTAGATGTATCCTAAAGATTTTATCATAGGATTAGTGATTATTATTCTATATATTTATCCTACTAACAATTAAATTAACTATCTCTATCATTTTATGTGCATGTTATGTCATGAAATTTGTTTCCTCTCAAAATCTAGACTAGAAATAGAGATAGTTAAATTTTCATCCATAAAAATCCAAAAACCTCACTATACCAATAGTGGTGTGAAATTATTATGGTATTACAAATAAATCCTATGTAGGTGCCTCATCCATGAACCCTTAAAATACCTATCATAAGAGAAAACCATTTCTTTATGTGTTTGGATGGTATGCTCGGTCTGGTTGTCCATATTTGGATGAAAAGTGGTTCTAAGGAATAACTAAGAACCAAAATGTAATGACTATGATTTTTCACTATATTAATTTTTATTAATAAATATGGAAAATTACTAGACCATTTAATAATATGGTTTGTGATTTCGTGTCCTAGGGTGAACAGGGAGAATCAATGAAAAATGTTAAGGTTTTAATAAGGCATGGGAGGTTTCTCTATAAATTGGAATAACACTTAAATGTGTTCTCAGATAGAAAATATGAGGGAATTGTTGTGTTCAGGATAGTTACATTACATTAGGTGGTGCCTAACCTCATCTAGCATGGTTCAAGGTTGGAAGTGAGTTTTTGTACTTAATCACCATTGAAATGGCCAAAAACATTTTATTTGAAGTTCGTATGGTTTCTTTTGAGTATGAAGTATTTTTAGGAATCCAGGGATTGGAAATAAACATTGAAATCCATTGAGGAAAGTAGACTAAGCTTCCTACAACAAACATTGACATATTGGGGAATCAATATCGATGATCTTTGGATTCGATGGATTGACAAATGACGATGATGCAGCTTCACCCTTCGTCAATAGTCGATCCAAACCTTGAGGTAAGTTGTTGATTTGTATGTGATTTCCTCATTCCATTATAAATTCAACAGTGAATACAAACTAACTAATGATCATGATTATCCATATTTCAATCATGCTTGTTGGATATTTAATTACTAATTGGGGTTTTTGGGTGATAGATCTTAGTGATTATCCTCCAACTTTTTCCTTTCTAACAAAGATGACTCAAAGGTTCCTTGAATAAGTCCGATATCCATTCTTTGGGAATTATATGTGTTCATCCTATCCTTTTTTTGTTTTCATCAATGTTAGACCCTTGTGGTTAGGAAGTAATTTTTTTAGGATTCTGCAAAAGAAATCATACCCCTAGAGTTATTGTTAGGCAGATCAAAGGATAAGGATGTTGAGGTCGCATCCCAAGGATCACGTATGTGGAATTGCTTAAAAAAAGGATCATTGAATCTATGGGGGAGGCCTATGGAACCAGAGTCACTAGTGCTTGTGGCAGCTCACTAGGCAATTCATTGGAGGATACTTGCATGTGTCGTAGAAGACAATGGATGTATGAGAATGTGGTGGTGGCTTGACTACACTGGCGGAAAGTCTAGACCATGTAGAGTCACGGTGGGAGGGTCCATGGTGAGGACCCGCTATGCGGCGGGTGACTATGTTAAACGTGGCGAAACGATGTTGACCATGTGACATGAGGGGAGCCACATGGTCAAAGACAGACTGCATGAACTAGGTGTGCCCCAGGGTGGGCTGCCTCTGACAGAGAAAATCATCCCACATGCAGCGGGGAAGACCAATGTGGCTGGGCCACTCCTGCTAACACATGGGCTAGGTCCAGCCGGCCCAGTAGGCCTATCCAAGAAGAATGTTCTGGGTTGGTTTGGATGAAATTCATTAATACATCGATTTGGTTGGTTCGAGTCTCTTGAGTCAGATCGAACATGGATAGAACACATGTCAAACTATTTCAGTAAAACATTCGTGACTTTCAAACCATGTGTTCGTTTGATGAGTCATTTATGGAGTTTGGACACATGATATGAGAAGTTAATTTTGAGAAAATATAATTGTGTTTTAGTAGAAGTTGGAATAAAACCTTTTGTCTTTACAAGTTTGTTCTCTTTATACAATCATGCAATGAGCAGAATCATGTGATTCTTTATGATCTTGAGACTATGTGACTTAGTTACTATGTGTTTTGTGGGATGCATGACCTATAGATACTTCATGCATTATCGACACTCCATGTGTTATCAATACTCTTTTTTTATCAATACTCAGTGTGTTATAGATACTCCATGTGTTATCAAAACTCTGTGTGTTATCAAAACTCCAGGTGTTATTGAAACTCGGTTTCTTACTAATAATGGGTGTTTTGTAAACTATATCTGATAATCCTATTTTTGGGAGATAGACTTATACCTAGGTTATCTTACTCTACTTCATGTATTTTTTTAGGGAATGCTTCATGTAAATTATTTTGGGGTATTTTATTTATTTTGTAGTGATATTCCTTTGTTGTTTTGGGGTGTCCAACTATGTATTGTTTTACTAACCCCTCCACAGACTTTTCCCTCACGTTGGGGTTCTAGAGTGTCCTACTGAGAATCTAAAAAGAAATTTTCATCATTTTGAATAAGGGGAAACAAAGGCCATTTTTTTGTCCTACAAAATAAGACGATAGATCCAAGTAGAATACCCTAAATATTGGTTTATCTCATGGAATAGGCTTAATGGTGATGGTAAAACATGCCAATAAATTAAATATGTAATTAAAGGTATCCTAAAAAGGTTTTGATGTCCATTACAATAGCATGATAAAAAATACAAGAATCATGCATGAAAATGTGTATATTAAATACCTTATGGTCTTTGTACTAAAACTTTCTATTATTAACCATTGATTAAAAATAAAATGGGACTAATCAAAAGATTTTAAAAATCTCCAAAAATAGGCCAAATTCCATCACTTATAAATAGCACAACAAGGGATTATGAAATAAGGAAATCAAAGGGTTTGGATGAGATATCATACTGAGATGAATCTGAAGCTTCCAAAGATGAAAGAAATAGATCACTATTGAGGCAGATTGACCTAAACCCTCAAATAGAAGAGGAAGGGATTCACACATTCCTACGATGAAGACAACCCCAAGTGGAATGATTAGGGGGATATAATGGGATTTAAAAAATCATTTAAAATTTCCCACATAGTATGGTTCACATGGTTTGGTCCTAGGGTTTTCCAATCAGTTCCCCGAATGTGTATATGGTTCTGCATCTCTGGGGATTAATTCATGGGATATAGCACGGTTTGACTAAACATGTGCATAATGTGAATTCGATCACAAAATAGTTTTTGTAATAACCATATGGTTGTGTTCTTGTAGCTGCATAGCAGCATACTAATAATGTGTCCCATCCTACCATCCCCATTTTTGGGTTCTAGGATTAAAATGATCCTCGAAGGAATCTAAGACCCCGATTGTATTTTTTTTCAATAAAAGTTTTCTTTTTTAATAGAATTATAACCAAAAATTAAATATTCCATGCCTTTGGAATAATCCGTGATGTTACAACCTCTATTTCAAAAACAAACCATCTTGGAGTTTCCCTTCAAAGGGTTGTACGACATATGCTGAAAAGAGTATTGACCATTGCACAAATACATATGCCTCATAGAACGTGGTTTCATCCTCCCCACATCAATGCAATCACATTACTTGGAATAAAGAAAATTACCTTCTTCATAGAATGTTCATTATATGATCAATAATAATGATTAGATGCTCTTCAAAACATGCCTCTTCTTCAAAATTTATGTCATCACGTTCAAAAAAATGAGTCAGGTCTGGATGATAATATGGAAACTGAGATATGTGGAAGATGTTGTGCAAATAATTTTATCTTTGGGTAAATAGAAAAGTATTTCCTATCAACTAAGCACTCTCCACATTCTCAAAAATCCATAAATATTTCAGAGATAAACTTCCATGTCACCAAATTTGATTTTGTCCCAAAATGAGGAGAAACACACAGAAAGACTCGATGCCCCACCTCAAAATCTAGATGTATATGATAATGGTCAATATAAGACTTCACCCTCTTCATATCAATTTCAGTACACATAAGAATCATATATACATGATCGGATGTCTCATGTACAAGACGATGACCTAATAGAAATTCTTCCTAGACCTCTACCCAGTAGAGGGGTGAATGACACAGTCTACCATAGAGATCCTCATATTAGGCCATATGAATTATTTCCTAAAATCATTTATTATATCCAAAATCAACTTGAGTAATTTGAAACTCCAAAAACCTCAAAAATTCATTTATATATTCCCTAAACATTTCTTCTAACACTCCAACCCTCTGCTCGAACCGCTAATTGGTCTAAGGGTGATATGAAATAATCTAGAGTACCTATGAACCAAGGAATTTCTATAACCCTTGGAAAAACCATTGTGTTATCTCAGAATATTAGTATGAGACTGGTGAATGGGGTACACATTAAGGTCACAATATCTCCTGGATATAAATTCTACCTAACTCCTCAATGTATTAGGTCTCTCATATTGACAAAAAGTTTTTGACATTGGTCAACCTATCGATGATCACCCATACACCATTGCTTCCTCAAGGAGATATTATAAAACCAGTAATAGAATCCATGGTGACATCAATTAATTTTCACTTAGTTATTCATAGAGTTTGTAGATGTCCAGCGGGTCACTGGTGCATTTCATTCACCTACAAACATGAAGAGAATAGAGTGATAAACTCGTTATCTACTTCCCTACACATGGCCACCTATACTAATAGTTCATATCCGTATACATATTAGTATAACAAAGATAAACATCCCAAACTATGAAATGATATTTCATTAATAGGTCTTCACATATATCAAAAGGTACCAAAACATTCCAATAGTAGTCTAGGATCTAAATACTATCAACTAGCACATGAGCCTCAACCTAGTTGGTGAGGTATCCTTAAGTGCATCCATGAGACCCAGGTTCAAAACTAGGTAGAATCATATTTCTTGTATTATAGCAATATTTTAGGAGTTACTATAGCAGGCACTGTACACTGTGTAGGAACTATAGCAGAATTGTACACTGTGTAGGTACTGGAGTAGACTGTACACTGTGTGGGTATTGTAGCATGAACTATAGCATTTACTGTAGTAGTTACTATTCGGTACTGTTTTAGCTGGAACAATTCACCTTGGGCCACCTGTTTGGGCTTAGAGTCCTTAAGGATTTCAGGTAAACCAATGCCTTTGGGTCAGTAGGGATCTCCAGACAGCTTTAAGGCCTTTAAGAATCCTCATGGCCTTCAGCCCACATGCAGTTTCCCAATACGGACTCTACAAAAAAATGAACCCTAGAAGAGGATTTAGTGTCGGTGCACTCACTAGAGTAGAGCCAAATAAATTTTTCAGAATTAGATGATATGGATATTCCATCGGTACTAGAATTTTGTTTCATGGGATGCCAAGCCATATGACCATGCAAAGGTGGAGAGATACTATCATGATGCAGATGCTGGGGAGGGGCAGTTTCTTGTATATAGTCTGGTTGAATTCCCTAAGAAATTTGGGTAATATAATCTCTTACGGCCCATGGGCTAGAAAAATATCTAAGCATGTGGTCCTTGTAAGGTTTCCCCCTCATCCCTTGAAAGGGGGGTTATCAAAAATCAATATAAATGAAGTTCTTCATGCCATTCGGGCAATATAATCAAAAACCCAACTCGGAGGTGGATTCTCTCTTGTGATAATCTCTCACTAAACAAGGCCCTCATAATCTTGTATGTGTCACATCCAAAAATATTTTGAGAGGACAATGTGTTAGTAAAAATGATACTACACCTTATTTCTTGTCATGACCTTGAATGATAAGACACAACTCAGAAAACATAAGTATCATCTTCTACTCACTTCTCAATAGTTGGACAGCTTGTTTCCGAGTCTTGGAGATCAGTTTAGAATCGAGGAAATGTTCCTTACCAAGGGTATAATAAATATCAAAATCAAAATATTATAGGTTTTCCACCCACCTTCACTACCTCAAATTCATGTCCCCATATGTGGAGATGTACTTTATGCTTTCATGATCCATGTACACACAGATCTGATCACCCAAAAGATAATGCATCTAATATTGAAGAGTAAGAAAAATGAATAATAGATCGATGTAATTCATAGGATAACCTCATTCATGATGAATCAGTTGGAATGATCCATATACAATGATGTGATCACCATGCTCTTGAACTACAATTTTCCCGATTCTTGATGCATCATGATATACTATATAACTCATGTCTTGTTCTGGAAGAATCAAAATCTAAGATAAGGAGATCCGTTATTTGACTCATTAATTTACTTCTCACATGACTATGACCATATGTAATTCACAGCCTAATTATTCAGTATTTTATGATGTTCTTCTATGTGGTATAAGTCAAAGATAAAAATATTGTAATATCCTGCAATCCCAAAGAATATTTTTATATCTAACCCAGTGTTGGGTTATTAAAAAACAATGGCTTGAACTCCTATGGTTCAATGGGAACTCATTCCTATTTTGTAATATGACACCAAAAGTGAATCGTACTGATCTAAAAGTGTCATTTTCTGAAATTTTCATAAATTAAGCACACTCTTAGTCTACTCCGCACTATCATGTGATTTATTTTATAGTAATTTCTTATGTGTGAGTACACCAAGATGTCATCTATGAATACTACCACAAAGGAATAAACATATGAGTGGGAAACCCAACTCATCTAATCCTTGAAAAATATCTGTGTGGTCATCATACTGAATGGTTTAACCAAATACTCGTACAATCCTAACCTACTCTGGAATGTTGTATGAGGTATATCTAATGGTATCACATGAACATGATTATATCCTGACATCAAATTGATCTTAGAGAAAACTAATCTCCTCAGATCTGGTTGAAGATGTTTTCTATATGATGAAATGGATAACTGATTTTCTTTGAAATCAGATTAAACCTCTTATAATACACCCAATATCCAAGGATAACATCCACCATATTGGAAAAAATGATAGGTGGAACCCATGGAGATTTTATTTTTTTGATAAAACCCCTAGCCTCCAGATTATCCATATGCTTCTTGAGTCCACAGTGATCTATCAGTGGCATCATATTCAGAAGAATGGAAATCAGTGCCTCACAAAGATCCTTCATAATTGTGAAATCATCATCTCTCTCTAGAGGCAAGATGGAGGAATCTTTAGATAATACATCTTTTAATCGATCCACAATGGGTGTTAAATCTACAAATTACATTCCCATATCGGTCATTAAGAGATACTCTAGATGATTTATCACCCTAACAAGACAAGTTTCTTAGGTCCATCTTGATCATATGAGATATCCAACTCACCCTTTTTCATGTACTCATTTCCAACAATCCATGAAAAGACACTTGGCCGAGGTAGAAATCCACTTAGGCATGATATAGAATGGGACAGTCGACAAAAAAGATGATGTTGAAGTTGGTAAACACAAGTAATATGGAATTATAGAAGAAATCATACCCACCGATATCATGGGTGAACTCCTAATAGTAAATTATACACTATGTTATGACCCATAAAGAGGTGCTTAGAGAGATAACACTGTGAATTTTTTTGACAGTAGGACCAAGGAATTCCACACATGAAAGAGATATGAAAGTGTTTCATTCCCCAATATTGAAAAGGGAAGAAACTAAATTATACTTTACATGGATAGTATCTCAAACCATAGATGGCCCCGGACACTGCTCCTCTAAAACTAGACACACTATATACATCTGTCCAGAGTCGCAACCCTAAGATGTAGCCTGAATAGCTTGAACCGTCCCATGCTCCCATCGTCAATGATCTAAAACCAAACTATCTTGGCCATAACCACTAATGCCTCCACCTAATCATCCAGTATAGTACTAACTCATTTCCTAATGTGGTTTCACATATCCTTTACCTGATAGGGGTTGTAGTACATATCCCTTGCCACTCGATGATGGAGGGATTGAATGAAAGAATCCATATAGATGAATTATCCGACTGGAAGCTCTATATTGCATTGGGTTTCTAATTAACTAAATATTCTTTTTGTCTATAATTCTTCATTTTTGAAATTATATAAAACTATCAGTATGTGTCACCTGGATAAAAATACCCCCATGTTCATCCAAGAATTGGCACTTCCTACATCTTAATGAACCATCGTCTTGATTCTAATAGAAATGAACTAGCTCACAATTCCAGCTTCCCATGGATTCTGCTATGTGATTAAGGCCTAGTCCACTATTTATGTATTGGTAGTAAAATTAAATAAGTTCACATGTGAGAAGATAGTGTGTCAAAGACCATCCTCAAAATTTTTCACAATAGTCAATTTTTCTCTGATCGGAGATTGAGAAAATAGTAATGCTCAGTGATGTGATTATAATAATCTAGAACTATCATGGAGCCCTAATGAATATAAAATAACACCTTGCATAGATCTTCTCTCAAGGAATGAATGATGAAATGATCCAAGATATCCGTCTATAAGTTTACCCAAACCATGTCTTCTTAATTCTTTGACTGATATAGAACTTCCCACCAATGCTGAGCTGTGTCACGAAGTATGTTGGTATAACACTTGACCATCCACTTTGGAGGCATCAGAAGTTTATCAGATATTGATATCATAGCATTGATCCCATATTCTATAGAATGATAACATACATCCCCAATGAATGTGGGAGGATGGTACTATTGAACGTACCATTTAATCTCTTCCATAGTCAGGGTTGGCTATGGAGTACCCTGAATAGTCTATACTAAAATCGGAAAATTTTCACTAAAATGAGAATGAGCGGCCAGTGAAGGTTTAATTGGAGGTTCCTTATGGGGATATATAAGAGGTAATGGGAGGCTCATGGTCCAGAAAAACTGGTGTTTTCTCATCACAACACACTTTTCATGTGCCCTGGGTATGTCATGGTGGAATATATCTCTAGTTTCAAAACACATGACTCATTCATGTTTTATAATGGATAGGACAAACAACTATGGAAATCACATACCGAAGGGAATGTATAGGGCGTCTCTAGACATGTAACAACAAACAATGAATGTTCTGAGATGATATGAATGTGGACTACCTCTAAGTGTAACACCAAAAATAGCCTACTCCAACATCTAGGTCTAGATAAAAGTAAAGAACACAAATTATTCAAAAGGATTTCGTCCTACATGTCATACCATGGTACGACCAGAGTCACACATTTACATATAAGGTGGCCAATTATTTTTAATAGGTGGTTTTCATTTCAAATTTAAGGATTTATTTACCCTTTCCATTTTGTAGAGTCAGGCGGATCACCATCCCAATTAATAAGGAAATATACACCTCATGAGTACAAAACAATATATGATATTGTAACTAATCACATAGGTAATCACATGCATGCTGAATGTATACATGGATAGAAGTATTCCTGGAAATTCATTTATGATGGTTCTTAGTTTGATGCATGTAATGAAATTTCCTCATTTCATCAGGATGGAGTAATATTAAATCATCATTCAACCCATCACAATATGAATAACATAAGAAATCATTTGCATCACACGATGGTGAAATTGTATCAATGATAAATGGAATAACCAATAACTGTAGTTCCCTTCCAAGGAAATTTATGTTTCCCCTATATATGGGTTAGCTACATCCAAGAATAGCATAACATCCAAATTTCTATATCTTATTATCTATTCTAATTCAAAATATAAATAAAAAGGAATACAGAAGTGCCTATGATACCAATTTATAGCATCCTGGTCCTAGATTCCAATTAATGGGGCCTTGATACTACATGTAAACATGACCTCAAGAGCATCTTCCTAAATTTTAGATGCTTCCATCTAGTATTGAGGGCCTTGGGTGTGTAGGTGTAGAGATTCTGACATAATAGAATTCTATAAAACATAACAATAGACAATATGTGACGATTAGTATAAGCATATAGATAATCGGACAAAATTATAAGTAAATGAACACATCGCACAATAAAAGGGAACAACCTGAAATTTAATATCAATACTGTATAGAAAAATAATGATTAGGTCATGTCCTGAATCTTAAAAAATAGAAGTATATGTACTGGTCTTAAAATCATATAATGTATGATATCAAAAACTAGAAAAGACCAAAACCAAATACACAACATCTTGAGCATAGGCTCAGTCCTTTTCCTCCCAATCTCCTTCCAAATTACAATGCAACTCATTCGTATAAATATTCCAACATCCCTTTATTTGTACCTGTGATCATGAATTCTAATCGGGTTCCAAATGGGTCCCAATAAGGGTGAGAAATATAATCTCAATATCCCAGCACCCATGGTGTCTAGACATTTCCATTTCATACCATAAGTGAAATATAGGGTGCTAAAGACAGTAAATGAGAAAGGAGTAAATAAATAAAGATTTTAACATGTTCTGGGTTCCCAAATGGACACATGTCCCACAAAACCAGCTTCATTATATGCCAAAGTCTAATTAAAAAACCTTTTCAGATCATAATATTTATAACATGTGCTATAGTAAACAAGATAACTAAAAAATCATACACCCAATATTGTTCTCTACATGTGGTCTTAGTCCCCTTTCATTACATTAGTATGCTAGAATATAAACTAAAAGTGACATAGGTGTAAAATAATTTAAATATAATCATAAAGGATGTATCCAATATGATTCAATAATCAAATAGAAAATGTATGAATAACATTATTTTAATAATGAGGTGGAGTCTTGTAACAATCCATGGTGATCTAAAGGAATACCAAATATCACAAGGGAATATCTGATATAACCTAATACCACCAAACCCATCCAGGATGATCCCTATGGTATCCAAAGTATCCTTATGAGGTATGGTAACTACTGAGTCAATACCAAGTATCTCACAAGGGGATAGAGTATCTCCTAATTAATAGTTTATTAATCTTTCCAAGAGGCCTATCAACAGTTTCTCCCCTCGAAAACCAGTATCACATATTAGAATAATAAATTTATTGGAAATTCTTTTCCTAGAAAGCCAATGATTCAGCCACATCATGTCGTGTCGTATCCCATTGAGAACAATGGGTGAATTCTTGGGTCCTTAATACAGATCCCATTTTCCCTCTCAGACCATGCTATATCACATATCAATGATGATATATATATATATATATATATATATATATCAGGAATTTAATTTTTGATTGTTCTCCATCAAAATTTGTCCAATTAGATATTCTTTTAATTTTACCAAACATTTTATTTCAATATAATTAACAATGAGACATTTCATACAGTGAGAAAATAAGAATTGAAATTATAGTATGAAAGGTATGAAGCAAAATGTATATTAAATAATCCTAAATTAACTTCATGTCAATAGATGTAACTCTCTTTCAAAAACTAGAGTGTCTAACTATGAATTTCATGATATTCATCCACTAACAAGGGTATAAGCAATAACCAGTTTTAATAAAGAATAAACATCAATAAGTTCTCCAAACATTAACATTCCTCATCCAAATATGTCATCAATGAAAATTTTAAAATCTCAAGCTGAAAAGATTGGCTATGAATTCCCTTTCATTAAAACCACTGATATGATTCATTAAAGAGCACACAACACAGAATAAGTACATAACATAATGCATTAGCATAATGAATGAGGAATTAACATGGACATGGGACTATATTATGACTACGCAAGGCATAAAGTATTATGTATAAGACTTTTTAGCAAGGAATATGGATTTTATTAATGAATGGTAGTCATGTAACATGAAATGATAATTTTATCATGTAAGGAATATTTTATTCAATGATACATCAAGTATTTCAATGGAATAAGGAGATACCCATATGCCAAAATCTTATATTAATGTTTATAAAACATCAATAGTGGTCAAATTCAAAGTGAATATATAATTCTAAGCTCATTAATAAAAATAAAACATTTCATTTATGGGACAAACAATAAAAGAAAATTTTCTACATTTGCAATAAGGGGAATCTTAGGCCACTTGGTTGGATAACCCAAAGGGGTGTTTAGATCCAAATGGAACAACCTAATCATGGATTTCACTATGAGGAATGATCATAAGGGTCATGAAAAAAATTCCAATCAATATTATATGTGATAATAAGTCTCACCGGAGTTATCCAACATGTATCCTAATGTTATGATGCCAACAAAGAAGTGTTACAATACGGAAAAAGAGTACACACAATACCTCATGGCCATGGTACTACACACATTTGGTATGAGCCCTTGATTGGACCTAGAAAGGGAGAAATAAATATATTTCTGAAAACATCAAAATAGGGACAAAATCCATCTGATTGAAATCGTACTATAAGGGATGAAGAAAAAATGAAATCAAAGGGTGTATATAAGAGAGATTACTGAGACGAGTCTACACCTTCCGAAGGAGAAGGAAAGAGTTCACTGTTGAGGGAGATCAACAAAACACCCTAAAAAAATAGGAGGGGCTTCATGATATCCTGGGAGGTGGAAAACTGTAAGTAGAAGGGGATGTGGAGAAAGTTAAAGGGAATTAAGTTAATTCATTTAATATTTCTCACACAGCATGCCTCGCATAGTTTGGCCACAAAAGTTTTCAAATCGGGTGCTAATTGTTCATTAGGTTTTACTTATCTGAGGAATAATGAATGGGCTACCACATAGTTTGACTCACCATATACAGACCAAGTGGTATCTCACTATTTGGTTTCAGTAATGATCATTCACCTACTACCTCATATTTTTAGAAAATATATGGCCTTCAAGTGGTTATTACCTACTACAACATAGTTTAGGAATACTGTGTCAGCTAGGATGTGTGACTTCCTCTAATTGTGTGGCCTAGTTTCCCATCCCCAATTTGTTTTCTCCATTCCTCAAATGATCCCTGAATGCACCCAAGACTTCCATTTTATGATTAGGAATTGACATTAAGGAATTTTAAGTAATTTAAAACCAATTTTTAAAAGTCATAACAAATGGATAAATCTTATAAATTACACTATGTCTTTGCATCCAACCATATCAATGTTTCTCACAAGAATTATATTAATTTTTATTGTTTTTTTTGAGATTCCATGTTGTGTAAAATCATTCAATAATGATGATGATTACCCTACAAGAAAATAATCAGGAATCCTCATAAATGATGTCCTATTGTTCTTGAAATCATCTAATGAGATTGCACCCATGTTTGTGAATAATGCATCCTAACCTAGATTCCCAATGCATCCTATTTTGAGTACACATGGTAAGTCTACATTTCAAAATCATGTTATCAGTACATTTTCAAATATTTTAATATATTTTAGAAGTGATTATATGGGTAGTTTATTTTCATTTCATGCGACTAGGGCTTCTCTGTGTCGTGTAAAATCATAAAGTATAGATGAATTATATATTAATTTTTTTTATCATATGACACGTTCCATTGATGTTGTGTAGTTATATTCCATGAATCCTGGAAATTGTATCATTGAATTTATCTATGATATTTATAATCATGAGAAAACATGAATTGGGGTGGAGTAACATGCTCACCTTCCATGTTGGCAATTAGTAATCATCATTATACTAGAACATATATTTAATGTATGACCCTTCCAATTTGGGTTCAATCTTTAGAAGTTTATTTCCTATTATGATTTAGATTATAATGGGAAATATGTGTTATCCTTGATGTAATGACACTAGGTGAACCTCTTTATTTAAGGCTCAAGAAATCCTATTATGATGTAATTTTAAGTTATGTGGTGAGCACATACTTTTCTCATCAAGTCATTCCAGCTCATCCTTATTCATTATCAATTTCATTTTTCATCAAATTCATCCATAGATATATATTTGGCTACATGGAAAAATAATTTTACAGGAAACACTACCTCAGCTTCATAAAAAATTAATACACATTACCTTGAATATATTTGTGTGTGGTGTTACGATAGGCCCATAAATCATGAAGGTACTTGTCTAACCATGATTTCCTTTCCTTGTCTGCCATCATATGGAGTATGATTGAAAAATTATTATTGAATTCCTATTATTTTAAATTTCCCAATATATGATAATAGTTATATTAACATCATATAATACGAATTTGGATGATAAAATATTTTTTATAGATTATTTTAACCTATATTAACATTTTTTACACTTTACGATGGAGATAAATTTTACCACAACAACTATTAATATTCAAAAAAATATATAATTTAGAATATTTACCAAATTCAATACTCATAATTAATAATTTAGAATATGTTTTATCATATTAAATACCAATAACGTGAAACATTTAATTTTAAAATATGTCTGAAAAAAATAAAATGATTTTTCCAATTAAATGTATTATTCAATAAAAGATGTTTTTTATTAACTTTATCACTTGTAATCAAAAGTAGATGAATTTTGAGTCATATAGTTAGAGATATAGTCTATAAAATTCATTTTGAAATATTATAATTTATGGTTATGTTAAACAATAAAAATTGGAAAATAATATTCAGTTAAAAACTTTTTTTAAAAAATGTGTTTTTATTATTAAAAATTTATTGATACCAAAATCCTCAAAATTACTTATTAAAATGAAAATAATTTTTTTATAAAAATTAAATGCTTCATATTTCAAATTAATAATATATCAAAATTTTAATCGGAATTTAAATTAATTCATTTAATGAAATGATGATAATGTTTTATCAAAATTGGTATTTTTCACTATTCATTAAAAAAATCAACCTTTTAAAAAAACTGAATTTAAAATTTGATATGATAATTTAATAAAATAGTTTAATTTATCATATACATTATCTAAAACATTATAAAATATATTATAATATTTTCCAAAGATGAAATCATTTTTTAATGAACCATTTTTTAATAAATAGAATTACTTTTCTATACAATGTATGGTTAATGACAAATAATTTGTCAATAATGTATATTGACAATGGACTTCATATATATTTCAAACACTGGTAATTCCTATTCACACTAAATAATTTGTAGTAATATGATTAAAATAAATAATAATATATGTAACAATGCATTGAAGTACATTTAGACTCAATATTCCAGGTAACACAATCTATCAAAGAAGTTAAATGTATTTTAAATAAATATTTAATTGAATAATGGGGTGTTATATACCCTGTACCCCACATTAATAGATTTCATCACCATAATTTCTGATCGATATTCAAGGGTTGCAAATTATAAATTTTTTTGTGGAAACCCACATCATAAAAAGGGTAAATAGAATATCCTATTAAAAAGGGATAATAAAATACAAATTTCATCTACGTTAACACATACTTAGATTCCATATTTGAAAAAATTACTTCAAAGTATGGATATGAACAATGATGGAAAAAAAGTAATGTTATAAGGATGTTGGAGGGTGATATTGAACATTGATCACAATATTGCGAATGATATTGAGAATGTTATAAACAGAAAATATACTACCTGATGAGGTGTGAAAGTGTCCTCCATTTATCCTAAAAGAGGTTAATATGATAACATTATTTTCTCCAAAAAAAAATTCAACAATGTTTAGTAATATTTTTATTATATTGACCGACAACTTATGTAAATATACATGTATAAAAGAGACTTTTCATCCTTTAAAAAATCTCCAATCACATCCTATGTATGTTTATAAACATATCTTTACAAATTTAAATAAGTCTTAATTATATAAAAATTAAGGATCACAAAAACCCTAATTGTTAATAAAAACATTAATGTTATTTTCCTAATATTTAATGACATTTTCCCAAAAAAACTAAAATATTTAACATAACGTTTGCATATACCTCAATAATTAATCCAAAAAAATAATTGTATCCCAAAAGTTATCAGATTATTAATATGATATTTTTAACAAGATGATTCCTTCTAAAATATGTTTCCATAACACTAAACCAAAATCTATTATAGAATAATTCCATAGTTGAATTTTTACTCTCATAATATTCATAATTTTTTTCTAAATCTATATTTTGAGAACTCTATATACATATCCTTAAGCTATAAAATACTGACCAGAACTACTGAGTCTGACACGGAAAGTCGTATGACCACATGCACGCCTCCTAAAATATAAATGGCTATCAACTCAATGTGATGGTTTGATTCTATATGAGAGAATACTAAACCATAAGTATCATGTTATAGGATCAATAATCAACTATAAAAATATAATAAATAATCAAATTTAACATGAAAAAATCTAAATATGGAATATATTTTATATAAATATGAATCCCCCAATAGTTGATTATAAAGCCATTTAAAATTTAAAATATTAATAAATTTATAAAAAGAGTCCTCTTGAGTCGACCCATGTGCTTAACTATCTTCGATATCCACCAGTAATTTGTCCAATATAGGGCCCTTTCTATTCTCTTGATCCCTCAGGAATTCTAAAAGAACATAAAAATTTCTGAGTTGGGTGTGAGTACAAGTCATTGTATGACACCACCAATGTATCATTAATTAGTTGTGCTGAAGTATACAAGTTTATTCCACAATACTTGTATTTATTCTAAATGAATAAACTTATAATACATTATTTAGTAAAAAATTATAACCCATCGCCACATTCCAATGACCATACCTACTTCGGATCCATGATAGAAAACATTGGAACAATCAAGGGAAAATAAAAATGTCTGAGACAACCTCATGTTATCTGGTAGCTATATAGGACCAAGGTCTCCATGTCATAACACACTATGAAAATATTCCCTAACTCTATATATATCACAAAAGAGATATCCCCAAGCTTCACAATTATTGTTCGATCCTCAGGTCTCCTAGATAGACCCAAGAAGGCCATTATTCTACAAAATTATCTCTAGGTATGGTCAAATATACCATCATGCACCACTACTACCATACAACTCTAATAAATCGTGAATTTCATGCCCCATGGTCTTGACATATTTTTTATCACTTATGATAGTCATTAATCCATTTCATGCCACAATTGGATTCCATTCGCTATCATCCATCTCATTTGATTAATCAAGTCACATGCATCAACCAAATGCACTTCCACTGTTGGGATAATGAGTCACGAAGCTTCCACATACCTTATAGGTACCATGAAAAAACAAAAAGATGACAATATATTCCATACTTATCTTATGGAAACAATGTCATCATATTAGGGCCACATATCATTGAACACATATCAAGGAACACATCATGATAAATTATAACATAGTTATAAATAGGAAATGTGAATAAAATATCATCATGTAATATATGTATCTCAATAATTAAAATGGAACCAGTCCATGTGGAGCAATGGTAAACACACAAACCCTCAATAAATCACACAATACATGTGGATAAAAAATATGGAAATCTGATAATATATAATGAAAACATGCATGACGAGAGCCTAATAAGGTAAGAAACCTCCTACCTCAAAACCATTAACATCAACAGTGAGATAAACCATTATTTTTAGTTCAAAAGATGGAGTTGAAAAATTAATAGTCAAGAAACCCTCATCTCAATCGTTATTATCATAGTTATAGACTCATCAACACTTGATTTTTGTTAATGGTCCATAAAACCTATAACTACTATTTTTTTCAAACAGAAATATAATATCATATGCATTGATACATTTTATCTCCTGTATAATTTATGAATAATAATTAAAATATTATATGTGATGGTTTTTTATGTCACCTGAATAATTAAAAAATTATATTTAAGGTCAATGCATGAGCTCATAATATTCTTCCCAATAATATTTATATTAAGATGATTTCTTATAATATATTTTTTTCTTAATTATTTATTAGAGATTTATCATATATTACCCATTCAATTTATAATTATCATTTTATAATTTATTATAAATTATTATCAAAATATTATTTGTAGATATTTTATCCAAACTAATTATGTTATAATTATCTCGGATAAGTAATCATAAATTATATTTTAAAATTATCATTTTATAATTTTTAATACATTTTCCATAATAATTATCTTTTGATAAAGAATTATTTTTTAATGAACTCGATATTATTTTTTGACAAATTAAATAATTATTCAATTATAATTCATTGTATTTATCATCTAGATATTCTTGAAATTATCTCTTTGTGAAGCCATCTGATTATTCATTGATAATATTTAATCTATAAATTATCCCTTGATTATACATTCAATTTTCCATTATTAATTTTTTTCATTCTATAAATTAATAATTGATTATATATAAATTATTGTTTGATAATTTTGTTAAATATATATTGAAACTTTCCTAATTATCATTTGATTTGTTTAATAATTATTCTTTGATAACATAAAGTAACTATAGTATTCATATTTCACTATTTTACCTCTTGACAAATAAATGAATATTTATCATAAATTATCATTTCAAAATTTTAGAATCAACATTTGTTAATTTGAATTATTATGTTTTTGAATAAATATATATTATTTTCATCTAAGAGTTCCATTTGATTATAAAATGATAATTTATGTAAATATTTTTTCGTAATCTACAAAAATTCTAGTGAAATTAATCCTTGATACTTTCATATATATTATCCCTTTAATAATATAAATATATTATCCTCAGAAATCTATTGGAATTCATCCATTTATATTATTGGTTTTCCCAAAAATGTAATTCAACATTTTTTCATCATATTATATTTTTTATCCTTCTCAAAATTTGGAAAGAGCAAATAAAAATGATAGAAAAAATACAAAATACCAGTGCATGGGGGTGGGCTAGAGAGAGGGCATTAGCACCATGATGTAGCAGGATGAACGGTCGCACACCAAGAATGGATCATCAGACCTTCATTGCTTGTTCATATATAATACCATTTGTTTTCAAACTCAACACGTGGAACCACAATGGAAATCTAAGATGGTATAGCTATTTAAACACCAAAAAATCACATCTCTCTAACACCCAAATTAAAACACAAGTTTTCATACTTGATTTGACCAAATATTCAAATTCAAGACATTAATTATTATTAGTTATGTATTTTATAATTATATATAGAAAAAATGGTTCATTTATGATGATTTTGAGTTATGGCCACATCAAAAAATTTGGTTTCCTCCCTCTATGGGTTTGAGGATGAACAAGAACATAAAATTTATTTTTAATTAAATAAATAATAATATTATAATAATATAAATTATATAACTAATCATTAAGTATGATCTAATCAAACACCTAACATGTAAAAATGTAATGTCCCACCCTTGGTCAACTCTGCATCTTCTCCCAAACTATGGTATCATATTTCCAATAAAATTCATTGTTTGAGAGATAATCAATTATTTTTGAAAAAATATACAATTAAAATATAAATTAACTTATCCTCCTATTAGATCTGACCAAACATTTGAAGTTTTTGAATGTTATATCACAACTAGTCTAAAAACCTCATCCTAGATATAGTGATTGTCTTGTATTTCCCCTCTAATAGACACTTTGGGATATACTCTGTTAATTTCAAAAAATTATAAAAAAAATAAAATATTTTTACTTACTTGAGATTTTACCAAACTCCCAATTCAGACATATTTTTATTCAATCCAATGGAAAACCCCTCATCTTAGAATTAAAACTGGACTCATATTTCTCATATAATGCACCATTGAGGAGTTATTTTTTTTATTTTTGAAAAACAATTATCACACTAGAATTATAATATATTAAATATGATAAATCTCCATGTGCTAATCCTGTATGGTCCTCAAAATCCTAGACTAACTCAGCACCAAACTATGAAATTATTTATAAAATATTCTATGGTGAAAACAAGGCTTTTACCGTTACAAAAAAATCATTTAAATCATGTATTAATAATTTTTTATTGAAAATTACATTTTTAACAAATTATCATATATTATATTTATTAATTTTTTTATTATATATAAAAATTAGATGTTTTATAATTATCCCCCTTTATCAATATTTCATCCCAGATAAGTATCTCTAGGGTTCATTCCATAACAACCCAGAACCAAGAGTTATTTTATCATAATTCTTCTCTCATGTCTTCAATTACATCTGTCTATGATACAATTACATCTAGACTAGTGTTTTTTTCATTCCTCACAACAACTACATTATTATATCAATTAACATCATTGGAAAATCCTCATAGTATGCATCAGTCTCTAGCTCAACATCCTCACAATAAAAAAACATGTTTACTGTTGTCTATGTACTTAAGTGTCTATAACACATATAATACATCTTCCATATCATTATACTATAAAAGGAGGTTCAGATAATACACCATTACCCATGTCCATTCGGTACTCTCAAATGGATTATAAAAATATGTTCTTAGCTTACCATGCTTCCTCAGATGTATCCACCCCAACCGAGGAGTCATTAAGAGAAAACATGATCACCCATACTGAACACCAAGGGTCTCATACTAAATTCCACATGAAATATTCATCTAATTTGAGTGGTGATCAACATCTTCACAATAAATTTCAATCTCTTGGATTCCTACTAAACCAAACCATTTCCCCAACCACTAACTCATACTTCAAATGGAAACAAGTGATGATGGATGTGGTGTCCTAAAAAGAGCCTCATAAGGTTTAATATGAATAAGTGTATGGTAATATTTAGTTGAATTCAGTCTCTCCCAAGGGTTAATGATCATCCAACACACTACCTAGGTATATCATAGAATACCACAACGTACCATAAGATATGTCTACAATATACTTAGGCTTTCCATCTATCTAAGGATGATACGTTGTTTTTAATTATATATGAGTCCTTAGGACATTCAAAAATCATTTCCCAAAATTATTTTGTAAAACATACATCTATATTTGAAAAATGATCTTGTGAACTCTATTTAGGCATATGATATCTTCATCTTATATATTTCTTAGCTACCCCACATTGTTTGTCTCCCTTATCAAAATAATTTATGAATACATCATTATCCAATGGACAATCACAATGACTACGACATGAATATTCATAGTCTAGTGTAACCCCATCACAATACTTTTATGATAGCCTCTCTCATCCACAAGAGAATTTTTTTTCTATTTTTTAACACCATGATGGTGATGCTCTACCATTACCCTCTTTCTAGTAAGGCAAGGGTACATGACCCAGTGATGTCCCTCATCATCCCTGACCACCTGACTAACCACATCGATTTTTATACATAATAATAATATAAAAATGTATGTAACATATCAAGGAGTGTATGTATCTCATAATATCCTCTATGATTTAAGAAATTACAACTGGTATCCTTTGTACTATGATCAAATTGTTGTTATCCATAATTCATAGGTGTATAAATTCAAATCCATTTTGTAGTTCTCTTATCACAACACACTCTATGTCTAACTGATGACTAATATTCACCTATTACACAATTGAAGACAATATGTCCACAGTCATAAAAGACACATAACTATGGTCCACCAATGTATCCGCCCTCCATTCAACCAATTACATCAGCAAGTGGGATGGATCACCAGAGACATTCATTCCATGCTCTAGATCCTCATGCGTCTTGTAGTTAATAGGATCTAAAATAATGTTATCTTTCCCTGATGAATTTTCCAAATAAAAGTCAAATTTCTAAAAATAATCAACCCATCAAATCTATCTTAAATTATGGCCCCTGTCTGTGAAGATATAATGAATGTTACTATTCTCTATATGAAAGATAAAACAATTTCCAATGATTTAATGGAACTGTTTTTTAGAGGGTGGAATATATTTCTCAGATCGATTACATATATCTTTACATTGTCACCCTTCAGCTCAGTTTAAACCATACAATAATGGGGAATCAAACTGACTTCATTCCTAACATGATTTTCATCATAACATTATTCTCCTACATGTATTGTGGTAATGCAAAAACCCCATCACTTGTGGAAGTATTCAGGAAATAATCCCATGTAATTCTAGAACACAACAATGAGGTGAAATATTCAGTTACGAAAAGGGAATAAATCATAAGAAAAACAATGTCATTGGGATAAAACATAATCAATATATGATACCACAAAACTTTATTTTATCAAGTCTATGGGATCAGAAAATGTTATCATAGGAGTTATCAATTAACACAAGCTATACCACACTTAAGACAAACCCTTGTTTCCATCCCACCAAGTTAGTCATAGTCATTAGGCATATACTATAATAAAATACATATTTCATCTAATAAATTCCATAAGTGATGTATAGAAAACCCTATTATCATATATTTCACAAAAGAAAACTAGACTAAATAGACATTGAAAACAAGGCATTTAATTAATAAATAATTTGAAATCAAAACTACAGTACATATTATGAATGTGAACCTATATACATAGTCATGATAAATTAATACACCCTATCTCTAATATTTAACATATAAACATCCTTTTTTACCCAAGGTGAATTTAATCAACAATAATATAAAAAAAAATTCCTATTTAGAAAAACTCGGAGGTAAACTATAGAGTGTTATCCAGACATTGTCATAGATCCCCTCCCTCAGCCATAACCATCCTATCATCTTTATACCATTTCCCTAATAATTAAAAATAGAAGAACATGTTACTAAATATTGTTTCTATGATATAGAGTTTCGAGATCCCATACTGAACCACCGAGTCTGAGTGAGAATGTCACATTACCTCATGCATGCATCCCAGTATATAAGAGGCTTCCGACAAGTGGTTATGGTCTAAATCCATCATTTTTAATATTATAAACTTTGTATAATGTATTAGGATATATAATTAACAATAAAAATGTTATACATAATTAGAGTAAACACATAGAAATATAAATATTCTATACATATAATATATAAAATAATCCCACAACAAGGAATGAAAAATAGATATAATAAGAAGAAGAAAAAAATGGATATATGATGGTTCCTCTCGTGTCCACCCCATTTTTTCTACCATCTTCTTATTCCACTCATCATACATCCATCACAAGGCCCTTTTCCTTCATCAGATCCCACATAGAATCAATATACACATCAAAATGATTAATTATTTTTTGCTTACAAGACTCAATAGGGCACCAAAAATGTTTCCATAACATGATTACCACTATTATAAATGGCTACATCATAATAATGATAAATGTGTATATAGTGGAAACATATAATCCAAAACTGAGTGGTTTTTCACAAAACAATCCACCAAAAAACCTCAACTATTCTGGCTTCACTTCCTTGAAGGAAAAAATATGAACAATCAGGGGAACATATCATTTCCAAAGGTGTATTCAAGATTCATTATAGTTTCACATTCCCTTGAACTCTAGGTCAGACCACACTTGACTATCACTCCCATGTGATATATACATCATAACTGAGCTAGCCTAATGATTCTTGATATTCGTTCATGCCTAAGGCCACCATGTCAGACCACACTAGGTCATCATGTAGTAGTGTTATTTCCATGTCAGGTCACATTGATAATCATTCCAAAAACATTCCATGTAGTCCTAATCACTCACGATCATCATTCCCCATAGTGATCACATACTAGTCTAATCACTCATGATCATCATGCCCTTAGCCACACTACAACATCATGTCATGTCATCCATCTTAGTCCATTCATCATGTCGGAAGAATTGTCTAAACATGCCCCCTCTGTTGGGATACTAAACACAGATGTGTCCACCTATCTCGTAGGTACCATTTACAAGAAACAACAAAACATCATATACGAGACATATATTAAATAAATAGTGACATCATATAAAGTATACATATCAAGGGACATATGAAGAATTATTATAGATTCATTATAAATAAAACATGTAAATGATACATAAAAATTGATTAAAACTATTCAACAATTACAATTTTACATAGTCATATATTGTTATGGTCTATCAAAACACCAATAATCAATAACATGTCAATCATGTATTTGAAATATTCCAATATGATTATCATATCATTGAAACATGTATAATTAATGCCCATGTAAGAAAGGAAAATCTTATATCAATGTTATTGATGTTAACGATGGGATAAACCATTTTACGCAATTCAAAAGCTTGTGTGGAAAGCACAAAAATACAGAACACCCCCCCCCCCCCACATTGCTTATTATCATACATATTGACATGTTAATAGTAAAGGATTAAAAATGGATGATAAAAACAAAACCAACTACAATATTTGAGAAAAAAAGTAAATATCCCTTACAATTATAAATTCCCTCACATCGATAATTGTATTATTATCATTAACATATCACATGTTATGATTACATAAAGAGTAGCATGACTTTTCTCTTTGATCCATCATGAGTTTACCTACAACAGAACTAATAATTTATATTAATAGTGGCAGGTGTACAAGGATAGATTGCAATAGCCTGGATGGATTTTTCAATGCAGATTGTGTATGTGTGAAGATATGTAGCTTGGGGAATTAGGAAATGCTTCCATTTGGACATGCAATACAGAGAAGATGGTCTATAGATAGGATTTAAGTAGAAACTGGGTAAGTGGTGGACTTTTTCCTGGATATCCAACCCATGTATGAGCCTGAAGCAAGAGAAGAAGAGTGCCATGCTTGACTGAACTGGGGCACGGATGGACTGCAGTTTGAATAGAAAGGTAGTGGTAGGCCCTCCTGGACTGGTACAAGGGTAAAAAGTGTTCTATTATCCAGGAAAAGATGAACCTGAAGTCCTCGTTAAAAGTATATAACTAATTTCTGTTGTTTTCTGAGGTTTATATCAAGTATAAATACAACACATGAAATAAATCCACTCTGATAACAGAAATATTATTGGATAGACTATGCCTGAAAGAACTATGCATCATATATATAGACCCCCAGAGTGTTTTACATGATGATATGATTCCCCTAAGAATACGTGATCACACATAAATAATTTAGATAGTTGCATTCCCAGTATGACTATTACATGGGTGATCCATGTTCTATTATCCAGGTAAAGAAGAACCTAATGTCCTCATGATCTAGAACTGATCATTCGATGTGCCATAGGTGAACATGATGACGGGCCAAGAAAAGGCATGCATGCCCTTGAATGATCCCATATTGATCTGCTGATTCACTCACATACATTTAGTGGTTGAATGCCACAAAAACCCAATAAAATTTGGAGTAAGGATAAAAAAGTGTGGAGGACATTATCTATAGTAGATATCATGAGACTTATCACTAGTGGGGATGATAATAATCCTTTAAAAAATTATATCAAAATTTATAACTCCCAAAATGATTGTGAAGTAAAAAAGGGAATAAATATGGAGGAAGTGAGATCCCCTCATGATCATTGAAAGATATTGGATACCCCAAATCCATCCACAAGACACTGCGAGAACCTGATGACATATCCACCTCATCTCCTGAAATCCATTTTTCTTATCATCCATTCCCTACGTAAGTCCTCGAGTACGTCTTACAATATATGGGCTTCCTATTTAGCACTCTAAGGAAAAATTGATAGGTTTTTTCAGGACATGATCATGAAAATAGATTAAAACCATATTGGTCATGTGAGGCATCATAAAAAGATCAATTAAATATCTTCTCCATTTATCATGAAAACTCAAAAAATGGTAATAAAACGAAAGGTGGTGAAAGCTCTAATGGTCATTGAAATACATGTGACACACCTAGGATTCACAAAGTATGGCCCCATGACACCTCATGTCATTTCAAATAGTCCTCTTGAATAAACCTCGATAATCCATACTTTCCTAATGAAATATTAAATGTAAGGTATTGATATCTAATGAAGGACCATGGGAAGGCCCATAAGAGAAGATTAAATATCCTTTGAAATTTATGCATGATAAAAAAATCCTTTATTAATCTGTAATAATCTTATAATCAAAACACTGACAGAAGAGACTCGTGACAACTAAAAATTAGGATACACACTCATAATTTACCACAATAGATAATGTTGAAGTCGTGTGGTGCGAACACAATTAAAAAAATCCATCCTATATCCTATACAGATATGTCATGCTATGTGGTGAACAATCAGGATGGTGAGGCCTATAAAATCCCAACACTATTAGAAAAAAATACACTTATAGCACTATGATAATAAAACTACACTATGGAATATCTCTAGTGAACAACGGACTTATCAAAGTAACTGATCATGCGACCAACTATCCTCCCATTTGTTAACATACAAGCGAGAATCCATAGTAGTCATGTGATAGGAATAAGAAACTTCATGTGATCATTCATAGAACATGTGAAGGATCTCTTGTGGGATATGTGAACAACATACTACACTCCCACTACATAACACCATAATCAAGATAAACCAACATTTAATAAAAACTAAATCCACAATTAAATTATTGATCAAAAAATAAATGTAGAGAAAATAAATCAAAATAAGTTTTATGACCCATGTACAATTCACATGAGCCACCCAAATACACGTGAGAGCACGGTGACATGTTTCTCAAATCTCGAGATGCACCCTCAGCTTACGACATTGGTCATAAAAGAACCTCTGAAAATGTGTATTAAAAGCCTCATAAAACCTATTATGTATCACCATTGTCTCACAAAATTCCCCATCGACATTTCTCCCAAGCCTAGCAACATCTTATGTATGCATCACATTTATCATATAATGATGTCTCCTTATGTCAACCAAGTCTCATGAAAGAACCTAGGCATAGAAATGGGATCTCGTAACATCCTATTAACATATTAGATAGGACTCATAATTACCTTCATGTATGTCATCCATGACATGTAACATCCTCTGTACATTTCAACCATGAATCATAAGAGCATCAAGGCATATCAATGGGCTCTCGTGACATCCTTTGGGCATGTCAGCCAAGACTCATGACATTCTCTGGGTTTATAAGATAGGATGTGTTATTCCCTTCAAGGATGTCATCTATGACATGTAACATGATTTATACATGTCAACATGGATATATGATATCATATAAACAAATCCATTAGGATATTGTGATTTCCAGAAAATAGGTCAACTATGTTATGCAACACCCACTAGATAAGCAAGGATAGGTCACCAGGGCATCCTGGGTTTTGATAGCCTCATCCATCCCCAGTGTGTATGCTCTGAATAAATGGGAATCCATAGAGTGTATTCCCCAATAAATGGAACAATAAGGACTCTAGTTCTTACCATATTCAGGATATATATGCCACCTATTCGATGATTGAATTCCATATTGATCATCAAGGAGGATCCCATTATATAATCCGCTTAAAATAAAAATATATTGATCACTTGATAACCATTATTTCAAACGAATCATGGATCATATGGTAATAGTGAGTTTTAATAATTATTTCATCTACAATATACACTATAGGGTTATAGGGGAAGCCTTGGAATGTATGCACCAAACAATAAGGAAGTCTCAGGGCATAAAAACCAATTAATGAAATCATATAGTCTATATGAAATAAATAAGGAATCCATCTGGGTATAATCCCTTATAATTACTCATATAAATCTTTATTGTGGTCATAATATCCCCAAGTGTAAGCATCCCCCATATCCTATTAGTATGATAAGGGACAACCAATCAATAATGACTCTGATTCCTAACATACACAAGATATATATGATTTCTTCTCAAGGCTCATGTTCTTTACCAAACACCCCATGTATATTTCCTCTACATATACCCCATATCTAACTCCATGAGGCTGATCATCTATTCCCCTGTGTTTCAATCACCAAACCCATATGACGTGTGATTTAGGATATGCAATGAACTCATCATTAAGAATCAAGAATTTATACTATCCAAGGAAATCCTAGTATGTATGCCCAGATGAGTGGTATGGAATGAAAACCTCTAATATAAGGGCATACAAATTTGGTCCAGTGCCATGGGAATGAACAAACTATGACGGTTTTTATTGTTGTAGTAAAAAGGATATGTAGGATGCCTCATAATGTATCAATCCCATCCTTTGAATATTAACCGCCTCCTCACGTGGCCACACATTACAAAGAATGTGGTCATAAAACTTCGACACATAAAGAAGCTATTAAACATTAAGAAAATGGATAGAGAACCTCGAATAAATATATTTGGATTCACTAATATGACCTCACATTCCATGGTTCAGGAAAGAGACTCAAATTCTTTTATTGACAAGAAAATTAACCAATGAATCTTTTTGTTAAGGTAATTAGTCCTTTATCAGGGTTAGGTTGAGATTCATGAACATATCTTAAATATTTATGAGAGTCTCTAAGTTTTCAAAAATCCCACCCCCCTCAGGGTTAGATGAGCTCGACCTCCCATCCTCACGATCAATGTGAGTCCCTAAGAGTTGATGGGCCTCAAAACCCACATGGCCTCTATCCATTGGAAAGTAGGTTTGTACCTATATATAGACGGGGGGACCATTGGGAGTTTCTTGGAATTGTGAAAAGGATAACCCAATGAGAAAAACCCATTTCACACCACAAATAATAATGAGATGTAATATTTTCTATAATTCCTATTGAACTACCACATTCCACCTTTTTTATCATGATATTGAAAAATTCTTACTGATGTGAGCCATATACCCATAACATTACTAACACTCAGATTAAAAGGAATTATTGGTATCAACAACATCATATTTAAATTAAACACATTTTATTTTAGTATACTATTCATCTGAAATATTATTTCTCTCTCACTACAACTATATATTATATCCTATTAGTTCATATAATGATAGTTCCTTAATATTTATACACTAATAGATGGATATCATCTTCGAATTACTCCTCATTGGAATATCTATCAGTACACCTTCCACCCGATCTAAGTTGAACTATAATTATCCATGAGCACTCATCCCATGGTTAACCTTGCGAACTGGATGAACATATGGTTTAAAAATTCTTTTTCCCCCACATTAATGTCCTGGTATTCTACATCGAGAATTCCTAGATTGGTTCTCATTAGCATGTCAATCCCACAGTGAGTTAGTTTAAGTATCATTAATTTTTATGGGATGTCTTACTAGTTGAGACATAGCTATAGAGACTTCTACATATAGAGAAATTGAATATATTTTTAACATTGAATTTTAAAAAAATAATAATTAAATTTCCTATAGAGTATCCTAATAAAGCATGGGTACCTCATATGTTTTATCTACGATGATCTTATGATCAATACTCAGTTTATTTGAGTAGGATTTCATTCTGTATTGCTAATAGAAATTGTCACCCCCATCAAAGAATAATTTTTGTCGTGGAATCCAGCAATAATTGGCATTGATACATGAAATATAGAAACAAAAAATAACTCTTCTAATTGGACCAATAGTTCTATGGATTCATATTAAAATATAAAAAAATAATAATAAAAAAAGGAATTATATTTTAGTGGTGGTGTTTTGATATAAATTGTTTCATATCAGAACCACATAGTTATTGATATAGATTTGATTCAAATTTCTGTATCTTTATTGATGGAAAATATGACTATATGGGGGGTGAGAAGTAATTTTAATAATTTAATGGAATGAACAATAAAATATTATGAAAATAAAAAACAATAGTGAATTCATTATTCTTAAGTTTAAATTTTGTTGAAATAAAAAATAAAAGATAAAAATATTTGTAGTTTCTTGAATACAAAAGATCATAATCCACTCTTAAATATCTTCTACTAATATTGGAGACTAGTAGTCACTAATAACAGAACATTTCAATATTTTACAACCTTGTTTATAGACACATACTTATAAAAAACCTGACTGCACAACTTATACAATTTACAAGAGACATACCCATTTATGTTTACCTAGATTTGGATAGAGACTCAAAAACCATAATTCATCTTAAGTTGTTGAATATCTAGAGAAATTAGAAATTTATTTTTATTCGGGAAAGCATAAATCAGACAAAAAAACAAAAATAGAATAAAACATGATTAAATGAATAAAACTAATACATGAGAATTACAAGATGATAAAAATTTCAAGTTAATTGATGCTTGAGGATTCTTGGTCACTTAAAATAAAAAAAATGTTGAAGTTTTAATCCTTCAGTTATCACATAAGGATAAAAGAATTCATATAAAATCACAAAAAATTCAGAGAATCAATAATGTTGAAGATGAAATACTAATTGTCTATGTGAATTATCTTCATATGAATATGTTATTATTCAGCCATAAAATCTCCTAGATTATTAAAACTATGATCATCTTGGATTTTGTAGGTAAATATTGGATTCAGAACACTTTTTTGTGTATAATGATCATATAAAATGACTCTTAATATTATTATGTTAAATACTGATTAAAAAAATAGCTACATTTGAGATTTTTATTTTATTAGGAAATAATATTATAATACAACAGAAATATTTTTATAATTAATTTTTAAAAATTAATGATTATATAATAAAAAATAAAAAATAAAATCTTTTAGAATATATATTTAAAAAATTTAGTAAAATAGGTCATTGTGTAAACATTAAATGGCATGAATAATTGACCATAAAAAATATTAATATTATTTTCCACAAATAGAAATAATTTTGTCCTCATAAAATAAGATAACTTTTAACTAGAATAAATATTTTAGAGACATAAAATGTATTAAGAATAAAAAATATTTTTCAAAAAAATGGTAGCTTATTTTTTTTTCGCAGTGACTATGGACCCGCCACTGAAAATACAAAGTAGTCGCTCATGACCTATGAATAAAAAACCAGTGGTGGATTGAGAAATGCCATTTTAAATTTAAAACATTGGATTAATAGACAATATTCTACAACAAAAGATATATGAATAATATAAAACATCCATTATGAGAATTATTTCATGAAACATGTGAAAAAGGAATTCAAGATAAGAAATAAAAAATTTTATACCATGAAATGACCAGTGTTGACTCAAGGCACAACGTTGAAGATTTCAAGTGGTGTGTCATGAAACTCAAAAACTGTTTTTATTTTCTAGTCTTGAATCTACTCACCCACCATTAGTATTTACAATAGCGAGTCATCGAGAAACCAAAAATGGATGACTGGAAAATAGTCA
Organism: Viscum album; assembly: GCA_963277665.1. Taxonomy (NCBI): domain Eukaryota; kingdom Viridiplantae; phylum Streptophyta; class Magnoliopsida; order Santalales; family Viscaceae; genus Viscum; species Viscum album. The sequence continues at coordinate 497,287,791 of OY728151.1, read as the reverse complement.
AACATCCCAAGGAGAAATTTGCTGTGATGAGACTCATATGTACTATTCAAACATGTTCCACTACTTCAAAAATATGAAATAATTGAAGGATCTATAGAATAACATTAATATCTGAAAAAAAAACTTGTGTAGATATTCCAATTAACTAGAATTCATTTTTCATATATCTGAGGAAGATGGAGTTTAAAATGAATGGTACTGTGTAGGAGTTCAAAAATATTGTGAGGGACATCAAAAAGTGTAATAAATATGAAATTAAATGGAATTGATGGAAAATATTAAATCTATACATTTATGATTGTATTAATGATGAAATCAATTCCTTGTCCCCCAATGAAACTACGATAAGACGAGTAAGTGTATAAGAATCGAGATTCTTTAATCCTCATTTATAATTAAAATACAAATCAACCGCAGAGGGAGACCAATCCCAATAAATTCACACTACGGGTGTGATCCCTGGCCTTATATGTGGGCACACACACTATAGGTGTTCACTTTTCACATTGAATTCCAAGCTCCAAGTAGGGCTTCATTAGTCAGGACTTCATATGGGGTCGACTGAATGGGCCTTTAATTTGGTTTATTGCTTACCAGGATTCTTCAATAAGCATGGCCAATATTATTTACAAAAAAAATTAAACATAAGTAGTAAAAAGATCTATTAACTAACATTAATAAATTAAATATAATAATTTAATTTTTTTTAAACAATTCATTATTAAGTATTTTTTAAACTAATGAAAATTTAATTAAACTGAGAATTGAAAAAAAATGTACATTAATTTATCAAAACAAATAATTTTGATAACATATTAAATAAAATTAAAAATAAACAACCAATCATCTAATAACTAACAATTATCTCAAATATATCATAGTATTCAATATTTGTAAGATATTAAATTATTTTTGGAAACATATTATATAATGTATCCTCACATGAGATCATACCAAATTACCGATGTACAGAAATTTTATGTCACACCTAAGGTAAATCCCTTATCATATACCGAATGGTTGTTTCATATTTCTCATTAAATGAACTATATGTGATGTAATTTATTATTATATTTGGAAAAATATGTCACTGGTATTAAAATATTGTTAATATTTTTAATCTCCCAATGTCAAAGCACTACGGTCCATGAAATCCAACAATAAATCAGTGCCTCACTAAAAAAATATAACCCCGATAATTCTAAGTTCATAATTGGTATTTTCCCTTACTAAAATCAGTTAAATAACATTTCCAATTATTTGTATGTAAAAATTATATCATTATATAATAATAATCAAAATAAATTATTATCAACAATGGTTTTGGTAATATTTAAAAACTATGAATATGATATAAATCTATAGACATGATGCTATATCTTTTACATTAATTCTTTATTCCTATAGAAAAATTAAATTAAATATGTCCTTCTGATTAGTAAATATAAACAAAATTATTTCCTATAGACAACACATGAAAAAATATAATACCTTAAATCTAGACATTTGGTTGATCTTTTATGTTATTGATATCCCTATAATAATACTTTATGAAATGCATATTTCTATAAAATAAATATTCATGCCCGTAGTGGTATTTACCTTGTTTAATATGATGGATAAAATGATACTTCAATATCTAATTACAGAGACACCATGATGTTATGATATTTTGAAGAATTTAATAGGTGTTGGATATATGAAATTGTTTCTTATATGTTATTTACATTTTTATAATGCATTAAAATAAATTGATTTTTTTATGATAGTGTCTATTAACTCATATTCCAAGGATAATAAGGTTGTGAAAGAACTTATTAAATCAATAGTTTAAATGATCCTCAATCGTAAAAAATGAACATCATTAAATCATGAAATTAATTATTTCTTTTAAAAAACAAAATTTCCTTATAAATAAAATACACTTACTAATAATATTATACCTTTACAATAAAATAGATTACACCAAAGTTGATATCCATTCTAAATCAAATCATCCAAATATCATTAATCATCAAAGAAATATTATTTTAAGACTAAAAATGTGGGGTTGATGCCATTGAACTTATGATTATCCTTAAACCCATGATGATATCCATTACATTAAGGTTAACAAATCATGAGAACCTTTATTCTTCAAAAAATAATCAAAATCCTTATAACACAGATATGTTCATAGAATTTTCAAGATATTCCATAAATCCCTCTCTATGATAATCTTTATAAAAAATTTCATAATTAAATTTTTATAAAATCACTAGGAAATTTTACGATTATAAATATTACATAGTTAGTGTCTATAATATCTTTATCCAAATCAAACAATATCAATTTTCTTGGCTATTGGAACCATTCAACATATGTTATAAAAACTTTAATCAAAATTTCATAGAACTATCCACATGTTTTTTATGATTCATATATTAAAAATAGCATTAATAAAATTCATAAATACCAATACATAAACTAAAAAACCAATCCACTTAATTCATAAAACATTAACTTTGAATCTTTACATTATTCCTTAATACATATTTCCTTACATCAGTTATATATAGTCTCATCAAACTCATTAGAAAAACCATTTTATATATCTCCATGATGATCATATTCATAATATTTCCCCTAGGAAATCAATTTTTATTTCTCCCAATAATTATATATTTAAAATATTTAATTTTGATGATAAATTAGATCAACTAGTATATCTATCCATTTATTTATCGGAACCATTCATTTTTCCATAGAAAAAAGAAATCTATTTATTTTAATTAAACAACCAAATAATCTTCCCAGTCTTATAAGACATTATTTTTATTACTTATTCACACATTCTCATCATGAATGATGTTTAATATTATTATCTCTAATATTTTATTAGAAATAAAAATTTCTCTTGTTATGTCTGTTTCAATTTAATCTATATTGAGGTTGTTAATTGGATGACATGATAAATGGTGGGGCAAAATAATGTTGTCTATCATTCCAACTCCTATTTCATTTTCTTCCTCATAAGGACTATCATTTTATTGTCCATAAAATCTAAAATTAACACCAATCCTCCAAGTTACAACAATTTGATAAGAATATAAAAATGGTATAATAAGAAATATTCAAACATAATAATATGGAAATCATGAAAAGATAAACCCATGAATTATAAATCATAACACCTTATTTTAACAATATTTTTATCCTATGTTATCCATGGAAAATAAAAAACTCTAAGATGTTATACTACACTAAGTCTTATCCCTTGGATCACACCAGATTTACCCCATCATATTTTTAAAGGATAAATAAGCAATGATTTGATACCAACTACAGAGACCTATGGATGTCGTACATAGACATCAAATGAAAATATAAGAACATTCAAAAAATTACATAACTGTCATGACATTTCCCCTCGGGCCCATTTCATGATTTACCTCAATCCCACCTTCCGAAGGCAATCGGTTGGTGACTAGCACCAAATGCGTCATGCTTCATGTGAGAGGCATTTTCCTATGTACATGTACACACACACACACATCCACATCCCAGAGCTGTAAAACTAAAAAAGAATGCCACTATAAAACCACTGAGTAAAAGTACAAATGTGAGTCAAATAAGCCTGAATACAACACTAAAAATAGTCTAAATAGAAAATAAGAAGGTACAAAATAATCTTTGGATAACCAACCACTTGAAACCGCACCTGATGAGAAGAATAATATAGCTACTCAAATCTATAAAAGTATACCCTACATGTTTGATCTCACTGGGACCTGCCTAGTCCTAGACCCCCGTGTCCATCATCTAAATGTCTGCCATCTGCACGATGCACTACACATGTGGGAGAAGCCTTTGAAGGGTTTAGTAACACAGTACTCTGTAGGGGACATGAGTACACTAAATTGAAATACAAAAAAGCAACAAAAAAAGCCACAAGGTAAGTCCACAACATAATGACAACTCACACTAGAAATAATCCAAATAATAGGGAAAAGTTTCATCAGTTATAGTCATGATTGTTTCACACTTTTGAGGGGCTCCTCACTGATGAGTCACAGAAGTCTCTCATGCCACTTAGGTCCACACTGTTGCTGCTCGTCTGTCAGGCCACTAACGTCCACACTGCTCTATCAGGCCATTCAATTCTACACATTTTTTGGTTTTCTAGGCCATTGAGGTTTACAAGGCTACACTTATGTCAAGCCACGATGGTCCACAAAGAAGCTAGTTTACTGGGCCACTCAGGTCTAAACGGCTGCTTCCCATCTGTCCGCTTGATCCCAGGAGAATCGCTCCACAAGCTGTATGATGAATTTTAAATTTCATGGATGTATTTTTGGAGTATTCCAACATAATCTCCTCATCAATTTAATTCCAAATCGACAAACATTTCATCGATCGGACACTCGGTTTGTAAGTTACGTACGTTTTTTAGAAAGGGGTTTGGTCAGGTCCGGGTCCAGTCCCACACGGTCGAACTGACCCGACCTAGGTCCGACCTGGTCTAGGCTCGCCCAATAGGCTCTGGGTTTATCCCGTTAGGTGTGTTAGAGGCACTAGGCGCAAGTCTGGACTGTTTGGCCGCCCCAACATGCGGGGGTGGCCCACCCCTACCTGGTCTGCCAAAGGTGGACTGGATCACTTTGGCCCGGACACATGGCACGTCTGAGGGGGTATCCTCCATAGTCTGTAGAGCCAGCAACCTCAGTCAAGCACACAATCAAAGACCACATACATTTTAAGCTGCACGACTTGTGGTTGGGGGCCACTACTCTAATGCATCACCACGATGGTGTCACATTCTGTCTACATCCATGGTCGACGGGCCGCAGCCCCCCCCCCCCCCCACCTTCCCACCACATTGCACACTGAGCGTGCCACATCCCCCATGCGGCCTTGCAGTCATCTCCCTCTCCATCCCATACGCAGTGCCCAAGATGGTGATGCCTCTTACCAGTAGCCGCCACTATTCTTTGGTGATGTCATACCGTTGGTGTCGCGCCAGCAGCACCTTCCATGGGCCACATGGTCCACTCAGGTGGCCTGATCTCCGTCCTATTTGTGCCTATGGCTTCCATGGGGCTTCAAAATACTTACAAAGGCCTCAATCTATTCCTACCACCTTTTTGAATTCTAGACCATGAAAAATTCTCATATTGAGGGGTCCCATGCCTTGTACATGATAGTATGAGCTCTTCGCATTAGTGTTTTAAAATAGTGGGAACATGGGATTTCTGTTCTAATCGATAACATTCAATATAAATGAAAATAACACAAAGAGATGAACCCTCCCGCAAGAATTCACAATCTATGGATCATCCTGTTCGTGGGTTGATCTTCATTCTTCGTCCAAAATAAATAAATGGGAAAACATTAAATAATTCAATCCCCATCTTTGAAGCAATTTTTCGTTGGAGCAGTCCACCCACAATGATTCATGAATTCGAAGGCGTTCTTTCTTTCCAACTCTATTCTTCGAGGTGCACCAACGTTGCTGATGTTCCATCGGCATTCATCATTCATCGTTGGAGATGAAACTCACTAGGGTTTCATTAGAGAATTTCTCATGGTTTAATTCTCCTTCTTCCAACATGTGAACCAAATAAAAGAAAACACGTCACAATGTTTCTATTACATAGCATCTTCATGTCATTACTCTATTTAATGTATGAATCAATGTAGTCCTAATGTGAAATTTAATGTATCACTACGTCAGGTATTAAATATCCACTAATTTTCTTCATTAATGCCCCTCTTAGTCTCACCGCATCATCTCTATGTCATCAGTCATCGGTTGATAAAGGAAAATACTAGAATTCTATGTTAAATTCTTCCCTCAAATCATCTATCCAAACACCAATTTAAATGTTTGAAAAAGTTTCTTTCATGTCTATATAATGGAATATAAATAAGTTTAAAATTCCATTTTGGGATCACCGAGCCTTGAAATCATGTTTTTTCAAATTTCCTTGTCTCAAAATAATTATATATAGCTAAAAATAATTACACAGATATTCTGAGATATTAAATTTTCCCCACGTTAGGGCTTTACGTCCTAGAAATCAAAAATAAGTCTAATCAAACTAATGGGGGTACTATTCAAAAATATGAGCATTTCGCTCCCATGTTCTCTCATAGAGATTTTTATGATGCACCAAAAATTATCTAGAAGAAATTCCCATCCATGTCGAACCCACTCATATCAATCCTCTATCTACACCAAAAACTCCACAAATGTTTTCTCATCATCATTTTCCAACTCTCTCCAGTCGATGACGTGCAATGGATCATTCACATGCCTCCTCAACTATGACACGTGGATATAATCATGCACCCATTGTGTTTGTGGTGGAAGAGCTAGGATGTATGCTATATTGACAACATTTCTCAAGATCTAAAAAGGTCTGATAGACCTCTGAGATAACATTCCACACTGGGTAAATCCCTGCAATACATTCTAGGGTTATACCCTAAAGGACACATGATATCCCTCCTCAAACTCCAAGGGTCCCAATATCATTTTGGCATAAGACTTATGTATGATCTGTGTAATCCTCATCCACACCTGTATGACCTGTACCATCTTAGTGGTATCACATACCAACTATAGAACAATGAGTGATGACTCACTGGGTCTATCTAGCATTGAGGTGATCTGCATGGTTGTTCTTACAAGGCCTCAGATGGTACCATTCCAATACTGGAGTGATAGTTGTTGTTGTTTGAAAACTCCACCAGTGGTAGATGGCCTTCCCAACTATGACCAAAATATAAACCGAGAGATCGAAGCATGTATTCCATGGCTTGTATATTCAACTAGGTCTGACCAACTGTGTCTAGATGTAATGTTGTTCTTAGGCATAGTCATGTCTCGAACACCTCTTTTAATCCCTTCTACATATGGGATGTAATGTGTGCATCATGATCTGAGATGATATTTGATGGAACTACATGAAGATACATTGTCTCAAGGAAATATAGGTGTCCCAAGCCCCCTATCATTCCCTTCACCTGGATGGGTAAGGTGTGAGAAGACATTGTGAGTTGGTCATTGATAACCCAGATAGAGTCATGGCCCCAAGAAGTGCATGGTCATCCCATTAATAAGTCCATCGAGATACCATCCCATATCTAATCTGTTAGCTCGATTGGTTGGGCCATGCCTGTGGGAACCTAGTGTTGGGGCTTCACTTGCTAACAAGTTAGGCTTATCAATATAAACTCTTCTACTACATTCTTCATCCACGGTCGATAGTACTGATTTCGGAGGTCCTGGTACATGTTTTCCACGCCTGGATGTTATTACAAAGGTTATTTATGGAATTCCGACTACACCTGATCATGCAACACAACTTGTATGATGGTGCTCCCTCCGGAAAGGATAAGGTGCTCCACACCTATCAAAAATCCATCAGGTTCATGTCCTAAGGATAACTAGGAATGTCCGACCTCACTTTCGGCATCCCTGACCTTTTCCTACCTAACTATTTATAAGAGTGTGGTAGTGACAGTCATCAACTGTAGGTAAGATTATCTATAATCATCCATGAACGATATCTACATCACTGCTAGCATCTCTATGGCCTCACTTAGTAGCTACAACCCGGACCTCCTACTGAGTGTGTTCTCCACCACATTCCCCTTCCCAAGAGAGAATATTATCATAAATTCAATGTCGGGGAGGAACTCTAGGAATATCCAATGTCTGATGTTCAGTTCCTTCTGGGATAAGATATACCTGAGACTCTTGTGATCGGATCTAAAATTAAACTGCTCACCCATCAGGTAGTGTTTCCACATCTTAAAGGAAAAGACCACTGCTGGTAACTCTAGTTCAAGGGTCAAATAATTCTTCTTATAATTCCTTAACTGCCTTGAGCCGAAAGTAATAACTGCTCACTCCATCATCTGGAAAAGAAGCTACATGAGATTTATCTGATATGCTAATGTAGATATCATTATAATATCAGGGTATAGATCAACACAGAAGATTACCTCTATATGGGGATCTAGTCTAGGAACATACTCCGGAAGGACTTCCAAGTAATCATCCACCACTATAGGGAAACTCGGGATCCCCTAGTCCACTACACCGAGGGTGAGGCTGGCCAACTAATGAGTGATCTTTTCACCCTCCTCCATTAAAGCATGTCCAGTAATGTAATTGTTCCTTACTCACTAGTGAAGGAAAACTCGGTCCCATCCTCATGGATTCACCACAATTTGATCCTAAAATAGTCGATCAAAGCACGGACTATAGATAACCAATCCATATCCAAAATGACATTGTTAGGCCTTGACGATGCTAATATGAAATACCATCTAATTCAATAACCTCATAGAGTATGCTTGCACTTATGTCACTAGTTTTTAATCATCGAATCCACTCTAATAGGAGTCTTTATCTATAAGGATCGAGTTTATGACTCCAACGAATTCTCTGAGCTTTAAAGGAGAGTCGTGGAATGGAAAGAGTGACTATCACCTATGTCTATAAGAAACACAAATATGGTAGAGAAGGAAAATATCAAACATTGAATCATATATGGATTATTGTGGTCATAATCTTATGCTTCCTGAAGCTGAGCTTTCCTATGTCTTCATGCTCTGTGAGTTCAGGGTGGGCCACCTAAAGGTGGAGGTAGTAGTACCTCAAACTGTCGACCACTACTTGTTGCTCAGCCAACCCCCTTCCACATATGCTGCCATACAGACCTCCTCGTTCGAACCTCTACCTTAGTCTCAGTGTTCCCTCAACCATATATTGATCGTATGTGTGATGGGTCAGTTAGTCATGAGAAATGTGTCCCTTACCACCACATGTGTAGCACACCCTACTCTTGTATTGTCTCCCACTATCCTGGTGGCCTCACACCCCCGCTACTGAGTCCAAGGGGAATCCACAAGACAATCTGACCCATTTGGACTGATGCGCTATCTATCATTTTCCTGCCACTGATTGATTGGAAACATGTCGGCCAGTGGTGGCACCCACTATCGATTCCTACTCTAAGAGGAATCTCTCTAGTATTAGAGATCGCTAGAGTACTCCATCCTACATGTGGATGCTGAGAGACAACACCGATGCCCTAATCTACTAGAATAGTCCATTATTGAAGGATCAATCCCTAATTAAAGGGTCTTTCACCATGTCAGCAGTGTAGTGGGAAAGCACAGTTAACCTCGCTGAGTACTCAGCTACCGTCATGCTGCCCTACTGAAGCTGAAGTATCTCATGAATACGCACCGAGCGCAAAGATGTGGGGAATATCTCCTTTTAGAAAAGCCACTCAAAGTCTGTCTAAGAGAGGGTCACCTCATCATGCATCTATATGGTCAAGATCAACCATCTACCTGCCGAGCCTCGCAGAAGGCTCTCAGCTAGGACCAACATCTCATCAAGTGGTGTCCTCACTAAGCGGAAGTCCCACATCACTACCTCAATCCAATCCCCAGTGACTAGAGGATTCATCTATCCCTAAACATGGGAGGTATCTTTCTATAAAACATGTTCCAAGAATTGATTCTGTGCACTTCATCTACTAGTACTGCCCACAATAGATGTTGACCAATGGGTGGGGGTAGCCCTGGTTCACCACCTGGTGGGTCTATCTCGAGAAATTCTCCCTAAACATATTCCTCATTAATAGGTGGTATGTCCTCCCGAAAACATACTAGAATTACGGTTGGTCATGCACCTAGAGGCTTCCTGAAATAGATTATGATAGGCCACAGTAAACAGATTATACGTGGTGAGGTGACTCTTATATAAAATAACATATGGAGACACATTTTCAAAAGTTTTTTTGCATTGTGATGAATAGTATAATGCAAGGTCTTGGTGTTTCGATACGTCAGCCACCACACAAACATTGGTCTCCCAAAATCTAAAATTCTATATTTTATCATTTAGCATTGTTTCCCAAAAAACAACAGACTCTCGGTCCATGATGTAGAACCAAACACCATTGATAACACTCTGTCACGACCCGTCCCCTGAGGCCTATGTCGTCACATACTGCAAGCCCAATTCCCAAAGGACCAGGGTTGGCGACTAGCATTGAACGTGTCAACCTGAAAGTGGGATGCATATTCGTGTGTACCAATATGCACACACACCCAAACACATCCCAACACAAGAAAAGTATACCAGCATGCAACTATATAACCATTGAGTACAAGTTGATCTGTATGTCAGATGGGATAGAATACAAACCCAACAAGAGTTTAACTAGAATATAGGAAAGTGCAAAGGAATCTCTGTATATCCAAACTATGAAAACCTTACTTGATGGGAATTATAGTGTAGCTATTTGACCCTTTAGAAGAATTCCATGCATAACTGATCTCATTGGGCACTACCTGGTCTTAGGCCGGCAAGGCCAATGTCAAAACGTTCATCGTCCGCATAATGCACAACCCATGAGGGTGAAGGCTGTGCAGGGGTAAGAAACATAGTACTCATTAGGGGACCCCATTCCACTAAGGATATATACCAAAAAGTAAGAAAGATCACACGATGTATAATTTATAGCATATGAAGAAGGTTTATCAGTTATAGTTATGAACGTTTCACACTGTTGGGGGACTCATTCCTAATTAGTCACTGAAGTATGTCAGGACATTGTCTTCTACAGAGTTGCTGCTCATCTACTTGGCCACTGATGTACACACAACTTCTGGTCTGATCAGACACTGAGGTCCATGCAGCTACTTGTCTGTCGGGCCACTAAGATCCACACGACAGAAGCTCGTCTCCATGCCTGATCCCTAGAGAACTACTCCTCAAGTCAATCATTGAAGTTCAGCATCCATGAAAAAATCCTTGGAGTATTCCAAATGAAACTCTTCATCGCGAGGGTTCGAACATCGTAGACAGTTCATCGATCGGACACCGTATTTTTAGGTTAAATAAGTTTTTTAGAAAGGGTGTTAGTCATGTTCTGGTCTGGTCTGACCCCGTTAGTCCTACCCAACACAACTCGGCTCTCTCCTAGCCCGCATAGGCAGCCTACCCTGCCTAGTCTTCCAAAGGTGGACCGGTTCCCTTTGTCTAGGATGTATAGTGTGTTTGTGGGGGGGGGGGTTGGGTTTGTCTTCTACTACCGGGTGAACCGACCGCCTCGGTCAAGCACACGATCAAAGACCATGTGCGTTGAATCCAAGAGATCCATGGTTGTTGGTAGCACCTCCCATGCAAAACCATTCTAGTGTCATGTCATGTAGTTTTCCATGACCAATGGTCCATGGCCCTCCACAACCTCGGTGTGCGCTAAGCGCAATGCCTATCTAGTGCGTCTAGCCGTCGCCGACTGCTCCGTCTCGCACGCGGAACATGGGGCGGTACAACCTCTTTCCTATGGTCACTGCCCCAGGCCCTCCACCATGCTAGTAGAACCTTCCTTGGGGTCCCAAGTCCTCTATAGTAGGCCAATCTCATGCCTTCTGAACTTATTATTCCATGGGAGGTCTCTTTCCCATCAAAGGAATGTGTCTTTAATTACTGGGATTTTGATTTCTTGACCATGAAGAATGCATAGACGGAGGTTAGTCGGGCATTTTCCTTGTCGACCCTAGCTCTCTGCATAAGATTTTTAAACTAGGGGAGGTTAGGGATTTTAGATCTAATGGATAACATTCAATCCTGATGCAAGACACCCAAAGAATGACACCTACCCACAAGAATGAGTGATCTATGGATCGAAATATTTTTGTGTTGATCAGCATTCATTGTTTAATGTAAATAAATGGCAAATAATTAAATAGTTCAAACCCCTACCTCGTTGAAATTTTTCATTTGAGCAATCCATCCATGAAGATTGAAGAAGTAGAGGGTTTTATTTCTTCCAGGACTCTTTCATTAAGTTATGAAAATGTTGATGACATTTGGTTGGGGTTTTTTGTTCTTAGTTGGAGAGGAAACCTTCCAGATGATCATTGTAGAATAGCTCGCAGTTTAATTCTCCTTCCTACATCGCATCAACCAAATAAAAAAACATGTCGCAGCGCTTTTGTAATGATTCGTCATTGTGTTGTTATGATGACTCATTTATGAAACAGCATAGTCCTTATGTGACATTTAAAACATCGTTGCGCTGCGTGTTTTTGATCTATTAATGAGATTCAGTAATGCACATTTTCATCGCACCATAGGGTCACCATGTTAATGCTCTTTGGTTTAGAAAATAAATAAAATATATTTTCAAAGTTATTTTATTTTTCTCCCAAAATTTCCAAACATTTACTTTTCTATTGGGTCCATACCGGTAAACGTTAAGTCTTTTCTAAGGAAATACCTACATTATGAGTTCATCGATTCCCTCAGATATTTGTTTCGAGTAATGTTTTAATAGTTTTAAAAACCTGCTCGCACATTTACTTAAATGGACATATGAAATTAAAAAATTCCATTTCGGGCTCATCGGGACTCTGAATCACTTGTTGTCAAAGCGCCATGTCTCAAAATAATTCCACATAATTAAAAAAACTCATGGAAATTCTCAAGAAATTAAAAAACTATCCATTCCATAATCATTTAGTTATAGTATCATTTGAAACATGTATGTGTAATATAAAATCATAAAATTGTCCCATTATGTTCATTGTATGTAGAAACCTTCATAGACATATCATTCCTAAAACCCTTCATCATTACATAAGGGAAAAATAAAAATTGGTGACTTTATTTTCATAGTAATTTATTACTATGAATACATCCATAAACACTTGAACATAACATGAAAAGGTGTTTTAGAATATGATCAAAACATTTTAAAATCATAACATGTATATAATAGTCCTAAATCTATATCAATATTATAAATATTGGTAGTTCCTTAGTTCTGAATCCAGATGTAATCTGGGAAAATGATCCATTAGTGGACAACATTAGAATAAAAAATAATTTTTTTAATACAAATTATCATAGGAAATAATTTCCATAGTGGTCAAAGCTTATTTCTAGGAATGTCTTAGTAGAATGTGTTCACTTCTAAAAGAATTCTAGCTCTAATGGTCCACATTAATAACTATCATTGTGAAAATGTATCATATAAAAACAGGTTCACTCCCTATTCTGTACATTTATATCTCATCAGATACGAATCATTACTCACTAAATTTTAATGAGATATTAATACAACACATCCGAGGTTAAAACATTACCAATTTCCTTGGGTATAACGTAAAATTACTAGTTATATATAACATAACCACCATCACATAATGGAAACAATTCAAATGTGTTCAAAAATATCATAAAATAATTATAATATCCAAATTATGGAAATACATGTATTTTTATAATCATTTCAGCCTAGCATAACCCACAGAAATTGAATGGGTTTCATTAACAAACCATCATTCAATAACATAATATACCATGAAAAAAATCATTTTGTATAAAATTTTGTTCATTAAAAAATAGAATAATATAGTGGTACAATAAAAAATTTATCATTGGATCATATCCCATGTAATTTTGGGAGAAATTATTTTCTTTTGTCTTTGATGTATAGAAATTACATTAAAAGAACTCAAAGAAAAGTGATTTTTAAAATATCTATTGAATTTTTGAAATTAAATAAATAAAATATAAATTTTTTTATGTTTTTTAAACCGTTTAATTATTGAATAACCGTGGATGTAGGTAAAAATTCTTAAATTCATTGAGCAGTTGTGGAAATTTGATATTCAGTTCATGGTGTATAAGATAAAAGAATAATTAATTTTATACTTTCGTTAAAAACAAATAGTTCCACATCTAGAAAATGACAAGAATATTCCTGGAAACCCATATTTTAAATTTAAAAAAAATTGAAAATGAATTTAAAAAATAATACTAATATTTGATGAAAATGAATTAATACATTTTTTTTAAAAAAATAGATATGGTTGAAATTGTTTTTTACCAAAGTGAGAAATAATTTTTATTTTCCATAAAAAAATTATTTTGTATCCTCAGTACATATAATGGGGAAAATGTAACGAAAAAATGTATTCTAAAAAATGAACTATGTTGAAGAGAATTGATGAGTTTATTTATATTTATATCATTATATTTCATCATGATAACTCTAAACATAAAAATAATGTTAAATAATGAGATTATGATATAAAACCATGACAACATTGGTAACATTTGAACCATAATCAACATGAAATAAAGATCCATACATGGATATGTAAATCAAATAAAAACTCAAATGAACAGTCATATAACACATTAATTGAAATTATATAATTCATAGAAATGAAACATTTGGTGAATATAGAATGATTATCATGGAAATAAAAGTGAGACGAAAATACCTTACCTCTTGGGTAATAATAAGAATTGTAATTCCAAATAACACATAATATGAAATAAAACATTAAATATCACGAAAATAAGTACACTAAATTAATAAAACGTCATAGGGGTAGTATACACCACATAAAATAAATGAGTGGTGAGTACGACATACATCCCGCTGAAATAAAAAAGGGAATAAAAATACATTTCTATATGTCCATCATTATTCATATAAATTAAAATCACTTATTTCGTAATTATATATTTCCTATAAATATATTAAAAACTGTTAAATATATTTATACTACAATATATGATTTATTCTTTACTATTTATAACTTTTTTAGTAATAAATCTTTATGAAAATAACTTTTTGTGTGATATCTGCTTTGTTTTTTGCATGCCTGTGTTGGTTTGGAAGTTTTAATCTATTTATTTTGATCATGGTTAAATAATATCAATAATTATAATAATTATATTATCATTATATATATATATATATATATATATATTCATTAATATTAATAGAGATAGTCAAATAATATACACAATTTATAGAGACAGTATGTTGCATATACGCATTCATATTGTTTTTATTTTTTTGACAGATGGAATGAATTAATGGAAAAGTTTAAATCACCATAATAAACACATTATTATTTCATATATATCATAAATATTCATTATTTCCATCCTAATTACCATTTGTGTAAAATTTAGTTGAAAAAAAGTCACATCTCTTTGTGGAGTTGGTGGTCCACACATATACACAATCAGAATTATCAATATACAACATATATGAATATAATATTTTATATATGATATATTCATTTAAAGTATAATAATTTTTTAATTATAAAATTAAAAAATTAGAACCATCATACTATGCATCCATTAGACATGATGATGTGAAATGAATCGTATTTCCATGTGTATATGTTAAGTTGTACACACGCGTTAATGATATGTTTTGCATCCCATTCAATAAAATGAGGGTGAATGAATGCGGTTTCATAGTAATATGAATATTTCATTATATTTAGTTTAATTAATTTTTTGTTATATTAATAACACGACATTTTTAAATCAATTAAAATATTAACTAAAAATAATCTGATCAGTTATAGTGATTACCTCTTCATTGAAATAACTCCTTTAGATCTCCAGTTAAGATATTTTCGTTGGTTTTTTTGTAAGATAAAAACCTATAGAATATTTATATGGGAGTTAATAATAAAACATTGTATATGTTGGCTGAGATATAATTCACATGTTGGTTTGAATAAGATATAGTTGGTTTATATTTTATAATTAATGGGTGGGGCACTCTTTGAATTTCATAAAAAATTATATTAATTTTGAAAGCCAAAAATATCTAAATTAATAATGTTAATAGAAAATATAAATATGTTTCTCAATAAACATATCTAATAAATTTATTATGTAACTAGATCATATTTTAACCCTATCATTTTTTATTGACCCTTCATTATCCCTTTTGGAAAAAATGGCAATATGAATGTTTTGTACACTTTAAGGGTTAATAATGTTACTATATAGACATATCAATGGAATAAGAGGATCGTGATATATTTTTATAACAATATCCCACAAATTTTTTTCACATATAATAGTTTTAGGAATTTAATATATTTTAATAAAATATTATTTATTAAAAAATAACAAATTTGTCATTTTTAATAGTATTAATTTAATTTGACTTTAAATACATCAATAAAAAAGAGAATTTAGAATATAATTTATTAATAACTCCATAATATGTCATGAAGATTAATAAAATTTTAGTACATATTTACTCACTAAAATTATATCATATTAAATATTTTTAAGAGCAATTATATTATTTTTAAGTTCATTAAATAAATACTATATTAGCATTGTATAATCCATGAAGGTAAAAAAATATTTCCAATTTATAAATGACTTTTAATAAAGAAAATAATTTTATTGTCCTCATAATAGAGATTCAAATTAATTCATAACGTTCTTTCTTCATAATGTGGACAAATTATAAATATTTTAAACAAATATAGTGACATATTAGAACTTTATTTTCATTAAATATTATATAAGACATTTTCCATGAAAAAGTGTCAATTATAAAATAAAATTTAATAACAAGGAATTAAATGTAAAATTCCCTTCATCTAATAATAAATTTTATGGTGTAATATGACCTTATCACTTAGTTTAAACAATACTATCATGATATTCCCATTACTAGGGCCATAAATATTACCATGATTACAATTCATATTCCAAAAATAAAAGAGACATATCTATAAAATATAAAACTCTTGACTAAAAAATTGAATAAATTTTACCAAATTAAATTCTTATAAGTAGAAATAATTAATTTTAAAATAAATGTAGAAATAGTGATAGAAAATGGGTTTCCAGGAAAATATATTTTTGTAAGGAAAATAGGATTTGACAATAAATCCATGATAAGTAATAATAATTATATGAATCTAAATTAATATAAATATTAATTTAAAATATTTTTTTAACAAAATCTCCAATATGGTTTATTTTAAATAAAAAAATTTGAAAACATTCAGCATTAGAAAATAGTTCATATTAAATTAGTTTTAATGAAGAAATTAGATTTAAAAAAATAATTAACAATTAATAAATAAAATGAAATTATTTTTATTTAACAAAATAATTTAGATCATATTCCACATTAAAAAATTATATATATATATATTGAAACATTAAATGAACTCATTTCTGGAAAAAAGTGATAATTTTTAAAAAAAATGAATTTTCACTATCCAAGAAAAATCCAAACTTTTTAAAAAATACCATTAGTTCAATATATGATAATTTATATATTATGATTAAAATAATTATATTAATTTAATTAGATACATTTTCATAAAAATAATGAAAATAATTATAATATTTTATCAGAAATAAATAAATTAATATTTTAAAGAAAACTTATTTATAAAAAAATAATAAAAACATTGAGTAATTAATTAATAGTCATTATTCAATAAATTTGTATTTATTATTGACATTATATATATAATGTAGTAAATCCTCTTCATAATCACCAATTTAATGGCTAGGTGAAGAAATTAAATAATATTATTCTTAATAGTATATCATAGTTTGTTTAAACTCATTGTTGCATATAACAAAAGCTACGACAGAAGTTAACTCTATATAAAAATATAAATATTTCATAATATATTGAAGAGTTACACATATATTTTCCATTGACCATGGAAAATCCAATATGAACGGTTGGCTCACATAGTTTTTAAACCATACTGTGACCCAATGGAGTTACTATCCCCAAGAACCTCTACCCTACACTATTTCAGCTCACAATTTGATAAACCGTACATTAATCATTTCAGTTTCCCATATCCTATAAATAATTTTTCATCGATATTTTGGCCTCTATTCTTCGATAGAAAAATGGTGTGCCCATAAAGAAATAGTGCCCATAGTTTTTCATAACAGTTACTACTAACTGTAACCAACTATGTGCCTTGGAAATTATTTTACGTAACCTTAATTATGGGTAGGGAATTATCTAGACAATATATAAACCTATAACATAAAATTGAAGCATCATTACATGTCTATAAAAACAATATTACATGTAACAACATTTTGGATTTCATTCTAATGCTCTATTTACTATATGTCTTGTCCACCCGAAGAAAATTCATTTTTTTTAGATTTTCTCAACACATCAAAACATGGATCCAAACTCCTCCCTACAATTGATAAATTCATGCCTAAGAATTCTTGATAACAAATACAAACATTACATGCCCCACTAATGTTGTGAATTCCAACAGAAATAGATAGGCTGCATTTCTAATTTCCCAACATGACTTTTAACAACAAATTACATATGTTGTATATAATTCATTAAAACATGATAAAAATCTTGTAAGCAAAAATGATGTACAAATAAAATATATATCCTAAGTCCATATAATCCTAAAAAAATGATCATTTTTTGTCCAATTTATCATACTATCTTTTCCACTTATTAATATGTTTTTTAAATTTTAAAATGAAGAATTCCAAGTCTTGGTAGAACCACCATAAAAATTTCACTTTTAAGAACTTCCTTAACATCTAGGAAACTGTCATGAAACTATTAAAAACATGATAAACAAGATCACAATTTTGGACCTCACCTTTAGCATCCTATTTAATTGAATCACCCAAAACAAAACCATCTTATAGTAACCTTTTCATTCTCGATTTTTCTAGGGATGAATAACTCAACTTTGTAGTACACCCATCTCAATCCAATAGGATTTCTGGTTTGGTTCCTCATCAACCACATACCATTGCATCAATGAACAGAATTCTAACTACATAATACAAACTAGAATCAAAATTATATTCATCAACATGTAACGAGTCACCAAAACTACATTATAAATCCATTATATAAGGGGATACTAATATCATTCTAATAACTATTAATACTACTCATACCTGACATCAGACAATGTTTTAGGAGAAAAAATAACAAAAAAATCCATCATTCTATAGAAAAATCGTCATTATATATTCAATATATGACTATTGGGTCATCACTAGCTATCCTATGTCTAAAAACCACACTCAAACTCGAACCATGCCAATATTTTAACATGCAACTATTAATTACTATGTAAACTAACACCACATTTTTTCATTAATACAATGTCATATAAAATACATAAATACCACCACACAAATGGTCTCAAAATACCATGAAACTAATCACATTAGGGAATCTCACTAGTGAATAACATTCTTCTTCCAACCATAAGAGCATCCATGAAGTCACATTAATGACATATTTTTTTCATAAAATAATATATCTTTACCCACCCATCCCTGGAATGGAAAACTGTAATGGATAATAACCAACTCATTAATAATGATTAACATAACCATATTCCATCAACAATTCTATATTTCCAATAATGGAACTCATGGTGTTAGTATAATTTTTACATTTAACAAAGATCACCAAACTCAAACTTCCAAATGTGAACTCCCAACATTATGGATTATCTTATACCACTCCTTGATCATAACTACCATAGAGATTCTAAATCAAGCAAAAAAATCATATTGTATTATATCTGCATATTATTGATAATTTTACAGCTTACTAAGAAGTATTACAATGAATTGTGTAATATCACCCCTAAACTAAGTGTATACGAAGATTCTATCGATATGTGTGTATATATATCTCTGATCTATTTTCACATCAAAACTGACCATATGAGCCTTTAATAATCAACTAACCCCAAATCTCTTTACATTTGTGACCATTTCATATCTCGGGTCTACAATCTCATGACACTTGGTTCATGTCAAAACCATCCTTTATTTCATAAGTAACTCCTATAATTTTCTCAATCCTCTGGGTTACAAACCCCAAAATAGTAAAATTTTAATCCATAAATTCTCTTCGTGTACCCATATAATCATTAAAATTCCATATTAACTATAATATATTAGAATCAGTCATGATCCAAATAATCAGTATGTAGAATGTTTACATCCTACACCACCCATTACATGAAATAACACATTCTAGAATGAATCACCCCCAAAAATATCCTAAATGACCTTGAAATAAGAAAATTCAGATCAAAATACACAAGGATGTCCATTGGAAATCATCTTTCTAACCAAGAACCTCACCCGTTCTATTATTTGTCAAATAACTGACTGCCTCATGACATAATTTTTGAAATTAATGCATCAATCTCACAACCACCGGTGAACATATTTTTAAACCGAAATAGTACAACCTAATCAATGCATATTTTGATACCTGACTTCTATGTTGTTATGCTGTAAAAAATAGGAATATGTGGATATATATAAAAACCTGAAAACCATTCATTCAACGATATCTGAATCAGTGTATAACAAGATCACTACCTATAAGGCATCTAAAAAATAGGATAAATTCTATCATAGGATTCCCTTATTTATTATAACCATCGAATCGTTAAAATACAATCTTGAACTAATGGATTCAAGGTATTCCCCCCATCCATACCTATCATAACTCAAAATAGGTCTAATAATCCCATACACCATTCCATAAGGTCTCTCACAGCTGAATTATATCCCTAAAAGGGTAATCTATGAAATGAAATGTTTCAATCCTAAAAACTATCTCTAATGAGGACAAAAAAATTTAGGTAAAAAGATCATCGATCTATAAATGATAAATCAATGAATATATGTGCAATGAAATCACCTTCCATGCATCGAACCACTAAGCCCTAATCCTCTAAGAGCTTCCATATTAAAAAAATCATCCTAGAATTTCATAATACAAATAAATAAATCATAAGTATATTATGCTAATCTAGTATTTATCTTCATATATACCCCCTTGTAGTTCGACATACCCAATAAGCACAAGCTTAATTAAGGTTTTATATTTATTATTTATGTTTCCTAGATAACTTTAATTTTAACATCACAAACTATTAATTTCCTAAGAACATGAATAAATATTATATATATTTTTCATTTCTAAGGGGCTTTATCCAAAATTATCTAGGCCCTTACTATAACATAAGGTGAAAAATATAAAATTTCTACATTCTTAAAATATCATTTTGATCTATAAAATATAACCTAAATAAAATGAGACATAAAAAAGGTCACTAAATCCTATTAGAAACAACAACATTACCATTAAATGATTCTCTCAAGGAAAAAACTGTAGATTATCCATTCATGCGGTTTATTCTATTAGAAACACTAAATAGTTTATTTAAATAATTTTACAAATTGATGTTTATTTTTAAAAATAATTTTGTTCAGGCGTTTGTAATGTCAAGTTTCGATTATAAAAAGACGTCATTACAATTTAATTACATATTTATTTTTCTAATTCCATGTAGAATTATATGAAAAATTATTACATATTTTTTTTCAAACCATTAAATTAATATATTATTACTCACAACATCATTAGTTATAGAAAATAAATATTCCATGATAAAGAGTAAGAAACTATTTATGTAATAATTATAATATCAATTAAATAACTCTTTAATGATAAGGATATTAAATGAATAAAAATTTTCTTCTGTCATATAATGGGACGTGTCATGTAGGAATCCATATAAAATTTTAGAAAAACATTCTATATAATTATGGAAAAAATTAAAATATTTTCCCTTATTAATCATACTAATAACACCATAGAGTTATATACAAAGATATATAAAGACAATAGAATCCCATTAGAGTACCTTTAATTCAACATAGGTTCAGTTATATGGACACAAATTTCTAATCTATGGAGTTAATTTTCTATAAATTATAATTGGATTTCCATGTAAATAGAACTCAATAAATGTATATATATTACAAATAAATCGCAAATTTTATGGGTTAATGTAAAAAAATTAATCTAATATTAACCAAAAAGTTCTAATTAAAGCATATATAGATTCTTTTTTATGGGACAGAAATCCCATATTTTATATGTAGACTCTCTTTTATGTTTAAAGTGACCCAACATTTTTCTATCATCTATAAGAAATAATGTGAGTAAATTAACTTCTTTTTCTAAATCATTATAGTATATAAATTCTTCAAATTTAATAAAATTAAACTTATATAACAAATTTAGGCATTTAACTTCTTTTATAAGGAATTGATTTTTTCATCCATTATATATTTACAGTTTTTTCGTTGTTATCTTTCTCATGATTGTGTCCCCTATTACTCTTCATAAGACCAGTAATGATTGTTTTACCCGTATTGCTTATAATTTAACAACTATTTTATGGTGTCCTTATCTTGAAATGAAATTATGTTCTATTTTTGGTAACCATTATGTTTCAAATAATCCCTTTAATGAACACGTTCTATGATTCTACATTATGTGGGTCTTCGGTAAAGGCATTATCATGTATTGAACCATAGGGGATTAAGATAAAATTTGAAGTGAACAACTAATTTAAGCAGATGTGAAGAGTGTAACACCATTAAACTATTGATTAAAAGAATAATTTTTTCTATAGCTAGATTAAGATGA
Organism: Viscum album; assembly: GCA_963277665.1. Taxonomy (NCBI): domain Eukaryota; kingdom Viridiplantae; phylum Streptophyta; class Magnoliopsida; order Santalales; family Viscaceae; genus Viscum; species Viscum album. Next base: position 497,265,427 of record OY728151.1, on the reverse strand, counting down.
AAAATTGGGCCTTTCGAGAATTGATAAATATTATTAACATATTTTTATTAATATGTGATCATTATAACATATCCCTAGAATTTTGTGTTAGAAAATGAGTTACTAAATTATGAAATAAATGTATTATTTCACAAATAAATATTAATTTATTGATTAGTTCTTAGAAAATTTGATATCTATTTTTTATAATGTCATTTTATTCTTCAATAAGTTGTTTTATTTAAGAAAACTATTATCTCATTTAGTGTGGGGAGATTATAATTATCTTCTAATAATTTAAAAATATATATAATAATGATTTTAATGAAATAATTATCACTCTTACGATGATGTTAATAGTTTTCTAATGATTGGTTTTTACTTAAGTAGTGAAAAATATCAAATTTTCAAGAACTATCGTTCATATTCCTTAAACTAATTAATTAAATATCATATTATATTTTGTATTTTTTTAAAATTTTACATATTATACATTTTATTTAGTAAAATATTATTAATTCTATTTTAATATGAATGATAAATTATATCAATATAAGTTAATTTTAAATGATTAAAAATAAATTTATTAAAAATAATTCTTAATTGTGTTTTATTTATTAAGATAAATTATAGTTTCGTTTAAAGAAGAATATTTAAAAAGGAATAACATTTTTTTTATTATAAGGGTAAAATTTGGTAATATTGTATATTGAATCTTTTTTATTATGAATTATATTCATCAAAATTAGTTGTCAACTGAGTAAGGGTAAAATAGGTTAAAATGGTTAAAACAAAAAACATCATCTCAATATCAGCATTACATATGCCGTGATTTCCTTTTAAATGATAAAATCTACCCTTTTGATCCAAAATTTCAATAAATGGGATTGTTGTTCTATTTTCCAATAATAATGCCATTTAGATTATTTTAATGTACAAAAAATTCAAAAATGTCACTCTCTTGAATTTAATATATCATTATTTTTTTATATATGGATCAAAAGAAAAAGTTTTTTTTATAATTTTTTAAATAATGAATTATTTTTTATTAATGTAAATTTAACTTAATTTTTTATGGGGAAAATAATTGCCGTGTGTGCTTACATAATGCCAGAAACATAAATGTTAAATATTAAAAAAATATAATTTTTAAAATAATATTAATAAAATATGGATTAAATATTTCTCTAAAAAAATTTAGATAAATTTATAATTATTGGGATATTTTAAAGGAATATATTAAATTTAAGTTGTTTTTGAGTATTTAATGTGAAAATAATTGATTAATTTGAAGAAACGAGGTTAATGATATCTAATTATATTATTATAATATAAAAATATATTAAAAGAGGATAAATAGGAAAATATATAGTTATAAATTTAATATCATTTTCATTCTTAATCTATTTTTCAACATATATAATAAATTACAACTCTTTAATTATTATATTTTAATTTACGATTAAAGTTATAAATGTTTCACAAACTATTTATTATAAAATATATGGTTTAGAATGATACAAAAACCAATCTATATTTTATTGGAATATTTAATTTAGAGATTTGTCAAATTTTTATTTAATTATATACAAACTTTGATTCATTTTTAATGAGTATTACAATATTAAAAATAAATTATTTCTAATTACATGCATTCATTTTACATCCATTATATATGTCACCCCTTTCTTTTTTTATTATACATCCATGGTGAATATAGCATGAAAAACACTTGGCCAATTTTTTTAAACATACCAATACATAAATTAGTTGTTTTTATCTTCTAATATAACAATTCCAATTGTCCATAACAAGGGATAAATAGGATGTATAATAAAGAGGAGTTAATTGTTTCCCCTTTCAGTTGATTTATTTTTTACAACCTATAAATATTTTCTATTTATAATAAAATATAATTTTTAATTTAATATATATATATATATATATACTGTTACACCCCTATAAGCATGATTATTATCCCTATTTTTCTTTTAATGTAATGTGAAATTATCACTAATGCATACGTGTGGACTACCACCTCCACAAAAAAATACAATTTATTTTCTATCATCCCCATTATAAAATTTTAATTATGGTTTGATTAAATTTTATATTTTATATTTATGAAATAATTATGATTTTATTTATAATATCACATTTACCTTCATAACTTCCTTTCATTTGGGAAATGGAAATGTCTCACTTGCGTACTTGAGGACCACCACCTCCATGAAGAAATTTGTTTTCATCGATCATTTCACTTTTACATAATTGGTAATAAAGATATATTTAATGATTATATGTGATATATATGATATATTAATGATTTAATAAAGGTGACTTATTATTTATCTTTCATTAAATTTATCCATTAGAATTTGGAAATTGTGATCATGTGTACATAAAACATATCATCCCTCTAAAAAGATTAATTAATTTCTAAATATAATTATTTTATGATAAAATATATATACATATATTCAATATATATGGTATTTAAATAATTATTGAATATATAGATATGATTAACTTATGATCAATGTTCCTAAACTGGATAAAAAAAACTAAAATTCTTATGTAGAATGAAATTGTTCTTGCTCAAAATAAATTAGAATTTAATTATAAATAGTTGATAAATTTGTGTTGAAATGATATATGTGGATCATATTTTATATTATAAGTATTTACATGATTTTGGTATATATTTTTAATTAAATAATATATATTATAAAGGTTGTTATAGAGAAATCAAAGAAAGTTAAATTCATGGTAGGATTTTATCATCTCAGTTTGCCTTATTTTGGAATTAAGTTATGTTACACACCTATCTTATTTTATGTGGTGTATACACTGAAACAATGAAATTTTATATCATTATTATTAATATGTTCATGATATCTAATTAATCAATTAATTTTTTTAATTAATGGGTATTTTGATCGAAAATAATTAATGTGGTAATGTATTTAAGTTACAATATAATTTTTTATTGAGGTTTTTTATGTTTCTGCTGATGAATTTCAAATACATACCACTCAATAACGACATGAAATATAAAATAATATCATTATTTATAGATACTAAATTTTTCCCCTTTAATCGTAATCTAATTATTAACTCATGATACTGAAAGAATGATTTCAGTGAATATTTATGTTTTCTATATCTTGAGCCAAAAATCCATTTTCATACATGTCAACGATTTCAATTATTTTTTGCAAATAATTTTACTATTTCTATTTTATTTTTTAATGATAAATTTACCAAAAGTTTATATTTTTAAAGTTATTTACAATTAATCTTCTTTTAATCTTCTAAATGTGAACTTTTTAGCATTCTACAGATAATATGATTGGAATCGTTATTTTAACATAAATGGGGTGAACAAAATTCCCACATAATGACTGTTGAAGGATTTGTAGATTTATTTATATGTTTACATATTTTTTTATAATATATTAATTATCATATCATTTTTTAATATTTTGATAATAAAAAGTGATTTTAATGATAAAAGGGTATCTTTCATAGAAATATTATACTGATATTGTATTAAAAGTATTCATAAAATATAAAAAAATTTACTATTACTAATTATGTAATAGGGACATTATTTAATGACAAAATATAATTTCCATTTTTAATGGCTTCTTATGATTATTATTTGTGGATGATTCATTGAATCCCATTTTATTCTCATGGGGTACTTACATAATTGTGAAACATTTATGGATCATGTTCAATTTATATGGGATATACTATGATAAAATACTTAAATGTTTAGGAACCTGTATTTTATAAAATGGTCATTCATGGACTAATGTTTAATGATAATTTTTTCACAGATATATTTGAGTCTAATTACGTGATATGTAGGGAAAAAAGTTATACAGTCCACTGCTGCACTGAGTAACGATAAATATATCGTTAGATAATGAGGATATGAATATTGAGTGAACTAGTTTTTGTAATGGAATACATCTTCTTTGATAATATTTGGGGTTAACTATTACCATTGATACAATGGAATTGTGAGTGAACCTAATACAAAATAATAGTCCAAAAAGTTATCATGGATATGGATGTGATTTACTAAGATGATGTGAATTACAAAACATTATTTCTTATTCATATTTAATGCTTTCATGGATAATGATATTCCATTCCTCTCTGGGTCATGTGTTATGAACAACCATGATTTATAGAATAAATCAATATTTTTATCTATGATATATATGTTATCATTTCCTAAAGTTTTTCTCATGTTATGATACACATAGGCTCAGGTTAAATTTAATTGGATGTGGATATCTCCCTTATTTCCCAATATTGATCGTCTCTGGGGACCATTTCATTTGATTCATTTCCTTATATTTTTTAAAAAAGATTTATTATTTATATGTATAAGATGGGTGATAATTATGAATAAATAAGTGGGGTATTATATTGATATCATAGAAACAATTAATTTATGTATCCTTGTTCCAAAAGACCTTAAACACATTGAACATTGTAATTTAATTTAATGTTATATATTGAATGTTAATCAAATGAGAAGAAATATTTTTAAAAGAAATGAAAGGGTTTATATACCGAATTAATTCCAAACATCTCAAATTATATATTAAATTAAAAAAATATTCTAAAAATTCTTAAAAAACATTCACATGGTATATATAATTAAATTATTACATATTTATATTTATTATAGTCACATTTAATCCATCATTAAATTCCATAAACAAATTATTCCTATAAATCCATCAAGCATGTGATATGACTCACTACATTCATAATATTTTAATATAGTCACCCCATGTAAGTCATGTCAAAACATTAATAATATATTCCAATTATTTACATTACTATGTATTCAAAATAATTCAAAAACTATAATAGTTCGTGTATTCAACCCCCACCATTTATCACATAAAATTAATAGAAATGAAAAATATGTATACTATATTCTTATATTTGGGATTTTTATTCAATAATAACAGAAATAAATTAATTATCCAATATAATAATACATCTTAAACAATGTTTTTAATTGAAGCCTCCCAAATTTCTTCACTGGAATCATATTTCGAAAACCACTTTCGATTTAAATTCATTTTATTTTCCAAAATTATATTTCAAAATAAATCATAAAATTAAGTAATTCAATGGGGTTCTAAAATATCTCTATTTGGAATTTTTTCAATAACTAATAAAATTGATTTTAATTTATATTTATATTTTATTAAAGCTATTTTATCTTCACACATTTTTATATAAAATACAATGTTCATTTTGTGAGGGGAAATTATTATTATATCAAGATCAGCCAATATTTATATATTAATATTCTTTTCATTATTTCCAATGACTCTTTATCCCACCCTTTGTTGAGAGAGTCATTAAATTACATATAATAGAAGGTATGTTCTAGGTTTCTTAGGAATATATCATCAATTAATCATTTATCAGTTTATGTGAGCTATATACATTCATTAAAAATATTAATTTTACACTATAGAATCAAATATAGAAAAAAATACTCTCTTTGAAGTTATCATCGGTATAATAAAATTTTATATATTTCATGTCACTTATTTTTTAATATGGAAAAAATAATCATCATTTTTTGTTTCAATTTTTCAAGATTATCCAAAGTTAAATTTAATATTTTTTTTCTAAATTTTTATAGGAAAAGTGATAAGTATGAATTTCATTTAATAACCATCACTTGTAATTATATAAAAATATATGAGGAAACATTTATATATTAATATATATTGTTTTAAAGTTAAAATAAAACCATTTTATGTTATTAATAAATAGTATACAAAAAACTACTTTTATGGCTAAAATATATTCCTACCATTTAAAAATAAAATTAATCAGTAGTAATAAATTATATTATTTGAAATTTATTTATATCATATCTATCAATCAGGTTATAATTCAAAATTTTGTTTTTATAATGCTAAATTGAAAAAATAATTTATCATAAAATTCAAAATTTCCTTTATTCCATAAAAATATTTTTATCTTTTTTTCTAAATTTATTTTAAAAATATTTTATAACACAATTTGGATTTCAATTTGACAAAATTGTAACAATATATAATTATTTAATATATAAATGTTTTTATTGGTTAAATTTTATATTTTGTTATAATTTATTGTATCCTGGTTATAAAAATCGCTATGGTCGAGAGTAATATTGTTTAAAAGGGTTAAAATATATGAATAAGAAATTAATATATAAAAAAACATGATATATTGTATCATTAATTATTAGTTGTTTATTATAATTAATGTTCCAAATCATGTTTTCCCTTCTTTGGGGTTTTTATAAAATATTATATGTCATAAGGGTTAATTTTATAGTCTCACTATGATAAGAATTGTTCTTGTTTAAATTTATATTGAAAAGAATGATATGAAATTCATTTTTTAAACACTATTTAAATTCATAAAATTTCATTATTTCTATTGAATCGATGTTGTCTCAGTAATTTTTCGATCCACCACTAAAGAAACAACTGAAGGAATACTAATAACGATAATTGATCAATTTTTTTGACTACTTTTCTTCCATATACATATGTGGATTTAATATTAATGGTTTTATATAAATACTCTTAATTTCATTCAATCTATTTGGTTTTATGGATTTTTTAAATGTCTTAAATGAATTATTTTTTAACATATATCGTACTGATTTATTTTTATTCCTTCATAAATTTTATTAATTCTATATCATCCAATACGTGGTTATATGGTTTTCTTAAAAAATAAATTTTCATTATTAATTTAGTTTTAGGTAAAAATAAATTATTTACTAAATTGATGGATTTAGATTTGAATTTAATTTATAAAAATTTTATGCAATTTTGTAGATATTTTATGAATTTTTTTTACAATGATGAGATTAAAAATTGCAATATATTATCCAAAAGACATGATTTATCATGAAACAAACAGTTTTTTATATATATTTATCATATTTCATCCTTTATATATTTACGAATTATAACTAATTTTGTGATCATTTACATTAGTTTTTTCAGGTTCCCTAATTATCTATATTATTTAAAGGAAGAATCTTTTTAAGTAAGTTAATTCATGGATTTGGGAAACTTTAAAAATCGATATTATTGATTCAATGTATATATTTATTTTTTTATATAGAATATTTATTATGTTTTATATTGTTTATTGAATATGTGCAGAAAGATATATAGTCCAAATAGTGATGGTCAGTTCCTAGTTATAAATATCCCCTTAAAGAATTAACATGTCTCATGAGGCAAATAGTTTGGATCATCAGATGGGTATTTTTTGTATACGGTCCCTTTAATTGAAATATTTGAGGACAATGCCTTAATGGTAAGGTTAATTATATATACAATTACGTATTTACATCTGTCACGACCCATCCCTCGGTTCCCATGTTGTGAGAACCCCAAGCCCGCCTTCCATAGGCAAGGGGTTGGAAACTCGCACAAAAAAGGTGTATCTCAAAAACTGGAAGGCATTGCCTTTAAAACTGTACAAACACACAATCCAAGTGCTCAACAAGAAGCAACCATGAAGTAAACTGATATAGTTGAAAGTGTGTTAAAAGTAAAGGGTCCAGAATACAAGTACAAAAGAAAAGTACAACTACAACTCAAAATAGAAAATATCTCATGGATTGTCCACTGAGGATCCTACCAGAAGGGTTGGTACTACTCGTCTCAATAGTTCTCCATGTTAGCTCGTATCAACCTTGTACCACTTGGTCCTGGATGCCTCACGTCTCCACCTAGTTGATCATCATCTCTGCAAGACACAACAAGTTCTGAGAGAAGCCTGTGCAGGGGTGAGTATAACAATATTTAGTAGGGACCTCGCGACCCTCGAAGGTCTCCCAGAGTTCCAAAAAGGAAAAAACCACACACATGACCACATACACAAAGCACGAAGAAATAGTCAATTCAAATTAGGTATATTCCCATACATATACTTATGTTATCAGCATTTACGCATCTCATACATGAGGAAACATAAGGAGCCACCCTTTATGTCATTTACAAAACTGATCCACGAAATAAAATAACACAAAGGTAACCCCACAAAGGTACACCATGATGGTAAGTGTACCACTAAGGTAACATGATGAAGGTAACACCACGAAGGTAAATGTACTACATAGGTAACACCACAAAGGTAAATGTACCACACAGGTAATTCCATGAATGTAAATGACTCGGCTCACAAATGTATCACCACGGAGGTAACCCACGAAATTAAAAGTACCACATAGGTAACACTACGATGGTAAATGTACCACACAGGTAATTCCATGAATGTAAATGACTCAACTCACACAAGTAACACCACAGTGATAAATGTACCACACATGTGACACCCCGATGATATAAGTGACTCAACTCACAATCTGGTATTGCATAAGTATAGGTGTATAGATGATTAGTCCTAAGGCTAAATAATCTTATTTTGTTAAGTAGAAATGATTTTGACCCACACATGATCGATCGGTAACTAACCCCCTCTGACCCACATATGATCAGTATGCACTGACCCATACAGGAACGGTGAGCACTGACGCACACATGATCGATATATGCTGACCCACATAGGATCGCTGAGTTCTGACCCACACAGGATCGATGTTCTTTCATCACGTTACAGCCTTCCATAGGATTCCTCGCACTCAGTGCACCCAAGCTCTGTAGAATCTTCCCCTCGAGATATCAGTCATTCTCGACCACCACTAAGCTCTACAAAGGAGTAACCCAAAAGACTACCCTGTCATAAGGGTTCCAAATCATCAGATGGCACATCAACCGGATTCCCATTCATTATGTTATAGATATTTTAGTACCGAGGGCCCGATAGGAATTCTGTTCAATCCAATCCATCCATACATAAAACGGCATCAGATAACCAAACGGGTCACACTGTTTCAATCCATATAAAAACTCACAGGATGGACAACTCATTTTTCTAAAATGGATACCCTATGAAAAAGTTACATATCACCACAACATGTGCGAATTAAGACTCGTGGGACCTAATTCACAACCTCTACATAAATATCTAAAATTTATATTGAAGTGTCCTTTTTAATTTAAAGATCCCAAAACATCTTACGGATCCCCAATATGATGTTATATGAATGCGTTTCTATATAAGAAAGATTCCGCAACAATTATAATAACATTATTATTGGGAATTTTGTGAAACTGAGTCACAGTCTAGAATTTAATATTCAATCATTAGGCACAAATTGACTGTCTTAATGACATGATCATGACACCATGGATGGTAAGTCAATCGGGCGATACATGCATTACTTATGGTGGGTCGAAGATTTAATAATAATATATTATTATTATTTGAGCGTTTTGGTTACCAGATCCAAACCCCCAAAATATACATCAAATCATTGACTCATAATTTATATCTTGAATTCTTGGTCAAACATCCACTGACAGTTTGTGAAACCGAGGTCGCACAGATATGTTACAGACGAAACCAAATTTTCCAAATGAAAATAATAAAAACATTATTATATTATTATTATTATTAATTTAATTTAATACCTTAAAAACTCATACCCAAAAAATCCATGCAGCACCGAAATAGGATCCTACTTGTTCTAGTCCCATCACACTACACTCTTCTATGCCTTTTAGGATTTTATTATTATTTCATCTCATTAATTTTTCTCTCTCCAATCAACCCTTTCTTCTTCCATGGGTTCTCACACTCCAATTAACACCTTCCCCAAATGGTAGGGTTCCTCCACAAGTCTAGAACGGACGCAAAAACCTATGTCTCAATGTGACACCATACCTCAAGCCTTCCACACCACTGCACCTCATTCGAGCTGAACCATGTAGCCCCCTGGGTCTACTCGCCCATGTTATCAACCGAGCCAGCTCTGCCACTCTACCACAGGCTGTCATTCCACCTTCCACCGCAGTGAGCTGCATTGACTCTCCACATAAAATACCGATATACGTCACACTGCCTATCTCACCCAGAGCCACGCCTCAAGGACATTCCAGAAAAGGGCCACCTCATTTCCCCTTCAGTGGGTCAGTGCATCTTTTTTCTAAGCCCGAAAAATGTAAAAATCACAAATTCAGGATCCTCTGGCTAAGGTCTCTATGTCCATATGTTGGCCTCAATGAAACATTTGGTTTTTTATGCGCATTTATATTTTGGCGATGAAGAACGTTCAAAGAACGCTCAAAGAATGAAACATAAAATATCATGGTATATGTGCTGATTAATGGTCAAGTTTGTGTGGCCATCGTCATTGAGAATCATGGACAAGGGGAATCAACAAATATATATTTATCATAATTCAAAATAAACCACTACCTAATAAATATGTTGGAGAATGTTAATGAAAGAAGGTGGGTCAGAGTTCATCATTCCCACAACAAGCTTCCTACAACGCCGCTCGAACGAGGATCTTCGGTTCTCAATTGTGAGATCTGTTCTTCATCAAGAGCCACAAGATCCTGCTTCTCCTTTCTCTAATGGTAAAAAACAATCAACCCCAAGGAAGAGTTAATATAACCGATTTTTTAATATGTTATTAATTAATTTATATTAAAAAATCCTATTAATTAAAGGGATTTGTGGTTACACATTTTGGGTAGAAGAGCATTTAATGTACTACACTTAAATTCCTGACCACCCTATTGTGGTCCCAATAACCAAAAATTAAAAAGAAGAGGTGGGAGGATATTTAAAATAAAATATATTTATTTTATTTAATCCTCCATGAAAAATTCAAAAACCAACTTCTTCTCTCGACCCATTGTGGTTGAGGTTAGTCCTCCCTTATGAAAATCCCGATATTGCGAGTTCAACGGTGTCTTCAGATATTTAATCTGAGTAATGGTTCAAATGTTCAAAAACACATATCACACACTTAATGAATGTACCTTATTTAAAATTCAATAAATTTATAATGTTCACCCTCAACCCACACTGGTCAAGACTAGTCTTTGCCAAAGGAGGACACACCCTCAATGAATTCAATGGTACTCTCAGATTTTTAATCTGAGTTACTATTTTGAAGATATGGATTTTAACATCAAAATAATTGTCACTAAATTATTTTATTTACGGAAAAAAACTAAAATTACCTGGTGGCCCAAACATGAACCTGTTAGAATCTTCTTAAACAAAAAATACCATCATGAGCTAAGCAGTGGTCTCAAATTTTTAATCCTTGTAACCATTCATGAGTTATAACATTAAGAAAATAAAATAACTTTATTTTATTATTTTATTTACACTTATTCCATTTTTGGGTTTTCCCACAGGAGGCATGTGCCGACTAAACATAAGTCGGTACAAGGATAAACCCTCCATTATGAACACAATTGTGAGCTCGGTTTTCTAATCCAGGAAACCGTTTAAGAGTTATTCCAATTTTTTAGGAAAACTTCTTACTTGCACTAATTAATGCTTAACAAAACAGTCACAGATTATTTCAGGAACTTTGGGCCTCAGAATCATGGCCTGTTAGATTTCATGTTCTCGAAATAATTCCATATAATTAAAATATTATACAGGCATTCTAGGATATTAATTCTCCCCACCACAGGGCTTTATATCCTCGATATCCAAAACAATGAAAAATAAAGCCAATAAGTGTACTGAGCACAAATCTGAGCCTCCTACTCTAATGTGGAATCTAGGAGGTTCATGTACTACCACCGAACTTGCACTAGAGGGGTCGACCATCCACTAAGGACTCACTCCTGTCTATCCTCTATGTCCATCGTGATCTCTATAAAAGTCACCACATTTTCATAGTTTAACTCGCCCTAATCGTTAACGTGTGATGAATCATGCATGAATATCCTTAGTAGTGACACATTGAAAACATTATTCACTCAGTTCATCTCTGGGGAAATAGACAAATCGTATGCCACCTCTCGAACTCTGCTGATAATCTAGAATGGTCTGTTGAACCTCGTAGATAACTTGTCACCCGAGCAAACCTCTAAAATCCTCATCTTGGTGACACCCGTATGAACACATGGTCTCCCTTAACATCTCCTCCCAATGCATCACCGGTACCATGGTGTGACCTCTAAATAGGATAACGTGCTCCCCTCCTTCATAAAATCCTTCAAGGTACCGTCATGTGTATATCTAAGCACGTTGGGCCTTACAGTCAATGTCATATGTTGTGCCTCTAGAATTCATTGAAAAAATGGGGGAGTGGCAGTCATGGAATGAAGGTCAGCTACTCCATCACTATCCCCTAAGGATATTTGAAGCACGACTAGCTGATCTGACGCCTCACTCCGCATCAGTTGACTAGATCACCTACTGAGTGCGTGTAACACCCCGAAATTTTATGAAAAATATTCTTTTTAATTTCACTAATGTCTTGTGTTGTACGCTACACCAAAAGGAGCTTGCACAACACGCATCCTTGACTTGCCTTGCATTACACGCAATCGCAACCTTCCTCGATAGCGTGTGTGGTACGTAATACTGAGTTTCACGAAACAATGATATGCTATTAAAATATTATTAAAACTAGCCGTTATGAATAGTAATAACCACTTTTTAAATTTTAGAAATTTTAACTCTCAAAATGGACTTCATTTTTGGATTCGGAATACCGAAATTAGCCTAGGGTGAAATTTTGGTATTTTTCTGAAAACTTTCAATTTTTAATGAATAGTGAAACCACTAAGTGGTAGGTTAAAAACTGAATTTTTCATAAAACATAATTTTACCGCTTCTGTGAATGGAATTTCGAAAATCCGAGAGACACGGTTAATATCAAGGACTAAAATGTGGTTCAATGAGATGAAAATAATTTTTTGGTGAATAGTAACTTTTTACTTTTTTTTACGGCGGTTAATAGTAAATAGGGTAACTAAGGGTAAATATGATATTAATATTACCCTAACACATGTCCTAATTCTATTGGACAAGTGTAATTCGACCAAAAACAAACTTAGGAATAAAATATGACCATTTAGGCCCACTTGGATTAGATTAGGAAATTTATTATTAATTTATTTAAAGAAGGGTTAAAATAGTTAAAATCAAAGGTTAATAAGTAAATCATTTTTAATATGGGGTTATACATAAGATAAATTCGATTGTAAATATTCATTAGAAAGCTAAAAAGATTTAATACATGATGGTATTTTATTTGTAATTTTTAGACATCAAATAATTTAATTTATTTATGACACAATGATGATGCAGTAATTATCTTATTAATGAAATATTGACATAATTGATGTTATAAACACCAAAATAAATATAATTTGAGACTTTTTATGAATTCCACTAATTTTCTAGGTTACTATGATATATTAGTGTTGATTTAATCAACTTGTCTCGAACATATAATTCTGTTATTACTTTCACAAAAATCATATATCAAATAGTGTCAAAATTGACACAAAATAGTTTTTAAATAAAATATTATATTATTAATTGTTATTTTATTCCTAAAAATCTAAGGTTCGGCCAAATGACTTAGATAAGGATATATATTTTAATAATAAACAATTTGGGGTTCGTTTGGCATGTTATAGTAAGTGTATTAACCATATAGTGAAAGAAAACAAAAAGACACGGTAAAAGTAAAATTATTTAACTTAGAGTTAAATCTAATTGATAAGGTTAAAATAATACCCTAAACTTGTCTAAATCTTATTGGTTGATAGGATTTCGACCCATCCCCACTTTAGCTTCGAAATAAGACCCTTTGGAACCATTATAAACCGATTTTGACTTTAATATAAAATAATATTTTGAGATATTCCTAAGGTGCCCCTCTCCTCCCTTATAAAAGGACACCTCCTCCCCCTCCTCCTCACACCAATTTGAGCACTCAAGCTCGGCCAACCCCTGCCAAAATCTCTTCTCCACTTCCCTAGAAACATCATAGAGGTTCTGGTCTTCCTCAAAGTCCAATTTTAGTGCCCTAAGAGGAGGTCTCAAAGAGGCACTTCAAAGAAGAGGTAATTACCGTTACCAATTCTTTCATCTTTATTTCTTCTTCCACTTCTTCTTATTAGGTTGTTTCATTATGAAGTAATAACATCAGTATCAATAATATACTGATATGTTATTATAAGTATGAAACAACCCTATTTCACCATCTATCCATCCTACGGAAAAAGAAATCACCGCGCGTGCGTACGTACGGAATACCGTCTCCACGCCGTGGTGTAATCTATTTTCCACCACCAACTTACATGGATGGGTATAATGGTGTAAAGAATAACTATACATATTTATTACAACATCATATTGATTCTGATATATTGTATAATCCACTCCACTCCAATTCAATATTTATATAAATGATATCATCGCTCGTGCGTACGTACGGACTACCGTCTCCACGACGCGATGAGATTCATTCTCCATGTTAACCATTTAAGAATGATTATAAAGTATATATAAGAAATAATAATGAAATTAATGACATTATAAAGCTACTGGATTTATGTATATATATATGTATATATGTCATCTACTTACTTCCATTCAAGACAATAAGGAAAGGAAAACAACGTTCATGCGTACGTACGGACTACCGTCTCCATGAACGGTGTTTTTCATTTCATTTATCTATATATTATATATATATATATACTGAATATATATGATATATAAATCATATTTTATATTCTGAAAGTAAGTAAATCATGATATCAAGAACAACAAGTCAAAACACCTACGATAAATGAAACGATTTTACCCAAAACGCTTCTTTAACATGGAATTTACAAAAGAACGGGTAATATAATGTCATAAGTGAACCATATATGATATCATAACAATGAATATGATGCTGTAATAAGTCAATAACATGATTTAAATCATTATACAGGAGGTTCGGACACTTACAAAGCAAGTCGGACCTAAGGTAAGGGAAAATATCACAATCTCATTTTTATCCGAGATTGTTTTTACCTTGGCATTTACTGGGGTGTATTTTATCATCCACATCCATGTTCCCTCAATATGTAATATTGTTTCCATCCACCTACAATTGTTTAAATCAATTTTTACCCTTCGTTGAGTTTTTAGTAAAAGAAATGAAAGGAATCTTTTGTCGTTTTTCGTACGAGGTACTTTTTGACTTTTCCGACAAAAGTACGAAGAATGTTTTTTTTAACTTATACGACAAGAATGGATTTTTAAAACATTATTTCCAAGAAGCTTCCTTTACAAGTTTTCAAGTTTATTTTTAATCAACTTCTTTTAGTTTAAAGTTGTATGACATGTTAAGAAATGAAAAATGTTTTTGAAAAAGAAAGGATATTTTCCTCAAGAATGAAGTTCAAGTGTTTTATCAAAATTATTTTCCATCTAAGATAATAAAGGGTTATGTTTCTATCCCTATTATTACATGGATTTGATTATGTTGTGATGGAAATATTTTTATGAATTCCTTTATCTTATATGAATTGTTTTATGATGTCATGTTGTTTAAGAATTCCATTTTTATTACATGGGTTACGCTATGATGTATGGTTTATGATTATGTGGCACACATAAGAAAGGATTCATTATAAGATGGGTGGGACCTATATCTCCATCCAATGCATTGGGTAAAGATTTTATATCTCATGAGATAGACATGGCTGAAATGGTAGGTTATACCGGTTCAGTGAAACAGGACTGAAATGAGGGTTACTCGATTCAGAAAGGGACTTTGTCCACTAAGATAGTCTTGGCAATGAGTCATGACTAACAAGAAATGATTTTCTATGATTATGTGTGCATGCCACAAAGTTTCAAGTTTCATGTTATGATTATGGGGATATCATTTTCACTTCTATGATTTATCCCATGTTATGATATTATGAGCTCTTTTGCAGGTTAAGATTTCCAAAAGCTATGTTCTTATGTATATGATGTGATTGATATTTCTTTTTTTTACCCTTAATGAGCATTTGAGATCACCCTTTTATGTTTTCTTTTCCCCAGGATATAAAGAAAGGTTTTTAGGTAAAAAAAAGGGAAGATCTTTTTGGGAGATATTGAAGATCTTTCACCACGATTAGAAGATTACATTCTGAGTTTCCAAAGACACTAAACTATTACGATCCTTGTGTGTGTGTTTTTGTTATGTACTAAGTATTCCGACAAAGTAATGTAATGTCCATGTACGATAAGCTTAGGGTCTCTACAGTTGGTATCAGAGGAAAGGTTTAGTCATCCTTTGGAAACTAGGATGCGAGAACTTTAGTGAGATCCCTAGAGATATTTCTAAGGTATGTCTAGGGATGTCCCTAGGGATAAGTATACGTATAGGTTATAGTAATAGAATTACGCTAACGATCATAGAATTAAACCTAAGATGTTGGATATTGAAGGTACTCCCGCTTTATTATGTTGTTTTCCCTAGCATGATTTTTTCCTCTCACACTATTCTTTTTGGGTTTTAGACGATGGCTGGAACCCGAAGGAACCGTGTTGATCAATGCAATGGACAATGCAATGATTGCCCTCTTGAACAAACAAATGTTATGGGAGATGGAGTGCAAAATCTTATTGCTATACTTACACAAGCTATGAATCATTCTGGACTTCCAAATGAGCAGAGAAGGGAACAATATTCTATTGAGTCCTTCATGAGGCAACGTCCACCTTCTTTCACTGGGTCTTCTGATCCACTTGTGGCTGAACAATGGATCAGTACTACTGAAAAGATATTTTCAGTTCTTCAATGTTCTGAACATGATAAAGTCATCTTAGCAGTATATCGTTTGGAAGGTGAAGCTGATCAATGGTGGAATCTTATCAAGAATACGAGGCCAAGAGATGAAATTGAGTCCATGGAATGGGACGAGTTCAAGAACTTTTTTTTCAGTAAGTACTTCCCTCGTATTCTTCAAACAAAGATGGAGAAAGAGTTTCTTGAACTGAGGCAAAGGGACGATGAATCTGTTGGTACCTATGAAGCAAATATTACAAGACTTGCAAGGTATGCTTCTGGAATTATCATCCAACCTGAAAGTAAAGTTGATCGATTTTTCAGTGGCTTAAAACCAAGTCTTCGAAGGGCATTAGCTATAAGAGACTTCAGTAGCTATGAAGAAATTGTGCGTTGTGCTATCAAGGTAGAAATGGAAGTTGGTGTTACATATCCATCTCATGGTTTTGACAAGAAACGAAAGATGGAGTTCAAGGAGAAATCTCAGAATAATGGTGAAAAGAAGATGAATGTTTCCTTATGCACAAAGTGTGGAAAGAAGCATGGTGGAGATTGTCTTAAAGGGACTAGAAAATGTTTTAAGTGTGAAAAAGAAGGCCATCGAGCAGCTGAGTGTCGAAGTAATGGAAAAAGGGTTTCTAATGATGTGAATAAAGAAAACACTGTAGAGAACGCACCACCAACACTTCAATGCTTCAAGTGCAAGGAAATGGGGCATTATGCTAATAATTGCCCTAATCCAAGGGTTAGTGATGATCAACATGAGCAACCACTGAAGGCAAAGGACAAAGGGAAATCACATGCGATCACTATTGGCAATGTTGAATATGACAACGATGTGGTGGAATGATTAAGTGTTTATGTAATGGGATTCCAAAATAATGTTGTATCATTGAGTATTGCAATATTTATTGATGTGGTATTCAAAGTGATTGAGATATTTTTTGGAAATAAGATGATATGCGCATAATGAAGATGAGAAAATGAAATGTTTAATAGTATTCATGAGCTCATGATTGATATAAGGACTAAGTGATATCATGGTTTGAGTATATAGAATTTTGAGGATTTTTGTATGTGGAAAGTGTTAACTTTTAACTGCACTCATGGTTTCACTATGGTATTCAAGAGAATACACGATTAAGGACTTTGAATGTTTGTAATGTGACCAACAAGACATATCTTATGATATGTGGGGATCAACGACAGTATTAAATCTCTGGTAATCATTGTCACTATATTATGAGAGTGGACTGCAGTATTATGTATAAGCCTAAAGATTAGACTGGATTATGTTGGACATAAGTTAGTATTGTTTAAGGATAGAAGATTTTCGATATTATTGATGGGATGTTATAGTAACGTAGTTTTAGAAAAAGGACAACCTGCAGGACGGGCGACAGCCCATCGCTTCGGACAAGGCTGTAGGAATCGAACCCACAACCGAAGTGCGACTGGCCTTTATCGCCTACCACTGACCTACAGGAAGTCCCTGTTTAGTAGAAACTAGTGTTATTATATTAAGCAGTATGATATATGAAGTATAAGCCCATTTTAGGAACCATATATGATTAATCCCACTATAGATCGACTTATGTATATAAATTTTTCTAACCTTTTGAGACAGATGGAATGACCCGTCATTCTATCACATGATCTGCTAACACTTCACGAATAACAAATTCAACTTCATTTATTTAAGAGATGAAGTGGAAATTGTTAAAGGCACGAACAACAGTGAGATTGTACCAAAATAAAGTAAGTATTTATTCTAATTCAAATTCTTTATCTTTAGGGAAATGATCTTGAAAACCAAAAATGTTGTCCTAGTTCTCTTATACCTGATGAATCAGATGGTACCTTAGATCGTCACAAATTTATGGATTTGTGATTACTGGCTTTTCCATAGCCATGTTCTCTACCACTCTCCATCAGAACATGATGGTTAGATTTCTCTTCCATATCCATATTTTCACCTATGTGGAAACCCAGTGATTAGTTTATTTGGGTAACCGTTAAGTTTCATACTTTAGTTTTTAATGATTGGTTTTGGTATTCCTTTTTACGATGTGGGTTTCTATTAAAGAAACTTTTGAATAGTAAACCATTTATAACCCCGACGAATTTCGAGGGCGAAATTCATTAAGGGGGGTAGAATGTAACACCCCGAAATTTTATGAAAAATATTCTTTTTAATTTCACTAATGTCTTGTGTTGTACGCTACACCAAAAGGAGCTTGCACAACACGCATCCTTGACTTGCCTTGCATTACACGCAATCGCAACCTTCCTCGATAGCGTGTGTGGTACATAATACTGAGTTTCACGAAACAATGATATGCTATTAAAATTTTATTAAAACTAGCCGTTATGAATAGTAATAAACTCTGTTTAAATTTTAGAAATTTTAACTCTCAAAATGGAATTCATTTTTGGATTCGGAATACCGAAATTATCCTAGGGTGAAATTTTGGTATTTTTCTGAAAACTTTCAATTTTTAATGAATAGTGAAACCACTAATTGGTAGGTTAAAAACTGAATTTTGCATAAAACTTAATTTTACCGCTTCTGTGAATGGAATTTCGAAAATTCGAGAGACACGGTTAATATCAAGGACTAAAATGTGGTTCAATGAGATGAAAATAATTTTTTGGTGAATAGTAACTTTTTACTTTTTTTTACCGCGGTTAATAGTAAATAGGGTAACTAAGGGTAAATATGATATTAATATTTCCCTAACACATGTCCTAATTCTATTGGACAAGTGTAATTCGACCAAAAACAAACTTAGGAATAAAATATGACCATTTAGGCCCACTTGGATTAGATTAGGACATTTATTATTAATTTATTTAAAGAAGGGTTAAAATAGTTAAAATCAAAGGTTAATAAGTAAATCATTTTTAATATGGGGTTATACATAAGATAAATTCGATTGTAAATATTCATTAGAAAGATAAAAAGATTTACTACATTATGGTATTTTATTTGTAATTTTTAGACATCAAATAATTTAATTTATTTATGACACAATGATGATGCAGTAATTATCTTATTAATGAAATATTGACATAATTGATGTTATAAACACCAAAATAAATATAATTTGAGACTTTTTATGAATTCCACTAATTTTCTAGGTTACTATGATATATTAGTGTTGATTTAATAAACTTTGATCGAACATATAATTCTGTTATTAATTTCACAAAAATCATATATCAAATAGTGTCAAAATTGACACAAAATAGTTTTTAAATAAAATATTATATTATTAATTGTTATTTTATTCCTAAAAATCTAAGGATCGGACAAATGACTTAGATAAGGATATATATTTTAATAATAAACAATTTGGGGTTCTTTTGGCATGTTATAGAAAGTGTATTAACCATATAGTGAAAGAAAACAAAAAGACACGGTAAAAGTAAAATTATTTAACTTAGAGTTAAATCTAATTGATAAGGTTAAAATAATACCCTAAACTTGTCTAAATCTTATTGGTTGATAGGATTTCGACCCATCCCCACTTTAGCTTCGAAATAAGACGCTTTGGAACCATTATAAACCGATTTTGACTTTAATATAAAATAATATTTTTAGATATTCCTAAGGTGCCCCTCTCCTCACTTATAAAAGGACACCTCCTCCCCCTCCTCCTCACACCAATTTGAGCACTCAAGCTCGGCCAACCCCTGCCAAAATATCTTCTCCACTTCCCTAGAAACATCCTAGAGGTTCTGGTCTTCCTCAAAGTCCAATTTTAGTGCCCTAAGAGGAGGTCTCAAAGAGGCACTTCAAAGAAGAGGTAATTACCGTTACCAATTCTTTCATCTTTATTTCTTCTTCCACTTCTTCTTCTTAGGTTGTTTCATTATGAAGTAATAACATCAGTATCACTAATATACTGATATGTTATTATAAGTATGAAACAACCCTATTTCACCATCTATCCATCCTACGGAAAAAGAAATCACCGCGCGTGCGTACGTACGGAATACCGTCTCCACGCCGTGGTGTAATCTATTTTCCACCACCAACTTACATGGATGGGTATAATGGTGTAAAGAATAACTATACATAGTTATTACAACATCATATTGATTCTGATATATTGTATAATCCACTCCAATTCAATTCAATATTTATAGAAATGATATCATCGCTCGTTCGTACGTACGGACTACCGTCTCCACGACGCGATGAGATTCATTATCCATGTTAACCATTTAAGAATGATTATAAAGTATATATAAGAAATAATAATTAAATAAATGACATTATAAAGCTACTGGATTTATGTATATATATATGTATGTATGTCATCTACTTACTTCCATTCAAGACAATAAGGAAAGGAAAACAACGTTCATGCGTACGTACGGACTACCGTCTCCATGAACGGTGTTTTTCATTTCATTTATCTATCTATTATATATATATATATACTGAATATATATGATATATAAATCATATTTTATATTCTGAAAGTAAGTAAATCATGATATCAAGAACAACAAGTCAAAACACCTACGATAAATGAAACGATTTTACCCAAAACGCTTCTTTAACATGGAATTTACAAAAGAACGGGTAATATAATGTCATAAGTGAACCATATATGATATCATAACAATGAATATGATTCTGTAATAAGTCAATAACATGATTTAAATCATTATACTGGAGGTTCGGACACTTACAAAGCAAGTCGGACCTAAGGTAAGGGAAAATATCACAATCTCATATTTATCCGAGATTGTTTTTACCTTGGCATTTACTAGGGTGTATTTTATCATCCACATCCATGTTCCCTCAATATGTAATATTGTTTCCATCCACCTAAAATTGTTTAAACCCATTTTTACCCTTCGGTGAGTTTTTAGTAAAATAAATGAAAGGAATCTTTTGTCGTTTTTCATACGTGGTACTTTTTGACTTTTCCGACAAAAGTACGAAGAATGTTTTTTTTAACTTATACGACAAGAATGGATTTTTAAAACATTATTTCCAAGAAGCTTCCTTTACAAGTTTTCATGTTTATTTTTAATCAACTTCTTTTAGTTTAAAGTTGTATGACATGTTAAGAAATGAAAAATGTTTTTGAAAAAGAAAGGATATTTTTCTCAAGAATGAAGTTCAAGTGTTTTATCAAAATTATTTTCCATCTAAGATAATAAAGGGTTCTGTTTCTATCCCTATTATTACATGGATTGGATTATGTTGTGAGGGAAATATTTTTATGAATTCCTTTATCTTATATGAATTGTTTTATGATGTCATGTTGTTTAAGAATTCCATTTTTATTACATGGGTTACGCTATGATGTATGGTTTATGATTATGTGGCACACATAAGAAAGGATTCATTATAAGATGGGTGGGACCTATATCTCCCTCCAATGCATTGGGTAAAGATTTTATATCTCATGAGATAGACATGGCTGAAATGGTAGGTTATACCGGTTCAGTGAAACAGGACTGAAACGATGGTTACTCGATTCAGAAAGGGACTTTGTCCACTAAGATAGTCTTGGCAATGAGTCATGACTAACAAGAAATGATTTTCTATGATTATGTGTGCATGCCACAAAGTTTCAAGTTTCATGTTATGATTATGGGGATCTCATTTTCACTTCTATGATTTATCCCATGTTATGATATTATGAGCTCTTTTGCAGGTTAAGATTTCCAAAAGCTATGTTCTTATGTATATGATGTGATTGATATTTCTTTTGTTTACCCTTACTGAGCATTTGAGCTCACCCTTTTATGTTTTCTTTTCCCCAGGATATAAAGAAAGGTTTTTAGGTAAAAAAAAGGGAAGATCTTTTTGGGAGATATTGAAGATCTTTCACCACGATTAGAAGATTACGTTCTGAGTTTCCAAAGACACTAAACTATTACGATCCTTGTGTGTGTGTTTTTGTTATGTACTAAGTATTCCGCAAAAGTAATGTAATGTCCATGTACGATAAGCTTAGGGTCTCTACAGTGCGTCTACTACCACGTTCCCTTTCCTAGTAGTATAGACTATCACAAAGTCATAGTACAGAAGGATATCTCTCCATAGTCGATGTATCAACTTCTGAAAGCTCTACTGACACTTTTCCAACCACAAAAAAGGATCTCCCTTCATCATCAAAGTTGACAAGGGTGCTACCACCCAGGAGAAGTCTAGTTCAAAACTCTGGTAGTACTTAGCCAAATCAGAAGTCTCTTTCCCTTCATGGAGGTAATCCTAGAAAAATTTTCGGAATAGATTTCCCCAAACTCTACCACTGTAGTTCGAAACTAAAAACTAAAAACTCTTTATTCCACTAGGGTAAGGTTGTCTAACACAAGAGTGATCGGATGCACCCTCCTTTGCAAGAGTTTATCCTGTGCTGTTTGTGTTTCCTTTTTCTCTGACCAAGGAAGACCACATTCCATCATTGTAGATAAACCAATTTGTTTTTCCTAATACAGTCAATTGGAGTTTGAAATTTATATGTCTATTCCATACTAAAACTAACGTCTTAAGGCCTCGATGCTACCACCAAGAGGTTCCAACCGAAATTCTCACCTCAAGGGTCAGATCACACTATTGTCATAAGTGTGATTATTGAGTCTCCTCCTAAAGGTATCTCCAGATATAAGGTTCAAGTCAATGGTTTAACCTAAAACTATAGGTCTTGATCAAGATTCATGGAAATAAAGAATGTTTAGTTCCTCTTACAATTAATATGACAACTTTTAGTAGACATAGACTGTACCTCTAATCATTCTTGGAGACCTTGGGTCACACTCTTTGACCACATGCAGCTACTCCTTTCCCATGTCTTCCAACTCCATGAGCCCGGTGGAGACCAAATTAGGGTAACGGTTTTAACATTTCGAAATTTATAACACCTCATGCTGCTCTCATAGATCCACATCCATTTTTGCTACCTTAAGATTAATCTTTCTCTATCACTTCCCCCTCCTGAAAAATTTTACACGCCCTGGTCTTTGAGGCTGGTGTTGGTTTCCTTCATTCCCACTGCTAACATTCACTACCTATATTTATTCATCCATAGAAAATTCAACCACAATGGTTCTCTCTAGCACCCTAACATAAGTATAAATGCATAGAAAAAATTTACTGGATTCGATGTCCCTAAACCCACGTCGTACGGATGTCCGAGCCCAGAAGCACTAATCATACTGTATTCCTCGTGTACCAGGAATGGTCGACATGCCTTGATAAATACTCAGCTACTGACATGTCATCTAGCTGAAGTTGTAAAAGCTCTAGGGAACTCTCAACCACCTCCTTAGGCTAGTCCTTAGCCGCATGTGAGTAGGTCTTTCCATGGTACATGTGGGGTATTTGATGCTAAAACATGTGTAAGGATCGAGGCCTACATGAGTTCTCTACTGGTACCGCCAGTTGTAACTGCTAACCAACGGGCAATGGTATAGTTGGAACACTACCTAATAGTACCATCTCGGGAAACTATCCAAGTACTGAATCCTCATTACCCTATGGAAAATAATCACGGTCACATACTGAAAATGACCAACACCTTGGATCACCATCAACTCAACCAGTGTCCCAACTAAGTGGAAAACTCTAGCCATAGCCTCCAGACTTTCCTCAGCTACCTGGAAATTTGTCGCACCTCGAAACCTCGAAGGCCTTTGCTGCTGGAAGTCGTGCAATGATTTCAGTCAGTGTGCACCATCTGATTGTGTGGCTAGTGGTAACTGGTACCCAATGGGTGGTGGTACTGCTGGTACCCCACCTAAAGGTGCCAATATAGTAAGTGGGCCCTACACCGGAACCTCATCGCTCGGTTGGACTTCATCATGTACTCTCTCGGTAATCCTTGCTAGTTATCTATGTGGTGGCATCCTGATAAAGAACATGTGTTCCATGGTCATTAAGTTATACCTAGTGAGTTGACAGGAAAAAACCAAGGAAAAACATTTTCAAACCCTCAGAATCATTCTTTTCATACACTGAGTTGGAAATCAGAATTCAGGGTTCTGGTGTATGGATACGTCAACCGCCGCACCAAGACTGGACTCCCCAAACTAAAAACCCTGGTCATAACAACTAACACTATTTCCTAACAAAAATATCAGAGTCCTGGTTCTTCTATAGAACTGAACTCCTCAAATACCAATTTTTCACGACCCATCCCCCAGGGCATGTGTCGTGACTACCCCAATCCCACCTTCTATAGTCCTGGGGTTGGTGACTAGCCCAAAAAAAGGTGCTTCCATAAAATTGGAAGGCATTTCCTTTATATATGTACAAACACAAAACCCAAGTGCACAATAAGAAGCAACCAAAAAGTAAACTGCTATTGTAAAAAGTGTGCTCAAAGTAGAAGGGATGGAATACAAGCACAACTGAAAAGTACGGTTACAACTAAAAGGAGAAAAAATCTTCTAGATCATCCACCGAGGATCCTTTATGATGGGTATGTACTGCTCGTCTCCACAATACTCCATGTCAGCACGTATCCACCATGTACTTCCTGGTCTAGGAACCCTTTAGACTAAACCCAAATGCTCGTCATCTGCACAAGACACAACATGGTGTGGGCGAAGACCGTGCATGGGTGAGTATAACAACAGACTATAGGGACCCTAGACACCACTGAAGGTCTCCCAGAGTTCCCAAAAGAAAAAACTACAAACATGACCTCAATCAAAAATCATGAACAAATAGTAAACTCTACATAGGTATATTCTCATACATATTCCTAAGTTATCATAATATACTCTTCTCATACATGTGGAATCATAAGGCTCAAACCTTTAAGACATTTACACAACTGATAAATGAAAAAAATTCCACAAAGGTAACACCACGAAGGTAAGAGTACCATGAAGGTAGCACCATGAAGGTAAAACAATGATGGTAAAAGTACTACACAGGTAACACCATGAAGGTAGAAGTACCACACATGTAATACCATGAAGTTAAAAGACTCATCTCAAACATGTTACTCCATGAAGAAAGAAGTACTACATAGGTATTGTCGCGATGATAGAAGTGACTGATCTTGAAATCTAGTATAACTTAAGAACATAAGTACATATGATTTTTCATAAATCTAAATCATATTATTCTGTTAACTAGCACTACTTTTTACCCATACATGATTAATCGGTTACTAATCCCCTCTAGCCAACATAGTATCGATAGGTAAAAAAACCCCTCTGACTGACACAAGATCGGTATGTGCTGACCCACACAGAATCACTGAGCACTGAGCCACATAGAATCTAACCCACACAATATCGGTATGCGCTGACCAAAACCTGATTTCTAACTACTAACCACCATAGGATCGATGTTTTTATTTTGACTTTACATCAAGTCCCACGATTCCTCCCACTCGGGGCACTTGAACTCCGTAGAATATTCCCCTGAAGATATCGGTCATACCTTGACCGCCCCTAAGCTTCAAAAAGGAGTAACCCAAAGGACATCCATGTCATACGGGTTCCAACGCAACAGACGATACGTCAACCACGCGTCTGGTTTGTAAGTTATAGGCATTTTAGTACTAAGGGACTAGTTGGAATCTTGTTCAATCCAACCCATCCGTACATCAAACCGCACCAGATAACAAAACGGGTCACACCATATTGATCCATAAGAAAAAAAACACGATATGGAATACCCATTTATCCAAAATGGATACCTAGTGAAAAATTTTCATTTCACCGCAACACGCGCGAACTGGGCCCCATGAGGCCCATGCCTCGAACTCTACTTAAATATCCAAAATTGGTCTTGAAATTTCCTCCTTATTTTCAGGATCAAAACATTTCTTATGTTTCACCAATATGATGTCATGTGAATGAGTTACGATATAAGAATGATTACGCATCAATAATAATAACATGATTATTTGGTGTTTCGTGAAATCGATTCAAAGTCTAGAGTATAATATTCAATCATTAAAATTTAATAGACCGTCTTAACAACATGATCATGTTGTCTCTGATGGTATGTTATTTGGACATAATATGGAGGTGTTATGGTGGGTCAAAAATTTATTAATATTAATACATTATTATTATTAGAGCGTTTCGGGTACCTGATCCAAAAACCCAAAAAAGACATCCAATATTGGACTCATAATTTCTGCGTTGAATGTCAGGGTCGTATTGTCGCTGACAGTTCGTGAAACTGAGGAAGCATGGATTTGTTACGTATGAAACACAGTTTTTCAATGAAAATAATAATAACATTGTTATATTATTAATTTTATTTTTATTTTATTTCTTTAATACTCATACCCAAAAATTCCACACACCACCAAAATTGGTGCATCCTTTCTCCACGCCCAGAACGCTACACACTTCTATTCCTTTTATGATTATTATTAGTATTTCATCTCTTTAATTAGTCACTATCCAATCAACCATTTCTTCTTTCATAGTTTCTAATTATCCAATTAACTCCTTCCCCATATTGTAGGGTTCCTCCGCATGTCCAGAATTGATGCCACTACCACTAGCTAGTTGCACCTCCATTCCCGCAGCCTGCCATGCTGCTGCGCCTCAAGCCAGCCCCACTGCCTAGCCCCCTAGTCTGCTCTCCCTCATCATCGGCCAAGCCAGCTCTACGGCCCTTCCACATGTCATCGTTCCGCTATCCGCCGCCGTGATCCGGCTCGACACTCCACATAGACCACCGTAGTACGGAGCACTACCTATCCCCCCTAGATCCACCCCATGAAGACATAATAGAATTGGGTCACCACATTTCCCCTTCTGTGGGACGCTTCATCTTTGTTCAAAGCCTGAAAAATGTGAGAATCGCCGATTCACCATCCTTAGGATGAGAACTCTGTGTCTGTATGTCGTGCTCAACGAAACACAGTATTTTTAGCACACTTAATTATTTGGATTCAATGAACATGTGAAGAACTCGTGAATAAATAAATACAAAAGGTCATGTTATATGTGCAGATCGATGGCTTTGTTTTTTGGCCATCATCATTGAGAATCAAGAACAATGGGTATCAACAAATAGATATTGATCATACATCAAAAAAAACCCTACCTCTTAAATCTATTGAACAATGTTCGCGATTGAAGTAGTGTTAGTGTTCTGCATTCCCACAACAAGATTCCAACGATGCCACTTGAATGATTTATCCAATTCTCGATTGTGAGATCTATTCTTCTTCAAGAGCTTCATGATCCTTCTCCTCCTTTCGCCAACCGAAACAAACACTCAACACCAAGGAAGAGTCAATATATCTCTTCGTTTAAGAGATGATTCATTTATTTATAATTAATGATTCTTATTAACTAAATGGATTTGTGGTTACACATTTTGAGTAACCAGACATTTAATACCAAACATCTAAATTCCAGACTGCCATCTTGTGGTCCCTACCACAAAAAATTAAAAGGATAGGTGGGAGGATATTTAAAATAAAATATATTTATTTTATTTAATCCTCTATGAAAAACGAAAAAACCAACTTCTTCTCTCGACCCATTGTGGTCGAGGTTAAAACTCCCTTAAGAGAATCACAATATTGCGAGTCCAAAAGTGCCTTTAGATTTGTAATCCGAGAACGCGTCAAAAGTTAGAAAATTCCATTCTGGCATTTACTTAGTGTACCTTAAAAAAAGTTCTATAAATTAATAATTTTCACCCTTGAACCGCACCTATAATGGCTTGTCTCTGCCTATGGAGAACACGCCCAACAAACCGAACTGTACACTTAGATTTTTAATATGATTAACCGTATAGAAGTTATGGATTTTAACAATAAAATATTGGCCACTTAATTATTTTATTTACAACCAAAATCATAAATTCACTAGTTGCTTGCGTCGACCAATGTTAAATATCTACATAAAGAAAGAATACCTTCCTAAGCTTAGTGGTGGTCTTAGATTTTTAATCTGAGTAA
This sequence comes from Viscum album, assembly GCA_963277665.1. NCBI lineage: Eukaryota > Viridiplantae > Streptophyta > Magnoliopsida > Santalales > Viscaceae > Viscum > Viscum album. The sequence continues at coordinate 497,236,798 of OY728151.1, read as the reverse complement.
CCGTTCGTGGGTCATAAGAATTTGAAAAATAAAATAACTTTACTTAATTCTTTTATTTACGATTATACCATTTTCAGGTTTTCCCATAGGAGTCCAACTCCAACTAAACATAAGTCGTACCTAGGGTAAACCCACCATTCTGAAGACAATGGTGCCCTCGGTTTTTTGATCTGGGAAACTGTTTATGTGTTATTCCTATTTTTCTGGAAAACTGCTTAGGAACACAAATTAAATCATAACAAAACATCGACAGATCATTTTGGGCACTCCGAGCCTCAGAATCACACACGGTCAGATTTTCCGGTCTCAAAATTATTCCATATAATTAAAAAAAAATTATGATTCTGGGACATTAAAACTTCATTAAAATTTTAGTTAATTTTATCTATGTAGTTACATTATTGACATTTTTCATTGATATACATGGTATCAAATTAAATTGATTAAATGGAATATGTATTGATTATTTACATGTCTATATTTTTATGCCTCATATATTCAATATTTATTCTAATATAAACATTTATTTAATAATCATTTAATATCACACTTTATAATGTTATATATTCCCCAGGATATGAATAATAATTCATTGAGGTCTTTTAAAGGATGAATTTTTATTTGATATCTTTTCATTTTCCTACATAATATGGAAATTATGTATATATCTAGTGCCAAAAAAATACAAAAATAAAAGATCCATTAACATGTAACATCTTTTATCTTGTAACTATATAATCAATTAAGCACGATGGTTGGGTCACTACATTTTGGGTTGTTACATTTAGTATTATATAAAATTTATAACACCACATGGGAACAATAATTTAAAAGATCATAGAAAGAAAAATAATTAAATACACATAGAATATTGAATTAATATTTTTGTTATTAGGTCAATATTTATAATGATATTAGATAATTATTCATTTTATAATGTTTATAGTTGGGTTGTATAATTAAAAATGGCAATCATATCAACTCCCGTAGTCAATGTATATAATTTACATAAGAGAGAGTCTAGAGAACAAGTGTGGTAGTTGAGAAAATCATAACCATAATTAGGATAATTATCCTTGTTTTAATATATTACATTTTCCATATAAATAAACCTATTATCCCACATCAGGATCCACCATTTTTTCTCATAATATTACATAATAATGTACCATTTAAAAATATATAACTCAATTGATTGTTGAGAATTAGAAAAAGTACAAAAAATGATATTTATGGCTTTGAGAAGCTACAAAATGGAAAATTTCATTCTTGTATAATAATTTTTAATTAGATAAGTAGTTCATGTATGATCATCAATCTTGAACACTAATGATGGTGATGAAATTGAATGTACATAAAGGAAAATTTTTAATGTTCTATTCGTAACGAAATCATATCATTGGGAGTAATGAGAGTAAATGTATTGAATGATCATTAAAATAATGATGAAGGAAAAGGAAATTGGAGTTGAATATGTGGTTAGCACCACAAAATTTAACATTATAAAACATATTACTAAATTAATACAAAAACAATGATTGACTGTTTCATTTATGGGAATAGGAAAAATCATTAAAGAGATCTGGTCCCTGATTTCTTTTCATATAATGATATGTTATCAAGTTACTTTAATATCTTGATGTAATATTCAAGGTATTGTATAATACTGTCAACATAATAAAATAAGTGGTTATCTGATCAACATTAGAAAATAAATTAGTTAATAAATAGAAATATAATGATAGGATTTTAACAATGTGATTACTATGGAATGAAGCAACATTGTTAAAAGAATTACAAAATAATATATTGTTATAATTAAATATATAAGGTATTTCTAGGTCATAAATTCAAGAGAATGATATAATCCACAAAAATATATTTCATCAATAGTAGTGAGATGGATAATTAGTCCAAATATTTACCCAAGAATAAAAATAACCATTCAAATGATATTTCAATGGGTTAATTCAATGTTTATGAGATAAATAATGATGATGTTGATGTTCTTAATGATGTGGTTCTAGGTAATATGGTCATAAAGACAATTTTAGTTATTTATTTATTTTATTATTCATATAAAAACTCATTTATAATCTAAATGTTTTTAGTGAACATTAAATCATCACCTAACAGACTAACAAGATAATATCTATCACTAATCCTAGTGAAAATATTATTTAATCTTTTATATGATATTTAATATATATTATGATCCATATACATAACCAATTTTAAAATTTTTATATTTTATATATGGATATCTTGGATATAATCCATGGTATGGATTGGATTTCAGAGTATAATAATAGGATTTATTTCTAGGAGAATTAGATTATGTTCTGATAAGAGGATATGGAATCCCTTATCATTTTTATGTGATAATCAACATTTCAATCATGGTTAAATCCACATAAAATATATGGCCTTAGTGACACATCTTAAAAATAAATACATAGGAATCCTCATGATACAAAAATAACATTAGAATAAACTATCTACCTCTTTATATAAAATGAATTGATATGATTTTTATAGAGTTTCCATGAAATCTACCAAATATTATTGTTGAGTTTTTAGTTGTACTCATCCCAAAAAAAATCATATATTTAATACTCCCTATACAACTAGAATTGATGAATTTGTTGAAATAAGGATATAATTGTATGAATTTAGTGTAAGGGATTAATTTACCTTATTGATCATTCATGTTTAGAACATTTTCTTTTTATTATGGAAAATGATTAATTTATGAGGTTGTGTATCAATTATATAGAAATGAAATGAATTAAAATACTTCACTACTATACCCTTCCTAATATTGTGGAATTTTTTGGCCTACATCTATGAGCTCAATATTTGTGCCATATTGATTTTTGTTATAGGTATCATTAATTGCAAGCAGGGAAGGAGGATTACATTCCTCAGGATGCATGAAAATTAAGAGTTGAAATAAATACCATTATATAAAATAATACATCATATTTTTTATTGAAACTGATGAAAAGTTTGTTCAATTATAATCTTAATAATTTTTAAGTGGTATTTAATGATGATACCTTGATACACAATAAATTTTTTAAAGGGAATAAAATATATTTGATGATGGATCTTGAACCATTCAGTTTAAATATGTTTAATTGGATATTGGTTATGTATGAATAATATATTTATGATATTTATTTTAATGGACAAATTTTTTCCATGGATGGAATATATATCTATCATTCAAAGAAAATTATAGTTAAAAAATATAACACAACAAAAAATAAAACTGAGATATGTAGATTACTAGGATTAGCTCTTTATTGTTGATTCATTATTAAAATAATCATGATTATCTAACTCATTAACCATGATTAAATATAAATAGATTTTATTCATAATTTCAAATTAAGGGAATGAATGTTTATAATAAGTAATGAATATATCCATTAATGCACTGATATTGACATTTCTATTATGAAGGAATAAATTTTACATTTATAGTGATGCATAAAATAATGGGAATGTACATATATTTATGTGTAATAATATAGTTTTATTAATAGATCTGGATAGATAATGATCCATGAACAATGTTATCCTTCAGATTATCTTCCATTGGGATCTATAATAGTCTTCTTTATGATATTGAGACACTATATCTATAGTGTAGTATGTACATTTTATATAGATACAAAAAAATTTAAATAAGTATTTTCATATAATGATATAAATATGAAAAACATTATATGTATCATGATACATAATGATTGTGATATATTAATACGTTATCTCCCTTGTTTGGAAAATAAGTTGGTCAAAATTTTTAGTATGAAATGATACTGACTTAATAATAAAATGTAGAATGAAAATGATCTTATATTATAGGATTTATGAATGCTAGGTTTGTGAATCATTGGAGAAGGGGATACATCACTCATTATACAAATGATTACCAAAACAAAATTTTCTAGAGTAGATAAAAGTGTTTCTTGTTTGTAGAATGTGGATATAAAAAAAAAATGAAACAACGCCTCAAGATCTTTTTATGTTTATTTTTAATAATTTATTTATACTTATTAAAAAAAATTATGTTCGATACCAAATTACCTAGGTAAAATAGGCCTCATGATCATCTAAGGTTATACTATGTGTACCTTTATGTAATAAAAAATGAAATAATTTATACTAAAAATAATTATTTATATATAAAACACATGGGATTCCATAAAACAAGGTACCTATAAACAAACCCACATATCTAATTACAAGAAATACTGAATGGGAATATAAAACTGATATCTATTCCTAAATAAATATATATTCCCCAATAATCATACAAAAATGTATAGGATAGAATAATGAAAAAAATTCAATCTCACCATCAATTATAAAATAATTCCAACCCTATAAAATAAATATAATGTAGTCGAAGACAACACCTTGTAAAAACATTACATATTGTGATGAACTATGATTTATATTCTCAAGTTCACCTTAAAACACATGAAATAGTGTTTCGTTGACCACGCTATCATGACACGTCAAATTGATAATGTTTTAAGTATAATTTATAGTCTAGGGAAGACCCTAGGTTATCTCCCGATGAGCGTTGTTAGGTTTTGAGTATGTATTTTTAATAAAGATTACTAAAAGAGGTGGTGATTTTGAAAATAGTTTTATGAAAATAACTTAACATAAAGAGTTTAATAGATGATAAAATAAGGTGGTGGTTTAAGAATTATGAGATAATGAGGTCAATTAAATTTACTACACATCTTGGATAGTTCATTGTTCTGAAAATTTTACATGGTTTGGTTTAATTATTTGGTTGAGGGTTGTCAAGATCTTGATTCCCCTCTTGCCTCTCTAAATGTTGTACAATGTACCAACCCATGACACAACAATCGTGTTGTCAATGATTTAACTTCAATAACAGATAAAAGGCTACCAATTCATACTAAAATCTTTTTTATGTGTTAGAGAAAGAGGATCCTTTTGTTTCCCAATCGGAACAACTCATGTTTCCCACTTGAAAGTTCAACCCATTCGGTGTTGAAATGATAAGCAGTTTTCTTAATTTAACATAAAAAATGAACTCAGAGGAGAAACATGTTTAGATAAAACATATGTCAAAAAATCCACACAAAAATTAGATAAAACCAGTAGAGTATCATGTGCTAAAAATCCCTCCCAAGTATGTGTAGCTCCCTCGATATTATTGTCCACCATTTAGCTAGCCATAATGAGGAGGAGAAGGCTTGGGTGGAACTCCTTCTTCATTGTTTATCCCCCTATGATGATAGGGGCCTCCAGAACATCAAGTATGGTGAGAGAACTCCTTTGGGTATCCAAAATACCAGATCTTTTCCTCTTGGTCTAACGGGAAAATGACGAGCCCAAGATGCCATTTTATTGGAAAATGGGAAGGTGGTTTTGAGAACACAGAATTATTAAAACCAATTGGCATAGGTGTTTCGACCTCAAGACAGCCTTATGTCGATTTGGAGAAAATATCAAAGTTATAGAACCACCTCTTCACTGTCCCCACCAAACTTTTGGCATAATATGGAAACATATATCCTGATATATGGACAGATCATGGCACAACACTTTTTACTCGATGCAGATTTGGTGTACTAGACAGATCAGTTCAGAAAGGCCATCATATTTGCTAAATGAGTCTTCTTTTTCTTCATATAAAATCTATCCCAATGATTTTGGACCATCCCACAAAATTTCAGCCTAATTGGATGCATGTTCTAGTAGTAGTGTGCAGATTAATCTACTGGTGTGCTTAGATCCCTTGCAGTTTGGCCCATTTTTCTTTGACATTATCATGGGCCCTCCAAATCACCTTCACCTTCAATGAAATTTTCAAGAAAAGTAACATTCTCCTTTTTAATAGTGATTAACAGAAAATAAATGATTAAAACATGGAATTAAATTTGTTATTATTTTTGGAATTTACAATGAAAATTCAGTTTTATACAATGGTGTAAGAGTGAAAATGACACAGTGAATCATGGTACGATCAGTCGTCTATATACATTACAACATGTATGTGCAGAGAATATTAATTTTTGATTATAACAATGCCCATTTGACTCCCTTAAGTCATCAAATATAATGAATAAAGAGAGTAGATATCCCATCATAAGGGGATTTGATTCATTATATGAGACATACAATAATAACCTGAAAATATAATGATGATGGACACCAAATATATATGTAATGTCCATACCAAAAATATAGCATAGGATTCATGGTCAAGGATTCAAATTTCATTTTATCACTAAGAACCCACTCCATGAGACTAAAAACTTATATGATTCTCATTTAAAGGGTTATTCTCATTTAACCTATCAATAAAGATGAATATCCTGGAATTAATAAGGGATTGATACAAAAATATTTGATCAAAAAATGGGTCGTGGGGGTAAACAACAAAATATTATTATCAAATTATGTATAATATTGTCAAAATTTTATTTTGACCACACTGGTTACTGAAAACCCACCTATGTAGGATTATATGATAGAGGATCCAACCTCAGAAATATCAGAGTGGTTCATAAAACACTATCCATGAATGAACCAACAGAGGACATCACATATTATGGGAAGTCCGGGATGCCTTAATCAACCCTTGAGCAGGTTGATCTAGGTAGTTTACCCTAATTAAATTTGTCCATACAAAGGAGAACAATGTTCTGTATATTCTTTGGAAAATTATATGATTTTATGTAGTTGTACATGATGTGTCTCGGAAAACTTGGTTTAGCCCCTATATTACCATATCACCAAAAATTTAACTCTAACTATATACAGAGTGTCCTTTTGGGATACACATAATTTATATGTCATGTTGTAACTCTTTGTATTCCTTTATCTTAATCCCATGTACAATGGTAATTCCCTTGTACTGTAGGTCATATCATATTACTATGGTTATTTCTGTATACTTGGCCATTGAAAAGTACACATTTTTTTCCAACATTATCTATCAATACTAATATTTATTTTTGTGTCAATTACACTGAACCATAATGTTTATGCCTCACCTCTAGACATATTTTATAAGGCATGTCTTACCAGTCAATTGATGTGAGATATTCATTAATACACATAAACTCATGATCCACAGGAGGGGCCACACGATGTGTGTTCATTAGACTATATGACATGTAGTCAGTAATTCTCTAGAATATCTTTAAATCTGCACATGTCCCCTGTGACACTACATCCTTGGATTCCACCACACATCATTCCAAAAATTGAGATTCTATTTTTACCAAACTATACTATAATCAGTGCCTAGATTTTGGCTATCCAATATAGTTGGGAATCAACTATTGTGGCTTTGTACTATCATCATACAACAAACCAAGAATATGTGAAACACTTATCAGATCCCAGTAGTCCTCTAATCTTCCACCACCATCATCAGTTATCAATCACTAAAATGATCAAGGATTTTAAACTACAGTAATGATTACCAGTTCAACAAAATGATTATACAATGATCTCCCAGATGGAATTGGCTGTTTTGACAACCAAATAAAATATTAGGGATAAATATAAAATGAATAGAAAAAGAAAAGATTAAATAAAATAAGAAGAATGGTCCTTGGATTTTATTTATGTTTTCCATGATTTATTCACATTATAATGTTGAATGATGAACCAAATATCAAAATTGATATTGAAAGATGGTTTTTTGGATGATATCAATACTCATAATCAATATTAGACCCCCTGAATTAAATTTTTAGGTAATTAATTCACATTTGGAGTGGGTAAAACTAAAAGTAAAAATCAACACAAAGAATGTTCCTTAAGTCAATTTTCGATTGCTCATTATGATGGAACGATTCAGATCTATTTTTATTAATGTGATCCATGGGCTCTGTTGGCACACTAATTGACATTCTATGATCCATCATCTATTGCTTGTGAATCCCATTTCAATGTACCTGTCCAGATCCCGATTATTATAAAGCTATCTCGTATTCTATAGAATACCTGTGATTTTATAAAGTTGATTAGGATTGGATAATTAATGAATCAATAAATTATTTTATTAATTTATCAATTTAAAAATCATCCTTTGAAATATATTTTATGAAACAAATAATTCCAACAAATCTATTGTAGTTCCAAGGGATAAAAATTTATTCTAGGTATAATGTAGTGTCTATGATTTTTTATTTTACCCAAAATTTGATATTTATTAATTTTTTATTTAAAAAAATATGTTAATGTTATAATATAATTAATATTATAATTATATAAATATCAACTTTTCCTAAACACTGAAATTTCATACATACATACTTCTTGGTCTATAAAATATTAAAAAATAAATTTACCGCTTTACAAGGAAAAAAATCCATTAAATTCTCCCAATATTAATAATTTTCACCCCAAAATGAAAAAAAATACTACTTAATAATATGATTGTACTGGACTCGGATCATGTTCTCCCACTCCCAGGTTATCTATTGATGATTTTCATGCTTCCATAAAACATGGCCCAACAAAGTCACTCTCCGCTGAAATATATTCTATTTATGATCCTTGATTTCTATTGGGAACACAAAAATGGTAATTCCAACTATGATTTCCAAATCAACCAATTCAATAACATTAACTATTTTGTGAAAATACTTCCTAAATTGAGAAAATTTAGTGACATCATGTAAAAAATCATACAATGGCGGTTGGAAAAAGTAGTGTGAACCCTCAGTATTCGAACATAATATCAGGAAAGGGATAATGAATCTCATCGATAACTTTCAAACAAAACCAAAAAACAATAATCCTCTGTCAGGTGATATTTTATGGAAAAAATTATTCCCTAATTGTAAAATAGAGTAATCCATTAGTGATCCACATAATACTTATGATACCTTTAAACTGTCTTTACTTAATATTGAATTAACCACACCTTCTCTATTGGCACACACACAAACTTAGATCCAATGAATACAGAGTCCAATGGATCTATCCAGAGTAGAGGAGACTTGAGTATCCTCATTGTAAAGCCATTAATGTAGTTATACTAATGGTGATATGGGCATTGTTGATAAATGGAAATTATATTATGGTTTAATGATCTTGGGTACTATGGAAGAAGTTTGAAATGAAATCATATTGAATTTCCTCCAAAACATGAATTTTATGCTCAATATGTTAATCAGCTTGGTGGAACAATTACATGCTCAAACACAACAGATTAAAAATACCCTCCCTCTATAATCACCATAATCAGAATGTGAAGTTAGCATCATTGTATGAAATTATCATTTAGGAAACATTTTGATTTCAAACTATATACTCCAAGTAATAGAATCCCAATATCTTATATATAATCTATTATCAAGTGATTAGGAAGTGGGATAACATGGTGTGGCTGTCTATGATCAACCATATAAAATAGTGTACTCAATATTATTGTGTAAATCGCCTAAAAATTCTATAGATATGTTATTCCACTTACTCTACAGTATCCAAAAGGTGTACACAAACCATTCTAAAACCTAAGACTCAGGCTTCACTTCCTTACAAGTGATGAGCTGAGAGAAAAAATCTAATATATATTTCTTCATTCCCATCCATCAGAACTGCGGAAAAATATCTTGATATATCATTTAAACACATCTATGTACATATTATTTTAATGTTACATGTACCATATTCCATCCCTAAAAAGGAAAACAATATCCCACCCATAATAAAATCCATCATTATCACGTCTTGTTGTTATCTAATTAAATATAGTCTTATTGTATGTATCTTTATTCTAAGCCTCCCTAAAGTGTTTTAGGATAATATGGGTAAAAACCATTTACTGGAGGTATGTTTCCCCAAATTTATCCAATATGAATAATTAAAAATCACATCTTCTCTAACACTGCAGTCAAGAACATTGAATTATATCCTTAATTGATATAATATTCTTCATCATTCCCCTTCAAATTATCAATGACTAACATTTGTCATAATCCTCAGGGAGAGCTGGTCATCTCCAATGAATCAATTTCATATCCATCTATGAAAATATTTAAATGGTCCTTTCTTGGAGATATTGATCATAAACTAATAACATATAAGAAAAATTTTCAACATGATTAGGGTAATGACCACCACTACCAACTGAAAATCATTGGTTGTGTTGTTTAGATCATGTTTTCTCAGCATTCAGTACCCATTGAAAATCCCTAAATTCATTTTAATTATAGAAAATATCACTCCATTTCAGGATGTATCACAAATAACTACATATTCAACAATGTCCTCCAGTAGTATCATGTTGGCGGCACTTATAAATATTCACTAAATGTTCTGAAAGTACTATAATAACCACTCCATAGACCTAAAAAGGTTCCTATTTTGGTCAAATAAATTAAGTGTTCTTAAATAATAATGATTTTTTTTATATTATATAGAGAAATGCTAGACCATGGATGCTCCATAACTTAGTCACACTCCTCAGTGACTCCCAATATGGTACTACACTTACCTTCTTTTTCTTAATTTCTACTCCCTCTTCTAAGATGACATGCCCCGAGAAGATGACCACTCAAATCTATAACTGAAACATAAAATCATTCCAATAAATATCATTCTCAGAGTTTATTTACAGTCCCATGATTAAGTATCTTTCATTATTTTTCTATTAGTTAGAGTACACTTGGATGCTATCAATAAAGACCACAACAAACTAGACTAATAATTATTGGAAGATTTAGTTCATGAGTCACATGAACAATAATCGTGTGTTCAACATGACAAAAGTTATGACCATGTACTCATAATGACGTAGTGAGACTAGAATATTCCATTCATCATTTTCTAATCCAGAATACAAAGATGTTGATAACATTATTTGATGAAAATCATCATGAACCCTCTTTCCCCTCCCAACTTGTCTATGTGGTTTTCTATCATAGTCTATAGATACAAATTATAAATGGTCACCAGGGTTAGACAATGTTAATGAAGAAAAACATGAACCACTATCCCACCATCTTGAAAAAATAGGGGATGTCCTTGGTGACACACTAGGTCTGAAAAATCCCTCCATCTAAAAATTATCCAAATACAATATCAACTCAAGAGGCAACAATGAATCAATTCAATGTGTTGGAATAGATACTAAGTAAATTCTTGGTTGAAATATACATATAATTCTATCTCATTATGGAGAGGTAATCATGAATGATAATTATGGGTACATCCTCATACAACCCCAACATATATGAAAATGATAAATCAAATCATATGCTTCTCTAATGTTAATTAAATCCAACAAGTGAGTAATAGGTTGAATCCACATTAATTAAATTCCATCCTGTTATTTTTACGATACAATATCACTGATGAAGGAAATCCTCATCCCATCAATACAGACACACCCCATCCTCTTCTATGAAAATTTATTCTATGCAAAAACTAATTATAACCAATCAATACATAGTATGAAATCATATGGCCTCATTGACACCATAATGAAAATAAAAAAGGAATCTATATCCTCCATGATTCATGTCACAGTATAATAAAAACTGTGTGATTATTAAATCTCCTACTATAAGACAATTTAACCCAACTCAAATCTTGAAGTCTCAAACTTCCAATGCAATATGACAAAAGTTACTCAGTTTTTTGTATATCTGTACATTAACTAATATATAAAAGGAACAGATAGTACAATTAATAAATCACGGATACTCAAGGTCATCGGCCTCTACTAAATGCAAATATTCTCATCCCTAACAACCAGCTACCTATGGAAATTATGATCAACATGGGGTGGTGTTTTTAATATGTCAAAAAACCTACCAGCTCCTACTATTCTCTATAAACCACTACCACATCTTCCACCTCATTCACATTCTTTCATGAACTGTTATCACTACTTGTTTATCCATCAAAACACACTCTGTAATTTTTATGGAGTATTGGAAAATCCTATGCATCATTCCCCCAAATGTCAATGTGTGTCTCCTTCATTCACAATTATTATTAGAACTATCATTATATCCTTGAACTAAAAACACCATGTCCTGATACCCCCTCTTAAAACATCTCACATGAATTGATCACTACTTCTACAATAAGCTACCCACTTCCAAAGTCTCATCACTTTGGTTCCTAATTAATTCATTAACTATTATAATGTTATCACCAAATAAAACACTCAACTTCCACATTTGAAACCAATACCCAAACATATTTGGGAATTAAATTAGGTATCACACTATATTGGATATCTATATAAATACTGGGCTCAAAATTTTTTGTTCATAATAACATATCGTAAATATTATCCATATAATACCATAGGTGAATTGCGAACCTCCATATACACAAAACCATAGTCATAATTCGCTGATGGAGGTATGGAATCTCTTATATATGATCCACTCACAATGTATCTTAAGATAATACTTCTCTGAAATATTCTCAAACTCCTTCCCTAGGGGGTGAAATTTTCATTCATCAGAGTTCCAATAATCGTTTGTCACCCGACAAATCTGTGAATAAGGATTTACATTATAGAAAACATCTGGTACGAAAGTGTCATGAAATGGTAGAACACATTGATAAATACCTTTATCCAATCCATTTTGTAACATTTTGTTACCCAATTTTAGGTGATTTAATAATCGTTAATTATTTTACTCTTTAATAAGGAACATAATGGGACTCTCGTGGATGAAGATATTTTTTTTGGGAAAATGACATAATTTTCAGTGATGTATATTAGTTGGAATCAATGGAGTGTAGGAATAAATTTGTAAGGTCATAAAAATGATATCCTTGAGTTCAAAGACATCCTAAGGTGGTATAGTGTTTTATAATGAAATATTTTTTTCTTGTATTCTATAGGATAAATACACATCGTGTAATGGAATTTCATGCTATGTGATTTCAACATGGTAGATTCCATGAACATGGAATATGATGTGAATGGTGTTCATATAGTTTAATGGTTACATTCCCTTTAAGGATTTATATGAATTTTTATTAAAAAATATGTGGGTTTTTTTTGACAAATACAAATGTCATGGTTTAAGAAACATGAAATGGGATTACATTCCATGTAAATTTCATAGAAGAATATTTTAGGGAATTGTATCAGTGATAAGGTTCCACATTCATCCACAAGAATTTCTTCTCTCGACCTAGATATCTCCTCAGATGACTTTGGTAACCTCTAATCCATCCAAATTTCTTCATTTAGAGAATGATATCCATTTTTTATTGGTTACCCCTCTAGGGATCTGTTGTGCGCTCATCTTGTAGGAGCCAGTTTTTTGTTTGTTGTGGTGTGGATTGTTTGTGTTCTAAATTTATGTTGTTATCTTTCATCTTATAAGAAATGTTTATTTATATTTAATAGACTATAATTTGAGGAGATGGATTATAGGTCTTCAATTTTTTTAGTGTTTTCCTTAATATTGGTGAATCCGGTTATGGGATTTCATGACTTGAGTTTTGAGGTAGGTGGTTCCGTCTATAGATTTTGTCAGTGAACTATATTACTCCAGTGTTTTAGAAATTGTTTTATAACAAAATGGATAATTTAATGATTTTATTTATGTGAGTGAAAAATGGTTTTTTATTAATGATTGTTCTCCACTAGTTTTGTTAATTTATTTTTTCAAACTTCTATAATATATTTTTCAGTTATTTTTAGATCATTGATTGATGAAATGGTATGATGAATTGAAATTGAAATTAGGGAACATTGGAACCATTAGTAATTTGGTGGAAGCTGTAGTTATAGTCCTCATCAACTATTATGTAGTTTTATCATTTGGATTTCCACTACTCCTTAGTCTTATTTCTCTAAGGACTTGTTAGACATATTGGGGGTTTACATTATAATATATTCCTCTTCTCTAAAGACTCAATTTTTATGACTATTGTGTTGATGTACGTTAAGTTTTCTATATCAGTTAAAATTATACCAATTATCATGGCTATATGTGATCTCAAGCGTGATGTTACCTATGATTTTAGACTATACTATTAGAGTTATACAACCATTGATATGATATGTTATGTGATAGCTAAATTTCATCCATTTGATATATATTAATTAATATTTGTATATGAATATTTTTAAAATTTTATTTCACTGTAAAACGTGTCCATATAATTCACTGAATGCTGCATGACAAGATCTCAGATCAAACCTCGTTATGTAGGATTTGATTGGACTTTTCATGGAGCTTGAATGGAGTTTCAAATACGATGTTATGGCCATTCATAGGAAGAATTATAGAAATGGCCATTGATGATAATTTTGGGGCAATGTAGAGATTTTCACACAAAAATGAAATCTTTCCTTAAAAAGTGGAACAGAATATTATGTGCACTGACATTCAAGGTTTATCCAATAAATAAAAGTACATCCCATTCTTCTAGAGGGCCCTTGGAGGTCGTCCACCAGTCTAATATGCATAAGTCTGCATCTTCTAGGCATGTTCTCAAAACCCCCGGTCTTGTGCGAAAAATATCACTTTTGGGTGAAAATGACCAACGTGCCCTATTTCCCATGCAGAAGATCTTTTTTGTGTCAAATAGTTCCAGTATTCCCAATTTTATGCAAAATAGTGATACAAATATCAGATTGCATTCACACCTTCTCTATTATATACAAATATCACATATTTCTCACATATCTTCCATATTACCGGCAATTCATTCCCTATTGTGCGCATAGCTCCCCAATTCCATACACATCTCCCATAGTGCGCACACACCTTTCCTACTATGCACAGGCCTCCCGTCATTGATCGACATGAAAATGGAGAGTTTCACGGTGTAATTTTCATGCCACGATGTCGGCATTTTCCATTTTTCCCTTATGAACAACCCACATCCACCTTTGGAATATCCTGATTTGAGACACTCCTCTGCACTCCATGAAATTCCATGGATTCACATATTCCTCTTTTTCCCTTTCACATGTTGTGAGTTGAGATTCTCATCTTCAATTACTTGAGTACCATCAGTAGAACCATTCCCCAAGAAACTTCTCCAAACCCTATCACCTGGCTCTTATGCCAGGTTGAACCAGAAAGGGCCTCCCTTGCATAAGTCCCAACACCATCCATTGCTTGGTACCTAATTCCTAATAGTCTTATCTATATGAAATTAAACTTCAGTTCACCATAAATGACAAATAGACCATTCCTCTTGCTCCAAACAAGATATGCCATAGGCGCAAAGCATAAGATGCCAATAGTCCTGTCTACATAACTATAATAATGGTCGTATTCCCTATCATTAACTAATATGATGCCTCTTATTCCAAATAAGAGACGGATTTTGTTATATTTATAACATACCACATTTCATGATGAAGTTGTCATAATATCAAGTGCATTGGAATCTATTTGATAATTCCACCACTCCACCTCATGCTTTGTGTGTCCTTCATTCGGATCTTCATCCTCTTTCATGTATGAAGGGACCCCCAAATGGCCTGGTCCCATGTTGCATCAGCTCACCTACTATTCTGGGATAATATTTTGGAAGACATTGGATGACACATCGAGTTATGTCCTATTTTTCGAATATAGTCTCCAATCGAACCATAATTGTTTGTCCCCATTTTAGTCTAATGTGATACAGATGATGTGTTTTGAACAAAATAAACAATTATCTTCCATCGTCATTCCACCCTCACCCTGTTCTGAATGTTTTGCATTTGATTCAAAAATTTCATATCCATCTGTTCAAACTGATTCCAATTCCCTTGGTGTTATCTCTCTTGTTCACTAGCGCACAAGTGTTGGACCCAATTATATTTTTCATCCAACCATGGATTTGGGATTCTTGAGGGCTTGACATGAGGAACACATCACGGGAAGATTCATTGTGTAATCCCCATTCACCATTTCCACTCCTTATAGGCACCCATGTATGCTAACAACTATGTCTTCTTCATGTTTCAAGGCTATCATGGTCCCCAGAACTGATCACCAGACAACACACCATCACCATGGCATGATCGATGCATTCCATTCACCGAGGGTTAAAATCTGCCAGTTATATAAGTTATAGGGGTGCGGAGTGAAACCACCTCGTCTGAGCTATATGATTTAAAACATCCAAGCACCATCTTCTCTAGAACGTGACATTAAACTATAGACTCACCCCATGCATCATACACGGGGTGCCCCATATCAAACATTCTCTATGCTCGCTCGTCTCCACATGAGTGAGATATTCCATACATGTAATGAGATCCTCTATGCTGGAGAAGTGCCTTTTTGTAGGGAAGGGAAACCATCTTGCTGTAAGAACCTCTCCTTTCTTTCTATAGGTATCACCCTTGCTCCTCCTTTCTTATTTCGTGGAAAAGAACAGAGGAGAGATGGTCACATGGACCTTCATTATACCATCCCTCTCCACAGGGCCTCCATCCTGGAGAAAGTCCCAATTTCCATCTCCTTGGTACTCTCACCATGTGTAATGACCCAGAAATTTCAAGGAAATTTTTTTCATAAATTATTTGGAATTTTATAAGTCTGTGGCTTCTGATGGCACTTGATTCTGAGGCCCAGTGTGCTCAGAATCAATGTTCAAAGATTAGCTCAAGTACGTTTAGTAATCGAACGAGTGGGTTTTTCTATCTTTTGAACTGTTGCTCTGAATTGAAATTTGAGGGCACCGATGAATTCACAACACCGGTAATTGCTTAATGGGGGCTTTACCATAGTTGCGTTTGTGCAGGAGGAGAAGTTAAATTTTTTGGATTAAATAAGAAGTGAAGAAAAATGTGGAACAATTTTTATTCTATATCTAAGTTGTTATATCCTACATGGGGGAGTTGGGGTGGGCCCCTTACTACCCATGTGAGGATATTTGTGAGTTGGGGCCCACACGAGCCCCAACCCTTCACACTTCCTAAAACCTCTTAAACCACCCATTAAACTCTTTTGATTAATTTTGACACCTCCCATGAATTTTTTTGAGTAACTATTCCTCTCCCCTCTCTACCTCATTAAAACATTCCAACCTATCACCTAATTTATTAGAATACTCATTATTTAATTTATTAAGTGAATTGGAATTTTAATTTTATAAATTTGAATGCATGGAATGATTTAATAAAATAAGGAGAAGCCATATTTTATTTTTGGTTGGCTTGTTGTGTTGATATTTTGGGGAGAGAGCTCTAGAGTTTTGAAGAATGCTTCATCTCCTTTGTTGAAGAATGCCAACTCTCCGACGAAGACCTTCGACTCGGCGACCCCGAATTCTCAATTCTCTTCTTCTGTCGTGACAAGGGTGGATACACCGATGCGGGAACTCGCCAACGACATCACGCGTTGTTTTCTTCTCTCGGCGATAAAAAGGGGAGATGCCGCTTCATCCTTGGATGCTCTCCGTTGACGTCTATGAATCCTTATCTCGTGACGCCATCAACCGTGATGACAACGTTCGACATCGATTATCGAGGTAGCGGTTTACACTTGAAAGTGGATGTTTATGTACCCCGTACTCGTTGGAAAACATTGTTTAAATATGGCATATTGTTATCATTTTACGAGGAGGGTGCGGGCAGAAAAAACACGGCCCAACAACCCTTTGTTGTTCTCGTTTAATAATTCTAGGATTGGAAATCGAAGGCGGAGGAGGCATGATGCCGTCGCACCATGCCGGGAATGAGACAAAGGAGGCATGACGTCGTCACGCCATGTCGGGAATGCGAAAAAGGAGGCCGACGTCGTCGCGCAGGTTGTGCGGGAAGAACCGCGGACCGCTACATGGGCTGCTTCGGTGGAAGAACCGGTCGCCCTGTCGGCCAGCTGGGTGAAGAGGAGTGGCAGCGAAAGGAGGGCACCACGCTATATCACCGGCCGGCCCGTCCTCCGGCCGGGTGGAGCTAGACCGTGGTGCCCGGAGGGCGTCGTGCTAGAAGACCGGCATCCCACCCATGCGGGCCGCGTGCGCAGAAGACCGGCCGGTCTAGCCAGCCAGTTTGGGGTAGGGCGGTGCCGCCGGTGCGGAAAACCGGGGGCCCGCTCGGCTTTGGCCGAGCCGTTCGGCCAGCCGGGCCGCGCACCCAGCTGGGCCGGGCCACACCACTTCGGGCCGAGCCGCGCCACTTCGGGCTAGGTTGCGCCACTTCAGGTCGGGCCGTGTCCCTTCGGGCCGTGTTATGTATTTCCTAAGACTGGTTCGACACCCCTTCTTGGTCGGACCCATCAAACTGGGTCAACCCGACCCCTTGGCCCACAGGGCTAAACAGGTGAGGCCCGTTAATCACATATATGTGAATAACATAAAGACTGCACGCTCGATCGACGCGTCATCTGCGTCATTGGGACTCTTTCGATGAGACGGTCCATCTGCGATACTCTAAGTGAGTTTTGGATGAATTATGATATCATCCATGTTAGAAACGAGCGAATTCCTAACTGGGCCCCTGGGATGGAAAAGGCAATATCTCTCAGACCGGGCGTCCGATTGACGCGCCGTGTGTTGCGTTGAGTTCCTTTTGACAATACGAAACTTCGGGATACATCAAATCTATACTTCGTGAATGTTGATGTATCGACCCCCTTTGGCTCGTGGAGCAGACCCTCCTGGAATCGAGCGTGCTGTGTGCGGGAACCATAAAGATGGTTGCGACTGCGATGACGATGTCGAATGTACTTGGATCCTACGTGGTTTCGGCAACGATTACGACTGTACTTGGATCCTTCGTGGGTTCGGTAGCGATGAAGAATGTACATGGATCCCACATGGGATCAGCAGTGATGGATACTGTACTAGGATCCTACATGGTTTCGGCAGTGACAACTTCTGTACTTGGATACTACGTTGGTTCTGCATGGGAGATGGTTTAGAGGTAACATATATCATCTCCACCCCACTTTGTGAGTAGTATACCCGTGTCAGATGAGTCTTGACATTTAATCATTATCATCGATGTGATTGACTTGATTTTCTTTGTGGACTGGGTTGTGCTTTCTTGTGTGTACTGAGTTATACTTGGGCTCGTGAGTTGTATCCGAACTGGAATTGATGACTTTGGTATATGTATGGGAATATACCTAAGTAGAGTTGGTTGATACTTTGTGTTTGTATCTTTCCATTATGTTTTATCCTTTGTGGATTCTTGGAGTCCTTTGGGCGTCTCTGGGTCCTTATTGAGTGTCATATACTCACCCATGCACGGGCTATGACCGCACTACATTGTGTTGGATGCAGACGCCATACAACACTAATCGAGGTGGATTCTAGTGGAGCGAGACGGTACCTGGAGGGGGACCACTTGGCAGGATGTACACAGAGCCGATGGTCAGACCCGATGAGCTGAGGAGACCGTCTGTACCCACCCTTCAGGTGGGATATCCAGAGGAGAAGTCAGTGGTTGTTGTTTTACTTTACTGTAGTTGTTATTTCTTGACTGTTGAACTGTACTTTTAGTTGGGTTTGAATTCTATCCCATTTACTTTCCAGCACCTACTTTTGTACTCTTTTTACTTAGTGTTTACTTCATTTAGTGTACTCTGTTGTGTTTTTTCACTTATATAAATGCAATCCATTCCATTTTTTCTGGATTTACGCCTTTGGTGCTAGTCTCTATCCCCTAGCCTATGGAAGGCGGGTTTGGGGTAGTCACGACACGGGCCCTGAGGACGGGTCGTGACAAATTGGTATCAGAGGAGTCTGTTCTACCGCAGAACTTAGGACTCTGATAATTTCTTCCTGTGAAAAAATAGTGTTAAGGGTATTTAGTGTGGTTATCAGTCTAGGATGTCCTGTGTCGGTGCAGCGACTGAAGTATCCATACACCAGGATCCTGACTTCTGATTTCAGACTAAGTCTATGAAAACATTGATTAGATGTGTGTTTCAAAAGTTTTCTTAGTGATTACTTTGTGTCAGTTCACTAGGTATACTGTATTAACCATGGCACACCGGTTTCTTTTCATGATGGCCCCACGATGGCAGCTAGCTAGGGTTCCCAGTTACGTGCGAGATGGCTACCCACCGAGTGACGAGGCCTTGGTGCAGGGGCCCATTACAGCGGAGGCACCAGTGGTACAACTACCCGCTGGGCCACTGTTACCACCAGCCCCAGCAGTGGAGAGTGCACACCGCCTGAGTACACTGCACAAGTTTCAGTGATAGAGGCCACCCAGGTTTCGCAGAGAGATGGATCGTCAGGCAGCCGAGGATTGGTTGGAGGCTGTCGTCTGAGTCTTAAGATTAGTTGGGACACCAGCAGATCTTATGGCGATCCTTGTCGCGAGTCTTCTGCATGAAACAGAAGGTAGATTGTGGAGCCTGATTATCCAGGTGCACGACGAGGCATATCTACTTTGGACGGACTTCTAGAGCCTCTTCCGCTCTGAGTTCATTCCAGCCACCCTCCGTATGGTGTGCATCCAGGAGTTCTTACAACTACGGTAGGGCAGAATGACAGTAGCCCAGTACTCGGTGAGATTTACCGACCTCTCGCACTACTCCATGGACATGGTACGAGACCCATTCTTCCGATCTCGGACCTTTGATAAGGGACTGAGGCATGAGATCAAGGCTTCAATGATCTCCCTCAGCATTCCGACGTAGGTAGGAGTAGTAGAGAGAGCTCTACATGAGGAAGGCTTCCTTGCTGAGCCTATGCCTGCAGCGAGGCCTAACGCAGGGCGACATACAGCAGAGTCTTCTAAATCCGGCAGTAGAAAAATTTCACAGAGGTTTAAGCGAACCATTCCATCAGGTGGGAATTCTTAGGATATTGGTTTGTAGGTGCGAGGAACGCGCGGCAGAGCCAGTCATACGAGAGGCAGGCAGTGCTTTGCATGCAGAGGGTAGGGCCACATGGCTCGTGACTGCCTGAGTCGCCATGCAGAGGAGCATCAGATGGTTGAGGGACCACCCATGTAGAGGAGGAGGATCGACCATGGCGGTCTGCAGGGAGCAGTTGGGCGAGGCAGAGGAGCTGGACAAGCAGCGGGTGGTGGGCGACGCTTTGAGTCTCTACAACCACCAACACGAGGAGGTCCACCCCAACCACAGGGAGCTGGTGGAAAGAGGCATGCTCAGCTTCAGGCAGTGGAGGCTTATGACCACGGCGCACCTAAGATGATTCGATGTACTATATGTTTCTACACCACCCTTTCTTCAGTTCTTATAGACTCAGGATCAAGTCATTCTTTTATTGCTGCTACCCTTGTTTGGAGCTCGGAGATTCCGACAGAGCCATTGGCTCGATCCTTACAGCTAGAGACTCCTACGGGAGTAGACTCGTTGATTACACACTGGTGCCGAATGTGCGAGCTTACTCTATGAGGCTAGAGCTTCGACTGGGATCTTCTTATAGTGGCGTTGAGTCCTTATGACGTCATCTTGAGCATGGATTGGTTATCTATAGTCCATTCTCAGATCGACGGTATTAGGTGCAATGTTTGGTGTGTCCGTAAAGATGGGAGAAGGTTCACCTTCACAGGAGAGAAAGGAGCCTTTGCAGTGCATGATGGACTTATGCAGAGGAGAGGGTATTCGATCACATATCAATTGGCTAGTCTCATCCTTGAAGCGGTTGATGTGCAGAGTCTATGTCTTCCTGTTGTGATGGATCGTTAACTGGATGTTTTTCCTGAAAACGTTCCATGAGTACCCCCTCACAGAGACCTAGATTTCTACATTGACCTATACCCTGGGATAGACCCGTTATCGACTCCAGCAAATCGGATGGCTCCCGATGAGCTTCGTGAGCTATAGGTACAGCTGAAGGATGTGCAGGGCAAGGGATTCATCCGACCCAGTGTTTCACCCAGGG
The DNA here is from genome assembly GCA_963277665.1 of Viscum album. Lineage (NCBI taxonomy): Eukaryota > Viridiplantae > Streptophyta > Magnoliopsida > Santalales > Viscaceae > Viscum > Viscum album. Next base: position 497,214,985 of record OY728151.1, on the reverse strand, counting down.
CATCTCCGATTTTATTCGCCAAGAAGGCGGATGGAAGCTTACAACTATGTGTCAACTATAGTCTCCCGAATCAGGTGACAGTTAAGAACAAGTATCAACTCCCGAGGATTGACAACCTCTTTGATCAGCTCAAGGGAGCATGATGGTTCTCGAAGATAGACATCGGGTCAGGCTATCATCAGCTCAGAGTTCGAGACAAGGATGTGCAGAACACGGCCTCCAGGTGTCGGTATGGCCCCTATGAGTTCTTGGTTATGCATTTCAGTATAGCCAACGCTCCAGCAGAGTTCATGAGTTTCATAAATAGGATCTTCCGGCCTTACCTCGATTGATTTGTCATAGTCTTCATTGAAGACATACTGATTTACTCGACTACTAAGGAGAAGCATGCCTACCACTTACGGGTTGTACTGGACACACTCTGAGAGAACCAACTTTATGGTAATATCTCGAAGTGTATTTTCTGGATTGGAGAGGTCCACTTCTCGGGGCACGTCCTCTATGAGGTGGGATTTGCGGTGGATCCTGCGAAGATCGAGGTAGTACTCAATTCGGAGCCACCTAGGAGTGTGACGGAGGTGTGGAGTTTCCTAGGTCTGGCTGGGTACTATCAGAGATTTGTACCAAACTTCTCCAGAGTTGCAACACCGCTTTCAGCTTTGACGAAGATAGGGAAACCCTTCATGTGGTCAGATAAATGTCAGCAGATCTTCCAAGAGATGAGACATAGATTGGCCATTGCACCCATCTTGAGGCTATCGGAGGAGGGCGCAGGGTACGTAGTTTAATACGATGCATCAGAAACCGGACTCAGGTGTGTCCTGATGCAGGAGCGGGCAGTGATTTCTTATGGTTCATGATATTTGAGGCAGCATGAGCATAACTACACTACCCATGACCTGTAGTTAGCAGCAGTGGTCTTCGCCTTGAAGATGCAGCATCACTATCTGATGGGAGAACACTTTACAGTCAACTCTGACCACCCGAGTCTCAGGTACATCTTCTTGCAGAAGGAACTGAACCTGAGACAAAGGTGATGACTTGAGTTCATCACGGACTATGAATTTGAGATAGTCTATACCCCTAGGAAGGGGAACATGGTAGCTGATGATCTTAGTAGGAGATCAGGCATTCAACTACTTGGAGTGGCGACGGAGCAACTAGCTGCATTAGAGATATCCATTGTGGATAGAGATGGAGCAAAATTTATATAGTCACGCATAGTAACCGCTCCACTACATCAGTGGGTTAGAGAGACACAACATGGGGATGTTGACTTTGAGATGCGACGTGCATAGATATCCACAGGATAGGCACCTAATGGATTTTTTGATGGAGGAGAGAATGTCATCCTCTTTAGGGGACGTACCATGGTACCTATTGCATTACAGGAGGAGGTGTTAAGGTAGTTTCACACTTCCCCTTTGGAGGTACATCCAGGAGTAGTGAAGATGTACTAGGATCTCCTATGATAGCACGGGTGGCCGGGTATGACGAAGGTTTTGGTAGAGTTCGTTTCACGATGCTTCACCTGCCAACAGGTGTAGCCGGAGCACCGGGTACCAGCAAGCTTGGTAAATCCCTTAGAGGTCCCAAAGTGGAAGTGGGACGGTAAATCCATGGATTTCATGAAGGGGATCCCTCGTACTTCTAGAGTACACAAATCCATCTGGGTGATTGTCGACTGACTCACCATGTCGGCCCTCTTCCTACCTATCAAAGAGAAGGGCTTAGTGGAGAGCTTGGGATGCCTCTATGTTCAGGAGATTATAGGGCTTCCTGGTGTGTCATTGACTATCATCTCCGATCGAGATATTCGCATTACTTCCCGGCTTTGGAAGGGGTTTCAGGAGCCTTTTGGGATGCAGCTACGCCTGAGCACTGCCTTTCAACATCAAATGAATGGCAAGACGGAGAGGACCATTCAGACTCTCGAGGAAATGCTCCGTTCTTGTGTTCTCGACATTGGCCGCCGCTGGGAGGATCATCTACCTTTGGTGGTGTTTTCATACAACAATAGCTACCACTCCACCATTGAGATGGAACCATATGAGGAACTGTATGGCTGACCATGCAGATCACCTCTGTGATAGACTGACCCTGGGGAGTCAACACTTTTAGGACCATAGATGGTCCAGGCTACGACGGAGAAGGTGCAGATCATCTAGGAGTGGATGAGGACTGCATAGAGAAGACAGAAGTCCCATGCTGATAGGAGACGGAGACCACTAGAGTTCAAGGATGGCGACCATGTTTTCTTATGGGTCCCACCTCGACATGGATTTCGGAGATTTGGCCAGGGTGGCAAGTTATCTCCGAACTTCATCAGAAAATTCTAGGTTCTTAGCAGGGTAGACGAGGTGGCTTATTTCCTGGCCCATCCACCTCAGTTGCACCGGGTGCATGACGTCTTCCATGTGTCTCAGCTAAAGAGATATGTGCATGACTCAACGCATATCATTGATCATGGGGAGCTGGACATCAATGACGTGGTGACTTTTGCGGAGGTCTCGGTGGAGATCGAGGATCGACAGGAGCGAGTCCCACGTGGACGGTTGATTCCTTTGGTGCGCATTCATTGGCAGCACGAGAACCTCCAGGAGAGCACATTGGAGGAGGAGGCTCAGATGCGTGCACAATACCCTCATTTTTTCCCTAGTTTATGATGTAGCTTTACAGGGATGTAAATCCCTGAGGTGGGAGTAATGTAATGACTTGTAAATTTCTAGGAAATTTTTTTCTTAAATTCTTTGGAATTTTACGAGTATGTGACTTCTTGACGGCACTTGATTATGAGGCCTCCTGTGCTCGGAATTAATTTTCGATGTTTAGCTCGGGTACGTTCAGTAAATGAACGAGCATATTTTTCTATCTTTTGAACCGGTGATCAGAATTGAAATTAGAGGGCACCGATGAATTCACAATGCTGGTAATTTCTTAAGGGGACCATTACCATAGTTGCTTTTGTGCGGGAGGAGAATTTAAAATTTGTGGATTAAATAAGAAGTGAATAAAAATGTGGAACATTTTTTAATCTATATCTAAGTGGTTCTATACTACATGGGGGGGTTGGGGTGGGCCCCTAAAAACCCATGTGAGGATATTTGTGAGGTGAGGCCCACACGAGCCCCAACCATTCACATTCCATAAATACCCTAAAACAACCTATTAAACTCATTTGTTTAATTTTTACACCTCCCTTGAAATTTTTGGAGTAACTCTTCCCCTCCCCTCTCTCCCTCATTAAAACTTTCCAAACTATAACCTAATTAATTCGAAAAATCATGGTTTAATTAATTAACTGAATTGGATTTGGAATTTTGTAAATTTTCATGCATGGCATGATTTAATAAAATAAGGAGAATCCTTATTTTATTTTTGGTTGGCTTGTTGTGTTGATATTTTGGGGAGAGATCTCAAGAGTTTTGAAGAACGCTTCATCTCCTTTGTTGAAGAACGCCAACTATCTGACGAAAAACTTCAACTCGGCATCCCGGAATTGTCCATCCTCTTCTTCCTCCATGAAAAAGGTGGAGACACCGATGTGGAAACTCGGCAATGACGTCACACCTTGTTTTCATTTCTCTGTGATAAAAAGGGGAGACACCACTTCCTCCTTGGACGCTCTCCATTGACGTCTACAAATCCTTATCTCGCGACACCGTCAACGGCGACGCCGATGTTCAACATCGATTATCGAGGTAGGGGTTTACTCTTGAAAGTGGATGTTTACGTACTCTGTACTCGTTGGAAAACATTTTTTAAATATGGCCTATTTTTATCATTTTACGCAGAGGGTGTGGGCCAAACAAACACGGTCCGACAACCCTCCGTTGTTCTCGTTTAATTATTCTAGAATCGGCAATCGAAGGCGGAGGAGGCACGACGTCATCGCGCCGTGCTGGGAAGGTGAAAAAGGAGGCACGATGCTGTCGTGCCATGTCGGGAAAGTGACAAATGAGGCACGAAGCCATAGTGCCATGCCAGGAATGTGACAAAAGAGGCCGACGTCGTCACGCCGGTTGTGCCGGAAGAACCGAGGCCCACTACAGGGGCCGCTTCGGTAGAAGAACCAGCCGACCCATTGGCCGGCCGGGCGAAGAGGAGACATGGTGATAGGAGGGAGTCGTGCTAAAGTACCAGACGGCCGGCCGAAGCTAGGCCGCGGTGGCAGGAGGGCACCCCGCTGGAAGACCAGCGGCCCGCCCATACGGGCCCCGTGTGTAGAAGACCATCCAGTCTAGCTAGCCGGCGTTGCCTACGCCGCCGATGCGGAAAACCGGGGGGGGGGGGGGGGGGTTGGAACCCACTTTGATTTGGCCGAGCCAGCCAAACCGCGTTCCTAGACAGGCCGCGCCAGGCCGGGCCGAGCTGGGCCACGCCGGTCTAGGCCGAGCCAGGCCGGGACGGGCCGAGTCGCGCCACTTCGGGCCAGGACGCGTCCCTTCGGGCCGAGTTATGTATTTCTTCAAACCGGTATGACACCCCTACTGGGTTAGACCCGTCAAACTGGGTCAACCCGACCCGTCGGCCCACTGGGCTAAACGGGTTGGGCCCGTTATTCACTTAAACGTGAATAACTTACGGATCGCACGTCCGATCGATGCGCTGTCTGCGGCAGTAGGACTCTTTCGATGAGATGGACCTTTTTGAGATAATTTAAGTGATTTTGGGATGGATTTGGATATCAGAATGGTTAGAAACAAGCATATTTCTAACCGGGCCCCTGGGACGGAAAAGAAAATATCTCTCAGACCGGGTGTCCGATTAACACGCCGTTTGTTGCGTTGAGTTCCTTTTGACGAGACAGAACATCTAGATGCATAAAATCTACAATTATTGATAGTTGATGTATTGACCCCCTTGGCTAGTGGAGCTGACCCTCCTGGAATCGAGTGTGATGTGTGTGGGAACCCTAGAGCTGGCTGCGACTGCAACGATGATGACGACCGTTCTTGGTTCCTACGTGTGTTTGGCAGTGAGGACGACTGTAAATGGATCCTCTATGGGTTCGACAGCGATGATGACATTAATTGGATACTACATGGGTTCGGTAGTGATGGTTATTGTACTTGGATCCTTTGTTCATTCGACAGTGATGACTTATGTACTTGGATCATACGTGGGTTTGGCAGGGGAAATGATTCAGAGGCTACATCTATCATCTCCACCCAACTTCGTGAGTTGTATACCTCTATGAGTCGAGTCTTGACTTTAAATCATTATCATCGATGTTATTGACTTTATTTCCTATGTGGAATTGGTTTTGATTTCTTGTGTGCACTAGGTTGTACTTGGGATCGTGAGTTGGAGTCGAACTGGAATTGATGTCTTTGGTATATGTATGGGAATATACCTAAGTAGTGTTGGTTGATACTTCAGGTGTGTATATTTTCTTTTATGGATTCTAGGAGTCCTTCGGGGGTCTCAGGGTCCTTACTAAGTAGCGTATACTCACCCCTGCATGGGCTATGTCTGTACTACATTGTGTTGGATGTAGACGATAGATAGAACTGATCAAGGTGGAGTCTGGTGGAGCGGGACAGTACCTGGAGGTCGACCACTTGGCGGGACGTACACGGAGCGGACGACCGAACCCAAGGAGCTGAGGAGACCATCTATACCCACCCATCAGGTGGGATATCCGTAGGAAAACTCAGTGGTTGCTGGATTACTTTACAATAGTTGTTCTTTCTTTACTGTTGTACTGTACTTTCAGTTGGGTATGAATTCTGTCCCATTTACATTCTATCACCTACCTTTGTACTCAGTTTACTTAGTCTTTACTCCAGATTGCATACTCTATTGTGTTTGTTTACTTATATAAAGGCAATGCCTTCCCTTTTTTCAGGATTTACTCCTTTGGTGCTAGTCACAAGACCCTGACCTATGGAAGGAGGGCTTGGGGTAGTCACGGTACGGTCCCCGAGGATGGGTCGTGACACCACGTGTAAGCCCCACTCCACTTCCAATGGACACACCTTTCATGACACGATCATCACTTCCTTTCAGCCTCTTGTTTTTTACACTGATCATGACTCATGTGGGATGAGAGTAATCATTTACCATGACATTCTTCCTTGGCTTCCTTAGCTTGTATGACCCAATCCACCATTACGAACTATGTGGACTTCGATCCCTGCTAAGGAAAGTTACGTAGGAATACTATATGAGGTTCAATCCCAACACCTACTTCTCCCAAACCCTTCACATGAGTTCACCCATCCAAACAACATGGTATTTGATCATTTCCAAGGAAAGGTACATAGGAGGCCTCCCTGAGGATCAAGCTCAACACATACTTGTCCCAACCCCTTCACCTCAGTTCACCTTTGTCCCGCATGACGTTAAACTATATCTACTATTACGAACTATGTTTACGTTGATCTCTTGCAAGGGAAATTATGTAGGAAGCCTCCCTAAGGTTCATACCCCACACCCATCAGTCCTGAACACGTCATGTTGTTCCATCTCCATCCAGCGTGGCATTAAACTATACACTCCATTTTTGTCCCGAAAGATGTTAAATTGTACCCATTCAAACTACATGGGATTTGATACATGTTTAACAAACATGGTGTGTAAGAAGCCCCCCTATGGTATAACCTCAATTGATAGTAAGCCATTGTGTACCCCATCTAGTGGAAAGCCATTGTGTACCCAAACTAGCGGCATGTTGTTGTGTACCCCAATTGACGGCATGCCGTTGTATTCCCCAATCGACAGAAAGCCACTGTGTTCACCAATCGACGATAAGCTGCAGTGTTCCCAACTTAGTGGTAATCCATTGGGTCACATCCATCGGTTATTCGTTGCCAACCCAACATGATAGTAAGCCAGTGTAATATGAACTCAGTGGGTTTGATCCCTATCTTCAAGACATGGTACGTAGGAAGCCACTTTGAGAATGAACCCCAAACAATAGAAGTCTTTGGTGTCCCCCCAGTTGAGACCCACATCTCAGGTCCGCCACCTGGGTGTCAGACCAACCCAGAATACTACCCATGCATAAGGACCAATATATCGTCAGATCATTGTACTTTGGGTACACCCGAATTCTATACCCCCATCCTGAACTATGAAGTCATTGATTCCCTTCCATGAGGATAGGTAGTAAGACTTATCTTAGGTTCAAACCTATCAATATTGTACCATCATGGCCTCTCCCTCAAGCCTAGGTGTTTCTCAAAGGTCATGCCCTACCCCAACGGTTCTACTTTTTCGGAATCCCATCCATGCATCCTTTCTCACGGGCCGCCTCCTAATGTGTCCCATCACCTAACCGAACTACATGGACATTGATTCCATGACCTGGGATATGTATGAAGTATCTTTGAGGCCCAATCCCAACATCACTATCATCCTCATTCCGGTTACATCTCATTCTCCAACCACATCTCTCAACCATCCATATCTATCCCGATTCTTACCCAAGCTACCACATCCCGATGAGATCATGTCACCCACTTTCTCACTGTTCTTAGCAGTAATTGCGAAAATAACCATGCATTATCCCCATAATCACTGTTTCGTCTAGTGGTTTCACCCATCAGATCCAATTCCATCATTGTTCTGATTAGTCTGATCTTTCTCCGCTAGATGTTAATCTCACAGCTACCCTATGTTAAACATGAGAAGCTGTGGAAAACCTCACAGACCTGCCTTTGACATACAATTACCTGCATTTGATATGGGATGCCTTGAGCTTCTGAGCCCTCGAAGAGACCTATCATAAGGGGAAGAAACCCAGAAACATCCGTGTTTCAGCATCCAGACATGCCAACGATGTCCAATGTCACTACTCCCATGACCGAATGTTGCTCCCCTAGATGGACCCCTTGGAATTTCTTGACTGTAGTAGTGTAATTAACTGGTGTCCATGAAGAGAAGGCACTGGGAAGTGTTTCGTGAAAAACATCTTAAATCTAGGAGGGAGACATAGACTGGGCAATGAGTGTCGAGGATCAATCCAAGGAAGTGGGAACCGACATCCCATCATCCAGTTTTGATCATAGAGAAAATATACATGAATAAGCGATGGATGTCACCAGCATTTGGAAAGTCAGAATGCTGGGAAATAGTTGTGCATGAACCAAAAAACGGATGGGTTCCCCGATGAAAGCATTATAATAAAAACTGATTTAAATACATTTATTAAAAATGTTGAAATTTGGAAATTAATGTTTTTTACCATGATCTTTATCTAAACCTGATAAACTATATATCATGTGGTTTTTTATTTATATTTTAGTATTTTAAGATTATTTTATAGAAACTTGTTATTGAACATCGGTATTAGACACTACTTATCATGTTAGCTCAAACCTTGTGTACATTATTGGTGGTGTGCATACCATATTATATATTTTGATACAATAAATGTAAATGCCTCACAGTGAGTCAACTTTTTTTTAATATTTTTTCTATTTTGTATTGGGTAGATGGTGGTGAGAATATGAGTATTTTCCCATGATATGTCATGGAGCTATTGGAATAGTTGTTTATGTTATATCATTAATTTTAGGCTGGCTTGTCTCTTGGATATTTTCTTATTCCTTTTTAGTTACATCTCATTCATTGTTCTTTATCTCTTATGGAATATTATTATACATTTATTTTTTCCTTATATCGTTGGGAATATATTTATACCTTATATTATTTCATCTATGATGTCTATATATCCGGTGTTTTTTATTCTGGTTTGGTGAAATCATTCCCTATGGTTTTTTTTCTGATGCCCATGTTCTAGTCTTCATGTCAAGACCATCCATCGGGTATGTGGAAAATTAGTCCATGTTCCAATTTTGAGAGGGTATATAGGTCGGTTCATTACAACAGGTTATCAGAGGTGGGTTTTCCTCCAGAGTCCTTATCAAGAGAAATTTGATAAATATGATATAGTTTTTTCAAAACAGGAGATGTACATTTTAGAGACTACATAACCTACTCTTTCCATAAACTGACTAAAGGTACTAGGGTATTTTTGGATGTGTGTCTCTAATTTTGACTTCTGATCTTATTATAATTTTTTATTACTCATATTCTATTTTTAAAAAAATATAATTCTATGTCTAATCATTTCTTCCATTTAGGTGTTCACTGGTATTTCTCGGAGACATAATTTTCGATTTCCAGAGGTTGGTGCAACAGATTCTCTATATGGGAATCATGAAATAAATCATAATTTTATTAAGGATATCATGAGGTTTATTTATATAATCAACTATAATGTACCCCACTTTCATAATATAGTTTTGGAGGTACATCCATGAGATGTACAAAACAAGGATCGATAATTGAAGTTCATTCATGATAATCCACTGTCCTTTGAAGAAGCATTTGAACATCAATATGTGGAGTAATGGATTAGAATGATCGAAAATTTTTATAAAATCCACAATATTCTTGAGTTTATAAAATTGAATTTTCCTACATTTAGACTTTAGAGCCATGACTAGTGATGATAGGTTTCTATGGTACATATGGTAATGAATGTGGTCATCGAATGGAAATGATTAAATGCCTTCTGAATGCCTTCTGATTCAAGGAGTTTTTTCTAGAGTTACTATTATTGGTTAATTATCAAGAGTTATTATATTTGTAGAATGGGGATATATTAGTGACAAGAAACACTAATCGGTCTATTGATATAGTTAAATTTCAACCATAGGTTGTAATAAATTATCATATAATGGGCCAAATGTACCAATAAGGATTGTGAACTAGTATCAAATACTAGGTAATTTTGTTGAAGAATTTGGCATATGTGGGGATAGTGGATAGGAATATATTGGATGAAATTAATATGGAAGGAAACGTTTGATACACATCTGCTTATATTCCTCGAAGTGGAAGCTTCGGTGGTGCACAGGTGATGAATAGAAAGTGACATGATTATCGTTAGAGTGGTGGAGGTGGTTATTGGTAGTAGTCATCATCAGACCCTATAGTTAAAGTAAACTATGATTGTCTAACATGATATCAGTGTGCCATGGTATGACACAACTAGTATACTTTTCATTCATCTATAATTATGTGTGTTATTTCTTAATGTTATGGCCATATGCATCATCTATATCATGATACATCTACTCCTTGATATGATCAGGGATTGTCAACTACAAAGTCTACTACTGGGAAATCATATTCACTAAAGACAATAGGGATATTTCTATAGGCATTACCAATTATGATCCTTCGTGAAGTATATGAGTTTATAATGGGTTAGATTCAGGTCCATTGCAAAATTAGAGCTACTGTCATTATTAAATATACAGTATTGATTTATTTATATAATATTGGAAAATCTCACTCAATTATATCTATTTCGTTCTTTTATATGATTAAATTTTCAATGAAGTTCATATCCTATGTTAAAGAGCTAGTGACCCCTCATGTGAATATGAATGTGAATGGCTTTTATTGGCCTTCTGGTGCGTTAATGATTGTTGATGCATTGTTGTTCTATGATTTCCTCTTTCTAGATTTGGATTGGGTTGATTTCATCAATATTATGTATATTCATTTTTTCTAATATGTTTAGGTCAACTAATTTCATTGGTGTGTCTCATTTCCTGTAGCTGATGGGAGATCAAGGGTGTTTCATGGAAAGGGAAATCTGAGGTTTGGTTATGTATAACCTTCTTACCGAGTGTTAAAGAGTTTATTTTCAGCTATTCTAATTGTTCTCCATGATGTTACATTTATTTTTTTATCTTCAACATTTTTTTATAATTTTTTAGCAATAAAATTTTATGGGATTACTATAGAGAAGGAGGTAATGTTTATAATTGACTTATTTCCAGGTACACAACCATTATTCAAACAATCTAGTCATATGGAACAAACAAAGCTAAATGAGCTCCTGATTAAATTAGATTATTTGGTGGATAAGGGTTTTGTTCTCCCTAGTTTTTCTCAAATACCATCCCCTGTGATTTTTTCCAACAATGATGATAGTTGACTTTGATTATGTGTGGACTATCATAATTTAGACTACATAATGACTAAGAATAAGTATCATTTTCCTCATGTTGATCATTTTTATTATCAATTAAATTAGGTAATGTGGATTTCAAATATTAATCTTGTGCTTAGGTATCATTATCATAGATTTTGGGAGTGTGATATATCGATGATGGCTTCCAAGAGTAGGTATGTCCACTATGAATATCTTATGGAGCTATTTGGTGTCATAAATTCTCATGATTATATTTTGGATTTTATGAATGATATATTTCCTTAGTATCATGATAATTTTTTATAGAGTTCAAGGATGAATTTAATGTTTATTCTAGTTTCTTGAACTTGCAAAAGCATCGTATGGGTTTTGTTTACGAAGTATCGAGGAGACATCATTCTCATTGAATTCTTCTAATATACAATTTTTGAATTCAATAAGTAATTTTTTAATGTTATTTTTTAACAAGGCTTGTCAGTTGATTCGGAGAAAGTGAATGATTTTTTTCATGGAATGAACCATGGAATGTCATTGAGATTCAAAAAATCCCCAGTCTTTCTATATACTACCAATGGTTTCATAAGGATTTAGAAATGTTGGTATCTCCATAGAGTGATCTTTTTCAGATATGGGTTAAATTCACAGGGTATAGAAACAATAAGTCTCATTCGATGAGTTGAAACACCTTATAACATCATCCCATAATTTGATATCACTAGATCCTGATAAGGGTTATGTTCATTCTGTTATTCTTTGTTTGGTTTTTTATGTTGTGTGTTTATTCAGAGTGATAAAGTGGTAGCTTATGGCTCTCATCAGTTTTGACCCCATGAGAAGCATAACCCAAATCATCATTTAGAGAAAACAATAGTTAGGCATTCACTAATGTTTTGTATGAACTATCCTTTTAGGGAATGTGGGATATAATTTTATGAAAAAATGAGTTTTATGAATATTATTTATCACATTGAATTGAATCTCAGAATGAGGTGGTAGGTGGTATAAATTAAGATTTTTGACCTTCACATCACTAACACCCAATGGTAGGGGAATGTTTTTAGAAATTTTCTTACCAAGAATGTGGTATTGAAGGTTATTCAAGAATCAATGAAAAAGTGGAACCTTTTAGGGATTATTACTTAGTTTAATCTGGATGATCAAGATAATGTTTTAGGTATAGATAAGGATAGTGTTCATTTGTCACCAACCATCCAAAAATAGTTATGGAGAGTCAGCGTGAGGATAATGAGTTCATAGGAATTGGATACACCATGTATGGTGGGGAGACTATTATTGGTTGGTATCTATTGTCAGGTGATATTCTCATTTATAAGGATCAGTGTGTCATATGAGCATCTTTGTACAGATTGGTATTATTTGATTTTATATTTCTTCATGGGCCATTCATATAGGATCTATGATGATGAATTTTGACTAGAGATAGTGATTCATGTTTCAATGTATGAATCATGACATTTTTTGTTATGTGGCCCAATGTTACACCTTCCAACTAGAAAATGTAGAGAATTTAAATCCTTTAGGTTTTTTACCGCCACTTTTGGTGTCATTTTGAAAATAAGATGTCTTACCCAGGAATTGTTTTGTTGAATTACATTGGAATCTCCTAGGGAAGAATTATGTATTGTTAGTGATTGATCAATTTAAAATGACAACCTATTTCATTCAAATCCTAAATACCATAAAATATGATGATAAATGTACGTTGTGTGTTAAGGATATTGTAATGTTGCGTTTGGTTCCTTATTCAATGATATATATAGGGATCATAGGTTTATATCATTGTTATGAAGGTTTCTCCAAGTGGAATTTGGGTCATAGGTTAGATTGATTACATTTTATCATCCATAGAATTATGGTCATATGAAGCATTCTAGTCATATGTCATAAAAAATACTTGGTGTATGTGTCTTCAATTTTGATGGATCTAGAGATTTACATAAACGACTGGATTAGTTTAATAAGAAAAATAATTATATATATAGTCAAAATGACTACTTTTCAGTCATTTTATTATTTCTGAAAAAGTTCAAATCTTTTTTGGGGAGATGTGGGTGAATAAACATTGGTTAGAAAATGTGTGGTATAGAAAACATCTACAATGACTTAGGTTATTCACAAATAGTTTTTTATAGTGTATATTTGACAAAAACATTTGTAGATCAATATAATTGTACTTTTTGTTTTTCTATATATGACAAGGGTTTCATTAATGGTTCCCATTGGTTGGTTCACCCATATATTAGAAAATAGGTAAATTTATATCTTAGATATGTTGGACCATTTGAAGTCACTACGTTTCTTGAGAAAAAAAACATTCTAATGAAAATTTAAGATTAGATGATAGGAATTCATGTTGTTTTCTACAGATAAAAACTCACAAAATACAGTCATGATCGATATCATGTTCTGTGTTCGGAAGATGTTGAGTAAGATATAGGTGTTTATATTATGTAGAATCTAGAAGAGATCTTTGGATCCCATGTGAACGTCTTTTGTGGGATTTTGATTTAGTTTGTCAGAGTGTTGTGGTGACATTTATCAGATTCTGATTATACATTAGAACATGATACATTAATTAGCGTGTAGTGTCTTTATCTCTTTACCTGAATTCATTCTTACATAGGAATTTTGAAGGATGTATTTTCATCATGTGGTAGTTTCTAACATTTAGCTTCCCACATTCAAGTGATTCCCTTCACATTATTTGTTTTCATATCTACTTGGGAATGTCTAATGACTCCTGGTTATGGAGATAAATTTTTTGGTAGAATAAAATAATTTTTAGAGATGCATGATTTTTTAAATTAATATTTACTTTGTGTATACATGTAATGTCTTAGTGGGATTCTCCCAGAGTTTGTGGAACAATTGTTGTGGTTTTTTAATTTTTGATGAAAACTATTATTTTGTTGACAATAGGAAAAATACATAATATGTAATGATATTACACACCATTTTATTTTTTATAGGGAATATTACATGTACATTGTATATAAAATGAAAATTGTTCACACCCCATAAATGATAAATTCATATTAATGTTATATTTATGTGTTTTGATAAAATGATACATGTTTTTAAACATAAGAGTTCTTCATTGAATACACCAATTTTAATGGGATTACAGACCATGAAAATTTTGTCGAAAGGTATTTTATGGAACCATATAAGTGATATGTTTTCACATTCATCTGCATGCCTCCATGATATCATCATATTCCTCCACTTTGGTGTTTTTTAAAACCTCATCTCCAAATAAAATGCTTCCTTCAATTAATGATCTTCATTATACTAGGGTTTCATATCACTGGATCTATTGTGTGATATTGTTTGAGGGTCCAGTTCATTGTACATTATGATGATGTAGTTTTTTGTTTTTGATGTATGCTTGATCATTCCTTTTCTCCAACCCTTTATCAAATGTTAATCGATTCATTGATGTGTAGAGTGATTTAAGGGCATCTGTTGTGGTTTTGTGTTCTTCCATATTAGTGGATCCTTTGACTGGCATGTGCAACCCATGTTTTGAAGTAGTTGGTTCTGTATTTTTCTTATATTGGTGAACTAAATTGATCCGATTTGTTTATTAATATTTTTTAAATGACATTTCTTGATTTACTAATTTTATTTCTATTTATGGAAAAGAGTTTTTAATAAATAAGGGTTTCCCTTATCATTGGTAAATTAAAATGGGTTTTGAATGAAATAAAAAATGGTTTTGTGATATATTTTCAAATAATGTATTGATTAAATAGTATGATTAAATTATTTTGAAAATGGAAAATATAGGAAGCCTTGCGTACTTAGGTGATTTTGAAGTTATATTACTTGTCAACTTTCTTGGGGGTTTTTCACGGTGTATTCCTATAATCACTAGTCCTATTATTCTAGTGACTTGATAGAACTATTTGGAGAATTAATTTCTCTGTTGTTCCACTACTCTATGAACTGAAAATATATTTCTAATGGATTTATGTGCTAATTATTGTCAATATTCTGTATGATTTTCCTATGTATCTTGACCTAGTGTGATCTCCCACATCATGTTACATGTTTTTTTGGATTCTAATATTTTATTTTTACATCCATGATTACGATATAAAATTTGATAACTCCATTCAATTGATTTGATATATCATAATTGATATATTTATGTGAAATTATATAAAAATGATTTATCTGTTTTATATGAAACTGTAGAAAATGGGAAATAAAATTATTTCCCAATTACATTGATATAAAACTAAAAAATTATATTACATTCCTTGTTTTTTATAATTTTTAACAAGCATGTATTATTTTATAGAAACTTGTTATGGAAAACATTTGTGAAAACCTATAGACCATGTTATCTCACACCCTCTAATCCCCTTTAGATGTTATTAGACTTTTTTATGTATTTTGATATAGGGCCAGGTTCTAGTTTTGAGAGTGTATAATTGTTGGTTCATTACAGTCGACATTATGGGGATTGGTTCACCCTAAAACTCAATAAGAAAATACATATGAAACAATGTAAGTGTGTTAGTCAACAAGACAAATCCACCAGCAGTACTGATTTAACCAGATGCTCTGCGAGTGGTTAATGTAATGGAAATACACCATGAGGTAACATCTCATAAAAGAGTCCATGATCCAATTTCTCGTTACTATTTGGATCATAATAATGATAAGGATGTATAATTTTAGATGTAAATCCTTATAGAGGCATACTAAAAATAGATATGTTGTGACAATTTCAAAAGAATATTTTGGGTGCTAACTCAATAAGGACATGGAAATCGCAACCCATTCCTATATGATGCATTTGATAATTATTTCTCTATAAAAGGTTCATACATGTACGACATAAATATGTGTATTATCATTTTCTTGGTGGTTAAAAAAATCAGTCATCGCACAATGACTAGATCTCCAAGGCCAATAGTTTAACTCAAAACAGTTTGACATTGTTTCAGTAATTTCAAAACAAACAACATAGATAGAGAATTTTCAAACTCTATTCCTTGTAAATAACAAGATATGATACCATTGTGTCACAACTCATCCAAATAGAACCTGTGTAGTCTTTGATAATATGAGTTTGACATCAAGAGACTGAATCAAATAGGACAGGTGTTGGGGACAAGCCCTAAGATTCCATATCATAGACATGGGAGGCTAATCCTAAGGTACAATTACACCCAAAAAAACACATATCCCAATACCCAAATAATGTTTAATGGTAAAATAAAACTGATACTAACACATTCACAATTATATTTCCATTATTCATAGTATGATAAATGTATAAGAAATAATAAGGGGCTAAACACGAGGTCACCATCAGCTACCAAATAATTCCAGCCTCTTAAATGTGGTGTACTGCCCTCAAATGAATAACATGGAAGAAACCACTATCTATCTATCTCATCTAAAATCCATTAACTCCAGCTCCACCAAACACCCCATCCAATTACATTTCACATTTATAAGACACTAAATGTGTGAATAGTGTGCATTAATGTGTGGGTGAAAAATTAAAATGTTGAACACCCCAAATATCCCCATACATAAAGAATGAAGGGAGTAATCATCTCATCACATGGTCATTCCCATAAAAATAAGATATATACAATAATGAACCCTAGATATTCTTGTCTAAAACACTATGTCTCATTGTATGGTCACAACCAAAATTACATCCTATGTTTCTTTCTCATGGTTTAATGGTAATGCTCTCCAGGGAAAATAACACACTAAGTGTCTTATAATGCTTATGGATCTCATATGAATATTCCATCTCATTAGGTATTCCCATGAACATGTTTAACCTGGAATGATAAAGAGATCGATAAAAAAATAGGGCCTCACACCCAAGGACATGGGGGACACAAACAAATATAACTAGATAAACCCATTAAGTAGCAGATCAATGCTATGATATTTTGGTCAAGAAAAAATTTCAAACTCTACAATGGGAAGATGATAAGATAGAGGATCACACCCTGGGCTATTCAAATGGATTACAAAAACTCTACTTGATATTGATCCTACATAAGTTATCGCATCTTCTGCTAAGGATGTGATGCATTACTCTACCCACACAGTGATGGATCTATGGAATGTACCCTATGGAAATAGGTCTACAATGAATGGATAATGGGCCACCAAACACTCTGGAGAATGTATAATGTTCTTACTAGTCTTATATTCCATTACATTCCTACACTATCTATATAAGTGTCTATCAATCTCACATGGAAATTTTCACTTCATGTAGACATTGTTTCTTTTTGGGATAGACTGTTTGTTGAGGTTTAGGCAACGGTCGGTGTGGGACGCCTTCTTGAACTCATATCCTCCAGTTAGTTCCCTTGTCTCATGGGACATTCTTATGTACTCTACGAATTTCAGTATACCCACACATTCCAATTTATTTATATATGTTAACGTACTCTACTCATTCCCATGTACTTATCCATAATCACTCATGTGTAACCCTAATGAACACAATGAGCTTCTAGACTAAGGTCAAATGGAATTTGACATGTGTCACATAGTGTGTGATATTGTTTTATTCATGTATATCCTTTACATTTTGGGTTGGATCAAATGACATGTGTTCTTTAGACAACACACTATGTAGTCATATTTTTTAAGAAAATTATATAATTCTTCACCCTTCTATATGTGTTTTTCCTACATTTATTCCACTATGAATCTCAACAAAAATACAAGATATTTGATTATTGTACCATGTATTTTATGGATGATAGAGTTGAGGCATACAACCCTCCCTTGAATCATCCCTCGTTGATCCATGCCATCTCTAAGCAGTAAACTATTATATAGTTTAATGCGGATCAAATTATGATACACATTCAATCATCTATCAACTTTATCACACCTTGAATACTCCATCGATCATGAAACCAAATATGCAATGATAATTTGTTTTAAAATTAAATGATCACACAATGATATTATCAGTGGTATTTATCAATCCACCCGCCAATTAAAACATGGGTGATGAACATGCACATAACACGGTAGAATATAATAAAACACAAAATAAATAATATTGTTCATCCATTTTAATTCTGTAACCTATTAGTTTTATTTATAATTATGAAATGATAGTCAAATCTAAAAGGTAATATCAAATCTATATTTCTTCAATGATACTAAAAACTAAGTAATAAATGATTGATTGGAGAATTAATTTTATTTGCAATTAATTGAAAATTCAAATAGTTTCAAAGAGTATAAATCCCAAAAAATAAAATTCTACACCTATAGTTTTGATCAAACATAAATAAATAATGGATTTTGGTCATTATCATTGATGGGATCCAAGAGATCAATTTTCAAAATAATTTCTAATCCAAAATCAATTAATGATAGTACTAGAATCCTATTCTAATGGAACACTCTCAATCACTACGGTTATGAGGATATCTCAAGTGCTTTAGAATAACGATTCGTATATAGAGTAGTTTTGGTGTGGTGAATTATTAGTCAGTAAACTAATCCACTAATTATTCATTTGATAAACCACCCAATAGATATTTTACAAAAAAACATAATGAAAATAAATGTTATATTATGATTTTTGTAATACATGAACTCAAAATATAATGTATGACACATATATTCACTATGAGACATTATTTTGGAGTATTTAAATTATTTATAAAAACTTTTCGTGTTATATATTATTTTGTTATTATTTTTATTATATAAATATAGAACCTCATGCAGCCTCATAATATCGCACTGACTCAGCACGTGCACATAAAAATCATCCCTAAAAGTTTATAAATCCATACTATGGAAATCATATTTGATATAGATGTTAGTCCGAAAATAATATAGGAAAACTAAATTTTACAAATAGATTGATCAGGAAAACAAGTGATATTCTTCCATGTGTGTGTTCTGTGTTAATTAGGTGATTATTTCTTGGTCCTCATAAAATAATTTTTATTTTTTAGAATAAAAAAAATAGTTTTATAAACATGAGTTTCTATGTGTCTCCTCTCATTTTTTGAATATTATATATTATTTCCTTTTGGAATTATTATAATCACATTCATCTCATAAAATATCTTATTAATAATTTGTTATTCCTCCTCAATTGATTTTACATTTCCATAATTTTTTTATTTTTCATTTTAATCATATTTTAAAATATTCATACTGCATAAAACATTATTATCATGGTACTTAATTAAATTATCATGAACATGATATTTTGAATCATTGAAAAATATAGTAAATTTTTGTTATTCATACAATATATGTTTCTATTAATCATAAAATTTTGTACCATTGAATTAATAATAAATTGTTAATAATAATGTATAATAATTTATTTAGAATATATATCTACTTATTTTTCTAGATTTATATCAGGATTCATATTCTTTAATAAATGAGTTGATTTTTTAAAAATTCTACTAAGGATGTTTTCAAAGCACCAATAAGTCATATAATTAATTATATTTCATTACCTTGATCCTGAATTAACACAAAATTCAATATGAATAGTATAACATGAAAATAATTTTAAGTATTACTGAAACTCACGTTAGTGTTCGTTGAATGATTTCATATATACATAATTATAATAGATAGATCAATATTTATCATAACGATCATTTTAAATTGATTCATCATAACAATTTCATTTTAATTACCATTAGGTCATATTTAAACTTCTAAAACTATTAAATTATTTTTTGACATATTTACCTCTATTTTTAATATGTTTTGAATAATATTTATTGAAATATCCATATTTTTTGAAGAAAAAATAAAAATAGATTCTTTTTAAAAAGGAACTAGTATAATATTTTAAAATATTAATAACTTACCTTAAATGAATGATAACATTTTATAGAAAGAAATGAATCTAAAAATAGGGAAAAATATTCATTTATAATAATTATTATTACATTAATTTCATGTGAATTATAATACAGGTTTTGGGTGAATCAGTTATGATAAATATTTTAAAAATTCCATGTATTATTCTTTTATTTTAACCTATTTATTATTTGACCATATATTTTATGTTAGTAAACTAATGAAACTACTCATCTCTTAATAACCATAGAACAACTACATATAATGTATAACGTAATGTAAAAATCATCACATAGTACTTTTTCTAGGTTCCACCTCATCATAAAACAATTACTCAATTATATGGTTGTTTACTAATCTTATGCTATGTATTATTCAATAAAAAATAAGTGTTTACCAAGGGTAAGTGATTAAAAAGTACCATTGTTGAATCTTATACATTATCATAATCTCATTTTTAATCCTAATATCTCCCGTGATTATATGTTTCACACTAAGTAGATTACAAATAATTTTTATTATAATGAATAAAAATAAATAAATATATATGTTTTACTTTCTATAATAATTAAATCATATTCCTTAATAGAGTAGTGTGATGTATATATATATTTACAAATATAATCATTCCACATCATCTATATAAATATCCACACACATGGATCATTCATAGTATCATATCACAAGATTCTCACAACACAGTAGTTAAGGATGCAAACAACAAGTAATTGTTCAATATCACGTCATGTACATTAATCTTTCAAAAATGGTTTTATCCTTCCTCAATTGATTATTTTTTTCTATTTTATATAATAAAACATAACATATTTCTTATTATTTTTTCTTCTCATTCTCTGTTGACAAAATATAACTGATAAATCAAAACATGTTGTATTCATCTTTATCTTTTATGATACCTACACAATATTTTTAATTAAGAGTAGTATCAGGATATCTTTAGCAATATATATCCATTTATTCATCTTCTATTATATAATATCATATTATAGAATATATTTCAATATGTTTCAATTTATAATATAATATAATATATTGAATAAATGATCCTCTAAATACATTTCTCGAATCCCCTCTCATTGGTATTCTATTAAAATAAAATACTATCCTTTATTCCTCATCTTCTTGTCTTCTATTTCATTTCTAGAAATATCATTCTACATATTTATATTATATTTATCCCTAATGAATATTTTTTTCCTAATTAATCGATAAAAATTCCAATATCACTGTTGAGTCTAAAACACAGGGGTTTCATATTGAGTGAACTAATGTTGGATGGCATAAAAATTTATTATGAGGATAGTGATGGATTACATGTTAAGATAATTATATTGTTAACTTATTTAATTACTTCATTTAATACACATAACAATGTTTAACCCATATAATTTATTCTAGATGAATTCATGTGGCTTATCTATATATCCTTGGGATCATAGAGAAGTTGTTTATAGTGTTCATCATATGGTAATTTGAATTAGATGATAAAAAGATGATCAGATCTAGGTGGATAAAGAGGAAGAGATTGCATTGTGTCTTCTCTATCATTGGCTGTTGTGTTCATCATAAATTATCATTATATAATATTTGTAGATATAAAATCATGTAGTTATCATTATTGAAAAAAATATCGAGCATGTTTATATATATTTACCTTTTTGGATATTCTTTTTCATACACATCATATGATCCCATTGACTAAATAAATGTTTAAGTCATTTTATCATTTTTTCATGATATAATCCATAATTCCCAATATTACAATCATTGTAAATGAACAATTTTCAAATAATTATTATCACCGTGTTTATTTTGATATTACATCTTTTTTCATTGTGTTCATCGATGTATTCATTTTCTATCACGGTAATACATTGTTGAGGCAAGTTCAAAATATGTTGAACACCAAAATTCATGGAGGTTATGAAAAAACATATAGGTATGGTGTTTTGAACATGGATCAAAATTTTTGGCCTGATTTGAGTGATGGGTTTCATTAATATAGGATCCATGGTAATGATAAGTGATGTGTAGGGAAAGAGACTCTTGAAAACCCACTATGCATGATCAAAATCCATTTTTTTGCCACTATAGGCCGTGAAATGATAAATGGATGTGACCCCACACTGAGTTTAGGAGGTAAAATTATGAGATTTGTACGTATGACAAAAAAATTATAAATTATGTGGTTGATACAAATTTTCTACAAACAAAAACTCTTTCACATGTCGTATAGTATAAAAATGAAAACTGAGTATACCCACCTTACTAGGGTGGTTTGGGATTTGTGAAAGATATATATAGCATGTCCTATGAGGCCATGCCCATAAAATATAAGACCCTCCACATATGACCAAGATGTGGGCCAGGTTAATGTTTTTAGGACCCCATGACATAGGAAATGTTTTGTACTCTTTGATACATTAGAATATGATGATACATGGACATGGCCAAGTAAAAGTCTAGGTACACAGACATGAAGAAACAGTTAAGATCATATCACAGATCACACGGGTAGTCTCCATGTGGAAGAGATATGTTTTGTAGTCCCCATGCCCAACATGTACAATTACATAGCCTTCGATCAATGTAGATAGACAAACATATCCATGTAGAATTCTAAAAAAACACATTGTGCTGACCCCATACACATCATCTACTTATGTAAT
Organism: Viscum album; assembly: GCA_963277665.1. Lineage (NCBI taxonomy): Eukaryota > Viridiplantae > Streptophyta > Magnoliopsida > Santalales > Viscaceae > Viscum > Viscum album. The sequence continues at coordinate 497,192,464 of OY728151.1, read as the reverse complement.
AAACATCCACAATGAGTATCTCCTATGTTTGGATTTATATTTTGGAATAAGATTATCACATCCAGTATAGTTCCTAACAAGAACATGATGGTAGACTTCATATTGTATTATTGGACGACATTAAAGATTCAAAATTTGTTTCTTATTCATAAAATGCTTTATCATGTAAGTGATCGTGTAGGATCATTGGAGATAAGTCATTGTATATACTCCCATATTGTTCCAATGAGTGGATTATATATAATATAAGAGATATTATGGGGTTAGTATTACCTTGTAAAACTGGGGTGCGAGTAAATCATATTTTTATACATATAGATATGGTACATCCCTAAAAGGGAACTGTAACTCTATATATGAGTGGTATTCCTCTCAATTCAATCTCTAGTAGGGTTATGGTCCTCCATGGAAGTTGTGGTTCCCATGGTTGTGGACCACAATAAATAATAGTGGGGTACCGCAAACATACTATGGTGAGGTTCCATATGATATTGGGAATTATTGATGAACTTTTGGAGTTATATCCTTACTCATCGACTACTTCTGAGATGTGAGATGTTGATCCCATTTATATCATTTTTATAATTATTAATGAGTGTAAATATTTAAATCGGTTATGTTTCATTACTATAAATCATTGGGAAGAGATTACAATTAGTGTATCAATATATCTATCCCTTTTGGTTTTCAGGGAGTCTAACTGGGCATTTATATTCTCAACCTACTATAACATTTGAAGCTTCCACAGTACATCTCCTTTTGAATAATACAATAGCTTGTGTTGTACGCAACTTCGAGTTCAAACACACCAAAACCAATCGAACTAGCCGTTATGAATAGTAATACCCACTTTTTTAAATTTTATAAATTTTATCTTTCAAAATTGACTTCGTTTTTGGATTCAAAATATCAAAATTAGCTTAGAGTGAATTTTTTGTAATTTTTTGAAAACATTCAATTTTTTATGATTAGTGAAAAACATTGCGTTATTGTTCAAAATATAGTTTTTAATTAATTAATTAATTATTTTATTTAAATTTATTTTAGGTCAAAATAGATACATAATACCTATATATGTTCAATGTAATTCATTGGAGGCATTTTGTAAGAATATTATATATATAAAATTTTATTTAAATTATTAATGTCCTTTACCCACCTTCTATGAGTATTTGCAAATTCACATAAAACATAATATTACCATTTCTGTGAGTTGAATTTCAAAACTCCTAGAGGCACAGTTGATATCAGTAAGTAAAATTTTGTTCAATAAGATGAAAATAATTTTGGGTGAATACTAACTTTTTAATATTATTTATCATGGTTAAAAGTCAATAGGGGAATTAAGGGTAAATATGGTATTTTTATTACCCTAACACATGTACTAATTATATTAGATAAATATAATACGACCAAAAACTACCTTAGTATAAAAATTTGACCCTTTAGATCCACCTGGATTAGATTAGGATATTTATTATTATTTTATTTAAAGAAGATATAAAAAAGTTAAATTCAATGTTTAATACCTAAACCATTTTTAATATATGGTTATACATAATATAACATGGACTATAAATATTCATTAGAAAGATAATATTATTTCCCAAATAATTTTATTTTATATACAATTTCTAAACATTATATAATTAAATTTATTTATGACACAATGATGATGTAGTAATTACCTTATTAATAAAAGATTTAAAAAATTGATATTATAAATATCCAAATAAATCTTATTTGAGACTTTTAATGATTTTTCCTAAATTTCTAGGTTCATATGACATGTTAGGATGGATTTAAATATTTATTTAGGTAATAAAGCTATTATGAATTACAAAAAAAAAAATACCAAATAGTGTAAAAACTGAAATAAAAGTGTTTTTAAAACAAATATTATATTATTAATTGATATTCTATTCATAAAAATATAAGGATCCGAAAAAGGGATTAAATAATAATATATATTTCATTAATAAACCACTTGAGTGTCTATTGTATGTTTATAGTAAGTTTATTAACCATATAATATAAAAATACCAAGAGACATGATAAATGTCAAACTATTTAACTAAGAGTTAAATCTAAAAGGAAAGGTTAATATGATGAACTAAACCTGTATAAAACCTATTGGTTGAGAGTTTTTAGACCCATAACCACCGTCAAATATAAATAAATAATTTTTGAACCATTTGAAACCGAAAAATTATTTTATTATAAACTGATATTTCATGTTTTTTCTATAGTGACCCTGACCTCTTTTATATAAGGGAACTTCCCCTTCTAACAAATTCACATATTCAAAGCCATTTGGCTCGGAAAACCCCATCCCAAATATACTCCCAAATCTTATCCCTTTATCCCAGAGGCCTTAATTTAGTCATAAAGACAACATTTGGAGGCCTTTTGATCAAATCAAAAGGAAGATCCCGAAGAAGAGGTAAATATTTCATCACCTCTTTCAAGTTCTTTTCTTCTTCCACATCCTATTTCTTTGTTGTTTCCATTCTAAAATAATAAATTCAGTATCTTATATATAAATTTATGTTATTATAAAAAATATTCAAGAATATTTATAATTTTATCCATCCTATAATTGACAAAGTCACTATATGTGCGTATGTACGGATTACCATCTCGACGTCAGGGTGTAGTTTGTTATTCAAACACTTCATCATTCGGATGGGTATAATAATGAGTATAAATGATGTAAATAATAAATATAACATGATAATTATTATGAATATATGATATACCATCCAATTATATATTATTTCAATATCAAAATAATGATATTGTTGCTTTTGTGTACGTACATATTATCACCTCCACAAACACGATTAAATTCATTCCCCATCGTATCCATTCAAGACTAATTTTTATTTGATTATTAAAAAAATATTTTTCAAAGGCATAGTATCATTATGAATATTAATAAGATACATCCAATCCATAAAAAACATTACATACGTAACAAAAAAAAGGAAAACGAATCAGTTAACACCTGAAACGATGATACTACTGAAATATCATTAACAAAGCAGTATTAGAAGATCATATATGATAAAATTTTAATGAATATGGTTCATGTATAAAAAAAAAATAATTATTTCACCATTATACTAGAGTTTAACCTACCAACAACTAAGGAAATGTACATGGTAAGGTTTAATTTCACACTCTCTTTATTATTGGAGGTTGTTTTTATATAAGTATCTATCGAGACCACTTTATGACCCACATCCGTGTTTTATTAAAAATGCAATTCGAATCATTTTTACTATTTACTATACTATGGTTTAATGTAATTTATTCCCTTATTTGACCATATATTTTTTGAAAGGAATCTTTTCTTCATTTTCCAATCAAGGTATTTTATGTCCTTTTCAATAAAATTAAGGTAAGAATGTCCTTTTTTAACTTATACGGTGGGGGTGGCTATTTTGTGATGTTAGATCATCATCAAAGCTTACAATACAAGCTTATAAGAATATTTTCAAAATAAATGTCCTCTATTATAAATATATGATATTTAAATGATTTCAAAATATAAAGAGATATTTCTCTAAAAAAGTTTTGATTTCATCTATGTCAACATGCTTTGATGGATTTTAAGCTATTTTGATGTAGATTTATTATGATACAAAACATAGATATTGTATTGAAGGTTATGTGATATGTTTGACAGTGGATGTGTTATTTTTACACTATCCCTGATTTATGGATAATGTATTGACATTTTGTATGCTACTTTTAATACGAATGATTGTGTTATGTTTACACCTTTTCATATTAGGAATGCATTGGACTTACTATGTGACGGGTGGAGCCTACTATAGCTCCTCAATGCATTAGTAGGTCTAATGAGACAATATATTGTCTTGGAAAAAGTCCTTTACAAAATCTTATTTGTAGTCTGGGAACAAGGCCTTGACTATGTGGTTATGAAGTCTGGCATTATGCATTCCATCATTATGAAAGTGGTAATTGATATTGTAGGTGATTATTAGACTAGTAGAATATCGGTGTGAGTAAGTAAATTGAATTATTTTATTTTATCATTAACATGTTATTTTGATGTTCATGTTTAAAAGGCTTTTGTTTTACTCTTACATTTCCATAAAATTTTATGCTTATTTTTGAATGTTTCTGCTATATTGTTATCCCTTCTGAGCATCTAAACTCACAGATTTCTATATTTTATTTTTCCCAGGATGTCAAGAAGTATATTATTACTGATCTATAGGGATAGTCTAAGGGATATTAGTTTGTCCTATGTAGACTCTGTTGTAGTAGTTTTTCATTTTATAATGTAATTTAATACCTATGAATGTATCTAGTATTTCCAAGGCTAATAAAATGATTGGTCTTTCAGGATTTGATTGCTGGTGATCATTAAAATGTTATATAATATTGCACCGAATCTGGGTAATTGGGGCCGGAGAATTATAGTTGGTATCAGAGGATGTTTAGTACAAACCATGTATGCTATATTTAGAAAAACTCTGATTAGAGAACACTAACATAAGATATACATTGAGGATTGGTAAAGAAGAACGTCCTAGAATTTTGGTACTGTAGAGATTTTGTGAGTTTTCCCAGAAATACATCCCTATTTAGATACGATTGGGTAATGGCAGCACGCGCACATATATAGCTATGGGTAAAACCCAAAAACACCACTTTCTTCTAGACACGAATGGGAACTAGTGCATGACAATGGCCCTTGCAGCACACATGGTTACCACACTCCCGAGGGATATTCTTAGAATAAATCTCATTTTCTTTAAAAAACATTATGAAGGGTTTATGAGTATATACATCATCAAAGAATAAATCATTATGATTATGGATTATTTTAATAAACTTTTCAATTTATGTTAACTGTTTTACATGTTTGGAATTATGTATTGCGATTCATAAACAAATATAATGTATTCTATTGTTTAGAAATGGCACCTAGTGGAAGGAATGGAAACTATATAAATGCCCATAATCGGTGTAGGGATTTCCCTCCTACTCAAGATAATTATATTGGAGCTGGTGAAGCAACTGGTGCTGATCACCTTATCACCATACTGGGACAACTCTCCCATGTTATGAATAATAACATTACCCGTATGGAGCACCCTGATCCACAATGCAGAGGATCAATGTTTGACCGCTTCATGAGGCAACGAACACCAAATTTCAATGGGAGTAAAATCCATTAGTATCTGAGCAATGGATAAATTCCTTCGAGAAATTATTTCATGTTTTTGGTATTAGTGAAAGGGAAAAATTTGTCAGGGCAGTTTATCGCCTCACGGGATATGCAGATCAATGGTGGTAATTAATCCAAAAAAAAATTAAGATTAAGATGTATCGAACATCTAATGGAGAGATTTTAAAGATATTTTCTAGATAAATACTTTCCTCATGATAATCGAGTGGATATGGAAAGGAAATTTCTGAGTTTAAGGAAAAAGGAGGATGAAAATGTCGCAAAATATGAGTCTAACTTTACAAGGTTAGCAAGGCTTGAACCAGATGATATACGTAACCTGAGGAGTATGATTTATCGATTCATTTATGGGTTAAAACCATTTATATATTGAGCATTATTCTCAAAATCCTTACCATTGTATGAGGATATTGTGTCATGATCCATCAAGATAGAAAAATAATTCTCTATGTCTTACAACATTAAATAAAAGCAGGGGATGAAGAGATCTATTGAACACTCTGGAAATATAAATAAGGGGATGAAGGGAAAAGTTGAATATCCATCCTGCGATAAATGTGGGATGAAACACCCTAGTACTTTCCTGATAGAAATTAGAGTCTGTTACAATTTTGGTGAAAAAGGCCACCAAGTTCATGATTTCAAGGGAAAGAGAGAGGTTGTTGAATGTAACAATTGTAGAGAAAGGATGCATTATGAAAATGAATATCATAATCGCCAAGGAATCTTACCTTACAAAATGCCACGGGATCAAGGATAAGCTTATTCTATCACTACTGCTGAGGTGGAACATTCGAAAGACATTGGGGTAGGTAATTTAATGGTTTCTACATGTTTAGAAAATACATTATTTGATTCTATATCATCGCATTTTTCATATCGTCCCAGTTTCCTAAGAAACTTCGATGTTTTCAATTTTACTTAACATGGGATGTTTTAGACAAAACACCCATTGGATGTATCATCACAATCGAGTTTTGTGAATCAATTACCATTAGGGCATATAAATGTTCTTTATCTACTAATCTCAGCATCATACCTATTTTTTATCATGTTATAATCCTCGGGATGTATTGGATTTCGTGCCAGGATGTGAAAATTTATTGTAAGAAGAAGAAGGTTACAATTTTCGATGATGATAAGGAGTACTTTTTCTTTAGAGAGGAAATGTCACCACCTAATTCTTATCTAGATCCACCCCCAATAGATCTTCTAAATTGAATTATTGGGGAGTAAGAGAATGAAATAACTATGGGTGAGGAAATTTTTTTTAAATAGACGACATACCTATTGTACAAGAATATGTTGATGTGTTTTCAGAAGATTTACCTAGACATCCTCTAGAATGAGAAATTGATTTTTCCATTGATTTAATTCCTGGTTCAAGGCCTATATCAAATATGCCTTATAGAATGGCCACTGTGGAATTAGTGGAACTAAAGAAACAACTAGGGGAATTGAGTAATAAGGGATTTATTCACCCTATTTTTTCTCCATGGGGATCCCCTCTCATTTTTTTATGAAGAAAGATGGATGTATGATGTTGTGCATTGACTACAGGGAGATCAATGATATTACAATAAACAAAAACTATCCCCTACCTCGCACTGGCGATTTATTCGACCAACATCATAGAGATCTATATTTTTGAAATATTGACCTGAGATCTGTATATCATCAATTTTGTGTGAAGAAGGAATACATATTGAAAATAGCATTTCGAACCAGGTACGGGAATTACAAGTTTAGAGTAATGCCTTTTGGATTGACTAATGCACCCTCTATTTTTATAGTTCTACGGAACAGAGTTTTCAAGGAATATCTTGATGAATTTGTAGTGGTATTTATTGATGATATCCTTGTATACTCTGAAATCTATGATTCCCATGAAAATCACATATGTACCATTTTGAAAACCATCAGAAGAAATTAATTATACAGAAATTTTAGCAAGTGTGAATTCTAGTTTCAAGAGATTTCTTTTCGTGGCCATATTGACACTAAGGATGGAATATCTATTGATCCTTATATGACAAGAGAAATCCAAAAAGGGACAACACCGATGAGTATCACTATGGTACATAGTTTTATTAGTTTATTGGGCTATTATAGGCATTTTGTCCCAAATTTTTCCCGATTGGATAACACATTAACGAAGCTCATGTGTAATGGGGTTAAATTTGTTTGGAAAAAAGTGTGTGAAGAATTTTTTGATGAATTGAGGAGAAGTTTAGTCAATGATTTTGTCTTGAATCCACCATCAGGGAATGATGGGTTTGTTATCTATAGTGATGCATCAACGAAATTACATGGTTGTGTCCTTATGCAGAATGATAGGTTAATCGACTATGCATCATGACAGCTAATAAATAATGAGAAAAAATATCTTACTCATGGTCATTAGTTAGAAACTGTAATTTTTTCTCTAAAAATAGGGAGACACTATCTCTCTGGGAAACAAATGTGAGGTTTATATCGATCACAAGAGTTTGAAGTATTTTTTTTTCACAAAAACAACTCAACATGATGCAAAGACGATGGATTGAACTTCTCAAAGATTATGATTACACAATACTCAACCACCTGATGGAGTCAAATAAGGTGTCAGATGCTTTGAGAAGAATGGATCATGGAGTTTTGAACTAGATGAAAGTTGAAAGGGATCATATTTTCATGGATATATTGAAAATGGATATGGTAATAATCATGGAAGGTGAAACATCAATACATTTTCACATGGTTTCCAAACCATCTTTACTAGAAAGGATAAAAAGTTCTCAGGCTGATGATGAGAAGTTTCAAAAGAAGATTAAAGCTGTGAATGATGGGAGACTGAGTGAAATCATTTATAAAGAGGTAATTTTGAAATTTGGGAGGAGGTTTTGTGTTCCTAATATACCTGATCTAAAAAGGGAATTGTTTTATAATTATCATAGCCTCAATTTCTCTATACACACTGATAGCACTAAGATGTATAGAGATTCGAAGGAACACTTTTGGTGGGACAACATAATGAGGGAGATTGTTGATTTTGTTTCATGATGTATGGTTTTTCAACAAGTGATATCTAGAAGGCAACAGCCTGGAGGAGTCATGAAACATCTTCCCATACCTGAGTGGAAATGGGATACTATTACAATGGAATTTGTCATGGGGCTACCAAAGACTACTTGGAGGAATGTTGCAATATGGGTCATTGTTGATTGTCTTTCCAAGTCATCACATTTTCTTCCTATAAGGGATGATTTTCCACTTGAATGTCTACCAATACTATATATTAATGAAGTTTTCAGACATGATGGAGCACCTTTATCAATTGTTTCTGATCATGATCCCCATTTTACATCAAGATTCTAGATAAGTCATCAGAAATACCAGGATATTGAACTTCATTTGGGCACTACCTACCACTTTCAAACTGATGGACTATAAGAACAGGCTATTAAAACCTTAGAAGAAATGTTGATATCTTTCTCTCTTGACTTTAAAGGTATGTGGGATCAATATTTACTACTGTTAGGATTTCCCTACAACAATATCTTCCATTCATGTATTCAGATGGCATCATATGAAGCGTTATATGGCAAGAGATGTCGCACACCAACTATTTGGGATGAATTTGGTGAAAGAATACTCGTAGGCCCAGAACATGTTGAGGAAATGATGGAAATGTGAATGTTATCCAAACCCACATCAAAACAGCTCAAAGTAGGAAGAAGGGTTTTGCTGAAAATTGAAGGAAGGATTTGGAATTTCAGGTAGGAGATCATGTTTCTTGAAGGTATCTCTATGGAAGGAAGTTATATGTCTCAGTAAGAAGGGTAAATTGAGTCCCAGGTACATCAGACCTTTCAATATTATAGAAAAAATTGTAGTTATAGCATATCGTTTTCAAATGTCTCCAAGACTCTCCAAAGTTCATGATGTGTTCCACATATCACTATTGAGAAAATACATGCATGAACTAATTCATGTTATCAACTATGAAGAATTAAAACTGGAACTCGATCTATCTTATTGTAAAGATCCTATCAGAATACTTGATATAAAAGAACAAGTGCTAGGAAATATGAGGGCTTGTCTAGTAAAAGATCTGTGGAGTAACCATCAGTTGGAAGAGGCAACGTAGGAACCAAAGAAACCTAGGATAAAGAACCACCCGAATCTTTTTATGCAGTAATATTCTAGAAATATTGAGGATGAAATTATTTTAAGGAGGGGAGAATGTGACCCCCCAAGCTTCCACGGTATGTTTCCCTTTGAATAATACAATATCTTGTGTTGTATAAAACTTCGAGTTCAAACACACCACAACCAATCAAAATACCAATTATGAATAGTAATACTCACTTTTTGAAATATTATAAACTTTATAATTTTAAATGGACTTCATTTTTTGACCCAGAATATCGAAATTATCATAGGGTGAATTTTTTCTATTTTTCAGAAAACATTAAATTTTATAAATATAGTGAAAAGCATTGCATTATTATTTAAAACCAATTTTTTAATTAAATAATTAATTATCTTATTTAATGTTATTTTTGGTCAGTATTGACACTTAAAACCTATATATGTTCAATGTAATTCATTAGAGTCATTTTCTAATAATACTAGATATATATAAAAAAAATTTGAACTTTATACCGTCTTTTTTCCCACCTCCTAGGAGCATTTTCAAATTTTCATAAAACATAATTTTACCACTATTTTGAGTAATATGTCAAAAGTATAAGACACATGGTTTATATCAAAATGTAAAATTTTGTTCAATAAGATGAAAATAATTTTTGGTGAATAGTAACTTTTTATTTTCACTTACCACGATTAAAAGTAAATAGGGTAATTAAGTGTAAAAATTATATTATTATTACTGTAAAACATGATCTAATTCTATTGGATAATTGTAATTCGACCTAAAACATCCTTAGGAATAAAATATGAACCTTTAGGACAACTTGGATTAGAGTAGGACATTTATTATTATAAAATTTTAAGAATAGTTGAAAGAGTAAAATCCAATGTTTAATAACTAAACCATTTTTAATATATGGTAATACGTAGTATAAATTCAAGAATAAATATTCATTAAAAATATATATATTTTTCTTACATAATCATATTTTATTTATAAATTTTAGGCATTAAATTATTATATTTATTTATAATAGAATGATGATGCATCAATTAACTTATTAATGAATGATTAAAATAATTAATGTTATAAATATCCAAATAAATATAAAATGAGACTTCTAATGAATTACACTAATTTTATTGGCTAATATGACATGTTATTGTTGATTAAATTAATTTTTATCAGAGTAAGAATGCATTTATGAATTTGAAAAAAACAAAATACCAAATAGTGTCAAAATTGACCTAAAATAATTCTTAAAACAAATATCATATTATTAATTGATATTCTATTCCTAAATATCTATGGTTCTACAAAAGGGATTGAATAATATTATATATTTCATTAATTAACCACTTGAGGTGTTCTTGTATGTTTATGGTATGTTTATTAACCATATAATATAAAAATACATAGAGACATGGTAAATGTCAAACTACTTTACTAAGAGTTATATCTAAAAGATAATGTTAATATTATGACCTAAACCTGTATAAAACCTATTAGTTGATAGGTTTTAGGCCAATCCCAACCTAATAATTTAAATAATTCATTTTAGAGCCATTTGAAATCGTATATGTTTTTATTTTAAAATAATATTTCATGATTTTCCAAAAGTGACTCTCAGCTCTCTTATAAAAGGGTAGTACCCCTTCTCTAAAATTCGAACCATCAAAGCATTTTGGCTTGGTTAAACCCTTCCCAAATATCCTTACAATTTTCCTCCCTTAATCATAGAGGCCATCCATTAGTCAGAAAGCCACCCAATGGAGCCCTTTTGATCAAATCAAATGGAAGAACCCAAAGAAGAAGTAAATATTTCATCACCTCTTTCAAGTTATTTTCTTCTTCCACTTCCTCTTTCTTTGTTGTTTCAATTATAAATTAATAACTCCAGTATCTTCTATATACTGTGATGTTATTATAAAAATGGTACAAACATATTCATTATTTTATCCATTTTATAAATGACAATGTCACTGTATGTGTGTACGTACGGATTGTCGTCTCCAAATTGTGGTGTAGTTTGTTATTCAAACACTTCACCATTTGGATGGGTATAATAATGAGTATAAATGATGTAACTAATATATATAACATGATAATTATTATGTATATATGTAATACCATCCAATTATATATGATTTTAATATTAGAAGAATGATATTGTCGCTCATGCGTACGTATAGATTACGGACTCCACGAATGCGATGAGATTCATTACACATCATATCCATTCAAGATTAATTTTCAGTTTATGATTAAAATAATAGTGTTAAAAGACATAATAACCTTATTAAAATTAATAAGATACATCATATCCATAACAAACATTACTTATGTAACAAAGCGTATAAAATAAAATGAATCTGTTAACACCTGAAACGATGATACGACAAAAATATCATTAAAAAAGTAATATTAGAAGATCATATATGATATCATATTAATGTATATGGTTCATGAATAATTTAATATCAATTATTTCTCCATTATACATGAGTTTAACCTACCATCTACTAATGAAAATTACACGTTAAGTGTTAATTTCTCAATCTCTTTATTATCCGTGGTTGTTTTTATGTATGTATCCACTGGGACCTCTTTATCATCCACATCAGTGTTTTCTTAAAAATGTAATTCAAAAAAATTTAAATATTTACTATACTAAGGGTTTAAGTCTTCTATACCCTTATTTGACAATATATGTTTTGAAAGGAAATTTTCCCTCGTTTTCCAAACAAGGTACTTTATGACCTTTTTGACAAAATTAAGGTAAGAATGTCCTTTTTTAACTTATATAGTGGGTGTGGCTATTTCTTCCATTATATCATTGAAAAATCTTCCCATAAAATCTTATAAGAATATTTTAAAAATAAATGTTTTCTTTTATAATTATATGACTTTTAAATGATTTCAAAATAGAAAGAGATATTTCTCTAAAAAAGTTTTGATTTCATCTATGTCAACATACATTGATGGATTTTATGCCTGTTTTGAGTTGAGTTATTATGATACAAAAAATCCATATTATAATGAAGGTTATGTGATATTTTTGACTGTGGATGTGTTATTTTTACACCATCTATGGTTTTGGGATAAATTGTTGACATTTCTTTTTATTGTTTTAATATGAATGTTTATGTTATGTTTAAACCTTTTAATATAAGCAATTAATTAGACTTAGTAAGTGATGGGTGGATCCCTCTATGGCCTCTCGATGCACCGGTAGGTCTCATAAGAAAAACTACTGTCTTGGTACAAGGCCATGAAAGAATATTATTTGTAGTCCTAACACAAGGACTTGCCTATGTGGTTGTAACATCACGGTACGTTTTCAGGTACCTTTGATGTTTCTAATTAACATTTTTTGGAGTTGTGACTTGGGAGAGTTGGGAGAACATTAAAAGTTGTTTTGGGGGCAAAGGGGAGTCTCACGGGTGGCACACGAGTTCTCTAAACTGTGTGGCCAAACCGTGCACAGTTAGTCTTGGAGGCAGTAGTTTCTACACGGGCAGTGCACGGTTTGTCTAACCGTGCGGCCAAACCATGTGAGAAGGTTGGTGGAGGTAGAATCTAATGCACTACTAGCGCACGGTTTGTCAAACTGTGTGCACTAACTGTGTGACCACTTAAATGAGATCCTTAAATTGTGGATCTCAATCTGTCTTGATCTAAGTGCCTCTTTTTTCATCCTAAGTGGCCCTCACTCAGTATTTGTCTTCTATTAAGGTCAGAGAAGGTTTCCCCATTGTTCTGGAGGTGATTCAAAGGCTCTTGTTGGATAATCAAATCCCGATTCATGATGTATGTCATTGTTCTCCATCGTTCTTGATCGGTTTCGTAGATCTACTTAGATCTACTTCTCATCTTCTCTTGGTTTCTTAGATCTACGCCTGTTATGGGAATATCTAAGTGTGTGGTACCAAATTTGATGAGTTTTGGTCTTGATCATTCAAGGATAACATATCTAAGGAAGGTTCTTAAAGAAGAAACCCGGTTTTCTTGAGCGTTCTCGACCGTTGTGGTTTTCATCAAAACCTTCGAGTTTGGTGGTTCTGTCCTGGCTTGCCAAATTGATTAACATTCTATTTTCTAGGTTTATTTCTATTTTTGAATTAAATCCAATTGCTCATGTTTTGTTTCAATTAAATTGATAAAAACTCGATTCTAGTGATTTGAGATATTTGAAATGGTTTGGCATGGAAATTTGGAAAAACCCAATTCCATTGAAATGGGTGTTTTTATGGAAACTGACAAATTTAAATTATTGAATTTAAATTATGGATTTGATATAAATTATTTCAATTAAATTTCTGAATTTAATTGTGGTAATAAATTGTGTAATGATGGAATTGGTTTTGAATGGATTTTGAACTGGTGAAAATGGCTTAAAATGATTTGATAGAAACCCATTAGTTTTATCTTTTGAAAAATGCATGTTTTGAATAAAACCTATTTTGGTTTTAAATGGAATGAAATTGGCTCTTTTTAATTGGAAGAATGGGATTAATTGTATTTTAAGCATTCTTAAAATATTTCTCCCATCACGTAGGAGCACATGCAATCCTTAGGTATTTAGTGAGTTATTTGGATACACTGTACGCTACGACCACATTCTAAAACATACTTACACTGGGTCACATCCCCGATGGGTTGGTGACAAGTCTCCTTTGTCCAGTGTCATAGGGACGTGTGTATACACATTTTTCTGATTTCAAATAGAGAGTTCAGAATCCTTTAACTGGTTAATACTATCGTACCTTTTGGAAGATGACCATGTTGCTCACTTTTTTATTTATATTTGTGATATAAATGTATACTAAGGATTTTGAACATCTTACATGCCTGCTGATTTTATATAGACTGTTTTATTTAAATGATTTACATAAGCTATTATTTTAGAAATATTCCGTCATTGTAAAACCTTTCCTAAATTAATTTATCCATCATTTGAAAATGTATATCATGATATGCTAAGATATTCTTTGAATTGCCAAACCTGTTTATTTGAAGAAAATTGAAAGTTTTTCATTGGATAATCTATATTTGGAATCTATTAAGAAATATTTGGTGATTTCCTACTTGGATTAGGCTCGCACCCTACTTTTTCCTTCAGGTGTTTTTAGACTTTCTTTTTCCAGGATCGATCAATGGGAAGGTACCTCTTGGAGGCATATCCAGCTTTTGATCCTTGGTTTTGGTGAGTTGTGTCTTTAGTGGCTTTGGGGCTGTTTTTTATTTCTTTTTCTTTTGTAATTGGATTGTAGTCCTTTGGGATTTTTAATCCTATTTTTATTCTAGTACTTTACACCCAGTGGAGTTTCTTTTTGTTATGAATATTGTTTTGTTTCTTTTCCTTAAACATTCTTGTGGAAAAAATCTTCCCCACTTGTGTATTGTATGATTCCAGGTGCTAGTCGCCAGCCTTGGGGATCGGGAACGCCCTTAGGGCTATATAAGGGTCGGCTCGGTTATCGGGTTACCAAGGTACATGGGATGGTTCATCACAAAGTGGTATCAAAGTGAGGTTAAGCATCTTGCCTTGATGATAGTATTCATTTTTTCGGGACTTCGGAGGTAGTTGTGATTGAGTTCCTGGAGAGATCTCACCACAATGAACCTTAAGTCACCAAGGTTAGTTAGGGAAATATGACTTGAGGATTAGTTCTAGTATTTTCCATGTTTTTATTTGGATAGAGTGGAATCCAAATCATGTTATCCCTTATTTTATGAATAGTTTTCCCTGTTACCCAGTTTGGGTGTTAATCTATGTATTTTTATGTTGTATAGCATCATGCCACTGAGAAGACGTGGAAATCAGGTCCAGAAAGAAGCTACGGCTGAATCCCAGCAAGAGAGTCCTATTGTGGATCCAAGTCTAGTTGAGGTGATTATTCGCATTGTACAAGCTCTGGGAGAAGAACCACTTCTAGTTCTTGTTCAAGCTCTATCTATACATCTGTATTTTGATATTCTTTGAAGTCATTCTCAATAATTCCTACACTAGAAGCCACCAATTTTCAAAGGCTCCACTGACCCTCAACATGCTGAGGAATGGTTGAGTTAGATTGAACATCTGTTTGGGTTCTTGGAGACACCTAATGTGATCAACGTGAAGTGTTCCACCTTCGTATTGGAGGGACCAAGTAGGAGATGGAGGAACACAATAGTGGTGGCTAGGAAACATAAGGTTTTGAAGTGGAAAGACTTAAGGGTTATTTTAACTAACCATTTCTATCCAGAATCAATGGTGTGGGCCAAAGATGTGGTGTTTTTCAAGCTTGAGAAGGCCAACAAAACCGTGACTGAGTACTCAAATTTATTTTCTAAACAATTACAATTTTCTCCTGAGATTGTATCTAATGATAGGATGAAGGCTTGATGATTCGAGTTGAGAATTTAATCATATATCCATTCTTAAGTTTTCTTACTAAAGCTACCCACTTATGCTGATGTGCTGAATAGGGCGATGACAGTTGAGATGGACTTGGCAGGAAAGTCGGGGATGAAGAAGGTTCTTTTCCCTCCTAGTGGCAGTGTGGGTTCCTTTAAAGGAAAACGGAAGAGTGAATTTTCTCCAGGTAGTTCTTGATAGTAGAGTCATCCAAGTCCTCTGGTAGCAACAAGAGGGGATTATTTGACATGCTATCAGTGTGGGAAGCTAGGAAATTCTAAGAGGGTTTGTAGAGAGACACCCGATACTGTAGCTCCTGAGGAAGTTTAGGGTAGTTACAGAGATTCTTCCATCACTTCTCTACTCCATGTAGTGGAGCGGGATCGTCATCACCTATAGAAACTATGGGGAAAAATAATGATTCACATACAAAAGGGTTCCTTCCATATGTATCTAGAACGATGCTTCTTCATGTAGTGGAAGAGTTTCCAGAGGTAGTTGATGTAGGTCCTGGAACTGTGAGAGGTACCATTACTATAGCTTCATCTTGAGTGATAACCGTTTTTGATACTGGTGCATCTCACTCTATTATTTCAACCAAACTTTTTAATCTTCTTAATATACCTATGGAAATTTTATCTTGTACGATGGATATTACTACACCACTCGGTAATATGAGAGAGAAGGGCCTCTGTAGTCCTACTTGTGTCTTCACTCTATTAGATGTTGATCACACTTAGAGTTTCTTGGTTCTCGACATGAAATCCTTTTATGTCATATTTGGGATGGATTGGATTATTTCCAATAAATCCTGGATCGATTGTTATCTTCGACAGGTCAACCTTACTACCCCTAGTGGTGTGCCTCTTGTTTTTCATGGAGAATGGAACCCAAGGACAAGCAGAGCTGGACCCTATTATCCAGAGTTGGGGAAAATTATATCAGTGTTTGATTTTGATCTAGAGAGATTCAATGTGTAGTGATCTTCCTTCAGTCGTCCCTGAATTTTCCGACGTGTTTCCTTCTGACTTCTCTAGTTTTCCACCTGTAGGGTGGTAGATTTATTTATTGGCCTAATGCCTAGTACTCAACCAGTTTCTATTTCCTCTTACTGAATGGATCCAGCTACACTAAAAGAACTGATGTCTCAATTAGATGATCTTCTTGAGAAATGTTTTCTACACCCGAGTGTGTCACATTGGGCAGCACCTGTTCTCTTCACCGAGAAGGCTGGTGGTTCTCTTCTCTTATGTGTTGATTATAGAAATATCAATCGAGTTACGATAATGAAAAAATATATGTTACCATGAATTGATGATTTGTTTGATCAATTTAATGGGGAAAAGTGGTTTTCAAATATTGATCTTTAGTTTGGTTACCATCAATTGAGGATAAAAGAATCTGACATTCATAAGACTACTTTTCGGTGTAGGAATGTCCATTATTAATACCTTGTTATGCCCTTAGACCAAACAAAATCTCCTGTAGTTTTCATGTACTTGATGAACAAGGTTTTCTGTCAGTGTATAGATACTTTAGTGTTAGTCTTTATGGATGGCATTCTTATCTACTCAATGTATGAGGAGGATCATGTGTATTATCTGAGATCAGTTTTGAGTCTTCTAAGGAATCACTGACTTTATGCCAAGCTTCAAAGTGCTATTTCTGGATTCAAGAAGTGAGATTCTTGAGACATGTCGTGTCAGAACATGGAATATTAGTTGATCCTGAGAAGGTGAAGGCTGTTATGACTTGGGAAAAACCATGAAATGTTTTCGATATTCAGAGCATCTTGGGATTAGCAGGATATAATCACCGGTTTGTTAAAGACATCTCATAGATAACTTCTCCAATGAATTCACTGACTCAAAAGGGAGTGAAGTTATCCAGGAATGATAAATTGCATAGTTCTTTTGTTGAGATAAAGCGACTTTTGACTACTGCACTGGTGTTAAATCTTCCTGAGGTTGGGATAGGTTATGTGGTCTTCTGTGATGCATCAGGTTCAGGTTTGGGATGTGTCCTTATGCAAGGTAATTATGTTATTGCCTATGGGTCTCTTCAGATTAAGCCTCAAGAGAATAACTATCTTACCCATGACCTTGAACTTGTAGTTGTAATGCACGCACTTAAGGTTTAAAGAAATTAAAATTATGGAGAAAGGATTACTGTGTATTCATACCACAAGAGCTGGAGTTATATCTTCTCTGCAAAAGATTTGAATCTCTGCCAAAGGCGTTGGGTGGAGTACCTGCAATTATTTGACTTTGACATTGACTATTCCCCAAGGAAAGGGAATATAGTTCTAGATGCGCCATGCAAGAAACATCCCTCAAAAGCTGTGAAAGAATCTTCAGAAGAGTGGAGTTTGGTGGCTCTTTTTTCTCAGTTTCATATTGGAGTTCCGTGGAAGGGGAATGAAGTTTTTTTAGCCAGTGTTCATTTTACCTCTGCTCTCCTCGAGTTAATTCTTCAGGAACAACAACTGGATGATGAATTCCATAGAATTAGGGAATCTCTTTATGGTGGTGAGACTAATGCTTAGTGGTCGTTCTCCAAAGAGGGTGTTCTGTGTTATAGAAATCGTTACTTTGTGCTGTTAGGGGAAAGAAAGTATGTGATGGGGGGGCTTCCATTACTATTAGTGGGCCATACACCTAGGAACCACGAAGATGTTCTATGACATGCGGCGATAGTTCTGGTGTCTAGGTATGAGACGAGACATTTCTGAGTTTGTATCTCGTTGCTATACATGCCAGCAGGTGAATGTCGAGCACCAGAAAACATTGGGGTTGCTTCAACCTCATCCAGTTCCTACATGGAAGTGGGATGAAATCTCTATGGACTTTGTGGTTGGGATACCTTAAACCCAGAGAATGAAGAATGCGATATGGGTTGTGATCGACAGACTGACCAAGTCGGCTCACTTTATACCTATTCAAGATACAACCAAAGTTGAGGAGTTGGGAAATATCTATGTGAAAGAAGTAGTCCGTTTACACGGATTCCAATCTACTATAGTTACTAATAGGGATCCTCGGTTAACTTCACAATTTTGGAGAGGCCTTCAGGAGGCACTGGGATCTCAGGTCCGTTTGACCACGACCTACCATCCACAGTCATATGGCCAGACAGAGAGAGCTAATCAGATCCTTGAGGTGGGTCTTGGGATGATCATCTAGGGCTAGTTGAGATTTCTTATAACAACAGTTATCAGTCCACGATCAAAATGTATCCTTTTGAGGCTTTGTATGGGCATCCTTGTAAAGCTCCTTTATGTTGGTCGGAGATTGGTGAATGTTCTTTTGTAGGACCGAGTTTGGTACAAGAGACGACAGCTAAGATCCAGTTGATTCATCAGAGAATGTTGACAGCACAGAGTTGGTACAATTCTTATGTTGATCTCCATCATAAACCTTTATAGTTATAAGTTTGTGAACATGTGTTCTTCAAAGATTCACCTCGTTTGGGTCATCAATGGCTTGGGAGGCAAGGGAAGCTTGCTCCTCGTTTTGTAGGACCTTTTGATGTTTTTGGTCTTGTGGTAAAAGTTTCTTACCGTCTAGCTCTACCACCACAGATGACGTCAATACAGAATGTGTTCCATGTATCACAGCTACGAAAGTATCTCTCTGATCCATCTCATGTTGTGTGATGTAGTGATCTTGAGATTGAACCAGATTTATCTGTTACGGAATGACCAGTCAGGGCTGTTGATTCTGAGACCAAGGTACTTCGTGGGAGAATGATACTTCTGGTTCGTGTACTTTGGAATCATGGTTCTGATTATCATGAGACATGGGAATGGGAGGCACTAATGGGAGAGCAGTGGACTCATATTTTTGTCATGGAGGTTTCATCAAAGGATTTCTGGGGATAGAAAGATCTTATAGTGGGGAGGTTGTAACATCACGTTATGTTTTTTGGTACTTTTGATGTTTCTAAGTACCTCTGCTTTCGAGTTGTGACTTGAGAGTGTCGGGAGAACATTAAAAGTTATTTTGGGCCAAAGGGGGAGTCACATGGGCGACACACAGGTTGTATAAACCGTGCATCCAATCCCTGCGTAGTTGGACTTTGAGGTAGTAGATTCTGCATAGTCAGCGCACGGTTTGTCTAACCGTGCGGCCAAACCATGCGAGAAGGGTGGTCAAGGCTGAAGCTAACACAAAACTAGCACACTGTTTTTCAAACTGTGCAAACTAACCATGTATCCACATAAATGAGATCCTTAAATTGTGGAGCTCACTCGGTTTTTCCACCAAGTGCCTCGATTTTCCCCCAAAATGGCCCTAACTCAGGATTTGTCTAATCCTAAGGTTAGAGAAGGTTCTACCATCTTTATAGAGGTGATTCAAAGGCTCCTATCGGTGAATTGAAGCTATATTCTTGAGGTTTGTCATCATTTTCTATAGTTCTTGATCGGTTTCATAGATCTACTTAAATCTACTTCTCTTCTTCTCTCGGTTTCATAGATCTGCCCCCGTTATGGGTAAATCTAAGTGTGTGGTACTAAATTTGATGATTTTTGGTCTTGATAATTCACGGCGATGAGATCTAAGGTGCGTTATTGAAGAAGAAACCTGGTTTTCTTGAGCGTTCTCAACCGTTGTGGTTTTGTTCAAAACCTTCGAGGTAGGTGGTTCCGTCCCGACTTGCCAAATTGATTAACATTTTATTTTCTTGGATTATTTAAAATTACGATTTAAATCCAACTTCACAAGTTTTTTTCAATTAAATTGATAAAAACACAATTCCGGTGATTTGAGATATTTGAAATGGTTTTGGCATGGAAATTTGGAAAACCCAAATTCCATTGAATTTGGCGTGTTTACAGAAATTGACAGATTTAAATTGTTAAATTTAAATTGTGGATTTGATGGAAATGATTTCAATTAGATTTTTTAATTTAATTGTGGAAATAAATTGTGTAATGATGGAATTGGTTTTGAATGGATTTCAAACTGGTGAAAATGTATTAAAATGATTTTATAGAAACCCATTGGTTTTATCTTGTGAAAAATGATTGTTTTGAATAAAACCTGTTTTGGTTTTAAATGGAAAGAAATTGTCTCTTTTGAAATGGAAGAATGGGATTGATCTTATTTTAAGCATTATTAAAATAGTTCTCCCATAATGTAAGAGCACATGCAAGCCTTGGGTAATTAGTGAGCTATTGATACACTCTATGCTACGACAACGTTCTAAAACATACTTGCGGCGGGTCACATCCTCGATGGGTTGGTGATAAGTATCCTTTTTCCAGTGTCATAGGGACATGTGTATACACATTTTAATGAGTTCATAGAGATAGTGTGGAATTCTATAACTGGTTAACACTATCGTACCTTTTGGCAGATGACCATGTTGATCACTTGTTTATTTATATTTGTGATATAAATGTATCCCAATGCTTTTGAAATTATTTACAAGGCTGCTGAATTTATATAGAATATTTTATATAAATGTTTTACATAATACATTGATTTTGAAATATTCCATAATTGTAAAACCATTGCATAAATTAATTTCTCCGTCATTTGAAAATATATAGAATGATTTTTTAAGATATGATTTGAATTTCCGAACCTGTTTATTTGAAAAAAAAAATTGAATGTTTTTCTTTAGATAATCAATATTTGGCATCTGTTACGGAATATTTGGTGGTATCCTACTGGGTTTAGGCTCACACCATACTTTTTCCTTCTGGTTTTTGTAGACATTCTTCTTCCATGATCGAGCAAAGGGAAGGGACCTCTTGGAGGCGTAAATAGTTGTTGATCTCTGGTTATGGTGAGTTGTGTTCATTGGGGCTTTGGGGCTGTTTTTTTCCTTTTTCTTTAGTACTGGGGTTTTAGTACATTGGTATTCTTATGCCTCTTTGTATTATTGTACTTTACTCCCATTGGAGTTTCTTTTTGTTATTCATATTGACTTTTTTCTTTTCCTTCCTCATTGTTGTGGAAAAAATCATTCCCACTTGTATGTTGTATGATTCCAGGTTCTAGTCACCGACCCATGGGGATTGGGAACGCCCTTTATGCTATGTCAGGGCCGGCTCGGTTATCGGCTTACCAGGGTACCCGGGCTGGTTCATGACAGTGGTCATGAAGTTTGGCATTATGCATTCCATCATTATGAAAGTGGCTATTGACATTTCGTGCAATTATTCGACTAGTAGAATATCCATGTGAATAAGTAAATTATATTATATGATTTTATCTTTTCCATTTTATGATGAAGTTTAGGTTTAAAAGGATTTTGTTTTAATATTACATTGCCATTAATATTTATTCTTATTTATGAACGTTTTTGGTATATTTTTATCCTTACTATGAATCTGAGCTCACCCATTTCTATGTTTTTTTTCCCAGGATGCGAATAAGTATATTATGACTGACCTATAGGGATGGTCTATGGGGTTGAGTGTGTCCTAGGGAGGTTATGTTGCTGTTGTTTTTCATTTTATAATGTAATGTAAAACTTATTAATTTGTCTAGTATTTCCAATGATACTAAACTGATCGATCTTTTGGGATTTTATTCCTTGTGATCATGCAAATGTTATGTAATAATGCACCGGCTCTGGGTAAATGGGGTCCGGGCGGTACTCCTACCATGAGTTTTTCACCTATGTGTCATATCTTATGCTTTAAAAGATATATCAATAGTGATAAAAATATATAATTGACATACCTTAGTGCATTTACATAATATGGTGGTTGCGCCTGGTTATGTAGATTCAAGTTCACTCAAATTTCTCTATTTCCCATTTTCTCAATATGGAAATTTACTTCTAGGAGATTGTGTAGTTTTATTACATAAATGTTTATTGTAATCAGTTGTACATTGATCTATTCCCTGTTAATTATTTAATTAATGGTTTACCTCCTTGTGTTTCAATATTTTATTTATATTCATATTTATTACTACATGGAGATTGTTGGGTGTGTGAGGGTATATGTAAATTACAAAAAGGTTATCCATTATAGATATCTATTCTTAAAACATTCAACTATCCCCTAGCCTATTAGAGACTGGTTTGGGATTTTACACCTAATCCTTATAAAATCCATGAGAGAGCTTATGGGTATAGTCGCCACAGAGTGGTATCAAAGTTGTCTCTTCCTCGAGATGATTTTTGGAGTTTTATACTTATAAGGATTTATTTTGAAGATATGAAAATAGATTCAGAATTTCTATAGTGAGGATTTCATGCTAAAGAACCGACTATTCGTGTGGTGATTGACTTACAATACTCCATGTCTCTAAAAACATGCTTATAAAATATGAATATTGAGAAATTTTTAGCATGTAACAATGGTACATTAATCATATATGGTTGAATCTATTAACATTACTTCTTGATATATATATATATATATATTCCCATATGACCATGGTATTTCTTGATTACTTTTATGATGACTCCGCAAAGACATCTAATTCCGTATTATATTGATTATCCAATGAGTGATGAGGCCTCGGATCCAAGGCCATGAAATGACGTGTTACCACTATTCCAATAGTTATGATCACTTGTTCTAGTCATGTAGTGGGTAGTATGTGTATTTTTGGCTAACTATGTGTTTTGGCTTACCATATTCTGTGATTTCTAGAATCATAGGTAGCTGAAGATCCATAATGATCCATATATTTATGAAGTGCATGATTGGCTTGAGTTGATGGATCAAAGATTCAAGTTAGTTCATCCACCAACAGATCAGATAGTTTTACTGGAATCTATTTATTTTCCTTAATTAACATGATGTTGATTGAGATTGGTTATAAAGACCCCTGACATAATGAATCTATCAATATTTGACCTCTAGTTTTTTAATTTGGAGATGTACTAACCTTCATGTTTCTACTCATTTAATATCATTGTGTTTTTTGAGATATAGAAGGGTAAAATTTCAGTTGATTTGTGTACCATGAGGCTCATTGAACTTACATGGTACTCCCTTGACAATTTACATTTAGAAATCTTCTAAAAAAGAATTTTCGAGTGGTCTATAAATAGACACATTAAATCAACTATGGTTTCCTTTTGACCTCCCACTTTTGATGGAGTTCAAGAGAATGATCTAGTGAAGATGAATCTTCTATAAGAATGATTTTGGGTCATTGGATATGGATGTGGGATCCATGTGGTTGGGTCATCTATATTTGTTAACCGATATAACACATCAAAATTCAAAAAAGGATGAAATTTCATTATTGGACTCATATTTGATGTCATATTTCTCAAGGTTCACACATAGAATACTATAATTCTAGAGTACATCAAATTTATTCTTGTGATGGGTGACTTCTCTTATCTAAAAATTTCTCACCTAATCATGTCGAGGATTAAATAAATACAGTTGATGTACCTTCATTCAATAGGTTGTGTATTGATAACTTATATCATAGAAATTTCAATTCTGACCCTTAGTGGGGAGGTGTTGGAAGTGTAGTAGTTGTATATTAATAAGGGGAATTAGTTCATTTAGTATGATGTTAAGATATCCCACCACTACTACCAAAATATGTCCATCATTTGGATAAGGGAGTTGTCATTTAGGGACATGGGAAATGGATAGCAATGGAGGGAAATGACGTGGCTGTAGATGAGATGACCATATGTAATATATTTGATTATTATAATCATTCCTCACTATTAGTTGACATATGATTAAGTATTTCATTCATTTTATTTTTCAAGGGGTTAGAACTTGAGCATCCATTAGAAACATTATCCTAGAAATATTTTCTATAGGCTCTGAATGGGTGTGATTCTTCAATATCAATTATCTATAAGTAGTGATAGCTATCATTTGGTGAATATAATTTAAGATCTACCATATTTTTATACACAATGAATACATATGACACCATCATGGTCATCGAGTAGTTTCTTATCATTTGAACCATGATGTACTGTCATCACATGTGGGTCATATGCCTCAAAAATATGTGATGATATTCTCCTTTATTATTGAGATAGATCACATTACTAGAAAAGTGGTATTTAATACTTTTGGATTCTTCCCATGTCCCATAATTTTTAATGAAATTCTATTAATATGGTATTCACTTAGAAGATATAGATTTCTTCAACTATTGATTAATTTATGAAAATAATCACTAAAGGATATTCCAGGACTACTTGTTATTTGGGATATAGAATTAAACAGAGAAAATCACAAAGGGAATCTACTAATATATTATATAGAATATCATACACATCCAATTTATTTTATAGATATGAGGGTGTAGTTATAAATCCTTTTGAGATAAGGGTTTTATCGGGCATAGTGTATCCCTTTGGGAAGTTCGGGTTTTTCATTAAAAATGGGGATGTGATATTCCATCATTCTGTTTATTAAATTTCTTGAATCATGTAATGATAACTAAAATGTACCTATTGCCATGGATTTTTGACATCCTTGAAAATTTATTATAAATTAGTTGGTTATTAATGATCGATCTCAGTTTAGGATACCCCTCATATAAGGTTTTTTGGATTATACTCTTGAGACAGAATTCTGATGTCCCTATAAAGACTATGAGTTGTTTGTGATTCATTTTCAAGTGATGACTTCCACCACCATGTTTATGTATTTTACGAGCAAGATATTCCAATTATACATTGTCCTAATTTTTTATATATTCATTTTTTATATACTAATATACTATTAATGAAAGTAATATCATGAAGACCACTAGAGGATGGTATTATGAATTATTTTGGATCACTATATATAATGAAATATATCAATTTTACAGTTCAAAATCTATAAGGTTAGCTTCACGGGAATTTACTTTCTATTCATTGATTAGTAATGAATATAATGAATATTGATATAGTACTTCATTGGGAGCCTCCCATTATCATGTTGAGGCGTCATCATTTCTGGGATTTTTGGGGTTGTTTAGGATGTTTCAAGAAAATTTGTGATGAATTGTTTTAAAATGTTTTTTTATTTTTTGAAAACTAACTTTTTTTAATAATGTTTTTTTAGGAAATGGTCCTAGTCCATCATAATTTTATTATCAGACAGACCAATATCAGTATTAGGTCAATGGATTCATCTACATCATATTCAGATCATGGAATCCATAATAATTTTTGGCATAAATTGTTGTTTAGTAGATGTTTGTATTTTTTTTAATCAGAGAAAGAAATAAGTTTGAGAGTGAATAATTAACATTGTTTGTAATGAGTTTTGAATGAACAATGTGATGTTAGGAGTTATAATTTATTTTTATTTTATAAAAAAAATTCATAAAATGATTTTATGGAAATGATTTTATCAAAAATCATGAAAACATTCATGATGTTTTTTTTGAAAGAATAGCATAGATTATTGAATAATTTCAATGTTTTTGTTCAATATATACATCATACTAATAATTCCATCATATTGGGAATTCCATCGTAATGAGAATTCAATAAAATTTTCTAATAATGATAGAAATTTGGATTTGTTGAGAAGGATATCGAATTTGGATTCACAGAGAAGGAAACAGAATTCAGATTCACAGTGAATGAAACAAAAATATGATTGATAGGGTAATAAATAGAAATCAGGTTCACAATGAAATTAATAGAATTTGGATTCATTGAGAAAGATATATAATTCACACTCACTGAGATAAAAATTGAAATAAAATTATGATAATTAAAAACAATACTCAAAAATAAAATTCTATATGTTTTATGAAGATTTATGAAGAACAAAAATGAAACTCAATTTTTCATAAATATCATAGAAATAAAAATAGGTTTGAAGAGGTAAAAGTTCATGCTAAAATTTGAGATATCATTAGAGATTTCAAAATTTGATGAAGCAAGGAATTTTTTCAAATTTATCGCTATTTTCTCAGCTTCCTATAAATAATTTCCCAGTTAATTCATCCATACGTGACTTTTCACGCAAGTAGAAAAGGAGTACTACAAATGAAACCAAGTGAAAGTCATTTCCAGCTAGATATCTCATGAGGAGAATCATACAGAGGTATTCTAGTTTACTAGATTTAGACATATTATATTGAGAAGATCATATTTAGTTAATCAGATTGAGTCGATCAAACTGAGAAAGATTGTATAGATAATAATTGTATATTTTTAGTTTTACATATTTAAAATGGTATCATCTTACAGAGTTTATCATATTGAATGAATCGGTTCTAGTCTCATCGTATTGAGAGAGTCGGATCTAGACTCATCATATTAAGAGAATTATATCTAGAATTTTTTTTGAGAGAATCAGATCTAGAGTCATCATTTTGAGAGAATCATATCTAGGTTCATCTAATTAAGATAATCATATCCAAAATCATCATATTGATAGAATCTGATATAGTATCATCTTATTGAGAAAATAAAATCCAAAAAAAGAGGGCTAAGGATTCAGAATGAGAAATTATGGAGCAGTTTCAAAAATGTATTTAATCATTTTTTGGTCTGTTGTCACATAATAAAATATTTTTAACAAATGTGAGTTATTATAATCATTGTAATTACGAAATAGGTGGTGTCTAATAGAAGACACAAGTTTTATTAAAATCTTCCAAATAGTGGGTTTCTATAGACCAATAGGAGTGGCTATGGAAAGAATGTTGGTTCTAACATTGATTTCAATCCTTTTATATAAAGGGTTCTTTAAATTATTTAACATTTATATATGCATTATTATTTAATAAAATAAGATAAGAAAAAAAACATAATAGGTTTCAAAGGGTAAGATTCAAAATGTTTTGAAATATAAAAAATGGAATAATTGATTCAACCCCCATACCCTTCCCAGTTGTTATTCAATCATTTGTAACATAAATTAGTATTATATGGGTGGTTCCCATGTTCTATAATTATCAACAATAATTTTAATTTTGTTATCAATTGAGTATTTCCAAAATTTTATAGAAAATATTAATAGCAATGGAAATATAAGATGATTTATTATCCCAAATATATTGTTAAAGAAGTTTTTTATGATTCTAGTATTGTTTTATCAACTATTAATAATCATTATCCTTGGATGTTTGTTGATAAGAGAAATATATAAGTCGGTGGAAAATCTAGAAATATAATTTTCATTTCCTTATCAGAAAACTTTTATTAGAAGTAATGGGTCAGAAAACATCAAAAAAACATGTTGCACATCCAAAAATGTGTTTTTAAATGGAATTCAAAATTTAAGGTAGTAAATATAATAGTCTAGTGTAGTAAGAATTAAGTCATTAGAGTGATATATGAAGAAACAATTGTTGAATAATTCACTAGATTAAATGAAATTTTCAGCAACATCAATGGATTCAGAGATGTCTTGGAAGATTCTAAAATTTTGACGAAACTTATGAGAAACATTCTGGATAGGCTTGAATCAAAAAATAATTATTTAGAAGTTATCAATGATTTATCTCTTCATTAATTTTATTAAATTCTTTTATCTTATGAAATGGGGAAATCTATAAGAGTTAAAAATTATTTGAAAGAATAAATGGATTTTGATGCAATGATAATGTGCACAGTTGAGGATAGTGAACTTGTTGACCCCTGTCAACCCAATGATAATGTGGATGGTGAGTTGAATGAGAAAATTATCTCTCTTATATCCATGAAATATAAAAGAGTTAGAGGAATGAATGGAGGTAAACTTCCTCTAAAATGTTTTGAGTCTAGTGGAATTATAAACATTTCTATGAATTTCTCCTAGAAGAATGTTGGAGAATGTTGAGATAATTCAAATGGGAATCCTCGATGTATGAAGTGGAACAAAAATGATAAAGGATAAAAGTCATATAATAGATACAAGAAGAATTTTACTAGAAACAAAAGAAGTATGATGAATGGGAAAGATGAATTTTACTCACTTGACAACAATTATTATGAAGATGAGTGTTCAGAAAAATTGAAAACCATATTTGAAAAAGTTGAGAAAACAAAATATTCACCAGAGAGTGAAGAAGGTGGTAAAGAATATCATAGAGTATATCATCTCAGTAAAAAATTGTTGTATGTATTGAAAAAAACTCTCATGGAATAGATTAGAGTAATGTAGATAGATTGTGAAGAAGTTCATTATGGATTAAAATAATTCATCAAACAAGAGGATGAATACATTTAGAAGATTTAATGTAGGAAACATTTAATTTCTGAATAGGGAAAGATGATAGGAGATCTTATTAAGAAGCATGAATATATGGAAGAATAGGTTCACAAGTTTCAATAAAAACATCTTCAGTCTTAACATACCATGATGATGTTGAATAAAAACATAAAAAAATCTTCAGACATAAAAGAAGGAACTTTTAAATATGCTGATAAGGCTCAATATGAGAATTAGAAGAAATATTTTGTTACCCAAAATAATGTTTCATATGATTATTTTAACATATTGGGTTCTGAAATTTTTTTTCAGAAAACATGGGTTGAGAAATGTTGTGTGAAACCCATCAAATATAAATAAACAAATAACTCGATCAAACGAAACTATGGTCAACATCTTGAGTATTTTACAATTGAATGGAGTTAACAACCTTAACAATTCTTCAATAGACAAAGATCTAATTTCAATATAAAATCAATATTTGATAGATATTGTTGGTGTTGTGGAATATATGGGAATAGGGCTTATATTTTTTTTCAGATGATTTCTTTTTGTGGAATAAGGTTTTATAAAAGTGAAAGAGATAGTGAATGTTTAATGAGTAACATTCTTAACATACAGAACAATGAAAAATAGAATTCTCAATACATTAGAAACATTATATTAAGATATAATTTTAAAAGTTTGGAATAGGTTTTTGGATATGTGATTAGGCTAGTCATCATGCTGAAATACATATGAAACTCCATCTAGAACATGATTCTTATGATAAAAAAGAAAAGATAGTTGGAAATAGTAAATTTGAGGAAATAGATTTTTTGTTGAAATAGGATTGAAAGAATGTAAATGGAACAACACATCGATTCTTCATATTGATTTATCTAAAAATATAATTAGTGATATAGAAATTATGAAACGAGTTTAATGTGATGATGGATGAGCAATTACCTTTGTTAATGATAGTTCTTTAAAAATTAGAGTAATTAGAAAAACTAAGAATGAAGATGAAAAGTTAAAATATAAGGAATTTTTATTTTTTTAGGGGATAAAACATAAAATACATAGTGTATGTTACCTTTTTTGATGATGTAAAAAAAAATTTAAAATATTTTTCTGTCATCAAAATTCAATAAGATGGAAAATTTGTGATGAAAGGATAGAGAACCAGTGGGAATATCTTCCAAATAAGAGAATTCAATAACACATATTACATGAGTACGTAAAATGAAAAACAATTATGGCACTAATGAATTGGAATCCTTGGATAGAAAATTAAGAAAACACATTCAAAAGATGATGTCATTCAAAAAATTCTAAAATTGAAAATAAGGGAAGAATATGTTTGTGTAACATTTCAAAAAGGGATGAAAAATAAAAAAATCCATAAAATAGAAGATAATCATTCTACTAGACCACTTGAGCTTATTCCTTTTGATTTATGTGGTCTAATGATTCATCAACCAATAAATGATTGTTTATACATTGTCACTTTTATTGATGATTTCGATCAGATGAAAAACATCATGTTTATGAAATATAGGATAGAGTCTACTGAAATGTTCAAAATCATTTAAAAATATGTTAAGAAAGAAATGGGGGTTCCTATAAAATTGTTGTGAATTTGAAATTTTTCTAAATTCAGATGAAATAATTTTTAAAATTATTTGACAAAACATGTTATCAAAAATCAGTATAGTGCTCCCCACAATCCATAATAAAATAGAGCGGCATAAAGAATGAATAAAAGTTTGTGGTACATGGAATGAATAATGGAAACATAATAAAAAAATTCAAAATATTATTGGAGTGCTGATGTTAGTTTAAAAACCCAACCTACCATGGTACATTTCACTTTGAATAGTACAATAGCTTGTGTTGTACGCAACTTTGAGTTCAAACACACCACAACCAATCAAACTAGCCGTAATGAATAGTATTACCCACTTTTTGAAATTAGATAAATTTTTTCATTCAAAATTGAATTCATTTTTGGATGTGGAATATCGAAATTATCTTCGGGTGAATTTTTGTTATTTTTCTGAAAACGTTCATTTTTTGATAAATAGTGGAAAACACTGCGTTATTATTTAAAACCTACGTTTTTATTAAATAAATAATTATTTTATTTTAATTTATTTTAGGTAAAAATATATACATAATAACTCTATATTTTTAAAGAATTTCATTGGAGTAATTTTGAAATAATATTAGATATATAAATTTTACTGAACTTTTATCGTCTTTTACCCACCTTCTAGGAGCATTTGGAAATTCACATAAAAAATAATTTTACCACTCCTGTGATTGAATTTAAAAAATCCAAGATACACAGTTGATATCAGTAAGTAAAATTCTGTTCAATAAGATGAAAATAATTTTTGGTGAATGGTAACTTTTTACTTTTATTTACCACGGTTAAAAGTAAATAGGATAATTAAGGGTATCAATGATATTATTATTACCCTAACACATGTCCTAATAATATTGGATAAGTGTAATTCGACCACAAATAACATTATAAATAAAATATGATTCTTTTGGTACACTTTTATTAGATTGGGACATTTATTATTATTTTATTTAAAAAATAGAAAAAAGAGATAAATTCAAAGATTATTAACTAAACCTTTTTTAATATAAGGTTTAACATAATATAAATTAGACTATAAATATTATTTATAAATATAAAAATATTTCCGACATAATGGAATTTTATTTATAATTTTTAGACATTATATAATTAAACTTATTTATGACACAGTAATGTTGCAGTATTTACCTTGTTATTGATAGATTGCAATAATTGATATTATAAAAATCTAAATAAATCTAATTGGAGAATTTTAATGAAGTAAACTAATTTTCTAGGTTAATATGTTTTTTTAGGGTAGATTATATGAATTTTCTTCTATGTAATATTGCTATAATGAATTTAACAAAAAAAATACCAAATGGTGTCAAAATTGATATAAAAGAGTTTTTAAAACAAATATTATATTATTAATTAATATTCAATTCCTAAAAATATATGGTTCGGCCAAAGGGCTTAAATAATATTATATATTTCATTAATGAACCAATGAGGTTCTCTTGAAAGTTTATAGTATGTTTATTAACCATATAATATAAAAATACAAAGAGACATGGTAAATGTTAAACTATTTTACTGAGAGTTAGATCTAAAAGATAAGGTTAATTTCATGACCTAAATCTATCTAAAACCTATTGGTTGATAGGTTTCTGAACCATCACCACCTTATACTTTAAATAATTTATTTTAGATCCTTTATAAACTGAATATGATTTTATTATAAAATAATATTTCAAGCTTCTCCTAAATTGACCCTCCTCTCTCTTATAAAAGGGCAGATTGCCTTCTCTCAAATTCACACCTTCAAAGCCATTTGTCTTAGCAAAACCATGCCAAAATATCCTCCCAAATGTCCTACCTTCATCCTAGAGTCCTTTCTTTAGTCATAATTCCAACATATAGAGCCCTTTTGATAAAATCAAAAGATAGAACCCAATGAAGAGGTAAATGTTTCATCACCTCATTCAAGTTCTTTTCTCCTTACACTTCCTCTTTCTTTATTGTTTCCTTTCTAAAATAATATCTCATTTATATTCTATATAAATTTATGTTTTTATAAAAATGTTACAACCATATTCATTATTTTTTCCATCCTATAAATGACAGAGTCACCATACGTGCGTACGTATGGATTACCGACTCCACAAATGCGATGAGATTAATTCTCCATCATATCCATTGAAGAATAATTTTCATTTGATGAACAAAAAATGAATGTTTAAAGAATTAATATCATTCTTAATATTAATAAGATATATCCTATCCATAAAAAATATTACTTATGTAACAAAGCATATAGAGAAAAACGATTCAGTTAACACCCAAAACGATGATACTACTAAAATATCATTAACAAAGAAATATTATAAGATCATATATGAAATAATATTAGTTTATATGGTTATTGTTTAATTTAATACCATTTATTTCACCATTATACAAGATTTAAACCTACCCTCGACCTAGGAAAAGTACAAGTTAAGGGTTAATTTCACAATCTCTTTATTATCTGAGATTGTTTTTACGTATCTTCAAGTCCTCTTTATCATCCACTTCCATGTTTTCTTAAAAATGTAATCAAATTTTTTTACTATTTACTATAATATTTTTTAAAGTCATTTATACCCTTATTTTACCATATATGTTTTGAAAGTAATCTTTCCATCTTTTTCCAAACAAGGTACTTTATGGCCTTTTCGACAAAATTAATGTACGAATGTCCTTTTTTAACTTATCCAGTGGGTGTGGCTATTTTCTACCATTATATCATCTTCAAAGATTCCCATACAATCATATAAGAATATTTTTAAAATAAATGTTTTCTTTCATAATTATATGACTATTAAATGATTTCAAAATAGAAAGAGATATTTCTCGAAAAAATGTTTTGATTTCATCTATGTCAACATCCTTTGATGGATTTTAATCTTATTTGATGTTGATTTATAATGATACAAAAATTCCATATTTTATTGAAGGTTATGTGATATGTTTGACTGTGGATGTTTTTTTATACCATCCATGGTTTATGAATAATATATTGACATTTCGTATGTTAGTTTTAATACGAATGTTTATGTTATTTTTAAACATTTTCTTATGAGGAATGGATTGGACATAGTATGTGATGGCTGTAGCCCAATATAACTCTTGGATGCATCAGTGGGTCCCATGAGGAAAACTAGTGACTTGGAATAAGTCCTTGAAAAAATATTATATGCAGTCTTGTCACAAGGCCTTGACTATGTTGTTATGAAGTCTGGAATTTTGCATTCCATTATTATGAATGTGGTTATTGATATTTCATGTGATTATTCAACTGGTAGAATATCCATGTGAATAACTAAATGGAATTATTTGATTTTTTCTTTTCCTTATTATTCTGAAGATTATGTTTAAAAGGATTTTGTTTTAGTCTTACTTTTCCTTACATGTTTATGATTATTTATGAAAGTTACCACTATATTGTTATCCATATAGAGAATCTGAGCTCACACCTTTCTATGTTTTATATTCCCCAGGATGTGAAAAAGTATATTATGACAGACCTGTAGGGATAGTGTAAGGGGTATGATTGTGGCCTATGGAGACTATGTTGCTTTAGTGTTTCATTTTATAATGCAATGTAAAACTTATGAATGTATCTAGTATGTACAAAGCTACTAAACTGATCTGTCTTTTGGTATCTGATCACATTGAGTCGTGCCATTGTAATGTAATAATGCAATGACTCTTGGTAACTAGGGTCTGCGCGTTACTCTTGGTATCAAAAAAAGTTTAGTACAAACTTAGGAAACTAGATTTAGAAAGTCTATGATTAGATAACATTACCCTAAGATATTCTTTGAAGATTAGTATAGTATAACTTCCTAGAAATTTGTTATTATAGAGATTTGATGAGTTTTACCAGAAATACATCCCTATATAGATAAGAGCAGGTAGAGGTAGCTCTGGCACAAATTTACCTAGAGATATAACCCGAAAACACCGCTTCGATCTAGACTCAAACGGGAACTGGTGCATGACAACGGGCATTGCTGCACTCTTGGTTACGAAACCCCCATGTAATATGCTTAGGATAATTCTCATTTTCATTTAAAAAATTATGAAGGGTTTATGAGTATATCATTTCTCAAAGAAAACATTTTTATGATTATTGTTTATATCCATAAACTATTCAATTTATGTTAAGTGTTTTTCAAGTTTGAAATTATGAATTGTGATTCAAAAACTAATCTAGTATATGCCATTTTTTAGAAATGGCACCTAGTAGAAGGAATGAAAATTGTATCAACGAACATAATACATGTAGGGATTTCCCTCCTACTCAAGATAATTATAGTGGAGCTGGTGAAGCAACTAGTGTGGATCAGCTTATCACCATACTAGGACTACTCACCCAGGTTTTGAATAATAACCTTACCCATATGGAGAACCCTTATCCACAACGCGAATGATAAATGTTAAACCACTTCATGAGGAAAAACCACAAAAATTCAACAGGAGAACAAATCCATTAGTAGCTGAGAAATGGATAAATTCTGTAGATAAAATATTTCATCCAAGGGGGAGTAGCGAATGGGATTATGTTGTCATGGCAGTTTATAACATTACAGGAGATGTAGATCAATGGTGGTCATTGATTCAAAACAAAAAGGAAGATGATGAAGTATCAAATATTTAATGGAGGGAGATTAAAGAGATTTTCTTAGAAAAATATTTTCCTTGTGACCATCGAGTGGATATGGAATGACAATTTTTGAGCCTGAGGCAAAAATAGGGCGAGAATGTCGCAAAGAATGAGGCTAACTTTACAAGGATAGCAACGCATGATGCATATTATATACGCAACCCAAGATATAAGAATTATTTTTTCTTTGATGGGTTAAAACCATATCTCAGTCGTGCATTAGTCTCAAAATCCTTCTCTTCGTACAAAGATATTGTCTCATGTGCTATCAAGACAGAAAAATAATTCACTATGACTTATGACATTAAAGCAAAGAAAGATAAGAAGGGATCTTCTAAACACTCTAGAAATAGAAATAAGGGGAAGAAATGTAAAGTAAACTATCCAAATTACAGTAAATGTGGGAAGAAACACCTCGGAACTTTCTTCAAGAGAATGGGAGTCTGTTACAAGTGTGGCGAAAAAATCCACCAAGCTCATGATTGCATGGGCAAGAAAGAGGCTATCAATGTTGAATGCTACAATTGTAGATAAAGGGGGCATTATGAAAATTAATTTTTTACGTGCAAAAGTCATTTTACTCAGAAAGTTCCAACGGATCAAGACCAAGATTATGTTATCATTACTACTGAGGTTGAAGCTCGGAAAGATGCAGTGGAAGGTAAATTAATAGTTTCCCAAAGTTTTGAGAATTCTTTATTTGATTCCAGATCATTTCATTGTTTCATATCTTCCATGTTTTCTAAGAAAATTAGATATTTTCAATTTGACTTAACAAGGTAGTTTTCAGTCAAAAACCCTAAGGGATGTATCATCACATTAAAGTTTTGTGAAACTGTTCCCATTAGGGAATATAAATGGTCTTTATCTTCTGATCTCATTGTCATACCCATGATTGAATTTGATATAATCCTCATAATTTATTGGCTTTCGGACCATGATGAGAAAATGTTTATGTGTTTCTAGAATATTTTCCTAGACATCATTAGGAATGAGATATTGAGTATTCCATTGATTTAATTTCAGGTTCAAGGACTATATCGAAGACCCATTATAAAATGACCAACATGGAATAAGTGGAACTAAAGAAACAACTATAGGAATTGTGTATTAAGGGATTTATTCCCCCTAGTGTTTCTATAGGGGGATCCCTATTCGTTTTTTTTAAAGAATGATGGGTCTATGAGGATGTGCATTTACTTCAGGGAGATGAATTCTGTTACAATAATTAACAAGTATACCCTACCATTCATTGATGATTTATTCAACCAACTTCATGGAGGTCAATATTCTTCAAAGATTGACCTACGATATGGATGTCGTCAATTGTGTGTGAAGAAGGAAGACATTCCAAAAAAATAGCATTTCAAACCAGGTACGGGAATTACGAGTTTATAGAATGCCTTTTGGATTGAGTAATGCACCCTATCTTATCAATGATCTAACGAATAGAGTATTAAATGAATATCTTAAAGATATGCAGTGGTACTTATTGATGATATCTTGGTATACTCTAAAAGCTACAAAGATCATGAAAATCAGTTGCACATTATTCTAAAGAATCATAGAAAAAAAATTAATTATATGGGAAGTTTAGAAGGTGTGAAATCTAGATTCAAGAGATTTTTTTCTTGGCCATATTACCTCTAAGAATGGAATATCTATTGATCTTTAAAAGACTAAGGTAATCCAAAAACGGCCAGCACCAACAAGTATGACGAAGGTATGCAGTTTTATTGGTTTAGTAGGTTATGATTGATGTTTCGTCCAAAATTTTGCATGGTTGGCTAACCTATTATCCAAGATCACATGTAAATGGGTTAAATTTGTTTGGACAGAAGAGTGTGATGAATGTTTTGGAAAATTAATGAGAAGATTAGTCAATTATCTTATCTTGACTCTACCTTCAAGGAATGATGGTGTTGTTATATAGTGATGCATCAAAGAAAGGACATGGTAGTTTCCTTATGCAGAATGTTATGGTTATTTCCTATGCATCATGATAGCTAAAAATTCATGAGAAAAACAATCCTACTCAAGATCTTGAGTTATTAGCTGTAATCTTTTCATTGAATATTTGGAGACATTATATCTAAGTTGAAAATTGTGAGATATATATCAATCACAAGAGTTTTAAGTATATTATCTCATAGAATGAACTCAACATTAGGCAAAGGAGATGACTTGAACTACTAATGGATTATGATTTCACAATACACTACCACCCGGGGAAGGCAAATAAAGTGGGAGATGCTTTGATCAGAATGGATCATGGAGTTTTGAACAAGATGAGAGTTGAAAGGGATCCAGTCTTCATGGATCTAGTGAAAATGGGTATGGGAATTATCATGGAAGGTGAAACACCATTACTTTTTCAAATGGTTTCCAAACCATCTTTACAAGAAAGGATAAAAAGTTCCCAGGCTGATGATGAGGAGTTTCAAAAGAAGATATAGCTCTGAATGATGGGAGATTTAGTGACATCATATATGAAGAAGGTATTTTGAAAATTTGGAATAAACTATCTGTTCCTAATATACCTGATCTAAAAATGGAATAGTTGTATTATTCTCATAACACCAATTTCTCTATACACCCCGGTAGCACTAAGATGTATAATGATTTGAAGGAACATTTTTGGTGGGAAAACATGAAGAGGGAGATTGCTGATTTTTTTTCAAGATGTATGTTTTGTCAATAAGTGAGTAAGGAAAAATCCTAGAGAATTTATGAAACATCTTCTCATACCTAAGTAGAAAATGGGACAATATTATGATGGGATTTTTCATGGGGCTACGAAATGCTCCTAAGAGGAATGACGCAATATGGGTCATTTATTATTGTCTTTCCATGTCAGCACATTTTCTTCCTATAAGAGAAGATTTAACTATTGAATGTCTAGAAATACTATATATTAATGATGTTGTAAGACATCATGTAGTAATATTATCAATTGTTTGTGATCATGATCCCCATTTTACATCTTTATTCTGGAATAGTCTTCAGAAATCCCAGGATACTGAACTTCATTTGAGCACTACCTACCACCCTAAAATGGATTGACAATCAGAATAGACTATTCAATCCTTAGAAGACATGTTGATATCTTTCTCACTTGACTATCAAGGTATGCGGGATCAATATTTTCTTCTGGTATACTTTCCTTACAACAATATCATCCATTCATGTATTTAGATGGCACCATAAGAAGCGTTGTATAGCATGAGATTTTTCACACCAACTTTTTGGGATGATGTTGGTGAAATAATACTTGTAGGCCCAGAACATGTTGAGTAAATGATGGAAAATGTGAAGGTTATCCAAATCTACTTCAAAATAAGTCAAGGTAGGAAGAATAGTTTTACCGAAAACTAAAGGAATGATTTGGAATTTCAGGTAGGAGACCATGTTTTCTTGAAGGTATCTCCCTGAAATGGTGTTCTACGTTTTGGTTAGAAGGGTAAATTGAGTCCCAGGTACATCGGACCTTTCAAAATTATAGAACGAATTAGAGTTTTAGCTTATCATTTGGCAGTTCCTGCACATCTCTTCAAAGATCATGATGCATTCCACATATCACTGTTGAGAAAATACATGACTGGCCCAACGCATGTACTCATCTATAATAAATTATAACTGGAACCCAATCTATCATTATAAGGCCCCGACCATAAACATTACTTAATCTTGAGTTATTACAAGATTACACCTTGAGGATCTTTTCAGGTTTAGAGTTTTAGAGAATTAGATCATAAAACATGCATTACATTCCACATTTAAACAAAGTGGTTACATAAAGATAGTATTCATTTTTTCCCATCAACAGAAACATATTTAAAATAAAACATAGATTCATTCTTGACACTTCCTTGACACAATCATCGTATCATGTACCTTTCCCTGGAACTGTGAAAAACATTTCAAAAAAAACTTGGGATGAGCAAAAAAAGCTCAGTATGG
Source organism: Viscum album (assembly GCA_963277665.1). Taxonomy (NCBI): domain Eukaryota; kingdom Viridiplantae; phylum Streptophyta; class Magnoliopsida; order Santalales; family Viscaceae; genus Viscum; species Viscum album. The sequence goes on along the minus strand of OY728151.1, from coordinate 497,153,365 downwards.
GTTATAAAAATATGGAAAGGAAACATGAGTTCATATATAGATAAAAATTAAATCATACTTTACCCATAAAACATAATAACATTAACATACCTCATCAAATCATGAATAAATCATAGAAATCATAAGACATAAAGGTAACTTGAGCCATTCATAACATTCTTACGTAGGGAGTAACCCTCTTGGTTACGTTTGGAATACCCATCATAGTATATTCCCTAAATCTCTTCGGATAAACCTTAACGTTTCACTCCTTCGTGTTACCCAATGTATTGGAGAGCTACATCGGGCTCACCCACCCTTAGTTTATCATGGAACCACCCGTCTTCATAATAATGCCCAAGAATGTCAACATAATCGTATCACATAAAACATGCATATAGGAAACATAACATTTCCATCTTTAAATCACAATATATCAATACAACACATTGATATAAAAACATTATGAAAACCTTTCTCAATTCCAAAACAAATGAAAAGTAAAACATTGTATTTATTTTTCTTTTAAAAAAATGGTATGGCTTGTAGAGGAAGCCAAAATTCAAATAATGGTCACGGCGGTGGAGATGTCGTTGTTGCCGCATACGTATGAAAAAAACATTCTCCTTTGTTGTTTTGTAGAATGATTCATATAAAAAAGATTCCTTTTGGATAAATGTAAAAGTAAAATGGGTTTATACACCGTATAAGGGAAAGTTGAGTATAAAATAAAATATTCCTCAATGAAAGGATATTGAGACGAAGTCCCATACCTCAGGTCCGACTTGACTCGGTCGTTATTTAATCTCCTGAATAGTAAACTTGAGTTAATTTCTACTTGTTTAAGAACCCTTTTCAAGTTCATTATTATTTTTATATCACTTATTGCCATGTCATGAACACTATGTAATTATTTAAGTTAATAAAGGTCGTTTTAACGATCATTGGTACTTGAGTAAAAAATAAACCCTTTTATAATTACAAGTTTTTCATGTATCCATTATATCCAAAATTATAATCATGATGTATATATCATATATATCGTATATATCCAGTATATACATGCATTTATAATATTACATAATCATTTAGAGATATGAAATGAAATGCACCGTTCATGGAGACGGTAAGCCGTACGTACGCATGAACGCTATTTTCATTTCTATTTCATATTTTATATAATGGAATCATAATGATATAAAGGTATATTATAATTCCAATTTAATATCATATATAATATCATAACTCCATCCTTTATACGTCCCACATATGGTATTTAACGAATCAAATCACTTTGAGGGGGCGGTAGTCCCCACTTCCTTAAATGAAGATATCGCGTTTACCCATAATGGAAATCATAAAGGTATGCCCAAAATGAAAAATATACAAGCTTAAAGAAAACATGAACATATTATATATCATATATAAATATATTTTCATCTTAATGGCCACCTTTTAAGGTGGTAAAATAATGTTGAACAATCATCGTTTCGGGAGGCCGAAATTCGCCATCCACGGAAACAGTATGTTCTTTAACCATTAGATGTAGGTGAGTGTAAGTGTAGCATGAATCCTTCTTATAACAACATCCTAGTATATTGAAGATACTGTATTTGTTACAAAAGAAATTAATAAAAAGAGTTTAAGGGGTTGGAGAAGTAAAATAAAACAAAAGGACTCAAGTGAAGACATTACCTTAAAATCGGGTAACTCCCTTTGGTTTGAGCCCAAAGGCTTCATTTGGAAGACTTCTTCCCAAAGTGAGGCTTCTAGGAGTAAAAGAGGGATGTGTAGAGACAAAATGGGAATGGGTTGGCCGAACCAAAGGCTTTGGAAGTGTGGGTAAGGAGGTAGAGGTGGGGGCCTTTTATAAGGGGAGAGGAGGGGCACTCTTGGAAAGTAAAGAAATGTTACTTATTTTAAAATGAGTTTCGGATTCAAAAGGTACCACATTGATATAATTCGTGGTTATGGTGATAAGGGTTCGAAATCCACCCGTTAAATAGGTTTTGGACATGTGTAGGTCATAGATTTTACATTATCATTTCATTTTATTTAAATCCTTTATTAATGAGGTAATCACTGCATCATCATGATGTCATAAATAATTTAATTTATTTAAAGTCTAAAAATTATAGGAAAAATAATATGATGTAGAAAATATTATTAGATTTACAATGACTATTTATAGTCCAAAAGATAATTTATGTAGACAAAATTAAATAAAAATTACATAGGTGATACATTCTTTGTTACATTTAACATTCTTTAAAAATAAAAAGATAAAAAGTCACTTTCTCACAAAAGTGACTCCATGGGCCCCCCCAAGATTGGCACAAGGCATCCCAGGGTCGGACATGAGACAACCAGTAGCCTTAGGACACATGTTGTGTTTATTTTTTGTTATTGTGATATTATCTTATTATCTTTAACTACCCGATTACTCATTAATCAAGATAATTAAAGATAATTACCGTCGTTACTATTCATAATGTCCAAAAAAAAAAGAGTCTTGATTACATAATTTAGTCCTTATGATTCCAAATATGTAATCCATTTTACCAAATTCCAAACACATAAAATGCAATAAATGATTTAAAAAAACTTCCTGTTGTCAAAACAAATAGCGGGTTTTTTAGAAAAAATATTTATGAAAAGTTTGGCATTAGTTTATGCCCAATTCCAAAGTGAAATTAATCCTAATGAACACCATTGGATTAAATGATAAAAATATATTCAGATTAAACTTTAATACCAATTAAAAAGATAATCTTACCATATAATTAAATTAAATGGAAAAGCAGTTTTGATGTAAAATGCAGTATTTTTCACTATTCATTAAAAAAATGAACATTGTCAGAAATATACCAAAAATTTACACAAAGTAAATTTTGATTTCCCAATCATAAAGAATAAGTTTATTTTGACAAATAGAGCTTATAAAATTTCCCAAAGATAGATTTAAAATATGGTTTTCCATTAAAAGGCAGTAAAACAATCTTTTAAAAATATTAGTGTATTCCATGCTTAAGATTGGATTTATTCTTCTTTTAAGCCTCTAAAACACTATCTAATTCATTAATAGGAATAGATAAGAATATCATATTATTCATTACTTAATTGGGATGTTACATCCTTCCCCCTTTAGAAAATTGCGTCCCCGCAATTTATTTACTTATCAAATAAATGGGGGTACTTATCCCTCATTGCATTTTCAGATTCCCATGTTGCCTCTTCAATCATGTGGTTTTTCCACCAAACCATTTCCTGATGAATCACCTTATTCCGTAACACATGCTCCATGTGGTCATGAATCTGGAAAAGTTGTTCCTCATAAGATAGGTTCTCTTCCAGCTGAACTACCTCTGGACTCAAAACATGAGATGGATCTGGCATGTACATTCTCATCATCGAAACATGAAAAACATTGTGTTCCTGAGATAAACTCGGAGGTAAAGCCACTCGATAAGCAACTGATCCAACTCTATCCAGAATTTCATATGGTGCAATGAACCTTGGACTCAGCTTTCCTTTCTTATCAAATCGCATCACACTTTTCCATGGTGATACTTTGAGAAAAACATGATCACCTACCTCAAACGAGAGATCCTTCCTCCTGTTGTCCGCATAACTCTTCTGGCTACTCTGAGCTATTCTCATGTGTTTCTGAATCAGCAGAACTTTTTCTGCCATCCCTTCTACCAATTCTGGTCCCATCAACTTTCTTTCACCCACTTCATCCCAGAAAGCTGGAGTTCAACACTACTTCCCATATAACACCTCAAATAGTGGCATCTGTATACTGGAATGAAAACTGTTATTATATGAAAATTCAACCAAAGAAAGATGTTGTTCCCAACTTCCTAGATAATCCATAGAGCAAGAACGTAGCATATCCTCCAATGTCTGAATTGTTCGTTCTGACTTCCCATCAGATTGAGGATGAAAAGATGTACTAAAATTTAATTCAGTACCCAATGACTTTTGAAGGCCCATCAAAAAGTTAGAAGTAAACCTGGGATCACGATCGGATACAATGGAGAGAGGAACTCCATGTAACCTGACTATCTCTTTAAGATACAAACGGGAAAGTTGATATAGAGAGAAAGTATCTTGTATAGCAATGAAATGAGCAGATTTAGCCAAGCGATCAACAATAACCTAGATTACATTATTACCTCGAGATGTCTTTGGTAATCTCACAACAAAGTCCATGGATATATTCTCCCATTTCCACTCTGGCACTGGTAAAGGCTGAAGCATCCCTTTCGGTAACTGCCGCTCTACTTTAACATGATGAAAAGTCAAACACTTCACAGTAAAATCAGAAATATCTCTTTTAATTCCATCCCACCAGTAATACTCCCGCAGATCTCTGTACATCTTTGTACTGCCAGGATGAACTGAAAACGGAGAACTATGAGCTTCACATAACAAATCACTCTTCAACTGTGAATCACAAGGCACACACAATCTCTTCCCAAATCTAAAAACACAATCATTATCAATGTTGAATTCAGGCAACTTACCCTTCTGAACCAGCTCTACCTTTTTCTGCAACTCATTGTCTTGCTTCTATGGATTCTTGATTCTGTCTGATAGAGATAATTTCACTGATACCTGAAACAAAACATAATAACTTCCTGCTCCAACAACTTCTATTCCAAAGTTCATCAAATCCTTAACCAAAGGATCACGTTCCAAACGCAACATTGTTAATGAAGAATTACTTTTTCGACTCAAAGCATCGGCCACTTTATTTGCTTTTCCCGGATGGTAATGAATTGTACAATCATAATCCTTGATTAATTCTAGCCATATCCTTTGTCTCATGTTCAATTATTTCTGAGTGAATATATACTTTAAACTTTTGTGATTAGTATATATTTCACACTTTACTCCATACAAATGATGCCTCCAAATTTTTAAAGCAAAAACAACAGTAGCTAATCCCAAATCATGTGTAGGGTAATTTACCTCATGAGTTTTCAACTGTCGTGAAGCATAAGCAATTAACTGATCATTCTGCATTAGTACACAACCAAGTCCTTTCAATGATGCATCACTATAGATAACAAACTCACCATTCCTAGAAGGTAGTTCCAATACTAGATCATTCACCAACCTTCTTTTTAGTTCCTGAAAACAATCATCACATTCTTTTGTCCAAATAAACATAACACCCTTCCGAGTTAGCTTAGTCATTGGAATAGATAACCGTGAAAAATTTCTAACAAATCTTCGGTAATAGCCTGCCAAAACAAGGAATCTATGAATCTCAGTTACATTTGTGGGTCTTGTCCAGTCTTCCACAACTTTTGTTTTTGCAGGATCAACAGTTATCCCATCTTTGGAAACAATGCGACCAAGGAAAGAAATTTGTTGCAACCAAACTCACACTTGCTGAATTTCCCATACAATTTCTATTCTTTTAAGGTATGAAAAATAACCCTTAAATGTCTTTAATGATCCTCTTTACATTTAGAAAACACCAAAATATCATCAATGAAAACAACCAAAAACTTATCCAAGAACTCGTGGAAAATTCTATTCATTAAGTCCATGAATAAAGTAGGTGCATTGGTTAGCCCAAAAGGCATTACTAAAAATTCATAATGGCCATATCTTGTATGAAACGCAGTCTTCAGGACATCTTCTTCCTTTACCTTCAGCTGATGGTACCCCGATCTCAGGTCAATCATTGAAAAATACTGAGCTCCCTGGAGCTGATCAAACAAATCATCGATATGAGGCAAAGGATATTTGTTCTTAACAGTGATTTTATTCAAGGCTCTATAATCAATGCAAAGTCTCATAGAACCATATTTCTTTTTAAAAAATAAAACAGGATCACCCCATGGTGACGTGCTAGGTCGAATGAATCCTTTCTCTAACAAATATTTCAATTTCTCCTTCAACTCTAAAAGTTCAATTTGAGCCATTCGATAAGGGGGTTTTGAAATTGGCTTAGAATCAGGAACTAAGTCAACAGTAAACTCAACTTCCCAATCTGGTATTATTCCAGGCAACTAATCAGGAAAAACATCAGGATACTCATTTACCATTGGCACATCATTAATCTGAATAGTTCCCTTGTTTTCAACAATATGTGCAAGGTAACATTCATTTCCATCTTTTACAAGTTTCTCAGCCTCTTGATAAGTTATCAACAGTAAGGGTTCATTCTTGTACAAAAACTGAAAGTCTTTATGAAAAGAAACATCTTTAGCTCTACATTCAATTTTAGCATGGTAAATAGAGAGCCAATCCACACCCAGGATAACATCAAACTCTACTAGAGGTAGAACAATTATGTTTGCAAGTAGGTTCTTTCCACCGATAAGGATAGGAAGATTATTATAAATTCTTTTTGCCTCAACATTTCCCCCAGGTGTTTTTACAAAATGTTTAGGAGTCATTTCTTGAGATGGTATTCCCATTTTAATAGAAAAGTTTTCATAGATGAAAGAATGTGTAGACCCCGAATCAAACAACACACTGGCATAATCTGAAAAAACAAACAAAGTACATGATACAACTTCATTTGATGGCCCGACATCTGCTGAAGTAGTTGCAAAGGATTTCACCACCCCTTTCTGCTTGTAGTCTAACTGCTTCCCTTCACTCAAGATCTTTGTCAGACACTCGTTTTCATAGTGACCCATATCAGTGCACTTAAAACATTTCACTAATTGTAAATCAAATTTGAACTTACCATCACCATGATATTTTTCAGTGCAATCACGAGACATATGTCCCATATTACCACATCGGTAGCACATTACATAATTCAGAAGACATTCCCCAGCATGCCTTTTTCCACATTTATCACAAACTGGAAACATAGATTTCTTACCATCAGACATGTTTGAAGAATTCTTCCCTTTCTCCTGCCACCTCGGTCTCTTCTTCTGTTGGTTGTTATAGAACACTTGATCATCAGAAAACTCCATTCCCACCTTCTCAGCACATCGAACAGGCTTTTCATAACTTTTAAACTCATGAGAAGCTAATTCCCTTCGATATTTTGGCATTAATCCTGAGTAAAAATGATTGATTTTACTATCAAGGTCTCGGAAAAAATTTGGAGCATACCTTTCCAATCGAGTGAACCTTTCTTCATAGGTAGCCACTGATTCTTCCTCTTGCCTCAATTCCAAGAATTGTTTTTCCATCCTAAGTCGAACAGCCTTCGGAAAATACTTCTCAAGAAACATACCTTTGAATTCATCCCAGTCAAGAGCATCAATCTCATCAGCGTCCCTGATATTTTTAACCATCGACCACCACTGATCTGCTTCACCCTCCAAATGGTAAATAACAAGACTAACCTTTTGATTGTCTGAGCACCCCATGATATCGAAAATCTTCTCTAGTGCTTTAATCCACCCTTAAGCTAGCATAGGGACAGATGATCCTTTGAATGGCGGGGGATGTTGCCTCATGAAATGTTCCACCACTGACATGTTCCTCTGCGGTTGATCTGGCTGATCTCGTGCATGGATACCACCGCCATTTATCGCTTGAGTCAACTGCGCCATTACTGCAACAAACTGTTCAGTTCCAATTCCGACCATCTTAGGATGCTGATTCGGAAGGTTATTTCCTTCTGCATGCCTTCCTAGCACTGCTTCCCTATTTCCTCTTCGGAAAACCATTCTGGACAAACATGTCTTAGATGAAGCAACATGGAAATCTTCAAATGCAGCATCACTTCAATTTGACCATAAAAAATATTTTTGGATAATCATTTAATATAATTCTAACACCTAAAGTTATCTAAACTGACCTCTGATACCAACTATAAGGCCCCGGCCTTAAACATTACTTAATCTTGAGTTATTACAAGATTACACCTTGAGGATCTTTTCAGGTTTTGAGTTTTAGAGAATTAGATCATAAAACATGCATTACATTCCACATTTAAACAATGTGGTTACATAAAGATAGTATTCATTTTTTCCCATCAACGGAAACATATTTAAGATAAAACATGGATTCATTCTTGACACTTCCTTGACACAATCATCATTTCATGTGCCTTTCCCTTGACCTGTGACAAACATTTCAAAAAAAAACTTGGGATTAGCATAAAAAGCTCAGTATGGGTTATAAAAATATGGAAAGGAAACATGAGTTCATATATACATAAGAATGAAATCATACTTTACCCATAAAACATAAGCACTTTAACATACCTTATAAAATCATGAATAAATCAAAGAAATCATAAGACATAAAGGTAACTTGAGGCATTCATAACATTCTTATGTAGGGAGTAACCCTCATGGTTACGTTTGGAATACCCATCATAGTATATTCCCCAAATCCCTTTGGAGAAACCTTAATGGTTCCCTCCTTCGTGTTACCCAATGCATTGGAGAGCTATATCGAGCTCACCCGCCCTTAGTTTATCACGGAACCACCCGTCATCATAATAATGCCCAAGAACCTCAACATAATCATATCACATAAAACATGCATATATGAAACATAACATTTCCACCATTCAATCACAAGATATCAATACAACACATTGATATAAAAACATTATGAAAACCATTTTCAATACCAAAACAAAATAAAAGTAAAAAATGGAATTTCTTTTTCTTTTAAAAAAAGGTATGGCTTGTAGTGGAAGCCGAAATTCAAATAATGGTCACAGCGGCAGAGAAGTCGTTGTCGCCACAATCGTATGACAAAAACATTCCCTTTTGTCGTTTTGTAGAATGCTTCGTATTAAAAATATTCCTTTTGGATAAACATAAAAGTCAAATGGGTTTATACACCGTATAAAAGAATGTTGTGTATAAAATAAAATATGCCTCAATGAAAGGAGATTGAGACGAAGTCCCATACCTCGGGTCCGACATGACTCGGTCATTATTTAATCTCCTGAATAATAAACATGAGTTAATTTCTACTTGTTTAAGAACCGTTTTCAAGTTCATTATTCCTTTTATATCACTTATTTCCATGTCATGAACACTATGTAATTATTTAAGTTAATAACATTCGTTTTAACGATCATTGGTACTTGAGTAAAAAATAAACCCTTTATAATTACAATTTGTTCATTTATCCATTATATACAAAATTATAATCATGTTTTATATATCATATATATCATATATATCCAGTATATAAATGCATTTATAATATTACATAATCATTTAGAGATAAGAAATGAAATGCACCGTTCATGGAGACGGTAAGCCATACGTACGCATGAACCCTAATTTCATTTGTATTTCGTATTTTATATAATGGAATCATAATTATATAAAGCTATATTATAATTCGAGTGTAATATCACATATAATATCATAACACCATCCTTTATACGTCCCACATATGGTATTTAACTAATCAAATCACTTTGAGGGGGCGGTAGTCCGCACTTCCTTAAATGAAGATATCACGTTTACCCATAATGGAAACCATAAAGGTATGCCCAAAATGAAAAATAAAGAATCTTAAGAAAAACATGAACATATTATATATCATATATAAAGATAGTTTCATCTTAATGGACACCTTTGAAGGTGTTAATGGAATTTTGAATAATCGTCATTTCGGGAGGCCGAAATTCGCTATCCATGGAAACAGTATGTTCTTTAACCATTAGATGTAGGTGTGTGTAAGTGTAGCTAGAATAATTCTAATAAAAAAATCCTAGTATATTGAATATACTAAAGTTGGTACAAAAGAAATGAATAAGAAGATTTTTGGGGGTTGGAGAAGTAAAATAAAACAAAAGGAATCAAGTGAAGACATTACCTTAAAATCGGGTAACTCCCTTTCGTTTGAGCTCAAAGGCTTCCTTGAGAAGACTTCTGCCCAATGTGAGGCTTCAAGGAGTAATATAGGGATGTGAAGAGACAAAATGGGCAGGGGTTTTCTGAGCCAATGTCTTTGGAAGTGTGGGTAAGGAGGTAGAGGTGGGGGCCCTTTATAAGAGGAGAGGAGGGGCACTCTTGGAAAGTAAAGAAATGTTACGTTATTTTAAAATGAGTTTTTGATTCAAAAGGTCATACATTGATATAATTAGACGGTAAGGTGATACGGGCTCGAAATCCACCCATACAATAGGTTTTGGACATGTGTAGGTCATAGATTTTACATTATCATTTCATTTTATTTAAATCCTTTATTAATGAGGTAATCACTGCATCATCATGATGTCATAAATAATTTAATTTATTTAAAGTCTAAAAATTATAAAAAAAATACTATGATGTATAAAATCTTTTTAGCTTTCCAATGACTATTTATAGTCCAAAATATCATTTATTTAGACAAAATTAAAAATATTTTACTTAGGTGATACATTCTTTTTTACATTTAACATTCTTTAAAAATAAAAAAGTTAAAAAGTGACTTTCTCACAAAAGTGACTCCATGGGGCCCCCATGTTTGTCACAATGCATACCATGGTCGTCCATTAGACAACCAGTAGCCGTAGGACAGATTTTGTGGTCCTTTGTTATTATTATGATATTATCTTATTCTCTATACCTACCCGATTACTCATTAATCAAGATAATTAAAGATAATTACCGTCGTTACTATTCATAATGTCCAAAAACAAAAGAGTCTTGATTACATAATTTGGACCTTATGATTCCAAATATGTAATCCATTTTACCAAATTCCAAATACATAAATTAAAATAATTTATTTAAAAAACCTTCCCGTTGTCAAAACAAATAGCATGTTTTTTAGAAACAATATTTATGAAAAGTTTGGCATTAGTTTATGCCAAATTCCAAAGTGAAATTAATCCTAATGACCACCATTGGATTAAATGGTAAAAATATATTCATATTACACTTTAAGACCAATTAAAAAGATAATCTAACCATATAAATAAATTAAATGAAAAAGCAGTTTTGATGTAAAATGCAGTATTTTTCACTATTCATTAAAAAATGAACATTGTCAGAAAAATACAAAAAATTTACACAAAGTAAATTTTGATTTCCCAATAATAAATAATAAGTTTATTTTGACAAATAGATATTATCAAACTGTCAAAAGATAGATTTAAAAGATGATTTTCCATCAAAATGAAGTAAAACAATCTTTTAAAATTATTAGTGTATTTCATGCTTAAGATTGGATTTATTCTCTTTTTAGGCCTCTAAAACACTATCTAATTCATTAATAGGCATAGATAAAAATATCTCATATTCATTACATACTTGGGATGTTACAATCTTAATGTGAAAATCCTATCATAATTTTTGATACTAGAGAAAAAGTAATGAGAAACAGGACGACTCGTATGGTAAAAGTTCTATGGAGAAACCATAAAATGGAAGAGGCAACATGGGAACCTGAGGAACTTATGATGAAGAACCACCCGAAAATTTTTATGTAGTAATATTCTAGAAATTTCAAGGATGAAATAATTTTATGGAGGGGAGAATGAAACACCTCAAATTCCATGGTATTTTTTCCTTTGAATAATTCGACAGCTTGTGTTGTACACAACTTCGAGTTCTTTTAAAAAAAACACAACATCGAGTTCAAAAACACAACAACCAATCAAACTAGCCATTATGAATAGTAATACCGAATGTTTGAAATTTTATAAATTTTATATTTCAAAATGGACTTCATTTTTAGATTTTGAATATCGAAATTAGCTTAGGGTGTATTTTGGGTATTTTTCTGAAAACCTTCAATTTTTGATGAATAGTGAAAAACACTACGTTATTGTTTAAAACTGACTTTTTAGTTAAATATAAATTAATTTTATTTAAATTTATTCAATATAAAAATTAATACATAATACCTAAATCTATTCAATGTAATTTATTGGTGTCAATTTGTAATAATATTAGATATATAAAATTTTATTGTATTTTTTACCGTCTTTTACCCACCTCCTAGGAGCATTTGCATATTCACATAAAGCATAATTTTACCACTTGTGTGACTTCAATTTCAAAAATCCGAGAGAAACGGTAGATATCAGTAAGTAAAATGTGGTTCAGTATGATTAAAATAATTTTTGGGGAATAGATAGTTTTTACTTTAATTTACCTCGATTAATAGTAAATATGGTAATTAAGGGTAAAAATGATATTATTATTACCCTAACACATGTCCCAATTTTATTGGTTCAGTTTAATTCGACCAAAAACAACCTTAGGAATAAAATATGATCCTTTTGATCCACTTGGATTAGATTAGGACACTTATTATTATTTTATTTAATGAAGAGTTAAAAGAGTTAAATTCAAATTTTAATAACTAATCAATTTTTAATATTGGGATATAAATTTTATAAATTCCACTATAAATATTAATTAAAAAGAAAAAAAAATATTAAATAATGGTATTTTATTTATAATTTTTAGACATTAAATAATTAAATTTATTAATGACACAATGATGATGCAGTAATTACCTTATTAATTAATGATTAAAATAATTGATATAATAAATATCCAAATAAATATAATTTGAGACATTTAATGAATTACACTAATTTTATAGGTTAATATGACATATTATGGATGATTAAAAGAATTTTTTTTATTTAATAATGCTGTTATTTATTTATCAAAAACAAAATACCGAATATTGTATAAATTGACATAAAAATTGTTTTTAAAACAAATATTATGTTATTAATTGATATTATATTTTTAAAAATCTAAGGTTCATCCAAAGGGATTAAATAATATTATCTATGTCATTAATGAACCACTTGATGTTATATTTTATGTTTATAGTATGTTTATTAACCATATAGTATAAAAAGACAATGAGACATAGTAAATGTCCAACAATTTAACTAAGAGTTAAATCTAAAAGATAAGGTTAATATGATAACCTAAACCTGCCTAAAACCTATTGGTTGAGAGGTTTTCCACCAATCCTGACCGTATCTTTTAAATATTTCATTTTTGAGCCATTAGAAGCTAAAAATGATTTTATTATAAAATAATATTTCAAGATTTCCCTAAAGTGACACTCACCTCTCTTATAAAAGGGCACTTCCCCTTATCTCAAATTCACACCTTCATTGCCATTTGGCTTGGCCAACACCTGTAAAAATATCCTCCCAACCATCCTCCCTTCATCTTAGAGGCCCTCCTTTAGTCAAAAAACAAACCAAATAGCCATTTTGATCAAATTAAAAGGAATAACCCGAAGAAGAGGTAAATTTGTCATCACCTCTTCATGTTCATTTCTGTTTCCACATCCTCTTTCTGGTTTATTTCCATTATAAAATAACAAATCTTGTATCTTCTATATACTATGATGTTATTATACAAATGGTATAACCATATTCATTATTTTATCCATCCTATAATTGGAAAAAGTCACCATATGTGCGTACGTACGGATTACCGTCTCAAAAAACATGACGAGATTCATTCCCCATAATATCAATTCAATATTAACATTCATTTGATGATTAAAAAAATATTTTTCTGAAATAATATCATTATGGATTTTAATAAGATACATACTCTCCATAATAAACATTATTTATGTAACAAAGTGTATAAATGAAAATGAATCAGTTGACACCGAAAACGATGATACTACTGAAATATCATTAACAAATAAATATTAAAAGGTCATATATGATATCATATTATATGTATATGGTTCTTTTATAATTTAATTACAATTATTTCTCCATTATGTAGGAGTTTAAACAACCCTCGACCAAGGAAATGTACAAGGTAAGGGTTATTTTTATTTTCTCTTTATTATCTGAGGTTGTTTTTACGTAAGTATCTACTGGGACCTCTTTATCATCCACATCCGTGTTTTTTTAAAATTAAATTAAAATCATTTTTAATATTGACTAAATTATGGGTTAATTTCATTTAAACCCTTATTTGACCTGATATGTTTTGAAAGAAATATTTCTATTGTTTTCCATAAAATGTAATTTATGACCTTTTTTTGACAAAATTAAGGTAAGAATGTCCTTCTCTAATTTATACAGTGGGTGTGACTATTTTCCGTCATTATATAATTTTCAAAGCTTCCCATACAAGCTTATAAGAATATTTTCAAAACAAATGTTTTCTTTTATAATTATATTACTTTTAAATGATTTCAAAATAGAAAGAGATATTTCTCTAAAAAAAGTTTTGATTTCATCTATGTCAACATCATCTGATGGATTTAAGGCTTGTTTGAAGTTGATTTATTCTGATAAAAAAACTACCATATTTTATTGAAGGTTATGTGATATGGTTGACTGTGGATGTGTCATTTTTACAGCATCCATGGTTTATGGATAAAGTATTGACATTTTGTATGCACGTTTTAATATGAATGTTTATGTTAGATTTATACCTTTTAATATGAGGAATTCATTGGACATAATAAGTGATTGGTGGATCTTGCTATTGCTTCTCAATGCATTGTTAGGTCTCATTAGAAAAACTAGTGTCTTGGCACATGACCGTGACAAAATCTTATTTGTAGTCTTGGCATAAGGCCTTGACTATGTGGTTATGAAGTCTGGGATTATGAATTACATCATTATGAAAGTGTCTATTGATATTTCTTATTATTATTCGACTACTTGAACATCCATGTGAATAAGTAAATGGAATTATTTGATTTTATATTTTCCATATAATGCAGAAATTCAAGTGTAAAAGTCTTTTATTTTAGTCTTACATTACCTTAAATTTTTATTCTTATTTATTAACATTTTTTCAAAATTGTTATCTCTACTGAGCATCTGAGCTAACCAATTTGTATGTTTTATTTTTCCAAGGATGCGAAGATGTTTATTATGACTGACCAACATGGATAGTCTAAGGTATATGTGTGAGGCCTATAGAGACTATTTTGTTGTAGTTTTTCATTTTATAATGTAATGTAAAACTTATGAATGTATCGATTATTTCCAAGGCTACTAAACTGATCGGTCTTTCAGGATTTGATCCCATGTGATCATGCCGATGTTATATAATAATGAACCGACTATGGGTAACTAGGGTCGGGGTGTTACAGTTAGTAAAATTTTACGTGTTCAAAATTTTATGTGTGTTGAGACTAGAATCCAACATGAATCTTTATGAATTGTGGTATTATAAAAAACATAAATGAAATACTTCATTTTTTGGAATTCCCTACATGCTCAAAATAAAATTTCATGTATTTGGTTTTTTTGATGGGAAAGATGGGGATGGGTATTTTATGTGTTATTCACCAAATTGAAGAATTAATAAATATTGGAAAAAACATTACAAAATTTGGTGGAATCATATGATGTAAAGGTAAATGACAATAAAATATCATTAAAAAAAATTTGATGAGAATCCTAAGTAGGATAAATTTAGATTTCTAAAAATTGTGATGGTAATTCAAAACAACATTATCAAAATCCATAAGAATCACATGGTTCGACAATCTCAGCTAGGAAATTAAAATTGAACATTCTTACCTTAAAAGATCATGTTGAATCTAAAAATATTATTGTGAATCAAAAGGATCTGGTTTAGACTAGAAGTAATTTTAGATTATAAAATCATAATTCACATATCTCAAATGTTTAACAAGAATCAATTTTAGAAGCTATTAAAACCAAAGAATGGGTGGATTATATGAATAAATAGTTTGATTATACTGATTAGAATAAAAACATGTGAACTTGTTTCATGAACATCATATAAAAATGTTATCGAAACCAAGTGTGTTTACTAAAACAAGTTAAATTAACATGATTATGTTTAAAGAATCATAACAATGATTTTTTAAATGTTATGCATTGGTGGAACGTGTGATGTTTGAAGAAATTGTTTCCCCGATTGAATGATTATATCTAATTAGAATGTTTTTTTAGTGGACACACATCAAAATTAAAATTATTATAATATATAGGTAAATTAGTATTTATTAAATGGTGAGATTGAAGAATTTTTTTAAATTGAACAATATTTTTTTTCTACAAGATGAGGATAAAAAATGATATTATAAATTAAAGATATGTTTTTATGGAATGAAACACAATCCAAATTCTTCGTAGAGTAAACTTGTCAATTGTTTGAAAATGTCAAACATTTCTAAATAAAATGTTGATTACAACTTATATCTTAAGGATATTTATTCTAGAGCTCTAAAAGTAATTGTTAATGTGATACAATATATTTTTTTCTAGGGATAGTGATGATTAATGTAGAACATGTCCTGAAGAAATTAAGAGGAATTTTGATATTTCAATGTTTGGAGAATTAACATTCATCCTAGGATTTCACGTGAAACTAACCGAAAAATATATCATCTTATCTAAAGAAAAGGTATTATAGGGAATATGTAAATAATTTTGGGATGGTAGAAACAAAAAAAGGTTCAATTCCTTTTTCAGTTAGCTCAAAGTTGAGTAAAGATAAATCTAGATAATGGGGGAATAAAATTGATAATGGGATTTTCATATAAAGTATTCATTATCTTACTACCACATGGCCTGATATTTTTTGTTTCTTGAATTTATGTTTCGGGTACCAATTTAATTTGAAAGAATCACATATAATGGAAGAAAAGAGGATTTTGATGTAAAAAGAACTACTTCAAATGGGTTGTTTTATAAAATAAATAATGAGATGGAGTTTCATGGATATAGTGGTGCTGATTGGGCAAGAGATTGTAATGACAAAAAATCATCCTTATGGGGAAAAGTTTTCACAGGTGAATTTTGTGTGAGTTACCATAGTATGAAACTAAGTTATATAACAATGAGCATAGTTGAATCCAAATATGATGCATCTAATCATGATTGTACTTAGATATTTTCGATGAATGTTAAGTTGGATGTTTTTAATGTAAATGTTTTTAAATAATTAAAGATACATTATGACAATTAGAGTGAAATTGATCTTTATAAGAATGGTGTACAACATTCAAGATTAAACCACGTTATTATAAATTATCACATTAGTAAAGAAAAATTTGCTGCTAGGGATGTTATAATTGAATACATTTCAACAATACATTAGATTGATGATATCATTACAAAACCAATACCAAAAGAATGTTTTTTTGAATTGAGGTTGTAACATCATTTTTAGCCTCCTCCCATGACTTCTAATACCTCATATGAAGAAACTACCCATTGTAATTTGGATTATATAGAGACAGTGGGATTGAAAGTAACAATTTTGAGCTTTGAAAGATATTGTTATGTATCTATATTTTAGGAATATTATGTTTTTGTTATCATATAAGGGGGAGGAAAAAAATACAAAAAGACAAGTGGAGGTAAATGAAGAGTGAGAAAATGAGAAGTGATCAATCAAAAGAAAAAAGTGTGAAGTAGTTTGTCTTAAAATGGCCACAAAAGTTTATGGCCAATATGGGATGAATTTTTTTAAAAAAGTACATTTTCTGGTAGTGTGGTTCCAGGAAACACGTTTTTGAGAAAGTCTATGTTAGGATAAAAGTAAAAAAAACTTGATTTATGAAAAAATTCTCATAGATATAAATTTTTTAATGAAGATTGTCCAAAAATCCAAATGGGGAATGTGAAGAACTTTTGTGATGAATTGTTTTAATAATATTTTTTCATTTGTTGACAATAACCTTTTTTATAATAATGTTGTTGTTTTTCATTTATCAGAAACAACCCATCATCATTATATAATTGGACTGACTAGTATCAGTTTCAGATTATTAGATTCTTCTGCCTCATATTTATATCCTCATATCAAAATGAATTGGAGAAAAAATTGGTGTTTTCAAGAAGTTTGTATTTGTTGTAATTAGAGAATGAAATAATTTTCTTAATGAAGAATATATACAGTTTTTGAATTTATTTCAATGAATCTTTTGATTTCAAATGTTATAAATTTTTAATACATTCTATACCAAGTCATATAATTCTTTGTTAGTAATAAATTTATTTCCGATCATGAAAAAATTCATCATAAAATCTTCCACCAAAATGGTAGAGAGGTTAGAATAATTTCAAATTTTTAATATGGGATATACCTCATAATATGAATTACATTTTAATATGATTTATATTGTAATTATAATTCAATCGGATTCACTAATAAGGATAAAGAATTTGGACACACTCAGAAGGATACAAAATTCGGATTCATAGAGAAAGAAACAAATTTCATATTCACTGAGAAGGAAACATAAATTGGATTAACTAAGAAAGAAACTATAGTAGCCCTACTTTTTATTACACTACTATTACATCATTTAAATGATATGAAACATAAAAACATTACAAAATGAGGATCCATAGTTTTAGGGTCTTCTAAAAACTGCAATAATACATAATGTTTACTACATAAACATAAACATATATTTAATTCCATCTTCTATAGATTCTTTTTTTCCCTTGGATTCTCATTAATACATGTAGTCACCTGAGG
Source organism: Viscum album (assembly GCA_963277665.1). NCBI lineage: Eukaryota > Viridiplantae > Streptophyta > Magnoliopsida > Santalales > Viscaceae > Viscum > Viscum album. The sequence continues at coordinate 497,135,012 of OY728151.1, read as the reverse complement.
ATATACATAAATAATGTGTGAGTAAAAAACCTAATAATACGATAGATAATATCTTGAAACAATATTACATGGGGTGCACATAATTATAATATCTTCCTCATGAGAGGAGGAATTTTATAAAGGCATGGAATTTGGTAATGATGAAAAATTAAACATCAATTCTTAGTGGCCAACTACTAAACATAGTTCTGAAAAATATAGCATCTTTTTCAAACATATTTAACATTCCATTGAAGATTAATCACCTTACAAAATTCATTGGAGTGCTGTATAATTTTGCGTACACCAATAACATCATAACTTTTACATTATAATTCTTGACTCACAGAATATATATCAATATTGGACATAAAATAACCCATGGAAAGGTATGGTTTACATTACATAAAGAATTCATTCATAATCATTAAATTCACAAATAAATGAGTTAATAACATACTTGGTATAATAATCATTCACCTTGAGTGAAGAAGAAACAATCTCGAGAATTAAATGGTTTGTTTTTTTTGGAAAAATAGTTTTTTTGAAGAATATTTTACATTTCATAAACTCATGTAGTAAAAATTTATATCTTATAGTAGCTACTATATTGATGTATTAAAAATACTTTTGTAATATCCATTCTGAAAATGGAGTGAATGGGGGGAAACCCAAAGAAAGAGATCTAGGTTCGAGAATTCCCCATTTTCTTATGTCAGAACACATTCTTCACATTATTGTCAAATATAATCAACATAGTTTAAATAATTTAAAATTAAAAAACCTTTTACATATGAATTTAATTCATTATGGTTTTATAAAATTCTTTTATGGTACTTTGGATTAGTTATAGATTTTAATTTCGTTGTTTGGGAGTGTATGTATTCAATGTTTTCTATATTGGTTCATTTGTATTCATGAATGGATGTTCATTTAAAATGAAGATAAATATCAAGAATTGCAATTCTATTTTATTAACTATCCTATATAATCATAAATGATATTACAAAGGATTTATTTATATACCATGAAAAAGATTCATTAGATAAAAGTTAATGATGATTATTTTAGGTTAATTTAGGGGGGTTTAAGACAACGAACTTTCTTTAATCAAGAATTCAGGATTATTAGTATAAGATGATTCCAAAACATAAAAGTTTTTATAAACTACAATTTAAAATTTATTTTAATCCATTTAATGGTATCTTAATAGACATTAAGGTAGTTAATGAAAATAAAAGTGCATCACCCTTGATGTTGGTAAATTGATACATCATGGGGGATGATTTCATTTTTAAGATAAAATAGGTAGAGAGGAAGGAGTTTAATGTTGGATAATCCATTAACATGATATAACTATAGTATGTGTAATTTAATTTAGTTTTCATTAAATTTTGATGAAGCGAGGTGAGTATAAAATACTAAAAGAAATTGATAATCAATGGAATGTAAATGAAAATGAGAGAGGATTTACCTTTTGAATTCTCTACTTTAGATCCTCCAAATGGAACCTTAGAGTCATCTATTTATGAGACCAAGATCTCTTGGAAGTGGGGGATAGTCTAGGGAATTGTATTGGGTATAATATTAGAAAATATCAGTGATTGAAATCTGTTAAGAATAGAGGTTGTGAGGGGTGGTATTTAATTTGGATGAGAGGTGTGTTTTTTATTATTTTAATCATTAGTTTGCTATTCTGCTCAATACAAGAAATAGAGAAGATTTATATCACTAAATAATGTAATTACTAAATGTGAGTTCAAACCAATGGTAACTTACATCATTTTCTAGTCAAGAATGACTAAAAAATGTAAGTTGTTGCATATATCGTAAGTTATCGTATTTTATTATTCATATATAATTCAAGAATTTCATAAAAATAATAATAATTCATATTAACCGTTTTTTTAATAGTATAATTTGATAAAAAACGCGATTTTATAAAAATATTTCTAAAAATATGATTATTTTAATTTTTAATTAAAATCATCCTTTACATTGAATATACAGATTTTAAAATTATAACTCATTTTGTTACACTTTGAAAAATTACTTCATGTCTCATAAAATTATCTTAAATTTATATGAATAACAAATATTAACTTATTAATAAATTTTATGAAAATAAATCATTTTTTAAATAATTAAATTAACTATTAAATTTTATTTTAATTTTTTTGACATTGAAAAATACCAACAATTAATTAGTTAATTTTAAAATATTTATATAGCTATACTTTGATATGGTTATATCATATTTTCACATATAGGATGAAAAAATCTATTTATGCATTAACTGTGGTGGTGAAAAATTATTTGGTCAATTTACAATTCATAAGTGTCATATTATAATTCCAACGGTCAACTTACAATTTAATCGGTATTGGTTCCTTGACATCAATAAATACATCTTATGTAACACCCCAAGATTTCATAGTGTGTTATTTCTTCAAAATAATTCAATAACTTGCACTACACGCAACACCGAGTTCAATTGCACCATGACTTACCAAAAAAAAGCCATTAAAAGAGGTCATGAATAGCATTAACTACATTTTTAACTTTATATAATCCTTATAATTTTAGAATCCATATTATGAGTTTCTTAGTCATAATGCAAGAACAGATTCATTTTCAGTATTGCACTTTTATCAACTTTTGATAGTGAAACCTTTTTAAATACAATATTTTAAGCTTTTTGACTAAATGGAGACATCAAAAAAATTAGAATGAAACATCCCAAGCTTCCACGGTACGCTTTCCTTTGAATAAAACAGTAGCGTGTGTTGTACGCAACGTCGAGTTTTAACACACACCACAACCGATCAAACTAGCCGTTATGAATAGTAATACCTAAATTTTGAAATTATATATATTTTATATTTTGAAATGGACTTAATTTTTGGATTCGGAATATCGAATTTAGCCTAAGGTGAAATTTTGGTACTTTTCGGATAACTTTCATATTTTGATGAATAGTGAAAATTATTAAATTTTAATTAAAAACAACTTTTTTAATCAAAATAATTAATAGTGATAAATTATGAATTTGAGTGGTTTTAAAGTATATTTAGAATATATTTTTACAATTTAATATAATTTTGGTCATTAGACATAATTTTACAATTAAACCGAACATAAACAAGTGTCAATCTTTTGATAGTTATTATCTCTTAAAAACACGCTTTTTGTTTTGACAGCGGGAATTAATTTTAAATTATTTTCTGCCACTTCTGTGTTTTGAATTTAGAAAAATGGATTCCATATTTGGAATCAGGATGTTCAAATTGTGTAAATTGGTAACTTATATTTTTAGACATTTTGAATAATTACTGCGGTAAATATTTTATTTACCATGGTTAAGGGTAAATCCGGTAAATAAGGGTTAAAAAAAATAATATTATAATAATACTAAATTACCCTAAAACGTGTCTTAACCCTATTGGTTGATACATGGTCGACCATGGAAATCTTTGGGTCTATTTTTGGACCCCATGGATCCACTTGTAAGTGATAATGACACTTTATTTTAATTAAGTTAAAATGAATACAAAAATGACACAAGCATATATCTTTTAGAAAAACAATTGTTACATAGGGTTATATATGTTGGATTTTAGATTATAAATATTCATTAGAAATCTAAAAAGCTTTCCTACATAATGATATTTTATTTATAATTTTTAGACATTATATAATTTATTTTATTTATGACACAATAATGATGCAGTAATTACTATAATAGTGAAAAATTAAAATAATTGATATTATAAATACCCAAATAAATATAATATGAAACTTTTAATGAATTAAACTAATTTTCTAGGATAATATGATATATTAGGATTAATTTAATTGACTTTTTTCGAAGTAATCAATCTGTTATGAGTTTCACAAAAATCAACTATTGAATAGTATCAAAATTGACATAAAAGAGTTCTTAAAACAAATATTATATTATTAATTGATATTAAATTCCTAAAAATCTAAGGTTCGGCCAAGAGACTTATATCATGATAGGTTCATCATTAATGTACCACTTGGGGGTCGCTTGGATGTATATAGTATGTTTATTAACCATATTATATAAAAATACAAAGAGACATTGTAAAAGTGAAACTAATTAACTTAGAGTTAATACTTAAAGATACGGTTAATATAAGTACCCAAACCTGTATAAATTCTATTGGTTGAGTGGTTTTCGACCTATCCCCACCATAACCTTTGAATAATAAGCTTTGGAGCCATTAGAAACCGAATATTAATTTATTATAAATTAATATTTCTAGCTTTTCCAAAGGTGCCCCTCACCCCTCTTATAAAAGGGCACTCATCCTTCTCATTTCTTCACACCATCAAAGCCTTTTGGTTCGGCCAAACTCTGCCCAAATACTCTCCCAAAATCCATCACTACAACCCAGAGGCCTTAGTTTTATCAGAAAGACAACCTAAGGATCCATTTTGATCAAATCAAAAGGAAGAACCCGAAGAAGAGGTAATGATTTCACCACCCTTCTCCAAGTTCATTTCTTCTTCCACTTCCTCTTTCTTTGTTCTTACCATTCTAAAATAATAACTCCAGTATCTTACATATATTGTGATGTTATTATAAATATGGTACAACCATATTCAGTATTCTATCCACCCTTTGAATAACATGTCACCATACGTGCGTACGTACGGCTTACCGTCTCCACGTCGTGGTGTAATTGTTATTCAATATATTATTATTTGGATTGGTATAATAATGATGTGTAACTCATGTAAATAATAAATATAACATGTTAATGATTCTGTATATATGATATACCATCCATTTATATATTATTTTAATATCAAAAGAATGATATTGTCGCTCGTGCGTACGTACGGACTACCATCTCCACGAACGCGATGAGATTCATTGTCCATCGTATCCATTCAAGTATAATTATCATTTGATGATTTAAAAATGATGTTTAAGGACTTGATATCATTCTGGATATGAATAATATACAACCTATCCTTTACAAACATGTCTTACGTAACAAAACATATAAAAGAAAACAAGTAAGTTAACACCCGAAACGACGATAATTCTAAGATATTATTAACAAATCAATGTTAAAAGATCATATATGATATCATATTAATATATATGATTCTTGTATAATTTAATAACAATTATTTCACCATTATACAGGAAGTTAACCTACCCCAACCAAGGAAAAGTACAAGGTAAGGGGTTTTCATCTCACTCCTTATTTCCGTGAGATTCATGCCATATTGCCACCATCACCTTTTGTGTGGTGTATGTACTGCCCATAATTATATTCTTTGTGTAATACACTATAATTTATGTGTATTTACATATTAATTGTAAGATACCTCTTTTATGGGTTGTATGTTTCATAATTTACCAAATTGGTAAGGGTTTACTTTACAACCTCTTCATTATCCAAGGTTGTTTATACGTAATAATCTACTGGGATCTCTTTATCATCCACATCCATGTTTCTTAAAAATGCATTTCAAAACATTTTTACTATTTACTAGAATATTAGTTAAAGTCATTTATACCCTTTTTGACTTTTATAATTGGTTTATAAAGGAATATTTCGGTCGTTTTCAAAACAAGGTCCTTTTTAACCTTTTCGACAGAATTAAGGTAAGAATGTTTTTTTAACTTATACGGCGGGTGCGGCTATTTTCCGCCGTTATAAAATCTTCAAAGCTTCCCTTACAATCTTATAAGAATATTTTCTAAGAAAATGTTTTATTTTATATGGATCTTAAATGATTTCAAAATAAAAGGAGATATTTCTTTAAAAAGAATTTTGATTTCATCTATGTCAACATCCTTTGATGGATTTTAAGATTATTTGAAGTTGATTTATTATGATACAAAACTTCTATATTGTTTTGAAGGTTTTGTGATATGTTTGACTGTGGATGTGCTATTTTTATACCATTCATAGTTTATGGTGAAAGTATTGACATTTCATATGCTAGTTTTAATATGAATGTTTATGTTATGTTTAAACCTTTTCATATGGGAATGCATTGGACTTAATATGTGACGGGTGGAGCCCGCTATAGCTCCTCGATGCATCGGTAGGTCTCATGAGACAAACTAGTGTCTTGGAACAAGGCCTTGACAAAATCTTATTTGTAGTATTGGCACGAGGCCTTGGCTATGTGGTTATGATAGTCTGGCATTATGCATTCCAACATTATGAAAGTGGTTATTGATTTTTGCATGTGATTATTCGATTAGTAGAATATCCATGTGAATAAGTAAATGGAATTATTTCATTTTATTTATGCCATACCATGTTGAAAGTTCATATTTAAAAGGCTTTTGTTTTATTTATACATTTCCTTAAATGTTTATTCTTATTTATGAAAGTTTCCGCTATATTGTTATCCTTACTGGGCATTTGAGCTCACCCCTTTTCTATGTTTTATTTTTCCCAGGATGTGAAGAAGTAAGTTATGAATGACCTGCAGGGATTTTATGAGGGGTTAATAGTGTGGATTGTGGAAACATTATGGTGTTGTAGTAGTTTTTCATTTTATGATGTAATTTAAAACTTATGAATATATCTAGTGTTTCCAAGGCTACTAAACCAGTCGGTCTTTCGAGATTTGATCTTTCTTGTGATCATGCCAATGTTATGTAATAATGCACCGACTCTGGGTAACTGGGGTTGGGGCGTTACAATTGGTATCAGAGAAAGTTTAGTACAAACCTTGGAAGCTAGATTTAGATAAACTCTGATTAGAGCACGTAGACCTAAGATGAACTTTGAGGATTAGTGTAGATGAACTTCCTAGAATTTTGGTATTGTAGAGATTTTGTGAGTTTTCCGATCAATACATCCCATTCTGGATACGAGCAGGTAGAGGCGGCTCTGGCATAGATGTACCTAGGGGTAAAACCCGAAAACACCGCTTTGAGCTAGACTCGAACGGGAACTGGTGCACGACAACGGGCCTTGCTGCACTCTTGGTTACGACACTCCCGGGGGATATGCTTAGGATAATTCTCATTTTCTTTACAAACCATTATGAAGGGTTTATGAGTATATACTTCCTCAAAGAAAACATTTTTATGATTATGGATTATATCCATAAATAGTTCAATTTATGTTAAGTGTTTTATAAGTATGGGATTATGTATTTTGACTCATAAACTAATCTAGTTTATGCCATTGTTTAGAAATGGCGCCCAGTAGAAGGAATGATAACTCCAGAAATGCACATGATTCAAAGAGAAGGAAGGATCATATCTCTCATGGTCTTAAGCTAAAATTTATAAGAGAAATAGTCTCCCATGTATTATCATCATATGAAGAAATAATATCATGTGTTGATAAGATAAGTAAAGAGTTTACTGAGTCCTATGGATTTGAAGGGAAGCAAGAGAAGAAAAGGATGGAAGAGAGAAAGATGGATAAAGGGAAGAGGGAAAAGAAGAATTTTCCCATATGTGGTAACTGTGGAAAGAAACACCCTGGAACTTTCCTGAAAGGAATGGGAGTTTGTTATAAGTGTGGAGGAAAAGGGCACAAAGTACGTAAATGCAAGGATAAGAAAATGGTTTCAAATGTACAATGCTTAATTTGCAAGGAGTTTGGACACTACGCGAACCTATGTCCCAGTCATCAGACTATGCCGCAAATGATGTTATTGGATAATAATCATGTTATGATACTACCACAGATGAAGAGGAATGATTAGAGTTCTTATGTTGATTATGTCAATTGAGTGTTGTATCAACAATGTACTTGTTACAATAATCATGGAGTATATAAGGATTGTACTGCAGTACTATTTCATTAAGGACTTGAGATGGTGTGGAACAAAGAAAAGTGACTCAGTAGCAGGTTAAATGTTTGGAAAATATATGGTTGAGAGAAAGATAAACCATAATATGGTTCAGATACCGAGGTGGTGATTTTAGAATAATACATGATTGATTTGGATAAATTATATTGGATATTATTGACTACCTTGAAGCTGATTAATGATTTGTATATTCCATCATTTTTGGGGTTTAAAACATTTTTGGATTAATGAAGTATATCCAGCATTCTATATGGAATAAGGGAACATGAATGTAATCAATAAGGAATATGGTAATACATGATGAAGGTATTCATATGCTATTACGGGGTAAACAGGATCAATATTATGTTTACCTTCCTTATAAATGTTGGACTATGAGTTTGGATTGAAGTATTTTGGATTTTTCTAGTTTGGATTATTTTGGATTTCCAAAAAAGGACAACCCGGAGGTCGGGCGGCAACCCGTCGCGTCCGGCAAGGCTGCGAGACTTGAACCCGCAATCGAATGCCGACAAGGGTGTATCACCTACCACTGGCCCACGAGATGTCCTGGATTAAATAATGTAGTTTTTATTAAAAGTTCTTTTAGATGAATTATAAATTCGTTTATTTTGGAACCCTATACGAATAGTGTAAATAGAATTTTTTTTTACATTCTATTATCTTTTAGAGTGAAAGATGAGTATGTGGTAGAAATTTATTAATGGATAAAACTCTAATTATAAAGTAAGTATATATCCATATGATCTTATCCAATCTCATAAAAAATTCCTCAATATTAAGAAAAGCAAATTAGAACAAAAATGCTTTCCTAGATGGTACCTTAAATCATCACTAATTTATGGCTTTGGGATTGTTGGCCTTTTCATAGCCATGTTCTCTACCACTCTCCATCAGGTAATTGATGGTTAGATTTTTCTTCCATATCCATATTTTCTTACATGGAACCCTAGTATGTGTTATTTTCGGTAATCTTCATACTTTCGACTCTTTATTTTAAATAGAGGCCTCGTTAATTCATTTTTCGATGTGGGATTTCAACTAAGATATTTTGAAACGTCAAAAATGTGTTATCCCAATACCCTATATTTTGTTGAACCGATGGTACTTCAAATCATCATAGATTGATGAGTTTAAGGACCTCAATTATACACTTGTTTGTGATTGATGACCTCAATCACTACCTATAAATATTTACGTTTTTCCTCCGATTATATGTCTCTAATTGCCACAAATGTTCTCCTAATCAAGATCATAATTTGGTGGTGACCCTTTCATTTCTCTTTTCCTCATATTAAGACTAAATTTTAGTAACCCAATTTCCGATGTGGGTTTTCCCACAAATATATTATCTATTTTCAACCTTTTATTTTCGAAGAACAATTTCAAATTGCGAGGACGCAATTTATTGAAGGAGGGGAGAATGTAACACCCCAAGATTTCATAGTGTGTTATTTCTTCAAAATAATTCAATAACTTGCACTACACGCAACACCGAGTTCAATTGCACCATGACTTACCAAAAAAAAAGCCATTAAAAGAGGTCATGAATAGCATTAACTACATTTTTAACTTTATATAATCCTTATAATTTTAGAATCCATATTATGAGTTTCTTAGTCATAATGCAAGAACAGATTCATTTTCAGTATTGCACTTTTATCAACTTTTGATAGTGAAACCTTTTTAAATACAATATTTTAAGCTTTTTGACTAAATGGAGACATCAAAAAATTTAGAATGAAACATCCCAAGCTTCCACGGTACGCTTTCCTTTGAATAAAACAGTAGCGTGTGTTGTACGCAACGTCGAGTTTTAACACACACCACAACCGATCAAACTAGCCGTTATGAATAGTAATACCTAAATTTTGAAATTATATATATTTTATATTTTGAAATGGACTTCATTTTTGGATTCGGAATATCGAATTTAGCCTAAGGTGAAATTTTGGTACTTTTCGGATAACTTTCATATTTTGATGAATAGTGAAAATTACTAAATTTTAATTAAAAACAACTTTTTTAATCAAAATAATTAATAGTGATAAATTATGAATTTGAGTGGTTTTAAAGTATATTTAGAATATATTTTTACAATTTAATATAATTTTGGTCATTAGACATAATTTTACAATTAAACCGAACATAAACAAGTGTCAATCTTTTGATAGTTATTATCTCTTAAAAACACGCTTTTTGTTTTGACAGCGGGAATTAATTTTAAATTAATTTCTGCCACTTCTGTGTTTTGAATTTAGAAAAATGGATTCCATATTTGGAATCAGGATGTTCAAATTGTGTAAATTGGTAACTTTTATTTTTAGACATTTTGAATAATTACTGCGGTAAATATTTTATTTACCATGGTTAAGGGTAAATCCGGTAAATAAGGGTTAAAAAAAATATTATAATAATTCTAAATTACCCTAAAACGTGTCTCAACACTATTGATTGATACATGGTCGACCATGGGAGTCTTTGGGTCTATTTTGGGACCCCATGGATCCACTTGTAAGTGATAATGACACTTTATTTTAATTAAGTTAAAATGAATACAAAAATGACACAAACATATATCTTTTAGAAAAACAATTGTTACATAGGGTTATATATGTTGGATTTTAGATTATAAATATTAATTAGAAAGATAAAAATATTTCCTACATAATGATATTTTATTTATAATTTTTAGACATTAAATAATTTATTTTATTTATGACACAATAATGATGCAGTAATTACTATAATAGTGAAAAATTAAAATAATTGATATTATAAATACCCAAATAAATATAATATGAAACTTTTAATGAATTAAAATAATTTTCTAGGATAATATGATATATTAGGATTGATTTAATTGACTTTTTTCGAAGTAATCAATCTGTTATGAGTTTCACAAAAATCAACTATTGAATAGTATCAAAATTGACATAAAAGAGTTCTTAAAACAAATATTATATTATTAATTGATATTAAATTCCTAAAAATATAAGGATCGTCCAAAAGACTTATATCATGATAGGTTCATCATTAATGTACCACTTGGGGGTCGCTTGGATGTATATAGTAAGTTTATTAACCATATTATATAAAAATACAAAGAGACATTGTAAAAGTGAAACTAATTAACTTAGAGTTAATACTTAAAGATAAGGTTAATATAAGTACCCAAACCTGTCTAAATTCTATTGGTTGAGTGGTTTTCGACCTATCCCCACCTTAACCTTTGAATAATAAGCTTTGGAGCTATTATAAACCGAATATGAATTTATTATAAATTAATATTTCTAGCTTTTCCAAAGGTGCCCCTCACCCCTCTTATAAAAGGGCACTCCTCCTTCTCATTTCTTCACACCTTCAAAGCCTTTTGGTTCGGCCAAAATCTTCCCAAATACTCTCCCAACATCCCTCACTACAACCTAGAGGCCTTAGTTTGATCAGAAAGCCAACCTAAGGATCCCTTTTGATCAAATCAAAAGGAAGAACCCGAAGAAGAGGTAATGATTTCACCACCCTTCTCCAAGTTCATTTCTTCTTCCACTTCCTCTTTCTTTGTTCTTACCATTCTAAAATAATAAATCCAGTATCTTACATATACTGTGATGTTATTATAAATATGGTACAACCATATTCAGTATTCTATCCACCCTTTGAATAACATGTCACCATACGTGCGTACGTACGGCTTACCGTCTCCACGTCGTGGTGTAATTGTTATTCAATATATTATTATTTGGATGGGTATAATAATGATGTGTAACTCAAGTAAATAATAAATATAACATGTTAATGATTCTGTATATATTATATACCATCCATTTATATATTATTTTAATATCAAAAGAATGATATTGTCACTCGTGCGTACGTACGGACTACCGTCTCCACGAACGCGATGAGATTCATTCTCCATCGTATCCATTCAAGTATAATTATCATTTGATGATTTAAAAATGATGTTTAAGGACTTGATATCATTCTTGATATGAATAATATACAACCTATCCTTTACAAACATGTCTTACGTAACAAAACATATAAAAGAAAACAAGTAAGTTAACACCCGAAACGACGATAATTTTAAGATATTATTAACAAATCAATGTTAAAAGATCATATATGATGTCATATTAATATATATGATTCTTGTATAATTTAATAACAATTATTTCACCATTATACAGGAAGTTAACCTACCCAAACCAAGGAAAAGTACAAGGTAAGGGGTTTTCATCTCACTCCTTATTTCTGTAAGATTCATGCCATATTGCCACCATCACCTTTTGTGTGGTGTATGTACTACCCATAATTATATTCTTTCTGTAATACACTCTAATTTATGTGTATTTACATATTAATTGTATGATACCTCTTTTATGGGTTGTATGTTTCATAATTTACCAAATTGGTAAGGGTTTACTTTACAACCTCTTCATTATCCAAGGTTGTTTATACGTAATAATCTATTGGGATCTCTTTATCATCCACATCCATGTTTCTTAAAAATGCATTTCAAAACATTTATACTATTTACTAGAATATGAGTTAAAGTCATTTATACCCTTTTTGACTTTTATAAGTGGTTTATAAAGGAATCTTTCTGTCGTTTTCAAAACAAGGTCCTTTTTAACCTTTTCGACAGAATTAAGGTAAAAATGTTTTTTTTAACTTATACGGCGGGTGCGGCTATTTTCCGCCGTTATAAAATCTTCAAAGATTCCCTTACAAGCTTATAAGAATATTTTCAAAGAAAATGTTTTATTTTATATGGATCTTAAATTATTTCAAAATAAAAGGAGATATTTCTTTAAAAAGAATTTTGATTTCATCTATGTCAACATCCTTTGATGGATTTTAAGATTATTTGAAGTTGATTTATTATGATACAAAACTTCTATATTGTTTTGAAGGTTTTGTGATATGTTTTACTGTGGATGTGCTATTTTTATACCATTCATAGTTTATGGTGAAAGTATTGACATTTCATATGCTAGTTTTAATATGAATGTTTATGTTATGTTTAAACCTTTTCATATGGGAATGCATTAGACTTAATATGTGACGGGTGGAGCCCGCTATAGCTCCTCGATGCATCGGTAGGTCTCATGAGACAAACTAGTGTCTTGGCACAAGGCCTTGACAAAATATTATTTGTAGTCTTGGCACGAGGCCTTGGCTATGTGGTTATGATAGTCTGGAATTATGCATTCCAACATTATGAAAGTGGTTATTGATTTTTGCATGTGATTATTCGATTAGTAGAATATTCATATAAATAAGTAAATGGCATTATTTCATTTTATTTATGCCATACCATGTTGAAAGTTCATATTTAAAAGGCTTTTGTTTTAGTTATACATTGCCTTAAATGTTTATTCTTATTTATGAATGTTTCCGCTATATTGTTATCCTTACTGGGAATTTGAGCTCACCCCTTTTCTATGTTTTATTTTTCCCAAGATGTGAAGAAGTAAGTTATGAATGACCTGCAGGGATTTTATGAGGGGTTAATAGTGTGGATTGTGGAAACATTATGTTGTTGTAGTAGTTTTTCATTTTATGATGTAATGTAAAACTTATGAATATATCTAGTGTTTCCAAGGCTACTAAACCAATCGGTCTTTCGAGATTTGATCTTTCTTCTGATCATGCCAATGTTATGTAATAATGCACCGACTCTGGGTAACTGGGGTCGGGGTGTTACATCTTATTTCATTATTTATTCATTTATAAAGTTTTAATTTTTGGATATAGGTGATTTTATGGGATTTATACTCTATGACATTACTATAGGAAGGTATAAATTTCATTGGTAAAAGTTTGGGTCATTACATTCTTCCCCCCTTTTGAAATGTCTCCCTCTAAATTTCTTTTTACTTAAATAGGTGAGTGAACTTCTCCTTCATCGCCACATCTGGTTTGTAAGTTTCTTATTCTTAAAAATGGTTCCTCCAAAACCCTTATTCAGGGTTTGTTGTCTTGTTTCATAGAACCTTATCTCTTACGGCCTTAGTCATCACTTGTACTGAACATAGAGGTGGTACAGCTAGAAGATGAACTTTTGTTTTCAATCATCTCATACACAATATTAGGTCCAAGTGTCTTTCCTCCACCAACATCATCCCAAAAGGATGGAGTTCTACATCGCTTTCCATACATAGCATCATATAGACCCATCTGAATACTCTAGTGGTAACTATTTTGGTATGAGAACTCAACCAATGGTTTATTTTTTCCCTATCCACCACGGAATTCTAAATATAAGGATCTAATAATATATTCAGGTTTATAAATAGTCTTTTTATATTGGCCATCAATTTGGCGGTGATTTGTCATGCTAAAATTTAATTCAGTACACAAGACATATTGAAGACTCCTCTAGCATTTAGTCGTGAAAGTGAGATCATGATTAGAGACACTAGAGAGTAGAAATCCATGTTGCCTCACCAATTCGTTCACATATATCTTTGTATGATTTTCAAGCAAGATATCTTCTTTAATTGCGATAAAGTGGGCTATATTGGTGAGTCGGTCCACCAAAACACATACTAAATTATTCCTTTGGATGACTTAAAGAGACCCGTGAAAAAGTCCACAATGACATTCACCCACTACCATATGGTTAGGGGAAATGGTTTCATCATCCCTTCATTCTTCTATTGCTCATCTTTAACTTGATGACACATCACACACCTTGATATATACTTAATAGTCTCCTTCATTATGTTGTCCCACCAAAAGTATTGTAAGATATCATGAAACATCTTGGTAATCCCATGATGGATATGTAATGATGAGATAATTTAATTATCCAATATCTCCTTCTTTGTACCATGTGATGATGGTACACAAAGCCTCGTCCCAAACTGAATCACACCATAATCATCGATATGGAACTGTTCTTGATTCACATCAATTAAGGAATTAACCTTGTTTTGTAACTATGGATCATCCACATGTTCATATTTAGTCTTATTTTGGATATATGTTAGCGATATCATTTGGAAAATGTAATATTTATTCCCTACTATTATTATTTATGAATCCATATATTGAATGCAACATTTTATTATTGCACTGACAGGTATAACATAAACATTGTATCGTTTTTCCTTTTTTTGTTTTCGGTTTGGGTTGAGTTTAAATTGGGCGGAGACACGGAATGGTAAAGTTAGCAGTTTGTTGGTTTTGATGCTTAAATAGTCTTTTCTATATACTTCCAGAGCATTTCATGCTATGTAACAGTACTACACATTGTGTAATGGTTCAACATTCAAGTCGTGAACTGCTCCACGCATTGATTGGTGCATATCGCGAGTTATCATTACACATTTTGGGGACTAATTAGTCGGTTTCTCAAATAATATAGTTAGTTTTTAATGAAAAATAGTTTATGTTTTGATGGTAACAATACATAATAATTTTACAATATGTTTTAGTGTTACATTACACGTAATACCGCAACTGTTTTTTTTAAAATATGCAGTGTGGATAGCTAAATCAATTTGGATCCTCCCTAGTTCTTTCTACCTCAACCTAAGGCTCTTCCCAGGTAACCCTAAATCCTTCCAACCTTCTCAGATCCATTTCATAAGTGGTTACTTATTTTTTAACTTGTGGTGTGATTCTTGGGTATGTTCATTCTCTTGTACTTTAAGTTTCTCTCTTTCTCTTCTCGTGGATATTAAATGAATAATCTTGGAATTGATGGCTCTATATCCTATGGTTTTTCATCTTGCTTCTAGGTTGATTTGTACGTCTTCTATAACTTCATTCACATTAATGGGTGTCATTTCATGTTTTGAGTTTTATGTTGATGTTGGTGTTCTCATCCCAAATTACAAAATTAATTATTCCAAAAATGATTGATATATTTAAATTACTGATTTAGACTATATTTCTCAACCATTATGTCAATTGATTTGAAAAAAACTGAATTCTAGAAAATTGGGAGATTTAAAATAGATTTGGCATGATAATTTCAAACACCACAACTTCCATTGAAATATGGTGTATTTTATAAAAATTATTAGATTTATATTATTGAATTTACATTATGGAATTGATGGAAATATTTTCAATTAATTTTTTAAATGTAATGGTGGAAATAAATTCTGAAAATGATGTAATCACTTTATTATGACTTTCAAAAATGTGAAAATGGAACAAAAATGATTTGATAAAAACCTAGTGGTTTTATCTTGTAAAAATTTCATGTTTTTTATTAAAACATGTTTTGGTGTTAAATCAAAATATTTGAATTTTTAAATTGTATAATGGTATTTGATTTTATTTTATATAACCATAAAATAAATTTCCCATTATTTAAGAGGGAATTCAATCCATAGGTAGTTGGTGAGTTATTTGGATACACTCTATGCTATTAAAATGTTCTAAAACATACATCTGGGGGGGGGTCATATCCCTGATGGGATGGTGATTTGTCACCTTTATCCAGTATCAGGGGGATATGTGTATACTCTTTTTTCAGATAACATAGAGAGTGTTGAATCATATAGGCGGTTGATACTATCATACAATTTCAATGATGGAAATGTTTCATGCTTTATTATTAATATATGATATAAAAATGTTTTCCAATGTTGTAAACTGATTTATACGACTCTTCTAGATTTATATGAACTATTTTTTATAATTTTTTTATTCAAGAAATTTTTTATTAAATAACCATATCTGGTAAAGTAATCCATATGATTTGAATTTATTTTTCCATCATTTTAAAACTATATAGAATTTTTTTTAAATATAATCTTCAGTTTCCAAACATATTTATTTTGAAAATTAAAATATTTTCTTCGTATAATATATAATTTTCATATATTATGGAATCTTTGATGGTATCCTACATGTCTTAGGCTCACACCCTACTTTTGACTCATGGTATTTGTAGAATTTATTATTCTAAGTTTCAATAAGGGGAATGATTCTATTTGAGGAGGATCTGGTTGTTGATCCTAGGCCTTTGTGAGTTGTGTCCTTATGAAACATGGTCTGTTTTTTCCTATTGGGTAATTTTTTTAGTACTTTGTGCTTTTTATGCCTTATTGTATTCTAGTACATAACCCTCTAATGGAGTTTCTTTTATAATAATTTTGGATTTCTTGTCTTTACTCCTCTACGTTTTATAGAAAAGTCATTCCCACAAGAATTTTATATGATACCCGGAGCTAGTTTCCAACCCATGGGGATCGGGAATGCCTTTTAGGCTTTGTCAAGGGTGAATCAGTTATTGGGTTACCATGGTACCCAGGCAAGTTAATGACAAAGTGGTATCATAAGAGGCTATTAAGTGTTTTTATTGATGTTATTAATCATTTTTGATATCTTATCAGGACATTGGATGTAGTCACTCTTGAGTGATTATTAATCTCTCACCACAAAAATCCTTATTTCCCCATGGGTGGTTAAAGAAGGATGTCTTATTAATTAGTTTTAGTTATTTCACTATTGTGATTTGTATAGAGTGGAATATGAATCATATTATTCTATCTATTGAGAATAATTTATGTTGTTTCTCTATTTGAGTGTGAATCAGATGTATTCAAAGTTATCTTCTGATGTCTTGTAGCATTATGCCTTCATGAACACATGAAAATCAGATCTAGGAGGAATCTTTTGCCGAACAGTACCGAGAGAATCCTCTAGTGGCCCTAAATCTTGTTTTAGTGATTCTGTGATCTATCCATGATCAAAGAAATGAACCACATCAAGTCCTCATTCAAGATCCATTAGTGTATCATAAGAGGGAAGTTCTTCGAAATCTTTCTCAAGAGTTTCTTCCCTAGAAGCCACCTATTTTAAATGACTATACTAATCCTCAATTAAATGAGGAATGGTTGAGAAATATGTAATCTTTTTTCAGTTCAGGGAACCACTAGATGTCATCAATGTAAATTGATCCACCATCATGCTGGAAGAACCAAGAAGTATATGGTGGGACATGATGGTGATGATAGAGAAATATCAGGTCTTATAGTAGAAGGGCTTCAATGTTATTTTAACAAACTAGTTATATCTAGAGTCAATGGTGTAAGCAAAGGATGTATAGTTTTTTAATCTTGAGTAGGGTGATATAACTATGAACGAGTAGTCAAATATATTTTTTGAGATGGTGTAGTTTTATCCTAATATTATATCTAATGAGAGAATTAAGGCTCGACGGTTCTAGTTGAAAATTTTATCAGATATCATATCTTGGATTTTATTATTAAATCTTCCCACATATGCTGATGTGAAGGATAGGGTGATGATGATTTAAATGTAGATGGCTAGCACGTCAGGATTATCTGGAGTTCTTTTTATTCTATGTTGAAGAATTTGTTCCATTAATGTAAAGTGGAAGTGTGATTATTCTCACAATAGTTCTCAATGATAGAGACATTCCAGACCTCCTACAACACAAGGAAAAAGTTTATTGACATTCAATTAGTGTTTCATGCCAGGACATTCTGAGAGGGTTTTCACTGAATGACTCAAATTCTACAGCTCATGTAGAATTTCAAGGAAGATACACAGATTATTCCACCATGTATCTACTTCACATAGTGTAACATGATCATTAACACCTCAATAAACTATGGGGGAACCAAATGTTTCATATAAAAAGGGATCTAGTAATAGGCATCCAAAATGATGATTATTCATGCACTGTATGAGTCTTCAGTGGAAGTAGACATTGGTCGAACAATAGTGAAAGGAATCATTACTATAGTATAATCATTAGTGACTAATCTATTTGGTACTATGGCATCTCATTTGTTTATATCAACTCATATTGTTACTATTCATAACCTTTTTACGGAGAAACAATCTTATGGAATGGATATTACTACTCCCCTTTATACGAAGAGAGTGAATGGGTCTTTGTAGTCCCACATGTGTCTTCTCTATTTTAGTTGTCGAACTAGGTTATAAGTTTCTAGTTCTCAACATCAAATATCATGACATCATATTCTGGATAGATTAACTCATTGCTAATAAATCTGGGAATGATTGTTATCTTTAATTGGTCTACATTACTACACCGAGTGGTATGACTCTTGTCTTTCAATGATATTGGGACCCAAGGGCGAGTACAGTCAAACCATATTTTCCATAGTTTGGTAATGTTATATTAATGTTTTCTTTTGATCTAGAGTGGTAATCATGGAGAAAGTATTTCTCTACAAACATCATTGAATTTTTTGATGTGTTACCTTTGTATTTCTATGGTCTACAACTGCTAAGGTAAATTTAGTTCTCTATTGACTTAATGCCTCGTACTCATCCAATTCTAATTCCCTCCTACCTCATGGAACCATTGGAACTGAATGAGTTGATGTCCAAGTTGGAAAATCTTCTCGAGAAAATCCATATACACCCAGGTGTGACACCTTGGGTGCCACCAGTTCTCTACACTTAGAAGGATGATGGATCTCTTCCCATATATGTTAATTATTCAAAACTCAATAAATTCATGTTAAAGAAAAGTTTTTATTACCATGGATCAATGATATATTTGATTATCTAAAAGGTGAGAAGTGGTTTTCAAAGATTGATCTTCAGTATAGTTACCATAAATTGAGGATAAAAGAAACAAACATCCCGAAAATTACCTTTCATTGATGGTACATTCATTATAAGAACCTTATAATTCCCTTCAGTCTGAGAAATTCTCTTATAATTTTCATGGATTTAATGAAAAATATATTCCACAAAAATCTAGATACTTTTTTGTTGGTCTTTTTTGACAACATCCACGTTTACTCCAAATCTAAGAAGGAACATATGCATCATCTAAGAATAGTGATGAGTATGTTTTGAAGTCACCAACTCTATTCTATGCCATAAAAATGTGATTTCTATATTTAGGATGTGAAATTATTTGTATATGTGGTGTCTAAATAGGTTATACATGTCGATCCAAAGAAGGTTAAGGCTGTGATAACTTTGGAGGTACCATGGAATGTCTTCAAGATTTAGGGATTCATAGGAAGATCCGGATACAACATTAGGTTTCTGAAAAAAAATTCAATGTTGACTTCTCTGGTTACTAATTTAAATTAGAAGGGGGTGATGTTTGTTTTGGATGAAAAATTTCCAATTTATTTTATTGATCTGAATATTATTTTTACCACTACGTCGGTGTTGACACTTCTAGAGGCCGGGCCGGGATATGTGGTCTTTTGTAATGCATCCGGTTCAGTTTTGGGTTATGTTCTTATGAAAGGTAATATTGTTTTTGAATATATATCTCACCATCTTAGGAAACATGAGATGAATTATCCTACACATGATCTTGAACTCAGATTTAGTGCATGCTCTTAATATTTGGTGTCATAACATTAATGGCGAATGGTTTACTGTGTTTTCAGAACAAAAAATATTGAGTTATATCTTCTCCCAAAAATATTTGAATCTTCACCATAGATGTTGGATGGAGTACATGAAGACATTCAACATTGAAATCGTATATACCCTGGGGAAAGGTAACATTATTATAGATGTATTACATATGAAACTTACAACCATGAAGTGGAAGAAGCTATGGAAGAATGGAACGTGATGGAACTTTTTGCAATGTTTCATGATGGAGTTTAGGGGAAAGGGGTGTGATTTTGTTTAGCCATCATTTAGTTTTCATCAAATCCTCTCAAGATAAATTTTTAAGACCAACTGCATGATGATGAATTTTCTAGCATTAGAGAAACTCATTATAGTGGGGTGATAGTTACCCAGTTTTCATTCTCCAAAGATCCAATTATATGCTATTGTAATTTATTCATTGTAAATTTAGTGGAAAGGAATGATGTAATGGGGTATTATCATAATTTTCAATGGGTAGTGCATCCAAGAACCAAAAAAATGTTCTAGGATGTGAGGTGGGAGTTCTGGTGTCCAAGGATAAGGTTACACATTTCTGAGTTTGTATCTCATTGTTATACATTCTTGAAGGCTATGTCTGGGAACTAGAAACTTTTAGGTTAAATTTATACCCTACTTATCCCTATATAAATGTCATGTGAAATATCTATTGATTATTTGGTCTGGTTTACCCATACCCAGAGAAAGAATAATTTGATATGGGTTGTGATTTACTAACTAACCATGTTGGCTCAATTTATTCACATTTATTATAGATCTGATTTTTAGAAGGTGATAAATTTCTATGTGAAAGAGATTGTTCATTTTCAAAGTGTTTCATATGTTAAAGTCTCTGATAGGGATCCTTGTTTTATGTCTTGTTTTCTATAGAGGACTTTGGGAGGCACTGAAATCCAAAATTTGTTTCAGCATGCTCTACCATCCGTAGTCGGATGGCCAGATAGATAGAGGTATGTAGATTCCGGAGGATATTCCTCACTCATGTGTTATTGACTATAGTGGGTCTTGGGATGATCACATAGGGCTGGTTGAGTTCACATATAACAATAGTTACTAGTCTATGATAAGGATGGATCCTTTTTAGGCCTTGTATGGTCATACTTATAAATCTCTGTTGTTCTGGTTGGATGTTGGTTAATGTTTCTTGGTTTTAACAAGCATGGTGTAGTAGATTTCAAATAATATTTATCTGATATGTCATAAAATGTTGACAGTAAAATGCAGATATAAGTCTTATGATGATCAACACCATAGAACTTTGGAGTTTTATGATATTTATCCTTTGTTCTTGAAATTTTCATCTGAGTTGGGTCATCTACGGCATGGGAGGAAAGGGAATAATTCTCCATGTTTAGTGGGACCCTTTGAGGTTCTTGATTAGGTGGGGAATGTTGTGTATCATTTAGAACATCCACCAAAGATGATGTAGATATATAACATGTTCCATGTATCACAACTATGAAAATGTCTATATGATATATCTCATGTTTTAATATGGATTGATATTTAGATTGAACATGATTTATCATTGACTAAGAGACCAGTCAGAATAGATGATTTTGAGACCAAGGTACATCATGGGAGGACGATACCTTTTGATCATGTGTTATGGCATCATGGTTCTGATAATCACAACACAAGGGTACATGATCCACTTATGAGAGAGAAGTGGCGTCATCTTTTTGGAATGGAATCATCTTCATAGACATTTTGGAAAAAAATGTTCTTATGGTGTGAAGGTTGTATAATCTTATTACTACTTTGGTAGGTACATCTTAATCATTGTCTCTGTTTTCATTCTTTGGGTATGGGTTGAGTTTGAATTATAAGGACACCCATGATGGTGAAGTCAAAAGTTTTTTGGTTTTTCATCCTCAACTATTATTTTCAACAAATATCTCGAGCAGTAATGTCCTGTATCAGTATTTCACATCATGTAATGGTCTAACATGCAAGTCGTGAAATACCTAACACTATTATGGGTACACATAATGAGTTATCATTACAAATAGTTGTAGGGTCCTGAAAAATCCGAAAAGGAAATTTTACCCAAACCCCCCAAATAATTGGGGCAAGAAATCAATGAAGGGACACAAATAAGACCGGTGGGTGAACTAGTCCCATGGAAGTGCAACGTGGCCAGGCACCGTGAGGCACCCCCTCCACAAACCATTATCGTTCATGAAATGGAGGTGGAGAGAATTCGCGGTCACGAGGCAGGATGGGCGCCTGTCTGGTTCACCATCACAAACCGCCCAAACCACGGACCGCGTCAACCAGTTCAAACTGCACCCACTGTCATTCTTGGAAGAGAGGCGGAACCCTCCGCAACCGTGGAGCACTCCCTGAGTTCTCCTCGCGTAGGGGGGGCGTTCGATACCCACCGTGAATCACAGATTGACCAAGTCAGCTGTGAACCAGGTATTTGGTTATGGGCCTCCGAAAAAGGTGTCGCATGGCCATAGATACATCCCTTTCCACACTCTATAAAAGGAGACCAAGGGGGAAAGAAAGGAGGATTAGAGAACTGGAATCAGATTCGGAGGGATTGGAGATTCGGAAGGAGGTCAGTTGAAGGAAGGCTTTGGATTTTGCAAACAGTGAAATTCCCATCTGCGAACCACAGCATGTATATGAATTAAGAAGGAATTGGAAAACGCATAATAATTTTGTTAACCGCGAACTTAAAATAATAAAAAAAAAGAAAATTGAGAACCTTACCCAATCTGCGGATGACTTCCCCATGGACAAGTGAGTTTATGCCTCTTTTCTAAACCGTCGCACCGCGTAGCACTCTCCTATGCGGGCGAAGCCCCGACCGACGGGCGTCCGACCGGCGCTGCCCTTGGCCGCTGCTGCCCGCCTGGAAACCTCCGAGAACCACCCTGGTTGGCCGATTGAACCCAAAGCCACGAACCGCCCTGGTTCGCGGGACGCCAATCAGTCCACTGACCACCCTAGTTCGCGGGAAGCCAATCACTCTGCGGACCACCCTGGTTCGCGGACGGCTTCTCCAGCCGTGTGGCGCTTCCCCAAGCAAAGGGCGCCACCACCCATACCTCTCGGTGGCTCGCCAAATACTTCAGTGTTCTTATTTCCCAAGCCAGGTAAAATCCTTACGATCCAGACAAGTCCTCCACGACTCCCTCATTGGCCTATTGATCAGCCCCGAGCCAAGGCCTCCACCAGAGCCACCAGATCCATGGGGTGTAACTTTCAGGCGCATCAGCACGCCATATTGAGTTCACATACCCATGGTAAATAGACGCAAAGGGGTTTCCCCGACCCTTGAGATGATTCCTGAAGCATTCTTGGGTTCACATTCCCACGAAAATGTGGATTTTAAGCTCGGGAATCTTCTTTCTTCCCCTCCACTTTTTCAGGGTTCCTCAGAGATAGTAAAATAGCCATCAGAAGGAAGCCATCATGCAGTGAAAGAGAATAGATAGGCACATTAGCACCCCTTTTCCATCTCCCACTAGGCATTGTCGCCCTAGGAGTCCATCTCGGAGTAAGCCCCGACCTTATGGGCCTCCTCAGAGTGTAAGCCCCAATTCATCAACCTGGGCCGCCCTCATACGTAAGCCCCACTCTGCTTCTCACGGATGAAACTTCGCGACGTGATCCTCTGGTCCCTGCTGCCTCTTGTTTCTCACACTGAACATGACTCACATGGGCTTAGAGTATGCATCGACCCTGACATCCTCTTATGGGCCTCCTTAGAATGTAAGCCCCAATCCCTCATCCAGGGATGCCCCAGAGCGTAACCCCCAAGCCAAAGCGAACTACGGGGACTTTGATCCATGCCAAAGGATGGTATATAGGAAGCCTCCACAAGGATCAAGCCCACCACTCGGTCATTTCATCACGTCGAGTACCAACCTCATCTAGCATGACGTTAAACTATCTATGAGAACTACGTGGACTTTGATCCCTACTTCCTAGACTGGGTATGCAGGAAGCCTCCATGATGTTCAAGCCCACCACCCATCGGACCACCAGGTCTCTCTTCACGTCGGTTCCTAGAAACCTATCCTAACTACGTGTAATTTGATCCCTACTTCATAACCGGGGTACGTAGGAAGCCTCCCTGAGGTTCAAGCCCAACAACCGGTCGATCTGATCATCTCCATATCGGTTCACCGCGCCACTCCTAGTGCCACCTCAAGAGAGTTCCAACCCTTCGGGGTCATTAATCCAATGAGGGATGGTAAACCTAGCGCATAAATGATCTCGAACCCCTGCGTCCAGTTGACCGTTTCCCACCAAGGTTAAATCTGTGGATACTGTGTTTGGGTATAATCCATAGATTTGCGAACATATGAATCCGTCTTAAATCTATAATAGAGTCCTGGAACAGGCAATAATTCCCCCCAAAAAGGGTGTGATGAGCCCGAATTCCCATCCTCTCGACTAATGTGATTTCTTAAGAGTCGCTGGTCAGACCATCCAGCGAATGGCTGCCTTTGAAAAGAAGGTCCATCAGTCATTGGATACGGAGCCATTGGGCATTTCGTGGCTGAAAACCAGAACGAATTAAAAAATGGTGAACCCGACGTGAATCTTTAACCAAACACGATGGATTTAAACTAATCACACCCAGTTCCCCCTTATGATCTAAAGGAGGGCCAAGCAAGGTCATTAATTATGCATGGGAATATGAGATGATACTCTGATGGGTTTTCTGCTTGTATTTGCTAAAATGTTTTGCAGGAACTTCTTTTAGAACCCCCTTCAATCCAATGGCATCGTGAAGGAACTCACAAGTGCGCGCTTTCAACGATGCAAGGACGAGACTTACTCAACAATAGAGGACCCCATCACCCACCCAGCGTCTTCAACGCTAGGTTTTAGAAGTGCTGACCTGAGAGTACCACGTGAATGGTACTCTCCCAACGGTGGATGCGGCCATGCACGCCCTCTAATCAATCATGATTCACCTGTCACCTACCCAGTAGTGGCTGCAAAGGTGGATCCAGAGATCCCCTGTCACTGTCTCCAACCGTTTTTGGAGTCTATCCCTGGAACGGGACAATGCGTACCTCCCTTATCATAGGGAGGCAGATGAGGTCGACGTTGATGACTTCAGCCCTGTCGAACAAGGGTTTCGCTCTAAGGCCCCCACTAGAAGGCGTCATCACGGTCATGCCGTGACTCAACATCCTCGCGCTGAGGAGGATGTCTCCCTGAGGATTCAGGCCCACACTCCTTGAGATTCTGCCCCTCGGACCGCCCGACGAGGGTGGAAGACGTATAATCGGGGACCAGTCATCACCCTGGTCCCTGAGGAGAAGCTCTGCTGCCCAGCCACAGAGATGTACCACGAACAGGCACCTACACCTGTTCGATCCTCTCAAGCCCTCCATCCAGACATGGCGGCATCATACAAGCCGACACGCATCCCCTCTGATCTCTATCAAGCCTGTCGCTCACGCAATATGCCACTTACGAGGTAGGCACCTCTCCCTACCCAGGGCCGTGAATCCCACCAGGCTGACATGGTGGCGACCCGACATCTGCAAGACTAGATTCTGGTAGTTGCTTCAGACACCCGCCATCCTGATATGGTGGCGATCAACAAAGCACACCACCCTGATGTGGCGAAAAATCATAGGGGGGCACGTCTCCCCGCCAAAAAAAGGCCACCAATTCGATACGGTGGGAAACCAATATATGATGGGCCAGCTCCCTACGGATGTAAGTAAATTCTGCCACCTCGATGTGGCAGCAAACAGAGAGAGAAAACGGCGT
The DNA here is from genome assembly GCA_963277665.1 of Viscum album. Taxonomy (NCBI): domain Eukaryota; kingdom Viridiplantae; phylum Streptophyta; class Magnoliopsida; order Santalales; family Viscaceae; genus Viscum; species Viscum album. The sequence goes on along the minus strand of OY728151.1, from coordinate 497,109,062 downwards.
ATCCCGTTATAGGGGTAGATTTGTTCACCTACCCCGACACAGGAGAATTGTCAGTACCCACTGACCACTGGAGGACCGGAGTATGATTTTACTACTCCGATACAGGAATGGGCCTTCATACTTGTTCTAGCCAAAGATGGCTCTCTACATATCCTGGCAATGATGGCAGAGTAGGTATCGATCCCAGATCATATCTTGCAGACTTGCCAGCATGTAATTGCATCAGCGGCAACAGCAAGGACTCTGGCCCGTGAGACCGTCTCCCCAATTGAGGCGACTCATCTACGAGACGAGATAGCCGCATTGGAGAAGATTCGCATCCCTGCTTCTTCCCAGGAGGATCACCGGCTATATTCCGCATCTCAAGGGCAATCAGATCGAGCAGCTTCACTCATTCCAACTGTGGGACACCCGTCCATAACGGAATATGCTCTAGAGAAGGCATATATCCTTTTTAAAACTCAATATGTTCGTCAGTGTATCCCAGAAACATAACAGGACCCAATTAGATAGGGACCCAAAGGTGAAGGTCATTTTCAATAGCAGATGATCCCCACTGCCCGAAAAAGAGCGCCCCGAATGCGCCGAAAGCGGCCGGAAAATAAAGAGCGGTTTCATGACTCCGCTCTGGTGGAATTTGGGGTTCCCAACGCCGCCAATCACACTTCAAGGGATCATAATTCTTCCCACCCATTACCATATTATGGTAGTGGTAGTAACAGTTGGGAAGGTCCTCCACGCAATGTCGCTACCAGTAGCTCTGAAGGACCTCCCCAGAGCACCCATGGGGACCTCCCCCGCGGGCATATAACAATCGGTCACGAGAGCTTATCTCTTGATGCGAGTCACATAAACCCTCCACGTGACCAGAAGGTCGAGCAACAAGAAGGTCCTCCACTTTCTGCAGTCCACCCTGAAGGTCCTCCCTGGGGTATACACTGCAATCACTCACCATGCAGTGGGACCACAGATTGAGATGGTAGTCCTCGCTATCATAGACGCAACTATGGAGGTCCTCCCTGTAGTGACATCTCATCATGACCAGAAAGCCCTCCCCTTGTAGTGGCCTGCCCTGCCCAGGGGTTACTCTACAATGGAACTACACGCAGCCAGGCATAATGTGATGGTGGTAGTCCTCGCCAGCCTGATAACGGAGGTCCTCCCTGTAGAGACGTCGAGCAATGAGATGGCCCTCCCCTCGTTGCGGTACACTCTAGAGGCCCTCCCCAGGATGTATCCCACAGATATTCTCCCTGTGGCAGAAATAATGGTAGTCGTCTCCATAGCCGCAAATGTGATTGTAGTCCTCTCCATCATGGCTACCATTGCGAAGGTCCTCTCCGTAATGGTCCCAAGCAACAAGAAGGTCCTCCCCTTATCGCAGCGTTCCCTGAAGGTCCTCCCCAGGATGCGCATCGAATGTCAATCCATGATGGTCATCCTCACCATGATGGAAGTTGTTGAGAAGGTCCTCCCCGTAACAACGCTATGCAGCCAGAAGGTCCTCCCCTTGCTGCAAAATGCCTTAGAGGTCCTCCCCAGGGTGTGCACTACAAAAGTCCTCTATGTAGTGAAGCAACAATATGTAATGTTAGTCCTCGCTATTACGGTCGTCATTGAGAAGTTCCTCCCCACGATGACATACTATTTCGACAGGAAGGACCTCCCCCTACCGAAGCATGCACCGAAAGGCCCTCATATACCGAGGAACTTAGAAGGACATGATCGAGCATGTCAGATTTCCAGAATGTCACTAGCAACGTCCTTCTTTGATCACGCGACGGTCCAGGTCCACGTTCATCTTCTGAACCACCTCGGAATCACCCACATAATGACTCAGCACCTACCGATCCCACTTCCTCTAACTACAGTGAGTGCCTTATTTGGGCTGACCAGGTAAAGGAATCACTAGCGGAGGAGTATGCCGATATGCTGCACCTGAGGAAATGACTGGCCAGGAATGATATACCAGTCATGTTTTGGCCCACAACCACCTCTCAGTTCGACATACCTAGAGAGTTGTCGGAAGAATGCATGCATGGAATCTGCCATAATATACGGACGACCCTCCGCCGGATGAAATCGAGCTTCCTGCCCTATGAAAGGTATGTATACCACGTCAAGATGATAGGGGACCTCCTGTGTCACATCGACCTGGAGGCCCTTCCCTCGACGCGACAACAACGCCCCGAGATGCACAAAGGGAATATGAAGGCATCTTGCCTCCGTGCACTACAAAAACTGCGCCGCCTCATCGATGACACAGTGACGGGAGTCCATATCCGGGGATGGGGGGAACACGAAGCTCTTCATTTCACTCCACTCCCCTCTCGAAAAAACCTGTTCGGTATGGTTTCTTGCAAGTTCATCACGGCAAGACGACAATCGAGTGGACCCCCTGCTCAGAAATGGAAACACACCCAACAGAGTCGGGCCTGGAGCAAGTCCCAAAAACGTCAGGCCCAGCGGGAAAAAGCCATTCAAGAACTCCTGAATCAGGCCACCGAGATCATATAAAAGGCATCTCCCCTAAGAGGGGACAATAAATGATATCTGCCAGCCTCCCTAGAAGGGACTGATCCACAGGTGAATTCTTTACCAGATCCGGTTCACCCCTGGATGGGGGCACACAAGATTAGGTAGGTCGCGATAGCTGTAGCCACTACCACAATCCAGGGTCAACCCCAGCCTATAGGGTTGGGTGCATTTTTAACAACAAATGCCCCCGTAAGACCAATAAAACTGGTAAGATACTCAACGTCCAGGGAACAGAGCCAACCCCAGCCCTCAGGGCTGGGGGCATTAATAAACCCTCAACAACAACCTCCCCCACGAGATTCAGTATTCTCTCATCTAGGGAGGACAGTCAGAAAAAAAGGTTCCCATCTTATCCCGTCATTCAAATAATCATCCCCTCCGAGAGGAAGGCGCACCGTAAGGTTACATCAAAGAACTCTATGCATCACCCTTCGTCAAGAAGTCCGGAGGCAATCCCAGGTCATGAAAGGGAAGGCCAGTCGAGGACACAGGAGATCCTCCTCCTATATGGGAGGTGACGTCCCCTCCACCCCCACAATATGCGTTAATAAACTCTATAGAGGCTAATTCAATGGGTGACACCGGAGAAAATTCAAATCCAGATGGATCAGGAGATGACGGTTCTGGTCAGGCTGTGACTCACAACGAACCCCCAGGTGTGCACACCCGGAACTAGAGGGCCGCTTTAAATATAGCAGCCCCTTCAGCTAACCTCCCTCCGCCTACCCTGCGAGCATCCAACAAGGATAAGAATAAAGGAATGGTTACCCTTAACCTGTCCCCCATTCTCGATAAAAACGAGCCACTCAGGCTTGAAGAAAGGTTTGCTCGACAGGAAGAAGAGATGAAAGAACTGAGGCAGCTTAACGCCGAGCTACTCCAGAGGAACCGCCTTATTGAAAGTGCGTCCCAAAAAGAGCCATGTCATGCACTCCCAGCAAGTGCACCTCAAAGGCCAAGGATTGCCCTGGAAAATGAAGCACAATCAGGGATCTTGCCCAATGAGGCGCCTGGTTCGTCCAACTACATAAACGTGGATGATGAATACCAAGATTTCCCTCCACTTAAGAGGCAACTAGAGAATATACGCCCGAACCCTCCGAGGGTACTCCTACCGGAATATGCACCCATGGTGCCTGCCAATCCGGATCCTCAGGCAATGCCTCGGGCTACGCTTGCCGAGGACCGGGCCCAACAGGATGTAAACCAGGGACTCACCAACACCATCGAGGCACTAACAGCTCGATTGGAAGTGATGGAAGGTCAACGCGCTCTGATATATCCAGAGCGGAAACCCTACCTAGATTGGGTGACCATCACACCACCTCCACCCAATTTTGGGAGCCCTATATTCCATATCTTCAACGGATCAGGAAATCCAGATTAGCATTTGATGAATTATACATCCTATTGCGACCCTATGATGGGGACTCCGGAACAAAATGAAGCAGTGAAACATAGATTCTTCATACGGACCTTGAAAGGATATGCCTTCGTCTGGTACATGAGTCTGTCGGCCCAGTCGATAAAGAGCTTGGAAGACCTTCGGCAGTAGTTCCTATTCCATTTCACCTCAACGCTACCTAAAACAATGGTCAGCGATATGAAGCACTACAAGCAAAGGGAGAACGAGAGGGTCTCAGATTTCATCACCAGATGGAAAGGTCAGACCTACTCTCTGAATAGGCCAATGCCTCAAGATGAGATGCTAGACATATGCATCGATAATCTTAGAGATGAGCTACGAACACCGCTCATACCGGTGGAGTGCACCACTAGCTTCCGCCATCTCTCAGCCATTGCCCAGAGAATTGAGGGCTCCCTGCAACGGACTAATTCAAAGTCTTGAATATTCTCATAGGCTCCTGTGAAAAGGGCCCCTAGAGCTGAAGCGTCCTCTGTCACACTCAAGCAGGCCCCTGTGCCCGCTCCACCGCTCATGCCTCCACCAAATCGTCAAGGGACCCTGCATATCAGCAGCCTCCACTGCCTAAACGGGATGATTAGAGAGGACCCAAGCAGAACCAGTTTGAGGAAAAAAGAAAAAAAGTATACTCGTTCCAAGATGATCAAATCTGTTTCAACTTCATTGTTGCCATGAACTGCAACCTGCTCTGCCTCCCGGAGCCATGGAATCCTGAAGAAGTTGGCCGTGATGACATTCCAGATTACTTCCCCTACCATCAGATGTTGGGGAACAGTATCCGAGAGTGCTTCATCTTCAAAGACCTCTTGTAAGGGATGCTAGATTCTGGACAAGTCAAGCTGGGACCACCCCCAGTACATGTGGCATGTATCTCTACCGCCGACTCCGACAAAGAGGAGGGGTGGCGGAAAGTCACCAGCAAGTAGGGGCAGAAATTTGACAACTGGATGACTCAGAAGACTATCAACCGAGCCCAGGGCATACTTCGAACTCCACTACAGCAGCTGGTGTTTCCATCAGCATCCCCTGGAGTAGCAGAGCCGACAACATCAGCCTCACAACCCTCCACAATACGGTGATCCGGACGGAGCCGAAGTAGGAAACAATCACCAGAGAAGCATTCCGCGACAGGGCCAAAGTTAGTCCCAACCCTGGAAAGTTTCATGCCCACAAATTTGGCACCACGGGCACCGACCCACCAAACGGCACCATCAGAGACTGCTGACCAGGTTGACCTGTCAGAGGATGAAGAGGCAATATTTGGTTCTATCAACGTCATCCATTTCATGGAATCATTCCCTGACGAAGGGTATGATTACGAACCCGAGATCCACGCACAAGGAACCGGGAGGAGGAATCACAAAGGCATAAGATACAAGGGGAGGCATAGCTGCAGCTGAAACCAACCCTACGGTTGGACCCCAGACCAAACCGTTAATACCACGGAAACCCGTGGGAGAGCCCTTCAGTGGACTCAGCAGGAGAGGGAATTCCCCTCCACATCCATATGCAGCCACTCTGGCCCTGTTGTTCTGCGATACCCACCATAGGAGGAGCAAGTGTCTGGTCGCCTAGTGTGCAAAAACAGACTGGCCAGGCCAAGTCCTCAAAACTCAGGAACACCATAAACATTCGTCCCCATGGCCAGTCCATCCTCGTCAAATGCCCTAGCTCCCAAAGCACTCGCTAAGACTCACCCGCCAATGGAGAAACGTCGGCTGCTGGAGAAAAAATACGACATACTTAAGTAGCTGGTGTTAGTATTGGCCATGTTTTCAATCCTGGATGCCCTGAGTTTTCCAACCGACCTTAGGGAGGCTCTTATTGAAGCTTTGACCAGCCCCCAGGGATTTCAAGCTGAGGTAGCTGCCGCCGAGATTTACCAGAAAGAGACTGGCCCGGCTGAATTCAATGCGGTGATTTACTTCACCGATCAGGATGAAGATGCCATCATGCAAGGACACATCAGACCGCTATATGATTCCGACACACTGAATGGAATTGAGATCCGAGAAGTCTTTATAGGCAATGGCTTTGGAGTTAACCTCCTTCCCCTACGGACACTCCATATGTTGGATTACAGTGAGGATGACCTAATTCCCATAGCCACAACTCTGTTGGGTTACGACAAGAGTGAGCAGAAACCAATGGGACAAATCAAGCTAAAGAACCATTTTGGTGACTAGGTAGCCTCCATGGAATTCCTGGTGGTCTGGTAGAGCACATCATTCAATGCCCTGCTGGGAAGAACGTGTCTCCATAAGCACGTGGTTGTTCCTCCATCCTACCACTAGTGTATCATGTACTGTGTCAATGGAAAAAGTGGGATGTTGCATGCCGACAAGGCCCCTTTCGAGCTCTCCGAGTCACATTACATCGACGACGGGTTCTATGAGAAAAATAAGAAGAATCCTTGGGTCGACGACGTCGACTGGATCCCTGCTCCAAATGGTCTGCAAATGGTCACCGATGACCCCCTCAGGATGCTTGGAAGAGATTATGTCCTTCCCATCAACAATGTTGAGAGTAGGAGTTCATGTCCGGACACGCATTCGGATGTCCTCATGACTTCGGCCACGATGGCCGAGCACAAAAATGAGGGAACGTCTACCAAACCTTGATTTGGGGATGAATACTCAAGCATGGATTCCCATGATGCCTCTCCCTCAAACACTCGAAGGCTCAGACCGGAAACTCTCTCCTCGTCAGATCAAGAAGATGAGGACATGGGAGAAGAAGAGGGGGAAGATCTCAGAGATGCACCTCCAGCATTTGAGGAGGATATCTCCACCATTGTGGACGAGCTTAGGGAAATTAACCTGGGTACCGAAGAAGACCTTAGGCCCACTCTCATTAGTGCAGCCATATCTCCCGAGGAACAAGATGTATATACCTCCTTCCTAAGGTAACATGGGGATGTCTTCACCTGGAATTACACGGGAATGCCCAGACTCGATCCCGAGGTAGAGACGCATCACCTGGGTCTTCCAGAAGACCACCGAGGCTATAAATAGGCTACTAGAAGGACACACCCCTCACATGCTTCCTAGATAGAGGCTGAAGTCGATAAGATCATTAAAGAAGGATTCATCAGGGAGGTCAAGTACCCCATTTGGTTGGCCAACATCGTCCCTATCAAGAAAAAGAATGGGCAAATCTGCTTCTGCATTGACTTCAGAGAACCTAATCGGCATTGTCCAAAATATGACTTCCCGGTTCCAATCACCGAGTTGTTAATTGATGCAACTGCTGGGTATGAGGCTCTATCCTTCATGGAAATATATTTCGGATATAATCAAATTAGGATGGCTCGATGAGATGAAGAAGACACTAACTTCAAGGCCCCACAAGGGGTATTCATTTACAGGGTCATGCCCTTTGGTATCATGAATGCAGGTGCCATGAATCAACATGCCATCCATCGGATATTTAAGCCGTTCCTAGGTAAATTCGTTGAATTTTACGTGGATAACCTAGTCGTCAAGTCCAAATAGCATTCAGATCACATGTCAGACGTTGAGACCTTATTCAACAAGCTCTGATAGCATAGCTTGAAGATGAACCCCTTGAAATGCGCCATTGGGGTTACCTCAGGGAAATTCATTGGCTTCAACATACGCCATCGTGGAATCAAAGTAGACCCTAAGAAGACGAAGGCTATCCTGAGGCTACCACCCCCTTGAAATATCAATGAGCTGAGGGGATTTCATGTTCACCTAGCCTATATTATGCGGTTCATAGCCAACCTGGCAGGAAAATGCTTTCCCTTCACCAGGTTGATGAAGAAGGGGGTCACGTACCAATGGACGGATGACTGCCAAGAGGCGTTCGACAACTTGAAAAAGTACCTCTTAAGCCCACCAGTGATCATGCTCGTTGTCGAAGGAAGGTCTCTCATTCTATATGTGACGGCCCTAGAATGGTCATCGGGAGCCTTCCTTGTACAGAAGAATGAAACCAATAGAGAAAACAGTCTCTATTACCTCAGTCGAACCATTATTGATGTTGAGACTCGATACTCAAATATCACGGAGAGCTGTCTGGACTTGGTCTTCGCAGTTCAAAATCCGTGACATTATCTACAACATCATTAGGTACATTTGATATCGTGGAGTAAACTACTCAAGTACATCCACAGTTGCCCGATGCTGACTAGACGCCTATCCCGATGGGCGGTCATCCTGCAACAATTCGACATCTGGTTCGTGCCTCAAAAAGCCATCAAGGGACAGGCATTAGCAGAATTTCTGGCAGAGCACCCTTCAACAGGGACCACTACAATGGACGGTGAACTACCTGATGAAGATATCTTCTCGGTTCAAGAGGAGGTCCCAGCATGGGAAATGTACTTTGACGACGCGTCTCGAAGCCCCGCCGGGAAGAGGATGGATGATCCCAGATTCAACAAAGTGGGTATGGGTATAATACTCGTGTCCCCAGAAACGAAATTTTTCCACATTCCTTCCTCCTTTCAAAGGGATGTACAAACAATGAAGTAGAATATCAAGCCCTCATTGTAGGCTTATAGCTTGCACTCTAGGAACAAGTACAACACCATAAGGAAAAAGGTGACTCGGAGCTAGTCATCAAGCAAGTCAACGGTAACTATGCTATTAAAAAGGAGGAGATGATCCCCTTGTTTGACCATGTCCGAGGGCTAATGGCCGAGTTCTCCAAAGTACCGACGTTGACTTATATTCTCAGGTCCTAGAATGCTTAGGCTGATGCATTATCCAACACGGCCACAACCCTAGCTGACCTAGACCGGGATGAAATGGTCATCAGCATTTCTCACCGTCGAGTGGTATTTCCATTTGTTCAGGCTAAGATATAAGAGATCCACGAAGTCAGTCCTGTCTCCAATCCATGTGCTCCTGCCACCAGCTGGATGATCCCCATCACAAACTACCTTAAATGGGGAGAGATTCCATCAGATAGGGCTGAACGAGAGAAAATACGGAGAAGGGAAATCCATTTTGTCCTAGTTGGCGGAGTAGGTCAGCAAGAGGTCCTCTAAAAATGAGGGATAAATGGAGTGATCCTCAGATGCGTTGTCGAAGAAGAAACTGATGTTGTCATGACTGAAGTACATGCAGGAGCGTATGGAGCACATCAACCGGGGACCAAGCATTCCCATCAGGTTTGAAGGCCTGGGTACTACTGGCCCATAGTGGCATGAGACTACGAGCGATTTACCGCAAAATGACACTCATGCCAGATTCATGCCAACTTCATACACCATCCCCTGGAGTTACTTCATCAAGCTAAGTACTCCTAGCCGTTTTCTGTCTAGGGTATGAACATCATGGGACCATATCCTCCCGCCACGGCCAAACAGCTGATGTATATACTCACTACGACCAACTTCTTTTCCAAATGGGAAAAATCCATACACCTCAAGGAAGTCTGGGCAAGAAATATTGTCAGCTTTGTGAAGACCAATATAATCACCAGATTTGGTGTCCCTCAAACTATATTGACGAAAAACGACACCAATTTATGCTCTGCTGAGTTGGAAATGCTATAACACGAGTATGGTATCAAGGCTAACCACTCATCCCGCTACCATACAGTGGACAACAGGCAGATAGAAGCTTTCAACAAGACCTTGTCCAACATCCTCCAGAAAATGGTGGAAAAAGACAAGATGTCATGGCCGGATAAACTCCTCCATGCGTTATGGGCTTATCGAACAACAATCCACTCTACTACTCAGTCTACCCTGTACTCATTGGTATATGGAACAGAGGCGGTCATGCCCATTGAACTCCAACTTCCCTCACTCTGTGTTTCCATCTGTGATCAGTCATCTGATGATGAGCAGTCACAAATGCAGCTAGGTGAATTGGAACATCTTGATGTGAAGCGGATGCACACTCTGCACCACCTAGAAGTGTACCAGAACCGGATCTCATGAGCCTTCAACAAAAAGGTCCTCCTCTGGTCGTTCTTGGACGGAGAATTAGTGCTGGTCCTCCGGACCCCAATGATACCTGGCAAGAAGACTCAAAATCTGGAGCCCAAGTGGGAAGGACAATATGATGTACACAAGGTCATCTCCAATAGAGAATATGCCCTGATCTCCATGGATGGGCAATTCACCACAGCTCTTACCAATGCGAAATTCCTAAAGAATTATTTCATATAGATACCAAGAGGTGTATATGCACGTCCTCACCGCATGACATTAAACTGCATGGAGTTCATCCTTACCGCACGACGATAAAATGCATGGATGAAGAAAAAAATGAGATGTACTCATATTCTGGGCAGCATGACGTTAAACTTCCTAGCACCCAATGGTCCAAACACTATGACCTTAAACTAAGAGTATTTTTTCCTCACCGAATGACGTTAAACTACACGTACAAGGTGATTTAAAAATGCCCTCTTCCCATGTGTATGGACCAGACCTGCATAGGTTGTTTCGTCTTTTAGAGAACCATGTGAGGCTTGATTTCTTCCCTCGGAGGATACGTAGTGACACTAGAATTGCACACCCTGGCCTAGCCACCTCAAAAAGAAAAACAAAAATTCACATCCCCCTGTGTATGGACCATACATGCGCGGGGTGTATTCACAACCTCACTGCATGACGTTAAACTACACGGAGTCTGTCCTTACCGCACAATGCTAAACTGCACGGATAACATGAGTTAAGAATGCCCCTTCCCCCGTGTATGGACCAGACCAGCACTGGGTGTACTCATCGTCCTAAACACATGACATAAATGTGTATGGAATTCATCCTCACCACATGATGTTAAACTGCATGGATTCCAGAGAACTACTTATGACTTGATTCCTACCCTCGTAGGATACGTAGCGACACCAGGATCCCCAGTCCTGGCCCATCCCCTTGAATAAAAGACTAAAAAAATGCCTTCTTTCCCCCATGTATGGACAAGACCTGCATGTGGTGTAATTATTCCAGATAACTACGTACGGCTTGATTCCTGCCCTCGCAGGATACATAGCGATGCCCGGATTCCCAGTCCTGGCCCATCCCCTTGAAAAAAATGCCCTTTCCCCCATGTGAGAACCAGACCGACACGGGGTGTATGTCTTCGTCCTTACCACATGACGTTAAACTTCACGGAAAATGATGTTAAAAATGCCCCCTTCCCCAGTGTATGGACTAGACCTTCACGGGGTATATATCTTCGTTCTTAATTCATGGTGATAAACTGCACGAACTTCATCCTCACCACATGACTCTAAACTACACGGACTTATTCATGACCCACCCAACACACATGGTGATACGACATGGAGATACTCCATGCAAATTTGGATGAATCCTCTCCAAACATCAGACTCCACGACCCGGATAATTATGGATCTTCATAACCACACATGGCCATCAGAAGTGGAAAGTTATCGACCCGTGGACACCTATTCATGTCTATGCATACCATGACCTCAGCAGATCTGCATAGTGATAGCCCCTGGACCATCCACCAAAGGAAATATTTCCACAGGCGACACTCTTCCTATATCCGTACGGCTATCGGCCTCAGAGAACCCATACCATACCTCCTGATCCAGAAGCTTATGGAGAAGTGGTTTCCAAGTTCATTCTCCTTTTCACATCCAAAGGTGTTTCCAAGGTATCCCTATCTGGCTAGCCAATGTGTCTATCAGTGGTTCACATAGCGACCTGCATCAACAAACATCATGACAGGACTAGGCTACTTTGAGTCAAGGGACAATTGCGGTGAAGATGTTTCTTGTATACCCGGACACCATTATCCCCACATGCCAAACTCTACACTGTGAACAATCGTGGATTTTCATAATCATTCATGGCCATTGGAAGTGGAACATTATCGACCCGGGGACACCTTTGTACGACTATGCATACCATGCCCTCAGCGGCTCTGCATAGTTATAGCCCATGGCTCATCCATCAGAGGTAAGATTTCCTCGGGCAGAACTCTTCCTAGCTCCGTACGCCTACTGGCCTCAGATCCCCCACACCATACCTCCTGATCTGGGAAAGCTCAAAGTTGCAGTTTATGACCTTTATCCCCCACCTTTATCTAAGTATATAAGAATATGTTGACTCAGTTATCCTTCAAGTGACTGCAGCAATAGTCACCCAATGGTCCGAGCTCTGTGACCCATAAACTAGGAGTACCTAATCCTTACCGCATGATGTGAAACTGCATAGAATGAAGGCACACCCTCGCGCACAAAAAAAGAGATAAAAGATCAGCTGAGGGGGCTCATTGAAACTAAAAAAGCAACCAAGGATGGATATACCCAACATGTCTAGACATTCAGCTTCCAAATGGTAGACTTCCTGGCCCTGATAATTGAGGATCCTCATAACCATTCATGGCCATCATAGGTAGAAAGTGATCAACCTGTGGACACATTTTTACGACTATGCATACCATGCCATCATCGGATATGCATAATGATATCCCCTGTCTCATCCATCAAAGGCAATATTTCCATAGGCGATGCTCTTCCTAGCTCTGTACGCTTACCGGCCTCAGAGCCCCCATATCACCTTTCCTGATCCATGAAGCCCCGGAACAATGATTTACAACAATCACCCCACCCACGTCTGGGCCATGTTGAGGTATTCAATCCCAGTTAAATTCTCATAAAGAGCATCCTTTGAAAAAATATACACCGTCCTCACTGCATGACGTTAAACTGCATAGAAACCTTCATAAAAAGGTCACTGTCCTCACCCCATGACGTTAAACTGCACAACAACCTTCAAAAATGCCTCTCGTCCTTGCCGCATGATGCTAAACTGCATGGATTTTGTCCCAACCACATGAGAATAAACTACATGGTCATACTATTCATGGGTTCAATCATAAACAAAGTCTTTTCTCCGTCTTTCAGTGCATGGGTCAGACCTGCACGAACCACCGCCTCAAACCAGCATGAGAAACAATTACTTCACCCATTCTCAGGAAGTGTAGTCAATATATTTCCCTCATATTCAGGCACCCTCTCATCAATAACCATATTCTGTACTCAGAAAAATCCGAACTCTCATAATCCACCCCTGGTGGTCCAAATCTCAACATCCCTGAAGTTTCTCGGCTATTGGAAGTGGATAGTCTTTGACTTATGGACACCTGTGTACGCCTATGCATACCATGCCCTCAGCAGATCTGCATATTGATATCCCCTGGCCCATATTCCAAAGGCAATATTTCCTTGGGCAATGCTTCTCTCTATATGTCTCTTGGCCTCTGAGCCCCCATTTTTATCCCGGGATTTGGAAACCCTCGGAGCTACAGTTTACCAACTGCTTCCACAATCCTACATGAATGTGGTAGAACGTCTTTTACAAGATTACAGAGAACCAGGAAAAGACGTTCCATTTTAGATGATGTCCCAGCTGCATGACTTTAAACTGTGTCAAGCCCCAACCGTCCTTTATGTTTGATAAATGCATAGGACGGGAACCTTTCTTCCACACTCTTGATTAATACAGATGTTCTCAAAACCTTCCAGTAATCACATACCCTTTCTGAGCCACCCTGGGTGGTTTCCATTTTTTCCAAACCACCCATGGTGGTTTCCATGAGCTGGGATTCGATGAAGTCCCCTGGCCATCATAAATGGATATGTCTTTGACTCAAGGACACCTTTGCATGACTATGCATACCATGACCTCATCAGTTCTGCATATTGATCGCCCTTGGCCCATCTACCAAAGGCATGTTTTCCTTAGGCAATGCTCTTCCTACCTCTGTATGCCGACACGACTTCCATGCCTTGATACATGCCGTACATTCTTCTCAAATTCAAACATGTTTTCCCCCACATGCGTTTGAAGGATATTAAGACATCTTTAAATTAGTTGAACCCCATTGGGGCCCTCACCCCACCATATTTGGTCGAAGTTGTTTGACCTAAAATACTAGTAGTGATAGTCTTGACAGCTGGACTTTAAACCGCTCTCAAAAGAAAGAGGCACAAAGCAAGTTAGGCTGAAAAACCGAAAAGGGTGACCTATGAAAAATCCAGTTTATACCCACTAGGTCCATACCGAATGGGACCAGGAAAAATCATTGCATTAAAAGAAGAAAAAGACAAAATGTTTGTAGGGTTTTCCTATAAAACCCTAGCAATATTCAGACTATGCTCGCTGGATCCCATGGTCCATGAAAAAGTTAAGGCCTGATTTGTTTTTAGTCCAAGAATCAGATTATTCTATGTTTAGGGGAGTAACATATGCAGCAATTGTGCCAAATAGTTTATATCACAGGTAAAGGAGACACAAGCACTAAGGGAAATGTTTCATTGTTCCATGACAAAGTGGGTATGATGGGAATCCACAATCCAGAGCCTCCTCTAGTGTGAAAGGTGATTAAAGGAGTTTTTTGGCGGATTCCAAAAGCTGTATCTGGTGCTGGTGGGAATCCTCGATTGACTGAGAGAGACTCTACCGCAAGGCCATCTCACCTTCTACACCATCCCACAATTCTTTTGCCTCCTGGGCCGCCTTTGTGCTTTCCCTCATTTCCTCCTCCATTCGCAGATCCCCTTCTCCAATCATGGCGGCGACGTTGGCCTCTTCCTGCTCCAGCCATTGTATCTCATTCCTCAGCACCTCCATGTGAGAACGCTGCTCAATAACTTCTCTCTGAAGCCCTTCAACGACCCCGACGTGGTAATGATCCTCTGTTAGGCAGAGTTGTCGAGTTGCGGAAACGTAGGATTCAAATTGGGCAGCGGAAAGGTGAGATTCGAAATCACCTAGCCTCTCCTGATCAGCGACTACCTGCTTAACTATGTAATAAACACCATGATATTCAAAGCCATCAAATCCCAGTAACATAAACAAATTGCGTAGCCTCGGTAATTTCTTCCGCATCTCAACCAAGGGAGTTTGGGAGATCGGTCTTCAAATTTTCTCCCAAGACCTTTGGCGAGCGGGTCCAAGGCTAGAGAGGACCTATTGATTGGGCTCAGAATCACTCCCAGATGAGAACACATATTCGGTGATGAACGTCACCAATGAGTGACCCGAGGTGGCCTCGCCCGCAAACTCTGGCACTGCGGCAGCTTCGACCCCGACAGTTGTGGTCATAGGCAGAGCACGGTATGGTGACACAATCGTCAGCGCCAAAGGTTGTGGTCCTAAAGCCCGAGAGTTAGTGACCGAGATGAATGCCCCTAATTAAAAAAGGGAAGAAAAAGGAGTCAGTTACAGGAGATCGGGGAACTTACTCCTAATCTTTGGGGCGTCGGCATCCGCAAGCTCTGCGCTGCCGCGACAGCCAGTCGAAGATGTTGCCACATCTTTGATAGGAAAGGGAATCTTGGGAGCCCCCAGAGGGGTCTAGGGCATGAGGCCATGCCAAGGCCAGCAGTTTCCAAATCCATACCCAATTGGTCGCCTATAGAGACCATGCTCGAAGAAATCACTCTCACAGTGAAAAAGATAATGGCCCTCTCCAGGTTCCCAACAACTGGATTAATGGAAGACTCTTCTTCCATCATCACGGGATCTGTTGGACCTGGGGTGGTTGGCTCCGTTAGACCTGGAGCCCCCACATCAATCATGGCCACCCTGTCATACTCCGCAATTGAAAAGGTTATCTGATCATCATGGTTCTCGGATACAAATGGTTCTTCCTCTGGAATATTACTGACTGATAAAGGCGGGATTAAAGCATCAATATCTCCGGACCCTCCGACAGGGCTCACCATCTCATCGCGCCCAGGTGTGGTTACGGGTGATTCTGTAGATGGAAAGGAGGTGGAAGGTAGAATCACATGGGTAGCCACAGTCGGATCCCTGAGTGGTCCTGCACCATACGTCAAACAGTTAACGACTGACGAAGTCTAAGAATGCAAGTCGGGAAATGAGAAAATGGGAAGTCATGATTACCTGGCGTTCCCTTTTTGTGCCGTTCCGATAAACGGAATGCCTATTTCCTTCTCTGGATCTTCCCAAGGGACATTTCTCCTAGGATTCTGGAAGGGACGGGAGGAGGAAGGACCCTAGCTGAGTCTGTGATGGTCACCTCCATGAGCTCAGCTACTCCAGGGGATCCTTCCTCGATGACCCCGGTGGGAGAAAGCGCATGCTACCCCACCGCGGAACCACGAGGGGTATACTCTGGAGAAGGAATCACCCCTAAGATTCTTCAGCACCCTACATAAAAGGAAGAAACCTTAAAACCTCCACAATAAAGAAGGGAAAAAGTTAGAACTGGTGAGAAGATAAACCTCTTCTTTAGGGTCAGACAATTCGTGATGATTAATCATCATAGACACCCGAATGCTCCCATAGAGATGTTTCAGAGTGAATGAATGTACGCATCCATCTCCTTTAATTAGGAAACTATTTTTTCTAAATCCTCTTCCAACTGAAAGTGGGGTGGAATGAAGATCGTCCCGATACCCAAATGTTTAAGAGGGCCTGTTTGAAGAAACGCCCAAACTTCTTCATCTGAACCAATGACCCTCAAGTCATCCCAAAATCCTCCAAGCCTCAGGGAATGCGTCCATGGCATGAATCGCTGACTAGGGAGGATCACCCTGATAAGGTCGGGTGGTGGTAGAATCTGGTAAGGGCGCCAATGGCCTTATTTGCGTTTCGGATCCCGCCACCACCCTAGAACTCTCTAGGTATACATATGGATGGGACCTCATGGGAAGGGAGAGGAATTCCATTGCTTTAGCTGTGACAGAGAGATCATCGAAATCATCACCACCTGAAGAGCAGTCACTTCCTTCTTCCTCCTCATCAGTAATCGGGTGTAGCATGGCCTGGACTCGATGTGTCAACACCGCATAACCTCGGAGTGCGTGAATAAAGACCTCAAGGTCCGAGAGGTATCGAATGGCCCTCTCGGTTCCGCATCATAAAGAATGTCAGTGGGAGCAGATATGTAGCCCAGCCTGTCAAAAGGTACCTCTGATTCTTGAAGATATTTCCACAGAGGACGGGGGTACTGGTTGCGAAAGGATGAACGGGCTTTGAATTCGTCCCAGGGCCCCCAAGCTGTCAGAAAGGCAGCATCGGCGGGGATAGTCACCCCCATTCGATCAGCTTTTAGGGCATGAGATGTTTCATCCCTGTCTGTTAAAATCTTCCCCGGAAGCACATGACCAGTTGGGTGACGAAGGATTTTTCCCAGCCTAGTTGGAGAACCATCGTTCTTTCGCTTCCTTTTTTCCCATTGATGGCTTGGGACTTGAGATGGTGGGCACTAATGTCCCTAGCTGGCCATTTGGGTATGCTTTTACCCAGGAGTCAGCATAATTCTTGGATAAGAAAGGCATGGAGTCCACAAGCGTGGGGGTCATAACCTCACAGCCAGTATCCTACCTGGTAAACATTAACCACAGTTGTCTGGCCGCCATCAAATGACGGTTCTCGTGGGCACCATTAAGTGTGGGAGGACACTATTCATAGACGCAGCCAAATTGATGCCCAAATCGGTAAGGTGCGTACCCCTATCAGATCAGTTCTCCACCAATATGGGCCACCAGAATACCCTCTCGGAGGGAGAGGAGGTAGCCCCGCTTTCTAAACTCTTCTATTATGGTGTTCTTAATTGCGCCAGCTGGGGAAGAAAATGGTTGAAAATTGAAATAGTCATAATTTGAGATTCGACTTGATAGCAGACTCTTGTTCAAAACTGTCTGCTGACAATCCTTTTCATGGGTCGCCCACTCCTCGGGCATAACCCCAGTTGTCAGTTGAATGTATGGCCGGAATGTGGTTCCCGGAATCTGAAGAGAGTTGATGACGGTGTAACAGTTCTTGATGTGTACGCTTAACCATCCCCACAGAATTTGGAAAGGGCCGGCCACTCGGTTTGGTCGGCACCTGTCAGTGATGTTGCCAAGAAACTGGTAAATCCTTGCCAGTACTGGGATGGCTAGGTTGATAATGTTACCGGTAGCCAACTGTGCCGCCATGAAAAATGTAGTGACCCACACACCACCAGCCTGGCGTATGGGTAATAACTAGCCACTTAAGAACATGAATAGAAAAGATGCCAGGCGGAGCAATCGATCAACATCCGGAATGAGCTCCCAGCCCCAGCCATGAAAATTACCTTGCTCCAAAGTCAGCCAATAGCTGCCCCCTGTTTACGGGACTCCATCGTAGGGAAATTCGTGGGCCTGCGTGGGAGAGCTGCTGATTCGTCATATTTGTTCTCTCTCATAAAATCCTAGACCCATTTATGGTATGGGAACGAGCTGTTTTGGAGATGTATCCTCTGAGTGCTTCTGAGCCTGGTTAATAAGCTTCTTCACTAAGGTGGGAGTCCTCTCTTCATTCTCCCACATAGAAGAAGGAGGCAGGAACTCTTCATACATACTCCCAACGACGGGAACCCCCGAAATCTGAAATATGTCACATAGACTAATTGCCACATCCCTATGGACCAGATGGAAGGTGTTGGTGTCCAGGCTCTAATGACTCATAAGTTGCTTGGTGATGGCATGAGGCCGGTGGGTATAGGTTTGGGACACCCAAGCAGCTTCATACAAGCCTATAGCTTGCAACTCTTCCCCAAATTCTGCGCAGCTCAGGCGAACCCAGAAGGGCCACCGCAATCCAGTGACTTAAAATATCCCCCCCCCGGTCGGAGATCCCGATTCTCTACCCAGCCATGCTGGTCGCTTACCATGGAATTGTGAGAAATACACTGATAGAAGTGGATTGTTTCTTCTTGTCGATGTGGTTTGCCTGTCAGAGATACTGGAAGGTGATTCAACACAGATCCGACAGCTGTACCCCTTGATGTTGGCCGCCTACTGGCAGGTATCACGAACTGTGGGATAGTGGCGGTAAATATCCATGCATTAGGATTTTTTCATGAGATGGTTCCAGAATCGGGGTATCAGACAACAAACTAAACCCATAGGCAGTAAGGCTATTAGAAAAAGGATACTCCTGTTGTGATTTGGAGAGCCGGTCGGTAAGGAAGGAAGATGGTAAGGAGTGGAAGAATCCATCTTTAACAGAGCTAGCCATGTCCTTCAGGCGTTGATCAGCAATTGAAAGGGGCTCTCCAGCAAGCCTCGGCACAGAACAGGGGGGGGGGGCATATTTTCTCCCTACACAATAAGAGATAACAATTGGTTACTCTGAAATAAAAATCTGGAAAAAATAACCACATGTATTGTTAATAAGCCTTCATAATCAAAATCTGCAAGGAGGCCTTGGAGGATCATTTGTGATGAAATCATCTCGCGAACCAGCCCTTTACAAAATCAGTACGTGAAGCCCTGGCCCGCGGAGCGTTGGCCAGGAAACCGCGATCCAAGTCGCTCCGTGGAATTTCAATCCCGAGTTTATTCCGAAGACTCATATCCTTTTTAAAGTTCAAGATATTTTTAGTCCGTGGAGCATCGAGACCACTAAGAAAGTTCCTCTGCAACCCTTCATCACTTACTTTTTAATTAATTAAGAGTAATGGTTCATGGGAAGGAAGTTGGTTTGTGGGTGAAGGCGAATGCGAAGAAGGAATGGTCCGCGGAGGTTACTGCCAGTTCGCGAACGAGGCACTTCGCGAAAGAGAAAACACGTGGAGGAGAAGGAACTCTGGTTTCGCGAGGATTTCGGTAAAGTAAAAGTGATGGGATCCCCGTATTTATAGGCGTGGTCCCCTACCGGGTCCACCTTTCTACCGCAAACCATCTCAGTTTCAGGACCACTTTGCATCGAAATGGCCTCCTCTTCGTTTCGATCGGACCCCATTCCGATTGGGGGCATTTGTAGGGTCCTAAAAATCCATAAATGAAATTTTACTCAAATCGCCCAAAGAATTGGGGCAAGAAATAAAATAAGGGACACAAATAGGAAATGTCCATGAACCGGTCCCATGGAAGTGCAACAAGGCCAGGAATCGTGAGGAACCCCCTCCGTGAACCATTGTCATTCACGAAATGGAGATGGAGAGCCTCCACGGTCGTGAGCCAGGATGTGCGCCAGTCTGGTTCACCGTCACGGACCTCCCTAACCGTGGACCGCGTCGACCGGTTCAAACCGCACCTGCTGTCGTTCGCAGAATAGAGGCAAAACCCTCCGCAGCCATAGAGCACTCCCTGAGTTTGCCTCGCAGAGGGGGGGGGAGCGTTCAATACCCACTGCGAATCGTGGATTGACCAAGTCAGCTGTGAACCGGGTATTTGGTTATGGGCCTCCGCAAAAGGCGTCGGGTGGCCACAGATACATCCCTTTTACCACTCTATAAAATGAGACCAAGGGGGAACAAAAAAGAGGATCAGAGAACTAGAATCGGATTCAGCTGGATTGGAGATTCGGAAAGAGGTTGGTTGAATTAACGCTTCGGATTTCGCAGACAACGAAATTTCCATCCCCGAACCATAGTAGGTATATGAATTAAGAAGGAATTGGAAAACACATAATAATTTGGTAAACCGTTAACCTAAAATAACAACAACAAAAATAACTGCGAACCATACCCCCTCTGCGGATGACTTCCCCACGGACCAGGGAGTTTTTGCCTCTTTTCCCATCCTTCACACTGTGTATCACTCTCCTATGCGGGCGAAGCCCCGACCGATGAGCCTCTGACCGACGCTTCCCTTGGTAGCCACTGCCCGCCTGGAACCCACCACGAACCACCCTAGTTCGCGGATTGCACTCAATGCCGTAAACCACCCTAGTTCGCAGGACACCAATCAGTCCACGGACCACCCTGGTTCGCGGACGACTTCTCCAGCCTTGTGGCACTTCCCCACATGAAAGGTTCCACCACCCATACCTCTCAGTGGCTCGCCAAATACTTCGGTGTTCTCATTTCCTAAGCCAGGTAAAATCCTTCCTATCTAGCCATGTCCTCCGTGACTCCCTCATTGGCCTATTCATCGGCCCCGAGCTGAGGCCTCCACTAGAGCCACTGAATTCATGTGGTGTATCTTTTAGGTGCATCAGCGCGCCATTTTGAGTTCATATACCAATGGTAAATAGAGGCCAAGGGGTTGACCTGACCCTTGAGCAGATTCCCTAAGAATTCATGGGTACACATTCCCACAATAATGTGGAGTCTAATATCGGGAATCCCCATTCTCCCCTCCACTTGTTCAGGGTTCCTCAAAGAAGGTAAAATAGCCATCGAAAGGAAGCCCTCATGCACAACAAGAGAGGATATGGGCATAGAAGCACCCATTTTCCCTCTCCCACTGGGCTTTGTCACCCCATGCATCCATCTTGAAGTAATCCCTGACCTTTTGGGCCTCCTTAGAGTGTAAGCCCCAATTCATCACCCAGGGCCGCCCTCATGTGTAAGCCCCAGTCCGCTTCTCACGGACGCACCTTTCGCGGCGTGATCCTCTGGTCCCTGCTATCTCTTTTTTCTCACACCAAGCATGAATCACATGGGCTTAGAGTAAGCATCGACCATGACATCCTCCTATGGGCCTCCTTAGAGTGTATGCCCCAATCCATCATTCCGGGCTTCCCCAAAGAATATGCCCCATGTAAAAGCGAACTTCGAGGACTTTGATCCATTCCAAAGCATGGTACGCCGGAAGACTCCACGAGGTTCAAGCCCACCACTCAGTCATTTTTCATGCCAAGTTCCTCCCTCATCCAGCAAGACGTTAAACTGTTTATGAAAACTACATGGACATTGATCCATGCAACCTAGATAGGGTACATAGGAAGCCTCCATGAGGTTAAATCCCACCACCCATCGGATCACCAGGTCTCTCTTCACATCGGTTCCCCAAAACCTATCCTAACTACGTAGACTTTGATCCATTCTTCCTAAGCAGGGTACATAGGATGCCTCCCTGAGGATCAAGCCCAAAAACTGGTCGATCCGATCATCTCCGCATCGGTTCACCGCACCACTCCTAGTGCCACTTCAAGTGAGTTCCATCCCTATGGGGTCATTAATCTAACGAGGGATGGTAAGCCTCAGGCATAAATGATTCCAAACCCCTGCCTCCAGTTGACAGTTTCCCACCATTGTTAATTCCGTGGATACTATGTTTGGGTATAAACCAAATATTCGCAAACATATGAATACGTCTTAAATATATAAGAGAGTCCTGGAACAGGAAATAATTCCCCCCAAAAGGGTGTGATGAGCCCGAATTCCCATCCTCTTGACCAATGTGTGTTCCTAAGAGTCGTTGGTCAGACCATCCGGTGAACGCCTTCCATTGGAAACCAAGTCCATCAATCATTGGATACGTAGCCGTTGGGCATTTCAAGGCAGAAAACTAGAAATAAACAATAGTGATAAATTAATTGATAGATTTTAAACATGTATCATCAGATTTTAATGTGAAATTGATCACATTTTGACAGTTATAAATCAAAATATTTCATGATTTGTATTGGTAGAAAACGTCATATAACCCCCAGACTACTTTATCTAAAATAGGTTGTTTTGATGGTTAATTCCTTTTGGATCTTGTCCATTTCTTTCTCCCTTGATCTAAGGCTCTACCAAGGTGACTTTGGTTCCTTCTAACCTTCATGGAATCAATCATTTAATGTTTTGTTGCCCTTTAACTTCTTGTGTGATTCTTGGGTAAATTCTTTCTCTTGTTATTCATGTTTCTCTCTTTCTCCACTATTGGGTCTTCAATGTATCATCTTGGAATTGATTTATATATTCCCTACAGTGTTGGATTTTTCTTCTTGGTTGAGTATTTAGGTCGTTTAAACCTTTTTTATCATTGATTGGTGTCGTTGTGAGTTTTGAGTATCGAGAAGAGGTAGGTGGTTCCTTCCCAAATTTCCAAATTGATTATTTCTAAATTGTATGATTTATTTCAATTGTAAATTCAAACAAAATTTCTCCAAATTTATATCAATTAATTTGATAAAACCCTATTCTAGTGAATTGGTAACTTTAAAATGATTTTGGAATCAGAATTCTGAAAACATGCAATTCAATTGAATTGTGTTGTGTTTTATAGAAATTGGTTAATTTTTATTGTTTAATTTAAATTATGGATTTGTTGAAATGATTGCGATTAAATTATTTAATTTAATTTTGGAACTGAATTGTGAAGAGGATTGAATTGGGTTTGAATGAATATCAAACTTGTCAAAATTGCAAAAAATGATTTCATAGAAACCGAATGGTTTTATATTCTGAAAAAAGTAATGTCTTTTTTATTAAAATTCATTTTGATTTTAAATGGAACAATTGGAAATTTGCAATGGGAATAATTGGATTCTCTATTATTTTAAGCAGCCATAATATAAATTTCCTATTTTTTTGAGTTCATTAAAGACATAAGAAGTTGGTGATTTATTTGGTTACACTCTACAGTATTTTTACATTCTAAAATATTCCTTTAGCAGGTCACATCCTCAATGAGAGGGTGATAATTCACCTCATGCAAGTGTCAGGGAGATGTGAGTTTGGAGATTTTGATGAGATCACATAGAGAGTGAGTAATCCTATTGTTGGTTAATAATATCATACCTTTTGGTAGATGACCATTTTTCTCGCTTGTTTTTTTATATGAGATACAAATGTATGAAAATATTTTAAAACTACTTTACCTGTGTATTCTAGATTTAAATATACATATTTATTTAGGCCATTCTTTTTTGAAATATTAAATATCTTGTAATGTAAATCTTGTTCATTAACATTATTTTTCCATCATTTTAAAACTGTGTAATAGGTTTTTTTAATATGATCTTGAATTTCAAAACCTATTTATATTGAATATTTAAATATTTTCATTGGATAAACATTATATGGAATCTATTATGGAATAATTGGGGGTATCTTATTGGGCTTAGGCTCACACCAAAATTTTTCCTTTTTGTGATTTTAAAACATTAATTAAAAGTTTGATCAAGGAAAAAGGATCTCCTTGAGGATAATCTAGCTATGAACCTTGGTTGTGGTTAGTTGTGTCCTTAGGGAACATGGGATATTTTTTCCCATTTGGTACTTCGGTTATTGTAAATAAGGATTTTTAAACCTTATTTTATTATGGTACATTACTCCAAGAAGATTTTCTTTTATATTCAGATTTTCATTCATGTCTTTCTTCTGATTTGTTTTATGGAATATTCATTCTAATTTTCATGTTGTATGATTCCAGGTGCTAGAAACCAACCCATTGGGATCAGGAATGCCTTTAAAGCTATATCAGGGCCAGATCAGTTATCGGGTTACAAATGTACTTGGGTTGGTTCATGACATTGAATATACATGAAGATGGGGTCTTTCTCAATCTATAACAACTATATAGTATTAGGTTATTTTATGATAAGAGCCTCAGACACCATATTCACCAGAAATGATGATAGTGAGTAGAGAAATTGTAGAGACCCAAGCACTATATACATGGAAATTACATTAATTTTGTAGGATACATAGTACATGACAAAAAAAGACCCCCAAAGACTCTATTAATTGAGTGTCATTAGAAACTAAGAACACAATCTTCTAAATGGGTGAAATATCTTCAACATCTCCCATAAAGATCATCACCTATTTTTTTCCTACATAAAATATTACATTATATCATAGAGAAAAGAAAAAATAAAATGTTTTTGCTCAAATTCTCTGTAAGGTTAAACATGGAGAACATAAAACAAACCATATACATTTGAAAGTAAAAACATTAACATAATGTTTAAACACCAATATAATGAGTCCTGAACTAAATATTGGAAGTTTCTAAGGCTTAGATCATAAAGGTACACTTTCCATGATAGGATATAATTGTCATAAAACATGCAATTATTTAAAACTAATAATCACATAACATGATTTCAATAGAATCCAAGACATTTTTTCCAAGACCATCATAGTGGACAATGTTCGTTACTGAACCAGGTTTACTTGATGTTCTCGCCATGCATTATGGAAAAAAATTTACATATCATTCCAGTAAAGTATGTCTTAAGAGATATACATAATTACCCAATGCATTGGAGTGAGATATTGTTTCCACTAATCTCATAATGAAATCATTCTATCATGTTCTATACAACATAAATCATTTATCATAACAAAACCCAAGTAACAAAATGGGTCTTTTAAATATCATTCCATAAAAACATAATCCATATAATTTATCATTACATAAATAACACAATCATATAATTCTAATAATAGGGATAGAAACTTAATCCTGTTTAAAATCATCATCTTAGATTGAAAATAATTTTTATAAAACACATGAACATCGCTCTAGAAGAAAATATCCTATTGTTCTTCGAGAATGTTTCCTTACCTCTAAATGTCCTGAAATTTCAAAAGAAAATAATTTAATTGAAAATAAACACAAAATAGTGTATAAAAGGATTCTTGGAAATAAGGCATTATTAAACCGTTAAAACCCATTCATTCCATATAAGTTATACCAAAACATTTTCTTCATACTTTTGACTGAACATTCAAAAAAGTACCTCACATGGTAAAAAAGAATGATTCCTTCCAAACTGTTTAGTAAAAATTAAAAATATGTAAATGTGAAATTAAACATACATGGAATAATAGTAATGTTTTTAGTATTTTTTTGAAAACATGTAGATTAATGATAAATATAACCCCTATAAATACTTACGTATAAGAAATCATGGATAAAAATGATATTGAAAAATTATCACTTACCTTTGGTCTGATTTCTTCTGTGTGTTCATGAAACACCTGTATAGTGGGTTTAAACATATTATTAACATGTAACAGAACCATAATAATATTTATGACATCATATATGTTTCAGTTATGGTTTTATAATACCCGTTTATTAGTCAATTACATGTAAAAGAAACATTTTAGGAATTAATCATTTTATTTGTCGTATATGTTTTGAATTGTAATTATAGATATTATTACTTATTTTATGATTTACATACTTCTGGAATATAAATTTTTTTATATCTCCCATATATTTAGTGTATATATATATATGTAATGAAATAGAATACACCATTCATGGAGACGGTTGGTCGTATGTACGCATGAACGAAATTTTTGTCTCCATATAGAATTGAATTGATGTTTTTAAATGAAATATATTTATACAAATAAATTCTAGAGAATTATTTATTCATATATTTCATGATTATTTATTATAAATAAATTATAATCATTCTTGAAGGGTTAACGCGGAGAATGAATCTCATCACATCGTGGGGACAGTAAGTCGTGCTTACGAACGAGCAACAATATCATTCTCATAATTGATGAATGGTATTGAAATTGATGGTTTATAATATATCAAAATTAGTATAATGTAATAATAATCATATATTTTTCATATTTATACCATTATTCCCATCCATGTAAGGTTTTGGTAAAAAACAGATTACACTACTGCGTGGAGACAATAAGTTGTGCATACACATGAGTGGTGATTTAATTTTCTATAGGATGGATAGAAGGACAAATATTGTAGTTTAATATTTATAATAACATATCAATGTATTAGTTATATTTATTTTAATACTTTATACTGATCTAATGATTAATTAGTATAATAAAAATAAAATTTGAAGGAATCAGTAGAAGAGATCACAACATCCTCAATGTGGCTTCATTAAATTATCTCTTTGGGAACTATAATTGGACTTTTGAGAAGAAAAGATCCACAAAAATATAACTATGGAAGTTGATTAGAGAAATGGGTTTGGTTAGGTATATAATTAATTCTAAAAATTTGGTGAAGAAGAGAGGGAGGAGGTGCCCTTTTATAAGAGAGGAGTATGGCACTTTAGGAAACTCTAGAAAATATAAAATTTAAATAAAATAAAATCCAACCAAAAAACTTCCAAAGTTTCCCAAGTTCGATGATGATATGAGATAGCGTTGTAATACCTTATACCAATTATTTTGGACAACTTATTTTTTCAATTTAAACCTCAAATTTTTAATTGACATATAAATATTCAATAAAATGTTAATTTTGGTATTACCATTATAAATGTATAATGGTAATAAATATTTACATATATGGTTTTAATTGACCATAATTTGGGGTTTTATAAAATATTAGAACATATAATTATCACTATTTAATTTTTAAATAATTTTTTATTATTTGTAAATAATTTAATCAATTTTTTTTAAAAAATATCAAATCCTGTCAATTTTGACACTATTCAATTTTTTTTACATTAAATAAAATCCACACAAAAGGTATATTCAGAAGAAAAAAAATATAATACATATTTAAAATGTCATATTCACTTATAAATTTCATGTATAATTTAAATTTGTTAATATGATATTTCTTTTTATATTTTTAAAAGCATGTATTTGGTATTTATATTAATAAAATAATTTTTACTTCACTATTGTGTCATCATTAATGATAATTAATTCATATCTAAAAATTATAAATAAATTCACATGATGTAGATAATTTAATTATCATTCAATTTACTGTTTAATTTTTTAGGTTTTATGAGTTTTATCACTAAATTAAAATTATTACACTTATAATATTAAAGAGAGTGACATGTTGTCACTTTCATTGGTTTTAATAATAATTACATCATTTTCAGGGATGACAGTCCACAAAATGAATCTATTCAAACCCATATGTCAAATTGGGAAACTTTAATTCATCCAGTAGAATTTTTTAAGGTGTTAGGGTAAATTTATAATCTTATTTTTACTCTTAATTACCTGGTTTACCTTTAACTATGGTAATAAAAAAATTACCAACGTTACTATTCATAATGCCCAAAAAATAAAAAAACAAATAACATAATTTAATCCTTCTGATTCAAAATATGGATTCCATTTTTAAAAATTAAGAACACATAATTTTCATTAATTAATTTTAAATTAATCCCATTGTTGAATAAAATGGGTTTTTGTTTAAAAGTAAAAACATTGCAAAAGATTGAAATGTTATTACATATGAATTCAATGTAAAATTAATGACAATGACTTACATTGTATTAAAAAAATAAAAAAAATTACATTTATACATTAAAACTTTCAATAATATATTTTATCCATATAAATAATTTCGATAAAAAAATTTGTTTTCAATCAAAAGTTAACATATTTTCACTATTCGCCAAAATTTGAATATTATTTGAAAAATATCAAAAAATCATCCAAAATAAATAATTATATCAGGATTTCAATAAAAAAGATTATTTCTACAAATTGAACTTATAAAAGTGTTAAAAACGTGATTTAAAATGGGTACACTATCAAGAAGTGATAAAACTATATTTTTTTAAAAAAAAATACTTATTTTATCCAAAAATTTATTTTTTTTCTCATATTGTGTTCTAGAAAACATGAATGATGAGTGGAAATGATATAAAATTCAAAATGTGGTTAATAATATTCATAATAGCTATTTTATATCTTATTTATTAATAATAATTTAATAATATATCATTTTCTAGGGAATCTCGGTATCACATACAACACAAGCTATCGAGGAAGGATTCTCATGCATGTAACTCTATCTATGTCAATGTTGTGTGTAGTATAGGATTTATTTGGTGATGAGTATAAGATAATCCAAACTTATTTCATTTATACATTCAATAAAATCTAAACTGAGTATTTCCTGAAATGTGTTTTATCAAAACAACATCAAATTGTGTGCTGTAGAAGCCAAGAATATTGTTTTGTATACTGCAAGGTAATAATGTGTTGTGTATAGCACAAGATAATATTGGTTTAGCGTAAAACCCAATACATCAAAGAAATTAAAAATAATCTATCACATATACTCTTGGGGTGTAACATTCTACTAGACTTAAAATGAATTTTACCCTCGAAATTTTTTGGGGTTATAAATGGTTTACTACTAGAATGTTTCATTTCTGGAAGCCCACATTGTAAAAAGGTATACTAAGAAATCATTTTAAATATGATGGTCAGAAATGTAATGGATACCAAAGGTAACTCATCATTCTGTTTCCACATATGAGAACATGGTTGGGAAGTGAAAACATGGATATGGAAGAGAAATCTAACCATCAATTTCTAATGGATTGTGATAGATAATAATGTTTGGATAAATATAACTACCAGAAACCATAATCTACGATAATTTAAGGTACCATATGATTCATCAGATAAGAGGGTACTATGATAAAAATTTTTATTTTCAATATCATTTACCTGAATATGAATAATTTTTTTTCATAAGGAGATATAATTACTTGATTTCAGTGTAATATCACCATTGGTCATTCCCTGAACAATTTCCACTTCATCTATTATTAAAAGAAATTAAGTTGAATGTTTCATTCTTGACGTTTTAGCAGATCAAATGATATAATGATAGGTCATTCCATCTGTCTCAACCAAAATGTTATAATTTTTTTTAAATATAAATAAGTCTAACTATAGTGAGATAATACATTAATCTAAATAACTTCAACCAGAATATAAATTATAATAACCATAAATGGATAACATTAAAATTCATCCAAAAAAATAAAAAAAATATTTGAAGGAGGTGAACTAAATCAACATAACATTTGTCTCTGATATCTTATTTGTCAATTAATGGTTGCCACATTCCAAATATCTTAATACCTTAATCATTTATTCATTTAAAATTTGATAATAACATGAATTACCTATAAACATAGTGATAACATGCATTCTATAAAAATTAACTCTTTCAACACACCAAATATACAACAAATTTTAAATTGTCAAAGACATGGTATAAGTTTTCCTTTTATTAGTCATTAGATCATTAATACTATTAGATAACTTATTTTCTCTTTATCACATCACTATGCACATATCATCCACTTTCCAAAAATATGTCAATCACTTTTAATTTTTACCGGTTCCATATAATAATGGAAAACCCAAATAGATCAATACATAGAAGTTTTAATATTCCATTATACTATAAATGAAATTCCACAACACTATTTTGAATTCCCATTACATAAACACTTAATCATTCCACTACTTCGTAGTCACACTCAAAATTTCCTATAGAGATCGCATGTGACTTCCCTTTTTATTTTTCCTCAATAAGTTTTTTATGTGGATCATCATTAACCGTTTGATTATGTATTTGAATAGAATAATGACACCATTACCTTTCCCTTATATTGTTGATGTGTTGATGGCGCGTTCTCTGTAGTATTTTCTCAATTGACATCATTAGAAACCATTTTCCAATTACTTCGACACTCAACTACTCAATATCATTTTTTACAACACCTGAAACATTTTCTAGTCCCTTTATGAAAATATCTGCCATAATTCCTCCCACATTTTCAGCATAAAGAAACATTTATCTTTTCACTATTGTTTTGATATTTTCCCTTGAACATCATATCTTGTTTCTTGTCCAAACCATGAAATTGATATGTAACACCAACTACTAGTTCTTCATTTATAGAACAATACACAATCTCTTCACAACTATGGAAGTCTCTTATTTCTAATTCCCATAGGAGACTTGGTTTTAAGCCACTGAAGAATCGATAAACATTAAATTCATGTTAGATGATAAATCTAGAAGCATACCTTGAATGTCTTTTAAAATTTGTCTCTAATGTACCACCAGATTCATCATCCATTTTTTTAATCTCAAGGAACTCCTTTTTCATATTTGGTCAAAGAATATGAGGGATGTACTTATTGAAAAATAAGTTCATGTACTCATACCATTCCATGGATTCCATTCCATATTATCGTCGTGTATTCTTAATTAGAGTCAACCAATGGACATATTTACCTTCTAAATGATAGAAAACCGAAATTATATTTTATGTTCTGAACATCCAATTATGGAAAATATCTTTTCAGTGGTACAAATCCATTTTTTTGCAATAAGAGGATCAGATGAACCATTGAAGGAAGGTGGATGTCGCCTCATGAAGGATTCAATAGAATTATGTTACCTCTTCTACTCATTTTGGTATCTAGAATGATTCATAGATTTTGTAAATATATCAATAAGATTTTTAATTCTTTCTCCCATATCATTTAGTTTTTCTGGGGTACAATCAATGCAATTCATATTTAATTGATCTTTAACACAGTTCCATCGGGATCGAGCCATCGTCTAAAACCCAAAAAGAATAGTGTGAGAGTAAAATATCATACTAGGAAGAAACTTAGTCAGGAGTGATTAATTTCAATCTCTAATATCATAGGTTTTATCCTAGGTTATTCATGATCGTTATGATTATTCTAGGACTATATCCTATACATATACTTATCCTTAGGGACATCCCTCGATATACCTTAGAAATATCTCTATGGATCTCACTAAAGTTTTCACATCCTAGTTTCTAATGGTTAACTAAACATTCACTCTGATACAACCTGTAGAGACCCAATAATGATATTCATGGACATTACATTACATTTTTGGAATAATTAATACATTAAAAACACATACAACCAAATATCGTATTATTTTACTGTCCTTGGAAACTCACAACACAATCTTCTAACGTAGTGAAAGATCTTTATCATATCCCATAATGATCTAACCATTTTGTTTTCCTACATAAAATAATTCATTATATCCTGGTGAGAATAAGACCCAAAAAATGGTGATATCAAATTCTCAGTACTGTTAAACCTGGAGAACATAAAACAAACCATATTAATTTGAACGTAAAAACATGAACATAATGTTTAAAAACCAATATCTTTAGTCATGAACTAAATCATGGTAGTTCGTAAGGAATAGATCATAAAGATACAATTACCATGATAAGATTCAATTGTCATAACACATGTAATTGTGTAAAACTAATAAACACATAAACATGATTTTCATAGTAACAAAGGCATTGTTTCCAAGACCATCATAGTGAAAAAAGTCCATTACTGAACCAGGTTTACATGCCATTCAAGTCATGTATTACTGAAACTTATTTACATTCAATTCCATTATGTCTATATCATGAGATTTAATTCTTTACCCAATTAATTTTTTGGAGATTTAGGTAACACCCATCTCATAAATAAAACATGCTTACATGTGTGACAAAACATAAATCATTTAACATAGCATATCCCAAGAAATAAAATAGGTTTCTCAAATATCATTCCATTATAACAGAATCGATATAAAATATCATTCCATCATTAAAACAATAAAATAATATTATTAATATATATATAAACATAAAACTATTTAAAAGAATCATATTATATGGAAAATAATTTTGATAAAACACTTGAACATAGTTCTTGAGGAAAATATCATTTCTTCTTCAAAAAATGATTTCTTTTCTCAAAATGCCCCAAAATTTTTAAAAAAAATAAATCAGTTGAAAATAAACATGAAATAGTGTAGATGAGACATCTTAGAAATAAGTCATCGTGAAATCATAAACATCCATTTATTATGTATAAGTTAAAAAAACACTCTCCACAAACATTTTCCAAAAAAGTCAAAAAAATACCTCTTATGGTAAACAAAAGAATGACTCCTTCCAAACCATGTAGTAAAAGTAAAAAATAATTAAAAATGACATTAAACATACCTGGAAGAATAGTAAACATTTTACAAAAACAATATTAGAAAAAATGGGCATGGATAATAAATTTAACCCAGTAAATACTTACATATAAGAAATCTTTGATAAAAATGAGATTGCAAAATTATCTCTTACCTTAAGTCAGATTTTTATGAATGTGTCTAAAACTGTTGTATAGTGGGTTTAAACATATTATTGTCTTGTAACATAACCATACTAATATTAATGATATCATATATTATTCAGTTATGCCTTTATATTACCATTTCTCTTCTCAATTTCATGTTAAATCAGTGTTTTGGGTAAAAATCATTTTATTTATCTTACGTGTTTCGGATTGTTAGCCTTGATATTATTACTTATATCATGATTTAATTAATTAAATAATGTAAAAAATCATTTATATATAACATATATTCAGTATATAAATACATAGATATAATATATTTATATAAATTAAATGGAATACACCATTCATGGAGACAGTATGCTATAAATACACATGAACGTTGTTTTAGTTTCGTTATTGTATTAAGTGGAAGTTAGTAAATGATATATATACATAAAATAAGTATAATTATTATGTCATATATATCATGATTATTTATTATATATACTTTATAATCAATTATCAATGGTTAACGTGGAGAATGAATCTCATCGCATTATGAAGACGATAAGCTGTACGTATAGAAGAGTGATGATATAATTCCCATAATTGAATAATGGTATTGAATTTAAGGGTGTATAATATCTCAGAATTAGTATCATGTTATAATAACAACATATAGTTATTATTTTTACCATTATACCCCTCCGATGTAATGTGGTGGTGAAAAAAAGATTATACCACGGTGTGGAGATGGTAAGTAGTACGTACGCACAATGATTTCATTTTTCCTAGGATCGATAGAAGCTGAAATAGTGTTGTTTCATAATAATAATAACAAATATGTATATTTTTTATACTAATATTATTACTTTAAAGTGAAAAAACTAATGAAGTGTTTGTAGAAATAGAATAAAATATGAAATAATTTGAAGAATAGATTACCTCTTCCTCAATGTGCCACATTTAAATATCTTCTTAGGGCACTAAAATTGGCCTTTTGAGAATACCATATCCCCTATAATGTAACTAAATAATTTTAGAATATAAAAGGTTACTGATAGTCTGATCTTGAAGGCTCAAAATGTAGTGAAGAATAACTGGAGGAGGTGCCCTTTTATAATCGAAGAAAGGGGCACTTTAGCAAAATCTCAAAAATATTAATTTATAATAATATAAAACCCAACCCAAAAACATTTAAAGTGTCCCAAATTCTATGATAAAATGAGATAGGTTTGTAATCAAAAACAATAAATTTTCGGCATCTTATTTTTTTCATTTTAATTATTATCTTTTTAATTGACACTTAGTTATTCTGTTAAATTTTAATTTTGGAAATAACATTCTAAAATATTTGGTTATAAATATCTATATATATGGTATAAATTTACCATAAATAGGAATTTGATAAAATTTTACATATTATTATAATCACTTGGTAATTTTGAAATATTTTTTATGATTTTTAAATAAATTAATAAAATGATATTTTTAACAAATATAAATAGTGTCAATTTTGAAACTATTCATATAATTGAGTTAAAATAAAATACTCACAAAAGATAAATTTGAACCAAAATATTTAATACAATCCTAAAATTTTATAGACACCATGAATAATTATGGGAGAACTTCAATTATTTCATCTGTTATTTATTTTTATATTTTTAAAACTATTTATTTGATATTTCTATTAATAAAATAAATTTTACATCACTATTGTGTCATCATTAATGATAATTAATTAATATCTAAAAAGTATAAACAAATTCACATGATGTCGAAAATGTAAATATATTTCTATTGACTATTTAATTTTGATGTTTTATGAATTTTATCACTAAATTAAAATAATTACACTTATAAGATATAAGGGAGTGACATGTTGTCACTTTCGTGGGTTTTTATAATAATTAAATAATTTTTAATGAAAAATTTGATGTAATTAATCTATTCCAACACATAAGTGATATTGGTCAACATTTAGTCATCCAAAAGAATTTTGGAAGGTGTTAGGGTAATTTTATAATATTATTTTCACCCTTAATTACCACATTCACCTTTAACTATGGTAATATAAATAATTACCAATGTTACTATACATAATTCCCAAATAATAAAAGTATCCCATTATCATAATTTGAACCAACTGATTCCAAATATGGAATCCATTTTTAAAAATTAAAAGCACATAATATGCAGTAATTAATTTAAAATTAATCACATTGTTCAAAAAACACATTTTTGTTTAAAAGATTAAACATTGCAAAATACTGAAATGTTTTTACATATGATTTCAATGTAAAATTAATGAAAATGACATATATTGTACTAAAATATTAAAATATATTATATTTATTCCTTAAAACTATTCAATAATATATTTTATCCATATAAATCATTTCTATGAAAAAATTTGTTTTTAATTAAAATTTAGCGTATTTTCATTATTCATAAAAATTTGAAAGTTATCAGAAAAATATCAAAAAATAATCCAAAGTAAAATTTTATATCTCGAATTCAAATAAGAATATTATTTTGTAAAATATACCTTATTAACATTTAAATGACTAGATTTAACATTGGAGCACCATTAAAAAGCAATATTTTTTAAATACTTCTTTTATCGAAAAAATTAATTTTGAATTCTCATGTGGTTTTTCTCAAAATGTGATGGAAGAATTCAATATATATTAAATTAAAAATGTGTTTAATAATATTATTAATGGGTAATTTATATCCAATTAAATAATAATATTTTAATAATATATCGTTGTTCAGTGAAACTAAGTATCGCGTACAATGCAAGCTATCGAGGAAGGTCGCTCCTACGTTTAACGTAAGCCAGGTCATTATTGCGTGTAGTGTAATATTCCTTTGGTGCTATGTTTAATATATTACAAACATAGTTCATTTATACATTGAAAATAATATATACTTAGTGTTTCATGAAATGAATTCTATCAAAACAACATAAAATTGGGTGCAACAGAAGCCATAAATATTATTCTGTATACTTCAAGATAATACGGTGTCATGTATAGCACAAAATAACATTAATGTAGTGTGAAACAGGAGACATCAATGAAATTAAAAAGAATCTATCTCCTTAAATCTTGGGGTGTTATAGAATTCACAGTGTTTTCTTATCTTCATCCTTCTCCTTTGATGAATATTGTGCTCATTTTTTGAGAATATAAACTTAAAGGTCTTGTGATCGGTATATATGTCACACTTCTCACCATTGGGGTATTGTTTCCAGTTTTTCAAGACAGAATACTATCTTCTTTCTTCATATCATTCATCGGGTAGTTCTTCTCAGGAATCTTCAACCTCAATGAGGTGTAGGCTATCAAATTTTAGTTTTTCATAACTATAAAACCCAAGCCTTTCTTGGAAGCATCATTGTATATCACAAAACATTATCCCCTTCTCAGAAATCTGAGTAATCCTAAATTTATCAGCCTTATATTTACCTCGTTGATGATTTTCTCACATTATTTTGTCCATAAATACTTTTCCCCATTTCATTTTAACTTAGTTAGCGGGCTCGACAATGATGATAAATTTCTCACAAAACATCTATTATACCCTGCTAATCAAAGAAAACTACCAATTTTTGGGACATTAGAGGATCATGCCCATTCATTAATTACCATTGTTTTCAAAGGGTCTAAAAATATTTCTTCACTTATGATCACTAGTCCCAAAATGTGACTTTCTTCCTGCAAAAGTCACACTTTCGTAACATTGTGTTCAGCTTCTCCTTCTTCAATCTCACCGACACTAGCCTTATATGCCCTTCATGTTCGTCATTACTCTTTTAGTAGATGAGAATATCTTCTATAAACACTACCAAAAAATTTACAAGGTAATTTCTAAAGATTATATTCCTCCAATATATGATATTTGTAGGGTCATTATTAAGTCCGAATGGAATCACCAAAATCTCAATGAGTCAATAACTTTTACAGAAGGAAGCCTTCTGAATATCATCCTTCTTCACCTTTAGCTGCTAATGTCCAGAACATATATCCACCTTTGAGACGTACTAAGCTTCTCCCTATTGATCAAACATGTAATCAATACATAGATGTGGATACTTGTTCTTTAAGGTGATCTTATTAGGTTCCCGATATTCGATACACAGCCACATTAATCCATCCTTATTCTTAACAAAGTGCACTGGATCACAACAAAGTGATGCACAAGGGAATATGAACCCTTTGTCCAAATCCTCTTTAACCTGTTTCATTCACTCTTCTAGTTTGATAAGAGACATACAATTGGGACACTATGATATAATAGTTTCTCATGGTATGAGTTATATTGGGAACTTTATCTCACAATATGGGGGAAGTCTGAGTAACAATTCAGGTAATACATCACTGTATTCCATCAAAATGAGAACTCCCCTAGGTCGATACCTTCCAATGACTAAATTATTTGAACGAGGTATTCTTCTTCATGGGGATTCAAAATCCACATGGTTGAAGGATTTTTCAAATGAGATTCCTAACATTCATTGCATTTCTAGAGGATCATGGGATGGTTTAGATTATGCACTGATATTTCTTTTTCCTGGTTGTTTATATGTTCTCCATATAATGGGAGCCCACCCATACCCTGTATAACATGAAATTACATCAATGTAAGTATTGTGCGATTATCTAGAAGAATATTCCCACATACTACAACATGATAATAGTACAACACATGGTATGGAATGATTGAACTAGTAGTTGTTTTTATAGATATCTCTACAAAAAGGTTTTAGGGATTTGATTTAATAGTTCTAGATAACATAGATGTTATAATGTAAAACGTTGAACTCGAATCAAATAAGAATTTTTCCATTATTTAGTGAATCAAAAGTGTACCTTGTACGAATTAATTTTCTTCCCCCACATCTTCTGTATTGATGGCATAAGCCATTCATTTATTCATTATACTTTGTGGTTGATGACTCTAATTACCCTTAAAGACTCAGCATTTAGTGCACTATCTTGCATAGTTCCCTATATCCCTATTGTTGTTGCTTTGAACTTTGGGTGGTTCACTCATTTCCACCACCACATTTTCCTTTTTCCTCATCTCTTTTAGACATTCATGATCATGGTGACCTTTTCTCCCACACTTGAATCATTTCCTTATCCCATTCAGGTTGTTCCCATGATGTTTCTTTACATATTTTTCCATGTGGGTTTTTGAGTTTTTTTCCACCTTTCTCATTTGATCCTCCAGATAGAAACTCCATATTTCATTTAATATTACCATATCAGGGGTATAATTATCTAAAATTCATCTCCACTTTATTAACACATTAAAAAACTTCTTCATAAATCTCAATGAGTTGAATTGCAAGATCCATTCAAAGGCGTGGTTTTAAACGACTAAAGAATCTACCAAATTCTTTTACCGTTGTTTATAACAAAACCCGAAGCATACCATGAATGAATTTTGATCATTTCTTCGTAATCTTTGATAGATTCACCTTAATTTTTATTCTACTATATGAATTACCTCTCTATCTATGTATTAAGACTTCGAGGAAAATACTTATTAAGAAACAAAATCTTAAATTCATCCCACTCAATATCTTAAAAATTGTCCCTCTTTTTGGTATTCTAAATCAATTCCCACCAATGATCTGCCTCTCCATCTAGAGGATTAATAGTAAGGGTCACATTCTCCATATCAGAAAAATAAAAAAGTGAAATTATCTCCTCCATCGAGTTAACTGATTGTTCCAATCTAGTGGAATGGAATATTAACTAAATGTCAATGGTTGTTGGCAAATAAAAACACATGATATCAAGTTTCTCCCTCTTATGTGAAGGAATACCTTACACATTATTATGGTTTTTCCCATAAACTAATATAGATGTGTAATAATTGAAATCAAATTTTGAACTCCACCATATAAAGTATTGGGAATGTCATCGGGGTAGTTGTTGCATTGTCCCTCCCATGGGCTCTTTGACTAGTTTCTCCTGGTTCCCACCATTTCCTAAAATATAAAAGGTTACAATATAGCAGATGTAAATAAGTCATCAATAATATATCCATTATTTAAATCAACTATAAATTCATA
Organism: Viscum album; assembly: GCA_963277665.1. Taxonomy (NCBI): domain Eukaryota; kingdom Viridiplantae; phylum Streptophyta; class Magnoliopsida; order Santalales; family Viscaceae; genus Viscum; species Viscum album. The sequence goes on along the minus strand of OY728151.1, from coordinate 497,070,484 downwards.
TATTATGGTATACCTATGTTTATAAAATCATATTGTGTATTTACATATACTTAATCTCATACTATGGGTTTCATTATAGTTTTTTAATGCCAATTCCCAAATTAACTAAACTGTCCTATAACACCAACTATTGAGACCCTACTTTTTTTACATTAAAATTACATAATTTTAATGAAAAAAAAAATAATAAAATACACAATAAGGATACAAAGGTTTAGTGTCTTGGGAAAACTAGGACTATACATATCTTTTACAATGAAAAACAAAAACATTTATATAATTCATCATTCTCTAGATTATTATTGTCCCTTGGATTCTCTTTAGTACATGTAGTAACCTGAGGATATAAATCAAAAAATGATGATGGAAAAATACATGTTTGGGGATATATATGATCATGGAACAATATTATATGGGTTTAGCATATTCATAACACCATTATCATGGTTGGAAGTATTAGATAAAGGCATGGAATGTGGCGATGCATAAAAATGAAGCATCATGTAATAGTGGTCAACTACCACGCATATATGATTACAAATATATAATCATGTGCATACATATTTTAAAATATTCATTAGATAAATCACATTACCCAATGCATTTGAGAACTGTATAATTTTGGGAGCACCCATCACATCCTAACATTTACATTATCATGCATGCCACATAGAACATATATCAATATTTGATATATAATTACCCATGAATTGTAATAGGTTACATTTAATAAATCAATCATTCAAAAAAATTATTCCCAAAAATGGAATAACATAATTTTTATAAGAATCATACACCATGAGTGAAGAATAAACAATCTCAAGAAGTATAATGTTTGTTTTTTTAAAAGATGTTTTCTTTTGTAAACCATCGTAATTATTATAAACTCAATTAGATAAAATGTATATATATGATAAGGTAATATTATGATGAATAAATGATATTTATGGAACATCCATAAGGAAAATGGGGTGAAAGATGGAAACCCCAAACAAAGAGAGTTACGTATGAGAATTTCCCCTAACCTTATGTCCAAATTCATTCATCGCATTAATGTTCTGTATAATCACATTTTATTCATTAACTAAAAAACATTTCATAGATGGATATAATAGATTATGATTTTTATGTTCTTTTATGTCCCTTTGGATTAGTTATATAGTTTAATTTTGTCATTTGTGAGTGTTCATTGTCATTGTTTTAGGATATGGTAATTGGTATACATAAATATAAGTTAATTTAAAATGAGGATGAACATACAGAATTGGTATTATATGTTATTAATTATCCTAAATAATATGAAATGATCTTATAATGTATTTGGATATATACCAAGATTACGATTCATTAGAATAATGTTAATGATGATCGTTTTACGTTAATTTTTCCAGTTTTTCAAACACATTTAACAGATTTTTTTTATAAAAAATTATTATGAGTATAGATTATTTTAAATTCTTAAAAATGGTAATAAAATCCACATTAAAAGCTTTTTTAAAATCATTTAATGGTATTATTAACATTATTGATGGTTTTTATAGAAAAAAATTGCATCGCCTGTGATTTCTGTAAATTGACACATCACGAGCGGTGATTTCATTTTTATTATTATATAGAGAGTAAGAGGAGTTTAATGATATATTTTACATTAACATGATAAAATTTGAGTATATTTGTGGAACTAGTTTTATCATACAATTTATATAGAGGTAGTTCATGAGATAATATGAAAAGAAATAGAAAATTGGATGGAAATTAAAAGAAAAATTGAGAGGATTTACCTCATGAATTATCCCCTATAGTTCCTGCCCAAGGAACCTAGGCTTGGTATTTTTAGGATACCAAGATCCATTGGATGTGGAAGAGGCTCTAGGGGAGTGTATTGGGAAGAATATATGCATTCTTCAAAGAATAAGAGTGTATGGAGAAGGGGTGTGAGGGGAATTATTTCTAGTTCTGGAGAGGGGTGTTTTCACCAGGCACATAGTTAAATTAGTTTTAGATACATGATGAATTATTTGGTCATGTATGACATGGGTTGGGAATAGTCATAAGAATCCCTGTAATGTATTATTTGTATCATGGGGAGTGTTTATTGAAAATACATTTTTGGTGTTTTAAATGATATTCTAAATGATCTTATTATTGGTGTTGATCATATTTCGACCATGTACCTCAAAATCATGACATCCAATATTTAATCATTTCCATAATTTAGAGTAAATTGTTTTTATCCATGATATTTTTCATCGACATATCTATATACGTTTTTCATTCCAATTTAGTTGATTAAATTTTAATTGTTTCAGTTATATTAATTTCCATATTGATTATTCCTTATATAATTATTTGAATGGAAAGAGATTTTAGTTCTTACCTTTCTGTATTCTGTGTACATTGAGTTTATTTTTTATATTGAATGTTTGTTTAGTTATTTACCTTTCTGTTGTTATTATTCTAGTAGATTCACTATTTCATCCACTATTATTAACCCTTACTGATCATTTGTTCTCACCCTTATTATTCTTTTATTTCCCGAGGATTCCATGAAGTATACTAATAAATACATGCAAGGATACACTAGATGGACAATGTATCAATCATCTGAAGAAAAAAAAATATTTTGTAATTTAGTTTATTTATTTTTAATAAAAAACTTATATATCTAACTGATTTACCAATAATACTAAACTTTTTGGTCGATCCAGATTTCATTCCTAGTAATCATGCAAATGTAATTATAGTAAAACTTGGGACATGGTTTTTTGAGGTCATGTCACTACATTACTTCATACAAGAAAAGGTAAAATATGTCGAACAATGTATGTTTCTCAATTTTCCAATTGAAAAAGATGGTATTTTGTGATTTGTAAACATATTATGTTGGTATTTTCGTTATAGTTGAAGAATGAGTTATTGAACAAATAATGGTTTTCTTTATTTTCCATTCATCTCAGATGAAATATGACGTACCAGGAACATCCATTGTATTACTTATATGGTATAATGAAATAAGATATTACTAATGTTTCCATAAATTGTTTGAATTTTAAATAGGTTAAATATAATGAAAATTATTTATGGGAATTATTCAACCATTTCTATTTCTAAAGTGCAAATATGATAATATATTAAAGAAAATCATGGTGGTATTACAATATAATTCTCAAGGTAATAACTCAATTTGAGTTTTTATTGATTAATTATCTAAATATGAGTGCTTCCATCATATTTGAGACATGATTTATTTTGATGTCCTTCTATCATATACATTAAAATGATAATGTAGTCTTACATGGAGTTCATCTCTCCATTATATAATTCTACGATCATATTTTAACCACAATTTTTGGGAATGGAATTTAGAATTTGTTTGGTATAATAGTAATTTTTAGTAGTTCATTATACCCTTAATATGATTGATACTATTACAGAAAAACTCATCCCTTGTAAGATACAATTCATTTTATTTTGACAGATTACCAGGGAAGTTAGGATCAATATATTTAATTGTATTAGTTTTACAATAACAATATTTTTCATTCCAGAAAATAGATGGGGCCTATGAGGAATTATATGTAAATAGGTATCAAACATAAACTGTCTAGGATGATATATAAGAAAGGATGTTGTTGGGACCATAATTGGTAACAGAAATGGAAGGGAAGGTTTATTGGATTTACTAATATATGATGAAAGATCAGAGTAGGAATTATGTTTTTCATGATTTCTAGAGGAAACCCCATTATTTTAAGTTATGTGATCATGTTTATATTAAATTATTTCCATAATAAATTTTAAAAAAAATTGCTAAAATTGGGAATCTAAATCTATAATTAGTTGTACCGTATGAAATATTGTGGAATGTTTGTAAGATTCTTTTCTTTTCTGGGCAAGTTTGAATATCATTTATAGGCAATAGATTGCCTTGTTTTGAGAATATACTAGTTGGATTTTATCATGGGGAGATTTTGGGTCAAATTGTATAATTTGGGGAGGAAGAGAGGTAGTGTATGGTTGGTACATTTTTTCCCAAACCTTACGCACAACATCCTAAATTGGGCAAGCCAAAATATATAGTATTCACATTATTTCCTCAAGGTTCCTCAAAATTTTATCCCAGATACTAGTAACCGTGTAATACCCATTGGTTAGATTTATATTTTGGGTTAATGGTGTGGGTAAAAATTGTACCCCATAGAGGAAATAGTGAACACATAAATTTAGTCCCCAAAAAATTCATTATAATTTTCCCGAACCACTATCTTATCTCCATAAACACCCGATAATAACACTAAACCATATTTTATTGTGTTTTTAAAGGTCCTAGATGAATTATATGGAATTTGAACCTCTATTATTGATGAATAAAAGACGAATTTAGGGATAAAACGAATCAAGGCATTTGGTTTCTTCTTGGTCTGATCCCTCTCTTATGTATCTCTTTCCAAATAAAAAGGGGATGGTTTTTCCCTATTGGAGATGGTTTTGTATCTAGTATTGATGGATATTGATTATTTTGATCATGGGCCTATATTTTCAATCTAGATCTCATTTTTTGTATTGATATTGGTTATTCCAAATCAATTTTTTATTTTTTTGTTGGTGTTAGTTGATTGATTATCTTGAGGTAAGTGGAATAAATTAAATTCCCATTTTCTTAAATTCGAATAACATGTATGTATTGTGAAATTTTAACTAGTATATTTGAAAATTAAAAATTGAATTGATTAAATCAATTGATTAATTATTTTATGGAATTATGTAATTGATTAATTTAGTTTCTATATAAATATGATATGAGTTGAAAACAGGAAAGTTGAATTTGGATATTTTGATTATGAAATTCTGATAATGAGATTAATTAATTGATTAAATAATTAATGAATTATTTTAACTTTGGAATTAATGGGAAAATTGGGACTGTGTAATTAGTCAATTCATATGATAATGATTTAATTTATTATCGGAATGAAGGGATGGTTGACATGAAATTAATGGATTATAATATTTTAATATTGAAAATTGATTTATTATTAAATTCATCATTCTATTCCTTTTGATTGAATTATTTAACTATGAGTTATTTTGATCATTGAAATTGTAAATCGTTATGAGAAATGTGGTATGTGGGTTAATATTGATTAAAATTAGATGATGTAATGTACTATATATATATATATGTATAATTGAATGATATATGATTTTGGAATGGGGACTGAGGTTTTAGATAACCATATTTGATAAATGAGTTTGGTAAAGGGACTAATGATCTAAATACTCATTTGTGACATTGTGGTTTGGGATAGTGAATGAGGCTCCAAATAATAATTTGTGATAAAAAGTGTAGTATAGGGACTGAGGATCCAAATAGCCATGTTACATTGAGGTGTGGGATAGTGGGAGTGGTTCCAAATACCCATTGGATATTAGAAATGTTTTTCTACAACCATTATATTAGCATTAGACTATAGTACAAGATGATCAAGATATGAAATTAAATTAAATTATTAATGAAAGACCATGTTTTATAATGTTTTTTAAACATCCAATGTGATATGGTTCACACACAGACATGAGACAAAGAAGGTTTTGAGGGTTTGGGTACACTAGGGAAACCATTGGTTTATGTTGTTAAATAATGAATAATTAAGTATTTTATTTTTTACTTTATTTTATCTACTTTATTATTTATAATACCAAAAAAAAATATTATTAACAACATATTTTTTTATTAAATTGGTGGAGGCCTACTGTGTTGTGCTCACACCCTACTCAAGTTTCATTATTGGTACCTAAATATAAATTATGTTTGTAGGATATGATAAGTTCATGAGCCATATACCAGATCGATGAGTTTTGATGGAGCATGGATGAGGAAACCATACTCTATCTATTCCTACTGGATAGTTTTCAATGTATTTATTTTGTGTTTTTCAATTTTATACTGGAAAATTACATGGAACTAGATATCTATTATTTAGTTTTGAATATTTTATTCGTGATTTGGTCATTATGTAATAATAGTATTTGTATGGTTATGGTTATATCTTTTTGATACATTTTATTGTTTTGCACTATTTTTATGGTATGATAAGGTTTTTATTGTCTCCCCGTGATAAATAATAGACCATGGATGCTATTAGGTTGGATCTAGAATATAAGGATACTCTTATATGGTAATTTTACCAACAGGGTTGGGACACTAGTGTGTGGTAGCCATGTCAGGATGTCATAGAGTGGTATCAAAGGGATTTTTTTCAATTAAATTGCACAATGGGAATGTCATACATGAGAATATAATGAGTCATGAAATTTTTAACAGCTTCTTCATGGTGGTTTCTAACGCATGTATGAGGGTAAAATCCATCTACCTTGGGTGGGAATTTATATTATTGATTTTTCTTCATACATTTGGATATTATTTCACCTTATGTGAGGCACCTATCATGTGATTTTTTTTTATTTTTTCATTGAATTTATTATATTTGAATCATGGACTTGTCTTTCATCAGAGTAGAGAATGCATACATCATTCTATCAAATGAATATTATTTTCTAACATACATCATTTAAGTCATGCAAGAAAAAAATTATAATTTCGTTTGAGTTGATGAAATTGAAATATTTTTCCATTATTTGGTAATTAAACTAATCATGGTTCATAATATGACCATTAATGTAATAAAATGATTGAAGATGTTAATTAATGGGTGTATAATGATACATGAATACTGATATGGATTATATACTTTTATCTAGTCCAATATGTATTATTATTAAGAGAAGTGTTAGTGCCTCAGTTATTACCATGTTGTTGGGATAATATAAAATGGATTTTTATGTATATTGGTGAATTCCTCATTTTTACTATGCTAAAATTAAAAATTTTGTCCTCATGTGTGTGTTAGTAATTTTATAGACATGCCTCCATGTAGAAATTTTTAGATAGGATGATAAGAGGGAATTGTTGGAAATGATCAACTAATAGTGGATCCTAAAGAACTGATAATGTTGGTGAAGGTCCTAGATAGTAGATCCTTGAGAAATTTCTACACTTAATGGTTTTTATAGAAATATACCTATTGTGGTTATTATTCAATGTATCTATCATGACATGGGAGTTTCAGTTTCAGTTCCCTCTGACATTCACTAGAGGATGGACTTGAGCCATCTGAGATTCGGATTGAATCTCCCTTGACTATATGTGACCTTTTAGAGAATCATACTAAGAAGAGAGTAATTATGGCTACATACATGTTATGAGGATTATCAATGTGAAGGTTGTATTTTTAGGCTCGAATGGGGAAATAATATTTTATGTCATTGGTGGAAATTTTGGAGGAGTTCTTTAAACACTTTTATACAGAGACACTTTGATGGGAGAGGGTATCTGAGTTCATGGGGTTCACTTAAATGAGAATGTTTTTGATAATCTATGTTGGTTTATTTACCAACATGCAACAATTTTCTTCTATTCTATAAGGAGAAGAGACAACTGTGGAATAACATTTCAAGGATGATATTAAATGTGAGATTATGTCCAAGGTTAATTTCATTTCGTTGAAAAAATTATTAGAATTGTAGGATCATGCTCCCATATATAAGGGGATCTGAAAAGAAGCTTACAATGGGGATCATGTGGATTCTACTATATGATCTAGATGTACATACTATGAGGATAATAATCATCATTATGAGAATTTTTTTATAGATTAATAATGAAGAGTCGCGATGGGGAATGATCATTTACTCAAGATCTTACCTGATTGAATTTTTAATACTATGGTATGTCGAGTCACTTTTGTAAGAATGGTCCCAAACCACTGGTAGAATTCCTATCGTTTTATTTAATAGAAAATCTATAGTGGTTTTAATGTAACCCACAACATACTAATAATGATTGGCTAGTTAGGCAGAACAGGTGTTTGGGATGTGGATATTCTATATGGTATCAATGTGGAAACTTGAGTTCTATTGACTATAGAGGAAAAGGTACTGTATGTGGTGCATCATAGAATGGGATCCCATATCTATAGAGTGGTGAAACTCAAGGGACTCCGGGTGAAAAAACAAGGAATATTATCATGATATCTTCATGCATTTTAACATATAGCTGTGGAAAATGAGGATGGACAATTGATATTAAGATGTACTATTCTTGTATCATATATTATTTTGAGTTCCATTTTTGATAATGGTACCTATAATTTTTTAACATATTCCCAACATGTGAATTATTCGAGTATGGAGGTGGAGTTTTTTAATGGGGTTATGTGGATAGATACACATTTTAGAGTATGTTCAACAAACATCAATTTTTGATAAGGGTTTTCTCTCGAGGATGGGGAGTATTATTTTCATAGGGATCTCTATATTCATAATACTTATTGATACAACATTACTATGGGCATGGAATAGTTAGTATCATATTAAGGCCACATATGTTTCTATCGAAATCACGTCATTTATGTCTCATTTGGGGGGAAAATATATTGACTATAGAGAGTGGGATATCGACAATGGTTGTGTAAGACCAATTCATCAACAACTGGGGGAGATCACCACTATGGTTGAAAATAATATTCTTGATAATGGGGTTGAAAAGCATGTAATCTTCCCACCCATGGTGAGAAGGTTCCTGTACCTGTTTTTGAAGGTCTTCATAGGGTTTTCACATGATAGATATGTGGGATTTATAGTTTAGTTATGTCCTAGAGTTGAGACGGTTTATATTCCACCAAATATAACTGTACACATAGAGCTCCGAGAGCTTAAGACTCAATTGGAATAGTTGATGGATATGTTCTTTATCTATCCAAGAATATTTCCTTGTGATTCAACAGTTTTGATTTCATATAAGGATGATGTGATTTTGTTCTCATAAGTTTATTATCAGCAATTGAACTGGATGATGGTAAAGAATCAATATCCTCTTTCATGTATTAATGATCTATTTGATGTTTTGATAGGATCATGGGTTTTCACCAAGATTGTCTGTATATCAGGGTTTCATCAACTGATATTTAAACATTATGATATATTGATGACTACATTTAGAATTATGTTGGGATATTAGGACATCATTTTGATTCCATTTTGGTTTAATAATGAACCATCATATTTCATGTCCTAGATTAATATAATCTTCAACTAGTTCCTGGATCTATTTGTGGTACTACTTGTTGAAAGAATATTTATGTTCATCAAGACTCGTGATAACCATTCACAACATCTTCACATCATTTGAGTACACATAGAGAATATCTTATATATGCCAAAATATTTATATGTCAGTTTTTTATAGATCATGTACAGTTCTAGGGTCACATTATCTGAGTGTATAATGTGTCAGTGGACCTATAGAATGTTTAGGTAGTGATTTCTTGGGATAATACCAACATATTTTTAGATATTCTTAAATTTTTGGGGTTAGTATAATATTATCAAAAGTTCATATAGAACTTCTCTCTTTCAAATGAACCTATTTCTGACCTGAATAGAATGGGAGTATAGTTTTTATGGCATGATCATTTTAAAATTATTTCTAGTAGTTGATGAAGTGCTTTAATATAACACCAATCGTGATCCTAAATGAACTATGTCAGGTGTAACCATTGTTTTCTAATGAACCTAGGATCATACATGTTTTGATGATTATATAGGGTGATCTAGTTTTAGAATATGGGGCTTTATAGTTTGTGCAAAATGATTAAATTACCCTATGCATGATCTCGAGTAATATATAGTTGTTTACACTATCATGTGTAGGAGGCATTATCTATTAGGTGAAATATTTAATATTTTTTCTAATCAAAATATATTATTGAATATATTTTCTGAAATACATTTAAATCTTCGAATGTAATAGTTGATTAATTGAATGCATAAATTTGATTTTGATCTAGAATATAATCCCAAAAAGGGAAATACTGTTGCTAACACATTATGTAGGAAAACATCGACTCAAGAAGATCTTGATCCTAGTATTGGGTGGATAATGATGACTTTATAGGATATGATGAATTTTTTTGTTTTTAGGGAAAGAAGGATATGAATCTCATATCAATTTTAGTGGTTTATAAAATTTTGAGTCTGTTCAGGGAATGATAGTTAAAAGTTCTAGAATGTAACGACATTAGGGAATGACTAAAAGGTGGGAAGTCCCCTTCCAATTAGAACACTAATAAGGATGAGATCATCTATGTCAAGAATTGGGTTATTATTATCACATATATGAGAGGGGATCTGATGCATAAATTTCATACATCGAAGTGGGTGGTGCATCCATCTGTGAACAAAATGTACAAGGACTTAGGAGGATTGTTTTTGTTGTCGATCATGAAGAAGGAGATAACAGGGTTTATGAAACATTATGTACCTATCAATAGTTAAATGATCAGTTTCAATGACCTGTTAATTTAATATATATATTACCCATTTTAGAATGGATGTGGGATTATGTTACCCTGTGATTTATTGTGGGGTTTCTAAGGAAGCCTCATATGAATGATGCTACTTGGGTGGTTGTGGAATAATTTCAATAATTAGCACATTTCATTCAAATATAGTAGAATTATTTTTGGATCAGTTGGGGAAAATGTTGGTTTAAGATATATATCATCTAAATGGGGTTCAATATAGTACTCTTTTAGAATGCGACTTGAGTTTTACATTAGGCATATAACAGGGCTTGTAGAAAATTCTTTGTAGATCGTCCCAATAGAATATAACATTCCACCTACAGAAAGATAGGACATCAGAGGATACTATATAGGTTTCTTAGGATATGATACTAGTGTGTGTTATTGAATTAAGTGGGTCTTGTCATAATTACATAGAACTCATTGATTTTATGTACTACATTAGTAATAAAAAAAGTTATAAATATCAAAGAATATGAGGGTATCTATAGTATGTCATTCATACCATATCTATGTTGGATGGAGGGTGGTGAGAGTCAGAGATGTTGGGATCTGGTCTCATGTAGGAGACAATGGAGTTGGTTAAGATGATTCAAAAATGTATGGCTATGGATCATAGTAGATATATGTTGTACACTGAGAGATGTCGATGACCCTTAGAGTTTATAGAGTTTTATCATGTGTACCCTATATTGTCTCCTGGATTGGGTCATTGTAGTGTTCAGTGAAAAATAATATCATCACCTACATTTTTTGGACAATTTGAGGTTGTGGAGTTATTTTGGATGGTGAAATACAGATTGGAACTTTTGAATATGTCCAGTGATATGAATAATGTTTTTCATGTTTCATAACATCGATGGTATCAACCCTACCCTTCTCATGTGATCACAATAGGCGTTTTTCAATATGAGACTATTTCTCCATTTATAGATCATCTGATATGTGTTTTTTTATCCTGGTGATAATTTGTTTTGGGGAATCACTGTCTTGAATGTTCACGTATTATGGTAGCATTAATGTGTTGAGGAAGAAACATAAGACCATGAATCATACTTGTGGGCTCATGGGTCTAATATTTATCACTTCTTATCATAGTGATTCTTGGATGTACCAGTAATAGATTGTCTATTATAAGGGGGTATTATAAAATACAGACCATATATAGAGATGTATCAATCTCAGTTATGTAATTTTTTTTCTTATTTTCATTATATCTGGGATGGATATACCATGGGGTCTATTTTTGTGGAAATTAGGGAATTTTGGAATGAATATGGAGCTTTAAAGTTTTTTCAATGTTTTCCCAAACTTTTCACCCCACCAAGTAAAAAGTGTGAACCCAAATAGAGTGGATTTTCATGGCTAGTGTATCGTTTCTCCAACTGTGTTCCCTCTTTGAAGTAACAATGTGACACTCCAATTAGTGGTTCATAGTTAGGTTAAACTGTGTGCCCTGTATAGGAAATCATGAGCTCAAAAATTTAATCCCCTGATAATTCATTAATTTTTTTCCAAATCATCATATTATATCCCAAAACACCATATATTGACCCTAAGTCATTTTCTCTCATTTTTTTGAATCTTTTAAAAAAATTCAATGCTTTTAAAACAACAATCGTGATTAATGGAATATCTGCTGATGGATCTTTACATCTCATAGTATGTTTATTTGTCAAGATTAGATCTCTCTCTTCCATCGCACTTTCTGGATAAAAATGGGAAGGTTTCAATCCATTAATATAGGGTTTAGACCTATGATAAAATAATATAGATTCATTTGACCTTGGTTCTTTGTTTTTGATCTAGATCTCATTCCATGTAGTGATCTCAGTTCTCCACATCAATTGGGGACATACATTGGTGATATTTCACCAATGATATTGAGGTTGGATGTTTGGTTTCCATTATTCTTTTCATGAATCCTAATTATATATCTATATTGTGTAATTATAATTTGAATGTTGAAAATTTAATCTTTAATTAAATAAATTAACTAAATAAATGTTTTTTGAGATTTTCGAATTAATTAATTGAGTTTCCATATGAATATTATATTTTTCAAATTTCAAAAAAATTAATTTGGAAATTTGGATGATGAAATTGTTAAAATTGGATTAAATAATTGGTTAATTAATTAATGGAATGTTGTAATTGGTGAGCTGATGGAAAAAATAGGATTGCATAATTGTTAAATTAATGTGATAATGAATTAATGGAAAATGTGAAATATGTCATAATGGAATTGACCATAATGGAATAATGGGTTATCTGATGTGAAAACATAAAAATGGTTTAATGGTGAACTAATCATATTATTACATGTGATTAATGTAATGAACCATGATTTGTTTTAATAGTTGATATGGTATTTGTGATGTTTAATTTATAAGAAGGTCAATGTTTATTAACCATGATTGATGTGAAATAAGTGTGATTGATTTATATATGAGTGTGGTACAACGATTGATGATCTAAATAACATTATGTAATAATTATGTTTATCATCGGGAATGATGATCCAAATACCCATATGTGAAATTGGGGTTTCTGACAGGGATAGATGCTATAAATACCCATAAGTTATAGAATGTGTGGGAATGGTAATGGAGGCATAAATAACCATGTGACATTGAGTTTTGGGATAAGGGAAGGAGGCTCTAAATACCCATAGGGTGTTAGACATGTTGTTTTATGACCATGAGATTGGAATTGTAAAATGGTTCCTAATGAATGTAATGTGAAATTGAATTAAACGGATATTGAAATCCCATTAGTTATAATAAATTGTGAATTTCTAGTGTGATGTTATTCAGACTCCGGCATGGGAAAAATAAGGCATTGAGGGTTCAAATGTCCAATGGATCCCATGGGGATTATTTGGTTAAAAAAATAATCAAATATATAAAATATTAACCTTATTTTTTGAATTTTTATTTATAATACTAAATAAACTATTATTGATTGGATATTTTTTTGAAGCTGTTGTTTGTGGCCTATTTAGTTATACTCACACCCTACCTAGTATTCTTGGTAGGTTCCCAACTAGACATTATGATTGTATGACAAAGTAAGGTAGTGATACCTTGGTTAGATTGATGACGTGGGATGGTGAATGGATGAGTGAACCTGACTTGTTATTATGGAACTCTAGGGAGTTTTTTGTGTCTTTATTTTTGGGTTTTCATCCTAACACATGACACATATGTGGAATGACATATCGATTTCTTCATTTTGAATTTTGAATGCATGTTTTTTTAATTACGTGATTTTGTTATTGTTTTGGTAATGGTTATAACTAATGGATATTGTTTATTTATTTCTATTGTTATGCTTTTTTGATAAAGAGTGTATAGTATCTCCATGATTGATATTGAACCATCTCTACTTGTCTTAAGCCACTGGTGTATGGGGAGGCACACAATTTCTCTTGTGAAAAATTTTCTCAATGCATTGGTCTGTGGAACCCAGGTTGGGAATTCACAATTATGGATTATCTTTTCACCAAGTGTCATTTGTTTCTTGATTATCCTTGTTACAGAACATTTATCATTTATCGATGTTATGAAAACATGATTAGAATTAATAAAATGTTTTTAGACCATATATAGTTTAGTTGGAAGATATCATTTCTTATGTGTAACATCATGTTATAATTTATGTGCTTAGATTCTATGTGTTGTGGAATAATGCGATTCGGTGGGATAATGTTTTTTGGAGAAATTGTATGGTTGAAGAGGCAACATTTTAATCTAAAAATGACATAATGAAAAGATATCTCCAGTTCCTAAAAAATGAATAAAATATTGTTGTCATATTTTCTAAAACTTTTTTGTTATTTAAAATCCAATTTAATAATTTAATAAATCCTTTTCATATATCTTTACATGACTTAGATAGAAATATTCCATATAAGAATAGAATATAATTTTTTTTATCCCAAAATAAAAAGTTTAAATTAAACACTATGAAAATATAGATTAATTAAGAATAATAATTTATAAATTTTAAAAAATAAATTTGAGAAAATATATTTAAATTCAAAAATAATCATATCAATATTTTTGGTTTTGAATAATTAGTATTTCTTTAAAAACATTGGTCATTCAGTTAATACTGAAAAATACCATTTTAATGTATTTTATACTAAATTATTTAATTTATTTAAAAATAAAAGTGTGTTTTGAATATGATTTAATGTAACATGTATATTATTTGGATATATTTAATAATCTTAATTAATTTTGAATCAACATTATTTTTTATTTTAGTATATATTTTTTCTTCATTTTTTATTTTGGATTTGTCTACAAACTATTTTAAAATTAATAATGCTTCCCCATTAAAATTAATTGCGATAATGCATATTTTGGATTACATTGAATGAAATTTATCGATTATATATATATAGTTTAGTTTAATGACAAATATTAATTATAATTATTGATATATTTAAAATAAATTCATGTTTTTATCAAATAAACACACTTCTTGAAAACTCTCTTTTTCCATCATGTCTATGGGTTTTTTTTAGAATACATTTTCCCACATATTTGAATTTAATTTGGTTAGATGAAATATATAATAATAATTTGAATAATTTATATTTTAAAATAATGAAAAATCTATTTTTTAATATAATGAATATTGAAAAAACAATAAAAAAATATTTACTGTTGGTAAGGTAATAAGTGATTTACTAGGAATACAAATTAAAATATACTTTTTAAAATAACCAATAAACATGTTTAATATATATGTTTTATTCATATTTTGAACATATTAAGGAAAATTCTTAGTAGTGGGTTATTTTTAATTCTTGTGGAATTTGGAAAAGGTGGTAACACCATTTTCTTGAAAAAATAATAAGTGTTCTAATTACATCACTTATAAAAAGACACCCCTCTCTACTATACAAAATTCCATCAAAGAATTTTTTTTCATAAAAAAACCATCCAAAATATATTCATTATTTTTCTCCCAAAGATATAGAGAACAAGTTTTTATCATAAATCCATCACATGAGTGATTTTGTGCTTAACTAAAGTGGTTTCCATAAGAAGATGTGTCCTTCTTAACTGTGGATTATTTTTTATTTTGTCATATAACTCCATTAAATATTATTCCATATTTCCTATTTAATAAAACCATTATTTCAATTATAATGATAATATATTATTTTAATGAAATAACCTAACTCTCTATCATCTTCCATCAAATAGGACACAAGATCATCCTTCATGTGTACATAGGATAGTCGCCTCACCATCTATTATCATTTTTCCATGATTTACCATCATTGATTTCTTTAATGATGGATTTTACATTCACACATGGTATTTGTAACATATTTACACATCAGGAGTTATTATATTAGATATACCCTTTTTCTTTTCATTATGTGGTGGATACGACTATGTATTTTATGTGTAACATAAACTATAGCCTAGAAAAGTGATATGATTTGTTTTTTCAATAAATCATTACATACGATGTTAGAAAGATAAAATTAAGTAAACTATCTAATATACATGAAATAATAATAATGATGATGATGACTTATTTATCATTCATAAAATATAATATATCAATTTTATTCTCATACCAACAAATAATAATATAAATCTTGGATGTGTGGACTACCACTCCATGAATCGATGTGATTAATTTTTCATAACTAAATAAAATTGATACAATATATATGTATATTAATTTAATTAATAAGTTATTTATGATATTTGAAAAAAAATTAATTAAAAAAATTCATATATTCCTTCTATAATGATAATCGAAAAATAGAAATGTTACTCATGCATACATACGACCAACCATCCCCATGATTATAACATAATTCATTATTCAGAGCCATCATTCATTGATGGTTTTAAAAATAATAGTTGATGATTAAAATATGATATTTATGTGTTATTTTTTATTTTTCATAAGTTTCTTAATGACTACATTGACCAATGGTCAATCCACGAAATTTAAGTTTGAAAAAAATTCAAATATCCTAAAAACCCAAAATATAAATAATTGATTTTGTAATTTTATATAACATGGTATTGAGTGAAATAAAATTAATATTAAACAAGAAATATATTATCAATGAAATAAATATTTATAATATGTTTGTTACTGTGGCTCATAAAGAGAATACAATTTAAGTTGGACTAAAGGTAATTGACTTCATTAAAATTTCCTTTAACTGAGGAATATTTACATGTTATGCACCTATATTCATTTGTGATGTATATATGAAGATCCATTTCTATGTGATAACATTAATCTATTTATTCTAATGGTATATAAAGTCTTTTTTAGTGATATTTTTAAATGGTTCTTTTGATTTAAATATTTCTTATATGATTACGGACTTTTAAAAAAATGATTTTAATATTTTTCATGTCCCTTTATTTTTCTTCCATTAACATGTTTTTAAAATGTTTTTATTTTTAATGATTTTTTTATAAACCATTTTCTTATTTTTCAATTTTTTTGTGAAAATGAATCATCTTATCAAATTTTGTATTTTTTTTACGAAAAATAAAATTAATTATCTATTTTAACGTATATAGTGACAATGAGTTTTCCCACAGTTCTGATAATTACTTGAAACCTAGATTCCATATAAATATATATTTTTTCTAAAAAACCCATTGTTTTTGCTATTCAGGCATATTTATGTTCTAAAAACTATGTCTGAAAGAAATAGTATTTTTGATATATAAATGTTTTCTAAAAACTGTTTTTAAAGAGTTTCTCAATGTTTTTATGATGAAATATTGAATGCTTAAATTTTTTTATTCGTTATATTATCCATGGATATTAAATATGATGGGTGTTACTAGATCACGCTGGGTGTGCTCGTCATATCCTATATGATGGGATCATTGGGATAAATAAAAAATTCATTAGGCAAGAGATTATATCCAATGGATACTAAATGCCTTTTATTTTATTTCTAATGAGTTAATCTGGAAATAATTTTATTTCACAAGGAAATATAAATGTTCTTCTTAAATGAATGGATATTTCCTTTCTGGTAAATTGTTTTTAAGGGAAATGGTTTTCAATGGTTTTATGTTTTTCACTGTACTAATGATTTTATTATTTATTCCCATTAATGATATGTTATCCTTTATAGAACATTTAATAAATTCTCATGGTTTTTAAATATGGTTAGGGAAATTAATAGGCCAAGTGGAAAGTCATTGTTATTTTTCATAAGAAAAATCCTATTTTTAAAGAATCATATAATTGAAAAGTTTTATTCTATTGTGAAGTGTCAATTTTTTATTATATTGTATATTTATATATGAGTTATGAACAAATTTACTAGATCTATATACATGAAAATTACCTCAAATTTATGATAATGAATTATTATCATAAAACTAAATATTTTGAAATTTTTAGGGTTAGGCCTATATAGTAGGTATTAGATGATAGTTTAGATAATTATTAAGGTTATCGTTATATTAATTGGACTTCATAGAATGATTTTAATTGTGTTTAATATAAAATGATTTATCATTTTAATATTACAATGTTGCATAATCAAATATATTCTAGTATAGAATGTATCTCCATAGTGAAAAAGGGATGTTGTAGTGGGAGGAAACCAAGAGGAAAATATCCTGGAAAATTAGTATCATCAAATGGTTGGAATTTGAACCAAATAGTTCTTTGAAGTAATATATTAGTTGAAACAATATATGAATGATGGTTGTATCTATTCTAGGGATAAAATTTATCTTACACTATAAATCATGACTTTGTTGGGAAATTTCATGGGTAAATATCCCTTATCATTTTGTGTTTCATATAACATCGTCATATTTGGATTATGAATCAATTGATTAGATATGATATTTTATGTCCTATAATGTTCATAATTTAAAATTGAAAATATTATCATTTATCATTATAAAGGTGAATTTGAATGATGATGGTTGTTGGTTATGTATACTGAAGAGAAATTTGATCTTGTATCCATTTAATTAGTAAAATTTAATAATTTTTTCACTGTGAAGTTATTTCCATGGTTTATTCCACATAGGATAAATAAACTTCCTAGAATTGGGGGAAAATATAATGATTATTTGGATACATATTAATAAACTTTCACAATACTAACTCAATGTAAATTTTTTATCATGAATAGATAATAAAATTAATATATTTATCATAGTATTTAAAAAACCTATAAAATGATATTGGGAAAAATTATAATTAATAAAATATTTTAATGTTTTTTATATTGAAAAATATGAGTTGGAGTTCTCTCAAACTTTTATACATCATGATTATGATAGTACGAAAGAGTCTGAATGGATGGAAATAAAGAAACATAAAAAAATTGATATAATAAGTTGATGTTATAATCATGTGTAATGTGATGTAAAATTAAACTAAGATATTGTCTTATAAAATTAGGGATATGTTTCTAATATTGAATGGTTGGAAATATAGCATGTGATTCTATGAAAAAAAATTTGTGAAGAATCATTTAGTGAGGTAACCAAGAACCATCAAATAGTTAGTTGTTTTAGTTTAATGAGTTGGTTAATTATGATTGTGTGCTCTAGAAGTTAGTATCATATGATTTAAATCATCATGATAAAAATAAAAAGGGTGTAGAAAAATCATTGACTACTTCGAAATTTGATGTGGGGTCATCAAATTAATTTGTTAAAGGTATGTTAGATATATATTATTATTATTCTAATACCCAATATTTTCTATGGGTTTTTTCAATTGTTTATTTATATGATATATTCTTGTAAATTACTTTTATCATGTGAAGAATATAATATAGAAATTTTAATGAAGACTATGTGTATAAGTATTAATGAAATCATGATTTATTGGAATCATCCTTTCCTTATTAGTGGGAAAGTATTTCATAAAAATAATTTTTATTTGGACATAGTAGGGTTCGATATCCTGTTAGGTATGGAATATATTTCATTTTATCATTTTATGATAAATTTTATATCCAATAACATTTTATTCAGTGAATTCATGACCTTGTTGATACTCAAAGAATATGATAAATAGATAATAGGTTATTTTGAAAGTTATATAGTTCATATTATTGAAAATAAATAATTTTCTCAGATTAGTGATGTTCTAGAAGAGAATGAATACATTAAATATTTTATAATGATTTTACAAATGCTTTTTCAGACTAGGAAGATAAATTTATGGTTTAGTTAGTTCCTGATGTTAAGAATGTTTCTAAACCCCCTTGTCTAATGGCTTAAGTGGAAATTTTCTAATTGAAAAATAAATTATTGGATACTTAAATAATGGTTTCATTTATATTAGCACATCACTATGGGGTGATCTAATATTGTTTGTTTAAAAATAATAACAGTTCAATGAGACTTTTCAATAACTTAATATCTTAAAATAACATCACTGTTATGAATAAGAATCATTTGAATCATATTTCTGATTGATTTGATCATCATTAGAGAACATAGTATTTCTCAAATGTTGATATCAGGTTGGTGTGCCATTTATTTAAATTAAATAATGTACATATTCTAATGAATGTGTTTCAAAACATATATGGGAGTTATTCTTTTCTAGTTATTCTCTTTGAGTTATCTAATTAACCTACTGTATTTATGGACTATAGGATTATATTTTCTTCATGAGTTCACTAACAATTGTTTTTATTATTATTGATGAAATGTTGGTATATTATTAATTTTTTGAGGAATAATAAAGGCACCAAATCAGTTTTTCCAACCATAAATGAAAATAATGTATATGTTAAATTAATAATTAAGTGTTTTGGGTAAAATAAATTTATTTTCAATAATATACTATTTATAATAATGTAAAACATTTGAACCATAAAAAATATAATTTATTAATGATTGGACAAGAACCAAAAATATTACAATGATTTATATTTTTTTTAAATTTTTGTGTTAATACATAATTTTTGTAGAAAATATCACACAATTTTATACCTCATTAGATATATTAACCTGAAGATAAGATAAATTCATATGTAAAATACAATGTGAGTATTATTTCATAAAACTATCAACAAGATTTGTGAATTCTCTAATTTTGGACCTACATTCGAGAAAGAGAAAATTCTTCTTATACAGTGATTCTTCATTGAAATGAGTTTTTTGTTTTCTAAAGAATATAGATTAGGTAATTAATTATTCTCCAAATCAGTTAAACATCATGAGTTAAATTACCCTACAAAAAACATGAAATTATATTCTATGAATATTTATATATATTTTTAAATATTTTTATGGTGTTAAGTGGGAAATATATACTGATAAAAAGATTAACTAAAAATCCAAAATGAAGGATTGGACCCTTAGATAGAGAAGATGGATCAAAATTATAAATGATTATAATTTCACAATTTATTTTCATCCTTTAAATGAAAACAATGTAAAGAATGATTTGAGTTGAAAAAATAATAGTACATTAACCTTGTTATACTTGGAACATGAAACTATGATTAATTATTAGATAAATTTTGGCCTATAATTTTATGATTTAGGGAAGTCATCTTTTTTATGTTTTAGTGTGGTAATATTCTTTTGAATGTATTATGAAATATCATATGGATGATCATGCTTTCCAAAAAAGGGTAAAATATATTGAGAAGGGCAATTTCAGTTATTTTAAATTCGAAGAAGTTATTGTTTAATGAGTATTTAAAATATTTTTCATGCATTATGATTCCCAGTTGATGAAACAGTGGTTCAGTAGTGCTCATATTTCTCATGTTTTCATTCCTATGGGAATATCTATATATGTATAGATGCCTTCAAGATTCATAATACTAAGATGGAATTAATGCTGATATTAATGAGTTCACATTGAATTCTTTTAATTGTTAATTGGTTAAAGATGTGTCTGAATTATTGAATTTAATGACTCAACATTTTCTAATATCAGAGTGGAAATTTGAAAATATATCAAGGTATTTTTCGTTGTGATTAATAATGAAATTTATATGTATTACTTAGGTTTCTATTATTTTTTATTGATTAAATAAAATTTTTATTTTATTCCTATTTGTGAAACTATGTTTTTTATCATAATTCTCAATAGTATATAATAGAGATAGTAAGGTCACATGGAGTGAATATTTCATGTTTATCATACTGTGATCCCATGTTTTATAATAATTTTTGGAGAGGACTTAATAAGTTATTGGGTACTAGATTAAAATTTAGTAGAACTTTTGATCCTTAATATAATGGAAAGACTGGGTGAACAATTCAAACCAAATAATGTATGCTTATTTCTAGTTTAATGAATTAACTGGGACTTATGATCATAATATTTATTTGGTTGAGTTCTGTTATTACAATAGTTTTAATTACTGTATATAGAAGAAACCCTTGAAGAATTACATGGAAATATGTGTGAAATCAAGTATATTTTGGTTATGTATGGGAATGGAAGTTGATGGGAGTAGAGTATGTATATGAAATGGATAAGAAGGTATGATTGATTCATAAAAAATAAGGATGGATCAGATAAGAGAGAAAATATATTTAGATAAATGGAGTAAATTTATTTCTTACAAGGAGGGTGATCATGTTTTCCTAAAGTATAAAACTTGGAATGTTTTATGTTTTCTCGTAAAAATGGAATGTTAATTCTATAGATCATTAAAATATATTAAATCCTTATAAATGTTTTATTAGAGTCCTACCATGTGTCATTACCTATGATTTTATCCTATGTACAAAATAATTTTCTTGTCTTGATGTTATGAAAACAAGTGACAGGTTAATCTAATCCTTTGAGCCAAAAAGTAGTTTATTTGGAAGAGATGATTTATTATAAGGAAACTTCTATTAATATTATTTACAATATGTATCATGTTTTTTGGAATAAGGTGATTCATAATGATAAGGTTTTACTAGAAAACCATATTGTTAATGAGGGAACATGGGAATATAAAAATCACATGATTGAATAATATCACCACATGTTTGATAATGGAATAAAATTTGGAAGAAAATATTATAAAAGTGATAAGAATGTAACAATATAGTTAATGACATAATAAACCAATTTACTATTTATTATTATTATTTAGATAATTATAATCATTATAAAGATATTAAGTAATAATTAATTAAAAAATGAGATTATTTAAAATAGACTCCATTATTATAAGGTTTTATTTCAAGGAATAATTAATAAATTATAGATTTCGAATCAAAAAATAGAATTTCATTTTTTAAATATGCATATCTAAATTATCTTGTGGTGAAACATTGGGGCTTTTTGGAAAACTTTAATTTTTTTAGTGATTATTGAATAATAGAAATTAAAAAATGTCATTTTATTCTAATAAATTAGTATTTGGAAAGTATCATTAATTTATGAATATTAATTCATGTAACATAGTCACTATTTAGTTATTTGTATTGTATTAAATTATAGTTAATTGATTTTATATTGGGTTTTAGTTTATGTTTTTCTGTATAAAAATGATATTTTTCAAAAACTATCTTAAAATGTATAATTTTTATCAATTTTATTTCATTAAGATAATATATAATGAGAAAAGTCTAAAATAAATATTTTATATTATATATCATTTAATATTAATTTAAATTTATAATATTGATATTATTTTTCATTGAGTTAATATAAAATCATTATTTACTCAAAAAATAAACTTCATGAAATCCTTCTTCTTCATCACATATATCGGTTATGATAGAAATTAAACTTTAACATATTATTGAATTTTATTTGGTAAAATGAAATACATATTTCTAACCGTTATCATTAATATTATCTTACAATATAAACATAATTTTTTACCATAATGAATATTGATAAGTGTGAAGAATAATTACTGAGGTTGTGGTATAAACAAATTTTTCAAAGGATATAATTATAATATAAGGGTAAAATAACCTAATATGTAATGACCTAAAGCTTGACGTACATGGACATTACATTACTTTTTCGGATTACATAATACATAACAAAAATAGACAAACTAGAACCATAATATTTTAGTGTCTTTGGAAACTTGGAACGTAATCTTCTAATTGTGGTGAAAGATCTTTATCATCCCCCATAAAGATCTTCCACTTTTTGTTTCCTTACCCTAAACCTTTCTTTTAATCCTGGGGGAAAATAAAACATAAAAAGGGTGAGCTTAAATGGTCAGTAAGGGTAAGAATGGATAAAATAAAACAAACCATATACATTTCAACTTAAAAACATTAACATAATGTTTAATCATCAAAATCTTGAGCAATGACATAAAACATGGAAGTACATAAGGAATAGATCATAATGGAACATAAATCATGATATAATAGCATGGGAATAAAACATTTAATTGTGGAATCCATTAAGAACATGTAATGATTTACATAGGAGCCAAGGCATTGCTGCCAAGATCATCTTAGTGGACAAAGTCCCTTTCTGAATCGAGTTCACTCCTCGTTCCAGTCCTGTAATACTGAACCAGATTAACTTACCATTCCATCCATGTCTATCTCATGAGATATAAATCATTACCCAATGCATTGGGGGAGATATAGGTCCCACCCATCTCATAATTAAATCATTCTTACTTGTGCCAAAATATAAACTTAAAACATTCATTATAACCCAAAAGATAAAATGGGTTTTATAAACATCATCCCATCATCACATAATGCATATAAAAGAAATGGATATCATTTAAAAATACGAAAAGTTAAACCATGTAAATAATAGAGACATTATATGTGAAACATACACATATGAAATAATATCATCTTAGATGGAAAATGGTTTTAATAAAACACTTGAAATGAATTGTTTAGGAAAATATCCTTTCTTCTTCAAAATCAATTTCATTTCACAAAACATCATGAAATTTTAAAAGAAAAATATTTTTTTGAAAATAGTCATGAAATTTTTTGAAGGAAGCTTCATGAAAATAAGGCTTTATAAAAATGTAGAAATCTGTTCATGCCGTATAAGTTAAAAAAACATTCTCCTCGTACTTTTTTCGGAAAAGTCAAAAAAGTACCTCGTAACGTAAAAAAAAAGATTCCATACATACAATTTAGTAAAAGTCAAAATGGGTAAAAATGACATTAAACATACATACAAACACTTTTCTAAAACATGGACATGGATGTTAGAAATAACTCCAGTAAATACTTACTAATAAACATTCTAGGATAAAAATGAGATTTGAAAAATTATCCCTTACCTTAGGTCCGATATGCTTCTTACGTTTCCGAACCTCCTGTATAGTGATTTAAATAATGTCATTTACATATTACAGAATCATATTCATTGTTATGATATCACATATGGTTCACTTATGACTTTATATTACCCATTCTTTTATAAGTCCCATGTTAAAGCAGCGTTTTGGGATAAATCGTTTTATTTATCGTATGTGTTTGGACTTGTTGTTCTTGATATTTTTACTTATATCATGATTTACTTAATTCTATAATTTAAAAAAATATTTATATATAATATATATTCATCATATACATATATATATTGTCGATCGATAAAAGGAATGAAATACACCGTTCATGGAGACGGTAGGTCATACGTACGCATGAACGTTGTTTTTGTTTCCTTATTGAATTGAATGAAACTAAATAGATTAAATAAATACATATATACATAAATAATGTATCATTATTATGTCATATATTTCATGATTACTTATTATATATACATTATAATCATTCATGAATGGTTAACATGGAGAATGAATCTCAGCGTGTCGTGGAGACGGTAGTCCGTACGTACGCACGAGCGATGATATCGTTCCGATAATTATTGAATAGAATTTTAGTGGATGGTATAATAAATCAGAATCAGTATGATGTTCTCATAACCCTATATAGTTATTCTGTACACCATTATACCCATCCAGGTAAGGTGTTGGTGGAAAAACAGATTTCACCATGTCGTGGAGACGGTATTCCGTATGTACGCACGCGTGGTGATTTCGTTTTCCATAGGATGGATAGATGGTGAAATAGGATTGATTCATACTTATAATAACATATCAGTATATTATTTATACTTATGTTATTACTTCATAATGAAACAACTAATGAAGAAGAAGTGGAAAAAGAAATAAAGTTGAAAGAATCGGTAACGGACATTACCTCTTCTTTGAAGCGCCTCTTTGAGACCTCCTCTTAGGGAACTAAAATTGGTCTTTGAAGAAGACCAGAACCTCTAGTAAGTTTCTATGGTAGTGTATAAGAGAATTTTGCAGGGTTTGTCCGAGATTAAAGGATCAAAGTGGTGTGAGGAAGAGAGGGAGGAGGTGCCCTTTTATAAGGGAGGAGATAGGCACCTTTGGAATAACTAAAAATATTATTTTATTATAAAGTCATATTCGGTTTTAAATAGATAAAAATTGAGTTATTTCGAATCTAAGGTGGGGATGGGTCGAAATCCTCTAGTACAATAGTTTTTAGACAGGTTTATGTTTCTTTGTTTACCTTATCATTTAGATTTAACTTTAAGTTAGATAATTTAACTTTTACCGTGTCCTCTTGTTTTCTTACACTATAAGGTTAATAAAATTACTATAACAAGCCAAAAGAATCCAAATTTGTTTATTATTAATATATATACCCTTATATAGGATATTTGGCCTAACCATAGATTTTTTGGAATAAAATAACAATTAATAATATAATGTTTGTTTTAAAAACTATTTTATTTAAATTTTGACACTATTTGGTAATTGATTTTTGTGAAAATCATAAAAGAATTATTAGTTATAAAAACGTTAACTAAATCAATACTAACATGTCATATTATCCTATAAAATTATTGTAATTCATAAAAAGTCTCAAATTACATTTGTTTGGGTATTTATAACATCAATTACGTCAATATTTCATTAATAAGATAATTACTGCAAAATCTTTGTGTCATAAATAAATTAAATTATTTAATGTCTAAAAATTATAAATAATAAACCATTATGTAGGAAATAGTTTTAGATTTATAATGAATATTTATAGTCGAATTTATCTTTTGTATAACCCTATATTAAAAATTATTTACTTATTAAACTTTGATTTTAACTATTTTAACCCTTCTTTAAATAAATTAATATTAAATATCCTAATCTATCCCAAGTGGGCCTAAATGATCATATTTTATTCCTAAGGTTTTTTTGGTCGAATTACTCTTATCCAATTGAATTAGGACATGTGTTAGGGTAATAATAATACCATTTCTACCGTTAATTATCCTATTTACTTTTAACCGTGGTAAAGAAAAGTAAAAAGTTACTATTCACCAAAAAATATTTTAATCTCATTGAACAACATTTTAGTCCTTGATATTAACTGTGTCTGTTGGATTTTTGAAATTCCACTCACAGAAGTGGTAAAATTATGTTTTATGAAAAATTCAGTTTTTTAACTACCACTTAGTGGTTTCACTATTCATCAAAAAAAAGAAAGTTTCCAGAAAAATACAAAAAATTAGGCCTAAGTTATATTTGATATTATGAATTCAAAAATTATGTCTATTTTACCAAATTCAAACATATCATTTGCATTAATTAATTTAAAAATTAATTCCCGTCGTCAAAACAAATAGCGTGTTTTTAAGAGATAATAACTATCAAAAGATTGACATTTGTTTATGTCTGGTTTAAATGTAAAATTACATCCAATGACCAACATTGTATTAAATGGTAAAACTATTTTTTTCAATATACTTTAAACCCACTCAAATTAATAATTTATCACTATTAATTATTTTGATTAAAAAGGTTATTTTTAATTAAAATTTAGTAATTTTCACTATTCATCAGAATATGAAAGTTATTCGAAAAATACCAAAATTTCACCCAAAGTTAATTTCGATGTTCTGAATCCAAAAATGTAATCCATTTTAAAAGATAAAATTTATGAAAAATGTCAAAAAGTGGGTATTACTATTCATAATGGCTAGTTCATAATAATATCACGTTTAGTGAAACTCTGTATTGCGTACTACTCACGCTATCGAGGAAGGTATTTATTGTGTGTAATACAAGCCACGTCAGGGATGTGTGTCATGCAATCTCCTTTTGGTGTAGCATAAAACACAAGACATTAATTAAATTAAAAGAAATATTTTTTAAAAAATCTTAGGGTGATACATTCTACCCCCCTTAAAATGAATTCTGCCCTCGAAATTCGTCGGGGTTATAAATGGTTTATTACAAGAGAGTTTCATTCATAGAAACCCACATTATAAAAAGGAATACTAAAACTTCATTTAAAAAAATAATGTTAGAAACATAACGGATACCCAAATAACTCATCACTGGGGTTCCACATAAGAGAACATAGGTGAAAATATGAATATGGAGGAGAAATCTAACCATCATGTTCTGATGGAGAGTGGTAGAGAACATGGATATGAAAAAGACAACAATCACAAAGCCATAGATTCATGATGATATAAGGTACCATCTGATTCATCGGATATAAGAGCACTAGAACAACATTTTTTGTTTTCAATATCATTTCCCTAAAGTTAAAAATTTTGAATTTGAAGAAATAGTTGCTTGATTTTGGTATAATCTCACTGTTGTTCGTGATTTGAACAATTTCCACTTCTTTTCTTAAGGAAATGAAGTTGAATTTGTCATTCATGAAGAGTTAACAGGTCATGTGATAGAATGATGGGTTATTCCATCTGTTTCAAACCGAAGGTTAGAAAAAGTTATCAAATATACATAAGTCCATCTATGGTGTGGTTAATCATATATGATTCCAAAAATGAACTTATACTTCATATATCATACTGATTAATAAAATAAAACTAGTTTCTACTAACCAGGGACTTCCTTTAGGCCAGTTGTAGGCGATAAAGTCCAGTCGCACTTCGGTTGTGGGTTCGATTCCCATAGCCTTGTCCGACGCGATGGGATGTTGCCCATCCTACAGGTTGTCCTTTTTCTAAAACTACATTACTATAACATCCCATCAATCATATCAAAAAAAGTTCTATCCTTAAACAATAATAACTTTTTTCCAACATAATACATTCCAATCTTTATCTATAATACATCGGTCCAAGGTCATAGCATAAAGAAAACGATTACTTGAAATGTCACATAACAATCATGTGAATGCCATCATTTATCGCCAATATATCACAAGATATATCTTGTTGGTCAAATTACAAACATGTGAATACCTCAATCATGTATTCTCTTGAAGAATTAATACCCATTGATCCTTAGTGAAAACATGAATGTTGTTAAATTTTAACACTTTCCACATACCAAAATCCCAAAAATTCTATATACTCAAACCATAATATCACATAGTCCTTGTATTAGTCATGATCTCATGATTACTATCATATTATTTTCTCCTTATCCCTTCATTATATGCATTTAAACTACTTTCTAAAAATATTTCAATCACTTTTTCATGGTTACCAGTACCATATAGTTATTGAAAACCATTACATAGATATTCAAAAATTCCACAATACCATAAATGAGATTCCATGATACTATTTTGAAATCCCATTACAAAAACACTTAATCACTACCCAACATAATTTTTATACTCAACATCACAAATAGTGATCACATGAGACTTCCCTTTATCCTTTGCCTTAAGAGGTTTCTCACATTGATCATCATTAACCCGTTGATTAGGGAATTTATTATCATAATGCCCCATTTCCATGCACTTGAAGCATTGAAGTGTTGATGGAGAGTTATCTATAGTCTTTTCTCTATTCACATCATTAGAAACCTTTTTCCCATTATTTCTACAATCAACTTCTTGATGACCTTCTTTCCACACTTAAAACATCTTCTAGTACCTTTTAAGCAATCTCCACCATGCTTCTTTCCACACTTTGATCATAAAGAAACATTCATCTTATTTTCACCATTGTTCTGAGATTTCTCCGTGAACTCCATCTTTTGTTTCTTGTCAAAACCATGAGATGGATATGTTACAACAACTTCTAGTTCTACCTTGATATAACAAAAAACAATTTCTTCATAGCTACTGAAGTATCTTATAGCTAATTCCCTTCGATGACTTGGTTTTAAGCCACTGAAAAATCGATCAACTTTACTTTCAGGTTGGAAGATAAAGCCAGATGCATACCTTGCATGTCTTTTCAAATTCACTTCGTATATACCAACAGATTCATCATCCTTCTTCATAAGCTCAAGAAACTCCTTTTCCATATTTTTTCGAAGAATATGAGGGAAGTACTTACTGAAAAACAAGTTCTTGAACTCGTCCCATTCCATGGACTCAATTTCATCTCTTTGCCTTGTATTCTTGATAAGATTCCTCCATTGTTCAGCATCACCTTCCAAATGAAATACTGCTAAGATGAATTTATCTTGCTCAAAACATTGTAGAACTGAAAATATATTTTTTGTAGTATTGATCCATTGTTCTGCCACTAAGGGAACAGGAGACCCGCTGATTGATGGTGGACGCTGCCTCATGGAGGATTCAATAGAATGTTGCTCCTTTATTTGCTCATTTTGAAATCCAGAATGATTCATAGCCTGTGTATGTATAGAAATAAGATTGTGCACTCCATCTCCCATGACATTGGTTTGGTCAGGAGGACAATCATTGCATTGTCCGTTACATTGATCAATACGGTTCCTTCGGGTTCCAGCCATCGTCTAAAGACCAAAAATAATAGTGTGAGAGGCAAATACAATGCTAGGGAAAACAACATAATAAAGGGGGAGAACCTTTGACATCTAACATCTTAAGTTTAACTCTATGATCGTTAGCACAATTCTAGGACTATAACCTATACGTATACTTATCCTTAGGGACATCCCTAGACATATCTTAGAAATATCTCTAGGGATCTCACTAAAGTTCTCGTATCCTAGTTTCCAAAGGTTGACTAAACCTTTCCTCTGATACCAACTGTAGAGACCCGAAGCTTGACGTACATGAACATTACATTAATTTTGTGGAATCCTTAATACATAACAAAAATAGACACACAAGGACCATAATATTTTAGTTTCTTGGGAAACATGGAACGTAATCTTCTAATCGTGGTGAAATATCTTCAACATCTCCCATAATGATCTTCCACTTTTTGTTTCCTTACCCTAAACCTTTCTTTTAATCATGGAGGAAAATAAAACATAAAAAGGGTGATCTCAAATTCTCAGTAAGGGTATGAATGGATAAAATAAAACATACCATATACATTTTAACTTAAAAACATTAACATAATGTTTAAACATCAAAATCTTGAGCAAAGACATAAAACATGGATGTACATAAGGCATAGATCATAATGGAACATAAATCGTGATAAAATAGCATGGGAATAAAACATTTAATTGTGGAATCCATTAATCACATGTAATGATTTCCATAGTAGCCAAGTAATTGCTTCCAATACCATCTTAGTGGACAAAGTCCCTTTCTGAATCGAGTTCACTCCTCATTGCTGTCCTGTAATACTGAACCTGATTAACTTACTGTTCAGCCATGTCTATCTCATGAGATATAAATCTTTACCCCATGAATTGGAGGGAGATATAGGTCCCACCCATCTCATAATGAAATCATTCTTACTTGTGCCACAAAATAAACTTAAAACATTCATCATAACCCACAGAATAAAATGGGTTTTATAAACATCATCCCATCATCACATAATCCATATAAAAGATATGGATATCATTTCAAAATAAAAAAAAATTAAACCATGTAAATAATAGATACATTATACTTGAAACATACACATATGAAATAACTTCATCTTAGATGGAAAATGGTTTTAATAAAACACTTGAAATGAATTCGTGAGGAAAATACCCTTTCTTCTTCAAAATCAATTTCTTTTCAGAAAAAAATCATTCAATTTTAAAAGAAAAATATTTTCTTGAAAATATTCATGAAATACTTTGAAGGAAGATTCATGAAAATAAGGATTTATAAAACCGTAAAAATCTGTTCGTGTCATATAAGTTAAAAAAAACATTCTCCTCGTACTTTTGTCGGAAAAGTCAAAAAAAGTACCTCGTAACGTAATCAAAAGAAAGATTCCTTACATACCATGTTGTAAAAGTCAAAATGGGTAAAAGGAAATTAAACATACAAAAAAAACTTTTATAAAACATGGACATGGAAGTCAGAAAAAACCCCAGTAAATACTTACAAATAAGAAATCTCAGATAAAAATGAGATTTGCAAAATTATCCCTTACCTTAGGTCCAATATGCTTCGTACATTTCCAAACCTCCTCTATAATCATTTAAATAATGTCATTGAATTATTACAGAATCATATTCATTGTTATGTTATCATATATGGTTCACTTATGACTTTATATGACCCGTTCTTTAGTAAGTTCCATGTTAAAGTAGTGTTTTGGTTTAAATCGTTCTATTTATCGTAGGTGTTTGGAATTACTGTTCTTGATATTTTTACTTATATCCTGATTTACTTAATTCCAGAATGTAAAACATGATTTATATATAATATATATTCATCATATATATATATATATTATAGATCGATAAAACGAATGAAATACACCATTCATGGAGATGGTAGGCTGTACGTACGCATGAACGCTATTTTAGTTTCTTTATTGAATTGAATGAAACTAAATAGATGACATAGATATATATATATACATAAATACAGTATCATTATTATGTCATATATTTCATGATTACTTATTATATATACTTTATAATCATTCATGAATGGTTAACGTGGAGAATGAATCTCATCGCATCGTGGAGACGGTAGTCCGTACGTACGCACGAGCGATGATATAGTTCCCATAATTATTGAATAGAATTGGAGTGGATGGTATAATATATTAGAATCAGTATGATGTTATAAAAAACATATATAGTTATTCTTTATACCATTATACCCATCCATGTAAGGTGTTGGTGGAAAAACAGATTTCACCACGGCGTGGAGACGGTATTCCGTATGTACGCACGCGTGGGGATTTTGTTTTCCGTAGGATGGATAGACGGTGAAATAGGGTTGTTTCATACTTATAATAACATATCAGTATATTATTTATAATGATTTTATTACTTCATAATGAAACAACTAAAGAAGAAGATGTGGAAGAATAAATAAATTTGAAAGAATCGGTAACGGACATTATCTCTTCTTTGAAGCGCCTCTTTGAGACCTCCTCTTAGGGCACTAAAATTGGTCTTTGAAGAAGACCAGAACCTCTAGTATGTTTCTATGGAAGTGGAGAAGATAATTTTGTAGGGGTTTTCCAATCCTGAAGGCTCAAAGTGGGGTGAGGAAGAGAGGGAGGAGGTGCCCTTTTATAAGTGAGGAGAGAGGCACCTTTGGAAAAACTAAAAATATTATTTTATTGTAAAGTCATATTCGGTTTTTAATAGCTCCAAATTGAGTTATTTATAATATAAGGTGGGGATGGGTCTAAATAATCTGATAAAAAAGAATTTAGACAAGTTTAGCTTTCTATTTTAACCATATCATTTAGATTTAACATTAAGTTAGATAATTTAACTTTTACAGTGTCTTCTTGGTTTCTTACACTATAAGGTTAATAAACTTTCTATAACAAGCCAAAAGAACCCCAAGTTTTTTATTATTAATATATATAGCCATATCTAAGTCATTTGACCTAACCTTAGATTTTTATGAATAAAATAACAATTAATAATATAATATATGTTTTAAAAACTATTTTATGTCAATTTTGACACTATTTGGTAATTGATTTTTGTGAAACTGATAATAGAATGATTAGTTCGAAAAAAGTTAACTAGATCCATAATTACATGTCATATTGACCTAGAAAATTAGTGGACTTCATAAAAAGTCTCAAATTAAATTTATTTTGGTATTTATAACATCAATTATGTCAATACTTCATTAATAAGATAATTACTGCATCATCTTTGTATCATAAATATATTAAATTATTTAATGTCTAAAAATTATAAATAAAATACCATTATGTAGGAAATATTTTTATCTTTCTAATTAATATTTATAGTCGAATTTATATAATGTATAACCCTATATTAAAAATTATTTACTTATTAGACATTGATTTTAACTATTTAACCCTTCTATAAATAAATTAATATTAAATGTCCTAATCTAATCCAAGTGGGCATAAATGATCATATTTTATTTCTATGGTTGTTGTTGGTCAAATTAATCTTATCCAATAGAATTATTACAAGTGTTAGGGTAATAATAATATCATTTCTACCCTTAATTATCCTATTTACTTTTAACCGTGGTAAATAAAAGTAAAAGATATTATTCACCAAAAAATATTTCCATCTCATTGTACCGCATTTTAGTCCTTGATATTAACTGTATCTCTTGGATTTTCGAAATTCCACTCATAGAAGTGGTAAAATTAAGTTTTATGAAAAGTTCTGTTTTTTAACTACTACTTAGTGGTTTCATTATTCATCAAAAAATGAAAGTTTCTAGAAAAATACCAAAAATTATACCTAAGCTATATTTGATATTATGAATTAAAAAATGATGTCTATTTTAGAAAATTAAAAACATTTCAGTTTCATTAATTAATTTAAAAATTAATTCCTGTCATCAAATCAAATAGCGTGTTTTTAAGAGATAATAATTATCAAAAGATTGACACTTGTTTATGTCTGGTTTAAATGTGAAATTACATCCAATGACAAACATTGTATTAAATGGTAATAATATATTCTCAACATACTTTAAAACCACTCAAGGTAATAATTTATCACTATTAATTATTTCGATTAAAAAAGATGCTTTTAATTAAAATTTAGTAACTTTCACTATTCATCAGAATATGAAAGTTATACGAAAAGTACCAAAATTTCACCCTAAGATAATTTCGATATTACGAATAAAAAAATGAAGTCCATTTTTAGAGGTAAAATTTATAAAATTTCAAAAAGTGGGTATTACCATTCATAACGGCTAGTTCATAATAATATTATAATAATATCTCATTTAGTGAAACTCAGTATTGCATAATACACACGCTATCGAGGAAGGTCTTTATTGTGTGTAATGCATGCAAAGTCAGGGATGTGTGTTGTGCAAGCTCCTTTTGGTGTACCGTACAACACAAGACATTAAAGAAATTAATATGAAAATTTTTCATAAAATCTTGGGGTGTTACATAAAAACATTCTTATAATATATTTTATTGAAATATTTTTACCTTTAATATTTATGGATCGATAATGGCTCATATGGATTCTTTTGAAAGGTTAAAAATATGGGTACACTTTTTTCTTTTCAAAAATTACTTATATACCACTCAACTCACTATTATAAACATCCCCTTATCATATCTTCTTCACACCATCAAATCCCATGGAATTTATGAATACATAAATAAATATATTCCATAATTAACTCCCTAATATATATAATGATTAGTTTGATAAAAAATAAATCCTAGTAGGTATTTTGGATTCAAAATTAAATATGTTTCCCAAAGTTGAGGTATTAATATTATCCAAGCATCTTTGTATTATTTATTCCCCCAAATCCTTCAAATATTATTAAATTCATCTATCATAAAAAATAATTGTCTCTAATATAATGATATGTTGTCATTAAATTTTAAAAACCTAAATCCATCTCTCGATCCATCATATGGGATATGAAATAGTCATTTCTGTGTATAGTGGACAACTGCCTCAAGAACCAATGAAATTTATTTCCATCATTTCGTCTGATGGATTTTTGTAACAATGTATTTAAGTATATATTTGATATTTTTAAAATATTAATACATATGTAGTTTTCATATCTCATGTACCTTAATACATTCCATTCCATGGGGGATATGATAATGGAGCTCTTGTGTACAACTGACTACCATTTCACGAATCGATGAATTTGTTTTCAATAATGCTTAACATGGAAACTAATAAAAGTAATATTAACCAACATATGTGATATAAATAAAATAATAATGATTTTAATTAAATATTTATCATACTAACAATATAATGAATCATTTTTTCTGTATAAAGAATCATGATTATGTTGTTTGTGGATGTTTGGACTACCACCTCCACGAAGCAGTTTGATTTTTTTCATCACTAAATCAAATAAATGATATATATATACGTATATTTAATGAAATAAAATTATATTTATGAAATTTTTAAATTGATATAAGGATATTCCAATTCATAAATTCTTTCTATAAGAAACATTGAAAAATGGAAATGTTAATAATTTTAATGTATGGATTACCATTTCTATTACCGTAATGTAGAACAATATTCATATAAATCATTCAATTGTGGTACTAAAATTTATATTGTATATGTGTTTGTGTGTTTTTGTGTGTTAGTTTCTTCAAAATTATTACTCTTTATATGTGGATTAATCATATCTCCGACTAATGGTCAACATACAGAATTCGTTTTTGCCACATAAGCCAAATATCATCGAAACACCCAATGTAATCATATTTATGTTTTTACATGTATTTAACATGATAATATGTGAAATAATGAGACAAATAATCTTTAAAATTGGTACTGTGAAAAAATTAACATAAATTTATTATTTTGGAAGATAATGAATATACAAGACAATTCAAACTCAAGGAAAGGTATTTTGGGTTAGTTTCCTTTTATTGAAGAATATTTTGATGTTTTCACCTAAATTTTTTAATGATATATTTATAAATACTAATTTTATTGTAATATAATGTATTTATATGTAATAATTTTATTTAATGTTTTTTTATTTTTATTTCTTCCAGAGGATTATGAATCAAATATTTCAAATGTGATAATGTTATTTTTCATTAAAAAATCACATTTACTATTTTTGTTATAACTATATTTTGCAACGATGTCAATGATTTTAAAAGAATTCTGTTATATAAAATTTAGTTTTACAAATTTCTTTTTTTTCCATTCATTTATTTCTTCATTGAAAAAAAGAATATTTTTTCTAAATGTTAGAACTTCGATGTAAATGATGAAAGGAATGTCATTTTTTACCGAATATAGAGACATCAAATCTTCAATATACTATGACCATTATTTTAATATTATATATCATTACATGATTACATGTTTTATATAGAAGCCACTCATTCCATTTTTAAT
Organism: Viscum album; assembly: GCA_963277665.1. Classification (NCBI taxonomy): domain Eukaryota; kingdom Viridiplantae; phylum Streptophyta; class Magnoliopsida; order Santalales; family Viscaceae; genus Viscum; species Viscum album. The sequence continues at coordinate 497,033,917 of OY728151.1, read as the reverse complement.
ATTCATTTATTTTTTTAAAATGGATTAAAAAAAGTAACATTTATATTTGATTGTATTCAAAAAATGTGTTCAAAAGTGCTCTTCAAGGGGTTTATATTGAACATTTTCCTGCATAAAATTATTTACTCACGATATGTTCCATGTATATTTTTTAAAATAGGTTTTCTAGGATATCATTGGGAGAGCATGTTATTTTTTATACAATCAGTATTTCTAAATAGTTCTCAAATGCACTGAATAATGATTATGTTATCTAGAAAATTATATTGGTATTTGGTACTGTTGATATTCTTTTTATTAAGGGTTATATAATGGATTTATATCTGTTCTATGATATAATTTCCCATAGAACATACATGTCTATTATATGATAAATAATTAGTTTCACTATAATTAATTTGTGTTCAAAAGGTAATATATATGATATTTTTAAAAGAATGAAAATTCATTTTTCTGTAAAAATATATGTTAAAGGAACATTATTTTATGGGAATTTATGATCTTAACATGGAATTTTTTTATTTTTTTACCTCCCTTGTAGTTTTTTGGCTTATCCCTCATGTATAAATATTTTATCATATGAATTATGGTTGGGTATGGAAATGTAAGTGGTCAAGTTGAAACTCATGAAAAAAAATTATTTAATGAAATTATTTTTTTTAAAATTAAATTTGGTGTGAAAATTCTATAGAGTTTAGAAATATCCAACTTATATTATATTTATTTTTTATGTACTGAATATATACTAATTCTATAAAACTATAAACCTTAAAATATTTGAAAATGAAATAGGAAGGAATATTGACATAAAATATAAGATTATGTAATATTTAAGGTTGATTCATTATACTAGACTTCAATATGTGTCTGTAGGAGTATACATATATGAATAAGAGTCAGATGAAAAGCCTTGTGGACCCCACACACGACATGTACCCTAATGAGAAATATCCATCTTCCATATCTCCTTTATTTAGACTCATATTTTTATAGTGAATAACCAATATGGAGTATTCTTCTATATAAAACCTGATGGTAGCCTTCATATTGAATTTTATGATATTAAGTGTAATGCTCAAAGTAATATTTTTATTCTAGAGATTCCTGAAAAAGGAAATGATCAGGTAGGATCATGAGATATATTATTAACTATGTTTTCCTATATCACACAGGGGAACCTATCCCCCATACTATCAGGGTGATGAAAGGATCAATAATTCTTTGTCACACATGGGAACATGTTCCCTATATTCTCTAAACAAATAGCGATTATACTCCCCAAAACAGGTGAAATTACTCTATTAATTTAGTGATACTCTAATATATTTGAGCATCGATGAGGTATGTGTCCTCTATAAGAGTTTTGAATCCCATAGTTGTGGGGTGATGAGCTGAGGAGTGGGACCGTACACATATATTTTGGAAGGTTTCATTAGATATTAGAAAACTTGGATGGATTCTTGGAGTTTCAGTCTTAATCATCCTCTTTTGAGATGTTTTAAAATATCACTCCACCTTACCTATAATATAGGTTTCATTATGGTAATATATATGTTTATCTATTTGGTTTCGATTCCCTATTTACATCGGTTGATCAGAATATTATTCTACCTCTATATCAATCCCTTTCGGTTTTTGGGTCATCCCATTGGATATTTATTTACTCTCCCCAACACAGGATTTTCCCACAAGTTTCATGTCTAATAGAGATGATTGAAAAATAAGTAGTGATTATGGTAGATCATAGTGATACCATAGTTTATTGAACATGTATAGTGGTCATGCATAGATATCAGGAGTCGATATCTTTCTAATTTATTTATTTCCTATTATTTTTAGGTTAAAAGATAAATTATATGTGAGGAACTATTTTTTTCCTCAACACATATGTTGTATTCTGGTGTACACTGATGTATTACCTATAGTTTATTGCCTACATATTTTTCTCTCGATGTTATAGTTATTACCTTATATTCCTCTACACTACTTCATGGATATGTCTAGGTGAGGTGTACTGGTACATTAGAAAAAGGCCACACATTATATTTATTATTTATTAATGCTTTTCAGTAGCACCAACCATATTGGAGATCATCTTGGGGTGGTAATGGCTCATCTTTCCCTAGGCAAGGTGGGTCCTAGTAGGTCATATCAATAATGATATAATATATGCATTATGTTTTGAAAAAATAATAATTTCGATATAATTTTTAAAAAAATATTATAATGGGAATTATGTATTATCTGAAAAATTAAAATGACATAAATAAATACCCTATTATAAAAAATTAATATTTTGACATTTTAATTTTTAAACATAATTATTTAATGATTAATTATAATCAAACTCGTACATATTGAAAAATTATTATTTCAATATTTTTATAATAATATTTATTCTATCACATAAATTCAGAGAGAATCTGACTTTGAAAAATTGAGACACTATGTGTGAGACCTTACAAGAATATATCATAATGGAATTTAATATGCATTATGAATATCTATGATCAATATCTTGAAAACAATTATGAGACCAATAAAGGATTAATTTTAATTATATAATGAAGAAATAGAAATTCAAACAATTATTGTGTGACATTATCCATTTTTTGGATTTTTATATTCATGATATTTACACATAGTTCTCGTTAAAATATATTGAGGATATATATTTCATTTTATTAATAATATTAACCTGTAAATACCTCATGGATAATGAATTTTAGTTTCAAAATTAAAATATTATGAAATAGTGTTTACATCAGCTTCATAAATTAATGGGAAAATTAAAATATTTATTTATTTATTACATCGATATCATTCTTGAAACATCTAATTTATTTAACATTATCATGTGCATATGTTGTCATGATTTTAGAAAAGCATCAATAATATTGACATAAAAAATTCATTAATAATAATTTATTATCAAATAATTGTTAGCCCATTTGAATAAAATATTATTAAATGAATTATAAACTTGTGGAATTGATACTAGATATTCTTTACTCGTAATGTTTCATCTCAATGATCACCATGTGTGATTCTAAAAAGATGATTTTTTATATTCTTATAACATAAAATCACATGAAAAAAAACATACTATGTTTCTTATCATATAATTTCATCTTGTTCATAAAGGGAAAATTTATTAGTATCATCTGATATCTTCATGGGTATCATTATATGAAGGAACTAATAAGTCCTTTGAATGTGACATATTATCTTTTATATTTCCTCATTAACATTATACAAAATAATATCATAAATATGATATGTATTATTTAATTCATATGTAATTGAATATAAAATTTATCTAATATCAATATTATTTGGTTCTTGGGAACCAACTGCAACAATATATATATGTGCTATATGAAAGTGAGGACAATCATTATTCCATCAAAGCTTAATTAAACCATTATAAGGTATTCATTTTGAGAATATTTCCATAAAACATGATAATTAAATATCTATAGAAATTAATGATATAATACTATTAGATTTTGTCCCCAATAATAAATACTAATCCCTAATGGATATTGGTACATGTTATTTTTTTGATATTTTAAAAAATTACATTGTAAAATAAAATAGAACTCCAATTACATTTATAATAAAATTTATTTAAAAGGAAATATTTTATAAAAAATTAAAATAAAAAATAAATTAAAAACATTAGAATAATTTTAAATGATAAAAATTTATAAACATTGAGGAATATGATTTGAAGATTATTGAATACTGATTTTTTTTCATAACAAAACTATAATAATTTAATTTGAATTATATTAGAAAATGACTCATATGGAAAAATTAAAATGAGAATCATTTAAAATATTAATAAATATATCTAAATAAATTTTAAATGATCTTAAAGAATCATTGATGTATAAATATGGATATCATATAATAAAATAAATAATATAGACATACGGAATAATGATTCCTTAATGAAATTATATGATAATATTTAGTCCTCATTAAATCATCATTTTGGATGAATTATACAGACTTGTTGATTTTATAATTATTGAATCGTGAAATCATTGAATAATAGAAGCACAAATGGATTTTCAAATCGATTTAATTTCATGATATACAGATAAAGTAAATTGTGTGCATGGTATACAGAACAAAAATTAAAAATGCGTGGTTAAAATAATTCATAGCTTAATAACATAAAATTGAGATTAGTATCCCTTACAATTACTCATAAATTCAATGAAGGAACATTAACAATCTAGATAAATAATATTTATTTCACAATAAAATATTTATTTCCTATAGTAACATATAATGAAATATATTCTATTAAATTATGATCACCAAATATTCCTATATTAGTTTTTTATTTAAAATTTATATAATTGGATATATTTTATTTTGTTTCATACAATTTTCAATGTATACATATTGATCATGTTTCATTGATGAAGTACCATAATAGTTGTGATTTGTTGTATATGTTGTTGATTATTTTCAATCATAATGTAAATATAAGTGTGATTATAATGTTTTATTAAATATGAATTCAAAAAAATATTAAATGGAGAAGTTGGAATAGGATTTATGGGTAATGTGGAGAAATAAAATGTTGAAAATGTAATGGAATATCACTAAATATATTTAGAAATTCAGTTGGAAGATAGATATTATAAATGATAAATATTGTACATTAAATTTCTATATAACTATGTTTTTGTATATATAATATGTATTGAATGTAAGAGTACTTTTATAGTAGTTAAAAGTGATTTTAATGGAATTGGACAATACATTCTAATAAATTGTAACTGCACATATGTTAACACTATATAAATCATGTCCAAAAATAATTCACTGTTTTGAGAAATCTTATTGACCATTTGGAAAACCTGTTAATGTTTTATCTAGAATGTTGGTTTCTTAAATATAATAGATAAAACTCCTTGAAAATGTTTTGAAAATGGTGAGTTAATATGATGTAAATTTAATTTTTTTATAGTTTTTTTATGTAATTGAAAAATCATCTATTTTCTTGAATGCTTGTTTACTCATCCATTAGAGTGTATCAGTTATATAAATTAGTGTAGAATTTATATTTGAGTATTATCATTTAGTTATGAGTCCTTTTAGTCACATTACATCTCATTTTAACATGTATCACCAAAATCTTGCAAATGAATATCTATGTAAGAGACATTTGACTCTAAAAACCAGATATTATATGCATAACATTTAAAATAATTTGAGAATGAAACATTATTATAGGTGTCTATTTAATTATATTATGGGAATATAGATAATATATCCATAATAATCATTAAATAATGTTATGTAATGTTGATCCTAGATATATTCATGAATTGAGTTTCCTTTAAGGACTATCAAAAAGATTAAATATGATATCTATCTAGAATATAAAATGTGTATTTTTTGAATTGCTTGTTATTATAATGAAAAAATTATAGATGAATCAAAATACATTCATCAATGGTATTAATCCTTTAAAAAGGTAATAAGTATTCAATTCTTGTTTATTAACTAATAATATTATCATTATTTATATGAAGTGAATTCTCAATGGATGATAGAGACCATAATTATAAACCATGTATTTCGAATAAATTTTTTTGAAAAATAAATATTATATATATATATATAAAAATCATACCAAATATATTCTTAATCCAAATATCATGTTAAAATAACTATACATGATTAACACTATGGTTTTATAGAGATAAAGTGACATGAGATAAAGAAACTGGTGGGTCTTTTTGATTACCAATAGAAAATATTTAAAAATAAACATTACTAATTAATGATGATATCAAAAGAATTTATTATTAGAGTCGCCTTCAATGATCTAAATACCATAACATGAATTTTGATTCATGTTGTAGATAAGGAATGTTTTTCATGGATTATTTATGGTGTGTATTGATCCATGTTATAATTTTTATAGGTTTTTTGACATTCTTATAATTCCATTGGGAAAGTCCCTTTAATCAACATCATATTATATAAATTTTCATTATAATAAACATTTATATATATATATATTATCTTGTAGAATATTTTAATGAAATTCAAAACCATCTAAAAAAATATCAAATTGATTAATTTCAAACAAGAGAATTGGGAATTATAAATGATAAGGGAACTCATTGAATTTTATAGTAGTAATCCAATGACATTAAAATAATATTTGAGATCTTGGGGACACAAAATGTGTAAATTCATGTTCATGAAAATGGATATTATAAGAATAATCTCAAATAAACAAAATAGTGAAAATGTGGATGTGGAACTATGACATGAAGGATATATTTTTAATTCTAAATGCATCTAACATCTTATTTTCACTAATGTATAAAATATAAATGTATGTTTTAAAATGAAATGGGAAGATAATTTACAAATAATTGACTATAAAATGAAAAAATAATTATTTCATGATCATTAATTGATGAATAGTTACTATTTTTTTATTTATAAAAAAAATGAATAAGATCTTTTGACATCCAGTATTGAATATATTTATGAGTAAGAATAAATATGATAAGAGTACATGGATAATACCAATATTATTCATTCATGTTATTTAGGTTTCATGTATTTTATATATGAAGGAGATATAATATTTTTTAAAATAAATGGTAATCATTTGAATTATGTGACGCGAGTGAGATGATTCTAAATAAAAAAGGGGAATGTTTAACTTTGAAGTGGTCAAGGTATGTGGAAGATTTCATGATGGATGAAACATAGTCAAATACTCTATCAGAAATAAATAACTTTAGTGGAAGTAGTCATATCTAATTTTAATTTGTGATCCACTTTAAAGGCTAGTAGAACTAATGAGAACTCACAAGAGCGAGAATATAAATTACATTATAGAATAATCTTCTTTTCCCATGTTTAATATTTTTATTATTCAATTTTCTATTATGGAGAATCTGTTGCATGGTTTTATATTCCAAAAGACATAACTAGATTGATGAAAATATATATTTTAGAAACTCTATGACCTGATGAAATCCCACTCATAGCAAGATGAATGTTTTCTAATCATGTTATAACCCTATAAAAATACTATCATACAATAAATAGTAAATTTCATATATTACATGAAGTATATATGATTTGAGAAAAATATAAAGTATCAAATTTCATCCTAAAATATGAAAACTCTTCAATACCCAATAGGATAAAATATTTAATAACAATCAATAATTTTGTAATTGTTTTTAGATCTAGCTGATCCCCCCTCCCATTAGATGCATACAACCACTCCAGGGGAACAACATACGATTAAACCCCAAATAAAGAATTATTCAATAAATGGGAATATTTTGGATATAATGATCTATTTCATGTCATATGAATTATAAATTGGTTGTGGGCATGACTTGTGAGAATGTAATATATGATGAGGAAATTTAATTTAATTTACAATTAAAAAATATGATCCTTATAATGACCATTCATTATTTTCATCAAAAATAATATTCTATTTTCATAATATAAATTACTCCAAAATAACATATATGATTAATATTAACGTCTAGACTATTGTTCATGGTGAATATGAATGATGTTCTAATAGTACCATTAATGCTAGAGGTTGAAACAAAAAAACATTATATATTAATGAAAAGTGTGAATGTTCAGTAATTTTAGTTACAAATAATTGTTATTATGATTATAGAACATCATTATATTATATAATGAGATTTATAGACATTTGAGATGATAAGTTCATTAATAGAAGTAAAAAAAGTATATCTAAAAATATATGAATAATTATATCTTATAAATGAGATCATTTATTATAAATTATGTGTTTCTCCAACACAGTACTATAAGCAACCCAACATTCAAATATTATTTAGGAGATAATATTTTATTTTCATTATTGAGTTAAAATAATTTTATAATTTTTTTAAACGGTGTTAGAGAGGTCATTTTATAGTTTTGGTTGAATTTAATTTTTCAAAATTATCATTACATAATCGTATAATAATGTAAATTTTAAATGGAAAACAACCCTATAATTTAAAAAAAAATGAGACTTAAGATTCCTTTAATTGTGCACTTTTATAAAAATATTATCTTGTTTTTCATATCATTGTAATTAAATAATTTATTTTTTTATTTTAAAATTTTTCTTATATCATGAATTAATCAACAAATTATGATAATTTTTAAAATAAAAATAAAAAATAAAAAAACCCCAATTATATAATATAGATATGATTATTATAAATTAGATTTTGGTTTTTTATAAATCATTTCAAGAAATTGATTTCATTTGGTTTTTATGGGAAATCATATTATGGAATGGAATTCCATTATTACAAAAAATTTAAATTAAACATTTTGTGTCATGACACATCCCCCAGGATCCATGTCGTGACTAACCCAAGCCCGCCTTCCATAGGCTCGGGGCTAGTGACTAGCACCGGAAAGGCATATCTAAAAAATAAGGAAGGTGTTGCCTTTTATCCTGTAAACTCACAAAATCCAAGAACACAATTGGACACATGCACAAAGTAAACTGTATAGTAAAATGGTGATTAGAGAAAGTAAAGGGGCCAGAATACAAGCCCAATTGGAATGTACAAGCGAAACTAAAAACAAATCCTTTGAACACCCTCCAATGATCTTACATAAAGGGTATGTACAGCTCTTGAACGGTCATCTATGCAGTACATCTTGTCTAATGGTCCACCTCTAAGCAGCAATCAATCCTAGAACCCTCAACATCAATCAATATTGTCTGTCGTCTACACATTAAATAGCAAGGTTCAGGTGTATCCCATGCATGGGTTAGTATAACAATACTCAATAGGGACCCTGAGACTCCCAGACGTCTCTCAAAATCCATAATTGATAAACCAAAATGCAATACCTCAATCACATAGCACTAAGCAATAGACAGCAACACTACTTAGTTATAATCTAATACAAAAACCTAGGTTATAAATATATACTCATCTCCCATATGAGGGGAGAATACCAAAATGGTAGAAGTACCACATAGGTAACCCCGTGAAGATAAATTTACCACACAGGTAACTTCACAAAGGTAATTCCACACAAAATAATACAATGAATGTATCACCACAATGGTAGAAGTACCACACAGGTAGCACCACGAAGATAAAAGTACCACATAGGTAACACCACGAAGGTAAGTACAACAAATGTATCGACTCAGCTCACACTAGTTATAACTGAAACAGGAATATATAGATGACTAGTAGTATTGATAGATCATCTTATTTCGTCAAGAAGCTCTATTGTTATTCACATAGGATCGAAGATAACCCACACAAGATCTTAAGATGACCCACACAGGTTCTGAAGATGACCCATACAACAACTAAAGATGACCCACACATGATAAGTAGATGAACCACACAGGATCGGTTGAAGCTGACCCACATAGGATCTGAAGATGACCCACACATTATCTGGAGATTCATCAGGTACATCCATCCATTGGGTTCCATCACTAAGCGCACTTGATTCCGAGAGGATCCACTCCTCATGCCATCATTCAGTACTTCAACTGCCACGAATTCTAATGAATATGTATCTCAAAGGTCAAGCCACATCATACGGGTCCAAACAAAACTGACGACGCTTAAATCAGATGCTCCTACTGTAAATTATTTGTGTTTCCGTTCTGAGGGCCTGGTTGGATTTAGGTTCAATCCAACCATGCCGTACTATAACTTTATTCAAATCTTATTGGAGAATACCAAAATGACCACCTCGATCCAAGGAATTTAGTGATGAGAAGTTTCATCAAATGGACCCCCTATTCTCAAGATTTGGCTGAAAAGGAGTATATGGGTCCAGATGGGCCTGGGTCAGGTCCGACCTGGGCGGACCTCCCCGAACTGGACTGGGTCTAGCCCTAATGGGATGGGCCATGGCAGGCTCGGACCACAAAAGGGATCGACCATCCCACTAGGAAAGACCTGTTCGACTGGGTGTGGTCTGTTGTGGCGGGGTCAACCCTTACTACTACTTGGGGGGAGGCACCCCCCGAAATTCGGAATAGTCAAGTTTACTGTTCAGCTAGGCCAACCCGACGGCATCATGTGGCACCGCTTGCTGGCATGTAGGACCTGCCTGAGCGGTCTCGCTCAGCGTGACATAGTTGGTTGGAAGTTCAGTTGGCTCGCACTTCCAACGGCGTGACGACGCCGTTGTCCTCCCACGGCTAGCTGGTTGCCTACCGCCTTAGTTTGCCACGACGACTCAGCAGTTGCAGCTTCCTTTTCAACCCTAGGTGAGGATGCACACTGCCCCAGTTCCATGGAGCCGACTGGGGTGATGGCCTCCACCTTCCACCATTGAGGCCTACGGGCCATAGTCTCCCTCTCAATCAATACTGTGGTCGCGCACCAACCATGTTCCATGTGGCCAGTCAGTTGTCGGCCACCACCTACCTCCACCATGGTCGTTGGGAAGTGACCCCTTTCTACAGCCCGGTTTTGTCACCACTATCATCACGGCCGGCCAGTGTGCTGGCCACCGCCCATACCCTGATAGAGTCGGTCACTAACATCGTAGTCTATTTCCGCTCAACCGTCGATCCGCTTGGGAAGAATACATCAACAGAGAGGGACTAGAGGGATTCAACCATGTTTTTTTGTCCCACACCCACCGTGTTAGATCGATAGCAGGTGGATGGAGATGGCAGGAGGAAGATAATGACGACATTGATGTTTTTCGCACCCACAACATGCTCCCATTTCGAGCTTGACCGTTGTCCTCATCGGAGGTCTGTTCTTCATTAGAGGAGGTTCTTCATTGGAGGTTGGTTCTCCAAAGGCTCTCTGATGTCCTTTCCTTTTCCAATGATTCCTCCACCACAAGAGGTCATGATCCAAAAAAATTAATTGTTTAATTAATATTGGATGATTAATTGGGGAGGATTCAATAGATACAAAGGTATCAAGGTGGGGTGGTCCCCGCCAAAAAATTTCAAATGAGAGAATTCAAATAAATAAAATAAAATTAGTTCTTTTTATTTTATTATTCTTTTTTAGGTCTCCCACGAAGAACCAAAAATCCAACATCCACCCTCGACCTACTGTTGTAACGCCCCGACCCTAGTTACCCAGAGTCAGTGCATTATTACGTAAAATTGGCATGATCACAAAAGATCAAGTCTCGAAAGACCGATTAGTTTAGTAGCCTTGGAAACACTATATACATTCATAAATGTTACATTACATCATATAGTGAAAAAATACAATAAAATGGTCTCCATTGTCCACACTCTTATCCCCTTTAGACTATCCCTATAGGTCAGTCATAAAATATTTCTTCACATCCTTGTAAAATAAAACTTAGAAAGGGGTGAGCTCAGATACTCACTAAGGATAACAATACGGCAGAAACTTTCATAAATAAACATAATCATCTTTGGAAATGTATAACTAAAACAAAAGCCTTTTAAAATTAAAGTTCATCATTATATAGAAAAACTAAAATGAAATAAGGCCATTTAGTTATTCACATGGATATTATATACTCATCGAATAATCACATGAATTATCAATAACTACTTTCATAATGATGGAATGTATAATTCCAGACTATCATAACCATGTAGCCAAGGCCTCGTGCCAACACTACAAATAAGATTTTTTCAAGGCCTCATGCCAAGAAACTAGTTTGTATCGTGAAACCTACCGATGCATCGAAGAGCTATAGAAGGCTCCACCTATCAGTTATTAAGTCCAATGCATTTCTCATATGAATAGGTTTAAACATATCATAAACCATTACATAATTGTTTCACATAAAACATGTATAAAAGAAACACAAAATTTCCACATTTCAATCACAATATATCAATACAAAACATTGATATAATAAAACCAATTTCGATACCAAAATAAAATAAAAGTAAACCTTGGTATTCATTTTTAATTTTTTTTTATAAAAGATATGTCGTGTAGAGGAAGCCGAAACTCAAATAATGGTCACGGCAGCGGAGAAGTCGTTGTCGCCGCATACGTACGACAAAAAAACATTCCCTTTTGTCATTTAGTAAAACGCTTTGTATATAAATATTCCTTTTGAATAAACGTAAACGTCAAAGGGGTTTATACACAGTATAAAAGAATGTTGTGTATACAAAAAAATATACCTCAATGAAAGGAGATTGAGATGAAGTCCCTTACCTCGTGTCCAACTTGACTCAATCATTTTTTAACCTCCTGAATAATAAACTAGATTTAATTTATACTTTCTTAAGAAAATTTTTCAAGTTCATTATTCCTTTTATATCACTTATTACCATGTTATGAAGATTATGTAATTATTTAAGTTAATAGCAGTCATTTTTTCGATCTTTGGTACTTGAATAAAAAATAAACTTCTTATAATTACATGTTGTTCATGTTGTAAAATATCAATTATATACAAAATTAAATTCATGATGTAGATATCATATATATCATATATATCCATTATATACATTAATTTATAATATTACATTACATTTTGAGGTACGAAATGAAATGCACCGTTCATGGAGACGGTAAGCCGTACGTACGCATGAATGCTACTTTAATTTCTATTTCGTATTTAATGGAATGAAATCACAATGACATAGAGGTATATTATAATTCCAGTATAATATCATATATAATATCATTTACTTCATCCTTTATACATCCCACATATGGCATTAACGATTCAAATCCCTTTGAGGGGGCGGTAGTCCGCACTTCCTAAAATGAAATTATCGCATTTACCCATAATGGAAATCATAAAGTTATGACATAAATGAGAAATAAAGAAGCATAAAAAAACAAAAACATAATATATATCATATATAATTATAGTGACAACTTAATGGCAACCATTATAGGTGTTAAAAGAAGATTGAAAAATCATCGTTTTGTGAGACAGTAATTCACCACCCACAGAAACAGTATGTTCTTTAACCATTAGAAGAAGGTGTGTATAAGTGTAAATCAAATAATTATCATAAAAACAGCATAGATTATTTAATATACTGGGTTTGTAACAAAATAAATTAATAAAAAGAGTTTAAGGGGTTGGATAAGAAAAATAAAACAAAAGAACATAAGAGAATACATTACCATAAAATTGGGTAACTCTATTTGATTTGAGCCAAAGGCTTCCTTGGGAAGACTTCTTCCCAAAGTGAGGCTTCTATGAGTAATAGAGGGAAGTTTAGAGAGTATTTGGGTAGAGTTTGGCCGATCGAAATGGCTTTTATGGTGTGAATAAGGTGGTAGAGGTGGGGCCTTTTATAAGAGGAGAGGAGGGTCACTCTTGGAAAGTCATGAAATGTAACATTATTATGAAATGTTTTTCGGATTTTAAAGCCCCAAAATGATATATTTAGAGTATAAGGCGATAAGGGTTATAAATCCATCCAAAAAATATGATTTAGACAAGTCTAAGTCTTAGATTTTACCTTATCTGTTCATTTTATTTAAATTGTTCATTAATGAGGCAATCACTGCTTTATCATGCTGTTATAAATATTTTTATTTATTTAATGTCTAAAAATTATAAAAAAATTACAATGATGTAGGAAATAGTTTTATCTTTCCAATGAATAATTATAGTCGAAAAGTTAACTTATATAACCCGATGTAATAATTGTTTTAGTAAAACAACACATGTTTGTGACAATTTTATTTTTACTTCAAATAAAAAGTTATTAATGTGATTTTCTTACCCAAGTGGCTCTATGGGATCCCCAAGTTGACCTATGGATTTTCTTTGGTCGGAAATGACTCATCCAATAATATTAGGACATGTGTCATGGTAATTTTATATTATTATAACATTTTTATACATTAAATTACACTAATAACCTTTAATCGCGATTAATAGGACTTAAAAGTTACTATTCACCAAAAATTATTTTAATCCCATTGAACTAAATTTTACTTCCTAATGACAATGATGTATGTCGGATTTTTGAAATTCAAATTACAGAGGTGGTAAAATTATATTTAAAAGAATAATCATTTTTTTAGCTACCACTTAGTGGTTTCACTATTCATCAAAAATCGTTGTTTTTCAGAACAATACCAAAAATTCACTCTAAGATATATTTGATATTCCAAATTCAAAAATGATTTATATTTTACAAATTTCCAAACATATAAGTTGCATTAATCATTTTTATAATTAATTCTCGTTGTCAAAACAAATAACATGTTTTTGAGAAACAATATCAATCAAAACATGGACAATTGTTTATGTCCAATTTCAAAGTGAAATTAATTTTAATGACCACCGTTGGATAAAATGGTAAAATTATATTATAATTATGCTTTAAAACCACTCAAAATTATAATTTATCACAATAAAATAGTATGATTAAGATAGTTGTTTTTAATTAAATTTTAGTATTTTACACTATTCATAAAAAATTGGATGTTCTTAGAAAAAAACGAAAAATTCAACTTAGGATAATGTCGATATTCTGAGTCCAAAAAATGAAGTCCATTCTAAAATATAAAATTAATATAATTTCAAAAGGTGGTTATTACTATTCATAACGGCTACTTTGATTGGTCGCGGTGTGTTAGAGCTCGATGTTGCGTACAACACATGTTGCTCTATTATTCAAAGAGAAGCCTACCATGAAAGCTTGGGGTGTTACATTCTCCCCTCCTTCAATAAATTGCATCCTCACAATTTGAAATTGTTCTTCAAAAATAAAACGTTGAAAGTAGAAAATACATTCGTGGAAACCCCACATCGGAAATAAGGTTAATAAAATTTAGCCTTAATTAGAGGGAAAGAGAAATGAAAAAGTCACTACCAAATTATGATCTCAATTATGAGAACATTGGTGGGAATTAGAGATACATAATTGGAGGGAAAATGTAAATATTTTTAGGGAGGGATTGAGGTCATCAATCACAAACAAGTGTAAAATTGATGGCCTCAAAGCCTTCAATCTAAGTTGATTTAAAATATCATCAGTTCAACAAAACATAAGGTATTAGGATAATAAATTTTTTGTTTTAATATACCTTTACTAATGTTTAAGAATTAATTTATTCATAGAATAAGAGATAGGTATACATATATATAAGCTTGATAAGTAGATTTTCAACCTTTAACTAATTTCTACCAAAAACTCATCTTTTACTCAAAAAGATAATAGAACTCAAAAATATTATATTTATCCTAATCGTTCAAGGTTAAAAATATTATCACATACCATTTATATTAGGAAACATATTTTTTAATAACAAGGGACTTTTTATAGTCTAGTGGTAGGTAATAATGGACTGTCACACTATGTTTTTGGGTTGGATTCCTACAGCTTTGTCCGACACAATGGGTTATCTTCCGACCTGCAGGTTGTCCTTTTCCTAAAACTATATTATTATAATATTGCAAAAATAATCATCAAAAATGTTTTAACCTTAAAAAATACTATCCAATGTTCATCTTAATCCACTCCAACCTTTATAGTTTTCCAAAATACCTCTGCCCAGACTTTCTCTAAGAGGTCTCTAAATTCCAAAATCAATTGTAACATTAGATTCCCCAAATAAAGTAAAGTTTCTCTTATTGTCACATACTAAAAAATGATTACCATCATCATATTAAAACCTTAATTAGAAGAACAAGTACTTCAGTACAATCCTTATATATATTAGATTATTCTTATAACCATAATATAGTTCTTGATACCAAAAACACAAATACAATAATTATTCCACTTCAACTGTAGTAACAATATAAGATTTCCCTTGATCCCTTGGCCTTTTCTAGACACCTATTTTCCCACATTTTTAACAAACTCCCATTCCTTTTAGGTAAGTACCGGGGTGATTCATCCCCAAATTATCACATAATGGAAAATCCTTCTTTCCCTTTTTCCCTTTATCTGTCTCTTGTTCCACCGTTCTCTTCTTCTCTTGCTTTACGTTATTGTCATAAGATTTAGAGAATTTATTTTCTGTCTTGACAGCACATGAGACAATATCTTCGTACGATAAGAAAGATAGTGAGACTAAAACTTGATGGATAAATGGTTTTATCCCATCAAAGAAACGATAAATCTTACTTCTTGGGTTACGTATATAATCTGCAGCATGCCTCTCTAGCCTTGTAAATTTTTCCTCATACTTTGCGACATTCTCATACTACTTTTGCCTCAGACTCAGAAATTTCTATTCCATATCTACTCGATGGTCATGTGGAAATTATTTTTCTATGAAATTTTCCTTAAACTCCCTCCATTCCATAATTGATACATCTCCATCTTCCATTGTGTTTTGAATCAGCGAACACCATTGATCGACATCTCCAGTGAGGCGGTAAACTGCTATGACAACATTATCCCTTTCGTTACTCCCCAAGGCATGGAATATTTTCTCTAAGGAGATTATCCATTGGTCAGCTACTAATGGGTTTGTACTCCCATTAAATGTTGGTGGTTGCTACCTCATGAAGTGATCTAACATTGATCATCCACGTTGCGGATCAGGGTGCTCCATATGGGTAATGTTATTATTCATAACATGAGTGTGTTGTCCCAGTATGGTGATAAGCTGATCAGCACCAGTTGTATCATCATCTCCATTATAATTATCTTGAGCAGGAGGGAAGTCCCTACATGGAGTGTGTGCAGTGATACAGTTTCCATTCCTTCCACTAGGAACCATTTCTAAACAATGTCATAAACTAGATTTGTTTATGAATCGAAATACATAATAACAAACTTGAAAAAAACTTAACATAAATTGATCTATTTATGGATATAATCCGTAATCATAGAAATGTTTTCCTTGAGGAAGTATATACTCATAAAAACTTCATAATGGTTTTTAATGAAAATGAGAATTATCTTAAGCATATCTCCTGGGAGTGTCGTAACCAAGAGTGCAGCAAGGCCCGTTGTCGTGCACCAGTTCATGTTCAAGTCTATCTCAAAGCAGTGTTTTCGGGTTTTACCCCAAGGTACATCTGTCCCAGAGCCGCCTCTACCTGCTCATATCCATACATGGGTGTATTCCTCAGGAAAATTAAAAAATCTCTATAATACCAAAATTCTAGGAAGTTTTTCTATACTAATCCTCAAATTCTATCATAGGGCTATATCTCTTATCAATATTTATCTAAATATAGATTCCATGGTTAGTAATAAACTACCTATGATACAAACTGTAACACCCCGACACCAGTTACCTAGAGTCGGTGCATTATTACATAAAATTGGCATGATCACAAAAGATCAAGTCACGAATGAATGATTAGTTTAGTATCAGTGGAAACACTATATACATTCATAAATGTTACATTACATCATAAAGTGAAAAACTACAATAACATGGTCTCCATAGTCCACACTTTTATCCCCATCAGACTATCCCTGTAGGTCTGTCATAAAATATTTCTTCACATTGTGGGAAAATAAAACATAGAAAGGGGTGAGCTCAGATGCTCAGTAAGGATAACAATACAGCGAAAGCATTGATAAACAAACATTAACATTTAAGGAAATTTATATTTAAAACAAAATCCTATTAAACATAAATTTCAGTATAATATGGAAAAAATAAAATGAAATAATTCTATTTACTTATTCATATGGATATTCTACTAGTCCAATAATCACATGGAATATCAATAAACACTTTCATAATGATGGAATGCATAATGTCAGACTATCATAACCACGTATCCAATTCCCTGTTTCAGGACTACAAATATGATTTTGTCAAGGCCTCGTGCCACGACACTAGTTTGTCTCATGAGACCTACCGATGCATCGAAGAGCTATAGTGGGCTCCACACATCACTTATTAAGTCCAATTAATTCCTCACATGAGCAGGTTTAAACATATCATAAACCATAACATAATCGTATCACATAAAACATGCATAAAAGAAACATAACATTTCCACATTTAAATCACAAGATACCAATACAAAACATTGATATAATAAAACCATTTTCAATACCAAATAATAGAAAAGTAAAACATGATAATTATTTTTCATTTTTTTTAAAAATTATGGCTTATAGAAGAAGCTGAAACTCAAATAATGGTCACGGTGGAAGAGAAGTCATTGTCGCCGCATACGTACGACAAAAAAACATTCCCTTTTTTCATTTAGTAAAACAATTCTAATAAGAAGATTCCTTTTGAATAAATGTAAAGGTAAAAGGGGTTTATACACCGTATAAAAGAAAGTTGTGTATAAAACAAAATATGCATCTGTGAAAGGAGATTGAGGTGAAGTCCCTTACCTTGTGTCTGACATGACTCGATCGTTCTTTAACCTCCTGAATAATAAAATAGAGTTAATTTATACTATCTTAAGAACCTTTTTTCAAGTTCATTATTCCGTTTATATCACATATTACCATGTTATGAACATTATGTAATTATTTATGTTAATAATGGTCATTTTGTTGATCTTTGGTACTCGAGTTAAAAATAAACTTCTTATAATTACAAGTTGTTCATGTGGTAAAATATAAATTAAATCCATAATTATATTCATGAATTAGATATCATATATATCATATATATCTAGTATATACATACATTTATAATATTACATTACATTTAGAGATAAGAAATCAAATGCACCGTTCATGGAGATAGTAAGCCATACGTACGCATGAATGCTACTTTCATTTCTATTTTGTATTTAATGGAATGAAATAACAATGATATAAAGGTATATAATATTTCTAGTATAATATAATATAAAATATCATTTAATCCATCCTTTATATGTCCCACATATGGCATTAACGATTCAAATGACATTGAGGGGGCAGTAGTCCACACTTCATGAAATGAAATTATCGCGTTTACCCATAATGGAAATCATAAAGGTATGAAATAAATGAGAAATAAAGATGCATAAGGAAAACATAAACATAATAAACATAATATATAAATATAGTTACATCTTAATGGCCACCATGAGAGGTGTTAAAATAAGATTGAACAATCATCGTTTCATGAGGCAGTAATTCGCCACCCACAGAAACAGTATGTTCTTTAACCATTAGACGAAGGTGTGTGTAAGTGTAAATCCAATAAATCTCATAAAAACATTCTATTATATTTAATATACTTTTTTTTGTTATAAAATAAAGGAATAAAAAGAGTTTAAGGGGTTGGAGCAGCAAAATAAAACAAAAGAACATAAGAGAATACATTACATTAAAATCGGGTAACTTTTTTTGATTTGAGCCAAAGGCTTCCTTGGGAAGACTTCTTCCCAAAGTGAATATTCTAGGAGTAAGATAGGGAAGTTGAGAGAGTATTTGGTAAGACTTTGGTCAAGACAAATGGATTTCAAGGTGTGAATAAGGTGGTAGAGGTGGGGGCCTTTTATAATAGGAGAGGAGGGCACTCTTGGAAAGTCATGAAATGTCACATTATTATAAAATGATTTTTCGGAATTTAAAGGTCCCAAAATGATATATTTATATGATAAGGTGATACGGGTTCTAGATCCACCCATAATGTAGGATTTACACAATTGTACGTCTTCTATTTTACCTTATCTTTTCATTCTATTTAAATTGTTCATTAATGAGGTAATCACTGCATCATCATGGTGTCATAAATAAATTTATTTATTTAATGTATAAAAAATATAAAAATATAAACATGATTTTTGAAATATTTTTATCTTTACAATGAATATTTATAGTCTAAATGTTAACTTATATAACCCCATCTAATAATTGTTTTAGTAAAACAACACATGTTTGTGACAATTTTATTTTTTACTTTAAATAAAAAGTTATTAATGTAATTTTCTTACCCAAGTGGATCCATGGGGTCCCCAACTTGACCCATAGATTGTATTAGTCGGCCATGACTCATCCAATAAGATTAGTAAATGTGTCAAGGTAATTTTATATTATTATAACATTATTTTTACCTTAAATTACACTAATTACATTTAATTGTGATTAATAGGAATTAAAAGATACTATTTACCAAAAATTATTTTAATCCCATTGAAACACATTTTAATTAAAAATGACAATGATGTATGTCGGAATTTTGAAATTCAAAACATAGAGGTTGTAAATTTTCATTTAAACGAAAAATCAGTTTTTTAACTACCACTTAGTGTTTTCACTATTCATCAAAATTCGATGTTTTTCAGAAAAAGACCAAAAAATCACTCTAATATATATTTGATATTCCAAATTCAATAATGATGTCTATTTTACAAAATTCCAAACATATAAGTTGCATTAATCAGTTTTATAATTAATTCCCATTGTCAAAAAAATAGTGTGTTTTTAAGAAACAATATCAATCAAAAGATTGACAATTGTTTATGTCCAATTTCAAAGTGAAATTAATTCTAATGACCACCATTGGATAAAATGGTAAAATTATATTATAATTATACTTTAAAAACACTCAATATTATAATTTATCACTTTATATTATTTTTATTAAGAAAGTTGCTTTTAATTAATGTTTAGTATTTTACACTATTCATAAAAAATTGGATGTTCTGAGAAAAAAAAAATTCAACTTAGGATAATTTCGACATTCTGAGTCCAGAAATTAAGTCCATTATAAAATATAAAATTAATATAATTTTGAAAGGTGGTTATTAATATTCATAACGTCTACTTTTATTGGTCGCGGTGTGTTAGAACTCGAGGTTGCGTACAACACATGTTGCTCTATTATTCAAAGAGAAGTGTACCATGTCAGCTTATGGTGTTACAACTATGGTCAAGGTGAAGGAATCCTTATGTGAATGTCGGCACTGCATGTTCAATGGTGTCATTATATTTCAATTACAAGAACCACTTCAAAAGTTAGAAAATGATGCTCATGCCTTTATTGAACGTACCCGAACAAACAAATGCTCAGAAACTCATTCCGGGTAAACCAGGACTCAAAATCACATTCCATTTATTTTTGAAGACTCATAATAATTCCATATAATTAAAAAAATAAATGGGAAATTATGGGTCTTTTAATTTTTCCCACATTATGGATTTTCATCCCTGAAAGCCACAACACAAACTTGGGAAACAAATGAGGGTACTGGGCATGAATCTGAGCCTCCAGCTCTTATGTGCTTTACTGGAGGTTCCCATCTAGCCAATGAATGTGTAGCAGAGGTATCGACCAACCACAGAGGACCCACTCCTCTCGATCCTAAATCTCCAGTAGATCATCTGAAAACGTCACCACATCATCGATGTACTGCTCTCCATAGTCAATGTTGTGTTAAGGATCATGTATGTTTCTCCACATCTTGGATATGTTGAATACATCGTTCACCCATTGAAACTTAGGGGGGAGAGCTAGGTGGTATGCCACCTCAAAAACTCTGCTAAAAATATTGAAGGGTTCGATGGACCTCAGAGATAACTAGCTGCCCCGGAGAAATCTCCAAAAACCTCGTTGAGGTGAGACCCATAGCAATACATGGTCACAATACTCGAACATGAGACGTCTCTATCTCCTATCATCATAAGACCTCTCCCTGCTCTATGTAGTCTTAATCCTCTCTTGGATGATATAGACCTTCTCTGTGGTAGCCCATACTATCATTTGTCCCCTGAGTGCTGACTCCATGGTGTCAGTCCAGCACAAAGATGATCAGAAAGGATGACCATATGATTCCTCAAATGGTGACACACAGATAGTGGAGTGATAGCTATTAGTTTACAAGAACTCCAACAAAGGCATGTGATCCTCCAAGTTGTGGCTGAAATCTTGGACAGAAGCACACAAAATGTCCTCAATGGTCCGAATGGTCCACTCTATATGGACATCTGTCCGAGGATGAAAGGTGGTGCTCAATCAATGATGTGTCTTGAACACCTCCTACAACCCCTTACATAACCATGAAGTAAATTGTGCATCACGATCTTAGAAAATCATCGAAGGCACTCCATAAAGCCGTACAATCTCTTGTACATAGAGGCTTCCCAATACCCCTACTAAATCCTTCTCTCTAATAGGTAGAAAGTGGGATGATTTGGTGAGTTGTTCAATGATCACCTAGATAGAATAATTACCCCTGGATGTTCGTGGAAGTCCTATCACAAATTCCATGGAAATTCCTTCCCAATTCCACTATGGCTCCTCTTGTGGCTGAACTAATCCTGCTGGATCATGATGCTCGTCCTTCACTTGCTGATAAGTGAGGCTCCATGAGACAAACTCTACCACTTCTTTCTTCATTCCCGGACACCAATGTTGATATTGGTGGTCCTGGTACATATTTTCCACCCTTGGATGTATCGCTAGAGGGGACATATAAAAACCCCTCAACAATTCATCTTATAGCACCACTGGTAACAAAGTACATCCTCCGAAGAGGAGGACATGCTCCCCACCTTCAAAAAATCCTTCAAGTGCATGTCTTGGGGATATATGAGCACATCGAGCCTTTCACTCTATGTCCCCAAGATGTGCCTCCCTGACTCATTGAAGGAGTCGGGAGTGATTGTCAGAGACTAAGGATAAGCTGCTCCATCTCGATCCATGTAGTATATCTGCAAAGCAGCTAGCTACTCCGTCACCTCACTTAGAAACATTATACTAGATATGATACTGAGTGCATCTGCTACTACGTTACACTTCCTAAGAGTATAGACTATCTCAAAATCATATTCCTAGAGGAACTCAAGATAATGCCGTTGTCTCAGGTTCATGTCCATTTTAGAGAAGATATACCTGAGACACTTGTAGTCAGATTAGAATGTAAAATGTTCACCCATGAAGTAATGTTGCCACATCTTCAAGGCGAAGACCACTACTGATAACTTCAGGTCATGGGTTGTGTAGTTCTACTCATGATGTCTCAACTATCGAGAACTATAGGAGATCACTACTCACTCCTGCATCAGGACACATCTGAGCCCAGTCCCTAATGCGTCGCAGTAGACTACATACCCAAAACCCTCCACCGTTATCCTCATAATGGGGGACTCATAAATCTCTACCTCATCTCCTAGAAATTATGCTGGAATTTATCCAACCACATGAAGGGTTTCCCTTTCTTTTTCAACACTGATAAGGGTGAAACATCACTAATAAAGTCCGGCACAAACCTCCGGTAGTAACCGTCCAAACCCAGGAAACTCCAGACCTCTGTCACACTCTTTGGTGGCTCCCAAGCAAGCACAACCTCAATCTTCGGCAGATCCACCACAACTCTAGCATCCGAGATGACGTTCCCTAGGAAGTGAACCTCTCATATCCAAAATTGCAAGATAGAGAGCTTACCATAATGTTGGTTCTCTCTTAGTGTGTCATGAACAATCTGCCGATGACAGGCATGATCCTCCTCCGTTGCTGAGTATATCAGGATTTCGTCAATGAAGACTACGAAAAATGATCAAGGAATGGCTAGAAGATACTATTCATGATTCCTATAAACACTTCTGGGTTGTTGGTCATGTCGAATGGCTAACCAAGAACTCATAGTGGCTATACCGACATCTAAAGGCCATCTTCTGCACATCCTTGTCTTGTACCATGAGTTGGTGATAGCCTAATATGATGAATATCTTCGAAAACCACCGTACCACCTTTATCTGATCAAAGAGATCATCAATCCGTGTGAGTGGGTACTTTTTCTTCACGGTCACCAATTTCAGGAGCCAATAATCCACACAGAGTCCCAAACTCACATTCGCCTTCTTAGAGAAAAAAATTGGGGCTGCCCAAGGAGAAACACTGGGCCTAATGAACCCCCTTGCTCTGCATGACCTCCAGCTATACTTAAAACTCTAGAATATCCATTGGAGCCTTCCGATATGATGGAGTATATATCGGTGTCATCCCGGTGTACAAGTCGATATAAAAGTACACCCCTCTGTGAGAATGTATACGCAGAACATTATTAGGGAAAACAACAGTGTACTGGTCCACTGTTACAGGATAGCTAGGACTCTCAACATCAAACGATTTGAGAGTAAGTCTAGCAAACTTATGTGTCATCGACTGCACCCTCCTTCAGGTAAGTCTGTCTTGTGCTATAAATGATCCCTTCTCACTGGTGAAGGAAAACCCAGTCCCATCCTCGCGGACACACTGCACTTTGCTCCTAATACAGTCGATCTGAATACGGACTGTAGATAACTAATCCATACCCAAGATGACATCGTAAGGCCTCGACACTGCTATGAGAAGATCTCCTCCAGTGATCTCACCTACTAGAGTAATCTCACACTACCGACACCAGTATGTTTCCACCGAATCCACTGCCATAAGAGTTTTAGTTGTAATGATTGATCCATTGGCACCACAGGAATCTCCGAGCTCTGAACATGGGTTGTGGTAAAAAAAGAGTTACTTGAACATGTGTCTATAAGTACTACAACTAATGTGAAGTAGACACAGATTGTATCTTGAATCATATCTGGAGAACCTTGGTCATAGGTATCACCTACCTAGAGCTGATCTCGTCCCTATCCACTTGTTCCATGTGGTCGGGGTGGACCACCTGGAGGTGGTTGTGGTAGAACCACGAATCGCCGTCCACCGCCTGCTACACGGCCAGCTCCTCTGCCATGTTCACCTACTGCCTGCAGACCTCCCTGATTAAATATTCACCTCTTCCTTGGTGGTCCTTCGACCATCTTATGGTCCTCCATACGTCAGGTTGGGTAGTCGCGAACCATGTGACCATGCCCGCCTCACGGGTAACACTACATGATTTTTTCATGTCGTCCTCTATCTCGAGAGCCCCACATGACCAACCACATATCTTGTGGTCATCCACCAATTGGTTTGGTCCTCTTGGACCTCTGCCTATTCTGTCTGCTTCCAACTGTAGATGACTCTGCTATGTGACGTCGAGTGGTGGGTCTCGATGCTGGTGACTACTCAACAAGGAAGATCTCCATGAAGAGTGATCTCTCTAACACCCCTCCCTGCGTCGGGATACTGAGGGAAATCATTGAAGTTCTAATCTCTCGCCTAAACCCTTGATCGATGATCTGGTCCGTGAAGAAAGGTTCAAGCACCATCTTAGGGGAGTAGCGTGAGAGGTTTTTGAATTCCATTGACTATTGAGCCACAGTCAGGCTGCCCTGCTGCTAATGGATAATCTCCTTCATACGTACATAGCGTAAGGTTGCTATGACAAAATCTGCCCTGAAAGGGCTCTCCAAGTCCACCCAGATGAGAGTGACCCTGTCATGTACCGATAGAATCAAGCTCTACCATCTTCCCTCTACTTCCTGAAACAGACTGGTGGCAAGGATCACCATGATATCATCTGGTGTCCCTAACGACCGAAATACACTAACCATAGAATCCAGCCAGTTCTCAATCGCCTGCGGATCCGTCTCTCCCCAGATCCTCGGTGGCCTTTAGCACTAAAACTCAGGAAACACTCTCATGTGGTGTTCCCCCTCTGCTAGAGAGGTTGGTGGATTCAGCTACCCAACAAGAGTGGTGCTATTGGTACACCTCCTAATGGTACAACTGCCAAAACGGGGCCCTACACCGAAGCCTCATCACTCGGTGGTCTTTCATCACGTACTATACCATATACCCTGGATGGATGTCTGCGTGGAGTCATCTTGAAAAGAAACAGGTGTGCCATGGTCAATAAGTTATACCTATTGAACTGACTCAAATTGATCACAATGTAACATTTTAAAAAACACACGCTCAATCAATATTTTCATGCATTGAGTCAGAAATCAGAAGTTAGGGTTCATGTGTATGGATAAATCAGCCACCAGACCAACACTGGATTCCCCAAACTGATAATAACACTCATAACACTTAACACTATTGTCGAATGATCAGAGATCATGTTCTTCGGTAGAACTGACTCCTCTGATACTAATTTTTGACGACCATTCCCTAGGGCATGTGCTGTGACTACCCCAATCCCGCCTTCCATAGGCCATGGGCTGGAGACTAGCACCGGAAAGGTATATCCTTAAAACTGAGATGGTGTTACCTATTATCCTGTAACCTCACACAATCCAAGAACACAACAAGACACAAGCTCAAAGTAAATTGTATAGTAAAAGGGTGAGTACACTACGTAAAGGGGCCGAAATACAAGCCCAACTAGAAAGTACAAGTAAAACTGAAAATAACTCATGTGAACACCCACAAAGGATCCTACCTAAAGGGTAGGTACATCTCTCTAACTTTCATCTCTGCAGTACGTCTTGTATAATTTTCAACCTCCGAGAAGCCTCCAGTCCTTGCACACTCAGCCTCGATCAATGTTATACGTCATATTCACATGATTCAAAAATGTGTGGGAATTCTCAATGCAGGGATGTGTATAAAAATACGCGACAGGGCCCCCTAGACTCATAAAGGTCTCTCAGAATCCCCAAAGGATAAGCCACAAAGCAAGATGTCAATCACAAAGCATGAAGAAATAGACATCTACACTTCTTAGGTATATGCCCATACATATACCTAAGTTATAAATATATACTCATCTCACACATGAGGGAAGAATACCACCAAGGTAAAAATACCACACATGTAACACCACAAAGATAAAAGTACCACATAGGTAACTTCATGAAGGTATGTACCACAAAGGTAATTCCATACAAAAGAACACCATGAAGTTATTACCACAAAGGAAGAAGTACCACATAGGTAGCACCATGATGATAAAAGTAACACCTAGGTGAAACCATGAAGGTAAGTACCAGAAAGGTAACGACTCAGCTCACACCAGGTATAACTTTTGTACGTAAGTATAGATGATTAGCTGTATTTCTAGATCATCTTAAATTATAGAGAAGCTCGGTTGTTGACCCCCACAGGTTCCAAGATGAACCACACCAAATCTAAAGTTGACCCTCACAGGATCTAAAGATGACCCACACATGATTGGTAGATGACTCACACAGGATTGGTAAAAGTGGCCCACACATGATTAGAAGAAGACCCACATAGGATCTAGAGATTCTTCAAGTACAGCCAACCACAGGTTTCCCACACTAAGCGTGCTTGATTCTGGGAGGAACCGCTCCTCAAGACATCAGTCAATACTTCAACTGCCATAAATTCCCAGGAAGAAATATCTAAAAGGACCTACCATGTCATAAGGGTCCCAACACAACAGATGGCATGTCAATCAGACACTCTGTTTGTATGTTATTAGTGTTTATATTTAGAGGGCCCGATCGGATTCTGGTTCGACCCAACCTGGACGTACTCTAACATTATTCAAAGTGCATGTGGAGTATAACAAAAGGACTATCTCGTTCAAAAAAATCTAGTGCCATAGATGGTTCGTCAAACGGATGCCTGGTTCTCTAGATATGGAAGAAAATGCCTATCTGGGTCTAGATGGGGTCGGGTCCGGTCTGACCCGATCTGGGATGACCTAACCTAGTTCAGGTCAACCCAACCAAGACCGTGTCGCGCCTAGATGTGCTGGGATGGGCCATGGTGGGACAGGCCCGCTTAGAATGACCTGCAAAGGGGATGGCCCGACCTGGAAAGGGGATGACTGTAGAGACCCGAAGCCTGACGTACATATACTTTACATTACTTTTGCGGAATACTTAGTACATAACAAAAACACACACACACAAGGATCGTAATAGTTTAGTGTCTTTGGAAACTCGGATCGTAATCTTCTAATCGTGGTGAAAGATCTTCAAAATCTCCCATAAAGATCTTACTTTTTTACCTAAAACCTTTCTTTATATCCTGGGGAAAAGAAAACATAAAAGGGTGAGCTCAAATTCTCAGTAAGGGTAAACAAAAGAAATATCAATCACATCATATACACAAGCACATAACTTTTGGAAATCTTAACCTGCAAAAGAGATCAAAATTTCATAACATGGGATAAATCATGGCAGTGAAATGTAATCACAATAATCATAACTTAAAACATGAGACTTTGTGGCATTCACACATAATAATAGAGAATAATTTCTTTTTAGTCAAGACTCATTTCCAAGACTATCTTAGTGGACAAAGTCCCTTTCTGAATCGATTAACCCTCGTTTCAGTCCTGTTTCACTGAACCGGTATAACCTACCGTTCCAGCCCTGCCTATCTCATGAGATATAAAATCTTTACCCAATGCATTGGAGGGAGATATAGGTCCCACCCATCTTATAATGAATCCTTTCTTATGTGTGCCAAATAATCATAAACTATACATCATAGCATAACCCATGTAATAAAAATGGAATTCTTAAACAACATGACATCATAAAACAATTCATATAAGATAAAGGAATTCATAAAAATATTTCCATCAAAACATAATCAAACCAATGTAATAATATGGATAAAAATATAACCCTTTTATTATCTTAGATGGAAAATAATTTTGATAAAATTCTTGAACTCCATTCTTGAAGAAAATATCCTTTCTACTTCAAAAACACTTTTCCTTTCTTAACATGTCATACAATTTTAAAATAAAAGAAGTTGATTAAAAATAAACTTGAATACTTGTAAAGGAATATTCTTGGAAATAATTTTTTAGAAATCCATTCATGCCGTATAACTTAAAAAAAACATTCTTCGTACTTTTTTCAGAATATTCAAAAAGTACCTCGTACGAAAAAAAACGACAAAAGATTCCTTTCATATCTTTTACAAAAAACTCATCGAAGGGTAAAATTGGTTATAAACTATTGTAGAAGGATGGAAATAATATTACATATTGAGGGAACATGGATGTGGATGATAAAATACACCCCAATAAATACCAAAGTGTAAACAATCTCGGATAAAAATGAGATTGTGATATTTCCCTTACCTTAGGTCTGATTTGCTTCGTAAGTGTCGGAACCTCCTCTTCTTTGAAACACCTCTTTGAATCCTTCACATAGGGAACTATGATTGGTCTTTGAAGATATACAGGACCTCTAGGATTATTCTAGGGAAGTGGAGAAGGGAAAATGGAAGGGGTTGGCCGAGCTTGAGTGTTCAAATTGGTGTGAGGAGGAGGGGGAGGAGGTGGCCTTTTATACGGGAGGAGAGGGGCACCTTAAGAATATCTCAAAATATTATTTTATATTAAAGTCAAAATCAGTTTATAATGGTTCCAAAGGGTCTTATTTCGAAGCTAAAGTGGGGATGGGTCGAAATCCTATCAACCAATAGGATTTAGACATGTTTAGGGTATTATTTTATCCTTATCAATTAGATTTAACTCTAAGTTAAATAATTTAACTTTTACCGTGTCTTTTTGTTTTCTTTCACTATATGGTTAATAAACTTACTATAACATGCCAAACGAACCCCAAATTGTTTATTATTAATATATATATCCTTATCTAAGTAATTTGGCCGAACCTTAGATTTTTAGGAATAAAATAACAATTAATAATATAATATTTGATTTAAAAACTATTTTGTGTCAATTTTGACACTATTTGATATATGATTTTTGTGAAAGTCATAACAGAATTATATGTTCGAACAAAGTTGATTAATGCAACATTAATATATCATAGTAACCTATAAAATTAGTGGAATTCATAAAAAGTCTCAAATTACATTTATTTTGGTGTTTATAACATCAATTATGTCAATATTTCATTAATAAGATAATTACTGCATCATCATTGTGTCATAAATAAATTCAATTATTTAATGTCTAAAAATTAAAAATAAACTACAATTATGTAGGAAATCTTTTTATCTTTCTAAAGAATATTTATAGTCGAATTTATCTTATGTATAACCCCATATTAAAAATGATTTACCTATTAAACTTTGATTTTAACTATTTTAACCCTTCTTTAAATAAATTAATAATAAATGTCCTAATCTAATCCAAGTGGGCCTAAATGGTCATATTTTATTCATAAGGTTGTTTTTGGACGAATTACACTTATCCAATAGAATTAGGACATGTGTTAGGGTAATAGTAATATCATATTTACCTTTAGTTACCCTATTTACTATTAACCGCGGTAAAAAAAAGTAAAAAGTTACTATTCACCAAAAAATTATTTTTATCTCATTGAACCACATTTTCCTTACTGATATCAACCGTGTCTGTCGGATTTTCAAAATTCAATTCACAGAAGCGGTAAAATTAAGTTTTATGCAAAATTCAGTTTTTAACCTACCACTTAGTGGTTTCACTATTCATCAAAAATTGAATGCTTTCAGAAAAATACCAAAATTTCACCCTAGGCTAATTTCGGTATTCCGAATCCAAAAATGAAGTCCATTTTGAGAGCTAAAATTTCTAAAATTTAAAAAGTGGTTATTAATATTCATAACGGCTAGTTTTAATAATATTTTAATAGAATATCGTTGTTTAGTGAAACCCAGTATTGCGTACTACACACGCTATCGAGGAAGGTTGCGATTGTGTGTAATGCAAGGAAAGTCAAGGATGCATGTTGTGCAAGCTCCTTTTGGTGTAGCGTACAACACAAGACATTAGTGAAATTAAAAAGAATATTTTTCATAAAATCTCGGGCTGTTACATTCTACCCCCCTTAAAATGAATTTCGCCCTCGAAATTCGTCGGGGTTATATATGGTTTACTATTCGAAAGTTTCTTTAATAGAAACCCACATCGTAAAAAGGAATACCAAAACATGACTTTAAAAACTAAAGTATGAAATGTAACGATTACCCAAATAAACTAATCACTGGGTTTCCACATAGGTGAAAAAATGGATATGGAAGAAAAATCTAACCATCATGTTCTAATGGAGAGTGGTAGAGAACATGGATATGGAAAAGCCAACAAACACAAATCCATAAATTTGTGACGATCTACGGTACCATCTGATTCATCAGGTATAAGATCACTAGGACAACATTATTGGTTTTCAATATCATTTCCCTAAAGATGAAAATTTGAATTAGAATAAATACTTTCTTTATTTTGGTACAATCTCACTATTGTTCATGCCTTGAACAATTTCCACT
This sequence comes from Viscum album, assembly GCA_963277665.1. Classification (NCBI taxonomy): domain Eukaryota; kingdom Viridiplantae; phylum Streptophyta; class Magnoliopsida; order Santalales; family Viscaceae; genus Viscum; species Viscum album. The sequence goes on along the minus strand of OY728151.1, from coordinate 497,003,009 downwards.
TTATCTCTTAAATAAATGATGTTGAATTTGTTATTCGTGAAGTGTTAGCAGATCATGTGATAGAATGACGGGTCATTCCATCTGTCTCAAACAAAAGGTTAGCAAAAAATTATATACATAAGTTGATCTATAGTGAGATTAATAACATATGGTTCCTAAAATGGACTTATACTTCATATATCATACTGCTTAATATAATAAAACTAGTTTCTACTAAACAGGGACTTCCTGTAGGCCAGTGGTAGGCGATAAAGGCCAGTCGCACTTCGGTTGTGGGTTCGATTCCCACAGCCTTGTCCGAAGCGATGGGCTGTCGCCCGTCCTGCAGGTTGTCCTTTTTCTAAAACTACATTACTATAACATCCCATTAATAATATCGAAAAAAACTTCTATCCTTAAACAATACTCACTTATGTCCAACATAATCCATTTCAATCTTTAGGCTTATCCATAATACTGCAGTCCACTCTCATAACATAGTGAAAACGATTACCAGAGATTTAATACCATCGTTGATCCCCATATATCATAAGATATGTTTTGTTGGTCACATTCCAAACATTCAAAGTCCTTAATCATGTATTCTCTTGAATACCTTAGTGAAAACATGAATGCAGTTTAAAGTTAACACTTTCCACATACCAAAATCCTCAAAATTCTATATACTCAAACAATGATATCACTTAGTCCTTATATCAATCATGAGCTCATGAATACTATTAAACATTTCATTTTCTCGTTTTCCCTTCATTATTCGCATATCATCTTATTTCCAAAAATATCTCAATCACTTTGAATACCACATCAATAAATATTGCAATACTCAATGATACAACATTATTTTGGAATCCCATTACATAAACACTTAATCATTCCACCACATCGTTGTCATATTCAACATTGCCAATAGTGATCGCATGTGACTTCCCTTTGTCCTTTGCCTTCAGTGGTTGCTCATGTTGATCATCACTAACCCTTGGATTAGGGCATTTATTAGCATAATGCCCCATTTTCTTGCACTTGAAGCATTGAAGTGTTGGTGGTGCGTTCTCTGCAGTGTTTGCTTTATTCACATCATTAGAAACCCTTTTTCCATTACTTCGACACTCAGCTACTCGATGACCTTCTTTTCCACACTTAAAACATTTTCTAGTCCCTTTAAGACAATCTCCACCATGCTTCTTTCCACACTTTGTGCATAAGGAAACATTCATCTTCTTTTCACCATTATTCTGAGATTTCTCCTTGAACTCCATCTTTCGTTTCTTGTCAAAACCATGAGATGGATATGTGACACCAACTTCCATTTCTACCTTGATAGCACAACGCACAATTTCTTCATAGCGACTGAAGTCTCTTATAGCTAATGCCCTTCGAAGACTTGGTTTTAAGCCACTGAAAAATCGATCAACTTTACTTTCAGGTTCGATGATAATGCCAGATGCATACCTTGCAAGTCTTGTAAAATTCGCTTCGTATATACCAACAGATTCATCATCCTTTTGCTTTAGTTCAAGAAACTCCTTCTCCATCTTTGTTCGAAGAATACGAGGGAAGTACTTATTGAAAAATAAGTTCTTGAAATCATCCCATTCCATGGACTCAATTTCATCTCTTTGCCTTGTATTCTTGATAAGATTCCACCATTGATCAACTTCACCTTTCAAACGATATACGGCTAAGATGACTTTATCATGTTCGGAACATTGAAGAACTGAAAATATCTTTTCAGTGGTACTGATCCATTGTTCAGCAACAAGTGGATCAGAAGACCCACTGAAAGAAGGTGGATGTTGCCTCATGAAGGAATCAATAGAATATTGTTCCCTTATCTGCTCATTTGGAAGTCCAGAATGATTCATAGCTTGTGTAAGTATAGCAATAAGATTTTGCACTCCATCTCCCATAACATTTGTTTGTTCAAGAGGACAATCATTGCATTGTCCATTGCATTGATCAACACGGTTCCTTCGGGTTCCAGCCATCGTCTAAAACCCAAAAAGAATAGCGTGAGAGGAAAAAATCATGCTAGGGAAAACTACATAATAAAGGGGGAGTACCTTCAATATCAAACATCTTAGGTTCAATTCTATGATCGTTAGCGTAATTCTAGTAATATAATTTATACGTATACTTAACCTTAGGGACATCCCTAGACATACCTTAGAAATATCTCTAGGGATCTCACTAACGTTTTCGCATCCTAGTTTCCAAAGGTTGACTAAACCTTTCCTCTGATACCAACTGTAAGGACCCGAAGCCTGACGTACATAGACATTACATTACTTTTGTGGAATACTTAGTACATAACAAAAACAAACACACACAAGGATCGTAATAGTTTAGTGTCTTTGGAAACTCGGATCGTAATCTTCTAATCGTGGTGAAAGATCTTCAAAATCTCCCATAAAGATCTTCCTTTTTTTACCTAAAACCTTTCTTTATATCCTAGGGAAAAGAAAACATAAAAGGGTGAGCTCAAATGCTCAGTATGGGTAAACAAAAGAAATATCAATCACATCATATACACAAGCACATAACTTTTGGAAATCTTAACCTGCAAAAGAGATCAAAATTTCATAACATGGGATAAATCATGGCAGTGAAATGTAATCACAATAATCATAACTTAAAACATGAAACTTTGTGGCATTCACACATAATCATAGAGAATCATTTCTTGTTAGTCAAGACTCATTTCCAAGACTATCTTAGTGGACAAAGTCCCTTTCTGAATCGAGTAACCCTCGTTTCAGTCCTGTTTCACTGAACCGGTATAACCTACCGTTCCAGCCCTGTCTATCTCATGAGATATAAAATCTTTACCCAATGCATTAGAGGGAGATATAGGTCCCACCCATCTTATAATGAATCCTTTCTTATGTGTGACACATAATCATAAACCATACATCATAGCGTATCCCATGTAATAAAAATGGAATTCTTAAACAACATGACATCATAAAACAATTCATATAAGATAATGGAATTCATAAAAATATTTCCATCAAAACATAATCAAAACAATGTAATAATAGGGATAAAAATAGAACCCTTTTATTATCTTAGATGGAAAATAATTTTGATAAAATACTTGAACTCCATTCTTGAGGAAAATATCCTTTCTACTTCAAAAACACTTTTCCTTTCTTAACATGTCATACAATTTTAAAATAAAAGAAGTTGATTAAAAATAAACTTGAATACTTGTAAAGGAAGCTTCATGGAAATAATTTTTTAGAAATCCATTCATGCCGTATAAGTTAAAAAAACATTCTTCGTACTTTTTTCGGAAAAGTCAAAAATTACCTCATACGAAAAAAAACAACAAAAGATTCCTTTCATATCTTTTACAAAAAACTCATCGAAGGGTAAAATTGGTTATAAACTATTGTAGAAGGATGGAAATAATATTACATATTGAGGGAACATGGATGTGGATGATAAAATACACCCCAGTAAATACCAAAGTATAAACAATCTCGGATAAAAATGAGATTGTGATATTTCCCTTACCTTAGGTCCGATTTGCTTCGTAAGTGTCCGAACCTCCTCTTCTTTGAAACGCCTCTTTGAATCCTTCACTTTGGGAACTAAGATTGGTCTTTGAAGAAGACCAGGACCTCTAGGATTATTCTAGGGAAGTGGATAAGGGAAAATGGCAGGGGTTGGCCGAGCTTGAGAGCTCAAATTGGTGTGAGGAGGAGGGGGAGGAGGTGCCCTTTTATAAGGGAGGAGAGGGGCACCTTAGGAATATCTCAAAATATTATTTTATATTAAAGTCAAAATCAGTTTATAATGGTTTCAAAGGGTCTTATTTCGAAGCTAAAGTGGGGATGGGTAGAAATCCTATCAACCAATAGGATTTAGACAAGTTTAGGGTATTATTTTATCCTTATCAATTAGATTTAACTCTAAGTTAAATAATTTAACTTTTACCGTGTCTTTTTGTTTTCTTTCACTATATGGTTAATACACTTACTATAACATGCCAAACGAACCCAAAATTGTTTATTATTAATATATATATCCTTATCTAAGTCATTTGGCCGAACCTTAGATTTCTAGGAATAAAATAACAATTAATAATATAATATTTGATTTAAAAACTATTTTGTGTCAATTTTGACACTATTTGATATATGATTTTTGTGAAAGTCATAACAGAATTATATGTTCTAAACAAGTTGATTAAATCAACATTAATATATCATAGTAACCTAGAAAATTAGTGGAATTCATAAAAAGTCTCAAATTACATTTATTTTGGTGTTTATAACATCAATTATGTCAATATTTCATTAATAAGATAATTACTGCATCATCATTGTGTCATAAATAAATTATATTATTTAATGTCTAAAAATTACAAATAAAATACCATTATGTATGAAATCTTTTTATCTTTCTAATGAATATTTATAGTCGAATTTATCATATGTATAACCCCATATTAAAAATAATTTACTTATTAAACTTTGATTTTAACTATTTTAACCCTTCTTTAAATAAATTAATAATAAATGTCCTCATCTAATCCAAGTGGGCCTAAATGGACATATTTTATTCATAAGGTTGTTTTTGGTAGAATTACACTTATCCAATAGAATTAGGACATGTTTTAGGGTAATAGTAATATCATATTTACCCTTAGTTACCCTATTTACTATTAACCGCGGTTAAAAAAAGTAAAAAGTTACTATTCACCAAAAAATTATTTTTATCTCATTGAACCACATTTTACTTACTGATATCAACCGTGTCTGTCGGATTTTCGAAATTCCATTCACAGAAGCGGTAAAATTAGGTTTTATGCAAAATTCAGTTTTTAACCTACCACTTAGTGGTTTCACTATTTATCAAAAATTGAAAGTTTTCAGAAAAATACCAAAATTTCACCCTAGGCTAATTTCGGTATTCCGAATCCAAAAATGAAGTCCATTTTGAGATCTAAAATTTATAAAATTTAAAAAGTGGTTATTACTATTCATAACGGCTAGTTTTAATAATATTTTAATAGAATATCATTGTTTAGTGAAACTCAGTATTGCGTACTATACACGCTATCGAGGAAGGTTGTGATTGCGTGTAATGCAAGGCAAGTCAAGGATGCGTGTTGTGCAAGCTCCTTTTGGTGTAGCGTACAACACAAGACATTAGTGAAATTAAAAAGAATATTTTTCATAAAATCTCGGGCTGTTACAATGACCCAGTCCACAAAGGGGATTGCCCAGCCTACGCTAGGTGCGGCCCTATCAGCTGGGTCTGGTCCACCATGGCAGGGCCCACCCTAGCCACTAACCAGGGGGAGGAGCCCCCCAGAATTTTAAATGGTATAGTGGACCATTCAGCTTGGCTATCCCAGAAGCGCCATGTAGCGCCACCTGCTTGCATGCGGGACCCATAGGATTGGTCCCGCTCGGTGTGACGCGGCCGGCCGGAAGTATGGCCGGCTCCCCTATACATATGTGTGATGGTGCTGCTACCCTCCCACGGCTGGCTGGTTTCCAGCAGCCCTAGTGTGCCGTAGTATCCAAGCATTTGTGCCCTCTTCCTCAACTGGTGGTGCGGACGCGCGCCTTCCTCGTTCCGCATGGTCAGCCGGGGTGTCGTCCCCCACCATCTACCACCACAGCTAACAGGCCACGACCTCCCTCCCTACAGGCAGCATGGTCATCCATCGCCCAGGTTCCATGTGGCTGGCCAGTTGCCAACAACCACCTTCCTTAGCTGCGGACGACAGGTGTGTCGGCCGCCACCCATACCCTACCAGCATCAATCACCACCATCGTGGTCAAGTTCTGCTCAACCATTGATCAACCCGCGAAGAACACGTCAACAAAGAGGGACCAGAGGGATCGGGTCATGTTTGTTTGGCCATCACCCACCATGTTAGATAGATAACAAGTGGTTCATAGATTGGATGCAATGAATTTCCACAAATAAATAATTGAACAAAATTAACTACCTCGTTTGTTGGATGGAGATGGAATAAGGAAGATGATGAAGTTGCCGATGTTCATCGCTCCCGCAACACACTCATTTTCTGAGCTCGAGCGTCGTCCTCGTTGGAGGTTTGTTCTTCATCAGAGGAGGTTCTTCATTGGAGGATGTCTTTCTAAAGTCTCTCCCAATTTATCTCCTTTCTCAACGATTCCTCCACCAAAAGACATGAGGAGCCTACTTAATTAACTATTCTATTAATGTTGGATCATTAATTGGGGAGTTTCCAAGAGTTATAAAGGTTTCAAGGTCGGGTGGTCCCCACTACTAAAATTCAAATGAGAGGTTTCAAATAAATAAAATAAAAATTGTGGGTTTATTATTATTATTTTAACTCCCCCATGAAAAACCGATTATCTAATTTCCACCCTCGACATACTACAGTCGAGGTGAAGGTTTTCTTAATAGAATATCAGCAATACAAGTTCAACAGTTTCTTAGATTTCAATTCCGAGCACCAGTTCAAATGTAAGAAAATGCCACTCAGGCGTTTAATCAACGTACCCGAAAAAAAAGTTCAAAAATTCATTCATGGAACACTTGGCTTCAGAATCATGCACCGTTAATTTCCGCATACTCGAAATAATTCCATATAAATAAAAAAAATTAAATGGAAAATTCCAGGTCTTTACATTATGTGCTTATAAAATAATTTTTTATCAATTAGTAAATTAATGAGTGATAATATACTATTCTTATAAACTAAATCAATAAATATTATTAGAAGAAACCTTTAAATTAAATCCAAATAATTTATTTAGATAAAAAAATATAATTCAAAATAAATCTACTATATAAATATTCTTTTACTATAAAATGATTATATAAAAATTTCAATAAATTTAATAATCATTATATGATTGATTATTGATTTATTTGAATTTATAAAAAATATACATAATTAATTTTCATAATCAGAATTCGGTGAATTTTCCATCTTAATAAAAATTATATATTATATAATAAAAAATGTTTTCAAACAAATAATTTTTGTTATACATTGAATTATTATATTTTTATTCCATATTGATAATTAATTAATTAATTAATTTCAATACATAATTTTACTAATCAACCCTCATCATTTATTATTACATTTTATTGAAATATATCTATAAAATTAATAATTTTAACAAAAATTGACAATACATGAAAATACTCTTTAAAATTAATTACAATTTACCAAATGAATAAGTTTTTTTAATTATGTTAAAAATCATTTATTTTATATGAAAGGAACATTTGAGGAAAATTTATACTTTTTATCATTTAGAAATTAATTATGTGTGATAATTAAATATGATTAATTATAAAAATGTATGAAATTGTTTATTATACCAAACCAATATACTCCCATTAATAAAATTCATACAACTACTATATTAAACCTGTTACATACTTCAAATTCATCGTATTATATTTTCATCGATATATATTTTGATTTATATGGTATTTATTTTTTATTTTAAAATATGTTTCTCTATTACATAATGTGTTTTGACATAATTTGATTATTTATACTAATGGAATCATTTATTAATGATGTTTATCAAGGTGATTTCCATTTTTAAAATTAACATCATTTTATATTTATTCTACCATTTTTATTTATGCACATTTATATGTTATAATCATTATTTAGTTAGTGATACATAATTTAATGTGCATTTTTTGTAATTTATAATTATGAATTATAATAAAATTTTATATTTTATTAATATCATTTTTGTATGTCATCATTCTCGTCATCCAATAATTTAATCGAATAAAATTACATAATTATGAATTATTGAAATACTTTTTTAGTAAATAAAATCATTTAAAAATCATTATATATTAAAAAAGAGGAGGTGTTTATATTTTATAAGGATCAAATAGAGAACATGCAGTCAACGACACCTATTATACTATCATCCATATAATAAAAAATTTCATAATCACTAAGAAGTGGTGGTTTTAATTGTACCTTTTGCTAAATATGGGGAAAATTAACGGATAAATTTATAAATTGAGATTGACGTTTCTTATATTGAACATCCTAAACATATGAATGGTGTACTAAATTTAATAAGAAGACATAAAATATGCATTTGTTTATTATAAATTAGTAATCTACAATCCCACTTATAATTTGGATATTTAAATGTAGATGCATCACTTAACGCAATACATAATGTTGATCGGCGATGAAGCCCATGTATTTTTATGATGTTTACATTATATTGTCTCATTTTCCTTATAAATTTTATCGATTGTTTCGAATAATTAAAATAATTTTGACTATCTCATTTAAATTTTGGGAAATTTATTTAATTAAAGTAAGATTATTAATCCCAAAACCAATTATTAAGGATAAATTTAACTATATATTCTTTGATTTTAAATCAATTTAAAATATATACTCTATTGGTCAATGTTATTTTGTTTTATTTATCCATTTTTAATCCTTAGTTATTTTTTAATAAATAATGATTTCATGAATTCTTTATTGGGATTGGTAGTATTAGTACAACCATAATTTTTTTTATCATTCACTAGATTTGAATACATATAATAGCCTAATAGGATTAGTGAAAATACAATATTTGGTGGTTAATTACTATGATGATAAATTTTCTAAATAAATTTCATTTTTATTCTTGCTAGAATCATATTATACTGAATTTACCTCAATCATTTATCCCATGTTGATGAAAATGAATCAAGAAATGATGAAAAAAATCTTGAAAATAAAACACATATATCTACCGTGTTCAAAGAAATGTTTTTATATACCTATCAATGTATTTTCTTTGTTATCCCCTTATACATTACTGATTTATTATTATTGTGAACAACTGTGGGACTATGAATTTGTTTGATCATTTGTACCAAAAACTAACTAAATTAAAATGTATGTGTAATATCCTGATATTTTCAAATGAATGACATTCTTTTATGGAGTAAATGATAGAAACCCATGATCAAAAGAACAATGACATCTAATTATATGGCTGTCAAAACCAAGTATTTAAATTGAAAAGAATGAATTTTATTAATGGAATTAAAATATTTATACTATTTTCATAGTCATTTCTAATCTATATATAAAATATTTGTAAAAAACTACAATATTTTTAATAAATACATTTAATTCCTAAAAAAAATTTATAAATATATTTTTTTGATTCTTTTGGGAAAATTTTATAATTAATTGAAATAACTTTTTGAAATTTTTTTTGATAAAATAAAAAATAGTTTTCAAATCATCATATCAAAATTCCCCTATAGTGAAATTTTGATAATTTTAATAAAAGATTGATTTCTCAATGAATTATGATTTTTTACATTAAATTGATATAAAAAATGATTAAATTTAAAATTCAGTTTTTACAATAAAATTATTTTATTATTGAAAGTTTCTTTTTAAATTAAATGATGAAACATTTTAATTTTCAATTATGAAAAATGGATTCAGTATTTGGATTCAATAATTTCTATTTCTATAAATATTTCCCTTTTCATTTTGGTCAAGAAAATAGCAACATTGGTAAAACAAATTTACCATGTTTAAGGTTCTATCGGGTAATTAAGGATAAAAATTATATGATAAGGATAATGAAAGTACCCTAACAATTGAAATATTTTTATTTTATATCTCAAAATTTTTCCATAACACCAAAGATTATAAAATGAGTTAATAAATGGATGATTCTCAATGAAAATAAAATAGATATTACTAAAACTAATATTTTTATAAAATGTATAACACTTAATTTTAAATAAGTAAAATATTATTAATATGGTGTTGAATATAATTTATGCAGGACTGAAAATTTACTTTTGAAATATATAATACTTATCAAAATAATGGAAATTTATTTATAATTTTTTTGGGTAATATATTAACCATTATTGATCACACAATGCCGATGTAGTAAATATTTTATAAATGTAAATATCAAAAATATGATATTTATGATATTAGAATAGAAATAATTTGAGAAAATCAATGTGATAAATGAATGTTCAACATGATCATTACATCAGTGGGATTTAATAAAAAATTGTGAATTTATCTTGCTTACTTTCAGATATTTTCTAAATTCAAATGTAAGGAATCGCTACTACAAAAACGGGTAAGGGAATCTCCATGCTTTAATAGAACTAAAAATGGATAATAATGGAGGGAATTTATCTGCACTAAAAAGCGCTGATAATGGGGCACTTTTTTACAGTTAAAAAATGTGCTGTTAAAAGTGACCATTTATCAGTGATTTTTTAGCACTGATACAGCCCCCCTTTATCAGTGCTTTTTTTAGCGCTGTTAAAGGAGACCCGTTTATTAGCACTTTTTTTAGTAGCACTGATAAAGGGGGCTTTGTCAGTGCTTTTTCCTAGCAATGATAAATATTCGGTTTCAAAAAAATCATGACAAATAATATATTTTTTTATAAGTATATTTATATTGATATAAAAATAATATATATTTATTAAATATATTTTAGATAAGTATAAATTGACTATTACATATAATATATATATAATTTAGTGAAAATGGATTTAAAATATTTTAAAAAATATTATTAATTTATAATTTGCTAATTATCATTGATTAATAATCATTTAATAACAATTTGATGACACAAAAAATCCAAAAAATTAATAAATGATCTAAAATAAGTTAAAAATGTAACTCAAACTTCAAACGACTAATAATATAGATCCGGGTGTCCCTATGAGCTCTACAACATATCAAATCGAAGCCTGTGGCGAGCTCTATATGCTAGTGACTCAGGTAAACCTTCAGTCAAATTTCTCAAGGCAGAAAAGGCACAGAAGGCCTCTGAAATTGTGTTTTTTGTCAATATACCCCTATTTGTTAACATTCAAACAAGTATAACGTTTGATCCAGATGTCCGTTAATCTTGTACCACATATTATATCGAATATTGTTTCATTTTCTTCGATTTGACTGGTTGTGAATTTGAAATGGGCATTTTCATTAGATGTTATGGTCATTTTAACATTCAATGGCTTTTCAAATAGACATATATATGTATTTATTCGTAAATGTATACGTTTCTGTGTGTGTGTGTGTCTGTGTGTTTGTCTATTTTGTATATATGTATGTACGTATTTATTTATTTATTTATAAACACACATAAAAAACATATTTTATAAATTTATTTAAAACTAATCTTATAAATATAAATTATTGTGAAAATAAATATACGGATAAATAATTATAACTAAAAATATATTAAAATAAATATAAATATATATTAATATACGAATGAATGTATATATACTAATATACGAATAAATATATATTTATTAATATAACTGAATATATTTATATTAATGTCAATCTATATTAATATACAAATAAATATAACAATATATATATATATATATTAATATATATTAATAAACAAACAAAAATATATATATATATATATATATATATATTAATGTATGAATAAATATATTTGTATTAATATAAATAAATATATTTATATTAATACAAATCTATATAAATATACGAATAAATATAACTACATATATAAATAAATAGATATATCAATAAATAGAGAAAAAACGAAATGGATTAGTGGTAAAAGTGCAGGCGTGCAAGGGGGGAGGTTGTGGGTTCGATTGTGGGTGGAAGCAAGGAGGTGCGCACGTGTGGGGGATGCGCGGGAAGTGAACCACGTGGGAGAGTGTGATGGGGGGTCCATCCAGTGCTAATAAAAGGGGGAGGGGGTCAAACGCTATTAAAAGCCTCCCCCTCCCGCATTATATAATTTTTTTTTTGTAATTTTTTTTGGCTTTTCTCAGCACTAAAAAATCGATGATAAAGTGGTTGTTTATTAGTGCATTTTTAGTGCTGATAAAAGGTGCATCTATCAGCGGTTTTCTGAGCACTGGTAAAAAGGACCCCCTTTATCTACTCCTTGATTAACTGTGCTATTTTTAGCGCTGTGAATGCACTTTTCAAGCAATAATAAAGGCCATATTTGTAGTAGTCAACGATGTCAAAATTGAAATTAATTGTATTTTATAATATATAATATTTTATTAAATGATATAAGGTTCTTAGAAATGTTAAATCAAGAAAACTATATAGGATAATTTTTTTGATTTCATTCCTAATCCAATTATTGGTAGTTTGATTTTTTTTAGTGACAATATAAATGCTCAAAGTGTAAATATAAATGTATTCATGGTAATATTTAACAAGATTAAATTGAAATTCAATCTAAATGATAATGTTATAAATACGATATGAACATGTCATAAGTTTTTTTAAATAAATATTTTTCAACCCTAATCACCTTATACTTTAATTTTTGTGGTTAAAAAACACTTTTCTAATAAGATTACTTATGTGTTATTTATATTAATGATAGTTAAAAAATGTCACTCTCATTGTACATGATATCATTTATGGGTCCACATAAGAACAAAATGAATATTATATTGAAAATAAAATCATATATTATTTTAATTTTATTATTCTCATTATATAAATTTATTTTTATTTTTTAGAAAATATATAACTACATTATGTGACTGTGAATTCCTAATACAACATTTATTTATTTAATTAATAAATAAAATACAGTACATTGAAAAATAATAATATTTATAAAATTTTATTGATTTAATGTGAAAAAAGAATTTTTTAGATATATATAAAATATTAATGTGATTTGAAATCATTATATTCTATTTTACCCTTTTTATATATGTATTTCATGACAAAATAAATGATAGTATCAATAGTAAGATTAATTATAATTTATTAAAATAATATTTTATTAATTTATATCATAAACATTTAAATATTTAAAAATTTTAAAGTGATTATTATAGTAGTTCAAATGTAATAAATTGAACATATATGAAATATTTACCCCATATAAATTAAAAATTACACTCTTTTAATACTTAAAAATTTGTTACTGTAGTTTAAATAAAAATGGTTTAACTAAAGATTAATAAAAATAATATGGTCTAAAATAATACCAAAACACTATGAAATCTATTAATTTTTGAGAATACTACATTATATGATCTGGGATTCTAATATATGATCAATTTGGGTTTATTTTGATAGAAATTTAATTTATTATAAATTAATCTTTTGAGAAATTCAAGAAGTTCCCCACACCTCAATTATAAAAGGGAACCTCCTCAGCCAATTATTTACATCAAAATGATATTTTTAGATCAACAATCCCAAAAAAATTTCTATTCTTAACTTCACTATAAAAAATTTAGAGTTTATGGTCTTCTCAAAAGGCCATTCCAAAATCCCTTTATTAAAGAACCAAATGAGACATTTGGAAGAAGATGTAATCCCTATAACGAGTCACTTTCTTTTTCTACTCATCTATAACTATTCTAAATCAATTATATTTATAACAAAATATTATCATCAGTATCCTTAATATACATAAGTGTTATGTTTATTTGAAGAATACCATTATACACCCTCTTTTACATCAAACAATAAGTGAAATGCATATAGAATACCATCTCCACGCGACGATATAATTCCTTTTTCATTAGCATCATATATAGATGAGTAATATTATAGGATTAATGAACATTTAATTAATATATAATATAATAATTGTTCTTAAAAATTAATTATTATTTTTAATTCATTCATTCCCTCAATAAAAAAATGAAAACTATGTTTATCCGTACATACGACCTACCGTCTCAATTAATGGTGAAATTAATTTTTCTGTTTCAAAATTATATTAATTAAAATAAATATAAACATATTTATTAAAAATTATAATAATAATATTATTATAAATATATAATTTATCAGGCCAATTTTAATATATTTGGATTATTTATTATGAACAAAAACATGATTGGAAAACGATGCAGTTATCACAAAGAGCATTATTTTTAATATCAAATTATTAATAAACATGTAATATGATGTTATAATTATTTTAGAACTGGTATAAAAAATATATATTTTTATGTCATAAATTTAAAATAAATAAATATTTATAATACATGAGGCTTAAACATTACTAATGAATTTTGATACTTGAGGTAAGGGAATTTTAGCTCAATATCCATTCATTGTCTTAAACTATTATTTCATATATTAAGTGACTTTTTTATCATATAATGAAGGAATATTGATTATCTTATTTTTTTATTTATCCTTTTTTATCTAGAATTGTATAATAATCACACAATGAATTCAATTGATTATTTCTTACATCAACAATATGATATGTATAAGGGGAAATATAGTCTCACATTTTTTTCTAAGAGTCATGTGTCATATTCACAAATAGTTTCTTTTATGTAATATATATAATAATCTTGAATATAATTTGTGATCCTTGTCCTCTGATTTATTTTTATTTACATATCCACTTCATGTTCCGTATTTCATGAGGTATATGGTTCAAGTGAAACCAAATTAGTAACGTAATTTCATCTTCATTTTCCTTTCTTGAGACAGTTGTTTTGTTATGAAACTATATTCTTCGACGAAGTGTTTATGCGGCCCTTGATTTATTTTATAATTAATATAACTCTTTTATGGTTTTATATGATTCCTTTTATGTTATTCTATTTTAAATCATAATTTATTTTATTTTAAAACTATTTTCTTAAAAAAACAAAACTAATATTTTAGAAATTTTCAATATAATGGATTTAATATATGATTAGAATAAATTTGGCAGTTTTATTTATATATTTTCATGTATTTTTAAATAAAAATAGTTTTGATAAATATTTTGTGATTTAAAAATTGTTTTTCAAATATTTAAGGAAATTTTATCATGATTTTTTAATTTTAAAAAATCAAATTTATTTTTAAACTAAGATGAAATCTATTGGTGTTAATCATTCCTTTCTAGAGAAATGATCCAAGGTTACCAGTCATATTCTTTCTTTGAGTGATTGTTATTCTTAGAGAATGATTTTTATGGATCCCATTATATTCTATGGGATACATTCTTATGAAACCCACATCCATTCATGAGATATTCTAGTGTTGTGAAACTTGTTTCTTTCCCATAGGTTTAGATATAATGAAATTTTTCTTTCACCCATTTCATTTTATTGGTTCTGAGATGAAAAATAGTTTACCTTCAGGTATCAAAGATATATATGTTTTTCATTATGCTATGTTTGAGAACTATATCTATGTATAATACATTGGGTAATGATTTATATCTATGTGATAGACAATATTGGAATGGGGATGAAACCTGCTTCGGTAATGCATGGATGGAATGAATAGTGAACTCTATTCAGAAAGGGTTATTTTCCACTATGATAGCACAAAAGTTAGGCATCAAAAATAGTATATGATTTTCTATGATTATGTATATACCAAAATTTCATATCTTATGTTATTCTCTAATATCTCAATTTCATTAGGTATTTTATGACTCAAGTTTTATGAACATCCATGTTTTCTTCAATGAATGAATATTTTGTTCTTTGATATAAATTCTATAAATTTAAAATGTTACGTTCATTATCATATAACCTTATTATCATCATATTCATTCATATGATCATAGTTTTATATATCCAATATTTACCCTTACTAATAATCTAAGGCCACCATTTTATTATGTTTGTTTTTCCCTAGTTATCCTAAATGATGTTAAACTAGTTTTGGTAGATAGATTTCAGATGGATGATGTTAATAACTGATTGTGAAATAACATAATATAGGTATTACATCAGATATTGATTATTTTAAAGAAACAATTGTTTATTAACCCATGTTTTAAATATTTAATTCAAATTCTCCATAACACTAAACCCAAAACATCCATTGGTATATTATTGATTGAGTATTTTCTTTTGAAATTGTAATTTTTTTTGGAAAAAATAGGGTCACATTGTAATGTTTAGGTTATTAGAATCCGATCTTGATGTTTGGATTCCGGGTTGTTACATTTTATATTAGACTAGTTTTTAGATAAATTTTGAGATTTTGATTTTGTATGAGAAGTTATCATAATATTGATATATTCAAACATGGATATATAATACAATATTTACATAATCCTAAACACCCATTTTTATTTTTTATGTCATGGAATATGAAGGTGGAAATTTATATTTTTGGAGAGAGTAATTCTTCAAGTAATTTTGGGTTATTATAGAACCTATGAGGATAAAATATTTCAAGAATTTTGAATACGTGATTGTTATTTTAGAGGTAGTTTATCACATTTTTGAGAATTTTATAATTATTATATTAATATAGATTTATAAAAAAATTCAACCGATGGGTGGCAACCCATCACCTTCATCAAGGCTGCTTGGATTGAACCCACAACTTAACAGTGAAAAGGGAATATCACATACCACTAGGATTCATGATGTATCAGTTAGTATGAAAATTTTATTTTAGTTAATTAATTTTATAGAAGGATAAATATTTGACTTTGTGGAACGAGGGTTTTATCGAAAAGGTAAACATGGGTTTTGATATCAATTTTTCAGTTAAGTAATTGCTGTTATTTTTTAAGAATATTTATTATTTCAAAAAATTTAATAGATATTATGGGGAATTATGTAAGTAGAAATGGTTGAATTTTATGTTTGAGGAAAATATGATTTTATTGGTGATTTATGGTTATCTAAGTTATTTATGTAAATTTTTATAATAAATTGAATATTATTTAGGAAACAACTTTATCATAATAGACATTAATAATAATTGATTCTATTTAGATTTAAATGTTTAAAATTATTGTGGAATATAATAGGATGAAATCCATCATATTTTTAGAATTCAATCTTAATCGTGAATATATCTCATGATTTTTTAGGGTTATTATTTATTTAATTATCTATGATGAAATTTGGGAAGTACTGATCTAAAAGATTATTATATTTAGATAAGTACTTAGTTATACTAACCATTATGGTATTTATTACTTCCCATAGAGAGGGATAATATATTTTTATTCTTTTTTGGATTTTTTATCCATGGAAGATGATTCGCATTATTCATGCATGGAAATTTCTTCTTGAATACTCATTGTTACAATAATAGATGAGATTATTATTGAAATATATTAATGTGTAAAAATATATGTTTCAAGTATGTATATTTCCTTTTTTTATTTATATAGGACATAAAATAATTCCGTAACTTTTTGGAAATGATTTTTGCAACATTAAACATGATCCTACTTATCATACTATGGAATCAATGGCCTTTTAACCACTCATATATATTCATTTTTTTGACTGTTAACTTTCTAATGGCAAAATTTTCTATCACTATCCATATGAACATGCTATCTATAATTCTCTTCCATGTCCCTAATTTCACATTCCACTGATTTTTTCATTAATCACGACCCTTTATTTATTTTGAACATTAAATTTCCCCTTTTCTATTTTTAAAAGTTGATTTTATTTACCCTTTGCCGATGTTGGATTTCAATATAAGTGTATTGAAAATTCATACCTTGTTTATTAGGAACAATTTCAAAATGTGACGGAACACATTATTAAAGAGGGGGAGAAGTTAATATCTTAACATTTTAAATGGAAAAAAATTGATTGATAGTGTAAAAGATAAAGAACACAAAGCTTAAAAGAACAGTAAAATATTATTATTTGACCATTAAAAACATAGAATTTTAAATGATCGGAGTGAATATAATTAATTAAATTATTAAATTTATATAATTTTCACTCTCATTGATAATGTATTAATTAATTCTATGTAAACAAGTAACAAATTTTGAGTAATGTCATTTTTTTTCATAAAAAACACATTTTCATTAAATATAATTTATATAATTTTATTTTTAAATATTATAAATAATTTCTGGATGTTATGGAAATTTTTTGAAAAAATAAATTACATTTTGGAAATCATCATATCAAAATATTTCTATTGTGAATTTTTTTGAGTTTTCTTAAAATATTGTGTTTTCAGTGTATAATGAAAAATACCATTTTTATTAAAAATTATATTTCTAAAATAGTTAAATTGAAATTAGTTAATATTTATTTAAATTAATTCAATTATGGGTTTATGAATATATTTTATACTAGAATTTATTATAAACAAATTTAATTTTAAAAAAATATTCTAAAAACAATTATTTTCAATTTGATGATTTAATTTAAAATTAAAATATAATAAAATATCCTTTCAATTTTGATAAATAGATTCCATTTTTAGTTTTAGGAGTTTATAGTTTATTAAAAAGATACATTTCATTTTTTTATTATGAATAGTAAATTTTCAAGGATCATTTTTCCATGGTTAATTGTAATCATGGTAATTAAGGTTAAAAATATTGTGATATGGACTATAAAATTACACTGACAATTGAATAAATATTATTGGATAATTTATATTTTACCCTTTATACCTACTATTCAAAAATTTATCATTTAATGGAATCTTTTCCAAGAAAATGACATAGATATTATTAAAATCAATTAAATTTACAAAAGGTCACACCCTTATTTTTAATTAAGTATTTATTTTTATTATGGGTTGATAAAATATGTATTTTATATTATAATATTTACTTCTAATTCTATAAAACTTATCAAAATTCATTTAAATTCATTTATAATGTTTTTCCGTTAAATTATTAGCTTAAATTCTCACATAATGATAATATAGTAATTATTTTATTAACGTAACATCAAATAAATGTTATTAGAGATATTAAATTAAAAATAAATTTATCAAATTATTGTGATCAATGAATTTAATAAATAACCTTAACCTGTTAAGAAACTATAGAATATTTTATTCAAATAATTTCTTATTTTGTTTCTAGTATTTAAAATTCAAAGTAATGAAATTTTTAAAAATTTATATTAATGATATATTAAAATAAAAAATATTTTAGTGAATGATATGAAATTGAAAAAACATTAGGCCAAAATATTAGGATAAGGATAAAAATGACATTCATAATTCATTCATGGGGAATTTAAAATCTCGTTGTAACTATATGAACCCCCAAAGTGTAAAAATTAATTTTTTCATTTTAATATTTAAAAAGATTAAATAAATGTTAAAACCAAAATATAATTATATAACCATGATCTATTATTTCCAAAAAACTCTTAAATTAATATAATTCTAAATTTATCACCTTAGGATCAAATTGTAATTGTTTAGTGGACACATTCCCATGAAAATGAAATATATGCTATTTAAATCAATGATTGTTACAAAAAGTATATCCCTTTGTATTTAATAAGTTTTTGTACCCATATAAACAAAAAATAAATATATGAACTAACAAAAATTTCAAATTTTTTCATTATGTAAAAAATTTAATGATATGAACTTATTTTTATTTCTTGTAAATTATATAATTATAAAAAATTCTTATGAAAATGTAATAAAATATTTATTTAGTTAACATAAATATAAAGTAAATTACATAAAAAATATTATATTTGGAAAATTTTGATGGATTTAAAGTGTGAAATGAATTTTATAGATCCATATAAAATATTATATATACTTTACTTCATTATATTATAGTTTCCCCCTTTTATTTATGTATTTTAAGTCAAATAAAATGTCTCATATTAAAATTTATTTTAAAGAAAATTTAAAATAATTAATGTATTATTAAATTATTTAAAAATACGATAAATATTTAAATAATAAAAATTGATTATTATAAAAAATAAAATTTCATAAAATGACCCTTTATGGATTATTGTAACCATGTAACTAAAAATTAATATCATTTAATATTAAAAAAGTAATTATTGTAGTTAATATTAAAATAGGTTAACAAATGGTTAATCAAAATGAAAACGGTTTTAAATAAAATCAAAACATGTCTAAAAAATATTGGTTGGTGATATTTAAATAGAATATAATTTTATATTCTAATTTTTTATAATTTTGGTGAATCAAAAAATTAAATGAATTTTTTTATAAATGAATCTTTTGTAAAATTCCAAAAGTGCCCCTCACTTACATTATAAAAGGGAAAATTCTTACTAAATTATTTACATTGCATTGATCCTTATATATCTACAATTTCCTACCAATA
Organism: Viscum album; assembly: GCA_963277665.1. Classification (NCBI taxonomy): domain Eukaryota; kingdom Viridiplantae; phylum Streptophyta; class Magnoliopsida; order Santalales; family Viscaceae; genus Viscum; species Viscum album. Next base: position 496,982,952 of record OY728151.1, on the reverse strand, counting down.
TCATTGTTACACTTATGTATACACATGTTATATTTATTGTTCTTATCAAAAAACCATCCCAATTGATCTTTTATGGGATGTTGTGATGTGGAACACTCAATGGAGCATACACATGCAATTGTGGTTCAACCTAGGATGAGTTCTTGGTACCAACTCCCCCGAATCCTCTATGTTTTTCTTAAGGATTGTTGTAATGTAGAAATTTTGGTTTTGTGTGAGTCAGAATGTGGCAGGGTCATCCTCAACTACTGGGAGAGTAGGAAGATGCAGATGGAAGATGTAGGAATGCTCAGGGTCAGTGGTTCTTCTCCTCTTCAGTTGGCTTCACTTTCCCTTCTGGTTTGATCTATGGTTTTTCCTTTTTTTTCACCTGGATGGCCATGCTTATCCTTAGTGTACCCTTCCATTTCTTCTTCCTCCTTCATGCACGACCTCATCTTGGTTTCGTGTGATTGGTTTTGTGACGTTGTGGATCGTGTTGGTGGCTTCGGTGAAGTTGGATATGATGGGGTGTTATTTTGGCATGGTGGAATTGGGTCAATGATCTTGTGCTGACGTTCGGTGAGTTTGGTCCATAGTGTTGCGTCTATGGCATTATGGTGGGTTGGTCTGGGCGACCATTTTCCTTGGTTCCAACATTTCCTCTAAGTTAATATGGTTGTTGTTGTTAGGTTCATCTGATGGGTAGGTCTGTACATGGGTGTGGTTCTATGACTGAAACACTTATGGTTACCTTTGTTTGTTCCTCCCTTTTTTTTTTAGTTCTCATTGACCCCAAGAGTGACTTATTTGAAAAAAAATAAGTTTCCACCAGAAGTGGAAGTATTACATGTGTGTACGTATAACATATTAAATTTATATAGTGATACAATTGCTTTTTCAAAACCATCATGTATGGTCGGGTATTATTAATATTTTAATAAAAATTTATAATATATATGATATAATAATAATACTTTAAATATGAATTATTATTTACCTATGTTTCATTCCATTAATAAAAAAATAAAAAAACATTCATGTATAAGTACGACTTACCCTCTCCATGAACATTGTAATTTATTTTTGTATTTCAAAATTATATTAATGAATATAAATATAAATAAAGTTATTATATATGATATTTATAAAATTATTAAAAACTATAAATGGCGAGACCTGCTTTAATTTATGAGGACCAAGACCACCGAACTAAAACATCATGGAAAACAAAGCATTTATCACCCAAAATAGTGATTTAAATAAAAAAATTATTGATAAAGATGTTATAAGATGTCAAAAATAATTAATAAAAGTTATGATATATATTTTTTATGGAATCAATGGTTAATAAAACCATATTTATTATATATTAGGTTTCGACATGAACAAAGAAATTTGATACATGATGTAAGGTAATTTTTAAATTATTTTCCATTCATTATATTAAACTATTATTTCATTGATTACGTCATTCTGTGATTATGTGTGAAATTAATTTTTATTATCTTATGATGTATATATAATTTGTTATATATATTTATATAAATTAACCACAATCAATTTATTTATTTTATTCTCACGTTAGTGATATGATATGTGTACAAATATTTCTAGTCTCACTATTATTTCTATTAGATGTATTCCATATTTACCACTTTTTTATTTTGTGTGGTGCATATACTACCCATGAAAATATTATATAATAATTTTACATTAATTAAGGGTAATTTTCATATACATTTTATGATCTATCTTGAATGAGTTATAAGGTTCAAAACCTTCAAAATCTATAGTCTAATTTTGTCCAAATTTTCCATCATTGAGATGCATGATATGTTATGAACCTATATTATTTTACAAGGAATATATACAGCCCTTTGTCATGTTTTATCATGGTTCTAATTATTTTTTGTACGTTATATGTTTTTTTTAATGTTATTCTCTCTTTTTTCAGTAATTTGTTTTATTCTAAAACCATTTTCTAAAAAAATGATATTTTATAAATTTTCAGGGAAAATTTGTAAAAAATGTTTAAAATGGTTTATAATGAATAGTTTATATTTATTCAAGGGTGTCATCAATTAAAAAATCATACTTAATGTTTTGTTATTTAATATGTTTTTTTCAAATTAGATGTTATATCTTTTGTAAGAATTGTCTTTTAAAATAACCATTCAAAATTATTATCCATTTAGGATGACTTATTTTTTTGTTACTTATTCCATTTTGGGGATGTGATCCAAGAGTATTATTCAAATTATTTCTCTATATGGTTTATTTTTTTATAACATGATGTTTATAAAAATAAATTCAATTCTATGGGTTATATGTTTCTAAATATAGCTCCCACTCTTGGGTTATTTTATGATTATGAAACCATTATATTTTAGGGATTAAGATATGCTGAAATTATTATGACACCAATTTCATTTTAGGAGTTCTAGTATTACAAATTAATTATAATCATATGTCACACATATTTATGGTTTTCATTATGGGGTGTAGGATACATATATCTCCCCCAAATGCGTTAGGAAATGATTTATATATCCAGAGATATATAAATACTATAACGGGGTGTTATCCTGGTTTATGAATATAGTGTGGGAATTCTTAGTTAACTCAGTTCAGTAAGGGACCATATCTACTATGCCACTTTTAGAATTACTCCTTCTCAAATAATAAAATTTCATTATTTTGTGTATGCCACAATTCCAGGTCTTATGTTATATTCTTATGTCTTGTGTATATTTATTGTTTTATCACTCATTCCTTATGTAAATCCAGGTTTTATTCTATGACTTGAGATTTTAACTTTTTATATACAAGGTATAATTTCAAAATGTTCTGTTCAAGATCACAAACCCTAATGTTCATCTTATTCTTTCAAATGATCATGGTTTGATATATCTAATTTTTACCCTTACTGGCCATATGATCCCAACCTTTTATAATTATTCTTTTTCCATTGTTATGAGGAAATATATTAATTTATTATTTTCAAGAAAAATTTCACATTGATGATGTTGATGACCATTTTTAGAACAAAAAAAGATCTGTTTAGTGGGAGATAGATTTCATTTTTATGAACAAGTTTTTTATGCACAAAAGTTGTTAAAGTTTTCTCGTAATGATCTAAAACACTAAACCAAAAAGGTCCTTGTGTATGTAAGTGATTCAATATTTTCTTTTGGATTTGTAAGAACAAATTTTTGAGAAATAATTATTCACATTGTAATTTTTATATCTTTAGTAGTGGATCCCGAAGTGAGGACTCTCGGTTGTTACAGTTTTCCACCAAACAACTAATTAGAGATAAAATTTCTATTCATATAAAAAATTGGAACAAACAAGTTTCTATTTGAATTAAATGATTCAGTTAGTTTCTCTAGATATTGAGTAAATAATATATGTTAATGGTTTATTAAGAATTGATTGATTTGATTTTCCCCCACTAGTGAAAAAATCTTATCTTGGTTATATCACATGTTCTTCATGAATTTCATCAACAAACTGAAGTTTCATCCTTCATATATATATATCTATTTATTTCTCCAATGATCAAGATATTCAAATTTACATAGTTAGCATATCATTTAATTTATATCCTTATTCAACTATGATTGAATATTTAAAACAAAAGTATTGTATCAGTATAATTATATTATCATCTACTTCAACTAATATTCTTTATTTATAAACTCATCAAGAATAATATGGTTAATATTTCATAATTAATATATCGAACCCCCATTTAATTCATCATCATTAGAACAATATTCAATACTTTCAATTTATTATAGAAAAATATTATCCTATGAAATCATTCAATATTGATTACATATAAGTGAAAAAAATATTATCATACAAACCAACTCTAATATCATTTTATGATCTACACATATCACCCTAATATTTTCAATTATTCTCTAATTAATATTTGACATTGTTATATATTCTGAATTCTATGAAACATGGATATTATTTTAATATATCCGTGTTTTTATAAAATAACATTTAAGTATAAAGCTTTATTTCAAAGTGAAAACACAATATTAATATTTTAAATCAATATAAAAATATATATAATCTTATTGAAAATATTATCATGATACTTATTCAATTAAAACAAATTAAAATACTATTATATTTAAAATTATATTTCATCAAAGAACAATCATTTAATCTTATTTATAAAAAATATGGAACATCTGTAACCTTTTAAATAATTTTTAATACTCACAAATAATTTTATTTATTTTATAATTGATCCAACTTACTTAAGTTCTCTATAGAGTCCCATTATTACTCATATGTATAGTCTAAATTAGTTTTCCATAAAATAGTTCTAAATATTAAATACCTAAATGTGAACTAATAATTATACTTACATATTATATTATAAACATTACAAGTCATTGAATAGATGGTACTTATCGTAGTGTAGACATTTATATTAAATATATCATCCCTTACACATCATAATGTTTTTATCATTGTACAATTAAAACATATTATCTATGGGATATTTCACATTGCAGTTGTCAAAATTTCAGCCGAACAAGGTGTCTAAGTATAATCTGTATTCTTCCCACACATACTAAATACATATATAAATTCATCAAAAATCTCCCTCAACATTAATTTATGTCAAATTACTTACAAAAAACATTCAATAGTGTTTATTTATATCAGAAGTATTCAAAATAACATTATATAAAATTTATTATTTTTGAATCAAATAGATATTATTACACAACCTTAGTTACAATATATTTTCAACAAAGTTCATCATAAGGTTGTAGCTCGTATATATTATAGATATTATTATTATTTTAAATACATGAAAACATATTAAGATTCTATATGGATTCATTCACCCACATAGTAGCCTACCTCACATTTCCAAAACTATATTCTCATATTCATCATAGAGAAACTATGGTCATTAATCTATAAAAAAAATGTTAGTCATCAAAACTAATTATATTTTCTTTCCTCTCAAATGAATCATCTTACTACTATGAGTATACATAAAATGTTTATATAATACATTCACACATGATGTTTTAGAACATTCATCTATCGATCTTCATTTCAAATAATTAATATTTTATTATTTTATTTGACTGTATGATCATTTTTAGAAGTTAAATTTTGTAAGTGATTTTAAGTAAATATCATCAATAATAATTTTAATTCTAACCATAATTATCATTCATGGTATTTTCTGAAATAAATGAAGATATTAAATGTAACATGGTCACTAGAAGCATGTAACTATTAAAAATCATTATCCATTCCATCCAATCATTATGCATTCCACTGATTATATTCATTATACATGATAAAAAACAAAAATCACACAATAATCTATTATATACATAATTAAATTCAGTCGACATTTTATTTATCCCTGGTTCAATTACTTCATTCAATATAGATCAATCCAATTTGTAATTCAATATTTTTCATTACAAAACATCATAATTTTTGGGATACATTTATCTTTATCAATTATTATAATATAAATATATGTTTTTATATACCCATTGATTATTTAGTCATTATACAACATTATCTTCTCAATAAATATTAATATCCTTGATTATTATAAAAATATACCACACTATAATATCAAAGGGGATAATAATCTCCCCAATTTGGTTTTTATTATATTATATATATAATTCATTCTAATATTATATATACAATTTTACATGAAAATTAACCATTATTGAAAATAAATATGAATTTGGATATTATAAATCTGGAATAAAGTAGTCCAATCTATGTCCATTGGAGAAATTTTTTATCATAGAACTAATGAATGACTAGTAAAATTTTTAGCATTTTTTTCAATGACTTGTTTATCAAAAAAAATACCCTCATTTATTTTTTCAATGTGTCAACCAAATTTTCCCCATAACATTAGAATTTATTTGTTCAATTCAATATGTAAAAATTTGACAATGATATAACGTAATACTGGTATACTCGTGAAATTTTCATTTTTTTCATATGAAATAAAATTTTCTAGAATCATTATCAGTTTATATACCCATTAATGGGTATACTCTTTCTACTATTCATCTACTCGAATTAAATATTTATATAAAATAATACCAACCTATTAAAAACATGAATTCTTGAATTAATACTACAAAAGATAGATCGTTCCACAATGGATCATTCAGATGACTATAAAATAACTACTACACTCATAAATCTAGATATCACATACATGAACCACCATTATTTATTTACCAATAGAAATAGTTAAAAATAAGAAAAATCTGTGTATCTAAATGATACTTACTGAGAAAATAGGAAAATAAATTTCTTCCCAATTGGGATTATATGTTATTTCATGGTCTACTAGTAAAATTACACTTCATTATATATCCCTTAGGTTTATTAATAGTAAATAAATTATGAGTCATTTCCTTATTGTCCCATTAATCTATATCTATGTGTGAGGCATATTATTCCACAAAATCATTCCTAAAACCTGATCTTTATTATATATATATATATATATATTCAATTTAATAGCAGATATTCATGTTATATTTTCTAAAAGGATATTGAAAAGTGAAAAAATATTACATGTCTTCTTTATAACTTTTATTGAATCATCATATAACTTTTTATGGGAAATATCTTATCAAATTAGAATTTTTTATAATTCACACAAATTTCATCCACTAAGCCAATCATATTATTTCATTATTATATTTTTTCACCAATTTGTAACTCACTCTTTATACCACTAAAACCAACACTCAAGTCCAAATAACAATAGTCCATGTATTTCAATTTTCAATAACAATATAACAAACAACTATATCTTGTTATAGAATAAATCAATGACTTTTTAAGAATAATTTTATCCAAACATGATTTTTCATTAGAAACCCATAACAATAACATTCATTGATCCTTAAAATTTATAGATATTAGTGAAATATAAAAATTTAATAAATTTATGATGTTAATAATTGATTTAAAATTGTTTCAATTTCATATTGAATAATGTCTTCTACATTTTCCTATATTTTTTCAGGTGTCGATTTTTTTAATTATATTAAAATTATTACTTCTATTATCTATACATGTTATTAATTCACAAATACTGCCCCTTAATCTAGGCCTTTATAGTATTGAAATATTTTATTTTAATATTACCAATGATATGTTGAACCATTTAAAACACTAACAATATACATTGAATCATGATTTAATTCTTTTAATTCTATTATAGTAATATGTAGTTGGTATTTACTTTTTGTTTAATTTTTTTAGCTAATATAAATTATCCTGGATTACCAAATCACTAGGTCTTTTTATCATCCATCCTTGATGTGGTGTTATATTTCCCATTATTTTTATTAACCCATGGTTTTCATTATATTCTATATGAACAATAATGAAAATCTCATAAATAGTTTTCCAAAAAACTCTTCCAAAACAAATGGTATAACTTTTTTTAGTATCAGGTAAACATATTCATAGATAATTTTAGAATTATTATTGCAATATATTGGTGGATTTTGTGAAAAATGTCCTCATAAAATTTTTATTGAATGTGACTCTTCTGATTAATGTTTGTGATGAGTTATAGTGTTTCATTTCTATCCATTCCAATTTTAAAGATAGATCATGAATGTATAGATTTTGTGTGTTACATAAATATTTTATAGAATATAAAAATTCATTAAAAAAATTATCAAGCTATTATTATTATAAAAATATTTATGAAACATGATCATCTCCTATAATAAATTTCCAAGAACAATTTCCTTATTTTATTGATTATTAATTGGTTAATCCAGTAAAAATGATAGGTAATTGATTTCCATGAATCTCATTTATCATCAATTTAATCATATTCGTGACATTATATTTTATTTTAAGTATATTTATAAATTTTATCCCATTATTTTTATGATTTATTCCCATAAAACCCATATCATTTTTTCAATTTTTTTAATGAAGTATACATGTGAACACATTTTTTAGGTAGTGAGTATTCTGTTATTTTAAATTTTTTTCATGGTCATTGATCTCTTTTTGAATGTCTCTAAAAGAACGACCAATAGAAATAATAATTTTTTTGGGAAATTGCACATAATTTTATTCTAAAAAACAAATGAATATAATTTTATTTTTTATGTACATTATATTCCCTTCTTTTAAATTTATCATTTATAAGAAAGTCATAACATGGTTTTTTAGGTCCCTCATATTCATGAAAAACATTGAAACACCTTTTATATATGTTCTGTGAATCGTGTCACTGTTTTATGTAAATAATGGATCATCAAAAAAATACAGGACAATATTTTAATATTGTAATTATATATGGTCCTTTTTGGTTTTCTCCAATTTAATGAAGATGAGTTTTCTCTCATCATTTTGAAAAATTAATTTATTTTAATGAAATTTAATAATTCATATAACAAATTTTATTATCTTAGATTTATAACAATTTTTATTATGTCCTTCATTTATATTCACATTCATGAGACATTCATAAATTTATTTTTATTAATTATCTTATATCGCATAAATTAATTTGAAGATATTTCCTCTGTATTTCAATTTTTTAGAAAGATAATTCTTTTATTTACATACTTCATGATATATTACCAATAAATAAAAAATACCCAAATATTTAAATGTTTATAATCCATTTAGTGGTTGACCATTAATTTATGACAATAAATTTTCAATATAGAGGATTTTGGAAAACACATTAAGTGGGGGTTATTTTTTATTCTAATTAAAAATTAATGAATAATTTAATTAATCTTTGAACCTGTTAAACAGAATGGATCGTAATCCCTTTTCTTATTCTCAATTTGAATTCATGTTCCAAACCCTTATCTCTAAAATTAACTAATATTTAAATCAATTTATAGTGTTTTATATCCCACAACCATGATATTATTCAACTATTATCAAGAACCACTATGGGAATGTAAATCGTCTTACTCTTGGTACAAACCAATTTACAATAACCAATAAAAAAATCTTATAAAACACTAATATATAGTTCACAAAATACTCCTTCACCATAAGGTTATATATTTACAAATTGAATTGGAGGTACCCTATTAATATAAGATCAATGATATATGCATAAGTCTCTATAAGACAATTTTAATAAAAAAAATTTCTTATATTAAAATATTTCCTTGGGGAGTCATATATAGTTGTTATATATTATCTTCAACACTTACCAGTTTATACATCTAATTATTTTTCATTTCATATTAATCCAATGGAAAATTTATTGAAATATAGTAGGTTAGACACATATTTGATATTAATCCTTCTCATGAATTACAATATATTTTCTTCAGTAGTAATTTTTTTCTATAACTTTTTCATCATTTGATTGAATTTTATTTTTAATTCTAGAGTCAACAATAAACTAGAGGATAATATTCTGTATTTCATATATGGAAAACCCATTTAATTTAGCACCATGATCTTTATATTCAATAATTAACTTTTTTTTTAATTTCTAGATTCAGTAATGAAATCCAAAATTTTGTTTACCAAGGAGAGAAAAAAATATTCTTATGCAATCATCCGCAAATATCATTAATAGACTATATCATATATCTATGATCCTTTAATTTATGGTTTTCTGTGAAAAAAAATTCATTATTTATTTACTCTTCTAAAAAGTAAAGATTTATTTCCGACCATACATGATTAAATGAAATAATATTTTAGTGCAATAATTTATCCTGTAATGAAGAATCTTTATGATTCATGATATAATCATTCCTTGAAAAACAACTTAAAAAGAGTATATCATTAAATTAATTCATTTATGATCAATGAAACATCATCATTTCTAATCATACATTTTACTTCATTAAAATCACTTAATCTTAAAAAAATAGTATTATTCTATGTGTCCTTTCTCGTCTCTAGGGTACTCTTAGAAACTTGAAAATAAATTATTATATTTTACAATTGTATTATTACATATTTTTTGTAATCTATTAATTTCATTTATATAATATCCAATTATTATTTTTTATACTACAAGTTTATATTATACAATTAAATTTTAACTCTTAGTTAGATATATGTATATTCTAGTGGAGATCAATTATCATAAATTAGAATTCATCTATGAGAATTTCATTCGGGATTTTTCACATATTTAATCATATTTTTTCTTATGTAAAGTAAAATAGTAGTTTTACGATTTATACATTATAATACATTACCCAATAATTATTTTATTTTTCTTATATTACATGAATATTGTATACAAAATATTTTATTATATAACAACATCAAATTTAATCTAATCACTATAAAAAATTCTCCAACCACTTCAATTCCACAACAATATCTTCAAAAAAACCAAAAATATTCTACATATATATTAGAATAATCCAATTACACTTTGAAAAACAGATAAAATCATTATAAAATTTAAATATTCATCCATTTTCTCACTATATTCTTTAATTCCTAAAACATAATCATTCATGTATTGATTCCAAATATTTTTACAATAATTATATTTTATAAAAAAATTATATATCTTCTGTTTCTCTGTTTCAAAATTATTTCCCTATAGAGATAATCATGGTTTCTATAACCAAAATCATAAAGTCATAATATTCATTAACTAAACCATGCTGGGTCTCGATCCACAAATGAACCAATCCCACCTCTGTTGGACAAGGGTTGGAAAAAATAGATGAAGTCATATCTAACTCTAGGAGGGATTTTCGTATGTAAATTTACACACACACAGAACCATCAATATGAAAATTTGTAGAGGGATAGAGTAAAAGATACACCACTAATATAATTTAAACTAATCATACATAAAAATCATGACAATAATAATGTATGATAGTGTAAATTTAAAAGAAAATGGAAAAAATACATGCCCATAAAAAATATGCCCCAAACAAAAAAAACTAGAAAAATAAACTGATGAGTCTAACCATGTCCTAAATACCAATAAATTACCTCCATATGTACTCCAAGAACCCAGTATCGCTATGCTCCCCTATAGTCATGATCGACATGTTCATCATTAGAATAATACATAACACATGGTAGATAATCCCATGCCAGGGGGAGTATATAGATACATATTAGTACAACCTGAAATGTGGATGGGGAGGTATATGATATTAAATAAGAAAAAATATATGAATGACTCAAGATACAGTCAAATATAATAAATAATCCTAAAAAAATAGTGAAACTATGCTTCTCTGAGCATAATGGGATAAATACAGTGAGTAAATGAACTAATCATTGAGTTTATTCCACCTTTTTCATGAGAGTATAATCATTGAAATATGAAAATCTTAACACAAAAATTATATGTCATACCATATGTGTTTTTACCTCTCCTAGAAGGAGATTAAACAAATAATAGGTGTTTAGAGGGAAGGATTTATATATTTTATGAATTAAAATAATACCAAATTAGGCAGTAGGTAGATATAAATCTCACATCTCAGCCTAAGGAGATGAGTAGCCAAAAGTTCCCATAGTCCATCGATAATTCCTAGTATCTCACACGTCTACCAAGAAGTAATTTTCTAATTCTAAACATGCCTTGTCACTATGATATATAGTCTAGGGGGAACAAAATCGATGTAGAGGACCCACTCCTTAGTTCATCATAGGCGTTACACTATGTAAGAAATTGAGGATTCCGTTGTCTATATTGGCAGGGGTATACATATTATGTGTCAAGGATGAAACTTCCTAGCTATGCTGGAGGGCCAACTCAACATTCATCGATCAAGCCACTACCCTTCAATGTTGGTGGGCCACTCAGTATCCATAAAAATGACATTGACCTGCTATGCTGAAGGGTAAACACATTATCTATTAAGGATGAAATTTCCCATCTATGATGGAGGTTTAACATTGTATTATTCAATGAAACCCCTTCCCATCAATGTTTTTTAGGGTCAAAAAGGTAATCTCATCAAGAAACTCTACTACACATCCCTACTGGAGGGTACCACACCGAATGATCCTATTGATCATGTCTGATCACTACTGTCATTATGAAATTTTTTTATCAAGCACTATGGCCAAAAAATATCACATCATATCTCTAAATTCATAACTAAATGAATAATCATGTTCTATGAAAAAAAACACTCCAAATAGGCTACTCCAATTTTGTAATTCAAGATCAAATAAAGGAGAAATGTATTGTAGAAGTTTCTTTAGATGTAATTATGGGTACGCGACCTGTTGTAAAATTTAAAAAATTAGTCATCTCTATATATAGATAATTGATCCATTTCATGTATTAGTACACACTGGGTAGGTGTACTATACAATGTTTTTAGGATAACTTGGACGATGTTGTGATCTACTCTCCATTTATGGGTACCGTAGTATACAGTTATGTTCTGGGCCATGTTCATTCAATCATTTTCTTTCCCATGTGATTCATCACATTGTTTTCCATCTGAGAATTTGTTACACCACATGTATAAGGATGACACACCATGACATACTTAGGTTTCTTAAAACCATAGCCACCACCACTAAGGGGGATAAACACCATGTATTCATCCATGTACATGGTGGGTAGTCATGATTTTTCTATAAATAGTATATTTGAGATACATTGATTGAATCTATCCACCCCATTACATAAATATTCAGTTTGTCTCCATGTTTGTGGATCTATCGATGACAAATGGATTTCATCTGTTCAGATTCTGGAAACAAAAATCCAGGTTTATTTATAGTGAAGTTATACATGCCTCTCATACCAATCACGTCCTGAAGCCTCTACCAAAAATGATTTCACCTTAATATTATATAATGGTAATTATTATCTCAAAAACACTCCAAGATAGTTATTGTATCATCAATCAGTTCATCATTTATTGATTAGTTATAGTTCAGGTGGTTCTATAGGGCTTAGTATCACTAGAAAATGAAAAAAATGGACCACATGGTCATATTAGTGAGGAATGTAAAGAATAAATAGATAAAAGAACCCAAATTAATGATAAATTATCAATTATAATCATTCATATCCAATCCATTATGAAATAGGAAGACATGGTTTATAGAATAATTGAAAATAATTTGTTTTCACTACATCGGTGTAAGAAATTAGCGCAGATCCCATAAAAATGATGGATATGCAAAAACAAATTAATAAAGTGGTATAAATCACAAATAAATGAGCCATGACTATATTATGGGTCTTCCATTGATGAAGAAATCATCTTATAATGTCTGAGATAAGTCGTTGTGTTCGATGCATCCTAATTTGATCTGAACAGGGGTTTTATTATTATCTAATGAGATTAGCTAATGGAGGAGAGAGGAAAGTGTTGTTGGTTATTTTCATCATTATGATGCAAACCACAATCAAATAAACATGGTGGTATTTTAATAACATTTATATAGGGTATAAATGTTTTAATTAATTAATTAATTAATTAATTAATTCACTGAACCTACCACTAACGAGTGAGGCATGTGAACCCCCCAAACTTGCTTAGTTTATCACACGATTAGGGTAAACACCATAGTTAATAATCAACAATGTTATTATATTTTCTTGATAAGATTCTTTTTAATAGTTATATAAATTTATTTAACAATCCATGTGTGCAATATATAAAATAAAATCAATATTTTTATAAAATTGATGTTGGACACACCAAGACAATGAATCGCATGTTGTCTCAATACCTAGATTTGAAAAAATTAAAAAGTCATTCAAGGAAAAAACTAAGTCTCTATATCATCCCCTCCATCAATATTTCCATCCCCTAAAAAGAAAAAAACCTATTGATACTGAGCTCGAATGAGGATCTCCCTCTCCCAGAAACACTCGTACATTTCATGGTGCTACCACAACCCATGGACCATGGAGACAATCCTTCTATGTAGTGTTATATCCTTCCGATCCTTGATCAGCACTATGTTCTCTTTAATGGAGGCCCCATCCTTGATGTCCATCTCACCTAAGTTAATGAAATGTGTGATTTTATGTATTTATCACCTCATCTCCACTATGTGGAAGAAATCATGCACCCGCTCTATCGTTGACGGTAGTGTGAGGTTGTAATCCGCCTAACCAATACACTAAATGACCATAAATGGCTCAATGAACATCCAAGATATCTTTTATCCCTAGCCAAACCACTACATTATGCATCATGGGAAGAATATCTAAAAACTTTTGTCTCCCTTTTTTATGTCCATTTGACTACGATGATGATTTGTATAAGATTTATGTCTTCTCTTGGCCATCCTCAGCCACTCATGGATGAACTTGACTCTGTCTATCACCACCCGCACCATCTTTGGTCCCATAAGAGATGTCCCACTATGATCTATCTAGTAAAAGGATCACCTTAAAGGTCTCCTATATAAGTCCCCAAATGGTTTCATGCAGATCATCTAGTGGTAGATATTATTATGGACAAAATCATCCAAGCAAAGGCGATCCTCCCAGATTGGGATGATGTCTAACATGTAAGACCTCTGAATATCATCCATCCCCTAGATAGGGAACTCTATCTTTGCATTTATCTTGGGGTGAAAGGTTGTTCTCATCCCCATCTTGGACCTGAATTCCTCCATTAGGACACTCAAAAAATCATAATTGAAACCCCACATCATGATTGGATGCAATAATCGACCGAACACCATGAAGGTGAATAATCTCACATATGACCAATTTCTTCTTTCTCTATAACAAACTCTGATCCATGATATAAATTAAATTTTAAAACATCATAAGTAGGTAAACTATAACCCAAATTGATTAATGGAACATTGTTTTGTATAAAATATCTATTACATTGTACATGGATATAATGTCTCACTACCAATCTAGGATATCATGGGGATGCAAAAAACATTCCAAATCATAGTGAAAAAACGTTACCAAATGACAGGTGAGCCACTAAGGGATGAAATAAACTACTCTACCTCTCATTTTGGAGCACCAAAAATGCTTCTGATGGTCTTTTTGTATTATCCTCACATTGGGGTGTATGTTTAGGGGATAAGTGTAGAACTCTCACATCACCTACTTCCCCAATGTGACTGGAACCACTATCCACCTATGAAAAAATAATATATGACTCCCTCCTTTAGAATATCTATTTAATTATTGAACTATAGATATATAATCATATAATACCTCACATTCAATGTATCCTTGATTGGAATCCCTCACATGCTTAATAAGCTGATGATTACACACAATAGACAATAAAAAGATGCACCCTCATGCATTACTAGGGTCTATTGTAAGAAGATAAACTGATCTATATCCTTTCGTAATAACAGAGCATGTGATTTCCATCTAATGTAATCAGTAACATTATTCCTTTTATAGATAGTACATACCATCTTAAATTTATAGTCCTCCATAAATTACATCCAGCGTCACTATCTCAGGTGTATGTCTCTCTATAAGAAGATGTACCAAGGACTCAAGTGTCCAGAGTAAACCACAAAGAGCTCCCCATGAATGTAATGCCTCCACATTCATAGGTAAAATAGTACCAATTCCATCTCTAGGTCTTCAGTCACATAGTTATAATTTTGGGGTCTCAACTGCCTCGACCCATATGCAAAAAATTCCTTCCATTTCATTAACATGCATCCAATCAAAAATTAGGTGGTATAAAAATCCACCACAAACTCTGTGACTTATTATGGTAGTATCAACATAGGTTCACTCTTCAACATTATCCTCAAATCCAAAAACACCCTCTAGCACTACTTAGACTAGGTAAACGGTTGCCCTATTCTTGTCAGGATGATCAAATGGGATGCAATTCTAGAAAAATCGTTCATAAAACACATATATTACCCTACCAACCAAGAAATATCTATGCCTCTAACCCACACTTTGGTGGATCCCAAGAATATACTACTTCGATATTTTTTGGGTACATGACTAGACGATGATTATAAATGAAATTCCCTAAAAAGTGACACTTATGTATTAACTACCGGATCTTTTAGATAATTTCATAATGATTGTGGTTTTAAATAATGTCTAGGACCATCCTTCAGTGATCTACATTCTCCTCCTCTGATATAGAGTAGATGATCTTGTCATTTCTGAAGACAACAACAAACTGGTCCAAGTACAGCTTGAAAACTTGGATCATCAAAGCCATAATCCCTGAGGGGGAATTTTTCACACCAATGGGAATCACCATGAATTCATAGTGTTTATAACAACATCAAGATGGTTTCATTGGAATATATGGACATCTAACCCTCATCTGGTGGAATATTGATATGATATCAATCTTCAAGAACCATATCATGCCTCACAACGGGCCAAAGAGGTCAAAAATACTTGGATTGGGTTACTTGTTATTTATCATGGTCTATTTCAAGTAATGATAATCTACACAATGTCATAAGCTCTCATCATCCTTTTTCAAAAAAAATCATCAGTGCTTCCAAGGGGGAAACACTGAGTTTTATGAAACCATTCTAAAGAAGGTCCTCCAACTCTAACCAATACTCTCATATCTATTTACAAGCCAATTAATATATCGCATAAATTATCAGAGTGGTCCTGGGATGGAAGTCATTGAAAATACATCTAGGATTTATTGGAAGTTAATGAATGACCTCATGGTTGTGGTCCTTTTAATCATCCAAAATTGTAGGAACTAAAATTACTGAATATATTGATACACCAATGACTATTCAATTAAACTATGGTTTTATGGGTTGTAGCCTCCTTCCGATGGGGCCCACTTTTCCTTCCATCAGATCTCTCTCACCAAGAAAATTGAAATCTTATCCCATTAGCATGTAGGCATATAAATTATCTGTGGTAAAATTAAATATGGGATTGGACAATGGAAAACAAATCAATACCCCATATTATGTCATAGTGTTCCATCATGGTGAGAAAAAATCCAACATGAACATATATCCATAGAACAATAGCATGCACTGTCAAAAGATAAATGATACAGAAGAAGTGTTCCCTATGGGAACCTAAAGACAAAGATGTCAGGATAGTTTCTCATCTAAGAGATCCAACTCTCAATCCATTAGTATAGAGGTAATGTAATTTTTTGGAAATGTGACCGCTAATACATAATCAATAGTAGAAATCCCACATATTCTATCTCTATTCATCTCTTGTGCTGGAGGATCCCAAACCAGCCGAGCCTGAAGCACCAAAAAACCCCGAACGCCCACTCCCTGAGCCTAACTTGGGCCACCTAGTGGTGGTAGTGGTGTTTTAAGGATACAGTATAGTTTTCCACCACCCAGAGATCCACTTTATCCTCTTCTATATATTTCCTCAAGGGGACCTCATTTTCCTCACCTAGCATCTCCCGGATCATGGTGCTTCCTCTACTATGGTGGTACATCATGAATATTCATTTACTACTCAACACATCTCGTCATGTGTGATTTGGATGTGTGACCTACCCCATCACATGAAAAATTACCACCGTAGTCTTGGATTCACTAGTGCTCTATTCTTTCCCAAAATAGAATTACCACCTTTGTGGCCCTGATCACGAATGGTCATTCTATAGAAGGATCCTATCGACTATTGTTTTCTAGTTACTGCAGATGACTCAGATCTGTGACACCCACTCTCAGTTGTATCTTTCAGGCATCCCACTGAGATAATTATCTCTCTTTATCTAGTGTCTTCTCCATCACCTTTGCTTAGATGGGGATTCACAAGGTAACAACACTTTCAAAGATATTTCTGAGGAGTCCCTTGTGAAACTTATTTTCACTAAAGTATCCAACACATATCATGATAAGGGAGTATTTTTTATGGTATGTAAACCTTAATTCATAATTAGGGACCATCATCCCACCCATTTGAATCTCTAGAAACTCATGAATCCAAACTATGAATATGAAGTTGGAGAAGTTCTCTTCATCGAATAGCTAGTAGATGTTTGTTCATGATAGTGTCAACTTGTCGTGAAACTACTTAAAAAAAATTCACTAGTGTAAAATTATATATTGAAAATTCTATATTCCATCACAACCCCTTGATATTTCTGTTTCTGAACTAGACTAAAGAAATGGAATACCAACTCTAGTCAATCCTTTATATCCTATGTATTTGGATCGCTTTAGAACCCCAGTGGACTCAAATTTTGGTACTCATTGAGTGGACTAAACATGTGATTGTCCTTAGAATAATCTATTATTATGATATTTTGGGTGATGGGTGGAGGGGATTCTACCTTCTCACCTAGAGAAAGGTGATCTATGGATAGACCCTAAACTGAGGCCTCATCGCTCATCGAATCGTCATTATGAACTAGAACTGGTATCATTGCTAGCTAAAATCAGAGGGGAATTATGATATTTATCAATACATACCATAGTAAGATGATAATATATATATCAACAATAATGGGTTTCTTTTTCACGTAGGGTAGTCAAAGAATCAATCTTATATGATACATGTACCATTAATCCCTACAAAAAATTACTTGGTATGACTAGTCGGCAAATAGGTATTAAGGGTCCTGGTAAATGAATAAATCTTATGGTACACCATCACTAGATTCGTTGTCCCGATATTAACACATGAGACACCTTGATAATGATTCCCTAAAAACAACGAAATCCTCTTAAGGGTAGTAGTGCAAACAAAATCCCAAGGAATGAACTTAATTTGATACCAATCTATCAGAACATGGCCTAAGTCGGGGCTCAAGCCGCAACTACCCCAAGCCCACCTCCATATGCATGGGGGTGGATACAGGAGGTCAAAGAATAAATAACATTGGGAGGAATTTTCCTATATATCTATATGAACACAGAAATCCATCTCGATAAAAAAATTAGAGGGAAAGAGTAAAACATGAAACACTACTCTAATGTAAACCAAGCACGCATGAACCTCTAGACAATAAAATATTACAATGTTATATGATAAAAATTGAAGTGTAAAAACTACATCCCAAAAGAAAATATGTACCAACCTAATAGAGAATAAGAAAAGTAAACTACTGAGAGACCCAATCTTCTGAATCCCAAGCTAAGACCACCGTACATGGTCTAAGTACCAAGTATACCTAAGATCCCATTTGTCCATGGCCGACCTATTTTACATATATATAAGACACAACACATGATGGAAAATACCTTGTAGGGGTGAGTATATTCATACCTAAAATGACACCCCCAAAAGTTTAATATGGAGATTTAAGGGATAAAATATGAAAAGGACGATGGTAGATGTATGATATAGTGAAAGAGAATATCTCAACCCAAATAAAGAGTCATTGTAATATCATCCAAACACAATAGGATACACACGGTTAGTAGATGAACTATACTTCATGTTATTTCTGTATACAGTTGGAGAGTATACACATCCAAAAATGAGAAGATAGAAATGTAAATCAGGTGGCATGCCCTATGCATCTTATCCTCGCCTGGAATGAGATTAACCAATTACAACATGGGGGTACAAAAGAATATATGTATATATATTATAAATTAAAAGTATCCCAAATGAAATATTAGGGGATATCCATATCGATGAACATCCCAGGAAGAATTGTAGTGAACATCCTTGAAGGTCCATTAATGATGCCAATAACCATAGTTGTCTGTGCAGTAACAACTGTGTTATTCTAACAATTCCTTATCACTATGTCTCACATTTGAGGTGCCAAAAAATCAATGTAGAGGACTCACTCTATAGTATGTCAATGGATTAAACTCTATAATAAATCAAAGATCCAAATGCCCCACTATGATGGAGGATAAACTCAGTATCTATCGAGGATAGTAGTACGTAATTATTCAACAGTTCAACTCAATATTAGTCGATGACACCGCTTCCCAGCTATGTCGGATGGTTAACATGGTATCCATAGAAGATGCAACTACGCAGATATTATATATGTTTAACATGGTATCTATCAAGGATTTCACTATCCATATATGATGTAGGGTCAACCCCATAAGTTCATCATGGAACAACATTGCCAATCTCTGGTGGATGGTTCCTCTCAAAATGGTCTTGGTGATTCTGTGTGATCACTTCCATCGTCATGATTAAAACTTGTTTTAAGTCATTACAATAATAGTGGACATCATATATACAATGCCAAAATTGAGGTCCCCATCATGATCTAAATAGAACCAAATTATAGATAGCCTACTCATATGCAAAAATATGAGTTCAAATGAAATAGATGTTGATAGTTTATGTTTTTGAAAATGGAAGTACAGGTACACAGCGTGTGTGGGGAGATACGTGAAATGTTGTCCGATTAAAATGGATTTTTGGTTCCCTTTCCCGCACAGTTCTCACTCTCATATTGTATTACATACCATATTGGTGGGAAAGATTTCTTGTTCAGGATATCTGAGACCAGGTCATGTTCTACTCATCGTTTCCATATACCAGACCTCATGTCAGTGTACCAGAGTTACCTAGACA
The DNA here is from genome assembly GCA_963277665.1 of Viscum album. NCBI lineage: Eukaryota > Viridiplantae > Streptophyta > Magnoliopsida > Santalales > Viscaceae > Viscum > Viscum album. The sequence continues at coordinate 496,962,497 of OY728151.1, read as the reverse complement.
TGTTCCAGAAAATGTTATTTCACACAGTTTCTTATCAATGTGATATATCACTTGGGTTTCCTTCTTGGAATGGGGAAAATTGATTGTTGGACGACTACAGATTATGGAATCCTTATGTTTTCGGAAACCCTATTGTCCACCATAGAGGGGATACTTTCTATGTATTAATCTTTGTACATAGAATGTAGTAAACAAAATTCATAAATATGAGATATTATATTCATTACTTCCATATTTCCATCCAAATTACATATAGATTTGGTTTCACTCATTATTTTAATATCTAACAAAGACCAATGGATTCTAGTTATTTGGTGGCTGAAAAATCAAATCTTGGTTTCTTTTCTAGTGAATTCATATGTTCCACTCTTACCACCCATGTCTTGACGCCTCGGCCTTCAAGGATTTGGGGAACCTATTCTAAAATAAACCTTCATATCCCACAGAAACTATAAATCCCTGATATGTTTTCATTCTATTCATTATTTTTTGATCTTTTTTGGTTTTAGGGGTTTAATTGGGCTCGGTACAGCCTAATAATGTCAATCTTTGAGTGTGGGTCCTACAAGTGATCATTGTGAATAAAAAAGGGAGAAAATAACCACAATAATTATTCATTGTCTAATTCCAAACATTATTATCCAATAAATAATGAACGGGGAACCAAGGGTTAGAAAACAACTAAAAAGAAATTTAACTTTTGTACATGGGAACATGCAATTAGCCACACCTGGAACAGATTCAAGAACAAGGATATATCTAATCAACCAATTCAATAAAGGGGAATAAATAACCAATTGATGAGTATTAATATAACTATGTTTCATTTTTTGATAAATACTTAATCTTATAATGATTAAGAGAATCCATTACATTGGTTGAGTACTGATCTAATCAGATCCTCAATTTTGTAATTTCTTAGTATGATTTGCCAACAGAGGAGGGAGGATAACATCATTTATAATTTCAACTGTTCTGAGGTAATCCTAGGATGAATCACCATTGAAATAATTTTATTATATTAATTTAAAATTTAAAATTTTTAATTAATTAATTTAATAGTAATTATTTTTCTTAACCTTCTTCTAATGATAGAGGAGTCTGAACAGCCTCCACCGACACAATTTATGTCACACTTCAGATAATCATTATTTTCAAGAATCAATTGTGCACTCTGATTTCTAATCTATGATTCCATTTATAATTTATCCCATTTTTTAAATAATTCTCTTTCTCACAATATGAAATATGTTTAATATTTTTATAAAATTAATTAGGGGTTCGTCTGGCATCAAAATTTCATGTTGTCTCAACACATGACTTTGGAAATATATATATAAATATTTCAATGTTTTACAATAAAAAAATTGTGTTTCTAAAATCGTAGAGACATCATGTTCTGAAATATTCATAACCCTTCATATTTATCTTTAATAATCATCACCTCAGTATCATCAGATAAAATAGTATGATAAAATGATCATACATAAAACTTCTTTACAGTACCATCAACTTCAATTCAGCTACACCAAAATCATTAAATAGATTATCTAATTGTCAATTGATGGTTAGTCTCATTATGAACATAATTATTTGAAACATTTAACTATATAAATAATATATATTCATCAACCTATATCAAATTTAATCATTAAACAATATTGATAGACATAAACTAATTCCCTTGAAAATATAAATATATTAAAAGAAAAATAATTAAGGAAATCCCATTAATATTTATCTTATTCAATATTCTCATACACTCATTAAATTTATAATTTATTTAATATAGTTTACTCTAAAAATAGTAGAAACTGATACTCAATATTATTTTACAAATGAATTTTTATAGCTTCTTATCTTTTACATCCAATTATTTATTGTCATAATTTATATGTATTGATAATGTGGGTAGATCCATATTCACCCTACTCAAAATGTGTTACTTTCATGGTTACATCAATCACCATAAAAACCCATATCTATTAAAATTGACATATTTTCATCTATACGTAATCCATCATCCAAAATTTTACTATAAACACGTACTAAAATATTTTCTTACTAAAAAATATATGACATATCAACATATAAGATACTAAAAACATGTTATATATGACTGTATTGGACAACATGGTGTTGAAATAATTATTATTTTAAATATTTATATTAATTTTTTCAAGAATTAAAAATTCCATATTATTAATTGGATAATGAAATATAAAATTATTTTTAATTTATATTGTTTAATAAATATATATTATGTAGTTTGATAGAAATTTTATCGATATGTGAAATTTGAAGAGTACTGTTTAGATTGTAACAATGTCTATTTGACGTTTTCAATTAGTATTTTATAAATGAGTTGTAAACATATATGTGTTAATTATATAATAGAGTTTCAATCCAATTATTAAGATATAAAATCTCTCGATGATATGAGTATCAAATGTCTCATTCATTCCATAGTTATTACACATTATTATGGGATGCTATTTTCTTATAATTTCAATGTAATCAATATTATGGACTCAATATTAAAAATAATTGTAATGAAATGGAATAGAAAATAGTGTGGAGTGAATATTCCAAACAATAAATGAAAATAGAGGATGAGTATGTATGTATCTCATATATACAATTTATTTCCATAAAAAATTTACATTTTATGTAAAAAAAATATTATTGTGATATTTATTTTATTTTTTATATCATTTATGGATGTTATGATATTATATGATTCAATATCATTAATGAATATATTATAAATATATCAACTAGTTAGTGTATAAAAATTATTTAATATGTTGGATTGTCATAATTTTAACCTGTTTGGGTAATATTGAATTTTTTAATTTCCTAAAATCCTTGTTTATGTGTATGGGGATTGTTCTATGATTATTTTAAATTAAATTTTCAAATTTATTTACGGTAAATTTTATTTTATTAAGAAAAAATAGACGATATATTTAATATATTTTACCAATTTTGGTAATATATATATATATTTGAAATATAGAATTCAACTTCTAAATATGAGTTCTATTTGGTCATAATTCATATATAATCATTAAAATACATTTATAATATCCTTACTATTAAATATTTTGGTATATATATTATGATATTATAAAATATTTGGTAAATACATTTCTTTATTTTAATCACATCTATTTCCAAAAAAAAAAATTTACAATTTATCAGGATTTATCATGTAGTAAAATTTGTTACTTAAATATTTTACACTGAGAATATGTTCATTTGATGAAATAAATTTTAAATATACGGTTAATTACAATATCATAAACATTCCAATAAGGAATATATTTATATCACATGTAATTTTTCACAAATATAAAATGAGTAATGATATCATAACCAAAACAATTCTATTTTAATGTTGACGACATTATTTTATAGTATGATACAATCAGAACATCATTTATGTTACATATCCACCCTTTTGATATCATTAAATCAATTCAACTACGTACTTAGGAACAAAGGATTATAAAATTCAACATTTTAAAATATCATCATATCAACCATAATGACATGATCACCGAATATAATAATGGAATATATCTGGAGGTATTAAATTATATTTTTCTAGGTGAGATATAATATTCACCATAAACTATATTAGTATCTATGATATTACATTATTAATAAGATATGGAAGAGAGGTGGCATGAAATCCATGGTATAACTATGTTTCTACCATGAGCATCTGAATTATAAATCCTACGATTCCAAGAGAGTTAATGATAAGGGAATATTGGCATATATGATATAGAAGACGTTAATGTCACTAAATGTTATGAAAAATTCAAATTATAAATTAAAAGATCGATTTAATTGGAAATTGGATATATCCATTTAAAAATGAATATATCATAGTATAGTGGAAACATCATTGAAATAATTTTTTATCAATTTGTCTTAATATACAAGATCATATAATAATTTTCTTAATCATTCTAGAAGTATGATAAATATCGTTGATGTTTCGGGTTAGAAATGAAATGTTGGATATCCCATGAAATTTGATGAAAATTTAATTCATGGAGCTGAAAATATAAATTCATGGGACCACGATGAATTAGTATTCTCACATGACTAACCAAGTTAATTAATGCTTCAAATAATGACGACAATGAAGGAAATAATTGATAAATAAATGAATTGTAGATTATGTTCCTTAGATATGAATTTTATTCTTATAAATTCAATAATAAAATCATATCCCTTCATGAAATGATCTCATACCTACCCCATGTGAAGGGTAAATGATATATTCCTCAAAAAAATTATCCATGAATTACATACTAATTAGTTATGTGGTAGTAGTATAATTTGGATATTTTTATGCTAATAAGAGTATAGAGGCTAATAAAAATTGGTAATAAAACTAGTATTTATTTATATGGTGTGAGAAAAAGTTGTTAGGGAGCATCAATATTTTTTATTACATATTAGTGTTCTCTCTAACATCACTAATAGGTTTTTTGAACTATTTTCCCTTAACATATATGATTATGTGTTTTCATATATATTTTAATGATTTTTTAATATATTTATTGATTTTAATTTAATTTATTTTTGAACAATTTTGGGTGATATTTTTCATTATGTATTTTGATTACAAATATATTCATGTTTTTAATGAAAATATTTCATGGTTGTGTGAATTATTGGGAGACAGTGTAAACTCAAATAAGGAACTTGAAATCCACACTCACGCTATATATTCATTAAATGAGTGTTAGTAATATAAATCATGATGAATAATAGACTAAAATACTTAGTTTTGAAAAATATATAAAAATTCAGCGGATAAGTAAATAAGTGACACCCACAATAAGATTGATTGAAAACTACATCTACATGGACAAGAAAATCCCATGAATCTAATTGAAGTATTAATGTGATAGTTAAATAAAAAAGATCAATATTATTTTTAATATGATTTCTCTAACTTGAGGATTATTTGATGAACTCTTTGGGTGATAAATTTTTTTATCAATGCTTCAGGATAGATTGACTAATAAATTTCATGCAAATAGTTATTATTTTTCACTATATTATCATGAATAGTTTATATAATAGTTAAGAAAAGATAATTTTTTACTAACATGGAATTATAATCACCCTAATGTTATACTTTGATATTCTGAGAATATATATTGGATGTCTAATTCACTAATTTAATTTCTACATGTTATAGAAAAATATATTTAACCATATTTTTACCTTTTTATTTTACATTCAACCAATTATATGTGTTATCTAAAATTCATTTTTAAAGAGAAATGGATGATTACACCACCAATATTAGAGAAAATTATTTCATTACACTCACAAGGATATTGTTAATCCCTGATATAGATTTTATCTAATCATAATCATTAATGATAATAAATAAAATTTCAATAGAAATAATCATTACACATAATTATTGATATTCATATGTTGCTAATTTCATAAGATATCATAAGGTGATAAAATCAATTTCAAGTGAATATTTTAAAACTCTAGAATCCTAGGTCTTATCAACATACAATATGCAACTAACCTTATTTTATATATCAAAAACTATTATTTTATATCACTTTGATAAAAATGGAATTTATAACCAATCGGTTTAAAGCCTTTTTTATTTTTAATAATTGGAAAAAATTGAAATCTTATTTCAATGGGACTACATTAATTTTGGTTGTTATTTTATGTTCATATTTTATAGGTTTATTAGATATTCATCAACTCATTTAGTTTATTGATCATCATTAAGGACATGAAGTGATAAAAAATATGAAAATGTGTCTAAAAAATGTAATCTAATATGATTCAACATATTCTAATTATACTAGTAAATATATAAATTTTATATTTTTCATTTTCTTTTACATCATGTAAAAAAATTTCCTTTAAAATGTAATGAACAAAAAATAATGTTTATATCTAACAAGGATTGAACACAATTAATGTAATAATAATTATATAAGATGTTATATTGAGAATACTATGTCGTTAACATGGATTATATGAATAGTTGATATAACTATTAAATTATCTGGATAATTATTATAGTCGACAAATATATTACGTGTATGTGTGATTTTTATAACTAATTAGAACATGGAAATGGAATTGTTACATCTTTTATATCTGTTGAACAATGATTTTAAATTGAAAACATTTATCCTGAATATTTTTTCCTATATAAAGATGGAATGTTGGTTTCATGTTATAGGATATTATTAATGATGTTGATTAATTTTTACAATTTTGTATAGAAAAATCATTTTCTGGAAAATGATAATTAATGAACCTTGTTATCAAAAAAATAAATTATAGTATATTTAATCTATATTATAATAAATAAAAATATTTCTATAACAAAAGTTCAGATTCTTTGGGTTACATTTTTTTGTTATTTTGGGCATTATATTGTTAGACATAAAACACCCAAATCATTATTTGATTTCAAAATATTTATTTAACCATTAAATGAAAATTAAACTGATGATTTTTTATGATAACATGATAATATTTTTTAAACTAGATCTATGATAAAATAAATTTAATATCCTCATAATGAACTATGAAATTTTGTTACCGTAATCACAGATTAAGAAACGATATATAGGATCATTAAAAATTACAAATCATGACAATTATTGTATTAAGAAACTATAAATACATATTCAGTACATATTCCATTAAAAATTATATCATTTTTAAAATTATGTTTTGTGGAATTGAAAATATTTTTAATTTCATAATTTGATATTTTTTAATTAATATATTTTTTAGGAAACTAAATTTTAAAAAAAATCATTACTTTATAATAACAAATTTTGGTTATATTTATAATTTAAATTAAAAACAACTATAAAATTATGATTATATCCTGATTTTGGATTCATTAGACCATATATATATATATCATATATACATTTTTAGAAATATGATATATTTAATACCATGATAAAATTTAGTAACCATTATTATCATATTTAATCATATATGGACAAAATGACCATTCCACATAATGAAAAAAATTATAGTTTTCCAAATATGATTCAGATTTAAAAATATCTAATAATTCAATGAAAGGAGATAGAATTTATGTTTTAATAACATATATAGTCTTCCAAAAAATTAATGTGATGTGAAGATACATAAATAAACAATTATTGATATTATTAACATAACACGTGTTCTATAGAATCACAAAAATATGATGTTTTGATGATTATGAGGTTCTTGTGGTTTGTCTGATAATTTGGAGTATAAAAATTAATTACTGTTAATTTACAACTCTTTTAATATAATATTTTCCACAATATTTTCTTTCATATTTTATTCATACCTAGTGATTGAATTTGGGAAATTTATTATTGGGATAATGTTATCATTTTTTCAGATAAATATTTATTATTTTCTTCATTATTCATATAAATAATTTTCTCATAATGAAAAATTTTAATAAATAATATAATTTTAATATATTTGTATGTATATACAATAGATTATTAGGTAGAGGATATGTAATAAAATCAATCTCCATCAGTGTTACTAGAGGTTCAATTAAAGGTGTTTTGTTTGATTTTGAATAACAATGCAAAAGGAATATATAAAGAATTTTTGGAAATTTTTTTTAGACATATGATTTATAGAAAACCATTTTTATCTTATTTAATAATTCCAATATAGAAAAAGAATTTTATTTTTCTTTTTTTTGGAATAGATCACTCCAAATTTAGTGTATCGTGGATGATCTATGGGATGTTGTAGAAGCATAAGAATATATTAATATAGGATGATGTTTTACGATTAAAATAATTAAAAATTGAGGTAGTGAGACGTGGTTCTTATTTTTTTAGAAATTTTAAAATATATTTTTTTTATATAGAATATTTGTTAGATAACTAGTAATAATTATATTTAAACATTTATATTTTAAAATTATAGTAAAAAACTGGAAAATATGTTTGATTCAAATATATTAAATTATTATAACTGGGGTATAGAGAACTAATGATAATGAAAAAAATAGGGATAATTAATTTTTTTTAAATATTTTTAAATATTTTATGAAATTGAATTAATGATTTATTATTTAGATATGAGGAAACTATATATAAATTTATGATATTTTATAAATAATAAATGATAATCTATAATGTTCAAATTTTGATATGTACGTTTTATTAAATTCAATATTGATATTTTGATTATGTTTTCAATAAGAATATTTTTGTATGATTTTAGCGTTTTAAAAAATATATCATGGATTTAATGGTAGGAGTTATTTCTGTTCAATGAATAAAAATATTGTTTCTTTTGGTATGGTCAATAACATTTAAAAAACTATGTTTTATATTTCAAAAAAAATTCTAGGTCATTATACAATGAGTCATTTATTTATAATGGTTCATATAAAGTATCACTTGGTGCATGTTAAAAAATTTTGAGGTTATAAATTAATATAATGAGTTACATGTATGTTATGTAATTTTTTATACTTTTTATTTGAACACATCATGGAGGTGTTCCAACTAATTCTTTTATTTTACATTTATAAAGGTGCATTGTGGAACTTATTCATTAAATGTATCAATGGGACAACATGAGACACTGTTATAAAATCGTAACTAAATATCCTTGTTAGATTGATATGAGTGTGAATTTGGGAGGGTGTACACAAAGTGGTTTTATGGATTTTATATCAAATATATTTATTTCCATAAATAGATTGCATCACACACAATATTATATTTAAAAACAATGATATATTATAAAAATATTATTTTTTTTAAAATTACAAATAGACATTTTAATTTGTAGTTATGAAGAGTATTTGATATATTATGAGATACAAAAAAATATCTCACTGAATATACATGTCTTTAATAATTCTTATGAATTACTAATTCAGTTTCTTATTATTGTTTTATTATAATAAAAAACATCCTTCAAAATAATTTTTACTGAATTTCATCATAATATATTATTATAAATGATTTAAATATTAAAAAATTTTAATTCAAAAAACTAAATATAGTTTTTAAATATTATTATCAAAATTAGCATTGTGTGAATAAACAAGAGTCTTCAAAAAAGATTGATTTTATACTAAATTTTTAAAAATACATACTCCTATTGAAAACTATATTATTTCTTAGAAATATAAAATTATACATTTTTTTAATACATCTTCAAAGTAAATGAATATATTTTTTTTAAATAATACGTTTTTGATTGTTGGAATCAATTTAATGATTAAATTTATTATTTAAAGAATATATGTAAATTTAAATTTTTATTAAATGGTTTTATTGTGGGGGCAATGTTTTTTTAGGATAATAAATTAAATTAATATCTCTTAGTGAGTATATTTAATAACATATATATATATATATATATTAAAAAAATTAAACACTCATCTAAAATTTTTACAATGCATAGAATAATAATTAATCCATCAATATCTTTATTACTTTTTTTCTAAAATAATTTTTCATCACATGTTATTCTCTTATTTTAAAATAATTTATATTATATTTTAAGTATTATATTATTTAAATATATTTTGTATTTTGATTCATTATGATCAAAATTGTTAAATTTTAACCTTCTATTTTTGGTCAATATAAACCATAATCAGTGTAAAAATAATCACCTCGATAAAGTGTATATCTGGTTAATCATTGATAAAACTATATTATAAGTCCAAAATATTAAAACATAATTAATATTAGATAATATTAATTATATAATTTCACTACATGCTACAATTTGTGTTTTTTAGTGGACACTTGTCCATGAAAATTCACTATACATTATTTAAAGTGATTAATGTTACAAAATTCCACCTTCTTCGATTTAAATAACTATTTTACATCAACATAAGAAAATATAAATTTTATTTATGAATATAAGGTTTTTATAATATGATTAACTAAATTTTAGAAAACATATATATTTATTAACAATATTTAGTAATTATATAATAACCATAATTTCTAATTCAACGTCAATGTAGTGTCTCCCTAATTATTAAAAACAATTAAATGATTTATGTAATATTAGAAATAATATAATATGAGTGATTTAATGTTTTACAAGAATTTTTTAGATGAATATAACATAATATTTTAATTTTAAAGGAATATATTATAATTCCAACTTTTGAATTTATTTCTTTTATATAAAATTAATAGAAAAATTTATATAACGTATATAATGATATTATATAAAATTAATATTTTATTACACTACATGAAAATCCTAGAAATATTAAAATAAGGAATAAAGGGATATTATTTCCTATAATATTTCTTCCCATCTTGATTTTTATGATATTTTGAATCATTTTTTCTGATAATTTAACTAATATAATTTATTATTCTATAAAATTTGTTGGGTGCACCTTCCCCTATTTATAAAGGGAACCCCTCTATTATCATATTCACGCCATATTTTTCCTTTTATCTCAACAATTCACTACATATTTTTCTTCTCTACATCTCTACCCAAATTCGTTATGTTTTTATTTCTTAGAAGACTGACTCTAAAGCACATAATATGGGATATGAAAGAGTGATTTCAAAGAAGAGGTCTTCATCTTAAATGATCATGTTTTTAAATTATTTTTTCCACCACTAAATTTATATGATTATTGATAAAATAATAACTTTATTATCAAATATATATAATTGTTATTATGATTACAAAACAAGCTTCATTCACCCTCATTTCAACTAATGGGATGTTAAAATATCTCTATTATGTCTCTATGGCCTATCATCTCCATATATTGATACAATTCATGTCATATAACATCCATTTATGCATGTTTTATATGATCATATAAAGGATTAAATATGATACATATAATATAAATATTATTATAAAAATTCATTGTAATATCTAACTTCTTTCCTTTCAATACAAGGGAAAATGATAGCTTCAATCATGTATAATGTGGACTACCACCTCCATAATGTGATGTGATTCATTTTTCATTTATTAAATAATTGGTTTTTAATAATGATGAAATTCATGAATATGTATAATAAATTTTATATGAAAATTATTATATAATAGTGATTTATTATTTACCATTCATTGATTCCATTTTTTCAAATAAATTAAAAAAGTGTTCATGCATACAGAGGACATATCATCTTTGGGAACAATATAAATTATTTTTCTATCTCTATATTTTATGAATGAAAATAAAAATTCAAATAATGAATATATATTATGTTTATATAATTATTAAAATTAATTATATGATATCACTATGATAAAAACACAAGTACCCAAAGTATTGATATGGAACATAAATGAAAAATGAGGCATATATCACCAAGAACAGAGAATTTAATATAGAAATATTAACAAATGGGTGATGAATGGTTAAACATATAAACTATATGGTATAAAATAAATTATTATGATTATTAATTACATATTTAAGATAATATATTCATTTTATTGGGGGTTCCAACATGTACAAAGTATGTTGGAATGAATGAAACAAATTTTTATCTAAATTTAATTTCAGTTAGACAAGTTCCATATTTAGCACTTGTTTCCTTTTTTATTGTACATTCTACCATTGAATTTATTTTAGGATTTCTATAATTAAAATAATTGGATACACATATCCATATTATATTCTATATTTCATGTGGCTTGGGACTCATAAGTAACAAAAGTTGAAATGTTTTATATTTACAATCTCATTATTTATCGAGTTTATTTTTTGTTAAGTTTTTTATGACAGGTGTTTTATGATTTACCTCCCATAAAACTCATATATTTTATTATCCCCTTGTAATGACAAGAAAATAAATGTTTTCAATTCATTCTCCCCACCTTATATAAACATTAAATAGACAATAATCATAGAAATTTGACTTTATTTCTCTCATCATTCAATACAACATCTTATTCTGCATTCATGTTTTCAAAATTGTTTTAATTATTTTATTAATATCCTTATTATTTTTAATTTTATTTTTCCCCATTTATTAATATTATCAAAAAATTAAAATTTATTTTCTTATCAATTTTCTATAATGGTATTTTTTTCTTTTTCTACTAAAATATAAAAGGAATGATTTCTTTTAACTTTTATGGCATGGGAAGAATTTAATTCTGTTAGAAAAAATCATGGTTTGGAAGCACACTTTTCATGTTTTAATTTTTTAGTTCAACAATTAGATTTTCAAAAATATTTTGTAAATATAAGTATTATTATTGTGATTTTAAAATTGGAACATTTATTTTATTCTAGAAATATTTCAGTGGTCTGTTAAATGTTTCATAAAATGACTCATCATCCTTTGAGGTTCATTATGATTTAACGGGGATATGATCCTATAACAACATTCTTATTCATTCACAATATGGTTAATGTTTATGTTTATGATATTTTTATGAATCCTATTTATAGTTTTTTGGTTAGGTTATAGTGAATTTGTGAAATGCATATGTAACTCGTCTTCTTTACATGGGTTATTATGGGATGATATGATGAATATTTTTTGATCTTGTGTCACACATATGTATTTTTTTATTATGTTATAGTGGTTATGATATAAACAATGATGGTTTATATGTTATAAAAATGTATAGTGGTTACGTTTTAATAATTTATGGTTATTATATATTAACCAAGGATAATGGTTACATCATAAACAAGGATGGTGGAAATGTTATAAAAGGACATTGATACATAATAACTATAGAAGGTGGATATGTTATAATAAATGATTATGGTTATGTTATAATCATGGATTAAGGATATTAAATAAATAAGGATGGGTGGGACGTATAATTCATATAAATACGTTGGGAAAATATTTATATATCAACAGATAACGATGACTGCAATGGGCAGTAAACCAAGTTCTGTTTGTTGTACTATCCATAATAATAGTCTTTGGAGTTAACCTTGACTAGAATGAAGGTTTTGGTAGTTATCCCAATCCAGTTTGATATAATTGAGTGTTAACCATGACCAATAAGATGGTTTTTAGTGTGAAGAAATTCCACTATGATAGTCTTGTAAATGATATTTCCCTCCTCATGAAATAATATTATATGTTTATGTCTTATTCCAATTTTATGCTCCCATGTATCATGTTCTTTGATTACTTTATGATTCATGTATTAAGAAATTCCATGATTTATGATGTGATTCAATATTGTTTTTTATGATATAAAGGGTATTATTTCTAATGTTATGCTCTTTTTTCATACCCTTATGTTCATGTTTTGATAAGGTGATAATTTATATCATCAATTTTTACCCCTATTGAGCTTTTGAGGTCACTCTTTCTTCTGATTAATTTCCCCATGTTATAATGAAAGATAATATGTATGATTCGTATAATAACATTTCCAATTATGGAAAACATAGTTAGAGTTGATGTAGATATTTCGTGAACATGTTTTATATGTGTCTATTTTTTTAAGGCCTATAGAAATTGTATTTTTGGCATAGATCATTATGTTATATAATTTATCATCGACAATTATAATTTGATATCTCTTTATAAAAAGAATGTGTTAATATATTATGAATCATATAATGGTTTAGGGAACATTTGGAAACATAGAAAATAAATATTTTAGTAAGAAATATAGTGAGAAGTCTACGAGAAAGATAAAATAATAATGAATTGAAAATTATCATTACTAACATAGGCCAAAAAAAATGTGTTGTAGAAGAAGGTTTCATGACCCAAAAATCCGATAAATGATTTTTCATGAGTATTCTATATTTAACTATTAATATTTATTCTAATACTATGAATATTGTTTTTGATGGGTGTAAACTAAATGAATCACATTAATGTTGAATGAATTTGACAATGAAAAAAAAACTCATGATAAACCCAATATTATTGGAAATGGGATGAAAATATCATTACAATACAATCAAAAAATTATAATTACCTGAATTATGATGAAAAAAATAATGATCAAATGGACGAAGAAATATCAGTTAATTCCATTATGAGGAAACACCCACATTCTTTTAGTTGATCTCCTAATATACTAGTCGATGAACAATATATCAAATCCATGGAAAAGACGTTTTCTGATTTATATTGTTTGAAGAATGATAGAATCATTTTGGATATCTATCGTTTAGAAGGAGAATCAGATCAATTGTGGAAACTCATGAATAATGTGAGGAAAAAGTGATAAAATGAGCCAATTGAGTGGGATGAGTTTAAGAACTAATTTTTTAGTAAGTTCATTCCTTGTATAATTTATATGAAAATGGAGATGGAATTCTATGACATAATGTTGATGGAATATGAATAAACTGGTAAACATTGAGGAAAACATTACTTGATATTAAATTATTGTTATGGGATTATAATTCTAACTTAAATGTAATGTTTATCGATTTATCAAAAGCATAACAACAACATTCCAATGGGAATAAGACATAATGTACATAAATAAGTTTGTGTAAATTATTTGTTGAACCATTAAAATGGAGATGTAAATTAGGGTTATCCATGAATGTCATTATGTTGATATGAAATGAATAATGTAATTTATTTTTAATTCTAAAATTCATGTAGAAATATTAAATGACTTATCCATTATTTCGTATGTGTTTTTGGAAATACGGAAGAAATTTTAATATGGTAACTAGAGAAATATTTATTTTTTAAAATTAAAATCATCCAAAAATACTATATTAATGTTAGGTAACATAGTCATATATGGATTTTAATAGATATAACTATCCATAGAATGAACTACTCACAGTCTACTGATATAAATGAAATGAGTATTCTCATTATATAACAACTCTCCTTCATACAATTTCTAATGATAAGAATAGGTCTAAAGATTTATTAATTTAAAACGTCAAATGGAATGAATATTAAATCACAATTGTTAATGTGAATCATTATTATAATGGATCATTTATCACATACTCTATGGTTAGGGATCTCATGATGAAGTTTTTATGATAGAATTCTATTAAAATATTATTATTCATCCATTAGTGAAATTTGAGGTGATTATAATAATTAATTAATCCTCTCTACATATATTTTTAAATAATGTATTCAAATTTGATATTCAAAATCCACTTATGATAATTTATTGGTGTAGATATTAACCCATACATACAATATGAATGTTTTTCATTATCAAAGAATAATATTTATTGAATAAAATTTCAATAATTCTTTGGAAGAATATATGATTTTATTAGGACTACAATTGAGGAAATAATATGTGTATATAAATTTTTATATGATATACTATGAAGGATTGATATTATTTTAAAATTATCCTTAATATGATCATGGATGGATATAAGATCAAATTATTCCAATATTTGGGATTCAATTTTGGGAACTTAATTTTTGAAGGAGCCTTAAGTATAACTATTTATGGAATGCATTAACAAGCACCATTGATATTATTATAAATATTTTTCTAGACATTTTGGTTTTGGTAAATATTTGGAGACATAATGAAGGATTTTTAGTTATAATTATTTGTTGAAAGTAAAATGTTGTTCTATCTGCACAAAGAAAATATTTAAATATTCATTTTCTGGAGTAAGAGGTAATGTGGAGATGGGTAAAAGAGAAACCAAATGATGATTTTATAGAAGGAAATATATTACTGTCTTATCTAACTCAGAAATTGATAGAGAATGTAAGAGCTATTCCTAAGTATATCAATCCATCTTAGATTCAACATAAATATGATACTTAAAATCATTGGTGTGACCTGGAATTTAAAATTTTATATAATTTCATTGAAAAAAACAACTTAGTGGAAGAAGGATATGATATAAATAAAAAATGGAATGTTTATCATTAATTTTATATTCCCTTTCATGATTATTGGTCGAGTAATTATGTCTATTTTAATGTCTCACTTCACATGAAAATCAATCCAGTTCATATTGGGTTAAACTTATCTCTCTTGAGGAAGTAAATACCTGAACCATCATATTACTAACCATAGTGGGAAAAATTGAACATGATATTTCATATGAAGAACCAATTTTAGAAATGAATGATCCTAGAGACAAAGTAAAACAATACAATACCACTCATATAGTGAATGTTTTACTAAGAAATTGCAAATTTAAAGAATCTATATAGGAACCTATGGACATAATGGAACAAAGATATGGTCATTTATTTTTATCAGTGTGATAAATTTAAATGGATAAATTCATTATATGGGTGGTAGGATTTAAACCCTGTATATTTGTTGACGCCGAAAAAAAGTCTGTAGCTCTCGGAGGATGTTTCGAAATGATGAAGTGAAGTCATATTCGGAATCAGAGGTCCAATCTGGAGGCTCGGGATGTGGTGCGCGAAATAAAGGAGGATCCGTGTGAAAAATTGTTCTGCGTGTGAAGTATCCCCGGGTTTCGTGGAATTGAGCTGATGAGGCGCACAATCAATGCACGCCCCGGTTTTGTGCGGTGAGCTTTTGCGCACCGGCTGCTCTCGGCGCTTAAGATATCGCGCGCCGCCTGGATTCCATGCCGGATGTCGCCTATAAATATAAGGTGACCCAAATGGTTTTGGGGTTGCGGAATTCGAAGGTACTCTTGTGCGCGCAATTCGGCTCCCCCCGTGCACAAAATGACTTCCAGGTAATCCCTCATTTCGCACAACCTTGCCCCGTAGTTCGCCTTTGCGCGCAACTCCACCGGCTTAAGTGAATTTGCCCCCTTCTCTGGGTTCCAGCCTTGCGCGCAATCCGTGTCTCATGCGTTCAATACCCTACCGTCCACGCAATACCCTGAGCGTAATTTCCTCTCCGCGCGCAATACCCTTTCTCCAATTGCGCGTTGTCACGGTGTTTTTTGTGCAAACCTTATTTTTTGCGTGCAAATTCCAGGACCCCTACCTTGATGCCCCTTGGCTTCCCCCCTGCACCGGAACTTGATGTCTCCCCTACCAGGAATGCACGCCATGCGTTTTTTCCCATACAGCCTTCCAGGCTCGTGAGAAGTAACCTCAAGGTCCCTTTGGTCGTGTTTCCCATTGCGTTGCTTTGCCTTATGCTTATCCGCATAGGCACGCTAACAACTATTACTTCTTCGCATATCCACGCTAATGTGGACCCCCCCGGTGGTTTTCCCTGCGGCCCCCCTTCACTATGTCCTTTCCGATGCCTTCTCTCCCACAAGGGGTAGAGGGTGTTGGTCATGTAAGCCCTAGGGGTGTGCAGCGAATCCACCTCATCCAAGTTGCAGGATGTTAAACTGCTAAGCACCTCGTCCTCAACACATGACGTTAAACTGTGGTCCGACCCGTGCTTCGCACGCAGGGTCCCCCAGCTCAGACATTTTTTACACCTCTTGTCTCCACGGGAATGGACTCTTCCTCACATGGAATGAAATCTTCCTTGTCGGAGTGTCATTTTCCGCGAGGGAAGGGCCTCCTCAGAGCGTAAGACCCATGCCTTTCAAATGGATGGTTGCACCCGTGCATCTTCGTGCTTCCCCCCTGCCAAGGCCAGTGGAGTCCTTTTCCCACTGTGCTTTGTCGCACCACGTGCCTCCACCCTGGAGTAAGACCCAACACTAGGGGCCGCTAACCACGCGTAAGCCCCGGTTTCCTCTTTGGGCCGCTCAACGCGTAAGCCCCATTCCGCTTCTCATGGATGCACCTTTTGCGACGTGATCGTCTGGTCCCTACTGCCTCTTGTTTCTCACACCGAGCATGACTCACGTGGGCATAGAGTGCGCATCAACCATGACACCACCTTGGGCCGCCTCAGAGAGTAAGCCTCATCCCAGTGAACTACGTGGACTTTGATCCGTGCTAACGCATGGTACGTAGGAACTATCCACGAGGTTCAAGCCCACCACCTGGTCATCCCGACCTCTCCATGTCGGTTCCCTGACCACCATGGGCCTCCTCAGAGCGTAAGACCCAAACCCCCCATCCCGCATTACGTTAAACTATATCTCGTCCCGCATGACGTTAAACTGTATCTCGTCCCGCATGACATTAAACTATATTCCCCCTCTTGGGCCTTCTTAGGATGTAACCCCCATGTCTCACTCCACCATCCATCATGATCCTTACATGGGCCACAACATCCTGGAGAGATCATGCCACCCCATCCCACTCCATGACATCTGGGAAGCCGCCCACGTGCTGGTCCCAATATCGGTGTTCCCACTAGGGGTCCTACAACCGGATCTGTCTCCGAAAGAAGTTAAACTCACAACATACCCCGTGTTAAACATTGGTAGCTGAGGAAAACCTCAGATGGTGAACATTCCCCGTGTTTGATTTGGGATGCCTCGGGCTTTCGTGCCCTCGAGAAGCCCTGTGATGAGGGAGCAAAGACAGACATGCCAACGACACCCCAACATGAACATTCTCCTCACCGAAGGTTGCTGCCCCGACAAGACCCCTTGGAGCATCTCGACGGAAGCAGCATAATTAACTGGCGTCCATGTAGATATGGCACCGGGAATGAGCTTCACGAACCCGTCTTAAAACTATGAGGGACACCCATACTAGGTGATGAGATCTGAGGAGGAATCCACGGAAGGAAGAATCGACATCCCATCATCCCAATTTCGATCAAGGAGTAGACGTCCCTAAAAAAGTAACGGATGCCGCCCACCTTTGGAAAGTGGGAATGCAGGGTAACAAGCAGTGCGTCCTCCCCACAGATGGATGTGCGCACCCCGGAGAAGGCATCGAAGAAAAAAAATGGTGAACCCGACATGAAGCTCTTCTCCTCAATACGAGGAATGGTAGCGATCAGGGCGTCGGAAGATTAGCATGTCACCAGGTCTGGGTAACCCTCACCGGGATGTCAACCCGCTAGGGGTCGAGGCCATCAGGACGTTGACCACTCCGTTCTGCGACGTCGTCAGCGTGGATCCCTCTCGCTGACCATGGAATAAGGAATGACGTCAGGCCTTGGTTGTTGATCTCCTTTCCTGTTGATGCTAATGGGTTCATCTCCCTGCTTCCAGGAATCAGATCACTGCATTCGGAGCTCGATCGCCACCTACCCACCGGTGCAGGGGCAGGGGCAGTAACGACGCGGCTACCCCACGCAGTCCCGCCTATTCCATGGTCGCTCCGACTTCGACCACCTTAGCATCTGGGCACTCGCGCCCCCTCTCCTCGTCAGAAATAATCTAGCGGAGGGTGATCAATGACATGGTTTGTAGGTATGACGAGGAAGGGATCATCCCCGCCAGGGGCATGGACCATTTGGATCTAGAGGCATTTGTGCCTCACCACCATCGCCGCCCTTGAGGGTCGTTCAGGGAGCCGCTTCTCCACACTCCGATGTTCAACTGCTTCGGGAGCCTATGCCTGAAGCGCCTTGACACATCCCTCCCCTACACCAATGAGGTGGGGGATGTCCGGGTCCACCCAATTGGCGATCTGTCCCATGGGTTAATAGTAAGAACCCCATCCAGGCTGCGTCGATGCCGCTTCCCGACTCTCCGAGCCGAGGAGTAGGAAATCTTCATGCCCGCACCGCCGGTTCCGACCCATCTAACTCGATGCCAGCGTTAGGCGCGAGTGGGAGAGAATGCCCATCCTGGGGCATCAACATCAGCAACCACTGTGGCCCGAGCCACTGCTGACTCTTGTTACCAGATCCCCGCACACGTGGAGCAGGGGCAGCCACGTCCCCTACTGGGATCGAAACCCCGACCGCCCTGCAGGCATGTTGGGTCAAATCTCCCGGTCGCGGGCACTGGCAATGTCCACTGCGGATCAATCCGCGGTACTGCTGCTCACAATGAAGGCTCATTCCCTACCACCGATCTGGAAAGCCGAAAGCTTCTTCACGACAGCTATGCTTTGGGTATGGCTCTTTCCAGCGCCCACTACATGGGGTATGAGGTCACTCCCCCTACTGTCGGCCGCGAGTATGGAGCCGTTGTGTATCCAGTCGCTCACTCACATGGAGGTCCTCCCCATGTCCCTTTTGACATCTGTCCCAGTGCTTCTCGCACCCCGGCCTTCAGCCCCCTCTGCCCCAGCTCTTTTGTGGCCGGGGGACCCCATGACGGAAATCATCCTTACCCTGAAGATCTACCCAGGGGCAAGAAGGCCAGGCGTCGTCTTCACCAGAGGAATGTCAGGGGAGTCCGGACAAAAATTAGTCCAGTCCGTTAATCAGATTCTGAGGCGGAGTACGACTCGAAGATGGAACCTCCCCACCAACCCTTCGAGTTGAGGGCAGGGATGGGGATGCAGCGTGTTAGTCTCGTACTCCCCGAATGCAAGATCCATATGATTCCATCCTCCCTTCGAAGGTATATCCAGGAGGACGAGGAATTGGCGTACTGCCAGGGATCAAGCCCAATGTTGCCACTGGCCTCCTCGAAAGTACCTCCCGCCCCTATTAGAGAGGGTGGGGAACCTTTCTAGGGACCTACAGAAGAGTCGCGAGGCGACACACCCTCGGCGTGCACCGACGCTGTGACAGGAGGCCCATTCGCTGGCCCATCCTATCGCGACATGGCATCCAGGGCACTGCGACCCCTGGAGGATGACCCAAGGATTGGCGGCCAATTAGCATGTTCACCGTATTCCCCGTTGGCCAGACCACCGGCCCGACGGCCTTCCTCAATTCCATTTCGAGTTCCCCGACTATCCTCGGTGGACGAGCAGGGGAGGCAAGGTCCGGACCCCGAACCGGAGCCGTGGAGCTTTTGGACAGTTCATGCAGCGGGCCACTTCCTTTAGAAGTTTTGGCCGGTCGTAGAATTGGATTTTGATGTGCCAGAGTCACTTACCCTGGGAGAGTTTGAATGCTTCCACCAGATTCTTCGGGTGACTCACTCTCGCCTTCTCCATCATCTAGCGCCTTATCCCAGGAGCCAAGCGCATCTCGAGGAGATCGGTAAGCAGTGTCGTCGGGTCGACCTAGCAGCACTCCCCGCGATTCAGCACCATGAGTCGTTGGAGCACCACGAGGCCCTCCAACAACAATGCGTCCAATTTTTTCAAGTACTCCACAGAGTTATTGAGGAAGCCACCCCCATGCGCACGTCCGCTGATGGGGGTAGTGTGCTGCTCTCCTCTTCTGTACGATCCACCGACAGCCCGATCCACTGGGTGGCCCTGAGGGAACGTCACTAAGGGCAGTGGCAGTCAACATGGATGACCTTCCAGACCAGGGAAATGTTGTGGAGCCACTCGACGGGGAATCAACCCCTGAGGACAGGCCGCTATTGGACCCATCTGGGAGGATTACTCGCCAACAGAGGAGCCTCCTAGGTCTTCCGGTACCTACGGAGGCACTGACCCTGGGCCAAAACATAGAGATGGGTAAAGAGATCGCTGGGTCTATCAAACTCGCCGACCCATCTGCCTCGGTGCAGAAGGTAGAGGAAGATCCCGAGAAGGCCACACTGTGCCAACAACTAGCTGAGCAAAAGACGCTGGTTGATGTGATCTTGGCCGAACACATTGCAGAGCGGCGACCTGACTACGGTGACCCTAGACCAAGACAGAAGGGGCATGAGAATCTACCCCTTGCTGATATCCCCCCAGGCAACCATGATCATGTCGTGTTCGCCGACAGGGGAGACACTGGGACCCATGGCAAGAGGGCGCGATATGTTTCGCCGAACCCTCCCGAGCAGCGAGACCACCTAGGGGACCGTGCTCGGTTTCCTCCCTACGCCCCGAGAGTCGCTTTTCCAGCTGCCCCACGAGCCACTGAGCGCGAATACCGTATCGAAGAGCCTGGAAATGTGCTTGTGGTTAGATATCCCTGTCAGGACAGGAATTCGCATCCGGATGATCTGATGGAAGTACTCATCGCCTGCTTGGAGGCCCTAGAAACTCTGTAGGTGGCAATCCCACCAGACGGCAAGCCATACCTAGCATGGGTGGATGAAATGCCGGCTCCGCTAGGATTTGGGAACCCCACTTTTTCCCCCTTTAACGGGACCGAAGACCCGCAACAACACTTGGACCACTTCAACTCGAGGTGAGGGCCTATGTTAGGGACTCCGGCGTAGCCGGAGGCTTCCAAGCTCTGGTGCTTCGTTCAGACACTGGAAGGACCAGTATTCGTCTGGTACAGCCAGCTCCCTATTGGATCTGTGGCTATCTGAAAGGACCTTCGCCAGAAATTCCTCTACCATTTCAGTTCCATAACCCGGAAGACGAACATTGCAGACCTCTTTAGGTGTAAGAAAAGGTCCGACGAGCGAGTCGCTAACTTCGTCGCCCGGTGGAAGGGGCTCACGTACTCCCTTGACATGCCACTGACTCAGGAGAAATTACTGATGATGTGTTTAGGGAACGTCAAGGAGGATTTGTTTCCTTCTATGTTCATGCAGAATTTCCCTGGAGGGTTCTGGGGCTTCTTAGACAAGGCTCAGTGCCGCGAAGATGCCCTGCAACAGGCCGTTCAGGCACGCCCGCTGCCTTCTGTAATCTCTGCAAGGAGATCTGCCAGAGCCGAGCCCATTGTTGTGGCCCAGATAGAGGCCCCCAGGCAGCTAGAGTTGCTACCAGTGAGGCCAGCTCAGCAGGCTCATAGGGGTCCGCCCCCATGGGCACAGCCTCCGGCCCAGCAGCGATTGCCTCAAAATCGGCAGGCGCCTCCGCGTAACGCACCGCCACCACCAAGGAGAGGTAATCCGGCTCCGCCTCCTCGGCCTGCTCCTCTGGCCCCTAGTCATGGTCAGCCCCCAAGGACCCCCTTTCCAGACAGAAGGAATCAGACTTACTCATTTGGCGAGTCCCAAGTCCCTGGTTATTTCCGTAGTGCCTTGGAGCAGAGGATCGTGAGACTGCCTGAGTGTCGGAAGCCAGAAGAGGCGTGTCTCACTGATCACCCTAACAACCGCCCTTATCACTAGATCCGGGGATACACCATCCAGAAATTCTATGTGTTCAAGGACTGGATCCCAGACCAGATTTACAACAACATAGTCAAGTTGGTCCCAGCCCCGACACAGGTGGCGGGTGTCTTCGTGCGATCAGATGGCAGTAGTAACAACGGGGATGGGTGGGAACATGTTTCCGACCGTGGTTCCCGGAAGTATAATTACTGGATGGCATGTAGGATGGTCGCCCGTGCCCAAGGCATCATCCATGCCCACCTGAGTCAGCCAGAGCACTCGGAGTCTGCGAGCGCCTCTTTGGCATCATCGTCCGAGCCTACTTCTTCCAAAAAGAGAAGGAGGCGACACATGAAGAAAGAACGCACCCTTCCATTGTTGTCATCTTCCCACATGCTTGGAGATTTCATGCCCCCAAAAATGGGGATCCCTCCGAGACCTCGTCCGGTAGTGGATGACCCCTTGAGTGAAAGCCCGGGGTACGGTTCGGTTAACACCGTAGAGTTGGTAAATCCCTTTTTGAATCCCGACGACGAGGAGCTCCAGGTGGACCTCCCCATTGTCCCCAGCCATCGCCAACGTCGACGGAGCTGTGGCTACATGAATCAATGGGGCACGGCAGTCGTCACCTCCACTCAGGTTGTGCACGCTACCGAGACGAGGCAGCAAGCCCGGTACATAGAGCAGCACTCGCGACTCCCTCACCCAGTGACAACAGGTTTTCTTCCGCCACCGTTTGTGTTTCTGGATCGGGCGGAACTGCCTTGCCCGCGTCACAACCATCCCTGCCCTGCCACTGGCCGACTATGGCCTTTCTATCCTAGCACGACATCCACCTCCCGGGTTTCAGCTAGTGAACTACGGGATGCGCCTAGTACCAGTCAGTCACCGATCCTGCCAGTAGGGCCCGTCATTCCCCCAATCGCAGAGCGACCTCATGTAAGAAGAAGCTCGTGTTTGTCACGAAAGAATGATTTCCTGAAGCATCTGGCTGGAATTCTGGCAAGTATTTCCATCCTCGAGGCCCTTCACCTGTCGTCTGAAATGCGTGAGGCCCTCGCTGAGTCTCTAAAGATCCCCCACTAGTTTGAAACGGAGGTAGCGGCCGCAGAATCCTTCCACCCCGAGGTGATTGAGGACGCCGAGGGTTATGTGGTTATCTCGTCTTCTGGTGAAGATGAAGACCTTCCCATACAGGGGCACATCCGCCCACTGTACATCACCGGCTAGTTCAATGGCGTGGGAGTCCATCACTGTCTTGTCGACACGGGTTCTGGGATTAACTTGATCCCTACTCGGAAACTGCAAAAACTGGGGTTGTCCGAGGATGATTTAACTCCCTCCGTTCTCAGAATCCAAGGTTATGATAGGACCGATAAAATTCCACTCAGCAAGATTTGTCTGAAGACCCTGTTCGGTGTCTTAATTGCCAATACCGAATTCATGTTTGTCTCTCAGGACACCGCCTACAATGCGTTGATGGGCAGGTCGTGGCTCCATCTTCACGCGACGGTTCCCTCATCGTACCATCAGTGCCTCAAATACTCCCTTAAGGGTCGAGTGGGCGTGCTCCAAGGAGATGCGTCTTCGTTTGCCTCTTGTGAAGCTTGTTACCTGGACGCTGACTATTACAAGAGCAAGGACAAGAAAATCCTGGCAGGTGAGGTTGAGCCCGCCGCTATCATGAGTGACCCCTGGGCAGGTTTGGATGACGCATATGTCTTCCCAATCCATCGGTTGGAGGCCAAGACTCCCGATATGGGAGAGTGCTTTATTGTCTTAGGTACCAGAGGAAGGAATATTTCCAGGTCTAAGCGACGGTGGGAAATCACCTCGTACTCTTACACCAACCAGGCTCAGGTGATACCCGAGCCTCCTACCCCTATACGATATCAGGACATTGGGCTCATTGAAACGGCAGTACGTCATACGTGTCTGTTTCGTCGGTCCAGAATCGACCGGCTCAATCCAATGTGTCACCACTACTTTGATGGCATAAAGCGTGGCCCCTTGGGCCGAAGGCCGAATGGGATTGGATCAACTGCCTTTGTCGCCATGGTCTCTGCAGTGCATGAGTCTCCCGTCGTGACGACCTCTGCCACCCAAGCCGGTGCCATCTCCCCATCAGGGTCAAGCATCCCCGAAATGGCTCCCCCCGTGGACGATCCTTCCACAAGCCGAGAAGAAGACATGGAAGATTCTCCTACTACTGTAACAGCCCAAGATTTTATAAAAAAATATTCTTTTTAATTTTATTAAAGTCTTGTGTTGTACGCGACACCAAAAGGAGCTTTCACAACACGCATCCTTGTCTTTCCTTGCATTACACGCAATCATGACCTTCTTCGATAGCGTGTGTAATACGCAATACCGAGTTTCACTAAACAACGATGTGCTATTAAAATATTATTAAAACTAGCTGTTATGAATAGTAATAACCACTTTTTAAAATTCTGTAAATCTTATTTTTCAAAATGAACTTCATTCTTGGATTTGGAGTATCGAATTTAGCCTAAGGTGAAATTTTGGTACTTTTCGGATAACTTTCATATTCTGATAAATAGTGAAAAATTACTAAATTATAATTAAAAACAACTTTTTTAATCGAAATAATTAATAGTGATAAATTATTAATTTGAGTGGTTTTAAATTATATTTAGAATATATTTTTACAATTTAATACAATGTTGGTCATTGGTTGTAATTTCACATTTAAACCAGACATAATCAAGTGTCAATCTTTTGATATATATTGTTTCCTAAAAACACGCTATTTATTTTAACAGTGGGATTTAATTATAAAATTAATTAATGAAAATTCTATGTTATGAATTTGGTAAAATAGATTTCATTTTTGAATTCGGAATATGAAATATAGCTTAGGATGAAATTTTGGCATTGTTCTGAAAAACATCAATTTTTGATGAATAGTGAAACTACTAAGTGGTAGTTAAAAAAACTGAATTTTTCATAAAACGTAATTTTGCCGCTTCTGTGAATGGAATTTCGAAAATCCGAGAGACACGGTTAATATCAAGGACTAAAATGTGGTTCAATGAGATGAAAATAATTTTTTGGTGAATAGTAACTTTTTACTTTTTTACCGCGGTTAATAGTAAATAGGGTAACTAAGGGTAAATATGATATTACTATTACCCTAACACATGTCCTAATTCTATTGGACAAATGTAATTCGACCAAAAACAAACTTAGGAATAAAATATGACCATTTAGGCCCACTTGGATTAGATTAGGACATTTATTATTAATTTATTTAAAGAAAGGTTAAAATAGTTAAAATCAAAGTTTAATAAGTAAATCATTTTTAATATGGGGGTATACATAAGATAAATTAGATTGTAAATATTCATTAGAAAGCTAAAAAGATTTCCTACATGAGGGTATTTTATTTGTAATTTTTATACATAAAATAATTTAATTTATTTATGACACAACGATGATGCAGTAATTATCTTATTAATGAAATATTGACATAATTGATGTTATAAACACCAAAATAAATGTAATTTGAGATTTTTTATGAATTACACTAATTTTATAGGTTACTATGATATATTTATGTTGATTTAATCAACTTGTTTCGAACATTTAATTCTGTTATGACTTTCACAAAAATCATATATCAAATAGTGTCAAAATTGACACAAAATAGTTTTTAAATCAAATATTATATTATTAATTGTTATTGTATTCATAAAAAACTAAGGTTCGGACAAATGACTTAGATAAAGATATATATATTAATAATAAACAATTTGGGGTTCGTTTGGCATGTTATAGTAAGTTTATTAACCATATAGTGAAAGAAAACAAAAAGACATGGTAAAAGTTAAATTATTTAACTTAGAGTTAAATTTAATTGATAAGGTTAAAATAATATCCTAAACTTGTCTAAATTCTATTGGTTGATAGGATTTCGACACCTCCTCACCTTATCTTCGAAATAAGACCCTTTGGAACCATTATAAACCGATTTTGACTTTAATATAAAATAATATTTTGAGATATTCCTAAGGTGCCCCTCTCCTCCCTTATAAAAGGACACCTCCTCCCCCTCCTCCTCACACAAATTTGAGCACTCAAGCTCGGCCAACCCCTGCCAAAATCCCTTCTCCACTTCCCTAGAAACATCCTAGAGGTTCTGGTCTTCCTCAAAGACCAATTCTAGTGCCCTAAGAGGAGGTCTCAAAGAGGCACTTCAAAGAAGAGGTAATTACCGTTACCAATTCTTTCATCTTTATTTCTTCTTCCACTTCTTCTTCTTAGGTTGTTTCATTATGAAGTAATAACATCAGTATCACTCATATACTGATATGTTATTATAAGTATGAAACAACCCTATTTCACCATCTATCCATCCTACGGAAAAAGAAATCACCGCGCGTGCGTACGTACGGAATACCGTCTCCACGCTGTGGTGTAATCTATTTTCCACCATCACCTTACAAGGATGGGTATAATGGTGTAATGAGTAACTATATATGATTATTATGAAGTAATATTGATACTGAAATAATATATATATACTCCAATACAATTCCACGATCATAGGAACGATATCATCACTCGTGCGTACGTACGGAATACCGTCTCCACGATGTGATGCGACTCGTTCTACATGATCTTCATTTCATAATGATTATATAAATGAATTGAATGAATGAATATGGTATATACTACACTAATACCATTCTGGAAATGAATTATCTATAACCTAAAGATAAGAATAAGAATTTATTCGACAAAACACGCATGAGAACAAAAAGTTATAAAGACCCGAGTAGCAAGTAACAATGAAATATTACTAACAAGAATCTAATAATATGACCATATATGATATCATATCAATATGTATGATTCTGGAATAAGTCAATAACACTATTTAAACCATTATACAGGAGCTTCGGACACGTACAAAGCAAATCGGACCTAAGGTAAGGGAAATATCACAATCTCATTTTTATCCGAGATTGTTTATTCGTAAGTATTTACTAGGGTGTATTTTATCATCCACATCCATGTTCCTTCAATATGTAATATTGATTCCATCCACTTACAATAGTTTAAATCCAATTTTACTCTTCGGTGAGTTTTTAGTGAAGAATATGAAAGGAATCTTTTGTCGCTTTTTCATACGAGGTACTTTTTGACTTATCTGACAAAAGTACGAAGAATGTTTTTTTTAACTTAAACGGCATGAACGGATTTTTACGGTATTATAAAGCCTTATTTTCATGAAGCTTCCTCCAAAAGATTTCATGACTATTTTTAATAAAATCTTTTTCTTTAAAAATTGCATGATGTTTTGTGAAAAGAAATTGATTTTGAAGAAGAAAGGATATTTTCCTCAAAAATTCATTTCAAGTGTTTTATCAAAATTATTTTCCATATAAGATAATAAAGGGTTCTGTTTCTATCCATATTTTTACATTGATTTGACTATGTTGTGATGGAATTATGTTTATGAATTCCTTTATCTTATATGAATGGTTTTATGATGTCATGTTGTTTTAAGAATCCCATTTTTATTACATGGGTTATGAAATGATGTATGATTTATGATTTTGTGGCACACATAAGAATGGTATCATTATGAGATGGGTGGGACCTATATCTCCCTCCAATGCATTGGGTAAAGATTTTATATCTCATGAGATATACATGGCTGAAATGGTAGGTTATACCGGTTCGGTGAAACAGGACTGAAATGAGGGTTACTCGATTCAGAAAGGGACTTTGTCCACTAAGATAGTCTTGCCAATGAGTCTTGACAAACAAGAAATGATTTTCTATGATTATGTGTGTATGCCACAAAGTTTCATGTTTTAAGTTATGATTATTGGGATTACATTTCACTTCTATGATATATCCCATGTTATGATATTATGAGCTCTTTTGCAGGTTAAGATTTCCAAAAGCTATGTATATGATGTGATTGATTTTTCTTTTGTTTACCCTTACTGAGCATTTGAGCTCACCCTTTTAAGTTTTCTTTTCCCCAGGATATAAAGAAAGGTTTTAGGTAGAAAAAAGGGATGACCTTTATGGGAGATATTGAAGAACTTTCACCACGATTAGAAGATTACGTTCCGAGTTTCCAAAGACACTAAACTATTACGATCCTTTAGTGTGTGTTTTTGTTATGTACTAAGTATTCCGCAAATGTAATGTAATGTCCATGTACGTCAGGCTTTGGGCCTCTACAGTTGGTATCAGAGGAAAGGTTTAGTCAACCTTTGGAAACTAGGATGCGAAAACGTTAGTGAGATCCCTAGAGATATTTCTAAGGTATGTCTAGGGATGCCCCTAAGGATAGTATACGTATAGGATATAGTCCTAGAACTATGGTAACGATATTAGATTAAACCAAAGATGATATATATTTAAGTTACTCCCCCTTTATTATGATTTTTGCATCTAACACTATTCTGTTTGGGTTTTAGAAAATGGCTGGAAACAAGTTGATTCACAATAATGGAGGATATGATGGACAATGGAATGATATTCTTCATGAGCAACCAAATGAAATGGGATTTGGATGTCCAAACATCATTATTATGCCGAATCAGCAATCTCACAACATGATCAATAAAGTAAAATTTGGTAAGTTTCCTGACTCGACTAATAAGAGAAAGATGGAGTTCCATGATGATCATAGAGGAAAGAAAGTTCAATTTCCCCTATGTAAATCATGTGGGAAGAGGCATCAAGGAGAATGTTTCAAGGGAACTGGAAGATGCTTTGGGTGTGGAAAAGAAGGACACAAAGCAAGTAAGTGCAAAGGAAAAGGGTCGGTTAACACCATGGATGAGGATAATGGTATTGCTACGACATCAAAAATGGTTAAGTGTTTTAAATGTGGAATGTATGGGCATTATGCAAACAAATGCCCTAAGGGAAAGACTCATGAAGAGAATCAGTATGGTCATATGGGTAGTATTTATGTGGATGATGATGAAGAGACTACAAATGATATGTGAGATTAAAGAATTTTTGAAGCTCGGTCAATGGTTTGAGAATGTAGTGGAATGATTACATGTTTATCATGTGTAATTTTGGAATAAAGAGACATCTATGAATTGTTACACTGTTGTCCTTCCTTGTGTTTTGAATGTGTATGATTAATGTTACCAGTATCCATGAAAGGTTATTCAGATATTTTTGGAATGTAGATGATATGCGCATAATGAAGGGATAAGGAGAAAATTAAATGTTTGATAGTATTCATGAGCTCATGATTAATATAAGGACTAAGTGATATCATGGTTTGAGTATATAGAATTTTGAGGATTTCGGTATGTGAAAAGTGTTAACTTTTAACTGCATTCAAGTTTTCACTAAGGTTCAATGGGTATTCAAGAGAGTACAAGATTAAGGCCTTTGAATGTTTGGAATGTGACCAACAAGATATATCTTATGATACATGGGGATCAACGATGGTATTAAATCTCTGGTAATCGTTTTCACTATGTTATGAGAATGGACTGCAGTATTATGGATAAGCCTAAAGATTGGAATGGATTCTGTTGGACATAAGTTAGTATTGTTTAAGGATATAAGTTTTTTCGATATTATTGATGGGATGTTATAGTAATATAGTTTTATAAAAAGGACAACCTGCAGGACGGGCGACAACCCATCGCTTCGGACAAGGCTGTGGGAATCGAACCCACAACCGAAGTGTGACTGGCCTTTATCACCTACCACTGGCCTACAGGAAGTCCCTGTTTAGTAGAAACTAGTTTTATTATATTAAGCAGTATGATATATGAAGTATAAGTCCATTTTAGGAACTATATATGATTAATCTCACTATAGATCGACTTATGTATATAATGTTTTGCTAACCTTTTGTTTGAGACAGATGGAATGACCCGTCATTCTATCACATGATCTGCTAACACTTCACGAATAACAAATTCAACTTCATTTATTTAAGAGATGAAGTGGAAATTGTTCTAGGCATGAACAATAGTGAAATTGTACCAAAATAAAGAAAGTATTTATTCCAATTCAAATTTTCTACTTTAGGGAAATGATCTTGAAAACCAGAAATGTTGTCCTAGTGATCTTATACCTGATGAATCAGATGGTACCTTATATCATCACAAATCTATGGATTTGTGATTACTGGCTTTTCCATAGCCATGTTCTCTACCACTCTCCATCAGAACATGATGGTTAAATTTCTCTTCCATATCCATATTTTCACCTATGTGGAAACCCAATGATTAGTTTATTTGGGTAACCGTTACGTTTCATACTTTTGTTTTTAAAGATTGGTTTTGATATTCCTTTTTACGATGTGGGTTTCTATTAAAGAAACTTTCGAATAGTAAACCATTTATAACCCCGACGAATTTCGAGGGTGAAATTCATTTTAAGGGGGGTAGAATGTAACAGCCCAAGATTTTATAAAAAAATATTCTTTTTAATTTTATTAAAGTCTTGTGTTGTACGCGACACCAAAAGGAGCTTGCACAACACCCATCCGTGTCTTTCCTTGCATTACACGTAATCGCGACCTTCCTCGATAGCGTGTGTAATACGCAATACCGAGTTTCACTAAACAACGATGTGCTATTAAAATATTATTAAAACTAGCCGTTATGAATAGTAATAACCACTTTTTAAAATTCTGTAAATCTTATTTTTCAAAATGAACTTCATTCTTGGATTCGGAGTATCGAATTTAGCCTAAGGTGGAATTTTGGTACTTTTCGGATAACTTTCATATTCTGATGAATAGTGAAAAATTACTAAATTATAATTAAAAACAACTTTTTTAATCGAAATAATTAATAATGATAAATTATTAATTTGAGTGGTTTTAAAGTATATTTAGAATATATTTTTACAATTTAATACAATTTTGGTCATTGGTTGTAATTTCACATTTAAACCAGACATAATCAAGTGTCAATCTTTTGATATATATTGTTTCCTAAAAACACACTATTTATTTTAACAGCGGGATTTAATTATAAAATTAATTAATGCAACTTATATGTTATGAATTTGGTAAAATAGATTTCATTTTTGAATTCGGAATATGAAATATAGCTTAGGATGAAATTTTGGCATTGTTCTGAAAAACATCAATTTTTGATGAATAGTGAAACTACTAAGTGGTAGTTAAAAAAACTGAATTTTTCATAAAACATAATTTTTCCGCTTCTGTTAATGGAATTTAGAAAAACCGAGAGACACGTTTAATATCAAGGACTAAAATTTGGTTCAATGAGATGAAAATAATTTTTTGGTGAATAGTAACTTTTTACTTTTTTACCGCGATTAATAGTAAATAGGGTAACTAAGGGTAAATATGATATTACTATTACCCTAACACATGTCCTAATTCTATTGGACAAGTGTAATTCGACCAAAAACAAACTTAGGAATAAAATATGACCATTTAGGCCCACTTGGATTAGATTAGGACATTTATTATTAATTTATTTAAAGAAAGGTTAAAATAGTTAAAATCAAAGTTTAATAATTAAATCATTTTTAATATGGGGTTATACATAAGATAAATTCGATTGTAAATATTCATTAGAAAGATAAAAATATTTCCTACATGATGGTATTTTATTTGTAATTTTTAGACATAAAATAATTTAATTTATTTATGACACAACAATGATGCAGTAATTATCTTATTAATGAAATATTGACATAATTGATGTTATAAACACCAAAATAAATGTAATTTGAGATTTTTTATGAATTCCACTAATTTTATAGGTTACTACGATATATTAATGTTGATTTAATCAACTTGGTTCGAACATTTAATTCTGTTATGACTTTCACAAAAATCATATATCAAATAGTGTCAAAATTGACACAAAATAGTTTTTAAATCAAATATTATATTATTAATTGTTATTGTATTCCTAAAAATCTAAGGTTCGGCCAAATGACTTAGATAAGGATATATATATTAATAATAAACAATTTGGGGTTCGTTTGGCATGTTATAGTAAGTTTATTAACCATATAGTGAAAGAAAACAAAAAGACATGGTAAAAGTTAAATTATTTAACTTAGAGTTAAATTTAATTGATAAGGTTAAAATAATATCCTAAACTTGTCTAAATTCTATTGGTTGATAGGATTTCGACCCCTCCCCACCTTATCTTAGAAATAAGACCCTTTGGAACCATTATAACCCGATTTTGACATTAATATAAAATAATATTTTGAGATATTCCTAAGGTGCCCCTCTCCTCCCTTATAAAAGGACACATCCTCCCCCTCCTCCTCACACCAATTTGAGCACTCATGCTCGGCCAACACCTGCCAAAATACCTTCTCCACTTCCCTAGAAACATCCTAGAGGTTCTGGTCTTCCTCAAAGACCAATTCTAGTGCCCTAAGAGGAGATCTCAAAGAGGCACTTCAAAGAAGTGGTAATTACCGTTACCAATTCTTTCATCTTTATTTCTTCTTCCACTTCTTCTTCTTAGGTTGTTTCATCATGAAGTAATAACATCAGTATCAATCATATACTGATATGTTATTATAAGTATGAAACAACCCTATTTCACCATCTATCCATCCTACGGAAAAAGAAATCACCGCGCGTGCGTACGTACGGAATACCGTCTCCACGCCGTGGTGTAATCTATTTTCCACCATCACCTTACAAGGATGGGTATAATGGTGTAATGAGTAACTATATATGCTTATTATGAAGTAATATTGATACTGAAATAATATATATATACTCCAATGAAATTCCACGATCATAGGAACGATATCATCACTCGTGCGTACGTACGGAATACCGTCTCCACGATGTGATGCGACTCGTTCTACATGATCTTCATTTCATAATGATTATATAAATGAATTGAATGAATGAATATGGTATATACTACACTAATACCATTCTGGAAATGAATTATCTATAACCTAAAGATAATAATAAGAATTTATTCGACAAAACACGCATGAGAACAAAAAGTTATAAAGACCCGAGTAGCAAGTAACAATGAAATATTACTAACAAGAAGCTAATAATATGACCATATATGATATCATATCAATATGTATGATTCTGGAATAAGTCAATAACACTATTTAAACCATTATACAGGAGCTTCGGACACGTACAAAGCAAATCGGACCTAAGGTAAGGGAAATATCACAATCTCATTTTTATCCGAGATTGTTTATTCGTAAGTATTTACTGGGGTGTATTTTATCATCCACATCCATGTTCCTTCAATATTTAATATTGTTTCCATCCACTTACAATAGTTTAAATCCAATTTTACTCTTCGGTGAGTTTTTATTGAAGAATATGAAAGGAATATTTTGTCCCTTTTTCATACGAGGTACTTTTTGACTTTTCCGACAAAAGTACGAAGAATGTTTTTTTTAACTTAAACGGCATGAACGGATTTTTACGGTTTTATAAAGCCTTATTTTCATGAATCTTCCTCCAAAATATTTCATGACTATTTTTAATAAAATCTCTTTCTTTTAAAATTGCATGATGTTTTGTGAAAAGAAATTGATTTTGAAGAAGAAAGGATATTTTCCTCAAGAATTCATTTCAAGTGTTTTATCAAAATTATTTTCCATCTAAGATAATAAAGGGTTCTGTTTCTATCCATATTTTTACATTGATTTGACTATGTTGTGATGGAATTATGTTTATGAATTCCTTTATCTTATATGAATGGTTTTATGATGTCATGTTGTTTTAAGAATCCCATTTTTATTACATGGGTTATGAAATGATGTATGATTTATGATTTTGTGGCACACATAAGAATGGTATCATTATGAGATGGGTGGGACCTATATCTCCCTCCAATGCATTGGGTAAAGATTTTATATCTCATGAGATAGACATGGCTGAAATGGTAGGTTATACCGGTTCAGTGAAACAGGACTGAAATGAGGGTTACTCGATTCAGAAAGGGACTTTGTCCACTAAGATAGTCTTGGCAATGAGTCTTGACTAACAAGAAATGATTTTCTATGATTATGTGTGTATGCCACAAAGTTTCATGTTTTAAGTTATGATTATTGGGATTACATTTCACTTCTATGATATATCCCATGTTATGATATTATGAGCTCTTTTGCAGGTTAAGATTTCCAAAAGCTATGTATATGATGTGATTGATTTTTCTTTTGTTTACCCTTACTGAGCATTTGAGCTCACCCTTTTATGTTTTCTTTTCCCCAGGATATAATGAAAGGTTTTAGGTAGAAAAAAGGGATGACCTTTATGGGAGATATTGAAGAACTTTCACCACGATTAGAAGATTACGTTCCGAGTTTCCAAAGACACTAAACTATTACGATCCTTTAGTGTGTGTTTTTGTTATGTACTAAGTATTCCGCAAATGTAATGTAATGTCCATGTACGTCAGGCTTCGGGCCTCTACAACTACCTTTGAGGAGGGCGTCTCCACCACGGTCGACGAGTTAGTACGGGTGAACCTCGGTAGCGAGGCGGACCCGAGACCCACATTGGTCAGCGCCGCTATGCCTC
The DNA here is from genome assembly GCA_963277665.1 of Viscum album. Lineage (NCBI taxonomy): Eukaryota > Viridiplantae > Streptophyta > Magnoliopsida > Santalales > Viscaceae > Viscum > Viscum album. The sequence goes on along the minus strand of OY728151.1, from coordinate 496,927,077 downwards.
CCAAGGAACGGAAAAAGTACATAGACTTCCTCAGACAGCACCGTGATGTGTTTGCCTGGAGTTATGATGAGATGTCGGGACTATATCCCCAGGTAGTCGTCCACCACCTTGGCCTCCCAGCAAACCATCGCAGGATCAAGAAGCCTCCCAGAAAAATACACCCCTTTCATGCTGCCATGGTTGAGGCCGAAGTTGATAAGCTCATTATGGCCATCTTCGTCAAGGAAGTCCAGTACCCCAGGTGGCTAGCCAACACTGTTCCCGTCAGGAAGAAGAACGGTCATATCAATGTATGCATTGACTTCTGCGATCTTAATCTCTACTGTCTGAAGGATGTATTTCCCCTTCCCGTGACAGAGCTGTTGATCGATGCAACGGTCGGGTTCTAAGCCCTCTCCTTCATGGATGGGTACTCCGGGTACAACCAGATTTGGATGGGCCCCGAGGATGAAGAGTTCACTTCCTTCAGGGCCCCCAGGGTACTTTCTGCTACCGGGTTATGCCCTTCGGCCTGAAGAATGCGGGTGCCACCTATCAACGGGCTATGAACCACATATTCAAGCTGATCCTCGGGACACTGGTGGAGTGCTACGTAGATGACCTGGTGGTTAAATCTCGACAGCTCTAGGACCATCTCAAAGACATTGATAAAGTCTTCGGTTTCTTCCGTTCACACCACCTGAAGATGAACCCGTTGAAGTGTGCCTTCGGGGTCACCTCCAGAAAGTTTCTTGGATTCATTGTTAGGTATCGAGTTATTGAGATCGACCCCGAGAAGATCAAGGCCATCAGTCAAATGCCTCCCCCGAATAATATTCGGGAGCTTCAATGCCTCCAAGGCCACTTAGCCTATATACGCCGATTCATTGCGAATCTTCCCGGCAAGTGTAAGCCCTTTTCTCAACTCATGAAGAAAGGCACCGCCTATGGGTGGGACGAAGAGTGTTAGACCTCTTTTGAGGAAATCAAGCGGTATCTACTTCAACCTTTGGTCCGGATGCCACCCATTCCTGGAAAGCCGCGGGTCCTTTATGTGACTGCCCTGGAGCGATCCCTAGGCACCCTTCTCGCCCAGAAGAACAACGAGGGAACAGAGAATATCCTCTACTACCTCAGCCACATGCTCGTCGATGCGGAAATTAGATATTCTCCCATTGAGAAGAGCTTCCTGGCACTTGTATTCGCCGTACAGAAATTGCGGCACTACTTGCAGCACCACGAGGTACAGCTGGTCTCTCGGGTAGACCCGTTGAAATACATCATGATCCGGCCTATGTTGACGGGCTGATTGGCACGCTGGGCAGCGAACCTCCAACAGTTCGACATTATGTTTGTACCTCAGAAGGCTATCAAAGGGCAGGCGTTGGCAGACTTCTTAGCTGCCCACCCAACCTCTGCGGACCAGCCACTGGATTTGTGTTTTCCTGATGAGGCAATCCTCGTAGTCGATCACGCCACCCCATGCTGGCAGATGCACTTTGACGACGCCTCCCAAAGCCCTACTGGTAGAAGAATCGATGATACTAGGCTTAACAGAGTGGTCCTGGGTATCGTCTTCATCACTCCGGAGAAATCCGTTCTTCCATATTCATTCTTGTTGTCGGAAGGCTTCACCGATAATGAGGTAGAATATCATGTCCTCATCACTGGCCTCGAGTTGGCTCTGGAGGTTAACGTACCCCACCTGTAAGTAAAAGGGGACTCTGAGCTACTCATCAAGCAGGATAATGGTGATTATGCTGTCAGGAAGCCAGAACTCATGTCGTTGCTGGAATGCACCCTCCACCTAATGGCTACGTTCCCCTCCCGACCGGATGTCGTTCACGTTCCTCAGTCGTAGAACAGTCGAGAAGATGCTTTGGCCTGCCTGGCCGAATCCCTCGCGGAGCCCGAATAGGATGACCTAATCATCCATGTGGAGAACCGAAGAGTCATTGCTCCTGTTATCCCAGAGGGTGATCGTGGCCCACGAGTGAACCATCTCACCACTGGTGCCCCTACTTCAGGACCCCCCGGGGCTTTAGGAATGGTGATCGAGACAGTTCCTGACTGGAGGACACCCTTGGTTGAATATCTCTGGTACGACAATCTTTCTGATGGACCGAGCAGAGCGGGAAAGAATCCGGCGCCGCACGCCGTAGTTCACCCTTCAAAGCGGTCCTAGCCCTGAGCAGCTCCTTTACAGGCGCGGGTTTGACGGTGTTCTCCATCGTTGTCTTCAAGGAGTCGAGATCCCATAGGTCATACAAGAAGTGCACGCTGGTTATTGTGGCGCCCACAAGGTCGGGTCGAAGTTGTCCCACCAGATTCGGAGGCTGGGATACTTCTGGCCCTCCATGATCCACAACTGCATCGAGCACTCCAAGAGGTGTCATGCGTGCCAAGTTCATGGTAACTTTGTGCATCAGCCACCGGAGCCTCTCCATACTACTAAGTATTTTTGGCCCTTTGCAGTCTGGGGGTTGGATGCCGTAGTGCCTTACCCGCCGGCGACGGCCCGCCAGTTCCGGTTCATCTTAACTACAATGGATTTCTTCTCAAAGTGGGCTGAGGCAGCCCCGCTTAGAGAAGTCAAGGCTTGTTCTATCACTGACTTCGTGAGCTCCAATATCATCTACTAGTTTGGAATACCTCACGCTATCCTCACGGATAACGGAACCAACTTTCGAGCAGCCGAGCTGAAGAAATTGTATGCCAAGTACAACATTCTCTCTAACCACACCTCCCGCTATCATGCGCAGGCGAATGGACAGATTGAGGCGTTTAAAAAAACCCTCTCTAACATTCTTCAAAAAATGGTTGGTCAGAACAAGAAATGTTGGTCGGACAAGCTCCCCAACTCCCTCTGGGCTTATAGGATGATGACTCGTAACTCCACCTAGGTGACTCCGTATTCCCTGGTATATGGAGCTGAGGCCATCCTTCCCATCGAGGTCCAGCTTCCCTCATTGCGCACGGTGGTCTACGACCAGCAAGCACCAGATAGAGTTGTCAAGATCCATCTAGCCAAATTGGAAGCGCTGGATGAAAGTAGGCTTTTTCGCTTTACATAACTTGGAAAGGCATAAGAGAAGGATGGCTCGAGCTTTCGATAAGAAGGATCGCCTCTGCTCCTTCCTGCAAAGTGACTTGGTGCTGGCTCTCAGAGCGCCAATGATTCCCGGTAGGAAACCACCCAAGTTGGAGCCCAAGTGGGAGGGACCTTTTCTTGTCCACAAGGTCTATCCCAATGGTGCGTATTCCCTGGTGACTATGGATGGTGAGTGTATCACTCCTCCCACCAATGCAAGGTTCCTCAAGAAGTACTTTCCCTAAACTGTGTCGTCCTACGTGACCTTAAACTGTATGGTCCCACACGACCCTAAACTTCACCTTGGTCCATGTTCTAAGACCTAAAACAAAGAAACTCTTGGTCCGAGTTCTAAGACCTAAAACTAAGATCCTCTTGGTCCAACCTCTAAGACCTAAAACTAAGATCAATATTTCGTCCTACATGACGTTAAATTGTGCTTCAAGAACTACGTAAGGCTTGATTCCCATCCTTATGGGATACGTAGGACCACCTGAACACCTAGATGACAGGTCCAGCCCCATCTCTTAGGAGATCCCACGATCTCCCAGTTCCCAGGGTGTTTGGAAATACGCCCCCTATTTTCCCTGGGGATCCGCCATTTTTTTGGCCACTCTCGGACTGAGCCCTTTGACCCTTTCCAGTGGTCTTCTGATGTGCTCAGGGTACTCTGGTCTAGGACTTGGAGTTCCAGATTTGACTTAGGAAAGTTCCATCCACTTTCCAAGCTTCATGTTCCCCTTCATTTGGGCCCCCATCATCCTTCACACCCAGAGGGACCCACAAGAATGGCCCGGATACAACGCCCAAGGGCTCTCCTACCGTCATGGGCCAATGCCCCCGAGGGTTTCAGACAAAAAATTGATACGAATCCCACATTGCGAACATGGTCAGTGGTTGATGCTTTTTTGTTTGTCCCCATGGCTAACACAACAGGATGTTATGTTGCCAACATGGTCAGCAGTAGTCATCAGCTGTCACGCTGGTTTCCCTGGGCCCTGAATGTTGGTGGCATGGTTCATGTCATGTTCCGACCCATTGTGTCAAGGTGGAATCTCGACACTCCTTGTACTAACCCTCAGTACACCCCCGAACATCAGACAGACCGAGCTGCGTAACGGTGTCTCTCGGGGCTCCCGCGATCTGAGCGCTAGAGTATGTTCTTGGGTCTCTTCTCTACAGGTTACGTGTAGCTTGACCCTCATCCTCATGGGGAACTAGGAGTCACCCATACATTGCGTTTTGGGCCCAGCATAGCTAGGAGCTAGCATCTCCTTCCCCCCTGATTATTGAACCCTCATCGGCCCCTTTGGCCCGAGGCTCCTCTCTCGGAACCGCGCACGGTGATGGTATGGGATTACATCCTCAACTGCATCAGGTATTCTTTATTGCATCGTGCGTGTTCCTACCTGTCCAAACCATACGACTTTAAACTGTGTGACGGTCCAAACTATACGACCTTGAACTGCGTTGTCGGTCCAAACCATATGAACGTAAACTGTGTGACGGTCCAAACCATACGACCTTAATCTGTGTGACGGTCCAACCCATACGACCTTAAAATGTGTGATAGTCCAAACCATACGACCTTAAACTATGTGACGGTCCAAACCATTTGACCTTAAACTGTGTAGTCGGTCCAAACCATACGACCTTAAACTGTGTGACGGTCCAAACCATACGACCTTAAACTGTGTGACGGTCCAAAACATACGACCTTAAACTATGTGACGATCCAAACCTCATGACCTTAAACTGTGTGACGGTACAAACCTCATGACCTTAAACTGTGTGACGGTCCAAACATTACAACCTTAAACTGTGTGATGGTCCAAAACATATGACCTTAAACTGTGTGATGGTCAAAACCTTACGACCTCAAACTGTGCGGCATGGTCCATCCACATGACCATAAATTGTGATGATATCGTCCCGGCTATGCTCTATTAGGGTGCTACCGCTCTAGAACTGCGTAGGAGCGCCCAGGACACTTCTCCGCGGGCCCAGTCTACCTTCATGTTCGGTCCCTCGACTCGAGCATTTCCCCAGAGAGCACATGGTAAGCAGGGCTTAGGTCCTCATTCACGTCGGGTTTTGTATCCTCCTTGCCATGTGTCCATTTCTCCCCTTACCCATTCATGGTCCAAGCTCTAAGACCTTAAACTAAGAGGCTTCCAAGAACTACGTATGGCTTGATTATCATCCTTATGAGATACGTAGGAGCACCCAGGAACTTCCCCGCGGGCCCAGCCTACTTTCGTTTTCAGTCCCTTGACCAAAAACCTCTAATAAGGGGGTTTTGAAGTGTGATATGGGATTGTGCCCTCATTCACATCAGGTTGTTCACCGCACCGTACACAGCACCTATTCCCATTCACACCAGGTGTTTGAGTTACTCCACCGTGTGCCTCTTATGTTTCCTTCAGACCTTTGGTCCGAGTTCTAAGACCTAAAACTAAAATCATTTCATTGACTTTTTATGACTCGTTCTCTCTTGTGGGATTGCACGATGTGGTGCGGGATTATGTCATCATTTACGCCGGGTTGCTTTTCGTGTCGTGCTTATCCCCAAATGAGATGTGTTCCCCATCCCACATTATGTTAAACTGTATTTCATCCAATATGACGTTAAACTGTGTTTCAAGAACTACGTGGGGCTTGATTCTCATCCTAATGATATACGTAGGACCGCCCAAACATTTCTTTTTGGGTCCAGACCCATGTATTACTGAACCGCGTCCTTCTTTATTGTCGCCCCCTCGACCCGACTTCATGGGAAGTGGTGTAATCAGGACATCTACCTCGAGCAGTTTTGGGATGCCCCATGGTAATAATGGGAAGTAGAAGTTCTCTCACCAAAGAGGTCCTGCCTGGAAATTGGGATGACCCGTGATCTTGTCAATATGTCTGCCTAATGGGCCATCGCCATGGTGGTGGAATTTCGGGAGTGTTGGACTCTGTTCGAAAAAACCACCACGCCACCTTCCACGTTATGTGTCCCCCCTTATTCGGATCCTCATTTCCTTTCATGTTTGACAGGACCCCCTAACAGTATGGATGCTCGACCTATGGTCCGCATACTGTCCTGGGCCAACGTTCCGGAGGACTGGACAAGTTTGATGGGACCCCCTAACAGTTTGGATGACAGACCTATGGTCCTCCTACTGCCCTGGGCCAACATTCGTGAAAACTGACCTACGATATTTTAGTTGGGCCCCGTGTTGTGAACATGGTCAGCGGTCAGCCCTCATTTATTGTCCCCATTCCAGGCCAATATAATATGGATGTTGTGTTTCCTCCATGGTTGACAGTTACCTTCCACTGTTGTGCCCCATTGTGTTCTGAATTTGGGAAGCGTGATTCACCCTTCCTCTCAATCCCCCTATGTTCGGATGGATTTCAATGCCCCCGGAATCGCCCCACTCGTGTGTTAGAGCACATTGAGAAGTCGACACAACAATCGGCCTGGGGTCTCCTCAGAAGTCTAGGCCCAATTTCGGACGCCTGAATCTTGGTCAATGCCCCACAGTTGGATGAAATGATGGCACGAGCATCCACTTCTTCTCGAGTTGGGCGCGACCCACATGAGCCTAGGGATGATTTATTATTCGTTTCGAAACTATGGTTGAGCGCATTAAACCAAGGGTACAAATGAAAGGATTTGGCCACATATTGGATTGAGACGATGAGCATTATAAGAAAAAAGTTCATGAGAAGGAAAAAAACAAATCCCTTAGTGATCAGCATGATGAAGCGATCTTTCCAGTGCTTATACCCTTTGGTTGGTAGTCTCCAGGACTGCTTCTCGCTCTTTGAAGACTCTCTCCTCATCGGCCATCACAGAGCACAGCTCGCCTGCCCTAGCTTGTGCCTGCGCCCGCTCGGTTTGAAGTGCGGTCATGTGGTGACTCGCCTCCACCAGTTGTTCCTACGCATCAACTAGATAGTCCATCATTTTCTCCACAAGGTCAGAGCATGTTGCAATTAAGGCCTCCTTCTCTGCCGCCTGCCCTTCGAGGTGTCGAACTTCCTGCTCCGCCCTCAGCAGCGCTCGCCGATCCTTCCTGGAACTGGGTAATTTCATCACGCCGGTTGCTCTCGTGTATCTTCTCGGCCATGTAATCACGGACCATGAGATGAAGGCGCTGAGCGTTAGCCCCTCCGGCGCATAGGAAGCGCAACCAGGTCTGAATTGATTCCATCTGCCTCAGCCAATCCGACTGGGGATGTCTGAGGAAGCGCTGGATACACTTCCACCCCTTGAGTCGTGTCATCCGACACTCCTTGGTTTCCACTGAGCCTGAGTCATCTATCTCCTTAGGGTCAGCGGGTCGGTATATGGGGAAGGTAGATAGCAGATCGCCAGTAGGATCTTCCATAGGGACGGCTTCGTGAGGAATAGAATCCTTGACGTCCAGGCGACCTTCTTCTCTCGCCCAGCAGCAATGATGCCTCCACCAGCTTCTGACCTCGTCTCAGGAACATCGTTGCTGATGTATGCCGCCCCCTATTCATCAAATGTCGGGGCCGACTCAGAGCAGGGAGAATGTTATGAATGAGGTAGTATTTCCACCACAGGTCCACTCGCAGATGGCCCGGGCTCCGCAGCCTGACGTGCCTCCAGTGTCGAGATCACTGTGCAAGGAATACGCTGGTCAGACGGGATCTTTTGACACCAAGCGCCAGTAGTGAAGCGTGAGACTTACAGGAATCCAGAGCGTCGGTCCCCAGTGTTTCGGCCGCTGCAGGAGCCGCCATAAAGGGAGACCCCTCCACCCTTGTTAATTCAATGATGGGTGTCGGATCCCCATCATGTCCCACCGGTTCCTCTCCTCCCTTCTCTGGTGGGGACGCCCGTCCAATGCTCAACTGCTCCAGAGTAGGATGGGTAAGTGGGTTATATGATGGAAAGGAGAATGGATGAATAAGAGGAATGAATGAAGACAGAGACAAACCTAGAGAATCTCGGTTATGTCGAGATCAGAGCCGGAAATCTCACCACTCTCTCGGAGACTCCCTTGGTAGGTCGCCCCTTGCGACACCTCACCTTCGGGCTCTTCTTCTTTGTCTTCTCCCTCACCTTCGTCCTCTCCCGTTTCCTCCTCCCCCTCCGACTCCTCGTCACTGTTGCCTTACCCTGGTGGAATCGCTTTTGGATCATGCTCCTGGTTGAGCTTCACTTTCACTAGGAAAGGTGGCTCCACACGCCGCCACCTTTGGTGTGCGTATGCATCCATGGCCATTAGATAAGCATGCCGCCGATGGAAGTTTACTCGGTCGGTAATTCAAACGAGCCCTACCTCTAGCAGTTGGATCCCGTTCTGCATTATCTTCTGCCAGATGGCTTCGACACTCATCGATTACCGCAGGGTCATCCAGGCCGACCACAGTGCCGGGAGAATTGCATCTTGGGAAGGTTCGAGCAGATATCTTATCTGCTTCCCGAGCAGTTCCCTGGCCGCCTCATGCGACCCCCCTGCAGGAAATGAGTACGTGGTTGCCCCATGTGATGTTCCTACTGCCGAAGTCCTGGCCTATGCAGGCCTCGCTGCCTGATGCGCCCTTGGTTCCCCCCTTCCGATGGCACCGTGCCTTCTTTCCCATCGCCAGGTTTCCACGCGAGTCACATCGAGCTGCCAGACGCACTTGCGTAATAGCCCATCAGGGTACGCAAATGTCCAGTGTTCGGCTTATTCTGTTGCTTGGCCGGCATCGACCCCGGCGGGGGGAAGAGTGACGACATCGCCAGAGCCGAAGGTGGTAAACATCAACCACATCTGGCATAAGACGCATGAATTCTACTCCTTCCAAACAGACGTGAATACCTTATTCGGCATTCGTTGGAGTCACCCGAACTGCCTGGCGAATCGGGATGGTACGTAAGGATCGCATATCACCTTCCCGTTGATCCGAGCCACGAGCACCCCGCCCCGAATTCTCGGGAAGTATTCCTGTTGTTCCAGAGAGACTCGGCCGTTTTCCACCAGCTGGCCGACTGGGGTGGGAACAGGATGAAATTGAATTTGACATGGTTGCCGATGCTGATCCTCACACCCTCCTCATTGAGCATCATCGGTGCCACCCCTGCGATGTTTAGTAAGGACAGTTGCAGACTATTGCCCGGAGGACGGAAGGCGTTTGGGAAAGTGTACCCGCTGATATGAGCCGCCACCCATCCATGGAAGATCTAGAAGGGACCACATACTCTCTGAGGCGACCCCCCTCGTGAGATACGCCCCAGGATGGCATTAAACTTGGCCAGTATGGGGACGCCCATGTTGAACCATTTGTTGGCGGCCATGTAGCCCGCCATCACCAATGTTGTTGGGCAGACGCCCATCCTCTCATCCCACAACGGTAGCAGCCACCCACTTAGGAAAGCGGAACGAAACCCAGCATACCAGACATTTGGGTCCCGGGCCTCAATGACGCGGTAGCCCCATGATTTTTATTGACCCACCTTCAAGGTCCTCTAGTATGAGCCATCCCTGCTCCGCTGAGTTGCGGTTGGGCACCATTTGCCCCATCCCGGCATCTTGATAGCCGGATCCTTCTCAAGGAACAGGCTGAACTGGCCCTTGAAGGCCCCGTCCATCAGGAGGTCCTTGAACCCCAGCCTCTCTTTGGCCAGCTCCAATAGGTGCCACGTCAGAATAGGCGTCCGCGACCTGTCTCCCCAGGCATTCTTTGGAGGAACAAACTTGTCGTATTAGTAACCCTCCAGTGGGATACCTCCGATGCAGTGAACGTCCCAGAGACTGATCTCAACTTCCCCATGATAAAGGTGGAATGTGTTGGTGTCAGGGGACCACATGGTGAATAGCTCTGGCCCGAGTTTAGGATGGCGGTGGAAGTGGAACTGCGATGTCCATACCGACTCGAACAGGCCGATATACAGTAGTTCGTCCCCGAACTGGTCACATGTATGGTGGACCCAGAACGCCCAGGCCCATTCACTGGTGATGTTTCCCCTGGACCGCCGGTCCCAATCCTTCATCCATCACTTCATATCATCTGTGACGCTCTGACGAAACGTGCTCGCGTAGAGGGCTGGAGAATCTTCTGTCCAAGGCTCGCCCTCGGTAATGGTCCAAGTCCTCGGGTTTAGAATGTATACGTCTATATGTCTAGTTTCCCTAGCCGGATGGCCATTGTTGGTGATGTTGTAGCGAGGAAGTTCGTCCTCCCAAGTCACCCAAGACCGCGGTGTGTCCACCTTGAAGCCCAGCAGTGGCACCTCCTCCAGGATGCCAAAATTCTAGAGCGGGAGGTTGTTAGTCAAGGGATATGTCTTCTCGGCTGGAGTCAGAATATTAAAAAAGGTCAGATTGTTGGAGAAAATCACCTTGGCGCCGTAAACCTCCTCGTTCGCCGTCATTTCTGTCCTACGGGCAGCGGATTCCCCTCATCAACTTGGTTTGTAGCCATCTCGATTTTTTTGGGAGTTGGGAGAAATCAGGATGTAGTGCGCGAAATTGGATAGTTTTGTGCGAAATCTGAAGGAGTTGTGCGAAATCTAAGAGATGAGAATGCAATCGGCACGCGAAGCATGGAAGATCACGAACATGCGTGAAATCACAGCCGAATTTCGGATGGAATTCTGTGCTTCCAGAAAGTTTTTACGCGCAGCCGCAGAAGTGATTTCACGCACGAGAGTGATGAGCTTATTACGCAGAAAAATAGGAAGTACGGAACAGGGACCCATCGCCCCTTTTTATAGGCAAGGCCAGGGTTCCACACCATGCGGAAAGAGGATTCCGCGCGCATCCGTAGTTTTGCGCACCCCATCGGAATTTTTCACGCTACTTGACCAGGAGACTCAGCATTTCGGTGTTTCGGCGTTTCCGTTGGAATCTGATCATTGCAACCTCTCGCCGATCCAATTCAAAGGGGGGGGGGTATTTGTAGACGCCGAAAAAAGTCCATAACTCTCATATGATGTTTCTAAATGACGAAGCGAAGTCATATTCGAAATTAGAGGCCCGATCCGGAGGCCCAGGATGTGGTGCGTGAAAAAAAAGGATCCGCGTGAAAAATTGTTCTGCGCGCATAGTATTTCCGGGTTTCGTGGAATTGATCTGATGAGACGCACAATCTGTGCGCACCCCGGTTCTGCACGGTGAGCTTTTGCATGCTGGCTACTCTCGGTACAGAAGATTTCGTGCACCGCATGGATAACGCGCCAGACATCGCCTATAAATAGAAGGTGACCCCGAACGACTTGGGGGTTGTGGAATTCGAAGCGACTCTCGTGCGCGCAATTCAGCTCCCCCCACACGCAAGATGACTTCCAGGTAATCCCTCATTTCGCGCAACCTTTCCCCAGAGTTATCCTTTGCGCGCAACTCCACCGGCTTAAGTGAATTTTCACCCTTCCACGGGTTCCAGCCTTGCATGAAATCCGTGTCTCATGCGTGCAATACCCTACCATGCGTGCAATACCCTGCGCGTAATTTCCTCTCTGTGCGCAATTCCCTTGCTCCAATTGCGGTCCATCCCGGTGTTTTGCACACAAACCTTCCTTTTTGCGTGAAATTCCCTGGACCCCTACCTTGACGCCCCTTGGCTACCCCCCTGCCCCGGCACTTGATGTCTCCCCTGCTGGGCATGCGCGCCATGCATTGTTTTCCCATACAGCCATCCAGGCCCATGGGAAGTAACCTCAAGGTCCCTTGGGCCGTGTTTCCATTGTGTTTATTTTCCTTATGCTTCTCCGTATAGGCACGCTAACGGCTATTGATTCTTCGCATAGCCACGCTAACATGGACCCCCCTTCACTATGGCCTTGCCGATTCCTTCCCTCCCACAAGGGGTAGAGGGCGTTGGTCATGTATGCCCTAGGGGTGTGGAGCGAACCCACCTCATCCAAGCTGCAGGATGTTAAACTACTAAGAACCTCATCCTCAACAGATGACGTTAAACTGTGGTCTGACCCTGTGCTTCGCACGTACGGTCCCCCAAGCTCGGACATTTTTTTGCCTCTCTTCTCCACGGGAATGGACTCTTCCTCACATGGAATGATATCTTCATTGTCGGAGTGGCGTTTTTCCGCGGGGGAAGGTCCGCCTCAGAGCGTAAGCCCCTAGCCTTTCAAACAGATGGTTGCACCTGTGCATCTCCGTGCTTCCCCCCTGCCAAGTCTAGTGGAGTCTTTTTTCCACTGTGCTTTGTCGCACCACGGGCCTCCACCCTGGAGTAAACCCTGACACCAAGGGCCTCTAACCACGCGTAAGCCCCTGTTTCCTCTTTGGGCCGCTCAACGCGTAAGCCCCATTCAGCTTCTCACGGATGCACCTTTTGCGACGTGATCATCTGGTCCTTACTGCCTCTTGTTTCTCACACCGAGCATGACTCCCGTGGGATTAGAGTGTGCATCGACCATGGCACCACCTTGGGCCACCTCAGAGCATAAGCCCCATCCCAATGAACTACGTGGACTTTGATCCGTGCTAACGCACGGTACGTAGGAAGCCTCCACGAGGTTCAAGCCCACCATCCGGTCATCCCGACCTCTCCACATCGGTTCACGAACCACCATGGGCCGCCTCAGAGCGTAAGCCCCAAACCTCTCATCCCGCATGACATTAAACTATATCTCGTCCCGCATGACATTAAACTGTATCTCGTCCTGCATGATGTTAAACTGTATTACCCCTCTTGGGCCATCTTAGGATGTAACCCCCATGTCTCACTCCACCATCCATCCTGATCCTTACCCGGGCCGCCACATCCCGGTGAGATCATACCACTCCATCCCATTCCATGATAGCTGGGAAGCCGCCCACGTGTTGGCCCCAACATCGGTGTTCCCCCTAGGGGTCCTTCAACCTGATCCGTCTCCGCAAGACGTTAAACTCGCGACATACCCCGTGTTAAACATGGGAAGCTGAGGAAAACCTCAGATGGCACACATTCCCTGCAATTGATGTGGTATGTCTCGGGCTTTCGCACCCTCGAGAAGCCATGTGATGAGGGACCAAAGACAGACATGCCAACGACACCCCAACGTGACCATTCTCCTCACCGAATGTTGCTACCCTGACAAGACCCCTTGGAGCGTCTCGACGGAAGCAGCGTAATTAACTGACATCCATGTAGATATGGACCCGGGAATGAGCTTTACAAATCCGTCTTAAATCTACGAGGGAGACCCGGACTAGGTGATGAGCTCCGAGGAGGAATCCACAGAAGGAAGAACCGACATCCCATCATCCCAGTTTCAATCAAGGAGTAGACGTCCCTGAATAAGGAACAAATGACGCCCGCCTCTGGAATGTGGGAATGTGGGGTAACAAGTAGTGGGTGCTCCCCACAGACAGATGCGCACGCCCCGGCGAAAGCATCGGAGCAACAATATTTTATGAAATATTTTTTAAATGTTATTTAATTTCATTGAGAGATTGCAATACATGACATAGAGAGTTTATATGAACCATGATATATAATTAATGTATTTCTATATTACCTTTATAACCATGAATTTAAATTATATAGTATGATTATAATTTGCTACATTATAAAATATATAGTCATATACTAATCAATATAAATGTATTTATTTACTCATAGTAAATCAATATTAATGTTTTTAGCCGAGATATGCCATGCATAATAAATAGAAATCATTCAAAATGTTTTTTATCTCTCTAGATGAGAAAATATTATATTAATTAAATAATTATTTTAAAAAATATTTCATAAATATAATTAAATTTCTAAAATAATGATTTTAAAAATATTATCTGGTGAAATTTTGATAATATTTAGAAAAGATTGATTTTCATATCAATAATATATAATATTGTATTTTATTTAAAACATTATTTTTATCAAGCATCTAAAAAAGTTATATTTCTATCTCAAAATGGTTTAAATGGGACAATAATTATATTATATTATAAATATTTCAATTATGTTAGTTGAATATATTTAATTTTACCATTTTTTATTAGAAATCATTTTTCTAAGTAAATAAAAGTTTCACTGAAAACTATTTTTATCCACACAATGTGATTTTAAATAATATTTTAAATTAATGACCACTTATGAATGAATTTAATGATATATATATATACTATTCAATAAAAAATTAAAAACATTCTTCTCATATTATTTACTACGCATTGTATAACAATAAATCCATTTTTATGCTTACATGTTGTGTATTTTCTAAAGTTCAGTTCATCTCTTATTTTTCACATATATTAATGTTAATTTCAAACATATATATGTATTTAATTTCATGAAATGTAATACATAATTTTAATTTGTAGTTAAAAGTTTTTTAAATATTCCCCTTTTATCTTTTGTCAATATGAATAGAAATCGTGGTAAATTTTTTTACCTCGATAATGGGTGGACTCGGTAAATTAGGGAGAAAACTATGTGATAAGGCCATAATTTTTCATCCAAATTAATATTAGAATAATTAAATTATACCCTTATCACTTAATTCTTAATATTAATTTGTATAATGTTCACCTTCCTATGAAAATTATGTATATATATTATTTAAAGATAAATAATGAACCGAAATGCAACGCTGTTAGTTTAAAATATATCATATGTGTCCACATAAGGATTGTCTAACATTATAAAGGAATATATGTTTTTATTGTGGAATTAATGAAATTATTTTTATGACATAAATATATTTCTATTTATTATAAATTATATAAATAAATTAAAATATTTCGAAACACTGATACAAGATCTCAACAATTAATAAAATAATATAATATCTGATTTTCAAAATATTAAATTTAGTATAACGTGAGTGATTTAATGTTTTTATAGATATATTTATATGAATATAGAATATTAGTGTTATTTTAAAGGATTATGAAAAAAATAAAACATTTTATTTAAATATTTTATTCGAGGTAAATTAATAGTGTCTTTATTAGAAGTAATTATATTTTATTAAAATAA
The DNA here is from genome assembly GCA_963277665.1 of Viscum album. Lineage (NCBI taxonomy): Eukaryota > Viridiplantae > Streptophyta > Magnoliopsida > Santalales > Viscaceae > Viscum > Viscum album. The sequence continues at coordinate 496,912,076 of OY728151.1, read as the reverse complement.
TATTTAAAAAAAGTAAAATAAAATCACAAAATTATTATAAGTGTAAATGTGGATAATATATGTTCAAAAATATCATCCATTAACCCTTTATAAATAATTTGGAAAAAATATTATTTTTAACAATTTAATATATTTTAATCTCGTATAAAATTTCAGTTGTTCCCTCTATGATATTAAAAAATGACACCCATTATTTCTCTCCTTCTCAACACATTAGGCCATCTATTTCGAAAAAACACTTTAAATATTGATTATCCACATCACTATACACATTATATATGTGGTAATATTAAAAAAAGGCCACCACTAATGCTATTAAGTGTATATCTAATGGGTTATTTCAATGATGAGGTAATATCATTAATTTATCCATTTATTTTAAATTTTTATTTTACCTCATATTAATATACTTAATTATACATAAAATAATGAATTCACATAAATAAATACAATAATATTTTATTTTTTATGAATCCTCCATTAATATTTCACTTTCCTTCAATTTTGAAGGGAAAATATCACCGGATAATACATATGATATGTCAGCTACACATAGTGATAAAATTAATTTCTCATTACAAAATATAATGGATGAGTATAACGATAGATTTCATGTTTATATATGATAATTATGAAAAACTTATACTGCATTAATTATAATATCATATCTACCTAATTACCATCCTAACCTTTAGAAAATGAAAACCATGATCAATCGTACGTGGGGAATACCACCTCTATGGAGTGATGTGATTTGATTTTCATTTATTAATAACATGGATGGTAATACATTATATTTAATAAATATATATTAATTAATTGGTATTATTAAATGATGACTTATTTTTTACCTTTATTTCAATACTCTACTCTAAAAAATAAATTCACCATTAATGCATATATACAGCCTACCATCTCCCCGAACTGTGTAATTCCTATTTCTATTTTTTTGAATTTCATTTAATATGTATATAATGAATATGTATGATATTTATGTTATTTTTATTATTATTTAGATTATGTAACAATGATCAAAAAACAAGAACTAAAACTACCAAAGAAAAATGAACATGAAATACACATCACAAATCACTAAGAACATTGATTTAAATTAACATTATTGACAAGTAGTTGTTGAAAGGATAAAAGTAATCAAATATGGTATGATTTAAATGACTATGGTTGTTAAATACATTTATAATAAATATACATTGGGATATAATGAATATTAAGGAATTCAAGCCTAAGGTAATTTATATTCATCTCTCTTTTATTTTAAGGGGACACGTTCTGCTTTTACAACTTTTTTCTATGTTTTATATACATATCAATAATTTAATTTATAGTTATTCTCATAAATATTATGGTATATAAACATGCATAACATGTTCTTTATTTCATGTGGATTATTTTTAAAAAAATCAATGTTCTAAGGCTTTATAATTAAAATCAAATTATCCATCGATATAGATAATGATTATGTATCAAATGTTGAAATCATCTGATTTTGATCTAAAAAAACTAAAATAATTTCATTTAAATTTGATGTTTATTGAATCAAAATCTATTCAATTTCCTTAACATAAGTGATGAGGAGATAAAAATTATATTTTTAAGGAAATTTGAATTTATTTTTCTTTTTAGTATATTTTTTTACTTCCATGTCATTGTTTTCTAAATATGATTAAATGATTTTTTTACTTATCTTCTATGATTTTAAAGTCATTATTTTCTTTGTTTTTCAATTTTTTAGTGGTTCAAAAATAATATTCTTATATTTTTCTAAATGAGGTACATTTTAATTTTTTCTAAAAAATGTTAATGCAATGATTACATTTAATTTATACAAAAAAATAATAATGTCCCACTATCACAACCACTCAAGGTTTTGATGCTTCTTCTAAATTTTTCATTGGTATATTTAGACAGAAACTTTTACTATAATTTATTTATTTTTATTTTTATTTTAATTCAAAAAATGTAATTTCAATTTCCTTCAGGTAATATTTCCATTAAAATTTAATGAAATTTTATTAAATCACAATATAATTTAGTGATAATTATGATATAATAAGTAAATAATTCCATGAATCCATTTTTTGTCCTTCTCTTGATGGTTAATTTTTTTTGTTGAGGAGATTTTTATGAATTCCATTTACTTTACATTTTTTTTGTTATGATGAATATATGAAATGATTTAGAAAAGTATTTTATTTTCATAGACTATGATATGATTCTATGTTTAATTTTTTATAATCATGTGGCATACATATGTATATTTTTAATTTTGTGATGGTGGATGTGTTTTAATAGAGAAATATGATTAAGTTAAATTCTAGGAACTCTCCCTACAATGATACTGCATTGAGGGGAGACAGATAATGGCCCCCGATCCCTTCCTCCGGTTGGACCATGATTGTAGACTAGCACTAAGGGAAAAAGAAATAAAAATCATGTATCGGAAGCATTACCCTATATAATATAAATTAGATTAGTTGATAATATGAATCAACTACAATTGACTCCATGATACAGACACAAACAAACACACACACACACACACACACATATATATATATATATATAATCCAATAACCATCTCACAATGCATATGTAAATAAATTAAATATAGTTAAAAAATTTCTACAAAGTATATAGCCAAAATAAAAACTAGAGTAGCTACACATCAATTGTCCAATGATCCAAGCTAGTATTTTCTAGCATTGTTCTTAGTGTTCTCCTAGAATCCTAAAAACATTTTTGTATTAATGGGGTGATCCTATATGGACACTAAATTGGAAAACCATCCTCTCTTGTTCACATATGAAAAGATAAAACTAATGAACATATGTGAATTAAGTATAACAAAATGGTACCTATAAATTTATAGTAACTAAAATATTTACCTTCCCATAGTTTACTAACCTAATTACAAAATTCAAATATAATAATATAATATGAATCACATTGACGAAGGGATACCTTTCAATGATTTCCCATATATTTTAAACTATCACACCCCAAAAAAGTACATCATTTCACTCCTAACTCTTATGATTAACATAAAATCACATAACATCCATCCCACATACACATGGGCCACCACATCACGTAACGATAGAACCATCATAGGCCATCACATCCCATCACATCACAACTTGATAATGGAACTTTTGAATCTAGCCATCACAACTCATGATTTTCCATCACATCTAGTAAAAGACTGATCGGGGAAGATTGGGTATCCATCCATCCATACCACCACTAGGATGTTTAAAAAACACCCCCATGTGAGTATGTTGGTCTAAGCCCATAGTTCATGATTGGGGTGCGTCTGATATAGAAATTACAAGAATTTTACTGAAAAATACATATAGAGGTACATCGCACATGCCCATACTATGGTTTTTGAATGGTATAAGAAAACTCATATGAACCTCCACTTTTCCAGATGAAACTAAAATTAAAATACCAAACATGAAAAACACTATCCAAAAATTAAATTTCAATTTTTAATTATAGTTATTCCATTTTAGATATTCACTATTACCAACCAATTCCATTAAAACATTCACTTTTATTTTCACAAAACACATTGTATAATATTAATTCATTATTCATGACCATTATTATTATTCATTTCACAATCATATACAAATAAAAAATATAACACATAATAAAACATAACCAATAGATCAAAATAATAGCTCAACAACCACATCCAGTTGCACCGTCCATCACAAACCCACTATAAAAGCTCATCATAACCACCGTCATAGAATCACTTCACCAGCAGACCATAACAACCATGTAATTTCTACTACACAACCATATATTTTCCACTATCTCTTGAAAACCCCACTTTTTGTACCAAAACACATAAATATTTAATTTTTTTAGAGGGGCCGCTAATTCAATTCCATTTCATTGATTATGTGTGTCATAAAATAATAAATTTGATTGTGGAGAATCCATTATAATAACGAAATATACTTGGTTAGACTTTTATTTAAAATTATATCAAATAATAAAAAAGGTATTAGTTTCTAAAAAATCACTATAGTATAACAAAGACACTAACATAGTTGATTTTATTATATAATTTCTCTCATTTATTCATAATATCAAATCAAATAAAATCAAATTCATAAAAGTCATATGATTATACTCTGCCATCCCCTTCCCCATTAAATTTTATATGAACTAATTCATTGTCATTCTTAAACCATAGGAACCCATATTCACAATAGGTAACTATAATAAAATGATCCTACATGGTACACATATATATAATAGATAGGAAACACTACATTGAAAAAAGATGCTTTTCCCAACTCGCTACACCAAAATATTGGGTGCATGTATAAGAGGGATGTACATTTGGGGAATTAGAACAAAAATGCATAAAAAATTTTATACAACTACTAGTGATGATGGATTTGGAACCCCCATCCCAATATGAAGAATAAGGAGAGAAATAAATCCAGGATTCATGGATTAATGAGATTAGATATTTAACTAGAAGGATTTGAAATGGAATAAATTGGACAATTATAGTAGATTTTAGTCAAACCACATACTTTATACAATAAAAACATCTCATGAAACATTATAAAATTATGATATGAATCATCACCATTGAAAATAATTAGAACCCACTTAATTAAGGCTTTAACCCCATTTTTCATTATAAAAGACATCAAAATGGGTAATCTAATATTTTTCTGGTAAAATGGAAAAATACTAGAATGAATTACCATTGGAATGAACACACTAATGGAATTTTTTTCTTAAAATAAAAATGGTCAGAATGACCTACTGATGGAAATGATCCAATTTTGGAAATTCTATATAGAAAAGTGTAAACTTCCATACTAACCTAAAATTGGAAGTTACCCACTACCAGATATTTTCTAGAAAAATAGAAAACAGCTAGAATGACCTACCATTGTAACTGAACCACCAATTTCATATTTTTAAGAAAAATTTTAGAATTAAAGAATGAATTACTGTTAAAAATGATGAAATGTATCAAAAACAAATCAGGTATCCCCTGATACCTCAATTATTACAATTTTTAATAAATTAATGGGTTATAAGGTTCAGTTCGTTACATCAGATACCTCACTAAGTATTCTCAACCTCATTAATTCAAATCCATCATGATTGAATGAATAGAAAAGGTCTAAATAATTATACCATGAGATACCTATTATGGATATCATTACCCATGAATCACTAGTATCATCAAAATATGTTGTCCCAAACTCCATTAAAAATGAAAAAAATTTACTTCCCCAAACATAGGCATAAGGGAATTCCATACACTATGTTAAGATACAATCATCTATAGTTATCACTAACTCACCCACAAAGGATTAATATGATCATAGTCAAATTAATCCTAATAAAGAATCCATTCTTCAAATTTATAGATTTTATAAAAATATCACACATCACACAATAAACTTCATGTCAAGGGGAAAACAACATATGTCAAAAAACACTATCATGCAAACAACGCATAACAAAGAGAATAAAGGGAAATATGAAAAAAAAACTATGGGTAAAAGGATAAAATCATTGCCTCATGCTCCCAAGTACACTCTTCAATGCTACCTTGCCTCAATACCACTTGAACCGGAGGAATGGTCCATCCTCAAAAAACTTTGATAAATGGTCTTGGATCTCCACATGACACACCATGAGGTCACATCATCATTGTTATCTAACTACCCAGAGTCAATGTCATGGGAGTCATCATGAATATAAAGATATATATGAGAGGTTTGTAATACATTATAGATCATGTCCAGTTGACGAGGGAGTTCTAACTAGTAATCCAACTTAACAACACAACACCAAACCATGAAGGGACCTATAAAAAAGGGGAGAGAATTGTTCCTTTTCATAACATCTAATACACACATCAAGGGATATCATTCAGGAACCTGTGGTCCACCAAATCAAACTCCAGTTAACCCATTCTATGATCATCATAAGACATTCTTCAGTCATGTTCTACATTCATCCGCAACCACATTGGGTATACGTATTGTGTCATCTCTATCTTACTATGCACCACATTGGGTATACGTATAGTGTCATCCCCAACCATCATCCAGTGCAATAGGGAAAAAAACCTCTAATAAAAATCCTCCAAAAGAGACCTTCCAATGGAAGAGTTGTAGCTATTATAATAGGAATATTTGATCATTTAAATGTATTGTTCATATGATCTTATGAATCCCAAAACACATTACTACAACATATTCTCTAGTGTTTAGATAGTGTAACCCATATGGTAATCAATCATAGGGTGGAATTAAGTATTGAGTCCCAACATAAGGCCAACAACATGCTCCATTCCCCTTAAAACTTTTGAGATAGAACATGTATATCAAACTGAGGCAATGGACCTAGGAACTCTATAACACCCTAATATTTTATGAGATAGATTCTTCTTAATTTCATTAATGTATTGGGTTGTACACTACACCAATATTATCTTGCGCTATATGCAATATAGTATTATATTTCAATATATGCAACACTATTCTTGGCTTGTGTTCACACAATTCCAAGTTCTTTTGATTGAATTAATTTCACTTAACACAATGTATAGATGTTATTCAATATATAATCTATGTTTTTTTATGATATACAAAAAACAAATGGAATCTTCTAGTACATGAAACACTAACTCGTCTTGTGTTACACAAAAGAGCGACCTTCCTCGATAGCTTGTGTGATACGCGATACTAAGTTTCACTAAACAATGATGTATTATTATTATTTAAATGGAATATAAACTAGACTTTATGAATAGTATTAACCAAATTTTTTATTTTATAACATTATCATTCATCATACACATTTTTTAGAATAGGTTATGAGAACAAAATAATTTTTTTGGGTAAAATAATTATTTTTCAAAAAATGCAATTTTACCACCTTTGGATGGAAGAACCACTTTAAATATAATTTTTGACTTATTATTAGTTCAATCAGACAAAATTTTCTCTTGTTTTGAATTAGGATATAAAATTTTACGTTGGATAAATTTTTTATATTTTTTCGATATCTTTCATATTTTGATGAATAGTAAAAATACAATAAATTTTACTTTTAAACAACTTTTTAATCGAGATAATTTATATAAGTAAAATTATAATAATGATTGGTTTTAAAGTATAAATAGAATATATTACTACTATTTAGTATACTTTATGTCATTATCATTAATTTTACATTGAATTCATAGGTAAAAAAATTTCAATCTTTTGGAATGTCTTGAACAAAAACCCAATTTTGATCGACAACAAGATTAATTTTAAAATAATTACTGCATATTCTGTGTTTTGATTTTAGAGAAATTGATTCCATATTTTTAATCAGGTGGTACCAATTTTGTAAAAAGTTTACTTTTATATTGAGATATTATGAGTAGTAACTATAGTAAATTTTATTTGCCACAGTAAAAGATAAATTATGTAATTAAGGGTAAAAATAATATTATTAAATTACTATAAAACTTGTTTTAATATAATTGGATGATTTCATTTCTCCCTAAAATAATCTTTTTCCAATATGGTATCTATTGGATCCCACTTGGATGAGATTAAGACATCGAATTTATTTTATTTTAAGAAAAGTCAAATATATCTCACTCAAACTATAAAAATTAAATTAATTTCAATATAAATATATAGAGAATATAAATTCAATTATAAACAGTAATTTGAAAGATAAATTTTTTTTCTTTATGATGGTAATTTAATTGTAATTTTTTCAAAATATATAATTACCTTAATTTCCTATAAATTAGTGATGCAAAAATTATTTATTTAGTTAAAAATAAATAATACTATTTTTATTAAAATAATAATACCCATAAAAGGAAAAAACACATGACCAAGACTTATTGGTGGAATATATATAATCCATAAGCATGCAAGGGTCAACTTGTGTACCACTTGAAGCCTTATAAGAGTAATTATAAAACTTATATTATTTTAATTTAAATGATGTAAAAGTTGTCACCTCCATAATTTAATAACTATAACATTTTAATTGATGGGTTTTTAGAAGATAAATTCGTGTAAAAGTATTATTATGAAATTTGGTATATTTATCTTCATCATGGTATTTAATTTTTATTTTTTATGAAACCAATATGTATATTAAATAATTATACAAAAATGATGTAGTAATTATTTTATTAATAGAAATATCAAATTAATGTTATTAAAAATATTAAAATAAATATTATACAAACTAATTAATGTTCTCCACAAATTTTCAAGAATAATATAACATGTAAAGAAAATAATAAATATTTTTTTCCGAATATATATTTTGTGTGGATTTAATTTAAATTCAAACAAATGAATATTGTTAATTAATATTTTATAAAAATACCATATTATTGAATTTTTTAAAAATCACAAGAAAATTAAAAAATTAAAAAATGAAAATTATATGGTCTAAAATTTCATAAAATATCCAATTATAGATAATTCATAACATGTAAGTATGTATTTATAACCATTAGAAATTTAAAATATTATTACAACAACAAAAATTAAATATATAAAATAAAAAAATAAAAATGATAAGGTTTAAAATAATATAATAATGTGTATAAATTTTATTTGATTATGATATTACAACCCTATATCTTCTAATCTAATATGTTGAGTTATTTGGGGGATTTTAATGTGGGGTTTGAGTTTATTATAAATTAATATTATTGAGGATTCCAAAAGTGCCCCGCCCCTCTCTTATAAAAGGGCACCTCCTCCCTCTTCTCTTCACTCCATTTTTATCCTTTAAAATTGGCCAAACCCAGTAAATTTAACTTCTTCCCTTCCATAGATTCATAATAGATGTCCTGTCCTTCTTCAATGATAATATTCAGTGCCCTAAGTAGAGGATTAGAAGTGACATGTCTAAGAAGAGGTAATACCTTTTACAGATTATTTCAAACTTCTTTCTTCTTCTACGTCCACTATTTGAGTTTTATTATTATTAAATAATAAATATAGTATCAATTTTATACTAACATATTATTATTATTATTAAAAAACAATATTCCATCTTTTATCCATCCTCTAAAAAATTAAATCACCACGCATGTGTACGTACGACCTACCGTCTCCAAGCCATGGAGTAATATGTTTTTCATCACCAACAAACATGGATGGGTATAATTATGGAATAAATAAATATATATTATTATTTTAATTTGATATTTATTCTGAAATATTATACACCATACACTTCAGTACAATTCCACAATCATGGAAATGATATCGTCACCCGTGTGTATGTACGACCTACCGTTTCCACGATGTGATGTGATTCGTTCTACATGATCTTAATTAAAGAATGGTTATATAAATGAATTTAATGAGTAGATATTTTATATATTATAATAATAACATTATTCAAATGATATAACTATAATCTAAATAATAGGAATAATAATTTATTCGACAAAACAAGCATATGAACATAAAGCTATTAACACTCGAAGAACAAGTAACAATGAATTGTTACTAATAATAAAATAAGAATATGACCATATTAGATATCATAAAAATGAATATGATTCTGGAATAAGTCAATTACATTATTAAAATCATCATACCATAGGTTCATATATGTACAATGCATATCAGACCTAAGGTACGGGATAATTATTCAATTGTCGTTCTTATCAGAAATTGTTTATTCGTAATTATTTACTATGGTAATATTTATCATCCATGTCCATGTTTCCTAAAAAAATTCATAAATGGTTTACTATAATTCCATGTATTTTTAAAGTCGTTTTCACCCTTTGTATAATATTACCACAAGGTATGGAAAGTCTCTTTTTTTTACCATACGAGGTACTTTCGTACTTTTCTAGAAAAAGATTGAGAAGAATTTTTTTAAACATATACAGTATGAATGGATTTTTTTTAATAATGACTTATTTTCATAAATATTCCTCTACAATATTTCATTATTATTTTCAAAAAATTATTTTCTTCTAAAATTGCATGGAATTTTGAGAAAAGAAAACTATTTTTGAAAAAGAAAGTATTTTTTCCTCAGGAATTCATTTCAAGTATTTTATCTAAATTATTTTCTATCTAAGATGACATTAATTAATATGGTTATGTATAAAGTATAATGTTTCTATTATTTACATGGTTTGATATTGTTTATGATGAAATGATTTCCATTGTTTTATTTGGATTATGTTATGATGGGATGATGTTTATAAAACTCTTATATTTGTTGGTTATAATAAATGATTTATGTATATTCTGTGGCACATGTAAAAATGATTTCAATATGATATGGTTGGGACCAATATATCCCTCCAATGAATTAGGTAATGATTTATATCTCATGATGTAGACATGGATAGAACGACAAGTTAATCTGGTTCACTAATACAAGGCTATAACATCAAGTAAACCCGGATTACTAATGGGCTATGTCCACTATGATGGTCTTGGAATAAATTCCATGGGTACTATGGACATCATAATATGTGATTATTTGTATTCAATAATTACATGTTTTATTCCATTGATATTGTTTCATGGTTATGGTTCCATTATGATCCATTCCTTACGTACTCCCAAGATTTATGTTATTTCTCAAGATATTGCTGATTAAATTTTATGCTCATGTTTTTACGTTCAAATGATTATGGTTTGTTTTATGTTCACCATTTTTACCCTTGTTGATAATTTTAGCTCACTCTTTATATGTTTTCTTTTCCATAGGATATAAAGAGAGTTTTTATCTAGAAAACAAAATGGGAAGATATTTTTGAGAGATGTTGAAGATTTTTCACCATTATTTGAAGATTATGTTTCGAGTTTCCACGGACACTAAACTAATATGGTATTTTGGAGTTTATCATTTTCATGTATTAAGTATTCCACAAAAGAAATGTGATGTCCATTTACATCAATCTTGGGTCTCTTCAGTTGGAATCAGAGCGAAGGTTAAGTCAACCTTTGATAACTAGGATGCGAAAACTATAGTGAGATCCCTAGAGATATTTCTAAGCTATGCCTAGGGATTTCCTCAATGATATGTATAACAATAGGTTAAAATCCTATAATTATGATTACTATCATGAATAACATAGGATTAAACCTATAATTTTAGGGATTGAATGTACCCCCCCCCCCTTGACTATATTGTTTCCATAGTAAGATTTTTGTCTTTCAGAATATTCTTTTTTGGTTTTATAAAATGGATGGTAACAAGAGGATTCATGTTAATGGAGAATATGATGGAAAATGGAATGATATTCTTTATGAAAACCCAAATGAAATGGGAGATAGAAGGAGAAAGATAATTTTTATTCCAAATCAGCAATCTTATAATATGATCAATAATCTCAATATTGGTGAGTTTCCAGAAGAAACTAATAAGAGAAAGATGGAGTTTCATGTTGATCCTAGAGGAAAGAATGGTATATTATCCTCATTTAAATCATGTTAGAGGAGAAAAAATTAATATTTTTTCAAAGGAACTGTAATTTTCTTTGGGTGTGGAAAACAATGACACAAAGCCAGTAATTGCAAAGGAAAATGATTAGTTAACACAATGGAAAAGGATAATTTTATTACTAATACAACTATGACTATTAAATGCTTTAAATGTTGAATGTATGGGCATTAAACAAATTGATGTCCTGAGGTAAAATCAAAAGGAGAGAATCGGCAGGGTCATATGGGTAGTATTTCTTTTGTTGGTGATGAAGAAACTACAAATGATATATGAGATGAAAGAAGTGTTGTGGAATAAAATGATGAAACTCGGTCAATGGATTAAGAAGGTAGTGTAATGATTGCATGTTTATCATGATTAATATTGTATAAGTATTTTAATGGTAGTATAGAATAAAGAAACTTCTAAGGATTTTTACACTAATTTTTTTCCTCAAGTATTCGAAAGTATATGTTGATTGGTATTAGTAACCGTGAAAGGATATTCAGATATTTTTGGAAGGACCCTAATATGTGCATAATGAAGGGATTAAGAGATAATAAAATGTTTGAGAGTATTAATGATCTCTTCATTGATAAAATGAGAAAGTGATATCCTGGTTTGAGAATTTAGTTTTTTTGGTATATTTGGTTTATGGAATGATTTAATTTTGATGGAATTCATGTTGTCACTATGGTTCTACGGTAATTTAAGTTATTATCACATTTCAAGAGGATTTATTATGAATTTATTAAATAGTTTGTTATGTTAAAAATAAGATACATCTTATGATATATGGGGGATAAATGATGTTGTTCACATGCTTGTTATATGACCATCCTGGTAAATATTTTCTTCATACTGTGGGATTAGACATAATTATTTTGGATAAGCCAATAGGTTGGAATGGATTTAGTTGGAAATCAGATAGTATCTTCTAAGAATATAACTTTTTTTACATATATTCATTCTATAATGTTATAAAAGTATAGTTTTAAAAAAAGGACAACCCATAGGATGGGCGAAATCTCATCGCATCAGACAAGGTTGTGGGAATTGAACCAACAATAAAAGTGCTAATGGACTTTATCGGCTACCACTGGCATACAAGAAGTTCCTGGTTAGTATAAATAAATTTCATTTTATTGAGGGGTATGATAGATAAAGTATAAGTCCATTTTTGAACCATATATGATTAACCTCACCATAGATGGACATATGCATATTTAATATCATGTAATAAATTTTTTTTGATTGAGACAGAAGGAATGAAGTGTCATTTTATCGTATGATATGAATACACTTGAAGAATGAAAAATTCAATTTCATTTCATTAAATAAGATATGAAGTGGAAATTGTTCATGGAATGACCAATGATGATATTACACTGAAATCAAGGAAGTATTCCTCCTTAAGAAAAAATTCATCAAAATTGTGGAAATGATCTTGAAAACCAAATTTTTTTCCGAGTACCCTTTAATATGATAAATCAGATGGAACCATAGATCATCACAAATTTATGGATTTATTATTGTTGAGTTTTTCTTATACATGTTCTCTACCACTCTCAATCAAAACCTGATGGTTATATTTCTCTTTCATATCCATGTTTTCACTTTTGTTATCTTATGTTGAAACCCAGTGAGAAGTTAATTTGGGTAACCAGTATGTTTCATACTTAACATTTAAAAATTATGTTTTAGTATTTGTTTTTATGATGTTGGTTTCTATGAAAGAAACTTTCATGTAGTAAATCATTACAATCCCCAATGAATTAAGAGGTCGAAATTCATTTTAATGGGTGTGGAATATAACACCCTGAGATTTAATGAGATAGATTCATTTTAATTTCATTGATGTATTGTGTAGTATAATAAACCAATATTATCTTGCACTATATGAAACACTATATAAGATAGCAGTATATAAAACACAATTCTTGGCTTGTGTTGCACACAATTCCATGTTCTTTTGATTGAATTCATCTCTAGTAACACCAAGTATATATTTTGTTCAATATATAAACTATGTTTTGATTATGTTATACGTAACACCAAAGTAATATTTCAATACACACAACACTGTCATGTCTTGTGTTACACACAAGAGCGACCATCCTTGATAGCTTGTGTTGTACACGATAATAAGTTTAACTAAAAAATGATATATAATTTTTATTTAAATGTTTTATAAACTAGAATTTTTGATTAGTATTAATAACATTTTGAATTTTATAACATTACCATTCATCTAACACATTCTCTATAACATAGATTGAAAACAAAATAAATTTTTTGTATGAAATAAGTATTTTTTTTAAAAAGCAGTCTTGAAACATTTTGATGGCGCACAAACGTTAAATATATTTTTTGACATGTTTATAAGTCAATTTGACAGAATAAACTTCTTCATTGAATCGGTATATAAAAATATATGTTGGCTAAATTTTTAATATTTTTATGATAACTATAATATTTTAATGAATATTAAAAATACACTAAATTTTACTTAAAAAAACTATTTTATCGAGATAATTTATATGGTTAAAATATAATAATAAATGGTTTAAAGTATAAATATAATATATTTTTACCATTTAATATATTTTATTTCATTATCATTATATTTACATTGAATTAATTGGTAAAAACATTTCAATCTTTTCTAATATTTTTGACAAAAACTTGTTTTTTTCGATCACAGGATTAATTTTAAATTAATTACTGCATATCATATGTTTTGAATTTGGAAAAATGGACTCCATATTTGGAATCAGGAGTTACATATTTTTTAAATTTTTAACTTCTATTTTTAGACATTATTAATAGTAACTACGGTAAATTTTATTTTCCAAAGTTAAAGGTAAATCTGGTAATTAAGGGTAAAAATAATATTATAAATTTTACATATCATTTGTTTTAATATAATTGGATAATTATATTTCTCACTAAAACATACTTGGATCAAAATAGTATCTATTATAACCCACTAGGATGAGATTAGGACATTTATTTTATTTTAATTAATGAGTAGTCAAATATGTCTCACTCAAACTATAATAATTAAATTATTTTTAATATAAGGATATATAGAAAATAAATTATAATATTAATAACTATTTTAAAAATAAATTTTATTCCTTATTCATGGTAATATATTTTTAATAATTATGGAATATATAACTACCGTAATAGGTTATACATTAATTATGCTGAAATTATTTATTTAGTGAAAAAGCAATAATAATATTTTTATTAAAATAATAATACTGATAAAAGACCCCAACACTTGGCCAAAAATTATTTTTCGAGTATATATAAACTATATTCATCCAAGTGTCGACTTGTGGACAACTTGGAGCCCTATAAAATTGATTATGACACTTATATTATTTTATTTTAAATGATGTCAAAGTTGTCACCTTAATAATTAAATAATTATAACATTTTAAATGATGGGTTTTTTAGAATCTAAATTCGATTAAAAGTATTATTATGCGTTCTAGAAGATTTATATTCATCATAGTATTTTATTTTTAATTTTTACGCAACAAATAAATATATTAAATAATTATACAAAAATGATGTTGTAATTATTTTATTAAGAGAAATATCAAATAAATGGTAATAAAAATATTAAAATAAATAATATATGAACCCATTAATGTTCTACATGAATTTTATAGATGAATATAAAATTTTAGGAATCACTTAAATATTTTGGTTTGAATATATCTTCTGTGAGGATTTTATTTAAATTCAAATAAATGAAAAGTTTCAAAATTGACACTATTTATATTTTTTAAATATATCTTATTATTAAATTTTATAAAAAACACAAAAAATAATTAAAACTTCTAAAATTAAACATATATGGTCTAGAATATAATAAATTATCTAATTATGGAAAATTCACAACACATAAGTAAGTATTTATAACAATTCCAAATTTATAATATTATTACCACAAATAAAATAAAAAATGTTTAAATAAGTAATAATCAAAATGATATGCTTTAAAATAATATCAAAACATGTATAAACATTATGGGTTTAAGAGATTACAAACCTATATCATCTCATCTTAGAAGTTGAGTTATTTTGGAGGTTTTTATGTGGGTTTTTGAGTTTATTATAAATTAATATTTGTAATGTTTCCAAATGTTTCCCCATATTCTCTTATAAAAGGGAACCTCCTCCATCTTCTCATCACTCTATTTGTTTCCTTTAAACTCAAAAAAAAACTATCCATTTCCATTCTCCACTTCCGTATAAACATACTAGATGTCTTGGGATTCTTCAAAGACTGTATTAAGTAACCAAAGTGGAGGTTTAGAAGAGGCACATCGAAGAAGAGGTAATATCCTTTACAAATTATATCAAAATTCATTCTTCTTCTACGTCTTCTATATGAGTTGTTGAATTGTTAAGTAATAAATCATGTGTCAGGTGTATAATTACATGATATTATTAATATTAAACAAAGATATTCCACCTTTTATCTATCCTATGAAAAATGAAATCACCACGTGTGCATATGTATGACCTACCGTCTCCACGCAGTGGTGTAATATGTTTTTCATCAACAACAAACATGGATTGGTATAATGAAGGAATATATAACTATATAATATTATTATAAAGTTACATTTAATATTAAATATTATAAACCATACACTTCAATATAATTCTACAATCATGGAAATGATATCGTCACTCGTGCGTATGTACGGTCTATCATCTCCACTATGTGATGTGATTCGTTCTTCATGATCTCCATTGATTAATGATTATATAAATGAATTGAATAAATAAATATGATATATATATATTTTTAAAATACCATTGTGTAAATGATATAAATAAAACCTAAAAAGAGTAATAAAAATTTATTCGACCAAACATGCATAATAACATAAAGTTGTTAACACCGAAATAACGAATAACAATGAAATGTTACAAATAAACAGATAAGAATATGACCATATATGATATCATAAAAATGACTATGATTCTCGAATAAGATAATGACATTACATAAATCATTATATAGGAGGTTTGGATATGTACAAATCATATCATGCCTATGGTAAGGGATAATTATTCTAATCTTGTTCTTATCCGAGATTGTTTATTCGTAAGTATTTACTGGGGTTATATTTATCATCCATATCCATTTTTTCAATTATTGCTTTCATACAATGTTTATTATTCTTCCATGTATTTATAAAGTCATTTTTACCCTTTTTTGACTTTTACCACATGCTATGGAATGAATCATTAATTTTTTACCAAAAGAGTTACTTTTTGACTTTTCTAGAAAAAGTACAAGAAGAGTGTTTTTTTAAACTTATAAGGTATGAATGGATTTTTATAATTTCATAACTCCTTATTTCCAAGAATATTACTCTAAAATATTTCATTATTATATTCAACAAAATTATTTTCATTTAAAATTTCATTGAAAATTGAGAAAAGAAAATTATTTTTCAGAGGGAAGGATATTTTCCTCAAGAATTCATTTGAAGTGTTTTATCAAAACAATTTTCCATCTAAGATGAAATTCTTTAATACAGTTATGTCTCAAGTATAATGTCCCTATTATTTACATGTTTTTATATTTTTTTTATGATGAAATGATATTCATTGTTTTATATAGATTATGTTATGATGAGATGATGTTTATGAAACTCATTTTATTAGTTGGGTAATGATGAATGATTTATGTTTATTTTGTGGTAATAGTAAAAATGATTTTGTTATTATATGGGTGGGACCTATATATATCCCTCCAATTCATTTGGTAAAGATTTATATCTCATCAGATAGTCATGGTTGGAACAGTATGTAAATCTGGTTCAGTAATACAGGGCTGGACTGACAAGTATGCCCGGTTCGGTAATGGACTTCTTCCACTGTGATGGTCTTAGCAGAAATGTGTTGGCTACTATGGAAATCATATTATGTGCTCATTAGTTTTCCATAATTAAATTTTTTATTCCAATTATTTGTTCATGGGTAATGTTCCTTTATTATCCATTCCTTACACACTGCCATGATTTTTTTTCATTACTCTAGATTTTGTTGTTCATGTTTTATGTTCATGTTTTTCGTTAAATGTTAATGGTTTGTTTTATATTATCCATGTTTAACCATGTTGAGAATTTGCTCTCACCCTTTATATGTTTTATTTTCCCCATGATATATGGAATGGTTTTAGATAAGAAATCCAAAGGGGTAAGATCTTTATGAGTGATTTTGTAGACCTTTCACCATTATTTGACGATTATGTTCCATGTTCTGAATACACTAAACCATTATGGTCTTTAGCCCATTATTTTTGTCGTGTATTAAGTATTTAGAAAAAATAAATATAATTTCCATGTACGTCATGCTTGGGTCACTTCAAACTCCATGTGTCTACACTGCATCCTCTGCATACCTTTTTTCAACGCATATAGTATTTTGAAGTTCTTTATTTCTACGATGAAAGCTGATTTTCATAACTGATCAACAATCACTGAAATGACATCACAACCTTCATGATAAATATGTAAAAAATTGATTAAATCCTTTGATATGTCATCCAATTTACACTCAATAATAGGCAAGTGCTGCAACAAACCTGCATGAATACAATTCTCATCCTTTACTGATATAAAACCAGACGTCGAGCAACATAATCTATGACATCTCATTTCATCCAGGGACACCAAAAATTGTAAGAACCCATATCTTCATTTTAGGTATGTTTTTCCCGTTTCTCGTTGTTTTTGAGAAAAAGAGTAGAATCTGGAAATTTTCTAAGTACACGTCGTGTACTTTTTTGTCGCGCAAGGCCATGTGTTGGTCGTGTCTAGGCCACACATACAGTGTGTTGGGGAAATGTAGAGGCCGCTTAATGTGGTGTATGGATAATCCTAATACACGCCGTGTACTCTAAAAGTACACACTGTGTACTTTATTTTTTTTCATTAAACAGACCGGGGTCATGACATAACCCCGAATACATATTCTTCTCCAGCTTCTTCGATTGAGAGAGAGGGTATGGCCACAGATCTTCTTTGATCCACTGATCCATCACCTGTAGTCCAAATCAAATGTCGTTAGTTTCAGTAGAATCGTTGTAGTGATTCCTTGATATCTCATTGGCCACATTTAATGATTCCTTCTCTTGTGAGAGTTATCTGAGGTTGAACATTTTAGACGTTTTTGCAGAAATTCTCTGTTCTAGGCTGATTCACTGGCCATGGATCAATTATATCGATCTCCTAGGATCGATGTAGGTGGTTTGTTTCCATACGTTGAATGTCATTGGTTTTTTGGTGAAAAAGTGATGGATACCAATGTATCGGTTATATCAGGTTAGGTTTTTCATCCTGTATTGTTATCTTCCTTAGATTTCGTGTATTCTTGAGGTTATTAGATGATTAATAGTTTCTTTTTAGCATGTTGAGGATCACCCCTTCGGTGTTTCCCTGGTTTGGTTGTTTATCACTGTTTGGCTTAGGTTGCCTATGAGGTAGACCTTGTTGCATTTCTCACTTGACATGATATAGTTGATTGCATGTATTTCCTACTGTTTATATGCTTTTGATGCATTATAGTTATTAGAAAATTAGTTTTTTGAGCTTAATTTTGGCTTCTAACAGTCTATTACGCACGACTACACTACTCAGGGCTTTGGGAACATGATGTGGTAGACTAAAGAGGGAATTGACAATTAAGGGCTTCCCTAGAGAGTCTGTTATAAATTAGTATCATTCGCAGGACCTATGCGAATGAGACTTTGTGATTCCTTAGAGTGTCCTTAGTTATGTATCGAGACAATATGGGAAATTATATGTAAGTTCTTCCTCAATGAGTCTATAGTTATCATTGGAAGACCACAAGGGAATTGACAGTGAGATCTTCCCAGAGTGTACGTGCCTTTTTATGTTTACTTGACTAGAGGGGTATGCCAGTGTGAGCCACCCATAGAGTCACCATGGATATTTTTTGGTTGGTTGTGATGAGTCCACCAAGCCAAAAAAAATAATTTTTTTGTACTGCTTGTAGTTTTCGTAGTCTGCTGAGATACCTATTGTGTTACTTGTTATGCTTTGAGAATATAGAGTTGTTTGCTACATATATCGGTTGAAAATTTAATGAGTGAATTAAATAAATAAATAAATGTGAATGGATATTGGTAGGATGGTTTACTTTTTTTTAGTCTTGTTTCTCTACTACATTTATTTCTTGTACTTTTGTTATATTTCTCACTGACAGTAGGGCACAGATCTTGTGGTTATTGCCTACTGGGATTAGTCTCACACCCTGTTTGGGTCCTTCTTTTTAGCCCAAATAGGTTATATGGTTGCAAGTGTGGATAGGTATTGTGGACCTTCTACTTCAGGTACATGATGGCTAGTTGGAGCTGGAGAGCATAGGACCAAGCTTAGGCTTGCGATGCTGCTGGAGTTGTTTTTTACTTTTAGTGCTTTTTTCCCAGTTATATTTCAGCACGTTTTGGTGTTTTCTTCTTTCCTTAGATTCATGTACCGTGCTGCATCATTATTATATTATACATTGTTTCCGCTATATATTTTCAGTTATTGTATGTTGTTTACTGCTTCCGCTATTGACTGTTACTTCCTGTACCTTTTATACCTTACCAAATGAGGGCATAGTTTCCCAAATAACTTACCAAGGCCCTCACTGCTAGTCGGCAGCCTCTGGTGTTTGGAGAAATGTTCTTGAGGTAATGTGGTGAACTAGGCATGGGGCACCCATTGAGGGGCTCCGGATTCAGGTCGTTACAAGTGGTATCAGAAGAGTTTCATTCCTTTTCTGTTGACTTACTATTTAGAAACATTAGACAGGGTTATGATGGAATATGTAGATGGTAAATAGCTATAATCGGGCATTCTAGAACCCATGTATAGGGAAAATGAATGTTTACCTAGAATATTGAAATTTTTTATTTTTTTCAAATATTAAAGTTTAATTGATTTCACCATTGGGTGGTGCACTTGTTTTGTGCTATTACTGTTTGTATGATTTTCATTCTATATTGTTGCATCCCTATAAGATGAGGGTATTCCATCTTATGCATCATATAGTCACTTGTTAGAAAATCACAAGTCATGCATTTTTCCATGCCATCTAGGTTACATTAGAAATTTCATGTTGTTGTGATAGAATTTGTGATAGACGATACATGTTGTTGTGATAACTGCTGTGATAGAATACATTCTATGTTGAAATGGTATCACTTTTTTAGATCTTCTTTATCATGGATGCCAAACTTTGGTCTTAGAGGTGTTATGGGCCCTTGAGGATCAGAATTTGGTGGGTTGTGAGTTGTTATACTGTTTACTTGTTATAAGATTTGTTATGATTCCATGCTTTGATTCGCAGGGAGTATTTCCCCTGACGGATCATAATTTGGAACCTTAACAGTTTTTTTCGTGTGTTTTCTAGGTTCCGGTGTAGTTCTAAGGCTACATTCCAGAAAAATCCAGAATACACGGTGTGTAATTTATGCATACGTGTCGTGTAGTTTTAACCGTGTCCCTGACTGTGTTGGGCGGAGACACGAGGTTGTAATGTTTCCTGTAGGAACACGCTATGTAGACTGTAATAGGTATCCGGTCGTGTCATGAATAACAAGGGTCGAGTTTTCCTTCAAGTGAACATTGTTTTCCTTGGGAACACGTCGTGTATAGTTGACCTTGTAGCTGGCCGTGTAGCCAACAACACCTGTTGATGTTATGCTTCCATGTACATGCAGTGTCCGTATGGAACACACTATGTAGTGTCGATCATGTTTCATGCCGTGTCACTTACAACACGGGCTAGGTAAGGCATGTCAAGTACATGCAGTGTCTCCTTTGACACGCCGTATAGTAGAAGTCTGTGTGCCAGTCCGTGTGACTAACGACACAGACATGGGAGTGGTCATAAGGACACGCCATGTAAATGGACAACACGCCCTGTGGTTTCCTGCTGGGACAATCTGTGTTCCCAGCCATGTAAGAGTGAACGGGCAGAGAGGAAAAGGGTTAGTACATGCCGTGTATTTTAAGAAAATGCTGTGTAGTCGGGTGGTTTATACAGCCATATATGGAAAAGGTACACGCCCAGGGGAAACTTCTAAGAAACATGTCGTGTAGTAGTACTACACGCCGTGTAGTCATGTTTTCCCAAATTTCAATGTTTTCCATCATGTTCTATTTTACATTGATAGTCATCCAGGCGCTTATTATGGAGAGAAAGATAAGGAATACTGGAGCTGTGGACCAGGGTGTTTCCACATCCATGGCTGATTCCTTTCAGGAAGATAGCGGGAAGCGCCACCGAGAGTTTACACAAGGTGATCCGAGGAAGCGAGGTGTTCTTTCTGGTAGATGAGATCTTATTTCTGACACCCAATTGGTGTGTTATCAGTGTGGAAGGAGTGGGCATAAGAATCCTCAGTTCCCAAGAGACCTAGTGGAATGACGATCATGCGGAAAGATGGCTCATCTGCATCATTTATGAAAGGTTCTTCTTCCAGCGACTAGCTAAGGAGGAACATTTTAGACTCCGCACTCAAGATCGGGATTACCAGTTCGGCAGCAAGACTGGGGGGATGGAGTTCTTAAGGTATTTCAGGCCAGGGTAGAGGCCATGGATGTAGTGGTTAGGCTCAAGGAGGGTTAGCTCAGGGATCTCAGGCTTCTACATAGGGTCGCGGTGCATGCAAGAATTTCGTGGTAGAGCAGATTCATCAGGATCAGGATCCTGGACCTTCTACAGTTCGAGGTATGATTTTAGTAGCCTCAGTTTTATCATCTTCAATTTTTGATACAGGATCTTCTTATATATTTATTTCTTTGCACACTGTGGAAAGCCTTAGACTTACTGTTTATACTTCTGAGGAGGTGATGACGCTAGACACTCCCTTGGGAATTAGAACTGCTAGCATGCATCAGTGTTTAGACTACCCCCTCGAGGTTAGTTGGTGTCGTTTTTCGTGGAGTCTCTATGTTTTAGAGACAAAAGGCTATGATTTCATTCCCATGATGGACTGTTTAGTTCCCTCCTAGGATTTTGTCGATTTATATCACCGCAGGGTGAGTTTCGCATCACCAGAGGTGGGATATTTTCATCATAAAGGAGAATTGGATGTTCATGCAAGCAGAGTTGGACCAGAGCATCATGGGTTGGGCGGTGTTACGACCTAGATTTCTAGCTTATATCTGGATGACCACGGGACTTCTCAGATAGATTTCCCACCAGTGGTTGATCGCTTTCCAGATGTCTTTCCAGAAAACTTTTCAGGTTTGCCTCCAAAGCGAGAGGTAGACTTCTCTATTAATCTTGTTCCAGGAGAGACATCGGTGTTCATTCCTCCTTATAGGATGGATACACCTATGTTTTAGGAGCTCATGAAGCAGTTGGAGGGGTTACACGAAAAGGGTTTCATCCGACCCAGTACATATCCTTGGGGTTCGCATGTCCTATTTGCGAAGGAGGTAGGTAGAACCCTCAAGATTTGTGTGGATTATCGGAAGCTGAACCAGTTGACGGTCAAGAACTGATATCCATTACAACGGATATATGATATCATTGAACATCTTTGAGGAGCCAGTGTGTTATTGAAGATCGACTTGAGATCTGGCGACCACCAATTGCGTGTCAGACCAACTGATATACCTCTTATGGACTTCCAGAGCAGGTATGGTCTGTATGTGTATTTGGATATGTCATTCAGTCTCATGAATGTGCTAGCAGTTTTCATGGAACTGATGAACAGAATTTTCCATCCATACTTGGATTATTTTGTTGTGGTTTTCATGTATGATATCTTGGTGTACTCTCACACTCAACATGAACATGCTACCCATCTTGAGATCATTTTGAGTACACTAAGGGAGAATCAATTATATGATAAGATCTCGAAGTGACACTTTTGGATGAATGAGATTCACTTCCTAGGTCATGTCATCTCAGAGATAGGAGTATCAGTATACCCAGAGATGGTGAGAGCTGTAGTTAACTAGCAGCAGCTAAAGAATTCCTTCGAGGTACAGAGTTTCTTAGGGTTAGCTGGTTACTACATAAAGTTTATACAGTACTTCTGATGCCTAGAAGCACCGTTGATGGGCTTGACTAAGAAAGGGGCAGAGTATGTTATTTCAGAAACATACGATTCATCCTTTAAGGATCTAAAGGGGACATTGACTTTAGCACCGATTCTAGTTTTTTCGGAGCCCAACAAGAGTTATACAGTTTTCTGTGATGCATCTGGCATCAGGATTGGAGCAGAGCTTATGCAGGAGGATCGTGTTGTTGCATATGGATCTTGGCAGTTGAGGCCCCATGAGAGGAACTATCCTACACATGACCTGGAGTTAGGTATAGTTGTCCATGGTTTGCATTGTTGCAGACATTATCTTCTGGGAGATAATTTTGTGGTATATATTGACCACAAGAGCATCAAATATATCTTCACACAGCATGACTTGAATCTGAGATAGTGGAGGTTGGTTGAGTACCTGTAGTCTTTCGATTTCGAGATTTCTTATACACCTGGGCAAGTAAATGCAGTGGATAATGCACTGAGCAGGAGGACTCAGATACAGGCAGTTCAGGAGGCCAGTATTGAGTGGAATCTTATGGATCTGTTCTCTGAGATGAATTTGGAGGTCTACGTCAAATAGGGGTAGAATTTTATTTCTTCAATAGCTCTTACCTATACCCTACTCAACCAAGTTCGAATGAGGCAACTATCAAATTCTGAAGTCCAAGTCCAACGGGAAAGCATGTCAGGAGAGGACCATCTTCCCGGATGGACCATGGGAGAGGATAAGATATTTCTTTTCCAGGGACGTGTATGGGTGCCAACAGATGTACGCGAGGAGATTATGCAATACATTCATTCCCCAGTTTGGGAAGTTCATCCTGGCATCACCATGATGTATCATGATCTACACTGCCAGTATTGGTGGCCAAGTACGAAGAGAGATGTTGTTGGTTTTCTCATAAGATGTTCCACCTATCAGTATGTGAAGGTAGAGCCCCAGCGACTAGCAGGGCTATTACAGCAACTACCCATTCATAAGGGGGAGTGGAATGCTGTCATGATGGACATCATTACAGGGTTACCAAGATCACCTCGAGGGAATGACGCGATATGGGTTTTCATTTACACGCTCACAAAGGTTGCTCACTTCTTGCCGATTAAGGAGACCTTCAGTGTCGATGATCTTGGATGGTTTTACATCAGTGAGATTTTATGCTTGTATGGGGTTATGAGTACTATCATTTCAGATAGGGATACCCGCATTACGTCGAATTTCGGGTAAGGGCTACATGGGGCATTGGGTACAGAGGTACTTTAGAGTATATCTTACCATCCCCAGACAGATGGTCAGTCAGAGCGTATGATTCAGGTACTAGGGGACGTGATACGAGCATGCATCCTTTATTTTAGAGGTTCTTAGAAGATACATATAAGTCTATTGGATTTTTCCTACAATTATAGTTTTCAAGAAATTATTCAGATGGCACCTTACGAGGCCTTGTACGGTAGACCATGCCGATCACCATTATTTTGGCTCGAGGTAGGAGAGGCAGCTATGATGGGACCTCGTCTTGTTCAGGATACCACAGAACAAGTGGAGCTTATTTGGAAGAGGGTGGATACTATAGAGTCTCAGCAAGAATCATATGTTGATCAGTGGAGGCGACCATTGGATTTCAAGGTCGGATATCAGGTTTTCCTACGTGTTACCTCGAGGTTGGGACACAAGAGGATCTGTAGATATGGTAAGTTTTCACCAAGATACGTCGGGTTGTTTGAGGTTATGGAGAGAGTCGAGCTGGTTTCTTATAGGTTGTAGTTTCCTCAGAGGTACCATGCTATGCATGATGCTTTCCATGATTCTCAGCTTCGCTGGAATTTCTCAGACCCATCTCATGTTTTTCAACTCAAGGAGGTTGAGCTGGAGCAGGATGCATCATTCAAGGAGAATCCTATCATGATTGTTGATCCTAGTTAAAAGATACTCTGTGGCTAGTCTGTTCCTCTGGTACGGGTCCTATGGCAGCACAGCCGTGTATAGGACGAGACTTGGGAGAGGGAGGCCGATATGCGATCACAGTGGCCAGAGTTGTTCGAGGTTTCTTCTTCTCCACCAAGTTAGGGAAATTCGGGGATGAATTTATTTAGGGGGGATGTTTTTAAGAACCCAGATCTTTTTTTCAAGTATGTTTTTCCATTTCTGGTCGTTTTTGAGAAAAAGAGGAGAATCTGGAAATTTTCCAAGTACACGTTGTGTACTTTGTTTCTGCGCAAGGCCATGTGTTGGCCATGTCCGGGCCACACACATGGTTTGTATGGGTAATGTGAAGGCCTCTTAATGTGGTTTATGGAAAATCCAAGTACATGATGTGTACTCTAAATGTACACGCTATGTACTTTTTTTTCATTAAATGGACTGGGGTCGCGAATTAACCCTGAATACGTCTTCTTCTCTAGCTTCTTCGACCGAGAGTGAGGGTATGGCCGCAGATCTTCTCTGATCCACTGATTTGTTACCCACTTTTTGAATCGAACTCTGTCAGTTGCAATAGAATAGCAGTAGTGAGTCCTTCGTTCCTCTTTGGCCATGTTTCATGATTCCTTCTCTTGTGAGAGTTTTATGAGGTTTAACATTTTAGACATTTTTGAAGAACTTCTCCATTATAGGCTGATTCATAGGCCAAGTTTTCAGTATATCGATCTCCTAGGATTGAGGTAGGTGGTTTGTTTCCTTACGTTGAATGTATTTGAGTTTTTTGTTAGAAAGTGTTGGATACCCATGTATCAGGTATCTATGTTTAGGGTTTTGATCCTATATTTTTATCTGCCTTAGATTTCTTTTATGATTGAGGATATTAGACGATTAAAATTTGTTTTTTAGCATTTTGAGGATCACCCCTTGGGTGTTTCCTTTTTTGGATGGTTATCTCTATTTGGATTAATTTTCCTGTGATGCAGACCTTATTGCATTTCTCTCTTTCCTTGATATAGTTGATTGCATGTATTACCTACTATTTATATGATTTTGATACATTTTATCTATTAAAAAAGTATTTTGTTGAGAATACATTGGGATGCTAACAGTCGATTACACACGACTACACTACTTAGGGCTGTGGGAACCTGGTGTGTTAGACTAAAGATGGAATTGATGATTAAGGGATTCCCTAGAGAGTCTGTTATAAATTAGTATCGTTCGCAGGACCTATAGGAATGGGAATTTCTGCTTCCTTAGAGTTCCCTTAGTTACGTATCGAGAATATAGGGGGAATTAGACGTAAGTGCTTCCTCGGATATTCTATAGCTATCATTGCTAGACCACAAGGGAATTGACGGTGAGAGATTCCTAGAGTGTATGTGCCTTTGTATGTTTACTTGACTATAGGGGTCTGCAGTGTGAGCCACCCAGAGAGTCACCATGGATATTGTTTGGTTGGTTGTGATGAGTCCACCAATCCAAATAACAAGTTTGTGTTTTTTACTGCTTGTAGTTTAGGTAGTCTTCTGAGATACATGTTCGGTTACTTGTTATGATTTGAGAATATAGAGATGTTTTCTAGATTCCTCGGTTGATAATTTAATGATTGAATTAAATAAATGAATAAATGTGAATGAAGAATGGTAAGATTGTTTACTTTAGTGTACTCATTTTTTTATACTACATTTATTTCTTGTACATTTTATATATTCCTCACTGACAGTAGGGAACAGATATTATGGTGATTGCCTACTGGGATTAGTCTCACACCCTGTTTGGGTGCAGCTTTTTGGCCCAATCATGTTATATGGTTGCAGGTGTGGATAGTGATTGTGTCCCTTCTGCTTCAGGTACATGATTTCTAGTTGGAGCTGGAGAGCATAGGACCGAGCTTAGGCTTGATATGCTGCTAGAGTTGCTATTTACTTGTAGTGCTTTGATCTCAGCTATATTTCAGCACATTTTTGTGTTTGATGCTTTCCATAGATACATGTATTGTGCTGCATCATTATTATTTATACATTGCTTCCGTAGTTTAGTTTCAGTTGTTGTATGTTGTTTACTGCTTTTTCTGTTGACTGTTACTTCCTTTTCCTTGTATACCTTACCAAATGAGGGCATAGTTTCCCCAATAACTTACCAAGACCCTCGCTGCTAGTCTGTAGCCTCTGGCATTTGGGGAAATGTGCTTGAGGTCATGTGGCGAACCAGGAACAGGGTGCCAGTTGAGGGGCTCCAGATTTGGGTCATTGCAAAAATTGTGTCCTTAAGTTGTGGTAAATATTAGAGACTCCTAAGTGTTCCATCAAAGGTGATATATGAAAATCACAATGTACTACCTCATGTTTTGCTACATCTGCAAACAACCTCCCATGAAAAATCATTCATTTCTGACTATCCTGTAAGCATCCCTTAGGAGAATCATCGTGGAATAAAATATCAAGAAACACCTCTTCCTCTGAGCATATCCACTTACACTATTCCACCAAATTCATCGGATAAAACTCCATAATAGTATAATGAAAATAGCCTCTAGTATCATCCACTGTTTCATATAATTCTAGGTCTTCATATTCCTACTTCACTCTCCTATCATATGCTGACTCACAAACTATAGAGACCCGTAGCCTGACGTACATGGACATTTCATTACTTTTTCGGAATACTTAGTACATAACAAAAAAACACACACAAGGATCGTAATAGTTTAGTGTCTTTGGAAACTCGGAACGTAATCTTCTAATCGTGGTGAAAGATCTTCAATATCTCCCATAAAGATCTTCCCTTTTTTTACCTAAAACCTTTCTTTATATCCTGGGGAAAAGAAAACATAAAAGGGTGAGCTCAAATGCTCAGTAAGGGTAAACAAAAGAAATATCAATCACATCATATTCATAAGAACATAACATTTTGGAAATCATAACCTGCAAAAGAGAGCATAATTTCATAACATGGGATAAATCATGGCAGTGAAATGTAATCACAATAATCATAACTTAAAACATAAAACTTTGTGGAATTCACACATAATCATAGAGAATCATTTCTTGTTAGTCAAGACTCATTGCCAAGATTATCTTAGTGGACAAAGTCCCTTTCTGAATTGAGTAACCCTCGTTTCAGTCCTGTTTCACTGAACCGGTATAACCTACCATTCCAGCCATGTCTATCTCATGAGATATAAAATCTTTACCCAATGCATTGGAGGGAGATATAGGTCCCACCCATCTCATAATGATACCATTCTTATGTGTGCCACAAAATCATAAACCATACATCATAGCATAACCCATGAAATAAAATGGGATTCTTAAACATCATGTCATCATAATCCATAAACAATTGATATCATAAGAAAATTGATACCATTTAAATCATAGATAAATTTTACATGAAACATACATATCAAATAATTTCATCTTAGATGGATAATAGTTTTGAGAAAAACACTTGAAATGAATTCTTGAGGAAAATATCCTTTCTTCTTTAAAATCATTTTCTTTTCACAAAATTCCATGCAATTTTAAAAGATAAGGGTTTTGTTGAAAATAATCATGCAATATTGTAGAGGAACTTCTTGAAAATGAGGTGTTATGAAACCGTAAAAATCCTTTCAATCCGTATAAGTTAAAAATAACATTCTCCTCGTACTTTTGTCGGAAAAGTCAAAAAGTACCTTATATGGTAACCAAAGGAAAGATTCCATTCATACAATGTTGTAAAAAGTCAATAAAGGGTAAAAATGACTTTAAACATTAATGGAATAATTGTAAACATTTTATAAAAACATTTTTAGAAAACATGGTCATGGATGATAAACGTAACCCCAGTAAATACTTACGTATAAGCAATCTCGGATAAAAAATGAGATTGAAATTTTATCCCTTACCTTAGGTCCGATTTGCTTTGTATGTGTCTGAAGCTCCTGTATAATGGTTTAAATAATGTTATTGAATTATTCCAGAATCATACATATTGATATGATATCATATGTGGTCATATTCTTAGCTTCTTGTTAGTAATATTTCATTGTTACTTGTTACTTGGGTCTTTATTGCCTTTTGTTCTTATGCGTGTTTTGCCGAATAAATTCTTATTCTTCTTTTAAGGTTATAGATACCTTATATCCAGAATGGTATTAGTGTAACATATATCATATTTATTCATTCAATTCATTTATATAATTACTATGTAATGATGATCATGTAGAACGAGTCGCATCACATCGTGGAGACGGTATTCCGTACGTACGCACGAGTGATGATATCGTTCCTATGATCGTGGAATTGTATTGGAGTACAAATATATTATTTCAGTATCAATATTACTTTATAATAATAATAAATAGTTACTCATCACACCATTATACCCATCCTTGTAAGGTGGTGGTGGAAAATAGATTACACCACGGCGTGGAGACGGTATTCCGTACGTACGCACGCGCGGTGATTTCATTTTTCCGTAGGATGGATAGAAGGTGAATTAGGGTTGTTTCATATTTATAATAACATATCAGTATGTATTTAATACTTATGTTATTACTTTATCATGAAACAACTAAAGAAGAATAAGTTGAAGAAGAAATAAATTGAAAAGATCGGTAACGGATATTACCTCTTCTTTGGAACGCTTCTTTGAATCCTCCACTTAGGGAACTAATATTGGTCTTTGAAGAAGACCAGTAACTCTAGGATTATTCTAGGGAAGTGGAGAGGAGAAAATTTCAG
Source organism: Viscum album (assembly GCA_963277665.1). NCBI lineage: Eukaryota > Viridiplantae > Streptophyta > Magnoliopsida > Santalales > Viscaceae > Viscum > Viscum album. The sequence goes on along the minus strand of OY728151.1, from coordinate 496,881,817 downwards.
GGGTTGTCCGAGCTTGAGTGCTCAATTTGGTGTGAGGAGGAGGGGGAGGAGGTGCCCTTTTATAAGGGAGGAGAGGGGCACCTTTGGAATTCTTAAAAATATTAATTTATAATAAATCTAACCCCACATAAAAACCTTCAAAAATGACTCATATTCGAATATTAGATAAGATAAGGTTGTAATATCATCAACCAATAGAATTTAGACATGTTAGGAATTTATTTTAAACATTATCAACATGATTTATCCTTATTTAATCAATTTAATTTTATTTGTGGTAATAACATTCTAATTTTTAAATTATAACAAATAATTACTTATTTGTTGTGAATTGTCCATAATTTGATTCTTAATAACATTTTAGATCATATAAATTTAAATTTATAATTTTTAAATATTTTGTGATTTTTAATCAATTTTATAATATGTTTTTTTATAAAATAACAATAGTGTCAATTTTGACACTATTCATTTATTTGAATTTAAATAAAATAAATACAGAAGATATGTTCAAACTAAAAGTTTTAATAGATTCATAAAATGTCATATGTATCTTAAAAATTATTGGATAACATTAAATAGTTCATATAATATTTATTTTATTATTTTTGAAACCATTTATTTGGTTTATCTCTTAATAAAATAAATACTACAACATTTTTGTATAACTATTTAATATACTTATTTGTTGCATAAAAATTAAAAATAAAATCCTATGATGAAAATAAATCTATTACCTTTCACAATAATACTTTTACTCGAATTTATCATCTTAAAATCACAATATTTAAATTGTTATATTTATTAAATTATGAAGGTGACAACTTTGGCATCATTTAAAATAAAATAATATAAGTGTCATAATCGCTTTTATAAGGATCCAAATGGTCGAATATTCGACCATTGGATGCTTATGGTTTAAATTAACATGGCCACTAAGTTTTGGTTAGGTATTTGTTCATTTTATGGTCACTATTAGTTTAATAAAAACAATATTCTTGATTTTTCACTAGATAAACAATTTCGGCATCACTATTGTGTCATAATTAATGATAATTATTTAATCCCTAAAAATTATAAATAAATTTATATGATGTAGATAATTTCATTAGCTTTCTGGAGACTATTAATGTTTGAAGTTTCATGAAGTTTATCACTAAATTAAAATTAATATACTTATAAGATTTAAGAGAGTGACATGTTGTCACTTTCTTTGGTTTTAATAATAATTAAGTTATTTTCATGGACAAATGTCCATTAAATGATTCTAATCCGACCCTTAGGTGATATGGGTCGACTTTTAGTCATCCAATAGGATTTTTACATTTGTTAGGGTAATTTTAAAATATTATATTTACCCTTAATTACCCGATTTACCTTTAACTATGGTAAATAAAATTTACCGTAGTTACTATTCATAATTCCCAAAAATAATAAGTAGCTTATTAACATAATTTGGACCCACTGATTCCAAATATGGAATCCATTTTTCCAAATTCAATACAAAAAATATGCAGAAATTAAATTAAAATTAATCCCGTTGTCGAAAGAAAACGGGTTTTTCTTTAAAACATTGCAAAAGATTGAATTGATTTAACCTACGAATTCAAGGTAAAATCAATGCTAATGACATAAATTATATTAAATGGTAAAAATATATTCTATTTATACTTTAAAACCATTCAATATTATAATTTAACCACATAAGATATTACGATGAAAAAAGTTGTTTTTAATTAAAATATAGCGTGTTTTTACTATTCATTAAAATATGAAAGTTATCGGAAAAATATCAAAACTTTATCTAATGTAAATTTTTATATCCTGATTCAATAGAAGAATATTGTTTTGTCAAATTGAACATATAAACATGTCAAAAACTATATTTAAAGTGGGTGCGCCATCAAAAGGCGGTAAAACTGCATTTTTTGAAAAATACTTATTTTACCCGAAAAATTTATTTTGTTCTTATACCATGTTCTAGAAATGTGTAAGATGAATAATAATGTTATAAAATTCAAAATTTAGTTAATACTATTCATAACGGCTAGTTCATGACAATATTATAATAATATAACATTGTTTATTAGAACCCGGTATTGCGTACAACACACGCTATCGAGGAAGGTCGCGATTGCGTGTAATGCAAGCCAAGTCAGGGTTGCCTGTTGTGAAAGAATCCTTCGTTGTTTCGTATAACAGAATCCAACCATATTTCATTTATATATTTAATATATATATATATATATACTCAATGTTGCGTAGAATAACTATTATCAAAATTGTGTGTAACACGGTCCAAGAATAGTGTTGCGTACACTGCAAGCTAATACGGTGTTGCGTATAGCGCAGGGTAATATTGGTGTAGAATACAACATAAGACATTAATGAAATTAAAATAATATTTTTCATAAAATCTCGGGGTGTTACATTCTACCCCCCTTAAAATGAATTTCGCCCTCGAAATTCGTCGGGGTTATAAATGGTTTACTATTTGAAAGTTTCATTGATAGAAACTCACATCGTAAAAAGGAATACCAGAACTTATCTTTAAAAACAAAAGTATGAAACGTAACGGTTACCCAAATAAACTAATCACTGGGTTTCCACATAGGTGAAAATATGGATATGGAAGAGAAATCTAACCATCATGTTATGATGGAGAGTGGTAGAGAACATGGATATGGAAAAGCTAGCAATCACAAAGCCATAAATTTTTGATGATCTAGGGTACCATCTTATTCATCGGGTATAAGGGCACTAGGACAACATTTTTGGTTTTCAAGATCATTTCCCTAAAGTTGAAAATTTGAATTAGAATAAATACTTACTTTATTTTGGTACAATCTCACTGTTGTTCGTGCCTTGAACAATTTCCACTTCATCTCTTAAATAAATGAAGATGAATTTGTTATTCGTGAAGTGTTAGCAGATCATGTGATAGAATGACGGGTCATTCCATCTGTCTCAAACAAAAGGTTAGCAAAAATTATATACATAAGTCGATCTATAGTGAGATTAATCATATATTGTTCCTAAAATGGACTTATACTTCATATATCATACTGATTAATATAATAAAACTAGTTTATACTAAACAGGGACTTCCTGTAGGCTAGTGGTAGGCAATAAAGGCCAGTCGCACTTCGGTTGTGGGTTCGATTCCCACAGCCTTGTCCGACGCGATGGGCTGTCGCTCGTCCTGCAGGTTGTCCTTTTTCTAAAACTATATTACTATAACATCCCATCAATAATATCGAAAAAAGAACTTCTATCCTTAAACAATACTAACTTATGTCCAACATAATCCATTGTAATCTTTAGGCTTATCCATAATACTGCAGTCCACTCTCATAATATAGTGAAAACGATTACCAGAGATTTAATACTGCCGTTGATCCCCATATATCATAAGATATGTCTTGTTGGTCACATTCCAAACATTCAAAGGCCTTAATCATGTATTCTCTTGAAGAATGAATACCCATTGAACCTTAGTGAAATCATGAATACTGTTAAAAGTTAACACTTTCCACATACCAAAATCCAAAAACTCTATATACTCAAACCATAATATAACTTTCTCCTTATATCAGTCATGAGCTCATGAATACTATCAAACATTTAATTTTTTCCTTATCCCTACATTATGCGCATATCATCTACATTCCAAAAATATCTGAATAACCTTCCATGGATACTGGTAACATTAATCATACACTTTCAAAACTCAAGGAAAGACAATAGTGTAACAATCCTTAGATGTCTCATTATTCCAACATTTCACATGATAAACATGTAATCATTCCACTACATTCTTAAACCATTGTCCAAGATTCAACAATTCTTTCATCTCACATATCATTTGTAGTCTCTCCATCATCATCAACATAAATACTTCCCATACGACCATACTGATTCTCTTCATGAGACTTTCCCTTAGGGCATTGGTTTGCATAATGCCCATACATTCCACATTTAAAACATTTAACCAGTGTTGATGTCGTAGCAATACCATTATCCTCATCCCTGGTGTTAACTGAACCTTTTCCTTTGCACTTACTGGCTTTGTGTCCTTCTTTTCCACACCCAAAGCATCTTCCAGTTCCTTTTAAACATTCACCTTGATTCCTCTTCCCACATGAATTACATAGGGGAAATTGAACTTTCTTTCCTCTATGATCATCATGAAACTCCATCTTTCTCTTATTAGCCGAGTCAGGAAACTTACCAAATTTTACTTTATTGATCATATTATGAGATTGCTGATTCGGCATAATAATTATGTTTGGACTTCCAAATCCCATTTCATTATGAAGAATATCATTCCATTGTCCATTATATCCTCCATTATCGTGAATCATCTTATTTCCAGCCCTTTTCTAAAACCCAAAAAGAATAGTGTGAGAGGAAAAAATCATGCTAGGGAAAACAACATAATAAAGGGGAAGTACCTTCAATATCTAAAATCTTAGGTTTAATTCTATGATCGTTAGTGTAATTCTAGTACTATAACCTATACGTATACTTAACCTTAGGGACATCCCTAGACATACCTTAGAAATATCTCTAGGGATCTCACTAACGTTTTCGCATCCTAGTTTCCAAAGGTTGACTAAACCTTTCCTCTGATACCAACTGTAGAGACCCGTATCCTGACTTACATTGACATTACATTACTTTTGCGGAATACTTAGTACATAACAAAAAAACACACACAAGGAACGTAATAGTTTAGTGTCTTTGGAAACTCAGAACGTAATCTTCTAATCGTGGTGAAAGATCTTCAATATCTCCCATAAAGATCTTCCCTTTTTTTTACCTAAAACCTTTCTTTATATCCTGGGGAAAAGAAAACATAAAAGGGTGAGCTCAAATGCTCAGTAAGGGTAAAAAAAAGAAATATCAATCACATCATATTCATAAGAACATAACATTTTGGAAATCATAACCTGCAAAAGAGAGCATAATTTCATAACATGGGATAAATCATGGCAGTAAAATGTAATCACAATAATCATAACTTAAAACATGAAACTTTGTGGCATTCACACATAATCAAAGAGAATCATTTCTTGTTAGTCAAGACTCATTGCCAAGACTATCTTAGTGGACAAAGTCCCTTTCTGAATCGAGTAACCCTCGTTTCAGTCCTGTTTCACTGAACCGGTATAACCTACCATTCCAGCCATGTCTATCTCATGAGATATAAAATCTTTACCCAATGCATTGGAGGGAGATATAGGTCCCACCCATCTCATAATGATACCATTCTTATGTGTGCCACAAAATCATAAATCATACATCATAGCATAACCCATGAAATAAAATGGGATTCTTAAACATCATGTCATCATAATCCATAAACAATTGATATCATAAGAAAATTGATACCATTTAAATCATAGAGAAATTTTACTTGAAACATACATATCAAATAATTTCATCATAGATGGAAAATAGTTTTGAGAAAAACACTTGAAATGAATTCTTGAGGAAAATATCCTTTCTTCTTTAAAATCATTTTCTTTTCACAAAATTCCATGCAATTTTAAAAGATAAGGGTTGTTGAAAATAATCATGCAATATTATAGAGGAACTTCTTGAAAATGAGGTGTTATGAAACCGTAAAAATCCTTTCAAGCCGTATAAGTTAAAAATAACATTCTCCTCGTACTTTTGTCGGAAAAGTCAAAAAGTACCTTATATGGTAACCAAAGGAAAGATTCCATTCATACAATGTGGTAAAAAGTCAATAAAGGGTAAAAATGACTTTAAACATTAATGGAAGAATTTTAAACATTTTATAAAAACATTTTTAGAAAACATGGTCATGGATGATAAACGTAACCCCAGTAAATACTTACGTATAAGCAATCTCGGATAAAAAATGAGATTGAAATTTTATCCCTTACCTTAGGTCTGATTTGCTTTTTATGTGTCCGAAGCTCCTGTATAATGGTTTAAATAATGTTATTGACTTATTCCAGAATCATACATATTGATATGATATCATATATGGTCATATTCTTAGCTTCTTGTTAGTAATATTTCATTGTTACTTGTTACTTGGGTCTTTATTGCCTTTTGTTCTTATGCGTGTTTTGCCGAATAAATTCTTATTCTTCTTTTAAGGTTATAGATACCTTATATCCAGAATGGTATTAGTGTAACATATATCATATTTATTCATTCAATTCATTTATATAATTACTATGTAATGATGATCATGTAGAACGATTCGCATCACATCTTGGAAACAGTATTCCGTACGTATGCACGAGTGATGATATCATTCCTATGATCGTGGAATTGTATTAGAGTACAAATATATTATTTCAGTATCAATATTACTTTATAATAATCATAAATAGTTACTCATCACACCATTATACCCATCCTTGTAAGGTGGTGGTGGAAAATAGATTACACCACGGCGTGGAGACGGTATTTCGTACGTACGCACGCGCGGTGATTTCATTTTTCCATAGGATGGATAGAAGGTGAATTAGGGTTGTTTCATATTTATAATAACATATCAGAATGTATTTAATACTGATGTTATTACTTTATCATGAAACAACTAAAGAAGAATAAGTTGAAGAAGAAATAAATTGAAAAGATCGGTAACAGATATTACCTCTTCTTTGGAACGCTTCTTTGAATCCTCCACTTAGGGAACTAATATTGGTCTTTGAAGAAGACCAGGAACTCTAAGATTATTCTAGGGAAGTGGAGAGGAGAAAATTTCAGAGGTTGGCCGAGCTTGAGTGCTCAATTTGGCGTGAGGAGGAGGGGGAGGAGGTGCCCTTTTATAAGGGAGGAGAGGGGCACCTTTGGAATTCTGAAAAATATTAATTTATAATAAATCTAACCCCACATAAAAACCTTCAAAAATGACTCATATTCGAATATTAGATAAGATAAGGTTGTAATATCATCAACCAATAGAATTTAGACATGTTAGGAATTTATTTTAAACATTATCAACATGATTTATCCTTATTTAATCAATTTAATTTTATTTGTGGTAATAACATTCTAATTTTTAAATTATAACAAATAATTACTTATTTGTTGTGAATTGTCCATAATTTGATTCTTAATAAAATTTTAGATCATATAAATTTAAATTTATAATTTTGAAATATTTTGTGATTTTTAATCAATTTTATAATATGTTTTTTTTATAAAATAACAATAGTGTCAATTTTGACACTATTCATTTATTTGAATTTAAATAAAATAAATACAGAAGATATGTTCAAACTAAAAGTTTTAATAGATTCATAAAATGTCATATGTATCTTAAAAATTATTGGATAACATTAAATAGTTCATATAATATTTATTTTATTATTTTTGAAACCATTTATTTGGTTTATCTCGTAATAAAATAAATACTACAACATTTTTTTATAACTATTTAATATACTTATTTGTTGCATAAAAATTAAAAATAAAATCCTATGATGAAAATAAATCTATTAACTTTCACAATAATACTTTTACTCGAATTTATCATCTTAAAATCACAATATTTAAATTGTTATATTTATTAAATTATGAAGGTGACAACTTTGGCATCATTTAAAATAAAATAATATAAGTGTCATAATCGCTTTTATAAGGCTCCAAATGGTAAAATATTCGACCATTGGATGATTATGGTTTAAATTAACATGGACACTAAGTTTTGGTTAGGTATTTGTGCATTTTATGGTCACTATTAGTTTAATAAAAACAATATTCTTGATTTTTCACTAGATAAACAATTTCTGCATCACTATTGTGTCATAATTAATGATAATTATTTAATCCCTAAAAATTATAAATAAATTTATATGATGTAGATAATTTCATTAGATTTCTGGAGACTATTAATTTTCGAAGTTTCATGAAGTTTATCACTAAATTAAAATTAATATACTTATAAGATTTAAGAGAGTGACATGTTGTCACTTTCTTTGGTTTTAATAATAATTAAGTTATTTTCATGGACAAATGTCCATTAAATGATTCTAATCCGACCCTTAGGTGATATGGGTCGACTTTTAGTCATCCAATAGGATTTTTACATTTGTTAGGGTAATTTTAAAATATTATATTTACCCTTAATTACCCGATTTACCTTTAACTATGGTAAATAAAATTTACCGTAGTTACTATTCATAATTCCCAAAAATAAAAAGTAGCTTATTAACATAATTTGGACCCACTGATTCCAAATATGGAATCCATTTTTCCAAATTCAATACACAAAAGATGCAGAAATTAAATTAATATTAATCCCGTTGTCGAAAGAAAACGGGTTTTTCTTTAAAACATTGCAAAAGATTGAATTGATTTAACCTACGAATTCAAGGTAAAATCAATGCTAATGACATAAATTATATTAAATGGTAAAAATATATTCTATTTATACTTTAAAACCATTCAATATTATAATTTAACCACATAAGATATTACGATGAAAAAAGTTGTTTTTAATTAAAATATAGCGTGTTTTTACTATTCATTAAAATATGAAAGTTATCAGAAAAATATCAAAACTTTATCTAATGTAAATTTTTATATCCTGATTCAAAAGAAGAATATTGTTTTTTCAAATTGAACATATAAACATGTCAAAAACTATATTTAATGTGGGTGCTCCATCAAAAGGCGGTAAAACTGCATTTTTTGAAAAATACTTATTTTACCCGAAAAATTTATTTTGTTCTTATACCATGTTATAGAAATGTGTAAGATGAATAATAATTTTATAAAATTCAAAATTTATCTAATACTATTCATAACGGCTAGTTCATGACAATATTATAATAATATAACATTGTTTATTAGAACCCGGTATTGAGTACAACACACGGTATCGAGGAAGGTCGCGATTGCGTGTAATGCAAGCCAAGTCAGGGTTGCGTGTTGTGAAAGAATTCTTCGTTGTTTCGTATAACAGAATCCAACCATATTTCATTTATACATTTAATATATATATATATATATACTCAATGTTGCGTAGAATATCTATTATCAAAATTGTGTGTAACACGGTCCAAGAATAGTGTTGCGTACACTGCAAGCTAATACGATGTTGCGTATAGCGCAGGGTAATCTTGGTGTAGAATACAACATAAGACATTAATGAAATTAAAATAATATTTTTCATAAAATCTCGGGGTGTTACACAAACAACTACAGTTTATAACTTTATGCTCAATGAATCAGCCATGAAATTCCCATTTCAATATGTTTAGGTAATCTCAGTATTATATCATTAATTAAACTCCATCCACCTTCAGTACCATGGATCGTGATCATGATGAGAAAATGCATACATGAAAATATTCTGACTTCTGAAGACAACAAAGCAGTCCCTAATGTGGTAATGTTATCAAATATTTAGCAAAAAAATGCACACCACTAGTTCTAAATAATGGGTTCCATATCTGTTTTTATTAGTTCATAACTTCTTAGACCCTCAAGAGTTCACTTATATCTAATGCATCAAGGCGTACGTAGATCCCATATGGGATGCATCCTTGAAAAACATAAACAACACACCCTCCTTTGGAATCCATAGCACTGGATCACTTACCAAAATCCCCATTTGGAAACAATATACTACTAGGAAATAATCATTCAACGCAAAATATTGGTCATTATTGGACAATGCTATCAACAACACCCCACATTGAGATAAATTGGGGAGAATCCTCTCATAATAGCATGTGATAAAAAGGAAGCTTCAACCCTCTTCAAAATTACGGGGTGATCCCATGATACTAATGCCTCTCCATTAATGATTCCACCTCCTCACCTAGCTGAGACACCACATTCCATAGGAAATTCACATCACATTTCTATGACATACACTTATAAAAATTTCTATAGAGCTGGTGGCAACGTAGAACCTACAAAACAAATTTTAATGACCTAATCAATTATGAATAAATCTCCCTTTATTTTAATGAAAAATTGTTATAGAAAACACATGAACTAGTTTTTTTTGTTATTATTGGTTTTAAATGATAGATTAGTATCATTAAAGTTGATAATATATTCGTTGAACAGTAATAAAAAAACTATTATAACCATAAGCCTTTTATAAATCCTTTCGACACTAACAAATGAGATGATGGTCTCATACAATAGACCTAGGTTGTACGATGCTCATTAGTTGGAGATCAGAAAGGAGGAAAAATCACTAAGATTCACTCTTTATCTATCCAAATCTGAACATTAATATATTATGCTTTAACAGAATCACCTACGAGAGAAGTTAATGTTAATTGAGATTACAACCAGGGTCATTTTATCTGAACCACCCCAACAGTTTGTCATCATCGCACACCATACCCCTAGGTCTTATGAGGATGTTATTAGGGGTTATATAACAATGTATTAGTTACTTATTGTGTAACCCCTATCTGTAATTTAACGTATTATTTCATCAATTACATTATGATAATAGTCATTCTTAAAATATGATGAATTTGGTGAATTGATTTTCTGGGTAAAAATGGGACTTTTGAGAAATATATACATTATTATATTATACTATGGTTTTTAATAACTATATTATAAAAATAATTCTTTTAAATGATGATTATATTAGTTCTTTATCTATATATGATTAATAAATTAGGTTGATAAGACTTATTTTTTTATTTCATAAAACAAAATGTTTAATTTTAAAGAATCTATTTCAATGAATTTATTAAATAATTATTATTTTAATTAAATTTTATTATAAATTTATTTTATTTATAATAAATGAGTTTTTAATTTATATGAAGTCAAATTTATTAGTTATTATGGTTTAAAATAGTATTTTCCAAAACCTGACAATTTTACATAAATTTTGTATCTCATTTTAAAATAAAAAATTCAAATATTTAAAAAATTACTTAGATAAAAATGAATATTATTTTTTGAATCAGGATGTCAATATTATCCAACAGTGAATATTTCATAATTTTGTGATACAGTCAAGTTTTTTGGTAAAATTTAAATAATATATAAATATATAGTGTGTTGTATGACATCATAAGGACCCTATAGTGATGTAATAAATACCAAAAAATGGATAAACAATATAATTTGAATTTTATCGTTAAAATAATTTTATTTTGGATTTATTTTATTTTTTTTATAATTCCATTGTTAATCATCCAAAATGAATAATATATTTTATGATTTTTAATTCATTTCACTAAGAGTGTGAGTCACCTCCAAATAAAAAAGGGAAATATTTTAATATATTCAGCGCATAGCCTTATAAAATAATTGTTTCCACTCCCCATTGGGATAAATCATGTAAACAACAATGGTAAGGTTTGTGGTTTTGAATATTATAGTGTGTGGTGTCTAAATCCTAAATAATAAAGAATTCACCCTCCTTTCATATTTAAACCCACCCAAGCACCCTTTTCACTTCCTAAAACTGCATTAATCTGATACTCAGTCTGCCCTCCAGTTCCTTTAGTATTTTAAAGGTATCCTCTATCTCCCAAAAAGACTCTCCCATGCCTTTGGGATCACAGGACATAGAAAGGGATCCTCACTTTCATTCCTTTCTCATTTTTTGTCCAAGTTTCATTATATTTTTATACACTTTTATATCTCATTTGAAAATTATAGGGTATGTTTTGACACATCCCCCAATATACCCTTATTATTTTTGAGTGAGGAGAGAACTCTTCCTCTCTCACTAATACCTCCCATGTAGACTCATTACCATGCCAAAATTTAATAAGAGTTATTCCATTTCTCCTCTTTATTCAAGTTTCACTATTATTTTATGTTGACTATTTCCAAAATCCTTATTTTGGGAAATGTATTTATATGACCCATTTACTATAAATTTCATGTATATATTATGAGATACCCATTTCTCTCTCATCAACCATTTTTATGAATTTTTATGTCATGTTGTTAGGCTGCCGAAATAGCACCGTACTTTTCCATGCTAAAATAATAGCGTAGTGAATACTATGTACATTTACCTATCAACTGTGTTAAACTTAATGCACATATACTTATTGATTATAGAAAATTATTTATTTATTCTATATTACTTTATCATGTAATAAATGATAATGTTGAATGAATCTAAGGTATATGATATGTGTGGCACTCCTAATCATAAGATTGAAATGATTTTTAAGGATGTTCCTAGATAGAACTCCAACGCATTGGGTACTGTTTAGTATCTTTATAAATCATTTTGGAATTGGGTTTTACGTAATTAATTAATTGGACATTTTCAATCATTTGGGTACATCAGCTTACCTGATTCCTTAATGTTAATACTGCAATGTTTTATGATGTTTCCACATTTCCATGTTATGATAATCATACTATATCATGCCTTTATGTTCATGTTTCTCTTGGGAATTATTGGTATTCCTATAAACATACATGTATTGTATTCATCATTTTATGTCTTTTTTTACTCCCTTACTAGGCTTTATAGCTCACCCTTTTCTTATTTATGTCCACAGGTTATCGTATGCAATTTTAAGTATGAAGGAATGTTGTGGTCATGTAAAAGAAGTTTTCAATATAGATGTTTTTTTATATTATGTTGTCATGTAATGTTCATAATCCATAAATACACTATAAATCATGATCTTTTGTCTTGTATTATGTGAATTTTTATATAATAAATCATGTTTAAGTGCATAATAATGATCAGTGTTGTAATATTTGTTATCAAATGATAGGTTTAGTTATTTTTTGGATTAGGATTAGAATCCCTTAGTGAATGACTTTAGTTTAATACTAAGTATAATAAAACCATCCCTAATTCATGAATAGTTTAGAGTAATTGGTTTATCTTGAAAATAAATTTCATTTTGGATATGAATAAGTAGAGGCACTTTTAACATAGATGAATCTAGTGGTAAAACCTAGAAACCCCACATTCAACTTGACTCAAATAGGAACTGGTGCATGGAAATGGGCCTTGCTATTCTCTTGGTTCGAAACTGTTGGGGGATATTCTTTCATAAATTCAGAAGCATATTATAAACCACTTTTAATGGGGAAAGAAAAACACCATAAGGAAATACATTATGAAATGAGACATGGTTAATATAGATTGAAGCCTAGAAATTTTTAAGTTAATAAAATAAATGTAACTTATTAGCTCTCCATTTTTGTCATTGTATCCCCATTTTAGTGTGTAATTCCTTAAAATACATACCCCTAATTTTAATTTTATTCTAGAAAATTGCTAGTAATATGAGTACTCGAGGGATCAACCAATATGAAGATCAATTTCATGACTATGCTAGTGATATGGCCAATCTTATTGGAGTGTTAGTCTCATATTTTTCAAGATAATCTATCTGTTAACTCAATATTTGAATAGATACATGTTTCAAAAGTAACTCCCCCCAAGAATGAAAAAGTCTCAATTGAGATATTAATGATACAAAGGTATCTTACTTTCAATGCATCATCTGATCCCTCAATATTCAAGCAATGGATCAACTCTATTTAGAATATCTTATCTATCCTTCAATATTCTGTAGAAGAGAATGTTCATCTTGTTTCAAATCTTATGGAGGTTGAATATGATCAATGGCGGTAATTTAACAGAAATAAGAAGCCCAAAAAAGATATTGAGGTGATTGAATATAACGATTTTTTGAAAATGTTTTTCTATAAATATTTTCACTACACCCTCTATCTTAAGATAGAATTATATTTCCATTCGCTCAAAAAAGGATGATGAATCTGTTGGGATGTATAAGGAAAACATCTCCAAAAATTCATGATACAACTCTGGATTGTCATTACTCATGAATGCAAGGTTGAACACTTCATTAGTGGGATTAATCATAGCTAATGGGAATCCCTATTAATCCATAACTTTGACATATATAATGAGATTCTATGATATGCCTTCAATGCTATGATAAATATTGGAGAATATCTGGGGATTCATGGGGATATGAAAATGAATGTGGAATTTAATTCTAGAAGTCTAATGGTCAAATCTAATGGTTTAAAAAATCCCCACATCCTACATGCCAAATGTATGGAAAGAAGCACCCTAGAAATTTCCTGATGGGGAAGAGGAAATTCTTTAGGTGCTGGAACAAAGGGCATCAATCTAGTGATTACCGACAAGAAAAACCTGCTATTGAGATAGAGTATTGTAATGTTCTATTTGATCCTAAATGTATTGTTCATTTATTTAACTGCAATAAACTAGGGCACATTACAATCCAATCACTTAATCTGATAGTTTTCTAAGGAAACCAACATCATCCAAGGTTTCAAGGCTGATATTTTTCCATCACAACTGCCGAAGAGAATCTCATCTATGAAGTAGTGATAGGTACAACAGATACTCAATTAAGAATAGTGAATTTACTTTTTGATTCTTATTCAATGCATTTTTTTATATCCCAATAGTTTAATTGAATAATAAAAACACCACCATAAATAATTAAAGTATAGATGCCGGTGAGAACATCAAGTGGAACTCTATGAAAAGAAACGCATAGTAACATTATTTTAATATTGCGTCAGTTTCGTAAAATAACCTCTAAAATAGGGGTTGGAATCCAATACATATAGATTTAATCAATCTAGAATTATTTTTTGTTAAGTGTCCATGAAACGTTTTTAGTGCCGGTTAAAAACATCACAAAAAAAACTAAATTTTCCCAATGAAAACAACCGCTAAAATACTTGCACTATATAATTTAGTTTTATTTTAAACCACCACTGATAATAGTCTACCACATTTTAGTATTGGTTCAAACCACTTCAGAATGTGTATATACAAATAAAAAATGGATGCTTATTCTGTAGCCCCAATATAAGTACCCTGAAACTAACCATATGAAAATATTATATAATTGAATAATCTTATCCATCAAACATTATTTAATAATCAAACCTATAAAATACTAATATACACATCCTAACAGAACTAATATGAAAATATTTATGGTGAATACTCTGTGCCACACATGAGATATAAACAAAATATGTTTGTTGACAACTATGTGTCACACATGATACAGAAACAAACCATCTATTTTCAAAATTTTCCCACATATCAACAAAACCACTAATAATTGTCCAATGATGAATACATTTCCTCACCCTCTCAACCTCCATATATACTTCCTAGTACTGGAATCTATAAAAAAAATTAAACAGAAAATTAAATAATTTTGTATATTTATCATTCAACTTAAAACCAATAAATGTTTTCAAACTAAGTGATTTTGAATCTTTGTGATTTACCAGCTCACTAGAACCCGTTAGTGATGCAATATCCATTGGGATATATCTGGTTGTATTTTGATATAAATCAATCAATGATTTCTGCAAAGAAGATATCTAAGTCTCTTGATCCAATATTTTCTTTTTAAAAAACTAAATCCATGGTTGGAGTAATTTGGTCTAAGTTTATTAGTGATGTCCCTTTTTATATTAATATGAATATAAACCATACGGTATGTTGAACCATGGTAAAGGGTAAATTTAGAAGTTAATGATCAAAATAAAATTATTGGGACTATAGAATTACACTAACCATTTCCATGTTTTTATTTTATGATTATAAATATTTAACAATCATCCAAAATTTTAGTATATGGATTTTCTTTTCAATTTGATCTGTATTTTAATATTCATAGTATTTAATTTAATATAAGGCCAAAAAAATTACAACCATTCTTTTAATAACTATAATATTATTTAAATATGGATAAACATACTCTCTGTTATGTTGTATATATTAATTTGAAGGAAAAAATATATTTTTCATCATTGTAATTTTTATTTTATTTTTTGAAAAGAAATAATATTCTTAAATTATAATGCAACATGGAGACAATTCTTATGATTGAATTAAAATACAATAAAATGATTTTAAAAACTCTTGAGGTATTATAATTTTAGATATATTTTTTTCCCATAAAAATTTTAGATAAAAATGGATATTTTTTATCATTATGGATGAATTCTATTTAAATCCACTATTATCTTTTAGTTTTATAAATCAATTACAATTAATATGTCAACAATTTGCATCATTGATAAGTTTTAAAAAATAATATTTTAAAAATGATATTATATTTTCGAAAATCCTATCACAATATAATCTATTTGGATGCAGTTCAAATTATAATAAATTATCAATTTATGATCATTTTTTTCACAAATAGTAACTTATACGATTAAAAAAACTTAATCATCCTTGCTATCAGAAAAATTGTCACAAGGGTAAA
The DNA here is from genome assembly GCA_963277665.1 of Viscum album. NCBI lineage: Eukaryota > Viridiplantae > Streptophyta > Magnoliopsida > Santalales > Viscaceae > Viscum > Viscum album. The sequence goes on along the minus strand of OY728151.1, from coordinate 496,865,558 downwards.
CGGAGGATAAAAAAGGATAAGGGTAATGTTTTGATCCATAATTTTCCATAGTATTTAGATAAGTTTATTTCTATAAATCCTTATCATATATTGTAAAAATATAACTTTTGATTAATATTTATATCAATAATAATTTTTATTAATTTAGTATTTTAATAAATTCTAAGTGTTCCCCACCCAGCTCTTATAAAATAACTCTACTTATTTTCATTTAATCACAAATAAAAAGTCAATCAAGTTGATAGAACCCAACCCATATCCCTTCATTATAAACGTCCCTAAAATATAAAGGCATAATATTGGCAGGATTACTAAATATAGATGACTGAAGGTGTAATGTAAAATAGATTATCTGAAGAAGAGGTGTAGTTATAAATTGATGATTTTGTTTTTATTCTATTTTTTCAACAAATAAATGGTATTCGAAAATTATAAAATAATTAAATTAGTATATTCCATATAAATAAGTTATTTATTTTAATGGAAAAACCAATATTGATCCTCGCTTTCACAATATGGGAAATGAAACCATTTTTATTGTGTACTATAGAATAACCTCCCATGAACCAATATAATTCATTTTCCATCACCATATCTCATGGATGGTAATAATAATGTAAATATTTACCATATATTATACTAATGATATATTATAAAAATTAATGAAATTAGATAATCAAAAAAATATTATTTTTATACACAGATATTAATTATAAATAAAAGAATATTCATTACATAACTTAACAAAACCATGATAGGTTATTATAAGTTTTGTGTATTTTTATATTTGGAGATATAAACATTTTTTCATAAAACATATGTATTCTATCTCACATATTCCTTCATAACTGGAACTCCATTTTAAAACATCTTATTCAATACCCATATTAAAATATTGTGGAAAAGAAAATTAATAAAATTTTGATGTAGATGCTCATTAAGGGTGAAAAATGGAGATATCAATCATATCATAATGATGGGACATATTAAATTTTGAAATATATTTGATTATTATATCCCTCATATCATAGATCATGACATAATTACATGGGGAAAACTGTATAAGTTTATAAAGAACAAACTCTATGAGAAAATAATATATATAACCTAAAATTTTGGCAATAAAATAAGCATATAAATAATTTCCATAATTTTCAAGGCCCATTTGCAAGACCATAATATTAGAGAAAATTTCTATAATGAATGGTGTTCGCTCCTCATTCTAGCCTTGTTTTAATGAAACATGATTTCTTCCCATTATAGACCTATATTATGGAATCCAGATCATTTCCCAAACCATTCCTCTATTTCTTTTGAGATATAAATGTTTAAATAATAAATTAGATAGAGATTTGGGTTTCACCCACCACATTATTAACACCATAATTATTTGTTCCAGAAGAACATAAATTATCAATTATATCAAAACCCATGGAATGAAATTCATTTCATAAGCATCATTTAATAAAATCATAACCCATGGAAAATAAATGGGTTTCACAAATATCGTTCAATAAATAACTTAAAACAACGATAATAAAAATATAGATAATACCCATGAAAATATATACCTATTAAATTATAAGTAACATCATTGAATGTTATTATAGATAAAAAATAATTTTTATAGAACACATCTGAATAATTCTTGATTAAAATATCATTTTAGTTTTGAAAACATTTTCTTTTCTTAATATCACATGATATTTTAAAGTAAAAATATTTATTTAAAACTAAACCTGTAATATTGTAATGGAATCTTCCAGTCATTAAGGTTTCATGAATTTTTAAAAATCCATTTATTCCATATAATTTAAAATAAAAAATTCCCATCATACTTTTTCTGGAAAAGTCCCAATGTACCTCATTAAGAATAAGACAGAATGAATCTATTTGTATTGTATAGTAAAAATATAGACAATGGTAAAAATTACTTTAAAAAGAATAGAATAAAAGTAAACATATTCTAGAAATAAATTTTAAGAAATAAGGACATGGATGATAAATTGTCCCCAATAAATACTTATATATAAACAATCATATAAAATAAACAGATTATGAAATAAAGTAGAACCTTAGTTTTGAATTCTTTTATACGTATCTAAAAACACTATATAATGTGTTTATTAATGTCACTAACAAGTTCTAGAACAATGTTAATATTTATGATATCATATATAATAATATTATCACCAATTTGTTAATAATATTTCACTATTACTCTTCATTCAGGTTTGAACTACTTCATTTTCTTACACATGTTTCACCGTATATATCCTAATAATTTTTCATATAATACAATTCCATCATTTCGCGAATGATAATAAGTTTATATATATTTAAATATTATTTATTTCTTAAATAAATTTATATAATCATTCTTGAATGGTGAATATGTAATATTAATAGCATCTCATTATGGAGACGATAAGACGTACATATGCATGAGCGATGATATCATTCAATAAATAGTAAAAACATAAGAAAGTAGATGGTATATATTTAATTCTAGAAAAAATATCAATTTATAATATATATATTTATATTATTTTCATCATCAAACACATTTAAATAATGTGGTGATGAAAAATAGATTACAGCACAACATGGATATGGTATGTTGTACGTACACATGCATGGTACTTTCATTTTTTATTGGAAGGATAAAAGGGGTAATATGTTTTTTTCATATTCATAATTAAATCTTAGAATATATTTGAAATGGAGTTAACACTTTATAATTTAATAAATACATGTATATTTTGTATAAGAATAAATAATATTGACATATTTGGTAAAGGATATTATCTCTTCTTCATCGACCTGCCTCTAGATCTCCACATCGGGACACTAGAATTGGACTTTTGATAAGAAAATAACATTTAGAATGTTTCTAGTGATGTTTATAAGGGATATGGGTAGATTTTGGTACATATTTAATGACCAATGTGATTTTAAAAAGTGATATAGGATGTTCCCTTTAATAATTGAGGTGAACACACTTTTTATTATTAGAAAATAATAATTTATAATAAATTAAATATAAATCCAAATACCTCCCAAAGGTCCTATATTAAAATTTAGGATGATATTATCCTATAATCTCATAAAGAAATATATTATTTTCTAGTTTCCTATTTTTTTAAACATGTTCATTATGATTAATCCTTACTTAACTAATTTTGATTTTAACTATGGGGAAAAATGATTCAATGTTTAAATGTTTAAATTTTTTCTTCTCCGATGTCAATTAAACCCTAAATGAATAATTTATTACTATTTATACAATATTATAATTATTATCTATTTTTAATTATTTATTATGATTTTTATATAATTTAATAAAACCATTTTTTGATAAAATATCAATAGTTTACATTTTGACCCTTAATTTATAGGATTTTTAGAAAAATCATGATAATAAAATCAATACAAAAAATATATTTTCTTATATCCCAAAATGATCAATTTCTTCTAAAATTTTTTTTGTATACATTAATTATTTGAAATTATAATTAGATTAATATTACATATAATATTTATTTTATATTTTCACTAATAAATTAATTACTAGATTGGCGTTGTGTAATAATTTAAAATACATTTTAGAGAAAAAAAATAATAAAAAATTATTATTTTTAATTTATATCATTTTTCTTTAATAATAATTTATATAGTTTAATTTTTCTATTTTTTATATTAATATTAAAAATGATATACTATTTTAAACATGAATTGACGTCTTTAAATTTTTATAAATAAAATATTATAAATTCAATAATATCATTAATATGACAAGAAACAAAAACAAAATACTTATATCATTGAAATGTATTTATTATGATAAATATTTATAGTTATATCCATTCCTAACATTCATTTTTTCCCATTTGGACACATAAGATATATTAAAGAAAAAAAATGACATTTATATTTATTCATTGAATTAAATATTATAAATGAAATATTCAAGGTAAAATTTCCATTAAATGACATAATTTAGATTCTCATGTAAAAAGGGATGCATTTCATTTATCCAATAAATATATTTCAATAGTTAGGGTTATTTTATTGTCTTTATAATTTAGTTTTTATCATAAATTACCTAATCTACGATTTACCATGGTAACAAAATTTACCATGGTTACGACTTATATTTTCTAAAAAAAATAAAAGGGGATTATTTAATAAATTTGAACCTTTTGAATCCAAATTTTACATATATTTTTCATAATTCAAAACAAATAATATTTAACATTTAGTTTAAAATAATTCTGGAAAATTTCCATGAATTTGTTTTTCAAAAAAATGCCATTTTAAATAATAGAATATTTATATAATAAGTTCATATATAAAATAATTTTCTAAAAAACATTATCGTACTATTTTAAATCAATATGACCTAATTGAAATTTAAAACTAACCCAAAACATAATTTGACTCCTTAAAAAATACAGTTTTGAAGAAAAATCAATATTCTCACTATTCTTTAAAATAATTATTGTTTTCGTTGGTAAATAATTATGAAGATAATTTTGACATTCTGAATTCAAAAATTAAATTCATTTTTTAAAATCCATATTCTAAAATATGAAGAACTCATTTTTGAAGAAGTTGTATAAATTGAATTTACTAAAACATTTGTGATTATTTTCTAAGAACATAAAAATAAATTCATACTGAGTTAGAATATTATAATTCAAAATCTAGTTACTGTTATTTATACCTTCCAATTTAATAGCTAAGTTATAATAGTTATTTTATATTGAATGCATCTTGTGGTTTTTTTAAACTCATGGTTTTATGCAAAAAAAACTATTGGAGAATTAAAATTATATATTGAGAAATATTTCATTAAAATATTTACGTGTTATATTCTACCCCAAATAAATTGAATTTATCCCATGAAATTTGTTGCTTAGATACTATAAAATAACAATACCTCTACATCATCATATCCTTAGGATCCCATGTGGCTTTATCAATTTGGTGGGTTCTCCATAAATCTTTTTCCCGGTAAGTGGTATTGTTTCGTAGAATGTTCTCTCTATGATCAAGAATCTATATTAGTTGTTCTTATTAGGAATGATATTTCTCAAGTGGTAACACTTCAAAGCTTAGTACATTTTATAGATGAGTTATTTACATTCTTAGGAGAGATACATTGAACATAACATGATCTTGAGAGAGATTCGGTGGAATATCTATTCGATAAGCTACCTCCCTGACATGATCCATAAAATTTAATGGGTCGATATACATAGGAAAAAGATTCCCCCTAATTCCAAATCTCATCACTCTCTTCCAGGGAGATAATTTTACAAATAACTTATCACCCACTTCAATCTCTAGAAAATTTTAACAATTTTCATCATAAATTTTCTTCTGACTATGATATGATCATATGTGATGTTGAATAGTCTTGGCCATCTATTTTATTTCTTCAATAAGATCTAGTACAAAAAGATTCCATTCCCCAACATTATTTTAGCTTATTAGATTCATGCACACATAAGCATAGAGGGATTTATAAGAAGCCATATAAATACTGAAGTGAATGTTATTATTGTCAAACAATTCTACCAAAGTTAGGTATGGATCCAAACAAACTTTTAAATCCCTATAGAAAGATCTCAACATTTATTTTATTGTTTAAATTGTATTCACAAAGATGCCAACTGTGTGAGGATGATAAGAAGTGATGAAAATTATCTTTGTATCCTGATCTTGCAGAAGACATTGATACCACTTCGAGGTAATATTTAGATCTAGATTAGATATAATGTAAATCATTACTCCATGCAATGTTACCACTATATATATATATCATGTCATGATTATATAGAGAGAAATATTCTCTAACAACAATGAAGTGTGTAAAATTTGTAATGTGATCAGCTGTATATCATATAGAATTATGGAATTTAGATGATTTGGGATGTCCAATAACAAAGTCTATAGAAATTTCTCCCCATCTGTATTCTTGTATGGTTAATTGTTGGGACATCCTCTTAGATGTTTGTCTAACTAACATTGGTTTCTGACAATCTATGCACTGGGAAGAATATTCTTCAATATGATTACTCATTATATATCACCAAAAATACTCATTCATGTCTATATACATCCTTTTACTTCCATATCAAATTGATATTGATCATTAATGGGCCTCATACAACATCTCCTACTTTAATTCTAGCATGGGAGGAATAAAAACATTGTTACTAAACCTTATTATTCCATCACAATTAAGAATTAAATATATAACATTTCTCACCTTCTTTTATAGATCTACATATTCCATGTATACCTCATTAATATTTACTTGAATATATATTTGGATAGTTATTTAAGAAAGATAATATTTCTCCTCTTCCATTATTATTTCCAGATCCGTTCATTGAGAATCCATAAATATTGGATCTTTTGTGATCCTTATCGTAGATATGCTAGTATGATTCTATTGACTCAATGTATATGAAATTTTTTTCACATTAATAAGGTGGTAGTGTAATGAGAAGTCAGAATAATTAATCAACTCCATCCACCTTCTTTACTGTATATTTATCTCCTTTATGTGAAAATATACCTCAAACCTTAATGATAAGTATATATATCAAATCATTCACCATAAATATAACGTCTCCATATCATTATTGAAAAGATTATCATAGCTATATCCTAATCACAATTCAGTTAATATTTATCACATATTTTCAATTGCATCGAGACATAAAAAACAACTATATCAATTTTCATGAGAACACATCCTGACCCCTTCTTAGGTGCATCACTAGAGATCACAAACCATTCTCAACTAAATGTTTTTCTGATCATGGGTGAACTGACTAACCTTCTTTAGTACTCCTTGAAATTTTCTTCACATTCTTTCATCCATATGAACTTAACACCCATCCATGTCAACATGGTAGGTGTATTAGATAATCAAGAGAAATCACTCACAAAACATTGATAATATCCATCCAAGGAAAGAAAAATTCATATTTTTGTTACCATTTTTGATCTAGGACAACATTAAATAACATCTATCTTATTCAAATCCATAGTTTTTCCCTCTCTTCAGATTATGTGATGAACAAATTAAACCTTATGAATCCAAAAGCCACAATTGGTAAATTTTTTCAGAAATAAACAGTTTTCCTCGTTTCTTTAGAATAATTCTCAAGTGATCATAATTACCATCCATTCTCTTTTAATATACATGAATATCATCAATAAAGACTACAGAAAAACTAATCAATGTAGTTTATAAATACAATATTCATTAAATCAATTAATATATCATGGGAATTGGTAAGACCAAAAGGAGTCACTATAAATTCATAGTGTCAAGTCCTAGTACTAAATGTCATGTTCGTTATATAATATATCTTTACCCTTAATTGATGATATAAAGAATGAATATAAATTTTGGAAAAGTATTCAGCTCCACAAAGTTTCTCAAATAATTCAGAAATTCAGGGGAATATGATATTTTTTCATGATTGTAATATTGTTAAGTTGTCAATAATCAATGTAGAAGCTCAATGGTCTATCTTTCTTCTTAACAAAAAGATCATTTTCACCTAAAGAGACTTAATAGGGTGTATGAATCCATTTTCAAGATCGTGTAAAAGTTAATTATTCAATTACTATAACTCAATTGGGGACATTCTATAAGGATTATTTGAAATAGGCATAGCACTCAGTATGAGTTCTATTGAAAACTCAAATTCGCAATTAGGTAGAAGACCTATCAATTTATATATAAATAAATTAAAAAATCCCATATAATAGGTGTATCCAAAATGTTTTTTTTTCTACCCAACCATCTATGATAGATAACATGCCATCATAAAAATTAAGTCACATAATATTATAGTAAATTCCATTGAATTTTTATATTGATCCATTCAATGATATATTATCATAGATTCATTTGGAATTTGAAATTTGACGTCCCATTCATGGAAATTAATATGATATACATATATAGAAATGAAATCCAACCCAACAATCAAATAGAATTCAAATAAAGTAAGGATAAGAAGATTATCAGGAATCAATTTCCCCTAATCATCAATAGGATAAGAATTATAAATTTATAATGTGACATTTGTTCCATTAAGAGTTTTAAAGCTAAATCATCATTTAATTATTTAGGTAATATATTAATAGTCTTAGAAAATTATATAAAAATAAAACAATGGGTGGATCCCGAATCAAATAAAACCTTTTTTTACTTTAGAGTGGATCGTAAGTATCTATTTCACCACATCATTGTCATTATCCACATTTCTAACATTGATCACATGGAATTATCCTTGTGCATTGGCCTAAATAGGTTAATTACCGCGATTATCATCGGATAACCTTGGATTAGGTGATTAGTTAGAACAATGGCCATTTTCTTTACAATTGTAGTATTGAAGGGTGATAGGATCATTTTTTGTATCATTTTATCTATTGGAATCATTAGTTATCTTTTTCTTATTACTCCTATGGTCAATTTATAGATAACTACCTTTCCCAAATATAAAATATTTACTAGCCCCTTAAGACAGTTTCCTCCTGGTTTTATTCCACACTCTAAGGATAAATAAATGATCATATTCTTTTCAATATGTTTCTTGTATTTTTCTATGAATTCCATTTTTCTCTTCTTATAAAACTCCTAATAATTTTGGGTGACTATGGTCTCCATATCAATTGTGAGTGCACATGAAACTATTTCGTCATAGCTATGGAAGTGCCTTAGGGCTAATGACATTCAATGAATTGGTTTTAAGAAACAAAAAATTAATTCAATCTTACTCTTATTTTGAATGATAATTGTAGAAGCATACTATTAATTACTCATAATACATTGTTTTTAAGTTCTAATAGATTCATCATATTTTTTCCTAAGCTCAATTATCATGTTTTATGATATTTTTATAAATAATATAATGAAATTAGTTTTTGAAAAATAATTTCATTAACTAATTCCATTCCGTAGAGTTGATTTCAAATCATTGCTTCATATTCTTGAATTTTTTCACAAATTGGTCTTCTTTAAAATATAAATGATAGACATCCAAGATGACCTTATCCTGTTTATAACATTAAAGAACTAATAATATGTTTTCAGTGGAAATTATCTATTTTTTATCCATTAGTAAATAAGAAGAACAACAGAAATATGGTGGAAGATTCCTCATGAGGGACTCAATATAATATTTTATATACATTTCTTATTTTGAAGTTATACATGATTCATGAATTTTGAAATTTGAGAGAGAATAACAAAAACATTTTTCATTCTTACTCCCATAACATTCAGTATCTTAGGAGGACAATCATTTTATTTTACACCATATTCATCATTAATTTTGTTCCATTGTGTTCCATCCACTAACTAAAAAAGAAGAATATTGTGAGAAACATTAGTCATAATGGTAAAACTACATAATTAAGGGAAATTTGATATATTATTTTAATTCAGTACATCGTAGTTTTTTATACTAGGTTATTAATGATCATCCCCAAAACACTAGTTCTGAAACATTTTCTTATACATATCCTTATATTCCTTACTATGTTTTTCTCATCCTATTTTATGATGGTTAACTAAAAACTCATTTGATACCATGTATAACGTCCTATACTTTTCATTCATAGTTATTACTTAAAAATAGAGAAATATTCATTACAAAACATATCATAACATCATAATGACCTTATAAGTTTAGTGTGTTAGAAAACTGGGAATAAAAAACATTTGGTTTATAAAACATCTATATTATATCCCTCTTATTCCTTCATAACATGAAAACATTCATTACACATCTTACTTAATAACCTTTTTCATATCATGGGGAAAAGAAACATAAGAAAATGGTGAGCTCAGATGCTCAATAAGTGTAATCAAGTGAGATATCAATCACATATTATCCATGGTATATAAGAATGTTAGAAATATATTTGGAAATTATATTTTGTATGTCAAAAATCATGAAGTCAGGTCATGTTGAAAATCATAGATGTTATTACAGAACAAATATCAAAGGATCATAATATAAAACTTATAATTAGTTCATACATATAAGCATAGAAAAGAATTTCCATATTAGTCAAGGATTATTCACAAGACTTCCATAGTGGAATTTTATTACTACACCGAGTTCAATCATTGTACCATCCCAATGTTACTGAACATGGTTTTCTTCCAATTCTAGCCTTTTATTATATAAAAATATCATTTCCCACTCCATTCATTTTGATCTAAAAAGGCTTAATGATTTACCCAATGCATTAGATTATATATAGGTTCCACCCAACACATAATTAAAACCATACATATTTCTGCAAAAATAATATATTTCATTAATTATATCAGAACCCATGACATGAAATGTGTTTTATAAACATACATTGAATCATAACCTCACCCATACAAAAAATGGGTTTAAAAATATCATTCTATAATAAAAATGAACCAAAAAATGAATAATAGGGGAAATATCCATTAATAATATTCCCAATAACATATAATTAACAACACATATTGTTATTGTCGATGGAAAATAATTTTGATAGAAAAATTGAGAAAAATTATTCAGAAATACATCCTTTCTGTTTTGAGAACGTTTTCTTTTCATAAAATTTCATTCAATTTTAAATACACACATTTTATTAAAATATAATATTTTAATCTTGTAAATGATTCATCATGTTATTATAAGGTCATGCAAGAGTAAAAATACATTCATTCTATATATTTTTTTTAAAAAATAATACATTCTACTCATAATTTTTCTTGAAAATTCAAAAAGTGCCTTATTAGGTATATGAAAATAATATTCAATCTCTCTAATTTTGTAAAAAATCATAAATTTAGAAAAAGTAATTCCAAATGTTTTAGAATAATATTAAAAATGTTATGGATATATATTTTATTAAATGTGTGAATAGATGATAAATCCTAAATTATAAATACTTACGTATAAGAAATCACATAAAATAATGAGGTTGTGAAATTAACCCTTACCTTGTATTTGAATTTCATTAAAAATATTAAAAAAATACAATATAATGCATTAAATAAAGTAATTATCTTATTACAGCACCATATTCATAATATATATATCATATATAAATATATTATTACGCCATTCTTAATAATAATTCATTACTAATCATAATTTAGGTGTTATCTACTTCATTTTCTTATGCATGTTTTGTCATAGAAGCTCCAATTATTGTTCATATTATAAAGTTCCATAATTTAAATGATGATATTAAATTATTATATATGTCCTATTTATTCATTATATGAATATATATAATCATTCTCAAATTATGAATATGGAAAATTAATCTCATCGCTTCGTAGAGATGGTAGGCCGTATGTACGCATGAGTAATGGTATCATTCCACTATAAGAAAAAAAAGGAAAGGAAGTGGGTGGTGAATATTTTGTTATAGAATAAATATCTTATTATATTCATTATATATATATTTTATTTTATTTTATTATACTCATCCAAAAAATGTGTTGAAGAAAAACTAATTACACTACGATTTGGAGATGGAAAGCTGTACAAATAAATGTGTTGTAATTCTATTTTTCATAGGATGGATAAATGTAGAATATGGTTATTCATTATTAATAATAAAATATCATAATATATTTTAAGAAAATATTATTACATTACATTGGAAATATCAAATGACAAGGAAGTAGTAGAATAAATATTCATGAATGATTCGATAAGGGAGATTACCTATTCTATAGCTAGCTCCCTCTAGATCTCCTATTAGGGACACTAGAGATAATATTTTGAGAATTCTAGAACCTATAAAATTATAATGTGTAATTTTATGAGGTAAATGGTTATGGTATGGTCTTTCATGATGGATTAATGTGACATGAAGATGTGAGGGATGAGGTGCCCTTTTATAATTGTGGTGAAGGGTACATTGGTAATTTCTAGAAATATAAATTTATAATTAATGTAATCTTAATCCCAATAACTTCAAAAGGATATGGATTCTAAGATAAGATTATGTTATATTGTATTCTCACAAGCTAATATATTTTTAAAGGCTTTGGTATTATTTTAAACCCAGTCATTTTGATTAATGTATACATAACCAATTTTATTTTTAATTAAGGTAACAAAATTTTCAATAATGAAAGGTATTAATTTTTACTTAAGTGATGTCAATTAGACCATGAATAAAACATGTAGACTATTTTAGAAAATATTTTTACTATTTGGAATTCATAATATGTTTTATGATTTTTAAATAATATAATAAATAATTAATATCAAAAAATATCAACACTGTCAATTTTTACACTATTTAATTCAGGTATTTCTAAAAACAGTAATATTAGAAGTTGAATTCGAGAAATTTATTTTAATATATCATTAAAAGGTCACATTATTCTGTTAAAATTTTTCATTATTAATTATCTCAAATTAAAATTATTTTATTATTTAAAATAATAATAATTTGATATTTCAATTAATAATATAATTACTACATTAATGTTGTGTAATTAATTAGTATACTTTTTCCATTTAAATTAAAAAATAAATTCTAATTGTGTAGTTTTATCATTTTTAATTTAGATAAATATTTATATTTGAGATATCTATTATGTATCCTGATATTAAAAATGATATGTTATTTAAAACAAGAATGTGACATATTTATGTTTTTATTAAGTATAATATTATAAATTTCATAATTTCATCAAAGGGTGTAAAAACATCAAAAAATTAAATCATGAAATTATATTTATTAAATTTTGAATTTTAATTTATAATCATTCATAAGTGTCATATTTCACCATGTGGACATAGGAGATATTAAAGACATATAAAATAACATTTTGGGTCTTTGTTTGATCTAAATATTATATAAGTCATTTGAAACAAAAAATATAAATTACATTACAAAATATTGATCATTAATTTTTAAGGGTTGAATTTTAGTCATCTAATAAATTTTTTTTCATTTTTTGTAATTTTATATTCTCTAAAATTTTATTTCAATCCTAAATTACCTAATTTACACTTTACCATGGTCAGAAATTTATAGTGGTTACTTTTCATATTGGCCAAAAAATAAAATATACATACTTACTAAATTAGGCCTGAAGAATATTAATTATAAATCCATTTTTATAAATTCAAAACACCAAATTATTAGAATTTAATTTAATCTAAAGGTGATAAATTTCAGTGAAAACCTATTTTTCACAATGAATCCATTTAAAATTTAAAATATTTTTATAATAACTTATTGTATAAAACCCTTTTCCAAAAGATATAAGTATTTTCTTTTTAATCAAAATTAACTTATTAAAATATAAAACTATTCTAAAACATAATTTTACCTTGTATAAAATATAGTTTTTGAAGAAAAAATTATTTTCAATCTTTCTAAAAAAAAATTGTTCATAATTAAATAGTTATAGATAATTTTGATATGCTGAATTAAAGAAATAAATTCTTTTTTTCAAATACATTTTCTAGAATAAGAAAAACACATATTTATAATGTTTTATAAAGTGATTTTACAAAAATAATGTGTCATTATTTTCTTAGAATTTGAAATTAAATTCAAATTATGTTGGAGTGTTATGTTTATTAATTTGAATATTCTTATTTCATCCAGCCAATTTAACTGTTAGGATATAATTGTTATTTTATACTAATTTCATCATATGGTTTATTTAAACACACATTTGTGAGAAACAAAATATATTAAATAATTTAAATTATTTAAAGAGGGATATTTCCTAAAAATATTCTTGTGTTACATATAATTTAATTTCTTATATTTCCATTCATTGAAAAATGATGAAATCACTCATGCGTAGATGCAGACAACAACCTCCATGAAGACACGAGAGTCATGTTTAGTCAACAAGTAAAAATAATGTTTTATATAACAATATTTAAAGAAATAATTCTACATTTATGATATAGTTATTATTTTTAAATGATAAAATAATACTTAACGTCTCTATATAATGATCATTGATCAATGAAAACGTTACACATGTGTATTTATTGCATGTTGTCTCCACCATTGTAATGTAGTTAATTTTTTAGCCATATTTCATGGATGATTTTAAATATATAATTGACATATAAAAGTAATAATTATTTATTATTATTATTATTTATATTATTAAATAATGATCTCTTGGACCATAATCAACCTACCGATGTTATTTTTTACTTATGATCCAATTATCATCATATTAGTTACTATAAATTAATTGATTATGTAGTTATATATAACTCTGTAATTAGTGAAATCAAAGGGATAGTAAACATGATTAATTTTAACAACCATGAAAATATTTAACATACTTTTTAATTTAATATTATAATGATCACGTGTGATGAGCCATACTCATGTTATGTTACTTTATGTTTAAAATCATCTTTTAATATTTCCTTTAAAACACATTTTCTTCCATGTTCATATTTTTTAAAACAATGTCTTATTAAATTATCTATATTGAAATTATTGAATTATAATGGTTATTTTTTGTCTATTTATAATTTCATTCAACGGTTTTCAAAAGGAATATTTTTACTGGATGATTATAATTTATTTATTAAAGATAATCGAAATTTTATATTTTAACATATATAGTGACATAAAAATTATCCACCACCATAAAAATTGTTTTATATTTTGTTTCATTAAAATCATTCACAATTTCATTAATGAAAACCCCTCCTTCCATTTATTTTTTGAAATTAGGTTAATATACTGGAGTTATAAAAAGGAATGTGTATTTAAATATCCAAATGTTTTTCCCACATGGGTTGAAAAGTTTTTTACAAAAGTGTTATGCTATGAAAATGAAATAATAAATTGTTTTATTCACGAAAATTTAGTTGATTATTATACATATTGAAAATGTGATCCTAATAGTGCTTATATGATTCATGGATCATTATTATAGATCATGATAAATTGGTGACCTTGGTACATCTTATATGATTATGTAAGAAACATTATAGCTTATAATAATTGGGTAAGATAGATATATCTTACAAGAAGGGAGATCCACATTATATCACTCAAGTGAATTGGGTGGTGTATAATTTCATAACAAGATAGATTTAGGGAGTTGAATATTGTGCTTTCTCCTAAAGATTTATATGGGATCAAGATATTTATTGGAAATGTTCTAAATGAGTTATGAATTTGATTCTCTAAGTTGTATAAAAATATTTTTCCATTGTTTTCTATGTGTTTTGTGGCTTTCAATGTTAACATGGTGTAAAATATTCAAATATAAATGGAATACAGAAAACACTCAAATAATAATATGATAATTGTTAGTATATATGGGTTTTCCTATCATTTTATGGACTAAATAATTTCTTTTTTATGTACATTAATGAACATTTTCTAATAATCCCACATATTATTGTGTTTTTTATAGGCATTTAATGATGAATATGGACAAGGTTGTGGTAAATTTCATGATTTGTGAATATATATCTAGAGAAGATAATATTTATCTATTTAAGTGTTTTATATTATATGATAAAGGGATATTATTTTGAGGGGTCCAATTTATAGATTAATTTTAATTTTCATTACGGTCATAACCTAAATATATTAAAATATAGAATTTAAATATCACTGTGAATGAAATAAAGTAAATTATAGTCATAAGAAACTATATTATTTAATAATTGATGCATTTTTAATTGAATGTGTATTTTATTTGAATGTATCATGTTCCATGGTAAAAAAATATCAATTGGATCATAGTTATAAGAGTCAATATTATGATAGAAATTCATTTAGTAATTATTTGGAAGCTATTAGTGATGAAAACTATAGTGAGATATTGAACGAGGTTGTAAGAGGTATGATGTGTGATATGATAATTAGAGAAAAAAAATTCATCTAACCATTTATTATTTTAGATAAAACCAGTTTATGTTATGATACATATATGGGATTGTTATACATTGAAAAAAATATTGTTGATCTATTTCAAAGGAGGGTAATTTTCTAATTGTTGTAGGGTGATTTTATTGAATTATTTGGGGATATATAGGTCAATTTATGGTTGGGTAGATTTACACACATGTATTCCAAATCTTTTAATAGAATTAATAATCAATATATATAATTAAAAATTGATGATTTTACTAGAGTTTTATGGAAATATAATTTTTTTTCAAGTATAATGTATGACTTTAACATAAAGTTTATATAATTAATTTTTAATGTAAATATGTCTATGTATTTATCTAATTTCTTCTACGGAACTTTAGTTTTAATATATCGATCATTGGGTGTTCATGATTTAAATTATTTAATTTCCCATATGGTTGATGCTTCGAAAAAACAACATGATTGTTCAGGTGCCTAGTAAGAAGTAAATCAGAATTGAAACTTTTTCTCTGAACCCTAACAGTGTTTCTGGGCCCGATGGGTTCTCAAATAAAATTTTTATGTTTTATTATGACATCATGTATATAAAGATAGTTAATGTGGAAAGATATTTTTTATCATTATTCTATACCCTTTTGGAGTTAATGCCAAATTTATTGATTTAATTCCTAAAAAATAGAATGCTCATGATATTAAGGATTATAGAACTATGGTCATCGGGAGTAATATTCTAAAGGAGATCAGTAAAATTCTAGAAAATAAACTGGGGGGAATTGCTAATGATTTTTTCACTCCTCATGAATTTGGTCTTGTACCTAGATGAAACATCGAATATCGATTATTTATGGCCTATTAGTGTGTCAATATTATAAATAGGAAAGTGAGAGTTGTTACCATTGATCTTAAAAAATATATCTCAAAATCCTTTGGCATAATAAAATGGAGTTTTATTTTGGTTTTTTTGAGTATGAACTGGTTCTCCAATAGTTATATCATTATGATTTATTGTTTTCACCGGAGTTCCATTCTATGAGTTCTTGTTAATGTTTCCCCAATATGCTTCATTAAGTGCAATTTACGGGTGAGATAGGGGATCCCATGTTATGATTTCTCATTTCCATTTATGAGGATTACCAAAGAGAATGTTTATGTGATCTTGTAAATACAAGTTTCTACCAAAAAAATGAAGGTCATAAGAACTATATTTTCACCCCCACATCTGCTATATAAAGATGATATCAATTTTTTGGGAAATCATATAGAATAAAAATTTGATTTATTAACTATGTTTTCTACCATTATGAGGATGTTGTTGGCCAAATTATAATTTGGAGAAAATAATCTATAATCATTGGAGAAGGGGCCATTGTTTCTATGAAATTTAGAGTGTCCAAGAAACCTGGGTTCAAAGAAGTAGGTATAAATTTTACTTATCTAGGAATACCTCTTTTGGGGTAAAACTATAAGGTGTTATTTAGAAAAAATTTATCTCATCATTACCCATCAAATGGATACTTGGAAAGGTAAAACAATGTCTCATTCTATAAGATTCTACCTTGTTAAATCTGTTATCAGATTAGTGTGTGTATATGAATTTTCCTTGTATCGATGTCCTAGTTCCCTACATAATGACCTTGTATTCATTAATATCAACGTTATTTTAATTGGATGAATTCATGAGGTGAATCTAGTCACAGTATTTTGGAATGAGTGTATCAAACCTGTTGATAGAATAGCAAAGGGAGTTAATGATCTGAGTGTCTTTAAGGAGACCCTTATTAAAAATTTCACTTGGAGTCTTTAGACATCTAATTACTTGTCCCTAGATTTCCTCCTTATAATATTTGTGACTAAAATGTTAAATGGACTTCTTTTATACATTCCATCATTAACATGGCCTTCCATCAAAAATGCTAATGGTTATCTTTGATATTCCTCCAAATGGATTATATGCATGGAGTTAACTCTTAAATGTTAGAGGACTACTTGGTTATCAACCTATATTACTGATAAAATTGATATCCCCAACTCTCTAAGGGAAAAATATACTGGGGATTTTCAATCTAATACATATGATTTTGGGCAGCTCCTCGATCAGTTGAAGCATGAAATGGACAGATATCACTATACTGATGTGGATACTTTGGTATCAAAGGATAGTCTTAATGAAAATTATACCACATGAATGTATTATAGATAAATTTGTAATGTAAATGTTGTTGTACTTCGTTTTATGCTCAATTATAAAACCCTTATAGTATACCTGCTAATTATCTACTATTATGGAGATTGGAAAGCCAAGGCTACCCTTACAGTGGTCGTTACAGTGTACGGGGATTGCCTTGGCCCTTGTCTGCTCTCTCTATTTAACCTCAAATGGATCCTTTGACCGCACAATTGTCTCATGTGGAATTTCATAATAGATATGGATTTATGTAAATCACATATTTGGATGATGGATTACTTTTGGGAATTTTTATCAGTTTATGGAATATGTTCATTCATCAAGCTGTAGTGACCAGTTTCATTCTCTTCTTGTGGCTACTTCATTAATAGCCACTACCTACATCTGGATGTCTCAGAACATCCTTAAGTTTTATAATTTCACTCTTAATATACATGATTGAATTAGGGAGATTCTTTATCATGTTCTAGATGCATCAAAAAATCAGACTGGTGCTATGCATAATGAATTTTAGACTTATTGATTCTAAGATCTCTTTGTAAAGAAGGGGGTGCAGGAAACAACTTGTTGCTAAATTTGTAATATTGATACTAAATATTCCTCATTGGATGAAAATAAAAATTGTTGTTGAGTAATTGGGTGCAATGGTCCCCAAAGGTTGTGGCGGCAATATTCTCTCTCATAGAGGATTTATCAGGGTATTCTTTTACGACTTCATTGGAAATGGATATGCTATTAAAGATAAACATTATGACACAAGGAAGGAAATTATGTATGTGGTTCATCATGGTGAGAGGAATATATGGATGAAATCAGATTCTACTATGGAGGTTAGAATCCTTTGATGTCACTGAGGTAATGTTCTATGGAATCTTCTGCCAGCATGGATTTATTTTCTTCGACTTATAGATAACCTTGTTATTGTTGTTACACATGTCTATAGATAAGCTAACCAGGTTACTCATGCCCTTTCTAAAAGTGCAATTGAGGTGGTCATTCAATATTTTATTTTTTGGTACTGAAACATTTTAGTGAGTTTTTTGAAGCGGAAGTATATGTTGATATGTACACTAATCATTGTATATCCCCCTTGTGACTCTTATTTGGTTGCCTTTATTTTTAATAATTTTTTCTTGGGCGAGATGTTCTTATCTCCCGAGCCTTTGGATTATTTTTTGACTACTTGAATATTATTTTTTGGATTTATTATTTTTAGTATGGTATGTATATAACCATTTTTTTGATTCGAATGAACACTCTCTCCACTTACTATCCATAATATTGAGAGTCACAAAATACACTCTATATACATTCGTATTTTTAACATTTTTATTTCCTAAAATTTTATTTTTTTGTTGACAACATTTCAATTTAATAAGAAATAGATTATCAGGTCTATCATATATTGTTTTGATAAATATTCTGGATAGTCCTGAAATTTTTACTTCAGATTAGGAAATAAAAATTTCATTAGAAGAATGTTTTATATATTATACCTAAAAATGTACATTGAATTTTATTATATGACATTTTAAAACGTATACCAGACTAACTATATATAACATAGACCTAATTGTGTTCAATAAAAACTTTTATCAAACCATCTGGATGAATAAATTTATAAATTCTACCACGCGATGTAATTTTATTCTACTATATTGAAAATTCAACAATTATGAATATCATTGTATAAAAATATTTTGGTTCATATTTCATTTGTATAATAATATTTTTTGATGATTTTTTAATTGATTTAAAAAAATATAAAATATGAATTTTGAATTTTTCCTATTAATAGAGAAACATACTCATTGAAATGAATATTTACATATTGAAGTTAATGATCTAAATCCTTTTTAAGTGTTTGTAATGTAGTGCCATGATATTTTTTAATATATTTAACTTTACATAATTTTATTTCTTTAATAGACTACAATACATAAAATATTGGGTTTGAATGATCCAAAGTATAATAATTAAATAATATTATACTATACCTATCTTATAGATTTTTCACCTTTTGGTATTAAAAGAAATATCTATAATAAAAAACGTTTTGGAATACAAATGTATACAATAAATTCATCGGATATTAAATAAATATAAATTAATTAATAAATCCTTTTAATGTAAGAGAATTTGTATAAAAAAACAGTTTCTAGTTACACAACATGCTTTTATCATAAAAAATAAAAATTATTTTTCTTAGTTAATTATCATATTGAATTTAATATAGTATATATTCTATAAAAAAAATTCTCCATTATTAATATAGTATTTAAATACATGTGATAATAATAAATAATGTTTTATGCTTAAAAATATTTTCTTTATAAACGAGGATTAGGGTGGGTTTTGTAAACTCATACTGAAATTAGGTTTTTCCACTAATAATTATTTAATTTTATAAAATAAATTTCATCATTTTTGGTGACATAGTTCTAGTAATCTTAGTTCTAATATATAATACCATTAAATTAGAATATGATATTTGAAAAAATCCGAACGATTTGATCAATTTAGTAGTCTTGGTAAGCCGGATATATACATAAATCCAAAATTATGCTTGAATACACAAAATTAAAAAATTTGAATTAATTTTTTTCTTAAATACTTGTATTCCATTAATTATATCCTATTATATATCTCATAATAATCCTCAGGGAATCCCATGTTAATGAAACAAAATAGTTATGATATCTTATACCAAGTAAGGGTAATGTAGAGTGAAATATTTCATGAATAAATAATGAAAAATAAATATGAAAAATGTAAATAACTAAACACACAATCCATTTAAATAAATAAACAAAATATAATAAATATCGAATGGTAAATTACTAAACATACATTCCTATTAAATAGTTTGAAATCTATAATCAATATGATAAGGAAAATTACTTAACGCACATGCCATTTAATAAAAAATATTCGAATGGATTTCATTATGTATTTATCATTGAGAAAATACTCTAGATAGTAATAAGATAATTTTGAGGGCAGACAATGTTTAATTATTCAACGTTACATTTCCATAACATGGAACCACTACTGTCAATACCATTCACAAGGTTGTTTAATCTATAGTTACTTATATTTACACCTGCAACTTAATTTATATGTCTCATGTGACCTATTGATGCATTAATTGGATATATTATACAGGGCCCCACCCTTCACATTATATTAAAAGAGTTAATCATATATCAAATAATTTATTTAACTAAGGAATCAATTTCCCTTTGGTTCAATTATTTTTATTGAGAAAAGGATACAAAGTTATCAGTATTTCCACAGTGAAAAAAATAATAATCAATGTAAACAAGATATGTTAAAAAGATATATATTTTAGGCAATAATCATACCCATGAGAAATAATTTGTATATTTAGCATAAATTTATTTTTCAATTATCATTGTAAAATTAATTAATCAAGGGAATGTTAATGACTACAAAAATGATTCAAAGAAATTAATATCCATACTATAATTGGTATAAATAAAAATAATCCATAGCTGGGAAGAATAAAGATTGTATACCTAAGATTTAAACCCATTGGAGTAAGAATAAAGGTTTATGTCATTAAAGATGAAGTATCTATTAAATATTTTTTATGCAAAATATATTTTTACTTTTCAAAAATATTTTTCAAATACTATTCATTGAAAAAATATTTACAAACACTTAAAATTTAGTAAAGAGTATAAATAGCTTAAAATTATGTTGATAAGTCATTTTTAAATTGTTAAAAACATTATTAAAAACTTTTTTAGAATACATGGTTTTGGAAGAAAATATATTTCTAACTCAAGAGAGAAATGTTGTCATATTTTCCTAAAAAAATTCAAAATAAGTTTATGTACCAAATAGTGGTAGAATATTATGAACAAATGAATAATTTCATGAATAAAAATAGTAAAATATAATTAATTGGTTAATTAAACAATTTCTACATAATTTCTTTTAATGAAAAATGAAGATAAAATAATCTCAATAAAAATAAGATTTTGAAATAAACCCTTAAATTGATGATAAAGTTTATGTGAGGATTAATAGATGAATATACTATGTGTCTCAAATATATATAAACATTAATATTTTTTAGATGAAAAAATATTTTCATAATTCATTACACATATAATAATATAGTTTTAAATAAAAAATAAGTAATCCAACTCGATGGAAAGAAATTGTGTTATGAAATTTAATTACACTATTTTCACTAGTTTTTTAGATACACATAGATGAACTAATTTAAATTGGAACTAAATATATTTTGGAAAATTATGTAATCATGATATTATAGTTCTAATAGGAAGTATATACATTATATAAATGAAACTAGGTTCATAAAATTACAATATGCCTAAATGAATTGTAGTTGAGAAGAATTCCATTAAAACTTGAGTAATTTTTAAATCATGATACAAATGATGTAAAAATACTAATTAAAGAATTAAAATTAATTAATTAAATGAAATTCATAATATAAAATTTCATAGTGAATTATATACACCACACAGAATAAATGGGTGATGAATATTACATTAGTCTCGTATAAATAAAAGTGAGACTAGAAATCCTATTACCTTACACTTCTATTTGGTTGGATGATCATTCTCTTAATTTATAACGGTTTTAATAATGTTATTATTTTTAATATAATTATATTAATATTTTTAATAGAATATATTATCCTTTTATACCATATTATCACGAATTTGTTAATAATATTTCACTATTTTCATTGTATCGAGTGTTAATCTCCTTGATTTTGCAGAATGTTTTGACTTTTTATTTTTTGTTCCTCTTATATAGATTATGATTTAAAATATTATTAATTTTAAACATTATTTATATATATCATATTTTCTCATCATATATTTATTTTTATTAATCTAGAAAATATTATGATAATAAATAAAACCCACCATTCTTAGAGATCATATTACGTACATGTACATGAACCTTGCTTACATTTTATTTTTATATTAACTGTATTTAAGATAAATAGTATGAATTTATGTTATTATTAATTAGTAACATACATTTCTTATATTTAACATATTCTTATTAATCTTAACCTTAATACATTCCACATAAAGAGTGAATGAATCACATCTCTTCAAGAGGCACCATTCAGTCATACAGAGGAACAACGTTATTACATTCATAATAAATTGAAATCATGAATTTAGGTATTATATAATAATCACATTAGTGTAATGATATTATATACATCATATATATAATATATAAACTATAACATTATCATAATTATTTACCATGAAATGTTGTAATGTAAGAAAAAATGAAATTGGTGCGGGACACGGTAGTCCTCTTTACACATGAATAATGATCTCATATCCCATTTGAAAGGTTTTTGTGACTGTTAAGTTTTAACCTTAATATAAAAACATATTAGATTATTTATTATACTAATCTCGTTATATATAAATTATTTCAAAATAAATTAATTGATTTAAGGAATAAAGAAAACAAATATGTTTGTTGATGAACGTTGCCTCTTCAACATGTTTCTCCTATTAGTTTGAACAAAGGTACTTCCTTGGTTGTATTTTTTATAAAATACATGCTTTAAATATTATTATGGCTGATTTGGAAAGTTAATTGGTAAGGTAATAGCTATGATAAAATATATTATAGGTTTGTAGAATGGAGGATGGGTGGTGGCCATTGATATATTAGGGGAGTGGAAAACGTATAAATAACAAAAACGGTAAACACTACTAAGAAGTATCCCTTTAATAATGCGCCTAAAATAATTATCCATTTTTGATATATGGGGATATAAGGTCTAAATATTTCCTTCAAATGGGTTCAAAAAAATATTATCAATCATGTGGCCCCATATGTTTAATGTTTTGTCCCTTAGTAGCCATATTATTATCTTAATAACTATAATTAATTTTAACTTCTATCACTAATAACACTGTTGAAGAATTGAGATTATATTATTATGAATTAGATAATATTATTATTCAAAATATGGAATCAATTTTTTCTAATTCTAATAACAGAAGTGGTGGGAATTAATATAAAATTAATCCCGTAGACAGGATAACAAAGTAGGTTTCTAATGTTGTAAAGTTGATTTCTTTTGAAAAGTGTCTATATATAAAATAAATGTAAAAAATATTAATATAACATAAATTGGACTTAAAAATTTATAATTGAACTATATTTATTTTAAAAACAAATAAAAACCTAGATTAACATTATATATTATTTAAATGAAAAACAATTTTCATGTATTTTACTTTATTCATCAGTAAATGAAACATCTTATAAAAATACCAAAAATTTATAATAATATAATTTTGGAATTCATATTTTTAAAATATTTTTTATTTTTAAAAATATTATTAATGTGTTAAAAATTATTTTTCAAACAAGTTCAAAATTAAAACATGGAAAAATTTCCTTCTACAAAAATACAAGTTTTTTTGTGTAAATTTGGATTTTTTTTCTTATCTTATGCCTATAAATATATTGGATAGATGTCAAAAAAGAATAATAGATAATTTAAAAATATCATTAATATTATCACTAAGAGTAATAAATTTAATTTATTATTATAAAATATCTTTTATTCATAAAGAATTTCTATTAAATTCTATTGGTTTTTATATAAATTTCTTATTAATTGGTAACTAATGTATTAAACCATATATTTTCATAAGTTATTTAAAACTATTAATTAACAAAAATTTAATATCTAAGAGGTAAGTTTCATCTTAAATAATATTATTATTATCAAATCATGTTCTTATGTGTAACTCAATCCAACAAAGTATGTTGTTTTTGTGAGTAACTGAAGATAATCCTAACATTACTTGTAATGAAATACAAACATTTTGATATGTGAATCTCATGATAAAATAAATTTCTAATTTGCTATATTCTATTTGGAATATTAAATTTATGTAAATCAAAATATATTATATTGTCTTGGGTTTCTCTTTTACTTTATAAGCTTTGGGTTACATGTCATACATGCAATGAAATACAATTTCCTTATTTTATAATTTCAGGGTTTTACATTCTCCTCGCCTTAAAAAAATGTGTCCTCAAAATTTTAACTCTCTCATTGAAATTAATTTCTTTATATTTTTAAATTTCACCATTTTAGACTCGCATCATGTTAAGGGTTGGTAAAACATCCTCTTGATAAGGTAGAATGTTATGTACAAAAGTCATATGGAATAAATCATATCTAGGTTTCCTAGTAAAATAACATCAATGGAAAGTAAATATATAGACATTGAAGGAAAGAATAAATATTAATATAGATTGATTGAGATTATTGATCATAAATAAAATAATTATCAATATAATGTTGTGAAGATCAGTAGTATAAATCATTGATGATTTAAAAGACCATCCGCTCAAAAAAATTGATGTCTTTATGATAATTATTTTGATCTCATTTTCCTTATTGTGGGTAATTGTTTTACTATATTTGTGTATATGGAAATATAATTATATGATATATTTATATAAACATAATTTTATATTTTTTTTTCATAGATCAATATCCAATTCATCGCATACTTGAAAAAATAATATCTCTAAATGAATTTTTATGCCTGAAGCACTAAAATTCATATTTAGTGGGCTATAAGATCAATAAAGGATTGAAAATTCTTTCAATACTTTTCTAACTTTTTTCCAATACCAATATATTAAATAAATTAATATGTTATCATTAATAGTAATACCAATAATTCATCATTAATATTTTTCATCTTTTTTTTACCAAATACAATAAAATATTTATAAGGACATCGCATAGGCCAATAGTAGGCGTGAAACCCGTATCATCATTTTATCATGGGATAAATTCCATGTCATTGTTCCATAAAATGGATTGTCACTCAACATACATGTTTTATTCTAAAAAAATATTCTTATAATGTTACCAAAAAGTATGATGTACATCCTTGAAATTAAATTAATTATTAAAAAATATTTTTACTAGGGTTTTAAAGAGAAACAATATTTTTCACAGAGTCTTATAATCATATTTGACTATTGTTACAACATAATTAAGGATCATATTGATCATAAATAATATATATTCCCTTAAACTTATGTCAATAAACATTAAATGAATTATTCGTCAATTAACTTTTCGTCTAAAATATATACTATTAAAAAATATCCCCAAAACCTCCTAAATATTGGTAAAATCCCATAACATAAACATAAAATTAGGGTTCTAATTTTATGAACTTATCTTCAATCATAAAATCAAAAATCAATGATACATCCCAAAAAAGGATGTATTCCTAGGAAACAC
This sequence comes from Viscum album, assembly GCA_963277665.1. Lineage (NCBI taxonomy): Eukaryota > Viridiplantae > Streptophyta > Magnoliopsida > Santalales > Viscaceae > Viscum > Viscum album. Next base: position 496,839,117 of record OY728151.1, on the reverse strand, counting down.
CACATAATCTATACCATACCTAAACATTAGGATGTTCTTCATTGCTTATCGTAAATTTCGATTATAGGGTTTTGTTTTCGAATTTTTGTTTTCCTATATCTAGTTTATATGGTTTCTAAAAGACTTTATCTAATACAAACTATAGTTAACTGGCACTATAAATCGCACATCCAGTGGATGTAACCATTATATTGAAAAAATATATAAGGTAACACATCCCAAAGGGGTGATCCATTTAGTATTCTTAGTAAACTACATTCATTTATGATTCCCATTTTGAATTTGAATAAAAAAATACAATTTTTTTCTTTTCTTTTTGAAGAATTTGATTATTCCATCTACTGTATCATTTCATATTTTTCATAGTAAACCTCTTAGAATCCCATTAAGAAGAAAAAAATGATGATGACAAATGCTCAGTAAGGGTATAATATAACAGAATATATCATGAATCAAAAATGAATAATCAGAAATGAATTGTAAATTTCTGAACACATGTTCCATTTAAATAACTATATAAAGAATAATCAATATGTGAAGCTAAATAACTGAACACACATGAAATTAAAATTATTGAATAAGGAATTATAAAAATTATAAGGTAAATAACTGAATTCACATTCCATTTATTCAATAATCAAATAATGAAATTCCTCTATATAATTTGCATTGTGAAAATCATGTATATAATAATAAATGAATTATTAATTTTTTCAATACATAATTATCAAACATCATGTATCTGGAATATAAAACCTCTACATTGAATGAATATCATGGGAAAATTAATTCTAGAGGTATTAACCTATTTAATTTAGCATAAAATATTTGTCCCATGAGACCTAAAGACGTGATATGGGGCTATATTATTGGTCCCACCCATCTCTTCAAGTTTAAATCATTCATCATATATCGAATTATTGTTCTATTTAATGAAGCAATATTCAATCTCATCCAACATCAGTATTGAGTAATGAATTATGATTTATTAATATTTAATAGGTAAAACAAATAATATTTTATGTAAACACCATATGTTAAATTGGTTTAAATTTTTGGAAAAACTCATATTTATTCCATTTATATTGATATTTAAAGGAAATTTAATGTTCAGTGGTAACTATAATGTTAATAAATCAAGGTTAAGTTAATGACTATAAAAATTATTCAAGGATTTTAATTTCATTACTATATTTGGTGAAAATAATCATAATCCATAAAAATTAAAAATAATGATGGTATCAATATGAAATATACCAATTGGGGTAAGAATAATGGTTCTTGTCAATTATGAAAAGAATTATTGAAAAACATTTTTTAGGAAAATAACATTTTATTTTGGAAAAATAAATTAAAAAATATTTTCATTAAAAATATATTTTAATAAAAAAAAGTCTTATTTAAAGATAATCAATGGGATAAATTAATTTTATAAATCATTTTAAAATTTTAATGAAAATTTTAAGACATTTTTAGAATACATGGTTTTAAAAGAAATAATATTGTTGATTGAACATAGAAAAGAATTTCGGCTTCATAAAAACATTTTATAAAACTTTTTTTGTAACAATGAGTGTGAAACATGTACTATTTCATGAAAAATGTCATGAAAAATTAAATATATATAAAATTAAATGTATTATTAACAATGATCACATAATTTCTATTAATGGGTATTGAAAAATAAACAATCTTGAATTGAATGAGATTGTAAAATAAATCATTAAAATTATCATTACATTTTATGTGATAATTAATAAATGAATATATTATGTGTATAAACATTAAATATCCTAAATAATTGTTTAAATAAAACTACATATATTCAAGGGTCATTATAGACAAAATCATAGAGTATCATCAACAAAGAAAGAGAAATATTGCCAATAAAAATAAATTCAGTTGTGAAATTAGCTTACCACTAGGTAAATAATATTTTAAATCTCTATAGATGACAAAATTAATATTTAAACTTAAATAACATTAGAAATTATTTATTCCTGATATTACATGACAATATGGAACTATATACACTACGTAAAATAAACTAGATGCATAGCATTATAATATGCGTCGAAGACATGAAATTGTGAAAAAATCCCTAACAACATGTGTAACACAGTAATCATGAGATACATGAAATAATAACATCATTTAAATCATTTAATATAATTAAATAAATTATATTCATCTTATTACATTTCATAGGGTAGTATATACACCACATAATTTAAACATTTGAGGAATATGGCGTAAGTCCCCCGAAAATAATAGTGACACTAAAAATCCCCTTACATTACAATTACATTTGGTTAAACATTGTTGATCATCATTTATAATGGTTTAAACCATGTTATTAACTTAATAAATTAACCATGATAAAATATAGTATATCACATATGTTTTTTTTCGTTTTTTCACATATTTATTAATAATTTTTCATTATTTTTATTTTTTCGGGTGTTAATTGCCTTGTTTTTTAAGTTTGTTTTGACATATAGTTTTTATATTATTAATTAGATAATTATTTAAAATATAAAAAATGTAAAACATCATTAAAATATAACATATATTCTATGTATATGTATTTGAAGTAGTCTATAAAATTTGTGGTTAGGAAATAAAATACACCATTGATGGAGATGGTAAGTTGTGCGTATGCATGACCTCGACTTCCATTTTATTATTATATTAAACAGACTAAAGATTAAAGGATATATATTTTTATTATAATTATATTATCATATTTTATTAATATATATCAAATATATTTTTAATTTCATCCTTAAAACATATGATTTAATGTGTAAACAAATCTCATTCCTTCTTGAGGCTGTAGTTTTCCGTACACACGAATGACTTTATCGTATTCCCAAATAATGTATAGCAAGACGTTATAATATTTAAATTAATAAAAAAATTAATTAAAATATGATATATATGTTTTATAAACTATAAATATATCATAATTATCATCCCTGAAAGGTGGTAATAGAAGAAAAAACAACATCAATTCATGAGGTGGTAGTCTCTCACACACAAGAATGGTGAATGTGTATCCAATTTTATTGAAGTTTTATTTTATAGGTTTTAAACATAACATAAAAAATATAATAATATTGGACATAATTATTTCATTTTATAATAATTATGTAAAAATAAATTAAGGCCTTAAAGTAATAAATAATATTTATTCTTTTATTTATGATCGTTACTTCTTATTCAGGAAAATCCTTTTAGTTTTCACAAAATGACTTAATTGGTTTATTTTATTCCTAATTTTTGGATATTAGGATTATTAGATGGAATTTTTAATGTGATTTTGGAAGGGATTTTATGATAAAAATTTATTTATAGTGGTGTATACTTGGAGAGAGGTGGTGGCCATTTATAATAAAGTTTAGATGAAAACATGTAAATACCAGAAAGGTAAACACTATTGGGAGGTATTTATTAAATTTTTTTCCACAAAAAAAATAGTTTTAATAAAATAGGGTATATGTTTTAAATATGTCTATAAAATTTGTTTTAAAAACTTTCTAAGTCATCATTCCCCTTATGTTTAATTTTTATTCTTTCAGTAACCTAGTTTTTATCTTAATCAATGGAATTAATTTTAGCTTCTTTAACTAATCACATTAGAAACGAATAAACCAAACATATTATTAATTATAAAATATTTTTAATCCAAATATGTAATCCATTGGTACAAATTCAATTCACATAAGTGTAATGAAATAATTTAAAATTAATCCCTCCATCGAGATGAAAAAGTTGGTTTTTAAAGTGAAACTGTTCAAATAGTTACTATGATTTTGTATCTATATTAAACATAAAAATTATTCAATTGAAATGAATTAGATTTATAAAGGTATACATGAACTATTTTAACATTAAAACATATTTAAAAATAGAATTTATCATTATAAATTATTTAATCGATATATTAGTTTCAATGTATTTCTCATTGTTCACCAAAAAATGAATATTCTCATTAAGATACCAATAATTCATCCTAAAAACCTTTTGAAAATACAATTTCAATAAGGATTTTCATTTTTTCCAATAATATATATATAAGTGTTAATATTAATTTTTAAAATATGTTATCCAAGAAAAGGTGGAAACATTTTTTTATAAAAAATATATCATTTTAAAATAAAAATTAGATTTGTTTTTATCTTATTCCTATAAAATCTATTGAATGAATTTTAATTAATTTTATTGAGTATATTATATATAAATATTGTTATTCACATAAAATAATTGTAGTTATTTTAATTTATTATTATAATATTCCTTTGGTGAAAAACACAAATCCTTTATATTCAGTCGGTTTTTTAATTCATTTCTAATTAGTTTGAAACCATTGAATTAAAACATATATTTTCATAAGTTAGATAATCTTATTTATAAAGATCAAATTAGTAGTTGGGAGAACATTTTAATTTTAAATAGTAATATTATTTGGAAAACCATTGTCTTGTGTGTAATTCAGGCCGTCAATTAATTTCATTTTTGTGTGCAACACAACATAAACGTGGTGTTCAGAGTCAAAAAAGAAAAAAAAATGGATGTGTTTAAAGAAAACGAAAATAAATGTTACATGTAATATATGTTATTGCAAATATTGAATTAAATCTAATTGTAAATATATCATAAATTCTAGGGTTATTATATTATTCTTTATTCATTACATCATTTATTACACACAATTAAATATAATATACTTATTATTGAATTATGGGGGATTACATCATTAAAATAAATGGTTTTAATTGTGGAAAATAAAGAATTATTATTATTATACATTATTATTAATAATGGTTCTAAAATTTATCACCTCAATAAAGGGTATATTGAGATCATGTTGATAACAACTCTTCTCTTTATTTAATTTTTAAACATGTTTTATTACCTTAACATGAACTTAATAAAACTAATACGTTCGGTATTTCTTGTGTCTTTGGTGCTTAGGAACATTACATAACAACTTACAACTTGAAATACACATCTTTATTGAAAACTACTTTTATGACCACGACAATCTTCCATACTAATCATTTCATGGGATAACCTAAGGATATACATAAGAAAAGGGTGATATATAAATCCAAATAAGGGATTAAACAAGTCATAACCTGAAAAATAGATTACATTTAGGAAATAGAAATATCAATGGACCATAAGAGAAACTTAAAAACAATTTGATGATAAAGCATGATTATCATAACCTAGAAATTTGGCAATAACTTAAAACAATGAATCATTAACATAAAAGAATCATATAAACTTTGATCCCATCATGTGGGATGAAATTCCAATTAAAGAATTAGGTAAAAACCTATACCAACATGACATATCATGATACTAAACATTACCCAATGAATTGGAGTTCGATTAAGGCTCACCCTCCAAAATCATTTCGATCTGAGGCTTATGTGTTCTGCATAGATCATATAACATGGATTCATTCAACATCATCAATTATTTCACGATCAAGTAATGTGGAATTAATAATTATAAGTCTCCATTAGATAATTATGTGTGATTAATTTTTAATACCATTGATAGTGTGATGGGTATGGTATTCACTACATGATGATATTGTCATGGAAAATCACGGTGCAATTTTGGCAGTATAACTACATCATGTGGAAATTCATAAATTGGGATAATGAGAGAGAAATGGGTCTATCATCATTTTTACATGGTATATACAATAAGGGGATCATGGAACACAATATCATAACATTTGAAATGTAATTTAGAGAATTATATAAAATATATTCTTTCATGGAAATGAGAAGAGAGAAAACCCTTATGGAATTTCATCATAGTAATCGGTTGGTTAAATGGTCATAAGGGGGTTAATGTGAGTGAAGGGGAGATCCCATAATGTATACATAAAATGGAATATAAGTAGGTATTGAATAAAAAACCCCAAATCAAGTAAATTTAAATTAAAAATTCATGACATATAATAGGTACTTGTAGAAAAATGAGAGATGGAGATCCCTTTCGAAATTTCGGCATGGTAAGGGGTGTATATAAAGGATTCTGGATGGATTAATGAGAGTGTAAATAAATATATCATTATTTATAAAACAAATGGATAGTAAGGGTTTTAATTAGGAACATATATCAAAATATATAAGTTGAAATTGAAATACATATCATAAAAAGAGTGCTTGATAAAAGAGAAGATTGGAAGATCCCTAAAGAAATTTTAGCATAACAACAGCTTATGAAAGGTTCACAATGAGGGTTGACAAATGATCCATCATTCACATAAAATCTAATGGAAAGTAGGTAATGGAATATAAATTTATTAAAATATAACCAATTGAAATTTAAAAGACAAATGTCAAACAAGGTACTTGAATTGAAATGAAGAGGAGGTAAGGATCCCTCAGATAGATCTGTGATCCCAAAGGATTTGGATAGGATTATCGGGAGCTTGTCTCAAAATGGTAGGACTCTAGATAGTAGGGTTAAAATTTTGGTTGAGCTTAAAATGGAATGTGTGTATGTAAATAGGATCTTGGGAGGGTTTATATAGGAATGGTGGGGGGATTCATTATTATTTATGTTTTGGACACTACACACTAAAATATTAAAAACCACAAAACATTACATGGTTTAACCCATTTTTTCTAGAAAAGGGATGTGGTTTATATTATTTTATAAGGCTTAGGGCCTAATATATTAATATATTGGCCTTATTTTGTGGAGGTGAGTCACACTTTCAATGAAATGATTTTAAAATCATCAAATATCATATATTTCTTGGATAATTCACTATAGATTTACTAAATTATTCAAATAATCATAAAATTAAATTATTTAATGGGAAAAATATATTTTTCCTAAATAACATATATTACGTCACTATTGGGTTATTGTAATGTCCTAAAACACATTATATATTTATAAGGTATTTGATTTTTTACAAGAAATTCCACTGTCTTAGAAAATTCTGAAAATTCCACCATTGGATAATTTTTGAATCAGGATTCCAAAAATAATATAAATTTTATCTAAATAATTTTATAATTATATGAATTTTCTCTTTTAAAATAAAAACTTATAATTATTGAAAATTGATGGGTTTTGACAAAAACAGTTTTGAAACCTTAATTAAAATTACAATTGACTCCATAAAAATTGTAACAAAATTTATATATAATAAAATTAATTTAATAATAATATTGTATTGATATGTTATTTAATTAAAAAATACATTAATTCATCAATATAGATTTCTTAATTGAAATTGATAATTAACCCCAAAAACTATTTGTTCTTTAAATATCATTTGTAAGGTAACTATTATATAATGGAAGTGTATCCATTATTCTATAAAACAATAATTTACATATGCATAATTCTAGGTTAATGTAATATATATACCTTTATTACACTATCATACACACTAAGTGTATATTTTGTGATGGTTGGGCTTATTTGGGGTTGTTTGATGGCCAAAGTTTGGGTCGTGATCTCGATAAGATTGAACTTCTCCTGTAAATGGTTTCGTTCATACTGAACTAGTTGGATATTGGATTGTTCTTTGTATAGCTAAAATCCCAGAAATGGAATCTCCCTTGGATGCTCTGATAAATGGGAATCGTAGGAAATGATTCTATTGGTTGAGTTCATCACATCCATTGTCTACGTCGTAAGGATTTGTTAAAACACTATATTTATACTAGTAATGTGATCACATTTAAACGGTTGTATTATCAATAGTAAGGATGATTATTGGTCAGTTAAATCCAATTTGGTATAATAAAACAAAAGGAGTGAACATGTTTTCTATATCCATGAAACACTAAAAGTAGGGGGTTTATTCATAAATGGTTGGGTCCTTAAAAGTTCCCCCCTTAAAAAGTTTCTCTCTTGAAATTTACTTTTCCCAAACTAAAATACATGAGGGAAACTTTGCCTCATCACATCCTTCATTTCCCACATCACTTATTCACACATAAGGATTCTCCAAAACACTTTGACGAGGGAAATTTTCTTATTTTGTATAATGTTTTCTCTAAGATCTAATATCTTCACAGGCCTCTCTTTATATGAGAGGTCATTCTCTAATGGTACCATGTCTATATTGAGTACATTTTATGGTTCCGGCATGAACTTCCTTTAGAGTGATACATGGATTACATCTTGTACTAGAGACATGTTCGGTGGGAGTTCTAGTCGATAGGCCACAGCTCCGATGAAATCATGGATCCCAAAAGGGATGATATACCTTGTACTAAGTATTCCCTTATTATGAAATCTCATAACTCTCTTCCATGGAGATATGTTATGGAATAACATGTCTATGACATCATAGTATTGGTCTCATCCATGATTTCCTTCATAGGTCTTTGGTCAAATCTAGTAATCGTTGATGTGTTACTAGATGGTCTTAACCTTCTCCACCGTTTCTCCAACAATTTCTATACCTAAAAGTTATCTGTCACCAAATACATTCCCACATGTTTTTTTCTCCACCACTTCCCATAAAATATGTCATAAAGATCTGTTTGGATGCTTGAGTGGAAAATTTTTTGGTAAAAGAATTCCAGTAATGAAAGTTGTTTGTCTTATCCGCCTTTAAAGTTCATTGAGCTTGTTCTCCAAATGTACTCTTGTTTATAGATAGTCCGCATAGATTATCCTTCCATTTGAGGGTGATATGTTCTAGTAAATTTAAACACAGTGTTCGTATTGTTTTGGAGACTCTTCAAGAATATAGAGTTGAATCATGGATCTTGATTCAAAATAATTAATAGTGGTACTCCATGCAGTATTACCACATCTACGATGTATATCTATGCCATTTGATCTAATGAGAAATCCTATAAAATTTCAATGAAGTGTGAAATCATTGAAATAAGATCCAAAACACTTTGATACCATTGATTCATTTAGAAGTATTTGGATGTTTGGTGAAAATTCCCATGGTGGTGCTTTACCATTCCCATGATGGTATGGATAATGGTTGCATCGTGACCTTAGAATTCTGCCTATGATCCTCCACATGATGAGATACCAAGAACATAAATGTATATTATGTGATCTTATTCATCATGGTATCCCATGAATAGTTCACCCATATATCTCGATATATCATCGTGTTTCCTGGGTGAATGGATAAATTCAAATTATGTGCATCATAAAAAACATCAATCTTTAACTTTAAATTTGACGGAACACAATGTCTTGACCAAAATAAAACAATTCCTTCTTTATTAACATTGAACTCTGAGTATTTCTCTTTTCTAATAGTTTCCACATTTTATGAATTCCCACATCCTCTAGTTTAGCATCATTTATTCTTTCTAAATTTGATGGTTTAGATATAATTCATGAAAGCATTGATGATGTTCCCTTCCTTATGATTCCCATGTCCATCTTCATCAAATCTATAAAATTCGGATCCTTTTTAATTCTCATTAATGATATACTTTTTGGGTCCTTTCAACATAAATAATCTTGAACTGTTTTCACTTTCTATATGTGGTAATGGATCGAGAAATTATAATATTTGAGGAGATCATACCATATTCATTTGTGGATATTTATCTATTTCTATATGAATATATATTTGTGACTTTTTTTATATATATATATTTCACACTTATCCCAGAAGAGATAATTCTGACCTATTTTCAATGAAATGATCATAGATTCCCAACCCCAGATCATGTGTGAGAAAGTTTTTCTCATAAATTTTAATCCTTCTTGAGACATAGGTAATTGAATTGTCATTATGCTTCAACACACATCCTGGGCCATTCATTAAATAATCGTTGAAGATTATGAAAAGATTCCTAAATGTGGGCAGTGTGAGCACCTATCCAAGTATAAGACTCTTCTTCCACTCCATGAATCATTATCCACATTCATCATTAAAAGAAAAAATTACTCTCATTTGAGTTTTCTTGGTAAGATGGTTTGACGATCAAGAGACTTTTTCACAAATAGGAAATAATGTCCAGCTAACCCAAAGAAGCTATGTATACCCATTTTAGATGTGGGCCTCAAACCTCCATCAATTTCTATTGTTTTGGATGGATCCAAATATATCTCATTTCTGGTGATGATATGCCCCATGAATGAGACTTCTTTCAACCAGAAGTCACAATTTCTATACTTTTTATAGAGCCTCTCTTTTTTGAATGGACTCTACAATGGTGCTCGGATGGTCCTAATGACCCTCCTTGGTTTTGGAGTATATTATAATATCATCAATAATGTCTATACACAAATAGGATGAGGTAATCTTTAAAGTCTCTATTCATTATGTACATGAATATTTCTAAATAATTATTGAGTTTGAATGGGATTACTATGAATTAAAAGTGCTCTTACATTATATGAAACGAGGCCTTGGGGATATCATTCTTCTTCATGCTTACCTAGTAATATCACGACCATAGATCGACTATGGAGAAGATTTTTTTTCCCACGTAGCTGATGGAACAAGTCCTCCATTTGTGGAAATGGATTATTTTTCATTATTGTGATTTTGTTAAACTCATAATAATCAATGCAAAGTCACGTTGTCCCATCCATCTTCTTATTGAAGAGTACTGGTGCACCCCATGGTGAAACACTTGGATGTATAAATCCATTATCTAGATTAACATATAGTTGTTTCATTAGATCCTTATGCTCCACAACAACCATTCTATATGGAGTCTTGCATAATGGTGACACCCTAGGTATAAGATCAATCAAGAAATCAACAACTCTTCTTGGACGAAGACCATTCAATTCCTCAAGAAACACATAAGTGAATTCCCACACAATGGGATGGTCTTAAAAGATGGTTATTTCCTTGGACTCAATCATCTGAGAAATAAACTCATTTTCATTTTTCATTAATATATATGGTTGTGATGATGCTGCTAATGAATATTCATCCTCATCCTTGAACATGTATAGAATCAGGGGTCAATTCACCGTATAGAGGGTGATTTCCCTCTTGAGGAAATTTATTTTGGATCTATATAGTAAAATCTAATCCATGCCATGAATTGCATAAAATAACACTAAGGGAAGTATGATGAGGTTTATTGATAAGTTCTATCCACAAATTGTGATAGGGGAGGAGTCATATGTATGGGATTCTATAATTTCCCCATTTTCTTTTTCACCAACAACTCTACTTCAATGTTTTATACTGGTGTTTGGATTTTTCTACTAATCCTTTCAGATATAAAAGAATGTGTAGAACTACAAATAAAAAGTAAGTTTTCTATTCAGGAATAAATAACCATCATACCTACCATGACATCATTGTCCGGATTCCCTCCGGTGATAGTGATTGAACAATCTTTCCCTTGATTCCTTGGAGGTGGTTGGTTTCCTCTAAACACCCATTGATTAGGGAGCTGGTTTGCAATGTGTCTTAGTTCCTTGCAGTTGTAGCAATGAACAATGCGTTTATGGGTGAATGAAACATTTCTTTACTCTGTTGCAGTAGAAGATTTTTCTTACCCGTAATCGATGTTTGGGATCACTTCCTTCCCTCACATAAGAAATTTTCTCATCCCCTTTAGGAAATTTAACGGGTGTTTCTTTCCGTACTTTTGACAAGCGGGGTGCTGAAATTTCGTAGCACCCTTGGATTTATTCATCAGAACACCCAAATTAAAGTCCAATTTCCTCTTCTTATCCCCATTATACCATTGAGATTCACCAATATACATTTGGACTATGAGGGAATATCAAATAAATTCCTAATAGATAACAATGTCATGGATTTACATGGCTTTCCGTAGGTTAGGTTTTTTTCCACCAAAGAAGCAGTCAGCCTGGTATTCAAGAGTAATGAAACAACTCTAGGCGTATCGTGAAAGTATGGTAAAGTTTTTCTCATATACCCCCAAAAAATTAATTATCTTTTTTCTTGAGTGTAAGGATTTCTCTTTCAATCGGAATATGGTGGGTGTAGGGAAATATTTTTTGAAAAACATTTTCTAGAAATCCATGCATCCCCTCACCTCAATCTCTTCCTTAGGTTTTTTTTATCAATTCCCACCATTGTTCATCTTTACCCTCTATACGATAAGAATCCATAGGAACCTTATCTTGTATGAAACATTTAAGGATGGAAAATATGTTCCCAATGGATTTCATCCATTGTTTAGAGATTTATATATTGAATGATTCATTCAAAGTAAGAGGACATTGTCTCTTGAATCTATCAATTGGGACATGTTCTTTCTTTGGTGGGGGGTGGACACTCTTCTTGATGAAGGATTCTATTAAAAACATGGGTTAACTAATAGAGTGTCATGGAAATGTTTTCGATTCCCTCTCCCATCAAATTGGGAATCTCATTAGTGGATTCATCACATTGATCTTCACATCATGTATTAGCCTAGTTCCTCTTATTAATAACCATTGGCTAGAATAAAAGGAAAATTAAAGGTATGTATTTTTAATTTAATAAAAACATAATGGAGAATCTAATGATATTAATGGGAGAATAAATAAATAACATTTATCTTCTTAAATTATCATTTTCTAGGCTCAGATCTACATTATCCATGATCCGCATTCTAACGTATATTCTTATGTAATTTTTTAGTAACCTTAATAATTGTTTTTATATGATTATGAATTTTCCAAAGCATATCTCAATGGAGTGTCGATACATGATAGAAGAAATAACCTTTTTCATGCACCAATTCCCATTCGAGTCTAGACCAAAGTGGTGTTTTTGGTTATTAACCTAATATACATATGTTTCAGAGCCACATCTACTTGTTCATATCCATACAAGGATATATTTTCATTAAAAACTAGTTACTCTATACTAACCAATATTTAGGGATTTATTTCTTATACATAGTTGTCACTCTAAGGGTTTCAGTAGAGTTTTCTAATCTTAATCACAAAAATAACAAAACATAACCTTTGAAACCAATTATTAAAACCATGCTCATTATTTCATATTTAAACATCATTAATTACATAGACTTTCACTTAATAAAAGTCAAAATATCGATAAGTCTAGTTTATTTGGGGCTTATGAACATTACATGACAATATAAAACATGAAATACACATCTCTATTGAAAACTTCTTTTACAAGATTATAACATTCCATCGTACTTAGCATCGGATGGGATTACCAGAGGATATATATAAGAAAAGGGTGAGCTATAAAGCTTATTAAAAGTGTAGTAAAAGAATTACATGACGAATAAAATAAATTTTAGGAAATAGGAATATCAATTGATCATAAGAGAATCATGAACACAATGGCCTGATATAGAATTATGCTCATAACATGGAAATGTGGAAAAAAATAAAACACTGCATCATTAACATAAAGGAATCAGGTAAACCCATGTCCTAACATGGTGGAAAAAAGTCCTATAAAGTATTTAGGTAAACCCCTATCCCAACATCACGTATCATGATAGTAAATATAACCCAATTAATTAGAGAACTATCAGGGTGGACCCTTCATAATCATTTTAATATCATGAATAAGTGTGCCACATATATCATAAAATATGGATTCATTAAACATCATCATTTATTCCACGATCAAAGAATGTGTAATTCATACATGTAATTCACCATTCGATAAAAATGTGTTCATAAAGTTGAATACCATTGATAGATTAATGGGTATGGTAATAACTATATGATGATTTTGGCATGGAATGTCATATTGCAATTTTGGCAGTATAATAGCTTCATATGGACATTCATAAGTTGGGTTGATGAGAGAGAAAGGGCACTATCAACATTCATACGTGGTATGTAAAGTAAGGGGATCATGGAACATAATATATCAACATTTGAAATATAATTTATATTTATAATATAAAATAAATCATTGAATGGAAATGAGAAGAGAGGAATCCCTTATGGAATTTCTCTATTGTAATAGGTTGGTTTAAAGGATCAAAATGGGGCTAAATGGGACTGAAAAGAAGATACTTTCATTTAAAAATAATATGTACAGTAAGGAGGTATTGATGGAAATATCACAAATCAATGAAAAGGAAAATAAAAAAGGCATGATATAAAAGAGTTTCATAAATAAAAGGAGAGAGAGATCCCTTACGAAATTCCACCATGGTAACAGGTGCATATAAGGGATCATGGATGGATTAATGAGAGTGGAAATGAATATATCATTATTGATAAATAAAATTGAATTTAAGGGTATTATTTATAAACATATCCCATCATAATAAAATTTATATTTAACGACATATCATAAAAGTAATCCTTGATAATAGAGAAGTGTGGGAGATCCCTTACAAACATTTGGCATAGTAACACATTATTTAGGGTCCAAATGAGGGGGGATAAATGTTCCATAATTCACAAAACATCAAATGCTTAGTAGGTATTTTATTATAAATTTAGGAACATATAACCATTTGAAATGGAAAAGGAATATTTAAAACAAGGTTCTTGAATTGAAATGGGGAGAGGGAGGTGAAGAAACCTTACTTGAATTTGTGATCTCGAATACATGGGAAAGGATAATTGAGATCTTGTGGTGATATGGTAGGACATTAAGATTCAAGGGTAGGAGGTTGGTCAGGCATTAAAGAGATTTAGTGTAGACGAATGGGAGCATGGGAGGATTTATATAAAAAAGTTGGGTAAATCTTTATGATTTTTTTTTTCAGACACTATACACTAAATTGTTAAAAAGCACAATCCATACCATCATTTTTTACAATGGTTTTTGGAAAAGTGGAGTGGTATAAATTATTATATAAGGCTATGGGGAAAAATATTAAAATATTTCATGTTATTATGTGGTGGTGAGTCACACATTAAAGGAAATGATTTTAAAATCCTAAAATATTTTTATTCCTTGGAGGGTTCACTATGGAATTATAAACTAAATAAAATAAACCAGAAATTATATTATTTTAAAAGAAAAAACAATATTTGGACAAATATACCATTTATTACATACCAATTTTGTCATTATGATGGCGTAAAACACATTATATATTTATACAATATTTAATTTCGACCCAAAAAATCAGCTGTCTCAGAAAATTTAAGAAAAAATCACCATTGGAAAATTCAGATGTCCGGATTCCAAAAATAATATTATTTTTATCTATATAATGTTATAAATTTATGTATTTTTGTTTTTAAAATGAAAACTGACATTTATTCAAAATTGAAGAGTTTTGAAAAATCTTTTTTTCAAACCATAATAAAAATTACATTTGACTTCATGAAAATAATAGGATAATTTATATTTAATAAAATTAATTAAATAATATTATTTTATTGTAATAATATTTAATTCAAAATTCAATTAATTCTACAAAATAGATTTCGGAATTGAATTTGAATATTAACCAAAAAAATTTCATTTTCATTATAAATCATTTAAAAATAAACAATAATAGAATAGAAGTATATTCATTATTCTATACAAAAATAATGTTCCTAAACATAATTGTAGTCTCCTAACACATATCCCATTATTATACTATCATTCACCCTAAGAGTATGGTGTGTGATTGTGGGGATTTCTTGGGGTCATTCGATTAACATGGTTTTTGATGTGATCTCGATGAGCTTGAACTTATCCAAGTAATGGTTTCAGTCGTGCATAAGTTATTAGATCTTGGTTTGGTCTTGGACTAGGGGAATGCCTAGAAATTTGAACTCCCTTAGAAGATTTGATTAATGGGATTCATAGGGTACGATCCTATGGGTTGAAGCCAAAACATTATTTGTCTGTGTGAAAAGAATTTGTTAAGACCCTATATATATACTAGTTATGTGATCATTGTTCAACAACTATATTATCAATTTTAAGGATACTTAACACTCATTTAAATATTATTGGATTAAATAAAAAATGATTTCATTTTTTTCTATATCGATCAGAGAATAAATGAAAGGTAATTTTATTCATAAATTTTCAGGTCGTAATAATATAAGATTAAACTATGTCATAGGATCATAATTTTTCATCTTAATTCTTACTTGATTATAGTAATTTTACCTCTATAACCATAAGAAAATAAATAAATTTTTAATAGACATATTTCAATGAAAATTAACTATATAGTATTTAAAATAATTAATTTTACTAAAACTGACTCTAATATTTTTAAATATGTCTTATGTGTCATCATAGGGAAGAATCAAGTGGTAAATACTTCTTAATAGTCATTTTTTAATAATTAAAAAATATTCAGGATTTTAATTTATAAATAATTTTTAATGAATAAATAATTTACTCAAAGGTTTATTAAATACTAACACATCATTTATCTAATTAAATAAAAATAAAAATAAATTAATTTAATATAAATAAAATGTGACATAATTTGAGAATTAAATTATATCCCAAAAAATTTCTACATCTATATGACATATTTGAAGTGTTTGAAAAATAATACTTTAATTCCTTATTTTTTCAAGATGTATTTAATGTCTATTAAAATGATTTTTTTAAAAAAATAAATTAATGGTATTTTATAATGAATAATATTTTATTAAATTATTTACAATTCATTAAATCATAGCATCTAAAAATAAATTTTACATTATTTTAAACATAATTAATTTTCTATTTTTGGGTTGTTTGTGATTTTATAGTAGCATTATTAAAATGGAAAATGTATAAAAGCTTAATATTATGAAAATAGTCAAAAGGGATAATGGGGGTTATAAATCAATGATATGGGTTAATCTGTATCAAAAAAAATTATATGTTTTATTATATTAAATGATTTAGATTTATTCTAATACTATCTTCAGAAAATATAAATTTGGATCCATTTAGGCATATATATAATTTATAATAATACTTAAAAATATACCATGAGTTCCATTCCCCACAATTTAAAAGGGGAAAACTATCCTTTAACTTATTTACATTAATTATTACCTATATCTAAAATAACACATACCCATTAATATTTTAAACAATAATATTTTAATTTTAGAGGTCCTAGTCATTCAAAAAGGATAACATGATGTCTCTTAAGAAAAGATCTAAAGTATCTTTGTTGAATTATTTCTAATTTAATTTATTGAGTCTTCCAATTTGATTTTACCAATCAATTTCAATTATTTGGTTGAAACCATTGTAATATAATAAATATTTTCCATATATTTTCAATATTACAAAAATCTATAAATCATAACCCATGTGTTCTTATGGATATTTCTCTCTGCATAGTGGTCTAATTCATTTCACATCTCCTCGTTACTAGAATTATTATAAAGATGTAACTAATAAATATATAGATCCTTTATGAAATATTCACTACTGGAAAGATTATCTTTCCCAACACTTCTATACCAACGGTTTGTAAAAACTGTTGGTATAGCTACCATTTCCCAACGGTTCACCAAAACCGTTGGGAAATCCATAGATTTCCCCACCTTTCCCAACGGTTTTGGGAAACTGTTGGGAAAGAGTGATACTTTCCCAACGGTTCACCAAAACCGTTGGGAATGGCTGTCTTTTGAGCCGGGAAAGAGGGACCCTTTCCCAACGGTTCACCAAAACCATTGGGAAAGGCTTTCTTTTGAGACTCTTTCCCCATGGTTTTGGTGAACCGTTGGGAAAGAGTGGCCTTTCCCAATGGTTCACCAAAACCGTTGGGAAAAACCATCCAGAAATTCAACAACCAACCTACAGAATTCTATCCACCCCTAACCTATCCCAACGGTTTTGAAAACCGTTGGGATAGGTTCTTTATTTTTTTTCTAGATCTACTAACCGAGAACATTATATAAATCAAAATTTTAAATAATTATGATAATACATATATATATTTATGAAATTATGTTTACAAAAGTGATGTTAGCTTAGTGGTTAAGTCGTTAGATTATAAACGAGGGGTCCTTGGATCAAATCCCAGCGGATTTTTTATTTTTGGAATTTATATACCAACGGTTCCATTACCGTTGGTATAGATTACATATTACCTATACCAACAGTTTTCCAAAAACCGTTGGTATAGACCTATCCCAACGGCTTACTTGGCTGCGGTTCTCCAAACCGTTGGTATAGGCTATACCAATGGTTTGGAGGCCTATACCAATGGTTCCAAACCATTGGAAAAGGTTAGTTTTCCAGTAGTGATTAATTATTATAAAATTTCAATATCTCATTTACATTATTACCTTCCATTATTATAGAAGAACATAATTTCAACTGTACAAATTTGTAGACTACCTTCTCTATGAAAAGATGTGATTTGTTTTTAAATTTCTAGTATTTATAGATAACATTCAGGATGTATTTAATTAATTCAAATATGATTTATATTCTATAATAATTATTCTTGAATATTGAGTTATTATTTATCATTGTTTTGATTTATCTATTGAAAAGTGAAAAAAGTGTCCATCTGTATGTACGGCTTACCATCACTCTGAATGGTGAAATTCAACTTTCTATCTTCATATATTACATGTTATGATAAATTAGTGTATATTGAGTATATAAGATATTATTTTCAAGATTAAAATTATATATTTTAAGGAACCATGTGAATTTTAAGATAATTAAAATTAACAATCCAAAAAATACATGAAAAATAATTCATTTACTACTTAGAACAATTATTTTAAAAAATATTTAATATTCAAATCATGGTAAAATTTTTATTTATATTCTATATGGTCTGATATATATGTTATTATAGCTCTATAATAGATTTATCAAAAATTAATAATTATTATATCATATTATCATACACATATGATATAAGTCACCCCTATGGTATGTGTTAACATCACAATATCATAATTATATGGGATTGTTTATGTTAATGTCTATATTTGTGGAATTATTTTATATATAGGATTTAAAAACATTATATTTTATTCTCATCTAGTTTACTCACTAAATTATTTTTCTTTCAACATAACACTTTTTATATTCTGATGAGCTCGAATTTTTTTAAGGAAAATTATCATCACTACAATTTTTGATCAAAAATCTTTTTATTCGATATCAATGTATTAAAAGAAATAATTCATAGAAAGTTTTTACTAATATAAAATGATTGTTTAAAGTTTTTTTACTCAATCATGACTCTTTATAAAATGGTTTTAATGGAATATTCTTTCCTGTTTTTGAATTTGGAACATTATCAACATTTTTTAAAAATGATTAGGAACGTTTACACATTATCCACTTGAATAGAATTTCCATCGATCATGAAGGGAATTTTCTCTTTTTGTCTTTAAATTATTAACAAGTTATTCTCTAATGAAATTCTTCCATATTATTTCAGAAATTTATAATTTTTAAATAATTATTTACAAATTAAAAAAATAGTATGTTCTATAATAAATTTTTTTATTATTTTGAATGTATTTTCATCTATATCAACATCTAATGAAGAATATTATCCTTTACTAAGGTTATGATTTTTTGATACTATCGAGGATATTTATTTGGATAGTTTATGATCATTTTGACTGTGGAATGTGTTGAATTATTGTATTCTAGTTATTATAATAGAGACATGTGCTGATTTTTAATTCATGTTGATTGTGTTTTGTTGGTTATTAATATTAGGATTTCATTAGAAATACTATGAAAAGGTTTGGGAATGGATTTACATATCCACTTGATTAGTCGGTTGTTCTCATGAGATAATCTAGATTAGGTTTTGGGTTGAGACCTTACCCATTAATGTAACATATCATGGAATGAGGCCTTTAAGGTTTGTTTATGTTGTCTTAGCACAAGGCCTTGATGACATGTTTCAAATTCACAATAGAATGCATCCCATTATTTTGAAATAAATTATCGATACTAATGTGATTATTTGAATTGTGTTTATATCCAAGGATAATATTTTACCATATGTTATTATTTTATAAGGAATTATTTACATTAACTAGATTTCCAACAATATAATTCATGCCTTATTATAATTTATTTAATTCAAAAACTTATTTAGTATCAATGATCAACCAGTTTGAGTATTATCTCTCACTAGGATACTAATAAGAATTTTATTAATCATATATGGGGATCTATTAAATTTAATAATGGTTTTATAAAGTAACTTATTTAATGTAATTTAATTTTTTTTCAAATTTCATGTAAAATTTATGTACGTGTCTAGTTTGCTGAAACTACTAAACTATTCTGTCCATAATGATGCAATGTCATGTGTCTTATACCAATGTAATAATGCAACCAACAAATCCTCGTTACTAGAGTCAAGTCATTTATAGTTGGTTTTGTAGTGAATTTTAATAAATAACTTGATTGATATATCTAGTTAAACATATATAAGGTGACAGAACCCTACGAGGGACTTTGAGAACATTAAAAAATATACAATGTTATTTATTCTAACATTAGAGATATAATTTTTTTAATTTATGTTATGTCTTTCTTTAATATTGATATTTTACATTATGATTCAAAATTATATAAAATAATATAGTATATACCATTTTTTATAAATAGAATATAGCATATGGAATAGAAATTGTATCAATGAACATAATCCATATAGGGATTAAAATCCTTGGAATGGAAATAAATATAGATATGGGGATACAGCTGGAGAAGATAAATTTATAATTTTATTTGTGTATCTAACTCATGTTTTGTAAAATAAAATTTCATGTATGGACCAACCCTCTAATATAAAATGTTGTGTAACAATGTTGTATAGCTTCATGCATCAGCAACCAACATAATTAAATGGTACTAGAAATTCAATTTGTTACTATGAAATGGATAAAGACCTTATATAATATGTTTCATTATTTGGGATGTAATTAAAGAGAGAATTTATTCATAGTATTTTATCCTCTCTCGAACGTTGAAAATAATTTTTTTTATTGATTCAATAAAAAAAGGATGATGGGGAAATATCAACAATCAAATTGAATGACTCTTAGGAACTATTCAAGGGAAAAATTAAGCATTAACGTCGATATGATATGAAGGAAAAATTCTAATATTCAATACAAAAGGTGAAAGATAATGTTGTGAAGTATGAAGTTATATTTGGACTATTATCATGGTATGTTATAGAATATATATATTATCCATATAGAATTATTGATCGTTTTGTTAATGGCAATATGATATTCCTTCGAAGGGAACAAGCAGCCCAAAAATTATCATTATATGAAGATATAATTACATGCTCTATCAAGAACTAGAAATAATTATTCATGCATGATGGCTTTAATAGAATGAAAGTGAAGAGGAGTATAAGTGAGTAAAAAAATTGATAAAAGGATAAAAATAATGAATAATTTTAATACAAATGATACTTTCTGAAAGAAACTCTTTGGTGCATACTTCAGGTTACATGGATTTTTATTCACATGTAGAGAAAAATTCTATCATGGTCATGAATAGAAGGATGGGGGAGAATCTGTCAAATTACATTGATTTAACTGTAAATATATAGGGAACTATACCAACCAATTCCTATAACACCACAATATTTCATAAAGTATTTTTTGAAGTAAATTTAATGATTTTTATATTTTTAATTTTTATAAAATACATCATTTATCATTAGTAACATGAAATAATGCATTTATCTTGTGTTACATGAATCACTCGGTTTAATAGAAACATAACATATAATTAAAATATAATCATTTAATATAATAGTTATCACATAGTCATTGGAATTCTTAGTATGAATAATAGTATATAAATTAATATAAAAAAATTTACACATTTATATGTGACGAGTTCATTATTTTCAAATTAATTATAAAATAAAATAAATACTATTTGGTAAAAAAGTAAATCTTTTTCTCAATAACAAATTTAATGAACATAAATTTATTTTACATTAATGAATTATAAAACTGAATTTGGGTATTTAATTTAAATGAAATTTATATAATTTATAATAAATTAAATTATTAAAATTCATCTCATGTGTTTTGTAATCAATAGGTAATAAGAAATTCAATTTAACACTTTAAACACCATTTTTCAAAAAAAACTGTTTTTTTTCTTTTTGTGCACTAATAATAGAACATTTTTTTCCTATTTGTAGGAAATTTTTTTAAAAATATTATATTTTTTTATATATTGATTTGAAAATTTTATTAGGTTGAGTTTTTTTTTAATTTTCAGAAAAAATAATATTTTTTGATGAAATTCGGTAAAATACTACATTTTCATTGAAAACAGACTTTTTGTTTAAATTGTTTCTAAATAGAAGTAAAATTAAAATTAGCTTCAAATTAATATAAATAAGATTATATATCTATTTATAAAATTTAGGTCATTTTAATAATTTTTATACTTAATTATGATCCAAGTTAATTTCAAGATTTTGATCATTTGTTTCTTTTAAAACCCCACTTTCTGGTCAAATACGTGGGATTAATTTTAAATTAAAATCTCCTTATTATGTGAATATACTACTTTAAAATTTATTACATATTTTCAATAGACATAATTTATATTATATAATAATTTCAAATACATTTTTAACCAAAATAAATAGCGAAAATAGGAAAAATTATTTTCAACTATTAAGGTAAAAATCAATTTACTGGGGGATAACCGAAGAAAAAATTGATAAAAATTACTATAACACTTTTAAAACTAATATTGGATAGAAATATTTATATATTATATTTCCCATATTCTAATATATAGAAATTATGATGATTTTTTCCTGGGAATGACAATTATTTTGGATTTTTTTGTCAAATTTCCATGTAGTCTCCATATTGCTTCCTTTCCCCCCAAATATGAAAGGCCACCACAAACCATTACTTATTTGAACTATAGAATACTAGTAGGATCATCCAAACCCTTGAAAACTAACATTTAAAATTCCATACTCTCATTCTATAAGCCATATTTTGGTGATAAATCAAACCAATGGAGGATTTTTATACAATCATAAGGAGAATATGTCATGACCCGTCCACCGGGGCCCGTACCATGACTACCCCAAGCCCACCATCATAAGCCAGGGGATGGAGACTAGAACCAAAGGCATAATTCCCTAAAACTGGTATGGCCTTGACTCTATAATACGTAAACACACACACACAAGCAAGCACACAGCTAGACGAAACACCAAGTAAACTGTATAAAAATGAGTGTTGAATGTAAAAGGGGCCAGAATACAAGCCTAAATAGAAATTACAAGTAAAACTATGATACAATACAACTAATAAAAAGGGAAAGTCAGCTGATGGGTCATCTTTAGAGGTTCCTATATGAAGGGTAGGTACAAATCACTTCCTCATCACTCCTCGTTCATACGTCTCCTCTGTGTACCAACTTTTTATAAGGTCCACCTCCTTGTACCGTCTAGTCATGGTACTCTCAGCCTCCGTCAGTGCTGTCTTCCATCTACATCCAATACAACAAGGTGCATACATAGCTCCTGCAGGGGTGAGTATAACGATACTTAGTAAGGACCCCGAGACCCTATAGGTCTCACAAAATAGAAAAAAGATAAAACACAAAGTATAAAATCCACAAATAACCATACATAGGTATATGCCTATACATATACCTATTTTATCTTGTAATCAATCTCAATCATGAGGAAAACACAGAGGTTATGACTCATTTCACATGAGGATTTATTTAGGGGTAGTAATAAGTAACATTCCGAACACCTCGACTGCTGGGGAACTCTTCCTCTATCGAGTAATGTGGGCCTGCCGCATCATACATAGCCACTTCCCACTAACCTTGTAA
Organism: Viscum album; assembly: GCA_963277665.1. Classification (NCBI taxonomy): domain Eukaryota; kingdom Viridiplantae; phylum Streptophyta; class Magnoliopsida; order Santalales; family Viscaceae; genus Viscum; species Viscum album. The sequence continues at coordinate 496,815,410 of OY728151.1, read as the reverse complement.
TAATGAGGTAATCCTCCTGTTGAGTATTGTGGGTCTGCCGCATCACACAGAGGCACTCCCAACTGTGAGACTGCCCCATCACACAGAGGCTCTCCCCCTCATAGCCTGCTGAGGTACTCCTCCTATCGAGTATCGTGGGTCTGTCGTGTCATTAAGGCTCTCCCCACCGTGGGTCTTCTGCATCACCAATGTTCTCTCCACTAGGCCAGTCGAGTCACTCCGAGTAGAAACGGTCAGCAGTCGTCAAGTCTCAGCCAATCGCAGGGTTCCGTATGTATCACACATGGGGAAACCACTTCCCAAATAACAATTCAGATAATCCTAAAGCCACGGAGTCCCACGAATAAGTGTCTCGACGATTCTTCACATCATAAGGTCTTAACGTAACAGACGATGCGTCAATCGGACGCTCGGTTTGTTAGTTATTAGACTTTTAGTCCCGGGGGACGGTTGTATTCATGGTCGATCCAACCTGACTGTTCCCCATCATAATTCATAACGTAGTGGGGTATAATAAAAGGGACTGTCTCCCTCCACGATTTTCAGCACCGTCGACGGTTCATCAAACGGATGTCTGGGGCCCATGTTATGGTCAAAAGAAACTAACTGGGTTGTAGTGGGCCCAGGTCCGTTCTGACCCAGTCAGACCGACCCAAAATGGGTTGACCCGATTTGGGTCGACTAGGCCTGGCATGTTGGTTTCAGCCCAATGGTCACGAGGGGTCACGGAGGCAGATCAACCTCGAAGGGGTGCCACGAGGGTGGCTCGGCCGTGGAAAGGATTGACTGCGGGCTGGCTCGGCTCGAGGCGGCATGCAAGACCGCGACGAGGGCAGCTTGGACAGCTCAGAGGGTCGCAGTGAGGGAACGGTGGTGACGATTGTTCATCATGTCCCAGACATCATTTCGGCATGGTGGCAGTGCAGTGGCTTGGCACATCGGACGACGGCAGCACGACGGCACGACACGGCGGACAACGGCGGCACGGCGGCCCGACATGGCAGCAGTGTGGTGAGGGGGTTTGGCCCTGGGTGGCGCGACAGCTTAGCATGACGAGCGATGGAAGTGTGGTGATTCGGCATGGTAGGAGGTGGTGGCACGGTGACTCAGCACAGCGAACAGCGGTGGCAGCACGGCTCAACTCGACGGATGGCAGCAGCACAGCAGGTCACCTCGACGGCGGCGCAGCGAGGGGGTTTTTCCTAGGGCGGCGTGGCGTCTCAGCACAGCGGTGGCACAGAACATTGGCGGTGCGGTGAGGGGGTTCAACCAAGGGAGACGCAGTGGCTCTATCCAGCCACGGGTGGCTCGACCGGGAGTGGGGCTGGTTCGGCCATGATGGTGAAGCGCAACCGGGCGGCGCAGGTTGGGAGGCCACGGGTGGTGGTGGTGTTTCCTTTGTTGACTTCGCCGCCTTCCTCCATTTTAAATAACACATAATAGAAGAAAGTCGGAGGGGTCGTCCCATGTTCTTCTGGCCCGCACCCTCTGCGTTTAGAATGGTATCAAGCAGTTCACAAAGAATAAATCATTAATGCATATGGAAGATATTTTAAAACATAATTTCCCAAAACCCATGTCCTTCTCTATTCCCATCTGTGCAAAATAATTAGAAGGGGAGAACATGGAAAGCTATAATCAAGTAAAAAAACCTCTACCTTGTTCGCTTGATGATGTCTCTATAAGAAGGTAGTATGTTCTTCGATTCTCCGTAGATGAGGATATCCTTCATCCGAAAACATCTCGAGGAAGAATGTCAGAGGGGATCAGCGTTCTTCATTGGCGAAGAATTATTCGTCGGTAGTGCGTTCTTTAAGGAAGAATGTGTTCTTTTTTGAAGATATTTCTCCCAAGATCTCTTTCCTCCCAATTCCACCAAAGATGCCAATGATAATAGATTAAGTTCTCTATTTAGTTTGTTGGCACAAATTCAAATTATCCAAATCCAATAAGTAGGTTGGTATAATAAAGGTATGTGTGTTGGAACAATTAACGTGGAGGAAGTCAAGTTGCTCCTCCACATTAATGTGGGGGGGGGGGGGGGGGGGGGTTGAGAGGTTTTTCTCTATAATGTGGGGATTTCAAGAGGTTTAGCCCTCAGGTGGTCCCCAAAACCATAACCTCTCATGGGATGTTAGGTTCGGGTGGCCTCACCACTATAACCTCTCATGGGAGGTTAAGGTCTGGTGGTCCTCACTTCTCAACATCCACATGGAGGTTTAGATCCAGTGGACCACACCTCCCAACACCCACATGGGTGTTGCAAATAAAAATAAAATGTCACAAACTTTTATTTTTATTTTATTCTTACATGAAAAACACAAAAACCATCTTCCACCCTCGACCAACTATCGTCGAGGTGAAAGTATTCTTAACTAAAAACCAGCACTGCGAGTTCAACAGTTCCTTCGGGTTACAATTCTGAGTACCGGTTCAAATGTTATAAAAACCCACTTGTACGTTTACTGAACATACCCGAACAGAAGTTCAGAAATTCATTCCGGGCACTCTGGGAATCGGAATCATGTGCTTTCAATTTTCACAGACTCATAAAATTCCCATTTTAAAAAAAATTATATGTAAATTCAATGTCTTTACAGTCTCTCCACCTCAGGGATTTATGCCCCCGTAATCTACAACTCAAACTAAGGGAACAAGTAGGGGTACAGAGCACACATATGAGCCTCCCACTACCATGTGCTCTCCTAGAGGTTCTCGTGCTTCCATATAACGCACACCAGAGTTATTGACCATCCATCAAGGACCCTCTCCTATAGAACCTCAATCTCTACTAGATCCTCCATAAAAATCATCCCATCATCGATGTCTAGACCACCATGGTTGATGATGTGAGAGGGGTCATTCATGTATCTCCTCAGTTGGGATACATAGAAGATTTCCTGAAGTCAGTGCAATTGAGGTGGAAGATTTAAGCGGTAAACCAACTCATAAACATTGTTGAAGACCTGAAAAGGTCCGATGAACCTCAGAGATAACTTTTCGCTGCGGCCAAATCTTCACAAACCACATCGAGGTGAGAGCCGTAGAAATATTTGTTCGTCATCCTTGAACTTCAGATGTCTCTGTATCCTTTTAGTATATGGCTTTTGTGTGCTCTGTGCAGACTTCCTCTCCTCCTGGATGATCTGCACTGTCTCTGTGGTAGCTTGAACAATGTCTGGTCCCACGAGTATTGACTCACCTGGGTCAGTCCATCACAAAGTCGATATGCATGGTTTCTCGTACAATTCCTCGAAAGGTGACATCCCTATGGTGGAGTGATAGTTGTTGTTGTATGCAAAGTCCACCATAGGTAAGTGATCCTCCCAGCTACGACCGATGTTGAGGACACAGGCATCCAACATGTCCTCGAGGGTCCGAATGGTTCGCTCTGTCTGGCCATCCGTATGAGGATGGAAGGCGGTGCTCAAACGAAGCTGCGTAACAAAAGCCTCTTGCATCCCCTTCCATAGCTTGAATGTAAATTGTACATCATGATTGGAGATAATCATCAAAGGTACACCCTATAACTGCAAAATCTCTTGCACATAGACGCGTCCCAAGCTCTCAAATGAACCCTGCTCTCTAATCAGTAGGAATTGGGCCAACTTGGTTAGTCGGTCGATGAGGGTCATGTCCCCTAGATGTACGTAAAAGTTCTGTCATGATGTTCATGGATATCTCATCCCACATTCACTCTGGGACCTCTAAAGGTTGAACCAAGCCTGCTGGTACCTGATACTCCGCCTTCACTTGCTGACATTTGAGGCATCGAGAAACAAACTCTACAACTTCTTTCTTCATTCCCATCCACCAGTGCTATCGTCAAAGATCCTGGTATATCTTCACATCTCTTGGATGTACCACTACAGGGGATGCGTGGAACTCTATTAAAACATCCACTTGAAGTGACACTGGTACCATGGTAAATCCTCTTAAGAGGATGATGTGTGCCCTGCCTTTAGAAAATCAATTAGGTGCTTGTCCTATGGATATCTGAGCACGTCATGTCTCACAGTCAACGTCCCCATGTTGTGCCTCCCTTACTCGCTGAAGAAGTGGGGAAGTGACTGTAAGAGACTGTAGAAATGATGTTCTATCTCTATCCACAAAGGATATCTGCAAAGCGGCCAGCTGCTCCATTACCTCACCTAGCAGCTGTATTCCAAACCTTCTGCTGAGTGAATCTGCTACGAAGTTCCCCTTCTTAAGAGTATAGACTATTTCGAAGTCATAGTCCAGGAGGAACTCAATCCAATGTCGATGTCTCAGGTTCAGGTCCTTCTAAGAAAAGATATACCTGAGACATTTTTTATTATAGTATACTGTAAAACGTTCTCCAATCAGATAGTGTTGCCACATCTTCAAGGCGAAGACCACTCATGCTAACTCCAGGTCATGGGTAGTGTAGTTTTCCTCATTCTATCTCTGCGGCTGAGAACCATATGGGATCATTGCTCGCTCCTACATAAAGACACATCCAATTCTGGTATTTGATGCATCGTAGTAAACTATGTACCTTACACTCTCCTCTAGAAGCCTCAAAATGGGGGCACTAGTCAGCCTCCGCCTCAACTTTGGAAAACCCAGCTAGCATTTCTCTGACCAAATGAAGGGTTTCCCCATCTATTTCAATGATGATAATGGTGATTTAACTCTGAAGAAATATAGCACAAATATCCGGTTGTATTTAGCCATACCTAGGAAACTTTTTACCTCCGTCACACTCTTGGGGGGCTCCCAAGAAAGTACATCCTAAGTCTTTTCTAGATCCACTAAAACTCCAGCCTCTAATATGACATGTCCCAGAAATTGAACCTCATGGATCCAGAACTAGCACTTTGAGAGCTTATAATAAAGCTGGTGCTCTAGGAGTGTGTCCAGTACTACTTGGAAATGATAAGCATGCTCCTCCTTAGTAGTTGAGTAGATCAGAATGTCTTCAATAAAGACTACTACAAAGTGATCAGGGTACGGCTAAAAGATCATATTCATGAGTCCCATGAACACTGCTGAAGAATTGGAAACACCAAATGGCATAATCAAGAACTCGTAATGGTCATACTAATATCTGAAGGTTTTCTTCTATACATCCTCTTCTAGCACTCTGAGTTGGTGATAGCCTGATCTGAGACCTATCATCAAGAACCACCATTATCCCTTCAGCTGATCAATCAGGTTGTCAATCCTTAAGAGTGGGTACTTGTTATTCACTATCACCCGGTTTAGGCGTCGATAGTCAACTCAAAGCCCCAAGATCCCATATCCCTTTTTGGCGAACATAATCAGTGCTACCCAAGGGGAAACACAGGGCCAGATGAATCCATTCCCCTGCAAGTCCACTAGCTATACCCGCAGCACACGTAGCTCTGTGAGAGCCATCTGATATGCTGGTGTAGATATTGGTGTCGTCCTGGGGTACAAATCAATGTAAAAGTCCACCTATCTGCGAGGAGGTAGACCCAAAACATCATCAGGGAAGAAATCTGCATACTAGTCCAACACTAATTGATAGATCGGACTCTCCACATCAACAGCTCCATGGATAAGTCTAGCCAAATGATGTGTAATCGGCTACACCCTCCTCTGGGTAAGTTCATCATGTACTTCATAGGCTCTCGTTTCTCTTGTGTAGGTAAACCAAATCCCATCCGTGAGGACACACCAGACTTTGCGCCTAATACTGGCAATCTATGCATGGTCTATAGATTACAAGTCCATAACCAAAATGACATCGTAATGCCTCGACGCCGCTACTAGGAGATCTTAACCAAAGCTCTCACCTCCTACAGTAAGCTCGCACTACCGAAAGCAGTGCGTAATCGTTGAATCCGCCCCGTAGGAGTCTCTAGCCGTATGGATCGAGCTAATGACTCCATCAGAATCTCCGATCTCCGAATTCGGATAGTGTAAATGAAAAAATGACTGGAACCTATGTCTATAAGTATTTAAACTAAGGTGGAGTAGACACAGATCGTACCTCGTATCATCTCCGAAGCACTGTGATCATAGGCCTTAGCTACCTGGAGCTGAGATCTCCCATTTATACCTACTCCCTGCGGTTGGGGTGGACCTCCTGGTGGTGGTGGAAGTAACATCATTAATCATTGCCAACCGCCAACTACACGACCAGCTCCTCTACCACGTCTTCCTTCTCCCTATGGACCTCCTCCATCGAACCTATGTCTCTTTCTGTGCAGTCATTAGACCAACTTTTGAGCATCCGAATGGATGGTCAGACAGTCACGAGCCATTTGAACCTACCTACTGCAAGCATAACAATTCCCGCTCCTGGCATGACTGGATCCACATCAGGTGCCCCGCACAACTAATCCTGAGTTATGCAGTCGTCCACCTATAGGTATGGTCCTCATGGACCTCTGAGATGTCTTTCTACTGCCAGCTGAAGAAGACTCTTCTATGTGACGACTGGTAGTGGGTCTCTCCACTGGAGACTACTCACCAAGGAAACTCTACACCAATAGTGCTCTCTCTAACACCCCCACCTGCATTGGGATGGTGAGTGAGGTCACTGAAGCCCTAATCTACCGCCTGAGTCCATGCTTGATGGTCTGAGCCCTGAAGAATGGGTCTCTCACCATATCTATGGGGTAGAGTGAGAAGTCAGTGAACCTCGCTGAGTACTAAGACATTGTCATGATGCCCTACTACGGATGTGGAAGCTCCTAAATGTGAACTATGAGGAGATTTGTTGGGACAAACTCTGCCTGAAACATGATCTCGTAGTCTGACCAGAGAAGCGTCACCTCTTCATGAACCTAGAGCATCAAGCTCTACCATCTTCCTGTTGCTACTTGAAGAAGGTTGGAGGCAAGCATTACCATGAAATTGGATAGTGTCCCTACCAGTTGGAAAACGGTTACCACAGTATCCTGCCAATCCTCATCCACCAGTGGGTCCGTATCTCCCCCGAAACTAAGTGGCCTCTGGCGCGAGAACTCGTGAAACACACTCAAGCGGCGTGCACCTCCTACTATAGGGGCTTGTGGCATCAGTGGCCCGACGGGGAGTAGTACCATTGGTGCCTTTGCTGGTTCCTATACTGGAAAAGTGCCCTGCACCGAGGCATCATCGCATGGTGGGAAATCAGTGTATACAAATCTCATAACACTAACTGGTTGTCTTAGTGGAGGAATCATGAAATGAAACAGGTGTGCCACAGTCAAAAAGTTATACCTGGTGAGCTGAAAGTTATACCTGGTGAGATGACTCAAAATATCACAACGAAAACTTTTGAAAACACACACGCAATCAGTGTTTCATGCACTGTGTTGGAAATCATATGTTAGGATCCTATCGTATGGATTTGTCAGCCACCGCACCTACACTGGACTCCCTGAATAGAAAACTGTACTAATTACCTTTAACAATATTTCTCTAGAAAAAATATTAAAGTTATAGTTCTGCAGTAGAACTGACTCCTTTGATACCAATATTTCATGACCTGTCCCTCGGGGCCTGTTCCGTGACTACACCAAGCCTGCCTTCCATAGGCCAAGGGTTGGAGACTAGTACCAAAGGTGTAATTCCCTAAAACTGGGAAGGAATTTCATTAATTACATGTAAACACACACACAAAAGCAAGCACACAGTGGGATGAAACACCAAGTAAACTGTAAAACAAAAGAGTGATGAAAGTAAAAGGGGCCAAACTATAAGACCAACTAGGATGTACAAGTACAACTGTGATACAATAAAACTGATGAAAAGGGAAAGCTAGCTGCTAGGTTATCCTCTGAGGTTCCTATTTGAAGGGTAGTTACAGATCACCTCCCCATCACTCTTCGTCTTTCAGTCAACTCTATGTACCAACTCATCGTAAGGTCCACCTATAGGTACCGTCCAGTCCTAGTACTCTCGGCCTCAGTAATCGTTGTCTGTCGCCTGCATCCAACACAACAAGGTCCCGGCATAGCCCATGCGAGGGTGAGTATAATGATACTTCATAAGGACCCCTAGACACTCTTGGTCTCACAAAATCCAACAAGGATAAAACAAAATGTATTAAATCAATAGATAATATTACTTAGGTATATTCCCATAAATATAACTATGTTATCAAATTAACCATCTCAATCATGAGGAAAACACAAAGGTTATGACTAAGCGCACACCAAGATTTATTCTAGGGGTGGTAACAAGTAACATTCTGAACACCACGGTTGCTGGACAACTCCTCTGCTATCAAGTATTGTGGGTCTGACGCATCACACAAAGTCACTTCCTTTAACCTTGAATTGCTAAGGTACTCCTCCTGTCAAGTGTCGTGGGTCTGCCACGTCACACATAGGTGTTCCCCACCATGGGTCTACCGCATCACACAGAGGTGCTCCCCATCGTAGCCTACTGAGGTTCTCCTCCTATCGAGTACAGTTGGCCTACCGTGTCAACAATGTGCTCCCCACTATGGGTTTTCGGCATCCCCAAGGTACTCCCCACTAGGCTAGTCGAGTCACTCCAAGACGAAATTTTCAGTAGTCTTCATGTTTCCATCAGTCACAGGGTTCCGCACATATCGCACTTGGTAAAACTACTTCGCAAACCACATGTCAAATACTCCAACTACCACGAAGTCATACAAAGAAGTTTCCTAATGGAATTTCACGTCATAGTGGTATCAACTTAATAGACGAAACGTTAATCGTCTTCCCGGTCTCTGAGTTATTAAACTTTTAGTCTCAGGGGCCCGGTTGGATTCGAGCTCGATCCAACCTGACCATTACTCATATCCATCCATAACATAGTGAGGTATACTCAAATCGAGCATCTCACTCCACGGTTTCCATTGCTTCCGACGGTTCGTCAAAAGGACGTTTGGTGCAAAAGTTATGGCCAAAAGAAAGTAACCGGGTCATAGTGGGCCTGGGTCCGGTCTGACTCGGTCAGACCGACCCAGCCAGACCCTGCCTAGGCTGACCTGATTCAGGTCAACCCGGCCCATTGGGTTTGGCCCAACCCACTGGGTGGTCCGACACATTGGGTTCGTCCCGATGGCCATGAGGGGCCGCAGAGGCGGCTCGACCTTGGAGGGGTGCCGTGAGGGCGGCTCGGCCGCAAAACTACTCGATCACGGATGGTTTGGCTCGGGGAGGCTCGCAAGACCGCCTTGAGGGTGTATTACGCATCATGAAGGGAAATGGTGAGGGAACAATGGTTATGGTGTCTCTGATTTTACCGGAAAGCAGTTCGGCATAACGGCGGTGCGGCTCGGCTCAGCCTGGATAGCGGCGCGGCTCAGTGGACGGCAAGACGGCTCGGTGTACGACAGCAGCACGGGGGCTCATCATGGTGGATTGGGTCCACGCAGTGGCTCGGAACGGTAGGGGTTTGGTGAGAGGTATTTTCCCAGGGTGGCACAGTAGCTCAGCATGACGGACGGTGGCGGCGTGGTGGCTCGGCACTGTGGACGGCAGTGGTGCAGCGGCTCGACACGGTGGATAGCGGCGGCGCAATGGCTCGGCACGGAAGTGGAATAGCGAAATGGGTCAGCCCAATATAGCGGCGTGTCTTCGTACGGCGGCAGCGCAGTGAGGCTGTTCGGCCCGTGGCGGTGCGCCGGCTCGGTCCTACCTCTGGTGGCACAGCCGGGCGCGGGGCCGGTTCGGCCGGGAGGGAAAAGCACTGCCGGGAGGCGCGGCTTACAGAGGCCGTAGGTGGTGGTTTCATTGCCTTCATCACCATCTTCTCCTACATACATTTTGAAGAAAACATACAAGAAGAGCAGTATAGGGTTCGGGCAATGTTTGTTTGGCCCGCACCCTCCGCGTTTAGAGTGGTAGCAAGAGGTTCACAAAGAACAAAGCATGAATGCGTATGGAAGATATTTTAAAACATCATTTCCCACAAACCATGCCAATCTCTATTCCCATCCCCTCAAAAGAATTAAAAGGGGAGAACATGGAAAGAGATAATAAATTAGAAATAAACCCCTACCTTGTTCGCTTGATGACGTTGGCGCAAGAAGGTAGTACGGTCATCGATTCACTATAGATGAGGATGTCCCACGTCGGAAAAAGTTCCAAGGAAGAAGGTCAAATAGGGTCGACGTTCTTCATTAGCGGTATTTTCTTCATCAGTGGAGCATTCCTAATTGAATAACACATTATTCATTATAGATCTTTCTCCCAAGAGATCCTTCCTCCCAATTCCACCAAATATGCCAAGGATAATAGATTAAGTTCTATATTTAGTTCATTGGAAAAAATTCAAAATTAGCCTAATATGTTAACTTGGTTGGGATAATAATGGTATGTTAGTTGGCATAATAAATTTGGAGGAAGTCAGGAGGCTCATTCAAATTAATAAGGGGGTTGAGAGGATTTTCTCCATAATGAGGGAAGTTCAAGAGATTTTGCCCTCGGGTGTTCCCCACCACCATAACCTATCATGGGAGGTCAGGTTTAGGTGGTCCCCACCAATATAACCTATCATGGGAGTATAATGTATGGTGGTCCCCACATCTCAGCTTCCACATGGGGGTTTAGTTCTGGTGGACCCCAAATCCCAACACCCACATGGGTGTTGAAAATAAAAATAATATGTCACACAATTTTTATTTTCATTCTATTCTTACACGAAAAACTGAAATTCTATCTTTCACCCTCAACCAACTACTGTTGAGGTGAAAGACTTCTTAAATGAAAATCGACAATACTAGTTCAATGGTGCCCTCGTATTTCAATTCAGAGTACTTGTTTAAATGTTTGGAAAACCCGACTGTAAGATTATTGAACGTACCCAAAAAAAAGTTCTAAAATTCATTTCGGGCACTCCAGATATCATAATCACGTGTAGTCAATTTTTTCGGACGCGTAAAATTCACATTTATTAAAAAAATTACATCAAAATTATAGGTCTTTATAGGATATCATAATAAGAGGAAATGTTCTTCAACAATAATTTTTATTTCACCTATTACACCACCTCCTACAATTATTATTAATACCTTTTTATATAATAAATTATGTACCATAAATATTCTAATATGTTGTTAAGATATGTTAATTACCTATAATCATCTCCACTTTCTTCAAATAGATAACAAAATCATATTTTGAATGTACCGTGGACTACCGCCTCATGATATGATGACATTTGTTTTTTATTTTCCACATTCCATGGTTGAATATACTACTAGATGCAATGTATATATATGATTTGTATATAAAATAATAATACATATGTGGTCATTATTTAATATATAACTTCTCATATTCCATTCTCTATGGGATACGATAATGTTGCTCATGTGTATGGTAGACTAAAACCTCGTGAAACGATGTTAATGATTTTTCACTAATGCTTTAAATGGCAGGTAATAATTATACTTTTGATGAACATATATGATATAAATTTTATATTCTTGAAATTTTTATCTTTCTGTAAATATAATATTTCATTTTCATTTTTACCTTTCTACCCACTAAAATATGTCAACGGTGTTCTTCTACATGTAGACTATTGCCTTCACAAAGCAACATGACTCTATTTTTTAATCAATGCACCAGATGTATGAGATTATTAACTATATATGATGAAATAATATGATATTATTATCATTATGTAATGGAAATATATTATATATCTTCCTTACATAATGATCATTTAAAAAAGAAAATGTTACTTAGGTTCACATATATCCTACCATCTCCATTATCATAACATACACAATTTTTCAAAACCATATTTAATTATTGTAATTAAAAGTATAATTGAGTTAAAAATATTATAATTATATAATAATTATTATTTTGTAGATGATGGGGTCATGATAAATGTAAGAGGAATAAAAACTAACCAATTTAACCATACAAGGAAAAGAGCGTAGTTGTTACTAAAAATGTTACATTATCCTGAATTTTTTTTAAATTGCTAACAAATTCTCAAAATAAAATCATATATGGTAAAACATATATAATTATGGTTCTATAATAGAAGTATAATAAACTTATATTAATTATAATTTAGTTTTTAATGGGTACTAAGGAATATTACAATCATGGTAAGGAATTTATAGTCACCCTTTAATTTTTTGAGAAATGTTCTATATTTCGTGATCATTTTTTTTGATGTCTATATACTACCACATTGAAATTTTATATCATGAATATGACCATTTTCAGGTTATTTAACTTTTCTATTTATTTTATTATTTAACTGGTCATACATAAAAAATGATTATTATAGTGGTAATGGATTTCCATCTCCCAATTTCTTTTATTTGGGAGACAAGTTATATTCACCACATATTTAATTGGTGTTGTATATACACATCCCATGAATTTACAAAGTGATTATTCAATACAATGTTATTGGGATTGCATTTTCATTTGAGTATCTCTCTTTCATGGTTAATATGTTTCAAATGTTACCCAATTTGTAATTGTTTTGTGTTTTAATATCATCTTTTAAAATGATTTCTTACGATTAATTATCCAATGTCTAAATATTACTATTTAAATCCCACTAATTATCATTAATTTTAATCTCCTCTATTTTTTCATTAAATTTCTATATAATAGAATCATTGTTAATAATTTATTATTTAAAATAATTGGGGGATTTTTTTATATCTAAATTTACATCAAACTTCAATCAAAAACAAATTTTCTTCTAAAAGAATGTTTTCTAAAAATGTTGTGAAAAAGTTTCTTAATGATATTAAAATGACATAGTATTAAATATATAGCCCTGTTTTTTTAATAAAACTTTTTATTTGGAATATTATTTTCATTTTCTGAACAATGATTGTTTATCTTTTATTGAAAAGTTTAAATGAAAATTTGTTTTATTGTTTATGGAATGTACAAAATATTCTATCATCATGGCCTCATAATTAGTTTAAAAATAAATATAAATTTCCATGTTTATTTTTAATGAAATATATTTTCAAATATTCTGGTAAAGTTTTATATTTAATAATTTTATTCATTGAGTAGTTTTTTTCATCCTGAAATTATTTTAATGATCATTTGAAACCATTTTATATCTAACATGACATCATTTGATGTTTTATAAGAATTACTAGGTGTATTCTCTAAGGATACGATTATTATTCATTATCTAAATAATTTATATTTATAATGAAAATATGTTTCTGGAACCCGATTCTCTTCCATGAGTTATACTATGATAATATTATTAAGAAACATGCTTCTTTAACCATGGGTTATTCCTTGATAAAATTATGAAATGATTATGTCATGTGTTTCTTTTTTATAGGTTATGATATGATTAAATACTTTTGAAACCCATTTCATTTCATAGGATATGATAATATGAATGTTTTATTGTCTTTTGGAAAATATATATGCGATTTTCAGTAAGTTATACACATTTATTAAGACCACATATAGTGGTTAAATTATAAAAAAAATGGGGGTAAATATTTCTATTTAAAATGTATTTAGTAGTTAATAAAGTTAGATGGTATCAAAGGGTAAATGGAAGGATATCACAATTTTGAATGAGGTTACACTAGAAGTTATCTGAAGCCCAAAATATGGTACAATGGAGATTATCCCAAAACTGAAGCAGGTACATAGGTGGTTATCCCAATAATAACATGTGATGAATTTATTGGTAGGTAACTATGACATAAAATTTTATATTATTATGTTAATTCCACAAATTTATTTCATATTGCAATTTTATTCCCTCATGAATCATGCTATTTCATTCCATAATGAATCATATCAAATAAACATACAATCATTATGTCGTGATTCAATATTATGATCTTTGATATGTGGGTTATGGTTTTCAAATGTTCTATTCATTTTCATATAATTTTATGTTCATGTCATGCTAACATAAATATCTTGTTTACCCTTATTGATCCTTAGAACTGTCCCTTTCTTAGTTTCATTTTTCGAGGTTATGAAGAATGTTTTTATGTGGGGTATGTTTGTGTAGAGGACTAAAGGGGAGATATTTTTGGGATATCTTAATTATGTTTTACTAAAATAGAATACATTGATGGTAGTATCTATATACATTAAATAATTATAGTCCTCTGGTGTGTGTGATTATTTTATAAAATATTCAACAAAAAATATGAAATGTCTATATAAGAGAATCCTAAGTCTATATTATTTTTATCTGATGGATGTTTAGTTATAATTTCAAAACATGGATGATAAAAAATTAGTTAGATCCATAGGGATACATCTATGGATATTTCTTGGGATATTTCTAATTATTATTCTATGTATAAGTTATTGTATTAGAAATATTAATGTAAATTTGGTGATGGATACATCAATTAGATTCCAAGAAATTACATCCTTGTCTGGAAACTATGAATGGATATATATAACTATCATAGAGGTAACTATCGGTAATAACACATTAAAGGGTTCATTGAGATAGACTCAATTATCACATGGTGTATGAAAATAGTCCTTCTATAACATCTAGTACGACACTCCTAAGGGATATTAATTAGAAATTTAAAAAATAAATATTATCCATCATGAAGGATTTAAATAGTTGATTACAATGAATTAACTATGTTAAAAATATGGTGTGATAGATATAAAATATTGTGTCATTATTTAAAAAATACTATAATTTAATTTTCATTAATATTTTGTTCCCCAATCTGAAATTTTTTCAATCAAAATGATTTTTTATTTTAGTCAATAGTGATAACAAGATATAACTTGGTTAACTTTTAATGCGATAGACAACGTGATGATGAGAAATAAAAAATGATTTTTACTAGAGTAAAGGATTTAGTGATTATTTCAAATTAGTCACCTTGATTTGAGATTAATATCATCCACCTGAAATAATTCTCACACTCAACAAAGAAGATAAGGATATAGGTCACTATGTTTTTGGGTAGTACAAACCATATAGGAAAGAATACTTATTTTACTATATGCCAATAATTTAGGAAGATTAAATCAATAGAATTTTTCAAAGGAATGAAATAATGTTTTTACTTTTTAAAAGTATATAATAAAGAAATTAACTTCTGAGGGAAAAGAAAAGTTTTAGTAAACACTATGTTTGGGAATATTGACCTCTCGAAAGTATAATTAATAGATGAATGTTTTAAATGTGGAAAGTTTGAGAATTAAAAAAATCAATGTCATATGGTTTAAGATAGTGATAAAGAAGATACCATGAATGAAAAAAATATAGTAATTAAATAAAAAATGATAAATCTTCGTTAATGGTTTTACAATTACATGTAATTATTTGACTGTTTATGTTTTAGAATGGAAGAATTATGTAATATGAATCATGAAATATATAAGGGTTATATAGTATAAGTGTTTCATTAAGAATTTTAAAAAATATGTGTAATCCAACTAATTTCATAAAAATTTGAATTCATTTCATGGTGAAATTATATGAAAAAAACACATGATTAAGTGAAGATAACCATTAATTCTTTCTGAAGATGTGATAATAAGGGTTTCTTTGTGAGATTATGGATATGAATAAAGTAAATTCAGTAGTATTGATGACCATGGAACTGGTTAATGTTATATGGATAATAAGTATTATTTTATCATTGTTGATGTATACAACATTATTGGATTGATGGTATACATTCAGTAATTTAGGAATATATTTAACAAATAAAGAAGTATTTATTTTTTAAATATAGTTTTATGGTAATTCCGGTTATTATCATATTTCAATACGGTACATTATTAATGTATTAACATGCATGGGGTGTGACGATTATGATAAATTTCAGGTTTTTTGGGAATAATGATATGTTCATTTTTATTATTTAGTGACCAAATTTCAAAATTTTTGGATATTAATACATTAGAAGGGGCCTATGGATAAACATTTCTGAAATTATTTATGTTAAACAATTGATGAGGTTTTAGGGATTAATGATTAACAACACAATATAAAGATTCATCTATATTAGATAATTAGTGGTAACAATTTTTTAAAAGTATATATATGTGGAATGAATTATCATTCTATTATGGATCTTTTGAATAACTCATTATTTAGGAAGAAAAATTTCATCTTTATCTCTTATAGTATGTGTTGAAATAAAAATTTATCAAATCATAGTATGATGATTAAATTGTTATTAAATATTATAAAAACATAATCCCATTGTATAAAATTCCCATTGAAATTATATCTTGTAATAGTGTCATATCAACTCATGCATCCAATGATCCTCTGTTATGTCCATGATTTGTTCAATGTATCTATCCCAAATAAGTATATTCCAAATCAATCACATGTTGTAAGCCCAAAGATGGAACTGATGGATCATGATATTTCTATAAGTAAAAATTGGTAGAGGCTCTAAATTATACCAATTCAATTCTATTAAATAATATTACTCACCTTTTAAAAGATTTTTAATGAAACCACTAGCCTGATAAATCTATATGGGAACCTGAGGATGAAATAAGGTAGAAGTGTACAACAATTTTGGTAATAAGTTTAAAAAATGTTGGTGGATTTCAGTTTATGTGGTGTAGAATATAACACTTGAAGATTACATGAAATATGTTTAATATTTTTTTTATTTTCTATTTCATGAAACATTGAGTTTAGAATGTTTTAAATGCACCACAAAGTTTAAATTGTGATACATGAAACACCGAGTTTAAAAGAGAATGAACATTAAATTGAGATACTATTATCTACTATAATATTTGTCACTTATCCATTAGAAGGGAAGGTATGAATTATATTAAATAAATTATGAAAATAGAGTTTACCAATTTATATGAAAGAAATTCCTTTATGACCAATTAATTAAATATTAAATAAAAAAATTAAAATGAAGAAAAATTTTGTCTAAGAAGGTAATTTTATGGCCCTAAACTTGTTTAACAAAAATAAATTAGAAAAACTAAATTTGGGTTTATCAATTTTATGAATTTTATATATTTTATATTCAATAAAAAATTTCATTCCTCTAATGTAGTTTTTGGACTAGTTATAATAATAGATTTAAATTTAGTCTTAATGTAATATTTTATCTAGAAATCAGTTTTCCATCTTCATTACACTTATTTAAAAATAAAATTTTGATTCATTTATCATATTTATTTAGAAAAATAAAATTTCATTTATTAAATCAATATGTAAAAATTATATTAGGGTGATGTTTTTTAAAATTTTATAAAATGATTATACTTTTATGAAGTGTGAAAAATAATGACCTTTAATTGAAAACTACATATTTGTTTAAATGATTTTAAAGAAATAATATTTAAAATATTTTATAATTAAAATTATATGTCTATTAGTAAACATTATTTTATTGGAATCATATTAATTATGATTTTTTTATAAAAAATTTGTAATCATTTGGAAGAATTTATATTTGGAAATTCCCATTTATTCTAACATCAAGAGGATTAATTAAAAATTAATAATTTCATATACGATAATGGTATCTGGAAAAATGAATTCCATATTTTTAATTATAGTAATTTATATTATCTAATATGGTCATCTGTCATTAAAAAATGAATAATGAAAATTGAAAATATTAATTAGCATAACAAAGGAGAATATGAGTATACTAGGGGTTAAACTAAGAAGATAATAGTAAAAATGAAAATAATGGTTTTCAAATTATTATTTTATGGAAATATTAAAATATTATCCTTTCCATGTTCTAATATATTATCATTTGTAAGCATTTTCTTTTGGAATGACTTTACTATTTTGGATTATTTTTGGAATTTCCCTTGTTGTTTCCAAGTGCATTGGTTTCCCACACATATTAATGGCCACCACAACCATTAATGTATTGAAAGAAGAAATATAATTTGGATTGTCCTGTAACATAAAAATTCAATTCCAAGACAACCTAATATCATCCTAGAATAATTAAATTTATTATAATGTGATCTTATAAGATATTTTGTGAAAATCTTAGTAGGATTCCCGAAGAAGATGTAATGTTCTTCATTGAACATTTTTATTTTATTTATTCTTCAAAATAATTCATCTATTTTTAAACCATAATTACATAATAACTAAATAATCGTTAATAAAGTTACATTTTTATGAAAATTTAATGACATAAATTATCTCCACTTCGATCAAATTGGTTTCCAAGTCATCTTTCATGTGACGGAGGACTACCGCCTCAAAAACCGATGTCATTTGTTCTTATGTTACCACCTCTCGTGATTTTTCATTGTGATTTATATAAATTATATATATATATATATATATATAATTTTTACCATTATAATACCTCCATTTTAATTATATCATATATATCTATTTTTCAATTTCCATTCCATAGGGAATATGATAATATTGATCATGTCTACAATGGACTAATACCTTACGAAGTAATATAATCTTTTCTTCACTTGTGCTTTACATGGAAGGTAATAGAAAAATTTTTATTTAATTTATGTGATATAAATGAAATAATTATGACATAAAATAAATATTTATCATTATTTATTCACAATATATTATTTTTTTCGTACTATCCCACTCACTAAATGATGATAACAATTTTCGTGTACATGTGGACTACCACATTTCTGAAGCTATATGCCTCTCTATTTTCATCACCAAACCAGTTAGTTGAGATGTATAAGTGTATTTAAATAATTTGTTTTATAATAATTTCATTATATAAATATAAAACATTAATTTTCTCAAATTGATAATGATCATTGAAAAATGTAAATGACACTCAATCGTACGTATGACCAACCATATTTATGATAATAAAATAACTTACTTATCAAAACCATATTTAATTATTTAACCTAAAAGTATAATTTATTTGTAAAAATGATAATAATTTCACTATTATTATTTTTTATAATATAGAACCATGACCAAAGTAATTTCACCAATATATAACATATGATAACATACATGAAAAAGGTAGTTATTTTCCGAAACATTACCTTAATTATAAATTTATTGTTAAGAGATAATAGATGGTCATTATTAAATATTATATGGTATGATGTTTTTAATAATGGTTCATTAATGTATTTATAATAAACACATATTTATTATATATGAGTTATGAATGTGTATGAAGGTATTTGACATGTAAGGTGATGGATTTCTAGTCTCTTTTATTTCTCGGAGACATGTGATATATTCAACGTTCATTTTAATGGTGTGTTTTATATAATAATACATTGAAATTACATATTGTGAATATACCAAATTAATGATATTTAATTTTTTCTATTTTATTCATTAATTATTCTAAAGATTAAGAATATTACTTATGTGGTAGGGGATTTCAGTCACACTATTAATTTCATTGAGACGCAGTCCATTTTCACAATGTATTTCATTGATGTGCTGTATATATCTTACATGAATTTAAATTATAATTATTCTCAAAATATTATTCACAATACATATAAATTTTATTATCTCTCATTCCTAGTTATTAATCTTCAAATGTTACCAAAGTAGTAAGGGTTTTATGTTACAGAATCACTGTTTTTTGTGATTGTTTATGATTAAGTTAAAAATGATTAAATATTATAACATAAATCTCATGAATTATCAATTGATTTGTTATTCTATGGTTATTAATGCTAAATTTATGTAATAGTACATTTTCCCACTCTTTATTATTTAAAATAAATGATAAATTATTTTTATGAAAATAAAAATTAATTTCTCACATCAGTCGAAAACTAATTTTCATCCAAATCTAATTTTTCTAAAAATATAGAAAAATATGTTGTTAACATTATTAAAATTATTATTTAACAAAAAATTTACCCATGTTTGAAATTGAATTCTGTTAAAGGAATTATCATACATTGTTTCAAACAATTCCCATTTTCATTTTATAAAAAATGTTACAAGATTCATTATTTTAATGCATAAAACATTTAAGTAATTTTTCACCAGCATAACCAATGAATTCCTCAAAAATTAAATTAAGTAATTTCAGGGTTCTTTTTAATGAAATGGATTTTAAAATTTATTTAACGTTTTTTTATTTCAAATAATGGATTTTCAAGTAAAATATAATTTTATAAAGTAATCTAATAAATAATATTTCAAAATCATTTCCCATTAATTATTATATATATTAATTTTATGCATTACTTATTAGAGATATTATATAATGATACCACCATTATTATTTTTTTAATTATTATTATTTATTATAGAAATAAGTTTATGAGACCCACTTCTATCTTATGGCATATACCTTGATAAAATTATTATAAAACATTCTTCTTTTTTGTGGGTTATTCAATAGTAAAATGATGAGATTTTTAGGAAGCATATCCCTTTTGCAAAGGTTATTATATGATGAAATATTTATTAATAGTACATAATTCCATGGTTTATGATGTTATAATTTTTTTATAATCTTGGCGAACGTCTATGTTTGATTTTAATTTTGTAATTGTGGTCACGTTATAAATATTGAAAGTTTTTACATTATAAACAAAGACAGGTCAGATGTATATCTCCCCTAAATGAATTATTAAATTATTAATGTTATATTTTCTTAGAATTTTTATAAATGGTTATCTAATTCATAAAAGAGGGTATAATGGTGATTATTCCATGTTTAAAAGAGGGTATATTGGTGGTTATCCCAATCCCTAAGTAAGTACATGGGTGGTTAGACCAATCTTGACATGATAGGAATATAAAGGTCAATATTCATGATATAAGATTTTATATGATTATGTATACGACATAAATCTATGTTTTAGGAAAATTTAATGGTCTCATGGATCATGTTCTTTGACTCCATTATGAATCAAGTCTTATTAACTTATAATAATTATTCCATGACTTAATATTATGACATTTTATTTATAGGATATGTATTTTAAATTTTATTCTCATTTTCACATACACATATGTTCATGTTACGATTACATATCTCCCATGTTTAACTTTATTGACTATCTAATCTATCATTTTCTTATGTTTAATTTCCTAAGGCTATGAATAATGTTTTTATGAAGGTCATGTTTTCATATATTAAAAAAAGTAATAACATTATCATAGATGCTGAAGAATATTTCACCAATTTAAAATATTATTTACCAAGTTTCCAAAGACACTAAAATATTAAGGTCATCAGGCTTGTGTTTATTTATTTTATTGAATATTTGTATTTATAAGATTAAATATCTATGTATGGTAATCCTAGGTAACTATTATTTTATAACCCTCAGGGGAACATAAAATAGAATAATCCAATGGGATAATTTAATGCTTACACAATTATTATCGTAGATATCGATGTTTATAATGACGTGGTGAAAGGTACACTTGGAATCCACTTTGTGATTGAAAATGTTTTATTTTTTATGTTCCAACATATAATTTAATATTTTTTTAATTGTCTCAGGGTGTGACATCGTCATCTCAATAATATGGTATTGACTTCGTAGTAAAAAAACCTAATGTTATAGTACCACATCCCAAGTCAATAACTAATCTCTGATAAAATTTTATGGAATTGTTCTTACACTAAATTTTTTATTCCCCACCAACCTTAATATTATGTAATTTTTTGTACATGTTGTCTCCCTCTTTATATATACGATATCAATTTTCATAGGAATGTTACATTTTTTATTTCGATTCATCATTCAATCATAATTAAGTGTAAGTATAAAACTAAAAACCCAATGGGAATTAATTCTATCACATATTATTTTATTACTATGATTTAGTGATATATATAAAAAATGGATTTGGAGAAACTCATTAATGAAAATTAGATTATTTAATGGGAATATTTTATTGAATTTCCTAAGGAATTTCCTTATAATCTCTTAAATGAATGTTTTACCTAGAACAATACAAATATAAGATACTATATATTTAATTTCTGAAATTTAGTTTCAGTAATTGAATAATAAAGTAAAATAATTTATTGATAGGGGTTCAGTAATCCTAGTTAGAATCCTTGCGGTGAACAGTTTCTTTTTTTTATGAATTATTTCTCAATGCCTAATTTCATTGTTTTTTAGGAACAAAACAAGATAACATTTGCGTTTAATAATCTTCTACCATGTATATATGATTAGTTTAATCAATTATATAGAGATAAAAATTTTCAAATATTTATCACTAATTAGGATATCATTAGTTGAGGATCAGTATTGAGGATATAGCTAAGTTAGCCTTCTGAATAATGTATAATCTCTATGAATTTATAATAAATTTTTTTGGTCTTAACAATTATCCATGTATCATTATATATTTAATGTATAGATAATTTAGATATTTCTAGGATAATTTGTTGGTAGTCTTTATAATTGATATTTTGTTATATTATAATAGTAATGGGGAGAATGAAGTTAATTTAAAATATAAGGATGTTGAGGAAGAATCTGTTATTCTCTAAATTTATAAAATATGAGTTTTACGTTATGAATGTTTTAATTTGGGTCAAATTATACGAAGTGGGATTATAATAGAAGATCCTTTAGCTAAAAATGATATATGGAAATATCCTTCTTAAAGCATGGTAGCTAGAATATATAGTTTAATTATGTTGTCTATAAACTACATATTATTTTTATGTTATTTCACATGCTTGTCTGACCCACTCACCATGTGGACATGAAATGGGGTTATGTTCTTTTGTAATGAAAAACGTCAAGAGATTATAAATGAACTGAAGATAATGGTGTTCAACTTTACATTTCAAAAAAAACACTGAAATGGCCATTGACTGTAATATTTAGTGATACATCATAAAATGGACTTGGATGCAATCTCATTTAAAATAAAACAGTGATAGAATATTATCCTCTACTATTAAAAATTAATGAAAAATATAATGTGAATCGGGATTTAGAATTATTAGTAATAATGTTTACATAAAAGATATGGTTGAATAATCTATATCAAGAATTCTGTTATATATGTATTGATCATAATATATCTATATATATTGTCAGGTATTAGGATATGGATTTGAACTAGAGAAGATGGTTTGAGGTGATTAATGATTATAAAAACACAATATATAATTACCCTAGGTAATTGAACAAGGTGGATAGTTCTATAAGAATAAAATATAATGATAGATTTTAAATAATGAGGTTCACAAAGGGTCCAATATTTATTTATTTTCAAATTATGGATCTAGAAATCTTGAAGGAAGGATATAAATTTTTTCTTTCAGAAAATATCATTAAACTATCTGCCTACTGGGGAAGTAAATAGGAATATGTGGATGATGTAGATATACCAAATAAAGTGAGAAATATTCCAGAATTTAACCATGAAAAAATAGAATATTAATTTTTATGAAAAGTTTATGTGTCTCATCCATATCAAATTTTATGAATGTGTTACAAGATGAAACTCGAAGTAATTCATTCAATATTCATAATTTGGGTATGAATATGTGTTGAAATTTCAGTAAGTATTTATGGTTAGATAGAATAATGATAAAACATATATATATTATATTTTGGTTCTTGGTATGTTAAGATGTTAAGGATTATATATAGATGTCTAAGGGGATGTCAAAACCTTTACCCATAGAAGAATGGAATTGGGAAAACACCATAATAGAATTTATAGTCTAACTCCGCATAATAATTAAAGGGAATAATGTTATATGGTTTTTAGTTGACCATTTTAAAATATCAATGAACTTCATTTCAATCAGATGAGATTTCTCTCTCAATCTAGAATACAAAGTTAATATTATGGAAGTTATACAGTTTAATGGTGTACCATTTTGTATTGTATTTGACCGGGATCAAAGGTTTTCCTCAATGTCTTATTTAATTACATAGCAGCTCATGATATATAGTTATGTTTCATTACTAATTATATCCCTCAATCATATTATCTTTCTAGGAGGGCCATTCATACTCTAGGATACATGTTGAGAGAATTATTTATAAATATCAAGGGATTTTATGATTAATACTTCATTTGGTGTATTTTTTTATAATAAAATATTCTATTATATAATTTAGATGTCTCATAATGATTAAATCAATGGAATAAAAAATATAACTCCAATGTGTTGTAATTAAGTTTGAGAAATAAATCTATTTACTCCTAATTTTATGAAGGAAATGGTAGATATTGTTAGGCCCACTCAAAAAAATATTTGAAGATCAAAATCAGTAAATAAATTGTTGGAAACCAATGGAATGATTTTACATTTAAAGTTAGTGATTAGGTATAGAACATAATATATACCTAGAAGTGGGTGATGTTATTTTCAATAAAAGGATAGCATTGTCCTAATTTAATTAGTTCCTTCAAAATTATTTTCCAAATCAGGATGGTGGCTTCTCGATTAGTTCTTCAACCAAATATACTTCCAATTATTAATGGTTTCTATATATATCTCTAGAGGAAATGCATAACGGATCCATAGAATGTACTAAACTGAATGGATATTCAATACGAGAAAGATATATATTATGTGGAATATGAAATTGAGATTCCAGATTGTGGAGAGACATTTCTAGGAGAAAATCCCACTCACACGGTCATTGTTTTGAGGAGAGACCATATGTTATAAAACAATATGGGGGAATATAAGGATATGATGCAGTAGATTTATCCTCATTTTTTTATTAGGGTACTGAAAATAAAAGGGTGAATTAATTTATGTGGGTAGAATGTAACTCACTGATATTTTAAAATATTTTCTCATAAAATAATTTGACTTCTTGGATATCTTTCATTTCATGCAATAATGAGTTTACAAAATCCATGATATAATATTAAAATTTTCTTTTGTTATAGTAATTTCTCATCCATTTAATTAGAGGGTATAAAAAATACAAATTAAATTTTGATAATTTGTGGTTCACACATTTTTTAGGTAAATTCATTGGTAATTAATCAATTAAATATTAAAAAAAAATCAATTTAATGTAAAATAAATGTATTTATAAAATAATTTACTCTGATTGCAATGTGTTATTATCATAATAAATTAAATTCATAACTATATTTTGATTTTTTAATGAAATTTTTATATTATTGATTAAATTAAATTTCATTGGAATTATTATATTATTTTTACAACGAATGATATTATAATAAATATTTTTTATATTTACAAATAGAAATTTTTTAAAAGTATTTTTTGCTGTTTTTTCTTAACATATATTAAAATTAAATAATGAAAATATAATTTTTTTTATTTGAAAAAAATTATTAAATATCCCTTTTAAATGGTTTTTATATATGAACAGTAACCATGGAAATATTTATTAACACCATAAAGGGTAAATCAGGTTAATGTTGGTTAAAACTAAGTTATGTTGTCAAACTTTTTCATCCAAATTCTTAGTAAAAGAATTAAATTATTCCATTATCACCATTGGCTTGATGTTTATGTGATTAATAGACATTTTTCCATTAAATGACATATATAATCATTAAATCAGAGACTATTACAAAATTCAACTCTTTCAGTTTTACGTTTATTTTATGTGTACACATTAGGATAGAATATAGTAGTGAATATATATTATAGTCAATTATCTTAATAATGAAATTAAAATTAGTATAGTTATTTGTTTAATGTTTTTAATCATTCAATATAGAGGTTAAATTCTTGTTTAATACTAATAATATATTTATTAAATTAAAAATAAAGTAAATTAATACAATTAAAGGAATATTATATGTGATATAATTTGAATGTGTTAATGTGTCCTAGTAATTTTATAGATCGATATGACATAAAATAGTGGTATGATGAATTATACTCTAATTCCCCAATTTATAGATGTATTTTTTGTCAAATTAAATGAATCGTATAAAGATGATTATAATGATATTTTCTAATAAATAATATTTTATTAAATGATTTAAAATCAATATAATATATATATATTCTTCCAAATTAAGTGGATATGGTTTTAAAAATAACCCATTTTCTATTTATGTATATTTTTTCATTTCATCGTATCAGTATTAACCCTTAATGGGTAGAAATCATTAATTTTACTGTAATTATTGAAAGGATTTTTTATGGTTAGAAATAAAAATAATGTTGAAAACATACCGAAAACAGCTTAAAAATTATAATATGATATTATTTCACTTATAATAATTTTTATTATTATAAATATATCAATTTGGTTCCATAGGGGAATGAATTATAATTTATTTATACTTTAATATACTCCATGGATGTCCCTCATATCTATTATAAAAGGACGCATATCCTTTCTCTTATTTTTAGAAAATCGATCCATATAACATAACAAAACCCTACCCAATCCTCTTATAAACATCATTATACGTTTTTATAGGTTTCTCAAATTCCAATAGAATGACTCTATCCCTATTATGAATAGAAATAAGGAATTTCGGAAAAATAATATATAATTGTCTTTATCGAGTCATTCATATATATATGTAATTATAATTCCACTTTATGTTTTATAAGAATCAGAATATAATAATTCTTGTATCATAAATATGATTTTATTTTATTAGTATTGTAATGGTATATCCATTTCTCTTCTCTTTTCTACTATATAAGAAGCTAAAAAACAATTCATGTGTGTAAGTACAACTTACTACCTCCACATAGCAGTGTAATTAGTTTTTCATCATATATTTTCATGGATGGTTCTATAAATGGAACTAATCAATGTATTTTAAATTAATTAAATATTTTTTATTATAAAATTATAACATCCAATATACGTTTTTACCTATCATTTATGTGGGAAATGATAATGTCACTCATGTGTATGTGTAGACGGACACATCCATAAAGCGATGTGATCTATTTATCATTTTTATATAGGTGAAAATAATGATATACTTAATGAGTTTATTTATGACATAAATTTTAAATAAAAATATTCAAATTTTCACTATTATTTATTTTTCTTTCAATCAATCCATCGAGAATTGAGGAAAAAAATTCATCTGAATGTATGAATTACCATGTCCCTGAAAGGTGTAATTTATATTTCTACCTATATATTTTATTGAATATATAAATTAAATATATTATGAATTAATGTGGTATTTATATAATTTAAAACATTATTTATACTATGGAACCAAAAAAACAATATAATGAATGAAATTAATGATCCAAAATATACATGAAAAATGATAATGAGATTATGTGGAACAATGATTTTAGAAATGACTTTTTAATAATTGTGTGATAAAATATTATATGTACATCAGATATGGTATGATATATATGATCTTGGATCACTAATATATTTATCATAAAAATATATTTGTTATGCATTTGGTTGATACACATACGAAGGTAGTCAAAACTGTGGGAAGGGTTAATTTCACAATCACATCATTATTCGATATTATTTATGATTAAGTAAATGTTTGGAGAATTAGATGGTTTATCTATAATAATATATATATTATTATCTTTATTTTATTTTTATAAATTTAAATCATCTCCTTTCATTTTTTTTATCTCTTTATAAACTCAATATCCCAAATTTATGTTTTTATGGAATAATTAATTTATCCCTCTCTTCTACTGAAAGTTAATTTAATCACATATCAATGTTATATAAAAATCTATCAATAATTTTTTACTATTATTAAGTTATATTTAATATATTTTTATACCAATTTTTTTCTTTTTAAAAAAACTAAAGAGAATATTTCTATGATATTCTAAATGAGGTACTTTTTCACATGTTTATAATAGTGTGAAATGTATTTTGTCTTAGCATAGATGAAATTATCAAAATTTAATATATTCATTACTATAATATTCATTAATTTATTAATAAATATTTGACAATTCTATTTTGAATTATAATTTTTTCATTAATATTTGGGAATTTTTTAGTTTTTTAAAATGTGTTTTCAAAGTGAAAAACGTTTTATTACTAAAAAATTCTACAATGATATTTTCAATGTATTATAATGTATGTGAATTATATTTTATTGAATACTATTTTTTAGTGATTTCTTTCCTTAAATAATCAATCCATAATATTTCTATAGATACATTATGATAATTTTGAGCAGGTAAAATTTTTATATTTCACAAGATAGTTCTCATTATACAAACAGTTTATGATTTTTATGGATGGTTGACTAAGTTGTTTTTATTATTCATAATAGGGGTGAATTGGACTTACTGGGTGATGGGTGGGGCCAAAAAATTTATATCCTCATGATGCATTTATATGTATTAGTTTAAAAAAATTTGTATTTTTTTCACGTCCATACCTATTTATATAGGATGTCTTCGGATGAGTCCTTAATAGTATTTTTAAGATGTTTTTGAATAAAGATTCAAGGGTAGGTTTCATATGTCTAAGACTATGAATTACATTATTACAATTTTAATTAATATTTTCCTAGTGATTAATTCAAATTTTTTCATATCCGTTGATATTATTTTATATTTTATGACTATTTTATAGTTCATTATTTGAATATGAATTATTTAATAACGTGTTATTCAATCCATTTTAGATTTTTTATGCAAAACCATAATAAGATATTTTGATCACCTATTTCTTATTTTTCAATTCCAAATGATATGAGGAATGATTTTAAGGATGATATGTAGGGATATTCATAAAGTAATAATGGTGTTCTCAAAGAAAATTATATGTTGTATTTTATGTTTTCAAATGTATTGTGAAATTTATTTATGTAGATAGTTTTACAATACTACTAAACTATTTCATACTTTAGTATGTGATAACATGTATCTTATGACTATATAATAAGGTTACCACCCACACTGGGTTACTGGAGATAGAGAATTTACATTTAATATCACGTTACATGACTGTATTTCATTATAAAAATTAGATCGTCTATCTTACGACATATCAATATGAAATCATCATTGTAAGTTCCAAAAGTTTCTAATTGGTGATTATTATGTTTTATATTTTTTATTGAGGAATATCAATGATAATTAAAGATAAGATTATTCTAAATGGTGTGATCAAGTGTTCTTAAGGCTAAGAAAATATAGTTGTGTCTGAATTTTCTAGTTCAGGGTTTCCATTCTTATAATTACTCACCTTATTATCAGTTTAATATCATTGTTACTATAACTTAGTTTATAGACATCCTTCATAATATTGGTTAATGTGTGGAAAAATTATTATAAATAATCTATATGTTATTTATGTGCACTTTATAAATTCAATTAAGTTTATTTAATGTTTGTATTTCCTCTTTGCAAGTTATTGAGAAATTTATAAGGTTTATTATAAATGCATTATAACTCAACGTATTAAAAGTATCAATTTGATAAAATATTAGAAAAAAATTTTATTATATTACAACTTTTTAACATTTATTTTTATATTCAACAGTTACTCACAACACATCTTATAGTATAATTTTATACACTTCCCATTTTTTTCATTTGCTATATAATACAACATTTTGACATATAATTTTGATACTAATTGTGTATAAATTTTTTTAATTACATTCCTTTATAGATAAAAATACATTTTATTTTTAGATATAAGGTTTCTACATTAGGAAAATTGAGAACTTAAATCTAATAAGTGCACTAATATTTGATGGGGATTATTATGATTAATGAATAGATCACATGAACAAATTCATTATTATTACATGGGTATATGTTTTTTATGAAATTAAAATATCAAATTCTATAAAATAAAGTTTCTACATTTACCAAAATAGAAAAATATAATATTAAATATTATTATCACATTAATAACACATTTTTTATCCCAATTACTGAAACCATATGAAATAATATTTAAACTGATAAAAAATGAATAGATAAAATTATTGAAAATAAATATTTTAATTTAATTGTTTACTTTCCAGAAAGATAGACGATATAAGAAATAAACACCTAATGTGATTTTTTATGAATTTTAAACACCATGTTATATTAGGTGATATTTCTCATGATTATATAATAAGGATAATACGGAAAGTAATTTAATGTTGATCCATAAAAATGATGGAATTAATGGTTTGAATTCCTCATTAACATGTAATTAATGTTGTGTCAATAGTTCCTCAGGTTATTTTTCAGCTAATTGAAGTGGTTACCATTATGTTTTTTTGTAAAATAATTATAAATACCAAACATTGATTTATGTAATAGGTTTATATGGTAGAGCTTATAAATATTATCTTAAATTAATACAATCTACATAAAAATATTTATTTTGATACTTCTCCTTTAAAAGAAGAAATTTTTATTACATATGATGTTTCGAATAATATACTCATTTGGATTAGGTAATGATATATTCTACATTCTAGGAGAAACAAATTAACTGTGTTAAAAAATAATAGGAGAATTATTTATCTTAACATTCCAAAGAAAATAATTTAATTTAAAAACATTCATTACAAATTTCAAATCATAATTTAGAATAAGATATATAATCAACATATAGCATAACTAATGTTGATATAGAGTCATTTGTGAAGATAAATTCTAATGTACATAATCTGAAGAATATTTTATCAAAATTACACATATATGAATCCAAATTTTGATAATTTATATATATAATTGATATGACGAGAATATACCTCAAGTATTGGTTTTACTATTACAAAACCACATTTTTTAAATAATAACCTTCTTCCAAAAATTGAAGTGTTTTCAAGAAAATGAACAAAATTAAAACCGTTAATGGAAAAATATAATTTAAAAGAGGTAAAACATTTAGGATTATATAGTTAATATATATCAAGATGATCATTAGTTTTTCAATATAAAAAATTTGGGTAGATGTTGATTCCCAGTGTCATTTTTCTAATAATTCTAGTCCCAAGCATGTTTGGGAAACAAATTTGTAACTATTTTATTTCTGAGTAATAATTTAAGTTTCAATTTTTAAAATATAGTTTACATGGATAATGTTTTTTTCTAGGAATATGATTGGATGAAATTAAATTTTTCCAATAAAATTATTTAAATGATTGGTGGAAGGTAAAACATCGTATACAATGCGCATGGAAAAACTTATGAAAATTGGTTCATATTATCATTCTAACTATAATAAAATAAATTATGAAAATTTATTAAGGACACTAATTTATATATGTGTGATATTGTTTCTATATAGTTTGTAAAAATTAATCTAAAATTCATTACATAAATTATATATTATTCAAAATAACATAGTCCTTGATAAAATCCAATGAACTTACTAGGACTGTTATAATATTTTGAGAGTTAAAATTAATATTATATTTTTAATATGTTATATGGACTCATAATTTGATGATTAGATCTCAAAAATTCTATTCATTTTAGTCAATTCTAAAATGTTGGATATAGTTGAAATTTGTATCAAATTTCTCTCTCTAATCATATATATATATAAGTATTGGGTGACCAAGTCTTCTTCTCCTATTAAATTTTATAGATATTACTAATCATTCTATTTTCGTACAATCTATTGTTTTTCATGGTTTTTCTATTCATTTTTTACTTCTTTCGATCATTACATATGAAATATATAGATGACATATCCATAGGATAATATTTTAAAGAAATGATGATTGTTATAGATGATCTTCATTGGTAAGACTCCATTATTAAATCAGTGGATTTCTTTTAAGGTTTGGAATCCCTTTACGTTGAAAAATATGATTTCTTTATTATCCAGTCATAATGAGATAAATATATATATCTTCTAGGATCAATTTAATGGATGTGTTTTATAATTTTTCATTCTATATTTTTTTTTGGAACACTATAATATCAATGTCAACAACATTTTTGATCCTCTGTAGTTTACTTTAGAAATAGTATATTCATTTATAAATCACATGTTTCTACAAAATTTGGGAATATTTGAGAAACATTTTCATAATCCTATTTATTTATTTCATGAGAGAATATCATAAAAGTATCATATATCTCACTGGACTAAATGATTGTTTCAATGTGAATTGAAAAGTCTATATTCCAAAAAAAAATGTTACAGAGTTACATTCAATGATTATGATATCTAGGAATTATATTTCCTTCATAATAAGATAGTATTAAATATTATAATGTTTATTTATAATAATGTTGATGCAATATAGAATATCTTAATGAATTTTTCAATTACCATTTATATAGGTATTGTCAACATAATTTTTTTAATTTTCATAAATTATTAAAATATTATCAATGTTCTGTTCCAATAAGAAAAAAAATATCTCACTCGAGTGATGAAACTATATTGAATATTTAGTTTTATTTGAGATTTATAATATTTATAGGAGACAAAAAATAATATTCATCCACTAGAGGTGAATAAATTCTATAAAATAGAGTTTTTTTAGAAGTAAAAGTCTATTGAATACTATAAAATATATCCATTATTACCAAGGATTTAGGAAATAATCTGATCTATTGAAACATTAACTAGGTTTTTAATGTAAAAATAAGTGTATAGGAGTTTTGATCCAACTTTTTGTTTTTGTGTGGATTGTGTTTTCTCTTTAACTAAAAACTTGTAAGATAATTTTAAATAAAAATAGAAGAAAATGAAGAATATAAAAACATATGAAAGATGATGTGAATTAACATTTCTCTATAGAGATAAAAAAAATTCATAAAGAACCCATAATTAGTAAATAATTCATTCCAAACAATGATGAATTTGTAGAGGAATAGTAGGAGAAAACCTTTGTTAATTATCATCTATTAATTTCCCCTCAATCTAATCTATTAGAAATACTATTTTGTAGTCTCCTTGAATATTTTACGGAAATTTTCAGAAAATATATAGGTAAGAAATTTTTTGATATTGTTCATGTATCACATTAAAATGTTTATAAAGAGAATATTTATAATGAGATAGAAATTACTGAAGAAACACCTCACCCCACAGTACCGTCTTTTTTCTATGGTAATGGAATTTGGTAATTAAATATTAAGTTGTTCAAGAGTTGAGGAATATTTTTTATTAATGAAATATACACTGATAATTTATTATACTTATCATATCGATAAAATAAGTAGTTCTGTCCAATTTATCTACACAAATAAGAATATATAAATAATGAATATGTTTATTATGAAGACAAAAAATTGAAAAAATCAAAAAATCATGAACTTGATATCATGGGGATATCTTAATCTCATATTTTTGAAAGTGAAGTGTAAACTTATCCAAAATATCTAGTGGGTAAATTTGAATAAGATTATAGTTTTTTTATAGACAATTCCCCTAGTATGCCAATTATAATAAATTAAATGAAAATTAATTACATCAATAAAGTAAGTAAAATCCATGAATAAATTTTAAATTTATGACATTATATACAATCAGAATGAAAATATAGCCAAGGAATTTTTGTTATGTTAGAGAACTCAAGATCCGTAAAAACAATTGCTTAAATAGTTTCCCAAAATGAAGTTCAGTTCAATGAATTATAGTTAATTATTAAATTGGAATTTAAAAAGATAGGTAGATTTATTACGTGGATGAATCACACTAAGGGTGATATACAATTATTTTATTGGTTTGTTAATAAGATAAAAATAGATACCAAATCAATAATAAATTTTCTTTATAATATCAACAATGAAGTTCTTAAATTGTAAATATATTTAGTATATTTCATATTCTGGGTGATGCATCAGGAAGATGATATTACTAAAATTTATATTAAGATTAAATCTATATATGATGGTCATGAAAATTACAAAAAAATAGTTGTAGAGTCAGAGTAGAATCAAGATGATCTAACAAATATGAAGGGGATTCTTAAAAATATCTCAAACAAAGAATGATATTATAACTCTGAAACATGGTATAATAACTAAAAATATTTATTATAATTTGATTTTCAAATAAAATATTTCTTATATGTTTTAGGATGAGTACCATATTTATTAATTTTCATGATTATTATTTTTTGAATAAATTTCAAACATTGTAGGAAATTCGTTCTCCCTATTCTAACATTCTTAATATATCCTTTAAAATATCAGAGTGGGAGGAAATTGTAGTATCTATGATCACCTGAGGGTTTATGGAAGTATTAATTATAATATAGAAATAACATAATAAATTTCTTCCTTTTATAGGAATAAGATTTTCTATGTGTTATGTATATTTTTATCATATGCTTTCGGTGTTGTTTGTTTTAAATTGGGAGGGAAATTTTTATACAAATGACACATTTCTCACATGAATTCCTTACGTTTTCAAAAAAAAAATTTATATAAATTCAGGTTCCAATTATTTATATTTTCCAATACACAGAGATGTTTTGTAGGAATATTCTGAATTTAAATAGGTATATATTATTAGTTTTATCAGATGATGTTTTGATATGTATACAAGATAGACAAGTATTTTTTAAAATTGGATGGACCAGTACCATGTTTCTTTGAAGAAAGGATTATATAGTAATCCTAAAAAAGTAAAAGGAATTGTATTAAATGGATTTCTAAAAATTATATAAAACTGACCTTATTAGACAGATACCTAATATTCTTCTAGATGAACTCTTTTCAAACAATCTAGATAACGAAAAATAATACTTCTACTATATATAGTCATTTCATTATACCTTATGGAAACTACACACACTATATGGGTGAAATTTTTGAAGATAATTGAATAGAGATGATGTTCAGAATTTTTTACAGGAATGTTATATTTATCCAATATCATTTGAACTGATCCTACAAAAAGAGGAATATGCCTATTGAATTTTTCTATTAAATAGTGTTCCATATTCATGGAAAATAATCATTTTCTTTTAAATTCATTTATATTAAAAATATATGAGTTATTTCAAATATCGTATTTCATGATTTTTCATTATTATAAACATTAAGAAGTCCTTATTAACGATTACATTTTTGAATTCATCATTATATTTTCTGTCATATCTTCTTTTTTAATTTGTACATCTCATATTGTTGATTAGGGACCATCAATTGTTGGGAGAAAAAATAAAATTATAATGGGTCTGGTCAAGGGTTACAAAAGCTAGGTGAAAAAAGATATAATAGATGTTTTGGACCAAGGGAATCAATAATGAGGGAGAATGACCTTATAATAATGTTTATATTATGGTTAAATATATTAATATTATATACTTCAATTATATTAAAAGTTTTAGTGTGGGTAATGTCATGTAATTTGTATATAAATATTTCTTACAAAATTTATATATGATTGTTTCACATATCTTTCTACGTAAATAATTCTACTATGAATGTTATGGAAATTTATATATATTTTGATAAGACCTACTTATAACATTTTTATAGTGTGTATCAGAATAAAACATCAGACAATTAAATTTCTCAAAAAGGTTTTAAATATTTTATAGTTAATTTTTTTTAAACAACAATTCATATCCCCATACCACATGAAGTAATGTTGTATAAATATTTTATCAAATGAATATTATATTTCAATATTTATATTTTCTTATAAATAATTTTCACATTATATATATATCAATTTTATATATTTATGAGTTTATTATAGTCTTCTTTATTGATAACATAGTATTTAATAATTATAAAAGAATTATATGAATTATCTTAGTATGGTGTTATAGTTTATTTAGGAAAATAAAATATATTAAAATATTTATGTGCATCAATTCTATAAAAGTGTGGAAAATTAATATTGTAATTTCATAACATAAAATTTTTCGGTAGTAAACCCGAAAAATAATCATTAAATTTATTCCATGAAACTTATGACAACCCGTATATTTTATAAACATTATATCATAATTTATTATACTAATTCACACATAATAAATACAAAAATATACAAAAACCTAGTGTGTTTTTGAATAATTAGACACATAAAATCATAAACTTATATATGAAAACTATTTTTTATATATAATTCCATAACATTACATTTAATTCCATTGATTTTATAAAATTCAGGGGATATATTGTGGATGTAAATATGAATGTGATGAGGTACAAATCCCAGTAAGGGAGTAATGAAATTCTGACATAATGAATGTAATAAATATTTTAATGAGGCATATGAAGATGTCATAAAAAGAATCAGAGTCATAAAAACGAACAAATAATCAAGATATAATATGATAACATCATGGAAACATATAAATGGTGAAACAACAAAATAATTACAACATTTTAATAAGTCAAGACTATCTAACATGATAAAATATAATAGTGTTCTTATGATATAATCTCACTCACTATAAATGATATATCATGAAAAAAAATCATACCCAATTAATTATAGGGATATCTAATTTCATTCCCTCCCATCAAATTCATATCTTGTACATGAATTTTTATGCATCTTGATCATACAATATATGAATTCCTTTCATCATTATTAATCTCATGACTAAGGAGTGTGCCTTACATATGTGAAAATCCAAAATAAATGAATGAGGTGTACATATAGGTTAATACTCTTGGTTGGATCGTATAGTGGATTTTCACAACAAATATTCACTGGCATCGAAAATCATAAGATAATTTCATCTATGTAAAGATCTTAAATAAGGATTCATGTAAGGGATTAATGATAGTGAAATTTAGTCTCACTGTTAATATAAATCATGAGGATAGTAAAAGGTATGTTTATAAAAGCATTACCACATTATAAATTTGTAATAAAAATTCCAAATACCACAAAAATACTTGAATAATGAACAGGGTGGATAATTGTCATACCTTGAAAGGGTGACTCTAAAATCTTGATAGGAGCTTATAATGGTCATGGTAACACCATGGGTGGTACTTATATGGGGGATATAGAGAGAGAAAAAGTTATTAATGGGTTATTAGTGGAGATGATTGGAAGTATGGGAGGGTATTTTTAAAAGCGATAGTGGAATTTTTTATTAATTTTATAAAATAGGATTTGAAATATATATTATAAAATAATCCAAACCAAGAACCATAAAATGGGTTTTAACCATGGAATCAACTGTATATGAGTTTTTTTAAAATTTTATAAGGAAGTGAACCAAAAATATTAAAATAAAACCATTTTTATTCTTTAAGTATGTTATGATTAAAAGTACTATTTTAAGAACATTAAAATATAATATAGTTTTTGTAGAATTCATTAATGGATTATAAAATAAATAAAATTAAATTAAGAACAAATTATATTAAAGGAAAGTTTATATTTGACTACATATGCCTTTTAATGCATTTATTAGGTCATTTTTGGGTCATAATGATTTTATAATACAAACATTATATTTATAATGTAATTAATTTTTACCACAAAAAAAATATATAAGATAATTTTTAGGAATTGTACTTGGATAATTTTATATGATGATTCAAAAAAATTAATTATATTATAAGATAAATGTTTTAATAAAAGAACATTAAAATTTAAATGAAAATCATTATTTATTATAATGTGAATTATTTTGCGACATTAGAAATTTTCTAACTGTTACAGTGATTACATTAGAAATCATTAAATTTTATTATAATCTATAAGTAAATATGTAATAATTAATTTTATATTATATAAAATTATTCTTTATCAAAAAATTCTGAAATTTATCAAAAAGAGTGTTAAAACTATTTATTTTCTGAAAATACATTTGATTACATCATATCAAATTATAATTTTCTTCAACACCATTATTGTTTTATGTATAATGTAGTGATTCAATGGGGTAAACATATTCATTAAATTATTTCAAATAAAAAAATTTATTACTATTACGTTTAGGATAAATTACACCATATTACACCATAAACTCACTATGGATAATGTGTGTGTTGGTGGTACATATATGTGGTGGTCCAATGAATATGGGTTGGTTCATGATATAAATATTTTGTAACATACCCCATAAAAATTTTTATTCGTGTTGTAGTTATTGAATTTCGTCTATGTATTAGTTATGGTCAAATCTAAGTGACACCACCCCCTTGGAAGCTCTGATAATTGGACAATGTAGGGTACGATTCTATTGATCGAGGATGTCTCTTCTTCTATCAATGTCAAAGAGAATTTATCATAACTATTAATAAAAAATAATCATAATTATTATTGTATAATGACAATATAATGAATTGCTATGTTTCGTAATTTACTTCTTAAATTTGATATTCTATGTTTAATAATGGGCCAAATTATCTATTATAGTGCATGTTTCTTCCATATCTATATTACATAATTAGAAATTTATTAAATCAACAAGTGAATATAGTTTATAAAATTTATTTTCTTTATATTCTCCCACAAGTTTGATATTTTCCCATTTAAATATCATATCATTAAAAATAATATATGTGGTAACTTCAGTTTCATTTTCTGTTATGGTTCCCATTCTTCATCCACAATCCTGAGGTTCCAACACAACTCATTGACCCTGTGTGTTCTGTAGTTTAACAAAACATTATATCTAAATATCATTATATGTGAGGTGTACCATATGTACATCTCCAATAGTGATAATTGGAAAAAAATCATGTTCTAAGGATAAGTTCTGTGAGAGGAATAGTTGATTGGGAAAAATATGATGTTATCAATGATTTCAATGGTGATGAAATATCCTTGAAAATGATTTCTCCTTTTACCTATCTATTTTTATTTCTTTAATTATGTTGTATGTGGGAAAAAAATTTCTCCATCCTCAATCTCTATGTATTATATAAGATGGTCTGGATAATTTTTTTCAAAATCCATGTTTTTCATATGATGATGAATTGTTTGAAAATTTTATATCATATATTAGATTCTATTGGGTTCCATAATCTTCCTCTATCTAATGACTTAAAAAAAGTTAAAGAATAACACCACATCCCATATAGATTTTTTAAGGTTCAATTTTCCTATTGTGCTGGAAAATATAGTTATATGAAAACACCTATAGGAGAAGGTGCAGATCCCATCATCATTAAAATTACATTGTAACTGATCACAAGATATCCCCTATATTTTAAATTGTTATTTTGAGAATGTACATTCATTAGGTGTGGATAATATGTTTGGAAACTGAACTCTATTTCCAATTTTTACTAAATCTTTCTCTATAAACTCAAGGTAACTGTCACATATTTATCATATACCGTGAAGTGTGTCTCTCCCTGTGGAGGTTAATATTTCCTTATGTCTAACTTGGAATGTTATTCAAGAATAAAATTATTCTTTATTGATACAAAATTCATCGAATTTGTAATGTGAACTACTACTACGCCAATGGAGATATTCCCTTCAGATATCCAAGAGTGTACTAATTTAAAATATGTGGTTAGGTTTTCCAATTTCAAAAATGGTGTAGGAAATGGTTTCCTCAAACCAATAGAAATAATTCATTCATCCTTACATTTTTTTATATCTGTCATCGAGATACTCATTTTAAAATCTCATACATCAAGTTATACCACAATATGACTTCCCCAAATATCACTACATCAAATTTCTTCCTTGATGAATTTAAATGGTTCATCTATGTACATAATCTAGAAGTACACTATTTAGTAATGGTTTTTATGGGACTCATATTTGGATTATAGTCCTTACACCATAAACATCTGTAATGGTGAACTCAGGAATACTCGATACCTTTTTAGCTCAAAATCCACATTTTGGACCTCCTTGATCCTCTATTGAATAGAAGGATGATTATTTATTTGAGAAATTTACTATTAATTTCACTTTATTATTACAATTTTAATCAGTTTCATGTCAAACAATATTGGAAACCTTTTAATCCATTTAAATCACAGTATTGAAGGACCATTTCTACTCATTGAATTATTCACTTTGTTCTCTGTCCCATGATAGTGATGGATTGAATAATCATAATAAATTTTCACAACTACCAACTATTATTAGTTCATGTTAAGATCATTCAATGTGAATTTATACATTATGATTTTATAATCAATTTATAAGCCACAATTATATCTATATAGGTAATTCCGAAAATCTTTAATTATGAAATCATTATTGCTAATTCTAGGTAATGTGTTTTTAGTTCTTCTCAAGGATCTTTAATTAGAAAGAGGAATGGGTTTTTATATAGTCATGTTTCATGATAACAAAACCATTTCACTTTCTAGACACAAAAATATAGATTAAATATCTTTCCCCTCTAAATTGTTAGGTGATATCATATAATAAAATTATATTATTCATTGACTTGTAAATTATCTCCTTATAGAAATTAATTGTGAGAAATTTCACACCCATATAAGTTATATGGGTTAGTTGTATGGGAAATCATGAAATAATTCTGAGAAATAGATTTTATTACCTATGTAATATTTGGAATATTTGGACCTCTATCATTAATATTTGAATGTTTCATCCTTAAATTTCATCATTTTTAAATGATCCGTAAATATTAATGTTTTGGTGAGAATATGCACCCACAATGTTACTTGTGTAATCATCACAACTTTGGTAAATTGAATTCCCATTTGAATGAATATGTGAAATATAATGTAATACAGTTAAAGAAAATTCATGCACTACATTATCTATTTTTTATCATTATTTTTATACCCTAACAGATTTCAAATTCCATTAATAATCATAGGTAATAATAATAGATTTTTGTATAATTTCTATTACAATTATTATATTATGTTTTGTGATAAATTCCAATTAAGATATCTGGAAGAAAAATTGGAATCGACTGATAGGATTATAATGTCTGAAAACTATTTATTGAATATTCAATGGTAGATAACATCACTTGCCTTTTCCATTAACCAATCCCATGAAAATATTAAATGACTAAAAGATGAGATATTTTTTTATAGTAGATGTTCAATATTATTGAGATCGCAACCAAATCCATGTTCATTAAACCACCCTATGAAAGTATCACTATTACATGACATACCCTTATGGCATACACTGTTGTAATAAGGGAATATGAATACAGACCACAATATTATTAATTTTTATATTTTTTTTATAATAAAATAATGATTATATTTATCTTTCATTATTACATTATTATGGATAAATAATATGATTCATTAAAATTGCATGATGATATGATGAAAAACAAATTGTATTTTTTTCAAATATATAGTTTCAGTCCAGATTTTATTTTTCATGAATTCAATTATTTTTATATTAATATTAATTTAATAAAAAATATTTTAAATATATTTATTTATTTATAAATGATTATATAATATTTTAATGTCAATTTTTATTTTTATAAGTGTTGAAAATAGTTATTGCTATAAAATCAAATTTTTTTCATTAAAATAAACTTTAAAAAAAATAGTAAATCATAATTTTAAAGTAATTATTTTTATACAATTAATATATTTTTTGAAATTAAAACCTCAAAATTACCAAATGGGGAATTTTTCATATCTTTCTGAATATTGACATTGTTTTAGAAAAATTGGAATATATTATAAATATATAGTATATATTATAATATAATAAAAGTATAAAATAAATTTAATAAATATTATAAAGATCATCCACTGATAAAATTAAATTAAAAAATATAAAAAGATATATTAATAATTTTCATAAACCTTAATGTATACTTAAATATCGATTTATATTTTATGGTTTGAAAATTAATTCTTTAAGAGAATATGTTATCTCCACAGCACAAAGTGTATTATTTTAACGAGTTAGGTTTCTAACTTAATTAAATACATAAAAAATATTTCTGGAAATAATCATGTGTAAACCCATTGAATGTTTTGGAAATTTTAATATTTTTTCATATAGTGTCAAAAACTTTGTTTAGAAATTAATAAAGAATTCCCCCCAATTGTTTTTATATAAAATCCACCCAACCTCCCTTTTAACCTTACTCAAAACATATTGAGAAATAATCTAATCTACTGAATCCTCTCTATATTCATCCCATGGTGTTAATAATGTCACAAAATTATCCACTTGAAATTTTAGAGGTTCCTTCTCAAGTTAAGTTATACTCTTCTGCTTTTAGTTATTTATGTACATAGTTTATGTTATTCCATTTCATTCTGAAATATTCATGTTTTGGTATGTTTTTATACATCCATATTATTTTCCTTATGATTTCCATGTAATGAGTGGCCCCAATTAACTCTCATTAAGATATTTCATTAATCCTTTTGTACATTTATAATGCTGTAGAAATTATACTATGATTTTTCAAGACAAAATTTTCTATAGTTAATAAAAAATCATTTCGACTCAAACCTTTTCACCAAGATGGATATATATATCACTATTTTGGGACATACACAGATTTAAATCACACACCATAATCATGGGAATGAAATTGTGGATATATGTTTTTATATTTTATGATTTCTATGTCAAAGAAATACAAGTTAATGTTATGAATATGATGATTTGGCCCATAATTATATTTTCTTTAAATGTATTGGTTAATATTATTATTACATGAGATTATATGTTTGGTAAACTTGATGATATCTGATAAAAAATATGATATTATTTCTATATGTTTAGCATCGACTTAGGCTTTTTCTTTCATGCTTTATGTTGTTTCCAAAATCCAATATACTCTTAGTGTTATCCTCTTATATCATTATTAGTTTATGTAGTTTATTAATCTCACCACTTATATGGAACCTTGATATTATTATTTAATTAAATTTATATCATTGATAATGTTATGATCTTATTATTCCCTTATGGAATTTATAGTTCACTTCATTATTGTTTACATCCCCCTATTATCGCCACAAATCATAAAAGTGTAATGGAATTATAAGACATTGTAAAAGAATTTTAAATAAATCCATTGTATCCCTTTTCATGTCAATGGTATATGTCCATTATTCCCCATTTACACTATTCCTAATAATAATTTATTTTTCTATGAATTATATCATCATGTAAAAAATAAGTCAATATGGTTCATTAATAATATTTGTTGTCATAGATGGTATCAGAGGTAGTATTTGTCAATTTTTTGGATTAGAATTAGATAACCCTAGTGGTAAATTTTAGGATAGGACTATGATGAAGAAAAATTCCCTAATATTTTTTAACATATAAATTTATTGGTTGCATGAAAAAATATCCATGTTTTTATTCTAAATGTTGATATGGATTTGGAACTAATGTACATAGGAGTAATAATCCTAAAAAGGGATGACTGGGAATTGAATTCATTATAACTGGATGTATGGAAAATTGGACTCACTTACTCTCCTGATAGATATGTTTTGGTAAATTCACCAACCCTTCATGAATAATTTTGAAGGGATTTAAAATATGCATTATATTATATATATTGAATTAGGTCAAGGTTGGTTTAGTTTTAATTGATTAGATTCAAATTTTAAGGACTGTATTCAATTTATGTGTAATCCTTTTTTTGTGTTGATATGTTATAAAAATTATCCTAAATATTTTTTCCAAAGATTATAGTCATAAATTGGAAATAAGAGAAACTGATTCTGTACCCAATATGATGAATAATGTAATGGATGCCCAAATTAGATGCCTAACTCGATGGGAAAATAATTTTCTAACACCATGATAGTAATTTCTCAGTTAACTATAGAGTTTAATAGATCCATTAATTGTGAGGGTGACCCACACGCTGCTACAGAAAGTATTATTTCAATATTGACCATTATGGGACAATGTCCTCGACCTATTAGTGGATATTCAATTCCTTTAATCAGGGAAAATTGGATCAAATCCAATGAAAATTTCTTCTCTATCCATCAATACACAAATCAAGAGAAGGTCATGATTTTTTTTCCATCAAATATAATGAGATGTTGATTAATAATCTATTTTGAGGAAAACTATGAATCATGATAAGGAGATCGATTAGACTTTATGGATTGAATTTTAAATTTTATTATTAGTATTTTCATCACACTCTCTGACTGAAATGGAATAACGGTATCCAAAGCATCAAAGTATACCGAATCCCTTATGAAATATGATTAAAACACTATAATAATTACATGATACACATCTATCTTTGTCATTAACCTCATAAATGTTGTTAAAATATTAATTAATGGTATTAATTTGAGTCTAAAATATTCATTAGATATTTGAGACATTGAC
This sequence comes from Viscum album, assembly GCA_963277665.1. Lineage (NCBI taxonomy): Eukaryota > Viridiplantae > Streptophyta > Magnoliopsida > Santalales > Viscaceae > Viscum > Viscum album. The sequence continues at coordinate 496,771,455 of OY728151.1, read as the reverse complement.
AGATATGTTTAAATATTATGATGTGACCTGTATATTAGTGAATCTCACGGGTATCATCAGTTAGGATATAAGATACGTATAATAGAGTCTAATCTAAGTGTTATGCTTGAAAAAATAACAGTGGAATTAATTTCAAACAACCAAATTGTCAAAATAATCGGAATTACTATCCCAAAAAAATTCGTAAAGGAGAATAGAATATGGTTTAAGTTGAGGAATGATAATAACCTAGCTAACAACAATTGAAAAGAGAAACCCACCAATTTGATTATAGAAATAAAATCATCCAGTCCACCATCATCCAGTTTTCTAGTTTTTCTGCAATATGGTACATGGAAGCTATGTGATTCAATGAAGTAATCCATTAGATTCATATGATAACAAAAGACAACAACCTCTATGTCTTATAGAGAAATAAAGACCTTATTCCATCACAACTATTGAGGTACAACACAATAATGATTTTTTGATGGGTACGCTAGTTAATTATTCTATAATAGTAAACATAATATTTTTATATTTGTTCTATACATTGTTTTATATAACACATGTTTATTATAATTATTGAAACACCACCTCATAAAATGGTTGTGTATTTATTTGTGAGGATGTAAAGAGGTCAATTTTTTTGCATCCAATGAATATAACTCTTACCCTAACAAAATTTGGGGACTAAATATCCCAAAAAACTTGTGGAACTTCCTTTGGAAGAAAATAATCTAATTTTAGGTAGACTCTATAATTATTTTTTTAGAAGATAGTAATTTTTAAGAGAATAAAATCACCCTTTCTATCTAAAATTACTCTCAATATATATACAAGTTCAAGGAGGTGGATGAATCAACATTGTCCTCATCATCTTAATTATGGATGTTATTTCCTTATGAAAAACTATATCTCATTAAAATGACTAGTAATAATGAATTGAAAATCCATGATGACATGTCCAATGAAAGGGAATATGATTATGTATTTTAAAAATGGGTTAGAGGTTTCCTAGAATTCATTGAGGCTTTGTTCCAGTTAGATATTATATATAGTTTTCTAGAAATATTAATGACTCTATATAGAGTGTCCAATGTAGAACATCAAGAGATGAAGAATAATTTATAGGAGAATATGAATAAAGGGTTTATATGACCATGTTTATCATTGTGGGATACACCAATCCACATTATGCTAAAGCATAGGTCAGTGAACCCTTGTATTGATTATCAAGAGGTCAATTGGACCATAATATATATATATATATATATAATCCACCATGGATTGATGACTTCTTTGATCAGCTACATGTAGGCCATCACTTATCTGTATTTGGTCTGCAATGAGGATATTATATGCATGGTTGATAAAAAAATTTATCCCCAAAACTTCATTTCATAAAAGGTAGTGGACCTATAAGGTCATTGTGATGAAATTATGACAATCTAATTCTTAAACATTCTTATAGTACATTATTAATATAGACTATTGGGATTACCTCAAAACCCTTTTTGTTTTATTCTAGATTATATTCTTATATAAACCAAATTTAAGGAGAAATATTATGAGAATTTGAATTATATACAAAATACTTTGTAGAATAAAAAGTTATATGTGAGGTATAATAAATGAGTGTTTTAAATAGAGACATTATATTTCATGGTGCATGTTATCTCCATAAAAAATATATCTATGGATCTTATTAAAATAGAGGAAATTGTTGGAAGTCTATGACTAAAATATAAGACTTAAATCACCTGTTTATTTTGATTATAAGGGTATTATCTTTGAATTGTGAGAATATTATAATGATTTTCAAGGACACTAATAAAGATAACATGGGTTGGAGTATTTTTTATACCAATTAATTTGAAAAGATATTTAATGTGTTGGAGATGATGTTAAATTCTATATGATACCCACATTATCCAAATATAATAAATGATTTGCAATCGATAATGATGATTCCTAAAAAAGAACAAGTTGTGTACTCATGCAAGTTGAAAATTTATAGCCTATGTCTTCTTTGCATTAATGATTCATGAGAAGAACTATGAAACACATCTTATAGACTTTGATTCAGTGATCTTGGTGTATATTATTTGGTGACATTAACTATTTGGGGACAAGTGAGACATAAATAAGGATCATAAAATCTTAAATTATATATTAAAAAAAATATAACTATGTGATAATGATGGTGGTTATAGCTGATAAAGGACAATGATTTTTCAATCCATTACCATTCTATGAATGGTAAAATTGTAGCAGATCTCTTAGTATATAAGATCCTGAAACACTATCCATGATGAGGATTCTTAGGGATATAATTGTTTTATATATTCAATTGATGGACATGGGACTAATAAAAGGAACATTATAATACATTTCCCTCTATTTTCTCCACCTTCTATTACTTATATGATCAAAATGTACTAGAAGGAGGATGATGTGATATAGAAAATCGTAGTGAATATTCAAGAGTTCAAAAATTAAAAATACAGATTGATAAGGTTTATTTCCTAGATATGTGTCCCATAAAAACCATAATTGATTAGAGAATTTATGGATGATGGGGAAATATCATCCATCTCAATTCATCCAGGAAGCACTAAGATGTATAATGAAATAAAGAAAAATATATTATGGGAAAAATAATGATAGAGATTTTGTAATTAGTTTATAAATTATTGACATTCCACCTAATAAATTCTATGAAATAGAAATAAAAGGTTATTATGAAACCATTGTGGAATGAAATAGGGATTTGGAATAATATTACCAAGGATTTCATTATTGGACTTTCTATGATGCCAAATGGAAAAAAGGTAATCTAGGTTATAGTCAATCTCCATAAAAAGTTTAATCTTTTAATTTACCTTAATATTGATTTCTATCTTTACCAACAAGATAATATATAAATAAATAAATTGTTAAAACTATATATACATACACATTCCACTATATCTGACTGACAGCTAATGCATACCTCTAGTTTCTAATGAATCCTTTATCATTTGTTTGATTTTGACCTAATATTCGACACTTCTTATCAACAATTTATTGATAGCCTATATAAATGTTCCATAAAAAATATAGAATATAGGATGAGTTCATGTTCTATGGATTTTCGAGGATATTGGGATCATCAATGTACCCCTATGGAGTTATAATATTTTAATAAATTACATTCAAGAATTCAAATGTATCAATTTGAAGAAATAAAGGGATGTGGTGTCAGACTTCACCATACTAGGATAATGTTGGTTAGAAGAAGTTGATGGGAATTGGTCTTGACAAAGAGATGGCATAGAAGTTTCAAAAAATTCAACATCATATGAAATATGTACAATATTAACAACAATTCTATGATGCCAATTGTTGATGTGATATAGATATTGGGGTCAAATGTAGGGTGTTTATTTTTATATCATAACTAATGAAATCCATGAAATTTGGGATGAATGGAATGATTATTCAATGATACATTTTCCCCTTTATGATCATTGATCACACTAGAGTATTCACATATTGAATAGAACTCCAACATAGTCTATCTCAAGAACATAAGATGTTTCACGTATCCATATTATAGAATTATGTAATATAAAACCACTTGTACTTAATCAAGAGTTGGTACCATTAGATATGGATCTTTTATACATGGGGTACTAAATGAATATATATTATTTTTGACACGATTCTAAATGAAACAAGAAAACTCACCATGTCATAATTCTATGGAAAATCCCCATATTTTTTGAAGAAACATGGGAAATGGGAGATGAAAGGAAACAAATGTAACCTCATCTATTTTAAAATATAAAAGGAATATTTTGATAGAAAAATGATTGATGTGGGGAGGAATGTATCTACCAAAATTTTTATAAATGGAATTCCCTTACTGTTAAATATTTCATCATTATATAATGTAGCTATAGAATACAAATGCACTACATCAGAGATTTGGGACTATTATATGTTATATCATATAAGATATAATGGATTATAATGCATCACAACTGTTGATAATATAGAAATCATATAGTGATTATTAAGAATAGTATATTAAGTGTTATGATAAATTTGAATTGTCAATGATATAAGAAGTGGTTACCATGACCACTATTATCATACTCTATGAAGCCCATTTACCAATGATTGTGAGGGAGTTGAAAATACGAGGATTTAACCTTGACAAATACAAATATATTATTCCATAAATAAATCATAAAAAATCTATTTATAGGACATGTTCTATATTGTCAAGATCATGATGCAAACTAAGCTTGCTGAACCACCTCATGAAAGTTTCAACATCGAACATCCTACCCTTGTGGAATACGCTGGAGAAATTTTGGTTAATCTAGGTAGACTGTAATTTTAACAATACCTATATTTAAAAATTATAATAAAATATGTATTATATATATTACTTTATTACTACATAATTATTAAATAAAATGGTTCATAAAAATATATTTTGATACGATGAAAAAAAATTATTTTGGGAAAATATATAGTTTCATGAAAGACACAAATTTTAATGGATTAAAGAATTTTTTATATAAAATTTATTTGATTGGAATATTATTATTTATAAATATTAATTTAAATTATAATTATAATAGAATACCATGATATCAGATGTTATTTTTTATGGGTCATAAATGTTTTCATCTTAACAAGCATTTCTTTTTAGTAAATGATGAATTTTAATTACAATTGTATGTTTTTACATTAAGATAAATATTTTGATAAATTAATTAATATATTTATAAATTTTAAAGTTTTAATTATCCAATAGTGAGCTTTTCATAATTTTCTGAGATATTCAAATTTTTTGGTAAAATTAAAATATTTTATAAATATGTGATATGTATTCTGAAATCATAAGATCCTAAAAGTGACTAAATAAATACTATAAAGGGCTTCAGTTAAATTTTTTAACCTTTTTTAAGAACATCTTGATTATTTTTTTTCTATTATATTTTGTTCTTTTCAGGCCTTTTGAGGATGGTTATCTTTTATCTATAAAATGAAATAATTTACAAAGATTCATGTATGTTATAAATAATGGATACCAAGTATAAAAGTATAAAGGGATTTATAGGGTAACTTATTGGGTTTGGGATGTATTGGATGTTGTGGGGGTGTTTCTATAGGCTTCTGTATCTAGGAGCCTTCTACAGAAATAATTTATTCCAAAAATCATTGATTTACAACATAAATTTTTTTTGTATACATGAATTGAAAATGTATTAAGAGTCAAATTTATTTACGTACTAAATGATGAAATTATTTCATATTTTATTTCCAAAGTGTTTTAACTTGATAGGATGTATTTTACATCATGTGTCCAACCTGTTGCATTTATGCTATAAACCCTTAATTTATGACATAAATGACCTGTTCACAGCTGTTTTATTTTCGTTGACCTCTCCATTTCATTTGGAATTTCACAAGTGTCTCTAAAAAGAACATTAATAATCATTTTTTGAACCTTGACTAGTTTCTTACCTTCTAAACATCCCATTATATCATTTATCACTGGTTAGAGTCATCACTTTCGTTTTCTCCTTCTCTCTATTTCCCCTAATTGAAAGTGGTGTGACCTCTAGTTTATAGATTGAGTCAAATTTTTATCTTGATGATCCTTTTTTGGGATTTTATTTTTGGTCTCTTTTACCATTGTTAGTTTTTGGTGTATTCTCATTATTACGGTTGATTTGGTAGATGATAAAAAGGTAAGGTGTTACATTGTATTTTTCTCTAAAATAGAAACCTTTGATTTCATTATTGATTTTAAATGAGTTTTCAAATTATATAAGAATGTTTATTTGAGATTATTATAAGATGATTTTTGAAATATAAATGGAGAATTTGAAAATCCCCTAATTTTAATTTAATTGAATTGGAATATTGTATTTGCAGAAAAATAGATGTATTGATTTGGAAGATTACTTTCAAATACATGGAATAAATTTAAATATATTTTTAAAAGGAACCAGTTCATAAAAACATATTATTTTTTAAAAATGAGATTTTGTTTTGAAAAATAAATGTTAAAAACTATAATTTGAAATAATTTTAAAAGATTGATTTTACCAGGATGGATTGATTGATTGACTAATAGACATATGAGGATAGGTTATTTTCTTATAATTATGACATGCAAGATACAATATGTCACATAGAACATGATTTTAAATGAATACACTAACATAAACATAACATTGAATTATTTTTTACCTGATGGGGAGTTGATTCCCCATAAACTGGGTAATATAATGTTTGAACACATTAAACTAATATAAAAGATGAAATAGTGTTGGGAAGATAATACCAAAAACTAACATACCTCATGTCTTGAAAATAGTTATATTATCTACAAGAATTTATAATTAAACAACATTGATTTATAGAAATATTTTAATCATTCTAGGTTCCTTAATTACATTTTTCTGTAATCTTTTCAATTATTTGGTGTTTTTATATATCTCCCAAATTTCTTATTATGAATTCATATATTATTGAATATATGTTGATTTCATAAAATGATTTTTTATTTAAATTGAAAAAGTATTTTGTTACATTTTTATGCAAATAATTATGTAATACTAAGTGAGAACCTATAAATATTTATATCTAAAAGACAATGATTTCCTTCATGAATTTATAGATTGTCTTATACTAGTTCCAAAAAAAAAGAAGAGGTCAAATCAGTGACGATGTATATTATTGATACTTGGAATGTAGATTGATATAGGTTACAAGTGGAGATGTGATCTACTTGTTAAATGGGTTTACTTATGAGCCTTATCTTGGAATGATTTTTCTGTTCTGGTGATGTACTATTTAAGTGTTCTTTACCCATTTGATTCTAAAACATTTTTCATTTGGATTTTTTAAAATACTAACTTAAATTTCTTTTATTGCACTTTATTATGGGAAACTCAGTCCATCTTCATTATTTTATGATTTGAGGATCTTACTGCTAACATGTTGGGATCAGGAACTCCATCCATGATGAATGAGAGACATATCAGGTATTATGGAATTATATTATCAATAATGGTTTTTTTAACCATGATGTATCAATGGAGGTTAGGTTAAGTGAGTTTCTGTGATGTTATTATACATTTGTGTTGTCATGGTAGACATGAGTTAGGGTTGATGTGAATTGGGTGGTAGTTGTGAGTTGTTTAGAAGATATTATTAATCATAACAAGCCTTGTGTCACCATAGGTGTTTGGTAAATGTTCCATGATGTATGGTTTTATCTGATTTCAAGAATTTCCCCAAACTATTATCTTCATAGGTTAAAATACTATATTTTGAATTATGTATGACTAAATTGATATACATGTAACAATTTATTTATTTGATGATATGTGTATCCTTAACAATGATTTAAGTTTTGTTTCTTGATATTGTGTGGCATAGTTTACTATTAGAATATGTTCATATAGGTTTTAGTTTGAATATAGTGGAGAACCATATCATGTAAATCCTATGGTTGACATGAATCTTTTGTGGTAATGGTTTTTGTTTTCTAGTCCTTGGGACATGCACCAAATCTTGTTCCTTCCCTGACTTTGGTAGTGGAACCTCTAAGGTATGAATCTATATAACATAATCAATTGTTTCTCCATTATAAACCACCCTTATTCAAGGGTTTGAATTATTATTTAGAGGATGAGTATGGGTTTAAAAATATTGAATCTCATTTTGAGTTCTGGGAGATAATGGTGGCTATAATGGTGAAATATGATACCTTTATTCTTTAGAGAAATAGAATAACATGGTGGGGTTCTATGGTGATAGTGAAGAAGAAAGAGGGGTTGTATTGGATACACGTTAGATTTATTATTACTTATTGGTTATGAAAATAGATTATGGTCATGGAAAATTACATAGAGTTTTATAACCATTAGTTAGGTGAAGGGACTATGGATTGGTATATGAACCATTTTTCTAATATTGTTCATTTTTTATTATGGTTATATCCAATGAAAAGATGAGTGATTTAAAGTTTTATAGGAGCCCCAAGAATGATATGAATTCACATGTTTAATTATTAAATATCACTTCTTCTATTAATTTATGGGGATATATTATTAATGTTTGAGCATGGATTGGATGATCTGTTATAGAAATGGGAGTTATTTTTTCCCATTAAATTTAATATGAGTTCCAATAAATGAAAGAGGAATCATTATGATTCCTGTGGTGGATCACAATTAGAGGAATTATCCAAACCTAAACCAATGATTGGTAAAGGCCCTTAGACTTGCTTCGAGTGTGGGAAGGATAATAATTCAAAATGGGTATGAACTAAGACACATATGGTACGTAATTCATGAAGTTTCATAGGATACCAATAGATGTTCTACTATTTTTTTGAGGGTCTACATAGCATAATGGTCTCATTAGAAACTACTAGTGTTGTGGTGCAGTCATACGCTTCAAGTACTATGGTGTCCCTACTAGAGGAATTAAGAATGAATCTTCTTCATATAGTGGAATGGAATCTAGAGGAATTCGATGTGGTCTTAATTAATGTGATATGTTCCCTCTCTATAACATCATCTATATAGAAAACCTAATTTGATATGAGTGTATCTCACTCACTTATACTGAACCATGTTGTGAAATTTATTAATCCTCTTATGGTGAATTTTAACTTATGTAATGGACATTACTACACCCCTCGAAAATAGATGATAGAAGGAACATTAGTTTCCTTCTATTTTCATTTCATCTTATATTGTTATTACCTTTATTTTTCTATTTCTTGACATGAAACATGACATCATCAATTTTTTTACGACATGGATTATTACGCAAGTGGTAATGTTTTATTGATAATTTTGAGTGTTCTACAATACTATTCCAATTGGGATGTTCTGTCTCTTTTAGGGAGAATAGAACCCAAGGTTGTGTAGAGTTGAAACATCTTTTATGGTGTTGGGGTTTGTATATTGTGTATTTTGATTTTTAGTGGTAATATTTGTTAATTATATTTCATTTTATATTCGGTATGGAACCTTTTAATTTCATTTTAATTATCTGTTTTTGACATAATATGAAATCATATTGATTTTTAGGAGGTATTGAGGATTTTTGGGTTTTTTTATCTCAAAACCACAAGTATTGGACAACATAGGTGGGCTACATGGTAAGTGTAAATTGTGTTGCCCAGTCCTCTTTGTTTTTTTTTAAATTATCTGGGGTGATCCACTTAATTTCATGTTGACACACTGTTTGTACTAACCATGAATCACAGTCCACACAACCATGTGAATACTATAAGTCTTTTTGTAGACACATGATTAGTCAAAATATTCATCTATCTCATGCAAGAGGTTTCGTTGCACAATGCTGGACAAACTGTTACAACATGGCTTTTACAATTGTGTAGCCTGACCATGTGACTCATGTTAAATTGGATAAATTACTAATTTTTATATCTTTCATTTTAACTCATTGAACTATTTATTCATCCACATCCATCCACATCCCTATTCTCCTAGTTCATTCCTCCTATGAAAAATATAGTCTTTAGTCTCCCTTTTCCATCAGACAACATAATCAAGCATATGTTTTTCACTTTTGAAGAATATCAGTAAGATATTTAATTAAATTAATTACTTTTTTGGTTAATATCACATTAATTTTAGTTATTTTGGTTGGAAATAATATTCTCTATTTTCCAGTGATTTTTATAATAGCATGTTTTTTATCATTCCATGTTGAACCACATATTGATACTAGATGAGAAATCTACTACAAGAATATGGTAGGTGGTCTATTAAGTATCTGTCGTTCCTTTTTTTTGTTATATTATGTGTTGTTGTTCTCCACACATTTTTTTCTAAGTGTCTTCATAAAAATAAAATTTTCCTATAATTATTTTGTTATCCTTGAAAAAAATGACCATGTTTCTCCTTGTTCTTGTTAGATTTGGTCTCCATCAACTATTTACCCCATATGAGGTGTTCTTATGGAATGTGACATTTCATATTATGAATTCTTATGAGACCATACCACCTCATAAGTGGTTATGGATTGTCATATTAATTAAATAACTCTAATAATTTATATTTAAATTTAGTCATAGGACCACATCATGTTATATTAAATTAATAAAAAATTTAAAACATTAGTTCTATTGAATGATAATGAATTATCAACCATTTATTTAATAATATTTAATCATATTTTACTTCGTATTACCTTCGATACTCAGGAATGGAATCCCTACAAATATGATATTTGGTCAGTGTGTCCCTACTAATATGATACATAGGGATGAAATTCATACGGATATGTTCCTTAGGAATTGTGTCCCTTCTGATATGATGATTGCTCATCGAATCCCATGTAACACAGATACTCTTTAATGGAATTCCATATTCATGTGATACATGGTCATGGTGATCCATACGATGTATGATACATGATAATGGTCTCCCTTACTACTTTATAAGACACTATTTAGAAGACATGGATACATAATTTGTGCATTATGTCCAAAATGTTTCTATGTATCTATACATAAGGATACAAAAGTCACTAAATATTATATATATATATATATATATCTTTATGTATATTTTCACATAGAAATTTTTTCTATGAGTTATCAACATGGGATAATGAAGTTAGTTTTAGCATGGTGACCATCTGAATCTGGGTCTGACCCTATATAGTTTACATTAATATTTTACCATTAGTATATATGAACACTAGTTACATTATATATGCTAGAGATATAATTTTTGGCATTACTTGTGGTGAAAAAATAAGTATATCTCACACTCTATTTGGGCTTCTATTTGACCCCCAAACATAATTCATGTATCCAGGTAGGAATAATGGAAAGCAACCAGTCCTGGATGATTGATTGATAATATCATGGGATCATAGAAGATTGGGTTTGATCCATGGCATGTGGTCTCATTGTGCCACATTTTTTGTGTTTTTCATTTTTATATACATGTATATATGAATTCATGAAATTTTTACTTATTCATTACATAATCATGTTTGTTAATATAGTTACACATTTCGTTAGATGTATTAGTACTGTCAATATTATTTACTTAAGTGTTTCTATTTTTCTTATTATGATTCTGCTATTTTTTTATTGACATATTCTAATTTCATTCTGACTATGAGGGTATAGTCTACCCACTATAAAACTATTTTCCCTAAAATCAATTTAGTATCCTCTAGTGTATAGGATGGTAATTTTGAGACATTGGGATCAACTGAGTTTTGTTATTTATGAGGGAAACAAGTTTATAGCATTAAAAATTTATATCAGAGGCCTTATTTTAATTTCATTATTAATTTGGGATGGTAAACAGGATATTATAAGTGTTGGAATTTGATAATTATACACTTACTGTAAGTATCTAATGAATGAATATAGTAAAGTGAAATTAAAAGGGAATGTAATTAATTATTTCTTATTCTTCTTATTACATATGTTTTGATTCCACTGGTGGGTGAATCATATGATATTTGATATAAATTATTAATATTATTATATATTCAATTTTTTCATTTAGCTCAATATTGTGATCATGAGATGACTCATTCATCATCATAGGAACATAGAGATTCACATGTCATTGATTATTCCATTTCATATAGATGAATCCCATTGATTTTATTTTATGGGGATAATATATGATCCTTGACTATTATATATGGAATTATTATTTATTTTATTGAAGGGGAAAGATAAAAATAATTGTTCCCACAAGGTTAATTAGTTAAACCAACATTTTTTCATTAAAATCTTCATTTTGAGACCATATATATCCTATTAAAGTACTTAGGTTCATGGACAACTAGTCACATAGGATCAATCCTTTTTTATAGTTGTGATTGAATGGACTCCACATTTCAATTTATAATATTATGGGTCTTTATATATTTGTAACTGAAATCTATATAATTCAAAAAATAATTAAAAATATTTTCTATATAAATGAGTACAGATAGAAATGAATTTAAATTATGTAATAATATGGTCACATTGAAATGGAGATTCATATTTCATAACATTAAATTGGAAATGTTTATACTAGGACCACTAACTTATTTTATATAAGCTTAACATGACTGGAATTTTTAGTGGGAAGTAAAAAAGTTTCTATTTGGATTCATATGATATATATTTATCACAGACTTGTCTTTGGGAGATGTTATTAGTGTATATATTTTATATATAAAATATTTATTTTTGTTCTGTTCTAATACTCTTGTATTATGATGTTTCCAAACATTTTTTATGTGTGTATTTGAAAATTTTATTTCAATTCCACCATGACATCCTCTGGTTGAATTCCAAGAAGGTGGAAATTACCATGCTCTGTAGATAGTAGGACTTAACCCGCCAATAGATCCATGTCTTCCACCTCTTCCTATACATGAAATAATCATTAGTTACCTTTTTTAATGAGTATTTTATAAAGCTCATGAAGACCAATTATGGATCCCTATGACCTTACCATAATGGGAATGAGTTGACATGCTAATTTCAATAGACGCAGCTTCCACATTTCTAGCGCATGGTAGTCATTAGGATGAAGAGTCGTAGTTAGAGGCCTTTACAAATATATTTAAGAAACTTGAGACACCTCTTGAGATGAGTATGAATTATTTAAATTATATTCATTGATATTACTCCAAAAATGGATGGATATTATCACCTAAGCATATCATTATCATGATATGTTTTGGATGGGGTTTTAGATAATCTTGTATGACTATTTTGTTCTGAGACATTGAAAGGGGACCAAGCTAGAGAGTTTATACATCCATTTTAGTGAAATATTTAAATTATTGACAATTATTCTTAGTTTATGGGGCTCAATCACTTCACATCGACTCTTATTAGTGACATGTTTGTGATCGTGAAACATTTTATTTATGGGTACTTATGCAACAAAAAATATTACGTGAATATCTTTCATTTGAAACCCACTTTAGGATTTTTGAAATAGTATTTCACCACCAAGAAGGACATGATGGAAGATTATTATGTGGGAAAATGTTTTTCATAATTAAGATATGTAAATGAATAAAATGATATCCAAAAATGTAACTTTGATAGTACTCATGGGTGTAGAGATAGCTAGATAACACCCACTGATTGTTGCATTATTTTCTCTAATGGAGAAAGCCAGGGCATAAAAGACCACAATATCACAAAGTCCACATTTAGAACCAAGGGGATTGTAGATTGTGTAATATTTAGAATTTTTTGGCTCCTCCAATATTTTTCCAGTGGGAGATGATCCATATCAAATCCTCCTTCATGAGTGGGATTAGTATCAACTCACCATACTGGTAGCTGGAGTATTACAAACCATTCTAGTAGAGTAGTTTGTCATGGATGAGGTATCTAGGATTATATATATTGATATACTAGGGAAGAAAATATTAGGGTAGTTAATTTTTATTTTAAGGTTGAGTATCTGGCCATACATATATATATATATATATTGAAATCTTTTCTGGAACACTGTAAAATTTGGACATCTACAGTTTTAGCTACTATTCTTGTAGATTCTATAGTAGTTTCCAACTTATTTAAAATTGGATCCTCGTAATTATTTATATGTTTGTAATTCATGGAATCTCTAAGGATTTAAATTTATCACATTCATGGTGTGAGGAAAAATTATACTCCTTTGGTATACATTTAGTGAATTTTTTTAACGTATAGAGTGCCCCCTTCAGATAAGAGGCCATAATTATCTATTGAACATCTTCATCCTTTAGATGAGTGATTTTGACATCATAGAAGGGATGGACTGGATGGTTACAAACCATGGATATGTGAAATTATATATATTGATCGTTTAATTTACATCAAAATAGGGTGATGGTTATATACATTAGTGTGAATGGGGTTTCTAAGAAAACCAATATTGACAATATCATTGTGAACTGAGTGGAGTGAGAGTTTAGACTGTTAGTTTTTTCTAGATGATAATGTTTAACATCATGATGATCTCCCTTTAGTATATGATCAATTAATATATCTCTTTTAAAATTTATTTCTTAGAATAAATATAGAGATAATTATTGTATTTTTTAGATCTTGTTCAAGGAGAAACAATAGTTTCCATTAATCCTTAAAATATGGATATTATTGAGTAAAGGGGCTCTGAAGGGAGCAAGAGGATTTAGAGGATAATTGTTTTATATGACACAAAACATTCCTGTGTGGTTAACATATCCTTTTCTCCAATAAGGTGGATGGTACCCTCAAATATTATGTGGTATATTTTCAGTTGAACCATCTTACTATTAGGAACCAGTATTGAGTACCTTGTTTCGATGAGATAATCAGTCGACTCTAAAGGGTAAGGGTTTTCTAGAAGAATTTTATAAGGCCTCGAAACCGTCAGTAAAGATTATAACCTTCTGATATTCCATGTATGGATTTACGAAGTTTGTATGATTTATTTTATTTTCTGGTTATGATATTTAGTCTCTTCATAGCTCCTCTAATATTTATGGTCTTAATGAATTTACTTGTCCACTAGTATCTGAATTCATATGTGGTAGCTTTCATCTAAAATATCACGGTGTATTCAAATACATTACAAGACTATGGAAAACATCTCAAGATCATATTGAATAAATTGTGGGATCCCCACATATATGAAAATCTCACTAAAATATACTTCTAGAAAGACAGTATCCTTTTATGGGTAATATTATCACAGAGACGAGACTATCAGTTAACCCATAGATGGTGAGCACTATTGCTTCTTAGAAGCCTCTAAAGATTTAATTTTACATAAAAAATTTGTTAGGACAACATAAATATTACATTAACTTTATGCATGACTTATTATTCATTTAATCACCTCTTACTATCATGACTAAGATGGGTGTGTTTTTCTTTTGGTCTGAAGCACATGAGATGGCCTTTTAAGAGCATAAAACAATATTGATTCGGTGTCAATCCTAATTCATCAAGATATGGGAAGAGGATATACTGTGTTTTCTGATGCTTCTGGTATTATTTTTGGATAATTTATAATTTAGGGGGATTGATTCATTTTATTCAGGTCACATTAATTGAGGCATCACGAGGTGAATTAAAGGATACATTATCTTGGTCAACCCTCTACAGTTATGGACTTACATTTTCTATGTAATTACTTATGGGGAGATATTATTATGGTGTTTAAAAACTAAAAAATACTAAAATATATATTACAAAACCATGAAATGCGTTTTTACAATGATGGTGTGGGGAATACCTCCATTTCATCGAATACGAGTTTCTTATACAACTTGTAATGGAAACATAATTACTAATTATCTGATCCAAAAGACTCATATGAAAGATAGTAAATAATATTGTGAGGAATGGTGTTTCATGGATTGTATTTATGAGATGGATATATTGGTTTTGGAGATCCATGAACTACATTTACTTATATAAGTAACTATGACCACATTGCATATGGATTGAGTGATGAGGTTGATGTTCACTAATCCCATGAGTATAGTCATTTGGGAGAAAGACTCAGGTAGGGTAACACCACTATATTTATCTATAAATGAATATGATGTATTGAATGTTCATGGATTTTTATAGGTTCTTGAAGTCATGTGAGAGTAATTTAAATGAGAATCTGATGCTTCACAGTAGGCACTACACCTAGGGATTTATAATATCTACTGAGACATGTGTCACCAATGTCTGTGGATGGAAATAAAACATCAGATTATGGGATTTTTAACTAGGCTTTACAACTTTAAGTGGATCAAGGAAGAGAAACAATATAACTTATATACTATTACAATCCTTACTAGTCCAAAAATTGTAATGTTTTTACGTCACAATACCTTTATGACCAGTTTCAAAGATCGCCATGATGTAGCATCAAAGTTTCTATAGCCACATTTTGGCTGATGATTTTCTCACATTTTAACATTTCTAGGGATACCTTCTCAATGGAAGATATTGGGATAATATTTATGTATGATATTATATAACTAAATGTTCCCCCTCGTATAATATTTATAGAAAGGGATGTTTGTTTATATCATGGTTCAGGATGTGGTTACAGAAGCCTCTAAGAGCATGGTTGTTTATGAACATCTCCTTTTAGGCAAAAAAATGTGGCTGGTTATAATAGATGATATTGGTATTGAAGGAAAAACTATATTAATGTGCCAATAATTGTAGGGTCCACGCTAGAAACATATACCTCTTATTGATTTTCTGATAATAACAGCATCCAATGTACAAGATAGATTCTTATGAGGCTCTATATGGTATGTTATTTTTTCCCATGTATTGGTTAGAGGTCATAGAAGTAGTGATAATATGACATTGTATCATTTAGGAGACATCAGAATAGGTTTCTCCTATAAGAATGGTAGTGGTTTCAACTCATCCTAGATAGAAGAATTATGATGAGTGATGTCATCGACCTCTGGACTTTGAGTTAGGGAATATTTTTTTATTTCTTTTGTGATTCACATAGTATGGGTAATATAAAGATTCATATAAAGTGCCTGATATTTCATCATTATGTAATTATATTCAATATAATAGAGAGAGTTAACCCATTATCCGATAAAATGTATTTTACTTATAGGTATTGATCTATGAATAAAATCTTCCATATATCAAAACACCACTACTATATAGTTGACTCATTTTATAATATTTTTCATAAAGTTGTTTAAATCAAGATACATTCATTCTTTAGGGTGTAGCTTATTCATAGCATCAATCAGAGAAAAAGTGTTGTCCAGTGTTTTTCGTTCTCTCTAGTATGAGTGTTATGGAATCACAGATAAGGACATTGTGAGACTTGGGTGGGAGAGGTTGATGTAAATACTATGTGGCCAAAGTTATTATCATATAATGTTTTACCACCCATGGATGGTAAAGATGAAGAAATTATGAATTAAGGGTTGAATAATGTAATATCCCATGTTTTATATGTGTTTTGGACGATTTAGATTTTAGTTTAACACCTTCTATTTGAGATAATATATATTCTTAATTAAGATGTGGAGGTTTTAATGGATTTTTTGTTTTTCTTTCGGATCCTAGAAACAAATTATTTGGTGGAAAAATGTGTTCCTAAAAGTAATTAAAAACCATTTCACATATTGTGCTTGTTTTTTAAAATCAATTTGGGTGATATAGTGCACAACAGGGGCTAAAATGTTTTTATTAACAATGTTAACTAAGCTATATGACCATGTGAATGTTGTTGGTCTTGTTACAAAAGTTTTTCACTTGTGATTCTCAAGGATAGCCTAACTATACACCTTGACTAAGTGATTGGTGTCTTGGAAGATTTCTTATTTCATAGTTGGAACACGGTTTCCAAAAATTTCTTAAAATACATATGAAAGTTTTTTAAAGGGTAAATTAAAAATTTACCCTCATTCATTTCTACTAACCCACCAATTTTCCTTCCCATTCCATGTACATCCATCTTCTCCCATTAGTACCTTCCCATGAATAATGTGGGAAAGGATATCAATTTATTTTTGACTTCATAATCAGTCACCATTCATGATATTGGAATAATCTTGAATGAAAATTAATCAGAAAACACTCTTGGTTAATCTCACCTACTTAAAACGTATTTTAGAGAGTTCTACTGTTCCCCGTTTTAAGTGAATTAATTTACTTCTCCATTTTTTATATTTCTATGTAAAACAAATGAAAAATACTAGAGAACAAATATTCAATAAGAATATGGAAGTTTCTCTAGTACTTTTCCATCAGTATTATTATATTATATTATGTTTGATGATGATAGAAAATGTGTTTTACATGCATTTCATAAAAATATAACTTTCCCTTAATTATTTTCATATCTTTCCAAATAAATTCCATGCACATTATTGTTAAATTTAGAATAGGTACCCATAAACAAATTATACCCCATGACTTGTGATTATGGAATTTCCCCTTAAAAATATGAACTCTTATGTGACCAAAAACATATCTTAAGAGTGTTTTGGTTTGTATCAATATGAAATGACTATAATGAATTAAAGGAAAAGTGACCGGTATGACCAAAACAAGTGATTTTACATAAACAATGGTTACTCCATTATTTAATTAGAACACTGATGAATTATAAACCATTTATTGGATCATAAAAAATCATATTTGGCTTATTATTTCTTATGATTTGTGGTAATATAGTCCCTACTAATATAATACATGGTCATTGAATCCATACTAATATGATACTCACCAATGGAGTCCCATATTTTATTGATATTCTTGATTGTTTTCACAAATACTTGTAATATTTGGTGATGTATACCCTTACAATGGGTGATATAGAGTGATGGAATCCCTGCCTGCGTTATAAGACCCTTATGAGTAGACATGTCTCTTGAGTTATACCTCAGGACGTGGATAACAATACATATCTATATATATTTTAATAAATATTATTATATATAGAGTTTATATATATATAAATTCATATATATATATATATTAATGATAATAAAATTCAGAGGTTTCGTATCATGGTCCGAAGTATGTTGTGTCAAGATGATGTTTATAAAGAGCCAAATCCAACCCTTTATAATTGACATTACTATTTCAAAATTTCTATGCCTACACATATCTCATATTATATACACCAGATGAATAATTTTAGACACCATTGGTGGTGGACTAATAAGTGTATCTCACACTGTATTAGTAATGTAGTTTGGTAACCAAATAGGCTTCATGGATACTAGTAGGGATAAGGTAAGCCTCCAAGCCATGGATGTTAGACTCATTCTGTAGCATAGAATAGGTGCATGGACTAAAAAATGGCTTGTGATGATTTTGGAAAACATTTTTGGTATGTTGTTAATTTTGATGAAACTAAATGTATGTACGCCTTATTTATTTATAGAACCATAAAAGACTCATCATTCTGTATATGTATCCACTTTTTGTGTACGTTATACGCAATAACATGCTTCTATAAAACATCATTTTATTGTTATAATTATTTAAATGAGTTAGATATAACCTAAATATTAAAACATTGTAATATAAATAGTAATAATTACTTTTCAAATATTTTTATAGTATTTTTCAATAAATAATATATATTCTAAATGAAAAATATAATTTTTTTAATGCATTTATATGTTCAAAAATAATATTTTCTCAAATGAACTAAATTTCATTACACTCTATGAATAAAAAAATAATTTTAGACATATATATAAATTGAATATGATAAACTAAACTTAATTTTTTAATTTGCAATACTGACATTATATTAGGGTGTATTTTTTGGATTTTTGTGGGAAAATTCAGTTTTTAATTAATAGTGAAATATACAACATTTTTGTCAAAAACTTCCTTTTTCTTTAAATAATTATTAATGTTAAATTATACCTAAAATTTTTTAAGATAAAATTAGATCAATTATACATATATTAATAAATTTTAAGTCATTATTATCAGTTTTAATTTGAAATTTTATGTAACAATTTTATTAACATTTTAAATGAATTCAAATTAAAAAAAACAAATTATTTTGTTCCATCTACGGGATTAGCATTAATATTAATTTTTTCACTTCTATAAATTTAATTTCAAAAAATGGAAATACACCCTTAAAATTAGTGCAATATTTATATACTAATTATATAATTTTAATTTTTACCAATAATCATAGAAAAAGTTATTAAAATTAATCACATCAATTAAGGAAAAATTATGCTTAATTACGGAGATAATCATTGGGGCCCAAATGACCTATCCACTTGACAAAAACCTGTTTTTTCCTATTGTACCATAAAACTTCAATTTTTGGTTTTTTTATGATTTTATTTGTAATAACAAGTGTACACATAACTTGTTTTCAAAAATTCCTAGTGACTCTTTTTCCTTCCCTGTAAAAGGCCACCACCTATCCCTCTTGATCACACCTCAAAAATACCTTATTTTAGGTCATGATCTAACCAATCCACTTCTAAAACATCCCTACCTTCCCCATAGAATCATCTTATTGGTCATAAAGAGATCCAAGGAATCATTTGGGAACAAACCAAATGGAGTTACCTAATTAAGAGGTAACATTATCTCTCAAGATCCTTTCTTTCTTTTCTGTCCCCACCCCATCCACTATCATTATTAAATGATTTTATAAAAATATTATATTAAATATAATAGGATGTTTTTATGCTATGTTTTTTACATGAACATACACACATGTATGTCAATTTGGTAACGAACATACTGTTTATGTATATGGTGAGTTACAGCCTCACAAAACAGTGATTGTTCATTTTTCCTTTACCACCTCTCATGATAAGAATTATGATAGAAAAAAAATTTATATATGTCATATATTATATTTATTATTTTATTTTATATTATTTGTTCCTTTTACAAAACATATATATTTACAATCCATTTGGTGAAAAAAAAGATAATTTCATTAGATGAAGTGTGGACTACGGCCCCCACCCCCAAGCGATGTGATTCATTCACACACTACTTAAAATGTATTATGGATGGTATTAGTGAAATTATATTAGATATATTATATAATAATTATAATTTAATAATTATATATATACATATATATATACATGTATTTAATTTACTTTGTTTCTTTCAATACGACAAAAAACGGAAACAACGCTTATGTGTACGTACGACTTACCGTCTCCATGAATAATGTATTCTTTTTCATAATTATATATGGTATAGATTATTATAATAAATATATAATGAGTATAAATGATATTTTTATCAGGTTTTACTTTCTTTAAATATTGATATATGTATAACGACCAAAGATATAACAAATTAATACAAAAAAAATAAACATAATATTACCTGAAGCATAACATTAATAATAAATTGCTAAGAAGTGGGTAATATAAAGTAATAATAGTTACATATATGGTTTTAAATATAAAAATAAATCTATTAAATAGATCTATAATATATTTATATTTATTATTCATTATGTTTTAATGAGTATGATGAGATTCATGAAACATGATTAGGGGATTTCCTCTCAATTTTTATTTTTGTGGGATACATAATTTATTCACCACCCATTCCATTTGAGTGGTGTGTATACAAACCATGGATTTATTATATGATTATTTTAATTAATTTTGTGTTTATTAACATATACATTCTAAGATATTTCATTCATGGGAATAATATTTCAAATTTCAACAAATTGGTAAAGTAATTTTGTCTCAATTTCCCTTCTATAAGATAGAGGTCATGTTATGCACATTTACATTCTTATAAGGTGTATATACTATATGTAAAATGTTATAAAATTATTTTAATTACATGAATTATATTTAAGGATTAATATAATTTCATTTTCTTACTTGAGGAAATCGATTCTAATATTACATGTGATAAGATATTTAATGGAACAATCTCATCGTTTATCAAGATAGTTTATGATTATGATACCATTGATGAAGTATTATGATAAATATCTAATGATAACTCATAATATTTATTATAAAATTTTTATCAAAGATATATACATGTATTAGTACCATTTTTACACTCTTAGGTACCTAAGATAATTAATAAAAAATTATGAAAAATATCACTATACTTTTATCTTTGATCGAAAATATATTTTATTTCAAAAGTCATGTTTCCAAAAAAAATTTAAAATGATAATTTTAGATCATTTTCATAGAAAATTATTTTCAAAATCATTTTTGGTTTTCACATATTCCTTTATACGTTTTAAAAATATTTTTTAATGAAATGGTTTTTCAAAAATGATTCATCTTTAAAAAGGTATTTTAAACCTTTTAAAGATTTATTAATAAGTTTTCAAATGGATTTAAAAGAAAGGTTTTTCAATACCTTTTCATGAATTTTTTATATGTTTTAAAAAAATTGAATGAAAATGTTATTAAAATGTTTTGAACATTATTTTATATATTTTTAAATAAAGAAAATTTGGAAAAATTTCCAACCTTCATTTATATGTTTTTAAGGAAAATGTTCATCAAAATGTTGTCAATATATATTAATATGTTTTCAAAGAAAAACGTTTCTATAAGGTTTTAAAAGTATTTTTTATAATATTTCAACTTATTTTCAAAAAATATGGTTTTCAAATGGTTTTTATGTTTTAAATAGAATTTTTAAAATATAACATGGCATTTTCCTTGAGAAATGTTTTTAGAAGATCTATAATAATTATACCTATAAAATATGGCATCCATTGATATTACTCAAGATATTATGGGGAAATGATTAAATGAATATTTCAAAATATTTCTTTGAATGGTTTATGTGGTGATAATATAATGTTTATGATACATGTTTTTCTTTCATGAGTTATATAATTTTGAAGCCTGCTTCTTTTTGTGATCATTCTTTTGATGAAATGATTAGGGAACCTGTATCATTTTCCATAGGTTATAAAATTATTGCATGTTTATGATACCAATTTTATTTCGTAGGTTATTATATTATTGTTTATGTTTTTTGGAACATGTTTCAATGATTTAATATTGATATGGGTGGGACATATATCTCCATTCAATAAATTAGGTAATGATAAATGTTTTATGAGCTGAAAAGGTACATTACAGGTCATCCTAAGCCCAAGAAAAAGAGATTACATGTGATTAAATCCAACTCCCAAAACAATACAGTGTATAGAAGTTCATCCAATCACAAAAAAAGAGGGTAAATGGAAGTAAACACCATTCCTAAAACAAGAGGGTAATCAAGAGGACATCCCAACACCTAAATAGGGATTGTAAACCAGAGAACATCTCAAGACTGAAATAAGAGTTGTACATGGGAAGGAATCTCAAACCCAAAAAAGAGGGTAAACTTGAAGACATCCCAAGCCCAAAACCGGAAGGTACGTGGGAGGAAAACCCATGATCAAAATATAATTATACATCAGAGGATATCCCAAGACTAAAACAAGAGTGTATATGGGATGTAATCCCAATCCTGAAGCAGGTACACATGTGACTAACCCAATCCAAACATGTTACAAATTACTTGGTAAGATACCTTGACATAGGGGTTTTTTATGCATATGTGTTTTACTAAAATGTTTGTTTTATTTGTATGTCATTATTTAGGGTTTTTGTACAATATTTCATTATGAATAAAGTCTTATGAAATTAAAATAATTATCATGATCTCACTGATATATAGGGTGTTATCTTAAAAATTTATTATCATGTTTCATACCCTTTTGTTCATGTTATGATTGGTCATTTAATTTATTTAACATTACTTATCATCTGAGCTCACCCATTTCTTATGCTTAATTTTCCAAGGTTTGGAAGAAATATTTTAGGTAGAAGTACTAATGGTGGGGATCTATATGGAATATATTTATGATCATTCAAAATAATTGAATACTTTCATTCAAAGTTTCCAAATACAATAAACTATTATGGTCCTCGGGCATGTATTTAAATAATGTACTAAATATTAATATAAAATGATGTAAAATCCTTTTGTGTTAAGCCCGGGACGCTTTGGTTGGTATGATAGAGATGTCCATTCAACCATTCTAATCTAGGATGATAAAACTTTAGTGAGATCACAAGGTATATTTCTAAGGATATGTCTAGGGATATATCTGACGATAAATATAAAGATGACTGAGTGTTTACAAAAATGTCATGTGATTTTGGAAAAGGATATATTTTGTTTTCTCCTTTCAATACATACCTATGTGGATAATACAAGTGTATATGGATTTAGAATAAATGTACATAGGGGTAAAAACTCTGAAAAAATGTTCTAGGCCTGAGTCGAGGTAATCTGGTGCATTGAAATAGGCCACGATGCACACGTGGTTTGACACTCTTGAGGATATGATTTGGGAATTCACATACTCTTCATAAACTATCATTAAGTATTTAAATATAGGTTCTATACTAATAACCTAGGATTAACCTTGGGTATTTTATTTTAAGAAATTATCCATGATATAGAAATCATATACATAATTTTTCCTGATTAAGTTGATTTCTTATATGATATGTTTCTCTCACCCTGTGATTTACACTTTTATTTAATAGAGAGAACTAGAATAAATAAGGATAACATTAAATTTTTCTGATGTTGAAAGTGTGGGAATTATGAAAATCTATTTCCCAAGTGTAAATCTCATTAAAAGAATCGGAAAGGTGGTCCGATTTTTTGTTATACATCCTGAGATAAAGATACTGCAAACGACATGTGAATATTATGTGATGTTTGTCTAGTATGGTTTACATTAAACATGATAAGAATCATTAGATTTACATTTAGTATCCTAATAATATTTTTCATATTTTATAATCTAGGAAATAGGTATTAAGAATATGTTGATGAAGCCTGAGTAATGGTTTAAGAATAATTTTGGATTGATGAAGTATTTGTTTTTTCAAATTAAAAATACTATGTTATATGATTCATGAAATATATAAGAATCTTCAGTATATGTTTTCGTTATGGATTCAAAATAAAAATTTTAATGGGTATGAAGATATAAAAAAGTGATTTCATTGAAATTTAGAATTTTTATTAAGATGTGTTTACCCATATTTAATGTCTAGAATTGAGATAATGATGTTTGCATAATGATATATTCGATATTAATAAGTAAATTGGAAATTAATGATTCCCCTTTAATTTATTATTGAAAAAGTGTAGTATTTCACTGAGATTGGAGATAAAAACTTACTGGATTTTAGAAATTTATCTAGTAATCTTTGGATAAGGAAGCATGCATGTTTTCAAATTAGATCTATGTTAATTTAGGTTATTAAAATTTTTAAAGAGAATATATGATTAGGGGATTAACATATTTGGAATGTGACAACCAAGATCTACCATATGGTATATGAGGGATTACTTTAAATCTTATTTCAAGACATTATTTTTAATGTATTAGATTTACATCTTCTAGAAGAACTACATGGTTAAATATTTGTTGAAATATTTTTTCAAACATTGAATAAGGTTTTTGAGAATAATGTGATACCCCACCATTTGAGAATTTATGCATATTGGATAAACTATACTATCCATTTCATTGATATGTTATGTGAATGATGATAGAATGACTTATCATTATATTCATGGATCTCAGGATGTGTTAGTTATTTATGAATCATAAATTCTCCATCATTCCCTGGAGTAATAGATTATGTGGGAAATGATCAAGGAAAAACAAAAGGGTGATATCGTACATATAAAGAAAATGAAATCAATTAATAATATCTATTAATTTTCCTATATATTAAAATATAAACTCAAATATAGGAAAAATATATTGATAAATATTTATCATAGTACCTTTATTTTTGTTAAATAATATGGTCCCTTAGATAATCGCAGATTTCTGGGTTTGTAATCACCAACTTAAGTTGATCAATTTTCTCTATCAGTCTCTATCAAAACTTGATTGTTATATTTTTCTTCGATGTATATGTTTTTACATCCTACCTATATTCTCTTATGTGGAACCCATTTTATATGTTACTTTTGGTACTTTTTTTGTTTCCAACTTTCTTTTTTTAAAGGTTATTTTATTACTCATTTTTACCTTATGGGTTTCTATGAAATGAAAATTCATGTATTAAAACATTTATAACCCAAAATAATTTAGGGGGAAAACTAATATTAACGGGGTAGAATATAACACCCTAATATGTTGTGAAATAATTTTTTAAATTAATTTATCTTTTTAATATTTTTCAATTCACCTGACAATGTAAGTAGTTATGTATATATATATTGAAATAATAAGTCAAACATTCCTTTCACATATCACTAATATTGATTGTGCTACACAAAAAAATTGAATGGCATTATCTATTTAGAATAATGATTGGGAATACGCTACACACTATACCAACTTGGCATACTTTACATGCAATATCGAGTTTCTACAACACATCATTTTATTATTATAATTATTTAAATGAATTTATTATAACTTATAAATTATAAAATAGTAATATTAATAGTATTAATGAAAATACCAAATAATTTTATAATGTTTTTATATAAATAAAAGATATTATGAATGGAAACTATTATTTTTTGTAAACACTTTATATGTTTAATAATATTATTTTCTAAAATGGATTTTTTTCATGTCATTTTATGAATAAAAAAATTAATTTTAGACAAATATATAAATTTAATATGATAAAAAATTCCTTTTTGAATTTATAATTATGAAATAATTTTAGGGTTGTTTTTTGTGATATTTTAGAGAAACATCATTTTTTGTGGAATAGTTAAAAATATTCCATTTTAATTAATAACTTCATTTTCATTAAAATAAATTTTTAGGTAAAATTACAATTTAAATTTGTTTTAAGGTCACATTAGACCAATTATATATATATTATAACAATTTTGGTTATAATAATCAATTTCACATTGAAATGGAATATAAAAACCTAATAAACTTTTAAAAAAATTCTACTTAAAAACCCTGATATATCATTCTGTCTGCGTGATTAACATTAACAGTAATTTTCCTAATTTTATGAATTGAATTTAAAAAAAGGGACAAACAAAATTTTAATCATTATACTATTTATATTTTAATTTTATCAGGTTAATTGTGGGAAAAAAATTAGTAAAAGTGATTAAAATTAATCAAAATCGTTAAGGTCAAATTATTCTTCATTAGGGAAATAACTTAATATTAGAGGGTAAATTGAATAATAAACTTTTCTAAAACTCATTATATGTTCATATTGTTTCAAAAAACCCTCCATTGTTGATTTTTTTTTTGTTTTTTATTACTATTTTTTTGGGTAATAAAATGTGTACACCATTGTTTTTTTCAAAAATTCCAAGTGTATCCTTTTCCATCCCTATAAAACGCCACCACCTCTCCCTCTTCATCACACATCTCAAACCTCTTAGGTTCAGAAAATTTATTCCCAATCCACTTTTCATCATACCTCTATTCTTCATTGAATACTCTCATTTGGCATAAAGTAATCCATGGAATCCTTTTTCCACAAACCAAAAGGACTTTCATGATTAAGAGGATATATCTTCTCTCAAGATCATTTCCTTTATTTTCCTTCTCCACCCATAAACAATATGTATTCCATGATTTTATAAAAGGTATCTTAAATATAATAGAATGTTTTTATTCTAATGGTTTTACCTACACCTACACACACATCCATCTATTGGGTAACGAACTTACTATTTATGTGTACTGCGAACTACTACCTCACTAATTGATGATTGATCATTTTTCCTTTACCTCCTATAATGGGGGAAATTATGATGGAAACTATATAAATATATGTAAAATATTGTATTTTTTATATTTTTTAATATTATTTGTTCCATTTACCAAAACTATCTTTTTTACTTTACATTTGGTGTAAATTCAATAATTTCTTTTTTAGAAGTGTGGCCGACTGCCCCTTAAAACTGATGTGATTCATTCACATACTAAGTGGAATATATGAAGGATGGGTTTAGTGAAATGAAATGATATATATGATAAAATAATTCCACTATAATGATGATATATGTACATAAATGTCATTTACTTTTTTTCAATATGATAATAAAAAACAGAAACAACGTTCAGGCGTATATACGGCTTACCGTATCCATGAACTGTGAATTCCATTTCATACTTATTTATTCTATAGACTATTAATATAATAATGTAATAAATATAAATGATATTTATATCCTGATTTAAATTCTTTAAATCATGATATATTCATAAGGACTAAAGATATAACAAATTAAGACAGGGTCTGAAATCAAAGTGAATATTACGAAGAGCGTAACCTTAACATGAAATTGATAACATGTGGGTAGTATAAAGTCGTAATAAATCTACATAGGGTATTACATATAATAATACTGTTCATTAAAATATTTATAATAAATTTATATTTATTATATTTCAGTTTTTAATGAGTATGAAGAGATTCAAGACACAAGGTAAGTGGATTTCATCCCACATTTTATTTCCGTGAGATACATGCTTTATTCCCAACCCATTCCATTTGATTGGTGTGTATACTGACCATGGATTTATTATATGATTATTATAATTCAATTTATGTGTATTTAAAAATAAATCATATGATCTTTCATTTATGATATTTACGTTTCAAAAGTCACTAAATCACTAACGTAATTTCATCTCAATTTCCCTTCATTGAGACACATATAATGTTATGCACTTATATTATAATATAAGGTTTCTATACTATAGTTGACGTTTTATATCATTATTTTACATCATTTAATGTTATTTTAGGCTTCATTAAATTTCTTTTTCTTAGACGAGGAGAGTTATTCAAATCTACCAAGTGATAAGATGTTTATTATAACTATCTCATTTTTTATAGTTGTTTTTTATTATTATCCTTCTATTGATTAAAAAATGTGATCCATATTTCTAGAACACTGATGATTTATATTCTCTTATGTCTATTCATTATATCTCCATGTATCAATACCATATTTCCTCTCTTAGGTATTGAAGATAATTAATAAAAACTATTAAGAAAAACCTTACTATATTTCTCTCTTCAGCCAGAAATATAATTTATTTCAAAAACCATGTTTTTAGAAAAGAATTTAAATGATATTTTAAGATCATTTTCAAAAAATAGGATTTCATTTTTTTATGTTTTTTAATGATTCCATTATATGTTTTCACACCAATTTTTAATGGAAAATTTATTGAAAAATGATTTATGTTTAAAACATTATTTTTAACATTTTTATGATTTCATTATATGTTTTTATAATGTTTTCGATGAAATGGTTTTCAAAAATATTTCAGGAATTCAATATAAGTTTTCAAAAAAATTAACAATAAAAAGTTGTTTAAAAGTTTTTTCAATCTTATTTAATATGTTTTCTATGAAAAATATTTTCAAATTTCATTCAACATTATTTTATAATTTTTATAGGAATTTTTTTTTCAAAACATTTTCATGATCTCTATTTATGTTTTCAAAGAAAAATATACTGAATAGTTTTTAAAAACATTATTTATAATATTTCATGATTATTTTCATGAAACTACTTTTAAAATGGTTTTTTGGTTTTATAGAGCCTTTTCAGAATATCTATAAAATTTATTTCCCATCTTAGATGACATCCATTGGTGTTACTGATGCCTTTCTATAATAATAATTCAATGTTTCCATTCATAATAATTATTTTAATTGTTTATGATTTGAATAAATGATGTTTATGATACTAGTTTCTCTTTTAGGGATTATATGCATTTGAAACCCACTTATTTTCATGGTTTAGACTTTTATTGAAATGATTACGAAACTTGTATGTTTTTCTATAGGTTATGATATGGTTACATATTTATAATACCAATTAATTTCATGTGTTATGGTAGTATTGTTTATGATTGTGTAGAACATGTATGAATGATTTCATTATGAGACTTTTGGGGCCAATATCTCCCTCCAACACATTGGGTAATGATAAATGATTTATGAGATCAAAGGGTACATGGGAGGGTATCCCAAGGTCAAAAAAAGATGGTACATGGGGGGAATCCCAATCCAGAAACAAGAGGGTACACTAGAGGAAATACCAACCCCGAAACATGAGGGTAAATTGGAGGACATATGAATCCTGAAAGAAGAGGGTAAACAAGAGGATATACCAAAACTGAAACAAGAGGGTATACTGGAGGACATCCCGAATCCTGATACAAGATTTCACATGAGTAGACATCCCCTGCATGAATTAAGAGGGTAAATGAGAGGACATCCCAAGCCTGAAACAAGAGGTTACACAGGCAGAAATCTCTAGCCCGAAACAAGGGTGTACATAGGATTACATCACAGGTTAAAAGAAAGAGGGTACACTTGAGGGAATCCCAAGCCCAAAGCAGTTACATAGTTGATTAACCCAAGACTAAAATGTTACAACGGCCTTGGTAGTCCACCTAGACCTTGGTATTCTTATATTCTTATGTGTTTACCACATTTCCATGTTTTTTTATTATGTTATGAATTCATGTCATATGTTTGTTATTTATTTATGATTCACATCATATGAACTGTCAATATTTATTGTGATATATAATATATAGGTTATGATTTTCAAATGTTATTCTGAATTTCCATACCCTTTTTCTCATGTTATGCTTATATATTTTCTTTATTTACCTCTGTGGAGCATCTGATCTCTCTCAATTATTATTATTCCTTTAACCATGTTATGAAGAATTCTTTTATGTAAAAGTAATATAGGTGAAAATATTTATGAGATGTGTTGAAGATGTTTTTTTTGGGTCAAAAAGGATTCCATATGACTTTTCTATTCCTTTATGTTTTTAAAATAAAAAAAACTCTATATTAAGGAAAACTGTTTTTCCCCGAGGATTATTTTCATAAAGAAAATTTCCCTTCTCTAAGGAAATTTTATCCTTACCTATTTTTTCATTATTAATTTTATTGTCCTTATAAATATAACTCATTTTATTCCTCAGTATCTAATTAGGTTTCACATTTAAATCCTATGAAATCCAATAAATCCTTTGTTATAGAGAAATTTACTTTCGGGTTCCGAGTTCTCGAAAATTCAGGTTCTGAATACTCTGACATTCAGCTTCAGAATTCTCTAAAAATCAGACTCTGAATTCACTAAAACTCTATTTCCAAATTCAATGAAATTCATGTTCTGAATTCTTTAAAATTTAGATTATGAATTCCTCAAAATTCAGATTCCAAATTCATTACAATTCAGACTCTAAATTATATGAGAATTCAGATTCCAAATTCTCTAAAAGTCATACTCTAAATTTTATGAAATTTTGATTCTGAATTCCCTCAAATTCAGACTCCAAATTCTATAAAATTTATACACTGAAAACCATATAATTCAGACTTCTAATTCATCATAATTATGTCTACAGATTCCTCAAGATTCAATCTTCGAATTCCTCAGAATTTGGACTCTGAATTCCTTAGAATTATGATTATGAATTCCATAGAATTCAGATTCTGAATTCATTGGAATTTAGACTATAAAACCTATAGAATCCATATTACTAATTATTTATAAAACATAATCCAAATAGTCATTTCTTATGGACTCCAAATATTTATTTGGTTTGATTCTGAATTCTATTTTTCCTTAGACTCCAAAATATTGATTTCTCTAAGTAACTTCATTTTCTTTAAGCATATTATGAAACGATGTCATACAATGTATTTCTTACTAAAAAAATTTTAAGTGACACATGTACATGTCCCTCGGATTTTCATGGAAAATATGACTATTGGAGGAGGGATTCAACCATTGGAGAAGTTTCTCTAAATAGGATATCATTTTAATGACCTCAATAATGTTTCCATCACACTAGAGATTACATTCTATTGAAGTTATTTCTATAGAGAGAGACTCTCATTCTTTGTGTGGTTCTTAAAATATTGTTCATATTGCTTTGTGTGACTCTGATTTTTGTTGAGTACAATTGAGGGCTTGTGGGGATAGGAAGATAGAGGTGATGGATACCATAAAGTTTCAGGACTTCTTGGGATAGGAAGACTGAGGTTTTGACTACCTTAAATTTAATTGGCTTACAAGGATATCAAGATAGTTTCTAATATTCCAATTGAGTGATTAACCTAGTTTGGGTAAGAAATAATTTCATGAAAGTATAAATCAAGGGACCATTATCCAAGGTTATTGGATACCCTACTCTTTATGTTAAAATATATCATACTTTTTACTTGTTTTGTTTCAAGTTTATTTCCACTATATTTTGATAAAGGTGGAAATTATAATTTTCCTATACTTTATTGTAATTTTATATACATTGATATGTTTGATTCTATACGCTTTAAGATATATTCTATTCCTTCTAGACTTTCTTTAAGTTTCATTTTCATAATCATACTTACGGAACTTTGTAAACATTCCATAAGTTTTATTTCTAGAACCAGATTTCCAGAACCTAGCATGTTTGTTTAGTAGAACGAAAATACATCTTGTTAATTTACCTTGTTTATCTATGTTAATCATATTTTTCATTAAGGTTAAAAACAAGTGTTTTTAAACTTACAATTCACCCCCACCCTCTTGTTATTGAACATCTAAATAAATATTTTGATCCTACACATTTATACAGATTGAATATTTTGTTTCCATGTTTCCAGAGACACAAAACTATAATGGTCCCCATGAATATATTTCAGTAATATACTCAATATTCATATAAAATAATGTAATATCAATTTATGTTAATGGTACATCACTATACGTATAGTTTCCACACTATACCAAAATGGACCCTTTATAAAGGTCTTTATCCTATAGCATATGGTGAGGTTTCATTAAGTTCTGAGGATCTATATGATTTTTTAAATTTTGAATGTACAGAGTTCCATAAATCACACATTGAGTGATGATCACCCTTATGTGGGTGTCTATTTTCCCAATATTTTTCTCTCTGATTCCTCTATATTGACACAAATAGGTTATGTGGTGTATTCTATTGATTTACTATATAGTACTATGATGGTATCTATTCTTATTTACCAAGGGGAACTAGTTGAGTTCAAATAGTTGGAGACCAAAAAGGACGACTATCTTAGGAGAGGCTTCATATATCAATGTGTGTCACCTTGGGTTGAACAAGTACTATATGTTTGAAAATAAGACCTAATGCTTCAATAATATCATGATTACCATAAAATCAATTAATTATGGAAAATAATAATAATATGTTTCTATATAATGATGATATGATTGACTAGATGTAAGGGGGATATCAGTTCTCCAAAATGTATCTTCAAGTAGTTTATCACTAGTTGAGATATAATGAATATTATATTAGCAATACCACCATTTAATGTAGTCTTTGTAATTATTATTATATTTTTATTCCTCTTAATATGAAGTAGAATATTAGCAATTAAACTTACATTCCTATAAATATTCCATAAAGTGTAATGCACATACATCACATAGAGAAAATAAAAAAAACATTAGTATAAGTAATGAAGAATGATACATTATTCAAAAACTAAACCAATAAAAATATCATTTATCACAAGGGGAGTATAAATAGAAAATAAGGGAATATTAATAGGAGAATATGGATATGCTCGATCCACCAGAATGAACGCACTCCCGAACACAGATATTAAAAAAATAATGTTAATAATACATTATTCCTTTTATGGATGAATGTATATATAAACCTATGATAATATATAATTTAATTATAGATGAATTCAGTAATATGTATTTATAGTCTATAGATAACCCATATAACAATTATAAACCTCACCATTTGAATAGTAATCTGGCCTATAAAATAGTAACATGACCGTTGGAATATATATCTAACAATTAGGAATAGTAATATAATATTTAAAATAGTATACATGGCTATGTTAGTGTATTATAGTATTTTGGTAACATGTAAAATGACAATATATTAAAATTAAACCCTAGTACAAGAAAATAAATCTCTCTAAATTTATAAATTAAGTGTTTTTATTTCAATAAAATATAAATTTTTTAATCTCGCTTTTATAATTAATATATTTATTTAAAAAAATTGTCTAAAAATTATTTATATATTTATATTGTTTTTCATTATAAGTATAATACAATTTCTAAATAAGAGAAATAATTATTCAATGTTTCATAAAATTAATTGTAATATTAAAATGAGTATTTTTTAAATAAATGGGGATTTTATATTATAATTAAATTTATCATATATAGAATATTATTTTGTAACATTTATTCCATTATTAAAATCTAGACTTGAAAATAAAAGTTAGTGTAATTTTTTTTTCTACTGTAGTTGAGTTTTTTAATAGTAAAAGAACGTAATATATAGTATTTAACAGTGTCATAAATATGAATGAATTTTTGAGTCACAAAGTATTTAAGAACTTTTTAGTTGAAATTAACATGAAAAATTAACTATATAAATAAAAAAATTAATATACTATATACAATTAATGAAAAATAATACTACAATGAATATAACAAAAAACACACTCAAATCCAGTTATAAACTCTACCCCTTCACAAAACACCTTATAAGAAATGAAGCTTTCCAAATATTTACCAAACCCTCTCCAACACTCACTCCTAATGTCCATTTATTATTATTATCACCAAAATAGAATTTCTATGATCTTTATGGGGTCTTTCAAGGATGTGATATTAAAGAGGTAACATTCTCAAACAATCTATTTTAATTTATTTTCATCTTATACATATAAATTAAATCCTTTATCCAACATAAAATAATAATTAAAATATGATTAATAAAATGAAATTTTAGAATTCTAATGGGTTACCTTCTATCTACCCCTTTTATCATCTCAACTTATTCAAAGAAAAATGAAACCACATTCCATTCTTTTTGTAGTTAAAATCCGTTGTGAATGATGAGTTGTTCTTTTAAACAAATTCTTTCATGGAAGATTCAAATTCACATATAATAGTTTAGAATAGACTAATTATGTATATTATAAATGGATTAACATTATGGAAATAGTATATGACCCAAACATTAAATTAAATAATACAATTTTGAGATGGTCAGATAACCCACCAAAATTAACAAAACATTTATCATTAACATTTGACTAAATGAATCATTACCATGTTAAAACATTTAATGATATATGGGAACATTAATAATTATTTAATTGATTAAATACCATTTCATTTACATTTGCGATTAGTGTTACCTATTGATAATAACTACCATTATTTCACAAAGTTAAATGATCCATGAAACTACAAAATGAAAACCCTCAGAACAATGATATTGATCATTATAACTCATTAAAATGGATAAGAATAGACTTAATAAAATTATAATAAATAATATATGAGTAAAAAAGTTCAAATTTATTCATTTATAGAATCTAATTTTTTATCATATACTGTAATTGAGAGTGTATAATACATTCGTACATAAACAAATGGATCTATCCAAAACACTATATTTCATTTTGGTTACGCTTTACCTACATTTCCCAAATTTATCAATTCATTTATTTTCATTAAATTTCATATATTCTATATATGTTTTTTAATATATATATATATATATATATATCTTAATTCATCTTTCTTTGATGGGGAAATACACATTTTTTAAATATTCCCTTCACAATTTCTATTGATTAGAAAACCCGATTAAATTGAACTTCTCTATTTTACAATCCTTTTCAAGAACACTAAATAATATTATTTATTTCATAATTATTTACAGAAATCAAAAAATTTATTATGAGAATATATTTTAGTTCATTTCTGGTTTTATATAAATAATAATTTTGTTATATACTTTATATATTCATTATTCCTTTCTAAAAAATCGTGTTAATGTGCCACATTTCCAACGTTACGTATCAAATATTTCTTATGTTTTTACATTAGTTGGATGTAAATATTAATTATATAATCATATTTTACTTTATTAATTACCAATAATTTTTTGAATCCATTTTTTTATGAATATCGTTATGATGCACCCTTTGGATATGGATTTTTTCATAATTATGAAACCAATTTATATCCGTCAGTAACCATTATGTTTTTTTCTTATGTATTTAATTATTAATATGGAACACATTTTCATGTAAATAAATTTTTTGGTCACCTAGATAGTGGTATAATTCATTTGGTACAGTTTTAGTATCATCAAATTTTTTTTATGGGAATAAAGAGTAATCTTAATCCATTATGGTGTTGTGTCCAGCATGTGATATCATTTTCTAAGTGACACTAGTCTCATGTTCATGCCATGAAATATGTTACATTTTCATTCCTATATATCAATGATCATATGATTCCATGTTCTATATTCCATGAATAGTTATGTTTATTTATGATCTATGTCTTTTATGTTATCATCTTAGGCCTTATGACACGTTTTATATGCTTCATTTACATTATTTCTTCTTTAAAATGCTGTTTAAATCAATCTTTTTATCTTTTTCTTTCCCAGGTTCTTCTATGAAGTTATAGGATCCAAAATGGATTTAGGATCTCATTATAGATATTACTTAAAATATGAATTATTTATGTTTCATGTTTCATAATTATGTATAGATTCTACAAATGAAACCATACTTTTGAAAAAAAATTCATAATATTTGATGAATATTATTCATAAAATCATGAAATAAAATATGTAAAATGTTGGGGTCAATATATTTGGTAACAAATAATGATCTTGTTATTTTGGGGGGATATGAATAGAGAAAATTAGTAGTAACCTTAGAGATATTTCTATCATAATTGATAGAAAAGATTTATTGTTATGGAATAATATGTTAGGGTACTCTAATCATTTACATATAAATTCTTATATATTCATATTCTTATTTTTATATTATCATTAGATTTGTATTCACAGATATATTTTTTTTTATTTTTTAGACAATGGAAGGGAATTGCAAAACATATAGCAATGTCAAATTTGATAGATAAAGTGATTATATCCCTAATGAAATGAAAATATTGAAGGCAACATAACTTTATAATTTTGAGACAACAATGGATCAACTATAAGAATTTATGAAGAATAACATCAATCACATGTAAATCCCCCTTTTCATATAAAGGATATAGTTGTAGAAGAATCGTTTTTATGGAAAATTCATCTTACCATTCGTGGATATAATGATCCCCTAAATGCATGATAATGGATTAACTCCATTGTTAAGATATTCTATATTATCTATTGTTCCGAATAAAAGTAATTTTGGATGCCAGTCTATCGTTTTGATGAGGAAGCTGATTAGTAGTTTACACTAATCAATAACATGATGTCTAATGAGGAAATGTTTTCCATGAATATAGAAGTATTCAATAAATATATTTTACATCAAATAATTTCAATGAACTATTTGTCTTGATATAGAGGGGGTATACCTTTAACAGAAGAAAATTTAATACTAGTCTATTGGAGCGTTCAAGGAATACATTACTGTTCTTCCTGGATATTTCTATCAATTTTTTTAAAACACAAAAATCAAATTGGATCACTTGTTTACTTGATTATATATGGTTCTATATAAATAATTGTAAATTAGATACATTTATATTAATGTGGAACTTATTATTTGTTCCTTTAATGTTGATACAGATATTGGTGAATCTTTATGGTTTCATGGGATTAGAGAATAAAAGGGGGGAAATGTGTTTAATTTTTCATTATCAGTAGATAAAAACCATTTAATAATGGAAAACCATCAACCATTATCTCAATAGTGTGGAAATAAAAATACCAATAATTATTTAATGGTCACTAAGAGATGTTTAAAATTTGGACAAGTGGGGGGGTCATGATAATCATACCCAAAGGGATATGAATATTTCCAAAAAGGAAGAAGAATAAAGACGGGTTTCTATTAGTTGTAATCATGCAATATATAGTTTAATCTACAAATAACATGTTCATTATCAGAAAAAATTCCCACACCAATGGTTGTTGGAGAAAATGAAGAAAATAGACTCTATAGGAAAAAGTAAGGGCATATGCTACCAATATTTGTGACGTGTATGCTGAAAATATGTGGTGATTGGTATGGTGGATATTCACTCATGATTAGAAAACTTACAATTTTATTCTTATTTGAAACATTCGTTCATATAGTTAAATTTTAGTTTAAATATTAAAAAATCACATCAAAATACAGAGGATGATTTATCTATGATAATAAAAAATGAGGAAATTATTGTATCTAAATTATATAACTACCCTCTGGTTAATGTTTTGGATGAAACATCAAATTTATTATTGTGTTATATCCTTTTTTGGAGTTTTATGTACTATTGGGCATCGATTATCATTCTTTTTATAATTTTAACATGAGCTGTCTGGAGATGGGGTTCACTCTTAATATCATGAATAATCCTCCCATGTTATGAAAATGATAGGAGAAAGATGAGTATCATTTCTGATATTCTTCTCAATGATTGTCACAATAAACATACATTAAAGAATATCTCACTCTTATGACTGAGACAACGGAGAGTAACATTCTTGAAGACATTTCTATTGTGAGGAAATACACTGATATATTAGATGATGAATTTATTGCCTTCTTTAATACTCAATTAAAAAATTATAAATTAAACATATTCCAAGATCTATGCCCATATCAAATACACCATACATTATTTCCATATTTTATTTTTAATTAATGACGAAGTACTTATAAGAGAACCAAGACAATAGTTTCATACACATTAGTGCTTCTCCATAAGGTGTACTCTTCATCTTTGTCAAGAAGTAGGATCAATCAATTCCCATATTCATTGATTATCATGACCTCAAAAAATTAATTATAAAGAACAACTTCCACATTCTATGGATTGATGACTTTTTTGATCAACTATGTGACCCAATTATTTCTCGAAGGTGGACATTAGTTTGGGATATCATCAATTAGTGATAATGAATAATGATATTTCAAGGACTACCTTTCAAATGAGGAATGGAAAATATGTTTTCATAGTGATTTTTAAAGGTACTAACTAATCCTCTAGAAATAGTCATGGACATAATAAATAGATTCTTTATAAATTACCTCGAATTATTTTCATAAAATCTATACATGATATTATGATATAATTCAATAAAATGAGGACCATAAAAAGATTTTGAATAATATTTTAAAGTCATTATTTATGGATAATCTATATGAAATGTATAATAAATGTGAGTTATGTTTAGATGAGGTATCATTATTGGGGCATGTTATCACAATAAAAATGACATATATGCAACCTTTTAAGATAAATGAAATTGAGGTGTGGACCATTCTAGTCTCTATAACAAAGATCTCTTAATTATATGGACTATTTGATTACTAATAATGAGATGGGAGGAATATATCATGATTTTCAATCACTATTACCATGATGAATTAGGAGGGGTAACTTTTTTATAGACTAGTGAATGTGAAGACTATTTCATAGTGCTAAAAGCTTGCTTATAGATTCACCATTACTTATACTTCCCATAAGTGGGGAACTCTCTATGGTATACAATGATTCAATTAATAAAATTCTAGGATGTGTAATATTGCAAAATGAAAATGGCATTTCCTAAGAATCAAGGAAGATATATTTTCATTGTAAAAATTATCCCAAAAATGAACTAGAGATAATGGATATGACATTTTCATTGAAAATATAGAAAGAATATCACTAGTTAGAGAAGTGTGAGATATATGTTGATAAAAAGTTCCTCAAATATATCATCACGTGGAAGGTGATTAATATATGTACCAATGAATATGGTTATGGTTCATCACGGATTGTAATTTCTCAATCCCCTATGATCATGGTAATGAAAATAATGTGGATAATGCTACATGTAAAAAAGGATCATGCAACATTATTCATGATGAGAATTTAAAAGGATCCATTATTCTTATATATTATGTTGATTAACATGGGAATTGTTAAGGGTGGAATATAACTATTCATTTATCAAGTGATTTCTCGACCATACCATTTAGAGAAGATAATAGATGATCCAATTGATGATATAGATATTCAGAAGATGGCAGAATCTATCCGAAATTAAATATCCCCAGTGTTCATAATTAATGAGGAGTCATAATATTTGGTTCATCACTATGTAAACCCTCAAATAACAAGATAAATAAAATTATTTTGAATGATTTACATATATTGACCTTCTCTATCCACGTAGAGAGAAGAAATATTTATTGATATATTCAAGATCACTATTTATGGGAAGGTATGAGAAAGGATATTTGTGAGTATATATCAAATGGTCTCGTATGTTATCCGGTGATGAATGAATGTAAAATGTCTAATGTGATGATGAAACCAATAATCATACATATATAGAAATTGGAAAGCCATACCATAGACTTTTTTACTAGACATATGAATTCATCTAGAAAAAATAATGTTAAATGGTTTGTTCTATATAATCTTACAAAGACTCTTCACTTCATTTCAATTCAAGAGGACCTTGTAGTGGGTTCCCAATCAAGGATGTTCATCAGAGAAGTGGTGAGGTGGAATGGACTTCCAATAACAATTTTATCTTTTATGAACTAAGATTTCAAATACATATATATATGTGTATTTTTATTTATTTGATATATTTTTACATGAATATTCAATACCTTTCAAGAAACATTCTTAAAGACCATAATAGTTTAGTATCTTTAGAGACTAAGAACACAATATTCAAATTTTGTGGAATATCCTAAAAATCCATGATAATGGTTTTTCCCTTTATTAATATTATGAAATAACTCTTCTTATAACCTTTCTTCATTGCCTATTGAAAGTAAACATAAGAAAGTGTGAGATCAAATACCTGGTATCGGTAAATAAGGGAAATATTTAAACATGACGAGATTATAAGGGTTTGAGAATAGGATATATACATTTCAAAACTATGCCATTTATATAAATTAACATAACAACAAGACATGGCATTAATATTTGAATTTAATAAGAAATCTATCCTAAATAAATAGATGAATATTATCTATGAGAGCATAAAATTGGAATAAGTCATAAATTATTAGTATACACATTGGCAGAGAAAACATGATGTCAACCCTGCCCACCATGAGATCAACAACATGTATTCATGGAATAGACACCCTTTTACTTGATTTTATTATTTAGATGGCCACCCATGATCCTCTTTAGGGCCAAGGATAACTTACTATGTACCCTTTTTAGTCATGGGATAACCTCATATGTACCCTTTGAGATAATATAACATTAATAATTACCCAATACATTGGTAGGATATATAGGTCACAAAATCACTTAATTCATACATTAATGTGCAATAAGGTCATAACATATTAATCATTTCAATACATATGAAAATAAATGGGTTTCATAAAACATTTATCATAGAATTACATGTGTAGAAGGAATTGGTTTCAAATTAATTTCATCATTTCATTATAACATAACAAATGAAATGGATATGGGTTTCCTAAACCTTTCATCATGTCATATGATTTGGGAAATAAAGAGGTTTAATAGTCATTCTGACATCCTATCAATGAAAAAATCATGAAAAAAATGGGATTCATAAGAATATTGTCATGGTATAACCTATGGAAGAGAAATAAATTTTATAAGAATATTTTCTTCAGAAAAAATGATAATATATAACAAGAATGGTATCATTAATTTATATCCTGATAAAAAACAAGTTACATTAAACTATTTTATCATAGACAGAGAATGATTTTCAATGATAAATTACATGGAACGTTTACTAAAGAATATATATTTTATTTGAAAATAACTTTTTAAAACATAAATAATATTTTATATCCTTTTATTTTATAATATACATGAATATTTAGAACAGATGAAATAAAAATCATTTAAAAAACTCTTGATGAATATATCATTTCCAATTTGAAAACACTTTTTCAAACATAAATAATTATGAAGATACTTTTCTTTCAAAATAACTTTGAAAAATTATAATTTAATTGTTACTGTAGATAATGTTCTTGATAGTGAGAAAATCCTTTCATCTCTTATTCAATGTTTCGTTTCACATCTTTAGTAAAATTCAAACACACAATGTTTTTGAAAAAGACTTCAATATTCCTTTTTAAAAAATATTTAAAAAGTAAAAAATTAATTAAATTACTTTTCTAAATCATTTAAAAACAAAATTATTTTTGGAAACATTTTTAAAAATATTTATTTTGTAAAAAATGTTTTTGGACTGAATATTCTATTTTTCATAGAAATATTATTCTAAAACTATTGAGTTTAGAATGATATGAAAATGAAGATAATAAATATATTATCATTACATGATAATAAGAGAATAAAATTATTGTTTTTTCAGAGATGTGGATCATAATATTTTATCATTGGATATATAATCATAAACAATATTGATAAATGGTGAGATTATCCCATAAAATAATTACCACATTCTTAACATTAAAACATATTATACATAATGAAATATCATTAAATGAAATATAAAATACAATAGGGATAAATATATTTAGTATATTACATTTAAAATTGGTTTTATATAGTCCTTGTAGAAGATTATTGGTTTATAACATAACCATATGTCTCAAAGAATGAAAATTGAGTAATAAAATCCCTTACAAATTTCGTTTATTTTTATCCATAAACCCACTTAATGAAATATCCTCAAATGGATATGTAAATAAAAATAATTTTAAATGTAATAATTGTAAAAACCCAGTAATCGAAATTATATACTTCATATAAATTAAACATGTGGTGATTATGGCATTGGTCTCAAAGAAAAATTGAAGTTAGAGGGAATTCCCTTACCATAATTCTTGACATCTTTAATACATGTTAGAACAAACTTTATAATAGAAATTAGTTTTTTATTAATATATTATCAAACAAAAATATCATATATCATAACATAAATTATTTATTTATATTTTTTATTTCATGTGTAATAACAATTCATTATTAATGTCGCATTTAGGGTAATAATCGCTTTAATTTCATATATGTTTTGATTTGTTATTTTCTACCTAATTAATATGATAGTGGTTCCATAATTTATATAACAATAATTAAATAAGTATAATAATTATACATATATTATACTTTAATGACCATTGATGAATATGGTTTTGAGAAATTAAGGAGGTGATTGTCAAGGAAATGGTATAATATACATATGAATGAGTAACGTTTCCTTTTATCCAAATATCATTATGGAAATGTTGTATGTAATATATTATCATTAATTAATTATTATCATATCATAAACACAATATTATTTCATTAAATATACGGATGTATCTCAACAATGCATTTGGGTGATGAAAAGAGAGTCACATCGCTTCGTGAAAGTGTTTTTCCATACATACATGGAAAACGATATCGTGTTTTAGTGAGTGAATAATTAATAAATAAAACGCAATATTATTTTTTAATAAATATAATTATTTCATTAATATAATAATTATTTCATTTATATAACTAATATACATTTACTATATTCTTATTATCATTAATGTAATGTGATAGTGAAAATAAATCACAACACATCGTGAGGTAGAAGAAAATTCTACACTTGAGAGATATTGTCGTATCCCCTAAAATGTGGAAAGTAAAAAAGTTGAATATTATATAATTACTAAAAAGTTTTAATTATGCTCAAAACATTATATATAATCTTCATATCAATCATTGTAACAAACTATGAGAGGTGGTATTAGAGAAATGAAGGAACTCAGTTTGTGAGGAGGTAGTTTATCGTAGAACAAAAACATGATTTCATAACCTATTTGAAAAAAGTGTAGATGATTATTAGTAATTGAAATAAAATAAAATCAACCATAGATGTTTTACATATTTAGGTTATTATATCACCATATTTTAGTATGAAATTAATGAGTTTGGAGAATAAAATAAAATAAAAAATACTCGTCGAAGAACGATAAATCATTTTCATGTAACATCCTTAGGTTTGAATGAAAAAATTTCCTATGATGTATTTAATCCAAAAATAAGTATTATAGAATTATTTTAGTTAATATTAGATTTTATTTGGTTATAAATTGTAAATAATGAATGTATTTATTGTATGGAGAATAGAGTATTTTGGGTTGCCTTTGATAATTGAGGTGTGTGGCACACTTATAATATCTCAAAGGAAAAAAGTTGTATCCACATTGTTTTCTTGGAAAAATAAACCAAAATAGATTATTAAAATGATATTGACATAATAGGGTCTAACTTATGAAGTTAAATAAGTTTTAGAAAATTTATTTAATCATTTCAACACTTATATATTTAGTTTAACCCCAGGTAAAGTCTTTGTTACCTTAACTATTGTATTTAATTTTTAATTTTTTCAAATAAACATTTTGGAAAAACTAATATTAATATATTAGATATTATAAATTAATCTGATTAAAAATATTGAAAAAAATTTTACCAATTAAATTAACATAAGTGGAAAATTTTTGATATAAAATTAATCTCGTTGTCGTGATGTGAAATCCTAGTTTGAATGAAAAAAAATATTTAAAAGATTACATTGTTTTTATATCCAAATTTAATATAAAATAGATTAATATTTTTTAATTTATATTAATAAATATATTTTTCTAATTTTAAATTGTAAAATTTTTAATATAAAATTTATCTTTCTAAATTGTTTAAACAAAACGGAACTTTTCAATTAAAATTTAGTATTTTTCACTATTAATAAAAATATTAATCTTTACAGAAAATCATCCAAAATTAACCATAATATTTTTTTTATGTTCTGATTTCAAAAATGAATTTTATTTTCACAAATAAATTTTCTAAATTAGTAAAAAATTAATTTTTAAATTGGTTCAAAAAAATTTCAACAAAATAACCTTTTAAAAAATAAATTTCTAACCATAAATTTTGTTTTGTTCCTATATATTTTGAAAAAAACACATAATATGAATGTTAGTAATTTTATTTAAAACATAAAATGTAAAAATAACAACAATAGTGAAACCAATTTTTTTTCTTAATTTATTGAGGGAAATTAATTTTTGTTTTCATAATTATATTTTTTTTAAAAGATCCCCTTTATTTTAAAATAGTTTTTATTTTTATCTTTAATTAATTATTCTCACATTATTCATAATATGTACATGTATAAACCATGTAATTTCATAATTTTGAAATAAAATATTTACCCTTCATTCCAATTTCCATGAGATAAGAATCATATAAAATATTTATATTTTTCATAATGATTCTTGTTTCATTTAAAATCATTAATGTCT
Organism: Viscum album; assembly: GCA_963277665.1. Lineage (NCBI taxonomy): Eukaryota > Viridiplantae > Streptophyta > Magnoliopsida > Santalales > Viscaceae > Viscum > Viscum album. The sequence goes on along the minus strand of OY728151.1, from coordinate 496,726,620 downwards.
GTTATGGATGATGATCTCTATGTTTCACATCATGAAAGATAAAAATAATGTTTTGTATAGTCAAAAATATATAAAATACTTAATTTATTTGTAACAAATCCTAAAATCATGGGTTTTTACATTCTACCGACTTTAAAATGAATTTCACACTCTAACTCCATTATCATGGTACCAACACCTTTGGATAATACTGCCTCATTACATTATCAGGTTTCCATATAGCTTTCTCAAACTGGTTATTTGACCAAAAAACTATGGCTAGGTGAGGTTTATATTTTCATAGAACATTTTTTATTCTATTAAAAGTCTTTAGTTATAGTTCCTCAAGGGAGACATCATGCTGCCACAGATAAACATTGAAGTTCAATACATGTGATGGATATGGTTTATACATCATCTAGAGTGACACATAAAACACATTAAGAACCTAAGAGAGTATAGGTGGAAGGGAAAATTTATAATATCTTATCCCAATATGATCATGTTTTTTTATGAGAATGATATAAGTATGTATTCATTTTCTTTTATTATTTCCATGATAAAATTGGTTGAATGATCATTTCACATAATTTTAATTCTTAAACACATTACCAATTATTAGCATAACATTTTTTCCATCATCATATGGCCCTTACATGTTATAGAATATATCTACACTTCTCTTTAATATCATCAATTTTCTCATGTCCCAAAAAAATTATTTTTTCAGAATCATTCTTGTATGTATAAAGGGGCTTATAATGAGCCAAATAAATGTTTTATTGATATATATTATCATAATGAAACTAAACTTTAGGAATGGGTTATCCCAATCGCCTTTGAAACCCATTGAATAATAACATAATATTTATTATATGTATTTAATTTATCTCATTATTCTAAAACTCAACTATATATCATGATCTTATTGACAAATTTTTAAATACATCGTGGTAATACTGAGATCATAATAAGATATAATTGATTTTTGTAATACATGAATCCTTACAACATCCTTAATTTATATAATTTAAAAGATATTCTAAGATAAATATTCTTTGAAATAGATTAATGGTGGCGAATTAATATGATGGGGGATTATAAACCATGTAACATTATTTTTTTCAATTTTTTTTTGGATTCTTTTGACATAAACCTTGGTGATATCTTCCAATTTTCTTTTATAGAATGTATAATGGTAATAGAAACCTTTTAGACTATTCTATCATAGACATAAATAGATGAATTTCTAATCACATAGATACATACTTAGTAATATACCTCTTTAGTTTGCCCCAAAATAAATAAACATTCATGTATTCTAGTGGTTGGTTTTATACTATTATCTCCCATCAGTTGTGCGCACAATCCCCGTGGTATTTTTTGTTGCAACATGATGTCTCCTAGATTGTGGGTTATAGTTTATAAAAAACTATATAAGTAAAAACATTCTCTAATTATAATTACCCATAATTACTATAACATCATTGTTATGATAACCCTATTTTTAACAAAAACATTAAATCATATGACCATAAAAAGTAATTCCTCTTCAATACTAAAGGGTTACGTCACCATATATTTATCTTTAACTACCTTCAATATTGATAAAATCTCATTACATAAAGCCTCATGATGGGTTTCTATGACATTGAACATATGTTTAGAATCAATGTTATAAACACCACATGTAATACCTAACTAAGATATTCATCTTATGCGGAGACATATATTCTCCAAAAAAAATATAATCCTTAGATGTTTCATGATTCATACAACCCAAATACCTTTTGGAAAATACATCTACTACATAATCATAGAAAATCGATATATAAATATTTTAACACTTATATTTCAATTAATTTCATGGAATATGTCCTTCCATGTTCTAGAATAATATTATTATGTCAGGGAATTGAGTTGGAAAATTCCCACATTCCCCACTCAAAATACATTTAACTCCTCCATAATATGTCAATCTATGACCATATTTTTCTATATTTTATCACCTAACCCTCCAGTTAGGATATTATTCCTGGTTTTCTTCCCATCTTCTAGAAATGTATAGTGATAAGTCTTTATTCCTCTATCATAATTACAACATTAAAATTCATAAAATATCATATTCCACTTAATTCACACTTTATGAATCTCATCGAAGTTCATGTTGTTATACATATATCATTATAGACGATTAAGAGTGTAACAACCCACAAATTTATCAATGTAAATTAACTTCTTATAATTATATCATATTGTATAATTCAGTTAAAATAAAATTGATAACACAAAATAGATATTATAAATGAAGAATGAATTAAATAAGAAGAATTTCTATTAAATAATAATCTTATACAAATAGAATAATAACAGGAATTTTTGAATAGTAATGTAACCATTAGGAATATTATCTTGTAAAATAGAATAGTAACCTCACCACATAATGTATAATAATAATATAGGAACATTATGAAGGGGAATATGATATATTTATGTCTTGTTATAATAAAATAAAGGTTTAAAAATTGGTAAATTATGTTTTCTTATTTTTGTAAGTCATAAATATTAAAATAAAAATTTATAATTAATAATATGATTTAAAAGAAAATATATTAAAATTTTAATATTTATTGTCTTATAAATTTAACATAATTGTGTGAGACATTAATTATATTTTTAATTAGGAATAAAATCGGTTATAATTTTTTAATCGGTATTTTCCAAAAAAATATTGATTTGAAATAAAATAGAGATTTCCATATATATATATATTTATAGATATTTTCATGAAATTGATTTCATTTTAAAAAATGGTTAAGGTAAACTTTTTTAATTTTTCTAAAATAGTTGACATTTTGGTGAATATTGAGATACAATAATTTTCCGTATTTAACAAATACTTGAGTTTTTTAGAAATTTTTTACGTATGGATGATATAAGAACCATTATTTAAGACTCTACATAAATATATAATATATATAGTCCTGGTAATTAACACTATTGGTAGTCTTTAACCAAGATAATAATATAAGGAAAAAATGAATCAAAAATACCTCCTCTTGTCATGTTAAATACTACCAATCACCACCACATCTCATCATGCCTTGAAATCCTTGAAGATTTTCTAAAATTCTTCAAAATAGTCCGTAAAAGTTTCTTCTACACATCCATAACCATTTTTTCCACCAAAATACTAAAAAAAATTTACATAAGGGGGTTCTAATTGCGAAGAAGTTCAATAAGAAAAATCCACTTTTGTTTTGTTTTAATTTTATTTCAATATAATTATTTTAATTATCATCTCTTGACCTCCCATTATCCATGTTACTAGATAATTACATTATATTATATATACATTAATTATATTTATTTAATGGAGGACCCATCATCAAAACTGTTATCCACATCCTTTTATTAAAAATATGAAAACAACATCCCTTATTTGTCTATATACCACTATCATCGACAATTCATAATCATTTTCCTTTGGCACCCTTACATATGGTCATAAATTCATTATTGTGTTTAAAAAATATTGAAAAATATATATAATTTTTTCATGTTATATAACTAATATATATAAATAGTAATAAATAATAAAACAATACTAGTTCTTGATGAAAGAAAAATCACCAAAATAATCTAAATGATTTTCATTAAAAAAAATTCTAATGAATCATTCTCATTTAAAAACATAAAATGATATAATGGACTATTTAAAAATATGTAATTATATTAATTCCATTTATTTCTTGTTATATATTATTAGTTCAATTTGACAAGAACATTAGTAGTAATACACATGTGAACTGTCCATGAAACAAAAAACGAACACTCCCAGAACAAGGAAATTAAATACAATAAGTCAATGAAATATCAATAAATTAACCTAATAGAATCATAATAAATTAAATACATGTATAAGAGGTTATAAATTAATTAATTATTGGATTTTATTTTATTGTATATTACATTAAATACAAGTGAATAACACTTTCAGATATAAGGTAAGTGATTCTCTTCGGACCACCATATTTCATTCTGGTAAAACGTTCTCATACCTTACCATAATGTAATTCTTAATTATTATTTTTAAAAACTAAAAAATTCTGTTTTTATGTTCCAAAAATACTTACCAAAATCCATTATTATTCCTTTTATGGTGAAATAATTTTTTTAGTTGTCTTTCTCAATTTCTCCCGATAAGCATGCCCGATTAAAGGGAACATTCTTTTTTCGTACCCATTTTGATATACAAGGCACAATATTTTTAAAGCCAAAATTATTTTTATAAAATTAAAGTTTTATCTTGAAAAAATTATCTATGTTTGTTTTTGGGTTTGTTAAAATTATTATAACTTTTCCAACTTTAGATACTCTTTATTATTTCCCATAAAATTCACTAATGAGGCTCATTTATAAAGATTTTAAAACACTCTTTTAGATTCTATTAGTTTAGTTAATAATTATTTATCATGATATATGACTATTTTAACTTATCATTGAACATTTATTATTTAAATTCGTTTTTTAATTTACACTTTTATAATAAGACCATTTGTTATGCTCTATGACATAATGACTATACCCATTTCTTTCTATAGTTGGCCCTCATATTTATGTTTGATTCATCTTATGGAACACATATTCATGTACTTGTTAGGATGGGTGTGCCCAGATAACGATAAAATTTATGTTTTATGTTTATTATTATTGTAATTAATGTTGTTATAGGGTGTGAGCTTTAATAATTTTTATTGTCATGTTATTCCTTCTAACACTATTTATATACATTATTTATATGTGTATTCCTTCACTGGGATTTTTAGCTAACAAATTTTGTCAATTTATTCCCCATGTTTTCCTATAATGATTTAAGAGCTCAAAGAAAGTTAATATCTCTTCATATATGATTAATACAATGTGGTTTTATTCTACTTATATGTTTTTAGTTTTTAAATATATTTTTAAAATGACACAAGAATTTAAGATCCATGTTTTCTATTTAATGGATAATTAATCCTAACATCATGCAATAATATGTGTAAAAAATGAGGTCCCCTATAAGGAGAAATAGAAATATATCTCTCTCTCTCCTATAATTATCTAATTTTGTTTCTCAAGATAAAAAAAATATTCATCAGATTCTATGTTAACATGATTCCTTCTAGAACCACCCATTATCTAAAACGAAAAAGAATAGTGTGTGTAAAACTATTCATATTGGAAAACAACATATTATTCAAAAAAAAGTTATATTATGTCTAAATAATTAAACAATCATTCTAACCTATAACACCATAGGTTTATCATTTTTAATCGTAGTTATATTCTATTTTAATATGTACTAATGGTTTGTAATTTGTTTCTACATTTTCAATGTATAACCTATGAGACTGCCAAACTAGGTGTGGATCAAGGCCCATATTTTCATGCAATAGGTGATGGTCAAGTCCATCTCAATGTTCCCATATAAGAGTTATTACACCTATGCACTTATTTTCTAGAGACACATCTAATTTTATTATCCTAATAGATATGAAATTACATAGAAATCAATTTCTCAATACTTTATCAAACATGGGGGATATTTTCTTATAAAATGAATCATATTACACTTATCCTTAAATTAATCCTTATGAAAATCCTTAAAAATAACCTTAGGGATATAACTAAGGATTTCTTATCCTAGATTAAAAATGATAACTAATCCTCCCCTCTGATACCAACTATTGTTACCAGGGATTTTATAAATAGACATGCATTTTATTATATGTATTTTATATAAATTACACAACACATGTTTGAGGATTGAAATTATTCAATGTCATTGGATACTAGGTAAAAATCATCTAATTTGGTGAATAGTCTTCAACATCTACCATAATGATCTCCCCTTTAGTAATCATTAAAATCATTCATTATTATAATAATTCTTTAAATCCTAGGGTAATAAAACATAAGAAATGGTAACCTCAAATACTCAATAAAATTTCAATAAGGGAAATACTTAAATTTCATCCGATCATAATGTTAATAGAACATCAGAATTTTAATGACTTGTAATTTCCATATATTATTATTTTATTTTATATTGACAATATTTTTACCAGAAACTAAGATGAAATGTGATTTAGAGGCCCTATGTCCGAAGAATACATTTTTTAAAAATACTAAACATATTTAGTACCACACACATGCAGTTTTAGTAAAAAAAATTAAGGACATATAAACGGTTTCCCATATCATAAACATGGGGCACCATTGAGTTTAGAACATTAGTTTTAGCCTGGGTGTGACATAACCTTAGCCTTCATGGGTCATTTTTCGAAAATTATACATGGAAGAAGAATGGGTAAAATAGTTAAAATAAATTATTTTATTTTTTCTTTTGCATCAACCTAATTTCTCTCCTTAAATACTCACTTATTGTATGTCCTTATAGTTATCCACATAATCCTTCCAACTAATGAGATAAATTAAAGAATTTTTAATGAGATTCCATTAGAGTACTATGACCAGATCAGGGATCAACTATCAAAATTGGATAGAATTTAAGGTTCTCTCCAATGATAAAGGTGTTGCATCATTCTTCATTCATAATTGATCCAAATAGAGGTAGGGTTATTTTTTGATTTACTTTTGTTTCATAGTTATGTTACATATAATGAAAACGGAACACTCGACAAAAAAATTGATCCATGTATCATAAATAGTGTTGATATGGGTTTTTTATGGGGTGATTTTTGGATAATTACTTTCTATTGATTATTTCAACATTTTTATTCTAATGGAAATGAATCAATTTTGACATGAACATCTATTGAGGTTTGTTCCTCAAGTATTTTCTTTTTCTTTTCTCCCAAATTAATTCTATCACCATAGGTGTTCTAAATTTGACATGGGGTTCAACATATCCAGATTAATCAATCATTGCAGGCTCATTTCATGGCACAATGATCCAAAATCATAGATCCATGATCTGAATGACACAATCGAGGTGCGGAAGTGGTCATAGTTGGGGATCATATGACTCAGATACCCAATTTTTTTCATCTTCACATATTGAAAAAATTTTAATTAATATATTTTACGAGAAAATAAAAATCCTAAATGTTGATGATCGGTGATTGATTGGTTTTTTGGAACCTGATTCCAGATTTTTTGTGTGTGGACCAACCGAATCTAATGCTGGATCAGCAGAGAAGAGGCATGGATCTAAGATCTAGGATTCTAGAAAATCTTGATCTACAATGTCTGTAATTTGATATTACACATTGTGTGGTTTTCATTGGGAATAAAATTGGTTTTTTGAGAAACATAAATGTTACCCATCATGTGTATACATCTCACGGCATGTGACCTGTCCCTAAAGACATGGTGTATACCTTAGTGGGTAAATGTAAACTGGTTGGAGTTCATGAGTTGGAGCATGTCATGTACTACCCCACAAGGAAGTTTCCCTAACCAAGAACATGAGCTATGAAATTTACTTGAACACAAGTATACTACATAGGTAGCTTACACACTATGTACATACTTATAAACATAGACCATAGACATGATCCATTTACTCTGTGGGACCCAGGGTCAAGGGACATGGTGTGTGACCCCTACTATAAGTTGTGTACTTTATTATAATAGGAAAGGATCCATATTCATCTTTATCTTATATATTTTTCGATTAGTTATGTCCCCCTTATCTCCTGCGGGATGATATTGAATCGTCTCCTACTCCTAAGACTATGATCCCTTCAGTAAGACTTCTTATATACAGTCATTAGAATATCTAAGATATACCCAAAGTGAGATCCTCTATTAATTTTCAAACCCTCTGTGTTGTTCATGGTATCATTGTAACTAACACTATACAAAATATGATCCCCTGATTAGCAGGTCAATTAAGATTGTGTTATTGGATTCATTACATGACATTAGGATTCATCGTAATTTGTGTATAATTTAATCTTTAGGCCATCAACAAGTATATAATCATGATGAGACACAATGAGAAATACCTCTTAGATGGACATCATCAGTACTATCAGTCTCAGGCATGTGTTCTTCTTGATGATTTATTTGTAGAATCTTTAAACCAGAATCCTATGCAGGTATATTACAAATGTGACATACCATTATATTTTCTGTAATAATTGAGTATATCTATATATTCATGTTATATGTTTCCTAATAATGTACCTATGTAGGGATGAAAATATTTTTTTTACTGTATTCTTTTTTATTTCATGGTGTCTTGTGGAGTATTTTTATACTAACCCTTGAACAATATATTTCATCCCTTATTGTGTCTTTTATAGAAGATCAACCTTTTGATAGAGTCATAGAAAAAGAAGGACAAGACGCTTCTTAGTGAGACTGTAAAGACTGAGACGTGTTCATGCGACTTTGATAGTATACCCCAATACTTACAGTCTGGCTGGGATTAGGTTTTATAATCATTTTGGTGGGACTTTATTTGGTCCTGTTTACTTTAAATTACTTGATCTCATAAAATGATTGTGGGATTTATATGTATTCAAGCATAGATGTTCAGAGTTTTTATAATTCAAGATTTATATGCTCATATTTTGGGTTGATTGTACATGTACATCGTAAAATTCATCCCATGTCAGTGATATGCCTGTTTGGCACTAGTCTCTATCCCATATCCTAATAAAGGTGGTCTTGGGGTGTCATGGCCTGGGAACCATTGGGATGGGACGTGACATAGTTGTATCAGAGCTATCAGTTCCTTATTATGACTGTAGCCTATGATATTGGTTTGGGGAAACCTTGTTAATTTTTTAGTTTGGTTTTTTATGATAGGGACTACAGTGTCGGTGTGGTTGTGGGAATATCCATACAAGTGGACTCTCATCACTTTCTCTATGACTCAGTACTTGAAAAAACTATTTATAGGGAAAACAATTGTACAAGAATCATATAGTTATGGGTTGTGTTTTCCATGTCCATCTAGAGTTATCTCTCCAAATATACTCTTTAACCAAGGTACATCTTGTTTACGTTCAAGATGTCACTAAGATTTATGTCATCTAGAATTGACAATGACCACAAGGATGACACACTTAATGATGAAGCATATATAAAGGGACTTTTTATTATGGTGATACCTCTGGGTTGTTCACCAGCTATACCACCACCCATAGAGCATCACATGGTACATACAATATGATAGGATGTGGTGCGTTGGATGATCACTCTTAAGAAGTTTCAAAAATAGATAACCATTAGGCTATAAAGCAAGCCTGAACCAAATGTTGATAAAGACAATATTCTGGTATTTACCTAAGTTTTCTATATGTTCATGGAACTATAATATCAAATGTTGTTCAAGGAAGTTATCCTTCTTCATGGATTATTTGGGAGATGGTTGAATTTGGTGAACAAATCATATGATGAAGAGTCTCTTTCATGGATAGAATATGAGTCCCCTTTCATGATGGTGTTCTCATTAGCTACGCTAAGGTTTGTACATATACAGGAGCTTCTACAACTCTATAAAGTAAGTACAATAGTAGTTGAGTATTCATCGAGGTATACAAAACCATCTAGGTAATCTATAGAAATAGTTTGTGACTAGTTATTCTAGACTCAGACCTTTGAAAGAGTTGTACGTATAGGCATCTGATCTAGTTTAATGCATATATGAATTATTACCAATGATTTTCTTCTAGGGTGAGATTAAGTCATAGAGAGTTTCTTGGATGAGAATAAAAATCTAGTGATTACTGGAAGTGGGAAATTTTGAGTAGATACCTCAACATCAAGGATCTAACATCAGTTTCTTGGACCTAGACATTCGATATGTTTCTGGAGGAGGTCCCAAGACATAGGTTCTGTAATTTAGGGCTTGTAAGGTTGGTCCAGTAATCACATAGAGAGGTGTTTCTACTCATGTTATGGTAGGGGAAATCTTTCTTGATATTGTCTAATATTCCATATAACTGATAGAGAGACCAAAGATGGGATACAATGGTCGAGATAGTGGAAGGATAAAATAGGTTCACAGGGATGGGGATGTGAATGAAGATCTAGGAGAGAAATATGTTGTGGTTGACTCTTTTACTTTTTTACCACCACTAAACCTAGGTAGTCTATGCCATGGTTACGGGGATTGATGATAGTGGTGGGGACAGCTACAGCCAATCGAAGCTTACGACCTAGTCGTTCTGGGAATGATTTGAGGTATGATATATTTTTTCCAACATTATATTTCGTATTGATATACATATTTTCTAGTCATTACTTTCTTTCCACATTCCTTTCACAGACATATTGATTCTGGTTGTGCCCTTGGATCAACCCTTAATCTTAGAGACTCCTACTAGAGAATACTCAGTGATCGCGCACTTGTGCTAAAAATGTCCCTTACCTCTTCGAGGCGTTAGTTTATACTAGAATATCATGGTATCAGTGACAAGTACATATAACATAATTCGTCTTATAGAATAGTTATCAATATTTTAGGACTAGATTAACAATTTTTGGGTGATGGAATTGGTGGGTCCACATTCACAGAACCTAGTTTTATTTTTTTTATTCAATTAAAACCCCAGCACCACATGATGGACTAATGCCTAGGAGGGTTCCAATAATTAATCATCAGTTGCCTATCCAACCCCTTGATTTTATGGATGTAATGAGTTTACAATTTTCTAAAATGGTGGTGGAGTATAACGATGTCTTCTCTAAGGATGTTTTATGTTTACCTCCCCACTGAGATATGGACTAAATAATTTTTCTACATCCCGAGATGAAATCCATATCTTTAAGAGCATATAGGTTGGATCCTAAATATATTCATGAGATGAGGATTTAGTTTGAGGATTTATAGAGGAAGGAAATTTCTAGACATAGTGTTTCACCATGGGAATAATCTTTTTTTCAAGAATGTATATGAGGGCTTAAGGATATGTGTGGAAAATAGGTTTTTCAACTAGGTGACCATAGAGGACACGTATCAGCTACTAATTATCTATTACCTCTATGGTCAATTGATGGGGGAATAATGTTTTTTGAAGGTTAACCTTAGGTTAGGCTATAAAAATATTAGAGTAATGGGTTAGGATTTAACAATGATAAAATTCATATTTTTCTATGATCACTATGATTACATGGTGAATCTATTTAGTGACAAGAACTCCCCAACTGTCTTCATGCGAGACTAGTTTTTTTTTCTTCGTTGATGTTATCCATTTGTACATATTGTCAGAGGAGTAGAATGTGATGAACATTAGGATAGTTCCTAATATACTCCAAGATCACCATCTTTATGAAAATATTTTCAATTGGTGGTTCTAGATTTAGGCCTCCTGCATTTTGCGATAGGTTATCTCAAAGGATGGAGTGATAGTGAACCCATCAAAGGTTGATATAGTGTTAACATAGGATCCACCAAAGAGTGTGATGGGGTTTTGGAGCTTCATTGGGTTGGAAGGGTATTACCAAAAATTCATACATTATTTCTCTAATATATCATCACACATGACACCTTTGACAAAAAATGGGAAACCATTCATGTGGAAAGAGAAGTTCCAACCAGATTTTCAGTAGTTGAGGTGTAATTTGATGAGTTCTCCCATATTTCGATTACCAAGGACAGTGTTGAATACATAATTTTCTATGATGCATAATGAATAGGGTTTGGTAGTGATTTAATGAATAAGATAGTGGTGATTGCTTATAGTTTTGGTCATTTGGGACCACAGGAGCAGAATTACATGACCCATGATCTGAAGTTAGCAGCATTAGTCTTCTCACTAAGGATATGGTTGATCTATATAATGAAAAATTGATTCATAATCTAATCTAATCAAAAATGTATCATGTATAAATTCTCAAACAATGATCTTAGCTTGAGACATAAGTGATGGAAAGAGTTCCTCCATGAATATGGATTACAAATTAACTCTAATCATATGAAGGGGAACCTGGAAATAGATGATCACTCCCTGAGATATTATTCATAGTTGTTGAAAAATGAATTATATAATTTTAAATCATTATTGTTACCCTTTGTTTATTGAGATGGAGGATCTTTCCTACTGTCGATGGTTGTCACCCCTCCACTTTTTCAGTGAGTCATGGATGGACAAATTGGGGATACAAACTATGAAACACTATGTACTTATATATTCATTGGACATGCTTCAAATGGTTTTTGTAATGTTGGGGTGAATGTCATCCTTTTATAAGGGAAAATTACTATACCAATGATATTATTAGAGGATTTTCTGAGAGAGTTTCATAAGTCTCTTTTAGTGGTGCATCCATTTGATGAATAAATATGTAGCATGTACTCTAATTTTTTTGGTGGCTAAGGATGAGGAAAGGAGTTATAGAGTTTGTCTCTTGATTCATTTCTTATCACCTAGTAAATGATGAGAATCATGTTTGAGAGTGTTCATCTCATTCCCTTTAGGTTCCAATGTGGTTGTGGGATGGGATATCCAAGGAATTCATAACATATTTACCATGTATGTCTAGGGAAAATGATATCAATTGGTTCATTAAATATTTTATCACTATGTTGGACCACATATGATCTATATGATAGTACGGTTCATTATATCCCTTGGTACCCCTCTATGTTAAGAAGATTTTTTGAATCCATGTAGTTATGTCGACGATCTTTTCTCCCTTTGATGATCACTTCCCATCCCGATTGTGTAAGTTATTACAAGAGGTGTTTGGAACATAGTTATGCTAGAGGGGAATGTTAAACCCCCCAAATGAAGGCTATAATAAGTAGGCCATTCATGTTCTAGTGGGAAAGATACAAGATTACTTGTTGGATTTTGGACATAGTTGGGAAGATCACCTGCCACTGGTGGAGTTTGGGTACCAATACATCTACCATTTCACCATTGATATGATAGCATTTGACACTTCTTTTGGGTGAACCTATAGGACACCACTTTTCAGAACTCTCCTATGTGATTAAGAACTCATGGGACTAGAGTTGGTGTGAGTAACTACCGAGAAGGGGGAAATCATCCAAGAGTGGACGAGGACTCCAAAAAGAAATTAGATTTTGTATTCGGACATATGACGGAGGCCTTTGGAGTATTAAGAAGGAGACCATGTATTTCTATAGGTTTTACCTCAACATAGATTACTAATATTTTTAGAGGGTTCCAATATATCTATGAGATTCATTGGCCCTATTCATATATTGGATAGAGTTATAAAGGTGGCATACTTCATAGTTCCACCTTCGTAGTTAGGTATGGTACACGATGTCTTCCCCTTGTCATAGTTATGGAAGTGCATGAATGAACCATCACACTTTATTGACCGAGGTGAGCTGTACATCAAGGATAAAGCGACCATTGTTGAGTAACTAGTAGATATTGGGGAACATAAGGATAAGATCCATTGTGTGTGATTGATTTCTTTTAGTGACTGTTCAGTGGAATCATTTGAATCAATAGGAGAACACATGGGTGAGGGAGGCTCATATTCTATCTTAGTACCCACATATTTTTTGTATCCCTTGTTTTTGGATAATCAAGGACCTAATTCCTTAATGGTGGGGATAATATAATGTCTTTTATTTTTTATTTATAGTTTCTGGATATTATACGGGTTATTTTATAGACCATGTGTTGAGGATACATTTGATTTTGAGTCCCAGTGTGCCCGAAATAAAATTTTAAAATACATAAAACATTTTAAATATTAGGAATCCATAAATTTATTTAAAAATATGAATAAATACTAAACGGGTTTTCGGCCAGGAAATCGAAGGCACAGTTGAGTTTTAAACAAGATGTTTACCTGAGTTATTACTTAACATTAGTCGGAATAGATCATTTGTGGAAAATCAATCAAATGTGAAAAATGGACCAAATGGATAAAATAATTTAAACAAATTATATTATTTTTTAATGACACGGTGAACTAATTTTCTTCATTGAATACATTCTTATGGAAAATATGTATAAGGCCCCGGCATTAAAACTTACTTAATCTTGAGTTATTACAAGATTACACATTGAGGATCTTTTCAGGATTATAGTTTTAGAGAATTAGATTATAAAACTTTCATTACATTCCACATTTAAACAAAGTGGTTACATAAAGATAGTATTCATTTTTTCCATCAATGGAAACATATTTAAAATAAAACAAGGATTCATTCAGGACACTTCCTTGACACTATCATCATATCATGTACCTTTCCCATGATCTGTGAAAACATTTCAAAAAACTTGTGATGAGTATAAAAAGCTCAGTATGGGTTATAAAAATATGGAAAGGAAACATGGGTACATATATACATAAGAATTAAATAATACGTTACCCATAAAACATAAGAACTTTAACATACCTCATTAAATCATGAATAAATCATAGAAATCATAAGACATAAAGGTAACTTGAGGCATTCATAACATTCTTACGTAGGGAGTAACCCACTTGGTTACGTTTGGAATACCCATCACAGTATATTACCTAAATCTATTCAGAGAAACCTTAAAATTTCACTCCTTCGCATTACCCAATACATTGGAGAGCTATATCGGGCTCACCCGACCTCAGTTTATCATGGAACCACTCATCTTCATAATAATGCCCAAGAACCTCAACATAATCGTATCACATAAAACATGCATAAAGGAAACATAACATTTCCACCTTTCAATCACAAGATAACAATACAACACACTGATATAAAAACATTATGAAAACCATTTTCAATACCAAAACTAACGAAAATTAAAACATGGTACTTATTTTTCTTTAAAATAAAATGTATGGCTTGTAGAGGAAGCTGAAAATCAAATAATGGTCACGGCGGAAGAGAAGTCATTGTCGCCGCATAAGTACGACAAAAACATTCCCTTTTGTCATTTTGTAAAACGCTTCGTATGAAAAATATTCCTTTTGGATAAACTTAAACGTCAAAGGTGTTTATACACCGTATAAAAGAAGGTTGTGTATAAAATAAAATATGCCTCAATGAAAGGAGATTGAGACGAAGTCCCATACCTCAGTTCCGACTTGATCAGACGTTCTTTAATCTCATGAATAATAAAATTGAGTTAATTTCTACTTGTTTAAGAACCTTTTTCAAGTTTATTATTTATTTTATATCACTTACTGCCAGGTCATGAACACTATGCAATTATTTATGTTAATAACGGTCGTTTTAACGATCATTGGTACTTGAGTCAAAAATAAACCCTTTATAATTACATGTTATTCATGTAGCCATTATATCCAGAATGATAATCATGATGTACATATCATATATATTATATATATCCAGTATATACATGCATTTATAATATTACATAATCATTTAGAGGTAATAAATGAAATGCACCGTTCATGAAGACGGTAAGTCGTACGTACGCATGAACGCTAGTTTCATTTCTATTTCATATTTTATAGAATGGAATCATAATGATATAAAGGTATATTATAATTCCAGTGTAATATCATATACAATATCATAACTCCATCCTTTATACATCCCACATATGGTTTTTAACGAATCAAATCACTTTGAGGGGGCGGTAGTCCGCACTTCCTTAAATGAAGATATCGCGTTTACCCATAATGGAAACCATAAAGTTATGCCCAAAATGAAAAATAAAGAAGATTAAGGAAAACATAAACATATTATATATCATATATAAATATAGTTTCATCTTAATGACCACCTTTGATGGTGTTAAAATAATGTTGAACAATCATCGTTTTGGGAGGCCGAAATTCCCCATCCACAGAAACAGTATGTTCTTTAACCATTAGATGTAGTTGTGTGTAAGTGTAGCTCGAATACTTCTTATAAAAAAATACTAGTATATGTAAGATACTGTTGTTGTTACAAAAGAAAAGAATAAAACGAGTTTATGGGGTTGGAGAAGTAAAATAAAACAAAAGGACTCAAGTGAAGACATTACCTTATAATCAGGTAACTCCCTTTGATTTGAGCTCAAAGGATTTCTTGGGAAGACTTCTGCCCAAAGTGAGGCTTCAATGAGTAATAGAGGTAAGTGGAGAGACAAAATGGGCAGGGTTTGGCCGAGCCAACGGTTTTTGAAGTGTGGGTAAGGAGGTAGAGGTGGGGGCTTTTATAAGAGGAGAGGAGGGGCACTCTTGGAAATTAAAGAAATGATACTTTATTTTAAACTGAGTTTCGGATTCAAAAGGTCCCACATTGATATAATTCGAGGGTAAGGTGATAAGGGTTCGAAATCCACCCATCCAATAGGTTTTGGACATGTGTAGGTCATAGATTTTACATTATTATTTCATTTTATTTAAATCCTTTATTAATGAGGTAATCGCTGCATCATCATGATGTCATAAATAACTTAATTTATTTAAAGTCTAAAAATTATAAGAAAAATACTATGATTTAGGAAATATTTTTATCTTTCCAATGACTATTTATAATCAAAAATATGACTTGTATAACCCAATGTAAAATTTGTTTTAGTAAAATAACTCATGTTTGTGTCATTTTTACTTTAACATTAAATAAAAAGATATTAATGTCATTTTCCAACCAATGTGGCTCCATGGAGTCCCCAAGTTGACCCATGGATTTTCATGGTCGGCCACGACACATCCAATATGTGTAGGACATGTTTCTAGGTCATTTCATATTATTAAAACATTATTTTTACCTTAAACTACATTAATTAGCACTAATCGCGATTAAAAACATAAAAGTTACTATTCACCAAAAAATTATTTTAATCCAATTGAACCACATTTTACTTCATAATTACAACCATGTATGTCGGACTTTTGAAATTCAAAACACAGAGGTGGTAAAATTTCGTTTAAACAAAAAATCATTTTTTTAGTACCACTTAGTGGTTTCAGTATTCATCAAAAATTGACGTTTTTCAGAAAAATACCAAAACTTCACCCTAAGCTATATTTGATATTCTTAATTCAAAAATGTTGTCTATTTTACAAAATTCAAAACATATAAGTTGAATTAATTAATTTAATAAGTAATTCCCGTTGTCAGAGAAAATAGCGTCTTTTTATGAAACAATAAGTATCAAAAGATTGACACTAGTTTAGGTCCAATTTCAAAGTGAAATTAATTCCAATGACCAATTTTAGATTAAATAGTTAAAATATATTCTAATTTCATTTTAAAACCAATTAAAAAGATAATGTAATCATATAAATAAATTATATTAAAAAGAAATTTTGATGTAAAATGAAGTATTTTTCACTATTCATTAAAAAATGAACATTGTCCGAAAAATACCAAAAATTCACACAAAGTAAATTTTTATGTCCCAATCATAATGAATAAGTTTATTTTGACAAACATAGCTTATAAATTTTTCAAAAGATAGATTTAAAAATGGTTTTCCATCAAAAGGAAGTAAAACAATCTTTTAAAAATATTAGTGTATTCCATGCTTAAGATTGGATTTATTTTCATTTTAAGCCTCTAAAATACTATCTAATTCATTAATAGACACAGATAAAAATATCTATTATTCATTACTTACTTGGGATGTTACATCCTTCCCCCCTTTTGAAAATTGCGTCCCTGCAATTTATTTACTTATCGAATAAATGGGGGTACTTATCCCTCATTGCATTTTCAGATTCCCATGTTGCATCTTCCATCATGTGGTTTTTTCACAAAACCTTTACCTGATTAATCACTTTATTCCGTAACACTTGCTCCCTGTGGTCAAGAATCTGGACCGGTTGTTCCTCATAAGATAGGTTCTCTTCCAGCTGAACTACCTCTGGACTCAAAACATGAGATGGATCTGGCATATAATTTCTCAACATCGAAACATGAAAAACATTGTGTACCTAAGATAAACTCAGAGGTAAAGCCACCCGGTATGCAACTGATCCAACTCTCTCCAGAATTTCATATGGTCCAATGAACCTTGTACTCAGCTTTCCTTTCTTATCAAATCGCATCACACTTTTCCATGGTAAAACTTTGAGAAAAACATGATCACCTACCTCAAAAGAGAGATCCTTCCTCCTATTGTCCGCATAACTCTTCTGCCTACTATGAGCTATTCTCATGTGTTTCTGAATCAGCTGAACTTTTTCTGCCATCTCTTCTACCAATTTTGGTCCCATCAACTTCCTTTCACCCACTTCATCCCAGAAAGCTGGAGTTCAACACCACTTCCCATATAACGCCTCAAATGGTGTCATCTGTATAATGGAATGAAAAATGTTATTATATGAAAATTCAACCAAAGAAAGATGTTGGTCCCAACTTCCCTGATAATCCATAGATCAAGAATGTAGCATAACCTCCAAGGTCTGAATTGTTCATTCTGACTACCCATTTGATTGAGGATGAAAAGCTGTACTAAAATTTAATTCAGTACCCAATGACTTTTGAAGGCCCTTCCAAAAGTTAGAAGTAAACTTGGGATCACAATCGGATACAATGGATAGAGGAAATCCAAGAAACCGGACTATCTCTTTATGGTACAATCGAGAAATTTGATCTAGAGAGAAGGTATCTCGAATTGGAAGGAAATGAGCTGATTTACTCAAGCGATCAACAATAACCGAGATTTCATTATTACCTCGAGATGTCTTCGGTAATCCCACAAAAAATACCATGGATATATTCTCCCATTTACACTCTGGCACGGGTAGAGGCTGAAGCATCCCTTTCGGTAACTGCCGCTCTACTTTAACCTGCTGACAAGTCAAACACTTCACAGTAAAATCAGCAATATCTCTTTTCATTCCATCCCACCAGTAATACTCCCGGAGATCTCTATACATCTTAGTGCTGCCAGGATGAACTGAAAACGGAGAACTATAAGCTTCACATAACAACTCTCTCTTCAACTGTGAATCACAAGGCACACACAATCTCTTCCCAAATCTCAAAACACAATCATTATCAATGTTGAATTCAGGCAATTTACCTTTCTGAACCAGCTCTACCTTTTTCTGCAACTCACTGTCTTGCTTCTGTGCTTTCTTGATTCTGTCTAATAGAGAAGATTTCACTAATACCTGAAACAAAACAGAAGAACATCCTGCACCAACAACTTCTATGCCAAAGTTCATCAAATCCTTAA
This sequence comes from Viscum album, assembly GCA_963277665.1. Taxonomy (NCBI): domain Eukaryota; kingdom Viridiplantae; phylum Streptophyta; class Magnoliopsida; order Santalales; family Viscaceae; genus Viscum; species Viscum album. The sequence goes on along the minus strand of OY728151.1, from coordinate 496,707,559 downwards.
CCAAAGGATCACGTTCCAAATGCAACATTTCTAATGAAGCATTACTTTTTCGACTCAAAGCATCAGCCTCTTTATTTGCTATTCTTGTATGGTAATGAATTGTACAATTATAATCCTTGATTAATTCTAGATATCTCATTTGTCTCGTGTTCAATTCTTTCTGAGTGAATATATACTTTAAACTTTTGTGATCGGTATATATTTCACACTTTACTCCATACAAATGATGTCTCCAAATTTTTAAATCGAAAACAATAGCAGCTAATTCCAAATCATGTGTAGGGTAATTTACCTCATTAGTTTTCAACTGACGTGAAGCATAAGCAATTACTTGATCATTCTGCGTTAGGACAAAACCAAGTCCTTTCAATGAAACATCACTGTAGATAACAAACACACAATTCCTGGAAGAAAGTGCCAAAACTGGAGCATTCACCAATCTTCTTTTCAATTCCTGAAAACAATCATCACATTATTTTGTCCAGATAAACTTAACACCCTTCCAAGTTATCTGAGTCATTGGACTAGATAACCGTGAAAAATTTCTAAAAAACCTTCAATAATAGCCTGCCAAACAAAGGAAACTACGAATCTCTGTTACATTTGTGGGTCTTGGCCATTCTTTAACAACCTTTGTTTTTGCAGGATCAACGGTTATCCCATATTTAGAAACAATGTGACCAAGGAATGAAATTTGTTGCAACCAAAACTCACACTTTCTTAATTTCCCATACAATTTCTTTTCTTTTATGGTTTGCAAAATAACCCTTAAATGTCTTTCCTTCTCCTATTTACTTTTAGAAAACACCACAATATCATCAATGAAACCCACCACAAACTTATCCAAGAACTCATGGAAAATTCTATTCATTAATTCCATGAATACAGCAGGTGCATTGGTTATCCCAAAAGGCATTACTACAAATTCATAATGGCTATATCTTGTACGAAATGCAGTATTCAGAACATCTTCTTCCCTTACCTTCAGCTGATGGTACCCCGATCTCAGGTCAATCTTTGAAAAATATTGAGCTCCCTGGAGCTGATCAAACAAATCATCGATATGAGGCAAAGGATATTTGTTCTTAACAGTGATGTTATTCAAGGCTCTATAATCAATGCAGAGTCTCATAGAACCATCTTTCTTTTTAAAAATTAAAACAGGAGCACCCCATGGTGACGTGCTAGGTCGAATGAAACCTTTCTCTAATAAATCTTACAATTGCTCCTTCAACACTAAAAGTTCAATTTGATCCATTTGATAAGGGGGTTTTGAAATTGTATTAGCATCAGGAACTAAGTCAACAGTAAACTCAACTTCCCGGTCTGGTATTATTCCAGGCAACTCATCAAAAAAAACATCAGGATACTCATTTACCACTGGCACATCATTAATCTGAACAGTTCCTTTATTTTCAACGATGTGTTCAAGGTAACATTCATTTCCTTCTTTTACAAGTTTCTTGGCCTCTTGATATGTTATCAAAAGTAAGGATTCATTCTTGTACACAAACTGAAAGTCTTTCTGAAAATAAACTTCTTTAGCTCTGCAATCAATCTTACCATGGTAAATAGAGAGCCAATCCATACCCAGGATAACATCAAACACTACTAGAGGTAAAACAATAAGGTTTACAAGTAGGTTATTTCCACGGATAAGGATAGGAAGATTCTTATAAATTATTTTTGTCTCAACATTTCCCCCAGGTGTTTTTACCACAAGTTCAGGAGTCATTTCTTGAGATGGTATTCCCATTTTACTAGAAAAGTTTTCAGAGATGAAAGAATGTGTAGACCCCGAATCAAACAACACACTGGCATAATCTGAAAAAACCAAAAAAATACCTGATACCACTTCATTTGACGGCCTGACATCCGCTGAAGTAGTTTCAAAGGATTTCACCACCCCTTTCTGCTTGTAGACTAACTGCTTCCCATCACTCAAGCTCTTTTTCGGATAGTCGTTTGCATAGTGACCCATCTAATTTCACTTAAAAAATTTCACTAACTGTAAAGCAAATTTGGTATTACCATCACCCTGATCTTTTTCAGTGCAATCACGAGCCTTATGTCCCATCTTACCACATCGGTAGCACTTTCCAGACTTTAGAAGTCATTCTACAGCATGCCTTTTACAACATTTATCACAAACTAGAAACTTATTTTTCTTACCGTCAGACCTTTTTGATGAATTCTTTCCTTTCTCATGCCACCTCGGTCTCTTCTTCTGTTGGTTTTTATAGAACACTTGATCATTAGAAAACTCCATTTCCACCTTCTCAGCACATCGAACAAGCTTTTCATAACTTTTAAACTCACGATAAGCTAATGCCCTTCGATATTTTGCCTTTAATCCTGAGTAAAAACGATTGATTTTACTATCAAGGTCTCGGATAAAATTTGGATCATACCTTGCCAATAGAGTGAACCTTTCTTCGTAGGTAGCCACTAAGTCTTCTCTTGCCTCAATTCCAAGAATTGTTTTTCCATCATAAGTCAAATAGCCTTAGGAAAATACTTCTCAAGAAACATACCTTTGAATTCATCCTAGTCAAGAGCATCAATCTCATCAGCGTCCCTTATATTTTTGACCATCGACCACCACTGATCTGCCTCTCCTCCAAACGGTAAATAGCAAGACTAAACTTTTGATTGTCTGAACACCCCATGACATCGAAAATTCTATCAAGTTCTTTAATCCACCCTTCAGCTAGCACAGGGTCAGATGATCCTCTAAATGATGGGGGATGTTGCCTCATGAAATGTTCCACCACTGACATGTTCATATGTAGTTGATCTAGCTGATCTCATGCATGGATACCACCTCCATTTATCGCTTTAGTCAACTGCGCCATCACTGCAACAAACTGTTCAGTTCCAATTCCGACCATATCAGGATGCTGATTCGGAAGGTTATTTCCTTCTGTATTCCTTCCTATCACTGCTTCCATGTTTCCACTATGAAAAACCATTCTGAACAAACATGTCATAGATGAAGCAACATGGTGATCTTCAAATGTTATATCATTTCAATTTGACCAAAAAAAATTTTGGATAATCATTTAATAGAATTCTAACTCCTAAAGTTATCTAAACCGACCTCTGATACCAACTATAAGGCCCCAGCCTTAAACCTTACTTAATCTTGAGTTATTACAAGATTACACATTGATGATCTTTTCAGGTTAAGAGTTTTATAGAATTAGATTATAAAACTTGCATTACATTCCACATTTAAATAAAGTGGTTACATAAAGATAGTATTCATATTTCCCATCAATGGAATCATATTTAAAATAAAACATGGATTCATTCTTGACACTTCCTTGACACTATCATCATATCATGTACCTTTCCCTTGACCTATGAAAACATTTCAAAAAACTTCAGATGAGCATAAAAATCTCAGTATGGGTTATAAAAATATGGAAAGGAAACATGGGTACATATATACATAAGAATGAAATAATACTTTATCCATAAAACATAAGCACTTTAACATACCTCATCAAATCATGAATAAATCATAGATATCATAAGGCATAAAGGTAACTTGAGGCATTCATAACATTCTTACGTAGGGAGTAACCCTCTTGGTTACGTTTGGAATACCCATAACAGTATATTTCCTAAATCTCTTAAGAGAAACCTTAACGTTTCACTCCTTCATGTTAACTAATGCGCTGGAGAGCTATATCGGGCTCACCCGCCCTTAGTTTATCATGGAACCACTCGTCTTCATAATAATTCCCAAGAACCTCAACATAATCGTATCACATAAAACACGCATAAAGGAAACAAAATATTTCCACCTTTCAATCAAAAGATACCAATACAACACATTGATATAAAAACATTATGAAAACTATTTTCAATACCAAAACAAAAGAAAAGTAAAACATTGTATTTTTTTTCTTAAAAATAAAAGGTATTGCTTGTAGAGGAAGACGAAACTCAAATAATGGTCACGGCGGCGGAGAAGTCATTTCCGCTGCATACGTACAACAAAAACATTCCCTTTTGTCGTTTTGTAAAACGCTTCGTATAAAAAAGATTCCTTTTGGATAAACGTAAAAGTCAAAGAGTTTTATAGACCATATAAAAGAAGGTTGTGTATAAAATAAAATATGCCTCAATGAAAGGAGATTGAGACGAAGTCCCATACCTCGAGTCCGACTTGACTCGGTCGTTCTTTAATCTCCTGAATAATAAACATGAGTTAATTTATACTTGTTTAAGAACATTTTTCAAGTTAATTATTCCTTTTATATCACTTATTGCCATGTCATGAACACTATGTAATTATTTATGTTAATAACGGTCGTTTTAACGATCATTGGTACTTGAGTCAAAAATAATCCCTTTATAATTACAAGTTGTTCATGTATCCATTATATCCAGAATTATAATCATGATGTACATATCATATATATCATATATATCCAGTATATACATGCATTTATAATATTACATAATCATTTAGAGGTAAGAAATGAAATGCACCATTCATGGAGACGGTAAGCCGTACGTACGCATGAACGCTACTTTCATTTCTATTTCGTATTTTATAGAATGGAATCATAATGATATAAAGGTATATTATAATTCTAGTGTAATATCATATACAATATCATAGCTCCATCCTTTATGCGTCCCACATATGGTATTTAACGAATCAAATCACTTTGAGGGGCGGTAGTCCTCACTTCCTTAAATGAAGATATCACGTTTACCCATAATGGAAACCATAATGGTATGCCCAAAATGAAAAATACATAAGCTTAAGGAAAACATAAAAATATTATATATCATATATAAATATAGTGTCATCTTAATGGACACCTTTGATGGTGTTAAAATAAGGTTGAACAATCATCGTTTCGGGAGGCCGAAATTCGCCATACACGGAAACAGTATGTTCTTTAACCATTAGATGTAGGTGTGTGTAAGTTTAGCTCGAATCCTTCTTATAAAAACATCCTAGTATATGGAAGATATTGTTTTTGTTACAAAATAAAAGAATAAAAAGAGTTTAGGGGGTTGGAGAAGTAAAATAAAACAAAAGGACTCAAGTGAAGACATTACCTTAAAATTTCGTAACTCCCATTGGTTTGAGCTCAAAGGATTCCATGGGAAGACTTCTTCCCAAAGTGAGGCTTCAAGGAGTAAGAGAGGGAAGTGGAGAGACAAAATGGTCAGGGTTTGGCCGAGCCAAAGGCTTTTTATGTGTGGGTAAGGAGGTAGAGGTGGGGGCCTTTTATAAGAGGAGAGGTGGGGCACTCTTAGAAAGTAAAGAAATGTTACTTTATTTTAAAATGAGTATCGGATTAAAAAGGTCCCACATTGATATAATTCTAGGTTAAGGTGATAAGGGTTCTAAATCCACCCATCCAATTGGTTTTGGACATGTTTAGGTCATAGATTTTACATTATCATTTCATTTTATTTAAAAACATTATTAATGAGGTAATCGCTGCATCATCATGATGTCATAAATAATTTAATTTATTTATAGTGTAAAAATTATAATAAAACTTCTATGATGTAGGAAATCGTTTTAGCTTTCCAGTGACTATTTATAATCAAAAATATGACTTTTATAACCCCATGTAAAAATTGTTTTAGTAAAATAACCCACGTTTGTGTCATTTTTACTTTAACATTAAATAAAAAGATATTAATGTCATTTTCCTACCAAAGTGGCTCCATGGGGTCCCCAAGTTGACCCATGGATTTTCTTGGTCGCCCATGAAACATACAATAAGGGTAGGACATGTTTCTAGGTCATTTCATATTATTAAAACATTATTTTTACCTTAAACTACACTAATTACCACTAATCGTGACTAAAAACATAAAAGTTACTATTCACTTAAAATTATTTTAATCCCATTGAACCACATTTTACTTCTTAATGACAACCATTTATGTCGGATTTTTTAAATTCAAAACACAGAGGTGGTAGAATTTCATTTAAATGAAAAATCAGTTTTTTTAAGTACCACTTAGTGGTTTCACTATTCATCAAAAATTGAAGTTTTCAGAAAAATTCCAAAACATCACCCTAAGATATATTTGATATTCTGAATTCAAAAATGTTGTATATTTTAAAAAATTCAAAACATATATGTTTCATTAATTAATTTAATAATTAATTCCCACTGTCAGAGCAAATAGCGTGTTTTTATGAAACAATAAGTATCAAAAGATTGACACTAGTTTAAGTCCAATTTCAAAGTGAAATTAATTCCAATGACCACTATTGGATTAAATGGTAAAAATATATTCTAATTTCACTTTAAAACCAATTCAAAAGATAATATAATAATATAAATAAATTATATTAAAAAGCAGTTTTGATGTAAAATGCAGTATTTTACACTATTCATTAAAAAATGAACATTGTCAGAAAAATACCAAAAATTCACACAAAGTAAATTTTTATGTCCCAATAATAAAGAATAAGTTTATTTTGACAAACATAGCTTATAAAATTGTCAATAGATATATTTAAAAATGGTTTACCATCAAAAGGCAGTAAAACAATCTTTTAAAATATTAGTGTATTCCATGCTTAAGATTGGATTTATTTTCATTTTAAGCCTCTAAAACACTATCTAATTCATTAATAGACATAGATAAAAATATCTATTACTCATTACTTACTTGGGATGTTACAATATGCATGGTTATACACAACAACATGTGAATTTATGAGATCCATCGATGAGCATGAAATTGGATTATATTGGAAAATAACGATAAAACTTAGGATTGATGATTAGAATAGGAAATAATCAAAGGATATCACCGATGAATATGATATTGTATTATTATTCTTCAGTGATTAATCAAAATAGAGGTAGGGTGGTTGTTAGATTTTTTTTCTTTCCATATTCTTGATTCCTATGATGAATATATATACATCATCCAATGGATTGATCCTTGGATAATGATTATTTGTAGGATGGGATTATTAAATTGTGATCTAGGGATAATTACTAAGAATTGATGATTTATTTATTATTACTCTCACAATAATGAAACGTGATCGATAATAATGTTGATCTTGGTTTTTCCCCTCTTATTTTCTTGTGATTTCCATGAGAGGTTTTTTAATAAGTATATGTGTTCGTTATTGGGCCCAAGGTTTGACATATCCTGATCAATTGATTATTTCCAACCCATTTCTTTATAAAACATTAAGAAACCATTGATCTAATATCATCATGACATGATGGAGTTACGATGGTGGCCAAGTTATTAGATTTGATAATATTGATACCAAATTTCTCATTTTTCGGAGAACAATGGAGAAAGTCATATAAATCCATTTTCCATGTAGATTAATGTCCAAGATGTTTTTTATCTCTGATGGATAGGTTATTCAAGGACACATTCATGATTTTTTGGGAGAGGCACGGCCAGAAAAAAGGATGTAGAATTGGATACGATGTGGTAATCATGGATTTGGGATTAGGGAAAATCCAAATACAAACAACTTATAATACAAGATTACATTGTATATGGGTTCCTATTGGTGGTGAATAAGGATTTAGAAAAACATAACTATCACATAGTATGTGACTATGTCACTTGGAATTTGACCTTTACCAATAGAATCAAGGTGTACCTCAGAGGTTACACAGACATGGGTTGGAGTACATGGGTTGCAACATATCATGTACTACACATGCAAACATGGTGTAGAAAAATTAAATAGTCTAATCCATGTACAGGTACACATGCACACAGACAAGGGAAAGATCCATGTATTGGAATACAAGTAGACTACATGGTCTTCCTACATGTGGTGTACTTCTTCATTGATATGGGGAAGAGACACAGTTCATTTACACAGGCATGACCCAGGGTCAAGGGACACTACATGTGACCCCTACTATATGTCGTCTACTTTATTATACATGGATTGGATACCTTTTACTCCATATAATTTACATGTTTCATTAGGCTATGTTCCACATATCCTTTCCCTGAGGGTTGGAATGAAACCATCTCCTACTCTTAGGAAAATGATCACATCTAGAGTACTTCTTAGATGGATTCATTGGAATGCCTCTGAGAGGCTCGGAGTGAGATCCTTTATCTATCTTCATGCCTTAGGTAGCGTTATTGTTATGGATGTGGCTAAAAATATGTGATTATCAATCCTCTATGTAGTTAGATAATATAGAGTGAGTTGTTTGTATCACCCCCATAGATATGGAAGTGATCCTTATTTTTGAACCACTTTTCCTTCAATCCTTCAACATATACATTCTCATGAAAATACCCTAATATACCTACATTTTGGGTAGACATAATCAATTTCATTAAACTCATTAGTTTATTCTCCTAGATGAGTGATTTATAGGATTACATTGTTGGAATCCTAGGCTGGTATACATCGATTATGGCATACCTTTAGATGTGTGACTTCTTGAGTATATAGGGATATTCTAGTTATATGGTCTATAGATATATACAATTGTATAGATGAATATATTTTCCTATGTTGTATTCTTTGTGTTTTTGGATGTCCTAAGGATTATTTTCATACTCACCCATGCATGGGGTTTTTCTCATGTGTCATATCTTGTCAATACAATCAACCTTTTGAAAGATTCCATGATAAAATAGGACCATACGGTTCTTTGTGACACTGGACATATAGAGGTGTGTTCTGGTGGCTTTGAAAATAGTTTTTATTATATAAATTTAGGTTGAAATTCTATTTTATACATTTTATGGTGGTCAGGTATTTGTCCCTATTTACTTTCATTTATTTTATATCATACTCTGGTGGTGGGATTTATATGTATCCATGCATGCTTGTTCCATTTTTTTATATTATATATTTGTATAGGATTTGGTTATTTGTGTGTGTACTAGTATTTATCCTAAGGCCTCCCATGTCAATGATACGCTTTCTTGGAGCTATTTTCTTTCCTTTTGACTATTGGTGGTCGGCTTGGGGAGTCCCGATATGGGGCCCATTTAGATAGTTCATGAAAATAATAACATGTGGAAAACATACAATTCATATCAATGATCATAATATTGATTCATGGAAGAAATAATTGTAGTTCATATAACATGAATCATAAATAAATAAAATAACATGATCCAAGAAATAATAAAATTGAAATGAGACAAAAATTAGATGATTAAACATAATACTAAAAAATTATTCCTCAAGGATACCCACCATGACATTAAAAGAATGATAGGATTTGGATAACAAAAAATGAACCAACATCAAGCTTGGTATGTTCTTCTATATACCCTTTTTTGGGCTTGGGATAACTCTCATGTACCTTATTTAAAGCACTGGATAATCTCATATGAATCTTTTGAGATCATTTTACATTAATCATTATTTGATTCATTCTGTCCCACCATTCAAATAATCGATACATTTATTTTACATAATATCATATAAAAATCCTCATATTAGAAACCATGAAAAAATATTATATTCAAAAATCATTTCATCTTATATTAACCTATTGAAATGAAATTTGATTCACAATAATTTTAAAATTTCTTCATAAAAAATCTATCAAAAATATGTGTGTTTTATAAACATTTAATCATATCATAACCTATGGAAATGATATATGTTTAATAATAATTTCTTCCTATAATCAAATAATATACTAAGGAAAAAGATATGGGTTTCACTATCATTGTTTAGAGTAATAATCCATGGAAGAAATTTGGGATTCATAAACCCCTATTCATTATAAACCATTCAGGAAAATAATAATAAGGATATAATTGGTTCATATCCCCAATAAATCTTAAGTTACCTAAAATGATGTCATCAAAGATATAAAATTATTTTAAAAGATAAATCACATGGAACGTTTATTGATGAAGATAATTTTTCTTCTAAAATTAAATTTTAAAATAAAAAACAATTTTTATATCATTTTATTTGAAAAAACATGATTTTTTTAATCAATCTATTAAAAATCAATAAAAACTTTTAATTATAAAAAATAATTTCCTCTTTGAAGATATATTTAAAATCCAAAACTATATTTAAAATACATTACCAATAAAATAAAATTTATAATTTATAAAGTAATATTTACAAAAAATAATGGTCTCGATGGAGGGAAATTTAATACAATCTATACACAATGATTCATTTCATATTTTTGGTAAAATCCAAATGAGGATTATTTTGAAAAATGGCATGATGATTTATAATAATTATTATTTTAAACAAGATGAGAAAATTTACTTAATAAATCATGTTAATAAAATGTTTGAAACAATTTTATAACTATTTTTATAAATTATAGATTGGGAAAAGTAGGTTTTAATCGAGAACATAATTTTTTTGTATTTTTTTGAACTCATGTGTAAATAAAGAGAAGAAAAATAAAGTAAAAAATACATTCTCATGAAATAAATATAGTATAATAAAATTCAGTAATTTATTTGCACATAGATGATATTATTCTTTCTTAATAGTAATATTTATAAGCAATCGTGATAAAAGATGAGATTCTATCGTAAAATCCTTACCACTTTGGTAAATTAGAAACATATACACCAAGAAGAAATATCAATAAGTGAAACATAAAATATCATGAATATAAATAAATTCAGGCTTTTAAATTTCAAATGGGTTGTATATACAGATCATTCAATAAGATAGTTACATAACAAACTCATATATCTGAAAGAAGGAAGATTGAGTTAATAATCCCATACCAATTTGGTATCTTTTGAATCGTAAAATCCATTAAAGATATAAAATAAAATTGATATGTATATATCAATAATATTATTTTAAATAATAATAAAATTTATTCATTTTATGTATAAAACCGAAAAATAAGAAACCCATGGTGAATATGGCATGTGTCTAAGAGAAAAAACAAAAAGGAGACAACATTCTCTTACCGTATGTCTCAACTTCATTCAATCTTGATAGAACCTACTATATAAAAAAAATTTATTAAAAAAATTTTGTTGAAGAAAACATTCATATTAACTACATTATATTATTTAATTACGTCATTTTTCATACCATTTTAATTACAATTCCATGTTAATTTCATGTTTTAGCTAACGACCACTATGTTTTTTATATGTTTTTAATTTTTATTTTTTCTCCTATTTGTTTGATTATGATTACATAGTCCATATAATAATAATTATAAAAATAATAATAACATAATTATAAAAATTTTAAATGAAATATAATTTTAATTCCAATCATGAATTATTTCTTTGAAAGATTTGGTACATTATGATCATGGAGACGGTAAGTCGTATGTACGAATGAGTAACATTTCCATTTTTCAAAGATCATTATAAAAAAAAGGTAAGTAATATATTATTTTTTATTGAAAGATTAAAATATAATATATACCATATTATTTATTTAAATACATTTATAAATATCATACAAGTGTCGTGGTAATGAAAATAGAGTCACAACACATCATGATGGAAGTGGTCAACAAGTTCACAAATGACTATATCATATTTCAGTACGATAATACATAAGAATGAAAACCATAAATTTTCTTTTTGTAATTAAAAATATCACATATATATCATAAATATTTCATGTTTATATAATATATTCTTTAAAATTATTTTTATTATCCTCCATTTTATGCGTTAGTGAAAAATAAAGACATCACTTCACGAGGCAGTAGTCCACTATGCCCACGAGTGATGTTACTATATTACATTAGGAATAAAAATATAAAGAAATGAATATATGATATAATTAATCCAAAGGTATAATTATGTTATAAAAATCATATATATACATTATATACATCATCATACCAAATCTTCAGAGCAGCTAATGGAAAAATAAATGACATCGATTCATGAGGTGGTAGTCTGTTGTTCACACGAACAATGATTTCGGAAAAACAATTGATAGATTTTGATATGGTGGAAGAAAATGTAATTAAAATTAAAATATATTAGTATATTTATTATACTTATGTTATTATATTATATTTTTTTTAATAATAATTAATTGATGTTGTATTAAAAACAAAATAAAGAATCTCATTTAAGAGTGTTACCTATTATTCACATAACCTCCTCGTGTTTGAAAAAAAAATCCTACCTGTGATATATTTGTGAAAAAAAATTATTATTTTATGAATATTTGAGATAATTACTGAACTTAATTTTTTAGGTATTTTTGGATCCAAATGTTTTTGATGTTGTGAATAAGAGAGGAGAGTGGGTGGCCTTTTATGAGAAAGGTGATCGGCATAATTTTAATTTTTAAAACAAAAAAAAAGTAACCACATTTTTCTCATGAAAAAAACCTCTAAAATGGATTATTATAGATAGTTGTAAGTTATATAGGCTAAATATGGATATAAAAAATATTTTAAATAAGTTTTTAAGTCATTTTAACCATCATACTTTTATTTTAACCCATGATAATCCCATTTTTACCTTTACCATGAGAGTAAATTATTATTATCTTCACAATAACTTTTGGTAAAAAATTTAAGTTGAAATTATTAGATAATATATATTAATATAACTTCAAATATGGAATCCATTTTTTCAAATTCATATAAGAGTAATATTTTTATTTAAAATTAATCTTGAATATGCGATGAGAAAGTTGGTTTCGAATAGAAAATTTTCTAATGATTAAAATGTTTTTATATCAATTTTCAATATTAAATTGATTACTGTTAAAAAAATGTTATTAATTGAATAATAATTTTAATTATGTTCAATTTAAACTAGTTTTAAATATAATTTATCATTATGAAAAAATTAAATAAAATTATGGTTTTCAATTAAAATTCCTTATATCTAAAATTTATAAATAAATTAACTATTTCATATAATTCATAAAAATTAACCCTAATATAATTTTAAATTTATGATTGTAAAAAATTATTATATTATAATTACAATTTCATGATGTTTGAAAAATTATTCTCAAATAAGAAGACTAAACGTTTTTATAGAAAAATAATGTTTTTAAGTGTATAATTGTATATATTAATATCTGATATTTTTAAAATACATAACATGAATATGACATAGTTTATTTAATATATAATTTATTAATTTCATTCAAATCATTCAAAAAAAGTGTTTTTAAAATATTTATTGAGGTAAAACATGTTTTTTCATAAAAATTGAATTCAAGAAAATGAATTTGTTAATTGATTCTATTTTCATTTTTAATTAATTTGCAACCCATGAATTAATAAAATATATATGTTAAAAACATATAATTCCATAATTAATTTAATAATATTAATGCTTTCCATTATAACTACTTGGTGATTAAAACCATATTAAATAATAGTATTTTTATTAATAATTCACTTTTTCTTTAAATTCATTATTCCATGTAACACAACCTAATATCATTGATTCTTATAACATAAGATAAAATAAGTTTTTGTTTGTTGAAATAAATAATAATATTATTTTAAAAAAATCACAAAATCGAGGGTGTTTCAGTATTCAATCAATATCTAAGATTTACCTCTGTGTTCTTGAAAAATATACATCTTTATCTAAACCCTAAGTTGAACATCAATACAACAGATCAACATAAAATTAATGGCTATCCTGAGAAGACAATACAGAGAGTTGATGTAATGTTGGGATAATTCTTTAGGACATCCATAGAGTATGAGACCAATAACCTCACTTGGTCAGGTTCTCTTATGATAATATTTTCTAATGAAGAATCCAAATAGCACTATATGAAGCCCTATATAAGAAGATATGTTTGACACCTACGTGTTGAAAATAATAAGGTGAATTATAATGGTTGGGTTATTAAATGGTCATGGAAATATTACAAAAAATTAATACCATTTAACAAAATATCAGGTATTTTTTATGTCGATAAAAGAGTGATGAAACAAATCAAAACTGATACTTGATGTTTTAGTTTAGAGATATATTATTCCTCCTCAAATCATTATGGAAGATTTTATAGATATTTTGGAAGAAGGGAATACAATTTCCCAGGTATATAGACCCCATTTAAATTTTTTATCACATTAATTCTATGGAATGTTCACTAGAACATCTATTTACCATGAATCAGGTACATGATGTATTCCAGGTATCCATCTTAATGAATATATAATAAATCTTTAAAATGTGATGAATTAAAAGTTGGTAAATCTAGAACCTAATATCTATTCTGAGGAACAACTAGTGAAGATCATTGATTATAGTGATAATTTGATACCCCATAAGACAACATGCCTAGTCAAATTACTATTTTAAAACCATATGTATATAAAGGTTACATTGGAACTCTAGGAAGTGATGAAGGAGATATACCCTAAACATTTTCAATTTATTATGCAAGACAAAATTTCAAGGATAAAATTCCTTAAGGGGGAGCCCAAAATTTATCAATTGGATTTAACTTATTAAAATTATTTTATATAGTTTAAAGCACATTCATCACATTGAAAGAATGAAAGAAACATTTTTATCATAAATGAAGAATTATACATGAGTTATAAAATAATTGAATCATAATTAAAAATATTAAAATTGGATAATAAATATAAAATAATAAAATTAGTATTGAAAATTTTTTATGGGGTCATTCCACAAGAATAACTACTCCTGCAACTAAATATATAGAAATAAAAAAGATTTTTAATAATAAAATGTTGAATTTTAAGATAAATTTATATATTTATATATATATATGTGATAGAAAATATAATTTAATGAATGATTAATGGAATAAGAATTATTTTTAAAAAAACTAGTTTACCAATATAACTATAATAATTATGACTATTGGAAAAGTAATTTGACTCTTGGAACAGTAATCCGGCTATTAGTATTTGTAATCTAACTATAAGAATATAAACCTCACCTATGGAAGTTTAAAATAATATTTAGGTAACTTGAAATTGAAAATATAATATATTTAAATGTTTGTAAAAGAAGACAAATGTTTTAAAAATGATAATGTATGTGTTTGTTTTTTATAAAACATAAATGATTTATTCCCAGTTTTTTAATAAATATAGTGATATAAAATACATTTTACTCACATAAAATGGATTTATAATTTAATATTTTTTTATATTATAATGATAATATAATTTTATAATACCATAATTAATTTTTCAAAGGGTTATAAAATCATTAATAATATTAAAATAGTTATTTTTATAATAAATGGGGATTTTATTTAAATATTTAAGTTTTCATATGTATAAAACAATTAACAATAAATTGATTCAATTTTTTAAATTTACACATTTAAAAAAGTTTGGGATATTTTTTTTCTTTTTTTATAAAATAGTTGAATATTTTTTGGATAGTAAAATATAGTAATTTCGGAACTTCAAATTTATAATCCATATAAATGAATTTTTGAGTCATGAGTGATGTAAAACTCATTATTTAGAAAAAAATTAATTTATAGTTTATAGTCTCATGAATCAATACTTTTGATAGTCTTTATCCAAAATAATAAAGTAATTAATATAAGGATAATAATACCCTTATCCTCCGCTTATAAAAACCACCTCTCACAAATACTTCTACTCACACCATCTAAGCCTTTATAATTACAAAAAATATCTAAAACCCTATAATATCAACAATATTCACGTTCATTTTCTAACATACTCACCCAAACACTAATTAGGAATTCATTGAGGGGTCCTTAAAGGAGGTGATATTCATGATGTAATGTTCAAAAACTGCATATTTTAATTAATTATATTCTTATACTTATCCTCACCTCCTTTATCCAAAAAAATAATATTATTCACGTATCATGTATATATCTTAATTTTAATTTATAATGGAATATTTATATTCACCTCTTTTCTTATATCCAATTCTTTAAAGAAAAACAAAACAATTGTCCATATTGTGTCTGTTAAATGTCATCGTGGACGATGTGTTTTGGTTTCTTCTAATGAATTCATGTATGGTTTAAATTAACATATAATTGTTTAAAGTTAAATATTAATATATATTATATGTGGTTTCACATTATGGAATGAGTATTTGACCACAAAATTAAATAAATTGTCAACAGTTTGGGATGGTCATTAAACCACAAAAAGAAACTACACATTTATCATTCACATTTAATTAAATGAATAATCTTCATGTCAGAGAAAAAATGATATATGGGTCCTTTTCAATATCTCTATGTGCATGAATAAAATATCATTTCACTTTTATAGTTGTATTACCATTTTAATAGAACTAGCATTATTATACAAAAGTTAACCAATAATGAAACCATGAAATGTATGCTCCCAAAAAACAAAATTGAACATTATAAATATTCAAAATAGATATAAATTAACATAATAAAAATATAATAATAAACATAAGTCAAGTATTTTATTTTGTAACTAACGACACTAATTTTATTATGATTTAATGTTTGTGCAAGTGCATAATGCATACAGACATAACGTAAGGCATCTCTATGATCCACCATATTTCATTTTGGTTATACTTAATCTATCTTCACCACAATTTATCCCTTAATTATTTTTATATAATTTTTATATATTCATTATTTATGCTCCAAACCAATATATCTATCTTAATTATTTTATATTTTTTGGGTAAATAAATTTTTAAATTGTTCCCTTATAAATTCCTCTAGATAGGAAAACATGATTAAAGGGATCTTCTTTGTTTCATAAAATATTTCAAGTAAAATCCATAAAATATTTTAAGCAACCTATATTTTATAAAATAAATCAGTTTATCTAGAAATGAAATGAATTTATTTTTTATTCTATGTAAATTTTTATTCGTATATTCTCTATAAAGAATATTTAATCTTTTCACTCAAATGGCACTCAAGTGAGAAATTTATAATGTAACCTAACCACTCAACTTAAAATTTTAATATAATTTGGACATTGTTATTCATGGTTTACTCTTATTTTTCCATTATAAATTTCCAAAAATTATTTAAATCACTTATATTGTGTACATCATTATGATACAGTCCTTGGTTATGCCTTTTGACATGATTATAAGACCCATTTTATTCCATGGACAACCCTTATTTCTATTCTTATTGTTTTATTTATATATGTGACACGCATATGAATGTACATGTTTTAATTGGTTAAACAAGATATATCTCTAATTAATTGGGTAATGTTTTAGTCTTATAAGATGATAATTATGAGATTAAAGAGTACACCTAATCCATTATGAGAATTAGTCCACTATATGATGTTGTCTTTATTGTTATTATAAACTCTTTTTTATGTCATGGTATATGTTATTTCCATATTCCAATGATTCTATGATATGATTATTACATGTTCTATATGTAATGCCCCAATATGTTTATTCATGATCCATTCCCTTTATTTTAACATTGTATGACTTATTATTCTTATTCCTCATTTCAATTCTATATTTTCATGCTTAATTGACTTTTTTGCTCACCCCTTTTGTCTATCTACTCCCCATGTCATCCTATGATGTTGTTGTATCTCACAGAAATTTTTAATCGAATTATTGAGAGTTTTAAAATAATATTTTATTCTAGTATTTTATTTTCTTGTTATGTATCTGGTCATTAAAAGGCACAATGTTTTTCTAATCCATTATTTGCATTTGATAAATTTTTATGATTGAAATCATGTAATAATATGTGTAAAATTATTGGATGTCATTAATTTTGGTATAACCAATTAAAAAATAATTTGTTTTTGTTTTTTTAACATGACATTTCATGAATACCATGACTCATTAATTGTGGTACTTCTAGATGATATATTAGTTTACCCTTAGAATAAGGGGGAATGTTTAGGGTTTGAGAGCAGTTTTGGAAACCGTGATGAATTATTGACAATATTTGAAGTATTATAAATATAATTCCTAGATTTGGTAAGTATTAATATTTTAAAATTTAGTATCAAAAAAACTATTTTTAGGTGGTCGTGGGAAGGTGAAAGTCATTATCACATGGGATAAACCACATAATGTCTTCAAAATTAAATGATTCATGGGTTTGAATAGAAATTCAAAAAGATTCATTAAGGATTTTGTGATGTTTTTTCTCTGATTACCACTCCCACTATGAAATGAGTGATGTTCTTATGGAATGATATGTGTAAAATTTATTCTTTTGAGTTTAAATGACATGTAACTTTGGTGAAAATATTGAATCTTCTAGAGGATGGATATGGCTACATTTTCATCTTTTAAAAATCAAATTTGGGTTTGGGGTGTACCCTTATAAAGGGTGACTACATGATATCCTATGGTTCAAGAAAACGTAGGCTTCACGAGAATAAATATCTTACCCATGATCTCAAATTATAAGTTATAATACATGTTCTTTAAAGTTAATAATATTAAATTTTTGAATAAATTTTTACTGGTTATTTCAACAAAAAATGATGGTGTTATATCTTCTCTTGAGAAGATTATAATATATAGCGTTTTCATTAGATGGATTAACTATATAATTTTGTTATCAATTTTTCATACACACCTCATATAGGGAATTTTATTGATGGATCTTTAATTAATAATATTTTGACCATGAAAATGAAATAATCTTCAGAAGAGTGGAATCAAATACCTCTCTTTTATTAGTTTTAGTTAGTAGTCTAGGAGAATAAGTGTGAGGTTGTATGGGGGTGTGTTTTCTGACCACTTGTCTTCTCAAGAGTAATCATTCGGAGAAATTATTTTTTATCAAAATATTTGGAATTAAGGGTTTTCCTCACAACTACAAATTTGAACTTTATCAGCGCTAGAAAAGTGCATTAATAGTGTTAAAAAAGTGTTGTTAATCGAGGAAAAGATAATTGGGGTCCCATTTATCAGCTCACAGAAAAGCACTGATAAAGGCCTCTTTTATCAGTGATAAATGGTGCTGATAAACGACCCCTTTATCAGCACTAAAAAAACACTGATAACAGGGGTCCTTTATCAGCACCTTTTTTAGGGCTGAAAAGGAGAAATTCTAGCAGCACTTTTTTAGCCCTGATAAAAGTTAAAAAATATATATAATGTGTGGGGAGGATATTTTAACAGTGCTTGACCCCCCTTTACCAGCGCTAGGCAGACCCCTCCCACTCTCCCACGTGTTTCCCTTCCCCGCGCATCGCCCAACATGCCCGCGTGTACCACCTTACTTCCACCCAAACTCAAACCCACGATCTCCCCCCTTGTGAGCCTGCACCTTTACCACTAATCCATTTCGTTTTTTCTCCATTTAATGATATATATATATAGTTATATTTAATTCATATTTTAATATAGATTCATATTAATAGAAATATATTTAGTTATATTAATACATATATATTTACTCATTTATTAATATATATATATATATATATATATATATATTTATATTTATTTATTTATTTTTAAATAAATATATATTTATATTTATTTATATATCTATAGATATATTTATTCATATATTAATATAGATTCATATTAATATAAATAAATTTAGTTATATTAATACATATATATTTATTCATATGTTAGTATATATATATATTTATGCGTATATTAAATTATATTTATATTTATTTATATATATATTTAGTTATAATTTTTTACCCATAAATTTTTTTTATATTAATATATATTTATAAGATTATTTTTAAATACATTTATAAAATATGTTTTTTATGTGTGTTTATAAACAAATAAATAAATACATACATACATACATATATACATGCATACATGCATATATACAACACACACACATGGAGAGACACACACCTAGAGATATATATATATATATGTATATATGTATATATACATGAATAAATACATATATATGTGTATTTGAAAAGCCATAGAATGTTAAAATGACCATAACTTCTAATCCAGAAGTCTATTTCAACTCTACAACCAATAAAATTGATGAAAATGAAACAAAATTCGATATGATATGTGGTACGGTCCTAGAGGACATTCGCATTAGATCTTATAAATCTTTGAAGGATAAAAAATTGGGGTATCTAGATTAAAAACTCAGTTTTGGAGGCCTTTTGGGCCTTTTGGGGCATCAATAAATGTGACTGAAAATTTCCTCATTCAATAGCTTTTAGATTTCATTGCAAGCTTTGATTTGATATGTTTTTGAACTCAAATGGACACCTAGATCATATGTTATGGTCATTTGATGTTTGAGTTACATTTTTAAGTTTTTTAGATCTTTTATTCATTTTTTTTTGATTTTTTGTGTCTTCAAATTGTTATTAAATGATTATTAATCGATGATAAATAAAACTATTAATTATTTATATTTTTTAAAATATTTTAAATCCATTTTCAAGAAATTTATTATATGTTAAATTTAATAGTCTATTTATACTTATCTAAAACATATTTTAAAAATATATACTATATTAATATCTATATAAATATACTTATATAACAATATATTATTTTTCATGATTTCTTTAAATATAGATTTTATCACCACTAGGAAAAAGTTCTGATAAATCCCTCCTTTTTAAGCTCTTTTAAAAAAGTGCTGATAATGGGTCACTTTTAACAGTGCTTTTTTAGCACTTTTAAAAGTTCTGATTTATCAGTGCTTTTTTTGTGCTGATAAATGGGGGGCCTTTATCAGTGATTTTCTTAGAATGGATAAATGGTGGTGCTTCCCTTGCATATTTTTGTAGTTTTTCCTTATCGTGGGGAGGGCGTCAGCAAGTGGACATTACTTTTTTGGAATTCTTATGTTTCTGTAACTGATATGCTGTGAATTTTTCTTTGGGAAATGTTGTGATGTGAGATTTCCACTATTTCAAAAGAAGGATAACCATGGAAACATTATGAGGATCTATGATATGTGGTGATTATTCTAGTGACAATTTATGAGATAATAAATCACTATATTTCTATTTTGTTATTATACATTACAATAGTTCATATATGAGAACTAAATATATTCGAGAGTACATCTGCAAATTTATGTTTTCACACGAATGTGGGAAAATGTTTCTATGTATTTCATGGTTTTGTTTCCACAGATCCCTCAATTGGATAATTTAATATGGATTATAAAAAGATAGGTTGACCAAATATTCTCACATTACACCAATTCGAGATGAAAAAAAGGATAACTGCATAGGTCATCTATACATGTCACATATTTTCAGAAATTGTAATGATTTTTTCTGATATAGTCTCTCATAGTGATTTATGATTGAATTCTCACTTATTGATAGGCCTCTATGAGGTCATGTGAACCAAAATATATTTTAACATAGAATATCTTCCGTATATGGATGGCCACACATAAGGAGATATTCATATTCGGGATGATATTATACATACCAGTGTTTATGACTATGGTCAAGGTTAGGAAGACCATTTTGG
Source organism: Viscum album (assembly GCA_963277665.1). NCBI lineage: Eukaryota > Viridiplantae > Streptophyta > Magnoliopsida > Santalales > Viscaceae > Viscum > Viscum album. The sequence continues at coordinate 496,686,187 of OY728151.1, read as the reverse complement.
AATGGTTGAGTTTTCATGTCGTAATAGATAGATGAATTCTATAATCATGGATCATTTGAGGTCTTTATGGTCATTCTTATAGATCACCTATGTATTGATTCGATAGTGATGATTGTTCCATAGTTGGATAAGTTTATTATAAGAGTCATGGGCTAGGATTCAATTGATTCATTAAAGAATTTTTAAGGCTCATATCTACTATAAATCATATGTTGATCTTCATCAATGATCATTGGAATATTTAGTTGGTGAAAACGTGTTCGTAACAGTTTCACCTCAGTTGGTTCAATGATGTATTGGGAAATAATAAAATCATGAATTGAGGATTTTGAATCATTTTGAGATTAATGAGTGAGTAGGGAAAGTGGAAAACTGTTTGAAACTACAACCATAGATGGCTTCAAACCCTAAGTCATTTCATATATCACAATATGGAATGTATCTTTTTGGCCCTTATCTTTTTATGTTCTAGTAGGATCTTGATGTCGATATTTATTTATCTGAGCCGTATCAACTCATTTGGAATCTTGATTCTAATACAATGGTTCTTCATGGAATGATGATATCAGTGGTTTGTGTTCTATGGAAATAGGGTTTTGATGTCAGGAAAAACTAGTGTTTGAGGAACTGATTTGATATTAGTGGAGACATCTCTTCTATAGAGAAACATATTGATATAATTTATTGATATTGATTTTTTAATTGTGGGGAGTGTGTAATATTTTATTATATTATTTTTGGTACTTTTACACAGTTGTTTTGATTCACTTTTATTTCTGGTTTGTATTGGATATTTCATTGATGTAGAGGTTTTTTAAGAAAATTAGACAATTTTAAGGCATGTATGATTATTTGAATTAATAGAGAAATTTTACAAATTTTCTAATGGTTTTTGAGAGTTCAATTTTTTTGTCTAGGGAGAGATTTATGGTTTTGGGGGTTTTGTGGTCTTCTATTTCTGGGTGAATACTGCAGATAGAACGTAAACTATAAATTCATTATTTACAATGTCAATTCTCTACAGTCCCCATGATGTGAGAATGGATTATGGTTTTAATTATTTATATTTTAAAAATAAATTATTATAATAATTTTCATATATACTGTTTTTACTAGAGGCTGTTCATTTTTAACGTATGCGAATATGATGGATTCTGACAAAAACACTTGATATATGATGTAATTAACTCATTCTGAACTATTATAATTGTCATTTATTCTTTATTTAATTAGGCTTTCTATAGGGGCTTATCATAGAAACACTCGTACATTTCATATGCACATTAATATAAATCTTTGCATCTGGATGTCACAGGTTGGCCTTTGATATTCAGTGAGTCTCTTTACTATAGTTTCCTCTATTTCTATAACACCACTCATTGGAAGTTTTATAATATCATGTTTTCATATTGATTTCGATAATTATATTTATGGTTCTCATAATTTTTTTTATGTTCTCCTTTTAATTGATTATTCTTTGGTGTTTTCCCATTATAGTAATCGATTAGATCATTGATTAAATGGTAGGTGGGTCAAAATTATTTTTACAGACAAATGAAATCATTAATATCTTGATTTATTTTTAATATGATTTTAAATGTTTTAAAATGAAAATTAAATATGATTTAAGGATGATTTTAAAAAAACAATGGATATTCTAAAAATCATCCTACTGTTAATTGAATAAAAATGTGTAGGATGATTTTGCGAAATATTAATGGTGTGATTTGGAAGTTGATTTTTAGATAAACGGATTCAAATTGATTATTAATTAAATGGAAACGAATTAATGAAAAATTATGATTTGGTTTTGAACTGAAAAATTCATTTTGATAATTGAATGTGGGAAATTTTATTTTAAATTTATTTGAAATGACTTATTTTCCCATGATTTTTTGATTTATTAATGGATGCATATGTATGACTGAGAAGTTAAATGGTAATGGGAACCATAACATTATTATATTAACCCTAGAGATGTATTGATGATGATATCACTAATATATCCATATTTAAAATTAATTTCTCTTAGATGGGGAGTTTATGTCTATCTATCTAAGTCATGGGCCAATTTTCCATATTGATCTTAGGTCACTAGTTGAGTAGTACAAGAATCTTATTATTAGAATCTAAGATACTGAATATATCGATACATGGTTCGATAGTATAATAGTTTGGATGATTACATATTATTGAATTTTTGACCAGTTTTATTCATGTCAATTTATTTATATAAAATAATTATTTAAATTATCTATTAAAGAATGCTTTGATATATCTTTCAACCCTATTAATTATTTCAGTATTATTTTTAAAATATGTAAATGTAAGTCAATATCCTATTTTATTTAAATTTAAATCATATTTTGTTTAATTGTTATAGAATTTAATATGGAAAACTTAGTGAAACCCTACATGGTTTTATATCTTAAAACCTACATTTTCCATCAAGATTTAGTACATTATGTTATTATAGTTACAAGAAATAGAAAAGAACCACTTACTGATGGATGATGTTCTTGATCTTTAGGACCAAGAAATATTGGGGTGACTGGTGCCGATGTGATCTACCTCATACATTGGTTCATCATTTAGCTTTATTTTGGTAGGTGTTGTGTATTTTTTTATGTAATTTTTTTGTGTGTTTTATCTATTTTTTTGGAACATTATACCTTTGTATTGTTCATCGTACCAACTTGTATCATATAAATATGAATTTATTATGGAAAAATAGTTTCATCATGATTCTTATATAGTGTCAGGTGGATGCAGAAAACCCATGGGGATTTAGAATTCCCTTTGGGAGATGATAGAGATGGGTAAAGTATCTTGGTATCAAGGAAATCAGACTAGTCCATGATACTACCATTGATTAAAATTATGTTTCCCATTTTAAATAATTTTTTAATATTATTTGAGTAATTTTATAAACACATAGTGAATCCTCCAAAACCAATTTTATCTATTAAGGTTAAAAATTTAATCCTTTAATAACATGACATACATCCACATCACCAATGTTAATATTATATTGAAATCTGTTTATAGAAATATAAAATATTAAAAATCTAGAATTTGAAAAAAAAACTAGTAAAAATATCTAATAAGGTATATTGTTATAATAATTTTAACCTATAGATTCCAAAACCAATTTTAGAAATTAGAGATGAATTTCTATATATATATTATTATAATAATACCCTCTAAATACCCTTACAATTATCACAAAAACCGTGGATTATAAATTTACTCTTTCCTTCTCCTAATAGATCCCTAAGAATGTGTTCCCAATATCATAAGAAACTCATCTCAAGAATTCAGAAGTGGGCTTTGGAGGTAAGTGTGCCTATCTATCACCTCTTTATTCATTTTAATTTTTTATATTATTCAATTTGATATCCAATTATTCATGTTACAGTATTTTTTACTCATACCTCTTATTATGATTAAGATTTCCATGTTATGAGATACCACCATCCTCTCTCATTAAATCTATCCATGAATAATTTTTTATAACCATTTGTTGTTGAATTTTACATTTCGTTTTCCATTCTAATGAGTATAATAGTGAATAAAAATTCACATTTCCACTCATAAGTATTCACATATATTTTAAAATACTGTATTTATTAGGGAATCCTATGTTTCAAATCTACATACATTAATTGTGGGGTTCAGAGTGATGAAATATTTTCACATGTTTTTTGATCTTTGTGTCACACTAATGTGCGTACATGATAATAATGTGATGAATCGGACTATAATTATATATCATTTTAAATAATTAGGTAATATTTTATCTCATGAGATTCAATGTATTGTGAATGAGATGTTATTTTAAGCACATGATATAATTATTTGATTATAGATATTGATGACTTAGGATAATTATATTAAGTATAATGTATTTGACACATTATTATGTTTTCTTGAGGTTTTTATATTATATCATTATTTTATTATCATATTTATAATTCTCACTCATTATATGTCACCTTGATATTTACATTTCAAAAAAACTATTTATTTTATGACTCTGGTTTTTTATTCCTATATTTGGTTTTATATCTCCCCAATTTCTTATATAATTTCTTTGGTTATCCATTGAAATCCTGAAATAATATTGGAATTTTTATTACATTCTATGGATTTTTTAATAAGGTAATTTTATCCATGTTATCTTTATTATGATATGTAACTAATTACCCATTTAAAAGAGGCCTCATGATCTTCTATGATTTAATTATTTTTAAATTTTTATAATGAATCGTTAAATAAATTATATTAATGATATGGGTTTCCCAGACATGCTCCATCCTAACATGAATTTTAACATACTTTACATATCAATACTCATTTTCTATGGTCCCAAGTATAACATAAAATAGATCATAATGTTCCTAAATTTAAGTATATTATATAAAAGTATCCTTTATATATAATACAAATAATATTTTGATTTCATCCTTAAAGGAACTCTTCATTTATTTCGTGATGATTTATAGAGATTTAGTGAGTAAAAATGTCATCACATTAAATTCATATTTCCTTGAACATGTATAAATATAACCCTTAAGGATGTCCTTTTTATCCTATACTTAATGATATCACCATATGTAATACACGATATATTAATATTGGAAAAAATGTTACTAATTGAAAAAGGCATTAATTTGTTGTGGTGGATACATTTCCTTTATTATGATCTTATTAACTGCCCAAAAATTCACACTGACCAATCTTTATTTTATGAAAAATTACTAGGGAACCCTATGGTGAAAAACATATCTGTATAAACACATATTCCATACTCTCCTATAGTTTCTTATTCAGTTATTTGAGTTAAGTTGTATCCATTTTTTATAGAGTCATGGATATTGGTAATGATATGGGTATATGATCGATTGAAAACTAAACTACATGTATCATAAGAAGATCATTATTTTATTCATGAAACATATCAGTATATTCATATACAATGATAATGTAATCAAGAAGACCTTTCCCTTAGTCTTGTTCATTTGATCTAGATACACTTTCTCATAAGGAAATGATATTCAAGACTCTAATGTTGATTTGAATGGAGATTCATCACAAACATTTCTTATATAATGAATCGATAGTGATTTTTGATATAGATGTATATTAAATTCTCCTGGAAATTTTTGTCATCTTCATATAATTGAAACAATTATATTCATAGTGTAACATAGAATTCATTTTAAAGGAGTATCACATGTTTGTTTGGGAAACATATCCTAAAAATATGGATAGATGATATTTTATATACTTTAGTTGAAATAATTACATATTCCTATGTTTTTCATTGATAAATATTTAAAAAATAGGTGAATATTTTAGGAATTTTATAAACACAATCCTAGTGATAATATTTGATTAGTTCCTTTGGAGACAAGATTCCCTTCCATCTTATTTCTTGAAGGATATTCAAAATCTCCAAGAAATATTTTCTCACATAATACTATCTTAATAATACCCTAAAAATGATTATTCATAACATGGGTAAGGTTACATAAGAAAGGGAGATCTCAAATGATCAATAAGTGTGAATATAGAAGATATCAGTCTATGACCATATTAAAGAAAAATAAAAGAATAAGGATGTGTTATCTTGAATATAACATTTAATGGTATACCGAAACTATAATAGATTAAAAACAAGAATCATGGAATGAAGCATTATCTTTTTAGAAAACATGTCACATAAGATTGAGGGATCACTATAAATCAGTAATGAACATGTCATCAAATTGTGTCCCCATCACAATTATACAAAGCAATGTCCAAATTAAATATTATCTTCCAAGACCATCACCACAATGGATAATATCATATCATTTATTTCCCATTGTTGATAATGAAACTCATTTTCCCTAGATTTAATATGGACTCGCCTATTTCACATAGTGGATCAAGCCCATTGACTTGTTTCTAATTTTTTATCTCATTATATATAATGCTTTACGAAATGAATTTGAGGTAGAGGCATATACCAGACATCACATAAAATAACCCATACTTATTTTTGTCATAATATCAAAAAACATCAATCATATCATCACATCCTAATTCATGTAAATAAAATTGTTTTCATAAATAATTCATTAATTCCCTATATCATAACCTATGAAATATAAATAAGTTTCATAAACATTTCATCAATATTAACATTTACTATCTAGGTATTGAATAAGAATGGTATCCTACAATCATATCCCTTGCAATGAATAAGCACAATGAAAGGTTTTCATTTTATATAGAAACTTATTTAAAAAGATCACTTGGAATAGTTCATGATAAAAATATCACTTCAAATTTGAAAAAACCTCTTTAAAATATAAAACATTTTCTAATTTTTTTTAATTGATAATATCCTTCGAAACATGTAATAGATTCTTTTAAAATAATTTAAAACATTTCTTGGTGAATAATTACTTTGAATTTTGTTAATACATATAGATTCATATAATATTTTGAAGATATTTTTATTTGGATATAATGATTGATTATTTGAAAAGAATAGTTAAAAAATTGGCTTTTGATAATAGTTGGAAATTCTATTCATACTAAACATGTTTAAATAGCGATTCCACTCAAAAATTCTATTAAATCAAAAAATTAATATTTGAAATATGACTACCGGATTCCATTTAGACCATTTTTTAAAAACAATACTATTTATGGTAAAAATTTAATTTTAAAAAATAATAGAGAAATATTAATACATTGTCAAAACATTTTTAGTAATCAATGATATGGATGAAAAAGGTTTTTCAATTAAAGAGATAAATAAAGTCTATTTTATTTAAAAACATTATTTTTGAATAATGATTATATAAATAGTAGAAAATAAAGTATGAATATGTATTATAATGAAATAAATAGATTATAATAAATTTTTTGTGTTTCTTGAGAAATAAATCATAATATTTCAATATTAATATAATTAAAATAAACCATACATAAAAATAATGAGATTGTATCGTAAAACCGTAACCAAATTGGTTACTTTGAATCATAAGCTCCAAGAACGAATAAATTCAAATGAAATATAAAATAATATGAAAATAAATATTTTAATTATATTACATGTTAATTTGGTTGTATACACATCTCAAAAAAGATGATAGGTGCATAACTTAATGTATTCCAAAAATTATACTAATTGAGAAAAAAATCCATTTCTGTATTAGTAACATTGAAATAGTAAACCCCATGAAAGATATATTTAAAAATGGATATGTAAATACCCATATTATACAATATAATAAATTTAAAATACATTCATGGGAATTATATATACTATATATTATAAGAATCCTCTGAATATGGATTGTATCCCATAAAGATAAAGCAGGGACAAAAACCCCCTTAAATTAATTCTTAGCATCTCGCATGCATGTTTGAATAAAATTAATAATAAATTTTATTTTACTATAAATATTTTAAAGAACCATAATTGTATATATCATACCATTTATTATTTAATTATGACATTTTATTACTCATTTATATAAAATTACTTGTTAAAATCATGGTTAAGATTATAACTGTATCGTTTTTCTTGCATTTTTTATTTTGTATTTCCATTCCTATTCAGTTGATCATGGTTGGATCATATATATAGTTTTTATTTGATATAAATATAATAAATATTAACTATATATATATATATTTATTTATAGTTTTCCCTAAAATATTGAGACAGAAAATGAAATACACTGTTCATAGACACGGTGGTTTGTACATATTCATGATCTTTGTTTCCATTTTATTGATTGATTTAATAGATGAATATTATATTAAATAATAAAATTAATTAATAATTTTTATTCCATATATATAATATATATTCAATAATTTTACCTTAATTACCTTTCATGTAAAGAGTTAATTAAAAACAAATCACATTGCTTCATGAGGTAGTAGTATTCTATACACACAAATGATGTTATTATATCAACATATAGAAAGATATTAAAAGGTATATGTGATAGAATAATTAAAAAAGTATAATTATGTAAAAAATTTATTATATGTTTTTTTAATCTTTCTTAATTACTTTCCATGTAAAATGGAAATGAAAAAAAACATCACATATATTTATGTGGTGGTAGTCCTCCGTAAAGAAAACAAATATACTTATTTTCCAATGGGTTGGGATGTAATAAGAAAGATGTTAATTTATAATTACATAGGTACTATAATATCCTAAATATCTATAAAAATCAATATATCCATCATTGAATCCTTTAGTGAGAGTTGGTGATGTAATATGAATAACACCAGTTTGCATGGATCAAGTTAACCACACTCACGAATGATGATTTCATATGTCTTTTCATGTATGAGAATGGATATATGTTATGAAATTATAATAAAAACATATATTTTTTTTATCTAGTGGTGAATTTCTATAATCATTATTTTAGAATATGTAATAGAGTTATATTAATTTGTAATAAAAAAATTCCTAGTTAAAAATAATTCCCCCTCTTCAGACGACCTCTTCAGGTTATATCTAAATCCTTCCTATATTGAATTAATGATCAACCAATGGAATTTATTATTTGGTTTAGAAGTTAGTTAATACATTTTCTTAGGTATTTTAAGATCCATATAGATTTGGAAGGGTGAAAAAGAGAAGATATATGAGCTCTTTTATATGTGTTGTGTGTGGAAGACTTGATATGTTATGTTTGAAAAATGGGTCACAATATTTTTATGATGAAAAAATACTTCTAAAGAACCATTATAGAACCTTTTGCGTTATAAAGGCTATATATGGCCATAAAATGGGTTTTTGACTTGTTTATTGTTCATTTTACCTCCTATCATTCTACTTTAACCCCCAATAAACCAATTATACACTTAAATGCAATAACTAATTCTTACATTCTTCACAATTAATTATGGTCAACAATTAAGTTTAAGATATTACAAAATTTGAATTATTATGACAAAAAAAATTTGATCCATATTTACAAATTCCATTCATTGAAGTGGTGAATTTAATTTAAAATTAATCCCATTGAAACAATGAAAAATGGTTTTCTAAAGAAAACTTTTTCAATGGTTAAATAAATTAGATTTAATTTCAATATTTATATGATTCCAATTAAAAAAATGTATTAATAGATATATTATTTAACTAATTTCACATTTCATAAACACTAATATAAAAATTTCCTTATAGATTCTTTGAATGAAATAACATTTTTTTAATTTAATGAATATTTGTTACTATTCAATATAAAATTTATCTGGTCATAAATTGAATATAAAAATCACTCCAATATAATTTTTAAATTATGATTCAAATGAATAGGTTAAAATTACCAAATAAATTTTCTGAACATGAAAAAAAATATGTTAGTTCAGAAAATATTAACTAAATAATTTTTAGAAAAGTATTTTATTAACCATAAAATTTGATTTATTTTATCACATGCATAAGAAACAAATATTATTTAGGTAATATATTATATTTAATTTATTATAATAATATTTAATGAATATAATTCTAAAATAATGTTTGATTATGTTATTGATGAAAAAACTTTTTGTGCACCCATAAATGGTATTTCAAAAAATAGATTTTCATTATTATCAAATGGTTCTTATATTCATTGGTAACTAATTAAGCACTAAATAAGTATCCACATATAAATTTGTGAAGAATATATTATCATAATTTATTTAATTTTATTCATACTCATTAATCTAATGCCCATATGATAACAATTATGTTAAATAATAACAGTTTAATAGTTTTTCATGTTTTTTTAACTTTTTATGGCATGTAAATAAATCTATTGAAAATATAAATTTATATGAAAAAAATCATAATATATTGGGGAGTAACATTATACCCCTGTAAATAAATTAAGTTCTCTAAATTTGATCTTTTCTTCATAATCTATGGGTTAATATTTGAAAATCCCTTTTTAGGAAACCCACATCATAAAAAAATGACAAATAAATAATTCTACTAAAAATAGATAAATTGATGTTTGAAGTTCATGGAGGATAACACAAACTATCTTTCTAAATAGGAAAACATATGATGGAATATAATATTAGAACATAGAATAATAGTGTAATCTCAAAATAATGATGGCGAGTTCCATAAATTTAGATCAGAATAATGTGAATGATCATAGAGAAACTAACAACCACACAACCATAAAACAATGAACTGTGCCAATTATAATTATTATCATCTAATGTATGAGTGATAGTAAAAAAAATATTTCAACATCCATTTCCTAATATTGTGGAATTTTCATGAGAATATATAACTATTTTATTTCAATCAATATAATAAGGAATATCTCATCATTTGTTTGGGTCTCGATCAATTTTCACTTCATATATTACTTTAAGAGATGAATTTTTCTTGTTTGTAAAAATAATGGATTATAAGATCTATAAATTTATGATATATCATTCCTTATATTTCAATAAATTATAAAAAAATAGCACATATTATAGGTTGTGTAAAAATCATTATATAGTGGAATAATACATTATTCATTAAACCATATCCAAATTTGAATATAAAACATTCAATAAAGGATAATATTAACAGCCATAAAAATTTAAAAAATTTAAAGAAGTTCAATAAAATTTCTAAAATATAATTAACATTAATAACCCAAATATCATAACATAAGTCTTAACATCACATGCCTAATATGTGAATACATTGATATTATATTCTCCTCAAATCATGGAATTATTTTGAATTATTAACAAACCATACTAAAGCCATATATGAGTTTAAAAATTAACTCATTCCCTATAATATAATAGATTATTGAACATATTCCACAAATTCAAAAAATTTATAAACATTATCAATGATAACATAAAAAAATTGTCATATATGTATTAATAATTTCCAAGGTAATAAATACTATCATCTTTCTGTTATACAAACCATCATCTATTTTCCCAAAACCATTATCTCAACATAGGGAACATATTAGAGGAAATATTCCCCTAATCATTTGTTTTTTTATATCACATTTATAGTTAATCGATACCATTAAAAATATTTTTTAAAATCCTTGTAAAAAATATTGTACATTCTATATATATATAATAATTCTTTTATTACAATACATAAATAAAATTAATCATTCTACATAATTCTTAAACACCTAACTTGGATTCTTCATATTATAACATAATAATTCATTCTTTTAGTTTCCCATTTGTAGTCATGTCAATTTCAAAATCAAAAACTTTACTTGTACCACCATAATGATCCTATTATTGAGATTTACACATATCAAATTGGTTTGTATATTTTCTATACATTTAACACTTATAACATTCCACCACTAATGATAATCTAAGAAACCATATATTTTTATCGAATGTGTTTACAAAAAAAATTATTTTCTCCTCGAAAATATATTACCCGATGTACGTCTTCTCCACATATAAATTGCATTCTAATTCAATTAATAAAATCCCTATATTTCATATTCCCACATTATCTTTACATATATAACTAAATTTTTTTCCACCATGAAATCCACAACTTGAACTATAAAAAATCTACCCATATCTCGTTATTTGAGTATGAGATTTGGTTAATATGAATTTTTTAAATCTTATATTATGATAACTACTTTGGAATAATCATAATATATTTTTTCCAATTATCAATCAATTTATTTTCCCATTAACATTTTGTCTATCACATTCAACATTAATCTTGATAATTCTAGTACCTTCCATTGACTGAAATATAAATTCATTGTGTGAGAAAAAATAATCCAAATATGAAAGCACATAATCATGAAAAACCACTTATTGGTTATCTAAATCTGGACACCTATTTTATAATTTGTGATTCCATTGAATTAAACTATGGTATTAATGATAATTATTTACTTCATTTATAATGATTTAAAATTATTTCATTAATATCCAAAAGATATTCGTATGAGTGTCAAACCGTGTGTGCATCAATTCCCATTTTTGTGCACAAGTTTGTGATCAGTCCATCTAAGTATTCCCTTTTAAGAGTTATTACCCATAAGATCTCTGTTCATGATCCAAATCCACATATGGTAACCTAAAATTGACATAATTACATGGAAACCACTCACTGAAACCATTACCCTGATTATGAAACATATTCTTTGTACATTGAATCATCTATAGACTTATCCTTAGATATATCCTGAGACATACCATTGTACATATTCCTATTGATATCAATAATGTTTTCTCATCATAGTTTCAAAATCTTAACTAAAACATTCCTCTAATGCCAAATATAAGGACCAAGGATTTTTATACATAGATATCACATCTTTTTTAAAAAATATCCAATAGATTTCAAAAATAAATTCGTGCAGACCATATTGGTTTACTGAATTTGGAGAGTAGATTCATTATATTCTTATATCATGAAATATCTTTAGCATCTCTCATAATGAACATATTAATGAATACTCTAATTTGGAATACCCAACAAAAGACATTATTTATATCCTAGGGATGGAATCATAAGAAATAAATATATTAGATTCTCGGTAAGGGTAAACATATGAGATATCAATCAATGAACATATAAAATAATTATATAATAATAAGAGTGTATGTTCATTAATATAACCTAATTATTTGTAACCTAACCGATCATATATCATAAACATTATTAATGTCATAAAACAGAATAAATTATTTAATTTTTTCACATTATAGTTATAAAACATCATAAATAAATCAAAAACCATATAATCATTTTATAAAATTGAGTCACAACTATAAATACAGAAAAACATATCATATATAACATTTATCTATAAATATCTATTTCTAATTGTGGAATTGGATTCACCTATTTCCTATAGTTGATTAGGACTCACATTTTTCCCAAGTTTGTTAATATCATAAACTTATTTTCCATTATTATCTACTAATATATAAAACTTCATCAAAATAATTGGAGCGAAATATATGTCCCAATAATCTCGTAATGAAAACCATACATATTTAATCCACATTAACATAAAATGATCTTACTTTCATCATATCATAACCTATTTAAATAAAATGGTTTACATAAATATTTCTTCATTTCACCATAGCACAACCACAGAAAAATTAATGGGTTGTATAAATATTCCATCAAAATTAACATTGACAATCCATATAAGGAAAATGTATTTTATCTTTCCAACATATCCCCACAAAAGAATAAGTAACATAAAAGGATGTCATCATATATGGAGAATGGATTTTGAAAGCTAAAATTGACAATTTATTTAGGGAAATATACATAATACAATGAAATAATTTTTTTGTGCATAACACAATTTCAAAAGCATGTTATTTGAAAATTAAATTTTAATCAAATAAATTAATCTTTAAAAATCATGTAAAACTATTCATGAAGAAAATATTATTTCCATTTTAAATATTATAAATAAATAATAAAATATATTACAAATCCATTTTATTGAAGATATTATTTTCTATATATAAATGAATCTTAAATCATTTATTGGTCCTAACGGCGGGAACATTTTTCCATGTTACACACTTTAAAAAATTATTCCCGTAACATTTTTTATAGAAGGAAAATGTCTACTGTTTCCAAGAATATGTGGATATTTCTTTTAAAAAATTATATAAAAAAATAAAACACTATTAAAATTGATATCAATAAATTATATAGGAACATTAAAAAAATTTGAATACTTTTTTAGAAAACATGGATATGGAAGAAAATGATTTTTCAAACAAAGGGAGAAAGAAGTGGGTTTTTTTTAAAAAACATCTATTGGAATATTCAGTGTGAAAATATATTTCAATGTATGGGAAACCTTAATTCTCATCATAAAACTAAAGGAATATTAAATTCATGTGTTTTTTAAGATATATATCATAATAATTTATCTTCAGAAGCATAAATATATATAATATTGATAAACGATGAGGTCTTATAACAAAACCCTTACCACTTTGGTATAATTGAATTATAAGGTCCATGAACAAATAACATTAAATTACTCAAAAAATATCATGGTAATAAATATATTAAATATTATTCGTGTTAATGTGGTTATATATAGACCCCATAAAAGTAGATAGGTGCATAACATAACATATGTTCAAAAGAAGACAAATTGAGACAAAAATGCTTACCGTATTGGTAACTTTGAAATAGTAAACCCAAAGAAATTTATATCCTAAAATGGATATTTAAATATCCATAGTTCTCATGATAGTAAATATAAATTAAATTAATAATAATTATATACACAACAAATATTTAAAAAAAATTAATATGGCTTGTATTTTACATATATAAATGTGAGACAAAAAATCACGTACCTTAAATAAAAAATTTAATAATAAACAATCCACCCTATAAAATAAAAAATATTAACATTATATAAATATATTAAACACAATAATTATATATTTAATACCATATATTTATTACTTATGAAATTTTATTACATATTTGTTTACAACACATTATTATAAATGTAACGCCCCGACCCCAGTTACCCAGAGTCGGTGCATTATTACATAACATTGGCATGATCACAAGAAATATCAAATCTCGAAAGACCGATTGATTTAGTAGCCTTGGAAACACTAGATATATTCATAAGTTTTACATTACATCATAAAATGAAAAACTACTACAACAACATAATGTTTCCACAATCCACACTATTAACCCCTCATAAAATCCCTGCAGGTCATTCATAACTTACTTCTTCACATCCTGGGAAAAATAAAACATAGAAAAGGGGTGAGCTCAAATGCCCATTAAGGATAAAAATATAGCGGAAACTTTCATAAATAAGAATAAACATTTAAGGCAATGTATAACTAAAACAAAAGCCTTTTAAATATGAACTTTCAACATGGTATGGCATAAATAAAATGAAATAATGCCATTTACTTATTCACATGGATATTCTACTAATCGAATAATCACATGCAAAAATCAATAACCACTTTCATAATGTTGGAATGCATAATGCCAGACTATCATAACCACATAGTCAAGGCCTCGTGCCAAGACAACAAATATGATTTTCTCAAGGCCTTGTGCCAAGACACTAGTTTGTCTCATGAGACCTACCGATGCATCGAGGAGCTATAGCGGGCTCCACCCGTCACATAATAAGTCCAATGCATTCCCATATGAAAAGGTTTAAACATAAACATTAACATTCATATTAAAACTAGCATATGAAATGTCAATACGTTCACCATAAACTATGAATGGTATAAAAATAGCACATCCACAGTCAAACATATCACAAAACCTTCAATACAATATAGAAGTTTTGTATCATAATAAATAAACTTCAAATAATCTTAAAATCCATCAAAGGATGTTGACATAGATGAAATCAAAATTCTTTTTAAAGAAATATATCTTTTTATTTTGAAATCATTTAAGATCCATATAAAATAAAACATTTTCTTTGAAAATATTCTTATAATCTTGTAAGGGAAGCTTTGAAGATTTTATAACGGCGGAAAATAGCCGCACCCGCCGTATAAGTTAAAAAAAATTCTTACCTTAATTCTGTCGAAAAGGTTAAAAAGGACCTTGTTTTGAAAACGACCGAAAGATTCTTTTATAAACCACTTATAAAAGAAAAAAAGGGTATAAATGACTTTAACTCATATTCTAGTAAATAGTAAAAATGTTTTGAAATCCATTTTTAAGAAACATGGATGTGGATGATAAAGAGATCCCAGTAGATTATTACGTATAAACAACCTTGGATAATGAAGAGGTTGTAAAGTAAACCCTTACCTTGTACTTTTCCTTGGTTGGGGTAGGTTAACCTCCTGTATAATGGTGAAATAGTTGTTATTAAATTATACAAAAATCATATATAATAATATGATATCATATATGATCTTTTAACATTGATTTGTTAATAATATCTTAGAATTATCGTCGTTTCGGGAGTTAACTTACTCATTTTCTTTTATATGTTTTGTTACATAAGCCATGGTTGTTGTATATTATTCATATCCAGAATGATATCTAGTCCTTAAACATCATTTTTAAATCATCAAATGATAATTATACTTGAATGGATACGATGGAGAATGAATCTCATCGCGTTCGTGGAGACGGTAGTCCGTACGTACGCACGAGCGACAATATCATTCTTTTGATATTAAAATAATATATAAATGGATGGTATATCATATATACAGAATCATTAACATGTTATATTTATTATTTACATGAGTTACACATCATTCTAATACCCATCCAAATAATATTATATTGAATAACAATTACACCACGACGTGGAGACGGTAGTCCGTACGTACGCATGTATGGTGACATGTTATTCAAAGGGTGGATAGAATACTGAATATGGTTGTACCATATTTATAATAACATCACAGTATATGTGAGATACTGGAGTTATTATTTTAGAATGGTAAGAACAAAGGAAGAAGAAGTGGAAGAAGAAATGAACTTGGAGAAGGGTGGTGAAATCATTACCTCTTCTTCGGGTTCTTCCTTTTGATTTGATCAAAAGGGCTCCTTAGGATGGCTCTCTGATCAAACTAAGGCCTTTAGGTTGTATTTAGGGATGTTGGGATAGTATTTGGGCAGAGTTTGGCCGAACCAAAAGGCTTTTATGGTGTGAAGAAATGAGAAGGAGGAGTGCCCTTTTATAAGAGGGGTGAGGGGCACCTTTGGAAAAGCTAGAAATATTAATTTATAATAAATTCATATTCGGTTTCTAATGGCTCCAAAGCTTATTATTCAAAGGTTAAGGTGGGGATAGGTCGAAAACCACTCAACCAATAGAATTTATACAGGTTTGGGTACTTATATTAACCTTATCTTTAAGTATTAACTCTAAGTTAATTAGTTTCACTTTTACAATGTCTCTTTGTATTTTTATATAATATGGTTAATAAACTTACTATATACATCCAAGAGACCCCCAAGTGGTACATTAATGATGAACCTATCATGATATAAGTCTCTTGGCCGAACCTTAGATTTTTAGGAATTTAATATCAATTAATAATATAATATTTGTTTTAAGAACTCTTTTATGTCAATTTTGACACTATTCAATAGTTGATTTTTGTGAAACTCATAACAGATTTATTACTTCGAAAAAAGTCAATTATATCAATCCTAATATATCATATTATCCTATAAAATTAGTTTAATTCATTAAAAGTTTCATATTATATTTATTTGGGTATTTATAATATCAATTATTTTAATTTTTCACTATTATAGTAATTACTACATCATCATTGTGTCATAAATAAAATAAATTATTTAATGTCTAAAAATTATAAATAAAATATCATTATGTAGGAAATATTTTTATCTTTCTAATGAATTTTTATAATCTAAAATCCAACATATATAACCCTATGTAACAATTGTTTTTCTAAAAGATATATGCTTGTGTCATTTTTGTATTCATTTTAACTTAATTAAAATAAAGTGTCATTATCACATACAAGTGGATCCATGGGGTCCCGAAATAGACCCAAAGATTCCCATGGTCGACCATGTATCATCCAATAGTGTTAAGACACGTTTTAGGGTAATTTAGTATTATTATAATATTATTTTTTAACCCTTATTTACCGGATTTACCCTTAACCACGGTAAATAAAATATTTACCGCAGTAATTATTCAAAATGTCTAAAAATAAAAGTTACCTATTTACACAATTTGAACATCCTGATTCCAAATATGGAATCCATTTTCCTAAATTCAAAACATATAAGTGGAAGAAATTAATTTAAAATTAATTCCCGCTGTCAAAACAAAAAGCGTGTTTTTAAGAGATAATAACTATCAAAAGATTGACACTCGTTTATGTTCGGTTTAATTGTAAAATTATGTCCAATGACCAACATTATATTAAATGGTAAAGATATATTCTAAATATACTTTAAAACCACTCAAATTCATAATTTATCACTATTAATTATTTTGATTAAAAAAGTTGTTTTTAATTAAAACTTAGTAATTTTCACTATTCATCAAAATATGAAAGTTATCCGAAATGTACCAAAATTTCACCTTAGGCTAAATTCGATATTCCGAATCCAAAAATGAAGTCCATTTTCAAATATAAAATATATATAATTTCAAAAAGTAGGTATTACTATTCATAACGGCTAGTTTGATTAGTTATGGTGTGTTAGAACTCGGTGTTGCGTACAACACACGCTATCACATTATTCAAAGAGAAGCGTACCGTAGAAGCTTGGGCTGTTACATTCTCCCCTCCTTCAAATAATTGCATCCTCACAATTTCTAGGTTATTACTGCATAAAAAGACTCGGGTGGTTCTTCATCATAAGTTCCTCGGGTTCCCACGTTGCCTCTTCCATCTTATGGTTTCTCCACAAAACTTTTACCAGACGCATCGTCCGGTTTCTCAGCACTTGTTCTCTCGTATCAAGAATCTTGACGGGCTCTTCGCAATAAGACAGATCGGGTTCCAGTTCTAATTCCTCATAGGTGAGTACATGCGTCGGATCAGGCATGTATTTCCTCAATAGAGATACGTGGAACACATCGTGAACTTTGGAGAGACTTGGCGGCATTGCCAATCGGTAAGCTACAACCCCAATTCGTTCTAGAATTTCGAAAGGTCCGATGTACCTGGGACTCAATTTACCTTTTTACCAAAACATATGACTCCCTTCCACGGAGATACCTTCAGAAAAACATGATCACCGACTTGAAATTCCAAATCCTTCCTTTGATTATCGGCATAGCTCTTCTGTCTACTTTGAGCTGCTTTGATGTGATTTTGGATTACTTTCACATTTTCCACCGTTTCCTCCACCAGTTCTCGGCCTACAAGTTTTCTTTCACCAACGTCATCCCAACAGGTTGGTGTACGACATCTCTTTCCGTATAACGCTTCATATGGTGCCATCTGAATACTCGAATGGAAGCTATTGTTATAGGAAAATTCTACCAAAGGTAAATATAGATCCCACATACCCTGAAAGTCAAGTGAGCAAGATCTCAACATGTCTTCTAAGGTTTGAATAGTCCGTTCTGATTGTCCGTCTGTCTGAGGGTGGTAAGCAGTGCTCAAATGAAGTTCAGTATCCAGGGATTTCTGAAGACTTTTCCAGAATCTTGAAGTAAAACGGGGATCACGATCAGAAACAATCGATTGGGGTACTCCATGAAGTCTCACAACTTCATTAATATATAGTCTTTCTAGACGTTCCAGGGGTAGGTCATCTCTTATAGCAAGAAAATGTGCTGTCTTGGTAAGACGATCAACAATAACCCACATTGCATCGTTCCTTCTAGGAGTCTTTGGTAGCCCCATGACAAAGTCCATCGTAACATTGTCCCATTTCCACTCCGGTATGGGAAGAGGTTGCATGACTCCTCCAGGCTGTTGCCTTCCAGCTTTCACTTGTTGACAAACCATACATCTTGACACAAAATCAGCAATATCCCTCTTCATGTTGTCCCACCAAAAATGTTCCTTCAAATCTCTATACATTTTGGTGCTCCCAGGGTGTATAGTGAAATTGGAACAATGAGAATCATCCAGCAATTCCCTTTTTAGATCAGGTATATTGGGAACACAAAGTCTCTTCCCGAATTTCAAAATTCCATCTTCATACACAAAGTCTCTCAATCTCCCATCATTCACAGCTTTAATCTTCTTTTGGAATTCTTCATCATCGGTCTGAGAACTCTTAATCCTTTCTAGTAAAGATGGTTTGGCAACCATTTGAAAAAGCATTGATGTTTCACCTTCCCTGGTTATTCCCATGTCCATCTTCACTAGATCCATGAAAAATGGATCCCTTTCAATTCTCATATTGTTCAAAACTCCATGGTCTTTTCTACTCAAAGCATCTGCCACCTTTTTTTCCTTCCCTGGGTGGTAGTGTATCGTACAATCATAATCCTTGAGTAATTCAAGCCATCTCCTTTGCCTCATGTTGAGTTCTTTTTGTGAGAAAATATACTTCAAACTCTTGTGATCAGTATAAATCTCACATTTTTCACCATAGAGGTAGTGCCTCCATATCTTCAAAGCAAAGATCACTGCTGCTAACTCGAGATCATGAGTAGGATAGTTTTGTTCATGAATTTTCAACTGTCATGATGCATAGGCAATAACTCTATCATTCTGCATAAGGACACAGCCAAGTCCTTTCTTCGATGCATCACTATAAATAACGAACCCATCATTCCCCGATGGTAGAGTCAATATAGGATCATTGACTAATCTTCTCTTCAGTTCTTCGAAACATTCTTCACACTCTTTTGTCCAAACATATTTAACCCCTTTACGTGTGAGCTTCGTTAATGGGTTAGCCAATCGGGCAAAATTCTGGACGAAACGTCGATAATAACCTGCCATACCAATAAAACTACGTACCTCAGTTATACTCGTAGGTGATGGCCATTCTTGGATTGCCTTGGTCTTAGAAGGATCAACAGAGATTCCATCTTTAGAGACAATATGGCCAAGAAAAGAAATCTCCTGGAGCCAGAATTCACACTTGCTAAACTTCCCATATAATTCATGCCTCCTCAGAGTCTTCAAGATAACGCGCAAGTGATTTTCATGATCTTCGTAGGTTTTTGAGTATACCAAGATATCATCAATAAATACCACCACAAATTCATCGAGATACTCCTTGAAAACTCTATTCATTAGATCCATGAATACAGAGGGTGCATTAGCCAATCCAAACGGCATTACAGTAAACTCGTAATGCCCGTACCTGGTTCGAAATGCTGTTTTCGGACTGTCTTCCTTCTTCACACACAACTGATGGTATCCAGATCGAAGGTCAATCTTTGAAAAGTATTGAGCTCCATGCAGTTGGTCAAATAAATCATCAATACAAGGTAGGGGATACTTGTTCTTTATTGTTATAGCATTGATCTCCCTGTAGTCGATACATAACCTCATAGATCCATCTTTCTTTTTAACAAAAAGAACAGGGGCTCCCCATGGAGAAACACTAGGGCGAATAAATCGCTTATTACTCAATTCATCTAGTTGTTTCTTTAGTTCGACTAACTCTACAGTGGCCATTCTATAAGGGGTATTCGATATAGGCCTTGATCCAGGAATCAAATCAATAGAAAACTCAACTTCTCGTTCTGGAGGATGTCCAGGTAAATCATCCGGAAATACATCTACAAATTCTTTCACAACAGGTACATCCTCTATTTGAACATTCCTTTCCTCACCGATAGTTATTTCATTCTCTTCCTCCCCAATAATTGAATTAAGTTGAGCTACTGGGTGTGGATCTAAATAAGAATTAGGTGGTGACGATTCTGCTCTAAAAATAAGGTGCTCCTTATTATTATCATCAAGAATCGTAACCTCTTTCTTCTTACAATAAATTTTCGCATCATAGTCCGAAAGCCAGTCCATACCGAGGATTATATCAAACTCAATCATAGGTATGACGATGAAATCAGCAGATAAAGAAAATTTATGTGCTCTAATGGGGACTGATTCACAAAACTTTGTTGCAACGATACTTCCCTTATGAGTTTTAACTGACAACTCCCTTATTAAATCAAATTGGAAATATCTAATTTTCTTAGCAAACTGGGAAGATATGAAACAATGCGATGATCCAGAATCAAATAATGCATTTTCTAAACTTGAGGAAACCATTAAATTACCTGCCACCACGTCTTTCGGAGCTTCTACCTCAGCAGTAGTGATAGCATAAGCCTGGCCTTGATCCCTTGGCCTTTTCTGATGTAAGTTCTCCTGACGCTTAGGACATGCATTTTCATAATGCCCCATATCCCTGCAATTGTAGCACTGAACATTGGTAGCTTCCTTCTTCCCCTTGCAATCATGAGCTTGGTGGCCTTTTTCACCGCACTTGTAACAGACTCCCATTCCCTTCAAGCAAGTACCAGGATGTTTCTTCCCGCATTTACCACAAGATGGATATTCAACCTTTCCCTTCTTCCCCTTATTTCCATTCCCAGATTGATCAGCAGGTCTCTTCTTCTCTTGCTTTGCTTTAAAGTCATAAGACTTAGAGAATTCCTTTTCGGTCTTGATAGCACATGAGACAATGTCTTCGTACGATGACAAGGATTGTGAGACTAACGCTCGACGGAGAAATGGTTTTAACCCATCAAAGAAACGATCAATCTTACTTCTTGGGTTACGAATATAATCACCAGCGTACCTCGCTAACCTTGTAAAGTTAGCCTCATACTTTGTGACATTCTCATCCTCCTTTTGTCTCAGACTCAGAAATTGCCTTTCCATATCTGCTCGATGGTCGCGAGGGAAGTATTTTTCTAAAAACAGATCTTTGAACTCCCCCCATTCCATATTTGATACTTCATCATCTTCCTTCATATTTTGAATCAATGACCACCATTGATCAGCATCTCCAGTGAGGCGGTAAACTGCCATGATAACTTTTTCCCTTTCACTGCTCCCCAAAGCCTGAAATATTTTCTCTAGGGAAAATATCCATTGCTCAGCTACTAAGGGATTTTTATTCCCATTGAACGTTGGTGGTTGTTGCCTCATGAATCGATCTAACATTGATCCTCCACACTGCGGATCAGGGTGCTCCATACGGGTAAGGTTATTATTCATAACCTGAGTAAGTTGTCCCAGTATGGTGATTAGCTGATCAGCACCAGTTGCATCACCAGCCCCACTATAATTATCTTGAGCAGGAGGGAAATCTCTACATGGAGTGCGTGCATTGATACGGTTTCCATTTCTTCCACTAGGCTCCATTTCTAAACAGTGGCATAAACTAGATCAGTTTATGAATCAAAATACATAATCTCATACTTATAAAACACTTAACTTAAATTGAACTATTTATGGATATAATCCATAATCATAAGAATGTTTTCTTTGAGGAAGTATATACTCATAATCCCATCAAAATGATTTGTAAAGAAAATGAGAGTTATCCTAAGAATAACCCCCTGGAGTGTCGTAACCAAGAGTGCAGCAAGGCCCGTTGTCGTGCACCAGTTCCCGTTCGAGTCTAGCTCAAAGCGGTGTTTTCGGGTTTTACCCCTAGGTACATCTGTGCCAGAGCCGCCTCTACCTGCTCGTATCCAGACAGGGATGTATTGCTTGGAAAACTCACAAAATCTCTACAATACCAAAATTCTAGGAAGTTCTTCTATACTAATCCTCAAAGTTCATCTTAGGTCTACGTGCTCTAATCAGAGTTTATCTAAATCTAGCTTCCAAGGTTTGTACTAAACTTCCTCTGATACCAACTGTAACGCCCCGACCCCAGTTACCCAGAGTCGGTGCATTATTACATAACATTGGCATGATCACAAGAAAGATCAAATCTCGAAAGACCGATTGATTTAGTAGCCTTGGAAACACAAGATATATTCATAAGTTTTACATTACATCATAAAATGAAAAACTACTACAACAACATAATGTTTCCACAATCCACACTATTAACCCCTCATAAAATCCCTGCAGGTCATTCATAACTTACTTCTTCACATCCTGGGAAAAATAAAACATAGAAAAGGGGTGAGCTCAAATGCCCAGTAAGGATAACAATATAGCGGAAACTTTCATAAATAAGAATAAACATTTAAGGCAATGCATAACTAAAACAAAAGCCTTTTAAATATGAACATTCAACATGGTATGGCATAAATAAAATGAAATAATGCCATTTACTTATTCACATGGATATTCTACTAATCGAATAATCACATGCAAAAATCAATAACCACTTTCATAATGTTGGAATGCATAATGCCAGACTATCATAACCACATAGTCAAGGCCTCGTTCCAAGACTGCAAATAAGATTTTTTCAAGGCCTTGTGCCAAGACACTAGTTTGTCTCATGAGACCTACCGATGCATCGAGGAGCTATAGCGGGCTCCACCCGTCACATATTAAGTCCAATGCATTCCCATATGAAAAGGTTTAAACATAAACATTAACATTCATATTAAAAATAGCATATGAAATGTCAATACTTTCACCATAAACTATGAATGGTATAAAAATAACACATCCACAGTCAAACATATCACAAAACCTTCAATACAATATAGAAGTTTTGTATCATAATAAATCAAATTCAAATAATCTTAAAATCCATCAAAGGATGTTAACATAGATGAAATCAAAATTCTTTTTAAAGAAATATCTCTTTTTATTTTGAAATCATTTAAGATCCATATAAAATAAAACATTTTCTTTGAAAATATTCTTATAAGCTTGTAAGGGAAGCTTTGAAGATTTTATAACGGCGGAAAATAGCCGCACCCGCCGTATAAGTTAAAAAAAATTCTTACCTTAATTCTGTCGAAAAGGTTAAAAAGGACCTTGTTTTGAAAACGACCGAAAGATTCCTTTATAAACCACTTATAAAAGTCAAAAAGGGTTTAAATGACTTTAACTCATATTCTAGTAAATAGTAAAAATGTTTTGAAATGCATTTTTAAGAAACATGGATGTGGATGATAAAGAGATCCCAATAGATTATTACGTATAAACAACATTGGCTAATGAAGAGGTTGTAAAGTAAACCCTTACCTTGTACTTTTCCTTGGTTGGGGTAGGTTAACCTCCTGTATAATGGTGAAATAGTTGTTATTAAATTATACAAGAATCATATATAATAATATGATATCATATATGATCTTTTAACATTGATTTGTTAATAATATCTTAGAATTATCGTCGTTTCGGGAGTTAACTTACTCATTTTCTTTTATATGTTTTGTTACATAAGCCATGGTTTTTGTATCTTATTCATATCCAGAATGATATCTAGTCCTTAAACATCATT
Source organism: Viscum album (assembly GCA_963277665.1). Lineage (NCBI taxonomy): Eukaryota > Viridiplantae > Streptophyta > Magnoliopsida > Santalales > Viscaceae > Viscum > Viscum album. The sequence goes on along the minus strand of OY728151.1, from coordinate 496,661,316 downwards.
TTTAAATCATCAAATGATAATTATACTTGAATGGATACGATGGAGAATGAATCTCATCGCGTTCGTGGAGACGGTAGTCCGTACGTACGCACGAGCGACAATATCATTCTTTTGATATTAAAATAATATATAAATGGATAATATATCATATATACAGAATCATTAACATGTTATATTTATTATTTACATGAGTTACACATCATTATAATACCCATCCAAATAATATTATATTGAATAACAATTACACCACGACGTGGAGACGGTAGTCCGTACGTACGCACGTATGGTGACATGTTATTCAAAGGGTGGATAGAATACTGAATATGGTTGTACCATATTTATAATAACATCACAGTATATGTGAGATACTGGAGTTATTATTTTATAATGGTAAGAACAAAGGAAGAAGAAGTGGAAGAAGAAATGAACTTGGAGAAGGGTGGTGAAATCATTACCTCTTCTTCGGGTTCTTCCTTTTGATTTGATCAAAAGGGCTCCTTAGGTGGGCTTTCTGATCAAACTAAGGCCTCTAGGTTGTAGTGAGGGATGTTGGGAGAGTATTTGGGCAGACTTTGGCCGAACCAAAAGGCTTTGAAGGTGTGAATAAATGAGAAGGAGGAGTGCCCTTTTATAAGAGGGATGAGGGGCACCTTTGGAAAAGCTAGAAATATTAATTTATAATAATTTCATATTCGGTTTCTAATGGCTCCAAAGCTTATTATTCAAAGGTTAAGGTGGGGATAGGTCGAAAAACACTCAACCAATAGAATTTAGACAGGTTTGGGTACTTATATTAACCTTATCTTTAAGTATTAACTCTAAGTTAATTAGTTTCACTTTTACAATGTCTCTTTGTATTTTTATATAATATGGTTAATAAACTTACTATATACATCCAAGAGACCCCCAAGTGGTACATTAATGATGAACTTATCATGATATAAGTCTCTTGGCCGAACCTTAGATTTTTAGGAATTTAATATCAATTAATAATATAATATTTGTTTTAAGAACTCTTTTATGTCAATTTTGACACTATTCAATAGTTGATTTTTGTGAAACTCATAACAGATTGATTACTTCGAACAAAGTCAATTAAATCAATCCTAATATATCATATTATCCTAGAAAATTAGTTTAATTCATTAAAAGTTTCATATTATATTTATTTGGGTATTTATAATATCAATTATTTTAATTTTTCACTATTATAGTAATTACTGCATCATCATTGTGTAATAAATAAAATAAATTATTTAATGTCTAAAAATTATAAATAAAATATCATTATGTAGGAAATCGTTTTAGATTTATAATGAATATTTATAATCTAAAATCCAACATATATAACCCTATGTAACAATTGTTTTTCTAAAAGATATATGCTTGTGTCATTTTTGTATTCATTTTAACTTAATTAAAATAATGTGTCATTATCACTTACAAGTGGATCCATGGGGTCCCAAAATAGACCCAAATATTCCCATGGTCGACCATGTATCAACCAATAGGGTTAAGACACGTTTTAGGGTAATTTAGTATTATTATAATTTTATTTTTTAACCCTTATTTACCGGATTTACCCTTAACCATGGTAAATAAAATATTTACCGCAGTAATTATTCAAAATGTCTAAAAATAAAAGTTACCTATTTACACAATTTGAACATCCTGATTCCAAATATGGAATCCATTTTCCTAAATTCAAAACATAGAAGTGGCAGAAATTAATTTAAAATTAATTCCCGCTGTCAAAACAAAAAGCGTGTTTTTAAGAGATAATAACTATCAAAAGATTGACACTCGTTTATGTTCGGTTTAATTGTAAAATTATGTCCAATGACCAACATTATATTAAATGGTAAAAATATATTCTAAATATACTTTAAAACCACTCAAATTCATAATTTATCACTATTAATTATTTTGATTAAAAAAGTTGTTTTTAATTAAAACTTAGTAATTATCACTATTCATCAAAATATGAAAGTTATCCGAAATGTACCAAAATTTCACCTTAGGCTAAATTCGATATTCCGAATCCAAAAATGAAGTCCATTTTCAAATATAAAATATATATAATTTCAAAAAGTAGGTATTACTATTCATAACAGCTAGTTTGATTAGTTATGGTGTGTTAGAACTCGGTGTTGCGTACAACACACGCTATCACATTATTCAAAGAGAAGCGTATCGTAGAAGCTTGGGGAGTTACAATAAACCTGAATCGGTTAAAAACTACTTTGTTCCTTTTGTATGGTTTTATTTGTTATTTTTTGTCCTATTACATTGATTATTATTAAATTATATCTAAAATTATAAAAATTATACAAATATAATATAATTTCATTATTTATGTATTTATTTTAATTCATAAAAAATAATAATATAAAAATACATTATTTTTTAAAATGGTATGATATACATTTGGATGAATGTTGTATCGATTTTAGTGATGGATGAAATGAATGAAATTTATATAATAAAATACCCTTACAAATTAATTTTAATAATATATATATCATATATATTATCCTAACCAACGATTTTTTTATGTGGGAATATGATACGATAAGTGATGACCTTTTATAGGGATGGTGAGAGGAAAAATTATGATTTTTGAAAAAAAAATGTTTACATATATTTTTCACAATAAAAATGGACAACAAATTTCCATTATGAAAAATTATATTGTATAATTTATATATAAGGAAATAAAAATGGTTTTTGAGTTGTTTTTTGGTTATTTTACCACTTATATTGTTTATCTTACCTGCCAGATAAACTAGTTTTATCCTTAACATAGGTAAATAAATTTTATTGTTGTTATTATTCATTGTAGTAAGAAATATATATTCCATTTTAAGATAATTTAATATATTATTATTATTAATGTTGAAATAATTTTTCTAAACATAATTCTCATTATAGAAATAACATATTTTAAATTTAATCTCACACACTCTGAAAAATACATTTTCCTTTGAGAAAAGTTTCATAATTTAAATTGTTTTTATCTTATAATTAATTTTTTAATGGATTCAAATGACATAAATTGGAATAATTGAAATATAATTGAACTATTTTTACTTTTAAAACCATATTAAAATATACACCACTTGTAAATTACTTTAATAAAATTGAATTTTTTTATATAAAACCAATAATTTACACTATTCATTAATAATATTATGTATTCTCAAAATTATAAAAGAATAACTATAAAAAAATATTGAAATAATGAATTAAATAATTGATATAATTTTCAAAATAAATTTTCAAAATATCTATAAAATTAGTTTTAATATATGCTCATAAAAATCGATAGAACTGATTTTTAGAAAAACATAGCTTTCTGCAAATTATTGGATTCATTTTTATCTATTTACTAGAAAATAAATAAGATTAATAATAAATATTTAATTTAATATTGAATATATTAATCTCATTATTAACATAAAGAATTGTTATTATATTAATTAATTGATATAGCACACGGTTGGGAACATAAAAACGGTTTTTTAGAAAAAGGTTTTATTTAATTTCAAATGGTTCTTATTTTCATTTATAATAAATTTGCCTCAAAATAATAAAAAATTATATTGATGTGTAAACAATATATATTTATGATTTAATTAGTATTATTCATACACTCCATTCTAAAATCTATATGATATTTATTATATAAAATAATAAGATATTAATATTATATTATGTTTTATTATGACTTATTGTTGTATATAACAAATGCTACTAAAAATAATACTTATTTTAGAAACAATTAATTACATATTGTAGAGTTATAATAATTTACTCATATTACATATTTAACAGTATCTCTACTTGCATTTACTGAGGTGATTTTTAAATTTATCTACTATGCATTCATGATATAAAATAATGGGAAAACATAATTAAATAGTATGATCGCTAATAATGAATGATAAAATCTTATTCATTTCACCAATTTTTAGTACGGATCCCCATTAGTAGTTGTGATTGAATAATATCACAATTTCTATATAGTAATTGGATCTTATTGTCGTTAGTTTTCAATGAAAACACTTATCTTAGGGTTTCTATATAACACCCCAAAATTATAAAAGAATAACATTTTATTCAATATTGTGCATGAAACGCAAACCCAGTCATAGATGGAAATATAATATCATGATTCTTCCTGATAAATTTAATATTTAAATCTACTTTAAATCTTGTAATGCATGTGATAATTAGTTATATTTCATTACACACAACTATGACTTTCTTTGTTGTCATGCACTACAAGAAAGACAGAATTTTACTGAATAATATTAAAATTATAGTTTAAAATTTAAATTAACTCATATAGATTTAATTTAAAGTTATATATAATATTAAATATATTATGAATATTTACGTTTGAATTCCTTAGTCACCAATTAATTATAAATGAAAATAAAATCCAATTTCATATTGAGGAGGTGTTATTATAATGAAATATTTTAATACATCCAAAGACAATTTATCTGAATTTACTAAATTGATTATTATTAGAGAATGATATAAAAATATATATATTATATTTTCAAAAATATTTTTTTACATTAATCCAAATGATTTGATATGAATTAAATAAGAAAAAAAAATCCATTTTTAAGAATAAAATGCTATATTTTTCTAAAAGATAGTTATGTAAAATTTTAATGAAGTACATATTTTATAATTAATTTTTTATTCTTTTAATAAAAATAAAAAAAATAACTTTTTAATGTTTAATGAAAAAATAACATTTTAAAATTCTTTTAAATTTTCTAAATAACTCATTTTATGTTGAATAATGAAAAATACTACATTTAAATTCAAAATTAATTTTTCATTAAAAAATATATATATTAATGAATTATATTATTAATTGTTTTTAAAAACAATATATCAATAATACATTTAATAATACTTCTTAAGTAATTCAAATAATTTTTATATTATAAAAAGAAAATAAAACTTAACAATCTTGTGAAACTTTTTACTTCAAAACCCCGCTATCTCATACCATCCATGGGATTATTTTTAAATTATTGTTTTCCAATTTTGTTATTTTAATTTACAAAATATATATCAAATATTTTTAATAAGATTAATTTATAATTTATAGTATTTTTAATAAAGTTTTTCACAATAAAATTTTTCCTGAAAACAGTTAAAATTAATTATTGTAATTAAAGTAAAAATGAGTTTACTTAGTAGTTAAACATTAATATTATGGGACCAGCTTTGAGAGATGGATCCATAGTTTTTACAATGGGAAACATAATCATAAAGAATCTCAAAAAAAATACCTAGTGAATTACAAGCCGGGATGGCACTGTGGGCGGTGGGCTCTCTTCTCCGCGTCAATGTATTTTTCTAGGGTTTGTGCTCGGCCATGGAGATTCCTTTCTTTCATGGGTTCGATTGTCTCAATAATCCCGGTGGTGCGGCGTCGGCGTTAACCTCCTCTGTTTCTACTCATGGCGCGCGGTCTCCGTCTGTTACTAGAAACCCTATGGCTGTGGTGTCTTCGCGCTTCCCGGCTGGTGTGAAGTTGGCTTCGGACTCTCTTGCCAGATCTGTGAATCTGGTGGATGCTTTGGTGAAATCGAAGACCTCGGCAGCTTCTTCAACCTCGGTTCCTCAACGGACCGGAGACCGTGTTGCAAGAAGATTTGGGGATTGGCGCGCAGCGCGGTGCTCCGCAGCATCGGGATGGTGTTGTGGCAGCTCCCCCTACTGTGATACAGGATTTTGGTCATGGTGTGGTGCGGGACAAAATTTCCAGGTTGAAGCAAGATGGAACTGGTTCGTTGGCCTTGTTCACAGACTCATGTCCGAGCAGAATTCTTCGTAAGGGATCTTCGGCTCATGTTGAAGCTAACCCAGCCGCGCTTTCAGAGCGAATGTCAATGGGTAAAAATTCATTGATTGCGCGTATTGTTCTTCCTAAAGGTGCTCAGCCATGGAAGCTTGATGACCTGACTTGCAGAATTTCGAATTTGTGGGGCTTCTCTAACTGGAAGTGTGTTTATCTTGGTCGAGGATTTTTTCATTGTCTTTTTCCATCTACTGATTTGAAGCTTCGGGCATGGAGCATTGGAACCTTGTTTCTGAAACCAGGATGGTTGCATTTGCATGAATGGTCTATGGATTTTAACGTCTCACGTGCACGAAATGCATTTTCTCGGCTTTGGATTCGTCTACATGGGCTCAACTGGGTCCTCTGGCATCCCAAAATTCTGCATGATATTGGCATGGCTATTGGGACTCCCATTCGGCTTGACAAAGAAACTGAGGATGTTCGGTTTGGTCATTTTTCTAGGATGTTGGTAGAGGATGATCTTAGTTCTACTTTGATCGACAAGGTAACTCTTTCCACCCATTCTGATAACATTCAAATTGACGTTGAGTATGAAAAAAAGCCTCTTTTCTGCAATGTATGTATGTCTGTTGGACACTCTTTAGAGTTATGCCGGAAGAATATGTCTTGTGAGAAATGTGGTCTGAGAGGACATTCAACAGCCCTCTATCAAAGGAAGTCCAACCTGAAGGATTCGATGTTTCCAAAGTCTACTGCTCATGATGGTGATGCAATTCTAAAGCCGGCTCCTGATCATGGTAAAGGGCTTCTTTTTTGATGAATCTCTGAAGGAGGCTCATAGTGGCCCTTCTAATACTCGATCTGATTTGGCTAAAGAGGTTCCCCTAGTTGAGGAAATCCCTATGCGGACTCGAGAACGGTTGATCCTTGATTCTCACCAGGTTGATGTATCTAATCAGGGTGATGTGCAACTACATGTTGATTATCAACATGAAATCCAGAAGCATTTTCAGTTATCTGAGTTACCTGAGAAATGGGGGAACATTTCTGAAGATGAACAGGGGAAAGTGCGTACCCAGATCAGGGTCTCGGGCAACGGTGGTCATGCCTCTTATAAGGATGCAATATTGAGTGAGAAGCCAAATACTACTGAAAGTGATGGTCTTCCCTTTAAGAGGAGACCACGTAAGGATTATTCTAATGTACCTAGAACTGTGTCTACCAGATCGTCGTCTAAGGTGTCAAGGAAAGGGGATTTGGATATCTTGAAAATCCTCAATAGGGACAAGTCTCAATCTGAGTGGGAGACTGCTAGTGATTCTGATTATGGAAATGACATGTCTTTTTATTATCTCTAGACTTGCTCTTGGTGGATGAGGGCATGTCCATTGTTTGACCCCATCCGCCGCTCTATTGTCCTTTTTCTTTCTCTTAATAAATTGTCCATACCTTTAAAAAAATTAATATTGTGGGACCAAATGACCAAGAAAATTTTATAAAACCAATTATACCAACATATGTATACCATTTATCCTATTATATATAATATGGATCATTATATTAGGAACATGTTGTACTACATACCTTCCAATAGTTTTTACCTTTTTGATAATTAAAAGTTTTTTAGTCACCTCCATTATAAAAGCTACCACCTCTCCTCATTTCTTCACAATTATCAAGACATTTTCCTCCTAAAAAATCTACCAAAAGTAACTCCTAAAAACACAAACATTATCCTTTATTATTTTCATGAATATAATAAAAACCAATGTTTGATTATTTTATTAACCAAAAGAAGTTACTCGAAGAAGTGGTAATGTTATCCAAAGAAACATTTGTTTTATTTCATTCTAAACCATTTAATAATTCATATATATTTATTATATAATAATTAAAGTATCAAATATTTACTATTTTACATATTATGTCTATCACTAATAAATTCACACACTTCTATCAAATTGGATATGCAATTAACATTCATGTGTATGGAAAACTACTGCCTCGCGAATATATGTCGTTCGTTCTCCAATTACCACCTATCATGGTTGGGAATAATGATATATTAATAGTTTATATATGATATATATAAAATATCTGATATTTATAATGAAATTATTATTCTATAATTTTTATAGGACACACAACTTCATGATTCCCATATTTTGGGAATACAATAGTGTCATTCGTTTTTACAGCGAACTACCGCCTCATGTGGCAATTTTAGTTGTCCACGTATTACATGAAATGTATTAAGTATTGTTTTAATAAACATATGTGATATAAATAAAACCTAAATTTTCTATTTTAATTATAATATATATATATACCATTTCATTTTCATTGTATCAATATGACATGAAAAAGAAAGCAACATTTATGTGTACGTACGACCTACTGTCTCCATAATAATGGTATTTCCTTTCCTGTCACAACGATTTTTGGAATTGTATAAATACATATATAATAAATATATATGATATTTTAATATATATTTAAATTAAGGGGATGATGAAATAATGATCTATGTAAGATGAATAAAGTAAGTCTAAACATTCTCAAAATACTAGGAAATTAACTCCCAAAACCATTTAAAATGAAAGATTTATATTGAATGAGAAATAATTTATTTTAAAATGACACTATATGATATCACAAATATTAATATGGTAATATAATGGGTTATAAAAATGTTTTAAACCACTATACTTTATTATAAATAACATTCAATCAAAAAAAATAATATGGTAAGAGATTTCATCTCAATTTACTTCACATTCAGAATAATATATTATCATGAACCATTTTAATTTAATGTCGTGCATAAACTTGCCTATTTAGATTTAATATCATTATTTAATCATAATTTATTATATTTTATGTTTCTCATTTAATTATATTATCAATTGGGAATGATTTTAAAATTACCTTGTGGTGAAAGTGATCTTTGAAATCTCACTTTATTTTCTGATTGTAATCAATATCATGAAACAATCAGTTACTTATAAACATATTCCATTTTAAAATAAATTTATTTTAAGAATTATATATATTTTTTATGAATATAATTATTAACTAAATTGTATATCATTTTTACATAGGGTGTACGCATTGATATATATTTTATTAGTTGTGAAATTATTGATAAATATGTATCCTTTACATAATATGGATAGTTGAGGATAAGGAATATTGTTTCAAAATTGAATCAATTATTTTATATATAGGGAATGATATAGATATGTAAAAATAGTATATCTAAAATTTAAATTAATCCCATCGATGCATAGGATGTCTCTTGAAATTGATTAGCTGGCTAATATGATGGGTTTTTTCCAAGTATATTAGAAACTGACATTTGAAAGGTATTAAAGCTAATGGAATCAGGTACCAAAGAAACATTCTATTTAATAAATATCCATTTCCCTCATTCAGATTCAGTTGATATTATATAGGATATTTTTACTATGACAAAATCTATATATGCATTTCATTCTATGCTTATTCGTTAAATGAAACAAGGGTTCAGTTATTTTAATTTCTATATAGATAATTCATTATTGATTAAGGATATATTCCATTGTACATAACCATTAGAGAAATTTTTTTCTCACCCATATTATGTTTCCTTTCCCCATGGTAATAATAATATATCATTGAATGATTATTCAATGATTTGGATCATTTGTTTTACTTTGTATTGTATTCAATTTTCTAAACCCAATGTGAAATGAGAATTATATATGTAATATCGTTTTCTAATAAAATTAAACAATTTCTTACATCAGGATCTGATTGATTGTAATCATTCCAATTTAATAATTAAAGGCATTGACTCCTGGTTATGAGGTTTGCGGTTATTACAGTTGGTATCAGAGGTTGTTTTGTAGAAAATAGGGAAACAATATTTAGGAAAACATATATTAGAGAACATAAAACAATGATAGGCATTGAGGATGTATACAGAATAATTTCCTAAATAAACAATTTTGATAATTATGAGATTATATATTCATAAATTTTATGTTTATAGTTAATTTAGTATACATTATATCTCAAAATAACGTGATCTAATCATATATAGTTTATTTTTTAGAAATGGTTCCACGAAATAATAATAGTATCAATATGTGTGGCTAAGAATTGGTTTCCCTTCTGAGGAAGCTGATATAGCTTGTATTCGAACTAAGAAAGTTAAGGATATATTAGTGAATCTTAATTAGATTATGACACATAACCATACCATGACTGAGTAAATTGTCCACATTGAGATTCTCTTATATTTCAACACTTTATGCAATAGATGCCACCATCATTTATTTGTACTGTTGATCCAATGGTAGTTGAGAAATGTGTTAAGTATTTGGAGGAGTTTTTATATCCATGGTATATGAGAAAAGGAAAAGGTTACTCTTTTAGTTTATTCTCTCAATGGTGATGTAGATCAATAGTGGTCAATGATTCCGAATACTAGGGAGGATGAGAAAATAGAACTCATGGAATGGAATGCTTTTAAGGAGACATTCTTTGACAATTATTTCCTGCCTGAAAATTAAATTGAGATAAAGAGAATAATACTTATCTTAAAGAAAATTTAAAAAAATATTTTAATAAGGGTTGAGGATATGTTTACATTGTTATCTAGGTATGATACAGATTATATACTTAATAATGAGTGCATGATTTACTACTTCCTTGAAGGGATTAAACCAAATCTCTGAAGGTAATTATTGTTTCAAATAATTTATTCATATGATTAAATAGTTTTACATTCTATCTAGTGATACAAATAAATCCAAAAATATTGTCCCTTTAAAGGGGGAAATGAGATAAAGAAGGAGGCTGAGAAAATAATAGATAAATGGAAGGAGGTAAAGAAATATTTTCCTAGATGTAATAATTTTGGAAATAATCACTATGTGAAATGTTATATGGGATTAGGATTCTACTATAAATGAAGATATAACAGAAACTATGAAAAATAATGAAAATTGAAAAAGAAAAACACATATATTTAGTGTTTCCAGTATAATGATATGGGGAAATATGAAAATGAATGCCCCATACATCAAAGGAATATTCCTCAGAAAAAAGATAAAGGATCATGTTCAAGAATATTTTATTCATACATGAAATTTCAACCAATTAATGTGCTCAAATTAATGGAATATGTTGAAAAATTATTTTAATTATAATATTCTGGTTATAAGAATTATGAAATTTTTATGGATTGTACAATGGTACAAATTATTAAATGATATGAAATTGTGTAATGAATAGTACTAAAGAAATTGATTCAGTACCAATTTGAACATATTTGAAATCATATGATTGATAACCCTTAATATTTTATTGATGTTGAGATAAATATGATTTGATAAAGTGATTATTGAAATGTACAAATTAATTTGGATACTATTGAAAAACTTGTAACTGATTAATGGTTTTTTGAAAAACTGGAATATTCCACCATGGATAAATTTTTCAATTTTTTTGGATTTAACAAATATATCCAATAATATATTTTTCACTTATATAATAAGAATGAAAAAATAATAATTTTTTTGGTAATTCCCATTTCTAAAGAGAATACATCATAATGGTATTTAAATGTATGGTGTGTGATGATGTAAAGCTACTTCGATTTTTTGGATTAATAATATATTTAGTCACCAAATGTTTTGATATTTATATTATGGAATGGACAGTAGGTGAACCATTTATGAAATGGTTTATGTTTCCTATTGGACATAGTTTTAGATATTAATGTATTACTCCTCCATATAATGTAATCTGTGGTAATAGTTAGATTATAAATAGTTCAAGTCACAACCAAAATAATATATCATTCTTAAAAAATAGAATCACGTCATCTAATTATATTTCTTTATATTCTTCTAGAGTGAAATAAATACTCAACTATAGTAAAAGGTTATTGAAACAAAAAAATTGTCATATTATCATCATTTATGAGGATATCAATTAACATTTAAATCATTTTGTTAATGGATTTTTGTTTTTTATCATTAACTTAAACAATTTATATATCATTTTCAATTATTAATTGACTGTTATTTTTCCCTTCTATTTTAATATTTTCATTTCCCACTTATGTTACCCTCTTTGAAAACCTTGTTATGTAATTATTAAAAATAACTTTTATACTTTAATTTCCCTCCTCTTAAGAGGATGTTCCATTAATAATTATATAATGTTAATTTATCAAAATTGGTATTTTAAACTATCAATCCCTTGATTACCATGATCAAGTTGAAACTGTGAGGATGAAATTTATTTAAGGAGGGGAGAGTATAACATCACTAAATTCAATTTAACAACATTTAGTTCAATGATATGTATGAAACACATCACTAAGAGTATAAAGTAATATAATATTATGAGTATTTACAATATATTTACTATTTAAATCTATTCAATATCATGAAAATCAAGAAATATTGAGTCATCATTCATTACATGCAACAAATTCTTCCTTAGATGGATTGGGTTACACGCAAAACCGAGTTTTAATGAATACTAGTTATATTTTCATTTAAATATTCAATTAAATCATATTTAATAAATTTAAATTTATAAAAACAACTAAATAAATTATTAAAATATATGGTTGAATTAAATGGTATTCAATTAATTTTAAATGAGACAAAAAACAAATTGAATATGATGGACTTGTTTTTATCAAGAACAATTTTTATGCTCCCAAATTCATATTATCCTAAGAAAATAAATTATTTTATATTAGTTAATTATGTTAATGAAATTAATTTATTATATTTTCAATAAATTTTTTTACATTAATCCATTTTATTTTATAGGAATAAATTAAAAATAAATCCACTTTTATGCATAAAAATTTTTATTTTTCTAAAATGTAGTTTCACCGCCTTTTAAGGGTGAACATGTTTTAATAATATGTTTTCAAACTTTAATAAATTTTATATAGAAAAATAAATTCATTTTTAAAATAAAAAATTTAAAATTATCATTTCTTGAATTTTTGGAAATTTTTTTAGATGATTCATTTTCTGAAAAATACCGAATAATACTCTATTTTAATTGAATATTAATTTTCCAAATAATTTAAATATTAAAATAATATTATTAACTTTTTTAAAGTCAAAATATATAAATTTTATGTCTATTTATCTAATTAAGGACATTGGAATTATTTCTTTGTTGAATCTAGATATAAAAACATTATAATATTTTGAACATATTCACATTAAAATGCATCTTTCTCGTCCTCTCTGTGAGATTAATTTTATATTAGTTTTTTAAACATATTTTATATTAAAATAGAAAAAATCAAATAAATTTTATTAATAATAATAAAATATAATTTATAGTGTCTTTGAATTGGTTTTTGGACCAAATATATTAGTGAAGGGAATTACAATTAATTACAGTTATTATGGAAAAAATTTGTTTACTTAGTGGTTAATCTTTAATCACAAGGAGCCAAATGGCCTATAAATATTCCAAAAACTCATTTTATTGCCATATCATGACAATATACACTATTATATAAAACATGCCTCATTATTTAAGGCAGATGATATTTGGTATAACACCCAATTGTGTTTTCATTTTTTGTATTTACAAGCTTCCCACCAACCTCTATTTTAAATGACCAACCCTCAACCCCACTCTTCAAACATCCCAATAGATTTTTATCATAAAATTTCCCCCCAAATAAGATAAAAAAGTTATCTCCTAATAGTATAATATTTTTTTGGACATAAATAAATCAAATAAAGGATTTCGATATAAACTAAAATTCGTTTGTCAAAGAAGATGTGACATTCTTCAACATGCAAATTTGTTTTATTTTCATAACAAATAATTAAAATCATTATATATATTTCTTATATATTTAAATAAGTTTATTAAATGTACTATGATGTTTTTATGTTATGGTTATAACTTAAAACATCACAAAATTCAATCAAATGGGAGGCACAACCGTCATTCATGTTTACAGTGGAATACCCCCTCGCGAACTGATTTCATTCATTATTCTATGACCACCATAAAATGTTAGGAGTAATGATATATTTGGTTTTCATATTAGATATAAATGAAAATATTAATAGATTTATTCATCATGAATTATTATATGTCACATGACATCATTCATTCCATTTTATAGGAATACAATAACATTGTTTATGTGTACGGAGGTCTACCACCTAGTGAAGCGATGTGATTCATTCACACATTACATGGAATGTATCTAGGATGGTTTTAATAAATATAATATATATATATATATAATATTTATATGATATTGGAATTATATTATTTATATTTATCAATTAATTTTTTTAATTCAATATGATAAAAAAATGAAAGTGTTGTTCATGCATATGTACGACCTACCATCTCACTGAACGATGTATTTCATTTATTGTCACAAAATATTAAGGAATTATATTCATAAATATATATAATATTTAATTAATGTTTTACATTATTTATTTTATTAATTCATGATCTATGTAAGTGAAAAAAATAGAATGTCAAAACATACATGAAAGACAGGGAAATAACACTAGAAATGATTAAAAAAATGAATGATTATTAACGATCATGTAAAAATATGTTATAAAAGTATCATATTTTATATAATAAATAACAATATGTTTATATAATAAGTCATTATAACATTTTAAATAGTTATACAAGGTGTTTAATGTAACAAACCATGCCGGTCGGCATCTGACCAAGTGCCCGACCCAGTCTGCTGTAAGACCCGAGAAGCGTTCCCCATCCCCACTTGCTGGAACAAGTGCATGGGTACCAAAAAAGTGCAAGGGAACTAATTACCTAAAATGAGAGACATAAAAAAAATAAAAAATTTAGATAAACTGAAACTGAAAAACTATCTATCAAACAGGAGCTTAAACAAAAAACAAACTTAAAGGTCTACAAATCGAACTAATAAATAAAAAGAAACTTCAATAATAGAAACTGAAACTCTGACTTAAACCTCCTGGAAATAAGAGAGGCCACATCAACACCACTGTGCATAAGGAGAAAAAATGAAACCTAAAATACCATCACTGAGCACGATGTCAAAACCTATAATACACTAGAAAAAAGGTCTACATGCACCCAAAGGTGTATGCAGGGTGTGAAAAATTATCCCAGTAGGATTTTATCCAATAAAAATATTCAATGGCACAACAACTAAGAGATAATTTAATATGATTATTTAAAACCATATTTTTAAAATGATTTTTTTTAGGGAACAAGTTTTACCAGATAAAAATAAATGAAAAGACTACAAAACTAAAACCCATTTCACAGCCACTATTTTAAAGTAGAAAAGAAAATTTACAAATAACACACACATACACATGTTTTACTCTACAACCGACAGAGGGAACCATGTCATGGATAGTAGAGCACGGTGAGTAAATCTCCTAAGGTTTATCTAGCTCTAGTGGGCCCTAGAAACTCGTACCTCAGTGAAAAAATAATCATACAAATATATGTTCTCTTGAACATGATCCACTAGTATAGAGCATACCCATAACCTAGTGGTCCCCCAATATCATCCTCATCATAATTTAGTTAGAGTTTTCATTGACAAACATGCTACGTGAAATAGCGGCAAAACCCCATGGTATCACTGGAATACTAGTTCTAGTTTTCCCACCTATATTCATGGGGTTTACCTAGTGCTTAATCAAATTCCACATTCATAAGGGAGATCACTTTCACATATCACAAACCACATAAGACATTACACAAAAAGGCAACCATTTTCATACCCAAACTATATTAAAAACACACACACACCAAAATATCTTTCTAAAATACATTATTCATTATAGAATCATTTCCCAAATCCTTAATTGGAAACACCCAAAGAATAATATAATCATTTCTCACCACATAGAAAACAT
Source organism: Viscum album (assembly GCA_963277665.1). Taxonomy (NCBI): domain Eukaryota; kingdom Viridiplantae; phylum Streptophyta; class Magnoliopsida; order Santalales; family Viscaceae; genus Viscum; species Viscum album. The sequence continues at coordinate 496,645,551 of OY728151.1, read as the reverse complement.
TAGTAAATAGCACAACAAGGTCTTACACAATTAACATTATTAATTTCAAAAAGGAAATCCATTTCAAATGAATTTCTTAACACATTCACCTTAAAACTAGTTTACACCACTTGCACAATTAAATCACCGCTTTTACCAGTAATAAAGCACCACCATGTGTCGCAAAGAGGGTTTTCACCAAAAACATGTCTCTTTTTATATAAACACGCTACTTCAAAAACATACTCATACTAAACTCTTTCAAAAACACTACTTTCTAACCTTTTAAATAAATAAATACATCATTTAACTATTTATCAAATCATTTCAAGAATAATCAAGAATAATTTCAACCAAAAATAACTTGATTCGATTTTTTGATGCTACATTAAAACCAAATACCCAAGGTAACCATATCAAAATATGTTTTCCATTGTTCAATAATTTACAGTTCAATTTCAAATGTTCACAACATGGAAAACACACCCAAAGTGACTCATTGTCCTTTATAAAATTGGTATTTAATTCTACACACACATCAAATACCAAGGAAATGAACATCGCACCATATAAACAACCCTTAGACCACTTACTATGGACATTACATCAAAATAGACATTAAAACACAACCAAATCCCTATATTAAAATCCACTCCTAACCATTAAAAAATCAAACCATTTTGAAAACATTATACACACCACATTATTTAGGTAATAAGCCATTCAAATAATTTATAAAACATCAACATGTGTGGAAACCATGATTTACATCAATCTTACCCAATTTCACATAAAAATAAAGTCACTTTAAAACTAACACCCAAGATTATCACACTACAACATGCTTTTCACCTAAAAACTAATGCATAGAACATATATGTAAAAAAACCACCAATTTGCATGCCCTAAGCACACCAACCGTCATTATAAATCCTATTACCAACATTTAAACATATAAAACACCTTGAAATTATTATTCACACCAAGAAGAGAAATGGTAGAACATATCCACAATTTTACACAATCATAATAATATTAAAAATGGGTCTTAAGGCGTGGAACCACCTACCTTTGAATGAGAATTTCTTACAAATTTGTGTGAACCTCCAAGCACACCACAAATGCACCACACAAAGATAAAACAGAACCCTAAATAAGGAATTCAAACCAAAACGAATCAGAATCAAACCCTAAAAAGGACCCAACCTGCTGAACAACCAAAACTCAAGAAGGAAAAAATGAGAAGAGACTCTACCAGAGGGGGTTGCATGCACGGACGAAGGGCAGGGCATCGATGGTGAAGCTGTAGTTGGTGAGGCTACTATTTAGGAGCAAGGGTGTGGTGCTCAGTTTTCAGGGGAGGTCACGTGACGGCACGTTCCTGCATGGCTGGGGGGGTTGGGGCGACGGCACGAGCCGGCATGTCAAGGGGTTAGAGAGTTGGAATGATGTCGGACATGGGAGTGGAGGGTAGCGAGATGGGTAGTAGGTGGGAGAGTGTAATGACCCGCCAAATCCTCATTGGCTTGAGAGCTCAACGAGTCATTACTAGGAATTAAGCGACATCCCCGAGGCACCAAAGGCAGGAAATAAATGCCGAAAGGTTTCAGAACAAGTGGGGGATAATTTACCCTTTTGAACATAACACTGAACCAACAACCACAACCAAACAGATAAACTAAATGATGCATGATAATAGCTAAGGCAACTCAACTATTTATATTACCATAACCAACCAAGAGTACCACAATGGAAACCAACACTAAATCAGAGTAAACAGTGGAAAGACAAACTCAAAGACTACAAGTAAAAAACCCAACTCCATGCTCCACAAGCTCCAATCCAACACCATGAACCAGCCCAAGCATCACGAAGTAGTATGAAACACTTTACCTTTTCCAACATCTCGGTATAAGACATCTGCAAAAGAACAAATGTACCAAAGCAGGGGGTGTGTAATGAAACTCAGTAGGTTTTCCTTGATGACTTCCTAACCCATGCCTCTAGGGAAAAAAATGTTATCAAATTTATATAAAAAAATTTATATAAAACAATTCCAAAATAGTTCACAATATAACAAGTTCCATGTCAATACCATTTTATAACAAAACCATCATTCTCAAGAAAAGCAGCTAAACAAAGTTTCCAATCAAATTCCCATTCCATTTTGGCACATTCATTCCATTTCACAAATCCACACAACCAACCATGCATGCAACCCGTACCTCCCTATACTCATGAGTGGTGAGTTATCCTTCCACTAATTCATCACATAGTGAACTACCTTGATGAGGGTACTTCACGAACTTATATATCCCTTTTTCATGGGGGTAATTCTCACCCTTATCCATCCCAATATTTTTGTTGCGGGTACTTCTCGCCCTTATCCATCCCAATGAATATTAACACACACCACAACCCATGTAAGTCCACGCCCAAAACCAAGTGTGTTCAAACCCTTTCAATAAATCATCACCATTTTATTAAAAACCATTTCTTTCAAGCAGAAAAACCATAGCCAATTTATAATCACCATATTAAATTTACTTCAACAACCACTTTCCAAAAACACACCATTTCCATCACCCGTTACTAAAAAGGGGTTTCAACTATTCATTCACAATAGATAAAAAAACCATTTCAATCATGGAGAACAATTAGAAACTAAGCCTTCAAGTTCTAAGATAGAGGAATCGAGAGTGAATCCACCTACCATAATGTTTTTTGACAAAAACCCTAACAAACGGAGAACTCACAAGGCAACTAGGCCAATTCACCAAGGATCCTCCTTAGATCTCTTATCCTAACACAACCAAGACCAAAACTCATATTTTTTGGCATCCACACACTCGGATCTAACTATAATAGGTGTAGATCTAAGAAATAGAGAGAAGAGTAGATGTAGAACTAAGAAACCAATCAAGAATGATCACATACCTCAAGAATCCGACATAGATTCATCAATAAAAGCCTTCAGATCACCTCTGGAATGATGGGAGAACCATATTTGAAATTAGGAGAACCAAAACCCCAAGTTAGATCCTCTTATGAGGAAACATGATCGACTTAGAGGAAAAAACACATGAGATGCTCTTTTATAGGATCTAGTTTAAGTGGCCGCACAGTTAGTTCACAGAGTTTGACAAACTGTGCTCTAACTGTGCGTTAGCTACTACCTCTACCACCATTCTCGCACAATTTGGCCACATAGTTAGACAAACTATGTGCCACCCATGTGGAAGCTACTGCCTCCCATACCAACTCTGCACGGTTTGGCTGCACGGTTTAGAAAAATCGTGTGCCGCCCATGCGGCTTCCCTTTTCAACCCAAAACTTCATTCTGGGTTCTCCAGACTATCCCATACTTCACCCTTAACTTTATAATCATTAAAAGCATCAAGAAAGGGATACATACTAGAAACTAGGGGTACTAAATTCTCCCAAACATTGGCCTTTCCATCCTTGGAAATTAGAAAACCATCGCTTGCATGAAATAGTTTTGGTCATTTCTCTTTCATTTTTTTCTTGTGTTCCCAAGTCTCCTCCTGAATCTGACCATGCTTCCATACAACCTGCACTAGACCGATGTTTTTTCCATGCAAGAAATTCTCTTGACTATCCAAAATCCGTACTGGGATATGTTTCAACGAAGCATCTAGCTCTAGGTCAATGTGATCTTATCTGATCACATGGTCAGGATCGGGCTGATACTTCTTCAACTGAGATACATGGAACACATTATGAACTGCACTGAACCGTGGTGGTAATGCCAACCAATATGCCACCTCACCAACCCATTATAGTATCAAAAAAGGGCTTATATATTGAGGAGATAATTTTCCTTGCTTCCCAAAATGACGATGTCCAATCCTTGGAGAGATTCTCAAAAAGACATGATCACTCACCGCAAACGACAATGATCTTCGGCGATGATCCGCATAAGATTTTTGATGACTCTATGCCATATCCATCCTTTTTTTATCAAATGAATCTTCTCCATTTTTCTTGGACAAGCCTCAGCCCAACTACTGAAGTCTCACATGTTTCCACCCAACAAAGTAGAGAACGACAAGGATGCCAATACAATTCTTCAAACTGAGCCATGCATATCGAGGCTTGATAGTTGTTATTGTATGATAACTCTACTAAGGGAATATTATAGTTCCATGATCCCCAAAAATCCATTACACAAGCCCAAAACATGTCTTCCAACACTTGTATCATCCACTCGGATTGCCCATCTTTCTGGGGATGATACGCCGTTCTCATCATCAACCGAGTCCCAAGGGCTTTCTGTAATGATTTTTAGAAAAGAGATGTGAACCTTGGATCTCTATAAAAGACTATGGACACTGGTACACCATGCCTCTTTACCACTTCTCGAATATAGATTTTGGAAAGATCTTTCACCATATGAGTTTCGCGAATCGGGATAAAATGGGCTGAATTGCTTAGACGATCCACTATCACCCAAATGGCATCGTGTTTTCAGACCATTCTTGGAAGACCTATAACAAAATCCATTGTTATCTGATCCCATTTCAACAATAGGATATGTAAATATTATAACATACCAGTCACCCACTAATGTTATGCTTTAACTGACTGACAAGTAAAGCACCATGAAACAAATTCAACTACCTTCGGTGTCATTCTGCTCTACCAAAACTGGGCCTTTAACGCCTTATACATCTTCAGTCTACCTAGATGTATAGCCCATCTTGAATGGTGGTAAGCATTAAGGAGTTGTTCCTGAGCAGTTAAAGGTGCATCTATCTGATCTCAAAATCGCCAAACTGAATTCATATCTAGCTTCCATCCGTCAATGGTATCCCAACCATTGAGTTTTGAACTTATTGCAACATAGTCTACATAGGATGATTGTGCCTCCTTTACTATCTCCTCCAAATTAGGAACAAGTGAAACTGAAAAGAAAACTTTAACATCATCTCGATCTTCACATTCCATATGCATGTCGGCTAGGACTGACAACAATTTCCACTCATCTGAAGCTTCTTTCGCCAACTTAGTATATGACTTCCTTCTTAATGCATCAGCCACCGAATTTCCCTTGCCCAGTGTATTCATCAAGTCAAAGTCAAACATTTGATGATAATCCATCTATATCCTTTTCCCCAGATTCCAATCTCACTGTGAGAAAATGTGTTTCAAGATTTTGTAATCTGTAAACACAGTAAATTTCTTACCAAAGAGATAATGTCTCCACGTTTTCAATGTATGGATGACTGCAGCAAACTCCAAATCATGTGTTGGGTAATTTTTATCATGCTTTCTCAATTTTCTTGAGCCATAAGACAAAACATTGTCTCCTTTCATGAGAACACATCCCAACACAGATCCTGAAGCATCACAATACACCGCGTACCCCTGTCCTGATCCTGGAAAAATCAAGATGGGTGCTGATGTAAGGAGAACTTTCAACTCTTGAAAAGATCTCTGACATTCGTCAGTCCATTGAAATTCACTGTTCTTCTTTTTCAATGCTTTCATAGGCGAAGAAAGTCATGAGAAGTCTCGTACAAAGCATCGTTAGTAACTAGCTATACCAAGAAAACTTCGTATTTTAAATACATTTTTCAGTACTTTCCAAGAAAGAACTTCTTCTTTCTTTTTTGGATCCACAGAAACACCTTTCTCAAAATAAACATGACCTAGAAAGCATACCTCTTGTATCCAAAAATCTCACTTTGATAATTTGGAATACAACTGATGGTCTCCCAAGATTTATAACACTGTCACCAAGTGTTGCTCATGCTCATCCATTGTTCTTGAATACACCAATATGTCATCCACAAACACCACAACAAAAGAATCTAGATATCGTTGAAATATCTGATTCATCGATTCCATAAAGACTGCTAGTGGATTCGTAAGACCAAATGTCATGGCTACATATTTTTAGTGGCCATATCTGCTTCTGAAGGATGTCTTCGGAATATCCTCCTTCCCAACTCATAACTGGTGATATCCTGACCGCAAGTCAATCTTGGAGAATCACAGAGCTCCCCTCAATTGATCAAACAGTACATCAATGCATGGAAGTGGATATCTATTCTTTATCGTAACTTGGTTAACTTTATTATAATCCACACATAGCCTCAAAGTTCCATCAGCTTTCTTTACAAACAAAACGGGTGTTGCCCACGAAGACAATTTTGTCTGAATAGAACCATTGCTTTCCAGCTCCTCTAACTACACCTTCATTTCCTGTAACTCTGTTGATGGAATTCTATATGACGGAAGGGAAATAGGACTAGTCACCAGAAGAAGATCAATCATAAACTACTCTTACCTTAGAGTTGGTAACCCTGAGATGTTCTTGGAAAATACATCTAGAAATTGATCCACCATAGTAGGAAAACTATTTTCCTCAACCTCTTCCATTGATACCAATGTGAACGCTTCCAATTGGTGAGAGATCGTTCCCTCCATTGGTTCCAACATGCTCTTTGTGCCTTTATTTACTATCCTTTCTCCTCTAAAGAGATGGTTGATTCCGTCCTCAGTCGTGAAACTAACTGTTCTCCTATAACATTAGATTTGAGCCTTAAACCTTATCAAACAATCCATACCCAGGATTACATCATAGAAAACCATTTCCAATATGGATTAGTCCCATTCCATCTCACCTTCATCAATAGTTATAGCACATGCTTGACACACGAAGGCTTGACATTCTCTTTCACCAAGAGAAGTTTGTGGTTTCAAGACAGAAGGCATCATTTTCAGTTTTAAACATAGCAAGTCAACAACGCGAGAAGCAATGAAGGAATGCAATGCACCAGTATCAAACAACACTTGCACAAAGGTATAATTCATAAATAATTGTACCTCTTACTATTGATGGTACAGCCTGATCATCAACATTCATTTTCTCATCTCCATACATTTGCTTCATCGTTGCATTGTTCTCCTTGTTACCTTTCTGATATTTCCCTAATTCGGGAGTCATGGTATTTCAAGAATCACCATGTCTAGCTCTGTTACGATGTTGAGGATGACTCTTTTGTCCTCTTTCGGTCGAAGCATATGATTATTGTGATACATGGGAAGTTTCACATGAACCGGACCACGAAGAATTTCAACAATAGTGTTGTAGATGCCCCATCTTCTTGCAATTTTCACATTGTCTTGGTTGCTCCGTACAGTCTCTCTTTATGTGATCAGTCGAGCCACATTGAAAACACCCAGCTTTAATCATGGGTCGTGGAGGAATATTCACCGATCTAGCCGTCTGATTTTGATTCCCACTCTCACCTTGGAAGTAGGTGTCACACTTCCGCTTGTTCCCAACATTACAGTTCCCACTTGTTCCTGTGGGTATCATCATACTTCCTCCTCCCATAACTCTCAAGATGTCTCTTTTATCTACTGTTTCTCTATTTACCATTTCGGTATAATCCGTAATACAGAGAATAGTTGTCTTCGAGCAACTCTCATATCGCAACCCTGATTCAAAGATGTGTGCATTCAGTGACGCACTAGTAGTAACTTCTGGTGCAAAGCGCACTAAATTCATGAATTTAGCTGCATACTCCATGACAAAGAGATTCTTCTACTTCATGCTGAAAAATTATGTCATCCTCTGGATCTTGAACGTGTGAGGATAGAATTTTTTTATTGAATAACTCCTCAAATTCTTCCCATCCTAGACCTTGATTGTCCTTAGCCTGCACCACTAGCTCCCACCACGGTCATGCACAACACTCCAGCATATATGTCACCAACTTTACTTTCAGTTCTATTGGTGTGCCGATGAAATCGAAGATATGATTCATCCTACTCAGCCAAAACTCCACCCTTTCTAGTTCATAATAACCCTAAAATTTGGGTGGATTCTGATTCTAGAACTGGATAGAATGGTCTACATGCCTTGACTCATCCTTCTGATTCCTCGTGTCCACAGCCTGGAACACATGAACGATACTCTGAACCAACTCTCGCTTCGCACGTGGTTCAGGTGCAACCACATTCTCTACAGCTTCTTCAGGTTGGTTTCTACGACGCCTAATGGGTACCATTTTTTATACAAATAATGAAGGTCATTAGTCTCACTTCCTAGTAACTGAAGGCTTAGAATTTCAAATTCTATCACATCATCTATCACAGCATTGTTCCCAAGACAGCTTTTTCCCATGTTCAACCAATTTTGAAAACATTCCACATACTTTTTGAAAATCAATCCATTTTAAAAATATACCAAATATCCTATTTTCAAAGTCTTTTAGTTGAAAACAATTTCTATATTTTTCAAAAATTGGCACCTTACACAAAGTCCTTACTCATTTCTCACAATTAGATATGCAATCCCAGTGGGAAGTCATTCTTTTACAATGCATTTCATGCTCATCTCACTGGCTAAACCCATGACAATGAGATTTCCATGATTCTATAAATGTATCTAAAACACTTATGTAGGCAACACCCTAGTAACATGAAGTTCAGCATAAACGGGTTAGATATGTAATTTTACGCTATATATTTTACGTTCTGACAATCCTACTCCTGTCTAAGATTCAAACCCATGGAATAGATGAAATGGAATTTCAACTCCATGAACGAGAACATAGATGACCACTTGTTAGGAAAGGACTTAACAAGATGATACCATTTGTAATGACCCGCCAAATCCACATTATCTTGAGAGCTCAACGAGTCATTACTAGACCTTAAATAAAATCCACGATGTGCCAAAGGATGGAAATAAATGCCGAAGGGTTTCAGAACAAGTGGGGGACGATTTACCCTTTTTGAACAAACCACCGAACCAACAATTATAACCAAACTGATAAACTAAATGATGCATGATAACAGGTAAGGAAACTCAACCATTTATATTACCATAACAAACCAAGAGTTCTATAATGGAAACCAACACTAAATCAGAGTAAACAGTGGAAAGAGAAACTCAAAGACTACAAGTCAACAACCCAATTCTATGCTCCTCAAGCTCTATGCTCCAACACCACAAACTAGCCCAATCATCACGAAGCAGTATGCAACACTTTAACTTTTCCAACATCCCAGTATAAGACATCTTCCAAAGCACCAACATGCCAAAGCAGGGGGTGAGTAATGAAACTCAGTAGGTTTTCCCCGATGACTTCCCAACCCATGCCTCTAGGATAAAACAAGTTAGCACATTTATATAAAACAATTTATATAAAACAATTCCAAAATAGTTCAGAATATAACAAGTTCCATGTCAAAACCATTTTCCAACAAAACCATCATTCTCAAGAAAATCATCCAAGCAAAGTTTCCAATAAAATTCCCATTTTCATTTTGTAACATTCATTCTATTTCACAAATCCACACAACCAACAATTCATGCAACCCAGACCTCTCTATACTCGCGAGTGGTGTGTTATCCTTCCACTAAGTCATCACTTAGTTATCTAGCTTGATAGGGGTACTTCACGACCTTATCCGTCCCTTTTTGATGGGGGTACTTCTCGCCCTTATCCATCCCATCCTTTTTTATGGGGTTACATCTCGCACTTATCCATCCCAATGCATATGAACACACACCACAACCCATGCAAGTCCATGCCCAAAACCATGTGTATTCAAAACCTTTCAACAAAGCATCACCATTTTATTAAAAACCATCTCTTTCAAGCAGAAAAACCATAGACAATTTAAAATCTCCATTTTAAATTTACTTCAACAACCACTTTCCAAAAACACACCATTTCCATCAGTCTTTACTAAAAAGTGGTTTCAACCATTCTTTCAAAATAGATAATAAAACCAATCAATCAAGAAAAATAATCTAAAACTAAGTCTTCAAGTTCAAAAAAAGAGGAATCGAGTGTGAAGCCACCTACCTCAATGGTTTTGACGAAAACCCTAACAAACATAGAACGCACAAGACAACCAAGCCGATTTACCAAGGATCCTTCTTAGATATATTCTCCTAACACAACCAAGACCAAAACTCATCATGTTGGGAATCCGCACACTCAGATCTACCCATAATTGGTGTAGATCTAAGAAACTGAACGAATAGGATAAGTAAATCTAAGTAGATCTGAGAAACCAAACAAGAACGATCACATACCTCAAGAATCTGGCTTCGATTTGTCAAGAGAAGCCTTCAGATCGCCTCTAGAATGATGGGAGAACCCTCTTTGACCATAAGAGAACCAAAATCCCGAGTTAGGGCCACTTTGGAGGAAAAATGACTCACTTAGAGGAAAAAACGCATGAGATCCACTTTTATAGGATCTCGTTTAAGTGGTTGCACGGTTAGTTCGCACCGTTTGACAAACGTTGTGCTAACCATGCATTAGCTACTACCTCTACCACACTTCTCGCATGGTTTGGCTGCAAGGTTATACAAACTGTACGCCACCCGTGCAGATGCTACTTCCTCCCATACCAACTCTGCACAGTTTAGTTGAACGGTTTAGACAAACCGTGCGCCGCCCATGCGGCTTCCCTTTTTGCCCCAAAACATCATTCTATGTTCTACCGACTGTCCCATACATCACCGTTAACATTATAACCATTAAAATCATCAAGAAAGGGTTACATACCAAAATCAGGGGGTACTACAGAGAGTCACCGAGTTGGGTAAGAGGTGGTAGATGTTAGGGTTTCAGGTCAATGGGAGATCTGATGGGAAAGGGGGAAATAGGGGGGGCTATGGGGAATAACAAAAAACGGGGAAAGAAAACCGAATAAAAATAAAAACTAATAAAATAATAATAATAATAACTTATTTAGGATATTGAAAATAATAGTTATTATTATTAATTGTTGAATTTCATTTTCAAAACATGGTAATATTAATAACTTATGTTGATAAAAACAATAACATTAGTGACATCATGAATTTTATAATAACAAAAATAATAAAAGTGATTAATAAAATTTTTATTCATAACACTGTTTATAATAAAAATAAAAAATTTCTTCAAACAATATTATTATTATTATTACTAATATAATTCCTTAAATATTTATCATGCTTCTTATTTTTTTATTTCCATTTCATTGTCCATCACATTTTGTTTGTTTGCCTTGAACATTGAGCAGGTCATGCGGTGAACTAGGCATGGTCGTACGGTGACTCTGGTGAGGTTGTGCAACATCATTTGTGGTGCATTGGACACAGTCAAGACCAAAACATGTATATTTAAATTAAAAATCAATGATTTAAGTTGTGCTTCAACCAGAACTACCTGATAAAAATAAAATAAATAATTTAAAAATGATGGGATGGACAATTCTCCCCACCATAGTGTTTTACTCCCTAGAAATCCACAACTCAGGCTTAACCCCCAATGTAGAAAGCAACACCCCCGTATGGTTCGAAATGAATTCCTATGAAAAACGAGTGAAAATAGGCAAACACACAGAGATCTGAGAATGTGACATAGACGACAACCTAAAGAAACCCGTAAATGACATTTCACTATGTGTCACCTATCCCAAAGAGTTAGAACACCTCCAGTTGATTGATCATGGAAAGGAACTCTTACAACCACAAAATCCAACTTCACAAACTGAAACACCTCAAGCACTATTAAATTAAAACCACTTCATTTGACTAGAAAACTAACACTAGGAGGCCCGAGAGGACTCCCCACCATAGAAATAGGCTAGCTTCAACTTAATCCAAATGGATATCAACGAGACTCATAATGGGTCTCATTTCCATAATAACTAATATAAGATACACAAATATTGAAAACCAATTCATTTCCACTTAAAAATCTAGATCACCAAAATTCTCAAAAAAGGGTTTTCAAAATAACTTCCCAAACCCAAAGGGACACAAGACAACACGATGGGAAATTAGTGTCAGTTGGTGATATATACATATGGTTGGCAGCCAAAAGAAAATAACTCCACCGCATGGAGAGCATACTATGGAAATGTCATTTTCCCTACATGGCTAACCAGGACCTATATGCTCAACAAGACTATTGACTCTAATCCATATTTATTTCCCCCAAATAAGATTACCCCCAAGGACTAAAGACGCAGAAAACCCTCAACTTACCCAGGTAGCTCGAGTCCTTCCACAAGGTGTGATGGCTAGGCACCATACTCATTGCCAGAGCATCGAGTTCAGATAACCTTTACTCCAGTCCACCCTGACTCTTACAAACATAACACAACCCAAGAGTGAAAACCTAACCAATGGTACATTTTTTTCACGAACCATGCCAGGTCGCCATCAAACCTAGTGCTCGACCCAGACTGTTGTAAGACCAAAGGGGCGTTCCCCAAATCCACCGGATGGCACAATTGGCCAGATACCAAAAAAAGACCAAGGGATCAACTTACCCAAAATGAGAGACATAAATAAAATTCAACAAGATATATTATCTGAAACTGAAAAACTTCTAATCAAACAATCAATTAAAATGAAAACAAACATAAAGGTCTACCACTCGAACCAATAACTAAAAATAAATGACAATAATGGAAACTAAAACTCGTACTCAAACCTCCCAATGACAAGACTGGCCACATAAACACCACCTTGTATGAGAAGAAGACCCACTACAACTTGAACCACCATCGTTGAGCATGATGTCACAACCTAGAATACACAAGAAACAAGGTCTATATACACCCAAATTTGTAAGTAGGGTGTGAGAAAAAATCCCAGTTGGAAGTCACCAAATAAAAAGATTCCTTGGCACAAAACCTAACAGAAAATTTAACATTCTTATTTAAAACCATACTTTTAGAACGCTTTGTTTTTTTAAGGAAAAAATTTTACGAGTAAAAACTAAATGAAAATAAAACACAACGAAAATTCATTTCACAAACATTTTTTTAAAGTAGAAAATAAAATTTACCAATAAAAAACAAAAACACAAGTGATCCTCCATATTTCGATAGAGGAAACCATGTCATGGGTAGGAGATCATTTTGGGTAAATTCCTTAAGGTTTATCTAGCTTGAGTGGGGCAAAAGAACCTCGTAACATAGTGAAATGTAACCATAAAAATATCATTTATCGTGCTCACGAGCCACTAGTTGGGAGCACACCCATAACCTATTGGTCCCTCAATATCATCATCATTATAGTTTAGTCAGTGTTTTCATCGTCAAACATGCTATGTGAAAAAGTTTCCAAACCCCATAGGATCATTAGCATACTAGTTCTAGTCCATCCACCAAGATTCTCGAGGCTTTCCTTGAGGTCAATAAAGTTCAATATTCACAAATTACATCACATTCACATATCAAAAACCACACAAGAAATTACACACAAATTCCACCATTTTCATACCCAAACTATTTTAAAAATACACACACAACAAAATAACTTTCCAAAATACACCTATCATTACTTACTCATTTCAAGAATCCCCTTTTGAAAACACTCAAAGAATAACCTAATCAATTTTCACAACATAGAAGGAATTATTAAATATCTCAATAAGGGCTTACACAATAAACATACCTAATTTCAAAAACACAATCCATTTCAAATCACTTGCTTAACACATTCACCTTAAAACTATTTTTGCACCACATGTTCAATTAAATGAACCTCTTGCACCACTTATAAAACCCCACCAAGTGACACGAAGAGGGTTTTCACCAAAAACATGTCTCATTTTATATAAACACACTAATTAAAAAATAAACCTATACTCAACTATTTCAAAAACACTACTTTTGCACTATCCAAATAAATCAATACATTTATTAACTATTTATTAAATCATTTCAAGAGAAACCATGAAAACATTACACCAAAAATCACTTGATTCGATTTAGTGACACTACTTTAAACAAAAATTACCACGGTAACTATATCACTATATGTTTTACATTGTTCAAAAATTTACAGTTCAATATTAAAAGTGATCAACAAGGAGAAAATACATAAAGTGACTCAATTTATTTTTAAAAATATCCATTTAAATCTACACGCACAGAAAATACCTTGGAAACGTATTTTGCACCATCTAAAAAATCCATAGAACACTTTCTAGGGACATTACATCAAAACATATATTTAAACACAACCAAATTCCTATATTAATATCCACTTCCTGCCTTTAGAAACTCAAACCATTTTGGAAACATTATATTCACCACATAATTTTGGAAATAAACCATTTTAATAATTTATAAAACATTAACAAGTGGTGAAAAAATGTTTTACATCAAACTTACCCAGTTTCACATAAAAATAAAGTCACTTTAAAACTAATTCCCAACATTATCAAACAAAAAATTTCTTCGCACCTAACAACCAATGCATAAACATATTTTTAAAATAACACACCAATTTGAATACAAAAAGCACACCCGTATTCATTTTAAATCTTACTCCCAACATTTAAACATATAAAACACCATGAAATTATTATTCAACAGAGAAAAGAAATGGTAGAACACACCCATAATTTTAAAAAATCGTTATAAAATTATCAAACGGTGTTAAGACATGGAACCACATACCATTGAAAGCCTAATTTCCCTCAAATTGGTGCGAAACTACAATCGCACCACGAACGCACCACACAAAGACCAAATTAAACCCTAAAATAATAATTTGAACCAAAAAAATCAAAATAAAACTCTAAAAAGGACTGAAACTGTGGAACTATCTAAACTCAAGAAGGAAAGAAAGTAGAAGAGACTCCACCAGAGGTTGTTGCATGCACGGATGAAGGGTGATGCACCGATGGGGAAGCCGAAGCCAATGAGGCTGCTAGCTGGGAGCATGGGTATGGTGCTGGGTTTTTGGGGTATTTCACACGACGACACAAGCCGTCCTAGTCATGGGTCGGGGCGATGGCACGAGTTGACCTGGCTGGGGGTAGGGAGGCAGTGCAATGCCAGATTCAGGAGGGGAGGGCAGCGATATTGGAAAGAGTGGGGAGAGTCGGAAAGCTGGGTAGGATAGGGGGAGTTGTTAGGGTTTCAGGAAGGTTGGGGATTCTATGGGAGAGGGGGGCGAACGGGGGGGGGGGGGGGCGATGGACAGCCCTAAGGGGAAAAACAAAAAAACAAAAGAAACAAATAATAATAATAATAATAATAATAATAACAAAATTAAGATGTTAATAATAATAATAATAATAATTAATTTCGTCATTTCATTTTAAAAACATTGTAATATTAATAATTTATATTGATAATAATAATAACTTCAGTGAAATCCGCAATTTTACAATACCCAAAAAAAATAAACGTGATTAATAAAAATTTTATTATTAAAACTAATAATAATAATAATAATAATATCTTAAAATATTATTATTATTATCATAAAAATAATTTCTTAAATATTTATTACTCTTAATATTTTTATTTTAGTAACATTTAATTATGCATAACTTTTTTTTTGTTTTCCTTGAACATCAGGAAGGTCATATAGTGAACCGCGCAAGGTCATACGGTGACCCGGGAAAGGTCGTGCGGCTTCGACCATGCTGTGGTGGACACTGTCAAGGCCAAAACATGCGTTTTTAAATTAGAACTCAATGATTTAAGTTGGGCTTCAACCTTAACTACTTGATAATAAGAAAATTAATAAAACAAATAATTTCAAAATGATAGCTATGACGTTTAATCATATTCAACCAAAGGAATAATGGGGTATGTGATTTCATCTCAATTTACACTCCATTGAGGTTTATCAATTATTGTATACCAGTTCACCATTAGGTGGTGTATATAATTTCCATTTTTCATTTAATATCATTATTAAATAATAATTCATGGTATATTAAGTTTCTCTTTGAATTATCTCATTCAGTTGTTTTACTTAAAAGTAACCAAGTGGTAAAAGGTATCTTTTCAATGTCACTTTCTTCTATAAATATTAACTTTCTCATGAAGCAGTTACTATCTTTTTGACATTTTACATTGTAAATTACATTTATTTTAAATATTGATACTCATTTTTTATGGGTATAATTATTTCAAAAATCATATATTAATTTTACAAATATAGTACACTTTGAATGATTTTTGATTTTTAAGGGAAATATTAGCATATCTGTATCATATACTCAATACAGATACATGATGATATGGTTGATTGTTTACGTATTAAATTGATTATTTTATATATGTATAATAATTTTATTTTTAATTACTTGGGTTTGTGATCATTTAAATTATTATCCTCAATGAATCAGTAGTCTAGTGAGACGAGTTATTTGGTTAGTCAGATAGGTTTTTACCTAATATGTCATAAACTATTTCCTGAAAGGTCCCGATGGTAATGGTTTCAAATACATAGGGAAAATAACATAAAATAAATAATAACATCCTTCATTCATATTCATTTAATATTTTCCATGAGACTTTAACTATGATAAATATATGGATGCATTTCATTATCAGTTTATTTATTAAATAACATGACAGTTCAATTATTTAACTTCCTATATTGATTATTCATTGTTAATTCAGGAAATATCCCACTTTATATAACCCTTAGTTATAATTTGAGTTCACCCTTATTTTGTTTCCTTCCCCATGTTATTAATAATAGATCTTTGGATGAGTAATCAATGATATAGTTAATTTGTTTTATTATATAGTTTATTTAACTTTATATCCCTAATGTTAAATGGATATCATGTATGAATTCTATTTTCCTAAAACTACTAAACTATTAGGTCCTTTAGGTAGTTATTTTTTTATCATTCATATGAAATATAGTAACAAACTAGATCTTGTATAATTTGTTGAGGATTTTTAAAATTGACTCACAAAGTTTCCTTATTAAATGAAGTTAAACCATTAGAAAATTGGTTGAGTGTTCAGTATAAATATACTTTTTTTCATCGCATTAGTGGGTTTCTCCAATGACAGTTCACTATTTAGGATACCTTATTTCAAACCCATAAAATATTACCTTTTCCCCTTAATGGATTTTCTAGTATTATTCTTATGACACATTTGACTTGTGGGAAGTTGGACCATTTTTTCACGATGATATTTCTTTATCACTCCCCTAAAATTAAACACAATTCTATACATTATATAAATAGACATGTGATAAACATGAGATTAACTTATCACAATTTCAACATTGAAGGAAAAATATGTAATTTCCCCATACTTGTACAAATATCAAATAAGAAAAAAATTCATTTTCTAAGAATTATCCCACTAATGAAGTGGTAAACCGTAAATTCAGGTTTAATGAAAAAGTAAGAGTCCTAGCCTACATGTCTTGTAATTTTAACCTCATATTCCATCACAAACTCATTATCAATTTTTAGGTCCAAGTAAACTAATCTTAATTTTTTAATAAAATAGATTGTGGAAATCAATTTAAATTTGTTTCATGAATTCATTCTACTCCATCATATTGATCTACACCTCAAGAATTGTATTGTTGATTGACTCCCACTATTTATCAGATAATCCCTCCATAAAATAATCATATATTGTGATAGTTTCATTCATACGTTGTTTAAGGATAGATAATACATTTTTAAGACTGTTAATCCATTATTCCATGTTTGATTTATTGGAATATTCACTGAATTATGGAGGCCTTTTTTATATAAATGACTGAATTAAAACATTCCCTTTATTTGAGGGATGTTATTTTTCCTCATAATTTTGAATTCTATTTAAAATTTATTTAATTAAGAAAGTTTTGTCAGGATGTTCCTGGTTCCTTCTCCCATCGAGTTGAGAATCTGACTTGGGGTGTAATATCATTTCTGTTTATACTAGTTGTTGACTCAATTAATCATATTTAAAATCAATTACTATAATAAAGGTAAAAAATAAATATGGGATCCTTTATACTACTAATCATATAAATTATAAACTATAAACATTTAAGAGAAAATAAATTAATAGAATACATTCTATAACATATGAATTTTTATTTTTAAAATTTATCATATCCATGTTCTATATACTAACATAATATTTTATATTCATTTTTATTCTTATTAGAATGGTTTATATGGTATTTAGAAATTTAAAAAACTATATCCCATTATGGTATAAAACAAGATATTATTCTAGGACTCTTCTAATAATCTATGTAGTGGTGGAGTTAATACCTAATGAATCATTCTCTAGTTTATTACCCTATGGTACATTTTCTCCAGATCTGTATCATCTTTTAGTATCCATATATGCATATTATTTATCGAAAACCACTAACTCAACACATTACTATATTTTAGGTATTTTTTATATTTTTTAGACCAAACATTTATACATTCACTATGTTTTTATAATCTGAATCCCCAATAGTAATTATACCATTCTCTGATACATGCATTGATAACCCATCTATTTTATAAACAATACTACATGATTTATTGAATAATTACACACAAAATACAAAAAAAGATCTAAATCCCACATTTCATTTCGTAATTAGATACATAAAATTATAATGTAAAAATATATAAAATATATTTAATTAAAAAATCCCTAACATGTCCTTAAATTCAATTGATCATATACACAAAATGGGTAAACTTAGGTATATAAATATGAAAGGTGTAATCTATATAGAATTATAAGGGAATAATAAATAATTAGATGATTAAATTAATACATGTTAGTTAATATTATTATCATTTTGATAGAAATGGAGTGAGAAACACTAACGTGAAAATTTATGTATGATATAAAATGATTACATCAAGGAATAATATTAATATAGAATCAACATAAAACATGAAATTATAATATTATGCTGAGGCTAACCATTTAGATAGTATAACATGATATTCAAACTTCATGAACCATACATGGTATCTAATTAGATAAAATATTACCCAATCAAGTGTAGGGATATAAAATTTACATCCCACCCATCAGCTTCATATCATGTTCATTCATTTGGGTACCACGTAGAGAATAAAACATATGACTGACTTTATTTAATTTTAATCCCATAATTCAGAATTTTGATATATATATATAAAATTCCCAAATCATCTAAGGATAGTAAACTATTGTTGAATATAAATTGAGTTGAAATATTGATGTGTATTGACAATAAAAATGTTTAACATGGAATATCACATGATAATTTATGTTGCATTAAGAGTATTCATAATGATTCATGGTAGGGTTAAAATTTAGTGAATGTTGGTCTCTTGTAAAATGGATATCATAAGAATTGAAATTGGGATGTATAAATAACCACTTTAATATTAATATAATGAATTATTAATGCATAATATATTTAATGTTTTAAAATAATGTGGAGGAGGAGATAATCCCCTAACCTGAAGAGTAGACTTATATAATGTTATGAGGATATTATTATGTTATTGGTAACACATTGGATGGGTATTTATAGAGATATATGGTTGGTAAATTTTCAAAAAATGGGTAATTAGTGAAGATGAATGGGATTTTGGGTTGATACTTATAGCTAATAAGCGTGTAATTAATTTTTAATTTCTAAACATTGGTTTTACACTATATATTGTATAATTATCAACACTACAATCCTTAACATGTATTTTCCCATGGTTCATACCAAAGGGGAGTGTTTTTTATATATAATTAGTCTTAGAAGGGAACAAATTAGTATAATAAATGTTGGTGATATGAAAGTGTTCCACATTCCAAATGAATTTATTTGAAGACCTTAAAATAGAAAATATGTTATGTGGATTAATTAAGTCTTTGTAAAATGTATTAGATAACTTCATGAACACACTATCTTAAATGGAAAATATATATTTGGTCATGGATTACTTTTTTGAATTAATTAAATAACTTTTCGATCAATATGATTTCATAAAAAAAACTGTATATTTATATTGTATTTAATTTTTTTACCCAAAAATTGTTGTTTCTTAGAAAATTATGAAATGTTTCCCATTTGATAATTTTTATAAGATTATTTCAAAAAATATTATTTATTTTATTAATATAATTAACTGGATTTTAATTTTTAGATTTCAATAAAAATACTTATTTACTATAATATACTTGTCAAGTGAAAAAAAATCATACCATTGTTTAGACTATATAAATAATCAATAAATTTTATTTTAATATTAAAGTAAATAAGAATTATTTATTTATAATACTATATGAAATCAATATTCATTTCAATATTTTTTAATTTTTAAAAATAAGTTTTAAAAAATATATTTTTTCCAAAAAAATAAATTTTTAGTTTCTTCATATTGACATAAAATATACATAAAAAGTTATTGAATATTGTATTTAAATAAATAATATGAATGGATAAAAATATTATTTATTTTAAAAAAGTAAAATATAAAAATCATCATTTCTTGGGTCTAGGTATATTGTACCATATTACATCTATATACTTCCTAATTATAAACTATGTGAAAGTGGTATTTTATTATTAGGGTTTGACAAACATGGGTTGGTTTGTGATCAATATAAGATTTAAATTATATTCAAAATGGTGTCTCTCATTTTTTTAGTGGATGAGTTTTCATTGGTCCTAGTCAAGATAAAATCCCAGTTATTCTATCTCCCCCGTAAGATATGGTAATTTGGTGTCATATGATATGATCATATGGGTTGATTCAATCACTTCATTGGACTATTAAATTTCAACTTTATCATATCTTATCATATTTAAAAATCATGATGGTCACAATAAAATAATTATATTTTCAATAATTATGATTCATAGTGGTCTTTAAATCTAACCACATCTGTTTTATAATGATCCAAAATTATGAAGGTAGAGAAAGCCTATTCTATAATAAAATTAAATAATGAGAAATGTTTTCATTCCGAATTGGAAATTAATATAATCAATATTTGGGACATTACAAAAAAATGATAATGATAGTTAAATATTATGTTTCTAGAAAATTCATGGAAAATATTATAAGATCAAATTTTTTTAAATAAATCATATCCATGATCATATTTTACATAAAAAACAAATGGTATTTCACATATTGAGAAATAAAATATTTATTTAGAATCACTGAGTGATAAGTTGTTGAGTGAATCTATTATTCGTTTCATTGATATCGGTATTCCATATGAGGCATATTATAACATATCACACCTAAAGATTGGATTTTTGCTGATATAGGAAAAGATATAAATTTCATAACATTATAAGTGTCATAACATAATTAATGTTACTATAATACTCATTATTTTTATCATATCATTGTAGTGTTTTTATAAACAATTTGGATGAAATTTTTCTTTTTAAATGAATTATTATTTACATGTATTATAATATATTATTATAAATTTTTTCCAAATGTTTTTAAATTTATTATAGATTACAAGAGTTAATATACAATATTATCTTTAGATTAATCATACATATTCCATTTAAAAGTATAATACGGTATTTTTTTCATGGAATCAGATGCTATATTTTTATGTTCCTCACTAAGAATGTGAAAAACTCAAAATGATAGAATTATTAGTCTGTTTTCCAATTCATAATAGGTAAGTTGAATTAGAAGAATTAATTTATAATATTATTTTTAAATAATCATTATTATGATAGGTAGAATAGTATAAATTAGTATACAATGTGTTTGTGACGTTTTAATGACCTTATATTTTTTAAAACTATTAGATTTTATGAATAACATTTTTTGGGTTTTTTTAGATGATGAAATGTTTAAGGTGTTTTTGATACCTAATATTAAATTCTAAAAAATGATAAATTGTTTTTGTCACACCGTTTGATAAGTCACTAGATTTAAATATATTGACATCTTAATAGAGAGTTTAATTGAGATTATAATGTTGGAATTTGGTATGGAATTCATGTGTCAACATAGTAGTTTTCTATTTTTTATTATTCATGGGAACCCCAATAGTGATCAATAGAAAAATTATGTTATTAGTTTCAACGTAAATGTATAAGTCGGATAATTATTTAATTGATTGGTTATTTATTAAATTAGATTGTTTATCATCCCTATTTATGTCAAGAACCTACCCGGTTACCCTAGTTTGATGATAACTGAGCCGGAATCGACATAGCCATAAGGGAATTCCGGATCCACAAGGGTTGTTAACAAGAACCTTTCATCATACAACATCGAATTAGGAATTATTTTTTCCACAAACATTGTTGAAGTAGATAAATAAGTCCGTATGTATACAAGATAAACATTATAGGGAGAATTTTACTAGAAGGAAAAAATGTATGAAAACTAAAATTACAATAGAAAATTACAACAAATACATGATAACTACCCACATATTAGTGGAATGAAATCTCCAAGACCCAAGAATCAACAGCTACTACCACAATGTGGCTCCTTAAAATTTCTTGAACTTGGATGAAGATAACATAAAAACACCTGAATGTACAGCTACTGTGTGAGATAAACACCCAGTAGGGTATCACCAATAATACCATAGAAGATGAGAACATTTAATTAACAAAATAAAAATTTCGTGTTGAAAGAAACAGTAATAATTGTTTAGATAATAATTAAAAAAATTATTCTTTTATTTAAAATGATAGTAATACATTCAAAAAATGGTTTCCCGAAAATTAATATAAAAAAGATTATATAAATTCATTAGGGAGGTAAAATAGTTTATAAAAATTATTACACATTTATATCTCATATATAAACAAGTGAGAAATACATTTATCTACCAAAAGTTATGTTATTTCTAGGCTACAAGATAATCAAACAATATAAGGTGATAACTACAATATGTGTATACAAACATCCCTCTAATATAAGAAAATGGTGGCTTGTCACTAACCAATCATGGATGTAACCTACTACACATGGTTTTTTCTTACATGTAAATCATCAAAACAGTGTTGTCCAAATAACTCACTAACTTCATAGGCTTTTATTTTTTCTAGTACAATCAAATATGGGATCATTATTTTAAATCTGTATAAAATAAAATTCATCCAATTCCACCTTTTCGAGAGTTTTACCTTTCCATTTAAAAACCAAAGTGGAATTTTTTTCAAATCTTGTCGTTTCCATGGTAAAACTACTATGTTTCTATAAAATATCATTTCAGAAAAAAATTTCAAATAAAAATTTGAAAAAAAATCATTAAATAAATATTATAATTTAAATTCATCATTCTAAATTCAAAAAATTATCATCAATTTTTCAAACACACCCCAATTAAATGAAATTTGATATATTCCCCAATATTCTTCCTAAAACCATTTTCACATTCAAATCTCTCAATTGAATGGAATTATGTTTTTTGGAACCAATAGAATTTAATTCAAGTTGTAGAACACAAATAAAATAATTGACTTTAAATCAAGAAATTCAAAATTACTAAAATTTTCATATCATAATAGAACAACATATCTTTCTCACTGAATCAAAAAACCTATAATGGAACTAGACCACTAGAATGAAGGTGTAAAAGGTCATGTAATCAACTTGGTATGTCACATAACAACCATAAAAATCATCAATCGTTTATAAAAATAGCCCAAAAGGGTTTAAGGGCACCCATATATCCTAGGAATGGGTCTTGGGTAAACAATAATGAAATATGAAGGGGAGGAAAAGAAAATTTATCCAATCATCCTATAAAAAACTTATATTGTGACTTCTTGTAACATGTAACCAAATTACACGTCATGAAATTGAAAAATCCAAAAATCACTGAAAAACTAGTTATGTTTTGTTAAAATATATGTATTATTTTTTTTTGAAATTGTATGTCATGAAATGTTTTAGAACATACCTAGCACAAATTCAATGGGATGTTATAACCTCCCCAGCCTAAAAAATATTTTTTCCCTAAAATGTCGATCAATAAGTTTCAATTTAAAAAAGGTGACTTTACTGCTCTCTAATGAGTTCCTCATGCTCCCATGTCTCCTGAAAAACTAAGTTGTTCTACCATATCACTCAACCAAAAGGAATATCACTCCAATTATTTACCTTGGATTTAGAATAAACTATCTAGACTGGTCATTCACTCAAAAATAAATCAAGTTCAATATCATGATCACTCCAGCTCAAAACATGAAATTGACTATATAGATACTTGTTGGTGATATACATAGAATATTTTATGTATTGATGTAAACTGTTTTGGATGTTCTAAATGATAAGAAACATTCCCCACCTACTCAAAATCCTTAAAATCTTCCAAAAAACTAGGAGAGAGTTTCCCTTCCCTCTTATGTTTTCGATGACCCTATCAAGGTGAAACATTCAAGAACACCATGTCACCAACTGAAAATTCATATGGTCTTTAATGAATATCAGCATGTGACTTATATTATCAGTGATACAACAAAATTATCTAAAAAGTTAAATGAGTATTTTTTATCATCTATTGAACCAAGCCAAGTCCAAACAAGGAACATTCACCAATCTATGACCAACACAATGGAGATCTACAATGGTGTCCACAAAAGACCTCAAAAGGAGGCTTTTTGATTGCAAACTGGTAACTATTGTTATAAAAAACTCAACCAATCCAAATGGTGATCCCAATATCCACTAATATTAAAAGATCTTCTATATAACCATCTAACTTTGGATGGTATGACGTGCTTAAAAAAACCTTAGATCCCAATGCCCCAAAATTCCTCTAAAATTTTGAAAAATGAAGCAAGGATAGCTATTTAAGACTATAGTATATGGAACTCCATAAAATATAAAAATCTCATTCACATAGAGATTTCCCAACTCCTCAACTCTGGCTGAATCATCAATGGGCACAAAGTGAGCTAATTTTTTTATTCGATCGATCACAACCCATAGCGCATTCTTCTTTCTATAAGTACATGGAAACCAAAACAGAAACCCCCAATATATCTCATCCCTCTTCCTTGAAGTAACAAAAATTGATTAAAGCAAACCTAAATGTTTTGGGTTATCGTCCATGACCTATTGGCACATACAACAATGAGAGAAAAAAAAAGAAATGCACCGTCTCAAACCTAGATACCAGAATCTACATCAAATTTCATAGAAAATCATTTTGGTTTCTAGGTGAAAATTCCTTTGATAGTTATGTAAATCCACCTTTATAGCATTCCATGATGATAATGGTACAACAACATAATTTTGATAGTATAGAATTCCTTTAGTGCTAAATGGTAATTAAGGAATAGTCTCCCCACCATAAAGAGAGTCTCTAATGTTGTGAAACACTTTATCAAATTATTGTTCTTGTTGAATCATATAGAGAAGAGTGTATCTGAACTAAACATTGGTCAAAGCATCCATGACCCCTATTTCTCAAACACCTATATGAAACTACGGAAAAGATCTATCAAGTTTCACCCTTTTTATGATTATTTTACTATCTAATTTTGATGTTTAATTATCAAATAATCTTCAACAACATTAGTTTTTCCCAGGGTATATTTCCTTTTGATGTTTAAAGACTATAGGTATTATACCCACTGCCTCTAGAAGAGACTCAGGTCTTTTTTAGAGAAGATATAACTGAAGATCTTATGGTCTTAATACACATTAAACCTTTACATGTAATGGTAGTCCCAAAAACTCTTAAGTGAGAGTATCACATCATAAATTTCAACATCATGGTTCGTATAATTCTTCTTGTGTGGAATAACATAACGAAATCCATAAGAAACAACATAATCACATTTCATAAGAATTCATCCCCAAACATGAACCTGATGCATCACAGAACACAACATATCCTTACCTGACTTCTAGTTGAGTAAACATGAGTGTAATAGTCAAAAAACATTTTGGATCAACAAAATAATTATGACAACTTTCATCATAATGAAATATTACTCCCATCCATGTTAGTGTAGTCAACCAATAAATAAAATTTGAGAAGTCTATAACAAAATGATGCTAATACACTTGTATACCCAATAAGATATGAATATCGAAAATTTTCCATCATTATCCCCCTATCATAAAAGCGTTTTTCTTTTCTGGATCAATAGAAACACTATTTTATTACACACCATGTCTCTAGCCAAGAGAACTGGAATCACTTTATGTAATTCCAAATGAATCATCATTCAATGGAAATAGATACTTGTACTTTATCATGACTATCTTGATTTTATGGTAATCTATGAAAAGTGGAAGTGAAACATCGTCTTTATAGCCAAGAGAACTGGAATCACCTTAAGTGACACACTGGCGCATATAAATCCTTTCTCTGCAATATCATCCAAATGAATCTTCAACTCACTCATTTCAGTTGGGGCCATACAGTAATAAATAATTGAAACTAGTTGAGTACCATGATCTAAATTGATATGAAACTCTACCTACTTTAACATTAGATGACCAATTAGGTCTGATGGAAAAAAATTAAGAAATTCACTGAAAATGGGAGGGAGAGTACCTATTAATGATTCTCACTCTAGATAAAAATGGGAACACTAATATTACATTCCCCAACTCTAAATTAGATGATTCGGATCTACTCGACCTCGAGTCTTATTCTCCATAAATAATTCTGCAAACCCTTTTGGGTGATGTAAATGATACCCATTAGATATATCAATCAATCTAGAATTTATTGGAAATAATCCAGTCCATTATGAATATAAAATTAAGATGTTTAATATCCGGAATCAGAAAACTCAATGCAAGCTCCACATCTAATAAGGAGAGAGAACACGATAGGCTAAGGAGGCCATGATCCCTGCTTGTTCCAAGGGGTGTATTAATATCCATCACATAAGATTATGTCTACATATGTAGATTTATAATATTAACACTATGTGTTGAAATATATTAATGAGATGCTCTAGTATCAAATAAATAATTCACTAATGATGATGCTATAGTGATGGTACCCCTCACAATAGATGGACCTGTGTCCTCTTACTTTGGAGACTCTTCTACTACATGAAGAATCCTCAATATGGATTATTGTGGGTGGAATCCCTTTGAATGTGAATCATCAGATGGCCTCATAGTTGAGGTAGGTGATGATGATATAATACCACTACACTAAGTGGAAAAGATATGGTAGAATATCGGTAAGTGACCTAAGAATCCGCAGTAGCCACAGATCATGGGTCCCTCATTTCAAACCTTCTTTGAGTTCTTAGGCATTCCACACATGTATAAAATCGAAGGTCATGTACCATGCACTATAGGAGGTCTAAAAACCCAATTGTTGAGAGCCTCTATGGGAATCATCATACTTCCTTTTATTTTTGGAGGAAAAAAGACTTCCACTAAGAGAAGAAGAAAATCCCATCAACCATGAATTTTTATCCAAGTATATTTAAACCATCAATTCTATATAAAACACATAAGGATAAAAAATATGGATTTAGAAAAAAATATATAAGAATTAATATCATCTTGAAGTCCCAAATAAAATTTTCAAGTAATCATCTTCTTATTTGATAATACATCTGGTGAAAACAACATTATCTCACCAAAACTCTTTGTATACTCAAACATTGTTCTATCATCCTGCTCAATTTTGGGGGACTCTAAATCCATAGGTAACGGTATCGACACTGCATAGAACACGTTAGTGAAAAGAGCCTTTATGTCTTTCTACTCTAATAACTTATATTTAATTATTGTCACAAAGATGTCCTACCATCTATTTATTGGTCCCTCCAGAACGAATTTGGAACACTTCACCTTGATCTCCTCAGGTATCATGAAGAATTAGGAAAAATATTCATTCCTACTCAATAATTCCATATCCACTCGAGGATCATTAGGGACATTGAATTATGGGGGATTCTAGTGAAGTAGTTATTGAGAACTATTCCAGAAAACATCCCTTTGAGGTTGCAAAATTGGATCTGGAATAGGAACAAGTGGAGGTGAATATTCCATATCATGGATGGTGCACACAATCACATTAAATATACATTAGTCCATTGTAGGATTCGATCACGGTGGTTCATCACAAGAATCCTCTTGGATATGATTCGCATGTCATCTTAGAGGCATGATGTCACGCATTCTTATTAGACAATGTTGATGGCATACAAATAATAGTCCAATGGGGAAATACGGGAAATGAATCCCAATAGATAAGAACACAATATTTATATTTCAATCCATGAAAATCAAAAGAATAGAAAATGGATAGAGATAATCATCAAGACCCCATTCCCAAACAACCCATGGTGACATAAGGTTCATTATGGTTATTGATTTCCAAGAACTCTATCATAACTACCACCTAAGTCCTAACAAGAATATAAAAATTCATTTTAGCAACATTACAAGAAGATAAACATAGAGTTACTATACTAATTTATTATCAACTGTCCAGGGTACCCTGGTAACCTGATAACTAAGCCCGCACCGACATTTCTAGAAGGGAATTCCGGATCCCCATGGGTTGAAAACTAGAACTTGAAATTATTAATCATGAAAGTGCAAATTATTTTTTCCACATACATTACATTAGTAGATAAAAAAGTCAGTATTCATACAATTGAAACACTATAGGGAGAAGTTTACTAGAAGGAAAACATATATTAAAAACCAATGTATTGTTGAAATATACCAAAAACAACATTATAACTTCCCATGTCCTAGTAGATGGAACTCTCAAATCCCTAAGGATCAACAATAACTACCACTAAGTGGTGCCTTACCCTTGCTCAAACCTGGAAGAATATAATCTAAAAACACTCAAACACACAGGTAGGGTGTGAGAATAAAGAGTAGTAGGGTCTAACCAAGGATTCCATATAAGATTCCAACATTTAATAAACCAATTAAATAATTCTAGTTCAAATAATCACATATGGAAGTTTAGAGCATAATTACAACAATTCATGCTTTATATTTAAAATTTTGGAAATGAAATAAACATATGGATATAAAAACAGTTTATATAAAATAGTTTATATAAAATTATTAAATATATAAAATAGGATACAAACATTGGAAGTCATTTGTATATCAAATATAAAATATTGAGTGACATGGTCATCGCCCAAAAGGTTAGATGGATCCAGGCTATGAGATCATCAAAAATTAAAAGGTGATCATGATAATATGTGTATACTTGTGTCTCTATAACAATGTCCAAAGAAAAATCGTCATCATCCTATCAAGTATGTGAGATTATAAACTAGGTTTTATTTTAGTTGTAAAGCATCAAAAGTGTGTTATCCCAATAAGTCCCAAACTACCTACTCTAGCATGATCTCTAGTACAATCACATATGGGGGATTTATTTTAAAACAATTTAAAAATATTTATCCCATTCCCCTATTCCAAAAGTTCCAATTTTCCATTTAATAACTAAAATCGTTTTCAGTCAAATATTTCATTATTCCAAGATAACGCCACTGGGTTTCTATCAAAACCCATTTCAATCCATCTACAAAAATACAAGATTAAAATCAATTTAAACAAGTCAATTTCATAATTTAAATTCCCAAATTTAAAATCCATAATGTTCCATCAACTTCGAAAAAACACCCCAAATTCAATGAAATTAAGAATTTTACAAAATTTCATTCCAAAATACAGTTCCACATTTTAATATCTCAATTTAATACAATTAGGTTTTTTGAAAACCAGGTAATAAAAGATTAATTAATTGAATTTAAATAAAAAATTTGAATTTGAATCAAGAAATTTGTAGTTAATTAAATTTCTCTATCATGATAAAACCACAATAATTTTTCATTAAATAATAGTGCCCACAATGGAACCCAAAAATAATAATGAAGGTGGTCATGATCTTGGAACTCAATACAGTGAGTCACACTACAACCAGAACAATGATTAATCATTGATAAAAATAATTATAATGGTTTCATTGATCCAAAATCTATTTGGAATGTCTCTTGGATTCAGAGGAATGAAATTTAGAGTGGAGGAAAATAAAATTCATCCAAGTTATATGTTAAAAACCATCAGGAAATTGAACAACATGTAACTAAATTACACTTCATGTAATATAAAATCCCTAAATAACTAAAAAAATCCAATACAATTATTTTGGAAAATGATTTATTATTATTTTACAACTTACCCATCATGTATCCACATTACATAGTGTTTAAATCCATCATAGGTTTCCAAACCAACCATTTTAATGATGAAACTCTCATGATTATCTGACTTCACTATTTCCACATTCTCCGCACATTGAACAAGTGTTTCATAACTTATGAACTCACGAGAAGTTAAAGCCCTTAGATACATTGTCTTTAATCCTTAGTAAAAATTGTTGATTTTACTATCAAGATCTCATATGAAATTTGGAGCATACCTTTCCGGTTGAGAGAATTTTGCTTCATTATCAGCCACTGAGTCATCCTCCTACCTCAATTCCAGGAATTTGTTTTCCATCTAAATACAAATCCCCTTAGGAAAATATTTCCCAAGAAACATACCCTTTAATTCATCCCAATAAGGAGCATCAATATCCTCACTATCCTTGATATTTTTCACTATCAACCACCACTAATGAGCTTCACCTCCAAAATAGTATACAAAGAGACTAACTTTCAGATGTTATGAACACCCCATAATATCAAAAATATTCTTTAGTGCTTTAATCCACCCTTCTTCTAACAGAGAGTCAGATTATCCTCTTAAATATGGGGGTTTTTGCATCATGAAATGATCCACTACTAAAATGTTCCTTTGTGGTTGATCTAGAGGATCTCATGCATATATACCACCACCATTTATAGCCTGATTCAATTATGCCATCATTGCAACAAACTGTTCTGTTCTGAATCTAACCATCTCGGTTTGTTGATTTGGATGGTTCTCTTCCGCCTGATGTCTTCCCAACATAGATTCTTTGTTTCCTCTACAGAAAACCATTCTAAACACATAAATAGAATAGTCGAAGAAACATGGTAATCTCTAAATGTTATATCACTTCAATCATACAATAAATTAATTTATAGACATTAATTTAACAATATCCTAATTTCTAAAGATATCAAAACCGACTTATGATACCAACTATATGGACCCGACCATAAAACATTACATCATCTTGAATTAAATGAATAATTCACATTGCGGATCTTTTCAGGTTTAGTGTTTTATAGAATTGGGCTATAACTATTACATCACATCTCAAGAATTACAAAGTAGACACTTCCACTCAGTTTCCATTTTTTCACAAAATAAAAACTCTTAAAAATAGTCATGTCTTGTTCCATGTTTTAGATAGAATGATTTTCCTTGATCCCATCCTTTGCCCAATTCATTTTTTAGTCCTATGAAAAACATTTCAAAACTTGATATGACCATAAAAATCTCAGTAAGGGTTATGAAATAAATAAGGTAAACATTAGACCATAAAAACATAATATTTTTGACATACCTCATTAAATAATATGATTTATGAATAGAGAATAGAAAACATAAATCATAATGGTATGTTGTGGGATCCATATCATACTTACATTGTTGCTATCACAGCTACGTAGGGAGTTACATTGGAATACCCATCACATTTTCTTCCCTAAATATCTTAAGAGAAACATTCACGTTTACCTCTGTCACGTTACCCAATGCATTGGAGAGATATCTCAAGCTCACCCACCATAGGTTTATCATGTAACTACCCATATATGTAAACAATGCCCACGTACAGTAATATCATCAAAACACATAACCTAAGCATAAAAAAAATAACATTCTAAAATGGAAATCACAATATATCATTTCAAGATATTGAAAAAGATATTGAAATAATAAATCCAAAAACCATTTTCAATACCAAAACATGTAAATGTGTATATGGTATTAATTTTCCTTTCAAAAACATTACAGATTATTAAGGAATCCAAAGATCAAATAATACTCTGGTGGTGGAAATGTTGTTGTCACCACGTTCGTTAAAAACAATCATTCATTTTATCATTTAGTAAAATGCCTCATAGAAAAAGATTCCATTTGAATAAAATGAAAATTCAAAGATTTTTATACAGCGTATAAATAAAATTCGTGTATAAAACATTATATGCCTCAATGAAAGGATATTGAGATGAAGTCCCTTACCTCGTGCCCGACTTGACCTTTTCGTTCTTTAATCTTTTGAAGAATAAACTAAAGTTAATTTATACTTGCTTAAAATACTTTTTCAAGTTTATTATTCCTTTTATATCACTTATTACCATGTTATAAACATTATATAATCATTTAAGTTAATTATAGTCATTTTGTCAATATTTTCTACTTGAGTCAAAAATTAACTTCTTATATTTACAAGTTGTCTATGTCATCCAAAGTACACTATATCCAGAATGATATTAATGATTTAGATATCATATATATCTTATATATCCAGTATATATATATTTTTAGTAGTATGTATCATTTGGAGGTAAGAAATGAAATGCATCGTTCATGAAGACGGTAAGTTGTACGTACACATGAACGCTACTTTCATTTCTATTATTATTTTAATGGAATTAAAACATAATGATACATAGGCATATTATAATTCCAGTATATTATCATATATATATTCTCAATAACTCCATCATTTATATGTTCCACGTATAGCATTAACGAGTCATATCACATTGAGTGGGTGGTAGTCCACACTTTCTCAAATGAAATTATCACGTTTACCCATAATGGAAACAATAAAGGTATGATATAAATGAAAAATACAGAAGCATAAATAAAACATAGACATAATATATGTCACATATAAATATAGTGCCATTATAATGGAAACCATAATAGGTGTTTGGCGATAATTGTACAATCATCGGTTCATGAGGCGTTAGTTCGTCGTCCACAGAAACATTATGTTCTTTAGCCATTAGATAGAGGTGTGTGTAAGTGTAGATCAAATACATCTCATAAAAACAACCTAGTATATTGAGGATACTGGTTTTCTATAAAATAAATGAATAATAAGATTTTGGGGTATTGTAGAAGTAAAATAAAACAAACGAACTTAAGAGAAGGCGTTACCTTTATATCGGGAAACTCCCTTTGGTTTGAACCAAAATGGTTTCTCGAAGTGCCTTTAGCCTAAGATATGGCTTATTGGAGGAATATTGGGATCTTGAGAGCTTATTCTAGTAGAGGTTGAATGAGAAAATGGGCTTTAGAGGAGTGAGTAATGGGTTAGATATGAGTTATTTTTATAAGGGAGGGAAGGGGATCTTTTGGAAAGTGTGAAAAAAGTATTTTATTATATATTTATTTTAGGTTTCTAAAAGTCAAAAACTTATTAAAGTAGAAGATAATATGAATAGTGGTCGAAATAAAATCATCCAATAATAATTGGACATGTTTTTCAAATTATTTTAATCATTATAGTCTTATTTATTTAAATATTTTATTAATGAGGTAAACACTGCATCATTATTATGTCATAAATAATTTTATTTATTTGATGTCTAAAAAGTATAAAAAAAATACCACGATGTAGGAAATATTTCTATATTTCCTAATAATATGTATATTTGAAATTATAACATAAATAACCCTATATAAAAATTAATTTACTAAAACATATTTGTTTGTGTCATTTTTTCCTTTACTTTAAGTTAATTAAAATACAGTGTCATTATCACTCTAAAGTGGCTCCATGGGGTCCCAAAATAGCCCCAAGGATTCCCATGGTCTTCCATGACTCATAAAATTAGGTTTGGAGAATTATTAAGGTAATTTTCTATTATTATTATATTCTATTTACCTGGACTTACCCTATTTACCTTTAACAGTGGTAAATGAAAGTCAAAAGATACTATTCACCAAAAAAATATTGTCATCTTATTGGACGAAGTTTTACTTAATAATAACAACCATGTATGTTGGAGTTTCCAAATTCAATTCACAGAACTAGTAAAATTTCATTTAAATGAAAAGGTCTGTTTTTAACTACTACTTAGTGGTTTCACTATTCATCAAAAATTGAATTCTTTCAGAAAAATACCAAAACTTTAGCCTAAGGTATATTTGATATTCCGAATTAAAAAACTAAGCCTATTTCCCAAAATTAAATACATTTAAGTTTAATTAAATAATTTAAGATTAATTCATGTTTTCAACACAAAAAATATATTTTTAAGAAATAATAACTATCAAAAGATTGACACTTGTTTATGTCCAATTTCAATGTGAAATTAATTCCAATGTCCAAAATTGGATTAAATGGTAAAAATAAAATCTAATTACACACTAATCCGATTAAAAATATAATCTATCCCTATAAATAAATTTGATTAAAAGGCAGTTTTGAATTAAAATAGAGTATTTTCCACCATTCATCAAAAATTGAATTTTATCAGAAAAATACAGAAAATTTGACCAAACCAAATTTTGATGTTCCGATTCTAAAGAAGAATTTTATTTGGTCAAATAGAACATATAAAAGTGGCTAAAACATTATTTAAAGAGGTTTCTCCATCAAAAGCTGGTAAATTAACCTTTTAAAAAAATTATGCTTAAAATTAGATTCATTCTCATTTTAAGCCTCTAACAATTATTGAATAAATGTAAAAAAATTTAAAAACATGAATAATCTTATTATAGTTAGTTCTGTTCATTCCCTCAAATAAAATTTCTAGGAGTTAACTACCATTAAAAATAAGAATATTATATTATTATTGTGCAATGTAAGATTTCAAAGAAACCTATTTTTGCGTATCGTGTACGCCATTGAACATAGAAACCCATTTAATGTAAAATTAATATTTAATTCACAAAATATTATTTAAAATGAAAATGTATTATTTATTTATTTACCTAGGGTGTTACAGTTTCCATTAAATATATATTACATTTCTAGATTTATGTGTCTTTCCAAATTTCACATCAAGGATATGAACCATATCAAAATACACATTAGTGGATAAAGGTTTTAGAGAAATAAAAAATTCGTTTGATCCATTGATTTTTTTATCCTCTATAATAGTGATCCAAAGAACAAAAAATATAATACCCCATGAATTTTGTTTTTATCTAGTGATTCAATTTGTAATATGAAGTATGGTGTTCGCCAATTGGACATACTTTTTTCCTCTGCACACTGTATCGAGACAAATTTACTTACCCGGATAAGTGATTTATATTGAACATAATCATTGTATGGAGTGGAAAATATTCCATTATATAATAATGATAAACCATAATATCATCCTCTCATATGAGTTTCAAATTAACTATTAATAGTGATAAGAAAACATCAATATCATTTCTAGGCTGTTTGGGCCTAGAGATCATTAAACCCAACATGAAATATTTGGGATTCATACAAAAAATAGGATATAAGTTGTAAATTACCAACAAAATAGTTCATTAACTATGTGTGTTACAAAGTATTTGATATGTTTTCATTCCATCTGTACATAGTACAAGTATGGGATTTCAAACTTCATTTACAAATATTGGAAACAACTAATCATTTTTTTAATGTGTAAAATCAGATGGATGCTGTAATTGTCCATCACATATCCAATCATATTCATTCGATCCTAACCTTTTTTTAATTATGTAAATTTGAAAATAAATATTACAAATGGGAAATTATAGGAAGATACCAAAATTCCTTGTCATGGGACTCTATAACTGCTAAATCCACATGTAATTTTTCTTTCAACATATATCGTGATGTCCCACATTTAGGATACATAGAAAACATTTATATTCCCTCCTATATATAGCACATTCATTTATAAATAGACTTATGTTTTGGTAACATAATACCATTAGGAATAGTATTTTATTTTTTTATAATGTGAATCATAAAGATCATTGTCCTTAGAAAGAATATATTTCAACATTTATTATATATTAGTAATCCTCTTATCATTCCAACCATGTATTTCTTTAAAGTTAATCTATCATAACACTGACGATAATAACATAAATTTTTTATAAAACTTAGATACAATGGTTTTTAAGTATCCACATATAGACCCTCAAATAGAAGTTCCTTCTCAATTGCCTCTAATTCAATATCATGAATCATTTCTTTAATTTCATCACAGTCATCATCTTTAAAAGCTTCATTATCAATAGATCTTAAATTCATACTAGTTTCACCATAAAAAACTCCAAGTCCTGTAACATGGATTAGAACCATGAAAAGTTAAATTATATTTGATCACTCTTCATTTCAACTTCTTAATGGTCAAACATTTTACGCATGGAAAAAACTTGTATTTTTTTGGAACATTTCAAATAGAATATTCCAAAAATATCATCACCACATTCCCTATATTCATCACTTGTTGAAGTATCGTAATCAAACATGGACTCGTTATTATCTGTAATAAATATAATAAATAAATATATTTTATTTTCAAAAGAATACAGTGGTGATTAAACTAAGAATAAATTATTCTAGTCAAACCATATCTAAATTTATATCAAAGATGTCATAATTTTAATGTAACAAAACATTGAAATTAAAAAAAAAATATGTGAATTTAAAATTTCTATTTATATATTATAGAAAATAATAGAACATAAGTTTAAATTTAATTGAAAAATAATTAAAATAAATGTAGTGATGTAATTTAAAAAATATATTTAAGCTATTATTATGTTTTTTATTTTATTTTGAAAGAAATTAGATAAAACATGTAGTTGAATATTATTGACAAGATTTCAAATCATGTGTAAGAAGAATAGTAGAGACATCTTCAACATCAAATGAATGAGAAGTGATCAAAGGTAAATAACAAATAAATTCCTTCATCCATGCCAAATACATTCATTAATTAGGTTATTCATATTTGTTTCAATGTTAAAAAGGTTTTTAGGGTCATATAGTTAGACATTATAATAAGGATTAATATTTTGGACAAAAAATTATTCTAGATTTATGAGATCCTAATAAACTATATGAAAAGAAGTTTGTATGGATTCAAAAAGAGTTATCATTTTTTCATAAATCATATGTCGGATTTTTGTTTAAGTGCGAGACTGAAGGAAATGCACTAAAAATTAAATTTTAGTATTTGATTCATCTATATTATAATTCATTACATTCATGTTATGCATATCATAGGTTATGATTTGTATTTATCATATAAGGGATATAATTGCATATATATATATATGTTTTGAAATACATAATGGCCTATAATATATGATTTTAGGTTCATATTTACTACCATATCTTCAAATATTTTTTCGCTATTTCTTAACCCCCTTTATCAAATGAATGGATTCTATATGTAGATTGAATGCCCCTGTAAGTGTTTTTTTGTGTGTGTGTAGTGATTATCTCTATCCTAGTTGAACATCATTTAGACCATATTCTCTATTATATAATAAGTATAGTGTTCTATTACACCTTTATAGTTTTAAGGATCCTCTATATCATTCATGGATTATAGCGGTATTTGAAATATTAATGGATTAAAAAGATAATTTGTAGTCACTAAGTGATCTCCATAAAATAGAGTTCATCAATATTTATCAGTGATCGAGTATATTTGTCTTAGGATACCAACAAGTAATAATAATCATTCTTGACCACTTAAATTTAAAAACCATATAGATACATTTCAAGAATCATGTTTACGTAAAATAACAAGGGATGGAACAAAATATAAAAATAAAAAACATGCAATATAATTCAATATTTACTAAAAAACTAAATTTTTCCATGATTTTGAAAATATATCTATAAAAAATCAAAAAAACTCTAAATTGATTGAACCAAACAAGATGTTAATGTGAGATTTTATTAAATGTAACAGTAAAAAGAAGAGTTAATACATATGTAACATTTAATGATAGATTTCGTGGTGTGTGAGGCCTAAATGAGAGTTTATAGATGATGTGATCAAAGGTTTAGGAAACAAATGAGGATGTAGGATAGTGTAAAACAAAAATTGGAGGCCACTGGATCAAATAAATGATGTTAGGGCTTCTTTTCATTAAAGTACTAGGTTTTCTTCCACCCAATCGAATAACACCAAAATGATTCCAAACCAAAATTCATAACATTTTAAATGATATATCAGGTGGTTTATTATATATCCAATGAGATAAAAAAAATTTCTTTATCAATTATCTTAAATATAAACTGATGTAAAAAATTCAATATACATTTCCATGTCACATAGTTTATAAATAATCAACGTGATAAATTCTTTTTGTACTAGTTTATCCATTTACCTTGTCTAAAATTTCATCCATGTAATATTATCATGTACCAAACAGAGACCTGATAAGGGTGTGAGTAAATCTCAGTTGGTTAAAACCATTAGATAAAATTCCATGTCTGATAACAAGTGCATGCAATAAATTGATAAATATATGTATTAATCAATCAGTTAATGAAACATAATAATAATCCGGATTCAAAATCATTAAAAAATAACTCTATAAATTTAGAACTACTTTTTCAATCATAATAACATATCCATTACATAATCACATAACTGGGAAAAGAACTCTATATAAAAATTTCAGCTTCTCAGCCAATCAATATATATAAGAATTTCAGCATATCATTTAAACCCTCTATATAATAATTTCATAATAATGGAGAAATAAATATAATATTTACTGAATAACATAGCCTTGGCCATTAGGAATTACCCCTCGTACCCTATTCTTTATTATAATTCAACCAATGGTTGGGTTTTATGAAAAATCCAATGTATTCTTTCAAAGAACATGTGATGTTCTTAAATGAGATAAATTTATTTGTGCCAACTTATTAATAAATTATTAAAAAAATATTATATAATAACCTAATATTCTTTGATTTTATTTGTTTTTATAATGTTATTGTCAGGACCAATTTCCGTCCCCTCTTCTATCAAATTGGAAATGAAACCATCAATTGTTTTTATGGAAAACTAATGTCTCACAAACCAATATAATTCATTTTTCAACACCAACCTTCATGGAATCCAATAATGATATATTTAAAACAAATATATGATATTAATTATATCAATATAAATCTGTAATTACAACACATCATATACCTTCTTAATTTAAATTCCATTTAAAATTTGATAACATCTATCATGTGAAAAACAGACAATCGCATTATGAAGTGATATGATTTTTTTTCAGATACACATTTCAGAAAAGTAATAAAGATAAATTTCATGGATATATATGAAATTATTTATACAATTTAAAATTAATATAGCATACATATCATTACTCTTCCACTTGTTAAGATAATGATTGTGTCACTCATTCCTATGTTTGACCACATGTCTCCATGAAGTCATTTGATCCCTTATTAATGACCAATTTAAAATAATGACTATAAAAATTTATATAATAAAGAATAATAATATTTATAACATTAATATAATGTTATAAACTATGGATCTATATAATATTCCCAAGAACTTGAAATTTTAATATAAAACATTCATGAGAAAAGGATATTAACACCTAAACTAATGAAAATATTGAAATATAATTAAAAAATGTTTTAAAATATTAAAGAGGATCATATATGATATTATAAATATCAATATTTCTCTATTATAAATTATTAACATTATTTAAACTAGTATTCATGAGGTTAAATCATGTCCAACCAAATAGAGTTGTAAGGTGAGGAACTTTTTCTCATTTCCCATTCATTGATTCATATTGTAATTTTATGAATATAATTTATTTTTTATGATCTATATATTTCCCATTTACATGTAATATCATGATAAATTCATAATTAATTTTATTTTATGTTTCAATTCGAATTATTTCATCCAAGGGTATTTGATGTGAAAATTAGTAACTTGTAAATAATCTCATAAATCAATTTATTTTCATTGGGATATATTATTTCTTTCTTGTATTTGACATTGTTTGATTGTGTGTGTAATTAATTTTAAATATAATATGTTTAATTTACGTCTCATTATTTTTGGTTTATATTTCATTCACATACTTGATTCATTGATTAATTTCCACTTCAACTTTATGATCATTGCAAGGGTTTATTTTAAATTCCCTTTTTAATTTGTATTTTTTTCAATTTACATGGAAGAAAATTATTTTATCATGGTCTAATAAACCCCTTTTTTTATTCTCCTCTAGTTACACGTGACATTTTCATATAAATTTACAATTCTTTTCTACTCTTTATTACTCAAAATGAATGATAAATTGTTTTAAGTAAGATCTCACTTCATTTCCGACATCTATATAAAATTTTTTGTATTCCACATACATGTGGTCAAAAAAATTACAAAATTTTTTTTACACTAAATTTTTTTTTAGTAACTCAATGTTTACCTATTATTCACTTTTAAAAAAAATAGAATAAATTTATTTTATTTTATCTTTCTGAATGAATAAATTTTCACCCATTTTATAATAGTTTGACAGTAATGTTTTTTAACATATAAAACATGAGAAGAATTTACATTCATAATGTACTCTCATTTCTTTTAACATTCCTTTACTTGATTAAAATTTATTTTTTAAAGGAAAATATACAAATAATATTCTAGAAGTTTTTTTCAAATGTAATTTTCAATTTTAATAGTAAATTTTCCAATATAATGATTATAATTATATTTTTATTATGTTTCTTATAATCAAGAACAAAAGTTTATTTTAAATATACTCTAATATATATATGTTGTATTTATATGCTCGTTAGCCTCATCCCAATTGGTGAGGATTCCTTATGTGCATCCAAGAGACCTAAGATCAAATCAAGGTAGAGTCATTTTTCTGGGTTACTGTCGTAGTTATAAAGTGGTTATTGTAGTAGGTACTATTCGGTATTGTAGCATCGGGAATTATTCCCCTGTTTGGGCCTTTGAGTGACCAGTTTGATCCTTATGCCCTTTAAGGCCTCCAGGCCACCCATGTCCTTCGGGCTAGTAAGGTTTTTGGGCCACCTCAATGCCTTTGGGAATCGGCAAGGCCTTTATGCAACATGAATAGAATATGTACCCCACTGAAAAACAAAGAAGAAGGCCCTATATGAGGATTTAGATTAGTCGCAATCACCCGGGAAAACCTATTCACACATGGAAGAATGAGAGTACATGATACGCCACATCAAGATTAAATAAACAATTAAATAGAGTTACAAAAGTGTCTTAATTTTAACCTAGCTATTAGAATAAAAAGAATGAATGGTATTAACTAAGTTACGGAAACAATTAAACACACATATATATAAATAATTAATTATTTGACCAATTAATTATAACTTATTGTAAAACCCTTTTTTAATAAAAGATATTTTTTTCTAAAAAAACTATTTAAGTGTGCCCAAGCATGTTTTCTACCAATAAATAAATGCATCACTAACATTGGATAATATTAATAATATATATATATTAAATATAATTTGTAAAGTTCATCTTATGTTTTTCATATACATGATATAAGAACATATCTAATTTTATGTATAAATGAATTTTTTTTTCTAAAAATTGTGTTTTCCCACCTTCAGATGGAACATTTATTTTATATCTAGTTTTTTAATGATAATGAAATATATTTTAAAAATAATAATATTCATTTAAATATTTTTATAAAATTTAATGTGGTTTAATTTTTTATTTTTTTATGATATGTTTAATTTTTTGATGAATACTTAAAAAATATTGTATTTTAATTGAAAACTGGCTTTTCATCCAATTTATTCATAATGTTAAAAAATATATTTCAATGGTTTTATTTTATTATTATTATATATTGATATTATAAATTAATACAACTTTTATCATTGTTATAAATTTCACAATTACTTTGAATATAAATATATTTCAATCTTTTGGAGGTTTTTACTTTAAAATCGCATTTTTTCAAACCCTCAAAGGGATTAAATTTAAAATAATTTTTGTAATGTATGTGTTTATAATTATTAAAAATTTATTCCACATTTGGAATCACAATTTTCAAATTTATTAAAAAGGCCCCTTTTATTTTTTGACATTATGTATGGAAACATTAGTGATATGTTTTTATTACCATTGTTAAGGGTAAATCGGGTACTTACAGGTAAACATAATATTATACATATTACAAAATTACCATAAAACTTTCCCTAATTTCATATTATGAGTTTTTTTAGGAAAAAACTTTTCTCAGGTAGATGTTATAACCTTTGGAATCCACTTTGATAAAAGTGGTTCATTTATAATATTATATTGAATGAAAATTCAATATTGCCACACTCTTATTTATATCAATTATAATATTTTTAATAATGGGTATTATTAGTGATAGCTTAGACAAAAAATATAATTAAAAATTATTTAAAAATTTCTCTAAATCATGGTAATTTATTTAAAAATTTTAGTTCTAATATATATACCAAAAATGGTGACACAATGATGACACAATAATTGTTTAATGAATAGAAAAATCAAATATATGATATTAAAAATATTAAAATAATTGTAATTTGACATAATTAATTCCATAATCAAATTTTCTTGATGAATAATATAAATTCATGAAATTTTAAAATATTTTTTTCTAATATATCATGTTTTTATGATATTTTTAAAAGGACAGGTGATGATAGTGTCAATATTGAAATTCATGATATTTTAAAATATATAATATTTTATAAAATATAATAAAATTTAAAAAATATAAATTAGGCAAATTGATTATAATATGTCTAAAAAATTCATCAATGACTAATGTTATGGCCTTTTGGCATTTTATAGTAATTATATTAACCATAATGTTGTAAATTAAATGATATCACGGTAAGAATTAAAGAAGGTTATATAATTTTAAGGATAAAACCTAAGGACAAGAAAATATCAAAAACATAACAAAATTATATTGGATGAATTTATTTAAAAAAAAGAAATTCTATATTTTAAATTAATATGTTTAGAGACATTTGGAATATAAAATTAATTTATATAAATTTATAATTTGATGATTTCCACATGTTCCCCTAAACTCTCCTATTAAAGTACACTCATTCATATCTATTATTCATAACTTAAAACCTATTTGTCTCAGCCAATATATAAAAAAATACCTGCTTATAATCCCTACCCACATTCTTGATCTCTTTTTTTAGACATAACCCTCCCTTTTAAGGTCTTAAGGTTTTAATCATAGGAGATCATCTAAAGAAGGGTTATCTTTTTTAATAATGTGTTTCTATTTTATTTCTTCAATTATTCCATAAAATATTTTTTAAAAATGTTAAAATAATAAATCCAATATTATAACTATTCTGATGTTTTATAATGTTAATTTCTTTACCTTAATCTGTATCCACGTCCATCAAATAGGAAAAGAATTATCGTTCATGTGTATAGTGAACTACAGCCTTGTAAACTGATATAATTTGTTTTCCATCACTATCTATCAATAATGGTTATAATGATCAAATTATATTTTATATATGATATTAAATATATATTAAAAATTATTTAAAGATAATATATCATTTATTTTCTTATATTTCCTTCCACATGAAAATGGTAACGTCATTCGTGCCTACGTGTGAACTATCAACTCCACAAAGCGATATAAATCATTTTTCATCCCCACATCCCATGGATGATATATATAAGTGTAATTAAATGATTAATATTATCTGAGAGATATTATTATAATTCTGTAATGGTAAAATAATACTTATCTTCCCTCCATAATGATCATTGATAAATGAAAATGTTACACACGTGTACACCAGGCTTACCGTCCCAATGATTATAGTGTAGTTCTTTTTACATGAACATATTTAATGAAGTTGTTTGTGAAAATAATTGGAGTATAAAAATGATAATAATTTCATGAATATTATTCCATTTACGATGTACAAATGACCACTTTTACTTTTTACATCATACCAAATTCATTTTTGACTCAAGTACCGAATATCAAAAAAAATCATACATCAATATAAATAATTAAGTAATAATTAATCATGATAATAAATTATATAAATGGAATAATAAAAATAAAAATGTTATAAAAAAATTATTAATTTACCTATTTTTATTATTAATGAAGACAAATAATTTATGTCGTCAGTGAGGCTTAAGGTAAGGAGATCGTTAACTAAAGACATCATTTTATATGATTTAATGATATATTATTCTAAATATGTCACTTTCATTTCGATGTTGTCAAAATGGATATTATGAATTTATTTATATAGACATGAATATCTTTAAATTTTATTTTTTTAGTTTCATTAAAATTATTCCTTGTGGTATAGGAAACTCTAATTTAAAAATATATTATTATATTTTGTAAATGTTTTTTGAAAATTGTTTGGTTATTCAATAACATGAAATGTTTTCTTATGTGTGAATATTTAATTTTATGAGTGAAATGTTAAAATTGAAAAAATTTAGGCCCTATGATTATTTATTGGTCCTTGGACATTTTACTGGTGATTATGTGATAAAACCAAGGATGGTTGTTTTTGTTATAACCTCCAATTCAATGGGAAGGGAAGTCGGTCGTATAGTTATTCCATTTTTAAGAGTGACATGTATGGAATTCAGTCATACAAATATTCTATTTCTTATATTGAAATTTATGGAAGTTGATAGTATTGTAATTCCATTTTAGTATAATTACATCAAATGTTACCTACATGTATATTATAGGATTTCTTATAAGTTTTTA
The DNA here is from genome assembly GCA_963277665.1 of Viscum album. NCBI lineage: Eukaryota > Viridiplantae > Streptophyta > Magnoliopsida > Santalales > Viscaceae > Viscum > Viscum album. The sequence continues at coordinate 496,601,137 of OY728151.1, read as the reverse complement.
GGAAAATTATTTGATTATGAAAAGGGAAAATAATGATATTTTTTAAATGATGATATTCTTTTTTTTCAAATATAAAAGGATATTTTTAAAGGAATTTTTTTCTAGATATTCATTGGACCGATGGTATCCTTTCCTTTAATTCCATTACTGAGATTTTGTGCTCATCCCATTTTTCAAAATTATTTCCATAGTGTTTAAGGAATAGTTGGTTTAAAGATGAGATCTAGGAAAAATTCTGAAGATATATATTTATAATAAATCACGTTTAATTTTAAAATTTATTCTTTTGGGGGAAAAAATTGTACCGAGTATAATTGTCCACTTTTAATGTATGGGTTTACAATTTCAGACAGAGTTCATAATACCCATGAACAGTTCCATTGTGTTCGTAACACCGAACGACCTAACCATGAACTCAAAATGCGCATACCTTCACCTGAAAGTAATATTTGGGATGTCACCCTCCTTCATCCATAACTGGTGATACCCAGACCACAGATCGATCTTTGAGAACCAACCTGCTCCCCTCAGCTAGTCTAAAAGATCACTTATTCTTGGGATATGGTAACAGTTCGTGATGGTTAACCAATTCAGCCTTTGATAGTCTATGAAGATCCTTAAACCACTATCTTCCTTGTTCGTAAACAAGACCAGAGCTCCCCACGGTGACAGACTATGTGAGATGAAACCCTTATTCATCAAATCATCAATCTAAATCAACAACTCTTATAAATTTAAAGGCTCCATTCGATATGAATATCAAGAGATTGATTGAGAACTGGGTTGTAAGAATAAATTGAAATTAATGTCATGTCGAGGGGTAGAGTCACAAAATCTATGGAGAAAACATCCAGAAACTCTCCAAAAACTCCTAAAACCTCTACTATAATATCATTCATCGATCCCACTAACAATTCGGATAATTATAAAAAAAGAGGCTCCACACTCAAACCACCCATATGAATGCTCCGCTCACCAAGGAAATCTGCATGCTAGCCTTTCACATCTAAAAATGATTCTTCTTCAGAAGTAGTTAATAACATCATTCATAGAGTAAAACCATAAAATTATAAGGATGAAATTGTATTGATGCACCAATAGTAGATAGAGATCCACACCGAACTCATGCATCCCCAACATCAGTCTACATCCCCAAAAACATCATAGAAGCTAGTCTGAGCTTCGACTGGTGTACTCAACACCATGGGTGTGGAAATTCTCTCTATGTCTAATCCTAGAGAATGAGCTAGACAAGTTTCTACATAGGAGTGAGAAGATCCTAAATCATACAATGTGAAATCAAGAATAATAAACAAACTAATCTTACCTCAAATGGTCTCTAGAACTACTGGAACTACTGGAACTACTACCTCTACGGCGTGCAACTACCCACGCCCAGCTCTTATACCCCTTTACTATCAAACACCTCCCCAACCATTCCCTATTCATTAGCCCTAAGGATCACCCTGTGGTCGTCCCCAACTTCACCATCCGCCCATGGTAGAGTAGGGGTCTTCTTTCCCCGGTGTCGTAAAGGCCTGATTGGAAGCTACTGTTGAGGGGAGCGCTGAACTTACCCGACCTCCACTATACTTAACTCGAGTCTAGCAATACCCCTTGAGGATCCCACAAACATTTCAAGAAACAAACATGGGCACACACCTATGGGAAGAGAGAGAGAACCAATGGGTCAGAATTGAAACAACTGGGGTCAGCTCGCTATTGTCCAAAACATGGAAGGCCCTGACGCTAGAGACTTACTACTGATAGCCTTCCCCTTTGAAGAGCTCAGGTGACTTCCCTCCTACGAAAGACCTCATCATTAGTGCATCCTTTCTACTACCTCAACCTTCTTATGAACCTCTATGTATGTTGGTTAGTTGAATGGTGTAACCACATAAGAAAGAGAAGGACGTAGTGCCTTCTCTAAGAACCCCACTCGAAGCTCCTCATCTGGAAAGAGATCTAGTGATAAATGTAGGATATCTAGGAACTTGATAACAAATTACATCACTGAAAAACTCCCCTACTGGAGGGAGAGTAGTTGCAGCATATTCTCATCTTCCATCATAGAAAAATGAATTCCACCCAGTACTTTTCCTCAATGACATCCCACAAAACATCGATCTCCTTCCTCTACCCAAGGTAAAGTTTACACCACTAACCCACTGCTCCCCTCATATAGATCGCTGCTAATAAGACCCAGAAATTTTTCAGAGCCTAGAAAAAACTGAAAGTAATCACTAGATCCTTAATCCAACTCTCCATATCAATGCCTGAGACATTACCCTAATACTTTACCAGAGTCTTCTGTTATAAGGAATGAATTTTCTTCTACCATTTATCATCCTCCTTTATTGGGTTTACCCTCCTCCATTCAACTAGGTCAGCATGCTGACCCTCCACTACTCGTACCACCAGCAGGAGACGTCTGAGATCCATAGCTGAAAGGAAAACAAGGAGATCCTAAACCCGGGTAGTATGGAATTTTCTATTAAGATTCGTTTTAACTCATTATTTATTTTAATTTCCTTGAAAACACCCAAAAAATAAGAACAAAAGTCATCATAATGTAGGTATATTTCCTAGTTTATCTACCCCACATATGTTTTATCCTTACATGGTCATTCAGTAAGATCATAGTCATTGCATCAGATCATGGGGGCCCTAAAATCCCTTGTCCTTGCCAATCTTCCCAGGCCTATGTCATGCACCCAGATCACCTTACACTATTTCCCTACCAGCCCATGAAATCCTCAATGTGCCTAACTCCAAACTATATCCTACCTCTCAACTGTCACCTCTGATACCATTCTATGACAACACACCATTATCAAGATGAGGGAAGTTATATCAATATGTTGAGACCTTCTTTCCTAAAGATTAAAGAGAGATAATGACCCTATGTCCCACCTCTAATAGGCCCTAAGATGGGGACTAGAACCAAGGGCTTAGAAATATAAATAAAATTTGAGGCATTATCCTTTTCATAGTAACCATGATCGAGAGATAATAGTTTAAACATAAATAAACTACAAGATATATTTATAAAAAGAAACCAAAATCCATGCCACCTCCATGTTTAAAGTAAAAGTGCTAGAAATAAAAAAGAGAACTCCAAAAAAACTACCAAAATAAAACTAAGAAGTGACATAGTAACAGTCCCAAACATCTAAGCCTATAAGGATTATCACAATCCACATAATATCTCTAGAAAGTTGATAATATTTTCATATACATAGGGTGAGAAAACAAGTATACTCAGTAGGGAAAAACCAAAGTAACGTGTGCACAATTGGGAGAATCAAACTAATTCCCCTATGAGAAAACAAAAGAAACTCAAAAGCAACTAACAAGGTATACTGTCCACCACAACCTCAATATAGAACTCTCACCAAATAATTCAAGTCAAGTAATGTAAATTAATAATCACATCGATATTTGGTTAACCTGCACCACTTCTCACGGTTTAATTGTGCATCCCTAATGGAAAACATCCTGACAATACCATGCTATTCCAAACACCCCACTATCACAAAATGCCCATTTACACCTAAGCTACACTCCATATCACATCCTACCTATAGACACCAAGCCCTTAACCACCCCACGTCTTGCCAAAAAACCATTGGGCCTCATCCCGAAGAAACATGGGATGAAAACCACCTCTCACGTAACCAATACCATAATTTTGGTATTAAAACTCAAGAAAGTATAGCCTTCCTGAAGAGTCTTTGGAGATCAATGCCTAGAAGAGGGAGTTGGGTAATGTCAATAACCATCCATCCATCATCCCACCGGTATGTTGGGAATGACACCATCCCCTATAAAAATGGGGGTGTTCAGAACATAGTGGCCAATATTGATGGGGTGTGTATAGAGAACATAAGGAACTAAACGTTAATATATATATGTAACAAACACTAAACCCATCCTATGAGATTCAAAACATTCAATCGGCCCACTCAAAACCACCTTTGATAGTACCCATACATGCACATACCACAATGAATTCCTCTTCACTACTAGCCCCAACTCAAAGCATAATACCAACCAATTCATTAAACCGGTTATCATTCTATATTATCAAATAATTCATTTATTTATTTCCTTCCCTAATTGGGTAACTACCACACACTGCAAACATTATAAGGTGAACCAACCATACCATCCAGTACCAAGTCCAACAAAGAAATAAACTACCAAAAACCTTCTTCAAATTTATCATTCCTAGTTCATCCTCTTAGAAGAAAACATGGAATCCCCACTACACAAGAACACCACACCCACCCCACCCAAAAACATGAAATCATGTCAAAACCCAGTCCATCATCCCTGCTACCCAAATACTGCATAGATGAAATCCCACTACATAAAAATTCCATATGTTTCACAATCATTGAAAATCTCTGCCTGAGATACCATCACACCACCATTATAGCATCGTACACACAATCACACCTCCATCCACACCACCACACTACCAACACAGATGCATGTCCAAAAAAAACAAACACAACATATAGCAACACCAATAAGACATGTTTTAATCAGTTATATCATCACTAATTCTTTAATTTTACTTGATAAAATAGGGGTGATCACCGAATACATTCTATCATGAGGAATAAATTTATTTAAAGTAATATATGTGATTAACAAGATTATAATTCATACAATAGTGATTCTCAAATCATACAGGTATGAAAACAGACACCATCAACAACCATGATTTTTAGAAGAACACAATCTACATAATTCACCCCATGGATCAAGGATAAATTATAAAACAAAGTGATCATCATCATTTACCTAGACCCTCATTTATTACTTCTTATTATCTGCATTAAATTTTAATTTACTCATTTTTAAAATGGATAATCATTATACCTGACCTGCATGATACAAAATAAAAAGAGAGATGATGGAAATCCCTATTTGGAACAACATGTGAAAAATGATTCTTCCTTGCGCCAAAACAGGGGGTACCTGAGTAGTAGGAAAACACCAATAAAACTGGATCGATGTCTATAGAAGAAAACATCACTCCATGGGAAGGGAAGGGTCGATTTGCACCAAGAGAAAATGGACACATACTAAGAAGATAAGGTATCGGCTTAGAAAATGCCAGATCCTATATCAACAGAAGAGGAAACAGTTTCAAGGGCCATTAAAGTCAGATCGTGGACCAGACCTTGCATTTTGACTATTTTAAAGTCCCCAGAGTGTAAGGATATTAATGATATAATTAATATTCTTTCAAACACCTTTATATATGCCCTAACAGGGTTATAAAGATGATTTACTTAAATTAAAATGAAAGAGGGGAGAAACTGGAAAAACTAGAAATGAGTCACTAAAGGGTATGTCACTGATATTAATCCACCAACAAATATCCATCAATAGCAAGTCACTAACGAGGAGCTATTGACACTGATCTATGGATGCGACCTATCAACAACTGAATCACTAACGCCCTGACTCACTGATGCCCTAACTCACCAACGCCACAACCTACCAACACCCTTGTCCTACCGACGCCATAACCTACCAATACCCTCGACATATGAATGCCTCGACCTAGCAATTCCTCGACCTACCGATGACTCAACCTACCGATGCCCTCAACCTAATGTCACCATAGGACAACTGATGTCCTGACCTACTGATGCCTCGAATTACCGATGCCTCGTCTTACCGAAACCTTGACCTATTGATGCCCTCAACCTACTAATGCCATCGACCTAGCGACACCCTAACCTACCAACGCCTCGAACAACTGACGCCTCATCTTATCGATGCATCGCCTTACCAATGCCTATTCATAATGATGCCCTAAGCTACTGACGCCTCAACATACTTATTCCCTCAATCTACAAATTGCTTGACCAACTGATGCCTCAACCTACCGACGCCTCAACCCACTGATGAGAAAGCTATAAAATTGAAAAACAATTAAAATGAGCTACTGTTTCCTCCCAGAACACCCCAAATAGTGGATTCTGACAAAGTAATAGACCACATAGGTTTGAGACATTACATAAATTGTCTAAAGATAATATAAATTAACATAACTTTTTTCTTCATTATGATATAAAAAATACATGATGATTCAAACTCTAGGTAATGGACTCTCTAACTAAAAACATCATTTTTAATGTATTAAAGAAGTATTCTTCAAAATATTTCTCTTTCCTGTACATTTTTTCAAAATGGTTTCTATGAATGTATTTTTATAAACTGAAATGTTTTTAAATTACAATTATTGAGTTTATTTTAAATTATTCAAAGTGTTATGGGGGAAATTGATTTAATAATATCATTTTAAATGTTTTAATTCAGTTTTAAAGGGCATTAGTTATTCAATAACATGAAATGTTTTTATATGAGAGAACATGAAATTTTATGAGTGTCATGTTGAAACTGAAATAATTTATGTGTTATGATTATGTAATTGTACTTGTATATTTTTTTGGTAGTTACATTATCAACCAAGTATTGTTGGTTTTAACATGGGTAGTGGTTGGTTGGTATTTTTAGAAAAAAATAGAAATGTGGTTGTGCACAGTTTGTAAAAGGTTAGGGAAAACATGCTCCCTAGAACAAGAAAACGTGAAACACTAGATAGTGGGGAATCATAAAGTTGGTGCATGATTTTCAAAACTATGTTCCCTCTTTGGAGTAATCGTGCACCACTAAAATAATATTTTCAATGTTGGTTCATGGTAATGGAAAACTATGCGCTTGAGCCTAGCTGACCATCCATGGGAATTAAATTCCCCATGAAATTATTTTTAAAAATTCATAGACCCCCTAATTAACCCTAAATTTACCCCCATTAGACCCTAGGTGGTCTTACACAATTTTGGAGATCTCTAAATGAATTCCAAGACATCATGACCTCTATTATTTTCAATTTTATACCGTGATAGAAGATCTTCTCTTGTCTAAGTTACTAGGTTCTACCCTATTGCTTTCCCATTCTTCCACCATCCTTCTCTTGTTCTTATAGTGGGATGTAATCATCTATTTTTGTAGATATATATCTATATTTGGTGAATATTTATTTATAATTAAGATATTTTGTTTTCTTTTGTCTTTATTTAGGGTTTTGATATTCAGATAATGATATACATCGTTGTGCTGCTTAGTTTTTTGGGATTTCTGTTGATAATTATTCATCGGTGTTTTGAGGTAGATGGTCTATTATTCAAATACCATTGTATTGATATCCAATATATGAATCTGATTTTATAATATCTAGGACTCGTTTAGAAAATGAATTTCTTAAATATGACATAAATTAATGAATTTGGGATTTGGGATTTGATTTAATAATGTAATTATGGAATTGAGAAAAATAATTGATGAATTAATTATAAAGGTATTGAATGGGGGCATTGATAATGATTAATTATTCAGTTAATTATTAAATTCTTTAATTGTTGAATTGTGAATTTAGAATAATTAAATGGTGATTTAATTATTCAATCTTATGATTTTTAGATGATTAATTTATTGTTAAATTAAATAATAGTATTACTGTGGTTAATTAATTTTTGAATTAATTAAAATAATAGATGGGATTAATTAATTAGTGAATTAATTAATGTGATTGATATTGGTAATTAATTTTTAAATTAATTAATGGAATGGGTTAATTAATTTATAAATTATTTAATCGATTTTTGTGGTGGTTAATTATGATACAAATATTGATGTTGATTAACCGTGGTTGATGTGAAACTATGAATACATGTGATAATGAGATACATGTGATAATGTGACATGTTAGAATATATATATATATATATATATATGCATTATTGATAAATGGAGTTCTAGACATGACATTCTATGCTCATGATATATATGTATGATTGAGAATTGGGGTGCCCGACATGACGTTCTTTGCCCATGGCACAAAAGTATGATTGAGAATCGGGGTCCTTGACACGACGTTCTACACCAATAATATATATGTATGATTCAAAATTTGGATGATATATATTTTATACCCATGATATATATATATATATATATGGATGATTGAGAATTTTGGATCTAGACACCACGTTCTTTGTCGATGATATACATGCATGGTTGATAAACGAGGTGCTAGAAAGGGTGTTCTACACCCTAAATATTGGTATTAGACTATGGTTGCAAGTGGACATAATAATGAAATTTATGTAACATGTATATTGTAATCCCATGTGCAATATTGAAATGAGAATTGATTAAGTGACATGATTCAGACCCAGTGTGGGCCAAATTAGGTATTGGGGTACGGGTATCCTTGAGAATCTGATGGTCTATGTGGTTTAATAAAGATTAATTGATATTGTGATAACTATTTACTTATTAATTGGAATTATTTATTTATACAAATGAGTATATATATTTTTGATTCAATTTATATTCGACACCATTGGTGGTGGATTACTGAGTTGTACTCACACCCTACTCAGACTACCTGATCGGTACATGAATAAACTAAATAATTACCGGACATGATAAGGGAAATGGCCCTATGTAATATGGTTGTGTTGGGATGAATCTTTGATGAGGGAACTGAACATTGTTTGGCACCCTCTTGGGAGTCATTGGTGACTTCATTTCAGTTTTCATTTTAGACACATGGAACGTCAATTAGTATGGCATGTTTTCTACATTATTTTGATATTCTAGTTTACTTCATTTGATTATATTTATATATTGGTATTGATAATTTTTATGTATTCTTCTAGTATTTTTTGTTATTTCTATTGGGATATTACTCTGATAAATATGGATATAGGTACCCTATCGTTAACTTATCAGACCCTCGCTGCTAGTAGGAAACATCTTGTGTACGGGGAGGCACGCTTGAGACCATGTGACCGACCAGATCAGGACATCGGGGTGTGGAACCCAAGAAGGAATAACACAAAGTTTTATTTGAGTAGTTTTCTTATATTTTTATTTGTTCTTATCATTTTTTAAAGGAAGACAGGATACTACGAATAGTTGGGGCTTGGACATGAACTCATGCATGGGAGTTGAAAAACAGTGTCTGGGGGAAAACCCAAGTACCTAGGGTGGGATTTTTGTTATTAATATATGTTCTTACAATTGAAAATTATTTCACATTAGGTGATGCACTTTTTTGTGTTTGATTATCGATATTGAGACTTTATGAGCTTTGACCCATGACCTGGACTGACATGAGAGTTGAGTTCACATGAATCATACTATTCACTAAAGGTTATTGTGGAATGCTTCATTTTATGCATGCATGTATAATAGGATATGGGTAGGTTTTTGAACATGAAATATTTTCCTTGATTGTGAAAATTTTACTAGAAATGGTTCTTAACATGAAAATGATACTGATTGAAAAATGATGTATGATGAGAATAAATGGGTTTCTAAATAAGAAGCATGAATAATGAGAATGTGTTTACCCTTTTGAACCAAGTTCTAGGTGAATGATGATTAAGGGTAGTGATAGAGCATCAGTTTTGACTGCAGGGTGTGGTTTGGGGAAAATAATTTTTTTGACTTGTAATGATATTCCTCTTATGTAAATGTGATAATGTTTTGTTATGATTCCAAAGATGTGTGTTTTTTATTATAGAGTTGTGGTGAATTGATGAAATGTGTTAAGAGAATGATAGGAGGATATGGCTAGAGTTGTTCTACCAATAGTGAAACCTAATGAATCAGTAATTCTATTTGAGGAAATAGGGGATATGTTCTAAGATATCTTCAAAAACTGCATGAAATTTATAGAAAGAGTCTTAGGGAGTGTTTTGAAAGTCATATCTAATCTGACGAGGGTGCTTCATTTGTAGCACCCTATGACTTTTACATGAGAGGGTGTACCTGAAGTTGTTTAGTTTTATATTGAGTCAATATAAACTATATATGACCATTTGGAGACTATGACTAAGAAGAGTGTTAAGTTTGGCTTCTTATATGCTGAGAGGGTCAGTGAAGCATTGGTGGGATGTCCAGGATCTGACTGGACAGGCTGATGGTATGATTTGTAAGGACTTCGTGGAGATGTTCTTAGAGAACTTCTACCTAGAGATGTTGAGGTGGGAGAGAGTCGCTGAGTTCAGGAGGTTGACTCAGGAGAGTATGTTAGTGATGGACTATGCTGGATACTTTACAGATTTGTAGCACTTTATTGAAGTTTTGGAAGGATTTGTTGATACTTAAAAAAATGATTTTTTTTGATGAACTTAAGTGTGTAATTAAGTCCTTGGTTAATATCTTCAAGCTAATGAAGTTTTCAAAAGTGGTAAATTAGGCCCCCATATTATAGAGTATCTTGATGGAGGCTTCCAGTGGTAGACAAGTGGTTTCTTTTGGATGATTTGGAGTTACGTCTTCTGGGAGTGTGAAGGGTTGTTATGATAAATATACCAATATATGTGGGAAGTTTAGTTTCCAATCAGGGGGATCAGTTACTCAAAATCTCACACAAGTGATTTCCCACCATTTCATTAATCTAGTAAACTTTTGTAAACATTTTTCCTGACCATGAGTAGAGTGATGATCTCATGGAAATGTGGGACATCTAAAGTGTCTTTACAGGAACCCGAGATAGACAGTTAGTGATGAAAGAGCTAGAAAGAAATAGTGTTCGGGAAGAGGGTCTTCTACACAATATCTGTCTAGAGGTAGACGTTATGCCATTCGAGGTAGTAGATGTAGTGGACGTAGTGTGTAATAACCCAGATCTTTTTCTTAGGTATGTTTTTATTTTTTCTAGAGTTTTTTAGAAAAGAGGAGTTTCTTTAAATTTTTGAAGTGAACACCATGTACTTTATGAGTACACGTCGTGGACTCGGTTACTGTGGGTAGCCGTGTGCTGGTCATGTTGCATCCTTGCACATGACTATGTGTGATGACCTGGGGTCTACCTAAATCAGAGTGCAGAAACAACGAGTACACATTTTTTACTTCAAAAGTGCATGCCATGTATTTTTTTTTCAATAAACACACCAGGGTCACGTCTAATGGAAAGAACCATCTCCTTCTCAACCTAGTTCATCCAAGAATGCTGAGCAACCATCGATTTTTGACAACCCCCAGTAGAGTTTAAGTCCTCTGAATCAAACACCGATGGTTGCATTGGAATTGCATCAGGGAGTTATCTCTTCTCCGAAAACATCTTCCCTTGATTTCTCCACTTTTGTGTGTTATCATGGGATGAAAGTTTTATATTTTTTAATAGATCTACGGCATTATAAGGCAATTCAAGCCTTGCGGTTCAAGTATATTGATCTCCCAAAGCCGAGGTAGGTGGTTTGTGCCTTTCTGTAGAATGTCTTTGAGTATTATTTGAAAAATTTCCCAATACCCATGAACGGGGTATTGTGCGTTTACCATTTTAGCACTATTTTTTGTCTTCTATGCTTGTATGCCTGAGTAGATGGTATTGGATTGTGAATAAAGTGAATTTCTGTGCTTTGGATGTGTTTCCCATGTATGTTTTTCCTTTTTTGATCTTTGGTTATAGTTGCATGTTATCCTGCTGTTTACTTTTTCATGCCTAGTATTGTAGGATGGTGTGACTGTTGTTCTGACATGTTTATATGTTGTTTAATTCTATCCAAGTATCTATAAAGGTTTAATTTTGCTGATATGAGACTCTATACTTGTTGATTTACACTAGGCCATGAGAACCTAGTGTAGTAGACCACATGGATAATGTACGTAAGAGATTCTCTAGAGTTTCTTTTATAATATTACGATGCGAGACCACTGGGGGAATTGGCGTTGAGTGCTTCCTCAGAGAGTCTGTTGTTCCTTGATGCAGGACACATAGGGAATGTGTCGTAAATGCTTCCTAAGAGCGTCTTTATTACTGATACGAGACTATATGTGTAATTGACAGTGAGTGCTTCCTTAGAGAGTCAATACATTAGCTAAACCAAAGGGGTGAGACTCTATGTGATACCCAGAGGGTTGCTTGTATCTGTTAGGTAGGACCAAAGGGGATAAGCTGTGAGTACTTCCTATAAGGTTACCAGTTTTTTTTATTTTCATTGATTAATTGTTTCTTCAAATATGAAACTGTGGATTATTATCGTTGACTACTTCCTTGTTTACTATTTCTTTCACTTTTATCTGCCATATAATCACTGACTGTTAGGCATAGATCTTATAGTGGTTGCCTACTGGGATTCATCTCACACCCTGTTTGGGCCATTATTTTGGGCCCAAATAGCTTATATTGTTACATGTATAGATAACTGAAATATCCCTTCTACTTCAGCTACTTGATTGCATTGGAGTTGGAGAGCATGGGACCAAGCTGAGGCTTGCATGCTGAGAAGTTTCATATCTGTTTTCCTTTTTTTCTTTGGTTTAGTACTACATTCAGCATTGTGATTTGTTTGGCTGCTTTCCTAGACATATATGTATCATGCATCATTTATATATATATATATATATATTTATATATATTTATGCTCTAGTTGTTTCTTTATCAGTCTTCTAATGTTACTATAGTTTGGTATTATTACTACTTCCTCTATTGTATATCTGTCTACTTCTGTTGTGTACTCTGCCAATGAGGGAATAATTTCCCCACTATCTCACCCAAGGACCTCTCTACTAGTCGGTAGCCTCTGGCATTCGGGGAAATTCGCATGATTCCATGTGACCAACTGGGTATGGGCACCTTTGGGTGGCTTCCGAAACTGGGATGTTATAAAGTGGTATAAGAGGAACTCTTTTCAATTGATTTACCATTTGGACCCTTTAGCCAAGGATAGGAAGGAATAAGTACTTGGTAGTATGTTTTTCCTAGGGGTAGCTAACCCGTGTATAGGAAGAACCCAATCTACCTTACTTATTGCAATTTTTCTGGTTTTTTAATTTTACAGTTGATTTGATTTTCACTGTTGGGTGACTTAAATGTTTTTTACTATTACGGTTGATGTTATTGAGGTTCTACATCTGTCTCAAACCAATGAGATGAGGGTATTCCATTTCATGCATCATATAGTCACTTTTTTGAAATCACATGTTATGCTTTCCTACCATGCCATTTAGGATTCAAAAGAGATTGCATGTTTTTGTGATTGATGTCGTGTAAAATATGCAGGCAGTTGTGATAGATGCCATTATAAAAATATCTTCATCTAGTTAGATCATTGATTGTGTAGAGTTCTGATTGAATGAACAACAAATTTTGGTTCTTGAGGTGTTATGGGCCCTCATGGATCAGAAATTGGTGGATCATTTCATGGTTTACCATGTTTATAAAATGTATAAGTTCCCAAGCTTTAATTCCCAGAGAGTATGGGCCCCACAGATCAGAATTTGGCACCTTCAAGGTTCGTTTCAGTGTATATTGGGTTCCGGAGTAGATTCTGAGGCTTACTGTCTAGAAAAAACCCAAAATACATGTCGTGTAGTTTTGACTACATGCCATGTGTTCTTCTGATCAGGAAGAAACTATTTTTCATAAGTACATGCGGTGTACTTTATGTACAGGTCATGTAGTCTTTAACCGTGTCGTAGTACATGTGGGAAGAGACACAGGATATGGAAAATATTGTGGGAAAACATTGTGTACTAGTTGGGAATTCTGGGTGGTGTTGACCTGGTGTCCGCCCATGTAACTAACAACATGGATGGATATACCATAAGTTATACACGCTATGTCGGGATTGAACACGCCGTGTAGTGTAATCCAAGGAACCTAGTAGTGTAGCTAACAACATGGGTAAGTGGAGTCTCTTCTTATACACGTCGTTTCCACCTAGAACACGCCTTGTAGTGTAAGCTGTGTATCTGTAGGTGTCATTAACAACACAGTCCAGGTGAAGATCATCTAGTACATGTTGTGATTCCATTAAACATGTTGTGTAGTCTTATCTTCGGAGAGGTGTGTGGCTTAACTGTGTAAAACGACTCAGACATGGAAAGAGGAATAAAGTACATGCCATGTGTTAAGACAACATTTTGTGTGTTTGGGGTGTTACACGACCAGTTTAGGTAGGATTACACGCCCATGTGAATGACTTAAGAGAACACGCCGTGTAGGAATCGTACATGCCGTGTAGTCATGTTTTCTAAAACTTGAATGCTTTCTTTATTCTGTTCCCTTCTTAAACTTCTAGTTTTTAGTCCTTAAAAATGTTGATCTAAGGTGTGTGTTTGACCTTGGAGAGTCCTTCCACCAAGACTTCCTTCTTTTGTATGCTAGTTACAGGGCAGTGATCAGACACCAGATATGGTTGATTAGGGACTTCCCGCAGATCCTCCTATTGTGCCAGTCTTGGAACCAGCAGTTATACCTGATACCAGTGTTGATGCACAGTTCAGGGAAGTCTTTATAATTATGATGCAAACCTTTCAGGGGGAACTGCCTCCTGCACCGTCCATGATAGAATTGACATAGGTTTTCCAGTAGCAGCATCCTCCCACCGTCTCAGGGGAAGGAGGACCTCAGGGTGTAGAGTCATGGATAGAAGCCATGAAGATGGTCTTTGAGCATCTGGAGATGCCTCCAAAGAGGAGGGTCAAGCTCACTTCTTACATACAACATGATTCCACCAAGAGATGTTGGGATGTGATCTCACAGGCGGGGCATCAGCAGGTTATGGGTTGGGAGGAGTTCCAGCGCAGATTCTATGACTACTTCTATCTAGAGACCCTAAGGGCCAACCAAGCCCAGAAGATTATAAATATGGAGCAAGGAACTATTTTTGTCATCGAATATTCCTCACTATTCACCAATATTCAGTGCTTTACACCCTTCATAGGGGGATATGGGTTGTTCCTAACAAGGAAGTTTGAGGATGGTCTCAGGCACGACATTTGTTCCTAGGTGAACATCTTCCGGTTGACTTCCATAAATTCTATTATCAACCATACGCTGATCACGGAGCGCAATCTAGGGATTCTGGAGTTATGAGTCAGGGAATCTTAGAATCTGGAGTTAGCATCCCTCCTAATGATAGTAGGAAGCTCCACAAGGAGTCCTTGCATGGAGATCCGATGAAGTGAGAGACATCTTCTGGTATTCAGGTGGTATGATACCAGTGCGGGAAGAGTGGGCATATGAGGTCGTAGTGCCAGAGATACCTAGTGGAGTTCCGATCTAGTAGTAAGATGGGTCACCTTCATTGTTTTTTGTCAGGTCTTATCACCAGTAGCTAGTGATAGGGGTTCTTCAATGACTCCTCGTACAGGAGCAGCTCCACCAGTTTCTCACCAGTCTGGGAACTGGAGTTCTTCTATCTGTTCAAGCCGAGGTGGAGGTCGCGAACGTAGTGGTCAGTCACCAGGCTACCAATGATAGTAGGGTGGATCAGCTCAGAATGGTCAGGGAGGGTTGTAGGGTTTTAGAACAGGCCATACTTTTGTAGTGGAGCAGACCCAGTAGGAGCAGGACCGAAAAACTTCTACAGTTTGAGGTACGATCCTAGTTTCCTCAGTTTTATCTTCATCTCTTTTGGATACAGGGGATTCCCATATCTTCATATCTATTGCTGTTGTGGAGAGCTTTGGGATATGCATCTTTTCTTCTACTGATATCTTGACGCTAGATACTCTTTTGGGGAAAAGAACATCTAGTGTACGTCAGTGCAAGGAGTTCCCTCTTGAGGTTTGTGTGTGTCACTTCTTATGTGATCTCTATGTCCTAGAGATGACAGGCTGTGATGTCATTCACAGAATGGACTAGATAGTTCCCTTCAATGCAGTCTTCGACTGTTATCACCGTAGGGTGAGTTTCATATCACTAGAGGGTGGGTATTTTATTCATAAGGATGAGTGGGATGTCAAGGTGAGCTGAACGGGTACATAGCATCATGGGTTGGGAGGAGTTATAGCCTAGAAGGTTGGTCTATATCTAGGAGATCAGGGGACTTCACAGTTAGACATTCCTCCATTAGTGGATCATTTCAGAGATGTCTTTCTATTGGACTTTTCAGGTTTGCCTCTAGGGGGTGAGGTGGAATTTTTGATTGAACTTGTTCTAGGAGCGGCACTGTTGTCCATTCCTCCTTATAGGTTGGCTAAACCGGAGTTACATGAGATCAAGAAGTAGTTGGAGGAGTTGCAAGAAAAGGGTTTCATCCGACCCAGTACTTCTCCTTGGGGTTTTATTATCTTGTTTGCAAAGAAGGCAGATGGTACCCTAAGGCTTTGTGTTGATTATTAGAAGTTGAACCCATTGACAGTCAAGAACCAATATCCATTATTGAGGATTAATGATCTCTTTGATCATCATCGAGGAGCCCAAGTGTTTTCAAAGATTTATTTGAGGTCTGATTATCATCAGTTTCACGTTAGACCATCTGATATACCTCTCACAACCTTCCAGAGAAGGTATGGTCTATTCGAGTATATGGTTATGATGTTCGGTCTCGAAAACGTGCATATAGTTTTCATGGAAATAATGATCTAAGTGTTCCATATGTACTTGGATTATTCCATGATTGTCTTCGTGGACAATATCATGGTGTACTCTCACACTCGACATGACCATGCCACACATCTTGCGATCGTTTTGAGTACCCTAAGAGAGAATCAGTTATATGCTAAGCTCTCAAAATACCACTTTTTGATGGACCAGATTCACTTCTTGGGTCATGTTATCTCAGAGACAGGAGTGGCAGTTGACCTAGAGAAAGTGAGAGCAGTAGTTTCCTTAGAGAAGCCGAAGAACATATTTGAGGTTCACAGTTTTCTAGGGATGGATGGATACTATAGATTCTTAATTCAAAACATTTCATGTTTAGCAGCACCACTGATAGGTCTGACTAAGAAGGGTCCAAAGTTCTTGTGGTTGGATTTTTGTGAATCAGCATTTCAGGAGCTAAAAGGGAGGTTGACTTCAGCACCTATACTAGTCTTTCGAGAACCCAGAAAGAACTATATTGTGTAATGTTATGAATCAGGTATCAGGTTGGGATCTGTTCTTATGTAGGGTGATGGATTTGATGCATACAGGTCTCAACAGTTGAGGCCACACGAGAGGAATTACCCGACGCACGATCTGGAGTTTGATGTAGTTGTTCATGCCTTACGTTTTTTGATACATTATCTTTATGGACATCATTTTTTGTTTTTAACCGACCACAAAAGTCTCAAGTACATCTTCACTCTGTGTGATCTAAATTTGAGACATCCATGGTGGGTTGAGTACCTTTAGTCTTTTGACATTGAGATGGCCTACATGCCTGGGAAAGGCAACGCAGTGGCTGATGCATTGTGCAGGATACTCAGATACAGGCAGTTCAGGAGGCCAGGTGTGAGTGGAAGCTTATCGCTATGTTCTCAGAGATGCATTTGGAGGTTCATGACAGAGAGGGGCGGACCTTTCTTTCTTCTGTAGTTGTTACCTCTACCCTTCATGATCGAGTACGAATGAGTCATCTATCAGATTCTAAAGGCCTAGTTCAGTAGGAAAGTGTGCCAGAAGAGGACCCTATTCCTAGATGGACCATAGGTGAGGATGAGATATTGCGTTTCTAGGGATGTGTTTGGGTTCCAATAGATATACGCGATGATCTGATGTGGAATTTTCAGTCCTCGGTTTGGGCAGTTCATCCTGGTGTCACCAAGATGTATCATGATCTACACTGTCGGTATTGGTGGCTAGGAATGAAGAGGGATGTTCTAGGTTTTGGCATGAGGTGTTCCACCTTTCAGTAGGTGAAGGTGGAGCATCAGCGAAGAGCATGTATTTTTCAGCAGTTACCCATTCTTGAGTGCAAGTGAAATGATGTCGTGATGGATTTCGTGACAGGATTACTGAGGTCATGTCAAGGGAATGATGCTTTTTGGGTTTTCATTGACTGACTTATGATGGTATCTCACTTCATGTTAATCAAGGAGACCTTCAGTGTTGATGAGCTGGGATAGTTGTACATCTGTGAGATTGTACATCTACATGAAGTTCCACACTCCATTGTTTAAGACATCGATGCACGTTTTACTTCTCGGGTCTGGTAGGGGCTACAGAAAGCTTTGTGTACACAGGTGCTTTTGCGTACAGCCTACCACCCTCAAACATATTGTCAGTCCAAGCGTACGATTCAGGTGCTTGAGGGCATGATCCGAGCATGCATCCTAGATTTTATAGGTTACTGGGATAAACATATACCACTTGTTGATTTTTTCTAAAATAATAGTTTTCAAGAAACTATCCAGATGGAACCTTATGAGGCTTTGTATGGTAGGCCATTCTGATCACCCTTATGTTGGCTGGAGGAAAGAGAGGAAACTTTGTAGGGACCTCATCTTGTTCATGAGACCACAGAGTAGATAGAGATGATTTGGAAAAAGATGGATATTGAACAGTCTTGTCAGAAGTCTTTTGCTGATCAGCGGAGACAACCTCTGGAGTTCAAGGATATGGACCATTTTTTTCTACATGTCACACCGAGGATGGGACACAAGAGGATTAGGAGATAGGGTAAGCTTTCTCCAAGGTACGTCAGGTTGTTTGAGGTGTTGGAGAGAGTTGGATAGGTGGATTATCGGTTGCAGTTAACTAAGAGGTATCGGGCTATCCACCACATTTTCAACGTTTCTCAGCTTTGACGTTACTTTTCAGACCCATCTCAGTTTTTCCAACTCGATGAGGTTGAGTTGGAAGTGGATGAATCTTTCAAGGAGCATCCAATCCAGAGTTTTGATTGAAGTACGAAGGTTCTATGTGGCTGGTCTATTCTTCTAGTATGGTTTCTATGGCAGCACGGGTGAGTACATGACAAAACTTGGGAGAGGGAGTTCGATGTACAATCATAGTGTTCAGAGCTGTTTAGGGTTTATCCTTCTATTACACCTTGCTATAGAAATTTGGGGATGATTTTATTCAAGTGGGGAAGTTTCTAAGAATCCAGATCTTCATTTTCAGTTATGTTTTTCTTTTTTCTGGAGTTTTTTAGAAAAGATGATTTTTTGGAAATTTTTGAAGTACACACCCTGTACATTATGAGTAGACGTCGTGTACTCGATTTCCACATGTAGCTGTGTGATGTTCGCATAGAAACCTTGCACACATCCATGTGTGATGACCTGGAGGCCACCAACAAAGTAGTACGGAAACGGAGAGTACACACTATGTACTTAAAAAGTATACACCGTGTATTTTGTTTGTTTTTTCATTAAACGCACGAGGGTCGCATCTAACGGACATAACCACCTCTTTATAAACCTAGTTTGTTCGAGAGCACCGAGAAGCCATGGATCTTTGATGAGCCCTTGGTCGATCATCCATCCTCCAAGTCAAACACCAACGGTTGCGTTAGAATAGAATCGGTGATTTCCCTATTCTCCTAGAACACCATCCCTTTATTTCTCCTCTTTTGTGAGTTATCTTGGGTTGAATGTTTTATATGTTTCCATATATCTACAGAATTTTAAGGAGATTCAAACCTATTGGTTCATGTATATTGAACTCCCAATTCCAAGGTTTGTGGTTTGTGCCTTTCCGTTGAATCTTTGAATTTTATGTGCAAATTTTCCCAATACCCATGAATAGGGTATTGTGTGTTTACCGTTTTATCCCTATTGTGTGTCTGCAATGCTTGTATTCTTAAGTAGATTATATGTGATTGTGAATAAGGTAAATTATTGTTCTTTGGATGTGTTGACCATGCATGTTTTTCCTGTTTTGACCTTTGGATCTAATTTCTTGTTAGGCTACTGTTTACTTTTCCATTCCTAGTATTATAGGATTATGTTACTGTTGTTCTGACATGCTGATACGTTGTAGAATGCTAGACAATTATTTCTTGAGGATTAATTTGGCCGATACACGATGTAATACTTGTTGATTTACATAGGTCCTTGAGAACCTAGTGTAGTAGACCATAGGGAGAATGGACATAAGGGATTCTCTAGAGTGTCTATTATAATACTACGATGTGAGACCACAGAGGGAATTGACGTTGAGTGATTCCTCAAAGAGTATATAGTTCCTCAACATGGGCCACAAAGGGAATGTGATGTAAGTGCTTCCATAGATAACCTTTAGTACCGATACGATGATATATGTGGAATTGATGGTGAGTTCTTCCTCATAGAGTCTATAGTTTAGCTGAACTAGATGGGTGAGACTGTGTGTACAACCCAAAGATTTACTTATATCTGTTAGGTAGGATGAATGGGGATAGGTTTTGAGTAATTTCTAGAGGTTTACCTGTTTTTTTATCAACTTTTCTTAATTTTTTCTTGATATCTAAAACTGTGGATTATTACTATTGAGTATTTCCTTGTTTACCACTCTCTTCACTTTTATTTTCCTTATATTCACTGACTGTTAGGTGCAGATCTTTTGGTGGTTGCCTAATGGAATTCATCTCACACCTTGTTTGGGCCATGCTTTTGGGCCAAAAAAAATTATATTGTTGTAGGTATAGACAAGGGAAATCACCCCTCTACTTCATGTACATGATTTCATTGGAGCTGGAGAGCATGGGACCAAGCTGAGGCTTGCGATGCTGAGGAGTTTCTAATCTATTTTCTTTTTGTACTTTGGTTTAGTACTGTATTCAGCATTATAAATTGTTTGGATGATTTACAAGACATATATGTATCATTCATAATTTATATATATATATTTGCTCCATTTTTTCCTTTATCAGTCTTCTGTTGTTACTATCATTTGGTATTATTACTGCTTCTACTATTGTATATTTGTTTACTTCCGCTGTGTACTCTACCAATGAGGGCATAGTTTCCCCACTATCACACCTAAGGCCCTCACTGCTAGTCAGCATCCTCTGGCATTCAGGGAAATGCACATGAGGCCATGTGACCAACTAGGTACAGGCACCTCTGGGTGGCTTCTGAAAATGGGATGTTACATAGTGCTTTTAGGGTAGAGTGACCACATCAACATAGTGGTAAAACCTATGGGAGTAAAATGGACTCAAAATAAAGAGGTAATGATATTTGCATGTGGTGAATCCAACAATTGTGGGTAGTGAGGTTGGTCCATCGATTGTGAGAGGTACTATTCATGTAGCTTCAATATTAGATAGTGCCTTATTGTTTTCTAGTACCTCTAATTTCATTATATATGAAAAAATTGTTAAGGTTTTGATCCTATTAGTGTATTTTGTGATCTGGGTAAAGATGATAGGTACATAATTAGGAGTATAGTCTTGAGAAATCTTTTGGTACAAGGGGTTTTCTCTCTATATAATGGAGTACCTTTTTCTTAAGGCCTATATATTCTTGTTATTTCAGGATTCAAACTAATTTTGGGTATGGAATAGCACGTCACATACATAGACCACATTTTTTTCTACCAGAGGAGAGTGACCTTCACATCTTTAATGGGTGAGAACTATATTTATCCTAGTGAGTGGGATATCTAGGCTGTCTAAGTAGGGCCACTTACTTAGCAACTGGGAAAGCTCACAGCCTAGGTTTCTAGTTTCTTAGTAGATGATGGAGGTGTAAGGAAATATTTCTTTCCACCAATAGTAGAACTATTTTATGATGTGTTTTCTAAAGACATATCAGGGTTGAAACCTTAGAAAGATATGGAATTCCCTATTGATATCATGGAAAGTGATTAGCCTACTTCAATCCCACTATATAGAATGGAACCTACATAGCTTTTAGAGCTAAAGACTCAACTGAAGAATGTTGATGAAAAGGTTTTTATATGTCTGAAAAAATTTCCTTGTGTTCTCGTGTATGTTATTCAAAGAAGGTTGATGGTAATATACAATTTTTCTTTGATTATCTGATGTTAAACCAAATTAAAGTGAATAACCGATATTCTATTCCACGAATCAAAGAACAATTTGACCACTTAAGAGGAGGGTTTGTGTTCTTGATGAATGGTCTGAGATCTAGGTGTCATCAACTAAGATTTCAGACCTTTGATATACTATGGAATTATTTTAAAAGTATTAAGGGACTATATGAGTTCATTGTAATGTCATTGGGTTAATGAATTCACGTAAAGTGTTTATGGACATGATGAAAAAATCATCCATCTGTACCTAGAATAATTTGTGGTAGTGTTTGAGGACGATATCCTTCTGTACTCCAAGACTAATGAAGATCATGCGCAACATATTTATATCTATCTAAGTACACTCAGAGAGAATCATATATATGATAAGCTAACTAAGTGTCTATTTTTGATGGATAAGGTATACTTCTTTAGATACATCATCTTGTAGGAAGGTGTGTCAGTGGACCCAGAAAAGGATTAGGTCATGGTTTCTTGGGAGCATCCTGATAACTTATTTGATATCCATAGATTTATATGGATATATAGATAGTAAAATTGATTCATCTAGTATATTTTCTATTCGAATCACTGATCTTGGGATAGAATAATATGGGAGTCATGTTTTACTAGTTAGAAGCATGTGAAATGGTATTCAAGGTGTTGAGAAATCCTTTTTTATTGACACCAATCATGATCCCTACCCAAACCAGTTGAGAAGTATAATGTGTATTGTGACTCTTCTAGGGATGGACAACGAGAAATGATGATGTGGGGAGATCGAGTTGCAACGCAAGGGGATCAGCAGCTGGGGAGACATGAACAGAACTACACTATGAATGGACTTGATCAATCATTAGTGTTTTATGATTTGTAGTTTTATTGAGATTATCTGTGGGAAAAACATTTACTTAGTGTACATACCACAAGATCTTGGAGAATATGTTTTTGTAGGGATATCTGAATCTTCTTCTATAGAGATGGGTTGGCTATATTAAATCATTTTATTTTGAGAAGTCATATACATCCAGAAAATGAAGTAGTAAGGAAGACACTTTGGGCAGTAAAACGCATACTAAAAATGTTTATGAGTCAACTTCTAAGTGGATGAGGATGGATTTATTGGATGAGATTCTTGTGGTGGTATTAGAGAGTCAGGAGTAGATGACTCTAGTATCAGTTTCAGTGGATTATAAAATTTTGGGATGTATTGTAGACAAGAAGTTTCAGGGTTAGTATTTTTTGACCAAGAGGGAAGTCCATTAAGGTGGGGAGTCACCTTCAGATTGGATCATAGATGATGATGAGATAAAATATGTTAGGAATCGTGTTGTTTTACCTACGAGTATATGGGAGGAGTTGATTCTAGAGTTTAATTCTTTGATGTTGGAGGTTCATCCATGTGTAACTAAAAGGTATCATGAATAAGAAAAAAAATTGTGTATGGGTTTGAAAAAGGAGATAATAGGGTTTGTGACATGATGTTACACCTGTCAGTAGTTGAAGGCATAGCATCAAGAACCTGGATGTTTGTTGTAGTCGTTTCCCATTCTGGAATGGAAGAGTGATGATGTGACCATATATTTTGTGGTGGGTATTCCAAAGATGCTTATAAAGAATGACTCTATATGGGTTATTGTGGATGAACTGATAAATTTATCACATTTCATTCCTATAATGGTAAATTTCTCAGTAGATTTGCTATTATATTTTTATGTTTGAAATATAGTCCAACAGTAGGGGTTCCACGGACTATATTTTCAGATCGCGACTCACTATTCACTTCACGCTTCTCTAAATTCTTATAGAAAGTACTTTGTATATAGTTTTTATTAAGTATGCCTTTTCACCCATAGATAGTTGGGAAGTTAGAGCATACAATGATGGTTCTTGAGGATATGTTACGAGCATGTTTCCCTGACTATGGAGGAGAATCACATGACTTTAGTAGAGTTTTCCTCTAACATCAGTTATCAGGAAAATATTCATACGGAACCTAAAATATCCCAGGTAAATAAGGAAATATGACATTTTCATATTTATTAATATTTTTGAATTAAATATTAATTTTACTGTAGAGGGGTTGCTATGTTCGATGGCGTACCTGATACACAACGACAGGTTTCTTTGAAAACATACGTTGTACACTAGTAATATAATATTATTATTTTAAATGGTAATTAACGCCAAGATGTTGTATTGGCGGGAATGAGCAGAACTAACAAAAATATGATTATACATGTTTTCAAAATGTTTTTACATTTATCTAATAAAACTTAGATGCTTAAAATATCAATGAATCAAATTTTAAGCATAATTTACAGTAAAAGGTTGATTTAACTCATTTTGATGGCGAAACCACCTTAAATATTATATTGGTCACATTTATATGCTCTATATGACCAAATAAAATTATTATTTAGAATCATGACATAAAAATTTAATTTGGGTAATTTTTTGGAATTTTTCTGATATAATTCCTTTTTAAATGAATAGTGGAAAATACTGTATTTTAATTCAAATATTATTTTTAATCAAATATATTTATATTGTTAGATCATTTTTTAACTAGTTTTAAAGTGTAATTATTTTATATATCTTCCATTTCATCCAATGGTGTTCATTGGAATTAATTTCATTTTGAAATTGGACATAAACAAGTGTCAATCTTTTGATAGTTAATATTTCTTAAAAACACGCCTTTTTTGACAATGGGAATTAATTTTAAATTAAATAATAAAACTAATATATTTTGAATTTGGTAAAATAGACATCATTTTTCAATTCAGAATATAAAATATATCTTAGGATGAATTTTTATTATTTTTCTGAAAAACTTCAATTTTTGATGAATAGTGAAAACACTGAGTAGTAATTTAAAAGATGGATTTTTCACTTAAATGAAATTTTACCACTTCTGTGAATTGATTTTCAAAATTCCTAAATACATGGTTGTTATTGGTAAGTAAAATTTGTTTCAATAAGATTAAAATATTTTTTGGGTGAATAGTATCTTTTGACTTCTATTTACCGCGGTTAAAGGTAAATAGGGTAAATCAAGGTAAAAAAATATCATAATAATACAAACATACCTTAACACTTATCCTAACCTTATTGGATGAGTCATGGCTGACCATGGTCATCCATGGGAATATTTTGGGACCCCATGGATCCACTTTAAAGTGATAATGACAGTCTATTTTAATTAACATAAAGTAAAGAAAAAATGACATAATCAAACATCTTTTAGAAAATTAATTTTTACATAGGGTTATCTAAGTTATCTTTTAGACTATATATATTATTTGAAAATATAAAAATATTTCCTACATCATGGTATTTTTTATAATTTTTAGACATCAAGTAAATAAAATTATTTATTACACAATAATGATGCAGTCTTTACCACATTAATAAATGATTTAAATAAATAAGATTATAAACATTAAAATAATTTCCAAAACCTGTCCAATTATTATTGTATGATTTTATTTCGACCATTAGTCATCTTATCTTAGAATTTAATTAAATTTTTACCATTATAAATCTAAAATCATTATATAATAAAATAATAATTTCACACATTCCTAAAGAGCCTCTCCTCCCCATTATAAAAATCCATCACCTATAACCCATTTCGCACACCTCTCAAGACTGTTGGTTCATCCATAATATGCACAATTTATATCCATACATCCCTCTCTTCCTCCTAGAAGCCTTCCCCTAGGCAGAAGGCACTTCAAGAAGGCCTTTTGGTTCAATCCAAAGGAAGTTACCCAAATTAAAGGTAACAGTTTCTCAAAAATTCTTTTATTTTATTTTGTTTTATTTTAATTATACAACCACATAAACACTTTTTATTCCGTTATTTTATAAGAAAACCAGTATAAAAAATATAATAGGTTGTTTTTATGATAACTATTCTAACTACACATACACACACCTCCGTCTAATTGGTAGAGAATATATTGTTCCTGTGGACGATGAACTATTGTCTCACAAAACGATGATTGTTCAAATATCTCAAACCGCCTCTCATAGTGTCCATTAAGATTGTAGTTTATTTATATATGATATATATTATATTTAAATTGTTTTTATGCTTCTGTATTTTTAATTTATAGAATGCCTTTATGATTTCTATAGTGGGTAAATATGATAATCTCATTTGACGAAGTGTGGACTACCACCCCCTCAAAGTGATATGACTCGTTCATGAATTACGTGGAACATTTAAAGTGTAGAGATACTGAAATTATATATGATATTATAGTGGAATTATAATATAATTATGTATCATTATGTTTTCATTCCCTTAAAATACTAAATAGAAATGGAAGTTGCGTTCATGCGTACGTACAACCTACCGTCTCCATTAACAAGGAATTTCATTTCTTATCCCCAAATGTTATGTACTATTATAAATACAAAAATATACTTGATATATATGATATATATTATAAGTAGTTCATTTTTTGACTCAAGTTCCAAATATCGACAAAATGACCATTATTAACTTAAATGATTAAATAATGTTTATAACATGGTATTAAGTGATTTAAAGGAATGAGAAACATTAAAAAGGTTATTATGAAAGTAGAAATTAACTTTAGTTTATTATTCATGATATTAAAGAATGAACTGGTCAAGTCGGACATGAGGTAAGGGACTTCATCTCAATCTCCTTTCATTGAGGCATATTTTTTTTAATACATGACTTTATTTTATACGCTATATAAACACATTTTACATTCCATTTCACTCAAAGGTTATCTTTTTCTATATATTGTTTTACTAGATGAAAAAAAAGAAATGTTTCTTTTAACATAAGGGTTGACAAAAACCTTTCTTCCCCCACGAGTATTATTTTCTCTTTAGCTTCCTTAACAAGTCATAATGTTTTTAAAAGGAAATTAAATAAAATATACTCATTTATGTATTTTGATATTTAAAATGGTTTTGATAATGGATTTGTTTTGTCAATATATTTAATTGATATATTTTGATTGAAATGTGGAAATGTTTTCTTTTATTTATATTTTTTCAATGTGTTATGATTTTATAATGGTACTTGGACATTTGGCGGATGGTTACTTGATAAACCAATTGACAGGTGGTGTCGTGATAAACCAGGACGTGTGGTTACATTATAACCTCCAATACATTGGGTATGGAAGTTGACCGTATGGTTATTCCATTTAGTGATATGTGTGGAAGTCGACTATATGGTTATTCCATTTAAGTATGTTTATGTCCCAAGTTACCTTTATATGTTATGTGTTCTTTATATGGTTTTTTGGTAATAATTTGGTTACAAAAGTATAAGAAATGATCTTTTATTCAGTGAAGAGTATTTACTACCTCATAAAGGTGAAAATTATTACTTTTGTTAAAGTATTCATGGTTTAATTGTTGTTTTGAAAAACAAACGGTTTTCCTTCTTTGTGTATCTCTTACTGAGCTTCTTATTCTCATCCCATGTTTTTGAAATGTTTTTCACAGGACATAAAGTGGAATAGGGTCAAGTATTGGATCACGGAATAGTCATGCTGTCTAAAACATGGAACTTGACATGACTCTTTTTTCTATGAATTTTTCTTTTGTGAAAAAAATGGAAACATGGTAGATGTATCTACATGTAATATTCAAGTTATTATGTATATGTTATGAGAAAATTCTCTAAATATCTAAACCTAAAAATATCCTCAATGTGAATTCATCATTTAATTATATATTATGTAATTATTAAGGTCGGGTCCTTACCGTTGGTATCAATGGTCGGTTTAGATAACTTTAAGAGTTAGAATATTGTTAAATTAATGTCCATAAATAAATTTTTGATAAGATTGAAATGATATTAATTTTATAGATTACCATATTTCTTCATCTAAAATATTTATGTGATAGGAATTTTTTTATAGAGGAAATAGAGAAGCTTTTCTGGGAAGGCATACAGAGGGAACTGTCCTTCCAAATCTGCATCCTAAGATGGTCAGAATTAGAGTTGAACAGTTTGTTGTAGTAATGGCCCATTTGACTCTGGTGATAAATGTCAATTCTGTTTATTGGTGATATTTTGGTTTATTGTAAAATTAAATAGGAGCATGAAAGTCATTTAAGTATTATATTTCAAACCAAAAAAGAAAAGAAATTGTATGGGAAATTCTGAATGTGTGAGTTTTGGTAACAACAAATTTCTTTCTTTGGTCACATTGTTTCAAAAAATGGCATAGCGGTTGATCCTAATAGAACAAAAGTTTTTGAAGAATGTCCAAGACCCACAAATATAATCGAGATCTACTGTTTTCTTGGTTTTGTAGGTTATTATTGGAGGTTTGTTGAGAATTTTTTATGGTTATCTATTCCAATGACTAAGATAACTCGAAAAGGTGTTAAGTTCATTTGGACAAAAGAATGTGATGACTGCTTTCAAGAATTGAACAGAAGATTGATGAATGCTACCGTTTTGGAACTACCTTCTAGAAATGGTGAGTTGGTTACCTATAGTGATGCTTCATTGAATGGATATGGTCGTTTCCTTATGTAGAATGATCATGTAATTGCTTGTGCCTCTCGTTAGTTGAAACCTCATGAGTCAACTCACCCTACCGAGGATTTAGAATTAGATTCTATTGTTTTTTCTTCAAAAATTTGGAGGCATCATTTTAATGGATTAAAATGTGATATATATAATGACCACAAATGTTTAAAGTATATATATTCACTCAAAACTAATTGAACATGAGACATAGGAGATGGTTGTAATTAATCAAGGATTACGATTGCACTATCCTTTACCATCCAGGAAAAGAAAATAAAGTGGCTGATGCTTTGATCCGAAAAAATAATTCTTCATTAACAATTCTATGTTTGGAATGATATCCTTTAGTTTTTTATTTCATTACCTTTGGAATAGAAGTTTTTGGTTCTGGAAATTCATCTATTTTCTTTCAATTGTTAGTGAGATCAACTCTATCAGATAGAATGATGTAAATGTAGAAGGAAGATAGCGAGTTATAGAAAAATGTAGAGTTGGTTCAGAAGGGTAAATTGCCTTATTTTAACTTTGATAATTATTTTTTTGAGCTTTCAGAAGAGATTATGTGTGCCTCGTGATTCACAATTGAATAATGATTTGTTATGTGAAGCTCGTAGTTCCCTGTTTTTAGTTCATCCTTGTAGTACTAACGATTTACAAGGATCTTCAGAATTATTACTATTGGGATGGAATGAAAAGAGATATTTCTGATTTTACTATGAAGTGTTTGACTTGTCAGAAAGTTAAAGAAGAGTGAAATTTACTGAAAGGGATGCTTCATTCTTTATTAGTTCCAGAGTGGAAATGGGAGAATATATCCATGGACTTCGTTGTGGGATTACCAAAGACATCTTGAGGTAACAATGCAATCTTTTTTATTATTGAACGATTGACTAAATCTGCTCATTTCTTCCCTATTAGAGATAAATTTTCTCTAGAAAAACATTTTCATCTATATGTTAATGATATATTCAGGTTACATGGTGTTCCCCTCTCCATTTTATCTTATCGTGATCCTAGATTTACGTCTAACTTTTGGAATGGCCTTGAAAAGCCATGGGGAATTAAATTAAATTTTAGTTCAGCTTTTCATCCACAATCAGATGGGTAGTCAAAATTAACAATTCAGACCTTGGAGGATATGTTATGTTATTTTTCACTAGATTACTAGGGATGTTGGGACCAATATATTTCTTTGGTTGAATTTTTTTATAATAACAGTTTTCATTCCGGTATACAAATGGATCCATTTGAGGCATTATATGGGAAGCGGTGTTGAACTTCAGCTTTTGGGATAATGTATATGAAAGGAAGCTGATGGGACCAGAATTGGTAGAAGTGGTGGCAGAATAAGTTTAGTTGATTTAGAAGAACATGAGAACAGCTCAGAGCAGGAAAAAAAAGTTAAGCGGATAACTGGAGGAAAGATCTTTCTTTTGAGGAAGGTGATCATGTCTTTCTCAAAGTTTCTCCATGAAAAAGTGTGATTCATTTTGGTAATAAGTGAAAGTTGAGTCTGAGGTTCATTGGACCTTATAAAATCATTGAGAAAGTGGGATCAATTGCATATAGAGTGTCTTTACCTCCACGTTTGTCCTAGGTACACAATGTTTTTCATGTTTTAATGTTGTGAAAGTATATTCTAGATCCATCTCATGTTTTAAGTCCACAGGTAGTTTAGTTGGAAGAGAATATCTCTAATTAGGAACAACCAGTCCAGATTCTTGATAGTAGAGAGAAAGTGTTGTGGAGTTTGGTAATTCACCAGGTAAATGTTTTGTGGAAAACCCATATGGCTGAAGAGGCAAAGTGGGAATCTGAAAATGCTATGAGGGATAAATACCCACATTCATACGATAAGGGGATAAAATTCTGAGGATGCAATTTAAAAAAGGGGGAAGAATGTGACATCCTAGGTAAAAAAAATAAATATGAAATTTTCATATTTATTAATATTGGGAATTAAATATTATTTTTACAGTAAAGGGGTTTCTATGTTCGACGGCATATTCGATACACAATAACGGGATTCATTAAAATCTTACATTGCACACTTACAATATAATATTATTATATTAAATGGTAGTTAATGCCTAGTTGTTGGATTGGTAGGAATGAACAGAAATAACAATAATATTATTATACATTTTTGTTAAATGTTTTTACATTTATCCAGTAATAGTTATTGGATTAAAATGTGAATGATTCTAATTTTAAGAATAATTTACTTTAAAAGTTTGATTTACAATCTTTTGATGGTAAACCATATTTAAATATAGTTTTGGTCACTTTTATATATTCTATTTTACCAAATAAAATTATTCTTCATAATTGGGACATCAAAATTTACTTTGGGTAATTTATTTTTATTTTTCTGATAAAATTCATTTTTTAATGAATAGTGAAAAATACTGTATTTTAATTCAAATCTGATTTTTAACATAATTTATTTTTATGGATAGATTATCTTTTTAATTGGTTTCAAAGTATAATTAGATTATATATTTACTACTTAATCTAATTATTGTCATTTGAATTAATTTCAATTTGAAATTGGATATAAACAAGTGTCAATATTTTGATAATTAATATTTCTTAAAAACACAGCTATTGTTTGGACAATGGGAATTAATTTTAAATTAATTAATCCAACATCTATGTTTATAATTTGGTAAAATATATATCATTTTTTAATTCTTAATATCAAATATAGATTAGATGGAATTTTTTGTATCTTTCTAAAAAACTTCAATATTTTATGAATAGTGAAAACACATAGTAGTTAAAAAGCGGAATTTTTAACATAAATAATATTTTACCACTTCTATAAATTGAATTTAAAAAATATGAAATACATGGTAGTTATTAGTACGTAAAATTTTATTCAATAATATGAAAATATATTTTTGGTTAACAGTAACTTTTGACTATTATTTACTGCAGTTAAAGGTAAATAGGGTATTTCAAGATAAAAAGAATATCATAATAATACAAAATTACATTAACACTTGTCCTAACCTTATTGAATGAGTCATGGCTGACGATGGCCATCATTGGGTCTATTTTGGGACCCCATGGAGCCACATAAGAGTGATAATTACACTCTATTTTAATTAACTTAATGTAAAGACATAAATGACATAAACAAATATCATTTAGTAAATTAATTTTACATAGGGTTATATAAGTTATATTTTTTACTATAAATATTCTATGGAAAGATAAAAATATTTCCTGTATCATTATATTTTTTTATAATTTTTAGACATCATGTAAATAAAATTATTTATGACACAATAATGATGCAGTGTTTACCTCATTAAAAATTATTTTAATAACGAAGATTATAACGATTAAAATAATATCCAAAACCATTCCAATTATTATTGGTTGATTTTATTTAGACCATGTGTCATATAATATTCTAATTTAATAATTTTAGTACCTTTATAAACCTAAAATCATTATATAATAAAATAATAACTCCACACTTTCCTAAAGAGCCCCCCCCCCTTATAAAAATCCCTCACCTCTATCACATTCCTCACACCTCTCAATTCCCTTTGCTCATCCATCCTCTTCCCAATTAAGCTCACTACATCTCTCTCTTCTTCCTAGATGCATTCAACTAGGTATAAGGCACTTCAAGTTTCCCTTTTGGTTCAAATCAAAGGGAGTTACCCGAATTAAAGGTAACAGTTTCTGTTAAATTCTTTTGTTTTATTTTGTTTTATTTTACTTTTAAAACTCTCGAAAATATTTTTATTCATTTCTTTTATAACAAAACTAGTATCCTCAATATACTAGTTTTTTGATATGAAAAGGATTTTAACTACACTTACACACAACTCTGTCTAATGGGTAAAGAACATACTGTTTCTGTGGATGGAAAACTACTGCCTCATGAAACGATGATTGTTCAAATATATCCAACCGCCTATCATGGTAGCCATTATGATGTAACTGTATTTATATATGATATATATTATATTTATATTGTTTCTATACATCTGTATTTTTCATTTATATAATACCTTTATGTTTTCTATAGTTGGTAAATACGATAGTCTCATTTGAGAAAGTGCGAACTACCGCCCCCTCAAATTGATATGACTTGTTCATGACTTATGTGGAACGTATAAGGGTAGAGTTAATGAAATTATATATTAAATTATACTGGAAATATAATATACTTATGTGTCAATATTTTTTCATTCCATTACAGTACGAAGTAGAAATGAAAGTAGCGTTCATGTGTACGTACAGCTTACCATCACCATGAACGGTGTATTTCATTTCTTATATCCAAATGTTAGGTACTATTATAAATACATAAATATACTGGATATATATGATATATAGGATATCTACATAATGAATATATTTTTGGAGATACTAGATATTTGACCACATGACCAACTTGTAATTATATGAAGTTTATTTTTACTCAAGTACCAAATATCGACAAAATAACCATTATTAAATAAATGATTACATAATGTTTATAACATTGTAATAAGAGATTTAAAAGGAATTATAAACTAGAAACAGGTTATTAAGAAAGTATAAATTAACATTATTATATTATTAAAGAGATTAAAGAACCTACGGTTCAATTCAGACATGAGGTAAGGGACTTCGTCTCAATCTTCTTTTATTGAGGCATATTTTGTTTTAATACATGAATTTCTTTTATACATTGTATAAACTCATGTGACTTTTCATTTCATTCAAAGGAAATCTTTTTCTATGAAGTGTTTTACTAAAAGACAAAAATTAATGTTTCTTTTAATGTAAGTGATGACAACAACCTTTTCGCCGCCGCAAGTATTATTTTCTATTTTGTTTCCATAACAAACAGTATTGTTTTTAAAAGGAAAATAAATACCATATACCCTTTAAGATTTTTTGGAATTGAAAATGGTTTTGATAATGAATTTTTTATGTCAATATATTTAAGTGATATATTTTGATTGAAATGTTAAAATGTTTTCTTTCCTTTATATTTGTTTTATGTGTTATGATTTTATAATTGTACTTGAACATTTGATGGGTGGTTATGTGATAAACCAAATTAAGGGTGGTTCCATGATAAAACAGGATGGGTGGTTATGTTATAACCTCCAAGTCATTGGGTATGGAATTCGATCGTATGGATATTCTATTTAGTGATATGTGTGGAACTCCACAGTATGGTTATTCCATTTAAGTATGTTTATGTCTGAAGTTACCTTTATATGTTATGTGTTATTTATATGGGTTTTATGGTAATATTTTGGTAAAAAAATGGTAAGAAATGTTCTTTTATTCTTTGAATAACGTTTACTACATCATAAAGGTGAAAAGTATTACTTATGATAAAGTATTCACAGTTTAATTGTTGTTTTGAAAAACTAACAGCTTCCCTTCTTTGTGTATCTCTTACTGATCTTTTTATGATCATCCCATGGTTTTGAAATGTTTTTCGTAGGATATAAAGTGGAATAGGGTTAATTATGGGTCAAGGAAAATTCATGGTGTCTAAAACATGTAACTATACATGACTCTTTTTTTATGAATTTTTATTTTGTGAAAAAAATTGGAAACTGGGTAGATATATCTACATGCAATATTCAAGTTGTTATGTATATGGTATGACGTAATTCTATAAAGATCTAAACCTAAAAGGATCCATAATTTGAATTATTCATTTAATTTATGATTATGTAATGTTTAAGGTTAGGTCCTTATTGAACCAAATAAGGAACTTTGTGGTTGTATATTTAGATTTCCACAATGTTGTATGTAGTAAAATGAGTTAGAGTTTTTGAGATTGAGTATCATGCAAGATATGTAAAAGCAGGTTCAGCTGATACAAAAGTATATAAATACAGCTCAGATTAAATGAAATTCATATTAAAATATACATCAAAAAACCCTAGAGTTTATAGAGGGTTTTCGTGTGTTCATTTGGGGGTCTCATAGGTTGTTTAATCGCAGGATATGAAGACAAGGCAAGTTGGCACCCATGTTTATTAGATCGTTTGAGGTTGTGGAGAGAATCGAGCCGGTGGGGTACCGATTGGCTCTTCTACAAAAATAATGTGTCATAAATAAATTTTTCTATGTATCATAAAAATTGTGGTATCATACCAACCCTTCTCATGTAATTGGCATGGGTTAGGTTAAACTTGTGAAAGGTGTGTCCATTGAGGAGTGTTAGTCTCTAGTTGTGATTGGTTCTATTTGTTGTCAATTGATCAATATTTTTAATGAAGTAATTTTTTTGAGAAATTTGATAAGAATTCATATTGAAATAGATTGAATAAATTATTCAATCGGATTCCAAGTATATCATACTTTGATATTGGTAAAAATAAGAAACATTTTGAAATTGAATTCCCCATCGTAATTAGAATTATGTTCTGTGGGGGATCTATTTTTCTATGAAAGAATAAAGGAATTCGTAATCATTTTTCTTTCCGAAAAAATCATAATGGTTTCAAAATAATCGGACTCCTTGTTTTTAAAATAATCAGACTCACTGTGAATGTCGACCATAATGAGGAGAATCTGTTTGGAACAAGTGTTTGTTTTGTTGGGGAACTAGATTCTATGTGGCTACGATGTTTTAATTGTGATGATGCTTTTCTAATTTATATTTCATATAATTCATATGATTATTTAAAAACATTATATATAATATTTTTTGAAGAAAGGGAGAGAAATATTTTATATTGATTGTATTTCAAAACAATCGAATTTGGGTGAAAGAAGAGTGAATAGTGGTACAGATTTGAATAGTGGTTCCGATTGGATTAGTGATTCAGATTGGAATAGTGGTTCAGATTGAAATAGTGGTGAAGATTGGAATAGTGGGTAATATTGGTATAGTGGTGAATATTAGAATAGTGGTTCTGATTAAAATAGTGGTTTCGATGGGAAGAGAGGTTCCGATTGAAATAGTGGTGCATATCAGAATAGTGGTACCGATTGAAATAGTGATTTAGATTGAAAGAGTAATACTGATAGAAATAGTGGTGTTGATTTACTATATCATTTTGTTTTCCATCAACCACATACTAAATTATTGGAATTAGAATGATCATTTCCAGGATATTAAACATCAGGATATTAGTATTCAGGCTCCGGAAAAAAAGATCATACCTAGATATGATTGTAACCTGAAATGATTGTACCCTAAAATGATCATATCCATAAAGTATCACACTCTAGTTTTTTTTCAAATTGCTTCATCTATTAGGTCAATTTTTTATTTATTTTGTCTATCCTTTGATTTTCTTTTTCATCTGGGTCTAGAGAAGAATATAAAAATATGCTTTTTATTTGAATTGGGTCAAGAGTATCAATTAATGAGTTTTCTCGAGGTGATATCAAGAGGGAGCTCAACATTCAGTTGGAAGCAGTCTCATCAATTAAAATTAGTCTCATTAATTGGAATATGTGATAGCAATTGAAACTAGTCTCAGTAATTAAAAACAGTCTTAGAAATTGAAATCGGTCTTAATAATTGAAATTAGTCTCAGCAATTGGAATGGGATTCTGGAAAAGAAGATGTAATGATTTTATAAGTTTGAAGAATAATTGATAAAAGTTCACAATATCAAAAATTCATTCTTAGATTTCATGGGAAATTTTATTTTGGGTGAATTTGGGTAAGGGGGGATATTTGGATTCCTACCAAAACACTCGTTGGTCACCTATAAAAGGTAAAAAGTGCATTGTACCTGACTAACAATGATATACTATTCATCATTGTAGAGAGAGAGAAGATCGAATAATTCATTGAGAGAAAGTGATACCATTTTGTTTTGTGATGAAGAAAATTTGAATGTAAGTAGACATAGGAGAAGAGATGAGATTGAAACATTGTATTCTACTTATCATTATATTCATGATTTTTTATATTCAGCAAGTCATCTTATCTGTCTTGTAAATTGTATTTGACTGATCACCATATTGAGTTGGATTAATCAGCTTCAGTATTTCTGTACTGGGTATTTCCATATTGGGTTTCTCGGAATGAGGAGGAATCATACTTAGTTTTATTGTACTGAGGAATTGTAGTGGTTTCAATTAAGTACTATTTTATTCTATCAAAAAATCATAATTAGAGAATTTGTTTAGATGAATATTACTTGGAGGAATTATACTGGGAGAATTGGACCCAGAAAAAGTGAACTGATTTTTCTATAACAAAGTCCATAAGGTTCTTACATTTCTTATGAGTAAAGAATTAAATAGTTGTATTTTAATTGGATTCATTTGGTGAATTGAAAAGAAGCGCAGATAGCATGAGTTGTTAAAAAAGTAGTGTGTTACCCTATTTGTGAAAAAAGGGTGAACATGCACTTGTGGTATTGTTTCATAGTTCTACCCGAGTGAATGGGTACATCAAACTAGTTTTAATCCAAGGATTGATTTCAAGTGGATTTTAAGGTATTGAATCATTTCCAAACCATACCAAGTAAGTATAAATTCTTATTGAATAGTGAACCTTGTAAATCATTTTGTTTCTATAGATGTGTGGATGATTGTTTTCAGGAGGGAATTAAATCTGTAATATAAGGAAAAGGTTTTTTCATTGAAGTCAAACATAAAAACAAAACAGTATCACAGATTCACCTCCTCCCCCTCTTAGTAATGCAGATACACTGATTGGGCACTTACAAGGATTATATGATACACTTGTTAGATCATAGTGAGAGAGTGTTATGGGGAAAGACCATTCCAATAGTTCATGAATTGTGGAAACATGGGTGTGTATGTGGGGGATAAATTGTAAATTGAAGAAGATATGTGGGCTCAGTGGTCAAATATTTTTTTCTTGTATTCTTAGGAAAACATAGTAGTGAAACTCGAGGACGGGCCGTTGTATGGTGGGGCGATTATAAGATCCCAAACTTTTTTAGAGTTGACTCATACAAATTATTAGTTATTATTTTTTCCTTGTTTGAGTAATTTTTTATGGGTTATATCTTAGGGTGTGTTTAGGTAGAATTTTTAGAAAAATGAATGGAAAAGGGGATGTTCATGTTTGGTGCACGGTTATGGAAAACTGTGTGCCTCATCCCAATAAACTATAAAATTTTGGACAGTATGGAATTACATGGTTATTGTATAATTTTTAACAAAATTTTAACTGTAATGAGTAACTGTAAACCCCTAAAATAATAGGTTTAGGGTTAGTTCATGGTTAGGGAAAATAGTGTTCCCTGGCCCAACTAACCATGTGCGGGGATTAAAGTCTCCTAAAAATATAGTTGGAAAAATTATGGATCCATTAATTAAACCTAAACAAACTGTCATTCAACCATATATTTTATTTGATGATTTCGGAACCCTAATTATGAATTCCAAGCCTTCCCGCCCTCCGTTCATTTCAATTTGAAGCATGGGTTGAAGATCTTCTCCTCTCCCGGTAAGTGGATTCAACCCCATTGCTTTCCAGTTCATCCTCTTTCCTTCTATCATTATTTTGGTGGAAATTAATCTTCTTTTTTATAGTTCTAGATATATATATTGTGAATATAGATCTAGGCTTCAGGACTCTTTAATTTTTATTTAGGGTTTTCATATTTGGATATAGATCTATGTTGTTATACCACTCAATTTTTTGGGATTTCTATTAGTGATTATTCTTTGAGTATTTCTAGTTGGTGGTCTATTGTTCAATACCCATAGTCTTCATTTCAAATATGTGAATGAAATTTTTTAATTTATAATGTTTTTAGAGATTTAAATTCAAAAATTTGGGATTAATTAATAAATTATGGAATTGGGGATTTGGTTGAATAAAGGAATTGTGGAATAGGGATAATTAATTGATGAATTAAATATCAAGGATCTAAATTTGGGATAATTAATTATTGGGTTAATTATTAAATTATTTAGTAGTTTAATTTTTAATTGAGGATAATTAATTTGGGAATTAATTATTAAATTTTAATATTGTGAGTGGATAAATTAGTTTATAAATTAATTAACTGAATTAGTGCGGTTAATTAATTGTTACTTAATTAATGAATGAGAGATGATTATTTAATTTGTGAACTAATTAATGGTATAGATATTTCCAATTAATTTTCGAATTAATTTACGGACTTGGATGAATTAATTTATGAATTAATTAATGGATGTTTATGGTGGTTTATTGTGATTAGAGAATTAATATTGATTAATCCTAGTTGATGTGACAATGTGAATACATGGGATAATAAGATAAATGTGATAATGTGACATGATATGGTATATATGCATTATTGATAAACGGGGTGCCCAACATGATGTTCTACACCCATGACACAAATGTATCATTGAAAATCAAGGTGGTAAACATGACATTCTCTACTCATGACACATATGTTTGATTGAGAATCGAGGTTCTAGACCTGACATTCTAGGACCAATAAATATTTATATGATAGGGAATTGGTTTGATAGACATGGCATTATATTCCCATGGTTTATATATAGATTATTGAGAATTAGAGTGCTAGACATGACATTCTATTCCCATGATATACATGCATAGTTGATAAATGGGGTGTTAGACAGGGATATCTATAGCCAAAAAATTGGAGTGTGACTATGGTTCCAAGTGGACATAATAATTAAATTTAAGTAAAATGGATATTGTAATCCTTTATTCTATAGTGAACTGGAATTCAATATGTAACATATATTAGACCTAACATGGTCCAAAGAAGATATTTTGGTACGCGTGTCCTCAGGAACTCGATGGTCTATGTGTTATAATAAAGATTAATTAATAATGTGATAACTATTTACATGTTCATTTTAATTATTTACTTATTCAACTACATACATATTTTATTGAAAGGACTTGTTATATACACCATTGTCTTACTGAATTGTACTCACCCCATACTCAGGCTCCCAGATCAGTAACTAAATAAACATAATTGTTGGTGTACAGGTTAAGGGAAAGGGCCCTATGTTAGATGGTGGAGCTTGGATCGAGCTTGGATGATGCAACCATATATGGTTTAGGACTGGATTTGGAGTCTTTGGTTCCATCCTTTTAATTTTTAATTTTATACCCTTAATATATACATTAGTATGGCATGTTTTCTACTTTGGTATGATATTTTATTATCTAGTTTGATTATATTTAGATATTTTTGTTGTTCATTGTCATATATTCTTCTTATCTTTTTTATTATTTACATTTTTATATTACTCTGATAAATGAGGGTGCAGTGTCCCTATGATCGACTTATCATACCATCACTACAAGTCAGTAGCCTCTGGAATATAGGGAGGCGTGCTTGAGGTTATGTAACTGACCGGATTAAGGCACCAGTGTGTGGAACCCAGTTTAGGACGTCATAGTTATAAAGTTCAGTTCATCAAGTATTGAAGTTGGTAGTATGCCTATTCAATTTTTAAGAGTGACATGTATGGAAGTCAGACGTATAACTATTCTATTTGTAAGAGTGACATGTATGGAAGTCTAGAATATATTTATTACATTTTACTATAATTTTTTCCAAGGTTATATATTATATATAATATGTTTTCATAAGATTTTTCTTGAATTTTTTTGATTTTCAAAATCGAAGATAATGATCTTTCTTAAATGATAATATTTTTTCAAGTCAAAAGGGTGTGTTTTAAGTAAATGTTTTTTGGGCTTTCACTATAGTAATTTTTTTCTTTCATTTAATCCCCTTAATGATATTTTGTGGCCATACCATGATTTTAAAAAATCATAGGGTCTGAGGAATAGTTTGTTCAAGGCTGAGATCAATGGAAAAGTGTAAAGATATATCAGTATAAGAAATCAGGTATTATTTTAAAAGGGTTCCTTTGGTGGAAAAAATGGACACTGGGAGTGTCCACTTCTGATGTATGGGTTTACAATGTAATAGTTTTCCCTGATTATCTAACACTCTAAAAATAAAATATTATTGGGAAAATAATGTGATTTTGTGTTTTAAAATAAAAATAATATTTAATGTTTAAGGACATGTTCTTACAGTTGCTATCAGAGAGTGGTTTAGACAACTTTGGAGATTAGGATGTTTTCTGATGTTATAAGAATATAATCATGGGTCTATATTATAAGGTTGATCTTATGTTCAATGTCATAGAACCCATTTTTATGGATTTATTTTATGGAATTATATGAAGATTTCAAGTATTTTTGGAGACATTTATTTTCAAGATAATTATGGATTATTACTTATTTAGGAAGAAAAATGAGTGTTATGAGATAAACATTAAGGATAAATAAAATTTAACATTATTATTGAGAAATTTATCAAATTTATGTAATGATATAAGAATTATATTGTTTTAGTAAAAGAAAACCCCAAAAGATGGGTTGCAGTCCATCACGTTGGGAAAGTCCATGATTTTCGAACCCACAACTGAATGGTAACATGGGTGGATCACCCACGACTAACCTACATGAAGACTCAATTCATAAGGACTTTTATTTTTATTTAAAAAATTATATGGATGAATATTAAGTTGTGTTTTGGAAAAATATTTTTATCTTATTTGAATCATGATTTGGGAATTAAGTGATGAATCTTATTTTGGAAGACGGACTCTATTTTGGGAATCCTATAAGATCAAGGTAAATATAATTATATGGGATTTAATTTGAGAAGTAATGTCTGAATTATATTTTTTAAGGATATATGATTTTATTTTGGCCATGTGGTGATTTTGGTTTTTAAGAGAAATAATTATCATATAATGGAGATTATGGGATTTAAGAAATTACATTTTTGGAATTGGATATTAAAAGAAATTGAAATTTTTTGTAGATAAATGTTAAAAAATTTCATGGAAGATTATTTTATCAATTCCTTATCAATTTTGGTTTTTAATATTATTTTGGACTATTTTAATAAATTTTATGAACTGTTATTTTTTGAATGGTTTATGTTGAACATTGGGTATTACGATTGAATTTTGAAGATTAAAAGTAATTTTTCTTCATAAAAAGGTTTTTTGTAGAAAATGTTTTTACCTTATCTGAAACATTTCGATTTTGGTTAATTTTAATGAAATAATAAATATATAGTTAATGTTTTCTGTATTATATAATTATCAATAGGTTTACTCTAGGGCTTCAGGAATGAAAAATTCATAGTAAATACTCATCATTGGAAGAAAAATATGTGTCTGCAGTGGAAATTTATAAAATAATGAAACTCAACATTTCAAGTAAATAAATTTATTGATGTTATTATTATAAGAAGTAATTGAATTTCTAAACTCAATGAAAATGATCTTAAAAATTTTTAGTCATTTAAACTTCTTACTAAGAATTCAAGGAACTCTTAACTTATCATATTTTTATGGATTTTTGATTTTTTAACTTTCTCATGACCATGTTCTCTATCACTATATATCATAACCTAATAATCGGTTCTCTATTCCTTGTACAAGTGTTCATACATGGAACTCTAATATTTATTATCTTGGGTAACCATAGTACTTCCCTTTATTTCATTTAATGTTCGGGTTTTATTAATCCATTTTCAGATGTGGAATTTCCATAAGGTTTTTTTGAAAAGAAAAAATGTTATTTGATGAGAATGATTTCAAGTTTTTTAGGATTAAATTTCCAAACTTTGTGATAATGTAACATCCTAGGTTTAAAAAAAGAAATTCTATGTTCATTATCATACATGATAAGCCACATCAATCATTAATGAACAATTAAATAATATTAAAGTAATGTTACTATTATAAGTTACCAGTTAGAATGGAGGGAATGAATAATATTAACAAAAACATGAAAAAATGTTTTACACATTTATATATATTATTAATTATTTGACCAATTAATTTTAAATGAATGTAAACCCCTTTTTAAAATAAAATTACCTGTTTTCTAAAAAAACTATTCAGTTCTCCACAAGTATTTTTTAAACCAATAAAAAAATATATCATTTTGTACTATATTACTAAAATATATTTATAATGTATTCAATATAATTTTGAAAATTTATATTATGTTCTTATGGACATGATATGAGAAAAATATAATTTTTACATAAATGAAGTATTTTTCTAAAAAGGTAGTTTTACCACCTTTTGGAGGGACACCTATTTTAAATCAAGAGTTTGACACATTCGTAAATTATATTTTACAAAATATACTTATTATTTTAAATAGATGTATCAAATTTTACATTGGTGGAATTTAGGATATTTTTCTCAAAAGATTCATCATTTGATGAATAGTAAAAAATGTTGTATTTTAATTTAAAACTGCTTTTTCATCAATTTTTTATAATAGTGTTAAATAATATATTTTAATGGTTTTAAAGTATTATTATATATTTTATTTATAAATTAATCAATTTTAGGTTGATGTAATAAATTTTACATTGAATTTTTTTATAAACACATTTCAATCGTTTTGATGTTTTTACTTTAAAAACTTGTTTTCTCAATCCATCATAGAGATTAATTTTTAATTATTGTAATAAATTTATGTGTTTATAATTTTTAAAAATTTATTCCATATTTTTAATTATAATGTCTAAATTTAGTAAGTAAGACCATTTTATTTTTTGGAAATTTTTAATAGTTTAGTACTATCATTTATTACAACGGCTAAGGGTACATCAGGCAATTAATGGTAAAAATCAAATTTTTTATTATTGTAAAATTACCCTAAAACCTCAAAAAAATCATTTTATAAGTTTTTTTACCAAAATTATCCTTGGATATAAGTTATAAGCGTTTTAATCTAGATGGATGAGAGTAATACATTTATAAAATTATATTCAAAGAAAAGTAAATTTTGAAAGACTCTTGTTTTTAACGAGTAAAATATTTTTAATAATGTGATATATAAGTGATATGTTCAACTATAAATATT
Source organism: Viscum album (assembly GCA_963277665.1). Classification (NCBI taxonomy): domain Eukaryota; kingdom Viridiplantae; phylum Streptophyta; class Magnoliopsida; order Santalales; family Viscaceae; genus Viscum; species Viscum album. The sequence goes on along the minus strand of OY728151.1, from coordinate 496,558,012 downwards.
ATTTAGATACAATAAATGTTTATATATATCATGGTAATTTATTTATTATTTTTATTGAATAAAATTACCTTAAATGGTGACACAATGAGGATATCGTATTTGTTTAATTAATTTAAGAATCAAATAAATGATATTAAAAATATTAAAATAAATATTATTTGACATGATTATTTTAATAAACTAATTTCATGGATTCCTTTGTAATATTATTGACATTTTAAAATAGTTTTTTAAATTATAGCATGTTTTTATGATATTTTTAAATGTATTGTGATCAATTCTGTCAAAATTGAGACTAATAATAATTTAAAATAAATAATATTTTATTAAATGATATAAAATTTATAAAAATATAAAATTCATAAAAATTATTTGGATAAGTCTTAAAATTTCATCAAAGAGTCATTTAATGTTCTTTTGTATTTTTATAGTAATTATATTTACTCTTAAATTGTAAATTACATGATATTATGGTAAGAATTCAAAAGGTTAAATAATAGTTAAAGCTAAAAGATAATTATTAAAAATATTCAAAACATATCTAATTTTTATTGGATGAAATGATTTTGAAAATAAATAATATTTTATTCTAAATTAATAAGTTTTTACGCCTTTTTATTATAAAATATATTTATATTGATTTAATATTCTGAATATTTCCAAGAGTGGACCTCCCCTTAATTATAAAAGGACACCCATTATTATCTATTATTAATAACTAATCCCCTAATTGGTTTTAAAAATATCATTAAAAATGTATTCCTATAATCCCTCCCCACATTTTTTAGCTCTTATTTTAGTCATAACAATCACCTTAGAGGTGTTAAGGTGTTAATCAAAGGAGATCATCCCTAGAAGATATATCATTTTTAATTAAGTGTTTCAATTTTATTTAATCACCCTATTCATTAAAATATTATTACACCATGAAGAAATAATAACTCTAGTGTATTAAATATAATTATATTTTATTACATTAATATCATCTCCTAAATCCATCTTCCCTTCCATAAATTGGGGAATGTATTATCATTCGCGTGTACGTGGAACTACCACCTCATGAACCGATATAATTCGTTTTCCATCACTGTATCTCAAGAATTTTTATAATGGTGGAGTAAATTTTTATATATGATATAAATGAAATATTTAAAATTATTAAAACATAATATATCATTTTTTATCTTAACATTCTATTCACCTGAAAATGATAATGTCTTTCATGTGTACATGTTAACTATCACCTCCACGAAGTGATCTGATTTTTTTCATCAAAAGAATACATAGATGATATATATAAGGAAACTTATAGGATTAATATGATATTAATGATATTATTATAATTATTTAAAGATAAAAAATAGTTACCTTATTTCCATAAGGATTTTTTAAAAATGAAAACATAACTCATACTTATGTACAGCTCACTGTCTCCATGATTGTGACATAGATCATTTTCCATGACCATATTTAATTAATGGATTTTAAAGTATAATTTATTTATAGAAATTATAATCTTTTGATGGATATTATTCTAGATAGGATGCATTAATTGCCACTTTGACAATTGACATCATTCCAAATTCATTTTGGACTCGAGTACCGAATACCAACAAAACATCCAATGTGAAAATAAATTTTTAATTAATTGTTATAACATTTTAATAAATTATATAAAAGGAATAACAAAATTAAAAATATATAAATGAATTATAAATTAACCTATTTTTATTAGTAAGGGAGATAAAGAATGTACTTGATGAGTCATACTCAAGGTAAGGAACTCTTTTACTAAAAACATAATATTAAACGTTTTGAATATGTTTTCTTCTAAATGTTTATTTTTCATGTTCTTGTTTTTAAAATTGTTTTTATGAATGTATTTAAATAGACATTATTTTTTTAAAATTGAAATGTGTTCATTTCTTTCAAATGAATAAATGTTCTATGTGACACTTTGTTTTAAAAAGTGATTTTTTAATTTTCTAAATGGGTTTTTAAATGAATTTGTTATTCAATAACATAAAAAAATTTCTTATGAGATAAAATGTAATTTTATGGGTGAAATGTTGAATTTGATTGATTTTGTGTGTTATTATTATATAATAGTACTTGTACATTTGGTGATTACTTACGTGATATACCATAGATTGTTGGTTACGTTATAACCTCAAATACATTGTGTATGGAATTATATTGTATGTCTATTCCATTTTTATGAGTGAGATATATGGAAGTCATCTGTAGGGATTTTAAATTTTTAAGTTTGAAATGTATGGAATATTACTATATGGTTATTCCATTTTAGTATAATTACATCCCATGTTACCTACATATATATTATATTTTTTCTATTGATTTTTTTAAAAAATTGTTTAATTATTAATGGGAAATATAATGAGATTTTTTAAATGATTGTCTTTTTTTAGGGTAAATAGGTATGTTATAAGATGATTTTGATGGGTTTCCACTATAATAATGGGTTTCTTTCCTGTTATTCCCTTAATAATATTTTTTCCTCATCTCGGGTTTTAAGATGTTTTTCGCAGGGTTTAAGGAAGAGTTGGTTCAAGTATGTGATCAAAGGAAAATTGTGATGATATATCAGTATATGAGATCAGTTATTCTTTTAAAAGGGTTTATTTTGGGTGAGAAAAATGGATACTGACTATAAGTGTCCACGTCTAATGTATGGGTTAATTATATAATATTTTTCCCTAATTCGATAAAATTGAAATCTCAAAATATCTTTGGGAAAAGAATGTGTTTTCTAGTTTTAAAATAACTAAAATATTTAATTTTTATGGTTAGGTATTTATATGACCATTTTTGGGATTCATAATAGTTAACCCCTAGATGCATAAATATTATTATAAGATAGATCAGTTGGACAATCATAGTGAAATGGATTTATTGGGTATTTATACCCATCAGTTTTCAACATTATTGTGAATGGTATCGAAATTAAGGGTATCATTATTCCTATGATCAACACATCAAATAATTAAGCATTTACTTCATCAATAATTTAGTTATTATCATCTATGAGAATTTCCCAGTGTTATTGTTTTAGGATGCATTCATTCTCAGTTTATTGGTTAAATAGAATTTGTATTCTATTATTTAAATTTCCTTATTTTTTTGAATTATCCATTTATTATAGTCATGTTATAGATTAAATATCATGTTTATTTTATTAATTATCATGATATCTTGGTTATTATATTGAAATTATTTAATTATAATGATTTTTCAACTACTAAACTTTCAATTAGGGTTGTTCTATTCAAATTAATTAAATAGAATTTGTACTAAATTATTTACCATTCTGTGATAATTCTTATTAAATTCTCATATATTAAACTATACTTAACAATTACTGATAATTGGATATCACTCCTATTGTTTTCCTTTCCATGGAATTCAATAAGTGTACTAAAAATTATATGCAAGGATATGCTTGATGGCATAATCATATTATTTATAAAAATGTTATATTGTCTTTTTTAAAATTTTATATGGGAATCATGTAGGCATATAGTTTTCCAAGACTAATAAACTATTCAGTCCTTCAGGATGTTATTCCTTGAATTGTATTCAAATGTAAAAACTTAAGACATCATCTCTGGGTTACAGGATTTGATGTCGTTTCATCCCATTATGTTACATGTACAAAATTGATTTCAGTTACTTTCCTTGGTTTATCTGAGGATGTGTTGGTGAGCCACACATGGCTCACTGGTTCACATATGAGGCCATAGTGGGTTAGATCATATTATAATGTTATCAATAATGTTTTTTCAAAGGGAAATATTTTTTGGTTAATATTCTAAATGATAATTTTATATGGAATTATAGAATTATTGTTAATGGGTTAGTAGTTCGTCTCTCATTCTAGGGAACAATGTGATATTTTAGCACCCAACTTATCCATTCACAATGAATAAGAAAACCATCTTTTCAACACATTACAAGGATTTTGTATTTACAAAAAATAATTAATGATACATATTTCATATTAAAATTTGTCTTTGGAATCAATTTTTTCTATAGTAGTATCCAGAGATATTCTTTATGACCAATGATACATCTTTTTAAATTGTAGTATACTGTTGTGTTGATAGATAGTCGGTGCCTTGATGTAGAGACATTATTAACATGTGTAAGTAATTGAGCCTCCCACAAATGATCATCTAAGATCCAATAATTCTGATCATTAGCCAGTTCATAATGTGTTTCAACCAAACATTTGATAGGTCTTAATGTTTCTAATTGTGTATTGAGAATACCTATTCAATATATATATAAACAATATTATGCTTACATTATACCATCTAATTACTTTATTATGGGTTTATTTTGGGTATAGGTTAAACATATAACATGTTTTTTATTTTTAGTGACCACATAGTTGTTGTGGTGATAATAATCCTCATTAATATTAGAATTAGATTATATTTTTCTCTTATTTGGGACCCCAACAAACCCTATATTTTTTATTCTGGTTAGTTTTCTTCATGATGTGGCAAGCCACTAGTTGGTAATGAACAGTTAGACTCTTGATGTGGTGTAATTCCTATAAGAATAGGTCAATTACATTTTTATATGTGTATACTATGTTAATATTGTGGTCCATATAAATCAATTACTTAATGGATTTGAAGTAGTTCAGTATGAAATATTAAAAGTTTTGGTCGATATCACCTGATCTTAGACCATACTCCATCAACATGTTTTGTGATGGATTATTCCAAGAATATATGTTTGAGAGGTCTTGTCATTGTGATATTAAATTCTTCATTATTCCATTATGTATTATGAATTATGTCAAGGTTTTGGAGCATACTATAATAAGGGATATATTTATAGAATATTGGAATATGATTATGTGTTCCTACGACATCCTCCAAAGATATGATTTATCTATTATTGGTAGACTATGTCATTCTATAGGGTATATAGGTTAGATTAATCCACACGTGTATCCCCGTAAAATAGGATCACAATCATAGTACTCACATTGTGGATCCATAAATCCATCAAAGAGACAGACACTTCTCTATATGTAATAGATTAAGTAATATATATTATGGTTTCATGAACAAACATTTAAAATAGGGATACTTTTATGAATATGGAAAATTAATTGAAAGATGAAATCATAAAAATGGACATCCAAATGTAGCCCATGTTTCCGTAAGTGTGGTGGTTTTGGAAGAGTACTTATATTGCAATAGATAGAGGTGCTATAGGAGGATGTCATTATGACTTTTAACATCCAACACCACCTAAATACTATCCCATCTATGATTAGAGGACAAATTTAGTGGGTCACATATAATTCATAATATGATAGGTTATTACTATGTGAAAACCAAGATGATTCGAGGTATGATATTTTCATACACTATAATGGCTCATGTATAAGTAAACATTAGTGAAAGTCATAATTTTACCACATGATCCCTTGTTTTAAAACTAGAGGTTCTCTATAACATAAAATCCTAAATCATTCCATTATAAAATCATTATTTATTTTGATTACATTCTCAGTTATAATTTGTGAATATGAGAGCTCATATATGTTGGATATTGGATCTCATATGCCTAATGGTGGTTTCGAGGAAGACATATGATATCATTCATAGAAAGGATTGGATATTAACAATTTATTCCCAAAGGAGGTTCCAGGACAACCCCCTCATCACAAGTAAAAAAACTTCTATTTACACCCCATTAAAGACTTTATACCTTCCACAACTTATCCAATGGGCTTGGAAAATTTTTTTTAGTTGTTGGTGTAGTTGTGTAACATTATGGGTAAGTTCTTTATCACACCTAATGAGTCCCTTATGTCTGCCTCAGTTTTGTTACCCAAATTAGGATATATGATCTTGAGGTTATGTACTAATGATCCCCACTAGTAATCATAGACAATTAGTAAAAATACTCTCTGTTGAAGTTTTATGACCTCTTTTTCCACCAAAAGGGATATAAATTATTTTTAAAAATTGAACACCGGTCAGACTATCATGAGAAATTGGTTCACGAATAGTATATAAAGAATACACCCATTATATTTCACTTTGACTATTACAACATTTTTCTAATTCCCTTCTTCTTAAAGAACACCATGATAGCATTTAAGGATATCATGAATCAAATATTTCCTTATTTATTAGAATAATTGGTGGTTATATTAATTAATGACATTCTCATATATTCATCATCAATGATTGATCATATGAATCATATGAGTATTTCCTTTTATATTCATTATATGAAACAACTATAAATTATTCACTCAAAGTTTTTGTTTTTTATTGGACAAGACCACTAGTTGGAAACATCATTATAGAAGGTATTTTATCAGTACAACTAACTTAGATAGATACATTTATGGCTTGGTAGCTAGAAAAATAATTATTTATATTCTGGAGTGTCTGTGTGTTTTTATGGGTTGCTAGAAATGTTTTCCAAATTTACCAATGATTATGGAAATTTTGACACCCCATCCCAAAATGATGAATCCAATTTTCCTTTTTTATCAGTGAATGAGGGGATTTGAGGTTTCATAGGTTAATAGAGGATGTGTTTTAAGTACATGGAATTGTAAAATTAAAATATACCTAATAAATGTTTTGTATTGAAGTAAGGGGAGTTGTTTATTACACAAGGTTCAGGATAACTATGACAAAATATACAGAACTATGTTAACCATGACATATAATTATAAATGATAGGGTTTTTTCATAGTACATACATGAACTATCATCTTGGAAACATTTTGTTAGTAAACTCAAAAAACAATAGTTTTATCTACGTATTTTTATAGAGTTTCTTTATGTTAAGACAGAGACTCTAGTTAGATTTCATATTAGATTATTATTTTTATACAGTCTATACTATAATAAAGGGCATTTTATGGTAGATTCCATTATCAATATTCTTATTCTTAGTTAATGTTGTAGTCATATAAGATGTTATCCTCTTCTTAGAAATTGGTGGCGGATGTAGGGGAAGATACTTATCATTGAATGATGGTGGTGGCCCCTTATCTTATTCAATATGTTATAGAGGCACAATTGGTAGATATTTATTATGATTTTACACACAATTAGGTTATTCATGTGATGTTCCGTAAATATTTTGAATGTGTGGAGGAAGTTATCCTATAATTGGTATAATTAGTTGGTTTGGTCTCTCTCTATGAGGAAGTGAAAATAGTGTTCTACACTTCACCCTTGGAAGTATATCCTATAATAACAATGGTTTATAATATATAAAAATTTATTCTTAGATGGTTGGTATAACGAATAGTGTTGTAGATTTTATATATTAATTCCTCACGTTTTACCAAGTTAATGAATTTCATCATACCTGAGAAGGATTGGTCCAACCCATTGTGGTTCCAAAATTCATATGAGATGGAATATCAATATATTTCTTGATATAATTTATTTTTTAGACTGTTTCAATGACACTCTCTGGGTGATACTTGATCAACAAACCATATCGACCCATATATGACCCATTTAAGATATATGTTTTATGGAGGGTTTGTAGTGTCTGTTTTAGAGGAGATTAACAAATTTTATATAGTCCATTCATTTTTTGTTTTGAACATGATCTATCAAATCATGTTTCAGAAGTGGATTGGATTTTATGAATCATTTGTAACCCAATATCATTTGATAATAGAGATATACCCTCATAAAGATCATTGAATTGAGGAATCCATTTTGTTCCCTGATGATATATTGAGAGTCTTCATATCATATTTTAGTTAGAGTTGTTAGAATAAATGTTCCATTTTAGTATTATCATTTAACAAGATTTTCCATTCATCCATTTTTATGGATCGTTTTGAAGCTCTTTATAGAATAATGTGTAGGTGATCTCTGTGTTGAAAAAAAGTAGGAATGAAATTTAATATATGAGTAGAGGTGGGGTGACTACTGAAAAAAAATGTATAGGGAATCAATGAGAAAATGGGGGAAATATAGTACAATAAGTAGTCTTACATTTATCAATAGAAGTTAACTCTATATATTTCAGTGGGAAATAATGTGTTTCATAGTTTCTCAATATGATATGGATTTGAAAATTTTTCATTGAGGAAAGCACTTTCCATGATGAACCATCCTATTTTATATCCTTTATATTTTATATGATGAATCTAAGACATTATTATTTCTATAATATATAAACTATGTGAAAAACTACTTCTACATGTCAGATAAATAGATATGTGAAAAACAATTCACACCACATAAAATGGGTCAATATGGAAATATTACAGCATGCCAAATTATCAAAGTACTATAATGAAAAAGGACCAATAGGTTATGTGTCATAATAAACAATTTACTCTATCATTATGCATACTTCTATAGCAAGGGAACCATCAAGGGAGCCCATGGAATCCAGAGAATCAAGTTTTGTCTTAGTGACCTCACTTCTTTAAATAAAATTCAATTTTATGGAATAAAATTTTTGAAGGTAGATCTGATGTAGTGACCTATGTTTTATTATTTAATATTTTAAAATTTTGATATAATTTATTTTGGATTTTTTTGAGCTGGTTTTACTATGTGTGTTTCATGGAAACCAAATATTAATATAATAATTATAATATATAATTTATTTATCATGAAAGTGTAGTCCCGTGTAAAAAATCCTTTTAAAAATTGGATTATATAGAAATTATAACAACATGGTTTTAGTTAGGATGATAGTTTTATCATGGTAGTGTTTTAATTTATATTCCCATGGGCGGCCCTGGGTCTCATCCATTAGTGGAATGTATTATTGATTTAAGAGGGAATATTTAGAAGATTAATTATTACACTAGTAGATAAATTCATCACCCAACCTCGACTTTATTCAATTTTATACAATATAAACACTAATTTAATTGATGTCTTTATAAAAAAATATAGGTGACAGAAAAATAGTTGAAGAGGGATTAGTGTATCTACAAAATATATGAGAATCAAGAAATGTATTTCCCCCAAAAATATAAGCATCAGATGTGGTTGAAAACATAAATAATAAATGATATTAATCCAATGTAGGTATTTCTTTATTTCATAGATTCTCTATGAATTTTAATTTTTTTTTTAGTTTTTTAGGATAATCTCCCAAAATATCTAGGACACAACATTATATGATTTTATATTTAAGAATAGACTCCATATTTTATTTTAGGATGTTATTTATTAGATTTTTTTCATTAATGATTGATTATCTATATTCATTAAAATATATAATTTATTCTTTAAATCATTTCCTCTAATATCTCCACCTTTATCTATTTTTTCATCCCCAACATCTCTTTTGGTGGATAGTTAAATTGTGCATGATTGATTTAATCAACAATAAGGATCTAGGGTGATGATATTTTTTTATACAATTGATATCTAATGACATATAATGTGAAAGTATTATCGTGTCATAGAATACTATTTGTATTCTATTAGTGTGACTATCTAATTGTAAGTGGAGGACCAAAAAATTATTTCATGTGTGGACCGGTTTATATATAATTTTTCAGGAAAATGGTTTCTATTAATTAGGTTTTGAGGGAATGAAATTCCTAGATGATACCTAATGTGAAGATTTATTATGTAATCGAGAAGATATTTGAAAAGTGTAGAATAAATTAGTGAATATTATATAATTTGGGTTAATAACATGACTACATAACCTATAATATATAAGAAGATACATTATTTATAGACCATATATTGATAGTATTTTTTTATGTTTATAATTATTAAAATAATGTATGGGTAAATTATATTCCATGTATCTATTTTCACCAATAGACTACAAGATGTGTTTCCCTTGGTCTCACAATATTGTATGTAACTAAATAACTCAACTTTTGAGTAGAACACACTAAGAAACCATACATGCATTAAATTCTATGTACCATGTTAGGTATGATGTGTAACACAAAAAAAGGTCGCCCATGTCCTATATACATGTTGGACTACTTGTAGTACCAAACATAATGTACTCTATATAAATTATGGTCCATTATTTTTCTTAATAAGACATGTGGATTCTGAAAATGTTTCCTATGATAGTATTAAAATATTCTATATTATATGATATATTATTGGATAATTTTCATGTAATTTCAAAATAGTATAGTATTATTTCACAAAATACCTAAAAATATTAGTAATGGTATAAATTAATCATGCGAGTTAAATGATGGTCTTTTATATTTCAATAACGTCTTTGATAACAAGGAATGATTCCATGTTAAATTTAAAATGGTGTTTCTTGATACAAAATACATTTCATAATGTATTCTATTGGACTATAATGGATTTACTATTCTTTTTTATAGTTTTAATATTGTAATAATACATATGAAACCATAAATAAATCCATATTTCATCATTGATCGAGGTTTAAATTTGAAATAGTGTGGTGATGATGAGACATTCATATATTGGTTAATTCAATTTTAATTTTTTTTGTAAGGAGGATGTGATAAAATTAAAATTCTAGTATATGAAAAATGATAGATATTTGGTGACTAACTATGTAATATCAATATTGAGTAAGGAACTTTTTGCAGTGTCTTTTGAGAATATTATTTGTTTATTTACCTATATGTATAAATTTATTTTTTGATAAATATTTTAAATATATTTGATATATACATTCTGGTGGTAGTAAAAATTAATTAGGGATACTTATTTCATGATGATGATGATGATTTTTATTGAGTAGATATCTTGTAGAAATTTTATCTGACATGTGTCGACAATGTGCTAATAGTGATTTTGATTGATATAAGAGGAGTCCGTATGATTGGACAATAAGAAACATTCGAAGTCATCATATATCAAAAAATTACTAAACACTATATTATAGTGTGTATTGTTTTATGAAATGATAGTGATTTTATATGCATTGTTGAATATAGTGATGGTCCATAGAGTGTGACAACTTTTTAGGCATTAGATTTTTATAGTGATGTACCTATAATAGTTTAATAAATATGTCATGGTTTGTATCACATATTAGTTTAATTTCACTGATTATATGTATTTTTAATGTTTTGAGTATTAGTGGTGTGAGGTATATTATTTTTTAGATGCATATAGACTAATGGTTTCTTCCTAGGTAATAAATTCATTATTATTAATTTTATATACAGTATTCATGGATGTATTGACTTGTTTTATACAAGTAAACATGTGATTGTTTTATTCATAGTTTTATACTGAATATATTTATATTCAGACCCTAATATAATATTTACTTATTTATAAATCTTATTCATAGAGTTTTTAGTTGGTTTTATGAAACGATAACTCTTAATAGATGTGTTATTTTGGTGAATTTGTATTGTATTATAACAAAATGTAGGTTTAGAAGAATTATAATAAAACCCATATATCACATACAATAATATAATAATATTATTATTATAATATATATATAATTAAATTTATGAATCTTCAATATAAATAGTTTATTAGAAAATGTGGTAGCTATAACATTAATAGATATAAAATATTTATAATGTAATGGTATCCTTAACTAAAGATGTCTTGTATACCCATATTTACCTTATTAACACTTATGATCCCTTAGAAAAATACAGTAAGGATGGATAGATAAAATAATATTTGTGTGAGGAATTAAAAGAAAAAGTATAGATAAGTTTTCATTATTGTATAAGTGTGGATAATAGTCATTATTAGATTATAATCATATGATCATATTTGAATGAAAATGAGAAATATATAATGGAGTCATAGAATTTGAAACATGACTAGAAATGAAGCTTCATAAGAATATATCATCGATTATTACTATAATGATATATAATATTGGGGCAGGGTTCACTACACAGGCTACACAAATAGTATCTCCAAAGAAAACACATAATAATAATATATTGATATCCACAATTGATATAGATACATTTTTATTTTCAAATCATTGAAATTCATTTTTGGTTAATTTTTCTTCCATTAATTTAGATGGTTTTATAAATTTAGTTATGGATTCATAAAAATTATTGTAAAATAAAGATAGTTATAAATATAGAGGAATTATAGATCATATATATAATTTAGAAAATGAAAGTGATGAAGAAGGGTTAAAAATATGGCTAATTCAAATCAACCACAGGGGAATATAAATATAAAAATAAGGATATTATCCTAGATTGATTACATATGGTATTAAAAATATAAAGTACAAGACAAACTATATATTAGTGACATATGGTGAGAAGCATGTTGATTGGAAACATTAGACCATTGCAGTCGTCAACTGATGTGGCTCTATGGGAGGGAATGATATCTATTATAGAACCAATATATATAAATAAGTTCCTACTTGTAATAGGTTTAAATTTAGGATAATTAAATTCCATGGTACAATGAACATAAATTGAAACACATTCATATGGAAGAATCATCTTCTCCTTGAAATTCATCCCAACATGATAGGGCTCACCCAAGATTTCATTGTACTAGAAAATAAATTACTATTTGTCACCATGGATGGTTAAGGGTGGTATTAATGGAGCATGAGCTATATTGATTATTCTACTAATAAGATGGACAATATTTTAAAAGAACAAATGAATCTCAATACTTGAGATTGTGAAAACAAATATTCCATTTCTATACTATTTCATTTTATTTTCACAATAAATTTGAGGATATATATAATAACTCCTATCACGGTCCTTAATTTTTTCATTCACACTTAAATGTATTTAATAGACACATTAAATTTTACTAATAAACATGTTGGTTTTTTACCAAAAAATATTAATGTGAAAAGTTTCTATAAAGATGATGGATTCATTATATATTCCTATACCACACCATTTGAGTCTACAACACTAGACTATTTGTACAAATTACTCAGGAGTTCTAAAAGATAAAGGGAGTTCATAATTATCGATTTATAGTGCCAAAATTCAAGGAATCACTCATCAAATTGCTATATTAATACACAAATCAGTATAAGAAGCATTGGATAATAATATTTGATGATATGGGTTGATGCCACTATGATAAAGGAATGTGGAACATCCATGAAAATTAATTTTGAATCAGTTACAAATAAATAGTGTCTTAAGTCATGAGATATAGTTCATTACATGATTTTCATATTCTTCTACAGATATGAAAGATCATCCACTATCTCTATATGAATTATATTGATGATATATTTTGGGGGAGATATGGGTAATGAACCATACAGATCTAATATATATATATATATATATATATATGGCTGTTTGATATTGAGAAAACATGGGATAGATAAAAGTATAAATTTAGTGGATGAAATTGAATATATATATATATATAATTATGGATGAAACCAAAAATATAAGGCAGTGACTTTGAACTAAAGATCATCAAATTTTGAGAGAACCTTCTTCTATCATTTTTAAAGTCTAAGTCTACTACTAATTTTATGTTTTCATTATTTTATTTACCCATTTCCTGATCGGAATGGTAGAGTATTTTTTTGATAAATTATTATAATATATATGTTTCTATGTAAATATATTTTTAATAGATACTAAATTCTCTGTGTTTTTCATATTTATATTTTTAAATCACTCTTTATTTTATTTTCCTAAAAAAAATATTTTCAATTACATTGTTTACCTGTGTATAAAAACTAAGGTTTTGTTTCCAAAATAGCCATTTGGTTAACAATATAATATGTTTTGAAATTTATTTGATTTACCCAATATCTATTTAATATAATATTTTATCCAAGAGAATAATATTCTACAATATTATGGATTTTATACTTGGATAAATTTATTACCATAATCTAAATTCCAACAAACCCATATTTATAAATTTTCATTTTTTTATTTTTTTATGTAATTACTCAAAAAAATAATGAAATTATAATTTTTAGTTACATTGGGATAGGTATAAAACATTTTTTTATTTTGTTTCTATGATACTAGTTTAAAAAACAACATTACCTATATGGTTTTGACCTCAGACATGACTAAGAACTACACCATTGTAAGTGTGAATTTGGTAACACATTGATAAATTTATAAATTGGAATCCCATTTAAACTATAAATGTGATGTGTGAGATTATATTATTGAAACCATATTTTGGACATGTAAAAGATACCTTTACATGTATAGATTAAGATATGTCTCTCCCATTGCACTTTCTATCTCATAGTTTTGTCATACTTTTTATTTTTTTAATAATCATAGGTTTTGTGTTATAATGGTAGAATAATACCTCATAATGAACTAATAAATTTGGTTTCTATTAATTTAGTGGATCTTATCCACTAAATATTTCAACAGATGTAGAATATCTATAATCCTAAACAATGTTTTTCCCCCACTTATTTCTAATTTATGTTGAATAAATATTCAAAAAAGGGAAAATTTACGTGTCCTATAAGTCCATATAGTTCATGGAAGTAGATGATATTAAGTAAAAAAGGGTTAACCGATTAATAATTTAAGTGTTGGGTAAAACATTATGATTTTAAAAATAATTATGCTATGATTGAGGTGGAATATATGGTAACATATAATGGTTAATAAAAATCTAATATAGAATCCATGGAAAATACCCTCACGTTTACTATATTGGAGGGGGATATGTGGAAGATGAATTATAAGAAGAATAGGACCCTAATGAGGTGTTAATGGATAGAAAAATAGAGAATGAAATATAATATGTTTTGAAAAAAAGTGTGAACTTTTTTAGAAATAGTAGTTTTCCCAAAAATAGACCACACGTGTTCTTATTCTCAAATATCAATGTGTCTTTGAATACTAGTTTTCACATCAAAAATGTGAGAATTTATATCCAATGATGGTGAAAACATGTTCTGCATTAGATAATATATTATTCTAGTAATTATTAAATCTAAACCAGTAAGAATTATTATATACTCCCATTATGTTAGAAAGTGAGGGAAGGACTAGCTAAAAGAATATAAAGAATGCACATTTCAGGAGGAAACCAACAAATATGTATTAAATTTTTAGTATTTATAAGAATTAGTCGCTATATGTTTTTTTTATGATTTCTCATGTTAATCTATTCTATGAAAAGGGTTCAATTTCTCTAAATTATTTTTGATTAATTGAATATGATCCATGTACATTAACATTGATAATTTTTTGATAGATAATAATGAACACACCAAATGATAAGAATAGTGTATAATTAAAAACTTCCGTGAATATGGGATTATTTCCTTCCATTTAATATCTCGTTCATTTCCACTATATTTTAGTTTTCAAATGTTTTTAATGTTTTAAAAGATATTTTGTTCCACACATTGAATTGATGATTAAATTTTGTTCATGGAAGATTTTCTTGTAGGAACCACTTCATAGAATATTTTTGAATCCATTTTTAGTTATATATAATATGTAATATTTGGGATGAATTTTTTGATACAACAATGAGCTTATTAATTTCATTAATCAATTTTGTTGGGACAATATTTTTTAGATGAAATTATTAAATCATTATAATATTTTTAATTTTTAATATTCCTGTTTATTACATTTCTTATTAACCATTCCACAAGTGATCATCCAAATTTTCAGATTCCAATTCTCTTGAGGGTTCTATGAAATTTTTTAATTTTATTTCTATTTTCCATTTTTTGAGAGGTACATGGATAATATATAATAATAGATTGTGTGTTGATATCCTCAAAAATATATGAAGATGCATTATTTTTATTTATATATTTCTCATTTTTTACACTATGTCATACATAAATGGAATATTTTATTCTGTCCAATTAAATACATTAATGAAAATTATTGGTAATCCATATTATAATAATATATTACCTTCTATATCCCACACTTTGTTTTTATCATAATTTAATGGAGTCGATGTATGGGGAGAAGGGGTTTCCCCTTGTTGAAGGACATACATTATACTGAGTAGAGGGTGTTAGGTATTATCATTGGGTATTAAGAAAAGTGTAAAAAAATTTCTATCTATAATAATGATGACCTTATAAATACTGAAAAAAAAATTAAAAAACTGATTATTGAAAAATGAAAAATAAATTCTTATTAAAAGGGACAAACAAATGTAATAAAAAATGACTTAAAAGAGGATACACTTAATTTTTATTGGAATTTTATTTTTTAATGCTTACATTTAGTTATGGATTGTGGGTGTCTTATTTCATTATAATTGTGTTTCCATTGATCCATTAAATAGTTTCTTGTGAAATAAGATTCATTATTTTTGTGTCTTTTTTATTTTTCAAATCCATTATAAAGAAAATATTACCAAAAAAGTCATTTTATATTAATATTTAAGCGATCATGATTAAAGATACCATTTTTCATTATGAGGCAATAATTTTAAGTTCATTAAAATCATAAAATTAAGATATATCTATATTAGAAATGATTATACATTCACTAAATTTCCAACATAAGTATTGTAATAAAATTATTCATGCCACAGCCATTCCTAATTTAAAATTAATAATAATAACAAACATAGAAATAAAAATAGAAATTCAAATTGGTATAACAATTTAATATTTTGATCTGTTAACAGAATAGATTATTTTATTTCCATGTAATGGGAAGATTTGAAGATGTATCTTTTGTAATATTCATGATAGATATTTCATTAATGATAATTATTTAATTTTATTTGAAATTTACTTTAATATATCTCTCGATGGGGGATATTGGTAATAGTGTTGAAATATAATACATAAGAAATTATATGGGTTAATGTGAGAATGATTCGATAAAGATAATGAAAATATTTATTATTTTTATTATAATATCACAAGTTTTTTTTAATAAATAATTATTTTTTTTCAAATTAATGTGGTTCTAAATTTTCTTGAATGATGAATTTAAAATTTAGAAAAATGGGGAGATGATGAAATTATGATGAATTAGGGATTGAAGAAATAATTTGGAAAAAGTAATATGTGGATATACTATTGAATATATGTCCATCCTTGGCTGGACAAAATTGCTTGGCTAGATTTAGTGGGGAAGATGACATAACTTGATTATGGAATTCTTGTATGATATAGGGGAGTAGAATAGAAACCAGTGTTGGATGAACTAGATGGGAGGCCCAGTGATGGGTAACATGGTACCGTAGTTGTCATAGAATGAGGTGGATCATTGAGAGGGAATGAAAACTTGTAGTTATTCCAGATATATTAGTAAATTTTACATTAAACATTAGTTTTATATGGGATGACCATATTTGAGAGAACTATGAAATTAAATTAAAACCTGGTCCCACAGAAAAAACATGTTTTATTTGACCTCTTTCCCTATATTTTAGGGTTTACATAGAACCGCATTACAATATCCAATTAATGAATGTGGAAATCCATGGATGGTTAATATTTAGCTCAATAGGGGATTTGGATAAAGATACTTTACCACTGATAGGACCTTCACTATAATGAATTATAAAATAAATCTAAATCATGGAATCCATGAATATTGACATCACATATTAAGGATATTCCATGTCTTAACTACTAATAATCATTCTATGAAGTAGAAATCACAACGCGGTTTACTATTTCTTGTCATTTTTTCATCCTATAGAAGGAATTAAGTACATGGTAATGATATGTATAATGGGATCACTCTAGGTATATAGAACTTGTTCTTTTTTATATAGAAATGATTCTCTTAAACAATGTTTCTATTCCACGCTAGTTAATTTTGAGAAATAAAAGAGATTATGATTTTTATTATGAGTTTCATAGGGATAAATGGATTTTTCAAGTGTTCATGTACATCACCCAATGATGATGAGTATGTTCTTGATAAGGAAAATATGTCATTCCATAGTGGAATTAAGTGGGGAGATGTATACTTCATTATATAATTTCATGTTATAGTGATAAACAGACAATGTGGGTCCATATTTATTGAAAAAAATATATTAAAAGAACAGTTGTTCACACCAAGAGATATTTATCACACTATAAAATTTATATGAACCATATATATATATATATATATATAATTTCATCCAATTTCTATACTGAGTGAATTTTATTGTTATTTTATGAAGATATGATAAATATCCCATTTTGGTTTTATATTATCTATGCATGCGTCCTATATGAATAAAAAATTTGAAAGATACCAAAAGAGGTCTGGTATATATAATAAATAATATAATTTTAATGATGTTTCTTATAATGATAAATTTTTCTCTATGCCTCATGGATAGTCAAATTTTGGTAGCATTTCAACTATCATCCAATGTGACCATGCCCGCTTCAGCTCATATTTTTCTTTATCCCTCTCATTTATGTGATACAGAATATGAATTTTTTTCAAGGAGGTGATTTATTTATAATAAATAGTTTAAATTTTCTATGATATTTCTTGTTAGGTTTTTGGTATCAGTTATTTCAATAAATTTAAAATTCATTTATTTATGAAAACCCATTTTTATTTCTATAATTAGAGAATTTAGATAAATTAATATTTTTAAGATTTTTTAATGACCATTAGGTAAATTATATTATTCTCTTAAATATGGTTACATTTCATCAAATAAATTAGTAATATTATGGACAGGTCTATGATAAAAATAATTCTTAGTGATTATAGAGTATCCACCTAGAAAAAATAATTCAATTGGACAAAATTATGAAAAGTTGAAATTAATTGTTTAAAAAATGTTTCTTCATTATTTCATGATTATAATATTTAATTTATTCAACAAGTTTATATTCATTTGTTTTTTTATAGAATATATAGTTACATTTCATAATAATATGCGGAAAGTATGAGTAGATAGAAAAAATTACTGTATTAATTGGATGAATCCTGATTTAAGGGGAATTTATATCTTATACATATGAAATCCATCTCATATTTTCTTACATTTATTCTCTAATGTTCTTTTCGACTAGTTTGTAATTAATATTCATGCTTTGTGTTATTGTAAATAATGTTTTCCCCATTACTAATATGGATCTATGCCAATTTTACATATTATTTTTAAAACCTATCACTTGAATTTTCCTTAGGCCATATAGGCTACTATAATTTTTAATTATATCTTATCAAAGAAATGATTTCATAATGTCACATTGATAAGATTGTCACATTTTTCATTGGATAATTTATTTCATTTTGGTAGTAACCCTGACATTGATTATTTATTTTATGCCTATATACCCATTAATTACCATGATAAGAATGAAACTTCACAATCTTACTATATCATTTCTACTATAAGAACTATGTTTTTATGGATATGAAATTGATTACATATGGTAAAAGAGGTTATCAAATATCAATGGAGACACAATGTATTGAGGAATTGGTGTGAGGGATTTTAATTGGGTATAGGGAAAGGGGTATAAATTTATATTCATTTTACATTATTGTATACTATATAATAAATAAACTAAAATTTAAAAAGTAATTTTCAAAAATGGAAAAGAAAAAAAATTGAAAAAATGAATTGAAAAAAAAATTAAAAATGAGTCCTTGAAAAAGTTTATATATTTTATTTTGTATCATCATGTCATTTTGGACCCTTATAATGATTTTTTAGTGCTATTGATGATATTGTACTTCTATTAAATGTTTACATTGAACTTATTTAATTTTTTCATAAGATAGAATTATTTTCAGTTCATTTTTTAATTATTTTTAATTATTCACATATATTAACTAAAAACATTTTACAATGAATAATTTCATCCTTTTTGTGATGTTCTAAAGACTAATGGTGATATTTGTATCTATAGTGAATAAATAATATTTCATAAATTGATATTATTTGGATCCATGTACTTGTTTTATGACCATGAAACATGTAATAATTTACCATTATTGGTGGAAATAAATCTTTCATGGTGAGTTTGATATAAAAAATTACAGAATAATAAAAATAAATTGAAAAATATTAATTGAATACAAAAAGGGAATCATTATGTATGTGTAAATTAAAATTTTTATATAGATTATTTAAAAATTGAGGGATTGAATAAGTATGCTTTTTAGGTTTATAAAATATTATTCCTTATTATAAGTTATTATATTATTTTGATAATGATATTTAACCAAAGTTAATAAGGTACATCCATGTTGAGAATGTTGAGATATCATCATTGAGGTCAAAAAAGAGAGTTCTTTTGTCTATGTGTGTGTATGTGGGTTAATATTAATTATTAATGCATTTTTTGAATTTATTTTCATTAATTTTAGTGGTAAAATAATTTCTTTTTCCATAATTTATAAGTTTTTACATGTTTATAGATGGAAGAATTTAAATTGAAGGAAAATGAAAAGAAGAATAAATAATTTCAAATTTTGGTTCAAAAAAATAATTTTAAAAAGGAATGAGATGACTAAGGAATATATAATATTTCAAATATAGTATGACCAACTGATTGAAGGAATCATCCGTGAAACAACCATCATAGATTGACCATGGTTATCCAGTGAAATATACGTGACTAAAGGAAAAATCATTGTATGAAGGCACTGGGTGAGTGGTATTGATATGGGAATCACTATACCATTGTAATCCTTGAGCCAGGAACCTCAATGTGAAGCATTGTTGATTAATAGAGAACCTGAATATATTATGAAGAACCTCAAAAAATAAAATTTTTATGTGAAAAAATAACAGTCCTACTTCATAGAGAATATAAATTAATAATATATGAAAAATTATTAATTTTTTTAATTTATTCCTTTCTTTCTAGTGTTCACCCATTATCATGCCATGTTATACTATAAATTGATCTAGAATTACATTGATGGTTATGTGGTATTTTTAAGGAGTATAAACATAAGATCCTTTAACACTAATAATACCATGAGTATAATTGAATCACTACTGAAGATTATTTCGCTTTACTTTTGTAACAACCCCCACCCTAGTGTCCCATAGTCAATGCCTTAATATATTTAGTTTGAATATACATAATTGGTAAAATACTAAATGACCCATTAATCTATAAGTTTATGATAAATATATACCTAAATTATAACTATTTTACATTGGGAATATAAAATAAAACAAAATTCCTAACAACCAAAAATTAACTACATCCTTGAAATATCATTCAAATATAACTTATTCATATCATGGGGAAAGGAAAAAAATAACAATGAGATAAAATGATCATTAAGGGTTTAAAAATCATAATTTATCATGAACCACCAGGAATAATAAAATTGGAAAGGTAAATAACAGAACATGCATTCCATTTAAATAAAATGACTTCATTAATAGATAATGATTCTTCAATTTAAGAAATCTAAATAATTGAAAACTCATCCATTTAAATAATAAATTGAGAATAAAATATAATATTGAAAATATAAATAATAATAATAACTTAACTCTTAGTATTCGAAATACATAATTATTTACATCATTTCTCAAGAACATGATTCCTCTACCATCGTCACCTTTCACTTAATAGTATACAATATAGGTAAAACCCTATTTAATGTGGTCACATATTTACCTCATGAGACATAATTATGTATTAATGGGATATATAATTCTAGTAATCACATGTCACTATATGTAAAAAAATCTATAATATATAAAATAATTTATTTAATTTTTGAATCTATATTCCTTATCATCAAATATATGTATTGATTAATGGGTATAGATTTATGAATATTCCCCCAATTACTAAAATAATGTTCAATGTAAACACAATATGTAAAAATTGGTGTACATTTTATGAAATAATAATATCCATTATAAATGAATATATATTTATATAATTTTAGGATAAATTTAATGGGAAATTAATAATGGTCACAATAAAGTGATTGTTTGATGAGAATGTTAACAATTAGAAAAGTGTGTAAGATTGCACAGTATCTTTTACAACTTGGTAATTTTAAATTTAATTACAAATGGATGAAATAATTGGAATTAAAACTTACAATACCATGAATTATGAATAAATTATGATATTGTATTTTAATGAACCATTATATACACCACATAAAACCGAACTAGTGAATAATAACAAATAAATCTCAATGGAATGTAAATTGAGACAAAAACTCTTACCCTATGTTTCATTTTGATTTTTTATTATTTAAAAAACTATATGTTGGTTTTGAAAAGATTATTAATTAATTATGGAACCATATTAATATTTATAATTTGATATATTATCATTTTTATAAAATCTTACAACTAATTCATTAATAATAATTAATTGTATTAATTGATTTTGATGTAAATTATCTTATTTTCTAATGCAAGTTTTTTCATTAAAATTATTGTTCTATAACATATTATAGAGTTTAATAATTTCTAGACTAATTATCAATATATATATATATATATCATATTTTGACATAAATGTTACTTTTAAAACCTATAATTATTAATGTTAATGAAAAATGAATTATGTTACGATCATTGAGACGGTAGACGATACATACACAAGAGTATTGTTTCCATTTTTCAATGATGATCATGGAATAGAGTTAATTAATATATAATATTTTTATAATGATATTAATATCTTAAATACCATATTATTTACTTATATATATCATCTATGTTTTGTTGTTATAAAATATATTCAGGTCACTTTGTAAAGGCGGTAGTCCACACATACACGAATGATATTATTATCATTACGTGAGTGAAATGGAAACAAAAAAAATGATATATATTATCTATGATGAATGACAACTATTTCATGAATATAATAATTATATCATGTATATCACATATAATCATTAACATTATTTGTACCTCCTTCTATATGAAGCATTAATGAAGCATGAATCACATCGCTTCACGAGGAAATAGTATGTCGTACACACGAGCAATGTTATCGTATCACTAATGGAATGGAAGGAAAAATATATTTACATATATGTGATATTGGTACTTTATAATTATAAATATTTTAGAAATATAATATATATTATTTAGATCTATTATCTTACCTAATTTTGAGAGGTGGAATTAGAAAAACAAACATAATCGGTTCATGGGATAGTAGTCCCACATACACATAGACGATGATTTTGTAACCCATTTAATAGAAGTGGAGGTGGATTTTGTAAATTACATCATTATTAAAATAACCAAGTATATGGGAAATTAATATATCATTATATAATAACTCTATAAAAATATAGGAGGATGTGAAATGACATAAAATAAGGATTTTTGTTCAAGAATGTTACCTCTTCTTTAGGGATCTTCATTAAGATTTCACTAAATCATTCAAATGATAGATTTATGAAAAAATAAGGATTATATAATTTTTTAATATATTTTGTGGAATTATTTGGCTAGTTCATGTATTATGTCATGTGGTTTTGATGTGTTAAGAATATAGGGGAGTGGGTGGCCTTTTATAAGTGAGGAGAGTGGCAGATTTGTAATTTTGGAGAAGAGTTTGGTGTATGAATATTTTTACTCAAAAAAGGTCTCAATAATGAACAATATTTTATACATGAATGGTTATGATCTGAATATTTTCATATAATGGTTTTTGAAAATGTTTTGGGTCCCTTTTCTATCTTTTATTTTAAGTTCCCTAACCTGATAAACTCAATTTTACCTTAATCTCAGTAATTAATTTTAACTGCAATCCCAAATAATTATGGTCAAAAGCTAATATAAACTAATTATAATTTATAAAATTTTATTATATAAAATATGGAATAAATTTATACAAATTCAATTAACATATTTTGAATGCTTTAATATAAAATTAATTCTTCAAATGCGTGATCTAGTGGGTTTTTAAATTTAAAATGTTCAAAATATTGATGTTTTTTTATTTAAAATTTCATAATGAAATTGATTAAAAATTTACAAAATTATATTGATATATATATTATTGAACTAATTATAAATTGAAACCAAATAGAAATATTATTAATCATTATAATTAATTCAAATGAAAATTTAGTTTTTAATTATACTCAGTATTCATCATTATTAATCAAAAACTAAAACATCTCATAAAAATCCAAAAAAATTACCCTATGCTAATTTCAGTATTATAATTTAAAAAATTAATATTATTTTGTGAAGTTAATTTTTTAAAAAATTTAATATTATAATTAATTTTTATGCATAGATCAAGATTAAACCAACCTTCAAAAAAGTAACTTTTTAAAAAAAATCATTTCTATTTATTTTTAATTGATTATTATCATATTTCAAACAATAATTAACCACCATATTTTTATTTATCTACTATTATTAATGAATAGAAAATTAACCAATGGGTGTACTTATCATATAAAATAATTAAATTTTTATAATATTTAACATTTCATTTAATATAAGTTTTCCCTATAATGGTAGATAAAATCGGTGTTCGATGTAGAGAAAAATAAACATATTGTTACATGAAACCAAAGTAAAACTATATTATATGTGTAATATAAACTATTAAAGAGATTGAATTTAATGAGACATAAATATATTTTAATATCTTTGTGTGTTAAAATATTTCATTCAACAAAAAAAGTTTCCTAGAAATTTCATAGAAGTTGCCTTAAAAGAGATGATGGTGGTTCTTCTTCATAATATCTTTTAGTTCCCATGATGCTTTTCAATTTTATTATTCCTCCAATGTACCTTTACTGGACATTTAATATGATTCCTAAATAATTTATCTCTATTATCAAAAATATTGATGGGGTCATCAATGTATGATTTATAAGGTTCCAATTGTATTTCATCAGATATGAGAATGTGGGTTTAGTATGGCATATACTTCTTAAACAATGATACATGGTATAAATCATGTACATTTGAGATAAATGGAATTTTTTAAATGAGAATAACCAAATAAAATTATTCCAATGATATAAAATGGTTATATAATCCTAGGTATCATTTTATCTTTCTTAACATACATTATAATACACTTCAAAAAATATATTTTCAAGAATATGTGATCTCCCACAAGGAATTTGATATCATTCATCTAATTATAATAATAACTCTTTTTCCTACTTTGAGATTCTTTAATGTGATACTCACTATCCATTACTTTTGATATTTTCACTTCAACTTGTTTTTGTCCAATGAATGTTCTTTCACCGACAGCATCCCAACAAATCGGAGTATGAAATTTCATTCTATATAATGCTTCATATAGTGTTGTTTGGATACATGAATATAAACTATTTTCATAGTAAACCAAAACCAAAGGTAAATAACGGTCCCAAATACCTTTAATTTCACCTGATCATGACCTCATCATGTCTTACATTCTTTGAATAATTCATTTGGACCTTCCAACAGGTTGATGATAGTAGGCGGTGCTCAAACGTAGCATAGCATGAAAATCCTTCTAATAAATCTTCTTGAATTTAGATGTAATGCATGGATCCTAATAAGATCT
Source organism: Viscum album (assembly GCA_963277665.1). Taxonomy (NCBI): domain Eukaryota; kingdom Viridiplantae; phylum Streptophyta; class Magnoliopsida; order Santalales; family Viscaceae; genus Viscum; species Viscum album. Next base: position 496,532,593 of record OY728151.1, on the reverse strand, counting down.
ATTTGATATGGGTTTGAAATAAAGTCTTAAAAATTCATTAATAAAGATACTTTTATGTTTTTCAAGTGCTAAATATTCTATTATAGTAAGTAATGTGCTGATTTGGTTAGGTGATCAATAATAACACTTATTTCTTCATTCATTCTATGAGTCCTTGGTGGTCCTGTGATAATTTCCATAGTAATTTCATCCTATTTTCCAATTGGAATATTTATATATTGATTGAATCCTATTTTATAATATCTCATAGGATTTACATGTTGAGAAAAACCCATACACTCATAATCTACAATTTCCAGCTCTGTCTTATCCCCCCAAAAATGTTCTATCAAATACCTAAAAATCATTGTGCTTCTGAGGTGTATAGTGAAATTTGATCAATGAGTATATTACAACAATTCCCTTTTTATTTCATGTTTTTATAGAACACATAATATCTTTCCTGATTCCAAAAATATTATCTTCACAAATGAAGTGTTTTAATTTGCTGTTTTCATATATTTAACTTTCATCTAAAAGTTATCATCATAATATTTGAGAACTATTTTTATTTTCTAGTAAATATACTTTTCCAATCATTTTAAAAATTATTAATGTAAATTCTTCTTTAATAATTCCAATATCCATCTTTACTATATCCATGAAAAGAAGATCCATCTAAATACACATTTTGGTCAAAACTACATAATATTTTCTTCCCAATTGAACCTCTACCTTAGTTTTTTCATGTGTGTTAGTGTATTGATAAATCATAATCCTTTAGTATCTTGATCCCTCACCTTTATCTCAAATTTCTCTCTTTCTATGAAAGACCTATTTTATGATTTTATAATCAATGTATATATCATATCCTTCACAATAAAGAAAATTTCTCCATATTTTCAAATAAAATATTAAAAGTTCTAACTCAAGATCAAGGGTGGTATAGTTATATTCTTGCATCTTCAACTTCCTTGATTCATATGAAATAACATCATAATTATTAATTATGACAAAACCAATTACCTTATTTCATGCATCACTATATAACAAAACCACTCACTTCCATATGGTAGAGTAAAAATTGGTGCATTGAAAACCCACTTCTTTAGTTCATCAAAACATTTTCTACATCCACTTTCCAAAAAAACATAAACCCATTTCATATTATACTTCTTAATAGGTTACCCAATAATGAAAAATTTTGAGTGAATATTTGATAGTAACCTTATAAACCAATGAAACAACATACCTTAGTTATGTTTATTAGTAAAATCTATTCTTTAACTGGCATTGAAATCAAACGGTCAACTGAGATTCCATTACTAGAGAAAATATGGTCAAAAAAGAATATTATTTAATCTATAAATCATTCATACTAAATTTCCCTTATAACACTTTAATTATAATATTCTTAATTAAAATAATAAAGTTATTGTCATAGTCTTCATAACATTTATAATTAACCAAGATATCATCATTGAATTCCAAAAAGAAATCATCTAGATGTTACATTAACTCTCAATTCATTTGATACATAAATACAGTGGATACATTAGTCAATCCAAATGTAATTTAGGTAAAATATTTTTTTCCATACCTTATTAAAAACAATTTGTGTTATATTTCTCCTTTAATCACAATTTCTTGTACCCATATCAATGTTTTTTCAATGAAAAATACTAGGCTCCATGAAGTTGGTCGAATAATACATCGATATAAGGTAGATGATACATTTTCTTTAATGTAATAGTATTGATGACCTTGTTATCAATTCACAACCACATGGGTTCATCATTCTTAGTAAAGTTAAAAATATGGTCTCTCAATGGTGATGCACTGAGGTGAATAAATCTATTACCACCCAATTATAATAAATTTTTCTTCAACTACATTAATTCCATAGTGTCCATTATATAGGGAAACTTTGATATTGTTCAGGCATTAAGGATTAATTCAATGAAAAACTCAACATCATTCACTATGGGGTGTCCTTATAATTAATTAGTGAATACATAAATGTATTCTTGTACAATAGGTACATCCTTAGATTTAATATTACCTTCTTCATCCCTTGATGTTGTTTTATCTTCCTCCAAAGTAATATCATTAATTAAAGCTACTAGGGTGGGATCTTGATATGACTCATTTGTGAAGTATATTCTATAAGGATAATTAATTTTATATCTTCTTCACAAATTATAAATTTCCTTATTATTCTAATAAATTTTATCATAATATATTTAAATCTAGTCCATAAAAATGATTAAATAGAATTCAACTATAGGTATGATAATATGATTAAAAAATAAAACACATTTTTTTGTCGTAGTGGTGTATAAAAAACACATATTTTTTGCAATGAAAAACCCCTAAGTAGATGTGAAAAACAACAATCTTATTAAATAAAATGATAAATGACTAATTTTATTTGAAAAATGAGAATATAATAACAAGTGAAAGGATCAATAATCAAATAAATCAGTAGATAAAGTTGAATAGAGGATTATAAGACCTTCCACAACATCATTTGGTGATTCAACCTCAGTTGTAGTGATCCCAACATCTTGGCCATTTCACTATGTCCTTTACTGTGGGGGATTCACTTGAAACAAGTGGAATTGGTGTGGATAATTCCCCATATCTCTATATATTAATCACAAAAAATCATTGATTTGTTTCTTTTCAATACATTCATGAAATAGAATCCCCTTATTACCATAATTTTAATATACACCCATTCCATTTATGTAGCGAATCTCACTTTTAAATCATTGAAATTACATTACATTTTTGAATACGTAATCATAATACAAAAAAACAACCAATGACATGATTTGTATTTTTCCATTGGAAATTTGGAAACATAAAATGTGGTACATAAAATAGATGCATTATCTCGCACTAGGTTCTTCACGACTAGCACCCTTCTTAGATGCATCATATTTACTACATATCTTCATAATCTGGGAAAGGAAGCATAAAATGGGTGAGATAAAATTATTAGTAAGTGTAAAAAATGGATACATGAAGGCATCAACATGAACATAGAGTTTATGAGAACATGATCAAAAAAATTATAAGATCATATCATGAAAATCAAAGATCGTAAACATGAATCATGGCGTAAATCATTGCAGTAAAAAATACATGAATCAAATAGAATTAAAGGACATAATCCATGAAATAATAACAAAGGAGTAAGGCATATAATTGTGTAAAACACATAAGGACATAAAAACCTATATAAAGGTGGACCACTAAGGCTTTTGAAACCTATTAGGCTTAGGTTAATCACCTATAGACCTACATTGGGCTTTGGATGCACAATCTTGTACCCTCTTGTTTCGGGATTGAGATGTCCTCCCCTATTCCCTCTTGTTTTGAGAATGGTATTTTTTCCCTTATCTCCTCTTGTTTTGGGATTAGTATGATCTCCCTTATTCCCTCTTGTTTCGGGATTGGGATGTTCTCCATTTTCCCTCTTACTTTGGTATTGCGATGTTCTCCAGTGTACCATTTTATATCATAAAAAATTTATCATTACCCAATGAATTGGAGGGAGATATTTTTTCCACCCATCACAAAGTGAAATCACACATACATGTTCCACAAAACATTCATCATATCATGACCCATGAAAATATATGGGTTTTATTAACATCAAATCATAAACCAAAAAATGAAATGGGGATCAATAACATTTAAACACATCATAACTTGTGGAAAATAGAAAGGTTTAATAATCATTTCATTAAAGAATAAGACCTGAAAAAAAAAAGTGGGGTTTAAAATCATATAACCCGTAGAAAAGAAACGAATTCCATAAGTACCTTGAAATTATGAATAACACATTCAAATAAAGGATACTAATGGAGCCTTTAGATAATTTCCATGAAAGGAATGAGTAACATCAACATATGTCATATTATATAGAAAGTAATTTTTACATATCTTTTAAAAAAATTGAGGAAGATATTTTTTCTTGTTTGAAGAAAAATTTTAGTTCATAAAACCTTTTAAAAATCATTTTCCTAGGAAATAGATTTGAAAAAATTAAAGTATAATAGAAATCCATTTGAAAACCATTTTCCCTGAAAGTTTATAAATTATGATTCAAAACTTTTTAAAAAACTTTTTCGCAATAAATACTTTCAAAAAATATAAAGAGTGCTTGAAAATGTTTTGTAATTCATTTTACATGAAAATATTTGAAAAAAAAATTGAAGAGGTTTTCAAAACCATTTCTTTGAAAATACATTGAAAATAATTAAATAGGGATTCAAAAAAATTTCCTTGAATATTACTTGTAAAGATATTTTCTTAAATATTAACCTTTTAAAAAGGTAATGGAATCTTGAAAGTGGTGTCGACGGGTAAATCTATACATGCCGTGTAAGGTAAAAAGAACATTCCTTTGGCATGGTAAAAGGGTAGAAAATTCCTTATTAGGAAAGTGTCAAGAAGATTCTTTTGAAGCGATCGATAAAAGAAAAAATAGGTAAAAATTTGATTTATAGATTTTAGGAGAATCGTATGATATTCTTGGGAACCCATTCTAGAAAACATAGATTTCCTACTGAAGAAAAGGGTAATTTTGGGATATCCTAAAAACACATTATTAACTGTCATATGTACCAAAGACTTGAAAATGGAACCAATACATGAGTTTATCATAAAATAATAGAGGATATGGAAACTCATTGTAGAGACCCCAAACATGACGTACATGGACATTACATTACTTTTTCGGAACACAATATGTAACAAAAATAGACACACAAGGACCGTAATAGTTTAGTGTCTTTGAAAACACGGAATATAATCTTTTAATTGTGGTGAAAGATCTTCAACATCTCTCATAATAATCTTCCCCTTTTTTCTTACCTAAAACCTTTCTTTAAATCCTAGGGAAAAGAAAAAAAATATAAAGGGTGAGCTAAAATTCTCAGTAAGGGTAAGCATGGAGAAAATAGAACAAATCATTTACATTTTAACTTAAAAAAAACATGAACATAATGTTTAAACTTCAAAACCATGTGCAATGACATAAAACATGGCAGTTATGTAAGGCATAGATCATAAACATTAATCATGATAAAATAGCATGGAAATAAAACATGTAATTGTGTCAAACATTAAGCACATGTTATAGTTTCCATAGTAGCAAAGGCATTACTGCCAAGACCATCTTAGTGGACAAATTCCCTTTCTGAATCGAGTTCACTCCTCATTCCAGTCCTGTATCACTAAACTGGATTAACATGTAGTTCCATCCATGTCTATCTCAGGAGATACAAATCTTTACCAAATGAATTGGAGGGAGATATAGGTCCCACCCATCTCATAATGAAATAATTATTATTTGTGCCACAACATAAACATAAATCATTCACCATTACCCAAAGAATAAATTGGTTTTCATAAATATCATCCCATGATAACATAATCCATATAAAATAATGGATATCATTTCATCATAAAAAAAGTGAAACCATGTAAATAATAGAGACATTATACTTGAAACATACACATATGAAATAATTTCATCTATTATGGAAAATGGTTTTGACAAAACACTTGAAATGGATTTTTGAGGAAAATATCCTTTCTTCTTCAAAATCATTTTCTTTTCACAAAATTCCATAAAATATTAAAAGAAAAGTATTTTTTTCAAAATAGTCAGGAAATCTTGTAGAGTAAGCTTCATGAAAATAAGCGGTTATAAAACCGTAAAAATTTGTTCATGTTGTATAAGTTAAAAAAACATTCTTCCTGTACTTTTGTTGGAAAAGTCAAAAAGTACCTTATATGGTAAAAAAAGAAAGATTCCTTCCATACTACATAGTAAAAGTCAAAAAGGGGTAAAAATGCATTTAAACATACATGGAATAATATGAAACACTTTATGAAAAACATTTTTATGTACATGGATGAAAAATATAACCCTAGTAAATACTTACGTATAAGAAATCTAAGATAAAAATAAGATTGCCAAATTAACCCTTACCTTATGTCTAATATGATTCGTATGTATTTGAACCTCCTGTATAATGATTTAAATAATGTCATTGATTAATTAAAGAGTAATATTCATTGTTATGATATCATATATGGTTCACTTATAACTTTATATTACCCGTTCTTTTGTAAATTCCATGTTAAAGTAGTGTTTTGGGTAAAATCGTTTCATTTAACGTATGTGTTTCGCTTTTTTGTTCTTAATATTATTACTTATATCCTAATTTAATTAATTCTAGAATGTAAAACATGCTTTATATATAATATATATTCATCATATAAATATATATGCTTGATCGATAAATAGAATGAAATACATCGTTCATGGAGACGGTAAGCCATACGTACGCATGAACTCTGTTTTCCTTTCCTTATTTAATTGAATGGAATTAAGTAGATGAAACATATATGTAAATAAATCCAGTATCATTATTATGTAATATCATTCATGATTATTTACTATATAAACATACTTTAATAGTTAAACATGTAAAATGAATCTCATCGCATTCGGGGAGACGGTAGTCCGTACGTACGCACGAGCGATGATATCGTTCCAATAATTATTGAATAGAATTGGAGTGGATGATATAATATCTCATAATAAGTATGATGTAATAATAACCATATATAGTTCTTATTTACACCATTATAACAATCAAAGTATGGTGGTGGTGGAAAAACATGTTACACCACAGCGTGGAGACGGTATTACATACGTACGCACGCGCGCTGATTTTGTTTTTCGTAGGATGGATAGAATGTGAAATGGGGTTATTTCATATTTATAATAACATATCTGTATATTAGAGATACTGAGGTTATTACTTTATAATGAAACAACTAAATAAGAAGTTGAATAAAAAAGAAAACTTGAAAGAATCGGTAGAAGAGATTACCTCTTCTTCGACACACCTCTTTTAAGTTTCCTCTTAAGGCACTATAGTTTGTATTTTGAGGAGACCAGAACCTATATAATTTTTCTTGGTAATTTTAGAAGGGAAATGGGAAGGGTTTTCTCAATCTTGAAAGCGCAAAATTTTGTAAAGAGAAGAGGGAGGAGGTGCCCTTTTATAAGGGAGGAGAGGGGTACATTTGGAAATCTAAAGAATATTAATTTATACTAAATTTAAACCCCACTTAAAAACATCAAAAAATACTCAAATTAGAATAATATATGATATATGGTTATAATTTCATCAACCAATAAAATTTATACATGTTGGGAATTTATTTTAAACATTATCAACTTGAGTTATCCTTATTTAATCTATTTAATTTTATTTGTGGTAATAATATTCTAAATTTTAAATTGATATAAATAATTACATATGTGCTGTGAATTATTTATAATTAGATACTTTATTAAATATTAGACCATATAAATTTCAATTAATAATTTTTAAATATTTATGTGATTTTTAATCAATTTAATAATCTGATATATTTATAAAATAACGATAGTGTTCATTTTGACACTATCAATTTATTTTACTTTAAATAAAATTCACACAGAGGATATATTAAAACCAAAATGTTTAATATATTCCTAACATGTCATATTCATCGATAAAATTTTTGGAGGAAACTAATTAGTTCATATAATGTTTATTTTAATATTTATAAAACCATTTTTTTGATATTTCCCTTAATAAAACAATTACTAAATCATTTTTGTATAATCATTTAATATACTTATTATTTGAATAAAAATTAAAAATAAAATAATAAGATGAAGATAAATATAATACATTTTAGAATAATATTTTTACTCGAATTTATCATCATTAAATCACAACATTTAAATTGTTATATTTATTAAATTATGGAGGTACCATTTTGGACATCTTTTAAAATAAAATAATTTAAATGTCCTAATCGGTTTTTAAGGCTCCAAATGGTCCAAATATCGACCCATGGAAGATTAGGGTATATATATACTCGAAAAATAAATTTTGGTCAAGTTTATGGACTTTCGATAGGTATTATTGTTTTAATAAAAACTATATTATTGATTTTTCACTAAATAAATAATTTCTACATCATTAATGTATAAGCTTTTAAGGTAATAAAATATTTATTAAAAATTAAAAATAAATTAGCATGATAAATAAAAAAAATTATCTTTCAAATGATTATTTTTAATCGAATTTATATTATGTATTACTATATATGAAAAATAATCTAATTATTAATGTTTGAGTGAGACATTTCACTTTCCTTTAAATAAACTAAATAAAAGGTCTTAATCAAATACAAGTGGGATCCATTATATTACATTTCGACCAAAGTATGATATAGGGTAAAATATAATCATCAAATTATATTGGAAAAAGTGTTAGGGTAATTTTATAATATTATATTTACCCTTAATTACCTCGATTTATCTTTAACTAAGGTAAATAAAATTTACCGTAGTTACTATTCACAATGACTAAAAATAAAAAGTCATTTATTAACATAATTTGGACCTAATGATTCAAAATATGGAATAAATTTTTTCAAATTCAAATCACATAAGTTGCCAAAATTAATTTAATATTAATCTTGCTGTTAAGAAAACATGTTTTAAAAGTTAAAACATTACAAAATATTGAAATGATTTTACCTATGAATTCAATATAAAATCAATGATAATGACATAAATTATATTCAATGGTAAAAATATATTCTATTTATACTTTAAAACCATTAAATATTATAATTTCACCATATAAATTGTTACGATAAAAAAGTTTTTTTATTTAAAATAAAGCGTGTTTTTACTATTCATTAAAATATGAGAGTTATCAGAATAATATGAAAAATGTATCCAAAGTAAATTTGTATATCTTGATTAAAAAAACAATTTTATTTTGTCAAATTGAACTTATAAACAAGTAAAAACTAGATTTAAGGTGGGTGAGCCATCAAAAGGCGGAAAAACTGCATTTTTTAAAAAAATAATATTTTACTCGAAAAATTTATTTTGTTCACACACGATGTTCTAGAAAATGTGTAGGATGAATAATAAGGTTATAAAATTTAAAATTTAGTTAATACTATTCATATGTTCTAGTTCATAATAATATTATAAAAATATATCATTGTTTAGTGAAACCTGGTATTGCGTACAACACACGCTATCAAGGAAATCTGTGATTGCATGTAACGCGAGCCAAGAATAGTGTTTGCGTATAATATAAGATAATATGGTGTTGTGTATAGCACAATATAAATTTGGAGTAACGTACAACACAAGACATCAATGAAAATAAAATAATAATTCTCATAAAATCTCGGTATGTTACATTATACCCCCATTAAAATGAATTTTGTCCTCAGAATTCATCGGGGTTATAAACATTTTACTAATTGAAAGTTTCTTTCATAGAAACCCACATCGTAAAAAGTAATACTAAAACATAATTTTAAAAATTGAATTATGAAACATAACGGTTACCCAAATTAACTCATCACTGGGTTTCCACGTAGAAGAACATAGGTTAAAATATGGATATGGAAGAGAAATATAACCATCATGTTTTGATGGAGAGTTGTCGAGAACATGGCTTTGAAAAAGACAACAATCACAAAGCCATAAATTTGTGATGATCTAAGGTACCATCTAATTCATCAGATATAAGAGCACTGGGACAACATTTTTTGTTTTCAAGATCATTTCCCTAATGTTGAAGAATTCTTGAATTAAAAGAAATAATTACTTGATTTTGGTACAATCTCACCGTTGGTCGTTCCTTGAACAATTTCCACTTCATATCTTAAAGAAATAAAGTTGAATTTTTCATTATTGAAGTGTTATCAGATCATCTCATAGAATGATAGGTCATTCCATCTGTCTCAAAAAAAAGGTTAGCAAAAGTTTTGAAATATATATAAGTCCATCCGTAGTGAGATTAACCGTATATGGTTCCTAAAATGGACTAATACTTCATATATCATACCACTTAATAAATTAAAACTAATTTATACTAACCAAGTACTTCCTGTAGCCCAATGGTAGGCGATAAAGGCCTATCAAACTTTGGTTATGGGTTCGATTCCAGCAACCTTGTCCGACACGACGGGTTGTCGCCCGTCCTGCAGGTTGTCCTTTTTCTAAAACTACACTATTATAAAATTACAAAAATAATATCGAAATAAATGTTCTATAATTAAACAATACTATCTTATGTCCAATATAATTCATTCCAACCTTTAGGAATATCCAAAATACTTCGGTCCAAGCTCATAGTATAAAGAAAATGATTACTGGAAAGGTCACATAATAAGAAAGTGAATACCATCATTTATCCCCCACATATCATAAGATATATCTTGTTGATCGCATTCCAAACATGTGAATACCTTAATCATGTATTCTCTTGAAACATAAATTATCATAGAACCATAGTGAACACATGAATGCTGTCAAAAGTTAACTCTTTCCACATATCAAAATCCCAAAATTTCTATATACTCAAACCATGATATGACTTTGTTCTTATATCAGTCATGAGCTCATTAATATTATTTTCTCTTTATCCCTTTATTATGTGCATATCATCTGCTTTCCAAAAATATCTAAATAAACTTTTATGGTTACCGATACTATTCCACATATACTTTCAAAAACTTAAGAAAAAACAATAGTGTAACAATCCTTAGATGTCTCATTATTACTTAGTACCATGAGATTACTTATACAACATTACTCTTGAAAACAAGTAATCATTCCACTACCTTTTTAAACCATTGACCGATCTCGAACAATTATTTCATCTCACATATAATTTGTAGTCTCTTCATCATCAACAACATAAATACTACCCATACGACCATGTTGATTCCCTTCATGAGACTTTTCCTTAGGGAATTGGTTTGAATAATGCCCATATATTCCATATTTAAAACATTTAGCCATTGTTGAAGTCTTAGCAATACCATTATCCTTGTCTATGGTGTTAACTGAACCTTTTCCTTTACAATTACTAGCTTTGTGTCCTTATTTTCCACACCCAAAGAATCTTCCAGTTCCTTTGAAACATTCTCGTTGCTGCCTCTTCCCACATGATTTACATGATGGAAATTGAATTTTCTTTCCTCAATGATCATCATGAAACTCCATCTTTCTCTTATTAGCTAATTCGGGAAACTTACTAAGGTTGAGATTATTGATCATATTATGATATTTTTGATTAGGCATAATAATGATATGTGGACCTCCAGATCCAATTTCATTTGTTTTCTCATGAATAATATCATTCTATTATCCATCATATCCTCTATTATCGTGAATCTTCATTTTTCCCGTCATTTTCTAAAACCCAAAAAGAATAGTGTGAGAGGAAAAAATCATAATCAAGGAGTACCTTTAATATCTAACATCTTAGGATAAATTATAAGATCTTTACTATAATTCTAGGACAATAACCTATACTTACACATAACCTTAGGGACATCCATAGACATACCTTAGAAATATCTCTAGGGATCTCACTAAAGTTCTCGCATCCTAGTTTCCAAAGGTTGACTAAACCTTTCCTCTAATACCAATTGTAGAGACCCCAAACATGACGTACATGGAAATTACATTACTTTTGTGGAATACTTAATACATAACAAAAATAGACACATAAGGAACGTAATAGTTTAGTGTATTTGGAAACTCAGAATATAATCTTCTAATCGTGGTGAAAGATCTTCAACATCTCCCATAAAGATATTCCCTTTTTTTTCTAACCTAACTCCATTTTTTAAATCATGGGGAAAATAAAAAATATAATGGGTGAGCTAAAATTCTCAGTAATGGTAAGAATGGAGAAAATAAAACAAATCATATACATTTGAACTTAACACAACATGAACATAAGGTTTAAACATCAAAATCATGAGCAATGACATAAAACATGGCAGTATGTGAGGCATAGATCGTAAAGAAACATTAAACATGATAAAATAGATAGGAAATAAAAAATTTAATTGTGGAAAACATTAAGAATATTTTATGATTTCAATAGTATCCAAGTCATTACTGTGAAGACCATCTTAGTGGACAAAGTCCCTTTCTGAATCGAGTTCACTCCTCGTTCTAGTCATGTATCACTGAATCATATTAACTTATTGTTCCATCCATGTTTATATCATGAGATATAAATCTTTACCCAATGCATTTTAGGGAGATATAGGTATCACCCATCTCATAATTAAATCATTCATACTTGTGCCACAACATAAACATAAATCATTCATCATTACCCAAAGAATAAATTTGGTTTTATAAACATCATCCCTTCATAACATAATCCATATAAAAAATGGAAATAATTTCCCCATAAAAAAAGTTAAACCAGGTAAATAATAGAGACATTATACATGAAACATACACATATGATATAATTTCATCTTAGATGGGAAATGGTTTTGAAAAAACACTTGAAATGAATTCTTGAGGAAAATATCCTTCCTTCTTCAAAATCATTTTCTTTTCACAAAATGCCCTAAAATTTTAAAAGAAAAGGATTTTGTTGAAAATAGTTATGAAATATTGTAGAGTAAACTTCATTAAAATAAGTCATTATAAATCCATAAAAATCCATTCATGTCGTATAAGTTAAAAAACATTCTTCCTGTACTTTTGTCAGAAAAGTCAAAAAGTACATCATGTGGTTAAAAAATAAAGATTCCTTCCATACGACATAGTAAAAGTAGAATAGGGGTAAAAATGACATTAAACATACATGGAATAATATTAAACAATTTATGAAAAACATTTTTATGGACATGGATGAAAAATATAACCCCAGTAAATACTTACGTTTAAGCAATCTCCGATAAAAATAAGATCTCCAAATTATCCCTTATCTTAAGGCTGATATGCTTCATATGTATCCTAACCACATGTATAATGATTTAAATAATTTCATTGAATTATTACATAATCATATTCATTCTTATGATATCATATATGGTTCACTTATGACTTTATATTACCCGTTCTTTTGTAAATTCCATGTTAAAGTAGTGTTTTGGGTAAAATCGTTTCATTTATCGTAGGTGTTTCGATTTGTTGTTCTTGATATTATTACTTATATCCTGATTTACTTAATTCCATAATGTAAAACATTATTTATATATAATATATATTCATCATATAAATATATACGATTTATCGATAAATGTAATGAAATAAATTGTTCATGGAGACGGTAAGTCGTACGTACGCATGAACAATGTTTTCGTTTCCTTATTGAATTGAATGGAATTAAGTAAATGAAAAATATATGTAAATAAATCCAGTATAATTATTATGTAATATCTTTCATGATTATTTACTATTTAACCATACTTTAATGGTTAATCATGGAAGATGAATCTCATCGCTTTTGTGGAGACGGTAGTCCGTACGTACGCACGAGCGATGATATCTTTCCCATAATTATTTAATAGAATTGGAGTGGATGATATAATACATCAGAATAATTATGATGTAATAATAACCATAAATAGTTATTATTTACACCATTATACCCATCCAATTAAGGTGGTGGTGTAAAAACAGATTACACCACAGCATGGAGACGGAATTCCGTACGTACGCACGCGCGGTGATTTTGTTTTCCGTAGGATGGATAGAAGGTGAAATGGGGTTTTTTATACTTATAATAACATATCAGTCTATTATTGATAATGAGGTTATTACTTTATAATGAAACAAATAAATAATATGAATTTTAAGAATAAAGAAAACTTGAAAGATCGGTAGAAGAGATTACCTCTTCTTCGACGCACCCATTTTAAGTTACCTATTAAGACAATATGGTTGGTATTTTGAGGAGACAAGAACCTCTATAATGTATCTAGGTAATTTGGTAAGGTAAATGGGAAGGGGTTTCCAAAGCTTGAAAGCTCAAAATTGTGTAAAGACAGAGGGGGGAGGTGCCCTTTTATAAGAGAGGAGAGGGGTACTTTTGGAATTCTAAAGAATATTAAATTATTATAAATTCAAACCCCACTTAAAAACATCCAAAATTACTCCAATTATAATATTAGATGATATAGGGTTGTAATTGCATCAACTAATAAAATTTAGACATGTTTGGAATTTATTTTAAGCATTACCAACTTGATTTATCCTTATTTAATCTATTTAATTTTATTTGGGGTCATAATATTCGAAATTTTAAATTGATATAATTAATTACTTATGTGCTGTGAATTATCCATAATTAGATACATTATGACATTTTAGACCATATAAATTTAAATTTATAATTTTTAAATATTTATGTTATTTTTAATCAATTTAATAATATGTTATTTTTATAAAATAACAATAGTGTTCATTTTGATACTATCAATTTATTTGAAATTAAATAAAATTAACACAGAGGATATATTAAAAAAATGTTTAATAGATTCCTAACATTTCATATTCATATATAAAATTTTTGTAGAACATTAATTAGTTCATATAATGTTTATTTTAATATTTATAAAACCATTTACTTGATATTTCTCTTAATAAAACAATTACTACATCATTTTTGTATAATCTTTTAATATACTTATTATTTGCACAAAAATTAAAACTAAAATCCTAAGATGAATATGAATACAATAACTTTAATAATAATATTTTTACTCTAATTTATCATCTTAAAATCACAACATTTAAATTTTTATATTTATTAAATTATGAAGGTGACATCATTGAAATCATTTAAATTAAATAATTTAAATGTCTGAATCTGTTTTATAAGGATCCAAATGGTCCCAATATCGACCCTTGTATTATTAGTTTATATATATACTAGAAAAATAATGTTTGGTCAACTTTCTGGTCCTTTTGATAGGTATTATTATTTTAATAAAAACTATATTATTTATTTTTCACTAAATAAATAATTTCTACATCATTAATGTATAAGCTTTTAAGGTAATGAAATATTTATTAAAAATTTCAAATAAATTACCATGATAAATAAAAACAATTTATCTTTTAAATGAGTATTTATAATAGAATTTATATTCTATATAACTATATATTAAAAATAATCTAATTATTAAAGTTTGAGTGAGACATTTCACTTTCCTTTTAATAAACTAAATAAAAGGTCTTAATCAAATACAAGTGGGATCCATTAGATTCCATTTCGACACAAGTATGATTTAGGGTAAAATATAATCATCCAATTATATTAGGAAAAGTGTTAGGGTAATTTTATAATATTATATTTACCCTTAATTAACTCGATTAACCTTTAACTATGGTAAATAAAATTTACCGTAGTTACTATTCATAATGACTAAAAATAAAAAGTAGCTTATAAACATAATTTGGACCTACTGATTCCAATTATGGAATCCATTTTTCCAAATTCAAAACACATAAGTGGCAAAAAATAATTTAATATTAATGATGTTGTTATGAAAACGAGTTTTAAAAGTTAAAACATTGCAAAAGATTGAAATGATTTTACCTATGAATTCAATATAAAATCAATGCTAATGACATAAATAATATTAAATTTTAAAAATATATTCTATTTTTACTTTAAACCCATTCAATATTCTAATTTAACTATATAAATTATTACGATAAAAAAAGTTGTTTTTAATTAAAATATAGTGTGTTTTTAATTTTCATTAAAATATGAAATTTATCAGAATAATATGAAAATTTTATCCAAAGTAAATTTTTATATCCTAATTCCAATGAAGAATTTTATTTTGTCAAATTTATCTTATAAAAATGTCAAAAACCAGATTTAAAGTGGGTGCGCCATCCAAAGGTGGCAAAACTGCATTTTTTGAAAAATATTTATTTTACTCGAAAAATCTATTTTGTTCACCCACGAAGTTCTATAAAATGTCTCAGATGAATAATAATGTTATAAAATTAAAATTTTAGTTAATACTATTCATAACAGCTAGTTCATAATAATATTATAACAATATATCATTGTTTAGTGAAACACGGTATTGCGTACAACACACGCTATCAAAGAAAGTCGTGATTGTGTGTAACACAAGCCAAGAATAGTGTTTGTGTATAATATAAGATAATACGGTGTTTCATTTAGCACAAGCTAATTTTTGTGTAATTTACAACACAAGACATCAATAAAATTAAAAGAATAATTATCATAAAATCTCGGGTTGTTACATTCTACCGCCCTTAAAATGAATTTCACCCTCGAAATTCTTCAGGGTTATAAATGGTTTACTACTTGAATGTTTCTTCCATAGAAACCCACATCATAAAAAGGAATACTAAAAAATAATTTTAAAAAGTGAAGTATGAAACATAATGGTAACCCAAATTAACTCATCACTGGGATTCCACATAGGAGAACATATGTGAAAATTTGGATATGGAAGAGAAATCTAACCATCATGTTCTGATAGAGAGTGGTAGAGAACATGGCTATAAAAAATCCAACAATCACAAAGACATAAATTTGTGATGATATAAGGTACCATCTGATTCATCAGATATAAGAGCATTAGGACAACATTTTTGGTTATTAAGATCATTTCCCTAATGTTGAAGAATTTTTGAATTAAAAGAAATACTTACTTGATTTTGGTACAATCTCATGGTTGGTCGCTCCTTGAACAATTTACACTTCATATATTAAAGAAATGAAGTTGAATTTGTCATTTTTGATGTGTTAGCAGATCATCTGATAGAATAATAGATCATTCCATCTATCTCAAACAAAATGTTATCAAAAGTTATTAAATATATATAAGTCCATCCATAGTGATATTAATCATATATAGTTCCTAAAATGGACATATACTTCATATATCATAACACTTAATAAATTAAAACTAATTTATACTAATCAGGGACTTCCTGTACACCAATGGTAGGTGATAAAGGCATGTCACACTTTGGTTGTGGGTTTAATTCCCGCAACATTTTCCGACTCGATGGGTTGTCGCCCGTCCTATAGGTTGTCTTTTTTCAAAAACTACACTATTATAACATTACAAAAATAATATCGAAAAAAAGGTTCTTGCCTTAAAAAATACTATCTTATGTCCAACTTAATTCATTCCAACCTTTAGTCTTATCCAAAATACTTCGGTCCAAGCTCATAGTATAATGAAAATGATTTTTGGAAAGGTCACATAATAAGAAAGTGAATACCATCATTTATCCCATATATATCATAAGATATATCTTGCTGATCGCATTCCAAACATGTGAATACCATAATCATGTATTATCTTGAAACATAAATTATCATAGAACCATAATGAAGACATGAATGCTGTAAAATGGTAACTCTTTCCACATATCAAAATCCCAATATTTCTATATACTTAAACAATGATATCACTTTGTCCTTATATCATTCAAGAGCTTATTAATATTATTTTCTCCATATCTTTTCATTATATTCGTATCATCTACTTTCAAAAAATATCTAAATAACTTTTCATGGTTACTGGTACTATTCAACATATACTTTCAAGAAAATAAGTAAAAAATAGTGTAACAATCCTTAGATGTCTCATTATTCCATAGTACCATGAGATTACTTATACAAAATTACTCTTGATAAATATATAATCATTCCACTACCTTCTTCAACTATTGACTAATCTTGAACAATTCTTTCATCTCATATATCATTTGTAGTCTCTTCATCGTCATCAACCTAAATACTACCCATACAACCATGCTGATTCTATTCATTAGACATTCCTTTTGGGCATTGGTTTGCATAATGCTCGTATATTCCACATTTAAAACATTTAGCCCCTGTTGATGTCTTAGCAATACCATTATCATTGTCCATGGTGTTAACTGAACCTTTTCCATTACAATTATTGGCTTTGTGTCTTTATTTTACACACCCAAAGCATCTTCCAGTTCCTTTGAATCATTCTCCCTGATGCCTCTTCCCACATAATTTACATGAGGGAAATTGAACTTTATTTCCTCTATGATCATCCTGAAACTCCATCTTTCTCTTATTAGCTGAGTCGGGAAAAATACCAACGTTGAGATTGTTGATCATATTATGAGATCTCTGATTATGAATAATAACGATATGTGGAACTCTAGATCCAATTTTATTTGGTTTCTCATGAAGAATATCATTCCATTGTCCATCATATCCCCCATTATTGTGAATCTTCTTGTTTCCAGCTATTTTCTAAAACCCGAAATGAGTAGTGTGAGAGTCAAAAATGATAATCAAGGGGGAGTACCTTTAATATCTAAATTCTTATGTTCAATTATAAAATTGTTACCATAAGTCTAGTACTATAACCTATACTTATATGTAACCTTAGGGACATCCCTAGAAATACCGTAGAAATATCTCTATGGATCTCACAAAAGTTCTCGCATTCTAGTTTCCAAAGGTAGACTAAACCTTTCCTCTATTACCAACTGTAGAGACACCAAATTTGACATACATAGACATTACATTACTTTTGAGGAATACTTAATATATAACAAAAACAGACACAGAAGGATAGTAATAGTTTATTGTCTTCGGAAACTCGTAATATAATCTTCTAATCATGGTGAAAGATCTTCAACATCTCCCATAAAGATCTTCCCCACCTTCCTTTAAATCATGTGGAAAAGAAAAAATATAATGGGTGAGCTCAAATGCTCATTAAGGGTAATCATGGAGAAAATAGAACAAATCATATACATTTGAACTTAAAAAACATGAACATAATGCTAAAACATCAAGATCTTGAGCAATGACACAAAACATGTCAGTATGTAAGGCATAGATCATAAAGAAATATTAATCATGATAAAATAGCATGGAAATAAAACATGTAATTGTGGAAACAATTAAGAACATGTTATGATTTCCATTTTAGCCATGTAATTACTTCCAAGACCATCTTAGTGGGCAATGTCCCATTCTGAATCGAGTTCACTCCTCGTTCCAGTCTTGTATCACTAAACCGGATTAACTTACCGTTCCAGCCATGTCTATCTAACAAGATATAAATATTTACCCAATGAATTGGAGGTAGATATAAGTCCCACCCATCTCATAATGAAATCATTCTTTATTGTGCCACAACATAAACATAAATCATTCATCATTACCCAAAGAATAAATTGGGTTTCATAAACATCATCCCATCATAACAGAATCCATGTAAAAAATGGATATCATTTCATCATAAATAAAAAGTTAAACCATGTAAATAATAGAGACATTATACTTGAAACATACTTATATGAAATAATTTCATCTTATATGGAAAATGGTTTTGATAAAACACTTGAAATGACTCCTTGAGGAGAACATCCTTTATTCTTCAAAATCATTTTCTTATCACAAAATGCCATGAAATTTTAAAAGAAAATGATTTTGTAGAAAATATTCATTAAATCATGTAGATAAAGATTCATAAAAATAAGGCCTTATAAAACCGTAAAAATCTGTTCATGCCGTATATGTTAAAAAAACATTCTTCCTATACTTTTGTCGGAAAAGTCAAAAAGTACCTCGTACGGTAAAAAAAGAAAGATTTCTTCCATACTGCATAGTAAAATTCAAAAAGGGGTAAAAATGACTTTAAACATACATGTAAGAATGTTAAACACTTTATTAAAAACATTTTTATGTACATGGATGAAAAATATAACCCTAGTAAATACATACGTATAAGAAATCTCGGATAAAAATAAGATTGCCAAATTATCCCTTACCATATGTCTGATATGCTTCGAATGTATCTGATCCTCTTGTATAATGATTTAAAAAATGTCACTGAATTAATACGGAATCATATTCACTGGTATAATATCATATATGGTTCACTTATGACTTTATATTACCCATTCATTTGTAAATTCCATGTTAAAGCAGTGTTTTGGGTAAAATCGTTTCATTTATCGTACGTGTTTCAATTTTTTATTCTTGATATTATTACATATATCCTGATTTACTTAATTCCAGAATGTAAAACATGATTTATATTTAATATATATTCATCATATAAATATAAGTGATAGATCGATAAATGGAATGAAATACACCGTTCGTGGAGACGGTAATCCGTACGTACGCATGAACGATGTTTTCATTTCCTTATTGAATTGAATGGAATTAAGTAAATGAAACATATATGTAAATAATTACAGTATCATTATTATGTAATATCTTTCATTATTATTTACTATATAATCATACTTTAATGTTTAGTCATGGAAAATGAATCGTATCGCGTTCGTGGAGACGGTAGTCCGTACGTACGCACGAGCGATGATATCATTCCCATAATTATTGAATAGAGTTGGAGTGGATGATATAATATCTCAGAATCAGTATGATGTAATAATAACCATATATAGTTATTCTTTACACCATTATACCCATCCAAGTAAGGTGGTGGTGGAAAAATAGATTACACCATAGCGTGGAGATGGTATTTCGTACGTACGCACGCGCGGTGATTTTGTTTTCCGTAGGATGGATAGAAGTTGAAATGGGGTTGTTTCATTTTTATAATAACATATCAGTATATTAGTGATACTTAGGATATTACTTTATAATTAAACAACTAAATAAGATGTTGCAGAAGAAAGAAAACTTGAAAGAATCGGTAGAAGAGATTACCTCTTCTTCGACGCACCTCTTTTAAGTTTTCTCTCCAGGCACTATAGTTGGTATTTTGAGGAGACCATAACCTATATAATGTATCTAATGAAGTTGATAAGGGAAATGGGAAGGGGTTTCCTGAGCTTGAAAGCTCAAAATTGTGTTAAGAGAAGAGGTAGGAGGTGCCCTTTTATAAGGGAGGAGAGGGGTACCTTTGGAAATATAAAGAATATTAATTTATACTAAATTCAAACCCCACTTAAAAACATTCAAAATTACTCAAATTCAAATATTAGATGATATAGGGTTTTAATATCATCAACCAATAAAATTTATACATGTTTTGAATTTACTGTAAACATTATCAACATGATTTATCCTTATTTAATCTATTTTATTTTATTTGTGGTAATAAAATTATAAATTTTAAATTGATATAAATAGTTACTTATGTGATGCTAATTAACCATAATTAGATACTTAATGAAATTGTAGACCCTATAAATTTCAATTTATAATTTTTAAAGATTTATGTGTTTTTTAATCAATTTAATTATATGTTATTTTTATAAAATAACAATAGTGTTTATTTTGAGACTATCAATTTATTTGAATTTAAATAAAATTCACATAGAGGATATATTCAAAAAAAATTTAATATATTCCTAACATGTCATATTCATCTATAAAATTTGTGGATAACATTAATTAGTTCATATTATGTTTATTTTAATATTTATAAAACCATTTATTTGATATTTATCTTAATAAAAAATTACTACATCATTTTTATATAATCATTTAATATACATATAATTTGCATAAAAATTAAAAATAAAATCCTAATATGAAGATAAATATAATAATTTTCATAATAATTTTTTTACTCGAATTTATCATATTAAAATCACAACATTTAAATTTTTATATTTACTAAATTATGAAGGTGAAATCTTTGACATCATTTAAAATAAAATACTGTAAATGTCCAAATCGGTTTTATAAGGCTTCAAATGGTCCAAATAGAGTCCCTTGGATAATTAGGGTATATATATACTCGACCAATAATGTTTGGTCAAGTTTTTGGTCCTTTTGATTGGTATTATTAGTTTAATAAAAACTATATTATTGATTTTTCATTAAATAAATAATTTCTACATCATTAATGTATAAGATTTTAAGGTTATAAAATATTTATTAAAAATTACAAATGAATTAACATGATAAAGAAAAAAAATAGCTTTAAAATTAGTATTTATAATATAATTCATATTTTGTATAACTATATATTAAAAATAATCTAATTATTAAATTTTGAGTGAGACATTTCACTTTCCTTTAAATAAACTAAATAAAAGGTCTTAATCAAATACAAGTGAGGTCCATTAGATTACATTTCGAACCAAGTATGACTTAGGGTAAAATATAATGATCCAATTATATTAGGACAAGGGATTGGGTAATTTTATAATATTATATTTACCCTTAATTACCTCGATTTACGTTTAACTATGGTAAATAAAATTTGTCGTAGTTACTATTCATAATGACAAAAAATAAAAAGTATCTTATTAACATAATTTGGACCTACTCATTCCAAATATGGAATCAATTTTTCCAAATTGAAATCACAGATTTACAAAAATTAATTTAATATTAATCTCGTTGTTAAGAAAACGAGTTTTAAATGTTAAAACATTGCAAAAGATCGAAATGATTTTACCTATTAATTCAATGTAAAATCAATCCTAATGACATAAATTATATTAAATGGTAAAAATGTATTCTATTTATACTTTAAAACCATTAAATATTATAATTTAACCGAATAAATTATTACGATAAAAAATTTGTTTTTAATTAAAATATACCGTGTTTTTACTATTCATTAAAATATGAAAGTTATCAGAATAATATGAAAAAATTATCCAAAGTAAATTTTTATATCCTAATTCAAAAAAAGAATTTTATTTTTTCAAATTTAACTTATAAACATTTCAAAAACAAGATTTAATGTGGGTGCTCCATCAAAAGGCGGAAAATGCTGCATTTTTTGAAAAATATTTATTTTACTCGAAAAATTTATTTTGTTCACACACGATGTTCTATAAAATGTGTAAGATGAATAATAATGTTATAACCTTCAAATTGTAGTCAATAATATTCATAACGGCTAGTTCATAATAATATTTTAACAATATATCATTGTTTAATGAAACCCGGTATTGCGTACAACACACGCTATCAAGGAAAGTCCCGATTGCATGTAACGCAAGACAAGAATAGTTTTTGCATATAATATTAGCTAATACGGTGTTGCGTATAGAAAAAGCTAAATTTGGTGTAACGTACAACAAAAGACATCAATGAACTTAAAAGAATAATTCTCATAAAATCTCGGGTTGTTACACTCTGGAATATTCTTGAGATATGGATCATAAGATTTCATCAAATGAAGCATAA
The DNA here is from genome assembly GCA_963277665.1 of Viscum album. Lineage (NCBI taxonomy): Eukaryota > Viridiplantae > Streptophyta > Magnoliopsida > Santalales > Viscaceae > Viscum > Viscum album. Next base: position 496,509,551 of record OY728151.1, on the reverse strand, counting down.
ACATAAAAAATCTCAAAAAGCAGTGAGATTTCCACAATAAAAAATAATAACTTGGTATATTTGGATCATAATCTCCATACAAAGATATGATATTACATAAAGAATAAAATATCATTTAAATATTGATATTCATGATATTTCATGTAAAATGGAAATATATGAACCTCGAAAAAAAAGAGTTTAGGTGCATAAAAGTACATGAGTCTCAAAGAAGGAAAATTGAGACAAAACAGTTTACCGATTTGGTAACTATTAAAACATAACACCCATGAAATAAGGATCATAAAATGGACATTTTAAAACACATAAATTTATGTATAATACACAAATAAAATAATCATGGTCAGTACTTACACCACACAAAAGGAAAGAGTGGTGAACATAATATATAGCTCATTAAAATTAAAAGTGAGATGGAATACCCTTACCTAGTGTCCTGAATCTCTTCATACTCATACAAGATTCATTTATAATAAGTATATGTTTAATTTATATTTTTTACAAAAACATATTATTATATATAATACCATATATGTTTTGATTATGAACTTATATTTCCTACTTCTGAACGATCTTATGTGAAGGTTTCACTTTGGGTAAAATTCGTTTTGTTCTTCATATATATCTCAACTTGTTACATCATTGGTCCTTATATAGATATCATGACTCCAGAATGTAAATTTGGACATAAATATCATGTACAACTAGTATTTGTATATTATATAAATTTATAGAATAAATAAGTACAAAATGGAATACCTCGTTCATGGAGACAGTAATCCATACATATGCATGAATGCTGTTTCTAATTTAATTATTGTATTGAAATAAAAAAATAGGATTACATAAATAGAGTGTCCATCTTAATGCCCGCCATGATAGGTGGTAAATGAAAAATGAACAATCATTATTTCGTGAGACAGTAGTTCTCCATACATAGAAACAGTATGTTTGATATCCATTAGATGGGGATGTGTGTTAGTGTTGGTCGAAATCTTTATATTAAAACATGATATATTATTTTGGTTACTAGGTTTTTCACAAAATAATGTAATAATGTTATTGTATTTGGTGGAGAATGGAAATAAAGGAAATGATCTTGAGAGAAATTACCTCAAAATTGGGTAACTCCTTTTATATTGAGCCAAAAGGCTTCCATGAGAGGATTTTTTCCCTAAAGGAGGATTAAAGGTAAAAGGGAGGATTTTTGGGAGTCTAACTGGGAAGATATCTTAAAAACATAAATTTTTTGAGTGGTGTGATGAATGGGTAAAGGTGGTGGCCTTTTATAGGGATGGAAGAGGACTCACAAAGAATTTTTAAAAACAAGATAGGTGTGCACATGTTCTTACCTAAAAAAGGTTATACCAAACCAAAAAAACACAATAATGGAAGGTTTATGGATTAAATATGGACATACAATGGGTGTATTACATGTTTCTAGGTATTTTTGGGTCCTGGATTTATTGTTTAGTACTTTATTAACTTATTTTTTCTATTAACCATTTTAATTAATTTAAAACATGTCTTGTAAATTATGATGATTCCAGATACAGAATAAATTTTTCCAAATTCTAATCACATAAGTGGTAGAAATTAATGTAACACCCCATGATTTCATTGTACGTTATCTATTCAAAGTAATTAAATAACTTGTGTTACACGAAACACCATGTTCGAGCGCACCACGACTTACCAAACTAGCTGTTCAAAAAGCTGTTATGAATAGTATTAACTACATTTTAAATTTTATATACTCCATATATATTTAACATACATATTATTTGTTCCTTAGTCATAATATAAGAATAAATTCAATTTTTCAGATAAATTATTTTTCAAAAAATGAAATTTTACCACCTTTTAATGTAGAACCGTTTTTAAATCCAATATTCGATAGTTTTATATATTAAATATAAAAAAATTAAATTGTTCTTTTGAAGCAGGACATAAAAATTTAGTCTGGATATATTTTTTGTACTTTTCTAATAACATTTATATTTTGATGAATAAGGTAAAATACAAAATTTTAATTGAAAAAAACTTTTTAAATCGAAATGATTTATAGTGTTGAATTATGAATTTGAATGGTTTGGATGTATAATTAGATTATATTTTTATCATTTCATAAAATGTAGGCCATTATAAGTAATTTCACATTTAAATTTGACATAAACACATGTCAATATTTTGATTGTTTTTACTTTTTAGAAAATGCTTTTTGGTTTTGAAAACAAGATTTAATTCAAAATTAATTAATGAAACTTCAATGATTTTAATTTCGTAAAATAGAATTAATTTTTGAATATAGAATATAAAAATTAGATTATGGTAAATTTTTAGTATTTTTCTGAAAACATTCGATTTATGATGAATAGTGAAAAATACAGTGTAATTGTTTAAAAGTGAGTTTTTATTTAAATAATTATATACTTTATTTAAATTTATTTTAAGAAAAAATAGATATATAACACCTATATAAGTTAAATATAATTAATTAGATTAATTTAATAATAAAATTGTATTTGTAAAAGTTTATTGAACTTTTTAACATCTTTTAACCATCTCGTTGGCACATTTGAGAATTTTTATAAAACATAATTTTACCGTTTTTGTGAGTTGAATTTCAAAAAACTGATAGACACGGTTGAAATTAGAAATAAAAATGTGGTACAATATGATGAAAATAATTTTTGGTCAATAGTAACTTTTTGACTTTTATTTACCACGGTTAAATGTAAATAAGGTAACTAAAGGTAAAAATGATATTATAATTACCCTAACCCGTGTCCTAATTCTATTGGTTAAGTGTATTTTGACCAAAACCGACCTTAGGAATAAAATATTATCCTTTTTCTCCACTTGAATTAGATTTGGACATTTATTATTATTTTATTTAAAGAAGAGTTAAAATTGTAAATTTTAAAGTTTAATCACTAAACCATTTTTAATATATGGTTATACATATGCTAAATTAGATTATAAATATTCATTAGAAATATAAATATATTTTCTATATCATGGTATCTTATTTATAATTTTTAGACATTAAATAATTAAATTTATTTATCAGACAATGATGATGCAATAATTACATTATTTATAAAAGAATTAAATAAATGATATAATAAATATTAAAATAAATATAATTTTAATGTTTTGATACATTCCACTAATACTATATATTAATATGACATTTTTGTGATTATTAAATAATTTTTTTTGAAGTGGTAATGTTTTTATGACCTTAGAAAAAATCAATTACTAAATAATGTCGAAATTGATATAAATGAGTTTTAAAAAATATACTGTATTATTAAATTATACAGTAGTCCTAAAACTCTATGGTTCTAAAAAATGACTTATATAATAATATATATGTCATTATGGAAACACTTGGGGTTCTGTTATAATTTTATAGTAATTTTATTAACCATATAATATAAAAATACAAGCAGATATGATAAATGATAAACTATTTAACTAAGAGTTAAATAAAAAAGATATGGTTAATATGGTGGCATAAACATGTATAAGACCAATTGGTTTGAAACTATTTTGACCATAACCACGTATGTTTAGAAATAGATTCATTTGGAGCCATTAGAAACCGAATATGATTGTTTAATAAAATAATATTTCAAGTTTTTTCTAAGATGCCCCTCACCCCTCTTATAAAAGGGAAATCTCGCTTCTCTCAAAATCACACTTCCAAAGACATTTGGCTCGGCCAACCCCAGCCCAAATCTCATCCCAACTTCCCTCACTTCGACCTAGAGTCATTCCCTTTAGCAGAATTCCAATTTAAGTATCCCTTTTGTTCAAATCAAAAAGAAAACACCCAAAAAGGAGGTAATTATTTTATCACCTCTTTCAAACTTCTTTTCATCTTCCACTTTCTTTTTCTTTGATATTTCCATTAAAAAAGAATAAATAAAATACATTATACATGAAGTTATTTATTATAAATATGGTACAACCATACTCATTATTATGTCCATCTTATGGATGATAATGTCACCATTTGTGTGTACGTACGGCTTACCGTCTCCACATCGTGGTGTAATTTGTTATTCAACACTATGTTATTTGGATGGATTTAATTATGAGTAATATGTGTATAAATAATGAAACTAAAATTCTAATTTCTCATTACAATAACTATACCATACAATTATATACCTTTTAATCATTAAGTAAATGATGTCGTCGCTCGTGTGTATATACGACATACTGTCTCCACGACGTGATGAGATTCATTTCCACGTTCACCATTCAACAATGATTATAAAAATATATATAATTAATAAGTGTGTAATATATGAAATAATAATTCTATTGGATATATATATATATATTTGTGTGTGTTTACTTACATATATCTTATTCACAAACTTCCATTCAATACGATATGAAAACGGAAACAACGTTTATGCGTACGTACGACCTACTGTCTCCATAAAAGGTGTATTCCATTTCAAATATCTATATATTATACATATTTATATTATAAATATATATATGATATATAAATCATGTTTTATATTCTTAAAGTATTTAAATCATGATCTAAATGATAGGTTCAAGAATAACAAGTTAAAACATGTACGATAAAGAAATCGATTATTACTTGAGATGTAAATTTAACATGGAAATGATTATTAAATGGGTAGTATAAAGTTGAAAATGAATCATGTATGATATAGTAAATATTATTATGGTTCTTTTATAATTTAATAACATACTATGGTCATTATATAAGAGGTTAAACTTACTCTCGACCAAAAAAGTGCTTGGTAAGGGTTAATTCCTCAATCTACTTATTATATGAGCTATTTTCTAGGAAATATTTACTACCCATGCCCAATTTTTATAAAATACATTTTCAAATTTATTATTTTATGGTACTATTTAACTAAAACGTCATTTTTAATGTTTTTAATGTTTATTTTGTTAAATATTTCTCATTAATAACCATGTTTTCAAAGTGGTTTTAAGGATTTATTTATATGGACATGAATGTTTCAAAATGTTTATTACATTAAAAGGTTTCAAAGTGGTATGGGAGACATTGATTCCAAAATATGTTTTAAATTTCTTCCTTTATAAATTGTGAGAATTTTAAATGATTTCATGAAAAAGGGGTATTTTAACTCAAGGAGTATTACTGATCATTTTCAACTATATCATCATACTTTACTAGATATTATTCTTTATTGATGTTGATTTATTTGAATAAAATAATCCATTATATTGAATGATCTATGATATGTTTTTTGTGGATGTTCTATTTTTATACCAGTCATGGTTTATGGCTAATGTATTGACATTTAATATGCTAGTTTTAATAAGAATATTTAGGTTATGTTTCCAAAATTTCACATGAGTGATGAGTAGAGCCCACTATAGCTCCTCGATGCATCAGTAGGTCTAATGCGACAAACCAGTGTCTTGGCATAAGGCCTTGAAAAAAAATTACTTGTAGTCTTAGAATGATCCCTTGACTATGTGGTAAGGATGTCCAGTGTTAGGCATTCCCCAATTATTAAATTAATTATTACATGTGATTATTCGACTAGTATAATATCCATGTAAATGTCTCTATGGTAATGTTTGATTTATTATCTCGATATTATGTTCAAGTTTATGTTTAAAAGTATGTTGTTTTTATTACACATTATGATTTAAAATTTTATAGCTTATGCTAAAATATTTACCCTTACGAAGCATCTGAGCTCATCCATATCGTAGGTATTTTTTTCCCAGGATTCTAAGACGTGTATTATTTTTTACATGCAGGGTTAAGATAGGGGAATAATGGAGTTCTCAATCGATTATTTATGTTGTGTTTTATTTTGGAATGTGTAATGTAACATTCATTTATGTAATCTATTTTCCAAGAATACTAAACTAATAGGTCCTTCTGAAATTGATTACTTGTAATCTTTCTAATGTATTAAAATAATGAACTGGCTCCGGGCTTTTGGGGTTGGGTTGTTAAAGAAAGTATTAGATATTGATTAGTATAATCTATGGAAACTATATTAAGAAAAAAAACTCTGATTAGAGAACATTACCCTAAGATAGACTTTGAGGACTAGTATTGAAGAACTTCCTCGAGTATTTGTAATATAGAGATTTTGTGTATTTTCCAAGAAATACATCCCTGTCTGGATATGAACAGGTGGAGGAAACTCTGGATTATATGTACCTAGGAGTGAAAAATCCAACCAGGAGTTTTGTGCTTGACTCAGGGTATCTTGTTGCACGACAACGGGCCTTACTGTACTCTTGGTTACGACACTCCGAGGGGATATTCTTAAGATAATTCACATTTTTTTTATAATCCATTATAAATATTTTAGGATTAAATACATCAAAAATGAAAACATTTTTTTATTACCTACTTAAAATTACTTTTTTATTATAAAGAAAACACTTTTGAGGGAAAAGTGATAAACCGTAATAATAAATTGGACAATCAAAACACCCAGAAAATCAACTGGCCCTGCCCCACCCTAGCACCTATTCCATGATGAGAAGCCTTCAACGATGCAGTACCCCTTAGCAGACAGTAATAAAACATTTTTTTATAGATTATATGCATAATATTTTCAATTTGTGTTAGTTATTTTACAAGTTTAGAATTATGCATTGTGATTCATAAACCTAGCTAGTGTGTGAGATTGTTTATAAATGGCACCTAGTAGATGAAATTAGAACTCTAGAAAAATGCATGGTTTAAAGCGTAAGATGAATCATGTCATTCATGGTATTAAGCCAAAATTTATAAGGTAAATAGTCTTACACGTATTCTCATCATATGAAGAAATAGTATCATGTGTTAAAAGTTTGCGTAAATAATTCTCTATGTCATATGGCTTTGAAGGGAAAAAAGAGAAGAAAAGGATGGTAGAGAGTAAGGTGGATAAAGGGAATGGGGGAAATAGAGATTTTCCAATATGTGATAACTGTGGAAAGAGTCACCTTGGTAAATTCTTGAAGGGAATGGGAGTTTGTTATTAGTTTGGAGAAAAAGGACACTAAGTACGTCATTTCAAGGGTAAGAAAAAGGTTTCAAATGTATAATATTTCATCTTCAAGGTGTTGAGACACTACGTGAATTAATGTCCCAATCATCAGAGTAAACACCAAATGTTGATATTGGATACTAATCAAGTTATGATACTACCGCAAATGAAGAGTAATTATTAGTGTTCTTAAGTTGTTATTATATAACTGTATCATTTGAGTATTGCATTAATGATGTACAAGTTATAAGAATTATAATGTATATGAGGATTGTACTGCAATATATTTTCACTAAGGATTTGAGATTTTATGGTCCCAAGTAAATTGATAAAGTTTCAATTTAAAAAATTTGGAAAATATATGGTTAGAGGAAATGTACCCATAATATGTTACTAAAATTGAGATAACGATTTTGGAATAAGATATGATTTATTTGGACAACTTATTTTAGATATTCATGACTACGATGAAAATAATTAATTGTTTAATTATTCTATAATTGTTGGAGTTTAAAAAATTATTGGATATAAGGAGTATATCCAGTATTTTATTATGAATAAGGTAGAATTAATGTAATCAGTAGGGTTTTATGGTAATTCAAGGTGTTACAATGTTTTAAGAGTATACATAATGAAGGTATTCATATCTTATTACCTGGAAAAATAGATCTTTAATATTTTGACCATCTTTATAAATTTTGGAATGTGAGTTTAGAAAGAAGAATATTGGATAAGTATAATGGTTGGAATGAATTATGTTGGACATTGAATATTATTGTTTAAGCTTAAAACTTTTCTTTATATAATTTTTGAATTGTTATAAAAAGGACAACCCGGAGGTCGGGTTGGAACCCGTCGCGTTCAGCAAGGCCGTGAGACTTGAACCAGCAATCGGAGGGTAATAATGGTGCATCACCTACCATTGGCCTATGTGATGTCGTGGTTTGTATAATGTTGTTTTTTAAATATTCTGACAAAATAATTATAAATTCCTTATTTTTGGAACCCTGCTGGATTAGAATAAATAAAATATTTTTGAATTCTATTATCTTTTGGAGTGGAAGCTGAGTTTGTGGTAGGAATTAGTTGATGAATGAAACTATACTTATCATATTTTTTTTACATTCATTCAATGAATAAATTTATTCTTAATCTTTAAGGAAGGGATCCTAAAACTAAAAATATGATTACCTAATACCTTATGTTTTGTTGAACTGGTGATATTTTAAATCTTCATAGATTGATGGCTTTAAGGCCCTCAATTTTACACTTGTTTATGATTGATGACCTCAATAACTCCCTATAAATATTTAAGTTTTCCCTCCAATAGTGTGTCTTTAATTTCCACAAATCTTCTTCTAATCAAGATCATAATTTAGTGGTGATTTTTTCATTTCTCTTTCTCTCGTATTAAGACTAAATTTTGTTAACCCAATTTCCGATGTAGATTTTCCACAAAGGTATTTTTCTATTTTTAACCTTTTATTTCGAAGAAAAATTTCAAATTGCGAGGATGAAATTTTTTAATGGAGAGTAGAATGTAACACCCCAAGATTTCAGGGTACTTTTTCTCTTTAAAGTAATTCAACAACTTGCGCTACACGCAACACTGAGTTTAAGCACATCAGGACTTACCAAACTACCCGTTCAAAAAACAGTTATGAATAATATTAACTGCATTATTAATTTTATATACTCCATATAATTTTAATACCCATATTATGTGTTTATTAGTCATAATATAAGAACAAATTCAATTTTTCAAATAAAGGATGTATTTTTCAAAAAATGAAATTTTATGGCCTTTTAATGAATAACCCTTTTTAAATAAAATATTTGATACTTTTATATATTCAATTTAATGAAATTAAATTGTAGTTTAGAATCAGGATATAAAAATTTTTGTTTCGATATATTTTTGGCACTTTTCTGATAACTTTTATATTTTGATGAATAATGAAAAATTCTAAATTTTAATTGAAAACACCTTTTTAAATCGAAATTATTTATAGTGTCAAATTTTGGAATTTGAATTGTCTATAAGTATAATTAGATTATATTTTTATCATTTAATATAGTTTGGGTTATGATAAGTAATTTAACATTTAAATTTGACAAATAAACAAGTCAATATTTTGATAGTTTTTAATTTTCAAAAACCTGCTTTTTGGTTTTGACAACGGGAATTAATTTTAAATTAATTAATGAAACATATATGTTTTGAATTTGGTAAAATAGAATTCATTTTTTAATTCAAAATATCAAAATTATCTTAAGGTAAATTTTTTGTATTATTCTGAAAACTTTTAATTTATTGATAAATAGTGAAAAACACTGTGTTTTTGTTTAAAACCGACTTTTTATTTAAATAATTATTTACTTTATTTAAATTTTTTAAGTCAAAATAGTTATATAATACCTATATAAGTTCAATTTAATTCATTGCTTTCATTTTATTATAAACCTATATGTATAAAATTATATTGAACTTTTTAAAGTCTTTTACCCACCTCCAAAGAACATTTGAAAATTTACATAAAACATAATTTTACCGCATCTTTGTATTGAATTTCAAACATCCTAGAAACACGGTTGACATAAATACATAAACAATTTTCAATAAAATGAAAATAATTTATGGTGAATAGTAACTATTGACTTTTATTTACCACGGTTAAAAGTAAATAAGGTAATTAAAGGTAAAATTGATATTATAATTACACTAACTCATGTCTTAATTCTATTGGATAATTTTATTTCTACAAAACCCATCCTTAGGAATAAAATATGATCCTTTTGGTATAATTGGATTATATTATGACATATAATATTATTTTATTTCAAGATGAGTTAAAAGTGTACAATTCAAAATTTAATAACTAAACCATTTTTAAAATAGGGTTATACATAAGATAAATTCGACTATAAATATACATTAGAAATATAAAAATATTTCTACATCATGGTGTTTTTTTATAATTTATTGAAATTAAATAATTAAATTTATTTATGGAACAATGATGATGCAATAATTACCTTATTAATAAAAGAATCAAATAAATGATATTATAAATATTAAAATAAATATAATTATTATTATTTACACTAATTTTTTAGGTTAATATGACATTTTAGTATTGATTAAATTAATTTTTTTCTAAGTGATAATTTTTTTATGACTTAAACAAAAATAAAATACTAAATAGAGTAAATATGGACATAAATTATTTTTTAAAACAAATAATATATTATTAAATTATATAGCAGTCCTAAAAATATATGGTTCATCCAAAGGACTTATGTAATAATATATATTTAATTAATGAACCACTTGTGGTTCTTGTGGAATTTTATAGTAATTTTTCAACTGTATAATATAAAAATACAAGGAGACATGGTAAATGTTAATCTATTTAGCTTAGAGTTATATATAAAATATTAGGTTTTTATGGTAACCTATACTTGTCTAAAACCTATTGGTTGAGATGATTTAGTCTCATAACTACCTATTTATGTAAATAAATTCATTTGGAGCCATTATAAACTGAATATGATTGTACAATAAAATAATATTTCAAGATTTTCCTAAGGTTCCCTTCACGCCTCTTCTAAATGGGCACTTCCCCTTCTCTTAAAATCACACCTCCAAAGCCATTTGGCTCAGCCAAACCCTTCTGAAATATCCTCCAAACATCTCTCAATTAGACCTAGAGGCCTTCCCTTGAGAAAACTTTCAGCTTAAGGAGCCCTTTTGTTCAAATAAAAAGGAAACTCTCAAAGAAGATGTAATTATTTTATCACCTCTTTCAAAGTTCTTTTCATATTCCACTTTTTCTTTATTTGTTATTTCCATACCAAAATAATAAGAAAAATTCTTTATAAATACAGTAATGTTATTATAAATATGGTAAAACCATATACAATATTCTAACCATCGTTTTAATGATAATGCCACCATGTGTATGTACGTTGGCTTACCGTCTCTACGTCGTGGTTTAATTTGTTATTCAACACAAGGTTATTTGGATGAATATGCAGATGAGTAATATATGTATAAATAATGAAAAAAACATACTAATTTTTCTTTAAAATTACTATACCATATAATTCCATTGCTTTTAATCATTAGTGAAATGATATCGTTGCTCGTGTGTATGTACGGCTTACCGTCTCCACGATGCGATGAGATGCATTTCCACATTCACCGTTAAAAATTGATTATAAAAATATATATTAGTAATAAGTATGTAATATATTAAATAATAATTCTACTATATATATATATATATATATTTACGTATGTAAGTATGTATGTACTTACATATATTTTATTCACTTACTTCCATTCAATACGATATGAAAACGAAAACAGCGTTTATGCGTACATACAACATACCGTCTCAAAAAATGGTGATTTCCATTTCAAATATCCGTAAATTATACATATTTATATTCAATAAATATATATGATATATAAATCATGTTTTATATTCTGGAAGTATTTAAATCATGATCTAAATGATACGATCAAGAATAACAAGTTAAAACACATACGATAAAGAAATTGATTATTACCCAAAATGTTAATTTAACATGGAAACATTATTAAATGGGTTGTATAAACTATTAAATGAATAATTTTTGATATAATAAATATTAATATGGTTCTATTATAATTTAGTAATATACTATTGTCATTACACAAGATGTTAAACATACCCTCGAACAAAGGAAAGTGCGGGGTAAGGGTTAATTCCTCAATCTCATTATTATATGAGATTGTTTATGTGTAAGTCTTTTTTGGGAAATATTTATTATCCATGTCCATGCTTCATAAAATAAATTTTCAGAATTATTCTTTTAAGTCACTCTTTGACTAAAACACCATTTTCAATGTTTTAAATATTTATTCTGATAAATCATTCTCATTAATTTCCATGTTTTCAAAATGGTTTTAAGGATTTATTTATATGGACATGAATTTTTTAAAATGTTAATTCCATTAAAAAGTTTCAAAGTGGTATGGGAAAATTTGATTCAAAAATATCTTTGAAATTTCATCCTTTATAAATAGAGTGACTCTTAATTGATTTCACGAAAAAGAGGTATTTCACTCAAGGAGTTTTACTGATCATTTTCAACTATATCATCACCCATTAATAGATATTACTCTTTATTGAGGCTAATTTATTATAATATAATCTTTAATCTTGTATTTAATTAGTTGTGATATGTTTTACTGTGGATGTTCAATTTTTATACCATTCATGGTTTATGGCTAAATTATTGACATTTCGTATTCTTATTTTAATATGAATGATTATGTTATATATAAAAAATTTCATATGAGGAATGTAGAGGACTTAGTAAGTGACGAGTGGAGTTACTTATAGCTCACTGATGCATCATTATTTCTCATGAGATAAACTAGTGTCTTGTCATAAGGCCTTGACAGAAAATTTATTTGTAGTCTTGGCACGAGGCCTTGACTATGTTGTAATGATGTTTGGGGTTAAGCATTCCCTCATTTTGAAATTAATTATTACATTTGATTATTAGACTAGTATAATATCCAAGTGAATATTTATATGGTAATTTTTGATTTATTTTCTCCATATTAGGTTCATGTTTATTTTTAAAAGGCTGATTTTATTATTACATAACTTGTCTTAAAAGTTTATAGCTTCGGCTAAATTATTTACCCTTACTGAGAATCTGAGATCACCCCTTTCTTATGTTTTTTTCAAGTATTAAAGAAGTGTATTATGATTGAAATGGAGGGTTAATCTAGGGGAGTTATGGCCTTCTCAGTGTATTATTTATGTTTTATTTTATGTTTGAATGTGTAATGTAATGTTCATGTATGTAATCTATTTTCCAAGAATATTAAACTGGTCGGTCCTTCGGGACTAATTCCTTGTAATCCTGAAAATGTATTTAAATAATCCAACGGCTCCAGGCTTCTAGGGTCGGGGTGTTACAATTAATTTAAAATTAACCCCTCTATTGGGATGACATTTTAATTTTTTATAGTAAAAATGAACAAAAGTTTGCGAAGTATTTATTTCCAATTTAAATGTGGAAATGGTTGCAATGATCAAAATTTGTTTACTTGATAAAAATATTATCTTATTAAACTTTGAAACAAAATCAAAATATATTTTATCCTTATAAATAAGTTAAATTTAAAAGTTTTTTTTGAATTAAATAGGGGTATTTTTCAGTATTCATTCAAAAAAGATGTTTGTGAGAATAATCCCAAAAATTCACCCAAATATAATTTATACATTCAAAATTAAAAAGTGATTCTTCTTTTATAAAATCAAATTTCTGAATGTATCAAAAATTAATTTTATATTAATGAAAAAAAATATTATTTTTAGACATAGAAGGTCTTTACCGAAAACATTATCTTTTTTATCAATATATTTCATTTATATAAAAGAATTATGAAAAATATTTTGAAAGTAGTTAATAATATTTATATAACTAAGTTTAATGTCTAGGATATAATTATATTATTTAAATAACTAAAATAAAAAAAATAGATGGTTCATAGAACATCAGTGTTGCGGGTATTGTATGCCAACTCAGTGGTGCATGTATCGCACACCAACTCAGTGTTGTGTGCATCATACCCCAAGTCATTTTATTCTAAAATAAATATTTGAAGTATTTTTTTAATATAAATATATATATATATTTCTAGTTTCAAATGAAATGAAAAATAATTAAAATATAAATTAAACCGAAAAAAACTATTTCTAATAATCTTGGGGTGTTACACTCCCCCCTTAAAATGAATTTCTCCCCCCAAAATTCATCTGGGTTATGAGAGGGTTGTTACTTGAAAGTTTCATCCATATAAACCCACATCATAAAAATGAATACTAAATCATTTCTTTAAAAAGGGAATATTGGAACTATAATAGTTCCCCAAAGTAACATATAATTGTGTTCCATTATAGGAGAACATAGGTTGGGAGTGAATATAGGACTTGGATAAAAAGAATAAATATTTTTAGGGAGTTAATAGGGTCACCAATCACAAAGAAGTGAATGATTAATGGAATGTTGAGGGACTCAAATTCATAAATCTATGATAATTTAAAATTCCACCATCTCAACAAAAAAAAGTTGTTAGGAAAAAAAATTGATTACTTTCAAAATGTTGAGTAATTATTAATTTATTTCTATAAAAAAATCATACTTTGTTTGTGATTTGATAAAATTATAATACATCCATTAGCTCAAAGAATTAATGTTTATAAATAGACTTTTAATATATCTTAAAGATAAAAAATGAATCAAAAGTATAATTATCAACATGAATTGATCTATGAAAATTAACACTACTAGTTCAACATAAATATTGATTCATTAAAAAATAAATATACATTAACCAATATGTCATGTAGGCCAGTGGTTGGTGTGAAACCCTTATGGTCCTTCGGTCATTGTTTCAAGACTCGTGGCCTTGAAAAACATGATTGGTTGTCATATAACATACATTAGGTCCATTTTTAAAACCATACTAATATAATTTTCAAAATATATAAGAAGGAAATCGTTGAAATAAGTTTAATCACCAAATTGCCTTTTAACCAAGGTTTTCAATACAAACTCAGTGCAAAAATACTTTTTCTAAATTTAACATTAACTTTTAATGAGTGGTTGACCTTATAATCCTTCTAAACTATTGAAATCCAAGACTTTAGAAAGAGAGTCATGAAATCAAATTGACATTGATTCCCCTATATATCAAAAAGTAGAACATGTTTTTCTGACTTTAGACATGTGAATACCCTCATTGAATATTCTCTTGAAACATAGTAATGCCCTGAATTACCAAAAATCCTTTTGGAAAACCTGCATTCTTCACTAGTCCAATGTGTATTGGATCTATTCCTTAAATCCAGAAAAACTATAAACTTCATTGGAGATATTATAAACCACCGATCAACAAATCATTACTTAACTCTAAGGTAATCATTACTATCTAATTTACTTATTCATATAAAATTTATCTTTATCCAAACTTCATTATCTCAATGTTAGGAACTAATTAAGGGTTACCTTCCCTTAATCAAAATATCATTTTTTTCAAAGGGAATGTGTAAATTAAAATCTTTATATAGATTATTCCAAAATTGAGGGATTTAATAAGTATGATTTTTATGTTCATAAAATATTATTTTTTATTATGAGTTATTATATTATTTTGATAATGATATTTAACCAATGTTAAGAAGGGACGCCATATTGATAATGTTGATATATCATCATTAAGGTCAGGAAAGATAATTCTTATGTCTATGTGTTTGTATTTTTGTTAATATTCATTATTAATGCATTTTTTTGAATTTATTTTCATTAATTTTAGTGGTAAAATAATTAATTTTTCAATAATTTAGAGGTTTTTACATTTTTTTAGAAGGATTCATTTAGGTTTTAGGTAAATGAAAAGAAGAATAACTAATTTCAAATATTGTTTTGAAAAAATAATTTTAAAAATGAATGAGATGACAAAGGATTATAAAATATTAAAAAGATATTCTGACTAAATGATCTATGAAAACTTACATGAAACAACAATCCTAGATTGACCATGGTTATCCAGTGAAATATAAGTGACTAAAGTATAAATCCTTTTATGAAGGCACTGGGGGAGCGTTCTGAAGATTGGAAGCACTAGACCATTGTAATCATTGAGTATAAAAGCTCGATGTGAAGCATTTATGATTAATATAGAACCCTCATATATTTTGTGGAACCTCAAAAAATAAATGTTCTATGTGCAAAAATAACATTCCTACTTAATATAGAAGGTAAATTAATAAAATATGAAAAATTATTAAAAAAAATTGTGAATGTATTCCTTTCTTTCTAGTGTTCACCCATTATCATCGCATGTTATACTATAAATTGAAAAGGAATTCCATTGATTGATATGTGGGATATTTAAGGAGCATAAACATAAGCTCCTTTACCCCTAAGAATACCATGAGTATAATTAAATCATTATTAAATATTCTTTCAGTTCACTATTGTGACAACCCCCACCCCAGTAACCCATAGTCAGTGCCATAATATATTTCATTTGAAAATACACAATAGGTAAAATACTAAATTACCCATTATTTTAGATGGTTTGGATAAATAGATAACTAAATTATAACTATTTTATATTGGGAATATATAATAAAACACAATTCCTAACAACAAAAAATTAACTACATCCTTGAAATCTAAATCAAATATCACTTCTTCATATCCTGGGGAAAGGAAAAAAATGATTGTGAGATAAATCAATCATTAAGGGTAAAGTAAATAATAATTTATCATGAATCACCAATAATAATAAAACATGAAAGGTAAATAACAGAACATAAATTCCATTTAAATAACATGACTTCATTAATAGATAATGCTTCAACAATTTAGAAAGTTAAATAATTGAAAACTCATCCATTTAAACAATAAATTGAGAATAAAATATCATAGTGAAAATATAAAGAATAATAATAACTTAACTCTTAGTAGTTGAAATAGATAATTATTTAACATTATTTCTTGAGCACATGATCCATCTACCGTCATCACCTTTCACTTAACGGTTTACAATATAGGTAAAACCCTATTTAATTTGGTCACGTATTTTCTTCATGACACATAATGATGTATTGAGGGGATATATAATTCTAGTAATCACATATCACTATAAGTCCAAAATATTTCTAATACATAAAATAATTTATTTAATTTTTTATTCCATATTCCTTGTAATGAAATATATATGTATTTGGTAATGGGTATAGATTTATGTGTATTCCCCCATTTACTCAAAATATGTTCAATGTAAACACCATATGTAAAAATTGGTGTATGTTTTATGAAATATCTATATCCATAATAAATGAATATATATTTAAATATATTTATTATAAATGTAATATCCAATTAATAATGGTCACAGTAAAGTGATTTTTTGGTGAGAATGTTAATAACCAGAAAAGAGTGTAAGATTTCACAGTGACTTTTACTACTTGGTAATTTTGTATTTAATTACAAATAGATGAAATAATACTAATTAAAACATAAAATAACCTGAATTATGAATAAATTGTTATATTACATGTCAAAGAGCCAGTATATACACCACATAATAGTGAACTGGTGAATAATAATAAATAACTCTCAATGGAATGTAAATTGAGACAAAAACTCTAAACCCATGATTCATTTGTATTTTATCTTATTTTAAAAATAATATATTTGTTTAGAAAAGTTTATTAATTAATTATGGAACCATATTAATATTTATTATTTCATATATTTTCATTTTTATAAAATCTTATAACTAATTCATTAATAATCGTTCATTATATTAATTTATTTTGATGTTAATTTCATTATTTTCTAATGCAATTTTTTTCATTAAATATATTTTTTTATTCACATATTATAGAGTTTAATCATTTCTAAAATATTTATCAATATATATATATATATATATATTTCTTATTTTAACATAAATTTTACTTTTTAAACCAATATTGATTGATGTTAATGAAAAATGAATTATGTTATGATCATGGAGACGGTAGACCTTACATACACAAGAGTCATGTTTCCATTTTTCAATGATGATCATGGAATAGAGTCAATTAATGTATAATATTTCCATAATGATAATAATATCATAAATACCATATAATTTACTTATATATGTCTTAAATTTTTTGTAGTTATGAAATGATATTCAGGTCACTTCATGTAGGCAGTAGTCCACACATACATGAATGATATTATCATATTTATGTGAGTAAAAGGGAAAGAACAAAAATGATATATATTATCTATAATGAATGGTAAGTATTTCATGAATATCCTAATTATATCATGTATGTCACATAAAATCATTAACATTATCTGTATCTCCTTCTATGTGAAGCATTAATGAAGCATGAATCACATTTCTTCGCGAGGCAATAGTATGTCGTACGAACGAGCAACGTTATCATATCTCCTGTGGAATGGAAGGAAAAAATATATTTACATATATGTGATATATGGGAAAATTTAATTATAAATATGTTATAAATATAATATATATTATTTAGATCCATTTTCTTACCTAATATTAAGAGGTTGAATTAGAAAAACAAACAACATCGGTTCTTGAGATAGTAGTCGCTCGTACACACAGATGATGATTTTGTAACCCATATAATAGAAGTTGAGGTGAATTTTGGTAATTAGATAATTAATAAAACAAAAAAGTATATGGTAAATAAATATATCATTATATAATAACTGTATAAAAATAGAAGAGGGTGTAAATGAAATAAAATAAGGATTTTTGTTCTAGAATATTAACTCTTCTTCAGGGATCTTCATTAAGATTTAACTAAATCATTCAAATGACATATTAATTACAAAAATAAGAATTATATAATTTTTTAATGTTTTTTTTGAATTAATAGGTTATTTCATGGATTTTCCCATGTGGTTTTAATGATGGAAAAGTAAAGTAGAGTGGGTGGACTTTTATAAGTTAGGTGAGTGGCAGATTTGTAATTTTAGAGAAGATTTTGGTGTAACAAGGATTTTACTGAAAAAAGTTCTCAATAATGAACAATATTATATACATGAATGGTTATGATCAGAATATTTTCATATAATGGTTTTTGGAAAAATTTTGGGTCCTTTTTTAACTTTTATTTTATGTTCCTTAACCTTCTAAACTCAATTTTACCTCAATCTCAATAATTAATTTTAACTGCAATCACAAATAATTATGGGAAAATGGTAATATAAACTAATTATAAATTATAAAATTTTATTATATAAAACATGGAATATATTTTTAAAAATGTAATTCACATATTTTAATAAATTTAATTTAAAATTAATCTTGCCAATGTAATGAGTTAGTGGGTTTTTAAATTAAAAATGTTCAAAATATTGAAAAAATTTTATTTAAAAATTTATAATGAAATTGATTATTATTTCCAAAAATAGAATGATATACATATTATTAATCTAATTCTACATTTAAACCAAATAAAAATATTATTAATCATTATAACTTATTCAAATGAAAATTTATTTTTTAATTGTACTCAATATTCATCATTATTCATCAAAAAATAAAAATTGTCATAAAAATCCATAAAATTAAGCCTAAGTTAATTTTAGTATTACAATTTAAAAAATGAAGTTTATTTTTGGGAAGTTAGTTTTCAAATAAAATTAAATATTGTTATTAATTTTTATGTAGAGAGCAAGATTAAACCATCCATCAAAAAAATAACTTTTTTCAAAAAACATTTTTTTATTTTTAATTGATTATTATCTTATTTCAAACCATCAGTAACCATTATATTCATATTTATTTACTACTATTAATAACTAAAAAATTAACCATTGGGTGTACTTACCATATAAAATAATTTAATTTTTATAATATTTTACATTTCATTTAATATAAGTTTTTCCTATAATGGTAGATAAACTCAATGTTCTGTATAGAGAAAAATAAACACATTGTTACATGAAACAAAAGAAAAACTAAATTATGTTTGTAATATAAAATATTAAAGATATTTAATTTAACAAAATATAAATATATTTTAATATAATTTTGTGTTACAATATTTCCATTAAAAAAAATTCCTTGAAATTTCATAGATGTGCCCTTCAAAAGAGATAATGGAGGTTCTTCTTCATAATATCTAACAGTTCCCATGATGCTTTTGAATTTCATTATTCCTCCAATGTACCTTTACTATAAATTTCTTATTATTCCCCAATAATTTATATCTATTATCAAATATATAGATGGGTTCATCAAAGTATGATTTATAAGGTTCAAATTATATTTCATCAGATATGAGAATGTGGGTTCGGTATGGCATATACATCCTAAACAATGATACATAAAATAAATCATTTACTTTTGAGATAAATGGAATTTTTTTAAATTAGAAGAACCAAATACAATTATTCCTAGGATATAAAATGGTTATATAATCCTAGGGATGATTTTATCATTCTTAACATACATGATAATATACTTCCACAAATATATTTTCAAGAATACGTGATCTCCCACTTGGAATTTGATATCATTCATCTAATTATCATAATAACTCTTTTTCCTAATTTGAGCTTCTTTAATGTGATACTCATTATCCATTACATTTTTGTTTTCACTTCATCATGTTTTGGGAAAATTAGTCTCATTTCACCAACATCATCTCGTCAAGTCAGAGTATTACATTTGTTTCTATATAATACTTCATACAGTGCTACTTGGATAAATGAATATATACTATTTTCATAGTAAAACTATACTAAAGGAAAATAATGGTCCCACATACCTTCAATTTCATGTGATCATGACCTCATCATGTCTTCCATTTTTTGAATAGTTTGTTTGAACCTTCCAATAGTTTTATGATAGTAGGCGGTTCTCAAATGTAGCATAGCATGAGGAGGCGTCAAATAAATCTTCTTGAATTTAGATGTATTACATGGATCCTAATAATAAATATTTGATACGGGTATGAAATGAATTATTAAAAATTAATTAATATAGATACTTTCAAATTTTTTCAAGTGGTAAATATTCTCATATATCAAGGAAATGTGATGATTTGGTTAGGTGATCAATGATAACCATTAGTTAATCATTCTTTCTATGAGTCCTTGGAAGTCCTGTGACAATTTCCATAGTAATTTCATCATATTTTCCCATTGGAATAGGTATATTTTTCACGAATCATATTTTATGATATCTCATAGCATTCACATGTTGAAGAAAAAACCCATACACTCATAATCTGCAATTTCAAGCTTTATGTTATCCCCCCAAAAATGATCTATCAAATACCTAAACATCATTGTGCTTCCGAAGTGTATTGTAAAATTTGATCAATGAGAATATTCCAACAATTCCCTTTTTATTTCATGTTTAGATATAATACATAATGTCCTTCCAAATTTCAAAATACCATATTCACAAATGAAGTGTTCTAATTTCTTATCTTTAGTATGATTAACTATCATCTAAAAGTTATCATCATCATATTTGAGAACTATTTCTCTTTTCTAGTCAATATAGTTTTTCAATCCTTTTAAAAATGATTAATGTATATTCTTACTTAATAATTCTAATATCCATATTTACTAGATCCATGAACATAAGATCCATCTCAATCCTCAGTTTGGTCAAAACCACAAAATATTATCTTCCCAGCAGAACATCTTCCTTAGTTTTTTCATGTGTGTTAGTGTATCAATAAATCATAATCCTTTGGTATCTAAAGACCCCACCTATGTCTCATATTTCAAAATTTCTATGAAAAGACCTAATTTAAGATTTTATAATCAGTGTATATCTCATATCCTTCATAATAAAGATAACGTCTCCATATTTTCAAATAAAATATTACATGTTCAAACTCATGATCATGGTTTGTATAGTTAGATTCATTTCTCTTCAAATTCCTTGATTCATATGCAATAACATCACTATTTTTCATTATGAAACAACCAATTCCATTATTTAATGCATCACTATATAATACAAACCACTCACTTACATATAGTAGAGTGAAATTTAGTGCATTGAAAAATCTCTTCTTTAGTTCACAGAAACTATCTCTACATCCACTTTCCAAAAAAAACATAACCCCTTTCATATTATACTTCTTAATAGGTTATCCAATAAACAAAAATTTTGAGTAAATCTTCGATATTAACCTTATAAACCAATGAAACTAAATAAATTAGTTATTTTTACTAGTATAATCCATTATTTAACTAACATTGACGTCAAAAGATCATCTGACATTCCATTATTGGAGAAAATATAGACCAAAAACAATATTATTTAATATATAAATCATTCATACTAAATTTCCCTTATAACACATTAATTTTAATATTATTAAAAAAATAAGCAATTGATTCTCATAGTCCCCATTCCTTTTATAATTAACCAATATATCGTCATTGAATACCACGAAAAATCATCTAGATATTCCTTTAACTCTCTATTCATTAGATCCATAAAAATAGAGGATACATTAGTCAATCCAAATGTAATTAATGTAAAAAAAATTCCTTACCTTATTAAAAAAAATATGGGTTGTATTCCCCCTTTACATTCAATTTGTTATACACGTATCAATGTTTTATCATTGAAAAATGTTGTGCTTAATGAGGTTAGTCGAGTAATTCATCGATATGAGGGAGATGATAATTTTTCTTTAATTTAATAGCATTTATGACCTTGTGATCAATGCTAAACCACATGGGTCTATCATTATTAGTAACGTAAAGAATATGGTATCTCCATGGTAAAGCGCGGAGGTGAATATATCCATTACCACCCATCTTCTATAAATTTTTCTTCAACTCCATTAATTCCACAGGGGCCATTCTATAGGGAAATGTGATATTGGTCCTGCATCATGAATTAAATCAATGAAATACTCATCATCATTCTCTATGGTGTGTTCTTATAATTAATTTTTGAATACATAAATTTATTCTTGTACAATAGGTATATCCTTATATTTAAGATTACCTACTTCATCCCTTGATGTTGTTTTATCTACTTCCCAGTGTATCTCATTAAATATAGATACTAGGTTTGGATCTTGATATGACTCGTTTGATGAAGTATCTTCTGTAATGATAATTAATTTTATATCTTCCCCACAAATTATAAATTTCCTTATTATTATAATAATTTTCTTCATCATATTTTTAAATCTAGTCCATACGGAGGATTATTTCAAATTCAACTGTAGGTATGATAAAATAATTAGAAAATAAAACACATTTATTGTCATAGTGATGACTGAAAAACACATATTTTTTGCAATGAGAACCCCCTAAGGGATGTGAAAAGAAAGAATTATATTACTTAAAATGCTAAATGACTAATTTTATTAGAAAAATTGGAAGATATTAACATTTGAAAGGATCCATAATCAAATAAATCATTAGATATTTAAAGACCCATAAAATTCAAGGGAAATTTTTTCTTAATTTTCTTTTGGATTTTACATGAACGCAGTTTCTGACGGCACTTGATTCTGAGGCCCGGTGAGCCCGGAATTATTTTCCGAAGTTTGTCCTGGGTATGTTCAGTGAACGAACGAGCGGGTTTTTCTAACTTTTGAACCGTTTCTCGGAATCGAATTCAGAGGGAACCGATGGAACCGTAGCGCCAGTAATTTCTTAGGAACGCCTTTCCTGGAGTTGTGTTTTCTCGTTATGAGTTGTTTAAATTTATGGATTAAGTGTTAGTGAAATAAAATTTTTGTTAAGAATTTTATATCTCTTATCCATGAGTTAGAACCTAAGTGTAGGAGTTAGGGTGGGACCCACTGTTTTTTAGTTTCTCTTGAGTGGATTAATGGGGGGGTGGGGCCTACATGAGCCCCACCTTTTCAATTCCCTTAACTCCCTAACTCCCCTTAACGCCCCACATAAGTTATGTAACCCTTATAACCTTTTAACTTCCCTTTAATTGGGTGACTTTACCTCTCCTCTCATTAAGTATGCCAACCCCCAATTCAATTAATTAAATTAAGTTTTGAATTTGGAATTGTGGCTTGAGTTAATAAAATAAGGATGAGCCTAATTTTATTCTGGTTGGTTGTTGTGTGTGGACATTGGAGGAGTGAGCGCTTGGGTGTTTTCATCTTCATCATGAAGAACACCAAGACTTCGACGAAGAACATCAAGACATCGACGAAGAACGTCATCACCGTAAGAAGAGATCGATGGGTCGTCTCTTCTCCTCCTCGCAGCCGATGTGTTTTCGAAGATCGACGACGCACCCTCTTTCGATCTTCTTCCCGTGTCAACGAAAAAGAGACGCCACTTCCTCCTCGGGCATTCTCCGTCAACTTACGGAGCTTCACCTCGCGACGTCTTTTTTCCGCAGTGAACCCCCGTTCTAGCTACACTCAGGTAGGGGTTTATTTTATTTAATTATTTTTGTCTGTGATTTCTAGTTTGTCGTTCTTCATGGATATACGACTAATTGTTATCGACTAACGACAGGGGGCCGGACCGCATAAACATGGCCGGCCCTCCACCTTATTCTTGTTTGATTCTTTATGGTTGGGACTGAATGGCGTGGTGTCGTCGCACCACGTGGAATCGTATGGCAAAGTATTGCGCAGTGCCATCGTGTCGCGCAGAGAGTTGAACAAGGATGTGACGTCATAGCGCCGCGTCGAAGAAAACCGAAGACATCGCAGTCGGAGCGGGGCCACGGTGGAAGGGCGCAGTGCCGTCGCACCGCGCCGGATGAACCAAGTCACGGCCAGTTCCGGGTTGCGGTGGAGCAGGGTGATCGGTGGTCGGTTCCTGGCCACCGGTGTCGGCGAAGAAGGGGACCGGCCGTCACCGGTCCCGTGGAGGCAGAAACCGGCCAGCCGGACAGGTGTGAAACTGGGGGAATTAATTCCCCCAGCCGGCCTACAAACAGCCCCCAATTAAATGGGGGGTTGCGGTTACACTAGGGGGCAGGCGCCCCCCCCCCCCCCCTTTGCCAACGGCTGGGCCGTTGGCCGAGCTGGCCAGCGCGCTGGGCGCGCTGTGCCCAGGCCGGGCCGGGCCGCGTCGGGCCGGTCCGCGCCGGGCCGGGCCGACCCGGACCCGGGATGGGTCGACCCGGTTCGGGCCGACCGTGGGGTCTTAGGCCGGGTCGGTCCGGGCCCGAAACCCCCATTTTCGGACCGTCTTTGTTCTTTTACCCATAACTTGGGCTACGTACCTCCGATCGACGCACCGTCAGTTGCAATGCGATCCTTGAATCGATGCGGTCGTTTCGGTATATCGCACTCAAGGTTTCGGAATACTTTGAGTTCGTCCGGGTTGGTTCGTACACGAAACCAACCGGGCCCTCGGAGCGGAAATGCTCATATCTTGAGCTTCGGACGTCCGAATGACGTGTCTTCAACTTTGTTGGATTACTATAAGTGAGACGGATCTTTTAGATTACTCTGCTCGAGGTTTAGATGTTGTCGGAGTGCGGTCGGGTTGGTTCACTCACGAAACCAACCGGGCCCCTGGAATGAAAAAGACAATAACTCACAGACCGAGCGTCGGATTGACGCGCCGTATGTCTCATTGAATTACTCTTGATAAGACGGAACTTTTGGCATACTTCGCCCGAGTTTTGGATGCAGTTGGATAGTGGCTGGGTTGGATTGTACCCGAAATCCAACAGGGCCCCTGAAACGGAAAAGCTGATATCTTTCAGACCGGACGTCTATTTGATGAACCGTCAGTGGCGTTGGTGATCACGTTGAGAAACGGTCCCTATGAGTATAACCTATGAGATTTCGGGGTACAGTTGAGATACGGCCGGGTTGGTTCGCTCACGAAACCAACTAGGCCCCTATGACGAAAAAGGCTAATAACTCATAGACCGGGCGTCCAATTGACGCGCCGTCTGTTGCGTTGAGAACCCTATGATGAGGAGGTCCATTGAGATATACATTCGTGGGACTTTGAGATACTTGGAGTATCGACCTGTAGGTCATTGAATGGACCCTCCCGGAGATGAGTGTTCAGAGTACGGAGAACATGTAGCCAGCTGAGACCTGACGACTGCTTGACCGACTCGACCTGGAGTGAGTCGACTCGCCCAATGGACGGAGCGCCCGGTAATTGGCGAATGACCCACGACGGACGGAGTGCCCGGTAGTTGGCCGCAGACCCGCGGTGCTCGACAGGAGGAGTACCTCTGTAGGCTATTAGGGGGAGCACCCGGTATTTGGCGACAGACCCACAGCGGACGGAGCGCCCGGTAGTTGGCCGCAGATCCGCGGTACTCGATAGGAGGAGTACCTCCGCAGTCTTAGGTTAGTGAGTAGTACCTCAGAGTCGTGACATTACCACTGTACACTCCAGAGACGGGGCTCTTCAGCAGTTACAGTTTTGTTAATGAAAATCCTGGTTTGAGCTGAGTCTATGACCTTTGTGTTTCCTCATGATTGAGATGGGTTACTTGATAACTTTGGTATATGTATGGGCATATACCTGGGTAATGGTTATCCGTTGATCTCATAATCCTTGTGTTTCCTCATGATTGAGATGGGTTACTTGATAACTTAGGTATATTTATGAGCATATACCTAAGTAGAGGTTATCTGTTGAGATCTTCTTTGTGGTTATCTGTAACACCCCGAGCATCCACGATACGCCTCTCTTTCAATAATGCAATTGCTTGCATTGTACGCAAGTTCGAGTTCTAACACACCGCGACTAATCAAAGTAGCCATTATGAATAGTATTAACCACTTTTTAAAATTATAGAAATTTTATATTTCAAAATGGAATTCATTTTTGTATTCTTAATATCGAAATTAGCCTAAGTTGAATTTTTCGTAATTTTATGAGAACTTTCATTTTTTATGAATAGTGAAAAATACTTAAAACAACTTTTTTGATCAAAATAATTTATAGTGATAAATTATAATATTGATTTGTTTTAAAGTATAATTGGAATATATTTTTACCATTATATCCAATGGTGGTCATTAGAATTAATTTAACATTGAAATTGGACATAAACAATTGCCAATCTTTTGATATAAATTGTTTCTTAAAAACACGCTATTTGTTGTAACAGCGGGAATTAATTATAAAATTAATTAATGCAACTTATATTTTTGGAATTTTGTAAAATAGACATCATTTTTGAATTCGAAATATCAATTATAGCTTAGGGTGAAATTTTGGCCTTATTCTGAAAAACTTCAATTTTTGATGAATAGTGAAACAACTAAGTGGTTGTCAAAAATGGATTTTTCATTTAAATGAAATATTACCACTTATGTGATTTGAATTTAAAAAATCCTACATACATGGTTGTCATTAAGATGTAAAATGTGGTTCAGTGAGGTTAAAATAATTTTTTTGGTGAATAGTAACTTTTAAGTTCTTAATCGCGATTAGAGGTAATTAGTGTAGTTTAAGGTAAAAATAATGTTTTAATAATATGAGATGAGCTTGACACATGTCCTACCCCAATTGTATGTTCCATGGACGACCAAGACAATCCATGGGTCAACTTGGGGACCCCATGGAGCCACTTTAGTTGGAAAATGACATAAATACCTTTTATTTAATGTTAAAGTAAAAAATGACACAAACATGAAATGTTTTACTAAAAAAATTTTTACATCGGGTTATACAAGTCATATTTTTGACTATAAATAGTCATTGGAAAGATAAAAATATTTACTACATCATAGTATTTTTTTTATAATTTTTAGACATTAAATAAATTAAATTATTTATGACATCATGATGATGCAGCGATGACCTCATTATTTAACGATTTAAATAAAATAAAAAGATAATGTAAAACCCAAGGCTTAAACTTGTCAAAAACCTATTGGATGAGGCGATTTCGAACCCTTATCACCTTAGCCTCGAATTATATAAGTTTTGTTCCTCTAAAATCCGAAACTCATTTTATAATAAAGTGACTTTTCTTTACTTTCCAACAGTGCCCCTCCTCTCCACTTATAAAAGTCCCCCACCTCTACCACCTCATTCACACTTTCATGCCATTTGGCTCAGCCAAACTCTGCCCAAATACTCTCCCAGCTTCCCTCCCTTACTCCTAGAAGTCTAACTTTGGGCATAATTCTTCCCAAGGAAGCCTTTGGCTCAAATCAAAAAGAGTTACCCGATTTTGAGGTAATGTCTTCTCTAATGTTGTTTTGTATTATTTAGCTTCTACAACCCCTTGAACTCTTTTTATTCATTTCTTCTGTAACAACACCAGTATCCTCAATATACTAGGATGTTGTTATAACGAGTATTCGAGCTACACTTACACACACATACATCTAATGGTTAAAGAACATACGGTTTCTGTGGATGGCGAATTTCTGCCTCATGAAACGATGATTGTTCAACACTCATAAAACACCTTCAAAGGTGGCCATTAAGATGTCACTCTATTTATAAATGATATATAATATGTTTATGTTTTACTTAAGGTTCTGTATTTTTCATTTATGGCATACCTTTATTGATTCCATTATGGGTAAACGCGATATTTTCATTTTAGGAAGTGCGGACTACCGCCCCCTCAAAGTGATTTGAATCATTAAGGCCATATGTGGGATGTATAAAGGATGGAGTAACTGATATTATATATGATGTTATACTGGAATTATAATATACCTTTATATAATTATTATTTCATTAAATATGAAATAGAAATGAAAGTAGCGTTCATGCGTACGTACGGCTTACCGTCTCCATGAACGGTGCATTTCATTTCTTACCTCTAAACGTTATGGAATATTATAAATGCATGTATATACTGGATATATATGAGATATATGATATTTATATCATGAATATAATTCTGAATATAATGGATATTTCACCACATGAACAAATTGTAATTATAAGAAGTTTATTGTTGACTCAAGTCCCAAAGATCGACAAAACGACCGTTATTAACTTAAATAATTACATAATGTTCATAACATTGTAATAAGTGATATAAAAAGGATAATGAAATTGAAAATGGTTCTTAATAAGGTAGATATTAACTCTAGTTTATTATTCAGGAGGTTAAAGAACGGTTGAGTCAAGTCGGACACAAGGTAAGGGAACTTCTTAACCCAACTTCCATTCTTTGGGGTAATCTCCTACTTTCAAATTATGTCATGATATTATTATGTCCTATTTTGTATTTTTACTTTCTTTATTTGTACCTATAGTGAATACACATAATAGATCTATTTTATTTTAAAAATGATCTTTTTAGGGACTTCGTCTCAATCTCCTTTCATTGAGGCATATTTGGTTTTATACACAACCCTCTTTTATACGGTGTATAAACCCCTTTGACTTTTACATTTATTCAAAAGGAATCCTTTTTATACGAAGCGTTTTACTAAACGACAAAAAGTGAATGTTTTTCTTTCCGTATATATGCGGTGACAATGACTTCTCCGCCGCCGTGACCATTATTTGAGTTTCTTCTTCCTCTACAAGCCATCACTTTTTTTAATGAAAAATAAATACAATGTTTTAACTTTATTTTATTTTGGTATTGAAAATGGTTTTGAAAGTGTTTTTATTATATCAATGTGTTGTATTGATATCTTGTGATTGAAATGTGGAAATGTTATGTTTCCTTTATGCATGTTTTATGTGATACGATTATGTTATGGTTTATGATATGTTTAAACCTATTCATATGAGGAATGCATTGGACTTAATAAGTGACGGGTGGAGCCCGCTATAGCTCCTCGATGCATCGGCAGGTCTCATGAGACAAACTAGTGTCTTGCCACGAGGCCTTGACAAAATCTTATTTGTGGTCCTGGCACAAGGCCTTGGCTACGTGGTTATGATAGTCTGGCATTATGCATTCCATCATTATGAAAGTGGTTATTGATATTTCATGTGATTATTCGACCAGTAGAATATCCATGTGAAGAAGTAAATGGAATTATCTCATTTTACTTTTGCCATATTATGTTTAAGTTCAAGTTTAAAAGGCTTTGGTTTTAGTTATACTTTTCCTTAAATGTTTATGTTTATTGATGAAAGCTTCCGCTATATTGTTATCCTTACTGAGCATCTGAGCTCACCCCTTTAAATGTTTTAATATTCTTCAAGATGTGAAGAAGTATAAAATGAATGACCTGCAGGGATAATATAAGGGGATATGAAGAGAAGATGTTGTAGTTTTGTTTTTCACTTTATGATGTAATGTAAGACTTATAAAATTATCTAGTGTTTCCAAGGCTACTAAACTAATCGGTATTTCGAGACTTGATCTTTTGTGATCATGCCAATGTTACGAAGTAATGCACCGACTCTGGGTAGCTGGGGTCGGGGCGTTACATTATCCTTGTTGGTTTTAGTGAGACCTTGAGGGTCTTTGGGTCCCTACTGAGTATCGTTATACTCACCCCTACACGGGCTATGCCTGCACCTCGTTGTGTT
The DNA here is from genome assembly GCA_963277665.1 of Viscum album. NCBI lineage: Eukaryota > Viridiplantae > Streptophyta > Magnoliopsida > Santalales > Viscaceae > Viscum > Viscum album. The sequence goes on along the minus strand of OY728151.1, from coordinate 496,479,498 downwards.
GGTTGCAGACGATGGGCAGTGCTGACGGAGGCCGAGTGTTCGAGGACTGGATGGTACACGGAGGTGGACTACTCGACGAGTCAGTGTCCGTAGGTGGACTTCACGGTGAGATGACACTCGGAGGAGGTTGACGGGCGAGAGCGTTGTGGAGGCTATCTGTACCTACCCTTCAGGTAGGATCCGTGGTGGACGATCCAGGAGCTGCGCCATCTGTACCTACCCTTCAGGTAGGATCCGAGGAGGATGACCCTGGAGCTGCTTCTGTCCTTCCAGCTGTTTTCTTTTTCTGTTGTACATTGTTCAGTTGTATTTTTACTTTCATTTGGGTTTGTATACTGTCCCATTTACCTTTCATCACTTCTCTTTGTACTTAGTGTTTTACTTCTGCTTGTACTCTGTGGTGTTTTGTTTACTTTTATAAAGCCAATTCCTTCCCAGTTATCGGGATTTACGCCTTGGTGCTAGTCGCCAGCCCCTGGCCTATGGAAGAAGAGCTTGGGGTAGACACAACATGGGCCCCGAGGACGGGTCGTGACAAATTGGTATTAGAGGATTCGGTTCTACCGTAGAACTTATAACTCTAATATATTCTTTCAGTGAAGTAATAGTGTTAAGGGTACCGAGTGTGGTCTTAAGTTTAGGGAGTCCAGTGTTGGTGCGGGCGGCCGATGTATCCATACACCAGGACCCTGACAACTGATTTCTGACTTTGTGCACGAAAACACTGAATGCGTGTGTGTTTCCAGAAGTTATCAAATATCATCTCAAACCAGGTCAGCTCACCAGGTATAAATCTTTTGACAGTGTCATGTTTGTTTCTTTCAGGATGCCTCCCCGCGGACGACCAGCTAGAGCCCCGAGATTTTTTCGTACTGATATCCCACCGAGAAACGTGGCCTTAGTATAGGGCCCTATCCCAGTTGAGGCACCAGAAGGCACACCAGCGGTACTACTACCCATTGGGCCACCGATGCCACCAGCCCCAGCAGCAGAGGGTGCACGTCGCTTGAGCACACTGCATGAGTTCCAGCGCTAGAGGCCACCCAGGTTTCGGGGAGAGACGGACCTGCAGGCGGCTGAGGATGGGCTGGAGGCTTTGGTGAGAGTCTTCAGGCTAGTGGGGACGCCGCCAGACTTCATGGTGATCTTTGCTGCCAGCCTTCTTCAGGCAGTAGTAGGCAGATGGTGGAGCCTGATGCTCCAGATGCATGATGAGGGGACACTCCTTTGCGCAGACTTTGAGAGCCTGTTCCGGGCAGAGTTTGTACCAGCCACCCTTCGAGCGGTGTGTATACAGGAGCCACTTCAGCTGCGGCAGGGCAGCATGATAGTGGCACAGTATTCAGTGAGTTTCATAGACCTCTCACGCTACTCCACAGATATGGTATGGGACCCGTTCTTCAGGGCCCGAACCTTCGAGTAGGGGCTCAGGCAGGAGATTAGAGCTTCTGTTGTCTCTCACAGCATTCCGACCCAGATAGGGGTGTTAGAGGGAGACCTCTTAGTGGAGAGTTTATTTGCTGAGCAGTCTCCAACAGCATGACCCACCACTAGTCGGCTTGCGGAAGAGTCTTCTGCAGCAGATAGTAGACAGATGACATAGAGGCCCAAGAGGACCAGACCTACCGGTGGCCGACTGCACGACTCAGGTTCAGTTGTGCGGGGGAACCGGGGTTGAGTCAGAGCTAGTCGTGCCGAGAGTGGACAGTGTTACTCCTATGGCAGGATATGTCACATGGCACGTGAATGTCCGACCCTCCATGCAGATGACCAACAGTTAAATGAAGAACCTCCCAGGCAGAGGCAGAGGTTCGATCAGGGCAGACCACAAGGAGCAGGCAGCCTTGGAAGAGGAGTTGGCCGTGCAGTTGGAGGTGGACGACGCTTCGGGGTGTTGCCACAACCACCACCAGGAGGCCCACCCTGACCGTAGGGGATAGGAGTACATGGGAGACCTCAGCTTTAGGCAGCTGAGGCCTATTGTCATGGATCTCTAGAAGCAGATGGACAGGAGAGGGACTAGCTCCAGACCTAGAGGCTATTGATCATGTTGCTTCTAGTTTTGTTGTTGTTACATTTGAGTCTTTGTACTATGAGCTGCAATAATGAAAAGACACTTATCTTTGTGAAGTTTTCTTTCATTTCCTTTTGTTTGGTTGATACTGAGTGATCCTGGTTAAGACTGTTGACTTGACCCTCACTTTCGAGATTTCTACTGGAGGAGACCTAGTGACCTCACACTGATGTCGACAGTGTAACTCGACCCTTGGAGGCGAGAGTGATAGTTGGATCTCTTGGTAGTTATGTCGAGGCCTTACGACGTCATCCATGGCATGAATGCATCATTCATGTCAGGATTGACTATATTAGGCAATTAATGTGGTTCATCTAGGGGATGAGACCGGATTTCTCTTATCAGCAAAGAAGAAATCATAGCAGCTCATGTGAGACTAGAGAAGGTCCAGGTCATCCAAGAGCGGATGAGGACAGCACAGGGCCGACAGAAGCCTTATGCTGACAGGAATTGGAGACCTCTAGAGTTCGAGGATGACGATCACGTCCTTATACGGGTCTCGCCTCGACAAGGTTTACGGGGATGTGGCCAAGGCGGAAAGTTATCTCCAAGGTTCAACGGACCTTTCTAGGTCCTCAGCTGGGTAGGCGAGGTGGTTTACCGCTTGACCCATCTACCTCAGTTGCACCAGGTGCATGATGTTTTCCAGGTATCTCAAATGAGGAGATACGTGCTCGACTCTTTGCATATCATCAACTATGAGGAGCAGGACGATGGCGATTGGATTACTTCCACGGAGGTTCCAGTAGGGATCGAGGATCCACATGAGCAGATCCTATGAGGATGGTCGATTCCTCGGGTGCACTTTCTTTGGCAGTATAGGAACCTCCATGTGATCACATGAGAGCAGGAGGCTCAGATGCGTGCTCAGTACCATTTTTGTATCCCTAGTTTGTGTTGTAGCTTTACGGGGACGTAAAGCCCTGAGGTGGGAGTAATGTAAAGACCGATAAAATTCAAGGGACATTTTTTCTTAATTTTCTTTGGGATTTTACAAGAACGTAGTTTCTAACGATACCTGATTCCGAGGCCCGGTGAGCCCGGAATCATTTTCCGAAGTTTGGCTCGGGTACGTTCAGTGAATGAACGAGCGGATTTTTCTAACTTTTGAACCGTTTCTCGGAATCGAATTCAGAGGGCACCGATGGAACCATAGCGCCGGTAATTTCTTAGGAACGCCTTTCCTAGAGTTGTGTTTTCTCGTTATGAGTTGTTTAAATTTATGGATTAAGTGTTAGTGAAATAAAATTGTTGTTAAGAATTTTATATCTCTTCTCCATGAGTTAGAACCTAAGTGTAGGAGTTAGGGTGGGACCCACTGTTTGTTAGTTTCTCTTGAGTGGATTAAAGGTGGGGTGGGGCCTACATGAGCCCCACCTTTTCAATTCACTTAACTCCCTAACTCCCCTTAACCCCACACTTAAGTTGTGTAACTCTTATAACCTTTTAACTTCCCTTTAATTGGGTGACATTACCTCTCCTCTCATTAAGTATGCCAACCCCCCATTCAATTAATTAAATTAAGTTTTGAATTTTGAATTGTGGTTTGAGTTAATAAAATAAGGATGAGCCTTATTGTTTTTTGGTTGGTTGTTGTGTGTGGACATTGGAGGAGAGAGCTCTTGGGTTTTTTCATCTTCATCACGAAGAACACCAATACTTCGACGAAGAGCACCAAGACTTCGATGAAGAATGACGTCACCGTAATAAGAGATCGACGTGCCGTCTCTTCTCCACTTCGCAGACGGTGTGTTTCCAAAGATCGACGATGCATCCTCTTTCGATCTTCTTCCCGTGTCAACGAAAAGGAGATGCCACTTCCTCCTCGGGCGTTCTCCGTCAACTTATGGAGCTTCACCTCGCGATGTCTTTTTTCTGCGGCGAACCCCTGTTCTAGCTACGCTCAGGTAGGGGTTTATTTTATTTAATTATTTTTGTTCGTGATTTCTAGTTTGTCAGTCTTCGTGGATATACGACTAATTGTTATCGACTAACGAGAGGGGGCCGGACCGCACAAACATGTCCGACCCTCCTCCTTATTCTTGTTTGATTTTTTTTTGGTTGGGACGGAATGGCGTGGTGCCGTCGCACCACGTTGAATCGTATGACAAACTAATGTGCGGCGCTGTCGAGCTGCGCCGAGAGTTGAACAAGGACGCGACGCCGTAGCGCCGCGTCGAAGAAAACCGAAGACACCGCGGCCGGAGCGGGGCCGCGGTGGAAGGGCGCAGTGCCGTCGCACCGTGCCGGACGAACCAAGTCAGGGCTGGTTCTGGTCTGCGGCGGAGCAGGGTGACCGGCGGCCGGTTCTGGGCCGCCGGTGTCGGGGAAGAAGGGGAACGTCCGTCGCCGGTCCCGTGGAGGCAGAAACCGGCCGGCCGGGGTAGGCCGGCCGGACAGGTGTGAAACCGGGGGAATTAATTCCCCGGGCCGGCCTACAAATGACCCCCAATTAAATGGGGGGTCGTGGTTACACCAGGGGGGCAGGCGCCCCCCCCCCCCCCCTTGCCAATGGCTCGGCCATTGGCCGAGCTGGCCAGCACGCTGGGCCTAGGCCGGGCCGGGCTGGGCCGACCCGGACATGGGGCGGGTCGACCCAGTTCGGGTCCACCGGGGGGTCTTGGGCCGGGTCGGGCTGGGTCGGTCCGGGTTCGAAACCCCCATTTTCGGACCGTCTTTGGTCTTTTGCCCATAACTTGGGTTACATACCTCCTATCGACGCACCGTCAGTTTCGATGCGATCCTTGAATCGAGGCGGTCGTTTCGGTATATCGCATAGAAGGTTTTGGAATACTTTGAGTTTGGCCGGGTTGGTTTATACACGAAACCAACTGGGCCCTCGGAGCGGAAACGCTCGTATCTTGAACTTCGGACGTCCGAATGATGTTTCGTCGACTTTTTTGGATTCCTCTAAGTGAGACGGATATTTTGGCTTACTCCGCTCGAGGTTTGGATGTCGTCGGAGTGCGGTCGAGTTGGTTTGCTCACGAAACCAACCGGGCCCCTGGAACAAAAAAGCCAATAACTCACAGACCAGGAATTCGATTGACGCGCCGTCTATCTCGTTGAATTCCTCTTGATGCGATAGAACTTTTGGAAAACTTCGCCCGAGTTTTGGATGCAGTTGGATAGTGTCCGGGTTGGATTGTACCCGAAATCCAACCGGGCCCCTGATACGGAAAAGCTGATATCTTTCAGACTAGACGTCCATTTGACGAACTGTCAGTGGAGTTGGTGATCACGTTGAGAAACGGTCCCGATGAGTATACCCTATGAGAGTTAGGGGTACAGTTGAGATACGGCCGGGTTGGTTCACTCACGAAACCAATCAGGCCCCTAAGACGAAAAAGGCTAATAACTCACAGACCGGGCGTCCGATTGACGCGTCGTATGTTGCGTTGAGAACCATATGACGAGGTCGTCCTTTGAGATATAATTTCATGGGACTTTGAGATACTTGGAGTATCGACCTGTAGCTCGTGGAGCAGAACCTCCCGGAGACGAGCATTCGGAGTACGGAGACCGTGTAGCCGCATGAGACCTGACGACTGCTTGACTGACTCGACTTGGAGTGAGTCGACTTGCCCAGTGGACGGAGCGCCCGGTAATTGGAGACTGACCCACAGCGGATGGAGCGCCCGGTATTTGGCTGCAGACCCGCGGTAGTCGACAGGAGGAGTACCTATGTAGGCTATTAGGGGGAGTGCCCGGTATTTGGCGAAAGAACCACAGCGGACGGAGCACCCGGTAGTTGGCCGCAGACTCGCGGTACTTGACAGGAGGTGTACCTCAGCAGTCTTAGGTTAGTGAGCAGTACCTCGGAGTCATGACATGACCACTGTACACTCCAGAGACGGGGCTCTTCAGCAGTTATGGTTTCGTTAATGAAAATCCTGGTCTGAGCTGTGTCTATGAACTTTGTGTTTCCTCATGATTGATATGGGTTACTTGATAACTTAGGTATATGTATGGGCATATACCTGGGTAATGGTTATCTGTTGATTTCATAATCCTTGTGTTTCCTCATGATTGAGATGGGTAACTTGATAACTTAGGTATATGTATGAGCATATACCTAAGTAGAGGTTATCTGTTGAGATCTTCTTTGTGGTTATCCTTGTTGGTTTTAGTTAGACCTTGAGGGTCTCGGGGTCCCTACTGAGTATCGTTATGCTCACCCCTGCACGGGCTATGCCCGCACCTCATTGTGTTGGTTGCAGACGACGGGCAGTGCTGACGGAGGTCGAGTGTTCGAGGACTGGACGGTACCCGGAGGTGGACTACACGATGAGTTAGTATCCGGAGGTGGTCTTCACGGCAAGACGACACTCGGAGGAGGTTTACGGGTGAGAGCGTTGTGGAGGCTATCTGTACCTACCCTTCTGGTAGGATCCGTGGTGGACGATCCAGGAGCTATGCCATCTGTACCTACCCTTCAGGTAGGATCCAAGGAGGATGACCCTGGAGCCGCTTCCGTCCTTCCAGCTGTTGTCTTTTTCTATTGTACTTTGTTCAGTTGTAGTTGTACTTTCTTTTGGGTTTGTATACTGGCCCATTTACCTTTCAGCACTTCTCTTTGTACTTAGTGTTTTACTTCTGCTTGTACTTTGTGGTGTTTTTTTTACTTTTATAAAGGAAATACCTTCCCAGTTATCGGGATTTACGCCTTGGTGCTAGTCGCCAGCCCCTGGCCTATAGAAGGCTGGCTTGGGGTAGTCACGGCACGGGCCCCGAGGACGGGTCGTGACAAGATAAATTTTAATAGAGGATTATAGTACCTTACACAACATCATTTCGTGATTCCACCTCAACTGTAGTGATCACAACATCTTGGCCTTTTCTCAATGTCCTCTACTGTGGGGGATTCACATGAAACTTGGGGAATTGGTGTGGATAATTCCCCATTTCTCTATATATTAAGCACCAAAAATCATGGATTTGTTTCTTTTCCTCACAATCATGAGATAGAAGCCCCTTATTATAATGATTTTAATATACACCCATTCTATTTATATAGCGACCTTCACTTTTAAATCATTGAAATTACGTTACATTTTTGAATACATAAGCATTATACAAACAAAAAACCAACGACCATGATTGGTATAGTGCCTTTGTAAATTGGGAAACATAAATAGTGGTACATAAAAGAGCTATATTATCACCCACTAGGTTCTTCACGACTAGAACCCTTATTAGACACAACATATTTTCCTCATATTTTCATAATCGGGGGAAGAAAACATAAAAATGGGTGAGTTCAAATTCTTATTAAGGGTAAAAAAGGGATACATGAAGTCATAAACACGAACATAAAGGTTATGAGAACATGATCAAAAAAATTTAAGATCATATCCTATATATCAATGATCGTAAGCATGAATAATGGAAAAAACCATGGAAATAAATAATACATGAATAAAACAGAATTAAAAGACATAATTTCAGAATGAATAACATTTGAGTAAGACCTAAAATTGCGTAAAACAAATAATGACTTAAAACCCTTTGTAAAGGTGGTCTAACAAGGATTGTTTAACCTGTTAGGCTCGGGTTAATCACCAATAGACCTACTTCGGGCTTTGGATGCACTATTGTGTACCCTCTTGTTTCGGGATTGGTATGTCCTCCCCTATAACCTCTTGTTTTGGGAATGGGATGTTCTCCCATATTATCGCCTGTTTCAGGATTGGGATATTCTCCCTTGTTCCCTCTTGTTTTGGTATTGGGATGTTCTCCATTTTCCCTCTTGTTTCGGGATTGGGATGTTCTCCCCTGTTCTCTTTGATATCATAAAAAATTTATCATTACCCAATTAATTGGAGGGAGATATTAGTCCCACCCATAACATAGAGAAATCACACATACATGTGCCACAAAACATTCATTATATCATGACCCATGAAAATAGATTGGTTTTATTAACATCAAATCATAACCAAAAAATGAAATGGGGTTCAATAACATTTCAACACATCATAACTTTTGTAAAAAATATAGGTTTCATAATCATTTCATCAATGTGTAAGCCTTGAAAAGAAGTGGGTTTTAAAAGCATATAACCCGTAGAAAAGAAAATAATTCCATTAGTACAGAAAAATTATTAATAACACATTCAAATAAAGGATACTAATGGAGCCTTTAAATCATTTCTAAGAAAAGAATTAGTAACATCAATATATGTCATATTATATGGCAAATAATTATTACATATATTTTAAAAAAATTGAGAAAGATATCCATTCTTGTTTGAAGAAAGATTTTTAATTAATAAAACCTTTTTAAACCCATTTTTCTAGGAAATACATTTAAAAACATTAGAGGATACTTGAAATCATTTTGAAAACCATTTTCCATGAAATATTATAAATTAAGATTCAAAACATTTTAAAAATATTTTTCTTTCAAAAAAATTTCAAAAAATATAAAGAGTGATAGAAAATGTTTTTTAAACCATTTTACATGAAAAAATTTGAAAAATCTGGAAGTTGTTTTCAAAACCAGTTCTTTAAAAATACTTTGAAAATCATTAAATTGGGCTTGAAAACAAATTTCCTTGAATATTACTTGTAAAAATATTTTCTTAAATATTAACATTTATAAAGGTAAATGAAGCTTCAAAGAGGTGTTGATAGGTAAATCTGTACATGTCGTATGAGGTAAAAAGAACATTCATTTTTAATGGTAAAAGGGTAGAAAATACCTTATCAAAAAAGTGAAAATAATCCTCTTTTGAAGGGATCGATAAAATAAAAAATAGGTAAAAATTAATTTTCTAGATTTTAGGAGAATGTTATAATATTCTTGGGAACTGTTTATAGAAAATTTAGATTTCCTACTGAATAAAAGGGTAAAGTCGGGATTTCCAAAAAACAAATTGTTAACTATCTTATATACCAAAGACATTAAAATGGTACCAATGCATGATAATATCATGAAATAATAGAGGATAACTAAACTCGTTTATATTCTTGATATATGAATCATAAGATTTCATCAAATGAAGCATAAACATAAACAACCATGAAAAGCAATGAGATTTCCTCAGTAAACAATTATAACTTGGTATCTTGGGATCATACTCTCCATAAAAGAAAAGGATGTTACATAAAGCATAAAATATCATTAAAATATTGATTAACATGATATTTCATCTAAAATTGATATATATGAACCTCAAAAAAAAGTGTTTAGGTGCATAACAGTACATGAGTCTCAAAGAATGAAAATTGAGACAAAGCATTTTACTAATTTGGTAACTTTTAAAACATAACCCCCATGAAATAACGATCATAAAATGGACATGTTAATACCCATAAATTTAGGTATAATACACATAGAAAAAAATCATGTCCAGTACATACACCACACAAAAGGAAAGTGTGGTGAACATAACATGTATCTCATGGAAATTAAAAGTGAGATGAAATCCCCTTAAATTGTGTCTTGAATCTCTTCATACTCATAAAAAATTAATTTATAATAAGTATATTATTATTATAAATATTTTATAGAAACATATTATTATATATAATATCATATATGTATTGATTATGACCTTATATTACCCACTTGTGAACGATCTTATGTGAAGGTTTCACTTCAGATAATATTCGTTTTGTTCTTTTCATGTGTCTTAAATTCTTATATCATTGGTCCTTATACAGATATCATGATTCCAAAATTTAAATCATGACATAAATATCACGTATATCTAGAATATGTATATTATATAAATTTATATCATAAATAAGTTAAAAATGGAATACCTCGTTAATGGGGACGGTAATCCATAATACGCATGAATGTTGTTTTGGTTTTTATTATTTTATTGAAATAAAAAATAAATAGGAACATATAAATAGATTTTACATCATAATGGCCACCATGATAGGTGTTAAGTGAAAAATTAAAAGTCATCATTTCGTGAGAAAGTATTTCTCCAAACATAGAAACAGTATGTTCGATATCCATTTGATAGAGATGTGTGTTAGTCTAGGCTAAAATCATTGCATAAAAACATCCTAGATTATTTTGGATACTTGTTTTTCATCAAAATAATGGAATAAAGTTAGTTTATTTGTTCGAGAAGGAAAATAAAGGAAAGTATCTTGAGAGAAATTGCCTCAAAATTGGATAACTCCTTTTGTTTTGTGCCAAAAGGCTTCAATGAAAGTCTTTCTTCCACAAAGGATGATTAAAGGTCAAAGGGAGGATTATTGGGATTCTAATTGGGAAGATATTTTAAAAAATATATATTTTTGAGAGGTGTGAGGAATGGGTAGAGGTTGTTTCCTATTATAGAGAAGGAAAAGGACTCACATAGAATTTTTAGAAATAAGTTAGGTGTGCACATTTTCATACCTAAAACAGTTCATACCAAACCAAAAAAACACAAGAATGGAAGGTTTATGGATGAAATATAAACATCTAATGGTTTTATTACATTTTTCTAGGTATTTTTGGGTCTTATATTTAAGTTATATTACTTTACTAACCGATTTTTTTATTAAACGGTGTAATTAATTTTAGTCACCTTCACTAATATTTTTGTCATAAAGAAAGTTGACCTTATTAGACATTGTATATTATGATGATTCCAGATATAGAATAAATTTTTCCAAATTCTGATCACATGATTGGTATAAATTAATGTAACACCCCAAGATTTCATAGTACGTTATCTCTTCAAAATACTTCAATAACTTGTGCTACACGCAACACCAAGTTCGAGCTCACCACGACTTACCAAACTAGACGTTCCAAAAGTGGTTATGAATAGTATTAACTTTATTCTGAATTTTATATACTCCATATAATTTTAAAATTTATATTATGTGTTTCTTAGATATAATATATGAACAAATTCAATTTTTTAGATAAAGGAAGTGTTTTTCAGAAAATGCAATTTTACCGCCTTTTAATGGAGAAAACTTTTTAAATCTAATATTTTACACTTTTTTATAATAAATTTAAAAAACTTAAATTGTTCTTTAAAATAGGGACATAAAAATTTAGTCTGGATATATTTTTGGTACTTTTCTAATAACTTTTATATTTTGATGAATAATGAAAAATAATAAATTTTAATTGAAAACAACTTTTTTAATCGAAATAATTTATATTGTTGAATTATTAATTTGAATGGTTTGGATGTATAATTATATTATATTTTTATCATTTAATAAAATTTAGGACATTAAAGTAATTTCACATTTAAATTTCACATGAACGCATGTCTATATTTTGATAGTTTTTACTTTTTATAAACCCACTTTTTGGTTTTGACAACAGGAATTAATGTTAAATTAATTAATGCATCTTATATGTTTATAATTTGGTAAAATAGAATTTATTTTTAAATTTTTTGATATCATAATTATCTTAGGGTAAATGTTTAGTATTTTTTTGAAAACATTCCTTTTTTGATGATTAGTGAAAAACATTATTTTCTTTTAAAACTGACTTTTTATTTATATAATTATTTATTTTATTTAAATTTATTTTAAGTGAAAATAGATATATTATACCTCTATAAGTTTCATTTAATTAATTGGAGTCATTTAATAACAAAATTTTTTGTATAAATTTTATTTAACTTTTTAACGTCTTTTACCCACCTCCTAGGGACATTTACAAATTTGCATAGAATTTTATTTTACCGCTTCTGAGAATTAAATTTTAAAAATATGAGGGATGAGGTTGACATGAGTAATTAAAATGTGGTTCAATATGATGAAAATAATTTTTCTTCAATAGTAACTTTTGACTTTTATTTACCACGGTTAAAAGTAAATAAGGTAGTTAAAGGTAAAAATGATATTATAATTAACCGAACACATGTCCTAATTCTATTAGATAAGTGTATTTTGACCAAAACCAACCTTAATGAAACATTTGGTGTTCTCTTGGAATTTTATAGTATGTTTATTAACAATATAATGTAAAAATATAAGGAGACATGGCAAATGTTAAACTGTTTAAAAAAGAGTTAAATCTAAAAGATAAGGTTAATATAGTGACCTGAACATGTCTAAAATATATTTTTTTGAAAGGATTTAGATCCATAACCACCTAAGTCTAGAAATAATTTAATTTTAATCCATTAGTAATGGAATATGACTGTTTAATAAAATAATATTTCAAGTTTTCCTAAGATGCCCCTCACCCCTCTTATAAAAGGGCACATCCTCTTCTCTCAAAATCACACCCCCAAAGACATTTGGCTCAGCCCACCCCTGACCAAATACCCTCCCAACTTTCATCACTTACCCATGTATTCCTTCCCTTTATCATAATTCCAACCTATGGAGCCCTTTTTTTCAAATCAAAATGAAAAACCCAAAGAAGAGGTAATTATTTTATCACCTCTTTCAAAGTTCTTTTCATCTTCCACTTTCTATTTCATTTTTATTTCCATTCCAAAATAATAAATCCAGTACCTTCTATATATAGTGATTTTATTATAAATATGGTATAACCATACTAATTATTCTATCCATCCTTTGAATGATAATGACACTATGTGTTCATACATACGGCTTATCATCTCCATGTCGTGGTGTAATTTGTTATTCAAAACTATGTTATTTGGATAGATATAATGATGAGTAATATGTGTATAAATAATTAAAATAACATGCTCATTTATATGTAAAATAATAATAACATACAATTCCACACCTTTTAATTATTAAGGAAATGATATCATCGCTCGTGTGTACGTACGACTTACCATCTCCACGACGCGATAAGATCCATTTTCATGTTCACCATTCAATGATTGTTATAAATATATATATATATATATATAATTAATAAGTGTGTAATATTTGACATAATAATTCTACTAGATATATATATATATATATATACTTATATATATCTTATTCACATACTTCCATTTAATACGATATGAAAACAGAAATAATGTTTATGCATATGTACGGCCTACATCTCCATAAATGTTGTTTTCCATTTCAAATATCCATATATTATACATATTTATATTCTAAAGATATATGATATATAAATCATGTTTTATATTATGAATGTTTTTTAAATAATTATCTAAATGATATGATCAATAATAACAACTTAGAACATGTACGATAAAGAAAAAGATTATTACCCAAAATGTTAATTTAACATGGAAATCATTATTAGATGGGAAGTATAAAGTAAAAAAAGAATCATGTATGATATAATAAATATTAATATGGTTCTTATATAATTTAATATCCTACTATGGTCATTAAATAGGACGTTAAACATACCCTCAGCCAAAGGAAAGTGCAAGGTAAGGGTAAATTCCTCAGTCTCATTATTATCCAGGATTGTTTTTGTGTAAATATTTTATAGGAAATATTTTTTATCCATGCCCATGATTCATAAAATACTTTTTCAACATTATTATTTTAAGGTACTCTTTAAATAAAAAATCAATTTCAATGTTTTAAATATTTATTCTGTTAAATATTTCTCATTAATGTCCATATTTTCAAAATGGTTTTAAGGATTTATTTATATGAAAATTAATCTTTTCAAATGTTAATTATGTTAAAATGTTTCAAAGTGGTATGGGACATGTTGATTAAAAAATATATTTTAAATTTATTCCTTTATAAATTGTGTGACATTTATATGATTTCATGAAAAGGTGGTAATTCATTCAAGGAGTATTATTAATAATTTTCAACTATATCCTTATCCTTTACTAGATATTATTATTTCTGGAGGTTTATTTATTATAATATAATCTCCCATATTTTTTTAATTAGTTATGATATGTTTTACTATGGATGTGATACTTTTAGGCCATTAATGGTTTATGGCTAAACTATTGACATTTTGTATGCTAGTTTTAATACGAATGTTTATGTTATGTTTTAACAATTTCATATCAGGAATGAAGTGGACTTAATAAGTGATTGGTGGAACCAACTATATCTCCTTGATGCATCTGTAGGTCTCATGAGACAAACTAGTGTCTTGGTACAAGTCCTTGACAGAAAAATTTGTGTAGTCTTGGCACAAGGCCTAGACTATGTGGTAATGATGTCCAGTGTTAGGCATTCCCTAATTATGAAATTAATTATTACATGTGATTATTCGACTAGTATAATATCCATTTGAATGTTCATTTGGTAATGTTTGATTTATTTTCTCCATATTATGTTCAATTTTATGTTTAAAAGGATGTTGTTTTTATTACACAGCTTTCCTTAAAAGTTTATAGCTTCTGCTAAATTATTTACCCTTACTGAGCATCTGAGCTCACCCATTTCTTATGTTTTGTTTTACCAGGTTTCGTAGAAGTGCATTATTTTTAACATGCAGGGTTAAACTATGAGAATAATGGAATTCTCAATGGATTATTTATATTCTGTTTTATGTTTGAATGTTTAATGTAAAGTTCGCGTATGTAATCTGTTTTCCAATAATACTAAACTGATCGGTCATTCGGGACTTGATTCCTTGTATTCATGCCAATGTATTAAAATAATTCATCGATTTCGGGATTCTAGGTACGGGGTGTTATCGTTGGTATCAGAGGAAGTATAGTACAAAACCTTGGAAACTAAATTTATAAAAACTCTGATTAAATAACATTACCCTAAAATATACTTTGAGGATTAGTATAGAAGATCTTCCTAGAATTTTTGTAATGTAGAGATTTTGGGTATTTTCTAGGAAATACGTCCCTATTTGGAAATAAGCATGTAGAGGTGGCTCTAGAATAGATATACCTAAGAGTGAAAACTCTAACATGGAGTTTAGGTATTGACTCGAGGTGTCGTCGTACATTACCATAGGAATTGATGCACTCTTGGTTACAACACTCCCTGGGGATATGCTTAGGATAATTCACATTTCTTTATAAGCCATTATGAAGAATCTAAGAGTAAATACATCCTCAAAGAAAACATTTTTTTAGGATTATAGATTATATGCACAATATATTCAATTTACATTAGGTATTTTACAAGTTTGAATTATGCATTTCGATTCATAAACAAACCTAGTGTCTATCATTTTTTAGAAATGGTGCCCAGTAGAATGAATGAGAACTCCAGCAATATGCATGGACCAAAGATTAAGAAGGATCATATCACTCATGGTATTAACTCAACATTTATAAGGGAAATAGTATCACATGTATTCTTATCATATGAAGAAATGGTATCATGTGTTGATAAGTTAAGTAAATAATTTTTAGAGTCCAATGGATTTGAAGGGAAGAACGATAAGAAAATGATGGTAGAGAGTAAGGTGGATAAAGGGAAGAGGGGGAAAGGATTTTCCAATATTTTATCACTGTGGAAAGATTCGCCTTGGTAAATTATTGAAGGTAATTGAAGTTTGTTATAAGTGTGGAGAGAAAGGACTCAATGTACGGAATTTCAAGGGTAAGAAAAAGGTTTCAATTGTACAATGTTTCATCTACAAGGAGTTGGGGCACTATGCGAATCAATGTCCCAATCATTAGAGTATACACCAAATGATGCTATTGGATATTAATCAAGTTATGATACTATTAAAAATGTAGAGTAATGATTAATGTTCTTAAGTTGTTATTATATAATCTTGTCATTTGAATATTGCATTAAAGATGTTCAAGTTATAAGAATTATAATGTATGTAAGTATTGTACTGCAATATGCTTTCATTAAGGAATTGAGATTTTATAGTAACAAGTAGTGTGACCAAGTTTAAATTTTAACATTTTGGAAAATATATGGTTGGGGGAAATATAGCCCTTAATATGATTCTAAAATTGAGATAAATATTTTGGAATAAGATATGATTTATCTTGACAAATTATATTAGATATTATTGACTACTTTGAAACTAATAAATTCTTTATTTATTTTATAATTGTTGGAGTTTACAACATTTTTGGATATAAAGAGTATATCCAGTATTCTATAAATAATAAGGGAGAATTAATGTAAAAAAGTAAGGTTTTATGGTAATTCAGGGTGTTACCATGTTTTAAGAGTATACATGATGAAGGTATTCCCATGTTATTATGTGGAAAAATAGATCTTAAATATGTTTACCTTCTTTATAAATGTTGGATTGTGAGTTTAGAAAGAAGTATTTTGGATAAGTATAAATGTTAGAATGAATTAAGTTATAAATTGGATATTATTGTTTATGCTTATAACATTTCTTAAGATTATTTTTGGATTGTTATGAAAAGGACAAACTGGAGGTCGGGTGAGAACCCGTTGCGTTCGGCAAGGTCACGAGACTTAAAATTGAAACTGAAGGGTGATAAGGGTGCATCACCAACCACTGGCCTACGTGATGTCCTGGTTTTTATAATGTAGTTTTTTTAAAATAGTCTGACAGAAGAATTATAAATTCACAATTTTTAGAACCTTATATGATTAGGATAAATAGAATATTTTTGAATTCTATTATCTTTTGGAGTAGAAGATGAGTTTGTGGTAAGAATTAGTTGAAGGATGAAACTCAACATGTCAAGTATATTTTTTTACACTTATTCAATGAATAAATTAATTCATAAACTTTATTAAAGGGATCATAAAACCAAAAAAAATTTGTCCTAATACCTTATGTTTTGTTGAACCGATGATATTTTAACTCATCATAGATTGATGGATTTAAGGCCCCCAATGATACACTTATTTGTGATTGAGAACCTCAATCACTCCCTATATATATTTACATTTTCCCTCCAATTATGTGTCGCTAATTGCCACATATTTCCTTCTAATCAAGATAATAATTTGGTGGTGACTTTTTCATTTCTCTTTCCCTCTTATTAAGACAAAATTTTATTAACCCAATTTCTGATGTGGGTTTTCCACAAAGGTATTTTTCTGTTTTTAACCTTTTATTTTGAATAACGATTTCAAATTGAGAGGTTGCAATTTATTAATGGAGGGGAGAATGTGACACCCCATTATTTTATAGTATGTTATCTCTTCAATGTAATTCAGTAACATGCGCTACATGCAACACTGTGTTTGAGTGCATCATGACTTACCAAACTAACCGTTAAAAAAGAGGTTATGAATAGTATTAACTGCATTTTGAATTTTAGAATCTCCATATAATTTTAACATCCATATTATTTGTTTCTTAAAATATTATAAGAACAAATTCAATTTTTGAGACAAAGGAATTATTTTTCAGAAAATGGAATTTTACCGCCTTTTAATGGAGAACCCTTTTTAAATCTAATATTTGACACTTTAATATATTAAATTAAATTAAATTAAATTTTTCTTTAGAATAAGGATATAAAAAATTAGTTTGGATTATTTTTTGGTACTTTTCCGATAACTTTTATATTTTGATGAATAACGAAAAATGCTAAATTTTAATTGAAAACAACTATTTTAATCAAAATTATTTATAGCGTTGAATTAGTCATTTGAATGGGTTGAAAGTATAATTATATAATATTTTTATCATTTAATACAATTTAGGTCAATATAAGTAATTTCAAATTTAAATTTTATAAAAACACAAATCAATATTTTTATTGTTTTTACTTTTCAAAAACCTACTTTTTGGTTTGGACAACGGGAACTAATTTTAAATTAATTAATTCAAATTCTATGTTTTTAATTTGGTAAAATAGAATTTATTTTTGAATTCATAATATCAAAATTATCTTAGTATGAATTTTTTGTATTTTACTAAAAAAATTCAATTTTTGATGAATCGTGAAAGACATTGTGTTTTTGTTCAAAATCGACTTTTTATTTTAATAGTTATTTATTTTATTTAAATTTATTTTAAGTCAATATAGATATATAATACCTATATAAGTTTAATGTAACTCATTAAAGTCATTTTATAATAAAATTAGATGTATAAAAGTTTATTGAACTTTTTAACGCCATTTTCCCACCTCCTAGGCACATTTGGAAATTTGAATAAAATATAATTTTATCGCTTATGTGAATTGAATTAAAAAAATATGAGAAACACGGTTGACATAATTATATAAAATTTGGTCTAATAAGATGAAAATAATTTTGGGTGAATAGCAAATTTTGACTTTTATTTACCACGGTTAAAAATAAATAAAAGAATCAAATAAATGATATTATAAATATTAAAATAAATATAAGTTTAAATTTCTAATGCATTACACTAATTTTCAAGGTTAATATGAAATTTAGTATTGATTAAATAAATTTTTTTCGAAGTGATAATGTTTTTATAACATTAACAAAAATCAAATACTAAATTGTGTCAAAATTGACATAAATGAGTTTTTTAACTAAATACTATATTATTAAGTTATATAATAGTCCTAAAATTATATGGTTCATCCAAAGGACTTATATAATAGTATATATTTCATTAATTAACAACTTCTGGTTCTCTTGTCAAATTATAGTAATTTTATTAACCATATAATATAAAAATACAAGGGGACATGGTAAATGTTAAACTATTTAACAAAGAGTTATATCTAAAAGATAAGGTTGATATGGTAACCTATACTTGTCTAAAACCTATTAGTTGAGATTATTTCGACACATAACCACCTATGTCCAGAATTTAATTCATTTTGAGCCATTATAAACTGAATATAATTGTATAATAAAACAATATTTCATGATTTTCCTAAGGTGTCCCTCACCCCTCATATAAAAGGTAACCTCCCCTTCTCTTTAAATCACACCTCCAAATCCATTTCCATAGTCCAACCACTGCCCAAATCTCCTACCAACTTCCCTCACATAGACCTAGATGCCTTCCCTTGATCATAATGCCAACCTAAGGTGCTCTTTTGTTCAAATGAAAAGGAAACACCCAAAGAAGATGTAATTATTTTATCGCCTCTTTCAAAGTTATTTTCCGCTTCCACTTTCTCTTTATTTGTTATTTCCATACCTAAATAATAACTACAATACCTTCTACCTATAGTGATGTTATTATAAATTATTTACAACCATAATCATTATTATGACCATCGTATGAATGATAATGTCACCATGCATGTGTACGTACATCTCACCATCTCCACATCGTGATGTAATTTGTTATTCCACACTATGTTAATTGGAAGGATATGATGATGAGAAATATGTGTATAAATAATTAAACTAACATGATAAGTTCTCTTTAAAATTAATATACCATAGAATTCCATGCCTTTTAATCATTAAGGAAATGATATAGTTTCCTGTGTGTACGTACGACTTACCGTCTCCACGACGCGATGAGATTCATTTCCACATTCACCATGAAATAATGATTATAAAAATATATATTATTAATAAGTATGTAATATATGAAATAATAATTCTACTGGATATATATATATTTATAAATATATATATATATATATATATATATATGTTTTTATGTTATTACATATATCTTATTCGCTTCAATTCAATATGATATGGAAACAGAAATAGCGTTTATGAATAAATAAGGCCTACCGTCTCTATAGACGGTGTTTTCCATTTCAAATATATATAGATTTTACATATATATATACTAAATATATATTATATATAAATCATGTTTTCTATTCTGGAATTATTTAAATCATTATATAAATGACACGATCAAGAATAACAAGTTAAAACCCGTACGATAAAGAAAATGATTATTACCCGATATGTTAATTTAACATTGAAAACATTATTAAATGGGTAGTATAAAGTCATAAATGAATCATATATGATATAATAAATATGAATATGGTTCTTTTATAATTTAATAACATACTATGGTCATTATAGATAAGGTTAAACATACCCTCGACCAAATAAATGTGCAAGGTAATGGTTAATTCATTAATCTCATTATTATCCAAGATTGTTTATGTGTAAGTATTTTCTGGGAAATATTTATTATCCATGTCCATGTTTCGTAAAGTAATTTTTCAAATTTATTCTTTTAAGGTACACTTTTATTAAAACTTCATTATAAATGTTTAAAATATTTATTCTAACAAATCTTTCCCATTAATGTCCATGTTTTAAAAATTGTTTTAAGGATTTATTTATATGTAAATGAATGTTTTCAAATGTTAATTCCTTTAAAAAGTTTCAATGTGGTATGGGACACTTTGATTCAATAATATCTTTTAAATTTTAACCTTTATAAATTTTGTGACTTTTAAATGATTTCATGAAATAGGGGTATTTTACACAAAGAGTGTTACTGATCATTTTCAAGTATATCATCATCCTTTACTGAATATTATTCTTAACTGAGGATGATTTTTTATAATGAAATATTCCATATTGTATTGAATAAGTTGTGATATGTTTTACTGTAGATTTTTTGTTTTTATACCATTCATGGTTTATGGATAAAGTATTAACATTTCATATGCTTGTTTTAATACAAATTTTTATGTTATATTTCAACAATTTCATATGATGAATGTAGTAGACTTAGTAAGTGACGGGAAGAGTTTGTTATATCTCCTTAATTCATCGGTAGGTCTCATGATACAAACTAGTGTCTTGTCACAATGCCTTGACAAAAATTTTATTTGTAGTCTTTGCATGAGGCCTTGACTATGTGGTAATGATGTTCGGGGTTAGGCCTTCCCTCATTGTGATATTAATTATTACATGTGATTATTAGACTAGTATAATATCCATTTGAATGTTTATATGGTAATGTTTGATTTATTTTCTCTATATTAGGTTCAAGTTTATTTTTAAAAGTCTGTTGTTTTTATTACACATCTTGCCGTAAAAGTTTAGAGCTTCTGCTAAATTATTTACCCTTAGTAAGAATTTGAGCTCACCCCTTCCTTATATTTTGTTTTCCCAAGATACCATAAACTATATTTTTTTGACATAGAGGGTTGTTCTAGGGGAATTATGGCGTTCTCAATGGATTATTTATGTTGGGTTTCGTGTTTGAATGTGTAATATAACGTTCATGTATGTAATCTATTTTCCAAGAATATTAAACCGGTCGGTCCATCGGGACATGATTCCTTATAATCATTTCAATTTATTAAAATAAGGCACCATCTCCAGGCTTCTGGGGTCTAGGCATTACAATTAATTTAAAATTAACCCCTCTATGGGGATGACATTTCGGGTTTTTATTCTAAAAAGTATAAAAAGTTTGCTAAGTCTTTATTTCGAATTTAAATGTGGAAATGGCTTCAATGACCAAAATTTGATTACTAGATAAAAATATTATCAGATTCAACTTTGAAACAAAATTAGAATATATTTTAACCTTATAAATAAGTAAAATTAAAAAGTGGTTTTTTAATTAAACATAGGTATTTTTCACTGTTCAATCAAAAATGAAGTTTGTGAGAACAATCCGAAAAATTCACTTTAAAATAATTTATACTTTCAAAATTAAAAATTTATTATTCTTTCATAAAATTAAATTTTTTCATGTGTTTAAAACTAATTTTATTTTACATAAAATAAAATAGTATTTTTAGATAGAAGGTCTTTACCAAAAAAATTATCTTTTATTATAAATATGTTTAATTTATATAAAACAATTATGAACAATATTTGAAAAGTAGTTAATAACATTCATATATCTAACATTAATGTATAGGTTATAATTATCTAATTTAAATAATTAAAATAAATAATAGATGTTTTGTAGAACATTAGTGTTGTGTGTATTGTATGCCAACTCAGTGGTGCGTGTATCGCAGTCCAACTCAATGTTGCGTGCACCATACCCCAAGTTAGATTAGTCTGAAAGTAATGTTTGAAATAGTTTTTTAATATATATATATATATATAAATTTCTAGTTTCATGTGAAATGAAAAATAATTAAAATGTAAATTAATTTGAAAAAATATTTTTCAAAAAATCTTGGGGTGTTACATTCTACCCCCCTTAAAATGAATTTCTCTTTGAAAATTCGTATGGGTTATCAGTGTGTTGTTACTTGAAATTCTCATCCATAGACACCCATTTTGTAAAAATGAATACTATATATTTCCTTAAAAAGGGAATGTTTGAACCATAACGGTACACCAAAGTAACATATAATTATGTTTCTCCATAGGAGAACATAGGTTGGGAGTGAATATTGGACTTGGATAAAATGAATAAATATTTATAGAGAGTGATTGAGGCCATCAATCAAAAACAAGTAAAGGATTAATGGAATGTTTATGGCCTCAAATTCCTAAATCTATGAGGATTTAAAAGGCCATCATCTCCAGAAAAAATAAGTTTTTAGGAAAAATAATTTGATTACTTTCAAAATTATGAGTAATTATTAATTTATTTCTATAAATAAATCATACTTTGTCTGTGAGTTGATTAAATTATAATACATCCATTACCTCAAAGAATGATTGTTTAGAAATACGATTTTAATAGATCTTAAGGAAAATAAAATAATCAAAAGTCTAACTATCAACATTAATTGATATATAAAATGTAACACTACTGGTTCATCATAAATATTTAATAATTAAAAATAAATATACATTAACTATGATGTCATGCAGTCCAGTGGTTGGTGTGAATCCCTTATGGTCTTTCAGTCATGGTTTCAAGACTCGTGGCCTTGACAAACTTGATTGGTTTTCACCTAACAGTCATTATGTCCATTTCTAAAACCATACTAATATAATTTTCAAAATATCTAAGATGAACATCCTTGAAATAGGTTTAATCACCAAATAGCCTTTTAACCAATGTTTTTAATGCAAACTCAGTACAAAAATAATTTTTCCAAATTTAACATTTAACTTTTAATGAGAGGTTAACCTTATAAACCTTCGGAAATGTTGAAATCCAAGACTCTGGAAAGAGAGTCATGAAATCATATTGACATTGATTCCCCTAAATATCTAAAAGTAGAACATGTTTTTCAAATTTTAGACATGTGAATACCCATATCATATATTCTCTTGAAACATGGTAATGACTATAATTACCAAAAATCCTTTTGAAAAACCTCCATTCTTACTTATTCCAAAGTGTATTGGATGTATTACTTAAATCAAAAATTTTATAATCTTCATTGGTGATAGTATAAACCACTGATCAATGAATCCTTACTTAATTATAAGGTAATCATTACTATCCAATTTAATTATTCATATCCAACGTAACTTTATCCAAACATCATTTTCTCAATATTAGTCACTAATCAAGGGTTTCCTTCCCTTAATAAAAATATCACATTTCCATGAAATCACTTTTATATTTATTCATCACCATTTTTCATTCCCTTTTAAATTATTAATGAAATATTATACTGAAAATACATATATTTTTCATGATTTATATTACAAAATCTTTGAATTCGAAAACATAATTACTTCATTCATCCAACATTATTCTTAAACAATTAATCAGGCTTCATCAACTTATTCTTTAATACCTCTTTAATTGAATATAAAATATGAATCATGACTTAAGGTTCCTAAACCACAATCTAATCATGTTTTTTCTATTTAATATAATTTATACTAGAAGAACATCATATGCCTTTCACATGTTGTTTGTGGCATCTATATCTTAATAAGTATAACCAATACTCTTAACACATTAAAGATTATATTTTTGAGATTTCCACTTGGGAAATTGATTCTCATAATACCCATTCTTTCACATCTGAAACATTAAGTGCTAACCATGTTTCTTCTAGTTATCCTAATTACTAAAACCAAAAAACATGGGTTGAGAAACATATATCATATAATAAACCCACATAATCATGAAAAATTACTTATATTATGTCTAAATCATGAAACATTACTTAATCTATGATAGCCTAGGTTCATAATAGGTTATTCATAGTCAACTTTTATTTAAATCATTCATGATGGTTCATGAAGAGTTTGTGCATTCCCAAAGCATATCCCGTGGGAGTGTCAAACCTGGTGAGTAGAAAGGCCCATTGTCATGTACCAAATTACCCCGAGTCCAGCATCGAACATCTTACCGGAGTTGTTTCCCCTAGGTACATCTGTTCTAGAGATACATCCCCTTGTTATATCCAAATAATATTTATTTCAATGAAACCACTCAATTTATCTTTTACCAAAATTATAGCCCATTTTTCAAAACATTAACTCATACTTATAATAATCCTTATAGATATCCATATAGATATCCTTATAAATATACCTAAGGATCTCACTGAAGTTTTCTAATTCTATATTCTAAATGTAAAATATAACTTTTCTAAAATAACAACTATAGTTACCCTAGATTTTCCAACATTGAATTTACATTACATTTACAGAATATATAAATGTTATACAAACAGATTCCCAAAGTTCATGGTTGTAATAGTTCCTTTGGAAACATGCAAACATAAAAGTGCTACATTATATCCCACTAAATACTTAATGACTAGCACCCATTTTAGAAACATCATACTTACTACATATATTTATAACCTAGGGAATTATAAATAAAGAGGGGTGATCTCAAATTTCTAGCAAGGAAAAACAAGGGAGACATATATGAATAAACATGAACATATGGGTTATAATATTGTGATCGTAACATTATAAGATCATACCCTGCATATTGAAGATTGTAAACATGAATCATGGCATAAATCATGGTAGTTCGTAATACATGAATCAAAAATAAGTAAAGGACATAAACAATGAATGAAAAACATAATATTAAGACATATAATTATGTAAAACACATAAGCACAAAAATACATTATTTAAAGGTGGTCTACCAAGGCCACTGTAACATGTTAGTCTTGGGTTAATCACTTGTGTAGCCACTTCGGGCATGGGATTCCCTCCAATGAATGCTTTATTTGGGATTGTGATTTCCTCCTATGTACCCTCATGTTTTTGTATTAGGATGTTCTTCCATGTCCCCTCTTGTTTTGGGATTAGGATGTTCTCCCTTGTTCCCTCCTGTTTTGTAATTGGGATGTTCTCAAATATTCCCTCTTGTTTTGGGATTGGGATGCTCTCCCCTTTTCCCTTCATTCTCATAAAACATTTAAATTTATCCAATGCATTGTAGAGAGATATAGTTCCCACCCATAAAATAATTAAATCACAAATACATGTCCCACAAAACATTCATTATACCGTGACTCATGAAAAGAGGTGGTTTTTATAAACATAAAATAATAAACCACAAAATGAAATGGGAATCAACAAAATTTCAACACATCATAACCTATAGAAGATAGATATGATTAATAATCATTTAATTGAATAATAACCCATGAAAAGAAGTGGATTTCAAAAGTATATAACCCATGGAAAAGAAACAGATTTCAAAAGGACCATGACATAAATCATAACACATTCATATAAATGATATGAATGGAACCTTTAGATAATTATCTTGAAATTCATGAGTAATATCAATATATTTCATCTCATATAGAAAATTATTTGGACATATCTTTTAAAAATGTTTCTAGAGAAAAATATATTTTCGTGTTTGAAGAATGATTTTTAATCATTAAAATAAATTAAAAATAATTTTCATAGAAAATAGATTTGAAAATATATAAAGAAGACTTGAAATCATTTTGAAGTAATTTTTCCAAGAAAAATTATAAATTAAGATGGAAGAAATTTTAAAAACATTTTTTCATTGAAAACACTTTGAAAACAAATAAAGAGAGCATGAAAATGTTTTAAAAACATTTTTACTTGAAAACATTTAAAAGAAGGTTGAAGATTTTTTCAAAAACATTTCGTTGAAAATTCATTGAAAAATATTAAATAAGACTTGAAAACATTTTGAAATCAATTTCTCATGAAAATTCCTTGTAAAATAAATTCTTAAAAATTAACCTTTTAAAAATACAATGGAATCTTCAAAGAGATGTCAGCGGGTAAATCATTACATGTCGTATGAGGTTAAAAGAACATTCCTTTTTAACAATAAAAGGGTAAAAAATACCTTATTAGGAAAGTGACAGGAAGAATCATTTTAAGATATCTACGAAAGAAAAAAGGGTAAAATTTTCTTTTAGAGATTTTAGGATAATGGTATAATTTTTTGGGAACCGTTTTTAGAAAAGAAAGATTTTTGACTGAATAAAAAAGCACAGTCAGACTTTCCTAAAAACACATTCTTAACTATCTTGCATAACAAAGAGTATAAAATGGTTCTAATACATGATTATATCATGAAATATTATAGTATAAGGAAAATCATGAATATTATTGAGTGATGGATCATAATATTTCAT
This sequence comes from Viscum album, assembly GCA_963277665.1. Taxonomy (NCBI): domain Eukaryota; kingdom Viridiplantae; phylum Streptophyta; class Magnoliopsida; order Santalales; family Viscaceae; genus Viscum; species Viscum album. Next base: position 496,453,267 of record OY728151.1, on the reverse strand, counting down.
CAATGGAATCATAAACATAAACAATCTCAAAAAGAAATTTGATTTTCACAATAAACTATTATAACTTGGTATCTTCATTTTATAATCTCCATTTAAGGGAATGAAAATAAATGAAGAATATAATATCATGAAAATATTTATATTCATTAAATATCTTGTAAAATTGAGAAATATGAACCTCAAAAAAAGAGTTTAGGTGTATAACAAACCATGAGTCTCAAAGAAGGAAAGTTGAGACAAAACATTTTACTAATTTTATAACTTATGAATCATAAATTACATGAAATAAGAATTATAAAATGGACATGTATATACCCATAATTTTCAGTATAAGACACATAAAATAGAGTCTCAGGAATTATATACACCACTCAAAAGGAAAGAGTGGTGAACATAACATGTATCTCATGGAAATTAAAAGTGAGATGAAGCCCCCTTACCTTATATCTTGACTCTCTTGGTACTCGTACAAGATTCTGGTATAATAAGTATAATTTTACAATCACCTTTTATAGAAACATATTATTATATATAATACCAATATTGTATGATTATTAGTTCATATTACCCTCTTGTTAACGATCTTATGTTAAGGTTTCACTTCAGGTAATATTTTCTTTGTTCTTCGCATGGGTCTTAATTTTATATATCATTAGTCCTTGTACTTATATCATGATTTCAGAAATTAAATCATTATATAAATTTAATGTATAACCAGTATATGTATATAATAATAATTTATGTAATAGATAAGTACAAAATTTAATGCAGTGTTCATAAAGACGGTAAGCCATATGTACACATGAATATTGTTTCCATTTTTTATGTTATAAATAAATAAATAAATAAAATGAGATAAATAAATAGATTTTACTTTATTATGGACACCATGATAGATGGTAAATTAAAAATGAACAATCATTGTTTCTTGAGGTAGTAGTTCTCCATACACAGAAGAAGTATGTTTGATATCCCTTAGAAGGATGTACATGTAAGTGTTGGTCAGACTCTTTACATAACAACATACTATTATGTTTAGTACACTAGTGTTGTCTCAAAATAATGGAATATAAAGATTTTAGGGGTGAATAAGGAAAATAAAGGAATGTATCTTGAGAAAGAAGTTACCTCTAAATCAGGTAACTCCATTTGGTTTGTTTCAAAAGTATTCCTTGCGAGCCATTCTACCAAAAGAGAGGATAGAATATTTAAGGTGGGATTTTTTGGAGGATAATTAAGATGATATGGGCTGAAAAAAATAAGGATTTAGAGGTGTGAGGAATGGTTATTGGTGGTGACCTTTCATAGGGAAAGAAAATGGCTCACATGTAATGTTTAGAAACAAGTTAGGTGTGCACATGTTATTTCCAAAAAAAAATCTTACCAAACCAAAAAAAATCAAGAATGGATAGTTTATAGATTATATATTGATAGAAAATGGGTTTTTTACTTGTTTCTAGGTCTTTTGGGTCTTATATTTAAGGTTTATTACTTTATTAAACTACTTTCTCACTTAACTGATGTAATTAATTTTAATCACCTTTAGTAATTTTTTTTGTAAAAATAGAAAGTTTTACTAAATATGAATTATAAATAATTATGATTCTAAATATTTAATCCATTTTTCTAAATTCTAATCACCTAGGTGGAAGAAATTAATTTAGGATTTATCTCGATGTCGAGATGACACTGGAGGATTCTATAGTGAATAGGATCAAAAGTTTGTTAAGTCTTTATGAAAAATTTAAATGTGGAATGGTTCCAATGACAAACATTGTACTTCTTGATAAAACTATTATCTAATTCAAATTTTATATAAAATTAAAATATATTTTAACCTTATAAATAAATTAAAATAAAAATAATTATTGAATTAAAAACTAGTATTTTCAAAATTCATACAAAAAGGAAGTTTGTCAAAAAAATCACAAAAATTTAGCCTAACATAATTTGGCATAATAAATTCAAAATTTAGGTTTATTTTATTTAATTAAATGTCAAAATATTTCTAAAATTAATTTTATTAGAAGTACATGAAAATATATTTTTAGACAAAGAAGGTCTTTACAAAAAACCTTGTTTTTTTATTATCATTATGTTTCATTTATATATGAGATTATGAATATTTGAAAACTATATAATACCATTCATATAAATAAGTTTAAAATATTTTTTATAATTATCTTATTTTAATTATTAAAATAAAAAAATAATTTTTTCCATATAAACTCAGTGTTGGGTGTATCGTACGCTAACTCAGTGTTTCATATATCGTACACCAACATAGTGTTGAATGTATCATATGCCAAGTCAGTTTAGTGTGAAATGAATTCTTGACTTATTGTTTTAATATATATATATATATATAACTATTTTCAGTGTCATGTGAAATGGAAAATTTCAAATAGATAAATTAATTCCAAAAGAATATTTCAGATAATATCAGGGTGTTGCAATTTAGGTATATCTATGGTGAGTATTTCAAAAGTTCCCACGTGATGTAAATTTATTCGTTATTTTATTTTTATTTAGTTCTTACCCTTTTTCATGGTGTTTATATGACTTATTTTTCTCTAGGTTTCCCTTGTATATGTAACATATAAGAAATTCCCTCTCTATTTTGATGGAAAATAAAACTATTTAATCATATCTCAAGGCAGTTCCCTTCAAAGACTTGGAATAATACTTTTAAATTAATAGTCACCCTTTCACTCTATAATGTGTATTTCATCAATTTCTTTCATATCTATCTTTTTAGTGGTAGCTTCATAATTTTTGATAATTTCTTCTTCCTTTTACTATAATCTATAGAAAATTTTATTCATTTAAATTTGGTGCTCAGGAGGGATATATTTATTGAATATTGTCTCCTTATATCCTTCAAATCCATGAGTTCTATTTCCTATTCATACAAAATATTTTGGATTAAAGACCACCATTTATCATTATTTCATTTGAGAAAATAAATTACAATTGTGTCATTTTCCTTTTCAGCGCATCCTAAGGCCATAATGATCTTTTCTAAAGACTAATTCAATTTCTCAGCTACCATTTTATTAGTAGTCTCATTAATTGATGGGGTATTCTATCACATAATTTGATACGACATAAGATAAATCTGGATCTGGAATATGTTTCTTCGTTAAGTAATGGTGATTTTTTGTAACCTAATTGCATTTCTCAAAAATAGCTAAATTTTTTCTTGTTTGAATACCACCTATATTGGATTATTCGGTAGGGAAATAAGTATATTGGCCATGAGTTTTGATACCTGTCATCCTTCTAAGTTCTATTTATAAAGATTAAAATATACTATATTAGCTCAAAAATTATGAAATTTAAATAATTATATATATTTCCAAACACGGTGTAATCCATAACATAAATTTAAAATTTAGGCATTATCAATCTCACATTCATTAACTTTTTTCCTTGGGTAACATCCTATTACCCACTTTTATTTAATTTTATTTTCATTACATAATTTTTTGTAATTTGGTGTATTTGGGGACTCATATGGATGGAGATAATTTGTTGAGAGAAAATTCTTAATGTTTCAGGAATGATATTTTCTTGAATTAATAGAATACATGGATACGTTTTTGATAGATTTGTGGGTTTCATCCCAAGTTCATAGAATGGTTGTGGTGAATTGATTTTTTCTGTAATAATATCAAATTTTTTGTCTGATGGTTAATTATACTATGGTTATAGGTGTTACAGGATGTGTACATGGTCACCAGACACAAGTCATGACTTGTTTAGACACCGTGAAAGGAGTACACTTCATGTAATTGTTCCATTACATGTCAAAATAAATGATCAGTTCATAATAAAAGGGTGATGTATTTTATGAAAATATGATCCTTGTGTATAACAAAATGTGTAAATCTGTTACATGTCATGTATTTATCAAGAGTTCGGCTTCTAGAGAATCTTTTCGGTGGTGATTTTATTCATTATTCTACATATCTCTTGGATCTTTACCTAGATCCCTTCTCCTAAGATTTTTAGAGTATCCATTAAATTCAAATTTATTCATTTAGTGAATGATCACTGTAGAATTTGTTTTGTGTCTCTCTGGGGAAGTGAACCTTTTTTTGTTGAATTAATTTTTTTAGTGTTGGGGCATTGGGTTATCAGATTGTTTTATCATTGATGATGTTTTTCTTCTTTTTTTCAAGATATTTGGTGCAGTATATTTAGGGGGTGTTTCATTTTTTTGTGGAATGGTGGGTGTCCTATCTTTAGGTATCTTTCATTTACTCTTATATTCCAACCCTTTTTTAAATTGGAAGAATTCTAAGATATGTAGATTTATTCTTGGGCATTCATTTTAATTGTTTCATTCTCTGTTTGGTGGATTATTTTGTGTGAATGTGTAACAATGAGTTTTAAGGTAGGTGGTTCTATCTCTAGAATATGTAGATGAAATATATTACACATGTTTTTATAAATTTATTTAAAAAAATTGTCATGATTTTTTTGTGTGTAAATGGAATTGTGAAAAAAGTGTGTTTCCCATGTTTTTAGTAAATTAAAAATGAGTATTTTTAGAGCATTAAAATGATTTATGAAATGTAGCACATGGGAATCCTTGGGTACATTGGTAGGAGGTATAACACTGTTCTATCATACATATTACCATCAATAGGTTTTCTTATGGTGATTATCATTGATCCCTATGATAATTGTTCTAGAGAAATATTTTTGGCATTATTGGGGGGTTCAATAATGGGGCTTTATTTTTTATCTTTATGCCTATATTCTAAGGAAAGGATGTGAAATAATCATTTATTGTGATGTTATTAGTCTGCAATACTATCATTTTGAGTTCCTTGGGGTGATTTAACTATGAATGGTTTTATACTACATTGGCTTTGATATGCATGTTTTTGGTTTTTGATACATGGTAATGGGAATTTTTCTTGAAATTGACATACATAACATTTTTTGAAATTTTTGGGAGAATTGAAATATTTACCAAACATTAGATATAACTTATTAACTTCTTATCATTACATGATTTATTTAAAAAGATCATACATGAGTTGTTGTATAGAGAATTGTTATGGAGATCCTGGGTGGGATCCTAATTAACATGTTAGCTATCAGCATGTGCACTTCTTCAATGTTTCATAGACCATTGTATGTATTTCAATGTAAAGAAATTCAAGGCGCTATAGTGAGTGGGTAAGATTTTAGGCCATCTATGTCTGGGTAACTAGTGGTGAGATAGTGGGAGTCTACCCACACTATCACATGGAGTATTTGGTTCACTAGTACTCCATGGTTGGACTTGTACATGGAGTTGATTTTTTCTATTAAGTTATTTAGTTTATTATATTTTCGTTATGTAATGGAATATATTTATATATATATATATATATATCATTGTTTCATTATGTTATGGATATATGTATTCAATATTTTTGTTTCTCTGGGTATGTTGAAAACTTTCTCGTTATTTTATTGTTTGATGCCTAGGTTCTAGTCGCTATCCATTAGGGTTTAGGAATACACTTTCAGTATGTGATGTTTCAAGTCAGGTATCAATTTGAGAGGGTATCTATATTGTTTCAATATATAATGGTATTAAGGGATGTTTTTTCCTCCAGTGTTCTTTTCATGGGAAGTTTGGTATACTAGATATAGGATTATCGATACATGAAATGTATGTTGTGGTTAGTGTCTTTCCAGTACCATCCATGATAAAACTCATGTTACAATGTTATGTTCAGAAGTGTGTCTCTTATTTTGGGTTATTAATGTAAATGTAATTTTTTTCCTTATTGGATTATTGTTTTAATTGACATCTTTCTGTTTCATGACCGTTTATTTTGAATGGGTGTGTAGATGTATGCATCTTAAAAATGTTTGGTGAGTCCCTAAAGAAGGTGAAATTGATGTTCCTTAAAGGAATAATTTAATGGCTCATAATCCAGTTTCGTAAATCTTGTGGGAATATCAAGTTGCTAATTATAATGTACCAAAACTTCAAAACACATTTTTTGAGATACAGCCAGGAAATGTAGGAGACAAGTATCGATCAAAAGAGTTCTTTCATGAAAATCCAACTTCCTTTAAAAGTAAAAATTATCCTCAATAGATAGAGGTTTATATGGAAAAGATAAAAAAAATCAAGGACTTTCTTGGTTCACAAGAGAGAATCAGAGTGTGGAGTGTAGCATTCATACTTGAGAGTCCTAGAAAGCATTGGTGGGATTTTGTGGGACAGGATGATAAGAATGTGGGCTTAGAATAGAAGTGTTTCAATATTCTCTAATTATTGTTTTTTTTAGGTTCACTAATTATGAAGAGGTATCTATAGTTTATCACTTTTTAGTAGGGAGAGAATGTTGTGTCAGCATACACCAATTGGTTTTTCGATCTGGTTCATTTTGCATTGAAAGTAATAAAGAATGAACTGTTGAAGGATCATAAGTACATAAAGTTTTTTTGACTGAATATTAGATTGAATGTATGTATGATGAATATTTTTACCTTATTGAAGATATTGTATATGGTTATTATGGAATATATTAATATGCAAGAAGATGTTGGATATTCTACACCTTCAATTCTACCTAGTGGAATATTCCATTTTCCACCAGGGAAGCAGAAAAAGTATAAGGATCATAGAAGGAGAGGTCGAGGTTATTCTCAGTTTCAGGAATCCTTTTTACCACTAGTTTATGATGGTGGGGTTCCTATTACATTCTATCATTGAGGCATGGTCATAAAAAATAAAAATAAAATCCTTCACCATCCAATATGTGTAAATGTGGGTATTAAAGTCATCTGTAATACTTCATTTTGGATTTGTCTACACCTCAATAAATTCAAGGAATGTTGGATCCAAAGGATACTGTGGCACAATCAAAAGCATAAAAGACTATTTAGATCCATCCTCTCACTTCATGATTGATTCACCTTCATGGAGTGGCTGAGTGTCCAGAAGAGGTGGATGCAAGTTCAGTAACATTGAGGGGTACTATCATTATTTCATTTAAGTACAGATTTTATTATTTGATATAGGTGCTTCCCACTCATTTATATATTTTCATTTAATTGATATATTTAACCTTCTAATAGAACTCATTTACTTTTTTATAGAGTTAAAAACACCACTTGGGAATGTTTAAGAGAAGGGGTTTTGATTTCCTTCATGTGCTCTATCGATAACTGAGACAATTCAACTCTTGTGTTTTTTTTATTGTTATAGATTTGGATGAAATAATAATTTTGATAGGTTTAATTTTTTCTAATTATGATGAGGTTCATTGTTATCATAGGTGTATATTTTTTAATTTGGCCTATGTGATCTCAATGTGTTTCTGGGAGAGTGGGTCTAATTTCTGGTCATACCGAACCATCATGCCTAGAGCACAAGTGTTTGTTGAATGCTATTTCAGTTAAGCCCGAGGATGTTTCTTTTGTTGTTGATCATCCTGACTCTATTTGAGATTTCACTAATGTTTTCCTAAATGATCTCTCTAAGACTCTACAATAGATGGAGAAATAATTTATGATTGAATTGGGGTGATGTACGTAGCCAATATTGATACCTTCTTATTTAATAGCCTAGTAGAGCTAAAAATTCTCATGATTTAGTTAGACTGTCTTATGGAGAAGGGTTTTTTTCACACTAGTGGTTCACATTGGGTCTCCCTAGTTTTTTTCATGAAGTAAGATGGCTCACTCTGATTGTTCATAGGCTATCCAAATTTGAACAGAGAAAGGATTAAGAACATGAATACCTTTCCTCATGTGGATTATTCATTTGATTAGTTATTGTGTGAAATGTGGTTTTCAAAGATTACTCTTTTGTCAGGTTATCATTAGCTCAAATTTGGGGATTGTGATATTCCAAAGATGGATTTTGGGAGTAGGTTTTTTCATTAATAATATCATGTTATGTTGTTTCATTTGACTAGTAGTGCATCATTTTTCATTTCATTGATGAATCAGATATTCCATTTGTATCTTGAAACATTTATGGATGTGTTTGTCAAGGATATTTTGGTTTATTCGAGATCAGATCATAATAAAGAAAAAAATCTAAGTTTGGATTTATAAATACTATGGGGATATTTTTAAAAGGAATTATTTCAAAATTAATATTCTAGATTCAATATGTGAAATTATTAAAGAACGTGATTTTTTATAATGGAATATCAGTTGATCATGATAATGTAATGGATATCTTGTCTTCAGAAGAGTCACAAAATTTATTTGACATTCAGAGAATCCTTGGTATATCTAGACACTATCAAATGTTCATCAAGGATTTTTATAATTTGGCATCACCTTTAACTACTCTTACCAAAAAGGGGTTTAGATTCCTATGTAATTAAACATGATGGTGTTCTTTTAATGATGTGAAATGATTTCTAACACACACTCAGATTTTGATCGTATGTGATTGATGTATGCCTGTCATAGGTCATGAAAATATTATTACTTATTTATAGTATAGTGATTAATCCTAGGTATTTTCCTGAAGAGGAGTGCGCACAAAATATTTTTTTTCTTTTATGTAGTAAAAAAATGTAGTGTTTTTCTGGAATTTAATGTTTTTGAAAGAAATGAAATAAAAGAACTAAATTAAGAAAAATATTTAAATAAAATTTTAAACTTAAGTGATTGAAAACTAAGATATGATAATGGTCACCAGGTTAAGGTTGGTTTCCCAATTGCAATGTTATCCTTGTTCTATTTTATTCAATCCTTTTCTACTAATTTGATTAATGTGATATTCCATTATCATTTCCTCTCACTCCATTAGTCAAATAGTAATCATGTGAGAAAAAAATACCAATGTATATGATTGGTCCACTGTCATTCCATGTGTGAGAAAGTTACATTAATTATCTTTAATTGACTTGTTCAATACCAAATCATTTCTTCTTTATCCCAAAAAAATTATGAATATCCATTACCCCTCTCACTCGTACTGATGATTGTTGAGTACTTCACCACTAAGGAAGGTTCTATTCCATCATATATAAGCCAAAACCTAAGGGAGGGAGATAATGATCATTGACTAAAGAAAAAAATAAATAATGCAATCTAAAAACAGATATGACGGTACATGATAATAAATAACTCAATATGAAATTTAAAACAACATCATAGAAAATAAGAAGTTATTGAATTCAATTAAGTCGAACAACTCATGCATTACAAAATAGAAAAACCAACCCTTCCCTAATCACTCAAATGTTTACCCCCCCCCCCCCACCCCCACCCCCATGGTAAAGGTAATAGAGATGAATGGGAAGAATAAGGAATTACAAATCTTATAATAAGAAATGGGGAAGGAAGTTGATGAATATATGTGGATCCTTAGTAAATATCACCTCCTTGATGGTTAATGGGGTGTTGTGGTATGGATTGGAATACTTAGGGAAAGAGGATCTCTCCTCCATTTATAGGTTAGAATTTCCATTCTAAAGTTACCACATGTTAACACAATTAATTGTTATATTAATGTGTGGAATCCTTCCGCATATTTGTTCATCAATTTCTTTTTCATCAAACATCCAAGTTTCAGTGTATTTTTTCATGGTTATAGTGATATATGTCCATTTTACTCTGAGAATTTATTCTTCCCCAGAAGACTCTCAAAATTCCAAATATCTAGTTTCCCATGAATTAATGACCTTGAAAATTGACAATTAATGTGTGGACTCCTTCATATATTTTTTTCCTAAATATCATTCACGTTAAACCTCAATATTTAGAAGTATTTAGTCAATCCCGTCATGAAATATGGTACCAACACCAAAACTCTCTAGATTTCTAAACAGTTTTCAAGGTCAAACTTGTGAGCTAGTTTTGAGCTTCCATATGGTAGATTTATCTTTTGGTACAGAAGAATTAAATGAATCTCAATATGTATAGAATTAAAAAAATCACTATGGGTATCCTCATAAAAAATGGTATGGTCTAAATACAGAAATAATTTATAACTTTTAAAAAATAAAAAATGGGCCATTTTTAAGATTAAGCTCAAAATACTTCTAAAATCATAAAATGTAAATATTTCCCTTAAAATATCACTTTGGTGGGATTTAAAACATTGAAATTAAATGTAAATTTATTGAAAATATTTTCCCTATAAATTTCCCTACACATAGAACTTAGACTCCTGGATGAATATTCATCAAAATCAAATTAAAGAAAATTCAAAACATATATCGATGAGATCCACAAATTCCACACAAAGAAACAAAAAGATATCACGCCTCATCAGAAACCATTATTTAAAGATCTCTATTTAGACCATTTATTATATATCCATTTCATTTCTCATACTGTGCACACAAACCACCTACCTCTTATGAATTTTCTCTCATCTCACAAATTCTAATTTTCTACAAGGATGTTCTCGTTAAAAACCATGAAAGAGTTACCATAAACTTGATAAATTACTATATTCACCCCCCCAATATGAGTTAAGGAAATCTGTTTATCATGATTAATTAGTTGGGTTTTTCTATGTACTTTGGTCAGCATTATTTACATGTTAAAACTTTTGATGCAAAATGAAGAGGGCTTGGATCTTTTTGAAGAAAATTTGAGAAATTATAATTTTCCGTCAAGTATAGTCTCCAAATAATCCCCATTTGTAAAAAATAATTTCCATAATCATGAAATATCAAAGAAATGGAACACCATTTAGCCTTTAAATAGAAGAAAATGTAAACTTTCTCAATAATAATTTTTCATGAAATTTCCGGATTGGCACAACTTTCATTCTCATTTGGAAGCTCAAGAAGGCCACAGATTCTTTTATCATTAATGATCCATAATGTAATATCTTTAAAAAAGAATGAATTTTTCATTAGAAAAATCATCTCTATAATGTTTAATTTTCACCCAATGTATCATAAAATGAATTATCATAATATAGGATAGCTTCCCCCACACTTAATTTCAACAACAATGTACAATTTCACTTCAATAGTAGGTTGGATAGAGAAAATTGAATTATAATATGGCGAACCTAATAGTATTTTTATGAATTATAAGGGATAAAATAATTAAATATGCAACATAGGCTAGAATAAAAAGGATTTTCATGAAAAATGGTCTTTGAAACAAAAAAAATCCTCAATCATTTAAAACACCAGTATCATAGAAACTCATGTTTTAACAGGAATAAATCTAATTCTAGTTAAAAAACATGTATTTTTAATCTCAAGAAGTGATTTGAATATAATTAATATAAAAAATAAATTATAATCCTCTTGGGAAATTGGTTTCAAATACAAAGACAGTGAATTGTGGCATGGGATTCAAAAATCCAAGGACTTTTTTTGAAATTCCCCAAATATTTGAACTTGAAACCAAGTTATTTTCAAAATTCATATAGGCTTAGTTTAAAGTAATAGTTTTTTTCACTCATTGAAATTAGTTTCAAAAATGGTTTTGATAATCATTTCATCTGAAAATTTTAGAAAACACACTTAATTTTAAAAAAAAACACACAAAAATCTGGAAAACACACAACAATTTCTTTTTATTTTTTTGAAAAATAGAAAAAAAAATGAAAATCCAAAACTAAAATATCCTCCCTAACACCCTCCCCCCCCCCACTAAAATGATATAGTCTCCTCAATTAATTCTAAATCATTTAACATGTAAGCATATTTGAAAATGCGTCACAACAATCAATAAAGTGTAAAGGAGAGGTATGGCCTGATGGATTTTATTGATAAATAGGTGGGAAGATTGTGATTTTTTCCAATGGATCTGATGGTCAGGTACTAAGGAACATCTTAATCAAATGACCATTAATAGGGAATGGATCCTTATCTCTTCCTTATCAATTAACACAAACACCATATGGATATTCATGAGTAACTATAAATGGACCTTCTAATATGGAATGATGTTTACCTAGAATTATCTTGAGTCTTGAGTTGAATAAAATAACTTTGTCTCCATGATGGATTTTTTTTGATCAGCCTCTCATGATCTGCTCTTTTTCTCTATTTATAAATCCTAGAATTTTCAAAAGATTCCCTTTTAATTTTTTCTGGCTCCTGCAACTAAAATATTCCCTCTTTCATAGATCTTTCATGATCCAAATTTATCTTTCTAAAAACTCAATATTTCATATTCTCTAATTCCACAGATAGGTGATAGATTTTCCCATAAATTAGCATCTATAGACTCATTCCAATCGGTGTTTTGTAGGCTGTCTTATAAGCCCATAATGTGTCTTCCAAGATTTAGCTACAATTCTTCATGTTTAGATTAACAGTCTTTTCCAAAATTCCATTGATTTCCCTATGAGACACATTATCTTTCCCATTAGTCTCTAGACAGTAGGGATTATTTGTTTTATGATTCACCTCGTACTTTTTCAAAAAAAAACCTGCATTATCCTATTACAAAAGTGATTCCCTTGATCACTGATGATGCCTTTGGGCACTCCAAACCTACAAAATCTGTTAACCCTAAAATAATCACAAACAACTATAGCATCATCTGTCATAGTGGCTTTTTCCTCCACCAATTTTGAAACATAATCAACTACAAGAAAGATATAATAATTTATAAATGACATTAATAAATGTCACATAAAATTTATCCCCCATACTTCAAAAATATCACAAAAATTTGGAATATTTTTAGGAATTTCTTGTTTCTTTGATATATTTCTAGAAAACTGACATTTTTCACAGCTTTTACAAAGTTCATGAGAAACTTTAAAAAGGTTGGGCCAATAGAATACAGATTATAAGACCATTCTTGTTGTTCTTTGAGGTCCAAAGTGTCCTCTACAAGATAATTTGTGACAAAAACATAAGAAATATTTCATTTCACTTTCAAAAAACATCTTCTTATCACTTGATCATTGAAAATATTCCAAATAAATGGATCTTCCTATATATAATATATGGATTTAGATTTAAGTTTTTAAAAGTGGTGGGAATTGAAATGAGATAGGACCTAAAATATTATCAGATAATTGATCATGTTAGCATACCAGGGGAATTCTTCTTCAGTGAAGTATAACTGCTCTTCTAGAATTGATCACCTAGTGGGTCTTTTTTGGGAGTTTCAGTTTTTGTAATGTTTGGAAGTCTACTTAAGTGATTGGACACTTGGTTCTAAACTCCCTTATTGTATTTGATTTTTATATTGAACTCTTTTATTAGTATAATCAATATCACAACCCTCAGTTTATTAGTATCCTTCTTTATCAAGTACATAAGAGCTGAATGATCAAAAAATGTATTTATTTTACTTCCATGAATATATGATTTAAATATTTCTACAAAAAATTAAAATTCTAAGAACTCGTTTTCCATGGATTTGTAATTGAATTGTTTTTTATAGATGGTTCTCAAGGAATAAGAATTGATGTGTTGCATTTCGACAATTATTTGAGAATGGAATGCTCCAAATTCTTAGTTCGTAGCATAAAAAAGTAGATCAAATGGTTCATCCCAATTTAATGGATTTATTATGGGGGGAAAATAAATCTCTTTCCAACTCATGAAAGGAATTACTATATGAACCATTGAAATAAAAAATAGAATTTTTAAAAAGTAATAAGGATAGAGGGAGATAAATATTACTAAAAATTTTGATAAACCTTTTATAGAATCATATATGTCCTGAAAACTATCTAACATGTTTCACACAAGTAGGGTAAGGTAATGAATTTATCACATAATTTTTTTATTTTTCTACTTCAATTACATTTTTTAATTACATTACCAAAGACAGTTCATCTCTCAACAATTAAATGGAACTTTAAAAATTTAAAAAAAGATTTTTTTTCATTGCTGGTTTTCAAAAAAAAATTAATATTTTTCAAACAATGGTAAAAAATCTCAAAAAACTATGAAAACGTTTAAGAAAAATTTTCAACAGATATTCAATATCATCAGAAAATATACTAACCATGTACATATAAAATTTACATGGGGAATTACATACTACAAATTGAATGATTTTATATGAAAAAGTAATAAACGGACATGTAAAGGTTGCCTTTTCTTGATCCTCAAGTGGAATGGGTTCCATGAAATAACCTTAAAATCCATCCAAAAAAATAATGAGTTATCCCTTAAAAAATATCTAATATATGGTCAATTAAAGGTATAGGGAAATGAACTTTTTCAGTGACCTTATTCAACTTCATAAAATCTATTCACACTCTCCAACTATTCTAAATTCTTATTAGGATTAATTCATTATTTTAATCACTTATAGTGGTTAGGCATGTTATATTGGATCTAAATGTATGGTTCTAACCAAATGTGAATATGAAATGGGATAGATGATCCCTATATCCAATATATTTTCAATATCCTTCTTTAGAACCTTCATCAAGGTGGGATTCATACTTCTTTGGGGTAGTCTGACATGTTTGGAATCTCCCTCAAGATAAATTCTATGTGAGCATTTTTTTGGGCTTATTCTAGGGATATCACTAGAGATCCACCCTATGTCTAGTACGTTCTCTCTAAAAATATCAATAAATTATTCTTCTTGGGTTTTAGATATATTATTAACAATTATTGCTGGTAATTTCTCTCCCTCCAGCAGGTACACATTTTTAAAATCAATGGGGAGTGATTTTAATTCTTGATTATCGGGGATTCTAAATGGATGAAATTAAATCAAGGTTTCTAATTTCCATATTATAGACCCCTTGCACAAAAAAAACCATATCATCTTCCTCATCATATAAAAAGTAATGAAATAACCAAATTTTACCTCTTTTTCCCACATGAAACTAGAATCTCATGTTTTTAGGGAATTCACAGGTTCATTTATATTTTTAATGAAAGAATTATCTCTTAAGTCTATCAATTCATGTCACATAACTTATTATTAAATGGTATTAGTACCTAATTCAAGGTAGAGTGAAAAAAGTTAGTGATCTTCTGACGGGTGTCTCATCAATTCAAACATGTTGAAGTAGACAGTGATATCTCCAAATTCCATGGTGAGTGTCCCTTTTTGACATTGTTAGTGGTTTTGGTTATATTTAATAAAGGTATCCCCAATAGTAGAGGTGAGTGTGGTGGGATATTATCTTCTTCCATATTCATCACAGAGAATTCATTATGGAATAATAGATCTTGGACTTTCACTAGGATGTCTTCCAAAACTTCTATATGGAAATCTATTGATTTTTTTGCAATATGGACCACCACTCTGGTGTGCTTTGAGCCACCTAGCTACAAAGAAGTTTATAAAGAGAAAGAAAATACATTAAATTAATCACCCAGATCACAAAAATCATTAAGTAAATTTAAATAACCAATGGTGTATTGAATGGAAAACATCCATGGATCGTGGAATTTGGTTGGAAAGTGTGTTGTGATAAGGGACGAGACACTTCTTCCCAAGTTAAACCTCTCAATCTGTTGAAGTATTCTCTTGTTAGTGCAAATATCCTTCAAAAAAATTATGCCTTGAAATTTTATTGATTCCTTAATGTAGGGGATATTTATTTCCACTTTTTTAAAGGTTCCTAGAATTGTTTTTGAAGATATTATTCCTAAAATATAATTGATTCA
The DNA here is from genome assembly GCA_963277665.1 of Viscum album. Classification (NCBI taxonomy): domain Eukaryota; kingdom Viridiplantae; phylum Streptophyta; class Magnoliopsida; order Santalales; family Viscaceae; genus Viscum; species Viscum album. The sequence continues at coordinate 496,437,713 of OY728151.1, read as the reverse complement.
ATAATTCTTTATGAAAATGTCAGGTATAAGTATATCTTGTCCATTTATTTTATTTACAATTGTTTTTATTTCCTCCTCATCATATTCTTATTCTTCTTCTCTTTCATTTATTATTCTTGGTAAATTTTCAAAGAATTTTCAAAAAATTCATCTTTATTCCCCCTTAGAATAGGTAGTCTTGTTTTAGGTTCATTGGTGGTTGGTGGTGGAATTTATTTTCCACTCATTTCTTTATCATGTTGAAGTTATCCTTTGGGTTTGGTATTGTCTATTATGGTAGTTTTCCTCGGTTCATTGTTATAATTTCCATAAAAACTCTTGAATTGATTAGTTATCTTATCAGTACTATCTTCCAACCCTGCAACTTTTGATCATAGATACTTCTCTTCACACCTTGGTTAAATCGTGGAAGGATACTTATATATATTCATTTGGAATGGTGATGGATGAAAGGATTTTAATTTTTGGAAGGGTTGTTTATAGGATTTTTGGAATGGAGGGGGGCTCTTAAATTATTTGTGAAATGTAGTTCTTTCCTGAGTCTATTGGAATCTGTATCTTGGTTTGTTTTGGGGTTGATTTGGCTGATTTTTCTAGAATTTCTTTTTCTAATAGGTAGAAGAACAACGTTTTTTCCCCTACACTTCTTGAATTTGATCAGTGTAATGATAAGTAGAAGAGTATAAACCACATACCTGAGTCAGGTCTTTTTGTTCCTTCACCTGATTCACAACAATTTGTATCATCAAACAGGTCATTTCCTTAAGTGTTTCTTCAAGTAAGGGTGGGGTAGAATCATAAGTATTAATTACCTCATGGATTTAGCTAGTGATTATACCTCTAGTGAAAAATTTATATGATTTTTTCATAATATTTTCAATCATACCTCTAGCATATATTGGTGACTTGTCAATCGAGGATCCTCCAAATGAGGCATCTATAAAATTATAAACATTGTCTAGTTTTCCTTGGTAGAATAAAAATAATAAGTGGTGTTTCTCCATAGTCGGATGTGGGAATCTGGAACAAATAATCTTGAATCACTCATAATACTCAAAAAGTTTCACTTATGTTGATTATAAAATAGCATATATCTCTTTTCGGATAGTTTTGCTCCTTGATGTAGGAGAAACCCTTTACATGAACCATGTTTTTAGATCTTCCTAGTCTTAGACATAACCTGGTTGAAAATTGTACAACTATTCCTTTTCTTCTCCCTGAAGTGAGAAGGTCAATGCCTTCCAATTTACTTATTCCTTCCAAGTCCTCAAGGTTGGAAGTTGGAGCAGACATATGTGAACGGTTGGATTTGTCGATTTGGTTCATCACCTAAAAGGCCATGAAATTTAGGTGGCAATTATATCATGTTAATACGTAGTTCAAAATAATTTATCTTATAGGGATAAAGAGTTGATTATTGATGTTACTATTTTTCATTGCACTTTTCCACATCATTTTTTACTTTTTCTCCTATTTTTATTATAAAAATAGTCTTTTTTGTTAAATAATTACAAATTGTTGTCAACATTGTACATTACTATTAAAAATATGTTTTTGTGTTAAAATCATGTATTTTATTGATTATTATTTGTCATTATGAACAATTCATAAATAAATTAATAAATTCTTTCTTAAAAATCATTTTCTATTCTTTTATTATTATTTAATATTTTTCATTATTTTTATTCATTAATTTTTTTCATTTATTTTGTTTTTTTCAAAATAATTAAAATTGTTAATTATTAAATTCAATTAATTGTTTTGTAAATAAATAATTCCCTTTTATTTTTGTTTCATTAATTTATTAAAGAAATTTTAACAATTTAATTCTGTTCTTTACATTTTTTAATAATTTGTTTCTATTTTATTTTATTTTAATAAATTATATTATTTATTAATGTGTTTGTTAATTTATGAAAATTGATATAATTATTATTGTTTATTAAAATTAATTATCAATAAATTGTAATCTGCAATTGAATAATTTTTAGTTAATTTACATTTTCTTTGTAAATTGTTCTAAATGTGTATTTTTAATATATTAATTTAGTTAGTTAATTTTTTTCATTTTCTTAAAATATTAATTTATTTTGGTTGTTTTTGTTTGTTTCATTTTTATGCAGTTGAAATGGTGTTAGAGAGAGACCGATGACTCCCAGCGGTGACTCACTGAGTCACCATTGGCATACTTCAGTGGTGACTCACTGAGTCCCTGTTCTACCCCTTTTATTTTCTTTTTTCACCCACCACTAGACCCCTCCTTGAAAGGTGACACAAACGAATCATCATTCCCCTAACTATTCTTCCATCCTAATGGTGCCTCCCCTTCCTCCATTCCATCCAGTGGTGGCATTGGAGTCACCACTTCTTCTCCATTCCCATCTCACCATCACCACACCTGAGTCACCGTTGTTGTCCCATGTTCACTCTCACATCCATTGTCATTGTTCTCCTTCTTGGTCCAATGTTGACTCAGTCATTGTTGCTCTCCCTATAACTAGTCCCAAACAAATTGTGACATTATGTCACCAATTTTTCAGAGTCACTTAAGACATCATCATTTTAAAATATAATTCAAATAGAAGAAGACCATAAATTCAATGACGGTATACAATGAAATTAGAGGATCAGAAGAAGACCAGAAAACTAAAAATCAAATGTAGAACCACAATCAATCATCTACATATTGAATAACATTTAATGAAAAATACCCAAATCTCAAACCATATCTAAATCATTCGAATTTGGGAACCAGCACTGGAAGTCAGATCTGAACTGGAATAACTCTACCATAGTTTTCCTCTATTCAATCTATTGACCGCTAGTTGAAGAACTACCACCACCAACTAAAGATGAATCCCTTATCCCACCAAACTGAACCACCATTCCACCCAACACCTACTCCTCTTCCAAGTTCTGTCTCACTACCACCCCTTCTTCTTGCCCACTATAAATGGCCTCCACAGTGGCTTCACACTCTGCACCTCACCCTTCTCCATCATTTGCATCCCCTTAGCTAAATCCAACGTGGCCCGGACTTCTCTGTTCTATTTCGCACACCCCCACCCCCAAATTCTTTTGTTTTTACAATTTTAGATTATATAATATATAAAAAATATTAATATATATAATATTATAAAATATAATAATAATTTTTTATAATTATATAATATATGATAATATACATATTTAACAAAAATAATAAATGTACATATATATTTTTATAATATTCAGAATTTTTATTTTATATTAGTAAATATTCATAAATAAATATTATAGTAATTATATATATACATATTTTAGTAATAGTTAATACCTATAATAAATATTTATTACAATAAATATAAATATTAATTTATTTATTTATTTATTTATTTATAAATGTTTTATAATTTAAATGGTTGACATATTTACATTTTTTATGTTTTTCTACACATAGAGATGATAGTAGGTGTTCAAAGGTGAGTAGTTCACAGGAAAAGCATGAGAGGATTCTCATTATCATTATAGGAAGTTGAATACTTTCACTTGATGTTCACTATAAATCTAGGGATGCACACTCAAAGGCATTCCACATGGATATTTCCACTTCCTATTTGTTTTGAGTTTTTTATTTTCTTTTTAGGTGTGTGTAAGAGGATCAACCACTTCTCTATATCAAGGTGGGGTACACTCTAGGATTCCACACTCCATCCACACCTCGTGGACTGGGAACTCATATTCTACATTAAATACGAGATCCATAATCCTTCATCCATCTCCATCCCCCATCTCTCTATTATTTCTGTTTTATTTTTTATGCTATAAATACCATAATTGTTTGCATGTTTTGTGAATTCCGCTAGGTTGTAGTTTTTAATTCAGTTGTTTATTTATTCTTAAACTCTTCGTGTTGTGATATGTAATCTATAAACTAATGATTTAATTTGCGAGGTGATATCCAGGATGTGAATCCTGACATGATCTAGAGATCTGATCTTCTCTGTGATCATCATCATCTTCTTCTTCGCCTTAGTGGATTTCATTTGTGAATTTGGGTAACTGAAAGCGAAACCATGCACAAAATTGGTTTGATACTCTCTCATATCATTTCATCACCCCTTCCTTTCTCAATTTATCAAATTGAGAAATTGAGATTGGTTTTTCAATGCGATGATGTTAACAAAATCATTCTAGCTTATGATAATTTCTTTCCATAATGAGTTCACCGGGGAATTCATATTTCAATATGGAGGAATGCAAAATCATTTAAGAAATTAGGTGTGTTTGTATTCAATTTTAGGTGATGGAGAGGCATGGTTTGAGTCATTGGTCATAAATTGAGTTAATTTTGAGTTTTATGTTTTATTTTATGTAGATATATGATGGGAAATTAAGAGTGTATCAACCTAGATTAGGCTTTGTTCCTGATGACTGTTGCTTCTAGGTCTTTTTTCTTTCTTATTCATGGTGGTTTCTCTTGTGTATTTTGTGTTCGTGGTGTTGTTCAGTCATTATTTTTATTTATTTTGTTCTATTTTTTCTCTTTATTTCTTTTTTTCATTCACAATTTCTTCCCCAACAATGATTTCCATCTTTGTTTACTATTTTTGTCTTTTTTTACTATTTTCAAAAAAAAACAAAAAAAAAGAATTTCAGAAAAACCACTGAGTCTCTTGACACTACTTCTTTGAGAGGGAACTAAAGGTTATCCATTGTGCTATATCTTGGGTACTATAAATTTAAATGTAAATATCCTCATGACAAGGAAGATATTAACTATTTTGATTATAAAATTGAGGTGTGCAGATGTCGCACAAGGTTTTCATGGGATTGTCAGCCATTCTTTTTGGTTCAGAGTGAACACTAAGAGATTCACTTGAATATGATGGTTTTATTTACACCATTTTTTTAGGTTTGTTTTTCTTATTTGGGTAAAGTATCATTCAATTTTTGGATAAAATTCAATAAATGGTTCATTTTATTTTTATATCATTTTGTTTTGAAAATATTTTTTTAAAAGTTGTTATGTTGTATAGCCTCCCTAGTAGTAGAGCCATGTTTGAAGCATGTCTTTCATAGGGAATGGAAATATAATATTTTTTATTCCATAAGTGTAGACTAGTGATTAACCTGAGGTACTATTTTGAATATGAGTCCTCAGAAAATAGTTTTTTACTTTTAATTAATGGAAAAATGTAGTGTTTTTTGGAATTAATTGGTTTTTAAAGAAAATAAATGAAATAAATAAACTAATAAAATTATTGAAATTAAATTGTAATTTTATCCTTGTTTTATATTATTCAATACTCTTCTTCTATGTCTATTATAGTGATTTTACATGATCATTTCCTATCACTCCCTTGGTCAAATGGTAATGGTGAGATAAAACCTTACCAAAATCTCATTTTAGTCTACTTTCCTTCCATGTGTGAGAAAGATTCATTTAGGATCCTGAATTAACATGGGAAATAACCAATTGGGTCTTTTTATCCCAAAATATTAGGAACATCCATTACCCCTCTCACACATACGGATGATCCTCGAATACATCACTATTAAACCATAGTCTATTCCATCATATATAATTTAGAACATAGTGGAGGGAGATAATGATCTTTTACTAAAGAAAGAATAAATAAATGAATCAAAAACCAAATACTATCTAACATGATAAAAAAAACTTCTCTATGAAATTGGAAACAATTTCATAGAAAATAGAAATACATTTCATTAAATTAAGTCCTTTAAGTCAAGAATTACAAAATAGAAAAACTAACCATTCAGAGTCACTCAAATGTTTACCCCAACATGGTATGGGTAGTCGAGATGAATGAGGAATAAGAAGGCATTAAAACCTAAGAATAAAAAATTGGGTAGGAATAATTTGGTGAAGCATATCTTCTTGGGGTAGATCTCTTCCATGGTGTTCGGCTAGATGGTATGGGATGGATTGGAATGCTTTGGGAAGGAGGAGCTCTCCTCCTTTTATAGGCCAAAATTTCCCTTCTAATTTTACCACATGTTATCCCCATTAAATTGTTGATTCACTCATATAATCCTTCATCAATGTTTTTCATAGATTTATTTTTAATCTCCACTTCAAATTTTAGTGTATTTAGACATAGGTTGAGATGGTTATGTCTATTTTACTCTAAGAATTTATTCTTCCTGGGATGACTCTCCATATTCCAAATCTCCAATTTTTCATGCATTAATGACTTTAAAATAGCAGATTCACACATTTAAACCTTCATTAATGTTTTTATTCAATCTCATTAATGTACAAAATACAAATTTCAAAGTATTTGGACTATCCAATCACCAGATATGGGCCCAACACCAAAAATTTCTAGATGTGAAAATAGTTTTCAAGGCCCAAATTATGAGATGATATTTAGCTTCTATATGGTATATTTATTTTTGGGTTCATAATAATGAAATGAATCTCAGTTTTTATAGAATCCTAAAAGGATAAAATTTCAATTTTTTGATTTTTATAGAAAATCTAATGGCTAAAGTTCATAAATGATTTATAACTATTGAAAATTCAAAATGGATAATTTTTACAATTGTGCTAAAAAACCACTGATATCATAAAATATAAAAATGTGTCTTAAAATAACACTTTGTTGAGATTTAAAAAATTGAAATTAAATGTAAAATTATTGAATTTATTTTCTCCATCGGTGATCCTGGTAAGGGATATGTTATTTTATTGGATGCTTCTGGCACTGGTCTATGTTGTGCTCCCATGCAGGATGATCATGTGGTAGACTATGACTCTCTTCAGCTATGAAAACATGAGGAGAATTACCCAACTATTTAATTAGATATTTCCACATTTAGTCATGAACTTAAGTATATATGGTGTTATCTTTTTAGGTAAAGGTTTATAGTATATTATGAACATAATTATAACAACCCTCCTCTTTATTACACACTTAATCATAAATTATTACATGAAATATAACTTAATACAGTCTAAAAGATCAAGATTTATCGTGTATTTAAGGATTAGAAACATTAAATTACATCTTAAGACATAAAATACAAAATCATTGTTGAAAACTTCTTTTACATGACCACAACATTCCTTTTTACTTAGCATTCCATGGGATTACGTGAGGAAATACAAAAGAAAATGGTGACCTATAAATCCTTGTAAGGGAGTAAACAAGGAATAACATTATGAATACAATACGTGTTAGGAAATATAAATTTCAATGGATCATAATAGAAACATGAACATAAGGGCATGATATAACATGATCATCATAACATGGAAATGTGGCAACAACATAAAACCTTGCATCATTAGCATAATAGAATCTGGTAAACCTCTATCCCAAAAAGTTAGAAAAATTTCTTAAAATTAATTAGGTAAACCCCTTTCCCAACATGAATTGTCATGATACTAAACATTACCCAATGCATTAGAGCGCTATAAGGGCACACCCTTCATAATCATTTCAATCTCATCCTTAAGTGTGGCACATAGATCATAAAACATGGATTCATTAAACATCATCATTTATTTCATGATAAATGAATGGGGAATAAATACCTTAATTTCTATAATCAATATGTATATGTTCATAAAGGTGAATACCATTGATAGAGAAATGTGCATGGTATTCACTAAATTATGATTTTGGCATGAAAAATCACAGTGCAATTTTGGCTGCCTAACAGTGTGACATGAAAATTTATAAAAATGGTTGATTATAGATAAAGGGGACTCCAATGATATATGCCTGAAATTTTTAGTAAGGGGTTCCTATAGATACATTTCCCAACACAAGTAAGTTGTAAATATATGTCATAACATAATAAAATTACTTGGATAAATAGGAGAAATGGAATAACTCTTACTAAATTTTTTCATTCTAATAGGTGTACATGGGAGGGATTAATGAGAATGAAATAAGTCTCCAATAATAAAAACATAATAATGGAAATAAGGGGGAGGTTCAAAAGAATACCTCATTATTTTTACTTGAAAATAAAAGGGTGTATCAATTCAAGGAAACTTGGATAAAAATGATAAATGAACGAATCCATTACTTGAGTGTGTGACTTAAAAATCTTCAACAGGGGATTATTGAGATTTTGGGGTGCCTTAAGAGGTATCTAGAGAGGGGAGTAAAAATTAGTAATGTTATCCATGTATTTTTAGTGAAGAGAAGTGGGATCTTGGATGGGATTATAATGGAAATGAGAGGGGAATTCATTAATATTTCACAAACATAGGTTTTGGAATTTATATAATTAAATATTCAAAACCACAAACATTCCCAAGGATTATTCTAATGTTTTTTTCAAAATATTATGGGAGAAAATTATTTTACAAGTCAAATAGTCGAACATATTAAAATATTTGCTTATATTATTTGGAGGTGAGTCACATTATTAAAGAAAATGAATTTGAAATTATAAAATATATTATACATTTTGGAGGATTCACTAAGGAATTATAAAATAATTAAAAAATTCTAAAATAAAATTATTTTAATATGAAAACATATATTGGTCTTATAATACCTATTATAGTATTTATTACATCATTTTTTGGTCATTATGATGTCATAAAACAAATATTTTATTCATATGGTATTTAATATTTACCCAAAAAAATTGGTTGTCTCATTAAATTATGAAAAATTAACCATCGGATAATTTTGACTTACTCTTTAAAAAAATATTATTTATTTTATCAAAATAATTTTCTAAAAATCTAAATTTTCACTTTAAAAATTAAGACCTATATATATTTAAAATTTAAGTGTTTTGATAAAAACAGTTTTCAATCCTTAATAAAAAAATACATTTGACTTTATAAAAATTATATACTCATTTATTATTCAAAAAATTAATTTGATAATAATATTTATTTAAAATATTAATTACTTCAAAAACATATTAATTCCTTAAAATAAATTCTTTAAAAATACACTTTTTGTTTTATCGTGTAAAAAATATAACTCTTATCAGACAGATTACCAAATCATTTAAAGTTAAGGAACTAATATAATGATAATTTATAAGAGTTGTTTTTATAATATTATTAATAAAAACCATAGTTTAATATAAAAAATTATATATTTCTCAAAAGTACCATTTTTACCTGAAGAGTTATTTTATCAAATTCATCATTTTTTAAGAAAGACTATTCTCTTAATGGAGGTAATGGAATAAGAATTTTAATTATATAAAGATATTACACAATAAGTAACTAATAACATGTTACATAATCCCTTATAACACCCGCATAATACATAAGGGTAAGGTGTGCGATGGTGATAGACTTTTGGGGCGGCTCATATAACATCACTCAGGTGTAATCTCTATTAACTAGAACTTCCCCCGTAGGTGATTCCGTTCAAGCATAACATGTTGAACCTCATCTTGGGATTGGTCAAGGGAGAATCCCAATGACATACCTTCTTTTTGATATCTAACAAATTTTCTTCTTATGGCTCGAGTCTACTAGATTAGGCTATCCTCTCCTTTTTTGTGCCGAAATGATTTTTTTAACCATATATTTATATGAGTCATATGATCATTATTAAATGGATATATTATTGATGGTAATGATACTTAATTATCATTTAATCCCAATAATTATAATAATAAAGAGTGCATGTGTTTTCTATATTCATAATAAATTAAAATAAAGGGAATTTTTTTCATAAATGATTGGGTCGTTACAACATTCCCCCCTTAAGAAATTTCTCCTTTGAAATTTTATTTTCCCACACTAAAAGAGATGATGGTTACTCTACCTCACCAATTCCTCGGGTTCCCATATTACTTCTTTAAATGTGTGTTTTCACCACAACACCTTGATGAGGTGAATCATCTTTTTTGCAGAATCTTTTCCCTACGATATAAGATCTTCACCGGCTTCTCTTCATAAAAGAGGTCATTATATAGTGGTACCACCTCAGGATTGAGTGCATGTGATGGGTTAGGTATGTAATTACTCAAGAGTGATACATAGAATACATCATTTACTTGATACAGGTTCGGTGGGAGTGCTAGTCAATAGTCCACGACTCTAATGCAATCAGTGATCTCAAAAGGTATGATGTACCTTGGACTAAGCTTTCCCTTCATCCAAAGTCTTATAAATATCATCCATGGTGATATAGGGATGAATACCATGTCTCTAACAACAAACTCTAGGTCTCTTAAATGATTATCAGAATATCTCTTTTATTAACTCTGAGTATCTTTAATGTGTTGTTGTATGGTCTTATCCTTATCCACCATTTCTTGAACAATTTCTGGACCTAGAAGTTTTTTCTCCCCAACATCATCCTAATATGTCGGTGTTTTCCACCTCTTCCCTTAAATGGCTTCATAAGGAGCCATTTGGATTCTTGAGTGGAAAATGTTTTTTCAGAACTCAACTATATAAACATGTTGATCCCATTCTCTTTCGAAGTCTATTGAGCATGCTCTCAACATGTCCTAAAGTGTATGGATAGTGTTCTTAGATTGTCCATCATTTTGATTATGATCATTTGTACTGATTTTTAGCTCAATACTCACAGTATGTTAGAGACTCTTCCAAAACAAAGAGGGGAATATTTGATCTTGATCAGATATGATTGGTAGTGTTACACCATAAAGGCTTACCACTTCTCTAATGTATATTCATGCCAGTTGATCCAATTATAAATCCTCCCAAATTGAAATGAAATTTTCAATCTTTGTAAGACAATATACAACAACCCATATAGCGTTGTTTACTATGGATATCTTTGAATGTCTGGTGACAATTTCCATGGTGTTGTTTTCATATTTCCATGTTGGTAAGGGTAATGGTTGTGTTATCCCCTTATACTTATTCCTCTCATCCTTCGCTTTCTGACATACCAGGAACTTTGATGTATACTCAGCATTCTCCTTCTTCATGTTATCCAACAAATAATTCTCTTGGACATCTCAATACATCTTTGAGTTTCCGGGGTGAATGGAGAAATTCGAGCTATGTTCATCATCTAAGAGTTCTTTATTTATTTCTGGATTTGATGGAACATATAGTATTGACCGAAATATCACAATTACATCATCATTAGAAATGAACTCTAATTACTTTCCTTTTCTGATAGTTTTTACATTATTTTGAATTCCCACATCATACTTTTGAGCATCCATTAACCTTTCCAAAAGATACGGTTGAGTGTTCATTTGTAAATGGATTGATGATGTTACCTTCTTTATAATTCCCATGTCTATCTTCATAAAATCTAAGAATATTATACAATTTTCAATTCTCATCAATGAAAGATTTATTGGATCCTTTCTACTTAGAGTATCTTCCACTATATTCAATTTTTCCGTATAGTAGTGAATTGAGTAGTCATAGACTTTGATCTTATCTAACCATCTTCATCAGTGCATGTTCAATTATTTTTGTGTGAATATATACTTGAGGCTTTTTTGATGTATATATATTTCACAATTATCCCCAAAGAGGTAATGTCGCCAAATTTTCAAAGAGAATATCACTACATCGAACTCTATATCATGCGTTCCATAGTTCTTCTCATGAATATTCAATTGCCTTCAATCAAATTAAATGACTTTATTATTTTTCATCAGCACATTGCCCAAGACCTTCTTTGAAGAAACACTAAATACTAGGAAAAGTTCTCCACTTGTGGGTATTGTGAGAACAGGCACACTGATAGGCCTCCTTTTCAACTCCTTGAAGCTCTCTTCGCATTCATCATTCCATGAAAACATTACTCCCTTCTGACTAATCTTGGTAAGAGGGTTTGACAATCGTGAAAAATTTCACATAAATCGGTGATAGTATCAAGCTAACCCAAGGAAGCTACAGATATATGTTACATATGTTGGACTCAACCATCCCTCAATTTCCTTCTCCATGGAGGGATCCATAGATTTCTGATTAATTATGATGATATTATATAATAAAGTGACTTCCATCAACCAGAACTCACACTTGTTGTATGTTTCAAATAGATTCTTCTCTCATAGGGCCTCTAGTACTGTGCTTAGATGCTCCTCATTCTCCTCCTCATATTTGGAGTATATTAAAATATTGTCTTTAAAGACTACAAAAAAAAATCGAGGTAATATATAATGACTCTATTAATAAATTCCACAAATATTTTTCTATTATTATTGTGTTCAAAAGGAATTACTATGAATTCATAGTGTTCATACCTTGTACAAAAAGCAGTCCTAGGTATATCCTCTTTCTTTAATCTTACTTTGTAATATCCTAACTGTAGATCCACCTTGGATAATTATTACGCTCCACCTATCTAATTAAACAAGTCATTAATTTGTGTTAAAGGATACATGCTCTTTATCTTTATTTTTTTGACCTCACGATAATCAAGGCAAAGGCGCATTGACCCATCATTCTTCTTGAAAGAGAGGACTGGTTCACCCCATGGTGAATCACTTAGGCGTATAAATGACTTATCCAAATCCTCATGTAGTTTTTTCATTATATCCTCAAGCTCCACAACATCCATTCAATATTCATTCTTAGATATTAGAAATTACCTTGGTATAAGATCAATCTAGAATTCGGCATCTCCTCTAGGAGGAAGACTAGTAAATTCCTCAGAAAACACATCAATGAAATCCCCCATAATAGGCATGTCTTTGAGGATGGTTCCTTCCTTAGACTCAATCATCTGAGAAAGATATGAATTCTCAAAGTTAAGTAATATAGATTCTAGAAAATATGGTTTTTAAGAATATTCATCCTCGTCCTTTCACATGTACAGAATCGGGGGTCGACTGACCATATAGTGAGTGATTCCCCTCTCATGGAAATTTATCTTGGTTCTATATAAGGAAAGATAATTCATGCCATGAATTGCATCAAATTCCCCCAGAGGGAGTATGATGTGGTTCATCGGGAATTTCAATCCACAAATTATTATAGGGGAGGAGTTATATTCATGGGATTCAATGATTTCCTCATTTTCCATTCTCACTGACATCTCTACTTTCATGATTTTTGGTGGTGTTTGGATATTTTTACTAAAATTTCAGGATATAAAAGAATGTTTAGAACCAAAATAGAGAAGTAAATTCACTATTCCTGAATAAATAACCATCATACCTATCCCCACTTCAATTTCGGTATTCTCTTGGGTAGAAGTGATGGAAAAAACATGCCCCTTCTTCCATCGAGGTTGTTGGTTTCCTATAAAAACCCTTCAATTAGGGCATGGTTTGAAATGTTCTATGGTTCTTTGAAGTTTAAGCAATGACCAATGTGTTTAAGGTCTAATGGACCATTACTCTCTTATGTCATGGCAGCGGGTTTTTCTTTTCAGCAATCATTGGCTAGGTTCCCTTCTCTTACACACCTAAAGCATTTCCTTATCCCTTTAATGAAATTTTTGGGTACTTCTTTCCACACAATTGGAAAGTGGGGTGCTGTAATTTCTTTGCACCATTGTATTTATCCATTAAACCACTAGAATTAAATTCCACATTCCACTTCTTATCCCCATGATACACTTGAGATTCACATATCTCAATTTCAACTTTAAGGGTGAATCAGATAATTTCCTCATATATATTGAAGTCACGGATCTCTAGGGATTTCTATAGGCTAGTTTTTAGCCTACTAAAGAAGTGGACAACCTTTTATTTAGGGGTATTAACCAATAAAAAGGCATATCGTGCAATCCTTGTGAATTTTTTATGCTACGCTCTAATGGATTCGTGGTCTTTTTTCATAAGGGACTGGAATTACCTCTCCATCTTACGTCGGATGGTGCAAGGAAAATATTTATTAGAAAACATTTTCTAGAAATTATTATATTCCAACACCATGATATCTTCCTAGAGATTTATATTTTTGATCAATGTATACCATTTATCAGCTTTGTGCTCCATACAATAAGAATCCAGAAGAACCTTCTACTGTTATGAACATTGAAGGATAGATAATATCTTCTCAATGGAGCTTATCCATTATTCAGTGATTGAGGGATCAGATGATCCATTGGAAGTAGGAGGCCTTTTCCTCATGAAGCTCTCGACTGTGACTTGTTCTTTCATGGGGGGGTAGATGTTCCTCTAGACCCATTATCTATTCAAAAAATGAGTAAATTGATAGAGTATCATGAAAAAGTTTGTGATTCTCTCTCCCATTGGATTGGGAATCTCATTTGAACATTCATCACATTGATCTTTGCATTGGTTGTTATACCAAGTCATCCTATTACCTACCATTTTCTAGATAAAATGAAAATTAGGGTTATGTATTTTAAACTATAAAACACATAAAGGTGAATCCAATCACAACAAGGGATAACATATAAATTTCATTTATTTTCTTACCTTAAGAATTTATATGTTTTGATCTAAGTTATCCATTATATATTTTCTAAAATATATTCTTAAGGGAATTTTTTATTCACTTAATAATGGTTTGTACTAATATTATGAATTTACCAAAGTACATCCACCAAGAGTGTCGAAGCAATAGTGAAATAAGGCCTGTTTTTGTGCACAATTTCTCGTTTGAGTCTACCTCAAATTGGTGTTTTCAGGTTTTACCCCTAAATACATCTATGCCATGGCCACCTATACCTGTTCATATCGAGATAGGGAAGTAATTTCTTGATAAACCACTTTATCTATACTCACCAAAATTTTGGGATGTTTTTCTTATACTTCGTCTTTTCTATAAGGCTTTTACTTGGGTTTTCTAATCCTAATACCAAAAATGACAAAACATATCCTTTATTACCATCTATAACAACCCTATTATTTATTACACACTTAAACATGATTTATTACATGAACTTGTTGTTTAAAAAACCTTGAAGATTGATAGGTATAGTTACATGAAATCTTAAGACATAAAATATGACATCTTTATTCAAAAATTCATTTACATGACCACAACATTCCTTTGTACATAGCATTGGATGGGGAAACCTGAGGACATATATAATAAAAATGTGAGTTATAAATACTATTATGGGAGTAAAAAAGTCATAACATGAAGAATACAATACATGTTAGGAAATATACATATTAATGGATCATAAGAGAAACATGAACATTTGGGCAGGATATAACATGATCATCATAACCTAGAAATGTGGAAGAAACTTAAAATATTACATCATTAACATAAAAGAGTCAGTTAAATTCATATACCAACATAGTGTAAAAATTTCCTGAAAGGAATTTGGTAAACCCCTTTCCCAACCCGACATATCATGATACTAAATATTACTCAATCCATTGGAGTGCTATCAGGGCACACCCTTCATATTCATTTCAATCTCATGCTTAAGTGTGCAATATAGATCATATAACATTGATTCATTCAACATCATCATTTATTCCATGATAATGGAATGTGTAATAAATTTATGAAATTACATAATCAATATGTATATGTTCATAAAGTTGAATACCCTTGATATATAAATGGGTACTGTATTCACTAACTAATGATTTTGGCATGGAAAATCGTGGTGTTATTTCAGCAGCCTAATGGCATGACATAAAAATTGTTGATGAGAGAGAAAGGGTTATATAATAATATATACATGAAATAGATATATAGGGGTAACCTAGAAACATGTACCAACACAAGGAATTTGGAAATAGATGGTGTAACATAATAAACAAACCTGAAGAAAGAAGAGAAATGGAATAACTCTTATGAAATTTTGTCTTGATAATAGGTGTAAATCGGAGGGATTAATGAGAGAGAAATATGTATCCCATCAAATGAATATAATAATGGATATTTGGGGGAGTTTTGAAAACATACCCCATAATTTTTAATTGAAAATAAAATGTTGTTACAATGTAAGGAAACTTGGATAAAAATGAGAAAGGAAGGAAACCCATACTTGAGTGTGGGACTTCAGATGCTTGAAGAGGGGCTTCTTGAAAGATTGGGGTGCCATTTTAGGAGTGTATGAGTGGGGAGGACAGATTAGGGACATGATATAAGGATTTTGAGCAAAGCTAATTGGGATCTTGTGTGGCTTCATATTGGAAATGAGAGGGGAATTCTTTAATATTCCACAAAATTAGGTTTTGGAATATATATAATTAAATATTCAAAACTACAAACCTTCACATGGTTTTTTTCAAAGAGAAGTGGAAACCATTATTACCATTATTTTATAAGGCCAGTGTCCAAACATATTAAAATATTATCCTTTCTTATGTGGAGTTGAGTCACATTATTAAAGAAATGAATTTGAAATCCTAAAATATATTATACATTTTGGAGGATACACTAAGACTATAAAATAATTAAATCAAATATAAAATAAAATTATTTTAATTTTAATACATTTATTCAGCCAATAACACACATTATAGTATTTATTACATCATTTTGGGGTCATTATGATGTCATAAAACACCTGTTTTATTTATATGGTATTTAATTTTTAACCAAAAATTCAACTGTCTCAGAAAATTATGAAAAATTCACCATTGGATAATTTTTATGTCTTGATTCAAAAAAATAAAATTCATTTTATCGAAGTAATTTTTTAAATATTTGAATTTTCACTTTTAAAATAAAAACTGGATTTTCTTGTAAATTCACGTGTTTTGACAAGAACAATTTTAAAACCTTAATGAAAATGACATTTGACATCATAAAAAATATATACTCATTTATTATTCAAAAAATTAATTTGATAATAATATTTTATTGATATATTAATAGTCCCAAAAATTTAATAATTCCATAAAATTAATTCACTAAAAATACATTTTCTCTTTTATTGTGTCAAAAATATAACTCATATGAAACAGATTACCTAATAATTTACATATAAGGAACATATATATTCATCATTTATAAGAATTGTTTTTATAAAATTATTAATAAAAACATTAGTTGAATATAATAATTTATATATTTCTCAAAAGTACCATTTTTACCCAAATAGTCAATTTATCAAATTCATCATTTATTTTAAGAAATACTATTCTAATAAATTAAATGATAGAATAAGACGTATATTTATATAAATCGATTACGCAATAAGTTACTAATGTATTGTTAAGTAACCCCTTATATCACCCGTATAATGCCTAATTGTTAGGTGGGTGATGGTGATATACTCTTGGGGTGGCTCAGATAACATCACTTGGGTAGTAATCTCTATTTTCTTAAACTTCTCATGTAGGTGATTTCAATCAACCTTAACATGTTGAATCTCAACTTGGTATTGGTCAATAGAAAATCCCAGTGACACTAACTCCATTCTGAGATCCAAAAAATGGTATTCCTATGACCCGAGTCTACTTATTGAGGTCATCCTCTCTTTTTTCTGTGTCGAAATAAATTTTTTTTAAAACCCATATATTTATATCAGTATTGTGATCACTATTCAATTGATATATTATTAATGATAATGATACTTATGTTCATTTAAACCCAATAAAATAGTTTACATTTGTTTTGTATATCCATAAGACATTAATAGAAAAGTAATTTTATTCATAAATGATTGGGTCATTAAAATAATTGTTTATGTTTTATCATTTCTGAAAAAGTCGTGAATATTAGATAGAGGTGGTGGGTTGAATACATTTGTAATATTGAAATACATATTAACCGCACCCCTTGAAAGGTGAATTTTTTTTAAAATGATCCTAGAATGAAAGATCCATCACAAACTATTTTAGAATATAAGGAAGAATGGTACCTTATGGTGATTTTTTCGCAGTTACCTCTACATTATTAGGATGATGTTTCAAGTATATTTCTAACTAGTTTTTATTTTTTATCATATCTCCTTGAGTTTATTATTTTAGGTTAGCTACAAGAAACTATGTATATAGGCATTCAAGAAACCCTTTTTGGTGGAGAATCTATTTCTGGCAGGTCTCTCTCTTCAAATGGTATTCTCAATTTTGAGGATCAGTTTTTTATCCCATTTTCTATGAGGAGATATTTTTTTCTGATTTTTATTGTTCCTTTTAGGAATTTCATCACAGAACTATAATTTTTTATTATGATATGATACAGTGATTTTGGTGGGCTTGTATTAAATAAGACATTATTGATTTTGGGTCCTGCTGTAACACATGGTGACAAATTATGGAAGAGTATTTGAAACCCTCTATTTTTCTCCATCATAATCTAGTGATGATTTGTAAATTTTATGAGGTGTCCATTAATTATATTTTCACATTACCATATACACCCTATTGAAGGAATGATAAATTTTAGGTGATTGATCAGTTGAAAATTCTAGATCATTTCATTCTGATCAAAGACAATGTGAAATTTGAGGTTCTGGGTATGTTGTGCCTGAATTATGTTGTGAGGTTACATGGGAGACATTATTCCATTGATTTATATATGGATCAAAGATTTCATTTGAGGTTATTGAGAAGTTTTCATATGGTTATGGGGACTCAGGTTAGATTGAGAATATCTTATCATCCATTGACAGACAGTCATATGGATCACACTATTCATATTTGGTAGAATCTATTTAATACTTGTGTCTTGGTTTTTTAGGATTTTGGGATAGACATCTAAGATTTATTGTGTTTTTAAACATTAAAATTCACATATTTTGATTATAATGTATCCCTTTGAGGACCTGTATGGTCACATGTGCAGTTCAGTTTTTTGATGGGTAGGGGTGGTAGAAGTTTCCTTGGTGGGATCGAGTTTTGTTAAAGAGACGTATGTGAGGATCAAAGATTTAAATTAGTATCTAGTTGCAATGATAATTTGACGGAAATTTTATTTGGATCAATAGTACCATCCATTGGATTTTTTCATAAGTTTCCGGGTTTTCTTGAAGGTTTCTCCTTAGTTGGGTCACTCTCATCTAGGAAAACATGGAAATTCGGCTCCTATATATAGGAGACCATTTGAGAACACTATGAATCTTGGGAAGGTTTCTTATTAGTTTTCATTAACAGCTCATTTGAAATGAATTCATGCTTTTTTCCACATATCACATCTTAGGAAATATCATCCTTATCCCTCCCACATTCTGTGTTAGAAAGAGATTTAGATAGAGATAGATGTTTACATTTTTTACAATCTAGTTGAAATCATTGAATCTTAAGTGAATGTATTACATGGGAAGTAGATTTTTTTCTTATATAGTTTTGTTGGAAAAGATCATATACTCATGATACATGGTAGTGTGGGTCATTGATGATGGAGAATTTTCCTATCATATTTACCAAACATGAATATTTAATAGAACTTCCAGAGCATATAAAGACTTATGGAATGGAGTTTATAACATCATGTTACCTAATTTCATGTAATTCTCTTATCTTCCATAGTTTTCATATTTAATTGTGTGCATATAGGGACTCTAATGTATGGATTCCATTTGATGAGAAGAATTTGATAATTTTTAGGGATTGTTGTTTTTTTAATTAATGGAATTAGGGTATAAATGTGTTAATGGCTTTGTGGGTCTCTTCTAGTGTTTGGAGAATACTAGAAGTGTTTTTAGCATTTTTGAAATAATCTAGAGTTTTATGTTCTATTTTGGGAAATTACACAGTTTTTAAAGGGATTACATGATATGTCATTGGTCTCTATACACAATTCTTGAACTATTTACATCATATGAAAGAAGTGAACATTGTATGATGATTACATGGTGTGTAATAATAAAAGATTATTTTTAAATAAAAAATTCAATGAGTTTTTTTGCTTATGTGATCCCCATATCACATGAAATTTAATGGTTAACATCTCATTTAAAAATATAGAGGTTATCTTTTAGGGTTCCATATAGGTGATGATTTTATTCATTGTTCCACATATCTCTTGTATCTTGACTTAGATCCTTTCTCCGATGATTTTAAGAGTCTCTATTCAATCTAGATTGATCCATTAGACTATTTATCACTACGGAGGATGGTTAGATTCTTCTATAGTGACTGAGACTTTCTAATTCATTATTTAATTGATCACAATAGTTTCATGTAATTGCATTACTGGATCAATTGATTTGTGATTATGTTTATTATTGTCTTTTTCTAGATCTTTGGTGTGATATTATTTTGGGGTTATTTCCATTATTGGTTATGTTACGGATTGTGTGTGTTCTTTTGATATATGTCATTTATCTTATATTCTAATAGTTTCAATAAATTTGGTCAATTATAATATATATATATTAATTCTAGGGTCTCAGTTTTAATTGTTATGTTTTAATATTAGTGGATCATTTTGTTCATGTGTGGGAGCTTGAGTTTTGAGGTAAATGGTTCCATATTAAACATTTGTTGATGAAATGTATATCTCATATTTTTATAAACTAATATGAAAAAAATGGAATGATATTTATGATTGTGTAATTTTATTTGTGATAAAATGTGTTTTTCCATGGTTTTGGGTAAATGTAAATAAGGTTATTTTCAAATAATTGAAATAATTCATGAAATGTTGCACATGGGAAGCCATGGTTATATGGGTGGATGGATTATATTAAGGACAACATATATATTACCAATGAGAGTTTTTTTCATGGGGATTATATTATCTCCATATACCTATTACTCTAGGGACATGTTCTTGAAGTTGTTGGGAGGTTCATTGATGGAGTTTTCTTCTTCTCCTTAGACCTATGTTCTTGAGAATTATTATGCACTGCTCATTTTTTGTGGTACGAGTATTATGCTAGCCTAACTTATTATGATTCTTCGGTGTGATTTACCTTTTCTTTGATTTTTACAATTTTTTATTTGATATTCATTCTTTGTTTTTTGATAATGATAAAGGTAATTATTATTAAAATTGATATACCTACATTTGTTTGTATTTTTTTGCAAAAATGGGAAATATTTACCACGCTTTTGATATCAGTGATTTACTACTTATCAAGCCATGTTTTTTTAATAACCATATATGAGTTATTGTATATAGAATTATTATGGAACACCTGGGTAGAATCCTACTGATTGTTTTCTCATACCCTTCACACATCTTCAGTGGTGTGTAGACATTTTAATGTCTTTAGATTCAAGGGAAGGCATGGCGCCACAGTGAGGTGGAGAGGTTTTAATTTATCTACATCTGGGTATCTAGTGGGGAGATTGTGGGAATCTACCCACACTATAACATTGAGTAATTGGTTTTGTAGACCTTTATTGTTTACTTATACTTAAATATGGTTTCTTCTATTAGGTAGTTTAGTTTTTGTTATTTTATATCTATTATGGAATATGTGTATATATTTGTGTGTGTGTGTGTGATTAGTTGTTACTTTCTATCATGTTTCTATATGACATGTTTTTTTACATAAGGTTGGGATAAAATTATCCCTTTGTTTTATTATTTGATGTCAGGGTTCCAGTCTCCATCCCATGAGTATCGGGATCTCAGTTCAGGTATGTGATGTGTCGGGCTAGGTTCCAGTTTGCATGTTAATTGGGGTTGGTTCATTTCGTTTTTTATATTCTTCTACACATGTACCCAATTTCAATCATAGGATTTTGTTCCCTAATATGTGTTTTCATAAATATTTTTTACATGGTTTTTATTAAACTTTCTTTGATACCAACTATAACAACCTCGACCCCAATTGCTTGGATTTGGTTTTGTACATTATTAAATTGGAATATATAAAATAGTCTTATTCCTGAAGGATATATTAGTTTATAAGTTTTAGATAACCATATACATACATGATTCTCATTTTACATTTGAAAAAGAAAACCAAAAATAATAATTAACAAGATAAAAAGAACATCATCCTTGAAATCACATTCAAAGATCACTTCTTCATATCCTAGGTAACGGAAAAAATGTGTGTGATATCAAATAATCATTAAGGGTTGTGTATAATAAAATATATAATGAAAAAATAAGAATAATCAACATTTAAAGGTATATAACTTAACACACATTCCATTTAAATATCTTGACTATGTGAACATATGAGACATAATTAATATGATAAGGTAAATAGTCAAAAACTCATGCCATTTATTTAACAAACATATAATGAAATGCATCCAGATATAATATCACAGTAGAAATTTATTTTATAATAATAACAAAACTCTTAAAAATCTAATGAATATTTATTTTATATCAAATCTCTATCACATGACATCGCTACCATCATGTCCTTTTAAATGACCATTAATAATTAAGCTAAAAACCCATTTAATTTAGACATTGATTTGTCACATGAGACCTACCGATGAAAAAATGGGATACATAATACTTGGCCCCACCCATCACATAAATTTTAAATCATTCCTCATATATAAAATAATAATCATAATTCATGAATCAATATTCCTTATCATCAAATATCCTTATCGATTAAAGGATACATATGTATCAATATTTTTTCAGTTACTCAAATAACATTAAAAGTAAATACCATATGTAAAAAATGATGTATCGATTTAGAAATATTAATGTACATAATTAAATAATATGGTTATTAAACAAAAATTTAATAACCAATTAAAAATGATCATAAAAAAGTTATTTTTTAAGTGAATGTCAATAATCACAAATGAAAGTAAGATTTCATAATCACATAAACCACTTAGTAATTTTCAATTCAAACACCCTTGGATGAAATTATTCAAATTAAAACTTAAAATAAAATGAAATTTGGATGAATGATGATATTACATGTCAATGGGGAACTATATACACCACATAAAAGTGAATTTTGGTGTTAAATGCCTTGTTTTCTTATACATGTTTTAACATTACATATCTGGTTAATTCACATATTATAGATTTTCATCATCTAAATAATAATAATCATGATTTAATTATAATAAATTTACATAAATTTTTCATTTAAAATCCATCATGAATGATGTTTGTGAAATATTAACCATGTTATGATCATAGAGAGTGTGGGATAGACACACACAAGTATAATTTTCTCATTTTTCAATAATCATTAGATACAGTAGGTAAGTAAAATATAATAATTCCAAAGTAATAATTATAAATTAGATAGTATCTTTTTTAATTATATATAATTCTCCTGGTGTGGTGTTAAAAATAGATTCATGTCACATTGTGAAAGTGGTAGTCCACACATAAACAGATGTCGTTATCATCTTTATGTGATTGAAAAGGGAAAATGATATATATTTTATTTATAGATTTAAAAATATTTAATAAATATAATAATTATTTCAAGTATATCACATATATTCATTATTTTTTTCTTTATTTCCTTCCATGTGAAGTGTTATTGAAAGATGAATCACATTGCTTTGCAAGGTGGTTGTCCGCCATACACGTGATTGATGTTATCTTATCTACTACATAATGTAAGGTAAATATATATATATATATATATTATAGTGACTCTATAGATATACATATGTTGTAAATATCATATATATATATATATATTATTTATAAATATAACCATACAAATCCTTGATATGTGGAATTGAAAAAATATGAGTGATGTCAGTTCGTAAGGTGGTAGTCCACCGTACTCATGAACAATGATTTCATAACCCATATGATGGAAGTGGAGGTGGTCATAGGTAATTACATTATTATAAAAATATTGTAGTATAATTAATAAAATAGTTTTATTATATCCTAATATTATAAACATAATTGAATTAGGTGGTGAAATAAATATCATAAGGATAATTGTTGAATAATATTACCTCTTATTTGGATATATTACTTAGGTTTTCACTAAATCTTTCAAGTACTACCTTTATACAAAAACTAAAGATTCTAAGATTATGGATGAGATTTTGGGGAGTGATTTTTGTAGGAATTGGATGAATCTATTTTATTTTATTGTGTTATGAATGGAGGAGAGGGTGGCCTTTTATAAGTGAGGTGAGTGGAACATTTGTAACTTTTTAAAAGAGTTAGGTGAACCCACTTTACTACCAAAAAAAGTATAAAAAATTGTCCAACATAGAGAAATGAAGGTTATAGGGTGATATAAAACTATATAATGGTATTTGTATATATTTTGGGTCATTTGACTACATTTTCTCTTAAGTTTAATCACCAAGTAAAGTCATTTTTATCATAATCGCAATAATTAATTTTTACTGCATTCAATAATCATTATAATGAAAATAATATATACCTTATTAAAATTATAAATTAATCAGAATAAAAATAAAGAAACTATTTTTCCAATTTATTTTCCATAAGTTCCTAAAATTTAATTTAATATTAGACTTTCCGACTTAATGAGAAAAAGGGGTTTACAAGTAAAAATTATCAAAAGATTGAAATATTTTTATTTCAAGATCCAATATTAAATTTATCAAAATTCAATAAACTATATTAATTGATAAAAATATAAACAAATTTAACTTTAAAACAAATTAAAATATTATCTAACATTATAATGAATTTTAATAAAAATGTAATTTTTAATTAATCTTAGTATTTTTCACTATTCAAAAAAAATTGAAACTTCTTAGAAATAACTCAAAAATAAACCATAAGATAATTTTGATATTCAAATTTCAAAATTTATTTTAATATTATCAATCTAGTACTTTTAATGTGTCAGATGTTAATTCTAAATTTTGTGTTCATTGTAATATTAAACCATCCTTTAGAAAAATACAGGTTTTCATAAAACATTTCTTTTTATTTTTTATTTACTATTATCTTATTTATAATACATATATAAAATAATATTCACATAATATATATTACTATTAATACTTCATAATATATCAATGATTTAGAGTTATCAAATGAAATAATATTATCTAAATAGTATTTCAAATTCCTTTTAATGTCGGTGATGTGTGTAACAAAACAGGAATTCAATGTTCCATCTGTAGAAAACTAAACTAAGTGTTTCATGTAAATAAAGATAAACTGAATATTTCATGTAATATATTCTATTTAATAAATTAAATATATTTAGAAATAAATATATTATAAATTCCTAGGGTTTCATAATGATGAAGTTCTATATGATGTTTATGGACCTTTTCATGCCATATCGACCAAACAAAGCTTATATAAAGATGAACTATTGATGTATTCCTATGATTTATGTATGTTAATTCAATAAACTATAATAATTAAATTCATGATGATGATACATATGAAGGGTTTTATCCATGTATTAGAAACATTTTTTACATCTTACTAAGATGATTTAAGTGTATTTTGTGTGTGTGTAGTACAAGGTGACTTCACTCAATGATATTGTTCATAAGGGTTGATTTATAAATCATAATTATTAATGGGGTATTTATTTGTCATATTATATTACAATTATATAATGAAATAATTTTTTCATTCATGGTTCCCTTTCACCACATTAAAATAGACAGATAAGTTTAATATTAAATGATAATGATTGATTCCATAATAAAAAAAATGTACGTGATTTGGCCATGAAAATTCATTCAAAATTGTTTTATATGAATAGTTATTCTCATTATGAGAGATTTTTTTCTTTATGTTCATTATTTCTATATATATAAATTTATTTCTTATGCTCTATCATTTTATTATTTTGATGATACATTTTTGGGGTAATACAAGATAAACCCCTTAGGGAATCTATAATATATATATATATATATATGAGTTTTAGATCAAGATAAAGTGTGATATATATATGGAGAGATGTTGAGGAGATAATTTCAGACATATGTATAATAATTATACCAAAAAATAGTGGTCAAAAATTCAGCACTAAGGATCATAAAATTATAGTAGTGTCATATTCTACCATAAGTGGGTATGAGGAAGACTTATGTTTCTTTATGTGTTAATTTTTTCTCTTAATGCATCTCATGGTTAGAAATATATATTAAGTTTTCTAAAATGTTTTTCTTAATTTAAGTGGAACTATTTATCATAATTAATTATTTTTTTCTCTTTTATTTCATGTATGGTTTACACTGAAAGATTTTTTCATAAATATCTCTTTAATTTATATGATTGTGTCAGTTTATTTTGAATGAGTGTTTTATTTTTAGGTCGAATACTAGGTTTTAGTGTTCACTGTTTCTATTGGTTTAATTATATTTTATGTTGAAAATTTTTATGGGTTAACTAATGTCGATTCAATTAAATTTACAAGTCCATGGAAAAGGAATGATTAATTATTAGAGATTTTTTACCAGTATATATGGACTTATATATTATCAATTCCAAAAACATAATATTTATGAATTATATATTTTAGATTTATTATATAATATACATGGTTGTGAAATTTTCAAGCATGGTCATATATATTAGTTGTTCTTCTAGTATATTTAGTTATCTTTTAATTAATTTAGGTATCATAACTATTGTATTGAAGTTGTTTTAACATCAATTTTATGGGTTCATCCTCAAGCATGACTATGTGTTATGACATTATAGTAATTATTAGGAAAAATCATTTAGAAATTTATAAATTGGAGACCCATAGGAACTAATGACACCCTATTAGAAACCATCATTAGAATGATATATAATTATAGTCCCTCCAAACACATATTATATTCCAAATACTAATTCCTTATATAATCTAATTTCTAAATTCACTATATACTAATCAATAAAAATAATAATAATAATTCATGTTGTAAGAAAATTTTGTTTCAGTTAAATCATATATATGACGTAATAGATTCAATCATTGATAAAATGTAAAAAATATGTTTACAGGACACGGATTAAATGAGTAAAGCTTAATGGTATTTTTTACCATTTTGGAACCCAATATTAGTATATATAAAAATTAATATGGTTCAGTGGTTACGATAAGAGTGAATCAAGGAATGTAGTGGGAATGATATTATCAAGGAAAAACCTGGGAAAGATCCTATAAAAATTATTAGAGTCATTAATATTCAATTTATTGAATAATATTAAAATCCCAATTAAATAATATTGAGAATGTAAATGAGTTATTGAATATAAATTACATTAAAATATTCTATAATAATATAGATGATAATATTTGTATTCAAAGGTAAGATAGGGAAGCTCCATACAATTTAAAAATCAATAATAATGGGATATTAGAGTTAAATTGAAACCCAAAAATGTGGAGAAATATTAGAAAACTAGATATAAGAAAGAACACAAGGAATTAAAATCTTAATCATTAAGGTTTTTAAATTCAAAAATAAGTGACATAAATTCGATGTCAAATGATGGTATCTTATGTGTCGTATTGTTTAATCACTCTTATACCTCTTATATAATCAATTTACGTTAATAAAAACATAATTATTGAATTATTTTAAATATATTTATGTTATATGTGATCATCTATACACATTAGAATTTATTTATTTAAATTTCGTTTGAGATAAAATATTATAGAACAAATTTGTTTAATTATTCAATTTTTTATTAAATATTTTTACAATGGAAATTATTGTTTATCCTATATTTCTCTTAACCCTTTATTTTTAAAAAATAAATGAAATTAAATAAAAATATTTATTGATCAAAACATCCAATATTTCCATTATATATCAAAATAAAATAGTATTACAAACCTTTTTGATGTACATATGTCATGATTACGATGTGGGAAATGATTTTTCATATTCAAGTCATCATTTCATCCTCATGGGGTCATATTTACCAATTTATTTATTTATTTTATCATTTAAAATACCAATATTCATCTATGAACTAATTCCAAAATCTTGATTTATAATAAAAAAAATTTAATATGAAAATATATTTATAACTATGAGAAAAATTATATTTCCAAAATCATCTAATATGTTTAAAGATAATATTATATTGTATACATTATTTATTAATAAGATTAAAATCATTTTTTAATATTGATAAATATAATTATAAAAATATAAATTAAATATATTTTTTTCAAATAATTTATAAAATTTTTCACATTTTATAATTTTAGAAAATATAACTCAATATACTGTGGAACATTCTTTTTTATTCATGTAAAAAATTAAAATATATCAAAAACGTACCTACAAATCACTCATGAAGAATTTTAATTTCTAATTCAAAATTTATAATTAATTTTTTCAATGTAAATTTCAAAATTAGGTAAATGAAATATTTTTGTTGAATATTAAATACAGTGGTTTTATCACAAAAGAACAAACACATTAACAAAATAAATACAATATTTATATTTCATCATATAAAATTACATATTAATTTCATAAAATTTCACACTCAAACTATAATATTTTTATCATATAATTTAATAAATAATTTTTTATATTTACCCTATGTTTTATTATACCCATTCAAAAAATTAAATTGTTGATAATTTTTATGTTCTTTATTTCATTCATGCCTATTGATTTATTTCTACTGGATAATCCAATGTATGAATGCATCATGCTATCATTTTAGAAAATTTCACCTTTTATATTATTATATTTTTTAAAGAAATTATTCCCTTTGATTTTTTCTAAATCCATTATGCTTGTCACTTACACATTGGGATCATGAGAAAATCTAAAGACTTTCCAAGGAACAAAATGGTTATTTAATGAATGGATGGCCCATCTTGGTTCATGAAAAAAATTTATCAGTACCTAGGATCTTAGAAAAGAGTATGTTTAAAAGAAAAGTTTTTTTAGTAATTGTATATTAAAGATATGAATATTGAAACACAAAAGTAAAATTTTGGGAGTGGCTCACTATCTTCTTCTTTCGTGGACCATCATGTTACTAGGGCATTTTTTCTTTGAGTCCTTTTGTTTATTTTTCATTATTTTTTTTCCTATTATTTTCTATATATCATTGGTTTTAGATATTATATTTTTGATGTAATTATTTTTAAATGAATTTCATTTTTTTATAGATGATAAAAGGGTGTTGAAATTTTGACGCATGTTGATCCTATAAGGTTTGGAAAACTATTTGGATATTAATTCCAAGGATAAATATAAATATCTGAGGAAATTGCATGATTGAATCATTCCCCACCAAACCATGTAGACTCATCTTGTATGGATACTATTCCCATTTATGTATTTATTATTATTTCATGGTTCTATTGATCTATTTGTTGTGGGTTTTATGAGAGTTTCAAAATAGTGTTTACTTTTTCAAAATTTATGGTTGTTTTTTGAAATTTATATTGAAATCTACTAAAAATGAGAGGATTGAATTATAGGTATTTTATTATTATTGATTATTTTAAAATGAAAATGGTTTTTTTTTGGAACCTATAATTTGTTTCATGGCAGTTGATAATGTCTGGTTTTGGGAATGTGGGATCCATTTATTCCAGTGTTATTCCAAAATAATTTTTTTTTATTTTAAATTATTAAAATCTAGTTTAAAAACTAATAAAGATATGTTTTAATTTTTTTTGTCCATAAAAATATGAACTCAATGGATTTTTAATATATAAATATGGTTTAGGGATATTTAATAAATCATAAAACATTGAATGCAGATTTATTATTTCTGTCAAAATGTATGTGATTTTATCGATTTCAATAATTTTTTAAATGAAGGATTAGAAAAATTATAAATTGGTTTTAAATTTTAGTTTTTTTCTTAATAAAATATTTATATATATATATATATATTAAATTTTAATAACGTCTTAAAAACTCAAAATTGATTTAATAGTGAATTTTAGTATGTAAAATTGATTTTAACTTGATTTTTTAACTTGAAATTAGTGTGTATGTTTTTTCAATATATTTAATGTTTTTTAGTGATTAATATTATTTATTTTTTCATTTGAGTATGGAAAAATATTATGTTAGTTGTGTGATATTTAATTTTTGATGTTTTTATCACCCCTTTTATTCTATTCATATTAAAATTCTTCTTCTTAGAATACTATAGATGGGTTTTATAGTTTCTATACATTATGTATTCTCCTAGAGATGTATCCTCATATAATATGGTGTAGTCATTCCAAAAGTTTGACCTTCCCATAAGCTATGACGATTTTTTTCTGGTCAAATATTAGGTAGATCCCCCATTGATTCCACATTTCCTTCATGGTCTATATATTTATGTTTTGGGATGTTCCATATTGTTTGAATTCATGGATTAGTATTATTTTTAGTAGAGATTATCTTTTATAATCTAATTTTTCTTATGTATCTAGTTATATTAAAATTTATTTGTTTTGAAATTTTTATGGCCTTGGAATAATTGATTTAAAGGTTTTTTTCTTTTGATTTTTGTGTATTCTAAGGATTTTATATGGGTGTAGTTGGGGTGATACTTTTTTTATTATTTTTCATGTTACTATCCATAGGGATATTCCATGGTTAATGAGTTGGGATGTTGGACCAGTATATTATACACACTAATTGATGTTGGATTGATTTTATTCAATATCACTGTGATGGATGTTTTGGAAAATGAGGCCTTAATATTTTATACTAAAATAATACTTCACATTAGATGAATATTCAACTAATAATATTATAATACACCCCAAAATATTAGTAGTTTAGTGTTTTTTTTTGAATTGATACATAAAAATAATGTTTAAGTGAATTCTTTATAACCTCTTATAATGTTCTTCTCATGTTATACTGTTAATGAAATACACTAATTAAAAGTATTCTTCCTAATAGGGGGAATGGAAACATAACAAAAGGTTATATTAGATGCTTAGTAAGGTTAAATATAGGTGATTTTAATTGATGATCATATGAATGCATATAATAAGAATAAGGTTATGAGATATTGAACATAATATTCAAAGATCATACCCCTGTTTTTATAAATCATAAACATAGGACATAGAATAAAACAATATCTTATCAAAATAAATGAATTTTAAGGTTAGAATATTACAAAAAATCAATAATAATATAAAAATTAAATTTTTTTCCTAATAACATTTCATTAAAGTCTGTCAATGTCATAAGTATAGAAACCATTACATATGTCATTGGAAACAATTGAGATAGTGACATCATATTGAATAATAATCAACACATATTTCTCAAAATATAATGGATCATTTAGGATCACCTGTTTCTCATGGTTTTTTAGGGATCAAAACCATTATACCATAGTAAATCAAGAACATTGACTTGTTTGACATTTTTGATCAAGAACATCTACATGTTTTCTATAGTTATCTCATGTGATATAAAACTATACATATTGAATAATAGAGATATATAATTCTAAAACAACCAATCACATAATTAAAAATATACATATGTGTTCCAAATGATTATAAAATTTTAATTATATAACAAAACTTTTAGAAAAATAATTTCATAAACATTTCATCATTTCATCATTCAATAACCCAAGGAAAAAAACTTGTTTCCTAAAAATTACATCATCATAATCATAACCAACCAGAGAATGAATAAGGATGGTATAATTGGATTATATCCCTTGAACGTAATAATTAAAAACAAAGGATGTTATCATATATGAAAATATTTTTAAAATATCATTCAGATATTTCATAATGAAAACCCAACATTAATTTTGTAGTCACTTATAAAAATATATAAAAAATAATATGGAAAAAATTTTCATTTAAGAGAACCATGGAATATTTTCATATAAAAATCATAATATTTATTAGTTAGGATGGTTTAAAATTACATTAAAGTAGTGTGCGATAAAAATAAATATCTCATTAATATTTCTAACAAAAATTCAAAGTGCTTGAATTGGAAAATGAAAAGAAGGATCCATTGAGAAATATATATATAAAGTTAAAAATGGGAAAAAATTAATTTTAATAACCATTGGTGAACAATATAAATCCTTCTTTAAAATCATTTTAAGAAAACATGGACATGGAAAAAATTGAATTCAGACCAAATATTAAAATATTGTCTTTCTTCATTAATAAATTCTCTTGGTATCATCAATTCATAATGTATGAAAAATGAAATGAATATAATTATTACATAGAAATAATCAAATTAAATAAAAAATGAAATTTATTTATCAGATAAGGTTTAAATAGGTTTCATAGTGGGAATTCAAGAATAAACAATCACGATTAAATTGGGTTTAAAACCTAAATCCCTTACCTCAAGTCTTATTATTCATTGTGTTCGTTAGAATGTCATATATAATAAATAAATATTTATTATACATGTACTAAAACATTAAATATATATATAATAGCTTTTATTATTTACTAATGACATCTTGTCACCCATTTAATCTTAATTGTTTATCAAATTAACTGATCGGGGTGATAACTACATTATTTTTCATACATGTTTTGGTTTGGTAGTATTAATCCTTATAAATTTATCATAGTTACATCAAATCCATAATTATAATAAATATATAAATGTGATAAATTATATATATATAATCATCTATATAAGCTATAAATAGAAAATTGGTTTACACAATTCATTGCGATGGTAATCCATATGTATGAATAAAAATTGTCTTAATCTTTTGAAGGCTAGAAAAAAGAATACATAATAAAAATTATCCATTATAGAAAAATTATTATACAATATATATCATATCTATTTATTAAAAATGTATTTATTACCATAGAGGTAATTTTTAAATGAAAAAAAAATCACATCACTTATTTGAGGATGTAGTCATGACGTACGCATGACAGACGTTTTCTTTTTAAAATGGAAGGGAAACTAATAATTTATATATGATATTTTATTTTAAAAATCATAATTTCATAAAAAAATATTATAAATTCATTAAATCATCAATAATAACCATCTGTGAAACATGATGATAGAAAATTCTTTTTATCACTACATGGTTGCAGTAGTCTACATGTATACATAAAAGAAATATTTACTTCACATTTGGTGGAATAATTGGTGGATATTGGTGTATCTATGAAAATGATAGAATTTCAATATATTTATTATATTTATTTTATTATTTATGGTTCCATACCCCAAATTTACTTTAGTTTGAAAATAAATAAATTAAAATTGTTCTGGTAGTAAGATTACAACTTCTTCGGTATGACATCTTTAAATAGCTTCTTATGTGTAATTGGAATGGTCTTTTAAGGATTTAATAGCATATAAATCATTAATAAAGAATTTTTGAAGAATATTGGGATTTTTTTGGTGGAGCTATAAGTTTATATGTGTTCATGTAAGATAAAAGAAGAGGTTCCCATTTATAAGTGATTATAGGGGAACTCTTGGAATTACATATTGTATTAAATTAATAAAAAAATATTTTTTTCTCAAGTGTCTCATAATTTATATGATTTAATTTTATATTGGGTTTGAGTTCAGTTACACTCATAAAATAAAATAGGGACATGATGATTTGATTTTTTAACATGTATCTCTTTATTAACCCCCCCCCCCCCCCTCCCCAATGTTAACACTTTTGGCTATTTCAAAAATATCATAGATTTTTACACATTCAGTGTCTTGAATTTTAAACAAAAAAGGAAAGTAGCCCTTAAATGGACCATGGATTATATTTTACATTATATACCATTAAGTAAAATAAAAATTTTAAATTATGAATTTTAGATCATTTAATAAATTATTTATTAATATAATGTAACATTAATATAATTTCTTGGAATATTTAATTAATATAAAATTAATGGCATAAAAATTACAATGTATTTCAAATATAAACCTTTAAAAAATCCATAACATGTAACATACATATTTAAAAATTATTTTAATCAAATAATTATTCATTCATGTTTTACATTTAATAATTTTAAAATCATTTATTTTATTTTCGAGTTAATTGAATAAATAATGTGATAGTGTTGTGTAAGAATTTATGACAGTTATTTAATGAATAAAATTTTTAAATATTTCACCATGAAAAATAATATTAATTCATATTAAAAAAACATTTATAATTGATATTATTTTCATTTTATTTGTATTTAAAAAAAATTAGAGATATTAAATTCAATAAAGTGGAATTTGGTATTTATTATTCCTATAAATGAATATAAATGTTATAATTAAATAAAAAATGAAACAAGTTGACATATATTCTTTTCATGTATTAAAATATTATAAGTCCACCCAAACAATAGAATAAAAAAGGTTTTTGAAAAAAATTTAAATCCTTAACTAAAAGTTCTAACAATATTATACAGATTTCACCCTTATAAATGTGATAAATGTTTTACAAGGTTACAAATAATTAAGGAAAATAAAATAGATATATTTATATATTTAGACCACCTAATTAAAAATATTAAATTCAATTTTAATAAATCAATTTACAGATTTGGATGAAATTTATTTAAGGTGAAAATGAAAAATATAATGAAAACATTTTTTATAAAAATAACTTTTACATATAAAAATTAATTTATACCAAAATCAACCTTGAAATTGATTCCAATGAACATAATTAGAGTATTATTTATATTTTAGAAAAAAATTCATGAAACCATTATAGAAAAAATTACTGTTTTAATGTCTTTGAAACAAAAATATTTTTTTGAATAGAATTTAGTGTTGTCACTATTAACTAGAAAGTCAATCTATTCAAAAACATACCAAAATTTTACCCTAAAAAATTTTGATATATATATTTCAAAATGTTATATGTTTCATCATATATAATTTCTAAATGTTATAAAAATTAACAATAATATTCCCACATAAAAAGATAGAAATCCAAATTTTGAAGAAGGTGAAAATTTAAGAATAAGATACCTTTACTAAAAATTGAGTGCATATTTGATACAAGTTAATTAATACATTATTATTGAGTATAGAGATTATATATATTTCATAATATGATTAATACAATTCATACCAACCAATTAAATGACTAGCTGATAATTGTCGCATTAATTAATTATATTTCAATAGTAGAACATGGTTTGTTTAAAATTAATGTTTCATATAAAGAAACCAGTCAATGATATCATATTTATTTATAGAGAAATATATCATAAAATCCAAGGGTGTTACATATTACACCCCATAAAATTAATTTTTAACATGAAATATCTTAAATCAGTAAAAAAATTGAGGATATTTTTATTTAATCACATATTTGGGTTCCCAAGTAGATTCCTCTAACTTATTATATCACCCAAAAATATAGACCATGTGAGTGGCCTTGTTTTTATGAATTTATCCATATGATCTATAATATTTCTAAGATAATACCCATAAGAGATATTTTTATTCTGTGGTATATCCTTTGTGTTCTTTACATATGAAGCTCTATCTATGTACATCCTCAATTGATATATGCGAAAAACTTTTTGAACATGAGAAATATATAGTGAAAGTTTAAAATGATAATATTCCAATCCAAAAAAACCAATATTCTCAAATAGAAAAGTATATATGGAGATCATATTTCCATTCATTCAAAAAATCTTATCCTTCTCCCAAGGAAATATTTGTAGGAATAAATTTTCACCAAATTCTAACTCCATTTCTCATCAACTATGGAAGCTTAAATTTTATGTAAATATTTATATAATTTTATGTTCTATTAAGTTAATCTAGCCTTTTAAGTTATTTAATCATCATGATAAAATATAAATAGATCCAATTCCCCTAAATTTTATAATCTTTTAGTTTTTCTATAGTTCTTTCCATATACTTCTTCATAAGGAGGCATCTGAAATCTTTAATGATTGATGCTGTTGTAAGAAAATTACACCATATAAAGCTGTTGGTCCCAAATAAATTTGAAATATATATATAATTTCCTAAAAATCCATTGGATTTTGAATGGTCCACTCAGAATGTATAGCATTATGAGGATGATATGTAGTATTGAAACTCGTCTATGTATCTAGTGCATACTGTAAACATATCCAAACCATTGAGGTAAACCTCAAATCTTGATAAGATAAATTAGAATATGGTACTTCATGAAATATAATAAATTCATTAATGTATATCCTAAATATCTGATCAAGTGATAAATCTTATTTGAAGGTGGGGAATTATGATAACTATATAAGGAAATTAAATTTAAACCAAATACAATTGGTCTCTAAAGATTATTTGGGGTGTCTGATGTTGAAATCTAAGATAATTTTTCTAATTTCCATTTCGTTATGATTAATTCTTATGAAATCCCCTTATACATCTATAATTTATCTATAATATTTGGATATACAAAGAATCAAGAGATATTCTCTACAATACCCCTTTTCATATTACCCTATATGAAATAATCTTTAAAATCTTTATACATCTTCATATCCCCCGGTTGAATAGATAATTATGAATTATTAGCTTCATATTATACTTTATTCTCTACTACTGGAATTTAAAATACACATACATTGTTTTGGAACCTTATCATTCCATAAAAATTATGGTTAAAATAAAGATCATTTATCATATTCCTTTTCATATCTATAGCTTCCTTCTATGCATATCTAATCAGTATATAGAATGGTAGTTTTTTATTCGTCGTAGAATGATATGATGTGTCCCTTTCAGGATTATGAGTTACATCCTTTTTAAATATATAAATATTTTATATTCGGTGATACTCATCCTATATTTTTTATCATGACCCTTTCAACTCATAACATTTTACAAAATTGTTTGTTTTCCCATTGTGTAAATGTATTAAACTATCATAATTGTTATAAAATTGTAACCAATATATCTAATTCATATTTAAATATTTCAGAGTGAATAAATTATTTAATCATTTATAATTAGTATAAATATTACACATTTCTCTATAATGATAATTCCCCCATATCATCAATGAAAAAATACCAATTCTCTCTTAAAATATTTATTTGTGTAAATTTTTTCTTGTTTTTTCTATTGGAATAGTTCATATTAATCAAAGTATAATTTTTCATGAGAACACATCCAGATATCTTATTTTATATATTATTATAGATCAAATACCCTTCTCTATTATAGGGTAATGTGAGTATAGTTTCCCTAACTAACCTTCCCTTTTATTCATTGAAATTCTCATCACATCCCTTTGTCCAGAAGAACATAACCCCCTAACAAGTCAAACTAGTTAATAGATTGCATTATAAAGAGAAATATCTCATAAATAATTGATAATTTCTATCAATCCCAAATAAAACTATGGATTTTCGTTACCATGTTTGGTCTAGGCTGTTACACTAACAACATCCATATTTTATAGATCGAACAATATATCCTCTCGTGATATTATATAACCCAATAATGAAATATTATTAATCCAAAATTTATAATTTTTATGTTTTTCGTACATCTTCTCCTTTAATAATTACATTTTTAGAATTATCAAAAGATTATAATTCCCTTAAATTCCTATTGAATATATTAGAATATATTCTATAATGTATACCACAAACTAATCAAAGAAATAAATAAATATTTTATTCATTAAATCCACTAAATTATTTGGGGAATTAGTAAGTCCAAATAGAATCACAATAAATTCCTTTTTCTCATAGAATTTATGGAATTATTTCATGATTACATCAACTTAAATAACCATTAATTGATGATATCTTGGAGAAATTTCAATCATATAAATATATTTATATCTATGGAGTTGTTCAAAAAATACATCAATACGAGGTAGATGATACTTTTTTTATGATGGTGATCTTGTCATGTTTCCAATAATCAATAAAAATTCACATTGACCTATATTTATTCATAATAAAAAAGAAATGGGACTCCCCATGGTGAAACACTATGATCTGTGAATCCCTTATCATGAATCTCATGGAATTTCATTTCAATTACTGAAAACTCAATTGGGTTAATTCAATATAGATTCATTGAAATGTGTATAGAATCATGTAAGAGTCCTATTTAAAATAGAAATTCATGATTCAGTGGAGGATTGGGTAATTTTCCTATAAATATATCATTAAACTCCTAAAAAATAAGCATAGCCACATTGTTTTGATTCACCACATCCATTTGAGATAAATACCCATCATGGATAGGATTTAAGACCAACAAGATATATGTAATTTCCAATTGATATTCATATTCATCCATGCACTACAAAATGTCAATAGGTTCATTCCAAATAATAAATTAGAAATCCCTTCCTTTTCCATTGATATTGGATCTAGAAAATAAATGTCAATACATTCATAAATTCACATAAAATTATATAAATTTGAGAATCACAATATTTTTAGGAATAACTTTCCCATAAACATTAATTTGTTGATAACTATATAAATGAGTTGAGACTATTTTACCGTTAATACTTTTCATTTCTAACACAGTATCCAATCATTAAAGTTGTAATACAATATCAATAGAAAATTACTTAGATATAAAATGGTTGGTATATAAATAATAAAATAAGACAATGTATGTTCTATATTTGATGATAAGTATACCATTATCCACATTTTTCATGTATCCCACTTCAAAGGGAATGATCAAAAGACATTTCCCTTTGTGTTTGGCCTTAATAGGTTGTTATTTATAATCATTATCATAATCATTAATATTCTTGCATTGGTTGGTGTAATTAACATAATCCATTCCTTTTATGTATTGGAGTGTTGGTGGTGCATTAGTTTGAGTCCTATTTTCCATGAATTTATCATCTGACCTCTTTATCACCTTCTGAAATTCACAATTTTTTTGACAATCCTTGCAACATTTAACAAAACGCTCAATTCCATTCATGAAATTTAAATGATGTGTCTTCCAAATATTTATTATGTAAATACAAGAATTTATTTAATCTATGTGATTTATTTTAGTTTTCATGAGACTCCGCATTTATTTTATTAGCAATCCCATGGTAATAGTGGGGATATACATTTATAATGTATACCTTGAGAGAACATAAAATTATTTTTTCATAGCTACTAACATCTATTACGGATAAATCCTTTCAGAAACCTTGTTTTATACTAATAATGAAATGTTCAATTTCACATTCTATTGTGATGATTATTCCATAAGAATACCTTTCATGTTTTGTTAAATTTTCCTCAAAAGAAAAAATGGATTCATCATCCCAATGCTTTAGCTCAAGGAATAATTTATCATTTTTTATATAGAACACATGGTAATTACCAAAAAATAAATCCTATTAAACTTATCCCATTCAATAGGGTAAATGTTGTCAACTTTTATCTTATTATTAATATAAGATTCATGTATTGATCTGTGTCACATTCTAAATGAAAAATGATAAGGAAAAAATTAATAATATGAGCATTGGAGAATATAGGATTTTTTTTATTGTATTTGATCCATTTCATAGAAATTGGTGGATCAAAATGACCACAAACAATATTTTCATGTTTCTTCATGAAGGAATCACCATTACATTATCCCCTATTTTGATATTTTTAAAGATCAAAGTTATCCATGTCCAGATTGATCTATATGAGTATAGAAATAATATGTTATAACCCATTTATAATAGAATTTGGTTTCTCAGGTGGAAAATAATTGCATTGTCTACTACACTTGTTATTAGAATGATGTATTATGCGTGAAACTAAGAAGAAAGTGTACTAATAAATATGAAAAAGATATATTTTTATCTATCATATAATCATGAAATATCTTTAAAATGATCTCTAAATCATTACATCT
Source organism: Viscum album (assembly GCA_963277665.1). Taxonomy (NCBI): domain Eukaryota; kingdom Viridiplantae; phylum Streptophyta; class Magnoliopsida; order Santalales; family Viscaceae; genus Viscum; species Viscum album. Next base: position 496,398,281 of record OY728151.1, on the reverse strand, counting down.
TCCCATCAATCTATTGAACCATATATATAACCCATTTTATCCATGGTCATTACCAAAATATTAGGATTTTTTCCTATATTAAAATGTATCCTTAGGTTTCTCACCGTTGATTTGTAGTATTAATCTCCTATGATTATATAAACCATGATCTGATAAAAATTATAGTAGATTAATCATTATATACATAAATATTACAACATGTTAGATGAATATTCAACATATAACATTATTATACTTGGTAAAAATATATAGGTTTAGTGTATTTAGAAACTAAATACATAAAAAAGTTATATATGTACCTCCTTCATCATATATAATTATGTTCTTCTCAATTTGTACCCTTCATGACATTCCCTACTCAGAACCATTCTTTATACAATGGGGAATGGAATCGTAATAAATGATGTGCTTAGTTTCACAATAGAGTAATAATGGGAGATTTCAATAGATTATCATATAAAATAATAAGATAAGAATAAGTGTATTATATAATTACCATTACTATCAATGATCATTCTCAACATTACATAGATCATAAACACGAGGCATGGGAAATGTTTTCCTTTTCAAAATTCATGTTTCATACATGTGATGTATTATCTCAACACAAACATAAACCATACATTCAAATCATAAGTATAAAAAAAATTCATAAAATTGTTTCACCACCACAGGTATATAGACCATTTATATTTCAAGTTTAACTACATATACCATAAAATCATAGTGGATGAAGAATCAAAACATGATTCCTATATCCTAACAGATCGGGAATCATCACCAGTTTCCCATCAGAGATCATGTATCACAACCTATTTCCTGTAGTGGATTAAGAATATTGACTTCTTCCCCATAGTTTATCAAGAACACAAAATTTATTCCCCTAGTTATCTCATGATATATAAAGAAATATAAATTCATTTTAGGGATATATAATTCTATCACACCCATAATATAATGATAAGTGTATAGATTTGTGTTGTAATATCATAAAACATTCAACCTCTAACATAACACATATAATGAAATTATTATCATAATCATTTCATCATTTTATATTATAATAACCTAAATAAAATTTATGGGTTTCATAAAAATAAAATCATTATAATCATAAAAATATAGAGAAATAGTAATTTTGGTATTATTGGATCACATCCCCATTAATGAACAATTATCTGAATTGATATTAAAATAGATAAAAATAACATTAAAATTCACTATAATACCAATTTAGTAAAACACAACTGTAAATATTAAGGTACATATAATGTTTCAAAAAAAATTAAGGAATTGTTTTTTGAAATAAACCAATGAATCTTGTAAATGAGTCTTTGTAACATTGAGTGGTCATGATAGTGGGGAATTCAATTCTTTTCAATTATGTTAAAAGTAAATATTCCTTTAAAAATGTTGGTAAAATTTAAAAAGTTCCTCATTTAATAAATGATAGTAATATTACAAAGAAAATTTTTATAGAAATAAAAACATGATAAAAATAAAATACAAGAATCATAGGATAATAATAATAAAAATTATTGAAAAAATTATAATGAAAAAATAGACATCTATCGCGACCCGCCTTAACTAAGGTGGGGGAAGGGATAGTAGATTTCTAAACCCATCCTTCTTCAAGTTGAAGGAGAGATAATGTCCCCTGAGACCCGCCTTCAATAGGTCTTGGAGTCGCGACTAGCACCAAGGGTATAGAATCACATGTGAAATGGAAGGAATTACCCTTTTTGTTTAGCAGGATCGGGAGATAAGATAGTAAGTCCCAAACAATGAAAAAACATGAAGCAAAACTAAAGCCCAAACAATCCCATTCCAATATGAATTTTTCAAATAATAAGTGCTACAATACAAGAAAACTCCATAGGTAAATACCAGTGAAAGGAAAAACAGTAACAACAATTGTCCCAACGTCTGAACTAGTACGGTCTTGCCCGGTCCTCGAAGTCCTCCTGGAAACCTGAATGTAGTTTTATATGCATAGGGTGAGTATACAGGTATACTCAATAGGGAATCCAAAATCTCTTGTGCACAAGTGAGGAGGCATTCTAATGCCTCATGAGAAAAGGAGATAACCAAGCACCTAATAAGAAAATTTTCCACCTAAACCTCACCAGGGCACACTCCCCAAGTAACGCAAGTCAAGTAATGTAATAGTAATAACACATCGATGTTTGGGAACCCCACACCACTTTCCCACTGGTTATTGAAGAAATCCTACACATCAGACCTTCCCCTCCATTTTCACCACAATCCCACTACCTTACCACGCAATCACACAACTAGGCTACCACAACCACTCACCCTGCCTGCAAACACCTGGGACACAACCCCATGTAGCCACTCCCACAGACACATGGGCCACAACCACACGTAACCATGCCCGAAGACACCTAGTCTAGAAAAACTACTACCACACCTGAAGACACATGGGACCAAACAACTACTGCCACGCCTGAAGACACCAAGGACTCATCCCAAAGACACTTGGGAAACAACCTTCCAGCACACACCTGGGATAACCACTAAAATGTTCCCTTCCAAAAATAATCTTAGGCTATAATGGACCTCAGGACATCACAACCTGTTCTAAGAGTCCTGGGCTACTCAGGAAATGGAGTAGAAAATGAGCAAAGAACCAGCCAGTCAAAGGAGTGTTGGGAAAAACACCCTCCCCCATTTAAATGGGGGTTTTTGAAAATAATTTCTCTACCTAGGTGGGGAATGAATAATAATCACAAGATCTAATTTATATATATAGGTAAACAAGCACTCTACCCAACCTAGGGGTTCCAAAACCATCCTATACACAAACACCATCGTTACTATTCATTCATAAGAAGCACCACAACCACAACCAAGTGACAACTCATTACCAAAAAACAAATCCCCATTAATCCCATTCTTGTTTTCATATTCATGTGACTTAATTTAAATAATTATTCACTAGTGGGTAACTAACATGCATAGTAACAAGCTAAGGAAAGAAAAACAGCCAAGTAGAAATTTAATCATTCACACCCAGTTCTCTTGTAAGTCACAACAACAAAAGGGATCTGTGAGATCCCTCAAAGTACTAGAACCAAACCAAGCCCCACCATATAGCCCCATAAGGCCTTAGATCCACAAACCAATAATGAACCACAACAGGGGATCCCATCCCCATTTATATCACCCCAGAAGATTCAAGAAGAAGAACCACACATGTTTCCAATACAGAGAAAGAGAGTATCTAGATTATATCACACCATTCATTGAGTTTCTTCTTTTAGTTTGGTTAACCGGGGTGTTCACATAGGGATTCTGGTTTATTGTACATTCATTTAATCTACATTGTTTACATGATTAACTCATATCCATGTTACAGGCATTCAATCATCACAGAAGATAGTGGTCCATTACTATGCAAGGAAAGACCCCAATGACCATGATTTTTAGTGGACACAAGACCATACAGTTCAAAACATATAATAAAGGGTAAAAGTGTACAACAACATCATCAAACACACCCCTTCTTCTTTAAAATTCCTATTATTAACTTCAATAAGTTTTGGTTTCATCCATTCTTGTAGAAACATTATCATACCCACCTCACATGATGCCCAATAGAGAGGATGAAGGAATAACCCTACCTGGATTATCAATGATCTAAGTCTTTCCCCATGTGCCAATAACTAGGGAAGCACGACTTGCAAGGGAGGAACTTTGGGGATTACAAGACTGGGCAGGAAAGGATCCAACACAGGCGCACCACTAGCTTGGGGAGGGGGACTCCAAACGCACCAAGGAGAAGAAGTAAAAGAGACCATCCCTAAATAATAAATAATTATTGTGTGATAAAAAGGTGAGATATGGGAGTAACGGGATATCAAAATCTTTAATGGATTTAATGGAGGACCGTGGTTTCACCACACGGTTGGGTGGTTACACATGATGGAATTAACTGTCATTTATTAATTATCATTAGAGAGGTGGCCATAACAGTTTTGCCTCAAACTATTTACTTTAATTGGAGGAAAACATGCAATAGTGGTGGAGCTAGAAAAACTTAAGAAACAGGACAAAAAAGGAAAAGGCCAAAAAAATACATGAGGCCTCTATAACGGTGTCACAGTCACGGTGCCATCATCCTAGAGCCACCATAAGCGGTGCTTCCATTTTGGTGTGTGACCGTGATGGTGCGACTGTGATGATGCCACTGTGATGGGGCCACTGTAACGGTGCCACTGGCTCAGTGACACACTGTAAAACGATGCCACTGTTTCGGTGTGCGACTATGATGGTGCCATCATTTAGGTGTGCGACTATGACGATGCCACTGTTTCGGTGTTCGATAGTGATGGTGCCACCGTTTGGGTGTGTGGTCATAACGGTGCCACCATTTTGGTGTGAAACCATGATGGTGTCACTGGTTTGGTGATCCACTACAAGAGGTTCCACCACAACGGTGCGACCGTGACAGTGTCACCGTAATGGTGCCACCGTGACCAGTGCCACTGTAACATTGGAACCATTTTGTGGAACTAAGATTTTGGGAAATTACTGGACTAGGAGGGTCTGAGCCATTACATTAGATACCTCTCCAACTATTTTAGTCCTTGATAATTCAAGGATAAACTCGATAAAAAGAGAGGGGTCCAAAAAACCACATTCAAAAGATACCTCTCAGGGGGAAACCTCCTTGAAATCTAGGAACACTACATCCTAGGGGTTCTGTTACAACCTTTAGATGTCTCTGAGTGGAAGTGGGATGACATCTCATTGGATTTCTTCACAGGAATACCTAGATTTCAAGGGATTTGTGATGCCATCTGGGTAGTGGTGGACCAGATGATGATATTATCTCACATCCTAGAAATCAAGGAGTCGAGTGTAGTGGATTTCCTAGAACAGTAGTACGTGGACTAATTAGTGTGGTTTCCTAGAGTTCTAAGGTCTGTAATCTCTGATCGGAATACCCGGTTTACCTCACAGCTCTGGAAAGGTTTTCAACATGCTTTTGGCACCCGGTTGTGCCTCAGCATAGCCTTCCACCCTAGACAGATGGGCAGACAGAGCGTACCAAGGTGAGGGAAGGGACCCGCCTTCACTAAGGTTAGGGAAGGGATATTAGATTTCAAGACCCTTCCTTCTTCACTTTGAAGGAGATATAATTACCCCCGGGGATGTGGTGTCCAGCCTTCACTTGCTGACATAAGAGTCACTTCGCCACGAATTCTTCCACTGCCTACTTCACCCTGGGACACTAAAGCTGACCCCTCAAACACCAGTACATTTTGAAAGCTCCTGGGTGAACCGCCAGTGATGAGTTGTGGAACTCACCAAGAACTATCTTGCACATTATTATTGAAATGAAAAACATCCCATGGAACATCATCTAATTCTGCCCATCTTCCGACCATCTTCCTAGAGCATCACCCCGACTAACATGATCACGCATCACTTCAGCCTCTAAGTCCCCCCACTGAGACTCATCCTCCTACAGCAACAGAGAGGCCTGCACTATCAACTGGAACATATAGCCTCTTCCACCCTCTACTCTTTCATCCAGGTGCAGAGAATCCAACTCCTCCATCACCTTCCAAGCATCTTCTTACTCTCAACCCACATCTTTCTACGACTTCCTCTTAAGGGAATTAGCCACCACATTCCCCTTACCATTAGTGTAAGATATTTCAAAGTCTTTTCCCTGAAGAAACTCCATCCACCTCTGATTCCACATGTTCACGTTCCGCTAGGAGAATATATACCTCAAGCTCTTGTGATCCGTGAATACCATGAAGTGATCCCCAATGAGGTAATGCCTCCACTACTTTAGTGAGAACACGACTGATGCAAGCTTCGGATTGTGGGTGGCATAGTTACGCCCATAGGGATGTAACTACCTTGACCAATAAGAGATCAACCATTTTGTTTCATCTATAGAAAACCTAATCATTGGAATGAAGCATCATAAAACACCTCAAACATCATTCCTTCTTCTGGAAACCTTATTACTTGTATGAACATGGTTCTTATTTTTGAGGTACGAGTTTCTTCTTTTCACTTTTCCTTAAGTGCTTTTGTGAAAATAAGTAAAATGGGAAAAAATCCTAAATTTCAGGACTACATGCCATGTACTATTCTAGACGCTGTGTACTTTGGTTGTGTGGGATGAGTACACGTGGTGTGTAGCCATGTCGGTGACGAAGGGTGTAAAAACCGACTACATTCCGTGTAGTAAATATTCACACGCCGTGTAGTCAGTCCGTAGGAAAATAGTAAGGTGGTGGAAGTAGCCGCCAGCTGAGCCACATTATACGCTGTGTAATCCGAAATACACATCTTGTACCCATGTCGATGGATGAACAGTGCGGAGGTTCCGCCAAAGAACAGTTAAATGAGAAAAGTACATGCCGTGTAGACAACAGTACATGTCGTGTAGTTTGTTTTTTTCACTTAAAATGGGAAGTACCCAACCCTGTTCATAGGATTGGCTTAGAACTGGAGGAAGGCGTTAGGAGAGGAGGACAGACCTTATGGGATCTCCAGATCGAGCGTCGGGAATCCGTTTTCGCCTCTGACGATCTCGTTGGAACTGCACGGGTAAGCCATTCACTCTCCTTAAGTAGTTCTTGCCAGTTCTTCCTCTAAGGTATGTTATTTTAGTTTGAACGGGGATTTCTTTCACCTCAAATCTATGTCATTCCTGGATGATTAGAGGATCGTCGTTCGTGTATACCATTTAGGGGCGTTTAAGGTAGGGGGCTTGGTGTTTAATTTCCAACTGATGTGTGTTTTTGTGTACCGTTGTGATACACACCCATGAATGGGGTATCGTATGGATGAGGCCTTGTTGAATTAAATACCTTAAATTTTATAGGTAATTTAAATGTGATAATAAACTATTGTTTGGGATCGCTGCTTAGATCCAGGACCACCCCGAGGGTGTGTTCCTCTATTTAGACATTTGGACATGATACCCGAGGTTATGCCATGTTTACATTATGCATTACTTTTTCCTTGAGAAGGGATTGTAAATAATTGCATGTTTAACTGTTGGGCATGACCAGGTTACTTTATATCCTAAGGGAATGGTTACTTGTTTAGCTTGAGGGCAGTGATATATATATTAGCCTGAGGGAATTGTTGATTAGCTTGAGGGTGTAGTTCTATTAGCCTGAGGGTAATGCCTGAGGGAAAGATTTTGATTACCTGAGCATTTCGTTTTAGTTTGTCCTGAGGGAAAGATTCTATTTCACCTGATGGAAATGTCTGAGGGAAAGGTACTATATAGCCTGAGGGCAAGCCTGAGGGCGTGATTTTACTATATTATCCTGAGGGCATGATTCCAGTTGGCCTGAGGGCTTGGTTCTTTCGAGTACAGGATGTTATCAAATTACATGGTTAAAATGAATAATAAAATGGCAACATAACTGGTAAAGTTAGTTACTTTTGATTATTGCTTAGTTTATTTCATTTTACTACTGCACACTTTTGTTGCATATTTTCACACAGTTGGACACGGGCCTTTGGTGGGTGCCTACTAGTATTTATTTCTCACACCCTGTTTGTGGTCATGTCTTTGACCCCAAATAGATTACATTTCTGCAGGTGTGGATAAGGTCAAGGGTCCTTATACAGGTACTTGATTGCTACTGAGGAGTATGGGAGCATGGTATCGGGCACAGGCTTGCGATGCTACCTGCTGTTTTGTTTTGTTCTGTTGTACCTTTACTTTCTATTGTATCATGTTATATTGTTGTGTAAAATGTTCTGGCTATTTTCTTATAACTTGAGACATGTTGCATCATTATTTATATAACTGTTGGTTATCTTTTTACTGCTGTTGTCCATTTTAAATGTGTATGGTTTATTTCTTCTATTGTTGTTGTATGTTTTATATTTTATTCCACTACACTACACTTTGAAAAATGAGGGTATAGTTTCCCCACTATCAGACTTGGGCCCTCGCTGCTAGTCGGCAGCCTCTAGCATCTGGGTAAATGTGCTTGAGGTCATCTGACAAACCGGGTTCAGGGAACCCCTTGAGTGGAACCCTAGCCCGGGACGTTACAAAGTGGTATTAAAGGAGTTCTTTTCTTTGACTTACTATTTGGAGCCATAGTCAGGGATAGGACGAGAAAGGTAGTTGGTACTAAGCTGTGCCCGGGCATAGCTAACCTTTGTATAGGTAAAATCTAGTCTACCTCGTATTTTTCAATTGTTTTGATCTTGAAAATTTTACAGTTGATTTTATTTTCACCGTTGGGTGACGCACTTGTGATTGTGCTGTTTATATTTTATCCATGGGTTTTATTTAGTTGCAACCCGATGAGATGAGAGTATGTCATATCATTCATCATTTAGGCACATTCTAGAAATTACATGCCATGCATAGTTCCATGTCATCTAGGCACATTATAACTTGCATGTTGTTGTGATAGTTGTTGTGCTATAAAAGCATGATGTTGTGATAAATGATTTGATAATACCTGCTATGTGATAGGGTAATTTTTGTGTGATCTTGTTGAAAGGATGTACGCCAACTTTGGTTTTTGGGGAGTATGGGCCCTCATTGACTGAAATTTGGTGGATCATTGACCGTTCATCTTGTTGTAACACATATAAGATGCCAAAATTTGATTCGTGGGGAGTATGGGCCCTCACAGGTTGGAATTTGGCAATTATGTGTTGTTTTTCTGTATTTACTGGGTTCCGGAGTAGTATCTGAGGCTTACTATCCGGAAAACCCAGGATACACGCTGTGTAGTTCCTTGGACACACACCGTGTGATCTCTTGTTCGGGAAGAAAAGAAAACTTTTTAAGTACACGCCATATAGTCTCTTTCCGTGTCATAGACCGTGTGGGCGGTGACATGGGGAAGGGAAATGTTTGGGGGAAAAACATCGTGTACCAGATGTACATGTCGTGTAGTGTTGATCCGGAGTCCACCAGTGTAACTAACAAACACGGACGGAGGATACCTTAAGACATACACATCGTGTCCACTATGGAACATACCATGTAGTCTAAATTGGGATTCGGCCGTGTAACTAAGAACACGGGTCAGTGTAATCCTTTTGTGTACACACCATGTGTATATTGAACACTCCGTGTAGTGTGAGAAGTTTATCCGGCAGTGTAACTAACAACACGGTTCGGCGGATCTTGTCTACTACACGTCGTGTGCCTAAGGGACACGCTGTGTAGTCTTGACTGGTGACAGACCATGTGGACCTGACCGTGTGGCTGGGGAGATAGGGTTGTGTACACGCCGTGTGTGGGTGTAACACTCCGTGTAGTATTAATCCGAGTAGTCAGCTAAGTCACAAACGGCATGGGTAGTTGGAAAATTAAACAATACACGCCATGTAGATTATATACATGCTGTGTAGTTTTTTTCAACGGGAGCTATGTGGATTAGCCATGTAGAAGGACCCGAGAAGTGGAAGAGAAGTCAGGTACATGTTGTGTAGTCAGTATACACGTCGTGTAGTCTTGTTTCGAAAATCATGAATTCCTTCTTTCTCTTGTTCCCCTATTGGTTCCTTCGTTTCCAGTCTTTGATAATCTTTTTCTAAAGTGTGTGTTTGACCTTGTAGATTCATGCCGTTGAGACAACCACGCGTTGTTCGCCAGGAGAGCGGCAATGATTATACTCCAGAGATGGTAGTCCATGGACTACCAGTGGATCCTCTAGCAGATCCAGATGCAGTTCCATCCATTATACTGGACACAGGCGCAGAGGTGCAGTTCCATGAAGGCTTTATGCGATTCATGCAGACCTTTCAGGGAGCACCGCCGGCTGCCACATCTATGGCCAAGCTGACTCGTATCTTCCAGCAGCAGCATCTGCCTACATTTTCAGAGGATGGAAGACCACAGGCTATGGAGTCTTGGATGGGGTCTATGAAGAATATATTCAAGCATCTTGAGATGCCTCCAGGGCGGAGGGTCAAGCTCGCGGCGTATATGATGCGTGATTCCGCCAAGAGGTGGTGGGATGTTACCACCCAGACATATCATCATAGAAATATGGTGTGGGAAGATTTTCAGAGAGATTTCAATGATTTCTTCTTCCCAGAGATGCAGAGGGCAGATCAAGCTCGAGATTTCATGAACCTAAAGTAGGGATCTATGTCAGTGATGGATTATTCTACTCATTTCACCGAGCTTCAGCGTTTTGCACCTGTTCTGGTGGGTGATTAGACGTTGAGGTCCAGACACTTCGAGGATGGTATTCGATATGAAATCCATGCACTGGTGAATGTTTTTAGGTTTCCTACTATACATGCTATTGTGAACCAGACGCTGATTACAGAGAGGAACCTTCGAGAGGCTAGTGGTGCAGGCTAGGGTGGTTCGGTACTAGTTTCTGGTACTATTTCTACCGGTAAGAGGAAGCGACAGATGAGTTTCTATCACGGTGGAAGTACTAGCTAGACAATCTCTTCAGGTGGCCCGATTAGGTGCTACCATTGTGGTATGGTGGGGCACAAGAGACCTCAATGTCCACAAGACCCAGTGGAGTGCCGAGCTTGCGGCAAGATGGGTCATCTGCAGCACTTTTTCAGGGCGTTTCTACTAGTGGCTAGTGAGAGGGGTTTTGTACAGACTCCATGTGTGGGAGCAGGACCAGCAGCTTCTTACTAGTCGGGAAACTGGAATATGTCAGGTCGTACAAGCAGGGATGGTGTTTGTGGTCGTGGTAGCCAGACACCAGGATCTCAGAGGCAGCAGGGCGGGACAGCTCAGGGTAGCCAGGCTATGTCACAGGGTCGCGGCACTGGCCAAGCATATACAGTGCAACAGACCCAATAAGAGAAGGATCACGGACCTTCTACAGTTAGAGGTACTATTCTAGTAGCTTCTGTCTTATCTTCAGTGCTTTTCGATACGGGTTCTACACGTAGGTTCATATCTGTGCCCGTTGTGGAGAGACTTAAGCTCTGTGTTTCTTCTTCTTCTGCTGTTGTGATGTTATACACTCCATTGGGGATGAGAAAGGCATGTGTGTGTCAGTTCAAGGAGTTCCACCTTGAGGATGATGGGTGTCACTTTCTTTGGGACCTCTATGTATTAGAGATGACAAGCTATAATGCCATTCTCTTGATGGACTGGTTGGTTCCCTTTCACGCCTTTGTAGACTGTTATCGCTGCAGGGTGAGTTTTACATCACCAGAGTGTGTAGAGTTTCTATAAAAAGGATAATGGGATGTTCAGGTGAGTCGAGCTGGACCAGGGCATCATGGGTGAGGTGGAGTCACAGTCCATATTGTGAGATTATATTAGGATGATCAGAGAACTTGTCAGATGGATTTCCCTCCAGTGGTTGATCGTTTCAGGGATGTCTTCCTGAACGACTTTTCGGGTCTACCTCCAGATCATGGGGTGGATTTCTCTATAGGGCTCGTTCCAAGAGCAGCACCAGTGTCCATTCCTCATTATAGGATGGCTACAACAGATTTTCAGGAACTCAAGATGAATTTAGAGGAGTTACAGGAAAAGGGTTTCATCCGACCCAGTACTTCTTATTGGGGTCTGCTGGTCCTTTTTGCGAAGAAGGCGGACGGTACCATCAGACTCTGTGTGGATTATCGGAAGCTAAACCAGTTGACGATCAAGAACCGATATCCCTTTCAAAGGATTGATTATATTTTTGATCAAATTCATGGGTTATGAGTGTTATCGAAGATTGAATTGATATACATATATCATAAGGTGCGCGTGAGACCATCGGATATACCGCTTACAGCTTTTCGGAGCAGATATAGTCTATATGAGTACTTGGTTATGCCGTTCGGACTCGCGAACGTGCCCACTGTCTTCATGGATCTGATGAATCGTGTGTTCCATCCTTATCAAGATTCTTTTGTGGTAGTATTTGTGGACGATATCTTAGTGTACTCTCACACTCGACACGACCATGCCACCCATCTTGAGATCATACTGAGTACACTGAGAGAGAATCATCTATATGCTCAGCTCTCAAAGGGCCACTTTTGGATGAACCATATTCACTTCCTGGGTCATATCATCTCAGATTCAGGAGTTACTATGGACCCAGAGAAGGTGAGAGTAGTAGTTTCCTGGGAGAACGTGTTTGAGATACTGAGTTTCTTAGGGCTAGCTGGTTACTACAGACGCTTTATACAGGACTTCTCCTGCATATCAACACCATTTAAGGGTTTGACTAAGAAGGGTGTGAAGTTTTTTCAATCGGAAACTTGCGAGACATCTTTTCAGGAGTTGATGGGAAAGTTGACATCAGCACCAATCCCGATACTCCCAGAGTAGGGGAAGATCTATACAGTTTATTGTGATGCATCAGGTATTGGGCTGGGAGCTATGTTGATGCAGGGCAATCGAGTTGTTGCATATGGGTCTCGACAGTTGAGGCCACATGAGATGAATTGTCCAACGCATGATCTCGAGTTGGCTGCAGTTGTTCATGCGCTGCGCTGTTGGAGACATTATCTCTTGGGTGATCATTTTGTGGTTTTCACCAACCACAAAAGTCTCAAGTATATTTTTACTCACCAATACTTCAATCTGAGGCAGCGAAGGTGGGCCCAATACCTTCATTCCTTCGACTTTGAGATTTCCTATACACCCGGTAGAGGTAATGCAGTAGCTGATGCACTGAGCAGAAAGACTCAGAAACAGGCTGTGCAAGAGGCTAGTGATGAGTGGCAGCTTATGGCTTTGTTCTCTGAGATTCATCAGGAGGTGCACGATAGTCATGGGCAGACCTATCTTTCTTCATTAGTTGTGACTTCTACCCTCCTGGATAGAGTGAGGATGAGACAGCTATCTGATTTAGAAGGCTTATTTCTATGGGAGTCAGTGGAAAGTGAGGACCCTCCTCCTGGTCGGACGATATGCGTTGATGAAATTATGTGTTTCCATGGACGGGTGTGGGTTACAAGGGATGTACGCGAGGAGTTGATGCGAGAGTTTCATGCTTCAGGTTGGGCAGTTCATCCCGGAGTTACCAAGGTGTATCGTGAAATGGGACGTCAGTATTGGTGGCCAGTTATAAAGAGAGAGATAGTTGGTTTTGTTAGGACATGATCCACCGGTCAGTAGGTGAAGGCGAAGCATCAGAGGCCAGCTGGACTGTTATAGCAGTTTCCCATTCCATAGTGGAAATGGTATGATGTTTTGATGGACTTCGTGATTGGTTTTCTGAGGTCACCTTGAGGCAATGATGTTTTATGGGTTGTTGTGGACAGACTCACGAAGGTATCTCACTTTTTTCCGATCAAGGAGACCTACGGTGTTGGTGAGCTCCGGAAGTTGTATATCTGAGAGGTCATACATCTTCATGGGGTCCCTCGTTCTATCGTTTCAGATAGGGACTCCCATTTTATGTCTGGTTTCTGGCATAGTTTTCAGGGGGCACTGGGTTTACAGGTGCTTTGGAGCACATCTTACCACCCTCAGACCGATGGTCAGTCAAAGTGTACGATACAGGTGCTTGAGGACATGTTGCGTGCTTTCATCCTAGACTTTTGGGGCTCTTGGTAGAAACATATACCCCTAGTTGAGTTTTCCTATAAAAATAGTTTTCAGGAAACTATTGCGATGGCACCTTACGAAGCTTTATATGGTAGGCCATGCCGATCACCTTTGTGCTGGTTAGAGGAAGGTGAGGCAGCTTTACTAGGACCAAGTCTCGTGTAGGAGACTTCTGAGCAGGTCCAATTGATTCAGAAGCAGATGGATACCATGCAGTCTCGTCATAAATCTTATGCTGATCGCCGAAAACGACCCTTGGATTTTTTTGGTTGGGGATCAGGTTTTCTTGCATTTTTCACCGATGTTAGGACATAGGCGGATCAAGAGATAGGGTAAACTTTCACCGAGGTATGTGGGGTCATTTGAGATTCTGGAGAGAGTCGGTTTGGTTGCCTATCGTTTGTAGTTACCACAGAGGTACCAGGCCATGCACGACATCTTCCATGTATCTTAGATGTTCCGCTATCATTCAGACTCATCTCACGTTTTTCAGCCCGAGGAGTTTGAGCTTTAGTTCGATGCATCCTTTGAGTATCATCTGATTCGTAGTGTTAATAGGAGCACGAAGGTTCTCTGTGCCTGGTCAGTTCCTCTCATACGGGTGCTATGGCGGCATGGCCAAGTGCAGGACGAAACCAGGGAGTGGAAGACCGACATACGTGCTCAGTGGTCAGAGTTGTTCTGAGCATTATCTTTTTCACCCTTAGAAAGGAAATTCGGGGATGTATTGCTTTAAGGGGGAAGTTTGTAAGAACTCGGTTCTTATTTTTTAGGTACGGGTTTCTTCATTTCTCTTTTCATTAGGTGTTTTTTTGAAAATAAGGGAAATGGGGGAAAATCCTAAATTTCGGGACTACACATCGTGTACTATTCCACACGATGTGTACTCTGGCCGTGTGGGATGAGTACATAGGGTTTGTATCCATGTCGGCGACGAAGGGTGTAAAAAACCGACTACACGCCGTGTAGTGAATATTCACATGTCGTGTAGTTAGTCGGTAGGCAAACAGTAAGGTGTTGGAAGCAGTAGCCAGCTGATCCACAGTACATGTCATGTAATCCGAAATACACGTCGTGTACCCATGTTGATGGATAAACTGTACGGAGATGCCGCTAAAGGAACTGTTAAATGAGAAAAGTACACACCGTGTAGGCAATAGTACATGCCTTTTAGTTTGTTTTTTTCGCTTAAAATGGGCAGTAGCCAACCATGTTCATAGTATTGGCTTATATCTAGAGGAAGGAGTTTGGAGAGGAGGCCATACCTTCGAGGATCTCCAGATTGAGCATCGGGAATCCATTTTTTCCTCTGACAATCTTGTTGGAACCGTACGAGTAAGCCCTTCACTCTCCTTAAGCCGTTCTTGCCAATTCTTCCTCTAAGGGATTTTATTTGAGTTTTAACGGGGATTTATTTCACCTCATATCTACATTGTTATTGGATGATTAATGGATCTTCATTCCCATATACCATTTAGGGGTGTCTAAGGTAGGTGTCTTGGTGTTTAATTTCCTACTGATGTGCGTTTTTGTGTACCATTATGATACGCACCCATGAATGGGGTGTCGTATGGCTGAGGCCTTGATGAATTAAATACCTATTATTGTATAGGAAATTCAAATGTGATAATAAACTGTTGTTTGGGATCGATGCTTGGATCCAGGACCACCCCGGGGGTGCGTTCCTTGGTTTATCCATTTGGCCAGGATACCCGTGGGTATGCCATGTTTACATTATACATTACGTTTTCCTTGAGAAGGGATTGTAAATAATTACATGTTTAACTATTGAGCATGGCCTGATTACTTTATATCCTGAGGGCGTGGTTACTTGTTTAGCCTGAGGGCAGTGACATATATATATTAGCCTGAGGGCATTGTTGATTAGCCTGAGTGTGTAGTTCTATTAGCCTAAGGGCAATGCTTGAGGGAAAGATTTTGATTACCTGAGGGTTTCATTTCAGTTTGGACTGAGGGAAAGATTCTATTTTGCCTGAGGGAAATTTCTGAGGGCAAGGTACTGTATAGCCTGAGGGAAAGCCTGAGGGTTTGGTTTTATATATTACCCGAGGGAAAGATTCTGGTTGGCCTAAGGGCTTGGTTATATTGAGAACATGATGTAATTAAATTACATGGTTAGAATGAATAATAAAATGGAAATATAACTGGTAAAGTTAAATACTTTTGAGTATTTCTTAGTTTATTGCATTTTACTACTACACACTTTTGTTGAATATTTTCACACAGTTGGAGATGGGCCTTCGGTGGGTGCCTACTAGGATTTATTTCTCACACCCTGTTTGGGGTCATGTCTTCGGCCCCAAACAAATTAAATTTCAGTAGGTGTGGATAAGGTCAAGGGTCCTTATACAGGTACTTGATTGATACTGAGGAGTAGGGGAGCATGGGCCCAGGCTTAGGCTCGCGATGCTACTGGCTGTTTTGTTTTGTTCTATTGTAAATTTACTTTCTATTGTATCGTGTTGTATTTTTGTGTAACATGTTCTAGCTGTTTTCTTAGAACTTGAGACATCTTGTGTAATTATTTTTTTAACTATTGGTTACCTTTTTACTACAGTTGTCCATTTTAAATGTGTATGGTTTATTGCTTCTGTTGTTGTTGTATGTTGTATATTTTATTCCGCTGCACTACACTTTGACAAATGAGGGAATAGTTTCCCCACTATCAGACCTGGGACCTCACTGCTAGTCAGAAGCCTCTGGCATTTGGGGAAATGCGCTTGAGGTCATGTGACCAACAGGGTTCGGGGAACCCGTTGAGTGGCACCCTAGCCCAGGACATTATAGTACCGGGGCACTAACAAGTCCCCCTCCAGATAACTAGATTCCACTTGGCACTGCTCACTCCATATAAAATCCCAGTCTTTCTTGGTCAAGGATGTCAAAGGTGCTAAAAATCGGGAGAATTTGGGTAAAAATATCTAGTAGTGACCTACTAGACCTAGGAAACTATGAACTTCCGCCACGTTCTTGGGTGTTTCCCAAGAAAAAATCACCTTGACCTTCAACAAGTCCACTATTATCCCCTGCTCGGACACCACGTGTCCAAGGAAGTGCACTTCTAGTGTTCAGAACTTGCACTTGGACAATTTCTTATAGATATGGTGACGTTAGAGGACCTCTAAACTCGTCCTAAGATGCTCAGTGTGGTCTTCCTCTAATCATGAGTATATCATTATTTTTTCAATAAACACGACTATGAACCGGTCCATATATTCCTAGAAGACGGAGTTCATCATCCCCATGAACACGGCTGGTGCGTTTGTAATGAAGAACGGAAAGAAGAAGAACTCAAAGTGCCCATATCTACACATGATGGAAGTCTTTGAGATGTCACACACCTTCACCCTCAATTGGGGATATCACGACCGTAGGTCTATCTTGTAGAACCATCCCGCCCCCTTTAATTGGTCAAAGATATCATTTATCCTTGTGAGAGGGTAGTGGTTCTTGACCATTACCAGATTCAATCTCCAATATTCAATGCACATCTTGAGAACACCATATGCCTTCTTTATGAACAAGATCGGAGTGCCCCATGGTGATGTGCTTGGTCGAAAAAAACCCTTCTTCATTAGATCATCAATCTGAATCAACAACTCCCACAGCTCAGAAGGCTCCATCTGATTGGGAGCCATTGAAACCGGATGGGCACCAGGTTGCAAGTCTATCCCAAACTCAACTCCACATTGAGGGGGTAGAGTCACCACCACTTCAAGGAAGATAGCCATGAACTAACCAACAATACCTGAGACATCCTCCATCTATATATCTGCCAACTCTACTGACAACTCAGCTAACAAGGAAAGAAGAGGCCCCATATCTGAAGACATGATCCTTCTTCGAGAGAAGTCTATAATATAACATATAGAGGATAGAAATTTAATTCCTAGAATGACATCATATAGCTGCATATTTAGCAAAAGAAGGCCCCCCTGGACTGGTGATGTCCCTACTTTAGTGTACATTCTCTGAAAACACGGGACAAGCCGGTGTGACCTCTGACTGGCGTACTCAAAACTAGAGGTATGGTAAGTCTCTCTACGTCTGGGCCCAAATCATAGTCTAGACTAGGTGCAACAAAGGAGTGATAAGCTCTTGAATCAAACAAGGCGTAGGAAAGAGTATTAAAAAAACTAATCGTACCTTGAATGACTTTTGGCCCTGCTAGAACTGTTGCATCTGCGGCATGTAACTGCACATGCCCAGCTCCTCTACCCCTCAATTGTCATCCGCCTCCCTGAAAACACCCTGGTTGAGGTCCCTAGGGAGAACCCTAAGGTCGGAGTCCTCCTGAAATATCTTCTCTTGGAGGAGTGAGAGCTCACTGTCCCTAATGCTACTACTGAATGGGCATGGCTTCAAATTGTTGCTGCTGAGGTGGGCGCCGAACTAACTCACCCCAGTTGTACTTCACTCTATCCAGGAACTGATTCCAAAGGTTCCCATGGCTGCCACAAATGAATCATCTCAGTCCTCGACCCAAAAGTAAAGGGAAAGGACCCGGAGATCGAAACTGGAACTAATGGGGCATGCTTCCCACTGGATGAAACCTAGAAGTCCCTAACGTTGGAGGCTCACTAGTGACGGAATTCCCCTTGGACAATCCTAACTGCATCCCCTCTTGTGGAACACCTACCAGTGTGTACATCATCTCTACCACTTCATACTTCTTCTAGACCTCCAAGTATGTCAGTAGAGTTAAGGGAGTAACATCATACTAGAGAGAAGGTTGGACTGCCTCCTCTAAACGTCTCACCTGAGACTCTTCATCAAGAATGAGGTCTGGAGAAAAGAGAAGAAAATCCTTCATCTTTATCCCCAACACTCTCACTGACATACCCCCTTGCTGAAGGGAGTGTAGATCCTGCCTCTTCTCAGCCTTCATCATGGAAGAGATGAATTCCGCCCATAACTCCCTCTCGAAGCTAGTCCACGTAACCACGGCCTCCCTCTTCTCCCCAAGATAGAGAATCCACGACTAACGCACTGCTACCTACATCTGGCATACATCCAGAGGAACCCAATACTCCGTTAGATCCCAGATCAAGCTGAAATATATCACCAGCTTCTCAAGCCAGCTCTCTGTCTCCATATCTGAGACGCTGATCTTGTATTTCTCGAGGTTCTGTTGGTGAAAGGCACAAAGCATCCTCTTTCACTGATCATCCTCCTCCTCTCGGTCATCCATCTTCCAAACAGCCAAATAAACCTCCTGGTCCCCAATCACCCCCACTACTCGTGGTCATCGTCTAGGTTCCATAGCTGCAAGGTAAACAAGGAATGCCTTATCCTGAGTAGTGTACAAAATTACTTTTTATTTTTCATAGACTTTTTATTCACTTTAAAACCCCCAAAGTCCCATGACACACAGGAACACAAGTCATTATGATGCATGTACCTTTCCTAGGGTCTCTACAATGCAATCAGCGTAGCCTCCCTTGGTCGTTCGGTAGGCCTAGGGTCCTTACATCAGATCAAAGGGGTCCTAAAATCATGCATCCTGTCCAGTCTTCCCTAGCCTATTCTGTGTACCATGATCACCTATAACGGTTTCCCTACCATCCCATTCCATCCTCACTATTCCAAACCCCAATATCAATCCTATATCTCAACCTCCGCTCTGATACCATTCTGTCACAACCCACCTTCACCAAAGAGAGGGAAGGGACAGTAGATTTCTAGACCCTTCCTTCTTCAAGTTGAAGGAGAGATAATGACCCCTAAGACCCGCCTTCAATAGTTCCTGGAGTGGTGACTAAAACCAAGGGTATATAATCACACATGAAATGGAAGGCATTACCCTTTTTGATTAGTTGGATCGGGATATAAGATAGTAAGTCCCAAACAACACTAAAACTGTAAGTAAAATTAAATCCCAAACAATCCCTTTCCCATTTTCATGTTTTAAATAATAAATACTATAATACAAGAAAACTCCAAAGGTAAATACCAATGAAAGGAAAAACAACAACAACAACTAACCTAATGACCGAACTAGTACATTCCTGCACAGTCCTTGAAGTTCTCCTAGAAACCAGAAAGTAGTTTTATATGTGTAGGGTGAGTATACAGGTATACTCAGTAGGGAAACCAAAAGATCTCATGCACAAGTGGGGAGGCATTCAAATGCCCCATGAGAAAAGGATATAAACAAGCACCTAATAAAAAATTATCCACCCAAACCTCATTAATGAACACTCCCCAACTAATGAAAGTCGAGTAATGTAATACGTATAACACATCGATGTTTGGGAACACCGCACCACGTTCCAACTGGTAATTGAAGAAATCCTGTGCATCAATCCTTCTCCCCCATTTTCACCGCAGTCCCACTTCCATACCCATCCTGCACACACCTGGGCTACCACAACCACTCACCCCACCCGCAAACACCTGGGCCATAAACACATGTAACGACACCCGTAGATACCTAGGTCACAACCACACATAACCACACCTACAAACTCCTTGTCCAGAACAACTATTGTCATACCCAAAGACACCTAGGCCCGAACAACTACAGCCATGCCCAAAGACACCTGGGCCTCATCCCAAAGGCACTTAGGAAACAACCTACCCACACACACCTGGGATAACCACCACAATGTTCCCTGCCTGAAGAATCATGGTCTATAATGGAGCTCAGTCCATCAAATCCTACCCAAAGAGTCATTAGATACTCGAGAAAGGGAGTAGTAAAGGAGGTAACAACCAGCTGGTCATATGAATGTTGGAAAAAACACCATCTCCCATTAAAATGGGATTGTTCGGCATGAAGTTATCAACTTGTTTGGGGAAAGAATAATAAATATAATAAGTAATTTATACATATACGAAAACAAGCACACATCCTAACCTAGGGGTTCCAAAACCAACCTATACACAACCACCCTCATTACTATTCATTCATACGAAGCACCACAGCCATAACCAAGACACAACTCATTCCCAAAAAACAATTCCCCATTGAACCCATTGTTATTTTCATATTCAAGTGATTTAATTAACATAATTCTTCACTACTGGGAAACTAACAGGAATATCCACAAGCTAAGGAATGAAAAACATCCAAGTAGCAATTTAAGCATCCACACCCGGTTCTCTTATAATTCACAAGAACAAAATGGATCTGTGAGATCCCTCAAAGTACTAGAACCTACCAATGCCCCACCATATGGCCCCACATGGCCTTATATCCACAATACAAAAATACACTACAACAAGGGATCCTATCCCCATCCATGTCACCCCACAAGAATCAAGCTGAAGAACCACACATATTTCCAAAACCGAGCAAGGGAATTTCCAGAATCTATCACACCATTCATTGAGTTTCTTATTTTAATTGGGTTAACTATGATGTTCACACAGGTATTCTTGTTCACTGGACATTCATTTAATCAACTGAGTTTATAATATTAACCCATTTTCATGTTACAGCCATTCAATCATCACAGGCGACAGGGGTCCATTAGTGTGCAAGTAAAACCACTAACAGCCATGATTTTCAGTGGACACAAGACCATACAATTCACAACATATAAGAAAGGGTAAAATAGTATAGCAGCATCATCAAACAAACCCCTTCATTCATTAAAAGTCCACTTATTATCTTCATTTTGGTTTGGTTTCATCCATTCCTATAGAAAAATTATCATACCCACCTTACATGATGCATAGTAAAGAGAGATGAAGGAAGAACCCTACTTGAATGATCAATGATAGAATTCTTTCCCCACGCACAAAGAACTTGGGATGCATGATTTGTAGGGTAAGAACTTCAGAGATTCCAAGACTAATAAAGAGAGGCTCCATCACAGGCGTACCACTAGCTTTAGGAAGGGGGGATCCAAACGTACCAAGGAGAAGTAGGAAAATATATTATCCCCGATAAAGAATGAATTATCAGGTGACAAAAAGGTGAGATCTTGGAGTTTTGGGATATCAAAATATTGAATGGATTTAAAGGCAGGTCATGGTTTTACCATGTGGTTGGATGGTTACACATGATGGAATTAATTGTCATTTAATAATTCCCATCAGATAGGTTACCATAACAATTGTGCATTAAATAGTTTCCTTTAATCAAAGGAAAACGTGCAACAAGGGTGGAACTGGAAAAACATAGGAAACTGGAAAAAAAAGGAAAGGCCAAAAAAATGAAAGACACGGTGCAACTGTAATGGTGCCATGATAAAGGTTTCTTCATCACGGTGCCACCATAAGTAGTGCCACCATTTCGGTGTGCAACCATGATGGTGCCACCATGATGGTGACACCATTTCGGTGTGTGACCGTGACGGTGCCACCGTTTGGGTGTGAGACCGTGACGGTGCCACTGTTTCATTGTGCGACCGTGATGGTGTCACCAGTTCAGTGAGTCATAGCAAGTGGTTCCACTGCAATGGTGTGGCCGTGACGGTGTCACCGTAATGGTGCCACCATGGAAAGTGCCACTTTAACAGTGGAACCATTTGGTCGAACTGAGCTTTTAGAAATGTACTAGACCAGGAGGGTTCATGGCATTACTGTAATGAATAAAAATATTCTTGGTTGAATACTAAAACCTTGTAAATTTTCCATAAAAACTTTATTTTAGACTCTTCAGTTCGTAAAGGGAGAGAAATTGAAGGAAGAATATTTATTCCCTATAAATAACCAGAGTATTTGAAAAAGTAAATATATTTATCAGATATGGTTAAAATAAATTCATTAATGTAAATTCAACCGTCCACATTCAATATTAAAATTAGCTTAAATAATAAATCAATTACCTCAAGTCTCAAATTTATTCATATTCATTTAAACCTCATGTATGTTATTTATATTTTTATTATGCATTAATATATGAAAAAAATTATAAATCCTACAATATATGATATACTTATAACATCTTATTACAAATTTATTAAAAAAATTATATTATATCACAATTATAGGTGACAAATGATTTGTTTTTAATTAATAATTTAGTTAAGTATACCAAGTCTTTATACATTGATCGTAGTTCCATCCTCTGTAAAATTTTAATCAGTATATAAATTTAATTAATATATATATTCATCCTTATATGTTATGGATATAAATATTAATGACAATTTTCATAAATATGGTAAACCATACATAAAAATGGACACTTTTTTTGACATTTCAATGACTATAAAAAAAGATTGAAAATTTAAAATTCAACATTATATAATCAATATTATAAAATATATTTTATTTTTTCATTAAATATATCCTTATTTGAATTCATGTAATTTTTAAATGAAAAAAAAATCACATCACTTCATGGAGATGGTAGTCTAAACGCATGCACATGTGATTTTATATTTTTCCAATAGATTGGGAGGAAATAAGGAGAATATGATATAATAATTCTAAAAGTATAATTATTTCATAAATATAATATATAGTCACTTTAAAAATTATTTTAAGCATAATTAATGATGGTGGTGGAATATTAATTGTATTAAAATGTAACACCCCAATCTTCCACGGTACACTTTTCTTTGAATAATACAATAGTGTGTGTTGTACGCAACACTGAGTTCAAGTACACCACGACTTACCAAACCAGTCGTTCAAAAGAGGTTATAAATACTATTAACTGAATTTTAAATATTATATTATCCTTATAATTTTAATTCATATTATGAGTTTCTAAGACATGATTTATGAACAAATTCATTTTTTTCAGATAAAAGAAGTATTTTTCAAAAAATGAAATTTTACCGCCTTTTAATGGCGAAGCCTTTTTAAAACCAATATTTGAAACTTTTATATGTTCAATTTGACAAAATTAAATTCTTCTTTAGAATCGGGAAATAATAATTTAGTATCAATAATGTTTTGGTGTCTTTCTGATAACTTTCATATTTGTGTGAATAGTGAAAAATACTATATTTTAACTGAAAACAACTTTTTAATCAAAATAATTTATATTGTTAAATTATACATTTTAATGTTTTGGAAGTATAAATAGATTATATTTTTACTATTTAATGTAGTGATGGTCATTTTAAGTAATTTCACTTTGATATTGGACATAAACAAATGTCAAACTTTTGATAGTTATTATTTCTTAAAAATACCTCTTTTGGTTTCGAAAGCGGGAATCATTTTTAAATTAATAAATGAAACTTTTATTTTTTTAATTTGGTAAAATAGACTTCATTTTTGGGTTCGGATTAATGAAATTACCCTAGGGTGAAATTTTGGTACTTTTCGGATAACTTTTATATTTTTATGAATAGTAAAAAATTACTAAATTTTAATTGAAAACAAATTTTTTAATCGAAATAATTAATAGTGATAAGTTATGAATTTGAGTGGTTTTAAATTATATTTAAAATATATTTTTACCATGTAATACAATGTGTGTCATTGAACATAATTTCACATTTAAACCAGACATAAACAAGTGCCAATCTTTTGATAGTTATTATCTCTTAAAAACACACTTTTTGTTTTAACAACGGGAATTAATTTTAAATTAATTTCTGCCACTTATGTATTTTGAATTTGGAAAAATGGATTCCATATTTGGAATTAGGATGTTCAAATAGTGTAAATAGGTAACTTTTATTTTTAGCCATTTTGGATAATTACTTCGGTAAATATTTTATTTACCATGGTTAAAGGGTAAATCCGGTAAACAGGGGTTAAAAAATAATATTATAATAATACTAAATTACCCTAAAAAGTGTATTAGCCCTATTTTTTGATACATCGTCGCCCATGGGCATCTTTGGTTCAATTATGGGACCCCATGAATCCACTTGTAAGTGATAGGGGCACTTTATTTTAATTAAGTTAAAATCAATACAAAAATGACACAAGCATATATCTTTTAGAAAAACAATTGTTACATAGGGTTATATATGTTGATTATTAGACTATAAATATTAATTATAAATATAAAGATATTTCCTACATAATTATATTTTATTTATAATTTTTAGAGATTTAATAATTTAATTTATTTATGACACAATTATGATGCAGTAATTACCATAATAGTGCAAAATTAGAATAATTGATATTATAAATACCCAAATAAATATAATTTGAAACTTTTAATGAATTAAACTAATTTTATATAATACTATGACATATTAGGATTGATTTAATTGAATTTTTTTTAAGTAATCATTCTATTATGAGTTTCACAAAAATCAACTATTGAATAGTGTCAAAATTGACATAAAAGAGTTTTTAGAACAAATATTATATTATTAATTGATATTAAATTCCTAAAAATCTATGGTTCGGCCAAGAGACTTATATCATGATATTTGTATCATTAATGGACCACTTGGGGGGTATCTTGGATGTATATAGTAAGTTTATTAACCATATAATATAAAAATACAAAGAGACATTGTAAAAGTGAAACTAATTAACTTAGAGTTAATACTTAATGATAAGGTTAATATAAGTACCAAAACCTGTCTAAATTATATTGGGTGAGTGTTTTTAGACCTATACCCACCTTAACCTTTGAATAATCAACTTTTGAGCCATTATAAATCGAATATGAATTTATTATAAATTAATACTTCTAGCTTTTCCAAAGGTGCCCCTCACCCCTCTAATAAAAGGGCACTCCTACTTCTCATTTCTTCACACCTTAAAATCCTTTTTGGTTCGGCCAAACCCTTCCCAAATACTCTCTAAACTTCCCTCACTACAACCTAGAGGCCTTAGTTTGATCAGAAAGCCAACCTAAGTAGCCCTTTTGATCAAATAAAAAGAAGAACCCGAAGAAGAGGTAATGTTTTCACCACCCCTTTTCAAGTTCCTTTCTTCTTACACTTCTTCTTTCTTTGTTATTAATATTATAAAATAATAACTCCAGTATCTTATATATAATGTGATGTTATTATAAATATGGTACAACCATATTCAGTATTCTATCCACCCTTTGAATAACATGTCACCATACGTGCGTACGTACGGCTTACCGTCTCCACGTCGTGGTGTAATTGTTATTCAATATATTATTATTTGGGTGGGTATAATAATGACATGTAACTCATGAAAATAATAAATATAACATGATAATGATTCTTTATATATGATATACCATCCAATTATATATTATTTTAATATCAAAAGAATGATATTGTCGCTCGTGCGTACGTACGGACTACCGTCTCCACGAACGCGATGAGATTCATTCTCTATCGTACCCATTCAAGTATAATTATCATTTGATGATTTAAAAATAATTTTTAAGAACATTATATAATTATGGATATGAATAATATACAACCTATCCATGACAAACATGGCCTACATAACAAAACATATAAAAGAAAACGAGTAAGTTAACACCTGAAACGACGATAATTCTAAGATATTATTAAAAAAGCAACGTTAAAAGATAATATATGATATCATATTAATGTATATTATTCATGAATAATTTAATAACAATTATTTAAACATTATACAGGAGGTTAAACTACCCCCAACCAAGGAAAAGTACAAGGTAAGGGGTTTCTTATCTCACTTTTAATTCCGTGAGAATTCCATTGTTCACCACTTATTTATTACATGTGGTGTGTGTACTGCCCATGTTTGTATTCATTGTATAATATAATTTAATTCATGTATATTTAAATCATCATTGTATGATCCTTCTTTCATGGGTGTATGTTTTTTATGTTACCAAATCAATAAAGGAATTTGAAATTTCAATTTCCATTTATTCGGCTTTACGCAAACTTCATTTATTATTTTACTCCGAGATTATGTGTGGAATAACTATTCATTTTCTTATGTCATAATTTCCACTCCCCTTTTCTTTGGATATACTTTTGATACACATAATCACTCAATTGATAATTTCTCAACTCATCGATATGAATTTGATAAGAGTAATTTTAACTCACTCTCCATTTATTGAGTTAAACATCCAATTCATTGGTGTTGTTTTTATAAGATTATGTGTGAATATCCTTTGATTGATTTACACTTAATATCCAATAATATTTAGTGTATTTATATTTTTCACACATAACTATGTCGTTGATTTATCCTTAACCTAAGGATACGGCCTTTATGAGAGATTTTATCTCAATTTACATTCCATTGAGACTTCTTTGTTGATATACACCAAATCACTTTTATGTGGTGTATATAATGTACTTTTACATAGTATATCATGAATCTCTTTATTCTCATGATATTACAAAGTTTTGATTACCTCAATTATTTGTATTCATGTGTCTCTCTTTTGGTTAGAATCTCTAACTAAAATACCATTTTTAAATGTTTTGAAGATTTATTCATCTCATTCTTGCTCATTAATGTCCATGTTTTAAAAATGGTTTTAAGGATTTATTTATATGGACATTAAAGTTTTAAAATTAAAATTACTTTTAAAAATATTCAAAGTGGTATGGGACACTTTGATTAAAAAATCTATTTTTAAATGGCTTCTTGACAAATAGTGTGACTTTAAAATGATTTCAAGAAAAAAGGGGATATTTCTCTCAAATAGTTTTGATGATTATTTTCATCTATGTAAACATCCTTCATTATTCTTGATTGAGGTTAATGTGATACAATACAATCTTTCATATTGTATCAAATGAGTTATGTTTGACTGTGGATGTGCTATTTTTATACCATTAATGGATTGTAGTTAAAGAATTGAAATTTCGTATGCTAGTTTTAATACGAATTTTTATGTTATGTTTAAACTTGTTCATATGAGGAATGCATTGGACTTAATAAGTGACGGATGGAGCCCGCTATATCTCCTCGATGCATCGGTAGGTCTCATGAGACAAACTAGTGTCTTGGCAAAAGTCCTTGGAAAAATCTTATTTGTAGTCTTGGCACGAGGCCTTGGCTATGTGGTTATGATAGTCTAGAATTATGCATTCCATCATTATGAAAGTCGTTATTGATATTGCATGTGAACATTTGACTAGTAGAATATCCATGTGAGTAAGTAAATGGCATTATTTTATTTTATCTTTGCCATTTTATATTGAAGATCATGTTTAAAAGGCTTTCGTTTTAGTTATAAACTGGCTTAAGTGTTTATGCTTATCTATGAAAGCTTCTTCTATAATTTTATCCTTACTGAGCATCTGAGCTCACCCCTTTCAATGTTTTATTTTTCCCAGGATTATAAAGAAGTAATTTATGAATGACCTGCAGGGATAGTATGAGGGGATATGAAGACAAGATGTTGTTGTTGTTTTTTTTACCTTATGATGTAATGTAAGACTTATGAATATATCTAGTGTTTCCAAGACTACTAAACTAATAGGTCTTTTGAGACTTGATCCTTTGTGATCATGCCAATGTTATGTAATAATGCACCGACTCTGGGTAACTGGGGTTGGGGTATTACAGTTGGTATCAGAGGAAGTTTAGTACAAACCTTGGAAGCTAGATTTAGATAAACTCTGATTAGAACACATAGATTTAAGATGGACTTGGAGGATTAGTATAGAAGAACTTCCTAGAATTTTGGTATTGTAGAGATTTTGTGAGTTTTCCAAGCAATACATCCCTGTCTGGATACGAGAAGGTAGAGGCGGCTCTGATAGAGATGTACCTAGGGGTAAAACCCGAAAACACCGCTTTGAGCTAGACTCGAACGGGAACTGGTGCACGACAACGGGCCTTGCTGCACTCTTGGTTACGACACTCCCGGGGATATTCTTAGGATAATTTACATTTTCTTTACTAACTGATTTGAAGTATTAAATATATAAGATGAGAGTAAATGACCTTGGTTAATCCTAATGTGTTTCAAATTGAGAATATGGTGACATGTTCATCTATAAATGATTTTATGACTACTATTACTCACACAATGCTTTCTAGTTTTAGCCAATGGCTGGATTCCAAGGAAGTCATAGTGACTTTGAGAATGATTTACAAGGTGGGAACGGTGGTAGCAATGAGCAACAAAATGGAATGTTGATAGGCATAAAAGATATCGTCTTTATGCCAAATCAATTTTCCAAAAATATGATCAACAATATATATATTAACCAACTCCCGGACTCAAAAAAGAAGAGAAAGGTGATAAATGATAAGACCTCCAGCAGTGGAGACCATGGAGAAAGGAATCCTCAATTTCCATCATGCAAGAAATGTGGTAGGAGACACCCGGGAAAGTGTCTCAATGGGACAAAGAAATGCTTTACGTGTGGGAAGGAAGGACATAAAGTGAAGAATTGCCGAATAAAAATGAAGAGTACTATGGAAGAAGATAAAAATGGTCCCAAGAGTCCATTTACAGTCATTTTCCATAAATATAGGGGACCTAGCCATTACCCGAGTGAATGCCCTATTCTATAGGATATTTTCTTGGTCAAAGAAGAATCTATGTGGAAATAAATGGTTGGAGAAATGTTTAAAAAGTTTGAGTGCTCCTTGTTGATGGGTTTACATTGGAATAATTTTCTCTTGTATTTGTAACCCCACAGTTTTCCATGTGAGAATGATATTTGAGGAAGAATTATCTCTTCTCTTGTGGATATAGGTATAAATAACCATTTGGTTTTATATGATCATTGGGGTTTGAGAGAATTATATGTTATTATAATTTGGGATGAAAATGCAAGGTATGATATAAAATTTGTGATTAAATTATGTTATGGTATTTTGAGTAATTTATCTCATTTTGGTAATATTATAAAATACAGTTTTTGAAAAAGGACAACACGTAGACCGTGTGACAACCTGTCGCGTTGGACAAAGCTATGAGAATCGAACCCACAACCAAAGTGAGATTGGGATTTATCACCTACCCCTGGACTATGTGAAGTCCCTGGATAGTGTGACTAATTATTTTTAGTTAAATGATTTTATTGATCAATAATAAGTTGATTTGGGTTCTTATGTCTTATCAAATGAATGTCGTTGGTATAAGAAAATGATTTGGTGATTAAGTGATAAATTTTATTTTGGAAGATGTTCGCTTTGTTGGGAACACTATATGACCAAGGAAAATAGAATACTATGGGGTGTCATTTGTGGAGTAATGGTAGATTTTTATCTACGTTTTTATTGTGTATTTATAGTGATTTGGGTTATTTATGGAAATGATTAACCTATAATAGAGAATATGTGATGTGGTTAATTACTTTTAAGTATGTGACTTTAAGAGTATTTGATGTCATTTGGAGATACAATTTAACATGGAAGACTACATTATTATATGTTTTGAGTTTCAATATTAGTTTGGATTATATTGAAGGATTTTAAGGACAATTGATTATTGAATGGTATTTATTTATCTTTGGGGTATTATTGGTTTAATTTTAGAAATTAAGATTAGTGTTTATTTCTCTCAAGGAATATCCTTTTGGGGAATCATTAGATCTTATACTAACCATTTTGGTTTTGATTAATCTCTAAAGACAATGTAAATATATAGTTTATCCTGCATGGATTGTGTGATTCTATAGAAGTTTATTCTAGCTCTTCCAGTGTGACCAAGTCTTCTTGAATACTCATCGTTTAAAAAAAATGAGTTAGTGGTGGAAATTTATTAAATAATGAAACTCTACTTAAAAAGTAAGTATATATCGTTATATTCTTAATCAATATCATAAATGAATTCCTCATCATTATGTAATGTAACTTAAAACAAAAAAAAGTTGTCCATTTACTTTTCCTACTAAGAGATTAATGATCGTTTGTCCCAACACAAGTTTATGGTTTTCTTATTGTTAACTTTCTCCTGATCATGATTTCTAACCCTCTCCATCATAACTTGACACTTAGTTTATCACCCATATCCATGTTTTCCTACATGGAATCTGAGTATGGGTTATCATGGTTGACCTTTATACCTCTCTTTCTTTCTCTTAAAGTGACAGTTTTATTGACTATTTTTCTGCTGTGGGACTTTCCATTATATTCTCAGGCCCAATTTTTTAAAATTGCGAGGACACAATTTATTGAAGGAGGGGTGAATGTAACATCCCAATCTTCCACGGTACACTTCTCTTTGATTAATAAAATAGTGTGTGTTGTACGTAACACTGAGTTTAAGTACACCATGACTTACCAAACCAGTCGTTCAAAAGAGGTTATCAATATTATTAACTGAATTTTAAATATTATATTATCCTTATAATTTTAATCCATATTATGAGTTTCTAAGACATGATTTATGAACAAATTCATTTTTTCAGATAAAAGAAGTATTTCTCAAAAAAAGAAATTTTACCGCCTTTTAATGGAGAAGCCTTTTTAAAACCAATATTTGAAACTTTTATATATTCAATTTGACAAAATTAAATTCTTCTTTAGAATCGGGACATAATAATTTAGTATCAATAATGTTTTGGTGTCTTTCTGATAACTTTCATATTTGTGTGAATAGTGAAAAATACTACATTTTAACTGAAAACAACTTTTTAATCAAAATAATTTATATTGTTAAATTATACATTTTAATGTTTTGGAAGTATAAATAGATTATATTTTTACTATTTAATCTAATGATGGTCATTTTAAGTAATTTCACTTTGATATTGGACATAAACAAATGTAAAACTTTTGATAGTTATTATTTCTTAAAAATACGTCTTTCGGTTTCGAAAGCGGGAATCAATTTTAAATTAATAAATGCAACATTTATGTTTTGAATTTGGTAAAATAGACTTCATTTTTGAGTTTGGAATAACAAAATTAGCCTAGGGTGAAATTTTGGTACTTTTCAGATAACTTTTATATTTTGATGAATAGTAAAAAAATTACTAAATTTTAATTAAAAACAACTTTTTTAATCGAAATAATTAATAGTGATAAATTATGAATTTCAGTGGTTTTAAATTATATTTAAAATATATTTTTACCATGTAATACAATGTGTGTCATTGAACATAATTTCACATTTAAACCAAACATAAACAAGTGTCAATCTTTTGATAGTTATTATCTCTTAAAAACACGCTTTTTGTTTTAACAACGGGAATTAATTTTAAATTAATTTCTGCCACTTATGTATTATGAATTTGGAAAAATGGATTCCATATTTGGAATCAGGATGTTTAAATTGTGTAAATAGGTAACTTTTATTTTTAGACATTTTGGATAATTACTTCGGTAAATATTTTATTTACCATGGTTAAAGGGTAAATCCGGTAAACAAGGGTTAAAAAATAATATTATAATAATCCTAAATTACCATAAAACGTTTCTCAACCCTATTGGTTGATACATGGTCGACCCTGGGCATCTTTGGGTCTATTTTGGGACCCCATGAATCTACTTGTAAGTGATAGGGACACTTTATTTTAATTAAGTTAAAATGAATACAAAACCGACACAAGCATATATCTTTTAGAAAAACAATTGTTACATAGGGTTATATATGTTGGATTTTAGACTATAAATATTCCTTATAAATATAAATATATTTCCTATATAATTATATTTTATTTATAATTTTTAGAGATTAAATAATTTAATTTATTTATGACACAATTATGATGCAGTAATTACCATAATAGTGAAAAATTAGAATAATTGATATTATAAATACCCAAATAAATATAATTTGAAACTTTTAATGAATTACACTAATTTTATATAATACTATGACATATTAGGATTTATTTAATTTACTTTTTTCTAAGTAATCATTCTATTATGAGTTTCACAAAAATCAACTATTGAATAGTGTCAAAATTGACATAAAAGAGTTTTTAGAACAAATATTATATTATTAATTGATATTAAATTCCTAAAAATATACGGTTAGGCCAAGAGACTTATATCATGATATTTGTATCATTAATGGACCACTTGGGGGTCTCTTGGATGTATATAGTAAGTTTATTAACCATACAATATAAAAATACAAAGAGACATTGTAAAAGTGAAACTAATTAACTTAGAGTTAATACTTAAATATAAGGTTAATATAAGTACCCAAACCTGTCTACATTATATTTGTTGAGAGGTTTTAGACCTATACCCACCTTAACCTTTGAATAAACAACTTTTAAGCCATTATAAACCGAATATGAATTTATTATAAATTAATATTTCTAGCTTTTCCAAAGGTGCCCCTCACCCCTCTTATAAAAGGGCACTCCTCCTTCTCATTTCTTCACACCTTCAAAGACTTTTTGGTTCGGCCAACCCCTGACCAAATACTCTCTCTACTTCCCTCACTACAACCTAGAGGCATTAGTTTGATCATAAAGCTAACCTAAGGAGCCCTTTTGATCAAATCAAAACGAAGAACCCGAAGAAGAGGTAATGTTTTCACCACCCCTTTTCAAATTCCTTTCTTCTTCCACTTCTTCTTTATTTGTTATTACCATTATAAAATAATAACTCCAGTATATTATATATAATTTGATGTTATTATAAATATGGTACAACCATATTCAGTATTCTATCCACCCTTTGAATAACATGTCACCATACGTGCGTATGTACGGCTTACCGTCTCCACGTCGTGGTGTAATTGTTATTCAATATATTATTATTTGGGTGGGTATAATAATGATGTGTAACTCATGAAAATAATAAATATAACATGATAATTATTTTTTATATATGATATACCATCCAATTATATATTATTTTAATATCAAAAGAATGATATTGTCGCTCGTGCGTACGTACGGACTACCGTCTCCACGAACGCGATGAGATTCATTCTCCATCATACCCATTCAAGTATAATTATCATTTTATGATTTAAAAATAATTTTTAAGAACATGATATCATTATGGATATGAATAATATACAACCTATCCATGACAAACATGTCTTAAATAACAAAACATATAAAAGAAAACGAGTAAGTTAACACCCGAAACGACGATAATTCTAAGATATTATTAACAAAGCAATGTTAAAAGATCATATATGATATCATATTAATGTATATGATTCATGAATAATTTAATAAAAATTATTTCAACATTATACAGGAGGTTAACCTACCCCCAACCAAGGAAAAGTACAAGGTATGGGGTTTTTTATCTCACTTTTAATTCCGTGAGAATTCCATTGTTCACAACTTATTTATTACATGTGGTGTGTGTACTGCCCATGTTTGTATTCATTGTGTAATATAATTTCATTCATGTATATTTAAATCATCATTGTATGATCCTTCTTTCATGGGTGTATGTTTTGTATGTTACCAAATCAATAAAGGAATTTGAAATTTCAATTTCCATTTATTCGGCTTTACGCACACTTCATTGATTATTTTACTCCGAGATTATGTTTGGAATAACTATTCAATTTCTTATGTCATAATTTCCACTCCCCTTTTCTATGGATATACTTTTGATACACATAATCACTCAATTGATAATTTCTCAAGTCATCGATATGAATTTGATAAGAGTAATTTTAACTCACTCTCCATTTGTTGAGTTAAACATCAAATTCATTGGTGTTGTTTTTATAAGATTGTGTGTCAATATCCTTTTATTTATTTACACTTAATATCCAATAATATTTAGTTTATTTATATTTTTCACACATAACTATATCATTGATTTATCCTTAACCTAAGGATACAGCCTTTATGAGAGATTTCATCTCAATTTACATTCCATTGAGACTTCTTTGTTGATATACACCAAATCACTTTTATGTGGTGTATATAATGTACTTTGACATAGTATATCATGAATCCCTTTATTCTCATGATATTACAAAGTTTTGATTACCTCATTTATTTGTATTCAAGTGTCTCTCTTTTGGTTAGAATCTCTAACTAAAATACCATTTTCAATTGTTTTAAAGACTTATTCATCTAATTATTGATCATTAATGTCCATGTTTTAAAAATGGTTTTAAGGATTTATTTATATGGACATTAATGTTTTAAAATTAAAACTCCTTTTAAAAAGTTTCAAAGTGGTATGGGACACTTTTATTCAAAAATCTATTTTTAAATGGCTTCTTGACAAATAGTGTGACTTTAAAATGATTTCAAGAAAAAGGGGGATATTTCTCTCAAATAGTTTTGATGATTATTTTCATTTACGTCAAAATCCTTCATTATTCTTGATTGAGGTTAATTTGATACAATACAATATTCCATATTGTATCAAATGAGTTATGTTTGACTGTGGATGTGCTATTTTTATACCATTCATGGTTTGTAGTTAAAGTATTGACATTTTGTATGCGAGTTTTAATAAGAATGTTTATGTTATGTTTAAACTTGTTCATATGAGGAATGCATTGGACTTAATAAGTGACAGATGGAGACCACTATATCTCCTCGATGCATCGGTAGGTCTCATGAGACAAACTAGTGTCTTGGCACAAGGCCTTGGCAAAATCTTATTTGTAGTCTTGGCACGAGGCCTTGGCTATGTAGTTATGATAGTCTGGCATTATGCATTCCATCATTATGAAAGTGGTTATTGATATTGCATGTGATCATTCGACTAGTAGAATATCCATGTGAGTAAGTAAATGGCATTATTTTATTTTATCTTTGCCATTTATACTGAAGTTCATGTTTAAAAGGCTTTCGTTTTAGTTATAAACCGCCTTAAGTGTTTATGCTTATCTATGAAAGCTTCTGCTATAATGTTATCCTTACTGAGCATCTGATCTCACCCCTTTCAATGTTTTATTTTTCCCAGGGTCCTGAAGAAGTAATTTATGAATGACCTGCAGGGATAGTATGAGGGGATATGAAGACAATATGTTGTTGTAGTTGTTTTTACCTTATGATGTAATGTAAGACTTATGAATATATCTAGTGTTTCCAAGACTACTAAACTAATCGGTCTTTCGATACATGATCATTTGTGATCATGCCAATGTTATGTAATAATGCACCGACTCTGGGTAACTGGGGTCGGGGCGTTACATAAAATATGGAGTTGGTATTCCACACAAACATAAGATTAATACCTTCACTTCCAATTTGATGGAATATACGGTGTATATTGGTGGATCCATAATCAAAATAACAGTTTAGAATATTTAGATGAGTGTTTTTATTATTTTATGATGAATACCTTATATTTAGAGTATTTACTGGAAGAAACAAATTGAAATAGTTATGGTAAAATTATTTCTTCTTCTTCGATAGGACTTCTTTATATCCCATCATATGAACCATTGGAATGGTCTATTATGGAGACCATAAACAATAATTATTTTATAGGGATTATAGGAAGAGAATTGGGTATTGTTTTTTCATGTTTTATGAATCAATGTGTGTGTGGAAGAGATGAAAATAGGTACCCTTTTAAAAGTCGGGAAAGGGACACACATGGAATTACTTGAAGTATTCAATTAATTTAAATTAATATTTAGTATCATGTGAAACCTTATTGATATATTTCAATGATATGTTGTGATTGATTCAAAATAATCCTATATACTAAATTTTCGATAAGTTTATATATTTTTTCACTATTATATCATTGTTTTAACCCCCCATAGCCCTTTTGACAATTACCATAATATCAATGTTTTTCACACCTTAAGGGTCAAAAATGTTATAAAAAAGACAAGTGGTCAATAAATAGGCCTTGGTTGATATTTTAGAACATTAAAAATATAATTTGCTGATGATTAGAGAATTTTTATTTTTAAATCACTTCAAAAAAAATTACTTATTATAATATATCATTAATGTTATTTATGTAAATATTCAATTACATTAGAATTAAGACATCACAAATATTAATATATGTTGAATATAAAACCTTCAAAAGTCTTTATCTTTTATATTTCTCTTCAAAAAATTTATAACACAATAATTCATCCAAATTTTATTATTTTTTAATTTTTAAATTCACTAATTTATCTAATAAATTGAATAAATATTTTTTCCTAATAATGTAATCATTACAGGTAATTATTCAATAAATAAAAATTAAAAATAAATTACCATTGAAAAAAATTAATTCTTATGTAAAAAAATCATATAAAAATAAAAATATCATCTCTTATATTTTTTAAAATATTCAAGATATTTTGTTATCAAGAGATTGAAATTTCATACTTATTATTTTAATAATTTATTTTAAAGGTAATCATAAATAAAATGGTCCCATGTAGAAATATATTTGAAAAAATTAGTGATATGTCTATATCAATCCATCTAATAGGTTAAATGCAGGTGTCAAGGATGTTTTAATGAATTAAGCAAACATTTTAAACTAATATTATTGGGTTTACCCACACTAGGGTAAAATATTTTAACAGAGGTAACTATTAATAGTGACCAAAAACAAAAAAGAATTTTTTTTACCAAATTTGGAACTCCACATTACAAAATTCAAATCCATTTTCGAGTGTTCATTTTTTATACATGAATGAAATTAGTTTGAGGGAAAAATACAGAACACATCAGAAAATAGTTTTTCATGGAAATTCTATTTTATGTATAAAAATGTTTTTATACCAAAATCAATCATTAAAGTGATTAAAATAAATATAATTAAATTATTATAAATATTATTGGACTAATTTTACTATGAAAATATTTTAAAACATAATGTAACAGTGATATTTTTGAAACAAAATTATAGTTTTCATTAAAAATAAGTATTATTCACTATTCAATACAAAATAGATGTTATATAAAAATTACAAAATAAATAACCCTAATATAAATTTGATATGCCAATTAAAAACAATTTATCCTTATTATCAATTACTATTTATAATTTTATAGAAAGTAATTATAATTATCACTCATAAAAATAAATAAAATCGATTTTTGAAAAAAAAATAGAACATTTAAATATAATTAATGATAAATGAGTTGTTATTTATTAAGTATTAATTGTAAAATTTCTATAAAATAGGAAATTTATATATATATATACATCATAATTCTATTATTCAGCTTCATACATTTTAATTGAATGATAAATATATTACTGACACATTATGAAATAATATTTTAATAATATGGCATGGTTTAATTATAGTCAGTGTTACATTTATGGAACTATATCAAAGAATTAAAAATTAATTACATTGAGCTAAATAATAGAATATATGGATGGTATACCATGCATGATATCCTACATTATATTTTTTCATTTTTAAACTGTCATTTTGAGTGCTTAAAACATTGATAGAGTATGATTTTGGTTTATGGTTTGATGAAAATGTTATGTTTTTAATATAGAACATGAGTAGTTTTCCTAAAAAAGTAGAATAACTCTTAAATGGGTGATCATATCAAAAATCTAAGGGAACCATTGCATTCAAGATTATGGGTTTACCCTAGGCATGACTTAACATTAGTCGGTGCAAGTCTCTATTGATAAAAACCAAAAAGGATGTAACCACAAATAAAATAATAAAATAAAATTATTTAATTTTAAAATCATAATAAATCATTAATGGTAACTCATATTGGATATATGATACCATCGTTGAGTTTGTAATTTGAAATTTTCCTTAGGCGGGGCCAAATGTTGACTGGCATGAGTTGACTGCGAATGTTAATTTTTTGACATTTTAAAGGAAATAAAATAAACATAAATAATTTTCATTTATTTATGTTTAAACGTTTCACAGAGATGTAGTGACAATTCAGCCCATTTCATTTTTTAAATAAATAGTTTGGCAATGAAACAACACTATAATGGGCCAATGTATTTACTTATCTAACTAATTAAATAGAAATTTAGGGTTAACGCATAACCTTAACATTCCCTGGAAACTCGAGAGAAAAGAATTGGTGGTTCCATCCAATTGGCGAACAAAAAATTATGAAAAATGTCATTGGATCAGGGATCACAGATCAAGGATTTAGGATCAATGATATGATAGATCGTGATGACTCTCAATGGATCACCAAAAATGATTGATCCCTGACGTAGATCGATCAGAACTCCATGTAGGGTACGAGTTTTAATCTATTTTCATTCCCTGCCCTTTATCCCTACGACGAACATGGATTAATCGACCAACAGGGTAATCCATCAGTCATGCGTATTACGGGTTCGGTTTGACCTTGTGGTATTTATTTGTGATTTTTTATCTGATATTGATTATCCTTTGTTCTCGAATTTCATTAAACGTTCTGAAAAAAATGAACCGTGATTGACATGAAAATCGATGGAGGTTTGTTCCTCTATGTTGGTTCATGAATTTTTCCCTACATACTTCATTTGTCACTGGCATACTTTGTTTGTCCCATGACTTGAAAATTCTAAATTGATTGATCATTTAAAAACATATTTTTGGCGTAATGATTCGATATCGCATACCTGGAATGGATGCAGTATGACGTAGGTGTGATGACGACATTGCGAGATGGATCAAAGTGGAGCCAAAGATATCGCTTCTTGAATGCATTTTCACTGGGTTGGATCTTGGCAAAGATACAAGACCACAGTAATGAATGTAGTGACCCGAGGATTGCTAAACATCTTTAGGATTAAAAATCAGTGCAACATAGTGAATTCAGTGGCCTGTAGAAGGGACCACGGGCACGTCTGCGGTGGTGGCGGGCGACCGTCGTTGTAGCAATGGATGGCCGCCTGCAGTAGTGATTGTGGGAACCTGCGACAGAGGCCGTAGGGATGGTGGTACACGATGGTCTTCCATGTTGACCAACTACACGTGACCAATCCGAATGCAATATTTTCTATCCATTTGAGCGGGTCGGGCTGGATGGGGGCGGTATGCCTCGGAGCTCCGGGTAACGTGGCACACGGCTGGGCCACGATTTGGAAGAGCCTGACTTGTGTGACAAGGGTGGCGTTCCTAGATTCTTAGTGTGATATGGTATGTGGTCGGGGCCATGTGTTTGAGGAGGTCATCCCGTGTAACGCTAGCCGGACCGGGAAAACCAGGATGTCGAGTGGCCCCGGCGGGCTAGTCCAATTGTCCAGTGGGCCCATTAGGTCATCCCAATTGGCTAAGACTAGTGGTATAGGCCTAATGGAATGGGTTGGGTTGTTCCTAGTAGGATGGACCGGTTCGGGTTGGGTTGGGTAAGACCGAGATTGGGACTTTTTCAAAAAAAAATGGGTGTATCTTTCTGTTGGTACCAAAATTTGGGACAGAGAAGAATCCAAAAAGAAGGCATCATTGACTGCCTCGTAAACCTATTTCACGGAGTCCCCCCAGCACTGCAACTGCCGCAAATCAAAGAGGAGGGCTGCTCCGTGAACGCATTTGACGTTCGCAAGCCCGTCGTGAATCAAAGAGGTGGGATTCTCTGCAAACGCATTCGACGTTCGTGAGCCCACCGCCAAACAAGGAGTTGGGACTCTCCACGAACGAATATTACATTCGTGAGCCAGCCGCCATGTAAGGAGGAGGGATGTTCTGTGAATGAATTTTACATTCATGAGCCCACCATGAAGCAAGGAGATCGGATGCTCCACAAATGCATTTAACGTTCACATGCCCTCCGCGAAGCAACCAAGTCCCTCTTTGCACCTCGTAAGATACACTTCGTGGCGCCTCTTTCCTATAAATACTGGGCTCCCCTAGAGCCCAACTAATGAACAATCCAACCTTTTGACTTCCCAACTCAATAATCATGAATCACCCTTCTTCTCTGCGAACCATGAGTTGTGTGTGGTACTTCTTCTCCACGAAGTGCCTCCCCTTTCTCTCGTTTTGATCCCCTCTTCTGAAAGGGATGCCTTTCACGAAGCCTAAGGGCCTTCGCGAAGGAAGGGGATCCCCAAGGGGACCTAGTTCATCGCAGAGATTTTATGATTCATGAAACACCCTTCATGTACACATGATCCCTATGCTAAGGCAGGGTCACTATACTTTGTGAAGCACATAGCTTCATTACACCTTGCAAAGAGAGGCACCTTTGAACCATGAGGAAGTGCTCCGTGAATGCACTACTGGAAAGATGATCTTTCCCAACACTTTTATACCAACGGTTTGTAAAAACCGTTGGTATAGCTACCATTTCCCAACGGTTCACCAAAACCGTTGGGAAAGCCATAGATTTCCCCACCTTTCCCAACGGTTTTCCAAACCGTTGGGAAAGGGTCACTCTTTCCCAACGGTTCACCAAAACCATTGGGAAAGAGTGACCTTTCCCAATGGTTCACCAAAACCGTTGGGAAAGGGTGACCTTTCCCAACGGTTCACCAAAACCATTGGGAAAGAGTGACCTTTCCCAACGGTTCACCAAAACCGTTGGAACCCCTAACCTATCCCAACGGTTTTGAAAACCGTTGGGAAAGGTTCTTTAATTTTTTTTCCAGATCTACTAACCGAGAACATTATATAAATCAAAATTTTAAATAATTATGATAATACATATATATATTTATGAAATTATGTTTACAAAAGTGATGTTAGCTTAGTGGTTAAGTCGTTCGATTGTAAACGAGGGGTCCTGGGATCAAATCCCAGCGGATGTTTTATTTTTGGAATTTATATACCAACGGTTCCATTACCATTGGTATAGATTTCATATTACCTATACCAGTGGTTTCCAAAACCGTTGGTATAGGTCTATACCAACGGTTTTTGGAAAACCGTTGGTATAGACCTATCCCAACGGCTTACTTGGCTACGGTTCTCCAAACCGGTGGTATAGGCTATACCAACGGTTTGGAGGCCTATACCAACTGTTCCAAACCGTTGGTAAAGGTTAGTTTTCCAGTAGTGATGCCTTTCCACTTCACGAAGCACCTCCCATATTCACCTCTGCCCTATTCTCAGGCTGAGGCACCCCACTTCGTGAAGCACACCCCTTCTCAAGTGCCCTCCGCCACGTGGAGCGACAGAGCTTCACAAGGCCCCTACCTATGAACCCCTCTGCTTTGAAATTCTTTTTCCCGTGCAACCCTCCTAGTTTTCATTATGTGATTTCAAAGTCCCCTTGACGACACTGCCCTTTGCATTGCTTCACCTCATGCTTCTTCGCATAGGCATGCTAACAGCTATTTCTTCTTCACATATCCATGTTAACGTGGTCCGCTCGATGGTTCGCTCTGTGACACCCCCTCACCATGACTTTTCCTAAACCCTCTCTACACCAAGGAGTAGAGGGTACCAGTTATGTATGTCCTAGGGGTGAAAATAAAACCCACCTCGTCCGAGCTGCAGGACGTTAAACTGCCAAGCACCTTTATCCCCAGCACGTGATGCTAAACTGTGACCTCGCCTCATGCCTCGCACACAGGGTACCCCCACCTGGACATTCTCCACTCCCACTAGTCTCCACAGGGGATGATATCCTCCTTATGGGAGTGGCATTTTTCTATGGGGAAAGGATGACCATCTCAGTGTAATCCCCTAGATTTTCTTACCATAGGTAATATTCCTGCTCCCCGTTTCATCTTTGGTCCCCAGGGCTAGCGAAGGGCATGGTGGGGAACGGTGCTTCTCCTTTCTTTGGTCCCAAGTCCCTCTCCCGCTGTGCTTTTTCGCCACCGGGGCTCCATCCTGGAGTAAATCCCAACCTCTTTGGGCCTCTAATCATGCATAAGCCCCACTCCACTTCCCACGGACGCACCTTTCATGATGTGATCAGCAGGTCTCTACTATCTCTTGTTTCAAACACTGAGAACGACTCACGTGGGCTTAGAGAAAGCACTGACCATGACAAACACCTTGGGCGGCCTAGAGTGTATGCCCCATGCCATCCTGAACTACAAGTTCTTTGATCCTTTCCAAGGCAGGTTACGTAGGAAGCCTCCCTGATCTTCAAGCCCGATAACCATTAGACCCCAGGTCCATCTTCACATCGGTTCATTGACGCCACCTAAACTATGTGGTCTTTGATCCTTGTCAATTCAAGATACGTATGAAGCCTTCATGGGGTTAAATCCCACCACCGATTGGTCGCTCCAGCCCCATTCACGTCAGTTCACCAACACTCTGAGCAGCCTAGTGTGTAAGCCCCATACCATCCGGAACTATGAGGACATTGATCCTTGGCAAGGCAAGGTACGTAGGAAGCCTCCTGGAGGTTCAATCCCCACACCCAGATGTTCTGAAACCCCTTCACGTTAGTTCAACAGCCCCTTTTCCACCTGAACTATGAGGTATTTGTTCTTTGTTAAGGCAAGGTACGTAGGAAGCCTCCCTGAGGTTCATGCCCAACATCCATTGTACCCCAGGTCCTCCTCCACGTCAGTTCAGAGACACCTCGGGCAGCCTAGAGTGTAAGCCCCATACCACCTAAACTATGTGTTCATTGATCCTTTCTAAGGCAAGGTACATAGGAAGCCTACCTATGGTTCAATCCCCCCACCCATTGGTCTCTCCGACCCCATTCACATTGGTTCACCAACACTCCAAGCAGCCTAGAGTGTAATCCCCATACCATCCTGAAATACGTGGTCTTTGATCCTTATCAAGGCAAGGTACGTAGGAAGCCTCTATGAGGATCATGCTCAACAACCACTAATCACTTTGACCCCCTTCACATCGGTCCACCAACACCTTGGGCAGCCTAGAGTGTATGCCTCACACCAACCTAAACTATGTGGTCTTTGATCCTTTCTAAGGTAGGGTACGTAGGAAGCCTCCCCAAGGTTCAATCCCACCACCCATCGGACTCCAGTTCCACCTTCACGTCGGTTCCCACTCACCTAAACTATGTGGACTTTGATCCTCTCTAAGGCAGGGTATATAGGAAGCCTCCACGAGGTTCAAACCCAACACCTGGTCATCCCGACACTCCTCCATGTCGGTTCACCAACACCTTAGGCCACCTCGGAGCATAATCCCAAAATTCCCCTTATAACCTGAACTACATGGAATTTGATCCTCCCTAAGGCAGGGTACGTAAGAAGCCTCCACGAGGTTGAAGCCCACCAATCTGGTCACTCCAACCTCCTTCACGTTGGTTCGCCCCTATCCCGCATGACGCTATATTGTATCCACCACTCAGTGGTAAGCTGTTGTCACTCTATTCAGCGGTAATACCTTGTGACCTTAATCATCAGTAAGTCGTTGTGACCCCATGCAACGGTAATCCATTTTGACATCAATAAGCAGTAAGCCATTGAAAACCCCAATTGTCGGTAATTTGTCATCATATAAACTACGTTGACTTTGATTCCCTACCACGGGGATACGTAGGAAGTCTCTTCGAGGCTCAAGCCCAAAACCATCGTCATCCTCATGATGACCCCATTCCATTCACCATCCACTTCATTCAACCACTCCATCATCCATCATGATTCTTACTCAGTCTGCCACATCCCTGTGGGATCATGCCACCTCATATCCCATTCCCTTCAATAGTAACTGGAAAGTCAACCACGCATTAGCCCTAATATCGGTGTTCCCTCCAGGGGATTCCTCCATCAGATCCACTTTAGTTAGTGTTTTGATCATCACGATCCATCTCCGCTGTACGTTAAACTTGCGGCATACTCCATGTTAAACATGGGAAGCTGAGGAAAACCTCAGATACTTGCCCATGGCATTTGATTCCCCGCATTCGATTTGGGATTCCTCAGGATTCCACGCCCCCAAGAATCCATATAATAAGGGACAGAAGATAGACACACCAATCCCTAGCATCCAGACACGCCAGTGATTCCAAGCATGACT
Organism: Viscum album; assembly: GCA_963277665.1. NCBI lineage: Eukaryota > Viridiplantae > Streptophyta > Magnoliopsida > Santalales > Viscaceae > Viscum > Viscum album. The sequence goes on along the minus strand of OY728151.1, from coordinate 496,354,236 downwards.
TCTCCCCTAACCGAAGGTTTCTTCCCTAACCGGACCCCTTGGAATGTCTTGACAGAAGCAGTGTAATTAACTGGTGTCCATGAAGATATGGAGCTCGGAAGAGTTTCACGAACAACATATTAAGTCTATGAGGGAGACCCAGACTAGTTGATGAGTTTCAAGGAGGAATCCACAGAAGGAAGAATCGACATCCCATCATCCTATTTTGATCAAGGAGAAGACATCCCTGAATAAGGAGCGGATGTCACCCACCTTTGGAAAGTGGGAATGCGGGGAAACATAGACCGTGTGTCTCATCCCTGAACGAGATGGACGCACGTGCCCTGGCGGAAGCATTAGAAACATAAATGGTGAACCCAACGTAAATTTATTCTCCTCGCTGTGGAGATTTGTAGCGCACGAGGCATCGATGGATTGATGTTTCACCGGATCCAGTAATCTGGTGCTGGGTCCCGCCAAGAAAATAATAGACCTAGCATGAAACTCACCATATGTTGGGGTAGTAGAACGTTGGACATTCCATTCTGTGATGTTGTTAGCATGGATCCCTCTTACTAATCATGGAAGACAGGATGGAGTTGGGGTATTGGTCGTCGATCTGTTTTTCTTTCAACACTGATGAGTTAATCTCCCTGCTTTCCAGGAATTAGGTTGCAGCCTCAGGAACGTGATCACCGCCTGCCCGTCTATGTAGGGGTAAGGGAAATGCTAGCACAGCCGCTCTGTATGGCTTCACTGCTTCTGTGACGACCTTTGTGTCCACGATCGTGGGGCACCCATGCCCCATCTCCTCATTGGAAGTTATCAAACTAAGGGTAATTAACGACCTCATGCGTTGTTTGGAGGAGGAGGTCATAATACAAACCTGGGATATGGCCCTCCTTGATCTGGAGACGCTCGCGCCTCACTGTCAACGCTGCCCCTGAGGGCTGTGCAGGGAGCCATTGCTCCCACCCCGATATACAACCACTTCGGGAGCCTGCCCTCAGAGTGCTTTTATGACTCCATGCCTTATGTTGATGAGGTAGGTGATGTCTAGCCCAGCATGGTCAAAGTCCCAATCTAGGGGCTCTCAGCAAAGGCTCTCACCCACCCGCATCAATGCTGACACCCGGTCTTGCTGGGTGAGGAGCAGGTAAGTTATGCACCTGCACAACCATCCCTGGTTCGTCCAACCCGAACCCAGCGTCAGGTGCAAGAGGAGGATGCCCGCCGAGGGGATTCAACGTCAACGACTATTGTGGATCAAGACACCACCGATGCATATCATCAAGTCCCAGCATACACTGAGTAGGGGAGCTTATACGCCCAACCGGGATCGAGGCCCCAACCGCTGCATGGGCAGGCTAGGTTGACTCTCCTGGTCAGAGGCACGAGCAGTGGTCGCTACGAACCAACCCACAATGATTCCACCCCGTACGGAGGTCCTCCCCATACCACTACCACAGAGAGTGTGGGCCTTCCCCGCTTCGAGGGTCAGCATGGAGGTCTGCCCCGTGCCACACCCAATCTGAATGAAGGTCTACCCAGCTGCAGTGATACTCAGCACGGAAGCCTCTCACATTCCCATTACACTAGATATTGATTCATTCCTCCTGCTCCCAAACATCGGTGTAGGGACATTGCACATCCAGTCTCTCTTCAACGTGGGGATCCTCCCTGCGTCCTCTCAGTAGCCGGCGAAGGTCTTCCTCACCCTGGAAACCAGAGGGGTGAAGGCCTGCCTTACTTCACCCGCACCAAGCATGGAGGTCCTCCCCATGATCCTTCCGGTTCCAATGGATATCTTTCCTGCCCCAGTGTTATCCATAGAGGTCCTCCCCATGTACCCTTCGACATTTTTCCCAGTGGTCCTTGCACCCCGGCTTTCTCAGGTTGAAACCCTCTCTGCCCCAGCACTAGTGCGGCTGAAGGACCTCGTATCAGGAATCAGCCATGTCCTGAGGAACCACCCAGGGGTAGGAAGGTGGGTCGTCACTGCCATAAGAAGAATTATGAAAAGGTCCGAATATAGATCAAACTGGTCCGCTTCTCAGACTATGAAGCGGAGTATGACTCAGCTCGAGAACCCTCCCCTCACTCATCTGAGTCAAGGCCTTGGGCAGGGATAAGGCGCATCATCCTGGTGCTCTTGGAATGTGAGGTCCACAGGATTCCCACCTCCCTCTATAGGTATATCCAAGAGGATGAAAATCTGGAAACCCCACAGGTTACAGTCGTGTAATCACCACCATCATCACCGGAAGTACCACCATCACCGGAAGTGCTCTATAACTCCACAAGAGATCACAGAGAGCTATTATGAGAACCAATGGAAGGCGAGCAGTAGTTCAACCCATCACCAGTACCCCTAGCCCATGGTCTAGGAATGGCGGCCGTCAGCCCATCCTATAATGATGTAGCGGACAGGTCGCTACACTCTTCAAAGCACAGCCTGAGAATCGGTGGCCAGTCAGCCCGCTCGTCTTACTCTCCACCAGCAAACCTTTCATCCCAGCGGTCTGCTTCAATACCGTTGTTGGCTCCTCAACCAACCCCCAGTTGGCGAGTGGGGCAATCAAGGGTCAGACCTTGAATTTGAGCCAAGGATCCTCTGGATCATCCTCGCAGCGGACCACTTCCCTGAGAAGTTCTGGCCCATGGAAGTGCAGGATTTATGCATACCAGAGTCCCTTACCTAGATGAAGTTGATTGTTTCCACTACACCCTCTGGGTGACACATTTCAGTCTTCATCGTCAGTATGTGGTTTCTCCAAGGAGCCAAGCGCATTACAAAGAAATCAGCGAACAATTCTGTCTGGTTGATCTGGCTGCAATCCCTGTGGCCTAGTGCCCCGAGTCACCAGGTCGCCGTGAGGCCCTCCAGCTGCAATGCGTATAGAGTATCAAGGTACTCCTCAAAATTATTAGAGAGTCTACCCCCTATGTGAAAATCTGTGGTTGGGGTTAGTATGCTTCCCTCCTATTCAGTCCTATTCAGCAGAAGCCCGACTCACTATACGATATTGAGGACATGCCTCCAGGAAGGGTCACGGTCAACATGGTTGATTTAATGGACGAGGAAGATGAGTTTGAGAATCTCGATGGAGACTTACCCCCTGAGGGTGTTCCACCACTGTTGGACCCATCAGGGAGGATTACTCATCTGCATAGAAACCTCCTAGGTCTCCCTGTACCCACTGAGGCGTTGGTACTCAGCAAAAATTCCAGTAAGGTCAAAGAGCACATAGGAGTTGTCAAGCATTCCGACCTGTCTACCTCATTGCAGAAGACGGAGGAGGACCCTGAGAAGGCCAAGATGCGCCAGCAACTTGCTGAGTAGAAGAGGTTGGTCGATGAACTCTTGTCTGAATGCGCTACAGAGTGACGACCCGAATACGGTAATCCTAGGCTAGGGCAGCAGGGGTAGGAACAACAACCCCTTGGCAAGATTCCCCCAGGAAACCCTGATCATGCTGCTCCTATGGACAGGGTTGAATCCGGAGCTCACGGCAAGAGGGCGCAGTATCTCTCGACAAACCCTCTTGAACGGCGCGGAATCCAAGGAACCCTGCTCAGGATCCCCCAGCATCCCATAGGGTCACTCCACTATCTTCTCCACGAGCAGCTGAGCCGGTATACCATGTTGAAGAGCCCGGCAACCTGCTCGTGATTAGGGATCCCCATCAAGACAAGGACCCCTGTCCAGATTATCCTATGGCGACACTCATATCATGCCTTGATGCATTGGAAATGCGACAGATGGCAATATCATCAGATGGAAAGTCATACCCAGCATGGGTGGATGATATGAAGATGCCTCCGGGCTTCGATAATCCCACCTTCTCCCCCATTAATGGGAAGGGGGACCCACCACAACACCTGGCCCTCTTCAAATCAAGGTTTGGGTGCATGTTAGGGACTCCATCATAGCAGTAGTCTACCAAGCTCCGCTGTTTTTTTTTTGGACATTGGAGGGGCTGGCATTCATCTGGTACAGCTACCTCCCTGTTAGATTCGTGACCAACTAGGAGGACCTTCACAGGAAATTCCTCTACTAGTTAAGCACTACCACCTGGAAAACGAGCATCGCAGACCTCTTCATGTACAACAAAAGGCCTGATGAGAAAGTCGTGGACTTTATCGCTTGGTGGAATGGGCTCACATACTCCCTTGACATGCCACTGACTCAGAAAAAACTACTAAAGAAGTGAATAGGAAATGTTAAGATGGAACTGGTTCCTTCTCTAATCACCCAAAACTACCCTGGAGGATTCCGAGACTTCTCCGATAAGACCTAGAGCCTGGAGGAAGCTCTGAAATAGGCCGTCCAGGCATGTTTGTTGCCCCATATAATTCCAACAAGGAGAGATTCTAGAGCCAAACCCACCGCGGTGATCCAAATAGAAGCCCCCAGGAAATTAGAGTTGCTACCAGTAGCACTGGACCTGTAGCCTCGCAGAGGCCCTCCACCTCTGGCATAGCCTCCGGCTCAGCAGTGCCCTTAGAATCGGCAAGCGCCCCCACAGAATGTGTCGCCACCGCCCAGGTGGGGTAATCAGGGTCCACATTTTCGACAGGTCGTTCCAGACCCTCGTCAGCGACAGGCCCCAAGGGACCCCTTCTCGGATAAGAAGAAACTGGACCTACTCGTTCATGGAGAATTAGGTCCCATGTTACTTTTGTAGTGCCTTGGAACAAAGGATTGAATGCTTGTCTGAGTGTAGAAGGTCGGAAGAGGCGAATATCACTGATCGCCCCAACTACTGCCCCTATCATTGGATTATTGGGCACACCCTCAAGCAGTGTTATGTGTTTAAAGACTGGATTCAAGACCAGGTTGATAACAGCATAGTCAGGATGGGCCTGGGCCTGGAATAAGTGGTAGGTATCTTTGTAAGGTCAGACAGCAGTAGCGATAGCGAAGGTGAGTGGAAACAGGTTTCCAACCACGTGTCCCAAATGTATAAAGATGGGATGGCTTGAAAAACGGTTTCCCATGCCCAAGGAATCATTCAGGCATGCCTAAATCAGACGGAGCCTTCAGAAGTTGCGGCCACGACTTCTGCATCATCATGTCAGTCGACCTCTTCCCAGAAGAGAAAGCGTCGGCGGCGCAAGAAGAAGCAATGTGCCCCGCCAATGGTGATTTTGTCCCGCACTCACGGCAACTTCATGCCCCCTGAGATGTGGATCCCTCCTAGAATCCTCCCAGTAGTGGATGACTCTTCAAGTGATAGTCAGGGGTACACTTCAGTTAATACCATAGAGTTGGTAAACCCCTATATGACTCCCGACGAGGGGGAGCGCCAGGAGAACCTCCCCAACATCCCCATCTGACGCCAAGGCCAGCAGAGCAGCAGCCATATGGGTCCTCAAGGCACATCAGTTGGAACCTCCATCCAGGATGGGCATGCCACGGATACCAGACAACAGGTCCAGCGCAGTACTCAGCATGTGCAGCCTCTTCATCCGGTGTCGTCGGGCCTGCTTCCACCACTGTTTGTGCTACTGGATCAGGTAGAGATACCTCGTCTCAGCCGCGACCAGCTTCATCTAGTTACAGGCCGATCTCATTTGTCTGATCCAAATCAACTAGCTACACTTCGGGCCTCGACTAGTGATCAACGAGATATACCCAGCACCAGTCAGCCATCGATCCAGCCGATAGGGTCCTCCATGCCTCCTATCACTGAGCGGCCTCCTCGAAGAAAAATTTCACACCTAGTGTGGAAGTATGATGTTCTCAAGAACCTCGCTGACATCCCACCGAGGCATTCCATCCATGAAGCCCTTCTCCTGTCGTCAGATATGCGTGAGGCCCTCGTTGAGGCTTTAAGAAGCCCCCTCCAGTTTGAGATAGATGTAGCAGCTGCAGAAGCCTTTCATGCTAAAGCGGTCGAGAACGAAAAATTCTAGGACATAATTTATTTCTCTGGAAAGGATGAAGGCTCTCCCATATAGAGGAACATCTTCCCAATGTACATCATCGGCCAATTTAATGGCATGGAGGTTCACCGTTGTCTTGTTGACACCAGCTTCAGGATCAACCTTAACCTGACGCGGACGTTTCGGAAGTCGGGGTTATCCGAAGATGACCTGAATCCCTATGATTTAAGGATCTAGAGATATGATAGGACCAAGCAGAACCCAGTAGGTAAAATCCACTTGAATCCCTAGTTCGGTGGCCTAGTTTCCAGTACCGACTTCATGGCTATCACCCAGGACACCGCGTACAATGCATTGATGGGAAGACCAAGGCTCCACCTACACGTGGTGGTCCCCACATCGTATCACCAATGCCTCAAGTACTCCCTTAATGGTCGAGTAGGAGTAATCCAAGGTCATTCATCTACTTTCTCCTCTTGTGAAGCCTTCTACCTAGATTTCGACTATTACAAGAGAAAGGATAAGAAGATTCTAGAAAGTGAGGTCAAGCCCTCCATGGTCACAACTGACCCCTTGGAAGGTCTGGATGACGCCTACATCTTCCTAATCCATCAATTGGAGGCTAGGACCCCCGACATGGGGTAATGTTTTGTTGTCTCTGGTACAAGAGGAAAGCATATTCCCAAGTCCAAGTGAAGATGGAAAACCACCTTGTACTCCTACACAAACCAGGATCAGGTGATTATGGAGCCTCCTACCCACATACAGTATCGGGATGTCCACCCCATGACAACGACAGTACGTCATACGTGTCTATTCTGCTAGGCTGGGACTAACCGACTCAAGATGACATGCCACTATTGCTTTGATATCATCAAGAATGGACCCTTGGGCCGAAGACCAGATGGGATCGGATCGACTTCCTTCATCGCTATGGTCTCAGTAGCACGTGAATCCCCTAATATGATGGCCACTGCTGTCCATGCTAGTACCAGCCTCTCGTCAGGATCAGAAGACCTCGAGGAAGCTTCTTCCACTGGGAATCCCTCCTCCGCAAGCAAAGAAGAGGATTTGGAGGACGCTCTCCCTGCATTTGAAGAAGGCCTATCTTCCACAGTCGATGAACTGGTACTGGTTAACCTTGGTAGCGAGGCAGATCTGAGACCCACATTGATCAGTGCTTCCATGTCCCTCGAGGAGTAGCAGCGGTACATAGATTTCTTGAAGCAGCGTCAAGATGTATTCTCTTGGAGTTATGACGAGATTCCAGGACTAGATCCTCAGGTAGTCATCCACCGCCTCGGTCTCCCGACAAATCATCACGGGTTAAAGCAGCCTCCCAAGAAGATGCAACCTTCTCATGGTGCCATGGTCTAGGCCAAAGTTGACAAGCTCATCAGATACAACTTCGTCAAGGAGGTCTAGTACCCCAAGTGGCTAGCCAACATTGTGCCAGTCAGGAAGAAGAATGGACAGATCAGAGTCTTCATTGACTTTTGAGAACTCAATTGTCACTGTCCTAAGGATGATTTTACCCTTCCAGTGACAGAATTGTTGATCAATGCTACGGCTGGGTTCCATGCCCTCTTCTTCATGGATGGGTACTCTAGATATAATCAGATCTGGATGTCCCCTGAGGATGAAGAGTCTATAGTTTTCAGGGTGCCCCATGGTACCTTTTGTTACCAGGTTATGCCCTTCATACTAAAGAATGTATGTGACACCTATCAACGGGCCATGCACTGCATATACAAGCCAATCGAAGGGACATTGGTGGAATGCTATGTGGAAGATCTAGTGGTAAAATCATGACAGCGCAAGGACCATCTCAAGGACCTTGAGAAAGTGTTTGGCTTCCTTCGTTCCCACCACCTGAAGATGAACCCACTGAAATGTGCCTTCGGGGTCACCTCCGGAAAGTTTCTTGCCTTTGTTGTCAGGTACCGAGGCATCGAGATCGACCCAGATAAGATTAAGGAAATCAGACAGATACCTCCACCGAGCAATATTTGGGAGCTTCAAGGTTTCCAAGGCAACTTATCCTACATATGCGGATTCATTCGAATTTGGCTGGCAAGTGTAAGCCCTTTTCCCAGCTCATGAAGAAAGGATATTCCTACGAATGGGACTAAGAGTGTTAGACCGCGTTTGAGGAAATCAAGTAGTATCTGCTCCAGCATCCGGTCTTGATGCCACACATCCCCAGAAAGCCGCTAATCCTGTACGTGACTGCCCTGGAACGATCTCTAGGTGCCCTTATCGCTCATAAGAACAATGAGGGGGCGAAGAATAGCCTCTACTACCTTAGTCACATCTCTTCGATACAGAGACCAAATACTCCCCCATTGAGAAGAGATTTCTTGCACTGGTATTCGTAGTACAAAAATTGCAAAACTACTTGTAGCACCATGAGGTACAGTCGATGTCTCGGGTAGACCCACTAAAGTACAATCTGAACCACCCCATGTTGACCAGCCATCTATCACGGTGGGAAGTAATCCTCCAGTATTTCGACATCAAGTTCATGCCTCAGAAGGATATCAAAGAAAAATCATTGTTAGATTTTCTTGCTACCCATCCAACCCCTGCGGACCAGTCCCAGGACATGGATTTTCCCGATGAGGCAATCTGCTCGGTAGATCCGGTCATCCCATATTGGCAGATGCACTTTGACGGTGCCTCCTAGAGCCCCACCGGCAGAAGATTCAATGATCCCAGACTCAATAGAGTGGGCATGGGTATTGTCTTTATTACCCCGACGCAAGACATTCTGTCATATTCATTCCTGTTGTTGGAAGGATACACCAACAACAAGGCAGAATATTAGTCTCTAATCATTGGCCTCGAGCTAGCCCTCGAGATCAATGAGCCCCATTTTCATGTGAAAGGGGATTCCAAACTAGTCATCAAGAAAGTAAACGGTGGCTATGTTGTCATAAATCCAAAGCTTGCACCATTTTTGGAGCGCACCCTCCAGCTAATGGTCCAGTTTCCATCTATGTCGAAAGTTACTCATGTCCCTAAATCTCATAACGGTCGAGCTGATGCCCTGGATGGCCTAGCTTCTTCACTTTCAGAACTCGTGCAGGATGATCTGATTATACATGTGGCGCGTTGGATATTTATTTCTCCCATCACCTCAGATGATGATGATGGCCTACAAGTAAGCCATCTTACCTCTGGATCCTCCACGTCAGGACCCTGAGGTTCCTCAGATGCAATGGTTGAGGCGACCCCCCTAATGGAGAGCCCCCTTTGTCGAGTATCTTAAAAATGGTTGCCTCCCAGCTGATCGGGCTGAGCACGAGCGAATTCGACGTCGCACGCTACAGTTTACCCTCCAGAGTGGTCCTAGTCTTAAAAAGATCCTCTACAAGTGCGGGTTTGATGGTGTTCTTCTCCATTGCATCTAAGGAGTCAAGATTTCTCAGGTCATGCAGGAGGTTCATGCCAATTCTTGTGGGGATCACCAGATGGTTTGCCTCCGCTTTTTTTCTGGAAAGGCATTAGAATAATATAGCTATAGCCTTCAACAAGAAGGTTTTCCTCGACATTTTTCTGAAAGGATACTTGGTATTGGCCTTCTGAGCACCAATGATCCTCGGCAGAAAACTACCCAAGTTGGAGCCCAAGTGAGAAGGACCTTACATAATTCACAGGGTCTACCCCAATGGTGCATACTCCCTGGTGACAATGGATGGTGAGCGTATAACTCCTCCCACCGATGCCAAGTTCCTCAATAAATACTTTCCTGAGCCTAATGGTCATGTATGACCTTAAACTAGATGGTCCCTCATGACCCTAGACTGTACGCCGGTCCCGCATGACCATAAATTGTCCGGTCCTACACAACTTTAAACTACGCATCGTCCTACATGAAGTTAAACTGCATTTTGAAAACTATGTATGGATTGATTCCCATATTCATGGGATACCTAGGAATGCTCAGATGCCTCATCTTTATCCCAGCCCCGAACTCTTCTCTTTGACTATCCCCCTGGGTATAGTTCTCTCTAAGGATCCTTGCATGATATAGTGTAGGCTCCGTTAGCCCCACTCATACCAGGATTATAATGGTTGCACCATGTTCCCACTCGCATTATTCTATTCTCCCACATCCTTACCGCATGACGTTAATCTGCATGGCCTACAAGAAATATGTATGGCTTGATTCCCATCCTTATGGGATACATAAGAACGCCTAGACATTTTATCTATTGGCCCAGCCCAAATTCCATAATCTTCCCCTCTGATCAAGACCTATGGTGGGGTGCATACTTTTTCCCCAATTCACATCAATCTAAACTTGATCCGGCTATACGTCCCATGCCCTAGAGACGTTCGCCTCTTTCATAGATTGGTACAGCTATGCTTCACCCACTCCTTTGATTGGGACTGCATCATCTTCCCCGTCCAGAAGGGCCCCCGAATGGTATGGACGCTAGGCCTAAAGGCTCTGTTGACACTTCGGGCCAATTCCCTCGAGGATGTTGAGCAAAAAGACAATACTAGTCTCACGTTGCGAATATGTTCAGTAGTCGATGCTCATTTGTTGTTCCCATTTCAGGTCACTATAGGGATCCTATGTTTTGAACATGGTCAACAGTTGTCCTGCGATGTTGGAACCACCCCAAGATGTCCCAAACATTGAGTGTAGTGGTTCATTCTGCCATGTTGTATCTCAAGGTGATGAACTCCCTTCGATCAAAGCTAGGTTCTAGTCCCCCATATGACGGGGAGAGCCGAGACTGGCTCCTTGTTTCCCACACCGATCACTGCTCACGTGGGCTTAAGAGTTGTGATGAGGTAGTAACCGTACGAGAGGATGTATGGACTTTCCATTCGAGGCCCAGCCTTGGGCCCCTTGGCTTTTTCGGGCTCCTGGCCCAGGTTCTCTCTTATGGGAGTGTGTGGTGTGGTATGGGATTATGTCCTCATTCACGTCGAGTTACTCGCAGTGTCGTACACATCCCTGGATGAGATACCTTACTCCTCTTTTTTCCTCACTACAAGACGTTAAACTGCAAACTGGTCGGACCTTCCTGATCGAGACCCAGCCTCAACCCCCTTGGACTTTTCTGGACCCCGGCCCAAGATCCTATTTAGGATTGTACGGCATGGTATGGGATTATGTCCTCATTCACATCGGTTTATTCTCTATGTCGTACACCTCCCTTGTTTGGGGTATCTTCCTTCTCTCTTCCTCCTCACTACAAGTTGTTAAACCACAGACTGGTCGGGCCTTCCCATCCGAGGCCTAGCCTCATACCCCATGGCCTTTTCAGGCCCCTGGCCCAAATTCCTATTTAGGGTTGTATGGTGTGGTATGTGATTATGTCCTCATTCACGTCGGGTTACTCTCCATACCCTACACCCCCCTGTTATGGAATCTTACCCCCATCCACCATTAAGAACTATGTGTGGGTTGAGTCCCATCCTCATGGGATACGTAGGACTGCCCGAATGTATATACTTTGGGTCCAGCCCTATCTCTCAAAAATCTCCCTCTCACCTTGGCATGTAGCCTACCCTTTTCTCAGGAGGGGAGTATATGGTGTGGTATGGGATTATGTCCTCATTCACTTCGGGTTTGTAACAACCATGCCACGTACATCTCTTTCCTGTAGATTCTCTATCCCCTTATTCTATACTCATCCCTTCAAATCAGTTACTCTCAAGTTGAGCACCCTCATTGACCCTCTTCGGAGATTCACCAATGTGCCTAAGGGTACTCTGGTTTAGTACCTAGAATGTCGGACTCTGCTCGGAAATTCCTCAACATGTTTCTCAGGCTTCGTGTTCACCTTCTTTAGGGATTCCATCACCTTTCACACCTAAATGGACCCCCAAGTGGCATGGATGCTAGGCCTAAGGGCTATTTTACCATTACGGGCCAACGTCCTCGAGGGTCTAGGACAACAAATCGATACAAATCCTGCATTTTGAATATGGTCAATGGTCGACGTTCATTTGATTGTCCCCATTTTTGGATAACATGATATAGATGATGTGTTTTGAAAATGGTCAATAGTCATCCTCTATCATCACGCCAACCCCATTAAGCCCAAAATTTCAGTTACATGATTCACATCTTTCTCCACCCCATCATATCCAAGTAGAACTTTGAAACTCTTGGTACTATTCCTCAGTATGCATCCTCATGTTAGGAGTAAAAAAGCCGCGATAAGGCAATCGCTCGAGGCTTCACCGATTCACCTTTGGCATGCATTCCAAGTATTGAAATAAACATCTTCTCCCTTGTATCCCACACTGAGTTTGACTCACGTGGGCTTAGGGATCGGGTTGAGGTCTGTGCTTACTTGGAGGGTTTTCACTTCTCTCTGGTCTGAGCTCTAAGACCGTAAACTAAGATCTCCTCTAGAAATATGTATAGCTTGATTCCCATCCTCATGGGATACGTAGGAACACCAGGATGTCTCGTTTTTGGGTCCATCTCAATTGGGAGCTAGTTTCTCCTGCCCCTTACCCTCTTACCTCTATTTAGGCCCCTTATCCCGAGGCTCCTTTATCATAATTTCATACGGTGTGGTATGATATTATGTCCCCATTCATGTCAGTTATGTATTATTGTACCATACACATTCCCCATTTATCATTGTCTCTACTACGGATGTGTCGAGTGACAATAGAATGCACGCCTAGTCCCATCACATGACCCAAAAGTCTGACATTATCGTCCTGGCCGCATGACGAAAAATGGCACTGCATCATGATTTCCTCACTCAAGGGGACACTGTGTTTGGTATCGGTCACACGCCATACAATTTTTCAACGTCTTCTATGTCTTGATTCTTGTGGCAATGTCGGGACTTTCTACCCTAGGCTTGTCGCTTCACAAAAAAACACCATTCACCTTAAAGCACTAATAAGATACATCAAATACCGCTTCTTTTGGTGCGAGGGCCACACCCCCATTTATCCATTGAACTTGTAATTTACCGTTCCACCTCTTAGAACTACATGAAGATTGATCCCCATCCTCATGGGGTACGTAGGAACGTCTGTGCACCTTGCCTCGGGCCCAGCTTAACTCTCATATTTGGTCCCTCAACCTAAAACCTCTTTAAGGAACACATGGTGGTCGGAACCCCAGGTTCCCATTCACATCGGGTTTTATAATTACCCCACCATGTGTCTCCATCATTTTCCTCCATCCATGGTCTGATTTCTATGACCCTAAACTAAGATATCCCTATGGGAAGGGACTTGACTCCCTATATCTAATACGTCTCGTTGTCATATTCCGATGCATTTTGACAAACAACCTGAAGTGTGGAATTTTCATGGGGAAATTCCCCTCGTTCCATGTCCCAGCTTCGTGAGCTCTCTATTTGGATACTCATCCTCTTACACATCTGAAGGGTCCCCCTTCACGGCTTGGTCTTATGCCTCCTCAGCTCACCTACCATTTCGGGCCAACGTCCCTAATGATCTCGGACGACATTTGCGACAGGTCCTGTGTTTCGAACATGGTCAGTGGTCGACCCTCATTTTTCTATCCCCATTCTAGGATAATGCGATAAGGATACTGTGTTTTAAATATGGTAAAAATTTATCCTTCATTTTCATGCCACCATCAATTTGATCCAGATTTCAAGCATCATGATTCACACATTTCCACTTCCTCATGTTCAAGTGGAATTCCGACATACTCGGCTTTACTTATTCGCGCATATAGGTGTGCTACATGGATGAGATAGCATCATTGGGCCGACATTCACCCAGAGTCCCTTCCCCCTAACATGTTCCTTCATGTTTCGGTAAAGTCCCACCACTACTTCTTTTTTCCCAAATCGAGCACGACTCATGTGGGCTTAGTAGTTTTGGTAGGATGTACACCGGTGCAATCAGGCTTTTCATCGTCCCACATGACATTAAATTGTGCTTTCATAACTACGTATGGATTGATTCCCATACTCATGGGATATGTAGATACACCCAGGTATTTTTCCTAGGGTCCAGCCCTAGGGATCATAAATCCTATTCCTCCTCATTTCCAGCCTCCTGACATTACCCCTGATGGGGAACTATGTAACTAAAGCTTTGCCCTAAACAAGTTCGGGATGCCCCATGATGACATTGGGAAGCGACATCTCCCTCACTAGAGAGGTCCTGTCTAAAAGAATGGATGATCCATGATCAATCCAATGTTACCATATAATGTGCTCCAACCACGGTGGCATAATTTCAATAGTGTTAGATTCTGTTCGAATGAACCATCACTCCACATTCCACACTTTGTGTGCCCCTTATTCAGAGCCTCTTCCCCTTTCATGTCTAAGGGAACCCCTTAACAGTATGGATGTTTGTCCTATGGCCCACATATTGTCCTGGGCCAACGTTCTGGAAGACTAACAGATGTCATTTTGAGTCCGGCCCCGTGATTCGAACATGGTCAGCAGTCGGCCCTCATTTGTTATCCCCACTCTAGGCTAACACAATAAGGATATTGTGTTTCGAATGCGGTCAGAAGTTATTCTTTATTGTCATGCCAGCCTCATAGTGTTTCGAATCTTGGGTATCATGATTCACACCTTCCAATACCATCTATTCAGATTGATTCTTGTTCCCCTGGTGTTACCCCGTTCATGCACAAGAGCACACTGGGAAAATGGTAATTCGGCCGTTATAAGGGCCTCATTATCTAGTCAGATATCTCCTTTTTCCTCTCATAAATCTGGGCTGGTTGTTCAAACCCCAGTTGTCTGAATCTTGGTTTTCACTCCTACATTTGAATTGGGGTGATAAGGTGGTCATCCCTTGTTTCTCACATCGGGCCCGACCCACGTGAGCTTAGGGAATGATCGATTGACACTCCACGAAGACCATGGGGATGTGATAAACCAACACAAACAATGAAACTCATGCATGTTATGGCATCAAAAAATCAAAGCATGAAATTATTTTTGAAGTTTTGTAATCATTTCTGTACCTTGGGGTCGACTCCCCCCATGGACGGATTGACCTCGTCAAAGGAATGTTGCAGCTCTGTCACCCTCTGGCTGGTGGCGTCCAATAGTTGCTGCCACCTGTTCAGTTATCGCTCCTCCTCAGCAGTAATAGGGAACAATTCGTTGGCCACGATCTGGGCCCGCTCCACGCTGGTCCGGATAACGGCCATCTCCTTAGAGACTCACTTCATGCCCTCTTCGGCCTCTGCCAGTTGGGCTTTCAGTCGCAAGACGAGCTCTGATTGTGCATCAAGAGAAGTGGAATGCTCATTTTCCTGGGCCTGTAACTGTTCATCCTCATTTTTGGTCTCATAGAGCCTCTTGATGTTCTATAACTTCCTCCGCTACTATCCCACATTGAGGCCATAGTCATACTCTTGAATATTTTCTTCCATGAGATCTCGGATGAGCATGTGAGGGTGATGGGCATCCACTCCCCTAATGCACAGTTCGCGTAGCCTCAATAAAATTCTATCCATATCATCAACCATAATGCTTGGGGGTGTTATTGATGAAGTGTGTGATCTACTTCCATTATTAGAGATGGACTATTTTTATATCCTCCTCACCAAAGGCTGTCTCATCCCAGTCAGTGCGGTTGGTAGGCTCGTATATAGGGAATTCCCATATGAACTCCTCAGTCGGGTCCACATATGGCTTTGGATTAGGCATGGTGGGGCCTGAGCTATCTGGTTGATCCTCATTATTGAATCCCACCTCAATAACCTCAATTTCAGTCCCAATGGCATTCCCTCTAGTGATCGGAAGCACTGCATTCCGGTCAGGCTGCATGTCCACCTCCAATACCATTGGCATGCCTTTGGGAAAAACACTACCAGAAGTCCTGAACAACTTCGTTGTAGTGGGCCTGGACAATTGAAGGACTATACACACCAAAAAAGGGGACATAAATTCCAGTTAACGTGTTCAGGGGATGGAATTCGTAAATTCGGTAGAGGAGACTTAGAGAGATCAAATCCCTAGTCTTGCTCTTGGGATGATCTTGTCGGGACCCCGAAACGTGGCCCCTCGTATATGGTTGGTAGGTCTGCAGACTCCGGGGAAGCCGCCTCAAGTTTCCTAGCCCCGCCAGACACGAAAGATGATGCAGCCATAGGTGTGGATCCCGAAGGTCCCATGTCAGCACCCACTGAGGGGAGAAAATGAGGTCTATGCACAAGGTCCTCCTGCATAGTGCAGATGCTAATAAGGAATCCATAGTCACCTAAGAGTATACCTTGAGAAAGGAACTTGGGATTTTACCTCGAGGGCCTCCACAAAATCTTTGAGATCCGAGGACTGATCGCCGACTTCACCCTCCTCCAACAGACTCCCTCTACCTACCTCATCTCCCCAGGAGTACTCATCTGATTCTTCCGGTAGAGGGAAGCCCTCCCTTAGGTCGGCAGCTGACAGTTGTGGAGGGACCGTATGATCCAAAAACACCCTAACCCAGTCTGTCATTAGGTGCAGGGCACACCGGGAGTGGATAAAGTCTTCCAGTTTGTCCATGTATTACTCCGCCTCCGCCTAGGATACTGCAAAACCAGCTCTAATAGGGACAATCCCCAGAAAGTCCATCACGAGGTGGTTAAGGTGCTTCCATAACTCAGATGGGCCCTGGAATTTTCGGTTGACTTCCCAGATGTCTCAAGCCTCTGGGAAGACAAAATTCTATGGAATGTCAATATGGGGCAGCCATTTCCCTGGGGCCTGAGTAGAAATCCTACGAAATCCTCTCGGTGGCCGCCCCTCCGGATGACTCTGTTCTCCTAGGAACACCAGGTCTGCTGCCACTGCCGGATCTGCTACCACTACATCCCCCTTAGTTGGTGCGGGCCTCGCCACTACAGCAACCCTGCCACTATGGGATGCCCTTTTTGCCTTCTGGAATCGTTCCTGAGGTCGGGGAGGCTCACCATCAATGAATATAATGGGTGGCCGCTTCAGCGTCTCCCCCAGGTAGGTCGCCTCCCAACTCTGGGCATATTCTTTTACCAGCCCGAGGATAGCGATCGGCGAAGGCAGTTCATTCTGCATATCCCATCTTCCCATGTGATCATGGGCCATATCTTCCTCATCACACATGGGTTCTCCTCTTAACGCACCTCCAGGTAAACCTGTGGGGTTAGTCGCTGCAGGCACTAGAATTTCCTTGCAAACTGGTGTGGGGTGTATGGATCGCAGAGATGCTCGTAGTCCACCCTGGACACAAAGACTCCACCTTGAAAGGCCAGAAGGTAAGCTCGGTGCTCTTCCACTCCCCAACCATCATCTGTGAAGGCCCCCATCGGCAATGGGAATGTATGGAAGTTGAACTCTTCTACCGTCCAGACTCGATTTAATACCGATGGTACGATCATCTTGCCCGGAAAAATCCCTGCGGCGTTGAGAATCGAGAGATGGAAATTCGACCCTAGAGGTGATATGGGGTTTGGATACTCATATATCCCCCTAATGTGCACTGCTATCCACCCGTACAGAAGGTGTAATGGCCCACATATCCTATGTGGCCTCTTCCCCTCGCTGATGTGCCATAACATTTTATACAACTTGGAAAGAATCAGGATCCCTAGGTTGACTCTCCCTCCAATCACCAATGTGGATGTCATAATGAAATTTCTTGGTCACACTCCCATGTTGGTATCCCTCACCGGTAGGATCCAACCACAGAAGAGAGGTGCGATGAATGCCACCAGTCTGACTATTGGTTGTTGCTCAGTGCTGAAACTAAACCCCCAGGTCTTCCACTGGATATTCTCCAACAGCCACCAGTACGTGTGTACCTTACTCCAGGCCCCTTTTGGGAAATTTCAAGGTCTCTCTAGGAATTGACGGTCTACCGGGAAGTTCAGAAACTTATTGAACCAATTCTTGAAGTGAACATCCCTCACCGCCTCCTTATCCTCTCCTGGACAAAGTTCTTTCAATGCCATTGCCATATGTGGCATCTGCTCTGGATCCTCCCACACACCCATAGCAGGGAGGAATTCATCATACATCACCCCTAGTATCGGGACCACCGAGATCTGATGCATGTCCCATAAGCTGATGTCAACCTCTCCATGATGCAAGTGGAAGGTATTGGTCCCCGGTGACCACTGACTTAACAGATCTGGAATTACCTGCTTTGGTAGGTAGAAGTGAAATTGGGAAGCCCAAGCTACCTCATACATGCCCACTCTTCTAATCTCCACTCTGAACTCCTCACATGAGGTGCCTACCCAGTAGGCCCAGACCCAATCATTTGTGAAGTTCCTGCCCTGGCGCAGGTCCCATTACTCAGACCACCCCATCTTCGGGTTCCCCAGCGCCGCCTTGAGGATAGTTCGGTACATAGGAGGGGATGTCTCCAGCTGAAATGCCTTCCCGGTGATGTTGTTAAAATGGTTGTATAAACAGGCAGCAATGACTGGTGTGAAATCCTCCCAGGCATGGCCATAGGCCGCCCTGAACCATCACCGCTGGCACGGCGTGCTCCTAAACCAGTAATCTGGCTCATCCCTACTTTCCTTAGGGATGAATACGTCATCCCTCATCCTGAAGTCGTACAAGGGAAACCTCCTACACAATGGGTAGTTCTTCCGGATCTCCGATAGCAGCTCCAATAATGAACTATGGTCCGAGTGGCTATTGATTAACTCTCCCAACCCCAGACTATTTTCCATCTCATCCCTCTGGGTGGTATCTACAAGGACCCCTTGGGAAGCTTCTTGGTGGGCCATTCAGTTCTGGAACTAGGATGATTTTCGGGTTGGTTCGCAAAGATCGTTCACAGAGTGCGTTCATGAAGACTGTTCGCATAGCCCTACCTAGGTGTTCAAGCACCGGATTGTGGAGCGAAACTGCGGAGTCGGGGACTCGTTGTGCGCGACGAAGACTCGATTCACAGAAAACACTCTCAAAGTATGTGGAACTTCAAGAATCGAGAGTGCAAAAGGGAAAATTGGTAGAGAAGGGAAAAGACAAAAGAGAGGGCATCTCCCCTATTTAAAGGTGACGGCCTTTGGAACTTCGCGGCGTGTCCAATTTTCATCGAGCTTCGTGGCACGCTCAGCCCGAACATCCACTATCCGCCTTGTGAGTCCTCTTCTCGATCCATCATCGCTAACAGGTGAGGATTTTGGAGATTACCCTCAGAATTCGACCCTTGATCTCTCTGCAGATCCAAGTCTGAGGGGGGGCATTTTTTGGTGCCAAAATTCGGGACAGATAATAATCCAAAAAGAAGGCACCATTGACTGCCTCGCGAAGCTATTTCACGGAGTCCCCCCAGCACCACGGCCATCGCGAAGCAAGGAGTCGGGCCGCTCCATGAACTCATTTTAAGTTTGCGAGCCCACCATGAAGCAAGGAGGCGGGATGCTCCACAAACACATTTTACGTTCACGAGCCCACTGCCAAGCAAGGAGGTGGGACGCTCTGTGAATGCATTTGACGTTCGTGAACCCACTGCCGAGGAAGGAGGCAGGACGCTCCACGAATGCATTTGACATTTGTGAGCCCACCACAAAACAAGGAGGTGGGATACTCCGCGACCGTATTTGATGTTCGTGATCCCACCGTGAAGCAACCATGTCCCTCTTCGCACTGCGTAAGATCCGCTTCATGGAACCTCTTGCCTATAAATATCGGGCTCCCCCTAACCCCAACGGATGTACAATCTGACCTTTCAACTTCGGACCTCCCGAATCGTGAAGCACCTTTCTGCTTTGTGAACCATGAGCTGTGCGAGGTACTTCTGCTCTGTGAAGTGACTCCCCTTTCTCTCGTTTTGATCCCCTCTTCCAAGAGGGATTCCTTTTGTGAAGAATAAGGGCCTTCACGAAGGAATGGGATCCCCAAGGGGACCTGGGTCGTCGTGGAGCATTGATGCTTTGTGAAACACCCTTCATGTACACATGAACCCCATGCTACAGCAAGGTCACCATACTTCTCTATGCACATTTCTTCGTGACACCATGCTTCACGAGGCACCATTCCTTCATGAGGCAGTGCTCTGTGAATGACTTTCCACTTTTTGAAGCACCTACCATACGCACCTTTTTCCTATGATCAGGCTGAGGCACCCCACTTCGTGAAGCATACCCCTTCGCAAGTTCCCTCCTCCACGCGGAGCGAGATAGCTTCACAAGGCCCCTACATATGAACCCCTCTGCTTTGCAATTCCTTTTCCCATGAGACCCTCCAAGTTTTCACAATGTTATTTCAAAGTCCCCTTGACACCACAGCACATTGCATTTCTTGAACTCATGCTTCTTCACATAGGCATGCTAAAGGCTATTTCTTCTTCGCATAGTCACGCTAACGTGGTCCCCTAGATGGTTCTCTCCATGAAACCCCCTCGCCACAGCTTTGACTCTACCTCTCTATACCAAGGATCAGAGGGTACCGATTTTGTAAGTCCTAGGGGTGTCGAGAAAACCCACCTCATCCAAGATGTAGGATGTTAAACTGCCAAGAACCTTCATCCTTAGCACATGACGTTAAACTGTTACCTCGCCCTGTGCCTCGCACATGGGGTACCCCCACCTTGGAAATTTTCCACGCCCACTAGTCTCCACAGGGGATGATATCCTTCTTATGGGAGTGGTGATTGTCCGCGGGGAAAGGGCGGCCATCTCGGTGTAAGCCCCTAGATTTTCTTACTGGAGCCAGCATCCCTGCTCCTCCTTTCATCTTCAATCCCTGGAGATAGTGAATGGCATGGGGGGGAATGGTGCTTCTCCTTTCTTCGGTCCCAAGTACCTCTCTCGTTATTCTTTGTCACCATCGGGCCTCCATCCTGGAGTAATTCCCAACCTCTTTGGGCTGCTAATCACGCATAATCCCCACTCCACTACCCACAGATGCACCTTTCACGATGTGATCATCAGGTATCTTCTATCTCTTGTTTCTCACACTGATCACAAATCATGTGGGCTTAGAGAAAGTACTAACCATTAAAAAAACCTTGGGAAGCCTAGAGTGTAATCCCCATACCATCCTGAACTATGAGGTCTTTGATCATTTCCAAGGCAAGGTACGTAGGAAGCCTCCCTGAGGTTCAATCTTGACAACCATTGGACCCCAGGTCCATCTTCACGTCAGTTCACCGACGCCACTTGAACTACAAGGTCTTTGATCCTTTTCAAGGAAATGTACGTAGGAAGCCTCCCTGAGGTTCAAGCCCACCACCCATTGGACGCTCTGACCTCATTCGTGTCGGTTCACCAACACTCTAGGAATCCTAGACTGTATTCCCCATACCATCCGGAACTATGAGTTATTTGATCCTTGCCAAGGCAAGGTATGTAGGATGCCTCGCTGAGGTTCAAGCTCATCATCTAGTTGTTATGACACCCCTTCATGTCGGTTCAACAGACCCTTCACCACCCAAACTACGAGGTCTTTGATCTTTATTGAGGCAAGGTATGTAGGAAGCCTCCCTAAGGTTCAAGCCCAACATCCATTGGACCCAGAACCTCCTCCACATCGGTTCACCGACACCCCGGGTAGCCAAGAGTGTAATCCCCATACCACCTAAACTATGTGGTCTTGGATCCTTGACAAGGTGAGGTATGTAGGAATCTTCCCTGAGGTTCAAGCCCACCACCCATTGGTCGCTCCGACCCCATTCATGTTGGTTCACCAACACTCTGGGCGGCCTAGAGTGTAAGCCCCATACCATCCAGAACTATGTGTTCTTTGATCCTTGTCAAGGCAAGGTATGTAGGAATCCTCCCTGAGGTTCAAGCCCAATAACCATTGGTAACTCCGACCCCCTTCACATCGGTCCACCAAAACCTTGGGAAACCTATAGTGTAATCCCCACACCCACCTGAACTATGTGGTCTTTGATCCTAGCCAAGGCATGGAACGTAGGAAGCCGCCTCGAGGTTCAAACCCACCACCCATCGGACCCCAAGTCCCCCTTCACGTCGGTTCCCACCCACCTAAACTAGGTGGACTTTGATACTCTCCAAGGTAGGGTACGTAGGATGCCTCCACGAGGTTCAAACCCAACACCCGGTCATCTCAACACTCCTCCACGTCGGTTCACCAACACCTTGGGCCATCTCAGAGTGTGAGCCCCAAATTCCCCCCATTACCTAATCTATGTGGACTTTGATCCTCACCACGGTAGGGTACGTATGATGCCTTCACGAGGTTCAATACCACCACTCTGGTCGCTCTTACCTCCTTCACATCGGTTCTCCCTCATCCTGTATGACGTTAAACTATATACACCATTCAGTGGTAATGCTTTGTCACTCCATTTAGTGGTAAGTCTTGTGACCTTAATCAGTGGTAAGTTGTTGTGACCCCATGCAGCGGTAATCCAGTGTGACATCAATCAGCTGTAAGCCGTTGAAAACCCCAATCGGCGGTAACTCGTCATCATATGAACTATGTGGACTTTGATTCCCTGTCATGGGGATACGTAGGAAGTCTCTTCAAGGCTCAAGCCCAAAACCATCGTCATCCTCATTACGGCCCCATTCCATTCACCATCCACTTCATTCAACCACTCCATCATTCATCCTGATTCTTACCCGGTCCGGCACATCCTGGTGGGATCATGCCACCTCATATCTCATTCCCTTCAACAGTAACCGAGAAGTCAACCACACGTTGGCCCTAATATCGGGGTTCCCTCAAGGGGTTCCTCCATCTGATCAACTCTAGTCAGTGTTCTGATCATCCCGGTCTATCTCTGTTGGACATTAAACTTGCGGCATACCATGTGTTAAACATGCTAAGCTGAGAAAAACCTCAAATACATTCCCATGGCATATGATTCCCCATGTTCAATGTGGGATTCCTTGGGCTTCAGCGCCCTCGAGAAGACCTATAATAAGGGGAAAAAGACAGACACACTAATCCCCAGTGTCCAAACATTCCAGTGATGCCCAGTGTGACTACTCCCCTAAACGAAGGTTGCTTCCCTGACCGGGCCCCTTGGAATGTCCTGACAGCAGAAGTGTAATTAACTAGTGTCCATGAAGATATGGCTCCAGGAAGAGTTTCATGAACAATGCCTTATGTCTATGAGGGAGACCCGGACTAGGTGATGAGTTTTGAGGACACCAATACAAATATATCTTTTATCAGTTCTAGAAAAGTGCATTAACAATGCTAAAAAAAGCGTTGTTAATCGAGGTGAAGATAAAGGGGGGTCCATTTTATCAGCACTTCGAAAAGAGCTAATAAAGGGGACTTTTATCAACACTAATAAAGCACTGATAAAAGGGGTCTTTTATCAGCGCTAAAAAAGTGTTCATAAAAGGGGTCCTATATCATCGCTTTTTTTAGTGCTGATAAAAGACCCCTTTTATCGGTGCTTATAAAAATCACTAATAAAAGTAAAAAAAATAATAAAAAAATAAAAAGAATATATAATTCTGGGGGGAGATTTTAACAGTGCTTGACCCCCTTTATCATCGCTAGGTGGACCACTCCCGTGTGCTACCCTTTCCCACACGTCTAGCACAATACCCCTATGTGCACCTCCTTTCTTCCACCAGAACTCGAACCCACGACCTCCCCCTTGCGCACCTATACCTTTACCACTAAGCCATTTCATTTTTATCAATTTAATGATATATTTATATATATACTTATATTTATTCATATATTAATATAGATTCATATTAATATAAATATATTTAGTTATATTAATACATATATATTTATTAATATATTAGTATATATATATATAATTGTATATTTAGTTATATATATATATTTTTTAGTTATAATTTTTTATCCATATATTTATTTGTATAATAATATATATTTATAATATTAGTTTTAAATACATTTATAAAATATGTTTTCTATGTGCGTTTATAAATAAATAAATACATACATATATACCACACACACACAGACACACACAAACACACAGACACACACACAAACACATATATTTACGAATAAATACATATATGTGTGTATTTGAAAATCCATAGAATGTTAAAACGACCATAACTTCTAAAATAGAAGCCTTTTTCAACTTCAAAACTAGTAAAAGCGAAGAAAATGAAATAATCTTCAATATGATATGTGGTACTGGCCTAACGGACATCCAGATCATAAGTTATACCTGTTTGAATGTTAACAAATCAAGGTATCCCAACTAAAAACTCAGTTTTTGAAAACTTTTGGGCCTTTTTTAGAATATAAAAATGCGACAAAATCTTTGATTCAGTCAGAAGTGCATAGATCTTGTCGCAGGCTTCTATTTGATATGCTGTAGAGCTCCAATGGACACTCGGATCAAAAGTTATGTCCGTTTTAAGTTTGAGTTACATTTTCAACTAATTTTAGATATTTTATTATTATTTTGATGCTTTGTGTCTTCAAATTGTTATTAAATTATTTTTAATTTATAATAATTAGAAAATTATTAGTTAATTGTATTTTTTAAAATATTTTAAATCCATTTTCACTAAATTTCGTAAATATTAAAATGTAATAGTCTGTTTATACTTATCTAAAACATATTTAGAAAATATATATTATATTTATATCAATATAAATATACTAATATAAAAATATATTATTTTTCATGAAAAATTATTTTTTTTTTTTAAACATAAAATTTATCAACGCTAGGAAAAAGCGTTGATAAATCCCCCCTTTATCAGCGCTACTAAAAAACCGCTGATAAAGGGGTCCCCTTTAACAGTGCTAAAAAAGCGCTGATAAAGGGAGGGCCTATATCAGTGCTAAAAAATAGATGATAAAGGGTCCCTTTTAACAGCGCTTTTTTTAGCGCTGTTAAAGGCCCCCCTTTATCAGTGATTTTTTTTAGCACTAATAAAGGTCCCCTTTATCAGTGATTTTTTTAGCGCTGATAAAAGGGTAGAGCTTCCCTTTCCCATTTTTTAGTAGTAAAGAATCCATGAAAGCAAGAACTAACATCCCATCATCCCGTTTTGATCAAGGAGCAGATGTCCCTGAATAAGGAGTGGATGCTGCCTACCTATGGAAAGCGGGAATGCGGGGAAACAAAGACCTCGTCTCTCGTCCTCGAACAAGATGGGCACGCACACCCCGATGAAATCTTCGGAAATACTTTCAAACAGAGCATCTTTTTGATGAGAAATCTATGGAATTCAGACCCTTGTGATGAGGCGGTACTTTTGAAATGGATTGGTGTGTTTTTAGTTGGACCATAAGGGGATGGCAGCGTTCTCGTTATCATCCCTATGAGGGAATGATGTAGAACCCTGATTCCATCATAGAGGGTGATAGTAGAGATTGAGATCATACCATTGGTCTTTCATATGAAGGTTTGATGCAGGATATTTTTTTGTCATAGAAGATGACCCAGGTTTTGATGTGAGTTTTATGAGCTTATCTTTTGCATTAACTCAGTGGGCTGCAGCATGTATCACACTAAGAGGCCAACTCAATCCTCACCTCTCTTTATTGTACCTCAGATAGGGTTTTTGGAGAAGGTGTGACCAATATTAACACGGTCACCTATCCTCTATCTATGATAATGTTTATAGTAGGTCCAAGAGTCCCCTAGTGAGCCCTGGGTATAGGAACTTGTATCTGTGTATCGAGATCATATTTTTTCCTTCATGAAATGACCTAACCATAGTGCTTCGAGTTGTTCTCAATTTTTTCTCTTTGGGCAGGTCCAAATTAGTAGGACATCATTACGAGGGTCTCTGATCAATTTATAACTCAAGTAGTAGGTTATCCCAGAGCATGCATGCCTTGATAAGAATCAAGTGACCATGTGTTGGTTGTGATATCGAGAATCTTTATCTTAGTGAGAATAAACATCTTAGGTAAACTTCTTGCTGTATTGAGATTAGATATTCTCTTGGATATTTTCAGTAGACTTGTTCTACAAGATTAATTTCATATATCTCAAGGAGTGATATCCCTCAAAATTGAGCATGCTACGAGTGGAACCATATGGATGGGAGTGGATAAAACCTTGATTCTTGTAAATCCATTATAAGTCTAACGGTATGTTCTTGTTTTATGTGTTGTTGACACATACATGTGTTGAGATGACTGTATGTTCTTAGTGGTGTTTTCTTCATGGACTTTTACTTTGTGTTTCAGGGTACCCTACTATGTTTTTTTACTCACCCCTACACAAGATTTTCTGACACGTGTCATGTATTGTGCATACAATTGATGCTTTGATAGATTCCATAGTGGACCAGGGCCAGGTGGTTCTTATAGTGACCTTGCAGACAAGGTTTTCTAATGTGTCTTTAGACATTTGTTTTGGTACCTACCCTTCAGGTTGGTTTTTCTGTGGTGGAGTTCTAGAGGCATGTACTTTTATATTTTTTGGGATTTTATGGTGTCCTCATTTAGCTTCAGTTTTATAATATTGTACCTTGTGTTTCATACATAGTTTTTTCACTTTCCTGCATCTGCAGCTTGGAGTTGTGTGTGTGTGTACATGTACATAAGAAAATTCTTCCCATTTCATTGGAATATTCCTACTTAGTGTTAATCGCCAACCCCTAGCCTCTAGGAGGCAGGATTGGGGTATCCACAACATGGGACTTGGGGGATAGGTCATGAAAGTTTCTCATGATTTTAGGTTAGTACTTGAGGTTAGGACTTAAAATCACACCATTCTGAATATATTTTCCCCCCAACATGTTATAGTTCATGGATAGTCAAACACTAGGGTATAAAATTGATTTTTTTTATATTTTCATGGGATAACACTTTATGATATCTATTATGGGAACCATTCATGTCTTTTTTAATATATTAGACCATTCACTAATGGTTTAAGGTAGGTTACCCCTTTCCATAACCTATAAATTTTAGAATGATAATTTATTACATCATTAAAAATATTTTTTTATTAAATGATATTATTAAGTATATATATGGTTTATTTTGAAGTAAAATAAATTTTTAAATAATTTTTATATAAATAAAATATATTTATCAATTTTGATATATGGATTAACAATGTTTTACTCAATTGTGCTAAAAATGTGTTTTTTCTAATGAAATAACGCCCTATATAAATGATTTCTAGGATTTCATAATGAATTTTGATGTTAAAATTTATTTTAATATATTTATCTAAAAAAATTTGATGATGTTATTGTTAATTTTGAAACAGTTTTTATGGATTTTTTTCTATAGAACATATGAATATCCTTGTTATAAATTTTATATATGTTATTTCTTTTGGAAAAAACACTTGGAATATTCCTGTTTTTATTATTGTTTTCAAAATGGATAATTTTTTCCTAGTAAATGACACCTTTATATTACTGTAATTGATCTATGTTTGGGGATATTTTAATAATGGGTTCTCTAGAGTGATAGTTGTTTATTGCTTATAACTATGTAAATATACATATATATATTTTTCCTTTTTTATTTTTCTTTTTACTATTATCCCTTAACCATAACATAAATGATGGGAAACTATGAGTATCTAGTGGATATTTTGATAACACAACCTATACTAGTTTAGTATCATCCAATTACTAGTGGACCCTAGTCTGCATTTTTCTCTACTTTCGTGTTTTTCACCTTCATTATACAAGGGAGTAAAATATATTATGTTATATTGGGTAGATTACATTGAAGAATGCCAATTTAGACTTATCATGATTAGTATGTTCTTGAAATTCCCCTAAAATCATAGGATTCTAATGATAAATGGTATATGATTATAATGTATTGGTTATGATTCTTAATTAATCTGTTAACAAGCTATTATTTTCATGTTTCCCTTATGCCACTACTGTTTTTATGAATTTTATTCTAATTAATTATTTTTTCCTTTATATTATTTTCTTATAAAGGGTAAACCATGATTTAAATGTTCATAATATTATTTTAGAAATATTTAATGATAAAACATTAAAGAACCCTCTAATTAGAAATTTCTACCCACTATGTTTTATAAAAAAAGAATCATGTTAAAGGTAAAGGGAAATATAATATGATTGGATATTAAACTAAAATGAGGAAAACATATTTTATAATCATTATATTTAAAATATTATAATTTAAATATTTTAAATAAATGGTTATTCATGGGCTGTGGTTCCATTTTTCTTCCCTATTAAGAACTATACTTACCCCAAAATTTGTATTTTTTTAGGTATTGGTTCACCTCTTGACCTCTAAAACAATTGTTTTTTGAAGTAGATAGTGATATATGGTGTAATATAGAGGTTAGTTGGTTATTATATTTCTCTTTTATATCATATCAATTGAATATTCTATTATTGTGATCCATTTCATTATGGGTTTTATTTAAGAAGTTTTTATCATTGATGTTGAATAAGTGAAGAAATTTCATATAATGGATTTAGAGGTGTGGGTTAGATTTTATTTTATCCTTAATTTCATTGATACATGATTATATATTTACAAACATTCATTATATGTAAAGAAACATCATTCAATATTTTCAAAAAAAGTGCTATTTGTTTTATTATTTTTATTATAGAAAAATTCCCATTGATTTCATTATGATTCCTTGTTCTTTTTGTTATCCTTTTGGGAGTAGTAAAACTTCAGAATCCATTACTTGAGATGAATCAAGTGTTTTATGTATGTATGACCTTGGATTATTCTTGTAAAATAATATTCATTTATGATATTCGATATTCATATACTTCTAATAAGTTAATAAGGCATAAATATAGAAATTAAAACTCTTACCCATAACGATCATCTTATAATTCCAATAACCATATCTCTATTATAATAACTATATTTTCACTGATCAAATTTCCTTTCAATAACCAAAATAAAGACATTAAATCAAATAAATTTCACTCAATTATATTTCTATCAAGGTTATATAAAATTTATTCAAAAAAATTATAACTATGTTTTTCATATTTTTATTTCTTATTATGATTGTTTTCAAGGATGAAATATTTGTAAAATACCATGATATATTTTATTTAAATATTATAGTGTTGTTATTTAGTTATCTTTAATACCACATTTAAAAAATTGTATTGTGGAATTTATTCAACCATATTATATAAAGTTCTATCCAGGAGGAAATCATAATGATGATCCATCTACTACTATTGGGATGTCATTGGATTCACAACATCTTTGTGATCCACAAGTTAATATAGTGGATCTTCAAGTTATTAATATCAATGGGGCTGAAGTTGTTGACGGGTCATTCACCCTTCTAGAGGATTATCATATTGGTCTAGGTTCATCTTTAGATCATGAACTGAATGAGTGTATGTAAATGCACAGTCAGGATTCTATAGAGGTTGTGGTTAACGATATTATTGTTATCAATATTCTTATTCATGTTAATGATCCTAATAGGAAAGTAGAGAGGCCTCCCAAGTATGATAATAAGAATGTATTAGGGAAAAAGGGATTCTAACCCCGGATCCAATTCCAAATGATGATTCTATTTTGGAACTACCAAGGGCTAGGTAACTCCCCCACTGTCATTGCCCATAAGAATTTTATTAAGACCAATAATCCTCCATTAATTGGGATTACTGAGCCTAAAATTTTATTTGATAATTTTAGTTCTTTCAATTGGGAAAGTCGTGTATATAGTTTTGTCTCTAAAAACTCTCATAGTAATGATTCTGGTCATTTAATGTTTTTAATCATGATAATGGACATCATGTTTCTTGTGATAGAGGGTCTCAATTCATTAACGTTTATACTATTTCAAAAGGTTACATTCTTACTATTTTTTATGCCTAAGTATCATATATCAATAGATGGGAAATTTGGTGGTATATTTTTATGATTTCTGGGAATATGGATCACAGGTAGATTCTGATCGAAGATTTTAGAACTATTGTGAGGCCTATGGTAAAAATTGGTTCAAATTTTCAAATATTAACCTCTTTTGGAATATCTATGTGCATTGATAAGTTATGTTCTATTGAGCGCTAATTTCTAGCAGTGAAATCACATAGAATAGTTATACTTTTAATGTAATGTATTCATGTTATCTTGATAGATGTCTTGTATAGGTTTATGATGGACGTGGGTCTATGAGTGTTTATGGATTTGTTCTATCTAGGATTCACTCATATCACAATCCATTTCTTATTGGTATCTCAATGTTGGTCCAAAGGGAATCCCCACTCCCATTTAGATTTAATAATGGGTGGATGGTCATTATTTGTTATAGAGAGATTGTTTAGGAGGAATGGGAAGTGGGATATCATGGAATCCCTCTTTATATTTTTCCATGCAAGCTAAAATCAATTAAAGTACTTTTAAAATAGTGGGGTAAGAAATCCTTCTTCATGATAGATGATGATATCAATGTTTATGATAATATGATATCATGTTTCCAAATTTATAATCAGAATCAGAATAACCCCTCTAGGGATTAATTGTATTCTCTTTTCAAGATAGATGAGATTTTGGTTATTAAATAGAGGATAAGTTTAAACATGTTAAATTTCATATGGCATCAAAGTGGTGAGATGAACATGAACCTATTCTATGGAATTAACAAGGAGAAAATAATAAGGGGTGGGATGAATTATCTCAATATTAGTGAGGGTAGGTATTTATCAAATAATAAAATCACTAATGTTTTGATTGGTTATTTTCAAGTTCTTTACTCTGATGATGGCTCAGAGTGTACTCCCAAAATGATTAATAACATTCCAGTTTCTATTAGAGAGCATGAGAACTATTTCCTCACCACCATTCCATCGGTGGAGGAAATTAGAGATGTGAACATTTCTATTAGAATTGATAGTGTGGGAGTTCCAAATGGGTTCACCAATAACTTAATTATGTTCTACTAGGACATACTTTTCCTCGATTTGGTGAATGATATCCAAAAATTTGTTACTCATTCACATATGCCTTCTGGGTTAAATTATAATTTTATTTCTCCAATTCCCAAGAATGAAAATGTCATTGATATCAGGGGTTTTAGACCAGTAGAAATTGGTAATAATCTTCCTAAAGTTCTAATAAAGATAGTTTCCATCATATTGGATAAGTTGTTTAAAGATTTTATCACTATTAATTACTTGGCCATTGTCCTTGGTAGGAGCATTCAAATTTTTATTTTCACTACATCTGAAACTGTCAATCTCATGAGGAGGAAAAAAATGCATGTAAATTTTTTGTTGATGATTGATATTTCTAATCCCTTTGATACTCTCAAATGGAGTTACATTTTTCTACCATTTAGAATTATGGTTTCTTCATTTGTATTATCAGTATGATCAGAGTTATCTTGATCTTTGGAAGGCTCTCCATCCTTATAAATGGGTTACCAAGAGGTTTCTTGGAATGTTCTATTGTTTGAGGCACTGAGATACATTATCATGTGTTCCATTTTCCCTGTTTGAGGAATAATTGATCATATGTATGAATTATACGGACAATATGGGAATTTTTAATAGAATAAATGATGGGAAAGGTATGTTCACACATTTACACTTATTTCATACTGATTATATCCTTCTTCTTGGGTAGTCTTCCAAGAAAACTATTTCAACTAACAAGGTTATTTTTTATCATTATGAAGATGTTACTTTACAAGCTATAATCTTGAACAAATCCTCCGATGTATTTGGGATTGGTATTTCAGTGGAAAGAAAATACATTATTTCTAGATACCTTGGAGTTAAGAGGGGTTTTCTCCCTTTTATTTTTCTTCAATTTACACTCTTTTGGGGTAGGATCAAGAAGTGTTATCTTGAAGAAACATTCTCTAAAATTTTAAATCATATATCTAAATGGTATGTTAAATTCATGTCTTAAGAGGGAAGATTTTTCTTATTCAACATGGCGATAACTTCCAAGTTTATTTACCAATTATCTCTTTATAGATGGCCTAATAGACATATTAGGAAACTCTACAGAATGATCTGGAATTTTATTTGTATAGGATATATTTATTAAAAGAAACTCATAATGGTTTCATGGAAAATTTTCTATTAATACATTATATTTGGGAGGTAATTTTATTAAAGATCATAATATAGTTAATGACATTTTTCTAACAAAATTCACTTGGAATATTTTTAACTTTGAATGATCCTTCCACTAAATTTTTTTCTCATAGATTTAAAGAAAATATGATTAGAGGGTTTTATTATTATATGTTTTATTGTACATATCCTAATATCAAGATATTCTTTAAGGTGTTGATGGTCAATTCTAAAAGGATTGTGTCTATGAAGTCGAGTCTTAATTTTTGGACAACACATTGTCTTGACGAACCACTTATGGAAACAATGAATGTTCATCCTAATAGAATGACAATTTTATTTGATTATTTTTTATCCAACATGTACAGTCAGGATTTGGTAGTTCCATCCCATGTTTCTTCTAAATTTCATCAATACACTTTTTTGGATATGGGTGTCATTATTTTGGTTTCTAATAGGAGTGGGATTTTTAATTGTCAGTATTTTTAATTTTTGGGATTTTTTTTATAGGATAATCTATGATAGAGGTGGAGGTACTCAATCTTGGATTTATTTTTTCATATCAGCATTTCTTTTTCTAACATGATCTTTAATTCACTTAAATATTGAATGAAAAATTTCTTATGCATGAAATTATTCCCTGGGAATAAATTCAATTAAATTATTCCTATCATTTGTGTATGAAGGATGTGGAGCACATTCACCATGTATTTGTTTAATTTTATTTCACTCTCAGGTTTTGGTATTTTATTGAGGAACACTTTGGTGTATTTATTAATATGAGTAGACATGTTGGGAGGTTACTAGAAGTTGTTATGGATAATAGAAATTTTAGAAGGTGGGTGAGAATTTTCTATTGGTTTATTTTTATTCAATGATTGATTTCACCTAGACATCAAGGAATGTGTCACACATTGACAAACACAAGACTGATGTGCATGTAAGAAGAATTTATATTCCTGGATATTTTCCACTACATCATATATTCAAATAGTTTACATGTTCAATTTATTTAATGAACCGAAAATTCTTAGTATGCTTGGTGTGCATGGTAGGGAGCGTAGGCCAGTTGGTGTGAGGTTTATTTGCTAGAAACATCCTATAATTATGTGGATCAATTTAAATGTTGAGGGTGCTTCTTTTTATGATATAGGTCCATCAGTCCAGGGATGGGTCTTTCACACTCCTTGAAGATTTTTAAAAGGGAGTTTTCCTCATTATATTGGAAGTGTGACTGCATATGAGGTTGATTCATTGGCTACAATATTCATTGTTAAGCTAGATATTCATCATAATTAGATTCATTTATAGATTGAATCTGATTCTTAGTTGTTTATTAATGCGCTTAGATCTTGTACCGTGGAGGAACTATAGAGTTTTTCCCTTATATGTATTGAGTGCATTCATTTCATTAAACAACTCAGTTGGTGGGTTTCACATGCGTACATGAAATCTAATTTTGTTTTAGGTGCATTGTCAATGATGGTGATTATAGAGACAAGCTCTATGTGTTCATTTCTTACTCCAGAGCATTGTTCATAAATTCTTGATGCTAACATTCAAGGTGTTACAAGCTGTCATCTTTGTAATACAACTTTTTATTATTCGACTTTGTGCTTTTAAAATTTCAATATATTTTTGGACCGGATCTTGAGATTATTCCATAAGTTATTTTATAACTAAAAATCTAGATAACTTATTAAAAAAACTAAAAATCTAGATCGTTACTTTATCAAACCATTATAAATTATACCCTTGAAATATAAATTTTAATCCTCAATTGATACTATATGGGCTAACTCTATTTTATTATATCATTAGGTTTCAATGAATCTTGTGCATACTAATTTTTTAACCAATTCACTCTAACTATGATAATTTTATTATTGTATTGAACATTTTTATTACAAACAAATATTATCACTCTTTTATCCTCTTTAGATATGTTGAAATACTTTTATACCACCTTTATTTATAGAAAATTTGAGGTTTTGAGTATGTATTTACGTATAATATAACAATGGAACACATTTTGAACCTGGTCTACGTTTTATGATAGATCGTATTTATATAACACATATCATATGTTATCAAGAATTATGAAAGCGTTAATGTTCCTTGGTTTGATCTCTCACTTCATTCTATAAAAAATAAGTCTCATTAATTATACATTTAATATATACAACATCCATGCCAAAAAACTCCTGATCACATTGAAGATTATCATCATACCTCATTTATTGTAATTATAAAATTTTTATTTGTTTCTAAATAGAATGAACATCATGTATCATTACCTATATATATATTTAGGTACCAAATATTTCACTCCCCAATGTTATCCTAGTTCATTAGATTTTATAATACTATCTCAATACCACATCCAACAATAATAAATTGAAAAAAACCTTCTTCTATATCATTGTGAGTAAAATAATAATGGATAACATAAGATAATAAAGAAATTGATGATACGAATGTAACATGGATAATATAATAATCAATCTCATGATGTGTTTGGTTAAGTAGAACATGGGTGAATCTAAGGATATCTAAAATATAGACTATATCTAGATAATCATTGAATAAGAGAATGTCTTCCAAAATAAGGGAATATGTCCTTAGTTTTTAATAATGACATTATGGATGTTGTCCATGGCATAGTGAATCCCTTACAATGACCGAGTATATGATGGTTAAATATGATATGAAATATTTTCCAAATAAAATGGTCATATCCATAGAATATCAAAATCGTTTTGGCAATTTAACTATATTGGATGACCCCTATCATGGAATATCGGACCTCAAAATAGCTATTTTAACTTTCAAACCATATTTTATTAAAGAATAATTATGACATATAGAAATCACAATAATTGTTTCAATCCACCTCCACGATCTAACCACAATATGGAACTTATCAAACCATGCCAACAATTATAAAATATCATATGAAATGATAATTTAAACCTTCCATGATTTAATAAAGGATTTCACTTTAAATTGTTATACAGTAAACCTAATTTAACATTCAACTCTAAGGAATAAATTAATTACAATAAAAATAATTAATTAAATGTTTTTATTTCCCAAAAAATTGATGAAAATTTATTTTACCCATCCTAACTTCTTTTGAACACCCTTAAGACGCCTTTAATTCCCAGAAAAAATATTTAAAATATCCAAAGCAAGTATTATTTTAAAATAAATACTCCTAAACATAGATATATACTTTGGATCTAGATAATATGTGAGTTAAATTAGGGACCCATGAAGCCTTGTCACATTATTTAAAAATATAATCTCAATTTTATCAATTGAGAAACCTTTACAGATATAAATAAAGTGTGTTTATTTGTATGGATATCACACAAAACTCATGGGGAGATAATTTTATTGCATTTTTTCAAAATTCACATGAAAAAATACATTGTGATGTTCTTTTTATTACCTGATGGTATGGATAATGAATGCATCATTACCCTAAATATTTAATTCATTGACATATCATTATAGTATACCAACCACTTTGAGTTATAATATAAAATATATAATTTCATATTTTCTCACCAAATGTTCTCTGATGTAGCTCAATAAATCTTTTTACATACATGATGGATTTTTGAAAAGAACTATGAAAATTATCCAATTATTCCGAATTTATATATGTTTTTAAAGGAACACATATCATTATATAAAATGAAATGAATAAAATAGTATCAATGTTGAATTAATGAATCTTCACTTACTTATGTTTGTTAAAAATATTTTTTATCCCTAGGACATTCATTTTTTCCCCTAATTTATTCTTTGTTCGATGACTGAGATATAATTTTTTTTCAATTTAGTTTGTCATACATTCCCTTATGATACTATCACATAAATTTTTCATAAATTACTATGATGAAATGGGTAGTAGTTTCCTTTAATATGAAAGAATAAATTTTCTTATTCACCATCCTAAGGTGGTTGTGTATTGAGAGCTAAATTTCATTAACAAACTAAAAACATCTTTTTTTAAACATGATAATATTATTCTCTAAGAATATATATTTAAAAATATTTTTATTAGTACTTTTTTTGTATAGTTATCTATAGATGTAATTTAAAAAATACATTATGACAAATATTAATACTGATAAATTCAAGTAATGTTATATATACTTTTTTTTGAATCCTTTGTATTATGAGTCATAGGATAATACATTATCAGTTTTCATAAGTATAAAATCCAAAAACTACTATAAAAGATTTAATAATATCCAATAACCTTCTCCATGTATCTGTAATGTGTGTAAATGTTAAATTAATAGACTCACCAATTGATTCTTAATATTTTATTCACATTCACCATTCTAATAATACTATAATCACTTATATGCTATATTACTTATCTGGATAGATAATTATTAAAAATTTATCATATTGAATTTTTAGTACTATATAATATAATATAATAATGGATATGTATATCTATTTTTAGTAAGGGGCATTAATTAATCATCATTTTCTTTTTTGGAACTACATAACATCACATTTATGTGATAAGATATCATAATAACATCACTTTGTATATCCAATTGTTACTATTATTAAATTTTTAATAGAATATCCCTTTAAATAAATTCCTAATCACCAGTCACAAATGAACTTCATATTCATAATATATCATATAATATATGATAATTTAATTAATAAATACCTCTTAAAATATATCAAGTAAATATTTATATAGTCTATTCATTATGTCCATGATTATTTTTTTTGTGTTTGTATGTCCGAATCAAATCACATAGAACTTAAATTACCTAATTTATTTTCATAGGGGTTTATTTAGAGTATTATTCCCTTTATCCTTCAATAAATGATATCCAGAGTAATGAATAATCTTTTAGAAGTATTATCCCCCAAATATTTAAATGAAAATGCCATCAATTCATGGTAACTAATTATCTTTCCTTATGATGATAATTTTAGGAAATGGAATTTTATCTAATTCAATATTGATTGATCCATGTTCTTGATAAAGAGTATATTTTCACTCCATAGTGACAAACATGGTAATATTTACCCATTTTCAGTATTATCTTATAGATTCTTCTTTTTTTATCTTGGGTATTCTATAAAGGATATATGATATTTTTTAACTTGTATTTTATGTTCTACTATAATTCTTACCACATTATATCAGAGGAGGACCAAAATCCCCATAATAAATTCTCCAATATTTTCACATACAATAGAAACATATTCATTGTTAAAATTTTTATTTACCTCAACCATTTCTTAAAGATATACTTCTTAAATTTCTCTCATTATCCATACTTATGAATGTTCTTCTAATTGAAATACATAATACTCTTTTAATTTTATTAGACAATGTAATTATTTCCAACAAGGAAATGTATTTCATTTTAATTTTAGTTTTTATAAACTATATATATAGTTAACCAATTTAGTCCCAACATATTATCAAATGGAAAATGTTTAAAAATAAAATATTTGAAGGGATTTTTTTCCCATAAATGATAATTGGGGATGAGCCACATATTTTGTTTGAGAAAATAGCTCCATTTTGTGTTTTAATTGGTATCATTACTTAAATGTAAAATAAAATCAAATAAATATTTTAAGAAAACATATATGAGATGAATGAACACTTTAAACCAAAATCAATATATCATTCATCGTTACAGGGTGAATAGATTCTATACATTAAACTAAATTATCATTTTATTCAACTCAGTTATAGTAATGGCATATAATTCCACATAATCCCATAGATAGTTTTATCATTGATTGTCCTTGATGACCCTTTGTCTAGTTCATGGGCTTATATTTTTCTAATTTTTCATACCTTTGGAGTATTACCCCATGTGTAGTGAATTATGTGATTCTTTTTATCCATATATTGTGATGAATGTCTTCATAAAACTATTTGGTCAAAATGATACAATGTGACACAAGAGGGAGTGAATTGTGTGTTTTCAATAATCTTCCAAAATTATTACTTTTAACTCTCTTTGTGATTTATGCAGAGATATAGTGTTTTCTTCTTAATGAAAATATAATCAATGGATAAATAAAATGAACGAAATAAACATTATATAATTGTTTAATTCCAAAAGATCCCCTATTCCACTCCACAAATTACTCTCTCTGTGAGTTTAGTGAATTTCACTAGATTGGTCCTCTTATTACAAGACCTCAAATCCACGGCTGAGTGGAAGAAGTTTACACCTTTAAAATAAGGCAAAACACATAGCCTTCTGGTTCTTTAACCGAGATCCAACTATCCATATTTTAGATCGATATGCTAATATTATACCATAATTTAGTATGAGCAATTGATACTCCACTAAATCAAAAGACTTTGATTTGATGGTTTGGGTTGAAATTCATAGTTTCAGCAGTAGAAAATGACATTACATGGATATTATTCTTCATAAATGAAATTCTTCAAGAAAAAATAGTTTTCAATTTACCTCAGTTTCAAATTATATTCAATAAATATAGAAACACACATCATCAGAAAACTTACAGAAAAATGAGATTTAACATATATTTCTCCAAAGTGTAGTCTCTCTTCAGAGTAGATCAATCACTATATAAATATGGTATAATATATACACAAGAATAAAAATTCATATGTTAATTTATCCTTGTTTTTTTTCAAAATTAATTAAGGTAGAATATATAGATATGACAAATTTTTAGATATTCTAAATCAAAGAAAAATTCCCAAAAGAACGCCAAAAAATAAAATCTGAATTGACTAGGGGATTTATATCTTACCATAAAAACATGAGTGATTTTATCCTAAAAAATGGTTCATTCAATCAATAAAAATGATCTTTAAATCAGCCTGATATTCTATCAATACCATTGCATGAATCTTCGATAGAATCTCGGTTTTAAAATTTTGATAATGAGTAGACAAACGTAGGGTTGAATTGTGTAGTGTAGATTTCCTTTGTGTAGCATATGGTCCCCTTGCATAGCATAGGGTCCTTTGTGTAATGTAGGGTTCCTACCAATGTACATTTCCTTTACCAGAATTTCATCTCCACGTAATGAAGGGATGATGATCAATACATTCATCCTTTTCAGTATAAGGATCCAAATGTAGCATTGATTAACCCTACATTCAAATTCTTGAACATAGGGAATGAACAATAAATCCAAACTCCAACATAGGGTTTATATTGAATACATTTTTTGATTCCCGAACATAGGGTTTCCTCTCTATACACATAAAATCTAGTGTAGCATAGGGATGATGAACCATACATAGACTATTCAGTATAGCATTGGGATGATGAACCACATGTTCAATTTCCAGACATAGGGTTTGAACAGTGTTTCCATAACACATTCCATAGCTCAAATTTCATCAAAATATAAATAAAAACATGATATATATTCCTAAATCATTCTGAACATAACCTCATTAGAAAACAAACA
This sequence comes from Viscum album, assembly GCA_963277665.1. Taxonomy (NCBI): domain Eukaryota; kingdom Viridiplantae; phylum Streptophyta; class Magnoliopsida; order Santalales; family Viscaceae; genus Viscum; species Viscum album. The sequence goes on along the minus strand of OY728151.1, from coordinate 496,315,022 downwards.
TAGGTATCTATGTGTATCAAAATATATATATAATATAAATTATTATTGAGACAATACTTACCCTAAAATATCCCCCTTTTTGATGATCATAAAACCCATAAAATAATTAATATAAAATATAGGAATTTTAAATATTAATAATGTATTTAGTTTTCATAGTAATATTTCGATAAAAAAATTTGTTTCCCAAGAATATCAAAAATATGAAAATATTCTCCCAAAATATGAGATATGGTGGTTCCCAAATATTCTCCCCCTTTTGAGATATCAATAAGAAATTATTTTGAAAGAATAAAAGATATAAACCATAACTAATATTGCATTATAATGGAAATGAAATTTATACTCTACTATTAAAAAATATGTTTTGTGAGTTGGAAATATAAAGTTAAACACAAATAGCCCAAAAAGAAAAGTATAATATAAAATGAAACAAATATAAAAGTAATGTAAAGTGAAGTAAAGTACAATTCATATCAAATGTTCAAAAAATTAAAGAGTTTATCCCAACATAAACTTAAGAAGTATTCAAAATGAGGGGTTGTGGTCAGATTGGATTCCTTATTATGAATCTCCAAAAGTAGTTGTTTTTGTATCTGGATTAGTATTGGTCTTAAAACAGTTTGATTTTCAAGTAGCTTCACCAATAGTCTCTGAAAATAGTTTTTGAATATTGTTCCATTGTTATGGTAGCTTCATTAAATCTTAACCAACCATTACATTTTCCACCTGAATCGCCTTAAAGAATTCATTCACAAACTCTTGATAAAATAACAGATTTCAATCTCTGTCTAACTTGATGAATAACTGGTCCCATCCAGGATTCATTATAGGTCATTTGACTAATCAATTCTTTTTTATTGTCTAGAAGCGCATTCATAGGAATAATATCACACTGTAGAGTGTTCAACCACTTATTGGACTCGTCCATCATAGTAGTTATTTCTTCAAATATCCTTATCATATTAGGTGAAGTAGTTTGATGAGTATAGGTCAAATATTGATGAATATCCCTAATAGACTGAAATTATCTTCCTAACACAAGCTTCATCTCATCAAAATAAGACTTTTTCATATATTCCTTTTTCAAAGATCTGAACTCTCTATGAAAATAAATAATGAACTATTCAATATATTTCATAGAAATTATTTTTTCTTGACCATCATTGAGTTGATTTTGAAGAGAATAAAGCTCATCTCTGGGAACATTTTAACTTCATAGCTCCACAACCTTATTCTTCTCATCTTCTAAATATTCTCTTAAAGATGGGTTCTAGATCTCTAAGAACATGAACATTCTAATAAAAGCTTCATCATAAGAGTCATAAGATGCTGGAGTAATGTGACTTGAAGGATTTACACCTTATACAAGATCCAAACTTTGTTCTTCTTGAAATTATGATCTGTTTCTCAAAATAGATCCTTCTTCAAAAATAGAATTATGAATAATGACTAAAAGGTTCACAGGGGTAGAAGCATATTCCTTGTGAACTTCTTGACTATGAGCCTCTTTCTCAACAACCACATTCACTTGAGCCTCTTTTTCATCTATATTTTAAGATTCTTCCACATATTCTAGAATTTTGATTGAAATTATTCTTCTTTTAAAAAGAAGACCCTCTTCAGGTCTAGATATGGCATCTTCATCTGACCTTTGTCATACAAAACTGACAGATGGAATCATCATCTTCTCCCCCTAATCATTTTCAATCATCTTCTATTGTTTTTCATCTCCAAGTGGTAAAATACTATTGTAGTAGTTTCTATAAACATATCTTAGTTTCTTAATAGTCTCATCATTGAGAATGTATCATTGATGATATCTTTTTCTAGGAGAAATATTTAAAATTCTTACTTTTCTAAGTCAAAAAAGAAAAGAAATGATCTCTCAATAAGTATATTATCTCAACTTGGATTCTTTGTGACATCAATGATTATTATATCCTAACAAAAATTAAAGGAAATTGAACTTAATTGGGTTCAAAAATAAATATTTAGCATACACATCAGGGTACAGAACTTTTTCTAGCTCAGATGTTCTAGGAAAAATCATAGTCTGAATAAACTTCATTAGGACTCTTCTATCAACAGTAAGGTCCTTAATCATCAATTTCTTGATGATTCTTATCCTGCTCAAAAAAACATAATGCCCTCTAATTTATACATTTCATCACAAATATTTCTCATGTAAAAATGATAATCCCACTTAAGGGGATAGCACAATAAATTAGTTATATCCATTGAAGAAAGACAAAATTCTTTGTCATCAATCATAGAGATTATAGAATCTTCATCTATTCCAAAACTCAAATCAGAATTTCAATATAATTATTTTACTTCTATTTCAAATATCGTAAGAGTGTTATCATAGATGAAAACAAAATCTAGTCCTTGAAATTGAATTTTTTTCCTTTAATGGAATATTAGTTTCATTTAATTACTCAAAATGAATCATCTTAACATGAATAACATTTTAAAACATTGATGGGGGTACATAGACACACCGAAATCAGCAACGTCTGTTATTCATGGAGTTTCCATTTCTAAAATTTGTGTGACTGAAGGTTCGAAAGTTTATGGTTTTGGTAAACTAGGATAAGAGAAGCTCTGTAAAAAAAGGGTGTGAATGAGATGAGTGGAAGAAGTAAGACGGTTCTTTCACATCATTTTAGAATTTACTTATTAAATTTTCATTTTGAAAAGACAGATAAAAAATAAATTGATGTGAATTTATTTTAAATCATATCAATACGCAACCAAAAAAATTAATAAACAATTAAATATAACGTATACAGTTTATTTAAGATAAAAGAAAAGATACTGAGAATAGAATAAATTAATAAATATTCATTTAAAATTAAATAATCATAAATCTTCCTTAATATAATCAAAACATGCCCTGGAAACACTAAAAAAATAGTACATTAAAGAGGGTTATTTAGAGGGGTTATGCACAACCTCCTCTAAAATCAATTTTTGTATAATTAGAGGGGGTTCCATAGAACCCTCTATAATAATAAAATTTATAGGAGGTTATGTACAACCCTATCTAATAATCAAATTTTTAGGGGGTTATGGACCCCCTCTAATTTCTTATATTTGAAGGGGTTTTGAACCCCTTATAAATTTTTTAACCTTTATTTTTTAATACCCAGTTGGATTTTAGAGGAAGTTCAAAACCCCCCTCTAATATAAAAAATTATTGGGGGTAAAAAAACCCCTCTAATGTCTTAAATTAGAGGATGTTCAAACCCCCCACCCCCACCCCTAATTTCTTATATTTGAGGGGGTTCAAACCCCCTCTAATGTCTTCAAAGTATAGGGGGTTCAAAACCCCCACTAATGTCTTCAAATTACAGGGGGTTTAAAACCCCTCTATTGTCCTCAAATTAGAGGGGGTTCAAAATCCCCTCTAATTTAAGAGATTAAAGGGGGTCGTACTTTTTTAAAAAAAACAACTTACATAATATATATATATATTTATTTATATATAATTAAAACACAATATATAAATATATTTAAATACCATATAAGAAGATATTATAGAAAATATTTATATGATTGTATTTAATTGTATTTATATATATACATAAATAAAATTGTATAATATTGTGTACATTAATACATATTTATTTTTTATAAATTCTACATATAATATATATATATATATAGATAAATAAATTTAATTAAAAATATATCATATAAAAACCCAAGATTATGGTTTTTATAATTTATATTATAACAATAAAAAATATATTTTTAAATAATTTGTTTATGATTTTATATTATATCTAATTAATATTATTTGAAATATAATTTATAAAATATATATATTAATTTACACAATACTATACAGTTATATTTATTGAAATACATATATATTAATGTGCATAATAATACATATATGTATTGAAATACAATATTGACATATTTTTATAAATTGTACTTCATATAATACTAATTATCTATTTTTAAAAAATTTATATCATATAATATTGATTATATTTAATGTACATATTTGTTATATGAAATATAAATTTGTATTTCATATAACATTATATAAATATTTGAATAAATCATATTTCAAATAATATTAAATATATATAATATAAATACTTTTATAAATTATAATTCATATAATTTTAATTATATATTTTTTTAAAATATATTTTATATAATATTGATTATAAATAATATACATGTTAATTATATATAATATAAAATTGTATTTCATATAACATTATAAAAATATTATTATAAATCATATTTTTTATAATATTAAATATATATATATATATATAATATAAATATATGAATAAATTGTATATCATATAATAATAAATAAATATATATTACTTATGTAAAATATTTTAGTTTTTATACAAATATATATATATATATATATATATTAATGTAAATAATAATAAATATATGTATTGAAATTCATTATGTAGATATATTTTTAAAGACCTTTTATATAGATATATTAAAGCGCATGCATATATTAAAGTGTATACATATATAAATATAAAATATATATATATATATATATATATTTGTATTTATAAAATATATAATACATATTTGTAAGCATATAAATATGTAATATATATTTATATATTTTTTTGTATAAACATATTAATATATTAATATATAATATTCATAAATATATAATATATATAAATATATTATATTGATATATTATATACATATAAATATAGTAAATAATATATATGTTATTATATAAAATTATTTAAACATATTATGAAAATAATCTTTAGGATAACAAACAATACCATGTACATAATTATTATCATGTGTATAATAAATATAAAAGTCAAAATGTCATAGTGGTAGTCAGACCAGGCGCTGGTAGGGTTGGCGTTTAAAGCGGTTAGGTGTTCGAAACCCACGGGGTGGAAACTTTTACAAGATCTATCAATTTTTATAGGCGCGGTCAAATTGTTGGTCATCAGCAAATGGTAGAGGCTAGTTCGAGCGGGGTGGGACTGGAGGGGGTGGGGGAACAATGGATCGGAGTGGGACGCGTAGGGGGTAGAGGGGAGTAGAGGGTCAGAGCGGGGGCACGTACAGGGTAGTACTAGAGGGGGAGGGGGGAACGGGGTGAGTGGAGGGAACTAGAAGGTTAGGGGAAGGGTTGGGGTGAACAAAAAAATAAATAACTGTTTAAAAAACATTAGGGGCACCGTAAACCGGCCATAAAGTTGTGTTAAATTAGGGGTGGTTATTAAAAACTTCCCCTTAAGTTTCATCAAAATATGAATTTAGGGCGGTTTAAACCTCCCCTAAAATTTATATGTTACATAGAGGGGGTTTAAGCGCCCACAAAATGACCTGATTCTCGATAATTTGGTCAACATTAGTGGATTTTTAAACCCCCACTAATCACCAAATGTTTTTGTAATGGAAGTGGTTTTTTGGAAATATTAGCTAGTTGATATTAGGTATTAACAAATTCGAAATACATATCCTTTTTAAGAACATGATCTCTTAGAAAATGATTCTTTATATCAATATGCTTAGTCCTAGAAGGAATTATTGGATTTTGTTTTGAAATATTTAAATCACTAGTATTATCACATAAAATAGGTGTAGTATTAAAATTTAGTCTAAAGTCTTGTAGAGTATTTCTCATCCAAAATATTTGTGCACAACAATTTCCAGTAGAAACATATGTTTCCTCATCTGTTGATAGGTAAATTGAGTGTTTTTTCTAACTCGGACATGACACTAAAGATTTCCCTAAATAGTGACTGGCTCCTAAGGTGTTTTTTCTATCTAATCTATAACCTTAAAAATTACAATCTCAATATTAAATTAACTTAACATTATAATTTTTGGGGTAAATAAGATATTGAAAAAATATCCATTTAAATATATAAAAATTCTTTTAATATTAATATGGGATTCTTTTGGATTTGAATGAAATCTAGCACATAGACATATAGAAAACATAATGTATTGTCCTCTAGAAGTAAGATCTAACAAAATAAAAACATACCACTATATAGCTTGTTGTCAACTAGTTTTTATGCTTCATCCAAACCAAATTTTATATTAGTATACATAGTATTTTTATTTGTCTTGTTGTTTTTAAGATCAAATTTCTCGATAGATGAGTAATATATTTACTTTGATTCAAAACATTTCCATAATATTTTTAATAAATTTGATATCCTAAAAATAAATTCAAATATTCCATCATAATCATTTAAAAAAGAATTTCATTAATTTTGAATACTCATTACAAACTTATTATTTTTTGAACCAAAAATAAAATCATTGAGATTAATTTTTACTAATAAAATATAAAGAGCTAAATGTTTTTTTAAAATGTGTTGGATCTGAAAATCCAAATATAAATCCATTTTTTCAAAATAAAAGAACTTAATCTTTTATACTAACCTCTAGGTTCTTGTTTAAGGCCATAGAGATATTTAGTAAGTTTAAAAATAGAATTTGGTTTTTAAGGATTTTTAAAACTATGAGGTTGTTCAATATAAACTTCCTCCATTAAATATCCCTTTAAAAGGAAAATTTAACATCCACCTGATTTAATTTAAAATTCATATGAGATGCATAAGCTAAAAAGATAAAAATTTATTCTAATCTAGCTACAGGGGAAAATGTTTCATCATGATCTATACATTCTTCCTGATTGTATCTTTTAGATACTAATCTAGCTTCATCTATGGATATGAACTCTTGATCATCCTATTTATTTCTAAATACACACTTGGTTCCTATAACTGATTAAGAGGTTGGTCTTTTTACTAATTAAAAAACTTCATTCCTTCGGAATTGGTTTAGTTTTTGTTTCATTAAAAACTTCCTACGTTCATCTTCTAAGGTTTCTTTAATAGATTTAGGTTCTATATAAGAAAGAATGGAATAAAATTCAGCCATGTTTCCTAAATTTCCTCTAGTTCTTATTCATGTGTATAGGTCTCCTATAACTATTTCTAAAGGATGGTTTTTGAGGGTTATAGACTATCTAGGAAAGGCACTTTCAGGTTCTTCAGTTTTATGTTCTTAAGAACTGGACTGAATTTTATTAATATCATTTCCAAAATCAACTTTAGGGTTTTAATGTGTCATGATGTTAAATGAGTCTGCAATTCCATATGTTTGATCCTTTTCATTAATAAAAGGGTTTATTTCATCAAACTTCAAATGAACTGATTCTTCAACAATCCTTGAATTTTTATTAAATTTTCTACAGGCTTTGGAAGCAGCAGGATATCCCAAGAATATTCCTTCATTATATTTTCGATCAAACTTACCAATGTTTTCTATAGTATTTAAGATATAAACCTTGCATCTATAAACATCAAAGTAAATTACTTTAAGTTTTATATTATTCTAATGTTTATAGGGTTTCCTTTTAAAATAGTTCTTATTAAAACTCTATTCATGATATATTAGTTTGTGATTACAAATTCTACCAAAAAATATGTAGTAAGATTGTATTCATTCAGCATAGTCTTTTCCAATTAATGAATAGTTCTATTTCATATTTCAATGGTTCCATTTTTTTGAGGTTTTCTTGGTGTAGAGAAGGTGTGTTTACTACCCATATTTGAGTAAAATAATTAAATTCTTGATTATCAAATTATCCACCATGATCACTTCTTCAAGAAATTATTTTAAATCCTTTTAAATTTTGAAAAATTTTACAAAAATATTCTAAAACAATGAAAACTTCACTTCTGAGTTTTAGAAAATTTTCCCAAGTAAATTGAGAATAATTAACAACTAAAAGATAGACATATAATTTACCATCCAAGCTTGATAATCTTGATGGTCCAAACAAAACCATATGGATGAGTTATAATGGTTTAGATGTAGAAATTTTGTTAATATATTTGAAATAATATTTTTATTTTTACCAATTTTTCATGCATCACAAAATCTATCATTATCAAACTTAAGACTAGTCAAATCAGAAACTAACTATTTATTAGAAAATTTATGTAAGGAATATATATTTTAGTTCTCATGTCTTCTATAAAAAATATATGATTCATTTGTCATAGTAGTTAAAAAATTCAATTTCTATTTACATAAGGAATTCAAATCCAGAGTATAAATATTAATAGTTCTAGGTGCTCTAAATTTAAGCAATTTTCTTTAAAGAAAGTGCAGTAATTGTTAGAAAAATCAACATATAATCCACAATCACAAATTTGAAAAATACTCATCTATTAGTGTTTTAACCCTTAAACATACATTACATTGTTGATTGAAATAGTCTTTGGATCTCTAACCGTTCCACCTCTAATATGTTTTCCTTTCACATTGTCACCAAAAGTGACTAGTCCTCCCTCCCTTTTTGTTAGTATATGTAAATTTGATGAGTCTCCACTCATGTGTCTGGCATATCCATTATCCATATACAATATGATGTTTCTATTCCTATGGTCTATTTTTTATAAAATCAATTAAACATGTGTTTGTTTTGGAACCCAAATTTTTTGGGGTCATGCAGTGTTAGCAAGCAATGATTTGGGAATACAGATCTAATTTATCTTTCTGTAATTTATATTACTTGCTTCTGACATACTTTTTGAAATAAATCCTATTTTAATACCACTAATTTTACTATTTTTTAAATGAAAATTATTAGATAACTGACCTTATGTTCCACAAAATTAAAATGTAGAATTTTTTGAAATAGGAACAAAATAATTTTTATTCAATTTTAATTTCTTACCCATGCTTCTTATTCCAGGTAATTCTATTTTAAGGAAATACTTTTACAGAATTTCATTAAAAACATTTCTCCTTTAGTAAAAGTAATTGCAGTACTCTAATAATATTCTACTTCATCCTTCCATTCTTTAACCCTTTTTTCATGGTCAATACAGTTTGATGTAGAAGAAATCATCTTTTAAACTAAATCTTGATGTTTCTTTAACATAGTATTTATTTCTATTAAAATATAATTGTGAATATATTTTGATGATTTAGGTTTCCTTAATAAAGAATCATATTTATCTTCAAAAATTGTACAATAAGCAGCAAGTTTACCACTTGAGAAATTATCAATACCAGAATTAGAAGAGTAATAGAATTTTACCTCTTCTTCTTTAGCCATAAAGCACATGTTGGATTACAATTTTTGTGTCTTTTTATCTAAATATGATTTTGAAGAGCTAATATATTCTTTTGATACAATCCACATAGCCTTCGTGGCTCTTTTTCTATTAAACTTATAATCATTATTCTTTTGGTATCTCTTTTTTTGACCTTTTTCTTTCATCTTTTAATTGAGGGAAATCATGTCTGATGTGACAAAATTGTTTGCATTCATGTCATAGAACTTTATATAGTTATCTATTATCCTTATCAAAGGATTTTCTAAAGCCTCTTTTCATCATGTAGAATTTTTTGAACTTTCTTTCTCACTGATCCATTTCTATTTTAGAATATGAGGAGTCTGAATGTTTATATTTTTTATCTTCTTGCTTTATTTTTTGGCTATGTTTATGAGATTTTACATTGAGAGTATTATTTTTCTTTTTCACTATCAGCTTTAATTTCTACTTCATACGTCATCAGTTTTCCAATTAATTATTTCATTGTTAGATTCTTGATAGGTGATGATTGACGAATAGATGTAGATATATAATTCAATTTAGTTGTTTTTACTTTGAGTACATTCAAATGTTGATCAGATTTTTTGATGGGTTCTCCCAAGGGAGTAATATTATTGAAAATATTTATTAACCTTCCATTTATATTTGTGACTCTTTCTAAATCAAACATTCTAATTGTGTTAAACTTTAATTTTTTCTCTATATCTCATATATCAAAAAAAATTGTTCATTCCTAGGAAACTATAATAGTTTTCCAAATCTCATAGGCAGTAAGAAATTATGAAACATGTTTAAATTAATTTTGTATAATTTTATAGATAATAAAATTCATATACTTATAATTGATGTTGTATTCATCTTCTGTTTGAGCAGTCCAAGTTTTTGGTTTTTCGGGAATCACATAAAGAGTAATGATATTTGAGTAAACACTAAATCCAATATTCTTTAGAAATATAATCATTCATGATTTACATTATCCATAGTTTTAACCATTAAAGTATGGATATTTTACCATATATTTTCCTTCTCTTAGATCATCCATTTCCATCTACTTTTTGTAGACCTTATACTTTAATATTTCTATAGAATTATCTAAAATATCTCCTCTGATACAAATTATTAGGTTGAAATAGTAAAAAAGTAAAACAAGAGGGTGTGAATTGGGTCTTTTCAATAATCTTCCATAATTCGGAATTTTAAATTACTTTGATTATTATAAAGATATGTAGTGTTTTATTTTTAATGAAAAGATAAGTAGTGGATAAATAGAAAGAAAGAACACATCTTTTTATTTTGGTTTGGGGCACAAAGATCCCCTAGTACACTTCACCAATTAATCTCTCTGTGATATTGATTAATTCCACTAGAATGGTCCCCTTATCACAAGACCACAAATACATAACTGAGTGTATAGAGTTGACACATTTAAAAAAAGGATACACATAGAGCCTTCTAATTATTTAACTGAGAACCTATTATCCACAACTTTGATCGAGAAGCTGATACTACACCACAACTGAGTATGAGTAGTTAATACTCCAATAAATCAAAAGACTTGCATTTGATGGTTTGGGTTGAACATCATAGTTGCAGATACAAAAACTGACATTTGATGGATGTTATTCTTAAGAAGTGATGTTTTTCAATAAATAATAGTTTTGAAGCGATTCCGGTATAAAATGATCTTCAATAAAGATAGAAATACACAGTAATAGCAAACTTATAGCAGAATGAGATTTAATATGTATGTCTCAAAAGTGTAGTCTATCATTAGTGTCGATCATTCATTATAGAAATATGATAAAAGATATTCACAAGAATAAAAAATCATTTGTGAATGTATCCTTATTTTTCTCAAAAGTAATTATGGTAGAATATATAAATAATAATGCATCCTTCAATATTCTATATATAAGAAAAACACCTCAAAGAATGCACAAAATTAAAATATGAATTGACCAGTGGAGTCATAACATCCCTTAAGAACGAGAGTTATTTTTTCTGATAATCATGGTTCTTTGAATCAATCTAAATGATCCTTGAATCATCATGACATTCTTTCAATACCACTTGATGAATCTCTGATAAAATATCAATTTTAAAACTTCGATAATGAGTTGAAAAACATAGGGTTGAACTATATAGTGTAGGTTTCATTTTCCTAGCGTATGGTTATTTTATGCAGTGTATGGTTTCTACCAATGTACGGTTCCTTAACCATACTTTCATCTCTGAATAATGTAGTTATGATTATCCATAAATTAATCCTTTTTATTATATTGATCCAAATGTATCACTTAAATACCATGCATTCAAATTCCCGAATGTAGGGTATGACCAGTGAATACATACTCTAACATAGGGTTGATATTTCATACATTCGTTGATTCCTAAAAATAGGGTTTCTGCACTATATTCTTAATATCCAACATAGCCTAGGGATAATGAACCATATGAAAACTGTTTAGTGTAGAGTAGGGATGATGAAACATTTTTCCAATATCCGAAAGTAGGATTTGAACAGTGTTTCCATAATGAATCTTGTAGCTCATATTTCATTAAAAATATTAATAAATAATGATATATATTCCTAAAACATTCTTAACATAAACTCATTATAAGAAAAACATGGGTATTTTTAGCATTAAAATCAATATATAAGATATAGTATTATTGAGACAATACTTTCAAAATAAAAACATTATCAATAATTAAATTTCTAGAACTATCATTTTATACATATTAATGATTTCATAGTTTCATTATGCTATTTCATTGCATTTTTATTTCTATAGATTAATCATATGGGTATGTGGTTATAATGTCTATCACTTTCTTTTCAATTTGATCATATATTATTATGTTCCATCCTTTTTATATTATCTCTATATCAATGTGAGAACTTCCAAACCCATATCCTATTTATAAACATATCTAAAAAACATCATTACAACTCCCAGTGTAATTAATAACATGAGATCTTTAAATATATGGTTTTGAGATAATAATAAATTTATCAATATTAGTATCATGGTTTATAAAAAAATAAATATAAATAACATACATGAATTTTAAAATTTTCCATTTATTTGGTAATATGTTCATTCTATTTGTTGTTTATATATAGAAATTATATCTCTGTTTTCATAAAAAAATTGAATGTGAGAAAAGAATGTTATCAAATATTTTTATATAGTCATTACACACCTTTTATTTAAAAAAAATACTTTAGATTTTTATTATTAAATAATTTATAACATTTATTAGTGTCACATTTGATATGGTGTATGGGAATAGCATCATTTTCGTTTTCAGAATAATGATGAAAAAATATCATTTCTATAATGTTAAAAATTATTTAACCAAAAGATATTATATGATCCACTGAATATAGTGTACCTTATCTCATAATGGAATTAATAGAAAATTTATATTGCTTATGTTATGGTATACTCCCACCATGGTTTGGTTTATTACTCATAATTTAGTAGAATTCACTAAGTTCCTTCATTAGGTTTTTAATTGTACCTACCAATGCATTAGGAATATTATTTGGATGATCATTTAATTATCTACCACATGTTTTATTCTCAAAATTTTCTATATATTACATAATTTTTTAATTTTTAAAATTCTTCACGAAAAATAAATCGATAAATCATTGAAAAAACCAATTCCTAATGGAAAAGATTTGTTTGGTTTAGTATTCTTAAAATATAAGATATTTTAATCTATATTAGGACATCTATTATGATCAAGGCCATTTCCAAAATTAATAGAAAATTTCTCATGTACTAATTATAATGACCTATAAATCATATAAATGATTATGGTGTAATGATAAGAAAATATACATAATTTCCGATGTCCTATAAATAAATGATTTAGTGTCATTGAAAATTGCATTCAAGAATAATTTATATATTTTTAAATTTTAATCATTATTTTAATCCTTCCTCAAATCCAATATATATACTAATAAAAAACATCTTGATGATTAAGATCCCCTAGGGGATTATATCAAATAAATATATGGAAAAATTTGAATAAGGGGAGAAAGGATATAATTGTGAATTCATAAATTAAAATGAGATCACAAGAGAGAATAATAATCATTATCAACTGATAATCAAAATATCACAATTATATGAATATGGTAATCATATAAAGGATACATTGAATATCCCACAATATTAATAATTAAATATGAAATCAATATGTTTTGAGTTACATCCCACTCACCATAACATAGTTGGGATTGTATCCCTTTCAATATCTGAGATATTGTATCTATTTAAATAAAATATTTACCCAATTAATTAAAGGAATTCATAATTATATTCCCACCTATTAAATATTTATTTTTTATAGATCATGTGTTCCTCATGAAAAATAATTTTTATGTTTCGCATATATTAGTCAATAATTATTTTAAGGATAACCCTTGTTAAAATATATTATAATTTAATATGAGTCTCATATGTAACTCCATATTATTATTCATGGTGAAAATGGTAAAATTATAGGAAAATACCTATAAATTTATGGATCAAGGCTTAATGGTAGGAAATGTTCTAAAAATAAAAAATATTTTTATACTAAATACAAGAAATAAAGTTAAAATTTTGATGTGGGGTGAAATTGATGTAAGATTTATAAATGATCATATCAAAAATTTCATGATATTAAATATAAGAATTAATATTATAAATAATTATAAATAGAAATTTCAATCTATGATAATTTATAATGTAAAAGAAAATAAGATATGTGATTGAAATAACATTAAATTATTCTAAAATATGATAGAGGAAGGGATATGCATTCAAATTTAAGAGAGTAATGTTTTATATAATGTCATAATCATCATAGAAATATATTTAAAAAAATATAAAAACCAAAAATAGCAGTAAAATGTAGCAATACCATAAATAGGTTATAATAAAATGTATAAAAAATTATAATAAGTGAGTATTAAATCCAAAATGAGAGATAATGGGGTTTGAATCCAATTACTATAAGACTCATATTCTACTAGCACACTTAGTCCTCCTTTATACAAATTTTTTATTATTTAAAAAAGATATTTAATTTTTTCTTATAAAACTATGTTATTTTTAAAATTTTATATAATCTATAAATTTTTATTAATCCTTAATTTTATATTATAGCTATGAGGAAACGTTTTCTTCAATTTCAATAATTTTTTTCATTAATTTTTTGTTAGTGTATTCTATTTTTCAATGAGTTCCACTATTTTCAGAATCATGGAAATAAATCAAATGACACACACACACACACACACATATATATATATATATATGGACATAAACATTAGAAATAAATATTATTGAATCACTAGAAATAATTATTTTTCTTCTGTTCCCATATATCTATTAGTTTTAGTGTTTTAGAGAACATGGTTATAACTGTTACATAACAAACCCATAAATTAAATAGTGGACACTTCTACACAATATACACTTTTTAAAAAATTACAATAACTTTAAAATGAAACCAATTTTATTTAAAAGTATAATCATAATGAAATTTAAAATAATTTATGATTATTTTTCTTACCAGTCCTTAGACCCAGTGGATAACATTTTAAAGTCATTGGATGAGCACAAAAATCTATATAAGGGAAATAAAAGAAATAATAAGAAACCATTTTTTATGAGCACTTATATTAAATTAACATTTTTAAAATAAAATTTGTGATCAAAATAAAGAAAATTATTATAGAAAGAGACATTCATGATGATTATTTTTTATAAAAAAATTAATAAGAAACATTTAATAAGAAATTAGACAAAAATAATTCTTACTTGAATCCATGTAAAATAGATGAAAACCTTTTTACACAACTATACTTCCAACCCTTATGCAGAGCAATATATATGTGACATTAAACATAACATCAGTCTATTACCCTTTAAAATAATAATATTTATATAAAAACTCCTAACACACATATATAATTATGGTAATTTTCATAGTACATAATTTTCTATATAACTCTTACAAATGGAATATTTAATACGGCCAACTTCCATAACCAATTCACTTGTGGGATATCTTGAATCCACCCATACATGGAATATAATAGATCCACCCATCAATGGTTTATAATAGAACAACTTGTCATTGGTTTAGTAATGAACCACACATCATAATAAAAGTTCCAATGAAAATCTAAAATAATCATAACACATAAAAAATATTTTTTCACCCATAATAAAACACTTATGAGTATTGAAATATTCATTATTTTTTTCGAATATAATATGAATATCAAGAAGGAAGGTTTTTTTAATAAAAAATAGATTATTTTTAAGGAATTATAATATTGAATAACCATTATAGATGTTATAATATCCATTGTTTATATATACGTTAAAATAGAATATTTTATTTTTCTTTTCTAAATAAAATAAAAATGTTACATATATAACAAAAAAATAAATTACATTTTACAAAATTATTAAATTAATATATGAAATATAATTTATGCTAAGATTAAATTATATATATAAATACGTCTATTAAATAATTTTAAATATATATACTTGGAATAAAAATATTTCAAAAATAAATTTTTTAAATATTTAAAACCATATTTTTAATGTAAATAATCCTTCAATATGAGTCAAACACATTTCCTAAATGCCTTATTTTCATAAATAATTTAATTATGTTTTTTATTTAGTTTCTTTCAAACATTTTTCCTGTTTTTTATTTCATTTACTTTCTTATATGTAATAACTTATTCAATTATGTTCATGTCTGATGTTCAAATGTTACACATCCATATATCCAAAAATTCCATTTCCATAATGAAAACGGTAAAATATTTAATTATTACATAATATCAACAATAAAAATAATGAAAAAATTATAATTTATCTAAATTTATTATCTTTTCAAATCCAAACTTGGAATATTTTCATGAAAAATGAACTATGTTACAGTCATCGAGATGGTATGTCATATGGACGCATGAGTAACATTTTCATTCTCAAACAATCATAACAAAAAGAAAGTAAGTATTAATTTATCATTCAATAATGTTAAGTATTTCTTAGATACCATATAAATTCATTAAATATATATATATATTTCTTCCACATGATGTAAAATTAATCACATTGCTACGTGGATGTCGTAGTCCACATGAGCGCACAAATGACGTTATCATTTTCCAATGAATGTAAATGCAATAAATTAAATGATATATTATCATTTAATAATGATAAATATTTCACTAAAGACATATATATATATATTAAAACCATAATTAGAAATACTCATCAGTGATGGTTATGAAAAATAAACAACATCATTTCTTGGGGCGATGGTAAACTGTACACAAGTATGACGGTTTTGTTTCCCATTCGATGGATGAGGATATTTATATGGGACATTCCATAAAAGTAACAACATATCAATATATGGAATATAATATTATTATATCTCATCACTGTAAAGGAAGTATTTAATTGTGTAGAAAAATAAATAAAACAAAAACACTTTATTACAAACTATACCTCTAATCCCGAAAACAACATATGGTTTACACAAAAAGATTCCCTAGGATGGTTTTGGACCAATTCATGGGCTGTATGATGTGTATAAGGATTTAATGAATGTAATTATGTTAGTATTTGAGGAACTAAAATGTTTTTTAGTGTGATTAGAAGAGGATAGAAGGTACCCTTTTATAAGAGAGGAGATGGCCAGTTTTGGAATTTATTAAAGTATTAAAAAAAATATGTTCATATTCAAATGGATCCAAATTTATGTTATTTGTATATAATATCATGATGAATATAATTTCCCCCATAATAAAAAAAATTACTTGTTTATGTGATTTTAATGCCATTATTATTTTTTCCCGATGTTAACCCTTTTCAACAACTACCACGGTAGTAATGTTTTTACTCATTAGATGTCAAGAATATTAAATTATATGGAAAAAATTCCCCTAAAGAGTCCATGGTTTATATTATAAAATTTATCACATTTACATATAAGTGTATAATATTTTTATAAAATTTATCTGATTTAAAAAACTTTATTTATTGTAAAATAAAATTAATTTTAATTTTGACAATATTTATTTAATTTAACATTAAAAAAATAAATATAAATATTAAATTAGAATATGAACCATACACAGGCCACAAATATTTTATAAAAATAAATAAAAGGTGATAGACTATAATTTTTTAAAATTATATTACCTTTATTGTTATTATTTTTTATTTTATTATTTTATTTCTTAAAAAATACTTTTTCGGCACTATGTAAGCATTTAAAGTAATTATATATTTACTAAAAATTAAAATTAAATTACCATATAGAATATAAATTCATTATTTTTAAA
Source organism: Viscum album (assembly GCA_963277665.1). NCBI lineage: Eukaryota > Viridiplantae > Streptophyta > Magnoliopsida > Santalales > Viscaceae > Viscum > Viscum album. The sequence goes on along the minus strand of OY728151.1, from coordinate 496,297,517 downwards.
CTAACAATTATTATTCATTCAAAAATATCTTATGTCACTATTTGATGATATAAGAGATATTTAAAAGCTAGAGGGTGACATATTGTCTTTTTCTTTCTATAAAATATTATATAGGTCATGTTCACTGCCATGTGTCCCATAAAAATATTTACAGAACCTAAGGTGGTAAAGTTCATAATACCTTCTCCCAATAATATCGAAGATAAAAAATTGTGGCCCTATCCCAAATATTTTACCAAACTAAAGTCAATTTATCCATTTAATTTGGAGAAAATTTATTATTTTTTTTACTTTCATTATGAAAAATAATTTTTTTGAAATGATTGAATAATATTTACTGATATTATTTTTAATATGAACTATATTATATAAAATTTAAACTCTATGAGTTGTAGAAATATATTTTATAAGTACCCCTGAAAGAACAATGAAAATCCTTTTCCAAAAAATGAAATTTTATGTCTATAATTATTTTTACTAAAAGATAATGTATAATGTTGTTTAATATTTAATTACTTATATTATTTAAAAATAAATGAAAATTATATTACTTTATAATCAAATTATTAAAATTTTGGGTCATTTTCAATTAATATAAATGAATGTTTTAAAAAAAATATTATTTTTTACTATTTAGAGTAAAATCATTTCTCAATAAAATCCCAAAAATTCACCCTTAGATTATGTTTTAATTCTTATTTCTAAAATCATATCATTTCTATAAAATAAAATTTATAAAATTATAGGGGATGAATTATAATATTAATTCATAAAAATAAATATAATAATATGTGACCGGAACATATTTTTATGAAAAAAATGTTTTTTAATAGATTGAGTGGTTTTACTAAGAATTTATCATTACGTTTTTTAGTAGAGATTTATATATATAATTTAATTTAATTAATCATATTCATACCAACCAAATTTAATGTCTCTCTTTTAATATTCATTTTAAAAAAATTATATTTTACGGTTTGTTTATGCTCAGTGTTTTGTCTCATATATACTATAAAATATAGTATTCTTTTTAAAATATCATTGCATTAAATTATCCATGATATTAATAAATTGAATCAACACAGTTTGATAAAGACCTTGGTAATCAATTTTTTTCAGTCTAAAAATACAATTTTTCAAATAAAAAATTTTAAAAATGGTTAAAAACTTCATTACGAAATAGGATGTGGGATATACAAAGGTCACCTTAAAGAAAACATAAATGGGTTTCAAAAAATGAAAAAATTTGATTGAAGATAAAATATATACTTAGAAGAAAATAATAATTTCCAAATAATTATGGAGAGTGAAATAGATTATTGAAACAAAAAATTTAATTAACAAGATAAGGTCAACAACTAAAAAACCATAAAACTAATATGTTTGAAAAGTAATATTGATATATTTGAAGAGAATGTTAAATGTTCCCAATTTTGTTTCAATATACTTTTAATACAATTGAATATTTCCTTAACTATATATACTATGATCTTTGAAAATTAAACTTAATTTATATATATTATTTCTTCCATTAATAAATTTCTATCAATATCTCATATTTTTTACCAGATGATAGGTATTCCACATGAATTTTTTATGTATGAAGAACTAATATAAACATTCATCATATCATACAATTACACAAATGGATAAAAATATAAACCTAATATATTTATAAATTATCCAAAACCATAATTTTTTATATGATTTTAGATAATTCCTAAAATAAATAAATCCTTATATGATGAAATAATACATTAATCATCAAAAAAACAGAAGTACCCATAATTCTATCGAAATAATTATATATATAATTATCCTTAAAATTATTTAATATAATCCTTAATAAGATTAATAACCAATGATTATAATTATTTTATCACATATTATTTAATTATTTATCTTTATGTAATTTCATTAACTCTTATTTTATCATATAAAAAATGTGTATGACATAATTGTAAAATCACCATGATATGATAATAATTTCCATAATGAACCTAAATCACCATAATTCCACATTAAAATAATATATTCTTCCAAAATATAATTCAAAATTTTATCCATAAATAAAATCACATAATATTTTTTTTACATTAATCATATATTGTTCCCTGAAAATATAGTGATCATTTAGTGAAATAATTATAATAATTGAAACACAAAATCATTTTGTTGTCCCATATTTGTCAATAAGATAAAACATATTTTCCCAAAATCAATATAATAATTATTTGTAAATTCATACTTACTATCACATCATATAAACTATTTGTTGGTGGTGTTCCATTTTCACCCATGGGTTCTGAGTTCAAGCCTTGTGTCCTAGGATAATGCTATGAGTTTCTATTTTCATAATTCTTATAAAATTTCAAAAAACATAATGAAAAACCTTAAAATGTCATTAATCATTAAATGAATGCTTCACCTAACTATTTTCTTTAAATCTAATTTTTCAACGAACTAAAATAATCTATATTGACCCTCAATAGAAACATATTAACGGAAATTCTTATTTATCCATTTATCATATGTCTTCAAATGAGTTTCTCGAAAAAAAAATATCATTGTTTACCAATATAACATTTAAAATTTATTTATTTAATCTAAAATAATTTTAAAATTTTTCAAATAATATATAATATATAATTTTCATAATTATCATAATATATAAAATATGTTATAATTTTATTATAAGATACATTCTTCATTAAACTTCTTTTTTAAAAATTTGACCATGTTTTGTCATCTCATTCAATGATATTAAATATTCCCTTTCTGAATTAAATGTATGAGTTATGACTATTAATTAAAATAAAAAATAAACCATGATACATTGAAATTTTGGAGAAATGAAAAGTTTTTGGATAGATTATATAGTTTCAAAAAGTTTATTGTGTATTCAAATAGATTTCAAAATAAATTGAGTAATATTTTGAATCGATAATGATGATTAAATAGTATTTAAGGGATATGAAGTTTAGGTGAAATCACTTCCTATAATATTGAAAATTAATCTTTAATTTCAAGTAAATAATATCCTTAAATCATAAAAATAATTATTTCATGTTAAAATTAATGTTATCCTTGTAAGGAAAATACCCATATAAATTATACAACACATAAACCATCAAATCATCAAAAATATCATTCCTAACATAAAAATTAAATAATGAATTATCCTTTATGGTTTTATCAAACTATTACTCTTACATGAGAAAAAATTTAATTTCATTCTTATAAAATAATAATTCACATTAAACCTAAGTGTTACAGATAACTCAATTATATAAAACACCTATAAAAACAACATTAATCACCATAAAATAAGATAAATTAAATTTAAAACAATTATATATTAATTTAAAAATATTACTGACAACAAAAATAAAAAACCCATTATGGAATTCATAACTCTAACAACATTTAATTAAAAATTTTATCTCAACATTTTCAATAATACCTACTATATAGACTGGCAATAAACATTTCCTAATATTTAGCATTTATTAACATATTAATTTTTCTTCATACTAGAGGATAGTAATGGTTTATAGTTTTATAGAATTAGGTTATATATCTAATATAACAAAACTAAAAATTACCAAGAAGAAAATTATACTAGGAATTCATTTTGCCACAATATAAAAAATATAAATAGAAAAATGTTTTCTTTTCATGAAAAATCTTTTAAAATTTCAATATGACATGTCCTTTTATCTTTAATATCCATAAAACTCATGAAAACCTTTAAAAACATGTGATCAGTAAACAATATTAGTAAAAGACATGAGATAGAGAATAATGAAATGTTTTAGTTCAAGGTCAATTATAGAAAATTCTCCCTTTTAAAACCAATCATTTTATTGAAAATTAAAATCTTATTATCTAGGAAATAACAATATTATATAAATATTTTCATAAAAAATGTCATAAGATATATTTACCTAAAATAACACATAATAGTTTCATTTAATTCATGGAATAATAAATTTTTTATAATGTTATACTTTACACCCTTATGATATAGTATATACATTCCATTAAACATATTATTATCAACATACCTTGAGAAAAAATAAAATTTCATCAAAACCAATAGAAATAATATATAAATAATATAGGAAATTTGGGACCTCATTTCCCATATAACTCTCACAAATGGAATTACCCATACAGTTTAGTTCTTTATCCCATGCATTGGATGGACGTCATGGACCCACTTATACTTGATTTATAATAGAACATCTTATCCATGATTTCTAATAGAATCACTCATACTATGTATATAAAAGATCCAAAAACCAATATAAAAATTCCCATGAATGATAAAAAAATCCTAAAATATAATATATTTCAATTAAACTCATAATAATATTCTCTTCCCCCATAACAAAATGTTTCTATATATTGAAATACCAGTGGAATTTTAAAACCAATTTTCTGAATAACTGGTATATAGGTAAGGATGATTTTTCTTTGAAGAAATCATTGAATCTTATAATGGATATAAAATAAAAATTATGAGTTACTGTAGTGGGAAATATTATTGTCACCATAAATTTTAAAATAAAACATTCATTTTATCTTTTGTTATGAATGTTCAAAAATTCCATTTAAAATTCTAAAAAGTATTCCTTTAAAAAACTATTTTGAATAATGTAAAAAAATATACATAAAATTTTATTAATATTTCATTTATTTCATTATAAGTTAAACCATAAAACAATTTAAAACATATGTACATGTAATAAACATATTTTAAAAATAAATCATTAAAATATTTAAAATTAGGGTTTTAAAATAATGTTTTCATTACTATAATTCTGAAATATAGAAAACATTTCTTATCATCCATAATAAAAATGTTTTTAAAATTATTAAATTTATTATTAAACATTTTCATGTTTAATATTAAATTTACTATTTTTTATTCAATTACTTAATCAATTAAGTCTATGTCTGATGTATTGATGATATTCGAATCATATATCCAAAATAACTTAGGTAGTTTGACAATGGTAAAAGTGGAAAATATTAAATCATCTCAAAAATAATAATCATAACATAATTATAATTTTTAAACAAATATTATAATTTTATAACTATCAATGAGTGATTCTTATTAAAATTGAACTACATTGCAATTAGAGAAATGGTAGGTCATACGTACGCATGAGTAACATTTCCATTTATCAAAGATCATGATAGAAAGATGGTATGTATTATCTCACCACTATATAATAATAATTATATAAAACTTCCATATTATTTATTTAAATATCATTGAATATATTATCCATATTATGTGGTGATGAAAAATGAATCGCATCGCTTGGCAGAGAAGGTAGTCATGACGTACGCACCAATGACTTTATCATTTTTCTGTAAATGGAATGGTATAAAAGTTAATGATATATTAAATATTAAGATTTATAATTATTTAATTATTATCATATATATATATATATATTAAATCAATCATTATAACCATCCATATAAGGATGTGATCGAAAAGGATTTACATCAGTTAATGAGGTGGTAATCTTCTATTCACGTGAATGATTTTTTCATTTTTAATATGTTGGAAGAGGTGATGGATATAAGACATCATATCAATATAATAATATATCATTATATATAAGATACGTGTTTTATTATTCCATCATGATGGAATAATTTTATAAGGAGGAATAATATTAAATAAATTGAGAACACTTGATCAAGAACTATATATCTTCTTCAAACAACATCTTATGGTTTACACCAAAATCTTTCAGGTGATGATTTTATGAGGAATATGAGTCCTCTATCACATGGTGAGGGATTTATGGAATGGAATTGGGTAGGTATTTTTTCAACCAAAATTATTTCCAAGTGTTAATAAAAGAGGAGAGGTTGTGGCCTTTTATAAGAGAGGGTAGGGGAACTTTTGCGATTTCATAAAGATTTATATTAATATAAAATAATTTAAATATTAAAATTTATCATAATTGATAAGATTATAATATAAATTAAATTTGGATTAAAAATAATTTCATTAAATATAATTTTAAAATTTTATGAAATTCTTTCACACTTATCATTTTGTTTTAAACCATGTTTGATTTTTTTAATAATTACTGTAGAATTAATATTTTTACTCTTTAGGGGTCAATAAATATAATATAAAAAATGTATTTTACAATGTAAATATGCATCAAAAAATGAAATGAGATAATAATTATATTATATATATATATATATTATAATATTATATAATAATCAATCCCTTAATATCATGTAAATTAACCTATCAATTTTTTAGGTCAGATTGGATATTAGTTGAAATGAAAATAGAAGATGAAAAAATAAAATGTAGAGAAAGTTTATTTAATTATTTTTTGATGATTATAGCTTCTCTAAAGAACTAATTCTTTAAACTCGTATATTTGTTTGATGCCATTATATCTCTCTGACATCAAGGAGCCTTAATTCTTTTCATTTGAATGATCATGTTTCATATGATATTATTAAGAATTTTATTTAGAAATGGAGTGCAATAGGATATTTATATATATAAGGGATTGAAAAATATTTAGAACATATGAATTTTTTTATTCAGTATTTAATTGATGAAAAAATGACCCATAATTGAACAAAGGAGTCTAGGAATAGGCTCTTTTGCCTTAAAATAAATAATGATTGAGTGAATCCCCCACACTCAAATAGAATAAAGACATACTAGCATTTTTTTAAATACATGGAATATGATATAATTCCATGTGATGTCTATAAGGGATAATTACTAGAAATGTGTAAATTAGATAGAGTTTTACAAATATGGGAAAACATAGAGTATTGAAACGCCAAGATAATAATATAATATTTTTGTTTTAAAAATCCCACGCCTCTAAACGAGCAGAAATACTTGGGAAAAATAGTAAAATGAAAAACCACTGAAAGTGGAAATCTTACACCATATTCCATTACAACATGATGATTACTCCCATGTCCACCTCAGATATAATTATATAAACCTCAAAAAAATGTTATTAAATTATCTTTGAAAATATGATTCATAAAATTTAACTTAAAAATAATGAGTCATAGTGTATTTGAGATATTAGATATATAAATTATCATTATAAACATAAAATAAAACATATTTATTTTAATATAAATATTATTTTCCAAATATATATTTTAAATATATTTTTCAATAGAATACCTTATAATAATACATAAAGGAGTAGGGTGAGATAATAATCCTAGAAAGGTAAAAGCATCATAATGATAAAAAAAATATTTTATTCAACATGCAATGACATCCGAATTTATATTTGACACTTTGGGATATTTAAAATAAATTTTTTTAGTATGTCATGGAGTCGACATATGATTTTGGTAACCATGGAGAAATTTTTTTGATATAATTAAAATATTTAATTTATTATGACACACAGAAACAAATTTTATAAATAATTTAATAAATTCTAAATGTTATCTAATATGGGGAAATAGAGACTGTAATTAAATTTATAACATGGTTTTTCCCCTAGGAGAGACATAGTCATTTCACATGATGGTTTTTTATTAAAAACAATTGTATAAAGAAACAAAGTATTTAAAAATTATATATTTAGTGGACATATTACTCTATAACCTCAAAAAAACACTATTTAATTCCTATGTGGAAAACTACCCAGGGTTAGCCATATAAACCTAGATAAAATGATAGATATACATAGATATCACGGGTAGAAAGTAAATTGGTGGTTGACCTTTTGATTGAAGATCAACAATGAATGATCATGGAGTTTTATAGAGAAAATGATGAATATTATATTTATCATAAATAATATCAACATGGATTCATTATTTACCATTAACATATTTAAACTTGAGGTAATGGATTTGATTCTGTTGAATTATTTATATATTATTTTTTCCCATGATTAACTTCAATTTATTCATTATAAATTAGTCTAAAGATATATATTATTAAATTTATATTAATTATTTATCATTCTAGAATAATAAAATTGATATTTAATGTAATATCATAAGTGTTTTTAAAATGAAAGTCAAAGTTTGATAGTGTCCAAGATATATAACATCAAGCATAAACAAACAACAAATTATTATTATTTAAATTTAACCATTATAAACTACATGAGAAATTGTCATTAATGAATAGTATTACCAAATTAGGAAATATATAAATTTATTACTCATTTATAATGTTTTAATTAAATAATTTTATATAATCAGTCAATTTTTATAAATTTCATTTTATTCTTAAAATTTATGTTGTCATAAAAAATGGGAATTCTTTATATTTACTTGTGAATATTATACCCAATTTATGTAAATTTTCAAAGATTTATTTTAAGAAATTAAATTCATTTTGTAATCTGGCTTTTCAAAATTATCATAGGATGAATTTTTGGAAATTTTCTAAGGGGATTTATTTTTCAATGAACAGTGAAAATACTTATTTTTAATTCAATTTTTTTTCATTTAATGAATTTATGAAGTCGAATTTTACTTTTTTTAGTATTTAAATTTAATTTGTTCATTTTTTTTCTAAAATGATCCAATTATGGTTTTTTATAATATTTTTATTCCTGAATTTAGTATATAACCATTTTATTTTTACAAAGTTCATATTTTAGAAAAAAACAATGTTCCTTGTGTTTAGATAGATTAATTTTAAGTTAAATTTTTCAAATTATGTTTGTTAAATTTTGAAAAATGGATTCCACATTTTTAAATAGGAGGTCTATAATTAGAAAATATTTATCTTTTATTTTTGGTCAATTTAAATAGTGATCATAGAAATTTTGGTTACCATAGTAAAGGGAAAACGGATAAATAAAATTAAAAATAAAATAGTAATGACTATAAAACAACCCTAAAACATTCTTTAATCATATTACATTACACAATTTCATTCATAATTTTCCAATATTTAGTTTTATAGATTTTTCATTCGATTTAGATTGGATTATGTTCTTTATATTATTTTTTGTAAAAAATGTCAAACATATCACACTCTTGATTTTAAATAATTAAAATATTTTTAATATGGTGCTATCAAGAATATATTTTATAATATTAATATAATACTTAAATAAAAGTGATTTTTATTCAATATTGTAATTTATTATTAATTTTTAGAGAAGAAATAGTTGCCTGAAATTCTTACATGACACTGATGTTGTAATTATTCAATTAATGGAAAATAAAATAGACTATTTTAAAGACATTAAAAGTGTTATAATATGAGAAAAATACTATGATAAAAAATTATATTAACATGAAATTTTAGGGATATAATAAAATATTGTTTTTGAATTTTAGTTGTTTTCTTGATGTAATCAAAATAAAGGTAATAATTAGTTCTAAAAATTAACACTTGATATTTTAAAATAAATAATATTTTATTAACTTATATAAAAATCCTAAAAATAATTTATTTTTATAAATTACTATTATATTGTTGACAATTCCAACCATGGCCCTTATGGGCTAATTGATGATTTAAAGTAATTATCTTGACTATAAATAAGTAAAAACCCATCTCTCAAGGTATGTTTAAAAATGGTTATTGAGGGGTTTAAACCAAATTGAATGGATAAATACAAAGTAAAAACATATATAAATTTTATTTCATGATATTGTATTGATCCAAAACTCATTATATATTGAAAATAAATCAATTTAGATCCTTTTTTAATTTAATATTAATTAATATTAATTTAATATTTTCAAAGATTCCAAGAGTTCACCTCTCATATCTTATAAAATAAAACTACTTCATATCATTTCCTTACACTTGATAACCCACTTGGTTCATCCAAATATGTACCAAAATCGCTTCCCATAATTCCTACCCTCATTCTAGAGGTATTATTTTATGCATAAAACAAATAATAGTGTACTTATATTTTTAATTGATGTAGGTTTCTTAAATAAGAGGGGTCGTTTTTAATTTAGGGTTTTGATGTGTCCAATGATCGTTTGGGTACCACTAATAGAGGGTAAATCAGTGGTACACAATTTTCCAAAAAAAATATTTCTTTTTAATAAAAATATTTTGACTGATTAATGTCTTGATCCCTTAACTGTTGAATCGGTGCCCGAATTCAGTCATAAATCACCGCACACAATAAAATTATACTACGTGTTTATTTATTTAAACTTAATGCATGTACATAATACATTTCATGGTCTTCTAAGAATAATATGTGAAATAATGAACATATAAACATGTCATACTTTCATGCATTCATTATTTCATGTGCATGAATGTGTTGAAAAATGTGAACACATTGCACTGCCACACATTCTTCTCACTACATGTGTAAATTGAAAAATGCAATTAAAGAATATATTAAATATAATACTTCCCTATTTCACTGGAAACAGTCATAGTATTTATCTATGAACACATATTAATAACATCATGTTAGAATAATCAATTTATTTCACATAATTAGATCTCTCTTTCCACTTTTTATTCACACAACTCAAAATTATAGTTGTGATTCACTCTAACTCAACCATGAATTACATTACATGCTTATTGATCTTATTTCCAAAAACCTAGACAGCATATATTGTTATATCCAATCTATGTTCTCAAAATTTCATACACATCATGATGCTCAGAATCTCATAGAACACAATTTTTTACATCGCATAACATGGTGGGATAAGTCTTCAAAGGTTCACGTAATCAAAACAACATCATGAATGTGTGAAGGTTATGAAAATCTCAACATGAATACACGGACTATTTTGGAAAATAAAAATTGGTTAATGAATCTTTTGATGACTTTTCTTCTTTCAAAATCATCCATAGATATTCATATTCTCTTTTTATAAATGGGAGTGGTCTTGTGTATTTATGTACAACACTTTATTGATTTATCTCGGGCACATTGCATCACATTAAGCGTTCCAATTTAACTCATCTTATGTGATAATGAGAATCATAGTCACCAAAAATATCACTTACTTTTCCTTGATTATTCGTGGTTTGATCTTCATTAATTAATGAAAACAATGTTCAATGATGATACGATACTTTTTTATTCAATAATATGATAAAATGATTCTTGGAAGCATGGTCAGATACATATAACATACTGCATGAAAAAATCTAGACATATAGTACTCCTAGATGAAGGTAGAAGTAAACCATGGATATAGATTAAATTTATCTGATAAAATAGATCAGACGAATATGGTTCATTCTGTATCAATAATGATATGTCAACAATAACACGCTAATGAATCCCACAATGTTTTCAATCTCAATATTACACTATATTTTATAACAATGTGCACCCTCAAGTGACCAGAATCATGTGATGGGGTCTCCTCTTAATTCACTCTAGCACTACCCCTTACAAGTATCCTTTTCCATGGTGCCTCCCCATGTGATGGATCTTGTATGCTACATTAACCTCTATGGGAAAATTGTGCACACCATCTATGACACAGATTATCGGATGTGATATGTTCCATCCTAGTGCCCACCACATTGGTAACTACACATGGATTCCATGGAATAATAGTTGTATAGATATTTATTTAATATTAAAGTCATTTAAAAAATATATCCATATGTTATTTGAATCCAAATATAAATTTTAATCTCCAATTTCATCTCTAATAATCATTATTTAATTTCATTACTGTTGAGACAAATGTTTCGTTCCCATAATCAATTTACACTTGTCTTCGAACATAGGACCAGGTCAATAATCATCACATTTAAAGGATCATTAAATTTCATATTTACAACCTATTGAAAACAATTTCAAACTTTAAAAAAATAAACCACTAGGGTTCTTTAATATACAACTATGGATTTTTTTTTCAATAACACATTTATTTCAAAATTTAATGAACTCTTCTCCCCTTATTCACAAGAAAAATAAATATATAGGTATGGGAAGTATTACTTATCTCAAAAAGTAGGATTTGATGAAAATTATATTCTCTTATAACACTTATAGTCTAATTTACTCGAAACAAATATAGAATCACCACTATCATAGAGAAGATAAAAAATAATTCATCTTTAATTCTACTTGAGAAATGATCAATGTAGAAAACAAGAGTGATCAAATTTAGTACTGATGCTATCATTGGATTTCCAACATTTGATACCAACTCTAAAACCACTTATTACAGATTTTTCAAAATATTTTTAACTAATCTTCTATATACATCTCAATATACAGATTATAAATTTCAGTTCAAAAAATATAACTCCACCATTTTTTCATAATATCAAATATATTCTTATAACCTTTTTTTCAAGAATATTTAGATTATATATTTGAGAGTGATTATCAAATTCAAAAGTCTTTTGAAAACATAATAGCTTTAAATTATATAATCTAACACCCCCATGGGATGAATCCATATACTTCATTTCTATACATTTTAATATAGAGGAATATATATATAAGAAGGAACTAATTGTTTCTAAAAAATAGCACTCAAGTTGAGAGTTTCCTCTAAACCTTATCTTTTAATTATTCCTTTTCATTTCATATTTGGAATATTTAACCTTCTCATTAACTATTTCATTAGGGGTGGTTGTTTCCATGTCTTTTATGTAATGAAACTACACTTTCATTTTATTTCAAACAGTTTTTCATGTCCTATCAAACATGTTCATATATATTATTTTAATTATTCAGATCATCAAAATTAGATTAAATATTTTAATAATCATTATATTATTCTAAAATAAGCTTCATACCCTCAACTATATCATCAATTTGAGTTTCCCCCATTTTTGTATCTATTTTTAGCTGATATGTACAAATAGTCAATCATTCTTTCTTTGTATGTTCAAACTTGTTGGGTGTATCACACTAATTCTATAATTTACTTGACCCACTCTCTATTTGCTTATGATTTTTATTCCTATTCAAATCATAGGGAACCTATCTATGTAATTTTATCTTACATACCTCATTGATATGACCTTCTAATATACATCTTCTACACACTTTTTTAATCATTCATATATATTTTGTATTGGAAACATTAATGGATATCATTGATAGTATGATATCTTTTTTTTCATTTTAGCTCTCACATGGTTTATTCCTAATTAATAGTAATTACATGTTGTAAAATGAGTATGATTATTGCCCATATTTTCTATAACACTGGGAAAATACTTTGAACTTTGATCTTTTATTCTATTGATAAACATGTTCAAAAAATTCCTGATTTTATCTTTATGTAATACGTGTATTATTTTTTTAGACGTAAATGGTCTATATATCATCTTCCATTATTCATTTGATGTGGTAAAAGGAACCTCACTTTATTTATAGGTCCTCATAAATTCTCTTGCATTATTAGTGATATAATATCTTTTTTGAAACTATATAAATGAATATGAAATCTTTTCTATTGAACCCATTCATCTCACTATATTGATATGACTTATCTTTTATCTGAGAATACTTATTCAATTATTCCCTATTATTAATAAATTCATCATGACTTTCAGGTACATTGATTGTGTCTTATACATCTACTCCTCATTATGAAGTAGTTTCTCTTCAAGATCACTCACTATATTCTCTTGATTAGGTACCAATTTTTTTTAATTCTTATTATCATGAAAAAGAGCTATATTACCTCTATCATGCTCTTCCATTTTAAAAACTTATTTTTTATATCCTTTTTTCAGAATCATCTTCACTTCCATGAGAAGAGTGTTTTTCTCAAGTGTTCCTTCCAACTATTCGTTAAATATACATTCTATATTTATTCTAAAACCTCCATCATAATATCTACATGAATAATTTTATCCTATCTCAATGTGAGAAAAGAAAATGAGTTTATCTTCTGAATAACTATTATATGATGAGTTTTATTGTGTATACTTTCTCATCGAATTCCTCTTTCTATTATTATAAATATTCTACCTCTTCTTATTATCATTTTTTCTATTTATGAGGTTTCTCACTTTCATCATTAGATTCTGATTCAACCGCCTTTATTTGTAAATTTATTGAAAAATTTCCAATACCATTACATCTAAAGAACATGGGATGTTTCTCATCTTTTAATTTCAATTTTTCATCTTTTAAACCTTGTGTAATATGTTAAAAAAATCAATAAGTTATTAATAGTCTTTATTATTATTCGAATCACTTCATTCCTCAATTTAGAATCCTTTTAACTTTACATTTCTTATATACTGAAATTCCATCAATTATTTTAATTTCTTTTTTAAATATAAATCATTTATCATTTCATAATTTATTATCTTTTCATTGAACTCATCCAATGAAATGTGTTCATTATCCTCTCGGGATGAAATCTATGAATCAAATCTATCTGGGGACATTCTCATAATATTTTTAACAATTTTTTAATCATAAAGATTCTTTCCAAATATATTGATATTATATAAAATCTCATTGAATATAATTAAATATTCATTAATTATTTCATCACATGTCATTTTTATATACTAGAAATTACATCTCTATATTTTCATCTTGGATTACTTAACTTTAATATTTCCTTCGTAACCACATCTCATTTTATACCAAATATCCTTGGAATTTTGGAAACCCATCACTTTAGTGTATACTTTTTCTGATAAATCTGTCAAGATTGCATTCTGATCCATGACATCAACATATATATTTCTATTGTTAGCATGATTCTTATAAATATAATCATAAATATGTGGGAATCTAACTATTTTTTAATATCTCACTTATGGGATAGGATATATAAGGAAAGTAAGAATAATATTCTACTACCTATGGTAGTTCTTTACATCAAAAGTAGTAATTCCATGATTGTTCACTTAATTATAATTCTCTATTTCTCATAATTTTTTTAGATCTTCTTAGTGGACCTTTCCTCTGATACCTACTAATGTTTCCAAGGATCAGTTACGTGCAACTAAGAGGGAGGGGTTGAATCAGTGCTACACTATTTTTAAAAAAAATTATTGTTTTTAATATATCCTCTGTTAATTATTAAAATCTCAATCCCTCATCTTCTGAATTACTTTCAAACTTGTCTCAAATCACTGTACATAATTAAAAAAAATATTTCAGTTGTGTTTATTAAATTTATTGAATTTATATAATACAATACATGGTGTTCTCAATATAATATGTGTAATAATACAAATTAAAAATCATTACACTATCATGCATGCATTATTTCATGTTCAGGAATGTGTTGATTAATGAAAACACATTGCACTACTGAATTTTTTATCATTGTAAATATATATTGCTCACTGCCTCTCAAGAACATATTCACTATACTACATCCCTATTTTAGAATAAAAAATAAATTATTTTATGTATGAAACTATATCATGAACCTCATGTGGGAATACTTAACATCATTCATGCAAGTAGACCTTGATTTCCACTATTTATTAAGAAACTAAAACATACAATTGTGCTTCACTCACTATAATAATTCATTACATCTCATGCATTTTGAGATTAATCCACAATCCTAGGGAAGCTTTTATTATTATGTCCATTTTTATTTCATGTAACTTCAATAACATTGTGATGCTCAGAAGGTCATGGAACTCACGATTGTATCTTCTCATAACTCTATGGGATAAATCAACACCGGTACATATACTAAAAATGGAAACATGAATACGTAAATGATTTTCAATTATCTGTGAAAATAAATGGAATTATTTCATGTGTATAGAGCGATTCAAGATTTTATTTTGGTATTCATCTCTTTCAAAAGCTTCATCATATATGCATTAAACTTGTTCAAAAATAAGTGATGTATGGGGTATTTATATACAACACTCCACTAACATAGATCTTTCATAGTGAATCACATAAAGCACACCAACATACGTTAACTGATGTGGAACCAAGAATCAATTTCACCCCAAATATCACTTTTTCTTCACACTAATTATCTTCTTTTTATCTTCATTAATTCATACATATAACATTGTATGATGATTCGTTCATTTTAAAATCAATAGGATGATCAAATTATTCCCAAAATCATATATGTTTCATCGATTGATACTTCAAAAAAACTCTCGATGTACAATACTCGTAGGGGAAGGTAGAATACAACCCCAATGG
The DNA here is from genome assembly GCA_963277665.1 of Viscum album. NCBI lineage: Eukaryota > Viridiplantae > Streptophyta > Magnoliopsida > Santalales > Viscaceae > Viscum > Viscum album. The sequence continues at coordinate 496,281,390 of OY728151.1, read as the reverse complement.
AGATCTTACATCCTTAATAAAACATATAATATGACTACGGTTCTTCCAATATCTTTAATGATGTGGTTATAGAAATGCATTTATGAATTCTGCATTAATTTAAATATCAGTCATTCACTCCCATTTATAAAAATTTTCATCCTCAGCTATTCAGAAGAGTGTAATGAGGTTCACACCAAATTTTCATTGGAACCTCCTCTACTGCACCCTCTGTCATTGTGTCTCCTTATATGGTGGCTTTGTTATGCTCCATGCACCTCTTTATGGGAATTGTGTACACCATTTTCCATAATGTTGGACGGCTATATTGTGTTTGATCCTAGTTCCCACCTAAGATGTGTTCACAGATGGATCCCATGGATTCATGTTTGACAGACTATTTTTAAATTTACAATCCCTTTAAATTCACATATCCATATGTCAAGTAGTGTCCAAAGAAAAGATTCAATCTCTAATTCCTTCTCAGACATTCTTCATGTAATTTTTTTCTTTTAGAGATTAATGTTTCATATTTATGAACTATTTTAAAATTTCTTATAAATTAATACTAGTTCAAAAATAGTTACATTTATATCCTCATTGACTTTCATTTTCACAATATATTGACAGTAATTTAAATCTTTATTATAAATAAAACATAATGGATCTTCCTATTTCTATTTATTTCTTCTTCCACCTCCTTAATATATTCATCCACCTTGATAAAATAATAAAAAATAGTAACCTCTATATACTTAAATGTTATTATGTTAACAACATAACCTATATTCATCTCCTCCTCCATCAAATTTGTGAAAAATTCATCATTTTTTGTGTAAGATGGACTACTGCCTCATAAACTGTAACACCCCAAGCTTCTATGGTACACTTCACTTTGAATAATGTGATAGCGTGTGTCGTACGCAACACCGAGTTCTAACACACCATAACCAATCAAACTAGCCGTTATAAATAGTAATACCTACTTTTTGAAATTATATATATTTTATATTTCAAAACTGACTTCATTTTTGGATTCAGAATATCGAATTTAGCCTAAGGTGAAATTTTGGTACTTTTCGGATAACTTTAATATTTTGATGAATAGTGAATATTACTAAATTTTAATTAAAAACAACTTTTTTAATCAAAATAATTAATAGTGATAAATTATGAATTTGAGTGGTTTTAAAGTATATTTAGAATATATTTTTACCATTTAATATAATTTTTGTCATTGGCTATAATTTTACAATTAAACCGGACATAAACAAGTGTCAATCTTTTGATAGTTATTATCTCTTAAAAACACGTTTTTTGTTTTAACAATGGGAATTAATTTTAAATTAATTTCTCCCACTTATGTGTTTTGAATTTGGAAAAATGGATTCCATATTTGTAATCTGGATGTTCAAATTGTGTAAATAGGTAACTTTATTTTTAGACATTTTGAATAATTACTTCGGTAAATATTTTATTTACCATGGTCAAGGGTAAATCCGGTAAATAATGGTTAAAAATAATATTATAATAAAACTAAATTACCCTAAAACGTGTCCTAGCCTTATTAGTTGATACATGTTCCACTTCTTCATTAATTGTTATTACCATTATAAAATAATAACACCAGTATCTTATATATACTGTGATGTTATTATAAATATGGTACAACCATATTCAATATTATATCTACCCTTTGAATAACATGTCACCATACGTGCGTACGTACGGCTTACCGTCTCCACGTCGTGGTGTAATTGTTATTCAATATATTATTATTTGGATGGGTATAATAATGATTGTAAATCATATAAATAATAAATATAATATGTTAATGATTCTTTATATATGATATACCATCCATTTATATATTATTTTAATATCAAAAAGAATGATATTTTCGCTCGTGCGTACGTACGGACTATCGTCTCCACAAACGTAAGGAGATTCATTCTCCATCGTATCCATTCAAGTTTAATTATCATTTTATGATTTAAAAATGATGCTTAAGGACTTGATATCATTCTGGATATGAATAATATACAACCTATCCATTACAAACATGGCTTACGTAACAAAACATATAAAAGAAAATGAGTAAGTTAACACCCGAAACAACGATAATACTAAGATATTATTAACAAATCAATGTTAAAAGATCATATATGATATCATATTAATGTATATGATTCTTTTATAATTTAATAACAATTATTTCACCATTATACAAGAGGTTAACCTACCCCAACCAAGGAAAAGAACAAGCTAAGGGTTATTTCACAATCTCTTCATTATCCGTGGTTGTTTAAACGTAATAATTTACTGGGATCTCTTTATCATCCACATCCATGTTTCTTAAAAATGTATTTCAAAACATTTTTACTATTTAAGATAATATGGGTTAAAGTCATTTATACCCTTTTTTGACTTTTTATAAGAGTTTTATAAAGGAATCTTTCCGTCATTTTCCAAACAAGGTGCTTTTAACCTTTTCGACATAATTAAGGTAAGAATGTTTTTTTAACTTATACGGCGGGTGAAGTTATTTTCCACCATTATAAAATCATAGAAGCTTACCTTACAAGATTATAAGAATATTTTCAAAGAAAATGTTTTATTTTATAAATATATGACTCTTAAATGATTTCAAAAATAGAAAGTTATATTTCTCTAAAAAGAGTTTTGATTTCATCTATGTCAACATCCTTTGATGGATTTTATGCTTATTTGAAGTTGATTTATTATGATACAAAACTTCTATATTGTATTGATGGTTTTGTGATATGTTTGACTGTGGATGTGTTATTTTTATACCATTCATAGTTTATGGTGAAAGTATTGACATTCCGTATGCTACTTTTAATACGAATGTTTATGTTATGTTTAAACCTTTTCATATTGGAATACATTGGACTTAATATGTGACAGGTGGAGCCCGTTATGGCTCCTCAATGCATCGGTAGGTATAATGAGACAAACTAGTGTCTTGGCACAAGGCCTTGACAAAATTGTATTTGTAGTCTTGGCATGAAGCCTTGGCTATGTGGTTATGATAGTCTGGCATTATGCATTCCATCATTATGAAAGTGGTTATTGATATTGAATGTGATTATTCAATTAGTAGAATATCCATGTGAATAATTAAATGTAATTATTTCCTTTTATTTTTGCCATATTATTTTGAAGTTCAAGTTTAAAAGTCATTTGTTTTAGTTATACATTTCCTTAAATGTTTATTCATATTTATGAAAGTTTCTGCTATATTGTTATCCTTACTGGTCATTTGAGCTCACCCCTTTTCTATGTTTTATCTTTCCCAGGGTATGAAGATGTAAATTATGAATGACCTACAGGGATAGTATGTGGGGATATGAGTGTGGAATATGAAGAAAAGATGTTTTTGTAGTTTTCATTTTTATGATGTAATGTAAGACTTATGAATATATCTAGTGTTTTTAAGGCTACTAAACCAATCAGTCTTTCGAGATTTGATCATTCTTGTGATCATGCCAATGTTATGTAATAATGCACCGACTCTAGGTAACTAGGTTCGGGGAGTTATAGTTGTTATCAGAGGAATTTTAGTACAATCCTTGGAAGATAGATTTAGATAAACTCTGATTAGAGAACATAGATTTAATATGGAATTTGAGGATTAGTATAGAAGAACTTCCTAGAATTTTGGTATTGTAGAGATTTTGTGAATTTTCCGAGAAATACATCCCTGTCTAGATACGAGCAGGTAGAGGCGGCTCTGGCACAGATGTACCTATGGGTAAACCCCAAAAACACCGCTTTGAGCTAGACTCGAACGGGAACTAGTGCACGACAACGGGCCTCGCTGCACTCTTGGTTACGACTCTCCCGGGGGATATGCTTTGGATAACTCTCATTTTCTTTACAAATCATTATGAAGGGTTTATGAGTATATACTTCCTCAAAGAAAACATTTTTATGATTATGGATTATATCCATAAAAAGTTCAATTTATGTTGAGTGTTTTATAAGTACGGTATTATGTATTTTGATTCATAAACTGATCTAGTTTATGCCATTGTTTAGAAATGGAGCCCAGTGGAAGAAATGGAAACCGTATCAATGCACGCACTCCATGTAGGGATTGCCCTCCTGCTCAAGATAATTATAATGGAGCTGGTGATGCAACTGGTGCCGATCAGCCAATCACCATACTGGGACAACTCACTCAGGTTATGAATAATAACCTTACCCGTATGGAGCACCCTGATCTGCAGCATGGAGGATCAATGTTAGATCGATTCATGAGGCAACAAATACCAACATTCAATGGGAGTACAAATCCCTTAGTAGCTGAGCAATGGATATTTTCCCTAGAAAAAATATTTCAGGTTTTGGGGAGAAGTGAAAGGGAAAAACTTATCATGGAAGTTTACCACCTCACTAGAGATGCTGATCAATGGTGGTCATTGATTCAAAATACAAAGGAAGATGATGAAGTATCAAATATGGAATGGAGGGAGTTCAAAGATCTGTTTTTAGAAAAATACTTTCCTCGCGACCACTGAGCAGATATGGAAAGACAATTTCTGAGTCTGAGACAAAAGGAGGATAAGAATGTCGTAAAGTATGAGGCTAACTTTACAAGGTTAGAAAGGTATGCTCGAGATTATATACGTAACCCAAGAAGTAAGATTTATCGTTTCTTTGATGGGTTAAAACCATTTCTTCATCGAGCATTAGTCTCTCAATCCTTTTCATCATACGAAGACATTGTCTCATGTGCTATCAAGACCGAAAAGGAATTCTCTAAGTCTTATGACTTTAAAGAAAAGAAAGAGAAGAAGAGACCTGCTGATCAATCTGGGAATGGAAATAAGGGGAAGAAGGGAAAGGTTGAATATCCATCCTGTGGTAAATGTGGTAAGAAACATCCCGGTACTTTCTTGAAGGGAACAGGAGTCTGTTACAAGTGTGGTGAAAAAGGCCACCAAGCTCGTGATTGCAAGGGGAATAAGGAAGCTACCAATGTTCAGTGCTACAATTTCAGGGAGATGGGGTATTATGCAAATTAATGTCCTAAGCGTCAGGAGATCTTACCTCAGAAAAGGCCAAGGGATCAAGGCCAAGCTTATGCTATCACTACTGCTGAGGTAGAAGCTCTGAAAGACGTGGTGGAAGGTAATTTAATGGTTTCCTCAAGTTTAGAAAATGCATTATTTGATTCTGGATCATCGCATTATTTCATATCTTCATAGTTTTCTAATAAAATTAGATATTTCCAATTTGATTTGACATGGGAGTTGTCAGTTAAAACTCCTAAGGGATGTATCATTGCAACAATGTTTTGTGAATGAGTCCCCATTAGAGCACATAAATGTTCTTTATCTTCTAATCTCATCATCATACCTATGATTGAGTTTGATATAATCCTCAGTATGGACTGGCTTTCGGACTATGATGCGAAGATTTATTTTAAGAAGAAAGAGGTTACGATTCTTGATGATGATGATAAGGAACACCTTATCTTTAGAGTAGAATCGTCACCACCTAATTCTTATTTAGATCCACCCCCATTAGCTCAACTAAATTCAATTATTGGGGAGGAAGAGAATGAAATAATTGTGAGTGAGGAAAGAAATGTTCAAATAGAGGATGTACCTGTTGTGAAAGAATTTGTAGATGTATTTCCAGATGATTTACCTGGACATCCTCCAGAACGAGAAGTTGAGTTTTCCATTGATTTAATTCCTGGATCAAGGCCTATATCAAAGACCCATTATAGAATGGCCACTGTAGAATTAGTTGAACTAAAGAAACAACTAGAGGAATTGAGTAATAAGGGATTTATTCTCCCTAGTGTTTCTCCATGGAGAGCCCCTATTCTTTTTGTTAAAAAGAAAGACGGATCTATGAGGTTATGTATCGACTACAGGGAGATCAATGCTATAACAATAAAGAATAAGTATCCCCTACCACGCATTGATGATTTATTTGACCAACTACATGGAGCTCAATACTTTTCAAAGATTGACCTTTGATCTGGATACCATCAGTTGTGTGTGAAGAAGGAATACATTCTGAAGACAGCATTTTGAACCAGGTACGGGCATTACGAGTTTACTGTAATTCCTTTTGGGTTGATTAATGCACCCTCTGTATTCATGGATCTGATGGATAGAGTTTTCAAGGAGTATCTCTATGAATTTGTGATGGCATTTATTGATGATATCTTGTTATACTACAAAAGCTACGAAGATCAAGAAAATCACTTGCGCATTATCTTGAAGACTCTGAGAAGGCATGAATTATATGGGAAGTTTAGCAAGTGTGAATTCTGGCTTCAGGAGAATTCTTTTCTTGGCCATATTGTCTCTAAAGATGGAATATCTATTGATCCTTCTAAGACCAAGGCAATCCAAGAATGGCCAGCACCTACGAGTATAACTGAGGTACGTAGTTTTATTGGTTTGGCAGGTTATTATCGACGTTTCGTCCAGAATTTTGCCCGATTGGCTAACCCGTAAAGGGGTTAAATTTTTTGGACTGAAGAGTGTGAAGAATGTTTCGAAGAACTGAAGAGAAGATTAGTCAATGCTCCTATATTGACTCTACCATCGGGGAATGATGGGTTCGTTATTTATAGTGATGCATCGAAGAAAGGACTTGGTTGTGTCCTTATGCAGAATGATAGAGTAATTGCCTATGCATCACGATAGTTGAAAATTCATGAACAAAACTATCCTACTCATGATCTCGAGTTAGCAGCTGTGATCTTTGCTTTGAAGATATGGAGGCACTACCTCTATCATGAAAAATGTGAGATTTATACTGATCACAAGAGTTTGAAATATATTTTCTCACAAAAAGAAATCAACATGAGGCAAAGGAGATGTCTTGAATTACTCAATGATTATGATTGCATGATACACTACCACCCGGGGAAGGAAAACAAGGTGGAAGATGCTTTGAGCAGAAAAGATCATGTAGTTTTGAACAATATGAGAATTTAAAGGGATCCAATTTTCATGGATCTAGTGAAGATGGACATGGGAATAACCAGGGAAGGAGAAACATCAATGCATTTTCAAATGGTTGCCAAACCATCTTCACTAGAAAGGATTAAGAGTTCCCATACCGATGATGAAGAATTTCAAAAGAAGATTAAAGCTGTGAATGATGGGAGACTGAGAGACTTTGTGTATGAAGATGGAATTTTGAAATTCGTGAAGAGACTTTGTGTTCCCAATATACCTGATATAAAAAGGTAATTGCTGGATGATGCTCATAGTTCCAATTTCTCTATACACCCTGGGAGCACCAAAATGTATAGATATTTGAAGGAACATTTTTTGTGGGACAATATGAAGAGGTAGATTGTTGATTTTGTGTCAAGATGTATGGTTTGTAAACAAGTGAAAGCTGGAAGGCAACACCCTGGAGGATTCATGCAACCTCTTCCCATACTGGAGTGGAAATGGGACAATATTACGATGGACATTGTCATGGGGCTACCAAAGACTCCAAGAAGGAATGATGAAATATGGGTTATTGTTGATCGTCTTACCAAGTCAGCACATTTTCTTGCTATTAGAGAAGATCTACCACTGGAATGTCTATAAAGACTATATATTAATGAAGTTGTGAGACTTCATGGAGTACCCCTATCGATTGTTTCTGATCGTGATCCCTATTTTACTTCATGATTCTGGAAGAGTCTTCAGAAATCCCTGGATACTGAACTTCATTTGAGCACTGCCTACCACCCTCAGACAGACGGACAATCAGAACGGACTATTAAAACCTTAGAAGACATGTTGAGATCCTGCTCACTTGACTTTCAGGGTATGTGGGATCATTATTTACCTCTGGTATAATTTTCCTATAACAATAGCTTCCATTCGAGTATTCAGATGGCACCATATGAAGAGTTATAAGGAAAGAGATGTCGCACACCAACCTGTTGGGATGACGTTGGTGAAAGAAAACATGTAGGTCTAGAACTGGTGGAGGAAACGATGGAAAAGGTGAAGGTAATCCAAAATCACATCAAAGCGGCTCAAAGTAGGCAGAATAGATATGTCGATAATCGAAAGAAGGATTTGGAATTTCAAGTCGGTGATCATGTTTTACTGAAGGTATCTCCATGGAAGGGAGTCATACGTTTTGGTAAGAAATGTAAACTGAGTCCCAGGTACATCGGATCTTTCTAAATTCTATAAAAAATTGGGGCTGTAGCTTACCGATTGGCAATGCCGCCAAGTCTCTCCAAAGTTCACGATGTGTTCCACGTATCTCTGTTGAAGAAATACATGCCTGAACCAACGCACGTACTCACCTATGAAGAATTAGAACTGGAACCCGATCTGTCTTATTGCAAAGAGCCCTTCAGGATTCTTGATACGAGAGAACAAGTACTAAGAAACCGGACGACGCGTCTGGTAAATGTTTTGTGGAGAAACCATAAGATGGAAGAGGCAACGTGTGAACCCGAGGAACTTATGATGAAGAACCACCCAAGTCTTTTCATGTGATAAGTATTCTAGAAATTTCGAGGATGAAATTATTTGAAGTAGGGGAGAATGTAACACCCCAAGCTTCTACGGTACGCTTCTCTTTGAATAATGTGATAGCGTGTGTTGTACGCAACATCGAGTTCTAACACACCATAACCAATCAAACTAGCCGTTATGAATAGTAATATGTACTTTTTGAAATTATATATATTTTATATTTTAAAATGGACTTCATTTTTGGATTCAGAATATCGAATTTAGCCTAAGGTAAAATTTTAGTACTTTTCGGATAACTTTAATATTTTGATGAATAGTGAAAATTACTAAATTTTAATTAAAAACAACTTTTTTAATCAAAATAATTAATAGTGATAAATTATGAATTTGAGTGGTTTAAAAGTATATTTACAATATATTTTTACCATTTAATAAAATTTTGGTCATTGGGAATAATTTTACAATTAAACCGGACATAAACAAGTGTCAATCTTTTGATAGTTATTATCTCTTAAAACACGCTTTTTGTTTTAACAACGGTAATTAATTTTAAATTAATTTCTTCCACTTTTGTGTTTTGAATTTGGAAAAATGGATTCCATATTTGGAATCTGGATTTTCAAATTGTGTAAATAAGTAACTTTTATTTTTAGACATTTTAAATAATTACTTCGGTAAATATTTTATTTACCATGGTTAAGGGTAAATCTGGTAAATAAGGGCTAAAAATAATATTATAACAATAGTAAATTACCCTAAAACGTGTCCTAGACTTATTGGTTGATACATGTTAGACCATAGGAATCTTTTGGGTGATTTTGGGACCCCATGGAGCCACTTATAGGTGATAGGGACACTTAATTTTAATTAAGTTAAAATAAGTACAAAAATGACATAAGCATATATCTTTTAGAAAAACAATTTTTACATAGGGTTATATATGTTGTATTTTCGACTATAAATATTAATTAGAGAGATTAAACGATTTCCTACATAATGATAATTTATTTATAATTTTTAGAGTTTAAATAAGTTAATTTATTTATGACACAATTATGATACAGTAATTACCATAATAGTGACAAATTAAAATAATTGATATTATAAATACCCAAATAAATATAATTTGAGACTTTTAATGAATTAAACTAATTTTCTAGGATAATATGATATATTAGGATTGATTTAATTGACTTTTTGGAAGTAATAATTTTGTAATGAGTTTCACAAAAATCAACTATTGAATAGTGTCAAAATTGACATAAAATAGTTTTTTTAAACAAATATTATATTATTAATTGATATTAAATTCCTAAAAATCAAAGGTTCGGCCAAGAGACATATATCATGATATTTATATCATTAATGGACCACTTGGGTGTCTCTTGGATGTATATAGTAAGTTTATTAACCATGTAATATAAAAATACAAAGAGACATTGTAAAAGTGAAACTAATTAACTTAGAGTTAATACTTAAAGATAAGGTTAATATAAGTAACCAAACCTGCCTAAATTCTATTTTTTGAGTGTTTTTAGACCCATACCCACCTTAACATTTAAAAAATACACTTTTGATCCATTAGAAACTGAATATGAATTTATTATAAATTAATATTTCTAGCTTTTCCAAAGGTGCCCCTCACCCCTCTTATAAAAGGGCACTCCTCCTTCTCATTTCTTCACACCTTCAAAGCCTTTTGGTTCGGTATAACTCTGCCCAAATACTCTCACAACTTCCCTAAATACAACCTAGAGGCCTTATTTTGATCATAAATCCAACCTAAGGAGCCCTTTTGATCAAATCAAAAGGAAGAACCTGAAGAAGAGGTAATGTTTTCACCACCCCTTTTCAAGTTCCTTTCCTCTTCCACTTCTTCATTAATTGTTATTACCATTATAAAATAATAACACCAGTATCTTATATATACTGTGATGTTATTATAAATATGGTACAACCATATTCAATATTATATCTACCCTTTGAATAACATGTCACCATACGTGCGTACGTACGGCTTACCGTCTCCACGTCGTGGTGTAATTGTTATTCAATATATTATTATTTGGATGGGTATAATAATGATTGTAAATCATATAAATAATAAATATAATATGTTAATGATTCTTTATATATGATATACCATCCATTTATATATTATTTTAATATCAAAAAGAATGATATTTTCGCTCGTGCGTACGTACGGACTATCGTCTCCACAAACGTAAGGAGATTCATTCTCCATCGTATCCATTCAAGTATAATTATCATTTGATGATTTAAAAATGACGCTTAAGGAAATGATATCATTCTGGATATTAATAATATACAACCTATCCATTACAAACATGTCTTACGTAACAAAACATATAAAATAAAATGAGTAAGTTAACACCCGAAACAACGATAATGCTAAGATATTATTAACAAAACAATGTTAAAAGATCATATATGATATCATATTAATGTATATGATTCTTGTATAATTTAATAACAATTATTTCACCATGATACAGGAGGTTAACCTACACCAACCAAGGAAAATTAAAAGGAAAGGGTTATTTCACAATCTCTTCATTATCTGAGGTTGTTTATACGTAATAATCTACTGGGATCTCTTTATCATCCACATCTATGTTTCTTAAAAATGTATTTAAAAACATTTTAAATATTTAAAAGAATATGGGTTAAAGTTATATATACCCTTGTTTGACTTTTTATAAGATTTTTATAAAGTAATGTTTCCTTCATTTTCCAAACAAGGTGCTTTTAACCTTTTTGACAGAATTAAGGTAAGAATGTTTTTTTACTTATACGGTGGGTGCGGTTATTTTCCACCATTATAAAATTGTCAAAGCTTCCCTTACAAGATTATAATAATATTTTCAAAGAAAATTTTTTATTTTATAAATATATGACTCTTAAATGATTTCAAAAATAAAAAGAGATATTTCTCTAAAAAGAGTTTTGATTTCATCTATGTCAACATCCTTTGATGGATTTTATGCTTATTTGAAGTTGATTTATTATGTTACAAAACTTCTATATTTTATTGAAGGTTTTGTGATATTTTTTGCTGTGGATGTGCTATTTTTATACCATTCATAGTTTATGGTGAAAGTATTGACATTTCGTATGCTAGTTTCAATACGAATTTTTATGTTATGTTTAAACCTTTTCATATGGGAATGCATTGGACTTAATATGTGACGGGTGGAGCCCACTATAGCTCCTTGATGAATCAGTAGGTTTCATGAGACAAACTAGTGTCTTGGCATAAGGCCTTGACAAAATCTTATTTGTAGTCTTGGCATGAGGCCTTGGCTATGTGGTTATGATAGTCTGGCATTATGCATTCCATCATTATGAAAGTGGTTATTGATATTTCATGTGATTATTCCATTAGTAAAATATCCATGTGAATAAGTAAATGGCATTATTTAATTTTATTTTTTCCATACTATGTTGAAGTTCAAGTTTAAAAGGCTTTTGTTTAAGTTATACATTTCCTTAAATGTTTATTCATTTTTATGATCGTTTCTACTATATTGTTATCCTTACTGGGCATTTGAGCTCACCCCTTTTCTATGTTTTATTTTTCCCAGGGTATGGAGTAGTAAATTATGAATGACCTGCAGGGATAGTATGTGGGGATATGAGTGTGGAATATGAAGAAAATATGTTGTTGTCGTTTTCATTTTTATGATGTAATGTAAGACTTATGAATATATCTAGTGTTTCAAAGGCGACTGAACCAATTGTTTTTTCAAGATTTGATCCTTCTTGTGATCATTCCAATGTTATGTAATAATGCACCGACTCCAGGTAACTGGGGTCGGGGCGTTACATAAACCGTTGTAATTTTAATTCCATCACCATAATTAATGAATTTTTATAATGATAGAAATAAATTTTATATATTATATTCAGGAAATTATAATTATTATAAATAGATAATACATCAATTATCTTTTTACCTTTCCATTAAAGAAAAATGATATTTTCATTTGTGCGTACATGTGGACTACCACCTCCATGAAGGGATATGAATAGTTTTTTATATCCATATCATATAGATTATATATATATATATGTATATTAAAACAAGTAATATTAAATTTATGATATTATTATCATCCTATAAAGATAATATAATACACACCTTATTTCTAAACGACACATTGAAAAACTGGAAATGTTACTCTTGCATACGTATAGCCTACCATCACAATGACTGTAATGTAGATCATTTTTAATAACCATATTTAATGGTTGAATTTAAAATATACTTAAATTATAAAAATTATATCTATATAATTATTATTATTCATGATATAATGTAATAATGAACACTTTGATGATTTCAACCTAGAAAATTCATTTTTGACATATGAGCTGAATATCATCATAACTCTGGACTTGAATTAAATTAATTAATTAATTGTATATAAAATATAATTAAATGAAATAAAGTAATAATAAACATGGAAAAGGATATTAATCAACTATAAAATTATTATAAATTATTTATTCATGATGATAAAGAATGTGTGTGACATGTCTAACTCAAGGCATTAAACTTCGTCACAATTTCCTTTTGTTGAGGCATATTTTTATGTTATGAACCTATATTATTTTATGTGGTGTATATATAGCACCTTTTACATGTTATATCATGGATTTATCTATTATCTCTATATTTATAGGTTTTTTTATATTTTTATTTCAGGGATCTTATGATTTAATTTTTTTCAAAATGGCAAGGGACAATATTTTAAAAATCCATATACTAAACATTCCATGAAAAATAACATTTTTTATTATTTTTATTTTTAAAAAAATATTATTATTCTATTATTTTTTATATTTATTTTTAAAAAAAATAGAAAAATGATCTGAAATAAATCTTTTTATAATTTTTGAAATTAAGTAATTTATGAATTTCCTCACAGAAGTGTGAAGGAAACGTATTTTTTATCTTTTATGATTTGAGAATATTTTTCTGCAAGTATGACTAATATTTTCATTTATGATTCATTCAAATTTTTATAGGGTAACTATTAAGGTATTTTTTTCATTCTTATTTACATAGTTTTTCTAAAATAATTTTTTTGAAAATGGAAATTGTATTTTGATATACCAAAGTGTTTCTCATGTTGTTTTTAATAGATTTTCTCAAAGTTTTAATGATGAAAAGGTGAAATTATAAAAAAAATATGGTGCATCATATTTATATGTTGATCAGGTGATATCGATATAGCTTATATAAACTGTTGATCCAAATTATTTCTCACGGGTGAGTTTGATACTACATATGTATTTTTTGCACTTAGTGCCAATTATACCCATTATATATTTGGGATCTCTAAGGTTGTTCTCCAATACATTGGGTAATTTACCTTATCTTTGGTGAAAATAGTGAGGGAGTTACTAGAGGGTTTCTCATATCGATTTAATTGGGCTCCAATTAATTCTTACATGGGATTAAAATGGGTTATTAATATGATATTATATGTTTCTTAAATTGGTTTTTATTTTATTTTGTGGGATTTTATGATTTTAATTGAAAAATATTTGTGTTTTTTTCATGTGTAAATTATTTATTTCATTATTTAAAAGTTCATTGAGATAAAGATAATAATTTCAATTGTTTTTAAGTTTTTAATAAACTAATGGATGTCTACAATTAATTTCCCCTATATAGATTTTTATGATAATCCCTAATTTTTAAAAAAAAATTAAAGATGTTTTATTTTAAATAATTTTAATTGTGAGAAAATTGGATATTGATCAGAATACATCATCTTATAAAATAATAATTCATTATATAAGATTAATGGAAAAAATATTTCAAAATATAATCCTGATTTTTTTTGGGGGAAAGTAAGTAAAATGTAGTATAAATACAATATATTATGTAATCGTTAAGTCATCTTCCAAAAAAATTTATTTTATATCTTGCTTATCCTATTTTGTTATTTTGTTTCAGTTGATAATGGATAAAAAATGGACAATTTCCATTCATAATTTTTTTTCTTGTATTTTTTTCTTCTGTTCTTTGCTCATCATTGATATTTCATCTTACCAATGAATCATGTTTATCTGAGAACTTTATTACATACATGATTCTTAGGATCCATAGATCAATGTTTCGGATTCAAAAACATGGAGTTTTGTAATGGATTATTATTGAAGAATATAATTGATTCCCAAGGAAGTTCAATGGTTTTTTACTATATGGATTTTTATGTGAAAATCATTGGACAACTGATGTGTAGGTGTTTTATGATAAGGTTTTGGATGAAATATTTAAAATTAAATCATTACATTTTAGTCACATAAAATTCAATATTTTGAGAAATTATCATAACATAATTATGGTTATTAGAAGTGCACGATTAATGTATAAAACGGATGGGATCTCCATTTATAACCTGATATACTAGACATGTTTTTTGAAAGAACACATGCATGGTATACGTATCTAGGTGGATTTTAGGGTATGTTCACTGAGTTAGAAGGCACATGTCATATGGGGGTCTCACACCTAGTGTGACCCTTACACTACTAGATCAAAATATATAGGGTGTACACACCCATGATTCCTTGTGACGCAACACACCATGTCTGATGTGGCACAACCTATGTACTTCATAAAGTGCATGGGCATGGGTAGTTGACAAATAATGAGTGTTAGTCTAACCTATACACATCATGTGTCATAATAGAATGTTGTGTACCCAGATAAAAACATGTCAAGTGAGGTAGTAGAAAATGAGATGTTCGTGAATTAGTGATACTTTATGTGTACCCTAGTAGATGCATCTTCTACTCATTCTATTGAATTTTAGATCCCATATTATTCTCAAACCATCTATTGTATGAATTATAATGAGTATACTTGAAACGTTTCACTATGGGAATGTTCTTCTACTTTATCAACAAGCAGGTACATAAAGGTATCCCATCCTAAGATTTGGATGACTTATACCCATAATTAGTTAGATACGGATAGAGTCAGGTACCCCATTTTGGGTAATAGTGTCTAATCCTCTTTTATTTACTATAAGGATGTGTCGTGTATCCTGTTTTCGACATCTAGGGCATGTGATCCCATCTTCATTTTTTCATGAATAGGGATACTTATCCCCCATTGGACCTAGATATTAACCCTTATATGTGGATTGTTATTTTTTATCTTCATGTGTGGTGTATTCTAATCGAGAGATTTCCTCCAATGACCCCTCTCATTTCATACATTCATTTTCAAGGAACTACCTCATGATTGCATCCAACTATTTGACTTCCACATTCTTACAATCTCAATATGATTGAAATATCTAATATCGATGTTACCTTTGAGCCTCTAGTAGAATCAAATACTATGAGTGAGGACATGACCTCCCCATGAGTTTTAGATTATTTATTTGTTTTTATATAGATTATATTTTTTTATTTAATTGAATTTGTGATATATAGAGGACTCCCTATATGTTTCATTGTGTTTGTTAATTTTAGGCCATCTTATTTTTTATGTTTTTAATCAAACATTTATATTCCCTAAAAAACATGTATCATGTCTTTCAAATATAATAGTAAATTTGATAGAGTCCATGTAGGACTCAATGTAGGTGAAGCTTAGTTATTTCAGATAGACCGAGAAAGTTTCTAATGTTTTTTATATTGATAGTTGTAAGAACATGGATCTTCTTTTCAGGTATGTTTTCCTTTTCTGGTCATTTTTTAGAAAAAGAGGAATTTCTGGAAATTTTTGAAGTACATGTTGTGTACTTTATGAGTACATGTCGTGTACTCGGTTTTTGCATGAAGACGGTGGTGCCCGTGTAATGGCCGCACATACGGCCAGGTGGGGGTGACCTAGAGACCGCCTAAAGCGGAGTACAGAAATAGAAAGTACACACCGTGTACTTCCAAAGGACATGCCGTGTATTTTCTTTTTTTCATTAAACTTAATGGGGTCGCGTCTAATCGCCAAAAAGGCCTTCTTCTTGACCCAGTTCATCTGAGAAAACCTATACGGCCACGATCTTCCTCCAAGCCCCCGACCGAGCATCCAATCTCTGATTTGACTGCCATCGATTTCATTGGGACCACCTTGGTAAGATCTTCCTTTTTCTAGATCTTCGTTTCATGATTCCTCCTCTTTCTCAGGTTATCCTCGGTTGAAAAGTTTGAGAATTTTTGTAGATATATGGTGTTATTGGGTGATTCAAGGCTTGAGTTTCACATATAACGATCCTACAACACCGAGGTAGGGGGTCTGTTCCTTTCTGTTGAAAGTCTTTGAGTTATATGTGCAAAATCTCCCAATACCCTTAAACGGGGTATTGTGTGTTTATTGTTTTAGCCCTGTTATTTTCCTACTATGCTTGTGTGCCTGAATAGAGGATAATTTCATGTGAATTGGGTTAATTTCTATGCTTTGGAGGTGTTTTTCCATGCATGTTTGTTTATGAACGTTTGGACTTTCTTAGCCTGTTAGACTTCCTTGTTTACTTACCATGCCTAGTATTATAGGATTGGGTGTTTTTTTATCTAACATACTGATATGATATAGATTTCTAGCCAAGTATCTCTTGAGGGTTACTTTGGCCGATACGTGTTACTATACTTGCTTGACTCACACAGGGCCGTGAGAACCTGGTGTAGTAGACCATAGGGAGAATGAACATAAGGGCTTCTCCAAAGTGTCTATTTACTATTATGTTGTCAGACGATAGGGGGAATTGATGTATGTTCTTACTCATAGTGTCTGTAGTTCCTTGATGTGGGACACTGGGGGAATGTGACGTAAGTGCTTCCCCAAAGTGCCTTTAGTTACCGATACGAGAATATAGGAGGAATTGACTGTGAGTTCTTCCTCAGAGAGTCTATTCTAGAGCTGAACCAGAGGGGTAAGACTGTGTGTTCTGCCCAGAGGTTCATTTCTCAGAGAGTCTATTCGTGGGGATTATGGGCCCTCACGGATCAAAATTTGGCACCTTAAGGTTCATTTTAGTGTTTTTCTAGGCTGAGGAGTAGTTTCTGAGGCTTACTACTTGGAAAAACCCAGAATACACGGTGTGTAATGGTGAATACATGCCATGTATTTTTTCTATTTGGGAAGAAAGTATTTTTTCTTGTGTACACGCCGTGTACCGTATTTACACTCTGTGTAGCCTCTAACTAAGTCTTAGACTGTGTGGGTGGAGGAATGAGGTTTGGAATATTTGGTAGGAAACGTCGTATACCAGATGTACACACCATGTTGTAGAACCTTGTAGTTGGCCATGTCACAAACAACATGGGTCGGTTGAGTCTTCCCTAATGCATGTCGTGTCTGTATTAAATACGCAGTGTAGTGTAATCCCTGGAATTCGGTCATGTCACTAACAACACGGTTCGGTGAAGCTTGTTTAGTACATGTTGTGTCTGGAACTAAGACACCATGTAGTATTGTTCTAGGAGAACCATGTTGCCTAGCCATGTAATGGATCTTGGTAAGGGGAATAGGATTCAAGTACATGCCATGTGTAAGGACAAAATGTCATGTATGGGGTGTTACATAACCAGTTTTGGCAGATGTAACGCCCCGACCCCAGCTACCCAGAGTCGGTGCATTACTTCATAACATTGGCATGATCACAAGAAAGATCAAATCCCGAAAGACCGATTGGTTTAGTAGCCTTGGAAACACTAGATATAATCATAAAGTTTTACATTACATTTCAAAGTGAAAAACTACTACAACAACAAAGTCTTCATATCCACACTATTAACCCCTCATAATATCCCTGCAAGTCATTCCTAATTTACTTCTTCACTACCTGGGAAAAATAAAACATAGAAAAGGGGTGAGCTCAAATGCCCAGTAAGGATAACAATATAGCGGAAACTTTCATAAATAAGAATAAACATCTAAGGCAATGCATTACTAAAACAAAAGCCTTTTAAACTTTAACTTCAACATAGTATGGCAAAAGTAAAATGAAATAATGCCATTTACTTATTCACATGGATATTCTACTAATCGAATAATCACATGCAAAAATCAATAACCACTTTCATAATGTTGGAATGCATAATGCCAGACTATCATAACCACATAGTCAAGGCCTCGTGCCAAGACTACAAATAAGATTTTGTCAAGGCCTTGTGCCAAGACACTAGTTTGTCTCATGAGACCTACCGATGCATCGAGGAGCTATAGCGGGCTCCACCCGTCACTTACTAAGTCCAATGCATTCCCATATGAAAAGGTTTAAACATAAAATAAACATTCGTATTAAAACTAGCATACGAAATGTCAATAATTTCACCATAAACTATGAATGGTTTAAAAATAGCACATCCACAGTCAAACATATCACAAAACCTTCAATACAATATAGAAGTTTTGTATCACAATAGATCAAATTCAAATAAGCGTAAAATCCATCAAAGGATGTTGACATAGATGAAATCAAAATTCTTTTTAAAGAAATATCTCATTTTATTTTGAAATCATTTAAGATCCATATAAAATAAAACATTTTCTTTGAAAATATTCTTATAATCTTGTAAGGGAAGTTTTGAAGATTTTATAATGGCGGAAATTAGCCGCACCCGCCGTATAAGTTAAAAAAACATTCTTACCTTAATTCTGTCGAAAAGGTTAAAAAGGACCTTGTTTTGAAAACGACGGAAAGATTCCTCTTATAAAAATTCAAACAAGGGTATAAATAAATTTAACCCATATTCTTGTAAATAATAAAAATGTTTTGAAATACATTTTGAAGAAACATGGATGTGGATGATAAAGATATCCCAGTAGATTAATACGTATAAACAACCTCGGATAATGAAGAGATTGTAAAATAACCCTTACCTTGTACTTTTCCTTGGTTGGGGTAGGTTAACCTCCTGTATAATGGTGAAATATTTGTTATTAAATTATACAAGAATCATATATAATAATATGATATCATATATGATCTTTTAACATTGATTTGTTAATAATATCTTAGAATTATCGTCGTTTCGGGAGTTAACTTACTCATTTTCTTTTATATGTTTTGTTACATAAGCCATGGTTGTTGTATCTTATTCATATCCAGAATGATATCTAGTCCTTAAACATCATTTTTAAATCATCAAATGATAATTATACTTGAATGGATACGATGGAGAATGAATCTCATCGCGTTCGTGGAGACGGTAGTCCGTACGTACGCACGAGCGACAATATCATTATTTTGATATTAAAATAATATATAAATGGATGGTATATCATATATAAAGAATCATTAACATGTTATATTTATTATTTACATGAGTTACACATCATTATTATACCCATCCAAATAATATTATATTGAATAACAATTACACCACGACGTGGAGACGGTAGTCCGTACGTACGCACGTATGGTGACATGTTATTCAAAGGGTGGATAGAATACTGAATATGGTTGTACCATATTTATAATAACATCATAGTATATGTGATATACTGGAGTTATTATTTTAGAATGGTAAGAACAAAGGAAGAAGAAGTGGAAGAAGAAATGAACTTGGAGAAGGGTGGTGAAATCATTACCTCTTCTTCGGGTTCTTCCTTTTGATTTGATCAAAAGGGCTCCTTAGGTTGGCTTTCTGATCAAACTAAGGCCTCTAGTTTGTAGTGAGGGATGTTGGGAGAGTATTTTTGCATAGGTTGGCCGAACTAAAAGGCTTTAGAGGTGTGAAGAAATGAGAAGGAGGAGTGCCCTTTTATAAGAGGGGTGAGGGGCACCTTTGGAAAAGCTAGAAATATTAATTTATATTAAATTCATATTCGGTTTATAAAGGCTCCAAAGTTGATTATGAAAAGGTTAAGGTGGGGATAGGTCGAAAAACACTCAACCAATAGAAGTTAGACAGGTTTGGGTACTTATATGAACCTTATCTTTAATTATTAACTCTAAGTTAATTAGTTTCACTTTTACAATGTCTCTTTGTATTTTTATATTATATGGTTAATAAACTTACCATATACATACAAGAGACCCCCAAGTGGTCCATTAATGATACACCTATCACGATATAAGTCTTTTGGCCGAACCTTAGATTTTTAGGAATTTAATATCAATTAATAATATAATATTTGTTTTAAGAACTCTTTTATGTCAATTTTGACACTATTCAATAGTTGATTTTTTTGAAACTCATAACAGATTGATTAATTCGAAAAAAGTCAATTAAATCAATCCTAATATATCATATTATCCTAGAAAATTAGTTTAATTCATTAAAAGTTTCATATTATATTTATTTGGGTATTTATAATATCAATTATTTTAATTTTTCACTATTATAGTAATTACTGCATCATCATTGTGTCATAAATAAAATAAATTATTTAATGTCTAAAAATTATAAATAAAATATCATTATGTATGAAATCTTTTTATCTTTCTAATGAATATTTATAATCTAAAATCCAACATATATAACCCTATGTAACAATTGTTTTTCTAAAAGATATATGCTTGTGTCATTTTTGTATTCATTTTAACTTAATTAAAATAAAGTGTCATTATCACTTACAAGTGGATCCATGGGGTCCCAAAATTGACACAAAGATTCCCATGGTCGACCATGTATCAACCAATAGGGTTAAGACACGTTTTAGGGTAATTTAGTATTATTATAATATTATTTATTAACCCTTATTTACCGGATTTACCCTTAACCATGGTAAATAAAATATTTACCGCAGTAATTATTCAAAATGTCTAAAAATAAAAGTTACCTATTTACACAATTTGAACATCCTGATTCCAAATATGGAATCCATTTTTCTAAATTCAAAACACAGAAGTGGCAGAAATTAATTTAAAATTAATTCCCGCTGTCAAAACAAAAAGCGTGTTTTTAAGAGATAATAACTATCAAAAGATTGACACTTGTTTATGTTCGGTTTAATTGTGAAATTATGTCTAATGACCAACATTATATTAAATTGTAAAAATATATTCTAAATATACTTTAAAACCACTCAAATTCATAATTTATCACTATTAATTATTTTGATTAAAAAAGTTGTTTTTAATTAAAATTTAGTAATTTTCACTATTCATCAAAATATGAAAGTTATCCGAAAAGTACCAAAATTTCACCTTAGGCTAAATTCGATATTCCGAATCCAAAAATGAAGTCCATTTTGAAATATAAAATATATATATTTTCAAAAAGTAGGTATTACTATTTATAACGGCTAGTTTGATTGGTTATGGTGTGTTAGAACTCGGTGTTGCGTACAACACACGCTATCACATTATTCAAAGGGAAACGTACTGTGGAAGCTTGGGGTGTTTCATTTTAAATTTTTGATGTCCCCATTTAGTCAAAAAGTTTAAAATATTGTATTTAAAAAGGTTTCACTATCAAAAGTTGATAAAAGTGCAATACTGAAAATGAATCTGTTCTTGCATTATGACTAAGAAACTCATAATATGGATTCTAAAATTATAAGGATTATATAAAGTTTAAAATTTAGTTAACACTATTCATAACCTCTTTTTAATAGCTTTTTTGGTAATTCATGGTGCGATTGAACTTGGTGTTGCGTGTAGTGAAAGTTATTGAATTATTTTGAAGAAATAACACACTATAAAATCTTGGGGTGTTACATTCTCCCCTCCTTCAATAAATTGCGTCCTCGCAATTTGAAATTGTTCTTTGAAAATAAAAGGTTGAAAATAGAAAATATATTTGTGGGAAAACCCACATCGGAAATTGGGTTACTAAAATTTAGTCTTAATATGAGGAAAAGAGAAATGAAAGGGTCACCACCAAATTATGATCTTGATTAGGAGAACATTGGTGGCAATTAGAGACATATAATTGGAGGAAAAACGTAAATATTTATAGGTAGTGATTGAGGTCATCAATCACAAAAAAGTATAAAATTGAGGTCCTTAAACTCATCAATCTATGATGATTTGAAGTACCATCGGTTCAACAAAATATAGGCATTGGGATAACACATTTTTGACGTTTTAAAATATCTTAGTTGAAATCCCACATCGAAAAATGAATTAATGAGGCCTCTATTTAAAATAAAGAGTGGAAAGTATGAAGATTACCGAAAATAACACATACTAGGGTTCCATGTAGGAAAATATGGATATGGAGGAGAAATCTAACCATCAATTATCTGATGGAGAGTGGTAGAGAACATGGCTATGAAAAGGCCAACAATCCCAAAGCCATAAATTAGTGATGATTTAAGGTACCATCTAGGGAAACATTTTTGTTCTAAGTTTCTATTATTAATGTTGAGGAATTTATTTATGAGATTGGCTAAGATAATAAGGAGATATACTTACTTTATAATTAGAATTTTACCCATTAATAAATTTCTACCACAAACTCATCTTTCACTCTAAAAGATAATAGAATGTAATTTTTTTCTATTTATACTATTCGTACAGGGTTCCAAAATAAATGAATTTATAATTAATCTACCAGATCTTTTTAAAAAAAACTACATTATTTAATTCAGGACATCTCGTGGGATAGTGGTAGGTGATACACCCTTGTCGCCCTTCGGTTGCGGGTTCAAGTCTCGCAGCCTTGCCGGACGCGACGGGTTGCCGCCCGACCTCCGGGTTGTCCTTTTATGGAAATCCAAAATAATCCAAACTAGAACTATCCAAAATACTTCTGTCTAAACTCACAGTCCAACATTTATAAGGAAGGTAAACATAATATAGATCCTTTTTACCCCGTAATAGAATATGAATACCTTCATCATGTATTACCATATTCCTTATTGATTACATTCATGCTCCCTTATTCCATATAGAATGCTGGATATACTTCATTAATCCAAAAATGTTTTAAACCCCAACAATGATGGAATATACAAATCATTAATCAGTTCCAAGGTAGTCAAGAATATCCAATATAATTTATCCAAAACAATCACATATTATTCCAAAATCACTACCTCAGTATCAGAACTATATTATGATTTATCATTCTCTCAACCATATATTTTCCAAAAATTTATCCTGCTATTGAGTCACCTTTCTTTGTTCCACACAATCTCAAGTCCTTAATGAAATAGTACTGCAGTACAATCCTTATATACTCCATAATTATTATAATAAGTACATTGTTGATACAACACTCAATTGACATAATCAACATAAGAACTCTAATCATTCCTCTTCATCTGTGGTAGTATCATAACTTGATTATTATCCAATAGCATCATTTGTGGCATAGTCTGATGACTGGGACATAGGTTCACGTAGTGTCCAAACTCCTTGCAAATGAAGCATTGTACATTTAAAACCATTTTCTTACCCTTGCAGTCATGTACTTTGTGCCCTTTTCCTCCACACTTATAACAAACTCCCATTCCTTTCAGGCAAGTTCCAGGGTGTTTCTTTCCACAGTTACCACATATGGGAAAATTCTTCTTTTCCCTCTTCCCTTTATCCATCTTTCTCTCTTCCATCCTTTTCTTCTCTTGCTTCCCTTCAAAGCCATAGGACTCAGTAAACTCTTTACTTATCTTATCAACACATGATATTATTTCTTCATATGATGATAATACATGGGAGACTATTTCTCTTATAAATTCTAGCTTAAGACCATGAGAGATATGATCCTTCCTTCTCTTTGGATCATGTGCATTTCTGGAGTTCTCATTCCTTCTACTGGGCGCCATTTCTAAACAATGGCATACACTAGATCAGTTTATGAATCAAAATACATAATCCCATACTTATAAAACACTTAACATAAATTGAACTATTTATGGATATAATCCATAATCATAAGAATGTTTTCTTTGAGGAAGTATATACTCATAATCCCTTCAAAATGATTTGTAAGGAAAATGAGAGTTATCCTAAGCATATCCCCCGGGAGTGTCGTAACCAAGAGTGCAGCAAGGCCCGTTGTCGTGCAGCAGTTCTCGTTCGAGTCTAGCTCAAAGCGGTGTTTTCGGGTTTTACCCCTAGGTACATTTGTGCCAGAGCCGCCTCTACCTGCTCGTATCTAGACAGGGATGTATTGCTCGGAAAACTCACAAAATCTCTACAATACCAAAATTCTAGGAAGTTCTTCTATACTAATCCTCAAAGTTAATCTTAGGTCTACGTGCTCTAATCAGAGTTTATCTAAATCTATCTTCCAAGGTTTGTACTAAACTTCCTCTGATACCAACTGTAACGCCCCGACCCCAGCTACCCAGAGTCGGTGCATTACTTCATAACATTGGCATGATCACAAGAAAGATCAAATCCCGAAAGACCGATTGGTTTAGTAGCCATGGAAACACTAGATATAATCATAAAGTTTTACATTACATTTCAAAGTGAAAAACTACTACAACAACAAAGTCTTCATATCCACACTATTAACCCCTCATAATATCCCTGCAAGTCATTCATAATTTACTTCTTCACTACCTGGGAAAAATAAAACATAGAAAAGGGGTGAGCTCAAATGCCCAGTAAGGATAACAATATAGCGGAAACTTTCATAAATAAGAATAAACATCTAAGGTAATGCATTACTAAAACAAAAGCCTTTTAAACTTTAACTTCAACATAGTATGGCAAAAGTAAAATGAAATAATTCCATTTACTTATTCACATGGATATTCTACTAATCGAATAATCACATGCAAAAATCAATAACCACTTTCATAATGTTGGAATGCATAATGCCAGACTATCATA
Source organism: Viscum album (assembly GCA_963277665.1). NCBI lineage: Eukaryota > Viridiplantae > Streptophyta > Magnoliopsida > Santalales > Viscaceae > Viscum > Viscum album. The sequence goes on along the minus strand of OY728151.1, from coordinate 496,256,201 downwards.
ACCACATACTCAAGGCCTCGTGCCAAGACTACAAATAAGATTTTGTCAAGGCCTTGTGCCAAGACACTAGTTTGTCTCATGAGACCTGCCGATGCATCGAGGAGCTATAGCGGGCTCCACCCGTCACTTACTAAGTCCAATTCATTCCCATATGAAAAGGTTTAAACATAACATAAACATTCGTATTAAAACTAGCATACGAAATGTCAATAATTTCACCATAAACTATGAATGGTTTAAAAATAGCACATCCACAGTCAAAAATATCACAAAACCTTCAATACAATATAGAAGTTTTGTATCACAATAAATCAAATTCAAATAAGCGTAAAATCCATCAAAGGATGTTGACATAGATGAAATCAAAATTCTTTTTAAAGAAATATCTCATTTTATTTTGAAATCATTTAAGATCCATATAAAATAAAACATTATCTTTGAAAATATTCTTATAAGCTTGTAAGGGAAGTTTTGAAGATTTTATAATGGCGGAAATTAGCCGCACCCGCCGTATAAGTTAAAAAAAACATTCTTACCTTAATTCTGTCGAAAAGGTTAAAAAGGACCTTGTTTTGAAAACGACGGAAAGATTCCTCTTATAAAAATTCAAACAAGGGTATAAATAACTTTAACCCATATTCTTGTAAATAATAAAAATGTTTTGAAATACATTTTGAAGAAACATGGATGTGGATGATAAAGATATCCCAGTAGATTAATACGTATAAACAACCTCGGATAATGAAGAGATTGTGAAATAACCCTTACCTTGTACTTTTCCTTGGTTGGGGTAGGTTAACCTCCTGTATAATGGTGAAATATTTGTTATTAAATTATACAAGAATCATATATAATAATATGATATCATATATGATCTTTTAACAATGATTTGTTAATAATATCTTAGAATTATCGTCGTTTCGGGAGTTAACTTACTCATTTTCTTTTATATGTTTTGTTACATAAGCCATGGTTGTTGTATCTTATTCATATCCAGAATGATATATAGTCCTTAAACATCATTTTTAAATCATCAAATGATAATTATACTTGAATGGATACGATGGAGAATGAATCTCATCGCGTTCGTGGAGACGGTAGTCCGTACGTACGCACGAGCGACAATATCATTCTTTTGATATTAAAATAATATATAAATGGATGTTATATCATATATACAGAATCATTAACATGTTATATTTATTATTTACATGAGTTACACATCATTATTATACCCATCCAAATAATATTATATTGAATAACAATTACACCACGACGTGGAGACGGTAGTCCGTACGTACGCACGTATGGTGACATGTTATTCAAAGGGTGGATAGAATACTGAATATGGTTGTACCATATTTATAATAACATCATAGTATATGTGAGATACTGGAGTTATTATTTTATAATGGTAAGAACAAAGGAAGAAGAAGTGGAAGAAGAAATGAACTTGGAGAAGGGTGGTGAAATCATTACCTCTTCTTCGGGTTCTTCCTTTTGATTTGATCAAAAGGGCTCCTTAGGTTGGCTTTCTGATCAAACTAAGGCCTCTAGGTTGTAGTGAGGGATGTTGGGAGAGTATTTGGGAAGAGTTTGGCCGAACTAAAAGGCTTTAGAGGTGTGAAGAAATGAGAAGGAGGAGTGCCCTTTTATAAGAGGGGTGAGGGGCACCTTTGGAAAAGCTAGAAATATTAATTTATATTAAATTCATATTCGGTTTCTAAAGGCTCCAAAGTTGATTATTCAAAGGTTAAGGTGGGGATAGGTCGAAAACCACTCAACCAATAGATGTTAGACAGGTTTGGGTACTTATATTAACCTTATCATTAAGTATTAACTCTAAGTTAATTAGTTTCACTTTTACAATGTCTCTTTGTATTTTTATATTATATGGTTAATAAACTTACCATATACATACAAGAGACCCCCAAGTGGTCCATTAATGATACACCTATCATGATATAAGTCTTTTGGCCGAACCTTAGATTTTTAGGAATTTAATATCAATTAATAATATAATATTTTTTTTAAGAACTCTTTTATGTCAATTTTGACACTATTCAATAGTTGATTTTTGTGAAACTCATAACAGATTGATTAATTCGAAAAAAGTCAATTAAATCAATCCTAATATATCATATTATCCTAGAAAATTAGTTTAATTCATTAAAAGTTTCATATTATATTTATTTGGGTATTTATAATATCAATTATTTTAATTTTTCACTATTATAGTAATTACTGCATCATCATTTTGTCATAAATAAAATAAATTATTTAATGTCTAAAAATTATAAATAAAATATAATTATGTAGGAAATCTTTTTATCTTTCTAATGAATATTTATAATCTAAAATCCAACATATATAACCCTATGTAACAATTGTTTTTGTAAAAGATATATGCTTGTGTCATTTTTGTATTCATTTTAACTTAATTAAAATAAAGTGTCATTATCACTTACAAGTGGATCCATGGGGTCACAAAATTGACACAAAGATGCCCATGGTCGACCATGTATCAACCAATAGGGTTAAGACACGTTTTAGGGTAATTTAGTATTATTATAATATTATTTGTTAACCCTTATTTACCGGATTTACCCTTAACCATGGTAAATAAAATATTTACCGCAGTAATTATTCAAAATGTCTAAAAATAAAAGTTACCTATTTACAAAATTTGAACATCCTGATTCCAAATATGGAATCCATTTTTCTAAATTCAAAACACAGAAGTGGCAGAAATTAATTTAAAATTAATTCCCGCTGTCAAAACAAAAAGCGTGTTTTTAAGAGATAATAACTATCAAAAGATTGACACTTGTTTATGTTCGGTTTAATTGTAAAATTATGTCTAATGACCAACATTATATTAAATTGTAAAAATATATTCTAAATATACTTTAAAACCACTCAAATTCATAATTTATCACTATTAATTATTTTGATTAAAAAAGTTGTTTTTAATTAAAATTTAGTAATTTTCACTATTCATCAAAATATGAAAGTTATCCGAAAAGTACCAAAATTTCACCTTAGGCTAAATTCGATATTCCGAATCCAAAAATGAAGTCCATTTTGAAATATAAAATATATATATTTTCAAAAAGTAGGTATTACTATTTATAACGGCTAGTTTGATTGGTTATGGTGTGTTAGAACTCGGTGTTGCGTACAACACACGCTATCACATTATTCAAAGGGAAACGTACCGTGGAAGCTTGGGGTGTTTTATTTTAAATTTTTGATGTCCCCATTTAGTCAAAAAGTTTAAAATATTGTATTTAAAAAGGTTTCACTATCAAAAGTTGATAAAAGTGCAATACTGAAAATGAATCTGTTCTTGCATTATGACTAAGAAACTCATAATATGGATTCTAAAATTATAAGGATTATATAAAGTTTAAAATTTAGTTAACACTATTCATAACCTCTTTTTAATAGATTTTTTGGTAATTCATGGTGCGATTGAACTTGGTGTTGCGTGTAGTGAAAGTTATTGAATTATTTTGAAGAAATAACACACTATAAAATCTTGGGGTGTTACAGAAGAGGTACATGCCCATGTGAAAGGCTTAAGGGAACATGTCGTGTAAGCATTATACAAATCGTGTATTCATATTTTGAAAAACTTTAATACTTTCTTTCTCATGTTCCCTCCTTACTCTTTTAGTTTTCAGTCCTTGAAAATCTTGATCTAAGGTGTGAAATTGGCCTTGCAGAGTCATGACACTAAGATGTCCTCGTGTTGTACTCCAGTTACAGGGAAACGATTAGACACCGGACATGGATGATCAAGGACTTCTAGAAGATCCTCCAGTTGTGCTAGCCTTACCAAGAGCAATCATTCCAGACACAGGTGTTGATATATAGTTCCTAGAGGGATTCATGAGGTTCATGCATACCTTCCGTGAAGTACCGCATCATACCCCTTCTATGGAAGAGCTGATGCGGGTTTTCTAGCAGCAACATCCTCCCACTTTCTCAAGGGATTGAGGACCCCAAGCTGCAGAGTCAATGTTAGAAGCCATTCTTTCTATCTTCGAGCATAGGGAGATTCCTTCCGAGAGGAGGGTCATGCTCGCTACATATATGTTTTAGGATTCCACCAAGAGATAGTGGGATGCGATCTCACAGGCATGATGCCATCAGGTTATTGTGTGGGATGAGTTCCAACATACTTTCTATGACTACTTCTATCACGATATTTGGGGTCAGATCAAGCCCAAGAGTTCATGATTCTAGAGCAAGGTACTCTTTCAGTTATGGAGTATTCTTCTCCCTTCATAGAGCTGCAGTGCTTCACGCCCATTCTAGGAGGTGATGATTTATTCCTGGCAAGGAAGTTTGAGGATGGTCTAAAGCACAACATCTGATCACAGGTGAATATCTTCAGGTTGACATCTATAACTTCTATAGTCAACTTGGTGCTGATCATGGAGCGTAATTTGAGGGATTCTAGAGTTGTGAGCCAGGGCGGCTCGACATCTGGAGTTATTATCTCTCCTGCTAATAGCAGGAAACGTCGTAGGGAGTCTATGCGTGGATATCCAAGGAGGTGGGAGATATCTTCTAGTATCTAGGTGTTGTACTACCAATGTGGAAATAGCATGCATATGAGGCCACATTTCCTGAGAGACCCAGTGGAGTGCCAATAATGTGGCAAGATGACTCACTTTTAGTGCTTCTATTAGATCTTCTCACCAATAGCTGGTGACATGGGTTCTTCTATGACTCCTCGTTCAGGAGTATCACCACTAGTTCCTCACCATTCTGGGAACTAGAGTTTTTTCGAATGTTTAGGCTGAGGTGAAGGTCGTGGTCGTGGTATCTAGTCACCCGGTTTTCAGCGACATTAGGGCGGATCAGCTCAGAGTGGTTAGTTAGGGCCACAGGGTTGTGGTACAGGCCAGACTTTTGCAGTGGAGCAGACCCAGTAGGAGAAGTATCTCGGACCCTCTACAGTTTGTGGTACAATTCTAGTTACCTTAGTTTTAGCTTCTACACTTTTCGATATAGGGGCTTCCCATAGCTTTATATCTGTTGCTGTTGTGGAGAGACTTGGGATCTGTGTCTTTTCTTCTGCTGGTATCTTGATAGTAGACACTCCATTGGGGACTAAAATGGTTAGTGTGCTACATTGTAAGGAGTTCCCTCTAGAGGATGGTGGTTGTCACTTCTTATGGGACCTCTATGTCTTAGATATGTCAGGCAATGATTTCATTCTTCAAATGTACTGGTTAGTTCCCTTCTAGGTTGTTATCAATTATTACCGCTTTAGGGTGAGTTTCACATCACCGGAGGGTGGCTCGTTTCTTTATAAGTGAAAATGGGATGTCCAGGTGAGAAGAGTGGGACCTGAGCATCATGGTTTGAGAGGAGTTACAACCCATATTACTAGACTTTATATAGATGACTAGGGGACTTCACAGATGGACTTTCCTCCAGTTTTGAATCATTTCAGGGGCATATTTCTAGAAGACTTTTTGTGTTTTCCTCCAGAGTGAGAGGTAGACTTTTCTTTTCAGCTTGTTCCAGGAGTGGTACTGGTGTCCATTCCTCCTTAAAAGATGGCTAAACTAGAGTTTCAGGAGCTCAAGAAGCTGTTGGAGGAGTTGTAGGCAAAGGGTTTCATCCGACCCAGTTCTTCTTCTTGGGGTTCACCTGTCCTGTTTTCGAAGAAGGATGATGGTACCCTCCTGATTTTTGGGGATTATTGAAAGATTAACCAGTTGATGGTCATGAACCGATATCCCTTTCCGAGGATTGATGATCTATTTAATCAGATTCGAGGATCCTGGGTGTTCTTGAAGATTGACTTGAGATCTGTCTTCCATTAGTTACGTGTTAGACCATTATATGTACCTCTTAAATCCTTTCAGAGTAGGTATGGTCTATACGGGTATGTAGTTATGCCATTTGGTCTCACGAACACGCCTGCAGTTTTCATGGCACTGATAATCCAAGTGTTTCATCCATACTTTTATTCTTTCGTGGTAGTCTTTGTAGACGATATCTTGGTGTACTCTCACATTCTACATGACCATGATACTCATATTCAGATCATTTTGAGTACACTGAGAGATGATCATTTATATGCTAAGCTCTCAAAATTCCACTTTTGGATGGACCAGATTCACTTCTTGTGTCATGTTATCTTGGAGACAGGAGTATCATTAGACCCAAATAAAGTGAAAGAATTAGTTTCCTGTGAGTATCCGAAGAACATATTTGCGGTGAGAAGTTTTCTAGGGCTGTCTGGATACTACAGGCATTTCATATAGGACTTTTCACGCTTAGAAGAACCACTGATAGGCCTGACTAAGAAGGGTGATAAGTTCTTGTGGTCAAATTCTTGTGAGTCAGCCTTTCAGGAGCTGAAAGAGAGGTTGACTTCAGCACCGTTACTGGATTTTCTAGATCCTGGAAAGAGAAATACTATTTACTATGATGCTTTAGGTATTGGGCTGGGATTTGTGGTTATGCAGGGGGGAAAGAGTTGTTGCATACGGTTCTCGGCAGTTGAGGCCACATGAGAGAAATTACCTGACACACGATCTTGAGTTGGCAGTAGTTGTTCATGCCTTACACTGTTGAAGTCATTATCTTATGGGAGAGTATTTGGTGGTTTTCACCTACCACAAGAGTCTCAAGTATATCTTCACTCAGCATGATCTGAATTTTAGGAAGTGAAGGTGGGTTTATTACCTTCCGTATTTTGACTTTGAGCTTGCCTATACACCTGGGAAAGGCAACGCAGTGGATGATGCGTTGAGTAGGAGGACTCAGATAGTAGTAGTTTAGAAGGCCAAAAGTGATTCGAAACTTATGGCTATATTCTTTGAGATTCATTTGGAGGTGCACGATAGACAGGGGAAGAATTCTCTTTCTTCTGTAGTTGTTACCTCTACTCTGCTTGATCGAGTCAAAATGAGGTGGCTATCAGATTCTGAAGGCCCAGTCCTATGGGAGAGTGTGTCAAGAGAAGACCTTATTCCTGGATGGATAGTAGGTGAGGATAAGATCTTGCATTTTCATGGGCATGTGTGGGAGTCAGCAGACATACACAAGGAGCTAATGCGAGACTTTCATTCCTCAGTTTGGGCAGTTCATCCTGGTGTCACGAAGATGTATCGTGATCTACACCGTCAGTTTTGGTGGCCAGGTATGAAGAGAAATGTTGTTGGGTTCGTCGTGAGGTTTTCCACCTATTAGCAGGTGAAGGTGGAGCATTAGTTAACCATAGGATTTTGCAGTAGTTACCCATTCCTGAGTGGAAGTGGAATGATGTCGTGATGGATTTCGTGATGGGTTTGCCGAGGTTGCCTTGAGGGAATGATGTTTTATGGGTTTTCGTTGATAGACTCACAAAGGTTTCTCACTTCTTTCTGATCATGGAGACCTCCAGTGTTGATGATCTGGGACGGTTGTACATCTAAGAGATTGTGTATTTACATGGAGTTCCACACTCCATTGATTCGGGAAAGGATGCCCATTTTTCTTCTCATGATTAGAAGGGGCTTCAGAAGGCTTTTGGTACACAGGTACTTTTGAGTATAGCTTACCACGCTTAGATAGATGGATAGTCCGAGTGTATGATTCAAGTGCTTGAGGATATGTTTCAAGCATGTATCCTTGATTTTGGAGGTTCATGGGAGAATCACGTACCTATTTTGGAGTTTTCCTAAAATAATAGTTTTCAATAAATTATTCAGATGGAACATTATGAGGCTTTTTATGGTAGGCCATGCCGATCACCCTTATGTTGGCTAGAGGTAGGAGATATAGCTATGTTGGGACCTCATCTTGTCCAAGAGACCACAGAGCAGATAAAGTTTATTCGGAAGAGGATGGATACTCCATAGTTTTGACATATGTATTATGCTGATCAGCAGAGACGACTTCTAGAGTTTGAGGTCGGGGATCAGGTTTTCCTGCGTGTCACACTGATGTTGGGGCACAAGAGGATTAGGAGACAGGATAATATTTCATGGAGGTACATCATGCCATTTGAGGTTTTGGAGAGAGTTAGGACGGTTTCCTATCGGTTGCAGTTACCACAGAGGTACCAGTTTATGCACAATGTTTTCCATGTTTCTTAGCTCCGACGTTACATCACAGACCTGTCTCATGTTATTCAACCCGAAGAGGTTTAGTTAGAGGTGGAAGCCTCATTCTATGATCATCCTATACAGATTGTTGATAGTAGTATAAAGGATCTCTATGGCCGGTCTGTTTCTCTGGTAGGATTGCTATGGTAGCACGGGCGAGTACAGGACAAGACTTGGCAGAGGGAGGACAATGTACAAACACAGTGGCCGGAGTTGTTCGAGGTTTCTTCTTTTATGCCGCCTTGCTAGGGAAATTTGAAGATTAATTTCTTTAAGGGGGAAGTTTGTAAGAACCAAGATCTTTTTTTCAGGTATGGTTTCCTTTGTTGTTCATTTTTGAGAAAAAGAGGAATTTCTGGAAATTTTTGAAGTACACGTTGTGTACTTTATGAGTACACATTATGTTCTCAGTTTCCACCTGAATCTGTGTGTTGGACACGTAATGTCCGCACACACGGTCGTGTGGGGGTGACCTAGAGACTTATTAAAGCATAGTACGGAAATGGAAAGTACATGTCGCGTACTTCCAAAGTATACACCTTGTATTTTTTTGTCATTAAACGTACCAGGGTTGCATCTAATTTCCAGAAAGACCTTCTTCTTGACCTAGTTCACCCGAGAGAACCTATACGGACATGATCTTCCTCCGAGCCCCCAACTGAGCATCTGATCTCTGATTTGACCATCGTTGATTGCATTGGGATTGCCTCAGTAATCTCTTCCTTCTTCTAGAGCTTTGTTTCATGATTCCTCCTCTTTATCAAGTTATCCTTGGTTGAACATTTTGAGAATTTTTTTAGATCTACAGTTTTCTTGGGTGATTAAAGGCTTGAGGTTCATGTATAATGGTCCTAAAACACTGAGGTAGGTGTTTTGTGTCTTTCCATTTAAAGTATTTGATTTATATTTCAAAAAGTGCCCAATACCATTGAATGGGGTGTTGCGTGTTTATTATTTTAGCTCTGTTATTTTTATGCTATGCTTGTGTGCATGAATAGAGGTTAATTGACTGAGAATAGGGTTAAATTCTATGCTTTGGAGAAGTTATCTCATGCATGTTTTTTTATGACCATTTGGTCTTGCATAGCCTATTTGGCTTCCTTGTTTACTTAACATGCCTAGTATTGTAGGATGGAATGTTTTGTTTATCTGACATGGTGATATGTTGTAGATTATTATCCAAGTAGTTTTTGAGGGTTACTTTGTCCGATAAGCATTACTATGCTTTCTTGACTTATATAGGGTCATGACAACCTGGTGTAGAAGACCATAGGGAGAATGGACGTAAGGGCTTCTCCAAAGTGTCTGTTTACTTTTATGATGTGAGACCATAGGGGGAATTTACATAAGTTCTTATTTAGAGTTCTTGTAGTTCCTCGATGCGGGCCACAGGGGGAATGTGACATAAGTTCTTCCCCAAAGAACCTTTAGTTACTGATATGAGAATATAGGAGGAATTGACGGTGAGTTCTTCCTCAGATATTCTATTCTAGAGCTGAACTAGAGGGGTGAGACTGTGTGTGCTTCCCTAAGGGTTTCTTGTGAAACTATGTAGAACCACAGAGGATAGGTCATGAGTACTTCCCAGAGGGTTACCTTTTTTGTTTAGATTTTTTCTTGTGCTACTAGGTAGGACCATAGGGGATAGGCCGTGAGTACTTCCCAGAGGGTTACCTTTTGGGTTTAGCTATTTTCTTGTGTTTCTAGGTAGGACCAGAGGGGATAGGTCATGAGTACTTCTTAGAGGGTTACCTATTTGTGTTTACCTAATTTGATTAGATTTTTCTTCATATATGAACTGAATGCATTGAAACTATGGATTGGTTACTGCTGAGTACTTCTTTGTTTACTTCTTCCTTTACTCATTACATGCCATATATTCACTGACTGTTAGGCACAAATCTTGGGGTGGTTGTCCACTGGGATTTAGTCTCACACCCTGTTTGGGCCACGCCTTTGGGCCCAAACATATTATATTGCTAGAGGTATAGATAAGGGCAAGTGCCCTTCTACATCAGGTACTTGATTGCTATGGATCTGGAGAGCATGGGACCAAGCTAAGGCTTGCGATGATGAGGATTTATTTATATGTTTTCTTTTATACTTGGTTTTAGTACTATTTTATATTCCCAAATTGTTATTTGTTTGGATTTCATCCTAGACATATGTATCATGCATCATTTATATATATGTGTGCTCGAGTTTATTATTATTTCCAGTCTTCCGCATTTCACTTTTGTATGGGTTATTACTGCTTCTGAAATTTCCATTTGTTTACTTCTGATGTGTTACTCATCCAATGAGGGAATAGTTTCCCCATTATCACACCCAAGGCCCCCGCTGCTAGTCGGAAGCCTCTGGAGTTTAGGGATATGTTCTTGAGGAATTGTGACCAACCAGGTATGGGACATCTCTGGGCGGATTCTAGAACCGGGACATTAAAATAGTTGTCACATTTTGTTAGTGGTATAGATACTTCTTTAGTAGTTTTAAGATTTTATTTAGACATTTTTCTTTTGATGTGTTTCATGATGTACATTGATGTGGTATAATTTTTATGAATGAATTTTTAATGTGTCATCTATATTTTCCCATGTTATACAAGAGCATGTAGATGTGTGTGTATGTAGGTATGTTATGATATGGCCTCCCATGTCAGTGATATACTTACCCTGATATAGTTTCCAACCCCTAACTTATTGGAAGTAGCCTTGGGGGTTTAATCTTTGAATAACCCTTGCGAGGTGGGACACTATAGGATGGTACATGACATTGTTGTATCAAAATAGGTCATATAATGGTCGAAGATTCCTATTAGTACATATGTAAGGTTTTTGAATGAGAACTATAGAACTATTGTTAATGTTTCTTGAGTTTGGATCTATGTCCAAGTATCCCAGTGATTTTTCAACTACCAACCTATAAATTTATGTAGACTCTGAGGACCTTAAAATTCACATAGAACATGTGGGAACTGGTTGAAGGGAAAACATTCCTACCAAAATCATATACAAATGGTTTGTGGATTCAATTTCTTCCTTGAGATAGCTCACCAAATAATCTCTTTTGATAGTGGAACATCATGGGTATCACTAAATTCCTCAATAGTGACAGTCTAGTAATATTTTTTAGTACAATCGGGATTATGATTCTCTTGGAAATAAGTCTTTAATATAAACACTATTAAAGTAGGTGGTTCCACAAGGTAGATATAAAATGACACCTCTATTATTTGAGCAACATGATAACACACTTCTAATGATTTATTTGGATGATCCCAATCTAGATGATAATTTTTTTGTCCTAATAGTACCAGTAGATGAAGAACCTCTAATGACTAAGTTTCATGGGTTTCATGAATGATCAATACCCCAATGTTTTATAAGAATTTCTCATGTTTTTGGATGGAGTATTAATCCTCATTCTGACCCCTCTTGATAGAGTTCCTAGTAGGGATACTTATCTATGGTAACACAGGGTGTTGGTGCAAGAGATAATGCAAGAGATAATCAAGATGTATGGAATTTACTTGATGATTGTTTTAAAAAGTTACTCTTGAATCATTTAAAATTTTGAACCTTAAGGTTCATTTCTGTGTTTTTCTAGGCTCAAGAGTAGTTTCTGAGGCTTACTATTTGGAAAAACCCAGAATACACGGTGTGTAATGGTGAATACATGCCATGTGTTTTTCTATTTGGGAAGAAACTATTTTTTATTGAGTGCATGTCGTGTACCGTATGTACACACCATGTAGTATCTAACTATGTCTTAGACTGTGTGGGTGGAGACATGAGGTTTGGAATCTTTGGTAGGACATGTCGTGTACCAGATGTACACGCCATGTTGTAGAACCTTGTAGCTGGCCATGTCACAAACAACATGGGTCAATTGAGTCTTCCCTAATGCATTTCGTGTCTGTCTTAAACATGCAGTGTAGTGTAATCCCTGGAATTAGGTCATGTCACAAACAACACGGTTTGGTGAAGCTTGTCTAGTACATGTTGTGTCTAGAACTAACACACCATGTAGTATTGTTCTAGGAGAACCATGTTGCCTAGCCATGTAATGGATCTTGGGCAGGGGAAGAGGATTCAAGTACATGCCATGTGTAAGGACAAAATGTCATTTATGGGGTGTTACATGGCCAGTTTTGGCAGAGGTACACGTCCATGTGAAAGGCTTAGCAGAACATGTCTAGTAGGCATTATACACATCGTGTATTCATGTTTTTAAAAACATTAATTCTTTCTTTCTCATGTTCCCGCCTTACTCTTTTAGTTTTCAGTCCTTGAAAATCTTGATCTAAGGTGTGAACCTGACCTTGTAGAGTCATGACACTGAGACGCCCTCAAGTTGTACGCCAGTTATAGGGCAATGATCAGACACCGGGCATGAATGATCAAGGTCTTCTCGAAGATCCTCCATTTGTGCCAGTCTTACCAAGAGTAGTCATTCCAGACACAGGTGTTGATATATAGTTCCTAGAGGGATTCATGAGGTTCATGCATCCCTTCCACGAAGTATCGCATCATACCCCTTCTATGGAAGAGCTGATGCGGGTTTTCCAATAGCAACTTCCTCCAACTTTCTCAGGGGATGGAGGACCCCAAGATGCAGAGTCAATGTTAGAATCCATGCTTTTATCTTCGAGCATATGGAGATTCCTCCTGAGAGGAGGGTCAAGCTCTCTACGTATATGTTTTAGGATTCCACCAAGAGATAGTGGGATGTGATCTCGTAGGTGGGATTCCAGCAAGTTATTGTGTGGGATGAGTTCCAACATACTTTCTATGACTACTTCTATCAGGAGAATTTGAGGGTAGATCAAGCCCGAGATTTCATGAGTCTAGAGCAAGTTACTCTTTCAGTTATGGATTATTCTTCTCACTTCACGGAGCTGCAGTGCTTCATGCCCATTCCAGGAGGTGATGAGTTATTCCTAGCAAGGAAGTTTGAGGATGGTCTAAAGCACAACATCTGATCGTAGTTGAGTATCTTCAAGTTGACAGCTATCACTTCTATAGTCAACTTGGCGCTGATCATGGAGCGTAATTTGAGGGATTCTGGAGTTGTGAGCTAGGGCGGCTCGACATTTGGAGTTAGTATCTCTCCTCCTGACAGTAGGAAGCGTCGTAGGGAGTCTATGCATGGAGATCCAAGGAGGTGAGAGATATCTTCTAGTATCCAGGTGTTGTACTACCAATGCGGAAAGAGCATGCATATGAGGCCACATTTCCAAAGAGACCCAGTGGAGTGCCGATCATGTGGCAAGATGGGTCACTTTCAGTGCTTCTGTTAGACCTTCTCACCAGAAGGTGGTGACATGGGTTCTTCTAGGACTCCTCGTTCAGGAGTAGCACCACTAGTTCCTCACCATTTTGGGAACTGGATTTTTTTCGAATGTTCAGGCCGAGGTGGAGGTTGTGGTCGTGGTAGCTAGTCGCCCGGTTTTCAAGGACATTAGGGTGGATCAGCTTAGAGTGGTTGGGTAGGGCCACAGGGCTGTGGTACAGGCCAGACTTTTGCAGTGGAGCAGACCCAGCAAAAGTAGGATCTCAGACCCTCTACAGTTCTTCTTACAATTCTAGTTACCATAGTTTTAGCTTCTACACTTTTTGATACAGGGGCTTCCCATAGCTATATATTTGTTGTTGTTGTGGAGATACTTGGGATCTTCATCTTTTCTTCTGTCGGTATCTTGATATTAGACACTCCGTTTGGGACTAGAATGGTTAGTGTGCTACATTGTAAGGAGTGCCCTCTAGAGGATGGTGGGTGTCACTTCTTATGGGACCTCTATGTCTTAGAGATGGAAAGCTATGATGTCATTCTTGAAATGTACCGGTTAGTTCCCTTCTAGGTTGTTATCAATTGTTACCTCTTTAGGGTGAGTTTCACATCACCGAAGGGCAGCTTGTCTATTTATAAGTGAAAATGGGATGTCCAGGCGAGAAGAGTGGGACCTGAGCATCATGATTTGATAGGAGTTATAACCCATATTACTAGTCTTTATATAGATGACTAGGTAACTTCACATATGGACTTTACTCCAGTGTTGGATCATTTCAGGGACATCTTTCCAGAAGACTTTTCATGTTTTCCTCCAGTGCGAGAGGTATACTTTTCTTTTGATCTTATGCCAGGAGTGGCACTGGTGTCCATTCCTCCTTATAGGATGGCTACACTAGATTTTCAGGAGCTCAAGAAGCAGTTGGAGGAGTTGTAGGCAAAGGGTTTCATCCGACCCAGTTCTTCTTCTTGGGTTTCACCTGTCTTGTTTGTGTGGATTATTGAAAGTTGAACTAGTTGATGGTCAAGAACCGATATCCCTTGTCGATTATTGATGATCTCTTTGATCAGCTTCGAGGATCCCGGGTGTTCTTGAAGATTGACTTGAGATCTGGCTTCCATCAGTTATGAGTTAGACCATCATATGTACCTCTTACAGCCTTTCAGAGTAGGTATGGTCTATACGAGTATGTAGTTATTCCATTTTGTCTCACGAACACGCCTACAGTTTTCATGGCACTGATGAAACAAGTGTTCCATCCATACTTGGATTCTTTCATTGTAGTCTTCATGGACAATATCTTGGTGTACTCTCACACTCGACATGACCATGATACCCATATTGAGATCATTTTGAGTAAACTGAGAGAGCATCATTTATATGTTAAGCTATCAAAATGCCACATTTGGATGGACCATATTCACTTATTGGGTCATGTTATCTTGGGGACAGGAGTATCAGTATACCCAGAGAAAGTGAGAGTAGTAGTTTCCTAGGAGTATCCGAAGAACATCTTTGAGGTGAGAAGTTTTCTTGGGCTGTCTGGATACTACAGGCATTTCATACAGGACTTTTCATGCTTAGCAGCACCACTGATAGGCCTGACTAAGAAGATTGTGAAGTTCTTGTGGTCAAATTCTTGTGAGTCAGCCTTTCAGGAGCTGAAAGAGAGGTTGACTTCAGCACCAATACTAGTTTTTATAGAGCCTGGAACGATCAATACTATTTACTGTGATGCTTCAGGTATTAGGCTGTGATTTGTGGTTATTCAGGGGGAAGGATTCGTTGCATACGGTTCTTGGCAGTTGAGGCCACATGAGAGAAATTACCCAACACACGATCTTGAGTTGGCAGCAGTTGTTCATGCCTTACACTGTTGAAGTCATTAACTTCTGGGAGAGTATTTGGTGGTTTTCACCGACCATAAGAGTCTCAAGTATATCTTCACTCAGTATGATCTGAATTTTAGGAAGTGAAGGTGGGTTTAGTAACTTTCGTATTTTGACTTTGAGCTTGCCTATATGCCTGGGAAAGGCAATGCAGTGGATGATGTGTTGAGTAGGAGGACTCAGATACAGGCAGTTCAGAAGGCCAGTAGAGACTGAAAACTTATGGCTCCATTCTTTGAAATTCATTTGGAGGTGCACGATAGACAGGGGAAGAATCCTCTTTCTTCTGTAGTTGTTACCTCTACTCTGCTTGATCGAGTCAGAATGAGGTGGCTATCAGATTCTGAAGTCCCAGTCCTATGGGACGATGTGTTAAGAGAAGACCTTGTTCCTGGATGGATAGTAGGCAAGGATGAGATCTTGCATTTTCATGGGCATTTATGGGTGTCAGCAGACATACACAAGGAACTGATGCGAGACTTTCATTCCTCAATTTGGGCAGTTCATCCTAGTCTCACGAAGATGTATCGTGATCTACACCGTCATTTTTGGTGGCTAGGTATGAAGATAGATGTTGCTGGGTTCGTCATGAGGTGTTCCACCTATTAGCAGGTGAAGGTGGAGCATTAGTTACCCGCTGGCTTTTTCAGTAGTTACCCATTCCTGAGTGGAAGTGGAATGATGTTGTGATGGATTTCGTGATGGGTTTTCCGAGTCTGCCTCGAGGGAATGATGTTTTATGGGTTGTCGTTGATAGACTCACAAAGGTTTCTCACTTCTTGACAATCATGGAGACCTCTAGTGTTGATGAGTTGGGATGGTTGTACATCCAAGAGATTGTGTATTTACATGGAGTTCCACACTCCATTGATTCGGGAAAGGATGCCCATTTTTCTTATCATGTTTGGAAGGGGCTTCAGAAGGCTTTTGTTACATAGGTACTTTTGAGTATATATTACCACACTTAGATAGATGGCTAGTCCGAGTGTACGATTTCGGTGCTTGAGGATATGTTGCAAGCATGTATCCTTGATTTTGGAGGTTCATGGGAGAATCACATACCTATTTTGGAGTTTTCCTAAAATAATAGTTTTCAATAAACTATTCATATGGCACCTTATGAGGCTTTTTATGGTAGGCCATGTCGATCACCCTTATGTTGGATAGAGGTAGGAGAGATAGCTATGTTGGGACCTAATCTTGTCCATGAGACAACAGAGCAGATAGAGTTGATTCGGAAGAGGATGGCTACTACATAGTTTTGACATAAGTCTTATGCTGATCACTAGAGACAACTTCTAGAGTTCGAGGTTGGGGATCAGGTTTTCCTAAGTGTCACACCGAGGTTGGGGAACAAGAGGATTAGGAGATAGGGTGATCTTTAACCGAGGTACATCAGGCCATTTGATGTTTTGGAGTGAGTTAGGTTGGATGCCTATCAGTTGTAGTTACCTCAGAGGTACCAGTTTATGCACAATGTTTTCAATGTTTCTCAGCTCTGACGTTACATCACAGACCCGTCTCATGTTCCTCAACACGAAGAGGTTGAGTTAGAGGTGGATTCCTCATTCGAGGAGAATCCTATACAGATTTTTTATAGTAGTAAAAAGGATCTTTGTGGCTGGTCTGTTTCTCTGGTAGGAGTGCTATGGCAGCACGGGCGAGTATAGGACAAGACTTGGAAGAGGGAGGATGATGTACAAACACAGTGGATGGAGTTGTTCGGGGTTTCTTCTTCTATGCCGCCTTACTAGGGAAATTTGGGGATGAATTTATTTCAGGGGGGAGTTTTGTAAGAACCAAGATCTTCTTTTCAGGTATGGTTTCCTTTGTTGTTTGTTTTGGAGAAAAAGAGGAAATTCTGAAAATTTCTGAAGTACACGTTGTGTACATTATGAGTACACACTGTGTTCTCAGTTTTCGCCTGAATCAGTGTGTTGTCCATGTAATGGCCACACACATGGCCCTGTTGGGGAGACCTAGAGACCGACTAAAGCGTAGTACAGAAATGGAAAGTACATGTCGTGTACTTCCAATTACACACCTTGTATTTTTTTTGTCATTAAACGTACCAGGGTTGCGTCTAATCGCCAGAAAGGCCTTCTTCTCGACCTAGTTCGTCCAAGAGAACCTGTATGACCATGATCTTCCTTCGAGCCCCCAACCGAGCATCTGATCTCTAATTTGACCATCATTGATTGCATTGATATTTCCTCGGTAATCTCTACCTTCTTCTAGAGATTAGTTTCATGATTCCTCGTCTTTCTCAAGTTATCCTCAGTTGAACGTTTTGAGTAATTTGGTAGATGTATGGTATTCTTGGGTGATTCAAGGCTTAAGGTTCATGTATAATGGTCATACAACACTAAGGTAGGTGGTTTGTGTCTTTACATTGAAATTCTTTGAGTTATATTTGAAAAAGTGCCCAATACCATTGAACGGGGTGTTGCGTGTTTATGGTTTTAGCCCTGTTATTTGTATGCTATGATTGTGTGCTTGAATAGAGGTTAATTGACTGAGAATAGGGTTAAATTCTATGATTTGGAGGTGTTTTCTCATGCATGTTTGTTTATGACCATTTGGTCTTTCTTAGCCTATTAGGCTTCCTTGTTTACTTACCATGCCTAGTATTGTAGGATGAAATGTTTTGTGTATCTGACATGGTGATATGTTGTAGATTATTAGACAAGTAGTTCTTGAGGGTTACTTTGGCCGATACACATTACTATGCTTGCTTGACTTATATAGGGTCATGAGAACCTGGTGTAGTATACCATAGGTACAATGGACGTAAGGGCTTCTCCAGAGTGTCTGTTTACTTTTATGATGTGATATCATAAGGGGAATTTATGTAAGTGCTTCATTAGAGTGCTTGTATTTCCTCGATGTGGGCCATAGGGGGAATGTGACATAAGTGCTTCCCAAAAGAACCTTTAGTTACCAATACGAGAATATAGGAGGAATTGACAGCGAGTGCTTCCTCAGAGATTCTATTCTATAGCTGAACTAGAGGGGTGAGACTCTGTGTGCTTCCCAAAGGGTTTCTTGTGAAACTAGGTAGAACCTTAGAGGATAGGTTGTGAGTACTTCCCAGAGGGTTACCTTTTTTTAGATGTTTTCTTATGCTACTAGGTAGGACCATATGGGATAGGTCGTGAGTACTTCCCAAAGGGTTACCTTTTGGGTTTAGCTATTTTCTTGTGTTTCTAGGTAGGACCAGAGGGGATAGGTCGTGAGTACTTCTTAGAGGGTAACCTATTTGTGTTTACCTAATTTGATTAGATGTTTCTTGATATATGAACTGAATTCATTGAAACTATGGATTGGTTACTGCTGAGTACTTCCTTGTTTAATAATTCCTTTACTCATTACCTACCATATATTCACTGACTGTTAGGATCAATTCTTGTGGTGGTTGTCCACTGAGATTTAGTCTCACACCCTGTTTGGGCCATGCTTTAGGGCTCAAACAGATTATATTGCTGGAGGTATAGATAAGGGCAAGTGCCCTTCTACTTCAGGTACTTGACTTCTGTGGAGCTAGAGAGCATGGGACCAAGCTAAGGCTTGTGATGTTGAGGAGTTGTTTATATGTTTTCTTTTGTACTTGGTTTTAGTACTATTTTATATTCCATAATTGTGATTTTTTTGGATTTCTTCCTAGAAATATGTATCATGAATCATTCATATATATGTGTGCTCTAGTTTATTATTATTTCTAGTCTTCCGCATTTCACTTTTTCATGGGTTATTACTGCTTCTGCAATTTTCATTTGTTTACTTCTGATGTGTTACTCTTCCAATGAGGGCATAGTTTCCCCATTATCACACCCAAGGCCCCCGCTGCTAGTCGGCATCCTCTAGAGTTTAGGGAAATGTGCTTGAGGCCTTGTGACCAACCAGGTATGGGGCATCTCTCGGCGGCTTCTGGAACCAGGACATTACAATAGTTGTCACATTTTGTTAGTGGGATAGATACTTCTTCAGTAGTTTTAAGATTTTTTTTAGACATTTTTATTTTGATGTATTTAATGATGTACATTTATGTGGTATTATTTTTATGAACGAATTTTTAATATGTGACATCTATATTTTTTTCATGTTATACTAGATAATGTAGATGTGTGTGTATGTAGGTATGTTATGATAAGGTCTCCCATGTCAGTGATATACCTACTCTGATCTAGTTTCCAACCCCTAACTTATTGGAAGTATCCTTGGGGGTTTAATCTTCGAATAACCCTTGCAAGGTGGGACACTATAGGATGGTGCATGACATTGTTGTATCAAAATAGGTCATATAATGGTCAAAGATTCCTATTAGTACATATGTGAGGTTTTTGAATGAGAACTATAGAACCATTGTTAATTTTTCTTGAGTTTGGATCTATGTCCAAGGATCCCAATGATTTTTCAACTAACAACCTATACATTTATGTAGACTCTGAGGACCTAAAAATTCACATAGAACATGTGGGAACTGGTTGAAGGGAAAACATTCTTACCAAAATCATATAAAAATGGGTTGTGGATTCATTTTATTCCTTGATATAGCTCACCAAATATTCTATTTTGATAGTGGAACATCGTGGGTATCACTAGATGCCTCAATAGTGACTGTCTATTAATATTTTTTAGTACAATCAGGATTATGATTCTCTAGGAAAAAAGTATTTAATATAAACACTATTAAAGTAGGTGGTTCCACAAGGTAGA
Source organism: Viscum album (assembly GCA_963277665.1). NCBI lineage: Eukaryota > Viridiplantae > Streptophyta > Magnoliopsida > Santalales > Viscaceae > Viscum > Viscum album. The sequence goes on along the minus strand of OY728151.1, from coordinate 496,236,189 downwards.
TTTAAAATGACACCTCTATTATTTGAGCAACGTGATAACACACTTCCAATGGTTTATTTGGATGGTCCCAATCTAGATGATAATTTGTTGGTCCTAGCAGTACCGGTAGTTGAAGAACCTCTACTGACTAAGTTGCATGGGTTTCATGAATGATCAATACCCCCATGTTTTATAGGAATTTCTCATGTTTTTGTATGGAGTATTTATCCTCATTCTGACCCCTCTTGATAGAGTTCCTAGTAGGGATACTTATCTATGGTAACACAGGGTGTTGGTGCAAGAGATAATGTAAGAGATAATCAAGATGTATGGAATTTCCATGATGATTGTTTTAAAATGTGACTCTTGAATAATTTAAAAATAATATAGAGGAACATATGTGGCTATATGACTCAAATTAGGTTGAGAATGACATTCCACCCCCTAATAGGCATCCAAATAAAGTGACCAATTCATGTTCTAGAGAGTGTTCTTTTGGTTTTTGTGTTGGTTTTTAGCTATAACTAGGAGAAAAATATACCCTCACTGGAGATAGTGGTAACAATAGTTTCCACTACACCATTAATTTGGAACCATTCATGGCCCAATACAGTATACACTATGGGTCAATGTTATATTGGTTGGAGCCAAGGGAAATCACTTATGGGCCATGAGTAGGTGTGATTTATGAAAAGGAATGAATAGATCCTTTAATAGAATACAAGGACAACCTAATGAAATCATATGTCTTATGAAAACCAATGTAATAGCCTATTGGTGCTTCATTAGGTAAAACATGTGATATTTTAAATTTCTAACCATAGTGAGGATTTCAAAGAGTATCCAGATACTGTAATCTATCTTTTATATTGATTTTCAATTTCTATATACTATTAAGTGTTATAATGGTGGAATATCAAATAACATTTTTACCATAGTTATATTTAGTGAAGGTTTTACACCTATTATTGCAGTTGATGTGATATGTCCATAACCCATCAAACATTATAAATTGGGATGACATGGAAATGGAATATGTAGTTTATAATATGGGTCCCAAATGGTATAAAAGGAATTATTATGATAAAATCTATCCCGGATGAGGTTTTCTATTGGTGTATGTTTTTTTAATGAATGGTAACCTCTAGGTGAGTTCAGGGGAGAATTAAAACAGAAAAAAATCATAGTTTATTGACATGACTTGGTATATTTTCACTTATTGAGATGAATATCCTTGAATGTGGGGATAATGTAGTGACTAAGAAATTTTTTTGACACTTTGGAATATTTCAAAAAATATTATCATGTAAAGTAATGAATTAGGTGTGTAATTCCAGGGCTAGTGGAGCCTCATAATTGATATATTATAAATATTATATTTATAATGTCACACAAGTTTATTTTTTCATAAATATTGGAATAACTAATAAATGTGGTTATGGATGTGAAAAATGAGACCTCTATTATATTTAAAATTCAAGTTTTACCATAGGAAAAAAGATAATCATTGTACATTCCAATACTTATTTAGAGTGAAATACTAGGAACATTAAATGCATAAAATTAATTTCTAAATTTAATGATTATATAAATTCCTAACCCTAAAATCTTATTTGTTGAATCCCAATTTAGAAAATTCCATAGGGTTAGATGCATTAACCTAGACTAAATGAGGTGAGCATTTGATAGATCTTGTGGAGAGTGAGTTTGTGGGTGATCATGGGATTAAGGATCAACAAATAATGAAGGATGTGTTTTATTGACTCAACAAAGATTATAGTTAATCATATAAATAGAGTCTATGAGGATTAATTCTTCACAATTATTCAATACAAGCTCATAGATGGGTATTTCATTTTGTTTGAATATTACCCCATTCTCTATGTTTTTATTGAATGAGAATTAATAAAGTAGAAAATATTTCATAGAGTAAGATAATTTAATTTGAATTAGATATTTTTATAACAAAAATAAGGAATTTCTTAATTAACTTTTTTATTGTATTTTTTTATAATTATTCCTTTTTCATTGGTTTTCATCGACTATAGTTTACTAAACAATGACCAATTTTTTCTCACTTTTTTACATGATGTATTTATCAATATGTTCATCTCTCATCATTATTATTTCATTTGATCAGTAATTTATCATTATCTATGAGTCATATTAGATGTTTAATTCTTGGTATCATTGAATAATTATTCATTAGTTAATAATGTGGGGTTTTTAAATGAAGGACTATCAATGATGATAACTGGTTTAGAAGGAGGATCAATTGTTTCTAACAATGTGTGTTTTAATGTGTGGAACTCTAGAGAACTAGAGAGGAGGCGTTTCAGATCAAGGGGTGGAAAGAATCTGACCGTAGGAGTCATTGAGGTTATGTTCAACTCAGATACATGATTAATAGTGATTCTCATAGTGGAATCAATGATGGTGGTATAGTGAGAAAGATGCCTGAAATATACTATAATAAAAGTAAAAACTGGATATAGATGAATTTTAGTTTGGAAAAAAAGAGGATGTATGGACCCTAATCAAAGGTAACTAGGTTTTACATGATGTGTTAAATATGAAAAAGCTTTTTTGGGATGCACAAGAAATGATCCATTGTCTAGATAGATCATAGTGTATATGTAGTATATGTCCATGAAATAGTATCACCCCACACACTATGTGTGATAGGGCACACCATGTGTGCTTTGGAATGTTAACAGGAATGAGACAATGACACATGGAAATTATTGGTCAACCCATTACATTTTACATATCATAATATCATTCTATTTATCTTTATAAAGGAATGTTATCTGGGATATAAAGACATGTGTAGTTCCAAACATAGTGAGATACACTGTGTAATCCTTTGATGGTAGTTTAGAGACATTTTTATTCTCATACTGGCTATATTTTGTACATTATAGACATCATCATATTTTGTATGTGTGAGTGTGTTCCATAGTTCAATATTTATGAGTGTATTGTGTGGCATCCCTTCATGACCATAGGGTTTTGATCCCCTCTACAAGTCACCACATGATACAGATAGGTATACCATAGTGTGTCATATTTTGTGATCCTATATCATTATCCCCAAGGTTTTTTCAGGAATCTTATTTTTTTACAATTAGGGAATGTGATAACCATCATAGTGGGTTATCCTTGGTAGGTTTATATATCCCCCATAGGCCCTAGGATTGATCCTATATTTTTGTATCATCAACTGTTTTCAATATGTGTGGTGTATCTTGATAGAGAGAGTAACCTTGATGAGCCTATTAAGTTCTTACATTTTTATTATTGGTAAGAAAAAATGAGAGTGAACTTAGAAATGAGTTCCATCATATTATCCATACATGATGACTATGATCATAATGATGAATGTTACCTTTGATCCTCTAGTATAATTCTATGCTAGTAGTGAGGATGTGACCTCACCTTGAGACTTGGAGTCATCCATTGAGAATATATAGTTTATCTTGTTTATTCCCTTATCTTTTTTATATAGATTTAACTCTCAGATATATTCATTAATATTGTGATCTTGTGGTGTGATATTGGGCATGATTATACTCACAAACATATGGGATCATCCCACACATGTATTTTCTTATGTATATAACATGAAATTTTATTATTTCCTATGACGAATCAAAGAAGGTGAATAATTGTTGTGCTAGACAGTCGATGAAATATTGAATGATATTACATCATTATTTTAATACTAATATTTTAGTAGTCTGGACTCTTTTTTAGTTTTTTGGGGGAATTATTTTGTCATTTTTTATTTTGATTTACTTCTTCATGTACTAAATGTGGGCTCGTTGTTATACATCCAATTACAATATTATTTTTTAACATTTAATCATTATACTTGAGTATGAATATATGTGCATACATATAGTTTATATAGGAAATTCCCTCCCATCTGTGATATATTCCTACTCAGTACTAGTTTCCTTCCCTTGGACTATTGTAGGATATCTTGGGGTTTCATTATTGGCATATCACTAGAAAGGTGGGCCTCACTAGGTTGGGTCGTGATAGAAGAGGCCTAATATAACGTCGTAAAAAAAGTGGATCATATATGATCTCATGGAATAATTGAATAAAAACAGAAGAGGCCTAATATAACTTCATAAAAAAGTGGTTTCATTATTGTCCTAGAACTAGCAAGTTGGGCCTCACTAGGTTGTGCACCATACATGGTATCTCAGGAGAAAAAAACAATAGACAATGAATTAGGTGTTCATATAATTTTTCCCCCATAAGATCATAATAAATACATGCATATGTGTTCCGTACAATGAAAATAAATCATACATAACACTTAAGCATGAAACACCAATGAGAAGAAAATGGGTTACATATCTATGTCCCAGAGAATAAAAAAAATGATATATCATATAGATTCAAAATTGAAAATGATATAAATGATATATATAAGTTCATACTTTTATAATTAATAATATTTATTAAATATGGAATTCATTTGATGTAAAATCTATAAGAAGGAATTCTTGATGTAGGTATAGAATGGGACATCATATGTGATGTTTTAAGAAATATGTAAAATACCATTAGATAAGGTATCCACATAATGTTTATCCTAAATAATTAATTAATGAAAATAGTTTTAGTAAAATAATTAATATTTTTATAAATAATATAATTCTAAAAAATTATTTATAGTGGTATATTAAATGAACTGTGAAATATGGAAGTTCCTATTAATTAATTTTGCATAAAAGAATGAAATGAGAAAGGAACATAAAAATATTTTATGTCCCATGAAAATTAAGTAAAAATAAACTTAGAAAAATTTTAAGGGACATTTATATTTAATATAAAATATTTTAATTTGTATAAATGTGATAGAATGATAGGTAAAGAGTGATAATGAAAAACATAAATAAAAGAGGGTTTAATATGAGTTCATATTCCTTGAGTATTGACTCACTTGGTATGCCTGACTAGCCTCCTAAATACTAATTTTAAATTTATTTTATACTCAATTAATGAAATATTTATTTTATATTTCATTTATTATTATTCATTTAAGATTATTAATAAACACTTTATTGTGGAATGATTTTTAATTTCATTATCCCAAGGATGTTTGTTTCATAGTTATAAGTAAGAATTATATTATCAGAAATGAGGGAACTCCTTCAAAAATGATAACCCATAGCTAGAAGTGTCATTATATAGATTTATTTTATTTGTTTAAGTTAAAATTATTTTAAATATCTAATATACGTGGTTCTTATAGTATAGATTTTGTATTTTATGGTTTGTTCATTAAGCCAGTTTTTCCGACCATGATGGTCTTAATTGGTTTAATTTATTCTGTAAGCATATTCACCGATTAGTGAATAAAAAATTGAAGATTTTTTTTATTCTAATATTTTAAAATTACCTAGTATTTGCAACGAGAAATAAAGTATGAAATGAAAAATAAAATATTTTATCCATGATGGTAGTGAAAATACCATAATTTGGGTGAAGCATTCATTTTTTTTAATTAATGAAAGGATGTAGATGATGTTTATTCCATTTACATTATATAATTTAAGTATAATTATGATATATATTTCATTTTATTATGATGGTAATAATTTATTAGGAAAAGTTAGTTGAAGAAATGAAATTAAATAAGCTTAGTTGATATAATTAACTATTCTTTTAGATTTCCAACATTAATACACATTATAGGTTGTGGTTATGGTCTATTAATGACATAAGAAACTATAAAACATGTGCTAGAGTGTTGGGTATGGATTAATATAGAATTTTCATTTTAAAAGGGGTTTTCAAAGATATATAAAATGTGTGTTTTAGGGTTCTATGTATCTATGGAGGTTGGATGTTTTTTAGAACAAAATATTAAAACATATAACATATATCAAAAATATGAATAAGTAGAGTTTTAATTATGATTTAATACTAAATGTGCCATTAAAATATTCATTTTCCTTCTATAACCCAAAAAAATAAATCATAAGAAGTCTTAAAGAATACGGTACTCATAATATATTTTACTATTCACCTCCACATTTTACCTTTTAAAAAAATCAGAACCAATATAAAAATTATGTTTACTCATTCCAAATATAATATATCTTTTATCCAAATTACTAATGTATATATATTGAATAAATTTTAGTTTTATATTAAATCCATATTTATTGAAAAATACTCATTATTATGACTATAAAAAATTTCTAACCATGTTTAAATTTACAAAAAAAAAATATTAATATTCATATTAAAATAATATTTTTGTTTAAATTATTTTTATTAAAAATAAAAATTTTAAATTTATCACAAAAATTATTTTTAAAAATAATAATACTTGTATATTTTTGAAAAATAAATTTTGTTTGGTTTATTTTTGTTATGTATTAATTTTCTAATATTTACCATTAAATTAATTTTTTTACTTATAAATTCCTAATATTATTATTTCTGATGATTACTATATAATTTTAATTAATATATCCTTCTATTTATTATTATAAAATTCAATTTTATATTCAATATGGTCACGTTACAATTCTAACTTCCATTTTTAGACATTTATATCGGTTTCTACATTAGATAAATACATATTATTTTATTTATCCATTGTTTGCTATAATTTCTATCTAGGATAAATTTTTTATTTTTAAAAAAATTGATTATATTATTATACTTATTTTTTATAGTGTTGTTATATAGTGTCATTATTCTAGGTGACCAAAATGTTCTAAAGTTTCTTATTTTATTTATTTTAAATTTATAGTTCTTTTGTCTCATTTTTTTATAATCAATTATATTGGGTATATTTATTTCCTAAATGTAATGTTTTAAATTATTATATTAAAGGGGTTTTGGACTTTACGATGTGATTCCAGAGAAATAAATTATATTAAAGTACTTGATATGAAGGTTGTGTATATAATTAAGTATTATTATATAAAATAATGGGTTGTTAAAATTTGACATCTTTTTGAATTTATTGTTTGAAATTTCATTTCCAACCCTCAGATGAAAAAAATTATGGTAGTTAAATTTCATTACTTCCCCATTTTTCCCTATTTACTCTTTGTATGAATGGTTTCTCTATATTGCATATATTAGTTTAGTTTCCTTATTAGAAAAAACATTTTATATATGGTCTATGATCTCTACCAGTTTCAAGTAATAAGAGAAACCATGTCCTAGTTATACCACCACTAGATTTGGTACATGTGTTGGATTTAGTATGTATTTCATTTTGAAGTATTTATGTAACATTTCATGTATTTGAGATAGTATTGGTGGGAGTAGTACTCAGAAGACCACAACAATAAAGTGATTAATAATTTCAATATGGTCAATATATCAGTGACATATCATTCTATTCTACCCAAACTGAATGACTTAATTATGTGGGGATATATGAAGGGAAACATTATTTATTACCTTAAACTATATGTCTCTTTGATGATTTTAAACATATATCTTTTTTCAAATCTATGATGATCAATTGTTTTTGTGAATTAACTTAACTTCTTGATCATTTCATTAATCTTTTTAAACCCTAATGAATTATGTTCACTAACTTTATCCCCAAATGTCAGAGGTTATCATTTCCTCTTGTAGATGGATTCATATGTTTCCTTATATATTCTCAAATGGAAGCTATTATTATCTAAGAATTCAACCCAAGAGGGATGTTGAACCTAACCTATTGTTAGGATCATAAAGTAAATTCTTAGAATATAATTAATTTTTTTGGTTTTACTTTTATAATGTCAAATATTTTGGTAGTGATATGAAATAGTAAATCTCAATCAATGGTTCAAGACATATTGAACACTTTTCAAAATCACTACAATGTACATTAGATCTCAAAAAGATATAATCGATAGTGATCTTAAATAAATAATAACTTTTTTGTTGATATATATCATAATAACTTGATCATGTTATAATTACTATTAAATAGTGATAATGTCGGAAATCTTTAAATGATGCCCCACTAAAACACTTATGGAATTTTTTTCATTGGATGTATTCATATAGATGGTGATGAAATCCATGGTTATGTTCCCCCACTTCCATATTGGTATGAGTAATGGTTTCATCATACACATTATGTTATTACTATTTCTATTAACTTGTGGGAACACCAAGAACATTGATTTATGATTGTTAATCATATTCATTATATTTTCCCATGAGAACTGATCATGAAAATATCAAAACATATTTGTGCTCTTACGGTGGATATATAATTTTGAGCTTTTAGAATCCCATAATAGATCATTCTTTGTCTCAAGATATTATGGAAAGCGTAATCATGTACTAAATATCTATAATCATTCATTATCAATGTTAAACTATTTATCTTTAAACATGCATACAAAATCATCCTTCTTTTCCTTCTCTATATCCTCAATCTGAGCATTCATTGTCTTATATAGAATTTATGGTTGAGTAATAAGTTTTGAAATGGTATGATGTTCTCCATTCTAATATGATATTAATTTTCACTCTATGCATTTCAAGGATGAACAGTCCTTCTAAATTCTCATCATGGATAAGGTAACAAGATTATAGTTTCTTTTAGTTTATTCACTATCCTTGGATAATAATATATTGAGAAATATTTGTCTATGATAAACTTCAAAAATCATTATTGGTTCATTTTGTTCTCTATTAATGTGAATTTATATTTCTATCTCTTATAATAATTATGAATCTCACACTTCTATCCATAGGGATAATGACTTCATATATTAATTACAAATAATACAGTTACTAAATCTAAATCATGTGTCAGTAAATATTCTTCTCAATACTCAAATATTCATAAGTAATATCAATAATTTTATCATATTGAAATATTACACAACCCATTCCAAAAATTGTGGAGTCATTATGCATCACAAATTCGTCATTGGGTGAAATTAGTCTGAGAACATGTTCTGTTCTTGGACTCATTATCAACTCCTTGATTCTCTATTCACATTCATCACTTAAGAAAACAATTACTCCATTTTTATTTATCATTATCTATTTATGTAACAAAAATTAAATGATTTCACAAATCATCGATAATATAAGGAAAAGTACTGAAAATTATAGATTTCCATTATAGATATTATTCATGGCCATTCATAAATCTCCATTTCCATTAAAAGATCTGAATATTTAACACATAATTTGATAAAATTATATTATAATGATACATGAATCATTAATAAATCATTATTTAATGTATATTTTATATAAATTATCCTTTCATGAAATATCACAAATTTATGACCTAATATTTTTATAATTTAATTTTTTTTAATTATATGTTAAAAAATCTAACTGATAGTGTTTTTTTAGAGTATGGATAATTATTTTCTGTATCACTTTATCAATTCATTATTTTTCATATAGTATTAAATATATTTTTTCTTATAAAATAGGAATTGAATTTTTAATGTATAATTAAATAAACTTTTTGTGGAAAATATAACAATTTTATCAAATTTTATATCATTTTAGAATATTTAAGGAATGTAATGACCCATAAATTTGTATATATATTTTTTTCATAACAAATATCTTTTCATATTTAAAAATAAATTATAATATAAAACACATGAACCACATAATATCAACTAAACTAATTTATTTCATTGATTTGGAATATTATAGAATATATATATTTAATAAAACATGATATTTTATAGTAAAGAAATAAAAAAACAAAATAAATAGTATATAATAATTTGAATCATTTTGATTACTTAGATATATTGCACTATCGAACATCACTATATAAAATAAAAAACATTAGTAATTCAAAAGTCCTCTGAGCGGCATCCTCTCTCTCCCGTGAGGAGACTAGGGTTTCCCCTCTTTCCTTTTTCATTCCCCCTTTGGCCTAGATCGGACGTGGTTGCTCCTTATGGTCCCGACTCGAACCTTTCTATGGTGTGGAGAAACGAGATCTGGTGGTTTTCAGCGTTGTTTCCAGTATCGGTGATGATGCTCCGCTCCAGCACTTCGGATCGGCGTGCTTTGGGATGATGCGGTTTGGCATAGTTCCACGGTGGGATGATGCGGCCTGGCGCAGTTCCGCAGTGGTGGCGCAACGTACCGTCTTTCTGGCATCACCGGGTTTCTCCGATTGGCTCTCTGTCGCTTATGTTGCCTCTAGCGGTCTCTCTGGCATCCACTGAGAGGCTCTGGCTTCTCAGTTTGTCTGGCGAGTTAAGGTGAGGGCTCCGGCGGGTTTCCAGTGGGCTCCGGGTCTGACTTGTAGTGCCTCGAAGGGGGGAGGCTTTGGGTTTCCTGCTTTTTGTTTTCTATAGGTGAAGGTATTAATGTGTCAAGTTTGTCTTCCACTTTAGTGTTTTGGCTCTCTGGATCTCTTGCGGTTGATTTGGTTAAGTTGGAATGGTTGATTTGGTCAAGTCGAAATGGTTGATTTGTGGAGCTGGCGGTTGATGCTTTGATTTGGTGATGTGTTAAGTATTTTGATGTGTTCTGTGGTGTTATTTTGTTTGTTTGGTTTGATCTTGGAGGTTATAAGTTTGTGAATCCAGACTTGATCACTTGGATCAAGCTCATAGGAGGATTCAGAGCTCGAGGTTCTTCTTTGTACTGCTTTTCGGACTTGGTTGTTTGAGAGGGTATGGCGTGAGCCATCGGATCGGGCATGTGCTTGTCATAGGACATTGGCTTGCTGATTTTCCTTGCAATATTGGAGTGCTTCAACTTGTTTTTATGCTGGGGAGGGGTTGATCTGGTTTACATTATTGTTTTCATTCTTTTTGTCCTTCGGGTGTGATTGTCCTTAGTCTTTCAGTCTTTTGGGTTTCTCCCTTGTTCCCTTAAAAGGGGGATTTATCAATAATAAAAAATATTTGATGGCCTTCGGGCCATTGGATGGATTAGTAATTCAATAGAAATTTTCTAATAAGATATTACTAAAACATAAAATGTATTGATGTGGATAAAGAATGAATAAATTATGAATCATTTATAGGAACTATAAATGTAACACCATGATATATTAGAAGGAAAATATTTTTTATTTTCAATGTCATATATTATGCTAAAAATGGATAGTGATCGAAAGTTCCCACTTTCTAATATGTGGGACCATTATCTATGAGTTATGAATAAATTATATAAAACAAAAAATCTAAAAAGTTCCACAAATGTTAGACATTTAATTCTTAATATAAAACTCATTATTATATAATTTTTAACATTTTCTCTTTTTTTATTATCTAATAAAATGTTCAGATAAAAAAAATTTGGATTCTATTTTTATCTTAAGTTTTAAATCCTCTATAACTGCAATTTTTAGTATACTAAGGTGATTTTTTTTTATGAATAAAATATTTTGAATAAGGGATCACCTGGATATAGATATTTTAGTATTTATCCTCCACATAAGATGGTTTATTATGGTTTTTATGATATAATCACACAAACATTTTTTGTTTTAATAAATGGATTTATCCATTAGAAACCAAATTAATAATGGATGTGAAGGAAGGTGGTGGTTTTATGAATGATAAATATAATTGAATGTGGTAATTATACATAATCTACAATGAGTTATTGATAAAAACATGATCCAAGGTGAAATTCTTAACACACCATCTAAGGGATAATGAAATCTTTGTATAAGTTAAGATTTTAATAATAAAAATAATAATATTCAATGACCTATGTGTTAAGAATGTGGGAATAATCACCTAATAAAATGACTTACAATAAGTGTATAATGTATTATATATGGTAAATAAGGACATAAATTAGTGATTTATGAAATAAAAAATGAATCAATGGGTTAAATTCATGTGGATGAATAAAAATATTCCAAATGTATAAATTAAATATTTTTTATGTGGTGTGTAACCATATTTAGAAAATTGATGTCTTAGGGGAAAATCTAAATAATTGGATTGGTAATATAGTGTAAATAAATGCCTAAAAATTCATAATGGCATTTCAATTGAATAAGAGAAAACTAAAAATTAAATATAAACTATATATATTAAATCATAGTTCATGTATTGAAATTATATGAATTTTAGTACATAATTCATATTGTCTAAGAAGGAAGTATTAAGCAATAATTTTGAAAATTGTGGTTAATGGATGATAAATAACATTTAGTGATTAAGGTATCTACATATTAGAATTCAAGAGTTATTTTATAGAGGTATATTTTTTGATAATATTACTTTTAAATTTATTAATACTCTTGTGATTCTTTATATTATGATAGTAATATTTTGGAAATTTTTCATTTTTGACAAGTGTTTAGGGTATATGTAACAAAAATTTCAACATGTGAAATTTTTATTATATGTAGGGTGTACTTTTCATTTTCAAGATTAAATTTATTGATAACCATTAGTGTTTATATTAACATTGATGATAAATAATTATTTATAATAATGTTCATAATATTTATATTAATGTTATAGTTGTTATATGTATAGTTTCAGAAAAAGGAAAACAAGTAAAATCCTTCTAGGCTTTGGGGGTTGAACACACAACCAAATGGAGATAAGGGTGAAATACCTACGACTATCCCACGTTATATTCTTGTCAGTATGAAATTGTTTTTTCTATATGAAAGGTTTTAATAATAGTGATTAATATTATTGTTAGAACATATGATTTATCCTATAACAAGATGTGAGAAATAATTGAGACTTGGGGATTTGGTGAGTGATGTAATTTCGGAATAAGTTCATGATTTTGGGGAAGAATTTTGATAATAGTAAATAGAACATAATGGGATTTTATTTAAGGAATAAATTTTGAAATATATTGTGAAATCATAAATTATTTTAATGTGGTTTTTTGGTGATTCAGGTTATTTATTTAAATTTTTATCATAACTCTAAGATTATTTGATAAGGGAACATAATTTTTGGGTATGACACATTGAAAGTTATTATTGTTATTTAGAGATAAATTTTAATTCAATATCGATAGAATATTTAAATAAAAACTTTTATTTTTCGGGTTTTAGAATTATTAAGATCGAACTTAGGAGATCGTATTTTAATTGTATAGATTAATGATAAGAAGGATTGTTCATTTAGGGAAATATTTTACCTTATTCTAATGATTTTTGTTTTTTTTAAAGTATATTGATATGAGTAATATCATGTTAACCTTGTGTGGATTATATAATAAATTAAAATTTTATGCTAATACTTGTGGTCATAAACAATTTTATTTATCACTCATCATCTAGAGAAAAATATGAGATTATTGTTGATTTTGATATACGAATGAAATTATACATATGAAGTAAGTATATTTCCTTATTTTCTTAATCTATATGGTAAAGGAATTTCTTATATCTAGGAAAATTATCATAAAAAAATATTATCCTATTACCAACATTCCTGATGAAATTTATGGTATTTTTTTAACACCTCAATATTTTATGGTTTTTTAGTTGTAAACTTTATCATTATTATTCACATTCATGCAATCAATGGTATATGAACTCTCCATAATTATTTAGAAATTACACTTTTCACCTTGTCTATATCATCACATCCCACTAATGATTTCCTAAATGGAAACCTTGTTATATATTATTCCTAGAGAATATCATATTCTTTTTTCTATCTTATCATGAGGAAGTTTCATTAACCTCTTTTATGAAGTGAGATTTAATGAAATGTATTTTCAATTGTAAAACCTTTGATTATCTGGATCTTGTTAAAATTATTAGGATGCAATTCATTAAAACGGGGGAGGAAGTAACTCCGCATTATTTTTGAAAGAAAAGGTTTTTTATATTTAATATATTATAATATAGTAAAAATGGATACTAATCAGAAGTGTCCACCTTGTATTATTTGGGTTTTTTCTATGAGTTATTATGAAATTCCCTAAATATTTATTCTAAAATATATCTAAAATTGTAATAGAATGAAATCTAGACTAAAACCTCAAGATTATATAATTTTTAATGTTACATCCTTATAATATACTAAATATTAACATTATAATATTAATATTGACATGAAAATAGTAATATGAGTATTAGGAATAGAGACATGACCATTAAGAATAGTACTGTGATTGTTGGAATAATAATACAGTTATTAGAATAATAACAAAACTGATAAAATATTGTAATGGGATTTAAATATTATTTACTATAAATAAATTTAGAAAATATAAATCTTTGAATTAAAAAAAATATTTTTTTTATACAAACTAAATAATGGTGTAATTGTATTATTTTGATATGTGATATTTTCAAAAAAAATTAAAAAACATTATTTATTTTTTTATAACTAGTTCTAACTATGTTGTAAAATTATTATAGTAAAATAAATTTAATTTTATGAATGATCACACAAAAATTCTTGATGGTGAATTTATTTTAATTTACTAAAAACATTAATTTTTATATGAATAGAAAAAATGATTTTTTTTAAAATGAATAGTATACTTTAATTGCATAATTAATTATATAATAAAAAACTAATAATTTATATACTTTTAACTCAACTAAAAATTCATGTAATAATATAAATAAACCATTAAATTTAAATTTTGAACTAAAAATGTATTTTCCAAAATAAAAAAGTGAAATGTATTTAATTAAAACCATTTATTGAAATTTTTCTCTTGTTTTTTATTAAATAAAATATTCAGATTATAAAATATTTTAAAAACATTGAAATAAATAATTTTTATCAAATATATTTCATAATTTCAAATCTACTTGTATTATAATGTTTAACCTATAAATTATAATTTATTCAACATTTTAACCCTTAAAACCCTACCCCTCAAATATAAATTCCCCCTCTCCATTCATTGAAAAATGAATTCTCATCCATATATAAAATCTCATTATCAAACCAAAGGAATACATATAAATCTCATTATAATCTTAGGAATTTTTTGGTTCCATCAAACCCCAAATATTCACTAGTTTAGAAAATGAAAAATCTTCATTAAAGAGGTAAACAAATATATGTCAATTATGTTTTTATATCATTTATTCTTTATTCATGAAAAATATATTTAAAATTTATACTATCATAAACTATTCAATAAATAAGTTTATGTGTTACTCCCCAACCCAACACTTTCTCATTATTCTATTTATTTTTGATTCCTTTTATTAACAATTTAATTAATTAAAGTAAAGTTAAATTAAAATTAAAATTAATTAGATAAAAATCAAAAAAAAAGAAACCCTAATAAATCTCCTCCCTCCCCTTGGTCACACGGATGACCCCCTCCTCCCCTTCCCCTCTTCTCATGTGCGTCCTCCCTCTACCGGATCCCTTCAGCATGCCACCTCCCCACCATTGGCCATTCCCCCTCCCTCTCATTGCCTAACACCCTCCACTTTCCCACGACCCCCACCAGCTGAGGACCTCCATCCTTGTAGTCCCTTCATCCAGCGAGTGGTCCCCCACTTCTAGACTGCCTCCCTTCTCCAAAGTTTCCACCTAATTTCTTCGGATTTTCAGCTCGGCTAACCTAGGAAAGGTTATTTCTCCTCTCTTCTTGTGTTTTTTGGCGATTTTCCCCCCACTTCGTTTCCCCTCTTATCTCAGTGAAAATCCTAGGTCATGGTTGATTAGATTTTGGTTCCTTAGTCTATTTTTAGGGCATGTGGTGGGTCTCCAGGGTCTTCCTCATGTGGGTTTTGGTGTTCACCACTGAAGGTAAAGTGCTTCGGTCAATTCCGATACATCTATCGTTGTTCGAGGTTGATTTCTTTTACCCTCTTGTTTTTTTAGTTAATATTTATGTGTTCTAAATTTTCTTTCGATAGTGATAAGTGTTCTTTGATAATTTTTTTAACATTATTATGGGTTATAAATGTGTTTTTTTAAATAAATGTCCATGTATTTTTCATATTTTTTGCAATGTTTCTTGAAAATAGTTTTATGACTTGTTTAGAAAATGTGAATAGTATTTTCAAAGGCACTTGAGGTGCAGGAAATATGTGTTTTGTATTAAGGGGTATATATATATAGGAGTGTATGTGTGCGTAAATATGGGGTGGTCTTCTTCAAAGGTGTCAGGTGATGAATTGTTTATCCTTGTCCACTCCCATTTTGAGGTAGGTTTCTGTATGCATTGGCCTTTAAATTAAATAATTATTGATTTCTTTCTTTTTGAACCCTTATTAAATGTTATCTAGTAAAATATGGTTGTATCTAGAATAAATGTCTAAATCAAAATAAAGTTAATTCATCTTTGTGTGAAATTACATGAAACTATTTTACTAAATGTGCATACCAAGTGTTTATCAAACTTTTATCAATTTTATTGGTTGTCCTTTTTATGTAAATTGTGGTTTTTAATGAATTTATTGGGTTGAAAATGTGTTTGGGTTGCTCAAATGGATTTCTTAAATGGGGTTCCAAATGGTTTTGAGATAGTCAGTGATGTTTACATGATTATTTGTAAATGAGTTGGCATGCGTTGGATCTTTGGAAATTATTTAGTGTCAAATGGTTTCTTGAGGCCAGTTTGGTACTTTTATAAAAAATGTTTCTTTGAAAAACTCTCCATGGGATGCACCTCTTGTCATGTTAGATGATGATGGAATCGGTGTTCCTCGGATGGAACTTCCCTCCTGTGTTGTTGGTTGATCTAAAGAGGGGGGAAAGTTCCTTATAGGGATTCAGGGGGTGAATTTGGTGTGTTTTCCTTGTGTGTGATGCATTTATAGGTTATGGATTACTTTTTTTACATTATTGGCTCACCCACCTTATTATTAGTGACATGGGAACCTATCATAGCAAGAAAAGTTTCATTGAACGATTGTTATGCTAGTTTATTTTATGCACTGGATAGTGGCCCGTAGTAGGGGTATTTTGTTATTATTACTATGGGATTGGGCCACTCGGTCAGCCCAGGTAGGGAGACAATCAGGCATTTAGGCTCTATGACATCACCGGGTAGAGAATTCCTTCGATATGAGTAACATGTATTATATATTCTAGATTATTCATGATCTCTTCGGTTTCACCCATGTCTATTAGCATGAATTTTTTTGATTCATTTTTGTATAGATACTCTTGTGTGTTATTTTAAATTTCTCTTGTTGTATGATTGTTTATATTGCTTCTCAAATAGTGATGATTATTGGCTAAAATGATTATGTTTTCAAATGGGTGTGGATAAAGGTTTTGGAAATGTTTTATACTCACTCTCTCCTTTATAACTGAAATTTCATCTCTCTTTTAAAAGAAATATGGTTATTCCTAGGGAAAGAATATTGTTTTGAATCGTAAAAAGAGAAATGGACCATGATTTTCTTTAAAGGGAAAATGTGTGAAAAACTTACTTTCATATATCATTGTTCAAACCTAAAATTAATTTTTATTTTTTTAGAGGAAATGAATTGGGAATAGATTACATGGGCATACCTACTAATTTTTAGTACTCACACCTATACTTCATTATTTTTTTAGTCTCAGGTGTTGGTTACAACATGATATTGATCTTTTCGGGGGATGCTGACTCTTGGGATCAGATAGTGACCTACGGGGTCATGTGGAGTTTTAGTGGTCATCAGCTTTGGTTAGTTTTATTTTTTAATTCTTACCTTGTCTTTTTTTGTTTATTTATTTTGAGTTACTCTTTCACTACCTTGTTGATTTTATCTATTTCCATTTGGTAAAATCATTCCCATCACCACTTTTTTGATGACCTTGGAACTTGGCTCTAACCCAGGAGGATTGGGAATGCCCCGCAGACCTTATCACAGGTTGGATCTGGTGACCGGTTTGGGTTTGACCCAGTTCGGTTTGTGACAAAATGGTATTAAAACCAAGTTTTTTCGAGGACCTTTCTTTCAGAGCACTCTTTGTTATTTGGGATTTCAAGGTAGAAGGAGTAGTATTTTTTAATCTTAGTTTATAGGTATGTGGGAGTGTTTGGCCAATATTTTATAGACTGAACCATGAGTTTCCCTAAGAATTCTGGGTTTTCATGGTTTATTTGGTTCTTATGGGTTGCTTGGTATATGGGGAAATGAATTTAGAGTCAGGAAAATTGTCTCAGTAAGCTTTTAGGGCCTAGAAATTCATGTGGATCCAGTGGAATGGTATTGAAAGACTCTCTATAATGGTGGTTTAATTGGTATATGGTAGCCAACAATATGTCCAAGTCACCCATCTCCACTAATTTCCTTGGTGTGTTGTTTTTGGTCCTTTTTAGATTATTAGATTTTAGACCCATTGAATGGTTGGTTTCTTTCATTTTTACTTAATGTTTAATGGGATGGTTTTGGGGTGTTCTTAATTAGATTTTAAAATAATGTTTTTTTACAAAATGATGATTGTTTTGTAAAAAATGGGGTTTCCAAAACTAGAACTTTTAATCCTTTGGAGAGTGAAATGGGTTGTTTTGAAAATGAGAGTCATTTTAGAAAATCAATTTGGGGGATTTGGAAAGATTTTGTGAAGTGCTAAATTGGAAAAAGAATGTGGATTTTGGAAAAAAAATATTTGAAGATAAATTTGTTTTAAATTTGGTTGTGTTATTTTTTTAAAGTGGTTTTGAAAGTGATAATAGTTCTTTTATCTAACTCTTGGTATTCCTATAAATGCTCACATATAAGTATAGGGATTCATGTATGTGGTAATTGGATGGGTTCTTGAGATAGAATGGGAATGTATATATGTAAGATTTTATGTAATACCAATGGTGGGTGTTTGGGTTATAAGGATTGTTACGTTTTCTGAAAATGTTCTTCAAGAAGGGAGGGAATTTCAATGCTTAAAAAAGTGGGAGAGTGTGATGTTTCCTTTTTGGGTTTGGAATTTTCATTTTTATTTTGGGATTTTGATTTGATGTGTTGAAGGTATGATTGAGATGATTTTTTGAGTTTGGGTTATTTATTTGAAAATGAGGCATGAAATTTTGATTTATGATTTGTTTTGATTTGGTTTCATGTTCCATATTTTTAGATTACGTTCCCATTGAGTTCAAAAAAATTCAGAAAAGAAATTGTGGGTGGTTCATTCATCATGTTTCTTTATGTTGATAAAGTCATGATTTAGACATTTTTCTCATCCATTTTGTAGATGGATCCTAGTGGTACCTCTTATTGGCCACATTCCAAATAGTTAAATTTCTTCATATTGTATTTTCATGAGACATAGTAATAACTTGAATTATAGTCGAACCCTAGTAAAAACATGCATGATTTTCCAAATTAAATCTTTCCATATTCCATAAATCTCAGAAAAATCAATATACATAATCAATAAATCACTTTTTCATTATAACAGTTCAAGGTCATTAGTACTTCCAAATATCTCTTTGTTTCCTTATCCAAACATTATACACATAATGAGGGTTATACTTCCATTAATGTATTTCAAAAAAATATATGAATCACTTTTTATGGTTACCGGTACCACTTCAACATATACTCTTAACTTAATGTAAAAAACCAAATTGAACCCTCACATAGATATTATTCCATAATACCATAGATGTGATTCAACAACATTACTCTTGAACCTCATTACAAAAACACTCAATCATTCCACCACTTCATTTTAATGCTCTATATTTACAATAGTTATCGCATGTGATATTCCTTTACATTTGAACTTAATAGGTTTCTACCATTAATCATCATTGATAACCCTTGGATTAGAGAATTAGTTAGCATAATTCCCTAATTACTTTGACTTATAGAATTGAAGTTTGGTTAGTGAATTTTCTTAGGCTTTATCTCCATTTAATAGAATTTTTACATAAACTTTTCACTCTTTTTCTTGATGGACAGTCTTCATATACTTGGAGTATATTCTTATTCCTTTCAAGAATTACCTTTAGTTCTCTTTTCCATATTTTTGGCAAATAGAATGTTGAGACTTTTTATTCTCTATTTGTGGAAAAACACTAGATTTTCCATTAAGTTATCTATTCCTTTTCTTATCTTCAGAACCATGAGAGTTAATAACTTCCATTTCCACATTTAGTGATCAAATAAAGACTTATTCATATCTTCCAAAGTCCCTTATGGATAAATCCTTTTGGATACTTGGTTTTAGGCCACCAAAGAATCGGCCAGTTTTTCTTTCAGGGATTATGATTAACCTAGAAGCATACCTTGAAATTCTTGTAAAATTAGCTTCATAGGTACCAATAGATTCATAATCCTTTTTCTTAAGATCAAGGTATTCCTTCTCCATATTAGTTTGTAGAATATGAGGGATATACCTACTCAAAAATATACCTTTAAAATCTTCCGACCCTATAGATTCAATTTCTTATTTATCCATTATTTTCTTAATAAGAGTCCATTGTTGATCAACTTCAACTTCCAAATGATAAACAGCCAACACGAAATTTTCATGTTTGGAACACTAAAGAAAAAAAATAACTTTTCAGTGGTACTGATCAATTTTTCAGCAATTACTGTATCAGAATACCCACTAAAAGAAGGTGTATGTTTCCTCATTAATGAATCAATAGAAATTTGTTATCTCGTCTACTCATTCAGATATCCATTATGATTTATATCTTGTGTGAGTATAATGATAAGATTTAGCATTACATCTCTCATAACATTTGGTTTCTTAGAAGGAAAATCGTTGCATTTCCCATTGCATTCATTATTAACATGGTTCCTTCGGGTTCTATCCATTGAAAAAAACTAACAAAATAGTGTAAGTAATACTAATCATTCTGGAAAACCACATAATCAAGGTAAATTACTTTAAATCTATAATATCTTAGGTTTAATCCTAGGTAATCCATGATCATTAATAAATTATACGATTGTATCCTATACTAATACATATCCTTAAGGAAATCCCTAAATATACCTTAAAATCACATCTACGGATCTCACTAATGTTTTAGCAACCTATTTTCCAATGGTTAACTAAACCTTCACTCTGATACCAACTAAAAACCCAAGATTGGAAAACATGGACATTACATTAACTTTATAGAATACATAAAATGTACATTGAAAGACTATATTGTTTTAGTGTCTTTAGAAACTGGTAAACATAAAAAACTGGTGTAAAAAATATCTACATCATCTTCATCTTTATCCTTAATAACTAGAAGCCCTTTTGACACATATTACATAATACCCATCTTCAAATCATGTGGAAAATAAACATAAAAAGGGGTGAGATCATATGCTCAATAAGGGTAAAAATTGATGATATTTAAACATAAACATGAGACTAAAGGGCATGATAATGTGATCATAACATTATAAGATCATTCTCTTTATATTAAAGAAAAACTTGAATCATAAGTAAAATCAAAGATCATAATCCACAAATCATAACATTAAAATAAAACATAAAATTGTAGCATACATATAAACTTATAACATTGTTAACATTTATAAATAGTATTAGGTTCACTAATTAAATTGATGATGTAAAATTATGAACTTGAATAAACATGTAGAAATGAAAACCAGGTCCACTCATAAAATTATTGAGATGAAAACTAGGTCCATGCATAGAATTGTTAACATGAAATCAGGTTCACGCATAACATTCATACCTCGTGAGTTATTAAACTTTAACCAATGAACTGGAGAGATATATTGGTCCCACCCATCTCATAATTAAATCATTCTTATGTGTGCCAAAAAAACAAAAATCACTCATCATATTATAACCCAATGGATAAAACAGGTTTCTTAAACATCATTTCATATTAATGTAAGCTGGGATAAAAAAATTGATTTCATAAATAGAATATACATAATTCAAACCATAAGAATAATATAGATATTGTACTAGAAACATATCCTTATTTAATAATTTCATCTTAGATGGAAAATTGTTTTGATAAAACACTTGAAATTGATTCTTGAGGAAAATATCATTTATTCTTTGAAAAAAATTTCTTTTCTTAAAACACCACGCAATTTTAAAATAAAATAATTTTATTTAACATAAACATGAAAACTTTTAATGTAGGATTTATAGAATTAAGTCTTCGTGAAAGTGTAATAATAATGCTCGTGTCTTATAAGTTAAAATAAAACACTCTTCTCGTACATTTGTTGGAAATTCTAAAAAGTGCCTCGTTTGGAAAAAGAAGAAAGATTCATTTCAAACCTTTTATTAAAAATTAAAAAATAGGTGAAAATGATTTCAAACATCTATAAGAGAATAATAAAACATTTTATGAATGCAATTTTGGAAAACATGGACATGGATGATAAATAAACCCTAGTAAATACTTACATATAAAAAATATGAGATGATAATGAGATTGAAAATAATATCATAATTAAAACCCTAAAATATTAACTTCTTAAAACATTTGAATTAAATTAAAATATATATAAAACTTCCTTTATAATCTATTTATATCCATATAATATCAAGAATATTTAAATGGAGAAAGGATTAATTCTTTAAAAAATTCAAAGCATCCCATACCACTTTGATAATTTAAATCATAAGCCTGATATCTTCAAATTAATTTTTAGACACCATGAACATAAATGTATTCATTATATGAAATATAATAGGGTCATTAGATACACTACATATATTAATAATGTGGTGAACATAACTCATATCTCACAAAAAATAAAAGTGGGATGGAATCCCCTTACCTTGAGTCATGAGTCTCGTTTTACTCATTCAAAACACCTATATAATAAATATAAATTAATTATAAATATTTTACATTACCATATAATTATATTTAATACCATATATGGTTCTATTATAACCATATATTACCTTATTTTTAACCATCATATGTTGAGGTTTCACTTTGGATAATATTTTCTTTGTTCTTTGAATGTGTCTTAATTTGTTATATTGTTGACCCTTATACATATATAATGATTCTATAATGTAAAAAATGTTATAAATATCTTTTATATCTAGTATATTTTTATTATAATAATCCTTAAAATATAGAATACTGAAACATAATACACCTTTCATGGAGACGGTAAGTCGTACATATGCTTGAATGATATTTCCATTTAATTGTCAAGTTGAAGGAAAGAATATAATATATATATATATATATACCATTATTAGAGTATCTTTATTATATAAAATATGTCTTATATATTCATTACATTCATTATTTATACATTCCATGTAGTCTATAAATGAATCGCATCTTTTTTAGGGGGTGGTAGTCCGCACTTCCTCAAACAAAGTTATCGTATTAACACAACATGGTAATCATAAAGGTATGTTTAGTTTAATATTACCATAATATTAAATTTTTTATAATATAAATTTTTAAATATTATTTTACCATGAAAAATAGTTTTAAGTCCATCCATGAAGGCGGTAATATAAAAAGAAAAAACCTTTATTTGTAGAGTCGATTAACCGACATAACTTGGACAACAATTTCGTTTCATTGAATAAAAGGAGGTGAGAAAAAATGGATATGAGATATTAAATTAGAAACATAATACTATAGTATATAAATTATTATGGAGTTAATATTAATTTATGGACGAATGATTATATGATAAAGTAGAAAAATAAAATAAATTAGGATAGGTGCTTTGAGAAAATTGCCTCTTGAATAACTTATCCTTGAATAGACCTTGAGGACCTTGTATTTTGTATTTTGGTGATACCAGAAGCACTTGGAAATGGGAATAATGAGGAGGAGGATTTGGTAAAATATTTTAGGAGCTATAAGCCTTTTGGGTTTAAATGGGGAGGTGAGGGGTGGTAATTATACTTTATGATAGGTGAGTTCATGTAACTAATTTATTAATTACATTATATTAAAGATAACCACATTGAGGTGGAAATAATTTCAATGAATTTGATATGAATTTATTTTTTTTAGGATTATTATGGTTTATAAACACCTCAACCAACCATTAAATGTTGAAATTTTTAGTTATGTTAAGATTTTACATTTTAACTTTAACCCTTGTCACAATTTTACCTATAAAACGGTAAATAACTTGTTTAACATAGTAAATTTTTTATAAATAAAAATTAAATTGACCTTAAAAACTAATTTGGGCCTTATGATTTTAAATATTAAATCAATTTTATCTAATTCAATTCATATAATTTTGAAAATTATATTTATAATTAATTCCATATTCAAAATGAAAACATGGGTTTTTAAAGTGAAATGTTCATTCTCTCTAAAGTGGAGCTGCGTAGAGGTATTCAAGTTTAGGATGTCTGTTTTAGTGGGTGGATTCATGAGGTTGATGATTATTATTATTTTATCATTGATTGTGAGGTTGGGTTCGGCTCCGATGATTATGATGACATAGGTCTGGTAATAGGGGACGACACAATGTTTCTGTGATGAGTTTCTACGTTCTGGCGGTGGATGCTAGAGAAGTGGGAAGCGGTGATACGATGATGAGGACTTTCTGAGGTTAAAACATTATATAAGTGATGTTATTGAGATTTTAGATAATTGATATGATTATGGTGGTGTGGTGGGATTTCTGGTCACCCTATGATGTCGATCGAGGTGGGTATCTCGTGGTTCAAAGTTATTTTTTCCATTTTTCTAAATTTTGGTTTTGAAATTTAAAAGTTTTAATCATGAATTTTGAATGATTTTTGATGTTTTTATGGGGGTTATGTATGAACTATTCATGAACTAGGTAAGTTTTGTTCAATTCCCATTTATCCAAAATGTGGCTTTTAATAAATTCAAAAAAAATGGATTGGTTAAAGTGAAGTATTTAAAAGTTTGAAATGTTTTAATAACTAATTTTAATGTGAAAATGATTATGATGTCTTTAGTTGGATTGATTAAAAAAATTATCTATTTAGGCTTTTAAACTAATTAAAATTTTAATTTATCCTTATAAATAAATTAGATGAAAACATAATTTTGAATTAAAATTCTATATTTTTAAATATTGATTAAAATATAAAACCTAATAGAAGAATGCCAAAATTTTATCCTAACCAAAATTTTAGGATTTTATTTAAAATCTTAAGTTTATTTTTACATATTAAATCTAATAAGGTGTCAAAAATTTGATTTAAAAATGGTTCTCCGTTAAAATGTGGAAAAACTACCTTTATAAAAATATTGAGTTTTCAGTGTTAAATTAGTTTTATTCTTATCTTATGCCTATAAAATCTATTGGATGAATATAAAAAATATTTACATGGATATAATGTAAAAACCTGTAAATTTCAAAGAATTTTTTTTATTAAATTCTTTGGGATTTTAGGAGTACGCAGTTTCTGACGGCATTTGATTCTGAGGCCCGGTGTACCTAGAATCAATTTCTGAAGTTTAGCTCGGGTATGTTCATTGAACGAACAATAGGGTTTTTCTATCTTTTAACCGGTGCTCTGAATTGAAATTAGAGGGCACTGATGAAACCGCAGCGCTGGTAATTGCTTAAGAGGACCTTTACCGAAGATGCATTTGGTCGGGATGAGATGTTAAAAAAAAGTGGATTAAATTAAAAGTGAATAAATTTGTGGTAAAAATTTTATTTCTTTTTCTAAGGTCGTTTTATCCTAAATGGGGGAGTTAGGGTGGGACACACTAGCATCTTAACTACCCATGTGAGGATAAATGTAATGTGGGGCCCACACGAGCCCCAACCTTTTCACTTTCCATAACCCCTTAACCCCTTTGGAATTAAATGTGTAACCCTTCCACCTTCTCTCTCTCTCCCTCTTAACTCTTTCCAACACACATTAAACAATTAATTGAACAACTTCAATTAGTTAATGAGTGTTTTAAATTCTTAAATTTTGAAATGGATAGCAAAAACAATTAAAATAAGGGGTGACCTTATTTTAATTTTTTTGGCTTGTTGGGTGGGAATTTGGGAAGAGAGCCTTGTGTGAAGGAAGAAGGAAGATCCTCCATCATTGAAGAAAGTCATACTCTCTGCAAAGAATGACACCTCTTCAACGTAGAGAACCGAATCCATGAAGATCAAAAACGTGCAATCCTCTTCTTCTCTCCATGACAAAAAGAGGAGACGTCGTTTCCTCCTTGGGCGCACTTCGACCTCACCTTCCGACGACAACGAACGATGACACCTCTCTGCAGATCACTTCACGAGGTAGGGGTTATTATTGTTCAAGATTTAATCATCGTTCTTCGTTGCTTAAGTATTGTACGCTTGATATCATCATAATGGGAGGAGATCAGACCGCAAAAACATGACCAATTGTCCTCCCCTTTTTCCTTTTTGATCATCATTGATGTTTGAGGCGAAGGTGGTGTGGTGTCGTTACACCGTGCAGGGACAAAAAGGACCGAGGCTGGAGTGGGCCGCGGTGATGGTGTGCGGCGCTGCTGTGCCGCGCCGTTGAGGCTGAAGAAGGCCGCGACTAAGAGCGGGTCGTGGCGGAGGGGCGCGGCGCCGTCACGCCGCGCCGGTGAGTTGAGTCGCAGACTTAGGCCACGGTGGACTAGTAGGGTCGGCCGGCTGAGCCGGCTGCCAGCATCTCCAGGAGGTGGGACCCCATCTGGGTCCCGCAGCAGCTCACAACTAGCCGGCCATAAAGGTCGCCCATTACCAGGAAACTGGGGGGGTGTAACCCCCCCCCCCCCCCATCCAGATTTTAGGGGGGACCCCACTGGGTCCGCCATTTCAAAAATAAAGGGGCCGCGCACCTTTGTGTCCCACTCGGCCTGCGCCGAGCCGCGGCCGGCTTCCGAGCCAGGCTGCAGGCCGCACAGGCGGGTCCGGCCGCGCCCAGCTGGGCTGGGTCGCGCCAGCCACGGGCCGAGCCCTGCCCAACCGGTCCAGACCCGGTCCCAGGTCCGGTCGCCTGGTTCGGGCCCAGACCCCCTATTTCGGACCGTTTTCGGTTAAACGGAAATATCTTGAGCTACAGACCTTCGATCGATGCACCGTGAGTTGCATAGGATTCTTTGGATCAGGACGGTAGTTTCGGTATATTACACTCAAGGTTTCGGTGATGTTTTTTTACGGCCGAGTTGATTCAAACCTAAAACTAACCGGGCCCTCGGAGCGGAAATGCTTATAACTTGAGCTTTGGACGTCCGATTGACGAGTCGTCGACTTTGTTGGATTTCTCTTATTGAGACGGTTCTTTTGGTATACTTCACCTGAGATTTGGATGTAGTTGGAGTATGGCCAGGTTGGATTGTACCTGAAATCCAACCGGGCCCCTGGAACGGAAACGCTTATAACTCTCAGATCAGACGTCCATTTGACGAATCGTCGGCGACGTTAGTAATATCATTGAGTAATGGTCCCTTTGAGTATACCCCATGAGAGTTTGGGGTACAGTTGAGATACGGTCGGGTAGGTTCGTACACGAAACCAACCAGGCCCCTGGGACTAAAAGGCTAATAACTCACAGACCGGGCATCTGATTGACGTGTCGTCTATTGCGTGGAGACCCCTTCGATGATACAGTTCTTTTGCAATACTCTAAGTGAGTTTTGGACGACTATGGATATCAGTCGGGTTAGAAATGAGCGTATTTCTATCCGGGCCCCTCGAACGGAAAAGCCTTTTCTCTCAGACCGGGCGTCTGATTGACGCGCCGTCTATCGCGTTGAGTTCCTATTGACGTAACGGAACTTTGGGATACATAAAATATGGACTTTGTGACAATTGATGTATCGAACCCTTGGCTCGTGGAGCGGACCCTCCCGGAATTGAGCGTGTTGTGTGCGGGAACCCTAGAGCTGGCTGTGACTGCGACCGTCTTTCGCATTGAGTTCCTATTGACGTAACGTAACATTGGGATAAATCAACTCTGTAATTTGTGACAGTTGATGTATCGAACCCTTGGCTCGTGGAGCGGACCCTCCCAGAATCGAGCGTGTTGTGTGCGGGAACCCTAGAGCTGGTTGTGACTATGACGACGATGATGATTGTACTTGGATCCTACGTGGGTTCGGCATTTAGGACGACTGTACTTGGATCATCTGTGGGTTCGGCAGCGATGACGACTGTACTTGGATCCTACGTGGTTTTAGCAGTGATGGTTACTGTACTTGGATTTTACGTGGGTTCGGCAGCAACGACTTCTGTACTAGTATACTATGTCGGTTCGGCAGAGGAGATGATTCAGAGGCTACATCTAATCATCTCCACCCCTCTTCATGATTAGTATACCTTTGTGATCTAAGTCTTGACTTTCAATCATTATCATCAATGTGATTGACTTGTGATATCCTCTGTAGACTAGTTGTAATTTCCTGTGTGGACTGGGTTGTGATTTCCAATGTGGACTGGGTTGTGATTTCCTGTGAGGACTAGTTATGATTTTCTGTTTGGAATAGTTGTGATTTCCTGTGTGGACTAGTTGTTATTTCTTGTGTGGACTAGGTTTTACTTAGGCTTGTGAGTTTGAGCTGAACTGGAATTGATGACTTAGGTATATGTATGGGCATATAACTAAGAAGGGTTGGTTGATACTTCGTGTTTGTATCTTTTATTTGTGGTTATCCTTGTTGGATTTAGTGAGACCTTAAGGGTCTTGGGGTCCCTACTGAGTAATGTTATACTCACACCTGCACGGGCTATGTCTGCACCTTGTTGTGTTGGAAAAAGACGACGGACAGCGCTGACAGAGACCGAGTGTACGAGGACTAGATGGTACCCGGAGGTGGGTCTCATGACGAGTCAGTACCCGGAGGTGGAATTCATGACGAGACGGTACTCGGAGGAGGTTGTCATGTGAGAGCGTTGAGAAGGCTATATGTATCTACCCTTCATGTAGGATCCGAGGTGGATGACCCAGGAGCTGCTTCTGTATTCCAGTTGTTTGTTATTTCGGTTGTACTTTCATTCAGTTGTAGTTTTACTTTATAGTTGGGTTTGTATTCTGGCCCATTTACCTATCAGCACTTTCTTTTGTACTTAGTGTATTGCTTCCGCTTGTACTCTGGTTAGATGTGTTTATGTTTTATTAAGGCAATGCCTTCCCAGTTATCCGGATTTACGCCTTTGGTACTAGTCTCCATCCCCTGGCCTATGGAAGGCAGGCTTGGGTGTAACGAATCGAAATTTTGAATATATCTTGTTTCCTATTTTTTTGTGTTATTTTATTTTTTTATACTCAACAAAATTGTTTCATTTGATAACATGAGTATAATTAAAATGATATCATTGGGGTTTGACTATTATATGACCATTGGTCATTATGACCGCTGGAAACTAAACATTTCGATTATTGTCTCTAAATACAAGTGATCTTGGTAAATTAATATAGAAAAGATATTCGATGTCCTCACCCAGTAGTCTTGGACTGATTGAAGCTCATCTAACAGAACTTGGGAAGGATGTAGCACCACTGGGCTTTGCTCTAGAACAATCCCAAGCCGAAATTCATCGTGTGAAGCTAGAACGGATTCGCCTTCCCGAGAAGTTCAAACTGATAGAATTAACTACTCGTGTGATGTTGGCCGAGCCTCCCTATGATTCTCTCACCTTAGCACACCTTACACTTAGGTCCTATGCTGGTGTGATAAGGGGCTATATAAGGAGACCGTAACTTCCTTGTGTAATCCTTTGTTTTAAATAAAAATTTCGATTTCTTCTTATGATAAAGTTGATGAATTTTCAAATGTACGGATAAATATAGTATGCATATTTTTGGTGAATTTTAGAGAAAGGATATTTTAAAAAAAATTTATGTAAACCATAAATAATTAAAAATGTGTAATGATTTTCTAAAAATAGTCTTCTACAATTATGTTCAGTACGAAATTTAGATTCTAATAAGATCAACTTAATTTTTGATGAATAGTAAATTATGAATAGTGATTTTATGCTTTGGATTAGTAATGTGACCAAATGGATTAGTAATCTCACTTAAAGAAAGTATTAATATAATTTAGGCACCTTGATTAAGTAATGTGATTCAATAAAATGGTTAAATAACGGTTTCATAAATTATTAGTCAAGTATTAGTTTTTTCTGGTGAATAGTGTTTTTTTAATTAAAAATTAAATTAAAAAAATTTAGAAAATTATTTTTATAAAATGGATTTCATTTTTGAACTCAAAGAATCGATATTAAGTTAAGGTAATTTTTTTGGATTTTTCTGAAAAAAATGAATTTTTGGTGAATAGTGTATTTATTTAAAAATTAAATTAAAAATATTTAGAATTATTTTTATAAAATGGAGTTCATTTTTGAAATCAGATCATCGATATTTGGTTAAGGTGAAATTTTGGGATTTTTCTGAGAAAGTTGAATTTTCGATGAATAGTGAAAATACAGTTTTTATGTTACGGGTGTTTAATGACATCATTAAATGATGTATTAAGTATGTAATCAATATGGTTGACTTATTAATAGTAAGATAAGGTATGAGGTGTCCCAAGTGGCCAATACCATGGTCAAGCCCATGGTTTTGCCAAAACCACCAATGAGGTGTCCCTTGCCATTAATGTCTTGTCCCCTCACTTTCCCTATAAATACCAAGCCATCCTATCATCCATTCGACTCCCAACTCTCCTCCAATGAATCTATGGTCTCATTACCTGCCAAGGAGTCCTCCCAAGGTGCCCCCAAGCCCTCAGGGTCCCAACCTTTGAGTTTTAAGAGTTACATTTAAGGTAAGGGATCCTACCTCCCTCCTTCTTTTCAAGTAATCTCTTTTATGTCATTTCTTTTATGCTCCATGCTCTTATGTTGGAGGATGATATTTTTTATTCCTCTTGATTTCATTTTAATTTTCATATGATTATAGATCCCCTCTTGCTCTCATCAATTCGTTTTAAGAAAGTTTAAGTGGCGCCGTTAGGTTGCCGAAAGTTTTGTAACGGATTCTTTCACCCTTCTCGTTTTCAAGATCTATTTTTATGTCAAGTATTTCCTGTTCATTTTTATTATGTTGGGGTATGATATCTATATCAATCATACTGATATTTTATGTTCATATGATGAGAGACCCTATTTTATCTCTTCAATTCAGTATTTTGAAGTTTTATGTGACGTCGTTAGGCTGCCGAATTTTTAAGGGATTCTTTCACCTTTCTCGTTTTCAAGATCTATTTTCATGTCAAGTCTTTCATGTTCCTTTTTATTATGTTGTGGTATGATCTCTATATATATTATAATGATATTTTATGTTCATATGATGAGAGACCCTATTTTATCTCTTCAATTCAGTATTTTGAAGTTTTAAGTGGCGTCGTTAGGCTGCCAAATTTTTAAGGGATTCTTTCACCCTTCTCATTTTCAAGATCTATTTTCATGTCAAATATTTCATGTTCCTTTTTATTATTTTAGGGTATGATCTCTATATCTATCATACTGATATTTTATGTTCATATGATGAGAGACCCTATTTCACCTCATCAATTCATTTTTTTGAAGTTTTAAGTGACATTGTTAGGCTGCCGAATTTTCATAAGAGAAATCTTATTTTTGTCTTCCTTCCATGTTTTTCAATTAATATGGTATGTCTTTCAAACTTCATTACCATGTTATTATATACATTATATTATTTCCCTATACTGTGTTATGAATCATTTATGAGTGGGTGACTTATGTCCCCTCTCTTTTCAATGTTTTCTAAAACCCTGTAACATAGCCGTTATGCTGCAGAATTTTCATCTCAAAATGTCTCTCTCTTTTTCTCAAATTCAGTTAATTTATTAAGTGAATACTCAAAGCTCTTTTTCTACAGGATTATTCAAATATATATCAAAATGTTATATTTTAATTCTGGTATTTACATACATGAGACCCACTTTCCTTTTTCTGTGGGTTTAAAGTGACATAAGGATCACATCTTTAAAGCAGTTTTTTTTTAAATGTGATGACTATGAAATGAAACCCATTTCTTTTATGGTATATGGGTTGTTTATGAAGTGTTTGATGATGATATATTTCGATCACATGATAATAAAGACAAATTTAAGGGTGCGCCCTGATAGCGCTCCAATGCATTGGGTAAAGACTTAATCTCTAAAGATGACCATTTTTAACGACGCCTTGGTGAATAACCTTGGTAATTTTTAATGACACCTTGGGGATCGACCTTGGAGAAATGGAAATGATTGTAAATATTAAATTTTGTAGACACATCTTCAAGTTATTAAATACGTTATTTTTATTATGACATACCTCATGATTTCTTTTTCATTCCTTAATGTTCTTTTTCATGACATTGTTAATGTATCTCAAGATCACATGTTAAATTTTTCCCCTTGTTTCCATTACTGGGCCTTCTGCTCACCCTTTATTTTGATGTATGTCTTCAGGTTATGAGATGTAGTAATGAACCTAGAATGAACATAAGGAGAAGCCTTTAAAGTTTTTAAGAATAATGTTTTATGTTTTCATGTTTTAAGTTCCTGGTTTCCAAGACACTAAGCCTTAAAGATCCTCAGTTTTGTAAAATGTAATGAAAAGTTATGTTATAAAAAGGCGGGATACTATAGTTGGTATAAAAGGATGGTTTAGTTATTTGTGGAAATTAGGATATGAAAAATCTAGGATGAACCCTATAGAAAATTTTAAATATAGGAAATCTTCCTGGTATTTTGGTGAGTATTGAGTATGGGATTGCCAAGAAAATACATCCCTGTTTGGATA
The DNA here is from genome assembly GCA_963277665.1 of Viscum album. Lineage (NCBI taxonomy): Eukaryota > Viridiplantae > Streptophyta > Magnoliopsida > Santalales > Viscaceae > Viscum > Viscum album. The sequence continues at coordinate 496,203,683 of OY728151.1, read as the reverse complement.
TGAGTAGGTAGAGGTGGATCTGGCACAGATGTACATAGGGGTAAAACCTGAAAACACCGCTTTGAGCTAGACTCAAACCGGAACTGGTACATGACAATGGGCCTTGCTGCACTCTTGGTTACGACACTCCCGGTGGATATTCTTTGGTAGATTCATAAGCTTAGTATGAACCATTATTAAAGGAAGAGAGATAAAATAAAATAAAGACTCACATAAGAATATAAGATCATGGATAACCTAGATAGGAACCAAGGGGATCACAAGTTAGGGTATACTTTCCTTCTACAATTTTATCCTTCTATGCTTAAAGTTTCCTTTTAATTATTATTGGCTAAGTATTTAATCCCCTAATTATACTTTCTTTTCTTTGTTAATGGCGGGAAATGGAAGAACATGTCCCAACAACCAATGTGATAGGAAATGTGACGATTTCCCTATTAATGTAACAGAGATGACGAAAGATAAAGTTGAAAATATTGTGATTATTCCAAACCAGCTATCAAAAATCACAATTAATAATTGTTACCTAGTTGAATTCCCAAATTCATCAAGGAAGAAGAAGAAAAAGTCTCAAGGATGTTCATCTGATAAAGTTGATAAGGGAAAGAAGACCCAATTTCATTTTTGAAAAAAGTGTGGGAAGAGGCACCAAGGAGAATGTCACAAATGAACTAGGAGATGTTTTAAGTGTGGTAAGATAGGGCATAAAGTATCCAATTGCTTTAAAAAATGGATAATGTGATGAATGGAGATAAGGTTCGATCTAATGTACCTTATACATTTCGATGTCGTAAATGTGGATAAGTTAGACATTATCCAAGGAAATGCTCTCTTTGAATGGATGAGAATCATGATGAGCATCAACAATCTTCAAGGAAAAGGGGACAATGCAAGTCATATGGTGAGATGGATCATGATGACTTAAGTACATGTAACTTCTTCACAATAATTGTCTATGTCATGTTGTATTTTAGTTCGTGCTCTATGAGCTTATCTTTTATGTTTTCTAAGATCATCGAGTCACTACCTAAGATGATTTTATATCATTAAGGAAAATATCTATTGTTATGTACCACATGTTGATGTACTGAAGTTGTTCTTCTTAAAAAAGGTGATTAGGGTATTAAAAGATGATTATTATTTTGGAAGATGTTCACTATTTTGGGAACCCTATTTGATTGAGGTAAATAGATTACTACGTTATTTTCTTAGAGGAGTAAAGTTTGACTTATATTTTGAATAATCTATGAATTTAAGGCGGACATATAGTAATTTAGGTTACATATGGAAATGATTAACCTATCTTGGGGAAAATGTGATTAGGTTAATTACTTTTTTTATAAGAGGATAAGAGTGGTTGATGTTGTTTGAAGATGAACGATAAAGTCTATCTTGGAATACTATGTTATGAGATCGTTCTTATAATTGGGTTTTAATCTTAGTTTGGTTTATTTGGAGGAATTTTAAGTACATTTATTTATGGAATGGTCTATGATGAACTTTGGGTAGTACCATGGAACTTTGAAGATTTAAAAGTAGTTTCCCTTACTATGGGATTCTTTCTTTTTGAAGAGTTTTTTTATCATACCCTTTCTGTTTTTGGGATAATGTTTAAAGATAGAAGAAATTGATAGTTAATACTTTGTGGATTACGTGACTCTCAAAAAGATGATTCTTGTGTTTTGATGAGACCAAGTGTTTTTGAATGCTCATCGTTTGGAGAAAAGATTAGTTTTGGTAGAAACATATTAAAGGATGAAACTCTACTTGAAGGTAGGTATATTTCCTTTTGTTTTTATTCTATATAGTAAATCAATTCCTCAAAATTATGAAAACGAATGTAAAACAAAAACTTTGTTGGTTTACATTTACTACTAGGTAATCAAAGACTGTTTACACACATCATAAGTCTGTGATTTTCTTGTGGTTAACTTTCTCCTAATCATGTTTTCTATCACTCTCCCTCAGAACTTGACCCTTTGTTTTCTCCTCCATGTCCATGTTTTCCTACATGGAATCCTAGTATGGGTTAACTCGGGTGAACTTTGAACTTCCTTTCCCTTCTTTTAAAGTAATAGTTTTATTGACACTTTTATGATGTGGGACTTTCAATGAAATTTCCATGTCCAATTTTTTTTTAAATTGCGAGGACACAATTTCTTAAGGGGGGGAAGATTGTAACGACCCGAAATTTTGAATAAATCTTGTTTCCTAATTTTGTGTGTTATTTTATTTTTTTTATTCTCAACAAAACTATTTTATTTGATAACATGAGTATAATTAAAATGAGACTATTGGGTTTTTACTGTAATATTACCATTGGTCATTATGACCACTGGAAACTAAACGTTTAGATTATTGTCTCTAAATACTAGTGATCTTGGTTAATTAATATATAAAAGAGATTTGATGGCCTCACCCAGTAGTCTTGGACCGATCTAAGCCCATCTAACATAACTTGGGAAGGAGGTAGCACCACTAGGCTTTTCTCTGGACCAAACCCAAGCCGAACTTCATCATGTGAAGCTAGAAAGGAATCACCTTCACGAGAAGTTCAAACTGATAGAAATAACTACTCGTGCGATGTTGGCCGAGCCTCCCTATGATTCTCTCACCTTAGCACACCTTACACTTAGGTCCTATGCTGGTGTGATAGGGGGCTATGTAAGGAGATTGTAACTTCCTTGTGTAATCCGTAGTGTTAAATAAAAATTTTGATTTCTTCTTATGATGAAGTTTATGAATTTTCAAATGTCCAGATAAATATAGTATGCATATTTTTGGTGAATTTTAGAGAAAGGATATTTTAAAAAATGTTTATGTAAACCTTAAATAATTAAAAATGTGTAATGACTTTCAAAAAATGGTCTTCTACAATTATGTTCAGTATGAAATTTAGAGTCTAATAAGATCAACTTAATTTTTGATGAACAGTAAATTATGAATAGTTATTTTATTCTTAGGATTAGTAATGTGACCAAATTGATTATTAATCTCACTTAAAGAAAGTATTAATATAATCTAGGCACCTTGATTAAGTAATTTGATTCAATAAAATGGTTAAATAACGGTTTCATAAATTATTAGTCAAGTATTAGTTTTTTTGGGTGAATAGTGTTTTTTTAATTAAAAATTAAATTAAAAATATTTAGAAAATTATTTTTATAAAATGGATTTCATTTTTGAACTCAAAGCATCGATATTATGTCAAGGTAATTTTTGGGGATTTTTCTGAAAAAAAAAATGAATTTTCGGTGAATAGTGTATTTATTTAAAATTTAAATTCAAAATATTTAGAATTATTTTTATAAAATGGAGTTCATTTTTGAAATCAGAGCATCGATATTTGGTTAAGGTGAAATTTTGGGATTTTTCTGAGAAAGTTGAATTTTCGATGAATAGTGAAAATACAGTTTTTAAGTTACGGGTGTTTAATGACATCATTAAAGGATGTATGAAGTATGTAATCAATATGGTCAACTTATGAATAGTAATATAAGGTATGAGGTGTCCCAAGTGGCCAATACCATGGGAAAATACCGTGGGCAAGCCCGTGGTTTTGCCAAAACCACCTATGAGGTGTCCCTTGGCCATTAATGTCTTGTCCCCTCACTTTCCCTATAAATATCAAGCCATCCTATCATCTATTCGACTCCAAACTCTCCCCCAAAAAAGACATGGTCTCATTACCTCCCAAGGAGTCCTCCCAAGGTTCCCCCAAGCCCTCGAGGTCCCAACCTTTGAGTTTTAAGAGTTACATTTATGGTAAGGGATCCTACCTCCCTCTTTCTTTTCAAGTAATCACTTTTATGTCATTTCTTTTATGCTCCATGATCTTATGTTGGAGGATGATATTTTGTATTCCTCTTTATTCCCTTTTCATGGTAATATGATGAGAGATACCCTCTTTCTCTCATCAATTCGTTTTATGAAAGTTTATGTGGCGTCGTTAGGTTACCGAAAGTTTTGTAACGGATTCTTTCACCCTTCTCATTTTCAAGATCTATTTTCATGTCAAGTATTTAATTTTCCTTTTTATTATGTTGTGGTATTATATCTATGTCAATCATACTGATATTTTATGTTCATATGATGAGATAACCTATTTGATCTCTTCAATTCATTATTTTGAAGTTTTAAGTGACGCTGTTAGGCTGCAGAATTTTTAAGGGATTCTTTCACCCTTCTCGTTTTCAAGATCTATTTTCATGTCAAGTCTTTCATGTTCCTTTTTATTATGTTGGGGTATGATATATATATATAATACTTATATTTTATGTTCATATGATTAGATACCCTATTTTATCTCTTTAATTTAGTATTTTGAAGTTTTAAGTGGCGTCGTTAGGCTACCAAATTTTTAAGGGATTCTTTCACCCTTCTCGTTTTCAAGATCTATTTTCATGTCAAGTCTTTCATGTTCCATTTTATTATTTTGGGGTATGGTATCTATATCTATCATACTGATATTTTATGTTCATATTATGAGAGACCCTATTTGACCTCATCAATTCATTTTTTTGAAGTTATAAGTGACGTTGTTAGGCTGCCGAATTTTCATAAGAGAAATCTTATTTTTGTCTTCCTTCCATGTTTTTAAATTCATATGGTATGCCTTTAGAACTTAATTATAATGTTCTTGTATACATTATATTCTGTCCCTATACTGTGTTATGAATCATTTATGAGTGGGTGAATCATGTCCCCTCTCTTTTCAATGTTTTCTAAAACCCTGTAACATAGCCGTTATGTGGCAGAATTTTCATCACAAAATGTCTCTCTCTTTTTCTGAAATTCTTTTAATTTATTTAGTGAATACTCAAAGATATTTTTCTACAGGGTCATTCACATATATATCAAAATGTTATATTTTAATGCTGGGATTTATATACATGAGACCCACTTTCCTTTTTCTGTGGGTTTAAAGTGACATAAGGATCACGTCTTTAAAGAAGTTTTTTTAAAATGTGATGACTACGAAATGAAACCCATTTCTTTTATGATATATGGGTTTTTTATGAAATGTTTGATGATTATATATGTAACTCACATGATAATAAAGACAAATTTAAGGGTGCTCCCAGATAGCTCTCCAATGCATTGGGTAAAGAATTAATCTCTAGAGAGGACCTTTTTTAACGACGCCTTGGTGAATAACCTTGGTAGTTTTTAATGACACCTTGGGGATGGACCGTGGTGAAACGGAAATGATTGTCAATATTAAATGTTGTAGACACATATTCAAGTTATGAAATACGTTATTTTTATTATTAAATTCCTCATGATTTCTTTCTCATTCCTTAAAGTTCTTTTTCACGACATTGTTGATGTATCTCAAGATCACATGTTAAATGTTTCCCCCTATTTCACTTACTGGGCCTTCTGCTCACCCTTTCTTTTGATGTATGTCCCCAGGTTATGAGATGCAGTAATGAACCAAGGATGAACATAAGGATAAGCCTTTCAAGTGGTTAAGAAGAATGTTTTATGTTTTCTTGTTTTAAGTTCTTGGTTTCTAAGACACTAAACCTTAAAGATCCTCGGTTTTGTAAAATATAATGAAAAGTTATGTTCTAAAAAGGCAGGATGCTGTATTGGGGTAGTCACGGCATAGGCCCCGAGGATGGTTCGTGACAAATTGGTATCAGAGGATTCGGTTCTACCGTAGAACTCAGGACTCTAATCATTATTTTCTATGAAGCAATAGTGTTAAGAGTATAGAGTGTGGTTTTCAGTCCAAGGAGTACAGTATTGGTGCGGCGGCCGATGTATCCATACACCAGGACCATGACCTATGAATTCTGACTCAGTGCACGAAAACACTGATTTTGTGTGTGTTTCAAGAGTTTCCTATGTGTTCTCTTTATGTCAGCTCACCAGATATATTGTACTAACCGTGGCATACATTTTTCTTCTCAGGATAGCCCCATGTAGGCAGCCAGCTAGGGTTCCGAGTTACTTGCGAGATGGTAGCCACCGACTGACGAGGTCTTGGTGTAGGGCCTCATTACAGCAGAGGCCTTTGATGTTACGAGGCGAGGCATATTCCCAGGCAACAGTGGACTGTATGGAGGTGATTGCTAGAGTTCTACACCTAGTTTAGACACTAGTAGAGCAGATGGTGATCTTGGCTACCAGTGTTTTCCCAGTGAATGACCAGGAGATTGGTCTGTAAAATAATGAGGCTTTGGTATGTGGATCGATGCCTAAGATAGTACCTTCAAGTAGTGTGCCAGCTATAACACTACCTGTTGGTCAGTAGTTTCAACCAGCGGTACCGGTAGATGAAACATGTAGACTTTGTATCTTAAACATGTTTCAGCATCAAATACCCCTCAGGTTTCGAGGCAAGCCCGACACATAGGCGGCTGAAGACTGGCTTGAGGTGGTGGCTGTGAGTTTCTAGAGCTTATACAGCTTCGACAGGATGACATGTCAGTATCTAAGTATTAATCAGGGTGTACCAAACCATTCCTGGTACTCAATGAATACAATGCGATCAGTGCATCATGGCTTGGACTTCTGAGCGAGGTGTGTCTAAAGTACATCTGAGCCAGGACTTTTCTTGTATGCATTCCTACTTATGCTAGGGTACTAGAGAGAACATTTGTGGTTGAAGATTCTTTGACTGAGTGGATACATCCAGTGAAGGTTAGCAGTGGGAAAGCAGGAAACTGGAACCAGTCTTGGAGACTTGGGCATGTAAAATGTCTCAAGAAGAGGAAGTGTTAAGGACAGATGAATCTGCAGAGCAGCAGATGTGGAAGCAGAGCTGTGAGAGCAGCATGTGGTGTTGTACATTTTTACATGTTAAAACCACCCGCCTTTGTAGTCCCCACCAGGCTCAGGGAGCAGGAGGGTAGGGGAAGAGAGTAGTTGCATGTGGTCAAGGAGTGTGACCCAGGGGCTCTAAGAATGATTCGAGGTATGGTCTGTGTCTACTATGATCTTCCTTATCAATAGACATAGATATCAATCATTCTTTTCTTCCACGAATCTTTTCCCAGCCCTAGAGTTTCCAGTTAAGCCATTGACTTGATCCTCATGTCTGGAGATACCTTTTGGGAGGAGACTCGATAATCATGCTTACGCTGACGGTGTAATCTAACCCTTGAGGCGAGATTTTCGGTTGGAACCTCTTGGTGGAAGCGTTGAGGCCTTACGACGTTAGTTTGGGTATGGACAGGGCAACCACAGCTCATACACATATTGACATTATTAGGCACAAAGTTTGTGGTTTACCTAACGTTGGGATGGGTTTTCCTTGGTCGGAAAAAAGGAAACCCCAGGCAGCACATGATGGAATCATGCATAAGTGGTTGGAGTCGATCACTCATGAGTTAGCCAGACTTATATTTGAGCCAGAATTCTCCAGATTTGTTGCACCGCTTTTCACATTGGGGAAGAAGGGGAAAACACTTTGTATTGTCATGGATATGCCAACAGAGCTTTTCAGAAGTTGAGGTAGAGGTTGACTTGTGCGCTAATTTTGAGGCTACAGGAGAAGGTGCAAATCATCCAGGAGTGGATGAAGACTACACAGAGAAGACAGAAGTCCTATGTTGATAGGAGGCAGAGACCACTGGACTTCGAGTTTGGTGACCACATTTTCTTACGAGTCTCACATCGACGTGGATTACGGATATTTGGCTGGGGAAACAAGTTATCTCCGCTCTTCATCGGACCATTCCAGGTCATCATCAGGGTAGGCGAGGTGGCTTACCGCCTGGCCCTTCCACCTCAGTTGCATCGGGTGCACGACGTCTTCCATGTATCTCAGGTGAGGAGATACATGCACGACCCGACGCATATCATCGACCACGGGGAGCTGTACATCGATGACAGAGTGAATTTTGTGGAGGTCACAGTGGAGATCGAGGATCGACAGGAGCGGGTCCTACGTGGACAGTCGATTCCTCTAGTGTGCATTCGTTGGTAGTATGGGAACCTCTAGAAGAGAACATGGGAGCGGGAGGCTCAGATGCGTGCACAGTACCCACATTTGTTTCCCCAGTTTATGATGTAGCTTTACATGGATGTAAATCCCTGAGGTGGGAGTAATGTAAAAACCCATAAATTTCAAGGAAAATTTTTTCTTTAATTCTTTGGGATTTTATGAGTACACAGTTTCTGACGACATTTGATTCTGAGGCCCGGTGTGCCCATAATCGATTTCCAAAGTTTAGATCGGGTACGTTCAGTGAACGAACGAGTGGGTTTTTCTATCTTTTGAACCAGTGCTCAGAATTGAAATCTAAGGGCACCGATGAAACCGCAGCACCGGTAATTGCTTAAGAGGACCTTTACTAAAGATGTGTTTTCTCGGGAGGAGATGTTAAAAAAAAGTAGATTAAATGAAAAGTGAATAAATTTGTGGTACAAATTTTATTTCTTTTTTTAATGTGGTTTTATCCGACATGGGGGTGTTAGGGTGGGACCCACTAGCATCCTAACTACCCATGTGAGGATAAATGTAAGGTGGGGCCCACAAAATCCCCAACCTTTTCACTTTCCATAACCCCTTAACCCCCTTGGAATTAAATGTGTAACTCGTCAACCTTCTCTCTCTCTCCCTCTTAACTCTTGCCAACACACATTAAACAATTAATTGAACCACTTCAATTAGTTAATGAGTGTTTTGAATTCTTAAATTTTGAAATGAATGGCATAAACAATTAAAATAAGGGGTGACCTTATTTTAATTTTTTTGGCTTGTTGTGTGGGAATTTGGGAAAAGAGCCTTGTGTGAAGGAAGAAGGAAGCTCCTCCATCATTGAAGAACATCATCCTCTCCGCGAAGAACGACACCTCTTTGACATAGAGCACCGAATCCAGGAATATCAACGACGCGCAATGTTGTTCTTCTCTCCGTGACAAAAATAGGAGATGTCGCTTCCTCCTTAGGAGCACTTTGACGCCACCTTCCGATGACAACGAACGACGCCACCTCTCCGCAGATCACGTCATGAGGTAGGGGTTATTATTGTTCAGGATTTAATCATCATTCTTCATTGCTTAAGTATTGGACGCTTGATATCGTCATAAAAGGAGGATATCGGACCGCACAAACACGACCGATTCTCCTCCCCTATTTCCTTGTCGATCATCGTTGATGTTTGAGGCGAAGGCGACGCGGTGTTGTTGCACCGCGTGGGGACAAAAAGGACCACGGCTGGAGTGGGCCGCGGCGATGGTGTGTGGTGTCGTCGTGTAGTGTCGGTGAGGCCGAAGAAGGTTGTGTCCAAGAGCGGGTCGCAGCGGAGGGGCGTGGCGCTGTCGCACCGCGCCAGTGAGATGATTCACGGCCTTAGGTGAGATGAGTTTCGGTAAAGTTTGTATACGGCCGAGTTGGATCGAACCCGAAACCAACAGGGCCCTCGGAGTGGAAACACTTATAACTTGAGATCCGGACATCCGATTGACGAGTCGTCCACTTTGTTGGATTCCTATTGGTGAGACGGTTCTTTTGGTATACTTCACCTGATATTTGGAGGCAGTTGGAGTATGGACGGGTTGGATTGTACCTAAAATCCAATCGGGCCCCTGGAACGGAAACGCTTATAACTCTCAGATCGGATGTCCGTTTGACGAACCATCGGCGACGTTGGTAATATCGTTGAGTAACAGTCCCTTTTAGTATACCCCATGAGAGTTTGGGGTACAGTTGAGATACGGTTGGGTTGGTTCGTACATGAAACCAACCGGGCCCCTGGGACTAAAAAGGTAATAACTCACAGACCTGGTGTCTGATTGATGCGCCTTCTGTTGCGTTGAGACCCCTTCAACGAGACGGTTCTTTTGCGATACTATAAGTGAGTTTTGGACGACTACAGATATCAGCCAGGTTAGAAACGAGCATATTTCTAACCAGGCCCCTTGAACGGAAAAATCGTTATCTCTCAGACCGGGCGTCCGATTGATGCGCTGTCTGTCGCGTTGAGTCCCTATTGACGTAATGGAACTTTGGGATACATCAACTCTAGACTTTGTGATAGTTGATGTATCGACCCCTTGGATCGTGGAGCGGACCCTCCCAGAATCGAGCGTGATGTGTGCGGGAACCCTAGAGCTGGCTGTGACTGCGATGACGATGACGACTGTACATGGATCCTACGTGGGTTTGACAATGAGGACTATTGTACTTGGATCCTCCATGGGTTCGTCAGTGATGATGACTATACATGGATCCTACGTGGGTTCGGCAGTGATAGTTATTGTACTTGGATCCTATGTGGGTTCGGCAGCAAAGACTTCTGTACTAGGATCCTACGTGGGTTCGGCAGACGAGATGATTCAGAGGCTACATCTAATCATCTCCACCCCTCTTCTTGAGTATTATACCTGTGTGAGCTGAGTCTTGACTTTCAATCATTATCATAAATGTGATTGACTTGTGATCTTCTGTGTAGACTAGTTGTGATTTCCTTTGTGGACTGGGTTGTGATTTCTTATGTGGAATGGGTTGTGATTTCCTATGAGGACTAGTTATGATTTCCTGTGTGGAATAGTTGTGATTTCCTATGTGGACTAGTTGTGATTTCCTGTGTGGATTGGGTTGAACTTAGGTTCGTTAGTTGGATCCAAAATGGAATTGATGACTTTGGTATATGTATGGGCATATACCTAAGTAGAGTTGGTTGATACTTCGTGTTTGTATCTTTTCTTTGTGGTTATCCTTGTTGGATTTAGTGAGACCTTGAGGGTCTCGCGGTCCCTATTGAGTAACGTTATACTCACCCCTACAAGGGCTATGCTCACACCTCGTTGTGTTGGATGCAGACGATGGACAGCACTGACAGAGGCCAAGTGTACGAGGAATGGACGGTACCTGGAGGTGGGCCTCAGGACGAGTCAGTACCCGGAGGAGGACTTCATGACAAGACGGTACTCAGAGGAGGTTGGCGGGTGAGAGTGTTGAGGAGGCTATTTGTACCTATCCTTCAGGTAGGATCTGAGTTGGACGACCCAGGAGCTACTTCTGTATTCCAGTTGTTTGTCATTTCTGTTGTACTTTCATTCAGTTGTAGCTGTACTTTACAGTTGGGTTTGTATTCTGGCCCATTTACCTTTCAGCACTTTCTTTTGTACTTAGTGTATTGCTTCCACTTGTACTCTGATTGGATGTGTTTATGTTTTATAAAGGCAATGCCTTCCAAGTTATCTGGATTTATGCCTTTGGTGCTAGTCACCTTCCCCTGGCCTATGGAAGGCGGGCTTGGGTTAGTCACGGCACGGGCCCCAAGGACAGGTCGTGACATATAATACATTAAAATTACGTAATAATTGAAATTAATTTAATTTATTAGGATTAAAATAACTTGTGAGTGTAATAAATGTTTTCTATAAAATACTTTATTTATATTCAATTAGTTATTATATTTATTTTTAAATAATTTTTAACTAATTAATTTATTTTATATTTTTTCAGAACTATATATTTATATATTTTAGTTAATAATATTCAAAAAATATAATTTAACAACTAGGTTACATCATATTTTAATAATATATTGTTGTTCATTAAACCTCATCCATGCCTGTTATGCAAGCCATCGAGGAAAGTCTTTGTTGCATGTAACATAAGGTAACCTCTGTATTCATTGTATAAAAATCCAAAAAAAACTTATAGTTCAATTAATCCAAACATAGTGCTTTAATATAAAATAAACTATTTTCAATGTTACATGAAGTCAGAAATATAAAACTGATTTAATTAATTCAAAAAATAATAATTCACAAAATCTCGGGGGGTTACATTATACCCCCTTAAAATTAATTCCTTCCCCAAAATCCAACTGGGTTATCGGAGGTTTAATACTTGAAAGTTTTATTTATAGAAACTCACATTGTAAAAATGAACACTAAAACATCCCTTAAAAAGGAGGGTTTGAATCATAACAGTTATCCAAAATAATATATAACCAGATATCTATGTATGAGATCATAGGTGAATATTGGGAATAAAAGAAAATAATAAATAATCATTGAGATTGATAAATATTACTAATCACAATAAATTTGGTGATATAATTAATGTTAACAATCTCAAAAAAATAAACTAAATAAGTGTGAAAGAGTTCATTAATATCTCCAAAAATGATGATAATAAGACACCCTTTTACATCACGATCCCATTTCCTAATGATGAAGAATTTGCATGAGAAGATATACTTACTTGATTTCAGTACAATCTCGTTTTTTTCTCATGACATGAAATGTTTTTCACTTTATCTCTTATTAAAGGTAATGAAGATGAATTTTTAATTCCTGAAGCATTAGCAGATCATGTGATCTATAAATAGAATGACATTTCATTCCATATGTCTTTATCACAACAAAAAGGTTAGCATAAGTTATCAAATATGCATAAGTCCACTTATAGTGAGATAATACTTTAATCTAAAAAAATCATCCATTTTTAACTTATACTATCCATAAATGGATAATCTTATAATCTTCCCAAAAACTGAAAATCCAAAACATTAGAAAGAGTTGCACTAAATCAGTTTAACATTAACTCTCATATATTCTGAGGTATCTCTTGTTGGTCACATTCAAAACATTTGAATTCATTCATTTGGTATATTCTTGAAACATGGCAATAACATGAATTCCCGTAGAACCTTAGTAAAAACATATATGATTTCAAAATTAAGTCTTTCCATACACCATAATCCCAAAAAAATACACTTACTCCATAAATCACATTGTCATTATATCATTATGAGGTCATTAATATTTTCCAACATCTCTTTGTTTTCTTATCCCAATATTATTCAAATATTAAGGGTTTTCATTCCCTTAATTTATTTCCAAAAAAATATGAATCACTTTTCATGGTTATCGGTACCACTTCAACATATACTCCTAGATTTATGTGGAAAAACCAAAGTGGACCATTACATAGATATTATTTCATAACACCATAAAATGGATTCAACAACATTATTCTGGGATCCCAATTCATAAACACTCAATCATTCCACCACTTCATTTTCATTATATACATTTCTAATAGTGATCACATGTGATTTTTCTTTACCTTTGGACTTATGAGGTTGCTGAAATTAATCATCATTGATAACCCTTGGATTAGGGCATTAGTTAGCATAATTTATCATTTCCTTGTACTTGTAGTATTGAAGTGTAGATTGTTCATTTTCTTGGGAATTATCTTTATTGAATTTAATTTTTACATCACTCTGACACTATTTTTCTCGATGGTAAGGCTTCCTACACTTGAATCATCTTCTTGTTCCTTTCATGCATTCCCTTGAGGGCTCATTTCCACAATTTTTGGAAAGTAAAAGGTTGATACATTTTATTCTATCTTTGTGGAAAAATAATGTGGTTTCCTTTAAGTTATCTCTTCCTTTTCTTATCTCTATAACCTTGAGAGTTACTAACTTCCATTTCCACTTTTAGTGCCCAATTAACAACTTCTTCATAGCTTATAAAGTCCCTTATGGTTGAAGCCTTTTAGAGACATAGGTTTAGGCCACTAAAGAGTTGGTCAATTTTTATTTCATGGTTGGTTATTAACCGAGAGGAATAACTTGAATGTCTTGTAAAATTAGCTTCATAGGTACCAATAGATTCATCATCCTTTTTCTTAAGCTCAAGGAATTCATTCTCTATATTTGTTCATAAAATATGATGGAATTACTTACTGAAACATATCCCTTTAAACTCTTCCCATTCTATAGATCCAATTTCTTCTTTATCCCTCATGTTCTTAATAATATTCCACCATTGATCATATTCACCTTCTAGGTGATAAATATACAATATGAAATTTTCATGTTCAGAACACTAAAGGATGGAAAATATCTTTTTAGAGGTACCGATCAATTGTTATGAAACAAGTGGATCAGAAGACCCACTAAAAGAAGGTTGATGTTTCCTCATGAATGACTCAATAGAAATTTGTTTCTTAAACTTATCATTTTGAATTCCAATATGATTTATAGCTTGTGTGAGTATAGAGATAAGATTTTTCATTTCATCACACAAAACATTTGGTTGATCAGAATGAAAATCATTGCATTGCCCATTGCATTCATTATTAACATAGTTCCTTCAGGATCCATCCATTGACTACAACTAAAAAAGAGTAGTGTGAGCAATACTAATCTTACTGGAAATCCACATAATCAAGGGAAAGTACTTTAAATCTATAACATCATAGGTTTATCTTAGGTAATCCATGATCATTAACAAATTTTAATATTAGGTCTTATACTTAGACATATCCTTAGAAACATCTCTAGAAATACCTTATAAATATGTCTATAGATCACACTAAAGTATTATTATCCTATTTTCTAAAGTTTAACTAAAAATTCTCTCATATACTAACTAAAATGAACCAATATTGAAATACATGGACATTACATTAACTTTATGGAATACTTAAAATAGATGTTAAAAGAAGGTATTAGTTTAATGTAATTGGAAACTAGGAAACATAAACAATTGGTTCATAAAACATCTACATAATCTCATGTTTTATCCTTCATAACTAGAATCCCTTTTAAAACATCTCATATAATACTCTTCTTCAAATCATGGGGAAAAGAAACATAAAATGGGGTGAGTTCAGATGATCGGTAAGGGTAAACAAGGATTCTATGTAAACATAAACATGAGCATAAATGGTGTGAGATTGTGGTCATAACATTAGAAGATCATGCCCTTCATATAAAAGGAAAACTTGAATCACAAGTAAAATCAAAGAACATAATCCACAAGATCATAACATTAACATAAAACCTGAAATTGTTTCATACGCATAAACTTATAACTGTGAGAACACATATAAATAGTAATAAGTTCAGTCATTAAATTAAGGATGTGAAATATGGCCCTTTCATAAACGCATGGACATGTAAATGAGGTCCACTCATAAAATGATGGAGATGAAAACCAGATCCACGCATAGAATTGTGAACATGAAATCTTGTTCACACATAAAATACATACCTCATGAGTTATCCATATTTACCCAATGAACTAGAGGGAGATATAGGTCCCACCCATCTCATAATTAAATCAATATTATGTGTGCCATAAAAAAATAAAACACTCATCAAAGCATAACCCAAGGGATAAAATGGGTTTCTTAAACATCATTCCATCATAACATAAGCCAGAATAAATAAATAGATTTCATAAATAGAAAATACATAATTCAACTCATAGAACAAATACCGATATTATACTTTAAACATATCCTTATTAAATAATTTCATCTTAGATGGAAAATTGTTTGGATAAAACACTTGAAATTTCTTCTTGAGTAAAATATCCTTTTGTATTTTAAAACATTTACTTTTCTTAAAATTACATGAAATTTTAAATGAAAATAATTAGTTTAAAGATAACCATAAATACTTGTAATGTAAGATTCATGGAAATAAGGCATCATGAAAGAGTAATAATTTTATTAATGTTGTATATGTTAAAATAATATATTCTTCTTGTATATTTATTGGAAAGGTCAAAATGTACCTCATTTAAAAAATGAAAGAAATATTCATTTCAAACCATGTATTAAAAATTAAAAAATAGCTAAAAATGACTTCAAACATCCATAGGATAATATTAAAACATTTAATGAAATCATTTTTAGAAAATGTGTATATGGATGATAAATAAACCCTAGTAAATACTTACATATAAACAATCTTAGATAATAATGATATTGAGAAATAATCCATTAATTAAAACCTCAAAAATATTCCTTTTTGAAAACTTTTTAATTAACTTAAAATAAACATAAAATGTTCTTTTTAATCCCTTTATATCCATATAATATCAATAATATTGAAATACAGAAAGGTTTAATTCTTTATCCATTAAAAGTGTCTCATACCACTTTGAACATTTAAATCATAAGCCAAATATCTTAAAAGGAATATTTAGATACCATGAAGAAAAATTTATTCATGATATGAAAAATAATAGGGGCATTATATTCACAACACACAGGAAATAGGTGGTTAACATGTCTCATATCTCATGAAAATTAAAGATGGGATGGATTTATCTTTCCTTGAGTCTTGAGTCTTGTCGTACTCATTCAAACCACCTATAAAAAATATAAAATTATTATATATTTTTTAAAGGGAAATATCCTTATATCCAATACCATATATGGTTTGATTACAACCTTATATTACCCTCTTGTTAACCGTCTTATGTTAAGGTTTTACTTCAGATAATATTCGTTTTATTCTTCACATGTAACTTAGTTTGTTATGTTGTTGGATCTTATACTAATATAATGATTACAAAATGTAAAACATGATATAAAAATCATTTATATCAATTATATGTGTATTATAATAATCCTTATAATATATAATTATGAAACATAATACACCATTCATGGAGACGGCAAGTCATACGTATGCTTGAACACTATTTTTAATTAATTGTCGGGTCGAAAGGAAGAAAATAAAATACATATATATTATATATATGTATATATATAATTACTAAATCAGATTTATTATATCATATATGTCATATATATTCAGTACATCTATCCTTAATACATTCCACATAGTGTATAAATGAATCACATCACTTTGAGGGGGCAGTAATCCGCACTTACTCAAACAAAATTGTTGTATTAACACAACATAAAAATCATGAAGGTATATTTAATATAACATTAAAAAAATATAAAAGAGGTTATAATATACATATTTAAATATAATTTAAATAGGAAAAATAGTTTTAAAACAATCCATTAATTCATTAATGTATAAATAACCAAATATTTATTTACATAGTCGATTAAGCGACATAACTTGGACAACAATTTTTTTCTTTGAATAAGAGGAGGTGAGAAAAGACATGGATATGATATATTCCATTAGAAACATAATAATACAGTATATACATTATTATGTAGTTATCATTCATTGATGTATGAATAAGTAGAGGATAAAGTATGAAAAGAAAAGAAATTAAGAGAGGCACTATGAGAAAATTACATTTTGAATAACACCTCCTTGAAAGACCCTTAAAGACCTTGGATTTTGTATTCTGGTGAGATGGAAAGCACTTAGACATGGGGAGAGTGAGGAGGATAGTTTTGGTAATAAATATGAGGAGATAAAAGTCTTTTGTGGTAAAAATGGGGAGGTGATGGGTGGTTTTTATACTTGAGGAGAGGTGGGATCAAGTAATTAATTTATTGATTATTTTATATTAAAAGATAACCACATGGAGGTGAAATAAATTAAAAATAATTATACATTAATATAATATTATTTTATAATTTTTATGTTCTATAAACACCTCAAATAACCATTAAATATTTCAATTTTTAAGTGTGTTAATCTTTTACATTTTAACTTTAACCCTTGTTGCAATTTTACCTATACAACGGTAAATATTTTTTTAACCATGGTAAATTTTCTATACCTAAAAATTAAATTAACCATACAAACTAGTTTTTAACCAATGATTATAAATATTTAATCCATTTTATCTAATTCAATTCACATAATTTTCGAAAATTAGATTTAAAAATAATTATGTAGTCAAAATGAAAAAGTGTTTTTTTTAAAGTGAAACGTTCAAATGTTTGAAATGTTTTTTATCTAATTTCAATATGAAATTTATTCCAATGAAATTATGTGTATTTATTTAAATAAATATTATCTAACTAAAATTTTAAAAAAATTAAAATTTTAATTTAACCTTAAAAATTAGATGAAAAAGTAGTTTTGAATTAAAATTCGGTATTTTTTACTATTGATTAAAAAATGAAACCTTATAGAAGAAAACCCCCAAATTTATCCAAACCGAATATTTATATTTAATATTAAAATATTAAGTTTATTTTTTCAAATTAAATCAATAAATGTGTCAAAAATTGTATTTAAAAAGGGTTTTCCATTAAATGGTGGTAAAACTTCCTTAATAAAAATATTGGGTTTTATGTGTTAAATTTGTTTTATTCTTATCATATTCCAATAAAATATACTGGATGCATATAAAAAAACATTTAATTGTATATATAAAATATATATTACATTAAATTTACTTATTAATTGTAATAAATTTAATTTATTAGGATTAAAATAAATTGTGATCATAATAAAATTTTTCTATAAAAATACACTTTTTATATTAAATTGGTTATTATATTTATTTTTAAATAATTTGTAACTAATTAATTAAATTTATATTTTTTTAAATCCATATATTTATATATTTTAGTTAATAATATTAATAAAATATAATTTAATGGAAAGGTTACCTCATATTTTAACAATATATTATTGTTTGATAAACCTCGGTCATGCGGTTATGCAATCCATCAAGGAAGGTATTTGTTTCACATAACGCAAGTTAACCTTAGTTTTCATTTTATAGGAAGATACAATTTATGTTTTTTTTATTCCATGTAAGACAAACATAGTGCTTTAATATGAAATCATCTTTTTTCAATGTTACATGAAATGATAAATATCAAAATGATTAAACTAATTCTAAAAAAACAATTCACAAAATCTCATGGTGTTACATGGGATATATCTTTTCATTTCCCTATTATTTAAAATTTTTAATATATTATTATAGACCCATTTATCTCTCATAAAACCATTTTATGAATATTTATGTGATAATATTATATGTTGTCGATATTTCACCATGATATTTCCATGACAAAACAATTGTGTAGTGAATACCATATCGATCCAATAAAGGGTGTTGACTTTGTACACTTATATTTATTTAACATGGGTTTTAAATTTATGTATTCCAAACTCATTGATCATGGAATAAAATATGATAATTAATGAATACATGTTTTATTATCTATGTGTCACGCTTAAGAATGAGAATGAAATGAAAGTGATGGGTGTTCCCATAATTATATAACATTCAATGCAATGGGTAATGTTTAGTATCATGAGATGTCTTGTTGGGATAAGGATTAAACCTAATTTATTTATGGGACGTTTTCCAACATGATTTCTTACCAATTATCATTGACCTATGTTTATTTTTTAGTGTTTTATGTTTTTTCTACATTTCAAATGTTACCTTTATGATTATCATGTTATATCATATTTAATTGTTCATATATATGATTCTTACTGATTTTTTATATTCATATTTTATAACATGTATTTTTTATCTTCATTTTATTCCATTTTTATTCCACAGTAGGTATTTATAGCCCACCCGTTTCTTATTTATTTCCTAGGGTAATCCCCTTCATTTTTAAGTATGAGCATGTTTAGGAAGATTTCAAAAAAGATGATGTATTTACTATTTTAAGTTTTTATGTAATATAACTAATTCCCAAATACAATATAAATATTTATATTTTGGGTATAATATTATGTAATAAATAATTAATTAATATATATTGTAGATAATGTTTGTCGTAGTTGGTATCAAAGAAAAATATTAGTTATTTTTTTGATTAGGATTAAAAAACTATAGTGAAAGACTTCTGGATAAGAATAAGTATAAGAAAACATCCCTAAATTTTGGTAATTATAGAGGAAGAATTTTACCTATAAAATACATCCATATCTAGATCCTACAATTGGATGTGGCTCTGTAATCGATGTACATATGGGTAAAATCTAAAAACACCATGTTGAGCTAGACTTGACTGGGAACTGGTGCATGATAATGGGCCTTACCACACACCTGGTTTGAGATTAACAGGGGATATGATTTGGTATATTCATAACCCCATTATGAACCACTATTAAGGGAACAAAAAAATACCCATAGGAATATGTGTTAGGAAATAAATCATGGATAACATATATTAATGCTTATAAATTCATATGTTATGAAAATATATGTAATTTATAAGTTATGTATTTAATGTCATTGGATTCCATTCTATGAATTTAACTGTTTAAAAATACTTATCCATAATTTTCCCTTTATTCTATCCAATTTTCATAAATATAAGGAATCAAGTAGTCAATCAATGTGATGGTAAATGTGATGACTACCCCCAATAAGATGCCCAACCTAATGGGAGTGGGAATTGCGAACTTTGTGATGATACTGTCTCAAATGTATTAGGTTATAAATAGAAACCTCGATCATGAGGAGTGCCAAAATCACCATAAGAATGAAAAAGTTACAATTTATAGATTTATGTGACAAATGCCTTTGAATTTAAATGAATCATTTGATCCCTTAATCATAGAAAAATGGATCAAAACCACTGAAAATATCTTATACATTCTTCTATATTCTGAGAAAGAGAAGGTTCTACAACTATTTATCATATAGATGGAGAAGATTATAATTGGTGTACATTGATCAAAAATATGAATCTTGAGTAAGAGATCTATAAAATTGTGTGGAATGAATTCTAGAAAAAGTTTTTTGATTAATATATTAATTTCACTATAAAACTTAAAATAGAAAGGTATTTCCCAGCCCTCAAGAAAAATATGATGAATATATTGTGGTGTATTAGTAAAACCTCACAATTCTTACACAATATTCCTTCATCTTTATCATTACCCATGAGTGCAAGGTTTATCAATTATTTGTTGAGACAAAACTTAGTCAATAAAATCCCCTGGAGATCTAAGACTATGATTTCTATGAGAAAATTGTACGATGTTCCCTCAAAGTCAAATTGCAGATCAGTGAATCTTAATAGAATCATTGGGATAAGAATTTGAAATTAGATATTGATTCTGGTGTTATGATGGGAAAATCTAACCATGCTAATAAATTTCAACATCCCACCTGTCAAAGGTGCATAAAGAAGCACATAGGAAATTTTATAAGGGGATAAAGAAATTATTTAGGTGTGGGGAGGAAGGAAACCAAGATTGTGATTTCCTATATGATAAATGAACCATTGTAATGGAGTAAAGGAATATTGTGGTAAAACCTTACCACATTGGTCATTTCATCAACTACATGTAACTAGGGAACTTTGAAAACAAATTCACTAAACTAAGGGTTTTTAGAGACAACCAACAACCTCTAAGGAATTAAGGGTAGGATTTTTTCATCAAAACTGATAAGGAAGATCCTGATAACAAAGTGGTGAATGGTATACTAGAAATTCATTCAATAATAGAAAATATATTTTTTGATTTTGGTTATGAACATTCCATAATATCATGGAAGTTTACAAGAACTTTTCAAGAGACACCACAAATCAATGAAGTGGAGTTGTCTGTGAAAATGAAAAATGGGGAAATTATTGCATCTCAACTATATAACTCCTCACATGTAAACATTTTAGGGATGAAATTCCCATAAAAACTTGTAATACTCAATTTGGTGGGATTTGATGAAATTATAGATATGGGTTTTCTTTCCCTATATAGAGCCAACATAAATTGCGATGAAAAGGAAATCACTCTCTGTATCACTAATTAACCCCAAATTATATAAAATTGTGAGGAGGATGAAACTTCTTTAACACAAATATCTCAAGAATGGATATTATTTCCCTTCTAGAAAGAATATCTATCTCAAATGATGGAGTCTAAATAACTAATAATCCATGAATTCATTCCCATTTTGAGGTAATAAGATGATGCATTTACTAATCAATTTCTCAGAATTACTCATAGATGATAGATTAAGTTTTCAATCAACCTTATACCTAGAGAATTACCATTATCTAAGACTCCATATATAACAGATGTTGTGTAATAGTAGGAGCTGAAGAATCAAATTCAAGAGAATATAGATGAAGGGTTTATGTGCCCAAATTATTTACCATGGGGTACACCAGTCCTCTTCATCATGTGGAAGGATAGGTCAATGAACATTTTCATTAATAATCATGAGCTCAACAAGATCAAAATAAATAATAAGTATCATCTTCCACATATTTATGATATGTTCGTTCAGCTACGTGTATCATAATACTTTTCCAAATTGGATCTATGGTCAGGATATTGCCATGTTTTGGTGAAGAAGGGGGATATCCCCAAGACTACTTTTTATATAATGTATGGGCACGATGAGTTCATTATAATTATATTAGGATACACTAATGCTCCAGAAATCATCATGGACTTGATCAATAGAGTTCCTTGAGATTAAGTCAACAATTTTTTAGTAGCATTAATAGATGATATTCTAATATACTCCAATATCTTGGAGGAGAATGAGGATAATCTTATCAGTCTACTCAGAACCTTATAAAATGAGAAGAATTATAAAAAGTAAAAAAAATGTGATTTCTATTTGAATGAAGTATCATTCTTGGGTAATATCATCACAAGAAATGGGATATATGTGGACCCTTCAAAAATAGAATAAATTAAATGATGGTCAAGGTTAACATATGTGGTAGATAAACATTATTTCCTTGTATTAGCTAGGTATTATCGTCGATTTGTGAGAAATTTCTTATGACTTTCAAACGCCCTAACCAATATAACTCGTAATGGATTCAGGTTTTATTGGAATGATGAATGAGAAGACACCTTCAAGGAGTAAAAAAAGAGTCTTATCACTGCACCTATACTCACACCACCCAAAAGTGAAGAATATTCTATTGTATTCACCGATTCATCGTAGATGGTTTTGTGTTGTTTGTTAATGAAAAATGTAAAAGTGAAAACCTATGCTTCAAGGAAGTTGAATGATCACAAACAAAATTTCCCAACAGATCATTTAGCGATGGATTTAGTGATATTTTCTTTGAAAATATATCAAAATTATCTCTTTGGGGAGAAGTGTAAAAATATATATGGATCACAAACTACTCAAGTATATATTCACCCAAAAAGAGACAAATATGTGCTAATGAAGAGGGTTAGATCTGATCAAGGACTATAATTTCTCAATTCATTACCATCCTAGGAAACCAAAGGAAGTGTAAAATTCAATAAGTAGAATGGATCTAGTAATTATATCATTGATGAGAATTGATAGGTATTTGGTTATCTTAAATTTGAAAAGGATGTACATCGGAATCATAAAGGATGAAACATCATGAATCCATTTACAAATTACTTCTCAACAGTCTCTTCTAAAGAGGATAAAGGATGCTCAAATAGATGATGTGGGAATTCAGTGTAAATTTGAGGCTATAAGAAAGGGTAAATAATTGGAGATCAATTTTAATGAATAATGTGTTGTAAGATCAAGTTCATGACTATTTTTACTATCAAATCCTTAGTTAAATAAGGAGTTGTTGGATAATGCACATAGTTTGAATTTCTCCATCCTTCCAGGAAGCACAAAGATGTTTTCAGATATCCAATGAATCTATTGGTGGGACAATATGAAGAAGGATATTTTTTTAATATATATCAATATGTTGTGTATGTTGGAAATTGTAGGTTTAAGGGATGAAATACAAGGAGATGATTGGGTTGTCGATAAAATAGATGTGGTTGGGATTTTCTTGATTGTATGATTGTGGGGGGGTTAAGGACTTTCTCAATGGATTTCACCAGGTTTTCCATTTTTTCAATATTTCATTAAAACTCTAAATGGTTCCCACATCTATAAACAGCTCCATACTATCATTATAAAAGCAAGTGGTCCTTTGGGTTTTCATACCCAATGATGCGTAGGAAATCCTATTAGTTGAGAGTACGGGAGGTTATGCTCATCAAACGCTTTTGTTGGGAATTGTTTCCAACTATATGACTCTCTTATAGATTTATTATATGTCTTTGAAATCCTTATAAAACCCTAATATGGGATTGGTTACCCTTATGTAAATGAATTTATTACAAATATATATTGATAGAAAAATTGTGTGTATATCATGGGTTCTCTATCACTCTCTTAATTTTTTTTATGATGCTTTAGATTATGGACATTTTTAGGAACTCTGGAGTTTATGGCCATCCATGTAGGTGGTTAGTCTCTTGGATATGGGATTTAACATCTATGAGGCTTCCTATATATCCTCTGAAAAAAAAATTAATCAAAACCCATATAGTTCGTTTGACGCGGTTTAAATTCATGGGACTGAACCCATCCATGCAGTTTAACACCATGTGGTAAGGATGTAAATATCATGATCGAACCTTGATGAGAAATCATATGTATCCTATTTGAGATATAAATCATAGTCAATTTAGTTCTTATAATGATTATTTGGGTCATGAGAGATAAGATGATAGAGGCCCTAGGTGGGACTTACACATATAATATCGCCCTTGATTGCTTCCTCGAGAGTGTGTCCCTTTGAGAGGAGATGAAATGTAATCAAACATACATCCCATAGTGAAGATACAGCACTATGTGATTTCATAACATGATTTTTATACAATCATCATTGGTCTCAAAGACTATGTGATCCGTGATTGGTGTGAGAAATAGGATATAGTAGAAGATCATACTCATTGCATGAGAGTATAACTATATTGGTTTTACACATTAAAGTTTCCTTTTAATAGGCATGATTTCCCATCTCATAGAGGATATGTTATGGATAATATGATTTAGGAAGGCATCCTATGTATCTTTTCTTATAATAGGAATCAGATTATTTTTGGTTTAGTTGGTCCCAAAACCTACTGATGGGTTTGAGAAACTCAAGGGCATGGTTGGGACTAATATTTAATATAATTCCTATGTATGAGCCCACTTTTTATCTACCTATTGATGAGGTTGAATGATAACACTCTAAGAAATTGTTTTTATACA
Source organism: Viscum album (assembly GCA_963277665.1). Taxonomy (NCBI): domain Eukaryota; kingdom Viridiplantae; phylum Streptophyta; class Magnoliopsida; order Santalales; family Viscaceae; genus Viscum; species Viscum album. Next base: position 496,179,038 of record OY728151.1, on the reverse strand, counting down.
TGAGATTAAGAATTATTAGGGGCTTATACCATGATCGATTCCCTTTGACCTGGGATTTTACATAGAGGGTACCCTTTGGTCGGGACTTACATATTAAGGCATCCCTTTGGTATGATAAACATATAATATTATACCACTGGTAGGGGAATACACGTTGTTGTTTACCTACTGATCTGTCATGTATGTCAATCTGATGTGAGTATATTTTCCAATAGACATTCCTTGGTTTTCTGATTGAAATATAATATAATTTCCACCTAAAATGTACAAATATAATTTCATGATCGAGTTAAATTATATAAGGGTAATTAAATAATATGAATATAATTTCTAAAGTTTATCGCATGATCAAGGTTTACTTGTCTAGAGTACATCGCTAGACAATGATGACTTGTCCTAGAATCTATTCTATGATCTTCACTTGATTTTTAGGAGTAAATCACAAGACTCAATTAGTTTTTCTTGGATACCTTCACAAGATCTCATATGTCTTGTTCGGAGGACATCTCAATACTCAAATAGTTAGTCTAGGAACCCATCATTGGAGGACATCACAAGAAACAACTGGTTTGTCCAGGAAGACAACACACGATCTCAGATGTCTTGTCTAGAGTATATCGCAAGATTGAGTAGGTTTTTTCAAGAATCCATCACATGATTGTGGCTAGCCTATCATAAAGGGCATCAAATGATCCGGTATACTTTTCCATGTGTCTTCATGAATATTGTTTGACACTCTATGTGGTTTATGAGAATCAATGAAACATGTTATGGAGGGTGCCACATGTCCTAGTTGACATGTTTGGGTGTCATCACAAAGGTCATATGACACTCTTTGGAGGGAATCGAGATAGTTAATGTGACATTTCTGGTGGTTAATGCATAACCCAGGATTATGTGTCTAGATTTCATCAAAAAATCTTAATGAAATGTTTTAGGGATGTCACAAGAGTAATCTAACAAACCTTGTTGTTACCGTGGGACTATACTAACATGAAATGGTTCCACTATATGATTTTAGAAACACTGAGGATATTTTGAGGCTTGGATTGTTAGATCTGTGGGTTTTATAAGACTTGGGCGGCATTCCCTGGGGGTGCTATATGACTTTCTTTTACATGTCCAGTGGACTTTGCATGATACACATATTATTCCAAATGAGTGTCGCATGATTTGGGTGATATGTCCTTATGTTTTCACATGACCTGGATATTTTAAATGAAACACATGATTATTAGTGTATATGTTCTACACATGAGTCTCTTGATATTTTATTATTTTTTCAGTCTTTTTTATTGATAATTCCGTGTATTTTTTCAATGTTAAATTCGTTAAGGTATGACATGATCTAGAAGAAATTTTTGATGTTATTCACGTGACTTTCTAGATTTCCAACACATGACCTATGAGGGATCATGTGAAGTGCCTATAAGTGATGCATAACTACTCTATATGTTATCCAAATCCCACTTGATGTAAAAAATCCTAATTTTGAGATCATTCACTCTGATAAATCCGATATTATTACAATGAGAGGTTCTAAAGAATTCACTATTCCATGCTTTCATTTTTCATGCTGGGATGGGGGATTTATAGGCCCCTCACCCCAATTGTTCATAACATTTCTTGGCGAGTATTGTGTGAATCCATGTTGTCATTGAGAGTGGGACAAGTTTTGTTGAAGACAATCACTCTCCCCATTGGTGATGTGTCATGTGACCAATAAAAGGTCCTTGGGAGAGCCATGATCATTTCATGGAAAATCCAATTCCTTTATCCTATGGTTCCAAAGTGTCTTCTCGACAATTACTGGACATGTTCAAAGCCTTTTGTGTGATAGGGGTGACATTCTAGTGGTCTCTTGTCTGACCAGGTGGACATGTCTTTGAGGCCTATGCGGATTCACGTGGGCTGAATGGGTATGTCACATGAGTTTTACAACTGCATGAGGATCCCACATTTCTCACTATTATTTCATTTGATATTTTACAAAAAAATTGATCTTGAAATATTGTATGGATGTCATCAAGGAAAATCATTCTCCCTATTGGTGATTTTCACATGACTGAAAAAGGGTCTTGTGGTGATGCGTGATCACTTCATAGAAAACCCCTTCTGTTAATATTATGGATCCAAAGAGGGAGCGGTAGACTTCCTGGACATGTCTAAATACTTTCACATGATGGGGTGACATACTAGTGGGCTCTTATGCGACCAGACAAACATGCCACCCTAGATTTTGCGGTGTCTCACGGGTAGTATGGGTTTGTCGTGTGAATTTTATGATTGTAATAGGCTCCTGCCTTTCTCTTTTTTTTCCATTACTTGTTTTACAATGTTATTGTATCTTATGAGATTGTATGGATGTTTTCAAGGAAAATAATTCTCCTAGTAGGTGATTCTTTACATTACTAAAGAATTTTATATTGTTGATGCACAATCACTTCATGGAAAAACCCCTTTTTTGTGTGCACCTTGTCGAGGTTAGTTTCCTTCTTGCCTATTTCATGTCACATTATTGATGATTGAGCTTTATACATCTTCCATACATTGTCAGGTATAGTTTCTCTACATTCCTTTGATGTTTCTCATGTCCATTAATAGATTTCATGACAACACACACAAAATTTCAAGGGAAAACATTTTTCTTTCCTTTGATGTGTCACGTGTTCAATGATGGATATCATGAGGACATCAACACATTGTCAGGGACATCCCCTTTTCTCACCTTTTACTATTCATGTTTTCATTGATAGATCTCATGATGGAAAGAAGAAATTTTCAAGAATAATTTCTTTTCTGTCCATTAACATGTCATGTGTTAATGATGGATCTCATAACAGCATGGATACATTGTCAGGTATAATAGATTTTATCACCTTTGATGTGTCACATGCTCATTGATAGATCTCAGGAGGGCATGAATACATTGTCTAGAATAGTTTTTTTTTCTCCTATGATGTGGTAAGTGTTCAATGATAGATATCTTGATATCATACATACATTTTCAAGGAAAGTCTCTTTACTCACGTTTTATGTGTCACATGTTCAATGATAGATCTCAAGATTACATTCAAACATTATCAAGGGAAGTATCTTTTCTCACCTTTGATTTTCCATGTTTTCAATGATGTATCTCATGAAACCATGTAGTCATTGTCTGGTTCATATTCTTATCTCGACTTTGATGTGTGGCATGTTAATGTTTTTATGATTACATATAGAGACTATGGGTGTTTTCATGATAAGGTTGTATTCCAGAGGATACATGGATGGTGTTGTAAGATATCACATATCCAAATCCCATGACACACGTATAAGGAATATTTACCCTATTAACATGACTATATCAAGTGAGACATGGATATTATAATGAACACGTGAATATTAAATGTTTGTGATATGGACATCCATCGGATTGTAATGGTCCATCAAGTCTTAAATGTTATTTATTCTAGGATTTTTTTGTGCGTAAAATAAATTCTTTAGGACTTGATCATAACCAAATGCTGAGTCATTATCCATAATTCATCACACAACTGGGTATGCGTTAAATTAATATTCCTCTAGGTGGTGTTGGGACTGAGATATGTTCTTGGTTCAGTGTTCTCATGAAAAAAATCTACCATCTAATTTCTAGGTTGAAGATGACCCCAAATATCACTTATCCATCAAATGATATTCCTAACATGAATCCTCCCATGGAAAATTGTTTGATGAACAATTATGGGCATTGAAATGCCTCCCCCCTAAGAATTAGAGTAGTTTATCATGAAAATAATTGATTCTGGGTTGATTCTAGATAATTTTGATGCGTATCTAAACATCTCGAGGGATTTTATATTGAGACCCATGAGATTATTTTTCATGACTATGTCACTGATGAATTTGAGGTGTTATCCATAGGACACTTGTGACCATGAGTTCTTGGAGAAATTAGAGATATGAAGTTTCTTTGTCATGGGGTATGGATACCCTAAAATTGGAATGTGTATTAATTCTAGAATAGAACAAGGATTGGGTGAAAAGTAACATGTGGATGGATCCAAAGTAAGGTACTTGGATGTTGTTATATGTAACGCCCCGACCCTAGTTACCCAGAGTCGGTGCATTATTACATAACATTGGCATGATCATGAGAAAGATCAAGTCTCGAAAGACCGATTAGTTTAGTAGCCTTGGAATAACTAGATACATCCATAAATTTTTACATTACATCATAAAAAAAACATCTTGTCTTCATATCCCCTCATACTATCCCTGCAGGTCATTCATAAATTACTTCTTCATAATCCTGGGAAAAAAAAATAAAACATTGAAAGGGGTGAGCTCGGATGCTCAGTAAGGATAACATTATAGAAGAAGCTTTCATAAATAAGCCTAAACACTTAAGGCAATTTATAACTAAAACAAAAGCCTTTTAAACTTGAACTTCAGCATAAAATGGCAAAGGTAAAATGAAATAATGCCATTTACTTACTCACATGGATATTCTACTAGTCGAATGATCACATGCAATATCAATAACCACTTTCATAATGATGGAATGCATAATGCCAGACTATCATAACCACATAGCCAAGGCCTCGTGACAAGACTAATAATAAGATTTTGCCAAGGCCTTGTGCCAAGACACTAGTTTGTCTCATGAGACCTACCGATGCATCGAGGAGCTATAGCGGGCTCCACCCGTCACTTATTAAGTCCAATGCATTCCTCATATGAAAAGGTTTAAACATAACGTAAACATTCGTATTAAACTAGCATACGAAATGTCAATACTTTAACCACAAACCATGAATGGTATAAAAATAGAACATCCACAGTCAAATATAACTCATTTGATACAATATGGAAGATTGTATTGTATCACATTAACCTCAATCATGAATAATGAAGGATGTTTACATAGATGAAAATAATCATCAAAACTATTTGAGAGAAATATCCCCCTTTTCTTGAAAACATTTAAAAGTCACACTATTTGTCAAGAAGCCATTTAAAAATAGATTTTTGAATCAAAGTGTCCCATACCACTTTGAAACTTTTTAAAAGGAGTTTTAATTTGTAAACTTTAATGTCCATATAAATAAATCCTTAAAACTATTTTTAAAACATGGACATTAATGAGAAAGATTTAGATGAATAAGTCTATAAAACATTTAAAAATGGTATTTTAGTTAGAGATTCTAACCAAAAGAGAGACACTTGAATGAAAATAATTGAGGTAATCAAAACTTTGTAATATCATGAGAATAAAGGGATTCATGATATACTATGTCAAAGTACGTTATATACACCACATAAAAGTGATTTGGTGTATATCAACAAAGAAGTCTCAATGGAATGTAAATTGAGATGAAATCTCTTGTAAAGGTTGTATCCTTAGGTTAAGGATAAATCAATGACATAGTTATGTGTGACAAATATAAATACACTAAATATGATTGGATATTCAGTGTAAAACAATAAAAGGACATTCACACATATTCTTGTAAAAACAATACCAACGAATTGGATGTTTAACTCAACAAATGGAGAATGAGTTAAAATTACTCTTATCAAATTCATATCAATGAATTGAGAATTACCAATGGAGTGATTATGTGCATCAAACTTATATCCACAGGAAGGGGAGTGGAAATTATGACATAATCAAATGAATAGTGATTCCACCCATAATCTTGGGGTAATATAATCAATGAAATATGTGTAAAGCCAAATGAGTGGAAATTGAAATCTCAAATTCCCTTATCGATTAGGTAACTTTCGAAACATACACCCATGAAAGAAGTATCATACCATGATGATGTAAATACCCATAAATTAAAGTATATTACACAATGAATACAATCATGGTCAGTACACCACATGCAATAATTAAGTGGTGAACAATGGAAATCTCACGGAATTGAAAGTGAGATAAGAAAATACCTTACCTTGTACTTTTCCTTGGTTGGGGTAGGTTAACCTCCTGTATAATAGTGAAATAATTGTTACTAAATTATACAAGAATCATATACATTAATATGATATCATATATGATCTTTTAATATTGATTTGATAATAATATCTTAGTATTATCTCCGTTTCGGGTGTTAACTTACTCATTTTCTTTATATGTTTTGTTACATAAGTCATGTTTGTTGTATCTTATTCATATCCAGAATGATATCAAGTCCTTAAACATCATTTTTAAATCATTAAATGATAATTATACTTGAATGGATACGATGGAGAATGAATCTCATCGCGTTCGTGGAGACGGTAGTCCGTACGTACGCACGAACGCTACTTCCATTTAATTTTTTTATTTTAAAAGAATCGAATCCAAATGATACATAGGTATATTACTATTCCAGTATAATATTATATTTTATATATGTTACTTATTTTCATTAACACCATCCTTTATACGTTCCATGTGTGGTATGAACGAGTCATATCATTTTAAGGGGGCGGTAGTCCGCACTTCCTCAAATGACATTATCGTATGTATATACAACATGAAACGAATAATGGTATGAAATAAAATGGAATTACAGAAGCTTATATATAAAATATATATCATTAATATAATATTTAATTGCAGTGCCATCATAATGGCCACCATGAAAGGCGGTATGATGTATTTGAACAATCATCGTTTCGTGAGGCGTTAGTTTGCCATCCACAGAAACATTATGTTCATCATCCATTAGATGGAGTTGTGTGTATGTGTAGTTTGAATCCTTCTTATAACAACATCCTAGTATATTGTGGATACTGGTGTTGTTACAAAAGAAAGGAAATAAAAAGATTTTGGGGGTTGGAGAAGCAAAATAAATGAAAATAATTTAAGAGAAAACGTTACCTTTAATTTAGGTAACTCACTTTGGTTGGAACCAAAGGACTTGTTGAAATTCTTTCTGCCTAAGGGGAAGCTTCAAGGAGGAGGAGAGGGATGTTGGGAGCTTAGTTGGGCAGAGTTTGGACGAGCCAAGTGGCTTGAGAGGTGTGAGGAAAAGAGAAGGAGGAGTGCCCTTTTATAAGAGGGGTGAGGGGCACTTTTGGAAAAGCTAGAAATATTAATTTATAATAAATTAATATTCGGTTTCCAAAGGCTCCAAAGTTGACTATTCAAAGGATGAGGTGGGGATAGGTCGAAAACAACTCATCCAATAGAATTTAGACAGGTTTGGTTACTTATAGTAACCTTATCTTTAAGTATTAACTCTAAGTTAATTAGTTTCACTTTTACAATGTCTCTTTGTATTTTTATATAATATGGTTAATAAACTTACTATATACATCCAAGCGACCCCCAAGTGGTCCATTAATGATTAACCTATCATAATATAAGTCTCTTGGCCGAACCTTAGATTTTTAGGAATTTAATATCAATTAATAATATAATATTTGTTTTAAGAACTCTTTTATGTCAATTTTGACACTATTCAATAGTTGATTTTTGTGAAACTCATAACAGATTTATTACTTAAAAAAAAGTCAATTAAATCAATCCTAATATATCATATTATCCTAGAAAATTAGTGTAATTCATTAAAAGTTTCATATTATATTTATTTGGGTATTTATAATATCAATTATGTTAATTTTTTACTATTTTAGTAATTACTACATCATCATTGTGTCATAAATAAAATATATTATATAATGTCTAAAAATTATAAATAAAACATCATTATGTAGGAAATCTTTTTAGCTTTCTAATGAATATTTATAATCGAAAATCCAACATGTATAACCCTATGTAAAAATTGTTCTTCTAAAAGATGTAAGCTTATGCCATTTTTATTTTTATTTTAACTTTATTAATATAATGTGTCCCTACCACATACAAGTGGCTCCAAGGGGTCCCCAAATTGACCCAAGGATGCCCATGGTCGGGTATGTGTCCACCAATAAGGTTAGGACACGTTTTAGGGTAATTTTGTATTATTATAATATTATTTTTTAACCCTTATTTACCGGATTTACCCTTTAACCATGGTAAATAAAATATTTACCACAGTAACTATTCAAAATGTCTAAAAATAAAAGTTACCTATTTACACAATTTGAACATCCTGATTCCAAATATGGAATCCATTTTCCTAAATTCAAAACACAGAAGTGGCAGAAATTAATTTAAAATTAATTCCCGCTGCCAAAACAAAAAGCGTGTTTTTAAGAGATAATAAATATCAAAAGATTGACACTTGTTTATGTTTGGTTTAATTGTAAAATTATGTCCAATGACCAACATTATATTAAATGGTAAAAATATATTCTAAATATACTTTAAAACCACTCAAATTCATAATTTATCACTATTAATTATTTTGATTAAAAAAGTTGTTTTTAATTAAAATTTAGTAATTTTCACTATTCATCAAAATATGAAAGTTATCCGAAAAGTACCAAAATTTCACCCTAGACTAATTTTGATATTCTGAATCCAAAAATGAAGTCCATTTTGAAATATAAAATATATATAATTTCAAAAAGTAGTTATTACTATTCATAACGGCCAGTTAAATTGGTTGTTAGAACTCGGTGTTGCGTACAACATACGCTATCACATTATTCAAAGAGAAGCGTACCGTAGAAGCTTGGGATGTTTCATTTTAAATTATTGATGTCCCCATTTAGTCAAAAAGATTAAAATATAGTATTTAAAAAGGGTTTACTATTATAGTTGATAAAAGTGCAATACTGAAAATGAATTTGTTCTTGCATTATATCTAAGAAACTCATAATATTGATTCTAAAATTATAAGGATTATATAAAGTTTAAAATTTAGTTAATACTATTCATAACCTTTTTTGAACGGCTTGTTTGGTGAGTCATGGTGCGCTTGAACTCGGTGTTGCGTGTAGTGCATGTTATTGAATTATTTTGAAGAAATAACACACTATGAAATCTTGGGGTGTTACATTCTCCCCTCCTTCAATAAATTGCGTCCTCGCAATTTGAAATTGTTCTTCGAAAATAAAAGGTTGAAAATAGAAAATATATTTGTGGGAAAACCCACATCGGAAATTGGTTTACTAAAATTTAGTCTTAATATGAGGAAAAGAGAAATGAAAGGGTCACCACCAAATTATGATCTCGATTAGGAGAACATTGGTGGCAATTAGAGACATATAATTGGAGGAAAAACGTAAATATTTATAGGTAGTGGTTGAGGTCATCAATAACAAACAAGTATAAAATTGAGGACCTTAAACTCATCAATCTATGATGATTTGAAGTACCATCGGTTCAACAAAATATAGGGTATTGGGATCACACATTTTTGACATTTCAATATATCTTAGTTGAAATCCCACATCGAAAAATGAATTAATGAGGCTTCTATTTAAAATAAAGAGTGGAAAGTATGAAGATTACCGAAAATAACACATACTAGGGTTCTATGTAGGAAAATATGGATATGGAGGAGAAATCTAACCATCAATTATCTGATGGAGAGTGGTAGAGAACATGGCTATGAAAAGGCCAACAATCCCAAAGCCATAAATTAGTGATGATTTAAGGTACCATCTAGGACAACATTTTTTTTTAAAGTTACATTACATAAGGAAGAGGAATTCATTTATGATATTGACTAAGAACATTATGATATATACTTAAATTTTAAGTAGATTTTCATTCTTTAATAAATTTCCACCACTAACTCAAATTTTTTTTTAAACGATGAGTATTCAAAAAGACTTGGTCACACTGGAAGAGATAGAATAAACTTCTATAGAATCACATGATCCATGAAGGATAAACCATATATTTACATTGTCTTTGAAGATTAATCAAAACCAAAATGGTCAGTGAATGATCTAATGATCCCCCAAAAGGATATTCATTGAGATAAATATGCACTAATCTTAATTTCTAAAATTAAACCAACAATACCCCAAAGTTAAATAGATACCATTCAATACCCAATTGTCCTTAAAATCCTTTAATATAATCCAAACTAATATTGAAACCCAAAACATAGAAGAATTTGATTATGTAGTCTCCCATGTTAAATTGTATCTCCAAATGACATCAGATACTCTTAAAGTCACATACTCAAAAGTAATTAACCTAATCACATATTCTCTATTATAGGTTAATCATTTCCATAAATAACCCAAATCACTATAAATCCACAATAAAAACGTAGATAAAAATCTATCATTACTCCACAAATGAAACCCCATAGTATTCTATTTTCCTTGGGCATATAGTGTTCCCAACAAAGCGAACATCTTCCAAAATAACATTTATCACTTAATCACCAAATCATTTTCCTATACCAAGGGTATTCTTTTGATATGAAATAAGAACCCAAATCAACTTATTATTGATCAATAAAATCATTTAACTAAAAAAAAGTCACACTAACCAGGGACTTCACGTAGTCCAGTGGTAGGCGATAAATCCCAATCGCACTTTGGTTGTGGGTTCGATTCCCATAGCTTTGTCCGACGCGACGGGTTGTCACACGGTCTACGTGTTGTCCTTTTTCAAAAACTATATTTTATAATATTGCCAAAATGAGATAAATTCCTCAAAATACTATATCATAAATTTAACCACAAATGTTATATCATACCTTGAATCTTCATCCCAAATTAGAATAACTTATAATTCTCTCAAACCTCAATGATCATATAAATCCAAATGGTCATTTATACCTATATCCACAAGAGAAGAGACAATTCTTCCTCAAATATCATTCTCACATGGAAAACTGTGGGGTTACAAATACAAGAGAAAATTATTCCATAGTAAACCCATCAACAAGGAGTGCTAATACTTTTTTAAACATTTCTCCAACCATTTATTCCCACATAGCTTCTTCTTTGACCAAGAAAATATCCTATAGAATAGGACATTCACTCGGGTAATGGCCAGGTCCCCTACATTTACGGCAAATGACTGTAAATGGACTCTTGGGACCATTTTTATCTTCTTCCATAGTACTCTTCATTTTTCTTCGGCAATTCTTTACTTTATGTCCTTCCTTCCCGCACGTAAAACATTTCGTTGTCCCATTGAGACACTTTCCTGGGTGTCTCTTTCCACATTTCCTGCATGATGAAAATTGAGGGTTCTTTTCTCCATGGTCTCCATTGCTGGAGCTCTTATCATTTATCACCTTTCTCTTCCTTGTTGAGTCTGGGAGTTGGTTAATATATATGTTGTTGATCATATTTTTGGAAAACTGATTTGGCATAAAGACGATATCTTTTACGCCTATCAACATTCCATTTTGTTGCTCATTGCCACCACTGTTCCCATCTTGTACATCATTCTCAAAGTCACTATGACTTCCTTGGAATCCAGCCATTGACTAAAACCATAAAGCATTGTGTGAGTAATAGTAGTCGTAAAATCATTTAGAGATTAAAATGTCACCATATTCTCAATTTGAAACATATTAGGATTAACCAAGGTCATTTACTCTCATCTTATATATATATTACTTAAATTGGTTTGTAAAGAAAATGTAAATTATCCTAAGCATATCCCCCGGGAGTGTCGTAACCAAGAGTGCAGCAAGGCCCGTTGTCGTGCACCAGTTCCCGTTCGAGTCTAGCTCAAAGCGGTGTTTTCGGGTTTTACCCCTAGGTACATCTGTGCCAGAGCCGCCTCTACCTGCTCGTATCCAGACAGGGATGTATTGCTCAGAAAACTCACAAAATCTCTACAATACCAAAATTCTAGGAAGTTCTTTTATACTAATCCTCAAAGTTCATCTTAGGTCTACGTGCTCTAATCAGAGTTTATCTAAATCTAGCTACCAAGGTTTGTACTAAACTTCCTCTGATACCAACTGTAACGCCCCGACCCTAGTTACCCAGAGTCGGTGCATTATTACATAACATTGGCATGACCATGAGAAAGATCAAGTCTCGAAAGACCGATTAGTTTAGTAGCCTTGGAATAACTAGATACATCCATAAATTTTTACATTACATCATAAAAAAAACATCTTGTCTTCATATCCCCTCATACTATCCCTGCAGGTCATTCATAAATTACTTCTTCATAATCCTGGGAAAAAAAATAAAACATTGAAAGGGGTGAGCTCGGATGCTCAGTAAGGATAACATTATAGCAGAAGCTTTCATAAATAAGCATAAACACTTAAGGCAATTTATAACTAAAACAAAAGCCTTTTAAACTTGAACTTCAGCATAAAATGGCAAAGGTAAAATGAAATAATGCCATTTACTTACTCACATGGATATTCTACTAGTCGAATGATCACATGCAATATCAATAACCACTTTCATAATGATGGAATGCATAATGCCAGACTATCATAACCACATAGTCAAGGCCTCGTGCCAAGACTAATAATAAGATTTTGCCAAGGCCTTGTGCCAAGACACTAGTTTGTCTCATGAGACCTACCGATGCATCGAGGAGCTATAGCGGGCTCCACCCGTCACTTATTAAGTCCAATGCATTCCTCATATGAAAAGGTTTAAACATAACGTAAACATTCGTATTAAACTAGCATACGAAATGTCAATACTTTAACCACAAACCATGAATGGTATAAAAATAGAACATCCACAGTCAAATATAACTCATTTGATACAATATGGAAGATTGTATTGTATCACATTAACCTCAATCATGAATAATGAAGGATGTTGACATAGATGAAAATAATCATCAAAACTATTTGAGAGAAATATCCCCCTTTTCTTGAAAACATTTAAAAGTCACACTATTTGTCAAGAAGCCATTTAAAAATAGATTTTTGAATCAAAGTGTCCCATACCACTTTGAAACTTTTTAAAAGGAGTTTTAATTTGTAAACTTTAATGTCCATATAAATAAATCCTTAAAACTATTTTTAAAACATGGACATTAATGAGAAAGATTTAGATGAATAAGTCTTTAAAACATTTAAAAATGGTATTTTAGTTAGAGATTCTAACCAAAAGAGAGACACTTGAATGAAAATAATTGAGGTAATCAAAACTTTGTAATATCATGAGAATAAAGGGATTCATGATATACTATGTCAAAGTACGTTATATACACCACATAAAAGTGATTTGGTGTATATCAACAAAGAAGTCTCAATGGAATGTAAATTGAGATGAAATCTCTTGTAAAGGTTGTATCCTTAGGTTAAGGATAAATCAATGACATAGTTATGTGTGACAAATATAAATACACTAAATATGATTGGATATTCAGTGTAAAACAATAAAAGGACATTCACACATATTCTTGTAAAAACAATACCAACGAATTGGATGTTTAACTCAACAAATGGAGAATGAGTTAAAATTACTCTTATCAAATTCATATCAATGACTTTAGAATTACCAATGGAGTGATTATGTGCATCAAACTTATATCCACAGGAATGGGAGTGGAAATTATGACATAATCAAATGAATAGTGATTCCACCCATAATCTTGGGGTAATATAATCAATGAAATATGTGTAAAGCCAAATGAGTGGAAATTGAAATCTCAAATTCCCTTATCGATTAGGTAACTTTCGAAACATACACCCATGAAAGAAGTATCATACCATGATGATGTAAATACCCATAAATTAAAGTATATTACACAATGAATACAATCATGGTCAGTACACCACATGCAATAATTAAGTGGTGAACAATGGAAATCTCACGGAATTGAAAGTGAGATAAGAAAATCCCTTACCTTGTACTTTTCCTTGGTTGGGGTAGGTTAACCTCCTGTATAATAGTGAAATAATTGTTACTAAATTATACAAGAATCATATACATTAATATGATATCATATATGATCTTTTAATATTGATTTGATAATAATATCTTAGTATTATCTCCGTTTCGGGTGTTAACTTACTCATTTTCTTTATATGTTTTGTTACATAAGTCATGTTTGTTGTATCTTATTCATATCCAGAATGATATCAAGTCCTTAAACATCATTTTTAAATCATTAAATGATAATTATACTTGAATGGATACGATGGAGAATGAATCTCATCGCGTTCGTGGAGACGGTAGTCCGTACGTACGCACGAACGCTACTTCCATTTAATTTTTTTATTTTAAAAGAATCGAATCCAAATGATACATAGGTATATTACTATTCCAGTATAATATAATATTTTATATATGTTACTTAAGTTCATTAACACCATCCTTTATACGTTCCATGTGTGGTATGAACGAGTCATATCATTTTAAGGGGGCGATAGTCCGCACTTCCTCAAATGAAATTATCGTATGTATATACAACATGAAATGAATAATGGTATGAAATAAAATGGAATTACAGAAGCTTATATATAAAATATATATCATTAATATAATATTTAATTACAGTTCCATCATAATGGCCACCATGAGAGGCGGTATGATGTATTTGAACAATCATCGTTTCGTGAGGCGTTAGTTTGTCATCCACAGAAACATTATGTTCATCATCCATTAGATGGAGTTGTGTGTATGTGTAGTTTGAATACTTATTATAACAACATCCTAGTATATTTTGGATACTGGTGTTGTTACAAAAGAAAGGAAATAAAAAGAGTTTGGGGGTTGGAGAAGCAAAATAAATGAAAATAATTTAAGAGAAAACGTTACCTTTAATTTAGGTAACTCACTTTGGTTGGAACCAAAGGACTTGTTGAAATTCTTTCTGCCTAAGGGGAAGCTTCAATGAGGAGGAGAGGGATGTGGGGAGCTTAGTTGGGCAGAGTTTGGACGAGCCAAGTGGCTTGAGAGGTGTGAGGAAAAGAGAAGGAGGAGTGCCCTTTTATAAGAGGGGTGAGGGGCACTTTTGGAAAAGCTAGAAATATTAATTTATAATAAATTCATATTCGGTTTCCAAAGGCTCCAAAGTTGACTATTCAAAGGATGAGGTGGTGATAGGTCGAAAACAACTCATCCAATAGAATTTAGACAGGTTTGGGTACTTATATTAACCTTATCTTTAAGTATTAACTCTAAGTTAATTAGTTTCACTTTTACAATGTCTCTTTGTATTTTTATATAATATGGTTAATAAACTTACTATATACATCCAAGCGACCCCCAAGTGGTCCATTAATGATTAACCTATCATAATATAAGTCTCTTGGCCGAACCTTAGATTTTTAGGAATTTAATATCAATTAATAATATAATATTTGTTTTAAGAACTCTTTTATGTCAATTTTGACACTATTCAATAGTTGATTTTTGTGAAACTCATAACAGATTGATTACTTCAAAAAAAGTCAATTATATCAATCCTAATATATCATATTAGCCTATAAAATTAGTGTAATTCATTAAAAGTTTCATATTATATTTATTTGGGTATTTATAATATCAATTATGTTAATTTTTTACTATTTTAGTAATTACTGCATCATCATTGTGTCATAAATAAAATAAATTATTTAATGTCTAAAAATTATAAATAAAACATCATTATGTAGTAAATCTTTTTATCTTTCTAATGAATATTTATAATCGAAAATCCAACATGTATAACCCTATGTAAAAATTGTTCTTCTAAAAGATGTAAGCTTATGCCATTTTTATTTTTATTTTAACTTTATTAATATAATGTGTCCCTACCACATACAAGTGGCTCCAAGGGGTCCCCAAATTGACCCAAGGATGCCCATGGTCGGGTATGTGTCCACAAATAAGGTTAGGACACGTTTTAGGGTAATTTTGTATTATTATAATATTATTTTTTAACCCTTATTTACCGGATTTACCCTTTAACCATGGTAAATAAAATATTTACCACAGTAACTATTCAAAATGTCTAAAAATAAAAGTTACCTATTTACACAATTTGAACATCCTGATTCCAAATATGGAATCCATTTTCCTAAATTCAAAACACAGAAGTGGCAGAAATTAATTTAAAATTAATTCCCGCTGCCAAAACAAAAAGCGTGTTTTTAAGAGATAATAAATATCAAAAGATTGACACTTGTTTATGTTTGGTTTAATTGTAAAATTATGTCCAATGACCAACATTATATTAAATGGTAAAAATATATTCTAAATATACTTTAAAACCACTCAAATTCATAATTTATCACTATTAATTATTTTGATTAAAAAAGTTGTTTTTAATTAAAATTTAGTAATTTTCACTATTCATCAAAATATGAAAGTTATCCGAAAAGTACCAAAATTTCACCCTAGACTAATTTTGATATTCTGAATCCAAAAATGAAGTCCATTTTGAAATATAAAATATATATAATTTCAAAAAGTAGTTATTACTATTCATAACGGCCAGTTAAATTGGTTGTTAGAACTCGGTGTTGCGTACAACATACGTTATCACATTATTCAAAGAGAAGCGTACCGTAGAAGCTTGGGATGTTTCATTTTAAATTTTTGATGTCCCCATTTAGTCAAAAAGTTTAAAATATAGTATTTAAAAAGGGTTTACTATTATAGTTGATAAAAGTGCAATACTGAAAATGAATTTGTTCTTGCATTATATCTAAGAAACTCATAATATGGATTCTAAAATTATAAGGATTATATAAAGTTTAAAATTTAGTTAATACTATTCATAACCTTTTTTGAACGGCTTGTTTGGTGAGTCATGGTGCGCTTGAACTCGGTGTTGCGTGTAGTGCATGTTATTGAATTATTTTGAAGAAATAACACACTATGAAATCTTGGGGTGTTACATTATATATCCCATTATAATGGGAATCATGTTGTACATAGTTATAAAATATACCACTATGTAAATAAAACACTTGCATGTGGAAGATAGGTTCATTGATAATGGACTCTATGATGAATGTCTATACCTAGATCTAGGTCATACGTAAGAAAGGGAATTTCACTATTTTGATATGAAATCATGGGTAGAAATCCAAAATTCGGTAGAGATGTTTCTCATATCATCCATGATACCCATCCTTTTTTATAATATTAAATATATACAATCACCTAGATTTTATTACTTGACTTACAATAAGTTTCTCTTTTAGAAATGATCATGAATTCCCATTGACATGAAATTCTTCATTGATTCACCTTCTCTAATAGTCTTGAGAACATCTTATTTACAAAGAAATTTTGGGCATAGTGTCCTTACCTAAGGTAAAAAATCTCTAACATCTTCCTAAGTCATGGGAATTAGTGAGCATAGGTTGATTTTTTTCTATGTTTATATGTTGGGCCCCCAAATATTTGTGTCTCATTGTTTAGTTTTCCCTAACATTTTATTTTGCTTCATAAGGAGAATGATGTAGTAGGAATGGACATGGATTTTTCTCAGGAAACCTTCATAATGGTCTTAGAAATAACAATTTTTTTTCCACTTTCATTTTATAAATGCTCAATATTGGATGGATCACACAAAGTGTATGTACAGCGAGCAGAGGCCTGCCATTTTACTTGGATTCTCTTATCGTGTTTTTAATATGGTGAGAATTATATCTCATTCATTGGGATGTTTTATGGTATTCCATTCTAGATAATCACTATGATTTATCTTAGAGTCTTTTATCTTAGACCTTCTATGTATTATAGTTTAGGGTATTATATTTTAAGCCTTTGATGTGATGTAGTTTAAGGTCTTATATCTTGGAAATTTGATGTGCTACAATTTCTGGCCTTCTATCTTGGACCTAGATATACTATGTAGATTAAGGTCATGATACCAGGACTTGGTTGATGAATATTAAATGTGGGAATATAGACTAGGGATGACTCAAAACACTATGGGGTGCTGAGTTCTATCCTGGTTTTTTCATGTCTTGTGAGGATTAGAGTAACTTTCTTGCAAGGAGGTGATACCTATGGTTGATAGGTAAAATACCTTACTCCTTGAAAATATGGTGAAACAAAGGGGTATCTACTCTTTTCCAAGGCTCGTGGAATATATATGGAAATAATTTTGGTTTAGGGGAAATATTATGGATGTTAGGTCCACCAGGGATGACTCAAAACACTCTAGGATGATAAATTCAGTTGTTCTGTCACTGGGGCTCAAAAGGATTGGAGCTCCTTTCTTGTAAAGATGATATTCCTATGATGGAATTTCTAGTCCCTTATGCATGATTCCATAGGTCTTACATGCATGTCCAAGTATAGAATACCCTCACTCTTTTCTAAGGGCCATGGAAGATTTGTGAAGACTCTAGAATCTGACTAATGAAGTTGGGTAGGTAAGAAGATTTATCGAGGAATGACTATGATTCCTTAAGAAAATTCAGCTCCTATTGTGAATCTCAAGCCCTATGCCCTGTGTTTTTTAATCATGATGTGTAGTCCATCAAAGTTTTGGGAATATATTGTTGCAATCGATCCTTGATAAAGGGTACAAAACATGGTGACGTAATGTTGAATTTGTAAAATTTGATTTAATATTTTGATATGGTACCGTAAATCATCATCCAAAGTGCCTAGTTCTTGAGGAATTTATTGGATAATCATTCTAGGAATGACCCAAAACACCCTTAGGTGCTGGGTTCTACCATAGTTATTCCATGCTCACAAGAATCATAATTCCATTTATACTGGGACAAGATGTCTCTATTTGGTGGTTCTAAGCACTTTTTCATCACTAGTGTAGCTGAACTAAGTGATCTATTTTCATTTTCAAGGTCCATGAATGGTTCTTGGAAACCCATGGTGCTTTAAATCATAATGTGTGATTCATGAAGAATGTAATATCCATTATGGGTTCAAGCACCCCAAAAGATTTTTCACCACCTAGTGAACATATCCTCAAGGTGAGGAGATGTGAAAATCATTAATCTGACTTTTTTCTAAACTTGGGCATCTAGTGAGAATAGCATGTATTTTAATATGTCTATAGAGTGGATCTTATTATCTTTTATGACTTTTTTATTTGTGCCTTAATTTCTTCCTAGTCTCTAGAGGTGAAGAGTTTAGTGAGAAAAGACTTGAATTTTTCTAATAATGACCTTTAATAGTTTTTAACCATAAAATTTTTTTGTCTCTTACACTAGAAGTTTTAGGTCTTGTGATTTGGACCATTATAGTCTATATTTTAAGTTCATATAGATTTGACCAAAGTGTAGGTAGTTTAAGGCCATGACACACATGGAACCGATATGGGGAATGTCATGCAAGAGATCAATTAGGATACCCATGGTCAAGAGAGCTTCATCATATTTAAGAGACAGTGATAAAAATGTTTTCAATAAAGGAACAAGGTTCTCATTTCATGGGTGGTTATATGAGAAAATCATATTAGGGATGACCCAAAACAACCTTAGGTGATGAATCCATCCACGACGATGTCAGAGTCAAAAGAGTCAGAAATACCTTTATATTAGGATATTTTTTCTCATATTGTTGGGTATAATACCTTCTATTTCAATCGAATTGTTGAACCAAGTGGACTGTTCACCTTTCCAAGGGCCATGAAAGGTTTTTGGTAACTTGAGGTGCTTGAGACATGAAGTGTGGTATATAGATTGAGGTGCTCTAAAAGATGGTAGAATCACTCTATAATCTTTTTCACTGGGATAAGGACCTAGTTGTCTTTGATAAGGAATGATAATGAGTGACGGACTTCATAGTTTAATGTTGGTTAGTTTGTAATTTTTTCATGTATTTTAATGACATGTTGTTAGTAAATTTTTCTAGTGGTTTATCATTATGCTATGAGAACAATCTTATCGGAAATTTTTAAGGTCATTTGACTAGAATTTTTTCTTACATTTTAACATCATGTGGTAAGGATATAGGAACCAATGTGAAAAAAAAAATTATGATATATTGTGTATACAAGAAATTCATACATTGATCTAGATCGTACGTAGAAAAACTAGTTTGTATAACTCGACCCATGTGTAGTTGGGGTGAATTTTATTTGTATGTTGTTTTAACATAACCTAGGATTGGAAATTCAGTTGTTACTATATATCATGTGATGATAGAAATCAAGACACACATATTTCTTGAGGAAATGTTCATTTTAACATCATGTGGTAAGGACTGTGATTCCTAATGTGAAAAGGGGGAATTGTTGATGGACCTAAGGATGGAAATCTTGGATTTAGTGAATATCCTACAATAATAGAAATCAATCCAATCATAGTTCTTAAATAGGAAACACTCTATAAGTCTTTCCCATTCCTAGAGGTGGGAATTATTTCAATTGATTATTTTAGTTGGTCCTAGGGTTGTAGATGTAGGAATTACTATTTATCCTATAGTGATAGTAATCATGCCACTTGTATATTTTGAGGTACGACCTTCCTACAGCAGTATGTCTTGTACATGAGTGGGGAAATTTATTTGTTTTGTGTGACATGGAACATGATTCAAGATTCAATAATCACTATATATCCTATGATGTTTGGAATCAAGTCAAACATAGTTTATAAATGTAGGTGTGGTAGGAGACCAACACCAATAATGGTGGTCCTCTCGAGTGAGGTCCATAGGAATGTACATTTTTATGTCATGTAAGGAACGTCAACTCTATAGTATAACATCATGTGGAGATGATTCATGGTATGCCATTTATGGTCTTACATTCAAGACAATGATAACCCTTTCATGAGAATTTGTTCCTTGTTTGTGTGGGGAATCCTTTAATAAAATCCCTAAGTTTATGTGAGCTATTCTTTGTGTGAGAAACAATTAATGACAAGGGTTACCCTCACAATGCATTGGAAATTAAGGATAGGACGTGGGGATTTTATATCATTTGGTGGCTGGACCAAGATGTAGGATCAAGGTGTTCATGTGTATCATATTTAAAATGAGAATCAAGTCATATGAAGTTATAGAAACCCATTCATTTTAATTTCATGAGTAAAGGACATTAGCTGTGCAATTTGATATCTTATGGTTCGGACACAGATCACCTGACATGAAGGAAGTGGAAGGTTGTGGTTGGGAACAAGATTAGAAGTTCAAGAATCACTACATATCTTATGATGATATAAATCAAGCCTTAGGTAGTTATTGGATGGAGGGATACCCCAAGTCTAGCTAACTCTCATAAGGGTATGGGGGTATCTCATCCTTTCTTTGCACAGATCTAGCTTATGTGTGGTTATTCGTTAGGGGGGTGGTGTCTTCTATGCAATTTGACATCATGCGGTGAGGACCTCTGGTGTTGATTTTAATTTATTACATTAAGGATATGAATATATGTGTTTGGGATGGGATATAGGATCTATAAATCCCTACATATCTCATTAGGATGATAATCAATCCATATAGAGTTCTAGAAAACATTTATAATTTAATATCATGTAGAAAGGACATCAGTTGTGCAATTTTAATGACATGTGGTATGGACATGATCCATGTAGTTTAATGTCTTGTGATAGAAATTATAGCCATGGAGTTTAATTTCTTGTGGTAAGGATGTTGGTTGTGCATATTATACTCTTACAGTAAGGATGTCGACCATGCATTTTAATGTCTTTTGATAAGGATAATGGTTGTGAATTTTAGCATCTTACAGTACGTACAATGTACATGTAGTTTATCATCCTTCATTAATGATGAGGGCCATGAATTTTAACATCTGGTTGTATGTAAAATGTCTATGAAATGTAATGTCTTAAAGTAAGGACAATGGTCATGCAGTTTATCATCTTTCACTAAGGATGAGGTTTATACAGTTTGATATCTTTCAGTAAGTAAAATGGTCGTGCAGTTTAATGTCTTAATGGAAATTGGTTGTGTATTTTATCATCTAGAAATAAGGATGAGGTCCATATAGTTTAATGTATTATGGTACGGAAAATGGATGTGAATTTTAACTTCTTATGTTATAGACAAGGGTCATGTAGTTTATTGTTTTGTGTCAAGGACAAGGGACATGCCGTTAAATATCTCTTGGTAAGGGAAATGTCCATATAACCTATTAGTAGCATATAACTTCTGATGGATCTTGGATAAATCATTTCTATATTACATTTTCTTCATGATTCTTAAAATCTATCAATATTTCACTTACCTGTATCTCTAACCTATCCTTGTGGAAAAAGTATCTCTCTATTGTGTACCCAATACTTCGATGGTATGGGTGATAGTTGTCATGGCCTATCAACTATACTGCATTTGGATTCCTTATTGTTGGGATTTATATCAAATAATTCTCGCTAACATAGTTAAAATATCTAGGTATGTTCTTTGTTTGGAAAGAATAGGTTATGTTCAATATTTCATTGAAATATGGCCTCTTATCCCTTGGAGGAATGTGGACCATGCTCTGTTACCCAACTTGTGTGTCCTTTTCAGAGCACTCAAATGACTGGAGTGGGGAACTAGGTGTTGGGGTTTCTAATATTCCCATGTCCATCTGTACTTGAGGCTATTATTCAATAGAAAAGAAATATTTTATTATGATACTGATACATTCGTGGTATGGTAAATGATTTTTTATGTCATACTATCCTTTCCTCACATGGCTTTCTCATCACCGAGAGATCTATAAAATCATTTTCCATGGAATATTTAAAATACCTGAGAACATGTCTTGATTAGAAGAATTATGCACTTCATTGTCTATCTTAAAGATATGGTCAAGAATTATTCTTCTCCAACATGTTATCTATACCTCCATTGGAATGGGTTCATGGTTCATTTTAGAGCCCGGGGTATAGTTACCTAATTTTTATTGGTCATGGGGTAGTTGCTGAAGAATTGGGTGTATTATATGATGCAGATACTTTCCACTGATTAAAAGATCCCAATTCTCTTGGAAGTTTTCTAGAAACATCTAAGGAAAGATGGTTTTCATAATATTCTCGATGAGGATGTGGAAATTATGGTAATTCCACTAGAGTTATTGGTTGGGGTCTTGGAAATATGAAAATTCCCTCAATACTATGGGCTGGGTGAGGTGGAATAATGTTTGTATTTCAACTGATAAGAGAACAAAAAATATGAAAATTCCCCCATCCCAATGCGCTAGGGGACTTTTCTGCAAGGCGGGCTTCCATAGGCAGGTACTGGTACATCACCTGAGGTAGAGATCTCAGGAGTATTCTCACAATTATTTATTATAGATCCTTATTCTCTCATTGGAGTTGGATGATCTATTCTTTTATGGAAATTTACTTTTTAACTTCAAGGGGATAGCTAGAAGGATCCAGGAAAACACCCTCTCCTCTGTTGGTGGTAGGGTGATTGGATGGTGATGGGAGTTCTAATTTTGACCTTAGAGACTAAATCCACTCCTACCATTGTCCATATAATCCATTATCATTACCCTCTAAAATTATAACATGGTCAGTAGAACCTTATATATATACTTAAAAGATACCGTTGATCCTTTCTATTCCCATGCCAATGGTATAAGTGAGTCCAACCTATGTTGATGTTGATGACTACAAGAGGATATGATTGTAATCTTGAATAGAGTGTTCATCTGGATCTGATAAGGAGTCTTTAGATCCAATTGATATCATATTGACTAAGACACATGTTTCCTGGAACTCCTCTCAATAGAATATATCATTTTCCAGGTTGGTGACCAATATACTATTTGGATGCTTGGTGCCCATCATGGAATTTTTGGGGTAGGTACCTGTGGTACTTTTTGATGGGTAAATGCCCAAGATACTATTTTTGAATTTAGTTACCAAAGAACTATTTTATGGGATTATTCCTATATTGAATAAAATCCTAGGGTAAGATATGATAAAAATCCCCCCATTGTTATGGGCTAGGATGCTCCCTGGGATTACATAGTTTCCAAACCTGGCTTAGATGAATTCAGAATCTCTTGGATATTGAAGATTTGTGATTGATCATCAACCACTATCAGGATACATTGGTGGGCCTCAGATAGTTTGGCATTAGTAGGGATATAATCCTGCTTTGGATCTGCATTTTTTGGATACCCTTGGCAGGCTCTCATACTAGATTCTCCAACTTGGACAGTTGGGGTAGGAACAACTTTGTAACGTCCCAGGCCCAAGTGCCACTCAACGGGTTCCCTGAACCAGGTTGGTCACATGACCTCAAGTGCATTTCCCTAAATGCCAGAGGCTGCCGACTAGGAGTGAGGGCCCAGGTCTGATAGTGGGGAAACTATTCCCTCATTTGTCAAAGTGTAGCGTAGCGGAATAAAATATACAACATACAACAATAGCGGAAGCAATAAACCATACACATTTAAGATGAACAACTGCAGTAAAAGATAACCAACAGTCATATAGATAATGATGAAACATGTCCCTAGTTCTAATAGAATAGCCAGAACATGTTACACAGCAGTACAATACAATACAATAGAAAGTACAGGTTTAGTAGAACAAAACAGAATAGCCGGTAGCATCGCGAGCCTAAGCGCGGTCCCATTCTCCCCTACTCCCCAGCAACAATCAAGTACCTGTATAGGGACCCTTTCTCGTATCAAAACCTGAAGAAACGTAATCTTTTTGGTCCGAAGACATGACCCAAACAGGGTGTGAGAAATAAATCCCAGTAGGCACCCACTAAAGGATCGTACCCAACTGTGTGAAAATATGCAACAACAGTGTGTAGTAGTAAATTCAATAAACTAATCAGTACTCAAAAGTAACTAACTTTACCAGTTATATTTCCATTCTTAATATTCATTTTATCCATTTAATATAATACATCACCTTGGTGAATGTTCTAAGTAGATAGTCAGTGTCCCCAGACATGTAAACTCTTACCCTCAGGTAATCAGAAATAAAAACCTCAGGTAATTGCCCACAGGCATAACAGATGTTTCCCTCATGCGTACAAAGTTTCTCCCCCAGGCACAGAGTCTATCACCCACAAGCATAACGAATATTTCCCTCAGGCCAAAATAACCACTGCCCTTAGGCTAAGAAAAACACTGACCTCAGGATAAACAGGTAATCGGGCCATGCCCAACATATAAAAAATCAATTCATATACAATTCCTCTCAAGGCAATTCAATAATCATTCTTACAATGGCATACCCTCAGGTATCCTGGGCAAATGGCTAAACAGAGGAACGCACCCCCGGGGTGGTCCTGGATCCAAGTAGTGATCCCAAACAACAGTTTATTATCACATTCAATTACCTATACAAATCTAGGTATTCCAAAATATCCAAGGCCTCAACCACACAACACCCCAACATGGGTTCGTAGCTCAACGGTACACAAAAAAAAGCACATCATTTGGAATTTAAACACTAAGCCACCTACCTCGATCGCCCCTGATCGGTATACGTGAACGACGCTCCTCGAATTGTCCACAAACGACGTAGATCTGAGGTGAAATAAAAACCCATTCAAACATAAATAACATTCTCTTGGGAAATAATTGGTAAGAATGGCTTAAGGATAAGGAAGTGCTTACCCGTACGGTTCCAACAAGATCGACGGAGGTAGAATCGGATTCCCGGTGCTCGCTCGGGTGATCTCCAAAGTTCTGGCCATCTCTCCCAATCCTTCCTCTAGTTATAAGACTTACTTGTGAATAGGGGAGGCTAATTCCCAATTTAAGTGGAAAAAAAACTACACAGCATGTAGTTTTCTCATTTAACTATTCCTCTGGCAGCTACTTTTCCCACCATCGCACTATTCATCCGTCGACATGTGTACATGGTGTGTATTCCCAAATACACAGTGTGTACTATCGCTCAGCTGGAGGCTACTTCCACCGCCTTACTATTTACCTACTGACTGACTACATGGCGTGTAAATACCCACTACATGGCGTGTAGTTGGTTTTTACACCTTTCATTGCCGACAGGGCTACACGCCCTGTGTACTCATCCCACACGGCCAAAGTACACTACGTGTGGAAAAATACATGGCGTGTACCCACAAAACTTGGGATTTTCCCCATTTTATTTATTTTCTTAAAAACACTTAAGGAAAAGTGAAAGGAAGAAAAATGTACCTCAAGAATAAGAACCGGGTTCTTACAAACTTCCCCCTTAAAGAAATTTGTCCCTGAATTTCCCTTTCAACAGTGGAGAAGATGAATTTGTGAACAATCAGGCCACTGAGCACATACGTCAGTCTCCTGCTCCCAGGTTTCATCCTGCACTTGTCCATGCTTCCATAGCACCCGTACGAGAGGAACTGACCGGCCTTGGAGAACCTCAGTGCTCCTATCAATGATACGAATCAGATTCTCCTCAAAGGACGCATTGATTTGAAGCTCAACCTCATCAGGCTGGAAGATGTGATATGGGTCTGAATGATAGCGGCGCAACTGAGATACATGGAAGACTTCATGCATGGCTCGGTACCTTTGTGGTAACTGCAACTGATAGGCAACCGGCCTAACTCTCTCTAGAATCTCAAATGGCCCCACATACCTCGGTGAAATTTTACCCTGTCTCATAATCCATCTATGTCCCAACCTCAGTGAAACATGCAAGAAAACCTGATCCCCAACCAAAAACTCCAAGGGTCATCTGCGGCGATCAACATAAGATTTCTGATGAGACTGTGCGGTAGCCATCCACTTCTGAATCAACTAGACCTGCTCAGAAGTCTCCTACACGAGACGTGGTCCTAGTAAATCTGCCTCACCTACCTCTAACTAGAACAAGGGTGATCGGCATGGCCTACCATATAAATCCTCATAAGATTCCATATCAATAGTTTCTTGAAAACTATTATTATAGGAAAACTCGAATAGAGGTATATGCTTCTCCTAAGAGCCCGCAAAGTCTAGGATGCATGCATGGAGCATGTTGTCAAGAACATGTATCGTACGCTATGACTGGCCATCGGTCTGAGGGTGGTAAGCTGTGCTCAGAAGCACCTATGTACCCAATTCCCTCTGAAAACTCTACCAGAAATGAGACTTATAAGGGGTGTCCTTATCCAAAATAGTAGAACGAGGAACCCCATGAAGATGTACAACCTATCAGATATACAACTTCTCGAGCTCGTCAACACCAAAGGTCTCCTTGATCGGAAAAAAGTGAGATACCTTCGTGAGTCTTTCCACAACAACCCACACGGAATCATTGCCTCAAGGTGACCTCGGCAACCCAGTCACAAAGTCCATCGCGACATCATCCCATTTCCACTCCGGAATGGGTAACTGCTGTAACAGTCCGGCTGGCCTCTGATGCTCCGCCTTCACCTGCTGACAGGTGGAACACCTCGTAACAAAACCAGTTATCTCTCTCTTCATACCCGGCCACCAGTACTGACGTCTCAACTCACGGTACATCTTGGTAACTCCGGGATGAACTTCCCAAGCTAAAGCATGAAACTCCCTCATCAACTCCTTGCGTGTATCCCCTGGAACCCATACTCGTCCATGGAAACATAGTACTTCATCATCACCTGTCATCCAACCAGGAGGAGGTTCCTCACTTGCCTCCGACTCCCATAGAACTAGGCCTTCTGAATCAGATAGTTGTCTCATCCTCACTCTATCCAGGAGGGTAGAAGTCATAGCTATTGATGAAAGATAGGTTTTCCCCTGACCGTCGTGCACCTCAAAATGCATCTCAGAGAACAAAGACATAAGCTACCATTCACCACTATCCTCTTGAACCACCTTTTTCTGAGTCTTCCTGCTCAGTGAATCAGAAATTGCATTACCCTTACCAGGTGTATAGGCACGCTCAAAATCAATGGACTGAAGGTATTCAACCCACCTTCGCTGTCTCAAATTCAGGTCACGCTGGGTAAAGATATACTTGGGAATTTTTTGGTTGGTGAAAACCATAAAATGATCTCCTAAAAGATATTGTCTCCAACAGAACAACGCATGAACAACTGCATCTAACTCGAGATCATGTGTTGGGTAATTCCTCTCATGTGGCCGCAACTTTCAAGACCCATATGCAACAACTCGATCGCCCTGCACCAACACTACTCCTAGCCCAATGTTTGATGCATCACAGTAAACTGTATTGCTCTTCCCTTTCTCTGGAAGTATCATGATTGGTGCTGATGTCAACCTTCCTTTCAGGTCCTGAAAGGCTGTTTCTCAAGCTTCTATCCAAACAAAATTCACACCCTGCTTAGTCAAACCCATCAATGGTGCTGCTAAGTGGGAGAATTCTTGGATGAAGCATCTCTAGTAACCATCCATCCCTAAGAAACTTTGTATCTCAAACACATTCTTAGACTTCTCCTAGTAAACTACTACTCTCACCTTCTCTGGGTCTACTACAACTCCAGCCTCTGAGATTATATGACCCAAAAAGTGTATATGGTCCATCCAAAAGTGGCACTTTGAGAGCTTAGAATATAGTTGATGCTCTCTTAGTGTACTCAATACGATCTCAAGATGTGTGGCATGGTTGTGTCGAGTGTGAGAGTAAACCAAGATGTCATCCACAAATACTACCAAAAAAGAATCCAGATAAGGATGGAACACACGATTAATCAGAGCCATGAAAACTACTGGCGCGTTCGTGAGTCCGAACGGCGTAACCAAATACTCGTACAGACCATATCTGCTCCGAAAAGTTGTAAGTGGTATATCTGATGGTCTCATGCACAGTTGATGATATCCTGATCTCAATTCAATCTTTGATAATGCTCGTGCTCTATGAGGTTGATCAAAAAGATCATCAATCCTCGGCAAGGGATATTGGTTCTTAACCATCAACTAGTTCAGCTTCTGATAATCCACACAAATTCTGAGGGTGTCATCTGCCTTCTTCGCAAAAAGTATCGGAGAACCCCAAAGTGAAGTACGGGGTCGGATGAAACCCTTTTCCTGTAACTCCTCTAACTATCTCTTTAGCTCTTTAAACTCTACTGTAGACATCCTATAAAGAGGAATGGACACCAGTGTTGCTCCTGGAACAAGCTCAATAGAGAAATCCACCTCACGCTCTAGAGATAGACCTGAAAAGTCGTACAGGAAGACATCCCTGAAACGATCAACCACTGGAGGGAAATCCTTATGAAAAGTCCCCTGATCATCCAGATATAAACTCACAATATGGGCTGTGAATACACCTCGCCCATGATGCTCTGGTCCATCTCGACTCGCATGAACATCTCATTTACCTTTGTATAGAAACTCTCCGCCCTCTAGTGACGTGAAACTCACCCTGCGATGACACCAATCTACAAAGGCTCGAAAGGGAACCAACTAGTCCATCTCAAGAATTACATAATATCTCGTCATCTCCAGGACATAGAGGTACCATAGAAAGTGACACCCACCAACCTCTAGGTGGAACTCCATGCACTAACGCACACCAGCCGTTCTAGTTCCCAATGAAGTGTCTAGCGTTATAACAGCAGAAGAAGAAGAAACACAGAGCCCAAGGCTCTCTAAAATAGGCATAGATATAAAGATATGTGTGGAACCTGTATCAAAAAGTACTAAAGATAAGACATAATCTACTAGAATAGTACCTCTGATAGTAGAAGGTTCGGGATCCTGCTCATGTTGGGTATGTTGCACCCCATATGCCTGTCCAGTGTCGCGGCCCTGCAACATAGCCTGGCTACCCTGAGCTATCCCGCTCTACTGCCTCTGAGATCCTGGTGTCTGGCTACCATGGCCACGACCACCATCTCTACCTACACACCCAGACGTATTCTAGTTTCCTGACTAGTAAGAAGTCACTGGTCCTACTCCCGCACGCGGAGTCTGCATAGAACCCCTCTCACTAGCCACTGGTGGAAACACCCTGCAAAAGCACTACAGATGACCCATCTTGCTGCAAGCTCGACAATCCATTGGGTCACATGGATACTGCAGTATCTTGTGCCCCTCTTTACCACACTGGTAGCACATGACTTGACCACCTGAAACATTCTTCTGACTGGTACTTCCACCGTGAGAGAAATCCATCTGTCTCTTCCTCTTACCGGTAGTAATAGTACCATAAACTGGTGTTGAACCTCCCTGGCCTGCACCACTAGCTTCTCGAAGGTTCTTCTCTATAATCAATGCCTGGTTCACAATAGCATGTATTGTAGGTAACCTGAAAACATTCATCAGTGCTCGGATGTCATATCGAAGACCATCCTCAAAGCGTTTGGCCCTCAACATCTCATCACCCACCAGAACAGGTGCAAAATACTGAAGCTTGGTGAAACGAGAATGATAATCCATCACCGACATAGCACCCTACTGCAGATTCGTGAACTCTCGAGCTCTATCTGTCCTCAGCGACTCTGGGAAGAAGAATTCATAGAAAGCTGTCAGAAAATCTTCCCACACCATGTCTTTGTGATGCTCTGTCTGAGTGGTGACATCCCACCACCTCTTGGCGAAATCATGCAGCATGTAAGTTGCGAGCTTTACCCTCCACCCTAGAGGCGGCTCAAGATGCTTGAAAATAGTCTGCATGGACCCCAGCCAAGAATCCACAGCTTGTGGTCCACCATCCCCTGAAAACATAGGTGGATGCGGCTATTGGAATATACAAGTCAGCTCAGCCATAGATGTGGAAACCGGCGGTGCTCTCTGAAAGGTCTGCATGAAATTCATAAAGCCTTCATGGAACTGCGCCTCCATGCCTATGTCTGGTATAATAGTTGGTGTCGCATCTGACTCTGCTGGAGGACCCATTGGTATCCCATGGACTACAATCTCTAGAGTATACTAGTTTCCGCTCTCTTGGCGAACAAAGCGTGGTCATCTCGGTGGCATGACTCTACAAGGTCAAACGCACACCTTAAATAAATATTATCAAAGATTGAAAAACGAGGGGACCAAAAAGGGAACAGGAGGAAGAAGTCATTTTAAGATTTGCAAAACAAGACTACTCGGCGTGTATATTGACTACACGGTGTGTACCTGACTTTTCTTCCCCTGCCCAAGTCCTTCTACGTGGCTATGCCACACGGCTCCCATTGAACAAGAATACACGGCGTGTATATCATCTACATGATGTGTATGGTTTAACTTTCCAACTACCTGTGTCATTCGTGACACAACCGACTACTTGGATAATACTACACGGCGTGTTACACTCGCACACGGCATGTACACCACTCTGTCTCCCCAGCCACATGGTCAGTTCCACACAGTCTAGACTACACGATGTGTCCCACTGGTACACGGCGTGTACTAGAAGAGGTGACACCAACCCATTTTTTTTAGTTACATGACTAGGTCCCCAGGTTAGACTACATGGCATATTTCATTATTGACACAGTGTGTACAAGAAAAGATTACACCGGCCCGTGTTGTTAGTTACACAGCCGGACATCGGTTCAACACTACACGGCGTGTACAAAACGGTGCACGGTGTGTGTTTCCCAAGCCTTTCCCTACCCTGTGTCCCCACCCACACGGTCCATGACATGGGAAGAGGCTACATGGCGTGTACAGAGGGTACACAGAATGTACTTGAATTTTTTTTCTTTTCTTCCCAAATAGAATAACACAGGGCGTGTGTCCAAGGAACTAAACAGCGTGTATCCTGGTTTTTCCAGATTGTAAGCCTCTGAAACTACTCTAGAACCCATAAAATACTGAGAAATAACACCTAAGTTCAAAATTCCAACCCACGAGGCCCCATACTCCCCGAGAATCAAATTTTGGCATCTTAAATGTGTTATAATAAGATAAACAGTCAGTGATCCACCAAATTTCAGTCAATGAGGGCCCATACTCTCCAAAAACCAAAGTTTGGCGTCCATTATATCAATAGACTCACATTAAAATACCTTATCGCATAGTAGGTATTTATCAAGGCAGCTATCACAATAACATGATATTCTAGCACACAATTATCACCACAACATGCAAATTTATAATGCACCTACATGGAATGGAACTATGCATGGCATGTGATTTCTATAATGTGCCTAAATGATGCATGAGATGGAATACCCTCATCTCATCGGGTTTTAACTAAATAAAACCCATGAATAGAATATAAACAGCACAATCACAAGTGCGTCACCCAATGGTGAAAATCAAATAAACTGTAAAATTTGCAAAATCAGAAGAATTGCAAAAATATGTGGTAGACTGGCTTTTCCTTGTACAAAGGTTAGCTACTTATAGGCACAGCTCATTACCAGCTACCATTTCTGTAATATCCCTGAATAAGGCTCCAAATAGTAAGTCAAAGAAAAGAACCCCTCTGATACCACATTGTAACGTCCCGGGCCTAGGTTCCACTCAATGGGTGCCCTGAACCTGGTTGGTCACATAACCTCAAGCACATTTCCCCAAACGCTAGAGGCTACCGACTAGCAGCGAGGGCCCAGGTCTGATAGAGGGGAAACTATGCCCTCATTTTTCGAAGTGTAGCGCAGTGGAATAAAATATACAACATACAACAACAGAATAAGCAATAAACCATACACATTTAAGATGAAAAACTACAGTAAAAGACAACAAACAGTCATATAGATAGTGATGCAACATGTCTCTAGTTCTAAGAAAATATCCAGGACATGTTACACAGCAGTACAATAGAATAAAATACAATAGAAAGTACATGTACAGTAGAACAAAACAAAATGGCTGGTAGCATCACGAGCCTAAGCTTGGTCCCATGCTCCCCTACTCCCCAGCAACAATAAAGTACCTGTATAGGGACCCTTTCCCTAATCAACACCTGTAGAAACGTAATCTGTTTGGGCCGAAGACATGACCCAAATAGGGTGTGAGAAATAAATCCCAGTAGGCACCCACTAAAGGCTCATGGCCAAATATGTGAAAATATAAAACAACAGTGTGCAGTAGTAAATGCAATAAACTAAGCAGTACTCAAAAGTAAATAACTTTACCAGTTATATTTCCATTATTAATATTAATTTTATCCATTTAATATAATACATCACCTCGGTGAATATTCTAAGTAGATAGTCAGTGTCCCCAGACATGTAAACTCTTACCCTCATCTTATCAGAAACAAAACCCTCAGGTAATTACCCACAGGCATAATAGATATTTCCCTGATGTGTACAAAGTGTCGCCATCAGGCACAGAGTCTATCGCCCACAGGCATAACGAATATTTCCCTCAAGCCAAAATAACCACTGCCCTTAGGCTAAGTAAAACACTACCGTCATGATAAACAAGTAACTAGGACATTCCCAACATATAAACAAGCAATTCATATACAATTCCTCTCAAGTTAATTCAATAATAATTATTAAAATGGCATGCCCTCGGGTATCCTGGCCAAATGGCTAAACAGTGGAACGCACCCCCGGGGTGGTCCTAGATCCAAGCAGTGATCCCAAACAGCAGTTTATTATCACATTCAATTACCTATACAAATCTAGGTATTCCAAAACATCCAAGGCCTCAGCCACACGACACCCCAACATGGGTTCATAGCTCAACGGTACACAAAAACGTACAGTAGTTGGAATTTAAACATTAAGCCACCTACCTCGATCGCCCCTGATCGATATAAGTGAACAAAGCTCCTAGAATTTTCCATGAATGATATAGATCTGAGGTGAAAGAAAAACTCATTCAAACGTAAATAACTTTCCCTCAGGAAAGAATTGGAAAGAACGGATTAAGGAGAAGGAAGGGCTTACCCGTACGGTTCCAACGAGATCGACGGAGGCGGAATCGGATTCCTGGTGCTCTCTTGTGTGATCTCTAAATTTTCGTCCATCTCTCTCAAGCCTTCCTCCGGTTCTAATCCTTACCTATGAATAGGGGAGGCTACTTCCCATTTTAAGTGAAAAAAACAAACTACACCGTGTGTACTAATGACTACACTGCGTGTAGTTTTCTCATTTAACTGTTCCTCTGGCGGCTACTTTTCCCACCGCTGCACTATTTATCCGTCAACATGTGTACACGGCGTGTATTCCCGAATACACGGTGTGTACTGTCGCTCAGCTGGCGGCTTCTTCCACCGCCTTACTATTTACCTGCTGACTGACTACACGGCGTGTAAATACCCACTACACGGCGTGTAGTCAGTTTTTACACCTTTCATTGCCGACAGAGCTACACGCCCTGTGTACTCATCCCACACGGCCAAAGTACACGATGTGTGGAAAAGTACACGATGTGTACCCACAAAACATGGGATTTTCCCCCATTTTCCTTATTTTCTTAAAAACACTTAAGGAAAAGTGAAAGGAAGAAAATTGTACCTCAAGAATAAGAACTGGGTTCTTACAAACTTCCTCTATAACTCCTTGTGGAATCATGATCATATATCGGTGATGATGAACAAAACGGATGGGAACTCTCCTAAGAAGCTCCTAATTGACTGATTTTTTCTAATGGTTTTCCTCGTACTACTCTTTAAGGTAGTTAAGGTTTGTATTGTTGTGCTCTAGGAATAGTCTCCCAATTCGATTGAATGTGGAAATAAGGGACACTTCCTATCTCATGGCTTATCATGGAAAAGATGACAAGTGGGAACTCATAATATGAAATAAATCATGACCTAATTCCAATTTCATAATGGATCTATTTATGTGGTACTCCAAGAACAATATGTTCACCAACTGGTATGTGAAGTGATGTGTTGGTTATAGTGTACGTATAGGCCTAAGGACCAAAGCAGCTTGTCCAAAAATTTCAGAATCCGTTGGCACATTTGATGATGCTAGTTCAATTTCAAGGAATTTGAGATGAACTGATGAAGTAACACAAGTCACCTTATTAGTGTATCATCATATATTAGACTATAAGTTTTATAAATAAATTTCATAAATTAAAGGATAAATAGGTTGTCCCTTTTATTTATTCAAGATACTGTAAAGTTAAAAGAAATGTGTCGGTATTACCATTTTGTTGTGAAATAAGCATAGAAAAAATGGTCCTGATAGAAACTGGATAGTTTATCCCTTTTTAACCCATTAAATGGATGACATATTTAATCAATCTCACATCAAGTTCACCATTTTTTTCATCAGGAAAGGAGAAGTGTGTGGGATTTTCTTAATGGTTTGATTGTGGGTGGTTAATTCCCTTATCAATTGTTCGCATCAGGTTTTCCATTTTTTTAGTCTTCCTGAGAAACTTCTAACATTTATCACATCCATAATCTGGTATGAACTTGATTTCTAAAGGTGGGTGGTCCTTTAAGGATTCACACTTAATGATTCTTACAAAATACCATTTGTTGAGAAGATGGGAGGTCGGGCTCATCACAGCCTTTTAGGAGGAATTATTGCCTACTCTGGGACTCTCTTATAGATTTAAGATATGTTCTTGAAGTCCTTCCCAGACCCCAATATGGAATTTGTTACCACTATTTTAATGACTTTATTATGAACATGTATTGATAGGAACAATTGTGTTCATATCACTTTCTCTCTATCACTATCTTTTTTATTTATGATTCTTTGGGATATGGCCATGTTTGGGAACTCTAATGTTTACTGCCATCCTAGGAGGCGGTTGGTGTCATTTATATGGGATTTAACCTTTATCATGAGTCTTATGTATCCTGTGAAAATTGTAATCAAAACCAATATATTTTTTTCAATATATTTTAAGGCAACGTGATTTTACTAATCCATGCAGTTTATCATCATGTGGTAAGGACATAAATATAAAGCTCAGACCTTAGTGAGGCATCCTACATATCTTGTTTGAGACCAGAATCATAGTATACATTGTTCTAATAATGGGAATCTATGTCATGAGAGATACGATGATAGAGTCCTTACTAACGAATTACACTTATAATATTTCCTGTTATTTCTTCATCGGGGGTATATATCGTTAAGTAGAGGTGAGATGAAATCAAACTTACATCCCATGGAGAAGATCCCATACTAGGTTAATTCTAAAAAAGATTTTGATACAATCATCACAAGTATCTAAGACCATGTGATCCAAGCTCAATGTTAGAAACATGATATACCAGTATATTAGATTCATTTCATGAGAATATATCTATACAGGGATTGCACATTAAAGTTTTCCTTTGAAAGGCATGATTTTCCATGTCATGGATAACATGGTATAGATCTAAGGCCATATAATGGGGTCCTACGTATTATATTTTATAATATGAATCAGATTCATCATAGTTCAGTTGGTCCCCAAACCCACTAATGGGTTTGAGGCACTCGAGGGAATAGTTGGGACTGATATTTAAGATGATGCATTTATATGAATCCACTTTTTATCTATTAATGGATGAGTTGGAATGATCACAATCGTAGAAATTATATTTATCCTCAAGGTTAACAATGATTAGGGTCTTATTCCATGATAGATTCCCTTTGATCGGGGATTACACACTAAGGCTTCCATTCGGTCAAGGCATAGACACTAAGGCCACCCTTTGGTATGCTTGACATATCATATTATTCCACTGTAGAGATTACACACCCTATTAATATTTCCTTCTTATCTGTCTGAAAAGCATTGATTTTCCACTAATAATTCCTTAGAATTAATATTGATATGTCATAGAATATCGTCCTAGAGTGTCCAAATAAAATTTCATGATCTGGTTGACTTGTCTGAGGGACATTAGATAACCTGGATGGCGTGTCTGAAGGATTACTCATGATCAAAGTTTGATTGTCTTAAGGACATCACAAGACCCACCTAAATTTTCCTAGAATCCATTGTATGATATCGGTTAGCTTTTCTGTAGGACATTGCAAGACTCAGTCAGTTTGTTTGGGATGCCTTCATACGATCTTGGCAGGCTTGTCCATAGGACATTGCAAGACTCAGTTTGTTTATCCTAGAACCCATAGCATGATATCAAATATCTTTTCTAGAGTATATTGCAAGACTCAGTTGGTTTGTTCATAAATCCATCATGTGATATTTACTTCCTTATGTAGATAACATTACAAGAATCAACTGGTTTGTTTGAGAATCCATCGCATGATCTCGGTTGTCCTGTCTTTGAGTGTGTCACATGATCTAGCTAACTATTGTTGTTTTCATCCTAAAATCTAGCTTACATTATTTGTGGAGTCATGATAAACAATGTCAAATGTCTCTAATGGTTCCACATATCTTTTATAACTTGTCTAAGTGACATCATGAATGATATATGACACTCTTTGGAGGGTGTCACAAGAGTCAATGTGACATTTCTTGAGGGTGATGCATGACCCTGGATGATGTGTCTAGTTGTCATCTCAAAAGTTGGATGACATGTTTGAGTGATGTCTCAAGTGTCAACAAATATACCCTTGTTTTATCACAAGACTCAGTTGACATGAATTGGCTCCACCATATGATAAGGGTGACATGTATATAGAACTTTACGAGGCTTAGATAGATAGCCTAGAGGTTTTCAAAATACATGGGCGGTATGCCCTACAGGAACTATGTGACTTGATTTGAAATGTACATGGGACTTTTCATGATCCAAATAGTATGAAAAAGGATTGTCACATTATCTGGGCATGATTTCTTGGTGTTGTTGTAACACCCAGATGGTTCATGTGAAGTGCATGAGGATCAATGTATATGTTTTTCTCATAATTCTCCCATTATTTTAGTATTTGTTCTATATTTTATAGTGTTAACACCTTATATTTGTTCAATGTTAACTTCTTTAAAGTCATGTGTAATCTAGATGAAATGTGAGATTTTATTTACATGAATCACACGAATTCCTTCATGTTACCTATGACTGATCATGTGAAATTCTTATGCATACTACATGACCACTATGGTTTTTCACCATAACTCATCAGATGGAAAAAAACTCATTAGTGGGATCATATGCTCTGAGAAGTCCACTATTATGTCGATTCGAGGCTCCATGGATTGTTCGTCCATCTGCACTTTCATTTTTCATACTAGGGTATGGAATTTATAGGCCTCCCCCCCCCAATTGTTTTCCTCTTTTCATAGTAAGTATTGTGCAAATCCAGGCTGGTCTTTTGAGTGTCACAAGTTTTGTTGAAAAAAACACTCTTCCCATTGGTGATGCATTGCATAACCACTAAATGGTCCTAGGGAGATGCACAAGAGTTTCAATAATAATCCAATTCATTTATCATATGGAGCTAAAGGGTGAGCATGAGACTACATCGACATTTCCAAAGCCTTTCATGTGATGGGGGTGACATGTTAGTGGGATCCTACATGACCAGGTGGACATGTCATTAGGGCTTCTGGGGTGTCTCATGGGATACATGGATGCATCGTGTGAGTTTTAAAATCACAAGAGAATCTTATATTTCTCCATTTTATTTCCTTTTCTTATTTTACAATGGTTGGGGAACTCATGAGATTGTTTGGATGCTGTCAAATATTATCCTTTTCCCCATTGAGGATTTGTCACATGACCAAAAAATGGTCTTTTACTAATGTGAAATCACTTCATGATCAAACCCTTATGTTTTTATTGTTGATCCAAAGGGGAAGCATGATACTATCTAAAAATTTCCGTATCCTTTTGTATGATGGGGGTAATATTCCAATGGGTTCTTGTACGACCAGGATAACATGTCACTGGGGATTTAGTGGTGTCTCAAGGGATATATTGGTGCATCGTGTGAGTTTTATGACCACAAGAGGCTCCCTCCTTTAACTATTTTATTTCCATTACTTATTTTAAAAATTATCGGGATTTCATGAGATTGTATGAATGTTTTCAAGGAAAATAATTCTCCAAACTGATGATTCACATTGTGACCAACAAAGGGACTTGTGGTGATGCATGAACACTTCATGGAAAAACTCTTTTGTTTGTTGTGTGCATATTATCCTGGTTAGTCTTAGGAATTACCTATAGAACATTGAATGATATGTGATGGATTTTTCTACAAAATGCAGATATTTTCATAGATATTTTCTCTTCTTTCCTTTGATGTGTAACATGTCCATTAATAGATCTCATAATGACACACAGATTTCATCAAGGGTAGTCATTTTTCTTTCCTTAATGTGTTGTGTGTTCAATGATGGATCTCACAATTACATATAGGCCTTGTTATGGACATTCACTTTTCCCACCTTTGATGTGTCATGTTCTCATTTATAGATCTCACAACAGCATGCGTACATTGTCAAGAAAAGTCACTTTGCTCACATTTAAAGTGTCGTGAGTTCAATAATTATTATCATGATAGCATACACACATTGTCAAGGATAGTCTCTTATCTCACCTTTAATGTATCACATGATCATTTTAGATCTTGTGATTTCAAGCATGTATTGTCAAGGATAGTATCT
The DNA here is from genome assembly GCA_963277665.1 of Viscum album. Lineage (NCBI taxonomy): Eukaryota > Viridiplantae > Streptophyta > Magnoliopsida > Santalales > Viscaceae > Viscum > Viscum album. The sequence goes on along the minus strand of OY728151.1, from coordinate 496,140,067 downwards.
TTTCTCACCTTTGATGTGTTCTATGTTCAATGATAGATCTTGTGACGCCATGCAGACATTGTCAAGGGCAGTCTCTTTTCTCACCTTTGATGTTCCATATGTTCAATTATACATCTCGAAATGACATTCAAACATTTTCAATGAGATTCACATTGCATGCCTTTTTTGTTTCACATTTTCTATAATGACAGCATGCATACATTGTTAGGTAAAATCGCTTTACTCTCCTTTGATGTGTCACATGTTCATGGTTGTATGATGCCATAGTGTGTCCATGGGTGTTTTCATGTCAAGGATATATGCCAAAGAGTACATGGCTAGTGTTTCAATATGTTTCATAAATGTCACATATCCCAATACCACGACACACGTATAAGTAGAATTTATCATATCCATATGATGATCTCAATCGCAACATGGTGATTATCATGCACACATGAGGATTGAATGTGTGTAGTATGGAATTACCTCAAATTTTCATGGGGAATTGAGTCTTAAATTTTATTTATTCTTGGATATCATGGTGCGTAAAATAAATTCTTTAGGACTTGATAACATCCAGATACCAAGTCACATTCTAAAATTCTTTACACACCTATGTAAGTGGTAATATAATCTTCCACTAGGTGGAGGTGAGACTGTGATATATTCTTGGTTTCATGTTCTCATGAAGGAAAGCTGGTATCTGAGTGCTAGGTTTCATATGACCCCAAATATAAATTATCCATCACATGATATGATTGATATACATCCTCCCATGACAAAGTTTACGATGTGCAATTATGATAATCAATAATGGTGAAATACTTACCCATGCCTACATGAAAATGGGAAAACATCACCATGGATTTTGTCACTAGTCTTCCAAAGACATCAAGGGTAAATAATGCTATCTATTTTTTGTGGGTATTCTTACTAATACTGGACACCTCATTGTGATTAGATAGGATTTATCACTCAATAAACATGCAAGGATATACATTAGATAAGTGGTGGGGATGCATGGGATACCACTATCGATTTTCTCTGATTGAGATCCAATATTTACATCTAGGTTCTGGAATAATCTACAACACTCTCTATATAATGGGTTGAACATTATAACATCTTATCACCCTAAAATTCATGGAAAATATGAGCAGACTATCCAGACACCAGATGACATTTTTGAGATCATACACAATTTACTTCAAAGGAGGATGGGATCACCATATTCCTTTGGTCAAGTTTTCATACAAAAATATTTTCCACTCAAGTATCCAAATGGATCCCTATGAATCCCTTTATGGGAAGAGGTGAATAATGCCTACATTTTTTGATGATGCTGGGGAATGAAAAATTCTAGGTCTTGAAGTGGTCGAGGAAATGGTGGAATGGTCAAGACCATTCTGTAGCTCATCAAGGCTGATTAGAGTCTATAGAAGAGTTATGCTGACAGTCATTGATGAGAATTATAGATTAATGTTGGAGACATGGTATCCCTCCACATATATCTGTGAAATAATTTGATGATATTTGGGAGGAAGGGAATGCTTGGTTAATGATACATTATCCATTTGAGATCCTTCATCACATCAGAGTGGTGGTCTATTGACTCGCTCTCCCACCTAACCAATCTCAATTAAATGATGCATTCCATGTATCCTTATTGATTAAGTATATACTATACACCTCACATTTACTCAATCCATAGTTTATACCATTGTATAATGATCTCTCATATGAGGATCAATCGTTAAAGATCATAGATCATAGAGAAAATGTTCTACAAAATAGGACAATGCACTTCGTCAAAGTGTTTTGGAGAAACCAAATGTTTTAAGAAGAGATGTGGGAACCATAGGAGGTGATGAAATAGAGTTACTATCATCTATATTTTTTAGGAAAAGTAAAATTCTAGGGTGATTTTTTTGATGGGGTGAATATGGTAATGACCCAAACTATTATAACTAAAATTTTCCTTGTGATTTAAGTGAATGTATTATTATATATTATGGTTATTGAAAACACTTGAACTTATTTGTTTTTATTATATATTAATAGATATAAAATACCATTTAGAATATTTACCATTGATAATATGAGAATTGAACAATGATAACATGATTATTATAAATAAAGTGTTTTAACAAATCCAATAGACAGAGAAAAAGGAAGTGGTGGCCTCAACCAATAGGATCATACCCTATGAAGCCCATTTATCAGATCCTCCGAGGGAGATAACATCAATAGGATTTTCTCTTGACCAAACCCAAGCTTATATCCAACAACATAAGCATGAGTGAAACCTTTTATGAGACGATTTCACACTCATTGAGTTCATGTCCCAAACCATGTATAAAAAATAACCCCATGAAATTCTAAGACCTATGTTTGAGAAATGATAAAGAATTTCCAGCTCATTTCCTATATAAAACCACCCAAACTCCAACTTCTCATCACTCAAAATCCTTGGAAAACGTCCTTACTCTTACCTTCCCTCCCTAGATTCCTACCAAATTTCCCCCAAGATCTCAAGATTTTTCTCCCAAGCATTTGGTGTCACAGTCTCTTGATAAGGGATCCTCACCTTCTCTTTTATATTCGTGTGTCTTAATTATATAATGTCTTATATTTAAAATTCATAATTTCTGGATATGTATTTACATGTACCTATTACTTCCCATTTTATTTCCAAATTATTAGATACCCCTTCACTCTCATCAACTAATTTTATGAATTTTTAGGTGACAATGTTATGCTGTCAAAATTTCACCATGATTTTACATGACAAAACAATTGTATAGTGAATACAATACCCATTTCTTATCAAGGGTGTTCACCTTTATACACATATAATTATTTTACTTGGGAATTAAATTTTTTTATTCCACACTAATTTATTTTGTAATAAAATATTATTATGAATGAATCCATGTTGTATACTCTATGTGGAACGCTTATGCATGATAATGAAATGAATGTGATGGGTGCCCCTAGAATTATATAGCACTCCAATCCTTTGGGTGATGTTTAGTCTCATGAGACAACATGTTGAGATAGGGATAAAACCTATTTATTTATGGGACTTTTTTCATCATGATTTCATTGCAGTTAGCCTTGAACTATGTTTATAATGTAGTGTTTTAAGTTGTTTCTAAATTTCCCATGATGCCTTCATGATTATCATGCTATAAAATGTATCATTGTTCATATTTATGATTCTTAATACTTTTTATATGTTTATTTTCAAACATGTATTATTTTCATCATGTTATGTCATTTTTATTCCATTACTGGCCTTTATAGATCACACCATTCTTATGCAAGTCCCTAGGTTATCCCATGTAGTTTTATGTATGAGCATATTACAGAAGATTTAAATATAGATGATGTATTTCCTCTTTTAAGTCACAATGTAATTTACCTAATTCCCAAATACACTAGACTTAATGATATTATAGTTTTTATTATGTTTAGTATTATATAATAAATCATGAATTAATATCTAACTAAGATAAGGGTTGTCATAGTTGGTATCAAAGGAAAAGTTTTTTTTCGATCAGGATTAGAAAACTCTATCGAAAGACATAGAGATAAGACTATGTATAAGAAAACATCCCTAAATTTTGGTAATTATATATTAAGTTATTTATAATAAAAATAAGTACCTATATAGATACTAAAAGTGGGTATGGCTCTAGAACATATGTACATATGGTTAAAACCCAAAAACACTGTGTTGAGCAAGAAGATTGGGAACTAATGAATAAAAACAGTCCTTGTTCCACACCTAGTTTGACACTCCCAGGGGATATACTTTGGTAAATTCATATTCTCATTATGAAACATTATTAAGGGAACAAAAAAAACCCATAATAATATGTTATTCGAAACTGATCATGGATAAAATAGATTGAGGCCTGGAAATTAATAATTTATGGAAATAAATCTAATTTATAAGTTATCTCCTTAATTTCATTGGATTACCTTCTATGTGTTTAATATTTTAAATGTACTCGTCCATAATTTTCCCTTTATTCTATTCACTGGCCACAAATAGGTGGAAATGGGTAAACAATCAATGTGATGAGCAACGTGATGACTACCCCAACAAAATGGACATCCTGATGGGAGTGGAAATTGAGAGATTTTTTATGATACACTCTTATATGACTCAAGTTCTGAATATAATATTGTATTAAAATGATCTTAAAAATCCCCATGAGAAATAAAATCCTGAAATTTATATCATTATTAGGAAAAGTAATCTGACATTCAATGGATCATATGATCCCTTAATCACATAAGAATGGATCAACTTTACTGAGAAGATTGTATCCATCCTTCAATGTTATGAGAAAGATAGCGTTCTACTAGTAATTTATAGTACAGAGGGAGAAATCGATAAGTGGTGGACATTGATCAAGAATATGAAGCATAATGGAGATATCCAACCAATGGGGTCTAAGGAATTCTAGAAAAAAATTGATAAATATTTTTCTCACACTCTCTGATATAAGATGGAAAGATATTTCCTTCCCCTTAAGAAAAAAAGATGATGAATCTATCATGTAATATGAGGAAAAATTCAAATTAATTGAATGATATGCCTTCATATTTTTCATTTCCCAATATTTCAAGGTTGACTTCTTTTTTGGTGGGCTAAAACCTAGTATATGAAAAGCCCTGGTGATCCATGACTTTGATGGATATGAGGAAATTGTCTAATATTCCTTCAAAGTTGAAATACAGATTTAAAAATATTAAGTGTTTCATGAGGATATGAATTGGAAATTAGATTTTATGTTTGACGGTTTGATGGAAAATTCTAATGGTCCCAAGAAATTTCAACATCCCACTTTTAAAGGTTTGGAAATAAGCACCCCTAGAATATCATAAGGGGGGAAGAAATGATTTTGGTGTGGGGTGGAAAGACACCTAGCGAGTGATTTCCGACAGGATAAACCCACCAATATGATGTAGGAAGGAATCCTCTAGTAAACACTTAGAGCATAGTTCATTATTTCAACTATAGGGAACCTGGGTACTTTGAAAACCAATGAACAAAGATAAGTGTCTTCATAGAAACCAATAACCTCCAAGGTAGTAATGGAGGTATTTTTCCATCACAATCACTGAGGTGGATCCCAACAATGAAGTGGTGATATGTACGGTAGTTATTTATTCAATAATATCAAATGTGATTTTTAACTCTCATTCAACTCATTCCTTCATATCACCAAAGTTTAGAATAATTATTTAAACACCACAAAAAACCATGGAAGTATAACAATCGGTGAAAATAAAAAATTGGGAAATTATTATAACCTAAGTATATAACTCATACCATGTAAAAAAATTAGGATTAACATCCTAGAGAGATTTTTCATACTCCCTTTGGTGGATTTTAATGAAATTATGGGTATTTATTCACTTTTCATATATATTTTGCAACATAAATTTCCACAATAAGGAAATCACTATCCCTATAGTGAATCATCTCATGATTCTATATAAGTGAAAGGTGGAGGAAAAATATTATTTACCACCAAAATCTCGAGAATTAATGTTTTTGTCCTTAAAGAAAGCATATCTAGCTCAAATTATTGATTCTGAGGAAAGGATCACCCTTGAACACATGCCCATTGTGATGAAATATACTGATGTGTTTCCAAAAAAAATCTAGTCTTCCTCCTAGTTGAGATTTTGAGTTTTCAATCAAGATTATACCTAGGTTGTAACAATTATCCAATACTCTATAGAGAATGGATATTGTGTAACATGAGGGTATGAATAATAAAATGTTGAATAATATGGATAAAGAGTTTATACGTACAAATGCTTCATCATGGGGTGAATCATCTCTCTTTATCAAGAATAAGGATGGGTCAATAATCCTATACATTGATTATCATGTTATCAATAAGATCATGATAATGAACTAGTATCTTGTTCCACAGATTGATGACTTTTTCGATCAGCTATGTGGAGCACAATACTTCTCCAAGGTGGATCTGCATAAAAAATATTACTAAGTTAGGGTGAAGGAGTATATTCCTAAGACTTATTTTCATATAAGGTATGGGCACTTTTATTTAATATTAATTCCTTAAAGACTCACTAAATCTCAATAATTATTTATGGACATGATGAATATTGTATTTAGAGACTACCTAAAAAAATTGTTGTGTTATTTATAGATAATATTCTAATATTTCCAAAATAAAAGAGTAGAATGAGGAGTTTCTAAGAACTATGCTAAAACCATTAACAAGGGAGAATCTTTATGAAAAATATGACAAATTTGGTTTTTGGACAAAGAAAGTCTCATTCTATGGGAATATCATCATAATCAATGGGATATATGTGGACCCTTAAAAATATAATAAATTGAAAGTTGGATGAGTCTAAAATATATGATAGATATCATTGTTTTCCTTTCATTATTCAGGTAATATCATCGATTTTTGAGAAATTTATCATGATTATCAAACCCTATAACCATGATAACTTAGAAGGAAGTAAGGTTTTATTAGAAGGATAAATTTGAATATGTAATTAAGGATTAAAAAAAAGAGTCTTATCACTGTACCTATAATAACACTACCCATAGTTGGAGAACTTTTTGTGGTATTCAGTGACTCTTTGGAGAAGGGATTGGGATGTGTGTTAATGTAAATTTAAAAATGGATATCCTATGATTCAAGGAAGTTGATTTTTCATAAATAGAGTTTCCAAACACATGATAGGGATTTGGATGTAGTGATAATTTATTTGAAAATATGGCATCATTATCTCTTTGGAGAGATGTGTAAAATATATACATACCACAAAATCCTCAAATATATATTCATATATAAATATATGAATATGCACCAGAAAAGATATTTATATATGTTAAATAATTATAGTTGTTCAATTAACTACCTTCATGGGAATGAAAATAAATTTGTTGATTCCCTATGTATATGGGATCCATAAATTCTATCATTAATGAGAATTTGCAGGGATATGATCTTCTTAGATTTTAAAAGGATGGGAATAGGAATCTTAAATGGAGGAACATCATCAATACATTCACAGATGATTTCTCAATAATCTATTTAGAATAGGATAAACTAGTCTCAAAGAGATGATGTGGGACTTCAGAAGAAAGTGGAAGCTATAATAAAGAGGATATCCTCATAGATCAATTTAAATTTATAAGGAATTGTTATATTTGGGTCACGATTATGTGTACCATCAAAACCTGAGTTAAAGAATGATTTGTTGGATGATTCACATAGTTTTACTCTCTTAATTCATCCAAGAATACAAATATGTATTGAGATATCATAAATAAATATTGGTGGGACAATATGAAGAACGTGATAACAAAATATACATCAAAATTCATTGTATGTTATAAAGTGAAGGAAGAGAGGTAGAAATCCAAGGAGATGATGCAACCATTACTTATACCTACAAGGAAATTAGAAAATATCATCATGGAATTTATCACTGGTTATCAAAATATATCAAGTGTAAATAATTGTATCTAGGTTATGTTGGATCCTCTTAAAAATATTTCACACTTCATTACAATTAGAGAGGATTTATCAATTGATTAAGTTTCAAGGATATAAATTAGATAAGTGGTGAGGATACACGAAAAAACACTATCGATTGTATCAGACCGAGATACAAGATTTATCTCTATGTTAATGAATTGTGTCCAATATGCTCTAAATACTTAGTTGAACATTAGTATGGATTATCATCCTCAAACTAATGGACAATCTTATCAGACTATCCAGACTCTTGAGGATATATTGAGAGCATGGTAAATTGACTTCAAAGTTGTATGGGATCAATATATTTTTCTAGTTGAGTTCTCATAAAATAAAAGTGTCCACTCAAGCATCCAAATGGCCCCCTATGAATCCCTATATGATAAGGGGTGAAGAACACCAACATGTTGGGACGAAGTTAGGGAAACATAAACTACTAGGCCTTGAAATGATCTAGGAAATGGTAGAAAAGGTCAGGGAAATTGTAACACCCCAAGATTTTATGAGATATATTATATTTAATTTCATTTATTTATTGTGTTGTACACTACACCAAGATTATCTTTCATTATATGAAATACCGTATTAGATTGCAATATATGAAACACTATTCTTGGCTTGTGTTGCATGCAATTACAAGTACTTTTGATTGAATTCATTTCACGTAACACCAAGTATAGATTTTTTCAATATATAAAATAAGTTTTGATTATGTTATACGCAACACCAAAGGAATATTTCAGTACACTCAAAACTGAATTGTCTTGCGTTACACGCAAGAGTAACCTTCCTCGATATCTTGTGTTGTATGTGATACTGAGTTTCACTAAACAACAATATATTATTATATTATTATTTAAATAGGATATAAAATAGAAATTAAAAAAAGTATTAACCACATTTTTAATTCTATATAAAGTTATCATTCATCTTACACATGATATGAGAACAAAATCAATTTTTCAAATAAAAGAATTATTTTTCAAAAAAATGCAGTTTTTTCGCCTTTTGATGGCGCACCCATTTTAAATATAGTTTTTGACATGGTTATAAGTTAAATTTGACAAATTAAACATATTATTTGGAATCAGGATATAAAAATTTACTTTGGATAAATTTTTTATATTTTTCTGATAACTTTCATATTTTGATGAATAGTACAAATATGCTAAATTTTTAATTAAAAACAAATTTTTTCATCGAGATAATTTATATGGTTAAATTATAATATTGAATGGTTTTAAAGTATAAATATAATAGATTTTTACTACTTAATATAATTTATGTCATTATCATTAATTTTACATTGAATTCATAGGTAAAAACATTTCAATCTTTTGCAATGTTTTAACTTTTAACACATGTTTTCTCAACAACGGGATTAATTTTAAATTAATTACAGAAAATGTTTTATTTTGAATTTGTAAAAATGGATTACATTTTTGGAATCAGGAGTTTCAAAATGTTTAAATAGGTAACTTTTGTTTGTAGACATTATGAATAGTAACTATGGTAAATTTTATTTACCACAGTTAAAGGTTAATCGGGTAATTAAGGTTAAAAATAATATTATAAAATTACCCTAATACATTTCTTAATATAATTGGATGATTATATTTTTTCCAAAACCATACTTGGATCAAAATGGTATCTGTTGGAACTCACTTGGATGAGATTAAGACATTTGATTTATTTTATTTAAAGAAAAGTCAAATATGTCTCACTCAAACATTAATAATTAAATTATTTTTAATATATAGATATATATAATATAAATTAGATTATAAATATTCATTTGAAATATAAAATGTTTTATTTATCATTAAAATTTATTTGTAATTTTTAAGGAATATATAATTACCTTAATAGCTTATACTTTAATGATGCTGAAATTATTTATTTAATGAAAAATCAATAATATAGTTCTTATTAAAATAACAATACCCATAAAAGGCTCAAAAACTTGACCAAAACTTTTTGGTCGAGTATATATAAACCATACGCATACATGGGTTGACTTTTAGATCATTTGGAGACTTATAAAAGTTATTATGACACTTATATTATTTTATTTTAAATGATGTAAAAGTTTTCACCTTCATAATTTAAAAAATATAACATTTTAAATGAAGGGGTTTTCAGAAGATAAATTATAATAAAAGTATTCTTATGAGATCTAGTATATTTATCTTCATCATGTTATTTTATTTTTAATTTTTATGCAACAAATATGTATATTAAATAATTATACCAAAATGTTGTGGTAATTATTTTATTAAGAGAAATATAAAATAACTGGTTTTAAAAATATTAAAATAAATATTATATGAACTAATTAATGTAATCCACGAATTTTATAGATGAATATGAAATTTTAGGAATCTATTAAACATTTTAGTTTGAATATATCATCTGTGGTGATTTTATATAAATTCAAAAAAATGAATAGGGTCAAAATTGACACTATTGGTATTTTATAAAATAACATATTATTAAATTATTTAAAAATAAAAAATATATATATTTAAAAATTAAAAATTATTTGATCTAAAATGTGATAAAGTATCCAATTTTGGGAAATTCACAACACATAATTAAGTATTTATAACCATTTAAATTTTATAATATTATTACCACAGATAAAATTAAATAGATTAAATAAAGATAAATCAAAATGATAAGGTTTAAAATAAATTGAAAACATGTCTAAAATTTATCTGTTGATGATATTAAAATCCTATTTCATCTCATTTTCTAATTTGAGTCATTTTTTTGGTTTTTATGTGGGGTTTGAGTTTATTATAAATTAATATTTTTGGGGTTTCCAAAAGTGACCCTCTCCTCTCTTATAAAAGGGAACCTCCTCCCTCTTATCTTCACTCCATTTTGAGCCTTCAAACTTGGCCAAACCCTTTCCATTTCCCTTCTACACTTCTCTAACAACATATTATAGGTCCTGGTCTTCTTCAAATACTAACTTTAGTGCCTTAAGAGGATGTTTAGGAGAGGCACGTCGAAGAAGAGGTAATATCCTTTACTAATTCTTTCAAATTTCATTCTTCTTCTACATCCTCTATATGAGTTGTTTAATTATTAAGTAATAACTCCAGTATCACTTGTATATTGATATGTTATTATGAATATGAAATAACTATATTCCATCTTCTATCCATCCTATGAGAAATAAAATCACCACGTGTGCGTACGTACAGCCTACCGTCTCCACATCGTGGCGTAATCTATTTTTCATCACTGACATACTTGGATGGGTATAATGATGGAATAAATAACTATATATTATTATTTTAAAGTGATATTGATTATGAAATATTATACACCATACACTTTTATACAATTCCACATTCATAGGAATGATATTGTCACTCGTATGTACGTATGGCCTACCATCTCCATGATGTGATGTGTTTCGTTTTACATGATCTTCATTGAAGAATGATTATATAAATGTATTTAATGAATAAATATGATATATATTATACTAATACCATTATTTAAATGATATAAATATAACCTAAAAATAGGAGTAAGAATTTATTCGACAAAACATATATAAGAACATAAAGTAGATAACACCTGAATAACAAGTAACAATGGAATGTTACTAACAAACAGATAGTAATATGACCATATATGATATCATAAAAATTATTATGATTCTGGAATAAGTCAATGACATTATTTGACATCATTTAAATCATTATACATGAGGTTCGGATACGTACAATGTAGAGACCCAGATTTCTATGTAATTTTTTTTAATTATATGGAATTATTACGAGTCAGTGAAAATAGATGGCGCGTGATTCCGAGGCCTAGAGTTCTTGGAATTAATTTACAAAAAAAATCAGGTACGTTCAGTACATTCATGAAAATTATTTTCTAACTTTTGAACTGTTGTTCGGATTAAAAATCTGAGGGCACCGTTGAATCTGCAGCTCTGGGATTCACTTAAAGGAGGCTTTACTTTGACCACAGTAGGTCCAGAGAAAAAGTTAAGAATTACGACTGTTTAAAAAAATGAAATAAAATAATTTTAATATTTTATTTTTTATCCTCCAACGAAAAGGCAAAGGGGTGGGTCCAGTGATGGGTCAAGCCAATAAATGGCTTGACCTTCCAACCCTAAGTAATGATGTCGTTGGGGAATTAGGAACCTTCCTAATTGATTATCCCCATTAAACTCCAACGTTGTTACTTACCCTTCCCCTCCCCTATATATATGGAGATTGGGGAGAGGTAACATTATAGCTTTGCCAAACAACGAAGTACGGAAGGAGCACCGCGATGTCGTGCCCTTAGAGGATAGAGCTGAACCCAACGGGAGGTCACAGATGACACCGAACCATGAACCGGAGGACGACGTATGAGCGGAGTTGTAACGCCCCAACCCTAGTTACCCAGAGTTGGTGAATTATTACATAACATTGGAATAATCACAAGGGATAAAATCCTGAAATACCAATCAGTTTAGTAGCCTTGGAAATACTAGATACATTCATAAGTTTTACATTACATTATAAAATGAAAAACTAAAACAACATAGTCTCCATAGGCCACACTCATAGCCCTTAGTTTATCCCTGCAGGTCAGTCATAATATGATTCTTCGCATCTTGAGAAAAATGAAATATAGAAAGGGGTGAACACATATTCTCGGTAAGGATAACAATATAGAGGAAACTTTCATAAATAAGCATAAACATTTAAGGAAATGAAAGAATAAAAAAATCCTTTTAAACTTGAACTTTTGCATAATAAGGAAAATATAAAATCAAATAATTCCATTTAATTATTCACATGGATATTCTACTAGTCAAATAATCACATGCAACATCAATAGCCACTTTCATAATGATGTAATGCATAATGTCAGGCTTCATAACCACATAGTCAAGGCCTTGTTCCAAGACTACAAATAATATTTTTTCAAGGACTTGTTCCAAGACACTAGTGTGTCTCATGAGACCTACCGATGCATCGAGGAGCTATAGTGGGCTCCACCCATCACTTACTAAGTCCAATGCATTCCTCATATGAAATGGTTTAAACATAACATAAACATTCATATTAAAACTAGCATATGAAATGTCAATACTTTATCCATAAACCATGAATGGTGTAAAAATAACACATCCACAGTAAAACATATAACAAAACCTTCAATACTGTATGGAAGTTTTGTATCATAATAAATCAACTTCAAATAAGCTTATAATCCATCAAAGGATGTTGACATAGATGAAATCAAAACTTTTTTTAGAGAAATATCTCTTTATATTTTGAAACCATTTAAAAGTCATATAATTATAAAAGAAAAAAAAAATTGAAATATTTTTATAATCTTATAAGGGAAGTTTCGACAATGTTATAACGGTGGAAAATAGTAGCACTTGCTGTATAAGTTAAAAAAACATTCTTACCTTAATTTTTTGGAAAAGTTCATAAGGTACCTTGTTTGGAAAATGATGAAAAGATTCCTTTCAAAATATATAAGTTCAAATAAGGGAATAAATGAATTTAACCCATTGTCCAGTAAATAGTAAAAAATGTTTTGAATTATATTTTTAAGAAAACATGGATGTGGATGATAAATAGGTCCCAGTAGATACTCACGTATAAAACAACCTCAGATAATAAAGAGATTGTGAAATTAACCCTTACCTTGTACTTTTCCTTGGTCGAGGGTAGGTTAAAATCATGTATAATGGTGATATAATTGTTATTAAATTATACAAGAACCATATACATTAATATGATATCATATATGATCTTCTAATATTACTTTGTTAATTATATTTGAGTAGTATCATCATTTCGGGTGTTAACTGATTCATTTTCCTTTATATGCTTTGTTAAGTAAGTAATGTTTTTTATATATAGGATGTATATTATTCGTATTAAGAATTATATTAAGTCTTTAGACATTATTTTTTTAATAATCAAATGAAAATTAGTCTTGAATGGATACGATGGGGACTGAATCTCATCGCGTTCGTGGAGACGGTAATCCGTACGTACGCACGAGCGAAAATATCATTATTTTGATATTAATATCATATATAATTGGATGGTATATCATATATACATAATAATTATCATTTTTTATTTTTTATTTACATCATTTATACTCATTATTATACCCATCCAAATGATGAAGTGTTTGAATAACAAACTACACCACGACATGCATACGGTAATCTGTACGTACGCACATATGGTGAATTTCTCATTTATAGGATGGATAGAATAATGAATATGGTTGTAACATTTTTATAATAACATCAAATTATATAGAATATACTAGAGTTATTATTTTATAATGGAAACAACAAATAAATATGAAGTGGAAGAAGAAATGAACATGAAAGAGGTGATGAAATATTTACCTCTTCTTCAGGTTCTTCTTTTTGATTTGACCAAAAGGGCTCCATAGGTTAGATTTATAACTAAAGTAAGGCCTCTGGGATAAAGGGAGGAAAGTTGGGAGGATATTTAGGCAGAGGTTGGCCGATCCAAATGGCTTTTAAGGTGTGAATTTGATAGAAGGTGAAGTGACCTTTTATAAGAGAGGTGAGGGTCACTTTAGGAAAAGCTTGAAATATTATTTTATAGTAAAATAATTTTCGGTTTATAATGGCTAAAAAATGAATTATTTAAATGATAAGTTGGGTATGGGTCCAAAAACTCTCTACCAATAGGTTTTTGATAGGTTTAGGTCATCATATTAACCTTATCCTTTAGATTTAACTCTTAGTTAAATAGTTTTTTATTTACCATGTCTCTTTGTATTTTATATTATTTAGTTAATAAACATACTATAACATGCCAATATAACCCCATGTGGTTAATTACTAATATATATAACTTTATCTAAGTCATTTGGCAGAACCTTATATATTTAGGAATATTATATCAATTAATAATATAATATTTGTTTTAAAAACTCAATTATGTCAATTTTGACACTATTTGGTATTTCATTTTTTTCAAAACCATATAAACTTTATCACTTAGAATAAAATTTATTTAACAAACCATAACATGTCATATTAACATAGAAAATTATTTTAATTCATCATAAGTCTCAACTTACATTTATTTAGATATTTATAATATCAATTATTTCAATATTTCATTAATAAGGTAATTACTGCATCATCATTGTGTCATAAATAAACTAAATTATTTAATGTATAAAAATTATAAATAAAATACCATTATTTAGGATATATTTTTATATTTCTAATGAATATTTATAGTCGAATTTATATTGTGTTTAACCCTATATTGAAAAAATTTTAGTTATTAAACATTGAATTTAACTCTTTTAACTCTTATTTAAATAAAATAATAATAAATGTCCTAATCTAATCCAAGTGAACCAAATGGGATAATATTTTATTTATAAGGTTGTTTTTTGTTTAATTACACTTATCCAATAGAATTAGGACATGTTTTAGGGTAATTATAATATCATTTTTACCCTTAATTACCCTATTTACTTTTTATAGTGGTAAATAAAAAAAAGTTTCTATTCACCAAAAATTGTTTTCATCTTATTGAACCACATTTTACTTAATAATATTAACTATCTCTTGGATTTTTGAAATTAAACTAACAGAAGTGGTAAAATTATGTTTTATACAAATTTGTAAATGCTCTTAGAAGATGGGTACAAGACGGTAAAAAGTTCAATAAAATTTTATATATCTAAACTTATTATAAAATGAATCCAATTAATTAAATTGAACATATATAGTTATTATGTATCTATTTTGACCTAAAATAAATTTAAATAAAATAAATAATTATTTAAATAAAATTTCGGATTTAACCAATAATGTATTGTTTTTCACTATTCATCAAAAATTGAAAGTTTTCAGAAAAATACCAAAAATTCACCCTAAAAGAATTTCAATATTATGAATCCAAAAATGAAGTCAATTTTGAAAGATAAAATTTATAAAATTTCAAAAAGTGGGTATTACTATTCATAACGGCTATTTTGATTGGATGTGGTGTGTTTGAACTCGAAGTTGCATACAACACAAGCTATTGTACTATTCAAAAGGAAATGTATTGTGGAAGCTTGGGGTGTTATAGGAGTCTTTGGAAGCTTGTTGCGGGAATAAAGAACACCAACCCACCTTCAAGCGTAGGCATTTCTCCAACGGGTTCGGGGTAGGGGTTTATTCGATTATGCATTTTAAATGTTTTCCTCTTCCCCGTTCTTGAATAATACGAAGAACGCTGGTCAACTGACTAATGGGTTGACCCATGATTCATTCATTTTTGTGTGTGGTTATTGCGGGGTATCTTTGTGTGGTTTATCTTAATTTAAATTCCAAGAGTTTGTTAAACACTTAACCTGCCTCATGTTTTCGAGCTAACGCATAGGGCACGGGCCTAACAAACCGGGCCCGAACCCTCCATTACTTTTATAATTTCTCACCTCCATGGAACACCGACGGCAAGGAAATACTGACCAGCTACATTGGGGATAGCGCGTAGATGCATTCCACAAGAAGAGGTCGTGGCCCAAAGTCGCGCTGGTAATCAGAGTGGCCAGCATCAGCAAGCCACGGAGGAGGTGTGGCGTGCCGTCACGCGCTGCCGATGAACAAAGGAGGTCACATCTCGTCAGCCACAGCAATCAAAGGAAGGCAGATGGTACACCAGTCGGCCACAAGTGATGGTGCGGCGTGTCGTCACGCGCCACTAGAGAGGTTGGCCGGCATGCCGGCCGGTGATGATGGAACCAGCGGAATGGAGGTGGGGCGCACCCCCGGGGGCACCCTCACATGGCACCAAGGCTGAAACCTGCGATAGCCGCTGTAGGAGCAGGGATCCGCCGGTTCAACCAGAGGCCAGTGGACGAGGTGCATGCCAACAGCACGCCCGGTGGCAAAGTCATGACACAGAGGACTCGCGGTGCCACGTGGCACCACGTTGGGCCAATCCTCATGGGTTTACCCGCTGATATGGCTCCGCGTCACGTCAGCCCTACATGGATGCGCCGCATCTGGGTATCCCTGGTAGCCCACACAGTCGGGTCAGCCTAGCAAATAGACCCTCCGCTCAACGGGCCGACCCGGGGCCCAGTAGGGCAACCCACAGCCTAGCGGCTTGACCCGCGGCCCAGCTGGGTCGAGCTGGGCCCAGCGGGCTGGGTGGACCTGGGTTGGGTTGGACCCGAGTCAGGTCGAGTCGACCCAAGTCAATTTGGGTCAGCCCATGCCGAACCAGGTTGGGTTGGTCTGACCAAGGCGGACCGGACCTAGACCTAGTACAGACCAGTTACACAAAACTGGCCATAACTCCTAAACCGGACGTCTGTTTGACGAAATGTCTATGGCATCATGATACTTATAGAGAGACTATACTATTGACTTACTCCATGAGAGTTTTGGAGAAACTTGGAGTACATCTAGGTTGGATCACACCTGAATCCAACTGGGCCCTCACTACTGAAATGTCAATAACGCACAGATCGGGTGTCTGATTGACGTGCCTTCTGTTATGTTGGAACTCTTATGACATGTCAGACCATCGGGTTAATTTCTTGTCAGACTTCATGCTGTTTAAAATACAACTAATGTCTTGGGAGGCGGTTCTCCCAATCGCGCTATGTACAGAACCCTACGACTGGTTGAGACTTGACGACTTCTAACCGTTTCGACTCGGAGTGACTCGACAAGCCCAGTGGAGAGAGCCTCTGTGTGACGCGGCAGACCCATGGTGGGGAGCGCCTCTATGTAATTGGTCATACCAATGGTATTTGACAAGAGAGGTACCTTAGTAGTCAATGAGGGGGAGCGCCTCTATGTGATGTGGCAGACCCACGGTGGGGAGCGCCTCTATGTGACGCGGAAAACCCACGGTACTCAATAGGATGAGTACCTCAGAAGTCCATGGTTAGTGGGAAGTGCCTCTCTATGACACGGAAATCCCACTGTACTCGTTATAGGAGGATTTCTCTAGAAGCTGAGGTGTTCGACATTGTGATTGGGAATGATACATGTTACTACCCCTAGAGAATATTGTGGCTAGCTGTCGGCATTCATAGCGATCCTATGTGGGTCAGCCTCATGATCTTGTTTCTTTGAGTTGTATACCTGGTTTGAGTTGTGTCTATTTCTTTGTGCTTTGTGATTGGGATCATGCTTTGTGTTTTTTCCTTGTGGAATTATGAGATACCTTCGAGGGTCTCGGGGTACCTACTGATTATCTTTATACTCACCCCTACACGAGCTACGCCTGCACCTTATTGTGTCTTGTATAGATGATGAGTAGATGGGATGATGTTTGAGGGAGCCAGGACTAGGCGGTACATAGAGGAGACGGGCGAACGTGGAGTACTGAGGAGGCTATATGTGCCTACCCTTTAGGTAGTATCCTCGGAGTACGACTCAGTAGCTGTTTTCCCATTTTCATTTTTATTGTTCCTTTAAGTTGTATTTGTACTTTTCTATTGTACTCGTACTTTCATTTGGGCTTGTATTCTGGCCCCTTTTACTTTCAACACTCCTTTTTCTACAGTATTTTTCTTCACAGTTTCTTCTTGTTGTGTTCTCAAACCATGTGTTGTACAGGATTAAAGTAAATTCCTTCCTGTTTAGGGAATACATCTTTGGTGCTAGTCACCAGCCCCTGGCCTATGGAAGGTGGCATTTGGGTAGTCACGATAAGGGCCCCAGGGGACAGGTCGTGACAACTTGTATTAGAGGAGTTCAGTTCTACCAGAGAACTAGGGCTCTGATCTTTTCTATGATGAAATAGTGTTAAGTGTTATGAGTGTGGTTTTCAGTTCAGGGAGTCCAGTGTTGGTGTGGTGGATGACGTATCCATACACTAGAACCCTAAACTAGGATTTCTGACTCAGTGCACAAAAACACTGATTGCATGTGTTTTGAACAGTTTTCTTTTTGATCTCTTGAGTCAGCTCACCATGTATAACTTATTGATCATGGAACACCTATTTTCTTTTAGGATGCCTACATGTAGACAGCTAGCCAAGAATCCTGATAGAGTATGTGATAACGACCCAACGAACGATGAGGCCTCAGTGCAGGTCCCTCTTACAGTGTTAGAAATTTCGGGTGGTGTACCAGCAACACCACTACTCGTTGGGTAGCCAATGCCATTAGGTCCACCATTAGAGGATGCACGCCAACTGAGCATGTTGCACGAGTTCCAATGATAGAGGCCTCTGATGTTCCGAGGAGATATGTAACTACAGGCGGTTGAGGACTGGATAGAGGTTATGGCTAGAGTTTTTCTCTTAGTTGGGAGACCAGCTGATTTTATAGTGATCCTAGAAGCCATCCTTTTTTAGGCAGTAGCAGAGAGATGGTGGAGCCTGATGCTCTAGATACAGGACGAGGTGACCCTCATGTAGGAGGAATTCAAGGGCCTTTTAGGGTAGAGTTCATCCCATCAACCTTACGCTCTGTGCGTATACAGGAGATGTTGCACTTATAGTAGGACTGCGTAACAGTGGACTAGTACTCGGCGAGGTTTACTGACCTCTCCTACTACTACACTAACATGGTACTGGACCATTTTTTCATGGCTTAGACCCTTGAGTAGGGTCTTTGATGGGATATCAGAGTATTGATGGTATCTCTCAGCATACCAACTCAGGTTGGGGTGCTAGAGCGGGAACTTTTAGTGGATAGCTTCCTAGCTGAACAGGCACTGATAGTGAGACCCACCACCAGGCAACACGCGGAAGAGTCATTTGTGGCTGGTAGTAGACAAGGGATTCAATCAAGACATTACCTGGATTGATGAACTTCCTACTAACTTACTTCCTTTTAATAATAAATATCTTAATATGTTTCTGTCTTTTATACTTTTTTAATTCTTTTCCTTTATATTTATAGTTCCTTGGTTTTCTGGCCAGGCACCAACTTATAAAAAATTATAATGAATTCCCCAATCATTTCCTATATAAACCCACCCAAGCTCTCATTCTCATCACTCAAAAACCTTGGAGAATGTATTTACTCTTCCCTCTCATCCCTAGAGTCCTAAAAATATTCCCCTAATATCTCAAGCGTCCCCTCCTAAGCATTTAGAGTCATAATATTGGGTTAAGGGATCCTCACCTTCTCTTATTTATTCAAGGTTATTTATTATCTTATGCCTTCTGTTTATAATTCCTAATGTTGGTATGTGTATTTCCATGTCCCTATTACTGACCTTTTGATTTCAAAATGATGAGAGACCCATTTTTCTCCCATCAAACCATTTTATGAATTTTTATGTGTTGTTGTTATGTTGATGAAATTTCTTCATGATTTTATATGTCAAAAAAATTATGTAGTGAATACCACATCTATATCCTATCAATGGTTTTCACCATTATACACTTATACTTATTTGTCTTGGGACATAAATGTATGTTTTATACACTCCTTGATCATAGAATAAATTATTATTATGAATGAATCCATGTTTTATGGTCTATGAGGAACCCTTAAGCATTATAATGAAATTAAATTGATGGGTGCGGCCGGAATTTTATAGCGCTCCAATGCATTGGGTAATGTTTAGTCTCATGAGACTTCATGTTGGGATAATGAGTAACATGATTAATTTATGGGACATTATCCATCGTGATTTATTTGAATTTATCTTTGAACTATGTTTATGATTAAGTGTTTTATATTGTTTCTACATTTTCCATGTTGCATTTATGATTATCATTATATATCATGTCTCATTGATCATGTTTTTTATTCTTACTCCTTTTTTATATTCATATTTTCAATCATCTGTTATTTTATCCATGTTATTCCATGTTTATCCACTTATAGGCATTTATAGATCACCCCTTTATTATGTATGTCCCCTGGTTATCCCATGAATTTTTAAGTATGGGAATTTTGATGATGTTTTCAGTAATGTTGATGTATTTCATATTTTAAGATGTTATGTAATATACCAAATTCCCAAAGACACTAGAATTATTTATCTTTAAGTTTTTATTATGTGTAATATTTTGTAATAGATGATGAATTAATATGTAATAAATAGAATGGTAGTCATATTTTTTGAAAACATTTCTTGGTTGTCTAGAATACTAATAAAGGTAACTTGAAAATTATTTAAATTCATCTAGACAAAAGAATGTAATTATTTATTTAGGAACTAAAAAAATATTATTTAATGGTCCATTTTTTACCTAACTTCCAGAAATGTATAATTTTACATCTACAATTATGCTTCTATGAAAGGACTTGATTATGTCCAAATGTAAAATGATCGGGTAATTGCTTATGCTTTGCGTCAGATGAATCCTCATGAGTTAAATTTCCCTACACATGATCGTGAATTAGATTCTATTTTTTTATCATTAAAAATTTGGAGGGACAATTTATATGGATTAATGTGTCAAATATATAATTGTAAAAATTATTTGAAGTATATATTCACTCATAAATCATTTAACATGAGATAAATAATATGGATGGAACTAATCAATGATTGTGATTGTTGGACTCATTTACACCCTATAAAACAAAATAGAGTGGTTAATGCATTGATTCAAAAAAAATCTACATTAACCATCTTAGGTTTGGAACATGACCCTATAGTTAATGATTTGATGAACTTTTTACTTAATGTTATGGATGTAGTGACAACCTCAATTTTGTTTTAGGATTCAGTACAGTCAACTTTTTCAGAAATAATTATGTAATATCAAAAGGAGGATAAATCATTGCAGAAAAAGGTATATTTCATTAAGAAGGGTATATTACTAGATTTTATTATTAAAGAAGAAAGTGTTCTATGATTTGGAAAAATATTATGTGTTCCTTTTGATTCCCAGTTTTGGAATGAGTTATTGAGTAAAGATCATAGTTCTCAATTTTTTGTTCATCAGAGTACCACTAAGATGTAAAGATACCTTCAGGAGTATTACTGGTTATATGGAATGAATATAGATATTGGAGAATTACCAGGAAGTGTTATAATTTTCAAATGGTTAAAGAAGAATGAAAATTACTGAAAGGGATGCTTCTACCTTTTCTAATTCCAGAGTTAAAATGGGGAAATATATCCTTGGATTTCATAGTAGGATTGAAAATGAATTCTCTATGTAAGAATGTGATTTGTCCTATTATATATATATTTACTAAATATTCACATTTCCTACCAATTTGAGATAAAATGTATTAAAATCATATATTTTTTACTTTACCTAAAGGATATAGACATATTACATGGATTGCCTCTCTCCATTGTATATGAACATGATCCCCAGTTCAAATCTAATTTTTTGAATTGAATTCATTATTTCTAGGTAATGAATTAAATTTCATTACAGATTTTCTTCCAAAATCAGAGGGATGGTTGGAGAGATTAATTCAAACTATGGGGGTATGATTATTTCTTGTTCATTGTATTATCAAAGAATTTGGATCAACATCATTCTTTTTTTGAGTTTTCTTATATTATAAATTTTCATTCCAATATATAGATGGAACCATTTGAGGAATTATATTAAAATATATATTGAACACTTAGATTTTTTGATGAAGTAGAATATAAGAATATGATGTGATTATAGTTTTTCTAGGAAATAGATTAGAAGGTGTAGTTGATTCATCAATATATGAGTATGTCTCAGAGTAGGTAGAAAATGTATACTGATAACCAGAGGAATGATATTAATTTCTAGGTTTGTGGTTATGTATTTCTTAAAGATACTCCATGAAAAATGTGTTATGATTTTTTTTAATAAATAGAATTTATGTCCATGGTTCATTGGACCTTATTAAATCATATAAAATGTTTTATTAGTTGTCTACCGAGTGGCCTTTCCTTTGATATTATCCTAGGTATATAATCTATTTCATGTCTTAATGTTAAGGAAATATGTTCTGGATTTATCCCATGTTATGAGCCTGATATCAGTGTAATTTAAATAAGATATTCACTATGATAAATAACCCATTCATATTCCTAACTCTAAAGATACGGTGTGGTGGAACAAGGTTTTTGACCATGTTAAATATTTATGGAAAAACCATATGGTTGAATAGGAAACATAAGAATCTGAAAATGCTATGAGAGAAAGATATCCCCTCATGTTTAATAATTGAATAAATTTGATAGGATGAAATTTCAAAATGGGAGTAAGAATTTAACAACCCAGATAATGGTAGAATAAATCATTTTCATTATTATTAATATAAATTGCATATTTATTTTCACTATAAAATAATAAGTAATTTTTAAAAATCTAAAACGTTATATTTTTATCTAAATTAATTTATTATAAGGTTTTAATAAAAAATTAATTTCTAAATTTTATAATTTTAATTTTAAAATATAAATATTATTTTTTAAATCATAATATCAAAATTTACTTTGGGTGAAATTTTGGGATATTTCTCAAAATATAGATTTTTCATTGATTGGTAAAATAATATTGATTTTTGTGAAAAAAAAATATATTCATTAATTTAAGTTACAATATTTTCATAATATTATTTAATGTTACATAAATATTATTTAATTATATTTAATCTACTTAATTTCTTTTTATAAACATTATAATTATTTTTAGTATGATTTTTTTTGGGTTTAATGGGAGATTTTTTTTAAAACAATTTTGAAATGCATAAATTTTCTATATTGTTATTTATTAAGATAATCCATAATTATAAATTTTTAAATGAAATTTATATATTATATATCATTAAATATTATTTTAGTTTCACAAAATTATTATTATTTGTCATAGAGTTAATATAAAGCCATTATTTTTTTCAAAATAATACTCTGCTTGAAAATTGATTTTTCAGACCATTTGTGGGGGTTTTTTAAATTTAATTCTTCTAATTATGTGTGTTGAATTTTGTTTAAATAATTATTATTTATACATTTTAATATCTTTAAAATAATTTTTTACCAAAATAAATAGTGAAAACAATTAAAAATAGCTCTCCCAGATATAGTAAGAATAGATTTACCAAGGGGTTGAACTAAGAATATAATGGTTAAAATGACCAAAAAATCTATCTGAAATCGAATTTATGACCATTTTTCGACCCTATTCCTTATATTATACATAATTCTCTCATATTTTCACAATGTGATATGAGAAAAATGTTTTTATAATTCATTCTTTTCAAAAATTACTATTGTTCCACTCACCTCACTTATAAAATCCACCCCCTCTACTCCTCTCTTCACAACATTAAAACCCAGTGGTTCGGTCATTATCTTCCAAAATACATTATATAATTCCCTCCTCTGATCATAGATGCATTATTTTGTGCATAAATTCAAATAAGTAATTCCTTTGGTGTAATCCAAAAGATGTTACCTGAAGAAGAGGTCACGTTTTCAACGAGTGTTTTTATTTTATATCTCCATCAACCTCATTAAATTATTATTAAAACATGCCAATATTATAACATAAAAATATAATATATAATTATATGTTATTATTTTAATTTCATAACCTAAATCATTCTCCTATTCCATAAAATGTGTTATGCAATCCTCATTCATGTTCACGGCGGACTACCGCCTCGCAAACCGAAGTCATTCATCTTTTCCATTACCACCTCTCATGGTTGGGTATATTGATGAATATAAGGTGTATATATATATATATATAATTAAACCATTGGAGTCCTTATATCATATATATACCTTTTTTTACTTTTCATTCCATAGGGGATAAAATAAAGTCGCACGTGTATATGGCAGACTATCTCCTCATGAAGCGATGCGATTCATTTTTTAATAACACTTCACATAAAAAGTAATAAGGGTAAATATAAGGAATATATGATATATAAATGGAATTATAATTATAATAAGTACATATATATCATTATTAAAATATAATATAAAATTTTATACCTTACCATTGTCAGTTACAGAAAAACGATAATGTCATTTATGGACGTGTGGACAACAGCCTTCACGAAGTGATGTGACTATCAGTTCAATACCAAACAATAGGGATGATATATTTAAGTTTAATTAAATAAATAATATGGTATATATTATATTATTATCATTCTAGGATGAAAAAATTTTATTTACCTATTTTCAATAATAATTTTTGAAAAATGGAAATGTTACTCATGTGTACGTATGGACTACCCTCTCTATGATTTTATCATATTTAATTTATCAAAAAAAATCAGGATTTGTATTAAAATAATAATTGAGTTTTAAATATTATAATTATGTCCTGATTTTTTTTATATGTTAAAATAATGACCTATTTGACAATATTCAACCTACCGAAGACATTTTTGACACATATGACAAATATTATCAAAACTTTTAAAGTAAAATTAATTGATTATTTAATAATATATAATATGGTAATAATTGAAATAAAAGGGATAATAAAATTTAAAATGGTTATCAATAAATTTTATAATTAATATACATTTATTATTTAGTAAAATAAAGAATGTATGTTACAAGTTAGACTCGATGTATGGGACTTCATCATAATTTCCTTTCATTGAGGTGTATATTGAGGTTACACACCTATATTATTTTACAAGTTCTATATACCATTCCATTAACATGTTATATCCATAACTAGTACACAACTTGTGCATTTTCACGGAATGATATTTTAATTACAATTTTTCATACACATTCTAAAAAATGTATGTGTGTCACTTGTTGGGAGTGGGGAGAAATTAGAAAAGAAAATAAGTAAGTGGGTTACTCGTCACACATGGAAATGAAGAGAATATCGGTAATGGTATGAGTAGTTTGAAGAATTCTCTATAACTATATATGTGAATTTATGTGAACAGGTGTATATAAATTAAATTATAGAATGCACAAAGTATGCATACAGGTTATATGATTTCAAATAGGAATATATTGTAAAAATGGAAGGTCGTATTTTGAATATTATGTCATGGAAAAAAGGTCTTATGTGTGAGATGATGGAATAAGATGAAATGTGGAAGTATAAATTCTCCTAATGTATCATGGTTATAAATATAAGGAGAATATACATTATAATCAATCAGTTTCCCTAAGAAACTGATGGATTATGTAATGATAGATAAACTATAAGATATTATCAAGGAGAGATCGATGTAAGATGAAATATCAGGGATATTATTAAAGAATATAGAAATGAAAGAGAATATAGTATGGTTTCGTGAGATAAATTGTGGTCAACATGGGTAGAGTGGGATAAAATGAAGCTGAAGAAGGAATTATATTGACCACTAATTAAAACATGAAAATTGTAAAAGTAATAAAAAAATTGAAATGTGAAAGTTTATATTGACTACTAATTTCTTAAGGTAGTGAACTTTTTCCCCATTAGATTATTGTTCCATTTACCACTACGATCACCTTTATGAATTCTTTATTATTTTTTATGATATCTTAGATAAACAATTTAGGATTTATTGATTAAATATGATAAATATTTTTCTAGTAGTGTAATTTATTATTTTCAACATCGTCAATATGTAAATGTGAAAAAAAATAAAAAATAATTTTTAAAAAATGAATTGTTCTAAAAATTGTAGATGAAATAATTATTTCTATTAAAATTCATGACTTGGGAAAAACATATTTTAAATTAATTATTAATGTTTTAATTATTAATGGATGTTTTTATATAAACATAAAACTATTGGTTTTTTGTTAGTATCTTCATATTAATGGATTTAGTTAACCAAAAAGTGGAACTCCAATATACATTTTAGTTTTCTATGGAAAAAAATAGGAAATTAGTGGTCAATATTGATGTGGTTAGAAGATACCACGTGTCTCTCACAAAACACGAAAATTGAAAGGTAATAAAAAAACATTAAAACATGAAAATTGAAATTTTTAATGTAACAGAATAGATATTTTTTTGATACAGAGAAAAAATAAAAATATGTTTACATATATGGTTTAATTAACAAAAATAAGGCTGAAAGATATAACAAATAACAATTGTTTTTAACTACATCTGTAGTGCCCTGTGGACTCAGAATCTCTTCTTTATTTGGTGTTATTAATAGCCAGACTGAATTTTTATGCAACTTCTGTATGTCGGTTGAAATTAATGTCATTCCTTAAGGTATTTAATAATAGCTTAGAAAAAAAACTAGGAAATATATTAAGTTTAACTCATCATAAAGGATAAATTTGTTCCTTATACATGTTCATACACATTTTATATTAATATTATTTATCACTATTGTGATGATATTTGAGAAAATGAATGTACCTAAGAGGTCTCTAGATCATTGTAGAGGCAATTGAGAAGGCTAGATTAGCATAGGAGTGTTGGGACAGTGTCGACATGGTCTTCCTCATAATAAAGTTTCTGGTATTTTAGATTGTAGAAAAGCGGTGATGAGGGAGATGATGAATGTTATGGAAACCAACCCAATATCCAACTATTTATCCATTGTCAGATTTAATATATTTTAAATCTAATTATCTTCTTTTAGGTATCTCCTGCACAACATGCCCCAAAGAAAAGAAATGGTAATAGAAACTATAATTAATCATATGATCACTATGTCTAAGAAAAATCATAATTAATCACAAAGCATATTGTTATTTGACATGAAATTGTCTGGTACAAAGGGAAGAGAGATACTAACCTCTTTTGATTTGTGTGCTATGTCATTAAATCCTTGATCATTGAAGATTTCATAGTTGATTTGGTTGGTGGGGATAAATGCAGTAAGAAGAGCTAAACTAATGTTTTGGGTTTTTTTTAAAGGCATTGATATCCCACCTGAATCATTTGATTGAGAATAACAACCAAGCTAAAATCAATTATTAAAACTGTTGTTGAATCATCATAAATTATGAGTGCGGTGATTATTATATTAATTTACATGTCAACCGCATCTGGAATGATCTCATGTTCCTCTATTGTACCATAAAAATCATATATATCATTAATAATGGTTATAAAACATCCTTTCCTCTCTAACTTTGCTATATTGTGGCTCTAATGACATCGCACAATACCACATAAGGTTTTCTATCATAGTTATTCTAAGAAAATATTCATTTTCCAAACTAAGTTCCACCCACCACCTGTATATAAAAATATACATTAATAATATCAACTATTAAAGAGGTGTGTGAGAAAATTGAAAATTTGATGACGGAGTCCTGCATACATTGCTATGTTTTTGAGCTGTTTTTGGTGAATATATTCCTCCATGTTAAATTCTAGCTTTTCAAGTCTCAGTAATGTGGGATTCCTCATCAACCAATGCCCTACTTCTATTTTCATACTCATCTGTAGGTTATAAATCAATTAAGATAATTATGTTGAGTTGGGAAAAGGATGCAAAGTTGTGCTGGATAAAATAGTTTTTGATTTCATTCTTACTGTAATGATGCCTAAAATATCATAAAGTCACTCCTTCTTGTATGAATTCATCTAAAACAATGAGAATATGATGACAGAAAGAACTTATAAGATGTACTGGTTGATGGAAAATAACCCAGTGATTGAAGGTTTCAATCCATCAGCTTGCCCCTTGGAATCTGTCCATGCAAAAACAGCTACAGAATCCATGGAAATTTAAACAATCGTGTTTTTTTCTAATTAAGTGGATAAAATTAACATAGTAATGAGAATATAGGTTTTAGAGGAGCCCTTTTCTTGCTGGTTCACCAAAGCAATCAACTGGAGAAATTAATACTGAGAGATGAGTGTGAGATTTCATCATACTCAGGATCGTCAGGCTGAAAAGTCCAGCTTCGCAAATCTCAACAATGTAGGGTTACTCATCTACCCATGCACCACTAGTATGTCCATACACATTTGCATGTCATAAATCAATTAATTTAATTCTATTGACTAGGGAAAATAATGAAAAAATTTGATGGATAAAATGGTTTGTGATTTCATTCTTGCTGTAATGATACCTACAATATCATAAAGGCACTCCCTGTATACATAAATCTAAATAAATAAGAATATAATGATAGAAATAACTTATAATACATATTAGTTAATGACAAATAACCTATCCATTGAAGGTTTCCATCAATCATCTTGGCCCCCATAAACTCACTATGCTAAAATAGCTTCAGAATCCAAGGAAATTCAAACAATCATGTCATGTGCCGATGAAGTGGATCAAAATTAAAACAGTAATGAGAATCTAGGTTTTAGATGAGCCCTTGTCTTACTGGGTCACCAAAACCATCAACTGGAGGGATGTAGACAAGGATATTATTGTGGGATTTCATCATAGTGAGGACCATCAGGTGGAAAAAATCAACATTATTGATTCTAAGGTAAGCACAATATTAATGGGACCTGATGAAGTGAATATTGAGAACAATACCTTCCCTAGGGTAAAAACCATTCATATATAATAACATGAAGGTAAATCTTAGATGTACATGGGACCTCCATAAACATCAATGTAATCTCTTCAAATAGCTCTTCCACATGTCAGAATAGTAAATTCCACTAATTCACAGAATCCATAAATGATACATACCAAAGGGGGCATGATAGCCCTCATGTTTTAGTAGCTAAAAAAATGTGCAGCCTCATAAAGTCTGAACCACAACATATGTGTATTCATTTCATTGGAAGGGCCTATAAAAAATTAATTATTTCAGTAAGGAAATGAATATATATAAATATAAAACATAAGTATAATTAAAACATCTTAATTAAGTGAATATGATTAATATATACTTTTAATTGAAGAATAGTTTCCTAGTAAATGAGAAAAAAAGATAGGTAAGCACATGAAGTTATAAAATAATATTCAATCATATATTTCCATCTTTTGCAAAAAAAAATATAATGTAATGAATGATTAATAAAAGATTAAAATACTCACAAGCTTAATCGTCGACAGTCAAATTATAATGGTTGTAATCATCCCTTTATCTTCTACAGAACTACTAAATTTCCTACTATTTAAATTCACTAAAAAATACAAACATAATATATGTGCATGAACAAACAGAAGAGTATTAATAAATTCAACACATGAGAGTTTCAATTTATGAATCACATGGCCTCATAATTTTTGAGTTATTAATTCATTCAGACAATTGAAATACAGGAATACAATTAAACAAAACAGTAAATGATATTTGTTACATAAAACAAAAAATGAATCACAAATAAAAAGTTGAACATAGAAAGTGAATTTTGGTAAGTCTATTCAAATTTTATTTTTATCCTGCATTTTTTTCATTTGTAACATCCTTTGAAGTTGAACCATCTTTGATGATTGTTTTTTTGACTTCCTCACCTATATCAAATATTTCTTGATCAAATTCTTGTTATAAATTCCTCTATAAGTAATTGGTTAATTAAAATGAGAGACAGTTTGAAAACATATTTTTGAAAAGTAAATTAAATGTGTTGTTAATATAAACTAAAAGTGTTGTCAACATAAAATTGAAACATATAGAAAAGTAAATAGATCATACAATTGGGTAAGATGATGAAATTGTTATACCAATTGAAGTAGATTGCTTCAAGGTTGAATTTTAAGGCACATCCTATATATAATGAAATTTATAGTGAAACCAAATAAATAACTATATATGTAATGTGAAATAGGTTTTTTTATTATACTCTGACTTCTTTTGAAGAGATATTTAAATCATTGTTTTATTATGAACTATATGTAATGTAGATAACTTTGAAAGTATTGTTTTCCAATAGTCATTTTATATTACATATATTGAATTTTGACACATCAACCCCAATAAGAATGGTTTTAAATTTGAATAAATGAAACTCGATAGGAAATCCAAATTCATTATTCTACTAAGTTTTATAACAAATCATTAAAATTTGAACATACATAATAAAAAATACATAAATATCAATAATTTACCTCAATCGTCAACTCTATAAGATCTAAAGTTGTTTTTGATATAAATTTCAAAACCTATTTTTAAAATAGGACGGTCGAGATAGATTAATCATTATTTCTGATTAGTTGTTGGACTATGTATCTGAGAGAAAAAAGTACTCAAATTAGAAAATGCCAATTTATCTAAAAGATTCCGTAATTTCATAGTTATTCAATACACAATTTAATGGTATCAACTACTAATATAAGATATAAATATGAATTTTTCTATATTGTAATAACTAAATTTTTTAAAATTATTAATGTGATATATAATCTATTGGGTGTAACATGCAAATACATTATTTAAAACCTAATGATCATTACAAACTAAAATTTGGGTGTCAAAAAATGTTATAAAACATGAATATTAGTTTGGAAATATGATAAAATTTACTTGTAAAAATAGAATTAGGTGATTCATTATAGTTATGACACCAAATATTTTCATTCAAGTAATAAAATATCTTTTTAAAAGTGATACATGGCTCATAATACCAGTTGTAGTTGCTTTTAATTTTTTCACGGTAGCCACGATTATGCATTTTGTAACCTGTAATCCAAGAAATCGATCATTAATGTGTATGAACTTTATAATTTATTTTTCATTAATTGAATAAAATTTTAATTATTAGTAAAAAATCCATTATCTAACCTATGTGCATGATCTAATTACTGCAATTGTTTTCTTCTTTTCAATCATCTGAAATAATGATCTGGATGATATAGAACATACTAAGGAAGTGTTGGTTATGTTTTCACATGGTTTTGGGGTGTTGTAAGCATACTAATGGGTAAATAATGTCAATATATTTTCAAAAGAAACATCAACACTAATTTAATAAGACCCATAATAACAAAATAGTTGTAATGAAATGCAAAAAAATTAATAATGTACTTACATACAGTTGATGCATAATTTAATGTGGATGTAAAATTAAAAAAGATTGAATGAGGTGAAGCTTATTGGAAATAAATAATTCATTGGTAATTTTCAAATTAAAAATAGTATACAAAAAAATATATTTTTTTGAGTTGAGTACAACAAATTATTACCTGTTTCTAAAATATTATACTACGCGAATTTCTAGATTGAGCAAAAGTTTTGTTGCATTATTTCTTATGGTAATAATTATTGTCTCTAAAAAAATTTGAAATAAAATAATGAATTAATATTTTCATGCTTTTTATTTTAATTTGATATTAAAATTTCAAGGATTATTTAAATAAAATATTACTAAGTCACTTTTCATGGACAAGTTGCAGCACCAAAATGTTAGTTGGTTTGGTTTCATATTTTAAAATCATTGTATGTAATTCTCTAAATTCGTCCCAAAAAGTACATTTGATACTTTTTCCACTATGATATTTAATTAAAAACATAGTATAAATTTAATTATAAAATCTATCATGGATACTAATTTGGAAATTGAATTTCTATTTACCTTTCATCAGTTAGAGTTAGTTGCGTTATCTTGTTATTATTCCCCCAAGCATGAATTAGATTATAATGATGTAGCTTTTCAATAACATATAACATAAAATTTTCATTAACTATCCTCTTTAACTAAAAAAATTGAAATTATTGAATGTTGGAGAATGATAAAAGTCAAATAAAATTTACCTATGAAAATATTCCTAGGCATCCTATTTTGTTTTATGTCATCAAATGGAATGAAGTTGAAGCTGATAAGGAGAAGTTTCACATCAAAAAGTTTTATATGAGTGCTCCACTTAAAAATGATTTTGAATTCATGTCAACTTGCTAAATAATTCCATTTATTATCGACAATATAAAAGTTTTGTATCACATATCACATACCTTCTGGTAGAATATTTTTTAACTTTTTTATATGTTTTCATCCACTAATTGTTGTTTGAATGGTTGTTGCCTACAAAATTTAACAGAACTCATAAGTTTAAAAAAATTGCACAAATAGTGGTAAATAAATCACATTAATGTTTTCCATGAATAATCACATAGATTTACTAAATAAATTTAATTGAAAAAAATAAATGAATTAAAATGAAAATTTTCATTAAATATAATATATTGAAAATAAAATATGCAGGGGATGTAAAACAAAATGCATGATTTTCGAAACATTTCATTAAATAAATTACAATGTATATAATCTATACATTTCAATAGGAGCATTTCAATGATTAATTAATTTGAAAACATATATTGACATCATGCTTAATAAAATGTAGGAAGTAGATTAGAAAATAGTATCTTTTAATTTGGATGTAAAGATATAATATATAACTCACATTTTTATCGATAAGAAAATCAATGATTGATATTTCATCTGAAAATTTTGATTACTTTGTTAACCACATACGAATGATCCGTACTTCAATTTGCAATGTTTCTTCATCTTCAATGGAAATTTTTTGTGAATGAGTTTTTAAATGGTTCATATTTAAGAAACTTCATTAATAATGAAAATAGGAATTTTAGTAAATAAAAAATCATTATGAAATGAATAATGGAAAAAATTCATAACACTAAACCTATAAATTTGCATCAGATGTAACAACAAAAATTGATTTGTACCTAATGTAAGTTCTGAAAGATTTATTTGTAAAAAATATTAGTTGTATTCCTCAATGGTTTGTTGTCATTGTCACATATCATTAATTTCAAACCTCTCTTGTTGGTAACTCTGGATATTGCTACATACAGTTGTCCATGAAAAAATTATTATAAGTATATTACAACTGAAGAAAGATATTATCCTTGACTTTTATTGATAGTCATTGAAAATTAAATAGTTAAAGGATATTATCTCTTTTGATGCTTTAATGGTCACCTTGAATCTAAATGATTCATATTTACTCTGGTTCTGAAAGCATGCATTCCGGAATGAGTCCCAATTATAATCTGACATCTTATTATATGAGCTCTCAAATTTGTGACTATTAACCATGTTCCATTACAAATTACATAATATTGGTCAATATTTATCAGTGACATTACCAGTATCCCCACTTTTATAATTAACTTATGACACACTAAACCAGATTTGTTGATTCCATTTATAATATCTGGTGTATATATGTTCTTGAGAGTGTCTCTATCTAATCATTCTTGAAAAACTAAATCAGAACTGATATAAACCTTTTCCTCTACAGGAATTAATGTTAACATGTTGTCATTCAATTGTTGTACAACATCTAATGTTGATACTAAAATATCTTTTTACTTTATGTATTATGAATCATTATAATTTGTAGATAAATAGGGGTATGTTCTTTGAACAATAGCATAAATTTGGTTTAGTAATGGAGAAAGTAGATAATCATCTAGAATTTCAATTTCATCCTTGACATCTTTTTGATCCCCAAGAACACCATCACCTATATGCAGAATCCAACTTGAAAAATATTCAAGTTCAGAAGTGTCAACAGAGGTTTTGGAGGAAATTAGTCTCATGTTTGTTGTTAGTTGAAGAATGCGACAATGCTACCATATATGATAGTAATTCAAAATTTCAAACACTATGTCACTTTTATTCCAACAATGTACAACTGGTAAAATCTATCGAAAATATCCACAAAAAGTAATAGTTTTTCCTCCAAATAGTAGATCAGTTGCACACAAAATCTTTGTTTTCATGATGTCCCTCATTTTATGATCTAATACTTCAAAGAAAAAATTTTTTACCATTGGTGCATCATCCCAAATAATTAATTCTTCCATCTAAAAAAATTCATCTAATTCACTTCCTTGTTGAATGTTGCAAGTTGGGTTTTCTATAAAACCAATTGGAATAAAAAATCGAGTGTGATTTTCTCCAACCAGGAAGTAGCAATAATGTTATACGTCTTGAAGATATAGGAAGTACAATATGTCCTTCCGAACATAATTTTGACATTAGTGTTTTCCATAAAAAATTTTACTTGTTCCTCCATATCCGTGTACAAGTAAAACACATCCAGTGAGGGTGTTTTTTGTATTAATAATTATGGTTAGTACTTCTTCTTTCTCGTTCAACAGTTTTCCGCATAGAATAGAAAATTATTATTGAAGTCTTTACTTATTATAATTTTGTTTTGATGAAATCAATCGATTTCAAATGAATGTAGTGGATAAATCTGGAAGAGGCATAGAAGGATAATAATTCAATAATATTTCATGTGAGCAAAGAAAATTTTCAATATCCAATAATGCATATTGTTTCAGTTGATGATCAGTGAGATGTATCTATGTTATCATAACAATTTGTTATATATGAATAAAATATGTATCTATAAAATAAATCTTATTAACAAGGCAAGAAAAAATTCATATACTGTGGCATTGTAACCTGTTTCATTGAATATATTCAATATTTTCATATAGTATTTTCCATGTGCTACCCCATACATGGTATGGTTGCAAAATTGTGTTTAAGAATAGTAAGTTAGCAAAAAACATGTTCAAGGAATTCCTCATTGCCTAAACAGAGGCCTCTTTGATAGCCTCTATGAATATTTTGTCATGACTAAGTAATCCCAAAGAATATCAGGTTTCTCGAAAATTGTGATGGATGGTGTAATTTACAATCAAGATATCATTAAAATAGGACAGTCCTTTTACTTTAGTGAGAAATATTTAAAGATAATGTAGCTCTCAAATTGTGGTAGGAACATAATGTAATCTACTAATATAAAATCATTACTTTCTAGGATACCATTTTCATTCACTAGTGTGGTAAAAAAATTTGGTAAGAAAATCAGCATATGTGAGACATTGTGCATTAGGGTAAGATACGTTTTATTAAAACTATTTGGTGAACATTATTTGGAAGATCATTAATTTTGATAGAAGGACATCATGGTTGGATCCATCAGAAAAAGTTATGTTTTTTCACCATGCAAGTGGAAATGAAATCTCTCAACTAGGGGAAACTTGGAATGGATGTCATAGCCATATATTTTCCATGAGTCCTCACATGGTGAAATATATCAAAACTCATAATACATTTTTATATCATCTA
The DNA here is from genome assembly GCA_963277665.1 of Viscum album. Taxonomy (NCBI): domain Eukaryota; kingdom Viridiplantae; phylum Streptophyta; class Magnoliopsida; order Santalales; family Viscaceae; genus Viscum; species Viscum album. The sequence continues at coordinate 496,104,656 of OY728151.1, read as the reverse complement.
CTTTTTTATGACCTTCCTCAGTATTTTTTGTTTCATATAATGCAGATGTGACTCATTCATTCCCTTTGTTGATATATTTAAACTAATACATTATTAAACGCGACTGATTACAAATTTCAATGTTGAGGTGAGCCTGGTATTTAACCAAAAGAGTTAGATTATAATGGACAACATAACAATTTTACAGTTCAGCACCATTTTTTATACTATTTAACCATTGTCTCAACTTTTGTAGGTATAATTCCCCTCCTCATATAAACTTGAAGTACTCAAAAAAATCGTTGGGAAAAACTTTGAACACCTAAATTTTTTCATAAAAGGTGATCATGGGTTATCACCACCACAAGGTCCATGAATCATGAATCTTTTTACACACTCACATAAAAGTATTTTCTCCCTTTTTCATGGTATTTCATATGATAGTATTTGATTTATAGAAGCTACTATTGAAATTTTAAAGACAGTTCAAGAAAAAAAGTATATGAACATTAGGGAGGCCAGGTTTTTGAAATTGAATGGTGTAAACAACTGTGCAAGTAGATAAAAGTTAGTTGAATACATTTAAAAAAAGATACAATGACATATTATATTGGTTTTGATGATAAAAAATGATACATGCTTTATACTTTCCAAAAAGAAACCAATACTTTAAATATTTCATTAAATAGTCAACTATAATATTGAAAAAACTTAATATTATTTAGGGACAATATTCTAGATGAAGGTTCGAACTTTTAAGAAATCATATATTTTCATTCCAACATGGGTTGCATGTAAAAGTGAGAAATGGATCAGGATAACCAGCCCAGTTTCAAATTTCCATTACATCTTGATAATTCTGAATCATGTATCTTGGTCCACTAGTGAAACTTGAAGGAAAAATAATATGTTTTCAGAAAATTGTACCATCACACTCACCTCTTAAGTAAGATTCTTGAAAAACACTCTATAACTAAACTCCTAATTGATTTTGATTAAATTGAATGAAGGAAAAACATTGAGATTCAACCATTGTATATGTGTCAACTACAAATTTTTGAAAGATTCATCTTGAATGTAATAGTATACTCTGTTGATTTGGTTTGAATTGAAGATGGTTTTAGAATTACTCTCTCATTGTCACTTTTTTAACTCTTGAAGTTATGCATGAAAAATTATGGTTAACATTATTAGAATACCCATCACCACTGGTGGAAAAAATAGTGGGATATTACAACAGAATATCAAGAGTGTGAAGTCCATCTATACATTTCAACTCACCAGATCATGTTTGTATGATGATATCTCTATCATCATTAAAATATTCAATATCACCAACTATTATCATAGTAATTTATGATGATTTTGGAAAGTTTTATGTATTTGAATTCAATCCCCTTCTCCTAATTAGACATAGCTTTAAATCTGGGCCAGAAGTTGTATTGAATAAATCCCTTCCAATTCTAAATTGATGAATTAAATAACTGCATTCATAAAACATAGACTGTATATTGTCCATAATGATAATGTTAATAGAGGATTCCATTTCATTTTTTTATCTAAGAATGAAAAAAAATTAAATTGATAAAAACAAAACAATAAATTGGGAATGCATTAGTGAATTGTCTTTAAAGTACCTCATATACCAGATTCAGTTTTGTACTTTTTTTTGAAGTGTCAAAAACATGGAGTTGGGAAGAACTTGGGACTTGACCAATAGGGGAAATAATATTCCAATACAGTGATAGTTTTTTCCATTCAACCTGTAAATATTTGGACCACCACCAGTATTCATAGATTATCAATTTTTCCTCCCACTGATGTAAAATAAAACATTCTGTTGTATTGGTGGATAAGATCCCAAAATCTTATTCTATATTTGGAATTATTATAAAAAATATGGGATTTCAAGTATCTAGGAGGGGTATCCAATTCCCACAGTTTGATTTTACCAAAATAACATCATAGTGAAAACATAGGAGAATTATGTGCTCTGTATCGTTTAACTCTTTCATCATACCACAACATTGCATAGAAATAAATGAAACAATGTTGAGGATCACCAATATCCAAGTAATATGTTACCAGTTAATATATTTAGAGTAAGAACATAAAATCATAATAACACTAAAAAAATTATTTTAAATATATAGTGGGTCACGTAATACCAATATGTTCAACTGAAGTACACCCTATTGTATATATTTCCATTTTTTCTCATTTAAATAATGGTAAATTTAATAATTAATATATTTAAAACATTTTTTCATTGAAATATTATATTTTAATAATTAATATAAGTCATGATATAGAAATATATATCTATATTGAACATCAAAATGTCACATGTTCTCATACCGTCATCACAGTCACTATTGAGATCATTGTTTAAATATTTTTGTAAAGTGTTTCTAAAATACACATAATCTATATTAATATGCAAATGATTTACTATGAAATGATGAATTTTTTTTACAGTCCATAATAATGTTAGAGAAAACACCATTGATGAAGAAATGTTGACATGGATGGATGACAATCATAAATTAACGATGAACCTATATTTGAGTAATTTGTGTTAATTATTTATTTTATAGTAAAATATTTCAAGTTCAATGATTAGTAAATTTAAATATATATAATTTACTATTATCTTTCAATATATGTAGAGGGATATGAATTTTAGTTCTTACAATACTAACATCAGCGGTCATAGGTGATATGGTAGTTACATTGGATAATTGGTCAGAATATAACAAAATAGAAGGAGAAAATGAAACTATAATGTTGAAGGTAGAGGTAGTAGATACATAATTATTATTTAATTTAGTAGTCAAATTTTTTGGAATGAAAATTGTAGTTTAGATGATACCTGTGTTAGTCTCTTTTTATATTTTCATATGATGTTTTCATTGTAGTCTTGCCTCCTTTGAGAGTAATGTTTGATTTGTATTTGACAGAGTTTTCAGATCTAAATTATCATGTTGAACCTTTAATATTTTTCAATGTTCATATACTAAGTAGTTTTGAATGTATCCTAATTCTAAATTTATCATTAGATAAGTAATCAGTGTATATATTTTATTGAATCGATAAAAAGTAGATAAATTATCATAGTGACCCACTAAGAATGTAGTAAACTATCAATCAAAACTTTTAACTAAGTAATCTACGATGCAGTTCACATGTTTTTGTCAATATCTGAGGTGGGTGTGATTGAAATACATTTTCTACTTGATTAATCTCATTTTGCAGACTGTTGTGAATATGAGAACCTGAGAATAAGGATTTAGCCATATAATATCTTTTTTCTATATATATGTATTTTAAAAACCTCTAAATCATCTTAAAGGTATTTTGTATCTAATATTTGAAGAGATATATAATGTAAGTAAAATCCTATGACAAAGTTGACTTTATTTTTTATTTTTAGAATCCTTTGACTCCTAGCTTCCTTGTGGAATGCTTTTTGATTTAAGGTGTTTTCTGACATCTTTTTCATGGACTGTCATGAATTTTACACAAAAATATCAACAATAAATGTCAATGGTTTAATGAAGAAAATATGTGCATATCAAATTTGCAAGATTAACTAAAGAGAAACTAAAATAGGAATTAAATGCTCATTAATAATTAAATTAACAGTAAAGAGAACTTATCTAGAGATAGTTGTGTCTTGAATAGATTATTTGGAATATTATGTATTCGTTATAGTGAAAGTAATATTAAATCACATTTATATAAATCAAATGAAAAAAATCTAACCATCAAGACAATAGAAAAGTTATAAATTATATATTGGCATCCATAATTATGGATTGAACCCAACTTCAACCATTGTGGACCGAACCCAACTTCAAGGTTTTAATGAAAGAAATGTCAAGGGTTATGGACTGACCCCAACTTTGAAATTTATTGTTGATATTTTTGTCGAATTTGGGTTCATCCAATCCACAATGTGAAAATAAAAATCATACCATAATTTGTGAATAGGGGATTTGGGATCAAGTTGAGCCCTTATACATCCCCTAATATAAAGTTTCCTCAAATGATATTTGGTAGTATATAATTTTGAATCATATAAGAACCATTAATATAAAATAATGTTAAAATATTTTCTAGAGGAAATTAACATGGTTTCACAGACAAAACTCCACATTAGTTATTTATTTGTCATCTAGTGTCTTCCTACTATGGGAATAGTGACCTATCGGTTGGAAGTCTTTGTATAGGAGTTCATTATGTTGGATTTGATATTATTGGATGAAACATTGATGAAAATAAAACATTAATAAATTGGAATGGTTTCTTAGAATATGGTTTTTTTATCACACCATGGCACCATATATTTGTATCCTTGCTTGCATTTTTATGCCTAAAGTTGAAATATCAATAATTAATTTGTCTCACTTATTTTTTTAATGTTTTTTTACCATTTTTTATTTTGTTACTCAAGGATTTGAATATTCAATATCTTTTATGGATTTTTCAGAAAGATTTAGAAGGTGTAGTTTCTTCAAAAAAAAATTGGTAAGTCAAGCATGTATGAGTTCATACAGCACATCAGTACATGGATTGTGGCATTATATTTTAATATAAAATATCATTTAAAATCATCCTATGTGGTTTCCTTGGGTCTTAGATCCCATTTAACATTCCATGGTATTTGAAAATTTTATTGTTAGTCCATGCATCATTTATAGTATGGTAATAATACTCTAAAAATGACATATAATATAAAAAATTAATTTATTATATTTTCCCTCGAGTAATTTTGTTGGATTCCAATTCATCATTTTATCATTTTCAAATATGAAAAAAAACATTACCTTGGTATAATCCTATTCTCTAAGAGAAAAACATACATTTAGCCATGGGATGACATATATGATGTGATTGATGACACATATGCAAACAATAGATCACACAAATGATGGGGATTAACATGTAAGTGGGACTGTAATAACACCAATTCACATTCCAAATGACACATATACTCACTTCATTTTCTCATATGGTATATCCTATCCTAAATGACAGATATGGTTGTTTTTATAAATGATACATACGAGCATGCCTAAATAAACTTATACTTATCAACAAATTTACCATATATTATGTAATAATTTTCTAGATATATGCAAATAAATAATGTTTCAAATTAATCCAATTAAATATTATCGGTGTCATACATTATTAAGAGATCCAAAAGAAATTACAAATTCATTCAAATTATTTTTTTTTAATGAAAAAAAAACAATAATTATTGTAGTTAAACTCAAATTATCAATAATACTTCACAAATACCTATCAAAAGAATTACATCAATTCAATACTCAATTCCCAACTTCAACATTTATTCATAAATTTTACATAAATTTTAAATAAATATACATCCATCCAACATCAACAATTATTGTTAAAATATCAAACAAAAAAATCCTTAGGTTTTCATCATAAGTCATTCTTCGAAATATCTAATAGAAACGTCTAGCGTCATATAACATTGGGAGTGCATGATGTTCCTTTAACCCTCATTAGTTTTCTATGTCAATAAGGGGAGAAGAGACCACTCTAGATCTCCCATATATGGAATCATTAGTTTTCACTAAACATGTGATATTAAGGAAAAATGATATGTACAACAAGATATCATAAAATGCATATTTATATTTATAATGTTAATAGTAGACAGTGACAATATTTTTCCATTGTAATATGGGCATTCATTTTCTATAAAAATTGGGGTCAACACTCTATATATAAAACAAATGTCATTAAAATACTCTCAACTCTTAAAAATATCACATATTGAGAATTTTAATGATGTATTTAATCATCTGAGGTATAATTTTGATTCCTCTATATCAAATAATGAATCTATGGAATTTACAAAATATGTACCAAAATACAGATATTAATGGTTTCATTTTTATATTATAGTTTTTAATCATAGAAAATACTCTCCAAATATCACCATGATTTTCATGTAATTATTATGATCTGATAAATAAAATTCCATATAAAACTCCACTATCATCAATAGAAGAATTTAGGATATGATGAGCAACCTATTGATTGGTTTCTTCTATGTTCATTAATCCAAAGGGAATCAACCCTTAATAGTTTGATTGTTTTGTTTCCCTGAAAATAGTGGGATATTCACCTTTGAGGTCCATTTGACATTGATTTTATCTAATGTATACTTCAATGAAGTGTAGTTCCTTAAATTCATTAGATGATGTGGTATTTGATCAAATTCACAACATCAAAATCAACCATAGAACTATGCGTGAGATTTATCCTACTGAAAAACATGTTTTACATATTATGACTAATAAGAATACAAAAATAATAGATGATAATATGATGATTAATCCATATAATCCCTCCCTCCAAATAATTTCTTGTTGATACATCATAAACTCAATGCTCTACTTCTATTCATTGGGAAGTCTAACAGAACTAATCGATATTAAATGTTGGCCTTTTTTATTAAAATTAACCTATATCATCTCATAAATTGTGGTGGAAACTCCCTCATTAAAATATTAAGGATTATTTTATAAATAATCTTCACCATAAGTATGCTAGTTTGAGGTGGAAATTAACTTCATTAATTAGATAATCCAGACAAAAATCATGACTTGGTCTTATATTTAAACTACTGAAATCTGTGTCACATATTTCATCTACAAACAGTTAGAAAAAAGGCTCAGTAGTTTATTTGTAGTCATTGAAATCATCAATAAAATAGGATTTAGGATATGATTAACATCCTAATGATTTCTTTATTCCAAGTACATTAATCCAAAGGGAATCAACACTTAACAGTATGATCATTCTGATTCCCTGAAAGTTGTGGGATTTCACCTTTGAGGTCCATTTGAACATCTATTTTATCTTATATATACTTCAATGAAGTTTTGGTCTTTAAATTCAGCATATGATGTTGGATTTGATCAAATTCACAACATCAAAATCAACCCTAAAAATATGTATGAGATTCATCCTTTTAGAAAACATCTTTTACATATGATGGCTAAAAGGAAGATAGAAATAATATATGATGATATAATTATTGATCCATTGAATCCATCTCTCTTAAAAATTTCATGATGATATTTCATAAACTCAATGCTCCACTCCTATTCATTGTGAAGTCTAACAGAACTAATCAACATAAAATATTGGCCTTACTTGTTCTTTAAATTCACCTATATCAGCTCATAAATTATGGTGGAAACTCCCTCATTAAAATAATAAGGATATTTTTATAACTCATATTCACTCGGAGTATGTTATTTAAACTACTACAATATGTGCCACGGATTTCATCTACCTACAGTTAGAAAAAAAGGCTTGTTCTTTCATTTATAGCAATTGAAATCATCAATAAAAGAGGATTTAGGATATGATGAAAAACCTATTGATTGGCTTCTTCCAAGTTAATTAATCCAAAGGGAATAAACCCTTAATAGTATGATCACTAAAGTTCCCTTCAAGTAGTGGTATTTCACCTTCGAGGTCTATTTGACATTGATTTTATCTAATGTGTACTTTAATGAAGTACATGTCCTTAAATTCAGTAGATTATATTGGATTTGATCAAATTTACAACCTAAAAATAAACCATATAAATATGTGTGAGATTCATCCTTCTATAAAACATCTTTTACATATGTTGGCTAATAGGAATACATAAATAATAGAAAATGATATGATTATTGAGCAATAGAATCCCTCTCTCTCAAAAAATTCATGATGATACATCATAAACTCAATACTCCACTCCTATTCATTAGGACGTCCAATAGAACTAGTCAATATGAAATGTTGGTCTTCTGTGTTCTTGAAATTCCCCTATATCATCTCATAAATTGTGGTAGAAACTCCCTTGTTAAAATAATAAGGATATTTTTATAACTCATCTTCACCAGGAGTATGTTTGTTTGAAGGGAAAATTAACTTCATTAATTAGAGGATCTAGAAAAAAATCATGGATTAGTCTGATATTTAAACTATTGAAATTTGTGTCATAGATTTCATCAACCTACAGTTGGAAAAAAAAGGCTCGGTCTTTCATTTATAGACATTTAAATCATCAATAAAATAGGATTTATGATATGATGAACAACCTATTAACTGGTCTCTTCCAAGTTCATTAATCAAGAGGGAATCAACCCTTAATAGTTTGATCATTTTGGTTCCCTGAAAGTTGTGGGATATTCACCTTTGAGGGCCATTTGATGTTTATTTTATCTAATGTATCCTTCAATGAAGTACAGGTCCTTAAATTCAATAAATGATATTGGATTTGATCAAATTCAAAACTTCAAAATCAACCATAGAACTATGTGTGAGATTTATCCTTTTTGAAAAAAAATCTTTTATATATGATGGATAATAGGAAGACATCAATAATAGATGATAATATGATGATTGAGCCATATAATCCCTCTCTCCAAAAAATTTGATGATGATACATCATAAACTCAATTCTCCACTCATATTCATTGGGAAGTCCAAAAGAACTAATCAATAGGAAATGTTGGTCTTCCTTATTATTTAAATTAACCTATATCATCTCATAAATTGTGGAGGAAACTACGACATTAAAATAATAAGTATATTTTTATAACTCATATTCACCAGGAGTATGGTGGTTTGAGGGGAAAATAACTTCAGTAATTAGAATATCCAGATAAAAATCATGTCTTTGTCTACTATTTAAACTACTAAAATCTGTGACACATATTTCATCTACCTACAATTAGTAAAAAAGACTTGGTCATTCATTTATAGCCATTGAAACAATATGATTTCATCAATATAAAAATTCTATTCCATTAGCCTGTCGAAATTGACTTTGAAAAAATCTAAGTTGTGAAGCTAGGTCACATACCTGGAATTGGTATTAGGAAAATACCATGGAAATAAAGAAATAGTGGATGATTCTTTGTTTAAAATTATTTTATAGGATGATGTGGTCTTCCATTAGTCGGTCAAAGAAGTTTGCAAGACAAATTCAATATTTAGACAATTCTCATATGATAATAATGAAAGGATGAGTTGTACATGGGGATGAAAGGAGATAAATTTGTGATGAAGGAGATGATATTATAGTGAGAGGGATACGGGAATATGCAAAGTGCTACCATAATTGATTATATAGAGATTTATATGGAAAAAGTACATATTATAGATTACACGATTGATGGAGTTGAGATTTCCAGGAGCCAAAGAGGAAGAAATTTTTAGGAGAGAGGAAGGGATTTTCGAGAGGGTCTTGAAGTAAGATTATGAGAGAGAGGAAGATTGGCATAGATAAAGGGACTGCGGGAGCCAAAGAGGAAGGTATTGTGGTATCCAAAGAGGAAGATTTGTAGGAGAGATAAAGATTTGTGGATACTGACATGATATTTTTGGGAGCTGAAGATGAAGATTTGTGAGAGAGGAAGATTAGTGGAGATGGATATGGTATGGGTGTTGATTCTTGGGAGGGAGACATATTAGGATAAGAGGCAGAGAATGAAAAGGTAGAGACATATGGAATAGGAGGGAACAAGATATAGTATTGATAATGGAAATGGATTTCTCTATTATCATTGTATTTAATTTTTTAATGATATACCTTTATAAGGATTATGATTCATATAATCCACGGTGATAAGGTTCTTTTCATTAAAAATCATCTTTTTATATTTTCCCTAAAACACATCCTTTACATGTATAGGTATTTAAAATTATTTCTTGAATGTTTCTATATAGAAATAAAATTATTATAACTTAAATTTTTTATATTTTTTTACTTTATTTTTTATGATTTTTAAAATGAATCTTTTTACATGTTTTATATGAAATATTTTGAAAAACCACAAAAGGAATGTTCTATACAGTGACAACAACTTCTCTACCACCGTGACCATTATTTAAATTATAGATTCCCCTTCTAACTTACATTTTTTATTCAAATAAAATAATTTTTTCCATTTTTTATGGTGTTTTGGAATTTAAAATGGTTTTTCAAAATAAATGTGTATTTTGGTATTGAAAAGGGTGTTTTAAAAGAATAGGTTATTTTGATATAAAAAGTGATTTTAATATAAGTTTAAATGAGTTTTTAAATTATTTTATAATGAAAATTAGTATGAAAAAAAAATCATAATATGGTACATAAGAATTATACATGAGAAACAAATACACCCAGATAGCATTATATGATCATGTTATAGCTTATACGGTGGTTGCACCCATATAGCATTAGCTGTTCCCATTGTATCATATATAATGGTTGCATCTATAAATCCCCCCCCCCAATTAATTTGGTAATGTTCGTTATCTTTATAGTAAATAAGTTGGAATTTACAAAAGGTTTTCTCCTGTGGATTTAACTAGGCTTCAATTTCTTCTGATATGGGTTTAAAATAGGATATGAATGTGATTCTCTATGTTACTGAAAAGAGTTTTAAATTTCTTTCTATGTTTTTAAGGATTACATAGAGAATAAATGTGTGTTTATTTAATGAGAAGCTATATTATTTTATATTCTCAAAAAAAATTAAGATAAAGATAAATGTTATATGTGTTTCTATGCTTTCAATCGACTAATAGATTTCTTTATTTTTATAACACTTACTGTGATTTTTGTGTTTATCCCCTGTTTTAAAATGTTTTTCATAGGTTTTTTGGATGGGTAAGAGAATTAAAGAAGTCAATTTAAATTTCATGAATATTTTCTATGATAAGAATTCATGATTTATTTTTTAAGTTTTATAATATTGGAAAATTATATACTAATTTGAAGTGTATAATTTATATTATAGTATTTTTTATGGTATTATTTATGGCATAATTCTATAAAAAATTAAATATAAAAAGATCATCAAATTTAAGAGAATGAATTCAAGAAATAAATCTCATGATTATGTAATGTTTATGGATGTGTATATATGTATATTAAGTAAATGAGAAATTATAAGAATCTTTTAATTATTATTTCTACAATGTATTTACTTAAACACAATTTTTCATTACCCTTGTATAGTTTAATGTTTTTTTGGGTATGAATTGAATTTATTTTCATCAAGGATGGATAGAAACTGCAGCTAAAAATGTAATTTTTTAGAAAAAAATTATTTTCTAAATAATAATGAATTCAAACATTTGATAATATATCAATAAGATAATAATATTATAATATATGGAAAATAATTTTATCATGTACATATTTTTTAAATTAATGAGTCTATTAAAATTGAAGGTGTTTTCAAAGTAATTGATTATTTATATGTATTTCCTAATGAGCTTTCTGGTATTAAACTTGATTAGTATATTGAATTTTTGTTGACTTAGTACCTGATGTTAAGACAAAATCAGAACCTATTTATAAAGTATCTCATTAAAAACAATTGAAATTAAAAATAAGTTACCAGATTTCCATTATAATGACTTCCTTAATCATAAAACAACATCATAGTGTTATCCTATTTTGTTAAAAATAATGATGGTTCAATGATCCATTGTATTCATTATAGAGCATTGAAAAACATCACTATTAATAGTATGTATCTTTTTTCACAAACATATTATAGGTCTGATTAGCACAAGAGAACATAGTATTTTTTAAAGGTTGATATGAGGTCCAAGTATCATCAGATATTTGTGGTATTGGATAAATTTAAAATATTTTATTCCAAAATATTTATGGTAATTATGAGTTTTTTGTTATTACCATTAGGTTGATAATTCCTAACTATATTAATGGACCTTATGAATATCTTTTCCATGAGTTCTCAGATATTTTTTTTCATTTTTATTGATTATATAAAAATATATTCTAAATGTTTTGATGATCAAGAGAAAAATTAGAATTTTATTCTATAAGTTGGGAAAGAAATTATGCTATATGGAAAATTTAGTAAATGTGAATTCTGGTTAAGATAGATTTTATTTCTTGGGAATATTCTAAATAAATATGGATTAACTATTGATCCAATAAGAACTAACGTTGATAAAGAGTGGATAAGAACAATATTTATCATATATATTATTTTTTTATGGATTAGTGGGTTTCTATTTATGGTTTGTTTATAATTTTGTCAATTATTTAGTGCCCTAACATTGTTAACTCAAAAATAAGATAAATTTATTTGGATGACAAAATATGATGAATATTTCCAAGAATTGAAAAATAATATTAGTGAATACTATTCTTTTTCCTTACCAAATATAAATAATGAATTTCTTTCAACATTAATGAAAAATCAATAGGTAATTTCTTATAATTCACATCAATTGAACCCTCCTAATATAAATTATCTAATGGATGTCCTTGAACTAGTATTATATTTTTCCCCTTATAAATATAAACACATCATTTATATTGAGTAAAGTGTTTAGAATTTACTGATCATATTTGTTTTTATAATGTATTCACTCAAAAATATATGAAAATGAGATAGATAAAATAGTTAGATCTAATTAAGGAATATGAATTCATTATTCATTACTACCTCGGAAAAGAAGATAGACTAGATGATGATTTATGATGGAATTTTGATGCCTATTTAACTCTTTTATATTTGGAACATTATCTTATAGTAAATTATGAGTTTAATTTTGGTATAAAATTTTTGCATAAAATAACATCATATGTTTTGTTTAAATGGTTAGAATAGTTGTTATTATCAACCAGAATTAAGAATTATCATAAGATCAAATTTTTAATGAAATATTAGAATCAATAAATAAGGGTGAGTATCATGAGTTTAGTATTGATAAATAAGTTGTTATCATATTGATAAAGTGGTTATCTATGAAATCTAAATCTTATTTGAAGAGAGGATTATTAAGTTAATATAATATATCTCTATTTTATATTCGTCTTGATAGCACTAAGATTCTTATTGACCATCAAAATAATTTCTAGTTTTATGGAATGAAATATTATTTTTATGAATTTACCCTCAAATGATTTTTATTGTCACTCAGTTAAAGTGGAGTGAATATTATTGAAGATGTATATTTAATCTTTTTTAATTATGGAATTAAAATGGGATAAAAAATCCATGGAATTCGTTATTTAATTAGGAATGATAACTCATGGTAATATTTTGGTATGGGTTATTATTGATCAATTATTTAATATGAACATTTCCATCTTATTCATGATTTTATTTCCTATATCATATTTCATTACTATTCTCAAGGAGAAATTCAGGTTACATGGATTTCCCCTTTCCATTGAATACAACTATGATCCCAAGTTTACTTTTATTTTTTGTAAAGGCCATTATAATTAATTAGGTACAAAATGGAATATCAGTAAAAATTCCATCCTCAATATGATGGATAGTTATATCAGTCGATTTAGAAAGTGGAAGACATTGTTTTATTTTTATAATGGATTACTAGTGATTCTGGGATCAACATAATTCATTAATTAACATTTATTATAATAACAGTTTTTATTACAATATATAGATGGGACCGTTTGAGGCATTATATAGAAAGTGGTTTTAGATGGAAACTTTTTGGGATGAAGATAATGAAATAAAGTTTTTGGGATCAAAATTACTAGAATAAATTGATGAGAAGGTGAAGCTGATTCAAAAACACCTGAGGGAATCATAATAGGAGGGAAAGTGTTTTTGATAACCAAATGAATCACCATTCAATAGAATATTATATATGAAGATTATATGTTTCATATTCTTCACCATAGAGATTATGTGATGTAGATTATTTTGATTTACTTGGATATGGTTTTCAAAAAAAATTATATGATTGAAAATAATCATGGGAATCTAAAAATTCTATAAAGGAAAAAATATAACCACTTATTTAGGAAGTGGAAAAAATTTGGAGTTTAGAATATCCAATAGTTGGTTGACTATAAAAACTTAGTTAAATTTATTAATAAATCATTTACATGACTTAATAATATTCACGAGTATTATGTTATGTATTTATATTCATATTATGAATATTATTTAATTTTTCAAACAAAAAAAATAGTTCTATTCAAACTAAATTGAGATTCATGAAATATATAAATTTTTATGGAAGGATGATTTCCAAATTTTTAAATTTTAATATTTCAATATGAACTTAATTTTTTATATTATAAACTGAAAATTATATTAATGTGATTTTTTTTAATTTTCTAAAAATTTTCTTTTTGATGAATAGTAGAAAGTACTGATTATTAAAAAACTATATTTTCTTTTCATGTATTTAAAGTATCACATTCTATTTTTTATTTATATTAAATTTAAATTATTTCAATATTATTAAAAATTATAAAATATATTTTACAGTAATTATCTTTATACTTGAATTTAGTGTGAAAACATTTTTATAACTGAAAAGTCTTTTTTTGGAAAACTATTTTTCATCATGGATTGCATTTTTATTTTAAATTTATTTTCTACCAATTATAGATAATTAATATTATCATTTATACACCATATTTGTAGTTATAATGTAATTTTTTTAACGGTGGTAGTTTAATTTTTTTATTTTTAATAGTAACATTGGTAGACAAGTTAGTTACAACAGTTAGAGTTAAATTAGGTTAAAAGTGGTAAAAATGAACAGCTAAGTGTTAATATGAACAATAAACTTGTTTATATAATAATTATGGATATATATAAAATATATATTATCTATTACTTGAAAATTATTCATTATATAACAATGTTTATTGAGTAATAAATTAATATATATTTTTCATTTGATATATTCCAAGTGTGTTTTATCTGCCACCTATAAATAGACACCACATATAATCTTCTCTACACAATAAAGTGTCTTTTATTTCTTCCAATCCCAACCCAAATACATTAATAACTTCTATTTACACATCCTATAGGTCCTAGATTGATCAAAATTATATCATTCAAATTATTCATATTTAAACTTTAGGAGGTTTCCTGAAGAAGAGGAACACATCAAAACTGAGTGTTTTATTTTTTATTTATAACATTAACTCATTAAATCCTATATTAAAAATTTTCATATCATGAAATAAATTTCTCTAATATAAAAATATGTTTTTATGTTTTTTTTAACCTTTTTCATCTACATACCCAACTATCGATAAATAAAAATATTGCTTGTGTGTACGTACAAATGACTGCCTCGCACAATGATGTATTTAATTTTTCATCATTGACTACTATAATTTTTCATAATAATGGAAAAAATGTATAATTTATGATATATATTATATAAATATAATTATTTAATTATGAATAAAAATTATATTATTTATTTACCATATACTAAAAATTAAAACATCTCTCATTTCTACGTGTAGTAACTATCTCCCACACTAATGCATTTTATTTTTCATCACTACTTCGCAGAGAATTCAGATATAGTTATATTTTATGGAATAATATTATAAAAAATATTTAATTATTATTATATAATATATTATATTAATTAAATTATTTTTTTCATTATCATTGAAAAATGGAAACATTACATATACATATGTATAAACTATCATCTCTTTTTTGTAATGTAATTAATTTTTCATAAAAATATTACATAGACAGTTCTAAAAGTATAAATGATGTATAAAAATTATAATTATTACATGATTATAATTTTATATATGATATAATAATGATCAATTCATTCATTTTCAACAAAATAATTTCATTTCAGGCTTTTAATCCTAACAACCTCAAAAAAATCTCAGATGAAAATAATTAATTAAGTGAGTAAGAATAAAATGTATATAAGTGAAATAAAAGTAACAATAAAAAAGATAATTTTCATTAATAAAGTGAATAATTTATATAAGTTCATTATTTATAATGATGATTAATGTATGTGATAATTTAGATTTTAGGTAACAAACACATAACCTTAAAACCTCATTTTGAATGTTTTAATTATTTATTTTCATAATATATTTATTCCATGACAATAATCTTAAAATTATTATATGAATGTATTTATATGGATATAAATTAAATATATAGGAGTATTTGTGTCACTTTTTATTTTAATTCAATGTTTTTTAAAAAGAATATTTTAATGTATTTTATACATAATGTTTTAGAAATAATAAAATAAATGAATGATCAAATTTAACTTATATGGATTTGATGGATTCCACCCCCCAACTAAAATAATTATTTGAATTTTAAATTACATTATAATAATGTGTATTTTATCAATTAAATCCATTTATCCATTATTTGGGGTAATTTAGTTTCTAAAATTTGTTTTTAAAGGAATTAGAGATATTAATATCTAAAAAAGTTTCGATTATAGATTCAAAATTATATTTTAATGAGTTTGATGATGTAAATAAAATATTTTTTGTGTTTTATTTATTTTATGTTCCATATAAACTATTTATAATAATGTTTTATCCCGATATAGCTCTCATATACATTGGTTAATGATTATGTTATCTAGATAATTATGTTGGAATTAAGTGACTTCGTTATTCCTTTTGAAAGGATTCTATAAGGGGTGTTCTTAGGGTTTGATGAAGATGATGTCCCAAGTCACATATATTAATTTTGAATTCTTTTATATGAGTTTTCTTGGAAAATTTTTGTTTTAATATGTTATGGTAATGAATTTTTTTTAAAGGAATGATTATGTCCATTAAAGGAAAATGGTATGTTTTTAAGAAATGTTTATTCATGGGTTATCATTTATTCTATAAAACATTCATGAGTTTGATTTTTCAATCAAGGTTTTTTTTAAGTTTTTATAGAAACAATTGTGTAATAAATATTACTTCATGTGTAGGTAAATTATTACATGTGGCCAAATGTTATTATGTCAAAGGAAAACTCTAATATATGATATCATTGTTTTGAAATATACTAACAAGTTTGTTTTCATTAGTATTTATACCCCATATATTGATTTTTAGGATCATCATACATTTTAAAATATATATATATGGTTTAAGGATGATTTGGAATAATGATGAAGTAAATTTGAAAATTTTTAATATATTTTATTAAAATAAAACTTATTTCATTTTAAAAGTATTGTTTTGTGAGAAAATTGATATTGAGTGGAAATATTCACTTCGGGATGTATGGGTTTTTCTACATATGTTTTATGGTAAAATTATGTAAAATAGTAAATCTAAAATGAACTTTGTGAATAAATAAAATAAACTCTTATTTAAAAATTAAATTATGGTTCAATTGAGGATTAGGCCCTAGTAAGGAATCTCTAAAGTTATTTAATGAAAAATACCTAAAAACAAATCCATTAAACCTATCTTTTCTATAGTTTTATCTCATTATTTTTATTACAAAATGATTCCTTCCAATGGGGAATTCATGATTATATATATTTTATGATGTAACGGGTGGACCCATAAGTATATCTCACTCCAATGATTTTTTAAATAATATATACCTTAATAGATTATATGTATTATACAAGAACATGATTCTATATTTTTTTATAAATTATAAATTTATAATTCATACATTTATGTTATTCAGAAATATGATGATAACTATGGTAACAACTTTAGAGTGGGATTCATCTACAACTATGTTATGTTACATTATTATACATATGACATGTTATTTATATTTTTAATGTTGCTAATTCATGTTTATGGTGATGATAATTTTCTTAGGATATGATGATGATGATTTTACATAGTCATGTGCTATAATGATTCATGTGTCACATTCCAATGAGTGTAAAATATTTATGCCACAGTTTATAATTATGAATCATGTTTCTCTTGATATTTTATGATTTACTCGATGATCATCTATTATTACTCATTACTATTTTGTAAAAAATGTTAGGATTATCCCATATATTATTAAATGGATCACTTATTGATATCATATTCTATCACATTTATTATGTTTATAATGTTTCCATTAATATTACATAACATTTATTTAAGATCATCATTTATTTATTATATTTCCCCATGTTATTACATGTATTAAAGAGATTTTAGTCAAGTTATAGCTGGTCTATGAAGAATTATTTAGTAAAATATTTATGTTATTTCATTGGATGATGATGTACTATATTCTTGATTAACAAAGTCACTAATCACTGGGTTCTAGGAATTATTTTTTTCATTATATTTTCAATTTATATATAAAAGTATTAAGACTTTTTCATAATCCATAAGTACTCATTTAGGTCCTTCTCATTTGGTTTATGTGTCCAGTTTAGTTTTTTGTGTGAATTTTGATATTGAGACATTTGAAAATAAATCCTTATATTGATAACATTTATTTCTATAGAAATTTCTATTTTATAAAATGTGAGTAAAACTAGGGTTAATATTTCGAGGTAATTGATGTTGATTCATATCATGAACTGATAATACAACTATTATTAATTAATCATTAATGTGTGGTTATAGATGAGTAAAATTTCAAGTATTCAATTTTATAAATGGGTCATAATGTAGCATCATTAATTTTTTATGCATAAACATTCTATAATTAAAATTTTTAAATTATATTTGTAAAATTATAAATAATTTTATTAGTTTTTATTTATAGGATATCAAAATTTATTTCATTTAACTTTTTATAAATTAGTTGTTTGTTAGATGATCAAATATATGATTTTATATAAAATATTAAAGGATGTATAAATAATGAAAAAATGAAATTATATAAAAAGTAAACTAATATGTTTTAAATTTTAATTCATTATAGAACATTACATGAATAAAATAACCTAGAGTTTTATATATTGAAATTTATTTTTGAATATATAGTTATTTTTATAAAAAAAATACAATATAGGGTAAAACACCTGAAGAATATAGTAAATGGAAAAATAAATTTATTTAATTAATTAAGAAAATTATATAAAAAATATAAAAAATAAAATTGAAAGTATTACAACTAAATTTGGATGATTTTTATCTCCTAGATATATCATAATTAGGACCAAAACTGTTGAAAAGAAACCAATCATTTATAATTTAATCAATATTTTTATAATTAAGAATATTAAACCTTTAGAGGAATATAAGTGAAAAATTAATGAATATATTTAAAATTATTTATATTAGTCATAAAACCAATATGAATGATACAATAGTAATATCATAATTAGGAATAATACCTTGACTATTCTGAATAGTATCTTGATTGTTATGAATAATGATATTATCATTAGAATGGTGACTAAACTAATAATATTATATAAATAAATATAAATAATATTAACTATAAATTAATTTTAAATTTTAAATGTTATATTTCTAAAAAATTTACTAAGCCTTAAAAATAGAGTATAAAAATGTATTTTTTCAATAATGTGTTTTTTTTAAATCATAAAATCCATAATTTTAATATTAACAATTTAAATTATCCGAGATATAAAATTATTTTTATAAATTTAATTTGACTTTATGAATCGACATGATGTGATTTTTTATGATGATTTATTATTATTTTTTTGAAAAAGATTAATTTTTAGGTTAATAGTAATGATATATTTTTATGTAGATGATTTATCTTAATTAAATAATTCATATTTTAATAATGACTTAATAAATTATAAAAAATTTAGATCTACCAAAAATATGCTTAATAGTAGATATAAAATAATAAATTCAAATTACAAACATAAAATTGATTTTTTTTAGTCTAAAAATTTAAATAATTTTATTAAAAGTAGTTTTTTTATTCATTACTTTTCGAGAAAAAATAAATTATGTATATAAATAACATCAAATTAATAATAAATAAATTTTATAATAATAAAATTATCATAATTTCAACATTATTACAGTTACCTATTTTATCATGGAAATTGTTATGTACTCAAATTTTTTCTCAAAAATACCCTCCCCACAACTATAAATATCCTTCTCTCATACATGTGAAATCACTTCACATTCATATCATGGAGCTCATTATATGACAAATATGTCATCCTAAGACTCTTTAAAACCTAATGTATAAACATATTCCATCCAACTCAAGGCCTCTAGTTGTGTAGAAATGGATTATATCTTCAATGAAGAAGTAATTCATGATACTTGCCATTAGTTTTATTTCCCTTATTTCATTATACTCTCTGAATATTTTAATTTTTATAAAATTCCTAATTTATAATATATATGTATAAAACATCATTATTTTATTATGATATAATTATTACTATTTTAATCTATTTTTAGCATCCTATCTTTCTTTCTCTCTCTCTCTTAACACATATTACCAATGGTGTGTTTCATCCATCTATGATGATTCTATTAATGCATTACTTATCACTACCTACATGAATGGTATGTATTTATGATGAATTACCACTATATTTTAATTTAATCTAATAATCTAGATTTAATTTTAAAAAATATAAATTATTAATAATCAAAATGCTAAAATCAATAGAAGATGGGATAATATATATAATATGAAAATTTTAAAAATCATATTAAAAAAAACAATATTAAGAAACAATATCATATTATTTTAATTAATTAATAAGTACACCAAAGATTATAATTCACATATAAATTACAGTTTTTTACAAAATATTTTATTATACCAGATGTGTAAAGAAGATAAAATTAATAATTATGTAAGTAAGGGGGATGTAACATCTTGACTCTGGTGCCATATACTGGTTCCCTAAGATAGTTGTTCACATGACCTCAAGAATGCCTCCCCATATTCTATAATCATTCAACTAATAGCGAGGGACTAAAATATGTATCATGGGGAGACTATATAGTCTTTATCAAAGAATCAAAATAACGGAAGTAAGTAAACAACAACCAAATGGTATTGACAATAACTAGAATAATACCATATCCAATAAAAAATAGTATCACATGATAAATCAAAATATGAAAATAGTATCAAAACCAAAGTATTATATTTTTTCATCCATTTATGTGTTAAGTGTCAAATGAAAAACCCAAAATAAATACACACAAACAACTCCCCAATTAGGACCCGATATAAAATCTTGTTCCCTCATCCACACTCTATCAAAACTAAACCATCTAATATAGGGATCTTGGACTTATCCTTTCCTGCAAACATGAAGTCTATTCAGGTACCGATTAGTCATCCTGAGAAGGATGTGAGTACAAGTCATTAGGCCATTACCAATGATGTCGAAAACAATATGAAGTCTATAATAGTGTATATAGTTGTGTAAAGACTAAAGTATGATAAGTTAAGTAGTTTTCACATTTCATTGTTATTTAATTAACCACATAAATTTCCAAAGCTCATTATGACACCCAAACTATCAATTCCTACTTCATCTCGTGCTAGAGACTGAACCATATCACATTGGGAATCATAATTCAGTATAACATGGTCTTCTATTATCCATTTAATTCCAATTCATAACATGTATACTTGGATCCATAGTTCAATGCCCACGTTTTTTGCCTATAATACCATGTATAGAACCCCTTGTCTATTTAAAGCATCATTTCATCTCCCATATCCCATTGTTATCACCTATGGGCTTTTGAAACATCATTCGATGTCCCACAGACATGCATCATTCAATCAAATATAGAATTTTAAAGCATCATTCAATGTCCCACACACATATATCATTCAATAACATATGGTCTTTTGAAACTTCATTCCATGTCCTACACATGTATTTCATAATATCACATATACTATAATATCACATATGTCAAAATTTCATATTGTAACATCCCCGGCCCGAAAGCCACTAATTCAGTGCCCCAATTCAGGTCACTATATGACCTCAAGTGCGCCTCCCCATATGCCAGAGGTTACCGACTAGTATAAGGGGTCTAATAGGTCATGTGGGGAGACTATACCCTCAATGAAAAAGTAATCCACAATAGATAATAATTTAAATAACATAAACAATAGGCAATAATAAACAATATGCATAAATAACCAGATCCCAAAACTGGGTACAACTATATATAACAATAAATATTCCATGCCATGCTACAGCGCCAAATGAACAAAACTCCAAAAGAAATAAAAATATTAGAATCCAAAAAATGTTCTATACTCCAAGTCTGGAACCTCACCCATACATGTCCCGTGTCCAACTCAACTCCCTAGCATAGGGAACTTTCCCTTGTCCTGACTTGCAAGCTTGAAATCTTGTCGAGTACCCAATGGTAGCCCAAGTAATGTGTGAGTATAACTCAGTAGGCCACCACCAACGGTGTCTAAAAAATATCCAGCAAAAGCAGATAGTGCATGCAAGTGATAAATAATGGAAATTAAATATAGACAATTCAATTAGACTTTCTAGATTATGTTCCTCAAACTATATTACCATTAAGTTTGAGTTCACTACTTTGGCATGTCATGATTTAATCCACCCCTTTCATGTGTTTAATGGATTAGGCATGTTTAATATTCTCAAGCATATGGTAATAAAATCAAGCCCTCCCTCACTAAGCATCACATTATAACAATCTCATAATCCTCACCTTGAAACCTCGGTCTGGGTGGAATGAAACTGTTAGGAGAATAGAACTTTATCCCCTTCCCTAACCTATGCATTTATGGGTGGATCAAGATCCTAGTTCTAACTCGACCCATGGTCATTGAACCTCAAGTCGATACCCCACTTAACCAAGCCATGTTCACATGATTATTTATCATTCACCACAATAAACCATATCACAAAAAGCCTAGAAAACATCACTTACAACATCACAACAATATTAGTAAATAGGAATTAACATTATTTCATAAATGCATTAACACATTCATAATTTATATTACATAACCCTTTATTCCCATTTCTCATTTCCCATGCCTATCTCACTAATCATATTCATGTATAAAGATAATCCCCTAGCATTTTCTCATTAATCTATTTAACTCTTTTTCATACCAACCAAACAACCTCTTAGGCCATTAACCAAACTAAGTGTATTACTAAACACTGATTACACATCCTTCAAGCATATTAACATATTCATCATGGGATCTATGTTCTTACACAACGACATTACACTTAGTTATCCAACTCTAAGTTCAGGGAATATTGGCACACCCCATGGGTGGCCACAAAATAGGTCACATCATCCTCCATGCATCCCACACGGTTCATGAGGGTTTCATTCGGTTGTTTAGACACCCAATACATCATATCATGTCAAAGTCACCAAGAACTCATCAAAAGAGGGAAATAATAAAAACCCTACATGCACAAATCTACCTAAAACCCAAGGGATATAACTTGTAGACCACCTACCTTGAATCTATTCGCGAATTCCCTCACAATCGAAGCCTTAGCTCTTGATTAAACGAACCCTTGAAGCTTTACCCTAAATCTCATCAAAAAATTAGGGTTTGAGAGACTTAGATGGAGATATAAGAAGAATGGAAACCCTAAACCAAAAAGATAAGCAAGAGAGAGATTATCCTTACTCAGATCTTCAATCCACAACCAATGGCACTCCAAATGGATTAGGAATGAAAGAGATTGCCATCTTAGAAGATCTCGGAAGATTGGATCATCCATAGGGTTGAAGTAGGAATAAGGAGAGAAATAAAAAGTTTGGAATAAAAATCCTTTCATGGAAATTTTGTAATTTTTTAAAAGTATCAAGGTCGCACGGTTTATCCGCACGGTTTTCCAAACCATACGAAAACCATGTGGAGGATACTGCCTACATACCCTTTCTCTTGCATGATTTTCCAGACTATGTGAACACTATAAGGATTTCCACTGCCTGCATGGTATTCCCTCGCACGGTTTTCCAAACCGTGCGCAAACCGTGTGGATTGCCCAGAAAATCCCATTTTCCCCTTTTCATGTCCCGAACCCCCAGAACACCCTCGAGCCTTCTTAAAGACTTGTTAAAACATTTAATTAACCAGAAAAGGGGACTAAAACTGAAAAATAAACAATAACATACCTTACAGAGAAATAAAAGATCTTAAAACCTCCCCACCTTATAACGTCTCGTCCTCGAGCCACTCTTATCGAGCTTCATAGGGCTTCTGAAACAAAGTGGTTCGGCCATTGGGCCCGTATATCCTATTTATCCTCCCATGTTTCTTCATGAATGTTTCCATTCTTCCATAGAACACAAACTAAGGTCACAAACTTTCCCTATAAAACTTTTTCACTATGATCCATAATACGAACCGGGTGCTCCTCAAATGACGCATCAACCTTAAGCTTGACATCCTCAGTATTTAACACATGAGAAGTATTGAGGTGATACTATTAGAGTTTTGAAACATGGAAAACATCATGCATCCTACTATACCATTGTGGAAGGGACAATCGGTAAGCCACCAGCCTGATCCTTTCCACAATCTCAAATGGCCCCACATATCTTGGCCCCAACTTGCCCTACTTCTGAATTCGACGATGACCCAACCTTGGCGACACCCAAAGAAACACATTATCACCCAACCTAAACTCTAGAGGTCTACAATGCTAATCTGTGTAAGAATTCTTCCTGCTCTACACCATCATCATACACTTCTGAATCAAATAAACCTTCTCTGATGTCTCCTGCACAAGACCCAGTCCTAACATCTTAGAATCTCTGACCTCTAACCAACACAACATAGATCTACACGATCTCCCATAAATGTGCCTCAAAAGGTTCCATATGAACTATTACCTAAAATATGTTGTTGTAATAAAACTCAACAAGAGATAAGTGATTTCCCCACGAACCACTGAAATCCGGAACACATGCTCTCAATATGTCTTCTGATACCTAAATTGTATTCTCTGACTTCCCATCAGTCTATGGGTGGTAAGCCATACTCAAAAATACTTGGGTAACATGTGCCTTCTGTAGTCTCTTCCAAAAGAGTGTGGTGAAATGTGGACCATGATCTGAAACAATGGTTCTCGGTACACCATGCAACCATACTATTTCTCAAACATACAATTCTCCCAACTGGTCGACTGTATAATTCTACAAAATCGGCATGAAATGGGACACTTTGGTCAGCCGATCTACCACCACCCAAATTGCATCATTCTTCAAAGGAGTCTTTGGAAGACCCACCATGAGGTCCATTGTAACACCATTGAACTTCCACTTTGGAATGTGAAATTACTGCAACAACTCACATCGATTCTAATGTTCAGCCTTCACCTGTTGGAAGGTAAGGCATCATGCCACAAAACTCACAACTTCTTTCTTCATTATCAGCCACCAAAACTACCTATGATGATCATGATACATCTTAGTCAAACCTGGGTGCACTGACCACTTCGATGTGTGGAACTCACGCATCAACTCTTCTCATACATTATCTTGCACCACAACACAACTATGAACATAAAAAACTCCACCAGCATCAACATTCCAAACAAAAGGTGGCTCCACACCTTTAATACTTTCTTTCATAACCAAACACTCTAGATCTACCAGCTGAATTTCTTTAACTCTAATCAAAAGAGAGGACTCAACTACAATAGATACAAGGTTCATCTGACCATGTTCATGTTGTACCTCCAAATGTGTCTCTGCAAATAAGGCCATCATCTTCCACTTTGAAAAAGATTCATGAACTACTTGATTCTGAGTCTTCAGGCTTAGAGAATCTGCCACAATATTCCCTTTCCCTGGTGTATACACCAACCAAAAATCAAAATACTTGAGTTACTTGACCCACCATCACTTTTTAAGATTCATATCCTACTAAGAGAATATGTACCTGAGGATTTTATGGTCAGTGAACACTATAAAGGGTTATACCAACAAGTAATGCCTCCAACACTTTATGGAACGAACCACCGTAGCTATCTCAAGGTCATGAGTAGGATAATTCCATTCATGTGTCCTCAAATTCCTCGACCCATAAGATACTACCTGATCATCCTACATCAGCACTGCCCCAATTCCAACACCAGATGCATCACAGAACAAGGTATACCTCTTACCTACTTTGGGTAAGATCAAAATAGTTGTGGTAGTCAACCACTTCTTCATCTCCTAAAAATCATTCTCACAAGCCTCTTACCAATCAAAATTAATCCCTTTCTTGGTTATGCCTGTGAGTGGTGCTTCCAAATTAGAAAAATATCTAACAAACCTTCAGTAATAACTTACCAAACCTAGAAAACTTCAAATATTCGAGATGGTACACCAAAGAAACCATAGCCTACACCTTTTTTGGATCCACTAACACACCTGACTCAGATATTATGTGTCTCATAAAGTGCACCTCATCAATCCAAAACAGAAATTTTGATAGCTTGGTGTAAAGACTGTGCTTTCTTAGTATACTCAAAATGATTTCAGGATGTTTGAAATGATCATCATGAGTTCTAGAGTACACCAAGATGTCATCAATGAATAATACTACAAACTGAATCAGATACGGGTGAAATATCCGGTTCATCAAGGCCATGAACATAGCTGGTGCATTGGTTAAACCAAACAACATTACTAGAAATTCATACAACCCATACTTTCTTCAGAAAGCTTTCCAAGGTATGTCAGAAGTCCTCGCCATCAACTGATGATATCCCGATCTCAAATTGATCATAGAAAATACTGAGGCACCTTTGATCTCGTCAAACAGGTCATCCATTCTAGGAAGAGGGTATCAGTTCTTAACCGTCATCTGGTTCATCTTCTTAAAATCAACACATATCCTCAGTGATCCATCATCCTTCTTAGAAAACAACACCATAGATCCCCAAGGTGATGTACTTGGACGTATAAACCCCTTACACTTCAATTCCTCTAACTGAAACTCCAGTTCTTGGATCTCTATTGGCACCATTCGGTAGGGTGGAATAGAAACTGACTCTTCCCTTGGAAGCAATTCGATCGTAAACTCTACATATCTCTTAGGTGGTAACCCCACAAAGTCCTCAGGAAACACGTCCTGAAACTGGTCCACAATAGAAGGGAAGACTGTTTTTCCTTCCTCCCCATCATCTAACATAAGGCGTGCCACATGGGCTATGAGTTCTCTCAACTGCTAGCGTAGTAGCCCTGCGCCGCCCACTCGAGCATCCCACTCACCACGAAGTACATAAGTGCTCCCATAAGGATATGTGAATGTTACATGACATCAGTAACAGTCGATATGGGCTTGATATAACACCAAAAAATCCATTCCCATGATTAGGTCAACACCTGACATCTCCAGGACAAATAGATCCCACAGAAAATGAAATCCACCAACCTCCAGAGCACAACCCTTACACTATCTGATGTCCTCAACTCATACCCCTAGCGGAGTATCAAGTGACATTACCCCACAATCCTTATCTATAGTTAATCCCAACACAACAACAAACTGAGCAGAAATAAAGAAATGCATTGAACCTGTGTCAAATAATGAACTAGAAAGCATGGAAGCTACAAGAATCGTACATTGAACAGTAGATGGTCCTACCTCACCACCTTCTGGTACAACTTGAACTGCATGGATATGACCTGCCTATTTACCCTGAGCTCTATCTTGAGTACAAACTTATTTGTTGGTAAGGATGATCTAACCCCAGAGTTCCACATCCATTGCCTCTACTAGTGTGACCCGTGGAGATCCAACTTCCTACAAGATACAGGTTAACCAGCCTCCAACCTTCACTTGGTATCTGCCTCTGACCTCTGTCATTCCCTAACTATCATGGGTTCTTGAAGAACCTCTGCATGTGGCCCAACCTTATGCATGTTCATCACTTGACCAGTAGAAGGGGACACTGGTCATTCATGTGCCCCAGCCCGCCACACTCATAACAAAAGACCTGGTCACCACCTTGAGAAGTTGATCCCCTCTTCAAACTTCTCTGTGCACTTCCACTATTCTGAAAGGTTTCAAAGTATCACTTCCTACTATCAGAAACCACATCACTTGCTCACCCAGATAGTTCCACAATTTCACTACCTGAAGCTCCCTTCAGTTTCCCCTCTGAGATAATAGACTGATCCACCAATTCAGCAAACCTTTTTAGATGAAAGGTATTAACTTGATATATAATCTCATGTCTCATCCCGTCTTAAAAGAGTTTCTCTACGGCTTTCTCATCTCCTATCAACATTGAGCGAAGTGCCTCAAATTGGAGAAACGGATAGTTTAAAAACCCGAGATTTTATAAGATATATTCGTTTTAATTTCTTTCATATCTTCTGTTGTACGCTACACCAAGATTATCTTGCACTATACGCAACACCGTATTAGCTTGCAGTATACGCAACACTAATCTTGGATCATGTTACACACAATTTCATGTTTGTTTGATAGTATTTATTCTACAAAACATTGAGTATATATATATATTCAATGTATTTTGTTATACGCAACGAAAAAGGAGTTGTTCACTACACGCAACCCTGATTTGACTTGCATTACACGCAATCGCGACCTTCCTCGATAGCGTGTGTTGTACGCAATACCGGGTTTTACTAAACAACGATATATTATTATAATATTATTATGAACTAGCCGTTATGAATAGTATTAACTAAATTTTTAATTTTATAACATTATTATTCATCTTACACATTTTCTAGAACATGGTATAAGAACAAAATAAATTTTTCTGGTAAAATAAGTATTTTTCAAAAAATGCAGTTTTGTCGCCTTTTGATGGCGCACCAACTTTAAATCTAGTTTTTGACATGTTTATAAGTTCAATTTTACAAAATATAATTATTATTTGGAATCAGGATATAAAATTTTACCTTGGATAATTTTTTCATATTATTCTGATAACTTTCATATTTTAATGAATAGTAAAAACACGCTATATTTTAATTAAAAACAACTTTTTTAATCGTAATAACTTATGTGGTTAAATTATAATATTGAATGGTTTTAAATTATAAATAGAATATATTTTTACCATTTAATATAATTTATGTCATTAGCCTTGATTTTACATTGAATTCACAAGTTAAATAAATTCAATCTTTGGCAATGTTTTAACTTTTAAAACCCGTTTTCTTAACAACGGGATTAATTTTAAATTAATTACTGCAACTTATGTGTTTTTAATTTTGAAAAATGGATTCCATATTTGGAATCATTGGGTCCAAATTATTTTAATAGGTTAATTTTATTTTTTTTTGATATTATGAATAGTAAATACGGTAATTTTTTATTTACTACGGTTAAAGGTAAATAGGGTAATTCAAGGTTAAAAGAATATTATAATAATTCAAAATTACATTGACACTTGTCCTAACCTTATTGGATGAGTATTGGAAGACCATGGGCATCCTTGGGTCAATTTTGGGACCCCATTGAGCCACTTAGTAGTGACAATGACAATTTGGATTAATTAATTTAATGTAAAGACAAAATTGACATTAAAAAAATCCTTTAGTGATTAATTTTTATAAGGGGTTATATAAATTATATTTTAGACTATAAATATTAATTGGAAATCTAAAACGATTTCCTAAGTAATGATATTTTTTTATAATTTTTAGACACCAAATAAATTAAATTATTTATGACATAATAATGATGAAGTATTTACCTCATTAATAAATGATTTAAATAAATAAGATTATAATGATTAAACTATTTTCCAAAACATGTCCAATTCTGATTGGATGATTTTATTTAGACCACGAGTCATCTTATCTTCATATTTAATTATTTTTGGACCTTTTTAAACTGAAGATAAGTTTATAATAAAATAATATTTCCACACTTTCCAAAGGTGCCCCTCTCCTCCCTTATAAAAGGGCACCTCCTCCCTCTCTTACTCACACCACTTTGAGCCTTCAAGATCGGCCAACCCCTACCAAATTCTCTTCTACACTTACATATAAACATCCTAGAGGTTCTGGTCTTCTTCAAAGACCAATTTTAGTTCCCTAAGAGGAGGTCTCAAAGAGGCGCTTCAAAGAAGTGGTAATGTCCGTTACCGATTCTTTCAACTTTATTTCTTCTTCCACTTCTTCTTATTTAGTTGTTTCATTATGAAGTAATAACATAAGTATAACTCATATACTGATATGTTATTATAAGTATGAAAAAACCCTATTTCACCATCTATCCATCATACGGAAAACGAAATCACCGCGCGTGCGTACGTACAGAATATCGTCTCCACACCGTGGTGTAATCTATTTTCCACCACCACCTTACTTGGATTGGTATAATGGTGTAAAGAATAACTATATATGATTATTGTAAAGTTATATTGATTCGGTAATATTATACATACACTTCAATACAATTCCATGATCATGGGAATGATATCATCGCTCGTGCGTACGTACGGACTATCGTCTCTACGAACGCGATGAGATTCATTTTCCATGATTAACCATTCAAGAATGATTATAAAGTATATATAATGAATAATAATGAAATATATGACATAATTAAGATACTGGATTTATGTATATATATATATATATATATATATTTCATCTACTTAATTCCATTCAATTCAATAAGGAAACGAAAACAGTGTTCATGCGTACGTACGGACTACCGTCTCCATGAACGGTGTATTTCATTCCTTTTATCGATATATAATATATATGTATATGATGAATATATATTATATATAAATCATTTTTTAAATTCTAGAATTATTTAAATCAGGATATAAGTAATAATATCGACAACGACAAGTCGAAACACATACAATAAATGAAATGATTTTACCCAAAACGCTGCTTTAACATGGAATTTACAAAAGAACGGGTAATATAAAGTCATAATTGAAACATATATGATATCATAACAATGAATATGATTATGTAATAAGTCAATGACATTATTTAAATCAATATACAGGAGGTTCGTATCCATACGAAGCATATCAGGCCTAAGGTAAGGGATAACTTTTCCAATCTCGTTTTTATCCGAGATTGTTTATTCGTAAGTATTCACTGGGGTTATATTTATCATCCATGTCCCTTTTTTTCTAAAAATGGTTTCATGTATGTTTAAAGTCCTTTTTACCCATTTTTGAATTTTACTATATGGTATGTAAGGAATCTTTCTTTTGTTTACGTTACGAGGTACTTTTTTGACTTTTCCAGAAAAAGTACGAGAAGAATGTTTTTTTAACTTATACAGCATGAAAGGATTTTTATGGTTTTATAAATACTTATTTTCATGAAGCTTACTCCAAAAGATTTCCTGAATATTTTTAACAAAATATCTTTCTTTTAAAATTTCATGACGTTTTGTGAAAAGAAAATGTTTTTGAAGAAGAAAGGATATTTTCCTCAAGAATTCATTTCAAGTGTTTTGTCAAAACTATTTTCCATCTAAGATGACATTATTTAGTATGATTATGTTTCAAGTATAATGTCTCTATGATTTACATGGTTTCATTTTTCTTATGATGAAATTATATCCATTTGTTTTATATGGATTATGTTATGATGGGATGATGTTTATGAAACCCATTTTATTCTTTGGGTTATGATGAATGATTTATGTTTATGTTGTGGAACAAGTAAGAATGATTTCATTATGAGATGGGTGGGACCTATATCTCCCTCCAATGCATTGGGTAAAGATTTATATCTCATGAGATAGACATGGCTGGAACGGTAAGTTAATCTGGTCCAGTGTTACAGGAATGAAACGAGGAGTGAACTCGATTCAGAAAGGGACTTTGTCCAATAAGATGGTCTTGGCAGCAATGCCTTGGCTACTATGGAAATCATTACATGTGCTTAATGGATACCACAATTACATGTTTGATTCCCATGCTATGTTATCGTGATTTATGTTCCATTATGATCTATGCCTTATGTACTTCCATGTTTTAAGTCGTTGCTCAAGATTTTGATGTTTAAACATTATGTTCATGTTTTTAAGTTCAAATGTATATGGTATGTTTTATTTTATCCATGCTTACCCTTACTGAGCATTTGAGATCACCCTTTTTATGTTTTATTTTCCCCTAGGATTAAAAGAATGGTTTTAGGTAAGGAAACAAAAAGTGGAAGATCTTTATGGGAGATGTTGAAGATCTTTCACCACGATTAGAAGATTACGTTCCATGTTTCCAAAGACACTAAACTATTACAGTCCGTGTGTGTCTGTTTTTGTTATGTATTAATTATTCCACAAAATTAATTTAATGTCCATGTACGTCAAGATTCGGGTCTCTACAGTTGGTATCAGAGGAAAGGTTTAGTCAACATTTGGAAACTAGGATGCGAGAACTTTAGTGAGATCCATAGAGATATTTCTAAGGTATGTCTAGGGATATCCCTAAGGTTAAGTATAAGTATAGGTTATATTCCTAGAACTATGGTAATGATCTTAGAATTGAACCTAAGATGTTAGATATTGAGGGTACTCCCCCTTTACTAGGTTGTTTTCCCTAGCATGATTTTTTCCTCTCACAGAATTATTTTTGTGTTTTAGTCAATGGAGGGAACCAGAAGGAATTCGGTTAACATTGAATCCAATGGACAAATTGGTGACTATGAGCAACAAAATTGTGTATTGCTTAGAGAGAAAGATGTTTTGATTATGTCAAATCAGTCATCGCGATATATGATTAACAAGGTAAAATTTAGTGGTATGCCTAATTCATCAAATAAGAGGAAGGTATACTTTTATGCAAGTTTGCATGTTGAGGAGTATAAAGAAAGGAAGATTGAGATTTATAAAGAAGGGAAGAAGAACCTTGAGGAATAACTCAAATGGAGGGGAAGATGTTATCTATAGGGAGAAAAGGGTCATAGAGTGACAGACTGTTATGGAGTTCAATGTCTTATTTGTGGAGAACATGGGCATTACCCAACTCAATGCCCTGAACTAAAAAGTTACTTCTAAATCAAGGAAGGACTTATTCTAGGACAATCATTGAAGAGGATGGATTGAAGTGTTTATGTATTTGTATTCAAGAATAATGTTTTTGAGGTACTTTTATGGTGTATTAGAATATTTTTGTATTAGTCTATTGTGGTTTTCAATAATTTTATGGTATCGGTAACCATGAAAAGTGATTCAAATATTTTGGAAAGCAGATGATATGCGCATAATGAAGGGATAAGGAGAAAATGAAATGTTTGACAGTATGATTGTTATAAGGACTAAGTGATATCATGGTTTGAGTATATAGAATTTTGGGGTTTTGGTATGTGGAAAGAGTTAACTTTTTACAACACTCATGTTTTCACTAAGATTCAATGGGTATTCATTTTTCAAGAGAATACATGATTAAGGCCTTCTAATGTTTGGAATGTGACTAACAAGACATATCTTTTGATATATGGGGATCAACGATGGTATTAACATGCTTGTTATATGAAATATCTAGTAATCGTTTTCACTATAATATGAGAGTGGACTGCAGTATTATGGATAAGCCTAAAGATTGGAATGGATTATGTTGTACATAAGGATAGAAGTTTTTTTTGATATTATTGATGGGATGTTATAGTAATGTAGTTTTAGAAAAAGGAAAACCTACAGGATGGGTGACAACACATCGCATAGGACAAGGCTGTGGGAATCGAACCCACAACCGAAGTGCGACTGGCCTTTATCGCCTACCACTGGCCTACAGGAAGTCCCTGTTTAGTAGAAACTAGTTTTATTATATTAAGCAGTATGATATATGAAGTATAAGTCCATTTTAGGAACCATATATGATTAATCTCACTATATATGGACTTATGTATTTTTTGATAACTTTTATAACCTTTTGTTTGAGACAGGCGGAATGACCCATAATTCTATCACATGATCTGCTAACACTTCACGAATGACAAATTCAACTTCATTTCTTTAAGAGATGAAGTGGAAATTGTCCAAAGAACAACCAACGGTGAGACTGTAGAAAAATCATGAAAGTATTTCTTCTAATTCCAATTTCATCAACTTTAGGGAAATGATCTTGAAAACCAAAAATGTTGTCCTAGTTCCCTTATATCCGATAAATCAAATGTTACCCTAGATCATCACAAATTTATGGCTTTGTGATTGTTGGCTTAATCATAGCCATGTTCTCTACCACTCTCCATCAGAACTTGATGGTTAGATTTTTCTTCCATATCCATATTTTCACAAATTTTATTCTATATGGAAACCCAGTGATGAGTTTCTTTGGGTAATCGTTACATTTCATACTTTAGTTTTTAAAATTAAGTTTTAGTATTCCTTTTTACGATGTGGGTTTCTATGAATAGTAAATGATTTATAACCCCGACGAATTTCTAGGGAGAAATTCATTTTAAGGGGGGTAGAATGTAACAATCGGAGATTTTATAAGATATATTCGTTTTAATTTCTTTCATATCTTCTGTTGTACATTACACCAAGATTATCTTGCGCTATACACAACACCGTATTAGATTTCAGTATACGCAACACTAATCTTGGATCGTGTTACACACAATTTCATGTTTGTTTGATAGTAGTTATTCTACAAGACATTGAGTATATATATATATATATATTCAATGTATTTTGTTATACGCAACGACAAAAGAGTCGTTCACTACACGCAACCATGATTTGTCTTGCATTACACGCAATCGCGACCTTCCTCGATAGCATGTGTTGTACGCAATACCGGGTTTTACTAAACAACGATATATTATTATAATATTATTATGAACTAGCCGTTATGAATAGTATTAACTAAATTTTGAATGTTATAACATTATTATTCATCTTACACATTTTCTAGAACATGGTATAAGAACAAAATAAATTTTTTGGGTAAAATGAGTATTTTTCAAAAAATGCAGTTTTGCCGCCTTTTGATGGAGAACCCTCTTTAAATATAGATTTTGACATGTTTATAAGTTAAATTTTACAAAATAAAATTTTTATTTGGAATCAGGATATAAAATTTTACCTTGGATAATTTTTTCATATTATTTTGATAACTTTCATATTTTAATGAATAGTAAAAACATGCTATATTTTAATTAAAAACAAATTTTTTCATCGTAATAACTTATGTGGTTAAATTATAATATTGAATGGTTTTAAAGTATAAATAGAATATATTTTTACCATTTAATATAATGTATGTCATTATCCTTGATTTTACATTGAATTCATAGGTTAAATAAATTCAATTTTTTGCAATGTTTTAACTTTTAAAACCTGTTTGCTTAACAACGGGATTAGTTTTAAATTAATTACTGAAACTTCTGTGTTTTGAATTTTGAAAAATGGATTCCATATTTGGAATCATTGGGTCAAAATTATGTTAATAGGTTACTTTTTTTTTGATATTATGAATAGTAACTACGGTAATTTTTTATTTACTACGGTTAAAGGTAAATAGGGTAATTCAAGGTTAAAAGAATATTATAATAATTAAAAATTACATTGAAACTTTTCCTAACCTTATTGGATGAGTAGTGTCCGACCATGGGCATCCTTGGGACGATTTTGGGACCCCATTGAGCCACTTGGTAGTGACAATGACAATTTGGATTAATTAATTTAATGTAAAGACAAAATTGCCATTAACAAAAATCCTTTAGTAATTAATTTTTATAAGGGGTTATATAAATTATATTTTAGACTATAAATATTCATTGGAAAGATAAAAATATTTACTAAATAATGATATTTGTTTTATAATTTTTAGATACAAAATAAATTAAATTATTTATGACATAATAATGATGAAGTATTTACCTCATTAATAAATGATTTAAATAAATAAGATTATAATGATTAAAATATTTTCCAAAACGTGTCCAATTCTGATTGGATGATTTTTTTTCGACCATGAGTCATTTTATCTTCATCTTTAATGATTTTTGGACCTTTTTAAACTGAAGATAAGTTTATAATAAAATAATATTTCCACACTTTCCAAAGGTTCCCCTCTCCTCCCTTATAAAAGGGCACCTCCTCCCTCTCTTACTCACACCACTTTGAGACTTCAAGATCGGCCAACCCCTGCCAAATTCTCTTCTTCACTTCCATAGAAACATCCTAGAGGTTCTGGTATTCTTCAAAGACCAATTTTAGTTCCCTAAGAGGAGGTCTCAAAGAGGCGCTTCAAAGAAGAGGTAATGTTTGTTACCGATTCTTTCAACTTTATTTCTTCTTCCACTTCTTCTTATTTTTTTGTTTCATTATGAAGTAATAACATAATTATAACTCATATAATGATATGTTATTATAAGTATTAAAAAACCCTATTTCACCATCTATCCATCATACGGAAAACGAAATCACCACGCGTGCGTACGTACGGAATACCGTCTCCACGCAGTGGTGTAATATATTTTCCACCACCACCTTACTTGGATTGGTATAATGGTGTAAAGAATAACTATATATGATTATTGTAAAGTTATATTTATTCTGTAATATTATACATATAATTAAATACAATTCCATGATCATGGGAATAATATCATCGCCCGTGCGTACGTACGGACTACCGTCTCCACGAACGTGATGAGATTAATTTTCCATGATTAACCATTAAAGAATGATTATAAAGTATATATAATGAATAATAATGAAATATATGACATAATGAAGCTAATGGATTTATGTATACATATATATATATATATTTCATCTACTTAATTCCTTTCAATTCAATAAGGAAACGAAAACAGCGTTCATGCGTACGTACGGACTACCGTCTCCATGAACGGTGTATTTCATTCCTTTTATCGATATATAATATATATCTATATGATGAATATATATTATATATAAATCATGTTTTAAATTCTGGAATTATGTAAATCAGGATATAAGTAATAATATCAACAACGACAAGTTGAAACACATACGATAAATGAAATGATTTTACCCAAAATGCTGCTTTAACATGGAATTTACAAAATAATGGGTAATATAAAGTCATAAGTGATACATATATGATATCATAACAATTAATATGATTATTTAATAAGTCAATGACATTATTTAAATCAATATACAGGAGGTTTGGATCCATACGAATCATATCGGACCTAAGGTAAGGGATAACTTTTCCAATCTCGTTTTTATCCGAGATTGTTTATTCGTAAGTATTCACTGGGGTTATATTTATCATCCATGTCCCTTTTTTTCTAAAAATAGTTTCATGAATGTTTAAATTCCTTTTTACCCATTTTTGAATTTTACTACATGGTATGTAAGGAACCTTTCTTTTGTTTACGTT
Source organism: Viscum album (assembly GCA_963277665.1). NCBI lineage: Eukaryota > Viridiplantae > Streptophyta > Magnoliopsida > Santalales > Viscaceae > Viscum > Viscum album. The sequence continues at coordinate 496,067,630 of OY728151.1, read as the reverse complement.
ACGAGGTACTTTTTTGACTTTTCCAGAAAAAGTACGAGAAGAATGTTTTTTTAACTTATACGATATGAAAGGATTTTTATGGTTTTATAAAGCCTTATTTTCATGAAGCTTACTCAAAAAGATTTCATGACTATTTTTAACAAAATATCTTTCTTTTAAAATTGCATGACATTTTGTGAAAAGAAAATGTTTTTGAAGAAGAAAGGATATTTTCCTCAAGACTTCATTTCAAGTGTTTTGTCAAAACTATTTTCCATCTAAGATGAAATTATTTAGTATGACTATGTTTCAAGTATAATGTCTCTATGATTTACATGGTTTCATTTTTCTTATGATGAAATTATATCCATTTGTTTTATATGGATTATGTTATGATGGGATGATGTTTATGAAACCCATTTTATTCTTTGGGTTATGATGAATGATTTATGTTTATGTTGTGGCACAAGTAAGAATGATTTCATTATGAGATGGGTGGGACCTATATATCCCTCTAATGCATTGGGTAAAGATTTATATCTCATGAGATAGACATGGATGGAATGGTAAGTTAATCTGGTTCAGTGTTACAGGACTGAAATGAGGAGTGAACTCGATTCAGAAAGGGACTTTGTCCACTAAGATGGTCTTGGCAGCAATGCCTTGGCTACTATGGAAATCATTACATGTGCTTAATGGATTCCACAATTACATGTTTGATTCCCATGCTATGTTATCATGATTTATGTTCCATTATGATCTATGCCTTATGTACTTCCATGTTTTAAGTCGTTTCTCAAGATTTTGATGTTTAAACGTTATGTTCATGTTTTTAAGTTCAAATGTATATGGTATGTTTTATTTTATACATGCTTAACCTTACTGAGAATTTGAGCTCACCCTTTTTATGTTTTATTTTCCCCCAGGATTAAAAGAAAGGTTTTAGGTAAGGAAACAAAAAGTTGAAGATCTTTATGGGAGATGTTGAAGATCTTTCACCACGATTAGAAGATTACGTTCCAAGTTTCCAAAGACACTAAACTATTACGGTCCTTGTGTGTCTATTTTTGTTATGTATTAAGTATTCCGCAAAATTAATGTAATGTCCATGTACGTCAAGCTTCGGGTCTCTACAGTTAGCATAGTCCATCACCGACATTTTCCTCTCATTAAACCTCATGAAATTCGCAGCCTTCTCCTACCTCAGGGTTTTTGGGTAGAAGTTCTCAAGAAACTTCTCTGAAAATCTTTCCACATCATTCCTTCATCCTGCTCCATCTGAACCATGATGTCCCAACAACATTTTATCAAACCCCTCAGCATATAGGCCACCAACTTGACTCGTTTCTCGAGAGGAGTCTCTAGATGGTCAAGAATATTTTGGATGGACTCTATCAAAAACTTCAATACCTCTAGCCCACCCTCTCCAGTAAAATTTGGAGGTTGTTGTAGCTAAAACTCTCTATTCAGTGCAAACATAGTCGGTGCAACACACCCTGGATCTCATTCCATAATCTTCATAAAATGAGTGAAGTTATCATGGAACTGATCTTCCCTATTTTTGTGGATCACCACGTTCTCTTACTCCACTGCTGGAGGAGCATTCTCAGTAATGTCCTCATTTCCCCCAACTGGCACACATATTCAAGGTGGAATTTCTCTAAAATGACAAACATAACCTTTAGCAAGCAACCATGACACTCTTACAAAAAGGAAAGAGATATAGATAGGCTCCTCACTCGCCACAACTGAACCAGTTCACATACAATACCCAAAATATCCCACTCACAACCAGATCACTACCCTTGGACATCTCTTCCAAGGCCATGGCTAACATAGTATCTAATTCACACTATTATAAGCATTATCTTTTACACCCATTCAAAACCATTTCCATATCCCAATTTACTCTTAAAATATATTAATCTACTTTTGATTCATTTCATAAACACCATTCTCTAATTAATAATTACCATTTTGACTTTCCTATTTTCCCATTCATATTACCCCATTAGGAATAATTTCATTACTTTTAAGACAATATATGCATCATAACCTTTATATCATGCACACCCATCCCATGTGTGTTCCTATCATGATGCATGTCACTTTCCTACATAGGTGCCTAGAATGATACATAAATGCACAACCTCATACCTTTTTGTCCATGAGAGAAATATCACAAAACCATCAAATCACACAACAAGTGCATCACCCAATGGTGAAATATCATCAAATATAACAACACATAATAAGAACAACAATCCCCTCTCAGGGTGACTTGGATTTTCCCCTATACATGGGTTAGCTACTCCCAAGAACAGTCTCATTACCAAGGCCCGAAAAATTCCTAATATCTTATCTACCATCCCAAAATAGTAAGAAATAGAAAAGAACTCCTATGAAACCACTTTGTAACATCCCTGACTTGGGATCCACTAATATGGTGCCTCGATCTGGGTCGTTACATGACCTCAAGTTCACCTCCCCATATTCCATAGGTTTCCAAATAGCAACGAGGGTCTAATAGGTCATGTGGGGAGACTATACCCTCAATACCAGAGTAATCCATAGTAGAAAATAATTTAAATAATGGAAACAATATGAAACAATCAACAACATGCATAAATAACCAAATCCCAAAATTGGGTACAACCATATGCAATATTAAATATGCCATACCAAGCTATAGTTCCAAGTTACCAAAACTCCAAAAGAATGAAAAATAGAAGAATCCTCAAAATGGTTCGAGCTCCAAGTTTGTATCCTCACTCATACATGCATCGTATCCAACTCAACTCCTTAGAATAGGGCTCTTACCCTTGTCCTGACCTGCAATCATGAAATATGCTCGGGTACCCAATGGTGGCCCAAGAAGAGTGTGAGTATAACATAGTAGGCCACCACCAACGGTGTCTACAAAATATCCAGAAAAAGTATATAGTGTATGCAATTTATAAATAATGGAAATTAAAGATAGACAGTTCAATTGGACATTCTAGACTACGTTTCTTAAACTATATTACCATTGAGTTTGGGTTCACTACTTAGGCATGTCATGATTTAATCTACCCCTTTCATGTGTTCAATAGATTAAGAACGTACAATATTAATAAGAATATAGGAATAAAATCAAACCATGTCTCACTAGGCATCACATTATAACAATCTCATAATCCTCACCTCAAAGCCTCGGTCCGAGTGGAATGCAATCGTTAAAAGAATAGAACTTTATCCCCTTCCCTAACCCATGCATTTAGGTATGGAGATAGATCCTCAATCCTACTCAACTTGTGAGCGTAGAACCTCAAGTTGATACCCCACTCAACTAGGACATGTGCATATGCTTATTTATCATTCACCACAATCAACCATACCACAACAAGTATATCCAACATCATTTACAACATCACAACAATATCAGTAAATGGGAATTAACATTATTTCCTCAATCCATTAACACATTCATCATTTATATTACTTAACCCTTTATCCCCATTTCTCATTTCTCATACCTATCTTACTAATCTTATTCAAGTATAATGATAATACCCTAGAATTTTCCCATTAATCCATTTAACTCTTTTTCATGCCAACCAAAAAACCTCTTAGGCCATTACCCAACCAAAGTGTTTTACTAAACACAAATTACACATCCTTCAAGGATATTAACATATTCATCATGGGCTCTATGTTCTCGCACAATGGCCTTACACTTACTTAAGTAACTCTAAGTCTGTGGAATATCAACATACCCCATGGGTAGCCCCAAAATAGATCGCATCATCCTCCATGCATCCCACAAGGATCATGAAGGTTTCATTAGGTTGTTTATATACCCAATACATCACATCATTTAAAAGGAACCAAGAACTCATCAAAAGAGGGCAAAAATAAAAACACTACATGCACAAATCTACCTAGAACCCAAGGGATATAACTTGTATACCACCTACCTTGAATCCATTGGCGAATTCCCTCTAAATCAAAGTCTTAGATCTCTATTCAACCAACCCTTGAAGCTTTACCCGAAATATCACAAAAAAAAGTAGGGTTTTAGAGACTCGGATGGAGATATAAGAAGAATGGAAACCATAAACGAAAAAGATAAGCAAGAGGGAGATTAGCCTTACCCAAATCTTCAATCTGCAACCAATGTCACTCCAAACATCTTAGGAATGAAATAGATCAACCACTTGGAAGATCTTAGAAGCTTGGATCATCCCTATGGTTAAAGGAGGAATAAGGGGGAGAAATCCCAAGATGGGAATAAATATATCATCCTGGAAATTTTGTAATTTTTTAAAAGTTTCCAGGCCTCATGGTTTACCCGCACGGTTTTCCAAACCATGCACAAACCGTGTGGAGGATACTGCCTGCATTCCCTTTCTATCACATGGTTTTCTAGACTATGCGAGTTTCCAATGCCCGCATGGTCTTCCCTCACATGGTTTTCTAGACCATGAAAAAACCGTTTGGATTTCCCAGAAAACCCCCTTTTCCCCTTTTCCATGTTATGAACCCCTAAAACACCCCGAGCCTTCTTAAGGACTTGGGAAAACATTTAATTAACCACAAAAAGGGGACTAAAATAGAAACATAACAATAATATACCTTATGGATAATTTATGGATCTTACACATATACACCAAGGTTACACATCATTAACCTTCTCATCAAAATTTAATATTTCAACTATTATATCAATCATGGCTCTTTAATTTTAATTTCATTGAATAATATGAAAAAATTACCATTAAACAATTTATAAACATTTAATCATGTAAACCATTAACTCTTTAAGGTTAATATTTATAAAAAATTAATTCCCAGTAATCAATCAATTCAATATCTCATTAATTGACTAATTAAATAATCCCAATATCCCACCAATTTCATAGTCACAATTCAACCAATTTCAATTTCCCCAAATTCAAACCATTTCATTATCATGTTACAATAAAATTTAATTAATCCAGTTTAGGATGAAATTTCCCAATCATGGATTTTCAATTGCACAACTGCAGACATGTAATTAAATAAATACTATGGGAATTTTTATTTAGAACAAATACCTCAAGATCGTTGATGGATGATCACTAAACCACAAAATCAGCAAATTGAAATGGAATGATCAAGGTAACAATGTTGTGAAAGATCTATGAACAAATCCTAGAAACCAAATCAAATGTAATATATTTATCAAAACCAATATCTAAACCCACACCAATGGGGAATAAAACAACACTCTTTATCCCGAAAGATAGATGGAAGATAGTGGAAATGACATGATAAGAGATTACTTATCGAGCGTGTTGAAGATCTATCAATCATGTGTTATATTATACATGAATAGAGTTCATAATGCCTTAGAATCCATCCGAGATTACTAAAAAACAAAGTAATTAGGTTAGGCCCTAGCTGAACCAATTTGGGTTTAATACTAGGGTGTTCAATATTTTTAAAATATTTTCTCTGGGAAGTTAATTCCACACCCATGGTTTCCAAGATTGGAGAGAACAGTTTACAAAACTATGATCCCTAATTGGGAACATATCCTATGGGTCACATGAAATCTATTGACAGGTTGAATTATTTGAAAATATGGAACACCAACCGTTTATTTCCCATATATATTGGAATGAAGGGTTTGCTGGGATAGGGCACATGATTTGGGAAAACTGTGAATGAACTATGAAATACCCAAAACCCCTCAAAAAATTTCTATAATTCTATAAATTCTCCTAAAAAACCCTGAACAAAAACTCAACGAAGATATACACAAAACAAGGGAAAAAGAGTACCTAAAACCAAGAATGAGACATCTTTGGAAAGGTCATGATCTTACATTATTCCCGCCTTATAACAGCTCATCCTAGAGTTGTACTCTCACTCATCTCTAATATTTAAAAATAAAAATATTAGTCTACTAAGCCTTCACATCTTCTTCTATCTCACTTTATTTTATCCAAAACACAACCATGTTTCAACAATTCATGAACTTTTGTCACAGTCTTTCCCTTAAACACTTTCTCAATACGATCCACAACACATATCTGATCCTCCTCAAAGGATTCATCAGTCTCAAGATCAACATCATAAAAATTGATCATATGATAAGGGTTGAGGTGATAACTTTAAATATGTGACACATGAAAAACATTTTGCATAAAACTATACCTCTATGGAAGAGATAATCGGTAGACCACCAACCCAATTCTCTCCACAACCTCAAAAGGTCCAACAAACATGGGCACCAACTTTCCTTGTTTCCAAATCCTACAATGACCCAATCTAGTTGAAACCTAAAGAAAAACATGATCACCCTCTACAAACAAAATTGGTCATTGATGCCTATCAGTATATGACTTTGGCCAACTCTGAGATGTAGCCATATGTTTTTGAATCAGCTAAGATTGATCTGACATCTACTATATGAGACTAGGTCCCAATAGTTTTAAATCACCTACCTTCATCCATCATAGAGGTGATCTGAATGGACTACAATAAAGTGCCTCATATAGTTTCATCTGAATAGTATCCTGATAACAATTGTTATAGGAGAACTCAATGATAATAAGGTGCTTCTCCCAAGACTAACCAATGAAAAGAATGCATACTCATAGAATATCCTCCAAAATCTGTATAGTATGCTATTCCTAACCATATATATGTGAGTGAAAATATATAATTAGAAATACCAATGTACTAAGTGCCTTCTGTAATAATTTTATGAAGCATAAATTCAAATCTGAGACACATTATGAAATTATAATCCATGGTACCCCATGCATAAGTACAATATCTTAAAAGAACAAATCCCCCAACCAATCAGCTAAGAAGGCCTCCCATATAGGCAAGAAATGTGATACCTCCATTAATTGGTTCACAATAACCAAAATAGAGTCATTATTCCATGTTTTCCATGGGAGAATCACCATGAAATCAGTGGTAACACCATCCCACTTCCATTCTGGAATGGTAAACAGTTGTATTAAACCACCAAGTTATTTATGTTCGGCCTTCACTTATTGACAAGTGTAGAATTGTTTGATAAACCCTGCAATTTCCATTTCCATGCCCAAAAACCAATATTATCAATGTAATTCAAGGTACATTTTTTCACACCTAGATACATCACCCAATTTCAGTCATGAAATTCACAAATTAGCTCATCTCTCCTACTCTTAGGAAAAACAATACGATTCCTAACATAGATGATATCATCCTCATCTATGTTCCAATATGAAGGTGGATCCCCAACATCAAGGACTTCAATCAGGGACGAAAAATTCATATTCCCATACAAATACTCCTAGATCCAACTCAAAATTATATAATCCACTAATACAGATACAAGAGTCATCTACTTATGGCCCTCCCAAACCACAACATGAATATTTACCAGAAAATTATTAATCTTCCACTCCTAACTAGACTCATGAACTGACTGAGTATTATTTTCTTTCTCAATGCTTCAACAGCATTTTTTCCCTTCCAGGGAATATATTCTAGATCAAAATAAAATGAATAAATATACTCAAATCACCTCTGTTTCGGAAGATTAAAATATATTTGCGCTAAGATGTAATTTTAACTCTTCATGTCTATATACAAAGTAAACCTTTCTCCCAATAGATATTTCCACCTACATTTAAATTCATAATCCATTGTCACTAACTCGAGGTCGTGCAAAGGATAATTCAATTCATGTGGCCTCAACTATTGTGATATATTTTCCACAAATAAATCTCTATGATTCATCACTTCTCTAAGTTTTATCCTAGATTAATCATAAAAAATTGTATACTCCTCACCTATATATGTTAGGATCAAAATTGGGGTTGTATTCAAATTCTTCTTTAACACCTAGAAATCATTCTCATATGATCTATAATATTAAAACATAATTCCCTTATTGGTTATGCTAGAAAGTTGTATTTTCAAGTGGATAAAGTCTTGGATGAACTTCCAATAATAGCCTCATAGTCCCAGAATGATATATATATTAATAAAAATATTAGTATTCTCCCATGAAACAACTGATGTGCCATCGTAGGGTGCACTAACATGCCTTCCTCTGAAATGATTTGGCCCACGAAATGTACCTGATCAATCCAAAATTAGAGATTAGATAGATTTTTGTATAATAGATACTCTCTAAGTGAATTCAAGATGGTTTTAGATATTGGGAATGATCAACATGAGTCTTGGTGTATACTAATATGGTATCCACAAATAGTAAGATAAACTAATCCAGGTATGGGTGTGACATTCTATTCATCAAGGTGATTAACAAATCATGAACGTTTGTCAGCCCAAATGACATCATGAATAATTCATAAAAGGGCATACCATCTTTAGAAATATTTCCATGGAACGTGAGACAGTCAAACCCTCAATTGATGATACTCAAGTCTCAAGTCAATTTTAGAGAAAATAGAATCTCCTCTCAGCTGGTCAATATGATCATCGATGCATGGAAGAGGATACTAGTTCATCCCTATCATCTATCTCTACTTTTGATAGTCAACACACAAATGTAAATTCCCATAAAACATATATTTAAACCTAATTGGATTACCCTGAGGTGAAATCCATAGAAGAATAATCCCATTATCCATAAACTCTTCTAGTTGAGTCTTAATCTCTTGAGTCTCCATTGGTGTGATTCTATATAGAGGAATAGAAACTGGATTATCCCCTAGCATGAGATCAATTGTAAATTCCAAATCTATCTCAGTTATAAGAACCTAGGAAATCCTTAGGATACACATCTTGGAACAAGACCACTATGGGTGGAAAGGCATCAAAATTTATACCCTCATCATCTAATAAGATTCATGCAACCTGGGTTGTGATCTCTCCCAGTTTCTGATGAATTAGACCTGTATAGCCTATCAATATTTCCTATTCTCCATAGTGAACATAATTTTCATCCTCATAAAATTCACTCTCATTCATTAATAGTATATTTGTTTTTGGTATGATACTGTAATGGCCCAAACAGTGACTCAATAAATAGTTTTCCAAAAACTTGGTTCCATCAAATGGTTCCACCGAAACAGTGGCACCAGTAATAGTCGCACACTGAAATAGTGACATATCTTATGGTGTTCCACCAAACAAGTGGAACCATAGTGGTCACACCGTCATGGTCACACACAAAAACGGGGGCACCACTTATGGTGTTCCACCAAACCAGTGGCACTATGACGGTGGCACCGCTTACGGTGTTCCACCGAACCAATGGCACTGTGATGGTGGCAATGTAGCGGTCCCACCCTCACATTTTTACTTTCATGGTCACACACTGGAATGGTGCAACCGTGACGGTGGTACCATTACAGTGTCTCACCAAACGGTGTCCCACCCTTTGTTTTTTTTTAGTTTCCGAATTTTTCTAGTTCCACCCTTGCAATGTATCTTTTAACTTAAAAGTGTTTTAATACCCATTTAAAATCCATTAAAATCCAATAAATGATATCTAAAATCCTCTAAGATCTATTAAACCCTTGACTTACCAAAACATGTGGCTTTTTCCATGACATCACACCATTTTCTTGTACTTTCCAGTTTTGTCCCTATTATACGTTTTCCTCTATTTAAAGGAAACCCCTTTAACTCACAGCTATTATGTCCACCTATCTTATGAGAATTATTAAATTACAATTAATTTTATCATGTGTAACCACCCAACCGTGAGGAGAAACCATGATCTACCTTTATAGCGGTTCAAGAATTCATATCTCGTAACTCCAGGATCTCACCTTTTATTGCATGAGGATTATTCCTTCTTCTTGGATGGTCTCTCTCTTTTTCTTGGTGCATTTGGATCCCCCATTATAGAGGCTAGTGGTACGCTTGTGATGGATCCTTTCCTGCTCACACTTAGAGTCCTCAGAGTTCCTCCCAAGCAATTCATGCATCCCTAATTCTTGGCGCGTGGAGAAAAACTTCAATTTTTGATCATCTATGTAGGTTTTTTTCTTTTTCCTTATTTACTATGTATCATGCGGGGTGGGTATGATAATGTTCCTATAGGTATGGATGAAACCAAACCTTAACAAATATAATAAATAGTTTTTAAAGAAGTAAGAGGTGTGTTTGATGATGATGTTGTACTATTTTACCTTTTCTTATATGATGTGAATTGTATGGGCTTATGTCCACTAAAATTTATGGTCGTTGGTGGTCCCTTCTCATGCACTAATGAACCTCTGTTTTCTGGATAATTTTGTGATTGATTGGTCGTAACATGGAAACTGTTTAATCATGTAAACTCAGTTGATTAAATGGATGCCCAATAAATAATAATCCTTGCATAGTCACCCTAGTTAACCAAATAGAAAGACATAACTAAAGGAATGTTGTGTTTAAATCTAAAAACTCTCTTTCTCTGTTCTGTTGAATTGTATAGTTATTCTACTTGATGCTTGTGAGGTGACATGGATGGGGATGGGATCCCTAGTTTTGCAGTTGTTAGTTTGTGGATTTGGGGTCATATGTTGGGGCTTGGTTTGGTTTCAGTACTTCAAGGGATCTCAATGATCCCTTTTGTTGTTGTGACCTTACAAGAGAACTATGTGTGAATGCTTAATTTGTTTCTTGGATGTTTGGTTGCACCCAAATTTACCCTACTGGTAAAAAGCGGTCGATGTAGTACATGTAGGGGTCGAGTCCATAGGGACCGAAGAAGTAACCTTGAGACGCTATGATTTGGTGAAGGATGGTCTATGAAGTAGCCAACATTGGTTTTGATTTTGGATGGTTTTAACGAACACTAAGAAACTTAAGTGAATTCAATTCAAAGAAAATGGGTTGATCTTAGGATTATGCTCGGGGTGGATTGAATGAATTTTACTTCTTTAGACAATTTTGGTTTTATTAATTCTTGATGATTCCATTCTTCAAAAATAACACTACCTTCATCATTTTCTGGTTTGGTGCTTACTAAACACAATTACTAATCCCCTATACACTTAGAGAACCAAATTCATGATCTCTACAAGGTATATGGTCATTTATTAATTGAATTTAGTTTTCTCAAACGCAGTAAAGATGAAGAGTAGAAATAACTAAAGAATGTATGTCTTAAATTAATTATCCAATTAACAACAATTAGTTCATAAAATAACTTTCAATCCAGCCTTTTCATCCTCCTAAGATCAACCCATTAAATTTTTATCCCTCCATTGATGGTATACTCTCAATGGTGGGAGGAAGATGGATTACAATAATTGGATTGAAGAAATTAAAACCGCGGAAATAACGAGCACTCCTCCGTGTATGTGAATGAAATTCACACCTATCTGTGAACTAATTTACCACAACACAGAGATATCACTGTGCTTTGTGAAAATTTATTTTTAATAAATTAATGGAAAATATAGAAGATAAAGGTGTTGATTAAGAACAAAAAAAGAATCTTACATGGAAATTGAAAACATTACAAAGAAACTTTTACAGCATAACCTTACAATGAAACAAGACAGCTCCTTATATAAAAATATTAAGAGTCGTAGGTCAACCCCCCCAAAAATTAATTCACCCCCCCCCCAACAATTAAGAGAGTCAAAAGAAGGGTGAAGAATCAAAAGGAAATTGAGGTTACAAAGTTGACCAAAAAACCATCCAGATTCATCCACCATTTTGACATTTGAATTAGTAATTGTAGAAAGACGAATCTGGAGGTGTAGTAGAAGAAAAATATCTTATTTCATCTGTCCTCTATGAGTTGTAAAAATTTCAGGAAATTTGTCTCATCCATTTTAAGGTTATGATTGAAATGGTGGGACGGCTTTATGTGCATTAATGCCGGGTCCACCATTTAAATCTCAACTTTAGATCCATTTATCATCATGAAAACTTCAAAATTAGCTCCGACCACAGTTGAATAAAATGATCCTAATATTTTTATCTTTCTACTGTATAAATTTGAGATTCATTGGGCTTGGTTCGTGGGCCCCACATTTGTTTGATGGGCCTTAGGCCCATTATGCTTTTTCCAGAAAGTTTCTGCATTTAGGTGCAAATATCTCCATCTTCACTTGTGATTCTTCCAACATACCTAAAATAAAAAATGTTACAAATAAAGTGGTGAATCATATACCAAAATATCAAATTAAAATGATTAATATTGTAATTTACATAGGAAAATTATTGAGTGGACCCAAATTGACACTTTAAGCATAAATTGCACAATGATGGGAAATGAGGTTCAATTTATGAATTGGACTGAAACTGATGTTTATGAATTTTTAAACACATTAATATTAAGATCTTAAAAATGAATATTAGCCACTTTAAGTGACTAATCACACCCCCTAACATCAGTTTTTCTAGTCCCAAGCAAAATATATTACAAATATGAAATTCAAATCCCCTTTTCCAAAAACATTTTAATACACATTGCTCACCCAAATACCTTATACCAAAAAAAATATGAAACCCATAAAAATAATTTAAAACAAGCTAGGTCCATAAGCATATCCCAAGCCCAAGCCCATTCCTTTGTTCAAATTCATCGCCACATTTCATCCAATTTTAATTAAGCATGATAAAGTGTTGTGCATCACAAAAGATATGGGGCCCATTTTATTGTTCAAGGGGAAAACAATGGAAGAACTAGGTGGAAATCACATTAAACCTTAAGATGAGTATCCTTTTTTTATTTTATTTTTTGTTTGTTTGTTTTTTTTAACCACAATAGATATGAAAAGACTAACTCTGGGCAAGAAAACTATGGATTCATGATCCCCAAGTGTCGGATGCCACACATATTGTCAATTCCATGCTCTACAATAGAGATATAAAGCCTAACTCTGGGAAAGAAAACTATGGAGTCACAATCCCCAAGTGTCGGATGCCACGCATTTGGATAAAACATTTCTCTATGCGGTCATTATTTTTTGTTACAAATTTTTTTTTGTTTTTTTTTTGTTTTTTTTATACTCAAATTAATCTAAAAGTGACCCGAGAACCCTATGATATAATGAAAGGGACCCAATAACTCAAATTTACACCCACGGTCCAGTAGACGTGCATTGTGGAATTTTTATTAAGAGGATGAAAATGTAAACTTTGAAAAATCACATCGGACAACCGCACTTTCCAAAAACTATGCTAATGAGCTTAAACTTGCATCAAAATAAAAATCAAGGCATGCATAATTATTTGATATCAAATTTCAAAGTTTTCAATGTGTGTTATCATGTTCAAGGTTAATGGAATTTTTCTTTTCAGGCATGTTTTTATTCACAAAATAAAAAAATCATTTTTATCTCCCCCCAACTTAGAATAACACTATCCTCAGTGTTTAAAGAAAAGAAAAGTTAGAAGGGGGTAGGAGAGGAGTTCAAAGAGGAAATTGAAAATGATAAACATGGAACAAATTCACCTGGTTTTTGAAGTTGAAGTTCATGATGCTCCAGATTACTCCTTTGATCACTTGGGGGATGTTGGCACCTCCTTGATTGAATATGTATCACCCAAAATAGTTCATGAACCATACAAAGAAGAACAAAGCAGACAAAACAAACCACACAATGATTTATTTAATTCCAAGTACCATCATTTTTATGGTTTTCCTGGTTTTTTTATTTTTTTAAATTTTAAAAATCAAACTGATGATGCATTGTCTTATTTATATTTTCTGGGTAAGGTATTACTCAGGGATCACACCGCATGACACAGATGAATACGGTGCTCCCCTTTCATACCCATCCTTACTCATAAAAGAAGAACAGGCCAACAATATTTTTTTTTAAATACCTATAAAAAAATAAAATAAAATAAAATAAACTGATGATACATTGTCTTCTTTATATTTTCTGGGTAAGGTATTACTCAGGGATCACACCACGTGACATGGATGAATACGGTGCTCCACTTTCATACTCATCATTACTCATAAAAGAAGAATAGGTCAACAGTCTATAGTAATTTATTATATTTTTAAAATATCAAAATTATTTATTAATCCTATTTGAAAAATAAATATGATTCCAAAAATATTGGAAACATGAAAACCACGGATTGCCTCCCGTTCAGCACTTTTGTTTAACGTCGTTAGCCCGACTTGTACCCCCAACTTATCCAATTCCAACTTTTCACATTTTAATTAACCCATATTTTTCTACTTCAATAAGATTTAGATTGATTATTTTTTTGAATTTTTTTTCATGTAAAATCCTATTTTGTACAATGATTGGTAAAATCCAAGTAATATCTGAAATGGTTGATCGAGTTGCTTCTATAGTCTTGCCTAAGACACCAAGGACCATTCCTACATTATTGGTTTCCTAAGATGGATGAATGAAAACTGAAAGGTCTTGTTTGTACCCTATAAAGGGATAATTAAGTGGGGATTAAAGGTTAATAATTTTGAGGTTGGGTTGATTTAATTTTCCTAAAAAATATTGGAAATTTGAAAAATAACTTTCTTCTTCAAAAAAATTAGAAATAATCAGTTCATTTTGAAATTGTGATTCCTCCTGAAAATTGTCCAGTTGAATGTCAGGAATGGGTATAGACTCAATGTTTGTGATTTCTCCTAGTGGTTCAATGATTGTTGCTTCTGAAAATTTATTAATGGAGTTATATTCAGGAAACTCAATCCATGATGTCAAATTTTCCTCTTTTGAATCCAAAAAATCAATTTCCTCTTGATTTAAAGACCCTTCAGAAACTCATCGATCCTCTCAAATTACCCCAAATCCTAAGGTTGGTTCTTCAATGAAGGGATGAGGGGTTTTTGTGTTACAATATTCTTCTATAAATATTGAGGAAGGGAAGGTTTGAGTGGGAATGGGGTCCACACAAGTTTTAATGCTTTGTAGTTCTAGTCTAAAACTTGATACCTCTGAATTCATTTTTTCCATTTGTTCACACAATTTTTGAATAATTGTTTCAGGATTAGTATTGATAGATATTTGGACATCATGGACTTCCTCATTATTCATCTTTTCAATCATTCTTGATAGTTATGGAAATTGATCTTTTAAACATTCATCATTAAAAATTTCGTTCATGTTATCGGGTGTGGGGTATTCATTCAAAGGTTGATTAAAAAAGCTTGGTGATTCCCAATGTGGATTTTCAAACTAATTCCATCCTGATTTTTTGAATAGATATTGTTGATTATACTCCATTGGATTCATTTGGAAATTTGGAATCATGATTTTTGGGAGTAAAAAAAATAGAAAGGGGAAAAGAGAAGAGAAATGGGGATGATAATAGAAGAATGGGGGTAAAAAAAGAAGGTTTTTGGTCTAAGGAACTTACTTGGTCCCCGGAAATAGTTCCAAAAAAAATTTGCGCCCAAATTTACCCTACTGGTAAAAAGCGATCGATGTTGTACATGTAGGGGTCGAGTCCACAGGGACTGAAGAAGTAACCTTGAGATGCTATGATTTGGTTAAGGATGGGATATGAAGTAGCAAAATTTGGTTTTGATTTTGGATGGTTTTAAAGAACACTAAGAAACCTAAGTGAATTCAATTCAAAGAAAATGGTTTGATCTTATGATTATGCTCAGGGTGGATTGAATTAATTTTACTTCTTTAGAAAATTTTGGTTTTATTAATTTTTGATGAATCCATTCTTCAAAAATAACACTACCTTCATCATTTTCTAGTTTGGTGCTTACTAAACACAATTACTAATCCTCTATACACTTAGAGAACCAAATTCATGATCTCTCCAAGGTATATGGTCATTTAGTAATTGAATTTAGTTTTCTCAAACACAGTAAAGATGAAGAGTAGAAATAACTGAAGAATGGATGTCTTAAATTAATTATCCAATTAACAACAATTCGTTCATAAAATAACATTCAATCCAGCCTTTGCATCCTCCTAAGATCAACCCATTAAAGGGTTATCCTTCCATTTATGGTATACTCTCAATGGTGGGAGGAAGATGGCTTACAAGAATTGGATTGAAGAAATTAAAACCACGTAAATAACGAGCACTCCTCCGTGTGTGTGAATGAAATTCACACCTATGTGTGAACTAATTCACCACAACGTAGAGATATCACTGTGCTTTGTGAAAATTTAGTTTTAATAAGTTAATGTAAAATATAGAAGATAAAGGTGTTGATTAAGAACAAAAAAAATAAACTTACATGGAAATTGAAAACATTACAAAGGAACTTTTGCAGCATAACCTTACAATGAAACAAGCAAAAAAAGATGATAAGAAAAATATCTGAGATCATATTCCCTTCACCACCAGCTCCTTATATAGTCATATTAGGAGCCTTAGGTCCACACCCCAATAATTAATTCACCCCCCAACAATTAAGAGAGTCAAAAGAAGGGTGAAGAATCAAAAGGAAATTGACGTTATAAAGTTGACCACAAAACCAGCTAGATTCAGTCACCGTTCTGACGTTTGAATTTTTAATTGTAGAAAGCTGAATCTGAAGGGGTAGTAGAAGAGAAATATCTTTGTCCATATGTCCTTATGATTTGTAAAAAGTTCAGGAAATTTGACTCAACTGTTTGAATGTTATGGTCAAAATGGTGGGACGGATTTATGTGCATTAATGTCGGGTCCACCATTTAAATCTCAACTTCAGATCCCTTTATCATCATGAAAACTTCAGAATTAGCTCCGGACACAGTTTAATAAAATGATCCTCAAATTTGTATCTTTCTAATGTATAAATTTTAGCTTCATTGGGCTTAGTTTGTGGGCCCCACATTTGTTTGATGGTCCTTAGGCCCATTATGCTTTTTCCAGCAGGTTTCTAAATTCAGGTGAAAAAAACTCCATCTTTCCTTATGATTCATCCATCAGACCTAAAATAAACAATGTTCCAAATAAAGTGATGAATCATATACCAAAATATAAATTAAATTGATGAATATTTTAATTTACACAAGAAAATTATTGAGTGTTCCCAAATTGACACTTCAAGCATGAATTTCACAATGATGGGAAATGAAGTTCAATTTCTGAATTGGATTAAAATTGATGTTTATGAACTTTTAAAAACATTAATATTAAGATATTAACAATGAATATTATCCACTTTCAGTGACTAATCAATTTTTTTCCTTCCTTGGCTTGTGGCTATGCATATTAGTTGCCCAGTAATGAAGATTTATTCAAATGAAACCACTTGAATGTGATAACAAGATTGGGTTCAATGGGGAATTGTTTTCTGAGAATGATTTGTGACTTGGTTGTGGTTTTTGTGCTTTTTATGAATGAATAGTAATTAGGGTGTTTGTGTATGGGCTGGTTTTGGAACCCCTAGGTTGGGATGATTTCTTGTTTACCTATATGTATAATTTAGTTCTTATGTTTCTTATTCACGCCCCACCCAAGTTGATATATTCATGCCAAACACCCCCATTTCATGGGGGAGGGTGTTTTTTCCAACACTCCTATGAGTGGCTGGTTATTATATCCTCTTCTTCTCCCTTTCCCGAGTAGCCCAAGACTCTTTGGGTAGGATGTGATGGCATGAGGTCCATTATAGCCCAAGATTCTTTGGGTAGGGTAATTGTGGTGGTTGGCCCAGGTGAGTGTGTGAAGTTTGTTTCGCAAGTGTCTTTGGGATGAGGTCCAAGTGCATTCAGGTGTGGCGATAGTTGTTTGGGCCCAGGTGTCTTCGGTTGTGGTGATAGTTGTTGTGTCCCAGGTGTCTGCGAGTAGGGATGTGTGTGGTTTTTGTGTCCTGGGTGTTTGCGGGCAGGATGCATGGTTTTGGTGGCCCAAAAGGTTGTTGTTGGGGCAGTAGTGAGACTACATTGAAAATGGAAGTGGAGGTATAATGTGTAGGGTGTCTTCAATAACCAGTGGTAAAGTGGTGCGGTGTACCCAAACCTCGATGTGTTACTACTATTAATTTACTTGACTTGCATTATTTGGGGTGTGTGCCTTGGTGAGGTTTGGGTGGATAGTTTACTTGCTAGGTACTTTGGTTATCTCCTTTTCTCACAGGGCATTAGAATTCATCCCCACTTGTGTACGATAGCTTTTGGTCTTCCCTACTGAGTATACCAATATACTCACCCTATGTATATAAAACTTTTTTCAGGTTTCCATGAGGACTTCGGGGACCGTACGTGACCGTATCAGCTCGGACATTGGACCATTAGTTTTGTTGATTTTATTTTATTTTCGTGCTTCCCTTTGGATTTGTCTTGTACTTGTAGCACTTTATATTGGAACATTCATATGGGAATGGATTTCTTTTGGATTTAAATTTACTTCCAGTTTTGGTGTTGTTTGAGATTTACTATCTTATATCCCGATCATTTTTTAAAAATGGTGTAATGACTTCCATGTCACATTTGATTTTATACCCTGGGTAATAGTCCCCACTCAGGGGCCTATTGAAGGTAGGACTCAAGGGTCATTATCTCTCCTTCAACTTGAAAAAGTAAGGGTCTGGTAGTTTTTTGTCCCTTCCCTCATCTTAGTGAAGGCGGGTCATAACAGAATGGTATCAGAGGTGATGGTTAAGAGATAGGATGGAGTCTAGGGTTAGGCACAACAAGGATTGCATGGGATGGTATGGAAACAATTTTAGAAAATCATGGTGCGTGAAATAGGCTAGGAAAGACCAGAAGGGCGCGGGATTTTAGGGTCCACCATGATCTGATGCAAGGACTCTGGACCTACCGAACGACCAAGTGAGGCTACAATGATTGTAGGGTAGAGACCCTAGGAAAGGTACATGCATAAAAATGACTTGTGTTCTGGTGTTTATTGGGTATTTTGGGTATTTAAAATAAATAAAAATTCTAAGAAAAATTTAAAACCAGTCTTCTACACTACTCGGGATTAGGAATTCCTTGTTTACCTTGCAGTAATGGAACCCGGACATCTACCACTGGTAGTGCCGGAAATAGAGGCCCAGGAAGATGATTTGGATGATCAGTAGAGGGATGATCGAGAGTATGAGGATGAATAGTGGAATAGGACACTTTGTGCCCTTTAGTGGTAGACCCTTAGGAAGTATGAGGGTAGCATCTCGGGCATGGAGATAGAGAGTTGGATTGGGGAGCTGGTGATAGCTTTCAGCTTGATCCAGGCTCCAATAGAGTATTGGGTTTCTCTAGATGTAATCCAAATGTGGGGAGTGGTGCGTTAGTGGTGGAAGCTCTATCTTGGGGAGAAGAGGGAGGCTGAGGTTTTGTGGAATGACTTCGAGAGGAAGTTATAGGAGGAATTCCACTCTTCCACAATGAAGGATGAAAAGAGTCAGGAGCTACTCTCAATTTAGCAGGGGAGTATATTAGTGAGGGATCTGAGGATCAGGTTCAAGGATCTCCTTCACTTTTCTCTGGACCTCTTTCTGGATGAGGAGTCTTGGGAAAGATGTTTAGAAGAGGCACTCTGACATTCTCTTAAGTATGTTGTTACTCTCTTCACTTTACTGATGTACTTGGAGGTCCAAAAGAATGCCAAAGTAGTGGATAGGATGCACACACTTGGAGGTGTGTTGTGAGAGGGGAGCCAGTTTGGCTCATCAAAGGGGAAGGATGTCAGTAGTAGGCCTCTAGAATCAGGGCCTTCCAGGTTTCAGCCAGTGGGGAGAAGGCCCCAGCAGTTCTAGTTTCGGTATCCCAGTCCTCGCCCCTTATTTAAGGGCATAGGACTGAGATGGTTTATTTGTGGAAGTCGTATTAATCTTCATAATTAGTTCCTGGACTAAGTTTAGTACATTGGGGGTGGGCAGGTTCAACGCCCACCTCAACAGCAGCATTTTCTAGCCAGGTATTTTCAGCAGCAGCAGCAGGGACAGAGAGCTCTCGCTCCTCCGAGAGTAGATGTTGTAGGAGGAGGCCAGCCTCAGGGATCTCCTTAGGGGCCTCAACTAGGTATTTTCTGGTGAGGTGGCAGACAGCCAAGGGGTATATGAGCTGGGAGTGGTTAGTTTCACAACGTAGAGGCAGCAGTTCCAGCGGGGCCAGAGGTCGTTCGAGGTACGATCAACTTGTTTAGAACTCTTTCCTCCGCCTTGTTTGATTCAATAGCTTCATACTCCTTTGTTTTACCCATTCTATCCCATTATTTGGGTCTATATGCTAAGATACTTCCCATTCCCCTAGTTTTTAGTACTCTAGTCGGAGGTTAGACCATCTTGTCTCATGTTTGTCAGGGATGTAAACTGATGTTGGGACCACATCAGTCTGGTGGGGACCTTATTTTGTTGCATATACATCCATATGATTTCATTCTAGGCATTTATTGGTTGTTACATGTGTGTTTTGTTGTTGAATGATTCCGAATAAGGGTCATGTTTTCAGATATGGTTGGGCAGCGTGTGACTTTTGTCGGCGATTGGGGTTACCAGGATGGCAGCTGGTGAGTGGATCCCCTTCTTTCCTTTTTAGTCGAGCTGTCGGTGGAGTCGGTAGATACAAAGATGTTGGAATTCTCGGGTAATGTCAGTGAGTTCCTATACATCTTCCCTTGAGAGGTGGTGACTTTACCCCCTCAACGTGATGTCAAGTTCGGGATAGACTTGCAACCTGGTGCTAGTCTGATTTTGATGGATCCCTATCGGATGGTGCCTTTTGAGTTGCGGGAGTTACAGATTCATATTGATGAACTGATGAATAAGGGTTTTGTTTGACCAAGGGCATCACTATGGGGTGCTCCAATCTTGTTCACAAAGAAGGCATATGGTGGTCTCAGGCTGTGTATAGACTAATAAAGTCTGAACCAAGTAACAGTCAAGAACTGTTACCCCCTCCTAAGGATCGAAGACCTTTTTGATCATTTGAAGGGGGTAGGATGGTTCTCCAAGATCAACCTGCAGTCAAGATATCACCGGTTGAGGGTGAAGGAGGGTGAAATCTCGATGACTACCTTCGGGAGAAGATATGGGCACTTTGAGTTCGTGTTCATGTTGTTCTTCATTATGAACTCACCATACATGTTCATGGGGCTCAAGAACTCCATCTTCCAGGAATATTTGGACCAGTTTGTAGTCATTTTTATTGGCAACATCCTGATATACTCAAGATCATATGAGGATCTCACTGAGCATCTGAGGATAGTTTTATAGGTCCTCCGACAACACCAGATCTATGGGAAGTTGTCCAAGTTCAAGTTATGGACACAAGAATTGCACTTTCTTGGACACATGGTGTCCGAGAAGGGTATAGAAGTGGACCCGTCAAAGGTTGAGGTGGTTGTTTCTTGGGAAGAACCCAAGAACATGGAAGAGGATCGTAGTTTCCTGGGTCTAGCAGGTTACTAGCAGAGATTCGTTCCCAAATTATCTTGAGTTGTAGCTGTAGAGACCCGAAGCTTATCGTACATGGACATTACATTACTTTTGCGGAATACTTAGTACATAACAAAAACACACACACAAGGATCGTAATAGTTTAGTGTCTTTGGAAACTCGAAACGTAATCTTCTAAACGTGGTGAAAGATCTTCAATATCTCCCATAAAGATCTTCCCCTTTTTTTACCTAAAACCTTTCTTTATATCCTAGGGAAAGAAAAACAAAAAAGGGTGAGCTCAAATGCTCAGTAAGGGTAAACAAAAGAAATATCAATCACATCATATACATAAGAACGTAGCTTTTGGAAATCTTGACATGCAAAAGAGCTCATAATATCATAACATGGGATAAATCATAGAATTGAAAATGAGATCCCCATAATCATAACATAAAACTTGAAACTTTGTGGCATGCACACATAATCATGGAAAATCATTTCTTGTTAGTCATGACTCATTGCCAAGACTATCTTAGTGGACAAAGTCCCTTTCTGAACCGAGCTCACACCTCGTTTCAGTCCTGTATCACTGAACCGAAATAACCTTCTGTTCCAGCCATGTCTATCTCATGAGATATAAAATCATTACCCAATGCATTGGAGGGAGATATAGGTCCCACCCATCTTATAATGAATCCTTTCTTATGTGTGCCACATAATCATAAATCTTACATCATCACATAACCCATGTAATAAAAATGGTATTCTTAAACAACATGACATCATAAAACAATTCATATAAGATAAAGGAATTCATAAAAATAATTCCATCACAACATGATCAAATCAATTTAATAATAGGGATAAAAATAGAACCCATTATTATCTTAGATGGAAAATAATTTTGATAAAACACTTGAACTCCATTCTTGAGGAAAATATCCTTTCTTCTTCAAAAACATTTTTCCTTTCATAACATGTCATACAACTTTAAAATAAAAGAAGTTGATTAAAAATAAACTTGAAAACTTGTAAAGGAATCTTCTTGGAAATAATGTTTTAAAAATCTATTCATGCCGTATAAGTTAAAAAAAACATTCTTCGTACTTTTGTCGGAAAAGTCAAAAAGTACCTCGTACGACAAAAGATTCCTTTCATACATATTACTAAAAACTCACCAAAGGGTAAAAATGGATTTAAACAATTGTAGGTGGATGGAAATAATATTACATTTTTATGAAACATGGATGTGGATGATAAAATACACCCCAGTAAATACTTACGAATAAACAATCTCGGATAAAAATGAGATTGTGATATTTCCCTTACCTTAGGTCCGACTTGCTTTGTAAGTGTCTGAACCTCCTCTTCTTTGAAGTGCCTCTTTGAGACCTCCTCTTAGGGCACTAAAATTGGTCTTTGAGGAAGACCAGAACCTCTAGGATGTTTCTAGGGAAGTGGAGATGAGAAATTGGCAGGGGTTGGCCGAGCTTGAGTGCTCAAATTGGTGTGAGGAGGAGGGGGAGGAGGTGTCCTTTTATAGGGGAGGAGAGGGGCACCTTAGGAATATCTCAAAATATTATTTTATATTAAAGTCAAAATCGGTTTATAATGGTTCCAAAGGGTCTTATTTCGAAGCTAAAGTGGGGATGGGTCGAAATCCTATCAACCAATAGGATTTAGACAAGTTTAGGGTATTATTTTAACCATATCAATTAGATTTAACTCTAAGTTAAATAATTTAACTTTTACCGTGTCTTTTTGTTTTCTTTCACTATATGGTTAATAAACTTACTATAACATGCCAAACGAACCCCAAATTGTATATTATTAATACATATATCCTTATCTAAGTCATTTGTCCGAACCTTAGATTTTTAGGAATAAAATAACAATTAATAATATAATATTTGATTTAAAAACTATTTTGTGTCAATTTTGACACTATTTGATATATGATTTTTGTGAAAGTCGTAACAGAATTATATGTTCGAACCAAGTTGATTAAATCAACACTAATATATCATAGTAACCTATAAAATTAGTGGAATTCATAAAAAGTCTTAAATTACATTTATTTTGGTATTTATATTATCAATTATGTCAATATTTCATTAATAAGATCATTACTGCATCATCTTTGTGTCATAAATAAATTATATTATTTGATGTCTAAAAATTACAAATAAAATACCATCATGTAGGAAATCTTTTTATCTTTCTAATTAATATTTATAGTCGAATTTATCTTATGTATAACCCCATATTAAAAATGATTTACTTATTAAACGTTGATTTTAACTATTTTAACCCTTCTTTAAATAAATTAATAATAAATGTCCTAATCTAATCCAAGTGGGCCTAAATGGTCATATTTTATTCCTAAGTTTGTTTTTGGTCGAATTACACTTGTCCAATAGAATTAGGACATGTGTTAGGGTAATATTAATATCATATTTACCCTTAGTTACCCTATTTACTATTAACCGTGGTAAAAAAAGTAAAAAGTTACTATTCACCAAAAAATTATTTTCATCTCATTGAACCACATTTTAGTCCTTGATATTAACCGTGTCTCTCGGATTTTCGAAATTCCATTCACAGAAGCGGTAAAATTAAGTTTTATGCAAAATTCAGTTTTTAACCTACCACTTAGTAGTTTCACTATTCATCAAAAATTGATGTTTTTCAGAACAATGCCAAAATTTCATCCCAAGCTATATTTCATATTCCGAATTCAAAAATGAAGTCTATTTTACCAAATTAATAACATAAAAGTTTCATTAATTAATTTTATAATTAAATCCCGCTGTTAAAACAAATAGCGTGTTTTTAAGAAACAATATCTATCAAAAGATTGACACTTGTTTATGTTTAGTTTAAATGTGAAATTACATCCAATGACCAACATTGTATTAAATTGTAAAAATATATTCTAAATATACTTTAAAACCACTCAAATTAATGATTTATCACTATTAATTATTTCGATTAAAAAAGTTGTTTTTAATTATAATTTAGTAATTTTCACTATTCATCAGAATATGAAAGTTATCCGAAAAGTACCAAAATTTCACCTTAGGCTAAATTCGATACTCCGAATCCAAAAATGAAGTCCATTTTGAGAGTTAAAATTTCTAAAATTTAAAAAGTGGTTATTACTATTCATAACGGCTAGTTTTAATAATATTTTAATAGCATATCATTGTTTTGTGAAACTCAGGATTACGTACCACACACGCTATCGAGGGAGGTTGCGATTGCGTGTAATGCAAGGCAAGTCAAGGATGCGTGTTGTGCAAGCTCCTTTTGGTGTAGCGTATAACACAAGATATTAGTAAAATAAAAAAGAATATTTTTCATAAAATCTCGGGCTGTTACATTCTACCCCCCTTAAAATGAATTTCGCCCTCGAAATTTGTCGGGGTTATAAATGGTTTACTATTCGAAAGTTTCTTTAATAGAAACCCACATCGTAAAAGGGAATACCAAAACTTGGCTTTAAAAACTAAAGTATGAAATGTAACGATCACCCAAATAAACTAATCACTGGGTTTCCACATAGGTGAAAATATGGATATGGAAGAGAAATCTAACCATCATGTTCTGATGGAGAGTGGTAGAGAACATGGCTATGGAAAAGCCAGTAATCACAAATCCATAGATTTGTGATGATATAAGGTACCATCTGATTCATCAGGTATAAGATCACTAGGACAACATTTTTGGTTTTCAAGATCATTTCCCTAAAGTTGAAAATTTGCTTAGAATAAATACTTACATTATTTTGGTACAATCTCACTTTTGTTCGTGCCTTGAACAATTTCTACTTCATCTCTTAAATAAATGAAGTTGAATTTGTTATTTGTGAAGTGTTAGCAGATCATGTGATAGAATGACTGTTCATTCCATCTGTCTCAAGCAAAAGTTATTAAATATACATAAGTCATTCTATAGTGAGATTAATCATATATGGTTCCTAAAATGGACTTATACTTCATATATCATGCTGCTTAATATAATAAAACTAGTTTCTACTAAACAGGGACTTCCTGTAGGCCAGTGGTAGGCGATAAAGGCCAGTCGCACTTCGGTTGTGGGTTCGATTCCTACAGCCTTGTCCGAAGCGATGGGTTGTCGCCCGTCCTGCAGGTTGTCCCTTTTTCTAAAACTACGTTACTATAACATCCCATCAATAATATCGAAAATCTTCTATCCTTAAACAATACTAACTTATGTCCAACATAATCCAGTCTAATCTTTAGGCTTATACATAATACTGCAGTCCACTCTCATAATATAGTGACATCGATTACCAGAGATTTAATACTGTCGTTGATCCCCACATATCATAAGATATGTCTTGTTGTTCACATTCCAAACATTCAAAGTCCTTAATCGTGTATTCTCTTGAATACCTTAGTGAAAACATGAGTGTTGTTAAAAGTTAACACTTTCCACATACCAAAATCCTCAAAATTCTATATACTCAAACCATGATATCACTTAGTCCTTATATCAATCATGAGCTCATGAATACTATCAAACATTTAATTTTCTCCTTATCCCTTCATTATGCGCATATCATCTACATTCCAAAAATATCTGAATAACCTTTCATGGATACTGGTAACATTAATCATACACTTTCAAAACACAAGGAAAGACAACAGTGTAACAATCCATAGATGTCTCTTTATTCCAAAATTACACATGATAAACATGTAATCATTCCACTACATTCTCAAACCATTGACCGAGCTTCAAAAATTCTTTCATCTCACATATCATTTGTAGTCTCTTCATCATCATCCACATAAATACTACCCATATGACCATACTGATTCTCTTCATGATTATTTCCCTTAGGGCATTTGTTTGCATAATGCCCATACATTCCACATTTAAAACACTTAACCATTTTTGATGTCGTAGCAATACCATTATCCTCATCCATGGTGTTAACCGACCCTTTTCCTTTGCACTTACTTGCTTTGTGTCCTTCTTTTCCACACCCAAAGCATCTTCCAGTTCCCTTGAAACATTCTCCTTTATGCCTCTTCCCACATGATTTACATAGGGGAAATTGAACTTTCTTTCCTCTATGATCATCATGGAACTCCATCTTTCTCTTATTAGTCGAGTCAGGAAGCTTACCAAATTTTACTTTATTAATCATGTTGTGAGATTGCTGATTCGGCATAATAATGATGTCTGGACATCCAAATCCCATTTCATTTGGTTTCTCATGAAGAATATCATTCCATTGTCCATCATATCCTCCATTATTGTGAATCATCTTGTTTCCAGTCATTTTCTAAAACCCAAACAGAATAGTGTTAGATGCAAAAATCGTAATAAAGGGGGAGTAACTTAAATATCTATCATCTTTGGTTTAATCTAATATCGTTACCATAGTTCTAGAAGTATATCATATACGTATACTTATCCTTAGGGGCATCCCTATACATACCTTAGAAATATCTCTAGGGATCTCACTAACGTTTTCGCATCCTAGTTTCCAAAGGTTGACTAAACCTTTCCTCTGATACCAACTGTAGAGACCCGAAGCTTATCGTACATGGACATTACATTACTTTTTGCGGAATACTTAGTACATAACAAAAACACACACACAAGGATCGTAATAGTTTAGTGTCTTTGGAAACTCGGAACGTAATCTTCTAAACGTGGTGAAAGATCTTCAATATCTCCCATAAAGATCTTCCCCTTTTTTTTACCTAAAACCTTTCTTTATATCCTGGGGAAAGAAAAACAAAAAAGGGTGAGCTAAAATGCTCAGTAAGGGTAAACAAAAGAAATATCAATCACATCATATACATAAGAACGTAGCTTTTGGAAATCTTGACCTGCAAAAGAGCTCATAATATCATAACATGGGATAAATCATAGAATTGAAAATGAGATCCCCATAATCATAACATAAAACTTGAAACTTTGTGGCATGCACACATAATCATGGAAAATCATTTCTTGTTAGTCATGACTCATTGCCAAGACTATCTTAGTGGACAAAGTCCCTTTCTGAACCGAGTTCACTCCTCGTTTCAGTCCTGTATCACTGAACCGAAATAACCTTCCGTTCCAGCCATGTCTATCTCATGAGATATAAAATCATTACCCAATGCATTGGAGGGAGATATAGGTCCCACCCATCTTATAATGAATCCTTTCTTATGTGTGCCACATAATCATAAATCTTACATCATCACATAACCCATGTAATAAAAATGGGATTCTTAAACAACATGACATCATAAAACAATTCATATAAGATAAAGGAATTCATAAAAATAATTCCATCACAACATGATCAAATCAATTTAATAATAGGGATAAAAACAGAACCCTTTATTATCTTAGATGGAAAATAATTTTGATAAAACACTTGAACTCCATTCTTGAGGAAAATATCCTTTCTTCTTCAAAAACATTTTTCCTTTCATAACATGTCATACAACTTTAAAATAAAAGAAGTTGATTAAAAATAAACTTGAAAACTTGTAAAGGAAGATTCTTGGAAATAATGTTTTAAAAATCTATTCATGCCGTATAAGTTAAAAAAAACATTCTTCGTACTTTTGTCGGAAAAGTCAAAAAGTACCTCGTACGACAAAAGATTCCTTTCATACATATTACTAAAAACTCACCAAAGGGTAAAAATGGATTTAAACAATTGTAGGTGGATGGAAATAATATTACATTTTGATGAAACATGGATGTGGATGATAAAATACACCCCAGTAAATACTTACGAATAAACAATCTCGGATAAAAATGAGATTGTGATATTTCCCTTACCTTAGGTCCGACTTGCTTTGTAAGTGTCCGAACCTCCTCTTCTTTGAAGTGCCTCTTTGAGACCTCCTATTAGGGCACTAAAATTGGTCTTTGAGGAAGACCAGAACCTCTAGGATGTTGCTAGGGAAGTGGAGAGGGGAAATTGGCAGGGGTTGGCCGAGCTTGAGTGCTCAAATTGGTGTGAGGAGGAGGGGGGGGAGGTGTCCTTTTATAGGGGAGGAGAGGGGCACCTTAGGAATATCTCAAAATATTATTTTATATTAAAGTCAAAATCGGTTTATAATGGTTCCAAAGGGTCTTATTTCGAAGCTAAAGTGGGGATGGGTCGAAATCCTATCAACCAATAGGATTTAGACAAGTTTAGGGTATTATTTTAACCTTATCAATTAGATTTAACTCTAAGTTAAATAATTTAACTTTTACCGTGTCTTTTTGTTTTCTTTCACTATATGGTTAATAAACTTACTATAACATGCCAAAAGAACCCCAAATTGTATATTATTAATACATATATCCTTATCTAAGTCATTTGGCCGAACCTTAGATTTTTAGGAATAAAATAACAATTAATAATATAATATTTGATTTAAAAACTATTTTGTGTCAATTTTGACACTATTTGATATATGATTTTTGTGAAAGTCATAACAGAATTATATGTTCGAACCAAGTTGATTAAATCAACACTAATATATCATAGTAACCTAGAAAATTAGTGTAATTCATAAAAAGTCTTAAATTACATTTATTTTGGTATTTATATTATCAATTATGTCAATATTTCATTAATAAGATCATTACTGCATCATCTTTGTGTCATACATAAATTATATTATTTGATGTCTAAAAATTACAAATAAAATACCATCATGTAGGAAATCTTTTTAGCTTTCTAATTAATATTTATAGTCGAATTTATCTTATGTATAACCCCATATTAAAAATGATTTACTTATTAAACGTTGATTTTAACTATTTTAACCCTTCTTTAAATAAATTAATAATAAATGTCCTAATCTAATCCAAGTGGGCCTAAATGGTCATATTTTATTCCTAAGTTTGTTTTTGGTCGAATTACACTTGTCCAATAGAATTAGGACATGTGTTAGGGTAATATTAATATCATATTTACCCTTAGTTACCCTATTTACTATTAACCGTGGTAAAAAAAGTAAAAAGTTACTATTCACCAAAAAATTATTTTCATCTCATTGAACCACATTTTAGTCCTTGATATTAACCGTGTCTCTCGGATTTTCGAAATTCCATTCACAGAAGCGGTAAAATTAAGTTTTATGCAAAATTCAGTTTTTAACCTACCACTTAGTAGTTTCATTATTCATCAAAAATTGATGTTTTTCAGAACAATGCCAAAATTTCATCCCAAGCTATATTTCATATTCCAAATTCAAAAATGAAGTCTATTTTACCAAATTCATAACATAAAAGTTGCATTAATTAATTTTATAATTAAATCCCACTGTTAAAACAAATAGCGTGTTTTTAAGAAACAATATCTATCAAAAGATTGACACTTGTTTATGTTTAGTTTAAATGTGAAATTACATCCAATGACCAACATTGTATTAAATTGTAAAAATATATTCTAAATATACTTTAAAACCACTCAAATTAATGATTTATCACTATTAATTATTTCGATTAAAAAAGTTGTTTTTAATTATAATTTAGTAATTTTCACTATTCATCAGAATATGAAAGTTATCCGAAAAGTACCAAAATTTCACCTTAGGCTAAATTCGATACTCCGAATCCAAAAATGAAGTCCATTTTGAGAGTTAAAATTTTTAAAATTTAAAAAGTGGTTATTACTATTCATAACGGCTAGTTTTAATAATATTTTAATAGCATATCATTGTTTTGTGAAACTCAGGATTACGTACCACACACGCTATCGAGGAAGGTTGCGATTGCGTGTAATGCAAGGCAAGTCAAGGATGCGTGTTGTGCAAGCTCCTTTTGGTGTAGCGTATAACACAAGATATTAGTAAAATAAAAAAGAATATTTTTCATAAAATCTCGGGCTGTTACAGTAGCACCCTTGACAGCCTTGACCAAGAAAGACCAGGCTTTAATATAGATTGAGCAGTGCCAGGAAGCCTTCAGTTATCTTAAGGGGAAGCTAGTTAGTGCCCCAGTACTTAGGTTTCCAAAATAAGGGGTGACATTTGAGGTGTTCTTTGATGCTCCAAGACAAGGCTTGGGGTGTGTGATCATGTAACAGTAGGGGTGATCTCTTATGGTTCTATGTAGTTATGTCCCCATGAGAGTAACTATTCAACCCACTATCTGGAACTTGTAGTGGTCATGTTCTCACTAAATTTATGGCGGCATTACCTCATCGGGGAGCGCTTCATGGTCTTCAGAGATCACAAGAGCTTGAGGTATATCTTCTCCCAACAGGACCTGAACTTGTGGCAGGAGAAGACTGAACACCACATCCTAGGAGGTCTATTAGAACCTTTAGATGTCCCCGAGTGGAAATGAGATGACATCTCGATGGATTTAGTCATGGGACTACCTAGAGTTCAAGTGGGTTGTGATGTTATCTGGATAGTGGTGGACCGGCTAATGAAACATGCTAATTTCTTGGAAATCAAGGAGTTGAGTGTGGTGGATGCCTTAGCACAGAGGTACGTGGACGAGGTGGTGCAGTTTCTTGGAGTTTTGAGGTTCATAGTCTTGGATTGGGATACCTGGTTTACCTCATAGGTCTGTAAAGGATTGAAACATGCTTTTGGAACCCAGTTATGCCTCAGCGCTACTTTCCACCCCCAGACAGATGGGCAGACAGAGCGAATCATCCAGACATTGGAGGATACGCTACGGGCATGTGTTGTAGACTTTGGGGGATCATGGGTATGACACTTTACCCCGGTAGAGTTTTCCTACAATAATAGCTATCACTCCACCTTTGGCATGTCTCCATTCAAATCCTTATACGGGAGGTCGTGTCACTCACCCGTGTACTGGGCAGAGGTTGTGGAAGTAGGTGTTCATGGTCTGGTGGTGGTGCAGAGCACGAAGAAGAAGGTTCATCTTATACGGGATAGGATGAAGGCATCTCAAGACTGGCAGAAGTTGTATGCTGATCATAGGAGGAGACCCTTGGAGTTCCAGGTCGGGGACCACATGTTCTTGAAGTTCTCCCCTCAACGTGGGGAATAGAGGTTTGATATGGAATTAATATTTATCCCATGTTTTTTGGACACTTCAATGTGTTGCGGTGAGTCGGAAAAGTGGCTTATCATCTAGCGCTACCACCGCCGCTACTGAGGGTGCACGACATCTTCCATGTGTCTCAGCTCCATTGGTATCTACATGAAGATTCACACGTCCTCAATTGGGGGGATCTGGATATCGAGGATGAAACAACATTGGTAGAGTGCCATTGATGGTCGAGGATCATAAGGAGAAGGTTCTTCGTAGATGAACAACCCCCTTGGTTTGTGTTTTATGAAGGAATTGTGTCCTCGAAGAGAGTACCTGGGAACGAGAGGAATAGATGCGCGCCCAGTACCCAGAGCTGTTTTGAGTTTTGTTCTATTTTATTTTGTACTTGTTTTTTATGTAGTGTTTGACCTTGTTAACTATGAAATGGATTGTTTCCCTTGTTCTCTAGATTTTTTTGAAGAGTCCTCACTATGGGTAGAGGAGGACTTGATCCCTAATCAAGACACATTAAATTGGATGTGGTTAAACTCATACGGGCAAGTCAGTACCGCCCAAAGTGGATAGTATCTTGACATGGAAGAAGGGACTCTCTAATCCATATGACTAGATGGTATGACCTTTGCATGTTTTTGTGGTTACTTGAGGGATAGGTGTTCGTAAATGTCGAGGAGTTTTACTCCTGAGAGGTATCTTTCAAGGTGGTTGTTCAAAACCCTATATTTTCTTTAGATCTAGTTTCGATTCTCAAGGGAGAGAATAATTTGAGAGGTATCTGATGTAATGACTTGAACAGAGACTCATTAAAGAGATTTCCAAAACCTCAGTTACATCAAACGGTTCCACCGAAATGGTGGCACCGGTCACGGCAACACCATGATGGTGGCACCGTAGCGGTCGCACCATCCTGGTCACACACAAAAATGGTGGCACCACTTACGGTGTACCACTAAACTAGTGGCACCATGATGGTGGCACCATAGCAGTAGCACCATCATGGTTTCACACTAAAATAGTGGCACCTATTACGATGGCACCGTGACGGTGGAACCATTACGGTGTCTCACCAAACGGTGTCCCACCCTTTATTTTTTTTTCTATTTCCTACTTTTTCCAGTACTACCCCCACAATGTATCTTTTGATGTAAAAGTTTTTTAATACACCTTTAAATTCCATTACAATCCCATAAATGATATCTAAAATCCCCCAAGATTTGGGTGACCCTTGACTTACCAAAACATGTGGATTTTTCCTCAGTTTCACACCTTTTTCTCATACTTTCCAGTTCCGACCCTGTTATATGTTTTCCTCTGTTTAAAGGAAACCCCTTCAACTCACAGCCATTATGGCCACCTCTCTAATGAAAATTATTAAATGAAAATTAATTCCATCATGTGTAACCACCCAATCATGTGGAGAAACCATGATCTTCCTTTAATGTGGTTCAAGAATTCATATCCTGTAACTCCAGGATCTCACATTTTATCATATGGGGATTCTTCTTTCTTCTTGGCTGGTCTCTTTACTTTATTTTGTGCATTTGGAGCCCCCTTCCTGAGGATAGTGGTGTGCCTATGCTGGAGCCTTTCCTGCTCACTCTTCTAGTCCTTTGAGTTCCTCCCCTACAAGCCGTGCATCCCCATTCTTAGCACGTGGAGAAAAATATCAATGGTTGATCATCCAGGTAGGGTTGTTCATTCATCTCTCTTTACTGTGTATCATGTGGGGTGGTTATGATAATGTTTCTATGGGGATGTATGAAACCAAACCTTATCAAATATAATAAATGGTTTTTAAAGAATTAAGGGGTGGGTTTGATGATTTTGTTGTACTCTTTTACCTTTTCTTATATGTTGTGAATTGTATGGGCTTATGTCCAATGAAAATTGTGGCTATTGGTGGTCCCTTCTTGTGCACTAATGAACCTGTGTTTTCTGGATAATTATTTTATTGAATGGATATAACATGGAAAATGGTTAATCACATAAAATCGGTTGATCAAATGGATTCCCAATGAATAAATATCCTTGTGTGGTCACCCCGGTTAACCAAACGGAAATATGGAACTAAATGAATGGTGTATTTAAATCTGAAAACTCCCTTTCTCTGTTTTGGTGATGTGTATGGTTGTTCTTCTTGATGCTTGTGAGGTGACATGGATGGGGATGGGATCCCCAGTTGTGTAGTTGATAGTTTGTGGATTTGGGGCTATGTGGGGTTGTATGTTGGGGCTTGGTTTGGTTCCAGTACTTCGAGGGATCTCATGGATCCATTTTGTTGTTGTGACCTTACAAGGGAACCGGGTGTGAATACTTAATTTGTTTCTTGGATATTTTTCCTTCCTTGGATAGTGGTTATGCCTGTTAGTTTTCCAGTAGTGAATATTTATTCAAATGAAACAACTTGAATGTGATAACAAGAATGGGTTCAATGGGGGATTGTTTTTCGAGAATGAGTTGTGACTTCGTTATGGTTGTTGTGATTTTTATGAATGAATAGTAATGAGGGTGTCTGTGTATGGGCTGGTTTTTGAACCCCTAGGTTGGGATGAGTTCTTGTTTACCTATATGTATAATTTAGTTCTTATGTTTCTTATT
The DNA here is from genome assembly GCA_963277665.1 of Viscum album. NCBI lineage: Eukaryota > Viridiplantae > Streptophyta > Magnoliopsida > Santalales > Viscaceae > Viscum > Viscum album. The sequence continues at coordinate 496,033,837 of OY728151.1, read as the reverse complement.
CATGCCCCACCCAAGTTGAACTCTTCATGCCAAACACCCCTATTTCATGGGGGGTGTTTTTTCCAACACTCCTATGAGTTTCTGGTTATTATCTCCTTTTCTACTCCCTTTCCCAAGTAGCCCAAGACTCTTCAGGTAGGTTGTGATGGCCTGAGGTCCATTATAGCCCAATATTCTTCGGGAAGGGTAGTTGTGGTGGTTAGTCGAGGTGTGTGCGGGAAGTTTGTTTCCCAAGTGTCTTTGGGATGAGGCCTAGGTGTCTTTGGGCATGGAGATAGTTTTTCTAGACTAGGTGTCTTCGGTTGTGGCGGTATTTGTTGTGGCCCATGTGTCTATGGGGCGGGAATGTGTGTGTTTATTGTGGCCCATGTGTCTGTAGTTGGGATGCGTGGTTGTAGTGGCCCAAAAGGTTGTTGTTGGGGCGGTAGTGAGACTGCAGTGAAAATGGGGGGGGGGGTCTAACACATAGGATGTCTTCAATAACCAGTGAGAAAGTGGTGAAGGGTACCCAAACATTGATGTGTTACTACTATTACTTTACTTGACTTGCATTATTTTGGGAGTGTGCCTTGGTGGGTTTTGGGTGTATAGTTTCCTTGCTAGGTTCTTTGGTTATCTCCTTTTCTCATGGGGAATTATAATGCCTCCCCACTTGTGCACAAGAGATTTTGGTCTTCCCTACTAAGTATACCTCTATACCCACCCTATGTATATAAAACTATTTTCAAGTTTCTAGGAGGACTTTGGGGACCGTACGGGACCGTATTAGCTCGGACGTTGGGAAAGTTAGTGTTGCTGCTTTTCTTTTCTTTTGAAACTTCCCTTTGGTTCTCTGTTATACTTGTAGCACTTTATATTGGAACATTCATATGGGAATGGATTTCTTTTGGATTTACTTTAACTTGCAGTTTTGGTGTTGATTGGGATTTACTATCTTAACTCCCAATCCTTTTAAAAAAAGGGGTAATTCCTTCCATGTCACATGTGATTTTATACCCTTGGTGATAGTCACCACTCCGGGGCCTATTGAAGGTAGGACTCAGGGGTCATTATCTCTCCTTCAACTTGAAGAAGGAAGGGTTTGGCTGTTTGTTGTCTCTTCCCTCATCTTGGTGAAGGCGGGTCATGACAAACAATAACTAGTCCATTCCCATAATTAATTCAAAGCCTAAAATTTCACAAATATAGAGATCCCAAAGAAAAAAATATCCCCCAACCTCAAGAGACCACCCTTTACACAAGCAGATATCTCTCGAACGTACTCCTAAATGTTCATAAATCATCATAAATCTACTCATGAACATCACCACTGGGCTAAAAATTTTCACATGTTGTGATGATATAAATGAATGAGAGGCATCTCTATTGAATAGGGAACTAGAAAACATAGAATCTACAAGAATAGTACCTCTAACTATCTATAGTATATCATCTCTATCCACAAGTGTAGGATGAACTATATGAAATGATCCCACCAATCATCCCTATAATGTAGTCTAAGTCACTTGAACTACACCACTATGTTGATACGAGTTCTCATTCCCAATGGTACAATGTCCACAACCTCAACCTCCATGCCCAGTAGAACAATAGATTCTAGACTAGTACAGTGAAAAATATCCCCTTTCATCACTCTATTTCTCCAAACAACCTCTGACATTACCCACCTGTCATAGGTTACTGTAGAACCATTGTAGATTTCCCAACCTATCATACGATCAAAACTCAACCAATGTTTGAGGGAACTACCTAGAATATGACACAGGATACTTCACTGGTGGTAGATCACTAGAGTAATTTCCTAAATCACCAATCATTCCCCCTAGGCATTATTATTGAAAACTACCTGGTTAATATTTTTGGAGTGATAGTAACTACTCTCAGAAGAAATACCACCTATATGTCTAGAATAAACCACATTACCTCCATTGGAAGCCTCCTTTAGGTTCCCCTCAGATATTAGAGCCCGGTTCACGAGTTCTGAAAACTTCTTCAGCCAAAAGATACTAACCTCAGACATAATTTCCCATTTAATCCCATCCTGAAAATGTTTCAATGTAGTGACCTCATTTCCTACCAACATTGGAACAATATGATTCAAAATAGTAGAGTAACCAGAATAGAACATCACAAACACACTCCCTAGTCTCAACCTTAAAAACTCATCTTACCTCTCCTACCTGAGTATCTCAAGGTAAAAGAGAGCAAAGAAATTATCCTGAATGTCCTTCCACTCCATATTATATAGCTTTTGATCCTAAGTTTTGGTGTCCCAAAAATTATTTTCTTAACCATGTGATATATAATAATACTGTTTGAATCTCATCTCAATAAGAGTCTCCATGTTGTCAATAATATTATAGATAAACTCAATCCAGATCTCGTCTAACTCTAATTAACCCTCTAGTATATTTCAGAGGTTTTTTCAACTAGAACTCCCATGTCAAGTCTGACATAATATTCCTAACCCACCCTGGGTCTCTTTTCATGAAATGCATAAAGGGAGAAATTTTATCACATAACTTGTCCACAACTTCCTCACCAAGAACAATCAAAGCCTCTATGGTTCCACTATTGTTTCTGATGCTTTCACCAGGGCGCACACGTCTATCTGTTCGAGGAAGAGGATGTTGTTTGTGGAACCGCATTCCCACTTTCCAAAGGTGGGCGGAATCCATTCCTTGTTCAGGGATGTTTTATCCTTGATCGAAATGGGATGATGGGATGTCAGTTCTTCCATCTGCAAGTTCCTCCTTGAAACTCATCACCTAGTCCGGGTCTCCCATATAGATTTAATACGCGGTTCATGAAACTCTTCCCAGTGTCATATCTTCATGGACACTGGTTAATTACACTTCTTATTTCGGGACATTCCAAGGGGTCTTGTCCGGGCAGAAACCTTCGGTCGGGGGAGTAGTCACATTGGACATCACTGGCATGTCTGGGCGCTAGAACATTGGCGCGTCTGGGTTTCTTCCCCTTATTATAGGGCTTCTCGATGGCGCAGAAGCCCGATAAATCCCAAAGATAATGTGGGGAATCATATTCCATAGGCATGTATCTGAGGTTTTCCTTAGCTTCCTATGTTTAACACGGGGTATTCCACGAGTTTTTCATCTAGCGGAGATAGATCAAACTGATCATAACACTGACTAGAGTGGATCAGATGAGTGAAACATCTGGGGGGAACACTGATGTTGGGTCTAACGTGTGGTTAGCTACCCGATTGTTGTTAAGGGGAATGGGGAATGAGGTGTCATGATCCCACTGGGATGTGGCGGCCCGGGTAAAAACCAAAATAGATTATGGATGGTTAAGTGAAGTGGGTGGAGAATGAGATAGAGTCGACTCAAGGATAATGGTTATGTTGGGCTTGAGTCTCGAAGAGACCTCCTACGTACCCCTATGAAAGGGAACCAAAGTCCTTGTAGTTCACCCTTGAAAATGGCTTACCATCAAACGAGGTTGAAAATGGCTTACCGTTGGATGGGGTCACAACGGTTTACTTCTGGATGGGGTCATAATGGCTAACTGCTGGATAGGGTCACAACGTCTTATCGCTGGATGGGGTCAAAAGGGATTACAGCTAGATGGGGTCACAACAGCTTACCGCTGGATGGGGGATGCAGTTTAATGTCATGCAGGATGAAAAGGGGGAATGTAGTTTAACGTCATGCGGGACGAAGGTGGTCTGATGAGAAGGGGGTCGGAACCAATGGTTGTTGTGATTGAACCTCAGAGAAGCTTCCTACGTACCTTACCTTGACAAGGATCAAAGTCCACATAGTTTGGAATGGTTTGGGTGAAACGACATGAAGGGGGCCGGAGTGACTGGGTGTTGGGCTAGAACATCAGGGAGGCTTCTTACATACCTTGTCTTAGCAAGGATCAAAGGCCTCATAGTTCAGGATAGGTTTAGGGATTACACTCTAGGATGCCCGAAGAGGATTTCATGGTCGATGCTTACTCTAAGCCCATGTGAGTCATGCTTGGTGTCATAAATAAGAGGTAGTAAAGACCTGATGATCACATCATGAAAGGTGAATCTGTTGGAAGTATACTGGGGATACACTTAGCTGGCGGCCCAAAGAGAAAACAGGGGTTTACACGTGGTTAGCAGACCAAGGTGATGGAGATTGGTACTTACTCTAGGAGGGAGGGCCAAGTGGTGGCAAAGCCCAGCGGGAGATGGATTTGGCACCCAGGAAGAGAGGAGGAGCAGGGGTGCTACCTCCTGCAATAAAGGCTAGGGGCTTACACCAAGGCAGTCGCCCTTTCCCCATGGATGGACATTGCTCTGATAAAGAGTATGTCATTCCATATGAGGAATGATCTCACTCTTGTGGAGACCAGTGTACATAGAGAATATCCGAGATGGGGCACCCCGCATGCATGACACAGGGCGAGGTCACATTTTAACGTCATGTGATGAGGATGATGGTTCTTGGCAGCTTAACGTCATGCAACTCGGATGAAGTGGGTGCGCTCCGCACCCCTAGTAATTACATAACTGATGTCTGCCCTCCCTTGATGGAAGGAAGGCATCGGCAATTCCATGGGAAAGGGGTGTTATGGAGCGAACCATTGGGAGGTCCAGTTTAGCACGGTAATGTGAAGAAGAAATAGCCGTTAGTGTGCCTATGCGAAGAATCATGAGGCAAATCAATGCCACAGAAAGCATCACCCAAGGGATTTTGAGATTTCTCTGTGCAAACCCGAGGAGCCACATGGGAAGAGAGAGTATGACATAGGTGGGTTGCGCATAAGAGAGGCTTGGACAGGGTGCCTCAAGGTGAGGGCAGCACATGGAGTGCACGTAATAGAATGAGTCGGGGAAAGATAAGAGGCATGCATGCAAGATTCAAGTTTTGTGCACAAGACGAAGGGGTAGCGCGTGAGAGAGACAGGTGGCACGCAATACAGAGGGGTTGCGTGTAAGACGGACGGTTTGTGCACAATTTGGACGGTTGGTGCGTAGGAGCGCCTGATGCAAAGGGAACGTGCGTGCAAGAGGGTACCCCTTCTGTGAAAATGAATTTGGGAAGAAACGAAATTCAAGAGGATCAGAGGGCCCACCCGAAGGCGCCCCCTCGTGGGGTCGGTCACGAAAAATCCAATACTTGAGTGCCATGGGGTTTTTCGTGCGGTCATAGAAGACATGTTTTTTTCACAGCAGAGCATCACTTTGTCTTTTGTTACTATCCCTGAAGGGAGGAGATATGGTCCGTTTTATAGCCGGAGTCTTCAGAGTGGCGCACAAAATCCCGGCACACAAATTCCCGTTCAATGTTTCCTTGTGCGTGGAAACGGGGTTGGGCACACAAAGACCCGTTCGACGTCGCCTTCGGTGCGAAAACGGGTTGGGTGTGAAAACGCCCATTCGACATCGCCTTCAGCACGGAAGTGGGGTTGGGTGCATAAACTCTAGTCTGACGCCGCCTTTGGCACAGAAATGGGCAGGGCCAATCATGGAGGACAGTGCTTTTGGCATGGAAGGGGAGGCCAGCGTGCAAGAGTTTGCATGCCAGAATTTCTCTTTAGTGCATCTCCCCAATATTGCACGCGCCCACCTCTCAGGCACCAGAATCTCCTATTTTTCATCCTAGATTCATTCATTTCCTTTTTATCCACCTGATGCGGCCCTTCTCTGAATTTCAGCGTCAAAAAAATCCCCCCCCCCTCAGAATCGAAGGTGAAAGGGAACCCGAAGGTCGGATTCTGAGCGTACGGTTAAAAATAGAAAAGACATCTTCGGTGGCATGTAAAAACACATTTTGCACATGCAAGAGTGTTGTACATGAATGAAAGATGCCTCATCTCTTTATAAATAGGCCGAGCCCCCCCCCCCCCCTGAGGCACTACTTTGACTTTTTCTGTGTGACAGGCTTTCTTGATCTCGTGTGCAAAAACAATATTGATCCGCATGTAGATTCTGTGACCGACTCCGAGTTTTGCGCGCCATCCAAATTTTTTCCACGTGCATCGACCTTATTTCACTTTGCCACTGCTTTTGTACACCGAATCTTCCTTCTTTCATGCTGATCCCTTCGGAGTTCTAAAAATGGCCGCTCAATCGACCAACGCCGACAGGGAAGTTTCTGCTGCTCTAAGAAGAACCCAAATGATCACGAAACCTCATATTATTCACATGAGGAGGGTTGTGTCTGATAACCAACTGCTTTTCGGAATTCTTACACAAGATCAAAAGGATTACGTCCTAAGAGGTAGCCTGCCGCTATGGAACTTTGGTCTTCTGGAAGAGGTGCTGATGCCCGATTTTGAGACGAACACACCGTGGTCATGGGTGATGCGCGAGGATAGTCTTCCACAATTCTACATTACCAACAATGGCCATCCTTCTAGGTAAACATAGAACACATCCATCTATGTTCTAAATCTGAAGACCGGAATAGTTTTGGGAAGAGATCCAGTTCTCGAGGAATCTCCCTCTATTTATGCAAGTGATTTCAAAAGTAGCATTACTGATGAGAAAAAGGGATGGCAGGAGTGGGATTTCAGATCCGGGGGCAACTTTACCAATGAATGGGCATGGGCGTACTAGGTACATCAGAAATGTGAGGAACTAGGGCTAGAGCTGTGAGCCATTGGGATTTTTGAGGCCGTTTGGACGTCTCAATTCCACTTTTACCGACAACCGGATTTGGTAGCAGAGTTTTTCAGTCGATGGTCACCTGATACCAAAACTTTTCACCTCCATCATGCGAAGGTGGGCATCAGTCTATGGGATGTCCACTATATTAGGGAAATCCCCTTGGAGGGATATCCGTAATATGAGTTCCTCCTGATGGAGAATGTCTGGGGGGATAGGACCCACACCCCAATCCTGTTATGGCACCTGCTAGAGCTGGCTAAAGAGGAACTCATAATAACATATATCCTAAAGGAAATACCCTATTCAAGGTGGTTTAGTCTTTTCTTGGCTCAGGACACGGCCGTGAAGATGCCAGGCCGAGGGAAGCAATACCCAAACACATCTCAGAGAGGAAAAGAAGGATCATATTCGAAGATTTTTGAGATAGTAGAGTATCAATCATGGGTCATTGGCATCAATGATTATTGAGACCTGAATGTGAGATATGTCGGGTTCCTTGCCACATTCTTGAGTGGATGGTTGTTACCTATGAGGGACATGAGGATGGGAGTCCACCCGAGGACGCTATTAATGGCCAAGATTATGGAGGCAAAGAAAAATTTTAACCTAGGGGTACCAGTGTTGGCTAGGATATACAGTATTCTAGGGCGCATTTCTAGGGGAAGTACGCCCAAGAGGATATGCGGGCTATTCTAGATTCTCCACAGTTGGGTCACAGCCCACTGTGGTGGGTATGAATTCTCGAATGCCATCCACCCCCTAGTAATGGTATGCAGCCATCCCTCTTGAATATCGCAGGGATCCACCCATTGATGCTCAGGGATGATGGAATCAATCTCAAGATCATAATTCACACTCACTTGGACTTCCAACCGTTCTGAACCCCGGTCGCCCAAATGGTAGACAATGGGAGGGGTCCACTGGAGCAGAGGGAGTACCTACAGAGCATCTAGGGTGATGTTCTGGTGTCCCGAATTGATGTAAAAAATTTTTGCGAACCCTATGTTCCAACCAACTTCGCCAAGTTGTTCGGGTGCATGCAGCGGATGCCCAAGAATGTATACACATAGGTTCGGGAAGAGCGGAATCCCTACATTCTCCACTAGTTGCGGCTTATGTTCCCGAAGTCAGTCCTGGGTGAAATCATCACTCTTCCCCCCATTGATGTCAGTGTGGATCTGTCAACAGAGTATGTCAAACACTGGATGAGAAAATATCCCGGGGAGATTCTTTGGAAACGCATTCGGTAGATCAAGGAAACTAGCGCAGAGCCCGAAGAGCATAAAGGTAGATGAGGTGTCACAGGGGAAGTGAGGAAAATAACTGGTCGGGAAGCTAGCGCGGCGCAGGCTGGTACTTCATCGGCAAGGGCAGCGTAGACCGATAATGTGCATATACCCTCTGGGGAATGGTGGTCTCATGCATGGCCTTGGGGTCCGACTAGGGAACTCCCAGGAAAGCAACTCAGGTACCTCCTGATGTCGTCTGCCGATGCTATCTTCCCTTCTATGTGGTCTTCTTGGAGAACAATGCGACATTCCATGTCTTCTGAAGAGTTATGTCCGAGTTTGATATGCAACGGGCTCAATCTTATAGACATAGGGAACATCCAGATATTGGATATATTAAACTTTCATCATCAGCACGCATACCTGACAGCCATGGACATGTACGCATTCCAGCGGGGGCGGTATGAAGAACTGCATCTCCTAGTGAAAGTAATGCATGGCCATGATCATGACCTATAGAGGCTGCCATCCAAGGATGAAAGTGTATAGGAGGAGGAGGAAGAAGAATAAGAAGAAGAAGGACTAGAAGAAGAGGACCAAGTTGAGGGTCTTGGTGTTGAGGGGCCTTCAGAAGCTCCCACTAACCAGTGGAGTTCCTGGGAGAGTGGCAAAATTGTTGGCTCCGATGCAGAACTGGAAAAGAAGCTTGAGGTATGGTTTAAACCTTATACCGTCCTTCATCTTTTCATAGTCTCAATCCATCAACCAAACCCTATCTTATTCAGGAACACATGGGTGAGGGTCCCCATGAAGCCTTCCCCACTGGGGGCGTGGGTACGCCTATGGAGATCGGGGAGCAACCTCGGGGGCCAGTCCTCAGGACTCGGCATAGTTGGGCACCGATTTCAGCTGGATTAGGTGATAATGAGATAGACAGAGATCCCGTACCATTCCCATTGTCCAAGAGGAGCCGACATCGGTAATCGAGTTGACAAGTGTTGAAGTCTCTCCTGTGGCGGGCCGCCCTGCCATGACACAGACATTGGACACTGCTGCACTTGGCTCCTGTAAGTCTTTTCTTATTGGTTTTCCCACTTTTCTGGAGGATTTAGCTAATAAAGATACTAATTTATGATGTAGTGATCGCAAGGTTGGAGGAACGAGAAACCGTCGAATCCAGGACATCTGCAGTAGCGGGATGGGCAGTGACCGCGTTGGCCTTTACAAAAGCAACCATTCTAGATGACCCTACCCTGGTACTCAGCAATCTGGAGTTCGTAATGAGGTATGGTAATGCTGTTAGGGTGGAACTCCAGCCCGACGCGAGAAAAGTTGCTGACGAGGTGAAGGTTCCTGAAGAAGACCCTGCTCTTGAACTTCTCACCACTTTCCCCGACTATTGTCCTAAAAATCCTGAGGATTTATATGATTCTGATTCGGAGGTGGATGATGAGAGATGTATGATGTGGCGTAAAGGGTGGAAGTGTATCATGCACTTTCTCAGTCAGCCTCAGACGGAATGGCTAAAACAGATGGGATCACTCCACACCTGGTTGTGCTTTCTCTGTGCTGGAGGGGTGGATGCTCAACGTCTTCATTCAATGGTCTATGACTACATGGAGGAAAATCTACATGAGAACGGCCGACGCTCCAACATTTCCCGGTGTCAAAAAGAGTCCAGGAGTACCCAATCATTCCTAAAGGTGGAACAAGAGGTCCGATTCCTTGAATAACAGGCGAAAGAAAAGGAGGTATTCATTGAAAACTATTCTGATCTTGTTGAGAAATTGAGGGTCCAACTGACGGATACCTAAGAGAAACTACTGGAAGTGGGTCACCAAATGACTTCACTCCAAACTGAAAAGGCGCAAGCACAAGCTAGGGTTAGTGAACTACGCTCTGTGTCTGCTGATGAAGAGAATGTTCTTAGGGGGTGGGAGGAAATCCTGGAGGCCACAAGCCAAAAGTTAGCGGCGCTAGAGGGATTAATCAAAGATGTTGATCCTTAAGGGCCCTGTTCTGTTCAAACTCATAAACACGTTTCTTTTTACTACCTCTCATTTTGAAATGCATGTATGAATAGATTTATTTACTTGTTCATCTGGTTCAATGTATTTCAACCACAATTGTGAAATAAATAGTAATCCGTTCCTAATCTCATATGGGTCATGCTCGATGTGGGAAACAAGGGATGCTTACACTATTACATCATTTGAATACAGGAATTCCAACCAAGATTTGGGCACCCGAGTTTTGAACAACCAACTCAGATTTCTAGGAAGAAATGTGAGAGGTCCGATTGGAGGACAAGGACCTCAGAACAATCAATGTGTCGTCCTTCCAATGTTCTCCAGCACATAAGGAGGTTAACGTCAGGGGAATTAGAATTAACATGGACATAGGGGAGTAAAAAGTGTGAATCATGATACCCCATATTAGGAACAATGTAAGGGTGGTGTGACAATAAAGGATTACTATTGACCGTGTTCGAAGCACAGTATCCTTATTGCGTTAGCCTGGACTGGGAATAACGAAGGAGGGCCGATCGCTAACCATGTTTGAAACACGGGGCTTGACTCGAAATTTCATCCATTATCCTTCTGAAACATTAGCTCAGGATAGTAGGCGAGCCATAGTCCGAGTATCCAAACTGTTAGGGGGTTCTTTCATATGTGAAAGAGGATGAGGGTCTGAATGAAGGGCATACAAAGTGTGGAGTTGGAGTGATGGGTTGTTCGAATGGATTCCAACACTCTTGAAATCACACCACCATGACGAAGGAACATTAGGTGGGCGTATCTATCTGATCATGGATCAAGCATACCTTCGAGAAAGACCTCTTTGGTAAGGGATCTAGTGTATCCCATGACTAATATGGGTCATCTTGAACTTGTTCAGGGTAGACCCACAGTTTAGTGTCATACATGAAGGATATGTGGGATCATGTAGTTTAACGTCATACGATAGGGTGATGGGTGAAAGGGGAGATCCTAGGAAGGGAATATGTGGTGCGGTAGCTATAAACCTAACATGAATGAGGACATAAGGAGTCTGCACCACACTGTGTATCCCTGAAAAAAAAGGTACAAAGAGTGAAAGTTAGGCTGTTCCTAAAGAAAGTTTCCTGGACATTCCTACATACCCCATTAGGATGGGAATCAAGCCATATATAGTTCTGAAGGAACAGTTTAATGTCATGCGGGATGAATGAAGGAATGTGTGGCATGGATGAACTAGTACACATCCTACCAGAACTACTAAGCCCATGTGAGTCATGCTCGATGTGGGAAACAAGGAGTAGCGATGGGACTTTCCTAGCATAGGAAGGCACATGTTAGGAGCGATGGGATGCTAGGTGAATGACATCCCAATGATGCTGAATTGCCTATATAATGTACCTAGGTGTGTGGCGGAGTAAAGCCGAGTATGTTGGAATTCTACTTGAACATAATAAAGTGGAAATATTTGAATCACGATGCTCGAGATCTATACCACAATGATGGTCACATGACGATAGGGGATAACTTTTGACCATGTTCGAAACATATTATCCAAATCGCATTAGCCTGGAATGGAGACAGACAAATGAGGGTCGACCGCTGACCATGTACGAAACACGGGACCTGTCGCAAATGTCATCTGAGGTCCTTAGGGATGTTGGCCCAAGACGGTAGGTATGCCAATGTGGCATGAGACCAGGCCTCAAAGGGGGTCCCTTCATACATTGAGAAGGACGAGGATCCAAATGACAGGCTCACAAATCTTGGACATGGAATGAGGTTAATGTCCCCATGAAAATTCCACACTTCAGTGTATTTGTCAAAACCCATCTGAATACGACTATAAAACGTATTAGATGGAGAGAGTCGAGTCCCTTCCCTCCAAGGAAAAGGGTCCTGAGGTTGCACACTTCCATATTAATGGTTGTAGGATGAACCATTAAGGGGGATTAATTTAATGGACTGTGCATAGGGCGGCGAAGTATCCAAACCCAACACGTAGTTCACATAGGGAGATCTTAGTTTAGGGTCATAGAACTCAGGCCATATGGGGAAAAGGCATGGGAGGCACATGGAGTGGCCATTTCAAAACCTGATGTGAATGAGGACCCATGAGTTACTAGCCACACCACACGTTCCCAAAAGAGTTCGGGTCGAGGGGTCGAAAGAGAGGGGATAGGATTTTTGGATTCTTGGGGTTGGACCTGGAGAAAATGTGTCTGGGGATTCCTATGTATTCCATTAGGATGAGAATCCAGCAGTATGTAGTTCTGGGATACACATGTTAGGATACCAGTGTCAGAGATAATGAGGTTGTGTGGGTCTGTCCCTTGCACCGAAAGAAGTGGTATTTGATAGATCTTGTTTGTCCTTTAGGGTGAATGTGTGGACCTTTTTTTTAAGTGATGGGCTTAAGATATAAAGTCCAGGAATCACCATAGAAATCAAGCCTTAGGTAGGCATTGAAAAATGGAATGGTGTGTGACTGATACCAAACATGATGCCCCCTTGAGTGAGGATATCATGGTGCAGTTTCATTTTTCATCATGTGTCCAGGATGATAATGCCATAGTTTAGGGTCATGTGATGGGACCAACCATGCATTTTAACGTCATGCAGTATAGACGCAATAGTTTGAAGTCATGTGGGACTAGTAATCATAGTTTAATGTCATATGGATCAGACATATACAGGAGAGATGAGGTTCCAGAGGGAATTTTCACGGCGTGATAAAACATACCCAACGTGAATGAGGATGAGCTCCACATCATACCATGTGTGATTTTGAGGAGGAAACCTCGGGGCGAGGGTCCAGGAAAGGTTAGAAGATAAGGGGAAAAAGAAACTGGCTCCCAGTTGAGCTGGAGCTGAAGAAGAGATGTCTGGGTGTTCCTACATATCCCATGAGGATGAGAATGAAGCCAAATGTAGTTCTTGAAGGTGCCTTTTAACGTCGTGCGGGACAAAATACACTTTTACGTTATGTAGGACAAGAATTAGGGGTGAGTAACTCCTAGAAATGGGTGTACGTGGTGAGGCTATTGAAAAAATGACGTGAATGAGGGCATAATCCCACATGTGTCACGCTACGTGGTCCTATAAGATTCAGAGCCTAGAAGGCAGAACAGAAGAACTAAATTGGTGGAACTCAAGATGGAATGAAATACGATATGTCCGAGCATTCCTATGTATCCCATGGGAATGGGAATCAAGCTGTATATAGTTCTTGGAGAGATCTTAGTTTAAGGTCTTGGAACTCAGACCATAGGGAATCAGAATCCTTCCAAGTAAGTGTGGACCTCAACCCAATCCCTAATCCCATGTGCGTCAAACTCGGTGTGGGAAACAAGGGAAGGATATGTTTTTTCAATACCTAGAATGCATGACAAAGGGAAGTCGGTGTGGAGCCCCAAATGATGCCTTTACTGCGGCTTTGGTCCTCTTAACGTGAAAATGCGCACTGAGGGATAGTGACAGGAGTGTCAAAATTCCATTTGGATATGATGGGGTGGAAAAAAATGGAATCATGTAACCAACATTTAAGGGTTGAAGGGGCTGGCGTGACAATGTAAGATAACTATTGACCATGTTCGAAACACATCATCTATATCATGTGGCCTTAAATGGGAACAACAAATGAGCATTTACCACTGACCATATTCGCAACGTAAGACTTATATCTATTTTTTGTCTGCACCCCTCGAGAACGTTGGCCTGTGATGGTAGGAGAGCCCTTAGTCCTATCATCCATGACATTTGGGGGTCTCTTTAGGTGTGAAAGATAATGGAATCCCAAATGAAGAGGAACATGAAGCCTGAGAAATGGTAAAAATCCTTTCCACGTAAAATCTGACACTCCGGGTTCTAGACCAGAGTACTCATGGTCCAATTAGTGAATCACCAAAGAGGGAATAGGGACCCAACTTAAGGGTAGCAGACACAAAGAGATGAAAGTAGGGAAAGGGGGTGAAGGCCACTCAGGAGAGATAGGTATGCGGTGTGGTTGTTATAAATCCGATGAGAATGGGTACATGAACCCATACCACACTGTATACCCCTCTTCTGGAAGAAAATGGTCCACGGGGCCAAAATGATAGGGAGGTGTTTAAGAGATGGGGCCAAACACGAAGTCCAGACATTTGAGAGGTCCTACGTATCCCATGAGGATGGGAATCAAGCCACACATAGTTCTGGGTGAAAGGTTGGTGCTAATAAGGTCAAGATACCCCAACGTGGGGCGTGTATGGAATAGAGAGTAACCCGACATGAATGAGGACACAATCTCACACCACACCATACAACCCTAGGTGAGAACTTGGGTCAGGGGACCAAAAAGGACAAGGGGCCTGAGGCTGGGCCATGGAAAGAATGACATGGCCAGCTTGCATTTTAACATCTTGTAGTGAGTAAGAAGGTAGGGGTAAGCTATCTCATCTGGGGATGTGTACAGCAAGACAAGTGACCTGACATGAATGAGTAAATAATCCCACACCACACCGTATAACCCTAAATGAGAACTTGGTCCGGGGGCCCGAAAAGGAAACGAGGCCTGAGGCCAGACCATGGACAAAATGTCATGGCCAGCTTTCATTTTAACGTCTTGCAGTGAGGACGAATGTGATCTTAGTTTAGGGTCATAGATCTCGGACCATATATTCCTAGTTTAATGTCATATGTGTGGTACAGAGAGGTAGAATCATCTTTCTTATGGAATACCACAAAGTGGTAATGATGAGAGAGGAAAACTGTTGACCAGGTTCGCAACACGGGACTTGTATCAACTTGTCACTCGCAATCCTTGAAGGCGTTATCCATGATAGAATAGCCCTTGGGCTAAGCATCTATTCCATTGAGGTCTCTTTTGGATATAGAAGGTGATGGAAGCCCAAATGGTGGGACTTGCGAAGCGTGGTAGGGCCCATGCTCACGGGACAACCGATAAATGAAGGGAGGTATGTCTCAAGAGGATATGTGTGGCATGGTGAAATAGCCCGACGTGAATAAGGACATGAGTCTGTACCACACCACACGATCCTAAATGAGAACTTAGGCCGGGGGCCCGAAGGACCTGAGGCTTAAGCGTCCTGACCAACTATATCCATATGACCTCTCATTCGGGCATTGCCTTCACAACTCCTTAGCCCACGTGAGCAATGCTCGGTGTGGGAAACAAGGAGTAGGATTAGGCCCTCCCCATCACATAAGGGTATGATAGCTAGAATTACACCCTCTCTTGAAGTAGACTGAGATTTGGAGAGACAACGGGGTAGAATGAACCACTACACTCCATGTTCGGGACATATGGGGATGGTGAAAACAACAAAGGATAGCTGCTGACCAGATTCGAGGAACAACATCTATATTGCATAACCTGAAATGGGAACAACAAATGAGCGTCAATCGCTGACCATACTCACAATGCATGACTTTGTATCGATTTTTTGTATGGAACCCTTGAGGATGTTGGCCCATAATGGTAGGAGATCCCTTATGCTGAGCATCCATGCCATTTGGGGTACCTTCGGGTGCGAAAGATGATGGGAACCCAAATGACTGGGTGTGTGGAAAATGAATACACCCATGCAATTTCAAATGAAGTTGGATAGGATAAGAGACATGGATCTTTAGGGGAGAGAGATACATGGTACGGTTATGATGAACTTGACACGAATGAGGGAAAAGGCCTCTGACACACCATGTGTTTTGTCCCAATGGAAGGTCCCAAAGTTTTGGGGCTGGGCCTATGGATGAAATGTCTGGGCGGTTCTACGTATCCCATGAAGATGGGAATCAAGCCACACGTAGTTCTAAAATGGCCATGCAGTTTAGCGTCATGTGGTAAGGACGTGGGAGGATTATAAGAATGAAGGAGGGAACATGGTGCAATCATCGTAACCGTAACATGGGTGGGGCCTAAGAAGCCTACGTGATGCCATGTAAGATCCCCCAAAAGAAATATGCTCAGGAGGGGATAGTCAAAGAAGAAACTGGGGATGGACTCAAGACAAGGTGTCTAAGTGTTTTGACGTATCCCATGAGGATGGGAATCAAGTCATACTTAGTTCTTAAGATGCAGTTTAACGTCATGTAGAACGATGCATATTTTAAGGTCATTTAAGACTATCATGCAGTTTAGGGTTGTGTGGGACTGTCAGTTTATGGTCATGCAGGACTATACATTTTATGGTCATGTGGGACTCTATGGCTTAAGAAAAGTATTTCTTGAGTAACTTGGCATTGGTGGGAGGAGTTATATTCTCACCATCCATTGTAACCAGTGAGTACGCGCCATTGGAGTAAACCTTTTGAATGATGTAAGGTTCTTCCCATTTGGGTTCCAAATTGGGTGGTTTCCTACCAGGTATCATTGGCACCCTTAGGTCCAGTACCAAGTTTCCCTTCAAGAAGGAAGGGAGGTAAAATTTATTGTTGAAAGCTCTAGATATCTTAATCTGATGCCTTTCTATATTGTACAGGGCATGAAGCCTGTTCTCGTCAAGTGCTTCCAACTCGACCAGACAGATTTCAGCTACTTTATCTGGCACTTTCTGATCATAGACAGCTATGCGCAGTGGGGGAAATTGAATCTTGATGGGCAGGATGGCCTCTGTTCCGTACACCAGGGAATTTGGGGTCACCTAGGTGGAATAACAAGTCGTCATCTGATAAGCCCAGAGGGCATTAGGGAGCTTGTTCGGGAAACTCTTCTTATTCTGACCAACAATTTTCTACAGAATGTTAGAGAGGGTTTTTTTGAACCCCTTGATCTATCTATTTTCTTGTGCATGATAGCGGGAGGTATGGTTAGAACGGATGGTGTACTTATCGTACAATTTCTTCAACTCAGCTACTCATAAGTTTGTGTCGTTATTGGTGAGGACGATGTGAGGGACTCCGAATCGGTAGATGATGTTGGAACTCACAAAGTCCACGATGGAATGAGCCTTGACCTCCGTGAGTGTAACTACCTCCACCCACTTCGAGAAGAAATATTTAGCCGTCAGGATGAATCTTCATTGGTGAGATGTTGTCGGTAGATATGGTCTCATGACATCAAGTCCCCACACCACAAACGACCAGGAGTACTGGGTGGAGTGGAGAGGCTCTAGCGGACGATGCATAAAGATAGCATGAATTTGGCACACATGGCATATCTTGGAAAACTCGATGAAGTCATGGATCATGGAGAACCAAAAGTACCCCAATCTCTAGATCTGGTGAGATATATTTGGCTTGGTTTGATGAGTCATGCGGGAACCAGCGTGAACCTTTTGCATGACCTGAGAAACCTCAACTCCTTGAATGCAACGGAGGAGAACCCCATCAAACTCGTGCTTGTAGAGGATCTTCTCATGGCCAAGGCTGTCCTAGAGGGTGAACTGCAACGCACAGCATCATATTTTCTTGCACCCGGCTTGATCAACTAGGAGGTAACCATTTTGGAGATATTCGACAAAGGGGGATCTCCAGTCAGGAGTCACTTCAACCACTACATCTAGGGGTTCTGACGTGGAGACTCCAGCGGTAAGATGACTCAACTGTAGGTCGTCGTCATCATCTATAGAGATATGAGAAATGAATCTCTGATGTTCCATGTGGATAATCAGATCATCCTACTTTGGTTCTACAAGTGATGCAGCTAGGCCAGATAGGGTGTCAGCTTGACCGTTCTGAGATTGAGGGACATGGGTAACTTCCAGCCGAGATGGGAACTGGGCCATTAGCTAGAGAGTGCGCTCCAAAAATGGTACAATCTGTGGCTTTCTAATGACATAGTCACCATTTATATGCTTTATGACTAGTTTGGAATCCCCTTTGACATGAAAATGAGGCACATCAATCTCGAGGGCCAGCTCGAGGCCAGTGATGAGAGCCTGATACTCTACATCATTGTTGGTGCAGCCTTCTGACAACAGGAATGAGTATGGCAGAATGTATTGTGCTGGGTTAATAAAGACAATACCCAAGCCTACCCTATTGAGTCTAGGATCATTGAGCCTCCTACCGGTGGGGATACGGGAAGCACCATCGAAGTTCATCTGCCATCATGGCATGGCTTGGTCTACTAAGAGGATTGCCTCATCAGGGAAATCGAGATCCAAGAACTAGTCAGCAGGAGCCGGATGGGTAGAAAGGAAGTCTTCCAATGCTTTCCCCTTAATATATTTTTGAGGGAAAAACCTAATATCGAACTACTGGAGAATTACTACCCACTGAGTGAGATGGCCTTTCAACATGGGGCAGTTCAGAATGTACTTCAGTGGGTCTACCTGAGATACCGGCTATACCTCGTGGTGCTGCAAGTAATGTCGCAATTTCTGTACTACAAATACCAGAGCAAGGTAACTCTTTTCGATGGGGGAGTATCTAGTCTTCGTATCGAGGAGAATACAACTGAGGTAGTAAACGATGTTCTCTATCCCATCATTTTTTTTCTGGGTGATAAGGGCGCCAAGATATCATTCTAGGGAGGTCACATAAAGGACCAATGGCTTTCCAGAGACGGGTGGCATTAAGACCGTAGGTTGGAGTAGATACTTCTTTATCTCCTTAAAAGAAATCTGACACTCTTCATCCCACTCATATATGGTTCCTTTCTTCATGAGCCAATAAAAGGGCTTACACTTTCCATCCAAGTTCGCGATGAATCGGCATATATAGGCTAAGTGGCCTTGGAAACCTCGAAGCTCCCAGATGTTGCTCGGAGGAGACATCTAGCTAATGGACTTGATCTTCTATGGGTCGATCTCAATGCCACTGTTTCTGACAATAAAGATGAGAAACTTTCTAGAGGTGACCCCGAAGGCACACTTCTATGGGTTCATCTTCAGGTAACAGGAACAGAGGAAGATGAACATTTTCTCAAGGTCTTTGAGATGGTCCAGACGCTGGCGGGATTTGACCACCATATTGTCCACATAGCATTCCACCAATGTCCCAAGGATTGACTTAAATATGTGATGCATATCCCACTGGGAGGTGGCACCTTAATTTTTTAAACCGAAAGGCATGACTTGGTAACAAAAAGTACCTTGCAGCGCTCTGAAGACTGTGAACTCTTCTTCCTCAAGGTCCATTCAGATCTGGTTATACCCAGAGTACCCATCCATGAAGCAGAGGGTTTGGAATCCAGTTGTAGAATGAATCAACAACTCTATCACAAGAAGGGAAAATCATCATTTAGATAGTGACGGTTGAGATCTCGGAAGTCAATGCAGACTCTGATCTGTCCGTTCTTCTTCCTAACTGGCACAATGTTGGCTACCCATTTGGGGTACTGGACTTCCTTAACAAAATTGTCTCTAATGAGCTTATCAACTTCCGAATCTACCATGGAGACGTTATAAGGGTGAATCTTTCTGGGAGGCTTCTTGAACTAATGATAATTTGTAGGGAGACTGAGGCAGTGGACGGATACCTGAGGATCTAGTCCTAGAATCTCATCATAACTCCAGGAGAATACATCACGGTGTTGTTTTAGGAAGTATAGGTACTTCTACTGCTCCTCGAGGGACATAGTGCCACTGATCAATGTGGGTCTCAGTTATTCCTCTCTACCGAGGTTCACCTATACCAACTCATTGAATGTGATAGAGACACCCTCTTCAAAGGTAGGAGGAGCATCCTCTAAATCTTCTTCTTCACTTATAGAGGGGGGATCCTCAGTGGGAAGAATTTCTTTTGATTTCATAAATCCTGATGGGAGGATGGTACCAGTGTAGCGACTCGGGTTTTTGGTCCTGTCATACTTTGGAATATTTCTACGAATAATTCCAGAGCTAGGCGCAAAGACGGCGTGCGATTCCGAGGCCCGGTGTGCCTGGAATTAATTTTATAAAAATATTAAGTATTTTTATACTATGCACATGGAGGGGGTGTGATATCTCCTAAACGATAGCTCAAAACGGGAATCTGAGGGCACGGTTGCATCCAGAACGTGTCATTTACCCTAGGCAAGGTGTAAACTTTGCGGGCGCGGGCCTGCGGTGAGAAACGTCACCAGGGGCGTTTTTGAAATTAAATGGAGAAGTTAGTGTGCGAGCGTCGGCTCAAATAACTTCTGAGCGGAGTCTCGGAAGGAAAATATGAGTCCGCCATTGCGTTCAGAACGGCGTGTTTACCCTAGGGATGACCTTACTTTTGTTCACATCGGGCGTCGGGTCCGAGGCGGGTTTGGCGTTGGCGGGCGGCTGATATAAATATCAGCACCCCCCCCCCCCCCTTATCGTTCCTCTCGACGTTCTTCATCGTTCTTCACTGCCGCTCCGCCGAATCGAGCCAACGAAGCGCCCACGAGCTCGAAATTCAACGGCGGACGTTCCAGGAGCGCGCAACGGAAGCTCTGGAGCGCGGATCTAAGGCAGAACGTCGGCGTTTCGCCCGTGAGGTAGGCGGATTTGAGTTTTAACCCTCGATCCCGTTTCTGCTACTTTTTTATGAAAATTGAAGCCGTAGCAGTATAGATCGGGTCCCAAGGGTCCTGTAGACGCCTCCGGATCGAAAAACGGACCACCGGGGTGCCCCCGGCGCCGGCGGAGCATGGCGGCCCGCGGTGGCCCGCAGCGGAGCCGCGGCTGCCGGCCGCCCATCACGGCAGCCCACAATGGAGCCGCGGTGGCGCGCCGGCAGCGCGCGGCGGAGGGCCGCCGGCCAGGACGGGTCGGCGGCGGCGGCCGGTCCGGCCTCTTTTCTCATACGGGAGTCTTTAAACCCCCATATCTTGCAATCCGGGAGCCGGATTCGCGCGCCGTTTGCGGAAACATGACCCTGACGAAGAGGCGAACCCTCCGGTGTGGTTTTGAGGGTTTAAAGGTTCGGGATCGTGGCCCGGGAGCTAGAAACGTCGTATAAAATAATATTATTTTATTATTTCACGACTTCGGGCCGTTGTAACTTCTACCCGGAGCGTCCGATTGACGTACCGTCAGTGGCGTTGAGACCCTGATGGTACGACATAATTTTTTAGATGGTTTCCGGGTGTTGGGACTGAGAACGGGGTGTGGGTCCCACGAGGCCGGGTTTTGGCGTTTGCGGAGAAACGCAGCTTCTGCACCAGGAGTTCGATTTTGGCGGATGAATAGTCGATCCTGTGTGTTTTTTCGAGAGGAACGCAATGGTGTGATCCGTTCGATGAGTTTCGGAATCCAGGCATGGGCCCCACCCGAGCTAGGCTTCGGTGAATAGTGCCTTTTTCACCGGGTGTCCCTTTCGGACAAGCGAGTAGTCGATTCCACTTGTTTTTCTAAGGGGGTCGTCGTGGTGTGATCCGCTCGATGGGTTTCGGGATCATTGTGTGGGCCCCGCATGAGCTAGCTACGGTGAATAGTTCCTTTTTCACCGGTGCTTTGTTTCGGGCGAGTAAACAGCCTATCCTGCGTTTTTTTCCGCGTGGAACGCGATGGTGGCCTTGGTTTTGGCTTAGTAGGTGCGTAGTGTGGCGTTGTGGCGGGTCGCTCGGGTTAGAGATGTTTGGACAAGCAGTGGTTGAGGGTTCTCCCTTGGTTCGTTCCTACGAGGGTTCGTGTGGCATCGCAACCTTCGTATGGGTTTGTGATCCTCTCGATGGGATGTCTAAACTATTAGAGCTTTGGTATCCCTCCAGTGGGCCCGGAGTGGATCCTCTAGCATCTTTACCCTAGATCGGGTTCTTGGTATCGTTGTGACCGCTTATTTACGGGCGGCGATCCCCTATCTAGCAGGTTAACCCCATACGGTTTGTGGCATCATCGGAAATATGATCACCTATGCGGTGGGCTGTGCTCAGTAGGGTTGTGGCATCGTCGGGTATACGATCTCCTACTCATCATGTGTTTTATAGTAGGGTTACGGTATCGTTGGTTATGCGATCCCCTACTCAGCGCGTGGTTACGGTAGGGTTGTGGCATCGCCGATTTGATCCCCTACATCGTGAGTTATACCAAATAGGGTTCTGGTATCTTCGTAACCATCATTATATGGACGATGATCCTCTATCTGAGTGTGGAGTTTCTGTCGAGCGCCAGATCAGGTTGTGGTATCCCCCAACGGATCCTGGGTGTGATCCCCTATCTGCGAGAACTACGTATGCCAGATCAGGTCGTGGTATCCCCCAGCGAACCCTGGGAGTGATCCCCTATCTGTGATCTACGTATACCGAAGTGGGTCTTGGTATCCCCAAGCGGACCTTAGCGGAGATCCCCTATCCGAGGAGTTTGGTGGTTATGTTGTTTCAGCGAGTGATGTTATCCGACAAGCGTGGTCTCTCGGGTGAGCATCCGATATGTTTGTTTGGGACCCGATGGAGTGTATCTCTTGGATGAGTGTCATCTGGGATGACAGTGATCATGGGGTGTACTCTCCTGGTTGTGGACGGTTGCTGGTGACGAGGTCAGTACCTCTTGTGTCTTTGTGGCGTGATATGAGTATATCTGGATTGTTCAAGGTGTATGTATGGGCATGCACCTGAGCTGAGCTGAGTTCACTAGTTGTGTTTAGCCGAGGATGGTCATGAGATGGAGTTTCTCTCTTGTCTGGGTTCCCTCTGGCTGGGTTGAGCGGATTGTTGCCCTTCAGTTACTCCCTTGGGTTTTGGTTTTTTGGGGTGCCGACTGAGTATGTTTATACTCACCCCTACACGGGATTTTCCCGCACATGTTTGTGTCTTGTGCAAACCACAAGCCTTTCGACGGAGTCCCAGGAGGACCTAGAGAAGGCGGAGCTTAGTGAGCGTGTTGACCGGGGTGTTTACCGGAGCTGTACTGAGGTAGCTTTTCGGCGGGTGTTTGTGGAAGCGTTCCCCTTCTTCAGAGCAGGTTGGATGCACTTTGTAGTTTTCTTTTGTTGGGCCCTCTTTTTCCCTTTTGTACTTCTACTGTACTCTGGTTTGGGATAGATGTATGCATGCATTTCATTTTCAGTTTTATATATCTCTGCATTGTTTCATAGAGGTGTTTGTGGGTGTGTGCGTACAGGTACCATAGGTTAATGCCTCCCATGTGTGAGATAGCCTACTCGGCGCTGGTCGCCATCCCCTGGCCTATTGGAGGCGGTCTTGGGGAGTTACGGCTCGAGCCCCGCTGGGTCGGGTCATGACAGAGTGGTATCAGAAGAGGTTCTACCTTTGGGATCTCAGAGCATAGTTGGTCTAGCTGTGAGCTTGTTTCGGGTTGCATAGCAGTAGTGTTAGGGTGTTTTAAGTTCGGCTTTCAGGCTAGGGACTCCAGTGTTGGTGTGGCAACAGACGTATCCATACACCAGGACTCTGATAACCTGCCTTTCGACTCGGGAAATTCATACACTGGTCGCGGGGACATAATGGTACATGCATCATATAGGACTGGGTTTTTGGTTTTTCCTTGTCCTTCTTGAGTCAGCTCTCCAGATATACTCTTTGACCGTGGTGCGTCTTGAATGTATTTCAGGATGCCTCCACGATGATAGCCAATGAGGGTTCCATAGCAGGATTGTGCTGATGACCCACCCCGTTTAGTGGATGTGGAGCAGGGCGCAGGTTCTGAGGTTGCACCTCCAGGTGGTCTGCTAGTTGAGCCACCACCTGTCGAGCAGTTGGTTGTGCCGGCGGTGCAGGACGAGGTTGCGCGCAGGCTAAGTGCGTTGCATGAGTTCTAGAGGCAGTGACCTCTGAGGTTCCGGGGTGATCCAGACCCCCAGGCAGCTGATGACTAGCTTGAGGCAGTCACCCGAGTTTTCCGCCTAGTGAGGACACCTCCAAATCAGATGGTGGTCCTAGCGGCAAGCCTTCTGCATGGTTCTGCCGGGCGATGGTGGAGTTTGGTGACGTAGTCCCATGACGAGGAGACGCTCACGTGGGCAGAGTTTGAGAGGCTCTTCAGGGAGGAGTTCTATCTGGTGACGCTGAGGTCAGTGCGGATCCAGGAGCTTCTGCAGCTTCGGCAGGAGAGCATGACTGTGTCGGAGTACTCAACGAGGTTTACAGACCTAATGCTCCACTCCCTGGATATGGTTCGAGACCCGTTCTTTAGGGCTCGGACCTTCGAGCAGGGTTTACGCAGGGACATCCGAGCAGGTGTGGTTTCCTTGTGCCTTCCCACCTATGCTGGAGTGCTGGAGCGAGCATTGGTGGTGGAGAGTTTTCTAGATGAGAATATTCCCCCTGTTAGTGCTGGGCACTCGAGAGCTGAGACTTCGTCGGTCGGATCGGAATCTGGTAGCCGACGACAGACTCAGGGGTCTGGACGTGGCCGACGTTTCAGGAGGCGACCCCAGGATGGAGGATATGAGCCTCAGGGCTCACAGGGCTCGCAGGCCAGTTTTGGTCAGCCGCAGGAGAGGCGGTGTTACACTTGCGACGGTCAGGGACATCTTTCTAGATATTGTCTGACCCGACGTTCTGCTGAGAGGGAGCCATTCGATGGACCGCCTTGGCAGAGGCAGCGTCTCGAGCAAGGAGATCTGCAGGGCGGTAGACGTGGCGGCGGAGCTGGTGTAGTGGGAGGCGGGGGTAGGCAGTACCAGTTGCCAACACCCCCACCCCTAGGTGGTCTACTCCAAGCTCAGGGAGCTGGTGGCCGAGGGTGAGGACAGCTGAATGCCCTGGAGGTAGTCAACCCAAAGGCACCGCAGATGGATAGAGGTACACCTTGTGTCTTTTCTACTTACTGCAGTAGTTTGATAGACACTGTTTAGTGGTACCCTCCTTTTTGTTGCTTGCCCAAGTTTTGTTCAGGGCATTGGTAAGACCATGTGTGGGTGTTTTCTGGTGAGATCGCTGGTGTGTGAGACTTAGTTGAGATTCTAGTCGCTTTCCTTATGCTTAGAGCTTTTCGGGGATGAAAAGTTCTAAGGGGGGGAAGGATGTAGCGACTCGGGTTTTTGGTCCTGTCAGACTTTGGAATATTTCTATGAATAATTCCAGAGCTAGGCGCGAAGACGGCTTGCGATTCCTAGTCCCGGTGTGCCCGGAATTAATTTTATAAAAATATTAAGTATTTTTATACTATGCACATGGCGGGGGTGTGATATCTCCTAAACAGTAGCTCAGAACGGGAATCTGAGGGCACGGTTGCGTTCGGAACGTGCCGTTTACCCTAGGCGAGGTGTAAACTTTGCAGGCGCGGGCCTGCGGTGAGAAACGCCACCAGGGGCATTTTCGTAATTAAATGGAGAAGTTAGTGTGCGAGCGTTGGCTCAAATAACTTCTGCACGGAGTCTCGGATGGAAAATTTGAGTCCTCCGTTGCGTTCAGAACGGCGCGTTTACCCTAGGGGTGACCTTACTTTTGTTCGCATCGGGCGTCGGGTCCGAGGCGGGTTTGGCGCCGGTGGGCGGCTGATATAAATATCACCCCCCCCCCCCCCTTTATCGTTCCTCTCGACGTTCTTCGTCATTCTTCGCCGCCGCTCTTCCGAATCGATCCAATGAAGCACCCACGAGCTCGGAATTCGACGGCGGACGTTCCAGGACCGCGCAGCGGAAGCTCTGGAGCGCGGATCTAAGGCAGAACGTCGGTGTTTCACCCGTGAGGTAGGCAGATTTGAGTTTTAACCCCCGATCCCATTTTTTCTGCGTTTTTCTGCAAATTGAAGCCGTAAAAGTGTAGATCGGGTCCCGAGGGTCGTGTAGACGCCTCCGGATCGCAAAACGGACCATATGGGTGCCCCCAGCGGTCCGCAAAAGATTCGCCGGCGCGGCACCGGCGCGGAGGCGCCGGCGCCGGCGGAGCATGGCAGCCCGCGGTGGCCCGCGCCGGCAGCGCGCGGCAGAGGGCCGCCGGCCAGGGCGGGCCGGCTGCGGCGGTCGGTCCGGCCTCTTTTCTCATACGGGGGTCTTTAAACCCCCGTATCTTGCAATCCGGGAGCCGGATTCGTGCGCCGTTTGTGGCGACGCGACCCTGATGACGAGGCGAACCCTCCAGTGTGGGTTTGAGGGTTTAAAGGTTCGAGATCGTGGCCCGGGAGCTAGAAACGTCGTATAAAATAATATTATTTTATTATTTCACGACTTCGGACCGTTGTAACTTCTACCCGGAGCATCCGATTGACGTGCCGTCAGTGGCGTTGAGACCCTGATGGTACGAAGGACTTTTTGAGATGGTTTCCGGGTGTTGGGACTGAGAACGGGGTGCGGGCCCCATGAGGCCGGGTTTTGGCGTTTGCGGAGAAACGTAGCTTCTGCACCAGGAGTTCGATTTTGGCAGATGAATAGTCGATCCTGTGTGTTTTTCCGAGAGGAACGCAATGGTGTAATCCGTTCGATGAGTTTCGGAATCTAGGCGTGGGCCCCACCTGAGCTGGGCTTCGGTGAATAGTGCCTTTTTCACCGTGTGTCCGTTTCGGACGAGCGAGTAGTCGATTCCACTTGTTTTTCCGAGGGCGTCGTCGTGGTGTGATCCGTTCGATTGGTTTCGAGATTGTTGTGTGGGCCTCGCACGAGCTAGCTACGGTGAATAGTTCCTTTTTCACCGGTGCTCCTTTTCGGGTGAGTAAACAGCCTATCCTGCAAGTTTTTCTGCGTGGAATGCGATGGTGGACTCGGTTTTGGCTTAGGAGGTGCGCACTGTGGCATTGTGGAGGTTCGCTCGTGTTAGCGATGTTTGGACCAGCAGTGGTTGAGGGTTCTCCCTTGGTTCCTTCCTATGAGGGTTTGTGTGGCATCACAACCTTCGTATGGGTTTGTGATCCTCTCGATGGGATGTTTAAACTGTTAGAGTTGTGGTATCCCTCCAGTGGGCCCAGAGTGGATCCTCTAGCATCTTTACCCTAGATCGGGTTCTTGGTATCGTTGTGACCGCTTATTTACGGGCAGCGATCCCCTATCTAGCAGGTTAACCCCGTAGGGTTTGTGGCATCATCGGAAATATGATCACCTACGTGGTGGGCCGTGCTCAGTAGGGTTGTGGCATCGTCGGGTATACAATCTCCTACTCAGCATGTGGTTTATAGTAGGGTTACAGTATCGTTGGTTATGCGATCCCCTACTCAGCGTGTGGTTTCGGTAGGGTTGCGACATCGTCGGTTTGATCCCCTACATTGCGAGTTATACTAGATAGGGTTCTGGTATCGTCATGACCATCTTTATATGGACAATGATCCTCTATCTGAGTGTGGAGTTTCTGTCGAGCGCCAGATCGGGTTGTGGTATCCCCCAATGGATCCTGGGTGTGATACCCTATCTGTGAGAACTACGTATGCCAGATCAGGTCGTGGTATCCCCCAGCAGACCCTGGGAGTGATCACCTATCTGTGAGCTACATATACCGTAGTGGGTCTTGGTATCCCCTAGCGTACCCTAGTGGTGATCCCCTATCCGAGGAGTTTGGTGGTTATGTTTTTTGAGCGAGTGATGTTATCCGACGAGCATGGTCTCTCGGGTGAGCGTCTGAGATGTTTGTTTGGGACCCGATGGAGTGTATCTCTCAGATGAGTGTCATCTGGGATGACAGTGATCATGGGGTGTACTCTCCTGGTTGTGGACGGTTGCTGGTGACGAGTTTGGTGCCTCTTGTAGCTTTGTGGTGTGATATGAGTATATCTGGATTGTTCAAGGTGTATGTATGGGCATACACCTGAGCTGAGCTTAGTTGACTAGTTGTGTTTAGCCGAGGATGGTCATGAGATGGAGTTTCTCTCTCGTCTGGGTTCCCTCTGGCTGGGTTGAGCGGACTATTCCCCTTCAGTTTCTCCCTTGGGTTTTGGGGTTTTGGGGTGCCTACTGAGTATGTTTATACTCACCCCTGCACGGGATTTGCCCGCACATGTTTGTGTCTTTTGAAGACCACAGGCCATTCGACGAAGTCCCAGGAGGACCCGGAGCAGGCGGATCTTAGTGATCGTGTTGACCGGGGTGTTTACCGGAGATGTGCCGAGGGAGCTTTCTGGCGGGTGTTTGTGACAGTGTTCCCCTTCTTCAGAGCAGGTTGGATGCGCTTTGTAGTTTTCTTTTGTTGGGCCCTGTTTTTCCCTTTTGTACTTCTGTTGTACTCTGGTTTGGGATAGATGTATGCATGCATTTCCTTTTCAGTTTTATATATCTATGCATTGTTTCATGGAGGTGTCTGTGGGTGTGTGCGTACAGGTACCATAGGCTAATGCCTCCCATGTGTGAGATAGCCTACTCGGTGTTGGTCGCCAGCCCCTGTCCTATTGGAGGCGGGCTTGGGGAGTCGTGGCTCAATCCCCGCTGGGTCGGGTTGTGACAACCAGCCTGATCGGTAGTGGTCACTACATCAAAGGACCCCTGTGTTGTCACAACCACAGTGATGAAGGATGTTGATCTGATCCCATCTGGCCTTTGGCTCAAGGGGGCACGCTTGATGATATCGAAGCAATAATGGCACGTTGGCTTGAGCCGGTTAATTACATCCCGGCGGAACAAGCATGTATGACGTATTTTCATTGCTATGGGGTGGACATCCCGATACCTTATGGGGGTATGAGGCTCCAGGGTCACCTGAGCCTAGTTTTTATAAGAGTACAAGGTGATTTTCCGCCGTCGCTTAGACTTGGGAATGTTCTCCCCCCTCATCCCAGACACAACGAAGAATTGTCCCATGTCTGGGGTTTTAGCCTCCAATCATTGGATTGGGAAGACGTAGGCATCAACTAGATCTATCCACGGGTCGGTCGCAGCCATGGCATGCTCAACCTCTTTGGTCTAAATCTGCTTGTCCTTGCTCTTGTAGTAGTTGGAATCCAAATAGCGGGCCTCACAAGAAGCAAAGGGAGATGCATCGCCTTGAAGCACACCCACTTTACCATTAAGGGAGTAATTAAGGAACTAGTGATATGATTATGGAACCTCCGCATGTAGTTAGAGACATGGCCTTCCCATTAACGCATTGTAGGCGATGTCATGGGAGACTACCATAAATTCGGTGCTAGAAACTAGGCCAAAAAACTGGGTCTTCAAGCGGATCTTCACTATTGGTGTCTGTTATGTCCTATCATAACCTTGGATTCTTAGTTCATAGGGACTCAGATAATCTTCATACAATCCTAGATTTCATAGTGTCCGAGTCAGGATTAGATTAATTCTAGAGCCTGTGTCGACAAGATAGTGACGAACCTCCACACCATTGAACTGGCCGGTGATGTATAGTGCGTGAATGTTCCCCTGTATGAGAGGGTCTTCATCTTCTCCCGAGAATGAGATAATGTCCTGAAATTCATCATTCTTGACCGCTTCATCGTGAAAGGATTCTGCGGCTGCTACTTCTATCTAAAACTGGAGGGGGATTCTTAAAGGCTCAACGAGGGCCTCATGCATATCTGACGACAGGAAAAGGTCCTCAAGGATAGAGAGACTTACTGGAATACTAGAAAGATTATTAAGAACATCATACTCCCATGCCAGGCATTCACTTCTACTTGCAGGAGGCCGCCCTATGAAAGGAGGCATGGTGGGCCCTGTTGGCTGGATCGATGGCTGACTGGTGTTGAGTGTATCCCGTTGCTCACTAGTATAAGCCTATGAAGTGACAACCGGATGAGTTCCAAACAACTATGACCGGCCTGTAGTAGGATGTGTCTAGTCATGGTGTGGTCGGGGTGGCTCTACCTAATCCAGTAGCACGAACGGCGGTGAAGGTGGGCCTAATGCCATCAGATGAGAAGGTTGCACATGTTGAGCTCTGTGCTGAGCATGTTGTCTGGTTTCAGTAGCATGCACAGCCTGGCTAGAAGTGTTAACCAAGGTACTCTAATGGCCCATATATCCATGGCTTCATTGACACTGACGATGACTGGGTACGTTGGGAGGATCCATCCAGGACTCCTCATTGTCAGGAATCATGTAGGGATTTACCAGCTCTACGGTGTTAACTGAGGTGCACCCTTGACCATCACTCGAAGAGTCATACACTACTAGACGGATTTTGGGAGGTATTTCCATATCTAGGGGCATGAAGTCTCTGAGAGTACAGGATGACGATGGCATCAGTGGGGGACTCTTCTTTCCCTTGCATCGCTGGTGTTTTTTCTTCTGGGAAGAGGTCGGCTGAGATGACGATGCAAAAGTGGTGGTCGCAGCTTCTAAAGGATCTGGCTGATTTAGGTGCACCAAGATGACACCATTGGCATGGGAGAATATTTTTCGATCCATCCAGTCATTTTACTTCTGGGATCCGTGACTGGAAACCTAATGCCAGTTGCCCTCACTGTCGCTGCTATTGTCTGGCCTCACGAAGACGCATGCCACATGTGCCGGAGTCGGGCCTAAATGAACTATGTTGTTATCTACCTGGTCTTGAAGCCAGTCTTTGAACACATATCACTTCTTGAGAGTGTTTCCCAGGATCTAGTGTAGGGGCAGTTATTTGGGTGATCGGTGGGGTTTGCCTCTTCAGGTCTTCTACACTCAGGCAAACGTAGAATCCCCTGCTCGAAGACACTATGAAAGTAACCGGGGACTTGTGTCTTGTTGAATGAGTAGGTTCATTTTCTCCTGTTTGGAAAGGGTGACCTTGGATCTTGACCCTGAAGAGGGGCTGGAATACCCTTTCAAGGAGGTGGAGCTTAGTTATCTCGCATGGGTGGTGGCAGCACATTGCGTGGGGGCACCTACCGATTCTGGTGTGAGCGATGCTGGTCCGGTGGGTGCGCCTGAGGTAGGAGGCCTCTGCGAGGCTATGGAGGAAGCTCCACTAGAAACAACTCTAGTCATCTGGGGGCCTCTATTTGGGCCACTATAGCAGGCTCGGCCATGGCATCCCTTCTCGTGGGGATCGCAAGAGGCAACGGACAAGCCTGTTGGGCCTGCTGTAAGGCTTCCTCTAAGTGTTGGGCCTTATCAAAGAAGTCTTAGAATCCCCCAAGATAGTTCTAGGTGATCAGAGAGGGGCCCAGCTCCATCTTGATGTTCCCTATGCACATCATTAGCAATTACTCCTCATTAAACGACATGTCAAGGGAATACGTGAGTCCTTTACACCGGGCGATAAAGTTGGTGATGCGCTCATCAGGCCTCTACTTGCACTTGAAGAGGTCTGTGATAATCGTCTTCCATGTGGTGGAACTGAACTAGTAGAGGAATTGCCTATGGAGGTCCTCCCAACTAGTTACTAATCAGATTGGGAGATGGTTGTACCAGACAAAAGCAGGCCCTTCAAATGTCTACAAAAAACATCGGAGCTTGGCAGCCTCCTGTTGCGCCAGAGTTCCCAACACGGAGCCACATCTTGAGGTATAGTGGGCTAGGTACTGTGGCGGGTCCCCTATCCCATTGAAGGGGGAAAAGGTGGGTTTCTCGAAACCTGGAGGTGTTGGCATATCATCCACTCATGCTAGATATGTCTTTCCATCAGGCGGGAGCGCCACCTGTCACGTCTCTAAGGCTTCGAGATGGGCAATGAGTGCCTCCATGGGATCATCTGGGTGGGGGTTCCTATATTTACAGGTATCCCTGACCACCAGGGTGTTTGTGGGTTCTTCAAAATGATAAGGTGGACCAATGGATCATGGGGCGGCTGGCGGAATGACCTGTGGGGTAGTTGGGGGAGCTTGAGCTGGATCTAGAGGGTTGTTACACCGTTCAAGAGGATTTGGCGATACGTACCACACCCTCTTTTCGTAAGCTCCGGCCTCAACCTGTCTACGTGGGCAAGATGGTCAGAGTAAACTGGAGGCAATTTTCTGAGGGGATGTTATGTCTGCCCCTGCTACCCCGGCCTAGGATCACCATAGTCTGGTCATCACTCTGCAGTGCATTCAGCAAGGAGATCGTCGACCACCTTCTTCTGTTCAGATATTTTCTCACGCAACGCAGCTTTCTCGGGGTCCTCCTCTGTCTTCTTCACTAAGCCAGATGAGTCAGAGGTCTTAATATCTCCAAGGAGTTCCTTTCCCAAAATGGGATTTCGGATGAGGACTAATACATCAGTGGGCGCATGGAGACCCAGCAGGATCCTCTATTGGCGAGTAACCCTCCTCGATGGATCCAATAGATGTGGAACTCCTTCAGGGAGGAGGTCCCCATCAGAGAGCTATAGCTCATTATCCTCTCACGATAGGATGTCCATGTTGACCACAGTTCTACCCGGGGGCATGTCCTAGATATCACCTGTCAAGTCAGGCTGCTTCCGGATAGGACTACAGAGGAGGGCATCATATTTCTCCCAACCACAGATCTACACATGGGGAGAATCCTCTTTGATAATCTTGTAGAGTACCTTGAAACTTTGGATGCATCTTTACCGGAGGGCCTTACGGCGGCCTCGTGACTTAGGGCACTGAGCCACATGGAGTGTGGCCAAATCAACCAGATGACATTGTTCGTCGATGTCCTCGAAATGCACTTGGCTCTTTGGATAAGACACTCGATGGCGATGAAGGTAGAAGTGTGTTTCCTAGAGGGTTTGACGGAAAAAATCTACTTCCTCTAGGGTGAGGGATTCCAGCGCGCAGAAATTTGGCTTCACCGTGAGCCAAAAAATCTCAGGGAAGTGGTCCACTGTGAGGATATTCCATAATCTCCTTGGATCGGATTCAGGGTATGGCCCTTCATTGCCCCACTCATCAACCGGAGGCATCTGTGGAACAGGTAGCGGTACTGAAGCAGATCACCGGGATGATAGGCTGACCGATGGCGAGTACGGTGAGAGAGCCGACAAACCGCCACATCTCAGGCTATCCTTCAAAGAGTGTAGAAACTTAGCCACAAAATCATGGTAGGATGGGTTGATGGCCTCAGTTCCTGGTGTAGGTACTAAGACTACTGGCGATGGACCGCACGCACTACTACTCATCCACCATTGGTCCCCAGAATAGCTCTATGTGATCTCTGGTCGAGGTAGAGTGTGCTTCTGGTAACGACGGTGGTAATTGCACGACCGTAACCTATGGAGTTTCCAAATTTTCATCCTCCTAGATATACCTATGGAGGGAGTCGAGAATACGATGGACCTCACTTTCTGTGAGTACTAGGATGATGCACCTTGTTCCTGCTTCGTCCATTGACACTGAGGACCTAGGTGAGGGTTCCATTGTTGAGTCGTATTCGACTTTGTAATCTGAGAAGAAAACCATTTTGATCTCAGTCTGAATCCTCTCAGAGTTCCCTTTATGGCGGCGACAACCCGCCCTCCTACCTCGGGATGGTTCTTCAAAACAGAGAAGATTCCCGGCACGAGGAGGTCCTTCGGCTATACTAGTGCTGGGGTGGGGAGGACTTCCGCCCAAGTAAGCTGGGGTACGAGGTGCACCGGGACATATATTAAAAGGGATATGGGGAGGACATCTGTGGGAAGTGCTGGAATGGGTAGTACCTCTTCTTGAGCCCATAGGAGTATGGGTGGGACCAGCATACTTCTATCCCCTAGCGACATCAATATGAGGAAGGTCCTCGTACTGGTCAAGCCAAACACAGGTAGGGCCTCCGTACTAGGTGATAGTGAAGCGAGGATAGCCTTCACCCCTCTGTTTACTAAGGCAAGGAGGACCTTTTCCAGCTTCTATAAGAACATGGGGATGGCCCCCATGCTAGAGATTGACCGGATGTGCAACATCTCCACACTGGCGGTCTGTAGTAGGTGGGATGACTCTATACCCGATGTAATGAGCACGGGAAAGGCTTTTTTACTGGGTGTAACCATTGTGTGAAGGTCCATCATTTGGACTGAGGGTAGCACAAGGCGGACCTCCTTGTCGAGCCTGGAAGTGGTGAAGACTCGCGTTCTCCATGGTGGTGGTACGGGGAGGGCCTCCGTACTGGTAGCGGCCATTACCTGCACCAACGGTCGAGAGAGTCGACCCATTACGCCCATGGGGTGGTTGGGGCCTCAATCCGGGCCGGGTATACAAGTTCCTTTACTCAGAATACACAAGGTGTTGATGATATATGTTGGTGGTGGCTTGGGCCACAGTATTTGCTAACGTGATGCTCCTTGGCAGGCGTCCGCCTTGGCCGGTGCCCAATGCTGGCTTTGGATCAACCAGACTGGGGCCAATGGTGCAGTCACATGGCTTACATGCTCCTCGACTTGTGGAACTAGACGGCGGCGCTGGCACTTCCTAGTGGGAACCCTCCTTGGGGGCCCCTGAAATGGGATACTGATTGGCCTGACCCGCACATCTCCAACCTCTTTGGCATAGGGGAGAGAGTCGTCGAGTCATTCCAGGGAGAGGCTCCCGAAACGATTGTATGTTGGAGTGGGGAGTAGTGGCTCCCTGTGTGGTCCTTGGGGGCGGTGTTGGTGGCGAGGTGCAGACACCTCCAAATCCTGGCGAACCATATCTCGGGTAGAGATAATCCCCTCCTCCTCGTACCAGCGTATGGGGTCGTTGATCACTCTCCGCTGAATGAATTCATATGGGGAAATGGGGTGTGTGTGCCTAGCATTTGTAGGTGTGGAGATTGTTTCCTAAGCGGTGGAGCCACGTGGTACTACCGCATTGGCATTTCCCCTACCCATACATCGGTGGGCGGGCAATGATCTAATTCCTGCAATATCTTGGTTCCTGAGAAGTAGGGAGATTAACCCATTAGTGATCAAAGTAAAAGAATCAATGATCAGTGCCCCAACACCATTCCATATTCTATGGCAGGTAAGATGGATCCACACTGACAACGTCACAGACTTGGATGTCCAATGTTTTGACTGCCCTAACTTTTAGTGAGTTTCAGGCTAGGCCCGTTATTTTCTTGGTGGGACCCAGCACCAGATATCTGGATCTGGTGACATGCTAATCCACTGATGTCTCAAACTCTACTAATCTCCATATTGAGGAGAATATCTTCACGTTAGGTTCACCATTTCTCTTTCTGATGCTTTCACTATGGGACGTGTGTCTGCCTGTTCGAGGATGACGACACTGTTTGTGGCCCCACATTCCCGCTTTCCAAAGGTAGGAAGAATATGTTCCTTGTTCAAGGACGTTTTCTCATTGATCATAATGGTATGATGGGATGTTGGTTCTTCTTTTCGTGGATTACTCCTAGAAACTCGTCACCTAGTCCAGGTCTCCTTTATAGATTTAAGATATGGTTTGTGAAACTCTTCCCAGTGCCATATCTTCATGGAAATCAGTTAATTACACTGCTTCTATTGAGACATTCCAAGGGGTCTGGTCAGGGCAGAAACCTTCGGTCAGGGGAGTAGTCACGTTGGACATCACTGGTGTGTCTGGGCACTGGAACACTGGTGCGTCTGGGTTTCTTCTCCTTATTATAGGGATTCTCGAGGGTTCAGAAGCCCGAAGCATCCCATGATGAATGAGGGTAATCATATTCCATAGGCATGTATATGAGGTTTTCCTCAACTTCCTATGTTTAACATAGGGTATGCTATGAGTTTAACATCTAGCAAAGATGGATCAAACTGATCATAACACTGACTGGAGTGGATCAGATGAATGCAACCCCTGGAGGGGACACCGATGTTGGGGCTAATGCGTGGTTAGCTACCTGATTGTTGCTAAGGGGAATGGGGAATGAGGTGGTATGATCCCATCGGGATGTGGCGGCCTGAGTAAGAACCAAAATGGATGATGGATGGTAAAGTGAAGTGGGTGGAGAATGAGATGGAGTCAACTTTAGGACGAAGGTGATGTTGGGCTTGAGTCTCAAAGAGACCTCCTATGTATCCCTGTGGTAGGGAATCAAAGTCCTCATTGTTCACCCCTGACAATGGCTTACCGTCAAATGGGGTTGAAAATGGCTTATCGCTGGATGGGGTCATAATGGATTACCATTGGATGGGGTCACAACGTCTTACCGTTAGATGGGGTCACAATGTCTTACCGTTGGATGGGGGGTGCAGTTTAACGTCGTGCAAGACGAAAAGGGGGAATGCAGTTTAATGTCATGCAGGATGAAGGTGGTCCGACATGAAGGGGGGTTTGAACCAATGGTTGTTAGGATTGAACCTCAGGGAGGCTTCCTACGTACCTTGCCTTGACAAGGATCAAAGTCTGCATAGTTCGGGATGATTTGGGAGAACCGACGTGAAGGGTGTTGCAGCGATCGAGGGTTGGGATCGAACCTCAAGAAGTCTTCCTACGTACCTTGAATTGGCAAGGATCAAAGACCTCATAGTTCATGATAGGTTTGGGGATTACACTCTAGGCTACCTGGAGAGGATTTCATGGTCGATGCTTACTCTAAGCCCAAGTGATTCATGATCGGTGTGAAAAACAATAGGCAGCAAAGAACTGATGATCACATCGCAAAAGGTGTGTCCGTGGGAAGTAGACTGGGGCTACACGTAGTTGGAGGCCCAAAGAGGAAATAGGGGCTTACGCATGGTTATCAGCCCAAGGTGATGGAGATTAGGAGTTTCTCCAGAAGGGAGGCCTGGGTGGTGACAAAGCCTAATAGGAGAGGGATTTCTCACCCATGAAGAGAGGATGAGACGGGGTTCTGCCTCCGGCAAGAAAGGCTAGGGGATTACACTATAGCAGTCGCACTTTCCCCATAGACGGATGCTACTCTGATAAAGAGGATGTCATTTCATGTGAGGAATGATCTCACTCTCATAGAGACCAGTGGACATAGAGAATGTTTGAGAAGGGGCACCCCGCGTGCATAGCACAGGGTGTGTTCATAGTTTAGTATCATGTGCTGAGGACAATGGCGCTTGGCAGTTTAACATCTCACAGCTTGGACAAAGTGGGTGCGCTATGCACCCCTCAGACTTACATAACTGATACCCACCCACCCTTGAGGGAAGGAAGGCATCAACAATTCCGTTTCGAAGGTCTGTTATGGAGCGAACCATTGGGGGGTCCACGTTATCATGGCTATGGGAAGAAACAATAGTCGTTATCTTGCCTATGTGAAGAGGCATAATGCAAAGAAACGCCACAGAAAGAATCTCCCAAGGGACTTTGAAATATATCCATGCAAACCTGATGGGGGACGTGAGAAGAGAGTGTGTGACGCAAGTGGGTTATGCATAAGAGAGTCTTGGACAGGGTGCCTCAAGGTGAGGGAAACACATGGAGCGCGCGTAATAGAATGGTTCGGGGCAATATAGGGGGCCTACGCACAAGATGCAAGGTTTGCTTGCAAGAAAAATGGGTAGATCGTAAGAGGGATGGGTGGTTCCCAAGATGGAGGGGTTGTGTGAAAGATAGACGGTTCACGTGCAAGTTGGACTGGTGGCGTGCAAGACTAAGGGGATGCATGCAAGATGGATGGTTTGCACGCAAGTAGGATGGTCAGCACGTAAGAGCACCTGAAGCAAAGGGAACGTGCACGCATGAGGGGACCCCTTGCGTGCAAATGAATTTGGGAAGAAATGAAATTCATGAGGATTAGAGGGCCCGTTCGAAGGCGCCCCCTCAGGGGGCAGTTCGCGCAAAATCCAATACCTGAGTGCCATGGGGTTGTTCACACAGTCATGGAAGACAGGGTTTTCGTGCGGCAGAGCATCGCTTCGTCTTTTGTTACCATCCCTGAAGGGTGGGGATATGGTTCGTTTTATAGCCAGAGTCCTCAGAGTGCCGAGCAAGAGCCTAGCGTGAAAATGACCGTTTGATGTCTCCATGTGCGCAGAAATTGGTTCGGGCGTGCAAAGACCCATTCGACGTCACCTTCGGCGCGGAAACTGGTCGAGCGTGCAAATTCCCGTTTGACGTTGCCTTTGGCGCGGAAACGGGGTCGGGTGCATAAACTCCCATACGATGTCGTCTTCAACACAGAAATGGGGCTGGGTATGGCCAGTCGTGGAGGACGGTGCTTTGGGCGCAGAAGGGGAGGCTGGCACGCAAGAGTTTGCGCGTCGGAAGTCCTCTTGCATGCGTCTCCCCAATCTTGCATGCACCCACCTCCAGGGCCCCAGAATCTCCTCTTTTTCATCCCAAATTAATTAATTGCAATTTTATCTTCCTGATGCGACCCTTCTCTAAATTTCAGCATCAAAAACTACTATAGGATCATTTCTAGAAATGTACTCATGTCATCCAATTAGTAAGTTTCTCTATGGATTCATATTTCAATAATGACATAAAAAATCTTAGGACCCATAAAAATAACATTAACGCAGTTCAACATGAGGTATTTACATAAACCCATAACAAGTTATCCCCCATGCCCCACCACATGGTTAATACTAAGCCACTAACACTATCATCATCCATCCCTAACATGCTTCATGGATCACATAGGAAAAAACACATTTAGAAAACATGTTTATTTTTAGAAACCCATTTATCCATTAAATTCCCTCATTTAGCATCATTTTCAATTTCCAATTTCACATTACGCACCTTTTCAAATAAATTTCAAAAACAATAAAAGTAGTTTTATTTAATGACCAATCCCAAAACATTCTTTTCTATGCATGCTTAAAATTATTCAAGTCACAATTAATCATAAGTTCCTAAAATGATGCATGTATTTTCAACTCCCATTCCATACTGACCCTTGACTCAAATCTCAAAAAAAATTAGAAATAATAATTACATCATACAAAAAGTGCATCACCCTAGATAAAATAAAATCAAAATCTAAAAACAAGAATCAATTGAATCAATATCACCTGGGGTACTTTGGTTTTCCCCCATACATGGGTAAGATACACCCATGCATGAGCTAATGAAAAGGTCCCAACTCTTCTGAGTCTCTTATCTACCTCTCAAAAAATTGTAAGAGAAAAGAAAATAAAATAAAACCCGCTCTGATGTCACTTTTTAAATTCTCAACCCAGGTGCCACATATCAGTGTCCTAAATCGAGTTGTCACATGAAATTAGGCACTCCTCCCATTACTCCATAGGATTCGAATTAGCTAGGAGTGTCTAAAAGATATATCATGGGGAGACTATACACTCTTTATCAAAGTAGCGTAATAGTAGATGAAAAAAATATCTAAATGATATAACCAACAACTAGAATAATAATATAAAAAATAAAAAATATTATCCCATGTTAAACCAAAACAGAAAAACAATACCCAAACTTGACCAAAAAATATGTCATTCCATATATGTGTGAAGTGTCAAATGAAAAACCCAAACTAAAGAGACACTAAAAACTCCCCAACCGGGTCCTGAAATAACATTTTATTCCCTCATCCATGATCCATCCCAACTAAGCAATCTAACTTAGGTATATTTCCCTTATCCTGTATTTAAAACATGAATTATATTTGAGAACTGATTAGAAATCCCAAGTAGGGTG
Source organism: Viscum album (assembly GCA_963277665.1). Classification (NCBI taxonomy): domain Eukaryota; kingdom Viridiplantae; phylum Streptophyta; class Magnoliopsida; order Santalales; family Viscaceae; genus Viscum; species Viscum album. The sequence continues at coordinate 495,994,923 of OY728151.1, read as the reverse complement.
TGAGTACAACTCAGTACCCACACCAATGGTGTATAAAACAATATTCAGTCTATAATTGTATAGGAATTTGTATAAAGACTAATGTAAGATAAAGTAAATTTTAATCACATTTCATTATTCATAAATTAACCATATAAATTTCTAGGGTTCATAATGACATCCAAACCATCAATACCTACTTTGGCTCATGCTGGAGTCTAAACCATATCACATAGGGAATGAAAACTCATTATAAAATGGGATTCCATTATCCATTTTATTAAAATTAATAACATAGATACTTGGAACCACAGTCTAATGCCAACATTTTGGGCCTAGAATGCCATTTTTAACACCATGAGGGTATTTAAAGCATCATTTCGTGTCCCAAAACCCATTTTTATCACATATAGAAATTTGAAGCATCAGTTCATGTCTTTCACATGTATATCTTTAAATCACATGTGGTATTTTAAAGCATCAGTCCATGTCCCACACACGTATATTAGTCAATCACATATGGGATTTTAAAGCATCGGTCCATGTACCGCACATGTATATCAAAATATCACAATTTCACATATATCACAATATCACATATATCAAAATATCACTTATATCATGATTTCATAAACACCATGGTTAAGAATTGTTAACCTCATCAAACATTCTCATAAAAATGTCTCATTTTAATTATTAATCAAACTTGGCTCTTTACTTTTAATCACATGGAATAATATGAAAAATCCAACATTAAACCATTTATCAATATTTAATCATGTCAAAAATTACTCCATTGAGGTTAATATATCCACCTAATTAATTACCATCAATCAATCAATTTATCATATCATTAATTGACCACGTCCATAATCCCACTATCCAACCAATTTCATAATCACAATTCAACAAATATAAATTAACCCAAATTCAACCCATTTTATTATCACATGGAAATTTAATTTAATAAATCCAATTTCATATGCAATTGACCAAACATGAAATTTTAAATTTAAATATTTCATACATGTAATCATATCATGACTATGGGAATGGAATTTTAGATCAACTACCTCAAGATCGTTGATGGATGATCGCCAAACTAAAAATACTCAAAATGAAACCGAATGAACAAGGTTCCAATGACATGGATGATCTAGGAGAAAATCCTAGAAACAAGATCAAACAGAAAATATTTATCAAAATCTAGACATAAATGAAAATCAATGTGGAATAAAACAATCCACTTCATTTAGAAAGAGTGACGGGAGATAGTGGAAACCCCACAGGAAGTAATTACATACTAGGATAAGTGAAAATCCATCAATGCAATGTTTGATTATTCATGAATAGAGTTTGTAGAGAATTGGAATCTATTTAGGAAATCCAAAATATGATGGAATTAGGTTAGGCATGAGCCAAATAGATTTGGGATTAATACTGGGGGTTTTGGGGTTTTTAAAATTATTTTCAGAGAAATTAAACTTGTGTGAACATTTTCCAGGGCATGGGAACATGGTTTTCCAAACTGTGTGACCTAAATATGTGCATCTCCTAAGGTTCACATTGTTACTACTAAGAGGGTTCATGGTTTAAAAAATAGTGGGACAAACATGAATTTCCCACTATTTTGGAATGCATATTGTGGTGGGGTAGGGTACACTATTTGGCTAAACCATGAAGCAATACTGAACCACCCAAAACCCTTCCAAAAACATCAAGAAATTTTCAAATTCAACCCAAACAACCCAAAAACCCCAAAAAATATATAATCAAAACAAGAGTAAAAGGGTACCTAAAACCTAGAATGATACATCTCTAAAAGTTATGGATCTTATAGGGGAACATCAAACCAAAATATTCTATTAAGTTTATCATTTATTCTTCTATACTATCAATTTAAATCCCAAAATAATTTATTATTAATGAATTACCATATTTCTTCAATTTTTATTTCATATTAATATTAATTATTATACATGATTCAGATTATTTATATGCCATCTAAAATGATTCTCAAAAATAAATTATTTTCCTAATAATCTAATTATTTATGAATGAGTTGATTCTTCTTCAAATTATGGCCCAAATTATTTTTATTACAATATTTTATATCAATAAATATATCATACATTTTTATTATGGGAAAAAATTTTGTATTTTAATGAAGTACATTTTACAACAACATAATGAAACACATTTTTTTCTATGGGTTTATTTCACAATTTTACAATTTAATGATTCCTTCCTTTGTGACATATATTATTATAAGAATTTTATAATTTGGTGGGTCATCCTAGAATGGAATGGTCTTTCTATTCATTGGTAACATGATATATGTAATTACATTATGTGAATCATACATGAATATGATGTTATCAATGTTCAAAATTTATATTTTGAATATTTATACAGATATGTTCTGTGTGAACATGGTTATATATTTCTTCTCCTCATATGAGTGGGGTTCAAAAAATTCATTTAAGTTTCATTATTATAAATATGGAACATCCAATGTCTCATAGAAATGATACATTAATATCGATGGTGATGAACCTTTTCATAAAATATGAAGATAATAATCTTTCTCACCCAGGTGCTATAATGATTCATGTTCCACATTCAAATTATTGAAATATCATTATTTCAAGATCCATTATAATGACATATGTTTCTCATATAATCCTATTCTTTACATAACATCATCAAGATACTACCCATTCCTATACCATGAAATAATTTATGACTATCACATTTATGATTCCATATATAACTTTATCATATCTATATATGTCACATTGATTATGTTTCCCATGTTTTCCATTATTTACCCTAACTGGAATTTTATCTCAACTTTTCTTAATGTATGAACCAATGTGTTTATAGGTACTAATATAGTTTCAATCATCTTATAAAAGGTCCATGTAAATGGATTTTTAATGGATTATTTATGTTATCATATAGGATGATAAAGCATAAGTACATAGTTTCCTATGAAACTATTCCTTAGATTCTAGGATTGATAATTGTAAATAAATTTCAATTTATATATGAATTTATATATTCTTTTCAATATATTTGAAAGTTAACATCTAGAGATGTATCATTTATTAGATTATTTACCATAACACTTTAATTATTCTCAGTTTCCTTGTTGAATTTAAAGTGTATAAGAATACCCTCTATGAAGAAAATAATAGATTAATTGAGATAATATCTAAAGACTATTCATAATCAAAATGAAAAATAATATAGAATTTGTGTGTCTAAAAGGAATCACTAAGATCGCATTTTTTACATACATTGTATAAAATAAATTCTTTTGAATATCATCCTTCATCATCATCAATTTATGATATACTAACCGATGAGCCACATTGGAGAAGTACATAGCCCAATGTTGTTGATTAAAAAAGTCCCAAATCTATGTAAATGGATTATTTTAATTTATATTGGTCATATATAGTAAAAAATAATATATGTAGATATTCATTTTACCCACCTTTTTTAATATGAGGTTTAACAGAACCAATAATGATACATTTGGCCATCTGAAACCCTTCTGATATTAATTTATTATTTATATTTTAGTTCATATAGTTCAATGTGGTCAATTATCTTGGGACTCTTTTATATGTATTGATCTTTGAGTATAATATCAATTTAGAACACATCCTCTCAATCTGGAGGAAGGCCAAGAAACTATTTAGGGAATTCATCTATATATTGCTCATAGTGGTAATGTCTTCAATGATGATCCAATTATTTATATGAATCATTTGATCTAGATATTCTAGAACATAATGAGAAATATCAATAATTTAGAATTATTGTACAAATAAGTTCCATCATTCTCATTTAACTTGTATATAATCAAATTATTATTGGGGATATGGTTTTTGATTTCATTCTCCAAATAGTTGATGTTGTATCAATATAAAAAATCCCAACCCATGACCCATGTAGTGATAAATTTCACAAAAGTTAGTATAACAAGGTTCTTGGGTAGATTCCTCCCACAAATGTTAATTTTGTAAGGGTTATATAATTTAGGTACAAGGATTTCACAACATGGTGATCTCATAGATATATAGGCATCCATGTTTTGATATTATGCTTCAAATATTTCTATAAATCAGTAGAGATATAACCAAATTCATAAAAATAATTATTATATTTAACATTTAACATTAAATAACAGTTAATAAGAATAGGTTTTCCCATTATATTTAGTATTTAATAGCACAATGAATCCATAATAAATATAATGATACAATTTATAGTAATATAAATGGAAAATAATGGACAATGATATAATAACTATGAAATGATGTTTATATCCTAACTTATGAATTAATCGGTTCCAATATATTTTATTAATATCCTAAAACCTCTTATATTTTCTATCCAAATTCTCAAAAAAAGTATATTTTTTAATGATACTATAATGAATCGAGACACATACACATATTATTTAATTATTTTTATGATTATAATACGAAAATAACATCTCAGAAATCTAGAGGCCCAATGTCATTGAGATATTAGATACATAAAATATAATCTAAAAATTAAACTAAAATTTCATTATTTTTACATTTATAATGTTGTCCTAAATCCCATTGAACTACTATTACTATGTATGAAACTCATGGAACTTGTATAATGGAATATTTGGAGCATATAGTACCAGTTAGGTAATATATATGATAATTAAGTAAAACATATGAGTCATGGGGAGTAATGTAATTTAATAAAAAGGAATAACGCATATAATAAATGGAATAATTGAATAATGGTTACATTATCATATGATCATAGAATACAAATAATGTGGAGAAACATAAAAAATAACACCATAAGAATAATTCAGGGCACACTTCCATGAAAATGGAACATAATGTTCTAGGAATATTAAATTTTCCCCATAAATGGTATCACATGAGATAAAAATATTACCCAATGTATTGGTTGGATATATAATTTCTATCTCACCAATCACATTAATAATGTACATTAATACGTGGGAATTATAACGAAGATAAATCATAGACAAATCAAAGTCATGATAAAACCTATTAGAGTTAAATGATTTACATAATCATGTCACAAAGCATAAAAAAAGATATATAATAAAGAATCCCAAGAGGAGAAAAAATTATATATTTTTGGATTTTAATTTATTAATATTGATTAGTGTTTTTTAAATATGGATTTTTTGTGATTAAAAATCATAAAAATGAGTTGATAAGTAGGTATAAAAAAGAATCATTTTAAGTAACCATATTATTAAATAAGTAATGAACCATTAGATAAGTTAAACACATAGTTTTTTCATCAAACCACACATTAAATTGTAGTGTTTTACATAAAAAAATTATTTTATTATAAATCCTAGAAGTGAAAAATATTTAATTTAGTGGTATATGAAACAAATTAAGAAATAGGGATGTCACATTTATTTTTGTTTCCCAAAAATAATGACTTGTGAAGGGAACGTGAGAAATATGTATACCCCCACAAAAATTAAGAGGAAAATAGGCTAGGAATATATGTTAGTAATATATATACAAAATATAAGAGATGTAAATTTTCAAGAAAAAGAGATAAGGAGAGATATTGAGAGAGAAATCATAACCGAAAAGAAAATAGGATGTGTTTGGAATTCCCATACCACAAGTCCTGACATTCTAGGTGTGTGCATCCATAATTCAAAATAATCTATTTCAATTTATAAAATACATGATTCAAATAATTTTACATGTATATTTTAAGTATTATTTGTATTTTATTGTAGTTTATAATCATTTTCTCTAAGACATTCAATTAATTTTCATGATCTTGAGGGTCTTTGTTTCACTATTCCAAGGATACATTATTTTATTTTTAATAGAGGATTATATTTTAATAAGAATATATAGTTCTATAAGTGTGAGAATGTGGATTTCAGGCCATTCAATAATATAAAAGTATTCAATATTCATAATTTACTTTGAAAATAATATGGATTCCTATACTATAAATGGTATAGGTTATTGATATGTCAATTTATGTGGATTTTATAACTATAATGAAAATAATCAATTATAATAATTTTTTATGGTTTTATACTTATTAAATAATATGAATCAAAATAGAATAAAATTATTAATCACATATTTTACCACTAAATGGTCATTAAAACTAGTCATGAAGGATTTTTTTTAAATGAAATATTAACAAATTCATCCCACCAATGGTGTTGTATTGATGATAAAAAGATAATGACCCCTGATTCTTACCTGTAGTAGGCCCTGTGTTGGTGACTAACACCAAAGGGTATAAGAAAAATCTCAAAAAGGGGTTTCATTACCCTCTAAGATATAAAACATGATATATAGATCTGATAAATCAACTGTAAGAAACTCAATGGAATAAAGTAAAAAGTATTCCAAAACCATCCAATAAGGAATGTATAATGTGAACTGATACATATAAAATTCTATAATTTAAATACCCAAAATGATTGCTAAAGCAGTGAAAAAACCACTATCTAATAGTTTTAGCTAGTAATGTCCAACATAATCTATATAGTCCCACTCCAAACTTAAAAATAAATTTATATACATAGGGTGAGTATCAAATTATACTAATTAGGAATACCAAAGTCTCTCATTTATATGTGGAAGAATCACACTAATTCACCTGTGTGCAAGTAGCTGAACCAAATAGTACCTAAACATGTTAACTAACCAAACCCATCCACACCATGGAACACTCAAAAAATAAGTAATCCAAGTATTATAACATAATTATAATCATATCAATATACGACACCACACACTACTTTCCCACTAGGGTCTCATTCTCACACCCCAATGTCTTAAGTCATTGTGCTCTCATCTATTGCATATAACATATTACAAACCACCACCCCATATAATGGACACATCATATCTAACCTATAGACACCTAGGAAATCACACACCATATTATGTGATAACAAAAGTGGTAGGGTACCATGAACATAAAATAAACCAACCTCATAGCCTCCTCCTATAATGCATGTCCCCCACTATAATCTGCCCCAAAGTCACATCACATATCACTACCCAACAATGCATCCATATCGCATGTCTTCCTTAGACACCTAGGCCATCACCTAGTGCACTATCTAAACATTTTTTTTCACAACCTATGTATATATATTCTCCTTGAAGGAAGAGAAGAAAAGATAGGGTAGCCATCCATTCGACATCACTATCGAGATATGGGGAAAACACCCTTATATGTATATATATGTAAGAACCTGGTTTTTCAATCAGGTATGGATCTTTTAAATTTTAGTCTAAATATTTAATTTAGACCTAATATGGATTAATAATGGGTTATAAAACGTTTAAGGGGTGTCTAGGGATTGTTAAAATCCTGGAACCCATCTTCTTTGGGAAATTGGCCATGTTGCATGGTTAGAACACGGTTGGCGCACTGTTTTCCTAACCGTGCAGATGGTACATTTTTGGATAGAAACTTATCACATGGTTTTTATATGGTCGTGTGTCCTAACCATGTAGGAACCCCTTCTTCCCAGGTAACCATGCAGACAAACCATGCATAAGCCTTTTTTCTGGGTAATTTTACAAATTTTCCCTAATTGATCTATTTAGATCCCTCATTCCTAACTAATCCAAGTTTATGTGGGATTTACCTCCATGAATCCCAATTTTGAGATTTTTGAAGGTCAAATCTTGGTATTCAAATATCTCCTTCGTCTGGGATCTGATTGAGTTTCCATTAATCACATTGGATGTGCAACGGTAAGTAACCAAGTCTATTTAAACCTTTCCTCTTCTCTCTTACTATCGACCTAGATGTCAGGGTATGAGTGTTTTTCAAATTTTCTTAGATATACTCTGATCTAAGCCAAATCAAGGGCTAATATTGGAGGAGTAGATCCATACAATACTAAGGTGGGTGTTCTATATCTCATCCCTCAAGTTCGTTGATTTTGGAATTATCGTGTGGGGCCCACCGATTTCATTGGGTGTCATTTATAGAATTTATATGCCATGATTATAATCATTATAACCATATGGATATTTTCTTCCCATATATGTGATTTTTTTTTTGGTTATACCCACAACTCTATTCATATCATGTAGGATGTTATGCCATAATTTTTGTTTAGTGTTATGACACGTTTGGGCCACCATTCAGGTGTGCCTTGGATTTACCTTCCTAAGGGTAATAATTTCTATATTAAATAGCTTGATTTATATTGTGAATAGAATAATGGAAAGTACCATGTATTCTCACCACTTGACCCACCTAAGGTAAGTGATTCAATTTGACAATGAAATGTGAAATGTAAATTGGAAAGTATACTAAAAATACGACTGACCTTAGATGTAAATGAATGGTAGGATGCATATCCATATCACCCCTTACTACATAAATGGAAGGTATCAGAATGAACCTTGTATGTGGAATACTCTTTAAATTTAATAAATTAATGGTTTCATGCTACTTGTCCTTGTCACGCTAATGAAAGGCAAGGATTGAACCAAATGGACTTATTGATTAATTATGACTTGATTAGATGGTTTCATGCTACTTGACATTATCACACTAATGAAAGGAAAGGATTGAACCAATGGTTGCGTGCTACTTGAACATATAACACTAATTAAAGGAAAGTCTTGAACCAAAATAAATATTACATGACTTCATAATCAAATAGGAATGGCTCAACTTAAGCTCACCTTGGATTCTGATCGGAGAATTCCATGAGCACTCGGGAACCCCCATTCCTATTCAAGGATATAGCTTGCTTAGGTTGAGACCCACCAAGATCCTAATCCTTTTCTGTTATTGGATGCCTGGTATGACACAGTATGATCCCTTCATATTATTACAAGATTCCTTGGAAACACTCCTTGGATCCAGCATTGACATGTTGGTGCCATGGTTACAGACCATAAGGTCCTGTCTCTTCTTAGACCCATTTTACATTAGATGATCACATTAGACTCGGTAGGAACCTCATTGTGGAATTTCTTGTACTATGATCCTTGGATTACACACTTAACCCTTTCCAGGTTACATTTATTATAGAGTTGGCGGCCCTTGAGATCTATGTCGCCTTGGTAATTACCTTGGGACTTAACTATGAAATGTCATAACAAGTTGCATTGTTACAACTTGGAATGTTTTCAATTGATAACATGTGACTTATTTATAAACTGATAATAGTCAAATAATGAATTGTTGACATATTCAGACACCGGTTGAGGGCTGAACCAGGTACTTGGGTATTTAGTTACATTGTACTGCATTACATTATATATGCATGCTTGCACACTGTTACATTTCCATTACATGGGTCGGTTGTTATAGACACCATTGGTGGTGGCCCACTGATATTTATCTCACACCCTATACGGGCACTGTTTGGTACCTATAGTAGGTTACATAGTTTCTGGTGTTGACAAAGAGAAGCATACGTCTTCAAACACATGATTGTTTACTATTTAGTATGGATCTTGATAGCAGATGACCAAGATGGATCTCGGGATGCTTGGGATAGTCTTTGATTTCCATTATGTTTTTGTGGAACATGTTACACCTTCTATCTTATATCCATGTTTTCTAGTTTTCTAGATACTTGACATATCATCATCAGTTGTTGTATGTTATCCAAATTATTTCAGTTATTGTTACTATTGTATCTATTTTCCATTGTTCCTTCTGTTAACTTATATTGTTTTGGATATTTAATCTATTTTTACATTCACCAGCTTCTCTTTTAACACCCCAAGCTTTCACGGTATGTTTCTCTTTGAATAATGCAATAGCTTGCGTTGTACGCAACTTCAAGTTCTAGCACATCACGACCAATCATACTAGCTGTTATGAATAGTAATATCCACTTTTTTGACATTTTATTTTTCAAAATGGAAATCATTTTTGGATTCTAAATATCAAAATTATCTTGGGGTGAATTTTTGGTAATTTTCTGAAAACTTTCAGTTTTTAATGAATAGTTAAAAACACTACGTTATTGTTTAAAACCTAATTTTTATTTAAATAATAATTTATTTTATTTAAATTTATTTTAGGTCAAAATAGATACATAATACCTATATAGGTTCAATTTAATTCATTGGAGTCATTTTATAATAAAATTTAATGTATGAAATTTTATTGAACATTTTAACGTCTTTTACCCACCTTCTAGGCACATTTTCCAATTTGCATAAAATGTAATTTTACCGCTTCTGTGAATTGAATTTAAAAAATATGAGAGACATGGTTGACATCATTAAGTAAATTATGGTTCAATAGGATGAAAATAATTTTTTATGAATAGTAACTTTTGAATTTTATTTACCACAGTCAAAAGTAAATAGGGTAATTAAATGTCAAAATGATATTATAATTACCCTAACACATATCCTAATTCTATTAGATAAGTTTTTTTAGACCAAAAAAAAACTTAGGAATAAAATACTATCCTCTTTGATCCACTTGGATTAGATTAGGACATTTATTATTATTTTATTTAAAGAAGAGATAAAAGTTTTAAATTCAAATTTTCATAACTAAAACATTTTTAATATAGGGTTATATATAGGATAAATTCAACTATAAATATTAATTAGAAATATAAAAATATTTCCTACATTATCGTATTTTATTTATAATTTTTATACATTAAATAATTAAATTTAATTATGGCACAATGATGATGTAGTAATTACCATATTAATGAAAGATTAAAATAATTGATATTATAAATATCCAAATAAATGTAAATTGATACTTTTTATGGATCAAAAAAATTTATAGATTAATATTACATTTTCGTATTGATTTCATTTATTTTTTTTAATTAATCAAGTTTTTTTGACTTTCACAAAAACCAAATACTAAATAGTGTCAAAATTGACATAAATGAGTTTTAAAAAAAATAATAAATTATTAAATGATATAATATTCCAAAAAATATAAGGTCCATCCAAAAAACTCATATAATGATATATATGTCATTAATGAACCACTTTGGGTTCTCTTTCATTTTTATAGTAAGTTTATTAACCATTTATTATAATAACACAAGAATACATGGTAAAAGTTAAACTATTTAACTAAGAGTTAAATCTAAAAGATAAGGTCAATATGGTAACCTAAACATGTATAAAACCTATTTTTTGAGAGGTTTTAGAGCCATACCCACCTTATCCTAGATATAAATCCTTTTGGATCCATTATAAACCGAATATGATTGTATAATAAATTAATATTTCAAGCTTTTCCTAAAGTGACCCTCACATCTCTTATAAAAGGGTACTTCTCCTTCTCTCAAAATAACATCACCAAAACCATTTGGCTCAGACAACCCCTACACAAATATCTTCCCAACTACCCTTAATTCAACTTATAGGCCTTAATTTGATCAGAAATATGACCTAAGGATCCCTTTTGATCAAATCAAAAGGAAGCACCTGAAGAAGAGGTCATAATTTCATCACCTCTTTCAAAGTTCTTTTCATCTTCCACTTCCTATTTGTTTGCTTTTTTCCATACCAAGATAATAACTCCAGTAACTTCTACATACTATGATTTTATTATAAATATGGTACAACCATATTTATTATTATATCCATCCTATTAATGACAAAGTCACTATACATTCGTATGTACGGCTTATCGTCTCCACGTAATGGTGTAGTTTGTTATTCAACAATTCATTATTTGGATGGGTATAATAATGAGTATAATTGATATAAATAATAATTATAACATGTTAATTATTCTTTATATATATTATATCATCCAATTATATACAATTTCATCATCAATAGAATGGTATTGTCTCTCATGCATACGTACGGAATACCGTCTCCACAAACGCGATGAGATTCATTCCCCATTATAACCATTCAAGACTAAATTTAATTTTATGATTAAAAATAATTTTTAAGAACTGAATATCATTATAGATTTTAATCAAATACATTTTATTCATAACAAACATGACTTACGTAACAAAACATACAAATTAAAATGAATCAGTTAACTCCTGAAACAATGATACTACTAAAATATTATTAACAAAACAATATTATAAGATCATATATAATATCATATTTATGTATGTGGTTATTTTATAATTTAATAACAATTAATTAAATATTATACAGGATTTTAACGTACCCTTGACCGAGGAAAAGTACAAGGTAAGGGTTAATTTTACGATCTATTTATTATCTGAGGTTTTTTATATGTGAGTATTTACAGGGACCTCTTTATCATCCTCATCTGTGTTTCTTAAAAATGTATTTCAAAACATTTTTACTATTTCCTATAATATGGTTTAAAATCATTTATACCCTTTTTTACTTTTTATAAAAAAATTGAAATGAATCTTTCTGTCGTTTTCCAAAAAAGGGACTTTATGACCCTTTTGACAAATTAAGGTAAGAATGTTTTATTAACATATACGGAGGGTACGACTATTTTCTTCCATTATAACATCTTCAAATCTTCCCTTACAAGATTAGAAAAATATTTTCAAAATAAATGTTTTCTTTTATAATTATTTTACTTTTAAATGATTTCAAAATAGAAAGAGATATTTCTCTTAAATAGTTTTGATTTCATCTATGTCAACATCCTTTGATGGATTTTACACTTGTTTGAAATTGATTTATTATGATACAATATTTAATATTATATTGAAGGTTTTGTTATATGTTTGATTGTGTATGTGTTATTTTTATACCATTCATGGTTTATGTTTAAATTATTAACATTTTGTATGATGGTTTTAATACGAATGTTTATGTTATGTTTCAACCTTTTCATATGAGGAATGCATTGGACTTAGTAAGTGATGGGTGGATCCCACTATAGCTCCTCGATGCATAAGTAGGTCTCATTAGACAAAATAGTGTCTTGGCATAAGTCCTTGACAAAATATTTTTTGTAGTCTTGGCATAAGGCCTTGATTATGTGGTTATGATGTCCGGAATTATGCATTCCATAATTATAAAATTTGCTATTGATATTACATGTGATTATTTGACTAGTAGAATATCCATGTGAATAAGTAAATGGAATTATTTGACTTATATTTGACATATTATGCTGAATTTTAAGTTTAAAAGACTTTTTTTTAGTCTTATACATTGCCTTAAATTTTTATTCTTATTTATGATAGTTTTTTCTATATTGTTATCCTTAATGAGCATCTAAGCTCACCCATTTCTTTTGTTTTCTTTTTCCCGGGATGTGAAGAATTATATTTTGATTAACCTGTAAGAATAGTCTAAGGGATTTAAGTGTGTTCAAAAGGGACACAATTTTGTTGTTTTTTCATTTCATAATGTAATGTAAAACTTATGTATGTATCTAGTACTTCCAAGGCTACTAAACTAATTGGTCATTCGAGACTTTATCTCTTGTAATCATGTCAATGTTATGTAATAATGCACCGACTCTGGGTAACTAGGGTTAGGGTGTTACAGTTGGTATCATAGTATTTTTAGTACAAACCATGGAATCTAGATTTAGAAAAACTCTGATTAGAGAACATTACCCTAAGATAGACTTTGAGGATTAGCATAGAATAACTTCCTAGAATTTTGGTAATATAGAGATTTTTTGTATTTTCCAATCAATATATCCCTGTCTGGATACAAGCAGGTAGAGGCAGCTCTGGCACATATGTACCTAGGAGTGAAAACTCTAACAAGGAGTTTCAGGCTTGACCCAGGGTATCCTGGTACACGACAACGGGCCTTGTTTCACTCTTGGTTACGACACTCTCGGGGGATATGATTAGGATAATTCACATTTTCATTACAAACCATTGTGAAAGATTTATGAGTAAATACTTCCTCAAAAAAATAATTTTTTTATTATTATGGATTATATGCATAAACTATTCAATTTATGTTATGTATTTTACTAGTTTGGAATTATGTATTACGATTAATAAATTAATATAGTGTATTACATTGTTTAGAAATGGATCCTAGTTAAAGGAATGGAAACTGTATCAATACACGTAATCCATGTAGGGATTTCCCTCCTACTCAAGATAATTATAGTGGAGCTGGTGATGCAACCGGTGCTGAAAAACTTATAACCATACTGGGACAACTCACTCGGGTTATGAATAATAACTTTACCCGTATAGAGCACGCTGATCCACAATGCAGGGGATCAATGTTAGACCGCTTCATGAGGAAACAACCACCAACATTCAATGGGACTAAAAATCCATTTGTAGCTAAGCAATGGATAAGTTCCTTAGAGAAAATATTTCATGCTTTGGGGAGTAGCAAAAGGGAAAATTTGGCATGACATTTTATCGCCTCACAGGAGATGCAGATCAATGGTGGTCATTAATTCAAAAAACAAAATAGGATAAAGAAGTTTCAAATATAGAATAGAGGTATTTTAAAGAGATTTTATTAGAAAAAAACCTTCCTCGTGACTATCAAGCGGATATGGAAAGACAATTTCTAAGTATAAGGCAAAATGAGGATGAGAATATCATAAAGTATGAGGCTAACTTTACAAGGTTATAAAGGCATGAAGTAGATTATATACGTAACCCAAAGAGTAATATTGATTGATTTTTTGATGGGTTAAAATAATTTCTCTATCAAGAATTTGTCTCATAATCCTTCTCATCATACGAAGTTATTGTCTCATGTTCTATCAAGATAGAGAAGGAATTCTCTAAGTCTATGACTTTAAAGAAAAGTAATAGAATAATAGATTTGTTGAACACTCTAGAAATGGAAATAAGGGGAAGAAGGAAAAAAGTTGAATTTCCATCCTATAGTAAATGTGGGAAGAAACACCCTGGTACATGCCTAAAGGGAATGGGAGTCTGTTACAAGTGTGGTGAAAAAGGCCACTAAGCTTGTGATTGAAAGGGAAATAAAGAGGCTATCAATGTTGAATGCTACAATTTTAGATAAATGGTGCATTATGCAAATGAATTTCCTAAGCACCAAGGAAAATTACCTCAAAAAAGGCCAAGGGAGTAAGGACAAGATTATGTGATCACTTATGTTGATGTTGAAGCTTTGAATGACATGCTGGAAGATAATTTTATGGTTTCCTCAAATTTATCCAATACTTTATTTGATTCTAGATAATTGAATTGTTTCATATCTTACCAGTTTGCTAAGAAAATTAGATATTTACAATTTGATTTAACAAGGGAGTTGTCAGTCAGAACTCCTAAGGGAAGTATCATTGCAACAAAGTTTTGTGAATCAGTTCCCATTAGGGAATATAAATGTGCTTTATCTAATGATCTCAAAATCATACCCATGATTGAATTTGATATAATCCTTTCTATGGATTAGATTTTGGACCATGATGCGAAAATTTATTGTAGGAAGGAGGAGGTTACAATTTTCGAGGATGATTAGAAGTACCTTATCTTTAAAGCAGAAAAATAACCATCTAATTCTCATCTAGATCCACCCTTAGTAGCTCTACTAAATTCAATTATTGGGGAGGAAGAGAGTGAAATAACTATGGGTGAGGAAAGGAATTTTCAAATAGAGGATGTACCTACTGTGCAAGAATATGTTGATGTGTTTTCATAGGATTTACTTGTACATCCTCTAGAACAAAAAATTGAGTTTTCCATTGATTTAATTCCTAGTTCAAGGCCCATATCGAATACCCATTATAGAATGGAAATTATGGAATTAGTGGAACTAAAGAAACAACTAGAGGAATTGAGTAATAAAGGATTTATTCTCCCTAGTGTTTCTCCATGGGGAGCCCTTGTTCTTTTTTTATGAAGAAAGATAGATCTCTGAGGTTTTGCATTGACTACAGGGAGATCAATGCTATAACAATAAAGAAAAAGTATCCCCTACCTCTAATTGATGATTTATTTGATCAACTTCATGGAGATCAATATTTTTCAAATATTGACTTTCGATCTGGATATCATCAGTTGTGTGTGAAGAAGGAAGACATTCCAAAGACAACATTTCATACTAGGTATGGGCATTACGAGTTTACAGTAATGCCTTTTGGACTGACTAATGCACCCTTTGTCTTCATGGATCTAATTAATAGAGTTTTCAAAGAATATCTTGATGAATTTGTAGTGGTATTTATTGATGATATCTTGGTTTACTCCAAAATCTATGAAGATCATGAAAAGCACTTGCACACTATTCTAAAGACTCTTAAAAGAAATGAATTATATGGGATGTTTAGAAAGTGTGAATTATGGTTTTAGGAGATTTATTTTCTTGGTTATATTGTCTCTAAGGATGGGATCTTTGTTGATCCTTCTAAGACAAGAGAAATAATAGAATGTCTAACACCGACGAGTATAACTGAGGTATACAGTTTTATTGGTCTATCATGTTATTATCGACTTTTTTTCTAGAATATTTCTTGATTGGATAACCCATTAACCAAGATCACACATAAAGGGGTTAAATTTTTTTGGACAAAAAAGTGTGAAAAATGTTTTGAAGAACTGAAGATAAGATTATTCAATGCTCTTATATTGAATCTACCATCAGGGAATGATGGGTTTGTTATTTATAGTGATTCTTCAAAGAAAGG
Source organism: Viscum album (assembly GCA_963277665.1). Lineage (NCBI taxonomy): Eukaryota > Viridiplantae > Streptophyta > Magnoliopsida > Santalales > Viscaceae > Viscum > Viscum album. The sequence continues at coordinate 495,978,345 of OY728151.1, read as the reverse complement.
ATTTGGTTGTGTCCTTATGCAGAATAATAAAGTTATTACCTATGCATCACGACATCTAAAAATTCATGAACAAAACTATACCACTCATGATCTTGAGTTAGAAGCTGTAATATTTTCTTTGAATATATGGAGACACTATCTCTATGGTGAAAAATGTGAGATATATACCGATCACAAGAGTTTAAAGTATATTTTCTCACATAAATAACTCAACATGAGGCAAAGACGATGGTTTGAACTACTCAAGGATAACTATTACACTATACACTACCACCCGGGGAAGGAAAATAAGGTGGAAGATGATTTGAGCAGAAAGAATCATGGAGTTTTGAACAATATGATAGTTGAAAGGGATCCTATGTTTATGGATCTAGTAAATATGGATATGGGAATAATCATAGAAGGTGAAACATCAATACTTTTTCAAATGGTTTCCAAACCATATTTACTATAAAGGATAAAAAGTTCTCAAACTGATGATGAGGAGTTTCAAAATAAAATTAAAGTTGTGAATGATGGGAGATTGATTGACTTCATATATGAAGATGGAATTTTAAAATTTGGGAAGAGACTTTGTGTTCTTGACATACCTGATCTAAAAAGGGAATCTTTGTATGATGATCACATCTCCAATTTCTCTATACACCCTGGTAGCACTAAGATGTATAGAGATTTGAAGGAACATTTTTGGTGGGACAACATGAATAGGGTGATTGCTGATTATGTGTAAAGATGTATGGTTTTTAAACAAGTGAAGGCTGGAAGACAATATCCAAGAGGAGTCATGAAACCTCTTCACATACTTGAGTGGAAATGGGATGATATTACAATGGACTTTCTCATGGGGATACCAAAGACTCTTAGAAGGAATGATGCAATATGGGTCATTGTTGATCGTCTTACCAAATCAGAACATTTTCTTTCTTTAAAAGAAGATTTACCAGTTGAACGTTTAGCAAGACTATATATTAATGAATTTGTTAGACTTAATGTAGTACCCCTATTGATTGTTTTTTATTGTGATCCCCATTACACATTAAGATTCTAGAAAAGTATTCAGAAGTCCATAGACATTGAACTTCATTTGAGCCATGCCTACCACCCTCAAACTGGTGGACAATCGGAATGGACTATTTAAACCTTAAAATACATGTTGATATCTTTCTCACTTGAATTTCAAGGTATGTGGGATCAATATTTACCTCTAGTAGAATTTTCCTATTTCAATAGCTTCCATTCAAGTATTCAGATGGCGCCATATGAAGCGTTATATGGAAAGAGATGTTGTACACCAACTTGTTGGGATGATGTTGGTGAAAGAAAACTTGTAGGCCTAGAACTTGTTGAGGAAACAATAGAAAAGTTTAGGATTATCCAAACCCACATCAAAGCAACTCAAAGTAAGAAAAAGAGTTATGTCGATAACCGAAGGAAGGATTTGGAATTTCAAGTAGGAGATCATGTTTTATTGAAGGTATCTTCATGGAAGGGTTTTATACGATTTGGTAAGAAGGGTAAATTAAGTCCCAGGTACATCGGACCTTTCAAAATTATAGAATGAATTAGAGTTATAGATTACTATTTGGAAATTCCTCAAAGTCTGTTCAAAGTTCATGATGTGTTCTATGTATCACTGTTGAGAAAATATATGCCTGACCCAACACATGTACTCACCTATGAAGAAATAAAACTAGAACCCAATATGTCTTATTGTGAAGAGCCTATCAATATTCTTGATACCAGAGAACAAGTGTTGAGAAACCGGATGACTCATCTGGTAAAAGTTCTATGGAGAAACCATATGATGGAAAAGGCAACGTGGGAACCCGAGAAACTTATGATAAAGAACCACTTGAATATTTTTATGCAGTAGTATTCTATAAATTTTTAGGATGAAATTATTTGAAGGAGGGAAGAATGTAACACCCCAAACTTCCACAATAGGTTTCTGTTTGATTAATGCAATAGCTTGCGTTGTACGCAACTTCGAGTTTTAGCACACCATGACCAATCAAACTAGCCATTATGAATAGTAATACCCACTTTTTGAAATTTTATTAATTTTATTTTTCAAAATGGAATTCATTTTTGGATTCATAATGTAAAAATTAGCTTAGGGTGAATTTTTGGTATTTTTCTGAAAACTTTCAATTTTTGATGAATAGTGAAAAACACTACATTATTGTTTAAAACCTACTTTTTATTTAAATAATTATTTATTTTATTTAAATTTATTTTAGGTTAAAATAGATACATAATACCTATATAAGTTCAATTTAATTCATTTGATTCATTTTATAATAAAATTAGATGTATAAATTTTTATTGAACATTTTAACGTCTTTTACGCACCTTCTAGGAACATTTTCAAATTTGCATAAAATGTAATTTTACCGCTTCTGTGAATTTAATTTTAAAAATCCAAGAGACATGGTTGACATCAGTAAGTAAAATGTGGTTCAATATGATGAAAATAATTTTTGATGAATAGTAACTTTTGAATTTTATTTACCACGGTTAAAAGTAAATAAGGAAATTAAAGGTAAAAATGATATTATAATTACCCTAACACATGTCCTAATTCTATTGGATAAGTTTTCTTCGACAAAAATAAACCATAGGAATAAAATATGATCCTCTTTGATCCAATTGGATTATATTAGGACATTTATTATTATTTTATTTAAAGAAGAGATAAAAGTGTTAAATTCAAATTTTCATAACTAAAATGTTTTTAATATAGGGTTATACATAAAATAAATTCGACTATAATTATTAATTAGAAAGATAAAAATATTTTTAATATAATGGTATTTTATTTATAATTTTTAGACATTAAATAATTAAATTTATTTATGGCACAATAACGATGCAGTAATTACCTTATTAATGAATGATTAAAATAATTGATATTATAAATATCCAAATAAATGTAAATTGAGACTTTTTATGCATTAAAATAATTTTATAGGTTAATATTAAATGTTATTATTGATTTAATTTATTTTTTTCAAAGTAATCAATTTTTTTTTACTTTCAAAAAAACCAAATACTAAATAGTGTCAAAATTGACATAAATGGGTTTCTAAAACAAATACTATATTATTAAATGATATAATATTTTTAAAAATCTAAGGTTTGTCCAAAAAACTCATATAATGATAGATATGTCATTAATTAACCACTTTGGGTTCTCTTGTCTTTTTATAGTAAGCTTATTAACCATTTTTTATAATAATACAAGAATACATGGTAAAAGTTAAACTATTTAACTAAGAGTTAAATCTAAAATATAAGGTCAATATGGTGACCTAAAACTATCTAAAACCTATTGTTTGATAGTTTTTAGACTCAGACCCACCTTATCCTCTAAATAAATCCTTTTATATCCATTATAAACTGAATATTATTGTATAATAAATTAATATTTCAAGATTTTCCTAAAGTGACTGTCACCTGTCTTATAAAAGGGTAGGTCCTATTCTCTAAAAATCACACCTCAAAATCCATATTTCTCGGCCAAACCCTACTCAAATATCTTCCCAAATACCCTTAATTCAACCTATAGTCCTTACTTTGATCAGAAATCCATCTTAAGGAGCCCTTTTGATCAAATCAAAAGGAAGCACCCGAAAAAGAGGTAATAATTTCATCACATATTTCAAAGTTCTTTTCTTCTTCCACTTCCTCTTTCTTTGTTGTTTCCATACCAAAATAATAACTCCCTTACCTTATACATATTGTGATGTTATTATAAATATTTTATAACCATATTCATTATTTTATCCATCCTATGAATGACAAATTCACCATACGTGTGTACGTACGGATTACCGTCTCCATGTCGTGGTGTAGTTTGTTATTCAACACTTAATTATTTGGATGGGTATAATAATGAGTATAATTGATGTAAATAATAAATATAAAATGTTAATTATTCTGTATATATGATATACCATCCAATTACATACAATGTCACCATCAATATAATGGTATTGTTGCTCATGCGTACGTACGGATTACCGTCTCTACGAACGTGATGAGATTCATTCCCCATCATAACCATTCAATAATAATTTTAATTTTATGATTAAAAATAATTTTTAAGAAATTAATATCATTTTTTATATGAATCAAGTACATTCTATCCATAACAAACATGACTTACATAACAAAACATATAAAGGAAAATGAATCAGTTAACACCTGAAACAATGATACTACTAAAATATTATTAACAAAACAATATTAGAAGATCATATATAATATCATATTTATGTATATGGTTCTTGTATAATATAATAAAAATGATTTAGATATTATACAGGAGGTTAACTTACCCTCTACTAAAGAAAATTACAAGGTAAGGGTTAATTTTACAATCTCTTTATTATCTGAGGTTGTTTATATGTGAGTATCTACTGGGACCTCTTTGTCATCCTCATCTATGTTTCTTAAAAATTTATTTCAAATTTTTTTTACTATTTACTAGAATATGGGTTAAATTCATTTATACCATTTTTTGACTTTTTATAAAAAAAATTGAAACGAATCTTTCCGTCGTTTTCCAAACAAGGTACTTTATGACCTTTTTGACAAATTAGGGTAATAATGTTTTTTTAATGTATATGGCGGGTGCATCTATTTTCTGCCATTCTAACATCTTCGAAGCTTCCCTTACAAGATTATAAGAATAGTTTCAAAATAAATGTTTTATTTTATAATTATGTGACTTGTAAATGATTTTAAAATAGAAAGAGATATTTCCGTCAAATAGTTTTGATTTCATCCATGTCAAAATCCTTTGATGGATTTTACACTTGTTTGAAATTGATTTATTGTGATACAATCTTTCATATTATATTGAATGTTTTTTAAAAAATTTTAATGTGGATGTGTTATTTTTATACCATTCATGGTTTACGGTTAAATTATTAACATTACGTATACTAGTTTTAATATGAATGTTTATGTTATGTTTCAACCTTTTCATATGAGGAATACATTGGACTTAGTAAGTGATGGGTGGAGCCCGCTATAGTTCCTCGATGCATCATTATGTCTCATGAGACAAACTAGTTCTATGGCATAAGGCCTTGACAAAATATTATTTATAGTCTTGGAACGAGGCCTTGACTATATGATTATGATGTCCGGCATTATGCATTCCATCATTATGAAATTAGTTATTGATATTACATGTGATTATTCGACTAGTAGAATATCCATGTGAATAAGTAAATGGAATTATTTGACTTATCTTTTCCATATTATGATGAAGTTTAAGTTTAAAAGGATTTTTTTTAGTCTTATACATTTCCTTAAATGTTTATTCTTATTTATGACAGTTTTTGCTATATTGTTATCCTTACTGAGCATCTAAGATCACCCCTTTCTTATGTTTTCTTTTTCTCAGGATGTGAAGAAGTATATTACGATTCACCTACAGGAATAGGTTAAGGGATCTAAGTGTGTTCAAAAGGGACATAATGTTTTTTTTTTCATTTCATAATGTAATGTAAAACCTATGAATGTATCTAGTACTTCGAATGCTACTAAACTAATCGGGCTTTCAAGACTTGATCTCTTGTGATCATGCCAATGTTATGTAATAATGCACCAAATTTGGGTAACTAGGGTCGGGGAATTACAGATCTATACTTTGGTAATGAGGTCATAGTTTCCTCATAGACACACCTTAGGCCCTCACTACTAGTTGGTAGCCTCTGGTGTTTGGGAAGATGCGCTTGAGTCTATGTGACCCACAAGGCTCGGGGAACCTGTTCAGTGGCATATGGGTCTAGGACATCCCAAAGTGGTATTATAGGATGTTATTTTATTACTTTACTAATTGTAGATAATAGATTAGAGATTAAGAATGCTTGGGACTTGTTCATAATCCATGCTTGGGCATTGCAAACCCATGTTCAGGTTAAAATCCAAGTTACCCAAAATATAATTGTTTTTCGTATTTTTCCTATTATAGTTGACATTATTTCACCATTGGGTGACACACATGTTGTGTGGATTTGTTGATTATTACTCTAATTGATGATTTTATTTCATCGTTTTCTTGGTGATATGAGGGAAAGGAGCATTGTTACTTGCATCATATTAGGCACCTAGATTTTATATGTCGTGAATATTTTCATGCCATAGGGGTGAATTTCATTGTTTTTCATTGCTTGATATGCATGTGATTACTGAGGGATGTTGTGATAGTTAGCTTATACTTGTATTACTTTTGGTTTTGATTGAGTTATTTCCCGTCTCAATTCATGAGGTGTATGGGCCCTCATGGGTTAGGATGAGTAATTTACTAAGTCGATCCATTATGCTATAAATAAATGGGTATCATTTCTAGTGACAGGTGTATGGGAACTGATTCACAGGAAATTACTATCCATTGTAAAATGAATCATGACATCTAAAATGAAATGGTTTCATATCATTATCCCACTTTTTCATGTTTTTGAAAGGTAAAAGAGTGAACCTAGAAAATAAATGTAAAATAAAATGAAACTTATACTTGAGCACTTACTGATACCTGGCCAACTAAGCAGGTAGTTAGGGTAGTTTTCCTTGGGGAGTGAGTTTTCCTGCATTTATCTTCCACTAGTGAGGCTATATTAATATTTAATTTTGTTATGAGGAATTTTATTGTCATTGGTAGACCAATGTTTCCACGAAATCCTCGTATCGTATGATAGAAGGGTGAAGACGACCATACTTCAGACATGGTGGGACCTAATCTACCAATCTTACCTCCAAGAGTGACACCTGAGGCACTGCCTACTATACCTAATTTGGGAATTGATGTCCAAGTTCATGATAGTTTCCTACATCTAGTGAATTTCATGCATGGTACTCCACAACTTGCACCTACGACGGTTGATCTGACTCGTGAGTTCCAGCAGCAACATCCTCCAACCTTTTTAGGGGATAGTAGTCCATAGGCTACTGAGTCTTGGATTGAGGCCATCCTATATATCTTTGAGCATATGGAAACACATCCATATTTTAGATTCAATCTTTCTACATACATGCTTTTGGACTTGGCCCAGCATTGGTGGGATGTGATTACCTAGGCCAGTCATCGTCAAGGAATGTTATGGGTTGATTTTCATACTTCCTTATTTGATCGGTTCTTTCCTCAAAGGCTGAGAGATGACAGGGATAGAGAGTTCATGAATCTTGAGCAGGGTTCTATATTAGTTATGTAATATTAAGTGCATTTCATGGAGTTGCAGCACTTTGCACCACTTCTATCCAGTGATGAGCTTTCACGTACAATACATTTCGAGGATGGGATCCAGTATGACATCTTTACATAGGTGAATGTATTTTTCATAATTTTTTTTGAGATAGTCAATCAGGCTCTTATCACTGAGAATAACCTAAAGGACGAAAATAGTATTGGGTATAGAGGACCAATGCCGCATCAGGCTGGTAGTTCTTTCGGTGGCGGGAAACGTTCCCTTATGGTTTTTCATTAGGGAAGTGACAACCAGAGTGCCCATTTTGATAGATCTAAAGTTTTTCATCAGTTTAGAAAATGGGGGAATTCGAAGCCTCAGTGTGATAGAGACCTACTATAATGTCGGGATTGTGGTCATATGGGGTATCTTTAGCATTTCTGTAGGACCTTTCCACCAGCTTTGAGTGGAAAAGGATCAGCACCAGCTCCACCATCAGGAGCAGGTTCTTTTATGTTGCGTTAGGAAGGGATTTGGAATAGAACCGGTTGGAAATGGTATCCAAACCAATGATCACCAATAGTTCCTATAGAGAAATTATGATCATGGTATTCCATTTGTTGCACAGGGCTATGGATTAGGAAAGTTGAATGAAGTATAACTGATACCTGAGGATCAGGCTACGGGACCATCTGCAGTACAAGGTATTATTCTTATGTAATCTACCATATTATATTCTTTATTTGATATTGGTTATTCTAACTCTTTTATCTTTGTATCTACCATGAAATTTCTTGGACTTGAGATACATTATTACTATGGTGTAATGACCCTAGATACTTTATTAGGGGTACAAATAGAGGGTATACTTTAGTGTAGGGATTTTCCCCTTAAAGTAAGTAGATACCCTTTCTTATGGAACCTCTTTGTTCTCGAGATGATGAGATTTGATGTCATACTCAGGATGGACTGGTTGGTTTACTATCATACATTTGTAGATTGCTATCATTGTAGGGTATCTTTTACATCACCAAAGGGATGCATTTATCTACATAATGGTGAGTGGTATGTCCAGGTTGGTAGAGTTGGACCAGAGCATCATGGGATAGGTAGAGTGACTAGCTAGATAAAAAATCTCTTCATGGAGGATCAAGGTTTATAAAAATTTGATTTTCCTCCAGTAGTGGATTGCTTTTGGGATGTCTTTCCTGACAATTTTCCTGGTTTACCTCCTAAGAGAGAGGTAGAGTTTACAATTGAGCTTGTTCTAGGATAATATTTAGCATCCATTACTCCGTATAGGATAGAACCTATAGATATTAAAGATATCAAGTGATAGTTAGAGGATATAGAGTCCAAAGTCTTTATATGGCTCAGTATATCCTCTTGGGGTTTTCTCGTGCTTTTCACTAAGAAGGCAGATGGAGCTTTACATCTATGTGTGGATTACTGATGGTTGAACTAGGTTACGGTCAATAAATGATGTCCACTAACTCAAATAGATGATATCCTTGACCACTTATGAGGAACAATGGTCTTCTCTAAGATCGACCTGAGATCGAGTTGTCATCAGGTGCGAGTTAGGCCATCAGACATACCTCGTATAGCTTTCTATAACAGGTATGGTTTGTATTAGTACCTTGTTATGTCATTCATGCTTACGAATGTGCCTGACATTTTCATGGATCTAATGAATAGTGGTTTCCACCCCTATTTGGACTCTTTTGTTGTAGTCTTTGTGGATGAAATCTTTATGTAATATCTCACTCATAGTTACCATGACAAACATCTTGATATTGTTCTGAGTACACTGAGAGAGCTTCATCTATATGACAAGCTTTCTATGTGACACTTCTAGATTGACAAAGTTCACTTCCTAGGTTGTATAATATCAGAATCAGGCATATCTATTGACCCAGAAAAGGTTAGTGTTGTAGTTTCCTTGGAGCAGCCCAAGAATGTGTTTTATATACATAGTTTATTGGGGATGGCTAAATATCACAGATGTTTCATACAGGACTTTTTCTATCTTACTTTACCTCTTACTGGTCTTACAAAGAAGGTTGTGAAGTTTATATGGTTAGATGTATGTGAGAAATCCTTTCAAGATATGAAAGGGAGGATTGTATCGGCACCTATTTTGACTCTTTTGGAGCTAGGTATAGGTTATACCATCTTCTCTGATGCATCATGCATCGTCCTAGGAGCAGTGTTGATGAAAGAAGATAGAGTCGTTGCATGTGGATCTCGACAGTTGAGGCCTCATGAGAGGAGTTTATGAATGATTCCCACGCTTCTCAGTGGGTAGTTTATCTAGGCATCTATAAGATGTATTGGGACATGTGACACCATCATTGGTGGCCTGGGATGAAACTTCATATAGAAGGCTTTATCACTAGGTGTTCCACCTGTCAGTAGGTGAAGGTGGAGCCCTAGAGACCTGTAGGCCTATTGCAGCCACTTCCAATCCTGGAATGGAAATAGAGATATGTTTCTATGGATTTCATAGTGGGAATATCTAGGTCACTGAGGGGTAGAAATTCTATATGGGTAGTAATTGACCGACTAATGAAATCATCCCACTTCATTCTTAATCCGGAGACTTTCTTAGTTGATCAGCTGGGAAGACTATATGTCTAAGAGATCATACAACTACACGGGGTCCCTCATACTATTATTTTAGATCGGGATTCTCATTTCACATCACAGTTCTGGTAGGGGTTACAAAAGACTATGGGAACATAGGTGATTCTAAGCACGACTTTTCACCCTCAGACCAATGGAAAATCAAAATAGACAATACAAGTTCTAGAGGATATGCTCTAAGAATGTGTCCTTGTTTTCAGTGGTTCTTGGGAAAAACATATCCCACTCATCAAGTTCTCCTATAATAATATATTTCAGGAGATTTTTCAGATGGATACTTTTGGGGACTTATATGGTAGGTCATGCCGTTCACCCATGTGTTGGCTAGAGGCATGTGAGGTAGCCCTACTTGGTCCTCATCTCATTCAAGAGACTTTAGAGTAGGTTCAGCTAATCAAAAAGTGTATGACTGCTTCTCAGTCTAGAAAAAAATATTATGTCAATCATCATCAATGACCTATTTAGTTTAATGTTAGGTATTGTGTTTTTCTTTGGGTATCACCCAGGCTAGGGAATAGAAGGTTATGAAAATAGGGAAAGATGTCACCTCGTTATGTAGGGTCGTTTGAGATTATTAATAGAGTCTAGTTAGTAGCCTATTGGTTTCTATTACCTCATAGGTAGCATGATATTCATGAAATATTTCATGTTTCACAGCTTATACAGTATCATGTTAATCTATCTCATAACTTTTATCACAAGGAAGTTGAGTTAGATGTTGATGCTACCATTGAGAAATATCCAGTACGCATCATTGATAGGAGAACGAAGGCTCTCTAAGGACATTATGTCCCTCTGATACGGGTGTTATGGAAGCACAGAAGAGTATAGAATGAGACTTGGGAGAGGAAAGACAACATATGTGCCCAGTAGTCAGAGTTTTTCTTAGACAGTATTTCTACACCCTTGGAAGGTAAACTCGGGGATGAGTTCTTTTATGGGGGGAAGACTGTAAGAACCTGGTTTTTCACTCAGGCATGGATATTTAATATTTTAGTTTAAATATTTACTTTGGAACTAATATGGATTCTTAATGGGTTAAAAAAGGTCTCAGGGGTTTCTAGGGCTTGTTCAGAGCCCGAAACCCATATTTTTTAGGAAATGGGCCATTTCGTACGGTTGGCGCACGATTTGCATAACCGTGTGGATAGTCCATTTTTTGGGCAGAACCTTATCACATGGTTTGTGCATGATTTTTTGGCCTAAACATGTAGCCTAACCATGCAAGTGACCCTTATTCCTAGGTAACCATGCACGGTTTGTGCACGGTTTGTCAAAATCGTGCGGAAAAACCGTGCACAAGCCTTTTTTCTATGTAATTTTACAAATTTTCCCTTAATGATCTAATTGAAGGACCCCGAAACACCCTGAGAGGGGAGGGGTGAATCAGGGTGTCAACTTTTTCTTTTAAACTTATGGATCATTTTCCCACATTTGTAGAAACCTGTTAAACATGTCTAAAGAGGAAGTGCAAAATATAAATGATCACATGCAAAGCAATGACACAACAATTTTATTTGGTTCACAACTAAGGGCTATGTCCAAGGAGCATACACTGATAGTGTGTTGTTCATACCAAAAACCACTAATCTTCACAAGTTGTAGATTACAAGAGTTTATCAAAGTCACTATGTGCCAGGTGCACTGCCTTTACAAGGTTTTAAGGATAGCACACTACGTCCCTTATATCACTTCCACTAACTCCCCCTTTCTCACTGTGTTGGAAGAATCTTCACTCAATTTAATGACTTGAAGGTCACTTCAATGGTTTAGCATTAAATCCTGCATCCTCAAATGTAATTGGATGCTCTGTTGAAGTCCCATAATCACCCAAAGATGTAATTTATTTTCTCATACGCTGATATGTTATGGAAATTAATTTCACAAACTGATTTGGTCAATTTTTTAGCTTCCTTGGGTGTTCTGTGTACTGATGTTGTTTCCACTTACCACTGCTATTTTCTCATACCATCCAGGTCCTCCACGTACCGTCCATCTCCTCCGTGAACTGACCTTCTCGAGGTACTACCCTTCTTCGCGTACTGCTCCACTCCTCCATGTATTGCCTTGCTATGTCGTGTACTATAAGAGCTACTTGTGTGAACCACAATCTCTTCCACGTAATGTTTCCTTATGCTGTAACACCCCAAGATTTCATAGTGTGTTATTTCTTCAAAATAATTCAATAACTTGCACTACACGTAACACCGAGTTAAATCGCACCATGACTTACCAAAAAAGCCGTTCAAAAGAGTTATGAATAGTATTAACTAAATTTTAAACTTTATATAATCCTTATAATTTTAGAATCCATATTATGAGTTTCTTATATATAATGTAAGAACAAATTCATTTTCAGTATTGCACTTTTATCAACTTTTAATAGTGAACCCTTTTTAAATACAATATTTTAAACTTTTTGACTAAATGGGGACATCAAAAATTTAAAATGAAACATCCCAAGCTTCCATGGTATGCTTTCCTTTGAATAATACAGTAGCGTGTGTTTTACGCAACTTCAAATTCTAACACACCACAACCAATCAAACTAGCCTTTATGAATAGTAATACCTACTTTTTGAAATTTTATAAATTCTATCTCTCAAAATGGACTTCATTTTTGGATTCGGAATATCTAAATTATCCTAGGGTGAAATTTTGGTACTTTTTGGATAACTTTCATATTTTGATGAATAGTGAAAATTCCTAAATTTTAATTAAAAACAACTTTTTTAATCAAAATAATTAATAGTGATAAATTATGAATTTCAGTGGTTTTAAAGTATATTTAGAATATATTTTTACCATGTAATACAATTTGGGTCATTGAACATAATTTCACATTTAAACCAGACATAAACAAGTGTCAATCTTTTGATAGTTATTATCTCTTAAAAACACGCTTTTTGTTTTAACAACGGGAATTAATTTTAAATTAATTTCTTCCACTTCTGTGTTTTGAATTTGAAAAAATGGATTCCATATTTGGAATCAGGATGTTCAAATTGTGTAAATAGTTTACTTTTATTTTTAGACATTTTGGATAATTACTTCGGTAAATATTTTATTTACCATGGTTAAAGGGTAAATCCAGTAAACAAGAGTTAAAAAAATAATATTATAATAATAATAAATTACCCTAAAACGTGTCGTAACTCTATTGGTTGATACATGTTCGACCATGGGAATCTTTGGGTCAATTTTGGGACCCCATGGGTCCACTTGTAAGTGATAATAACACTTTATTTTAATTAAGTTAAAATAAATACAAAAATGACACAAGCATATATCTTTTAGAAAAACAATTGTTACATAGGGTTATATATGTTGGATTTTAGACTATAAATATTAATTAGAAATATAAAACTATTTCCTACATAATGATATTTTATTTATAATTTTTAGACATTAAATAAGTTAATTTATTTATGACACAATGGTGATGCAATAATTACCATAATAGTGAAAAATTAGAATAATTGATATTATAAATACCCAAATAAATATAATTTGATAATTTTATATAATTAAACTAATTTTCTAGGTTAATATGACATATTATTATTGATTTAATTAACTTTTTTCGAAGTAATCATTCTGTTATGTGTTTCACAAAAATCAACTATTGAATAGTGTCAAAATTGACATAAAAGAGTTTTTAAAACAAATATTATATTATTAATTGATATTAAATTCCTAAAAATCTAAGGTTAGGCCAAGAGACTTATATCATGATAGGTATATCATTAATAGACTACTTGGGGGTCTCTTGGATGTATATTGTAAGTTTATTAACTATATAATATAAAAATACAAAGTGACATGGTAAATGTCAAACTAATTAACTAAGAGTTAAAACTAAAAGATAAGGTTAATATAGTGACCCAAACCTATCTAAATTCTATTGGATGAATGGTTTTCGACCTATCCCCACCTTAAAATTTGAATAATAAACTTTGGATCCATTAGAAACTGAATATGAATTTATTATAAATTAACATTTCTAGCTTTTCCAAAGGTGCCCCTCACCCCTCTTATAAAAGGTCACTCCTCCTTCTCATTTATTCATACCTTAAAAGACTTTTGGATCGGCCAACCCCTGCCCAAATACTCTCTCAACTTCCTCAATACAACCTAGAGGCCTTAGTTTGATCAGAAAGTCAACCTAAGGATCCCTTTTGATCAAATCAAAAGGAAGAACCCGAAGAAGAGGTAATGTTTTCACCACCCCTTTTCAAGTTCCTTTCTTCTTCCACTTCTTCTTTATTTGTTATTAACATTATAAAATAATAACTCCAGTATCTTATATATACTGTGATGTTATTATAAATATGGTACAACCATATTCAGTATTCTATCCACCCTTTGAATAACATGTCACCATACGTGCATACGTACGGCTTACCGTCTCCACGTCGTGGTGTAATTGTTATTCAATATATTATTATTTGGGTGGGTATAATAATGATGTTTAACTCATATAAATAATAAATATAACATGATAATTATTCTGTATATATGATATACCATCCAATTATATATTATTTTAATATCAAAAGAATGATATTGTCGCTCGTGCGAACGTACGGACTACCGTCTCCATGAACGCGATGAGATTCATTCTCCATCACATACATTCAAGTATAATTATCATTCGATGATTTAAAAAAATGTTTAAGAAATTTATATCATTCTGGATATGAATAATATACATCCCATTAATAACTAATATGGCTCACATAACAAATAATATAAAGTAAAATGAACCCGTAAACACCCGAAATGACGATAATTCAAAGATATTATTAACAAATCAATGTTAAAAGATAATATATGATATCATATTAATGTAAATGATTCTTTTATAATTAAATAACAATTATTTAACCATTATACAGGAGTTTAACCTACCGTCGACCAAGGAAAATGTACAAATTAAGGGGTTTCTTATCTCACTTTTAATTCCGTGAGAATTCCATTATTCACCAATTATTTATTACATGTGGTATATGTTTACTGCCCATGATTGTATTCATTGTGTAATATACTTTAATTTATGGGTATTTACATAATCATTGTATGATCCTTCTTTCATGGGTGTATGTTTCATAAGTTACCAAATCGATAAGGGAATTTGAAATTTCAATTTCCATTTATTCAACTTTACGCATACTTCATTGATTATTTTACTCCAAGATTATGTGTGGAATCACTAATCATTTGATTATGTCATAATTTCCACTCCCCTTTCTGTGGATATACTTTTGATACACATAATCACTCCATTGATAATATCTCAAGTCATCGATATGAATTTGATAAGAGTAATTTTAACTCATTCTCCATTTGTTGAGTTAAACATCCAATTCATTGGTGTTGTTTTTACAAGATTATGTGTGAATTTCCTTTGATTGTTTTACACTAAATATCGAATCATATTTAGTGTATTTATATTTTTCACACATAACTAAGTCGTTGGTTTATCCTTAACCTAAGGATACAGCCTTTATGAGATATTTCATCTCAATTTACATTCCATTGAGACTTCTTTGTTGTTATACACCAAATCACTTTTATATGGTGTATATAATGTAATTGGACATAGTATATCATGAATTCATTTATTCTCATGATATTACAATGTTTTTATTACCTCAATTATTTGTATTCAAGTGTCTCTCTTTTGGTTAGAAACTCTAACCAAAATACCATTTTAAAATGTTTTAAAGACTTATTATTCTAAATCTTGCTCATTAATGTCCATGTTTTAAAAATGGTTTTAAGGATTTATTTATATGGAAATTAAAGTTTTAAAATTAAAACTCCTTTTAAATGTTTCAAAGTGGTATGGGACACTTTGATTCAAAAATCTATTATTAAACGGCTTCTTGACAAATAGTGTGACTTTTAAATGTTTTCAAGAAAAGGGGGATATTTATCTCAAATAGTTTTGATGGTTATTTTCATCTATGTCAATATAATTCATTATTATAGATTGAGGTACAATACAATCTTCTATATTGTATCGAATGAGTTATGTTTTACTGTGGATGTGCTATTTTTTATACCATTCATGGTTTGTGGTTAAAGTATTGACATTTTGTATGCTAGTTTTAACACGAATGTTTATGTTATGTTTAAACCTGTTCATATGAGGAATGCATTGGACATAATAAGTGATGGGTGGAGCCCACTATAGCTCCTCGATGCATCGGTAGGTCTCATGAGACAAACTAGTTTCTTGGCACAAGGCCTTGGAAAAATCTTATTTGTAGTCTTGGCACGAGGCCTTGGTTATGTGATTATGATAGTCTGGCATTATTCATTCCATCATTATGAAAGTGGTTATTGATATTACATGTGATCATTAGACTAGTAGAATATCCATGTGAGTAAGTAAATGGAATTATTTTATTTTATCTTTTCCATTTTATGCTGAAGTTCAAGTTTAAAAGGCTTTTGTTTTAGTTATAAACCACCTTAAGTGTTTATGCTTATCTATGAAAGCTTATGTTATAATGTTATCCTTACTGAGAATCTGAGCTCACCCCTTTTAATGTTTTATTTTTCCCAGGATTATGAAGAAGTAATTTATGAATGACCTGTAGGGATAGTATGAGGGGATATGAAGACAAGATGTTTTTTATGTTGTAATGTAAAACTTTATGGATGTATCTAGTTATTCCAAGGCTACTAAACCAATCGGTCTTTTGAGACTTGATCTTTCTTGTGATCATGCCAATGTTATGTAATAATGCATCGACTCTGGGTAACTGGGGTCAGGGCGTTACATATGCTGATGATTCCATCTACATACCATCTTCTCCACCACATACCACTTTAGACTTCACCTAATTTTTTCCCAAAATGGTATTCTCTAATATCCTCTCTTAACAAAGGGTATTATTAATCCTTGAATAGGAATGTAACTCCTAAAATTTTGGTAATCTGATTTAACCAAATTTTCAATGTGGGAAAATATTCATTGTAAACTAAACTTCATCTGCGTACAGTTAGCCTCCACCACGTACTGATCCTATTTCGCGAACCGTGGAAATCTTGCCAACCTTCAGCACTCCACGTATTGCATGCCTTCACTGGGTATCATCCCTATGAACCATGTTTTGTTTCTTCCTTCAGTATTCCATGTATCACATTCCTTCACCACATACTATTGCTGCGAACTGTTTTTAGTTCCATGCACCGCTCCGTGCACCGCAACTTGCACCGCTCCGCATACTGCTCCCACTGCCCGAAATGCGGCCACAACCCATTCCCATAATATTGTGCGCGGTTTATATTCCAAGTTATATGGTTCCCTTATTTTTCTGATTGTCTTTGTCGTTTCTCATACCATTCACTCATATATGAAAACCCTTTGTTTGCCAACACCGAACTCCTAATTTTTAGGCCCAAAAATTTGGAAAACACTGGGAAACTGCACCACCTTCAATACAGCTTTCAGCCTTAAACGCATGACCTCATTCCTTGAAACTTCCCTAGTCATCCATGTGTAGATTGAAAAAAAAAACACAAACCAAACTCCAATATTAGCAACGAACATACTTGGTTCCAACACTAATTAGATCCCTCCTTCTTCCCTAATCCGAGTTTATATGGGATTTACCTCCATGGCTCTCATTTTGGATCTTTTTTAAAGTCCAAAGATAGATATTAAATGATCACCTTCATCTGAGATCTGATTTATTTTTCATTCATCACGTTGGATGTGCAATGGTAAGTACTCGAGTCCATTTATGTCTTTCCTCTTCTCTCTTTCTCTCGACCTAGATATTGAGGTATGAGCATTTTTCTTCTTTTCTTAGATCTACTCCAATTCGTGCCAAATCAATGTCTAATACCGATGGAGGAGAGTCTTCCAAGACAAAGGTGGGTAGTCTATAACTCGTCCCTCATGTTTGTTGATTTTGGAATTGTCATGTGGGCCCCACCAATTTCATCAGGTGTCGTTTATAAAATTTATATGCCATGATTATAATCATTAGAACCATATAGATATTCTCTTTCCATATATATTATTAATTGTTTTTTGTTACACCTACAACTCCATTCATCCCATGTAGGATGTTATGCCAGAATTGTTGTTTAGTGTTTTGACACATTTGCGCCACCATTCGGGTGTGCCTTGGCTTGACCTTCCAAAGGGTAATCATTTCTATATTAAATGGATTGATTTATATTGTGAATAACTTAATGGAAAGTACCATGTATGCTCACCACTTGACCTGCTTAAGGTAAGTGATTCAATTTGACAATGAAATGTGAAATGTGAATTGGAAAGTATAATAAGAATATGATTTGGATTTAAATGTAAATGAATTGTAGGTTGCATAAATGTTGAACCCCTTACCACATTAATGGAAGTTAGCATAATGAACCTTGAATGTGGAATATGCTTTAAATGGATTAATTGAATGGTTTCGTGCTACTTGGCCTTGTCACGCTAATGAAAGGAAAGGCTTGAACCAAATGACTTGATTAAAAGGTTGAATGCTACTTGGCCTTTTCACACTAATAAAAGGAAAGGGTTGAACTAAATGTACTTATTGATTAATTATGAATTGATTAAAATGGTGCACGCTACTTGACCTTATTACACTAAGGAAAGGAAAGACTTAAACCAATGGTTGCATGCCAGTTGACCTTATCACACTAATAAAAGGAAAGGCTTGAACCAAAAGAAATATTACATGACTTCATAATAAAATAGGTATGTCCTGACTCATTCTCATCTTGGATTATGATCAGAGAATTCCATGATCACTTAGGAACCCCATCTTGATTCAAGGATACAGCTTTCTTAGGTTGAGACCCGCCTAGATCCTGATCCTTGTATGTTCTTGGATGCTCGGTATGACATCGTAGGATCCCTTCATATTATTACAGGGTGTCTTGGATATACTTCTTGGATCCAGCATTGACAAGTAGGTACCATTGTTACAACCCATAGGTTCCTATCTCTGGTTATCCCCATTTTACCTTGGATGATCACATTGGACTCAATAGGTGCCTCATTGTGGAATGCATTGGACTATGATCCTTGGACTACACTCTTAACCCATGCTAGGCTACAGTTATTACTAAGTTAACGACTCTTGAGGTCTACGTCGCCTTGGTTATTACTTTGGGACTTCACTATGAAATATCATTATAGGTTTCCTTGTTACAACTTGAAACCTTTTCAATTGATAACACGTGACTTATTTATAAACTAGTAATAGTCAAATAATGAATTGTTGACAAGATCAGACACCAGATGAGGGTTGAAGTAGGTACTTGAGTATTTAGTTACATGTACTGCTTTGCATTATATGTGCATGCTTTCACACTATTACATTTTCCATTACATGGGTCAGATGTTATAGACACCATTGGTGGTGGTCCCTAAGATTTATCTCACACCCTCTCCGAGTGCCATTTGGTACCCGGAGTAGATTACATGGTTGTAGGTGTTGACAAAGAAAGCATACAGCTTCAAACACTTGATTTCTTGTTGTTATTATAGAGCTTGATAGAAGATGACCAAGTCAGAGCTCAGGATGTTTGGGACAGTCTTTGATTTCCTTTATATTTTTGTGGAACACGTTATGTCTGTTATCTTGTATCCATGTTTTCCAGTTTTCTAGATACATGATGTCATGACCCCCTCCCCACAAAGTGTACCCCTCCTGGGCTGGCAATGTGAGAAGGGAGATAATGACCCCCCGAGTCCCGCCTCCAGTAGGCCTCGGGTTGGCAACTAGCACCGAGGGTATAGTAACACACAAATGGGAGGCATTACCCTCTAAGAGAACACATGCAGAAGAGATAGATAAGATAGACACCAATAAACTCCAAATCATAACTGAAAATATAAAAGAAACCCATGTGAAGAAATGGAATTTCATTCAAAAGTACTACAACTAAAAGGAAAAAACTGCAAGTACCTAAAATAAAGTAAAAACAACAGCAACCACAATCCCAAACAACTCCTGCAACCACAAGCTAGTAGTCCTAAGCATATATCTCCAAGTAATGCATACAAGAATATAGCATATAGTAAAGAATATCAAGGGTAACCCACTACTACTTTCCCACTGGTTTTCCACTTTTCCCCAACGTCGCACGTCCTAAGAATCTCTATCCAAAAAGGCTTGCCCGTAGACACCTGGGCAATGCACTACAATCTGCACCTCGTGAACCATAAAGGCTTGCTCGTAGACATAGGGGAAAAGCACCACACCATCCTCACAACCAAAAGTAACCAGGTAGTTTCTGGGATCCACCACATCTCGTATAACGTGTATCATATGTCAGGTATTATACCTCAAGTCATTAAAGCCCATACACCGAGTAAGGATCCTCAATCCATCACAACATATTCACATTACACCTATAGTAGTCCATAGGATACTATATCCAGAATATATGTGTGTGAATAACCATGAGCCATTACATCCTTCTACACATATATATGGGGAAACTAACTGCTATGCCTAACAGCACAAGTATCTACCAAGAGAAGAGAGCGGGGCCAAAGGGGGTAGTCATCCATTCATCCTCCCACCAGAATGTTGGGGAAAACACCCCCAGGGCTCAGAATCCTCGAGGTGCTAGTTTCCCTTACTAACAGGGTGGAGTAGCGTATAGAAACACAAAAAGTACAAATATACTATAACTCACAACCACACTATGGGAATAACCTAGTCTTAGACACAACTGTAGCTAACGTCTCTCGGACTCTAGGCTGCCACTTCTAAGACTAGGTATCCTATAAGCACACAACCATTTAAATAACTTTATTGAATTACTCCATTCCCTTTTTATCAGTTCCAATTTACGTTAATTAAAACTTTAAACATTAATTAACCATGAAAAATTCCACATTAAACTTCATTAGCATCACACGCAAAGTCCATTGCCCCTTTAAAATTATAGCCCCATCATTAAGTTCCAGAGAACTCCAACCCCATGGTTTAACATCATTTATTAAAATATTCATTACAAAAACACTTTCCCATATTCACAGGCATTCTAGAAAAGAATTCTATGCTACTAACACAAGGAGCTCAACACGGTGAGTAGATATACTACCCGTCGAGTGTTTGTCGCCTATAGCAAGAGCGTAGACCCATCCTCCCTGGAGAAGCTAAACATGGAAAGCACGTGGCATACCCCACATGTCTTTGCCTCTTTCGGAAGAAGGGTAAGAAAGAACAGCTTCCTTGAGCAGTGGGGAAAAGTAAAGCAGACAAACAACCAAAAGAATCAGCAAGCATCCAACAATCACATCCATCCCATTCCATCATCCTTGGTGTCCTCCCTAACACCCACATGCATAAACCGATGCATCTTGCCACTCTAGGCACCATCCGCTGCCACAACCAAAAGGCCTCTATGCCCCCACATATCAAAACACCCCTCCAGGGTCACGTCACAACACATGCAGAAGGAAAAACAAACATCACATCAATTGGGCTACTAGCCCTTTAACAATCAATAGGGTAAATCAGAACCCTTCAAGGAATTATCAACATTCAAATTCTTTAATCCATCTTGAATTAACATATTTATAATTCATTTGTTCCAAAATTGGGAACCTAACTAGTAATCAATCACAAAAGATTATACATGCTTACTACGCCAATTTGATTAACATAAAATTACAACAAGAACCAGATTCTCTCACATGCCTCTTTATCTTTAGCCAAAAAAACATGAATTAATCCCGGTTTATGTTCTTTACCGATTTCCATCAACAACAAAAGCTAAGCAAAGTAAGAATAAATATCACAGTATCTTGAAAAACAAGAGGCAACAACATACGATCAATATCAATTTCTTTATCCTGTTAAAAATATTTATTATGTCAATTCCATTGTCATCTAGTGGGATTAAACATTTTAACTATACAGTTGCACGTAAAATAAAGAGAAGCAATGAATCTCCTACCTCAAAGGTTTTTGACAAAAACCACAACGGTCTAAGAACGCTCAAGAAACCCGGGTCGATTCTCCAAAAACACGTCTTAGATCTCTTCTCATAGCAAAGTCAATACAAAAGCTCATTATATTTGGAATCCATACACTTAGATATACCCATAACGGACGTAGATATAAGAAACTGAGAGAATAAGAGATGTAGATATAAGTAGATATAAGAAACCAAACAAGAATGATCGCATACCTCAATAAACCAGCTTCTATTCTCCAAGAGAAACCTTCAGATCACCTACAAAACTCTTGGGAGAGGTTCTCCTACCTTCAAGGAAGGGAAATCCTGAGTTATGGACACTTAGGAGATTAAAAGAGCAAGTTAGAGGAGAAATAGTTGAGGTCCACAATTTTAGGATCTAATTTAAGTGCTCGCACGGTTTTCTCGCACGGTTAGACAAACTGTGCGCTAACCGTGCGGTCGTTAATACCTCATCAAACACTCCTCGCATGGTTAGACAAACCGTGCACTAACCCTACGTTAGCCACTGCCTCCAACCCCAACCTTGCACGGTTTAGTCAAACCATGTGTCGCCCGTGCGAAATCTATTTCCCTTTAGTCTTCCTTAAAAGTCCACCAAAACGCACTCCCAAGTCACCCTGACCTCCCAGAACACCTCTAACACCGCATTTTCACAAAGGTATGGACTGGAGAAGTTCGGGCCATTACATCATATACCTCTCAAAACATTCATGTCCTCGAGAATCCAAAACCCACCTAAAGTGAAAACGAAACAGGGTATGAACAACCACCCCTTGATATACCTCTCAAAAGAGAACAAGCCACAAAAACAAAAAAGGAATCCATCACATAAACATGAAATTTTCATAACCACAAAAGCTACAACAATACATGAAAAGAGTTAAACATCAAATAAATCTGGATACTGAGCATGTATCTGTGACTCACGTTCCCAGGTACTCTCCTCCAAGCCACCATGTCGCCACAAGACACGAACTAAAGGAATAGAATGCCCGCACAACACCTTATCCTTGAGGTCTTGGATCTCCACAGGTTGATCCTAAAAGGTTGCATCATCATCAACATCGATCTCTCCCCAATCGATGATGTGAGAGTCGTCATGAAGATAACGACGGAGCTGTGATACATGGAAAACATAATGTATCCGACTCATCTGAGGGGGAAGTGCTACTCAATACGCCACAGCTCCAACAAGAGATAACCCCTCGAAAGGCCCAAATAACCGGGGAGAAAGATTAATTCCATGACCAAACCTTCGCTGCCCATGACGGGGAGTCACCTTCAGAAACACATGATCCCCAACATTAAACACTGAGGGTCTCCTTCTTTGATCGGAATATGATTTCTAACGATATTACGCTGTCTTCATCCTATCATGAATCACCTGAACCACCTCTGTTGTATTCTGCACTAGTTCCGGTCCAAGAATTGCTGACTCTTCGACCCCAGTCCAGCACAACGGAGAACGAAAAGGCTGGCCATACAAGTCTTCAAACGATGCCATACCGATGGTAGAGTGAAAACTATTATTGTAAGAGAACTCCTCCAAGGGTAAGTGCCTCATCGATGAACCTACAAAATCAAGAACACAAGAGAGTAGCATGTCTTCGAGAGTCTAGATGTTTCGCTCTATCTAACCATCCATTTGAGGATGAAAAGCAGTGCTAAGGCATAGTTGAAAACTGAAAGCATGCTGGATACCTCTCCACACTCTGGAGTTAAAACGAGGATCTCGATCAGAAATGATCGTCCTAGAGACTCCATGAAGTCTCACCACCTTCTCTAGATACTGCCTCGACAAAACTTCCACTAAGCTTGACTCCTTGATTTCTATAAAGTGGGCCGATTTTGTTAAATGATTTACTACCACCCAAATAGCATCATGACCTCTTGGAGCTTGAGGTAAACTAGTAACAAAGTCCATTGAGATATCCTCCCACTTCCACTAAGGAATCTCTAATGGCTAGAGAAGACCACCAGGAACACAGTGTTTGGCATTCACCTTCTGGCAGACTAAACATCGAGACACAAAGTCCGCAACCACCCGCTTCATCCCAGGCCACCAAAACTGACTCCTCAAGGATTGGTAAATCTTTTTCACGCCAGGATGTACTGCTAAAGGTGAACTCTGGAACTCTCTGAGGACCATATTGCACATCATCAAAGGAACAAAAATCTTTTTGTGATACAATACTCTATGTTGTTCATCCTCAGACCAACCATCAGGGGCCTCACCACAAACAACTCAGTCTCTCCAGAACTCCACCTCTAGATCTCCCAACTAGGACTCTTCTACATTCTGCATCAAGGACGACTGTATCGTCATCTAAAAAAGATAGCCTTTACCCCCAACTTCTCCCATATCAAGATTTAATGATGATAGTTCTTCCATTACTCTCCAGGAATCACCGGATTCATGCACAACATCGCTACGTGACTTTCGGCTCAGTGCATCAGCTACAACATTCCATTTTCCTGGTGTATACGATATTTTGAAGTCGTATTCCTGCAAGAACTCCATCCAATGATGCTGTCGTAATTTCAGGTCACACTGGGAGAAAACATACCTCAAACTCTTATGATCGGTGAAAATCACAAAGTGCTCACCAATGAGGTAATGTCTCCACAACTTCAGAGAAAACACCACGGATACCAACTAAAGATCATGGGTGGTATAGTTGCGTTCATGGGGACGTAACTGCCAAGACCCATAAGAAACAATTGACCTCTGCTGCATGAGGACACAGCCTAACCCCCATATGTGAAGCATCACAGAAAACATCAAATTTAACTCCCTCAGCTGGAAGAAAAAGGACTGAAGCACTTACTAACTTCTCCTTTAGATACTCGAAAGTTGCCTGACACTGATCAGTCCATATGAATGCCTAATTATTCCTAGTCAAAGCTATCATAGGAGTTGCAACTCATGAGAAATTGGATATGAACCTCCTGTAGTAGCCTGAAATCCCAAGGAAACTTTGCACCTTTGAAACTGTCTTGGTGGATTCCCAAGACACAACTGATTCTATCTTAGATGGATCCAAAACAACTCCCTATTGGGACACAACATGCCCCAAGAAACGGACTTCTCAAGTCCAAAACTCACACTTCGACAACTTCCCAAATAGCTGATGTCGGCGAAGAACTCC
Organism: Viscum album; assembly: GCA_963277665.1. Taxonomy (NCBI): domain Eukaryota; kingdom Viridiplantae; phylum Streptophyta; class Magnoliopsida; order Santalales; family Viscaceae; genus Viscum; species Viscum album. The sequence goes on along the minus strand of OY728151.1, from coordinate 495,953,378 downwards.
CAAAATGGCTTGTAGATGTTGTGCATGCTCCTCTTCAGATTTGGAGTACACAATGATGTCGTCAATGAAAACTACCACGAAATTTTCCATGAACTCATGGAACACAGCATTCATCAATTCCATCAATACAGCTGGAGCATTCTTCACGCCAAACGACATTACCACGAACTCATAATGCCCATGACGACAGCGGAAAGCAGTATTCGGGATATCCTCATCCTTCACACGCATATGATGATATCCTGACCGCAAGTCAATCTTTGATAACCAACTTTCACCTTTCAGTTGATCGAATAAATCATCAATCCGCAGAAGTGGATATCGATTCTTTATTGTCACTTTGTTCAAGCGATGATAATCAACACACAACCGCAAACTTCCATCAGACTTCTTCAAGAACAAAACTGGTGCACCCCACAGTGACACACTTGGCCGAACAAAACCGCACTATAATAGACCATCAAGTTGTATACATAGCTCTCACAACTCAGAAGGGGTCATCCTATATGGAGACATAGAGATAGAAGATGCTCTTGGCTATAGCTCGATCCCAAACGCGATATCTCGTCAAGGGGGTAATGCTACAACCTCTTCTAGAAAGACATCAGGGTACTCCTCTATGACCCTAGGAAACGCCAACTGTTGAACCTCTGATGAACTCAGAATTATCTCAGACATCATGGACGATAAGGATAGGATGCACCTATGACCCATCCAAGGATCTCGCTCACCAACAAACACCACTTTTTCTCCATCTGCACCAAAGAAAATGACATTCTTCCTGAAGGAATACACGATAGCCTGCACCGAATACAACCAATCCATGTCAAGGATGACATCATATGGTTATATTTGTAATCATAGGAAATCTCCCCAAGAGAGGTGTTGCCCCAACACTAGTTCACAGTCTCTACATATTTCAAACAAGTCATCTCTACCTCTAACTGGCGTAGTCAACGCTAAGGGCACTGGAAGCCTCTCTACCTCAAGTCCCAATGCATGGACAAGGGTAGGTGATTTGAAGGAGTGTGTCACTCCTGAATCAAACAAGGCATACACTAAGGTAGAAAACAAGAAAAGGGTACCTCTAATTACATATGGCTCGCCTAGTGCTGGAAATGCTAGATCATGAAGCTAACCATAACCTCCTTTACAGCCTCTCTGAACCTGATGATGACCACCACCATGGCCGCGCTCTGCTCTCTAAGGACAGGGATCATCATGGGGTTGTCCTCTGCCTACCCCATCTACCCTCTGCTGATCTAAAGCTGGTGCAACTGGTTGTTGCTACCTCGGGCGGAACTTCCTTAACGGAGGAACCTGAAGCATAGTGCTCGGTGCATGATGAACACTTTGAAAGGTAGGGCACTACCGCTGCTGATGGCCATGACCACCACAAGAAAAACAAGCGCCTGATCCCTTGGCATAGGCCTGAGAGTTGCTGCCTCTGGAGAAATGAGATGTGAAGGGTTGGGACCTACCCCCAGCTGAACGGAAACTCTTACGCTTTGAAAACCGGGAACCCCGGACCACAACTCTTCTTCTTGAGGTATCATGACAATCCACCTCTCGTGATGATCTGATCCTGGAAAAAGTACTCTCAACAACCTCTTCCCTTTCCAGCACCTCAATATATGTTTTCAGCATAAATGTGGTGACATGGCGTTGGATATCTGGACGTATAGCCTCATCAAAATGTCTCACCCTAGCCTCCTCATCTGGTAACAGGTCCAAATCATATCATAAAAGGTTCCTAAAACGGATTCAAAACTCTTGAATAGTGGATCTCCCATGTGGAAGGGTAAGAAGCTCCTGGGGACTGGACGCCTTCGCAGTCGAAGGAAGAAACTTGACCCTAAACCTGTCTTAGAACTCCTCCCATGAGATCGTTGAATCCTCACGATCCCCGAGGAACAAGAACCACCACTGCCTCGCTACTCCACGCAGCATCGTCACAACCAAGGACACACAGTTCTCCTTACGAGTACGAATCAAACTGAAGCCGATCTCGACCTCCTCTAACCAGTCTTCCGTGACTGCATTTGAAACGGAGCCCTTGTACTTCTATAGACTTTGGCATTGAAACTCTCATAGTGTCTTCCTCCAAGTGTCTTCATCGTCAACCTCTACCCTTTGGCGATCTGCTAGAATAGCCTACTGGACATTTTCTGCGCAAACCTGAAGAGGATGTTGACTTGGAGCCATACCTGTAAAATAACAAACCGTTATATCTCCTAAACCTGTAATATGGAAGACTCAACATTAATTAATTAATCGTTTTATTTTATTCATTTTAGGTTAACCTATCCCAAGGTCTACCCATTCAAACACAGGAATGAAGAAGAATGATGCATGATCATTTCCTAGGTCTCTACCCTGCAACTAGTATCACCTTGTTTAGTAGCCATTGTAAACTTAAAGGTCCGTACATCAGATCATAGGGGGCCCTAAATGCCTATGTCTCAACCGGTCTCTAGTATTTACCTCACTTGCTAAACATGAATGACATCGTTGCCCTACCAACCCATGCAACCTCGCCTGTGCCTAACTCCAAGCTCCATCCTATCCCTCAACCAGACCTCTGATATCACTCTGTCACGACCCCCTCCCCACAAAGTGTACCCCTCCTGGGCCGGAAATGTGAGAAGGGAGATAATGACCCCCGAGTCCTGCCTTCAGTAGGCCCCGAGTTGGTGACTAGCATCGAGGGTATAGTAACACACAAATGGGAGGCATTACCCTCTAAGAAAACACATGCGGAAGAGAGAGATAAGATGGAAACTAATCAACTCCAACTCAGAACTGGAAATATAAAATAAACCCAAGTACACAAATGGAATGTCATTCAATAGTACTACAACTAAAATGGGAAAAACTACAAGTACCCAAAATAAAGTAAAAACAGTAGCAACCACAAGCCCGAACAGCTCCTACAACCCCAAGCTAGTGGAAACCAGCTTGATCTCCAACCTGCTCCAAGTGACCGGAAAAACAGTTTATATATACATAGGGTGAGTATAATATTATACTCAGTAGGACCCTCCCCGAATCCTCTCATGCAAAAGTAAAGAAAGCATGCTAAAGCACAGTGAACAAAAAGTGAAACTAACTCATCACCTAAACAGGTATAATAAGTTCCCAACCTTACCATGGCTACTCTCACCAAGTAACACATACAAGAATATAGCATATAGTAAAGAATATCAAGGGTACCCCACTACTACTTCCCCACTGGTTTGCCGCTTTGACCCAACATCGCACGTCTTAAGCATCTCTCTCCAAAAAGGCTTACCAGCAGACACCTGGGCGAAGCACCACAATCTGCACCTTGTGCACCACAAAGGCTTGCCCGTAGACACCTGGGTGAAGCACCACACCATCCTCACAACCAAAAGTAACCAGGTTGTTTCCGGGAGCCACCACAGCTTGCATAATGTGTGTCATACATCGGGTATTATACCTCAAGCCATTATAACCCATACACTGAGTAAGGATCCTCAAGCCATCAAATCCTATACACATTACACCTATAGTAGTCCATAGGATACTATATCCAAAATATATGTGTGTGAATAACCACAAGCCATTATATCCCTCTACACACATATATAGAGAAACTAACCATTGTGCCTAATGACACAAGTATCTACCAAGAGAAGAGAGCGAGGCCAAAGGGGGTAGTAAGTCATTCATCCTCCCACCGGAATGTTGGGGAAAACACCCCCCAGGGATCAGAATCCTCGGGGTGTCAGTTGCCTTTACTGATAGGGTGGAGTAGCGTATAGAAACACAAAAGGTACAAATATACTATAACTCACAACCACACTATGAGCATAACCTAGTCTTAGACACAACTGCATCTAACATCTCTCGGACTCTGGGCTGCCACTTCTAAGACTAGGTATCTTATAAGCACACAACCATTTAAAGAAATTTATTGGATTACTCCATTCCCTTTTTATCAGTTCCACTTTATGTTAATTAAGTCTTTAAACATTAATTAACCATGAACAATTCCACATTAAACTTCATTAGCATCACACCCAAAGTCCACTACCCCTTTAAAATTATAGCCCCATCATTAAATTCTAGCGAACTCCAACCCCATGGGTTAAAATAATTTATTCAAATATTCATTACAAAAACACTTTCCCATATTCCCAAGCATTCTATGCTACTAACACAAGGGGATCAACACGGTGAGTAGATGTACTACCCGTCGAGTCTTTGCCGCCTATAGAAAGAGCGTAGAACCATCCTCCCTGGAGAAGCTAAATATGAAAAGCACGTGGCATACCCCGTGTGTCTTCGCCTCTTTCGGAAGAAGGGTAAGCAAGACCAGCTGCCTTGAGTAGTGGAGAAAAGTAAAGCAGAAAAACAACCAAAAGAATCAGTAAGCATCCAACAATCACATCCATCCCATTCCATCATCCATGGTGTCCTCCCTGACACCCACATGCAGAAACCGAAGCATCTCACCACTCTAGGCGCCATCTGATGCCACAACCAAAAGGCCTCTATGCCCCCACATATCACAACACCCCTCCAGGATCCGTCACAACACAAGCAGCAGGAAAAACAAACACCACATCAATTGGGCTACTAGCACTTTAACAATCAAGAGGGTAACTCAGAACCCTTCAAGGAATTATCAACAGTCAAATTCTTTAATCCATCTTGAATTAACAGATTTATAATTCGTTGGTTCCAAAATCGGGAACCTAACCAGTAATCTATCACAAAAGATTATACATGCTTACTATGCCAATTTGATTAACATAAAATTACAACAAGAACCAAATTCTCTCACATGCCTCTTTATCTTTAGCTAAACAAACATCAATTAATCACAGTTTACGTTCTTTACCAAATTCCATCAAGAACAACAGCTAAGCAAAGCAAACATAGATACCACATTATCTAGCAAAACAAGAAGCAACAACATACGATCGATATCAATTTAATTATCCGGTTCAAAATATTTATTATGTCAATTCCATTGTCATCCAGTGGGATTAAACATGCTAACCATACAGTTGCACATAAAATAAAGAGAAGCAACGAATCCCCTACCTCAAAGTTTTTTGACGAAAACCACAACGGTCGAAGAACACTCAAGAAACACGGGTCGATTCCCTAAAAACCTGTCTTAGATCTCTTCTCCTAGCAAGGTCAAGACCAAAGCTCATCATATTTGGCATCCATAAACTTAGATCCACCCATAACGGGTGTAGATCTAAGAAACCGAGAGAAGAGGAGATGTAGATCTAAGTAGATCTAAGAAACCAAACAAGAACGATCACATACCTCAAGAAACCGGTTTCGATTCGCCAAGAGAAACCTTCAGATCACCTCCAAAACGCTTGGGAGAGGTTCTCCTGCCTTCAAGGAAGGGTAATCCTGAGTTATGGCCGCTTAGGAGATTAAACAAGCAAGTTAGAGGTGAAATGGTTGAGATCCATAATTTTAGGATCTAATTTAAGTGCCCGCACGGTTTGCTTGCACGGTTAGACAGACCGTGCACTAACTGTGCGGTCGCTACTGCATCGTCAAACACTCCTCGCACGGTTAGACCGCACGGTTAGACAAACCGTGCACTAACCATGCGTTATCCACTGCCTCCAACACCAACCTCTCACGGTTTGGCCGCACGGTTTAGCCACCCGTGCGAAAGCTATTGCCCTTTAGTCTTCCTTAAAAGTCCACCCAAACGCACTCCCAAGTCACCCTGACCTCCCAGAACACCTCTAACACCGCATTTTCACAAAGTAATGGACTGGAGAGGTCCGGGCCATTACACATGACATATCATCATCTGTTGTTGTATGTTATCACAGTTATTTCAGTTATTGTTATTGTTGTCTCTATTTTCCGTTGTGCTTTCTGTTTACTTATATTGCTTCGGTTATTTACCCTATGTTTACATTCACCCGATGCGCTACACTTTGGCAATGAGGGCATAATATCCACACAGACACACCCTATGCCCTCACTGCTAGTCGGTAGCCTCTAACATTCGGAGAGATGTGCTTGAAGCCATGTGACCCACTGGGCTTGGGGCACCTGTTCAGTGGCATCCGGGTCTGAGACGTCACAATATATCATTATCAAATCATTGTTCTTGATCCAGCTGGTGTGAATATAGAAATTAAAAAGAATATATATATATATGGCCACAAAAACACTATACTTTGGTTTCACAACAAAAAATGATATTAACCAACTCACAAAAACCCCCACTTTCACAATCACCATAAAATGCATAACATCACATAAGAGATTCACGATCCACAAAACACTTCCCACTTTTCATTCAGAAATAGTCCAATTCCCATTATCTAACTCAATTAATTCCACATTCATATAAAATTTTGAGTCATTCCATTTCGATTTCAACAATATCATTTAATTACCTTACTACCAAGGAAATTAGCACATCACAACAGATCTGTTTCATGCTAACCATATTTCGATCAAACGTCACATCCCCATAGAATGGTCACAACTAAGAAACCCATATCATAATCAGACCCCACATCACACCTCCTCCCCATTCCACAAACACACATCGTAGCCCCACAACATGGCCAAAACCCCCCTTCATATCACCGCCTCATAGCGCGACCACTCAAGCTCTATATCCCCACATCACAATTGAACCTCACCTCCCAACAATAAAGTTACACCACAACAAAACACATCATATAACTATTTTCAAATTCATACAAGAGTGATTTTGTCAAAATCAACTTTTCTATTAGTGGTATTCTCATATAAGCCACGTATTAGCAAGTGCGGCCAATTAATTATCAATTTATAAGTAATTAATCAATTCCATTTATGGTGATAACACAATAAACACAAAGGGACCCAAAACACAATCAAACCAATGCAAACAAAGCCCCCAAAAGCACATTTTTAAGCGGCGTGTCAAGCCCATACAATCACAATATAGTAATTAATGTCAAGGATTTAAAAAACATGAGGAAAATTCATCTTTAAACTTCTATTTAAATTAATCTAGTTCATTATCATTATTAGACCTTTGTAAACCATCTTCCTATAGATAAACAATAGTAATCCCCTCTCACCAGATACACATATTGGGAAATGAGGGATTCCCTACCAAAAGAATTGTTCCGATCTCGTTGTGCACTATAGGTCGTAGAAGAAACACCATCAAACCCCAACCACACATATAACTCATAGATCAACCAACACCGCATCAAAAGATCATCACAACATATATTAACTCGCCCCAAAACCATGGAAACACCTCCACAGTGGATCTAGAGGGGAAGAACATAATAAAAACAATTAGAGAATGTGGAGAACTCACCTCAGATAAGCAAAACTCAACCTCTTGATCCAAAGTGTTGATATAAAAGAAGGAGAGCTCGAATATCCTGCACATTTGCATAGGGTTCCTTAAAGATGAGAGATAGATGTAACTAAATCACCTTAACAAACCAATTTAAAACCTACAAAACACTAATTATTGTGGTGTAAATTATATTATTACACCATAAGTTCCTTGTTCCATAGATTTTATGGAGTACAGCCCATCATTACCCTGTAAAACATGGGAAAAAAACTGAAAAATGGATTCGTCGTGGAGCATCCGCCTCCCCCTCCTTCGCACTCTTCTATGTATACCCGGGGTTTGGATTCTCCTGCAAGTGTGTTGGTTCTCCACCGAAGGGATTTCTGTGTGATTCTTGCAACCAGGGATGAGTTTGTGTGGGAGTAGTCTTGAAACTCCCAGGTGTTGGGACGACGGCATTTTACTCTATCTCGTTGGTTGATGGATGTTCACCGCAGACGCGAATCTCCCCAGGCGGCGGTCTCGATTTCAATCCCCAGTCTCCCCGTCCCATTCCTCAATCCTTTGTTTCTCTACTGCATTGGTGATGGTTTGCAGTTGTTTCTATGCGCTGATGCCCGCTCCCTTTGTCTGTTGGACTCCTTGATTTCTCAAATTTGTGTGGTGATGGATATTCGTCAGCCTCTCCCGTCGCACATTCTTCTTCGTGCTAGATCTTTGATCTCATTATGGCAGCGAATCTTCTATGCTTCTCAGGTTAATTTCTATTCAGCTTTCCATCTTCAAGGTCACTCGCTCACTGCATATAGGCATTCTTTCTTCGGGTTCAAGATTTTTCGTCAGATGGAGACATCCGTTCCAGATCTGAGGCATTCGGAGGTACGGGGAGTATTGTTGGATGCTTCTTCTTTGTCTGGTACAGGGTCAATTAAAGAAATCATAGAACCTTCTCACCTCCTCCCCCCATAGGCGGTGTTTCCCCCTCCATAAGGTATACTTCTCACTGGCTTTCCTCTCCGGTCAAGGGTGGTGTGTGCTTGGACATGGTTGTTTTTCAGCTGAGGCCTGATCTATCCTCTCTGTCTATAGAGACTCCCACTTTTCTTTCCTCTCCTAAATCTTTAGAGGGTTTTCTCCAGAGTGGCAAATATGTGGTTTCTTCTGATCTTCCATTGGATGGTTTACAGTTCTCAGCCCCTAGATCCTCTAGCAACTCTCCTATTCCCCTCTCCAAAGGGTATAATGACGTGGTTTCTCATCCAGCATCTTCTGACTTCATGGAAGTGCCATCGGTTGGCCCTATGCAGCGTTCCTCTTCTCCAATTGCTGTTTGGACAAGATCACAAAAAAGGAAGAGGCTGGACAATCGTGCTCTACAGTTATGAGATATTCATTCGCCAGGTTCCACAGCCAGTCATCTCCTTCATCAATTTTATCTCTACTGATTTGGAATTCCTGCGGCCTTGGGGCTTGGGAGAAGATAGATTTCATTGCCAATGAGTTGCATCATTGGAACCTTTCTCTTGTCACAGTTCTCGAACACAAAAATAACCCATCCAGGATATCATATTTTTCTAGAAGAATGGGTATTTGTGATTACTTGCATGGGGACCCTACCAATCGTCACATTAGGATCTTCTAGAAAGGAAGCATATCGGTAGAGATCGTATCCTCCTCCGACCAGTTTATCACTTTCAAGGTTATTATTGGTTACGAGGATCTGCCTCAGATGTGGTTTCAGAGCAGGAAGTGTCCACCAACGCATAGCCATCCGGATCTGGACGAATGAGAGGGCATGACACTTGCCATCGGTACCAGGCCCGTGCATCCTTGCACGAGACAGCTAGCCGAGCGACCATGCAGAGGTGGAGACTTGTTTAATTGATGTAGGTGCTGGGGAGGGGCAGCTCCAAATAGTCTTGATTTGCTTGTCTTTTACTTTTTTTAACGGCTTTTATGTGGTTGGAATTGTTTGGGTTTACACTTACCTTTAAAAGTTTCAGTTGAAAATACCAAAAAAAGTGGATTGAGGAGGTTATTATTGGTTACACTTCTATTCTCTTCACTTTTTTTATGCCAAATGTGAGCCTCTGGCGAGGGAGAAGTTGTGGTTGGACCTTGCTTCCTTTGATCCAGGGACTTGGGTATGATATATTGGAGGTGAAATCAATGCTTTTCTCAATCGTTTTGAGAAAAATGGGGGAGGTACGTATTCAAGGAAAGCAAGGAAAGATTTCAATGGATTTGTTTCTCGTACTGGCATCATCTACATGGGATTTTCCGATGAGAAATACACATGGTCCAATAATCAGAAGGGGTCTAGTAGAATGAGGTGCTGACATGATAGATGCTCCAGTAATGTCCATAGTCTTTCTGTACTTGAATTCTATGGTTTCTCATCTGGACCAAGAATTTTTAGATCACTCCATACTCCTTATTGACCTTGCTTTGAGTAGCGGTGAAAGTCGACACGGTTTATTCTCTAATAGGTGGCCCTCTGACCCCAGCTTCCCCCCTAGCAGTGCGGGCCTCTTGGGACAAACCCAAACATGGATGAGCATGGGTCAGTCTTCACAAGAATCTTCATCGGACGAAGAATGATCTACAAATAAGGAACAAGGAGAGACTAGTGTAGTCCAGGGCTACTAGGCTAAGGGAGGAGGACCGCAACACAACTTATTTTCATGCATATATAAAGGAGAAGATGCAATATTACAATCCATACATTCGCATGGATGATGACTCCTACACAAGTGAACCAGATTCAATTGGACGGATGGTCGAGGATTTTTTTAGAGACATTCTTTTGGAAATTAACCCCAGCATGTCGGGAGGATATCTGAGGGGCCGGGGTGAGTTATTCGAGGCTATTTTGAGGGTTGTGGCTGACCATCACAACTCAATTCTAGAAATGATCCCCCGTGAAGTTTGGGGGTTTGGGAGGCTGTATATGCCCTAAACCTTGAATGTCTCCCTGGCCCATAAGCCAATTCAGACCAATTATCATGTGTAATTTTCTCTATAAAGTGTTGGCTATCATCTTTAACAAAATGCTTTCTATGGTTCTTAATAATTAGGTTTTTGAGGAGGAGCATGGGGTCGTCAGGGGGATCTCAATCCAGTGTTCCATTGTTATTAATCAATAAATGCATGGAGATATCAAAATTAAGTCCCTTGGTTCCAACATTTCCATCATGATCGAAATGGATAAAGTCTTCCACCAATTGGAATGGAACATTATCTCGAAGGTGATGAACTGCATGAGATTTTCTTCTTTGGGTTCTGACCAATTCTTTAAATGTTATAGCTCTACTTGGTTTTCTATCACTTTTATGGGGAAAAGGTATGGCTTCATGAAATCTTTCTGGGGCTTGAGGCCAGGGGACCCTTTATCTCCATGTTTGTTCGTCCTGGTGCAGGATAAACATAGTAGATATCTTGTCCACAATCTCTATAATAGGAAAATCATTCCTTTCCATAGTAGATCCATCATTAGTGGTGTCATGCATCATTTCTTTGCAGATGACAGTCTTTTTTTGACCGGAAGGAAAAGAGAATCCAAGGTTTCAACAAGGTTATGGATGATTATTTTAGTTGGATTGGCCAAATTATTAAATGAACTAAGAGCAACATTCATTTCTTCGAAAAATGAGTGACGTGTCAAGAAACGATTGAAGGCATTCATTTCTTGGCTAAGCCCATAGAGTGTGAAGGCATCAACCTAAGGGGTGTTGTTGGCACCATGCACAACATGCGATATAAGGCCTTCAGGCATAATTTCGGTTGGTGATGACTCTCCATGTGTATCCACGAGACCCATGTTCGATTCTAGGAGGATGCATAATTCAGGGTTACTGTAGTAGATATTGTAGCAGTTACTATGGCGCAGGTACTGTAGCATATATTATTCTGTATTGTAGTAGCCAGAACTATTCATCTTCAAGCCACCTGTTTGGGCCTGGAGTCCTTAAGGCCTTTGGGCCACCCATGCCTTTGGGTCAGTAAGACTTTCGGGTTACCTTAAGGTCTTCGGGTCACATCAAGGCCTTCGGGCCACCTGATGAGCAGATGCAAACCAGAAAGATTCTACATGGAACAAGCTCCAGAAGAGGATTCCAGGCAACAAACATTCACCAGAGCAGGGCTAACGGGTTTGAAAGAATGAAAGAGTATGAAATTTTTCACTGGTACCAGGCCTGTGCACCTTGGCACATGACAGTTAGCCGAACAACCATACAAAGGTGATGAGCTAATCACGATGCAGATGCTGGGGAGGGGCAGTTTCAAGTTTTCATAGTCTGTAATGATTCCTTTAAGACCTTCAGGTCCTGTAATGTCACGTAGCCTACGAGCCATGTAAGGCTTCCCCTTTAACCCTTAAAATAGAGATTATCATAAATGAATAAAAATGAAGGCCTTCGGGCAATTCAGACAAGATTAACCCAGAGGGGAAGGTTTCGAGTCTGTCACACTCCCTCCTATGGCATATTCCAAATCTCCTAGAGAACTCCTGGTGGATTATTGGTTGCAGAGATATCGGGCTGTGGGATCACAACTGAGTTTGTGTGGATATCGACTTTCCTTTGTGCCCAAATCCTAATATTTAACTAAGACAAGCGAGCGCCCATCCGTCTTTCATCAATGTCATTCTTGACCTGAATCAACGATCAATATTCAATGGAAATAAACTGAATGATGATATGAACCTCTACATTTTCGGGGGATCCTCTTCTGAAATGTTCTTAGAGAAGGCCTATCAAAGTATTTTTCATGTGAACAAGGTGCACGATGCATGGGGTTGTTTTCTTTGGTGCAAAGAGCTTCCTTCGAAAATGAATTTCTTATTTTGGCATATTCTTAACAACACCTTTCCCACGGATACCGAGAACATGAAGAAAAGTTATATCACTCATTTCAAAATGTTTTTGTTGTGGGAATTATGATGAAGAATCAGCCACCAACCTTTTTTTTAAGGTGAATGGGAAACCTCAATTTGGCGCGAGTTTAGTGTATTCACCAGGAGGACGTTTTAAGTATCCGACAATGAATCCTTCTTTCAACAATGGTTATGGGGCACTGGTATTAACATCTCATAGAGGAAGGTAATATCACTTATTATGGTTGTATACTACTGGTGTATTTGGGAAATGAGGAATAAGGCCCGTCTTGATATCATTCATTGTTCACTACGTCTCCTGGTTATGAGGAACAAGTTAATGGTGGCTGAAATGGATCCTCTTTTGAAGGACTGGGATAACGACCCTCTCTTAAATTAATCTAGTTCATTATCATTAGTAGACCTTTGTAAACCATCTTCCTATAGATAAACAATAGTAATCCCCTTTCACCTGATACACATATTGAGAAACGAGGGATTTCCTACTAAAAGAAGTATTCTGATGTTGTTGTGCACTATAGGTCGTAGAAGAAACACCAGCAAACCCCAACCACACATATAACTCATAGATCAACCTACTTCGCATCAAAGGATCGTCAAAGCATAGATTAACTTGCTCCAAAACCATGGAAACACCTCCATAGTGGATCTATAGGGGAAGAACAGAATAAAAACAATTGGGGAATGTGGAGAACTCGCCTTGGATAAGCAAAACACAACCTCTTGATCCAAAGTGTTGATGTAAGAGGAGGGCTCAAATATCTTCAAATTTGCATAGGGTTCCTATAAAGATGAGAGATAGATGAAACTACAAAATTTGAAGAATCAGCTGAACAAATCAATTTAAAACCTACAAAACACTTATTGTGGTGTAAGTTATATTATTACACCATAAGTTCCTTGGTTGACAGTGAAACCCAAAATTACCCTATAAAACATGCAAAACACCAAAAAAACTGAAAAATGGATTTGTCGTGGAGCATCCACCTCCCACTACTTTTCAAGCATTTATGTATACCTGGGGTTTGAATTCTTTTGTAAGGGTGTTGGTTCTCCACTGAAGGGATTTTTGTGTGATTCTTGAAACTAGGGATGAGTTTGTGTAGGATTGGTCTTGGAACTCCCAGGTGTTGGGATGACGACATTTTACCCTATCTCGTTGGTTGATGGATGTTCACCATAGACGTGAATCTCCCCAGGCGGCGATCTCGATTTCTATCTCTAGTCTCCCCATCCCATTCCTCAATCATTTGTTTCTCTACTGCATTATTGATGGTTTGCAGTAGTTTTTATGTGCTGACGACTGCTCCCTTTGTCTGTTGGACTCTTTGATTTCTCAAATTTGTGTGGTGATGGATATTCATCAGCCTCTACTGTCACGACCCGTCCCCCGGGGCTCGTGTCGTGACTACCCCAAGCCCGCCTTCCATAGGCCAGGGGCTGACGACTAGCACCAAAGACATATTCCCTAAAACTACGAAGCCATTGCCTTTACATCCTGTAAACACTCGCAACCAAGCACACAAAAAATTACGAACATGAGTAAACTATATAGTAAAAGTGTGAGTACAGTAAGTAAAAGGGTTCAGAATACAAGCCCAACTTGAAAGTAAAAGAAACTGAAAAATACAAGTAAACTGAAACAACTCTTGTGAACACTTACCGAGGATCCTACCTGAAGGGTAGGTACAACTCTCGAATGGTCGTCTTTGCAGTACGCCTTGTCTAATGTCTACCTCTGAGCTACCTCCAGTCCTGGTACGCTCGTCGTCAGTCAGCACTGTCCGTCGTCTGCACCAAACAAAACAAGGTGCGAGCATAACTCATACTGGGGTGAGTATAACGATACTCAGTAGGAACCCCGAGACCCTCAAGGTCTCACAAAATCCACAAACGATAAACCACAAAGCATGAAATCAACTGATAACCCTACTTAGGTATATGCCCACACATATACCTAAGTTATCAAGTATGCCCATCTCGATCATGAGGAAACACAGAGTCCAACTCAAAATCCCAAGCTCAACTGTTCCACAAAGGAAGAAGTACCACGAAGGTAAGTACCACACAGATATGACAAATAGAAGAATACCACCAAGGTATTACCACAAAGGAAAGTACCACACAGGTACGGACTCAGCTCACTCTAGGTATAACTTAGGTACAGTAGTAGATATGATTAGATGTAACTACTAATTCATCTTACTCTGTTAAGAGGCAGACCCATGAAGGATCCTAAATCATCATCTGACCCACAGAGGATCGTAGTACATCGTCAGACCCACACAGGATCCTAGTACCTCGTCATACCCACACAGGATCCTAGTACGTCGTCAGACCCACACAAGATCCTAGTACATTGTCAGTACATCGTCAGACCCACACAGGATCCTAGTACATCGTCAGTACGTCATCAGACCCACACAGGATCCTAGTACATCATCAGTATGTCGTCAGACCCACACAGGATCCTAGTACATCGTCAGTACATCGTCAGACCCACACAGAATCCTAGTACATTGTCAGTACGTCATAAGACCCACACATGATCCTAGTACATCATCAGTACGTCGTCAGACCCACACACAATCCTAGTACATCGTCAATATGTCGCCAGACCCACACAGGATCCTAGTACATCGTCAGTACGTCGTCAAACCCACACATGATCCTAGTACATCATCAGTACATCATTAGAGCTAGCTACATGGTACCCACACTAAGCTTTCTCATCTCCGGGAGAGTCTGCTCCTCAAGCTACTATTCGATACTCCAACTTCCACAAAGTCCCACAAAGAAGTTTCTCAAAGGTCCACCACATCATAGGGGTCTCAACACAACAGACAGTGCATCAAACGAACGCCCAGTCTGTAAGTTATTAGTCTTTTAGTCCCACCGGTTAGAATAATGCTCGATCCAACCCGAACATACCCCAACTTTATCCAAATATTGAGTGGGGTATTACAAAAGGTCCGTCTTGCTCCAAGGTTTCTGGCGCCGTAGATGGTTTGTCAAACGGACGCCTGATGCCAAAGTTACAGCCAAAAGAATGTATAGGGTCAAAACTAGTCTGGGTCCGGTCCGACCCGGCCTAGGCTAACCCGCTGGGTCCGGCCCGGCCCGCGCTGGGCGGCCGTGGTGCGACGGTCTGCCCCGGTTGGCCGGATGGCCAGCCGTCCTCTCTTCGCGGCATGGTCGTGCACCGTGCATTCGCTGGTGGCCGACTCGGTTGTCATCTTCCTCTGTCGCAAAGATTTCATAAAAAACCACAAGGTATTGCAAAGATATTGGGCCATGTTTTTTTGGCCTGCACCCTCCTCATTAGAGCGGTAGCAAGAAGTTCACCACTTTTGAATCCCAAAGAACCTCAAGAACGGGTAAGGGAGGTATTTAAAACATCGAACCCTACCTCGAAGGTTCGTTGATGTGTCGCGAGATGAAAATGGTGAAGGTGAAGAGGGTTCCAACGATCATCACCTCCACAACACGCTTATGAAGTCAGGCTCGTGCGTCGTCCTCTTTCTTAGCTATGAAGAACGTTATTTTATGGAGATGACATTCTTCGTTTGGAGGAGAAGTTCTTCGTTGGAGATGAGTTTCTCCAAGCTCTTCCAAGATTCTCCCTTTGCCAATAATTTACAACCCGGAAAAATGAGAGGTGTCAACTTATTAAATTAAGTCTATCAATTTAATTTACGTTGGCACAATTAATTGTTGGCACTATTAATTGTACCATGTTGGCATAATAAATTTGGAGGAAGTCCATGGGTTAAGTATTCAGTAATGAGGGAGTTCAAGGGGTCTCTCCCATTAAGAGGGATCGGGTGGTCCCCACCATTAGGAATTCAAAATGGGAAGGTTTAGTTCAGGTGGTCCCCACCTCTTTAACATTCACATGGGAGGTTTCAACAAAAATAAAATATAAGTTTATTTTATTTTATTTTTCATTTCCACGAAAAACACAAAATCTATCTTTCACCATCGACCTACTACGGCCGAGGTGAAAGTCTCTTTAAGTGAATACCGACGCTTCAAGTTCAACGGTGCCCTTGAATTTCAATTCTGAGCACCTGTTTAAAAATTACAAAAACCCGCTCGTACGTTTACTGAACATACCTGAAAAAAAGTTCAGAAATTCATTTCGGGCATACCGGGCCTCAAAATCACGCACCGTCAATTTTTGTGGACTCGTAAAATTCCCATATAGTTAAAAAAAATTACATGGAATTTTCGGGTCTTTACATTCTCCCTACCTCAGTGCTTTACATCCCCGTAAGCAACAACTCAAACTAAAGAGACAAGTGGGGGTACTGAGCACGTATCTGAGCCTCCCGCTCCCATGTGCTCTCCTGGAGGTTCTCGTGCTGTCAGTGAATGCACACCAGAGGTATCGACCACCCACGAAGGACCCGCTTCTGTCGATCCTCAATCTCTACTAGAACTTTCGTAAACATCGCCCCATCGTCAACATCCAGCTCGTTGTGGTCAATGATGTGAGAAGGGTCGTGCATGTATCTCCTCAGCTAGGATATGTGGAAGACACTGTGCAGCCGATGCAACTGAGGGGGAAGTGCTAGGCGGTAAGCCACCTCACCAACTCTACTGAGGGCCCGAAAGGATCCAATGAATCTTGGAGATAACTTGTCGCCCCAGCCAAATCTCCACAAACTTTGTCGAGGTGAGACCTATAGGAAGACATGTTCACCATCCTCGAACTCCAGAAGTCTCCATCTCCTATCGGCATAAGACTTCTGTCTGCTCTGTACAGTCTTCATCTGCTCTTGGATGATCTGCACTTTCTTTGTGGTAGCCCGTACCATCTCTCCATGAGTGCTACTCCCCTGGGTCCGTCCAACACAAAGGAGACCTGCAAGGTCGGCAGTACAAAGGCTCGAAAGGTGTCATACCAATGGTGGAGTGATAGTTGTTGTATGAAAAATCCACCAAAGGCAAGTGATCCTCCCAGCTGCGACCGAAGTCGAGAACGCAAGAACGTTGCATGTCCTTGAGGGTCTGAATGGTCTGCTCAGTCTGGCCATTCGTTTGAGGATGGAAGGCGGTGCTCAAACAAAGATGTGTCCCGAAAGCCTCCTACAACCCCTTCTATATCCAGGAAGTGAATCATGTATCACGATCGTAGACAATCGTCAAGGGTACTTCATGTAGCCGCACAATCTCCTGCACATAGAGGCGTCTAAATCTCTCTACTGAACCATGCTCTCTAATCGGTAGGAAGTGATACGACTTGGGGAGTCGGTCGACGATCACCCAGATAGAATCATGACCCCTGGATGTACGTGGAAGTCCTATCATGAAGTCCATGGATATCCCATCCCGCTTCCACTCTGGGACCTCTAGAGGCTGAACCAAGCCTTTTGGTACCTGATGCTCTGCCTTCACTTGCTGACAAGTGATACACCAAGAGATAAACTCGGCTACTACTTTATTCATTCCCAACCACCAGTGCTGTCTTTAGAGATCTTGGTACATCTTCGCTACTCCTGGATGTACTGCTAGAGGGGATGTGTGGAACTCCCTCATCACTTACTCCTGAAGTGACACTATTACCATGGTACATCCCCTGAAGAGGATGATGTGTTCCCTACTTTTAAAAATTCCATCATGTACCTATCTTGTGGATATCTGAGTACGTCGAGCATCACAGTCAACATCCCCACGATGCGCCTCCCTGACTTGCTGAAGAAGTGGGTGAGTGACTATAAGAGACTGAAGAAAAGTTTCTCCATCGCGATCCACAAAGGATATCTGCAAAGAGGCCAGCTGCTCTGTCGCCTCGCCTAGTAGCTGTATACCAGACCTCCTGCTGAGTGCATCTGCTACAACGTTCCCCTTCCCAGGATTATAGTCTATCTCGAAGTCATAGTCCTACAGGAACTCAAGCCAAAATCGTTGTCTTAGGTTCAGGTCCTTCTGAGAGAAGATATACATGAGACTCTTGTGATCTGAGTAGACTATAAAATGATCGTTCATCAAGTAATGTCGCAACATCTTCAAGGAGAAGACCACTGCTGCTAACTCCAGGACATGGGTAGCGTAGTTCTGTTCATGTTGTCTTAGCTGTCGAGAATCATATGTGATCGTTGCTCGCTCCTACATCAGGACACATCTGAGCCCGGTCCCTGATGCGTCGCAGTAGACTACGTACCCTACACCCTCCTCTGGAAGTCTCAAGATGGGGGCACTAGTCAGCCTCTGCCTCAACTCTTGAAAACTTTGCTGACATTTCTTCGACCACACGAAGGGTTTCCCCTTCTTCGTCAACACTGATAAAGGTGATGTAACTCTAGAGAAATATGGCACAAACCTCCGATAGTATCCATCCAAACCTAGGAAACTCCGTACCTCTATCACACTCCTGGGTGGCTCCCAAGAAAGTACTGCCTAAATATTCGCTGGATCTAGTGCAACTACAGCCTCTAATATGACGTGTCCCAGAAAGTGCACCTCTCAGATCCAGAACTAACACTTCGAGAGCTTACCATAAAGCTGGTGCTCTCAGAGTGTGTCCAGAACTATCTACAAATGATAGGCATGCTCCTCCTCAGTAGCCGAGTAGATCAGAATGTCGTCGATGAAGACTACTACAAAGCGATCAAGGTATGGTTGAAAGATCATGTTCATGAGTCCCATGAACACTGCTGGGGCATTAGTCATGCCGAAAGGCATAACCAAGAACTCGTAATGGCCATACCGACATTTGAAAGTCGTCTTCTGCACATCCTCATCTCATACTCTGAGCTGGTGATTTCCTGACTTGAGGTCTATCTTTGAGAACCACTGTTCCCCCTTCAGCTGATCAAAGAGGTATTCAATCCTTGGGAGTGGGTACTTGTTCTTCACGATCACCTGGTTCAGGCACCGGTAGTCAATACAAAGTCTCAAGCTCCCATCCGCTTTCTTGGTGTACAAAATCGGGGCTGCCCAAGGAGAAACACTGGGCCGAATGAACCCTTTCCCCTGTAAGTCCTCCAGCTGTACGCGTAACTCACGAATCTCTACGGGAGCCATCTGATATGCCGGTGTGGATATCAGTGTCATCCCAAGGTACAAGTCAATGTAAAATTCCACCTCTCCATGAGGAGGTAGACCCAGAATATCATCAGGGAAGACATCCGCGTACTGGTCCGCCACTATAGGATATCTCAGAATCTCCTCATCAACCTCTTCAAGGGTAAGGCTAGCCAACTGATGAGTGATCGACTGCACTCTCCTCCGGGTAAATCCATCCTATGCTGCAAAGGCTCCCTTCTCACCGGTGAAGGTAAACCTGGTCCCATCCGTGCGGACACACCGCACTTTTCACCTAATACAGTCAATATAAGCATGAACTATAGATAACTAGTCCATACTCAAGATGACGTCGTAAGGCCTCGACGCCGCTACTAGGATATCCCAGCCGAAGCTATCGCCTCCAAGTCTAAGCTCACACTGCCGTCACCAGTGCGTAATTGTCGAATCCTCTCCTGTAGGAGTCTCTAACCATAAGGATCGAGCCAATGACTCCGTCGGAATCTCCGAGCCCCGAACGAGGGCCATGGAAATAAAAGAATGACTGAAACCTGTGTCTATAAGAACTGCAGCTAAGGTGGAGTAGACACAGATCGTACCTCGTATCATCTCCGGAGCGCCATGGTCGTAGGCCTCAGTTGCCTGGAGCTGAGCTCGCCCCTGTCCACCTACTCCCTATGGTCGGGGTGGACCACCTGGTGGTCGTGGCAGTAACATCTCGAATCGTCTCCCACCGTCAGTGGCACGGACAAATCCTCTGTCATGTCCACTTGCTCCCTACAGACCTCCTCATTTGAACCTCTGTCTCTACCTAGGAGGTCCTTCGATCGTCTTCCGATCATCCGTACGACGAGTTGGATAGTCACGAGCCATGTGACCCTGCCCGCCGTATGTGAAACATTGCCTGTTCCTCGCATGACTAGATCTGTCTCTAGTACCCTGCACAACCGATCCTGAGTCATGCAGTCGTCCACCTGTAGGTCTAGTCCTCTTGGACCTCTATGAAATATGTCTACTACTAGATACAGAAGACTCCGCTACGTGACAACTGGTGGTGGGTCTCGCTGCTGGTGACTAGTAATTAAGAAAACTCTGCACTAAGAGGGCTCTCTCTAACACCCCTGCCTGTGTTGGGATGCTGAGAGAAATCATCAAAGCCCTGATCTCCCATATGAGTCCCTGCTCAAAGGTCTAGGCCCTGAAGAATGGGTCTCGCACCATATCAATGGAGTAGCGTGAGAGGTCGGTGAACCTTGTTGAGTACTAAGCTACAGTCATGATGCCCTGCTGCAGATGAAGAAGCTCTTATATGCGTACTGCACAAAGAGTCGCTGAGACAAACTCTGCCCGAAACAGGCTCTCGAAGTCTGCCCAGATAGGCGTCACCTCGTTGTGAACCTGGAGCATCAAAATCCACCATCTTCTTGCTTCTTCCTATAGAAGACTAGTGGCAAGGATCACCATAAGATCAGCTGGTGTCCCTACCAGTCAAAAGACTCTCACCACGACCTCCATCCAATCCTCAGCTACCTGGGGGTCCATCTATCCCCTGAACCTGGGTGGCCTCTGGTGCTGGAACTCGTGAAACACACTCAAGCGGCGTGCACCCTCTGCTGTTGGGGCTGGTGGAATCAGTGGCCCAACGGGTAATGGTACCGCTGGTGCCTCCACTGGTGCCTCTACTGGAAGAGGTCCCGGCACTGAGGCCTCATCGCTCGATGGGCTATCAGAGCGTACTATACTCGGTAACCTAGCTGGCTGTCTACATGGAGCCATCCTAAAAAGAAACAGGTGCGCCCCGGTCAATAAGTTATACCTGGTGAGCTGACTGAAAGAGATCACAAAGAAAACTCTTTGAAAAACACACACGCAATCATGGTTTTCATGCACTGAGTCAGAAATCAGAATTCAGAGTCCTGGTGTATGGATACGTCGGTCGCCGCACCAACACTGGATTCCCTAAACTGATAACCACACTCACTACACTTAACACTATTTCCATTAAAAGAAAGATCAGAGTCTTGTGTTCTATGGTAGAACCGACTCCTCTGATACCAATTTGTCACAACCCATCCCTCGGGGCCCGTGTCGTGACTACCCCAAGCCCGCCTTCCATAGTCCAGGGGATGATGACTAGCACCAAAGGAGTATTTTCTAAAACTGGGAAGACATTGCCTTTATATCCTATAAACACTCACAACCAAGCACACGACAAATTACGAACATGAGTAAACTGTATAGTAAAAGTGTGAGTACAATAAGTAAAAGGGGCCAGAATACAAGCCCAACTGGAAAGTACAAGAAACTAAAAGGTATAAGTAAAATGAAACAGCTTCTGTGAACACCCACAAAGGATCCTACCTAAAGGGTATGTACATATCTCGAACGGTCGTCTCTGCGGTACGCCTCGTCTAATGTCCACCTCCGAGCTACCTCCAGTCTTGGTACCCTCATCTTGAGTCAGCGATGTCTGTTGTTTGCACCAAACACAACAAGGTGCGGGCATAGTCTGTGAAGGGGTGAGTATAACGATACTCAGTAGTGTAATGGCCCGGACCTCTCCGGTCCATTCCTTGGTGAAAATGTGGTGTTAGAGGTGTTCTGGAAGGTTAAGGTGTCTTGGGGCGCATTTGGGTGGAATTTTAAGGAATGCTAAAGGGTAATAGCTTTCACACGGTTGGCACACGGTTTGCCTAAACTGTGTGGGAAAACCATGCAAGGCTGGTCTTGGAGGCATTGGTTAACGCACGGTTAGCGCACGGTTTGTCTAACTGTGCGGACTAACTATGCGAGGAGTGTTTGATAAGGCAGAAGCTAACGCACGGTTAGCGCATGATTTGTTAAACCGTGCGGACTAACCGTGTGGGCACTTAAAGTTAGATCCTAAAATTGTGGATCTAAATCTTTTTTCCTTTAATCACCTCGTTTAAGCCCCTAAGTGGCCATAACTCGGGATTAATCTCCCTTGAAGGTTAGAAAACCTCTCCCAAGCGTTTTGGAGGCGATCCGAAGGCTTCTCTTCGCGAATCAAAGCCGGTTTCTTAAGGTATGTGATCATTCTTTGTTGGTTTCTTAGATCTAATTAGATCTACTCCTCCTCTTCTCTTGGTTTCTTAGATCTACGCCCGTTATGGGTAGATCTAAGTGTGTAGATTCCAAATATGATGATATTTGGTCTTGATATTACTAGGAGGAGAGATCTAAGGAGGGGTTTTGGAGAATCGACCCGGGTTCCTTGATCATTCCTCGGCCGTTGTAGTTTTTGTCAAAAACCGTTGAGGTAGGGGATTCATGGCTTCTCTAATTGTTTATGTGAAATCGTAGAGTTAGCATGATTTATCCCTTTTGGATCACAATGAAATTGACCTAATTAAATACTTGAACTAGATTAAAAGAATTGGTTTGATCGCATGTTGTTGCTTTGTACCGTGATAATGGTTTGCCTCTTGATTTGTACCGAAATTAATTGATAATTAATTTGCTAAAGATAAAGAGGCATGTAAACGAATCCATTTGTTGTTGCTGTGGTTGTTGTTCCCATTTGATGTTAATCAAATTGATGCCAATATACGTGTTTAATTCAGTTGGTTGGTAAACCTGAAATCTGTTGGTACTTGTTGTTTGAAGGCTGGATGCCTTGTAAAAGGTCCAAGAGCCCAATTTGATGTGATGTTTGTTTTTCCTGCTGTTTGTGCTATAATGTGACCCTAGAGGGGTGTTGTGATATGTGGAGGCATATAGGCCTTTTTGGTTATGGCAGCGGATGATGCCTAGAGTGGCGAGATGAATCAGTTTATGCGTGTGGGTGTCGGGGAGGACACTAGGGATGATGAAATGGGATGGATGTGGTTGTTAGATGCTTGTCAATTCTTTGGTTGATTATCTGCTTTACTTTTCCCCACTGCTCAGGGCAGCTGGTCTTGCTTACCCTTCTTCCGAAGGAGGCGAAGACATGCGGGATATGCCACGTGCTTTCCGTGTTTAGCCTCTCAAGGGAGAATGGGTCTACACTCTTGATATAGGTGGCAAAGACTCGACGAGTAGTACATCTACTCACCATGTTGAGCCCCCTTGTGTTTAGTATCATAGGATGATTTTCTAGAATGCCTGGGAATATGGGAAAGTAATTATGTAATGAATGTTTCAATAAATGATGTTAACCCATGGGGATGGAGTTTGCTGAAACTTAATGATGAGTTTGAGAACTTTTGAAAGGACAGTGGAATTTTTGGATGTGGTGTTAATGGAATTTAATGTGGAATCGTTAATGGTTAATTAATGTTTGAAGAATTAATTAACATATAGTGGAATTGATAAAAAGGGAATAAATTAATCTAATAAATCCCTTAAATGGTTGTGTCCTTATAGGATACCTAGTCTTAGAAGTGGCAGCCTGGAGTTCGAGAGATGTTAGATACAGTTGTGTCTAAGACTAGGTTATTCCCATAGTGTGGTTGTGAGTTATAGTATATTCTATACTTTTTGTGTTTTTATATGCTACTCCACCCTGTCAGTAAGGGAAACTGACACCCCGAGGATTTTGATCCCTAGGGGGTGTTTTACCCAACATTCCGGTGGGAGGATGAATGACTGACTACCCCCTTTGACCCCGCTCTCTTCTCTTGGTAGATACTAGCGACATTAGGCACAACGGTTAGTTTTCCCCATATATGTGTGTAGAGGGCTGTAATGGATTGTGTCTATTCACACACATATATTCTAGATATAGTATCCTATGGACTACTATAGGTGTAACGTGTATAGGCTATGATGGCTTGAGGATCCTTACTCGGTGTATGGGATGTAATGGCATGAGGTATAATACCCGACGTATGATACACGTTATGCGAGCTGCGGGGGCTCTCAGAAACTACCTGGTTACTTTTGATTGTGAGGATGGTGTGGTGATTCACCCAGGTGTCTTCGGGCAACCCTTTGTGGTGCACATGGTGTAGAATGTGGAGCTTAGCCCAGGTGTCTGTGGGCAAGCCTTTGGAGAGAGATGCACATGACGTATGTCGTTGGGTAAAAGTGGAAAACCAGTGGGGAAGTAGTAGTGGTGTACCCTTGATATTATTTTTCTATATGCTATATTCTTTTATGCGTTACTTGGTGAGGGTAGCCATGGTGAGGTTGGGAACTTAGTATACTTGTTTAGGTGATGAGTTAGTTTCACTTGTTGTTCACTGTGCTTTAGCATGCTTTCTTTACCTTTTCATGAGAGGCTTCAGGGAGGATCCTACTAAGTATACTGTTATACTCACCCTAAATATATATAAACTATTTTTCAGGTCACTTGGAGAAGGTTGTAGATCCGGCTAGTTACTACTAGCTTGTGGTTGCAGGAGCTGTTCGGGCTTGTGGTCGCTGCTGTTTTTACTTTCTTTTGGGTACTTTCAGTTTTACCTTTCAGTTGTAGTACTTTTTCATGACATTACATATGTTCACTTGGGTTTTCTTTTATACTTCAGTTCTGAGTTGGAGTTGGCTCATGTCTATCTTATCTCTCTCTTCCTCATGTGTTCTCTTAGAGGGTAATGCCTCTAATTTGTGTGTTACTATACCCTCGGTTCTAGTCGCCAACTCGGGGCCAACTAGAGGCGGGACTCGGGGGTCATTATCTCCCTTCTCACATTGCCGGCCGAGGAGGGGTACACTTTGTGGGGAGGGGGTCATGACAGAGTGGTATCAGAGGGAGGTTGAGGGATAGGATGAAGTTTGGAGTTATGAACAGGTGAGGTTGCATGGGTTGGTAGGGCAACAATGTCATTCATGTTTGGAAAGTGAGGTAAACACTGGAGACCGGATAAGACATAGGCGTTTAGGTCCCCCTATGATCTGATGTACAAACCTTTAAGTTTACAGTGGCTACTAAACAAGGTGATACTGGTTTCATGGTAGAGTCCCAGGAAAGGATCATGCATCATTCTTCATTGTGCTTGTGTTTGAATGGGTAGACCTTGGGATAGGTTAACCTAAAATGAATAAAAGAAAACAATTAATTAATTAATGTTGAGTCTTCCATATTCCAGGTTTAGGAGCTCTAAGTGTTTGTTATTTTGCAGGTATGGCTCCAGGTTGACTTCCTCGTCAGGCTCGCATAAAAGATGTCCAGCAGGCTGTTCCAGCAAATTGTCACAGGGTAGAGGTTGACGAGGACAACACTTGGAGGAATACACTCTGAGAGTTTCAGCGCCAGAGTCTACAGAAGTATGAGGGATCCGTTTCAGATGCAGTCACAGAAGACTGGTTGGAGGAGGTCGAGATAGGCTTCAGTTAGATCCGTGCTCGGAAGGATCCCTGGGTGTCCTTAGCCGTGACGATGCTTCATGGAGCAGCAAGGTAGTGGTGGTTCTTGTTCCTCGGGGATCGTGAGGAGTCCGCGATCTCATGGGAGGAGTTCTGAGACAAGTTTAGAGTTGAGTTCCTTTCCTCAACTGCAAAGGCGTCCAGTCGCCAGGAGATTCTTACCCTTCGACAGGGAGCTCTACTGTTTGAGAGTTTGAAATACTTTTTAGGAATCTTTTATGATATTCTTCGGACCTGTTACCAGATGAGGAGGCTAGGGAGAGGCATTTCGAGGAGGCTTTGCGTCCAGAGATCCAGCACTAGGTCACCCCATTTATGTTGAAGACATATCTTGAGGTGCTGGAGAGGACAGAGGTTGTCGAGAGGACTTTGGATAGGACATGATCATCACGAGAGGGGGATATTCATGATCCCTCATGAAGAAAGGTTGTGGTCTGGGGTTTCTGGTTTTCCGGGAAGAAGAGTTTCCATGTAACTGGGGGTAGGTCCCAGCCCTTCACATCTCATTTCTCTGGAGGCAGCAACTCTCAGGCCTATGCTAAGGAATCAGGTGCTTGTTTTTCTTGTGGTGGTCATGGCCATCAGCAGTGGGAGTGCTCAACCTTTTAGAGTGGTCTTAGTGCACTAGGTGCTATGCTCTAGGTTCCTCCGTTAAGGTAGTTCCAGCCGAGGTAGCAGCAGCCAGTTGCACCATCTTTAGATCAGCAGAGGGTAGATGGGGCAGGTAGAGGACAGCCCCATGATGCTCCCCTTCCTTAGAGAGCAGAGCATGGCTATGGTGGTGGTCATCATCAGGGTCAGAGAGGCCGTGGAGGAGGTCATGGTCAGCTTCATGCTCTAGCGTTGCCAGCGCCGGATGAGCCATATATCATTCGAGGTACCCTTTTCTTGTTTTCTACCTTGGTGTATGCCTTGTTTGATTCAGGAGTGACACACTCCTTCATATCACCTTCCCTTGTCTATGCTTTGAGACTTGAGGTGGAGAGGCTTCTAATGCCCTTGGCGTTGACTACGCCAGTTGGAAGTCGAGCTATCTTGTTTGAAGTTTGTAGAGATTGTGAGCTAGTGTTGGGGCAACACCACTCTTGGGGAGATTTCTTATGTTTACGAATACAACCATATGATGTCATCCTCAACATGGATTGGTTGTATTCGGTGCAGGCTATCGTGGATTGCTTCAAGAAGAAGGTCGTTTTCTTTGGTGCGGATGGAGAACAAGTGGTGTTTGTTGGTGGGCAAGACCCTCAGATGGGTCATAGGCACATTTCATCCTTATCATCCATGGAGGCTGAGATGATGCTGAGTTCTTTAGAGGTTCGACAGATGGTGTTTCCTAGGGTTGTAGACGAGTACCCTGATGTCTTTCCAAAAGAGGTTGTAGCCTTACTTCCTTGACGAGAGATTGAGTTTGGGATCAAGCTATAGCTAGGAGCATCTCCTATCTCTATGTCTCCATATAGGATAACCCCTTCTGAGTTGCGAGAGCTACATATATAGCTTGATGGTCTGTTGTAGTGCGGTTTTGTTCGGCCAAGTGTGTCACCATGGGGTGCACCAGTTTTGTTTGTGAAGAAGGCCGACGACAGTTTGTGGTTATGTGTCGATTATCGTCACTTAAACAAAGTGAAAATAAAGAATTGCTATCCTCTTCCGCGGATTGATGACTTATTCGATCAACTAAAGGGTGAAAGTTGGTTCTCAAAGATCAACTTGTGTTCAGGATATCATCAAATGCGTGTGAAGGATGATGATATTCCGAAGACTGCTTTCTGTTGTCATCATGGGAATTATGAGTTCGTTGTAATGCCATTTGACATGATGAGTGCTCCAGTCCTTTGTCTTCCAGCTGAGGGAGTTTAGTTTGATGTTTTCTGTGATTCTTTACATCTGGGGTTAGGATGTGTTCTCATACAGCAGAGGTCGGTTGTTTTTTATGGGTCTCGACAGTTGCATCCCCATGAATGCAAATATACCACCCACGATCTTGAGATGGAAGCCGTGGTGTTTTCTCTGAAGTTGTGGAGACATTACCTCATTGGTGAGCGCTTTGTGGTTTTCACCAATCATAATAGTTTGAGGTATGTTTTCTCCCAGCATGACTTGAACTTGCGATAGCATTGGTGGATGGAGTTATTATAGGAACATGACTTTGAAATATCGTATACACCTGGAAATGGGAATGTTGTAGCTGATGCACTAAGCTGAAAGTCACGTAGTGATGCTGTGCGTGAATCTGATGATTCCTGGAAATTAATGGAAGAACTTTCATCTTTGCATCTTGATATGGGAGAAGTTGGAGGTAGAGGTTGTCTTTTACAGATGACGGTGCATTCATCCCTGATGAAGAAGGTGGAAGAGTCCCAGTTGGTGATCTAGAGGTGGAAGTCTTGAGAGACCGAGTTGTTTGTGGTTAGTCCCCTGATGGTTGGACTGAAGATGAACAACACCAAGTGTTGTATCATGGAAGGCCTTTTGTCCATTTGTTGTTGTGCAAGACGGTTCTCAGAGAGTTCCATAGTTCACCTTTAGCAGTACATCCTGGCGTGACAAAGATGTACCGATCCTTGAGGAGCCAGTTTTTGTGGCATGGGATGAAGCATGCAGTTGCAGAGTTTGTGTCTCGATGTTTATTCTTCCAGAAGGTGAAGTCCTAACACCGTGTTCCTGGTGGTCTTCTCCATCCATTAGAGATTCCTCAGTGGAATTGGGAGGACATATCAATGGACTTTGTTACTGGCTTACCTTGAGCTCTGGGAGGATATGATGCTATTTGGGTGGTAGTGGATCATTTAACAAAATCAGCCCACTTCATAGCGATCAAGGAGTCGAGCTCAGTTGAAGTTTTGTTGAGGCAATATCTAGAGCCGGTGGTGAAACTTCATGGAGTCCCAAGGATGATCATTTATGATCGAGATCCTCGATTTACCTCCAGGGTGTGGAGGGGTCTCCAACATGCTTTTGGTTCTCAGTTATGTCTTAGCACTGCTTTTCATCCTCAAACATATGGCCAGACAGAGCAAACTATTCAGAATCTTGAAGACATGTTACGCTCTTGTGTTCTTGATTTTGGAGGCTCATGGATGAGGCACTTACCCTTGGTGGAGTTCTCTTACAATAATAGTTTTCACTCCACCATAGGTATGGCGTCATTTGAAGCCTTGTATGGCCGGACTTTCCGTTCTCCGTTGTGCTGGACTGGGGTCGGAGAGTCAGCAATTCTCGGACCAGAACTAGTGCAAAATACAACAGAGATGGTTCAGGTGATTCGTGAGAGGATGAAGGCAGCGCAAGATCGTCAGAAATCCTATGCCGATCAAATAAGAAGACCCTTAGAGTTTATTTTTGGGGATCATGTGTTTCTGAAGGTGACTCCCCATCGTGGGTAGCGATGGTTTGGTCGTGGGAGTAATCTTTCTCCCCGGTTTGTTGGGCCTTTCGAGGTGTTATCTCATGTTGGGGCTGTGGCATATCGAGTAGAACTTCCCACATAGATGAGTCAGGTACATGATGTTTTCCATGTATTGAAGCTCCGACATTATCATCATGATGACTCTCACATCATCGATTGGGGAGAGATCAATATTGATGGTGATGCAACCTTTGAGGAGCGACCTTTGGAGATCCAAGACCGTAAGGAGAAGGTGTTGTGCGGGAGTTCTATCCCCTTAGTTCGTGTCTTGTGACGACACAATGGCTTGGAGGAGAGTACCTAGGAACGTGAGTCACAGATGTGTATCCAATACCTAGAGTTGTTTGATGTTTGACTCTTTTCATGTATCGTTGTAACTTTTGTGGTTATGAAACTTTCATGTTTATGAGATGGCTCCCTTTTTTTCTTTGGTGGCTTGCTCTCTTTTGAGAGGTATCTCGTGGGGTGGTTGTTCAGACCCTGTTTCGTTTTCACTTTAGGTGGGTTTTGGATTTTCGAGGAAGAGAATGTTTTGAGAGGTATCTGATGTAATGGCCCGGACCTCTCTGGTCCATTCCCTTGTGAAAATGTGGTGTTAGAGGTGTTCTTGAAGGTTAAGGTGGCTTGGGGTGCGTTTGGGTGGACTTTTAAGGAAAGCTAAATGGTAATAGATTTTGCACGGTTGGCACACGGTTTGCCTAAACCATGCGGCCAAACCGTGCAAGGCTGGTCTTGGAGGCAGTGGCTAACGCACGATTAGCACACTGTTTGTCTAACCATGCAGAATAACCATGTGAGGAGTGTTTGACGAGGTAGAAGCTAACTCACGGCTAGCTCAAGGTTTGTTAAACCGTGCGGAGTAACTGTGTGGGAACTTAAAGTTAGATCCTAAAATTGTGGATCTAACTCGTTTTGCCTTTAATCACATCTTTTAAGCCCCTAAGCGGCCATAACTTGGGATTACTCTCCTTTGAAGGTTAGAAAACTTCTCCCAAGCGTTTTGGAGGCGATCCGGAGGATTCTCTTCGTGAATCGAAGCCGATTTCTTGAGGTATGTGATCGTTCTTGGTTGGTTTCTTAGATCTAATTAGATCTACTCCTCCTCTTCTCTCGGTTTTTAGATCTACGCCCATTATGGGTAGATATAAGTGTATGGATGCCAAATATTATGAGCTTTGGTCTTGATCTTTCTATGAGGAGAGATCTAAGGTGGGGTTTTGGATAATCGACCTGGGTTCCTTGAGCGTTCCTCGGCCGCTGCGGTTTTCGTCAAAAACCATTGAGGTAGGGGATTCGTGGCTTCTCTAATTGTTTATGTGCAATCGTAGAGTTAGCATGATTTATCCCTTTTGGATCACAATGAAATTGACCTAATTAAATACTTGAACTGGATTAAAAGAATTGGTTTTATCACATGTTGTTGCTTTGTACCATGATAACGGTTTGCCTCTTGATTTTCTAGATAGTGTGATATCCATACCTTGCTTGTTAGCATGTTGTTTTTGATGAAATTGATAAAGAACATAAAGCCGGAATTAATTGATAATTAATTGGATAAAGATAAAGAGGGATTTAAACGAATCTGGTTGTTTGTGTTGTGGTTGTTGTTCCCATTTTATGTTAATCAAATTTATGCCGACGTACATGTTTAATTCATTTGGTTGGTAAACCTAAAATCTGTTGGTAATTGTTGTTTGAAGGCCGGATGCCTTGTAAAAGGGACAAGATCTGAATTTGATGTGATGTTTTTTTTCCTGCTGCTTGTACTATAATGTGACCTTGGAGGGGTGTTGTGATATGTGGAGGCATAGAGGCCTTTTTGGTTGTGTCAATGGATGATGCCTAGAGTGGCGAGATGCATCAGTTTATGCATGTGGGTGTCGGAGAGGACACAAGGGATGATGACATGGGATGGATGTGGTTGTTGAATGCTTGTAGATTATTTGGTTGATTATCTGATTTACTTTTACCCACTGCTCAAGGTAGCTGGTCTTGGTTACCTTTCTTCCAAAGGAGGCGAAGACATGCATGGTATGCCACGTGCTTTCTGTGTTTAGCCTCTCAAGGGAGAATGGTTCTACGCTCTTGCTATAGGCGGCAAAGACTTGACGGGTAGTACATTTACTCACCGTGTTGAGCCCCCTTGTGTTTAGTAGCATATGATGCTTTTCTAGAATGCCTGGGAATATGGGAAAGTAATTCTGTAATGAATGTTTCAATAAATTATGTTAACCCATGGGGATGGAGTTTGTTGAAACTTAATGATGAGGTTGAGAACTTTTGAAAGGACAGTGGAATTTTTGGATGTGGTGTTAATGGAATTTAATGTGGAATTGTTCATGGTTAATTAATGTTTTAAGAATTAATTAACGTACAGTGGAATTGATAAAAAGGGAATAAAGTAATCTAATAAATCCCTTAAATGGTTGTGTGATTATAGGATACCTAGTCTTAGAGGTGTAAGCCCGGAGTTCGAGAGACGTTAGAGGCAGTTGTGTCTAAGACTAGGTTATGCCCATAGCGTGGTTGTGAGTTACAGTATATTATTTACTTTTTTTGTTTCTATACTCTACTCCACCCTGTCAGTAAGGGAAACTAACACCCCAGGGATTCTGAGCCCTGGGGGGTGTTTTCCCCAACATTCCGGTGGGAGGATGAATGGCTAACTACCCCCTTTGACCCCGCTCTCTTCTCTTGGTAGATACTAGTTCCATTAGGCACAACGATTAGTTTTCACCATATATGTGTGTAGAGGGATGTAATGGATTGTGTTTATTCACACACATATATTCTGAATATAGTATCCTATGGACTACTATAGGTGTAACGTGTGTAGGCTGTGATGGCTTGAGGATCCTTACTCGGTGTATGGGCTGTAATGTCTTGAGGTATAATACCCGATGTATGATACATGTTATGTGAGTTTTGGTGGCTCCCGGAAACTACCTGGTTACTTTTGGTTGTGAGGATGGTGTGGTGCTTCGCCCAGGTGTCTGCGGGCAAGCCTTTGTGGTGCACGCGGTGCAGATTGTGGAGCTTAGCCCAGGTGTCTGTGGGCAAGCCTTTGGAGAGAGATGCACATGATGTATGTCATTGGGGAAAAGCGGAAAACCATTGGGGAAGTAGTAGCAGGGTACCCTTGATATTCCTTTTCTATATGATATATTCTTGTATGCGTTACTTGTTGAGAGTAGCCATGGTGAGGTTGGGAACTTAGTATACCTGTTTAGGTGACGAGTTAGTTTCACTTTTTGTTCACTATGCTTTAGCATGCTTTCTTTACCTTTGCATGAGAGGATTCAGGGAGGATCCTACTGAGTATACTGTTATACTCACCCTACGTATATATAAACTATTTTTTAGGTCACTTGGAGCAGGTTGTAGATTCGGCTAGTTACTACTAGCTTGTGGTTGCAGGAGCTATTCGGGCTTGTGGTTGCTGATGTTTTTACTTTCTTTTCAGTACTTTCAGTTTTCCCTTTTAGTTGTAGTACTTTTTCATGACATTACATATGTGCACTTGGGTTTTCTTTTATACTTCAGTTCTGATTTGGAGTTGGCTGGTGTCTATCTTATCTCTCTCTTCCGCATGTGTTCTCTTAGATGGTAATTCCTCCCATTTGTGTGTTATTATACCCTCGGTGCTAGTCGCCAACCTGGGGCCTACTAGAGGCAGGACTCGGGGGTCATTATCTCCCTTCTCACATTTCCGACCCAGGTGGGGTACACTTTGTGGGGAGGGGGGTCGTGACAAGTTGGGACCCAGAGACCCTCAAGGTCTCACAAAATCCACAAAGGATAAACCAAAAAGCATGAAATCAACTGACAAACCTACTTAGGTATATGCTCATACATATACCTAAGTTATCAAGTATGCCCATCTCAATCATGATGAAACACAGAGTCCAACTCAAAAGACCAAGCTCAACTGTTCCACAAAGGAAGGATTATTATGAAGGTAAGTACCACACATGTACACCACACAGAAGAATACCACCAAGGTATTACCACAAAGGATAGTACCACATAGGTACAGACTCAGCTTACACTAGGTATAACTTAGGTACAGTAGTAGAGATGATTAGATGTAACTACTAATTCATCTTACTCTATTAAGAGGTAGACCCACGGAGGATCCTAAATCATCATCATACCCCCAGAGGATCATAGTACATCTTCAGGCCCACACAGGATCCTAGTACCTCGTCAGACCCACATAGGATCCAAGTACGTTGTCAGACCCACATAGGATCCTAGTACATCTTCAGTACGTCATCATACCCACACAGGATCCTAGTACATATTTAGTATGTCGTCAGACCCACACAGGATCCTAGTACATTGTCAGTACGTCGTCAGACCCACACAGGTTCCTAGTACATTGTCAGTACGTTGTCAGACCCACACAGGATCCTAGTACATCGTCAGTACGGCGTCAGACCCACACAGGATCCTATTACATCATCATAACATCTTCATACCCACACAGGATCCTAGTACATCATCAGTACATCACCAGACCCACACAGGATCCTAGTACATCGTCAGTATGTTGTCAGGCCCCCACATGATCCTAGTACATCGTCAGTACATTTTCAGAGCCAGCTACAGGGTACCCGCACTAAGCTTGCTCGTCTCCAGAAGAGTCTGTTCCTCAAGTTACTGGTCTATACTCAAACTGCCACTAAGTCTCACAAAGAATTATCTCAAAGGTCCTCCACATCATAGGGGTCTCAACGCAACATACGGTGCGTCAAACGGACACCCAGTCTGTAAGTTATTAGCCTTTTAGTTCTGAGGGCCCGGTTGGATTCGT
The DNA here is from genome assembly GCA_963277665.1 of Viscum album. Taxonomy (NCBI): domain Eukaryota; kingdom Viridiplantae; phylum Streptophyta; class Magnoliopsida; order Santalales; family Viscaceae; genus Viscum; species Viscum album. Next base: position 495,919,594 of record OY728151.1, on the reverse strand, counting down.
GCTCAATCTAACTTGACCATACCCCAACTTTATCCAAATCTCGAGTGGGGAATTCCAAAAGGTCCATCTCGCTCCAAGGTTTTTGGTTCCGCAGACGATTCGTCAAATGGACGCTCGGTGCCAAAGTTACGGCCAAAAGAACATATAGGGTCGAAACTGGTCCGGCTCAACCTGGCCTGGCCCGACCCGGTTTGGGTCGACCCGGCCCAAACCGGTTTGGGTCGACCCGGATCGACCCACTGGGTCCGGCCTAGCCCGCGGTGTGGGGTGGCCGTGGTGCGGCAGGGCGGCGGTCCGCTGTGGCTGGCTGGATGGCCAGCTGTCCTCTCCACACGGCACAGTTGCGCGTCATGACTTTGCTAGCAGCCGCCTCGGTTGTCATCTTCTTCTGTCGCAAAGATTTCATCAAAATCCACAAGGGATTGCGGAGAGGTTGGGCCATGTTCGTTTGGCCCGCACCCTCCGCGTTAGAGCAGTAACAAGCGGTTCACAACTTTTGAATCACAAAGAACATCAAGAATGGGTAAGGGAGGTATTTAAAACATCAAACCCTACCTCGAAGGTTCGTTGATCTATCGCGAGATGAAAGTGGTGAAGGTGAAGAGGGTGCCAAAAATCGTCGCCTCTGCAACACGCTTCTGAAGTCAGGCTCATGTTTCGTCCTCTTTCTTGGCTCCAAAGAACGTTATTTGATGGAGATGAAATTCTTTGTTTGGAGGAGAAGCTCTTCTTTGGATATGAGTTTCTTCAAGATCTTCCAAGCTTCTCCCTTTTCCAAAAATTTCCAACCTGAAAAAATGAGAGGTGCCAACTTATTAAATTAAGTCTATCAATTTAATTTATGTTGGCACAATTAATTGCTGGCACAATTAATTGTACCACATTGGCATAATAAATTTGCAAGAAGTCCATGGGTTAAATCTTCATTAATGAGGGAGTTCAAGGGGTTTCTCCCATTAAGAGGGTTCGGCTGGTCCCTACTTTTAGGAATTCCAAATGGGGGGTTTTAGTTTTGGTGGTCCCCACCTCTTCAACATTCACATGGGAGGTTTCAACAATATTAAAATAGAAGTTTATTTTATTTTATTTTTCATTTCCACGAAAAACAAAAAATATATCTTTCACCCTTGACCTATTGCGGTCGAGGTTAAGGTCTCCTTAAGAGAATATCGGCACTGTGAGTTCAATGGTGCCCTCAGATTTTAATTCTGAGCACCAGTTTAAAAGTTTCAAAAACCCGCTCGTACGTTTACTGAACGTACCTGAAAAAAAGTTCATAAATTAATTCCGGGCACACCGGGCCTCAGAATCATGCGACGTCAATTTTTGCAGACTAATACAATTACTATATAATTAAAAAAAATTACATGGAATTTTTGGGTCTTTACATCTCCCACCACACATTCTTCTTCGTACTAGATCTTTGATCTCATTATGGCAGCAAATGTTTTATGCTTTTCCGGTTAATTTCTATTCATCTTTCCATATTCATGGTCACTTGATCACTGCATATAGGCATTCTTTCTTCAAGTTCAAGATTTCTCATCCGATGGAGGCATCCATTCTAGATTGGAGGCATTTGGAGGTACATGGTGTATTTTTGGATGCTTCTTATTTGTCTGGTACAAGCTCAATTAAATAAATCAAAGAACCTCCTCACCTTCCCCCATAGGCGGTGTTTCCCCCTATATAAGGTATACTCCTCACTGGCTTTCCTCTCCAGTCAAGGGTGGTGTGTGCTTGGACATGGTTGTTTTTCAGCTGAGGCCTGATCTATCCTCTCTATCTACAGAGACTCCCACTTTTCTTTCCTCTCATAAATCTTTAGATGGATTTATCCAAAGTGGAAAATATGCAGTTTCCTCTAATCTTCCATTCAACGGTTTACAATTCTCATCCCCTAGATCCTCTAGCAACTCTCCTACTCCCCTCTCCAAAGGGTAAAATGACATGGTTTCTCATACAACATCTTATGACTTCATGGAAGTGCCTTCGGTTATCCCTAAGTAGAATTCCTCTTCTCCAAGTGCTATTTGGACAAGATCACAAAAAAGGAAGAGGCTAGACAATCGTGCTCTACAGTTTTGAGATATTCGTTCTCCAGGTTCCATAGCTAGTCATCTCCTTCATCAATTTTCTTCCTACTAATTTGGAATGCTTGTGTCCTAGGGGCTTGGATGAAGATAGATTTCATTGCCAATGAGTTTCATCATTGGAACATTTCTCTTATCACGGTTCTTGAACACAAAAAATATCCCATCCAGGATATCATATTTTTCTAGAGGAATGGGTATTTGTGATACTTGTATGGGGACCCTACCAATCATCACATTATGATCTTCTATAAAGGAAGTATATTGGTATAGATGGTATCCTCCTCCAACCAGTTTATCACTTTCAAGTTTATTATTGGTTACACTTTGTTTTCTTTACTTTTTTATGCCAAATGTGAGCCTCTTCCAAGGGAGGAGTTGTAGTTTGACCTTGTTTCCTTTGATCCAGGGACTTTAGTATGATATATTGGAGGTGAAATCAATGTTATTATCCATCCTTTTGAGAAAAAGGGGGTGGTATTTATTCATGGAAAGCTAGGAGAGATTTCAATGGATTTGTTTCTTGTATTGGCATCATGTATTTGGGATTTTCTAATGATAAATTCACATGGTCCAATAATTAGAAGGGGTCTAGTAGAATGAGGTGTTGACATGATAGATGCTTTAACAATGTCCATAGTCTTTCTATATACCGGAATTCTACGGTTTCTCATCTGGACCAAGAAATTTTATATCACTCTATACTCCTTATTGACCTTGATTTGAGTAGCGGAGAAAGTCGACATGTTTTATTCTCTAATAGTCGGCCCTCTAACCCTATCTTCTCCCTCAGTAGTGTGGGCCTCTTGGGATAAACACAAACATGGATGATCATGGGCCAGTCTTCACAATAATCTTCATCGAATGAAGAATGATCTTCAGACAAGGAATAAGGAGACTCTAGCGTAGTCTAGGGATATTGGGATAAGGGAGTGGGGCCGTAACACAACTTATTTTAATGCATGTATAAAGGAGAAGATGCAATTTTATAGTCCAAACATTTTCATGGATGATGGATCCTATACAAAAGCACCAAATTCAGTTGGACGGATGGTCGAGGATTTTCTTAGAGACATTATTTTGAAAATTAACCCCAGCACGTTGGGAGGATATCTGAGGGGCCATGATGATTTATTCGAGGCTATTTTGAGGGTTTTGACTGACCATCATAACTCAATTTTAGAAATGATCCCCCATGAAGTTGGGGTTTGAGAGTCTGTATATGCCCTAAACCTTGAATGTCCCCATGGCCCACAAGGATTCCTAGGCTCTTTCTTTGGGGAATCATGGGGCCTTGTGAAGTAGGAGCTTGTGGAGGCCATTTTGGATTTTTCCAAAGGTGGATCTCTTTCCTAGATAGCTTGAGCTACTTCTTTGGTTCTCATCCTGAAGGTCAAACACTACTCCTATTTGATCCAATTCAGACCAATTATCATATGTAATTTTCCCTATAAGGTGATGGATATCATCTTCAACAAAATGATTTTTGTGGTTCTTAATAATTTGTTTTTTGGGGAGTAGCATGTGGTCTTCAGGGGGATCTCAATCTAGTGTTCCATTGTCATTTATCAATAAATGCATGGGGATATCAAAACTAAGTCCCTTGGTTCCAACATTTATATCATGATCAAAATGAATAAAACCTTCCAACGATTGGAATGGAACATTATCTGGAAGGTGATGAACTACATGGGATTTTCTTCTTTGGGTTCTGACTGATTTTTTAAATTTTATAACTCCACTTGGTTTTCTATCACTTTTATAAGAAAAGTTATGGCTTCATGAAATCTTTTTGGGGCTTGAGGCAAGGGGGCCCTTTATCTCCATGTTTGTTCATCCTGGTGCAGGATACACATAGGAGATATCTTTTCCACAATCTCTATAATATGAAAAACCATTCCATTCCATAGTAGATCCATCATTAGTGGTGTCTTGCATCATTTATTTACTGATGACATGGTATTTTTTATGATCAAAAGAAAAAGACAATCTAAGGATTTAACAAGGTTAGGGATGATTATTTTAAATGTATTGGAAAAATTATTAAATGTGGTAAGAGCAATATTCATTTGTCGGGAAATTATTCGAAGCGACGTGTCAAGAAATTATTGAAGGCATTCATTTATTGGCTAATCCCATAGAGTGTGAGGGCATCAGCCTAAGGGATGTTGTTGGAACCATGCACAACAAGCGATCTAAGACCTTCATGCATAATTCTTGTTGGTGAGGACTCTCCAAGTGCATCCATGAGACCCAAGTTTGATTCCAAGCAAAGGCATAATTCTTGGTACTGTAGCAGTATTGTAGCAGTTACTGTGGAAGGTACTATAGAAAGTACTGTTCCGTACTGTAGTTGCCAAAACTATTCACCTTTGAGCCACTGGTTTGGGCCCAGATTCCTTAAGGCCTTCGAGATACCCAGACCTTTCGGTCAGTAAGGATTCCGAGTTATCTTAAGGCCTTCGGGCCACCTCAAGGCCTTCAAGCCACCTAATGAGAAGATGAAAACCATATAGATTCTACATGGAACATGCTCTAGAAGAGGATTCAAAGCAACACACATTCACCATAGCAGATATAATGGATTTGGAAGAATGAGAGGGTATGAAATTTGTCATTGGTACCCATCCTGTGTACCTCTATACATGATAGCTATCCGAACAACCATAAAAAGGTGGGGAGGTGATCATGATGCTGATACTACGGAGGAGTAGTTTCAAGTCGTCATAGTCTGTAAATATTTATTTAAGACCTTAATGTCCTGTAATATCATGAATTCTATGATCCATGTAAGGGTTCCCCTTCAACCCTTAAAAGGGGTATTATCAAAAAAGAATAAAAAATGAAGGCCTTCAGTCTATTTAGAAAAGATTAACTTAGAGGGAAAGGTTTAGAGCCTGTCGCACTCCCTCCCACGGCATATTCCAAATCTCATAAGGAACTCCTAGTGGATTATTGGTTGCCGAGATATTGGGATATGGGATCACAACTGGGTTTGTGTGGAAATTGACTTTCCTTTGTTCCCAAATCCTAATATTTAATTAAGATAGGCGAGCGCCCGTCCCTCTTTCATCAATGTCATTATTGACCTGAATCAACAGTCAATATTCAATGGAAATAAACTGAATGATGATTCAAACCTCTACATTTTCAGGGGATCCTCTTCAGAAATGTTCTTAGCAAAGGCCTATTAATGTATTTTTCTTGTGAACAAGGTGCACAATGCATGAGGTTGTTTTATCTTGTGCAAAGAGATTCCCCCAAAAATGAATTTCGTATTTTGGCATATTCATAACAATGACCTTCCCACAGATACTGACAACATGAAGAAAGGTTATATCACCTATTTAGAAATGTTTTTTTGAAGGAATTACGATGAAGAATCATCCACCAAACTTTTTTTCGAAAGTGAATGGGCAACCTCAATTTGGCATGAGTTTAGTGAATTCACCAGGAGGACGACTTAAGTATCTGACAGTGAAGCCTTCTTTAAACAATGGTTATGGGGCACTGGTATTAACATCTCATAGAGGAAGGTAATATAACTTTTTATGGTTGTATACTACTGGTGTATTTGGGAAATGAGGAATAAAGTCCGTCATGATATCCCTCATTGTTCATTATGTCTCCTGGTTATAAGGAACAAGTGAATGCTGGATGAAATGGATCCTCTTATGAAGGACTGGGATAACACCCCCTCTCTTAGAAAATTCATCCACATGCACGAGGTTACACCTTCGAGATAGCGTCTTCCCCCTTAGGGTCATTGGATTTAGTGGATTCCTCCTCCAAGTGGCTTCAAATTGAATATCCATTGTTCTGGTGTTTTTGGTATAATGCGGGGAGGGGGGGTTATTGTTCACAAATCCAGGGGATCAATGATTCTTGCCTTCATTACTTCTTATGAGCATGAAGAATCCCTTAGTGTGGAGACATGCATGATGTGGAATGGTTTTGGATATCTATACGGAAAATAGTCTTAATCTGTCTATGGTAGATAAGGACTCCACTGTGATTTTTAATGCCCAGCAGGGGAAGAACGACACTCCTTGGTCCATCTCTTACTATATCCAAAAATTGAAGGACCTGATCTCCAATATGAATACCCTTCTTCCCACATGAAGTGAATTAAATAGGGCATAGTACATTATTTCCTCAATGTTGAGTATGACTAGCACATGTATTCTCTTTACTAGTATTGGCTTGCTCCCCCAAGGCTTCGTTGACATTGTTAAAGGCGATCCCCTTGGATTGCACCATTTCCAACCTCCCGGATCTTGTCCCTACTATTCTTTTCAATTAATTAAAGGATTGTTTTTTGTTTTTTGGAGAGAGATAGCTTGTAAATCCCTAAAATTCTAGTTCATGATTTAAAAAACCCTTTTATACTCTAAAACTACCTATAGTTACAAAAAAACAACTCTAACTCCACAAAAACTCTCGAACCTCATGAAGCCTCATCAAAATAAACCCCAACACAAAAATATGGTAAAGTAACTAGCTGTTATGGAATGGAAAATTACATTATATACCTATAAAATGAATCCCATCATCTAGAATCAAATCATTTCCCATGGAAATAAAAAACAGGTTCGAACAACGACCATGTGAGATACCTCTCAAGGACCTCATCACATCTCAACTGCTACCATGAGACAAATATACCAAATAAAAATGCCTAAAAAAATGTAAAACCAAATCACAACCTCTCACCAGTAACAACACCACTCATTTGGTACAAGCCAAAATCCAATACTTTATATATATTCATCTACATCAGTATCTCATCCTACGAAATGTATAAATCAAAAACTTCCCTAACCAATACAAGAACCTCTATAGACACATGAATCTAGGAATCCCATATTTTATGTCAAGATATTTTCCACTTTTGGAGGCTTTGACTGAACTCCACAATTTTAATAATTTCAAATTATAATAAATCTTGAATAGCAATGATGCATTCCCCTATTTCATGTATCATAATTTCATCACAGATCACACATCATTTAAGAAAAAAATATCATAATACAACAGGATATGAACATCTCATCATCAAAAAAATAGAGAAAAATAAAACGTAAAAAACATTGGGTACTGGACACACATTTCCATCTCTCACTCACAATCACTCTCATTCAGACTACCATGCCTTCACGAATCTTGATCCAATGGAATTCTATATCCTCACAACACCATCTCATGACAATCCTAGATCTCCACTAACCACTCCAAAAAATCACATCATCCTAGATATCAAACTCTTTGAAATCAATGACATGGGAGACATCATGAAGATACTAATAGAGTTACGAGCCATGAAAGAATTAATTGATATAGTACAATCATGGAAGATGTTTCCACCAATAAAAAAACCTCACCAACATGTCCCATCATTTTTAATGTTCTACCAAAGTTTTGTAAGATCATACGCTACTTGCCAAACCACAACAGCCAACATTGAGGGAAAACCTTCAGGAACATGTGGTCTCTAACCTCAAAATTTGAGGGCCTCATACTATGATCACCAAAAAACAAATTTCATTCTTATGCCACATCCATTATCTCATGAACATGTTGAACTAGCTTTTTCATTCTTTACACAACATCAAGATCAAGAACTAGAGACTCTCCCTCAAAATTCTATAAAAATGTTGAATGACATGACCACCCATTAAAAAATTCAAACGGTGCCATGGTAATTGATGATGGATAAATATTATTATAATAAAACTCAAAGAATGTAAAGTGTTGTGTCCAAGATCCAGTGATTTCTATGATGCACACTGGTAACATATCATCTATGGTATGGATTTTCTACTACATATGTCTATCTAACTGAGGGTGGAAAGGAGTGATATGGCATAACCATGTGGTATAAGTTTTCTTTTATCCACTCTAGACTCAAAAAGTAATTTTTTTCCCAATCCAATAAAATGGACCTCATAGATCTATAAAATGATACCACCTCATCCACATACCATATTGTGAGAACATCCACCATATTAGACCCAAAAATCACTAGAATGTGAGAGGATTTCAACAGCTGATCCACTACCTCCCAAATAGAATTAGAACCACTCTGTTCTTGGGGTAAACCAATGATGAATTCCAATTATATTTCATCCCACTTACATTAAAGAAGATCCCAATTATATAAAGAAAATATTTGGAACAATACTCTCAAATTTTACCTTCTGGAATACCAGACACCTCACCACAAAATCTTCCACCGAATGTTTCATCAACGAACACTAAAAGCATCCCATCAAACCGGTATATAGTTTTGTATTACATTAGGTGCACCACCAAAGGTGAGTTATGGATATTATGAAGGACTACATCACACATATATATTGGAATGAATAGCCTCTCATGAAACATTATCTGGTTCCAACCATCTTCAAACATCCCCCACAACATCACCATGGCCTACACGATCATGCATCACATCTCTCTTGAGTCTACCCACTGATACTCCTCCACCATCCACATCATATAAGACTAAAATTACATTATAATTAAGAATCCTACACCACCAACCATGATCACTACTAATTGTATGGTAACCAACTCCTCCATCTCCTTCCAAGCATCTAAAGACTTTTGAACAACGTCGTTCCATCATTTCCTACTCAAAGAATCATCAATGAAATTTCCCTTTCTTGATGTGTTGGGGATCTGAAAATCATTATAATATATAAAATACATCCTCATATTCTGTCATATATTATGATCACACTATAAAATGATATACCCCAATATATTGTGATTAGAAATTACTAAAAAGTGATAACCATTGAGGTCATCTAAACACAACTATCGTGAAAACACAACTACCGTGAAAACACAACTGTATCTAGCTCCAAGTCATGGGTGGAATACTTTTTCTCATGGGGACATAAAATCATAGATCCAAAAGAGATCACATTCCTTTTACTGTATCAAAATGAATCCTTATACGATATGGGACATCTCATGGAAAACCTCAAATAACAAACCCACCATTATAATCCAAATAACAAAAGATATGATCAATTTCTATTTCAGATAACCAAATGAATATTAACACTGATCATTGCACATAAAATCCTGGATCTTTTGGGTCAATGATGTTAGCATAGATACAACTCAAGAGAAATTTGGTACAACCCACAAATAATATCTTGTGAGACTAAGGAAATAGTAATACACTACCATTTACATGGGTATTACCCCATAAACAATATCCTTAACCTTTTACAAGTATACTAGAAAACATTTTTGAGACAACACATGTCCCAGGAAATACACCTCTCTTTTGCATAAATCATGAATGGACAATATTCCAATGAGATAACAGAATCGAATGACATACAATACATCTCTTATTTGATTAAAATGTTCATCCTATCACTTCATGTAGACAAATATGTCATTTATGAACATGACTAAAAACTAGTCTAGAAATTCACAAATAACAGATTTTATTTTCCCCTTGACATATCTGTTGTATTCATGACACTAAACGACAAAACCATATACAAAAAGTTCATGTACCTTAATATAAATGCCTTTTTATAGATATCCTCATCATTTAATATCATATTTTGATATCCAGACTATATATTTATCTTGTAGAATAATATCACCACTCTCATTTTTTCAAAAATAACATTTATCCTCAAAAGAGTGTACAAATTCATGATCATCACCTAATTCAACATACAATAGTCTATAAAAAACTCATACTACCATTCGTATTCTTTGAATATAACAATGGTGTACACCTTGATGACACACTATGTCAAATGAATGCACTATTTATAATATCATCCACATAGAGCGTCAACTCACACAACTCTAAAAGTTTCATTCGACCAGGAGACAACAAAACTAGAGAATCACTCTATATGCATGTCATGAACACAACATCACTTTGAGGAGGTTGCATCACAAACTCATCAAGAAAAACATCTAGAATCTACCTGAGATCCCAAGGAGCCTCCATCATCTTAGTGTCCACTAATTCAATTGACAACTCAACCATAAAATAATGAAGGTGATCCATAAATCTTCTACCCTCTTGAAAACTCCTCTTTGAAATTAAAACCATAGGCTGACCACCCACATACAATAACACGACTCTCCTCTGGAATTAGTTGATGAAAACCCGCATGTAATACAACCATTTGATTCCCTGAATGATTATGTACAATTTTATATGAATTAAAAAAAGATCCCCATAGGACTGATGTGGCCCCACCATATGTATGCACCCCAGCACACATCAATCTAGCTGGTCTAGCCAATAACTAGTATAGTTAACACTAGGGGCACATGAGGATACTCTACACAAAGCCCAAACTAACAAACTATAGAGAGTAAAAAATTATTTGTTGATACCAAATCAAAAAAGGCATAAAAAGTGTACAGAATAATATGAGCATTCTTTAAATGATCTCCTGACCCTATGGAACTATTTCCTCTAATTTAAGCAGCTTACTATTCCCATCAACTCTACCCCTCTGCTGACAGCCACATCCATGACCACACAAAATTCATGGTCCCAAAACTGATGTAACATCATGAGGGTGGCCTCTACCTTATCAATACCCCCTTAGCGGAGCATAAACTTTCTATCCCTACAGCTGAAACTACCTCCCTAAAAACGAATACTGAGGATAGTGAGGAAACTATCCACCCAGAACAAGGTGATCATAGAGAATCAATATCCACTAATTATGGCGATGAACAAAAACCCATGAGACAAGAAAAAATGGACCAAATAACCCATGAAATTCTTGGAAAACACTATCCCCATTAGGATGGAAAGGATGTTCCTGAGGATGACTCCATACTTGTCAAAAATTTGAAGACCCTGGTGCCTAAGACCTACCACTAACAACTTTTCTCTTTGAGGAACCCTATTGGATCCTTTCTTAGGGTAAACCACCTTATGATTTCACCCACATGATCATTTTTACCATCTTATTTACCTCCAGATACATCAACAAAATAAATTGGGTAACTATATACTCAATAAAAGAGTAGAGTGTATCCTCATAATGGAATGTTAGAGACTCCTCATTTGGAAAATGATTATGGAAAAAACACACAAGGTCCTAGAATTTGATTCCCATCTCCCGTACTCTGATACTACCATTATTAAGGGATGGAAAAACCTATCTATTCATATATTTCATGGTAAATTAATGAAACTATAAACAAAAATCCCATTGGATGTCTAGCAACAACAACTCTACCACCTACCTCTCCCCCAAAAAAAACCCACCACTAATATGAAGATCCTAGAATCTGAATAACTTCCAAAGGGACACAATACTCTACCAGGTCCTGGATAAAACTAAATGTGATCTCATTCTTCTCTAACAAACTCATGTTCTCTAAATTATAATTACTTACCTCATACATCCAAAAATACTACCACTGAAAATCATGCAATATTAATTATTACTGATCTTCCTCTTCAACATGATCAACCATATATTGATTAGCCTAATTAGCATGTTGAACCTACACTGCCTGAACCCCATATGGATGATGATTATGAGATATAACTAAAAGATAAATAATGATTTCCAAAGATCAGTAGTGTATACATTCAGTATATATGATCAATTTGATTATTTCATTTTAACTTACCTAAAATCAAAACCACCCAATTCAAGAAAGAACACCAGTCATCATGATTCATGTACCCATTTTAGGTCTATATCTTACAAAAAAGTACACCTCACATGATGATTCAATAAACTCAGAGTTTATGCACTAGATCAAAGGGGGACCTAAGATCCCATGACCTAAAATGACTCTCTAACGTCACACACCACAGTAAAATGGAACTATTTACATATAAACCCATAAAATCCTCAATGAGCTTATCTATGAACATTATATCATCCTTCAACGATCTAATACCACTCTTTCATGAACCCATCCAACCAATGAATTTGAAATTAGAGTAAATATATGTTTTTCCAAGATCCTCACCTCTAGTAGGCCCCAGTTTGGAAACTTACACTGATGGTATACTAAAAATCGTATCAATGAGAACAATTAATCACAAAAATTTAAAATTTGATAAGGAGATAGTATGAATAAATAATAATCAATTCCTTGAAATAATTTAAAAAGTACGCCAGATCTATCCCACAGTTTTTGTACAAAGTGAACTGACACATATAAAAGACTCCAAAATAAATACCCAAAAGAAAAGATAAAGGAGCGATGCATCATCTATCCAATGTTTTTGTGAATATAATGGCTGGAATGATCCATGTAGTCCTCCTAGAAACCTAAAAATAAATTAATATATGTTGTGTGGAAATGTAAGTATACTTAGTAGGAAAAAACGATATATCTTGTGAACATGTGATAGAAGCATACTGATGAAATCGTTAGATAATATAAAAACCAAATAATACCTTATTAGGTTACCTAACCAAACCCATCATCACTATGGCATGGTCACATAATAATTCATCCAAATATAATTTCATATTAATAATCATATCGAAAAATTGTACCTTTCACGACTTTCCTACTAGGATGCTTCCTTCACACCAAAACATCAAATGTCCTGGATCTACCTTACTATCCATATAAAATATCACAAACCCATTCCTCATAACACATTCATATCATATCGTGATCTTAGAAACATGCTCTATCTCACCATATCCACTTACGTAACTAGAGAAGTATGGTATCATGAACATGAAGGACATCAACCTCATGCCTTCCTACTACAATTCATGACCCCCACCATAATCCAACCTATAAAAAATCATATCACATCACACCTCCTAGAATTATGGACATATCACATCTCTCCTACAGACACCGAGTCCATCACCTAGTGAATAATATGAAGGATTTCCATAACAACCTATTCATATATACTCACATGAAAGAGAGAGAAGGAGTCCTAGAATAAGGTTATCAATGTGGGTGGGGTACATATTGAAATCCAAATGAATATTAATGGGTGTGTGTGTATTTATATATATATCCACACACAATCCCAATATATAGGTTCATAACCAAAAAGGATAATAACAAACTCACAAAAAACCCCACATTCGAGCCACTACTAAATGTACCACTATAAAAAAATACCCCATTTAGAAGGGGTTATTTTTGAGATTATAAGGGGTTAAAACTTCCCCTAAACTCATTAGCGGCGGTTACCCATAACCACTGCTAATGTTCCCACCACATTTTGTTAGCGGCAATTCTCACTAAGTGCTGGTAAACTAGTTTGAAATTAGCAGTGTATAGATTAGTGGCGGTTTTAACCCCCTCTAATTTCACTAGAAAATAACAAACTAGAGGGGATTTTAACCCCCACTAATGGAGTTGTATGCTTAATATTAGGGGCAGTTTTTAAAATTGACTCTAATTGAGACCAATATTAGAAGGGGTTGAGACCATTATTAGAGGTGGTCCCCCCCCCCCCCGACCCACCAATTCTACCGTAATTCCCCACCGCATTACAAATAATTTATAAACCATCACCCCTTTGGTTTCGAACTCAGTACCTACCAAGTATGTATACATAGTCTTTACCACTTAGGTGAATCCAATTTGTTGAATATAATACAGGTTATGCTGTTTATATATATATATATATATATTGAAGCTTATTTATGTAAATAATAATTGAATAAATATTTAAACACATATAAATATATAACCTGTATATATTTTTACAAGAAATAATATATACATATTTATATTGTGTATTTATATATTTATCTTATAATTCATTTATATCATATTCAATGTATACATATATATAAAATATATATTTTATATGTGTATTTATATACATTTAAGTAAATATATTTTATAATACTATTTATGTTATGTATATACAATTATATTTATATATATATATTTATGTACATTACTTATCTACTTAAATACATTTTTATATATTATATACATGCTTATTTTCATAATATATATACATAACTATTTATTTAATATATTTTTATAATGTCATTAAAAATTTATTTCTATAATGTATTTCAATACATATATTTATTACTTTGTACATTAATATATATTTATTTGTATAAATTGTATAATATTATATATAATTAATATTATATGAAATATATATATATATAATACAATCTATAAAAATATTTATATAATTTTTTATATATAATTAATATGTATATTATATATAATTTTATATTATATGAAATACAATGTAAACAAATATTTATATAATGAATTTCAATACATATATTTATTATTATGCACATTAATATATATGTATTTCAGTAAATATAATTTTATAATATTGTGTACATTAATATATATTTATTTGTATAAATTGTATATCATATAATATTACTTATATATAATATAAAATCATAAATATATTATTTTAAATAATATTTATTATTATTATATTATGAATTATAAAAACTACAAGCATGAGTTTTTATATGAAATATTTTTTAAATAAATTATATTTATATAATATGTTTATGGTTTTATATTATATATAATTAATATTAAATGAAATAAAATTTATAAAAATAAATAAATATTATTGTAAATAATATTATAAAAATATATTTATGTATACATATAAATAAAATTAAATACAATCACATAAATATTTTATATAATATATTCATATAATGTATTTAAATAACTTTATATGTAGTGTTTTAAATATATATATATTATGGAATTTGTTCTTTTAAATAGTGGGGGTTCACAACCCCCTCTAATTTAAGGACATTATAGGCGGTTCTGAACCCCCTCTAATTTAATACATTAGAGGGGGTTTTGAACCCCCTATAATTTAATACATTAGAGGAGGTTTTGAACCCCCTCTAATTTAATACATTAGAGGGGGTATTGAACTCCCTCTAATTTAATACATTAGAGGGGCTTGTGAACTGCATCTAATCTCATCGATTAGAAGTGGTTATGAACCCCATCTATTTTTTTAAATAAGAGTGGGTTCAAAACCCCCTCCAAAATCCAATCAGATATTAAAAAAATAATGTTACAAAATTTAGAGGGGGTTCATAACCCCCACTAAATTCATTGATTAGAAAGAGTCTCACATAACACCCTATAATTTATATAGAAACTAAATTTATAGGGGGTTCATAACCACTTCTAAATTCAATGATTACAGGGGGTTGTACATCACCCCATATAATTGTATAGAAAATGAATTTAGAGGGGGTTGTCCACAACCCCCTCTAAAAAACTACCTCTAATCAACTGATTTTTTGTAGTATACATCATTACATAAGAATAACATGAGAAAAACCCACTTTCCACCACTCATTCAAAACTAAGACAATGTACATTATCAATATCATTTAATTCCACATCCATATATAATTTCAAACCATTCCATTTCTATTTCAATATTATTAATTAATTACATTACTACATATGAAACTACAACATCACAAAACATCCAATGCATGTCGCACACACCTCAAACACATATCCCCACCCTATAATATAGTCACACCTCACTACCACCTTGCACAGTCACAACTCACATCATACCACCACCCCATAAAAGAAACACACATTGACTCCCCATTGAACAACCACAAAATCCTATCAAATCACTTCTCAAAAACATGACCAAAAAACCCCATGACATCACCAACCAAAAGAATCTCCACTCAAACCCATATTCCCCACATAAAATCATCACCTCACCACCTCACATAACAATAACACCACAACCATTCACATGGTGTATTTTATCACATTCCAATTTTATTTTAGGGGTATACTCAAACAAGCCTAGTTTTCTATGCCCAACCAATTATTTAGTCATATATGAGTATTTAATTAATTCCATTTACAGTGATATAAAAAAACACACAATAAGGTCCCCATAAAAAACATCAATCCATCTAAAAAATATCCAAAAATCTATAATTTTCAGCGGGGTGTCATGCTCGTACAATCACGACGTAAAAAATAATATTAAGGCTATACAATTATGTGAGACATTCCCATTTCCACTCCAATTTCCATTAACACATCTCACTATCTTTATAATGAAATTTAAAACCATCTTCCATTAGATATAAAATAGTAAAACCCTCTAGTATGATACAAAAACTACGAAATGAGGGATTCCCTACCTCAAAGAAGCATTCATATCTAACTATGCATAACAAGGCATATAAGAAATGTCTAAAAACCACAACCAAACAAATAACGCATAGATGAACCTACACCACATCAATGTATCATCAAAATTCATCTTAAATATACCCTAATCCATGGTGAAACCACCATAATGGATCTCCAGGTGAAAACCCTAATAAAAACAACAGTTAAAGAAAGATAACTCACCTCAGATAACCAAAAAATAAACCATTAGAACCCAATGATAAAAGAAGGAGAAGGAGATATGGATGATCCATTAAAATCACATAGGTTTATTCTAAATATGAAAAAATTAGGCGAAAGTTTAATGAGAATGAATCTGATGAGAAACGAAATTTACAATATATAAAACACCTAGCCTATGGCATAAATTAAAATTTTATGTTATAAGTTCCACATGCCATAGATTTTAAACTATAAAACAATCCTTTGCAACATAAAACTATCCAAATTAAAAAACATGATGAATTTTTTTTCCTAGTGGTAGAATCAATTTATTCCATAAACTCCCATATTATTGAGTAATCAATTTAATGCCCAATCCCTTTCCAAAATCAATACAAAAGGAAACTATATACTCAAGATATAAACCCTGGGATTATGGAGTAAAACCCACTTTCACATCATAAACCCACCTACTACTACACACCTATAGTACCAACTTCAGAAAACCTCCTATAATTTCCCATGCCACCACAGAATCACCCCTAACACCAAAACATGGAAATGTAATAGGTTGTGAATGCACCTACCATTACAGTAATTATGTAATTGATGGTTACTGTGAATCATAGATAATATGTTTGATGTTATGATATTATAATTAATGATATAATGTTAGATAATGATTATTAAATTAATATAATAACTTTTAACCATAATTTTGATATTGATTCCATTATATTTTTGATATTTAGAATCAATTTGGAGTAGGTAGAAAAAGAAAAAAAGTTATAAGAACATGGTTGAGATTGTTACCTCTTACATAGGAATTCCTCTATTAGTATAGTAAATTTTCTAATAGAATAATATATTATTAAGACTATTAACCTTAGACTGATTATATGAGTGATTGGTAGGGGTTTCAATAGATTCTAGGAAATTAATTTTTTTTCAAACGTGGGGAGAAATGGGTGGATGTTTCTCGAATGGCCTGAAGGACTTCTTTTTTATTGATTTTTGATAACCCCCCTTTCAAGGGATGAGGGGGAACCCTTACAATGCCTGTAGGCTCAGAGAGGCCTGTAGGCTTAGGAGA
This sequence comes from Viscum album, assembly GCA_963277665.1. NCBI lineage: Eukaryota > Viridiplantae > Streptophyta > Magnoliopsida > Santalales > Viscaceae > Viscum > Viscum album. Next base: position 495,902,065 of record OY728151.1, on the reverse strand, counting down.
TAACATGACCTAAAGGTATTAGGATATTCAACCAGACTATCTACAAGGAACTGCCCCTATCCAGCATCTGCATCATGATAGTAGCTCTCCACCTTCGCATGGTTGTTTTGCTAGGCTTCCCGTGCAAACACATGCTGGTCCCGATGGCATAGACATACACTCTCATTCTGAAAATTCATTTGGATCTACTCTGTTGAGTGCACTTGCTCTGAATCCTCTTTTGGGGCTGTTCCTTTTTTGTAGAGTCTTTCTGGAAAACTACAAGTGGCCTGAAGGCCTTGACGTGGCCCGAAGGCCTTAAAGGTGGCCCGAAATCCCTACTCACCAATTGGGATGAGGGTCATGTGCTAAACATGTGTTTCTAACACCGACTCCCAGAGGGGGGCCCCCACTATCCCAAGTGCGCGCCATGTTCCCCAGCTAAGAATTGACTTTGAATTTCCCTATTCATAATACGAATAGTTGTTCGATCCTGGTGGGACTCCATCCTGTGCTAGTTCCCATGGAGAGTGAGGGGTAAAACCAGTGGGTCCCACTCAACTAACACCCCATGGAAAAAATGTGTGTTGTTAACACCGACTCCCGGAGGGGGGCCCCCCACCAGCCCAAGTGTGCACCACATTCCCCAACTAAGAATTGGATTTGAATCACCCTATTCATAATACGAATAGTTTTTCGAGCCTGGTGGGACTCGATCCTGTGCTAGTTCCCATGGATAGCGAGGGGTACAACTAGTGGGTACCACTCGACTAACAACCCATGGGCAAAGAATGTGTTACTAACACCGAATCCCAGAGGGGGGCCCCCACCAGCCCAAGTGTGCACCACGTTCCCCAGCTAAGAATTGGATTTGAATTGCCCTATTCATAATATGAACAATTGTTTGAGCCTAGTGGGACTCGATCCTGCGCCAGTTCCCATGGAGAGCGAGGGGTACAACCAGCAGGTACCACTCGACTAACACCCCATGGGAAAAACGTGTGTTGCAAACACCGACTCCCAGAGGGGGTCCCCCACCAGCCCAAGTGCGCGCCATGTTCCCCAGCTAAGAATTGGCTTTGAATATACCTATTCATAATACGAACAGTTGTTCGAGCCTAGTGGGACTTGATCCTACGCCAATTACCATGGAGAGTGTGGGGTATAACCAACAGGTAAATGTGTGTTGCTAACACCGACTCCTAGAGGGGGCCCCCACCAGCCCAAGTGCACGCCATGTTCCTGAGCTAAGAATTGGCTTTGAATCTCCCTATTAATAATACGAACAATTGTTCGAGCCTGGTGGGACTCGATCCTGCACCAGTTCTCATGGAGAGCAAGGGGTACAACCAGTGAGTACCACTCGACTAAAACCCCATGGGCATGGATGTTGGTATTATTTATAAGGGTTGGAGAGGGGTGTTTTAGAATAAAATATTATATCCTCAAACAATGATCAAACATGCGGTCAAATAGTAAGGAACATGCAATTTAATGATATATGATACATTGAAATATTAATTATACTCTTAAATTCATAAAAAATGCATATATTTAAATTTATCACAAATAATGTACTTATACCTTACTTCACTAGTCAAATAAATATTTTTCAATTTCTAAAAAATGCCAAAATAACATCATTACAAACTTTTGATGTGATGTTTCATAAAATGATGTCTATTTTTTCATGTAACACCATGTTATGTTTTTTTGGTACTCCCAAGTTAATGTGTGGTTTTAATCCTTGTTTTCATGTGTTTGTGAGCTTCTCAAGGATAGAGAGCATTTTCTGTGGAAAATGACGTAAAATTTAGTGATTAATGTTTATTTGAGTTAAATTAGTATGTTTATAAATGTTTCAAAAACATAATGTGGTTGTTCCTAGATTTAGAGAACACATAGAGTAGGGAATTTTATTTTTTCATCCTAAAATTATAGTTTATGCAGTATGGTGGGTGATTACACATTGTGTAAATGTATTACATACCATGAAATGTTTTCCAAATAAATGTTTTAAAATAGTTTCAGGGTATATAATGTTTACAAACCATGTACTAGTTACACATTGTGTACTTTTAAAAAATGGAATTTAGTAAAACGGTGAGGGAATTTTTGGCATATTAGAGTTTTGAGGATTAGAAGACACATAAATTGATAACATTCCATGTAATTCTCAGGATTTAAGATTTTAAGTTGTTTCACTGATGATTTCCTAATTTATTAATTTGCAGCCCTTGTCCCTCTCAACTTAGAAACTCCCAGGGGTGATTTTGCAGACCTCTAACCCATCCGAATCATTTCATTCCGCAATTAATCATTGTTACAGTTGTAGTGTATTTCTCCAGGTAAACTTTCCTTCTGATTATTCTTTATCTTTGTTTAAGGCTATGGTTGTGGTCATATTTGTGAACAGTTTGTGTTTTCTATTGATCATTTTCGATTTCTTTTTGTGTTTTTCCTTTCTATTACAATTCTCATGATTTACAATCTATTTTTGAACAGGCACCTAGGTTTATTCTAGTTTGAGGTAGTTGTTTCTAAAAAATGGGTTAATAAAGTAAATTTCTTATTATTCTTGGTAAATTCCTTTGGGATGTTCATTTCTTTGATGTGATATGTTTTTTCAAAGGATTTACTAGAAAGGAAAATGTTTTCAAAAATGGTTTTTTGCATTGAATGATGATTTTCTTGATTTAGAAGTGGGGTTTCATACACTGAAGCATATTATATTAGATTGGATTTGAAAATGTTTTATAAATTAGTGATAATGTTTCTAAAAATTTATTTTAAAAATTGAAAAATTGGGAACATTGGGTGTGTTGAGAAAGAGACACAAATAGCCTTAGTGTGTGGAGTACCACTATCAGTTAATCTCGTTGTTATCGATATACTGTGGTAGGACTTGATATTATTTGAATCTAATGTTATGCTAGTTTAGGCCCTTGAATGTCTAGTATATATTTTCCCATATTCTAAGGCCCCATATGACGTGATTTTTCATTCATGATTATTTATCATATATATTATTTTATAATGGATTGATTCTCACACATTTTAATTTGATTTTTTATCACATAGCTTCGTATGAATAGTTATTTCATTGATTTGTGTTTACATTTCTACCTCATGATGAATGGATTTGCAATCTGGTTTATGTCACTTCTTCTTTTCATATTTCTAGTTTTAGAATATTTATTGATTTTATGAAAACCAAAGGTAAAATTATTTACAAGTAAATTGGATTTATGGAAGTGATTTGTAAGACTATTTATGTTTTAAAAGCATGAAGTATTTCATTCTTGATATTAGATCTTTTATAGAATCTGTTTTGGAATCCTAATGGGCATTCTTCTCACACCCTAATTTATCCCTTAGAGTGGTTGTATTTGTTGTATTATAGGATATAGTTAAAGTTAGGGAGATATTGTACTATGTCAGCTTCTCCTTTGGTCTTTTACTTCTATTTTAGTTTTTTTAGAGTTTACATTTTGTCACATAGAGACTTTTTGTACTTGTTTTATTAATAGTTTCAATTTTAACTAGTTTGGATTAGATTGTATGGATTAGGTTGTATCTTTATATTTCACATCGTACTCCATTTTTATGTCTTGTTACTCTATATAAAATCATTGTTCTATTTTCTTTCATTACCTCACCATGTGACAACCGTCTTGGTTGTATGGTTTGGTTGACCAGGGTTGGTCTGTCTCAATTTTCTATCATAGTGAAATATTAGGTGGATGTGTGATAAATTACCTAAGTTTTTGTATGTCACTTGGGTAGATAGAAGTTAGGACTATTGGGATTTAGATAGTAGGTGTGGAAAAGGGGTCTGGAAAAAACACTTTCATTACTGAACTCATGTTATCATGGGTGGTTAGGGATTTTTGACCAGGTTTTTTATTTTGGTTTGGGGATTTTTGAATGAAATATATTGGATGTTTTTTTAAATTAACATATTCTTTTTTTAAATTAATTTCATTTCAATGAATCTTTAATTGCATTAAATTCCTATTTTTTATGAATTTATTTAAAAAATGGAAGTGGTCCTAAGATATTTGGAATGTGATCATGATCTAACTGGTTATTTTATTGTGTTTATTAGACAAGGCCTCCGAGAAGAGATATTTCCAATATAAGAGGTGGATTTATGGGATATATTTTATAGGTGAATCCTCCATTGGACCCTTATTTGGTAGAAGTCGTAATCCACACTATTTAGACTATAGGTTATGTGGTTGTTGGTATCCCAGGAAGTGTGGTGGATCATGGTGTTGAGTTTACTAAACAACAACCTACTATCTTACATTGTAAAAAATGACTTCAATAATCTGAGGAGTGGGTTGAAAAGATTGATAGGATCTTCAATTTCACGAATAATCCTTGATAATCAAAGGTATTTTTTATAGATATGTAATCAAGGGGTCGATAAGGAGATTATGGGGCTATATTGTGAAATATAAGTTTCATGAGGTCCTTACATGGGCTCCTTTCAAGAAATTATTTAAAATTAGTTTTAACCTATGATGTTACATGTGAAAAAACCCACATGTTTCTAACCATTTAGTATGGGGAGCGTACCATTCGAGAGTATTCTAGTCATTTTTATTAATTGGTGCATTTAGCAGCAGATATTTTCACTAATGAGTAACTAATGTCTTGGAGTTTTTAGTTGGAACTGAGGCCAGATATTAGGTCTATGACAATTCTCATGGGCCTTCCAACCATTATGGAGTTATTTAAAAAAGTATATTTGGATGAGGAAGTCATACTTGAGAAGATATTTTTGGGTGGAGCTTGAGTTGGTTCCGTTGTCAGCCAAGCTATATCTCCTAATAGAAAAGGAAACATAAGTGTGGTCACTTATTTTCAATACCAGTTTCAAGGGTTTCATCAGGGAAACAACATGTTTATTTCTATATGTGTGGGTGGTCTGGTAATACTATGCCTAAATTTATTGGGGATCCTATAACTTTTCATCGTTGTGTATTATCGATCCATATGAAGAGTTTTTGTGAAAGAATGTCCCAAAGCGGTAAGGTAGGATCCATTCTCACAAAGGGTTTGTAGGTACGTACTGATGATTACAATGGTGGTGGGTCAAATACTCAAGACATGGGGGTGTTTATGGGGCTATGATCAAACATCTTTATGTGACTGAGTATGTTAAAGAGGAATATGAAGCAGGTCTGGCTACTATTTGAGGAAAAATGTTTATTTATTCTTATATGGTGAAACCATTATTTGATATAGGTTTTATTCATTCTTTTATTTATTCAATTCTATTTAATATTTTGGGCTTGTGTTCAAATCTTATTTTGTACTTTTTGGATTATTACACACCTTTAGGAAATAGATTTGAACATGGTTTCAAGTGTACCACCTAGCGGGTGATGATAGCTAATGTTGAGGTAGAATGGGACTTCTTGGTTCTTGATCTTGATATATTTGACTTGATTATCATCATAGATTATATTATTAGTGTCATTTCTCAAATAGGATCTTATTTTAGACATGTAAAGTTCTTATCTACCGATGGGGTCACTCATGTCTTTCAGGGTTAATTGGATACTATATTGGAAAGGGCATGGAATGTTGTTCCTATGCTGAAGAAATATCATTCCATTTATAAGAGATGTTTCTAGATGCAGTTTACCCATATTTCAAGTTCAACATCTTATATTTTTTTGTGCTTACCCTAAGGAATATCTGGATGAGTTTTCTAGTTTCACTCCCCCTAGAGAGGTTGGGTTTACTATTGACCTGATCTATAGTGAGACTTCTATTTCTATTCCATATTATCAAATGAAACCTATTGAGTTAGTAAAACATAATGTCAAGATTGAGGACCTTGAGGCTAAAGGATTTCTTTATCCTCGTATGTCACTTTAGACTTCTCTTGTTCTCTTTTCTCAAAAAGTTAGAAGGGAGACTAAGACATTTTATTGACCATCGAATGTTAATTCTATTGGAAGTTAAGAATAATTATCCTTTTCAAGGATTTAGGACCTATATTATGAGATTATAGGGGCATGTTGGTTTTCAAAGAATTACATGTGGTCTGGGAACAACTAGCCGAGGGTCCGAGAAGAGGATATTCCTAAGATTGTATTTATATATTTTTATGGGATTTTTGAGTTTCTCTTTATGAAATTCGGTCTAACAAATGATGCTACAGTGTTTATAGATATGATGAAAAATATTTTTCATCATATTTTAGACACTTTTTTATTGTGTTTTTTATGATATATTTACGTAATCCATGTCATTGGAGGATCATATGGACCATTTGGATATCATTAATAAAAACTTGAAGGAACATCATCTAAATGGTAATATCTCCAAGTGTAAGTTCTAGATCTGGTAAGTGAAATATCTTGGGCAATGATATTATAAATGTATGTCTTTGTTAATCCAAAATGGATACAGGTATTGATGTCATGGGAGAATCCTATAAAATTGTTTGAGATTGTAAGCTTCTTGTGTTTGGATGGTTACTTCAGAATGAATTTTAAGTATTTCTCTAAGATCACATATTTCATGAATTATTTAACTTATAAGGGTGTAATGTTTTAATGTAAGAATAAGCGACTGATAACCTTTGAGGTCCTGAATATGAGTTTGACTTTATCACTAGTTTTAATTCATCTAAAACCAGGTTTGGATTAGGATTTTTTTCGGATGTTTCTTATATGGGTTTGGGATGTGGTTTGATGAAAGGAAAATATGTTGTGGCATATGGTGAACAATAGTAACACTCTCATGAAAAAAACTAACATACCCATGATGTTGAGTTGGTAGTAGTTATGCATGCACTCAATATGTGGTAAAAAAACCTTTTAGGGATAGGTTTATAGTTCAATATAATCATAAGATCCTGGGATATATTTTTACTTAGAGGGATCTAAACATGAGACTGAGATATTGGGTATAGTACCTTTAGAATTTTGATTTTTATATTTCATACACGCATGGGAAATAATATGTTGTCGCTGATGCATTGATATAAAAATTATTAACACCGGTCATGAAGGAATCATTTAAGGAGTGGTCTCTGATAATCTTGTTTGATTAGATGATATTTGAAGTGAAATAGGTTGTTGGATAGGTGTTCATGGATTTTATAAAATCTTAAACATATTTTGATGAGTATGTTTGGCTCGATCAGGTGGTAGACATTGAGTTCCAATGCTTTAGTGATATCGTTTATGTTGGGGGGACCTTGGGTGACTGGCCTCAGTCTCTGAGTGGTACTTCATGAATCTATAGTAATTTTTTTGTTTAGTTTTCCCTTAGTAATGAGTTTTAGATAGTGTACACTAGTATTGTTGGTATGTGTTCCATGGGGCTACCAAGAAATATCACGACTTTGGTAATAGGGGATGAGGCAGTCAATTTTAGATTTTGTATTAGGATGTACTACCTGTCATTAAGATAAGGAAAAACACCAAATACCTACTAGATTTTTTAATCCTCTTACCCATTCCAATATGTAGGTGGAATGATGTTTCCATGTATTTTTCCAATATTTTTCCACACACTCCTAGTGGGAATTACACGATAGGGGTAACCATTGATTGACTCATGAAATCGATGCATTTACTCCCTACCAAGGAGATAAAAAAGGTGGAATATATTTGGAACATGTATTTCTAAGAGATTGTGAGACTACATGGGGTTACCCATGTGGTTGTATCTAACAAGGTCCTAAGTTTCACGTCCATGTTCTAGAAGGTTTTGTAGGAAGTGATGGGTTCCAAAATTATATTGAGCATGACATATCATCTGCAAAAAGTTGTTCAAATAGAGAAGGATAACTAGGTTATTGAGTATATGCTTTGAGCTTGTGTGTTTTATTTTTTTAGATCTTGGGAAAAGCATTTGATTATGGTAAAGTTTTCATACAAAAATTTCTATCAGGACTCAATTAGTATGGAACCATTTGGTGATTCGTATGGGAAACCTTAAAAATAACTCTTGAATTGGGAAGAGTAGGGATAATGGTCCTTGGATGGGAAGAGTCTCATTAAACAGATGATTAATATGGTTTAATTGATCAAGAGGAGATTAGTCTCGACATTGAGTCACCATAGGTTTTATGCATACTATCATCAGTTTCCAATGGATATTGAGGTTGGTGATCAATTCTTTCCAAGAGTTTCACCTTTCTTGGTACATCGTTGATTAGGTATGTCGAGTAATATGGAACCAAGTTTGTGGTCCCATTTGAGATCATTAAAAGACTAGGAAGGGTGGCCCATCGGTTGGAATTTCCTTCTAGTTTGACATCTATACATGATGTGTTGAATGTTACCTAGTTGAGGTGGTATATACCCGATCATTACCATATTATTACATGGTAAGGTGCTGATCTTGAGACCGAAACCACTTTGATTGAGAATCCAGTTCAGATTATGGATTGTTGAGAGAAATTACTATGCAGTAAAATGATTTCTCTAGTATAGGTACTATGGAAGTGTGAACAATATATCCAAAAGATTTAAGAGAGGTAATTTTTTATGATTAAGTAGTGTCATTAAGTTTTTTAAAGTCTATAAATATGAGATATTTCTTGGGGCATAATTTTCTTATTATGGGTAGATTGTAACACCCTCTTAGGATATTTAGATACTCCCTTGGTTATTCATTGTTTTTCATTATTGATTGAGTTTTTCGGATGGAATCTTGGGGATAGAGATCCTTTAATATGTAAAATGAACTAATTTTCAGGGATGTATGTTTAATTGGATTGATGGAGTTTATGTATAAACATTTCAATGACTTAATGAGATACTTACCATGTTTGGAAAATGCTATGTGTAGGGTCTTTGGTCTTTTCTACTTAAAAATATTGTTTCTATAGTATTCTAGTCAATTACACACTATGTTAATGTATTGAACACCGTGTAATGTTCTTGATAGATACTGTGAAATAGGTTCATTATGTGAAAGGTTTACATTATGTGAACTATTTAAAGTTTGTGTATTTTTAAAAATTATATTTTAATAAAAACGATATGGGGTTTTCATTATATTCATGTTTTGTGGATTATATGATGTGTAATGGTATTAAACCTCATCTAATCATAATGAGTCTGGATTTTAGTGTGTCGCACAACTGATTTCCTATTACATTCCTTGGAAACCCTTATCTATGTCAACCTATTAGATCTAAGGGGTGATTTTAGAGACCTCAATCCATTCTGAATTGTTTCATTTAGAAATTCATGATTAGTATAGTTGTGGTTCATTTCTATGGAAATTTACACTTTTGTTCTTTGGGATTGGTTGTTTATGTGCTTTTGGATGTGGTTTTGTCCAAATTTTTGATCAAGTGTATTTTTATAATGATCCATTTTAGTTTCATTGCATGCCCTGCCATTTGAAGTCCATTATCATGATTAATAATCTATGTTGAGAAAGGAAGCTAGGTTAATACAAGTTTGAGGTATGTGTCTCTATAAAATGGGTTAATGCAATGAATTTATTTTTTTAATGGCCAATTCTTCTTGGTTATTCATTACTATGATGTGATATGTGTTTTCAATAGATTGATTAGAATTGAAAATGTTTTCAAAAAGGGGTTTTATTTGAAAGATGGTTTGATTTATTTGGAAATGGGGTTTCAAACACTGAAATTGATTGGATTTTAATTTAAAATGGTTTATAAAATTGTGATTATGGTTTTGAAAATTAATTTTTAAAATTGTCACATTTGGAACTTTGGGTGCATATGGAAAGATACATGAGTATACTTAGTGTGTGTGACACCACTATGAGGTAACCTTTAAGATATTGATGGAATGTGGAAGGAATAAATATTTTTTAGATCCAAAGTTATTCCTTTTTGGGATATTGAGTGTCTAGTTTATATTTACCAATAGTCTGGTTCCCAATATGTGCTGATTTTTCATTTTTGGTTATTTATAGAATGGTTGATTTTATCATTTATTGTTCCTCCAGGTTTTTTGAGTTTTTATGACACATATTTACATGGTAGGTTATATCATGGACATGTGTTTACTTGTATACCTATTGATTCATGGGTTTTCTTTCTTTCTTATATCACTTTTACGTGTCTTATTTTTGGTTTTAGATCATAAAAGGCTTTTATGAAAATCAAAGTGGAAAATGATTTATAAACTAATTATATTTTTAAAAATTCTTTATAAAACTATTTGTTTTTGAAAATATAGAACTATTTAATTCTTGATATTAAACCTTGTATAGACTCGATGGTGGTATCCTACTGTGTATTTTGATTACAACCTACTTTTTCTATTGGGTGTTTATAGATGTTGTATTGCAGGATATTGGTAAATGGAAGGGAACCCTATAGCATGTCAACTTGTCATTTGGTCTTTGCCTTTAGTTTTAGTTGTTTTTGAGGGGGATTTTTGTCATAAATAGACTTGTTGGTGTTTTTTATTCATCCTTTCAATTTTATCCATTTTAGATTTGATTGTATGGATTTGGTTATTTCTTTTTCTTCTGCATCTTACTCTAGTTGTATGTCTTGTTTCTCTATAGAAAAGGCCTATTCTGTTTTCTTGATTTACCTCACCATGTGATGGCCAACTCAGGTGTATGGTTTGGTTAACCTAGGTTAGTCAATTATATCTCAAAATAATATTCTATATATGATAAATTTTATTTCTTAATATATGTATTAATTATTGAAAAATTCCAATTTGTTATGACATAACCAGATTTTGGAATGTAATAAAAAATGATTATAATATTATATAATTATTTTACTATATATATATACACTATTTATATTTTCAAATATATATATGAAAGTATATTTTTTAAAATTTTAAATTTATAGAAAAAATATATTTTAATAGTGGTAAAAAATATATATTTTCATAAATATAAATATTATTAAATTTTATAAAATATTTATTTTTATCATATTTAGTAATTTTTAATGGTATATTTATATTTATTTCATATATTATTAATTTCATAAGATACCCAAATATTTAATTACTAACCTAACTAACTCATTTCTATTTAAATGTTCAATTTTATATTTTTAATGTATAGATTATTATCCTAATGTTCTTATTTCTCTAATTCATATTAGTTTTCAATATCCAATAAATACCTAATACTTCCTTCATTCATCATTAAAATAAATTCATCTCAAGTTGTTTTTTCTAAAATAATTATTTCGGTCATGACCCCCCTCCCTAAAAAGATACTGTAATGAGGGGAGAGAGATAGTGACCACACATGTCCCACCTCCAATAAGCATCGAGTTGGGGACTAGGTCTGAGGATACAATTAACATGCATATGAGAGACATTACCATCTAAGAGAACATGCAGAAGAGAGATATAAGAAGGATACACTAACTGAAACATTATCATACACATAAATATAAATAAATTCTAAGGGTAAACATGAATGGTCATACATAACCAATATAATTAAAAAAGACCACATGTACTAAAAATGTAAAGATGACACTGACCATGAGGTATAAAAATATCCTATAAAACCACGAGCTTGTAATATCTAGAATGATATCTAATATACTCTATATGAACATAAAATAGATTATATATATGTATGTTGAGCATAACTATACACTCAGTAGGATCCTCCCCTGATCCTCTCATGAAAAAGATAATCAAATCATTATAACTAAATTTAAACAACCGTTGAACTAACACATCACCTAAACAGGTATACTAAGATCCTAGAATCACGATGGGTAACTCAAAAAATGTATCACATACAAGATTTAATATAATATAATAATGAATAATCAAGGGTTCCCCACCCACTTAACCACTTTTTTACCGCTCTTCCCCAATGTCGCATGTCCAGAACCATCTCTTTCTAAAATAGGTCAGCCTAAAGAAACCTAGGAAAGGAATCAGAACATGCACCTCATGCATCATATCATCACATCATTAATATAGAATAACCTTATATAGTAAACAAGATGTCTTTGGGAGCCACCAAAACCTATATGACATGGATCAAACACCGGGTATTATACCTCAATCCATCATAGCCTATATACTAAGTGGTCACCTCCTTCCATCACCACCTATACATGTCATACCAATAATAATAATTTGTACACTATATTTGGAGATAATTCTATGTGAAATAAGAAAAATACATCAAATCTCTATACACATATATATGGGAAAACTAACCACCATGCATATCAGCACATGTAACTTCCAAGAGAGGAGAATAGAGCTATAGGGGGTAGTATTTCATCCATCCTACCAATGAGATATTAAAGAAAACACCCTCATAGTGTACAATAGGTGTCAGTTTCACTAACCGACATGGGTGGGAAAAATATGAAATCACAGAATATACCATTTATAATATATCTCATAACCACACTATGGGAATAACCAAGTCTTAAAATTAACTGCATTTAACATCACTCAGACTCCCAACTGCCTCAACTATGACCAGATATCCTATAAACATATAATTGTTTAAGGAAATACATTTATTACATATTTATTTTAATCATTTCATTTATTTAGTTAATTCATTAGCCATTAATTAACCATTATCATTTTTCGACATTACATTATATTATTAATCAGATTAATTTCCATGCCCTCCAATCATAACCAAAAAAGTCCAAAATTATCATGATTAACATCATTTGAGAATTTTCATTGTGTAATCAGTAACCCTATGGGTTAATAATTATTTATTCATATTTAGAATCATTCCATTGTCTAGGTACTCAAGGAAACCAACCTAAGGTACCACCAATCGAAAACATGTAACCAAACACATCTAGCTGCCTCATGTAATGGGTAAAGTATTTCATATAAAACAAGCAACCCAAAAATTGGACATTAATCAGATTAATATGATATAATCCCATCTTTCAGCATCACATCAATGAGTATGCCAAACATCATCTCATTCCATCATCTCTAGTTTCATCTCTGACACCAACATGCATATCCTGATGCATCTCCTCAGCACATGCACTAAATGATGCCACATCATCTGGGCCTACCTATCAACATATCTCATTATTCATCCTAGGATCATCCATCACTAGGCATATCAAATTCGGGACTCCCTTCCACATATCTCATTGCAATGGGAATCACACATCTAGATTACATCACAAAAGTAGTAGGAAGAAACAAGAACACCCACCATGGAAACCTATGCCCAAAAACAAGGCATCCTAACTTTACACATAAATGAGCCCTCATGGCTCCAACCCAAGGCACTCAAACATGATTTGAAATTTTGAAACTAAATCCCTATCAATTATATTTATCAAATAACTGGTTAATTTTCCATCTTGAATTAAAATATTAATTTTTCATAGGTTCCATATACACAAAACATAAGGCATCAAGTTATAACAAGATATCAAAATCTAAAAATTCTCGTATCTTTAAAACCAATTTCATTATACTGTGAGAAATACCATTCTCATTTAAAATTACTTTTAATTTATTATGCACAATAATGAAATTTTTTCAAAATATTTATCAATTCCAATAAAACAAGAAATATTATTTTAAATTAAACATGTGCAATACACTAATTCGATTATCATCAATTTATAAGAAACATCGAATTCAATTAGGCCTCTTTATTATATTATAAATCAAATTAATTGTCAATTAATACTGTATTTACTTTTTTTATCCAATTTCAACATGCTAATTCAAGAATAGAAACATGCTAACAAATAATATAATATATATCACACTATCTAATAGAAGAAGAGGCAACCTACTATCATGGAATAAAGAATAAACATATGATCACTATAACCCATTTATTTATTGATATAGTTTAATAATTATTTGGTTATTTCCATTTCCATATAAGGTATAAACCTTTAAAACTCTATGATTGAACTTAAATAAATAGGAGAATAAATGAATCTATTACATCAAAAGACCAATGTTCTTCGCATGAGAACATACCAACATTATGGATCTCCAATCACCTATCCCTAAAGATGCTACATCCATTCAAGAATGTTGATAAACAAATTCATAATTATAAAACCATGTAATATCTATTAGAAACATGGAGGTGATCCAAAATTACATTCTAAGAATGAATGGGAGGAAATGAAACCTACCAATCATAGATTGATATAAAATGAAGAAATAATACATGCTTGATTCCCAATGATTAATGATGGAAGCCAAGGGTCAATCCCCATCAGAGGAATCCCAAAATCCTAAAGAGGGATCCCATGGATCTCCTAGAATAGGGAGAATAGTAATAGTGTTTTAGAATTCTTGATTCTATAAAACTTCTATAGAATCATTTTACATGGAATTTTCATGATGTGAAACCCTTTTACATCATGTAAATGTTGTGTTTTATGATCCTCTAAGAAACATTTCACCTTGGGCCATTAAACATAAAACATTTACACAAGTGTAACACCTTGTGAACATACCTCAACAAGCCATGAACTATGAACACATGACATGGAACGTGTAAACAACTTGTATTGTCCTTACTTACATCTTCTTACAGCTGAACCCCTCCATAGTCACTCAGTGCCTCCATCGAGAACCATGAGATTCAGAAACATGCAAAGGGACATACTACATGGATATGTTCCCTTACAATAGATACCTCACAAAAAATTATCATCCTCAAGAATCAAATAGAAAAGCTATAGAGGAATGAAAATGGGTCATCTGTATATCCACCTTGAGAAATACCTCTCAAATATTTCACTATCACAGGGGCTCAACCAGCTCATTAGAGGAAAAAATTTCAAAATGACACAACAACAACAACTAGACCCTAAACACTCTTCTAATGGATATAACCCTCAAATAAGAGTAAATACAGAATAAGAAACAAGATGGAACAATATCATTAACCGTAAATGATAATATTTACAAGTGAACAACGTTATAAGAGAAGATATAAACATAAAATAGCTCAGGGTAATATGTGCACATATGCGACTCACATTACTTGGTACTCTCATCCAGGACACCATGCCACTATAAGACACAAACCAAGGGTATTTAAGGACTATATATAAAGATATCATGGACATACTAGATATCTATAGGCCACTCTTCAAATTTTTCATCATCATCATCAATATCGATCTCAACCTAATTGATTAAATGATATTCATCATGAAGATAACAATGAAGTCAAGAAACATTAAAACATTGTGTATCCAGCTCATCTGTAGGTGAAATTCTATCTGATATTCTGTAGCTCTAACACATGCCAACACCACGAATGTCCCAACAAACTAAGGAGGAATCTTACTCCCATGATAAATTATTCACTTCCCTTGATGATGAGTGGCCTTTAGAAACATGTGATCACCAATTGTGAACTCTAAAGGTTTCCTCGTATGATTAAAATAGGACTTTTGATGATCCTATGATTCCTTTATCCTATTATGAATTTCCTCTACAATATTTTTTATATTCTATACCAGTTATGGGACATAAATTTTTAAATATATGACCCTAGTCCATCATAATGGATAATGAAATGGTCAACCATACAAAGCTTCAAATGGAACTATTCTAATGATGGAGTGGAAATTATAATTTTATTAAACTCAACCATGAGAAGGTTCCTCATCCACAAGACTCCATAATTTAGGACACTAGATCACAATGTGTCTTCAAGAGTAAATATATCCCACTCTTTCAAACCATCTATCATTGGATAGAAATCCATGATAAGGCATAAATTAGATCCAATAACGTGTTGGAGACCTCCCTACACCGTAGAGGTAAAATGAGTATCATGATCTATATTGACCATCCTTGGTAATCTATAGAGTCACACCCCCTTTTCTAGACCCCACCTTTACAAAAACATTACTAATATCAACTCCCCATTAAAAAAAAGTTTCATAATATTTTCAATTGATCCAATATCATAGATATTTCATCATAGACACTCTTATATGAAGTTAAATTGGAAACATAGTCCATTGAGATTTCCTCTCACTTCCACTAGAGAACATACAGTGGATAGAGAAAACCACTAGGAACACATTTCTCAAACTTCATCTTTAGGATTAACAAGCATCAAGAAACAAAAATTCAACTCTATGCTTCATCCTAGTCAAACAAAACTAACCTATCCAAACTTGATACAAAATTTTAACATCAACATGTACCACTAAAGGAAATATATGGAACTCATAGAGAACCATATAACACATCACCAAATGAATGAAAATAATTCCTTAGAACAACAAACAATTCTCTCCATCCTTAGACCATCCATTAGGGGAATCAACAAAACAACTAGATCTATCCAGTTCTCCACCTCATAATTACTCAACCAAAACACCTCCACCTGCTGCACAAATGATGACTATATTATCATTTGGAAAATAAAACCTCTTCCTAAAACCTCTCCCATATCTAGATGCATAATCAAGAGTGCTTTTATCACACTCTATGAATATCCGGATTGATGCACATCACCACTTTTGACTTCATTTTAGCGCTTTGGCTACAACATTTACCATTCCTTGAATGTCTAAAATATCAGTGTTCTAATCCAACAAGAATTCCATTAACTAACACTAATGAAAGTTCAAGTCATGCTGGGAAAGAAATAAATCAAGTTATTCTTATTAGTAAAAAACAAAAAATGATCATAGATGAGGTAATGTCACCAAAAATTTAAAGAAAACACCACCTCCTCTAACTCAAGATAATGGGTTGAATTGTTATTCTCAAGTTTATTTAAATGAATATACACATAAGAAATAATTTATTTATTTTATATAAGAATTAATACTAAGATAAGACCCAAAAAATAACAAAAATCCTCAAACTGAACTCATTATGATGGAAAACAAAGGGAGCACTGAATAACTTCTCCATAAGGTACTCAAAATATTCCTGACTCTAGTCACTCCACAAGAACTCTTAATCCTTTCTGGTCAAGTATATCAAAGGAGTCATAGACTGAGAGAAATTGGCTATTAATCTCTTTTAAAATCCTATAATAGAAAGGAATATTTTAACTTATTCCAATGTCTTGGGGGATTCCCAAGACACAATTTCCTCTATATTTGAATGATCCACAACTAATCCCAGTTGGGACATGACATCCCCCAAGAAGAATATTTCACAATAACATAACTTACACTTTGAAAACTTCCTAAATAGATACTCATGAAAATGAACTCCCAACATGTCATGTATATGGTCTAATTTTTCCTCTATAGGCAATGAGTATATATGGATATCATTAATGAAACACACTATGAATATATCTGGGAACTCTCTGAACACTTATTTCATCAACCCCATGAACACAGATGAAGAATTCATCACACTAAAAAACATCACAATGAATTCATAAACACCATGAATACAATTGAAATAAGTCTTATGAATATCCTCATCCTTCACCCATATATGATGATATCATAACCACAAATCAATCTTTAGGAACCAACATGATCCATTTAGTTGATTGAATAAATCATCAATCCATAAAAAAGGATAGCGATTCTTCACTATCACATAGTTGAGGTGATGATAATTGATAAAAATATGAAAACCACCATAGAAATTATTTGTAAACAAAAATGGTGCACCCCAATGTTTCACACTCATTAAAAAAACATCAAAATCATAGATCATTATTATGTACTTACAACTATTGTAACTCATAAGGAATCATTCTATATTAGGACTTTATGATATAAGACAGGCTTGGATGTAGCTCAATCCCAAACTAAAACTCCCATAGAGGGGCTAATGTAAGAACCTCCTCTAGATCAAGGTACCCTTCCACAACCCTAGGAAACAAAAACTATTGAAACTCCAATGAGATCATCATAAACTCGAGTATCCAATATCATAATGATAAAATATTCCTCTGACCCATTTAAGGGTTTGCTCGTCAATAAACATTGTTGGATCTCTATTGCCGTCACAAGACAAAGCCTTCCTCCTGATGAAATCCTCACTAGACTACACCAAATATAATAAATCATTGATGTTGATGATGTCATATGGATATAACTAAAAACATATGAAATATCCCTAGGATAGGTGATACCTCATCACTACCTCACAGTCTCTATACACTATATACAAGACATCTCGACCACAAACTGGCATACTCAGAACCAATGGAACTGAAAACCTCTTTACCCCATGACCTAAATCATGGATTGGGGTAGATTTTATAAAGGGGTGTGTCACTCTTGAATCAAAAAATTCATGAAACCGTGTATATAATAAGAAAATGGTACCTCAAATGATGTATGCCTTGCATGGAAATGGAAATGGGAAAGCATGAAGCTAAAAATAACCCAATCCATGGCCTCACAAAACCTACTGATGGAAACATACACACTTGTGATTTGATCTCTAGGGAAAGTGAGTGTCTCAGGTCAATAATCTGTCTACCACATTTCCTCTCCCCTGATGCCAATATGGAGCACCCTACTGCTACTACCTTGGACAAAATTGCCTCAATGGAGGACCCTAAAGTGGAACAACTAGATCCGGATAACTGTTCAAAAAAATCAGAAATATCTCTACTGATGACCTCTACCTTCACAATAAAATCATACGTATGACCACTTGTCACAAGTCTGAGTGCCTTCAACCCAAGATAAACAGGATGATGGGGGATATGACCTACCCCTAGATGACTGAAATCTCTTCAGTCCTAAAAACTGGGATTCCTGAAATACAACTCTACTTTACAAGGAATCTAAAAGACTCCCCTCTCATGATGATCCAGTTTGGGCTAGAATCCTCTCAATAAACACTTATATTTCCATCACCTTGTGATACATCTTTAGTATAAATTGGGTGATCCAGTGCTAGATCTATGGATAAAAATACTCCCTAATATCCCTCACCTTGGCCACCTCATATAGATACTTTTCTGATGAATGTGGGAGAAAAGTACAATAACAGATCCTAGTTTTTTTGCACTAGTACTACCCTATCTAAGGGTATGGAGTTACTAGATACTTTCCACCATAGTGATCAAATAAATAAATATTTCTCATAATTGGACTTAGAAATTCTCCCATGATACTGTATAATCCTAGCATTCCCCTGAGAACAAGAACCACTACTACCTCTTTCTCTCTATGAAGAATTGTCATACCTAATGAATTTCAGTGATTCTTATGAGCACAAATCAAACTGAAAGCTATCACAACCCCATAAAACTTATATTATATGATTGAAAATGAAATGGATCCCTCATACTTCTATTGAATCTGGAACTATATCTCTCAAACATTCCTCCTCCAATTGTGGTCATCGTCGACCTCTACTCTATAGAGATCTGTTGACACATCATGATGTACATCTTTGGTGAGAACCTGATGTGGACATTGGCATGAATATATTCATAAAAAAATAAAAAACTTTCAAAACTCTATATCATGGAATATGATATTCATATCATTAATTAACTAGTTATTGTATCATCTTTTAAAGGTTTTAAATTAACCCAAGGTCTTCCAATTTCAAACATAGGCACAATGATGAATGATGAATGATTCTTCCCTAGGTAACTACCATAAAAACTATATAACTTCTTTTAGTATGATCAGTAAAATTAATGGTCTTTGAATTATATGAAAGTGGTCCTTAAATGCCCATTTTTCATCGGGTCTTCTAGTTTTACATCCCTTACTAAACTTAACTGGCACTGTTTCCCTACCAACCGATGCAACCTCACTTGTGACTAAATCCAAAAACCATCTAATCCCTCAACCTAAACCATTCATACTTCTCTGTGATGATTAAATACTCATAAAGATACCACAATGAGGGGAGATATATTGTAACTTCCCATGTCTTTCTTCCAGTAGTCCCTAGATTGGCGACTAGAAATGAGGATATAATAAATATGCATATGGGAGGGATTACACTATAAGAGAACATGTAGAAGAGAGAGATAATAGGAAAGACCAAGTAATACATAATATATATATATATATATATATAATGGAATCCCAAGAGTAAACATGAAATGTCATATCACACCAATATACCTATAAAGAAACTACAAGTATAAAAAATGAAACAGATCCCATGACTAGGAATCCCAAACAGATCCTACAATACCATGAGCTACTAATATCCACACTCTCCAACATGATCCAACTAAATTAAAAAAAATTATATATACATAGGGTGAGAATAAAATTATACTTATTTGGATCCTCCTCTGAACCTGTCATGTAAAAGATAATGAAATCATTCTAAATCATAATGAACAACTATGAAACTAACTCATAACCTAAACATCTATACTATATTCTTGGCCTCACCACGGAAAACTCTCATCAAGTATCAAGTACATGAGATTATATAATATAATAAAAACACATCAAGGGTACCATTATACCACTTCCATATATGTTTTCCGCTCTACCCCAACATCACACATTTTGATCCATCTCTCTCCAAAATAGACCATCTCAAAGACAAGTGGGAAAGGAGTCACATCATTTACTTCATGAATCTTATAATCACAACATCACATATCACATCACCATATATAATAACCATTTATTATACATTTTTCTCTATAACCCATATGATATATATCAAACATCAAATATTAAAACTCATTATATCATAACCCATACTTTAAAATAAGTACTTAATTCTATCACTACCTATATATGTTATAACTAAAATAATTCTTTTGATACTATATACAAAGATACATGTGTGTAAAATAACCACAAGACATCACATCACTCTACAGTCATATATAGGAAAAATCCACCATGAATATTGGAAAATGTAACTACCAAGAGAAAAGAGCGAGGAAAGAGGTGGTAGTCATCTATCTATCCTCATACTAGGATGTTGGGGAAAACACCCTTCTAGAGTCCACTGGGTGCCAGTTTCCCTAAACGACATGGGTGGGGAAGTGTATGAAATTAAAAAATATACATGATATAATATAACTCACAACCACAATATGTTCATAACTTATTCTTTGCCTCAACTGTAGCTAAAATTTCCCAGACTCTGAGATGCCGCTGTTAAGACCATATATCCTATAAACACAGAATAATTTAAATAGATACATTAATTACAAATTTATTTTCACAATTTAATTTAATTAATTAGTTTAATATCCATAAATTAACCATTTAAATTATTCCACATTATATTACATTAATCATCTGATTAATGTACATACCCTTTAGGAATAACCAAACCGAGTCCACAATTTATCAAGATTAACATATTTTTATAATTTTAATTCCATAACTAAAAAACCCATGGGTAAAGAGTTATTTATTAATATTTGTAATCATTCAATAATCTAGGTACTCTGGGAAAACCATCCTAATCTACCAATAAGAGGAAACATGCAACCAAGAACATCTTATGGCCTCATGAAATGAGGAAAATAATTTAGATAAAATAAGAAACCTAGTCATATTTCATTAAAAATATCCATATGTGATCATACCATCTCTCAACATCAAATAAATGGGTAAGAAAAAATTCAAACAATTCCATCATCTCTAATGTCATATCTAAAACCCATATGAACCTCTTCACGCATCTCACCATTATAGGGGTTGACTACTTCCACATCATCCATGCCTCCTCTCCTAGATATCACATCAACCATCCCTAGATCATATCACATTAAATCCTTCTCAACCCATATGACATCACATATTGATGCTCACATACAGAGAACATAAAAAAAGTAGTAAGAACAGAAAATTGAGTTGAATAGGAAAATCTAGGGCCTAATACAAGGCATAGAGCCTTCACACATAAACGATCTCTCCCGGCTCTAGAAAAAGGAACATGCCCTTCTCAATGAAAAATGAAACTCAATTCCTATCAATTATCTTTATAAGAAAATCACTTCTTATTCCATCATGAATTAATAGATTAATCACTCACCAGTTCAAACTATCAGAAACCTATGGCCTTAAGATATAACATTCTACAAAAATCTAAATGTGCTATTATCATTAAAAATAGTTTCAGAAAATTATTAGAAGTAACCTTATAATTTATAATTTATTTTAAGTTATTATAAAAAATAATAAACATGCTTAACATTATTTTTCAATTCCATTAACACATGGATGACCATTTTAAATTCCACATGCACAATGCATTAATATTCTTATCATAAAATTACACGAAACTCTAGATTAAATCTAAGAATATTCATTAAGTTAATATGAAAATTAATTATCAATCAATTAAGGTTTTATGTTATTTACCAATTTCAACATTATTATCTATGAATTAGAACGTTCTAGAAAATAAAATCATTGATAACACACTATCTAGAAAAGCAATAAGAAACTACTATAATGATACAAAGTATCAACATGTGACAACTACAATCCATTTATTTATTAATATAGTTTAATAATTAACAGGTCAATTATATTTTCATACAAAGGGAAATACCATTCAAAATCCACGATTACACTTAAATAATTAAGAGAAGAAATGAATCCCCAATCTCAAAGGTGTCAATGTTAATCACATGTGAGCAGACTAATGTAATATATCTATGATCACCTATCTTGAAATAATATTCATCAATCCAAAGATGTTGTATCCCAACTGCACAGAAAAACATGAAAAATCCATTAGAACCGTGGATATGAAACTCCATTTCATGGAATGAAGAAACTGTAGGAAACAAGACTGATTAGGGAGAACCTGCTAAAACTAACTGAATAAACCCACCATGAATCACCACATAATGAAGAAGAAAGGAAACGATCCATCCTCATTGAAGGAATATCAAAATATTGAATAGGGTTCCACTTGATCGCTTGGAATTAGGATATTGGGATTAGGTTTTATAAAATACTAGGTCTCTAGACCTTTTATAGATGCACTTCAAAGGTAATTTACAATGTGTGAAAAACTTTCACACCATGTAATTATTGAGTTTTAAGATCTACAAAAAAAGAAATCCATAATACCATTTAATATCGATAAATTTCAAACTTTTAGCACTCTGTGAACCTGCCTAAAAAAGATGTGAACTAAGAATACATGTTGTGAAACACTTATAGAGCATGTATTCTAACTGATTCTAGCTTTTAGTAGTTTAACCCCTCTAGAATCACTTTGAGCCTCCTCTATGAAAAAATAACTTCAGAAAAAAACAATGGTTCAGACTATATGAATGTGGGACTTTATAATTTAAATTAATATAAAAAATTCATATTTTCTTTTTGGAGTATTTTTCACGGTTGAGATTATTTTATGAGATCAAATTGATCCTAATTTTTCTATTCAAGTGATATTAATTTTTATGTTTATTTCAAATTTTATTATATTTAATTTAATTTGGAATATTTATGTTCTAAATATAATCTTAAAAATTAATATGATGAAGTGTTTTTGGTTTTTATTATGTAGTGAATGAGTTTAATAATAAACAATTTAAGTATATTTGAAACATTTTCATTTAGAAGGATATTTCCATATTTAAATGTTTGGTTTTTTGTATTATCTCATTCGAAACAATAATCAATGTGTCAAGAGATAAATAGAACATTGAGATTAAAATTAATCATCATCCAAAGGAACTATTATGATCAATTTTATCCCAACATTGTTCCATTGTAGACCACCTTCATCAATGTATAGAATATTAAGAACCACTATGAGCGTTGTCACAAAATGTAATCATCAACCCAAAATTCATGTATAAAACATCTAAAATAACCATTCATCATCTGTATCCATTATATAATAAAAAATATCAAAAAAAACTGATAAAATAACACAATAATCCACAGGCGATCTGAAATAGGCAACATGGACAAAATAATATCTAGAGAACAAAAAACCATATGAAACAAAATCAAATTAAAAAATAAAAACTATTAATCAAACTACAACCTTTGGGATTCAAAAAATATATAACTAGTAGAATATATCACATAACACATCAGATGTGAGTGAGATGACAGTGAGGGGAACTATATATTGTATTAAAATAATCTATTAAAAAATAATTACCAAGATTTCCAATAATGGTCTAATATTTGATAAAGAATAATATTTAAAAAATATAAGTATTATCATATTTCATTTGTACACGGTGAATGATTTTTCTCTAGGATGATTTTACTATTAAATCAATATTGCATCATATTTTCCAACTAATTTATTTATTTTATAGTTTTTACATAAAATTAAAAATTACTCCGAAATTAAATGTGATAACTTGATGAAAAATTTGTAACATATTTTATAAGAATAAATTTATAAATATGATATGAGTAATGTTTTAAAAATCCTAAAATATGTGACAATTTAGGTTCTAATTTTATAATAAAATCCTAACCTATGAAAAATAAAATTATCGGATTTTTAAATTTCTCTATATATTTTTAAAATCAATTTTTTTAAGTAAATATATTTTCAAATATATATATTTTTAAAAAAAATATTATAGCATATATTACATGTCTTATTTTAAAATTCACCTAAAATAAAACATTATTAAAAAAAATGGAAAAAAATTAATTATTCACTGAGGATCATATTTTCATTGAAAATATACACTAATATTTTTTTCATAATAAAGTTTAATAATATTTAAATTCATTATTCATGTTGAATTTAAAATATTAAAATTTTATTAGAATCTATAAAACACATTACCAAGTCAACTATTATATTTATATTAAAATAATTAAAATATTATATTTATAATATTAAATATTCTATTATGATATTTGATATTCACATATTGATATTTACTTTATTATATAACTATTTATAGAATTAATCAGAATAATCACATTATTATTCTAATAGTTGGGTCACTATTCTAAATACTAAACTTTCCATGGTCATATTACCATTAGTTATCCAATATATACCCCTTAAATCCTATATATTTTATTCACTTTTCTTTCTATCGAGGATTATTATATTTCATTTAAAAAAATCATACAATGTTTATTTACATATAAATACATATTACTAAAGATTACAAAAATATGTAATTTATAAATTTTTATGTCTCTATATATTTAAATGTTATGATGATTTTACATTAATATATTTATTATCCCATTTTACTTATTTTACTCCTTTGAAATTTATTATTCATTTTTATAAATTTTTTAGTACAGATTAAATAAAATTATGCTTATTTTTACTATATAGTATATGTGAATTATTTATAACTTATAATATTCTTTATAAAGAATGATATAAGACACATATATATTTAGAAAGAAATTTTAAATTAAACAGTATAGGTTTTTACAAGTTTTCAGTTTTACATTTTTTTCCAGCATTTATATGTATTTTTTATGATTATAATGTTTATGATTATACATTACTCATATAATTGTGGTAAAAAATATTCATTACATAGAATTTTGGTAGTGTATATTTATATTTTAAAAGTTTAATTCATTTCTTATATGTGTCATAATATACCATTGGTTCTAGTCTCCATACCATAACATATTGAAGGTGGGATTTAGTGGGTCAAAACTAATCTCGTGTCAATATACTAGGGAGTCACATTTGGATTTGGTTATGAAAAAAAATTATAAATATCTATGATGATTAATATTTTTTTATACTTTAGAGAAATTAAATAAATTAATAATATTAATTTAATAGCAATGTGTAACTATATATTAATCTTCAAGATCAATAGATTAATTTAGCATTAATTTTTTGGAATATTAATTATAACACCTAATTTATTGGTTGATAAATGATTTGTACTATTTGTTAATTATTTTCATTAATTCACTAAGAATGAGAAATATATTTTTATCAAGTGAATTAATCATTATCAAATGGTTGATAATGTTAACTTCAATTAAAAAAATTATAATATGTCAAAAATTATTAACATAAAACTGTTTTTTATTAAAACATCACCAAAGAAGATACAATCTCATTTATGATCATTAATATTTAATTAATATTTATTGTTGTGTATAATGAATTCAGATATGTCGGAATCTACTATGTAAACATTGTTATTCATTAACTAATTAGTAATGTATGATTTAATAATTTTTTATATCCATCTTTTTACTTATATTAAATAATAATAATTTTTCCTTAAATGACTTATAAATGAACAATGGCATAGAATACCAAACATCTAAATTCATTTTGTTTTTTTTTAATTTTCTAATTGTAGTTGTTCATATTTAGACCACATTTTTTTGTTCCATTTTCAATTTTCATTTGATATATTATAATTATCACCGTGTGCATCATATTTTTCATGTTCATGACTATGTCAACTATTACCATATCATAAAATTAAATAATGATATTTATATATTAATATTTTCATCAATGATATTAATTTTTTATCATTCCATCATGAATAATAATTAGGTTTACATTAATTATTTCTGTACGAATAATGTATGAATTTTGTTTCTAATATTTTTTAAATAATATTTTCATGAAATAATTTTTATAAAACAATTTTTGAAGCATGAAATGTATAAAATATTTTTATTCTCCACAAATTGTATTAAATATACATATAAATTATTGATTTTATTTTATTACAAAAATTATATCCACATTCCATCATAAAATATTGGAAATTTATATATAATCATTCATAATGAACCTCTAGTATGATTACCAACCACAAGTAGTAAAAAAATTCCTAAAATATTTAGGATTTTTTTGTTACTTTCAGGATAAAATATCAATTATTAATATCCATAAAGAGAATTCAATGGTAGAATATATTTTATTTGTAACTATTTTTATTTTATGATTATTATCCGCATTAATCATCTCACCCTAGAAATTTTCATCTATAATAAGTATTACACTAAGGATCCATGAAATTTAAATATTTTCTATAAATGTGAAGAGAGTTAATTAAGATTTAGAAATGGGATTCAAGAAAAATAAATTCTACATAATAACTAAAAATTTTTAGTTAAGGACGTATAATTATGAAAAAACATTGAAAAATTGTTACTAAAAAGTGCATTAAGAAAATGAAATAGAGAGAAATCCCAACTTCCACTTATATGAAAAATAAAATAAAGACTGATTTAGTGGGATATTGAGTTAATAATACATTTTAATTATCACAGTTGTATAAATAATTCATTACACTATTGGAATGATATAATATCCTACATCACTTATTTGTGAATAATAGATACTAATGGAAATTAAATTTGGAATTTAAGCTCATATGAACCTCAAATTGTTGGAATAATATCATATATCAATATCATATTCCTTTAAAAACACTAATTAATTATAAATCTAAAAATATGATATACAAATTAAATATAATTAGATAATACCATAATTATCAATATTATTATATTTAACATCATTAAAAATATTAATTATAATTTTATTTATATAAATCAAAAATTTAATGTTAATATAATCCTCAAAGAATGATGGAAATAATTTTTAATGAATTTATTTTCTATAATTAATTTATAAAACTTACTATATGAATGAATATGAATTATGAAATAATTATAACATCATTACATAATTAAAGTTATTAGTTACTACCTTTTTCATTCATGATATGTCTAAAAACTATTTGTAATGGCTACTATAGTTGTATTTAAATAAATATGAAACATTTTCACTAACCTATTTTTTTGTGGGAACATTGGTAATATCTAAATGGTTTAATGGTATATCTCTATACCCATAAGTATTGGAAGAAAAAATCACTATATATCAGATATCCTAAGATATGAATTAATAATATGAAATGAAAAATTATAAAACATGAAATTTCTCACTATCCATGTAATATATTTTCCAATATTGAGGTTGACCATAATTACATAATAGTGACCTACTAATTCCATCATAAAAGGTATCCTCTAGCCATTGGAATGATTAAATTATTTTGTAGGACCCTTTCTCCATCAATTTTTTTTCTATAATATCCTCTATAAAGATGAATAATTATGGTATAATATATTTTTTTTTCTCAAAGAACAATACCCAGTGTATCCCAATGAGGTCCAGGAAATATAATTTATTGAACTCCATCATTTAATGAAAGATATTATTAGATTCATGTCATTTTATAATTTATGAAAAAACTATTCTGGATCCATTATTCTATCAATTTAAAAGAATAAATCACTAATAACATGATTTTTAGAAACCATATTTAATAATATATATATATATATATCATCACATGAAGAATCAATAAGTTAAAGTGGCTTGATAATTTCAATAAAAAATTAGATTGAATGACATCCTTTATCATTAAAAGTAATCATATAGAAATGGTTTTATATACCATGAACCAATACAATCTACAAAAATATGCCTAATTTGACACCCTCATATTTTATGGAATATGGCAAGGTTGGTTTTATGGGAGAAATAGGGATATTGAAATGATACCTTATATGTAACTAGATTCTATAGTGTGGTGTATATTATTCCCCATTACCTATGCAGTTGTGGTCAGGTTGGGGAATTGTGGTATAGAAGTAATATTTGATAGTTTTTTTAATTTTGGAAATGTTATACCATAGAGCATTATCTATGGAGTGGAGGCTAGAAGTTTGAGATCATGCAGATATACTAAATTAGGATTCATTATTCCTTGGAGTGTTTTTGTAGTGTAGTTTTCATGAGTGGTATTTGAGGAAACATTGTATTTATGACCATTATATCATAGTCAATTTCAATGGTTTATAGGATTTAACTATTTACCATGATATAGATACCATAAAATATTTTGACTTTAAAATAAATTGGTGTGTCCATCTCCCATTATCTATAGTCCATTATAATTTGGGACCCATTACATCATAGCCATATATGCTGCACAATGATACATGTTATTAATGATTTACTACAAATTATTGTGTCCCCATAAACCCTTTATTCTTCTATCCCTTTATCTTGAACATTAGGCTATTCAAGGGAATCCTCAAGAGTAATATTAGGGGTAAAAATATTTGATTCATCCCCAAACATGGAGGATGAACACATGGTGATTCTATGTGAATTAATATAGAATTATTCTTTCTTTTCATCACTTCTTCATGGGGTTTCCCTCCATTATTCTCCTCATAAGGAAAAAAAACCACTGAATATGATGAGAGATTTATTTTTTGGGGTATTTAATGGGACCCTTGGCATATAGTCTTGTCCTAATTAGTGCATGGAAATCATTTGAGTATTATATTCTAATAAATCATGGTTTTGGGATCATATACTTGAGGTTAGAATCTCAATAATATATAAATCCATTAGATATTTTTATTGGTAAGATATTATTCTATGTGCCTTGGAAATCTGATATCAATAATTAATGTGTGTTTCTTGTGGGTGTGTGTGTTTGCGTGTGTCGTTATGGGAACCATACTTGATATGATTAGTTAATTTTACTAGGATATGACTTGTATGTGGGTGATTCATAGACTATGGAACATGTATAAAGTATAATGATGGTTATTTTTTTTCAGAATTGGATAAATTTTCCCTTAAAAGGGGGGTCTTAGTGTTGTTGATAAGTTTATGGACCAAAAAAATATTGATGGTAGTAGCCAGATTTCTCAAACATGATTAAACGAAATTAGAGTAGTCCCTGAAGGGATAAAGTGTATCTAATGTTTCTAGATGATGACATGGAATACTGACTATAGATGGGTTATCATAAAATAAATCATTATTAATGTTAGGTGGCCATACCATTATGAAATGATAGACAACCACCTTAGGGTGGGGTGTTAGGGTTCAATTATAGATGAATACCACAAGGTTGGAAATGAGGTGATCCTAAAAGGTGGAACATAGAGATATGACTGGTGGTAATAGGGTGATGAACTGACATGTATAACATAGGGAAAGTTTGTTACATGTACTGACTGATAAAAGCATCCTTACATTAGTAGTTCTAATGTTTGTGGGCCCGATGATCATGGTATATTTGTTAGAACTTGAAAAAATGTCATTTATGTGATTTAGTGTTTACTTATACATTAGATCATGTTGTGGAAGACCCCATATGTTTATGAATTCCATTATGTTAAGTATATATTGGTGGTTTCCTATATTATTTACACTCACACAATATATTGGAATATTTATCCAGGTGTATACTTTATGATTAGAGATCTATATAAGTGAAATTACTTAGTGATAATGAGTTTTTGAGATGGATATTATTATTTGGAGGTGGTACCAAGATAGAAACCTAAGTAATTTCTTGATTTTATTATTTATATTTTAAGTTGGTTACATATACATCTATTTGAATTGAAAAATTGTGGGTCCATGGATTACTACATTATGTGACACTTTGATACCATACATTCCATTTTTTAAAGAACTATTTTTTAGTTCATAGTGACATATTATACTATTATTATTTTCTTGATTTGATTATGAAGTTCAGTTCTAGATTTTGAGGGTATAATATCTCCACTGCACCACTCAGACCCTCTCTATTAGTGATGAAACCCATGTATATGTGCTGGTATGCATGAGGTCATGTGGAACTTCCACCTATAGTAGGGGATTTATGTAAGGTCATTTCAAAGTGGAATTATATGAGGGGTTTTCAATTTAATTTTTATTTTTGATTATGTTTGAGGAAACATATAAGGGATTCAGGCTATGTAAAAACTGTATAGGGGAGTCACATTAGTTCTTAGATAACTCTTATATGATGGACCTCTACATAACTAGTGTCGGGACTACTGTTATAATTGAGTAATTATGGATTCATATTGATCTTGAAAATTTTTCTTTGTTAGTGTTTAAGTGATTTTTTTAGTATTAATGAATTTTTACTAGGCATGTTGGATCACATTTAATATATATTCAAGCTTATTATTGTTCATAATAGTTCAATTAATTGAATTTCTATACCTATTAATTGTTTTTCTGTGATATATTGTATCAACATTTTGGTTTCTTGGACAAGAACATGATTTTGGTTATATATATTTTTATTTATATATTTTATTATTCCTAATGTGCATGAAAAGAAAATAATGTGTAGACCATTGGTATTACTATGTGGATTTATCTTATAATTATGGTTACTAATTGTATATAAGACATCCTAAAAAAAATAAATTTCTTTCTCTATGAACCACTTAGGTTGTTATTAATGTCCTTTACATATCAATTAAGTTATATTCTATGTTATTGTCTCATGATACACCAATGAGGAAGAAATATGATCCTCCCAAGAGATTTAACGAATGTCCCATATTAGTATATCGATACACACATCTATGGAATTTCAATATTATTGACATAACTTGTATGGATGTGATATTATGCATGGATTGGGTAACTAGTTATCAGGATGACATCCACTATTATGGGAGACTTGTATCCTTTAATATTCTAAAGGGAGAGATATATATTTAACAATTTAATGGGATACCTGAGAATAAAAAAAATTTCTAGACCTAATCCACATTAGAGATATTATAGTATATGAATCATGCATGGTTTGTGTGTTAGGTCAGTTACAACCTCCTCCTATTTTCCTCCTATAGATAAACATTATCAGGAAATCATTCTTCACGGTTTCTTAGGCCCCCACATGATATAATGATTGAAATTTATTAAAAAAAATCATTACAGAGAAAATATTGATTTTTCCATATCGAATGGTGTATACAGGGTTGAATGAATATAAGGTGAAATTTTATTATATGGTGGTGATGAGATTTATCAGATCAAACACATATACCTGGGGTACTATAGTGTTTTTCCCAAAGAATTCTATTTATAATAATATATTTTGTGTGCACTATAGAATGCTTAACTAGGTTACTAGGAAGAATAGATACATGTTTTGGAAGTTTTATATTTTTTTAATTAGTCTTTAGGATCCATTGTTTCTCTATAATTGATGTGATTAATCTACCAATACCTTTGAATTATATATGTGGATATTCATAGGATAATATTCTATAGTAGACGGTGACTATATGAGTTACTTTTAATTAATTTAAGTTTGAAAAATGTGTGATAAATATTCATGGATCACATTAATAGAATAATCCATCCATATCTTCACACTATTATTATGGTGTTTTTTGATGATACCATCATTTAATCACTTACCTAGAACATGAATGTGATAATTTTGATCATTGGGTTGAGTATAATTCAATAACATAGGCTCTATGTAAAGATCTCAATGCGTCACTTCTAGATTCATGATGTATATTTTCATCAGATTTTAATATTTAAGGTAGGAATTTCTATCAACTTAGAGAAGCTGGAGGATCTGATATCATTGACTTACCCTAAAAATGTGTTTGAGATCATGATTTTTTTGAGAGAATAATATCATAAATGGTTCAATCAATAATTCTCTTATTTGGTAGTGCCATTGACTTATATAAATACTCTGACTATAGAATCCCAAACATAGTTTTTATATTATTAAAATAGATTAGGATACAAGATATCATATCCTGAGGTATAAAATATTCTAGGGGTCTTCGATAAATAAATTCAAACACGGTTCCTATGAAACATTGGAACTATAAAAATGTACCATTAGAAACATTATATCATAATTTATATCATAAATAAAATCCTTTATAATATCTTTGGAAAGGAAATGAATAAAGGGTGGGATTAATTTCTTAGTAACTGTTACGTGCAGGAAGAATCATTCACAAGTTAACAAGACATTATAAATATTGAAGAATGGATAATAAAAACAAATTTAATTCAATAAAAAACAATATTTCAATGAAAATATATTTCTAATATCAACATTGAAACCCCATGGATAATGTAAAATGAATTCTTAATAATATAAATTCCTAAATATGCACATTCATGATCAAGGATTAAAAAATATGATAACATGAATCATAAATCAAGTCCCCTTAACTAAGAAATAATTTATAATAAATGAGTTTATAAAAAATAACTATCTAATATGGTATGTCTATTATTTTGACTCATGAAACCAATCGATTCATTGAGGGACTATCTATAACTAGCCCCCAATGGAAACTTTTATATCATATACATTCATGTTATTTTGAATGATTAATAAAAGTTATTCTTAAAATTCTTTATAAATATAAAATTATCCATGATGAATCATCAATAAATAAAATAAATATTCCATCATCATAATCATAAAACATAAAATAAAAATAATAAATATACTACCCTAAAATCATATTCCTAGTAACATCAATGGGTGTTTTCATAGTTGAAAATCCCACTAAAACATCACTGAAACATTTTTTAATAAACTACCCATTTCATTTTCAAATCACTTATTTAAAATATAAAAATTCCTAAATAACTTTAAAAATAATATTCATTAAAAAAATCCATGTAATATTTTTATGGAAGTATCAAATAAAAAGTAGTTATGATGGTGGGAAATTCTATTCATGCTGTGAATAATAAAATAGATATTTTATTCACACTATTGGTAAAAAGTACCTCCCTCAAAAAATATGATAAGTTATTTTTAATATTTTTAATATAATGAAATACATGTGAAAAAAATTAAATTAATAAATATATTGGGAATAGTAAAACCAATCTTAAAAACATGTTAAATAAAATATTTACCTAAATTAAAATTAATTGGAATTAAAATTTTGAAACATGATTTTTAAAACAAGCTCCCATACATTTACCATACATATTGATAAATGATATAATAAGAGATGTAATGGATTATAAACATGAAAACCCCAAAAATAAAAACACAATATGAAAATATATGTGTTTTAATAGATTAGGATCATATAATTTTCTAAAATTATATATGAACATAAAAAATCTAGAAATATAATGAGATTGTAAAAGAAATCCCTACCCTTGGTTTCTAATGTTACGACCCGTCCCCTAGGGCTCGTGTCGTGACTACCCCAAGACCGCCTTCCATAGTCCAAGGGTTGGCGACTAGCACCAAAAAGGTGTATCCCTATAACAGGAAGGAATTTCTTTTAAACCTGTATAAATACACAATCCAAGAACACAAAAAGAAGCATCCACGAAGTAAACTGCTATAGTAAAAAGTGTACTGAAAGTAAAGTGGGTGGAATACAATCCCAACTGAAAAGTACAAGTACAAATGAAAAGAGAAAACTGCTTCTAGATCATCCACCAAGGATCTTACCTAAAGTGTAGGTACATATTGTCTCCACAACACTCCACGTCAACTTATCTCCTCCCTGTACTACCTAGTCCAGACTCCCTCAAGTCTCATCCCAGCTACTCGTCATCTGCACAAGACACAACAAGGTGCAGGAGAAGCCCGTGCAGGGGTGGGTATAACAATAATCAATAGGGACCCCGAGACCCTTGAAGGTCTCTCAGAGTTCCATAAAGGAAATACCACAAAGAAGGACCTCAATCAAAAATCACGAAGCAGTCATCAACTCTACTTAGGTATATTCCCATACATATACCTAAGTTATCAAAATATACTTGTCTCATTCATGAGGAAACTTAAGGCTCCAACTATTAAGCCATTTTCACAACTGATCCACGAAGGAAAAATATCACAAAGGTAACACCATGAAGGTGACACCACGAAGGTAAAATTACCACAAAGGTAACACCATGAAGGTAAAAGCACCACAAAGGTAACACCAAGAAGGTAAAAATACCACAAAGGTAACACCATGAAGGTAAAAGTACCAAAAAGGTAACACCACGAAGGTAACACCACGAAGGTAAAAGTACCAAAAAGGTAACACCACTAAGGTTACACCATGAAGGTAAAATTACCACAAAGGGTTACACCATGAAGGTAACACCACGAAGGTAAAAGTACCACAAAGGTAACACCACGAAGGTAAAAGTACCACAAAGGTAACACCACGAAGGTAAAGACTCAACTCACACCAGGTATAACTTAAGTACATAAGTACAGATGATTAGTTGTAAATCTAGATCATCTTATTCTATCATGATGCTCTGCTAATGAACCACACAGGATCGGTATGCGCTGACCCACACAGGATCGCTGAGCGTTGACCAACACAAGATCTGACCCACATAGGATCGGTATGTGTTGCCCTATATAGGATTACTGAGCACTGAACCACATAGGATCTGACCCACATAGGATCGACATGTGCTTACCCACACAAGATTTCTGAGCACTAACCCACATAAGATCTATACGTACTGACCCACACAAGATCTCTATTCATTATTCACATCACAACCAATCTCCTTCTCCTTACTACCAGCCATTGGATTCCCGCTCATAGTATGCTTGATTCTGGTAGAACTGATCCTAAATCCATCAGTCATATCTCAATGACTACGAAGTTCCACAAATAAGTATTTTAAAGGACCTCCATGTTATAAGGGTTCAAACATGACAGACAGTGCGTCAATCAGACGCCCGTTTTGCGACTTATAATCATTTTAGTACCGAGGGACCAGTTGGATTCAGGTTCGATCCAACCAAGTCGTACTACAAATTTATCCAAAACTCAAGTGGAGTATACCAAAAGGACCATCTCATCCCAAGGATTCCAGTTCCATGGAAAGTTTGTCAAAAGGACGTCTGGTTCACAAGTTATGGCTCTTTTAGCGAAACTGGGCCTGGAAGGGACCAGGTCCGGTCCAGCCCGGTCGGACCAACCAGGCCCAACCCAGTCTGAGCCAACCCTACTTCATTTGGGTCGACCTGGTGTGGCCCACTGGGCTGGCGTGGCCCAACCCAGAGAGGGGCGCGGCCCGCTAGCATCGCGCGGCCCGCTGGCTCACGCAGAGCGGCCCGCTAGGGCTCGTGCGGCCAGGCCCGAGGAGGGGTGCAGCCTGCTAGTGGTGTGGCACATTAAAGCGGGGCCTACCCTAGCTGGCATGGGGGGCAGAGTGTTTCCCCCATTCGGATTTCAGAGAAGTGGCTCAATGGGGTGCCGCCAGGTCTTCTGCGGGACCCACAGGGAATGGACCTCGGCCCTCCGTCGTGGAATATGAGCTGCGGACTTCTTCAGTGACACGCGACACTACACCTCTCACCTCTTTCTACAATCGGCCGGTGCGGCCACCGTTGTCCGCCACTGCAATATGTCGTGACCCCTTTCTCCGATGGTGCACCATTGTGCGCCGCTCCTCCTTCCGCGGCTGGCCCGAGCCGGCCGCCATCTTCACCCACCACAGAAACATCTGTGACCTTATTCACCGCCAGCCACGACGATGCACTACTATCTCTTCCATGGTTGGCCATTTTCGGCCTCCACCGTCACCTGCTGTACCGGGTTTCATTCCTCATGGATAAAATGCTCGCAAAGAATGCACCAAATTCTAATAAAAGGCAGAGGGTCTGAGCCTTGTTTGTTTGGCCCGCACCCTCCATGTTAGCTTGATAGAAAGAGGGTAGAATAAAGATACATCAACTCTTGAATTTATAAAAGAAAATAAACCCTACCTCAAGATCGTTGGAGAATGCATGTGTTTTGGGGAAGAGTTGGTGTTCTTCATTCCCGCAACAAGCCTCCAATGACACCGCTCAATCGTCGCTCCTTGGTTCGTGATTTGGTGGCTATCTTCACCACTTGCTGGAACTGGTCCCGTCCTCCAAGTGGTTGGCCTCATGGAACTTTATCAGAACTTCGTCTCTTGGTGAAGTCATGCCATTACTCCTCCCCAAGCTCCACATAAATCGGATAGGGGGATGGTGAGTAATGCATGTTTAATTAATGGGGGTTCATTTAATAGTAACCTTCTTAATTACAATGGCATTGTTACAAAGGATTTGAGAAGTCAATCCATTTAATAGCTTGACACGTCATTGGTCCTGCCACTGTTGCTTGTCCGTTGGAGGAAAAGAAAAGAGGGAAATAAAATAAGAAATTTATTTTATTATTCTTTTAAATTTCTAAAATCTAACTTTTTCTCCTGACCTACTATGGTCAAATTGAATCCTTCCTTAAGAAAATCTCGGCGATGCAGATTCAATGGTGCTCTCAGATTTTTAATCTAAGCACCGGTTCAAAAGTTAGAAATTATTGCTCACACGTTTAATGAATGTACCTTAAAAAAAGTTCAGAAATTCATTCTAGGCACACTGGGCCTCGAAATCACGCACTGTCAATTTTCTTAGACTCTTAATAATTCCATATAATTAAAAAAAATACATGGAAAATCCGAGTCTTTACATTATACCCACCTTATGGATTTTCATCCCTGAAAGCTACAACATAGACTAACGAAACAAATGGGGGTACTGAGCACGAATCTGAACCTCCCACTCCCATGTTCTCTCCTGGAGGTTCCCGTGATGACAGAAAATGCACACCAGAGGTATCGATTGTCCATGAAGGACCCACTCCTATCGATCCTCAATCTCCACTGAAACCTCGGTAAATTTCTCTCTATCATCAATGTCTAGCTCTCCTTAGTCGATGACGTGTGATGGATCATGAACATATCTCCTCAGCAGCGACACATGGAAAATGTCATGCACCCAGTGCATCTAATGGGGAAGAGCCATGCAATACGCCACCTCGCCAACTCTGTTAAGAACCTGAAAAGTTACGATAAACCTCAGAGATAGCTTGCAACCCTGGCCAAATCTCCACAAACCTTGTCGAGGTGAGACCCATAGGAAGACATGGTCTCCCTCCTGAAACTCCGGAGGTCTCTAACTCCTATAAGCACAAGAATTATATCTTCTTTGTGTATTCTATCCATTATTAGATGATCCACACCTTCTTAGTGGTAGCACATACCATCTCCGGACCCATAGGTGCTGACTCCCCTAGGTCTGTCCAGCATATAGGTGATCTGCAAGGTCGACCATATAAGGCCTCAAATGGTGCCATACCGATGGTGGTGTGATAGATTTTGTTGTATGCAAACTCCACCAAGGGAAATTGTTCCTCCCAACTATGTCCAAAAACTAGGACGCAAGCACGAAGCACATCCTCAAGTGTCTGTATGGTCCACTCTATCTGATCATCCATCTGAGAATGAAAGGCGGTGCTCAAATATAGTTGGGTCCTGAACGCCTCCTGTAATCCCTTCGATAATCGGGATGTAAAATTTTCATCATGGTCAGAGACGATTGTCGATGTAACCCCATGAATTCCTACAATCTTCTGTACGTATAGGCGTCTCAATCCCTCTGCTGATCCCTACTCTCCGATGGTTAGGAAGTGGGATGACTTGGTGAGTCGATCAATGATCACCAAGATGGAATCATGTCCCTAGGACGCCAATGTTAGCCCTATAAAAAATTAAATGGAGATACCATCTCACTTACACTTTGGTACCTCCAGTGGCTATGCTAATCCTATAGAAACCTTATTCTTGGCCTTCACTTACTGACAAGTGAGGTATTGTGAAGCAAACACTGCCACTGCTTTCTTCATCCCTGGCCACTAGTGTTGACGCTAGAGGTCCTGGTAAATCTTCACCACACCAGGATGTACCGTTAGAGGGGACATATGGAACTCCCTCAACACCTCCTCCCTTAGTGCCACTGAGACCACGATTCATCCTATGAATAGGATGATGTGCTCCCCACCTTCAGAAAATTCATCAGGTGCTTGTCCTGAGGATATCTGGTCACATCGAGCCTTGTAGCCAATGTCCCCAAGTTGTTCCTCCTAAACTTACTGAAGAAGTGGGGGATTGGAAGTCATAGACTACAGGTAAGATGATCTATCTCTATCCACAAAGGGTATTTTCAACATGACTAGTGAATCTGTCACCTCACTCAGAAACTGTAGACTAGACCTCCTGCTGAGTGTGTCTTCCACTACGTTGCCCTTCCTAGGAGTGTATACTATCTCGAAGTCATGGTCTTGGAAGAACTCCATCCAATGTCGTTGTATCAGGTTCAGGTCCTTCTGTGAGAAGATATACCTGAGACACTTGTTATTAGAGTAAACTGTAAACCATTCACCCATCAATTAGTTCCACCACATCTTCAGTGCAAATACTATTGTTTCTAACTTCAGGTCATGGGTAGTGTAGTTCTGATCATTCTATCTCAAATTCTGTGAGCCTTAGGCAATCACTGCCTGCTCCTGCAATAGGAAACAACCTAGTCTGGTCCTTGATACGTCGTAGTAGA
This sequence comes from Viscum album, assembly GCA_963277665.1. Taxonomy (NCBI): domain Eukaryota; kingdom Viridiplantae; phylum Streptophyta; class Magnoliopsida; order Santalales; family Viscaceae; genus Viscum; species Viscum album. The sequence continues at coordinate 495,863,020 of OY728151.1, read as the reverse complement.
CTACATACCCCACACCCTCCTTTTGTAGTCTCAAGATGGGGAACTTTTCAGTCTCTGTCTCAGCTCCTAAAATCTCTTCTGACACTTCCCCATCCATAGGAAAGGCTCCCCCTTCTTCATAAAAGATGACAAGGGTGCCGCTACCCTAGAGAAGTTAGGTAAAAATATCTGGTAGTACCCATCCAAAGCAGAAGTCCCTCTCTCTTCGGGGAGGTAATCCTAGAAAAATCTTTTGAAAAGATGTCCCCACACGCTGCCACTACTGTTGGGAACTGAAAACTGAAAATTCCTGCTGCCATGAGGGTAAGGCTGGTCGACTCAAGAGTGATCGACTGCACCCTCCTGTGCATGAGTTTATTCTGTGCTACTTGGGTTTCCTTTTTTATCGACCAAAGAAAACCCGATTCCAATGCTGTAGATATACTTCATCCTTTTTTCCTAAAATAGAAAACCTGAGTATGAACTATGGATGTCCAGTCCATACCCAAAATAATGTCGTAAGGCCTCGACACTGCCACCAAGAGGTTCCAACTGAAACTCTCACCTCAAGTTTCAGATCACACCATCGGAATAAGTGTGATTATCAAGTCTCCTCCCAAAGGTATCTCTAGATGTAAGGGTCAAGTCATCGGTTTAACCAGAAACTCTAGGTTTTGAACAAAATTTATGGAAAGAAGTGATGATTGGTACCTATGTCTATTAATATGATAGCTAGTAGTAGACACAGACCATACCTAAAATCATTCATGGAGCCCTTAGGTCACACTCCTTGACCACATGCAGCTACTACCTTCCCCTATCCTCCATCTCCCTTAGCCTATTGGGGAACATATTGGGGTGGTGGTTGTAACATATCAAAATGTATACCACCACATGATGCTCTCATAGATCCACTTCCACGTCTTCTACCCTACAGATTCATCTATCCCTATCAATTCCTCTTCTCAAAACATTTTACTTTCCCAAGTCTCTGAGAATGGCATCAGTTTCCTACTTTCCCACTACAAACATTCACTGGATGTATCAGCTCAGCCAAAGAACATTCAACCAAAAAGGTTATCTCTAGAACCCTAACATATGTAGGAACACAGAGAGGAATATTGTTGGATTGAATGTCCCTAAAAACACCTCGATCAGAGGTCTAAGCCCCGAAGCACTGGTTGTACTGTATTCATTGAGTACCTGGGATGGTCAGTACACCTCGATGAATACTCATCCACTAACATGTCCTCCTGCCGAAGCTATAGAGGCTCTAGGTAACACTCACCCTTTATATTTTTATGGCAAGAGACCCCCTTTTTCGAGGGAGGTTCTCAAGCTTGTCCAATGAAAATTCACCTCTTCGCAAGATCATAGGTAATCTAAACCCTATCATCGTCCTACTAAGCCACGTAGAAGGCTCTCTACCAGGACCACCATTTGATCGAATGGTGCCCTGGATAGATGGAAACTCAACCACCTCCTCAAGCCAGTCCTTAGCCACCTTTGAGTCGGGCTCACCTCAAAACCTGAGGGTATCTAATGCTGAAACATGTGTAAGGCACTAAACCTATATGTGTCCTCTACCGGTACCGTCGTTTGTAACTGTTGACCAACATGCAGTGATATATCTAGTACACTAATTGATGGTACAATCTTGTGAAACATAACATGTACCAAATCTTCATCACCATGTGGACCATCCTCATAGTCACACACTGATAAATACTAGAAGCTAGGATAACCATCTGATCTGCTGGTGTCCCAACTAGGCGAAAAACTCTAGCCACATCCTCCAGCCAGTCCTCAGCTGCCTGGGGATCTTTCACACCTCGAAACCTCAGTTTTCCACTAGAACTCGTGCAAGATGCTTAGTTGGGGGGCACGGTCCACTGGTAGCATCTATTATTGATCCACACAGGACCGATCGGTGTAGATCCACATAGGGTCGCTCGGTGGGCTGTCATCATGTACTCTCTCAGGAATCCTAGCTGGCTGTCTACGCGGTGGAATCTTGATAAGGAACAGGTGAGCCACAATCATTCAGTTATACATGGTGAGTTAACTCCAAAGAAACCAAGGAAAAAAATTTCCAAAACACATGAAATCAGTGTTTTCATGTATCGATTCGGAAATCAGAATTCAGGGTCCTGGTGTATGGATATGTCAGCCGCCGTACCAACACTAGACTCCCCGAATTGAAAACCACACTCAAAAAACTTAACACTATTGCTTCATTGAAAATATTAGAGTCCTAGTTCTTCGGTAGAACCGAATCCTCTGATACCACTTTGTCACGACCCGTCCCTTGGGGCCCGCGTCGTGACTACCCCAAGCCTGCCTTCCATAGGCCAGGGGTTGGTAACTAGCACCAAAAAAGTGTATCCTTATAACGGGAAGGCATTTCCTTTAAACCTGTACAAAAACACAATCCAAGAATACAACAAGAAACATACACTAATTAAACTCTTGTAGTAAAAAGTGTACCGAAAGTAAAGGGGCCAGAATACAATCCCAATTGAAAAGTACAAGTACAACTGAAAAGTGAAAACAACTCCTAGATCATCCACTGAGGATCCTACTAGAAGGATAGGTACAAATCATCTCAAAAACACTCCACATCAGCTCGTCTCCTCTATGTACCACCTAGTCCTGGCTCCCCCAAGTATTAGCTCAGTTGCTCGTCATCTGCATAAGACACAAGAAGGTGCAGATGAAGCCCATGCATGGGTGAGTATAACTATACTCAGTAGGGACCCCGAGAACCCCGAAGGTCTCCTAGAGTTCCAAAAAGTAAATACCACAAATAAAAACCTCAATCACATAGCACAAAGAAGTCATCAACTCTACTTAGATATATGCCCATACATATACCTAAGTTATCAAAATATACTCATCTCATTCATGAGGAAACTTAAGACTCTAAAATTTAATCCATTTGCACAAATGATCCATGAAGGAAAAATACCACAAATGCAACACCATGAAGGTAACACCATGAAGGTAAAAGAACCACAAAGGTAACACCATGAAGGAAAAATCACCACAAAGGTAACACCACGAAGGTAACACCATGAAGGTAAAACTACCACAAAGGTAACACCGTGAGGGTAACACCACGAAGGTAAAAATACCACAAAGGTAACACCGTGAAGGTAACACCACAAAGTTAAAAGTACCAAAAAGGGTAACACCAAAAAGGTAACACCGTAAAGGTAAAAGTACCACAAAGGTAAAACCACAAAGGTAAAAGTACCACAATGGTAACACCATAAAGGTAAAGACTCATCTAACACCAGGTATAACTTAAGTACAGAATTACAGATGATTAGTTGTAAATATAGATCATATTATTCTATCGAGAGGCTCTGCTACTGACCCACACAGGATCAGTATGCACTGACCCACATAGGATCATTTAGAGCTCACCCATGCAGGATCTAACCCACACAGGATCAGTATGCGCTGACCCACACAGGATCGCTGAGCGCTGACCCACATAGGATCTGACCCACATAGGATCGGTATGCGCTTACCCACACAAGATTGATGAGCAATGAACCACACAGGATCGATACATACTAACCCACATAGGATTTTTAGTTATTCTTCACATCACAACCAATATTCTATGCCTCACTGCCATCCACTGGATTCCCGCTCATAGTACGCTTGATTGTGGGATAACCTCTCTTTAAGACATCATTCATACCTCAACCACCACTAAGTTCCATGAATAAGTATCCCAAAGGACCTCCACGTTGTAAGGGTTCCAACTCAACAGACGGCGTGTCAATCAGATACCTGGTCTGTAATTTATACGCATTTTAGTATCGAGGGTACAGTTGGATTCGGGTTTGATCCAACCCGTTGGTACTTCAAATTTATCCAAAACTCTAGTGGAGTATACCAAAAGGACCGTATTATCCCAAGGATTATAGCGTCATACACACTTTGTCAAACAGATGAGTGGTTCACAAGTTATGGTTCTTTTAGCAAAATTGGGCCTAGAAGGGTCTGGTTCCGGTCCGACTTGACTCGGTCGGGGCCAACCCAGCCCGGCCTGCTGGGCCGGCGTCGCTTGGCCCACGAAGGGGAATGACCCATTGGGCTAGTGCGGTCTTTCCCACAGAGGGGCGAGGCTCACCGGGTTCGTGCGGCCTGGCCCGCTGGGATCACGTGGCCCGGCCCGTGATGGTCGCGGCCCGCTGGGGCTCACACGGACCGACCTCAGGAGTGGCGCAGCCTAATGGAGGCGTGTCCCACTGGAGTGAGGCCTGAACAAGCTGGCACAGTAGTGGGGGATCGTTTACTCACATTCAAAATTCAGAGTGGCTACGCCACGAGGTGTCTCCAGGTCATCCGTGGGACCCGTAGGGAGCTGGTCCCAGCCCTTCGACGCAGCATCTGAGCCGCGACCTTCTTCAGCGACAAGCGGTGGCACACCACTCACCTCTGTTCGTGGCTAGCCAGTGCCAACCGCTAATATCCTCCACGGCCATATGTCGCGACCCCTTTCTCCGGTGGCGCGTCATTGCACGTCACTCTGCCTTCTGCAGCTGGCCCGAGCCGGCCGCCGTCTTCACCCACCATGGCTATAGCCACGACATTCTTCGCTGACAGTGCACGACGGTGCACCGCTATCTCTTCTATGGCTGGACGCCACCGTCACCTACCATACCGGGTTTCGTCCAAACCAGATACAATGCTCATAAAGAACACACCAAATTCCAAAAAAAAAGCATAGGGTCTATGCCTTGTTTGTTTGGCCCACGCCCTCCACGTTAGCTTGATAGAAAGAGGGTAGAATAAAGATACACCAACTCTTGAATTTAGACTAGAAACTAAACCCTACCTCAAGATCATTGGAGAACTCCTGAGGTTTGGGGAATAGTCAGTGTTTGTTTTTCCCATAACAAGACTCCAACGACACTACTCAATCATCAATCCTCGATTCGTGATTCGATGGTGCTCATCACTGCTTTCCGGAACCGGTCCCATCCTCTAATTGGTTGGCATCACGACACTTTTTCAGAACTTTGGAGCTTGGTGAAGCCTTTACAATACTCCTCCCCAAGCTCAATATATAAATAGTAGATGGGTAGGGTGAGTAACGCATGTTAAATTAATGGGGGTTCATTTAATAGGAACCTTCTTAATTATAACAACACCATTACAAAGGATTTGAGGAGTCAATCCATTTAATGGATTGACATGTCGTTGGTCCCGCCACTGCCACTTGTCCGTTGGAGGAAAATAAAAGAGATAAATAAAATAAAAAGTTATTTTATTATTCTTTTAAATATCCAAAATCTATCTTTTTCTCCCAACCTACTGTGGTCGAAGTGAAGCCTTCCTTAAGCGAATCCCGGCACTGTAGATTCAACGGTGCTCTCATATTTTTAATCCGAGTATCGGTTCAAAAGTTAGAAAACGTCGATCGCATGTTTACTAAACGTACCTTAAAAAAATTTCAGAAATTCTTCCCGGGCACACCAGGCCTTAGAATCAAGCGCCGTCAATTTTTGCAGACTCGTAATAATTTCGTATAATTAAAAAAAGTACATGGAAAATATAGGTCTTTACATCTAAGTTCAACATATGTGCATTTAAACTCATATATAATATATTAAAAATTTATTAAATGACTATAAAAATATTAAATATGTACTTACAATATCATATATGACCCAATTATAATAATCCAACACATATTTATTAATAATCCCTTATTAAAATCATTGTTTCAGAGTGTTAACTATTTTATTTTTAATTTATGTTTCAGTTTGATAGTTTTAGTCTATGAATTTTTAACATCATTCCATCTTATATATAATGTAAATAATGATAAATATATCATATATATTCATTATATTTATATTTATAATAAATCAAGAATAATTTACATGAAAAATTAATCAAATCACTTTGTGGTGGTGGTAGTCCACACATATAAATGAGCGAAGCTATAATTTTTAACAAATGAATGGAAAAAAGATATATGATACATTATATTTATAGAATGAAAAATATTTTTTATGTATAATATATAAAATTATATTCATTTTAATTACCATCCATGAATGTTGGTGATGAAAAACGAAATTCATTACTTCACGAGGTGGTTATCAGCTCACACACACAAATGAGGATTTAGTTTACCATTTAATTTTAATGGATATGAATTAATCATTAACCATAAACATAATAATATATCAGTATATGATAGATAATTATGTTGATATAAAAATAATGGAATATATATAATTTATGGATACATAATAAGAAACAATATGAAAAAACTCAGTTAAGAGTTATATCCCCTCTTCTGACAACCTCTGTGTGTTTATACCAAAATTCTTCACATATATATCTATTAAAAATGATGAAGCACCACTAGAAAATGGTTAGGAATATTTTTAATGGATTTTAGAATGGATTTGATGATATTTTTGGCTGTTGATGTGTAGAGAATAATGGAGAGGTGTTGTCCTTTTATAAATTGTCGGGAGTATATAGATTGAATTTATGAAAATATTAGAATATTTTAATGTCCAAATCAAGATAAATTGATCCAAGATGAATAATAATATATGGTAATGTGGTTATGGTCAAAATAAAACCATCCAATTTATTTAGTAAATTTATTTGTGTTATCTTGATGCCCTATCCCCTTATTTTTAAAACATTTTACCCTTAATTGAAGTGGTAAATATTTTCCTTGGTTAATAATAATTATTTATAAAATTAAAATAGAATATATTTCCAAATATTAATTTTCATTATTTCAGATATGAACTCCATTTTAAATTATTAATCTCCTAGAATTTGTAAAAATAAATTTTATTATAATTTCACAAAATGCAAAAAAAAAAATAATTAAAAAATTAATGTTTTACTCATACAAAATATTCTTAGGTAAAACAAATTATAATATTGGCCCCAATGGAATTAACATGATTATTTAAAATAAAAGTATAATTTTTTTAATTTCAAACCAAACAAAAATTAAATAACATCATATATATACTTGATTAAGAAAAAATAACTATAGAAGGTTTTCAAAAACATTACATAGATTTCCAAAATTGTAAAGAATATATTTAAATGTTTAACATTATGTTTTTATGAGTATTGTATTATGACATAAATAAATATTTTTTATAAAATAATATTTTATAATATTTCCTATTTTTTGGATTTATTATAATGTCACTAACACAATTTTTTGTATAAAATTCATATTTTTAACTATTCTCAAAAGAAAAAAATATTTATAAAAAATCAAAAAAATCTCCCTAAGATAATTTTTACCTGATAAATTAAAAAATAAAATTGATTTAATCATACTAAATTTAAAAAATGGGTATTTAGGTATTAATAAAATTCATTATTAAATCTATGTTCATTGTGCTATTTTTTTCTAGAATGTAAATATTACTATAATTGATTCTTAGTTATACCATTATTCATTAAATAAAAAATTTCATCCTTGATATTTCCCAACTTTCATTTTATGAAAAAATTAATGTAGTCTATTATAATATCTTATTAAGGTTACCATGATACCCCTTCTAGTTAATGATTTCTCTAAAGTACCTTAATCAATCGATTTGTCTGATTCCTCAACATATTTTATATAATGTCAAGAATTAGTATAATATTTTCTTAATAAGATAAATCAGATTCCAATTATATTTTAATAGAGTTGAGAACATGAAATTGGTTTGGAATATATATATATATATTAAATAAAGATATATGGAACACATAATAAAACTTATAGGGTCAATGTTTCATTTCCAAATAGTAAGCCACAAAATAATTCCTTTTTAAAAACTTAAATGGCCTGATGTACATGCGACATAGTTAAAATTTCTTATTGAACTCTATAACACCTTTCTAAGGATATAAATTCAATAAAACATGATCACCAACATGAAATTATTAAATTTTTTATCCACATAAAACTTCGATGTTATTAGACCATCTATAATAAAAATATAAATAGTTATAAATATTTATATTTACTTTTTAACATGTACTGGGCCTAAAATATTATTTTGACCAATTTTATCACAACATGTTGGTGTATGAATCATTTTACTATACAATGCTTCATATATTTCCATTTTAATTCTTGAATGGAAGTTACTATTATATAAATGTTCTACTAAAGATACATACTAAACCCACGTACCTTGAATCTCAAGTGATCGTAACTTCCACATGTCTTCTAATGTTTGAATAGTCCTTTCAGAATTTCCATATTTCTGAGGATTATACAAAGTTCTCAAATGAATCTCAGAGTAGAGATAATTTTGAATAATTTTTTTATAATTTCAATGTAATCCAATGGTTATGATTAGATATAGTCAAAATAGGTACACCTGGAAGTCTCATAACACCATCCATGTAGATCATCATGTGATGATAAAGAGGTATAACTTCATGTATAGTAAGAATTTTTTTATAATTTTAATGAAAATAAAATTTTAAACATATAGAATAATTATTTCTTATAGTCTAGGGAAATCAAATTGAAAATTTTATAGTTACATCATACCACTTTTACATAATAATATATAAAGGATGCACAACTTCTTCAGGATGTTGTATCTCAGCCTTTTCTAATTGAAAAAAACAACAATCATGATACATAATCTATAATTTCTAATTTCATATTATCCCAAAAAAAACTTCTAATAAAAATAGTTTCTTGTTCAACTATATTGGCTAGATAAATTTGAACTATGAGAACCATTTAAAAATTCCCTTTATAGTTCTAGAAATAATGGAACTTAAAACCTCTATTAAAACTTCAATTTAACATCGAAATATATGAATTAAACCAACATAACATCTTTATTGGCATTTGTTTCATTTTTAATATTCTTCTCATCAATCTATGAACTATTGTTTTCTTAAATAAGGTTGCTCTGGAAGTCAGATAGAATTTTTGTGATTTATCATCTTCCTTAATGATTCTCATATCCAAATTTACTAAACCATTCAATATAATATCTCTATAAATATTTATTTTATCCACAATCCCATTATCATTCATAAAAATAGATTAACCACCTTATTTCCTTTCTAGGGTGTTAGTTTTTTCAACAATCATAATCCTTATTAAATTCTATATATTTCACTTTCCTTATTTTTACTCTTCTTATTAGAATATTTATTAAAACTATTATGATCTCTATATATTTCAATTTTTTCTTTATAAAGGTAATTCCTCTATATCTTCAATGAAGAGATTACATTTTCCAACTGAAGAACATAGTTTGGATAATTTGGTTCATGGATCTTTAGGAAATTACTATATTTTTACCTTATAAATAATTGAAATTTATATAGGAACTTGTTTGAATCCAAATGATGATTCAATGTGGTATTCAGTGGCTTAAAGAGTCTTAGTGGGGTTATATTAAAAATATTAAATATATTATATCATGATTGATATGTTTTTAAAAATAATGGGTTATACCTTGAATGATGTCTCATATAATAAATATAAAATTTACATTAAAACTACAACATCATTTTTACTCTCTACATGAAATAAATAATTTTAGTGTTTATTTCATAGATAGATAAATTTTGTGGATTATTTAAATGAATTAATTATTTTAGCTATAAATTATTTGAGAAATCATAGAAACACATTTATATAAACCCCATTAGAAATAAATACCTATGGTTGGTTGCATAACTATAGAGGGAATGAAAGTGATAGATAGAGATCATGTGACATGTGTGTTGGTGGATGATAGTGGGTCATGGATAAATGATCAAAGTTCTATGAGGATCATCATAATAGATCAAGTTCTAGTATATTTCTAAATGAAAATGAAGAGAAAACATTCTCCTCCAACAAATGGTCAAAAACATATGAAGGTATTAATGACTTACCTTTTTCTTTATTATTCATTAAAACCTCATTAAAATGTTATATATAAAATTTGATTATATAATTTTTGGATTTTATAGTTTATAATTATAATTATAAAATATTTTTTTATGTTACATTGATTATTATTTATGATGAAGGAATAGTTAAACCTCTTGATACATTCATACATCCTGTAATGAATTATTTCAAATAGAATGGGAAATTATTTCTTATATTTTTTCTTGTGTTGGATGTGAAGGATGATGGAATGAAAATATTATTCATTATTTCTCCCTCATATTTGTATGATATTCTTACTCTATTAACATTTCATTCTCATGAATTATGTTTGGTTGAAGTGAGAGACAAAGATATTAAAATAAAATTTAGATGATGGTAGTCTAGATGAGACACATCAATGGAATTTTTAAAAAAAAATATGGCCATGCATCAGTGGTGCTATTTTTTAGGGTGAAACATGGCTAAATACATCTTGAGTTGGGACTTACTTTGATTTGAGGATGGTGTATAGGAACCTACGGTAGATAAATTTGAATACATGAATGTATGTGTGTGATATAAAATTGAATTTAATAAATATAAAAATTTAAATACACCTAGTCTTAATTAATACTGATAGTTGAGAGGGGTGATTCATATTTTTCATGTAGAAGAGGAATATTTTGAAATAATTCCTCTAAGAAAAATGATTGAGGATTTATATTATTAAATAATAATATCAATTATAATATTAATAAAATAATTAATTTATAATTAAGGAGTGAGGGGATGCACATTTAGTTGGGGTGACATGCATGCTTAGGGTAAGTCTTACATTATATTAACTTCTGTATGAATTTTATATTAATAAAACCATTCTATTATTATTATTATTATAGAAAATATATTCTAATGTAACTTATTCATATGATGTCAAAATTATGACCCACATGTAGTATCATGATCATTATATTTAGATATCTAATTAAAGTCCAATATTGTGTATTTAGTTGTGACTTGTATATTGGGATCAGAGTCTCTCCATTAAGACACATTCATCCATGATTTCAAAAAACATGTTTTACTAGATTGGTGTCTTTTTTAGTGAATTAAATATCATAACCCATGTATTTTTATGTGTATATCATAGTGATGTGATCTATATTTCCAATCTTTTCCATTTGCGGTGAATATTTTTTATATTTATCTTTTAGTAAAAAGGTCCAATTGTTTGACCAATGTTGTTCATAAAATATTTTACCCGGTTTAGATTTGGACACACGAGTAGTCCATTCTGAGCTGATTTTAATGTTTGATGATACAATTGACTATGTTATGGCATCAAAGGTATTATATGAGGTGGTTAAAGTAGGAAACATCATTCAGTGATGATTATCTAGTGATAGTGATCATGTGTGATAATTAGAGTGTAATTGGTGTTGGTCACCCTCTCCCCTATCACACTAGGGTGTGTATCCTTGATTTACCTAAATTCATAGGGTTGGAAAATCCCATACTACCATGGGAATGGGTCCTCAATCTATGAATTTCCACCTGACCCCATTATTATTAACCAGTTGTTAGTTGGTCTTCGACTAGATATTATTCCCCCTAAGCTGTGGAGGGATTTGGTTAGGTGACCCCCCCACAAATATTATTGAGTGGTTACATGAGATACATGGATAAGAGATAGTTACCCCTTGAATGTGACACACAATGGTAATGAGATATCTCTTTACATAGTTTCTTATCTATTTATGTAGGTTTTATGGAATCAAAGAAGAACCATTTTATCTTAGGTGGACACACCATTCATAGATTGTTGTTGAGGTAGATATCACCATTATCTCTTCAACTGGGATTTTTTTTGATCATATCTTGGTTCTATCTTGTTTTTTTTCTTATATATAGGTTGGAATGACTTTATGGTGATGATATTAATATTCTATATTTATGGTTTATGTTTTTGGATTTTTGGGTATCTTACTAGGCGTATTTATAGTCCCCCATTCATGGGATGCAACCACAAATGTCATCTATTATGCATATGAAATTAATTTAGTTAGAGTCCTAAGTTTACTAGGAGAAGGTGGAGTTTAGTTTGTGAATTTTTATGCTTTATAGATCCCATATTCATCCAGGAGTTGATTTTGGATGGATTCTCCCATGTTTTCTATAGGTTAGGATCTATATCAATTGTTGTTGGGCTTATATTTTCCCTTTTTATTTTCTTATACTACTCATTCTACTCTAATATGGTATAGTTTTTATATATTTATTTACAACACAGGTTCATTATCATTCCTCATTATACTGGTTTATAAGTCTATTTTCATGTGCATAAGTACATTAATTTAAGGTCTCCCATGGGTATTATATACTCACTCAGTGCTAGACACCCACCCCATACGCATTAGCAGAAGTCTTGGGATATCAATATCCACTTACTACTGGCTAGGTGGACCCTAATGGGTTAGTTTGTGAAATAGTATTTTTTAGGAGGTCATCTTAGGACTAGATTTTTCATATTTTCCAACAGTGAGGATTTTGACTGGGAACTAGGGAAACGTTGTAAATGTTTCTCAAGTTTGGAATTCATCAAAGGTTAACCATTTTTGGTAAAATAGACTATTTATCTATTCACTAGTACACTCAAAACTTAATTATTATCTTGGAACCTGTGGGGACTAGTAAGCTAAAAAACATTTATTTATGAATTATTTATGAGGGTATTATTGTTTCCATGTATTTCAAGAGTCACCTCCCCAAATATATTCTTTGACTATGTTACAACATAGTAATATTCATGATTCCTCCATGATGATATACACCTTGGAATCCAATATACATTCATGAATATAACCAACTGAGCAATTAGTACTCACTTTAGGGAAATAATTATTGAGGTTTAACCTCTAGAAGAGCATAGAGTAGTACCTCTTACTATTGATCAGCGCATGGACCAACATCTAGTTTTTCATGAAGATTATTATCCACATATTATTCATTAAATTTATCTAGTAGGATCATAGTTTGGTACTCACATGAATATAAAATTTCACATGATTTATCAATATAAAGTACTCTAGTTTTTCGATGAGCCAAACCCTCAGTTAGTGGTGGTCTAGATTAAGGTACTGGTTTAGGTTTTCTATATTTTCCATACCCCAACTGATCAAATATTTATGCTTACAAACATTCTCCTCCATATATTGGTAGGGTTCTATAGTGGTATATTCACCAAGATCCATGATGGGGTGACCATATATTAAGGAATATATGATAATCACTTCAGATTAGATTTATTTCTAGAAAACCCATGGGTAATTGAGGTATAGAAAGATACAATTGATATAGTTTTCTTACTTGTGTGGGACCCATATTGGTGAAATTGTTTCCATGAAAAATACACTTATTCATAATTAAATAGTCCATAGGTAGATACGTGTGTTAGGGGTGGTGTAATGTACCTTTGGTTGATGGTTTTCACCACTCTATTTCTTTAGCATATTTGGGAGGCAGAAATTTGGGATATTGATTGTGAGATTATATATGCCTATATATCTTCTGTAAATGTTCATTATGGTTTTTTGAAGGTGGGGAGAACATAATCCTTCTTTGGGAATGGAATATGACACCATTCATGCTGTGAACGAATGTACTGGGGATGTTTTTTTCATTTCATTAAGAGTTTATCCTAGAGGGGTGAGGATGGACAAGGTTTTATTCGTATATTTTTGGGTATCCAAGAAGTTTTTGTTGTGATTTTGTGTTATCATTTGATACCTTACCTATACTTAGGTAAAGGAAGTTGTACCTAGATTGAAGTTGAAATGGGATTGTATATTTGTGGTTTATGTGAATGGGATTTTATGAAAACATTGAGGTTATGAAACTATCTATGTGATTATAGACTAACAAACCTATTTGACCCACTTCCCAACCATCTGAGGGAAAGGATTTATTGAGTGTTTGGTATACTAGTGCATGCAGGTGGTAGATTAGTTTTATTAATTTCCTTGTGGATCGCTTTATAAATTGAAACACACCTCATGAGGGGATCATAGAGAGGATGTGTAAGGTATTAAATTCATTTTTATAATTTAGAATATTTTTTTCTACCATAGAATGATGGCTTGGAAATTTAGAACATTCAGATTCTAAAGAACAGTCTCTGAGTTTTCATTTTTGTTTTGGCAGTAGTTGGGAGGTTTATATACCCAAAATGGGGGTTTTATATAAAAAAGTAACCACTATAAACTCAAATTATCACCATATGAGGTCATTTATGGGACACATTTTAAGTCACCATTATACTGGTTGGGGCTAGGGGAAACAATTATTATGTTCCTAGAGTTTGTGCATGTTATAGTTAAAAAGTATATTTTATCCAAGGTCATATGGGGACTTCAAAGTGACATATGATGTGATATAAAACTAAATATGGAGGTGTTCAGATTTTTATGAGTGGGATCATGTTCTGAGAGAACTCCCCTCGATTGGGATTATGAGTATTTGGGTTTGACAGGATGCTATCTCCAAGATTCATATCCCCTTTTTTCCAATTACTATATTGTGTTAATGATGTGGAACACCTATTATCCATACCACCACAATTTTAATGAGTGCATGATGTTTTTAATAGATAGGTGCATGAATTATTTCAATTTTTCTATAGGGGTGAACAATAATTTGATGGTGGAGGTACCTTTATAATGATCCTAGTAACATTATGAACTAATGGAAGATGTCACACTATATAAAACTTCTTTCCTTGGGTGTTTTTTTGGTATCTTGAGAACCTCTATTAGAGCTCACAATAGTTTGTGAACTATATTAGAGAACACAATCATCACTTGTGTATAGTTTTTCTCGTTTTAGGATAAAAATACTTGAAGGTGGTGGTAATATAATGACTATATTATTTCCTTGGCACACATTTGGATATTTAAATATATAATTTAAAAGAAAAACAATTATTTATCATGGGATTTCAAGGCTTGTTGAGCCTTGTTGTGAATACATTAAAACTATTAAACATTTTATATCATACACATGATATTTTTAATAAGTAATGGAATATCACCAAAATGATATAGTTACCAAGGCTTTAAATACATGGATATTACATCATTTTAGATGAATATTCAGTACATTAGAAAAAATACGTGCCTGATAACCGTAATATTTTATTGTATTTGAAAAAATGGAAACAAAATATTCTATCCCGGAAAATGATCTTCAACATCTCCCATAAAGATCTCCACCTTTATTACTTATACATAAAAACTTTATTCATAACCTGTGGAAAGGAAACATAAGAGAAGGGTGAGATCAAATTCTTAGTAAGATTAAAAAAGGGAGATATGTAAGAATAATCATGTGCTTAAGGGTATTAGGACATGATTATGAAAATATAATATCATACCCTGTATATCAAAGATAATATACATGAACCATGGAATACATATTGGAAAATCATATGGCATGAATCTTAAGTAAATAAAGAATATAATCCATGAAATCATATCATAGGAATAAAACATGGAATTTTGAAAGACACATAAGCATATATAATGATTTCCATAGTAGTAAAGGCATTACTTCCAACTCCATATTGGTGGAAAAAGTCCTTTATTGAACCTAGTTCAAACCCTATTCTATCCCAATATTACTTACATGAGTTCACTACTTATTTCATCCCTATATTACTGAACTGAGTTTATTTTCTGTTCTAGCCCTGTAATAATAAACCTTGTTCATTTATCATTCCATACATGTCTATATTAGGAGATATAAATATTCACCTAATGAATTAGAGGGAGATATAGTTCCCACCCAACTTATAATAAAATCATACGTACATGTTCTAAAAAATCATAAACATTCATATCATAACCCATAAAATGAAATGGGTACCATAAGCATTTAAACATATCATAACCTATGGAAAATGATATGGGTTTCATAATAATTTCATAAAAATCATAACCTGTGAATGATAAATAGATTTAATAAACATATAACCCATAAAATAGAAATGAATTTCATAAACATATAACCCATGAATGATAAATAGATTTCATAAACATATAACCCATTAAAGAGAAATAGTTTTCATAAACATATAAACTATGAAAGAGAAATGAGTTTCATAAATACCATGACATTAATAATAAACCATTATGAGAAATAATATAAATGGAACCTTTAGATCATTTTCTTTAGAGGCATGAGTAACATCAACAGATGTAATTTTAGATAGAAAATAATTTTTAAATATCTTTCAAAAAACTTTCTTGAGTAAAATATCCTTTCTTCTTTGAAAAATTATTTTTAATACATAAATCCATTTAAAAATAATTTTCTTAGAAAATAATATGATAACTTATAAAGAATACTTGAAATGATTTTGAAAACCTTTTTCTTTTCAAAATTATACAAGAATCATGAAAAAAATTTAAAACTTTTTCCCTTGAAAACTTATAAAATAAGCTTCAAATAGTTTTAAAAACATTTTTCATTTAAAATAATTTAAAGAATTTAAAAGAAATACTGAAGGAATTTAGAAAACTATTTTATTAAAAAACTTATAAATAAATCTTGAAAATGTTTTGAAATCATTTTTACTTGAAAACTTATGAAATAACATTAGAAACATTTTAAAAAACCATTTTTCACTTGAAACTTTAAAAATAAAATCAAAGAAATTTTGAAAACCATTTTATAGAAAATACTTTCAAAATTGTTTTCCTAAAAATAATCCTCTAACAATAAAAAATAAATATTCAATGAATTTATGGAAAGTAAATCCATACATGTCATATGAGGTAAAAAGAATATTCCTTTTTCATAGTAAAAAGGTTATTGAAATAGCTCATTCAGAAAACGAAAAGAAGGTTCCTTTGAAAAAAACACTAAAATAAAAAAAGGGTAAAAATTATTTTAAATATTAAATGATAATGGTAAAATATTCTTGGAAAACCTTTTTTTTATAAAATATGGTTTTCAAGGAACATAAATTTCTGACCGAAGAGAGGGTAAAGTCGAGCTTTCCTAAAATCACTTTCTTAACTATATTATATACCAACGAGTGGAATAAATGGTAAAATGTATGAAAAATCATTAATAACCAGAGGAAAATAAACTTCATGAATTTAATGAGAGATGGGTTATAATATTTCATCAATGGAATCATAATCATAATCAATCTTGAGAAATGATGAGATTGTTTCAATAAACCCTTTTCAATTGGAAAATTGGGATCAAACTCTCCATGTAAGAAAATTAAATTACATAATTTCTATAATATCATGAAAATATTGATCTTCATGATACATCATATGAAATGAAAGTATATACACATCAAAACGAATTTAGGTTCATAACAAAACATGAGTCTCAAAGAAGGAAAATTGAGACAAAACTATTTTTATAATTTTGTAAATTTTTAAGCATATACTAAATGAAAGAAAGATCATAAAATTTATATGTGAATACACATAAATTTAATTATAATATACATAGGAAAAAATCATGGGTAGTTCATACACCACACAAAGGAAAGAATGGAGAACATAACATGTATCCCATGGAAATAAAAAGTGAGATGAAATCCACTTACCTTGTGTCATAACTCTCTTAATACTCATTAAAACCACTTGTATAATAAAAATAAATTTATTATAAATATTTTTTAGAATCATATTTTTATATCTAATACCATATATGGTTTTATTACGACCTTATATTACCCTCTTGTTAACCATCCTATGTTAAGATTTCACTTCGAGTAATATTCTATTTATTTTTCATATCTGTCTTAATTTTTTATATTGATGGTAATTATACTTATATCATGATTAAATAATTTAAACCATAACATAAATATCATATATATACAGTATATGTATATTATAATAATCTATATAATATATAAGTGTGAAATGGTACCAACCGTTGGTGGTGGGGTGGTAAAGTTTTGGGGAGGGGTGAGGGGAAGGTCGTGTGATCAAGTCCCCAAGATTGTGATTGAATGTAATTTTATTCCTTGAATCAAGTGAGTATTTTGAGGTTATGACCAATTTTTTTATAAGTATGAAACAGAATACACCATTAATGGAGACGGTAGATCAAACATACGCATGAACACTATTTCCGTTTAATTATTGCGTGGAAAGAAATAAAGTAAAATACATATGTATATATAAGTATATATATATATATATCATTATTACAGTAGATTTATGACATCATTTATACATTTTATATTCACTAAAACTATCCTTAATACAATCCATGTATTTTATAAACAAATCATATTACTTTGATGGGGAGGTAGTCAACACTTCCTCAAACAAAATTATCATATTAAGACCAAATGAAAAGTAAAAAAGATATGAGTTGTAAAAAGAATACATAATAATAAATTAAAAAATATAATATATAACATATATAAATAGATTTTAAATTATAATATCCACCATGATAGGTGGTAAGTAAAATTGAACAATCATCTTTTAGTGAGGCGGTAGTTCACCGTACACATAAACAGTATGTTTGTTACCTATTAGATGGAGGTGTGTGTAAGTGTAGGTCAAAACATTAGCATAAAAAATCCTAGAATATTTAGTAAAATGGTGTTTTTATAAAATAACGGAATAAATAGAGTGTAGGGGGTGGATACAGGAAAATAAGGGATTCAGAGAAGATGTTTCCTCTTAGTCGGGTATCTCCTTTTGGTTTGTGCAAAAAGGCTTCCTTAGATTTCCTTCTTCCCAAGGGAAGGATTATTGGAGGAAGGGAGGTATTTTTGGAAGTTTATTGGTCAGATCATGTACTATCATAAGATTTTTTAGAGTTGTGAGTTTGTGGGATAGGTGGTGGCCCTCTATATGGAATGGAATGGACTCACTTGGAATTTTTTAAAACAAGTTAGGTGTATACATGTTCTTACCTAAACAAAGTCATAAAAACAAACATAAATTAATAATGGAAGGTTTATTTCATAAATATGGACATAAAATGGGTTTAGTAAAGTTTATTGGTCAGTTAGGCTCTTAAGATTATGGTTTAGTCCCTAATTAATATTAATTTCTCCTTAATCGCTGTGATTAATTTTAATCACTTTTACTAGTCATTTTGGTAAAAAATCAACATAATATAATTAAAATCTAAATATTATACTTATTATAATTGAATATTTAGGTTTTTATAAATTCAATTCACAAAATTGGAAAAATTAATATTAATGCCCATCCCACAGATGGGATAAAATTTCTGGTTTTTAAAGTAAAACAAAGTTCAAAAGTTTATTAAGTTTTTATATTCAATTTCAAAGTGAAATTGATTCAAATGAAATAAAATGTATTAAAAAATTAATAATTATTTAGTGTGATATGAAAAAAATTTAAAACATAATTTATGATTAATAATTATTTAAATGAAAATACAGTTTTGAACTAAAAATCAGTATTTTTCACTATTCATCAAAAAATAAAGTTTCTCAGAAAAATCCCAAAAATTAACCCTAATATAAATTTGACATTATAAATTAAAAAATGAAGTTAATTTTATCAAATTAAAGTTCTAAATGTGTATAAAATTAATTTTATTATTAAAAGGGGTTCATTTGAGAAAACAATATTTTTAAACATAAAAGGACTTTAACAAAAAATATATATTTCATTACCAATATGTTTTATCTATATAAAAATATTATAAATAATATTTTAAAAAAAATTATTCCTATTCATATAAAAAATTTTAATGGCTAGGTTATAATTATCTCTTTTAAATAATTATAACAATAAAGTGTTGTTTCATTAAAACATTTGTGTTGCATGTAACATATGCCAAGTTGGTGTTGTGGGTAGCACAAACCAAGTCGATATTGCGTGTAGTGAAAGACAAGTCAATATTGTGTGTAGCGCAAGGAAATTAGGTACCATGTGAAAGGAATTTTTGACTTAGTGTATATGTATATATATATATATATAACTATTTTTAGTGTCACGTTAAATGAAAAATATCAAAAAGATAAATTAATTTGAAAACAAATAATTCAAAAATATTCATGGTGTTACATTCTACCTCCCTTAAAATGAGTTTCAACCTTGAAATTTCTTTGGGTTATTATAGGTTTAATACTTGAAAGTTTCATTTATAGTAACTCACATCGTAAAAATGAATACTAAAACTTCTCTTAAAAGGGTATGTTGGGACCATAAAGGTTACCCAAAGTAACATATAACAGAGTTTCCACATAAGAGAACATATATTGGGAGTGAATGTTTGATGTGGAGAAAAATCATAAATATTTATAAGAAGTGAATGAGGCCATCAATCAAAAGAAAGTAAAAGATCAAAGGAAAGTTCAGGGCCTCAAAATCATACATCTATGATGATTTAGAAGGCCACTGGTTCACCCAAATTATGGTATTAGGACAACACATTTTATTTTTAACATTATCCTAACATTGAGAAATTCTTTTATTGACCAAGAATATAAGGAAATATATGTATATGACATATTTCTATAAAAAAAATCTCATTTTTAGTTGTGATTTTATCAATTTCGAATTCATCCATTACTTTATGCAATGGACGTCCAGAAATTAAATTTATGATTTAAGTGATAAAATAAACTTTTAGTATATATTAAGGCTCATAAAATAATGAAATGTATAACTATTTATCTATAAATATTCTTAAAAATAAATATGGTTAATACATTAATCTATAAATATAAAAAGTAAAACTGCCATTTCATTATAAATAATTATTTATTAAAAATAATTATACATTAACTATGACATTGCGTTGGCCAGTTGTAGGTATGAAACCCTTATCATACTTCGTCCATGGGTTCAAGACCCATTAACTTTTCGAATGTGATTGGTTGTCTCCCTAGATACATGGCGTCCTTTTATAAAACCATATAAATATAATTTCAAAAATATGATGGAAATCCTTAAAATTAGGGTAATCACTAAATAAAATTTTAACCAAGGTTTTCAATATAATATCAACACATAAATACTTCATCTGAAGTTTAAATTAAACTTTTAATGAATGTATAATCTTATAACCCATCTAAATGATGAAAATAAAAAACCATAGAAACAAAGTCCTGAAACTAGCTTATCATTGATCCCCCATATATCAAAAAGTTTCTCTTGGTTGTCACATTCCAAACATTTGAATACCCTCGTAGTAAATTCTCTTGGAACATGGTAACAACATGAATTACCATAAATCATTTTTGAAAAAAAATATATGCTTCCTTATTCTATAGATTACTGGATATATTCCATAATTCTAAGAAGTTGTAGACTTCATCCATGATAGCATGAACTACTATTCAACATGTCCTTAATTAGTTACAAGGTAATCAGTACCATCCAATTTACTTATTCATAACAACATTATCTTAACCTAAAAAGAATATTAAGGGTTACATTACCTTATTCCAAATATCACCATGTTATTAAATGACTTCACCATTCCATCGGGAACATTCAACATGAACTTGTAAATACTGAGCAAAAAACATAAGTAGAACAATCCTTGTATATTTCATCATTCATATAACATAATTTTTATTCCAAACACATAAAAACATTGATTATTCCACTTCATCCTTATTCCATTAACATGGATACCTATTCCTATTACACAATACATATTTCCTTTCACATTTAACCTATATTCTCTTTATCATCAGCAATGAAACCATTACTCACACCACCTTGATGGTTCCCTTCAGGAGCTTTCATCTTGGGACATTGATTTTCATAATGACCATTTAATTCATAATTAAAACACTTAACCATTAATGATGACTTAAAGAGGACAACATTATCATCCATTTCATTAACTAAACTCATCATTTTCCCCTAGTAGTCACTTTGTGTCTTTCTTTTCCATATTCAAAACATATTATTGTTCCTCTAATAAATTCATTTAGGTGATTGTTTCCACATCATTGACACAAAGGAAATATAATCTTCTTTCCTACATGGTATCCATTACCCGAACTACCAGTGAACTCTTTCTTTATCTTCCTTGGTGTGTCTGAGAGTTTGTTAAGGCACACAGTGTTAATCATGTTCTATGAAAACTGATTAGGTATGAACACAATATCTTTTACTCCAACGATCATACCACTTGAATTCTAATCATAAAATCTTCTATCACATTTAACATTAATCTAGTTTATTCTAGTTCCCACCATTGACTAAAACTATATTCATAGTGTGAGCATTACTTATCTTATCATAAAACCATATATTCATACAAATATTTACTTATTGGATGTTTAAATCATGACACCTTAATTAATCTACAAAAACCTAGGTTCATCCTAGGTTATTCATATCCAACTTATATTTAAATCTATCGTGATGGTTCATGAAGAGTTTTTGAATTCCCAAAGCATATCTCCAGGCTGTGTCAAACCAGGTGTGCAACAAGGCCCATTTTTGTGTACCAGATTACCCAAAGTCAGGACCGAAACATCTTGTCAGGGTTGTTACCCCTAGGTACATCTATTCCAAAAAACATACACCTCTATTATCTAGACAAATTTGTATTTCTAGGAAACCACTTACTCTATACTTTACCAAAATTCCAGGATATCTTCCTAAACGTTAACCCTTCCTTATACTTATACTTAGGTAAAACCCTAGACATATCCTATGAATTATACCTAAGGATCACACAAGGGTGTTATCATCCTAGTTTATAAATATTGAAAAACCTTTCCTCTTATACCAAATATAGTGACCTAGGCTTGAAATTTACATAATTTTAGATTAATATTCAGTACATTACAAAAATACATTCCCAAGGACCATAATAGTTTAGCGTCTTTGGAAACATGTAAAATAATATTTAATCCTGGTGAAATAACTTCAAAATATCTCATAAAGATCTATAACTTTAGTGATTCTACCTAAAACCATTATTTATAACCTAGGGAAACGAAACATAATAATGGGGTGAGCTCAAATGATCAGAAAGGGTAAACAAGGTAGATATGTAATAATAATCATAAGTATATGGGTATGAGAACTTGATCATGAAAATAGAAGATCATACCCTACACATAAAAGATCATATACATGAATCATGGCGTAAATATTGGAAGATCATATGGAATGACTCTTAAGTAAATAAAGAACATAAGCCATGAAATCACATTATAGGAATAAGACATGGAATTATGGAAGACAAATAAGAATATATAATTATTTTCATAATAGTTAAGGCATTAATGTGAAGTAAATACTAGTGTAAAAATTCCTTTACTGAATCGGGTTTACAACCTTTTTCGGCCTTGTATTACTGAAACAAGTTCACTCCTCATTCTAGCCTTGTAATACTTAATCGAGTTCATTTCTCATTCTAGCCCTATAATACTGAACCGAGTTTATTTATCATTCCATATATGTCTATCTCATGAGATATAAATCTTCACCCAATTCATTAGAGGGAGATATAGGTCCCACACATCTCATAATGAAATAATACATAAATTTTCCACAAAATCCTAAAAAATCATATCATAATCATTGTAATGAAAAGGGAATCATAAACATGTAAACATATCATAACCTATGGAAAAATATTGAGGTTTCATAATCATTTCATCAAAATAATAACCCATAAAAGAGAAACATATTTCATAAATATATAACCCATGAAAGAGAAATAAGTTTCATAAAGACCATGACATTAAGCATAACCCATTCATAGGATGAATATGAATGGAATCTTTATTTCATTTCCTAGATAGGCATGAGTAATATCAACAGATTTCATCTTGTATAGAAAATAATTTTGAAATATAATTCCAAACATTTTTTAAAGAAAATATCCTTTCTTCATTGAAAAATTATTTTTAATATATAAAAGCATTTAAATATTATTTTCTTATAAAATACCATGAAAAATTATAAATAATACTTGAAAAATTTTTGAAAAATTTTTTCCTTGAAAAATTATAAAATAAGGTTCAAATAATTTAAAAAACATTTTTCTTTGAAAACACTTTTAAAACATTAAAAGAAATATTGAAAACACATTGAAAAAACGTTCATTGAAAAAAATTATAAATAAATATTTAAAACCTTTTGAAAACCATTTCATTGAAAATAAATTTTGAAAACTTCAAAAAAAAGCTTGAAAATGTTTCAGAAACCTTTTAACTTGAAAACTTATGAATAAAGCTTGAATTTTTTTTGAAAACACCCTTTTCCCTTGAAACATTAAAAATAAAATTGAAAACATTTTGAAAACCATTTTCTTGAAAATAATTTCAAATTTTTTCCTTAAAAATCAATCTTTAAACATAAAAAAGAAATTTTCAAATAATTGACGATGAGTAAATTCGCAAATGTCTTATGAGGTAAAAAACATTCCTTTTTCATGGTAAATAGGTTAGATAAATGCCTTATTCATAAAGATACAAGATGATTCATTTGAAAATATTAGTAGAAGAAAAAAAGGGTAAATTTTTTTAATGATTAAAGGATAATGATATAATATTCTTGGAAACCCTTTTTAGAAAACATGGATTCAAAGGAACATAGATTTCTGACTGAAGAGAGAGTAAATTCAGGCTTTCCAAAGAAACACTTTCTTAACTATCTTATGTACCAAAGAGTGGAATAAATGGTACAAATATATGAAGAAATCATTAATAAACATATGAGAAGAAATTTCATGAATGTATTGAGACATGGGTTATAATATTTCCTCAAAGGAAGCAAAATTATAATTAATCTTGAGAACCTATGAGATTGTTTCAATAAACCCTTATCAGATGGTAACTTAGGATCATAATCTCTATGTAAGAAAATAAAATTATATAAATCTTATAATATCATGAGAATATTTATATTCATGATATATCATATAAAATGGAAGTATATACACCTCAAAATGAATTTATATTCATAAAAAAACACGAGTCACAAAGGTGGCAAATTGAGACAACATTATTTTTCCGATTTGATAACTTTTAAACTTATAACCAATGAAATAAAGACCATAAAATGGATATGTGAATACCCAAAAATTTAATTATAAGATACATAGAATAAAATCATGTTCATTACATACACCACACAAAAGTAAATAGTGGTGAACATAGTATGTATCTCATGAAAATAAAAAGTGAGATGAAATCCCCTTATATTGTGTCATGACTCTCGTTGTACACATTAAAACCACTTTTATAATAAATAAAATTTATTATAAATATTTTAAAGAACAATATTATTATACTTAATAAAATATATCGTTTTATTATGATCTTATATTACCCGCTTGTTAACCATCCTATGTTAAGGTTCAATTTCGGGTAATATTCGCTTTGTTCTTCGTATGTATCTTAATTTGTTATATTGTTTGTCCTTATAATTATATCATGATTCCATAATGTAAAAAATTATATAAATATCCTATATATGAATTATATGTGTATTATAACAATAAATATAATATATATAAGTATTAAATAGAATACACTATTCATGGAGACTATAGGTCGTATGTATGCATGAACTCTATTTCAGTTTAATTGTCTTGTTGAAAGAAACCAAAGTAAAAGAAATATGTATATATATATCATTATTAAATTAGATTTATGATTTAATATATATATATATATATATATATATTATATTCACTAAAACCATCCTTAATAGAATCCATGTAGTGTATGAATGAATCATGTTGCTTTGAGGGAGCGGTAATCCACACTTACTCAAAAAAAAATTATCGTATTAACACTAAATTGAAAGTAAAAAAGATATGTGTTGTAAAAGGAATAAATAAGATTAAAGGAATAATAAATAAAATATATAACATATATAAATATACTATCTATCATAATTTCCAACATGAGAGGCGGTAAGAAAAATAGAACAATCATCGTTTCATGAGGCGATAGTTCACCGTACACATAAATAGGATGTTCATCATCCATTAGATGGAGGTGTGTGTAAGTGTAGGTAAAAAAACCAGCATTACAACATCGTAGTATATTTTGTAAACTATTGTTTTTATAAAATCATGGAATAAATAGAATTTAGGTTGTGTATAAGGACAATAAAAGTAAGGGCTTGAGAGAATACATTACTTCTTAATTGGTTATCTCCTTTTAGTTTGTGCCAAAAGGCTTATTTGGGATTGTCTTATTCCTAAGTTAAGCCTTATATGAGTAAGGGATAGATGTTGGTAAGTGTATTGGACTGATCTTGGATGATCCTAATAGGTTTGAGTGCTGTGATGTTGTGGGAGAGGTGATGTCCTTTTATAGAGAATGAAAATGACTGACTTGGAATTTTTGAAAACAAGTTAGGTGTACACATGTTATTACCTAAAAATGTCATAGAAAAAAACCTAAATAAATTACGGATGTTTTATTCCATAATTATTTACATATAATGGGTTTTTAAAAAATTGATAGGTTATTTGGGATCCTAAGATTAAGGTTTATTCCCTAATTAAGCTTAATTTGACCTTAATCACTATGATTAATTTTAATCACTTTTACAAATCATTTTGGTTAGAAATAAACATGATAAAATTATAATAAAAATATTATAATTATTAAAATGGTGTAATTGTTTTTATATATTCAATTCATAGAATATAAAAAATTAAGATTAATGCCAATCTCAGAGAAGGGACGAAATTACAAGTTTTTAAAGTTGAAATTAGTTTAAAAGTTTATTAAGTTTTTATATTAATTTTCAAATTTAAATTAATCATAATGATATAAATTGTATTAATAAATTTATAATTTATATAATGTGACCACAAATAATATATAAAACATATTTAATAATTAATAATTATTTAAATTGAAGGACAATTTTTAAGCAAAAATCGGTATTTTTCACTATTTATCCAAAAATGAAGTTTCTCAGAAAAATCCCAAGAAATTACAATAAGCCAATTTCAACATTATAAATTAAAAAATGAAGTTTATTTTATCAAATTAAATTTATAATTGTGTAAAAATTAATTTTATCATTAAAAGCAGTTCATTCAATAAAATAATATCTTTAAACATAAAATGACTTTACCAAAAATCATATCTTTCATTACCAATATGTTTTATCTATATAAATAAAATTATAAATAATATTTGAAAACTATTTATTACTATTCATATAACTATTTTTAATAGATTTTTTATAATTATCTCATTTAAATAGTTATAATAATAAAATGATGTTTTGTAGAAACATCTTTATTGCATGTAACATACGCTAAGTCGATGTTGCGGGTAGCACAAGCCAAGTCGATATTGTGTGTTGTGTAAGCCAAGTCGGTATTGCATATTATGTAATCCAATTTAGTTCTGGGTGAAAGTAATGTTTGAATTAGTGTTTTAATATATATATAAAGAACTATTTTCAGTGTCACATGAAATAAAAAATATAAAAAAGATAAATTAATTCGAAAAATAATATTTCAAAAAATCTAGGGGTGTTAAAAATGATGTCCCATCTGAGAAATATAAGATGTACATTAAAAATAAAACAAAGGATTTACCCTTGGTGTGAATTATGTTTAGTTATCATTAGGGACATGGATAGAGAATCCTCGTGGGTGGATTAAATAAATAAATAAATTTAAATATAATTTATTAGAGAAACTATATATACACCATTATATAAACCCCATTGTGGGTAATTTCTAAGGATTGTCTGCATAACCCATGAAGGACTTCTTAAAGTTTATTTAATCTTTTTCTCTAGAAATCATTTAGATATCCCCTTAAGAAAAATATAATAGGTCTCCTAGAATGACCTGAACCTATAGAAGTTGGAGATAGATGATGGGAAGAGTAATGGGTAGGGGTTTAGATGATATAGATGGCCCAATGTGGTGTAATGAAGTAACAGAAGAGGTTCCATTTTATAATTGAGGTGAGGGGAATTTTGGAAATTTTGAAAACATTATATTACAATAAAATCATTCTCATGATAAATAAATCTAAATCAATAAGGATTTGGATGTAAATATGAAATAGTTTAAATCAACTCAACCAATAAAATTTGAATAGGTTAATGTGGTGTTTTAAACCTTATCTTTTGGTGCAACCCCTTAGTCAGCCTAATTTAACATTTACCATGGTAAAATATTTTTCAATATTAATGGGTTATAATATTAAATATAAGGTAATTGTTCAATATTAAATGGATAAGAGATGACATTTTTTGATCAAATATAACCATTGTTGTCCTATTTAAATATTTTAATAATTTTTAAAGAAATTCATAAGACATTATTTGGATAAATTATCATTAATTTCATTTTTAAATTATTTCATTTATGTTTACTTCAACTACATCAAGACAAAGGTTGATTTCAAATCTAATCTATTTACAAAACACTATTATTTAATATTCAACTATAGGATTCACTAAACAATATATATCACTTAAATTATAACTTTTAATATTTTAAATATTATTATATATATTTTTTAATAATTGAATAAATTATTTATAAGCATTGTACATTCATTTTAGGTAAATATATAATCACTAAAAATTAGAAATAAATT
The DNA here is from genome assembly GCA_963277665.1 of Viscum album. Lineage (NCBI taxonomy): Eukaryota > Viridiplantae > Streptophyta > Magnoliopsida > Santalales > Viscaceae > Viscum > Viscum album. The sequence goes on along the minus strand of OY728151.1, from coordinate 495,834,554 downwards.
ACTAGAATGAATATTATTTCAGTATAACCAACATTAAAATTTAGATTTTTTTAATAAATTGTATTTGTTACTGGTCACATAATAAATTTTTAATACGAAGAGAGTGAAATTTTGAAACATTATTTGTTTTAAATATTATATTGGTTATTTAAATTGAATAGTTTCCATTAAAAAAATAAAATTCAATCATAATATGATTATTGTTTAATTACTTTCATCTAATAAGAATATGGATGAAAAATATGGCCTTATCCCATTTTTTACCCAACATTTATTTTATTTAATCTCTATTGAGTTGATAAATTTTATGGAATTAGGATGTTAAAATTTGGTAATGGTCCCCATTCAAAATTAGAAATATGAATAGTAACTATGCTAAAATTTATCACCTCGGTAAAGGTTAAATAAAATAAATATCAGGTAAAAATGGAGATATGCTCATAATTTTCATCCTTATTCTTACAAGATTAAGGGAATTTGAAACTTATCATCTTAGGCTAGAATTATTTTTTTAATGGATACATGTCTCTAAAAATGATCAATATAATATTTAAATCAAATAATGTTTGAAAATATCACACTTTTAGTTTTAAATATATATTACATGACTACATAAGAACAAAATCAATTTATGAAAAAAATCTAAATTTCAATTTTTTTGTATAATGAAATTATATTCATGTTATAAATTTACTTCTATTGTTTAGTTATTATATATTTTACTTAAATTCTTTGTACAACACTAATAGAGAATTTATTCAATTAAAATAGAAATAAATTATATGATATTGAAAATATTAAAAGTTATAACTTGAGTGATTTATAGTGTTCAATGAATCCTTTAGGTAAATATTAAATAATAGTGATCTGAAAATGAATTATACTCAAAATCCTCCATTTTCATGATGTATTTTAAGTCATATTAAATAAATAGAGTTAAAATTTACAATAATGATAATTTATCAAAATAATATATTGTGAAATTGTTTAAAAATCATTAAAATATTTAATGAGGACTATAGTTTTTATATTTGGTTGAAAACAACTTCACTTGTATATTTATGATTCAATAGTTACCTTATATGCTATATTATAACCCATTAAAATTGAAAAATATTTTACTATAGTTAATGTTAAAATAGGTTTACTACAGGGTTAAACCAAAAGATAAGCTTAAAAATACCATTTAAACCTATCTAAATTTTATTGGATGTGGTTGTTTAAACTATCTCATACTTAAGGTTCAAATAACTATCCAATTGGATGTATTAATATTAGGAATGAATTTATTATAATTTATTCTTTTAAAAACTTCCAAAAGTGCCTCTCACCTCAATTATAAAAGGGAACCTACTATGACACTTATTTACACCACATTGAGCCATTTAGATCAACCAATGTAACATCCCCGACCTGAAATCCGCTAAACCTGTGATCCGAGCTGGGTGGTTACATGACCTTAAGCTAGCCTCCCCGTACACCAAAAGATGCCGACTAGCAGCGGGGGTCTACGGAGTCAAGTGGGGATACTATACCCCCTTTTTATTAGAGTACGCCACAACAGAAATAAACCAAATAGAGGAAACAATAACCAACAAGCATGAAACATATATAACATCCATTTCCAATAATAAAATATGTTATGTCAGACTACAAGTGCAAAAGTGGAAAAAACCCAAAAATAAAGACAACGGCCAAAAATCCCCAAAATGGTCCCAAATCCAAGTTTGGATCCTCCACTAAGTGCTACCCATGTCCACTCAACTATCTAGCAAGGACCCTTGCCCTTCTCCTGACCTGCAAACATGAAGTCTTCTCGGGTACCCAATGGTGTCCCGAGCAGGGTGTGAGTACAACTCAGTAGGCCACCACCAACGGTGTCTACAAAACATCCATTATGAACAGGTAGTGCATGCAGAAGGAATATGAATGATAATTGCCATGTAGTTAATTAAGTTTCCATTAACAAGTTCAGATCCAAAGTCATTTCCATTTCCATTACCATTCATTTGTTACCAATTATCATCACTCACCATTTCATCACATCTCCATGGGTTAATGACATACATTATGTTACATGGGTCTAAGGTCAACAAACACATGCAAGAGGGTAAAACATCATTATCATATCTCACTAGTACTAACCCCCTCATATTAACCATAACCTCACCTTGAAGCCTCAGTCCGGGTGGACGAAACCATTAGGAGAATAGACCCTCAGTCCCCTTTTCTAACCTGTGCATTTAGGGTGGAGTTTAGAACCTTAGTCTTCACTCGACCTGTGGGCATAGATCCTCATGTCATACCCCACTCTACGAAGCCATGTGAACATGCTTATATATAAGTAACCATCAACCATCCAAACCATTTCCCTTCGGCAACACTATTCACCACAACCCACATGGGAAACCACATCATTCCCTAACCCATTAACACATTACCATTTACACATCATTTAACCATTCACCCAATTCACATTTTTTATGCCTATATCACTAATCATTCAACATTAAACCCATAATCTATCCCATTATGGTCTTTAATCAGTTTACACATTAACCCATTTAACCCGTTCATCATTCTTATAAATCAATCATTTAACCCATTCCACTTTAACCCTTAGGTTATTTCCAAGTCTAGGTGCATCACCTAACTTCTATTACAAGTTCAATGGATCATGCTAACATATTTATCAAGTTCTCTAAAATTCATTATAACAAGGTCACTTGTTTAATATCAATCCCTAAATCCGGGAAAAGCCGGCACATCCCATGGATGGACCCAATTAGGTCAAGTCTATCCCAACACATCCCACAGGGATCATGAGGGTTACCATTTTCCATTTTAAACACCATTATTACCAAACATTCCAAGGTTATCCAAAACATAACCAAAGGAAAGCAAGAACACAACTAAACATGCACAAATACCCAAATAACTATGGGATGTCACTTGTAGACCACCTACCTCAAAACCGAAGTCAAACGCACTCTCAATCGAGTCCTTAGACCTCGATCCAACCAACCTTTGGAGATTCAACCTAAAACTCACCCAAAAGTTAGGGTTTTAGAGCTTCGGAACGAGAGGGAGAGAAGATACAAACTATAAACCAAAAAGAGAAGCAAGGATGGGATTAGCCTTACCCGGAGCTTCGATCTTCAACCAACGACACCAAAAACGCCTTAGAATCAAAGGAGATCGGTCTCTTGGATCCTTTGGGAGATTTGGTTAGTGCCTAGGGTGGAGAGGGATTAAATGAGAGGAAATCCCGAGTGGGGTTTTAAAACTCGGAGTGGAAAACTTGTAATTTTTTCCATCTTTAAGTGGTCGCACGGTTTTTCCACACGGTTTGGAAAACCGTGCACAAACCGTGTGCACGCCACTGTTCGGAGGAGGAGGGGTTGCACGCTTTAGCCACACGGTTTGGAAAATCGTGCGCAAACCGTGCACATTCTTCTATCCGGAGAGGGAAGGGTCGCACGATTTAGCCACACGGTTTGGAAAACCATGCGCAAACCGTGCACATGCTTCTGTCCGGAGGAGAAAGGGTTTCACGGTTTATCTAGGGCAAGCCGCACGGTTTTCCTGGCCGTGCGCAGGCCGTACGCCCTGTCCTGTCTTGCCCATATTTCCTTCTTTCGTGCCCTGAGCCCCCGGAACATCTCCAAGGCCTCTCACACATTCAGGAAACATCCCTTGAAGCCCAAAACAAGAGATTCAACCAAAACATAATTAAAACATACCTTTCCAAAAACCGGGATCTTACAACCTCCCCACCTTATAACGGTTCATCCTCGAGCCGAGCTCCCAAGCCTCATTGATCCACCGAAGAGAAGAGTTTAGGCCACTGAGCCAACATATCCAATTCCCACTCCCAATTTTCTTCCTGAACTTTCCCATGCTGCCATAGTACTTTCACTAATGGCACAACCTTTCCTCGCAATACCTTTTCACTACGATCCACCACATGAACCGGATGCTCCTCAAAGGTCGCACCAGCCTCAAGATTCACATCCTCAATATCAACCATGTGAGATGGGTCAGGATGATACCGTCGAAGCTGTGACACAAGAAACACATCATGCATCCTACCACGCCACTGTGGAAGAGCCAATCGGTAAGCCACTGGTCCGATCCTCTCCACAATTTCAAAAGGACCCATATACCTGGGTGCCAACTTATCCTGCTTTCGAATCCATCGGTGACCCAACCTTGGCGACACCCGAAGGAACACTTTATCACCCACCCCAAACTCAAGAGGTGTACGCCTCTGATCTGAATATGACTAATGCCTACTCTGAGCCATAGCCATCCGCTTCCTGGTCAACTTAACTCTCTCTGAAGTCTCCTGCACGAGACTTGGTCCCAACAACTGAGATTCACTGACCTATAGCCAACACAATGGAGATCTACATGACCTCCCGTAGAGTGCCTCAAATGGTTCCATCTAAATCGTAGCCTAAAAACTGTTGTTGTAGGAAAACTCAACTAACGATAGGTGACTCTCCCAAGAACCACCAAAGTCCAAGACACAAGCTCTTAACATGTCTTCCAACACTTGGATCATACGTTCCGACTGCCTGTCCGTCTGCGGGTGGAAATCCGTACTCAAAATCACCTGTGTACCAAGCGCTTTCTACAACCCTTACCAGAAATGCGATGTGAAACACCGATCTCGGTCTAAAACTATGGTTCTCCGAACACCATGAAACCACACAATTTCCCGAATATACAGCTCACCCAACTGGTCGACTGTATGGGTATCCTGAATCGGTAAGAAATGAGCCATTTTAGTTAACCGATCCACAACCACCCATATTGAATCATTATTCTGTGGAGTCCTCGTAAGAACCATGACAAAATCCATTGTCACATCATCCCACTTCCATTCCGGGATGGACAATGGATGCAAAAAAACCACTTGGGCGTTGATGCTCAGCCTTCATCTCCTGACAGGTAAGACACCGTGCCATAAAGCCCGCACCTTCCTTCTTCATTCCAGGACACCAAAACTGCCTTCAGAGATCACGGTACATCTTGGTCAAACCAAGATACACTTCCCACTTTGATGCATGGAACTCTCGCATTAACTCTTCTCGCACATCCTTTGGCACAACCACACGATCATGAACGTGAACAACACCATCCACGCAGACGACCTCGCCAGAAGGTAGCTCCCCACATTTAAGCTTTTCCTTAATGATCAAACACTCGGGATCATCAAGATGACCTTCCTTAACTCGACTCACAAGCGTTGACTCCATCGTTAAGGAAGCAAGTGGGACCTGACCATTCTCCTCCTGCACCTCCAGGTGCATCTCTGCAAACAAAGCCATCAACTTACACTCGGTATTGGATTCCTGAACCACCTGATTCAGAACCTTCCTGCTCAGAGCATCAGCAACACTATTTCCCTTTCCCAGCATGTACACCAACTCAAAGTCAAAAGACTGGAGATATTCAACCCATCTTCGGTGCCGAAGATTCAGATCCCGCTATTAGAAGATGTACTTTAAACTCTTATGGTCGGTAAACACAGTAAATCGTTCTCCCAACAGATAGTGCCTCCAAAACTTCAAGGCGTACACTACTATAGCCAAATCAAGGTCGTGAGTGGGATAGTTCCACTCATGGGGTCTCAACTGCCTTGACCCATAAGCCACAACCCACTCATCCTACATTAACACAGCCCTAAGTCTGACTCTGGACGCATCAAAAAACATGATGTACTTATTACTCAGCCCAGGTAAGATCAAGATAGGTGCGGTTGTCAGCCAATTCTTCAACTCTTGGAAGTCATTCTCACAATCCTCAAACCACTCAAACCTGATCCTTTCTTGGTCAATCCCAAGAGTGGTGCTGACAAGTGAGAGAAATCCTGAATGAACCCTCGGTAATACCCGTCCAAACCCAAAAAACTCCGAACATCAGAAACACTCTTGGGATGCTCCCAAGATACAACTGCATGCACTTTCTCTGGATCCACTGACACACCTGCCTCCGAGATGATGTGACCCAGAAAATGCACCTCACCTATCCAGAATTTACACTTTGATATCTTGGAATATAGTCGGTGCTCTCTTAGCATACCCAAAATGATGTCAAGATGTTGGCCATGATCATCGTGAGTTTTTGAGTACACTAAGATATCATCTACAAAGACAACCAAAAACCGATCTAGATAGGGATGAAAGATCCGGTTCATCAAAGCCATAAACACTACCTGTGCATTGGTCAAGACAAAAGGCATTACCACAAACTCAAACAACCCATACCGACTCCGGAAAGCTGTCCGCGATATGTCAGAAGACCTCACCCTCAACTGGTGATAACCCGACCTTAGATAAATCTTAGAAAACACCGATACACCCCTCAACTGATCGAACAGGTCATCAATTCTAGGAAGAGGGTACCGATTTTTCACTTTCATCTGATTCGACTTTCAATAGTCAACACACATCCTTAACGACCCATCAAACATCTTTGAAAAAAGAACGGGAGATCCCCAAGGAGACGTACTAGGAAGGATAAACCACTTACGCTCTAACTCCTCAAGATGAACCTTCAGTTCCTGGAGTTCTACTAGTTCCATTCGGAATGGTGGAATAGAAACTAGCTCCGCTCCCGTCAGCAAATCGATTGTGAAATCAACATCCCTCTCAGGGGGTAACCCCGAGAAATCCTCAGGAAACATGTCCTAAAATCGATCCACCACAGGATGGAAAACAAACTGCTCCCCTCTTGCATTATCATCAAGAATGAGACATGCCACTTGAGCCGTGATTCCACTCATCTGTTGACAAAACGGACCCGCACGCCCTGCTCGAACATCACATTCTCCACAGTGGACATAAGTGTCACCCTCAAGCTACCGGAACGATACTCTACGACGGTAACAGTCTATGTGTGCCCGATTCAACACCAACCAATCCATTCCCTGGATTAGGTCAAACCCTGACATCTCGAGAATGAACAAGTATCACAGAAAATGATACCCACCAACTTCCAAGGCACACCCCTTACATTGCTCGATATCCTCAACCCTCACCCCCAACGGAGTGTCAATTGACATAACTCCACACACCCTCTCCACAGGTAAACCCAGTGCTACCATAAGTTGAGAAGATAAAAAAGAGTGTGTGGCACCGGTGTCAAACAACGCACTAGAAAAAAGTATAAGCTACAAGGATCATACCTCGAACAGTTGATGGTCTAGCCTCGCCATCACCAGGTGCAAACAAAACTACCTAAAGCTGACCTGCCCTTCTACCCTGGGCTCCATCCTGATTACTCTGTGATACATTGCCCTGTTGGTGTGAGTGATCTTGCCCTGGAGTTCCACGTCCACCGCCCCTACCAGTACGGCCCGTGGAGCTCCAACTGCCCACATGATAGGGGGAAACTGGTCCCCTTCCCATACCCAGCACCTGCTTTTCACCATCATGCTCACCCGCCTGCTGAGGGTTCCTGCAGAACCTCTGCACATGCCCCATCCTGCCGCACGAACGACACTCAACTGGAGGTCGAGGAAACTGACCACGCGTATGCCCCGGCCTAACGTACTGATAGAAGAACACCTGATTTCCACTCTGAGAGGATGACCCTCTCTTCCAGCCACTTTGCATACTTCTGCTATGCTGTGAGCTCTCATGACGTCACTTTTGACCTTCGGTAGCTACACCACTCGTCTATCCCACTGACACCACAAGCCCACTACCCGAAGCTCCCTTCAGGTTTCCTTCCGAGATCATTGCCTAATCTACTACCTCTGCGAACCTCTTCAAGTGGAATATGTTTACTTGAGACCTGATCTCATGTCTGAGCCCATCCTGGAAATGCCTTGCTACTGTTGCCTCATCCCCTGATAACACTGGGACAAAACGTCTCAAATCAGTGAAGCAACTAGCATAGTCCATCACCGATAGCGATCCCTGAGTCAGGCTCATAAACTTTGCAGCCTGCTCCTATCTCAAGGTCTTTGGGTATAAATTCTCCAGAAACGTTTCCTGAAAAACCTTCCATGACATTCCCTTAGCCTGCTCAATTTGATCATGAATGTCCCACCAACGCCTAGCCTGGCCTCGCAACATATAAGCGGCCAGCTTCACTCGATTTTCAACAGGGGTCTCCAGATGGTCTATTATCTTCTGGAAAGACTCTAACTAGAACTTCGTTGCTTCTGGCCCACCCTCTCCAGTGAAGGTCAGAGGGTGTTGCAGCTAGAACTCCCTGGTCAGCTCAAACATACTCGGTGCAACCCGCCCTGGGTCCCGATCCATCATCTGCATAAGGCGAGTCAAGTTCTCTCATAATTGGTCTTCTATACCTTCATTGATTGCCACATTTTCTTGCTCCTCTACTGGAGGAGTGTTCTCAGCAACACCCTCCCATTGCCCAACTGGTAACCGACATCGTGGTGGCATTTCTCTACAATGCCAAGCACGAGATTTAGCACACATACCACATTACTTTCATGACTCCATCAAAATCTCTTTACTAGCTACAAAAACCCATTTCATATACTAACCTAACAACATTTTCCAACTTATTTTAAATCCCATTACTCTATTAAACATCATTTACCCACTTGTTTTATTTCATTCTTCTCATTATTTCTTGGTTTCATGAAATGCATGATGCACCCTACTTTCCTACCTCACACACCCATCTCGTGCGTGTGCATAAAACAATGCATGTCACCTATCTCCCTAGGTGACTACAATGATGCATGAATGAAAATCCTTGTTCTGTTAAGGCCACGAGCCAAATGTCATAAAACAATCACATCAAATCACATGTGCATCACCCAACGGTGAAATATCATCAATTTTAACATCACACAACCAAGAACATCTTTTCCCACCCAGGGTGACTTGGGTTTCCCCTGTACCTGGGTTAGCTACTCCCAAGAATGAGCTCATTACCAAGGCCTGACATGTCTTAACCCTTGGCTACCAATCCCAAATAGAAGACCTCAGAGAAGGAGAAGAAAGACCTCCTCTGATACCAATTTGTAACAACCCCGGCCTGGAAGCCACTAAATCGGTGCTCCGAGCCAGGTGGTTACAAGACCTTAACCACACCTCCCCGTAAGCCAAAGGCTGCTGACTAGCAGCGGGGGTATACGAAGTCAAGTGGGGAGACTATACCCCATTTTTATCAGAGTAATCCACAACAAAAATAAACCAAATAGCAAAAACAATAACCAACAAGCATGGAACTTGTATAAAATCCATTTCCAATAATAAATTATGTCATGTCATACTACAAGTGGAAAAGTGGACAAAACACCAAAATCAAGACAACGACCAAAATCCCCAAAATGGTCTCGACTCCAAGTCCGGATCCTCCACCAAGTCCTACCCATGTCCACTCAACTATCTATCAAGGGCCCTTCCCATTCTCCTGACCTGCAAACATGAAGTCTGCTTGGGTACCCAACGGCGGCCCGAGCAGGGTGTGAGTATAACTCAGTAGTCCACCACCAACGGTGTCTAAAAAACATATAGTATGAATAGGTAGTGCATGAAAAAGGAATATGAATGATAATTTCCATGTAGTTAATTAAGGTTACATTAACAAGTTCAGATCCAAAGCCATTTCCATTTCCATTACCATTCATTTGTTACCAATTATCATCACTCACCATTTCATCACATCTCCATGGGTTAATCACATAGATTATGTTACATGGGTCTAAGGACAAAAAACACATGCAAGAGGGTAACACATCGTTATCCTATCTCACTAGGAATAACCCCCTCATAGCAACCATAATCTCACCTCAAAGCCTCAGTCTGGGTGGATGCACCAATTAGGAGAATAGACCCTCAGTCCCCTAGTCTAACCTGTGCATTTCGGGTGGAGTTTAGAACCTCAGTCTTCACTCGACCCGTGGGCGTAGATCCTCATATCATAACCCACTCTACGAATCCATGTGCACATGATTATATATAAGAAACCATTAACCATCCAAACGATTGCCCTCCGGTAACACTATTCACCACAACCCACATGGGAAACCACATCATGCCTTAACCCATTAACACATTACCATTTACACATCATTTAACCATTCACCTAATTCCCATGTGTTATGCCTATCTCACTAATAATTCAACATTAAACCCATAATCTATCCTATTATGGTCTTTAATCAGTTTACACATTAACCCATTTAACTCGTTCATCATTCCCATAAATCAATCATTTAACCCATTCCACTTTAACCCTTTGGTTATTTCCAAGTCTAGGTGCATCACCTAACTTCTATTCAAAGTTCAACAGATCATGCCAACATATTTATCAAGGTCTCTACAATTAATTACAACAAGGTCACTTGTTTAATATCAATCCCTAAATCCAAGAAAAGCCGACACATCCCATGGATGGACCCAATTAGGTCAAGTCTATCTCAACACATCCCATGGGGATCGTGAGGGTTACCATTTTCCATTTTAAACACCATTATTACCAAACATGCCATGTTTATCCAAAACATAACCAAAGGAAAGCAAGAACAAAACTAAACATGCAAAAATACCCAAATAACTATGGAATATCACTTGTAGACCACCTACCTCGAAACCGCCATCGAACGCACTCTCAATCAAGTCCTTAGACCTCGATCCAACCAACCTTTGGAGATTCAACCTAAAACTCACCCAAAAGTTAGGGTTTTAGAGCTTTGGAACGAGAGGGAGAGAAGATACAAACCCTGAACCAAAAAGAGAAGCAAGGATGGGATTAACCTTACCTGAAGCTTCGATCTACAACCAACGACACCAAAAATGCCTTATAATTGAAGGAGATCAGTTTCTTGGAGCCTTTGGGTGATTTGGTTCGTGCCTAGGGCGGAGAGGGAGGAAATGAGAGGAAATCCCGAGTGGGGTTTTAAAGCCCAGAGTGGAAAACTTGTAATTTTTCCCATCTTTAAGTAGTTGTATGGTTTTCCCCACAGTTTGGAAAACCATGCACAAACCGTGTGCACGCTACTGTCTGGAGGAGGAGGGATCGCATGATTTAGCTGCACGGTTTGGAAAACCATGTGCATGCTTCTGTTCAGAGGAGGAAGGGTCGCACGATTTAGCCACACAGTTTGGAAAACCGTACGCAAACCGTGCGCATGCTTCTGTCCAGAGGAGGAAGGGTCACACAGTTTATCTAGGGAAGGCCGCACGGTTTTCCTGGCCATGCGCAGGCTATGCGCCCTGGCCTTTCTTGCCCAGATTTCCTTCTTCTGTGCCCCGATCCCCCAGAACATCCCCAAGGCCTCTCACACATTTAGGAAACATCCCTTGAAGCCCGAAACAAGGGATTCAGCCAAAACATAACAAAAACATACCTTTCCAAAAACCGGGATCTTAGAACCAAAACCTAAAAATTCATCTTTATAACATCTATATCAAACATATAGAGGTTCTGGTAATTTCAAGAGTATAGGGCCCCAACCTTAAAAATTAAGTAATCTTGAGATAAGTCAATAATTTTAATTTAAGTCACATCAAGGATATTTTTTAGGTTTATATCGTTATATAATTAGGTCATAAATAATACATAATAACTTAAATATTACAAATTAGACACTTCTAATCACTTTCCATTGTTTTCATATAATAGAATATTTTAAAAATAAACATGGTTTCATTTCATGTTTAAAAATCAAAATGTTTCCTTGATCCCATCCTTGACTCTATTATCCTTTAAATCATGTGAAAAAAAAATTCAAACTTGTGATGATCATAAAAATTTCAGTAAGGGATATACAAATAAGAAAAACTTTTAGCCTTGTGAAAACATGTAAACCATTAATACTTTATCATAAAGAAATACTTTTCACCTTTTAGAAGTAGTAAATACACTTCACTGGATATAATCTCATTGATTAGCCTTTTTATAATAATAATATTACCATAAAACCCATAGAAAGAAACATATAACATATAAAAAGGTAACATGGGACATAATAATATTGAAATGGAATAACCATATGGTCAACTTCCACACATATCACTCTTACAAATGGAATAGCCATACAGTCGACTTCCATACCCAATTTAGTGGAGGTTATAACATAACCACCCATCCTTGGTCAATCATAGAACCAAATATCTTTGGTTTATCACATAACTACCCATATTTGGTTTAGCACATAACTACTCATCAAATGTACAAGTACCATTATATAATCATAACACATGAAAGATTGAAAGATTGAAATTATCAACATTTGACTCGTAAAATTTCACCTGTAATCACAAGAAACCATTTCAAGATATTGAAATAGTAAATACACTTTTAAAACCATTTTCAATGCAAAAACACCCAAAAATGGAATAAGGTATTTCTTATCCTTTTAAAAAATATTTAGGATTATAGATAAATTTAAATTCAAATAACAGTTACGATAGTACAAGAATCGTTGTCGCCGCGTATGTTAAAAAACATTCCTTTTTTCATTTTTTGAATAAAGTAAAATTATTAATATAAAAATATTCCTTTTTAAAACCTTTTAATTAATTAAAATTCAAAGGTGTTGAGTATACACCTTATAAAAGAATGTGGTTTATAACATCCAAATATGCCTCAATGAAAGGAGATAGAGATGAAGTCCATTACTCTGAGTTTGATTCATCACGTACAACCTTTATATTACTGAATAATAAGATTAGGTTAATTTATAATTTCATTATAGACTTTTTCAAGTTTATTATTTCTTTTATATCACTTATTACCATTTTATAAAAATTAAATAATTATTTAATTTCATATCAGATGTTTTGTTGATATTCGATACTTGAGTTGAAAATGAACATGGTTTGATGTCACTAGTCCATGTGGTCATAATGTATTCATCTCAGAAATAGTATTCATGTATTAATAATCACTTTTATACATTAATAAAACTTTTTAAATCCAAGCATTAAATATTTTTATGAAAAATTAACAACGCTATAATCATGGAGACGGTAGGTCATACATACGCATGAGTAACGTTTTCCATTTTTCATTGATCATTATAGAAATAAGGTAATTACTATTTTATATTTATAAAATTATAATAATATTATTAAAATAATAATAATCATTTAAATATAATTATATATATCATTAAAATGATGTGGTGAATAAAAATGATTCACATCGCTTTATGGAGGTGATAGTTCACATGTACGAGGGGACGACGTTATCATTTTTATGCGCATAGAAGGTAAGAACTTAATTTAAATATTATTATTTTTAAATGATAAATTTATCACAAATATCATATATAAAAATTTATTCCATCATTATAACTAGTATTGATAGATGGTAATGAAAAATGAACTATATCGGTTCACTAGGTGGTAGCCCACCGTACACACGAATGAAATGTTCAATTCCCATTTTATGAAACTGGAGATAGATTTAGGTGATGATTATAAAATAATAGAATCTCAGTATGTTTAGTATAATTGTTTTATTATATAATAATGGTTGTAGGATATTTTAAGGATGGAGAAGAAGAAATAAAATAGAAATACTTGAAGAAAATGATACCTATTCTTCGGTTGACCACCTTTGAAGAACAACTTAACACCTATAAGGAGGGTTTTATGACTAAACTAAGCCTTGAAAATGTGTGGAGGTATTCTAGTAAGGGTTTTGGGTAGATCTTGGCCAAAAAAAATTGATTTATAACTATGATTATTAGAGAAGAGTGGGTACATTTTTATAGCAGAGGGGAGGGGAAACCTTCGAATAAATTATTTGAATAGACTTATAACATTTCATAGTAACCTAAAAAATTTGTGGATGGCATAAATAATGTCAAATAATATTTATTTTAATATTTATTATATCTTTTATTTTATTCCTTAATTAATAATCCAATTACTACGTCACCATTGTGTCATAATTAAATTTAACTATTTATTTCTTAAAAATTATAAATAAATAACCATAATGTAGGTAATATTTTTAGATTTATAATGACTATTCATAATCAAAGTGATCACTTATATAACACTATATTAAAATTGTTTTAGTAAGAATATATATGGTTATGATATTTTTTCCTTTACATTAACTTAAATGTAATAAATATCATAATCACACCCAAGTGGCTTAAAAAGGCCACAATTTGTGCCCAAGTATTATCTTGGTCATCCATAACTCATCCAAAAATTATAAAAAAGTTTTGGGGTAGTTTTATATTATTATAATATTATTTTTACTCTTAATTACCTTATTTACCTTTAACTGTGGTGAATAAAAATAATTACTAAAGTTACTATTCATAATGTCAAAAAATAAAAGGGACCTATTTACATAATTTGGAGCTTATAATTTCAAATATTGAATCTGTTTTTCCAAATTTAAAACACAAAATTGGAAGATATTAATTAAAATTTTAATCCCATTGACAGAATAAGAAAACATGTTTTTTAAGTAAAACATTCAAAAGTTCACATAGTTTTTATATTCAATTTCATTGTGAAATTGATTACAATGACCAAAATTGTATTAAATTATAAAAAATTATTAAATTATACTTTAGATCTAATTAAAAGGATAATCTAGCTATATAATAAAATTAGATGAAAAAGAAGTTTTGAATTAAAATGCGGTGTTTTTAACTACTCATTAAAATACAAAAATTTCAACCAAAGTAAATTTTGATGTCCCGCTTCTAAATAATAATATTATTTTGTCAAATAGAACATATAAAAGTGAAAAATTATTTTTAAAAATGGTTCTCTATCAAAAGGTGGTAAAACCACCTTTAAAAAAATATTAGAGTATTTTATGCATAAATTGGATTTATTCACATTTTAAGCCTCTAAAATTTATCAGAAGAAAGTAAAAAATATTCAATAAGTATGTATAAAGATAATATATTTAGTTATATTCATTCCTGCCAATACAAAGACTAAGATATAACTACTATTTAAAATAATAATAATAATAATATATTATTTTTCAGTACAACTCAGTGTTGTGTGCAACATAATATATAAAGAAACCCATTGTTGCATGTTGAGTACGCTATGGGACATAGAATCAACTTTAAATTAAAATTAACAACTTATTCATAAATATTAATATATATAAAAATTTCTTTTTCTATAATTACCTATGGTGTTACATCCTTCCCACCCTTTGGAAAATTATTTCCTCAAAATGTTATTCACTCATCAAATAAGTGAGGGTATTTGTTCCTCAAAGAATTTTCAGATTTCCATGTTTCCTCTTAAACTCTATTTTTTTTTCACAAAACCTTATCCTGATAAATCAGCTTATTCCAAAATACTTTCTCTCTACAGTCAGGAATATGGATGTGTTCTTACTTATAAGAAATATTCTCTTCAAACTGAACTACTTCTGGACTCAAAATATGATATGGACCTGGGGTATACTTTATTAACATTGAAATATGAAAAAAATGTGTACCTGGGATAAAATCGAAGGCAAATCAAATCGGTAGGCAATTGATTCAACTTTCTCCTAGATTTCATAAGGTATAATGAAAAATGGACTTAGATTCGCCTTCTTACCAAAATGCATCACACTTTTCCATAGAGAAACTTTGAGAAAGATAAGATCACCTACCTCGAAAGAAATATCCTTCCTATGGTTATCTTCTTAACTTTTTTACCTATTATGGGTTGCCCTCATGTGATTCTGAATCAACTAAACTTTTTCTGTCATTTATTCTACCAATTCTAGTCCCATCAACTTCCTTTCACCAAATTTATCCTAAAAAGCTGGAGTTCGACACCACTTTCAATATAATGCCTCAAATTGTGCCATCTGTATACTAGAATGAAAACTGTTATTATAAGAAAACTCAACTAATGAAATATATTGATCTCAACTTCATTGGTAATATATTGAATATTAACATAGAATATCTTCCAATATCTAAATATTTTGTTCCGACTTCCCAACTGATTGAGGATGAAAGGATGTACTAAAATTTAATTCAGTACCCAACAACTTTTGAAGGCCTTTTCAAAAGATAGAATTGAAACTGATATCACGATCAGATACAATGTAGAGAGTAACTCCATGTAACCTGACTATCTCATTAATACCAACCAAGTAAACTAATCAAGAGATAATGTATCTCTAATATGAAGAAAATGAGTATATTTGGTCAATATATAAATAATAAACCAAATTACATTGTTACCTCGTCAAGTATTTGGTAATACCACTACAAAATCCATAGATATATTTTCCCATTTACAATGTGGTGCTAGAAAAGGATGAAGCATCCCTTTTGGAAACTTTTGTTTTTCTTTCACCTGATGACAAGTCCAACACTTTACATTAAATTCATCAATATCACTTTTCATTGCATACCACCGGTAATACTCTCGAAGGTATTTGTATATCTTAGTACTGTTTGGATGAACTAAAAATGAAGAACTATGAGCTTCACATAATAATTATTTATCCAATTTTGAATCACAAGGCACACATAACCTCTTCACAAATCTCAAAACACAATATTTATCAATGTTAAATGTAGTAAACTAGCCTTCTGAACCAATTCTATTGTTTTCTGCAACTCACTATCTTCCTTCTGCACTTTCTTAATTCTGTCTGATAGAGATGATTTCAGTGACACGTGAAACAAAATAGATTAATTTCTTGCACCAACAAATTCCATTCCAAAGTTTATAAAATCATTAATCAAAGGGTCATGTTACAAATGTAACATGGTTAATGTAGCATTAATTTTCCGATTCAAATAATCTACCACTTTTTTTATTTTCTAGGATGGTAATGAATCGTACAATAATAATCCTTTATTAATTCACATAATCTCCTCTGTCTCATGTTCAATTATTTCTCAGTGAATATACACTTTAATTTTTTTGATCAATATATATTTCACACTTTACACCATACAAATTATACCTCTAAAGTTTTAAAGAGAAAACTACAACAACTAATTCTAAATCATTTGTAGGGTAATTTAACTCATGATTTTTCAACTGATGTGAAGCATAAGCAATTATCTAATCATTCTATATTAGGACACAACCAATTAATTTCAATGAATCATCACTATAGATAAAAAATTCACCATTCATGGAAGGAAATTTCAAAACTGGATAATTTAATAATATTCTTTTCCATTCCTAAAAACAATCATCACATTATTTTGTCTAAATAAACTTAAAGCCCTTACATGTTAACTAATTTAGTATTCTATATAAACAAGAAATGTTTTCAACAAACCTTCAATAATAACCCTCTAATCCAAGAAAACTATGAATATCTGTGATATTTATAGGTCTTGGCCACTATTCAACAACTTTTATTTTAGAAGGGTCAACATCTATGCCATATTATGAAGTAATATGACCATAGAATGAATTTTTTTTTGAAACCAAAATTCACAGTTAATAAAATTTTAATATAGTTTATTTTTTTTAGGTTTTCAAAACAATACTTAAGTGACTTTCATGTTCCTTATGGATTTTAGAATATACCAAAATATCATCTATAAAAACAACCAAGAAATGGTCTAAAAACTGATGACATAGTACATTAATGAGATTCATAAAAATAGTAGGTACATTAGATAACCAAAAGGGAATAAATACAAAATCATAATTCCCATATATTATTTGAAACACTGTATTTGGAATTTCATCCTCCTTCAACTTTATATGATGGTACCCAAACCTCAAATCAATATTTGAAAAATACTGAGCGCCTTGAAGCTGACCAAACAAATCATTGATACTAGGAAAATGATATTTGTTCTTAGTATTAATGTTATTAAAGGATCTATAATCAATACAAAGTCTTATATAACCATCTTTATTTTTAACAAATAAAAAATGAGCACCCCATGGTGAAGTAATAGGTCGAATGAAACCTTTATCAAGCAATTCTTGCAATTATTTTTTCAATTACACCAATTATACTTGAGACATTCAATAAGAGGGTTTAGAAATAGGCTTATAATCAAGAACTATATCAATTATAAATTCAACCTCCCAATTATAAACAATACCAGACAATTCATCAGGAAAACAATTTGTAAATTCATTCACTACCAGAATGTCACTAATCAAACGCGTTTCCTTCTTTTCAACAACACGAGCTAGATAACTTTAAATTCCATATTTAATAAATCTCTCAGCTTCTTTGTATGTTATCAAAGGTATGAAATCAATGAATAAAACATTATTGTTTTTTCAATCTATTTTTTCATGATAAACCGAAAGCCAATCTAAACCCAAATTGATATCAAATTACACTATGGGAAGTTCAAAAAGATTTTAAGGAAATACCATCCTACTAATTATATAGGAAGATTACTATAAATCTTGGTTTCTTTAATAGATCCACCTAGAGTATTTACCAAAAGTTAAATATCACATTCATGAGGTGATATTTCTAATTTACTTTCAAAGCTCTTAGAAATGAATGAATGTGAAGATCAATAGTCAAATAGAGTATCAGAATACTTTGAAAAAACCTGTAACATGCCTATAAACACCTCATTTTATGCTCCCACATAAACTATAGTAGTAGAAAATTATTTTTCCATGACCTTCTCCTTCCGATCTTGTTGGTTTCCACCCTGGGTAGTCAATTTTGGACACACATTGGAATAATTACCTAACTCATTACAACAAAAACATAATACTATCGGCTTTTCATTTATTTCCTAATCATCTCCTTTATAGTCACGATCAATATGAAAAATCTTACAACATAAAAATCACTTCCTAGAATTTGAGGCATTCTCTAAGATTCTTTTTTCCACACTTATCACTAGATGGAAATTTTGTTTTCTTACCTCCAAAATTCTTTGATGAATTCTTTCTTATTTCCTTCCAACTAGATCACTTCTTTTGTTTGCTCTAGTGTAACACATGATCATCAAAAAACTCCATTTTTACCTTCTCATAAAATCATACAAGTTTCTCATAGATTCTAAACTCAAGAGAACCTAATGCCCATCAATATTTTGGCCTTAATAATAAGTAAAATTTATTTATCTTACTATCAATATCCCAGATAAAATTTGGGACATACCTTGAAAAATGGGTGAACTTTTCTTCATATGAAGCCACTGAATCTTCCTCCTTTCAATTTAATTGTAGAAATTTATTTTCCACCCTAATTCAAACAACCTTAGGAAAATATTTCACATGGAAGATATTTTTAAATTCATCCTATTCCATGATATAAATCTCTTCACTTTCTCTGAAATTTTTAACCATTTACCACCACCAATCGACTTTACCTTAAAAATGGTCAACAATAATTTCTATGATATCAATATCTTCACTTTCTCTGAAATTTTTAACCATTTACCACCACCGATCGACTTCACATTTTAATTGTCTGAAAATTCCATTACATCAAAAATAATTTCTATTGATTTAATCCACCCTTTAGCTTACACAGTGTCAGATGATACTATGAATGATGGGGGACGTTGCCTCATGAAATGGTCCACTACCGACATATTCCTCTGTGGTTGATCTTATTGATCTCGTACTTGGAAACCACCACTATTTATTTCCTAATTCAATTGAATAATCAACAAAAAAACTATTCAGTTCCAATTTTGACCATATCAGGATGCTAATTTTCATGGTTGTTTTTCTATGTATGTTTTCCCTGCATAGCTTCTTTGTTTTCACTGCAGAAAACCATTCTGAATAGAAATATCTTAGATGAAGCAACATGGAAATTTTCAAATTATATATCATTTCAATTTAACCATAAAGTAAAAATAATTTATGGATATTTTATTAAAAATATCTTAAAACATAAATTTATCTAAACTAACCTCTAATACCAACTATAATACCCCGACCTTAAACATTACATAATCCTGAGATAAGTCAATAATTTGAACTTAATTCACATCGAGGATATTTTCAGGTTTAGAGCTTTATATAATTAGGTCATAAATCATAAATAATAAATTAAATATTAAAAATTAGACACTTCTACTCACTATCCTTTTTTTCCATAAAACAAACGCTTTTAAAAATAAACATGGTTTTGTTTCATGTTTAAACATCATAAATTTTCATTGATCCCATCCTTAACTCTATTCTACTTTAAATCCCATGAAAAACATTTCAAACATGGGATGAGAATAAAAATATAAATAATGGATTCACCAAGAAGTAAAAATATTGGCCTCATGAAAACATTTAAACCATGAATACTTTATCATAAAGCAATGCTTTTCACCTTTAAGAAGCAGTAAATGAACTTCACCGAATATAAGTTCATTTCATACCCTTTTTGTAGCCAAAATATTACTATAAAACCCATATAAAGAAACATATAACATATAAAAGGGTAAATTGGGACATAATCATAATTAAATGGAATAACCATATGGTCGACATCCATACATATCACTCTTACAAATGGAATAACCATACGACCGACTTCCAGGCCCAATGCATTGGGTGTTATAACGTAACAACCCATAATTGGTTTATCATTGAACCAACCATATTTGGTTTATCCTGTAATTATACATATTTTATTTATCATGTAACCACCCATCAAATGTACAAGTACCATTATATAATCATAACACATAAAATATTTCAATTATCAACATTTCACTCATAAAAATTCATTTGCAATCACAAGAAATCATTTAAAGATATTGAAATAGTCAATCCACTTTCAAAAGAATTTTAAATACCAAAACACCCAAAAAGTTAATAAGGGACTTAATTTCCTTTTAAAAAACATTAAGTCTTATATAGGAATACAAATATCAAATAACAGTTATGATGACATAGAAGTCGTTGTTGCTGGGTATGTTAAAAAAGCATTCCTTTTTTCATTTTGTAAATAAAGTAAAATTTTTTTTATAGATATATTACTTTTAAAAACCTTGAAATGAATTAAAATTCAAAGGGGTATATTATAAACCTTATAAAAGAAGGTGGTGTATAACATCAAAATATGCCTCAATGAAAGGAGATTGAGATGAAGTCCCTTACTGTGAGTCCAACACATCACATTCAACCTGTATATTCTTGAATAATAAAATTAGGTTAATTTATAATTTATTTAGAATGATTTTCAAGTTTATTATTTCTTTTATATCACTAATTACCTTATTATAAAAATTAAATAATTATTTAAGTTCATATTAGACGTTTTTTCGATATTCAATACTTGAGTCAAAAATGAACATGGTTGGATGTCACAAGTCCATGTGGTCATAATTCATTCATCTCAAAAATAGTATTCATGAAATAATAATCACTTTTATATATTAATCTTGATTTTTTAAATCAAACCATTAATTATGGTTATGAAAAATGAACAACGTTATAATCATGGATACAGTAGGTCGTACGTACGCATGAGTAACATTTTCCATTTTTCATTGATCATTATGGAAACAAGGTCATTATTATTTTATCTTTATAAAATGATCATAATATAATTAAAATCATAATAATAATTTAAATATAATTATATATATATATCATACAAGTGATGTACTGAATAAAAATGATTCACATCGCTTCATGGAGGTGATAGTTCACACATACGTGTGAACGACTTATCATTTTTATGTGCATGTAAGGTAAGAAAATAATTTAAATATTAATATTTTATAATTATAAATATTTAATTAATATTATATATAATCATTTATTCCATAATTATAACCAGTCTAGAGAAATGGTAATTAAAAATGAACTATATCGGTTTGCGAGGCGGTAGTCCGCAGTACACATGAACGAAATGTTCATTTCCCATTTGATGAAATTGGAGATAGATTTAGGTGATGATATTATTATAATAGCATATAAATATGTTGAGGATACAAAAGTTATTATATCATCATGGTTATAGGATATTTTAAGGAAGTGGAAGAAGAAATAAAATAGAAATACTTAAAGAAAATGATACCTCTTATTCAGTTGATCACCTTTAAAGAACACCTTAACACTACTAAGGAGGGTGTTATACCTAAACTAAGGATTCAATAACATGTTTAGGGATTATATTAAGGGTTTTGGGGAGATATTGATTGAATAAAACGGATTTGAAAGTGTGAGTATTATAGAAGAGTGGGTACCTTTTTATAGGATAGGGGAGGGGGACCCTTGGAAACTTTTAAAATATTAAATTAATATAAATTAATTTTTTTAATCCAAATGACTCCAACATGAGAAATTTCTAATATAATATGAATATATTTCAAAATCCCCTCATCCAATAATTTTTTAGACATGTATTTATTTTTTTAAACCTTATCTTTTCAGTTTTCCCTTAATTATTCTCTTTTAATTTTAATTGTAGTAACATCATTGTAAATATTAAGAGGTTATAAATTTTACTTATATGGGGTTAATTTACCATAATTGGACACTTAATTAATTTTTAGACCTTATCATAGTCACTTTTTCATTTTAAAATATTTTTAGTATTTGTAAATAATTTAATAAATTATTATTTTTATAAAATATCAATTATGTAAATTTTTGAACAATTCATTTCATTGAATTTAAATAAAATAAAAAAATAGATAAATTCTAAGAAAACATTTAATATAATTATAAAATTTTATATTCACTTATAAAAGTCTTTGATGGCATAAATTTTGTCGAATAATATTTATAATATCTTTTATTTGATTCTTTAATTAATAAACCAATTATTACATCATCAATGTGTCATAATTAAATTTAATTATTTATTTATTAAAAAATATAAATAATTAACCATGATGTAGGTAATATTTTTAGATTTCTAATTACTATTTATAGTCTAAGATTAACTTTTATAAATCCATATTAGAATTGTTTTAGTAAGAAGTGACATGATTATGAAATTTTTTCCTTTACTTTAAATTAAATAATTAAATTTAAACTATGTGAACTTTTGAACGTTTTACTTATAATTCTATTAATTAAAAAATTAATCATGTTGACGGAATAAAAAAATAGGGTTTTTAAGTAAAATTTTCAAAAGTTCACATAGTTTTTATATTCAATTTCATTGTGAAATTGATTACAATGACCAAAATTGTATTAAATGATAAAAAATTATTAAATTATACATTAAATCTAATTAAAATGATAACCTAGCTATATAATAAAATTAGTCTAAAAGTATGTTTTGAATTAATATTTAGTATTTTCACTATTCATTAAAATACCAAAATTTCAACAAAAGTAAATTTTGATGTCCCACTTCCAAATAAGAAGTTTATTTTGTAAAGTAGAACATATAAAAGAGAAAACAATTATGTTTAAAAAGGTTTCTCCATCAAAATTCCATAAAAATACCTTTAAAAATATTAGAGTATTTTATGTGTAAATTATATTTATTTTCATTTTAAGCCCTTAAAATTTATCATAAGAAAGTAAAAATATTCAATAAATATGTATAGACATAATATAGTTAGTTCTATCCATTCCCACCAACACAACGACTAGGCGGTAACTACCATTTAAAATAATAATAATAATAATATGTTATGTTTTGGTATAACTCGGTCCTGTATGCAATATAAGGTTTCAGAGAAACCCATTGTTGCATGTCGAGTATACTATCAGACATAGAATCCACTTTAAATTCAAATTAATAACTTATTCATAAATATTAATATATATGAAATTTTATTTTTTCTATAATTACCTAGGATGTTACATCCTTCCCCCTATTTAAAATTACGTCCTCACACTTTTATTCACTTATCAAATAAGTTAGGGTATTTCTTCCTCATAGAATTTTCATATTTCCATGTTTCCTTTGGAACCATATGGGTTTTCCAAAAAACCTTAACCTAATAAATCACTTTATTCCAAAATAATTTCTCTCTATGGTTAACAATATAAATAGGCTATTACACATAAGAAATATTCTCTTCCAACTGAACTACTTCTGGACTCAAAATATGAGATGGAGCTGGATTATACTTTCTTAACATTGAAACATGAAAAACAATGTGTACCTGGGATAAAATCAGAGGCAAATCCAATCAGTGGGAAACTGAATCAACTTTATCCTAGATTTCATAAGGTTTAATTAACTATGGACTTAGCTTCCCCTTATTACCAAAACATATCACACTTTTTTATGGAGAAACTTTTAGAAATATATGATCACCTACCTCAAAAAAATACCCTTCCAATAGTCATCTTCTTAACTTTTTTCCCTATTATGGGTTTACCTCATGTGATTCTGAATCAACTAAAATTTTTATGCCATTTATTCTACCAATTATGGTCCCATAAACTTACTTTCACCAACTTCATCATAAAAATATGGAGTTCTACACCAATTTCCATATAATTCCTCAAATGGTACCATCTGTATATTAGAATAAAAACTGTTACTATTAGAAAACTCAACCAAAGAAAGATGTTGATCCAAAATTTGTTTGTAATACATTGAACATACACATATAATATCCTCCAATATCTTATTTTTTTTTCTTACTACCCAATTGATTGAGGATGAAATTATGTACTAAAATTTAATTCAGTACCCAGTGTCTTTTGAAGGCCTTTTCAAATGTTAGAAGTGAAAATGGGATCACAATCAGATATAATATAGAGAAAAACTCCATATAACCTAACTATCTTTTTAATATACATACGATAAAATTGATATAGAGATAATTTATCTTGAATATAAAGAAAATTAATAGATTTAGTCAATCTATCAATAATAAACAAAATCAAATTATTACCTTGTCAAGTCTTTGGTAATCCCACTATAAAATATGTAGATATATTTTCCCACTTACAATATGGTTTTGGAAAAGGTTGAAGCATCCCTTTTGGAAACTATTGTTTTTATTTCACCTTCTTACAATTCAAACACTTCACATTAAAGTTATCAATATCTCTTTTCATTCCATACCACTAGTAATACTCTTGAAGGTCTATGTAAATCTTAGTACTGTCAGGATGAACTGAAAATGGAGAACTATGAGAATCGCATAACAATTCTTTATTCAATTTTGTATCACAAGTAACACATAACCTCTTCCAAAATCTCAAAACACAATCTTTATCAATGTTAAATTTAGGTAACTACCCTTATGAACCAATTATACCTTTTTTGAAACTCAATGTCTTCCTTCTACGCTTTCTTAATTCTATTTCATAGAGATGATTTCATCGACACCTGAAAGAAAATAGATGAATTTCTTGAACCAACAAATCACATTCCAAAGTTTATAAAATCATTAATAAAAGGTTCATGTTACAAATGTAACATGGTTAATTTAGAATTACTTTTCTGACTCAAAGAATCTACCACTTTGTTTTCTTTTCCAGGATGGTAATGAATCATGCAGTCATAATCCTTGATTAATTCCTATCATCTCTTCTGTCCCATATTCAATTATTTCTTATTTAATATAAACTTTACTTTTTTTATCAGTATATATTTCACACTTTAAACCATACAAATTATGCCTCTAAATTTTTAAATAAAAAAATACAAAAAACAAATTCCAAATCATTTGTAGGGTAATTTAACTCATGAGTTTTCAACTGATGTGAAGAATAATAAATTAGATAATCATTATACATTAGGACACAACCAATTCCTTTCAATGAATCATCAATATGGATAAAAAATTCACCATTCATGGAAGTTAGGTTGAAAACTAGATAATTTACTAATCTTATTTTCAGTTCCTAAAAACAATCATCACATTTTTTGTCTAAATGAACTTAACTCCCTTATGTGTTAACTAATTTATTCATCTAGATATCTAAGAAATTTTTTCAGAAAACCTTAGATAATAACCCTCTAATTCCAGAAAAATATGAATCTATGTGATATTGGTAGGTCTTGGACACTATTTATCAACATTTTATTTAGAAGGGTCATTCATTATTCCTTATTTTGAAGTAATAATTCCATAGAATGATTTTTTTTGCAACCAAAATTCACTCTTAATAAAATTTTCATATAGATTATTTTATTTTTAGGTTTGAAAAACAATCCTTAAGTGACTTTCATGTTCCTTATATATTTTAGAATATACCAAAATATAATCTATAAACACAATCACAAATTGATCAAAAAACTAATGAAATACTACATTAATGAGATTCATAAATATAGTAGGTACATTAGATAACCCAAAGGGAATAACTACAAACTCATAATTACAATATCTTATTTGTAACATTGTCTTTGAAATTTATAACTCTTTCACCTTTAGATAATGGAACCAAAACCTCAAATTAATCTTTGAAAAATATTGAGCTCCTTGGAGCTGATCAAACAAATCATTGATACACAGAAAATGATACTTGTTCTTAATAGTGATGTTATTCAAGGATCTATAATCAATAAAAAGTATTATAGAACTATCTTTATTTTGAATAAATAATATAAGAGCACCCCATCGTGAGGTGCTAGGTCAAATGAAACCTTTATTAACCAATTCTTGCAATTGTTTTTTCAATTCCATCAATTCTACTTGACCAATACAATAATGGGGTTTAGAAATAGGCTTAGAATCATGCACTATATCAATAGTAAATTCAACCTCCCAATTAGAAACAATACCAAACAATTCATTAGGAAAAATATATGTGAATTCATTCACTACCAGAATGTCACTAATCAGAATTGTTTCCTTCTTTTAAAAAACATGAGCTAGATAACTTTAAATTCCATCTTTAATAAATCTCTCAACTTCTTGGTATGTTATCAAAGGTATAAAATCATTTAATAAAAAATTCTTGGCTTTTCAATCTATTTTTTCATGATAAACTAAAATTCAATCCATAACCAAATTGATATCAAATTCCACTATGGGAAGTTCAATAAGATTTGAAGGAAAAACCGTCCCACTATTGATAATTGTAAGATTTATATAAATCGTAGTTTCTTTAATAGTTCCACCTGGAATTTTTCCAAAAGTTAAATATCACATTCATGAGGTGATATTTCCAATTTACTTTCAAAGATCTCAGAAATGAATGAATGTGATGATCCATAGTCAAACAAAATATGGTAATACTTTGAAAAAACCTATAACATACCTATCACCACTTCATTTGATGGTACCATATAAACTATAATTGTAGAAAATGATTTTTCCATGACCTTCTTCTTCCGATCTTGCTGGTTTCCACCCTGGTTAATCAACTTTGGACACACATTGGCATAATTCCCTAACTCATTACAAATAAAACATATTACCATCAACTTTTCGTTGTTTTCTTCATCATCTCCTTTGTAGTCATGAGAAATATGAAAAATATTACCACATAGAAAGAAATTCTTATACTTTGAGAGATATTCTATAGGATGCTTTTTACCACACTTATCACTAGATGGAAATTTTGTTTTCTTACCTAAAAACTTCTTTGATGAATTCTTTCTCATTGCCATCCAACTAAATCGCTAATTTTTCTTACTCTTAGGGAACACATGATCATCAAAATACTCCATTTCTACCTTCTCATCACATCATACAATTTTCTCATAGATTTTAAACTCATTATAATCTAGTGCTCGTCGATATTTTGGCCTTAATAATAAGTAAAAATGATTTTTCTTATTATCAATATCCTTGAAAAAATTTGGGACGTACCTTGACCAATGGGTCAAATTTTCTTCATATGAAGCCACTGAATCTTCTTCCTTTTGTCTAAATTATAATAATTTTTTTTCCATCCTAATTTAAATAGCCTTAGGAAAATGTTTCTCAAGGAATATATTTTTAAATTATTCCCAATCCATGATACCAATATCTTCACTTCCTCTGATATTTTTAACCATTGACCACCACTGAACTGATTTTCCTTCAAAATGGTAAACAAAAAGACCAAAATTTTTATTGTCTGAACACCCCATTACATAAAAAATATTTTCTAGTGATTTAATCCACCCTTTAGCTTGGACAAGGTCAGATGGTACTATGAATTATGGGGGACATTGTCTCATGAAATACTCCACTACTGACATATTCTTCTACGGTTGATCTTATGATATCGTGCATGAACACTACCACCATTTATTGCCTAAGTCAATTGATCCATCACTGCAAAAAAATATTCAGTTCCAATTCTAACCATCTCGGGATGCTAATTTTCAAGGTTGTTTTTCTCTATATGTCGTCCCGATATAGCTTTCTTTTTTTCACTGCAGAAAACCATTCTGAATAGATATATCTTAGATTAAGAAACATGGAAATATTTAAATTATATATCATTTCAATTTAACCATAAAGTCAAACTCATTTATGGATATTTTATTAACAATATAATAAAACTTAGAGATATCTAAACTAACCTCTAATATCAACTATAAGGCCCCAACCTTAAACACTACATAATCCGAAGATAAGTCAATAATTTTACTTTACTTAACATCGAGGATATTTTCAGGTTTAGAGATTTATATAATTAGTTCATAAATCATAAATAATAAATTGAATATTACAAAGCAGACAGTTCTACTTACTATCTATTTTTTCCATAAAACAAAAACTTTTAAAAACAAACATGCTTTTGTTTCATGTTTAAACATCATAAATTTTCCTTGATCCCATCCTTGACTCTATTCTCCTTTAAATCTTGTGAAAAAAATTTCAAACATGGGAGGATAAAAAAATCTCAATAAGGGATACAAAAATAAGGAAACTTATTGGCCTTGAGAAAACATGTAAACCAAGAATACTTTATCATAAATCAATGCTTTTCACCTTTAAGAAGTAATAAAAACGCTTCATTGAATATAAGCTCATTTCTTACCCTATTTTTAACCAAAATATTACTATAAAACCCATATAAAGAAACATATAACATATAAAAAGTTAACTTGTTACATAATCATACTTAAATGGAATAATTATATGGTCTACATCCATACATATCACTCTTACAAATGGAATAACCATATGATCAACTTCCATACCCAATGCATTGGAGGTTATAACGTAACCAACTATAATTGGTTTATCATGGAACCACACATATTTGGTTTATCATGTAATTATCCATATTTGGTTTATCATGTAACCACCAGTCAAATTTCCAAGTACCATTATATAATCATAACACATAAAATATTGCAATTATCAACATTTCACTCATAAAATTTCATTTGAATCACAAGAAATCATTTAAAGATATTGAAATAGTCAATACACTTTCAAAACCATTTTCAATACCAACACACCCAAAAAGGTAATAAGTGATTTAATTTCCTTTTAAAAAACATTAAGTCTTATATAGGAATACAAATATCAAATAACGGTTATGACAACAGAGAAGTCATTGTTACCGCATATTTTAAAAAATCATTCTTTTTTTCATTTTGTAAAGAAATTAAAATTCCTTGTATAAAAAGATTCATTTTTAAAACCTTAAAATTAATTAAAATTTAAATGTTATATTATAAACCTTATAAAATAAGGTGGTTTATGACATCAAAATATGCCTCAATAAAAGGAGATTGAGATGAAGTCCCTTATTGTGAGTCCAACTCATAACATACAACCTGTATATTCGTGAACAATAAAATTAGGTTAATTTATAATTTATCTATAACCATTTTCAATTTTGTTATTTATTTTATATCCCTTATTACCTTTTTATAAAAATTACATAATTATTTAAGTTCATATCAGATGTTTTGTCGATATTTAGAGAACAACTTAACACCTATAAGGAGGATGTTATACCTAAACTAAGGCTTCAAGAATGTGTTTAGGGATTATCTTAAGGGTTTTGGGTAGAGATTTATTCAACTAAAAATATTTTAAAGTGAGAGTATTATAAAAGAGTGGGTACCTTTTTTATAGAAGAGGGGAGGGGAACCCTTAGAAACTTTCAAAATATTAAATTAATATAAATTAATTTTTTAATCCAAATGAATCGAACATGAGATATTTATAAGATAATATGAATATATTTAGAAATCACCTCATCCAATAATTTTTCATACATGTATTGATTTTAATTTAAACCTTATCTTTTCAGTTTACCCTTAATTATTCTCTTTTAATTTTAATTATAGTAACATCATTTTCAATATTAAGAGGCTATAAATTTTACTTATATGGGATAAATTTACCATAATTGGACACTTAATTAATTTTTATACGTTATCATAGTCACTTTTTCATTTTAAAATAATTTTAGTATTTTTAAATAATTTAATAAATTATTATTTTTATAAAATATCAATTATGTCAGTTTTTACACTATTAATTTCATTGAATTTAAAGAAAATACAAACATAGATATAAATTCTAAAAAAACATTTAATAGAATTATAACATTCCATATTCACCTATAAAATTAGTTTATGCCATAAATTTTGTCGAATAATATTTATAATATCATTTTTTTGATTCATTAATTAATAAACCAATTATTATAGCATCATTGTGTCACAATTAAATTTAATTATTTTTTCTTAAAAATTATATATAACTAACCATTAAATAGGTAATATTTTTATATTTCTAATTACTATTTATAGTCAAATATATAACTTATATAAATCCATATTAGAATTTATTTAGTAATAAGTGACATGATTATGACATTTTTTCCTTTACTTTAAATTAAATGTTATAATTTTCTTAATCACAACCAAGTGGATTTAAAAGGCCAGAATTTAGGACCAAGTATTTTTTTGGTCAGCCATAACTCATCCAATAATATTAAGAAAACTGTTAGGGTAGTTTTATATTGTTATAATATTATTTTTACCCTTAATTACCCTATTTACCTATAACTGTGGTAAATAAAAATAATTACTAAAGTTACTATTCATAATGTCAAAAAATAAAAGGGAACTATTTACATAATTTTTACCTTCTTATTAAAAATATATAATCCATTTTTAAAAATTCAAAACACAGAATTGGAAGAAATTGATTAAAAAATTAATCTTGTTGACAGAGTTAGAAAATAGTTTTTTATGTAAATTGTTCAAAAGTTCACATTGTTTTTATATTAAATTTCATTGTGAAATTGATTCCAATGACCAAAATTGTATTAAATGATAAAAAATTATTTAATTATACTTTAAAACCAATTTAAAGGATAATATAACTATATAAAAAATTAGATGAAATGCAGTTTTAAATTAAAATGCTGTATTTTTCACTATTCATTAAAATAAGAAGGTCCCCTATGGTGAAACACAGTAGACCATATAAATATATTGTCATAGAAATCATATAGTTTTTCCTTCATTCCCACTAATTCCATTGTATCTATCATATTAGTAGTCTTCTAGATATGTTTTTTTTATCATGATTGTGGTTAATACTAAAATCCTATTCATTATTAGGTGGATTCCTAGGTAGTTCATATGGAATCAAATCAAGTTATCCATTTACTATATGTATACACTCTATTATAATGATACTATTCAAATTCATATGTCGTGTCATTCATTATTATATAAAAATATCATTATGAAGAGATACTATAGGTGGATCTAGTCCTGTTTGAGATGAAATAGTCTCCCTTATGAATATAAGATATTTTATATCTCTATCTCAAATAATAATCTCAATCCCATTGTAATAAAATTTTCAATTATAAATTTAGATCCAATTTATATGAATTATTATATAAATTTCATCTAATGGAATAATAGTAAAGATATCGGTGAGGGTATGACACTATATAAAAATGGTAATTGATTGACACATCCTAGTTGCAATATAATTTTCACTCTAAGTCTTTATCAGAAAGGTCGTTATTAGGGTTATAGGGAAATATTAATTATTCTAGGATACCATGAATGATATAAAAGAATTAGTAGATATAGAATCCATCAAATCATTAGATAAAAATGATGTTTAAATCAAGGATCCTCCTACCATATATTTTGGAACATCATCCTTAGGTGGATTAATCACATAATATTGGCCTTCTCCCCATGGAATTTTCTTCAAGAGTTTTCCTTGATTCTTGTGACATTGGGATGAATAATTATGCATCTCTTCATAGATAAATCACTAGATGGTAGTAGTTCTATTTTATTCCACGAATTAATGTTCCAAATGACCCTGTCATGAACCAACCCAATGAGGTCTGAGCCACAACACCCCAATACCACCTCCAATAGGCCCAGGGATGGTGACTAGCATTGAGTAGGCATATCACATATATGGGAGGATGTTTCCTAAAGTACTTATATTCAAAAACCCAAAAGGCATCTATAAAGTAATACAAATATATATAAAACTTGAAACTTAAAAAAATTCATGCATACAACTATCCCAAAATAGAGTACAACCAAAGTACCAAAATCATAAAAGGGAAAAACACACACACACACTAAAAACTATAAAAGTGATGAACCTAATCATAAGGATGGAATCACTGTCAAATGCATATCCCAGAAATCTCATTGACCCAGCTCCAATAAACACCTCACTCAGTCTAACTCACTATGAACCACCTACCATAGGTCTTTTGGGGACTCCATCAAAAGGCCTATGGTCTTCATAAGAAAAAATACTTGTGGGAATATTCATTGTAGGAGTGACTATAAGAATACTTAGTAGGCTCCAAAAAACCCAAAATAAAAGGGAGGAACTGAATAGAAACTATATACTTGACCTAGCTAAAGGAATCCCAAACGAGTGAGAAAATCCATCTTGAACCATCCTTATCTATAAATGAATAGTTAGATCATTACATAAGGGATATCAACCTAGACACATGAAAACACCATAAAGACTACCAAAAACACCCAAATATAATCATCTTAGACTCAAGTCTCATGAGGTTTCAAACTCATAGCCTACTACATGATTCCACTCGAAGGATCTAATAGTTACACCAAAATAAGATAATTGAATCCATGAGCTCTTTGTTCCCAGATGGAACTCGTTAGAGAGATACACTGCATGAAGAATAACTCAATATGTCTAGCACTAGTTCCCAACACCATAATTCTTATAATCATTCACTACGCCCTGTTTAAGGTTGTAATAACCCAAGTTGAGAGGCCCACCGATCACCACTGCAAATAATTGAGAGAGAAAATATACATACTATGAACCATGTGCATCCTCTCTATCAAGAGAGAATGGTGGTACCCACACATTGACACAGTACTGTAGTCGAGGTAGTAATAGCTCTTGACTAACCTATGAAACCTCTGTCTCCCCAGTATGGTGTGGCCCGGACCTTAGTCTACTAAGGGAGAACTAACTTCTAACCTGGTATCGCATGTAACTTGGGGAGGTTCCCACTTCTTTTAACCATAATAAACAATAGAGGGAGCACTTAATATAATGGATAACCTACAACCTAATATGAAAAATGTGTAAAACTTCATAGATGATGAACCACACCCTGGTATAGCAGGGGTCTACCACTCAAAATATAGAGGACCCTCACCCAATTCTAATAGGGGAGTACCACTCTATGGATACAGGAAACGTACCCTGGTACAAGAGGTAATTACCACTCTTCCAACTTGTTTACTAGTGGGACACTCACCCTAAAAATATAGGAGAGTACCAATTCGAAGCTTGAGGTACCGCTCCCCGGTACGATGAGGGGGTACCAGATATACCAAAATAACACATATATAGGACCCAAACCCTAGTACGAGAGGGGGTTCTAACTCAAAATATAGAGTACCTTCACCCTAACATGATAGGGTAGTACCCAATGTACCTATAAATTTTATATGGAGGACCTACTCCCTAACACGACATGAGAGCAACGACTCCACGGATAAATGACCTACACCCTAGTCCATCAGGGGAGTTCCTACTCAATCTAACCAACATGTATAGAGGGATGACATATTGTTACGGTAGGGTATCTCTATCTCCAACTACACAAAAAACATGAGGAACCAGCTCCCTAATCCATCAGGGGAGTATATACCCTACAATAACTACCTCAATGGTATAGGACCTGCACCCAGAATGTGGGGAGTCCTATATCTACCAAAGTAGAGAGGAAATGGAAGCTCATTCTTTGATTCCATAAGGGGGTACTAGTCCCAACATTTATTTTTAAGAATCACACTAATATACAACATTGGTCGAGCGTCCCTAACATTATTCTTATTATACCTCACATCACAACACAACTGTGGGTATGGGAACCATGCCATGATACATTAGGGGAGAACCTCTATACCAACCTAAAGAGTCTAGGGTACCCATATCCTAAGGTAGTAGGGAAGGATAATGAACCAGAAATCAACCCATTGATCCGCCCTGATCACATACCATGGTTAAGAACTACTTCTAGAGCATCATTCTTGAACTCATGCCACAACATACCTCGTAGTTCAAAATGGAGGCTGCCATCATGTTCCATGAGGAAAACTACTCAGGAGAGGTTCCTCACAAGACTGAATCTAAATCATAGAGAATGAGATATGCAAGATGGAAGATCTCAAGAAGATCCTAAAGGATTTCACAACATTCAATGTGATAGACAAGTCATGTGAACCCATGCATGCACCTACCTGTGTATCTTTTTACATAGATTTCCTATCCATGTTGGAATGTACGATGTGTATAGCCCATACATGGGGTGCCCTACCTCACCCTACCCCAATCCATGTTCTTCCTCCACATGGAAAACCCTATCATGTCCGTCAGACATTGTGCATCCCATACTACACAAATTGTTCATGATAAATGGTCACATAGCTCTGTTATCTACCAGTGCTTGTGTCTGGCACCCCGTGTCCATCTACATTGACCATATAGTTCTACACACACATGTATGATCACAAAACTACATAGGACATGTCATTTTGGCACACAAAATGAGGCCAGTACACAACATATAACCCTATTAGATGGAATGTAGTACAAAAAAATCATTTTTCCCTCAATGGAAAGAACATATGGAATATTTCTCCGGTCTACACGCCATGTAAACATATATTCTAATAGTTAATTTCCTTTTGAGTCTCCTGATTC
The DNA here is from genome assembly GCA_963277665.1 of Viscum album. NCBI lineage: Eukaryota > Viridiplantae > Streptophyta > Magnoliopsida > Santalales > Viscaceae > Viscum > Viscum album. The sequence continues at coordinate 495,799,630 of OY728151.1, read as the reverse complement.
ACCCCTACTTTCCACGATTAAAAATGATCAACCTAGAAGGGGTCACTATAAATTAAAATAGGGCTCTAAAACATTAAATCAACACATAAAAAAGGGGGTCAATACAAAAAATAAAATACACCTACCTTGAGGAATAAGAACAAAAAAATCAGGTATAGAACAATTCCCGTATCATGTTGCTCTTTGATATGATGATGATAGGTGCCATGAACAGATATCATCAACACTTTGCCGCTTTGATTTGACCTCGGTTAATTTGTTGTCTAAAGGGGGAGAAAAAGAGAGCTTCCCATTTTCATTGTGCACACCCAACATTGGAGTGTGGGAGTTTTAAGTTAATTTTATTAATTAAATTCACATTTAATTAATAATTTAACAACTCGATGCCCCACCAAATCACCTCTAACCAAAATCATGATGATGAAAACTTTATGTTGAACCTACCTTAAACACGACATTCTAAACTCAAATGTGGTCTTAAAAATATGATATTAAACTCCTCTCAGGAATTATACCATGTTTTAGGTGAAACTAAGAACATATTACAAAATATTTTTACTATTTTTAATATCATAGTGGCGAGGCTCCCTGAGCCCTAAATCTCACAAAGACTCAGTTCCTATATTTTAAAATATCTTTATAAATATTCCAAAGTATTTTAGGTAAAAACCAAGTCGTAACATTCTACCTACCTTAGTACATTTCATCCCTAGAAAGTGAAAATCTACGTAAGAGGTAATGAAACTAGGATCTCCATCGAAACTCCCATGGTAGCAAGCTTACCAAGAGTTCTCATTGTTATTATAATAACAGACTTAGGGGAACCAAGAAGGAAAAAACACACTCACATCCAGGTCTAACCATGTCAACATCATGCAAAAAAGTTGGTATATGCCACATCATCTTTGATAGGTGGAGAAACACCAATTAGCATGGTTAATCTATAGTTACATGGTCTAGAGGTACACCACCTCACTAACCTAACATAGATACTGGGGTAACCCCATATATTTCACCCACCCCTAGATAAACTACACCACAATATCCACTAGCATATTTCCTTCAAGGTTGAAACCAAGTACATGAGGGTAATAATGAAGAAATAGGACTGACTAAGTGTAGATATTGGGTCTTACCAAGACCTTATTCTGCAAACCTATAGTTGTAACACATATCTCTAAACTAGAAACACTACCACACACACTAGTGGAATCCCATCTGAGTATGGATGGTAGGTAACCAATCAAAACTGCCTAAACTTTTTATGGTCTAACTCTGCAACTATATAATTGTTCTAATTAAGGCTTTCACTCGACCAAGGATGTCAAGAAATAAGGTTCAAGGAAAAAACTCCACTATAAATTCTAGGATCTACTCCAACTATCCATCACACTACCTTTCCCTAAATAGAAAAGTGAAAGGAACTCATCCACCACACCTAGACATTATCTTCTTTGGGAAAATCAACTCCCCCACATGGTGTTGGTCACATCACAAAAATGCATCTCCATGTAGAAGAATTCACTCTTTATCATGAATTAAACGCTAAACCATATTGTGCCACATCATCCTTGAGTGTCTCACACCAAAATATGATGTCAATCACATGAGGGTACTAATGAAACAAATGGGTTTTCCAAACACTGACACTATATCTTACTATCCCCTCTTTTTGAAAACCATAAATATGTCACTGAGCCCTAAACACACAAGTCCGAGGGAGTCATTCACCACACCTTGATACTATCCTCTTTAGGCGGAACTGACTTTCCCATAAGGTTTTACTCTTTTCATAAAAACACATCCCAGTCTGGGAAGGACCCCTCATATTTTTGAATTCTAATAAATGTTGAAAAACAAAAACAAAGGGTTATACTGAATTCCATCATCACCCAGTTTAAAAAATGAAAAATAATAAAAAATAAAAGAGTATATGAAAATAGTTTCTACCAATTACTACTGTAGAAAGTAGAAGGTACATAGATTGTATCAATATTCATCCTCAAAGATTCTAGGTCAAAGTCCTCTATGTTATGTAGTTATCCTCATCATCACCCTCTATCTTTTAGATCCTAGCATGGACCACCTATGGGTGGTGGTGGAAACACCTCAAACTTCCTTCCACATCCTACTCCTCTACCAGCTCCTATGCCATGTTTTCCGTCATGTGGAACTCCCTACTCAAAAGGATATCTCTTCCAAATAGGATTTTCAACTAGATAAAACTTAATAGAATCAAATTTCAAAAAATATCTATCAAGATGTACCAAGATTTTGAAATTGTAACCCCCTCTCTCCTATGATTGACCTAATCCTTAGTGTGGATCTAGTGCTACCATCCCACATGCCTGAGACTGGGAGTGGGTTTTTCTCTTGACTTGCAATCCTTTCGAATGTCTTCTTATAAATGTTGTAGATGCACCAGCTTCGTGAACACCACTATAGACTATATTGACAAAAACCTATTCAATAAATCTCTCTACTACCATAGCATGCTCTAGAACCCACTCATAATAAGAAAGGCATAAGAAGTCCACACCTTCTCATATGTCTCTGTTGAGGCCCTACTCAAAGATTTAAGCACTAAAGAATGGGTATCAAACCATATCTAAGTAGTATAATGATAGGTATTTGAACCACTTTGAGTAATCTATCGTAGTAATGCTACCTTTCTGAATTTGAAAATCTCATGGATACACATCGATCTCAATATGACTGGGCAAAACCTTTCCCAAAAGAGTCGATCAAACTCTACCCAAGTGAGGGTCTCTTCATCATGGTATTTATTCACTAAACACTACCATAACCCAACCAAAGCCTATAGAAGGCTATCTAGTAGGACCACCATCTGATCAAGTGGTGTACTCACAAGTTAAAAAACACACATAACTACCTCGATCCAATCATCAGCTCCCTGAGGGTATGGATCACCCCGATACCTCATAGGTCGCTTCCTCTGGAACTCGTGTAACATACTAAGCCTACGTGTATCCTCGACCTAAACTATTGGCACAACCAGCTTCTAAGAAGGTGGTGGATCAACTAGAGGATCACCCAAAAAAGCTGCCTCAAAAATAGTTTCATACATTGAAGCCTCATCACGAGGCTTCTTATCATCACAATAACTCCATGAAATCTTATCTAACTATCTTCATGTTGTAATACTAAAACAAAATCAAGACACACCTCAGTAAAATAGTATATATAGGGGTTTGAATCAATAAATATAAGAAAAAACCAAAACCTAGTCTTATATGATGCATGTACAATTATTCCCCTATGACTAGCATCCTAATATATTGATTTGAAAAGTAGCTTATTTGAGTCTTCATGAATGGATACATCAGCTGATGCACCAACACTGGATCCTCTACTCTGAGAGACAAACTAAAAACATAGTAACATTGTCTCTATGAAACCCATACCAAGATCATGACACTACAGTCCCAAATTGGAACCTACTCTGATACCACTATGTCATGACCCGACCCAACGGTCCCTTGGCCGCAACTCCCAAATCCTGCCTCAAATAAGATAAGGGATAGTGACTATCATCAAGTAGGAACATCAAACAGATGGGAGGCCTTCTCCATAAGTACTTGTATACACACACCCATAAACACCTTGATGAAATAGTGCAGAGATATAGAAAACTAGAAACAAAAAAATCATGCATACAACTATCCCAAACCATAGTACAACAGAAGTACTGAAAGTGTAAAAAGGAAAAAAAACCCACCAAAAATTGTAAAATCATTCAACCTACTCGTAAGGAGAGGATCTCTTTAAAATGAAATTGTTGAAAAACTCTACAACCCAACTCTGGTAAACACCTCGGTCAATCTAACTCACAAATTTTCACCTGCCTCAAGTCCTCTGGGGACTCCATCAAAAGGCCTTTTGTCTTAAAAAGATACAACACATATGGGAAAAGCCCATGCATTGTTGAGTATAAGAATACTCAGTAGGAGACCCAAAAATGCAAAAGAAAATAGAGAAACTGAAAGGAAACATTCCACTTGACCTAACCATAGGGAACCCAATTGAGAGAGAAACTTCATCTCAAAGCATCCTTGGTTATACATGACTAGCCAGCTCAGTCCACAAGGGTTATCAACCTAGGCACATGAAATATCTATATGGAATATTAAAAACACCCATATATACTCATATTAGACTCCAAGTCTCATGAGGTTCCAACCACATATCCAAATACATGATTCTACTTGAAGGATCTAATGGTAACCAAAAAATAAAAGAACATACACCTTGATCTATTCAATCCTAAACACTCCCCTCTCCACTGTACATAGTTGAGGGAGAACTACTCCATAAAATGAACCGTGTGCATCCTCTTTAATGAGATAGATAGGAGAGACCCTCATATTTCCACTTTCCTATAGTTGATGGTGTACTCGATCCTAAATAACATGTGAATCCTATTTTTTTCTTACATGGAGTGACCCAATCCTTAGTATATCATGTGTTCTATAACTCCTAACTTGGTATAAAAAATTATTAGTGTTGGGGCCCAATCCTCTTTACTATACTAAACAACCAAGGGATCATTGGATCTAATGGAGGACCTCCACCCTAATGCAACAGGGGGGTAAAACTATATGGATGAGGACCCGTACGCTAGTACAACATGGTTTTACCATTCAAAAGATAGAGGACCCACACCCTGGTATAATAGGGGAGTGCTAATATTTGTCTAGAGGAACCTTACCCTAATATAATAGGGGAGTACCACTCTACCAGATCATTTACTATGGGGGACCCACACCCTGACATGATATGGGTGTACCAACCCCAAGATAGTGGACTTTATCCCTAGTATGATAGAGGAGTGTTGACTTTGCTGGAAGAATATATATGGAGGTCTCGCACCCTGGTATGAAGAGGGATTTCCTACTCGATGGATAGAGCACCCACACCCTAACATGATTATGGAGTTCCCACTCTACTTATACATCTCATATAGAGGACCTGCGCCCTACGAAATAGGGGGTTCCGACTCCATGGATAGAGTACCCACAACCTAGTCCATCAGGGGAGTTCCTACTCTATCTAAAAAACATGTATGGAGGGTAAAAATACTATAACAATCGGGGAGCTCTGTCTCCAACTAAACAAACAACATGAGGAAACTGCACCCTAATTCATATGGGGAGTACTGACTCAGAAATAAATAACTCAAGTATATAAAACTCGCGCCCATAATGTGGGGAGTCTCATATCTGAAAAATAAAATAGGCAAGGGAAAATTATGTCTTAATTCCATAGAGGAGTACTAGTCCTAGAATCTATCTTCAAGAACCACACTAATATACAAAAGTGGTAAAATGTCACTAAAATCACACTTATCAGACCTCACATCAAAGAAACAAACACAGTTTGGGGACCCATTCCCAAATAAAATGTGGGAGAACTACTCTAATATCCTAAAGAGTCTAGGGGACCCACATCATATGGTGATAGAGAAGGATAGTGACCCCGATGTCAACCAAGTTATCGACCCTGATCATTGCCCAAGGTTAAGTAGCACTACTAGAGCTTACTACTCAAACTCATTCCACATCATACATTATAGGCCAAAAAAAGTCCACCATCATGTTGCTCATAGAAAATACTTTGGATATTCTGTTTTAAAGCCTATATATGAGTATTGGAGAATGAGATACACAAGGATGGAGATATGAAGAAGATCTAGAATGAGTACACGATGTGCATTGGGATCCATATGGTTCCTAAACTCGCCTGACTATAAGGATGTGTATGCTATTTACATGTATTTCTAGGCCATATAAGAGTACATGGCATGAATATACTATATAGGGTGTGCCCAACCTCACCCGGCCCCCAGCCATGATCTTCCCCCACACAGGTTGGCCATTTATGTCCCTCACATGTCATGAATCCCATAATACATGTTGTTCTCTAGATAAATGATCACTTGGCCATGTCGTCTACCCATTACCATGTCCAATATCCTATTTACATTTACTTTATTTGTGTAGTTCTACAAGACCATGTACGATTACATGGATACCCATGCCTTATCGTTTAGCCACATGACATGGGGTCACTATATGGAATATAACCCTGGTACACAGTTAATAGTCCCCAAAAGTATTCTTCTCTAAATGGAAAGAACACATGGTGTGTTTCTCTAGTTTTCATGCCATGTAAATAGAAATTATGATATGAATTTCCATTCGAGTCTCTCGATTCACCCCAGTTTCCCCCAAAATCAATAGATCAACCAAGAAGGGACCACCAATAATTGTAATAAGGCTCTACAACCTTTAAAAAAGGAATAATAAAGGGTATTGGGAACCAAAATCAAATCAAACTACCTAGAGGGAGAAAATACAAAGCTTCGGGTATAGAATGATGCTTGAACCATGATTCTCTTTGATCTGATGATAATCAGTTTTAAGAATAGAGATTAGCAGTGCTTTGTTTCTTTGATTCAGCCTCAGTTTGTCTATTGTCTGAAGATGTAGAGGAGGAGTGACTCTCCTTTGAATTAAGCACCCACAACCTGGGAGGGGGAGTTTTAGATTATTTTTATTAATTAAATTCTCATTTATATAACAATTTAATAGCTCAACACCTCAAAAACTCACCTACAACCAAACTTCTAGTGTAGAAAGCTTTATGTTACGCATATGGAAAACATGATGTTCTAAACTAAACAAAGGTATCAGAAATACTATCCAAGACTCTACTCTAGAGTTATTATACAATTTATGAGAAACTATGTGTGTGTTAAAAAATATTTTTAATATTTTTAATATCACTGCGATGAGGGTCTTTGGGCCCTATAATCTCACATCAACTCAACAACGTTATTTATAAATATCCTTAAAAATATTCCAAAGTATTACATGTTAAAACCTGAGTTATTATAGACACATTAATATATAATTGAAAAAACTGATATTCTCATTAAGAAATTACCTTAGTGTGTCTTTCCATAATTATAAAATGTTAGAAATGTTATCCTTTATTTGATCTTCCATGAAACATTTATTTGTTCTTATTTCTCATCCAAAATATTCATTTATTGATTTTACATAGAGATATAGGGCTTTGGAAATTCATTATTTTATATCATTCCACTAGATTCTATATCATCATATGATGAAAATTTCTATGAAACTGATGATCTTTAGAATCATAGATAAATAACCAATAATAACATGTTAGAAATGTTACCTTCATATCTTATTCAATGAAAATTTAATTTTATATTTGTTCTCTATAAAACTGTTCATTTATTTATTTCACTAAGAGATTTAAGACAAAGAAAATTCAATATTTTTGTTAATTACACATTATTCTATATAATCATATTATGATAATGTCTGAGAAAACAGTTCTATTTAGAAACTTACTAACTACCATTAAAAAAACAATAAATATATATTTTTTGGATTCTATATATAATCTAAATAATAATCATATAATCTTAAAAAATAATCATTGTACTCTAAAACACATTTTTCATCCTTCAAGTTTAATTTTATGAACTTACTCTCAATTTTAGCTCGATGTTCTCAAGTAATGTATTAAGAAAATAAATTCACCTTAAATATTATCTACTATAGACCTTCTATTTCATCAACTAGTTATCTGCCCTTGTTTAATTACAGCCATTAATCAACATCTCCCTTCAGAGAATAATCTACAAAAAATAACATTTTTCTTTTTATTACTTCCAAAAGATAGTAATATCTATTTTATGAACCAAAACCATTATTTAGAAACTATTAGATTTTTTATCCCATTAATATATGGAGGATTATCACACATGAAGTGATCCAATATTGGTTAATCATGGTATAAAAAAAATCATTTTCTCTACACGTTCAAGGTTATTATTCAAAACCTTAGTCAACATCTCTAATATGACCATGATCATCTTAATTCTAAAACTAGATTTATTGGCTTTCTCAATATGGAAATCCCTTCATATACTATGTAAGTTGAATAATTTTCTTATGTTATGAAATATCTCAATATAATTGAACACACTTAGTCAGTTCCCAATCATCATGAATATTTTTCCATATAATAAAAATATCTTTATTTGTAAATGTTTCAATATAAAATAAGGCATTATCATGATTTTAAGGTAAGATTTGTTTATTCAAAACTAATTTAAAAAGTTTTTTATGAATCTTGATTGGAAAATAATTGTAACTACCCAGAATCTAGAAACATGGTGTTATTGGTTACTTTATTCTATTTTTACTGGATATAATAGATTTCATTACAAGGCATAGAATATTTTAGTAGTCATAGGAAATTATATACATACATGTATCACAAATTAATTTTACTATAAAATATTATCAAAACAAACATTATTGAGTTCTTGATATCATTGATAATATCATTCATCATATAATTGGGTAAATAAATCAATTAAAGGGTGATCTCAGATACTCAAAAAGGGTTATATACATTGAAAGTTATAATGAGTAAATAAGGAATAAACATTATAGAAGAGTGGACAATGAAAAATCATTTCATTAAATCATAAAGATCCTTTTAATGGTCATAGAAGGATATTTTTTTTTATGAATAATATATATAATATAAATGAGGTTCTTAATAAATGGAAATCATTATTCAAGATATTTATGACAAATTACCCTCAACCATGATATCATGAATCATACCATCATGGCCCCTCATCCATGAAATCATTCTTTATTAATTTATAGGTGAAAATAAAACTACCTTATTGTATATAATTCATGAGGTTTTGTCTCATGATACATGTTTTTGAATAGAGGTAATATCTATAAATATTCCACATGTATCATATTCACATCCTATGAAATTATATTATTCTGAATAATCAATACAATTCATTCAAAAAAATTTATATACTTAAGAAATTATCCAAATTTAATCTATAATACAAAGAATGAATATATCCTTATCAAAATCATAAACTATCCAAAGAATGATTAAATATCATATTATTTTATCACATCCCCTTGATCATAAATGGGTGTTTTCATAGATAAAAATTACTTAAAATGATCATTGGAACATTTCTAGAGAAAAAATAGAATTTTTCATTTTGAAATAAATTATTTAAAATCTAAAAATTTACAATATTTTATAAAAAAAATTCAGTGAAAATGAAAACTGAATATTTTGATGGAATAATAAAATCTAATAGTATTCATTATTAATGGAAAATACATTAGTTTGGTGAATGTTAAAACAAATATTGTGTTCACATAATTAGTGAAAAGTTCTTCAACCAAAAAATCTCATGAGTATTATTTTTAAAAACATTTTATATAATGTGAAACATAAGTAAAAATTAAATTGATAAATCTATAGAGAATAATAGAAAAATTCATGGAAACATTTTAAGGTGAATATAGAAATGGAAGAACATGACTTGGTAGGAAAACCAAAAAATATGAATTTAACAAGAAAATCATGTACATGTGAATTACATTGTAATTCATGGTCTTTAATAAGATATAATGGAATATAAACATATAAAGAACTAAAATAACCATAGTATAGGAAAATAGATGGGGATTTTTTTATTTGGATTATATATTTTTCCTAAATGAAATTTGAACATAAAAAACCCATGAAATAAAATTATATTGTAAAAGAAATCAAATACCTAAAGTTCATGTTGTCTTTAATGTTCATTTAGACTTTTAAATAAAAAAATTAAATTTATTTAGTTAACTATAAACATATGAAATAAAAATATTATAATATCATATATGATCCATTTATAAAATTCCAGCACTAGTTTCTTTATAATTGTATATTAAAATTATTGTTTTCTAGTCTTAACTAATTCATTTTTCATTACTATCTTGGTTCAATAGTTTAAATCCATGGAAATTTATAATGGTTAACTAATATGCATAATTTTAATCGTGATATTAATATCATATATACCCATTAATTACATATTTTGACTAATACATTAAAAATTCATGCGAACAGTGAATAACTTTAATTCATGGAGGTGGTATCCCACACTAACACATGAGAAATGTTATTATTCTTTAATGGGTAGAAGGGTAAGAAGATAAATGATATATTATATTTCATGAAGCATAATTATATTATAAATATATTTTATACAAATTATATTAGTCATAATGACTATTTATGACTTGAAATATTTATATGATTCATCTCCTACATGTTACAGAGAGATGATTATGTATATCTTCTCAAAAGGAAGCGCGAACTATTTTTAGAAAATGTTTATTCATAATAAAAACAATTTAACAAAAAAATAAATCATAATTTTGATTAAAATTAATTTATTTGAATTATTTTATAAGAAATGAAACATATTTATCATTCTAACAAAAAAAATATTCCTAGTAAATACTTGATTTAAAAAACAACTAAAAATTGTTTCCATAAGAATTATATTAATTTCCATAATGTTATGGATATTTTTAATGTTCAAAAATACATTTTAACATTTATTTTATTTTATATTAAAAATATATTTGGTGTAGAAAAAAGGTTTCATAATCTTTTATGTTATTATAATATCTTTATAATGTCTTAAAATTGATATTTTTTTTTGAAAATTTGATCCTTTTCCCTATTCTCTAAAAAATAAACTCTTTTTAATAAAATATAAAAATTCACCAGAATATTTTTTGACATTATGAATTAAAAAATTAAATTCATTCAATCAACATTAATTTATATAAATTTGGAATATATGTTTAAATAAAAATATTGAAAAAATATACGTGCATTTTATTATTATTTTCAAAGAAAGAAAAGCTTACTAAAATTAAATATTGGTTATTAATATATGGTTTTCTAAGAATAAAGTGATTTTTCAATAGATAGAGTTGTATAAAGAGACATTCCTCAAGGTAAAATGAGATTGAAGATAACGTTGATCATGAAATTTCTGGAACTCGGGTTTGGATATATGTTTTTCATGGATTATTCAGGTGTTGTTAAAGAGATGTACAAATAAAGGATGGTCAAGTAGTAGCTTATTTTTCATTATAGTTATGACCCCATTAGTGAAAATACCCTACCAAAAAACTTATATTTATCAGTTATGGTCTATGCACTAATGAAGTTTCATTATTATCACTTTGGTAAGAGAATTGTTTTATACATGGAAAAAAAATAAATGGAATTATAACTTATGTTTGTGGGACTCTAATCTTCAATAGAGGTGATGGGTAGATTATCTACATAATATTGATTTTGAGATGGATTCTTCTATGTGGAAAGATAATTTCATTACAAATTACCTTCATAAGAAAATGTATGATCCTTGATATAGAAATTTGGAGATTATATGGTGATTGATGGGAATTTTGGATATGTGTTTAGTGTATGAAACTATGGAATGAGTGGTGATTTCTTATTCGTTATTAGTTGTTATGTTTATATTGGTGGACCAGATAATTTCAATATAGGAAATGAATTACCAATGACTAGATACATGGTATTAGATGGATGGAAAATACCCATTTCTAAGACGTTCCATCAATGGTGATTACATGATCATTTTTAATTGGTGAGTTATTGTTACTTATTCTATAAATGAATTTCTAATATGGGACACCCTTATAATTAGTGGGAAGTACACATATATTCAACAAAAATTTATTGGGAGGTCATGTGAAAATGATTGTAGTCGGGAATGAATATAGGTATTGTTGTATTCTTATAACCTTTACTAAACTATAAAAGGATCAAGGTAGATCAATAGTGACTATAAGTTTTACATCAACCACCTTCCATTACTATGTGGAAGTGGGATGATATGGATATGGACCACATGGTGGGGTTTCCCAAGAACTGAATAAGTCAATATGTTAATTGGGTTCATAGTTAATTACCTAAAAAAGGTGGAACATTTATTTATGATACAAGATAATCACTCTATATATGATTTAGGAAACATTTATATCTAGGATATTGTATGGATTCATGGAGATAATTCTAGTAATTTATTGGAACATGATGTATGTTTACATCATGGTTTTGGAAAATCTTGCAGAAGGATTTTGGGGCAACAGATAATGTTAATTACATCCTATCATCAACAAAATGATGGATAATATTTTGCCAACCCCTCCCTCCAAATATGCCCCTCCTAGGATGGAAATTAAGAAAGAGAGATAATGAACCTCAAGTCCCAGCTCCAGTAGGCCCTGAGGTGGTGACCAACACCAAGGGTATACAATCTCACAAAATGGAAGGCATTACCCTTTTTAAGGAAAACAAGATCGGGAGATAAGATAGTCCATCCCAAAAAAACAACAAGTAATAATTATATAAAAGAAATATAAAATCTATCCCACATTAATGTTTAAAATACAACTATTAATAATACAATTAAACTTCAAAGTAAATACCAAAAGCAGGGCTAAGTAGTGACACAACAGCTGTCCCAATTCTTGAGCTAGTAAGGTCCAAAATAGTCCACTTAATCCTACTAGAAACCTAAAAAAAAATTTATATACATAGAGTGAGAATAAAATTACTCATTAGGAAAAACCAAATTCTCTCATGCACAAGTTAGATAAGTATACTAATTATCTCTTAAGAAAAAAAAACAGAAACCAACAATACATAAAAAGGTATACTAGTCATCCCAACCTAAATAGGGAACACTAACCAAGTAATGCAAGTTAAGTAAAGTAATATTGTTAGAACATTGAAGATTTGGGTACCTCTCACCACTTTACCATTGATTAGCTACTTCCACACCCTGACAGAAAATGTCCTGGCACTCCCACCCCTTTCGAACACACCACATCACAACCCACCTGCAGACACATAGACCTCACAACCACACCTCGTCTCATCACCGGGTCCATGAGCCATATCACATATCATCCAAAGAAACATGGGCCCCATACCACATATCATCCTACCTACAGATACTAGGGCTACATACCACATCATGACCCAAAAACTCTTAGTAAAACTCAACACATCTCATCCTGACGACACCTGGGAAAACACAAAAAAATTTACCCCAAAGACATCTGAAAAAAACTCACCCATACACACATATGCCCTATAAAAAACAACCTTTAAAAATAATCTTGGGAAACCACCTCCAAGAAGAATGAGAAAAGAATAGTGGTTGGTCAACCATGTAAAGACCCGTATTTTCCATGTAATTTTTTTAATTATATGGAATTATTGTGAGTCTATGAAAATTTAAGGTGCGTGATTCCAAGGCCCAGTGTGATCAGAATGAATTTTTGAACTTTTTTTAAGGTAAAATCTGTAAATACACGGGAAACATTTTATATTTTTTGAACCGGTGCTCAGATTAAAAATTTGAGGGAACCGTTGAATCTGCAACATTAACATTTTCTTAAGGGAGGCTTCACTTAGACAACAGTATGTCTAGAGAAAAAGTTAAATTTTGGACTTTTTAAAAGAATAATTAAATAACTTTGTTATTTTATTTCTTTCTTTATTTTCCTTCAATAGACAATCGGCAGTGGCAGGACCAATGACATTCCAAGCCATTAAATGGCTTGAATCCTCAAATCCTTTGTAAGAGCACCATTGGAATTAGAAAGGTTTATATTAAATGAACCCCCGTTAATTACACAGGCATTACTCACCCTCCCTCTATCCTATTTATATGGAGATTGGGGAGAGGTATTGGTGTGGATTCACCAAGAGACAAAGTTATGATAAAGTGTCATGATTCCAATCACTTGGAGGATGGAGCTGAGTCTAGTGGGTGGTGATGAGCGCCACCGAATGACGAACACCGACTCTTCCTCAAGCATGGAGGCTCTCCAATGAACTTGAGGTAGGGATTTATTTTTGTTATAATTTAAATTGATCGTTGAATCCTATTTCCACCCTCATATTTTCAAGCTAACGCAAAGGGCATGGGCCAAACAAACATGGTACGAACCCTCCGATACCTTGTTTACCCTTGCGTTCTCCGTGGAAGACTGTCGGTGCAGCGGCACCGGCCGGCCACGATGGAGGCGGCGCGCCATCACGTGCCCCGGGAGGATGAGGTCATGGAACTATGCCACGGTAGTTAGCAGAGTGGCCGACACCAGCTGGCCGCAAAGGTGGTGTGGTGCACTGTCGCACGCCGCCGGTGGGGAAGGCCGCAGCCGAAGCCGCAGCGGGTGAAGACGGTGGCCGACTCAAGCCAGCCATGGAAGGAGGAGACGGAGTGGCATGCTGTCGCGCATTGCTGGATGAGGTCGTGGCTCGAATCCATAGTAGTGGATGGATCTTCCCTCCTATGGGTCCCACAGTGACCGGGTGGCCCCCCATGGCACTGCTACTTCACAAGCCAAATGTCGTCTGTTCGGAAAAACCTGGGGGACTCCCCCCCCCCCCCGTGTCGGCTAGCGTAGGCCCCGCTCTAGCGGGATGTGCATGCCAAGAAGGCCGCATCACCGCGAGCCGGGCCGCACGCGCCCTATGGGCCGCACCTCCGCGGGCTGAGCCGTGCGTGCCCAACGGGCTGGGCCGCGCGAGCCCAGCGGGCCTACATCTGCGGGCTGGGCCACGCCCTTGCGGGCCATTCCATGCTCCCCCTATGGGCTAAACCCACCGCAGCCCAGCCCATCTGGGTCAGACCAGGACCGGGTCAGGTCGGTTCAGACCAGACCCGACCCCTTCCAAACCAGTTTCACCTAAAGGACCATAACATGAAATTCGGGAATCTGTTTGAAGAACCGTCTATGGATTCAGGACCCTTAGGATAAGGCGGTCCATTTGGTATACTCCACATGAGTTTTGGATAATGTTTTAGTGCGACTGGGTTAGATCAAACCCAAATCCAACCGGGCCCTCATAACTAAAATGCTTATAAGTCACAAACCGGGTGTCCGATTGACGCGCCGTTTATCGCGTTGGAACCCTTACGACATGGAGGTCCTTTGGGATAATTATTCATGGAACTTTGTGTAAGTTGAGGTATGACCGATGGATTTAGGATTGGTTCTCCCAAACGTGCTATGAGCGGGAATCCAGTGGCTAGTAGTGAGGCGGAGGTTGGAGACAGATCATACAGAGGTTAGTACCGAGAGATCCTGTGTGGGTAAGAACTTACTGATCCTGTGTGGATCAAATCCTATGTTGGTCAGAGCTTAGAAATCCTATGTGGGTCAGTGCATACCGATCCTGTGTGGTTCAGATCCTGTGTGGTTCAGTGCTCAGCGATCCTGTGTGGGTCAGCGCATACCGATCCTTTGTAGATCAGATCCTGTGTGGGTTATTGCGGGGGTTAGTACTTATCGATCCTATGTGGGTTAGACTTCGTATAGTCGGTAGTAGTTCCTATCAAAATAATAAGATGATATAGCTCCTCTACTAATCATTTGTACTTCTATACCTTACTTATATACCTGGTGTGAGCTGAGTCTTTTACCTTTGTGGTGTTATCTTCATGGTGTTACCTGTGTGATACTTTTACCTTCATGGTGTTACCTTTGTGGTACTTTTACCTTCATGGTGTTACCCTGTGCTATTCTTCCCTCAAGTATGAGATGAGTATATCTTGATAACCTAGGTATATGTATGGTCATATACATAAGTAGAGTTGTTGAATGATTCGTGCTTTGTGGTTGAGGTCTTTCTTTGTTTTTTTCTTTTGTGGAACTCTAGGAGACCTTCAGGGGTCTCGGGGTCCCTATTGAGTATCGTTATACTCACCCCTGAATGGGCTATGCCTTCACCATGTTGTGTCTTGTGAAAATGACGGACAAAATTTATCGAGGCTGAGGGAGCTAGGACTGGACGGTGGTCGAAGGAGGACCTTTGACGTGATGTGCTGCAATGACTACTGATCGTGAGCTATACCTACCCTTCAGGTAGGATCCTCGGTGGATGATCCAGGATCTATTTTTCTCTTTTCAGTTGTACTTTTACTTTTCAGTTGGGATTGTATTTCGGGCCCTTTACTTTCAGAACACTTTTTACTATAGTAGTTTACTTTGTAGTTGCTACTTGTTATGTTCTCTGTTTTTGTGTTTATACAGGTTTAAAGGAAATACCTTTCCATTACAGGGATACGTATTTTTGGTGCTAGTCACTAGCCCCTGGCCTATGGAAGGTGGGCTTGGGGTAGTCAAGGCATGGGCCTCAGGGGACGAGTCGTGATAAAGTGGTATCAAAGGAGTCAGTTCAAATAAAGAACTAAGACTTTGATTTTTTTCAATTTGGAAATAGTGTTAAGTGTTATGAGTGTGGTTTTTAGTTTGGGAAATATAGTGTTGGTGCGGCGGCTGACGTATCCATACACCAGGACCCTGAATTCTGATTTCCGGATCAGTGCACGAAAACACTGATTGAATGTGTTTTGAAAAGTTTTTTTGATGATTTCTTTGAGTCATCTCACCAGGTATAACTTATTGACTATGGTGCACCTATTTTTATTCAGAATTCCACCACGTAGATATCCATACAGGATTCCTAAGAGAGTACAAGATGGTGACCCACTGAGCGATGAGGCTTCGATGTAGGGCCCTCTTACGACGATAGTAGCATCGGGTGGTACAACAGTAGAACCACCACCCATTGGGAAGTAGATGCCACCAGCCCCACCAGTAGAGGGTGAATGGCGACTGATCACATTGAATGAGCTTCAATGGAAGATAGCTCCAAGGTTCCAAGGTGAGATGTATCTACATGCGGCTAAGGACTGGCTGTAGGCTGTGGCTAGAGGTTTTCTCTTAGTTGGGACAACAGCTGATTTGATGGTGATCCTAGCTGCCAGTCTCTTTCCGGGAGCATCTTGAAGATGGTGGATTATGAAAATCTAGTTACATGATGAGGCAAACCTCACCTGGGTGGACTTCGAGGGCCTTTTCAGGGTAGAGTTCATCCCATATACTCTATACTCAATGCGTATACAGGAGCTACTGCACTTACAATAGGGCATCCTGAACGTGGCCCAATATTTGGCGAGTTTCACCAATCTCTCCCACTACTCCACCGAAATGGTACGAGACCCTTTATTTAGGGCCTAGAACTTTGATAAGGGTCTTCAATGGGAGATTAGAGCATCGATTATATCACTCATCATTTCGACGCAGGCTGGGGTATTGGAGTGAGAGCTTTTGGCGGAGAGCTTCCTAGCTAAGCATGCACCGACAGTGAGAGACACCACCATATGTCAGGTAGCAGAGTCATCCACAAAAGGAAGTAGATGGATGACGTAGGAGCCCATGAAGGCTAGAACTTCTGGTGGATAACCTCAGGATACAGGGTCGGTGTTTTGGGGCTCACGAGATAGAGAAGGACAGTTGAGGATCAGGAAATGCTACTCGTGTGGTGGGCAGGGTCACATGGCTCATGACTACTTGACCCATTATACAGACAACCATCTAACAGTTGAGGGACCGCCAAGGCAGAGGCATATGTTTGAGAGAGGTGGTCCGTAGGGCATTGGACGTGGAAGAGGAGCCAGTCGTGCAGAAGGTGGTGGGCGGTGATTCGAGGTTCTGCTGCCACCACCTCCAGGTGGTCCACCCCGACCACAGGGAGCAGGATGACAGGGACGAGCTCATCTCTAGGCAGCTGAAGCCTACGACTATGGTGCTCCAGAGATGATTAGAGGAATGATATATGTCTATTATACCCTAACTGTAGGTGGAAGTCACTCTTTTATTTCCACGACACTCGTTTGGATCTTGGAGATTCCGATGGAGTTGTTGACTCGATCCTTATGTTTTAAGACTCATATGGGTGGGTATTCGACAATTACGCACTATTAATGGCAGTGTGAGATTACTCTAGGAGGCAAGAGCTTTGGCTGGGATCTTCTAGTAGCGGCATCTAGGCCTTACGACGTCATCTTGGGTATGGACAGGTTATCCATTGTCCATGCTTAGATTGACTGTATTAGTCACAATGTGAGGTGTGTCCGCGCAGATGTGACTAATTTTTCCTTCACCGGTGAGAAGGGAACCTCTATAGCACAGGATGTACCTTCTCAGAGGAGGTTGTAGCTGATCACACATTAGTTTTCTAGACTTACCCTCAGAGCAGCTAATGTTGAGAGTCCGAACTATCATGTAGTGGTGGACTAGTATGTCGATGTCTTCCCTGATGATGTTCTTGGACTACCTCCTCATAGAGTAGTGGACTTGTACATTGAAATTTACCCTAAGACGGCACCAATTTAAACTCCAGCATATCGT
The DNA here is from genome assembly GCA_963277665.1 of Viscum album. Classification (NCBI taxonomy): domain Eukaryota; kingdom Viridiplantae; phylum Streptophyta; class Magnoliopsida; order Santalales; family Viscaceae; genus Viscum; species Viscum album. The sequence goes on along the minus strand of OY728151.1, from coordinate 495,781,433 downwards.
ATGGATTCTGTCGAGCTTTTTGAGCTACGGGTACAGTTGGAAGACTTGCAGAGGAAGGGGTTCATAAGGCCTAGTGTGTCTCCATGGACCGATTTTGTTCTCCAAGAAGGCAGATGAGAGTTTGAGACTCTGTGTGGACTATCAATGACTGCACCAGGTGACCACGAAGAAAAAGTATCCTATTTTGAGGATTGATGATCTCTTTGATCAGTTTAAGGGATCTCGATGGTTTTTGAAGATAGACCTCAAATCAGGCTATCATAAGCTCATGGTATGAGATAAGGATGTGCAGAAGATAACCTTTAGATGTCGGTATGGCCACTATGAGTTCTTGGTTATGAATTTTGTAATGACCCACTCCCTTGCAGTGTTCATGGGACTCATGAATAGGATCTTCCATCCATACCCCAATCGCTTTGTGGTGGTCTTCATCAACGACATCTTGGTGTACTTAGCGATGGAGGAGGAGCATGCCTATCATCTGCAGATAGTTATGGATAAACTCCAAGAGCACCAGCTTTATGGTAAACTCTCAAATTTATAATTATGGATATGAGAGTTCCACTTTCTGGGACACGTTATCATGGAGGATGGAGTTGTAGGGGATATAGAAAAGATATAGGCTATGCTAGCTTGGGAGCCACCCAGGAGTGTGACCTAGGTGCAGAGTTTCCTGGGGTTGGCTGGGTACTACCGAAGATTTGTACCTGAATTTTCTAGAGTTTCGGCACCCTTTTTAGCATTGAAAAAGAAGGGACAACCCTTCATGTGGATGGAGAGATGCTAGCAGATTTTTCAAGAGCTTAGGTAGAGACTGACGAGTTCCCCCATCTTGAAGCTACCAGAAGAGGGTGTTGGGTATGTAGTCTATTGCGACGCATCAGGAGCTGGACTTGGATGTGTCCTGATGTAGGAGCGAGTAGTGATCACATATGGCTCTTGGAAGCTGAGACAACATGGGAAAAACTACGCTACCAATGACCTGGAGTTATCAAAAGTGGTCTTCTCCTTGAAGATGTAGTGACATTACTTGATGGTAGAATGTTTTATAGTCTACTCTGATCACAATAGTCTCAGGTATATCTTATCACAGAAGGACATGAACCTGAGACAACGACGATGGATAGAGTTCCTCCATGACTATGAATTTGAGATAGTCTATACTCCTAGGAAGGGGAACATAGTGGCAGACATACTCAGAAGGAGGTCTGGTCTATATTAGCTGAGTGAGGTGACATAGTAGCTAGCTACATTGCTTATATCCTTTATGGATAGAGATGGAGCAGCTTACCTCCAGTCTATGACTATCACTCCCCAACTTATTCATCGATTTCAGGAGGAACAACTTGGGGACATTGATTGTGAGTCATGACATGCTTAGATATCCACAAGATAAGCACCTGGTGGATTTTCTGAAGGTGGGGAGAACGTCATCCTCTTTAGAGGATGTACCATGGTACCAGTGGTGATATGAGAGGAGGTTTTGAGGGAGTTCCATAAATCCCTTCTAGCGGTACATCCTGGTGTGGTGAAGATATACCAGGACCTCTGGCATCAGCACTAGTGGCCAAGGATGAAGAAGGCAGTGGCAGAGTTTGTTTCACGTTTCTTCACTTGTCAGCAAGTGAAGGTAGAGCATTAGGTTCCAGCAGGCTTAGTTCAGCCACTAGATATGCCAGAGTATAAGTGGGATGGTATCTCTGTGGACTTTGTGACAGGGCTTCCACATATGTCTAGGGGACACGATTCCATCTGGGTGATCATTGACCGACTCACCAAGCCGGCCCACTTCCTACCCATCTGAGAGAAGGGATCAATAGAGGGCTTGGGACACCTCTATATACAGGATATTTCAAGACTTCATGGGGTGCCATTGATGATCATCTCTGAACATGACCCACATTTTACATCCTGGTTACAAAAGGGATTACAGGAGGCATTCAGTACTCAACTACATTTGAGCACCACCTTTCATCCACAGATGGATGGTCAGACGGAGCATACCATTTGGACATTGGAGGACATGCTACGTGCTTGCGTCCTAGATTTTGTCTATAGCTGGGAGGATTAGTTTCCCTTGGTGGAGTTCACATACAACAATAGTTATCAATCCACCATCTGTATGGAACCATTCAAGGCCTTATACGGTCGACCTTGAAGATCTCCTCTATGATGGATATACCCAGGGGAGTCAACACTTATGGGTCCAGAGTTGGTATGGGCTACCACTGAGAAGGTAGAGATCATCCAGGAGTAGATGAAGACTGCACAGAGCAGACAGAAGTCTGATTCTAATAGGAGACGGAGGCCCTTGGAGTTATAGGAGGGAGACAACGTCTTCCTATGGGTCTCACCTCAACGAGGTTTGCAGAGATTTGGCTGAGGTGGAAAACTCTCACCGAGGTTTATCAGACCTTTTCTGATACTTTGGAGGATTGAAAAGGTAGCATATCACTTGGCACTACCACTGCAGTTGGAGAGGGTGCACAACATCTTCCATGTATCTCAGTTGAGGAGATACTTGCATGACCCATCTCACGTCATCATCCATGACGAGCTAGACTTTGATGATGGGGCGGCGTTTATGGAGGTTCTAGTGAAGATTGAGGATCGACAAGAGCAGGACCTTCATGGATGATCGATACCTCTGGTTCATGTTCGTTGGTAGCATGGGAACCTCCAGAAGAGCACATGGGAGCGGGAGGCTCAGATTCGTGCTCAGTACCCCCATTTTTCCCTTAGTCTATGTTTTGGATTTCAGGGATGAAAATTCCTAAAGTGGGGAGAATGTAAAGACCCATATTTTCTATGTTTTTTAATTATATGAAATTATTGAGAGTCTGTGAAAATTGACGGCGCGTGATTCTGAGGCCCGGTGTGCCCGGAATGAATTTTTAAACTTTTTTTAAGGTACGTTTAGTAAACGTGCGGGTGGTGTTTTCTATATTTTGAATCGTTTCTCGGATTAAAAATCTAAGGGCACCATTGAATCTGCAGTACTGGGATTATCTTAAGGGATTCTTCACTTTGACCATAGTAACTCTGAAGAAAAAGTCAGATTTTAGAATTTTTAAAAGAATAATAAAATAACTTTGTTATTTAATTTATTTCATTCTTTTCCTCCAACGGACGAGAAATAGTGGCATGACCAATGATGTGTCAAACCATTAAAAGGATTGACTCCTCAAATCCTTTGTAACAGCGTCGTTGGAATTATAAAGGTTCTAATTAAATGAACCCCCATTAATTCCACAGGTGTTACTTACCATCCCCTTTCTTATTTATATGGAGCTTGGAGAGAGGTATTGGCATGGATTCACCAAGTGACAAAGTTCTAATAAAGTTTCGTGACGCCAATCACTTAAAGGATGGAGTTGAGTCTAGTGAGCAATGACGAGCGCCACCAAACGACGAACATCGACTATTCCTCAATCCCGAAGGCTCTCCAACAAACTTGAGGTAGGGATTTATTTTTGTTATAATTTTAAGTGATTGTTGAATCCTATTTCCTCCCTCATGTTTTCAAGCAAACACGGAGGGCGCGGGCCAAACGAACATGGACTAGACCCTCTGCTACATTGTTTACCCTTGCGTTCTCCATGGAAGACTGTCGGGGTGATAACACCTGCCATCCACGAAGGAGGCGGTGCACCATCGCGCACCGTAGGAGGAGGAGGTCGTGGCACTATGCCATGGCGGTTAGAAGAGTGGTCGAAACCGACCGACTGTAGAGGTGGTGCAACGCGCCGTCGCTTGCCGTCGGTGGGGAAGGTCGTGGCCGAAGCCCCTGCAGGTGAAGACGGTGGCTGGTTCGAGCTGGCTGCAGAAGGTGGAGATCGAGCGGCCCGTTGTTGCGCGCCCCTGGAGGAGGTTGTGGCTTGAAGCCATGGCAGTGGAGGGACCCACCCTCCTGCGGGTCCCACGGTGACCGGCCGACACCCTGTGGTGCCACCACTTCACAAGATGTATGGCTGTTCAGCTATTCGGGAAAATTGAGGGAACCCCCCCCCGGGTCAGCTAGGGCAGGGCCCACTCCAGCGGGCTGTGCCTCTGTAGACTGGGCCGCTCCCTTCCGAGTTGGGCCATGCCCCCCTATGGGCTAGGCCGGATAGCGGGCCGAGCCTGCCACGGCCCGACCCTACCAGGTCTGACTCGGACCGGGTCAGGTCGAGCTGAATAGGCCAGGTCAAGCTAAACTGGGTCGGGTCGGACCGGACCCGCGCCCTTCTAGGCCAGTTTCAGCTAAAGGGTCATAACCTAAAATCTGGGCATCCGTTTAATGAATTTTTTATGGCGATGTGACCCTTAGGATGAGACGATCTTTTTGGTATACTCCACTTGAGTTTTGGAGAAAGTTTGAGTGTGTCCGGGTTGGATCAAACCCAAATCCAACCAGGCCCTTAGAACTAAAATGCTTATAATTCACAAACCGAGCGTCCGATTGACGCGCCACCTATCGCGTTGGAACCCTTACGACATGGCAGTCCTTTAGGATACTTCTTTGTGGAAATTCTTGGTAGTTGAGGTATGAAAAATGGCTTGATGAGTGGTTCTCCCAAACATATTATGAGCAGGAATCTAGTGGCTAACAGTGAGGCGGAGGTTGGAGACAGATCATATGGAGGCTTGTACCGAGTGATCCTGTGTGGGTAAGCACTTACCGATCCTACATGGGTTAGACCCTATGTGGGTCAACACTCAGTGATCCTATGTGGGTTAGCGCATACTGATCATGTGTGCGTTAGATCTTATGTGGGTCATTTCGGGGGTTAGTACCTATCGATCCTTTGTGGGTCCGACTCTGTATAGTCAGTAGTAGTACCTCTAGACAGAATAAGATGATCTAGCTTCTGGAATAATCATATTTACTTTTGTACCTTACTTATATACCTAGTGTGAGCTGAGTCTTTCACCTTCGTGGTTTTATCTTTGTGGTGTTACTTGTGTGGTACGCTTACCTTTGTAGTGTTACCTTCATGGTGTTACATTTGTGGTACTTTTACCATCGTGGGGTTAACTTTGTGGTATTCTTACCTCAAGTATGAGATGAGTATATCTTGATAACTTAGGTATATGTATGGGAATATTCCTAAGTAGATTTGTTGATTGCTCCTCGCTTTTTGGTTGAGGTCTTACTTTGTGGTTATTCCTTTATGGAACTCTGGGAGACCTTTGGGGGCCTTGGGGTCCATACTGAGTATCGTTATACTCACCCATGCATCGGTTATGCCCGCACCTTGTTGTGTCTTATACAGATGACGAATAGCATTGGTCGAGGCTGAGGGATCCAGGATTGGATGGTGCTTGGAGGTGGACCTTTGAAGTGACGTGCTATAGTGACTACTGATTGTGATCTATACCTACCCTTCAGGTATGATCCTTGGTGGACGATCCAGGAGCTGTTTTTCTCTTTTTTATTATACTTTTACTTTTAATTTGGGCCTGTATTTCGAGCCCTTTACTTTAATTACACTTTTTTCTACAGCAGTTTACTTTATGGTTTCTACTTGTTGTGTTCATGGTTTGTGTGTTTGTACAGGTTTAAAGGAAATGTCTTCCCATTACAGGGATACACATTTTCGGTGCTAGTCGCTAGCCCCTGGCCTATGGATGGCGGGATTGGGATAGTCACAACATGGGCCCTAGGGGATGGGTGATGAAAAACCATCCATCCTCCCACCAAGATTTTTGGGAAAGTCACCCTCCCCCATGATGATGGGGGTGTTCGACACATAGTGCTCATCTAGGGTGGGGTGTGCATATAAATCACAAAGTAAATACTCATATATATATATATATATATAATACCAAATACCCCTACCCAACCTATGTGTTCTCAAACAAACAACTAAGTCATGATACTTCCAACTTCATTTATACCTTTAATGAAATCACCACAGAAAAAGCCACAACTTCTTTCCAATTCCCAACCAATTCATTTAAAAAATCTCATTATTTATTAAAAAAGTCATTTATTCATTCCATAACTACCTGGGAAAATACTTAACACAGCACACAACAAACCACAATGCAAGGTCACACAGAGGACGAAGAACCATGGTAAATTAACCCACTCCACATTCCTCTCTGTTTAACACCCATGAAAACTACCGACATCATCATTCTTCAAATTAATTCTGCTCAATCCATCCACTAAACATAGAAAAACTCCAATGCATATCCACACCCAGAAACACATCAGTACACAAAACGATCACATCCCTCCTGTACAACACTTCTCATCCATTATACAATAAATCAATCTCTCAACATGAGATTCCATTACACCTTATGAACCACCCCACATCACACAATTCCCACAACCCTACTACAAGATAAGTCAGAAAAAAACCACACACATCACACCACTGCACAAAACAATTCAAGACATATTCAGATTTAACATGGTATTCCTCACTCAATTTCCACATGTTAATTCTAGGGTTATCTCAGAAGTAGTTTGATCTTGGGGCATCCATTTATTTTAGCTGAATATATGTTGTTAACAGATTCTAGGTATGTGTTTAATGAGAATTAGAAAAACTTGAATTCATAAACATTATATGCGCAAACAAGGACCCCCCAACATCCATGGTTTTCAATAGGCATATATCCCATACAATTCACAAGATTGATCAAATTATCAATAAAACAATACAATCATACATCACTTTCCCTAGTCCCTATTTATTTATTTGAAACCAATTCAGTTTTATTTATTGAATTTGGATTCAACTATATTCACAAAGAGACATTCATACACCCACCCTACATGATGCACAATTGATAGAGATGAAGGGAAACCTACTTGGAATAATAATATATCAACACTTCCTTATTGCACCAAAGAAAGGGGTGCACATGCAGTAGAAAAAGCCTCCAAGGAAACCGTGATCCAAAAGCTATAGAAAAAATGCATGAATCCTCAAGGAATAAAGGATCTGGGAACGTATGGTATTAAGATAAAGGAGAAGGAATAAATGAAGTGAATTCCCTTAGCTTAGAATGATTAGATCTGAGATTCACATGATATAAAATAATTTTTAATTTCCATTAAAGTAAGATCTCAACATAAACATGTGGTTTGACCATTTAGAAGGCTCTCATAATTTTAGAAAAATTAATGATATGATTTATAGTCGTTGAAACACCTTCAAAACCACTTAAATATAGTATTAAAGTCATTTTATGTCAAAGAAAATGTAAAAGGGGAGGAACTATAGGAAGCTGGATACATTGTTCATGACTCGCCATTAGAATGACGTACTATTGGATGAGTCACCATTGTAAAACTCACCATTGGATGAGCTACCATTGGAAAACTCTCCACTGAATGACTCACCATTGGATGACTCACCACTGGATGAGCTACCATTTTTTGATCTACCATCTTGATTCATCATTGTGACTCACCGTCGTGAGTCACCATCACAACTCACCATTGCGACTCACCACTGTGACTCATTGTCGCGACTCACCATAGTGACTCACCGTCACAACTCACCATTGAGACCTATCGTCAGTGACCTACCATTATGAGTCACTATCATGACTCACCATCACAACCTACAATCAGAGACCTACCATTAGAGAACCTGAAAATTTGGAAATTTTGCAAAGTGTTTAAATAAGTCACTATGACCTCCCAAAAAACTTCAACCACTAGATTTTCACAATGTTATGGACCAGATATGTCCAAGACATTACATCATATACCTATAAAAATATTATTTCCCCCAAGAATTCAAAACCAAACCTAAAAGAAAAATAGGGGTCTTAACAACCACCCTGTGAGATACCTCCAAAGGATCTCGCTATGCTGAAAACACCGCTACCGACATCTTCTAATCCAACCAACCAGAAGACCCACCAAATAAGAACAACAAACATTCCATCCTAAACACACAAAATAGAGAATTCCATTTTCTATGTCTAGATGCTATCCTCTCTAGGTGGCACTGACTCTCCCGCACATGTTTAATTGCATCGTAGTTAATGCATCTCGATTAGCAATATGGTACTCTTCTTTTCACATGTTAGAACTTTATCACACATTACAGAACAAGTATATAACTCATATAATAATAAAAAAAGTTCAAAAATCACATTACAAAGAAAAACATAATAAGGAAAAACTCAAAACAACTCTAGATACTGGTCACACATCTATATTTCTTGCTCCCAAGTACTCTCCTCCAGGCCAACATGCCTTCACAACATGTAAACCAAAGGAATGGTCCACCCATGTATCACCTTCTCTCGATGATCCTGGATCTCTACTAGATGATTCATGTATTTCATGTCGACATCGATAACCAACTTTCCCCAGTCAATGAAATGGGTGTCATCATGAATATACTAACAAAGTTGAGAGATGTGAAAGATGTCGCTGATCATCTCTAACTACGGTGGAAGTTCCAACTGGTATGCCACTTTTCCAACTTGTCCCAACACCTTGAAGGGTCTGACTCACCTAGGAGAAAACATACCCCTACCAAACCTTTTTTTCCCACATCTGGGGGAAACCATAATTAACACATGGTCCCCAACCTCTAATTCTAAGGTCATTATCCAATGATCGCATATTACTTTTGATGGTCTTGTGCTGGTTTCATACTCTTGCGAACAAGATGAACTTTCTCGATCATGCTTTTCACCACGTCTGGTCCAAGAACAGTTGTCTCCCCAACCTATATCCAGCATAATGGAGAGTGACACAGTGTCCCGTACAATACCTAAAATAGATCCATGCTAATGGAAGAGTGATAGATATTATTATAAGTGAAATCCACCAAGGGAAGGTGTTGTACGCAAGATCTTCCAAAGTCCAAGATGCATGATCGCAACATATCTTCTAGCACCTGGATAGTCTATTATGCCCTCCCATCTGTATGAGGGTAGAAGTTAGTGATGAGGCGTAACTGAGTGCCAAAATTATACTACAATCCCCTCTAAACTCATGAGGTAAAATAGGTATCTCAAGTCAAGATAATAGATCTTGGAACTCCATGAAATCGCACCACCTCATCCACATACCTCTTTGACAAGGAATCCACTACAGTCGACACCTTGATCACTAAGAAGTGAGTTGATTTCATCAGCTGATCCACTACAACCCAGATATCATCCTAACCTCCCTGATCTCTGGGAAACACTATGATGAAATCCATTTAAATTTCATCCCGTTTACACTTGGGAACATCCAAGGTCTGTAAAAAACCACCCGGAACATGATGTTCATCTTTTACCTACTAACAACCAAGAACCTATCCACAAACACTAATAGAAAAATACCTTATACCAATGGTTTGGAACCATTGGTATAGCTCTCCAAACCATTGATATAACTTATATCAATGGTTTGGAGGACCATTGGCTGGTTTGGCATTGGGATAGGTCTATACCAATGGTTCTAGGAAAACCATTGGTATAGACCAATACCAATAGTTTTTTCAAACCATTGGTATATGTAATATGAAAAACCTATACAAATGATTTCATAAAACCATTGGTATAGGTAATTAAAAAGACTGTCTTGGTTTTGATCCCAACACCTCTCGTTTATAATCCAATGACATAACCACTAACCTAACATGACTTTTGTGAACATAATTTTAAAAATATATATAAGTATATTCCTAAGTATTTTAACTTTTGATTTATTTAATATTATTTGATAGAAGATTCCATAAAAAAATATATGTATATATACCAACAATTCTCAATACCATTTGTATATACCTATACCAATAGTTTTGAGATCCATTGGTATATGTTCTTTGATTTTTTTAGCTATACCAGTGGTTTGGGTGAAATCGTTGGCATAAGTTAGACCTATACCAACAGTTTAGCCAAAACCATTGGTATAGGTCCAAATTAGTGACCTATACAAACAATTTTTTCCAAACCGTTGGTATAGGTCCATATAAGTGACCTATACCAATGGTTTTGGCCAAACTATTTTTATATGTCCAAATTAGTGACCTATACCAATGGTTTGGCCAAAACCATTGGTATAGGTCCTCTTTCTAGTAGTGAAACTTCACTACTACCCATTTCATCCTGGGCCACCAAAACTACATCTTCAAGTCATGATACATTTTATAAATTCCTGGGTGTACCACTAAAGGTGGGTTATGAAACTCAAAAATAACTCCCTCACTCATTACTACAAGAACAAACAACCTCCCATTGAACAACATCTGATTCTAACTATCTTCCGAGCATCCCTCTAGAGCATCACCATGGAAAACATGACTACGCAACACCTATTCTTTTAAGTCTCCACACTAAGACTCCTACAACTACAGCATCATAGAATACTGCACCGTTATATGAAACAAACATCCTATACCGTTGTCCTCCCTTGAATCCAAGTGCAATATTCCAACTCCTCCATTGTCTTCCAAGTGTCCGTAGATTCCCAAACAACCTCTTTCTTCAACTTCCTTCTCAAAGCATCAACCACAAAATTCCCATTTCTTGAGGTGTAAGATATCCTAAAATCATAGTCCTAAATAAAACTTCATCCAACTCTACTATCTCAAGTTCATATATCATTGGAAAAAGATATACATCATACTCTTAGGATTCATGAAGACCACAAAGCACTCCCCAATAAGGTAATGCTGCCACAATTTCAGTGCAAACATGACTACTTATATCTCTAGATCATGGGTGGAAGAGTTACACTTGTGGGGTGGTAACTATGGAGACTCATAAGAGATAACTTCCCATTACTACATCAAGACACATCTCAAGACCCAAAATGATGCATCAAAAAACACCTCTAACATAACCCATTCCTATGGAAATGGGAGCACTGACCAACTTCCCCTTCAGATAGACAAACATTGTCTAGAACATCTCACTACACACAAAATATTGCTATTTTCTGGTCAAAATTATCAACAGATCTACAACTCGAGAGAAATCAGTTACAAACCTATGATAATAGCTTGTAAGACAAAGAAAATTGCTAACCTCTTCCACATTCTTAGATGCTGATGAAGAAAAAACTACTTGAACCTTAAACGGGTCTACTACTACACCTATTTGAGACACCATGCGCCTAAGGAAATACACCTCTCATGTCCAAAACTTTCACTTGGACAACTTTTTGTAGAGCTTGTGGCGTCGAGGAACCTACAAAATAGTTCTTATATTATCAGCATGCTCTTTCTCTAACTTGGATTTGATCAGTATATCATCAATGAATATGATGATGAACCAGTCCAGGAAGTCATGAAATATAGAGTTCTTGATCCCCATGAACATGGCTAGTGTGTTTGTAACACCAAATGGAATGACTACAAACTTGATGTTCCCATACTAGCATTTGAAATCATTATTTGGGATATAGCCCTCCTTCACCCTCAACTGGTGATATCCAGACCATAGATTGAATTTAGAAAACCATCTTTCTCTTTTCAGCTGGTCGGAAAGATCATATATCCTTGGAAGATGGTAACTGTTCTTGACCATCACCTGATTCAACCTCTGTTAGTCTATTCACAAACTCAAACTTATATCTTCCTTCTTTTAGAACAACACTAGATCACCCCATGACAACACACTCAGTCAGATAATGTTCTTTTTCATCATATCATCTATCTAAATACTAAAGTTATGTAACTTAGATGGTTCCATCTAATAATGTTCCATCAAAATCAGACAAACATCAGGCCACAAGTCTAACCTGAAATTGATGTCACATCAAGGGGGTAGAATTATAACCTTCTCAGAAAAAACATCCATGAACTCCCCAAAAACTTGGGGGAATTACACCATCTCTGTTTTCACCAATTCCATTGATAGATCATCCAATAAGGAAATAAGAGGCTTCACATGCCCACTGACCACCTAACAACCTCTCTTGGAAACAAAATCCAAATGCTAACCATCCACATATGAAAACACAAATATCCGCATGAAATAGTCAATAATAGTATGGATGGAATAAAAAAAATTGATGCTGAGAATGAAATCGTATAGCTACATATGTAGCAAGAAAATAACCCCACAGGTATGTTGTGGTCCCATCAGAAGTCTACATCACCAACACACATCAAACAAGTTGTTCTGACCTCTGACTAGCATACTAAACACTAGGGGAATTGAAGTCCTCTCTACATCTAGTCCTAGATAATGGGATAGAGCGGGTGAAACAAAGGAGTGTGAGGATCCTGAATCAAACAAATCACAAGAAAGGGTACTAAAAAAGCTAATAATACCACTAAAGATCTCTGGTCCTTCCAGAACTACTACCTCTGATGCGTGAAACTAACCATGCCCAGCTCCTCTGACCCTCTTTTTAAGTCCTCCCCCTCAGCCAGGCTTGGGTCAAGGTCACTAAGGAATACCCTGAGGTTGGCCTCTCACTACTGCATCACCCCTCGGTAGAGAAAAATACAACTTTCCTTACTACTGAAACTACCTGACTAGAAACTACTACTGAGGCTGGCACCAAACCTATCCTCCTCCACTAAATTGATCTTGAGTAGCCACTGGGAACTAACGCTGAAGATGGCCGTAGGCTCCATGGAAGAAACAACTCAACACTAATCCCATAGAAAGGGCCTGGGAACCACTAGCACAATAAGTCCGGAAGGGAAATTTCTGAGGTTGACTCCCTTCCGATTGAAACCTCAATGGTCCTGGTGCCTGGAACCCGCTACTGAAAACCCTTCCCCTAGATGAAATCTACTGAATCCCTCTTCATGTTAGACCTCCTCGCAAGTGCATCCACTAGAATACCTATGCCTTATTTAGAACCTCGAGATACGTTGAAAACATAAAAGGTGTAACAACATACTAAATAGAAGGGTAGAGGAACTCCACAAGACATCTCATGCAAGAAACCTCATCTGAAAAGAGATATGGGGAAATGAAAAGAATATCCTTGAACTTGATCCCAAGTTCCCAAACTGACATACTCCCCAGATGAAGGGAGAGTATCTCCTACCTATTCATAGCCTTCATAGTTGATAAAAGGAACTCCACCTAGAACTCCATTAGAAATTTGATCCAAAACACATCTGCCTCCTTCCTCTCCCCTAGATAAAGCATCCAACATTGGCGTGCAGCTCCCCACATCTGACTAACCACCAAAGTAACCCAGTACTATGTCAGATCTCAGATCAAACTGAAGGTGATCTCAAGATCCTCAAAATGGATCTCCTTCTCCATGTTTGAAACACTACCCTCATACTTTCCCATGCCTTGTTATTGGAAAGAACATAAAGTTATCTACCACTAGTTGTCCTCCTCCACTAGATTAACCCTCTGTTGATCAACCAAATCATCCTATTGAGCCTCAACCAACCGATCCACACAAGGACGATGACTGAGTACCATAGATGAAAGGTAAGAAAAGAATTCTTAATCCCGTGTAGTATGGAATTTTATTTATTTAATATTTATTTTAAATAATTTCATAATCCAAATCAAATTTCACTAAAAAACAAATCAAATAAGAAAACTAGTCATTATCATGTATGTACCTTTCCTTCAGTATCTACTATGAAAATGGAATAGCCTCACTTGGCCGTTTGGTAGGCCCAAATTCCTTGTATCATATCATGGGGGGACCTAAAATACCCTATCCTAGATAGTCTTACCAATCCCATGACATGAACCAAGATCACATAACACTGTTTCCCTACTAACCCATACAATCCTCACTGTTCCTACCTCCAAAATCCATCATATCCTTTAACCATCACCTCTGATACCATTCTATCATGACCCACTCCCTCCAAAGATTCCCCTCCTATCATGGAAATGAAGAAAGAGAGATAATGACCCCCCGAGTCCTGCATCCAGTAATCCCCTGGGTGGCAACCTAAACCACGGGTATACAATGTCACAAAATAGGAGGCGTTTTCCTTTTTAAAGAAAATAAGATCAGGAGATAACATGATCAATACCAAAACAACTCCAATTACTAAATATATAAAAGAAATCTAAAATCCATCCCATATGCATGTTTAAAATACAACTGATACTAATATAATAAAACTCTAAAGTAAATACCAAAAGCAATTCTATGCTGAAAAACGACAACTATCCAAATGTCTAAGCTAGTAAGGTCTAACATGGTCTATGTAATCCTCCTAGAAACCTGCAAAAAAATTTATATACATATGGTGACCACATAATTACTCAGTATGAAGAACCAAAGTCTCTCATACACAAGTGAGAGAAGCATACTAATGCTCCTATGAGAAAATAGAAAAACCCAACAACACCTAACAAGGTATACTAGGCATCTCAACCTCACCAGGGCACACTCACCAAGTAACACAAGTGAAGTAAATTAATATAGTAAGAACATAGATAATTTGGGTTCCCCACACCACTTACCACTAATTAGACACTCTCACACACTAATAGAAAATGTTTTGGCACTCCCACCCCTTCCAAACACACCACATCACAACCCACCTGTACACACCTAGGCCTCACAACCACACCTCATCCCATCACTGGGTCCACGTGCCATATCACATCTCACTCGTAGACACTTGTGCCCCATACCACATCTCATACCACCCAAAGACACTTGGGCCACATACCACATCATATATTGAAAACACATGGGAAATCTTAACACATATCATCTTGAAAACACCTGGGAAAACACAACACATATCATCCTAAAGACACCTAGGAAACACAACTCACTTGTACACACTTGGGCCCCATAAACCAAAACCTTCCTAAATAATCTTGGGCTACCACTACCTGGAAGAAGGAGTAGGGAAGAGCATGTGGTCATCCATCCATCCTCCTAACAGGATGTTTGGGAAAGACACCCTCCCCCATGATGATGGGGTTGTTCAAAACATAGTGCTCAACTAGGGCAGGGTGAATATAGAAATCAAAAAGGAAATACATGTATATATAGATATAATACCAAAACCCCCTCCCTAACCTATGGGTTATCAAAAAAACAACCATCTCATGATACTTCCATTTTCGTTTCTACCTCCAATGAAATCACCACACAAAAATCCATAACTTAATTCCAATTCCCAAACAATTTTTCTAACCAATTATCATTTTTTATTAAAGAATTAATTTATTCATTCCATCACTGCCTGAGAAACTACCAAACATATCAAACAATAAGACAAACAATAAGGTCACATAGAGGAATAAGAACCATGGTAAATTAACCCACTGTACATTCCTCTCCATTTAACGACCATGTCAGCTGCTTCTATAATAATTATTCAAAGTCATTCCACTCAATCCATACTCTCAATAGAGAGAACCACCAAATCATAGCCACACCCATCAACACATCATTGCACAACCCGATCACATCCCTCCTATAGAAAAATTATAATCCATTCCACAATCAGTCAATCTATTAACCTGATATTCCATTACACTTTTTGAATGACCCCACATCACATACCCATTCCCACAACCCCACTACAGCACAAGTCAGAACAAACCCACACACAACACAACACTGCACAATCTAAGGAAAGATATATTCATATTTAACAAGACATTACTCACTCAACATCCACGTGTAAATTTAGAGGTTATCACAGAAATATTTTGATCATGGGGCATCCATTTATTTTAGTTGAATATATGTGGTTAAAAAATTCCATTTATTTTTTAATGATATATAGAAAAAAATTCATTTATAAAAAATCTTTGTGTAAACAAGGACCCACCAATGAACACAATTTTTAGTAGGAATATTTACCATACAATTCAAAACATTGATAAAAATATCAATAAAATAGTATGATCATACGTCACTTTCCCCAACCCTTGTTTATTGAGTTGAAACTAATTTAGTTTTCATTATTGAATTTTTATTTAACTATAATCACAAAGATATATTCATACACCCACCACAAATGATTTAAAATTTATATATATTAAGAAAAATCTACTTAGAAGAAGAAGAGATCAGTATTTCCTTATTACTCTAAAGTAGAGGGTGCACATGCAGTGGGAAAAATCCTCTATAGAGAATGCAATCCAAAAGATACAACACAAAGGCATGAATCCTCAGGGAAGAATGATTATGGGAAAATATGGTATCAAGATAAAGGAGATGGAATGAATAAAGGGAATTCCCTCATCTTAGAAGTATTAGATTTGAGACTCATGAGTTATGAAACTGTTTTGAAATTCCATTATAGTAGGATCTCAACAATACCATGTGTTTTGAACATTTAGAAGGCTCCTAGAATTTTAGAAAAATTAATGATATGACATATATCCTTTGAAACAGCTTCAAAACCACTTAAATATGGTATTAAACTCATTTTACATCAAAGAAAATGTTAAAGGGGTGAAACTATAGGAAGCTAGAAATGTTATTCATGACTTACTATTGGAATGAACTACCATTGGATGACGCATTTTTGGATGACTCACCACTGGAATAGATACCATTAGATGAATCACCACTAGATTACTCACCATTGGACGACTCACCTTTGGACGAGCTATCGTTTAGTGAGCTACTGTCGTGAGTCACTATTGCGACTCACTATCGCGATTCACCATTGCAACTCACCGTGGAGACTCACTGTTGAAACTCACCATAACAAGTCACTGTCATGACTCAGCATCGTGACACACCATTGCAACCTACTATCAGGGAACTGCCATCATGAGTTACCATCTCTACTCACATCCATGACCTTCTGTCAGAGACCTACTGTTGGAGAACCTGAAGAACTGTAAATTTTTCATAGTGTTGAAATAAGTCACTATGATATCCCATAAGACTAAAACCACCAGAATTTCACAAAGTGATGAACTAGAGAAATCCAGGCCATTACAAATATGAGTGGAAAATCTAAATCATTAAATATATTCTTTAATAATTTATTATTTAATTCAGTGGTTCATGGGTTTTTTCATTTGACCATGTTGTTCATAATTTTAAATAATAGTTTATAATATTTATTTACAATGGAACATTTTGATGAATATTATAGTCATTCATGTCACTAACTATAGTTTTGGAATGAGGTGGGAGAGGTAGATATTATTTGGAAGAGTATTATAGAGGATTCTATTAGGACGGTGAAATTGATTAGGAATTAATTGAAAATAAGAATGAGTATACGAAAATCAATTACATACTAGATTTGATGAACTTTGGAGTTCTCTATGGGTGACCTGGTTTTCTTATATGTGTCACCTTGACTGTGGAATCATCATTTTCAGATGAAAGGGAATTTGGTTCCAATGTTTTTGGGACCACGTGAGATTACTAAGAATATTATAATAGTAGACTGTCATTTGGGTCTTCCTCTAGATTTCAATATATGTATAATGTGTGAAAAGTCTCTCAATAGTGGAGGTACGGGCCTAATATTTCACATGTGGTTAACTATGAGGTAAATGAGTTAGAACCATATGAACCATTTATGGAACAAAAGATGTGTATTATGGACCATAGTGATTAAGTGTTAGAGGTTAAGTGGGAACCACTTATTCATGTCTTATAGAGACATGAACAGATATCAGAGGTGAATTCTGAGTGGAATTCTGCATTTTGGAACATATGTACCAAGTTATATGAGTAGGATGTGTATAGGTGCATTTCAAGGTTGAGATGTATTTAAAATTGGAGATTTATGACACAATCAAATGTTATCTAATAAACTAAGTATTTATTAAGATGATAAAAATTGAATTTTAATTGAATTTTTATATGGAACATGAATCTATTGTGTTGTTCATATTTTGTAACATTAAGGATGTGCTTACTGCATGCATAGGTCACTATGGTGCAGTGGTCCTCTTTGATGGATATATTTTTTTGGTATATATATGGTTTTTAATGTTAGCTATGCCTTGGAATATATAAGTTCCATTTAAGGTATTCTTTCAAAATTTATCATCATATAATTCTAGTGGGTAGTTATGGTGTTGGGCACTTTTGAGGGATCATAGACTATAGTGTGGTGGTGATCATTTTATAGTACTACCTTTCCCTATTTTATAGAATCTCTCCACTTACCATGATATGGATTTTGAATTTTTGTTTACCAAAAACCACTATGGAGTTTTTATCTCCCTTGGGTTGTAGTCCTTCCCAAATTTGGAAACATTTATGTGTATCACTATATGTTGCATCATCAATCTTTTTTATCCATATTGTTTTTAAATTCCTATGGCCCCTCCAACTTTTTCATTACCAATTGTTTCCAAAAAAATCACATGAAATCCTTATAATTAATTATGAATTCTTTTATCTCTCAAAATCTTGGTCTCATTCCTGATATTGGTGTATCAACTCTTGTAGATATTGTTAGGTCCATAAGGTTGAATACCCTGAGGGGGGGTGAATCAGGTTATGATATATTAAATTTTCTGCCCCTTTGGATCTTGTTTTATTGTTAAACAAAACTCAATTCTCTCTACCTCCTTTAGTAATATATAAACAAATATGAAATCATGCACAGAACACAATGATTTTTACTTGGTTCAACCTAACTGGGCTACTTCCAAGGAGTATACAATGGTGATGTGCTGATGTACAAAATTCACTAAGGCTCAATGCCAATAATGAGTACAATTTTCATTCTAGATATTATATACCCAGGATCACTGACTTTACAAGTTTTAGGGTCTGCTCACTGCATTCCCAAGGGTCAATCCCTATGAATCTTTCTCTAGCTCACTACCGGTGGAAAGGGTCACCGTCTTCCTCTTCCTTCACACACTAAACTTGGAATGGAATCCACACACAATTTATAGACTTGTAGGACAAACACAGTTTATGAACATGTAGGTCCCTTCATTTTCATGAATTCCGACATCCTCAAATTTAGATAGATTCCCTTTTTAAGTCCCTTTCCCCCCCACAGATGAAGTCCACCTTTCCGAGTACTTCTAGGTATAGGAAAATACTTTCGCAAACTGATTTGAAGATTTTTAAAGATTACTTAAGTATTTCATGAACCACCTTTCTCCTCAATGTACTGTGTACCGTGTATGGTATGTGGAACACCTCATTCTCTTACCGCTTTCACTTCTGTGAACCTCCCTTCATCCACAGACTTCCTCAACCTTCGCTATCGTGTATCGCCTCTACGTACCAATATCGCGAACCTCCTCTGTGAAACCCATCCTGTCTGTGAACTGTTCTTTGTTCATGGACTGCCTCTGCGAATCACCATATGTCTAATAACTATTCTTTATTCACGGACTGCCTTATCTAACTACATGCGTACATCACCTTCTTCCTTCGTGCATCGCGTCCTTTGTGGGATATAGTCTCCCGTAAAAACCTTATGTATAATTTCTTCTGTGCGAACCACTTCAGCCTTCATAGAATTATCCCTCACAAACTTCCTTTAAACATTTCTGAAATCCTAGAGAAAAATATGTTCTATAATGATATTAGGTCTCTCTATAATTGGTGGGATTAAAAATTATTATATAGGCAAAGATATCTACAAAATCCGCTAATCCAGAATTTACCAAATCTTCAATATAACCTTCACCGCATACTGATCCTCCTCTATTGCGGACTGCAAGCCTTCCTACAAACCATTTTTCATATGTGGTTTGCGTAGTGCCTTTTATCCTACACCATCGATCTCCTCCACCAATTGACAAGTTATCCGCATACCGCACCACCTTCTGATGTGAACCATTTTTGGTTTCATGAACTGCTCCCATGTACCATCCTCGCTGGCTGGTATGCGGATTTGTACCCTTCTTGGACATGGTATGTTGTCCATGTTCTGGGTTGTACATTTCTCTTCCTTTTAGAATTTGTTTCACTGTTCTTCACATCATCCAGTGCCATGAAGAAATCCTTACATTTCCAAACACAAATTCCCGATTTTGATGCCCAAAAAATTGGAAAACACTAGGAAACTACACCACCTTAAAAACTTGTCTTTATAAAACACAAACCATACTCATTTGTGGTCATCTGGCTTTGTCAAAATACACAACCACACCTAAAACACACTGGGAGGACAACTTGAGGGATTTTTTCTCAACAGATACTTTGTCTGTTACTATACCATTAAATTTAGTTCTCCCCCTTTGTCATTGGTTTTATCTCAATCATTAATCTAGTAAGTTTCTGTGATCATGTTCTATGATTAGTGACTAGTGACTTTTTTTTTGTCCAAGGGACCCTTTTTATATAGGTTTGATCTGTTTGGTGTGCATGTGTTATTTGAGTATTAACTATTGAGAAATATTAAAATTATTATAGTGTGCTTGAGGTAGGAAGATACCTGCTATATAGGTCCCATATATACATTTTTTGAATAATATAATGGTTTTTTATTGAGTTATTGAGACTCATTCTTGATGTGTGATAATTAGGGGTGTGTGTATAACTTTTTTAGAATAATACATGCTATGAATAATTAGTTTTTTTATGGTATGAATTTTTTGTGGGTGGTCTATAGCCTATAGAGCATGCATTAAGAATCTTCATGGTTGAATTACAATGAATAGGATACAGAACCACCTAGTAAGGGATTATGGTTTTTGTGATGAAGGCTATTGAGATGGGCCTGTTTAATGGTAATGGTTAGATATCACATATTTGTTCATCGAACATAGGAGTAAAACATTATATTGTGACGTGTATCCAATGTGTCAGAATGTCGAAATGGGGGAAATATCATGTAAGAGGAGGTTGTGTTTCAATTCATCAGGAATATGTGGTCGACATGCCATCTTAATAGAAGAGATTACCACCTTAGTGTTTGGTGGAAGGTTTCCCTTAAATATGAGTATCTTTGGGTGGAGTAATAGGTGTTAATTAAAGGTTAAATGTGGGCATATGAATATTGGGAATGGGGTGATGAACCAACATGTTTACCATGTGGCATGATTGGTGAAATGTTGGAAATGACTCTGATATCCATATGGGCATAGTGACGAAGTAGTTTGGGTGGGGGATCATGGTAGTATGTTCAACACGTGATAATTTGAGTCATGCATGATTGATTTTTACCTGTTCATAACATCATGATGTGTAATACAAAATAAATATCTATACTCGCATGTATTAATATAAAATTGGTGGTGTAATATTCAGTTTATACTGAAACCCTGCATGGGAATATCGATGTGCATGAAAACATCATGTTCAGAGATCTAGGTAATTGTAAGGGCCAAGAAAAAAAAGAAGACAAGACAGAGCATGATCTTTAGAGGTGGTACCTATAAAACCATTGGAGTGATTCCAAATTTTCATTATTTATTTATTTATTTCTATTTTATACATAGGTTTAAACTGCTTCTTTGGGGGTTCTAAGCTGACAAAATTGGGGGTATTTATGAAACCTATAATTTCATTGCTATAGAATTTGTTTTAGTTCCAATATTCCCTAATATGTTTTTATTGATTTATAGATATTACATTGGTGCTCAGTTTGTGATTACAAGTGTATAGCCCCACTGTACCGTTTGGAACCTCAATGCTAGTTTGTAACAACTTTTGTTCAAGGATATACACTTGTGATCATGTGGCTTTCCTTCCCAAACTAGCTGATTTAATATAGGAAATTATAACTCCCCCTCATTATCATTCATTATTTTATGTACATTTCCATTATTTTACCACACTCACTCAAGAATCATATATTTTATTAAAAGCTCAAAACTTTTTTCTGAATCCATAGAAACTCCTTGGAAAATGATTACTACAAAAGATATCTTATATTATATTCATTTATTTTATTCCAAAATTAATCATTATTATAAGAGGTAAATTGTGACCATTAGTGCATTTGTAGAATAGAAAATAGTTATGAATTCCTTGATCCATAATTTAAATTAATTTGTAACCTCTAGAAAAAACTAATTTACGACCGGATCTATTAATTGGTTTGTCATGATCTAAATAAAACACTCATTTATCCATGTGAATAATTCCACAATGATGTGTATCATTATATATCACATGCATGCATATATTATCATTTTTTCTAAGACAAAAAATTACCAATAGATATAAAATATGTCAATTTGTTATCGGATAACATATAAATTTGAAATTCAGTAAAATATATTGAATTTTTTGAATATATACATAACTAAGAATTCAACAAAGTAGTTTAATAGAAAACAAGACACATAATTAATTTTTTATATATATTTATTATGTATAATTCAATCCAAGTCCTATACGGTGAATAAAAGGAACTATCACATTTTGTATAATCATAAATCATTTCATGATTACTAACATTCCTAGAAACTGATGATTAGGTTAGCCTCATGGATATCATATGAAATGTATCAAATATAAATGCGTAAATATTGTCTATCATATTAAACTCATTTATTAGTGATTCATATATAGAATACACACCTTATAATATCAATGATCACGTGGAATTATATAAGATATTGTTTTGTGGTGTAATCCAGATAATTTGAATCCACATATTATATCTTGAGTTTACTCAATAACACATGTATGGGATTTTTCTCACACTAATAAAAAATTATCATCCCAACCCATAGAACATCCTTATTATCATTAATTATGGATGACTAAAAGTCATACTTTTTATTTTTTTAATCCTTCAACAAATAATGTTACACATTTAAAACCCATCAAACAAATCATTTAATTACCCTGATCAATGATTCCTTAAATGAGATGATATTCTTGAATAACGAGATTGTTCTATTAGTTAGTTTAGGGCTCATTAGATCGATAAATAAGTACAATATTGTAATGGTAAATAATTATCACACCCAATATTCTAGGAACACCTCTATGTTTATAAGTGAAATAGATTTTATAGAATTTGTTTCACATCTGATGTAATGATGTACAATAATACTTTTTTTATTAATCTTCAGTTTGTTATTTTAAAATATCCCATCTAATAAATCAATCATTAAGGAATTATGAAACCAAATTATGATTTGATATCATCCTTGTTTATTTGCACAGTAGTATTAGAATAAAAAATTATAATTAGATCTTTCCCACATCCTATGACCATATAATTACCCTTTCATTGTATCATATAAAAATGATTATCATTAATATATTATAGTAACACTTAATCTAAATTTAGTTCTATTTACTAGTTATTCTAAAACCATAATAGAAAATAGGTGGAGTATAAAACATGGGATATATGGTAAATACTATTGTAGATTCATAATGAATAATATCCATGTTTATATTATATAAATCCTATAAAGTAATTTGATTCTTAATCAAACATGTTCTATTAAACACCAGTGAAGGAACTTATTTTGAATTATCAAATTTAATACTCAATAAAAATTTACCAATACATGTGTTCTAACTTATTTCAGGAAACCTCAAATTCACTCTCAATATACTGGAATTCTAAGCAAGTTGGATACATTCCCATTTCTATCATTGATAAATACATTCCTATCGACACCATCATATATTAAAAATTCATGAATTTAAGTCTAATTAGTATGACATCATTAAATTTTGGTATAAAGAATACCATTATACTCCCTTGAATATTCTTTTGTAATGGAAAATTATCCACATTCTTTATGAAACAAAATATTTTAATTATACCATAAAATTAGATATTATCTCAATAACAAGACCACTTCAATTCATTAGTGAATATTTATAATGATTAATCCATAATAACATCATTTTCCATTAAAACCCATTTAGGTAATATCATTCATACATAGTACACTACATTCTCAAGATGAAATAGAAATTTTTACATCCATTTGACATGTCATGAAATGTCACGAACCAACCCAGGTCGACCCTAAACCGGTTACCCGAGCCGATTCACGACAAAGACCAAAAGGCATTCCCTATCCTCCCGGGCTAGCGAAAAGCACCAAGGGCATAAATAGAGTACATCAAGGAATTTATTTCTCCCAATAATAAAATAGAAACTAAACAATAGCAAGTTTCACATGTAGGTAAACATATAACTGAAACTAAAATGAATTTCATCTAAATAGAAAACTAAAAATACAACTGAACTACACAGCTAGAGTAACCGAACTGAACGACCACCATCTCTATGTGACCCCGAGGGTCACTTTCCAACTCAACAATCAACGGTCTCCCAAGGTGAACAAACCCAAGTTAGAACCTACAACAAAAAATAAAAACAAGAAAACACTATAAGCATGAATATTAAAACTCAGTAGGTAGGTCGGAAAAATTCAATTCCCAATGCGCTTCCTTTAAATAAAGAAACATTTATTTACAAGTTTGAAATACAATATACAAATATAGGTTTTTCCAATCAAAATCCATTGCCCTAATGATTTAAAACAAGAAATTTTTCATAAAGGTGAAAAGAAGATAAACATGCGTTTTCACTCGAAACATTATTTTTGGGAACCTTTTTAGATAAAGCCACGCACTCTCCATTTCAAAAGAAAATACCAAAACCAAATACAAGGAATATGATCCTACACAACAAGGGAAATGGTACTAACCATACTAGTATCAGAGGAACACGGGAAGACCTAAGAAATCAAGAGGACAACCAGAACATACTAATACATGAGACCACATCCCTGATAGCATGCCATAGATAATGAAATCAAAATGCCTAAACGACCAGCCACCCTAACTCATGATAGACCTATGAGCCCAATCCCAGAGCAATAAACCCAAAAATATCCACCTACTATGGGCCATTGGTTAGTATGTCAACTATGAGTGTATAAATCGTTCTTAGTAATCCTTGTGCCTATTCTAGGTTCCCATGCAATGTTCGTAAAGGGGTTTTCCAAAAAAGATCAAGCAAAAAGCATATACATGACATCACACATTACACACAAACCAACACCACTTCGACCGCCTTGAGGAGTAGTCCTTTCCTTTAAAAAATAATCTATAAGGGAGGTCCCATACCGAGGACACTCTCATCCCATGGTCAACCAACAAGGAAAGAATCACTCCTCAAAGAGTTTTCCAAATAAACCATTTCAAAGATGCCAAATAGACCTCACCACATTTCCACATTTCAAACCCTTTTTATGAATAACCATGCACAAATCCATTATAAAACAAAACAATTTAGAAACCCATTTGTGAAACACCAAACACCTTTTTAGATATCACCAATACATTTACAAAATCAAACATGTTTTTAATAATCATAAACCTCTACCAAAGCTAACTGGGCCATTTGACCAAAACTTTATGTGAACAACTCAACAAAAACACACCATACGTTCAAAATCCATTTTAAAATCATGTGCACCTAAAAAAATATAACAAAACATGTTTCCAACCTCTTATATAATTTAATAATTCATTTAAAAGTTTTATAAAATATATCTTGGAGGTACCACAAGTCCTTCAACCCAAAAACATGCTCAAATTCCCCGTTTAAAATAAATGCACTCCAAAAACACTCCCTGACATGATTCACATCACATATATTATTTAATATATCATTTAAACAATTTTTAAAGAATTTAAAAATGGCACAACAAGGGTTTACATGAAAACACACCCAATTTCACATAAAATTACTACTTTAAAATCAATCCTACACTAAAACATTTTTCAAACACATTCTCCTCATTTATACAATTTAACAAAACATTTACACAATTTAATATATCACTTATACACTTGGTAAAACATTTACAAGACGCACCATAAAAGTTTACACTATAAAAACACACAATTCTATTATATAAAAGCCACTTTAAAACCAAATGCAGTACAATTACATTAATAGAATTCAAGACATGATTCCCAAAAATCTTAAACCACATGCAAAGGACAATCATGCTATTTAGCAAACAAATGATGTGCACAATTTCAATAAACTTACACCGTATATTCAAAATAATCCAACACCACCCTATTTAACATGTAACAATTATTCTAAAAAGTTTAGGTCACTAATTAACTACCAACGAAGGTGTGAAAAACAAAAAATGAATGAAATCTTAAATTTAAAGGAAATATGTAATAGGATCCTACCTCAAGTGATTGAAGAAATTCTAGAATCCGGTGCAAAAACACAATCTCACCTCATTTGCACTCAAAGGATGTTAATTCAAACCCTAAGCATCAAAATAGACCCCAAAAGTTTAGGGATAAACTTTAAAAATCGAAGACAAATCCAAAGTGGGAAGATATTAGCAGAGGGGGAGCAACCGCCGGAAGAGAAGGGTGTGCCGACGAGGCAGGTCTCCGACAGAGTAGGTTGCCGGCAGGGGGGGGGGGGGTCACGCGGCCAGACAGATCACCAGCAGGGGGTCGCACGACCGAATAGGTCGCCGGCAGGGGTGCGGCGCTGGTGGAGAAAGGAACACCATAAGGAGTTCCGCCAGCGAGGAGTGCGCCAGGGAGGAGACCATCGCAAGAGGGTGCGCTGGATGGGTGTGCGCACTGGGAGGGCGCGCTGAACTGGGTGGGAGTGGGGAGGTAGCATGGAAGGGAAGGGGAAGAGGGATATGAAATTAGGGTTAGAATATTTTTTTCTTTCTAAAAAAAAAACCCTAAACACAAACTATTAATAATAATACATTAATAATGATCTTACTAATAAATATAACAAAAATAACAATAATAATTAACATCATTCATAATAATAATAATAACAACAACATAATTAGAAAATTAATAATAATCTTTTTTTCACTTTGAATAATAATAACAACATAATTAGAAAATTAATAAAAATCTTTTTTTCACTTTGAATAATGATAATATTAATAACGATTTTTTTAATAAAATGATGATAATAATAATAATTTTAATAATGATAATAACAAAAACACTTTTAATAAAAATAGTATTATTATTTACAATTGTGTGGTCCATGCACGGCTCAAACGACCATGCGCGAATCGTGTGGTAACTTCTGTCTACTCCAGATGCTATCACACGGGTACTGGGGCTGGTCGCACGGTCTCTGCTAACCGTGCGGTGCCCGTGCACTGGCCTAAAACCCACCAAGAACTCCCAATAATAATAATAATAATAATAATAACAACAACAACAACAACAACAACAACAACAACAACAACAACAAAAACAACATTTTTAATAAGAGTAATAATAATAATCATAATAATCCCAATAAAATTAATAATATCATCGTCATTATTATTAATAAAGAAACACTTTTAAATTTTATTTTACTTTTTATTATTTTAGTTTTAACATTCATTTAACTTCATTTCATTTTTACTTTAAATTTTTAATTTATTATGAATACCGAGAAGGCCTCAGAGTCTCATAACCCTTTCTTTCCCTTGCGCTCAGTACCACCAAGCTCAAAACACCCATATTTCAGTAAAAGCTCAAAAATTTAAATAGGGACTCACCCAAACCCTGACCCGAGCCAGAACCAAGGAAAAATAAAAAACTGGGTGTAACAAATATCCCCACCATAATTCTTTCCTCCCCTAGAAAGACATAACAATGCCGGAACCAAAAACAAAAACCAATACTTCATTACAGTTCAAGGAGATTCTCCAAAGAACGATAAACAAAGAGGTTGCAAAAGACCACCAAGGAGAGAAGGACTAACAATATGAACTCGAGAGACCAAACCAGACTCCCTACTAAGTGCTACCCACCCCCAAAACTTTAAACGCTTCGATTTTATCAGTCCAAAAGACATAGAACTTTCACGATGCACAAACCATCCTTAAAACACAAATACCTTAACATTCTCAAATGGAGCTTATATCATCCACCCAAACAAGCAAATTAATTTCAAACCCCATCTTGGGGAAACCTCCAAAACCCTACTTCAATGGGACCACTGAAACACTCCCATCCCAACACTCACTAAAAGGAAAGGATAAGAATTTGGTGGCTCCGTATGAGGCCGTCCACAACCAAACTGATACTAGGAATGGAACTAAGATACTAACACGAGGAGATTTGAGCGAGCTTCGCACTATATGAATTAATGAGCATAAATGAAATAAAAAACCTTCCCATACTTACCAAAAAAAACCCACCATAAGGGGAGGGGAGGGGAGGGCCTAACTGACAGAGTATCAAACCACAACCAATACATCCAAACAATATAACACCCTCGGAAGGACACAATCCAAGACACACTTGATTCACACAAACAAGCCACACAAGGTCCCATTAAATAGAGGCCTACACTTAGTGAGACACAACCTCAGGGATTTCAATAAGATGAGGAAACTTCACCTCCTCATAACCAAGGAAGAACACTTACAGCAAAATGGTCCATAACCTGGAAACGAGGTTCCCACTCATCTTTCCACCAAATGGAACCAATTAAAACAGAACAGCTACATCGGAGGCTTAACTGTCTCCAACTCACATGACAAGAATAGAATTTAGACCAGGGCCTTCTCACAACGCTGAGGTTCTCCTGACTATACGCCAACTTCACTCCAAAACCAATAGCTAGAGCTCTAATGATTGAAGCATCTCCTACCTCACAATCATGAATTAGAAACCCACGAACAGATAGCACAGATCAAAAATTCCTAAAACACACTTCCATTGAAATAAGAGTTAAAAAGGGTTCAACAACAACCACCCTTACAATTGAAGAAGGAGAAAACACCAAAAAACATCACCAGATAAAACTATTACATCCAAAGAAAACTAGAAAGAGAAAAACCCAAACTGATCCCAAACATAGCCCTACTCATGTGGACGAGATGAAGTGACCTTTGAAGAGCCAGGTATAGATTTACAACACTTCTTGAAAACACCTCGACAGAACCTCTATGAGTGACCCAATCGTCTATAGTGTGGCAGATTTTCAGAGCATTCGAGCATGAAAACCTCTTATGACCCTGCTTACCACACTAATGAAAGATCACAATGTCATGCTCTGAAGAAGTTAAATAGAGTTCTGAAGGCCTCTTAATTCCCCTACCATTACCACTAATATACGGCTGCTTCCCATTATTCTTATCAACACCCTCTGCACCACTTCCAAAAGCTGGAGGTGGATTCACCATCTCAAGCCCACCTGCTAACTCAACTTCATCAAGAAAGTCTTGTCTCACCACATCAGATAAGATGGTTTGGTTGAGCTCTGCCACCTTCAACTATAGTTTAGAATATAGCCCAAACTCAAAGTGTCAAGCCTTCATGGGATTGTTTGAAATATACCCCGGGTCATACAGAACTAGGTCTAAAAAGGGCTAATAAAATTCTAATACAGATCCAACACCCGACTGAAAACCACACAACTCCAGTCTCTTTATCCTCTTCATCATCTCAAAAAGTACTATTGGATGAATGAATACTTGAATAATTCCCAGGTAAGATCTTCCTGAGTCTTTCCTTGAGACACATACCTCAACCATTTCCAGGTTGGTCCTTCAAGCATGACGGTAACAAACATTACCTTTAATGCCTTATGTTGAAAGAGGAAACTAAAGTCCCTCTCAATCCTTTGTATCCACTCCTCCACCTTTAGAGGATCCAATTGACCATAAAATATTGAAGGATTCAACTTCCAGAACTCAAGTACCTAGTCTATGGGATGATCAACTAGAGTGTTTTCTAAAGATTCACCACCCGATGCTGCACCTTGGGGTCCATAAAATCTTCGTGGGGGCGGACACTAAGAAACAAGAAAACAAGGGAATTGATAAAAAAATTCATTAGCATTTTAAATTCAACTCTTTGTAATTACAATACAATCCTTTACAAAGTAATTTTCAGAATTAAGAAAGATACAAACAATTCACAAGGGGAAACTAGTGGCGGTGAGTGGCTTGACCATATGGTTTGAAACCACATAACAATCTACCACCACCGTGGAGAGTATTCTAGGGAAATGTACCTGACTCCACATTGATTTCAAAGCCCTGAAAGCTCACAAAATCCACTTCCCAACTCTTTTTTTTATTTCCCAACACCAAAAAAACCATAAGAATCAAAGGACACGACAAAATCGAACATCCCATGGTGACCCGAGGTTTGGAATGAGAATGGTTTCATGATGTCCTTCCCATTCATACACCTCAATCCCCTAAAATATTATCCCCACCTTAACATCCCCAAATAACAATGGGAACTCTAAAAATCAATGTCCACTTAAAATGTGACCTTCTCTGATACCATTTTGTCACGAACCAACCCAGGTCAACCCTAAACTAGTCATACGATTTGATCTACAGCAAGGCCCGAGAGGTGTTCCCGATCCTCCAGGGCTGGAAACAAGCACTAAGGGAATCAATAGAATAAAACAAGGGAAAATTTCACCCACTAATAAAATAGAAACTAAAAAACAACAATTTTCACATGCAGTTAAACATATAACTGAAACTGAACTGAATATCATTTAAAAAATAAACTGAAAATACAAATGAACTACACAACTAGACTAACCGATCTAAACAACCACTATCTCCATGTGACCCCACAGGTCACTCTCCAACTCAACGACAAACCATCGCCCAAGGCAAATGAACCCAAGCTGGAACCTACAACATAAACTAAAAATAAGAAAACAATATTGGCATGAGTATTAAAACTCAATAGGTGTGCCCAACTAATTCTATTCCCAATTCACAACCTTTAAATAAATAAAAATTTATTTACAGGTTTGAAAAACAATATAAAAATATAGGTTTTTTCCACACATTGCATTTTAAAATAATCAATCAAAATCTATTGCCCTCATGATTTAAAAAAAGCCTCAAGGGAAGAAAGGGGAAACCGAACCAAATAAGAATTTATTTTTCATAAAGGTGAAAAGAAGGTAAAAGTGTCTGCTCATTAAAATAATTTTTTTAAGAAACCTTTTTAGACAAATCCATGCGCTCACTATTTCACAAGAAAACACCAAAACCAAATACAGTGAATATGATCCTACACAACAAGGCCAATGGCACTAACCATACTAGTATTAGAGGAACACAGGAAGAACTAGGAACTCATAGGAGAACCAGAACATACTAATACATGAGACCCCATCCCCGATATCATGCCACACATGTTGAAATCAAAATACCCAAATGTCTATCCACCCCAACTTAGGAAAGATCGAGGGGCCCAATCCCATAGAAATAAACCCAAATATATCCACCTACTATGGTCCACTGGTCAGTACATAAACTACCAGTGCAATAATAATTCTCAGTAATCCTCAAATATATTCTAGGCTCCCATGAAATGTTAATAAAGGGGTGTTCAAAACAAGATCAAGAAACAAATGATACACATTCCATCACACATAACACACAAACTAGCACCACCTCGGCCACCTCAAGGAGTAGTCCTTACCTTTAAACAATAATCATACAAAGGAGATCACATACCAAGGAATCTCCCATCCCATGGTCAAATAATAAGTCAAGACTCACTCCTTTAAGGGTTTTACAAATAAACCATTTCAAAAATTCCAAACGAGCCTCACAATATTTCCACATTTCAAACTTTTTTATGAATAACTATACACAAATTCTTTATAAAACTAAAAAATTTAGAAACCAATTTATGAAACACCAAACAAATTTTCTGATATCACCAATACATTTAAAAAACCAATCATGTATTTAATAATAATAAACCAATAGCCAAATCCAACCAGGCTATTTGACCAACACTTAGTGTGCACAATTCAACAGAAACACACCATACATTTGAAATCTATTTTAAAATCATTTCCACCTCAAAAAATATACCAAAAAATATTTCACACCTCTTATATATTTTGATAATTCATTTAAAAGGTTTATAAAATAAATCTAGGGGGCACCGTGAGGCCATTAACATAATAACACATTCAAAATCCACTTTTAAAATCTAATGCACTCCAGAAACACTCCCAAACATGATTCACATCACATAAATAATTTAATAAATAATTTAAATTTTTTAGGCATTTACAAATGGCACAATAAGGATTTACATCGAAACACACCCAATTTCACAAAAAAAAATGCTACTTTAAAATAAATTGCACACTAATTTTTTTTTCAAACACCTTCACCTCGTTTATAAAATTTAACAAAACATTTACACTATTTAATAAATCACATATACACTTAGTAAAAAATTTACAAGAAACACCATAAAAGTTTACACCATAAAACAACCATTTTTATTATATTAAATCCATTTTAAAACCAAAATCATTATAATTACATTTACAGAATTCAAGACATGCTTCCCAAAAATAATAAACCACATAAAAAGGCCAACCAAGCTATTTAGAAAACAAATAACGTGTAAAATTTCAATAAACTTACATTTCATATTCAAAATAATCCAAAAAACTCCTTATTTAACATGTAACAATTATTCTAAAAATTTTAGGTCACTAATTAACTATCAACAAAGCTGAAAAAATAGAAAATTAATGAAATAATATATTTAAAGGCAATATGTAATGAGGTCCTACCTCAAGTGACAAAGAACTTTTAAAATCTGATGCGAAAACTCAATCACACCTCATTCACACCTAATGGAATCTAATTCCAACCCTAATAATTAAAATGGATCCCAAAATTTTAGGGATCAACTTTAAAAATTGAAGAAAAATCCTATGAGGGAAGAGATTACTGGAGGGGGAGCTTCCATTTGAAGAGAAGGGCGTGCTGGCGAGGAAGGTCGCTGGAAGAGCAGGTGGCCGGGGGGGGGGGGGGGTCATGTGGCTAGACAGATCACCGTTTGGGTGTCGCGTGACCAGATAGGCTGCCGAAAGGGGGTGAAATGCCGTTGGAGAAGGGAATGTCGGAAGGAATTGCACTGGCGAGGAGTGCGAAGGGGAGGATACCACCACAAGAGGGTGCACTGAAAAATAAAGTGTGATGGTAGATGGTCGGAGAGGGGAGTAGTGCTGGTTGGGTGTGCGTACAGGGAGGGTGCACCGAACAGGGGGGTATTGTGGAAGGGAGGGGGAAGAGGGAGAGGGGATTAGGGTTAAAATATTTTCTTCTTTTTTTATTAAAACACTAAAAAAACAATTAATAATAATACATTAATAACAATCTTAATAATAATTATAAAAACAATAACTATAATAATTAATAACCTTCATAATAATAATAATAACATAATTCTAAAATTAATAATAATCTTCATTTCACTTTTAATAATAATAATATTAATAACAATTTTTTTAATAAAATGATGATAATAATAATAATTTTGATAATGATAAAAAATAGTTTTAATAAAAGTAGTATTATTATCCATAACTGTGCGGTATGCATACAACTCAAGCGACCATGCATAAACCATACAATAGCTTCTGTCCACTCTAGAAGTTATCGCCCAAGTATCGGGGATGACCGTACAGTCTCTGCTAACAGTTCGGTGACCATGCACCAGTTTAAAACCCACCAATAACTCCCAATAATAATAATAATAGTAATAATAATAATAATTAATAACTTTTTAAATAGTAATAATAATAATAATCCCAATAAAAATAATAATATCATCATTGATATTATTATTAAAAAAACATTTTAAATTTTATTTTACTTTTTCTTATTTTATTTTAAACATTAATTTAACTTAATTTCATTATTATTTTAAATGTTTAATTTATTATGATTACTGGGCAGCGTGCACATTCTCCAAACTATGCCCTGCCCTTGCGCCCAGTACTGTCACGAACCGAATCTGGTCGCCATCTAAACTGGCATCAAACCCTACTCGTGACAAGGCCCAAAGGGCGTTCCCAATCTCTAAGGCTGGAAGAAGTACCCATGTATCATAAACTAAAAATTGGGAATTATTTATCCGAGTTTATAAACTTAAAACAGAAAACGAATCCAATAAAATGAATCTGGACATTTCAAACAAAATCATCTTTTATAAAATTTCAGAATTTAGTTACACAAATTAAAACAATAATAAAATACCATTAAAAAGTTACAAAACTAGAAATTAAATCCCAAGAACCTCCACATGGCGAGATACACTGCCCTTAAGCTATATTCACAACACCACATCACGTTGGACTGATAAAACCCGAACCATAGTCACAAAAGTTTTACCCAAACCTACGACAACAAAATCAGCAAGTCTAATTACACCCAAAGGCGTAAGTAGGGTGAGAGACAAATCCCAGTAGGATAAAACCACTAATAGATTCCATGTGATAAACATTCAAATACTAAAATCATTAAAGTTATCAAAAACATGAAATGCTAGTTACAATTTCTAAAAGATGCTACTTTAAAAATTAAAACAGTTTTCAAGTGGGAAATTTTAAAGAATCAACAATTTTAAATAAAATGACAATGATAATAAAATTTCCACCAAACATACCGTATGTCGAAGGTAAAAGTAAAGCATCTAATGAGAACAAGCAATAGAAAATAACCCCTAGACACTAGCTCGCTGTGGGTCCCAAGTACCTCGTATCTCAGTGAGAGTAACCATCACAATATCTATTATCGTACATGAGCCACTAGTAGGGAACATAAACATAACCTAGTGGTTCCCAATCATCATCATCATCATAATTATAGTTTAGTTTGTGTTGTAAGCATCAATCTTTCTACGTGAAACTGAGGCCAAACCCCACGAGATCACTAGCATTCTAGTACACGTCCACTCACCTATATACCCGGGCATCCTCGTATGCTCAAACAAGTTCAACAAGCCATGAAATATAATTTGCATATGCAAATAAAACTTACACATCACAAATCAACCAAACATCCCACATGTACATCACACAAGCACATAACCCCCCTTTTCATTCAAATTGATTTTGAAATCCAACTCACACCAAAATAGCCCACAACACATTTTGCATATCTTTCACAATTCAACACATCCTTTACAAATTTTATAAAATATTTCCCAAGATTCTAAACATCACATAAAATCCTACTCACATGTTACATAATACCCTTTTCATCAACAAAATCCATTTTCACATCACACTCACACAAAATATCCCATATCACGTTCACATCACTTTCACATTTTAGTAATTTCATTAAACATTTTTATAAAACATTTCCAATGGGATAAACATCACATGAAAACCCCTTTCACATTTAAAAAAGAAAATTTCAAAATATACACAATCCAAAATATTTTTCCAATATGATTTCACTTCTTACATAAATCATTAAACCATTCAAATCTTTCATAAAACAATTCTAAGGAGTATACCCAATCTTTGCACGTAAAACCCATTTCAAAACCATATTTCAAGGAAAAAATCACACCAATACCAATCCAAAAAAGAATTGGCATCCCTATAAAGATTTAATAAACTAATCTCAAGTATTATAAAATCACCTCGAATAATACCACAAAAGATGCACATGAAAACACACACATTTTCACAAAAAACTTTCAAGAGGCATAACATGGTTTTACACAAAAACCCATTCAAAAAACCTCTTTCATACCCAATGTAACACCAAGACCCTACCAAAGTATAATTATAATCCCAAACAAGATTTAGTAAACTAATTTCATTTGTTATAAAATACACCCAAATAATACCCCAAGAGTTACACATGAAAAACACCCAATTTCAAGCTAAAATGCAACTATAAAATTAAACGCTTAACCAAATAAATCCTAAAAAGTTTTCACACCACACACAACATATGAGGAATATGAAAAATGAGTAAATTAATCAAGGTAACTCAACATAAAATGGTTACACATGGAATCACCTACCTTTTTGCGCCGAAACCCTCAAAACTTGGTGCGAAACATCAACCACACCACCGCCGCACCAAAAGAGAGTGAAAACCAACCCTAAACCACAATATTTGACCAAAAATACAACTAATAAAACCCTAGGTTCGAACCATAACTTATGTAAATTTTAGAACTTCATGAAAGATGGAGGAAACCCTAAGGAAAATGGAAGAAACCAAGAAGGAATCACTTACCTTGAACAATCTTGAAGAAGCCACCCCAAATCCACCAAAGGTTGAATCTCCAATCAACCAAAACTGATAGGTAGGATCAAATGAGTCTTATTAGGTTAAGTGGGGACTGAAATGGGGGAGAAATAGTGAAAATTTAAAGGTTTATGAAAGAATCAAATTACCTTCTCAAATATGGACGATTTGGGAAACCCTGAGAATTTTTTCACTAATACGCGATCCAAATGAGCTCCAAAGTGGAGAAATAGATAATGATAGCAAGTCTTAGGTTTTTGGATTTGGGTGGGGGGAAGAATCACCGATAAAAAGTACTAAATTAATGAGATATTGAAAAATTAAAAAAATAATTTAAAGTAGGAAATGGGCTTACGGGGTGGCCCAAAACCTTAATAAAAAACCCAAATCCATCATTATTATGGATTAATATGGGGTCCAAATTGATATAGTGGTTTTAATATACTATGGGGTTCCAAGTGGAAAGTGGAATGGATGTTAAATGTTGAAAAAATTAAGGATTTATAAAAGAAACAAAATTTATTTTTAAATATAAAAATGGGCTCACAGTTTGGCCCAAATTTTGAAAACCCACCATTTCCACCAAAATGAATAGGAAACCTCCAAAACAAAGAAAGAATGGAAATTAAATGAAAAATATCTTTAAAATAATTCATGGATGTAAAAGGTACCATCAATCCCAAAGCACTCATCTTTTAGTAAAAGCTCAAAAAATTAGATAGGGAATCACTCAAACCCCAACCCGAGCCGGAACCAAGTAAAAATTAAAACTTGGATGTGACATGAAATCAATGAGATCATCCATGGAATGTAATACCTAAGTAGATTTTATTGTCATTACTAGTTAAAAACTTCCCTATTGGTCAATATATTAAAATTTTAATACCTATTTTCCTCCATGAATTATTAATAGGTAGACACTAAATAGTCAATATAGGGACCCAAGATAACTCAAACATATATATAAATTAATCTCATTATTTTAATTATATATAAAAAAACACTCACATAATATAATGAATGGATGGTTTGTTGTCTTGGGATTTTGTTATATAAATAATTTTATAACACTTGAAATAATTTTTCAATAATTGTGATCCCATATACCCGTTCTGAGATATATCACATGATGTAATCATATTCATAACCTAGGGTATTTAAACATAAGATATTGGTGAGATTAAATAATTATTAAGATATAACAAATATAATAAATTATTATATCACAAGAATGAGAAGAATATTAGGAAAAAAATGTAAATAAGGGAACTTAAGGCCATGTATGATAATCTCAAAAAATTATTTATATATAGAATATTATAAAAATATCATTAAGGAAACATAAAATAAAAAACATATATCATGTTAACATAACATAAGTTACATTACACTTCAAAAGGAGTAACCATGAAAAGATGGATTTTATTTTAAATAAAATGAATCATGAAACAAGGAATAACCTGATAAATGAATTGGAAATTTTTAAAAATAGGATAAAAATGAAAATGTGGCACATCTATAAGGATTGGAAAACAAGGATGAAAACTCCATTATTTTCACAAATATGTAAAAAAACTCAATATGTCCATGCCTGAAAATGTAAGCAAACCCATCATGACCATGCCTATGTGAAAAAATCCACTATGTCTACACCAGACTATCTCACGAGATAAAATATTATACTAATTCATTGGTAGATGATATACGACCCAACCCATCATAATACATACATATGTTCGACACTTAAAAACAATCATCATAATGACATAAAGCATATGAGAGATATATCATTGGATTATAATAAACAAAAAAATGGGGTTCATAAACATATCACATAAAATGAACTTCTGAAAATATATTTTTATCGAAATATCATTATCAAAATTGATTCGTATCATAATACATCATATGAGAGATATATCATTTGATGATAATGAAAATAATAATAATTATTTTTGAAAACAATTATTACACATTATTTTAAAAGTAATTGTTTCAAGTTCCTTTTCATAAAGTCACCTTCTTTAAGAAAAATGAAAAGTATACATTACAATAAACCGATTTTGCATCAAAATATCATTTTAACCCTAAATTAAGAAATAAAATGAATAAAAATGGAATTTCATGGATAAAATATGTTCAATAATAAATTGAGTAACTCAAATATTGGATTTTGAGTTCCCATGCCCCTTAACTAGACTTATTATTTATATGGAATGATTTAACCGGGTATATCATATAGATGAACATAATAATTAAATATTTAATATAATTATTATTATATATGTAAAATCTTCCTCTTACTTGATAAAAATTATCTTCTTTTATAATATTATTATAGTTTTTTTACAACATAGAGTGTTAATAATTTTTACTATTTTAAACTATGTTCATAAAAACTGTACTAATATTCCTTTTTCCCACAAATATAATCACTAAAAAAATATTAAAGGTTATTTAATTTATGTTTTATAATAAAAAATAACGTTACAATTCCACTACATTCATGTTTTTATCATGTTTCATGAAAATAAAAATGATGAAAACTAGTTTCATATTTATTACAATTACAAATGGATTACATAATAACGATCATTACTTTTTTTATTAAAAAATAAACTTTTTATTGATAGATAATAGATAAAAAATTTAATATATAATTAGAAAATATAAACTAAAACTCGACATGTTTTTATGTGTTGGAAAAATGATACATGTTTATTCATGGTGGTAGTAATCAAGAAAACAAACTATCGATGTTTTAATTTAACTTACTAAAAAGGATGAGTTTGATTAGGGCTTGTAACATAATTATAAAAATATAAAAGTATAATAATGAGACATATGATATCATTTTATGATGGTGAAATGAATCTTTTTTAACAGTAAATTTTTATAAATAAATTGAATAAGAATGAGAGGTTTAAGTACGTATTCCTAAATTCATAGATCATTTCCTTTGATAATGGGATAAAACCTTGGAAAAAGTGTGTTTTGAGTAGAAAAGATCCTCCTTAAGGTATATAAGAGTTTATAAATTTGGTTTGGTATATTATGGTCCTAACATTGGGTTTTTTGGATTGAGGGGAAGTGAGGAGAAGAGTTCCCATTTTATAAGTAAAAAAAGAGTATCCTTTTTTGTAAATACTCAAAAAATATTCAATAATGGGAAGTCACTCTCAAGAAATATGCATCTAAAATTGATAAATAATTTATAAGTAGGATTATAATGTCAATAAAACCCTACAAAATGTATAAAATTAATTTATTAAACACTTTATTCTATTTACTTGTAACATTACTCACTTTTATCATTTTAGTTTTCACCATAGTACCTAGTATTTACATTGTTAATTTATCTATTAAAGTAAAAAATAAAATAAAATTTTCCTTATTAGATAATTTAATACTAATGATTATAAATATGAAATAAATTTTATCAAATAAAAATCCAATCTATATGATAAATTAATTTTTAAACAACTCAAAAAACTTATTTTTTGAAAAATTTATTTTTTATTAAAAAAGATTTATGATAATTATAGTGGTTTCAATGAAAACTATTAAAATAAATTTAAAATAGTTAATAATTTAAAAATATTATATATTTTAAAATAATATAAATGAACAATTTCACTTCATCATGAAATTATTAATTAAAGAAAACATTCAAAAAAATAGTTTTCATTTAAACGTTATAGAAATTTTCAAAATTTTGAGCATGAGTATATAAATAGAAAACATAAAAATTTATTATTATATATTAAAAATTATAATTTAATTGGTAATTTTTTTGAAACATTTTAATTTATTCATATAATAACTTAATTTTACAATAGTGATAGTGGAATAAAATCATTATTTCCACTATTCACCAGAAAATTAATAATTACTAAAAAATATAAAAAAGTAATCTTATCATAATTTTAGAATTATATATCCAAATATGATATTAGTTTTTAAAAATTAAAATAATATATTTTTTAACTTAACAATATAATAAAATCATAAAATATTGTGAAAATTATATTCTTATATGAAATCATTTT
Source organism: Viscum album (assembly GCA_963277665.1). Lineage (NCBI taxonomy): Eukaryota > Viridiplantae > Streptophyta > Magnoliopsida > Santalales > Viscaceae > Viscum > Viscum album. The sequence goes on along the minus strand of OY728151.1, from coordinate 495,741,558 downwards.
TTTCATATTAACTATTCATATAAAATTATGAAATTATTTAATGCATAATAATTGAAAAATAAAAATTTTATAAAATAAACTTTAGTATAAGAAATTATTTTATTAGTTTAATTATTTTACTACTTATGTTAGTCTGAAAATAATTTTTCCCCATTTTTATCAATATATAAATTTACATATATTTCTAAATTTTATTATTTCTAGTTATGTTTTTTAATTTTGTGGCTACCTTATAATGGTATGTATTTTTTTCAATGCTGAGTTTTGGAGAATTTAAATAAACCAAATATTTAATTGTTGAAGAGAAACTCAGTTCATTACATCCTACGACCCAAAAAAATAATTTTACCCTCAAAATCTCATTACATGGATGAAAAAAAGTAACATTAATTTTCTCTAATATCATCATCAGGTTAACTTATAACCTCCTAAAATGTATGATTTATTTATAAAAAATAATCATGATAACTGTTATTATTCTATAGCACTTTATCTATTTGATCCAGAATATCCACTAGTTTTTCCTCAAATGGGAGATCCTTTTCTATTTGACTACTTCTGATATTATGACATCTTAAGGATTTTGTATGAACTTTCAAAAAAATGAAACATTGAACACATCATTTTCATGAGATAGGTTTGGAGGTAGAACTAATTGATATCCTATAATTCTACATGATCAAGTATTTTGAAGGCCCTGATGTATCTATGGTTCATATTATCTTTCTTCGCAAATAAATTAACTCACTTCTAAATAGATATTAAAAGGAAAAAATATTCAAAAAAATAAAAATCTAGATCTCATCAATTATTTTAAACATTAATTTTATATAGATATACAAATGATTTCATATGTTACTGAATAATTTGAATCCTCTCCACTATTTTTTGTACATGGTCATAACTTATCACCATTCTCTCCCCATTATTATCCCATCATTTTGTTTTCATAAAAATAATCACATGTTGGGATTTATATGGTTGCATAATAATTGTACAGTGGAATCAATTTTTTATATGATAAATCTACCAATGGAAGGTGTTTATCCCAACAAACTTGGAAATCCATCGAACATGATAATAGTATATCCTACAATTTATTAATTTTCCTCTCAGAAAAACCACGTGTCCGAGGATTATATATAGTGCTAAAGATTATCTCATTCTCCAATCCATAATCTCAAGGAAAATCTCAGATTCAAATGAGCAACAATGGTTACTAAAACCCCTTGTTGCCTCACTACTACTCTTATGTATTTAAAAGTGTGTTGGTTATGGGATGCATATTTATTTATGGAAATAATATGCAATAACTTTAAATACAGATCAATAAAAAAACTAATATTATTTTTCCCTTTATAAGCTTTGGGGATTCTTATAATGATTTCCATGGTGATATTTTCCAATTTCCATACTTTTGGGGTAATTGTTTCAATATAACATTATGATTTATTATTCATACTTAAGTTTCTACCAGACAAGTCATCAAGACACATATTTTAAAATCTCACACACCATACTATCTTACATTAGGTTTTTTATTAGATCTTTATATGTCTTTATTATTCCATGATGGATATAGATGAAAGAGATATGAGAATTACCCAATACATACTTCTGAAATTTCATCTTTTATGGGAAAAAATATGGGTTCCAAAGCTTATAGCTCAATCATTATAATTATTGAACTCCAAAATTCTCATTACTATTTTATGTTTCCCTACATCATATATCAAGGAATCATTGATAATTATGATGATTAATGGTTAATAAGTCAGTTGATAGAGATATGAATCATCTCCCATAATTATGAATTAATGGTATTCCCCCTTGAACTCAATGAGTATTACTCTGAATTACAAAAGGCCTTAGATTTTTTATTTAGTTTTGGATAATCCTCCATTTTAATGGTTGATGGGGAAACCTTATATGAGACATAGGCCCAAAGGAACAAGGCCTATACATGACCCTAAAGCTTAGTGGCACAAGGCCGATTACATGACCATTGAATGTCCAATAATTTACTACACTATGAAACTACCCCTCCCCAGCATCAAAAAATTTGAAGGCTTCTAGCTACCCACCTCTCATGACCAACTAGCTATGATTTCCCCATGAAGATCTTCATGGTTCCTAGTACCGATGTAAATTTTAATACCCCCTCATTCATACAATATGATTAGGTCTACCTTGGTTGATGTTATTTTCCATGAATCATCTTTTGGGGCCTACCACTATGTGGTCTTATCGGTATATTTATTAGTCATTTTTGGCTTGGAGGCCCAGTGGTATGAAGGACTTTGGTGGATTGAAGGCCTTGGTATTTCGAATTCCCTAAGACCCATAAGCCTAAATCGGTGGAATGAAGGACCAAATCAGATTAATAGTTCTGACAGCAAAAATACCACAATGTACCAACTAATATAACTTTTATGGTACTACTTTAGTAAAAAAATCACCCCAATTAGAATTTATTTGGGTCTTTTGGATTCCATGATGAAGAGACTCTAAAACTTGGGCACATTCTCTTTGGATCCATGAGTATTGGGTATTATTAATTCCCAATCATAAATAGAGTATAATGACATTTATTTCACATAACATTTGATATATTATTTTGCATCCTTCAGTGTAATGTATTTATATTTCATAATATATGACCATATCCAACAATAAACTTGGCACATAATCAATTCCTTATATGTAAATATCTATTTTATGCTGTTGTGATCATTATATATATCTAAAATTTTTTCTATAGTAATAATATCACCAAATATTCAATGAAAACATCACTACTTCATGCTCTAAATCATCCATCAGGTAACTTTTCTCATTAGTGTTTAATTGAAATCAACCATAATAAATTACAATATCATTCTACATGAGGATGTAGCCCAACCACTTTTGGAATAATCATCATATATTACAAACCCTTACATACTAAAAAGTAATGTATGTACTGAATTAGAGACAAAACACTTCATTAGTCCCTCAAAATATTTTTCCCATTACTCTATAAAAATGAACCTTACTCACATTCATGTAAACTAGGATAGTTCATTTTATATCCATTTAAAATGACTCAAAAATCATAAGAAATATATATATATACTAAGAAATCTATGGATCTTAGTTACAATCATTGATCTGGACCACTGATTTAATATATACATCATTTATGGATCTAAATATATGTGGTTACTTGTAATTACATGTCCCATGATGGTATCCTTTTGTATCCAGAATTCAATTTTTTTGAATTTTTCATAAAACATATCCTCTCTCATGGACATTATTTTTTTTTCAAATGATTATCATTGTCATTATTTCACTTTGATTACATATGAATATCAAGAATAAAGAAAACTAAAAATTGATCAAGGTAGTCACTAAGAACTGTATTCATTATATCCATTTTAATAGAGGAATATTTGTTTAGTCAAAATTACATCACTATAAAATCATAGTTAAAACAAATTATTTGGAAATCCATCTTAGATATATACTCGAATTTTGAAATTAATTGATGGTATCTAGATACAAGATAAATATTCAAGAAGAATTTATCTCCTTGGAGTTGATAAAATTGATCATCAATATAGGGTAGAGGATACATGTTCTTTGTTGTTATTTTATTAATTTCATGACAATAAAAACAATGATGATTTATCCATCCTTATTTTTATCAAAGTGTAATGGTGCACCACAATGTGATGGACTAGGTTATTTAAAACCCTTTTCCAAATTATCTTTTATTTACATCTTTAACCCCAATAATTTAGTGGGAACCATTCAATAGATACATTCTGAGATATTAAATGATCTAGGTATGAGTTTTATTGAAATTGAAACCTCACACACATAGTTAATTCCTTATATTTCATCCACAAAAAATGTTTATATTCATATACAATAGGCATAATATCAATTTTTTACTTCATTCCAAATCATTAAGGTGATGAGTCCCTTGTTTTTGGGTACCATAACCAATATTATAGAATTCACATCCATATGGAGTTCATAACAATCCTTTTTATGATACATGATAAAAGAGTGATTTAGGGTATGAAATTATTCGTACTTATCTTCATAATTGATATTTAATTTATTTATGAAATCCACCTAAACCAATTTTATATAAAATTAATAAAAAAAATATAAAATTATATCTGTATGAAGTATCCTCCCACAAATTTCAATCAGAGTATATTTTTATATCATAGATGTGATCATTTTCCCCCATTGGTTTTCACTAATATTTAAATATAAATTTATTTAGGAAATAATTACACATACATAGATATCTTGTGTGATATTAATGAATATTACAAAATAGAATCAAATATGTTACCCACATATATGGATGAGGGATTAAGTGTATCTCACATTACTTCATTATCACGATCAACCTCAGAGGTAGTGGTAAAAAATTCAATTCATTTTTCACTTGTTTTGGATGGGTTTTTAGGTCAATTTTATTGATTTTAAAATAATTTTGTACATTGATAAGAAACAATTATGATATCCTTGCACTTTTAGAATTGTTGTGTAGGAATATTATCATCAGAATATTTACTGTCTTCATTGGTTTTAATAGGTCTCTCAAATTTTTTTGATAGTTTTGGTCTTGGTTTACTACTTTACCACTAAGAAAACATTTACCTTTTCCCTTTATACAATTTCCTAGGTGTTTAATCCCACATAAATTGAATATAATAAATTGGTACTTCATCCCACCATGTGGCTTATTATTGGTTCTTACATGATACTACATATTACTGTTTTTTTCCACAGAAATTGAGAGACTCCAATTTCCATCTCAACCTTATTATCACATTGAAAATTCTCTTCATTGCTTCTAAAGTATCTTATGGATATCTCCATTTTAATACTATTATATAATTAGGTAATGGAACTATCAATTTTACTCCTAGTATTCGAGATTAAATTGAAGGAATACCTCACATGTGTTGTTAAATTTTATTCATATAACCTAATATAATATTATCATTTTCTCAAATTCTAAGAATTACTTCTCCATCTCCATGTAAAGTTTACTATTAAAATACATAGGGGAAAATATCTTCTTAAACATATCATTTTCTATAATTTTTATTTTTTTTATTCTAGAGTGTTTTAATGAGACTACACCAATTTTCCACATCACCTTCAAAATAATAGACATATGAAACAACTATATAATGGCCCATGCATAAGAGAATAGAAAATATATAGTCTATGTCATTAACCCACTAATCAGTAATAAGTGTATTAGAAGAACCAAAAATAGAGGATGGACATGGCCTCATAAAAAATGATAGAAAATTTCCCCCTCTATGGTATTTTTGGTACATCAACATGATTTGTGTTATTTCCAAAAATGTGAGATAGTTTGGTGATCATTATCAAGAGATTTTTCATTTTAACCCTAATTTCATTAGGTTTTCTATTATGAAAATGACCATATTTTCTATTACTCCATTTATTAACTTGGATATTTCAGGTTCTTTTCACTACCTTGACTAGTGGAAAATAGGTAATTAATATACATAAAGTTATGATTATACACAAAAAGAAACTATAAACATAGAATAAGTATTTTGTAAATGAAATTCATATGCTATCATATGAATCTCCATATTTCTATCTCACTGATCAATGATTGGTTTTTAAAATACACTAGTTATATATATATATATTAAAACAATTCGTAATGGTTGGTAATGATAATGTGATTAATATAATCACACCTATCGAGAGATTCAAACTTGGTGTGCATTAAGTGCACATTCACCACAGACCAAAATTAGGGCTGATATATCCTTGACCAACTCATTTCAGGTTTTTTAACCATAGATTAATCTATGAAAAAACCTCATACTCTTGTAGAATCTAGATATGTATTTATTTATAGTAAAATCACCCAATCCATAATTTACCAAAAAATTGTGATGGTATATTAAACTTATACATATGGATTTCTCCAATGTTATCTAATATAATCTCCAAAAAATAACTAAAATAATTATAAAATTAAAAAACCCTTTTATGATACCAAATATAGAGTACTTAACTATACTAAGAATATATTATTTGTTAATCTTGAGATTTAAACCATACACCCCACAACTATCACATAATCCATGGACATATGGTTTAGATATTTAGAAATTAGTTACAAAAATATCATAATTTAAAATAAATTCATACAGTTTTCCTTATATTTTCCCCTCTAGACCCTTTGATAGATATCTCACTTGATGTAATCAACTTCGTATCTAGGGTAATATAAACAAAATAATGTTCTGAGCTCAAATTTTCAGTTGGGGAAATGTTAAATCATTAAGTATTATATTATAAATATGAGGAGAATATGATAAAAAAATAAATATCTACAAGGGTGTTTATATGACCATTTATGATAATCAAAAAACATGATAAAGCCATATAAAATAATAAAAATATTTTTCCATAAAAAATAATACATATAACATGTGAACATGAAATAGGGTTTAAGAAAATTGAAAATGAATAATTAGAAAAACATGTTATTTTTTGGAAAGAAAATGCATAATAGAACTTGGAATATCATTTTAATTATTGAAATGATTCATAAAATTATAAACATGAAAATGTAAAATATCCATAATCATAGGAAACATCTATGAGTAAAACTATTATTCCTATGTATATGTAAATAAAATCATTATGTCCATTCCTAAAAATGTGATAAAACCCATAACATACACAACTATGTAATTGAAAGATTATATACCTGAATGAATATCTCATTAAATTTATATCTATATAAATAAATTGGAGATTTATATTTGACCCCACCTATAGTAATCCATATATATTTGTGAAACTTAAAAACAACCATTATCATAACTTAATTAACACATTAAAAATGAATAGGTTTCCTAAAAATACTACGTAACATGAACATAATAAATCATAGGATATCCTAATATTATTATAAAAATGTTTTTATAAAATAATAAAATAAATAAATCACATCTTGGGAGATAAAATAGTTTATGATAATGCCAACCAAATTGTGAAAATAGTTTTTTGAAAATATTTTCTATTCATTATTTTAAATGTCACAGTTACAAGTAGCATTTCAAAAATACCAATTTTTTGAGATAAATGAAAAGAATAGAATTCATGAAAATTATTTTGGTTCAATAAATATTTTTTAATAGAAATAGTGAATGAAAATCAATCAAACTATAATGTATTGAAAAAACTATGTTTGATAATAATTTGTGTAACTCAAAGAATGGATTCTGAGATACCAAGTCACTTATCATTACCCTTTCTTCCCATTGAATAAATTTTCCTCCTATTTCATAAATATAAACATCATAATTACAATTTTTTTTATCATTATTCTTATATACATATATTTATAATCATTATTAATTATAATTATCTTCTTATATTATAATTTTCTAATATATTTTCTTTACAGGTTGATAACAATCTTAATAGGTTTAAATTACATTCATAAAAGTGGTTTTGATCTACTTTCTATCCCAAAGGTCATAATTTATGAACCATTAATGGTTTTTAAATTTATGTTTTATAAATAAATATAATTTTATGATTCTATTACTTTGTATCTTTATTTTTGTTTTATGAAAATGTAAATGGCGAAGAACTGGTTTTTGGTTCTTTAATGATATCAATGGATTAGCATATAACGATTTTGAAAAAAATGAGCTTATTAAAACCACATATTAGAGATTTATATTGTGTATAAATGTCATATATACATATAATATATAATATAAAACCATCAATATTTGTAAGTTAAGTAAAAAAATTAAACATGTTTATTCATGGAGGTGGTACCATGCACAACACATGATTCATGTTTTCATTTTTCGTAATGGAAAAGGGTAGTATGATTAATTGTTGAACAATCATTATAATGACATACCATTATAAAAAAAGATAATTATTTTAAGGTTAATTTTATTGGAAATGAAATTAAATAAATATGAAAAGCATATAAACTAATAGAAAAATAAATAGACATTTATGAACTTATACATCACTTCATGGATTATAACATTTTTGTGAAGGGAATTAGAATTTTCAATAGTGGTCTTTAGAGAATATCATAACATGAATAATGTGGATATGATCCTAAAAAATCGTTTTTTCCATAGTATCGACTGAAAATTTAGTTTATTGGAGGGAGGGTATATGAGGAGAGGGGTTCCCCTTTTATAAGATTACTAGAGTGGAATTTTTTTAATTACACAACACTATTGAATAATGGGAATTAAATCTTAATAAATTTACAAGAAAAATTGATAAATAATGGAGTGAAGGGAATATATGGTTGATAAATTCATCCATAATTTAGAATGAAACATGTTTTAAGGATGTTATGCTGTTTACCTCCCATGATACTCACTTTTACCATTTTATTTTTCAATGTGGTAAGCTGTTTTTACATAGGTAATTTAAGAATTATGCCTAAAAATAAAATGATAATTTTCAGATAATTTTGACCCAATTATTAAAAATTTCAACTCAAATTTATCAAATAAATTTCCTATGTTCGTGTGAAATAAATTTAAAAAAAAACTCACAAAAACTATTTTTTGAAAAAAAATTTATATTTAAGTTAAAAGATTTATAAACAGGGACGAATTGTCAATTAAATTGATTTAACTTAATTTAAAATAATAATAATTATTCAATGTGTATATATTTAACTATAAAATAAATTATAAAAATCATTTCATCATTTTATAATTAATTAAAAAATGTTGAAAAATCGGTTTTCATTACAATGTTATGTAAGTTTTCAAAGTATTTTTCATGGGTTTATAAAATAAAATCAATTTTTTTTCAAAAATGATTTAAAAAACATTAATAAATTTAATTTAATTCAAAAAAATTTCAGAATAATTCAATTTATTAATGTTTTATAATAATTTCATTAAGGTTTTTATATTAAAAAACATTTTAATTTCAATATTTAGATCACAATAATTTATTTATGAAAAATCTAAAAAAATCACCTTAATCTTATATAACTATGATAAATATGAATTTTTTTTTTCAAATTTACATTATAATATTTATAAATATAATATTAACATAAAATAATAAAATATCATGAAAAAATCCTTTTTATATGAAATTAGAATTCTTAATCTTAAATATTCTTTTATAATTATTTCTAATAAAAAATATATCAAAATTGATGAAATTTATTTTTATAAAATAAATTATAGAAAAATGGAAAATTTTAATAATTTTCTAAATTTTAAAAATTTTCATGATATTAATTTTTTTTTTAGTTTTTTATAAATAATTTTATATAATGATATTTTATAATTCTACTAATACTATTTATACCATCTAATTTTGACTTCCTTATAATGGTCTATGTTTATTTGGTATTTGGTGAAATACATTGAACATAGTACTTAAATAATGAGGAAAAATACGAATAATTAAAATCCATGTTAGTTTTAATATTAAATCCCAACACTCAACATATGAGTCCCACCACCTTAGGTGTATCCACCGAGTTTCAAACAAGATTATTATACAATGATTCTATTTAACTATCATTGATCCTAACAAATTCTATAAATTATTATTCTTAGTAGACTCTAATTTGGTGTTAGTTTCATTATTTATTATTATGTTGTCATCATCATTCTCTATAAGAAACATATTTCTCTCCAGCATTAGACAAATCCTACCAAACCATTGTTCTTCCTATATAAGACAATTCAGTTCTATTTCTATAAATCTTTGTTGAATATAGACAAATTCTACCTTATAAAAACACTTTTTAATTAGATTATCAATTTTTACATTTCCTCTAATAATTACCTTGAATAACATGAACCAACCATATCAACTCAAAAATAGTTTGTGTTTTTAAGATTATTTAAGTTATAACTCTATTTTTTAGATAATTATTAAATTCAATTTATATTATTTAGACAAATATTTAAGAATGTAAATTTTTTATTTTTGATTCAAAACCTATAATCCTCCAAAAATAAAAATTGGGATGACTTCTAGGACATTTATCATAAGGTGTACTTTTATCTAGATTTTATGTAATGTAGTTTACAATGAATGATGCTACATCAAAATCATATAAAAAATATGATATATAATTATCATATTGAATCATCATTATTTGAAAATTTTATATCATAGTATGAATATTCTTAATAAATATACAATTCTACTGTGGTGTTCTTTGGAGAGTGAATTATTAAAAATCTCCATAATATGTTATGTTATTTATAAATTTGGGCTCAAGTATTCACCAGCACAATATGATTATATAAACTTAATCCTTATTCTATGTTAAATATCTATATAATATTTTAACACTTAGAACTTTCTCATTGTCTATCACTAGTGTATAATAAGAAGCACATAATCGTTCTAATTTAATTCATCAATATGGGTAAAATTTTGTCGATAAATATTACATGATTTAGTAGTAATTCATTTAAATAACATTATTCTGTATTTGATCCAATAGTTTTCACATCCACTTTAAATTTCTACTAAAATTTTATTCAATTAATATTTATAGTAAATATTTCTCAAATTATCTTATCAAATTATAATTTACTAATTCTAGAAAACAATCTCTATAGATTCTGTAGATTTATTTCTCATTTTGCTACTCAATATGATAATTCCATATGTAGGTGAGGTTAAAATCAGTAATGATCTTCCCATATTGAATGTTATATATTTTATTATATCTATATATAATATATATAAACTATTTATATTATTCTTAATGACTAATAACTATTATTCATGTATTAAAAAATTATTATATTAAGTGAATGAAAATCGTTTCATTAACAAAAAATTTATAAAATTTTTTATTTATAGGTGTAAAAAAGTAAAAATATTTATAATTACATATATAATCCTCTTTATATTCTTAGTAAATGTACACTATAATCCTATTTAAAAACCCTTGCACATTTCTGACATGAAATTTTACATTTACAGTCATGTGTTATTTAATTTCATTGTCTATGTACATAGGAATAAATGTTTGTTTCAAATTCAATATCCAATACCTTGAAATTATATTTACATAATTTTTTTTCTAAATCATTTATATCTATATTCCCATAATGATTTTCCAAGAGAAAACCTTTTAACCATATAAATGAATTCATCTTGTTAAATTCCAATACTATAAGAAATAAAAAATGATATTAATGATATTTTATATTATATAAAATAACTCTTATATTTTTTTAGAATAAGGATTACATTAATTTAAATAATGAAGTTTATTGAATGCACACACTCTTGAAATGATGATCTCATTTATTGTATCCATTTACTAAGATAAAATATTCATTTTATTAGGATATACCCTACCCAATCTTGAAACATAATCCATGAATTTATCTGAGAGATGACGATGTGAATCATATAACATATGAATCATATAAATTTATATAGAAAACTATTTAATCAATTAATAATATTAATGATTATAAATATGTTATTTTGGTTACCTAATGGTTAGGGTCTCCCAAATAAATTTTACCATAACATCACATTAAATATAAGTAAATAATTGTAACAATAACTTAAAACATACATTCCTTACATACGTTAATTCATGGAAATGTAATGGTTAGGGTCATTTGTACTGAATACCTAAGTTGTTAAAAAATAGAGGACATTGGAAAGAATATAATGTTTTTTATTTCTTAATTTTTCATAGTCTCGTGATTTATGTATAAAATATATGTATATCATTCATGTCTATTTACCCCCTTCCACACTTTTTATCATACGTAATCCATATATATATCCTTGATTCCAATATTTTACCTTATGAATTCTGTTGATTTAAAACAATTTATATATTACTAATATAAAAATGTATAATACATTATTAAACTCATCATTTTTTACTTTCACAATAATAAAATTTAGTTTTATCTACAGATATCCAAATTCTTAGAATACACATGGTATATAAAATTCTATCGTGGAAGGAATTAATTCCAAAAAATAGAAAATCCCATAAGTGTTATCATCTTATATTAGTTATATAACCATCAGTTTCAATATAGAGATGTTAAACCTATGGGATAATGAGACATCTGTGTAAGAACCCGGTTTTTGTCTATAAAAAACTTTGGAATATTCTTGATATTATTCCAGGAAGTGCCTTCAGATGGCGTGCGATTCTGAGCCATGGAGTGGCCAGAATTAAATTTTCAGTGCGTTCACACCAGGAACACCAAATAAATAGGATAACTACTAAACGGAGTTTCAGATCAGAGATCTGAGTGCACGGATGGGTCCATAATGGGGTATTTACCCTAGGAACGACATAAAGCATGTCAGCGCGACACGTTTGGACCCCTCGCTCGCTTTCGGAGCGTGGAACGGATAAATTAAATAATTAATTTATTTGTTTAACGGATTAACTCAAGTATCTCTTAAACGGTGGCTCGGATTGGAAAACCAAGGGCACCGTGGAGTTTGTAACGTTCCGTTTACCCTAGGAGGGGTATTAGTTTCGCGGGCGTGAGCCGTTAGTGAAAAAATGGCCCCAGGGGCGTTTTCGTAATTTGGCGGCCTCGGGCGTTGAGGGTAATAACTTTCGAACAGGGCCTAGGATTAAACTTCAGAGACCTCCGTTGTGCTCGGGAGGTGGTGTTTACCCTAGGGGAGGCTTAACCTTGACCCTGTTAAGAGTTTCGGATGCGGGTTAAATTATGGGTTTAAATTAATTAAAATTTTAATTATTTATTTTTTTTATTTAAACCCTTATCCATCCCCTTCCTCCCCTTGTTCTCCCCTGGAGAAACCCCTCAACCTCTCCTCCTCTCCTCCACCTCTCCGGTAAGGCGCGACAGCTCCGGCGAGGCGCGACAGCTCCGGTGAACCCTTGCGAAGCTTCGGGCGAAGCCCATTGAGGCTGGCGGTTGTTGTTTCGTTTTTAATTCCCGAGCCTCCTTTGAACCCCAACTATAGTGTCAAATTGTTTCTATTTTGTCTAGAAAATCCCATGTATGCATAGTACGTTTCCTAATCTTCACGACACATCTTTCAGATTGAAAATCCGAGATCGGAGGTGATCGCAGTTGTTCGCCGAAATTTGCAGGTTTTTGGAGCTTCTCAACCGGATTTGGGGTGTGTTGGGTGTTTCCGGCAGTCAGAGGTCACGACGGTGCGGGCTAATGCGGTCGGAGGTCACATCGGTGTGGGATGAGGTGTTCGGGGCATTCAGTGGGACAGCGTGCGATGGAGTGCCCGACGGAAGGAGGCGGCGGCCTCGGCTGGTCGAGGTCGGAGGCGGAGCGCGGGGGAGCTTGGGCGGCAGCAGCCGGGGCGGCAGCGGCCTGGGCGGCAGGGCCGCGGTGAGCTGTGGCGTTTGCGCTGCGGGAGGCAAGGTGCTGGCGCCGTCCGGGCATGGTCGGCAGAGGAGGACCCCGAGGTCGTGCCTCGGGGTGTGCGGCGAGGATAAGGACCCGCATACCGCGGGTCCTGCCGCGACGTTAAAGAAGACCAGCCGCATGGCCGGTTGGTTGAGGAGACCGGACCCGCTCGGGTCTGGCGGTTTGAAGCGGGACGCTGCCAGTGGGCCGCCACAGGTCGGACCGAACTCGCGGCTGGGCCGCGGGCCGGCTGTTTGGACCGGGCCGGCTGGTCTGGACCGGCCCATTTTGGGCCCCCCTGCGTTCGGGGGGCCGTAACTCCTAAACGACGTGTCCGTTTGACGCGCCGTCTGTGGCTAGGGAATCGTATCGACGTGACGGCCCTATTAAAGTAAGTTTATGGGTTTTTTGGTTGCGTGCCCGAGGACGGGTGACCTGAGGGGATTTAATTTAATAATATTAAATTTATTGTTAATGTTGTGACAGACATGGCTTTGCATCTAGACGTCCGTTCGAAGCGCCGTCAGAGGCGCAATGGCCCCGGAGCTGAGACGACCCTTCCAAAGTTGGTTCGGAGCCCCTGAGGTTTCGTTTCTTTGCTCGATAGCATGAAACACTTTATATGAGCGATTACTTAATTATTTGATTAATTAATTAATTGCTGCATCAGATCTAACTCCCGCTTGGGATGTCCGATTGACGCGCCGTCACCAGCAGCGAGATCCCAGTCCTCGTGTGGACTTTTTGAGGAGCTTTCCGAAGCGTTCAGGTTGGAGACGAGGTGCAGACCCCACAGGGCCTAGTTCGCACGTTTTACAGTGAAATGCCACTTTTTTCACCCGACATCCATTTGGGGTGTTTGAGTACTCGTCTCTGAGTGTTTTTCCGAGGGGATTGCAATGGTGCAATTCACCCGCTTAAATTCGGGCCCAAGGTGTGGGCCCCACGGGGTCCCGTTTGCGTATAACGCGGGGAGTTGCAGCTTCTGCATTCGGAATTCATTTTAGGCACCGTCAATGGCATTGTGACCCTGGAATTGAGGAAAAATTGACCGAGGTGTTTTCAGGCGTCGAAGAAGGAGTTGAGGCGTGGGCCCCATGGTCCTTCTCTTGAGCTATGTGCAGTGTTTTCGCGCCTTTTTCACGAGACGTCCATTTGGGGTGTTCGAGTAGTCGTTTCCGCGTGTTTTTTCGAGGGCATCACTATGGAATAGTTCTCTCGACGAGTATCGGAGTCGGGGTGTGGGCCCCACATGGGTTGGTTACAGTGAATAGTACCTTTTTCACCGGCTGACCGTTTTGGGCGAGTATGTAGTCTATCTCACGTGTTTTTCCGTGGGGATTACAATGGTGTAATCTGTTCAGGCGAGCAGAGCCTCATACGCGATCTTATTAAATGTGGAAATATGAAAGGTGCCCCGGTGGCGGTTCTTCTACCTTGTTTGTAGCGGACCTTTGGCATGTGATTGCATGCACTCTTGAGAGAGTGAGGTTGGGGTTTAAAGATATGTGGTTGGTTGTGCCTCATCCATTGAGGTGGCAGGTTGGAGTTGTTACGTTTACGCCTTCACGTTGACATTGGGAGCCGTGTGCAGGTTAGCCTTTGGGCTGGAGACGTGACATACTCTGGGAGTGTGCGAGAACGCTGGAAGGTACATGTGGTTGTTTGTACCTGAGAACTTTTGTGTGCTTGGTTGGAGTTGGCTTGGGGCCACACGTCGTGTGCGCCCCATGTGGGTGCCATGTTCTGCTTTGCGTACCTTTGACCTCTCGCGGCATAGAGGGTCCTCTTATTCACGATGGTTTAGATCAGCAGGGTTGAGTGGTTTCCCCTGGTTTTGTTCTGGAGTTGAGTGGTTGCACGATACCCACTCCGAGTTCTGTTGGCCAGTGTTGTACCATCCAGTAGGGATGACCAGAGCAGCTTCGGGTTTACCCTCCAGTAGAGACTGGGCAGTGGGTTGCTCACTGACTTCTAGGGTTTACCCTCCAGCAGAGACTGGGCAGTGGGTCACCCGACACTCTTAGGGTCTACCCTTCAGCAGGGCTGGGCAGTGGGTCACTCGTCGTCTAGTTCTAGGTCTACCCTCTAGCAAGGCTGGGCAGTGGGTCACCTGTCGATTTATTCCAGGCCTACCCTCCAGCGGGACTGGGCAGTGGGTTGCCTATTGACTTATTCCAGGTCAACCCTCTAGCGGGGCTGGGCAGTGGGTCGCCTGATGATGTATTAGGGTTTACCCTCCAGTAGGGTTGGGGAGTGGGTCACCCGTTGACATTTTAAACTTAGTCCTTTATACTAGGATAGTCTGTGGATTTACTCTATGACTACCGGAACGAGACCCTTGTTTGTATGGGTCAATGATGTGATGGCATTGACTTTGAGGTGACCTCTCGACTACGGAGCAGTGATGAGGTGTGGTTTGACGTTCCCCTAGAACCCTCAAGTAGGAGGGGCACTTTCCCCACCGAGACGCGTCCTTGTTACGTGACCTAAAACCGTGCGGGTGAGTCAGTGCCGCCCAAAGCGGATAGTGTCGAGGTGCAGTGATTTGAGCCCCTTGACTTATAGTTCGGGGGCAGATGTGTGGGATACTAGGCATCGATGGTGTTTATTTCTGGGACTGTTGGCTACTCACTTTTCTTGGGCTGAGCTATGGGACGGGGATCCCCTTACGACCTTGTTCGGGTTTCTTGACAGAGCATATATATGTATACCTTGTTCCAGTACCCACTTCTTGTGTTTTGGTTACTCTCCTTCCAGGAGAGGCGAAGACGCACGGGGTGTGCCACGTGCTTTCCGTGTCTAGCTTCTCATGGTTGGAAGAGTCTACTCTCCTACTATAGGTAGCGAAGACTTGACGAGACGTTCATATTCTCACCGTTTCCATCTCCTTGTGTCTGGATGAGTCTACCTCCTTTTCTCTTGTTGGGTTGAGCTGGACTCTTTACTGCTGTACTCCTTACTGCACTCTCAGTTGCACTCCTTTACTTTTCCTATTTGATCTACTACTCACCCTTCGGTACCTCCTTTGTTGCTCCCTCGAGCCTTCGGGGTATCCTACTGAGTATTTTTATACTCACCCCTTCTCGGGCTTTTCCCGCACTAAGTGTGCCCTTACAAATGACGGACAGGTTGGTCGTGACTTCGGTGGAGCATAGGAGTTCAGGAGCTTGGACCGCGTGCGGTGGTCATAGGCGGGTTCCAGGTGGGGAACCCTTCCAACTGTTTTTCTTTTGTTCACCTGTTGCCGGGTTGTGGCACTTTTTCGGTTGGGCGCATGTTTTTCCATTTTCTTTTCAGTTTACCTCCAGCTTTTACTTTGTACTGTAGAGGTCGATGAACATTTGTGGTTTATTTATAGCAGTTGGTACTTTTCTTTCTTTTTACTCTACACTTTTGCATTGAGTGTGCTGCATGTGTTTGTACAGGTACTTAGGAAAAGGCCTCCCCGAGTTGTTGTGCCTTCGGCAGTGGTCACCAGCCCCTGGCCTATGGAGGTGGGCTTGGGGTAGTTGTGGCTCGAGCCCGGGTAGGGTCGGGTCGTGACAAAGTGGTATCAGAGGTGGTTCGTTCCTTGTGACGTTTTTCGGACATCCCTAAAAAGGAATTGGATAGGATTTAGGGAAACAGTGTTAACATGTCTCGAGAGTGGTTCTCAGGCCAGGGAGTCCAGTGATGGTGCGGTGGCTGACGTATCCATTCACCAGGACCCTGATAAACCGCTTTTCAACATGGCATGCTGAGACACTCATTGCAGGGAAAATTTGTTTGTGCATCACATAGGATTGATTCTTTGACTGTTCTTCTTGATTCAGCTCCCCATCTTCGTTGTTATTGGTATATACATATATGCTCATCTGACTGCAACCCTCCTTTATAATATTCAGGATGTCTCCGTAAAGACAACCAACCAGGATACCAGCTTTAGTTCGTGATGATGACCCTGTGAGCTATGAGGCCATAGTCCAGGACCCATCATGCAAGCCCCTTTCTCTAGGTGGGATGATAGCAACACCCCCACCTGTTGAGCAGCAGACAGCTTCAGTAGAGCAGGATGACCTTGAGCGCAGTTGAGCACACTCCGTGAGTTCCAGTGGTAGAGACTGCTGAGCTTCAGTGGTGAGACAAACCCTCAGGTAGTAGAGGTTTGTTTAGAGATAGTGGTTCGCCTTTTCCGACTTGTGCAGACGCCGACAGATCAGAAAGTGGCTTTGGTAGCCAAAATTTTTCGTGGAGTAGCTTGGCGTTGGTGGAGTCTGGTGACTCAGTTTCTTGACGATTCGTCGGTTTCATGGGGAAACTTTTAGTTGTTGTTTTGTGAGGAGTTTTGCCCCTCCTACTTGCACTCCATTCGGATTCAAGAGCTTATGCAGTTTCAGCAGGGAGGGATGACGGTGGCCGAGTACGTGGATAGTTTCACAGACCGTGCACGTTTTTACCCAAACTTGGTCCATGACGACAACATCCGAGTGCAGAAGTTTGAGCAGGGCCTCCACCGAGAGATTCGTGCTGTCATAGTTCCCTTGTTCATTTCCACATATGTCGGGGTGCTAGAGCAGACGCTGGTGACAAAGATCTTCTTGTCACATTCTAGAGTTGGTGGTGTCAGCAGGCACATTGAAGCCGAGATGTCTGTCGCAGCTAGCGGGCGTCGGCAAGCAGAACCTTGACGCAGGTGGCTTTCTAACAACTGGACACAGGGGCGTGGTCGTACACCATAGTGGAACCGGAGGGAACCAGTGCAGACCAGAGAGATTCAGTGCTATGATTGCGATGGACGAGGTCACCTGGAACGAGACTGCCTGACCAGGCATGTGGAGAGCTTCGGGCAGGTAACAGTTGCACCACCACGACGGAGGCAGCGTCGTGATCAGAGTATCACCCAGAGAGGTGGTGCTAGCAGAGGAGTGGGAGGATCTAGTAGTGGGGGACGAATTTACGAGGTCTTCTCATCACCACTAGGCGGTCCACATCAGGATCCAGGAGCTGATAGTTGGGACTGCGGACATCCACAAGCTTTGGATGTCTACGATCCTACAGAGCATGAGGTGGTAAGAGGTACGCTCTACAGCTCTTCTACTTTTTTCAGTTGAATTGTTAAACTCTGTGTGTGGAATGATTTTCTCCCTGCTCCTTTCTTGGGTTGTTACCGGGGTGACACGGGGCATCGGCATAACCCTATATTGGTAGAGTAGAAGGTGTGAAACCTTCCTCTTTAGTCGATGGTGTTGACCCCTTTGCTTCCGAGTGTGTAAGAGATTCTTGGTTGCGAGACATCGACTGTGTAACCTTGCGTGAACAGATATCCTTGGGTGTTTCACCATATGGATATTATGAAGGAGGGAATCAACAGGCCTTGTTCCAGGTGAGGGTGGTGATTGCAGTCGCGGCGTGCGACGTAAGGGTTTGGTCGGGGAGGTGAGCTACCCCCGAGAGCCTTCGGGCCGTTTGAGACCTTGCAAAGGGATGGAGAGGTTTCCTACCGCCTTTCCCTAACACCAAAGGCTGGTTTGGGTGCACGACGTCTCCCACGTGACTCACCTGAGGAGATGTGTGCGTGCTCCTATGCACATCATCGGCAATGGAAGACCTCGCATGAATAGATCAAATCCTTTGGTCTGTGTGCGGTGGCACAGAACTGTGCAAAAGTTCTTCTGGGTACGGGAGAGACTGGTGTGGGCTTAGTACCCTGAGTTGTTCCTTGTTTTTTCTTTTCAGGGATGAAAATCATGAAGGAGGGAATAATTTAAGAACCCGATTTTTGTCTATAAAAGACTTTGTAATATTCTTGATATTATTCCAGAGCAGCGCCTTCAAACGGTGTGCGATTCCGAGCCCCAGAGTGGCCGGAATTAAATTTTAAGTGCGTTCACAATGGGAATGCCAAATAAATTGGATAACTCCTAAACGGAGTTTTGGATCAAAGATATGAGTGCACGGATGGGTCCAGAATGGGGTGTTTACCCTAGGAACAACATAAAGAAAGTCAGTGTGGGACATTTGGACCCCTCGCTCGCTTTCGGAGTGTGGAATGGATAAATTAAATAATTAATTTATTCTTTTAATGGCTTAACTCAAGTATATCTTAAACGCTAGCTTGGATTGGAAAAATGAGGGCACCGTTGAGTTCATAACATGTCGTTTACCCTAGGAGGGGTATAATTTTCACGGGCGCGAGCCGTCAGTGAAAAAATGGCCCTAGGGGCGTTTTTGTAATTTGGTGGCATCGTGCGTTGAGGGTAATAACTTTCGAATGGGGCCTCAGATTAAAATTACGAGACCTCCATTGTTCTTGGGAGGTGGTGTTTACCCTATGGGATGCTTAACCTTGACCCCATCGAGAGTTTTAGATGCGGGTTAAATTATGGGTTTAAATTAATTAAAATGTTAATTAATTCGTTTTTTTATTTAAACCCTTCTCCACCCCCTTCATCCACTTTTTCTCCACTGGAGAAACCCCTAAACCTCTCCTCCTCTTCTCCACCTCTTCGGCGAGGCGCGACAGCTCCGTCGAGGCGATGCAGCTCCGGCGAACCCTTGCGATGCTTCGGGCGAAGCCCATTGAGGTAGGCGGTTGTTGTTTCATTTTTAATTCCCGAGCCTCCTTTGAAACCCAAATATAGTATCAAATTGTTTCTATTTCTTCTAGAAAGTCCCATGTATGCGTAGTACGTTTCCTAATCTTCACGACACATCTTTCGGATTGAAAATATGAGATCGGAGGTGATCGCGGTTGTTCGCTGAAATTTGCGGGTTTTTGGAGCTTATCGGCCGGATTTGGGGTGTGGTGGGTGTTTCTAGCGGTCGGAGGTCGCGGCGGTGCGGGATAGGGTGGTCGGAGGTCGCGGCGGTGCGGGCTGAGGCGTCCGCGGCATTCGGCGGGATAGCGTGCGGCAGAGTGCCCGACGGAAGGAGGCGGCGGCCTCGGCTGGTCGAGGTTGGAGGCGGAGCGTGGGGGAGCCTGGGTGGCAGCAGCGGCCTGGGCGGCAGGGCCACGGTGAGCCGCGGCGTTTGCACTGTGGGAGGAGAGGCGCCAGCACCATCCGGGCACGGTCGGCGGAGGAGGACCCTGAGGTCGTGCCTCGAGGTGTGCGGCGAGGACAAGGACCCGCATACCGCGAGTCCTGCCGTGGCGTCACAGAAGACCGGCCGCAAGGCCGGTCGGTTGAGGAGAGAAGACCCACTCGGGTCTGGCGGTTTGAAGTGGTCCACGGCCAGTGGGCCGCGGCGGGTTGGACCGGACCCGTGGCCGGGCCACGTGCTGGCTTTCTGGACCGGGCCGGCCGGTCTGGACCGGCCCATTTTGGGGCCCCCTTGCGTTCGGGGGGCTGTAACTCCTAAACGGTGCGTCCATTTGACACGCCGTCTGCGGCTGGGGGACCGTATCGACGTGGATGACCTATTAAAGTAGTTTTATGGGTTTTTCGTTTGTGCACCCGAGGACGGGTGACCTGAGGCTATTTAATTTAATAATATTAAATTTATTGTTAATGTTGTGACGGATGTGACTCTGCATCCAGACATCCGTTCGAAGCTCCGTTAGAGGCACAATGGCCCCGAATCTGAGCCGACCCTTACAAAGTTGGTTTGGAGCCCCTTCAGTTTGGTTTCATTGCTCGGTAGCAAGAAATGATTTATACGAACGATTAATTAATTATTTGATTAATTAATTAATTGCTGCATCGGACCTAACTCCCGCTTGGGATGTCCGATTGACGCGCCGTCAGTGGCAGCATGATCCCAGTCCTCATGCGGACTTTTTGAGGAGCTTTCCTAAGCGTTCGGGTTGGAGACGAGGTGCGGACCCCATAGGTCCTAGTTCACACGTTTTACAGTGAAACACCACTTTTTCACCCAACATCCGTTTGGGGTGTTTGAGTACTGGTCTCTGAGCGTTTTTCCGAGGGGATTTCAATTGTGCAATTTGCCCGCTTAAATTAGGGACCGAGGTGTGGGCCCCATGGGGTCCTATTTGCATATAACACGGGGAGTTGCAGCTTCTGCATTTGGAATTCATTTTAGGCACCGTCAACGGCGTTGTGACCCTGTCATCAAGGCAAAATTGACCGGGGTGGTTTCAGGCATCGAAGCTAGTGTTGAGGCATGGGCCCCACGGGCCGTCTCTAGAGCTATGTGCAGCGTTTTCGCACCTTTTTCACCAGATGCCCGTTTGGGGCGTTCGAGTAGTCATTTCCGCATGTTTTTCTAAGAGCATTACGATGGCACAGTTCGCCCGACGAGTATTAGAGTCGGGGTGCGGGCCCCACATGGGTTGGTTATGGTGAATAGTACATTTTTCACTGGTTGACTATTTCGGGTGAGTAAGTAGTTTATCTCACATGTTTTTTCCACGGGGATTACAATGGTGTAATATGTTCAGGAGAGCGGAGCCTCATACCTGATCTTATTAAATGTGGAAATATGAAAGGTGCCCCGGTGGCGGTTCTTCAACTGTGTTTATAGCGAACCTTTGGTGTGTGATCACGTGCACTCCTGGGAGAGTGAGGTTTGTGTTTAAAGAGATGTGGCTGGCTGTGCCTCAGCTGTTGAGGTGGAAGGTTAGAGTTGTTACATTTACACCTTTGCGTTGACGTTGGGAGCCATGTGCAGGTTAGCCTTTGGGATGGAGAAGTGACATACTCTGGGAGTATGGGAGAACGCTGGGAGGTACATGTGGTTGTTTGTACCTGAGAACGTTTGTGTTCTTGGTTGGAGTTGGCTTGGGGTGACACATCGTGCGGGCCCCATGTGCGTGCTGTGTTCTGCTTTACGTACCTTTGACCTCTCGCAACATAGAGGGTCCTCCTATTCATGATGGTTTAGATCAGTAGGGTTTATTGGTTCCCCCTAGTTTTGTTCTGGAGTTGAGTGGTTGCACGATACCCACTCCGAGTTCTATTGGCCAGTGTTGTACCATCCAGTAGGGATAACCAGAGCAGCTTCGGGTTTACCCTCCAGTAGAGACTGGGCAGTGGGTTGCTCACTGACTTCTAGTGTTTACCCTCCAACAGAGACTGGGTAGTTGGTCACCCGACAATCTTAGGGTCTACCCTCCAATAGGGCTGGGAAGTGGGTCGCCCATCGTCGAGTTCCAGGTCTACCCTCCAGCAAGGCTGGGCAATGGGTCGCCTGTCGACTTATTCCAGGCCTACGCTCTAGCGGGGATGGGAAGTGAGTCGCCTTTAGACTTATTCTAGGTCTACCCTCCAATGGGGCTGGGTAGTGGGTCGATTGATGATGTATTAGGGTTTACCCTCTAGTAGGGCTGGGCAATGGGTCACCCGATATCTTCTTAGGGTTTACCCTTCTGCAGGGCTGGGCAGTGGGTCACCCGTTGACATTTCAGACTCAGTCCTTTATACTAGGCTAGTCTGTGGATTTACTCCGTGAATACCAGAGCGGGACCCTCGTTTGTACGGTTCAATGATGTGACGGCTTTGACTTTGAGGTGACCTCTCGATTGCAGGGAAGTGACGAGGTGTGGTTTGACGTTCCCCCGAAACCCTCAAGTACGAGGGGAACTTTCCCCACCGAGACACGTCTTTGTGACGCTACCTAAAACCATGCGGGTGAGTCAGTGTCGCCCAAAGAAGATAGTGTTGAGGTGCGGTGATTTGAGCCCCTTGAATTGTAGTTTGGGGCAGACGTGCGGGATGCTGGGCATCAATGGTGTTTATTTCTGGAACTGTTGGCTACTCAGTTTTCTTGGGCTGAGCTACGAGAGGAAGATCCCCTTACGACCTTGTTCGGGTTTCTCGACAGAGCATATATATGTATACCTTGTTCCAGTACCCACTTCTTGGGTTTTGGTTACTCTCCTTCCAGGAGAGGTGAAGACGCGCGTGGTATGCCACGTGCTTTCTGCGTCTAGCTTCTCATTGTTGGACGAGTCTACTCTCCTGTTATAGGTAGCTAAGACTCGACGAGAAGTTCATCTTCTCACCGTTTCTATCTCCTTGTGTCTGGACAAGTCTACCTCCTTTTCTCTTGTTGGGTTGAGCTGGACTCTTTACTGCTGTACTCCTTACTACACTCTCAGTTGCACTCCTTTACTTTTCCTATTCGATCTACTGCTCACCCTTTGGTACCTCCTTTGTTGCTCGCTCGAGCCTTCGGGGTATCCTACTGAGTATTTTTATACTCACCCCTGCTTGGGCTTTGCCTGCACTTGGTGTGCCCTTGCAGACGACGGACTGGTTGGTCGTGAATTCAGTGGAGCATAGGAGTTCGGGAGCTTGGACTGCGTGCGGTGGTTGTAGGTGCGTTCCAGGTGGGGAACCCATTCCAGTTGTTTTTCTTTTGTTCACCTGTTGCCGGGTTGTGGCACTTTTCTGATTGGGCGTGTGTTTTGCCCTTTTCTTTTCAGTTTACCTCCAGCTTTTACTTTGTACTGTAGTGGTCGATACACATTTGTGGTTTATTTATAGTAGTTGATACTTTACTTTCTTTTTACTCTGCACTTTTGCATTGAGTGTGCTGCGTGTGTGTGTACAGGTACTTAGGCAAAGGCCTCCCCAAGTTGTTGTGCCTTTGGCAATGGTCGCCAGCCCCTGGCCTATAGAGGTGGGCTTGGGGTCGTTGCGGATCGAGCCCAGGTAGGGTAGGGTCGTGACAATCTGACCCAATCTCCATTTATTTAGTTATCAACACCCCAAAGTAACATTAATATTTATACAATATTGACACATAATATGTAGAAATCACAATTAATACTTATTTTAGAAATCGTAACTAAAATATATAATAGTATACATTGATAAATGAAAATCAAATATTTATTATCATACATATAATACAAAACTTATTAGAATTAAATGAAAATTATATGAAATAGCTTCAATAATTTAATAAAATCGTATAAACATCATAATATTTGTGATTGGTTTAAATAAATTTAAGACATGTATCTATAAATAAATTAACTACTAATATATTTTTCATAATATATAATAATATTGTAAAATTATAATTTTATCCAAAAAACATTCAATGAGGTATTATTTCATATAGATTCAAACCTACATTTTTGATGGTTTAAAAAAAATAAATTTTTGATATTTTGAAAATCACATCTAACCATTGGGACATTATATATATATCCAAGATATTTTGGAATGAAAATATCAAGATGGTCCCACCATGATCAATGAAACAGTTTATAATCAAGAGTCTTTTTTTGTTTAGTTGTTATATAATAATCTAGAGCCCTTAACTATTCACCAAAAGTTAAGTTTTTATCATAAAAATTAAATTTCTAAAAAAAAAATTTAGTTAATTTTATAATTCTAAAAATATAACAATTTTATTTTTTTAAAAATATCCATGTAATTTTTTCATAAAAAAACTCACAATTGTTCCTTAAAACATCCTATAAATAATGAAATGATTATATAAATCATATTATTTTTCTAATTTTTTTAAATCATGAAATTGATTTATTAAAATTGTCATAGTTTTTGAAAAATGATTTATTATTTTATTTTTTAAAACATTCTATACTCAATTGATTACCAACATATAATATTGTGTCAATGAATGGTTCTATAGGATAACTCTATACCCATAACATGTAGATTAAAATAAAAAACCCTTATAAAAGATAAACCCCAATATGAATTAATAAGATAAAATAATATATGATAAAACAAAATATACATTATTTTTTTCAAAATCAATGAATATAATTTATTTTATTATGTTTACTCATGAGATTAATATGCTCCAAACAACTAATTATATATACCAATGACTGAAATTACCATAATCATTAATCATACCCATTATCCACTAATTATACATTTACAACTCACCTATAATGATTAATAATGAAAGTAAATTAGAGATAGATTTATCTATAAAAAATGTTACTAGTAGATAAATGGTGTTTCATAAGTTATAAAATGACCGAGCTTTTCTTATATTATTAAATTTTTTCATAATAATCTTTCAATAAAAATGTTATTTTAAAAATCATTTGATAATAGATAATCTATTTACCATTAATTACAAGATGTATCTATAAAAATAACAATGATGAAAATTATAATAATATTATATTTTGAATTATATCCAATACTATTAAAAATAAATAATATTGCATGTAATCTTAAATAATTATCCAACACAAACGACAATGTTTTAAATCTCACTAGGTCATGGAATATGTAATAATGTATGGTTCTTACCTCCATCATGAATTATTTTTATATTTTTATTAGAATTCCTTTTTTATGATACATGATAAAGCACGATCAAACATATATGGATGAAATCCTAAATTAAATACTAATTTTTACCGTCAAAGAATACATAAATATGTCTCATGTATACATACCCAAATTTGGGTATGGAAACATTATTAAAAAATCATTTTGGGTTCTAAATTTCTAAAAAACACTATTTAAAAGGATGTTAATATATATTATATTCAACTATATGATGTATATATATTAATATCTAGAGGATATTTCATTTACCTCCTAAAAGTGAGGAATATAAAGGTTATTTTTCTTTATAGGTAGAGAAAACGTTGATTTTATGAGTATGTATAAATTTTAATTAGGGGAATGTATTGGAATGGTTTGGAATATGGATATAAATGGTTAGTTAAATTAATATTGGGTAATGATATTTAAAAATTACAAACAAATGGTTTTCTTTATAGTTGATGGAATAAAGATTGTTCAATAAAGATAAATAATGAAATGATGGTTATAATATGCACTGTATCATATATAATATTCTTAATAAATGTGAAATATTCATCCATTACTATTAAATGTCATTTTCATTCATTTTGAAAAATATAACTTGGTAATAACACAATAGGTTGTATCCTATGTCAAGAACCGTTAAAAAGTAATGACTAGAGTAAATGATTATTATATGAATGAATTTTAACAATTAATGGTATATACTGACTGAACACTATCATTTTTATTGATTTTTTCAAACACGAGCCACAATAGATACATCATGGGGACCTAAAGTAATGGAGGCCTAGAGCGTAATTAACCAAAAAAATTATTCTCTCACTCAGAAAGAAACCCATGTTAAGTAAGTAGGAAATAATTTGGTTCATGAGGGCGATGGATTCCAAGAAGTTTGCTACCATGTTCCCCTCCCACCAAGTGTGAGTGATCTCAGTGTGGGTAACCATGAAATTTTTACACTTCCTGATAATATACGCAATTTTATAGTGATAATTAACCTCACCTGAAAGTTCATTGCAGATAATAAAAGAGTCAGTCTCCACCACCTTTATGTTGAGGTGTCTTTTCTCGAATAACTCCAGCCATGTGGCCATAGCCTGGGCCTCCACATACAGAATATCTCCACTTTAGTAATAGGATGAGAAATTAGCTAAGATGGACCCCTCCCTATCCCGAATAACACCTACACCATTCATCACCCCACTAAGAAGAGACCCATCCGAGTTCAATTTGAGGCCACAAGTGGGATGCCACCAATATACCCAATGCCCCTGCCCTGACCTGCTGACCTGATCAGAAGAAACACGATTCAGGAGAAAAGACCTAACTGACAGAGTAACCTTGAAGTTGTTTCATAGGCTTACGAAGTCCAATAAAATATTTCTCATGTTGAAGGAGATGCTGGTTTGAGTTCTTTTAGAATATTTGTGGTGAGAATCATTCCAAGCCTTCCAAATGGTCCAACATCCCGCCAAAAGGATGAGAGTCCGACCTTTCCTCTTTGGACCCCTATCACTGGACAGATATGTCTAGGATGTGAGCATACAAAGGTCACAAAATTTGAATATTTAGAAGATGATTCAACTGTACATTGAGTCTTTGAATCCACTCTCATGGTGACTGTTGGGGAGAGGAGATATTAACTTTTGGAAATTAATGGTATATAGATTTATCTCATTTCTTACGGGTTTTGGAAAAGTTTAATTAAATATATATAAAATAATTAAATAAAACATAGATCATCCAATTGTTATCTTTTTTATATATTATGCTTGATGGTACTCCTCTATCAATTAAATGAATGATTTTAGGTATATAAAAAATGGAATACTTTTAACATTAAGTTCAATAACATGTTATTCTTAATATTTTTAAGAATATGAAATTAAGTATTTTTCTAATCACTATTTCTATATCAATTACATTTATGAAGAGATTTATTTTCCTATAGAAAAATTATTTCGTATATGTACTATATATTTTTATATGAAATGTCTAGTATCATTGGATTTTATTAAATGAATGTAGTTATTATTTTTATTTTTATTAGATATAATGAATTTATGATATTTTTTTTCATAATATTTAATGTAAGTATCTTATAATATCATAACTCAACCCCACACTTTAATCTCACCCAGACCATGTTGATGTTCTACTACACCTAAGAAATATCCCATTGATTACCAATGGATGGATGTAAATTTTGATGTTTTATAATATAACATTGTAAAATTTTTTACCATTAGTAAATAACCTCTACATATCGACCATTATTTAAATTTAAGTATGAGTTAAATGTATTTTATTCATACCAAAATCTTATATAAGAGAAAACATAGGTGAAATATATACATAAAAATAAAATATTTCATTATCTAACATTAAAAATTTATAAAAATAAGTATTTAATATCTCAATAAAACATATATGTGAAATACCATATAAATTTATTGAATATTTAGGAACTAAACTATAACACCCAAAAAAGCATATCCATTATCTTCAGTAATACACATAAACACTTTGTGATTCATCCTTAATTTCATAAATCATTTTAAAATGTAACTCCCATGATATTTCTTCAAACCGTCACATGTAATGAATGGATCCATAAAATTACCTACATTGAACTACATATAATTTACTAATACATTATATTGGGTAAATAAGAGTTCTGTAGTAGGCCTTATATAATATCAAAAATTTAGTCTAAAGTCCTCAATAAGTTGAGAGCCATATTTTTTAACTATGATTTTATAAAACATGAACCAAATGAAAGAGATTTAAAAAAAACTAAAAAGAAATAAAAACATAGATCATATGGGTATCTTTTAATAAAATTAACCATGAAATAAATTAATGATAGGAAAAATAGTTCTTTTCCTAACATATCACATCATAAAAAAATGATAAGTAGTACTCTCAAAAGATAACACATACACACATGTTTTGATAACCAAAGATGAGGGGGATGTTATTCATGAATTAAAATTATGATTGGATTTCTATTCCACATTAGATGATATATTACCTCCAAAAGAAAAAATTTTATTACTATAATGGTCCTAAAAATTATGTGATTGATTCTAAGACCAATTCTTAATCCCAAAAAGAACCAACCAATCATCTAACTGCACAAATTAGAATATAAAATTTGTAAATAAATTCCACTCATTATTGGTTTTTTATGATCATTTAATGATTATTTCAAGTGGAATACAACCCAAAACACAAGAGATTTATCTCCATGAATTCATTTTTTTCTATAATCAATATAAATGAGTACTTATAAAATAATATTTTAAGTAGCTTCCATATTCATACTTATATGGAGTATACCTGAGGGATATAAACTAGGTGTAGTAAATGAACACACTTGTAACATCCCAACCTAGGTGCTACACAACAATTCCCCGAGCCGGTCAGTCACATGACCTCAGGAATTCCTCTCTGTATGCTAAAGGTTTTCGACTAGTAGTGAGGGTCTGGTAAGTCAACTATGGGGAGACTATACCCTATTTTATCAGATTAAAATTATAATAGAAATAGATAAAAAATAAAATAAGTGTATGTAATTCATAAAAGTACCAATGTCATAAGATAAATAAAACAAAAAATACAATATTCAATTGAATGGGAAACACATGCTTTTCCAACATAAGTGTCAAAGTTCCTAAAAACACAACTAAAAATAAAGACATTAACAAATCCCAAGTAGATCATGAACCACAACCGGTTACCTCATCAAAGATCTATCCCTAATCAGTATTATAATCCATGATCCTTCCCCTTAACTATCCCTACAACAGTAATGTCTATTTGGGTATCGAACAGGCAACCCAAGTAGGGTGTGATTAAAAATCAGCAGGCCACCACCAATAGTGTCTAAAACAATTCCCATCAAAAGGTAGTGTAAGCATCTCTATAAATAAAATAAGACAATTCATAAATAAATAGTTATCAAATTATTATTTATTCTTTATCTAGTCATATTAACTCCAGGGCTCCTGGGGATACCCATACCTCAATTATAACTTCATCTCGTATCGGAGTATAAAGAATTCCCTAGGAAATATCGTATCTTAATACCTACTTCGACTTGTGATGGAGATCTTAGTATTAAAAGGTGATATGATATCTCAGTACATGATTCAAATCATGCTGGAGTTTGAAGTATTAACATGTGAGGCCATATCTCGGAGCACATTTATTACCATTCATTAAATTCACACATAAATTTCAATGTTACCAATAAAAAATTCACAAGTAAGATGACCATGTCCCCATTCTTACTTCTCAATAGAATGACCATGTTCCCATTATTTTACTCATAAGTACAATGACCATGTTACCATTTATACTTATCATTTTAATGACCATATTCCCATTCATTTACTCATAAGTATAATGAACATGTTACCATTAATACTTTTTAATTGAATGACCATGTTCCCATTTCATTTCTCACATAATTAATTCATAATTAATTTGCCACATCAATTCCATTACTAATTCAAAAATTAGTTAAATAAATCAATATCCTTAATTAACTCCCCATAGAATTATGTATTCCATTACCACTAATTAATTCATTTACTAATTAATTAATATCATAATTAATATCTCATAATTAATTATCTAGAATTAATTATCTCATTCTAAATCTCAAATCTTCATAATTAATCCCAAAATTAATTATCAAGATCATAGTATCATTGCACCTAATTAATTCACAATTAATTATCTTAATATATCCAATTCAATATCTCATAATTAATCCTCTAATTAATTATCTTGATCACAACCCCTAACTGTCATAATTAAATTAAAACAAATTAATTATCTAATAGGTCATCCCCTTAGTCTCTTGATTACTTCCTCAATCAATCATTTAATTCAACAAAGCTTCAATATATTAATTGGTCTACCTAATTAACCTAATTAAGGAATTCAATTTCCAAGGAATGCTAGAAATTATACAATCATAAATACATGCATAAAATCCACAACTATGGGAATTAGGACTTAGACCACCTACCATAATTTGTTGATGGATGTTTGTTTAATAGAAATCCCCAAAATCATAGCAACACAATGATGTATATCTGAGTTCCATATTTAAATCCCTAAATCAAGATCAAGGATATCATGATCTAATAAAATTAGATATAGATAAACAATCCTAAATCTAGATCTCACAAAAAAAGTTTAGATCTAAATAAATAGAGGATAAATTTCAAAAAAATATCAAGGAAAGAGAGAAGAATGATTGGGATATGCATCAGGATGAGATCCACATACTAGGATAAGAGCGAATCTTTGATTTGGGATTTGAATCTTAAAGAATAGAGGTCGTACAACCATGAAACCCCTCAAAAAAGCTCCGGAACTACCAAAAGATGTTTAGTCCTGATCCGAGGTTGAGATGGAGGTGTTTCAAGGGTTGTTAGGATTTTAAAATATTTTTTTGGGAAATTAAAAACTATGTGCATGTTTTCTTGGGAAGGGGAGCATGATTAGGAAAACTGTGCACCAACCATGCAGACCTCACTATCTAGGGTTTCACAGTTACCTGGGTCTGGGTGCATGGTTTTTCAAATCATGCACAAGATGTATGGATCCCCTCTTCCTGGGTCTTCATGATTAGCTGGGCTGGGTGAATAGTTTACTATGACTGTGCACTAATTATGCACAATCCCCCCTTTTCTAAAAATTTTCTTAAAACTCCACCCAAACACACCCCAAGTCATAACTCCAATCAAAGGTACTTA
This sequence comes from Viscum album, assembly GCA_963277665.1. Classification (NCBI taxonomy): domain Eukaryota; kingdom Viridiplantae; phylum Streptophyta; class Magnoliopsida; order Santalales; family Viscaceae; genus Viscum; species Viscum album. Next base: position 495,710,139 of record OY728151.1, on the reverse strand, counting down.
AAAAAATAGAAATCGTGCTCTAGATAACTCTAGAAAAGGTTAGGGTCTTATAACACCATACCTTGAGGATATACACCAACCATTGGATCAAAAAATCCTCTTTATATATACTCATAATATGAATGGTTTCTAGTTCCTTCTCAAAAGATAAATAGTGTTTTGGGAGAAAGTGAAGAAACCCAAATTCTAGTAACCTAGATCTATATTCAATATTATTACATTGGAATATGATAAAAATGTTCTAATACTAAATAAATTATTGGTTTAGTAGTCCTAAAGAATCATATATATTACTAATTCCACGATTACATTGAAAATATAGACTACATTGAATTAAAACATTATTGAATCCTTGATAGTATTCATATTATCCTTCTTCATTTCATAGAGAAAGAAAAAAAAATAAAGTGTCATTATAGATGCTTAATAAGACTTATAAACATTGGAATATATCAGGAATTTATATTTTAGAATGAATATAGAAATGTAAATAACTAAAATCACATGTAATTTAAAAAATTACATGAGAACAAAATGAATCAGTATATAATATCATTGAATTCATATAATGGATAATAATAATTGAATTATCAATGAATGAATTTCATAATATGGGATATCATTATCTCATACATCATGATATATATACCATCAAATACTTTTTCCATGAAAGGTCAATTGATTGGTAGGTATACACCAAGAGCCCATCTAATTGATAAACTGATTTGTCTCGTGGACCAGTTGATACTTCATGGGGATATCTATATTTGTTCCTGACCAATCACTGCACGTCCAATGCATTTATCAAATATTAAATGATCAACTCAATTCATTATTAATATTTACTATAATCAAATATAAATATATAGTAATAAATATGGATTAATAACATTATTTTCTATTCAATCAAATAACATTTATAATTAAAAATCATATATAAAAATGATATTTGGTTTAAAAAATAATCATAACAATGATTGATATTTTTGAAAAATTTAATGTCCAGTCAGAAATGATCACATGAAAGTAAATGATATAATAGAAATTTATTTTCTAAAAATTTAGTAATAGGTAAAGTATGAGCTTTAATACATCAAAAATACATATATTGAAATAAATTCATCTCCTTTGCAGAAGAAAATTAAATGGAATAGAAACATGAAAATAAGATTTCATAAAATATTATTCCTTGTAAAACCATTAAAAACATATAAAATATGCTAAATATCATAAAATATTTATCATGGTGGGAAATCCATTAATGAAATATTCATTAAATAAACATTCATTTTGAATCTATTTAATGATTTTCTAAAATAACCAAATTAAAAGTACATTAAAAATATTATATTGTTTTTTTTAAAATTTAAGGAAAACATAAAATATTTTACAAATAAATAAAATGGATTTAAAAAATAATAATTTTATAGTTTAATAATACACCTAATAGAAATAGCATTAAGTGTAATTTTCTTTTAAACATTTTTTTTCTTGAATCAAGTTCCAATTAAAGGAAAATTTGTAAGAAAATATAAAATCTCATTAAAAGAGTATAATTTAATTCAAGAATTAATAATCCTGAAGAAATAAAAATTTATGTTAAAAATATAAATAAGGATATATACATACCAAATAAAAATAAATATAAGCATAATACCAAATCTATATCAATGAAGATTAAATTTGGATGAAATCTCATAACTCAAGTTTGACTCTCCTCATGGGTGATTTGACCTCTATTAAAATATATTTGAATTTATTATATATACATTAATGTAATATATTTATATCATTAATATTATATATTATCAACTTATATAATTTTATCATTTTTTTATTAACAAAAATTTATTATTATCATTGTTTCAGGTGTTAAATTCTTTATTTTTCATAGATTCATGATTATTTTGTTTCGATACTTTCATATTTATAATATTTTAATCTTCTAAAGAATTTTATTAATGATATAAATATCATATATATTAAGTATATATATATATATATATTAATTTTCATACAAAAAATATAGAGATAGGAAAATTAATTACAAAATTCATGAAGACAGTAGGTCTTACGTACATGAGAACGATTTTTTAACTTTATGATAGAAGGATTGAAATAAAGTTAAATTATAAATCATATTTCAAGGATAATTTTTATATCATATTCTTTATATATATTCATTATCTTAATATTTATTATAATCGATGTATATAAAATTGTAGAATGAATCATGTCACTTCATATAGGTGGAAATCTACATGCACACACAAGTGACATTACCATTTTCTAGTGGATTGGTTATTAAGATTATAGATATGATATTAAAATATCATGAACATAATTATTTCATAAATATCATATATATTATTTATTTCAATCTTTATAACCATCAAAGTAATATGGTAATAAAAAAAATTACATAGCCATGTGGAGATAGTAAGTTGTACATACACATGATCTATGTTGTTATTTTTTATATGGTTGAAAAGAAATGGAAAATTTCTTTAACATAACCATAAAAACATAAAACTATATTTATGATACATGATTTATTATTTTACTATGTGTATAAATCATTATTCGTGAAAAGAAGAAGTAATAAGTTAGAAAGAGTCACTAAAGACTATTACCACTTATTCGGTTGACTTCCTATAGATATCATCCTTCAGGACTTTGGTTGGTCCATTGTAAAGAACATAACCACAAAAAAAAATCATAATGATGTTGATAAGATAATTTGGAAGGTTTTTACCAATCTACGATAATCATTGAGTTGTAAATAAATGTCAAAAGGGGCATTCTTTTATATTTTATAGGGAAGGTGTTTTGAGAATTAATGAATGCTTTAAATTAATATAAATTATTTTTCATTAAAAAATATCCCTATATTTATATATTTTAAAAATAAGATGAGTATGATTTGATTTAAAAGCCTAGGATCTGCACTTATAGATCTGATGCTAAATAAATAACTATAAAAAATGTGACCCCAGTTTTTTCAACTGAAAACATAAAATTTCAAAAGGAAATATCAGATCACTTACATAGATAAGAAAGTTATTGTTTTAGAGTTTTAGATAATTAGTATAGACTCTTAATTACTTGGGTTCATAAATAACTAGTTCATAAATATCAACATTATCTATCACTAGTTTTAGAATTTTAGAAAATTCGTATAGACTCTTAACAACTTGGGTTCATAAATATCTAGATCATAAAGATAAATGTTATCTACAACTATAACCAGCTTTTAATATTTTTTAATTGGTCATAAACATCATCCAAATGAAATATTTATAGATATAATTCATTTAACATAATTCATCATAGCCTATAGAAATGAAACATAATAATAGGGTGAGATCAAATTCTTAGTAATAGTAAACAAGGAAAATATCAATTGATGATCATAAAAAAATATAATAAATTAATAAATAAATGAGGTCTTGAACTTAACATATAAATTTCAATCCCAATATAAAAAATTTCATAATCATGGGTTATGACATAAAAAATTAACATCTCAAAAGACATGATTCATAAGAATTCAAATCAATCCCAAGAAAATCATGAACCATAAGTTCATGTCATAAATCTGTCTTTGTGGCATCATCCTAAGTATAGAAACTATTTAATATGTCAAGGTTAACTACAAACACCATCATATCAGGAATCATAACATGTTTCATATAATCTATGAAGAATATATTCTTGTTTTTAACAATATATCAAGCACAATGACTTGTTTCCCAGAATGAATCAAACACATCAACTTGTTTCCCATAATAAATCAAGCACATTGATTTATTTCCCATAAAAATAACATGAGATATAATTCATTACCCAATAAATTTTAGGGAGATATAAGTCCCAACCATAACATAATAAAACTATAAGTTTGTGTGACAATGTACCATAAAAAATTCATCATATCATAACCCATGAAAAAATGGGTTTTATAAACATTTCATCACATCATAACAAGTGGAAATAAAACAAGTTTTATAAATATCATGTCATCAAAAAATGAACCATCCATAAAAATAATAATAATATTACCCTTGAACCATATCCAAAATAAAGTGTATGTAACACCAAATAATTTCATCTTATATGGAATATTATTTTTGAAATATCAATTGATATAAATCTTGAGGAAAATATCATTTCCATTTTTCAAATAATTACTTATTTTAAAAAGTCATGAAATTATAAAGGAGAAATTTTTTGTTGAAATGAAACTAGTAAACTTTTAAAGGATTCCTCAATAAATTAAAGCATTATGAAATTGTGAAAATATTCTCATGCTATATAAAAAGAAAAATATTCCTTTTATATATTTTTTCAAAAATTTATAATGAGACTTGTTTATAAAATGACAAAATATTCTTTTCAATAAATTTTTTAACAATTCATCCATTGGTAAAAATTAATTTAAAAATTCATAAGATAATAGTAAAATTATTTTTTAAAACTTTTTAAAATAAAATGGGAATGTAATAGAAATATCCCCCAATATCTACTTAAACAAAAAAAAATGGAAAAAATAATGAGATTATGAATTAAACAATTTCAAAGATAATATCATAAAAGTAAGAATTAATAAAATGAATTTATTGTGTGTATTTAACTTAAATAAACACAAAAAAATGTAAATACAATATAAGATAACCAATATTCATTTCACATATAATATTATCATGACACAATCAATGAAGTAAGAGTTTAACCCAATGAACGGAAATTGAATTAAGCAATACCTTATATTAAGTATCACCTTTCCTTATTCCCATAAAAAATATTCTATAAAAAATATAAATTCATTATATAACCATATTTATATCATAAAATATGTGATATTTTTTTATCATCGATTTATTAATAATTTTATTTATTAAAATCACTATTCTGGTTGATAATTGCTTCATTTTCTAAGCATGATTTGGTATGGAAGTCTTAGTCCTTATAATTTTACCTTGGTCTCATAATTCAAATAATATTAAACATTTTATAAAAATTATTTATAATAATTATGTACATATTAATATTTATTCATTTAATGTAGAAATAGACAAATTAATTACACTGTTCATGGAGATGGTAGGTTGTACGTACACATGGATGTTATTTTAATTTTTCAATTGATGGAATAAAATAAAGATAAATAATAATTTAAAATTTATCTTATTATTATTATTTTGTATATATCATTTATTTTCATAAAAATAATCCAAATTTCAATCCATGTGAAATATAAGTGAAAATGAATCACATCGCCTCGTGGAGTGGGTAGTCTATACACACGCATGAGAGACATTATCATTTCTAAAAAGATATGATGATGAAATGGTAGATATAATATTTTCAATATAGAGTTATAATTATGTTATAAATATAATATATAATAAATAATACCATCATAATACACATTTATATAATATGGTTATGGAAAATCAATTGTATCGCTACATTAAGATGATAAGTTGTACATACGCACGAGAAATACATTCACTTTTTTTAGGGGAAATAGGGTTTATACTGGTGTTTTAATAATCCTTAAAAAATTTCAGAATATTTATTATACTGAATTAATAATTTAATTATAATCATCATTGATTTAGATGATGTAGGGATGAGTAGAAAAATAAAGTGACCAGTTATAGTGATTAACTCTCCCTCGAAACGTCTCCTTCGGATCTCATCTAATAGGATCTAGGGTTGGTATTTTTAGAATAGAAATATCTATAGAAATTGGATAGGTAAGTTTTAAAGAGAAATTGGTAGGTTATGGTCTATATAGAATGCATTAAGTGTTGTGAAAAAGTGAGGTAGGTGGTTCTCTTTTATAATAGAGGTTAGGGGCACTTTTGGAAGTTATCAAAAGATTAAATTCTAATAAATTAATTTTCAATAAAAATATGATAAAATTGATATTTATTCAAATATAAGATATTATAATGTTTTAATATAATCATAAAAAATATTTTAGACAATTTTCAGTATTATTTTAAACCTAATAATTTTGATTAACCCTTCATTAACCAATTTGAATTTTAACTACAATAACCAATTTTCCCATATTAAAAGTGATTTTTTTAATTCTATGTTATAAATTATACCATAAATGAAATATTTATTACCTTTTAGAGCATATAATTTTCAATTTTTAGTTTTTAACTATTTTTTATGATTATTAAATAATTTAATAAAATATAATATTGATAAAGCCCCACCGTTGGTGGTGGGGTGGTAAGGGCTTGGGTGGGGTGAGGGGAAGGTCGTGGGGTCAAGTCCCCGAGCTTGTGATTTACTGTAATTTTGTTCTTTGCGTCATGTGCCGCTTTCGCGGTTGTACCCAATTTTTTTTTTATAATATTGATAAAATATAATTACTGTCAATTTTGACAGTATTCATTACATTGACATTAAAAAAATCATGAAAAAATATAATATAAAAAAATAATTTAATACCCAAATAATATGTTATAATAATATATAATAATAATTGAGCACCATAATAAATCATATTATATTTATTTTAATATTTTTTCATACCATTTATTGGACTATATCATTAATTGACTAATTATTGCATCATTATTGTGTAATTATTTATTATACATGTTTCATCACTAAAAACAAAAAACAAAAAACCATGATGTAGATAAATATTTTAAAATTATTTAAAATATTTATATTTGAATATAACTTCAACATGAAACAATAATCTACATGTTATAGTTATTAATAACTTCATTGTGAGATCATTAACTTTTCATTAAATAAAATATTATAAAAACAATAATATCATCCATGTGGCCCTAAAAGTCAAAAATAAATTTATATTATGAAGTTATTTTTATAGATTTAAAAATGGACAGATAGATTCATTCATAACATTCCATTTTCCCCATGTTGAAATAAAAGATATATTTAAGATAAATAAAGTGACATTTCCTAACTTCCTTTGATTTAAATAATATATAATTCATTTTTATGAATAATTATCAATTAAACCACTATATTTTTATCCATAGGAATTTAGGGTATAATTATATTTATCATTTTTTTTCAAGTTTTATGGTCATTTTATAGTTCATATCATTTTGGTTTTTAACCCAAATTACCCAAATTACCCTATACTATGGTAACAAAATTTATATAATTACTATTCCTATTGGAAAAAATAAAAGGGAAATAATCACTAATTCTTGATATTATGAATGAAAATATGAAATCTATTTTTCAAAATTTTAAATATGGAATTTGAATGGTTTAATTTAAAATGAAACAAGAAAAACACCATGAAAAATAGTTTTTCAGAAAAATACCCTTTTAATATATATATTTTTTAGAATAAATTCATTTATAAAATCCGTTTAAAAAACTATAATTTTTTTATTTTAAATAAAACTGTACTAATTAATTTTTGAAACTAAATAAAAACATAATTTGACCTTATAAATGCTTTAAAATAAAATATAATTTTCAGTAAATATCAGTATTTTCACTATTACTTGAATAATTAATGTTTTTAGAAAATTATCAAAAAATAATTTTATGATAAATTTTACACGAATCATTAAAAAAGAATATTAATTTTTTCAAATATATTTTATCTAACTTCTCTAAATTAATATTCACTTATAAAAAGAAGAAAAATTCATTTTTGAAGAAAACTTATTTTTGAAGAATAATATGACTATTAAAAATTATATGATATTTTTTTTAAGTACTTACCAATACATTAATATTGAGTTATCCCTATATAATTATTTCATAAGTTATTTATTCATATTTAATGATTCAAATTTAATGTCAAGGTTATAATGGTCATATTATATTTTTTGGTTCTTCTAAAATTGAAATTACATGCAACAAAATCTATCAAAGAAATAAAAATTATTTAAAAATATATTTAATGAAAATAAAATGGTGTTACATTCTACCCCAAATAAAATGAATTTAACCCTTGAAATTTTTGTCTATTATCAAAGGATTAACATTTTATAATTAATTCATATAATCCCACATCATAAATCTAAATAATAAAACTTCCTTTATAAATGGAAAGTTGGAAACATAAGGGTTACCTAAAGTAAAAAATAACTAGGTTTCCACATTGGAAAATAAATATAATAATTATTTGGAATGGAAAAATAATCCCCAAGATCTAATAGAGAGTGATATGAAACATGGAAAAGATATGTTTAATGATCACAAAACCATATACCAAATAGGTCTGAAAAAGTTAATTCATATCATCAAAAATGACGATTATATGATAACATTTTATTTCAAAATAATTAATAACATATACTTATTTTATTTAATTTCATAACTATAATCTCATATTTTTCCACCCAAAATTATTATTCATGTTGAATTTTTCATTTCTAAATCATCATAATTATTTTTTATAAATCACAATATCCATAAAATAATGACTATCAATTATTCTATATTTAAGAATTAAGTAAAACCAAAATGGTTAGTACGATATGAAATAATAAACTATTATATCTGTAATACCAAAATTTCAATAAAACCCCCCAAAATTCTATAAAAAAATATTCTAGAATAAAATTTAAAACAAAAAATCAGATGGATTTGATCCTATCATCCTCCAAAATAATTTTTTACATTTATCTATAAATAAAATCAATCATTCTTAATTTGTTTAAAAAAGTAACTTCCCTAAAACTTTTCAATATACACTAAACATTTCAATAAATAACCAGAATCCCCATAAGTCCTCAATAAAATTACATATTCCTCCAAAAGACAATTCAACCTTTATGCCTCAAATTAAATTCTTTAATGATACAAGGGTCCCAAAATAGTGAACATCTTCCAAAATATAATTAATCACTTAACATAAAATCAATTTCTAATACCATGGTCATCTATATGATAACAATTATGTTTCCAAGAAAAAAATAACATTTATTCATCATATAGTATAATAGAAAATAAAATGAAATACTAAAAAGGAATTCACATAAATTAGTGGTAGGAAATGCACCATTTTCACCCTTCTGTTGTGGGTTCAATCCCTATGAAATTTTCATACATGACGGGTTTTCACCCATCCTATGATTTAAATTTTTTCTAAATCTATACTTAAATAATTATAGAAACACTAGATACATCCATGAATTAACTTTAATATATTCAACACTAAAGACGTTTTTAAAACTCAAAGGTTATATCATACCTTTCATTTTTTTCATCCAAAAAATTTAATAACCCCTAATTACCTCATAAATAAATGTCTCAAAAAATATCATTAGTAGCACTAAAATTTCATAACCTAAATCCTCAAAAGGGGTTTGTAAGACATTGTTCTTATTATTAGCCTTAAAATTATATACCCATGATGTTATAACTAACTCTCAAGATAACCCCACAAGAATAAATTATAATCTATATTTTTTTCTAAACCCTGATCTAATACCAAATTTATAAACCCATAATACTGGATATGATTTAAAGACATAAATTTTACAAATGTGATTGAATTTATTTTTCATTCCAAACGTACAACGTCAAAAGAAAATATCATATCACATACACACCCAAATAAATTTTTGGTTTAGAGTTTGGGAGAATTAGGATAATATCATAAAAAATTATATTCATAAGAAAATGATTCATAAAGAACAAAATTTAATACCACTATACCCAACTTTTCATATTTCACAATAGGTCCTCAACACCATCCAAGTGAAAAACCTATAAAAATAATTCATTTGATAACATTATTCATAACCTGGTAAAAAAAAGAAAGGGGAAATCTTATATTCTTGGTAAGGGTGAGCATGGAAAATATCAATTGATGATTACAGAAAAACATAATAAAAGAATGAGGAAATGAGATATTGAACATAACATACAATGTTTATTCCCAATCTAAAAAACATCATAATCTTGGGTTATTTCATAAAACATTAAAATTTAATAATACATGAATCATAAGATTTTGAATATATCATAACTAAATCATAAACCATAATTTCTTGTCATAAATTTATATGCGTGGAATTAGTATAAGTATAAAAACCATTTAATTTTTCATGGTTAACTACCAAGACCATCATATCAAGCATCAAAACCTATTTTGCATAATGGATTAAGCACATCAGATTGTTTACCATAACAGATCAAGCACATATATTTGATTCCTATTACTATCTCATGAGATATAATTAATTAACAATCTATTAGAGGGAGATAATGTTATCACCTATTACATAATTAAACCATATATATGTTTTCCATAGGACCATAAATCATTCATTATCTTAGAACCCAGGAAGAGAAATGGGTTTTATAAATAGTTTATTGTAGCATAATCTGTGGAAATAAAATATACTTCGTAAACATCATGACATCAAATAAATAAAAAATTTATAGAAATAAAAAGGATGGAATACTTGGTTCATATCCCATGTAGATAATAAGAAACATAAAATATTTTCATCTTAGATGGAAAATTATTTCTGAAAGATCACTTGAATCAATTCATGAGGAAAATATAATTTCCATTTTTTGAATAATTATATATTTTAAAATTACATGAAATTATAAAGTAAAAAATATTAGTTTAAATGAAAATTGTAACATTTTAAAGGATTAATTAATAAATTATGGTGTTATGAAAGTGATAGAATATTCTTGTGTTTTATAAGTAAAACTTTTTTCCATGCACATATTTTTTTTAGAAAATTCATAGAGAGCCTTATTTAGAAAATGAACAAATATTATATACAAACCATTTTGTAAAAAATCAAACAAGGGTAAAAATAAGTTTAAATGTTCATAGGATAATAGTAAAAACTTTTTTTATTTTTTTTAGAAAACATGGATATGAAAGATAAATATTCCACAAAGGATACTTAAACATAAAAAATCTCTAATAATAATGTTTTTGTGAAATAAATTGTTGCAAGTATCATATCATGGAAGTGAAAATCTATAAAATGAATCAATTATATATATTTAATATATATTCCCTTAAATCAATTAAAAATAAAACATGAGATAATATAAATTCATTTCACACATAATCATAGCATTACATAATCAATAAAGTATGATTTTATCCCAATGAATGGAAATTGGGTTAATAAATCCATTACATCATGTCTCACCTTTCCTTATTGACATAAAAAAATCAATTATAATATATATAAATTTATTATACATTTATTACATATATATATATATATCATACCATGTATGATTTATTTTTATCAACAGTTAATTATTTATTTTTTATTAAAATCATTGTTCTGGGTGATAACTACTTCATTTTCCAATCATGTTTTAGTTTATCAGTATTGGTCTTTATACATTTATCTTGGTATCATAATTTCTAGAATAATAACCATGGTATAAATATAATTTATAATAATTATATAAATATTTGTATTCATTCCTTGAAATTATAATTAGAATAATGAATTACACCGTTAATGGAGATGGTTGTCCATACGTAATCATGAATACAATTTTCATTTATCAATTTATGGAGTGAAATAAAGGTAAATTATAATTTAATCTTTATAGAATAATTATTATGTTATATATATATATATATATCATATATTATCATACAAATTATACTTATTTCTATCCATGTGGAATATGAGTGAAAACTATGCACATCGCATCTTGGATATGGTAGTCCATATGTACACACAAGAAACATTATCATTTATCAAAATATTGGTTGATGATAATTTAAACATAGTATAATAAATCCATAGTTATAATTGTTTTATAAATATAATATTTAACAACTAATCCCATCATAATACTAATACATACAATATTGTGATGAAAAATAAATTGTATTGCTACAGGGAGACGGTAAGTCATAAGTACACATGAGTGATATTTTCACTTCTTGTTTGCTAGAAATGATGGGTTATAATTAGTTTTAAATAATCATAATAACATTTAATCATATTGAGGATACTGATTTAATTATTTTATAATAATCATTCAAGATGTAGAGGAGTTTGTAAAGAGTATAAAAATAAAGTGATCGGTTAGAGTGGCTACACCTTCTCCAAAATGTCTCCCTTGGATAACCTCTAAAGGGATCCAGGGATTTTTTTTCAGAATATCAACACCTATATAATGTGATTAGATAAGTTTAGAAGAGAAATTTTCTAGGTTTTGGTGATATAGAAGGCTCAATTTGATGTGAATAACTGAGGGAGGGGGTTTGCTTTTAAAATGGTGGTGGGAGGCACTTTTGAAATTTCTCATAGGATTAAATTATATTTCATTTATTTTCTATCCAAATGTAAGAACCCAAATCTAATTTTCAGGTATGTTTTTCTATTTTATGATGTTTCTAAGAAAAAGAGGAGTTTATGGAAATTTTTAAAGTACACACTGTGTAATTATATGTACCTGCCATGTACTCAGTTTCCACATGTAGCTGTGTGCCGGACATGTAATGAATGAGCACACAACCGTGTGTGGTGACCTAGAGGCCGCTGAAAGCAGGGCCCAGTAAGGGAAAGTACATGATGTGTACTTATAAAGTACACACTGTGTAATTTTTTTTCATTAAACGGACCGAGGTCGCGTCTAATTGGCAGAAGTATCTTCTTATTTGCCTTCTTCGACTAAGAGAGCCTGTATAGTGTTGATCATTCCCCAAGCCCCTGATCTAGCATCTGTTATCCGATTTGACCGTTGTTGATTGCATTGGGATCACCATGGTAAGCTCTTCCTTCTTCCAGATCTTCGTTTCCTGATTCCTCTTCGTTCAAGAGTTATCCTAGGTTGAAAGTTTTTGGTATTTTTGTAGATCTACAGTGTTCTTGGGTGATTCATGGCTTGTGGTTCACTTATAGAGATCCTACAACACTGAGGTAGGTGGTTTGTGCCTTTCTGTAGATAATATTTGAGTTATATGTGGAAAAGTGCCCAATACCCTTGATCAGGGTATTGCGTGTTTAGGGTTTTGACCCAGTTAATTCCTTCTATGCATATAATGCTTCAGTAGAGGTTAATTGTTGTGAATATTGTTGTTTACCATGTTATGGATGTTTTTGACCATTCTTGTACCATTTATGACTATTTTTTCTAGCTTTTCCTATTAGGCTAATGCTTTTATTTCCATGCTTAGTACTGTAGGATAAAGTGATTGTATTATGACATACTGTTATGCTGTATACTATTTAGCCAAGTAGTTCTTGAGGTTTACCTTGGCCGCTATGAACTTCTCTTCTCGATTGACTTACACAGGTCCGTGAGAACCTGATGTAGAAGACCATAGGTAGAATGAACATTGAGGGCTTATCAAGAGTGTTTGTTTACTTTTATGATGCGATTCCATAGGGGGAATTCACGTAAGTGATTCCTTAGAGTGTCTTTAGTTTCTTGATGTGGGCCATAGGGGGTATGGGATGTTGAGTGCTACCCCAGATCTCCTTTAAGTTACCGATACGAGACTAGAGGGGTAATTGACAGTGAGAACTTCCTCAGAGAGTCTATGCTTTAGCTGAACCATAGGGGTTTGATTGTTTATACTTCCCAGAGGGTTGCTTGTTCTTGTTTGGTTAAACCAGAGGGGTTAGGCTACTAGTACTCCCATAGGGTTACCTACTTTGTCTAGCTTCTTATTTGATATATGAATTTGAATTCATTTGAAATGTAGGATTGTTTACTTTTGAGTACTTCCTTATTTACTGCTCCATCTTGATTATTTCCTTCCATATATATTCACTAACTGTTAGGCACAGATCTTTGGGTGGTTAACTACTGGGATTTAGTCTCACTCCCTATTTGGGCCATTCTTTTGGGCCCGAATAGATTATATTACTGCAGGTATAGATAAGGGAAAGGTCCCTTCTACTTTAGGTACTTGATTGCTGATAAGCTGGAGAGCATGGGACCAAGCTGAGGCTTGTGATGCTGTTGAAGTTTATTTTTTTCTTTTGTACTTTATTCATTTCTTTATTCCAGCATTGTGACTTGTTTTGCTGCTTTACTAGACATTTTTATCATGCATTATATATATATATGTTCTCTAGTTGTTTATTACCTTAGTTTTCCACTGTTTACTGATGTATGGTATTATTACTACTTCCTCTATTGTATATCTGTTTACTTCTGATGTGTTACTCTGCCAATGAGGGCATAGTTTCCCCATTATCACACCCAATGACCTCACTTCTAGTCGGAAACCTCTACCATTTGGGGAAATTCCCTTGAGGCCATGTGACCAACCAGGTACAGGGTGACTTTGGCTGGCTCTCGAAATAGGGATGTTATAAAGTGGCATCAAAGACATTTCTTTCTTATTGATTTACTATTTGGAGCCTATAGTCAGGGATAGGAAGGAATTGGTACTTGGTAATAAGTTGTGCCTGGGAGTATCTAACCCGTGTACAGGAAAAATCCAATCTACCTCGTTTATTGCATTCTATTTTTTGGTTTTTCAATTTTTCAATTGATTTTATTTAACCATTGGGTGATTCACATGTTTTGTGCTGTTATTGTTGATGTTATTGAGGTTCTATTTCTATTGCAACCTGATGAGATGAGGGTATTCCATCTCATGAATCATATAGGCACTTGTTAGATATCACATGTCACACATTCTTTCCATGCCATTTAGGATGCATTAGTGATTTCATGTTGTTGTGATCAGTGTTGTGCTAGATATTCATGATGTTGTGATAAATGCTTTGATAATAATACCTACTATTTTATAGTGTATTAAATTGTGAAAGGTCTTGTTGAATGAACGCCAAACTTCGGTTCTTGAGGTTTCATGGGCCCTCATGAATCAGAATTTGGTGGATCATTACCTTTTTTCCTTGTATATGACATGTATAATATGCCAAGCATTGATTTGTGGAGAGTATGGGCCCTCACAAATCAGAATTTGGCACTTTATTGTTCGTTTCTGTATTTTCTGGGCTTATGGAGTAGTTTCTGAGGCATAATGTCCGGAAAAACCCAGAATACACGCCGTGTAGTGATGAATACATGCCATGCGTTCTTATGTTCCGGAAGAAACTGTTTTTATTAAGTACATGCCGTGTACTGTTTGTACACACCGTGTACTGTATGTACACGCCGTGTAGTCTCTAACCGTGTTACTGACTGTTAGGGTAGAAACACGGGGTTGGGAAATCTTGGTAGAACACGCAGTGTTCCAGATATACATTCTGTGTGGTGTAAACCATGTGTTCAACCGTGTAACTAACGACACAGATGGATGAAAGCTTAAGTTATACATGTCGTGTCATGTTTGAACATGCCGGGTAGAGTAAACCATGTATCCAGACATGTATCGAACAATACGGGTCATAGAAACCTTTCTATACATGCCGTGTAGAGTTTTCCGTGTAACCGGCTGTGTGACTAACAACATGAGTTGGTGAAGTTTGTCTAGTACATGTCGTGTCTAGCACTAACACACCATGTAGTCTTGTTCTAGGAGAACCATGTGGCTTAGCCGTTTAGAAAAACCTAGGTAGGGAAGAGGATTCAAGTACACGCCGTGTGTTAGGACAACACACCATGTGTATGGGGTGTTACACGACCTGGGTTAACAGAAGTACACACCCATATGAAGGATTAAGGGAACACATCGTGTAGTCATTATACACACCATGTATCCATGTTTTGAAAAACTTGAATTTTTTCTTTCTCTTGTTCTCTTCTCACACTTCGAAGTTTCAGCCCTTGTTAATCTTGATCTAAGGTGTGCGCTTGACCTTACAGATTCATGCCATCGAGACATCCTTCGGTTGTATTCCAGCTACAGGGCAATGATCAGACACCAGATATGACTGATCAGGGACTACTAGCAGATCCTCTAGTTGTGCCAGTCTTGGCTCCAGCTGTTATCCCAGATAGAGGTGCCAAAGCACTGTTCTGAGAGGGATTTATGGGGTTTATGCAGACCTTATGATGAGTACCACATCCTTCCCCTCTATGGAAGAGCTGACGTGGGTCTTTTAGTAGCAGCATCCTCCCACCTTCATAGGGGAAGGAGAAACTCAGGCAGCAGAGTCATGGTTAAAAGCCATGCTTTCTATCATCGAGTATCTGGACACACCTCCAAAGAGGAGGGTGAAGCTCTCTACATACATGATTTGGGATTCCACCAAGAGATGGTGGGATGTGATCTCATAGGTGGGACACCAGAAGGTTATTGCATGGGATGATTTCCAACATGACTTCTATGACTACTTCTACCCAGAGACTTTGAGGGCCGATCGAGCCTGAGATTTCATGAGTCTGGAGTAGCGTACTCTTTATGTTATGGAGTATTCTTCTCGCTTCACAGATCTATAGCACTTCAAGCCTATTCCAAGAGGTGATGAGTTATTTATGGAAAGAAATTTTGAGGATGGTATCAGTCACGACATCCGATATCAGGTGAACATCTTCATATTGACTTCCACCACTTCTATAGTCAACTAGGTGCTAATCACAGATCGCAATATGAGGGATTCAAGATTAGTGATCCAAGGAGGTTTGATATCCGGAACTGTTATCCCTCCTACTGACAGTAGGAAGCACTGCATGGATTCTACACATGGGGATCCGAGGAGGCAGGACACTTCTTCTGGTAGCCTAGTTGTGTGCTACCAGTGTAGAAAGAGCAGACATACAAGGACACATTTCCCAAGAGACCCAGTGGAGTGCCAATCATGAGAAAAAATGGGTCATATTTAGTGCTTCTGTCAGTTCTTATCACCAACAGCTGGTGATAGGGGTTCTTCTATGACTCCACATTCAGGAGAAACACCACCAGTTTTTCACCAGTTTGGGAACTGGAGTTCTTCCGGCCATTCAGGCTGAGGTGGAGGTCATGTCCATGGTAGCCAGTCACTAGACTTTCAGTGACAACATGGTGGATTAGCTCAGAGTGGTCAGGAAGGGTCACAAGGCCACAGTGCAAGTCAGACTTTTGCAGTGGAATAGACCCAGCAGGAGCAAGATCCCAGACCCTCTACAGTTTGAGGTATGATCTTAGTTGCCTCAGTTTTAGATTTTTCTCTTTTCAATACAAGGTCTTCCCATAACATTATATCTGTTTCTATTGTGGAGATCCTTGGGATCTGTATCTTTTCTTCTGCTGATGTCTTGACGTTGGACACTCCATTGGGGATAAGAACGACTAATGTGCGATAGTGCAAGGAGTGCCTTCTTGAGGTTGGTGGGTTTCACTTCTCTTGAGATATCTATGTCCTAGAGATTACAAGCTATTAAATCATTATCGGAATGGATTGGTTAGTTCCATTATAGGATTTTGTTGATTTCTATCACCATAGGGTGAGTTTCACATCACCAGAGGGTAGATCTTTTATTCACAAGGGTGAATGGGATGTCCAGGCGAGCAAAGCAGGACCCGAGCATCTTGGGTTGGGAGGAGTTACAACCCAGTTTTCTAGTCTATATCTGGATGACCAGGGGACTTCACAAAAGAACTTTCCTCCAGTGGTGGATTGTTTCAGGGATGTCTTTCCAGAGGAATTTTTATGTTTGCCTCTAGAGAGAGAGGTGGACTTTTCTATCGAGCTTGTTCCATGAGCGGCACGAGTGTCCATTCCTCCTTATAGGATGGATACACCAGAGTTACAGGAGCTCAATAATAAGTTAGAAGAGTTATAGACAAAGGGTTTTATTCAACCCAATACTTCTCCTTGGGGTTCACCTTCCCTATTTATGAATAAGGCAAATGATACCCTCATACATTGTGTGGATTATCAAAATTTGAACGAGTTGATGATCAAGAACCGATATCCCTTTCCAAGGATTTATGATCTATTTGATCAACTTCAAGGAGACCGGGTGTTCTATAAGATTTAGTTGAGATCCAGTTACCATCAGTTGAATGTTAGACAATCAGATGTATCTCTTATAGCCTTTTGGAGAAGGTGTGGTCTATACGAGTATGTGTTTATGCCGTTCGTTCTCATGAATGCATCTACAGTTTTCATGGCACTGATGAAATGATTGTTCCATCCATAATTGGATTCTTTCCTGGTAGTCTTCATGGACGATATCTTTGTGTACTCTCACACTCGACATGACCATGCCACACATCTTAAGATAATTTTGAGTACATTGATAGAGCATAAGTTATATGCTAAGTTCTCAGAATGCCACTTTTGGATGGACCAAATTCACTTCTTGGGTCATGTTATCTCAGAGGCTAGAGTATCAGTAGACCCAGATAAAGTGAGAGCAGTAGTTTCCTGGGAGAAGGCAAAGAATTTCTTTGAGGTATGAAGTTTTCTAGGGCTGGTTGGTTACTATAGATGTTTTATACCAGACTTTTCACACTTAGAAATTCCATTGATGGGCCTGGCTAAGAAGGGTGTGAAGCACTTGTGGTCATATTCTTGTGATCTAGCCTTTCATGAGATGAAAGGGAGGTCGTCTTCAACACCGATACTATTTTTTCCAAAGCTGGGAAGGAGCTATACTATTTACTGTGATGCATCAGGTGTCAGGATGTGAGCAGTGCTTATACAGGGAGAAGGAGTTGTTGCGTATGGGTATCGGCATTTGAGACCACATGAGAGGAACTACCCAATGCACGATATCGAGCTGGCTACAATTGTTCATGCCTTACGCTGTTGGAGACATTATCTTCTTGGAGTTAATTTTGTGGTTTTCACTGACCACAAAAGTCTCAAGTATATCTTCACTCAGCGTGATCTAAATTTGAGACAGTGAAGGTGGGTTGAGTACCTTCAGTCCTTTGACTTTGAGCTTTTCTACATGCTTGGGAAAGGCAATGCTGTGGATGATGCATTGAGCAGGAGGACTCAGGTAAAAGTAGTTAAAGAGGATAGTAGTGAGTGACAACTTATGTCTCTATTCTCTGAGATGAATTTGGAGGTGCATGATAGTTAGGGGTAGATGTTTCTATCTTCTGTAGCTATTACCTCTACTTTTCTTGATCGAGTGAAAATGAGGCAGATATCAGTTTCTGAAGTCCTAATCCTACAGGAGAGTGTTGTCAAAGAGGAACCTATTCCTGGATGAACAATAGGCAAGGATGAGATCTTGCGTTTTCATGGGAGTATATGGGTGCCAGCAGACATACGTGGGGAGCTGATGGGAGACTTTCATTCCTCAGTTTGGGCAGTTCATCCTGGTGTCACAAAGATGTATCATGATCAACACCATCAGTTTTGGTGGCCAAGTATGAATAGAGATATTGTTAAATTTTTCATGAGATGTTCCACCTGTCAGCAGGTGAAGGCGGAGCATCAGTGACCAATATGGATTTTGCGGTAGTTACCCATTCCTGAGTGGAAATGGAACAATATCATGATGGACTTCATGAGGGGTTTTCTGAGGTTGCCTCAAGGGAATGATGTAGTTTGGATTGTCATTGATATAGTCATGAAGGTTTCTCACTTCTTGCCAATTAAAGAGACCTTCAGTTTTGATGAGTTGGGTATGTTGTACATCCAGGATATTGTACGTCTATATGGGGTAATACACTCTATTTTTCAGATAGGGATGTACATTTTACTTATCGGGTCTGGCATGGGCTATAGAAGGCTTTGGGTACATAGGTACTTTTGATTACAACTCACCACCCGCAGATAGATGGCTAGTCCGAGCGTACAATTCAGGTACTTGAGGACATGCTTCGAGCACACATCCTGAATTTTAGAGGTTTTTGGGAAAATAACATATGTCTTGTGTGTTTTTCCTACAATAATAGTTTTCAAGAAACTATTCAGATGGTACCTTATGAGGATTTTTACAATAGGCCATGCCGATCACTCTTATGCTGGATAGAGGCAGGAGAGGCAGCTGTGATGGGATCTCGACTTGTCCAGGAGACCACATAGTAGATAGAGTTGATTCAGAAGAGGATGGCTACTGCACAGTCATGACATAAGTCTTATGCTGATCGACGGAGACGACCTCTAGAGTTTGAGGTCGGAGATCAGGTTTTCTTGTATGTCACACCGAGCTTGGGACATAGTAGGATTATGAGGCAGGGTAAGCTTTCACCGAGGTACGTTGGGCCATTTGAGGTGTTGGAGAGAGTGGGGTCAGTTTCTTATTAGTTGTAGTTAACTCAGAGGTATCAGGATATGCATGATTTCTTCCATGTTTCTTAGATTTGATGTTACTTCTCAGACCCGTCTCATGTTTTTCAACCCGAAGAGGTTGATTTAGAGGTGGAATCCTCATTCGGGGAGCATATTATCTAGATTTTTGATCGTAGTATGAAGGTTCTCCGTGGCTGGTCTATTTCTCTAGTATGAGTGTTATGGAAGCACATGCAAGTACATGATGAGACTTTGGAGAGGGAGGATGATGTACGATCACAGTGGCCAGAGTTTTTCATGGATTCTTCTTATACGCCGCCTTGATTGGGAAATTTGGTGACAAATTAATTTAATGGGGGAAGTTTTAAGAACTTGGATCTTCTTTTATGTATGTCTTTCTCTTTTATAGTGTTTTTGAGAAAAAGAGGAGTTTCTGAATTTTTTTTAAGTACACGCCATGTACTTATATGTACACACCATGTACTCAGTTACCACACGTATCCGTGTGCTAGCCATGTAACAGCCGAGCACACAACCATGTGTGGTGACCTGGAGGCTGCCTAAAGCGGGTCCTGATAAAGGAAAGTACATGCCGTGTACTTTTAAAGTACATGCTATGTACTTTTTTTCATTAAACGGACCAGGGTCACGTCTAATTGGTAGAAGTTTATTTTTCTTCGCCTTCTTTGACTGAGAGCGTCCGCATGACAATGATCCTTCCATGAGCCCTCGATCGAGCATCGATTCTCCAATTCAACCTCCATCAATTGCGTTGGGATTACCACGATAAGCTCTTCCTTCTTTTAGAGCTTCATTTCCTGATTCCTCTTATTTAAAGAGTTATCCTCGGTTGAGTGTTTTTAGCATTTTTGTAGATCTACAGTGTTCTTGGGTGATTCAAGGATTGAGGTTCACATATAGTGATCTTAAAACACCGAGGTAGGTGGTTTGTGACTTTTTGTAGATAGTTTTTGAGTTATATGTTCAAAAGTTACCAATACCCTTGATTGGGGTATTGCGTGTTTAGGGTTTTGACCCAGTTAATTACTATCATGCTTAGAATGCTTGAGTAGAGGTTAATTTTTGTGAATATGGTTATTTACCATGTTATGGATGTGTTTTTCCATGCTTGTACCATTTATGACAATTTGGTCTAGTTTTTCCTGTTAGGATATTGATTTGTTTTTCATGCCTCATACTGTAGGATGAAGTGATTGTACTCTGACATGCTGTTATGATGTAGACTATTTAGCCAAGTAGTTCTTAAGGTTTACTTTGGATTCTATGCATTTCTATGCTTGATTGACTTACATAGGTCCGTGAGAACCTGGTGTAGTAGACCATTGGGAGAATGGATGTTGTGGGCTTCTCCAGAGTGTCTGTTTACTGTTACAATGTGAGACCATATGAGGAATTAATGTAAGTGCTTCCTCAGAGTGTCTGTAGTTCCTTGATGTAGGCCACATGGGGAATGAGATGTTGAGTGCTTCCCCAGAGCGCATTTTAGTTACCAATATGAGACTAGAGGGGGAATTGACGGTGAGTGCTTCCTCAGAGAGTCTATGCTTAAGCTGAACCAGAGGGGTTATACTGTGTGTACTTCCCAAAGGGTTGCTTGTTCTTGTTTGGTTGAACCAGAGGGGTTAGGCTATGAGTACTCCTAGAGGGTTACCTGATTTTTTTAGCTGCTTATTTGATATATGAAATTGAATGCATTTGAACTGTAATATTGTTTACTTTTGAGTACTTCCTTGTTTACTGCTTCATATTGATTATTGTCTGCCATATATATTCACTGACTGTTAGTCATAGATCTGTGGTTGGTTTCCTACTGAGATTTAGTCTCACACCCTATTTAGGCCTTGTTTTTGGGCCCAAACAGATTATAATTCTATAGGTATAGATAAGAGAAAGCACCCTTCTACTTCAGGCACTTGATTGCTGAGGAGCTGGAGAGCATGAGACCAAACTGAGGCTTGCGATGCTTTTGGAGTTTATCTTTTTTCTTTTGAACTTTGGTCATTTAAATATTCCATCATTTTGACTTGTTTGGATACTTTTCTAGACTTTTGTATCATGCATCATTTTATATATGTGCTCCATTTGTTTATTACCTTAGTCTTCCGCTGTTTGTTGATGTATAGTTTTATTATGCTTCCGCTATTGTATATCCATTTACTTACACTATGTTACTCTACTAATGAGGGCATAGTTTCCCCACTATCACACCTAAGGCCCTCACTGCTAGTCGGCAGGCTCTGGCGTTCGTGGAAATGCACTTGAGGCCATGTGACCAACCAGGTATGGGGTGCCTCTGGGCGGCTCCCTGCACCAGGATGTTACACCAAATACCACCAAATGGATATGAATTTGAAAATAAGATATGATAATGTTGTAATATAATAATATTATATAATTTAGACAATCTTTGATAATATTTTTAACTTTTTCATTTTCATTAGTCTTCAGTAACCCTATTTTAATTTTAAATATGATAATAACGTTTTCCATAATAAATGATTCTAATTTATACTTATATGAAGTTAGTTAGACCATAAATTAAAAATTTATTAAATTTTATGCTATATAATAATTTTTTTTATTTTTAAAATAAATTTTAATTATTTTTAAATAATTTAATAGATTAGTATTTTGATAAAATATCATTAATGTCAATTTTATAACTATTCATTAAATTGACATTAAGAAATTTGAGGGAATAATATAAATTCAAACATAATATTTTAATAAACCCCTAATATTTCATAATCATCTATAAAAATATTGAATCACCATAATTAATTTAATTTATATTAATTTTAATATCATTTATTTGATTGTTTTATTGATTGAATAATTACTTCATCTTCATTGTATAATTATATACGATAAAAATTTATTCACTAAAAATTAAAAATAAAATTTCATGATGTATAAAAATAATTTATATTTAAATATTAATTTATAGACGATGATATATTCTGGATTAAAACATATTAAATATGACATATTTATTAAAAACATGAATGTGATATCATTGACTTTTCATTAAATAAAATATTATGTACATCAAAATCTCATTCAAATGGACCCAAAAGTCATAAATAAATTTATATCATAAAAAGAGTTTATTAATTTAAAAATGGAAACTTATATTCATTTATTACCTTAATCTATCCCCATGTGGACACAAATTATATATTTAAGACAAAGAATGTGACAATTTTTGGCTTCCATTAAATTAAATAATATATAAGTCATGTTTATGGAAAAGTGTCCATTAAAAAAAATCTATTTCGAGCATTATATTTTTAGGGTTGAATTGAATTTATCCACTAAAATTTTGGAATGTTTTAGGACCATTTTATAGTCTTTATAATTTTATTTTTTAACCCGAATTACCAAATTTACACTTTACCATGGTAATTTTTTTACCAAGGATACTATTAATTTTGGATAAAAATAAAAGGGACCTATTTAATAGATTTAATTATTATAAATCCAAATATGGAATCATATTTTTAAAATTAAAAAAACAATATATTAGAATATAATTTAAAATAAAACTGATAAAACTCCCAGAAAAATAGTTTTCCAAAAAAATACCAATTTCAAATATTTAATGTTTTAAAATAAATTCCTGTATAAAATAATTTTAAAAATCCATAATTGATAATTAAAAAAAATGAACTAATAAAAATTTTAAACTAATTCAAAACAAAATTTTACCTTATAATTACTTTAGAAGAAAATAATGTTTTCTATAAGAACCTGTATTTTCAATATCCCTTGAAAAATCAATGTTTTCAGAAAATTATAAAAAAATCATTTCACGAAAATTATGAAATAAAGATTTAAAAAATTAAATTCATTTTGTACAATACATTTTATATAAATTGTAGAAATTAATATTCACTCATAACTAGAATAAAAACTCATTCTAGAAGAAAATATATATTTGAAAAATAAAGTGACATTATAAAATATTATGTGATCATTTTTTCTAAGTGCTTACTAATACATTGATATTGAGTGAGACATTTGTATTAATTTCATAATTTTTTTAATTATTTATTCCTAAAAATTTAATGCCTATGTTATTATGAACATATAATATATCATGGTTTGCCTAAACTTGCTACTTCATGAAACAAAAACTATCAAAAAAACCCTGAAATTTAAAAATATATTTCATAAAAATATTAGGGTGTTCGAGTCAAAATACTCTCATCCAATAAAAATTAGGAAAGTTTTATTCATTGTTTCAACTTTACCATTTAAGTTTAACTCTGTTTACTCATGTGAAAATTTTGTTATCTTTCAAATTAATATTTAGATATGAAATTATCATCTTTTTAACCTTATATAAAAAAATATTAGTGATATTAAAGAGAAGTGTGTGACATGATGCCTTTATTCAGTTCAAAGAGTAATATAAAGTTCAATAACTATTAAAAATGGAACCAATTTTCCTTATATTTGTGAATTGTATGGAAATGGATGAACTCCATTAATCAAATTGGATAAATTAATGCGTTATATAAATTTTAAATCCTTATCACATTAATTTTTAATATTAATTACACGATTTAGACTTTTTTATGGTGATAAATTTTACCACTTTTTCTATTATTAATGTCAAAAATAGAAAGGCACTTATTTCAAAATTTTCACACTCTAAATTATATATATGGAATCCATTTTCTCAGATTATATTCATAAATTTGGAACAAACAAATTTATGATGAAAAGAAAAAATGTAATGAAAAATAGTTTTTTAGAAAAATGCATTTGAAGTCTAAAAATAAATGTTTACCTAAATTATGTTTAATAATGAATGAAATATAATTAATTAAATTATTTATATCTAATTGAATATTATGTAAATTTAGGATTTTCTTCAATGAAATATGGGGATTTTTTAATAAAAATAGATGAATGTTTTACACAATTTTGTAATATTCACTATTCAAAAAAACATAAATCATTTCAGAAAAAATTACAAAACATCAACCTCAGTAATATTAAAATTTTTAAATAAAGAACGATATATTTTTTCACATAATAATATATTATTATGTTTTCTTGGATCATTTAATCTCATTATCACATAAAAATAAATATTAATATGATTTTTTAAAGAAAAATATATCATAAAACCATTGAATGTTATATTCTCCCAACATAAAATATTTTTTCCCTTGAAATTATGTCACATAGATACAAAAAATTGAGGAAAATTATACCTCATCACATCCTTGGGATCCAATGTATCTTACAAAGCTTTATGGTTTTTTCATAATTTATTGACCAAATGGGTGATCTTGTTTCGTATAACTTTATCTCTATTATATATAATTTCCAATGGTTGTTCCTTATAAGATGAATCATGCTACAATGGTATGGTCATTGAGTTCATTATATGTGAAGGATCATGTATATATATTTTCAAGATATATACATGAATAAAATACTGAACATGGGAGATATTGTTTGGATGTGCCATGTGATAAGTAATTTTCTAAATATGATACCTATTTTGAAAGGGATCAATATTTATTGTGCTCACAATTCCTTTCATTCCAAATATAATAACCATATTCTAATGTTATATTTGTGGGAAGACATTATCACTAAATTTTAACTCTTTAAATCTCTTATAATGTTCAACATAAAATTTTTATAAGCTATGATATGCCTTTATGTGTTGTTGAATGAATCTAACAATCTCTACCATTTACACAACTAGATCATTCCCCAATAGCATTCTTTCTCTATATTCATCCCAACATGTTGGGGTTATGTATATCCTTCAAGAGAGGGATTCATAAGGATTCATCTAAATAAATTAGTTTAAGATATTATAGTAATAATATTCTACCAAATAAAAGTGTGTAAATCAAATACCATTGAAATCCATATAGAAATTAATCAATATTTCTTATAGGGGATGAATGGTCCAATCATTCCTTCCTTATTTCTAATAATTATAATATGTAATGAGACACAATTTTCTATCTATTTCTTATTGAAGGGTTCACTATAACATTGATGTAATTCATACATCCCGATCAGATAAAATTTATAATAGTACTCCTAGTGGTATTACAACACTCTTAATGTATAACATAGTAAGTAGATCAAGTGAGATATCATCAATAATAGTGATAAAATTCACTTATTTCAAAAGGTGATTGAATATAACTCAAACAACACCATTCCATTTTCATTTATTTGTGGAGTCCTATACTGAAATCTATGGAAATTTCTTCCCATTTCCATTATAGTTTGGGTAATAGTTTTAACATCCCCTTGGAGATCTTTCTATCAACATTAACTTTTTAACACAATAGATATCAAGATTCATAATCAATAATATCCATTTTCATTTTATCACAAATAAAATAAAAATTTAGATCATTATAAATCTTTGAACTTCCTTAATTAATGTAGTTTGAGAAACTTTGAGATTTATACAATATATTCTTCATCAATTTTTTAGTGATGGGACACATAATCGGTTGTATAAAATTATCAATCAAGTGTTATCATCCAAAAACTTAGGAACAATCTTCTCCTTAATTAATTCTATATATTCCTTGCAATCATTCTTAATCAACTCTTGGATGGAGTTTTGATCATTTACTTAAGAAATATTAGATATTACCCAATTCCTCAAGAAATAAATGTCAAACTTCTAAAAAACCATAATTATTGGATGTAATTAAAATCTCATTATGGAAAAAGTAGCATAAAATCTCTGACTTAAATAATTAGTCATCTTTTCCTCCTTCTCAAGTTTAAATCTATTGAGTATTTATAATCATTCATTAACACCAACCATATACTCTAGTTAATATTATATTATTTCATTATAAATATAAACTTAAATATTTTATGATAAGAATATATATCACACCTTTTACCATATAGATAATTCCACCATATTATCAATTAAACAATTACAACTTCCAACTCATAATCACATGTAAAATAATTCTACATAATAATTATTAATTCATGAGAGTAAAATTATATCATAATGTCATTATAAATGATGGAGAAACCTAATACCTTTATTAATGAATCACTATAGATCATAAACCCTTATATACTACTGGGTAGTGTAAACACATTCACAGTAACCATATTTATAATACTATACTTTAAATTATTCTAACATTCAATATTCTATAGGAACATATCCCGATTTTAAGAAAACATATATAGTGGACAAAATAGTCATGAAAAAATTGTCATAAGGCATCAATAATATTATTCCATCCCCTTAAAATAATAGATCTTGGTTATAGGGATTGGACTTTTGTAATGAAACAGACCCATCTAGGCTATTACTTTGTAAAAAACCAATGTTTGGGGTGTTCTGGGGGCCTGTTGGTGACTCATTCCTAGAGTTAGCCAAAAATCCAATTTTAACTATTGGCATCGGTGAGTCAGGGGTGTTGGCTTTGATGAGTCAGGGACATCATCATCAGTGATTCAAGGCATCGAAATTGGTGAGTAAGCGGTGTTAGAATAAGTAGGTCAAGCCATCGGTAGGTCAAACTATCTATAGGTCAAGGCATCAGTGAGTTAGAGGTATCACCATTGGTGAGGCAAGGCATCGGTAGGTCAAGGCGTCAGTAGGTCAGAGCGTCGGTAGGTCATGGTGTCAATAGGTTATTGCATCGGTAGCTCGACTTTGGTGGCTCAGTGTCGGTAGGTCGCATCGATAGCTCACCCATTGGTGGTTCAATGTTTGTGAATCACCCGTCAGTGATTCATTTTACAATTTTTCATAGTTTTTTTTGTTTTTCCCATCTTATGACTTATTTGATGTAAACCGAGATTAAAGCCTTTTTTGAGTTTTTTAAGGGCGTTTTAAAGGATATTAACTGTATCTATAATATCCTAATGCTCTAGAGACTTTTATATATTCAAAATACACAATCTTGACCACGATCCCATGATTAATGGATTTTGAATCCGTTATTCCTTTAAAATAATATCTGGATCTTCAAAGTCGGGACCTTCCCTTCCCAGTGTGTTTTCCATTCCCTCTTGGTGAACCTAAAGTATTTCTCTATAGACAAGTTATAATCCAGTGCTAGAGCCTCCCGACTACTCAGTTTTTTTAGAGTTTCCTACTTTTCGCACGATCCCTTATTCTAGGTGCAAAGAGGAGTTTTGGTCACCTATTGTTTCAAGTAGGTATTTCTTCTATCTCTCTTTAATTATGAATCATTCAGAGTGGGTGTACTAATGATTCCTTATGAATAATGGGTGAATATTTTCCTAAAACAAGAAATAAATATGAAGGAAATATGATCAAAAGATAACCGGGGTTAATAACATAACGGGATGGGAGTAGACCGATGTTTGATCACCAATTTTATTATGTTATCTTTGTTTCTTTTATAGATTATTATGGATATCTGCCTTATGAAAATCATGGTCATTAGTGGTAATTGCTTTTTCACTGGTGATATCTTCTTTTGTTATGATACTTGACAAAGGTCTTTAACATGAATTCTGTTAACCACATATACTTGGCTAATTAGAATGAATTCCCCAAGATCAAACCTATTGCGTGACCACCCTAGCTATTTTAAATTGTAATTAAAAAACACTCTTGCTAAACCTGTACATGTTGTTATGGATTGATGGTTGTTTCTATGGGGATTTGTGTATGGGGTGGTATAGGGGGCATGTTGGTATCCCAGTTCGAGAGACTCATTGATTGTGGAATGGATGGACTTGTAGGTAGTGTGACTGCATTTGTTGTATTATGGCTATGTAATGACATTGGGCAGTGGTATTGCAGTGAGTTTATGAACTTGTTATGAAGTGGGACTACATCTAGGAAATGTTTGGGGTAGTGGGGCTGCAGGAATGGGTTTTTAGTGGAGTATTGTGTGGTACAACCAGGAGGAATGACAGTTAAAAATGGTAGAACATGTGTTTAGGAAGAACGAGGGTGTCTAATGGGAATTAATTTTGGATGTTCTCTATTGTTTTATAAATGGGTGTTAAAATGTAAGTGTTTTAACTTGGTCCCTCTTTCCTTGTTTAATGTTGGTAGTGCTAAAGATTTAAGTGAGTTGGTTGTTGTGTGTTTAGTTAATCAGGATCCTCAACTTTTGAGCTAGTTGCAGATTTTGTGCTCGGTAGTTTCCCCGAGTAGTGTTAGAATAAACTAAAGTGAACCCCTTAATTAATAAATGGAAATTGGTTAAATGAAAAAGGGGTTGGGTTATTCTTTAGAAGTTACAATTTGTGTGATTATGCATATAGGTGTAGCAGTAAAGGTGGTTCTGGTGGTCTGGTTAGTTGTTTTGAGGACCCATAATATGGGATGAGTGTTTGTTTACTTATATGTAAAAATTTTAGTTTCTTGTGATTTCTATAGGTATACCACACTTGTTGATCACCATGTACTGAAAACCTCCAATTCATGGGTAGGGTGTCTTTTCCAACATCCCGGTGGGAGGATGAATGGATAGTTACCGAATTTCTTCTTCGCACCCTCTTCCAGGTTCTTACCGGTTGAAAATGTCCAGGCAGGCTGTAATGGATTGAATCTTACCATAGTCCAAGATCCTTTGGGCAGGTTTGTTATGGACAAGGGGCTCAGGTGTTTGTGGGCTAGTTTTTTTCCCAAGTGTCTTCGGGATGAGGCGTAGGTGTCTTCGGGTGAGAGGCGTGGTTGTGGTGGCCCAGGTGTCTACAGACAAGATATGTGGTGTGGTTGAGGCCCAGGTGTGTGTGAACAGGTTTTGGAAATGAGACTGAATTTTGGAAGAGTGGTATCATCAAGACGTTATCCAATATAAAGGAGAATATAACCAGTGGTAAAGTGGTGTGGGGTACCCAAATGTCGATGTTCCTATATTACTACCTTACTTGACATGCGTTATTTGGTGAGTGTTACTTGGTGATATTGGACTAGCTAGTAATCCTTGGTAGGTGCTTTGAGGTTCTACTATTCTCTCATAGGGGAATTAGTATGTTCCCCCACTTGTGTATTAGTAGCTCTAGTTTTTCCCACTGGGTATACTTGTATAATCACCCTACATTTTAAAACACTTTTCAGGTTTCTAGGAGGAATTTAAGGACTGTGATAGACTTTACGCGCTCAGGCGTCGAGATAGTTTTCATGATGCTATTTAGCCCTTTTCTTTTGGTACTTTAGTTGTAATTTTTTTGCAGTTATGTTTGAACATTCATATGGGAATTGTTTTTTTATTTATTCTTAACTTTACTTTGGTGTTTTTTGGGATTTTACCATCTTATCTTCCGATCATGTTTTCATTAAAAAGGGTAATTCCTTCCATTATGTGTGAGATTCTATACCCTTGGTGGTAGTCACCACTCCAAGGCCTACTGAATGCAGGTCTCGAGGGTCATTATCTCTACTTCATTTTGAATAATCAAGTGCATGGAATCTTGTTTCCCCTTCCCTCATATCTAAGAAGGTGGGTCTTAAAAAAATGGTAGCAGAGTTAGGTTAAGAGATAGGATGGAGTTCAGAGTTAGGAACAATGAGGATTGCATGAGATGGTAGGGAAATAGTGTTACGAAATCATGGTGCATGAAATAGTCCATGGAAGACCGGCTAAGACAAGGTATTTTAGGCCCCCCCCCCCGTGATTCGATGCAAGGAATCTGAGCCTACCGAATGACTAAGTTAGGCTACACTGATTGTAGAGTAAAGACCCTAGGAATGGTACATACATCGTAATGACTTGTGTTATTGTGTGTCTTGGTTGTTTTGGGAATTCAAAATAAATGAAGAGTTAAAATGAATTAAAATGAAAATTTCAATACTACCCGAGTTTATGAGTTCCTTGTTTTCCCTTTTTAGCTATGGCACAGGGACGTCTCCCACATGTGGTACGAGCTATTGAGTCCCAGTAGGATGACCCGATTGATCAGTGGAGGGACGATCGAGAGGAGGATGATGACTTGTGTAAAATGAACCTTCGTTCTTTCTAGCGAAAAAACCCAGGGAAGTACAAAGGTTGCATTTTAGACTTAGAGATGGAGGGTTGGGTTGAGGAGTTGACAATCACCTTTACCATGATCCGGCCTCCGATGGAGTACTCAGTTCTGTTGGTAGTCAACAAAATGAGGGGAGTAGCATGTCAGTGGTGTACACTCTACCTCGAGGAAGGGAAAGAGACTGATGTTTTGTGGGATTACTTTGAGAAGGAGTTTCATGTGGAGTTCCTCTACTCGATGAAGAGGGATGAGAAGAGGCAAGAGATGATCTCCCTCTAGTAGGGGAGTATGTCAGTGAGGTAATTGGGGATCATGTTCAAGGATCTCTAATGCTTTGCTCTGGATCTCATTCCGATTGAGGATTCTCAGAAAACATGCTTAGTGGAGGCACTCCGACCTTCTCTTTAGTATTTCATCACTTCCTTTACCCTACCAATGTACTTAAAATATCAGAAGAAGGCCGAAGTAGTAGAGAGGAGGCACTCGTAGGGAGGTGTACCCTATTAGGGGAGCCATCAGAGTTCATCCAAGGGGAAGGCAGTCAGTAGTAGGTCTCCGATGTTAGGTCCTTCCAGGTTTCATCTAGCGGGGATTAAGTCTCAGAAGTTCCAGCTCCAATCTTCTGGTCCTTTTCCTTTACCCATGGGCTCAGTACCGGAGTTCTTTATCTATGGAGGCCATGGACATATTCGGAAATAGTGCCTAGTTCGAGCACAGTATGGTGGGGGTGGGTTGGTTTAGTTCTGACCTCAACAATAGTAGTTTCTAGTTAGGACTTTCCAATAGTAGGGGTAGAGGGATCTCGCTCCACTGAGGGTAAATGGTGCTGGAGGAGGCCATCCTCATGGTGCTCCTTAGGGACATAGACCAAGGCATGGTCAGGGAGGTAGATGACAACAAAGAAGTAGAGGAGATGGGCATGGGTAG
Source organism: Viscum album (assembly GCA_963277665.1). NCBI lineage: Eukaryota > Viridiplantae > Streptophyta > Magnoliopsida > Santalales > Viscaceae > Viscum > Viscum album. Next base: position 495,678,139 of record OY728151.1, on the reverse strand, counting down.
TTGCACGCCCCTAAGGCATCAGTTCCAGTAGGGGAGAGGTTGTTCAAGGTACAATTAGTCTGTTTAGTACTATTTCATGTGCTTTGTTTGATTCAGGAGATTTGTACTTTTTTGTTACACCCAGTCTAGCCCATGCATTGAGACTAGACATAGAGTTAATTTTCATTACCCTAGTGATAATTACACTAGTTAGAGGTCAGAACAATTTGTTTGATGTTTTTTGGGGATGTAGACTGATTTAGGGGCCGCATCAGTCCAGTGGGGATGTTCTTTTGCTACAAATGTCACTATACAATGTCGTCCTAGTCATATAATGGCTGTTCTATATGAGCTCCATTATTGATTGCTTCTAGAGAAGAGTTATGTTTTCTGATGTGGATGACTAGAGTGTAGTTTTCGTTGGTGAACGGGGATGTCAGGTGGGCATTCGGTGTGTGGATCCACTTATCTCATTTTTAGTCAAGATTTTAGTTGATTCAGCAGATACATAGATGGTGGCAGTCTTAGGGGTTGTCAGTGAGTTCCTATATGTTGTCTTGGAAGAGGTTGTGACTTTACCCCCTCGACATGTCGTTGATTTCGGGATGGACTTACAACCCAGTTCTCTTCTAATTTCAATGGATCCCTATCAAATGTTTCATTTTGAGTTATAGGAGTTGCAGATTCAGGATGATGACCTGATGAAGAAGGCTTTAATCTGGACGAGTGTGTCACCATGGGGCACTCCAGTCTTGTTCACTAAGAAGGAAGATGATGGTCTAGGACTGTACATAGACTATCAAAGACTGAATCAGGTGAAGACCAAGAACCGTTACCCCCTTACGAGGATCTATGATCTTTTCGACCAACTGAAGGGAGTAGGTTGGTTCTTTAAGATTGATCTATGGTTTGGATATCACCAGTTGAGAGTGAAAGAGGGTGGCATCTGGAAGACTACATTCAATTATGGGTATGGACACTTCTAATTTTTAGTCATTTCCTTCAGTGTTATGAATGAACTAGCTGCGCCCATGGGACTCATGAACTATGTATTCCACAAGTTCTGGGACTGGTTCATCATTGTGTTCATTGAAAACATACTGATTTACTAAAGGTATGAGGAGGGGCATGAAGAACATATGAGGACTATCTTGGAGGTCCTCGAACACCACCAACTATATAGAAACTTGTACAAGTGAAATTTCTAGATGTAAGAGGTGAACATACTTGTAAATGTGGTGTCTCGACAGGGGATAGCAGCAAAACCATCAAAGTCTGAAGAAATTTTCTTGGGAAAGAACCAAGAATGTAAAAGAGGTCCATAGATTCCTTGTTCTGGCGGTCTATTACCGAAGTTTTGTACCCAACTTCTCTTGAGTTGGAGCTTTGTTGTCAGCCTTGACTAGAAAATTCCCGACCTTCATGTGGAGCAAAAAATATGAGACAGATTTCAGCTACCTGAAGGGGAAGTTGGTTAGTTCCCCAGTGCTTAGGTTTCTAGTGGAAGGGGTGATGTTCAAGGTATTGTACGATGCTTCTGACCTAGGTTTGAGGTTTTTACTAATGCAATAACAAGGAGTAATCTCTTATGGAACCAGACAGTTATGTAAACATGAACGTAACTATGCCACTCATGATTTGGAGCTTTCCGCAGTCTTGTTCATGCTAATGTTGTGGGGACATTACCACATCAGGGAGCACTTTGTTGTCTTCACAGATCACAAGAGTTTGAGGTATATCTTCTCCCAGTGAGACCTGGACTTGCGGTAGTAGAGGTGGATGGAGTTTCTTCAAGACTACAACTTTGATATCTCTTATACCTTAGGAAAATGTAATGTGGTGGACGATGCCTTAAGCAGGAAGTTAGAGAAATAGGTAGTTCAGGAATAAAAAAATTCTTGGAAGGCGATGGAGGAGTTGGTTGATTTGCATCTAGATGCAAAAGTGGATGGTGGCAGAGGCTGTCTATTTCATATGGCAATGCAATCTTACTTGGTGCGGAATGTGGAGGAGTCTCAGTGGGGAGACTCAGAGACTAAAGTGTTCTGTGACCACGTTGACCAAGGTAAAGATCCAGAAGTATGGTTAGTGGATTGTCAGAATTGGATGTTATTTCATGGGAATCTATTTTTCCAAGTGATAATGCGAGAGGGAGTTATCTGTGAGTTCCATATCTCACCCCTGGGGGTGCTTCCAATAGTCTCTAAGATGTAATAAGGCTTGAGTGAATAGTTTCATGGCCCAGGGTGAAGTTGGGAATGGCTAAGTTTGTGGAAAGGTGCCTAGTGTGTCAGTAGGTGAAGGTTGAGCACCATGTTCTTGAAGTTCTGTTGCATCCCTTAGAGGATATAGAGTGGAAATGGGATGAAATTTCAATGTATTTCTTCACAAAATTACCCAGGACTCTGAGAAGTTGTGATGCTATCTAGGTAATGGTGGATCAATTGACTAAATTAGCTCACTTTTTGGAAATCAAGTAGTTGATCGCAGTAGATTCCTTAGCAAGGAGGTATGTAGATGAGGTAGTGATGCTACATGGAGTTTCAAGATCCATTGTCTCATATTAGGATACATGTTTTACATTGTGAGTTTGGAGGGGATTTGAACATGAATTTGTCACCCAGTTACATCTTAACACTAATTTCCACCCTCAGACAGATGTGCATATAGAGAGGACCATCCAGACATTGGAGGATATACTGAAGGTGTGTGTCTTGGACTTCAGAGGATCATGGGTATGGAACTTTCTCATGGTAGAGTTCTCTTACAATAATAACTATCACTCTACCATTGGAATGTCAAAATTCTAGGTTTTGTATAGAATTCTATATAATCCACCAGTATGTTGGAAAAAGGTTAGGGAAGTATCCATTCTTGGACCAGAGGTAGTGTGATACATGATGAAGAAGGTTCAGTTTGTGCGTGAGAGGATGAAGGTGGATTAGGATCGGAATAAGTCACATGCTGATCATAGGAGTAGGCCCTTGGAGTTTGATGTTAGGGACCAGGTGTTCTTAAAGGTTTCCCCTAGGCATGGGAAGTGAAGGTTCGGTAAGGGTAGAAAGCTCTCTCTTAGGTTCATTGAACCTTTTGAGGTGTTGGGACGAGTTGGTGAGGTGGAATATCAGTTGGAATTCCCAACGAAGTTGGAGAGGATCCACAACATCATTCATGTCTCTCATCTTCATTGGTATCTATATGATGACTCCCATGTCATTGACTAGGGAGAGTTAGATATCAAGGACGATGCGACGTTCATGGAGAGTCCAGTGGAGATCTAGGACCATCGTGAGAAGGTGCTTCGTGGACGGACCATTCCTTTGGTTTTTGAGTTATGGTGGCATAGAGTCCTTGAGGAGAGTACTTGGGAGTAGAAGGCACAAATGTATGTCCAGTACCCAGAGCAGTTATGAGTTTTTTCTCTCAGGTTTTTCTTTGTTCTTTAATTACAATGTAATGATTAACCATGTTTGTTATCGAGTGCATTGTTCCCTTGTTCTCAATTTGGTGTGTGAAAAGAACTAACTTTGGGTAGGGGTGGACTTGATCTCTAATCAAGATGCATTAATGAGGATGTGATTAATCCTGTGAGGGAGAGTCAGTACCACCGAAAGCAGATAGTATATTGACATGGGGGAAGAAACTTCCTAATCCATGTGTTTGGATAGTGTGACCTTTGGTGTTTGTGTGGTTGTTTGAGACAGTGGGGCCTTAGTGTTTGTACAGTTCTTCAGGAGAGAAATGAAAAGGAGGTTTCCTTGGATTTTGAGTTTTCTACTCTAGTTTTTGAATAATGCAGGGGTAGTTTTTCCCTGAGATGTTTCTTGCGGGGTAGTTGTTTATACCCCTCTTTATTATGGTTTAGTTTTGAGTTATAGAGGATGAGAATAGTATGTGAGGTAACTAATGTAATGAAATAGACCCCTACCGACCATTACTTTATGAAAAACTGTTGTTTGGGGAGTTCTAGGGTCTTTTTGGTGACTCATTTTGAGATTTAGCCAAAAATCCAGTTTGAACCATCAACATCGGTGAGTCAGGGGCGTTGGCATCGGTGAGTCAGGGGTGTCGACATCAGTGGGTCGAGGCATTGGCATCAGTGAGTCAGGGGAATCAACATCGATTGGTCAAGGAATTAGTAGGCTAAGGTGTCGATAGGTCAAGGTATTAGTGAGTTATAGGTGTCAACATCAGTGCATCGAGACATCAATAGGTTGAGGCATCAATTGGTCAGAACGTCAGTAAGTTAGGACGTCGGTAGGTCATTGCGTCGGTAGCTCTGCATCGATGGATCAATGTTGGTAGGTCACATCGGTAGCTCACCCATTGGTGGATCAACATTAGTGACTTACCCATCAGTGACTCATTTTCTTATTTTTCCAGTTTTTCCCAGTTTTTTAGTTTCTCCCCTCTTACGTCTTATTTGATGTAAACTATGTTTAAAGCCTTGTTTCTTAAATTTTTAGGGAATTTTAAAGGATATTAAGTATATCTATAATTATCTAATGCTCTGGGGACTTTAATATATTAAAACCACGTAATCTTGACCATAATACCATAGTTAATGGATTTTAAAACCATTATTCCTTTAAAATAGGATTTGGATATGACCTTCCCTTACCAACATGTTTTTCATTCTCTCTTGGTGCACCAAAAGAATTCCTCTCTAGAAGAGTCATATGCCTATACTATATCCCCCTTCTACTTAGTTTTCTTGGAGTTTCCTACTAATCATGTGATCCCCTGTTCTATAATCAAAGAGAATTTTTGGTCGCCTGTTGTTTCAAGTAGGGATTTGTTCTACCTCTCTTCAATTGTGCATCATGCAGGGTGGGTGTAATAATGATTCCTTGTGAAGAACCAGTAAATAATTTTCTTAAAATGATAAATAAATAAGAACGGAATATGATCAAAAGATAACGCGGGTTAATAACATAACAAATTGGGAGCAGACCGATGTTTGATCTCCTATTTTATTATGTTATCTTTTTTTTTTATTTTATGGATTTTTGTGGATGTATGACTTTTAAAATCCATGTCCATTGGGGATATTTTCTTGGGAACTAATGATATCCGATTTTATCATGATACTTGATAAATTGTTATAACATGAATTCTTTTAATCTCATATACTTGGCTAATTGAAATGGATTCCCCAAGATCAAACCTGTTGCATGATCACCCTTGTTATTTTAAAGTGGAATTAAAAACCCTCTTGCTAAAACTAAACATGCTGTTGTAGATTATTGGTTTTTTCTATAGGTATTTGTGTATGGGGTGGTATAGGGGGCATGTTGGTATCCCAGTTTTAGAGACTGATTGATTGTGGAATGGATGGACTTATAGGTAGTGGGACTGCCTTTGTTGTATTGTGGCCATAGAACGATGTTGGGAAGTGGGATTTCATTGTGGTTATGAAATTGTTATGTAGTGGGACTGAGTCTTGGAAATATTTGGGGCAACGGGGCTATAGGGACAGGCTGTGAGAGTAGGATTGTGTGGTATAAACTTGAAGAATGATAGTTGGAAATGGTTGAACAAGTGTCAAGGAAGAATGGTGGGGGGGGGGGGGGGGGTGTATTAGGACCACATTTTGGTTGTTCTCTATTGTTTTTATAAATGGGTGTTTAAATGTAAAAGTTTTACCTTGGTCCCTATTTCATTGTTTAATGTTGGTAGTACTGAAGAGCGAAGTGAGTTAGATACTGTGCATTTTGTTAATCAGTCTCCTCACCTTCTGAGGTGGTTGCAAATGTTGTGCTCGGTAGTTACCCCAGGTAGTGCTGGAATAAACTAAATTGAACCTCTAAATTAATAAATGGAAAGTGGTTAAAAGAAAAAGGGGTTGGTTTATGCTTTGGAATTGGCTATTTGTGTGATTGTGCATATAGGGGTAGCAGTAAAGGTGGTTCTGGTGGTCTGGTTGGTTGTTTTAAGGACCCATATGATGGGTTGAGTGTTTGTTTACTTATATGTATAAATTTTAGTTTCCTATGATTTCTATATGCACTCCAACCTTATTGAGAACCATGTGCCGAACAAATCCATTTCATGGGGGAGGGTGTCTTTCCAAACATCTTGGTGGGTGGATGGATGGAGGGTTATAGACTTTCTTCCTCGCACCCTCTTCTGGGTTCTTACCATTAAAGCATATCCGGGCAAGATGTAATGGCTTAAGGCTTACCATAATCCAAGATCCTTTAGGTATGTTTATTGTGGACGAGGGGCTCAGATGTTTGCATGCTAGGTTTGTTTTTCAAAGGGTCTTTGGGATGAGGCCCAGGTGTCTTCATGAGAGAGGCATGGTTGTGGTGGCCTAGGTGTCTGTGGGTGATATGTGTGGTGTGGTAGAGGCCCAGGTGTGCGTGGGTAGGTTGTGGTAGTGGGACTACATTTTGGAAGAGTGGTAGCGTCAAGACATTAGCTATTTGGAATGAGCAGATAACCATTAGGAAATTGGTGTGGGGTACCTAAATGTCGATGTGATTATATTAATACCTTACTTAACATGCGTTATTTGGTGAGTGAGCCTTGGTGAGGCTGGGATGGATAATACTCCTTGGTTGGTGATTTTAGGTTCTACTATTCTCTCATAAGGGCATTAGTTTATCCCCCCACTTGTGCATGAGTTGATTTAGTTTTATTACTGGGTATACTTGTATACTCACCCTACGTCTGTAAAACTCTTTTCAAGTTTCTAGGTGGAATTTGAGGACCGTGATGGAATTTAGTATATCGGGTGTTGGGATAGTTTTCATGTTGCTGTTTAGACCTTTTCTTTTGGTTCTTGTTTAAGTAATTTGGTTGTATATTTGTTGTAGTTACATTTGAACATGCATATAGGAATGGTTTTTGGATTTACTTTTACCATTAATTTTGTATTTTTTGGGATTTTACCGTCTTATCTCCCAATCCTATTTTCATTAAAAAGGGAAATGCCTTCCATCTTGTGTGAGATTCTATACCCTTGGTGCTAGTCGCCACTCCAGGGCCTACTGAAGGCAGGTCTCGGGGGTCATTATCTCTCCTTCATGTTTAAGAAGGAAAGGCTTGAAACCTTTCTTCCCCTTACCTCATCTTGAAGAAGGCAGGTCATGATAACATTTCTTAATAAATTTATTCTTTGAATGATCCAATAATATTCACTCAGTACAAATTATATTTCCTAGAAATGAGACCTTTTTTTCAAAAAGTCACAACTGGTACATCTGGAATATAACTGATCCTTCTTTAGGGACTTTAACACACTTCTCAAATATTTTTTATTATCTTTCTTATAACTTGATTATTTAATAACATAATCTATAAGTATTAATATAATCAGATCAAGGAAATATCAAAAGACTTTATTCATTATATCCCTAAAGATATAAAGTGAATTGGTATGTATAAATTAAACTACTATAAAATCATACATCCCATTCATCATGTGGATGTTTTTTATGGATATATCTACCTTATTAAACTATATTTAATAACATACCTATCAAATATCAATCATGTAAATATTGAACACCTTGAAAATGATCAAACACAGAATCGACACACCACAGGGGATATTTTTTCACAAAATTGATTTTTTATCACTACAAAAAAGGATCAGTAGCGGTGGTTTACTTATGAAATAGTGATGGCTTAAACCGCCACCTAATAGTTTAGAAGTGGTTATTAAAACCGCTAAGTATTGCATGGTCTCTAGTCATTTTAAGATGTTTTTTAATCATTATAAGTTTTGTTCAGTTTCGTTTATAGGGAATTTAGAAGCAGTTAATTGTTTATCTAGAAGAGGTTTTTTTATAAAAAAAATACCCAGGGGAAATATAAATAAAATAAAAAAAACACCTGTTGAACATATTAGCAGCAATTTCTTTTATTGTGGTTAAGAATAATCACCACTAAACATATTATATAAAAGGTATTTAGTAGTAGTTATATAAAACCACCTCTAAATCATATTTCGTTTTTTAAATGGAAATTAATAAGACACTATAAATATAAATAAAATAGACATATAATACACCAAAACATAAATATATGATAGACCCATAAAACATATATCATACACCCATAGTCATATACAAGCATTCAATCCTTATAACTACAATCTAAGTCAACCCATACATATGTCAATATATATAATATGTCCAATAAGAACCAATTCCCAATATACATCCATGTCATAACAACCACTGAATCTCTATGCCTCCACATCACTTCATCAACTGAAACTGACCATGTCATCTCACCAACTGTAATAGAAAAAAAATAATAAAAAAAATAATAAATCAGAATTATAGTAGAATAATTTAAATTTTTTTATCATACCACATAAACTAAGAAGCATAACAACTTCCTTATAATGAATTTCATGGATTATAATGGTCATCCTCCTATATACTGCTGACATCTATATCCTACAATTTAAACCAAGACATTTAAGAAAATAAATATGAAAGGCAAATGACAAAGAATATATTTATAAATTTTCACAAAAAAATTGTTATTTTATTATAAAAATAGAATAAAATGTAACATAAAATAAATAATATATAATGAAATTTTTTTTGAAAACATAAACATACCTATTTAAGATATGATTCCATAGTTGATACTGAAAAGGGATGAGTAAATATTCTAATTTACTTTTAAGGGAATGTACGATGTGCTTGGAATTTACGTAATAATTATTTTAATGATTTTGATATCACATCATGTCTTATATTTCAAAAACAACTTAATGGTGGTTTCCTCATGATTGAAAATCAATATGAGGTTGTTTTATATGATTTTAACCATCCCACACATGTTTTAGAGTTTTAGAACACTAAAAAAATATTTACGTCCATAATGGGGAAACCATAATTCATAATGACATGTCATTAGTTCTTACATTTCACAATAAAATATACAGTTCTTGTCCTATGATTTCAGGGTATCACCATATTGTTTTCTTAGATTAGACACCATTACACTTGTTTTTATATTATTTTATCTCTTTTATAACCACATACCATGTAATTATGATATCACCACACATATGATTGACATGTTTCCTATGTGCACATTTAAAAAAACAACCCTGCTGTGTTTTTCCCATGATTTCACAATAATCCGAGGTTGTTTCCATGGTTCTGATAATTCCACACATGTTTTAGTGTCTTAAATTACTAAAAATGTGTTTATTTCCATAATGAGAAAACTATAATTTGAAATGATATCTCTTAGGTTCATAAATTTCACAATTAAATATATGATAGTTGTCCTATGATTTTAGGGTAGTCCGACATTATTTTCCTGATTTTAACCCACAACACTTTTTTAAAGTCTTTTATACCATTTAGATATATATACCAAGTATTTTCGACCACACCGCATGTTGTATTGACATTTTTTTTGTGAATACATGTCAAAAAAACTCATATGGGGGTTTCTCATGATTTCACATCAATATAAGGTCCTTTTATATGATTTTTACTATTCCATGCACATTTTAGTGTTATAAAACACTAAAAATGTGTTTATGGACATAACTGGAAAACAATAATTCATAATGATATGTCATAAATTAATAAATTAAAAAATAAAATATATGGTCATTGTCCTATTATTTTAGTGAAATTTGACATCATTTTCTTGGTTTTGATTCCCGACACATGTTTTTAAAGGTTTTTGTGCCCTTAAAAAGTGTACACTGAGTAATTATGACTGTACCAAATGTTAGATTGATGTGTTGTATATGAGTACACATAAAAAAACTATCAGTGGTTTTCCCTGGATTTCATATCAATATGAGATCATTTTCTATAGTTTTGACCATTCCACAGAAGTTTTAGTGCTTCAAAACACTAAAAACATGTTTACATCTGTAATAGGAAAACTAAAAATCATAATTATGTGAAGTAAATTTATATATTTAAAAATTAATTATATGGTTGTTTTTATGTTATTTTAGGGAAATTTGACATTATTTTCTATGTTTTGACACCTGAATCTTAATTTTAAAGGCCTTTTTAACTTTTAGAAAAGTATACTAAGTAATTCTGACCACACTGCACATTTGATTGATGTGTTGTCTAGAATTACACATAAAAAACAACTCAGTGGGGGTTTCCCCTAATTTCTCATCAATATAAGGGGTTTTTTCAAGGGTTTTTATCATTCCACACATGTTTTAGGGTTATAAAGCACTAAAAACTCCTTTACAACCATAACTAACAAACTGAAATTCAGAATGACATGTCATCGGTTATTATATTTTACAATCAAATATACTGTCACTTTATAGTGATTTTAGGGTAATCCAATCTCATTTTACAAGTTTCCCCCCCAAACTTATTTTTAATAGTTTTTATACCTTTCAAAAGTGTATACAGAGTAAGTTTGACCACATCGCATGTTGGATTGATATTTTGTATGTGATTACTTTTCATAAAAACTCAATGATGGTTGTCCCACGATTTCACATCAATATGAGGTTGTTTTATATATTTTAACCATTCCATTTGTGTTTTAGTGTTTTAAAACACTAAAAATGCATTTATAACTATAACAGAAAAACTATAATTTGGAATGACGTGTTGTCAGTTCCTATATTTCATAATTAAATCTACAATCATTGTACTATGAATTTTGGGAAATCCAATTTAGTTTACTTAGTTTTGACTCCCTGACACAAGATTTTAAATTCATTTTAACTTTCATAAGTCTTTACTGAGTCAAAACCATGAAAAAAGTTCATATTGTTTTCAAGCATATGGATAATGATCTATAATTCATTTTTGACGTGTGAGAATAAACCGCATGTCAATCTAGCACAAGATGTTATCAGTATGACTCAACATGTGATTTTTATATATAAATATATAATTTTAGTTTTATTTATGGATTTCATATGTTTTCTTCTAAAATATGAGAATGATATATGGAATTTATAATTTACCTCAGTGGGATGAGATATAAGGCTTGAAATTTCCTCAGGTACAACGATATCAATAGGATTGAGAGAAGATGATGATAGTAGTGGTGTGCTCTAAGATTCTAATCGTCTAGGATCTTGAAATTATTTTGTTCTCAAGATTCCTATATTTAAAATGGTTAATGTATATTAAATGTATAAAAAGTGAAAATCTAAAAGATTTTTTCAAAATAAATCTAGAAGAATGTATATTTGTTCGAAAAAATTATCAATGAGAACATTTTATATATTTTCATTACCAATTTATACATTCAATTATATTAATCTTCATTATGTTTATTGTTATCAACCTCCATTATAATGAGTCCTTAATTTTCACCCTCTTTTTCATGTTTTACTATTTTGATATTTTCAGGAAAAAACTATTCAATGTTTTTTGGTTGATAATATTCAATATGAAAAAGCACAAATTGATTTACCCCCATATCATAAAATTCTATCTTCTTTAAGTGTACAAAAACACTCCAACCTTTATTTACTTTATCATCCAAATAATAAAACATCTTCAGTTGTGAAGACAAGGAAAATGGATCATGTTATGCGTGAACATCATTATCCATCAAGTGATAGAAGTTGAAAGAAGTAAAATGTAATTAATCATTCATTATACCCCACTTAGTGTTGACTCACTTTCATTTGAACTAGAAAACTAAAAAATAGCCACAATAGTTTAATTAAATTATATCATTCATATTCCCAATGTATCCCACCTCTACAAATGTAAATACACCTCTATTATAAGCTTTCAAGTCTTCTTGATGATAAATTTTATGAAACATGAATCTAGGAATATTTTAGTCATCAAATCTCTTAGCCTTCCTTAGAGGACCTTGATCCAAAAACATTAAAATCATTTAGTATTTTTCTCAATTTTCAACATTCATTATCAAGAAAAAAATATAAGTTGTTATATTTAACATAGAAAAAATAAATACATGTAAATAATATGAATATGATTATATAAATAAATGATGGGATAACCATCAACAATCTTCTTATTAACATCTTTTTTTTATTCCAACTCATTTTGAGCTTGACCCCTTAATCGCCTCTTTTTTTGGAGTTAAAATTATTCAATAAATGGATCTGTTATAACACTATTGAGTAGAATAAATCTATGTTCATGTAGCAACACCAATTCAATCAGTTTTAAATTTGAACCCATTCTAATTGGTCATCCAATAGTTGGGAATACATATGACTGATTTTTAAAATGAGAATTAGTGGAGATGTTATCAGCACATCCAACATGATTGAATATAGTATCAATCCCATCTAAATACCCAGAACAGAAGGTTAATCACTCTTCGACTATGTATCATTCAGCAACAAAGCCTTCTGGTTGAGCTTTATTTCTCAAATTTGATTTCAAATAAATTAAGTATCTGATGGAAAAAAATAAAAATCACAATAAAAAAATTTACACATTAGTTTGATAAAATCGAATTCACTAATGAAAATAAAAAATATATCAATATACCACTCATTTGAATACGTCCATCGATAGTGTATCAGTATACAATGTTTAGCTTCTTCAACCAAATGAATAGTCAATTAAATCATGACTGAAGAATGAAGGGGAAATAACATCTCTAAATTACATAGTATCAAAACAATTCTTTCTTGAAGTTTATCAAGATCGATTGGATTTGTAGTTTTTTCCCAAAGGTCTCTAAAAAAGGTAAAAATCTTAACTAGAACCGTGGTTACTTTTTCAATTAATGTATTATGCAATGAGAATGAAAAAAACTACTCCATCAAAATATCTGAGTCATGAATTTTCAATCCCTATAATTTTCGATGTTTTAAGTCAACTCACCTTGATATGTTACATGAATATCCATTTGCCACTTCTACACTCCTCAAGGTTCAAAGGAATACATCATTCTCCAGGTTTTTCACTGTAAAAATAGTCTAAAGATACATTTTGTTATCATTTGACCACAAACCATGCTTTATATTCATTGAATCCAAATTCTTACCATCATTACGGTGATCCTTCAATTTACCCTGCTCATTAAGGATTGTAAATATTACATGGTCACAGACGTTCCTCTCAATATGAATTACATCAAGATTGTGACGTATTAAATTAAACTCCCGATAAGGAAGTTAAAAAAAATATACTCTTTTACTCGCTTGTTGTATTCTAGCTTCTTTGGATACTATATCTCATACCATTTCTCTCTTCCTTAAACTGATGGTATTTTTCAAATTCATTAGTTACATTAATTAACTATCGAAATATTTATAAAGTAGATTACACCTTTAATGACTTTCTAAATTCAATATCCTTATTGAATCATTTATTGTTAGACATAAATTTGTGAGAAGCATCAAGAAACTGACGATGAATCATAAAAATTCATTTTCTTCTAATAGGTAATCATTGAGGATAAAAAGAAAAATTACAAACTGGACAAGCCAAACCAGTCTGAGTGTTCCAGCAGATAAATTTACTAGTTTAGGAGAGTCATTAATTATCCACAAGAAATATGCATTTTGAATTGCTTTCTCGTTGAAGAATCATATGTTTCCACACCATCACCCCATAATTATCCCAATTCTTTGATTAGATGTTGATCGTATACATCAATTTCATTTCCAGGATTTTTCTTCTAGGAATTATCATAAATACAATGAAAGAGTTATTCTCCATACATAACTATAGAGGTAGATTATAGGTGATCAAAACAATTGGACAAATTCTATAATTAGTACTTAAATTACTAAATGGGTTAAAACCATCAGAAGCCAATCCCAAACTTGCAGTCCAAGAATCCAAAGAAAAATCTAGATATTGGGAATCAAACAACTTCCATGATTTTGAATCTTTTGGATGTATCATCAAGATATCTTTACAATCCTAAGCATGCCACTTCATGTCGTATGTAGTCTTAGATGACATGAATAATATTTGCAAGCGTGGTTTCTATTGAATGTGACACAATACCTTTAAAAGTGTTTTATTCTTATTTTTCTTCCTCGAGTTTCATTGATTTATATTATCGTTGTTTTTCATTGACTTCCTTATGTTTTTATGTCATCTTCTGCATTCTTATTTATCAGACTCTCCTCCCCAGTAAAGAATGAAATCATTTGGGCATGCATGTATATTTTTATAATCAAGTTCAAGATTGTTGATGACTTTCTTTATCTCATAGAATGATGCAGGGATACACTACGGAAAAAATGGCAATTTTCGACGGGTTATTTGCAATGGGACCATCACTCCGTTACAAATAATAGATATTTTCGACAGGGGGGGTAAGGACCCGTTGTAAAAGGTTTGACGCGAAATGCATGCCAAACCACGGGAAGGATATTTACGATGGGTTCCTATTCCTGTCGCAAGTGCCCGATGATGGTTTTTAGTATTTCCGACGGGATACTTGTCATGTCGCAAATAGTATGTTGGCAGGTACTCATTTGTGACAGGTCCCGTCACAAATAAATTTTTATCAACCGACCGTAATTAATGCGGGCAATGACCATTTGCGATGAGACCTGTCACAAATAATCTAAAATATATATACCCTCATCCGTTTTCCTCCCATTCTACTCATTTCTCAATTTCTCTCTCTTTCTTTTGAAAATTTTTCTTCTAAATTTTTTTATAGTTTAAACTTTTAAAACGGAGTGTAACCCACAACTTTTATACTCCAAAAGCTTCAGTTTCAAGGTATTTATATTTTTTGTTATTGTTTAGTTAATTTATTTTATTTTTAATTATTTATAATTTTTTTAATTAGATGCAATTAAATTAAATTGGAATTAGATATTTGTTTTTTCAGTATTTATTTTCGTGAATAATTATGTGTAAGTGTTAATTAGACCTAATTAGTGATAATTAGGATGAATTAGTAATAATTAGTAATAATTAGGATTAATTAGTAATAATTAGGATTAATTAGTAATAATTACGATTAATTAGTAATAATTAGGATTAATTAGTAATAATTAGTAATAATTGGTAATAATTAGGATTAATTTGTAATAATTAGGATTAATTAGTAATAATTATGATCAGTTAGAAATAATTAGGAACAATTAAGAATAATTTGGATTAATTAGTAAAAAATACTAATAATTAGTAATAACTAGTAACAAATAGTAATAATTAGTAATAATTAGGATTAATTAGTAATAATTTAAATTAATTATTAATAATTTGGAATAATTAGTAATAATTTGGATTCATTAGGATTAATTAGTAATAATTAGTAATAATTAGGATTAATTAGTAATAATTAGGATTAATTTGGATTAATTACAAATAAATAGTAACAAATAGTAATAATTATAAATAAATTGTAATAATTAGTAATAAATAGTAATAATTAGGATTAATTAGTAATAATGAGGATTAATTGCTAATAATTAGGATTAACTAGTAATAATTAGGATTAATTGCTAATAATTAGGAATAATTGGTAATAATTAGGATTAATTGGTAATAATTAAGATTAATCGGTAATAATTAGGATTAATTAGTAATAATTAGGAATAATTATTAATAATTACGATAAATTAGTAATAATTAGGATTAATTAGTAATAATTAGGTTTAATTAGTAATAATTAGTATTAATTAGTAATAATTATTAATAATCAGTAATAATTAGTAATAATTAGTAATAATTAGTAATAATTAGTCATAATTAGTAATAATTAGCAATAATTAGGATTAATTACAAATAAATAGTAAAAATTATAGTAATAATTACAAATAAATAGTAATAATTAGTAATAATTAGGATTAATTTGTAATAATTAGTAATAATTAGGCTTAATTAGTAACAATTAGGATTAATCAGTAATAATTAGAATTAATTATTAATAATTAGAAATAATTAGAAATAATTAGGATTAATGAGTAACAATTAGGTTTATTTAGTAATAATTAGGATTAATTAGTAATAATTAGGATTAATTAGTAATAATTAGGATTAATTAGTAATAATTAGGATTAATTAGTAATAATGAGTAATAATTCACTATAATTAGTAATAATTAGAAATAATTAGTAATAATTAGCTGCAATTAGTCATAATTAGCAACAATTTTGATTAATTAGTAATAATTAGGATTAATTAGTAATAATTAGGATTATTTAGTAATAATTAGTAAAAATTAAGATTAATTAGAATTAATTAGTAATAATTAGTAAGAATTAGTAAGAATTATGATTAATTAGTAATAATTATTAATAATTAGGTTTAATTAGTAATAATTAGGAATAATTAGTAATAAATAATATTAATTACAAATAAATAGTAATAATATTTATAAATAGTAATAATTAAGATTAAATAGTAATAATTAGTAATAATTAGTAATAATTATGATTAATTAGTAATAATTAGGAATAATTAGTAATAATTTGGAATAATTAGTAATAATTAGAATTATTTACTAATAATTATAATTAATTAAGAATAATTAGGACTAATTAGGAAAAATTATGAGTGATTAGGAGTAATTAGGAATAATTAGTAATAATTTGAATTAATTACAAATAATTAGGATTAATTAGTAATAATTGGGATTAATTAGTAATAATTAGGATTAATTTGTAATAATTAAGATTAATTTGCATTAGTTAGGATTATTTAGGATTAATTAGGATTAATTAGTAATAATTAGGATTAATTAGTAATAATAATTATTAATTAGTAATAATTAGTAATAAATTGGAATAAATTTGAGTACATTGTGATAAAATGACACAATTTCAAGTAGATTAGAGACATTACTTTTGATCGACGCCTGAGCTCCTTGCAACTTTCTCCCACTAAAATCAGTATAAAAAATATGCTCTGATGAATGTCGAAGAAGATTTTTCATAGTAATTTTAGTAGGATATAGTCGTAAGGAGGAGAACCATGAGATAGAAGAGACTCTTTTTCCTGAAAAATCATATCCTTAGAACTTCTCCAACTGAAATCACTATGAAAAGTATGCTCCGACATAGGGATATCAATTTTTATATGCATGAGCATGGGGAGAAGTGCGACAAGGCCTCCCTGCTCTCCATCCTCGTGCATAAAAAAATGAATATTTATAAGTCAGAGTAAACTTTTCATTGTGATTTTAGTTGGAGAAAGTTGCAAGGGGATGAGTCATCAAGAAAACGATCAACCACCAGTTCGTCGGAAATTATACCGCCGGTAATTAACAATAATTATTAAAAAATACATGTAATTAATAATAATTAGTGGTAATTAGTATAAATTTTTATAGATGAGAGTATATTAGTATAAAAGCTCAAAAAATAGTATAAATAACTATAAAATAATAGAAATTATTAGAACTTTCTAGAAAAGATAATTTAATTGTCTTCTCTTTTTAGATAGTGTTTATCTTATATCTAATTATACAAAACAAGTAATTATTTCATATTTTTTAAAAAAAATATAGAACAAGGAAGTCAACAATAGTAATTATTAGATGATCATGCTTGGATAAATCAGTACAGGAATCCGAATAGTTTTGGTTTAAATCCTATATATATTGAGGGTATTCAAGATTTCTTATCATTTGAATAATCAAAACCAAAATTTGTTTTAGAAGGGAAAATTAATATTCCTTGTAAAAAATGTGCTCAGAGGATGTATGAAACATTTGAAAACGTTGGAGGTCATTTATAGTGTTTTGGTTTTCAACCAGATTATGTTTTTTGGTATCAACATTGTGAACCTAGTTCCGGAGAAGATACTAATAATTTGGTTCCATATCCAATATGGTTTCAAAATTTAGTACATGATGTGGTAGGTCCATATTTTCTACAAATTGAAACTGAGGATGATGTTGATTTAACTCCTAATTTAGAACCATCTCATTTATATGAGTTGTTTAGCTCTACTAAGGATGCCTTATATCTTGGTTTCATGATAAGTAGGTTTAAAGTAGTTTCTAAATTTATGGATATTAAATCAGATAATGGAATGTAAAATAATTTTTTTGATCAGATATTCTATTTATTAAAAAAACTTCTACCTGAAAGAAATGTGTTGCCTCAAAATTTCTATGAGAGAAAGAGGTTGGTTCGTAATTTGGTTCTTGGTTATCATAAGATTCATGCACGTTCAAATGACTGTATCTTATATTATTGTGAATTTGAGTCATTGGATAGTTTTCCTACATGTGAAAGTTAAAGGTATAAAGAATCTCAACCAGAGAAGTCTGGATTTATTCCTGTAAAATAATTGAGATATTTCCCACTCACACCCATATTGCAACGCTTATTTATGTCTCAGAACACAACATCATTAATGAAATGGAACAAAACAAATATTTTAATTGGTAAGAGCTTAAATAACCCCTCTGATGGTGATTCATGGAAACATTTTGACCATGTTCATCCATATTTTTCTTTATAAGCCCAAAACATGCAATTTTGTCTCTATACTAACATTTTCTGTCCATTTGGTTCTTACAGTAGTTAGAAATCATGTTTTCCTATCTTTATAACTTAATACAATATACCTCCATAGATGTTGATGAAGGAGACAAATATTTGTTTGACCTTGTTAATTCCAGGTCACCCGAAAAATAATATTGATGTTTATTTGAAACCATTTATTGATGAGTTAAACTCACTATGGAGTAATGGTGTCAGTACATATGATGTTGTTGCGAAAAAAAACTTCCTACTTAAAGCAGCATTGATGTGGACAATTAGTGAATTCACTACATTTTTCATATTATATGGCTAGAGTATACATGGTCCAAAATCATGTTCATAATGTGTGGGAGATAAACAAGAGTTTATGCTCATCAATGGAAAAAACCTTGTTTTTTCGATTATCATATCATATTATTTCCAACCGATCATCCTTTTCTAAGAAAAAAATATCATTTCAGAAAAGGAACAATTGAAAAAGATGATCCTACAACAATGATATCAGTTATAGAGTTAAAATCAATTGTCTCTTCATTACTTCTCATCAAATTTGGACCAAAAAGAAACCATCATAAAACTGATGGGTTTGGAAAAGAGCACAATTAGATAAAATGGAGCATTTTTTTTGGATTTTACATATTGGTCTGATTTGTTGGTCCATCACATGTTAGATGTGATTCATATTGATAATAATTGTTTTGATAATTTATTTCATACAGTTTTGGATACACCAGTTAAGACCAAAGATAATGTAAAGGCATGATTAGATCTTGGACAAATTTTTAAGTGACCAGAACTTGAACTGTTTGAAAATGTTATATCACCAAAGTTAAAAAATCCAAATTCTTCTTACACATTTTCCAAAGAGATTTTCTTATTATTTTATCAATTCATTATAGATTTAAGACTTCTGGATGGTTATTAATTCAATTTTGGTAAATTTTTCAGAAATTTTCATATTACTGGATTGAAAAGTCTCGACTGTCATGTTTTAATGGAAATATATCTTTTAATTAGATTAAGAGGTTTGTTGAATCCTATGATTTGGGAGGCACTAACAAAAATTTAATATTTTTTAAAAACATTTGTGCATCGAAAACAGACTATAATGCAATAAGAAAACTATAAGAAGATTTTGTTTTAATTTTATGTAATTTGGAAAAAATATTCCCACCAATTTTTTTTGACTCAATGGAACATTTGATATTACATTTTCCGCATGAAACAAAATATGGAGGTCTGGTACAGTTTGTATGGATGTACACATTTGAGATATGCATGCATAAATTGAAGAAAAATGTACGTAAGAAAGCATCAGTTGAAGGCTCAATTTCAGAAACTTATTTGCAAGAGGAAATTTATTTTTTCTACTCTCATTACTTTCAATATGAATGTCCATCAAAACACAACTTCCTTGACCATAAAGAGGGAAATGATGATGATGACATGAGAAATAAATTATCAATTTTCAATCATCCGAAACTTGGCTTCAGTAGAGTTCATGAACAATGGATTTCATATAATGAACATCACATAGCTCATACATATATTCTTCTCAACTTTAATGAAATGACACCATATGTAATGTGATTTATCCTATCACTTATTCTACAATTTTTATAACAATACATTAATCTTATTTTATTTGTAGGTTATATGATAATCATATCAAGAAATAGTTTCCACAAATTACAGCAGCCGCTCTTAAAGAATGTCATCAAAAAAATTTTTCCTACTGGTTTCAAAAATACGTAACATAAAATATTTTTTATTTCACATAAAAAATCAATTTAATAATTGTTATAGTGATAATTTTTTTTATAAATTTTCAGGTATTTAAACATGATGATAAAATTTATAATAGATTATATGTATTGAGTAACCCACCAACCAAAGTGGTTAAATCTTATAATGCATATGTGGTGAATGGTTTTAGATTTCAAACATGTGCATATAGGGAATAAATAAGTAATGAATAGTTGTGTTTTCTGGAGGGGATCTCATTATATAGAAACTGAAGTTGACTTTTATGACATGTTGGAAGAAATTATTGAACTATGTTATCTCGGGCAACATTAAATAATGACGATTAAATGTTAGTGGTTGGATACTGAGAGAGGCTTCCATGTTCATTTGATCCATGGAATCATTGATATTAAATATAAATTTATTATTACGTAAATGAAACATTTTTATTGGATCAGTAGTCAAATAAAATTTATTATGAAAATTACTATGCTACTTCAAGCGAGTTGGGTGATTGACGGAGCATAATAAAAACTAAATATTGAGAGAATCAGTTTACTGAAAGTGAATGTGGTTCTTCTGAAGTGTAAGGAATTGAATTTTTTTAAGAGACTATTCCAAATCCATATATTTCACAATGATACATGAATATCATTGATGACACCCCATAATTAAGGGGCGATAGTGACAATGATATTAATGATGTTGAAACTGAATTTGAAATGACAAGAGATGATGAAACTGAAACTAATCTAGAAATTGATGATACTGAGGAGGAAGATAAAGACATTAACATCGACATCTATGAAGATAAGGATTAAGATGGACATTGACATAGTTAAATACTGGTTATAATCATATATAATATATATCTATATATAATATATTTTTTCAATAGTTTAATAACAACACTAATATCATGTTTCAGATGGATGAGGATCTTTACCATTTGTTGTAGGAGACTGATCTACCTTTGGATGAGTATAATGTCAAATCATCTGACCCTCAGACTAATGGCGGTTCAAGAAGCACTCTGAGGGGGTATGGTCTTGCCCGACTGAGGATTTCCGACCTTATCCCCAAGCAATGCCCATGTCTTGGGTTCGATCCATGAATGAAGAGTTATGTTTACCTGGGTATTTTAGTTAGTTTTCATTAATTTATTTATATTCTATTTTTTTGATTAATTGTTATTTTTTTCATAGATTTATTCATATAGTTGTTGGATAGAGGTGCGCTATATTGTGCAATTAGTTTTTTGAAGAATGGGTTTCATGGGATCATATTCTTGTTGATGTTCAACACCACATGTTTGAGAATTGGATGATACATAAATAGATAATATTTATTTTGAAATTAATTTAATTAATAACTTGATATTGTAAATTATATATAGGGTTTATGGTATCTAATTAATGAGAGCATGCATAATGCTATCTGGAAGGCATGGCAGGGAGCTATGAATCCGTGTTGAAGTCAATTTTGAATATATTGAAAAGGAAAGAAATGAAGAAAGCAGGAGTGACGGAGTTTGATGAGACATGTTGCATCCACCAACCTAATTATATTTCATCTCAGGTTTTGGATGGATTGTGTATACACTGGTTGAGTATGCAGTTTCAGAGGATATTATCAATAGGTCAACAAAATCGAGGGCGGTAGGAGGTGACACATCGAGCCGGTAGTTTTACATATAGTACACATAGGGAGCATATAGTAAGTAAATTGTTTTATATATTTTATATATCTTTAAATTTAAATGTTTTATTTTATATTCATATAGGATTTTTTACAACTCGATATTGTAGAGTTTGATGTTTATAAGAGGATGTGTAGTGATATAGCCACAAGAGAGATTAGAGGTGCTCGCCATCATCAGATTGTGGTCAGTATATTTTTTTTTGAGTTTTAAATTTAATTGAAAATAATATTTTAAATATTTTAATTTTAAATTGCAATTGAAGGAGTGATATAAGGTTGTGACATCTTAGGAACATAGTGAGAGTTAGGTCGAGACTGATGATTCGACGAGTGCCCAACATTTTGATGAGGCAACATGGATGCATGCGACCTTTTATGCATTCAAGATAGGCCTAGTTGTTGGTATTTTCTCTTGATTGGCCCTTGAGAGTTTTTATGGAACCACTGTGATGTCGGCATCCAACTCGAGAGGAGATCGCAGAGAGTCATCATCATCTGATGCACAGTATCAGGAGCAACTACAAGCTCAGAGTGAGCTTATAGAGACTATCTATAGAGAGCATGAAGAGATGGATTAGTGGTCGCATTAGTAGCAGGAAGAGTTCCTACAACAACAACAACATCAACAGTAGCAGGAGATGTAGGATCAGATACGTCAATGGAGGCATCAATAAGAGCAGGAGCTGATGGAGTACATGTGACGTTTGACTCGTAGTTTTGGGATGGAGTTCCTTCCACCATCTCCTCTAGCTCCTCCAGACAACCCTACCCCCATGTGATGTATTTTTATTTTATAATGAAACATATTAATGTATTTTTTTGTAATATTAATTATTTAATGTTTTAAATATTACATTTTTTATATTTTTATGAATATTATAGTTTTTCTTATTTATTTAATTTTTTTATTATAATTATTATTTTCTTAATTAATATATTTTTATATTTTAGCGAATAATGTGGTTTTTATTTCATAATTAATTTTGTTTTACTAATTTTAATATTATTATTTCATTTATATTAATATTATATTATTATTATTATTATTATTTTATAAATAATTTTAGTCTACTAATATTAATATTAATATTTCATTTATATTAATATTATATTATTATTAATATTATTTTCATTATTTTATTTTTTCCCATTATTTGCGATGGGCTCATTGAAAATACTCACTATGATGATCCTTCACGAAAAGGTTTTTAAAAAAAATCAAGAAAACCATTTGCAATGGGAGGATAGATTTTCATAATATGTTTTTAAAAAAATCACTGAAACTATTTGAAATGCCCTTTTCTACAATAAGCCATTTGTGATAGGACTCTGTCATAAATGAGCGTCTGTGATGGGTACCCATCACAAATGAGATTTTGTGATGAGAACCCATTGCAAGTGTACCATCACAAATAGCCCTTTTTCCAGTAGTGATATTAGATTCACTAAATGCATCTTGAAGAAACTCTAAAATCATGGAAATTTATTTTTTAGTAATTCTATAGAGACACTTGATTTGATAAAACTTAGGAAGAAAAGGAAACTTCAAATACATAGAACATGCATTATATAGTTCTTATTGTTCATCATCAACTAATTCATAAAATTAATTTTTTTGGTAACTGTTGTTTCGAGAAATATTAACCTACTAATGATAAACTGAATGTTTTGTTGATCTATTAAAATCTTACACATTGTGTTATGAAAAACTAGAAGCATCATTTAACAAATTATGAACTGAATTCTCCTCTTCTGGGTCACAGTATATTTCTTTGATAATATTGTCATTTTTATGAATTTCCATAACATTTGATTCACCATGCCAAATCTAACATAAATATTTAGTAGGAAATTTTTTCAATATCCAATGCTAATACACTTCATTTCTATTCAACCATTTCTTGAATTCACAATCTAGATACACAAATTTTATTCTTCTATCCAATGACGAGTTTTCAATTTCATAATCTAAAAATTCATCCAAACCCTTATCATATCAAAGTATGTTTCAAGGTAAATGATTACAACTTTTATTCATAGGTAATAGATTTTATTCTCCTTATACATTAAAATATAATGATATAAATGATTAATCTAACATGTCTAATAAAAATTAAATATCAATCAACTTATCCATTGACACATTCAAAACAACTATTAAGGAAAACAAGATAAATAAAATAATGAAAATTTTCATTATAAACTTCTAATATAAAAACATAAATAAAATAAATTATTATTTATCACAAACATTGATTAATAATGAAATAAATTATACGACAACCACATTTTATCACAAAGGAAACCAATGAACATTTAAAAAGATATCAAATATGTATTCCTAAATTGAGAGTTGGAAGATGAAGTGTCTTTCTCGGTAAAGATAAAAATATTTTTAAGGTAAGAAATGATCTATATTGGTGAGGATAAGATTTAATAGAATGGTATTTGAAGTTATAAACGTTCTTTAAATAATTTATATTTAATGATGGATGTGTGGAAAACAACCTCTTCATTAAATATGATAAAGATGTATCAATTTTGGATATTTTATATATAGATGACGTTATGTATATGGGATAAAAATATAATGGTGTATTCTACAATAGTGTTTTAAATAAAGAGGGTTCATTACACTGAAAAATTAGCTACATTGAGAAATGTCTGAACTATTTACCATAATCAAACTAAGACAAAGAGATCCCATTTAAAAATATGAATGAAAAGTATAATTTATTTGAATATGATGATATTTCATGAATACTCAAAATATTAAACTATATATGTATATATTTTATTGAACTAGTTTTGTGTGACTTCATGTTATTCCCTGAATTATCTAAATCAACTATCTTCACATTTCATTGAATAAGAAGTTTCTTCAATTTTAGATAAACATAAAAAACATGATGTTGACATAAATTTGAATAAGTTTTATTGTAATTTTCAAATCAAATGATAAAAAATTATCCATTTGACTAAAAAAAGTACATGATATAATTAGTTATCATAAAAATCAAGTTTGTTAAAATAAAATCAATGAAACTATGCTTTCTCTTCCAGTTAGCCAATAATTAATTATCATGTATGTCAAACATAACCCTAACTACTCTTTAATTATTTGATAAATTTTATTAAACAAAATTATTCCTCAAATATGCCTAAAATATGAATCATTATAATAAATTTAAAAAGGGTATAATATATCATTTTCAAGGCCTTTGTCCTTAGATAACTTTCCATTGTGGTGATGAAACTATATGTGACCCCAAACCCTACAACCAATTGGTCATGAGTTGGAAAATAGTCTCAATTATGTATATGTAAAAAACTAGAGGTGTTAACATATATACAACAAAGTGTAATTTATTAGTATCAAATAAAAAACATTAAATTATGAATAATCTACATTCTATAACCGACTTATATCATATTTTTTTTAATTTAATAAAAAATTAAAAAATTAATGATTATTATAACACCCAACAGATAACTCAAAAATACAAATAACACATTTTAAACCAAAATTACATATAAAAATTATTTTTTAATCAATGAAAAAAATTATATAGTCTTTTTATCACACATGATTGTCCATATAATGATAATCAATAATTGATTTTGGGTGAAGATTATGCAACCTTTAGGGGAGTATGTGTTGTCTTTGATGAGGAGATCTGAGATGGGGAGAGGGAGGTTAGATGATGGGTATGCGATGTCACCATAGAGGGGAACCGATCTGAGGGGTGGGAGGTCCAAAGAGGGGGGGGGGGGTCTTCGTTATTGTAAAGGAGGGTAACCATAAGCCAGGGAGATGTAGGTGTGGGGGGGGGGGGGGGGGTCCACATCACCACCAAATAGGGGAACCGAGTTGGGGAGAAGGAGACCAGGGGGTCATGAGGATCGAGGTTGGAGGGGGTGTCGTGGGTGTCTAGGTGTCCGATGAGAAGGTGGAAGGTAGGTCAGAGGGGAGGGGGAGTGTGGGTCATGGGGTCGGGGTCACCACTAGGAAAGGGAGAGGAGGATTTTGGGGAGGTTGAGGGTGGAAAGGGTTCAGGTCGCAAGGGAATGGGGGTGGCATAGGAATTAGGTTTTTTAAATTTTTTTGTTACTGTTTAATTAATACTTATGATAAATGTTGAAATAATAAAAATATAGCAGGAATTTTGATCAAATCGCCCCTATATTAATTTTTAACCTTGATTTAGCTCACATAGTTGTCTAGAACTGCTGCTAATAAACCACCAATAATTAGAACTTTTTTGCAGTGCATGATTAAAATAATTAAAGAAAAAAGTATTTACCCATCATTATTATTGTAAAAAAGAATAGGGTCACACTATTGAGATGCAATGGTATGAATATATCCCTTATCAACATTCTCTAATATTTTCTTCATCCACTCCTGCAACTCAATCGTGTCCATTTTATACGTACTCTTTAAAATAGGTGAAGTTATAGATATGAGTTCTATTGAAATGAAACTTAATTATTCACTAGAAGACATGAAAACTCTTCTGGAAAAATATTAGTAAACCCTCATAATGTGGGTATATTCTAAATGATGAATTTATCCCGAACCATTCAAGATAAATAACCATAATAAATAAGTAGTAAAACCAATATGATGAATGTAAATCCCATTATGGGACCATGTTCATCCTCACAACAAATGATTATTATGGATGATTTATCATATCTAATATAAATTCCATTCCTAAGCCATTGATATGTGTTCTATACAGATAGAGACAAACCATTCCCAATAATAAATCAAAAATCAACAAAATGATGATTAATAGGATTTTATGGATGTACATTCCCACAAAATTATATTAGAGAGGAGTTATAGAAATGGAATGAAATCATTCTAATGATGTGAGTTTCCAAAACCAACAAAAATGTCCAATTTTTGTGGTGGTGATGTGATAGATTAATCAAAATATTAAGATATTGAGGAGTGTGAAGAACGAAAATCGAATAAAACATTTTAACTAATAGTGTGGGTGTTTTGTGTACCATTCATCACATCACTTTTTACATCCACCTTAAATTTAGAAATTCCATGTGCTTTTCCTTCCCCCCTTAACTTTATCAATAGTACGATCCCATTATCCTTGGGTAATTGGTTTAAAAAATTCCACATCTCATTAAAATGGAAGCACATAAGTGTTCATTATGTGATACCAAAATTAAACTATGAAGATATTGAGGAGTGGGTAGAATCAAAATCTAATAAAACATTTGAACCAATGGTGTGGATGCTATGTGTACCATTCATCACATCACTTGGAACATTGAATTCAAGTTAATAGTTACATATGCTTTCCCCCCCTTCACTTCATCACTAGTAAGATCCTATGATCCTTGGGGAGCTAGTTTAAAAAATTCCACATCTATTTAAAATGGAAGCACTGAATTGTATTAGTTTATTAATATTTGATATATTTATTTATTAGATAACCCTTATGTCTAAAATTTTAAAAAACTCACATTAAATTAAATAATATTATAGTATCTTTAAGTTAAAAATATTTATATGATCAAAATTTCTTTTTTTCCTTATTAATCTAAGTTGTGTTCAATTTTTCTTAGTACTGCTCCAACCTCTTGTTCTCTTTATTTCACATAATGGTGTATGATGATATAAATTATTTTTATGTCTTAATGTAACATCAAAACATAACATCATTTGAAATAAAGATTAAAAAAACTAGGTCTATTTATATAATTTTATTACACACATCATATAAACACACACTCTTACCTTTGGGGTTACACATGTAGTGTGAAACATTCCTGTATAATCATGTATTTTTATACCAATTATCTACTACACATTATTCTTCCTTAAAATTTAATGTAAGGAACTACCTCAATATTTCAACTTAAATTTATTGAGGTATTTATTTCTTAATAAGAACAACTTTATACTTTTTTTTATTCCATGAATTCTATTTCATCAACCTATTTAATATTCCAGAAAAATAGCCACAAGTTATCTGCATCTCCATTAAAAAAATTCACATCCCAAATATACTTTTAATATTCATTACATCCTAATGATATGAATAATTTTTAGAGACTTAATCCATTGTTTATATACCAATGTATTATTATTTATATTTAAATACAAAGGGTTATATCACATGAAGTGATCCAATATAGGATAATAACGTTTTGGAACAACATGTTTCTAAATATGGACAATATTGTTTTTTATAACCTATGTATGTTTCCCTAATACAACCACTATTTTATCATTTCCAATACTAGTAATATTTTATTTCTTAGTAGGGAATCCTCTATATATTATACAGGTTTTTATTCACTTTATTTCATTAGATGACATCACTAGATAATGTCACACCCAAATTTATAACATAATCATGATGAATATTGAGCCCTAAAACGATAATACATCTAATTATAAAAGTTCTCTAATTATATAAAGAATTATCATAATTCTAATGTTACTTATGTTTATTTAAAATATATTTTCCAAGGTTTCAAATAATCATTCCTCTAATAAATTCATTTGAAACCCAAATACTAGTAACCAAGAGATGAGGTCTACTTTATTATATTAGTACAAGATAAAAAGGATATCATCATAATGGGGTAATTAATTTATTTTACTTGAAAAAAAAGATACACACAAAATTACCATACTATAATGGAAATATAAAATAAATATCATAAATACATCCTTCCATCCTTAATATTATTCATAATATCATTCACTATATCCTAGGTAAAGGGAAAAAAATAAATGGTGACCATTAATGATCTGAAATTGTTTTCGAAGGAAGAATCTATCTTGAATCAATAAGGAATGATGAATACAGAATGGTTAATATTTTAAAACACATTCCATTTAATTAATAACTTGAGTGATAAATGCATCCATAGATAAAATCAATGACAAAATCACATGGGTAGTTGTAAATAAATTCTCAATGATTGAAATGAATTATAGTGGACATCATGATCTCAAACATCATGACATACATATCATCAAATCCTTATTCTGTGATAATTTATTTGATGGGTAGGTATACACCAAAAAATGATTGAATTGGATAATTGATTTGTCTCATTAGACATATCTATGTGTCAATGGGATATTAATAACTGAGGCCACCCTTCACTATATATTTAATTTATTCCTTCTATATTAAATAATTAGATGAATTTGTTAACTATATTACTCATAAAAAATATTCATATTAATTAAAGAATATGAAATTACCAAGATTTCTCCCAGTTAATCAAATAACATGCATAATAAATCACCTTATATAGAAAATATATATGGTTTAATCAATAAGTATAATCCTCATTTATATTAAATTGAAAATTAATTTCAAATGAAAAATGATCTCATTATTGTTAATAATTCAAGATAATGTTAATGAAAAATTTAATAACAAGTGTTAACAAATGACCTTCCAATTATTATAAATAGTTATTTAGAAATAAATTCATGCCTTTTGGATAAAAAATGCTTGAGAAAAATTTTAGTGTGATTACACAAGAAAGTTTTCTTTATCAAACTAATTATTTTTTGAAGAATATTACTAGTGTAAAATGGTTGTAGTTGTGGGAAAATTAATTAATGCCCTATATGTTAATTTTTTTTGTTTTGACTCTTTATAAAGAGACCAGAAAATAAAACCATTAAGAAAACAATATAATGTTACCTTTGAAACCATTTAAATTAAAAAGAACATATCGAAATTTTATTTAAGTCAATAAAAATAAATTTTTGAATAAATTTTAAAAATATGGAATTGGTTGAAAAATATACTCAATAAAAAGATAAGTAAACTCATGTTTTTTATTTAATATTTTATTTGGATGATTCATGTTCTAAAGAGAAGAAAATATGGAAGAAAATGTTGAAAATAATTAAAATAGAAAATATGAGTTGATACTTTATTAATCAAGAATAAATATATATTCTTATTAAATATATCAAATGGGTAGTATATACATGATATAAAAATAAATAAATGTATATTACCAAATATGCCTTGATGAAGTGATTATTGAGATGAAATCCATTACATAAAATTATACATTACACATAGTTTCTCTAACATCCTGTACAAAATTTTTTAATTTATTATATATATATATAAGATCTATATTAATTTATATAATATTATATAAGATCTGTTTAAAACATTTTATCTCCATTTTTAAAAAATATATTTTTTATTATAATTTTTTGAGTTTTAACTACTTTTTTCTTTCATGATTTAATTTAGAACTCTCGGTACAAGAATCTTGATCACATTTCAATAATATTTACAATTTTATTGAATATATATATATAGTGATAAATTATTGATTGAGATAGAGAAGTAACTTTTCATTCTCATGGAAATAGTAAGTCGTATGTATGCATCGATGTTATTTTCACTTGTTGATCTATGAAAAAAATAAATTTAAATAATAAATAAACATTGAAATATAATTTATATACTATAAAAAAATTATATATTCATTAAATTTATCCTTATTATCATCATTGTAAACCATAAATTAAAAAATCACATCTCTTCGTGGATGTGGTTATCCCCACATATGCATGTGAGATGCCATTTTTTACAATGGAATAGAAAATAAGAAGATAGATATGAAATTATAATTTTAGTATCTTATTTATATCATATATATAATATATATGATATTGGTTCCATATTCATATACATCAATGTATAGTGATGATGAAAAAAATTACACAGTCACGTGGAGATGGTAATCCATGTATACATATAAGAAATGGTTTCATTTTTATAGGATAGAAAAGAGATGGAAATAGATTTTATCATAATCATAATAAAATCTAAATGTATTTATGATACTAATATTATTATTTTAAATTGTGAACAACACATTAGGATGATGTAGTAGAGGAAAGAGACATGAAAGAGTCACTAAAGACCACTACCTCTTATTCGATAACCTAATTTTAAATATCCTATCAAGGGATATATGGTTGGAATTTTTAAAAGAATAGAACCTATATAATTTTAAATAGTATTCCAAAGAGTGAAATTTTCTAGTTTTGGTTGTGATGGTATGACCAATGTGGTGCAATGAAAAGAAATAAGGGGTTCCCTTTTATAAGTTAAGGGAGGGTCATTCTTGGAATTCCATAAACCATTAAATTAATATAAATTATTTTTCATGTTCAAATGGTTATGAATTATTTTAAATTGAATATATTATGAGGATGAGTCTAAATAAAACCTAAAATAATAAATGGACATGTTCTGTTTATGTTTACACCATTATCTTTTAGTTTTTACCCATTGTTAATCATTTTCAAAATTACTACAATATTGACATTTTATATCGTTTAAGGGATGAGAATGTTATAATAAGAGAAAAAATGACCAATAAATAGATAATGGTTTATTTTTTAATCCATATACCATTAATTTGTCTAATTATATGATTTTATAAATTTTATATAATTTATTAAAATATTAATTATTATAAATATCGATAATGTCATTTTTGAAAAAATTCAATTAATTTGATATTAAATAAAACAATAAAAATATGGAAAATAAATATAATTCTTTAACACATACCTAGGATTTTATATGTATCTATAAAATCCATGAAACACTATAATTAATCCAATTAATATTTCATTAAATATTATTAAATTCATCTATTGTTTTACAACTATTTGAATATATATTATATTGATGTTGCGTAAGATTTTAAGGAAATTATTCAATAAAAAAATTTAAAAAAACACCATGATAAAAAAATTTAATTTTCCATGGAATTTAAAAAATGAATATAAAAATAACAAGCTTATATCCTTATAAAAAAGTATTATAGTTATTCATGTAAATAGTGTGACATTCTATTGTTATTTATTTATTAATGTAATATGAATGTCAACATTAATGAAAATAATCTTCTAAGTGTCCATATATTATAGAATAATATGTAAATATCTTAAATCCTTTAATCTAAATAAAATATACTATAAGAGAAATTGTAATGCATTATAACATTTGTTTTTGACTATGTCTACATGATCAACCATTTTCTATGGTGATAAATATTACCACTATTACTATTCATAATGACAAAAAAAGAAACTTTTAATAATTTCAAACATCATGATTCCAAATGATGATTAATTTTTACGAAACTAAATTTAGTTAATTGGATGTAATTAATATAAAATAGAAAAAATAAATAAACTTTGGTTAAAAAAATACTTTATCAAGTCCAAAAATGAACGTATAAAAATATCAGGTATAATAATTTTTTAATTATAAATAAATAAATTATGTCTAACTAAATGTGTCTTAAATTAATTTAGAATTGAATTAAATTTATTTTTGGAATTTTAAATTAATAAAAATAAATGTTTTACATAGATCAATATTTTTCACTACCCACTGAAAATTTAATATATATTTAGAAATGTCCCAAAAATTCAACCAAATATAATATTTAAAAGACAAATTTAAAATTGATAAATTTTCCAAATAATTATACGATAATAGGATCTCATGGTTATATTAAACACATTTTTTTGCAACTTAACCAATTATATTAGTTTATTAATGATTAATACAACATAAAATATCAGGCTGTTATCAGAAGAGAGTTTAATAGAGGCTCATACACATTGAAACACCCAAATGGAGAGTATCTCATCCTATTATACAGAAAATACTAATAAATATCCTATTAAAAATTCAAAATATTCATTTTATATTATTGGCACATAATTCATTAGTTGTTTTCAAGGAATTTAATGAAAATCCTATAATCTCATCATAACTGTCTACAAATGATGAATAAACCATTCCAGACAAATAAATAATATATATATATATATATAATTATATATATTTGTATATATATAATTATATATATATATATTATATTCATTCATCACATGCATGAAATAATCATGCATCATATACATATTTTAAAAACATAGTGTATATATAATCAAATATAGTATGAATATATACTTGTATGTCATGAGTGAGTTGTATGTGTACCTGAATCTCATTCATGAAAACTTACTTCACATCCCACAATATCAAAATTTCCTAAGGAACTAGTATAAAAGTATGAAAAACACATCTATGAAATAGTCTAGAGATATAAAAAGATAGAAACAAAAATTCTTGCATACAAATATCCCAAACCAGATTAAAACAAATGTTCTAAAAGTGTAAAAATGAAAAAACACCTACCCACCAAAGAAAACTGTAAAGTATTCCAAATTACTCAGAAGGATGGGATCTCTATTAAAAGAAACTACTAGAAATATCCTTGACCTAGCTCCAGTAAACAACTCGGCTGGTCTAGCTCCCTAAGCTCTGCTTTCCCTAGGTACTCTAGGGACTCCATCAAAATGGATAAGGTATTCACTAAACACAACATGTGTATGTAAATCATGTGCATGTGTGAGTATAAAAATACTCAACTTGTGCCCCAAAAACCCATTGGGAAATGAGGATAATGAAAGGTAACATTCTACTAGACCTAAACAGAGGGAACCCAATCGTGAAAGAAAATCCATCCTGAACCATCCTCAGATATACATGAAAATTTTTCTATGTACACAAGGGATGTTAACCTCAAAACATGTCAACACCGTATATATTTCAATAAATCTCTCATATATACTCATCTCAAACTCCATGTCTCATGAGGTTCTGACCTTACATCTTGAAAGAGGATTCTACGTGGGGCACTGAAGGTAACAAAAAACATGGAGAACACAATCCATGATATCATCCATCCTAGATGAAACCCATCAGAGAGATAAAATCCTTCATGAACAACCCTACCATTAATAATGGTTATTCAAAGAGAACATGATCCATTAGGAACAACCTACCATGTCCAAATCTAGTGCCCAACACGAGAGGTCCCTCCATCGCCAACCTGTGCCTTGCATAAGGTTATAAGAACCAAAGTATAGAGGCCCACCCTAACCACTAATTTTTTTGAGGGAAGACTAATCTAGACTATGCACTGCATGAAACCTCTCATATGAGAGAGAACGTAGGGACCCACACCTCACCACTGTCCCTTTGTCGAGGGAGTACTCCTTACTAACCTGTTAAATGACTATCCCTCCTAAATAGAGTGTCATGCACCATAGTTCATAAAGGGAGAACTAAATCCTAATTAGGAATCACTCATATCTACTAAAGGGGACTTCTCCTTGTAACTTTACATAGTATATGAGGGATATCCCACTCCAATGGTGGACTCGTACCCCGCTTTTACTCGGAGATGGGGGAGTACTAATCTATAGGTGAGGAACCACACCCAGGTATAATAAAGGAGTACAACCCAAAATAGAGAGGAACCACACCCAAGACATGGGGAGTACCACACTATGGATAGAGGACCTTCACCCTTTTATGAATGGGGAGTACCAGCATACTAGCTCGAATACTATAGGGGACCCACACCCCAACACAAAATGGGAGTGTTAACCCCATACTATAGGATATAATTCCCTATACGATAGGGGAGTACCAACTCTTCTAGAACAACATGAATGAGGGACCCACACCCTAGAATGATAGGGGAGTTCTGAATCCAAGGATAAAGTACTAGAACCCTAACATAATAGAAGAGTACACCCTTTACTTCTGATCACATATAGAGGACCTACACCCTAATCCATCAGGGGAGTACAATACCCTAAAGAACTAATAAAAGGTATAAAACCCATGCCCAAAATGTTGGGTGTCCTATCCCTACCAAATTAGAGAGGTAATGGAAACCTACACCCTTATTCCACCAGGGAGTACTGGTATCAACATCACTCTTTACATACCACACCGATCTACTACATCTGTCAAGGACCACCTAAAGGAGTATCATGATTATCATACCTCACACCGCAACAAAACCATGGGTAATGGACCTTCACACTAATATAATATGGGAGAACTGCTTTCTCAGCCTTAATAATATAGTTTACCAATATCATAAGGTGAAAGGGAAGGGCACCGAACCCAACATCAACTCAATGACCCACCTTGATCAAAGCCCAAGGTTAAGCACCACTGTATAAGAATATTGCTAAAAAAATCACCACCTCATTTTTCTTAGGTTAAAACGAGGGACACCATTTGGTCATATTTGAAAAAATTCTTAGGATAGGCTACTCATAATCCAAAATACAAGATCTAGTGAAGGGGATATGCATGGAAATAAAATCACAAGAAGATCCTCAATGGAGTACAAGGTGCGTGAACCCACCTGGTCAACTAGTCGCGCATCATGTCCAAACTATTTTCCAAGACATGTATGGGTACATAGAATGTATCACATGCACACTTTATTTTCAACTTCACCCATATCCTGTTTAGGTATCCTCTTCCACATGTTCGTCCAACCGTCTTGTGATGCTAATATTTTTGGTCATTTAGATGTTAACAATTTTGAGTCCCCCTTCTAGGTCTATGAACTAGAGGTGGGGAGTCATATCCTATGTAAAATATTATAAATTATTTATTCAATATAATAACGAGTTTAATTATTGTCAATATTAATGAATAAATCACATGAATCCCAATAGAGGAAAAACTAACTAGTCTACTGGACATCTCAATCTGAATAGTTCCCCATGCAAGAATTGTTTCCCTTGAGATTTTATATAGAATTATTAGAAATAAATTGGATCTCATTAATAGTGTTCATGTTTTTTAGGTGGGATATCATCATTGGTTCACATTTTATAATCCACTTGTTTTTATTCTCTATAATATTCATCTATGCACTATCAATCAATATAACCCAATCAGTATGTGAGTTGTTTTTATATTTTTTTTTGAAATTATAATCAATGATAGAATACATCATTTGATTCCTAGTATTATCTCTAGTGAGAGACATGTATTATTTAATATATGGTATTTTTAATATTCTATAGATTTTAATCAAGAAATGATGGTTAATCATAAAATGAAGTTATCATGGAAAAAATGTTATGATCAAAATTAACATGGAAAGGTGTATAAACTTTTATAATGGAATTGTGTTATAAATATCATGATTATATATTGTTTCATAGACTGTTCTTGTGATCTATAATTCTAATTTTATTCACACCCATGGCTATTAATCTCTCTCATTGGTGGAAAAATGATTTTTTCATATATGTTAGGGGTATGTGCAAGGGTGAAATACAACCCCAAATATTTTCATTTAAAAATAAAATTCTTTCATATGGAACATCAATTGTAGAATATTAATTTTTGATATTCTCTATATCATTGAATTAAATTTCATCCATGCCTACCTTATTCAGTGTTAACATATTAACTAATTATTATGAATGGCTAGTCCAACTCTATCAAGGATTTCAATAGTATCCTGAGGAAATCCTTGAATGTATTGGGGAGAAAATATGTTCTTGGATGTGAAATATTTATTAATATAAAAAATTTACTATAAAATATGCTAAATATAAGAGAGTTTGATATAAATATATATATGAAATTTCTATATGAATTAATTGGGATCCCACACACTCTAGGAAGAATCTAATAAAATATTTTGATGTGCATGGTAATAATATAAATTTTTCACATCACTAACTATAAGAGTATGATTTTTTTTCATTTTTTTCAGAGTTACAATAATTATTAATTCTCTTGTATCTATTACCATGTATGATCTATCCATCATAACTATCTCAAAAACTATTATCCTCAGTATTTAAGTGGTCCTGAATGGGTCTATTTGGGACTATCACCAATAAGGGAGAAGTAAATAGCACTAATGAGAGGAGATATTCAAACTAATTATGGAATTAAATATTAATATAAGTATTCATGATGTTATCATGAATTTCATGTAATAAAAAATTTTGAGGTCCTTTTGAGTAGATCTTTTTGGGTGACATTTACCATAGAAAAAGATAGTGAAATTAATCAGTTTATGGTAACTGTTCATCCATCATCCACTATAATTTGGAGGATCTTGTATGTCAACATTTTTTTTGACGTGGTGATCATTATTATCAGATTTTTTTTGTTTCATGGTATTTTTAATTTTTTTAATAATGTGATGGGTAATTTATTTATTTTGTGGATTGTGTCATTCCAATAATCTCCTTTCATTCCACTTATATTTTTTTCAAATTACATTATATTAATGCTTGACATAGAACAAAAATTCCATCACACCAATATTAATTTATAAGATTATTGTGAATTATTTTTTTACACCCATAGAATCTAGAAGGTTCAAAACTGGAAAAGATCATAATATATTATTTCCCATTCAAAATTCAGACTATTGTTCAATGATAGTTTTGTTTGAGTAGTTTATCAAAAAGATAATTTTAATATTTTTCCTATGAAAAATATTTGTATTCCTACATATTATAGGGTACAACATATGGGTATTAATCTAACATAAATGTGTAGTTCTTGAGTGAATGGATACAATTTAACATTTTATCATCTTTTATAGAAAGTAACTTAACTCAATTAAAATATTGGATGTAGTGTTTAGTTAGATTCTGGTGATATATTCATATAAGAATGATTTTCAGATTTTGAGTGATGATTTATTTAATCTCATGTATTATTTATTCCACTTACTATTTGAAACTATATAATTTTAGATCCTTGAAAATTTTCGTGTCAAAATTATCGTCAGGATTACGTTTTTTATTGGATTGTTCTGATATAATAACTAGTTCTCAATAATTTGAACATAATTAGTCAAAATAAATCACATAATTCTAAAAATTCAAATCCTAATGAAATATTAGGTAGATATACTATCCGCATGAGCCCTTAATTTTAAAGGGTTTTTTGGAGAGCATCCAATATAAGATTAAGAGGAATACTGATGGTTCTAGTCCTAAAAAATAAATAGTGGAAATGTCTCTTTTTTATTTTATGGATATTTTTTAATAACATAATAATTTAAAAGGAAATAATATTTTCAATAGCATATAATTTACACAACATTAATCTTAAATGAGAAACCCAATATTTTTATTTAGTTGTTACCATAATAACCAAGAAATTAAATTGGATGGTATGTGTAAGAATACCTGAATTATGAAATATATAGTAGCCCTAATAACTTATAATGTATTAATTAATTATTTGTAAATAATTACTTGAATTGTTTGTAATATAATTTTTTTCTTCAAAAACATATTTCTTCTCAAAAATATGTTTTATTTATTTTTATAATTTTTTTCTTAAAAAAAATGAATTTTAAAAATGAATTTAATTTTTGAATTTACCATGTCAAAATTATATTAATATGAAAATGTTTATTTTTTTTAAAAATATTTATTTTTTAATAAATAGTGAAGAATACTGATTTTTATTGAAAACATTATTTTTATTATTTAAAAAGTAAATTGATATTTTATATTAGTTTTAAAATATATTTATACCAATTTTAATAAAAATAACTTAAATATTATTTTTTAACTCAATTTTATATTTTAATTTAGTATAATTGTTTTTATATTTAAAGAGGGCATTTTTTTGAAAAACTGTTTTTCGTTGTTTTTTTTTCAGTTAAGTTATAAATTAAATTCTAAAACATCAATGATTTTAATTAAAAAAATATACCTCATATTTGAAACAATATTTCTAAATTTAGTAAATAAGTACCTTTTATTTTTTCACAAAATGAATAGTAACTATAATAATCTTATTATCATGGTAAAGGATAAATAAGGTAAATTGTGGTTACAAAAAAATGATATTAACAATTAAATGAATTGAAAACTTACTTAAATGATATTGGAAGATTATATCATCAAAATAATCATAAAATGGAAAACTTTATGACTTTTTAGGACCACTAGGATGATATTATGAAACTTATAATATTTTACATAATGAAATGTTAAAAATGTTACACATTTTTTAAATAAGTATAATGTTTTTAATATGGTGTTATATGTAGGGTATATTCAAATATAAATATTATATATAGATACTAATAATTTATCATTTTCATGGTAATTTATTTTGAATTTTAGCAATGAAATAATTACAATAAATACTTATAGAACGCTAATGTAGTAATTATTCAATTACTAAGATGTTCAAATAAATAAAATATAAAATACTATAATAAATATAATTTGAGATAAATAATGTTATAAACTATTTTTTCAGATATCCAGGACATGATAAGTTTATAATAAAATACTCATTAGTAATTTTAATATTTTTTCTTGATATTATTAATGTCAATGCCGTTAATAGTTCTAAAAATTGACATTATGAATATTTTATAGTAAATGATAATTTATTAAAAGATATAAAATTGAAAAAAATATTAATTCATGTCATGTTATTAGGATTGGTATAAAATATACTCTATAGTAAATTTATGTGTATTTATTAATTTTATAGTAACTATATTTACCTTCAATGAGTAAAAAATCATGTTGTCATGGTAAGCGTTAAATGATTTAAATGGGGGTCAAAACAAAAATAGAAGGGTATATCTATAAAAAACATATATAATTTATATTTTATGAGATTATTTATACCCATAATCATATTTTATTTGAGATTAATCACATTGGATACATTTTTAAATGGATATTAATTTATATTAATTTAATATTTTGAAAAATTCCACTAGTCCCCCTCTCCTCTCTTATGAAAGGGAACTTCTTATTCTCAATAATTAACACTTCAATACCCATTATATTAGGTCAATACCTTCCCAAATACCACCCTATAATCCCTCATATCATTATATAGGTCATTTTATAGGAATAATAGAAATATTATAGTTCTTATAGTGTTATGAAAAGGTGGTTTTCCAAAGAATATGTATAGTTTTCATCGACATATTTTAGTACTCTATTATATTAAACCTCATTCATATATTATTAAAAAATTATAAAATAATAAAAATAGTATCATAAATATAGTGAGATATTATTTTTTTATTATAATAACTTATATCCATATCCTCTTCCTTTAAATGGGAAAAAATATTATTCGTGCGTATGATGGACTACCACCTCGCGAACTGATATAATTCATCTTCCATCACTGCCTCTTAATACATGTTAAAATGATAGAATATATGTATACATATGATATTCATGAGATTTTTTTTAATATGGAAATATAATATATCATTTACCTTCTTAGATTTCCAAGCACTACAAAGTGATAAAATTCTTTGTGCGTATGTGTGGACTACAACCTTCATTAAGAGATACAATTAAAATTTCATAACCACATTAAATGAATGATATATATATATAAGTATATTTAATAAAAATATATGATATATATGATATCATGATCATATTATAATGATAATATAGTACTTAACATCATTCCATAATGATTTCTGAAAGATGGAAATGTTACTCATGTGTATGTATGACCTAACTTCTCTATAATTGTAGCATAGCTAATATATAAAAACCATATTTAATGGAAATATTTATATTTATAAATTATTTATAAAAATGATTATTATTTCAGGATATTATTTTGTATATGATGTAATAATGAACTCTTTGACCATAGTGAAGCAATGAAATTCATTTTGGAATTATGTTCCAAATATCACTAAAATATATGGCGTGAACATAAATGATTACGTAATAGGTATAAAGTGGTAATAATTGAGATGAAATTAATGAAAAATATCAAAAAGGTTCTTATGAATTTAAATAATTAACTTATGTTTATTATTCATGATTATAAAAAATGCACGTGACAAGTCAGACTCAAGTTAAGGGATTTTTGTATCAATCTTATTTATGTGGGACACATGAATAATACACTACTTATTTATTTTGTGATGTGTATGTACTGAAAAAGACTGATTTTTGTGATTCATATCATGAATATTATGGGATATAAATATCCATACATTTTTTCTTTTATTCATAGGTATTATTATTCAAAACATACTAAAGTGGTAAGGGTTTAATTGACAATCACATCAATATTACATATTGTTTTTCATTAAGTCTCCAGTGGAGAATATTATTCTACCATGTACTTGTTGTATAAAAATTCCTTCAAAACTGTTTTTACTATTACCCATATATTTTAATATTTAATATTTACCATTTTTTAACTTGTTATAATTTTTTAAAAGGAATATTCATATTATTTTTCAAAAAAGGTACTTTCTTCATACAAAGGAGTGAAAAGAGTGATTTTTTACTATTAATTGATGAACATAATTTCCCAAAATGATGATTTATTAATGGTTTTATGACTCCATTACATATTTACATATTTATTTTTAAATAAAATATTTTTATTTC
Source organism: Viscum album (assembly GCA_963277665.1). Lineage (NCBI taxonomy): Eukaryota > Viridiplantae > Streptophyta > Magnoliopsida > Santalales > Viscaceae > Viscum > Viscum album. The sequence goes on along the minus strand of OY728151.1, from coordinate 495,637,013 downwards.
CATGTGTGAAACACAATTTTTAAAAAAGAAATGATTTTAAAATGAAAAAGTTATTTTCCTCTAGAATTATCCAAGGTGATCTTTGAAAAAAAATTTCCATTTAAGACGTCATATTTTGATGTTAAATATGGTTAACTATGGATATGATCCAATAATACCATACTTTTTTATACTATGATTGGTTTATTTTTATGTTAAAATAATTTTAATGGAAATCGTTACATTTTAATGGGTTATGCTCTGATTAAATGTTGAAATTTATATGAAACCCATTTTTTTCGATGGGTTATGATATAATGATTTTTTTGGAATTTTTTTTTCACTGGTTCTAATTTGATGATTTTTTTATAATCTTATGGAACACATATGTACGATTTTCATTATACGATGGTGTTTATGTTATAACCAATTACAAACGTTAAATTTTAACAATAGATGGTGGTTACATTATATAAAATGACAATTAGGAAATATATCTCATTTTAATGAATTGGGTAAAGAATGATATATAACAAGATAAACCTAAATAGGGTGATGATTAAATCCAGTTTAGTATGGGGCCATGTCCACCAAGATAGTCTTGGGAGTGAACCTTGAATAATATGATGGTTTTGGGGGTAAACCATTCCACTATGATAGTCTTGGAAGATTTGCTTGACTAGTAAAAAATTATTTTCTATTATATAGTGTATTCCAAAATTCCAAGACTTATACCATTAATAAGATCTCATAGACTATGTTCTCTGATTCCATTATGATTCATATCTTATAATTCACCAAGATTTATTTCATGACACAAGATATTTTTTATGATATATAGGGTATAAATTTCAAATGATAAGTTCATGTTATTCTATAGTTAGGCTCATGTTAGGGTTTTGTAATAAATTATATTTCCCTTTTTTACCCTTACATGAAATCTGATCTAACACTATGATTATGCCACTTTTCACGATGTTATGAATAATGATTTTTAGTGGGTCATGTATACAAAGATTGCATGATATGATAAAATTTTGGGGGTTGATATATTTTTTTTGAACCCATTGTTTATTTTTAAAATATATGTAAGTGTTTTTATTAATTATAAAAAAATGTAATCATAAAATTTTCTTCAGTATGAATGTGAAAAAATATTTCCTTTAATTTTTAAAGATTTTAATGGTTTAAATTCATCCATGTTTATTGGTATCAATGATAGAAATGTGAATATTATTTTTTGGACCCAGATCTGGGAGTGTGGGTTTCGAGCTGTTATATTAGGTGTAAGAGGTTGGTTTGTCATATTTGGAGATTTTTTTCATGAGATTTTATTTAAAATCTATTGATACCATAAAGGGTATTAAAATTTGAGGTTAAAAATATATGTAGAGTCTTAGAAACCACTTTTGTGCTTTTTTGTAATAGAATATTCTGGTGGTTTTTGATATTTTATGAAATGATTAATCAGTTTTAGCTATATGTAACCAACAATTTTAAAATTAATATTTATTTGTGAATGAATAATTTTTCATTTTATTGGAATAAGTTATATGGTTATTTATAAAAATTAGGGTTCATATGATCTAGAGGTTAATATGGTTTATCACATTCTTGTGATGAAAAATGATTAGTATGAAATAAACTTTGAGATTAAAAAAATTCCTTAACATTGAATATATTATGATTATTTTGAGATTTTTATTTCATTTTTTAATAATATAAGGATTATAGTTTTATTAATAAGATAACCCACATGATTTTTGACAACCTATCATGTTCAGAAAGGATGTGATGCTTGAACCCACAACTGAAGTGTGATAAGGGTGCATCACCTACCATAGGTCAATGTGCTATCCCAGTTAGTATGTCTTTTATTCTATATTAGTTATGTTCATTTTGGGAAAATATTTTTTATAATATTGATAAACATGTAATTATATATTGGTTTGGTATTACATTATTAATTTTATTTCATACAATTTTTTCTTTATTCTGAACCCTATAAGATTAAGATGGAAATAATATTAGGGCATTTTATATGAGGAAATAATTATTGAATTTTCTTTTTAAGGTATATTTGATTTTATTGTTGATTTCTGGTGATTTATGTTATTTATGGAAATAGTTAGAGAATCTTGGCGATTATATTTTTAGTGGATGTACATTGTAAGGGAAAATATTAAATTTTTCTTGGAATACCATGCAATCAAATATTTCTAATTTTTTGGGTTGGAATCATAATATATAATATTTTATGTAATTTTAAGGATTTTTATTTATTGAATTATATAAGTTGATATTTGAGTATTACTATTGAATTCTGGAAATTAATGTAGTTTTCTTCATATGAAGGTTCATTCTTTTTTGGAATCATATTATCATGTTCATTTATTGAAAATTTCTTATGACACGAGGAATATAATTTAAATATTTTTTAGATTACTAAATCCATTAGTAGTTGATTTTAGTTATTTAGGAATGAATAATTAATTTTCCATACTCATCAGTTATATGAAATCATGAGATTGTGGGGGAAATTAATTAAAGAGAGAAACTTTAATTTTCAAGTAATTATATTTTTTCATGTTCATTGATGATGAAATAATGTAATTACTTGACTTTAGGAAAAGGGACTTGAATTATAATTTTATCCATTTATGTTTTTTTGAGAAATCAATTTTATTTTAAACCTTCACAGAATTATGGTTTAGTGATGGTTAAAATTATAATAACCATGTTCTCTGCCTATCTCTATCAGTCCTTAGGAGTATTTTCCTCTATCATATCTACATCTGAACATCCCACCAATGATTTTTCTATATTTAAACCTAGTTTTTTATTATTCTAGATAACCTTTATATTTCCATTTCTCACTTTTTTTAGGATGCTTTATTGAACCTTTTTACAATGTGGGATTTCAATAATGTTATATTGAAAAGAAAAACAAATGGTTACCAAGAAAAAGTTAAAATTGCAATGATGAAATTTATTATGAGCTAGGGAAGTTATAATACCATGCTATTTAAATAAATACTATTTTAAATAGCGTACAAGATATGGTATACCAATATTAAATGAGAAATAAAAATTATTATTTAAATATTATCATTATATACATGCCATTAAATTAGAAGGCATGAAATTGAATAACTAATTAATCAAATATATAATGTTCCTAATAATTGTGAATATACTAATTAACAGTTTGTAAATAATCAACCAAATTTTAAATAATGTTGTTTTATTTTTCAAAATATATGTTTTCTTTAAAAATTGTCTTTCGTAATTTTTCTTAAATTTTAATATGTTTTACAAAAATAAATTTTAAAAAACAACGTTATTTTTAAATTCATTATGTCCAATTTATCTTAAAGTAATATTTTTATATTTTTTTTGAAAATATTGATTTTTCAATAAATAGTGAAGAAACTGATTTTAATTGACAACTAATTTTTTATTTTTACAAAGAAAAATTATATTTTTTATTAGTAAGAATATATAATTAGTTAAATTTGATTTAAATTAATTAAATTATTATTGTTGAAACATTTTTTATTCTTGAATTTAGTATAAAAACAAATATTATTTAAATGAGATTTCTTTGAAAAATAATTTTTCTTTTCATTTTTATAATTTAATTTTAAAATTAATTCTAAAACATCAATGATTTTAATTTTGATAAATTTATTACATATTTTGAATTATTAGGTTAAAATTTATTAAATAGGATACTCTTATTTTTGGATAATATGAAGAGTAAAATGCGTAATATTTTTATCATCGTAAAGGGTAAATAAGGTAATTAATGGTGAAAAATAAAATCATATGAACTATTAAATGATCCAAACACTTACATAAATATTATTTTATGCGTTTATCTCAATCATAATAATCCAAGGATTGAAGGTTGACCTCACCTATTTTGATAATCCCAATTATGCTTTCACATACTTTGATAGTCCCAATTAATGTTTATCTATATTCTAATTCGCTCAATCTATGATATTCTACTATCTAGATGATAATAATTTTAAAATAATCCTTGAAATATGTTAATCAATATTTATCCATGTTTATATAAGTTCTGAAGTTTTTCTAACCCAATCAGATATGGTTTTTATAAAACAGATAAGCTAAGGTCACCGATACGCAGGGCTACCGATATATACAAGTCCACCAGTAAGCATAGAACAAGCTACCAATATAGAGTTACAAATAGAACAAGTCTTCTGATAGTACAAAATGAAGCTACCAATGTGCATAAGTCTACCGATACACATAATCACTGGAACTAACCAAGAGCGACCGATACAAATTAGAGCTACCGACATACCAGAGCTACTGATAGACCAAGAGCTACCGATAGACAGAGTCACTGATAGAACAAGGTCACAGATGCAGATAGCTATCGATAGAACAAGTCTACCGAGCTACCAATAGATTAAGTCTACTGATAGACAGAGTCACCGATAGAACAAGGTCACAGATGCAGATAGCTACCGATAGAACAAGTCTACCGAGCTACCGATATAGTAAGTCTACCAATAGAAGGAGCTACCGATATGTACAGAGCTACCAATACACAGAATAAGAGAAACCGATATCAAGAGTTACTGATATCAAGAGCTACCGATATAAGTGCAAAGAGCTACCGATACAAATTCAAAGAGCTACCGATGGAAGGGCACTCCTACACAAAATCCACCGTACACGTCTACCAATAGAAGGCTACTAATGATTGACTAACCAGTCAAAATCTATACTCTCAATACTATTTTTTATTAAGCTAATAGTTACATTTGATGTTTTTAATGTAGTTAATGTTATTTAATGATATCTGTTTGCATGTTAGTGAAATGTACCTAGTACTCATGCAAAAAGTAATCATTCCTTTTTACCGGAGCTAAAAGCTATAAAAAGGGAGATAAAGACCTAGATAAAGGGGTGTGTATGAACAAAAAGAAGAAAACATAGGGTGTGCATACAGGGAGAATCAAGGACATACACGAACACTGGACGTACACACAAGGCTACATCCAAGAACACTGGACATACACGAAGGTACTCATTCTAGAGGAGACCACAAACTCCATCTTGAGTGTAGAACTACAACAAAAAATTCATGCACTCAAGATGATAAGCTGAACCAAGGATGAAAACGATACTCTGTTTTTCAGACAAACACCAGAGAAGGACTCAGAAGCATTTCTGACAAATCAAATGAGTCCAGAACTGCACTGCCAATCATTAGAGCTTTTCTAAACTCATCCACACTTACTTTAGTGATTATTTCATTTACATTTCAAGCAGTGTGTGTACCCTGTTTATTTTACACACACTATCTCCTGAGCTAAGCTGGAGGATTCTTAAATCCTCATTCAAACTCTATTACTCCTTTATATCCCACTGTGGATATTGGTAGAGGTCGAGTAAGACCTGGACAGCTGTGATCTGTTGTTTTTTTCCCACGTAGAACTGTGGTAGAGGTCTTTATACCTGGATAGTGTGTTCACTGCTGCTTACCCCGATCCAGGGTGTGGATCAATTTATATAAATTGTTTGAGAGGACTAAGTCTCAACTTGAGACTGAACCTCTTGGTTATATGTGCTGTGCATTTTAGTTTAAGTCATAAGCATAATATATATTTTATATTCCACTGCTATCTATTTTGAAATATAATTTGTTTTAAAGTTACTTTGATAGTTAAATTATAATGTGTTTATACTTATTTTAAACCAGTAAGTTAGTTTCAAAATTCAATTTAATCTTTAGATTAAATTAACTGAGACCTAATCAATCTTTGAGAAACTAATTGAACATTTACACTATGTATAAATTCACTAGAGTTTAACTTTGTTTTTAAATAGGGGGATTTAAGAGAAATAATTTTAATAGAAATTTTAATTGGAACTCAATTCACCCCCCTCTTGAGTGTCAACTCTGACCAAAATTTGGTATCAGAGGAGTTTTTTATTATTGATACATGTTTTCAAAACATTCTATTTTTCAACTGTGATTTTAGTTGCATCTTTAAAGATATTAAATTTATGTTAGTTCTAAATTTTATCTCTTTAAAATTATTCTCTAAAATATAGCTATGGATAATAGACTAGAGGGTGCTTCTACTAACCGGCCACCTTTCTTTAATGGTACAAACTATGCCCAGTGGAAACATAAGATGAAAATTCATTTAGAAAGTATGGGTTTTGATATCTGGACTGCTATAAAATCTCAATATAAAATTCTAGAAACTGATAGAACTACTTGGGATGAAGCTACAAAGACTACTTACAATAATAATTGTAAAGCTATGAATGCCCTGTATTGTGATTTAATAGATTAAGAGTTTAATAGAATATCTGCTTGCAAAACTGCTTATGAAATTTGGGATACATTGGGTGCTTCTCATGAAGGAGCAACTAATGTTAAAGAAATGATGCTGAATACCTATAGTATTAAATATGATAATTTTAAAATTAAGACTGATGAACCTATTTCTGACAGGTATCTCAGGTTCAATGAGATTGTCAACACTATGATCTCTCTTGGAAAGGCTGTTCTAGCAAAGGAACAAATTATGAGGATATTAAGATGTCTACCAGAATGATAGAGATGCACTTCTGTTTTAATCAGAGAATCATGTGACATTGGAGCTCTTCCTGTAAAAGAGATTATTGGTAAATTAATGATGTATTAGGAAGAACTCAAGGTGAATAAGAAAGATGATGAATAACCTAAAAGGAAGTCTGTAGATTTCAAGTCCACTGCTTCTAAGAGCAAAGACAAGGAGAAAATACATGTACCTACTGAAAGTTCAACCAGTGAAGATTCAGATTCAGACAGTGATAAAGAAATGTCTCAAATTGCCAAGAGATTTAAGAAGTTCTATAGGAAGAAGAAATTATTTAGAAAATCAAATTACAAAGGTAAGTATGATAATAAAGGTCATTGGAAGGATTGGAAGAAGTCTGATAAGGAAGATGATATAATCTGCTATGCATGCAAAAGGAAAGGACACATCAAGGATGACTGTCCAAAACTAAAATTCAAAAAGAAATATGATTATAAGGACAAGAAGTACAAGAAAGCTATGAAAGCTACATGGAGTGCTTTAGAATACATCACAAGTGAATCTGAAATTTCTGATTATGACAAGAATCATGCCAACATGTGTTTCATGACCAACACATCTGAGGTAACCTTAGATACTCTTGTTTTAAATCCCTATTATTCTAGAGATGATGCAGAATCTGATTCTGATTCTGAAGATATTTCTAAGGATGAATTGTTTAAATATTGTAACTTGCTAGAAGAAACATGTAATGAAATTAAGGACAAATATAATTCACAAAGGAAACAATATGCTCTTACTGCAAATGTTAAATCTTCCTTTGATATGGATAATGAAAATAATGCTCAACTATTAAAGGAAAATATAGAACTGAAAATGTCTAATGAGAAACTCATAAAGGATTTATAAAAGTTCACAAAGGGAAAAGATACACCTACTCAAATGTTAGGTAAGAAAGTTGCACCAAAGTACACTACTGGTTTGGGATACCAACCCGGAAAGAGATAGTTTACTAAAACTCGATTTATTTCTAAATCTGGACAAAATTATGCTTGTTCCAGTTCTGGGAATTCATATGATTCAACTAGTTATTCACATAGTTATAGATCAAATAGAGTTTATATTTCAAAATATTTTGATTCTATGAATTATATGAGACCCATAAGACAAATTTGGGTACCTAAAGCTTTGATTTCTAACCTCTCTAGACCCAAGAAGATCTGGGTACCAAAATCATTTTTTGTTTAAATCTGTTTTGTAGGAGACCTGCTTAAAGAGTTATCACAAGAAGGTATGGTACTTGGACAGTGGATGTTCAAGACATATGTCTAGAGATTACTCATGCTTTAAGAGTCTAATCAAAGTTGATGGAGGCCATGTCACCTTTGGTGATAAATCTAAAGGAAAAATCATTGGCATAGGCCAGATTAGTAACACTGATTCAGTTTTGATTTCTAAAGTTTCTTTTGTTGATGGGATTAAATACAATATTTTAAGTATTTATCAGTTATGTGATGATGTATTTAATGTTAAATTTGAAAATGATTCCTGTAATGTTTTTAACTCTAATTTTTTTTAGTATTTTCTGCTTTAAGAAATGAAAATGTTTATGCTGTTGATCTAAATTCTTTAGCTAAGAAAAATGTTACTTGATTAAATTCTTTTCATAAAGAGTATTGGATTTGGCACAAAATATTTGGACACTACAACATCCATTCACTTAGAAAATTGACTAGGAAGAACTTAGTTAGAGACCTACCCAAACTTTTATTCCCAAATGAAAAAGTTTGTTATCCCTGTCAAAAGGGAGAGCACCATAAAGTTTCTTTTAAATCAAAGAAAGAAGTTTCAACTTCTCAACCTCTTGAGTTAGTTCACATGGACTTGTTTGGACCTTCTAGAGTTTCTAGTTTAAATGGGAAGCACTATGTATATGTCCCAGTAGATGACTTTTCTAGATATACTTGGGTATACTTCTTGGCTCACAAAAGTGAAGCTTGTTCTTACTTTGTTAAATACACCAAGTATGTAGAAAACCTTAGTGGACTTAAGATTAAAACCCTAAGAAGTGATCATGGTCGTGATTTTGAAAATCATGAGTCTGAATCTTATTGCTCACACAATGGCTATAGTCACAAATTTTTTTCTCCTAGGACACCTCAGCAGAATGGTGTAGTAGAAAGAAGAAATAGAACCCTTTAAGAAATAGAAAGAACTATGCTTAATGAGTATGACCTACCTATTTATTTTTGGGCTGAAGCTGTGAATAAAGCTTGTTATATTATTAATAGAGTATTAGTCAGACCTGTTCTCAAGATGACCCCTTATAAACTATGTAATAATAGAAAACCTAAAGTTAGTTACTTTAGAGTCTTTGGCTGTAAAGTTTTTATTCCCAATACAAAGGATAATCTGGACAAGTTTGCTTCTAAGAGCGATGAAGGAATTTTTCTTGGTTATTCATTAACTAGGAAATCCTATAGAGTATTTAATAAAAGAACAAAATGTGTGGAATAATCTATTCATATCAAGTTTGATGAAACTTATCCACATGAGCCTAAAACCTCTCTTGAAAATCATGAAGAAGACTTGACTATTTTGGACCTTAATGATAAAACTAAAGAACTTGCTGTAAAAACATCTAGTTCTGGACATAATCCAGAATCTGCTTCTATTGAACCTGAACTTAGAGATGAACCTGAAATTTATATCCCTACCTTTACTAGATGAACTAGGATTCTAAAGAATCATCCTTTAGATGCTGTTGTTGGTAATCTTGGTAGAGGGACACAGACTAGAGATTATCTAAGAAACCAGGTTGAACATCAAGCTTTTCTTTCACAGCTAGAACCTAAAAATGTCAATGATGCTATAAATGATGAATTTTGGGTAATGGCTATGCAAGAAGAGTTAAATCAATTTGAATGAAATAAAGTTTGGGAATTAGTTGACAGACCCAAGGACACTTTAACAATAGGCACTAAATGGGGTTTTAGAAACAAAGTTGATGAATCAGGAAATATAGTTAGAAACAAAGCTAGGATAGTTGCACAAGGATATAGTCAAGAGAAAGTTATAGACTATGAGGAAACCTTTTCACCTGTAGCCAGATTATAATCCATTAGGATCTTACATGCTTATGCTGCTCATCTGAATTTCATGTTATATCAAATGGCTGTCAAAAGTGCTTTTCTAAATGGTTTTATAATTGAAGATATTTTTGTTGAAAAACCACTTGGATTACTAATCCTCATTTTCCAAATCAAGTTTTTAAACTTTCTAAATATTTATATGGTTTAAAATAATCTCCAAGAGCTTAGTATGATAGACTTTGTAATTTTATTATTTCAAAAAGTTTCACTAAAGGGATTGCTGATCCAACTCTTTTTATTAAAGTAATTTCTAAAGATGTTTTAATAGTTCAAATATATGTTGATGATATCATTTTTGGATCATCTAAACATTATTTATGTACTGATTTTTTCAAAGAGTATGCAAAATGAATTTAAAATGAGTTTAATGGGAGAACTTAAATATTTTCTTGGATTTTAAGTTTTTCAAAATGAAAATGGTATTATTTTGAATCAAAGTAAATATATAAAGGATATTTTAAAACGTTTTGGTTTGGATAGTATTAAGGAAAGTGATACTCCTATGAGTACAATCTGTAAATTGGATGTAGATGAAGCTAGGAAACTAGTGGATTAAACCAATTACAGAGGTATGATTGAAAGCTTACTTTACCTTACTGCTAGTCGACCAGATATTATGTTTTGTGTATGTATGTGTGCAAGATTTCAAGCTAATCCAAAATAATCTCATTTAATTGCTATTAGAATAATTTTTAAATATCATAAACACATTTTAAACTTAGGTTTTTTTTACCCAAAAGGACAATCCTTTGAGTTAATGAGTTATTCATATGCTGACTTTGCTAGTTGCAAGTTGGATAGAAAAAGCACATTTGGAACATGTCATTTATTGGGAAAATACTTAGTATGTTGGTGTAGTAAAAAGCAGAATTCTGTATCTTTTTCCACTGCCGAAGCAGAGTATATAGCTGCTAGTAGTTGTTGTGCACAAATTATATGGATGAAACACACTCTTTTGGACTATGGATATGATTTTAATCATGTTTCTCTCAACTGTGACAACACTAGTGCAATAAACATTTCAAAGAATCCTGTGTCTCACTCTAGGACCAAACACATTGATGTAAGGCACTATTTCTTGAGAGATCATTACCAAATGGGTGATATTACTCTTGAATTTATTGGTACTGAACATCAATTAACTGACTTTTTACCAAACCATTGAGTTAGGATAGGTTAAGTTACATTAGACATGAGTTAGGAATGATTAAACTTGATTGGTAGCTACCTTACTGATGTAACCTCATCGATGTAACCTCACTGATGTGGATACCTCACCGATGTAAGCTCACCGATGTAACCTCACCGATGTAACCTCACCGATGTAACCTCACCGATGTAACCTCACCGATGTAACCTCACTGATGTGGATACCTCACTGATGTAACCTCACCAATGTAACCTCACCGATAGACCTCACTGATAGGAATTCTCACCGATAAACCCTACCGATGAATACGTTGTTTTAAACTTCTGTCTGCTGCCAGAATCTGAATTGTTTTTACTTTATTTCATTTTATTTATTTATTTTATGATTCCTAAATTATAAAAACTAAGTCCTAGCTACTTCTCAATCCACTGAGCCTCAAACCCTTACCCTCAAACCTTAGCTCTCTAATCTCTCGAGAACCCTAAATCCCTCGAACCAGAGATGGAAAAAACCAAACTTCCTACCATCAGAGATGACACTGATGAGCCGAAAGCAAAGAAGAAAAAGTCCGAGACAGAAGTAAGTGGTAGTGTTGGAAGAACTAAGTTAGGTAGGTGACCATTGAATCATCATTTGCAGAATAGAGTTATTGTGATTGAAAAAGAGCTGTGTGTGGAATGGTTGCTGCCTAGCAAGTCATTTGTGCTCGAAGTGCTGGAAGATCAAAAGTGGGTAGATTTCTTTTCGAACAACAATGGCCCTTACTATCAAAATCTAGTGAAACAATTTTATGGGTTTGTAAGCTTTGAGAAATCAGAAGATGAGAACCGAGTGACTTCTTTTTTGAATATAAAGGAGATGTATTTTCCATCCATCGAGTGGGATGAATGCTTGAAGGTTCCGCATGAAGGTGTATCTGGATATGTATCGAAAGATATGCCACCTACAAGTGATATATTCGATTTTGAGACTTCCTTGGAGGAGTTCAACGGTGATGGAAATCAAAGACAAGTAGTTGCTGCTGAAATGGATGGAGAGAATAGATTACTGTTCAAATTTGTTCAGCATGTATTAATATCAAGGAGAGGAGACTTTGTGAATAAAAGATATCAGGATATCTATCTCCTGCATCTATTGAGACATTGTGTAAAAGTAAATATGTGCAGATTGTTGATGATCCAAATGGAAGACATGACAAGGACAAAATAAAAGACTAATGCCCTATTCTTTTCTAAGTTGATCTCAGTGATGATCAAAGAGAAAGGGGTAGCTGAGTCTCAAGATGAGACAATGGTAGTAAGGAACAACTTATGTATCACAACCAAAATTTGCAAATACATGAAGATAAATTGGATCCCATGGAGAGGAGAGTGGGTTAATGATGACCAGAAGGTATATGATAAATTCAATCATGTGAATCATCCTTCAAGACCTAAGGATGTGAGGGATCCAGGTCTAGGACCTGATGAAGAAGAACTTGAATACAATGATGAGACTGAAGAAGAAGAAACTTCTATGAATGATGGAAGAGATCCGGACTTACCTCCAAGTCCTGCTACTGAAATTGTATCTTCTAGAAAGGAAGCCTTAGTAGAAGGCGAGACTACTGCTGGTGAGGAAGACCAGCCAGCCCATGAGCATAAAGAAGAAAAGGAGAATGAATCTGAAGCCTCTGACTCTATCTTAATAAGTCTGAGTCCATAAATTGGAAGCTCAATTGTGCCTACTGAGGATGTAGTAGGAGAAATGGAAGAAGCTATACCTAATCCAGAGGACCCTCCAGCTTTTGCAGAGATGGAATTGATTGTAGAAGATTATACTCAGGAATAAAGACCCGCTGGGAATGACCTTGCTGTACAAGAGACTACACCCATTGGGGGGGAGCATCAAACCAAGTTTGGAAGTGTGACAGTGGCTGTTGATATTGAGGACTGGGCAGAAGACCCAAGTTTTGTGGTTTGTGGATTAGACTATCCTGATTTTGATAATGAGGCATCCCTCAATAGACCAAAAATCGTTTATGATGTTGAAACTGAGTTGCTTCCTAAAGATGTGGTCAGAATGCATGACCTGGATACTTTGAAGAAAAATCTTATGGTCAGTTTTGTGGAAGAGACAAAGAAGATGGAAGCTTCACTGGTGTCATCAATCCAATCTATTATGACTGACTCAGTGGACAACATAGAAACTGAAAGAGAACCTATTGTGATTACTCCTACTGATATGATCACCAGGGATGACTTTGAATCCTTAAAGGATGATCTGAAAGAGTCCTTTAGTGCTTCTGTTTTTGAGTTGAAGTACTGCTTTGTTGAAGAGATGAGTAACCTGGAAAAATCTTTTGAACTCTCTCTAGGTTGTAATTTGTCAACCTTTGTGGCCGAAATAGTTGAAGAAGTTACATACTGCTAGACTCAAGTTTCTAGACTAGAAGCTGATGTTAAAGCTCTAAAGAAATATATTATCTCTTTAGACTCTTATATGAGTTCAAAATCCAAAGCAGACAAGGACTTAGCCTATGTCAAAAGTGTTTTAAGCCAGATGGTTTCAGTGTTTGATGGTTTTAAAACCTCCATGAAAGATCATGTTAAAACTCAGGATTCACAAGTCCAAAATTAGATCAGTGGGTTAACCAAAAAATTAAAGGAAACCTTATCTTTCTCTGTTCGTTCTCTTGCTTCTAAACCCTCAGTGGATTAGAATCAGATTCAAGCTGTAATGAAGGAGGAGCTTGGTTTAGCATCAACCAGTGGCTCTGTGGACTCATCCGATCTGAGAAAAGTTGTGCTTTCTACTAGATATTCAACTAGGGAAATAATGAAGATAGTCCAAGACTATATGAGAGAAGCTTCTTCCTCTCAGAAAGAAGTGAAAGATAAGGTGGGATCCTATTTCCAAAAGATTTACACCAAGCATCAACTCAAAAATAATTTCAAACTTCTATTGTAAAACCTGAAGTTACCTCATGTCAATCAAGCCTTCAGAGAGAAAGTCAGCAAATTAAGGGAATTGACTCCAGCCTTGGACAAATTCATGGAGAACAAGGATGACTTCATATCTGCTATGGAGAGAGGAGAAGGAATAATTATGGATTTCAGAAATCTTTTGATGCCTTTCCTACATGTCGATGCTAGGCCAGTGATTGTACCTCCGACTTTACCTGCTTCTGCCTTTGCTGCTTCTCCTGTTCAGATGACTCCTACCCAAGCCATTAGAAGCCTTACACCTATGATCACTCAAAGAGATCCTCAGTACAAACTAGGAATAGTTTTAGTCTCTCATCCTCCTATGATCATCTCTAGTGTTCCTAAGCCTTCACCCACATCCACACAGTCTGAATCCTCTTCTGATCCAAAGAGAAAATATCACATTGAGTATGTGGATTGAAAAAGTGGCTAAGATGTTTGATAGGAATCCCTTGTATTCTTTTTTTCTTTCTATTTACCCTTTTTTGAAACATATAATACAATTTTCTTCCATTTATTTCTCTTTTTGTTTCTATTCTCTTTATTGTTTCCCACCTTTTTGCTTATCAGAAAGGGGGAGAAAGTATCAACGGGGGAGAAATATTCTCAAAGGGGGAGAAATATTATCTAAGGAAGAGAGATCATACTTTTCCCTTCTGATATCATTGCATTTAAGTTTACCTATGATACATTATGTTCTATAACATACTGTTTTCTTTGAGAGAATTTCATTTAATGATATATCCTCTGATACAACTACTCATTGTTTTAAAACTATAATATCATAATTTGTGATTATCAAAAATGGGGAGATTTTTGACCTCACCTATTTTGATAATCCCAATTATGCTTTCACATACTTTGATAGTCCCAATTAATGTTTATCTATATTCTAATTCGCTCAATCTATGATATTCTACCATCAAGATGATAATAATATTAAAATAATCCTGTAAATATGTTAATCAATGTTTATCCATGTTTATATAAGTTCTGAAGTATTTATAACCCAATCGGATATGGTTTGCATAAAATAGATAAGCTAAGGTCACTGATACGCAGAGCTACCGATATATACAAGTCCACTGTTAAGCATAGAACAAGCTACTGATACAGAGTTACCAATAGAACAAGTCTTCCGATAGTATAGAATGAACCTACCAATGTGCATAAGTCTACCGATACAAATTAAAAGAGCTACCGATACAAATTAAAAGAGCTACCGATATCAAGAGATACCGATACAAGTGCAAAGATCCACCGATACAAATTAAAAGAGCTACCGATATCAAGAGTTACTGATATCAAGAGATACCGATACAAGTTCAAAGAGCCACCGATACAAATTAAAAGAGCTACCGATGGAAGGGAATTGCTACAAAAAATCCACCGAACACGTCTACCATCAGAAGGCTACTAATGATTGACCAACCAGTCAAACTCTATACTCTCAATACAATTTTTTTATTAAGATAACGGTTGCATTTGATGTTTTTAATGCAGTTAATGTTATTTAATGATATATGTTTGCATGTCAGGGAACCGTACCTAGTACCCATACAAAAAGTAATCATTCCTTTTTGACGGTGCTAAAAGCTATAAAAGGGAAGATAAAGACCTAGCTAAAGGGGTGTGTGTGAACAACAAGAAGTAAACACGAGGTGTGCATACAACGAGAATCAAGGACATACATGAACTGTAATGGCCCGGACCTCTCCGGCCCATTCCTTTGTCAAAAAGAAGTCCAAGAAGTGTTCTGGAGGGTAAAATGGACTTTTCCCACACTTTCATGAATTTTGATACTACACTCCATGTAGTTTGAGTACACGCCGTGTACCCCCTTTCCGGGTATACCCCGTGTTGAAGGCCGTGTCCTTGTTGTGTGAAATAATGGGTGCACGCCGTGTGTTCAGTACTACACACCGTGTAGTCCTTCCCCACGTACGCATTACCGTGTGTTGAACAGTTAATGGCCATGTGCCATGTTGGAGCCATGTGAAATAAATGAGTGCAATCCGTGTGTCCAAACTACATGATGTGTAGTCTTTCCCCGTGTATGCGTTACCCTCAAACCATTTGTTGACTAGTCAACGGTCGCAGAGCCGTGTTGGAAGCCGCGTGGAGACCGTGTGAAATAACCGAGTACACGCCGTGTACCATAAAGTACACGCCGTGTACTTTTGCTTTTTCTCATCTTTTTCAACTCCCCCCTCTCCTCCCCTTTCCTCTGAGCAGAGTTCTCCCAAGAGAATCGAAGGCTCTTTCTTCCATAACTTCTTCGTTCGAGCTCCGATTTACGATCCGTTAGCGGCCACAGGATCGTAACGACAAGGAGGAACTTCCAAGCTTGGATCCTTTGTCTTTCCTTTGGTATTTCCTTTCCGAATTCCACCCGAGGAGGTTTTTCCGGGACTCGATGGAAGTGAAGGACGCCAACAGACGTCTTCTAAAGTTGATCTGGGGGAGCGTTGTGATCAGAACCTGTTGAGGTAGGGATCTTACCTTCGTCTCTCTAATTTGGGCATCTTGTGGGGTGGGTGTTCTCTTGTTTATGTGAAACACTTTTGAACCAGTTTAATAAAGATAATAACATGCTTATATAACGGGGTTGGGAAGTTTGTGATTGCTGTTACTTTATATCCTGAGGTATTATGTTGTGAATTGAATGAGCTTCTTCCTACTGAAAATCACAGTCATTGGGGGCCTTTTCTTGCACAATTAAATGTTGCCCTATCTTTCTAGACCGTTTTGTGGATGGAAACTTCGTTTAATGTAGAAATTGGTTAATCACGTAAAGTTGGCTATTAAAATATGGAGCCCTTGTGTGATCACCCCAGTTGAAAAAAATGGAATAATGAACATGTGGGTGTTGGCTAGGTTACGTGGCATGTGATGGGGGTGTTTTGTGGGTTTTTGTGGAAAGGGTGAGCAGTGGGGCTGCGGTTGGCTTTGTTGTGGGATGGTGTAATGTTATGTGGGTGACGGGCATTGGGGCTGCGATAAGTGGTATTAAAGGGATAATGATGTACGGTGCAGTTGTGGTTATGGTGATTGGCAGTGGGGCTGTAGGGATGAGTTGAAATATGAACGGACTATGGGTTGTGGATAATAAATAAAAAAGTGTAAGAGTTAATAAATGGTGGGTCATGGTAATGGAATGAGATTAATAATCAATGGGGTTGGTTGGTTGATAAGAAGGGTTTTTTGTGCTGCTTGTGTTTCCCTAACTTGATTTGTGGATGGCAGGGATATGTTTTATGAACGATCGATGTGGTTGGTTGTGGATAGTTTCTCAGTAGTTAAAGAACTAAATAAACTAATTCTGCTGAAACGTGAAAACCTAAATGGGGTTGGGGTTGTTTGTTGTATGCATGCTTCGTAATAGGAGTGCCGAGGCACATGCTCAGTTTCTTTGTTTAGAATCCATAGGTTGGGCTGTGTGTTTGGTATACATATATATATCTGTATCTTTTTTGTTTTATCACACCCCGCCCATGTTGAGCACTTAGTGCTGAACACTCCCATTTCATGGGAGAGGGTGTTTTTCCCTTAGTTACTAGCTCGATCCTACTCCTTCTCCCCTAGGCTGTGATGGCTTGAGGTGACCTTACACCTAAGAATCTTTGGGTAGGTTTCGATTGGGGTGGTTTTAGCCCAAGACTCTTCGGGCAGGTTCTTCTATTTCCCAAGAATCTTCAGGATAAGGCCCAGGTGTGTGTGGGCGGGATACGTGGTTGTGAGGCCCAGGTGTGTGCGGGCGGGATACGTGGTTGTGAGGCCCAGGTGTGTGCGAGCGGGATACATGGTTGTGAGGCCCAGGTGTGTGCGGGCGGGATATGTGGTTGTGAGGCCCAGGTGTGTGCGGGCAGGATACGTGGTTGTGAGGCCCAGGTGTGCACGGGTGGGATGTGGGGTTTGTGAGGCCCAGGTGTGTGCGGGCGGGGAGAGTGTGGAAGCATCAGGACGTTCGCCGTTAGGAAGAGAAGCTAAATACTGGGAAATGGTACGGGGTACCCAATACTCTTGTTTCTTATATACTACTACCTGTTGTGATTGCGTTTTTGGTGAGTGTGGCTGGTGAGGTTGGGTGGATAGAATTCCTTGCTAGGCTTCTTCTGTTGTTCTCACGGGACATTAGGATGTCTCCCCACTTGTGCATCAGAGATTTAGGTTTTCCTACTGAGTATACTTGTATGATCACCCAACGTTTACTTTCAGGTTTCCCGGAGGATTACTAGGGCTGTGCGGGACCAAACTAGTTGGACAGTTGGAGTTGTTGCTGTTGTTGTACTTTTGTTTTCTTTTGGTATTGTACTTTGAGCTTTCTTGTACTTGTACCTTGTTATAAAATTGTTTAAACATGCATGTGGGCTTGTTTTGAGTTTATTTCTATACACTTGTTCTTTTCCTTTTTGGTGGTTGAATTGTCCTATTTCCCGATCCTAAATAAATAAAATGGGTAATGCCTCCCATATTTGTGAAAACTCATACCCTTGGTGCTAGTCGCCACCTCGGGGCCTACTGGAGGCGGGACTCTGGGGGTCATTATCTCCCTTTCACCATTGCCAGCTCAGGAGGGGCATCTTTGGTGGGAGGGGGTCATGAAAAAATGGTATCAGAGGTGATGGTTGAGAGATAGGACGAAGTTTGGAGTTAGGCACTGTGAGGATTGGATGGGATGGTAGGGCGACAATGTTAGTTAATCTTGGTGCGTGACATAGGCCAGGGAAGACCAGCTAGGACACGGGATTTTAGGGCCCCCCGTGATCCGATGCAAGGACTCTGAGCCTACTTAACGACCAAGTGAGACTACATTGATTGCAAGGTAGATACCCTAGGGAAGGTACTTGCATCATCATGATTGTGTTTTACTTGATTTGGGTGTTCTGGGAAAGAAATTAAAATAAAATGATAAAATAAAACCTTGAGTTTTCCTTACTACATGGGCTTAGGCGATCCTTGTTTACCGAACAACTATGGAACCTGGACATCATCCCTGGGTGGCTCAGACGGCCAAGGCCCAGTAGATCCAGATGGTCGATCAGTTGAGGATTGACCGAGAGGAGGAAGATAGCCAGTGGCAGAAGACTCTCCATTCATTCCAGTGGAAGACCCTCAAGAAGTACGAGGGCAGTACTTCGGATACAGAGACAAAGGGGTGGCTTGAGGAGCTAGGGATCACTTTTACCTTGATCTGTGCTCCGAGGGAGTACTGGGTTCCCCTAGTGGTAAGTCAGATGAGAGGTGCGGCGCGACAGTGGTGGACGCTCTACCTCGGAGAGAGGATAGAGGCAGAGGTTCCATGGGCTGACTTTGAGAAGGAATTCTGAGAGGAATTCCTTTCTTCCATGATCAAGGCGGAGAAGCGGTATGAGTTACTCTCCCTTCAACATGGGAGTATGTCAGTACGAGAGTTGGGGATCAAGTTCAAGGATCTCCTACACTTTTCTCCAAATCTCTTTTTGGATGAGGAGTCTCGAGTGAGACATTTAGAGGAGGCACTTCTTCCTTCGCTCCAGTATGCTGTCACCCCCTTCACCCTTCCGACGTACTTGGTGGTAAAGAAGAAGGCAGAGGTTGTAGAGAGGATGCACTCGCTGGGAGGTGCACCCCGAGAGGGGATCCAGCCGGGCTCATCGAAGGGGAAGACAGTCAGCAGTAGGTCTCCTACAACGGGACCATCCAGGTTCAGACCAGTGGGGAGCAGGCCCCAGCAGTTCCAGTTCAGATCTTCGGGTCCTCGTCCCTTTTTCACGAGCCCAGGACCGAAGTGTTTTTCTTGTAAAGGATTCGGGCACGTTTAGAGTCGGTGCCTGACCCGAGCTTAGTATGGTGGAGGTGGGCAGGTTCAGCGCCCACCTCAGCAGCACCAGTTGCTGGTGAGGCCCTTCCAGCAGCAGTAGGACCATGCTCCTCCAAGGGAAAACTTTTCGGGAGGAGTCCGACCTCGGGGTACCCCTCATGGACCTCGACCAGGGAATGGTCGGGGAGGTGGACAACATCAGAGAGGCAGTGGATATGGGCATGGACAGTTGCACGCAACAGAGTTGACAGCTCCGGCGGGACCAGAGGTGGTGCGAGGTACAATTTGTTTGTTCAGCACTCTCATTTATGCTTTTTTTTTGATTCGGGAGCTTCACACTTCTTTGTTTCACCTGGTCTAGCCCATGCTTTGGGACTAGATGTGGAGATACATTCCGTACCACTGGTACTGAGTACACTAGTTGGAGGCCAGACCAACGTATCTTGTGTTTGCTGGGGATGTGGGATGACATTAGGACCACATCGATCTAGTGGGGACCTTCTTCTATTACAGATGCAGCCATACGATGTCATCCTAGGCATCGACTGGTTGTTTTCTGTTAGTTCCGTTATCTACTGCTTCCGGAGAAGAGTCGTGTTCTCTGACTTGGATGGGTAGCACATATCTTTTGTTGGAGAGAGGAGCTATTAGGTAGGAAGCCGGCGTGTGGAGCCTCTCCTTTCCTTGTTAGGCGGGTTATCAGTGGTTCTAACTGATACAGAGATGATGGATGTCCCGGAGGTTGTTGGGGAGTTACTCGATGTTTTTCCTAAGGAGGTTGTGACTCTACCACCCTGACGTGATGTTGAGTTCGGGATAGACTTACAGCCTGGTGCCCGTCCGATTTCGATGGCCCCTTATCAGATGGCACCTTCGGAGTTGCGGGAGTTGCGGATTCAGATTGACGATCTGATGGAGAAGGGTTTTGTTTGACCCAGCGTATCACCATGGGGTGCTCCAGTTTTGTTCATGAAAAAGGAAGATGGTGGTCTCAGGCTATGCATAGACTACCGAAGGTTGAACCAGGTAACGGTCAAGAACCGTTACCCCCTTCCAAGGATAGACGATCTCTTCGACCAACTAAGGGGAGCAGGTTTGTTTTTCCAAGATTGATCTACGATATGGATATCATTAGCTGAGGGTAAAGGACAGTGACATCTCAAAGATGGATTTTGGGTGTAGGTATGGGAACTTAGAGTTTGTAGTGATGCCGTTTGGAGTTACGAATGCACCGGCTATGTTCATGGGACTTATGAACTTTGTCTTCCGAGAGTTTCTGTACTGGTTCATCGTTGTGTTTATTGATGACATACTAATCTACTCAAGATCAGAGGAGGAGCACGTTGAGAATCTTAGGGCAGTCTTGGAAGTCCTTCAACACCACCTGCTTTACGGGAAATTGTCGAAGTGTAAGTTCTTGACCCAAGAAGTAAACTTCCTTGGGAACGTAGTGTCTCAGCATGGAGTGTCAGTGGACCCGTAGAAGGTGGAGGTAGTTGTTTATTGGGCATCACCCAAGAGCGTGGAAGAAGTTCTTAGTTTTATGGGGTTAGCAGGTTACTATCGGAGGTTCATTTCAGATTTCTCTTGAGTTGCTGCTCCTTTTACATCTTTGAATAGGAAGAACTAGGTCTTCCTATGGAGCGAGCAGTGCCAAAAAGCTTTCGACTACCTAAAGGAGAAGTTGGTCAGTGATCCCGTACTCAGGTTTCCAGAGGAAGGGTTGTTGTATGAGGTGTTTTGTGATGCTTCTGGCCTTGGTCTGGGGTGCGTGATGATGCAGAAGAAGGGGGTGATCTGTTATTAGTCTAGGAAGTTACGCCCTCACGAGCGTAACTATGCCACCCATGACCTAGAGCTTGCAGCAGCAGTGTTCACACTGAAGTTGTGGCGACATTACCTCTTTTGGGAGCGCGTTGTGGTCTTCTCAGATCACAATAGCCTGCGTTATATCTTCTCCCAGCGTGACCTAAACTTACAGCATCAGAGATGGGTCGAGTTTCTCCAAGACTATGACTTTGAGATCTCTTACACTGAAGGTAAGGGAAACATTGTGGCTGATGCCCTGAGTAGGAAGTCTCATCAGGAAGTGGTTCGGGAATCCACTGATGCTTGGAAGGTGATGGGAGAGTTGGCTGCCTTGCACTTAGATGAAAGCGAAGAAGGTGTTAGAGGCTGTTTGTTTCTGATGATGGTGCAGTCCTCCTTGTTGCAGCAGGTGGAAGAGTCTCAGTGGGGGGACTCCGAGGCGGTAGTGATGCAGGATCGTGTCGATCAGGGGAACGCTCCAGAAGGATGGTCAGAGGCTAGCCGACATTAGATGCTTTTCCATGGAAGGTTGTTTATCCTGGAGACAATGCATGAGGGAGTTCTCTGTGAGTTCCATATCCCAGCCTTGGCGGTACATCCAGGAGTTTCAAAAATGTACCGAGTCCTGAGGGAACAATTTTGGTGGCCCGGGGTGAAATGGGCAGTGGGGGAGTTTGTGGCTAAATGCCAAGTTTGTCAGCAAGTGAAGGCTGAACACCGTGTTCCCAGTGGTTTGTTGCATCCTTTAGATGTCCCCGAGTGGAAGTGGGATGACATCTCAATGGACTTCATCACAGGACTACCCATAGCTCAAGGTGGTTATGATACTATCTGGGTAGTGGTGGATCAACGGACGAAATCATCTCACTTCTTAGCAATTAAGGAGTCAGGCCCAGTGAGTACCTTAGCACAAAGGTACATAGATGAGGTTGTGTGGTTTCATGGAGTCCCAAAGACTATCGTCTCAGATCGGGATACTCAGTTTACCTCACGAGTCTAAAGGGGGTTACAACATGCTTTTGGAACCCAGCTACGCCTTAGCACTGCTTTCCACCCCCAGACCGATGGGAATATGGAGCGGACTATCCAGACGTTGGAGGACATGCTGTGAGCATGCGTTCTAGATTTTAGAGGATCATGGGTACGCCACTTTCCTTTAGTAGAGTTTTCCTACAACAACTACTTACACTCTAATATTGGCATGGAACCATTTGAGGATTTGTATGGAAGACCATGTCGTTCACCCATTTGCTGGGCAGAGGTTAGAGAGACAGGTGCCCTTGGGCCGAAGGTAGTACAGAGCACCACAGAAAAATTCCAGCTTGTACGTGAGAGGATGAAAGCGGCTCAGGACCGATAGAAGTCGTATGCTGATCGTCAGAGGAGGCCCTTGGAGTTCGAGGTGGGAGATCATGTGTTCTTAAAGGTTTCCCCTCGACGGGGGTAGCGGAGGTTTGGGAAAAAAAGCAACCTCTCACCTAGGTTCATCGGACCTTTTGAGGTTCTGAGGCAAGTCGGTGAGGTGGCATATCAGCTGGCCCTGCCACCTCAATTTGAGAAGGTTCATGATGCCTTCCACATCTCCCAGCTTCGTCGGTACTTACACGATGACTCTCACGTTATCGACTGGGGAGAGTTAGATATGGGAGACGAAGAGACCTTCAAGGAACGACCAGTCAGAATTGAGGATCGTAAAGAGAAGGTGCTCCGTGGATGAACCATTACGTTGGTTCATGTGTTGTGGAGGCATGGCGGCCTCGAGGAGAGCACTTGGGAGCAGGAGACCCAGATGAACGCTCAGTACTCAGAGTTGTTTTGACTTGTGTTTTCCCTTTTTCTTCTGAGCTTTATGTTGATGTTGTACTTTGTACCTTTAATATGTGGAATGCTTGGCTTGTCAGTTGTGAGACCTTTTGTTTCCTTGTTCCCTGGTAATGTGTGACATGTCTGGATATGTAGGGAAAGGAAAAAAAACCTGACCCTTAATCGAGACGCATTAATGCGGATGCGATTGAAACCATGCGGGCGAGTCAGTGCCGCCTAAAGTGGATAATATCTCGACATAGGATAAGGAATTTCCCAAAGCCACATGTTTGGGTAGTGTGTTGGTTGTGTGGTGTTGGGGGTAGTACGAGTTGAAAAATCCTATTGTATGAAAGTGGGAAGACCCAATTATTAATCGAGACGTATTAATGAGTATGCGATTAAATCCGTGCAGGTGAGTCAGTGCCGCCTAAAGCGGATAATATCTCGACATAGGAGAAGTAATTCCTAATGCATATGATTAGGGTTGTTGGTTGGGTTCCTGTTATAACAAGAAACCTAAGAGGTATCTTGTTGGGTTTCCTCTGGGTTAGTTTTTGAATTCTCGGGGACGGGAATGTTTTAAGAGTTATCTGATGTAATGGCCCGGACCTCTCCGACCCATTCCTTTGTCAAAAATAAGGTCAAGAAGTGTTCTGGAGGGTAAAATGGACTTTTCCCACACTTTCCAGAATTTTGAAACTACACGCCGTGTAGTTTGAGTACACGCCGTGTACCCCTTTTCCGGGTATACCCTGTGTTGAAGGCCGTGTCCTTGCTATGTGAAATAATGGGTGCATGACATGTGTTCAGTACTACACGCTGTGTAGTCCTTCCCCACGTACGCATTACTGTGTGTTGACCAGTCAATGGCCGTGTGCCGTGTTGGAGCCATGTGAAATAAATGAGTGCACGCCGTCTCTCCAAACTACACGCCGTGTAGTCTTTCCCCGCGTATGTGTTACCCTCAAAATGTGTGTTGACCAGTCAACGGTCGCATAGCCGTGTTGGAAGCCGTGTGGAGACCATGTGAAATAACCGAGTACACGCCATGTACTTTTTCTTTTCTCGCCTATAAAAGGAGGGGTCCCCTCCTCCTTTTCAACTCACCCCTCTCCTTCCCTTTCCTTTGAGCAGAGTTCTCCCAAGAGACTCGAAGACTCTTTCTTCCATAACTTCTTCGTCCGAGCTCCGATTTACAATCTGTCAGCGGCCACAGGATCATAACGACGAGGTGGGACTTCCGAGCTTTGATCTGTTGTCTTTCCTTCGGCCTTTAATATCCAACTTCCACCTGAGGAGGTTTTTCTGAGACTCGACGGAAGTGACGGACACCAACAGACATCTTCTAAAGTTGATCCGGGGGAGCGTTGTGATCAGAACCTGTTGAGGTAGGGATCTTACCTTCGTCTCCCTAATTTGTGCATCATGCGGGGTGGGTGTTCTCTTGTTTATGTGAAACACTTTTGAACCGGTTTAATAAAGATAATAACTGGCTTATATAACGGGGTTGGGAAGTTTGTGATTGATTTTACTTTATATCCTGAGGTATTATGTTGTGAATTGAACGAGCTTCTGCCTACTGAAAATCACGGTCGTTGGGAGCCTTTTCTTGTGCAATTAAATGTTTCCCTATCTTTCTAGACCATTTTTTGGATAAAAACTTCGTGGAATGTAGAAATTGGTTAATCACGTAAAGTTGGCTATTAAAATATGGAGCCCTTGTTTGATCACCCCGGTTGAAAAAAATGGAATAATGAACATGTGGGTGTTGGCTTGGTTACGTGGAATGTGATGGGGGTGTTTTGTGGGTTGTTGTGGAAAGGGTGAGCAGCAGGGCTGCGATTGGCTTGGTTGTGGGATGGTGTAATGTTATGTTGGTGACGGGCAGCGGGGCTGCAATAAGTGGTATTAAAGGGATAATGATGTATGTTGCGGTTGTGGTTATGGAGGTTGGAAATCGGGCTGTAGGGATGAGTTGGAATATGAACAGACTATGGGTTGTGGATAATAAATAAAAAAAGTGGAAGAGTTAATAAATGGAGGGTCATGGTAATGGAATGAGATTAATAATAAATGGGGTTGGTTGGTTGATAAGAAGGGTTTTGTTGTGCTGCTTGTGTTTCCCTAACTTGATTTGTGGATGGCAGGGATATGTTTTACGAACGATCGATGTGGTTGGTTGTGGATAGTTTCCCAGTAGTTAAGGAACTAAATAAACTAATTCTGCTGAAATGTGAAAACCTAAATGGGGTTTGGGTTGTTTGTTGTATGCATGCTTCGTAGTAGCAGTGCCGAGGCACATGCTTAGTTTCTCTATTTAGAATCCATAGGCTGGGCTATGTGTTTGGTATACATATATATATCTGTATCTTTTGTGTTTTATCGCACCCCACCCATGTTGAGCACTTAGTGCCGAACACTCCCATTTCATGGGAGAGAGTGTTTTTCCCGTAGTTACTAGCTCCTTCCTGCTCCTTTTCCCCTAGGATGTGATGGCTTAAGGCGACCTTACACCTAAGACGCTTTGGGTAGGTTTCGATTGGGGTGGTTTTAGCCCAAGACTCTTTGGGTAGGTTCTTCTGTTTCCCAAGAATCTTTGGGATGCGGCCCAGGTGTGTGCAGGTGGGATACATGGTTGTGAGGCCCAGGTGTGTGCGGGCGGGATACGTGGTTGTGAGGCCCAGGTGTGTGCGGGAGGGATACGTGGTTGTGAGGGCCAGGTGTGTGCGGGTGGGATACATGGTTGTGAGGCCCAGGTGTGTGAAGGCGGGATGTGTGGTTTGTGAGGCCCAGGTGTGTGCGGGCGGGGAGAGTGTGGCAGCGTCATGACGTTCTCCGTTAGGAAGAGCAGCTAACTACTGGGAAATGGTTCGAGGTACCCAATACTCTTGTTTCTTATATACTACTACCTGTTGTGATTGCGTTTTTGGTGAGTGTGGCTGGTGAGGTTGGGTGGATAGAATTCCTTGTTAGGTTTCTTCTGTTGTTCGCACGGGACATCAGGATGTCTCCCCACTTCTGAATGAGAGCTTTAGGTTTTCCTATGGAGTATACTTGTATGCTCACCCTATGTTTACTTTCAGGTTTCCAGGAGGACTACCAGGGCCGTGTGGGACCCTACTAGTCGGACAGTTGGAGTTGTTGCTGTTTCTGTACTTTTGTTTTCGTTTGGTATTATAATTTGAGATTTCTTATACTTGTACCTTGTTATAAAATTGTTTAAACATGCATGTGGGCTTGGTTTGGGTTTATTTCTATACACTTGTTCTTTTCCTTTTTGGTGGTTGACTTGTCCTATTTCCCGATCCTAAATAAATAAATAGGGTAATGCCTCCCATATTTGTGAAAACTCATACCCTTGGTGCTAGTCGCCACCCCGGGGCCTACTGGAGGCGGGAATCGGGGGTCCCTTTCACCATTTCCAGCTCAGGAGGGGCATCTTTGGGGGGAGGGGGTCATGACATGAACACTGGACATACACACAAGGCTACATCCAAGAACACTGGACATACATGAAGCTACTCATTTTAGAGGAGAACACAAGCTGCATCTTGAGTGAAGAACTACAAAAAACACTTCATACACTCAGGCTGATAAGCTGAACCAAGGAAGAAAACGATACTCTATTTTTCAAAAAAACACCAGAGAAGGACTCAGAATATTTTCTGACAAATCAAATGAGTCTAGAGATGCACTGCCAATCACTAAATCTTTTCTAAACTCATTCACACTTACTTTAGTGATTCTTTCATTTATATTTTGAGTAGTGTGTGTACCCTGTTTATTTTACACACACTATCTCCTGAGCTAAGATGGAGGATTCTTAAATCCTCATTCAAACTCTATAACTCCTTTGTATCCCACTATGGATAGTGGTAAAGGTCATGTAAGACCTGGACAACTATGAGCTGTTTTTGTTTTCCCACGTAGAACTGTGGTAGAGGTCTTTGTACCTGGACAATGTATTCACTGTTGTTTACCCCGATCCAGGGTGTGGATCAATTTATATAAATTGTTTGAGAGGACTATGTCTCGGCTTGAGACTGAACCTCTTGTTTATATGTGGTGTGCATTTTAGTTTAAGTCATAAGTATAATATATATTTCATATTCCGCTGATAACTACTTTGAAATATAATTTGTTTTGAAGTTACTTTGATAGTTAAATTAGTAAGTGTTTATACTTATTGTAAACCAGTAAGTTAGTTTCAAAATTCAATTTAATCTTTAGATTAAATTAACTGAGACCGAATCAATCTTTGAGAAACTAATTGAACATTTACACTCTATATAAATTCACTACAGCTTACCTTTGTTTTTAAATAGGGTGATTTAAGAGAAATATTTTTAACAGAAATTTTAATTGGAACTCAATTCACCACCCTCTTGAGTGTCCACTCCGACCAACATTGAATTTATAACCTTTTAGGGAAACCTAGATGAGAATATTTCCTTTATCGTATTTTTTTAAATAAATAACAGTCATGTAACACTATAGTTTTTAATAAGAATAATAATTATAATATGGTGTTATCTAGAGGATATTTCGGGCTTTAAATATATATTTTAAATATAATGGATTTATATTAATATTGGAAATATATTTTTCATTATTTTTTAAAAAAATAATTACAATAAATCCTTACACAACGTTGATGCAATAATTATTTAATTATTGATATAAAAAAACCAGTGATATTAAAAATATTATAATAAATATAATTTGTCATAAATAATGTGATCAAATAATTTTATACATTAACATTAAATTTAATTATATAATAAGGTATTTTTTTTTAAATTTCAGTTGTTGTTTTGTTATTATTAAAGTCAATGTCATGAATAATTCTAAAAATTGAGAATATGGATATTTTATAGTAAATAATATTTTATTAAATGATATAAAATTCTAAAAAATATTAAATTCATCCATTTTAAAATTATAAGTTGTAAAATATTATCCATGTTCTATTTATGGGTCTATTTTTTATAGTAACTATATTAACGTTTAATGCATAAAATTTATGTTGTCCTGGTAAGACTTAAAGGGGTTAAATAGGGTTTATAACCAAACAATATGGGTAAAAATATAGTAAAAAATGTCTAATATTATTTTATTAAAGGATGTTTACCTATAATCATATTATATTATATATTAATTTAATATATTTGATAAATTCCATGAGTTCACCTCCAATCTCTTATAAAAGGTCACATATTATTATCAAGAATTCAGACTTATAAAACCATTTTATTTGGAAAATAACTACCCAAATACCCCTATATAATCTATCATCTCATTATATAACTCTTTTATTTTTCATAATACAAAATTTAAAGGTCTTGTGTTGTTTGAAAATGTGATTTCCAAAGAAGAGGAATAATTCTTATTTATATATTCTAGTTCTGATTATTCTTCCACCGCTTTAAAATATTTTTCAACCATTAAAAAATATTAAAACAAGTATCTTCCATATAATTAAATTTTATTATTTTAATTGAATAACCTATATCCACCCCATCTTATATTAAATGGGAAATTAAACTATCATTTATGTGTACGGAGGACTACCGCCTTGGGAACCAATATAATTTGTCTTCCATCATTTTAAATCAAGGTATAATGATGGAATTAATTTTTATATATGATAATAATGAAATATTTAACAATTAAAAAAAATATAATATATCATTTAACTTATTTCCTTTCCTTTAAATGAAAATTAATAACTTCATTCATGCGTACGTGTGGACTACCACCTCCCCAAAGTGATGTGATTCATCATTCACCATGACATCACATAGATGATCTAAATAAGTATATTTAAATAATTATTATGATATATATTATATAATTATCATTATTAAACTATAAAATAATACTTACCGCCTTCCCATTATGATCACTAAAAAATAGAAACGTTACAAATGAGTGTGTATGATCCACCATCTCTATGATAGTAACAAAGTTCAATTTTCATAACCAAATTATATTGTTAGATTTAGAGGTATAATTTATGTATAATAATTATAATTATTCTAAAATAATTATTCTATATATGATGTAATAATTTCCACTTTTACCATAGTCAACATTATGAAGTCATATTTGACTTATATACCAAATATCACTAAAAAATATGAACTGAACATAATTGATTATGTAATTGTTATGACATGGTAGTAAGTAATATATAAGGAATTATATACTTTTAATTTTTTTTAATTGAGTAAATAATTAATCAAGATTTATTATTTGGGATGATAAAAAATATATATTACAATTCAGACTCAATAAAATGAATTTTCATCTCACATTTATTTATATGGGACACATGAATTATAACCTAATTGTTTCTTGTGTGTTTTGTATATACTATACATTAATGTATATTTTTATTATACTCATGAATATTATGTAAAACACATATAAATATGATGTTATGTATTTCATGGATCTTATGATTCAATAGTTACCAAATTGGTAAGGGTTTATTTCACAATCTCATCATTATTTAGGATTTTTTTTGTTTAAGTTTCTATTATGGAATATTTTTCTACAATTTCAATATTATAGAATTATTTTTTCAAAAAATATTTTAATATTATAAAATTATTTTTAAGTCATTTTTAAACTTATTTTAATTTTTATAAATTATTGCAAATTTAATTATCCTATCGTTTTCAGAAAAAAATGTATTTTAATTAATTTTCTTACAAAAGTGTAATTTTTTTAATATACTACATTAATGGATTTTACCTCAATAATGAAACCATAATTATGCTCATATTAAATTAAAAATTTAAAACTTTATTTCCAAAGAAAATGTTTTCATTTATATGTGCATAACTGTATAAATAAAAGTAGTGATTTTAAAATGGTAAATTTATTTTCCTCAAGAATTTTTCCTAGGGTTATTTTAGAATCATTTTACATAAAAAATGGATTACTTTTATGTTACACAATATTTAATAGGGATATGACCCAAGGATACCATCCTTATCAATTTTATGAATGGTTTATCTATATGATCATATGATTTTAATAACACCCATTACCATTCCACATGTTATATATGGATGAAATGATTAAATATTTATAAAAAACAATACTTTTAGATGGGTTATGTATTAATTTAATGTTTATTAAAACCATTTATTTTCATTGATTCTATTTTTTTATAATCTTGTGGAACATTCATTTATGTTTTTCATTTTGTGATGTTGGTTACATTATAACCCTAGAAAGTGGATATGTTATTACCAATGATTGTGGTTATATTATAATCAATGAAGGGTGGGAACTATATCTCCATATAATTCATTGGGTAAACAATGATATATCATGTTATAAATAAAAAATGTATGGGGAGTGAAACTATTTCAATAAGGGACCCTTTCCACCATGATAGTCTTGGGAGTGAACCATGTCTACTATGATGGTTTGGGGAGTAAACCCATACCACTATGATAGTATTAGAGAAGAGTATTGACCACTATGGAAATTATTTTATATTCTTATGTGTATGCCATAATTCCATAAATTATGATAATGATATTCTCTTATGAATTATTTTCATTGATTCATTTGTTATTCACATCTTATGAACATCCTTGATTTAGTCCAAGACTCATGACCTTTTATCAATGATATGTGGTGTATAAATTTTAAATGTTATATTCATGTTCTTATTACCTTATGAACATGTTATAATAATGTAATAATTTATATCTCCCTTTTTACCCTTACGCTGCATGTAATATCACTCATTTCTTATGTTTCAATTACCCAAGTCATAAAGGAAGGATTTAAGTAGGGTATGTATAAGAAGGGATCTATATGTGATGATGTTTTGGTGGATGATATAGATTTATATGAACCTGATGTTTATTTTTAAAATATATTGATGTGTTTTTCCTATTTCAAAAAAACTATAATCCTAAAAGTTCTTTTAGTATGAAATTTATCCAATATTTTATTTTATTTTGTATATTTTGGATGGTTGAAATTGGGAAACATTTACGGGAATCAATGAGGGAAATATAAAGATTTTTTTTCTAGCACTTGATATGGGAGCACAGGTTGAGGGTTGTTAGATATGATTTTATAGAATAAAATTCATGTTATGTTTATAGAAACTCTCTTATAGTGGATGCTGATGAATTTCTTAGTTTTCATTAATTAATTATCATGTATAACATGGAGATGAAATCTTTAGAAACGTCCACAACCATTGTTGTAAACATCATATTTGGGATATATCCAATTTTTTGGTTCATTTTTTATGATATAAGGAGTTATAAATGTTTTATTAGGAATTATGTGGATATTATATATATATATTTTGAGGGGATTATGAAATAAGAAGACATTTCTTCAAAAGTAGATCAAGAAAATGTCTTATAATTTTCTCTAACATGGATTTACTTCTATCTGATAAAAAATATATATTCAAAGGGGATGGTATAAGAATTAATTATTTAATATATCATTGATATTGTTTTTATGAAACCACACCGATTAAAAAATTTCTACATTTTGGTGACTGAGGGTATACTAAATAAATCATGAAAAAAGCTATAATAACTAATTAACACAAACAAATATGTACCTTAAAATTATTTTGGTTTAATTCCATTCTAATTATACCTAAATATTCTTTATAACAAATTATTTATACAATTATGTGATATCATGTCTTATGCATTTTACTTCCAATAGATAGAATAATCATTTAGAAAAATTTTCATTTAGAATATTATTCATAATTTTACATAAAATAATATCAAAAAGTCACACATGTATGTTAATCATTCATGAATAAAGCAAAATATTAATTATAAATATCTTCATGAATGAGTAAAGATATCAATGAAATATGTGATTTATTAATTCCTTAAAAATTTATAAATCAATTGTAAAACAAAATTGATGATCCAAATAATAAAAATGATAATAACTATAATGACAATTCATAATTTCTATGCCCTACTTCTTTACCTTTAGATGATTCTTTCTTGACATCAAGATAATCATGGAATACAATTTCTAATAATTAATTTAAATTTATTGAACTTTATATTCTTAGAAGAATATATTTATTCCTCATGGTTACCTGATTCAAAAACTTATCATTTACACATAACCTTAATGTGTCATCCACCTTTTCCAAAATAGTTTTGGCAGTACCCATGTAGTGGTACTCACCCGAATGAAACTATTCTTCTCATAAACATTAAATTGAACCATGAATACACCACATCATTTCTAGTTCTATTTTTTTGAACGAAGATATATTATAATCATACTAAGAAAAATCAATAAAAAACTATATCTAAAACTCTACAGTAAATTTAGAAAAGTTATATTCTATGACATATGGATACTAGGTAACCATCTCAATACATCTAATAAGACTTGAAACTTTAATTTAACCAAATATCCAAAGATCTAAATTGCATGAAAGACTACCAAAACTAACTGACACATGTATAATATTATGAGAAATTTCTTCAAATTCACCCTTCAATATGTGAATTTTCCCATTGGAATTCAAAAAAAACATACTAGATATAAAACCTAGTATAAGAATTATGGTAAAGAAAAAAATGACCCCTGTGAGGAAATCTAAAATAAAATTTAGAAGGATAGTGATGTTTTAATAACATTTCTTATTGTAAATCATAATATACATTATTTAAAATTAATTCCTAGTCTAATTACCAAACCAATGTTGTATGGATGTTCATGATTTTCGAAATCATCTCCAACTATGTGAATATATATTATGCTACAAAAAAATTTAATAAATGAATGCATATAACCAGAGGTAGATAACATAAATACAAGAGAAAAATCATTGAGAAAATACTGCATTCAATAGAAGGTCTCATATTGACCAATACTAGATCCTTATTTCTTGAAAATAATCAACATGAAGTATTCTTTTACTATGTTCATATACCATACTATTATTAATATGATCCACAAGACATAATAGAATTTTCCCACATTGGGTGATATTTCCAATGAGAAGAATATTATAATAACTAACCCATTAGTGCATTATATACCAATGCATGAATTGATCCCATTATCTGAGATATATGAGTTAGGTTATTCTAATAATTTTTGTGGTGTTCCAACATCCCACAAATGAAAAAATTATGAGGCTTACACATATTTTTTACCATTATATTTTCTAAAGAACCATATTGAAAACATTATACTCGTGAATTCCATTACCTTGTAGAGAAATTCTCTAATGTATCCCAACAACATGGTTCTCTTATAATTTTTGAATTTCAACCCACCATTTTCTTTTCCCAACACCCAAATTACTACACTCTCTTGGTGTAGTGAATAATATCCATGGTGTAGGATTTCCTATGATAACCCTTTCATCCACCAATTCCTTATTCACTATCATGATAAATTATTTAATGGTACATATCAATCCCATTTTGGATATATCAAATTATAACCCTCAATAAAAAATCTAGGACATCAAAGTGTAAGAAGTAGAAATATCTAAAAAAATTGAGAAAAAATCATGAATTTGGTGATATAATAAAAAATTATCTTATAAAATTTTATAAGATCAATGAAATTAGGCATCTTTAATTCTTAGTATGTGTGAGGGAATAAGTATTCAAGATATATATTCCAACATTCATCCCATTCTAACCCTTCATTCTTTAATATTTTTTTCACCAATTTATACCTGTAATTTTAAATCAATCTTAACATAGAAGGAGAACGAATAGAATGATGTTTCTAGTAATTCATGATTCGATAATGGATTAATGGTTCTACTTAAATGGGGAGTTTTATGAGTGAATCAAATATCAGATTCTAGCAACCAGTGAAAATAAGGGTTGGTAGAACCTAGATCCACATTTCCCAACCAGATTTTTGGTATTGGTGGAGATAGAAAACAATGCCTGATGGAAATGAAAGATTAATAAAATCATATGTTACCCAGACTTCAATATAGAGATACAACCCATTTGGGACAACTAGATGTAGTTTTAGAGTTTACATAAGAATTAAATATCACATGTCACGTGACACAAGTCACATGTCATGTGGCCCTTCCCTAGATTCACAACACAAATCACAGTGGAAACACAAACCTGAACACCAACAAGGAGATTTGAAAAGATAGAGTACAAGGGAATGATCTAGTACTAGGAATTGACTAGGAACATGGGCCTGAACAATAGTACATGGCCATGGCTAGGTTTATATGAGCATGTCCTGGAGTGCAAGGGAATGTATTAGAGAACATGGGTAGGACTTGGGATGTCATGAAATTATATTAATGACAAGTAATAATTGTGTACATTTCATAGAATGGTTTGAGCCCCTTTTTATCTTCAAATCAGAGAAATTATCTTAATATTCATCCCATTTATTCATTATTATGAGCGTATAGTTTTCCATTTCTTCATAGATTTAGAATTATGGTATTAACTAGGGTACTTTTATTTAATAGAATTATTTTTTATACACATGGATTTTCCTAGATCCTCTATCCTCTTCTAATATAAGCAGAGTTCTAGGAGGAGTCCTGACCAACATACATAGGCCTTGATCCACTACTTAATGGATCAATATAAATTTGGTTTTTGGTATACCCTATGACATTGGGTGTGATCCTCATATATTTATCGATCTCTTCATACATATAATGTGTACTTCCTCATGGTGAGACCTAATGAGCATGAAATCCCAAATAGAGATTATAACATCTGTAACCTACTCCTTGGATTGAGAAGATACAGTTGTGTTACAATGTAATAGGTGACATCCCCAAGACACCACTAATTGGAAATAAATTAAATGGGATTTGTTCACAGTTGGGGGATGATTTTCCTTATTAAAATAATAAAAAACAAACCAAATAACAATAATGAAAAAACTATATAATGAATGAGTATAATGTAATAAAAATCAAGAGATAATCTCCAAAAACATACTATACCATTGTAAAATGCAAAAACCAATATCAATAATAGAGAATAAAGTAGAAGAAAAAACCAATAAAACATAAAGACACCCAATCCATCAACTCAGTAGCTTCCAACCTGCTCCAAGCTCCAACTCCACAATCCATTCCATCGTATTAAGACACATCTCTAAATAAATGAGATACATTTCCTTTGGTTGTGTCTCAATATAAAATATCTATAAACAAACCAATGTTCCCAAGAAGGGGGTGAGTATAAAACACAATATGATATCTTCAATAAAATCCCACATAACTCTACTTGGTTAGAACATTTTAACACCAATATATAATCAATTTCAAACAAATTAAATCACATTATATAAAATAATAAAACTATTTTCCAAGCCAATAAGTTCAAAAAACCAAACAATTTCTATAGAATGAAACTAAATAACACTTTAAAAAATTTCCATTTCAATTTGGGATACCCATTTCATGATTCACACACACCCACACGTGCATGATCTTGTGACAGTTCTATAATCACAACCATTTTCTCATCAATCAACCAAGTTTTCACAACGTAAACATTCCTTAATTTCTATAATGGGACACACCCCTTCTACTAGGTCATGGTGTTATACCAAAATGGTACCCACCTCTTATCGAGGGTCAAGTCAATGAAATGAATCCAAACCAAACACATATTCCAAATATCATTCCAAACCAATAATTCCAATTCATTTTAGTAAAAAAATTCATTAATTGAAAATATTTTTCCAACCAATTTTCTATGAATCAAAATAAAACCAAAATTTTTAAACAATCATCTTAAAATAATTATCCATTTCTTCACAACTTACAAAAATCCATCACTAAAGAAGTTATTCAATTATTATTTTCACATCAATTTCACATATCAATTTTATAAATTAAATATATTTGAAATCAAGATATAATGTTATAAAAGAGGAGTAGAGACTAAAGCCAACTACCCCTAACAGTTTGTCAAAAATAATGACTGGAAAAAAATATTCATTAAAATGGATTAAAACTCCTTAAAAATCCATCAATATTGTTTCCCTTAAACAAGACACCATATATCATCATGAATTAATTTAAAAAACAAGGATAAATCCCCAAAAAATTATATCCATGAATAGAATAAAGGTAAGAATATGAGAACTATGGAAAACATCCATGAATGAGAACTTACTAAAGGATCTTGGCCTCCAACGTAGTTAGATTCGCAAAAATATCGCTTCGAGATCAAAATGAAGGATCTCTATAGCCTTTAAAGGTATTTTGATTTGTGTTAGAGTCATATTAAGTGAAAAATTGAGTCATTAAGGGGATTAACCAAGTTATATTCACAAAATATAGATCTCCTTTTTAATGGTGTATAGTTATGATGCATGGTTAGGAAAACTATGTGATAAGTATATGATATCCACAACCTCCAAAAAACCATCTCACGGGTGGCTCTCATGGTTAGACAAACAATTCAATAATCGTGATAAAAACCTCAGTCCACCATCACTCATTTTCTCCTGAGTGGCCACATGGTTTCTCAAAATCCTATGCCTACCTAGTTCCTATTATTTTAGTTGTACAGTTTCATAGGAGTTGTTTCATGGTTTCTACTAATCATTCTCAAACTGTGAGCATACATAAAATCACCAAACAATTTCTGAATCCTTTAAAAAGCTCAAAAAAAAACCTAATTAATTTATATATATATATATATATTGTAAATAAATAAAGGGTTATTTAACTAAAATAGGGGGTGGTACACTATCCCCACCATTGGAATTTATGTCCCTAGAAAGTAGAAAACCACCATTGTCCTGAAAGAGTCCAGGACATTGGTCGACCATTTCCTTATCAAATTTCCATGTTTCTTCTTGGAGCCAACTATGTTCTTATAAAACCCACACTTGTTGAATTATTTTACCATGTAAGAATTTATCTTTCCTATTCACCATCCTCACTTGCACATGAACCAAAATAACATTCAACTCTAGGTTAACATGATCCCATTGAATCAAATGGTCAGGATCAATTTCATGATCATTAAATTGACATACATGAAACACATTATTCACTGAACTAAAACATGGTGGTAAAGACAATAGATATTCCACCTCAAAAACCTATTCAAGTATCTAAAATGGGTATATGTATTAAGGAGACAACTTACCTTCATCCTAAAATGATGATACCCAAGCCTGGGGAGATTATAAAGAGTACATTATAAGTAACCTAGAATGAAAACGGTCATCGATGATGATCCATATGGGATATCTAATGACTTTGAGCATTCTTTATTCTTTTCATGATCATCTGAATATTATTTGTTTTCTATTGGATAAGGCTGGGTCCAACTATTGAATTCACACCCAGTTCCAACCAATAAAGTGGAGATAGAAATGGATTTCAATACAATGCTTAAAAATGATCCATATTTATCGAGTCCTGATAATTATTATTATATGATAACTCCACAAACGGTATGTTCTCCTCCCATGAGACACCAAAATCCATTGCACAATCTTGAATCATATCATACAACTTTTGTATCATTCGTTTGGATTTTCCAAAATTTTGAGGATGATAAGCCATACTCATAATCGTCTATGTCCCAAGGGATTAATATAATTATTTAAATAAATGGGACATAAAACTCAAATATCTATTTGATACTATCAAAACATGCATTCCATACCACTTGACCACTTCTCAGATACAGATTGTAGATTATTCCACCACAATATGAGATTCATGAATAGGTATTAAATGAGATAATCCACTATCACACATATCTTATAGTTTTTCCTAAGCATCATTGTGACAACATTCAGAAAAACCATGGTTATTTTCTCTTATTTACAAACAGGAATAGGTAAATACTGCATCACACCCATGGGTCTCTAGTCTTCTTCTTTAACCTACTGAGAGGTGAGATGTCTAAAAAAACTCAATTACCTTTCTCCTCATGATAGGACCAAAAATATTTGTTTCAAGTTTCTTATACATATTTTTTATTCCAAGATTAATATCTCATCTTGAATGGTGTTAATTATGATAGATTTATTCTAGACAACCCAATGGTATGACCATAAAGACTTAAAATAACAAAACTAAAATCCCATCCAACTTCAATCCCTCAATTTTCTCCACACCATTAAGTTTTTAATTCATATTAACATAGTAAGAAATGGTTATTTATGCCTCCTTAACCTACTCAACCTAATCAGGACAAATAAACCTAGAAAAAAAAACTGAAATACTATATCAACCATCCTAATACATGTGGACAATAGCTATCACTAACATCCATTCCCATTGATATGAAGCATCACTTTCCAACTGACCATATGATTTCCTACTTAATGTATTTTCCACTAAATTTATTTTAATTTGTGTATACCACATGTCAACGTAGAACATTTGAAGATATCCCATCCATCACTTTTGTCTTGGATTCAAATATTTTTGCGATAAAATTCATTTCAAACTCTTATGATCCATAAACATCGTAAATTTCTCACCAAAGAGGAAATAACACCATGATTTAGAATAATGGACTATAGAATCTTATTATAAATAATGTTTTGGTTAGTTATTATCATGTAACCGTAACTTTTATGAGCCATAAGAAACAACCTAATATCCAAACATGAAAACAAAGCCCAACCTAGATCTTGATGCCTTACAATACACTACATAGTGCTATACTGATTTTAGAAATATAAGATTAGTGATGATTTGAAGTGAACATTAATATATGGAAAAAAAATATGGAATTCATAATTCTATTGGAATGGAACATTTTTCCTTTTCAACACTATTGTTGGTTATGTGAGTTATTAAAATTCATGATTTATGTGTCGGTAATAACCTGCTATGACAAAGAAAATTGTGTATATCAAAGACCTTTATTAGAGGTTGATACGATATCATAACCTATATTTTTTTTAAATCCATATAAATACCATATTTAGAGATAAAATGGATAATGAAATGTGCCTCTTATATCTAAAAACAACACATTGAATGCTTGGAATGAAAATGTTGATATTGAAAAATATGAAACACAATATGAATGTATTTCTTATTCTCATAACTTATCCTTGAATAAAATAATATTTCATATAAAAACACCACAATAATAGTATAAGGACCCAGCCTTAAACATTATATAATCTTGAATTATTTCAAGAATTCACATTGAGGATCTTTTCAGGTTTATATTTTTAGATAATTAGGCCATAATTATTACATAACAACTTGAACATTACAAGTATACACTACTACCCAGTATCCATTTTTCACAAAATATAAACACTAAAAAAGAAACATGTCCAGTTCCATATTTTAGACATCATGACTATTCCCTGATCACATCCTTGTCCTTATTCCACTTCATGTCATGTGAAAAACATTACAAAAACTTGGTATGAGAAAAAAGATCAACAAGGGATACACAAAGAAGGAAAACTATTAGTTTTTCAAAACAATAAGTAAACCATGAATACTTTATCATAAGTAATACTTTTAACCTTTATGAAGTAGTAAATACTCTTCAATGAATAAAAGATCTTTTCTTACCCTTTAGTAACCAAAAGATTACCAAAAACCCATATAAAGAACACATAACATATAAAGGTAACTTGGGACATAAACATAATTAAATGGAATACCCATATGGTCAACTTCCACACATTTCACTAAATGGAATAGCCATACATCCGAATTCCATACCCAATGCATTGGAGTTTATAACGTAACCACCCTTCCTGGTTTATCATGGCACCACCCATCATTTGGTTTATCACGTAACCAATCGTCAAATGTCAAAGTAAAATTATAAAATCATAACAAACAAAATATTGTAAATATAATCATTTCACTAATAAAATGTCCACATCGCAATTAAAATATATCATTTCAAGATATTGACAAAATTAATGCTTGATCAAACTATTTTCGAAACTGTTTATAACATTTAATAAAGATATTTTTTAATCAAAGTGACTTATACCACTTTGAAGATTTTAAAGGAATTAAAATTTTAAAAAATTAATCTCCAAATAAATAAATCCTAAAAACCATTTTGAAAACATGGAAATTAATGAGAAATATTTATAAGAATAAATCTTTAAAACATTTAAAATGATATTTTAGTTAAAGAGTTTTTAACAAAATGAGAGACACTTGAATTCGAATAATTGAGGAATAACAATTAATCAGAAATTTATTATATCATGAGAATAAAGGGATTCATGATATAACATGTCTAAGGACAGTATATACACTGTATAAGAGTGAATTGGTTCATAACAAGAATGAAGTCTGAATGGAATGTAAATTGAGACAAAATCCCTTATAAAGACAGTATCCTTAGATTAAGGACAAATCAATGAAAAAATTATGTGTGGAAAATAAGAATAAACCCAATATAAGTGGATATCAAGTATAAAAACATCATAGGTAATTCACACATATTCATAGTATGAAATAATCAAAAAGTAGAAGTTTAATCCAAAGAATTGAAATTGGGTGAAGAAGTTCCCTTACGGAAATTCGACAGCCAAATAACGTCACTTTAAAATTCAGAAAATGAGTTGATGTGGGAGAAAAGGTTATATAATAACTTGGAAACCAAATTTAATGCAATAAGGATATATAATAACATATCCCAACATAAGAATATGTAAGTTAAAATACATAACAAAAATAAGTCTTTAAAAAAGAGGAGGGTGAAATGTCCCCATAACGATTTGGTAACTTATGAAACATTCACCATATAAAAAAAGAATCATAAAATGAAGATTTAATTACCCAATTATTAATATATATTACACAATGAATAAAATCATGGGCAGTACATACACCACAAAAAAGGAAATAGTGGCAATATAACACGAATCTCACGGGAATAAAAAGTGAGATGAAAGCCCCTTACCACATTGTAACCAAACGAGTCGTATGAAAAAAAGTTAATAAACACCAATTTAATCATAGAATACCATGAATATAAATATAATCATGATAATATATATCAAATTTCAGTACAAAATACACCACATTCAATAAATAAGTGGAAAACAATGGAAATCTCATGGAATTAAAAGTGAGATAAGAAACTCCTTACCTCGTGTTCGACATGGCTTATTTGTTCCTTGTTCTTCCTGAATAATAAACTGAAGTTAATTTATACTTTATTAATAACATTTTAAAAGTTTATTTAATCTTTTATATCTCTTATTACCATTTTATAGACATTATGTAATCATTTAAGTTAATAATGGTCGTTTTTTTGATATTTGGTATTTGAGTAAAAAATGGACATCTTTAATTACAAGTTGTTCATGTGGTAAAAAGTTCATTATATCCAGAATGATATTCATTATTAATATATCATATATATCATATATATCCAGTATATACATGTATTTATAATATTAAATAACATTTGGAGAAAATAAATGAAATGCACCGTTCACAGAGACGGTAAGGCGTACGTACGCATGGACGATACTTCCATTTCTATTTTGTATTTTAATGGAATGGAAACATAATGATACATAATTATATTATAATTAAAGTATAATATCATATATAATTTCATTAACTCTACCCTTTATACATTCTACATAAGGCATGAACGAGTCATATCACATTGAAGGGGCGGTAGTACGCACTTTCTCAAATGAGATTATCATATTTACCCACTATGGAAACCATAAAGGTATTGTATAAATGAAAAATACAGAATCATAGAAATAATATGTATCATATATAAATATATTTCCATCATAATGGACAACATGAGAGGTCGTTGGAGATATTTTAACAATCATCGTTTCGTGAGGTAGTGGTTTTCCGTCTTCAGAAACAGTATGTTCTTTACCCATTAGACAGAGGTGTGCATAAGTGTAGTTCGAATAATTCTCATAAAAATAAATTAGTATATTGAGGATACTAGTGTTTTTATAAAATAAAGTAATAAAAAGAGTTTATGGGGTTGGATAAGTAAAATAAAACAAAATAAAACAAAAAATTTAAGAGAAACTGTTACCTTTAATTCGGGTAACTCCCTTTGGTTTGAACCAAAAGGACTTCTTGAAGTTTCCTCTGCCTAAGGTAAGGCTTCTAGGTGGGATAAAGGGATATTGATAGATTATTTTGGAAGGCTTTGGATGAGAAAATGGTCCTGAGAGGTGTGAGTAATGGGTTAGAGGTGAGAGCTTTTTATAAGGGGGAGGAGGGATTCTTTAGGAAAGTGTGAAAATATTATTTTATTATATAATTATTTTTGGTTTATAAAGGTCCAAAACTCATTAAGGTCAAATATAAGATGACTCATGATCGAAATAAATTCATCCAATAATAATTGGATAGGTTTTAGATGTTATTTTAATATTTATAATCTTATTTATTTAAATGATATATTAATGAGGTAAACACTGCATCATTATTGTGTCATAAATAATTTAATTTATTTGATGTCTAAAAATTATAAAAAATACCATGATGTTGTAAATATTTTTATATTTCCAATTATTATTTATAGTTGAGAAGATAACTTATATAATCCAATGTAAAAATTCATTTACTAAAAGATATTTGTTTATGTCATTTTTGTATTTACTTTAAATTAATTAATCTAAAGTGCCAGCATCACTCCCAAGTGGCTCCATGAGGTCCAAAAATCAACTCAAGGATGCCCATGGTAGGACATGACTCATAAAATAAGGATAAAAAAGTGTTAAGGTAATTTTGTATTATTATAATTTTCTTTTTAACTTGAATTACCCTATTTATCTTTAACCGCGGTAAATAAAATTCAAAAGTTACTATTCATGAAAAAAATTATTTTCATCTTATTGAACCAAATTTTAATTACAAAAAACAAACTATTATGTAGTATTTTTGAAATTCAATTCACAGAATTGGTAAAATTTCATTTAAAAGAAAAATTCAGTTTTTAACTACTACTTAGTGGTTTCCCTATTCATCAAAAATTGAAGTTTTTCAGAAAAATACCAAAAATTCAGCTTAAGATATATTTGATATTCAGAATTAAAAAATTATGTATATTTTACAAAATTCAAAAAATATAAGTTGCATTAATTAATTTAGAATTTATTCCCATTGTCAAAACAAATAGCGTGTTTTTAAGAAACAATATTAATCAAAAGATTGACACTTGTTTATGTCCAATTTCAAAGTGAAATTAATTCCAATGACCACCATTGGATTAAATGGTGAAAATATAATATAATTACACTTGAAAACCCATTAAAAATGTAATCTAACCATATAAAAAAATTATATTAAAAATCATATTTGAATTAAAATACATTATTTTTCACTATTCATCAAAACATGAATTTTATCAGAAAATTACCAAAATTTTACCCAAAGTAAATTTTGTTGTCACAATTTTAAAGAATAATTTTATTTTTTAAAATAGAACATATAAAAGTGACCAAAACTTTATTTAAAGAGGTTTATCCATCAAAAGGAAGTAAATCATCATTTTAAATTAAATTATGCTTAAAATTAGATTTATTCACATTTTAAGGCTCTAAATTTTATTGGATAATTGGAAAAATATTTAACAAACATGTGTAATAATATTTTAGTTAGTTCTATTCATTTACACAAATATAATAACTAGTCGTTAACTACCATTTAAAATAATAATATTATATTATTATTTTTCAGTATGATCCAACGTTGTGTGCAACGTAAGATTTCAAAGAAACCCGTTTTTGTGTATCCGGTACGCCATCGAATATAGAATCCAATTTAAAGTAAAATTAATAGTTAATTTACAAATATTAATAAATATGGAAATGTCATATTATTTATTTACCTAAGATGTTACATTCTTTCCCACTTTTTGGAATTACATCCTAGTAATTTTAAAATTATGCTTGGAAAAATCATTGAATAGCCCAAATAGGAAAAAGAGTATATAAAACTATCGCTTTAAAATAAAGAAAGATATATAAAAAGTTCACTCGAGATATTAGATACTAGGATTCCATGAAGACATGGATATGGAAGAGAAACTAACTCTCATAGATTAATAGATAGTGATAGAGAACTTGATCACAAAAAGTTAACCACTACAATAGCATAAATTTGTGGTTGGGTAAAAGTCTGATGATAA
The DNA here is from genome assembly GCA_963277665.1 of Viscum album. Lineage (NCBI taxonomy): Eukaryota > Viridiplantae > Streptophyta > Magnoliopsida > Santalales > Viscaceae > Viscum > Viscum album. The sequence continues at coordinate 495,592,633 of OY728151.1, read as the reverse complement.
AAGAGAGCTTATAAATTTTTTACTTCAAGTTAATTTTCATAGATTTGATGAATTTTATTAATAACTATACTAAGATCATAAGGAAATATACTTACTTGTCATATGGAGTGTCATCCTTTAATAAAATTCTACCACAAACTCATCTTTTCTCGAAACGGTAAGTATTAAAGATGACTTGGTCACACCTGAAGTGATAGAATAAATATATTGAGTATCAAATAATCTAAAAAAGATGAACTATATATTTCACCAATCTTTATACATGAAGAAAAACCAAAATTGGTTAGTAGACGACCAGATAATCCCCAAAAAAGATAATCTTTTACAAAAAGAAAACTACTATTAATCTTCAATATTTGTCAAACAATACCCAAAGGTCAAAAAAGACCATTCAATAAACAACTATCCCTAAAATTATTCAAAGTAATTCAAAATAATATTGAAACCCAAATATCAAAATAATTTAATCCCATAGTCTTCCAAGATAAATATTAACATTTATCTCCAAATAACATCAGTTACTCTTAAAGTCTCATATTAAAAAGTAATTAACCTAATCACATATTCTCCAGGATAGGTCAATCATTTCCATAGATAACCCAAAATCAACTTATTATTGATTCATAAAACCATCTAACCAAAAATAATTAGTAATACTAACCAGGGACTTCACATAGTCCAGTGGTAGGCAATAAATCCCAGTCGCACTTTGGTTGTGGGTTCGTTTCCCGTAGCTTTTTCCAACGCGACGGGTTGTCATGTGGTCTGCGTGTTATCATTTATTCAAAATCTATATAATTTTATAACATTCTCAAAAAGAGATAAATTCATAAAAAATAATCATAACATATTTTAACCACAAAGTTTATCTAATAACTTTTATTTTTCATCCCAAAATGTATTAACCTGTAATTTCCTCAAATTCAAGGGTCATATAAACCTAAATGGGGTTTTTATAACTATATACACAAAATAAAAGATAATTATTCCTTGAATAAAATTTTCACATATCAAAATTCAGGGTTACACATAATATAAAAAGTCTTATAATGTAATCCCATCATCGAAAGAGCCTTAATACTTCTAAGAATTTCACCATCCTAAAATCTACCATAACTCTTGAATCCTTTATATGTTGACTTCTTACTCATTCAATGTTTGTCATGATCCATTAACCATTTCATTATAACTAATTTTTAAATACTTCATTCCTACAAACAAAAATCATTAATCATATCCTAATATTCAATAATATCAAACGATACGTTAAGAAATATTCCATACCTTTCATTGGTCATTGTCAGTTTCTTCATCCTCAATCAAAATGGCATTAGGTATTTATAAAAAAAAATTTGTACAATCCTAGTGATGCCATTCCTGAAACTTCTTCGTAGGAAATTTGTTTGTATAATAAACATGAAAACCACATTTAAAACATTCAATTGATCCCTCATAATGAATTTATTTCCCTTTCATAGAGTTAACTAGATTCTTCCTTTTTCCATGGCAGGTTCTTGCTTTATGACCTTCACTTCCACATCTATAGCATCTTCCCGTCCCTTGGAAACATTTTCCTATGTGTTTATTTCCACATTCTTGACACATAGGTTTTTGAATATACTTACATTTATTATTATTACCTAAAATTCCATGGGGATTTGTTTCTCGCATAAAAAATGCCTTATAAAAATCACCATGGTTCAGGTGGTCAATCATGACTCCATATAGTTGGTTGATAATAACCACAAGAGTTCTCATTGAAGCTCCCATTTCATTCAATTGCTCATTTAGAAAACCGTCACAGTTTTCTTCACATCCATTATTACTTTTATGCCTACTAGATCCATCCATTGACTAAAACCAAAAAGTTTAGTGTGAGTATATCATTAAAATCATCATATATTATCTTATGAGGATGGTAAACACTAAAACATACTTTTTCATGTTATCTTAAACTCATTATATTTATCTAAAAAAACTATGACTCTTTCAAATATTATAACTATTATGGTTATGTCACTTATGATTAAATAACACCCTAACCTCTAAAGTTATCTAAACCGACCTCTGATACTGACTATAAGAACCCAACCTTAAACATTACATAATCTTAAATTATGTCAAGAATTCACATTGAGGATCTTTTCAGGTTTAGAGTTTTAGATAATTAGGCCATAAATATTACACAAAAACATGAATAATAGAAGTAGACACTACTACCCAGTATCTATTTTTCATAAAATATAAACTCTTAAAAATAAAAATGTCTAGTTCCATGTTTTATACATCATGACTTTTCCTTGATCACATCCTTGTCCCTATTACACTTCATGTCCTGTGATTTTTTTTTTTCAAAAACATAGGATGAGCAAAAAGCTCAGCAAGGGATACACAAAGAAGGAAAACTGTTAGTTTTTCAACACAATAAGTAAACCATGAATACTTTATCATAAGTAATAATTTTCATTATTATGAAGTATTAAATACTCTTTACTAAATAAAAGATCATTACTTACCCTTTTATAACCAAAAGATTACCATAAACCCATATAAAGAACACATAACATATAAAGGTAACTTGGGACATAAACATACTTAAATGGAATAACCATACAGTCTACTTCCACACATATCACTAAATGGAATAGCCATACGGCCGACTTCCATACCCAGTGCATTTGAGGTTATAACGTAACCACCCATCCTGGTTTATCATGGCACCACCTGTCATTTGGTTTATCACGTAACCACCAATAAAATGTCCAAGTACCATTATAAAATCATAAAACATAAAATATTGTAAATCTAAACAGTTCAATAATAAAATTTCCACATCGTAATTATAATATATCATTTCAAGATATTGAAAAAATCAATGATTAATCAAACCATTTTTGAAACTGTTTAAAACATTTAATAAAGATATTTTTGAATCAAAGTGTCCCATACCACTATGAAGATTTTAAAGGAATTAACATTTTAAAACATTAATGTCCATATAAATAAATCCTAAAAATCATTTTGAAAACATTGAAATTAATGAAAAATATTTATAAGAATAAATCTTTAAAAAATTTAAAAATATATTTTAGTTAAAGAGTTTTTAACAAAATGAGAGATGCTTGAATTCAAATAATTCAGGAATAACATTTAATCAGAACTTTATTATATCATAAGAATACAGGGATTCATGATATAATATTCCAAAGGATAGTATATACACTGTATAAGATTTAATTGGTGCATAACAACAATGAAGCCTCAATGGAATGTAAATTGAGATGAAATCCCTTATAAAGACAGTGCCCTTAGATTAAGGACAAATCAATGACATAATTATGTGTGAAAAATAGGAATACACCCAATATAAGTAGATATTAAGTGTAAAATAACCAGAGACCATTCAAACATATTCAAAGCATTACATAAGCTAGAAGTAGAATTTTAACCCAAATAATTGAAATTGGGTGAAGAAGTTCCCTTACGGAAATTCGACAGCCTAACAACGTCACTTTAAAATTCAGAAAATGATTTGATGTGGGAGAAAAGGGTATCTAATCACTTGGAAATAAAATTTAAAGTAATAAGGATATATAATAACATATCCCAACATAAGAATATGTAAATCAAAAGACATAACAAAAATAAGTCTTTAAAAAAGAGGAGGGTGAAAGGTCCCCTTAACAATTTGGTAACTTATGTAAACTTCACCATATGAAAGAAGGATCATAAAATGAAGATTTAATTACCCATAAATTAATGTGTATTACACAATGAATACAATCATGGTCAGTACATAAACCACACAAAAGGAAATAGTGGCAATATATCAGGAATCTCATGGGAATAAAAAGTGAGATGAAAACCCTTACCACATTGTAATCAAACGATTCGTATGAAAAAAATTTAATAAACAAAAATTTAATCATAGAATACCATGAATATAAAGAGAATAATCATAATATATATCAAATTTTAGTACACAATACACCACATTCAATAAATAAGTGGCGAAAAATGGAAATCTCATGGAATTAAAAGTGAGATAAGAAACCCTTTATCTCGTGTCTGACTTGACTTGTTTGTTCCTTGTTCTTCTTGAATAATAAACTTAAGTTAATTTATACTTTATTAATAACCTTTTTAAAGTTTATTATTTATTTTATATCACTTATTACCAAGTTATAAACATTATGTAATCATTTAAGTTAATAATGGTCATTTTTTCGATATTTGATATTTGAGTCAAAAAATAGACATCTTATAATTACAAGTTGTTCATGTGGTAAAAATTTCATTATATCAGGAATGATATTAATTATTTGGATGTCATATACATAATATATATCTAGTATATTCATGTATTTATAATAGTACATAACATTTGGATAAAATAAATGAAATGCACCATTCATGGAGACGGTAAGCCATACGTACGCATGAACGCTACTTCCATTTCTGTTTTTTATTGTAATGGAAAGGAAAATTAATGATATATAAGTATATTATAATTCCAGTTTAATATCATATATAATTTAATTAACTCTACCCTTTGTATGTTCCACATAATGAATGAACGAGTCATATCACATTGAGGGGGCGATAGTCCGCACTTCCTCAAATGAGATTATCATATTTACCAACTATGGAAACCATAAAGGTATTCTATAAATGAAAAATAAATAAGAATAGATATAATATATATCATATATAAATATAGTTTCATCATAATTTCCACCATGAGAGGTGGTTGGAGATATTTGAACAGTCATCATTTCGTGAGGCAGTAGTTCGCCGTCCAGATAAACAATATGTTCTTTACCCATTAAACAGAGGTGTGCGAAGTGTAGTTCTAATAATTATCATAAAAAACACCTAGTATACTGAGGATACTGGTGTTTTTATAAAATAAAGGAATAAAAAGAGTTTATGGGGTTGGAGAAGTAAAATAAAACAAAATAAAACCAAAGATTTTAAGAGAAACTATTACCTTTTATTCAGGTAACTCCCTTTGGTTTGAACCAAAAGAACTTCTTGAAGTTCCTTCCTCATAAGGGAATGCTTATAGGTGGAAGAGAAGGATCTTGAGATATTAATTTGGTAGGTTTTGGAAGATACAAGTGGCCTGAGAGGTGTGGGGAATGGGTTAGAGGTGAAAGATTTTAATAAGGGGGAGGAGGGGTTCTTTAGGAAAGTGTGAAAATATTATTTTATTATATAATTATTTTCGGTTTCTAAAGGTCCAAAACTCATTAAGGTCAAATATAAGATGACTCATGGTCGAAATAAATTAATATAATAATAATTGGATAGGTTTTTGATGTTATTTTAATATTTATAATCGTATTTATTTAAATGGATTATTAATAAGGCAAACACTGCATCATTATTGTTTCATAAATAATTTAATTTATTTGATGTCTAAAAATTATAAAAAAATACCATGATGTAGGAAATATTCAGGTATTTCTAATTACTATTTATAGTTGAAAATATAACTTATATAATCCTATGTAAAAATCAATTTACTAAAATAATTTGTTTATGTCATTTTTGTCTTTACTTTAAATTAATTAATCTAAGTGTCATTATCACTCCCAAGTGGCTCCACGGGGTCCCAAAATAGACCCAAGGATGACCATGGTCGGCCCTGACTCATTAAATAGGGATATGAAAAGTGTTAAGATAATTTTGTATTATTATAATATTCGTTTTACCCTGTATTACCCGATTTTTCCTTTAACCGCGGTAAATAAAAGTCAAAAGTTACTATTCACAAACAAATTATTTCTTCTTATTGAACAAAATTTTACTTACTAATAACAACCATGTATATCATATTTTCAAAATTCAATTCAAAAAAGTGGTAAAATTTCATTCAAATGAAAAAGCCAGGTTTTTAACTACTACTTAGTGGTTTCACTATTCATCAAAAATTGAAGTTTTTTAGAAATATAACAAAAATTAAGCCTAATATATATTTTATATTATGAATTAAAAAATGGTATCTATTTTACAAAATAAAAAAAAATAGAATTTTCATTAATTAATTTAAAATTAATTCCCATTGTCAAAACAAATAGCGTGTTTTTAAGAAACAATACCTATCAAATGATTGACACATGTTTATGTCCAATTTCAAAGTGAAATTAATTACAATGACCACCATTGGATTAAATGGTAAAAATAAAATATAATTACACTTAAAAACCAATTAAAAATATAATATAACCATATAAATAAATTATATTAAAAAGGAAATTTGAATTAAAATACAATATTTTTTACTATTCATCAAAAAATGAATTTTATCAGAAAAATACCAAAAATTTACCCAAAGTGAATTTTGTTGTCCCAATTTTAAGGAAGAATTTTATTTTGTCTAATAGAACATATAAAAGTGACCAAAACTTTATTTAATGTGGGTTCACCATCAAAAGGCGGTAAATCAACCTTTTAAAGTAAATTATGCTAAAAATTAAATTTATTCACATTTTAAGCCACTAAATTTCATTGGATAAATGTATGAACATTTAACAAACATGTATGATCATATTGTAGTTATTTTTATTCATTACCAACAATACAACTCCTAGTAGTTAACTACTATTTAAAATAATAATATTATATTATTATTTTTCAGTATGACCCAATGTTGTGTGCAGCGTAAGATTTCAAAGAAACCCATTGTTGTGTATTGGGTATGCCATCAAACATAACATACTCTTTAAAGTAAAATTAACAATTAATTTAAAAATATTAATAAATATGAAAATTCTATATTATTTATTTATCGGGGATGTTACATCCTTCCCCCCTTTTGGGAATTGCATTCTTGCAATTTTAAAATTGGGCTTGGAAACATCATTGAAAGTCCCAAATCAGAAAAAGAGTAAATAAAACTATCAATTTAAAAAAAATGAAGATATATAAAAAGGTCACCTGAGATAGTACATACTAGGATTCCATGAAAACATGGATATGGAAGAGAAAATAACTCTCATAGATTAATAGAGAGTGATAGAGAACTTGATCACGGAAAGTTAACCACCACAATACCATTAATTTGTGGTTGGGTAAAAGTATGATGATAAAATAGAGCTTATAATTTTTTTATTTCAAGATCATTTTTATATAGTTGATTAATTTTAATAATAACTAGACTAAGATAATAAATAAATATACTTACTTGTCATGTAGAGTGTCATCCTTTAATACAATTCTACCACAAACTCATCTTTTCTCCAAATGATAAGTATTCAAGATGACTTGGTCACACCTGAAGTGCTATAATAAACATCTATAGTATCACATAATCTAAAAAATATGAACTATATATTTCCCCTATCTTTATACATCAACCAAAACCAAAATTGGTTAGTAGAAGATCAGATAATCCCCAAAAGGATAATCTTTTACAAAAAGAAAAACTACTCTTAATCTCCAAAATTTGTCGAACAATACCCAAAGTTCAAAAAAGACCATTCAATAAACAAATATCCATAAAATTATTCAAATTAATCCAAACTAATATTAAAACCCAAATATTATAAGAATTTAATCACATAGTCTTCCAAGATAAATCTTAACATTTATCTTGAAATAACTTCAGTTACTCTTAAAGTCTCATATTGAAAATTAATTAACCCAATCACATATTCTCCATGATAGTTTAATCATTTCCATATATAACCCAAAATCAACTTATTCTTGATTCACAAAATCATTTAAATAAAAAGAACTAGTCATACTAACTAGGGACTTCACATAGTCCAGTGGTAGGTGATAAATCCCAGTCTCACTTTGATTGTGGGTTCAATTCCCGCATCTTTGTCCAACGTGACGGGTTGTCATGCGGTCTGTTGTTGTTCCTTTTCAAATACTATATAATTTTATAACATTCCGAAAAATATATAAATTAATTGTAAATAATTATAACATATTTTAACCACAAAGGTTATCTAATAACTTTCATTTTGCATCCCAAAATGTATTAACCTATAATTGCCTCAAATTCAAGGGTCATATAAACCTAAATGGTTATTTATAACTATATCCACAAAAGAAAAGATTATTATTCCTTGAATAAAAATTTCACATATAAAACACCACAGTTACACATACTATAAAAATTCTTCTAATATATTCCTATCATCAAAAGAGCCTTAATACTTTTAATCATTTCACCATCCTAAAATCAACCATTACTCTTGAATCCCTTATATGTTGACTTCTTACTCATTAAACATTCTTCATGATCCATTAACCATGTATTTACAACGTATTATGAAATAATTCATTCCTAAAAACAAAAATCATGAATCATATCCTAAGATTCAATAATATCAAAACATACATCAAGAAACAATCCATACCTTTCATTGGTCATTGTCAGTTTCTTCATCCTCAATCAGAATGGGATTAGGTATTGATAAATTTTTTTTGTACAATCCTGGTGATCCCATTCCTGAAACTTCTTCATAGGACATCAGTTTGTATAATGACCATGCACACCACATTTAAAATATTCAATTGATCCCTCAGAATGAACTTCTTTCCCTTTCCTAGAGTCAACTGGATGCTTCCTTTTTACATGGAAGGTTCTTGCTTTATGACCTTCACTTCCACATCTATAGCATCTTCCCATCCCTTTGAAACATTTTCCTATGTGTTTCTTTCCACATTCTTGACAGAAGAGTTTTTGAATATACTTACCATTATGATTATTACCTAAAATTCTATGGGAATTTGTTTCTTGCATATATGATGACTTATAAAAATAACCAAGGTTCAGTTGGTCAATCATAACTCCGGATAGTTGGTTGAGAATAACCACAAGAGTTCTCATTGCAGCTCCCATTTCATTCCATTGGTCATTTTGGACACATAACATATCAAGGTAACTTGGGACATAAATATAATTAAATGGAATAACCATACGGTCGATTTCCACACATATTAATAAATGGAATAGCCATACGGTTGACTTCTATACCCAATGCATTGGAGGTTATAACGTAACCACCCATACTGGTTTATCACGGCACCACCTGTCATTTAGTTTATCACGTAACCACCCGTAAAATGTCCTTGTACCATTATAAAATCATAACACATAAAATATTGTTAATATAAACATTTCACTACTAAAATTTCGAAATATAAATTACAATATATCATTTCAAGATATTGAAAAAATCAATTCCTAATCAAAACATTTTCGAAACCGTTTAAAACATTTAATAAAGAGATTTTTGTATCAAAGTGTTACATACCACTTTGAAGATTTTAAAGGAATTAATATTTTCAAACATTAATGTCCATATAAATAAATCCTAAAAACCATTTTTAAAACATGTACATTAATGAGATATATTTAGAAGAATAAATATTTAAAACATTTAAAATGATATTTTAGTTAATGAGTTTTTAACAAAATGAGAGACGCTTAAATAAAATAATTGAGGAATAACATTTATTCAGAACTTTATTATATCATGAGAATAAAGGGATTCATGATATAATATGCCAAAGGATAGTATAGAAACTATATAAGAGTGAATTTCTTCATAACAACAATGAAGTCTCAATGGAATGTAAATTGAGATAAAATACCTTATAAAGATAGTATCCTTAGATTAAGAGAAAATCAATGACCTAATTATATGTGACAATTAAGAATACAACCAATATAAGTGGATATTAAGTGTAAGACAATCATAGGTCATTCAAACATATTCATAGCATGACATAATCAAGAAGTAGAAGTTTAACCCAAAGAATTGAAATTGGGTGAAGAAGTTCCCTTATGGAAATTCAACATCCTAACGACGTCACATTAAAATTCAGAAAATGAGTTGATGTGGGAGAAAAGGGTATCTCATAACTTTTAAATAAAATTTAAAGCAATAATGATATATAAGAACATTTCCCAACATAAGAATATGTAAATTAAAAGACAAAACAAAAATAATTCTTTACAAAAGTGAAGGGTGAAAAGTTCCCTTAATGATTTGGTAACTTCTGAAAAATTCACCATATGAAAGAAGGATCATAAAATGAAAATTTAATTACCCATAAATTAATGTATATTATATAATGAATACAATCATGGACATTACATACATCACACAAAATAAAATAGTGGTAATATAGCACGAATCACCCGGGAATAAGAAGTTAGATGAAAACCCCTTACCACATTGTAATCAAACGAGTCGTATGAAAAAAAGTTAATAGACACAAATTTAATCATAGAATACCATTAATATAAAGAGAATCATGATAATATATATCAAATGGTAGTACATAATACACCACATTCAATAAATAAGTGGCGAATAATGGAAATCTCATGGAATTAAAAGTGAGATAAGAAACCCCTTACCTCATGTCTGAAATGACTTGTTTGTTCCCTGTTATTCATGAATAATAAACTTAAGTTAATTTATAATTGATTTGACGGACCCCGGGACACCCTGAGAGGGGAGGGGTGAATCAGGGTGACAACTTTTTCTTTTAATGCGATGGATCTTGTTCCCACGTTGGTAGGAACTTGTTGAACCTGTAAGATGAATATGATCAGAAAGAAAACATTCACATGCACAGAGAAGACACAACCCTTTTTACTTGGTTCACCACTAAGGGCTACGTCCAAGGAGAATATGCCGATAAGTTTTCGGTCGTACCTAATTCCACTAATCTTCACTAGCTGTGGATTACAAAGATTTGGGCACAATCACTCTGTCCTAGGCTCACTGCCTTTACAAGGGTTCAGGGATAACTCACTGCTTCCCTCGAGTCACTCCCATTGACTCCCCCTGGATCACTTCCCTTAGGTGAAGTCCCACTCAGTTTATAGACATGAAGGTCTCTTCATCATTGCATAAGAATGAATCCTCTATCATATGTAGATGCTCTGTTGAAGTCCAACTCTTACCAGAAGACTAATCTCACTTTGCGCTGAAGGTACCAGGCGATCCTCTAGCTTTCGTGCAACTTCAGAAGGACAGATGAACTTTAACAACCCTGGCGTGCTTATCCAAGCCCGGCGCACAAGTCTCAATCCTGGAGCGCAAGTCACTTGCGCGGTAAAAATTCAGCGTGTAGGGGACACCAAAACTACTTGCTCAACACTGACTCCTTCAACACTAAACTTGCACAACATTGCACCTTTAACTCCCCAACTACCTTGGTCACGCAGCCAACAGTTGGTGCACAACCTCTACTTGCGCGACCCAACAACCACTTGCGCGACTCAACCACTTGCGCGAAGAGAGCTCGAAAAATATCTAAGTCTTGAACTTTGTTACAAATGAGGAGGGGGGTCCTCTATTTATAGGTAAAATGAACCCCCTGCATGGTGGCGCGCAAGCCTTCCCTCGGCGCGCAGGTTCTGGCGTGCAGCTCATCCTCCCAAGCCTCTGTCGCGCTACTCACTTGCGCGACCTACAGAAATACTTGCGCGACCTTCTTTACATTACCATATTTTGAAGTTATGATATTGAAAATCAATAGACGCTCAAGTTTTCGGTCCTCCTAGGAATTGGCACCCAAGTCTCTTCACGGTGCATAGGTCACTTGCGCGACCAGCCCAAAACTTGCGCAGCCCTAATCCCTTTTCCATTTTCCCATGTTCTAATCTTGAAAAACATATGGCTCGCAAGTTTCCTCTTCATCTAGTACACGGAGCACAAGTCTCTTTTCCAAAAACACGTTTCTCCATTTGTCGATTTTCAGGCCTAAAAATTTGGCAAACACTGGGAAACGGCGCCACCTTCAATACTGTTGTCTGCTTGAACTGTATTATCTCTTTGCGGGTACACATTCTGAACTTCCACTGCTGATTGACAACAAAAACAAACCATAATCCAAATAATGCATAGTAGACCATTGTTCCAACATGATTAATAAAATTTTTAAAGTTTATTATTCCTTTTATATCACTTATAACCATGTTATAAACATTATGTAATCAATTAAGATAATAATGGTTGTTTTGTTGATATTTGGTATTTGAGTCAAAAATGGACTTCTTATAATTAAAAGTTGTTCATGTGGTCAATAGTTCATTTTATCTAGAATGATATTAATTATTTATATATCATATATATAATATATACCCATTATATACATGTATTTATAATAGTACATAACATTTGGAGAAAATAAATGAAATGCACCATTCATGGAGACGGTAAGCCATACGTACGCCTGAACGCTACTTCCATTTTTGTTTCATGTTGTAATGGAATGGAAACATAATTATACGTAATTATATTATAATTAAAGTATAATATCATATATAATTTCATTAACTCTACCCTTTATATGTTACACATAAGGTATGAATGAGTCATATCACTTTGAGGGGGCGGTAGTCTGCACTTCCTGAAATGAGGTTATCATATTTACCCACTATGGAAACCATAAAAGTATTATATAAATAAAAAATACAGAAGAATATAAATAATATATATCATATATAAATATAGTTCCATCATAATGTCCACCATGAGAGGCATTTGGAGATATTTGAACAATCATCATTTTGTGAGGCAGTAGTTCGCCGTCCAGAAAAACAGTATGTCTTTTACCCATTAGACGGAGGCGTGTGTAAGTTTAGTTAGAATAATTCTCATAAAAACAACATAGTATATTGAGGATACTGGTGTTGTTATAAAATAAAGGAATAAAAAGAGTTTAGGGGGTTGGAGAAGTAAAATAAAGCAAAATAAAACAAAATAATTTAATAGAAACTGTTACCTTTAATTCGGGTAACTCCCTTTGGTTTAAACCAAAATAACTTCTTGAAGTTTATTATGCCTAAGGTAAGGCTTATAGGTAGAATAGAGGGATATTGAGAGCTTATTTGGGTAGGGTTTGGACAATCCAAGGGGATTGAGAGGTGTGAGGAATGGGTTAGAGGTGAGGTCTTTTTATAAGGGGGAGGAGGGGTTCTTTAGGAAAGTGTGAAAATATTATTTTATTATATAATTATTTTCGGTTTCTAAAGGTCCAAAACTCATTAAGGTAAAATATAATATGACTCATGGTCGAAATAAATTCATAAAATAAAAATGTTATAGGTTTTGGATGTTATTTTAATATTTATAATTTTATTTATTTAAATGATTTATTAAGAAGGTAAACACTACATCATTATTGATTTATAAATAATTTAATATATTTGATGTATAAAAATTATAAACAAATACCATGATGTAGTAAATATTCTTATATTTCCAATAAATATTTATATTTTAAAATATAACTTATATAACTCTATGTAAAAATTAATTTACTAAAAGATATTTGTTTATGTCATTTTTTCCTTTACTTTAAATTAATTAATCTAAAGTGTCATTATCACTCCCAAGTGGCTCCATGGGGTCCCCAAATAGACCCAAGGATTCCCATGGTCGGGAATGACTCATAAAATAAGGATATGATAAGTTTTAAGGTAATTGTTTTTATTATAATATTCTTTTTACCTTAAATTACCCTATTTACCTTTAATCACGGTAAATAAAAGTCAAAAGTTACTATTCAATAAAAAATTATTTTCATCTTATGGAACCAAATTTTAATTAATAATAACAACCATTTATATAAGATTTTAGAAATTCAACTCACAGAAGTGGTAAAATTTCATTTAAATGAAAAAGTTAGTTTTTTAATTACTACTTAGTGGTTTCACTATTCATCAAAAATTGATGTTTTTTAGAAAAATACCAAAAATTCATGCTAAGATATATTTGATATTATGAATTCAAAAATTATGTCTATTTTAAAAAATTCAAAACATGGAATTTGCATTAATTAATTTAAAATTAATTCCCGTTGTCAAAACAAATAGCATGTTTTTAAGAAACAATATCTATCCAAAGATTGACACTTGTTTATGTCCAATTTCAAAGTGAAATTAATTCCAATGACCACCATTGGATTAAATGGTAAAAATATAATCTAATTAAACTTTAAAACCAATTAAAAAGGTAATATAACCATATTAATAAATTATATTAAAAATTATATTTAAATTAAAATACAATATTTTTCACTATTTATCAAAAAATGAATTTTATCTGAAAAATACCAAAATTTTACACTAAGTGAATTTTGTTGTCCCAATTTTAACGAAGAATTTTATTTTTCAAATATAACATATAAAAGTGACCAAAAATTTATTTAAAGAGGGTTCTCCATCAAAAGGCGGTAAATCAACCTTTTAAAGTAAATTATGCTTAAAATTAGTTTTATTCACATTTTAAGCCTCTAAATTTTATTGGATAAATATAAAAACATTTAACAAACATGTATAATCATATTATAGTTAGTTCTATTCATTCCCACCAATACAAGATCTAGTCATTAACTACCATTTAAAATAATAATATTATATTATTATTTTTCAGTATGACCCAACGTTATATGAAACGAAAGATTTCAAAGAAACACGTTGTTGTGTATCGGGTCAGCCATCGAACATAGCATCCTCTTTAAAGTAAAATTAATAATTAATTTACCAATATTAATAAATATGAAAATGTTATATTCTTTATTTACCTTGGATGTTAAAAATAGAATCCATATTTCTTGGAAATATCTGATTCTTTAATTACACAATGATAACTATTTAATTCATAAGATCAAAAGAAAAAACCAAAACTAATATTTTCCATATCAACTCAAGAAATTAGTCTTCAAAATATTCTCCTTCCAAAACTAAATTTGGTGATATCTCAAACAAAAGTCAGTTTTATAGAACTAATGGGCTCACTTGAATTGAAAAAAAATCATAAATATATAGAATATTGTACCAATTCCTTATTGTAACTTGGTTAATCTTGTCATAATAAACACATAGAAGAATATTTAGATCCTTCTTTTTTCACATACATAACTAGTGGTTCCCATAACATGGCTGAATAAACCCTTTTCTTTCCATCCCTTCCAACTAGACATTCAATACCATTAATTATGTTGGTTCCGTTAGATAAGATTTAATTGATATGTTACTCATCCCTGTAATGAGATCAATCGTAAACTAAAAATCTATTATTATTGGAAACCAAGGTAAATTATTAGGAAGAACATTATGAAAATGGTCCAAAATGCTTAAAAAATTTCTACTCTTAATCTCATCAAGGGATTCTGAGGTAAAATCTACCAACTGTTTTGAGATACTTCCAAAACACTTGTGCAAACTATCTTATTACTTATGACATGACATTATGATCTCCTCTAAATATAAAATTGATGAAATCATGAGTTGTAAAACTATCATATTGGGTATAACCATCAATGTGATCTTTGAACATTATCAACCAATCCATACCCATTATTATATCATAGAAATCCATATCAAGAATAGTGAAATTACATGTTAATTTATCTAAATAGATTATTATTAAACTTTCTTTACACATAAGGCTCAATATTCTATTTAACCAAGAGGAGTTTTATGTTTCAAAAGGGAAGGAATCATCTCAACATGAAAACATAGAATATCAATTGAATGAGAAACATTAAAAGAGTATGATGCACCCATATCTAACAAATCCTGAAAAAGGGTAGAGTTCAATAGAATAATATAGCTCGTTGTTAAAGGTATAGACAAACCATCCATGATCATTTTCTCATATTGATACAATTTATTACCCACTACACTTTGGTCTTTATTACCATGTTGAGGTTGAACTAGTTAAGGTTTCATGATATTACTAGAATAACCATTTACTCTGTTCTATTTATGATAAATATTTTGTTATCCTCATCCCATTTAAGAATTGTTTGTTTATAAAACATGATATTTTTCCTGAGAACTCAACCTTGGAGCACTGTGACAATAGTGTTGAAGATTCCCCATCTGGTTGAAATTGTTATATACTCTTGCTGGGGTTGCAAAATATCACTTCATGTTATCAAAATAATGTTATTTAAAACATATAAGATTACTTTTCAGTTTATGAGGAAGATTCACTGATCTAGAAATCTGATTCAAATTCATAACACTAATATATAAATAAGATTCCCTCATCCTTTTATTCCAATCATTATATTTCCGACCATTTCCCATAGGCATAAACATGAGTGAAACACCCATAGATCATGAGATGGATCTTTTTCACACTTTCTATATATTGAATATATTTTTATAATCTATTATATAATGCACATAATCATTGAGATAATCTCTGAACTCAGACCCGATAAAAAAATTCATGCATTCAAGGATACACTTGTAGGAAATTCTGGTGAAAAGTGTTCTAAATACATGAATTTGGACATGTAATCTATCACTGTGAGATTATCTTGTTTCATGATGAATGTTCTTCTATTATAGCAATTTAGAACATCTCAGCATTAAGAGTTTTGTTGTACAATTATTTAAAATACTCCCATGCGATTCCTTGGTCTAATTATTCCAAAACTGATAAATCCCACCACATTCATTCAAGATCCTCTAAAAATGTACATAGCTAACTTGAATTTCATCTCAGTTAGGGTTCCTTGGAAGTATAAAATCTGATTCAACCTATTCAAAAACATATTTAATTTGTCTATTTCAAAATCACCCTAAAAGATTATTAGATTCAACTTTGAGAATAGAACTGAATGATCCACTTTCATTGGTTAATTCCTTTTTCCTCATCTATCCATGAAATGAAATTCTTGGAAAATAATTTGAACTAGCTGTTCATTCACATGTGGCTCAAGTGAAACCACAATTTAATTAAACTCTTCGAATTGGTTTCTATAGTTCCTATTAGGTGCAAATTTCTATAACCAATATAAAAAAACATTTAGTATCACCACATATCTAATTAAGGCTTAGAAATTTAAAAATTATCATATCACATATTTCACCACAAGTCATTCCAAATATCAAAAAATTTCCTCTTTTAATGAACTTTCTAAAATTCCAGAATTTCAATTTTTAATACATTTTTAAAATACCACAATCATTACTCTGAAAATTAATCCATTTTCAATAGTTCTAAAAAGTATTTAATTTAAAAAAAAATCAAAAATCATTTATCAAATTGAATTATTCCCTCCATGTGGGAAATTATTACTATCAATGCATTGGATTCCCTTCTAATCAACTAAACCCATGCTGATGTGGTTAGAGCTCTTACAAGTGTATCAAGAAACTCATGTACCCAACACATTGGTAACATGAAGTTCAACATAAATATGTTAGATACTCCTATTTACGATCTAAATTATAGGACCAAACAAACTATTTCCATTTTAACATCCCACTCATCTTCATTGGCTTGATAAGTGACATGTATTATACAAGGAAATTGGTGACATCACCAAAAAACCAATGGCTTGAAATATATTCCAAGGGATTCATAAACAACTGGAGGATGATTTTCCATTTTTAAATTGTAAAAAACAAACCAAATAACCATAACTAAGAACAAATATATGATTCATGATCACAATGTAACAAAAATAAAAAGGAACCGACCCAAAAAAATACCATAGTAGAATGTGTAATCCAAGACCAATAACATAGTATAAAGTAGAGTACAAAACCATGAAATCCTATCGACACATAATCTTTCAACTCAATAGCTCTCAGCTAACCCCATGCTCAAAATCCACAATCCATTCTATGGTATCAAGACACATCCCAAATGAAATGAGATTGCCTACCTTAACTTGATTCTTGATATATAATATCTGAAAACACACCATATTTCTTATGTAGGGGGCGACTATAATACATTGTAGAATTTCCCCAATGAATTCCCAACTCACTCCACTAGGATAGAACTAGTTGGAACTAACATATAAATAGTTTAAAATAATTAAAAATAGTTTATATCCAAGAATATAACTATTTTATAAACTAAATAGTTCTAAAAGAAACTAATTCAATGGAAAGAAACTAAAAAACACTTTAAAACATTATCCATTTCCATTTAGCATTCCTATTTCATGATTCATGCAAACCCTCACATGCATGCTCCAGTGACAGTTCTAAACTCCTAAGAGGTTTCTCATCTATCTACCCAGTCATCACAAGGTAACCATTCCACATGACCCCAAATGGAATACACCCCTTCTAAAGGGTCTCATTAATGTACCCTAATGGTACATTCCCCTTATTTAGGGCCATGTTAACTAAATGAACTCACATCAAGAACATATTCCAAATTCTATTCCAAACCAACAACGCTATTCTATTTCCATAAAGAAATTATTTTTTTGAGAAAACTTCTAACCAATATTCTATGCATCTAAACCAAACCACGATTTTAAAAATATCATTTTAGAATCATGATCCAATATCATTTTTCCATAAAACAAACAAAATTTCCTACATTCACTAAACCATAACTAAATAAAATTTTCCATCAAGATTTTCACATCAATTTTAAATTTCAATTCAATATATTCAATTTATTTTAAAGAAATCTATCATGTTATAATAAGAGGATTCAAGAGTTAATTCACCTACCTCATAGACATAGCCAAAAAAATAATGTCATTATTTATTCAAAAAAATAGATTGAAATTTCTTAAATCATCCGTAGTTATTGTTATGTATAAACAAAACAACCATATCTCATCATTATTGGAATAAAAAGACAATTATATACCCATAACATATTAGATCCATGATTCCAAGAGAGTAAATAAGGTGAAAAAAGGAAAAATACCATGAACGACCACATTCCAAGGAATCAGGGACATCAACTTACTTAGAATCTCCAAAGGATAAATCCAAAATTAGAAGGAAGATTATATATAGCTTTTGGAAGTAGTATAATTATTTTTCATGTCATATTATGAAAAAATGATCCATTAAGGGAATATAAAGAATTATATCCATAAAATATGGATCCTATTTTTAATGGTTCATGGTTAGGGAACACAATCATGAAAACCATACTCTAGACAATACCTCTAAACACCCCTTACATATATGGAATAAATCATTATAAAAACTATGCATCAACCATGGTAAAACCCTTTTTCCAAAATCACATGGTTTCTCCAAGGTGGCTGCAAGGTTTGGACATACCGTGTGCCTAATCATGGGCCTACTCAGTGAACAATATTTTAGTTTCTTGGTTTCTTAGAAGGTTTTTAGGGTTTCTACTAACTATCTACAAATCCTAAACCTCCATAAAATCTATATAAACATTACAAATCACCTCCAAACCTCCTGAAACATAACCTAATTAAATTATATACTTAAAATAAATAGATAAATTGTTAATTATCTGAATCCAAGGATACTATAGACACTATCAATTATATGAAACTCATGAAGTGAGTTCATTGGTGGAGTGTTTATATGAACTCTTGAGAAGAATATTAGGATAGAAATGTAGTATTTAATATAACATGATGTAAGAACCCAGTTCTTCACTCTGGTATAGATCCTTTAAATTTAGGTATAAATCTTTGATTTGGACCAATTATGGATGCTTAAGGGGTTAAAAATGGTCTCAGGGGGTGTCAGGGGCATGTTTGGGGCCCAAAACCCATATTTTTGGAAACAAATAGGCTTGATGCATGGTTTAGAGTAAACTGTGTGGGAATTCTACACAGTTTGGAAAACCATGAGGATTTTTTTTTGGACAGAGCCACCTCGTATGGTTGACACATGGCCGTGCAGACTAACCTTGTGAGTGCCCCTTTTTACTAGGTACCCGTGCATGGTTTGCGCATGGTTTGACAAACCGTGCAGACAAACCATGTATAAGATAATTTTTGTGTAAAATTACATTTTTTCCATTAATGATATAATTAAGCTCCCTCATTCTTTCCTAATCCATGAATATGTTATATTAACCTATTTCTCTATCAATTTGGGGATTTTAGAAGATCTACCCTTGGAATCAAGATATCTCCTTCATTTGACAACCGATCAAGCTTCCGTTCATCACGTTAGATGCACAATGGAAAGTAATCGAGTCATCTTGAGCCGTTATCCTTTTCTTTTTCTCTCAACTGAGATATCATGGTATGATATTTTATCACTTTTTATTAGATGAACTCTGATCCAAGCAAATAAAAGGCCAATACTAGAGGATAAGGATCATACAACCCTAAGGTGGGTATTCTATACCACATCCCTAATGTGCATTGATTTTTTATTTTTCATTTGGGGCCCACAAATTTCATCGGGTGATGTTTATAGAATTTATATGCCATGTTTATTATAATTAGAACTATACGGTTATCCTCTTTCCAAATGTGGGATTAATTGTTGGTGGTTGTGACCACAACTCCATCCCTTCCAGGTCAAAGGTTATGTCATAATTGTTGTTTAGTGTTCTGACACATTTGCGACACCATTCTAGTGTGCCTTTCCCTGAACTCTATAAGGGTAAGCATTTCTATATTAATTGGCTTGAGTTATTCTATGAATTTTATAATGGAGAGTACCATGTATGCGTACCACTTGACTCACCTAAGGTACGTTCTTCAAATTGATAATTGAATGTGAATGATTAATTGGCTGCATATCCGTAAAACCCCTTACCACATTAATGAAAGGTAACAAAATGAACCTTAAATTATAGAATATACCTGAGATGGATTAAATGAATAGTTTCATGCTACTTACCCTTGCAACACTAATGAAAGGAAAGTCATGAACCAAATCACTTGACAAAAATGATGCATGTTACTTAAACTTATCACCCTAATGAAAGGAAAGGTTTTAACCGAATGAAATATTACATGACTTCATAATCAAATAGGAATGGTATGGCTCAATCTCACCTTGGATTCTGATCAAGGAATTCCCTGATTATGCAAGAACCCCACACCGATTCAAGGATATGTTTTGCTTAGGTTGAGAACCACCTAGATCTCGATCCTTGTCTCTTCTTGGATGCCTGGTATGACACCATAAGATACCTCCATATTATTACAGGATGCCTTGGATACACTCCTTGGATGTAGAATTCACATGTAGGTTCCATGGTTACAACCCATAAGTTCCCTATCTATGCTTATCCCTGTCTTACCTTGGACGGTCACCTTAGCTTCGGTAAGCACCTTATTGTGGAATTATGAGGAATGTGATATTTGGATTACACTCTTACCCCCTGCTAAGATAAAATTACTATTGAGTTAGAAACCATTGAGGTCTATGTTGCCTTGGTACTTACCATGGAACTTTCACTATTTACACCATCACGAGACTATGCTAGTGATGGCCATACCTCATGTAACCTATTAATATAAATCAGTAATTGATTAAATAAATGGACTGGTTACATTCAAACACTATCCAGGGGATGAAGCAGGTACTTGGGTATTTAGTTACATTGTATTGCTTTACTTTATATATGCATGCATGTACACTATTACATTTAAATTATATGGGCTAGATGTTATAAACACCATTGGTGGTGGCCCAATAAGACTTATCTCACACCCTCTATGGGTGTCTTTTGGTACCCAGATTAGATTACATGGTTGAATGTGTCGACAAAGGGAATCATATGAATTTAGACACCTGATTTCTTATTGTTTAGTATAGATCTTGATTGTAGAGGATCGAGTTGGAACTTGGGATGCTAGGGATAGTCTTTGATTTACTTTATTTTTGTGAAATATGCTATTCATGATGTTTGTATCTTTGTTTTCTAGCTTTCTAGTACATGAAATAATATCAGTTTCTAAATTCTATTCTAATTGTTTTAGTTATTATTACTATTGTACATATTTTTTGTTGTGCCTTCATTTTATATATATTACTTCTACTATTTACCTATTTCTAATCTCACCTTCTATGATACACTTTGGTAATGTGGGTATAGTCTCCCCATGGACACACCCTAGGCCCTCGTTTCTAGTTGGTAGCCTCTGGAATTCGGGTAGATGCACTTGAGGCCATGTGACCCACTAAGCTTGGGGCACCATTTAAGTGGAATCTGGGTCTGAGACGTCACAAAGTGGTATCAAAGGTAGATTTCCTTTCTTGATTTACTATTTGGGGAAAATAGATTGGAGATTATAAATTCTTGGTAATTATTCATAATCTGTTCTTGGGTATCGTGAACCCATTTTCGGGGTAAAAACCAAGTTTCCTAAATTATAATTATTGTTCTGATTTTCCTATTAGAGTGGATATTATTTCAAAATTGGGTGATGCAAATGCTATTTGGTTTTGTTGATTATTACTCTAATTGAGGATTTATTTCATCATTGGACTGATGACATAAGGGTAAGGATCATTGTCACATGAATCATTATAGGCAACTAGAATTCACATGTCATGCATATTTCCATGCCATATAGGTGCATTTCACAGCTTTTCATTGCTTGATATGCTTGTGATTTTTGAGTGATGCTATGATAGTTGCATATACATGTACTACTCTTTGTTTTGATTGAGTGATTGACTATCTCAAGTCATGAGGTGTATGGGTCCTCATGGGTTAGGATGTGTAATTTACCAAGTTGATCCATTATGCTATAAATAAATGGGTTTCGTTTCTGGTGATAGGTGTATGGGCACTGATTCAATGGAAATGGATATCCATTATAAGGTAAATTCTGAAATCTAAATTGAATTGGTTGCACATACTTATCTCGCCTTATGATGTCTATGAAAGGTAAAGGATTGAACCTAAAAATTAAATGTAAAATGAAATGAAACTTATAATTGAGAACTGAAAAATACCTAGCCATATAAGTGAGTAGTTTGGGGTAGTATGCCTTGGGTATTGATTTTTCCTACATTCAACTCCACTAGTTATGCTATATTATGCTTCTAAGATTGTTTTGAGGCGTGTTCTTAGATTTTTTCGAATAATGCCACCACGAAATCCTTGTTTCATTATTTAGAAAGGTGGTGACGATCATGATACATACATATTGGGCCATGAGCTATTAGTCTTACCTGTAGGTGTTCCACATGAGGCACCACCTACTATACTTGATCTAGGCTATGATTCCTAAGTTCATGATAGTTTCCAACTTATGATGCAGTCCATGAATGGTGCTCCATGGATTTCACCCATGATGGCTGATCTAACTCATGAGTTCTAGCTATAACATCCTTCTACCTTTTTAGGGCATGGTAGTTTGAAGGCTGTAGAGACTTGGCTAGAAGCCACCTCATCTATCATTGATTATCTGGAGACACCTCTAGAGTAGAGGGTCAAGATTGCCACATACATGATACGGGGTTAAGACAAGGACTAGTGGGATGTAATTACCCAGTATAGTCATCATTAGGACATGTTATGTGCTGATTTCTAGATAAACTTCTATGATCAGTTCTTTCCTCAGATGCTAAGAGCTGACAGAGCCAGAGATTTCATTCATCTCAAGCAGGGTTCAGTGTCAGTCATGGAATATTCTGTGTGTTTCAATGAGTTACATCACTTTTTCACTGATCCTAGCCTGAGATGATATTTCTCACGCTAGACGTTTCGAGGACAAGCTACAGTATGGAATCCATATGCAGGTCAATGTCCTTATCCTATCTACTTTTTCTGCAGTAGTCAATCAGGATCTTATCACTTAGCATAACCTAAGGGAAGACAATAGTATCGGGCATAGAGGATCAGTGCTGTGCCAGGATATTAGTTTTTCAAATGGTAGGAAATGTTCCCTAAAGGTTTCTTAGCAGGGAAATGACAACTAGAGTTCCCATTTTGATATCTCTTTGGTGTGTCATGAATGTGGAATATGGGGGAATTCAAAGACTTAGTGTGATAGAGACTGAATTGAGTGCTAGGATTGTGTCTATATGGGTCATCTTTAGCATTTCTATAGGACCTTTCCCCCATCTTCGAGTGGAAAAAGATCTACACCAGATCCACCTTTAGATGTGAGTTCTTTTACACCACGTCGGGCAGAGAGTTTGAATAGAACCGACATCTCTAGTCGAGGAGGAGGTTGTGGCTATGGTAGCCAGACCCCTGATCACCAGTAGCGCCAAAAGAGTAGTTTGGATCATGGTAGTCCATCTATTGCACAGGGCCATGGATCAGGTCTATTGCATTCACTACAGCCAAAACCCAAGGATCAGGCTTCATGACCTTCTACAGTATGAGGTACTATTCAAGTGGCCTCTACTATTTCATCTGATTTGTTTGATATAGGTTATTCAAACTCTTTTATATATGTATCCATTGAGGAAAGTCTGAGACTAGAGATACAATATCACTTTGTTTTAATGACCATATATATGCTATTAGGGGTACGAACAGAGGGCATACGCTAGTGTAGGGACTGTCCCCTTGAGGTAAGTATTCAACCCTTCTTATGAAACCTATTTTTTCTTGAGACAACGGGCTTCTATGTCATTCTTGGGATGGATTGTTTGGTTCACTATCTTGAACTTGTAGACTGTTATCATCACATGGTATATTTGACATCAACAGAGGGTAGTATAAATCTATATAAGGGTAAGTGGGATGTCCAGGATGGTAGAACTGGACCGGAGCATCATGGGATAAGTGGGGTGAATGCCCATATTTCAAATCTCTTCATGGAGGATCAATGTTCACATCAAATTTATTTCCATCTAGTAGTGGATCGTTTCAGGGATGTTTTTACTGATGATTATTTTGGATTACCTCTTAAGAGAGGGGTACAGTTTACTATCGATATTGTTCTGGGAGTAGCTCCAGTTTCAATTTCTCCTTACAGGATGGAACCTATAGTGATTTAGGATCTCAAGCAGTAGTTATAGGATTTGGAGGACAAAGGTTTTATATGGCCTAGTACATCCTCTTGGTATTTTCCCGTGATATATTATAAGAAGGAGGTTGGAACCTTACATCTATGAATGGATTACAAAATCTTGAACTATATTATGGTCATGAACTATATTATGGTCATGAACTGGTATCCACTGCATCAAATAGATGATATCTCTGACCACCTCTGAGGAGAAAAGGTCTTCTCTAAGATCGACCTAAGATTGGGTTATCATTAGGTGCGATTCAGAACATCAGAAATACCTCGTACAACATTCCATACCAGGTATAGTCTGTATGAGTATCATATTATGTTGTTTGGTCTTATGAATGTGCCTTACATTTTCATGTATTTTTTGAATAGGGTTTTGTACCCCTATTTGGAATCTTTTTCCATGATCTTTGTGGACGCCATCTTGGTATATTCTCGCACTCGTAGAGACCATTACAAACATCTTGAGATCATTATGAGTACACTAACAGAGCATCAAATTTATTCCAATCTTGCTCAATGCCACTTATAGATCGAAAAATTACACTTATTGGGTCATATATTATTTGAATAAGGAGTATCTATTGACCTTAACATGGTTAGGGATGTAGTTTCCTAGGACCATCCCAATAATTTTTTTATATACATAGTTTCTTGGGGATAACTGGATTTTACAGGCATTTCATACAAGAATTTTCTCACCTTGCTTCAACTCTCACTAGTGTTACAAAGAAGGGTGTCAAGTTCACATGGTTATAAGAATGTGAGAAATCCTTTCAAGAGCTGAAAGGGAGGCTT
Source organism: Viscum album (assembly GCA_963277665.1). NCBI lineage: Eukaryota > Viridiplantae > Streptophyta > Magnoliopsida > Santalales > Viscaceae > Viscum > Viscum album. The sequence goes on along the minus strand of OY728151.1, from coordinate 495,567,142 downwards.
ATATCGACACACAATATAATTCTTCTTAATCATTGTATAGGTTATACTATCTTCTATGATGCATCAGACATTGGAATAGGATCATTTTTGATGCAAAAAGACAAAGTCATTGATTTTGAATCTCATTAGTTGAGGCCTCATGAGAGAAATTATTCGACTCATGACCTTGAGCTACTAGTAGTTGTCCATGCCTTATGTTTTTGGAGAAACTATATTTTGGGTGAGATCTTGGTGGTGTATACAGATCAAAAGAGCCTCAAATATATATTTTCTTATCATGAATTGAACCTCAGACAATATAGATGGGTCAAATACCTACTATCCTTTGATTTTAAGATTGCCTATATGCTGAGTAAGGGTAATGTGGTTACAGATGAACTAAGTTGAAGAACTCAAGCATATGATGTATGGGAATCCAGTGATGAATGTAAGTTAATGGATATCTTTTCTGAGCTTCATTTGGAGTTTAATGGTAATCACGAGAAGTCTTACCTATTAGACTTGATAGTTACGTCTTTCCTCCTTGAGAAGGTGAAGAGTAGTCATTTTTAGATGCTGAAGGATTGGTTCTTTGTGAGGGTATATCAGGAGATAACCCTTCTCTGGATTGCTCTATGGATAAGGACAATGTACTATGTTTATGTGTATGTATATTGGTTCCTACAGATATGAGATATGATTTGATAAAAGAGTCCCATGCTTCTCAATGGGTAGTTCATCCTGGAATCTTGAAGATGTATCAAGATATGCGATGTTAGTATTGGTGGCTCGGGATGAAATGTCAGATAGAGGGCTTTATTACTAGGTGTTCCACCCATCAGCAGATCAAGGAGGAGCACCAGAGACCTGAAAGCTTGTTACAAATGCTTCCAGTCCCAGAATGGAAATGGGAAGATGTTTCTATGGATTTCATAGTTAGATTTCCTAGGTCGCCGATGGTTAGTGATGCTATCTGTGTATTTATTTAATGATTAATGGAATCATCCCACATCATTCCTATTCAGTAGACTTTCTCAGTTTATTATATGGGAACACTATATGTCTGTGAGATCATACAACTACACAAGGTTCCACATAGTATAATTTAAGAAAGGGATGCTCATTTAACATCATGGTTCTGGTAGGGTTTACAGAAAGCTATGGGAACTCAGGTTCTTCTAAGCAAAAATTTTCAACCTCAGACCCATGGAAAATCCATATGGATAATACAGGTTATAGAGGATATTCTCTGAACATGTGTCCTTGATTTCAGTGGTTCTTGGGAGAAGAATATCCCTCTCATTGAGTTCACCTCTAATAACATCTTTCAAGAGAAAATTTAGATGGATCCTTTTGAGGTATTATATGGTAGTCCATGTCATTCACCCATGTGATGGAGAGAGGTAGTTGAGGTATCCCTCCTAGGTCCTTATCTCATTCAGGAGACTTCATAGAAAGTTCAGCTGATTAGAAAGTGTATAAATACTACTCAGTGTAGAAAGAAAACATATTCCAATCGCCATTGATGACCTCTTGATTTTGAGGATGGGGATCACTTTTTTCTTCAGGAATCTCCCAGGCTAGGGCATAAAAGGTTACAGAAGCATGGGAAGTTGTTGCCTCATTTTGTAGGGCCTTTTGAAATCCTAGAGTGAGTTGGGTCGGTAGCCTATATGTTGATACTACCTCTGAGGTACTGTTCCATGCACTGTGTATTTTATGTCTTATAGATTCACCAACATAATGTTGACCCGTATCATACATTTGATCCCAAGGAAGTTGAGTTATATGCTGATGCTACCTTTGAGGAGTATCCAGTACGCATCATCGACTAGAGCACAAAGGATCTCTGAGGCTGGTCTGTCCCCTTGGTATGGGTACTATGGTAGTACAACCGAGTATATGACAGGACTTAGGAGAGGAAAGATGACATACATGCCTAATGACAAGAGTTGTTATCAGACAATGTTTCTCCAACCTTGGAAGGTAAACTCGAGGATGAGTTCTTTAATGGGGAGAAGATTGTAAGAACCCAGTTTTTCACTCAAGTATTAATCCTTTAAATTTCAGAATAAATATTTACCTTGGACCTCATATGGAATCCTAAAGAGTTAGGAAAGGTCTTAGGGGTTTCTAGGCCATTTTCTGAGCCTAGAACCCATATTTTTAGGGAAAATAGGCTTGGTACATAGTTTAGAGTAAACCGTGTAGATTATTGTTTTTCAGACAAAGCCACCTCACATGGTTGGCGCATGGTAGTGTGGCCTAACCATGTGAGTGCCCCTTTTTCCTAGGTACCCATGCATGGTTTGTGCATGGTTTGAAAAACAATGTGGACAAACTATTCACAGGCTAAATTTTGGGTAAAATTCCAGTTTATCTCTTAATAATCTAATTAAGCTCCCTCCATATTCCCTAATATGATTTTATGTAGGATTAAACTATTTCTCTATAAATTGAGGTCTTTTTGAAGATATAACCTTGGAATCAAGATATATCCTTCATCCGGACACCGATAAAGATTCTATTCATCACTTGGATGTGCAATAGTAAGTACTCGAGTCCTCTTGAACGATTCTCCTTCTCTTTTTCTCTAAAATGATATATCTAGGTATGAGCGTTTTTCTCTTTTTTATTAGAAATACTCCGATACAATCCAAATTAAGGGCCAATCCCAGAGGATAAGTATTGTACAACCATAAGGTGGGTGGTATATACCTAATCCCTAAAGATCGTTGATTTTAGAATTATTGTGTGGGCCCCGCCGATTTCATCAGGTGCCATTTATAAAATTTATATGCCATGTTTATAATCATCAACACCATATGATTATACTATTTCCAAATATGTGATTAATTATTGGTGGTTATGAACAGAAATCTATCCCTTCCATGTTGATGGTTATTCCATAATTGTTATTTAGTGTTTTGACACATTTGAAACACCATTTTGGTGTGCCTTGGATTGACCTATCTAAGGGTAAGAATATCTATATTAATTGTATTGATTTATATTATGAATTACATAATGGAAAGTACCATGCATTCGTACCACTTGAATCACCTAAGGTAAGTTATTATAATTGATAATTGAATGTGAATGATTAATTGGTTGCGTATCCATAGCACCCCTTACCATATTAATGGAAGGTAGTGGAATGAACCTTAAATTATGAAATATGACTTAGATGGATTAAATGAATGGTTGAATGATACTTATCCTTGTCACACTAATGAAGGGAAAGGATTGAAATAAATAAGTTAATAAAAAGGGTGCATGCTACTTGAACTTATCAAACTAATGAAAGGAAAGTATTGAACTGAATGAAATATTACATGACTTCATAATCAAATAATAATGCCCTTACTCAATATCTCATTCAATTATGATTGGGGAATGACATGAGGACTCGAGAACACCACTCCGATTCATGGATAAAACTTGCATAGGTTGATAACCACTAAGATATCAATCCTTTCCTGTTCATGGATGACGGTTATGACACCATAGGATCCCTCCATATTATTACAAGAGGCCTTGGATACACTCCTTGGATACATAATTGAAAAGTAGATTCCATGGTTACAGCCCATAGGGCCTTATCTCTGCTTAGCCCCGTGTAACCTTAGATGATCACCTTATATTTGATAGGCACCTTATTGTGGAATTCCTTGGAATGTGCTCCTTGGATTACACTCTTACCCCATGACATACTAACATTACTAATGAGTTGGAAACCATTAAGTTCTACATTTACTTGGTCATTACCTTGGAAATTTTACTATTTACACCACCATGAGACTATGCAAGTGCTAGACATCCCTCACGTGACCTATTGATATAAACCAGTAATTAATGAAATAAATGGTCTGGTTATGTTTAGACACCAGCCGAGGGCTAAAGAATATACTTGGATATTCAGTTATATTGTACTGCTTTACTTTATATATTCATCCCTGCACACTGTTAAATTTCCTTTACACGGGCCATATGTCATAGAGACCATTGGTGGTAGCTCAATGAGATTTATCTCATACCCTCTCCGGGCACTGTTTGGTATCCAGAGTGGATTTCATGGTTTCAGGTGATGATAATGGGAAGCATACGACTTCAAACACTTGATTGATTACTATTTAGTATAGATCTTGATAACAGAGGACCGAGTCATGACTCATAATTCTTGGGAGAGACTTTGATTTCCTTTATTATTTGTATAATATGTTATGCCTATTGTTTTTATCCATGTTTTACAACTTTCTAGTATATTTCATATAATTAGTTTCTAAATGCTATTCGAGTTGTTTCAGTTATTATTAATTTTGAACCTATATTCCGTTGTGCCTTCACATTATATATTTTTCTTTTACTATTTACCCATTTTTACTCTCACCCATTATGCTACACTTTGGTAATGAGGTCATAGTCTCCCTACAGACACACCATAGGCCCTCACTGATAGTCGACAGCCTCTGGCATTCGGGGTGATACGCTTGACGCCATGTGGCCCACTGAGCTCGGGGCACCCTTTAAGTGGCATCCGGGCTCGGGTCATCACAGATAAGACATATTGTCTTATATGAGTATATCTAGATGTGTTGTTATGTATTTGTCATACCATCCAATTAAAATTACCCAATGATTAGATGATTTTTGTCTTGACAGTTTTTTATTGGTGATTTATGGGTGTCATATTTGGTATTGTTATACTCACCCATGTGTGGGATCCTCCCACACACTTCATGTCATATAAATATAACCATCCATTTTATGAGGTTCATTGTTGACCAAGATATTATAGAATATTTATTTGGCTTGATAGTCCATGGTTTGTATAAGGTGTCATAATTGATTTTAGTCCCCTCAATCATGCATGTTGAAATTCATTGAATGTTTTGGTGGTCTTGTATTTGTTCAATTGTCACATTCAGTAATTCTTTTCAAACTGTATTTTTTGGATATATATTATGCATGAATTGGTATCAGTTGTTTATTTTTTAAATTTCAGCATTGTATGGGATTAGATATGTGTGTGTGTACACGTATATTAGTTTAATTCCTCCAATGTGTGTGATATGACTATTCAGAATGCGTATCCAACTCCTATCCTATTGAAGGTGGGATTGGGGTAGATAAATATGGATTATAATTCATCAAGTGGGTATAGGGTTTTTAGTTTGTGAAAATTGTGCTCATTCAAGCCATGTTCTTCAAAAAAATCCGGAATGATATAAGGAAACTCATAGTACTATCATTCCCAACTCAAGATAATAATCTTAATACATCACATCCCCCTACTTGGAGGTTAATAATAAACTTATTTGGTACTACTGTGTTCAAATAATTAATTTCTATCTATTCAATTTTGATCCATGTATAAAAATTAATAAGTTAAATTTGAACACATAATCCAATAGTTGACTAGACATTATGTTAGTTCACATGATCCCTTGTGTCCCTATCTCTTTTTTTGACCCAATACATGTGATTTTAATTAATTTTAACATCTATTTAATTTAATTTTAAATTTTCCTTTTCAGGTATAAAATATATCTCATATCTTATCAAATGTATAATTACAGCTGAATAATACTTATGGATAGACTTAATGATTCCAAACATCATTAACAAAGCTATTTCCTCTAGATTTACAACTCAATAAATCTTCCAAATCATGTCTAAGAACTTCAATGAGAAACTAAACTTTGATTACTCACTAGAGATCCTATATAATTGAATTAATAAATTATAAAATATTTTTATTAGTATTAAATTTAATTTAATTTACATTAATCTTTGAATAAGTCACTAGATTACCCCATCACACTGAAATAATTAATAACCTCACCTAGATTGTCCACCACATACCTTTGGCCTTATATCATAAAAAATACAATAAAAAATAAAATTTTTCAATATTTAATTTCAATGATTTTTTGTAAATAATGCTATAGAAATTGATATTGTGATGTAACTTCTTCATAATGTTAAGAAATGATATACAATCCCCATTTTGAGATGTCCTTAATATATGTGGAGAAAAAGTCCCATCATTTATAGAGTATTTCCACATCCACTTGTGAAATCATCATCAAACCCTAAATATAATCACCCAATATTATAGGGAAAATATATAGGAATTTATAATAGATTTTCATACTATATATCAGTATCAAATCACAATTAAAACAACCTTGGATCAAAGGAAAAAAGTAAAGAAGTTGTGGGGGAATATTTGACTGAATTTTCCCTCCTAACATTTCCCCAGCCTCATAAATATTGAGATCGTATGTTGGGTAACAAGCCAGAATTACAATATAAAACAGCTGAAAAACCACAACCTCTAGTAAATATACCACAATGACCATCATGTGTTCCTCAACCAGGTGGTGGGCCAGATGCCAATTCTAGGGATCACATATAATGAGCAACTCGCTGCATAGTGGCTGATATCACTTAATGTCAATTTCTCAGTCATCCCATACCCTTTCAAAATCACACCCATGAATCCATAAAAACATAGGAACCTTAAATAAAAATAAAAATATATTATTATATTATAATTATCTATATTTTATTTTGAGGTTCAATTCTTAAAAAAATCTCATATGTTTAAAAATTAAATACATTGTACATTTTCATTATCATGTGGATGAGGGTTATTAAAAAACCTTTATTAGTAACCTTGTAAAACTGACCCTCCACCTCCAATGTCCCAAAGGCCTTCATTTTTTATTGATTTTGATAATCCACCTTTCAAGGGGTGAGGTGGAACCCTTACAAGGCCTGTAGGCATAAGTATTACATAGCCCATGGGCCTTAGAGGAATTCATTTCCCATAGGCTTCAAACATTACATACAACCCAGACTAACAACTTGGAACTGTTCCTCCCCAGCATCTTCATTGTGAAATCAGCTCTCCACCTTCGAATGGCTATTCGACTAGGCTTTCCTGTGCTTGTACAGGCTTGTCCCGATGGTAGGTTCCATACCCTCTCATTCTTGCAATCAGTATAGCTTCTGCTATGGTGAAAGCTTCTTTCTCCTCCTCCTTCTGAAGCTTATTCCCTATAGGTTGTCTGGTTTTCATATGCACTTAAAGTGGCCCGAAGGCTTTGAGGTGGCCCAAAGGCCTTATTGACCCGAAGGACTGGGTGGCCTGAAGGCCTTAAAGGACCTAGGGATCAAATCGGTGGCCTGAAGGCCCAAACGGGGGAATATTCCCGGCTGCTACAGTGCCAAACAGTGCCTGATACTGTTCCTCTATAGTACCTACTACAGTTCTGCACAGTTCCTGCTACAATACCTACTACAGTACTTTCTACAGTACTGCTACAGTACCAGAAATTAGCCTCCGCTTGTATTTGATCCTGGGTCTCTTGGATGCACTTAAGGAGTCCTCACCTACTGGTAACTCATAGTTATCTATAATTTAGTTGTCTATTTTTTTCAGATAACGATTTGGAGAGTCCAAAGTTGACATACCTCCACACATAGAAAAAAATACCATTTTTGAAATCACGAACCAACCTATCAACCTTAAACATGACACAAATCATATTGGAATCCTAATATTCCATATGTCCATACTCTTAATCACCATATATTTCTCAAAAACTATAGTTGTTTTAGATTACACTATCGGGTCATGGTTTAACCTCAAATCACACCCTCATTATTCCACAAAAAAAAATCCGGACTTTTCTATAAAATATAAATATGAAAATACAATAAAGATAAAATGAAAATAAAAATATGAAATACAAAAAACTATTCCATGATTCATTGTAATACAATTTATCAAAATAAGTAGTTAATAACCTAATAAAATGTTGTAGTGAAACATAAATCAAATGTAATACCAATATGTGAAACCTGAGCCTCAATTATAGCTTTTTAACATTCTATTTTAACAAAAATAGTAATAAAATTTAAAAATAACTATTTCAAGTCACAAAATTTTAACTTTATTCAATTAATATCTATTTTAAACATTCTTGGTAAATATGACCCTAGAATTAAATTTTCAAAATTTTCCTTCGAAATAAGATTTAATGAAATATTAAAAATTATTTATTTTAATATTAACCCTTTTTTATAATAAAATTCAATAATATTTATAATTAAAAATTTATTAACTATAAATTTTATATAAATTAATTGAATATCATTTGGATGTAAAAACATGTATTTTTCACGATTTGTTTTCATAAAACTAGTTTTTATTAAAATGAAAGAATGTATATATATTTAAATTAATAAAAATAATCATTAATCACAAATTAATTAAATAGAATTTATATATTATATATTTATATATAATAATTTAAATCCATATAGGGGTTATTAATAGTCATATACTTAAAAAAAGAATATGTTGTACTTGAAAAATATATTTCTTCAAAAACCATTTTCAACCCAATTTACATGTTTGGTTTTAAAATAAATTATACAAATTATGTGAATTGAATTTTATAAGATGTATTCAATATATTTAGTCAGAAAAATTAATATTAGGTAATAAGTTAAACTTAATTTTTGGTCATAATGAATAGTAATGGCATTAAAAATTAATTACAGTTGTTAAGGTTAAAATAGGGTTTTTCACGTCACATGTGATTTTATTAAAATTAATCAATAAAAAATATATATTTTTAATTAAATTTATTTTTTAATATTCATAATAATTGGGTCAAAATTATCTAATAATTTCTATTTTATTTTAGTCTTAATAGATTGATAACCTACTATAACAAACTAGTTACAATAGTGAAAACTAAAATGGTGAAAAAAATTAACATAGAAGATAAGGGAGTAACATGTTTCTTTTATTGGGTTATTTTTTAGATATAAAATATATTCCATAAAAACCATTATTTATCAATTATATGGGCAATCGGGGTTATATTGACTTCCAATTATTGAATAGTTTTGAGTATTTGTAAATATGTATGTCCTTCTCAATTATAAATAGAACCCACATCACTTTAATTATTTATTCTTCTTAGGCCATTTATATAAACCAAATCACACCAAAATAACTTCCCAACATCATTATCCACATTATAGATATACTCTTGTTCCCAAAATAACATCCCTATGATGTTTAATAAGATATTCAATGATGTTTCTTCTATGTAAACTTAACTGTCTTCACTATGCTATTTTATAATACTAATTATTTTTCAAATATTAATTATTTCATAAAAATTTCAATATAAAAACATGATTATATACCATATAAATATATTTTATTATGTTAATTTAATAATATTAATATATATCCTCCTCTCTCTGATGAGAAATAAAATTTTCACTCATGTGTACAACATACCATCGCATTACAAACCGATGTAATTTGTTTTCCATTACCAACTTACCTTGATAGTAATAATGATTTAAATAGATAATATATATATATATATATATATTAAATATTAAAATATATTGAATATTTATAATTAACATATCATCATATTTGTTACCACTTCACCCATTAATGGAATGATATTGTCACTCGATCATACATAAGGTCTACTATATCCCTTATTTGAAGTGTCTAGAATGTGAAAGCTCATCACCAGATAAAAGTGGTGAAAAGAGATGACACTCCATGAAACAAGATAAATACTCCATAACTGACATAGAAAACTACATGAGATGCATGAACACTCTAGATCTGTCAGATATTAGCATCATAGGAAAGAAATGATCATAGAAGGATGTCTAGAAATCAACACATAAGATCCCCTGATAACGACTAGGCTAGGTAATCAAATCCCACCAACACTTGGTCTAATCACACAACATGTAATAGTAAGTTTCTCCATCTGATATGGAGGAATCTATAGATGATCAAAGATAGAAAAGGTGGACTCTAGTGAAGACTTTGCAGCCTACAGACCGCTATCCACAGAGATGGTGGGAGGATGCTGTAGATGAAACTCATGAGTCAGATCCGCCATCATAGGTGTAGATCATGGAGCACCATGAATGGAATACATCAAACATGTAAAACTATCATAGACTTGGGCATCAATGCTTGGATCAGGTATAGTATGTTGTCCCGCCAGTGGCACACCTAGTGATAAGAATAGTGGCTCAAGACCTACCACGTCTAGAGTATGATCTTCTCCACCTTCCTGGAATATGAAACAAGGATGTCATGGAGGAATTGGTTTAAAAATTCAAAGAACACACCTCAGAACAAACATACAATAATAAAGATAGCATCACTAGAAGAACCTAAATGTTAGAAAACACATTACCCAAGGAATAATACCCTAACTACAAACATTAATTTCTAGGAATGGGTAAGTTCTCATATATTTGTTTCAAGGGTTCTAGAGGATGAAGGGCCAATAATAAATTACCTCCTCATTTATTGACAACCGTTTTATTTCATTTAACATTTAATTAATTGGTTCACTCCTTCACCTCTAATAATCATTAAAAATGTGGTATAAGGACCTAAAACCATTACAATTTTATGTTTTCATTTTCTTATAACATGTATAAAAGTTCCTTTATAATAGACTATTATTCTCAGTGAATCAGGGCCTATACTTCTTATCACTGAAAATGACACCCATTTGAAATTATAATTAAAGGATTGATTCAGTATATTACACTTTCAAACCCATGAGGGAATATAACACCTCATGTATTGAAATATAAAACCACTCAATCACATTATGTAGTAGCACAAGAAATATATAAACAATGAAAGGATCACTTATCAATCACAGGCATAACAAGAAATGAAAATAAGTGAAATGAACATATATTTCATGGTAATATGCAAGAAATGAGAATTAAAAGGTGCCTATATGATGAATGTAACAATTATCCTCTCCCTCATATAATTAGTCCAATGATTAAATGAGATTAACAATCAAAATAATAAACAACAACTCTACACATCTTGTGAATCACTTAATAGTGAAAGGATATCAACTGTAATAGGAAAAAGTAGAACATTATACATAATTTAGGGAAATATTATTTTACCCTAAACATGGGTTCATAATGCCCAAGTACAACTTATGAACAAGTCCAAATAATTACTAATCTCTTTAATATTGTCTCTAAATAGAAAAAAAATAATGGAACCCCTCTAATACCACTTTGTGAGGTCCCAGGCCTAGATGGCACTTAGGAGGTTCCCTGAGCCCAGTGGGCCACATGTCCTAAAACACTTATTCCCAAATCCTAGAGGATACCGAATAACTGAGAGGGCCTAGGATGTTTCTATGGGGAGACTATTCCCTCATTACCATAGTGTAGTGAATTTTATAATTATAAAATTTTGTAAATTTAGGAATAAATAAGAAAACATAATGAACAACAGAAAGATATCATGATAATAATAATGGAAATAATTAGATTAACATAAAATAGTTTATGATGATAAATTCCATTACACTTGAAATCAATAAAAAAGGATAAAAATTACCAGGAATACATGACAATTCAATTTAGAAAAAATTAAATAAATAAACTATCTTAAGAATTCTACGATGCAACTCAGTCATCTACTACCAGCTTTATCCCAACACAACTACCAATAGAGTATCTGAAGTATTATTGCTTCACTTTATTAGCAGCTGCAAACATTTAATCTACCCTGGGTACCAAACAACACCCAAAGAGGGTGTGTGATAAATATTAGTGTGACACCACCAATGGTGCCTATAGCATCTGGGCCGTGTAGTGTAAATGTAACAGTGTGAAATCATACATATATAAAGTAAAGTATTATAATGTAACTAAATACTCAAGTAACTACTTCATACCTCGGATGATATCTGAACATGTAAGTAGTTCATTAATTAATTGATTACTAGTTTATATAAATAATTCATGTAAGGCATATCCAACACTTACACCACCTCATGATAGTATAAGTAGTAAGGGTTCAAAGATGCAACAAGACAACAAATATTTGATAACTAAATCATAAGTGGTTCCAATTTAATCACCAACGAAACCTATAACTTAGTTTCCAATAACTCAGCAGTAACTAAATCTAGATAAGGTCATAAGAGTGTAATCTAAGAAGTTTCATCCAAGCCATTCCCACAATAATATTTCCGACCGAGTCCAAAGAATATATCCAAGGTAAAATGGGAGATAAGCAGTGGTTAGGACCAGTGATTCTACCTAGGTACCTCAAGTCACACTGGATCTAAGGATTGTATCCAAGGCATCCTGTAATAATAATGAATGGATCATACAATGTCATAATGGGATTCTAAAGGTTGGCAATGATAGACATCCCTAGTATGTCTCACTTGAGGTAACCAATATCCTTGAATCGTAATGACGTCCTTGAGTACCCAAGGCATTCCTTTAGTAATCCAAGAGTTAACACAAGTCAAGACTTCCTATAAGGATTCCAAGGTCTATGTGAATAATGAGTTACCTTATATTTAATTCACTATAATTAATTTGGTCATATGATAACTATTCCATTAACAAATTCACTTGGTTCAAGCCTTGCCTTACATTAGTTTGACTAGGCCAAGTAGCATGAATCCTTTTAACTAAAACCATGTATGTCAAGTTCAATTAATATGGTTAAATCCAATTCCTTACATAAAAATGGTATGGTGTTCTAATGACATACAACAAAACATTACTTTACATTGAATAAGGCCATGTCATATAAATAAGTATATTTTTGACAATATAATTTGAATTAATTACTTACATTTAGGAACTTAAATTAGGTGGTTCAAGTGGAATTAACACAGTACATGCCATTAACAATTTAATGATTCAATATAAATTTAATATAAGGAGTCTTTCCTTTAGTTTAGTAAATCTTTAGCATGCATGAATGATGGATAAAAAGTGTCAAAACAAAAAAACTCAATTATGGAATGTTACCCTACATGGGGTATTAATATTTGTGGAGAAAACCACAAAAAACCAATATAATTTATGGAAATAACATAAACATATGTGTCACAACATGTCCTCGGGGCCCGGGCTGTGACTACCCCAAGCCTGCCTTCCATAGGACAGGGGCTGGCGACTAGCACCAAAGGAATAAATCCCTATACTGGGAAGGTATTGCCTTTATAGTAGTAAAAAAACACAACTGAAGTAAGCATAAGAAAAAATGAATACAAAAGTAAGTGCTGAAAAGAAAGGGGCCAGAAACACAAGCACAAAAGTGATTACAATAAAACTGAATGACTAGTACAACAACAGTAAAGTAAAGCAGCAACCACTGAGTTGTCCTCCAGGAATCCCACCTGAAGTGTGGGTACAGATGGTCTCCACAACACCTTGGGTCCGTCCATCTGCTCTGTGTATGTTCGGCTGAGTGGTCCACCTCCGGGTACCGTCTAGCTCCACAAGTCTCTACCACGATCAGTGCTATCCGTTGTCTGCATCCAACACAACGTAGTGCGGGCATAACCCGTGCAGGGGTGAGTATAAAAATTCTCAGTAAGGACCCCGAGACCCCAGAAGGTCTCCCAGAATCCACGAAGGATAAACTACAAAGAAAAGATACAATCACGAAGTATTAACCAACTCTACTTAGGTATATGCCCATACATATACCTAAGTCATCAATTCCAGTTCGGCTCCAACTCTCGAGCCTAAGCACAACCCAGTCCATACAGGAAAGAAGTCAATCACACCGATAGTAATGATTAGAAGTCAAGACTCAGCTCACACAGGTGTACAACTCATTAAGAGGGGAGGAGATGATTAGATGTAGCATCTGAATAATCTCCTCTACCGAAACCACATAGGATCCTAGTACAAAATTCATCGCTGCTGACCCTATAGAGGATCCAAGTACAATAATCATTGCTGCCAAACCCACGGAGGATCCAAGTATAGTAGTCATCACTATCGAACCCACGGAGGATCAAAGAATAGTAGTCATCGCTGCCGAACCCACAGAGGATCCAAGTACAGTAGTCATCATCGTTAAACCCACAGAGGATCCCAGTACGGTAGTCGTCACAGTCGCAGCCAGCTCTAGGGTTCCCGCACACAGCACGCTCGATTTCGAGAGGGTCCACTCCTCGAGCCAAGGGGTCAATACATAAACTATCATGAAGTATAGATTTTATGTATCCCAAATTTGCATCTCGCCAAAAGAAATCCAACGCGACAGACGATGCGTCAATCAGACGCCCGGTCTGAGAGATATTGGCTTTTTCGTTCCAGGGGCCCGGTTAAAAATAAGCTCGTTCAAAAACCCGACAGTTTTCAATAGTTGCCCAAAAAACACTTAGATTATCTCAAAAAGGACTTCTTCATCACGAGGGTCCCAATGCCATAGACGGCGTGTCGATTAGAAGCGTAGTCTTTATGTTATTCGCATTTAAGCGTAACAGGCCCAACCCGTCAAGCCCAGTGGGCTGGTGGGTCGGCCCGACCTGGTTCAGTGGGTCCAACCCGGCAGAGGGTCGGACTGGCCATAAGAAGTGCACGGACCGACCTGGCCCGAGGGGGCACGACCTGGCCCGAGGGGGTGGGACCCAGCCCAGCACGTCGCGGTGCGGCCCGACGCGGCATGGCCGGACCCGGAGCGGCCCAGCCCGGCTGGGTGCGGCCCGGTTGGCTGCGGCTCGACCCCCCAGTCTCCTGAACCAGCAGTGCTGTCCTCCTGTCTGGCCGGCCGAAGCCGGATGGTCTTCCTGGTGCGACCGGCTCACACATGGGGGCCGCGGTCCTTTGGCGCGGCACTTGCGGGTGCGACGACCCTTTCATCCCCGTCTGTTGAGGAGCCAGCCGGTTTGCCGCCAAAGTGGCCCGCGGAGTGCGGGCCGCAGTTTCCCGCAGCGTGTCACCCCTTGTGGCACTGCTATACCCCTTTGGCCCAACCGTCTTTAGCCGGCCGATTCTCCATTGGCTGAGCGGCCCGAAGGTGCGGGCCCTGATTCTTCCGCACACGGCCGGCGTGTGGCCGCCGCCTTCTCCCGTCGCTACCTCTTCCAAAACGCATTTATTTAGAACCAAAACAAGAAACATCGGAGGGTCGTCGGGCCGTTTTAGTTTGGACCGCGCCTTCCTCATTAGAAGGTATCATAAAACCAAAGACAAACTATGATTCTCAACAATGAACGGGGTACAAAAAATATTCACTTCAAATTGTACAAACCCCTACCTCGAAATAAGGTTCGCGGTAGTCGGGCGTCGCGGAAGACGGCGTCGCGGGGAGATGGCGTCAACTCATTGACGTCGGGGAAGAAGGAACCGAGGATGGCGTGTTGTCAGCGTTCCTTGCGGGTGGGTCCTTATTTTTTGTCTTGGCCGAAAATCGAAGGAGACAGTCGTCGTTCTTCGGTGGTTCTTCGATGGAAGGACGTTGTTCTTCGTTGAAGAACAGACCTCTTCTAATTCTTCAGAGGTTCCCCCACCAAATTTTTTTTCCATGGAAATATTAAATTAGACTTCTCCAACTTAAAAGAAATTCCAATCAATTCAAAATAATTCAAAATGAAGAGATTCTCCAATTAATTAATAAGGATATTAATTAATTGAGTTGGCAAACTTAATGAGAGGGAGGTGGAGAGTTTAAATTTAAAAGAGAGGAGTTAACAAATTAATTAAAGGGGGTTTAATTGGGGTTTAAGGGAGTTGAAAGGTTAGGAGATTGTGTGACCCCCACATCACAAATATCCTCTCATGGTAGGTTATGTGGATGTGGGACCCACCTCTAACTCCCCTTGGGCGTAAATAACCACCAAACATAAATAAAATTGTGTATTACAAATTTTATTTATTTTATTCTAAATCCTCAAAAATTAACTCTCAACCCGTATAAAACGCAACTGCGGTAAAGGTCCCTTTAATCAAATACTGGCACTGTGATTTCATCGGTGCCCTCAGATTTCATTTCCGATCACCGGTTCAAAAGATAGAAAAACCTGCACGTACGTTTTCTGAACGTACCTGAACAAAACTTCAGAAATTTATTCCGGGCACACCGGGCCTCGGAATCAAGTTCCGTCAAAAACCACAAACTCATAAAATTCCAAAGTATTTAAGAAAAAAATTTCCTTGAAATTTCAATGTCTTTAAATTACTCCCACCTCAGGGCTTTACATCCCTGTAAAGCTAAAACACACACTAGGGAAACAAATGGTGGTACTGTACACACATCTAAGCCTCCCACTCCCAAGTGATCTCCTGGAGGTTCCCGTGCTACCACCAAATGAACAGCAGAGGAATCGACCTCCCATGTAGGACCCTCTCCTGTCGTTCCTCGATCTCCACCAAGAACTCTGAGAATGTCTCCCCATCAACGATGTCCATCTCCCCATGGTCAATGATGTGGGACTGGTCATGCACGTATCTCCTCAGCTGAGATATGTGGAAGATGTCATGTACCCTGTGTAACTGAGGTGGAAGGGAAAGGTGGTAATCCACCTCGCCTACTCTACTGAGGACTTGGAAAGGTCTGATGAAATGTGGAGATAACTTTCCACCCCGGCCAAATCCCTATAGACCTCATCGAGGTGAGACCCGTAAGAAGACGTGGTCGCCATTCTCAAACTCCAGTGGTCTCTGTCTCCTATCAACATAGGACTTCTGTCTGCTATGTGCAGTCTTCATCCGTTCCTGTATGATATGTACCTTCTCCGTCATATCCTAAAATATTTCTGGTCCTACAAGTGCTAACTCCCTAGGGCCAGTCCAGCACAGTGGTGATCTGTAAGGTCGGTCGTACAATGCCTCGTAAGGTGCCATCCTGATGGTGGAGTGATAGTCGTTTTTGTACACAAACTCCACCAAGGGTAGGTGATCCTCTGAGCTGGGAAAAAAGTCAAGGACACATGAACAGAGCATGTCCTCGATATTCTGAATGGTTCTCTCAGTCTGGCCATCCATCTGAGGATGGAAGGCGGCGCTCAGACATAGCTGTGTCCCAAAAGCCTCCTGTAACCCCTTCTATAGCAGGGAAGTGAAATGAGAATCTCGATCGAAAACGATAGACGATGGCACACCATGAAGTCGTACGATCTCCTGAACGTAGAGGCGTCCCAATCTCTCTACTGAGCCCTTCTCTCTGATCGGTAGGAAGTGGGCCGACTTGGTGAGTCGGTCTACGATCACCCAAATAGAGTAGTGTCCTATGGATGTACGTGGAAGCCTCGTCACTAAATCCATGGATATCCCATCCCACATCCACTCCGGGACCTCTAAGGGCTGTACCAAGCCTGCTGGTACCTGGTGCTCCGCCTTCACTTGCTGACAAGTGGGGCATCATGAAATGAACTCTGCTACAACCTTCTTTATACCTGGCCACTGGTGCTGTCATCTGAGGTCCTAGTATATCTTTTTTCACTCCTAGATGTACCACTAGAGGGGAAGTGTAAAACTCCCTTAGCACTTCCTCTAGTAGTGCAACTGGTACCATAGTACGTCCCCAGAAGAGGATGACATGATCCCCTCCTTCAGCAAATTCATTAAGTTCTTGTACTGTGGATATCTGAGCACGTCGCGTCTCACAGTAAATGTCCCCACGCTATGCCTCAATGACTCAATAAAGTAGTAGAGGAGTGACTGTGAGTGACTATAGAAAGGCTGATCCATCTCTATCCACAAAGGATATCTACAACGCAACTAGCTGCTCCGTCGCCTCTCCTAGTAGATGAATGCCCGATCTCTTGTTGAGAGCATCAACTACATCGTTCCCCTTCCCAGGAGTATAGACTATCTCAAAGTCATAGTACTAGAGTAAATCAAGCCATCGCCACTGTCTCAGGTTCAGGTCCTTATGCAAGAAGATGTACCTGAGACTCTGGTGTTCAGAGTATACTATAAAGCGCTCACCCATCAGATAGTGCCGCCACATCTTCAAGGAAAAGACCACTACTACTAACTCCAGGTCATGGGTAGCATAGTTCTACTCATGCTCTCTCAACTTCCGTGAACCATATACGATCACCACTCACTCCTGCATTAGGACAAACCCGAGTTCGGTCCCTGATGCGTCATAGTACACTATGTACCCAACGCCCTCCTTCGGTAGCCTCAAGATGGGCACACTGCTCAACCTCTGCCTCAGCTCTTGAAAACTATGCTAACATCTATCTGACCACATGAAGGGTTACCCCTTCCTTTTCAAGGCTGAAATAGGTGTTGCAACTCTGGAGAAGTATGGCACAAATCTCCCATAGTAACCAGCTAGACCCAGGAAACTCCGCACCTCCGTCATGCTCCTGGGTGGCTCCCAAGAAAGTACTGCCTCAATCTTCACCGAATCCACTGCTACTCCCACCTCCGAGATGACGTGTCCCAGAAAGTGAACCTTTCAAATCCAGAACTGGCACTTCTAGAGCTTACCATAAAGCTGGTGCTCTTGGAGTGTGTCCAGTACAACCCGCAAGTGGTAGGCATGCTCCTCCTCAGTAGTCGAGTAAATTAGTATGTCGTCGATGAAAAATACGAAAAATTGATTGAGGTAAGGTTGGAAGATCATGTTCATGAGACTCATGAACACTGCTGGAGCGTCGGTTATGCCGAAGGGCATAACCAAGAACTCTTAGTGGCCATACCAACACCTAAAGGCCGTCTTCTGCACATCCTCATCTCAAAATCTGAGCTGGTGATAGCCTGACCTAAGGTCTATCTTTGAGAACCATCGTGCTCCCTTGAGCTGATCAATGAGGTCTTCAATCCTCAGAAGTGGGTACTTATTATTTATAGTCACCTGATTCAGGTGACGGTAGTCGACACACAATCGCAAGCTCCCATCCGCCTTCTTGGCGAACAAAATTGGAGAAGCCCAGGGTGATACACTGGGTCAAATGAATCCCTTTCCATGCAAGTTCTCCAGCTGTACCCACAACTCACGAAGCTTGGTGGGAGCCATTCGATATGATGTAGTAGATATCGGTGCTGTCCCGGGGTACAGGTAAATGTAGAAGTCTACCTCTCTATCAGGAGGTAGTCCTAGAATGTCTTCAGGAAAAACGTCCACATACTGATCCACCACAACAGGAAAACTCAGACTCTGCACATCAACTGCTCCAAGGATGAGACTAACCAAATGATGTGTGATCGGCTGCCCTCTCCTCTTTGTAAGCCCATCCTGCACCGCAAAGTCTCCCTTCTCTCCGGTGAAGGTGAACTTGCTCCCATCCGTGCAGACAGACCACACTTTTCCCCTAATACAGTCAATTTGAGCATGGAATGTAGATAACCAGTCCATACCCAAGATGACGTCGTAAGGCCTCGACACCACTACAGGAATATCCCAGCTGAAGCTCTCGCCTCCTTGAGTAAGCTCACACTGCCGGCACCAGTGCGTAATCATTTAGTCTTCTCCCGTAAGAGTCTCTAACCATAAGGATTGAGAAAATGGCTCAGTCGGAATCTCCGAGCTCCGAACAAGGGCTGCAACAATAAAATAATGACTTGTTCCTGTGTCTATAAATACAACAACAAAGGTGGAGTAAACATAGATAGTACCTCAAATCATATCAGGTGCGCCGTGGTCATAGGACTCGACAGCCTGGAGCTGAGCCTGCCTCTGTCCGCCAGCTCCCTGTGGTTGGGGTGGACCTCCTGGTGGTGGTGGTGGTAGATCCTCGAAACGTCGTCCACCACCCACTTCTCGGCTAGCTCCTTTGCCTCGTATGCCTGCTCCTGACAGACCACCATGGTCAAACCTCTGCCTATTCCTGGGAGGTCCCTCTATTGTCTGCTGCTCGTCTACATGGCGGGTCGGGCACTCTCGAGCCATGTGACCCTGCCCACCGCATGCATAGAACTGCCTTCCCCTCGTATGGATGGATATGTTTTGTGTGCCCCACACATCCGAACCAGTATCCTAAGGTCACCCACTAGATGGACTGGTCTTCTTGGACCTCTACGTCAACTATCTACTGCTGGCTGCAGAAGACTCTGCTACGTGTCGTCCTATGGTGGGTCTCACTGCTTGCGACTGCTTAGCAAGAAATCTCTCCTCTAGAAGGGCACGCTCCAGCACCCCCACCTACGTCGGGAAGTTGAGGGGGATCGTCGAAGCCCTGATATCATTCCTCAGTCCCTTCTTGAAAGTCCGGGCCCTGAAGAACGGGTACCGTACCATGTCCGTGGAGTAGTGTGAGAGGTCGGTGAACCTCGATGAGTACTGAGCTACTGCCATGCTTCCCTACCCCCGATGAAGTAACTCCTAGATCCGCACCACTCCAAGGGTGGCAAGAACAAACTATGATCCTAAGAGACACTTGAAGTCTGTCCAAAGTAGAGATGCCTCGTCGTGCACCTGAAGCATCAAGCTCCACCATCTACCTACTGCTGCATGCAAGAGACTCCCAGAAAGGATAACCATAAGATCAGATGGTGTCCCTACTAATCTGAAAACCCTAACGATAGCCTCCAACCAATCCTCAGCTTCATAAGGGTCCGTCTCTCCATGGAACCTGGGCGGCCTCTATCGCTGGAACTCATGTAGCGCACTCAGGTGGCGTGCACTCTCTCCTGCTAGGGCTGGTGGTATCGGTGGCCCAACTGGTAGTGGTACCACTGGTGCCTCCACTGTGATAGGGCCTTGCATCGAGGCCTCATCGCTTGGTGGGCTACCATCTCGCACATAACTAGGAACACTAGCTAGCTTCCTTCGTGGGGCCATCCTGAAATGAAACATGTGTGCCACGGTCAAAACAGTATACCTGGTGAGCTAACACAAAGTAGTCGTAAAGAAATATTTTCAAAGGAAAAACACATGCAATCAGTGTTTTCGTGCACTGAGTCAGAAATCAGAAGTCAGAGTCCTAGTGTATAGATACGTCGGCTGCGGCAACAACACCAGTTTCCCTAAACTGATACCCACACCCAAAACACTTAACACTATTGCTGCACAAAGAAGAAAATAATCAGAGTCCTAATTTCTGTGGTAGAACCGACTCCTTTGATAGCAATTTGTCACGACCCGTCCTCAGGTCCCGTGTCATGACTACCCCAATCCCGCCTTCCATAGGTCAGGGGCTGGCAACTAGCAGCAATGGTGTAAATCCCTATACTTGGAAGGCATTGCATTTATATTAGTAAAAAACACAACAGAGTAAGAAAATAAATTAAGCAAAAGTAAAACTGTATACAAAAGTAAGTGCTGAAAAGAAAGGGGCTGGAAATACAAGCCCAAAAGTGAGAACAGTACAACTGAAAGACTAGTACAATAGTAGTAAGGTAAAGCATCAACCACTGAGTCGTCCTCCGGGAATTCCACCTAAATGGTGGGTACATATGGTCTCCACAGTACCTCAGGTCCGTCCGTCCACTCCATGTATGTCCTGCCGAGTGGTCCACCTATAGGTACCGTCCAACTCCACAAGTCTCTACCACGATCAGTGCTGTCTGTCATCTGCATCCAACACAACGTAGTGTGGGAATAGCCCGTGCAGGGGTGAGTATAAAAATACTTAGTAGGGACCCTGAGACCCCTGATGGTCTCCTAGAATCCACAAAGGATAAACTACAAAGAAAAGATACAATAAAAAAGTATCAATAAACTCTACTTAGGTATATTCCCATACATATACCTAAGTCAGGAATTGCAGTTTGGCTCCAAATCTCGTGCCCAAGCACAACCCAGTCCACACAGGAAAGAAGTAAATCACACAGATGGTAATGACTGGATGTCAAGACTCAGCTCACATAGGTATAAAACTCACGAAGAGGGGTGGAGATGATTAGATGTAGCCTCTGAATCATCTCCTCTGCCGAACCCACATAGGATCCTAGTACAAAATTCATCGTTTCCAAACCCACAGAGGATCTAAGTACAATAATCATTGTTACGGAACCCACGGAGGATCCAAGTACAGTAGTCATCACTGCCAAACCCACGGAGGATCCAAGTACATTAGTCATCACTGCCAAACCCACTAAGGATCCAAGTATAGTATTCATCACCATCCCACCCACATAGGACCCCAGTACGGTAGTCGTCACAGTCGCAACCAGCTCTAGGGTTCCCGCACACAGCATGCTCGATTTCGGGAGGGTCCGCTCCTCGATCCAAGGGGTCGATATATTAACTATCAATAATTCCAGAGTTGATGTATCCCGAAGTTCCATCTCTTCAAAAGGAACCCAACACGACAGACGGCGCGCCAATCAGACGCTCGGTCTGAGAGATATTGGCTTTCCCGTTCCAGGGGCCTGGTTGAAAATACGCTCGGTCCAAAACCCATCCATTTGCCAAAGTTGTCCACAAAGCACTTAGAGTATCGCAAAAATGACCTCTTCATCGCGATGGTCCCAATGCCACAGATGGAGTGTCAATCAGATGTGCGATGTTTAAGTTATTCGCATTTAAGCGTAACGGGCCCGGCCCGTCAAGCCCAGTGGGCTGGCGGGTCGGCCCGACCTGGTTCGGCAGGTTCGACACGGCAGAGGGTCGGACCGACCAAGTGAAGCACGCAGCCTATCCCGGTGAGGCACGACCCCACCCGAGGGGGCACGACCTGGCCCGACGCAGTGCGGCGCGGCCCTGCCCGGTGGGGCGCAGCGCGGATGGCTGCGACTCAGTTTAGCTGGCCGAGCAGCCCGGCTTGGGTGGCCAAGCACTGCAGGGGGTGCGGCCCATCGGTCTCCCAAACCGGCAGTGCCAAGCGGCGCTGCCCTCTTGTCTGGAGGGCCGAAGATGGCCAGTACTTCTGGCACGAGCGGCCTACACGGGCGGGCCGCGGTCCTTCGGCGAGGCACCTGCAGGTGCCGCAGCCCCTTCATCCCGGCCGACTGACTTGCCGGCCTGTCTGCCACTGAAGCGGCCCGCGAAGCGCGAGCCACGGTTTTCTGCAGCACAGATCTCCCTGTGGAACCATGGTCTCCCTTCTGCCCGACCGACTTTAGCTGGCCCATTTCTCCTTCGGCCGAGTGGCCTGCGGTTGTGGCCTGCGGTTCTTCTGCACGCGGACGGCGTGCAGCCACCGCCTTCTCCCGTCACCGCCTCTACCAACACCCATTTATTTTGAACCAAAACAGGAAACATCAAAGGGTCATCAGGCCGTGTCCGTTCAGCCCGCGCCCTTCGCATTAGGCGGTATCATAAAACCAAAGACAAACTATGATTCTCAATGAATAATGGGGTACAAAAATTTTCACTTCAAATTGTACAAACCCCTACCTTGAAATAAGGTTCTCGGTAGTCGGGCGTCGCGGAAGACGACGTCATGGGGAGAAGGCATCAACTCATTGACGTCAGGGAAGAAGGAGCCGAGGATGGCATGTTGTCGGTGTTCCTTGCAGGTTGCTCCTTCTCTTTTGGCTTAGATAAAGATCGAAGGAGATGATAGTCGTTCTTCAGTGGTTCTTCTATGGAAGGATGGTGTTCTTCGTTGAAGAACGAAGCTCTTCTAATTCTATAGAGGTTCCCCCACCAAAAATATTGGCAATGAAAATATTAAATTAGACTTCTACAACTTTAAATAAATGCCAACCAATTCAAAATAATTCAAAATGAAGAGATGTGCCAATTAATTAAAGTGGATATTAGTTAATTGAGTTGGAAAACATAATGAGAGGGAGGTGGAGAGTTTAAATTTAAAATAGAGGAGTTTACAAATTAATTGAAGGGGGTTTAATGGGGGTTTAAGGGAGTCGAAAGGTTAGGGGATTGTGTGGGACCCACCTCACAAACATCCTCTCATGGGATGTTCTGTGGGTGTGGGACCCACCTATAACTCCCCTTGGGAGGAAATAACCACCAAACCTAAATAAAATTTTGTATTACAAATTTTATTTATTTTATTCTAAATCCCCAAAAATTAACTCTCAACCCACATAAAACGCAACTACGATAAAGGTCCCCTTAAGAGAATACCAGCGCTGTGAGTTCATTGGTGCCCTAAGATTTCAATTCCGAGAACCGGTTCAAAAGATAGAAAAAACCACACGTACATTTACCGAACGTACCTAAAAAAACTTCAGAAATTGATTCCGGGCACACCGGACCTCGGAATCAAGTTTCTTCAGAAACCGCAGACTCATAAAATTCCAAAGTATTTACGAAAAAATTTTCCTTGAAATTTCCAAGTCTTTACAATATGTTTCTAATGATTATAAGCATGAAATATAAATTCAATAAATGTCACCCAATAAAATTGGTGGGCCCCTCACATCAATTCAAAAATCACGGAAATTGAGGGAAGAGTTATAGAACACCCTCATAGGCTTGAACAACTCTCCTCATCTAGTACTTGCCTCTAATTGGGTTTGTAAAAGAGTAGATTTGAGAAAAGAGTAAATATTATTATACCTCAATAACTAGGTAAAGAGAATGAAATATGAATAACAGATCAAATGGACTTGAGTACATACCGTTTCACATCCAACATGATAAAAAAAATCTCGAATGGATCCCATATAAAAGATATCTCTTTATACCAAGGTTCGGTCTTCAAAAAGATCAAAAATGGAAGAAAATGGAGTTCATACCACTATAAAATTATATAACATGAATGAGGGGTTAAAAATATTTCATTAAGAGAAAAAATGTAAAATATCCCAAAATATAGAATGTACATGGTTTGGCCTTAAGGATTTCTAATCCTTGTGCCAACCATGTACTGAAACCTATAGAAGAGGAGTATCACGCACATTTAGGCTACACGGTTTGATAAACTATGTGCCAACCGTGTGATATAGCCTTGCCCGAAAATGAAAACAATCGTCATGGTTTAGAATAGCTATGAATCCTCATCACATGGTTTATTCAAACCATGTGATAAGACCATTTTTTTCAAAAACGTATGGGTTCTGGCTCCGAATGATCTCTAGAAACCCCGTATACCATTGTGAAATCATTAGGAATCCACTTTAGGTCCATAAAAGTGAATTAGCCCAAAATTTCGTGGAATGTACCTGAGTCAATAATCAGGTTCTTACACATTGTCCCTAGACCCTTCTACTGGTGTTGGTTTTTTCTCAAACATCACATCAAGGATCCTATATGAATTAGATGATCCCATTGGTGGTTTGGATGATATAAATTTCTCTATCTCTATGGGATGGGGACACTCCTATAATAATGGTATATAATTTTATATTGTATAATTACAATATTTTCAAGCCTCTATTCATGAATGATCTAGATTTAGTGACATTTTCAGTTATATTGTAGCCTCTAATTAATTATATGTGGCCACATGCATTGTTTTATACTAAAGGGATGCATGCTTAACATTCTAACAAGCTTGATTCCATTGTTTGTTGACGTATAATTATCCTGTAATATTCCACTTTGGAGATTTTGTAGTAGTGGTATTCCACTTGATAGTAAAACTAGATTATATTTAATAGGGGCCTAAAATCTATCTTTCAGTGATGTAATTGAATTTTTCATTTCTCAATGAAATTTATTAGACATTTAATTATTTAAAAATTAGTCCCCCTTATTTTCCCTACTCCAGGATGTGTATATTAGGGGAGGAGTTTTTAATCAACTAGCATAATGCCTTTATAATATTATAGTATGAAAATTTGAGGAAAATATTTTACCTTACGATATAATGTTTTTGGAACTCGATAATAAAGTGAAATTGAGTTAGTGATATAAGTCACTAATTATCATGATGTGATTAGTGAAATACTCAAAAAATAGCTGTTTTTATTTGATATATTAGAGAGTTCCATAATAGTTCTATCATATATATAGTATGAATTATTCTTTTACTGATTCTTTAATGCCATAAATAAAAAAAAATTTGGGAGAGAATTTGATTTCTTTATTTCCCTCAACCAATTCCATCTACGTGCCCATGTAGTTATCAATCATGAACCAACATAGTATACCCTTGTATTATAATTCCCATGTTGACCAAAATATAGCATGAAGGGAGTTTCCAATCCACATGAGTTGGCTACTAGAACCTTTCATCATACATGAATCAAGTGGGAATTTTTTTTCCAAAATAAAAGGAAATACAAAAGACAAAAGTTAGAATTTTCAACACTCTGAAGAGACAATGTATATGAAAAACTAGTAAAATAATACCCAAATGACACATCCTCAAAAGACACAACTTCTTCAAAGTAAAAAATCTCAAAAATATATCATTTAAAATGTGGATCACATATACCATGGTCAACACCATACCATCAGGACCCAATGATCAAGAACATCCAGCACCTACAAGTGGAACATTCCATTTTCTTGTATCGAGCATAAGATAATCTCACACTCTTGAAGTAAAATCTATTGTGTAAAGTTAATAACCTTAAAGGGTATCATGAACTATACCAAAATAAATCCCACAACAATTAATAAATTTATTAATTTAATTTATATTAAAAAACTCATTAAATTTCATATAAATATTTTCATAATAACATTATTTCATAATAAAATAATATTGAAGGTATTTCCAAGTAGGTTAAAATATCATTTTATAAAATAAATTTATATAAAGAAATATTCGTGAAAAAAATAGTTTAAAAATCAATGGTATGTAATCATATAACGAATCATCTTATTAAACCATGTAATATGACTGGTGGTAAGTTAGTATCTAGATATGTAAAGCTTATAATACTAAATTAGTTATCTCAACTCATTGTATTCACAAAACCTGCGACTCATGCCATTAGTACTAAAATCCCCTTCAAGGAAATCATGCCACAATAATAATACATTAATTTTCTGATTGTTATTTTATTTCAATGGGGATAAATCCTATAATTCTTATCCTAATTACCCCCTAACAACCCAGTATCACTTTTTCTTTAGACTATAAATAAATGAATCATTAGATAATAAATCATTTTAAATTATCTCAAATTAAAATTAAAAAATTATGTTTTAAAACTTTCATTTCACATTTCAAAACCAAATAATAGGTTTTTATAAATTCATTCCATTTGAAATTACCATTCAACTAATTCCATTTATATCAAGGATCAACATCAAACCACTTCATAATGTCAATATCCCAATCAATCCATCAAATTTCTCAAATCCACTAAAAAAGTGCAGTGGATTTATGTAGACAATAATAATGAGGAAGCTTAATAGATATTAAATTACATAACGATACAATTGAAAGGGGAGGAATCACCAAAAAATATCTTGGGTTAGAATGAGCGGTTCGTGTAGAAAGGAATCATGTGAAAAGAAACCATTTTAGGATGCAATATATAAAAAAACATAGGGAATAAGGAATTTATTTCATGACTCTTATATTGATATTGTAAATATTAGGAGAGGTGTATACACAAAAAAGGAATTCCATCCAGTAAAAAATCATAATTATGAACATTTTACAACACAGAAACAAATTACTACTTAAAATTTATTCCATAATTAAATGGATTTCGGAGCTAGGGTAGGATAAACTAGTATCCTCTATAAAGGAACTCTAATTCTCAATGAAATATATCCTATTGATTACCCCAAATGTCCTATATTTATTTTAATAAAACCATATAGAGTCATTATATAAAGGGAATAAATAATCTATGTAGTCAATTTTTTTATCATAGCCCTATCATATATCTCATGTGGATGTGGAGGAGGCCTTACACTTTTAGAAATAATGAAGTATACTGAGGGGAATGTGTTTTGATAATAGGGAAACATGATGAAGTTGGTCCCATGCGAGGTACCTAGGAGAATTGATTCTTAATGGGGTACCCAGGGTTTTTAATGACATTGTGATTTACTTGTGTGAATTGGTTCCCTTATGGGGTATAATGGTGGATTAGAAAACCTTTTGTCAACCAAGTTGAATGTTCACATATGTTAAGGATTTGGGAAGATATTCTCCCTTGTTTTTGGATGTGTGGGGACTCACCCAAGATGATTTTGGATGTAAGTTCACCCATCATAGAGGGTTCAATTCTTTCTCACCAATTTATAGACCTTGCATGGTTAATTTGACATATGGAGACTTAGTTCAAAACCCTAAGGTGTGTTGGGCATGTAACGACAAGTTATAGTTCGTCAATGATGGAATGCTTGAACCTAAATTTTTATAAATAGTGGATAAGTAGTATTAATGAATGTTTGAATGTATTAAAACTTTTGGAGACCAAATAAAATAGTATATTAGTTATATAGATACATATATTCAATATAATATGTGAACATAATGAGATTGGGAATCTTGGGTGTGTGGATGGGATTCAAGGAAACTTTCATTCTCAATCATACTTGTATGTATATCTAAATGAGGACCCATGGGGTATTTTTATAGTAAACAATTTGTATTAGGGTTAATAATCTCTTTGAATGGAAGGTAGTTCATAAAGGCATCTGTGCATGAAAACTGGGTGTGTAAGTGGAGTTGGGAAAATAGTAACATGATGGAGGTGGGTACATTGGTGAACACATGCAAGTGGGATCATGCATGGTCACTATAGAATATTAGGTGATCTAGGATAATTTTCATGGCCACATGTATAATGTCCTATGTGAAGTGACTTGGTGACGTGAATGAGGTCATGGAAGAACTAACCTAAAAAAAATCATGATAATTTAAACTATTTTTATTTACCTTCACTATAAGTATCATCCCCACTCAACCAAGGGTTTTATCCCATTATAAAAAGTGTTTCTAAAAACATACAATTATTATATTATAAAAAAAGATTTAAAATTTATATTAATTTTAGAATCAACTAGTAGTTACATCACATATATAACCCAAATTAAAATAATGAGAGTTGAAAACACATACTAAATACCCTTCCATGGTGAGATTAACATACTCCGACTACCAAAAAAACACATAATATCATTAATTAAAACTTCAATAGTCAATTTATCCAAATTATGTGGAAAATATAAACCATGAATAAACAAAAATGAATGAAATTTCTTAATTAAAATACATATAAAATAATTTTAAAATATAAACTACATTAAATTAATAAAATAAATACCCTTAAACTTCGATTTAAAACTATTAAATCACTAAAATAAATATTATAATACACACAATGTCTCTAAAAATATTCAAAGAGAAGATAAAATCCTATATATAATTACACAAAATAATAAGTAAATAATCTTTGATCTATAATGTAATTAAACTAAAAATTGTTTAAATTAAAATTTTAATCCATGAAAATCATGATTAAAATAGAAAATAAGATGTAGTATCATTGAATAAGAGATATAAGTAGGGTTTACCTTGAATATGAAACTCAAATTCCATGGAACTCCATTGAATAATGAAACAAGAGGGAGAGAAGAAAGAATATAAAAGTGATAACCAATGGAAATATATACATATTTCCCATTTTTAATTGAATTAATTTGAACCAAGAAATAAAAAAATTCAAACATTATATAAAAGAAAAATAATGTATGAAATATTATTTAAAATAGTCATTCATGGAAATTGATCATTTAAAAATTTATGTTATATAATGATTTTATAAAATTTAAAATATATTGAAACAACTACGAATATTTGTGTTGTAAAAAATAAGTCCAAAAATACTGGTAATATTAACATTAATCTATGCATTCACCACATGAATAATAAATTTACCATAGTTAAATTATCCCATAGTGAATATTAAATATAAATGAGTTAAATTCCATTTTATAACATTCTATTTCTATTTTCCCTATCTCAATATACAAAGTCCCCATATTCAAAATTAATACTCAATTTTAAACATTATAATATCATTAAAAAAATAATAACAAAAACAACATGAAATCCCATTGATTACTATTTATCAAAATCCTAACCTAAATGAAAAATCACATATCTCATATAACAATAATATATAAAACTAACTAACATTACAATACATATAATATCATATGAGAATTATTATATTAAAAAATGTAATTTCCAAAATAACATAATTGATATATGAATTCTTATATCATGTAAAATAAATATATACCAATAAAATAGTGAATTGATGCAAGTAAAACACTAATGGAATGAAATTTATATATATGACTTAACTATATTAATGTTATGGAAAATAATTATCTATAAATAAGTATTTATCCCTAATACAATGATATTCCTCATAATGATCACTAAAATCAGATCTTTAATATCAAAAACTAATAAGGTGAGGAAGAGGATTTGAAATGTAACATAACTGAACATAGAATTGAATAAAGATTGATTATAAAATGAATTAAAAAATTCCTTTTATTATAAAGAACTAAATTAGTTAATTTTAATGTTACATTGATTAAGTTTGAAAATAAATGAAGTTGAGAGAGGGATATTAAAAATAAATTTTAAAATAACCATCCCAATGTGAATGATTGGTCTAAATTCTTATGTATATATTTAAAAAAAAGTTCAATAGTCATTAAATCTTATAAATACAATAACAGTTACTATGTAATACTAGAAAATCATGAAACAAATCAAGAATAATAAAAAAACACTTGTTTAACATAATTAAAACATTGAGAATCAGTAAAAACATTCTTACAGGAAAATACATCATTTTAGGATAATTTTATTATGTTATGGACCACTAAAGTATTTATAAATGAAACTTCTATATATTGACACCAGAATAAAAAAATAAAACCATTTCCTCAAACTTTTTTTCTAATTAAAAATAATATGAAGAGGTGTGGTATTTCAATTTAACAGACATGATCAATTTGCATCAAAAAAATTTAATGATATTTTCCTAATGATTGATTTACATTAACATTGATTTTAATTTAAATATGATCAATATAAATATATATCTTGGTGTATTAATTGTTATAATAAAATTTATTTTTTTACAAAATTTTGAACTAAAATAATAAATTTTTGTTATTATGGGAATTTAGAAGAAATATATCATTCTGGGCATAAGGGGAATTTTTTTACATTTTTTGTAATTTCCTATATTCTAGAAATTTACATTTTATATATAGTTTATTTTCTCATTTATGGTATACAATTTTAAATAATCCTTGGTGTGTTACTTGAATTTGTGATATCATCAAATTCATTTTCATAACATGAATTATTATTATTTTTTGATAAAAAAATATATGAAATCTACCATTTGTATATGGTAGATGATTTTGACTATTGTAAAACAAGCACTCTAACATTCTGTGATATAAAAATCATGTTAGAGGGCCTAACATTCATTATCTATAAAATATTATGGTTTACTGCACACCGATATTGAGAAATGAAATTATTGTGTTCTTAAACATTTGTATAATGTGTAATATAATTATTGTTTAGTGGTTTCAAATTCCAATAATATAAAAGGCCTATATAGTCAATAAAGAAGGTAATGGGGATATAATAACTTCTACTAATTTTCCACCAGGTATCAAAATAAATACTGTATTCTTGTTAGAGTATTGTACCACTAAATTAGAAATTTTTATTAATTAATTGGACCTAAACAGAACTTCTTGACCCTCTCATTTGTCATTGAAATGAATGTTTGTGCCTCCTCAAATCCACCTTCAATAACAAAGGGGTTAATTTATTATAAATCAAGGGAATGAAATATCTTAAGAGTATAATCCTATGAAAAATATAACTTAAAATCCATAATATACCACATATATGTGATATATTCAACAACTAAACTCATGTAAATTGAATTTATTGTGTTAATATAAATTTTATAACACTTGTCAACAATAAAATATTAAATAGTAAATGGTGTTATAGTAGATGAATATAATGCCTTAACATAATGACCATACAATCTTGGTAAATTAAATGACATTTAAATAATAGCTATTAAATTCCCAAGTCATACCCACTATGGTTTGAAACAGTTATCACTTTACGGAAATTCATGTTGATAAATGATAAAATATCAATGAACCCATATTTATTCCACCACATGTGTTCTTTAGAATGGTTATGTTAATCATTTAATTAATATAAATCTTCCCAAAAACTCAATAATTTATTTTTCATATATATAATCAGTAATGAAAATAAAATTATATTACATATTAATGGGATTATAGATTAATTCCACATAGTTGATATATAGGACCATCAATAACCATTATACTATTTTATCTGAAGTATAATATAATATTACATAAATTATTATTACAAATTTCAAAACACTACATGTCATCTACTCTTACCTTATCATATCAGATAATCCATTTATGAAGACCAATATTAACATCATTAACAAAATAATAAAGTCTATAAATATAAAAACAATATAATATTTCCCTAACATTGATTATATCCCCATATAATAATAAAAACATACATACATATATATTAAATATAATCATCTACATAATGAAAAAACAAATGAAGAAAATCCTATTACTTGGAGATATATATTTTTTATGGATATACTAGAACCACTATTGGAAGAGTCATGCTATGAAAATTAATTGGATTATTAATGGGGATACCTGATTTTTTTATGTGATAAACCTATAACCAATTGAAAATGTTTTCAAATTGAGGATAATCATTCCCAATTATTAATATGGATGACCTGCGGTTAAAAGAGAATGATTCTATAAGAGGGGATACATGAATTTATATACACATTAAATTCTCATATATTGGATTGTGATATCCCTAATCTCGATGTTAGGGTTACAATAAGAAAATTTTAAAAAAATAGTCCATTATATAGCTAATACTGAAATCATAAAATCAAAATGGGAATGTCACACAAACAAATACATGGAATATTAATAGAGATTGAAAAACTCAATGTTAATCATTTATTATTTATCACCAAATTGAACAATTCATCTCATCATCATGTCATCGACTACATAAACATGTTAAGAGAAATTGTGATATAGGTCATATTGTTAGAAAGTAGGTCAATGTATCCTTAAATGATGTATTTTTTAGATGACTAATTGGTATATTAATTTTTATCATTATAATAACAGATCAATGAATAAAATATATCCCCAGGAACCCATCATTATATTCTTGTTGGTGCTGACTAATAACAAGGGTCTAAACACATATTTATGAAACTATACTACTAATTCACTTTTAAAATATTCCTACTAAATAATAAAAAAGTATATATATATACATATTCATAGTAAAAAATGGAATTCATAATGGATGAATAAACATAAAAATAAAGTACTATTATTCTATAAAAACTGAAACCATTGAGATTATATGAAATTCATATATCCTATAATGGATTAATTTCATATCCAATCATATAAAATATGAATAAAAAGATAAATAATTAGACCTATTTTGGAAATAACTTGCCTTACCTAAGTCATATATCTATTAAAACTATGATGAATTTCTTTCTGAATGACTTTGGAAATGGCCCCCCACTTAACCAATATGTCATACAAGAGGTTTATACATCCACAAAGGATGCAATATAGGATTTGACTATTAATTCTTACAGGAAACCACCAAGAGATCCCCTATAATATTTAATAATTTGTATCATTTTAATATAGGTTTAACTAAAGAAGAAAATCATAATAAAATAATAATCACACAACTATTAAATTATTTATTATTCTCACCAATAAATCATTATT
The DNA here is from genome assembly GCA_963277665.1 of Viscum album. Classification (NCBI taxonomy): domain Eukaryota; kingdom Viridiplantae; phylum Streptophyta; class Magnoliopsida; order Santalales; family Viscaceae; genus Viscum; species Viscum album. The sequence goes on along the minus strand of OY728151.1, from coordinate 495,533,715 downwards.
ATTGACCATTAATGCATATTTAAATTAAAATTAATCAAATGAAAAATATAAAAAGAATATACAAACATTATTATTAATTATATATAGCATATTAATTAGTATTTATAAATAGAGGAGAAGTCAACTGACTATCTTTCCTTAGTGAGATATTTAATTAATGAATTCTATAGCTTATGGAAGTCTCTTATATTTAATATTAATTATTAGATCTACCACAACATTATTTTCTAATATAGGTATAATACATTGATGGAGGATCTATTTATATCCATTCCCAATGTTGAATATATGACTGAAATTTAATATTATTATTGATTTTGAATAAAGCACCATACACAAGATTCCAAAAAAACATCATGGTGGTTTGAAGTAATGCAGGCCCATCACATCATTAACTAAAAAATTCATGCCCTCACTAGGAAAATAACCAATGTTAAAGAAGTAATACATACTTTGATTTGAAGTTTCCATAGATGCCAAAAATTACCCCATCATGTTACCCTCCCACCATGTGTGAGAGACCTCAATATGATTTCTCATGAGGATTTTACATTTCCATATGTTGTATTCAGTATTCCAGGGATTTATGACTTTGCCTCTTAGTGATTTATAATGAATCATAGAATATGTCTCCACCATCTTCAAAACAATATGCCTTTGGTTCCATATCTCTAGACCCTCCACCAGTGCCAGATATTCCGCCTACAGTACATCACCTCTTACATATGCAGCCGCAAACATTGCAATAAATGACCCCTCTTGGTTTATAACAACACCACCCCCGTGCATCTCCCCATTAGTAAAGTCCCATCAGTATTTAACTTGAACCCCTTTCTTAGAGGCCCCCATCTAACCCAGCAACCCTGCTCTGTAATACTCGCTTGGTTGTCACCTGAGAGGCTAGGAATTATAGAATTCACTGAGGGCGCAGGTTGACAGTTGGGACTTAATCGAACTGGATCCATAAATGTGTTTTTCATTTTAAAAAAAATACTGTCCTGAGATTTGTGAATGTTTTTGTTTAAAGCCTCGTTTCTAGCCTTCCATAAATATTAACATCCCATGATGATAATGACTATCCAAGATTTCTTCTCAGCCCCACGTGAGCCAGTACTCTAAACCACAAACTGATAAAATTATCTTGAACACCACAAGACCCAACCTAGCTGAAGAAAGCTTTAAAGGCCTTCCATATCCCTCTCACTCATTCACTTTCATAGAATAGGTGGACCACTGACTCATGGTTAAATGACCTACAACACCATCACCTAGAAGCCACGTTCACTCCCATGCATGGAAAATTCTCATCAGTGGGCTGTACTTTATTCCTCACACGCCACAAAAACAATTATATTTGGGGGGAAGATCTTTGCACCAAAGAGTCTCCCCCACCAAATATTCATTTCAAAGTCCCTTGTCACACCTAAAAAATATTTGATGGAGAATGAACCCAATATAGAGCCCATAAAAATGAATCTATCAAAAATATCACTACTAACAATTTTTTTGAAATGGGTGAGTTGGGTCCCATCCATAATGGCCTGAATGAATCTAGAATGGCCACTTTACTCCTTAAAAGATAGGTCCGGTGTGGGGAAACCCAGGAACCACAACCTTCCCACCCCCCAAGTCCTGCTACCAAAAATTGACACTCCCTATTTCCACAATCCAGTGAGAGTGTTGCAGTAGAGTCTCCATGTACGGATGAACCAAGATCCAAATATGAGAAGTCTGTGTTCTCTTCTCACTCAGGTTTAGGCTATAAATATTATGCATTGTCCTGCCCCGAAGAGAGTGACCCTCCATATCCTCCATGAAAGCTTATCATGAATCCCTTGCAAGGTGGTAGAGACACTCGTCAAATTAATTCCCCCTTCGGAGGATAAATCTCATGTATATGATGTACAATTTTAACCATTGTGTAATGATAAACATTTCTAAAAAACAAACATAAAAATAGTAAAAATGATAATTAATGAACACATTACACATATATAAAATTGGAATATCTCTTCCAATTATTACCAATTTCCCAGAACCAAATTAGTCTTAATCACATTTAAAGCATTCTATGAATGAACTACCAATATATTCCCATTGTATGAACTAAAAATTACATTTCCTAGAGGCTAATATTGTATAATCCCACACTATATATCATAGTATGATATACCAAATCCATTATTAATCATATATATTTTTTGATATAAAACCTTATATAGTTTACGAGTACCACATTTAGATCCCAATCACTTTCTTGTATCTAGTGATTATTACTATCCTAGTGATTTGATTATCAAATTCTGGGAATGCACCCAACTAAACTATAAATTTTTTTTAAATCATCATGAAACATAATAATATTTACCTACTAAGGATAGAAACTAATCATTACCATTATTTAATATAATGATTTATTCTAATAGAAAACCCCTTGATATCATTTAGTTCTCTCCACTATGAACAAGAAAATGTCTATAAAACAATTCATATTAATTTACATCATAATATCCCTAATGTTGAAACTATAAATAAAGGAAAATTCATTAAGCACTAAATAAATCACTCATTAGTGTATTACGACACCAAAAATATGTTCCCTAATTAAAATAATAATTATTACTTTATAAATATGTTAAATATAGATTTAAGTATCTAAATCCCAAAATCCCATTCTAGTAATCGAAGAATAAAATCTTTTTGAGGTAGAAAGAATAGCTATTTAGAACATAAAAATATATGGTTTCCTATAGGGAAACCCTTTAAAAATATTATTTATTATTTTTTAATTAATTTACTTAATTATATAAATATGATAAATACATATAAATGAATTTATCATGATTTTAATCATTAAATTTTCCACTAAAAGGGTCTACTCATGATACATCTCACATACTCACCCATAAGATAAAATTTCAAGACACTTATACATTATCCCTCACTCGATAATCTTTTTGAATATATTTTATATATTTAATATTGAGGTTATATAGTCACTTAATTTATAAACATATCTAATGACTATTTTCCTTGTATAGAATATATATATATTTTTCATTATTAGGATTTACTATTTGAATATGATAATTTGGAATCCCGAAGGACATCATTTAATTCTCCCTAACCTAAATTCACACACAGATACACGTTAAGTGATTAAAAATATAGAACCTTGGATTAATATATTTGAGATAAATTAACCAATAGAAATAAAATTTATCCCATGATAAATCATAGATTCATTTATATTAAATTTTAGGATGATATTTTACGTAAATATGTTACCATAATGGTTTCTATATGATCCCTAAAATGTTATTTATATCTAATTAATGAAAAAAATCTATATTTTGATTGTTTGGAAAATATTATAATTTTGTAACCCTTTCATTATATAATATCCATGATAGGTATTTTGACTCCAATATCAAGTTCTACTCTTACTATTAATCAATTTTTTGCTTGATTCATCTATCACATATGCTATCCCAAACTAATAATCAACCACACATTTTGAAATCTATAGTGAACTGATGATATTTTTAAGAACTATCATCCATGATTCATTTTACAAAATTATACATTTGCAACAAAAAATATGATCACTATACATGATATCTATAGAATCATTTTTTATCTATAGTACAAAAGGTTAAATTTATTTTAAAATTTATAGGATACTAAAAAATTTAATGTTATACATATCTATATTCTACAAACATTTAGATACCAGAAACTGAAAACCACAAAATAAATATTTGACAAGACCTTTTGAATAAAAATACCATAAAATGATTATCACTCTTGGGTATTAAAATACCCTCATAATCTATCATACTATTAAAATATACCACTAAATACCATTCATGAAATGAAGATTCATTCCATGTGATCATATCACAAGACACGTGCCATGATAAATCCTTAAATATTGCTCAAAAAATAAAAACAATAGCCTCAAAAATCAAAAATACTATTATTCAATTCCATTTGTTAGATGTGTAGTATAACCATAATACATATAAATCATTAAATTAAACATATTAATTCATAAAATTCAAATATTTTTAGTTTTTCTCATTTTAATTTTGCATTAATTAAAATATAATCACCCTAAGAACAAAATTTATATTGATGGATCCAGCAACACCTTTTAGTACATCAGTTTGATTTAAATAATAAAAAAACCTATTATTTATCTATTCATTATATCTCCTGACATTTAATTATTAATTATTAATAACATATTTAATTTTTTAATATATAAAATTTAGGCAGTGATAGATGATTGGAGGTATTATTTGAAGGCCTATATAGGCCAGAATAGGTGGCCATCTTATGCTAAGATACTTACCAGACGATGGCCTGAATAGTGGAACCAACCCATTTCCAAGCTCACTGAATTCTCAGATGATTATCACCAGCTATTAAATGGAAACACTATATGTGTTTCATCTTTTCCTACTCTATTGCTCAGTTGGTGGCTACCTAGTAATATTGTGGTGTGCCCAACCACTGGTCGATAAGATATTCTAGCTAGTTGTTAAAGTTAATCCAAAAGTAAATATAACCCATTAACAATGAACCATATAAGGTTGAAACATATTCAAATGACTCCCATGAATCATTTATGCCCATAATACACCTAAAAGAGAGCATGATCCTATAAATATATCCATGGTAGGCATTCCAATATGCAATAAACATTGATCAATAAAAAATTAGAATTTTCCAATATCTTTCATGACCTTTTGAATAATCTTATTCTTAATTGTAATATGAATCTTATATTATATATATATATAATCTTTCTACCAATATTCTCAATACATTAGATAGATAATTACAAATGAGTTTTTTCGTAGTGACTCTTCTTTTCATTTTTTTTCTACTGGGTGCACAACACCATAAATAAGTGGGATTTGGGTTTATTTTCAATATAAAATAAAAAGTAAGTGTATATTCATTGAATTTTGTTTTTAGATAAAACTAATTAAAATTAATTTTATTACTTTCCATATTTCTTCTCTACAACAAAATCCAACGGTCTTTATTGGATCATTTTTTACTAGCATTGATATCAAGGGATTATTCTAAAACCAATATTACTATTTAAGGGTGGATATGTAGGGACACATCATGAGATATTTCCAAACTAATATATGATTTGTTTTCTTTACTATTTAAATTCTAATATTCTAAATCTTATAATTAATATAAATTTATTTTATAGTGATTATTAATATTTATCTTTTAATTTAATAATTATATCGTTTTATTGTTTTTTATTTTTTAAAAGGAAAATTACCCACATTATTACAATTTTCTACAACCAAAAACTGGTATCAAATGATGCACTATATTCAAAAATTAGTTTATATAATGTTTTAAAAAATTCAATAATCATAATTTATTGGATTAAATTACCATTAAATGGTGTCTTATACCTCCATCACCCAATGTGCTCAAAAATTATACTAAATGTATTGAGCACCTTTATATGATATAATATACTATAATAATTGGAAAAATAATATGTTTAATTTTTATTGAATCATTCGATGTTGTTCTTTGGGAAATGTTATGCATATTTATACACTTAATAAATGATTAAGATAAAAATGAACTCTTGATGACATTATATATTTTAAACATGATGGGAGAGCCATGAATTAACTTCATTGTAGTATTGATCATAATGAATTTAGTTCAATTATAACATGTAAAAATAATCACAAAAATTGAAATCTTCTTGTAGTAACCCTTGAAGGAATTAATAATGCACAAGAAATTAGTTCAGATATGTATCATCATAATTTTTATAGTTTTAGTATGTATTCTAATGATTTAATTTCTCTGATGATTACTCCAAATATATAAAATTTCAATGGAAGAAAATATTATGATGATGATATATCTATATAAACACTTTTAATAAATATTACATGGTTATTCCATTTTCATGGGAACCCTAAATAACCATGGTTTAATAAGTGAAGGAAATCATGTGAATACTAGTTAAAGAACTCACTAAAAATATCGTGGAATATTATAATACCCTGAAGAGGAAAGATAAAAAATAAAAAATGTAACTAAAGTAATATAACACTATTGAAATTATTATAATCAATTATTATTATTAATATTCTAATGAAAATATTTATAAAATATCAAAGAAGTTGAAAAAATTCATGATAAGGAAGAATTCATTTCAACGTATAAAAAAAGAAAATGAATGAGAAGATGTTTAGGTAACATGTATTGACTAAAAAACAAGGGTTAAATCAATCTATAGTGTCTAAAAAAATAATGAAAATGGGAAAAAGGAAGGAAAAAAACCTTTAATTATTCCACCTAGAGTAAAAGTGAGGAATTTCTATCTTTAACTAAATCAAGTGGTGATGATGCAAAATCTTTTAGAGATGAAATTGAGGTATGTAGTAAAGTAATTTTTTTAACTTATTCCTAAATTTATTTATGTTCAAACAGTTATCTATTTTATGAGGATGTCTAATATTCTAGATTCCAATTTTTAGAATGATTTTTGAACTCACTTTGAAATTCAATGAATTTATAAACAAATATAATCATATAGTTTTTAAAAGGGGTGAAATGTAAAAAAGGAAAATGTTATATTCATGAAATTAGTAGGAAAAAAAATTGGATCAAATTATAGACAAATAAGGAGCTTAAAAATTCTATTTCTAAGATCACCTAAGGTCAATAGAATATAAATATAATGTTGGGTTCCAAATTCCAGGTGAAAAATTGTTTTGGGTTTATTTTTTCATATCATCATAGAACCTGTAGAAATAAATGTGTTTTAAGAGGATTATATCATTATGAATTTCAAAATTATTCTTATAAAAATAATAATCTTTTTTATGATTGAAATTATAAAAAAATTTATTATTGAATACCCAAAAGTTTCCATCTCCCTAGATATATTATTTTTTTTGAAATTCTTATTCAAAAAAATAATGTTTCTATAATATATTTTAGGTAGTATATGTTGACTCTAAAGTACATTTTGAAGGTCATTAAGTTTATTATAATTGTTTAAATATTTATTAATAGAAAATCCAAAGGAGACATGTGTTACATTGATTGTGGGTTCTGGAGAAACACGTGAATTTTCTACTCTAAGAATGACCATAATTAAAATCTTGGTAGAGGCAATGTAATATTAGGGATAACTCAATGGATAATATTATCAGTATTATAAATATTTTATTTTCAAATAAAACTATTATTAAAGATTATTTATTCAATAATGGTTTAAAATAAAAATTTATTTATATTAGTCAATTATGAAAATTGATTAAAAGTCTCTATTGGAAATTATATTTGAAAATATTTTTATTTCAAATGAAATATTTTAAACCCAAAATCTCATTTTCTAAATACATATTTTATTTTATAAAAATCACATTCTATTAAAAATGATAAATGTTTTAGGGATCATGATAGTGAGTAATTCCATCAACATAGATTCATTGGCCATTAATAAAAACACACACATTTCAAGTTCAATAGAGATCTTATTTTTCAATATTTACATAAATTTAATTTCAAAAATAAAAATGTTTGTAAAACATTCCATTTATTTAAAAAATCATTAAAATCAATAAATAATGTACCCACCTGTAGTTAAATTTATCTTATTTATATTGAACTTTTTAGACAATCCCATGTTTCATTTATAAGAGGAATGTATTACACTGTTTTAGTTATCAATTATTGTATATTATTTATATGGGTTTATTTCTTACATCTAAAATACATACACTTAAAGTATTTACTAAATACACTAAGAATATTGAATAATAAAATGTTTGTAAGGAAATGTATATTTGGCAATATAATGGATGAAAATATGATGAAAATATTTTTTTGATTTACATTACACTTCATAATGTTAGAATCATTGTTTTTTGTCTCTAGTAACATTTCAATAAAATGGGTTTGTTGAGTGATGAAATAAATCTATTCAATAGTTTTCATGCACTGACCCAAATATCCTAACACTCCATTAATATTATTTTGATGATATGGTTTATTTTTTTCATTATCAGTTTTTTTAAGTTTCTTATTATACATTGAATGGTTATATAATAAGAACCTTATGTAAACATACATTCTATAAAATTTAGAATGAAAAAGTACATATTTTTCAGATTATAATGTATTTGGACAAATATTCTATATTCATTACACAAAATTCAACACATTAATGTTTGAACTCAAATAGAATTGGATGCATTTTCTTAGGGTACTCAATCTCACGTAATGAATATTAAGTCCTTAATAAAAGGAATACTTCTTTATAAGAATCAAGTAAAATAAATCTTGATGAGAATATCCTTAAACCAATCCCAAAATTGAGGACATTTAGGTTAACCTAGTAAATCTGACCTAGAAAATACAGATCCTTATAATAAAATTGATATTGTGGATGAACCACCATCTAAACGGTTAACCATGTCATGAGTGAAATCAAAATACCATCCCCCAAAAAATATTATCTGTAATTCACAATGTGGTACTCATACTTGTTGGTAAATATTAAATGATGATTATCATTGTGATTTTTTAATTGTTGAAATCTGAAATATTATTTATTACATTAATGCTAAATTTTTTATGAGAATACTATAAAAATTGAACCAGTTCACAAGGAATAATAATTGGGTTGTTGTTAAAAGACCTAATGAACATCCCATAATAGGTAATAAAATGGGGTTTATACATAAATTTGAAACTAATGGTAGAATTATTCATAAAAACTATCATCTCACATGTAATTTATATAATAAAAAATATTGTAGTTATTATGGGGATATATATTTACCCATAAAATTTCATTAACTAATTATGATTTTATTTAATTTCACCCCCAATTTAAATTTCAATATTTCCAAATAGATTTCAAAAGATCTTTTTTGAATGAATTCATTTCATTAATGATTTTTTTTGAAAAACCACCGAGTTTTAATTACTCAAATGTCCAAATCATGTTTGTATGTTAAAAAAGGATTCTTCAAAATAATGAAATATTTATTCATAAAATGTGTCACTTTTTCAAGAATGAAATTATCCATAGAATAATATTTTTGAGATCACTATCACAAAAGCATATTATATATTTGGAAATTACGGAAACATTTCATTAAGAACTTTTATTATCTATTATTCAATGGATTAATCATTCATGAATTTTGATTAATCAGTATTATTATTTTCATAATTATATACGAGATAAAAATAGAAAGGTTATCCATTATATGAATGAGAGATATTCACACATACATATGAGCACACCGATAACATAAACAATGAACAAATGCACATAGAATAAATCAGATAAAATTATTTCATAATGTTCTTAAAATTTATTATATTTCAACAAAAAAACCTCCTGAGATTTTATATGATGACCATCAAACACTTCAAACATGTCTTTTTATACTATCATTTGATTCTGGAAAATGCGTGCTACCTTTTTAAATAAAATATTATTCATCTATATTAGATATTCACTCATTGTAATTTAGAGTTATAAGTCCATGGATTGGAATTGAAGAGGGATAAATTATTTAAAAAACATTGAGGATTTGTATCAATTAAAAACTACTTGAAATCAGTAGGTATCTTCTAGATATAAGGATTTCATATTGAAAATCATCTAACATGTAATGTAGAGTTTTCGTGGAATGGAATAGGGTATTTTGTTCTATAAACCACTAAAAATATCATTCTTTTGATATTTTTTGTACATTATTTAATATTTATTTTTCATTTTTTTGTTATTTAAATGATTGAAACCTACATATCATGAGTTGGGTGGTTTTATTGGAATTAAAATTTTCTATAATGAAAATGTCCCCCACATTGGTTTTCAATTATCAATTTTTAGGGAAACAATAGGTTTCAAAATTATGAATACTTTAGTTCACAATGGTTAAAGGATGAATTAAAAATTTCATCATTAAAATTAATATTATAGATGATAATAGAGAAGTAATTTAAATGGATAAAAATCCATATTTTAATTATAAAAATTATAGTTACAGGGAGGTACAAATTGCCATGAATATGAAGATCCTTTTCTTAAAGTATTATCTCAAATATGTGAAGAATTATGAAATAACAAAAACACAATAAAAAACAAGGGATGATAACAATAAAGCATGTTAGTAAACTAGTTATAATGAGTTGAATTCTATTATATGTAGTCTAAAAATAAATGAGTTTACCTATGTTTATCACTAATAAACAGCTCAAGAAATGTGGACCACTATAGAAGTTCCCAATGATGTTATAGAAAATATGATGGTCATAGATATAATACAACCAAACTTATGTTCAACATAATCAGAATTACTTAATGTGAATTAATTAGTAAGTCGAATCGAAGAGTCATTGATATTATGAATAATGTTGCAGATTTATGTACAAAAAATAATTAACTATGGAAAACATTTAATGTTCTTATAGTTTTAACTCCTAAGAGAAGTGAAATATCATCTACCATTAGACAATATATGATGGTTATTAATTTTAAAATAAATTATCTAATTGGATCTCCTTTTATATATGTGTATAAAACCAATATTGAAGATAGATAATATAAAATAGTTAAGGAATAAAATCCTCATTTAATGGTTTCTACTTCTAAATATGACAAGAATAAAACGGGTATATAGATATTTGAATAAGATGATGGAGAATATTCTTCATGAAGTTATGGTTCAAACTATGCATATGCATTTTTTGGTCAAATGTTCATAAAGATCCACTATAAGAGTTTTGTATTCAGAATACCTTTCAAAAATTATAATAATCATGGTGGAAATTATAAATAAGTGAGATACTATGAGTGAAAAAGTGTTCGACACATCATGCTTAAAAATCCTTAATAGTCTAAAATTAAAAGGGATGATAAAAAGGTTTCATGAACGCTAGATATAAAAAGAAATACATGAATGTTATGAAATACTTATGGAGTTATTCTAACTACTCAAGTGATTATCCATCTTATAGATTAGTATTTGAAATATCAAATAAAAAATCCAACAATGGGTTTAAAGAATAGTTGGATTGGGTAATCTATTTTTATTATTATTACCATTATTTTGATTATAATAATGAAAATTTCCCATATAAAAACATAAAATATAATTTATCTTGATAGAAAATATGTATGAAATAATGAAAAAGAAAAACAATGATATTATAAAACCCTATAATTAAATTGTTATTGAAGAAGATCACATAAATAGGTAAAATATTTATTTGAAAAAATAGATGGAAATGTATACTACAACATGTATTGAACAAACTAGAATTATTAACAACCTATAGAATGAATTTAAAAAGATAAAATATGTTGGAAGTTATTTTAGTGAGGGGAATGGTTACCAAAAAAATATTATGGGTTAAAAAAACATAGAGAAATGTTTGTAATATTAGGTCAAGTTGAAAGGAGGAAACATTATAAATTCCATTTTTTTCTTGTGATAACAAAAAAATATCTCCAAAGTAAACTGTTTCACTATAGAGAGGTATAAAATTATCCCAATATCTGTAATCATAAAAATATTCATTTTTTAATTAAATTTTAATTTAATATAAAACAATTTTCAAAATTTTCTACTATATTTTTTGGTTAAAAAATAGATTTCATTTCCCATGTAATTTTTAGAAATAATCACTAGACAAATGTGTATTTGGGTACCCAAAAATATTGTTTAATTTTTCATTATAAGGAACTAGTGAATTAAATATTAATAAAAAATGGTTCATGGATAGTGGATGTTCAATACACATAAGTGGATATTAAACTATCATTGACTCATTATCTATGATATATATAGGTATGTCCAATTTGGTGATAGTGTAAATATAATTATTGTCCACATTAGATATTTTAATAACAAAAACTTTATCATCATCAACAAATTAAATTATTTTGAAGTAATAAATAATATTATAATATGTATTTCTCAACTTTGTTATAATGGTTATTTATTTTATTTCTCAAAATATTCATTCTCATGTTTCAATGAAAAACATGTAATGGTTAGAGAATAATGAATAAGTAATGTATATAATATAGATTACAATTCTTTATCTGGATAAAATTTAAATTTTTTAGTGATAATGTAAATGAATCTTGGATTTTGAATAGAATACCAGGACATTGTAATGTCTATTATTTAGAAAAGTTTTCTAACAGAATTTTTATTTCTGAGTTGGATAATCATAAATTGTATAAATAGAAAAAATGCGATTCATGTAAAATAGGAAATAAGAACAAAATATATTTGAAAAAAATAAAAGAGTTTTATACTACTAGGCCTCTAAATCATATACATATGGATCTATTTGGACCAACTAGAATATCATTCCTTGCAAGAAAATACTTTATTTTTTTATAGGTAGATAGTTTTTCATGATTTAACTGGGTTTATTTCTTGAAATTTAAGAGATAATAAGGTTATTTCATGGGCAATTTTCTATCCTTGGAGAAAATGTGAATGATGTATCATGCCTACTTATAACATCCTGTAATTTTAAAAGTAAACACTAAAAACAATATTATACAATTTATTCTACATAAATCTTACACAGATGACTAATTATTATTAATTAAATGCGACTATTATCCCTTATCCATTGGAATTGATGGAATGAATGAGAGTAACTAAATTATGATAATAAATTTTACTCATGATTATAAAATTATTTCATTTTTACCAAATAATTAGAATTGAAAAATAAAAACCGATTGAATATAATGTTTGTGTTTTTATGAAAAATGATTTTTTTTCTCATAATGAAATTTTATCTAAATAAAAAAATAATAACTATTATTAAGTGATATGGATGAAATTTATATGTTATATTTTCAATAATTCTTTTAAACACATCTAATAAGTTCTATAGGCTTATGATAATATTAAATCCATTTTTAATCATAAAATATATATTTTAAGAGGTAATTTTGTTGCTTATTAATAGAAATCATATTTTAAATCTCAACATTAAAAATTTTTTAAATATTAATTGAAAAAATAAACATAATTATTAAATTAAAAATATAAAAAATTATCTTAGGCTGAAATTTTCATAAATTTTTGAGAAGATTCCATTTTTTATTGAATAGTGAAAAATAATAAATTTTACTTAAAACCCGATTTTTGACTAAACTAATGGTATAAATAAATTGTATTTTAAATTAGATTTAAAGTATAATATATTCAGTTATAAATCAATAAAACCAATTCAGATCATTGTAATTAGTTTCACAATGAAATTGGATATAAAAACATTTAATGCATTTGAGTTTTTTACTTTTAAATGCTGTTTTTTCATTATTTCTATGGAATTAATTTTAATTCTAATCATTCAATTTTTTTAATTTAATTTGATAATTTTTTCCATATTTGGAATCATATGGTATAAATTATTTTTTAATTTTAATTTAATTTCTAGGAAATAAATTTTTCACCATGGTAATAATATTATTTATCATGGTATAGGTAACAAATGAATCATGTTAATGTTAAAATGGTTAAGGATTAAAATACATAAAAACTACTAAATTTAATGGTTTTATGAGATGTTTCTCGATCCTATCGATCATAAAAAATATTATTTGGTTTTCAAAGTTACGAAAATTAATTCCACTACAATGTGGATGGATTTATATATTAAATAATCATTATTTAAGTCACTTATACATATCTATCCTCATATATAAATATCAACCATCACCACCCCATTTAGACCCAAAAGCCTTTAATATCCACAAACATCTACCCAACGCACTTATACTTTCTCTCCCCATGCCCATGTTATGCTGGTCTCAACAAAATACCAAATCCAAGGACCTCAAGGGTTTGTCAACTATGTGATATTGAAGTGGTGATTTTCTCAAAACACCTCACTTAATATCTTCTATTTTTACTACTTTCTCTTCATATAATTTATCCATAAATGCATGATATCTCCATAAAAATGTAGATACTAGATTTTTTTGTTTCTTATATAATATATTATATCAAACCATTTTATTAACTCCACTTATTCAACAAAATGAAAACATTTTCCAAGTTATGGCAATTAACTATCTCTATGAACACTGATTTTGTTTGTTTTCCAATACCACCTTCTTGGATGGTAATAAAAATTTAATTCTGGTAAAATAATATCTTAATAGCTATATTATAAAACATTTTCTGTTTGAAAGCTATTATATTCACATTATATTAGTGAATAGAAAAATAGTTTGTGATGTTCCAAAATATTTTCAAAATAAACTAAACATTTATCACTAAAATTTTATCTAATGAAAAATAGTTATGAAATAAATAAATGATAAATAGTACAATTAATATTTCTGTAAGTTCTTTAATAATATTCCATTCCATTTCCAAATATTTAATCACATTCTACAAGAATATCAGTAATTAAAAACGAATGAGCATATCTTGAAAGCTAGTAAAAAATGCACCTAAACCCATGAAAACAATGAAATATCAACAATTAATGAGTCATAAGATGTTATAAACTCACCATATAAGGTATTTTTAATATTAATATAGTTATTTAATGAGTTAATAACATTATTTATATCCTGGTACATGATTTTTTAAATTTTTTAAAAAAATTCAAACATGAGGTAAGGGATTTCTTAACCCAATTTCATTTGTTTGGGTATAATGTCTATTTATTGATTATGTTGTGAAAATGAGATGTTTCAAATTAATTTTTAATAAATTATATTTAATTTTCACTTTTTTATGTGTTTTTATAATGGATAAACGTAATCCATTATTTGATTAATTTCCACTTCTATGATATATTTTTTATAAGGGACTTCATCTCAATTTCCTTCCATTGAGGCATATTTTGATGTTATGAACCAACATTATTCTATGTAGTGTATATACATTCCCATTGAAATATCATATAATGAATTTATTTATTCTCATTTTTTTTAATGTTATACCTTCCTATGGTTTATGAATCAAATAATTAAAATTGGTAGGGGTCACATTGATTTTAAAATAACTTTTTAAATAGATAATGATTTAGTTTTAAAAATATTTTCCTCCATGTTAACATTCATTAAGTAATTTTATATTTTTATTTCTATGAATATAGAAAAATTATAATGGAACTTTTTTTCTGTTTTTAATTTCATTCAATGGTATTAAAAATGGAATATTTGAATGTGTATTACAAAAAATTTTTGACAACTAAAAAAAATAATGTTCTATCCTTAACAAGAACAATGAAAATGACTTTTCCAGTACTAGGAAAATTATTTAATTTCCAGCTTCCATTGAAAGATTGAAAGTGTTATTGAGTAAAAAAATTTATTTATTTTTTCGATATTTTGGAATCAAAGATGGGTTTTCAATTAAAATGGTGTTTTCATTTTACAACCATATTTAAAAGGAAATGAGTATTTTTAAACTAATGTGTTTTTCATAAGGGATTAAAACAGTTTTTAAAATGACTTTATGATGAATTTTTTTTAATCATGAAATGTTACATAAAATTATATAAGAAATTGGTAATCCTAATACAACATATACACAGGGTTTATCCCCATTATAGCTATGAAGGGTGCCTGATATAACATATATGAAGGCTTGATCCCCATTATAGCTCATAAGAAATGGTTAAGACCAATATATCTTATACTAAGGGTTGAACCGCATTTTATATAATGGGTGATCCAGATATAGATTATGTGAAGGGTGATACTTATTATAGATCTTCAATGTATTGGTTAATAATAATATCATAAGTAATACTTATAGTTATTCCAATTTAAGGGATTTTATTCAGATAAGTCATTAAGTTACCAGAAGTAGTGTTAAATTGCATGTTAGGAGTTATAAATGATTTTTTATGATGAATTTTTTTTTGTATGTTTGAGATTCATGTAGAAGTTTTATATTTAATTTCATTAAATAAAATTAAATGTGTTTTTCATTATTTTCACTATAATAATGGGTTTGTTTATTTTTATATTCCTTAATAATATTTTTTTTCTACATCCCATGTTATAAAATATTTTTCACAAGGTTAAATGATAATTGAGGAAAAAAATGAGGAAATGATTATTTTTTTGTTATATTATAAAAATAAACAATGGTTTAATTTAGAATGTTTTATTTGGATGAAAAAATGGATTTTGAGTAAAGTTTACACTTTTAATGCATGGGTTCACATTATAAGAGTTTTTCTTGATTATCTAAACCTCTAAACATAATGGATATTTGTGAAAAGAAAGTGATTTATAATATTAAAATAAAAATAATATATAATTTTTAAGGCCGGGAACTTATAGTTGGTATTATATCTAGGTTTAGTAAAATTTAGAGATTAAGATGTTTCCTTGCACAGTTTTCTTAATAGTTATAAATATCATTGTGCGTTCACATGTTTACGGGTGATGTTTTAGAAAACATTTATTTTTAGGACCAAAATTTAATTTTATATTAATAAAAAATTAATAACTCTGAGTAAAATATATTAATTATATTAATATGTTATATATTTAATCAAAATTTTCTATATACATCCAATATATTTTATAGGATTATGATTAAAATAAATATAGTTTTAAGCATATAACATATAATTTTTTAAAAGGTAATATTTCTTCTTTTTAATGGAACAATTATTTTAAAACAAAATTTTTATATTTTTTAGACAATTAATAAAAAAATAAATTCATTTTTAAAACCATAATATAAATTTTATCTTATGGAAAAATAATTTTTTTAGAGAAGCTTCATTTTTTTCCTAAGATTGAAAAATACTACATTTTAATTAAAAACCAATTTTTAATTAATATATCTTGATAGATACAATATAATTTAAGTTTTTTATAATTTATAATTAGTTCAAATTAAATTAGTTAAAACAATTTATGACATTGGAATCAATTACACATCAAAATTGGAAATGAAAATATTTCAAACATTTGAATTTCTCAAAAAACCCCTCTTTTTTATTGTGTCTGTAATATAAATTTGAAAAATAATATATATAATTATATGAAATTAATTTAGAAAAATGTATTCCATAATTTCAATCATATGTTACAAATTATTATTTAATTTTAATTTAATTTTTAGTCAATAAAAAAGATACCATGGTAAAAAAATTATTTACCGCAGTATTGGTAAAATTGTATCATGTTAATGTTAAAAAGAAAGAGTATTAACATACCTAAAAAATGCAACATTAAATGGTTTTATGTGGGTTGGATTTACCCTAAAAATATTATATAACATTAATTTACCTATTAAATTGTATAAAATAATTCCACCTTAGTGTGGTAGGCTTTAAATATAAAATAATCTTTATTTTAATCACATAAACCCAACTCTCCACAAGTATAAATACCACCCCATTTCAATCTAAAATCCCTGATACTTCTAAAATACATACCAATACCTCTCCTCATAACTCTTCCCATGTAAATATTCTAATTTTCCCACTAAAATATTAAATCCAAGGTTCTCAAGTGTCTTTTAAGGATGTGATATTCAAGAGGTAATTTTCTCAAAACACTCCTCTTCATTTCTTTTCTTTTTCTAATTTCTCCAAACATATTTTAACCATTTATGCATGATAACTGAAGAATAATGTATATTCCAGAGTTTTCTGTTTATAATTTTATATATTATATCTATCCCATTTAACACATTCTCTTATTCAAATAAATTAATCCATTGTCCATGTTACAGTGACTAATCATCTCTATGAATAATGATTTTGTTCAATTTTCATGACGACATTCATGGATAGTCATAAAAAATTCATTCCAATTTAATAATATTTTAAAATTTATATTATAAAATATTTAATGTTATTTTATAATATATACACATAATTTTAAATAATAAAAAAATTGTTTGTGATTTTTGGGAATCCCGCAAAAATAATATAAACATTTATCATTCATGTTTTTCCAATGAATCATCCCCATGTATGAAATAAAAAGGACATATAGGAACAATTGTAATTATGTAAGATAATTAATACTATTAAATTACAATTCTAGTGTCTTAATCCAATTTCATAAGAACATCAATAACAATACACAAATGAACTGATCATGAAACCATGAAACAAATACACCTAATAAAATGAAAATAATGAAAAACTAATAATGAATAAGACATTAGATGTTATAAATTAATAATATAAGGAATTATAAATATGAATATATTTTTTTAATGAATTAATAACATTGTTTAAACCATTATTATAGATGTTTGAACACTTTAAAATAAATTTTAATGTGAGGTAAGTGATTTCTTAACCCAATTTACACTCTTTGGGTTAAACATCTACTTCTTGATTTTGTAATGATAATAATATGTTTAAAATTAATATTGAAAATATTACATTGTATATACAATTTTTTATGTGTATTTATAGTGGATACACATATTCGGTTCATTTTATTAATTTATGTGTCCATGATATGGTATTTATATGGGACTTCATCTCGATCTCCTTTCATTGAGGTATATTTTGATGTTATACACCAAAATTATTTAATGAGGCATATATAAAGTACCTTTGAAATAAAATATCATGAATTTATATATTCTCATGATATTTAATTTTTTGTTAAAGTTTATTTTTCATATGGTTTATGAATGAAATAATTTAAAGCTGTATGAGACACATTGGTTTAGAAATTTCTTTTTAAATGTTTAAACATTTATTGTCAGAAATAATTTCCTCCATGTGAATATTTTTGAAATAATTTTATATTTTAGTTTAAATAAATCTAAAATAATTATAAATGAAATTTTATATCTATTTTAAATTTCTCATAATGGTTTTTAAATGGAATCTTTTTATATGTTTCTATTGAACTTTTTTGAAAAAATTGGAAAAGTAATGTTCTATCATTAACATACACAATGAAAATGAATTTTCTGAGAACATGACTATTATTTAACTTCAAGTTGTAATTGAACGAGTACATTTTTTAATATATAAAAACTATTATTTTTTTTGGAATAAAATATTTATTTTATAGGAAAATTTTATTTTAGTATTTAAAATTTTGTTTAAAAGAAAATTTTATTTAAATTTTTTTATATGGGGATAAAAGGGGTTTTCAAAAGGTTTTATGTTGAGATTTTTATAGTAAGGAAATGGTACATGAGAATTATAAGAGGAACAGGCGAGCCTGATATATCTTATACAAATATTTGAGCCCAATTATAGCTCATTGGCCTACCCGATATACCTTATACAAAGGGTTGAGCCCCGTTATAGCTCATGAGAAACAGGTGAGCCCGATATAGAATATACGAAGGGTTGAGTCCCATTATAGATAACATGTGATCTAAATATAACTAATATCAAGGGTTATCAACATTAAATATCTCCAATTCATTAGGTCAAAATAATATTGGAATTTTTCCATATATTTATTTCAATTAAAATTGTTTATGAAAATGTTTTATATAGATAATAATTTATGTCACCTAATGAAGTTTTATATTAAATTATATGGGTTTAATGGATTTATTTTATAAAAATGTGTGTCTGTGATTCATGTTAAAATGTTTGGTTTCAATTTCACAAATAATATTAAATGCGTTCACATTATTTTTTACTGGACTAATGGTTTTCTTTCATTTTATGTCCTTTTCAATGTTTTTTGTGCTCATCTCACAATTTAATTTTTTTTTCATAGGTCTAAATTATCAGTAGGTACAAGGATGAGGAAAATATAAAAAAAATTATGTTATACCATGGAATGAAACCATGTTCTATTTTAAAATTTTTCTTTTTGTGGGAATGATGGATACTATGTAAAAGTGTCTACTTATAATGTATGGGTTTACTTTATAAGAGTTTTTTATAATTCTCTAAAATTATAGACCTAAAATATCTTAGGGAAATGAAATTTATTTATTCTTTTAAAATAACTATAATATTTAATGATTAAACTGAGACCTTTTATTACTTATCTTGCATGAAACTTCTTCATAATAGTTTTTTTCTAAATGTGGAATATAACCAAGAATGATATTTTTAGAAAAATGTAATGTAAATATAACATTCCTACTTATCACTAGGGTGAATATTTTAACATATCATATTATCTAATTAAAGGCATATCTTAATTAATACACCTTATAAGTTATGGTGTAATAGAATGTAAAATGTAATATAATTCAAAGTTTTTATACTTAAAGGTTTATAATCTAAAAATCAATGACAATGTTGGTAAATTTGATAAAAAAATCCAATGAAGGTATCTTTTTAGGTTATTTATCTCAATAAAAATCATTTTGAATTTTCATTAAAATGAAATTATTTGTTTTTGAGTCAAATATTGTGATTTTTGATGAATGATATTTTTTTTGATAAAAATGGATCGATCTAATGAGTTCAGTAATTCACTTACGAACACAGGGCCTAAATATATTTGTATCAATACAAAGGATGATGATTTGGAATTTTGGTTTAGCAAACCGAAATTGTTGATACTAGTGAACTATAACTTTTTACCCTTAGAAAACCTAGAAACCATAAATATCATCCTCTAGAGATAGTTATTTGATGTTTAGAAAATGTAGTTATGAGAAACATAAATGTAGGAAAATCGTTATAATTATATGATGATATATCCCATCTAGAACCAAAAAATATAAAATAATCATTATCTGCTAATGGATTATGGTGTGTGAATTAGTATATAGACCCATGGACTATCCTATTATTGAGACAAAAAGGGTATTCATAGAAAAACAGAATTATCATTGTTTGATCAAAATAAATAAATATAGATTAGTTTCATAAGGTTATAATAATGAACAAGGATCAGATTATAGAGATAAGTTTTCACATGTAGATTTGATAGATGTAATTATAATTCATCTTGTATATTCATGTTATGATAATTTTAAATTATATATAATGTATATTTAATATTCATTTATAAGTGGTTTTATTGGAAGATGTTTATATTGAACTATGTCCAAGTTTTTAAGTACCTCATTTTCAAAATATTATTTTTAAAAATACCAATGCTCTTTATAGATATAAAGAAGCACATAGAGAAATTTATGAAATATTATTTTTATTCTTTTATCAAATAATATTATGTGGGATTTTAAGACAAGTAAAATTGATAAAAATGAATCTTTCATGGGAAAAGTATGTTTGTGATTTAATTCTTGGATCATGATTCCAAAAAAGAGATATTGAGTTTTCAAAACATATGTTTTTTGAAATTCTTATGATAAGTGTGTTTACCTACCTCCATGGATTTCAAATTAATAAACAATTATTTTGTTAATGTATTAAAATAATGAAAATATATTCATGGATTACCTTAAACATTTATAATTGAATATAGAATGATATATTCAACTCACATGAGATTCACTATTAAAAATAAATTGGATGAAGATGGAAAACTATGGGATAATAGTATATATAAAAGAATTTTTGGAATCTTTATTCATCCTATTTATAAGTAGGTTATAAATTATGTATTCAGTATGTCATTGTGAAATATTTCAATATATTATAAAATAAAATAATTTAAATTATTAGAAACGGATATTCAGAAATATAAAAGAAACTATTTCCATTTATTTACATATTACAATAACCTATGATTATAATTTATCATCATATTTAGATACTGATATTTGTTAGTGTAGACTAATTTGAATGATTAATTCTGTAACATATCACATTATTGGTAAATCCTTAGTATCGTGGTCTGGTAAGTAATAACACATTTTAGCACTGCCAATTTATGAAGATGCATATATTAAATGTTCATGTAGTTTTTCAAAGGTACTCTAGATGAAACATATAATAATAGATTTTTCATTAAATTTTTGTCATGATATAACAAAATTTGACAACCTAATTGCTATCAAAACTTTAAAAAAATCGAAAAACCCATTCTAGAACAAAGAACATCGATTTAAGGTATCATTTCATAAGGGATCATAAACAATAAAGTTATATTTATTTACTTTTTTTATATAAAATAAATTAGTAGACATTATTACTAAACTATTTCATACAGTTATACTAAAATTTATCAAATTCGAATTTGGATTGTTTAATGATAGTTAATTTTATTTATATGTTAATTAATTATTTTAAAATTAGAATTTATATTTAGTAAATATTTAATTTAGATTATTTAATTTAATATTTAGCACCGCCATTTTAATTATTAGTCACATATCAATAGAAAATAAATGATATTTTATCGTGATTATCCTCCATGTCACTTTTTGTGTCCCTTTGGATACCACAAAACCAAATAAAGTAAATTAGTTCGATGCCCTAAACCATTGTGAACCCGAAATCTTCATCTAATTGAAATCTGAAAAAATTCACCCAAATCCATCAATATTTCAAATTAAATTCAACAATTTATAAATATAAGAGAATTTATGGTGCTAGTTCAAGAAGAGGAAATTAGTCAAGTAATATACTAAATTTATTTAAAAGATGAGAAATTGATTTCAGTGGGCTATATGGTATAGAAAATATTCTTAATAATGATATAAATCATCAAATATAGGAATATTTATTCAAAAAAATGAGGAAATTGTTTTTCATGGGAATTAAAATTGATATTTTATGAATCATTTGTACTCTATTTTGTAGAAAATGAGGATTTGGTTTTTGAAACATTAAACCCAAAGAACTTTTTTATATCTTCTTTAATAATGTCTTAATTCATTCGATGCTCATATGAATGAAATTATAATTTCTAAACTTCCATTATGATAATCAATAATATAATCCTTCATAAAAAAATATTTCCCTTTTTTTAAATCCTATCATGGAGAGAAAAAATTCAAAAGGCATATTATTATAGTGAAATGTTCTTATGAAGTTCATTTAGTATTTCATTCCTCAAAAAATGTTGACTATACAATAATAATTTTTTCTTGATTTCAAGCTATTGAATATATTTTTGAAATTGAATCCCATTGAATCTAGAATGATATATTGTGAATTATATTTCCAAAATTCAAAAAAAATCAACAAATATTTACCCTTACGATGGTTTTCAACCTAGTTTTTTAGTATGGTATATGTTTTTTAGATGAAACTAGTTTCACATGTGGTTATAGAATAACAAAATTCAGTGCTATTAGGTTTAAGAAAAATGTTTTTTTGGTGAATTAGTTATTGAATATGTTTTTTCTAGTTAGTTTAGAATAATTTTATATAGGGGCTTATACTATATAGGGAGAGTAATCTCATGTGGTTGTAGTTATTATGGTTCTTGGTGAAGATTATATCTACTTTCTTACTCCGATAAAATAACCAGTTGGTTGTTTGGATACAATATATATTATATAAAATGAAAATATTGTGGATACATGAAGAAGAGTTAAAATTTTTCTTTCTTATATAATCCATGTTGGTGATTAATCTACCCCAAAAATTCTACAAAAATAATGTTAAGTAGTTGACACCCATGCACTTATTGTACCACAACTTTCTATTTTACATATTTTCTCCATAATGTCAAATTTTAAATCACCCATAACATTTGTAGATACCAATTATCAGGATAAAATAAACTTAAAATGAATCTAGAGAGATACCACTCATCAAAATATCTCCATCTTGGGAGACTGGTAGAAAATTTAGAAGATAATTATTCTATTTTATCAATCAAAATACAATTGATGGTAAAGAAGAAGAACATACAAATGAAACAACTCAATATGATTCAATAAGAAGAAAATAATATGAATTAGAAGAATCATTTCATGTTGTAAAATTACCATATATTTAAAAAAACATCAATTTGACGGAGATCATAGTTTCTGAGTGAACCAATACTGATTTAGTCATATTTTTTCACAAAATACTAATTGTAAAATCCCTAAATCTAAATTAGATATTCTATATGAATGATATATAGAGAGATATTTCAAACTAATGATTGAATTGTATTAATTTTGGAATCATCCAGTTGATTCAATATAATAAATAAGAAATATTTGAGAACAAGTAATCCTAAAGTATGATATTGGTCAGTCTAAGTGGTTGTTTTTGTTATGTTTGTAGATAGTCTTGAAATATTACACTGGAGAAGAATCAAGACATATGTTTATGGATAATAATTATATATATTTGATGTTTGAAGGTGTGTTTATCTCTATAAATATGATAAAATCCACAAAAGCTAATATACAATGTATGATTTTCTCAAAAGAGTTATTAAAATATATTTTGAGACATGTTTTTCCTTAAATTTGTAGAATTACAACAATTTTGAAGAGATAAATTTTGAATATTGATTAATATTAGAAGTAAATCAATTCTTATCTAATGGATATAGTATAAGTATTTTAGGATATTTCATTTCAACTATAAAATGATTCATTTTTATAGTCACTTGTTTATAAGAAATAGTGGGATCACTGGCCAATAATTATTATGTAGAGTAATAGAAATTTTGAAATTTTCACTAAACGGTAATAAAGAGAATATTTTCATAGTCATCATAATAATCTGAATAAGGAGAAGTAATTGGATAACCAAAGGAGTTTAAATCTCCATTAAAAGGAAATGAGATGTCACTTGCTGGTATTATTGTTTGTTTAGATGGTCTGTGGGATAAGAATACTAATGTCTTAAAGATGTTTTTAAGAACTATTCCAAGAATGGGGACCTATAAAACATTTTTTTAAATTTTACATTGAGTGTATGTAATGGTTTCATGAAATTATTATAATTCTACAAAAATGATATGGGTAACCAACATGATATGTTTATGGATGATTTATATCATCTTTATGGAGGAAAATCTCTTATAACTTACATATTGGATCATTATTTTTGAGACTCTCAATGATTTATAGAAAGCATCAATCCCTCGAAAATTTAATTAATGGAGAACCTAATGTGTTATGAAGATTTTTCTTTATCTCTACATAAACCTTATTCTATGTTATCTATTATACCTTCCAGACCATTTTATATACAATGGTCTCTTCAAAATACACTCAATAGTATGTCCCATGTGTTATATATTTCTCCAAATGATAAATCTAGAAATAGAGGGTCATTACTTGCACTATCTAATGTTTTTGGAGAATGTGATAATTCCTTTATTCCTACATATTTATTAACAGTCCAACCTCAATCATTATATATTCAACTAATGAAACTTAAACTGAAATGACATACTAAAATAATTTATTTATTTGGTTTTTTAGTTAATTTACACTCTAATATAAACATATGGTTATTTAGTTACAGTTTTATTAAATGCTTGTAATTCATTTAATTGTTATTAGATGTTTATTAATTTAATTTTTTTTAATTTTCATCATTATCAATGATTCCAAACATTATAAATAATATTGATCAATTATTCTTTACTCATAATTGTTTACATTGATTATTTACTCTACAATTTATAAAAAATATATAATTGATCTATGATTTAATTTATTTATATATTATTCAATAATTATTTGACTATTTATAATGATGTAATATGTGTCCAATAATGAATATTGTCAGCATATTTTCATGAAAAATTATATTAATATTATTTATTTCATTCTCAGGTAATTTAAACTTATTATCTCTTTAGATTAATTAAATAGTTTTTCGTTATTCTAATTACTTTTTGTAATAAAAATGTGTAGAAGATAAGGTGGATTTCAATAATTAAGATATATTTTAATTTTTTATGTGAAAAACTTTTTTATCATTCAATTGGTTTTGTAAACATAAAAATGGTGGATAATTTTGGATATAATTATGTTATTCCCCCATTTTTTAGTTTTATATGTTTTTATGAATAAAAAAACTATTTTTATTCTAATGATTTTATTTTTTGTTTTTTAAATTTTATAATATTTCAAGAAGTTAGTTATATTTTTAAATGGAATTTATTATAGGTGAATATAAATTCATTTATTAGTTTGGTTTTTATTTTATTGATTTATCTTGTACAACTTGATCATCTTAAACATAACATGATTATCATATAGAGTAAAATCATTATATTTGTAACACCCCTTGTTTTTATGGTCTTTTTTTTGAAATAATTAATATTCATTGATGACTTACATTGAACTAAGTCAAACATTAGTTTAACATAGAACCGACTCAACACAAATTACACACAACACTAACTTGTCACATGTTACACACAACCTCAATTTTCTAAAAAACATAATTTTATTCTTATAATTATTTCTATGATATATTTATAACTTTTTAGTTAAACATATTAATATTAATAGTTATAAATAGTTTTCAAATATTTTTTACAATGTTTTTATATAAATTGAAAATATTTATAATGAAAACTATAATAGTTGTAAAAGTCTTTATATGTTTTAAAATACTATTTTCTCAAATGAACTGTTTTTCATGTCCTTCAGTGGAAAATAATTAAATTTATATTTGACAAATTAGAAATTTAATTTGATAAAATAAACTTATTTTTTAAATTTATAAGGTCTAAATAATCTTGGGGTTAATGTTTTGGGATTTTTCTAATAAAAATAATTTTTTTGGATGAATAGTGAAAAATATTGAATATTAATTCAAAACTGCTTTTTATCTAATTTATTTGTATTGTTAAATCAGATTTTTAAATTTTTTTAAATTTTAATTAGATTATTTTTTCTAAATTAATACAATATTGGTCAAAGGAACCAATTTCACATTGTATTTGGATATAATATCTTAACAAACTATTGATCATGTTTACTTTAAAAACCATGTAGTGTTGTCCCATTAATATGATTCAATTTTAATTATTTTTTTACACTTCATTGATTATAATTTGTAAATATTTATTTCATATTTTGAATTAGAATAATATATAATTTATAATAAGGTAAACATAGTTTTTGACCAATAAAATAAGTGGAAGTAATTAAAATTAATTATAATGATTAAGGAAAAATTTAACTGAAAAGGGGAATAAACTGTGAGCATAAGGGTAAAAATGTCCAAAAAACATGTCCTATACCAATTGGATGGAAATTATTCAACCATGAACCTTACATTCACGAGTTTTTATGGGTTTTTATTACTTATTTTGGGAATAATGTGAATACACCTAAATTGTTTTAAAAAATACTTAGTGAGTCGTTTTTCCCTTATAAAAGACCACCACCTCTCCTCATTCCTCACACATCTCAAACAATGTTGGTTTGGACAAGATATACTCAATACCATTACCAATATACCTCCATTACTCCTTGAATCCTACCTCAATTTAGAATAAAATCCAAGGTAGCCATTTCTTGAAAACCAGAAGGAGTTATCCAAATAAGAGGTGACTTCCTCCCTCAAGATCCTTTCTTTTATTTTCTTTCTCCACACCCTAAAATCTCATTATTAAATTATTATAAAAAAACACTAGTATTATCAATATAATTATAATTTTTAGGATAATATTTTCCTTAAATTTACACACTCATCTATATAATGGGTAATAAATATACTGTTTATGTGTACGATGAACTACCACCTGAAGAAATGATGATTGCTCATTTTTTTATTACCACATCTCATAGTGATAATTATAATAAAGAATATGTTTATATATGATATATGTGATAAATATTATGTCTTTAATCTTATATTATTATTTTTTAACACATATATTTATACTTTATTTTTCTTGTAAATATGAT
Organism: Viscum album; assembly: GCA_963277665.1. Taxonomy (NCBI): domain Eukaryota; kingdom Viridiplantae; phylum Streptophyta; class Magnoliopsida; order Santalales; family Viscaceae; genus Viscum; species Viscum album. The sequence goes on along the minus strand of OY728151.1, from coordinate 495,505,984 downwards.
AATTTTGTTTGAGGAAATGTGGACTACTGCCCCCTCAAAGTGAAGTGATTCATTCAAACACTACATGGAATATATTAAGGATGAGTTTAGTGAAATTAAATGATATATATATCATGATAATTATAATTTTTTGATATTATATTTATATATACATATATGTAATTTTCTTTGTTTCTTCCAATAAGATAATAAAAATAGAAACAATGGCCATGAGTACATATGACCAACTGTCTCCATGACCTGTGTATTCCATTTAATACTTCTATATTATATAGATTATTATATCAAACATATAATGAATATAAAGTATATTTATATAATTTTTCAAATTATGGAAATCATTATATATGTATAAGGACCAAAGATATAATAAATTAAGACACATGCAAAGAAAAAAGCAGATATTACCTGAAGTGACTTCCTGACATAGAATTGTTAACAATAAGGTAATATAAAGTAATATTTAAACCGTAATTTTATTTGATAAAAGTATATTATTATGTAAAATATTTATAATAAATATACATTTTTTATACAGGAATCATGTATGATTACTAAGAGAGTCAAGACAAAAGGTAAGAGAATTTCATCTCACTTTTTATATCCAGGAGATACATACCTTATTCAGAATTATTATTTTTTGTGGTGGATATATTTAAAATGAATGTATTTTATGTATATTACACATAAATTTCTGTTTTTACATATATATTCAATATTATTTCATTCATTGGGTTTATTTTTCAACAGTTACCAATTAGGTAAGATAATTTTTTCTTAATTTTCCTTCTTTGAGAGATATGTTTTATTATTCACTTATATATTTTTAAAGCCTTATTTGACATGTTATATCATGAATATAATTAATTTAATGATATTTTAAGCTTCATGTAATTTATTATTCTTATATTGGGAGTATGATCCCAACTTACAATGTAGAGACCCAAAGCTTGATGTACATAGAAATTACATTACTTTTGAGGAATACTTAATACATAACAAAAATAGACACCAAAGGACCGTAATAGTTTAGTGTCTTTGGAAAATCGGAACGTAATCTTCTAATCATGGTGAAAGATCTTCAACATCTCCCATAAAGATATTCCCCTTTGGTTTTATTACCTAAAACCTTTCTTTATAACCTGGGGAAAGAAAACATAAAAAGGGTGAGCTTAAATGCTCAGGAAGGTAAAGCATAGAGAACATAAAACAATCCATAAAAATTTGAATACAAAAACTTGAACATAAAATATAAACATCAAAATCTTGAGCAAAGACATAAATCTTGGAAGTAAGTAAGGTATATATCATATAAGAACATCAATCATGATAAAATAACAAGGGAATAAAACATGTAATTGTGGAAAACCATTAAGCACATGATATTATTTCCATAGTATCCAAGCCATTGCTTCCAAGACCATCTTAGTGGAAAAAGTCCCTTACTGAATCGATTTCACTCCTCGTTCCAGTCCTGCATCACTAAACTGGATTAACTTTCCGTTCCAGCGATGTCTATCTCATGAGATATAAATCTTTACCCAATGCATTGGAGGGATATATAGGTCCCACCAATTTCATAATTAAATCATTCATCATAACCCAAAGAATAAATTGGGTTTCATAAACATCATCCCCTTATAACATAATCCATATAAAAAAATGGATATCATTTCATCATAAGAAAAGTGAAACCATGTAAATCATAGAGATATTATATTTGAAACAAACACAAATGAAATAATGTCATCTTAGATGGGAAATGGTTTTGATAAAACACTTGGAAACAATTCTTGAGGAAAATATCATTTCTTCTTAAAAATAATTTTCTTTTCACAAAATTTCATGCAATTTTTAAAATCAAAGGATTTTGTTGAAAATAGTCATGAAATCTTGTAGAGTAATCTTCATCGTTATAAAACTGTAAAAAAATACGTTCATGCCATATAAGTTAAAAAACATTCTTCTCGTACTTTTTTTCGGAAAAGTAAAAAAAGTACCTCGTATGGTAAACAGAAGAAATATTCCTTACATACCATGTAGTAAAAGTCAAAAATGGATAAAAAGGACTTTAAACATAAATGAAACCATTTTTAGAAAACATGGACATGGATGATAAATACAACCCCAGTAAATACTTACGAATAAACAATTTCAGATAAAAAATGAGATTGAAAAAGTTATCCCTTACCTTAGGTCCGATATGCTTCATACATATCCGAACCTACTATATAATTATTTAAATAATGTCATTGAATTATTATAGAATCATATTCATTGTTATTATATCATGTATGGTTCACTTATGACTTTATATTACCCGTTCTTTTGTAAATTCATGTTAAAGAAGCCTTTTGGGTAAAATCGTTTCATTTTTCATCCATGTTTAGACTTATAATTATTAATATGATTACTTAGATCATGATTACTTAATTCCAGAATATAAAACATGATTTATATATAATATATATTCAAAATATACATATATAATAGATCGATAAATGGAAAGAAATACACCGTTCATGGAGACGGTAGATCGTATGTACGCATGAACGCTGTTTTTGTTTCCTTATTGAGTTGAATGGAATTAATTATATGACATACATACATATATACATAAATCTAGTAGCATTAATATGTAATATATTTCATTATTACTTATTATATATACTTTATAATCATTCTTTAATTGTTAACATGGAAAATGAATCTCATCGCGTCATGGAGACAGTAATCCGTATGTACGCACGAGCGATGATATCGTTACCATATTTATTGAATGGAATTGGAGTAGCTGATATAATATCTCAGAATCATTATGATGTTATAATAACCATATATATATATTCTTTACATCATTATACCCATCCATGTAAGGTGGTGGTGGAAAAACGGATTACACCACGGCGTGGAGACGGTATTCCGTACGTACGCACGCGCTGTGATTTCATTTTCCAAAGGATGGATAGAAGGTGAAATAAGGTTGTTTCATATTTATAATAACATATCAGTATATATGTAATAATGACGTTATTACTTCATAATTAAACAACTAAAGAAGATGGAGTAGAAGAAGAAATAAATCTTAAAGAATCGGTAATAGATATTACCTCTTCTTCGACACGCCTCTTTGAAACCTCCTATTAGGGCACTAAAATTGGTCTTTAAAGAATACCAGTAACTCTAGAATATTTATAGGGAATTTTATAAGGGAAATTGGTAGGGGTTGGCCAAGCTTGATAGCTCAAATTTGTGTAAAGATGAGAGGGAGGAGGTGCCCTTTTATAAGGGAGGAGAGGGGCACCTTTGGAATCCTCAAAAATATTAGTTTAATAAAAATTCAAACCCCACATAAAAACGTCCAGAAATGACTCAATTCAAATATTAGATGAAATATGGTTGTAATATCATCAAGCTATAAAATTTAGACATGTTTTGATCATAATTTAAACCTTATAATTTTGATTTATCATTATTTAATCCATTTAATTTTATTTATGGTAATAAAATTCTAAATTTTAAATGGTTATAAATAATAACTTATGTGTTGTTAATTTTCCATAATTGGATACTTTATGACATTTTAGACAATATAAATTTCAATTTATAATTTTTAGAAATTTTTGTGATTTTTAAACAATTTAATAATATGTTATTTTTATAAAATAACAATAGTGTCAATTTTGACACTCTTCTTTTATTTGAATTTAAATTAAATCCAAACAGAGGATATATTCGAAATTTAATATTTAATAGGTTCCTAACATGTCATATTAGTATATAAAATTAGTTTAGAACATTAAATAGTTCATATAATATTTATTTTACTATTTTTAAAACCATTTATTTGTTACTTCTCTTAATAAAATAATTTCTACAAAATTTTTGTATAATTATTAAATATACTTATTTGTTGCATAAAAATTAAAAATAAAATACTAGGATGAATATAAATATTATATATTTAATAATAATACTTTTAGTTGGATTTATATTCTAAAACACCCAACTTTAAAAATATTATATTGATTAAATTATGAAGGTGATAGCTTTGACATCATTTAAAATAAAATAATATAAGTGTCATAATAAATTTTATAAGACTCCAAATGGTCATATATTCGGTAATTGTATTCTTATGGTGTATATATACACTAAAAATAAGTTTTGGTTAAGTTTTTGAGCCTTTTAATGGGTATTATTATTTCAATAAGAACTATATTACTTATTTTTCACTAAATAAATAATTTCTGCATCATTAATGTATAAGATATTAAAATAATTAAATAAATCTTAAAAATTATAAATAAATTACCTTGATAAATAAAAATATTTTATCTTTGAAATGATTATTTATAAACGAATTTATATTCTGTATAAAATTATATTAAAAATACTTTAATTATCAAATTTGAGTGAGACATATTTCACTTTCCATTAAATAAAATAAAATAAAGGACTTAATCACTTCCAAGTGGGTTCCAATGGATTCAATTTCGACCTAAATATGTCTTAGGACGAAATATAAGAATCAAATTATATTAAGATAAGTGTTAGAGTAATTTTATAATATTATATTTACCCTTAATTACCCGATTTACATTTTACTATGGTAATTAAAATTTACCGTAGTTACTATTCATAATGCCCAAAAATAAAAAGTAGCCTATTAACATAATTTGGACCCACTGATTCCAAATATGGAATCAATTTTTCCAAATTCAAATCACAGAAGCTACATAAATTAATTTAAAATTAATCCCGCTGTTAAGAAAATGAGTTTTAAAAGTTAAAATAATGCAAAAGATTGAAATGATTTTACCTATGAATTCAATGTAAAATCAATACTAATTACATACATTATATTAAATGGTAAAAATATATTATATTAATACTTTAAAACCATTCAATATTATAATTTAACCATATAAATTATTACGATGAAAAAAGTTGTTTTTAATTAAAATATAGCGTGTTTTTACTATTCATTAAAATATGAAAGTTATCAGAAAAATATAAAAACTTTATCGAATGTAAATTTTTATATCCTGATTCAAAATAAGAATTTTATTTTTTATAATTTAACTTATAAACTTTTCAAAAATTATATTTAAAATGGGTGTGCCATCAAAAGGCAGCAAAACTGCATTTTTTGAAAAATACTTATTTTACCCTAAATATTTATTTTGTTATCATACCATGTTCTATAAAATGTGTAAGATGAATTATAATGTCATAAAATTCAAAATTTATTTACTAATATTCATAACGGATAGTTTATAAGAATATTATAACTATATATCGTTGTTTATTGAAACCCAATATTGCGTACAACACACGCTATTGAGGAAGGTTGCGATTGCATGTAATGCAAGCCAAGTCAAGGTTGCGTGTAGTTCAAGACTCCTTTGTTGTTTTTTATAACAAAATCCAACCATATTTCATTTATAAATTGAATATATATGTATAAATACATTCAATTTTGCGTTGAAGAATTACTATCAAACAAACTTGAAATTGTGTTTAACACGATCCAAGATTAGTGTTGCGTATACTACAAGGTAATACAGTGTTGTGTATAGCGCAAGATAATATTGGTGTAGAATAAAACAAAAGATATGAAAAAAAGAATATATCTTATAAAATCTCATGGTGTTACATAAAAAGTGGTAAAAGTTTATTGAACCAATCTCATTGTTTTTCGAGATTATTAATCATTACAAATTATTTGATGAAATAATATGATCCATATCTTAATAACTACCATGAATTTTATTCTCCTCTTGTTACTCAATAAAAAATAATGTATCAGTGCCATTTTACAATATTTTGTACTTATGATAATTAATAAAAGGTTTTTATGAAAAATATGAGCATATTTCTCTCTTTAGTTAGAAATATATTTTTATTCAAAATACATTTTTACAAAATTGTTTTAAAAACTTATTTCAAATGACAATTGAATTTTTTTGATGAAAAATAATTTTATAATTGTTTTATGGTTTTTAAAGCTTCTTTTATAGGTTTTTAAATATATTTTCAATGAAAAATGTTTTCAAAATTTTTGCTTGTTTTAAAATGTTTTCTTTCAATGTATAAAGGATATTTTCTTCATGAAATGTTTTTAATGGTTATATAAAAAATATTTCCCATATATGATGACATCAATTAATGTTAATCATTCCTTTATAAGAAAATTATTGAATGTTTCCATTCATATTCTTTTAATGAATGGAGTATGTTTTGATGGCATGATATTTGTGAAACATTTTTCTCATTCACTGGTAATAATGTTTTGAAACCCCCTTCTATTCATGGGATATATTATTTTGAAACCCAATTTATTTAATGGGTTATTATTTTGATGAAATTATTATGAAACCTATATTTTTTCCACAAGTTAGGATATTATTACATGTTTGCGATACCAATTTCATTTTATAGGGTATGATATGATTTTTAATGATCTTATGGAACATGTATTTATATTTTCACAATGAGATGGGTGGGACCTATATCTCCCTAAAATGAATTAGGTAAATATTTATATCATATTAGATAGAATAATATGGTATTGGGAGTGAACTGTGACTACTTAGATGGTCATCAAAGGGAACAATTTCTACCAAGATCATATGAAGAATGACCTCATACTACTAGGATGACCATGTGAGTGAACCATTTATACCAAGATGGGATGGGGATTGAATAAATACATACAAGATGTCATTTCAAGAGATTACTTGACTACAATAAAAATCACATTATATACTTATGTGATTTTCAAAATTCGATGTTTTATTCCTTTGTTATGTTATTATGGATTATGTTCTTTATTTACTTATGATTCATGTCTCAGGGACTACCAATATTTATGGCATGATTTCTATTTATTATCTTTGATATATAGGGTATTATATTTTATTTTAATGATTATTTTCTTATATTCTTATGTTCTTGTTTATGTATACATATATCTCTTGTTTACCCTTTTAGAGCATCTAAATCACCCCTTTTTATGTTTCCATTCCCCTAGGTTTTGAAGATATGTATTATGTTTGTTGTATCTAAGAAGGGTTATAGTCAAGAACATCTTATTGGGAGATAATATAGCTCACATATGTATCAGTGTTTGGGTTTCCATGTTTCCAAATGAACTAGATTAGTATTGTCTTTTGGAGACTTTTTGTATAATGTTTTAAGTATTACAAAAAAGTTATGTATTATTATTGTATGAAAAGGGAGGGTTTCTATAGTTGGTATCAAAGTAAAGGTTTAGTAAACCTTTGGAATTTAGGATAATAAAATGCTAGTGAGAACCCTAAGGACATGTTTATGGATAAGTCTAAGGATAAAGAAAATTATAAGAAAATTTCCCAAGATTTTTATAATTGATAGAGTGATGGGTTTCCTATTAATACATTATCGTTTAGATAATACAAGGGGATGTGGCTATCAAAAAAATATCCCTATGATTAAAAACTATAATATGTTTTTTCGAGCATGACTTAGCATATCCTGGTACATGACAATGGGCTTTCCTGTACATCTTGTTTGACACTCCCAGGGGATATTCTTTGGGAAATCACAAACTACTCAACAACCATCATGAAGTAATTAAATAGAAGTTGGATATGAATAAAATTTGGTATAACTATGTTCTCATATATTAAAGATGGATTCATAATCTAGACATCATATAAGTAACTTTTCATAATTTTATGGTTCGTCACTATGATAAATGATTCTTAATCTATGATTTTGGTTTTTGTCAATGGTTGGAATACAAAGGAATAGTGTTAATGGTGATTTAAATAGAAAATTCAATGACTGTCCTTTGAGTAACCAAATCCTATGGAATATTGAATGAAAAATTGTGTTTCTATTCTCACCCATATCACTCAAGTTTTGAATCATGGGGGATTTCAAAATGAGAAAAGGATGGAATAACATTCTTCTAAGTCATTCATTAGGAAACTCCAATATTAATTCGAAGGACCTTCAGATCCAATTATTGCTGAATAATGGATCTATACTACTAAAAAGATATTATTTATCTTCACTTTTCTTAGAATGAAATATTCAATCCAGATGTTTACCAGTTATAAGGTGAAGTGGACCAGTGGTGTCCCCTAATAAAGAATATGATGTCACAATTTGAAAATGAATCCATGGATTTGGGATGAGTTCATGCACTTATTTCTCAATAAGTACATTCCTCAGATTCATCATACCATGATAAATAAAGAGTTTCTTGAGTTTAAGAAAATTAATGATTAATCTGTTAGTACCTACGAGGATAATTTCATGAGACTTGTGAGGTATGCTTTTGGAATTATCATCCATGTTAAATGAAATTCTAATAGGTTCTTCAGTGTATTAACACATAATATAATAAGAGAATTGTCCATATGAGATATTAGTAGATATTAATAGATTTTCTGTTGGGAAATCAATATTGAAATTTAGGTTATAGTCATATATCAATCTCATGGTTTTAAAAATAAAAACAAAGATGTATTTTAAAGGAAAATCTAAAAACCATGAAGAAAAGAAGATAAGAATTCTGTTATGATCTATGTGTGGGAAGAATCATGGAATAAATTTCATTTATGGGTCTAATAATTATTTTTAGTGTGAAAGGGATGGCCATCATGCATTTTATTGGCATTGTGCTGGGAATAAGTTAGTTAACTATGAGAATGGAAAAAAGGCACAAAATTAACCTCCCCCTATTTAGTGCGACAAGTGTGCAGAGAATGGAGATTACGCTAACTAGTTAACAAGACCAATGTATGGTGATTATTATAGATGTTAGATACCTCTTAAGATGAGGGACAAGTAGAAATAGCATGAAATATCTATTTTTAACTATGGTTGTGATAATGATGTGGTGAAAGGTACACTTACTATCCACTATAGAACTTATATTGTATTTTTTTATTCTGAATCTACACACTCTTTTATATATAAATAATTTTTTACGGGTGTTAATATTAATCCAAAACTATTAGATGAGTAATAAGAAAATAAAACCCCTAATGGTATGATGATTGTATCCCAGGTCTATGATTCCTCTCTCGTTGATATTTATGGGAATGTGCTTAATGAAAATATTTTTATTCTTAATTTGGATTAATTTTATGTCATATTAGTCATGGATTATATTTATCAAAATAATTTAAACATAAATATCTGAGGGGGATTAAGGATTGATATTTCAAACCCACCTATGGTCGTCCAACAATTTCGCAATATTTATGAACTCCTAATGGAGATAACATCTAGTGCATGGTTTTTAATTTCTATTAAGAAGGTATTTTTACCAAAAATGGTTGGGGGAATAGAAATCAATGATATTACTACTATTATAGAATTTTTTGATGACTTTTTGGAAGAGTTTTCAAGCCTTACACCAATATGTGATGTTTAGTTATCAATAAAACTCATACATAATTCCACACCAATTTCAAAGAATCCTTATAGAATGTCCCCAAATTGAGTTGTGGGAATTAAAGAAGAAACTCCAAGAAAACCTCGACACGAGATTAATATGGCCATGTGTATCACCTTTGGGTCCACATATTAATTTTATGAAAAGGAATCATGGATCAATGCGGTTATGAATTGATTATTGGAATTTGACCAAGATCAAAATCGAGAACATGTATCATCTTCCCCTTATTGTTGACTTTTTTTTATCAAATGCATAAATATCAATACTTTTTCATGATTGAACTTTGTTCCTAAAGTCATCAATTGAGGGTCAAGAATTAGGATATACCCAGGACGACATTCCATTCAAGGTTAGTACACTATGAATATATAGTGATACCTTTTGGTCTTACTAATTCCACTATTATCTTCATGGAATTATTGAATATAGTCTTTATAGATTACCTCAATTTGTTTATGGTAGCCTTTATTGATGATATTATTATCTATTAAAAGTTAAAGGAAAAGTATTAAAACCACTAGAGAATTTTACAAAAGATCCGAATGAAGGATAAAATAAATGAAAAATTCAAAAAGTGTGAATTTTGACTACAAATGTTTCCATTTTTAGGTCACAAAATATCAAGAGATGATATAACAATTGATCCATTAAAGATAGATGTGATTGAATACTGGAGGAGACCAACCACTGTAATAGATATCTATAGATTTCATGGTTTAGTTCAACATTATTAATGTCTTGCAGAAAATTTCCCATTACTATCGAATCCTTGGACTAAGTTACCTTGGAAGATTTCCATGTTCCTATAGACAGATGAATGTGGAGAAGATTGCAAGGAACCGAAGAAAAGTTTAGTTGGAACACCTTTACTTACATTTCCATGCATTGGTTAAGGGTTTTTAAATTCTAGTTATGCATCCAAGAACAGATTGGGAATTTCTATTTTGCAAAATAACATAGTTATCACTTATACCTCATGAAAGTTGAAGATTCATGTAAAGTTTTTCCTAACTTATGATTTTGAGCTTTTAGTAGAAGTTTTTTCATTAAATATTTGTAGGATTTATCTCTATGGATAAAATTTTGATATATATATATATATAAATCATAAAATTCTAAAATATATATTTACACAGACAAAGTTGAATGCATGAAAAAGAATATGGTTACAAATGATAATGGATTATGACTACTCAATACATTACCACCCTTGGAATGCGAACAATATGGTTGATTCTTTAATTAAAAAGGATCATGTTATTTTAAACAAGATAAGGATCACAAATGATCTAATATTTATGGATTTACAAAGGATGGACCTAGAAATCCATAAGGAAGGTGAAAAATCATATCATTCTCAATTGAATTTTCATCCTAGCATTTAAGTGAAGATTAAGAAAGTATAGAAGGAAGATGTAGAGATGAGAAATGAAAGAAAGAAATGATCCTAAGTTTAACCTTGATCAGGATGGATTGATAATGTTTAGGAACCATGTCTATGTCACTTTCATGCCGCATTTGAAGAAGGAACTATTAGAGTAAGTTCATAGTTCTTCATTCTCTATTAATCATGGAAGTATTAATATGTATAGAGATTTGAATGAATAATTTTTGTCACATGTAATTAAGAGATATATCAAAGAGTATGTATCCCGGGGCTTGATATTCCAACAAGTTAAGGCTAAAAGACAATTGTCAAAGGGGATGTTGCATCCATTACCCATAGTAGAATGAAAATGGGAGAACATCACTTTGGATATTGTTATTGGACTACCCAAAACCTCTAAAGAGTTTATTTCTATATTGTCGGTAATTGATCACCTTACTAAGTCATCACACTTCATCACTGTCAGAGAAGACTTATCTCTAGATTAGGTTTCTAGGATATATGTTTTGGAAGTGGTAATGTTGCATGGAGTACGATATTCTTTTATATTAGATCAAGATCTCATGTTTATGTTTATGTTCTGGAAAATTCTTCAACATGCACATGATGCTAAATTAATTTTCAACACAAATTATCATCCTAGATAGATGGTCAGCCTTAATGAAAAATTCAAATCCTAAAGGATATGAAGAGATCTTTTTCTATAAAGTTTAAAGGTGTTTGGGATTAACACTTTCCTCTAGTTGAGTTTTCAACAACAATAAATCTCTATCAAGCATTCTGATGGTACCTTATGATTCCATATATGGTAAGAAATTTAGAGCTCTAACATGCTGTGTTAAAGTTGGAGAAAGAAAGATATTCGGTCCTAAGATCATTGAAGAAATGGAAGAGAAGTATAGATCTATCCAACTACATATAAAGAAAGGTAAAATTTGGAATAGAAGTTATGTTGATAATCGATGGAATGATCTAGAATTTAATGTTGGTAAAATGCGTCTCTATGAATCTCACCCTGGAACAATGTTATTAGATTCTCAAAGAAAGGGAAACAAAGACCTATGTATATTGGTCTATTTGAGATTCTTAGTCTTATCAGGATGGTAGAATATCACTTGGAAATTCCTTAAAATCTTAATAAATTCCATGATTTGTTTCATGTATCTCTCAAGAGAATGTATTTCCCTGATGATTGTACTAAACTATGAGGTCTTACTGCTAGAGTAGGATCTTTCTTTTGAGGAACAACCTTTTGAAATTCTAGATTGTATAGAGAATGTTCAATGAAACAAGATCAGTCACCTGCTAAATGTATTGTGTAGAAATCACCATTTAGATAACACTATGTGGGAAATTAAGGATATGATGAATTAGATTTATCCTCATTTATTTTTATGTGAGCTACAAATTTAAGGGAGAAGTTAATTTTATGGGCATTAGAATGTGACATGATGAGTTTTTATGGACCTTTTTTCGAATGAATTAATATTAAATAATTCCTTCCATTATAATAAGTCAAACATTTAATTCAGATGGCACTGAAATAGTGTATGTTACACAGATCACCGAATTGGCATACGTAACATGTAACACTGAGTTTCTATGAAACATCAATTTATTATTATAATTATTTAAATGATATAGTTATACCTACCCATTAAAATTAGTATTATAATTATTAATTACTACTTTTAAAATATTTTTTACAATTTTCATATATAACTTTATCATATTCATAATGAAAAATATAATATTTGATAATGTCTTTATAGGTTTAGAAATACTATTTCTCAAATGAAAAACCTTTTATGTCCTTCAATGAAAAAAAATTAATTTCAGAAAAATATAAAAAAATAATTTGATAAAATAAACTTATTTTTTGAATTATATAAAGTCTAAATTAGCTTAGGGTGAATTTTTTTCTGAGAAACATTATTTTTTGATGAATAGTAAACAATACAGAATTTTAATTCCAAACTTCTTTTTCATCTAATTTATTTGTATGGTTAAATTTGATTTTCTAAAATTGTTTTAATTAGATTTAATTTTTATCAATTAATTCAAAATATTTCCTTGGAACCAATTTTATAATGAAATTGGATAAAAAAACTTAGCAATATTTTGATCATTCTTATTTTAAGAACTCACAGTCTTGTCTCGTCAATAGTTTTAAATTTTCTTTAGTTTCTGCCACATATGCTATTAGAATTTGGAAAAAATGATTCCATATTTGTAATAGTAATAATATAAAATTCTTAATATGTCAAACATAGTTTTTCACAAAAAAAATAGTGAATGTAATTAAAATAAATTACAATGATTATGGTAAAATTAAGATTAAAAAACGAATAATCCTTAAACATAAGGTCCCAAATGACCTATAATATTGTCCAACACCAATTAAATGGTCATTAATCTACCATGAACCATAAATTATTGATTTGTTTTTATTTGTTTATGATTTTTTTAGTATAAATGTGGGTATACCTAACTTTCTTTAAAAAATGCAACACGAGTCCTTTTCCTCCCCAATAAATACCCCCACCTCTCCCCCTTCCTCACACCTCTAAAACCACATATATTAAGAAAATATATTTGAAAAAACAAATCCATCCCTTCCTATTTTAATCCTTCCTCTGGGTAGAAATCATTCAGAGTATTCTATTTGGTGAAAACCAAATTGAGTTTCCCAAAGAAGAGGCAACATCCTCCCCCAAGTTGCTTTCTTTTATTTTCATTCTCCACTCACTAAAGTATACTTATTCTATTAATATAAATAAAAAAATTATCCTAAATATAATAATATTTTTTTATTCTATGTTTTTAACCTACAATAATAATCATTTCCATTTAATGGGAAACTGACAAACTATTTACCTCTATGGCGAACTATCACCTCCCAAACTGATGATTGTTCATTCTTAATTTACCACCTCTCATGGTGGGATTTATGATGGAAAATATGTTTATATATTTTATATAAGATAAATATTATGTCTTTAATCTTCTTTAATAACTTTATAACACATATCATTATACTTACAATTTAATGTAAATATGATAATTTCATTTGAGGAAGTGTGGAATACCGCCCATTCAAAGCGATGTCATACATTCACACAGTACATGGAATGTATTAAGGATGGGTTCTGTGAAAATATTATATATATATAACATAAAATTTATACTTTAATAATAATTTATACATATATAAATATATTTCAACTTCTTTATTTCTTTCAATACGACAATAAAAATAGAAACAACATTCATGCGTACGTACGACCTACCGTCTCCATGAATGAAATATTCCATTTCATAATTATATATTATATGGATTATTATAATACCCATATATTGACTATACATGATATTTATATCATGGTTTATATTCTTTAATAAGGACCAAATATATAACAAATTATGACACATACGAAGAACAAAGCAGAAATTACTTTAAGGGAAGCCTTAACATGTAATTGTTAAATAGTGGGTAATATAAAGTAATAATAAAAACATTTATGTTATTATATATGTAAATAAACTTCTAAAAAATATATAGTAAAATTAATTATTTTATTTAGAAATACTGTATGTGTATTAAGAGAGTCAAGACATACGGTAATGGAATTTCATCTCACTTTATAATTCCTTGAGATAAATACCTTATTCACCACTCAATTATTTTGTGTGGTGTCTATAAATCCCAATAATTTATTATATATATACTACAAATTTATGGGTATTTACTTATCCATTCTATGGTCTTTATTTCATGGTGGTTAAGTTACAATAATTACCTAATTCTATTAGATAGTTATGTCTCAATTTTCCTTCTTTGAGACCCATGTTTTGTTATGCATATACATTATTTTTTGAGTTGTATTTGACATGTTATATCCTAAATATCATTATGTTCATGATATTTTAGGCTTAATTTAATTTATTTTTCTTACATTTAGAGTATGATCCCAAGCAAATATATGGTAAGAGTTTACTGAAACAATCTCATCACTTCTAGAGATTGTTAATGATTATGATTCCTTTGAAGAAATATTATGATCCACCTCTTAATAACTCACTAGAATTTTATTATCATCCTATTATTAAACATATCTCCCTATATTAGTATAATTTTTCATCTATTTGGAAATTAGTATAATTTTAAAAAAATAAGAAAAACTTGACTTTATTTCTCTCTTTGGTCATAAATCTATATTATTTAAAAAATCATGTTTTAAAAAATGCTTCGAAAAGATCCTTTAATTTCATTATCAAGTAAAAAGGATTTTATAAATAGATTATGGTTTTAAAATATTTATTTATGTGTTTTCAAATCAATTTTCAATTAATTGTTTTTCAAAAACATTTTATGTCTTAAAAAGTGTTTTCAATGCAGAAATGATATTTTATTCATCAAATGTTTTTAATGGATATCTAAAAATTATTTTACATATAATATGTCTTATATTTATGTTCATAATTCATTTATAGGGAAATTATTCATATTTTACTTTCATAATTTTCAATGAATGGTTTTTGTTTTGATGGAATTATGATTATGAAACCTATTTCTCTTTCAAATGTTATATTCTTTTGAATCCTGCTTATTTTCATTAGTTATATTATTTTTAAAACTTATTATTTAGTTGGTTATTATTTTTATAAAATTAATAAAAAACTTTTAACTTTCTCAATAGGTTATAATATGATTACATGTTTATGATACCCATTTCATTTCATTGGTTAAGATCTAATTTTTATTGATCTTGTGGAACATTTATGTATGATTTCATTATGGAATGGTGGGACTTATATCTCTCTACAATGTATTGGGTAATGATTTATATCTTATGAGATGAACTACAATGTTCTTATGAGGGAACATTAACTACAAATATGGTCATGGGAGTGAACCATGACTACCAAGATGTATGAGTAGTGAACTCAAGCTACTAAGATGACCATGGGAGTGAACCATGACTACTAAGATGGCATGGGGAGTGAACCCAAAATACTAAGATAGACTTGGTAGAGATAAATTTACTATTATAGAAATCATAATATATGATTATTTTGTTTCCACAATTCCATGTTTTATTCCTAATTTATTCTTTTAGGGATTATTTTATTTATTTTCTAATGATTCTTATCTTATGAACATCCAATATTTATGAAGTTATTTTTATTTATGATCTTCAATATGATGGGTATGATATTATATTTTCATTATAATATTATCATACCCTTATTATCATGTTTATGTTTACATATCTCCCTTGTTTACAATTACTGAGCATCTGATCTCCCCCTTTTTATGTCTCCTTACCCCATGTTATAAAGATATGTGTCATGTTTGTTGTGTATAAGAATGGTGATATTTAAGAAGATCATAGTGGGAGAAAATGTAGATTAGTTATGTATCAGGGGTTATGTTTACTTATTTCTAAAGACACTAGAATACTATGATATTTGGGTATTTGTTTTTATAAATTTTTAGGTATTCTACAAAAATTTATGTAATGTCATTGTATGAAAATCAAGGGTCTCCATAATATTTGTTGAATATTTTAGTCTGTGATAATGTATGTTATCATAAATATGAATAAATCAATCTTATTTTTTTTAATTTTTTTAGATGATCTTCTATATAAAAATTATTATAAGTCTTTTATCATAGAAAAAGATATTTCTAAAATCATTATCTTATGAGAATAGTTGGATAATACAAAAATCGATTATATTATATCTTTGTGAAGTTATCATATGAAGGGTAATTATTTTATTATTATCTAATGAACTCTTTTAAAATAAATTTATCTTACAAAAATCTATTTAACAATGATTTCATAAGTTCTGAATTATATGTAGTGATTTATCATATCATGATGTTCAGAAATTTATCTTTTAAGAATAGTGTTATCATATTCTTGTCTTTCTAGGTATAAGATATTATACAGATTGTTATAATTATTCTCATAATGTGTCCACAATCTCTTGAGAGTTCATTCAATGCTTTTAACCATATCATAATAGTTTCTATCTAAATAAAGAAAGAAAGAAAGAAAGAAATATATAATTTTAAAATTTTAAATAATGGAAATATCTGAATATGAATATTTTAACATCACTACAATAGATGATTATTATATATTTTAAAATTAAGGAAACATTCAATTAAGAAACTATGATATCAAAATTTAAATGGATTATTCATTCTACCATTGTGATTATATAGTATTATTTTGATAGAAATAAAATATTATATATAAATTGGAACATTATCCACTATATAAAGAAGAGATAAACACACATACAGAAAAATATTATGATAATAAAACGAACTAATTCATGTACAATAATTAAATCATAGTTAATTATTTTCTATTCTACATAAAAGTTCATATGTTACCATAAAGAACCTAAAGATACGTTCTTTGAAGATCAGCATATTCTCTAGATGTAAAATTATACAAGGCCAGTTACTAATTACAACTTTGTTCTGCAACATTATTTAGAATTTTATTCATCTTTATTTCATCTAAATTATTTATAATTGATTATATAAATGTCAAGAATATGTCATATAAATTGATACACTAGTATAAAAGCATTTGGTATTTGTAACAAGTAACAACTTCTTGTACTCAATGGGCATCCCCCAAAAAAAGGGAAGTCCCAATGAAAATCACCAATATCATGGACTATACTGTTGGTGAAGTAGAATATGATAATTTTTTTCATTGGATAACACTAAATTTACATTCGTAAATATTTATTAATTTTATATTTTATATTTATAATACCTTTTTTGATTAAGGATTTTTTGGATACTACATTCCTTAAAGAAGGTCTTTATAATGTAACAAAATTACCTAGAACATAAAACAACCCCTTGTTTTTTAGATATACATTACATAGGAATACAGTTATTACAATTTTTATCATAAAAAAGAATTTAATTAACTAATAATTTTACAAAACCCATCCCTATGAAATGTGTTAATTTTACTAATGTGAATTTTGTAATGGGTTTCTAATAAAATATTTATTTAATATTTTTTAACTGAATTTCATGTTTATGAGTTATTTTTGATAACCACAAAGGTGGGAAAAGGATTCACTATATATTTTAATAATCAAGGGATAACTATTCCATGTACATCATGGTGGTTACATTTTTCAATTAAATATTAAATCCATTTTAATTCATAGGTATTTTTTAATATCTATTTTAAATTAAAGGGGAGATATGTTTCATATTATAATTTTAAAGTAATATAAGTGTGAATTTCCCAGAAATTTCATCACTATTTGGATACAAAAAAGTGGATGAGGTTTTGTTGTAGATTAATTATGATGTATTAACCTATAAAATGCATGTATGGGTATTAACATAGTTATTAACTTAGGAATCAGTAATGGAAACTTACAACACACATTGTTTTTGACACTACATTATACCAAGATAATTATCATTGACTTTACCTTCTATACTATATATTCTAATATTATATTTTTGAAAATATATTAAAAATTATTTATTTTAATTTAATTATGTAAAATAAATAATATTTTAAAAACTAATTTTCAAAATATGTTATATTGGAATATTTTATTTTCCTTTATCTTATAATTTTATCTATTTATTCTGTGTTTGTGATAAAAAAGATCAACTATTATAAATTGATTTGACTTAAATTATCTAAATCACTAATTATTTATCTTGAAATTAAATTCCTTTTCTATTTTAGTATATATATAAGAACATAAAGATATGTTTTTAATATAATGACTAAATTCCCGAAAAGAATATTGGTGTGATTCATTAAATACCTGCATAGGCCAATACACACATCTATCTAAAGAATATCCACTATCTAGAGAGTTGTATGACCATTGGACACATGACACTACTAGGCTCACCAACTACCTCTTGGAGGAGAACCATCAAGCCAATGTATATAATAGATGAGTTATATATTTTAAAACTATGTAAACCATTTAGTGGACACCCAATATCTAGCTAGTGGTCCCTGTTTCTTACCTAAATTCCTGATTGAGGATGTCACTTTTTCCCATTAATGATGTTCTATTCCACCTTGACTCAACATTTAGCATCTCTAAATACTAATTTACACCCAAAATACCACTAAAGGGGTCTAGATCCTATTAATATACCCCGAGGAGGAAATAAAACATACAAGAAACCATGATCAATCACCAGATTCCAACATCCAATATATATCTTCATCTTCAGAATAATCTTATGCTTAATTAATAATTTATTTGAACCTCTTATTTGAATCCCTATCTCTCCCTCACTATCACTCATCTAATTATTTAAATAATTTTAATATATTTGTAAGATATTTCTAAAGGGTTTGAATCAGTGATAATTATCTCATCATATTATTATTCTCTTGGGTTCTGAATTCCATTATTGTGAGATATATGATTTTATTAATAAACCACCTAAAAATGGTATCTATTCATTGCATTGGGTTTCATTCTATAAATATTTAATAATAAGAATCTTCTTTCTTTAGTTCTTGGATTCCAATAAATCTAAGGGTCTTTCTTGTCATGGTAGAATAATTATTATTTCAATTTATTAATATAATCCTCTCAAATGATTAATGGTAAGAGATATAGGGACTCATTATGTGTTATTGTTAAACTCTTATATCAAATTAAATTTCATTTACATCTAGATTTATACTATGATTACTATTATATTTCATATTTATTACTCTTACTTTAATTATTTCATTTTATATCTCAAATAAATGTTTATATAATATAATATAATTTATTTTTTAAAATTAAATTCACCCCGCGCCTATTTTCAGTGTACTCTGAAAAACAAATCACTTGACATACTATAAATGATATCTTCTTATGCATTATTATTTTATAAATTATAATTATTTTTAAAATTATTATTCACCTATCAATAAGTATGAATTATAAAGGTACATTAACCATTGAAATTTATTCTAAAGGATTATTCTTTTTAGAAAAAAACCCATCAATTAGAAATGATACACTATTAACACGATACCGTACTATTGTTTAGAAAATGAGACATGTATTATATTTAGAGCACTACCTATCCCATAGTAAATGATTGAAAAAGAATTTAGTCTTAGAAATTGTACTCAATTATTATATAATTCTCCCAGACAATACCGTTTATAATTGTCTCTTCTACATGCTCAACATATAGTCTTCAAGACCTTTAAATAAAAAATTCTATATCAATAGACATTATATATTTATGTTACCATACAAACATTTCAAACAAAACATATAAAACAAAATTATGATATTATAGTTTCCCAATAAATCAGACATATCACTATCACACATACCATATTCATTATTAAAATAAATTATCTCTTCTAAGAATGGATTGTAAGATACCAATCCCACATATATTCAATATTAAGGAGTCTTATAATTAATTTGTACACAATCCTCTATAATACACTAATATAAAAACTATCTTATGATATTCGAAGACGTACCTAATAAAAATGGTGCTCAACACACACAAAACAATTATCATCATCCAACTCTGTCTATCCCTTAGCTATAATACATCTACTCAAAAGGTATTACTTGTGAATTTTATTCTATATGAAAAAATAATAAAGGATATATACATTATTACACTATATAATGGATCTTATTGAGTGTTCAATAATATAACATATTCTTTATAACCATAATATACCTCAATCCTAGAATCAAATACTGATTCCATATTATACCCCTTAACAACATGTCCCTATATAATTTGATTACACAAATATATGGTTTCAGAACAAATATATACACATAATGACTTATGAATTAACTATCCCATTACTGAATTATCATCATATGTATATATGTATAAAAATCATAGTCATATTAATGAAGTAAAAACTTAAAAAATCTTCACTAAATGATTTTTTATT
Source organism: Viscum album (assembly GCA_963277665.1). NCBI lineage: Eukaryota > Viridiplantae > Streptophyta > Magnoliopsida > Santalales > Viscaceae > Viscum > Viscum album. The sequence goes on along the minus strand of OY728151.1, from coordinate 495,485,175 downwards.
TAATATACCTGAAATTAGATATACATGAAAATAATGAATAAAATATACCTAACTTGAAATAATCTAAAAAACTTATTCATAAATAAAAAATGAAAATTAATTCATTTTTATTTATCTTTGAAATTAATTTATAATAATTTCTTATCATAAATTATTCTCCCAAATATTTTCTTCAAAAACCAATTTCTAATCCTAAGGAGACACATACATGTAAGGTAAACCTATGTGTCACATATGATTCTTAACACACACCTAATGGAAATATGGTCAAATAAACTATAAAATAAGCCAAATAATTTATATTATAAAATAATATATCATCTTATCCTAACTAAAATTTTGAAAAAAACAATATTAAATCCAGTATGGCTTTAATTTCCAACATATAAGTGCTATTTAGGCATAAGTTTGGTGTCAATTCTCTATTATAGTTAGTGAAAACTTCTTTAATATATTCAAAATATAGTATGGTAATGAAAATATGTGCCAAATATATTTTGCAACATCCATGTCCATTTAATATGTAATGTTCCCAAAAGAGTCTATTTCTATACATTATCCATACCATCAAATATCTAAAAGGAATATGAATAGTAAAAAAACATATTATAATATAAATAGTGAGATATAACCTAGATATCAGAATATGAAAATTGAAAATAAACAAAGAAACAATATAATAATGTAAATATGAGTACACATTTGTGATTTAATGAAAAAATATAACAATTCAATATAAAACAATCTCTTAATTAAAAATTAAAACTTTTTTATGGCAATAAAGACATAAAACTCAAATTTATTAATCCACCATCTTGAAATTATAATATATAATAAAATTAATCAAAATAAATACAAAGAGGAACCAATGTATAATATGAATCATTACATTGGTTATATAAAAATAATCACATTCAATCTCCTCCAACATAATAACTAAATAAAAATAGGTATTTTACAACCTATAAGTCGAGAAGGGGTGGACGTCCAACAAGGTGTGTCTACTCACTATGAGAATAAATATCAGATAAAAAACAATGGGGGGACCATTAAATTATTCATCACTATATTTAAAATATTTTTATATTTCAACAATTAAAAATATAATAAACAAAAACACTCTCCCAAATATATTTGAAGCTATTTTCTTAAAACTGGTGCATCATCAACCATTCCGAATAAATCCATTATTACTAAATTACATGAAATATATTATAATAACTTCTCTATTCCATTATGATATATAGTAAAACTAGATATTGGTATTGATATTAAGAAAAGATTTTTTACTATGGTTATTTCCTTTTTGAGATTATAAAATAATGAAGGACCTAACTTTTCTCCATAAAAAAGTGATCATATGACACCAAAGGACTTGAATAATAATGTTTAATACACAATGATAGAGGTCCTGTCTAAAATTCATCAACTTTGGGGATTATAAATTAAGCATTTACTAGATCTATATCCGTCCCAAAGAATTTTATCAACAATTTTAATATAAATATGACCTAATAAAAAGGAGATGTCATATAATTTCAAGATAAACCAATAGTACTATGAAAATATATCTCAATACAATCATTTCTCTAGTAACTACTATACTAAATTATTATAGATATTACCTAGAATATTCTATGACATCTATTCCTTATCTTAAATAAATAAAATTTCAACCATGCTAGACCAAGATCATAATACATGTGAAATATATTAAATGAAAGTTAATCTTGTAGGGAAAACAAATAATATCACACAATGACTTACATTCAATATTAAGGTGAACCTATTACCCATATGAAATCCTCCCATTAAAGCACCTCAATTGGTCAAGAAGTGAATAATTTAGATCATCATTCCTCATTATTAATACAAAAAATTATCTACAAGGTGATTAAATATTCAAATTCTCAAACCACACCAACTATATATAAACACATATGAAAGCCTATATCATTTAGTCCTCATAGGAAATTACAACAGATAAATAATATTATATAATACTAAATAATACAATGCTTCCATGTCAAGTCCCATGCTACAATCTCCCTCAATACCCATCTCAATGATAAATCCATAGTTTATATGCCTCACATTGTCAATTATAATAATGATAACCCCAATGAAACATCATTATTAAAGGATAATCTATATACCATAAAAAGATAACCACTCCCTTTTGTATTCCCTTTTGTATAAGGAATTCCATATAAATTATTTTAATGAACCACTCATATGTATTTTATAGATAAATTTCATATTTATTACCATAATTCAATTATATTGATTTAAAATTATCTTTTTATTTTATTTTAGAAATACCCTCATTGTGTGACCGGTATCAGAGACATGAATGAGACAACTGATTCAAAACAAATAATTCAAAAAACAAAAGCAATCACCTCAACCACCTTGGCCACATAACATATTCTATTATGTTGAATTATAAAAAGTAAAATTATTAACAATATAATCATTTAAGGTAATGGAAACCAATCTAATGATCTTGGAGACATTTTATTGATTACCAGATTCCTAAAAATCTCTTATAAAAAATTAATTTATATTGTCTCAAAAAATGGTTCATTACATCAACAACAATACGCCATGGGATTTTCTATCCACATGATTCTTAGAAGTGGTTACTCATGATAATCCTATAAAAGAATAATATAGTATAACATTATGGGACCCTACTAGATTATAAAAATCATTGAGACCCTTTGAGATTCAAAACATGTGATTTCCCTTATTGACCCATTGATGAACCATCACATGACCCTCCTAAAATTACACTATATTGTATAATGTATCAATTTATGATTAAAATTTACATTACATATATAATATAAAAAACATAACAATAATGTTCCTAATTATAGTATATCTATATTAAAAACTATTATACTCAAACATGAATCACATACAAACACTTAACATATATATTAATATTTTATAAATATAAAAAATCAATGTAATAGAAGTAAATTTGAATAAAATTACAGAACAATTTTTCCTCATTAATTATATTTCATTGAATTTAGGAAAACCCCCCAAATTATGGAATTGGCGACAAATAATAATAACGACGATTTAAATCATTAATCAAGGGCTATGTTATACAAGACATGCATGTATGATATTGAATCCATATACATATCGTAGAATAATTATGATATGATCATTTGGTAGAGGAGTGGGAGAATGAGTGGGTACTCACTGCATAATTCATATGGCTTAAAAATAGAGAATGAGAAGTTTATTATAAATTATTTTATGAATTATTATTTTGATAAGATTATAATAAATATTTATATATAAAATGGTTATAGAAGTCATGTACACCATATACCCGGTGGTTATCAAATGTAATTACCTTCCATATTAAATAAATAATTGTGTGTAGTATACAAGTACCTAAGGAATCCAGTGGTGGGTATTTTATTCTTCACTAATAAATATATTACACTAAGAACTTGATGCACCTACATTAGGTACACATGGGTTCCTACAACACTCTATAATAGTATGAACATTTTCCCCATCATTTGAACCATAACATATCCACCGGCACTCCAACCTTGTTTAAATTATCCCATGTGACCACTATCCACCTTTAAAACCACAATCACAAAAAATTAATACATTATCTAAAAAATTTCACTAAGTCAATAGGTACTCATGATACCATAAATTTGGACATTGTATTCTATTGTGAAAAAATTCTCTAGGTAATCAATTTCTATCGATCAAGTTACCAAAAATAAAATAAAATCCTGTTATATTTTCAAGTATATTATTATTAATTTATAGTATAAATAAATATTTAATAAAACTTAAATTGTGTAATATATATATATATATCATACAAAAAACAAAGTCAATGGATGATTTGAATTTTATATTTATATTTTGAACTATCTCTTCAAAAAATTCCAATGAATTTAAATTTTCTTATAGGATCACATAATCTATCTCATATGTTTGAAAAATGTATTCCTCTATTTTAAATAGTAAATAAATTTCCATAGTTTGGTGAAATTAATAAAACTACACATCATTTTTAATTTTTATTAATTTATTCAAAACCATCTATTTGTCTATTACATTGATATAAATAAATTCATTAAATTAACTGCTTTAACAATGGATAAGTGGAATGATAAATATTTCATTATTATAAAACGAATGAAATAAAACATTACATGTAAAAAATTTCAATCAAAATATTATTTTAGTATAAATTATTTTTAGATATTTTAATTTTTCAAGTGAGAAAATGGTTATGTTATCAAAAATAAAATGAAGAACACATTGATGATAAATTTTTTAAAGGATGAATCATAAAAATATTTTAAAAATAATATTTTTAATGGAAGAACTTTAGATAACAAATATATTATTTCAATATAATCCATATATTAAAAATTATTTTTTTAGTTTGATAGGATATGAAATATTTCAATAACTAACACTATGATTATGTTCCTTATATATATAGATATATATTCAATTTTATCTACTTAATATCATTTTTACATATCCCATGTGTATATTTAATATATAATCATGTTCCACTAGAAATTATTCTATATTGTTCCAAGATCATGGATAATCATACATCATTATTATTAAGAATCCAAGTCCCCTTTCCACTATGTACACTAACATATAGAGTTTAAACCCATCTCTTTTCTTTCATCACTCACGTGTGACATAATTTACTATGTTTAAACATGTAAAAGGAATCACTCTCCTCTAGAGTCCCTCATATTTTGATACCATCTTACAATACATCATATTACAATAAAACTATATTGGATCAATATAATTCATTTATAAATTGTTATGATCAACATTAGAAACAACCATATTCGTCGGGTAACCAAATCCACAGCCCTATAAATTTATTTATCAATTCAACTAAAATATAATGTCATCCATATAAATCTATATCTTCCAACCTATACTCCCCCAATTATTTATAAATGTGATCTAAAAAAAATTAATAAATCTAAAAGGTAATAAACTAGTTCTATTTTATTATATTATACTCCCAAGTAACCAATATATGTCCATTCATATTTTAAATATCATATAAATTTATTTATTTTTTTATTATCATATCTCATGAAACTAAACTAATTTCACCATACATATGGTGAATTAAATAATGAATTATAGATATCCACATCATAGTCAACATTTAAATTTTCATACTAAATGAACCTATAAATATATGGATTGTACAAAAAATTCTAAATTAATAAAAATTAACATCTCATGTATGAAATCAGTAAGTGAATATTTTGGAGAAATCACACAAGTAATATGGGTTCATCAAACCAAAACATTGATAAATACCTATCATACATTTATTTCATACTATAAAATACGAGAATGTTCATCACACACATTTTAGAGACTATTTGGAATGAATTATATTTTTAATCTCATAAAATATTGAAATGTCACAAAAAACATTTATAACTCTCAATCATTACTAATATTACAAATAGATGAAAATTGTATCTTTAATAGATATCATTTTAAATAAAATCACATATAATATCATGATCAATTATATAAACCATAATCATTTATATCAAACAAATTCATCAAATGAAATAAATTAAAATCATTAATACATGCTCAAAGGGAAAATTCACTCAAATAGTATTTCAGTTTATAAAAATAGTAGACGACCTATCTAGATAGTCAATATATCAATGTCAATTATGGTCCATATCAATGGATTTTTTGAATATCATTTTAAAACCTCAACCAAAACCTAGAAAAATAATTTTTCTAAACGTTGTTGACACTTCATAAAAATGTTCAATGATGTCACCAATAAATCTCTAGATATAAAATGTAATATTCTTGGTAGTACTAAATTTTAAACTAGTAATAAAACAAAATATGATAATTTAATTTTCATATTATGGAAATGGATAATTTATAACCATTATCTTTTGTTATTTTTCTTTAAATCAAAGTTAATTGAAGTAATTGATATTAAAAAATAGTGTTTTTTTGTTACAAATATTTTTTTATTCATATGTATAATATTCTAAGAATTATAATTTTGTGTTTTCAATATTTCATCATTAAAATTGAAATATATTATTTAATTTATGAAATAATCATTTATAATCAGAGAAGGGTGTTGTAAAACTTTTAATTATGGAAGAAAATCCAAGACATTATCTAAAATTATTTATTCACATAAAACCACAAAATAAATGATTCTACTCCATTAAACTATACATAGTGTATATGAATGAAGGTGACACACAATGGGTTTAATAAATATATAACTATGTTATTTATCTTAAAATATTATATTGACATAGATTATTTCGTCATCAATAAAAAGTTTGTAACGTCATGTTGACAAGGAAAATCACAAAACAACAATTTTTCACATAACCTAAAAAATTAGTTACAAGAGAATAAATTTTAAATATATTCCATATAATTATAAAAAATAGTTAACGGTTGACTATAGTTTTATTATCATTCTCAAAAATTACAAAAATAAAATAAATAGTTCAATTTAATATATGAATTCATGTCCTAATGATTCGTCCACTATCCCCTTTATGGTAATAGTATCAATGTAAAGAAATATGAAATATGAAAAAAGGAAAAAAATGATTCAATAAAAATAGTATAACTAATAATGATGATTATGGTGAAAACATGCGCATCATACAGTGGTAAAAGTTTGATATGATATTTCCCAATTTACATACATTGAAAAAAAATATTTTCATCAATAGTCAAATGTTTTTAATTTACTAATTATTATCATTAATATTATAAATGTTTTTAACATAGAGAAAATATCACTAAAAAATATAAATATTTAATTTTATATATGAATATACATACTATATCACCATGAATAAAATTTAAAAAGTTCAGTTTGAGATAAATTAACCTTTATCATAACTACACACTCCTTGTTAAAGCTGGATGATAATAAATTTCTTCCTCAAAACAAAGGGAAACGACTATCGATTCCAGAGAGTTAGACCATACGTAAAATGAATTACATTTTCTTATTACCTTAAATTATATAATACTATAAATCATTTTCTATAATCTATGGAGAATTTTTATTTGAATAATATCATTTATAATTACTCATAAATCATTAATGGATTTTGATAAACTAATCAAACTCTTAATTAATACATCTTTTAATATTTAATCCTGAAAAATGATTATAAGTAAACTAGAATCATTCAGGAGTAAATTTGAAATATTTTATGTAGGTGAATTATTAGATATTTATCATTGGGAAAAAAATATTAATTTCATTAACATTGTTTAAAACATTCACTAAGATATTGATAAAAAAATATGTATAAAATTCCAACGTCAAATGTTTTTAATACCTTATAAAATAATGATTATTACCATATAGAACAAAAATAAAATTAATACATTAAAAACAATATTGAAAAATTATGGAATTGAATAAATATGGAATATATGATTTATTAATTTTAAATAACACCTAAAAGGCATCAGTTGTTTATTGATAATGTTATTTAGGTGAATTTTTTTAAATATATTTTATAATGCCCTGACCCCAGAAGCCCAGAGTTAGTGAGTTATTATATAACATTGGCATGATCACAAGGGATCAAGTCCTGAAAGACCGATCAATTTAGTATCTTTGGAAGTACTAGATACATATATAACTTCTACATTACATTAAAAAATTAAAAACAACAACAACATTTTCTCTATTGACCACATTAATATCCCTTAGAATATCCCTACAGATCAGTCATAATATACTACTTTTCATCTTGGAAAAAATAAAACATAGAAAGGGGTGAGCTCAGATTCTCAGTAAGGATAAAAATATACTGAAAACATTCATAAATAAATATAAACATTTAAGGAAATGTATAAGACTAAAACATTAGCCTTTTAAACATAAAATTCAACACAATATGGTAATTATAGATCAAATAATTCTATTTACTTATTCACATGGATATTCTACTAGTCGAATAATCACATGCAATATCAATTGTCAATTTTATAATGATGGAATTCATAATGCTATATTTCATAACCACATAGTCAAGGACTTATACCCAGACAACAAATATTATTTTTTCATGGCCTTATGCCAGGACACTAGTTTGTCTCATGTGACCTACTGATGCATCGAGGAGCTATAACGGGATCCACCTGTCACTTACTAACTCTAATGCATTCCCCATATGAAAAGGTTTAAAAATAACAAAAACATTCGTATTAAAAATATCATAAAAAATGTTAATACATGAACCACAAACCATGAATGGTATAAAAATAACACATCCATAGTAAAACATGTCATAACTCATTCAATACAATATGGAAGATTGTATTATAATAAATCAACCTCAATCAAGAATAATATCTAGTAAAGGATGTTTACATAGTTGAAAATGATCAGTAAAAACCTTTGAGAGAAATACCCCTTTTTCATGAAATCATTTTAAAAGTCATACAATTTATAAAGGAATTTATTTAAAAGTTATTTTTGAAACAAAGTGTCCCATACCACTTTGAAACTTTTGAAAGGAATAAACAATTTAAACCATTCATGTCCATATAAATAAATCCTTAAAATTATTTGAAAACATGGATATTAATGAGAAAGGTATATAAGAATAAATATTTAAAACATTTAAAATGATGTTTTCGTAAAAGAGTCCCTTAAAAATAATCCCTTTGAAAAATATTTAATAAAACATGGATATGGATAATAAATATTTCCTAGTAGATACTTATGTAAAAAAACCTCGGATAATAAAGAGATTGTGAAATTAACCCTTACCTTTTACTTTTCCTTGACCAAGGGTAGGTTAACCTCTTGTATTATGGTGAAATAATTTTTATTAAATAATACAAGAACCATATACATTAATATGATATTATATATGATCTTCTAATATTGCTTTGTTAATGATATTTCAGTAGTATCATCATTTTAAGTGTTAACTGATTCATTTTCCTTTATATGCATTGTTACACAATTCATGTTTGTTATGGATAGTATGAATATTATTAATATACCTAATGATATCAAGTCTTTAAACATTATTTTTAATCATAAAATGAAAATTAGTCTTGAATGGTTATGATGGGGAATGACATCTCATCGCGTCGTGGAGACGGTAAGCCGTACATACGCACGAGCAACAATATCATTATTCTGATGGTGAAATCAAATATAATTGGATGGTATATAATATATAAATAATCATTAACAAGTTATATTTATTATTTACATCAGTTATACTCATTATTATACCCATCCAAATAATGAAGTGTTTGAATAACAAACTACACCATGACGTGGAGACGGTAAGCCATACGTACGTACATACATATGGTGACTTTGTCATTTATAGGATGGATAGAATAACGAATATGGTTGTAACATATTTATAATTACATCACTTTATTTAGTAGGTACTGTAATTCTTTTTTGTTTATAAACAACAAAGAAAGAGGAAGTGGAAGAAGAAAAGAACATGAAAGAGGGTGGTGAAATTATTACCTTTTCTTCGGGTGTTTCCTTTTGAGTTGATCAAAAGGGTTTTTAAAGCTGGATTTATAATAAAAGTAAGGCCTCTAGGTTTAAGTGAGGATATTTTAGAGGATATTTGGGTAGGTTTTGGCTGAGCCAAAAGGATTTGGAGGTTTGAAATTAAGAAAAGGGGAAGTTCCCTTTTATAAGAGGGGGGGGGCACTTTACTATATAATTAAAATATTAATTTATTATACAATCATATTCGGTTTATAATGGATAAAAATGTAACACCCCGAGATTTTATGAAAATATTTTTTTTAATTTCATTAATGTCTTGTGTTTTACGCTACACCAAAAGGAGCTTGCACAGCACACATCCTTGACTTGGATTGCATTACACGCAATCACGACCTTCCATGATAGCGTGTGTTGTACGTAATACTGAGTTTCGCTAAACAACGATATGTTATATGAACTACCCATTATGAATATTATCAACTAAATTTTTAATTTTATAACATTATTATTCATCTTACACATTTTCCAGAACATAGTATGAGAAAAAAAATCAATTTTTCGAGTAAAATAAGTAATTTTCAAAAAATGTAGTTTTTCCGCCTTTTGATGGGGCACCCAATTTAAATCTTTTTTTGACTTGTATATAAGTTCAATTTGAAAAAATAAAATTCTTCTTTGGAATCAGGATATAAAAATTTACTTTGGATAAATTTTTCATATTATTCTGATAACTTTCATATTTTAATGAATAGTAAAAACACGCTATATTTTAATTAAAAACAATTTTTTCATCACAATAATTTATATGCATAGATTATCTTTTTAACAGGGTTTAAAGTTCAATTATAATATATTTTTACCATTTAATCCAATGTTTTTCATTGGAATTAATTTCACTTTGAAATTGGATATAAACAAGTATCAATCTTTTGATTATTTTTGTTTCTTAAAAACATGCTATTTGTTTTGATAACGGGAATTAAATTTAAAATTAATTAATTCCACTTATATGTTATGAATTTGAAAAAATAGAAATCAATTTTGAATTTGGAATATAAAATAATGATTTGGCTGATTTTTTGGTATTTTTTTGAAAAACTTAAATTTTCGATGAATAGTGAAACCACTTAGCGGTAGTTAAAAAACTGACTTTTTTTAATTTAAATTAAATTTTACCACTTATGTGAATTCAATTTCAAAAATCCGAGAGACATGGTTAATATCAAGGACTAAAATGTGGTTCAATGAGAAGAAAATAATTTTTTGTGAATAGTAACTTTTAACTTTTTTTTACCTCGATTAAAAGTAAATAGGATAATTAAGGGTAAAAATGATATTATTATTATCCTAACACAAGTCCTAATTCTACTGGATAAGTGAAATTAGACAAAAAACAACCTTATGAATAAAATATGACCATTTATGACCACATGGATTAGATTAGGACACTTAATATTAATTTATTTAAAGAAGGGTTAAAATTGTTAAAATCAATGTTTAATAAGTAAATAATTTTTAATATAGAGTTATTCATAAGATAAATTCGACTATAAATTTTCATTAAGAAGATAAAATGATTTCCTACACAATGGTATATTATTTATATTTTTTAGACCTTAAATAAATTAATTTATTTATGACACAAAGATGATGCAGTAATTATCTTATTAATAAAATATTAACATAATTGATGTTATAAATACCCAAATAAATGTAATTTGAGACTTTTTATAAATTCAAAAAATTTTCTAGGTTAATATGACATGTTATTATTTATTTAAGTAACTATTTTAGAACTAATCATGCTGTTATGAGTTTCACAAAAATCAAGTTCCAAATAGTGTCAAAATTGACATAAAATAGTTTTTAAAACAAATATTATATTATTAATTGTTATTTTATTTCTAAAAGTCTAAGTTTCGGAAAAATGACTTATATAAGGATATATATATTAATAATTAACCACTTGGGGTTCTTTTGGCTTGTTATAGTAAGTTTATTAACCTTATAGTGTAAGAAAACAAGAAGACACGGTAAAAGTAAAATTATTTAACTTAAAGTTAAATCTAAATGATAAGGTTAAAATAGGAACCTAAACTTGTCTAAATTCTATTGGATGAGATGATTTATACCCATACCCACCTTAGATTAGAAATAAATCAATTTGGTGCTATTAAAAATCGAATATGACTTTATAATAAAATAATATTTTTAGTTATTCTAAAGGTTCCCCTCTCCTCCCTTATAAAAGGGCACCTCCTCCCTCTCTTCCTCACACCACTTTTAGCCTTCAAGCTCGGCCAAACCCTGCCACATTCTCTTCTAAACTTCCAACAAAACATCCTAGAGGTTCTGGTCTTCTTCAAAGACCAATTTTAGTTCCTTAAGAGGAGGTCTCAAAGAGGTGCTTCAAAGAAGAGGTAATGTCCGTTACCGCTTCTTCCAACTCTATTTCTTCTTCCACTTATTCTTCTTTAGTTGTTTTATTATGAAGTAATAACATCAGTATAACTCATATACTGATATTTTATTATAATTATGAAACAACCCTATTTCACCATCTATCCATCCTACGGAAAACGAAATCACCACACGTGCGTACGTACAGAATACCGTCTCTACGCCGTGGTGAAATCTGTTTTTCTACAAACACCTTACATGGATGGGTATAATTGTGTAAAAAATAACTATATATGGTTATTATAACATCATAATGATTCTGATATATTATACCATCCACTCCAATTCTATTCAATAATTATGGGAACAACATCATCGCTCGTGCGTACGTACGGACTACCGTCACCACGACGCAATGAGATTCATTCTCCATGTTAACCATACATGAATGATCATAAAGTTTATATAATGAATAATAATGAAATATATGAAATAATAATTCTACTGGATTTATGTATATATATATTTATGTCAACTATTTAGTTTCATTCAATTCAATAAGGAAACGAAAACAACATTCATGCGTACGTACGACCTACTGTCTCCATGAACGGTGTATTTCATTCCTTTTATCAATCTATAATATATATATGTATATGATGAATATATATTATATATAAATCATTTTTTACATTATGGAATTACTTAAATCAGGATATAAGTAAGAATATCAAGAACGACAAGTCGAAACACATACAATAAATGAAATGATTTTACCCAAAACTCTTCTTTAACATGGAATTTACAAAAGAACAGGTAATATAAAGTCATAAGTGAAACATATATGATATCATAACAATGAATCTGATTCTATAATAAGTCAATGAAATTATTTAAATCATTATACAGGAGGTTTGGATATGTATGAAGTATATTGGACCTAAGGTAAGAGATAATTTTGCAAATCTCATTTTTATCCGATATTGCTTATCCGTAAGTATTTACTGGGGTTATTTCTATCATCCATGTCCAAGTTTTATAAAAATTTATTCTTGTATGTTTAATGTTATTTTTACCCATTTTGACTTTTACCCCTTTTTATGGAAGGAATTTTCTTTTATTTACCCTACAAGGTACTTTTTTTGAATTTTTCGACAAAATTACGAGAAAAATGTTTTTTTAACATATACGGCATGAAAGGATTTTTACGGTTTTATAAAGCCTTATTTTAATGAAGCTTCCTCAAAAATATTTCATGACTATTTTCAACAAAATCCTTTTCTTTTAAAATTGCATGAAATTTTGTGAAAAGAAAATTATTCTGAAGAAGAAAGGATATTTTCCTCAAGAATTCATTTCAAGTGTTTTATCAAAACCATTTTTCATCTAAGATGAAATTATTTCATATGTGTATGTTTCAAGTATAATGTCTCTATTTTTTACATGGTTTCACTTTACTTATTATTAAATGATATCCATTTCTTTTATATGGATTATATAATGATGGGATGATGTTTATGAAATCCATTTTCTTTATTGGGTTATTATGAAGGATGTATGTTTATTTTGTCGCACAAGTAAGAATGATTTCATTATGAGACTGGTGGGACCTATATATCCCTCCAATGAATTGGGTGAAGATTTATATCTCATGAGATAGACATGGCTGGAATGACAAGTTAAACCGGTTCAGTAATACAGGACTGGAATGAGGAGAGAACTCGATTCCGAAAGGGACTTTTTCCACTAAGATGGTCTTGGCAGCAATGCCTCGGCTACTATGGAAATCATATCATGTGATTAATGGTTTTCCACAATTACATGTTTAACTCCCATGCAATTTTATCATGATTAATGTTTTTTTATGATCTACACCTTACGTACTTCCATGATTTATGTCATTTCTCAAGATTATTATGTTTAAATATTATGTTCATGTTTTGAAGTTCAAATATATATGATTTTTTTTATTTTATCCATGATTACCCTTACTGAGAATTTGAGCTCACCCTTTTATATGTTTTATTTTCCCCAGGATTTAAAGAAATTTTTTAGGTAAGAAAACAAAAAGGGTAAGATCTTATGGGAGATGTTGAAGATCTTTCACCACGATTAGAAGATTATATTCTGAGTTTCCAAAGACACTAAACTATTATGATCTTTGTGTGTCTGTTTTTGTTATGTATTAAGTAGTCCGCTAAAGTAATGTAATGTCCATGTACATCAAGATTCAGGTCTCTACAGTTGGTATCAGAGGAAAGGTTTAGTCAACATTTGGAAACTAGGATGCAAAAATGTTAGTGAGATCCCTAGAGATATTTCTAAGGTATGTCTAGGGATGTCCCTAAGGATAAGTATACGTATAGGATATAGTCCTAGAACTACGGTAACGATCTTAGAATTTAACCTATGATGTTAGATATTGAGGGTGCTCCCCCTTTACTATGTTGTTTTCCCTAGCATGATTTTTTCCTCTCACACTATTCTTTTTGGGTTTTAGAAAATGGTTGGAAACGGGAAGATTCAGACAATGGAATGATATTATTCATGAGAAACCAAACGAAATGGGATTTGGAAGTCCAAACATCGTTATTATTCCTAATCAGAAATCTCATAATATGATCAATAATCTCAACTTTGGTAAGTTTCCCGACTTAGATAATAAGAGAAATATGGGGTTTCATGATGATCATAGAGGAAAGAAAGTTTAATATCCCTCATGAAAATCATGTGGGAAGAGGAATCGAGGAGATTGTTTCAAAGGAACTGGAAGATGCTTTGGGTGTGGAAAAGAAGGACACAAAGCCGGTAAGTGCAAAGGAAAAGGTGCAGTTAACACCATGGATGAGGATAATGGTATTTCTACGAGATCAACAATGGATAAATGTTTTAAATGTGGAATGTACGACATTATGCAAACCAATGACCTAAGGGAAAGTCTCATGAAGAGAATCAGTACGGTCGTATGGGTAGTATTTATGTTGTTGATGATGAAGAGACTAAAAATGATATGTGAGATGAAAGAATTGTTGAAACTCGATCAATGGTTTAAGAAGGTAGTGGAATGATTACTTGTTTATCAAGTTTAATGTTGTATAAGTAATCTCATGGTACTATGGAATAAAGAGACATCTAAGGATTGTTACAATGTTGTATTTCCTTAAGTTTTGAAAGTGTATGATTAATGGTACCAGTAACCATGAAAGGTTATTCAGATATTTTTGGAAAGTAGATGATATGCGAATAATGAAGGGATAAGGAGAAAATTAAATGTTTGATAGTATTCATGAGTTCATGACTGATATAAAGAGAAGGTTATATCATGGTTTGAGTATATAGAATTTTTGGATTTTGGTATGTGGAAAGAGTTAACTTTTGACAACATTCATGTTTTCACTAAGGTTTAATGGGTATTCATGTTTCAAGAGAATACATGATTAAGGTATTCACATGATTGGAATGTGACCAATAAGATATATGGGGGATAAATGATGGTATTCACATGATTGGTTGATGACATTTCAAGTAATTGTTTTCTTTATACTATGAGCTTGGACTGAAGTATTTTAGATAAGCCTAAAGATTGGAATGGATTATGTTGGACATAAGTTAGTATTGTTTAAGGATAGAACTTTTATCAATATTATTGATGGGATGTTATAGTAATGTAGTTTTAGAAAAAGGAAAACCTGCAGGATGGGCGACAGCCCACTGCGTCGGACAAGGTTGTGGGAATCGAACCCACAACCGAAGTGCGACTGGCCTTTTCACCTACCACTGGCCTACCGGAAGTCCCTGTTTAGTAGAAACTAGTTTTATTATATTAAGCACTATGATATATGAAGTATAAGTCCATTTTAGGAACCATATATGATTAATCTCACTAAATATGGACTTATATATTTTTGATAACTTTTATAACCTTTTGTTTGAGACAGATGGAATGACCCATCATTCTATCACATGATCTGCTAACACTTCACGAATGACAAATTAAACTTCATTTCTTTAAGAGATGAAGTGGAAATTGTCCAAATAATGACCAACGGTGAGACTCTACCAAAATCATGAAAGTATTTCTTCTAATTCCAATTTCATCAACTTTGGGGAAATGATTTTGAAAACCAAAAATGTTGTCCTAGTGACCTTATATCCGATGAATCAGATGGTACCTTAGATCATCACAAATCTATGGCTTTGTGATTGATGGCTTTTTTATAGCCATGTTCTCTACCACTCTCCATCAGAACTTGATGGTTAGAGTTTTCTTCCATATCCATATTTTCACCTATGTTCTCCTACGTGGAAACCCAGTGATGAGTAAATTTGGGTAACCATTACATTTCATACTTTAGTTTTTAAAGCCAAGTTTTGGTATTCCTTTTTACGATGTGGGTTTCTATTAAACAAAATTTCGAGTAGTAAACCATTTATAACCCCGACGAATTTCGAGGGTGAAATTCATTTTAAGGTGGGTAGAATGTAACACCCCAAGATTTTATGAAAAATAGTCTTTTTAATTTCATTAATGTCTTGTGTTGTATGCTACACCAAAAGGAGCTTACACAACACACATCCCTGACTTGGATTGCATTACACGCAATCACGACCTTCCATGATAGCATGTGTTGTACGCAATACTGAGTTTCAATAAACAACGATATGTTATATGAACAACCTGTAATGAATAATATCAACTAAATTTTGAGTTTTATAACACTATTATTCATCATACACATTTTCTAGAACATGGTATGAGAACAAAATCACTTTTTTCGAGTAAAATAAGTAATTTTCAAAAAATTTAGTTTTGCCGCCTTTTGATGGCGCACCCACTTTAAATATTGTTTTAACTTGTCTATAAGTTCAATTTGACAAAATAAAATTCTTCTTTGGAATCAGGGTATAAAAATTTACTTTGGATAAATTTTTCATATTATTCTGATAACTTTCATATTTTAATGAATAGTAAAACACACTATATTTTAATTAAAAACAATTTTTTTCGTTGCAATAATTTATTTGGTTAGATTATCTTTTTAATTGGGTTTAAATTGTAATTATAATATATTTTTACCATTTAATCCAATGTTGTTCATTAGAATTAATTTCACTTTGAAATTGGATATAAACATGTATCAATCTTTTGATTGTTTTTGTTTCTTAAAAACATGCTATTTGTTATGATAACGGAAATTAAATTTAAAATGAATTAATGGCACTTATATTTTGTGAATTTGGAAAAATAGAAATCAATTTTTGAATTTGGAATATCAAATAATTCTTAGGCTGAATTTTTGGTATTTTTCTGAAAAACTTCAATTTTTGATGAATAGTGAAACCACTTAGTGGTAGTTAAAAAAACTGACTTTTTTTAATTTAAATTAAATTTTACCACTTTTGTGAATTTAATTTCAAAAATCCGACAAAAACAGTTAATATCAAGGACTAAAATGTAGTTCAATGAGATGAAAATAATTTTTGGTGAATAGTAACTTTTTACTTTTATTTACCATGATTAAAAGTAAATAGGATAATTATGGGTAAAAATGATATTATTATTACCCTAAAACATGTCCTAATTCTATTTGATAAGTGTAATTCAACCAAAAACAACCTTTGGAATAAAATATGAACATTTAGGCCCACTTTGAATAGATTAGGACATTTAATATTAATTTATTTAAAGAAGGGTTAAAATAGTTAAAATCAAAGTTTAATAAGTAAATAATTTTTAATATAGGGTTATACATAAGATAAATTCAACTATAAATATTCATTATAAAGAAAAAATTATTTCCTACATAATGGGATTTTATTTATATTTTTTAGACATTAAATAAATTAACATATTTATGACACAAAGATGATGCAGTAATTATCTTATTAATAAAATATTGACATAATTGATGTTATAAATACCCAAATAAATCTAATTTGAGACTTTTTATTAATTACACTAATTTTATAGGTTAATATGACATGTTATTATTGATTTAAGTAACGTTTTTTGAACTAATAATGCTGTTATGATTTTCACGAAAATCATGTACCAAATAGTGTCAAAATTGACATAAAATAGTTTTTAAAACAAATATTATATTATTAATTGTTATTTTATTCCTAAAAATCTATGGTTCGGAGAAATGACTTATATAAGGATATATATATTAATAATTAACCACTTGGGGTTCGTTTGTCTTTTTATAGTAAGTTTATTAACCTTATAGTGTAAGAAAACAAGAAGACACGAGAAAAGTAAAATTATTTAACTTAAAGTTAAATCTCAATGATAAGGTTAAAATACGAACCTAAACATGTCTAAATTCTATTGGATGAGAGGATTTCGACTCATACCCACCTTATCCTCGAAATAAATCAATTTAGAGCTATTAAAAATGGAATATGACTTTATAATAAAATAATATTTTTATTTATTCCAAAGGTGCCCCTCTCCTCCCTTATAAAAGGGCACCTCCTCCCACTCTTCCTCACACCACTTTGAGACTTCACGCTCGGCTAAAACCTGCCAAATTCTCTTCTAAACTTCCATAGAAACATCCTATAGATTCTGGTCTTCTTCAAAGACCAATTTTAGTGCCCTAAGAGGAGGTCTCAAAGAGGCGCTTCAAAGAAGAGGTAATGTCCGTTATCGATTCTTTCAACTCTATTTCTTCTTCCACTTCTTCTTCTTTAGTTGTTTTATTATGAAGTAATAACATCAGTATAACTCATATACTGATATGTTATTATAATTATGAAACAAACCTATTTCACCATCTATCCATCCTACGGAAAATGAAATCACCACGCTTGCGTACGTACGGAATACCGTCTCCACGCCGTGGTGAAAACTATTTTTCCACCAACACCTCACATGGATGGGTATAATGGTGTAAAGAATAAATATATATGGTTATTATAACATCATACTGATTCTGATATATTATACCATCCACTACAATTCTATTCAATAATTATGGGAACGATATCATCGCTCGTGCGTACGTATGGACTACCGTCTCCACGACGTGATGAGATTCATTCTCCATGTTAACTATACATGAATGATCATAAAGTTTATATAATGAATAATAATGAAATAATAATGATACTGGATTTATGTATATATATATGTATGTCATCTATTTAGTTTCATTCAATTCAATAAGGAAACGAAAACATCGTTCATGTGTACGTACGGCCTACCGTCTCCATGAATAGTGTATTTCATTCCTTTTATCAATCTATAATATATATATGTATATGATGAATATATATTATATATAAATCATTTTTTACATTCTAGAATTATTTAAATCAGGATATAAGTAATAATATCAAGAATGACAAGTCGAAACACATACGATAAATGACATGATTTTACCCAAAACGCTTCTTTAACATGGAATTTACAAAAGAAGGGGTAATATAAAGTCATTAGTGAAACATATATGATATCACAAAAATGAATATGATTATTTAATAAGTCAATGATATTATTTAAATCATTATATAGGAGGTTTAGATACGTATGAAGTATATCAGACCTAAGGTAAAGGATAATTTTACAAATCTCATTTTTATCCGAGATTGCTTATTCGTAAGTATTGACTGGGGTTATTGATATTATCCATGTACATGTTTTATAAAAATGTATTCATGTATGTTTAAAGTCCTTTTTACCCATTTTTACATTTACCCCTTGGTATGGAAGGAATATTCTTTTATTTACCCTACAATGTACTTTTTTTGACTTTTCTGACAAAAGTACGAGAAGAATGAATTTTTTAATGTGTACGAAATGAAAGGATTTTTAGGGTTTTATAAATCCTTATTTTCATGAAGCTTCCTCCAAAATATTTCATGACTATTTTCAACAAAATCCCTTTCTTTTAAAATTGCATGACATTTTGTGAAAAGAAAATGATTTTGAAGAATGAAGGATATTTTCCTCAAGAATTCATTTCAAGTGTTTTATCAAAACCATTTTTCATCTCAGATGAAATTATTTCGTATGTGTATATATCAAGTATAATGTCTCTATGATTTACATGGTTTCACTTTCCTTATTATGAAATGATATCCATTTCTTTTATATAGATTATGTAATGATGGGATGATGTTTATGAAACCCATTTTATTTATTGGGTTATTATGAATGATGTATGTTTATTTTGTGGCACAAGTAAGAATGATTCCATTATGAGATAGGTGAGACCTATATATCCCTCCAATGCATTGGGTAAAGATTTATATCTCATGAGATAGACATGGCTGGAATGTCAAGTGAAACCGGTTCAGAAATACAGGACTGGAACGAGGAGTGAACTCGATTCAGAAAGGGACTTTGTCCACTAAGATGGTCTTGGCAACAATGCCTTGGCTACTATGGAAATCATATCATGTGCTTAATGGTTTTCCACAATCAAATGTATAATTACCATTCCATTTTATCATTATTAATGTTTCTTTATGATCCATGCCTTATGCACATTCATGATTTATGCCATTGCTCAAGATTCTGATGTTTAAATATTATGTTCATGTTTTGAAGTTCAAATGTATATGATCAGTTTTATTTTATCCATGCTTACCCTTACTGAGAATTTGAGCTCACCCTTTATATGTTTTCTTTTCCCTAGGATTTAAAGAAAGGTTTTAGGTAAGAAAAAAAAATGGGAAGATCTTATGGGAGATGTTGAAGATCTTTCACCACGATTGGAAGATTATATTCCGAGTTTCCAAAGACATTAAACTATTACGATCCTTGTGTGTCTGTTTTTGTTATGTATTAAGTATTTCGCTAAAGTAGTGTAATGTACATGTACATCAAGCTTCATGTATCTACAAAAAATGAATTTATTTAAACCATTAGCTGGTTATGGGTCAAAATAATTTCAACCAATAGGTTTTAGACAAGTTTAGGCTACCATTTCAACCTTATCTTTTATATTGAACTCTAAGTTAAATAGTTTAACTTTTACCGTGTCTTCTTGTATCGGTACACTATATGGTTAATAAACATATTATAAACCTCCAAGAGAACATATAGTTGTCAATTAATGAAATATATAATATTATTTAAGACCTTTGGCAGAGACTTAGATTTTTAGGAATATTATATCAACCAATAATATAGTATTTTTTTTAAAAACTAATTTATGTCAATTTTGACACTATTTGGTATTTTATTTTTGTGAAAGTCATAAAAACCTTATCACTTCCAAAAAAAATCTAATCAACACAAACATGTCATATTAAACTATAAAATTAATTTAATTCATCATAAGTATCAATTTAAATTTATTTGGATAATTATAATATCAATTATTTTAATATTTCATTAATAAGGCAATTACTGCATCATTATTGTGTCATAAATAAATTAAAATTTTCAATGTCTAAAAATTATAAATAAAATAAAATGATGTAGGAAATTTTTTTATATTTCTAATGAATATTTATATTCGAATTTATATTTTGTTTAACCCTATATAAAAAATGGTTTAGTTGTTAAACATTGAATTTAACACTTTTAACTCTTCTTTAAATAAAATAATAATAAATGTCCTAATCTGATCCCAGTAGACCAAATAGGATCATATTTTATTTCTGAGGTTTTTTTTTGTTGAATTACACTTATCTAATAGAATTAGGACATGTGTTAGGGTAATTATAATATCATTTTACCCATAATTACAATATTTAGTTTTGACCGCGGTAAATAAAATTCAAAAGTTACTATTCACAAAAAATTATTTTCGTCTTATTGAACCAAATTTTACTCAATGATGTCAACCATGTCTCTATTATTTTTTAAATTCAACTCACATAAGTGGTAAAATTATGTTTTATGAAAATTTGCAAATGCTCTTAGAAGGTGGGTAAAAAACGTCAAAAAGTTCATTAACATTTTATACATCTAATTTTATTATAAAACGAATCCAATGAATTAAATTGAAAACATATAGGTAATATATATATATTTTGATTTAAAATAAATTTAAATAAAATACATAATTATTTAAATAAAAAAGTGGGTTTTAAATAATAATGCAGTGTTTTTCACTATTCATCAAAAATTGAAAGTTTTCAGAAAAATACCAAAAATTTACCTTAAGATAATTTTGATATCCCGAATTAAAAAATGAATTCCATTTTACCAAATTAAAAACATCAAAGTTTCATTTTTTAATTTAAAATTAATTTTCGTTGTCAAAAATAAAAAGCGGTTTTTAAAAAAAGTAAAAATTATCAAAAGTTTGACATGTGTTTATGTCAAATTTAAATGTCAAATTACTTATAATGACCTAAATTATATTAAATTATAAAAATATAATATAATTATACTTCAAAACCATTCAAATACATAATTTAACACTATAAATTATTTTGATTAATTTTTTTTTTCAATTAGAACATAGTATTTTTCCACTATTCATCAAAATATGAAAGTTTTCAGAAAAGTAGATTCTTTTTAAAAATAAATTTTTATGACCCGCTTCTAAATAAGAATTTTATTATTTAAAATTTAATATAAAAGTGTAAAATATTTAATTTAAAAAAAATTCACCATTTGTAGGCGGTAAAATTTCATTTTTGAAAAATACTTCCTTTAACTGAAAAATTGAATTTGTTATTATATTATATCTAAGAAACACAAAATATGGGTGTTAAAATTATATAGAGTATATAAGATTAAAAATGTAGTTAATACTATTCATAACTACTTTTTAACGTATAGTTTGGTAAGTTGTGGTGCGTTCGAACTCGGTGTTGCGTGTAACACAAGCTATTGAATTACTTTAATGAGATAACATACTATAAAATATGGGAGAGTTACATATTTAGGATAATATATTAATGTTATGGAAACATAAATTTTAGATGGAATTAATGAAGTAACTTTAGATATCATCATCTTGAGTTGTTAAGATAAGATTTTTTGAACGAATATATTGTAAATATATAGAAATTCAAGTTTGCCAATAACATATCATATATGAAGGTCCCACTAGTAATGGAATATTAATTGGGGTATCAGTAAAGAATAAAGGAAATTTTTTAATTTTTTTTACATGTATTGTGTCTAATTATTATTTATAATCCATATGTTAGTTTATGACATGTTTTTAAGAAATTTTGAACAATTTTACTTTCATATTAAATCAATATATTTAGAAGACAGGTGCGTAGTTGAAATATAATATTATCATTACCATGATTAAGAATAGGTGAATAAGTATGTTTATTAAGGAACCTAATCTAAATTCATTAATGTGTAGAATATATAGGGTGATAAGAAATAGATTTTAAGGATTCTGTTGAAGAAAAATGTTTTAATCGATGAGTCTAGTAAAATAATAATATAAAGAGTAAGATAAATAATATTTAAATTGCATAAGATCATATACTTTATATGTTGTATAAGACACATTTTTAATTTCATAGAGAATATAAAAAATGAATCTATAACCAATATAAAGATAAAAATGTGGTTACTGTAGAATAATAAGGGGGTATTAGAAGATAAAAAAACTAAAAAATGTTAAAACTATGTGATGGTGAATTAATAATTTTTATGGATTTGAGATATAAATTAGGAAACTAACATCAATATTAATATGTAATGGTTTAGTCTTTATTATTCAGGGCTGTTATAATTTTAAAGACTAAGTGTCGAAGAAAATTAAATTTTCAAGACATGTTTATTTGGGATAAAAGGTGGATGTCATGAACTAGACCATATAACATAGTAACCTAATAACCAATCCAATTGTGACATATCCTGAAGGGTTTTCCCAATCCCCATGGATTGGTGACTAGCACCTAGCATCATTAAAAATGAATGCAGGAACAAATTTTCCACAAACACAACATAAGAAATAGATATAGGTTAGTATACACAAAAGAACAATCAATAGGGAGAACAATACCAGAAGTCATATAAGTATAAAAAAGAAAACATAAATCCATAAAATACTATAAAAACATATGGTAAACAAGCAAAGTCCCAAATGACACAACTCTCTTATCCCAAATACCAATAGAAACTATGACCTCTAAGGGATGCTTTCCCCTTGCTCAAACAAGGCAGGAGGAAATATAAAAACCCCCAAATTCATTAGTGGTGTGTGAGATAAAATCATATTAGGATCTCACCAATGATTCTATAAAAATATTCCAAAATAATTAACCAAAACTTTAATTAAATTTTAAATAATCTTCCATTTCATTTCAAAATAATATTTTTAAAAACCATTCTGTATGTTTTTAACGATAGAAAATAGTTTAAACAAATGGAATAATATACATTATGAAATAAAAAAATTCTATAAATTCATAAGTAATTTGTAAAATAGTTTATAAACAATGGGATATATATCAAATCATTTAAAAATGAGAAACATGGTAATTTTCTATGAGGTACAATAGTTCCTGGTTATGGGATCCCCACAAACTTATATAATTAACATGGAAATGTGCACACATGTCCCTCAGACACTAGCCAAATATAACTAAACAATATCCCAAATGGGATAAGATCTTCCTATACGTTTATGAATGAATTTTAAAGTATCAATCTAGTTCTTGGGAATTCCAATCATAGCATGTTTGTCCCTAATAACTCACTAACTACACATGCTTTCATGTGATCAAACAATAATAAAAAATGTGAAACTTATTTCAAAACTATATAAAATAAAACTCAAACCATTTTTCTATTCAAATATAGAAATTTTCATTGAAATTACAAAATAAAATTTTAATCAAAAAATGACTATTCTAGGATAAAACCAATCGATTTTTATCAATAAAATTTATGTTATTTTATTGAAATCAAAATTAGAAATCAATTTCAAAAAACAATATCACCATTCAATTTCTTAATTCTAAATCCACAATTTAAATTTCATAATTCAATTTGAAAAAATTCTATCGATTTCTTCAAACATTCCACCAATTTAATAGAGTTCGGGGGATTTTCCCCATTTTCATGCTAAATCAATTCAAACTCCCCCAATTAAATAGAATCAGGTTTTTAACAATCCAATTGAAATCGATTAATTTCAAATCAATGAATTTAAAATAAATCTATAAATTTAGGGTTAATCAAATGAAAAATCTAAAGAAGGACCACCTAACTTGTTAACATGGGATCAAAAATCACAAAGTTCTAAATTAGAAACTTCAATGTATAACATCAATAATAAAGATATGAAAATAAAACCTAGATTCATGATCTTAGATAACATGGATTAGATCCTCCAATAAAATAGATATCCATAGGAAGGATAGAAGGAGATATCATGACGTAGATGACATGGAGAAAAATCTTACCCAGAAATGACTGAAAAATGATTTCCAAGATTTGATCCACCATTACAAGGCTTTTTGAGGTCCCAAAAATGGTCTTTGAGAGCTCCAATTATCTAGGGAATCCTGATGGGTTAACTTATTTATGATCAGGGTTCTAAATTGAGGTTTGAGAAAATTTTAAATAATTATCAGATTAATTAAAAGCTGTGTGAATTGTTTCTTGGGTATGGACACATGGTTAGAAAAATTGTGTTCCCAAACTGTGAACCCCTTTCTATAGGGTTTCATCATTTATCTATAGTTTTCATGTTTTTTCAAATGATTCCGCAAACTTGGAAAACCCCAATGCATATTTTTTTATGGTTTTCACTATTAGGGTACATGGATTTAGAAAACCTTGTGCCAAAAATTAATATCCCAAAAGGCCTTAAATATTTACCAAATTTTATATGAAGAACTAGTAAATGAGACCTAACAAAAGCATGATCAGAAGGGGGAATTTGGAGTACCTAAAAATAGTAACATAATGTTACAATATCTACATCATTGAAATTTTCTAAACCTATAAATACTTTTAAGAATCCTATATATCAAAAATTTTATGTTACAATTATCTTATTAGTTCCTCCCTCTCTGACATCACATGAGTATCAGAGTTTTTCTTCCTTAGAACTCCAATGAATGATATTATCCTCCAACCAAGTACTATGGTTTCATAATTTTCTATCCTGACTATATTATTAGTCACTGATAAATTAGGGTTGACATCAAGATCACTCCAGATCACAACATGATATATATTAGGTGAATAATTCTAGAGAATTGAAACATGGAACATATTATGTGTCAATATTATATGAAGTGGTAGTGATAAATAGTAATCAACATTCTAATCCTCTTAAAAAACCTTATAAGGTTCCAAAAAACTAAGAGAAAAATTCCATTGTATCCCAAGCCATTCATGACCTAACCAAGGGGAAACTTTTCAGAACACCTTATCACCAAAAAATGACTCCAACGTTCTTTGATGAAGACCGATATAATAATTATTATGGATATATTCTATCATAATTCTTTGATGAATCAGAATAATCATCTATTCTATCTACTGAAGAAATACCATTTTAACTAAGGAACTTTTATTGGACCCTCACCAAAAAAATGTATATTTACAAGTTTGACTATACAAGTCCTTCGAAGGATTCATTCTGATTGTGGATTGGTAACTATTGTTATATGAGAACTATACCATCTCTAAATGGGAATCCAAAGTCCCACCAAAGTTGATAATGTAATAACATATAATGTCTTAAGGAATCTATATAACTCTTTCTCTTTTTTCCATCTAACTACTGATGGTATAATGTAATTAAACAAACCTAATATCTCATTGCCTCCTAAGGGTGTATCAAAAAATCATATGTAAACCGTGGTTCTCTATCTTAGAATATATCCTATGGAAAACTCCTCAATTGAACAATCTCTTTCAAATAGATGTTTTTCAAAACATTAACATTGGTTGTTTCATGAATGGGTAAGAAATGAGATGATTTAGTCATCCTATACATCATAACCAATATCACATTCTTCTTCTATTGGGTACACAACAATCGAAAAAAAATTCCATAGAGATCACCTCCTTAAAATTTCGGACATGAAGTGTCTATAGTAAACCCAAAGGTTTATGGTTCATGGACATGAACTATTGGCATGCATAAAAGTGCAATAGAAATTATGTAATGTTTTTGTGTCATAACTAGAAAATATAATTTATGCCATATGTCACTGAACATTTTTATATTTCTTGGGAGAAATTCCCACTGAGAATTTTGGAAATCTCCAATCATATATTTCTTGGCCAATAATGGTACAAAAAAACTATATCGATATCAAAAAATGTCCTCCATTGATAATGGAAAATCAATAACAGTCTCCAAACCATTAATAGAGTCTCTAATTATATGGAACTCGTCACCAAACTATTGTTCTTGAATAATCAACTCAAGATGGGTGGAGGTTATTAGGAAACTCTCCAAGGAAGCCTCAACCCCAGATTTCAGGCCTCCAATATGAAACTATAAAAAGATATCCATAATTTTACACTATTCTAATGATTATTTCATGTCTTGGGTTAGATGAATCCTTCTCAAGTAATCGGTGGTGACATTACCTTCCCATGGGGTATAGGCGATAAAAAATTCAAAAGATAGTTTTTATTCCACCCAACACCTCTGGTGGAGACTCAAATATTTTTTAGAGAAGATATAACCCTAGATCTTATCTTATGAGAACATGATGAAAATTTCTATTAAACATTAATGCTAAAGACTTTCAATAACATGCATCAAAACTACAAGTTCAAGGTCATGGGTTTAGAAATTTATCTTGTGTGGCATAATCTACTGAGTTCCATAAGTAATTAAATCATAACCCTACATAAGAGTGCAACCCAAACCAAAACTTGATACATAATAGGAGACCACATATCCCTTAGACCTCTGGAAAATTCAACACCATTCCCGTAGTAGAAATTAATTTCAAGTCAACATTATAATTATCACATCATTCATCACAAGAAAACATTACTCACTTCCATGTTATGGTATTAATCAGAGAATCCAACATTTATAATTCCTTCTTAAACCATTGACAATACCCTACAAGACCCAAGAAGATCTGAATGTTGAAAAAAATACTATTTGTTCCCATATTATAACATCTTTTACCTTTTGACAGTCAACAAAAATTCCATATTCTCACACCATATGTCCCAAGAACATTACATCCCGAATCCATAAATAATAATTTTAATTCATGGAATTATGTAATGGTTTTCTAAAAAATTCTAAGAATACTTTTAAATTGCATAAATTATCTTCCTCATACACAGAGTAAACAAGGATGTCATAAAAAATACCATAAAAGAATCAAGATACTCATGAAAAATCTTGGTTATTAAACCCATTAAGACTATAAGAACATTGGTTAAATAAAATGGCATGAGAAGGTACTTATAATGGTCATACCTACTATGAATATAGTTTTACGAATGGTAAACACTACTAATACCAAAAAATCTTAGTCAGGGGATAACCCCATGACTATTTATTAAATTAATGAAAAAAGATATTGAAAAGGTACAACAATAAAAAAGAGAAAATTACATATCATAATGTCTATATCCATCACAACATCCCTAGTAGAAAGTATCCTCCTATGTATCCAATTCTCATTCTGAGCTTTCATAGTTCTTCCAAACCATAGAATACTTCCTTAGTAGATTCATCCGCTCCAAGGATAAAAGCTCAATGTTTCCAACAGAAGACCTGGTGGACACAAGCTTTGGAAGATAGTAGTAATCCTTCCTCTTCCTTCACCGTGGTGGAACAGTCATAACTTCATGATTCCCATGAATCGTCTTTCTACGGCCCTGAACCACATCACTAAATGAAGGCTTGATGCCACCATCATTCTCCCTATCACCCTTAGAGAAATCTTCCCGTTTATTAGGGATATTAACCTCATGATATCCATATTTCTTTCCTCCATCCTTTTGAAACTGACTGTTAGTGTCAATCACTACTAGACACTTTGGATGCTCAACAAACTCATAAACAACCATTTTACCATACGTCAGAAATTTTGTTTTGGTTCCATCCCCTTAAGAGGGAGCCCCAAGCTGCCTACCAAATCCTTAATTAATTTTAATTTCCACCTTCTCATTCTTCTATTCTAACCCTTGGAAATCATTTCTAGTAGAAATTATGACCTGCACACCTCCATCACTCACAGCCCACCCTGTTCTCCCATTAGCAACTTCTTCATCCCCCAAGGGACCACTAACACAACCAACAACATCCGAAGTTTCATCAAACATGGGTGCTGACCCCTTTAATTCACCCAAAGCCTTCCATTTAGTAACTAACGACACAAAAACTGCTTGTTATATGTCATTTGTGACTACATTGACACCCGGTGGATCTCTTATGTCTCAACCACCAGAAAACTCCTTGGAAGTAGCCTGTTTCACCCCATCCTCTGAGTTCAGATCAGACCAAAGCCGATTGAACACTGCAGAAATAGTCGGGTTATGGGTTGCCCAGGCATAATCCCTCGATTTTGATGCAACCTAGTTCACCACACTCTCTGCATTTCCAGAACTAGTACCCACACCTGATATCATTCTCGGGCTAGGGGACTTATCAAGCCTCTCCCTCAAATCAGAGGTCCTTCTGTTCATTACCTCATAATGAAATTTAAAGCCCATATTCCCCAATAGAAAACAGTTCTAGCAGTAATCCACCCAAGATTAAAAAATGATGTCCTACCTCCATCTGAATTCTTCACCAATGGTGATCTAGATCCAATCAACCGAAGGCCTCACAACATCCACCTCAACATAGAGGCATGGGATAATCGGATGGCTTAAATTGGATGTTCAGACATCAGAATAGAGAAATATACCAACCATATTACCAATAATATGAATAATAGTTGGATTTTGAAAAGGTAGAGGGAGTTGAGATAGACTTACCCATGCCGCTATTGTGGAAGGATAATGATTCATACAAAGATCAAAAAGTAAGCGAAGGAAGAATAAATTATATCCATTACATCAACGAGGGGGTGGGGGGATGGGGGTGGGGGTGGGGGGGGGGGGAATAGGACCAAGCCCTGACTGAATCATCATACAAAGAAAATTGGATCATGGAATGAAATTTGTCAAGAAGACCGACAACCGCACAGTCTTGCAAATACCACTAACCAAAAATGAATCAGTTGAAAACATCAACCGAGGAAATTCGATTATTAAAGTGATCCACCTATTTTAGATCCATATGACTCGATGCATTGAATAACTCTGTCGACGATATTGATAATTGAGGGTCACCAAAATGATGATCAAGAACCTACATGCTTAATGAAATGGTCGACAATTCCAGGAGAAAGCTTGGGTTTGAGAAGGGGATGAATGGTTTCCACGAGTTTGGAGATGGAAACATTGATTACTCTTCCCCCTCCCACCTCTTGGAAGGGGGGGGGGGATCTCCCTTATTCATCTAGGGTTCCTTCATTGTCGTTTCCTCTCTACTATTATCAACTGATGATATCTAGATCGATGATAAATCATTGAGAACTACATTTTCCCTTTCAATTGGTCTAAAATATCATCAATTCGTGTAATAGATACTATTTAATTACCTTATCTTGGATTAGTTTTTGGTAATAAACATGAAGGAATGTGACCCATCATCTTTCATAGAAAAAGAAATGGAAATTCCCAAGGTGAAACACTTAGGGACATAAAGTGTTTCTCATGAATATCATGCAACTGATTCATCAAGTCATTAATTTCGTATGGTTTCATATGTTAAGAAGGAAGAGATACTAGTTGTGTACTAGGATATAAATCAATATAAATATCTACCTCCCTCACTATTAGAAAAATTTAGAAGTCATAATAGACCACATATAGAAACACGACAAAAACTGTAGGGACATAACCTCATAAGTATTCCAAATCCAAATTAAATTTACATTTAGTATTAAATTACCAATCTATAGATTATAATTCCTGTATTGACTAGACATCAGGTTTCATTCTCCATTAAATACATCAAACACCCCATCGGGTGTAGTGGAGGGGACCATTTGAAGATGAAAATCAGTATGATATTTATTAGAAATGATCCAATCCATCCTAAAAATGGTGTCAAGCTGTTTCTTGAGAAGAACCATAAAATACCAAGAATGATCAACATCCTATTAAGAGAAAACATAAGTGGGACTATAGAGAAACTACTCTATATTTGTTCTAAGGGGTGTAATAATATCAATAACCTATGATAAAAGCTCTATATGATAATTCAATAGGATTAGAAATATGTGTTGAAATAAATGATTGAGATACCCCCGAATCAAATAAAGTAGTGACTGTTGATGGAAATATAGAGATGGTACCTTCACAGTCGTTGGACCCGTATTTTCTTCCTCAAGAGACTCTACGTTTGTGTGAAGAAGCTTCATTGAAGATGCCTTTGAACATAACCACTTTTCTCATAAATCATCTGAGTGCACCACAATTTTAATAGAAACTAATGACCATGTTCCACCAAGTGGATAGGAATCGAGATGGAAGATTGTTTTTGGGTGAATCGAGTATCTATAGGTGGAAAATATCTTAGGTGTCTCAGTGAATATCCCCTTTGAGTTCTTGGGTTTTCCAAACTAGTAACAATCAAGGGGCCTCTACTAGACACTATTGGTGGTCTAGAAGAGCCCTGCTATCTAGAACCACCAGATGATTCATCACACTTCCTCTTACCATTAGAGATAATAACACCCCCACTAGGAGAAAAAGGAACCCCCATCAACCATATGATACCATACTTAACCATTTCAACCATCCATTCTCTATCCATCACATCACCATATATAGGACGCTTTAACCAGAATATTTGAGAATAAATAAAATAATAATATCACACACTGAACCATAGAGTCTTAATATTCTAATTCAATAATATCTCTAGTGAAAACATAATAACCCCACTAAAATGGTTTTTGTAACACCTCAAGACTTTATGCGATAGATTCTATTTAATTTGTTTGTTGTCTTGTATTATACGCTACAACAAGATTATATGGTGTAATATGAAACAACGTATTAGTTTTCAGTATATGAAACACTATTCTAGGCCTGTGTTACAAAAAATTTTAAGTTATTTTGATAGAATTAATTTAACACAAGACCAATTATAAGTGATAACTAAATATTATAATCCAACCATTATAATGGAGGGTATAAATAGTATTAACTTCCTTAAAAAAACTATTTAAACAAAAATAAGTGAGTTTATAAAATAATAAATCACTCTTTATGGAATTTATTGGTGAAATATATATGTAATATATTCAATGTAATGTTTTAAATTTATATTATATGTTTTTAATATATGATATAACAACAAATTCAAATTTTCGGATAAACAAAGTATTTTTGAAAAAAATTCTATTTTACTAACTTTTAATGGAAAACAATTTTTAAATCTTGTTTTTGAGAATTTTATAAGTTTTATTTGACATAAATTTTTTTTATTTAGAGTTAGGATATCAAAATTTACCTTGGTTTAATGTTTTATATTTTTCTGATGAAATTCATATTTAATTAATAGTGAAAAATCAGGTATTTTAATTCAAAAATTCCTTTTAGTCTAATTTATTTATATAGTAATACAGTCTTTTTAATTGTTTTTAAAGATTAATTGGATTATTTTTTATCATTTAATCCAATTTTTTTCATTATAAGTAATTTTACATTTAAATTGGATATAATCACTTGTCAAACTTTTTATAGTTTTTACTTCTTAAAAATCCACCTTTTGGTTTTGACAACAGAAATTAATTTTAAATTAATTAATCAAAATTCTGTGCTTTGAATTTGAAAAAATGGATTCCATATTTAGAATCTAAAGGTACAAATTATTTAAATTTTTTACCTTTTATTTTTGGACATTATAGATAGTAACTTCAATAATTATTTTACTTACCCAGGTTAAAGGGTAAATTAGGTAAATAAGTGTAAAAATAGTATTATAATAATATAAAAATAACCTAACATGTGTCCTAATATTATTGGATGAGTAATTTGCGACCAAAAAAATATTTTGGCTGGACTTTTTGAATTTTGGAGCCACATGGTTATGAAAATGACATGTTTTAATATTTAATTTAAAATAAAGGGAAATATAACATAAACATGTATCTTTTTACTAAAATAATTTTCTAGTCTATTTATTTAATTGATATTATTGACTATAAATATTCATTTTAAAGATAATAATATCTCCTACATCATGATATTTTATTTGTAATTCTTAGACATTATTATAAAAATTTATTTATGACACAATTATTATGTAGTGATTACCTTATTAATGAAAGATTCAAATAAATGATATTATAAATAATGATATACATGTAATTTGAAATTTTAGATTCCATCCACAAATTTTATATATTATTATGAAATTTTATATTTGAGTTAATTTATTCTTATCTAATTAATCAAGTTGTAATAGCTTTAATAAAAATCAATTACTAAATAGTATCAAAATTGAAATAAATGAATTTTTAAAACAAATACTATTTTATTAAATGATATATTAGTCATAAAAATATAAGATTCATCCAAATAACTTAAATAATGTTAAAAATTTCAGTAATTATCCACTTTATGTTATATTGGAATTTATAATAAATATATTGATCATATATTTTAAAATTACTAGAAGACATGGTAATATCCAATTTGTTTATCCAATGATTTAAACCAAAAGATAAGGTTAAATTTGTTGAATAAAATTCTCTAAAACCTATTGGTTAATAGGATTTCGACCGATTAACATCATATACTTGAAATATATCACTTTATAGCTATTATAAATCAAAAATAAATTTATAATAAAATAATATTTCAAGACTTTCCTAAAGTGCAAATCCACCCTCTTATAAAAGGCCACCACATCTACCCACTTACTCACACCTCTTAAGCCCCTTGGACTGTCCAATGTATTCTCAAATAATCTCCCAAAATCCATCTATTCCTCCTAGATACCACACTTTGGGCATAAATATATCTTAAATAAAATTTTTTTCAAATCAAAATGAGATACTCTAAAAGGAGGAGGTTTAGATATATACAAAGCATATCAGAACTAAAGTGAGAGATAATTTCAAAATATCATTATTATCTAAGTTTATTTATACATAATTTTTTACTGGGGTATATTTATCATCTATTTCCATGTTTCCTAAATATATAATATTATTTCTATTCTTCTACTATTTTTAAAAGTCAATTTTACCTATTGGTTATTTTTTATTAAATAGTATGTAAGGAATCTTTATTTCATTTTCCTTTCAAGGTATTTTTTGATTTTTATGGAAAGAGTATGAGAAGAATGTTTTTTAATATACACGACATGAACAGATTATTAAGCTTTCATAATGCCTTATTTCCATGAAACATTATTTACAATATTTCATGTCTATTTTAAATTAATATTTTTTAAAATTTCATGAAATTTTGAAAAAAGAAAATGTTTTTAAAGATGAAAAGATATTTTCCTCATAAAATAATTTCAATTATTTTATCAAAATCAAATTTCCATCTACGATGACATAATGTTATTTTTCTATAACTATTATTACTTTTAATTGATTATGTTTATGATAGAATTACTTTTATGAAATCCATTTATTTTATTTGGATTATGATTAAATGATGTTTAAGAAACATATTTTTTTGTTCCTTGTGTTATGCTATGGTCAATGGTTTATGTTTTTGTGTAACATGTAAGAATGATTTCATTATGAGATGGGTGGGACCTATATCTCCTTTCAATTTATTGGTTAATGATTTATAACTCATGAGATAGACATGACTGGAATAGTAAGTAAATATGGTTCAGTAATACAGGGCTAGAACAACAAGTAAATCTGGTTCAGTAACACATGGCTAGAACAGAAAGTAAACCGAGTTCAGTAATGGAATTTATCCACTATGATGGTATTGGAAGAAATGCCTTGGATACTATAGAAATCATATTATGTGTTTTTTTTCAAAATTCCATGTTTTATGCTAATGCTATTTTATCATGGTTAAAGTTCCTTTATGATCTACACCTTTCGTAGTTCCATAATTTGTTTCATTACATAAGATTTTGATATTTAAACTTTATGTTCATGATATTTCATTTTTATTTTTATTCTTTGTTTTATGTTCTCAAAATATTACCTCAATGAAAATTTATTCTCACCTTTTTATGTTTTATTTTCCCCAAGTTATAAAGAATGGTTTTAGGTTGGAAAAAAAGGGAAGATCTTAATGGGACATGTTGAAGATCTTTCACCAAGTTAGACAATTATGTTACAAGTTTTCAATGATAATACACTAATATAGTAATTGGGAGTATATTTTTTTTATTTTATTAAGTATTCTTCAAAAGAAATATAATGTCCATGTATATGAATATTGAGATGTTAGAGTTGGAATCAGAGTGAAGGTTTAGTTATCCTTTGGAAACTAGGATGTGAAAACTTTAGTGAGATCCCTAGAGAAATTTCTAAGGAATGTATTGGGATGTCTCTAAGTGTAAGTCTAACTATATGTTACAATCATAGAATTTTTGTAATGATCATTAATAACCTAGGATTAAACCCAATATTTTAGATATTGAATGTAATCCCCATTGATTACGTTGATTTCCTAGTATGATTTTTTCCTCTCACACTATTCTTTTTGGATTTTAGACAATGGATCGAATCTGAAGAAACTATGTTAATGATCAATGCAATGAGAAATGAAATTATTTTCCACTTTAATAACCAAATTTTATGGGAGATGTAATGGAAAATATTATTTCTATACCCACATAATCTATGAATCATTATAGACTTCCAAATGTGAAGAGAAGGGAACTACATTCTATTGATTCCTTCATGACGCAACATCCACCTTATTTTAGTGGGCCTTTTGATCCACTTTTTTCTGAATAATGGATTAGTACTATTTAGAGTATATTTTACATCCTTCACTATTTGGAACATGAAAAATTTATTTAGGATATTTATCGTTTAGAAGGTGAAGCAGAACAGTGGTGAACTGTAATAAAGAAGACAAAGCGACAAGATGAAATTGAATCCATGGAATGAGACAAGTTCAATAACTTATTTTTCAAAAGTACTTTCCTCATGTTATTAGAAAAAAATGGAAAATTAGTACATTGTGATTAAGAAAAAGGATGATTAATCCATTGATACATACGAGGCAAATTTTACAAGACTTGCAAGGTATTCTTCTGGCTTTATCATCCAACTTGAATGTAAAGTTTATTGATTATTTGGTGGCTTAAAACCAAGTCTTTAAAGGGAATTATATATAAGAGACTTTAGTAGCTATGAAGATATTGCGTGTTGTGCTATCAAGGTAGAAATAGAAGTTGTTTTTTCATATCAATCTCATGGTTTTAATAAGAAACAACATATGGAGTATAAGGGAAACTCTCTAAACAATGGTAAAATGAATATGAATGTTTAATTATGCTAAAACTATGGAAATAAGCACAGTGGAGATTGTTTTAAAGGTAATAGAATATATTATAAGAATGGAAAATAAGTTCATCAATCATTTGAGTGTTGATGATTTTGAAAAAAGGTTTCTAATGATGTGAATAGAGAAAAGACTACAAATAATGCCCCACCCACACTTCAATTATAAAATTGTAAGGAAATGGGGAACTATCCTAACCAATGCCATAATCCAAGGGTTATGGATGATTATCAGTATCAACAACCTCACAAGGAAAATATAAAAGGTAGATCACATGCAATAACTATTGGAGATGTTGATTATGATAATAAAGTGGTGGAATGATTAAGCATTTATGTAATGATTTTACAAAATAGTGTTGTTGAATCTCTTTTATAGTATTATGGAATATTGGAATATCTTTGTATTGGTACATTGTGGTTTTCCATAATTATATGATACCAGTAACCATGAAAAGTGATTTAAATATTTTTGGATAGAATATGATATGTACATAATGAATGGATAAAGAGACAATGAGATGTTTGATAGTATTAATGACCTCTAGACTGATATAAGGATAAAGTTATATCATTGTATTTTTGGTGTGTGTACAGATTTAATTTTGAGAGAATGAATGTTTTAATTAAGGTTATATAGTAATTCTTGTTATTATCATGTTTCAAGAGAATATATTATTTAGGTATTCACATGTTTGGAATGTGAAAACCAAGAACTACCTTATGAGTGATAGGAGATAAATGTTAAGTCGATTTAGTTCCCCTCTTTATAAAGTTTCTTATTTTTTATTTTTAAAGGGATTATAATGTTATCCTTTTATGGATAGTATAATTTACATTCTGATTGAAGTTTGTTAGATTAATGTATTTTCTAAAATAAGATGGAATTATGAAAATTTGATTACATATGCCAACCTTTTTGTTGAGACCAATGGAATGAACTATTATTCTATCACATGATCTGCTAACACTTCAAGAATGAAAAATTTAACTTCATTTCTTTAAATAATTGATGAAGTAGAAATTGTTCAACGCACAGACAATGATGATATTATACCCAAATCAAGTAAGTGTTTATTCTCATTAAACACTCTTGAACTTTAGGGTTAGGATCTTGAAAAAATTTATTTTAGTCCCTTCTTATCCAATGAATGAGATATTTCCTTAAATCATCACATATTTATGGCTTTCTAGTTTTTAACTTTCTCCAAACAATTTT
This sequence comes from Viscum album, assembly GCA_963277665.1. NCBI lineage: Eukaryota > Viridiplantae > Streptophyta > Magnoliopsida > Santalales > Viscaceae > Viscum > Viscum album. The sequence goes on along the minus strand of OY728151.1, from coordinate 495,447,553 downwards.
CTCTATAACTATCCATTATAACAAGATGGTTATATTTTTCTTCTATATCCATGTTTTCACTTTCCACCAGTGTTATACTATGTATAAAACTAGTGATGAGTTACTTTGGGTAACCATTATGTTTCTAACTTTCCTTGATTAAAATCATATTTTAGTATTCCTTTTTGTGATGTGGGTTTCTATGAAAGAAACATTCAAGTAGAAAAACTTTTATAACCCCAACGAATTTTGAGGGAGAAATTCATTTTATGGGGGGTAGAATGAAACACCTCATGATTTTATGAGAAAGATTCTTTTTAATTTATTTTATGTCTTATGTTGTATGTTGCACCAAGATTAGCATGCACTATACACAACACCATATTAGCTTGCGGTATACACAACACTATTCTTGGCTTGTGTTACCCACAATTTAAAGTTCTTTTGACAGAATTCCTTTCCCAAGTGACTAAGTATATGTGATAACTAAATATTATAATTTAGTCATTATAATGGTGGGTATGAATTGTATTAACTTATTTCTAAAAAGCTATTTAAATGAAAAAAGTGAGTCTATAAAATAATAAAATCACTCTTTATGGATTTAATTAGTGAAATATATATGTAATATATTAAACTTAATGTTTTAAATTAATCTTATATGTTTTCTAGATATTATGTAAGAACAAATTCAATTTTTTAGATTAAATAATTATTTTTCAAAAAAATACAGTTTTACCACTTTTTGATGGAGAACCCTTTTTAAATCTAGTTTTTGAAAATTTTATAAGTTCTATTTTATGGAATAAACTTATTATTTTTTATAGGGACATAAGAATTTACCTTGGTTGAAATTTTTGTATTTTTATGATGAAATTTTTATTTTAATGAATAGTAAAAAATACTGCATTTTAAATCAAAACTTTATTTTAGTCTAATTTATTAATATAGGTAGATCATATTTTTAATCAGTTTTGATGTTTTATTGGATAATTTGTTTTATATTTTAATCTAATGTTGTCAATTGGGAGTAATTTCACTTTAAAATTGTATATAAACACATGTCAATCTTTTTTTAGTTTTTACTTCTTAAAAACCTGCTTTCTAGTTTTGACATTGGGAATAAATTTTAAATTAATTAATTCAACTTCGTTGTTTTGAATTTGGGAAAATTGATACCATATTATTAATTATAATGTTCAAATTATGTAAATAGGTGCTGTTTTTTTGTACACTATGAATAGTAACTTCAGAAATTACTTTATTTACCACGGTTAATGGGTAAATTATGTAAATAAGGGTACAAATATTATTATAACAATATAAAACTACCCTAACATGTGTCTTATTCTTATTAGATGATTCACGAGCGACCAAAAAAATATAGATGCTGAACTTTTAGAATTTTGGAGCCACTTGGGTGTGAAAGTGACATGTTATGATAATTAATTTAAAGTAAAAGAAAATATAACATAAACGTGTATGTTTTTGCTAAAAAAATTTTAAGGTTGGGTTATATAATTTATCTATTTGAATATAAATAGTCATTAGAATTATAATAATTTTTCCTACATCGTGTTATTTTATTTATAATTTTTATACATTAAGAAAATAAATTTATTTATGACACAATGATGATGCAGTGATTACCTTATTAATGGAAGATTCAAATAAATGATATTATAAATATTAAAATAAATTTAATTGGAAATGATTGACACCATCCACGAACTTTCTGGATTATTATGACATTTTATCTTTGATTTAATTTATTTTATTCGAATCAATCATGTTTTTATAGATTTAACAAAAATCAATTACTAAATAGTGTCAAAATTGGAACAAATGAGTTTTTGAAACAAATACTATTTTATTAAATGATATAATAGTCATAAAAATCTATGATTCATAAAAATTACTTTGATAATGTTATAAATTTCATTAATTATGAACTAATTTAGGCAATCTTGGTATTTTATAGTAACTATATTTCCCATATATTGTAAAAATACAAGAAGACATGGTAAGAGTCAATTTATTTAAATAAGGGTTAATGCCAAAATATAAGGTTAAATATGTGACCTAAACTTGTATAAAACTTATTAATTGAGAGGATTTTGACCCATCATCATATTATACTCTAAATATATCACTTTGGAGCTTCTATAATTATAAAATAAATTTATAATAAAATATTTATTCAAGAAATTCTAAAAGAGACACTCCTCCCTCTTATAAAAGTCCACCCCATCTGCCTACATACTCACACCTCTTAAACACCTTGGTTGGTCCAACTTCTACTCAAATAATATCACAAAACCCTCCATTCCTCCTAGATACCACACATTGGGAGTAAATCCATCCAAATGAGGCCTTTTTTTCAAATCAAAAGGAGATACTCGAAAAATAGGTGGTTTGGATACATACGAAGCATATTGGAACTAAGGTATATGATATATTCACAATATAATTATTATAGGAGATAGTTTATATATATGTATTTACTGGGGAATATTTATCATACACATCTATTTTTCCTAAATGCATAATATTATTTATATTCTTCTACTATTTTTTAATGTCAATTTTACCTGTTGGTGAATTTTTACTAAATGGTATGGAAGGAATATTTCATTCAATTTTCCATATAAGGAACGTTTAAAATTTTCCAAAAAGAGTACGATAAGAATTTTATTTTTAACTTATACAGAATGAATGGATTCTTACATTTTCATAACACCTTATTTCCACAAATCATCCTTTACAATATTTCAAGTGTATATTCAATTAAATTCGTTTTTTATAAAATTATGTGGAATTTTGAGAAAAGAAAATGTTTTTGAATAAGAATGGATATTTTCCTCAATACTTAATTTCAAGTATTTTATCAAAATTATCTTTTCATCTAATATGACATAGGGTTATATTTATATTCCCATTATTATATTGATTTTATTATGTTTATGATAGAATTATTTTTATGAAATATATTTATTTTATATGGATTATGATGGAATGATGTTTAAAAACCCATTTTTTCTGGTTCCTTGGGTTATGCTATGGTGACTGGTTTATGTTTTTGTGGAAAATATAAGGATGATTTCATTATGAGATGGGTGATACTTATATCTCCTTCCAATTCATTATGTAATGATTTATATCTCGTGAGATAAAAATGAATAGAATGGAAAGTAAATCCGGTTCAGTAATACATGGCTGGAACGACATGTAAATTTGGTTCAGTAATATATGGCTAGAATAATAAGTAAACTTGATTCAGTAATGGAATTTTTCCAATATGATTGTCTTGGAATCAATTACATGGATACTAAAAGAATAATACTATTTTTTATTTGTTTTCCATAATTCCATGTTTTAGGCGAATGTAATTTTATCATGGTTAATGTTTTTTATGATCTATTCCTCACGTAATGCCAATATTTATTTCATTACTCAATATTATGATATGTAAATATTATGTTCATGTTTTTTACATTCTAATTATTATATTTTGTTTTGTGTTTTAAAAGTTTACCCTCACTAAGAATTTGAGATCACACTTTTTATGTTTTTTTTCCCTAGGATATAATGAAAGGTTTTAGGTAGGAAAAAAGGGGAAGATATTTATGAGAGTTTTTGAAGATCTTTCATCATGTTATAATATTATGTTCCACATTTCCAAATACACTAAACTAATATGATCTTTGGGCATATATTTGTGTAATGTATTAATTATTCTATAAAATAAATGTAATGTCCATGTATGCCAAGCTTGGGTCATTGGAGTTTTTATATTCTTCAAAAGTCTTCTTTGGATTATCATTTATGAAAAACTCTAAAGCTTATCCCACAACATTGACTCTAGATAGAACTAGTTAGTGAAAATAACATTGAAGTATTTCAACACTAACCCCTTATCATCTTTTAAAATAACCATTTTACCACCATCTCTTTCTAGGTCCCTCTTGTGTGAAGGTGATATATTTCACCGTGAGATCACTTTTCATCCAAAAGAACTCAAACTGAAGCATGATATCCCTATAAAAAATTTCACACAATTTTGGATCATTAGAGCCCCAAAACATCGGTCGATTATCATGATTGAACTCATGAAAATGATTTCATAAAACATCCCTTTGAGGTTCCATAGCCTGAGCCTGAATGGGAATGGGTGCAGGTTCATGTCATAGATCATGGATATCTTGCAAGATAATATCAACCATATTCTGGTCAATTTGATGATTTTATCACTTTGGATCAATATATAATTCCCCATTAATATGATTCACATGTCTTATTGGAGGAATAATTCTATACAATATCAGCAGTATACATTTGATACATCATATTAACACTCAAGTAGAGCAATAAGAGAACATAATCCCAACAGATAGACAAAAAAATTTTCATTTCAATACAACCAAATCAAAAATGGGTAAAATATTATAACTAATCCCCAATAAATGTAAACTAAAACACCCCTGGTGAATTAAGGTCTATTAAAGTAAGATTTGGTGAGATATCTAATCAAAACTACCTCTAAATCACTAACATGATTACAGAACTCCATAATAAAATCAGAGAAATATGCTTAACCTCTACCTTCAATACCACATTATCACAAACCAGACCAGATACCCTAGTACCCTGATTCCTAAGCTGGTCTTGACATGGATTAGATTGATTTCCCAATCACCATGAGTTGGTGGATATCACCTCACATCTTACAAAATTAAAGTGGGAAATCATTTTCTACAAACATAATAGATGGAAGAGATACAAGTCAGAATGAATGAAAGTAATCACCATAGAGATAATTGTACCATAAGTCAAATTGGTAAGAAAAACCATATTAAAACCATAAAATACAAAAAAAATTAAAAGAAAAACACCCCAAGTCTAAATGGACACAACTCTCCAAATCGAAAGATCAACAACAACTACCACCTCCAAGTCATGCAATCCCCTTATTCAAACATGGAAGGATGAAATCTAAAAATTCCAAAAGGCACATGTTGGGTGTCAAACAAAATCCCATTAGGGTCTCACGAAGCATTCAATAACAAGACTTCCAAAATAATCATTCAAATAATGATTTCAATTTAAAATTAACATGAATGGAATTTCAAAGGTATATTGAAAAAAAATCATGATTTTAATTTCATATGATAAAAAAAACTTTAAAAAAATATCATAATATACATAATCTATAAAATAATTTATATAAATTCACAAGAAATGAGTAAAGTAGTTCACATGAAATAGAATATATTTAATTTTATTTAAAAATTAGAAACATGATCCTCTACAAGAGGTATGATAGTTCTAGGCTATCATATCCTCACACAATTATATAGTGAAAAAAGTAATGTGAACACACGTCCCTTTGACCTAGGACAATAAAGACTAACCAATATATCACTGGGAATAAAATCATCCAATATATTTTTTATTGTTGAAAAGTATCAATATATTACTATAGAATTTTCATCCTGGAATGTTTATCCCTAATAAATTACTAAATACCAAGGATTTCATGTTCTCAAGAAATAATCAATAAAGGGAAATTTATTTCAGAAATGTTTAAAAAAAATTTCATCCCATTTTTCAATTTCAGTTTTCTAATTTCCATTTAAAATTAAATATCAATTATTTATCAAATAATTAATTTTCCTGGATAGTACTAATGTGCATCTATTAAATCAATTTAGGAGATTTTTCTCATATCAAAATTTTAAAACTATTTCAAAATATTAATTCGATAATTTAAATCCCAAAATAAAATTTCACAGATTTACATATGTTCTCTAAAACGTACCCCCAATTCAATGGAATTAGGGGGGGGGGGGTCCCATTTTGATGAAAAATCAAATAAAAATCTCCTAATTAAATAAAACTAGGGTTTTTATAAAATAATTGAATTGAATTAAATTTAAATAAAAAATTTAAATTAAATCAATTAATTTAGGGTTAATCATATGAAAAATCATAAATATAACCACCTAACTTGGGCTCACAGGATCATAAATCACAAACAATAGACTCCAATTCAGAACAAATGAAATTAAGATTTGATAATAAAACCTATATTAAAGAAAAAAACAATGGGGGAATAGATCCTCCAATAACACAATGATTGAATTAAAAATTGGGAGGACGGAAGGGGAGAGTGTGAGATAGAGAATGGGGAGAGAGATCATACCGAGAAAGGACTAAATGAATATATACAAGATTTTATCAACCTAGAAAAGTGTTTGGAGTATCCATAACATGTTGTTGAGAGCCCAATTATCCTATTAAATCATTATAGTTCGAGTTTGTCCTGAGAGATGCTATAAATGGGGTTCCCGAAATTTTTTATGAATATTTGGATAAACTAAAAGTTGTGGGGATAGTTTCCTAGGTAGGGCATCACTGTTAGATATACCATGGACCCCCTTATATAGAGTTTCAAATTTTCTCTTTAATGGGTACACAGTTTTCAACACCATTCACCAACCGTGAAAACCCTCACTACCTGGGTTTTCACTCTTTTCACTAGCTGGGCACACAGTTTGGGAAAATCCTTCACCAACCATGAATATCCCAAAATCAATTCAACATTTTAAAAATTTAAAATGAATCACCATAAAACATGACCTAACAAAATCATGATCAAAAGAAGGGGTTTAGAGTACCTGAAAATAGTAACAGGATGTTACTGTGGATTTACCATGTTTTGAAGAAGAATCATGACTTGTTGAAAATAATGGAAATTTAAATGAAGAATAAAAAATTAAAAAAAGTATTTACACTGTACTAAAATTATAAAATGTTTTTCTATTTTTATATATAGGTTTTGTGACTAATTGAAGAACACATAAAAATTGAAAATATTTATAAATTCAAATTGGAATTAAAGATTCTTGATTATCATACTTTAAATGCATTGTGAAAATGACTTAATCATTCAATAATGACTACCAACTTCTAAATATCGAAGTTTATTATGAATTTTGAAAAGAAAATGATTCCATAACCATTGTAATATCTTGAGGGTAATGTTAATGTAACTGTGGTTTTCTAATCATTTTTAATATTTTTAAGGCTCAATGGAATATTAATAATTAGGTGTAGACAAACCAAGATATAATAGATGTTATTTATTTTATTCAAGTGATATTGTAAACTGATGTGATATAGTATAACCAGAAGTAGTGAGAAATTTTTTTGGAGATAATATTTAGTAAAGGAATACAACTGACCAATTCTTTATTTTTTGATTTATGGTTGATACCTTCACAATATATATAATAAAATAATTATTGTAATGTTTAAATTAGTTTATACGACCTGACTTGAATGAAAAAAGGATTTATTCACTCATTTTAGTGAAAAAATATGAATAAATAATTTTCTCATCATGATAATCTATCTGTTTTTTGTGTACAAGTAAATGTGACATTAATGATTGTGTGGATTCAGAATATATCGAGACACAAAGGATAATTTCATGAATTATATGGTATGAAGAGTAACACTAACTAAACCACAACTTTTAAGTGTTACATCATATTCATAAACACATTAAGAGGAATCAGAACAACCCTTTTCCACTTTAAAAGATCCTTTGATTGAAGATGATTTTTAATATAATTATATTCCTCAAAATGTGTATACATATATTTTATGGAATGTACTGGTATTGAATAATATGATAATGCACCAACATCATTCATTATTACATTAGGTTATTAAAGTCTCCAATGTTTGTTATACATTAATTTAGAAAGATCGTATAGTTAAATTTAGGGATAAGAGTAATTTAGAATATGAAGGTAAAGATAATAATGCTATTTTAATGTACTTACTTAATATTTATTACTCAATGTTCATGGGAATGGAATATTTTAAGGAAATTAGGGACAAAAAAATATTCTTAAAGAGAATTCCATGGTTAATGATGCAGATATATAGATATAGATAGGAATATCTAATGATGTGAGGATGATTGATAATGAAATTATTTATTTATAATTAATAATATAAAATGGAAATATCATAATAATAATATTATTTAAAGGTATAATAGAAGATTATTCTATAGTAAATAAATTAATGAAAATCTTTATTACCATATTTTAAACTAAATTTTCAACTTCCTAAGATTGAAATATTTTTTTATTGATTAATTATAAAATATATACGTTTTTTTGATATTAAGAAATTTCATTTTTTAAGAAGAAGATAAATATGGATAATGAGATAATATATAATATTATGAAAAATAAAAAAATAAAAGAAGTTTAAGATATGTTTCCTAGTGAAAATGAAGTAGATAAAGAAATAAAAGAAGATTATAAGAGTATAATAGCTCATATCATAGAGGTGGGGGATATTTGATTCCTGAGAGGCATCCGATACGAGAGCCTCTGAGCTGTGGGTCTTCTCCCATTCACCGCTTCTAGGGTTTTCATTGGGAGTTGTCTCCTCCCCCCTCGGCATGGCTTGGCACCTCGGTGCTAGCGTCTTCTGGATCCGCGGCGTGTGGGGTGGCCCTCGGGATCTCGTCTCGGACTCGCGGTGCTTGGCGATGGCTTCAGCATGTCCTGGTGTGGCTCGGGCCATCTCCAGCCTTCCGGCTTGGTGATGGCGCGTTTCGTTGACGGTCACCTCCGATGCCGCTCTGGGCTGTTCTCTATCCCGACATCATCCTAGATCCAGTTTTTCTGGCTGTCCAGTCCTCAGTTTCTTCAGATCTGATGAGTTTTAGGTTTTGTGATAGTCTGAGGTGTTTCTTGGTGTCGGTGTCATCTTTCTTGGATCAGATCTGGTGTGTTTCTGAGTTCAGGCATCGGCTCCAGTAAGAGGTTTGGTATTGGCATGGTCTGCGGAAGATCTGATCTGATGCGTCTCGGTTCATCTTGGTTTCAGATGGCCAGCTTGACTTTCCCTTCAGCACAGCTCGGGGTGTGGGAGTTTTTGGGTCCTTGATCGGCTATGTAATTTTTCAGTTTGAAGTCGTGGTGGTTCTTTTACAGTTTTAGAATGTTTTTTGTGTGAATGGTTTTCTGCAGTGTTTCCGTTTCAGGAGCAGCCTTCCTTGTTGTTGCTTTCATTTCCCGTGGTTTAACCAGTTTGGAATCTGATGAGGGTTCTTCCGAAGTTTGAGATGACTGGATTCATGCTCAGAGAGGCACTGCTGGTTCTGATTGGCTCAGAACCCCTCAATGGAGACATCTGATTAATGTGCTTTTGAGTCTTCCTGTCCTAGGTGACGAAGACTCTGAATCGCATTCTTGGTTTGCCTTCCTTTCCAGGTTTCTACGTGTGGTGTCGGAGGTGCCCATGGATCAGTGAGCTTCTGTGGCATTGATTCCAGTATTATGTTTTTCATTTCTCTTTCGAATATGTTTTATCTGTAATGGTTCTTTACGTGGTCCGTTGGATTGGAGATGTACTTGAGCCCGATCTCATGTAGCAAGTCCCATTGGAGGTTTCAGAGTTGTGTTTCATCATTGTGGCACTTTACAGATTTGGAAGTTGAGAGGGTATGGTGTCAGCCGTCGGATCTGGCCTGTGCTTTGACACATGACATTGGCTTGCTGTACAACCATGTAACGGTGGAGGGTTTTTTCATGGTCAAATACTGGGGAGGGATAACTCCATGTTGTTGGGTTGGGTTGTATCTCTAGACCTTCGGGTCATGATCGTCCTATGTCCTTGAAGTCTATTCAGGTTCCCCCTTCATCCTTTAAAAGGGGTTAAAATAAAATAAAAATTTGAAGGCCTTCAGGCCATTGGATTGATAATAGCTCATATCTCAAAGAGAAATAATAATGGATAGGTTATGAAAAAAATCTACAAACCCACTAAAACGTTTTGTTATTTCATCGATTGAAGATCTTGCAATTGATTATCGAAAAAAATAAATGGGGTGAGTCTTAGAATGATGATAAAGAAGAATGTACTTAGAGAAATAAATTGGAAAATATTATGAGGATAATAATAAATCATTCATAAATATGAAAATGTTGAAATGGATAATGAGAAGTAGTATATTAAGAAATAAATAGGATGGATACTCCACCAAAAAGGAACAATTGTATGAAAAAACTACTAAAATGATTAGAAATAATATATAGAATGTTTATAATCCCATATATTCTTGGGATGAGAATAAAATAGTGGAGAAACCTACAATGATAATATGTTAAAATATGATATTGAGGTTTGCCTTTAGAGAAATAAAATACTCAAAAAGTAAATTATTCTATTAAATAATGAGGAATAAAAGTTGAATAAATTATAAAATGTGAATATCTCAATGATATATGATTTATTTTTATGAATTAGTAAACTCTAGCTAAAAATTGAAGAACAAGAAAATATATTGATTTTCCATGATGAAAATATACTAAATTTGAAGTAGGGTAATTTAAGGAAAATTATTTATGTCCTCAATTTAAATTTCCATTATAAAATATGGGAGAATAATTAATGAAATTATGGATATTCATGGTCAACAATTTCATAGTGCTGAAAATTATTTCTAATAAAAATAGGTAAAATAATATCCTACTAAAATTAAAGGTGATGCATTTCTTTTTACCAATAATGTAGGTTTTAAAAAATAAATATTGTAAGTTAGGTATATAAAAATTAAAGATAAATGAACTAATTTATCAATTCAATATAATATAAAAATGTGAAAGTATAAATCACCTAATCAAATGAGAGACTTAACATTTAATATAATGAGAAATCTTTTGAGAACAAATTTATCAAAATAGTTAATCAAAATTTTTAAGTTACTATTTGTGTCTTACATTCTATAATGAAAAATTCTATCATTGTTGGTACTAATATTTTCTATGTATTGAAATGTATGAATTAATGAGATTAATATTTTAGAATATATAAAAAACTAACCCCACATGGATTTGTTACTTGTTGGGGAGAGATGAAATGTGTGCCCATTGAAGCTTGCCTCTAATAATAATTTAGATAATAAATGATGGGAAAACATGAAATTTTGATTCATTAACCATAGAATATACAAGAAGGAAAGATAAACCACAATTAAATTATATATAATATAATATTAAACACAAAAAATAATGTATGTAAATGTCATAAATATCCAATTTTTATAAAATATAAAATAACGACATTTACTCCTTAGGATGTAACAAAGAAAAAAATCATCAAGATAGTAATTCCCATATCATCCACCTTTTTTATCTTGAAACCTTTAAAACATATTAATATATAGAGGGATATCATAAAAGTATACATAATAGAAATATTCTAAAATATATCAACTATAAATTTGGAAAAAATAAAACTTTTTCCCAAATAAATTAGTTGAAAAAAAACACACACTAGTGTATGGTCATCTATCGCTTAACAAAATCAATGCTCAGATATAAAAAATTTCATCTATGTAAAACAAAACAATAATAATAATAATAAATTCCATTATTTATTACCAAAATCAATTCCCCACAAGATTATCAATCATTCGTTCCATCACATATAAAACCATGCCATAAAAATCATTATCCATATCAGAATCATATTCCACATAGCACAAACACATCACTATCATCATCATCACATATCCTCCACAAAATATTATTTCACAATAGTAACTACATAATCACTATAAATCACAATGGTATCACATATAACAACCATATCATTGAATGGTAATGTTCACATGACGATCCTTAACCTCATTTTATCGTATTAAAATTCTATTCCCCCACCATGTATCATAATCAAAACCACATAACCTAGTTATCTATTATATTACATATAAAATACAATACCCAATATATCTCATTTTCATATCCCTATCGCAATCCATGTAAGATCAAACAATTATGGGAATAAAGAGTAGGGAAGATAGAGTAGTTACACAATCATATACTCACTATCCTAGATACAGGGGGGAAAAAGAATCTAAGACCATATCGGTTTTTGAAAAGATTTTTGAAATGTGTTTTGGTGTGTGAAATCATAAGAAAATATAATGGGTATAACAGTCACACCTAATCCAAGTATAAGGGAAAACACACTAAAAATAAAAATATCTCATAATAACTCATTGATGCCATCATCATACGCCAATAATTATTTCTATAACTAAAATTATTCATCCACTTCTGTTAAATAAAATATAAAAAATAGTTTTATTAAAATGAAATGTCTTCATTAAAGTTCATTAAATTCTAGAAATATTATTTTATAAATTCTTTACATTCATTATGTTAACTATTTAATCACACTTTATTTCAAGAAAATAACTATTACATTTAACTATTTATAATGCAATATGATTCATTTGATCACTTATTAGTTCAATTCATTCATTAATTTATTTTTTATATTTATATTTTCATTTATAACAGATTAATAATAACAATTCCAACTACAAATAGTGTTCATTTGATATCCCCCATTACTAATTTGACCACATTATCACACTAGAAATTTAATTAATTTCAATGGAATTCCATGTAACTGGGAAAGTTAAAATAAAAAAAATAATACAAACAAATGATCACATCAAATATCAATATGAAATTAATTTTATAAGAAATTAAAATTCCCAAAAAACATTTCAATTTCCACATAATGTACTTTTACAGTACCACCAAAACCTTGAAAAATATTTTTTCAATAATGTCAATGCCAAATTAATACTCATCCTCCCAACAATCAATAGAAACTATCCATAAATTTTCTAACAACAATAATGAAAAACCAAAATGCAACCACAAAACCAAATAAATGATATATATATTACAATTTATTCAACATTATTTTAATATTTGGTTCATTATTTCATATTTGGTATTCAAATAGAAAATATTTACCTAAGAGTATAGATGATGCCTTTGGACATCATCAAACCATTTTAAATTCACTAGATTATCATCCATATGTATAGGTGAAAAGTTCTTAAGCACTCTAAAATAAGATGAATAGTATATAACTTAAATGTAACCTTGCACCAGGTACATGAACTCACGAGAATGATTAGCCATAAGGTTATTAGGGAAGAATTTATCATATAAGATGGAATGGAAGTTCACCCAAATTACTTTCTGATACTGACATGAATTATTTAAAATATACCTACAATGTTTGGTGGACCCTAAAATAATATAAGTAGTGATTTTACCTCCCCTGTTAATAGGTGTCTCCGAATTCTCAACTATTTAAAAAACCATATTGATCCCTAACTTTGTATCATGTGGTCCGACATCCTCCCAAAACATAGATGAATACTACTGCTGGATCTCTTGAGTCAGATATCCCATATAGGGGGTAGAGCATTGAGGGCCCTATAATTTTTTCAAAAGCTTCATAAAATATCCTTTAAACCGGGAATATTCACCCACATTATGAAATATAAGGGATTCCATAGTGGTACTACTGGAGGTATCACAAGTAACTCATGGACTACAACCATCAGATCATGGTCATCACAACCCTCCTAGAAAACGATATTAGGATTTCATAGTAAAATATCTACAGAACATCTATACAGATAACAAAAAAATATTTAATTGTGACTACATCATTGAAAACCATAGGATATGTACAACCCTTCTTATGAGACTGTTTCACCCCTAATCCTGGTCACGGAGCCTGACTAAGGTGATTAGAACATTTATATAGAGCAGAAGCGACATTGCATACTTACCACTACTATGGTTGGGTCTTGGTCAAGATCTATTTTTTACTGAATGAGTCTTGGTATACAGAGTGGGAATTGAAATTAATAGAGGAAACACCCTTTAAGGAGAAATTGGAATCTCTATTTAATGATAACAACTCAATTTAGAATTCAATTTTCATGAAATTTAATCCTCATTTATATAGAAATTACCTTTTATAGGTTAACTGTATAGGTATTCAGTTCTAATTGATAAGGAAATATAAAACAAATAAATTATGTTTTAGTATATATTCAATAGAATCATTAACATATCAATCTCCTTTATGAATTGTTAGAAAAATTTATGTATATAAAAATGAGAAGTAATACATTCTCCATGCAATGAACCCATCAATATTAATATGGAATGGCATTATGAATAACATAAAAATTCTATAAAGTGAATAGAATGATGAAAGATTGATAGTTCCTTCCCATCATCTCATTAAGAATAGGTTGAATTGTAAATACCAATCATAATAAAAATATCCATCACATAGTATGTGGATCAACCATTGGTGGAATCAAATCAAATATAATAAGAATAATCTCGAAAACAATTCATTATTAAAGAAAACATTATATTACCCCAAACACGGGTTATACACTCCTAAAAATGGATTATAACAAAGTATTGAGGAATTCATAATCTCTAATATATTTAATCAAAATGTATATTAAGAAAAATTCCTTTTATGTGATTTTGTGATGTACTGACCGCCATTCTACTAAACAGTTCCTTGAGAAAGTGGGACACATGGCCTCATGCACGCCTCTATATAAGCCAAAGGCTTCCCACTATTAGTGAGAGCCTATGGTGTGATTATGAGGATACTATGTCCTTTATAAAGAGTATAAAAATTGAATGAACAATTGGTAAATATCAAAAGCATGTAAATAATGGAAAAGAAATTAGAAGATCATATTAATATCAAGGAACTAAATAACCAGAAAAAGTAGAAAACTATGTCATAAAAAATGGTGATCTTTCACATCTTTATAAAATAAGGAAAATATGTATACATGGTTGTAGACAGTCAATAAAATACATTATATATAGGATGATAAAAAAATAAAAAATCTATACAAACATCCATAGCTATAGAATCGTCATTTTCTACCCAGATCCAATCCTATGTCACGAAAGAAATCCCAAATCAATAAGTGGATGATTCCACATATCTCCACAAGAAATAATATATTCTTCTTGGGTGCCATCTAAGACTCAGATAAGGTGTGTGATAAAAATAGTATGCCACCACCAATGGAGTCTATAAATATATAATCAATGAATATAATATGGAAGTGAGAATGTATTAAATGGAAGGAATAATAAATCTATAATGGGTCGAATCTAGTTCCAGAAGGACACCATGCTGACAATACCTACTTTACCCTTGGATGGATAGTCTAAACATGCATTCATATGTATACACATATATTTATTTTATACATAGTGATGTGGACAACCATATATATGGATACTTCTACTATCATGGACCCGAGGCATAACTCAAGCATCTATAAACTCAAACATGAGTATCACAAGTATCATTGGATGAAATTCCTGATATCACAGTTGTACGAGATAGAATTCCCAAAGTCATAGTAAGGGTATTGATGCCCTTATATAAAAACAACTACCATCATGCCAATATATTACACTAAGCGTCAACATTCCAATATCATATTTATAAATTGTTTTCATGAACGTATAACATTTATAATGGTTCTATATGCTTATGTCACATTTATAAATGTATCCATTCCTGTATCACATTAATAAAGGTTCTTCATGCCATTATAAAATTGATAAATTTTTGATGTGCCCATATCACATATATAAATGGTCACAAATCCGGTATATTAATTCTCAAGTGTCACTATTCCCATTAAACACAATTAACAAGGGTATTCATTCCAATACATCAAAAGATATAATAATTAGTCAGGGATCTAGTAAGAGCCCATAGTTAATTTATAAATCATTTATATTCAATAATAAAAAGGGAGTAGCCATTGTTCAATTTAATTACGTGGAATGGTCAAACCACTCACCTCTATTCAATTGATATTCAATAAATATGTACATTAACTCAACTACACCACAACATTCAACCATTATCATTATGTTATTATCATTAAAAATAAAAACCTAACACAATAATAGGTTTTTTTTGTCTATATTATCATAGAATAAAATTATCCATATAATGATCACACCCATAGCGATCTCATTCATTGTGGATGAATACCCTCTAGCATCTCATTGGATTTAGTAAATCAGGTGGATCTAGAATCAACAACCTATTTAAAGAATATTCATTTTAGTGACAAAAAATAGTGAAAATGGCATGAGAAACAATGAAACATATTATAAACCATCAATAATTATGGGATAAATACCTGACCACCAACCTTATTCTATTAGAAGGAAACTTATCCAATAATGACCTTTTGTTTGGTATAGATCACCAGAAGATTATAAAACAAAAAAAAAATGCACAGATGATAGGGAATATAAGAATGATCATCAAGAACTATATCGAGATAAGGAAGAATATTTAATGGAACAAGATAGATGAACATTTTTCTAAAACACATCTATCAAGACCAATATAAGTCAAATCAAAGTCAGGATGAGATTGTTATCCATGAACATATATCTTCTTGGAGTTGATCATAAATGAGAGAGAAAGGGTGGTCCTCTACACTAGAATGAAGAATTATTATTTGGAGTTAGGTTATTAAGATAATATGGGATGTAGATAATTTTACCCTAAAACAACGGGGTCACACGGTTTGGTAGCATGGTGTAGACACACGATTTAAGTAAACTT
This sequence comes from Viscum album, assembly GCA_963277665.1. NCBI lineage: Eukaryota > Viridiplantae > Streptophyta > Magnoliopsida > Santalales > Viscaceae > Viscum > Viscum album. The sequence continues at coordinate 495,431,023 of OY728151.1, read as the reverse complement.
GTTCCAACTAAGCAATATGGATCTACTAAGGATTGTAAACCACCAACATTAGAATAAAACCCTGGGTGCATAGTAAGGGAATGTATTGTGCCCTGATTGTACCTATAAAATTCCCTGAACGTTTAGAAAAAATAGTCTATGCTAGGTCATATTGTTTTTACTGGTTATGTGGACTAATTTTTTCTTCAACTAGTAGGGGCCATCAACCCAGAACAAGCCTTAAACACCCTTGTTTCCTCAATAACATCACTATGAATACTTTTTATGCAAAACCCAAATATTAAAGCAAGAAATTAATGAATATATACCTCATATAAAAACTAGGTTCTTACGTAATACATAGTAGGGTCCTCCCAAAAAAATATCATATGAAATTGTTAAAATCATACTAATTCCATTTTAAATTAACAGTAGAAGACACTACCACCTGTGACTGGTTATTTACCAACAATGATGACAAAAAATCACTAAACTAATATCATATCAATTTTTAAAAATATAATATAAAAATAATATATTTCAGTAATGCATGCAAAAATACTTCCATATATGTATTTCCCTAATTTCCCAACTATATATGTCGTAGTGCTTCCATCCCTTCCATATTCAGTCTATAACACATAATATAACACACAAAAATATTATATATCATTTAACGACAATATAATTATAACTACCATATATCTAATATCACATACAACTAAACGGTCATAGCAACATATTTACCACATAACATGAAGTGAAAACACACCACAACCTAAACATAGTACGGTAATCGAAATATTGTGGAAATTAATATTGATTCCTCCTCCTACTAGTCATGTACACCAATATGTATCATCATCAGAACTATATAATGTTTTATGATAGCATATTATTTATTATAACTATAATCCATTACAAACCATAATCATATACTGTTTGTAATATATAACAACTCATACCATTTCACGAGGAGAAATCTATGAATAGGGAGTGGAGTTCCATACATTCCCTCACTAACATGATCGTTGGTGAAGAAACCTATAACACAAAGAAATTTATTTATTGGTAATGATATATGACATGGGGGATGGTGAATCAAATATCTAACAAAATTTAACTGAAATAATGGTCACAAATAGACCCATCCCAATGGTAAACTCACAATCTTCCCACTATCCAATAACTCCATTTGTATCCTACCATTACATGGTGATAAAAACATCCAAAAATACTAAATAAATATCTAAATATATCCATTGAAAATAGAGATAACAATTCTATTGAAAACCAATTTCATCAATTCATTCATTGAATTCCACACATAACATCAACTTGGATCATTAAATTGAATTTGGAATTACTTAAATCGAATATTATTTATAACTCTGAAAATTTCATTTAAATATATTTAGTTTCAATAATTTATTACTCAACAACTCACTTATATAAATAAATTAATTTCTATTTTACAATCATATCATACATTTTCATTAATTAATCACAACCATTCAATCCAATAACATCATTAAATTTATATTCAATAGTTAACATTACCAACTAATTAGCCCACAAACTATTTAATTAATTCATTGGAATCCCATTCAATTATTAAAGATAAAACATGACCCCATAATATCCAAACCAAAAATTGTATATAACTCCTCACCAGACAATATAAAAATCACTAAAACTACTGTAAATACATTTGGTTTCTTTGAAACAAGACACACCAGCTGACAAATAACAATAAAACAACCAATCCATCACACCTGTAACCAAACACCACTCCATTCCCCCATTAAATTAATATAAATAGATATGTCTCCTCTATCAATAGTAATGAAAACCTCAAACATTGTACCATAGAAAATAAATCATAAAATTTATTCTTTTTTAGTGTAATCATTTTAATTAATTTTTCATATTTGTTTATAGTTTCATGTTTCATTATAAACTCTATAGAGGAAATATATTTCACAAAAATAATTTATTTTTAAAATTATTTTTTAACCAATTATGATTACTGATTAAATTTATTTAATTAAAATTATAAACATAGATCAATTGTGGAAATAATTTTATCTAGAAGAAATATCAGAAAACCCATAAAAATATAATGGAAAAACAAAAAAGATCAAATAAATTAATTGTTTCAATTTAATTTCAATTTAAAAATTCATATATATTATTTAGGTTAATCTAAGAAATCATCATAGTGAGTGAAAAATCATGAATAATAAAACATTTTAGATAATTAATAATTGTTCTTTTAAAAATCACCCACTTAATTGAACCCTAAATGAAAAACATGGGATTGATGAAGAAATAAAGTGTCAATAACTATTAAACTAAAAGGAACCTATTAAATATTTGATAAAAAAACCCTCATCATGAACTCATCCAAAAACTACCAAAAACTAAAGATGAAAATTTCTATAATCTTATAATAAGAATTTGGAAAAAATGATTTAGGGAAAGGGAAGGGATATGTACCTTGTATCATATAATAATAAACAATATGAATTGGGAGGTTTACTTCCATAAAGGAATAATAAAAATGCTTAAAAAAGTATCAATGATTAGGTTATCATTGAAAGAGAGAAATAACGATTATAAATGGTGAATCGTATCACATTATTAATGTAGAAAACTCATTCAAAAACTTATATATCTTGAATACTTCTAAAATATTTTCTATAAACTCAGTCAATGTGTAATTTAAAAACTATGTTTTCAAAATTGTACATGAAAAAATTCTTAGTGTCTATTATGACTATTTTAAAAATGGAATTGGCCTTTAAAAAATATACCAATACCCAAATATATTCATGTCCACCTCCACCTAACTCTATTTGATGATCCTCTATTTGAATGATAATCTAAACTCCCATTTTCAATACTCTTCTATTGACTAACTGTACTGATGATGAACGAATACCATAGTGTATTTCCTACACACCAAAAATGGGAAATTCATCACTCTCCATTTTACACAGGGACTCAAACATATATTTATAGTTCCCATCCTCATAAAAAATTCCTTATAATTATGTAAACTACCTAAATAACCAGGTTAAACCGTAAAAATACCACATAATGAACAAAAACATGGTGGTATCTTCATGAAATATAAAATACAAAATCCAAACAGATTAAAAAGATTAAATTATAACTTATTTAAAATTAATTAATAATGAAAATCTTAACTTTATATAGACAAAATTCCATGACTATAGCCTTGAAATATTCTATTCTAATAGATAAAATAAAATATTTTAAAACTTAGGGATCCAGAACTCATCCCAAACTCAGAACCACCTCAAATTGTCTATGAGAAACCTTCAAATCCCATGAATTCATAATGTAAAGGTCAATAATGGTTTGAAACATCTTATAAAATTTATATTATATATAAGAACCAACATCAATATTTTTATATTACTAAATAAGTTAAAACATAACATATTAGTAATTTATAGTGTATACATTATAATGTAAATATATTTAGAAATGTTTCCAAAGTATTCCAATAACTATATGTTAACTTAATTTAACATTGTCAAAAATAATTTTATAATTTATAATTGAAAATTGAGAGAAACTTACCATAACATACATAAATACACAAACATTTATATATATATATATATATATGAAATTATTAGGTTACATTTTCCATTATAAATGAAAATTATTAAAAACTTCCCCAACCTAATGGTTTTGTGTGATCTGATATTAGTTACATAAACATGTTATTTTACAACACAATATATATTTTATCCAATATTTCAAAAAAAATTGATGCCTTTTAGATTTATCCTATATAATATTTATTATTATTACTTGTGTAATGTATATTATAATAAATATTTGACCTTAGGAACTCGAAGAAGAGTGAAAGAAATGTGACATAAATAATATCAACCTAGTGGGTCTTGAAAATAAACACTAAAAGGGTAGTTTTAAAATGAACCTATGGGTTTCTGAAAATATTTTTGAAATAATACAAAAATTAATATTAATAATAAAACAAAACATTCTATATAAAAAAATAAATTATATAATATATTAATTTTTCACATGAGTATCTATAAACACATATAACTTATATCAATTTTATCCCCTTGAAATTTATTTCATTGTTTACTAGGCTAACCACTTTTGTCCAATACCATAATAGATTAATTTGACCACAAATAAACCATTTCACAATAATTCTCTGAGACATAATGACTTAATAAACTATTTTTTTATTATATAATTCTAGTACCAAAAAAAATATAATGGTAGAATAAAAATATGTGTGGGGAATGAACATGAATGTATTCATAAAATTGTTATAACATATTTGAATGAATATAATGAAATTTGGATTATAAAAAAAATTCAAAATCTAAAAATATAAATATTCTAGAGAATGAAATATGATTAATAAAATTAGGCATACTCATAATGAAATCATAAAAACATTAATTATTTTTATAATATAATGTTATATATATATATATATATATGAAAATTTCATTATTGGAAATTATATTTTATTATAAAAATGAAGTTGATATATCATTTGATTTTTAAAATTTTCCTTAATTTTTTTTATGTAATAATAGTTTTAGAATGTTAAGGATAAAATTATATAATTTAATGTCAATTGTAAAAAAAAATTAATAATGTTAATATTCATAATGATGACATATTAATGCTATTTGATAATGTGACTAATCGTGAAACACAAAAGAATTAATTAAAAATATTGCACCTTTATCATTATAACAAGTCATCACCAATATAAAGATACCATCTCAATCATATAAGTATACCTAAAGATATAATATATATCATTGAACAACATGGACAACATGGATAAGGAAGAAAAGGTTTTATATATAAATATAAATAAATAAAATTTCCTATTCAAATATTATAATTGGTAATGTCTTAATAAAAGTGTGTTTAATGGTAAAATGAAATCTGATTAATCAGATTAAACATTAGATATGAAATTTATTATTTTAAATGGAAAATATAAATACAATATTTTAAAATATAATATATAGGTAATCCCTAATAAAAAGATAAATTATGATAAATCATTTTACCTTTAATCCCATATTTCAAAAAACCATCACGATAAAAGTTATAATAAACCTAAAACATTTCATCAAAAATAAAAAAACATTTTCTATATATTATAAATTTTAATAATAAAATTTATCTACTTATTAAAAATTTACTAGTTAATTATATTTTATTATCATTATTGGATTTGAAAATTATCAAATGATTTAAACATTGATTTGTAAGGTGGTTTCGATCACCTTTATTTTTATTAATTAAATTTCCTAAATTATATTCATTTAAGAGGAATAAAAATAATAATATTAGTTATAATTTCAAATTTCCATCTCATATAATTTATAGGTATGGTTTCATAAAATGACACTCACACTTCACTTGTTTTAGGTAATAATTTAAAAAATTATATGAGAATTTATAATTATAATTTATATCACTAACTATATTTCAAGACCATAATAAAGAAATAAACTAGTTTTTAGTTTCATATATTATAGAAATTAATTTTTTTATAGAAAAACATGATGAAAATATTTATGATGGTATAATATTTTCATGTATGTTATTGAAATGACTAAGATAAGAACATGCTATTCAAGTTATAAATCATTTGAATGCAGTAATATGATTGTAATATTATTTAAAAAAACATAATATTGTTAGAATTTCATAATTATATTGTTGAATTTGATTTATCAATATTTTTTTTGATATGAAATTAGAAACATAATTTGGATAATAGTTATTAACATAGATGATATAATTACCTCACTGGATAAATTATATACTAATGATTGTCTTTGGTCTGATTCATGTAACATGAATCACAAAAAAATAATATAGGGAGTCAGGGAAGGGAATAATGGTCAAAATTTCATATTAAATTGAACTAGATGTCTTGGTTGTTAGTTCTATAGGGGACCTATTATAGATTATTTTTTGTGAAATTATTGTAATTTCCCAGTACTTAATTATAACTAAAGTTTATTTTAACACTAATGGTGGACTATAAGTTTAAAAATCAAAAGTGAATTGATATTTACTCCATACTATATAGTTATATTTACATTTATTTATTTAAAAATAATTTTTACCTTATATATTATTATATAGTTGTTACAAATTTGACAACTTAATTCTGAATTTACGTCGACATCATAGTTTTCCACCTAAAATGAATTTAAAAAATTTTAAATTTTCATTATCTGACTAGAAAAATTGATCCCATTTTAGAAAATTTAATATTTAAATATACTATATTTAACATATAAATAATATAATGTAACACGTCATATAACCTATTTTTCTTTGTTGAATACATTTAATTTTATAGAAAATTAATATTTTTAAATTATATTCATTGCATAGTTATTTAATTAATCACAAATATTTATCATACATGATGAATATAATGTTTGTAAGAATTTATTGATTTCTAAAAAAGATAAATTCTAATTATGAAAATATCAATTTACCCATTAACAATATTTAATGGACATATTCCAAAGCATTATAAATCAATCAACTAAAGGTGTAATGATCATAGGTGAGATGACCATATAAAAAATGGACATTAGTCCAACAAACATTTATCCAATATCCATAATATTCTCATGTTTTTAAAATCCATCAAAATATTTAACATTACACATTTCTCTATAATTTCACAATTTTACATATTTATTTTCAAGAAAATTTTAATCATATTTTTATTTTTTCATTATTTATATAATTTTTCAATTATAATTATGAAATATTTGGGAGATTTGAATGATAAATATGAAAAAAGTACACTTTATTTTAAATGTGGTTTTATTCATTTTTTAATTTTACATTCTAATTTTTAGTATATTATTCTATAATTTATTATTCATTATTTCAATTTATATAGTTATATTCTTCCCCAATGAAATATGGAATAATTTATTTTAGTGACAAATTACATAACTGTAATGATATCCAAATATGATATTAATTAAATATAATATCAAAATAATAATATTATGTGTCATTTTATATCCCCTCAAATCAATTTCTCCACCAAATTTCATTAGAGAGATGAAAATCACTAGAGATTTATTTGTCTTATTGCATCATTTTATTTCCAAATTGGTTTATTTACACTATTATTCCCATAATGATCATTTTCTAACATATTTGAATTATTTTTCATCAATTTATCCCATTTTAATGTGATTTATAAGGATTATTCCATACAAAATAAATCATATACCATTTATACAACATTTCAGTTTAATACTGGTGATGCATACTATATCAACATTACCAAAAGTTATATGTGTAATGGGATAGTAATTTAGAAATCAACATAAAATGGTACACACATGGAAAAATCATTATTGGTACAATTTGTATTGGTCTTGTTTCTTCATCCATCCCAAATATTATTTCACACTTCAAAAATTATATTTAGAGGCATAATAATTCTCCACTCTCATCCATGGACCGCCTCAATGATTATATCAACAATTTTTTATAAACATTTCATTACATTTATTTACAACTAGTTATATTGAATCTTCTATGAAATCTCAAGAGAATGTTCTAGTACTAATTATTTTTCCTGTAATGCCCCGACCCAAGTTACCCAGAGTCGGTGCATTATTTCAATACATTGGCATGATTACAAGGAATCAAGTCCCGAAGGACCAATCAATTTTCCAGTCTTGGAAAATAGATTACATACATGAATGTTACATTACACTTCATAACATACAAAACAACATAAATAATCCTTTATGAGTGCCATTATTCTCTTGGCTTAACCCTATATATCAATCACAATACAATTCTTAGAATCCTAGAAAAATAAAACATAAGAAGGGGTGAGCTCAGATGCTCAGTAAGGATAACAATAGAGTGGAAAATTTCATAAATAAGCATAAACATTTAAGGCAATGTATAACTAAAACAAAATCCTTTTAAACTTGAACTTTAGCATAATATGGCAATAATAAAATGAAGGAATGCCATTTACTTATTCACATGGATATTATACTAGTAGAATAATCACATGAAATATCACTAACCACTTTCATAATGATGGAATGCATAATTCCAGACTATCATAACCACATAGTCAAGGCCTTTTCCCAAGACTACAAATAAGATTTTGTCAAGGCCTTGTGCTAAGACACTAGTTTGTCCCATGAGACCTACCGATGCATCATGGAGCTATAGAGGGTTCCACCCGTCACTTAATAAGTCCAATGCATTCCTTATATGAACAGGTTTAAACATAAAAGAAACATTCGTATTAAAACTAGCACACGGAATGTCAATACTTTCTCCATAAACCATGAATGGTAAAAAAATAACACATCCATAGTCAAACATATCAAAAAACCTTCAATACAATATGGAAGTTTTGTATCATAATAAATCAACTTCAAATAAGATTAAAATCCATCAAAGGATGTTGACATAAATGAAATAAAAAGTATTTGAGGAAATATCATTTTTTTGAAATCATTGAAAAGTCAAACATTTATAAAGGTAGTAATTTAAAAGATATTTTTGAATAAAAGTATCCCATACCACTTTGAAACTGTTGAAAAGAAATATCATTTCAAAACATTAATGTACATATAAATAATTCCTTAAAATCATTTTGAAAACACAGACTTTAATTAAAATGATTTAGAAAGATAAATCTTTAAAACATTTAAAATTCTGATCTTGATAAATATTAACTTTCACAAATTCTTATAATATTCATTTTTAAATCATTTAAAAGTCACATAATTATGTGGAAGATAAATAATTAGTATATATTTTGAGCTTTACCCTCCTTTCATGAGGCATCTCCAGATTCTTAGAGATCATAATATATGACTCTACCCATAAATCCAAATCCTAGGGACTATATTCCCTAAGAAAAGTATCTGGGTCATACAACTTGAATTCCTTAGAAAACTATGACGTGGTAGGCACAAGTCATGGTACTACCTTGATAGTCTGTACTAGATTTAGAAAACCCTATATATTATTAGTATAATTACCTAATATTGGAACAAAAATCAGTGAAATGGTATGTGAAACATGTGGTGATATAGGTGGATCAACACCCACCACCTTTTGATTATCATCATCTCCACATTCATGGATCATGATGTGTGGTCATTATATTGGAATATATCAATAATGGTAAGAACACAACTCCATAGTAGAAATAAAAAATACATGATTTATAGATAAGAAGTCAAAGAAACGCACTTGACATAGTAATAAGAGATAAAACTTATCCAAATACCCATTTTGAATCTTGGTTATATGGTGACACAAAAACTCTGAATCAAAATGGTTTAGTTATATAGAGTGTCAATTAAAAATTGAGAGGAGTACACTGTTTAAGTTTTAATTTTCATCCTCATTTAATGACAATTTTATCCCACAAATTATTATTTATTAATTCAACATGTATAGGTTCTATTATATGTGGGAACAATTCCTTTTTTTAAACATAAAAGCATTAAAATATCAAAATGGAACTCCATTCAACAAATTTCATATATTTAACACCATTTATTTGAATATATCATGTGTATATATGATAGTTTTGTAATATGAATTTACCTTACCAAATTGAATAGGAGTAAAAATATAAATTCAATTAGAATTATATTTAATTGAAAATATATTTATATTTATGGTTATGGGACCAAAGAATATCTAATTATAAAATGTTATTAATGGAAAAATATGGTTTCATATTCAATATATGTTGGAAATGTTAGTTTAGATTGGTTTAGAAACTATAAAAAAACTTTTTCGATATTATAAATGTAAAATTAAAATTTATAACAACCAATGAAAAAGGTAGGAAAACAAAAAATAAAATAAATTATAAAACTTTTTTACTTCCTCAACATACTTTATAGACATGTTTGTGGTCGGGTTATCCAAAAGGCCTTAGGTATGCCTCCCTATATTACAATAGAGGCTGATAAGTAGAAGTTATGTATGGTTCTATAGTTGGTATACTATACCATCCTTATCAAAGTGAAACATATTATAAATTAATGGGAAGACATAACCTAAAAATATTATAAAAAATAAATAAAAAATGTAAAAATGTATCATATACAGGTGATGTCGTGATGATATAAAAAATATGAAGTAGGAAAGACATAGTATCAGATATTCATGTAATAATAGTATAAAAAAAGAAATAAAAGTCCCAAAAGAAACTATACCAAAGAGAATCTCTAGAAATAACTCAGTATTTTCTTGCTAATATCCCATCCTAAAAATGAAATCTAGAATCCGCTGTTGGGTACTTCCCCTTATTCTTACATGATTCCAAAAAATATTATCAAGTACTAAGATGCGTCTTGAATAGGGTATGATAAATAATTAGCAATCCTCCATCAACAATGTATAATTATAATATACTATATAATTATGATAATAATAGTTTTAATATATAGTAAATATAATTTAAAAATAAATAGAAAAATTTTTGGGATTAAGTTCCTTATGTCTTGGATGACGAACCATACTAACATCAGCCAAAGCAAGATGTCTCAGAGCATATGAAAATGTCATTTGGTCCAAGACCCAAGGTACATGTCCAAAGAATACAAGAATAATAATAAGAAGGAATTAAGGAAAAACAATTGAATTCCTATATTATTAAATTCTGTCCCACACAATGAGATCGACAAGAATGTTTGTCTATTTCTAATTGAGTGGAATCCGATGTGGGATCCCATAAAATACCACTCCAAAGTGTTTGGAACTATAGAAAGGAAAAATAGCCTTGAATATTGGGTAATTCATTATTATAATAAATGATTCCAGCCAATAAAGTACTTATCTGATGACATTGAGCTAAACAAGGAAGGTCATTTCGAGCACTGAAAATTTTCTTATGAGGTGGATGAATCAGTGATGTGAAACAAATTAATTATTCAAAGAATATAAAAAAATTAATATAGGATGACTAGACCACATGAAATTTTAAAAAAACAATATTTTCGAATCTAATTAGTTCATAGGATAAATTTAAACAATAATCCATGGAATTATTGAGGAATTCTAAAACATTTAAAGTGAAATAAAATATATAAATGTAGTCAACAAATAATGAGAAATTTATCATAAGGTTAAGTATCCATATAATTTAATATGTTAATTAGTAAATGTAACTAATCACACGGCCATGTAAAGTATGCATTCCATATAAAAATTCAATTAAATCAATTAAAATATTTAACAGGAATGTGATGATCGAAACACACACTATGTGGGGGTTTGGTTACATAGGAAAAGTGGTTTTCATAAAGGATAAACTGAACATAACATAACTGTTATTTTTTAAAATTTAGAATAATAATAACATGGGACTTCGTATAAAATATATCATTTGGATACATAGACAAATGGGTTTCTTATAGGTTAAAAAAACATGCCATATGTGGTGTTTTGTATAAAGTTAAAATAATGGTGATAAAGTTGTTATGAAAAACATAACCTATGTGGTAATTCATTTTGGACTTTACAACCACCACTAATGTCTAGGGGTCTTGTAGAATGTTTAGGTGAAGGACTAATCTATTTATTTAAGGAGTTATAAATTTTCTGTGGAAAATAGAAAAAGTATAGCATGTAGCCTAATGACACAAAATTTAATCCTCTATAATTATTGAGAAAATAAATAAACCACCTACTTGGGCCTTGTAGAAGAATATATTATTGAAATAATCATGCGATTTTGGCTAGAATGACAGAAATAATAATATTGTTTTATCTATCTATTTATATAAATAAATTTCATTTGATCATTTATTATTACTATTTTTTAATTTTTTAGTTTTTAAAAATAACATTCAAGAATAATTACATGTTTTGTTTTTTGAAAGAATTCTATTTTAATAATTTTGATAAATTTTATTAAATTATTATTAGATTATACTGTTTAAAATACATTGGTAAAAATTTAATCTATTTCAATTATTTATAAACTGTGAATACTATAAATTATTATTTACTATTATGAAAATATACCATTTTATTAATTCTATATTTGTTTAATTTATTTAAAAAAATATTTTGTTTTTTTATACAAAAAATTTGTGAAATTGTTGATAATTTTTAAAAAGGAGGATTTTGTTGATGAAAAATTAATAATTTTTATTTTTGTTATTTGAAAAAAAATGTTAGTTTGTTAGTATATGAAATTGTTCTTAAATACTTTAAAACCATTATTAGTTTCGATAAATTAATCTCAATTAAAAATTTATTAAATTCTATAATTAAATTATCAAATTTTCTAATTGAAATATTACTAAATAATCAACCTTTTTTTATTAACATATTACAAATTTCTCTTGTTTATTAAATTTTCTTGTATTTTAATTAATTAATTATTATTTATTATCATTCTAAAATCAATTTTTTAATTTTTTAGTGTTATTTTTGAAATGTTATAAAGGAACTTAATTTTTGTTTTTTGTTTACTTATGTTAATTTTTTAATGAAAAATATTTTGGTCACCCTCAATGAGATACATGGTTACCCGTCAACCACATTGGGTACCTATTGAGCCAATCCCATGGGAAACACCACCTAAGGGTGCCCAGAAAGTGGTTGGATACTTGTGTGAATAGTCCATGCCTAGCATATATGGGATCTTGTATAAGACCCATAGAGCACACATGTTGGTAGATTGGTGAGCTAGGTAACCTATTGCTCCATAGGCATGTGTTGTGTGCAGTTAAATTGGTGGTTATCCCTAGTATCGAGATCAAACTAAGGGTAAGCATGAGTTGTATTATTTTAATCTCAATCACCTCAAATCTATTTCATTAGGAGATATGGAATTATATTTATAGTTCATTTGAGTTAAAAACACGAATACAATCACAGTGGTAATATCTATTTAATCTCTTCCATTTGATCTGGTTCTAATGATTCATGTGTCCTTATATTAAATTTTTCCCCAATAATTTTGAAAATCAATATTCTTTTTTGAATATACTCTTATTATCCAGTAAACCAATGTTTAAATTATTTAATCTTCATTCAGATGTCCGATGTTCTCAAGATGACTAGATATATTCAAAGGATCTCAAATTATTATAAAAAAGTTCATTATAGATTGAATTTTTGTTACAAATTGAGTTAGATTTATCTTATACATTGTGGTTTTATTATGTCTCACATGTTATACTTGTTTGGTAACCTCTCGTTTATTTGTTTACCAATAAGTCACCAATGAACACCAACAGTGATTCAAGTTATAGTTATAACCCAAAGATGATTCCATGATTTCCCATCAATATTTTCCAACAGTGAGTCATGAGCCACCAAAAGATCTAAATATTGAGTCATTTTACATATTGTTGAACAAAAGTTGTGGTTAATCATTTCCCACCAATTATTTCTTCTACATCCCTATAGATTCTTGGAATATGGTTCTTTAACCTCCAATACTAGCTTGTCCTTCTCTGATTGAATGTTTTAGTTATTTCTTTCTGTTTTTTTTAATTTTCAGTAGATTTTTTATCATCTACTTATCATCATGTTTTTAATTAGATTCATCAGGTTACTATTTTCAGTTTCACACCACCAAAAATCAAAAAAGGTAGGATGATATTCACGTGTAAAGAAGTTTGGATATAGCTTCTATTTTCCTTTTATTCTGTATGATGTTTTTGTATTATTTATTTTTCTGTAATTCTCTTCATATACTTGGAATTACTATTAGTTTGAAATATTTTAAGTGATAAACTACTAGAAACCATAAAATTTAGTCCATATTCCACAATTGTAAATATACAATAGAGAGTCATGCATTAACAATTGATATCCAACGGTATCGAAAACAATTTCCTTCTCCTGAATCCTTAGATTTCTCAGTGGCATAGGATAAATTTTGTTTTGGTTAATTATATTCATTTTTTATTTGAAATGAAATATTTTAATATCTCTATTTTTAATAGTTTTTTCGAGAGTGACTACTATTTATTATTAACAATAGATCATGATCCACCACTCTCAGTTTTGAGAAATAGGTAAATAGACACTATTAATTAATAAAATTTCTAAAAATTTTATTTTTAAAAATTTTATTTCTTTTTTAAATAAATGTTATTTAAATACACTATTTGTTAAAAGTTTTATTATTTTATTATTGAAATAAAATTTCAAGGATGGTAAATATTAATTCTAGGATAATTTTCTGTGAATTTATTTTTGTAGTTATAAAATTCATTCCATGATCTATTTTACAACATGTTTCTCTTAGTTTAATATATAAGATATATTTGTATTTCAATTGGTTTATAATTGTGAATGGTTTACAATAGATTTAAATAAAATATTATTTATTTGATATTAATAATTAATGGAGAATTTTAAATCACAACTATTCTATGTTTTCAATTAGAGATTTAAAAAAACAAATATAATTGTCATATTATTTCATTTTTGTTGTATAACAAGTGTCATGAAGGTATTAAACATGGGAAAAATACTAGAGTATCATTGTCTTAATGATTCAAGTGATATACTAGAGGAATAAAATTAATACTAGGAAAGATAATTCTTTAGACAACTTTTTATATATATTTTACGTTATTATTTCTCTAAATTGTTATTGATCTTTTGTGACTTCTATAGTCTTTTTACGATCATCGATAGAACTAAACATTGAAATTGTTCCATTAAATTGATCAAGAATCATCATGAATCAACATCTTCAACATTACAATCATATTATATTTTAAATGTATTTTTTTATTCATGTAATATTTTTCTTTCTATGTTTATTTCATCATGTATGGTTTTTTCTTTTTCCCACAAAAATAAATTATATATTCCTCCATTTATTTTACCACCTAATAGGAAGTGAGGGTTTTGACTCCTGATAAAAATTATGGAATGAAAGATAAGTTAGTATCCTATAAAAAGACAATATTTTTCATCTGGGATGTTTAAATTGAAGGTTATATATCATGGTTCTCACACCATTAAATGTAAGGCTCTTAGTGGGTATCAATCTCCTTAGTGAATATAGAAGATTATGGAGTGGAATACGATTTTTGTGACTTAAACCAATATAAGTAATTGTTCTCATTTAGTTTATTTCCACTAAAACTCATATATTTAACAATAAAAATACAATAAATAAATAATTTATAATCTCTAATTGATTTTGTCATTAAATATTTTAAAATAAAAATTCACACACCTCTAGTCATATTTTCCATCGTTAAATATCCAAAAAAACCTACCTCAAGAATGATGGAAACCGATATACATTTAATAACTAATATCTTAATAACATGGATCACACTTTGAGAGACAAGGCAAAACAAAAAACATGGATATCCATGATTCTGAACGTGTTATATCACCAAAATCACCCAAAATTTCCTTAGGGTTCAAGAGAGAATCAACTGAACCAAATAAAATAATAATTATGCAACTATAATGTTTAAAACCACTAAACATGAGTCTCTGATGTCATGAATCACATTAAAATCATGAAATCACATGTATTAAAAATATACTAAAAAATTCTTCCACTTTGATAATATTATATCCAAATAAATGTATTCATGACCTATAAATATTTAATTGATTTTAAAAATTTAATTCCCTACATAAGTTCCACTTATTATACTGTAATACATATTAATGTCATTTATCCCATTCATTATTTGAAATTTTATATTTGGTAGTACATGATTGAGTTTTCTTTATAAAGCATATGAACAAATACATGATGTTCTCAAATCCCAATGAGAACCCTCTAAATCAATTTACACATTAAAAACCATAGTCAAATAAATTAATTAAACATACATCCATAATTTTTAGTTTATTTACCCTATCGAAGGATATCTCCATTATCGAGATACTTGAAATGAACCCAAATAAAATGAGAAACAAAAATCAAAATCCAAAGCATGTGTGATGTATTGTAATATGTTTTTACATATATTGTGTAAAAAATATGGATTTTGACCATTATATTACATTAGTATTTATTAAAAAATTTGTGTCTCTATTTCTTTTAAAATTAACCATTATATAGATAATAATTTAAAAGATAAATGTTATAGTTGAATCTCACAATAATTCTCTAAATGACCAATGAGTTATTTATGTCGGTGAATCCATAAATTTAAATAAATAATTTAAATTAATAGTGAGAATAATTATTTTCATTATTTGAATCATCCATTAATAGTATCATTAATTACATTATTTGTATCTATAATTTTTCCTATGAAATTCAGAATATAATAATTAAATTACCCATAAAAAAATATTCCCATAATTAATAGAAAATTCATTAGAACATAATTTATAATCTATTCTGCATTGAAAATATTATCTTTTAAATAATTTAATTGATAATATATGATATATATAGATAAATAATAGAAAAGGGGTATTCTATTAATTTTTCTTTGTATATATATATATACTCAAGGGAAATACATAATGAATATTATAGTACATATGAATCATAATATCATAATTATGGGTCAATTGATATGAAACATGTATATAGAAATAAATAAGGATCATTCAAAACATATCAAAATATTAATAAATGTTAAACACTATATTAAATCTCTAATAGTCATTAGAAAGAGTATTCTACCAATACAATAGATTTAAAACTCAACAATCATATGTATGTCCCTCCCATATATAAATGTACATTAATTTTCTAAATATCTTTGTATACATACATCATTCAGAATTTATAAATATTATGTTTTATATCACTGTAATATGTATTGGTTTAATAATTCAATGATTTTTTCGATCCCTCAATGCATAGAACTACCTTCAAGAATCGAAAAAATATGTAATGGTTTCCACAAGATAATTAATGCTACTGCATATAAAAATTTTATTTAATAAAAAATATATAAACTTGAATATTATATATTCCTAAAAAAATATAATATATATATATAGTGTAAAAAAATTGAATAATTATAAATAAATATAATGAAATAAGAATAATTAATGATAGAATAACAAAAGTTAATAATATAATAATATTAAACACAATTAATTATATATGATCAAACTAGAAATGTTAAAATTATTTATCAAAAATTTATATAATATCAAAGAACCAATCCTTAATATTTTTGATGTGGGACATTATCAGGGTTCATTATATTTTTTTCATATTATGATCACGTGTTAAGAAGAATACTATATTATTATTTGAACATGAATGTCTATGGGAGGATAATAATATGTATATTCATGGTCATAAAAAATACATATACATTTTTTGGATATTATTAAAATCACATTGGGGTGACATCTCATGTTTCATTACCTTTATATAAATATATTGTTTGAGTTTTATCATTGGGTTTATCAATTTTTTTATAGATGTAAATGTATGTTTATCAGAATTTTTTAACTAGGACATATAGATTGTATTTATTTTATAAAATTTCAATCATTTTTATTTACATTTGTTTTAATGGAAATTTAAATATGTTTTTATTTTATAATTATAAAACAAAAATCAAATTTCAGTGATTTATACCATTATCATTATTCCCACCCCCTAGACTATTATTTTCTAATCGGGGTTTGTATTCTATCTCATTTTTAGATTTAAAATATTCTAAAGTAAGTTTATCCTATTAATCCATTTATATGATAATATCGTACCTTGAATTTTTTTATTAAAAATAATATTATATAAAATACATTTTCCATAAATTTTATCCAAAATTTTACAATAATTATTAATGTAATCCCACTAAATTATTATGGACATTTTCTCATCAATTTCACCAAAATATATGAAACGTGTTGTGATGATATTAATCTTTAATAATGAATTTAAATATTCCCTATTACCTAATTCATTAAATCTCTTATATACATTCCTTTTTGTTGGTTATTGATATTATTTTAATATTTCATTCCTCTACATTAATTAAAAAAATAATTAAGATTAATAAAAGATAATAACCTTTTCAAGAGATATATCAGGCACGACTTCAGGTATTTTTTTAAGTTCCTTTGATTAGACCTATGAATGGGGGTGCGTTTTGGTGGAGTTTTAATAAATTTTGAAAAAAAGAGTCTATGTACAGTTGGCACATAGTTTGTACAAACCATGCTGCTGCCTTATAGAAACCATTCACCCTTTGGTCTTTTGAGGTAGTTTCATTGACATAGTTAAAGCACAGTTTGAGAGGATGTATGATGTGGCCCTAGGAAGTGTCCCCTTGAAGTAGTGGATAACGCATAGTTAGTAGAAAATTTTCCCAACCGTGCGACAAAACGATGTGAGGGATGAAAATGAGATCCTAAAATTGTGGATCTCACACGTTTTCAAATTTTGATGACCTTTTTAACCTCCTATGCTTTCCTAACTCATGATTTTACATTACTAAGGGTAATTTAAGGTTATACCATCGATATAGAGGGATTCTAAATCCGTAAAAACACCGTTATTCAAGATAAAAAAATTCTAGATTGAATAACCGCTCTTATCCTAGTAAGTGGATTTCATCCCAATGCTTCTCCAGTTCATTATTCTATCATTTTTTGATCTTCATTTCAGTTTAGGGACTTTGATCCTAAAATTTTATCAATGTTATAGTGATGCTCCTCTTTTGTGGACATTAATTTGGCGAACATCAATCAACAAACCAAGGTAGGTGGTCTAAATATAATTCCCATAATCATGGATTTGATATATATATGAAGAATTGTAGAGTTTATATCATCCTTTAGAAATTGATTTTTTGTAATTGTGTTTATTATATTGACCAATTTATTTATCGAATCCTTATTGAAATAGGTGATTAATTAGAGAATTAATCTTGTTACTAAGGGGATGAAATATTAGGAAAATAATTTGGGGAAATTGATTATAAGATCTAAGGGTTAAAATCTAGCTAATTAATCATGGGATTAATTATGAGATCTTGACATTGCCAATTGAGATAATTATATGTAGATTAATTATTTTCCTTAGATAATATGATCATGATTTTTAATTGTGGTATTAATTATGTAATGTTGAAATTATAACAAGATAATTAATTCTGGAAAATTAATTGTAGAATTTGAATTGTTATATTGAATAATTAATTGATTAATTAATTAATGGGTAGAAGCACTTAGTTTATTGTTGAGTTAACTAATGGAATAGATGTTTCTAACTAATTTTTGAATAAGTAATGATATTGAGGTGAATAATTAATTGATAAATTAATTTTGTGTTAATGAATGGTAACATGGTAATTATAAATTTAGAAGTACAAATGGTAACATGGTTATTATTCTTATAATAAAGACATTGGGAACAAGGTCATTCTAAATTGAGAAGTCTACTTGGTAACATGGTGATTCTAATTATGAGTAAAGAGAATGGGAACATGGTCATTATATTGAGGAGTAAGCATAGAAACATAGTAATCTTACTTATGTTTATGATATTTTTATATTTGGAAATGTGTCTTATAAATGTGAAATTAAGGAATGGAAATAATGACACTTCGATTTATGGCCTCACATGAGCATATTTAAAATCCAAAATGAGTTTAATCATATAATGAGATATCATAGCACCATGAATAATTTAATCTTAGACACAAAGAAGGTATTAAGAAAATATATTACCTAGGGAACACTACGTGCTCTGTTACGAGATGATGTTAGTATTATGGTATAGGTATCCATGGGAGCACTGAAGTTAATACAGTTAGATAAGAATAAAGGAAAATGTGATAAACTATTTATTAATAAACTTTACTTATTTAATTATAGAACTGTATGCACTATCTTATGACTGGACTTATTTTATACATCATTGGTGGGAGCCTACGGAGTTATACTCACACCCTATTCGGTCTACCTGAATGGTACCCAGATATATTATATTATTGTAGGATTGGATAAGGGAAATGGTTGTGGGATAGGTGGGTGACTGGGGATGTAACTTGAGTGAGGGGACCATACATGCCTCAGAACCCACTGGGGGAGTCTTAGTGTATTTATTTTTAGTTTTATTATAGACACATGAAACTTATATTGGCATATCATTTTTCCCATTCTGTTGAGTATTGTATTTACTGTTTGGTTTTCTTTTAACATGAGTATTCTTCTAGTTGTATAAGATTCCAAATTTGATTATTTACTTCCACTAGAGTTTTAATCAAATAAAAGAGGGTATTTTCTCCCTATGAATGACTTAACAGACCCTCGCTGGTAGTTGAAAAACTCTAGTATATGAGGATATACGCTTCAGGTCATGTGGTGAACCGGCTCGGGGCACAGTCGTATGTCACCCGAGTCAGGACATTAGAAAGTGGTATCAAATCTCTAGTATTTTTATTCTTCTTTTTTCTTACAATTTTTGGAATTGTATATAAGATACTTTGAAGAGTTGAGGATTGGTAATGAGTTCGTACATGTGATTCGCAAACCCATGTATTTGGGAAAACCCGAGTACTCCCTGTGGGATTGTTGTTATTGTTGATTGTTGTAACAATTGAATATTGTTTCACCTTAGGTGACTTAATAGTGGTGTTATGTGATTATTGTTTTTAAGAATTTTTGGGTATTAATTCAGGGCCAAGAATGGAATGAGAGTTGAGTCTTCATGCATCATTCTAGGAACTCAAGGTTATTATGACATGCATCATTTTAGGCACGCAGGGGAAAACAGATCATGGGTAAGTTGTTGAACTGAAAATATTTTTATTTTTGTGAGATTAAAGTGAAAAATAGTGCCTAAAATTAATTTATATTGATTGTAAAATGAAGAAATATTTGAACAATTGGGTTCCTAAATGATAATCTTGATTATGATAATATACGTACAATTGTTAACCAAAACCTAGGTGTAGAATAATTAAGGTAGGGATCACGCCTCAGTTTTGAACATGTGGTAAGGTGGGGAAAATGTATTATTTTGATTGTTTCCTCTTATGTAAATGTTATAAGGTTGTGTTATGTGAAATAAGATGTGAGTTTGGAATTGTAGATATTATGCCTCCATGAAGGTTTTTGAGGGGACAACTGAGGGGAGTGTCTAGGAATTTCATTTCAATTAGGGAACTTGAGGAACTGATCATGCCAGCTGAAGATGAAGGGGAGATGTTCCGAGATAAATTTGATCACTTTATCCATTTCATGGAAAGAGACCCAAGGTGAGTTGTGAAAATCATGTTTGAGTTGATAAGGGAGTTTTAGTTTCTACACCCTCTCACTTTTATTGGAGACGATGGATCTGAGGGAGATGAATTTTTGGTTGAGTCCATAGAGAACATACTTGACTATTTGAAGACTGCAGCTGAGAGATGGGTCACGTTGGCCAATTATATTCTATGGTGATCAGTGTAGCACTGGTATAAAATTCAAGAGCTAACTGGATAGACTGATAGTATGTTATGGAAGTACATCCTGAAGAGGTTCTTAGAAAAAATTTATCATGGGACTCTAAGACAAGGAAAATTAATGATTTCATGCAAATGAAATAGGGGATAATGTTAGTGATAGACTATACATGATGCTACATATATCTTCAAGGATTTGTTCCAAATTTAGTGGGATATGAGGCAGCTATGAAGAAATATTTTTAGGAAGGACTTAAGTGTGATACTAAGTCCTAGGTGAATATCTTTAGTCAAAAGAAGTACACAAGAGTGGTGTATCAGGCTCTCATAGTTTAAGGGAACCCGATGGGGGATTCCTGTGATGGATATGTAGATGTAACTGGATGAACAAGAGGTGTTAATTAAAATATAAGGAAGAACCATTATTACAGATTTAGCTAAGGCAATGGGAATTAGAGTATGCAAACAAGAGGGTCAGTTGGAAATGATCTTACTATGGTAATCTATAATCATTTTGGTAGGCTGGGACACTATCATTGATACTAATTATGACCACCAGTAGAATGTTTATCTTGTGTTAATATGGGAAAACTATAGTATTTATACAGGTTATATTTATATATAGGTACTGAAGGAGAATTTGGGAAGATTTAGAGTATGAGAAGGGGATCATCCACAACAAATTGGGCTGGTAGTTGGAGTTCTGTTGGCCGAGGTGGGAGAGGTAGTGGATGTGGTGGTTCTAGGAAGGGGCAGCCACATCAGAAGAGTGGTGATACTCAGGGGAGTCATCATGTATAACATGGAATAAGGGAATCACAGTTACCTGTAGTACAACCTACACTTGTGGATAGTAAGTATAGAACATTGATAGTGCGAGGTTCCATTATAATAGAGTCTACCTTAGCTAGAAACCTGTTTGATACTGGTTCCTCTCATTAATTTTTTTTTCAAATTGTTAATGGTTTGAGCTTAGCCGTGAAGTCTGAGAGTGGGGTTAAGACTATAGATACACCATTGGGATTACGGTTGAGAGATATATTTCTATTCCCGGTATGTTCAATAGAGATCAGGGAAAGTCATTTTCTATGGTATCTCAATATTATTGATATGTTAGTATTGAACCAAATTATTGGTATATACTGGATAGTCGCATATCAAGAAAACATCAACTATTACCATAAAAAAGTTATGTATACATATACTAAGGGTGAGAAGTATATTCATCATGGAGTGTGGGATATCTAGGAAGGCCAAGCATGGCCAATTACTCATGAACTGGGAGAGCTCACAGCCCATGTTTCTAGAATTTTTCTGAATGATGGGGGTGTTAGGCAAGATGTCCTTCCACCAGTAGTGGAACTGTTTCATGATGTTTTTCCTGAAGACTTCTCAATGCTACCACCTAAGAGAGATGTGGTGTAACGACCAGAATCCGGATCCCCTCCACTGGTGCCCCGTACCCGGTTCACCACATGGCCTCAAGCGTGTTTCCCCGAATGCCAGAGGCTGTCGACTTGCAGCGAGGGCCTTGGTGAGTCGGTGGGGAAACTATGACTTCAATTTTTAAGGTATACAATGGAAAAACAATAGTCATCAATTGAAGCAGTAACAACATGCATAATAACAGAAACCAGGCAGCGGAAGAAATGAATATATATAGCAATGATGACAATGATTCAGCATGTACAAGTATCTATGGAAAGCAGAAAACACAACAACATGATGGAACACAACTGAAAAAAAGTGAAAAGAAAAACAAAATAGACTCCTCAGCATCGCGAGCCCCGACTCGGTCCCATGCTCTCCAGCTCCAGAGAAATCAAGATCCTGAAGTAGAATGGCGCTTGCCCTTATCTATACCTATAGCAATATAGTCCATTTGGGCCCTAAAGAATGACCCAAATAGGGTGTGAGATACAATCCCAGTAGGAAATCACCCAAAGATTTGTGCCCAACAGTAAATGAATACAATACAAGCAATAAAACAAGAGCAGTAAACAGGAAAGCACAAGAAGCTACAATTCATAGTTCTAACAAATAAAGTACACGAGTAAACAGCCAGAAACAAGAAGAAAATAGGCAACCCTATGGGCAGCTCTCATATCCTAACCCCTATGGTTCAACCTATAACTACTAGCAACCCTCTAGGAGGCACACACAGTCTCACCCCTCTGGTTCAGCTATGAAATTAATACACTCTCTGGGGAAGCACTCACCGTCAATTCCCCCTATAGTCTCGTATCTTGCTAAAGGATTTATGGGGAAGCACTCAACGTCTATTCCCCTTGTGGCCCGCGTCGAGAACTACAGACTCTCTGAGGAAGCACTCAAAGTCAATTCCCCCTGTGGCCTCATATCGTAATTAAAAGACACTCTGGAGAAGCCCTTCCGTCAATTCTCACTTTGGTCTACTACTCTAGGTCCTCATAGTCTTGAGTGAAACTAAACATGCTCAGTGCGCGTGTACATCGTCCAAGTAATGATCAAGAACTACATGGCTATCAACTAAGGCTCAACAGCATAACAAGTTAGCAGTTCCACTGTCCTATGACTAAGCATGACAACTGGAAAAGCGCCAAACAGGCAAAACAAGCATAGCAAACATCCAAGGTACAGTAAAGATACAATAATCATAGGTAAAACAACCACTCTAGGAATCAAGAAAAGCAGGAAATACAATAAGGGAAAAACAGGAACACACAATACCCCGTTCAAGGGTATTGGTGGGAATTGCACAAAATACTCATCAACTTTGTATGGAAAGGCACAAACCACCTACCTCGATCCTAGGAGATCGAGATAAGTGAACCACTATGATAGATTCCCCTTGGAATGATGTAGATCTGATAAAATGTACAAAACTCTCAACCTATGATAACTTGGAAACCATGAGAAATCAAGAGACAAGACTAAAGAAGAAGGGATAGCTCACTGTTGTGATTCTAACGCAATCGACCATGCTCGAGTCGGAGAATGGACGAAGAGGCGGGAGCTCGTCGAAGGTCTGGCCGTACGGTTGCTCTCATCAAACGGAATCTGGAGAAGAAGATGAAATCGGGGGTTAGGTGCTACCCCGGTCCGTTTAATGAAAAAAAATACACGACATTTACTTCTTGAGTACACAGCGTGTACTTCAGTTTTCCGTACTCTGCATTAACTGAACTCCACCTCACCCTTACACACCGTGTGTGTGGCCCGGACATGGCCATCACACAGCATTGAGCCGGAAAAGAGTACACGACTTGTACTCAGAAAATACACGACATGTACTTTGAAAATTTCCAGAAAATTTATTTTTCTTAAAATCTCTAGAAAACGGGAAAGCATACCTGAAAAGAAGATCGGGGTTCTTACAAACATCCCCCCTTAAAGAAATTCATCCCCAAATTTCTCTAATGAGATGGAGAAGAAGAAACCCCGAACAGCTCCGACCATTGCGATCGTACAACGGACTCCCTCTCCCAGGTCTTGTCCTGTACTTGCCCGTGCTGCCATAGTACCCGTACCAGAGGAGCAGACTGCCCATAGAGAACCTTCGTACTGCGATCAAAAATCTGGATAGGATTCTCCTCGAACGATGCATCCGCTTCAAGCTCGACTTCTTCGGGGTGAAAAACGTGATTCGGGTCTAAAAAGTAACATCAGAGTTGAGAGACGTGGAAGACGTCATGCATGGCCTGATACCTCTGACGTAGCTGCAACCGATAGGCGATCGACCCAACTCACTCCAAGACCTCCAATGGCCCGATGTACCGCGGTGAAAGCTTACCCTGTCTCCGAATCCTCTTGTGTCCCAACCTTGGTGCGACACGCAGGAAAACCTGATCACTGACCTCGAACTCCAGAGATCGTATCTACTGATCATCATTAGACTTTTTTTGATACTGAGCTTTAGCCATCCTCTTCCGAATCATCTCTATCTGCTCTGAAGTCTCCTGAACAAGACGAGGTCCTAGAAAAGATGCCTCTCTTACCTCCAGCCATCATAAGGGTGATTGGCATGGCCTACCATACAAAGCCTTCTATGGCGCCATCTGAATGTTAACCTGGAAACTGTTGTTATAGGCGAACTCCACCAGAGGGATATTCTTCTCCCAAGAACCACCAAAGTCTAGGATGAAAGCTCGGAGCATATCCTCAAGAACCTAGATCATGCGCTCGGACTAGCCATTAGTCTGGGATTGGTATGTTGTACTCAAAAGTACCTATGTATCCAAGTCCTTCTGAAGTCCTTGCCAAAACCATGAGGTAAAATGCACATCCCTATCTAAAACGATCGAGTGTGGGACTCCATGCAGACGAACGATCTCCCGGATGTAATGTCGTCCTAGATCATAAACACTGAAGGTCTCCTTGATCGGCAAGAAGTGAGCAACCTTCATAAGCCTATCGATGACAACCCAAACAACATCGTTCCCTCGAGGAGACCTCGGCAACACAGTCACAAAGTCCATCACGACGTCGTTCCACTTCCACTCCGGAATGGGTAGCTGCGGTAAAAGGCCTGCTGGTCGCTCATGCTCTCCTTTCACCTGCTGAAAAGTATAACACCTCATGAAAAAACCAGCAACACCCTTCTTTATACCTGGCCACCAATACTGGTGATGAAGATCCCGATACATCATGGTGACACCAGGGTGAACTGCCCAAACCGAGGAATGAAAATCCCGCATCAGCTCCTTGCGTATGTCTGCTGGCACCCATATGCGTCCCTAGAAATGCAAGATCTCATCCTCACCCATTGTCCATCCGGGAAGAGGGTCCTTTCTTGATAGACTCTCCCATATGACTAAGCCTTCTGAGTCTGATAGCTTCCTCATCCGTACCCGATCAAGAAGTGTAGAGGTAACAGCTACATAAGAAAGGAAGGTCTGTCCCTATCTTGCGTGCACCTCTAGATGCATCTCAGAGAATAGAGCCATCAGCTGCCACTCACTGCTGGCCTCCTGAACTGCCTGAATCTGAGTTCTCCTGCTCAACACATTAGCCACTGCGTTTCCCTTACCGGGCGTATAGGCATGCTCGAAGTCAAAAGACTATAGATACTCAACCCACATGTGCTACCTCAGATTCAGATCACGCTGCGTGAAGATATACTTGAGACTCTTGTGGTCAGTGAAAACCACAATGTACTCTCCCAGAAGATAATGTCTCCAACAGCGCAAGGCATGAACAACATCTACCAAATCCAGATCGTGCATCGGGTAGTTCCTCACATGTGGCCTCAACTGCCGAGACCCGTACACAATGACTCCATCCCCCTGCATAAGCACAGCTCCCAGCCTGATACCCGAAGCATCATAGTAAAGAGTGTAGCTCTTGCCTAGATCTGGAAAGACTAGTATCGGTGCTGACGTTAACCTCCCGTTCAGCTCCTAAAAGTATGACTCACAAGAATCTGACTATAAGAACTTTGACCCCTTCTTGGTCAGACCAGTCAAATGTGCTGCTAGACGAGAAAAGTCTTGAATGAAGCATATGTAGTATCCATCCAGCCCTAGGAAGCTCCATACTTCAAAGACGTTCTTCGGATGCTCCCAGGAGACTACAAATCTCACTTTCTCTGGGTCTACAGATACTCCTACCTCTGAGATGACGTGACCCAAGAAGTGAATCTGATCCATCTAGAAGTGGCACTTTGAGAGTTTAGCATAAATACTATTCTCTCTCAGTGTAATAAGAACGATCTCACGATGTGTGGCATGGTCGTGTAAAGTGTGAGAGTATACCATGATATCATCTACGAAGACCACAACAAAGGAGTCCAAATAAGGATGGAACACTCGGTTCATTAGTTCCATGAAAACTTCAGGTGCGTTCGTGAGACCGAACGGCATGACGATATACTCGTATAGACCATACCTGCTCCTGAAGGCTATCAGAGGTATATCTGATGGTCTAACGTGCAACTGATGGTAACCGAACCTGAAGTTGATCTTCCAGAACACCCAGGCTCCTCGAAGCTGATCGAAAGGTTAGTTAATTCTCGGAAAAGGAGATCAGTTCATGACCATCAACTGGTTCAGCTTCCGATAATCCACACAAAGCCGAAGGGTACCATCTACCTTCTTTTCAAATAGGACAGGTGAACCCCATGAGAAGTACTAGGTCATATAAGACCCTTAGCATGTAGCTCCTCCAACTGATTCTTGAGCTCCTGCAACTCAGGTGTGGCCATCCTATATAGAGGAATGGACACCGGTGCCACTCCTGGCACGAGCTCAACAAAGAAGTCTACCTAATGCTACGGAGGCAAACCCGAAAAGTCTTCTGGAAAGACGTCCCTAAAGCGATCCACCACTGGAGGAAAATCCAACTGTGGAGTCCCCTGATCATCCAGATAAAGACTAGCAATCTGGGCCATCACCCCTTCTAGCCCAAGATGCTCGAGTCCCGCCCAACTTGCCCGAATGTCTCATTTGTCTCTATGTAGAAAATATTCACCCTCTGGTGAGACAAAACTCACTCTGAGGCGATAGCAGTCGACGACTGCCTGGAAGGGAATCAACCAGTCCATGCCAAGGATGACATCATAGCCTGTCATCTCTAGGACATATATATCCCATAAGAAGCGATACCCTGCAACCTCGAGAGGGCACTATCTACACTGGCGTACACTATATGTCCTCATCCCCAAAGGTGTGTCTAGTGTCAACGTGTCGGTAGAAGAAAAGATGCAAAGTCCAAGGATCTCCACAACATCAACAAAGATAATGCTATAAGTAGAACCTGTATCGAAAAGCGCTGAAGATAAAACTGAGGCTACTAAAATCCTACCTCAAACAGTAGAAGGGCCGGGATCCTGCTCCTGATAAGTCTACTCCACGGCGAAAGACTGGCCTGCACCGCGGCCCTGCGCCCCTGACTGACCACTCTGAGATGAACCTCCCTATTGGTGGTGAGGGACTGGTGGTTGACTGCAATGACCTCGACCTCCACCTCGGCCCGAACTACCAGAAGAACTCCATTTCCCTGACTGGTGAGAGACTGGTGGGGCTACTCTTGAACTAAGAGTCATGGAACAACCCCGGTCACCAGTTTCTGGTGAGAAAACCTGACAGAAACGCTGAAGGTGACCCATATTTCTGTAATATCGGCACTCCATGGGGTCCCTCTGGCACTGTGGCCTCGTGTGCCCTGACCGGGCACACTGGTAGCATATCACCTGGCTGCCTGAAAATGCATCTCACATCCTCGGATCACCGCATGTAGGTTCTCTATGGCGCTTCATTATGTCATCTAGGGGAAAAGTAGCTCTGGAAGCAGAACCGCCCTAGCTCGCAGCTCCAGAGTCTCTCAGATTGCGCTAAGCAATCAGTGCTTGGTTGACAATGGAAGTAATGGAAGTCAGCTGGAAGAGATTCACCTGTGAGCGGATCTCCCGCCTGAGACCATCCTCAATCTTCCTTTCCAAGAACACCCTGCACCCATCTCGGAGGGGTGTGAAGCAATGCAGCTTGGTGAAACGAGTGGAATACTCCATGAATGAAAGAGTACCCTGCTCTAAGCTCATGAACTCTCGGGCTCGGTCGGCCCTCAGGGTCTCCGGGTTGAAGTAGTCATAGAACACACACTTGAACTCTTCCCAAGCCATATCCTTCTACTGACCCACCTGTGAGATCACGTCCCACCACCTCTTGGTGGAGTCTCGGATCATGTAAGTGGAGATCTTGACCCGCCTCTCTTGAGGCGTCTTCAGATGCTCGAAGATAGTCAGCATGGCTTCCAGCCATGACTTTTCAGCCTGAGGTCCTCCTTCCCCAGAGAATGTGGGAGGATGCTGCTACTGAAAAAACCTCATCAATTCTGCCATAGACATGGCAGGAGGTGGTACTCCCTTGATGGCCTGTATCATCCTCATGAAACCTTCCCTGAACTGTGCATCTGCTCCTGCAACTGGTATGACAGCCGGTGCCAAGGCTGGCCTGACTGGATGATCGACAAGAAGTCCCTGATTAGCCATATCTGGCATTTGATCACTGCCTGATGACAAACGTACGACCGAAGGACGTCTTAGAGGCACAGCTCTGAAAGATCAAAAGCACACCTTAGATCAGGAAAACAGGGACAGAGAACACAAGAGTACAAAATGGAAACATGGGAACAAAAACAAAAAAATTTACAAAACTCTACTACATGGTATGTATAAAAACTACACGGTGTATCTTCTTAAACCACAGACATGGGCGTGTACTCCTGCCCTACAAGTCATGTACACCTCAAACTACACGATGTGTTGACCCTAACACACGACATGTACTTGAAAAATATTCCCCTACCCGAGTCCCTTCACACGACTAACCTACATTGTCTGACTCAACCCGAGACTACACGACGTGTTCAAAACAAACACAGCCTGTACTAGACAAGGCTTCGGCGGCCCGTGATATTAATCACATGGCCGTATAAATGGATGAACCTTACACGGCGTGCTCCGAACAAACACGGTGTTTATAGGTAAGGTTACCCCATCCCGTGTTGTTCGTGACACGGCCGGGTACCTGGACAAGACTACACGACATGTTCTGAACAAACACAACATGTGGAAAAGAAGGTCATGCCGGCCCGTGTTGTTCATGACATAGCCGGGTACCTGGACAGGACTACACGATGTGTTCTCTATGGACACGGCGTGTTCTACCCGAGCTTTCTCGGCCCGTGTTGTTAGTGACACGACCGGATAAACGGCTCCAAACCCACACGGCGTGTTCCCGAAGTTACTTCCATGGCACCGTGTTCTGTTCACACGGTTAGTGACATGACCTGAAAACTACATGGCATGTATCTAAAAAGTACATGCCGTGTATTCTGGGTTTTTCTGTGCAGTAGCTCAGAAAGTGCTCAGACTCCCAGAAACACTAAAAACAAGGCAGATAGGTGCCAAATTCCAATCCGTGAGGGCCCATAACACCTTTAGAACCAAAATTTGGAATTCCTTTTTAAGCAAAAAAAAAACAGTTTTCTAACATGACAATAGAGAATATATTAAACATCTATCACAACAGCATGCATAATCTACAGAAAGTCTATCACAATAGCATGCAATTGCTAATGCACCCTAGATGGCATGGCAAGAATGCATGTCTTGTGATTTATAAAAGTGCCTATATGATGCATGAGGTGGCATACTCTCATCTCATCGGGTTACGATAGAAATATAACCTAAATATCAAAACAAAAAACCGCACAAGTCATGCGAATCACTCTAGGTGAAAACATATCCACCATAAAAACTCAAAACCATCAAAATACAATTAGCGAGGTAGTATGGCCTTTCCCTGTACATGGGTTAGCTACTCCCGATCACTACTTAATACCAAGTACCCAATCCATCCTATCCCTGGATAAAGTCTCCAAACAGTAAGGCAAGAGAAATGAACTCCACTGATACCACTTTGTAACGACCCGAATGTGGAGCCCCTCCACTAGTGCCCCGTACCCGGTTCACCGCATGACCTCAAGCGCATTTCCCCGAATGACAGAGGCTTCCGACTAGCAGCGAGGGCCATGGTGAGTCAGTGGGGAAACTATGCCATCAATTTGAAAGGTATACAACAGAAAACAACAGTCAACAACAGAAGTAGTAACAACATGCATAACAACAGAAACCAAACAGCAGAAGCAATGAATATATATAGCAATGATGACAATGATTCAGTAGGTTCAAGTATCTATGGAAAGCATAAAACACAACAACATGCTAGAAAACCATTGAAAACAAGTGCAAAAGAAAAACAAAATAAACTCCTCAGAATCGCGAGCCCCGGCTCGGTCCCATGCTCTCCAGCTCCAGCGCAATCAAGATCCTAAAGTAGAAGGGATCTTTCCCTAATCTATACCTGCAGCAACATAGTCTTCTTGGGCCCAAAAGCACGGCCCAAAAAGGGTGTGAGATACAATCCCAGTAGGCAATCACCCAAATATTTGTGCCCAACAGTCAATGAATACAAGGCAAGTAATATAACAAGAGAAGTAAACAGGAAAGCACAAGCAGCTACAATTCATAGTTCTAAAAAATAAAGTACACGAGTAAAAATCCAACAACAAGAAGAAAACAGGTAACCCTCTTGGCAGATCTCACAGCCTAACCCCTATGGTTCAACCTAGAAGTACTAGCAACCCTCTAGGAGGCACACACAGTCTCACCCCTCTGGTTCAGCTATGAAATAAATAGACTCTACGGGGAAGCACTCACTTTCAATTCCCCCTATGGTCTCGTATCGTGCTAATGGATATCTGGGGAATCACTCAATGTTTATTCCCCCTGTGGCCCACATTGAGGGACTACAAAATCTCTGAGGAAGCACTCAATGTGAATTCCCCCTGTGGTCTCGTATCATAATTAAAAGACACTCTGGAGAATCCCTTCCATCAATTATCCCTTTGGTCTACTACTCTAGGTTCTCACAGTCCTGAGTGAAACTAAACATGCTCAGCGTGCATGTAGATCATCCATGTAAACCTCAAGAACTACTTGGCTATCAACTAAGGCTCAACAACATAACAAGGTAGCAGTTCCACTGTCCTATGACTAAGCATGGCAATTGGAAAAATTCCAAACAGGCAGAACACACATAGAAAACATCCAAGGTACAGTAAAGTTATCATAATCACAGGCAAAACATATACTCTAGCAATCAAGCAAAGCAGGCAATACAACAAGGGCAAAACAGGAACACGCAATACCCCGTTCAAGGGTATTGGTGGAAATTGCACAAAATATTCATCAACTTTCTTTGGAAAGGCACAAACCACCTACCTCGATCCTAAGAGATTGATATAAGTGAACCACGATGATAGATTCCCCTTGGAATGACGTAGATCTGAGAAAACGCACAAAATGCTCAACCTATGATAACATAGAAACCAAAAGAAATCAAGAGACAAGACTCAAACAGAAGGAAGAGCTCACCGCTGCAATTCTAACGCAATCAACCGTGCTTGATTCGGAGAATGGATGAAGAGGCGGGAGCTCGTCGAAGGTTCAGCAGTACGGTCGCTCTCGATGGATAGAATCTGGAGAAGAAGATGAAATCGGGGGTTAGGCGTGACCCCAGTCCGTTTAATGAAAAAAAACATGGCGTGTACTTCTTGAGTACACGGCGTTTACTTCAGTCTTCCGTACTCCACTTTAACCGAACTCCACCTCACCCTTACACACCATGTGTGTGGCCCGGACATGTCCAACACATGGCTTCGAGCCAGAAAAGAGTACACGACGTGTACTCAGAAAGTACACGATGTGTACTTTGAAAATTTCTAGAAAATTCATTTTTCTTAAAAACTCTAGAAAAAGGGAATGTATACCTGAAAAGAAGATCCCGGTTCTTACATGTGGTATTCACTATTGAGCTCATGTAGAGGTATTATCCAGAATCTATTCCACCATACGTAATGGCACTGACTGAACTTCAATAGCTTAAGTATCAGTAGGAGGAGATGGAGGACTAGGGAGTTATCTTTCCAAGTACACCGCCTTGGGGATCACCCATCATGTTTGCAAAGAATACTGAAGAGAGTTTACATTTTGGTATCGATTACCATTAGTTGAATAAGATTAAAGTGAATAATTGATATCCTATTCCATGTATCAATGGTATTTTGAACAACTTAAGGGAGATTGTGTGTTCTCAAAGATCAATTTGAGATCATGGTTTCATCAGTGAGATTTCATACTTCTGATATACCGAGGACTGATTTGAAATGCAAGTATGTAATTAATGAGTTTCTAAAATGCCCATTTGGGTTGAGAAATTAAATAGTAGTGTTTGTGGATTTATAAAATGACGTTTCATCTGTATCTGGATCAGTTCAAGGTGGTGTTTTTGGACGAAATCATGGTGTACTCCAATACACATGGATATTATTCCCAATATATTGACATAATCCTGGGTAAAATGAGAGAGCATCAATTTTATGTCAATAAATCTAAGTGTTAGTTTTGGATTGACTAGGTACACTTTGTAGGGCCCATTATACAAGAAGAAGGTGCGTTATTAAACCCAGAGATAGTTCAGGTAGTGGTTTATTGGGAGAATCCATAGAATGTTTTTGATATCTGAATCTTCTTGGGATTATATAGATATTAAAAAAGATTCATCAGTGACTTTTCATGTTTGGAATTTCCACCTTCAGTCTTGATCAAAAATTTTGTAAAGTTTGGATGTTCAAAGGCGAGAGAGAGATCTTTTCAAGAGTTTAAAAATCACTTAACATTGGAACTAATTTTGATCCTTCATGATTCATGTGGGGAGTATATAGTTTATTGTGATGATTCTGAGATCAGACGTGAAGCTGTGCTGATGTTGGGAGATCGAGTTTTGGAATAAGGGTCTTAGTAGTTGAGGTCTCTTGAACAGAACTAACCTATGAAAAACTTCAGGTTGGAAGTATTGGTTTATGCTCTTATTTCTTGGAGACACTATCTTTTTGGAAAAAAATTAAGTTATTCAGATCAAAATATCATGAAATATATATTTTCACTGTGTGATTTTAATCTTTGTAAGTAGAGATGTGGTGAGTGTATTTAATCTTTTAATTTTTAATTGGAATGTAGGTTTGGTAAGGTAAATAGTGTGGCTGATTCCTTGAACATAATAGCTTAGCCTCAAAAGGTTCATGAGTCGTGTGTAGAGTAAATGATGATGACCTTGAGGGATGAAATGTATATGGTGGTTTAGGAGAGCCAGAATCATATGACCCTGGTTTCAATTGCTATGAAGTCTACTCTTTTGAGACAAATCAGGTGTAGATAATATGTGGATACAAAGTTCTTATTCTTAAGGGGAAGCTTTGAGGTGGGAAGACATCATCAGACCGGTTGATAGATGGGAATGAAATTATCTATGTGAGGAATCGCGTTGTTGTGCTTATGAGCATGCAAGAGGAGATCATGTGGGTATTTTATACCTCAAAATGGGTGATTCATCTAGTTGAAACAAAAATATACCATGTCTTATGATGATAGTTTTTGTTTCCAATCATGAAAAATGAGATAGTTGGGTTTAGGACACGATGCATCTCATTTCAGAAAAAGATGGTGGATCATCAAAAAACTGGTGGTTTGCTATAGTTATTTAATATTCTAGAATGGAAGGGAGATGATGTGACCGTGGAATTTTTGGTGGGTGACTCAAAGATGCTTAATTAGAATGATGCTATTTCGGTCATTGTGGATCGACTGACAGAGGCAACACATTTCCTTCATATAAGGAAGAATTTATTGTAGAATAGTTGAGATAAATATTCATTCAAGAGATAGTCCATCTTCATGGAGAGACATGGATTATAGTTTCAGAATGTGATTCACGATTTACTTAATGCTTCTAGAGGGGCTTTTAAAAAGTTATTGGGTCATAGGCATTACTGAGGATGACTTTCAACCAACAGAAAGAAGGGTTGTCGGAACATACTATAACGTTTCTTGGGGATATGCTATGGGAATTTGTGCTTGAATTTGGTAGATCTTGGGAAAAAATCTTGGATTTAGTGGAGTAATACAATAATTATATTAATCAGGAAACTATACATATGGAACCATACAAGGCTCTTTATGGTAGGCCGTATAGATCACTGATATGATAGATGAAGGCTGGAGAGTTAATGTTTTTGGGACTAAGTATCATGTATGAGTCATCAGAGAAGGTAAAAATGATTTGGAATAGAATGGATATGGATATGAGTAGATATAAGTCATATTCTGACAGGTGGAGGTGACCACTAGAATTTATAGAGGGTGATATTGTATTCCTTCCGGTGTCTCCAATGTTGGGTCACTCCAGGATACAGAGGTAGGGTAAGTTGGCACCCAGGTTTGTTAGACCCAATGAGATAGTGGAGAGAATCAGGCTAGTGGCATAATGATTGGCACTTCCACAGATAAACAATGCTATGCATTCTATTTTCCATTTATCACAACTTCAGTAGTATCACCCAGACCCTTATCGTGTGATCGATGTGGATGAGGTTTCCCTGAAGATGGATGCGTCCCTTGAAAAGAATTTGATAAGTGTGTTGGATCACAGTGAGAAAGTGTTGCAGGGAAAGACAATACCGACAGTTCTTGTGTTATAGAAACATGTACGTGTGGAAGAGGAAAATTGGAAAAGATAAGAAGATATGAGGTCACAATATATAGATCTTTTGGTCTCAGAATCTTATAAAGGAATGGAAGTGAATCTCAATGATGATTTGTTATAAGGTTGGGAAATTGTAAGATCCTGACCTTTTTTAGAGTTATATCATATGTGATTTCAAGAACTTTTTATTTTTTTAAGTACCTTAGTTTGGGGATATGACTTGGGGATCATTTTGGGGAAGTTTTAATATATTTTTGAGAAAAGAGTCAAAGCACGATTGGCGCATCGTTTATGGAAACCGTGCAGCTGCCTAAGATAAATCGTGCACCCTATGGTCTTTTGAGGCAGTAGCTTTAGAACTATTAAAGAATGACATAAGAGGTCATGATAGGTTTCCATGTGAGGTCCCCATTTATATAGTGGATAACATTCTAT
Source organism: Viscum album (assembly GCA_963277665.1). Classification (NCBI taxonomy): domain Eukaryota; kingdom Viridiplantae; phylum Streptophyta; class Magnoliopsida; order Santalales; family Viscaceae; genus Viscum; species Viscum album. The sequence continues at coordinate 495,395,073 of OY728151.1, read as the reverse complement.
TAGCACAAATATTTCATAACCGTGTGACTAAACCATATGAGGGACAAGAGTGAGATCCTAAAATTGTGAATATCACTCATTTTCAACTTTTAATGACTTATTTCATCTCCTATGATTCCATAACATGGGATTTTACTATCATAAGGGTAAAATTAAGTTCAACCATTGACCCATAGGGATTAAAATTCTTTATGAAAACCATTATTTGAGATCTAAATCCCAATTTGAAGATACTCTCTTCTCCATGAATGTGGATTTCATCCCCATGCTTCTCCCATTCTTTATTCTATCATTCCCCAATCTTTTCATGTAATATATTCTCTATTTACATTGTTCTAAAATGATGTGGTGAGATCTAGATATAGTATTGTGGATATAGATCTAGATAAATGGGATCTTGTTTTCTTTGATCTTGATTTTAATTTATTGATTTAGATCTCGATCTTTTATCAATGTCATTGTGCTGATCAGATCTTGAGGATTTCCATTGAGAGAACATCCATCAATGAACTGAGTTAGATAGTCTAAATATAATTCCCATAGTCATAGAATTTGTAAGTATATGAAAAAATTTATAATTTCTAACATCCTTTATAAATTGATTTTCTTGATTTCGGTTTATTATATTGTCCAATTGATATATCAAAGCCTTATTAAAATAAGTGATTAATTGGTGAATTAATCATGTGACTAAGGTTTTTCCCTATTAGATTATTTATTTGTGGAAATTGATTATAAGAGGAAAGGGTTTTAATCTATATAATTAATCGGGGGATTAATTATGATATTTTTAAAGTTATATGTTGAGATAATTAATTTTGGATTAATTATGTTCCTTTTAAAATATGATCTAGATAATTAATTTTGGGATTAGTAATGTAATGTTGAGATAAAAATGAGATAATTAATTGTGGAAAATTAATTATGGAATATGAATTGTGATATGGATTATATAATTAATGAATTAATTAAAGCTTTGAAGCATTTAGTTAATTGTTGAGTTAAATACTGGAATGGATGTGTTGACCTATTTGTTAAATCAGAAATGAGATTGGGGAGGTTAATTAATTGATAAATAAATTATGTGATAAGGAATGAGAACATGGTCATTCTAAATTATGAAGTACAAATGGTAACATGGTCATCATATATATGAGTAAAGAGAATGGGAACATGGTCATTATAAATTGAGAAGTATACGTGGTAACATGGTTATTATACTTATGAGTAAATAGAATGGGAACATAGTCATTCCATTAAGGAGTAAGCATAGTAACATGGTCATCTTACTTATGTTTGTGATATTAGTAACTTTAGAAATGTGGCTCATAAATGTGAAGTTAAAGAATGTAAATAATCACACTTTGTGTTATATCCTCACATGAGAATATTTTAACTCTGACATGAGTCGAATTAGTTACTGAGATATCATATCACCTTTAATAATTAGATCTTAAGAAAGAAGTAGTTATTAAGATATGATATTACATAGGGAACACTTCAAGCTCTGATATTAGATAAAGTTATTATTGAGGTATGAGTATCCTTGGGAAACATGGAGTTAATGTAGTTAGATAAGAATAAATGAAAATGAGATAAACTATTTATCTTTTCATTGTAAATATTTTATTAAAGAACTGCGTAAACTATCTTATGACTAGAATTGTTTTATACACTGTTGGCGATGGCCTATTGAGTTGCACTCACACTGTATTCAGGCTACGTTAATGGTTCCCAAATAGATTATATAGTTTTAGGATTGGATACTGGAAAATGCCCTGGGTTATGTGGATGATTGAGGATAGATCTTGGATGAGGGGACCATATGTGGTTAGGAACCCCTCACGGGGAGTCTTAATGTCATTATTTTTAGTTTCATTGTAGAAAATTGACACTTATATTGGCATAATAAGTTTTCCCTTTCTGTTCACTATTATATTTCCTATTTGGTCATCTTTTGACATGAGTATTGTTCTAGTTATATATTCTTCCAAATTTGATTATTAACTTTTGCTGGTGTTTTACTCTAACAAAAGTGGGTATAGTCTCCCCATGAATGACATTCCAGACCCTAAATTCTAGTTGTCATCCTGTAGTGTATAGGGAGGCATGCTTGACATCATGTGGCAAACCTGCTCATACCACCATCGTGTGGCACCCGGGTTGGGACGTTACAATTATATAAAAATTAAAAAATATTAGTGTTTATAAAAAATAAATTATAATGTTTAAAAACCTATAAAATAGGTATTTGAGACTAATTTGAATTATTTCCATGTTTTATATGTATTCCTATTTTGTTTTCCCAATCAAAAATACCAAAACATTACTCAAATCTATGTTGATAAAAGTTTTACCTACTCATATATATATATATGAATATATGAATATAATAACATACATATAAACTTTTTTATAATAAAATATTATAAATTTTTTTGGCACTTATAAGGCTATTTTTTTGACTTTGGATCTAGGTATATATTTTATACAGTAACGAACAATTATATGAATATTTATCATTGAGATTGTCCAGCCTTTACACAATGACTTTACTAAACATGTGTCCAATTTAGTTAGAATAAAACATATATTTATTAATAAATAATGACACTAAAATCCTTGAATGGATTTAATAAAAAAACATATCTATGAATAATACACATTATAAAAATTAATTATCATGAAATAATCATAATATATGAATATTACTAATAATATGAATCTCTTAAACATATATATTGAATTTATATATCTTTTAATAAATTCCACGTTTCGTTGATTTGTTCTCATATAATAAATATTATTTATCTTGATAAATCCCATCTATATACTCTATAGAGAAAAATCATTTACTAGTGAAATAATGAGATTTATTGTTATAGATCCCCACATCACATAAAATGATTGAAATAATTAAAAACTTTATATAATTAAAGACATAATACATTATTTAAATCATATTTAATATAATAATAATCTGTTTTGTTATATGACTACGTGATTTGGGTGATTGTACATAAAAATATCTACAATATTTTTATTATTAGTTTCTATATTAATTGTTATTAATAGTACCATAATTTCATAAATTGTATTATCTTCTCCCCATTTACAAATATTTGAACTCGCACTCTCTCATACATCACATTGTTATATATCCACAATGAAACACATGTTTTCCACTAAAATGTCTTATCCTATTTATTAAATCACCTCTACTCACAAATAAACAACCACATAATTACTATGCTATGAAATTTTGAAACATGAAAACAGAAATATTTATTTTATAACTATTCTGCACTCACACATTCCTTTGGAAAATTTCTCTAGATGTTACCCAAAATAAAATTTCTCCTATTCAAGAAGGATTTTGTTCATAGTTTTTACTAAATATAGTCTTGAAAATAATGGTTCACTATTTTTTCATGGATTAAATACATTAGTAAATTGATAACATAATTTTTAATGTTTTGTTAAATCCCCACCCACGGTGAATAATGACCTCCTTTTTAATACCACATAATAACCAATGATGTTACACTTCATAGTATATTAAGTATTGTGTTATAAATCAATATAATAATCTGGAATTGGTTACCAACAATTTTAACCCCAGAAATCATGAAGATGTAGGCTGTAAAACCCCAAGGCCTAATCAATATCCTATAGACACATATCATGCAATTTTTCAACTAGCCATTGTACCCAAATATATGATTAACTATCAAACTCATGATTATCAACATATAATAAGACATGATAATTCTCTATGATTTTTATTCACTCATATACATCCCAATATATATTCAAAAAAATATGATAAGTATATCAAAAATATTCCATTCTCATAAAAATTAACTACGATGTTGTTATAAAGAATACTCTTAAATTAATTGAAATATGTTTAAATTGAAGTTAAATATTATTATTTTATACAATATATATTGTCAAGGGTATTATTTATTCATATTATAATAGCCATATTTTGATTACTAAAATTAATAATTTGATTAAATTTTATTTTCAAAACTATTTTTATTTTTAAGTTGATTTTTTATTTTATGCATTATTATTCAGATTTAAAATTTCCAAAAAGATATTCTTAAAAAATAAAATTATTACCTTTGATAATTTTATAAATTCAAAAAAATAGTATAAAATCATTAAATATATTTATGTTTTGTATTTAATTAAATTAAATTTCATAATAATTGGGACACCAAACCTAGTATTCATATAGCTAGTTCCCGTTTTTTTACATTTGCAAAACATACAAAGAATTTCTTCATAAAGGTCTGAATTTTTTAGTATTCTTGGTAAAGTATATAATACATTATTGTCATATTACAATAGAATACACACATTAAAAAATAAGGATGATGTTAAATTCTTAGTAGGGGATAATTATAGCCTGAGAAATAATTAACCAATTAGAATAGACAATGTTACGAACCAGATCTGGTCACTATCAAAACGACACCTGACCAGGCCCGTGGAAAGGCACAATGGGCATTACCAATCTCCATGAGCTAGGACATGTTCCCTGGTATCATAAAATGAAATTTTGGAACTATTTAACCAAGTTTTTAAACATAAAACAACAAGTGAATCCCATAAAACAGAGAAGTTTTTTTCAAACCAAAACATATTTTTCTGAATTTCAGAAATGAATTACACAATTTAAGAAAATTTTTAAAGACTATTAAAAGGGAAAAAACGAAAATGGACAACCCAATAACCTAATCATGGCAAGAGGCACCACCCTCAAGCCATCTCCATGACACCACACCAAGAAGGTCATCTAGAAACATATATCAATGGAACTAGAAGATTTATCCAAACATGTGACAAAATAACCAAGTCTACTTAGAACAAACGTGTATATAGGGCATGAGGGAAATCTCAGTAGGATTCCACTAAAAAATATTCCATGTGATAATCGTTATAATTTAAAAATATTTCATTTTTTGTAAATAAGAAATGCTAGCAATAATTTCTAAAAGATGACACTTTAAATAAAAATAGCTTTCAAGTGGGATACATTAAAAAAAATATAAACTTTTAAATAAAATGAAAAATCTACTTAATTTTTCCACCCAAACATACTGTATTCCAAAATTAATCATAAAATATCCAATGAGCATAGGAAATGGGTAACAACCATAGGCACTAGCTTACTGTGGGTCCCAGGTACCTTGTACTTGGTGAAATTAACCATACAAATATCCATTCTCATGCACACGATCCACTAATAGTGATCATACCCATAACCTAGTGGTTCTCCATCATCATCATCATCATAATAATCATCATCATTATCATTATCATCATTATCATCATAGTTTAGTTAGTGTTTCCATCGTCAAACTTGCTACGTGAAATAAGGGCCAACCCCATGGGGTCACTAGAATACTAGTACACATCCACCCACCTAGATACCTGAGTGTTCCCTATTATGCTAAAACAAGTTCCAAAATACATGAAATAAAATATTAACCGGAAAATACCACTTCCAAGTCACACACAACAAACATCCCACAAACATGTCACATGATCCCCTTTTTCATTCAATTTCATTTTGGAAATCATACTCACACCAAAACAGCCCACAACACATTTCAATTCACTTTCACACTTCAACAAATCCCATAAAAATTGTAAAAAACCATTCCAATTTAGTTTCCATCACATAAAAACACTTTAAAATTAATATAGACCATTTCAAAAATACACTCCTACCAAAACATTTTGGTAACATAGTTGTACCTCTTAAATAAATCAAGAAACCATTTAAAACTTTGAAAAAACAATTCGAAGATGTGTAACTATGTTTTTCACATAAAAGACTTCAAAAAACCCTCTTCGAAGACCATAGTCATATCAATATCACATAAAACCAGAATATTCCTCCATAAAATCATTTAATAAAACAATTCCATGAATAATAAAACAACCCCAGTGAACACAACATGGAATACAAACAAAAAATATTTATTTTTGCACAAAAGCCACTTAAAAACCAACCACTTAACAAATGGTAGCCAATATAATTTTCGAACCAAAAAAAATGAAAGATAATCCTGCTAAAAATATAAATCATGAAAAACAATCTGATTCAATAATTCTTACACATGGAATCACCTACCATTTGTGCCAAAAAATCCAAACTGTTGTGCGAAACTTCAATCGCACCACCACCACAGAATAAGGAATTAAAATCAAACCCTAATCCAAAATATTTTACCAAAATGAAACAAAATCAAACCCTAGGTATTAACACTATATTATGGACATTTTAGAACCTCAATAAAAGTATAAGAAACACCAAGTAAATGGGAGGAACATGAGAGGAAACCCACTTACTTGAGATATCTTGAATAAAACTCACCAAAGACACCAGTATCCAAATTTAAAAACAGAAAAAAATGAAAGTGAGGTTCAAATAAGGATTATTAGGTCATGTAGGAACTTTAATTGGGGAAAAGATTGAAAAATGAATGATTTGTGAGGTAATACAATTATCTCTTCAAATTTGGATGATTTGATAAATCTTGAGAAGTTTCTAACTAATACGAGATCTAAATAATCTCCAAAGAGAGGTACACAAATATGGGGGCACTCATAGGGATGTTATATTTGAGTGGGAGGCGAAATAACCCAAAAAGAGTAAATCATGAATAAGATATTAAATAAACAATTTGTTTTTTAAAAACTAGAAATGAGCTTACAGGCGGGCCCAAGTCCTTAAATAAAATCCCAAATCCACCCTGATTATAGATTCCTAGAGGGTCCAAATTGATATGGTGGTGTGGATAGGTTAGGTTAGTCCATGTTTGATGTTTAATGGGTGAAAAATGTTGAAAAAAGAAAGATTTATAAAAGAAACAAAATTGTTTTTTAAATCTGGAAATGGGCTTATGGTTTGGACCAAATCATGTAAACTCACACTTTCCTCCACAATTTAATGAGAAAAACCCCCAAAAAATAAAGAATGTAAATTAAATAAAAAATAACTTAAAAATAATTAATGTATGTGAATATTATCTAGATCATAAATCTTTCCACCCTTGAAAATGTATAACAAGGCCAAAAGCAAAAACCAAACCCAATTGAAAGGTCGAAATAGACTCCTTTTCCAAGTTTTCCCCACCCCAAAAGGCCCAAAAACACCTCTAATTGATCAATAAAGAAATGAATAATCTCACCAACCAAAAAGTAAACAACTTCTTGAAATGATAAATCATATTCAAAATACATCCCAAAAAAACACTTCAACCCCTAGAAAATCAAAACAACGAACAAGGTCACCACAATCGTACTTCAACAAAACTGTTGGGAACAATCCAATAACAGTGTTTACATAAGGTGGAATTTGGAAGTTAGATAACTCTGAACAATATTACCTATTGTAAGATCAACACTAGGGATAAAACCAAGTTACTGATATTGGGAGAAAAAAACAAACTATCCACCATAAGGGGAAACCCAATTTTTCCCATGACAGAATCGTGACACTAATAGGGGGAGGCTCGAATGGACTCGCTATGATAAGGGGTATAATTTTATTATTATTTTCAAAAATAAATTAAAATGAGAATAATATTATGTCTACCCACTATATGAACCACTATCTTAACTGACTAGAATTAGCCGACACAAAAATACCCAAAATTTTAATGAGTTGGCACGAATGCATGGTTAGTACACAAAGATTGGGAAACAGTTGGCTAACCATGAATAAAATTATATCCAAACGAGAATATTTTCATGGTTACATGGGCCATGGAGTAGGGACATGCAGAGACCGTGTGGTATTTACTGTCTCTTACCGCACTATTTCATAGGTTCGTGCATAGTTACTACTAATTGTGTGCAAACTGTGTGCTACCATCTACCTAGACAAATTTTCATACTTTTCTCTAAAAACTCAAAGTAAACCAAAGGGATAAAAGAACGAGCTTATGAGATAATGTGGTAATGATATTCCCACACCTCTTTCCACCGAACGAGAATAACTATGGAATGGCGACAATACTAGAGGTTTAAATTGTTTCCATCTTTCATAATGATGACTGGAATTTGACCAATATTTTTTAACAACCATGAGATTTCCCTAACTACATACCAGATTCAATTTGAGACTAATGGCTAGAGCTCAGGTGATTGAATCATCTTCATCCCCACAGTTAGGCATTGAGAAAACCTCGAATGAAGCTTCTTCTTTCGGTTACATGAACAACTACATTGTGATCCTAGATGGGTTCAAAGAGATAAAAAACACTCCAAACTCACTTTACCAAAACCTGAAATTTTTCTGAAACAAGAGCTTAGAAGATTCACACACATAACCCCTTGTTTATTTGGATGAAAATGTAAATAGGAAAGAATATATATAAACACCTTACTCTAAATAGAGGATGTTATGATTTTCTGATGGGAGGCACACTTCTGATAAAATAGAGAATCTCATAATATTTCACAACCTTCACTTTTTTGTCAAACGAGCACATGACATCGCATGGTGTCACTGAACATGACCCTTGCAACTGATATATACAATACATCCAAAGGGACCTTTTTCCAAGTCCCTAAACAATAAAAAATTCCTGTAAGTGGCCATGACAACCTCTCATGAATAGATTTCCTCTGCCAGTGATTTAACATGAAACCCTACATTGAAGAGACTATGAATGAACCAAAGGCCCTCTTAGAGACTATCCACACTAACAACCCCAAACTACTTTCACCTTAAATGAATTAGGTATCTTAAGAAACTAAGTTGTCTTTCAACCTTCCATGAACACTCTTCTGCTACAAGAGGATTTGAAAAACCAAGAAAGGAAATGGTGTAGACTCAACCTCCAAATCTTGATAAAAAGACTCCTTACATTGATCAACATGAAGAATTTACAAGGGAGAAGCAATATGGGATGCACTTCAGTTGTGCATTAAATATTTATGGGGGCGTAACCTATCAAACAAGAGAATTCAAGGACCCAAACAAGATGGTCAATTGGTTAAGAAATATCACCAGTTAGAACCGAACAGATGAGGGGATCCACCACAAGGGCCTCCCAAACTTTTCTCAGAAGAGACCTTTAACTAGCCCTTAAACCCAACATACCGACCAAACAAAAACCAAAAAAATCATTCAAAAAATAGGGGTTATTGATCTCAAAACAACACACAATAAAAACATTTCCAAAAAACACATAAGACACATCACCCAAACTGGTCATCAAGAAATCATGTTTTTCTTTAAAAGAAGTCACTTCATTGAAAATAAACTAGTTGGTGGTTAGCATACCAACCAATGGTACCCTACAGGACTCACACATGCATGTTTCCTCACCACACTGGAAACCTTCTCATATCCATCCCGACACAAATCCATTCATTCCATTATCCATGGATCATTTCATATAACCCCATTCTTGGGGTCCCTCATAGAAATACCAAAGGTTAAACCAAAATTTCATTCCAGTTTTCAAAACCAAAACATTCAAATAAAACATACCTTAAAAAAACAAAACATAGAATACAAAACTAATTTACATCTTAAAAAACATTTCAAAAATCCCCAATCATTCAAATAAAATATCAATTTAAAGCCATACATTAATTTCAAAACATTTCAGCCTATTTTAAAACACTCCTAGTTTTATGAAAAAAACTCACTTTCATTAACATCCATCCTTTTGAAAACTGATATCTTCTTATTTAAACAAGATTACAATGATTCATAACACTTTTCAAAAGCTTACTAGTTAAAATATAAACATTTATATTAAAAACCCATGCATAAATTCCCAAAAATATTCATTCAATTCAAAACACTTGTCAATTATTCAGAAAATTCTACTTGGAATAGATTTTCAAAACCCACTCTTACATAATTCATACATTTAAAAGAGTTGTAAACACACCATTTACCATTTTAAAATAGTTTTGAAAATTTATTTACAGCATTTTAGAAATCAAGACACTTTCGCTTTACTGGAAAATAATTTTATAAAAGTTCACATTTCTTAAATCAAGTCTTATTTATAATTTTAAAACCAAGATTCCAAGATTCCAAAACAAAAGGACCCTAGAAAATGGGATGGGAAACTAGTTTTGGTTGGTGACTTGGACTTATGGTTGTCATCTATACACTAATCACTTCACCATCACAGAGTGTGTTCTAGGATAATATCCTTGGCTCCACACAAATTTTCAGGCCCTGTGAGCTCACTATTACCATTGAACCAACTCTCTTTTCATTTCCCCAATCATCATTAACCAATGTAAACAAAAAGACTTAGATAAAAACCGACTTCCCCTAGAGTCTTGAATCACGTCACTAGGTGTGTTGTCCAGAAACCCTACTCGTAATTGGAATGTCAAGCCCTAAAAATCCTAACTCTAGACTATCCTGACTATTCCCCAAATAACATGACCCAAAGAATGAACCTAACCTCTCTAATAACATTTTTTCACTAACTAGATCTATTTTCCATTAAAACGACACCTAAACTTGCCCGTGGCAAAGCCCTAACGACATTAATGGTCCCCATGGGCTGGAACAAGTTCCCGAGTATCATAAAATGAAATTTGAAAATGATTTACTTGAGTTTATATACATAACACAACGAGTAAATCCTATAATGCAAAACTGGATTTTTCAAATAAAAAAATCTTTCACTAAATTTAATAATTAAATTACATTATTTAAGGTAATGTTAAAATACTATTAAAATTTTTTTTTGGTCAGAGTAGAGTATGTAAGAGGGGGGTGGGGGCTTAATTGAGTATATATTTAAAATTTCTATTTAAAAAGGTATTCCTAGAAGGTTTCCCCAATAACACTAAATACAACCCAGTTAATCAAGGTTATACTGTTATGAAAGTTTTACTGTTTAAATAACTTCTTATATGATTAATTAATTCCCAGTAATCATAATATTGGTTATTAAAATCACTTTTGAAGTTATTATAATAATTCAATAAAATTATAACTTCTTTCAAAGATTCACTATCAAAGTAAATTTAGTGATTTCTGTATTATATAGTAAACAGTGAAAACGAAATTTAGCAGCACAACAGATATAAAACAAGTAGTTCAGTCTCAATCCAAGACCTAATCCACTCCACTTAGTAATCACCTACCACTAAGCATTTTATATAGATAAAATTGATCTATGCCCTAGATTTGGGTTAATAATAGTATATAGGAATTTCCGGGACGCATGACGTCTTCCATAGTTCTTTGTGGGTACAAACTACCAGGCCTCACAAGGACCTCTTCCACACTTATTTGTGGTTATAAATAGGTGTAAAAAGATGTTAGAGAAAGGATATCTTGTATCCGTTAGTTTAATGCATGAGAGAGAGTGTGTTTTTATACAGATACACACACTACTCAATAGTTAATAAAATGATACACAACATAATAGAAATGTTGAGACAAGGTAATAAGTGCTCGGAGAGGTTGTCTATTCAACTCTATACTTCTAGGATGAACAGGATTCAAAAATCGAGTCATCGCGTGGAAAACATAGTATCGCAAGTCAGCTAGATCTGGCGTGTGTTCTCTGTGGTGTTTGAAAATTCAAATATTTCCCCGACACTAGAATTCGAGTATAATTCATGTGTTCTTTAAGAATGTTGAGTTTCCCGTGTCAGTTATTTTATTAGGGAAAGATCGTGTGTTTTTCTTGGTATTAGGGTCTCTGTATCTTATTTTTGGGCCTTTTCTTCTCTTTTATTCAGGATATTCATGTGTTAGTGCTGATAGGATGCATGTATTCTGCACATCGTACCTCGTACTTTTAGGTGACATGTCTACAAAGAAACAATAATTATGTTAGTGAATTTAAACTCTTCATATATGACCGTTATAGATTAAATTGAAGAAATAAAAAATAGATTAAGATATGGTGACACCGTTAGTCAGGAAATGGTGTCTCCATGAATTAGTGTCTAATGATCATGGCGTCTAGTCACAATGTATGGTTCACGGTGTTTGGTTCATGGTGTCAGGTTCACAGTGTCTGGTTCACGGTGTCTAGTCACGGTGTCTGGTTAACAATGTCTGGACATGGTGTCTGGATCCCATTATCGGGTTCACGATGTCTGTTTGACGGTGTCTTGTCACAATGTCTAGTTCACATTGTCATAGACCTAGCCAAATATCTATATTCAGAATTAATCAGTGATATTCATAGAATGGATTAGAATTAATCATTTATCAATGAAATCATTATATAGTAAATCAAATATAGTCTATAGTAATCAGACTAAATTTATAGAAATTAATATCTTGTATATATTTACATAAAGCAAAAGGATACTAACAGATTATAGGATTACTAGGATTTACAGAATATATATGATTTGTGATTATTAAAACATGATTGATACATGAAGATTCCAACAATCTCCCACTTTATGATGATAACAAATCATGTGTATTTAGAGTGTACTTGTCTCCAATATAAACTACATATTTCAATAATCTTACTCGAGGGGTGAATATTTCTCCCCCTTTTGGGATTAAAAAAAGAGTTAATAATAAATAGACAATAAAAGTGCACAATGACTTAGATAAAAAGAGTGTCATTACAAAGAGTAAAACAAATGCATCACAGTACCAATCAGAAGATAGTAGTCACTGTTCTTCATCACAGGCTGGTCTTGACCTTTCCCTTAGCAGCAATATTTGAAGAAGAGGCCATAGGAGTAGAGGTTGAAGAGGAAGAAGGTAGCGAACTCGTTGACAGAGAAGGTAAAGGATGAACTTCAAAGACTGAAGGGGCCAAGGTAGGGGTAGTAGAAGACCGAGGAAACTATTGATCAAGGATTAAAAAACTGATTTAACTCAGGGCCTGACTGACAGACATAGATGTGGAGGCCAGGGTAGAGGTGAAGTTAGGTAAAACTTATCTTAGAAGTGCAGCTGTATGAGCAACAATGGCAGTTCTCTGATCATGAAGATAAGGCCGTAGAAGCTTGGTAAAGTCAGAAATTATTTCACCACCATACTGCATGGCTTTTTCAAATTGTTCATTGCTCTCCATAAACTTGTCAACCAAATGAATGAACTATGTGATATTTTCGACTTGATTCTTGAAGTCTTGAGTAACAGGAGGAATCCTCCTATTTTCCACAAGGTACTTGAAGTGATTTGTCATGTCATTCTTAGAGAAGATCCGGTTGAATTAGAAGTCAAATTTCATGGAAATTTATTGCTAAGCATCATTAGAAATCGTGGAATGGATTGTTACCAAATCAAGAACTCTAACAATGTTCTTGATAATGTTGGATTGATATTATTTATCAAAACCACTAAGTACATACTGAATTTTTTCTTTGACCAATGTTCGAAATAGATCACTGTCTAAAAAAAGTTGAAAAGATTTTATAGAGGCATGAGAAGCGGTGATAGCTGATGTAAGAGATTTTAGTTGATTGAGCACTTTCTGAAGGCACCACTTATACTCATCAGTTAACTTGTTAAGTACAATACCATTTTCACACATCTCTTGAACAATCAATTTTTTCTTTCAAGTACTTTTTCATCTAAATAGGTTAAATGAGGCTGAATCTGTGAGTTTACTTCCTATGGAGTCTGATTAATAATAATCTAAATAGGATAAAAAGCAGGCGCTGGTGACGAGTTTAACACTTTTTTCATAATGTTAACCATTCCTCTTAGAATATTTACTTCATCACTAAGAAGTTTGTTTTCAATTCTATTTTCTTGAATCTCATGGAGCATCTTGGGTTGAATATACCAAATAATTTTCTCCAGAAATAGTGAAGAATCTCATTCAATAAAATTCGTTACAGGAGCCAGTTGGGTATTCAGGAGCTTTTCAACCCCAGCCAAAAGGGTAGCTCCAAATTCTTTCAGGTCGTCCTTATTCACCAAGGTTATAGATTCTTATAAAGTCTCAGATATAGAAACTAAAACAGGCTCAAGTTATTTGGCAGAAATAGCTTCAGGAGAAGATTCCATTTTTAACTAAAACCTAGTAGTTAGATGAAGACCTTTGATTGATACTTCCTTTGAATCATGCACATCAAAATAACTAGGGAATTTATACAATGTTTCAACTGAGATTAGATCAATCGGATTTGGAACTTCAACAGATTACAGACTGGGGGTATTCTCCCCCTCAATAGGTGTGTCTTCCTCAAGATTGATAGATTTATATCCTTTATCTATGTGCACGATTTCATTCATGATTTCCTCAACCATTTCCTTTCGAGCCAATTGAAAGGCTTGCTCCATTTTCTCTTTAGAAGAAAGAATGACTTCCGGAACAACATGTTCCTCTGGGAGTTCTTCAAGTGCATCTTCTTGCATAACAGAGAGACCTTAATTCATATTTTCTTCCAAATCATCCATTTCAGTTACCTTAGCAACAAATTATTCTTCTACATGTTCCTCACAAGTTATTTCTTTCACAAGATACAAATTTTCTTCTATACACTCTTCTACAACTTCCATTCCTCTTTAAATAGTAAAAAAATCTTCTTCAGTAGTGGGTTGTTCTTTCGAATCAAAAACCATTTTAAGAACAAGTATTTCTTTCTCAATTATGACTTTTGAAGATGGTGTACTGTATTCCTCATCAAGAACAGTTTCTCTTAGAGGAGCACCGACCTACCCTTCTTCTTCCTCATCAGAATATTCAACAAGTTCATATGGCTCCATTCCAGGATCAGAAATACCTTTAAGTCTTGAAGGGTGTTCCACTAGATTAAATTTTACATTGACTCAATAATTATCTTCCACCCATTCCTTTTTTGAAGAATTCCAATTTATTTTCATTCTCTATATAATAAATTTGGAAAATAGAAGTCATAATCCTTGATAAATTCTTCATTTGGTCAAACCAATCCTTTGGCATGAAGCATGGCTGAGATAATACAAGAATAAAACAGGGAGGTTGACTTAGAGGTTTTTTGATCAACTCACACATATGTTGTACAATATACTTGAAAAGATTGATCTTATGTCCATTCTTCATGATAGGTATCAAAAATACATCCTGATATTTGAGTAAAGTGAAATAATCTTTTCTAGGGATAACTATATTATGAATAAACTTGAATAGAAGTCTAGATTATCCATCTTGATCGGCATCAATGGATCTCCTCTTGGTTCCATTTCTCGTTAAAATCCTCAAAGGATCTTCGAAAACAAATAATTCACTTGTAGGTGGAGGACCTCTATGGTAGTCATCACAAGTACCCTCATGAGGTATCCTAAGGCATGCAACCCATAACCTTGAAGAAAAAGTGAATCTTTGGAAATTTATTCAACTTTTTATAACATAACCATCTTCAAAATCAAAAGAAAATTGTACAAACTGATAAAATTGTGAAACTAGCTTCGGGTAGATAGGCCTATCTTCCTTAGTAAACCAATCTAGCCAACCTTGCTCTGTTAGTACTTTCCAAACCGAAGACTTACTCGTCAAAATCCACATAGGGAAAATCTATTTCTTAGGTACTGCTATTTGGTTCACCAAATTTGGATTTAGAGGACCCTCTGGTGCTAAGTTAGGCACGATCTTCCTCTTCTTCTTTGAACTACGTTTCTCAAGAGTCAACGATGAAGGATGTCTCATCCTGGTCATTTACAGAAGGTTCTAGAGAAAATGGTTGAAGTGGGGTGATGGTATGAAAGAATAAATGAGGGCTCGAGTGAAGATAAAGTGAAACTTCTTTTACATTATCATTTAGGAATACCAATCGTTGCAAAAACAAATACCCTGGAAAGTAAAAGAGTAAAATAATGAAATATCGGGATATATATTCAAATTTATAAATAAAACAATAAGGCATATTTATGGTGAGATAGTAACTGAACCTCACGTTGAGATAGTAACATTTGTTCATGGTGAGATTGTAAGCAATTTTCACAGTAGGACCGTAATAGTGTGATTTCTAGACTGTGCAACCATATTGTTTGAGATAGTGAGTGTCATATAGTAACCGTGAAATAGTAACTATGAGACCGTAAACATGAAATAGTATGTCTTAGGACAATAAAATATGAAATAGTAAGATATGAAAGAGTAAGATAAGAAATAGTAAGATATCAACTTATGGTTTATCATTCCCAATTCATGTATGATGAAACTTATTCTTTCAGAATTTAATAGATTAGTGAATATATCAAAAATTGATATTCAGTTCCAATGAATTCCAAAGTGATATAACCTTTTTGAAAATGATATCTCAAAAAGTGATGTCTTACATATATATGCTTTTTCCTAGAGTGTGAAAAATCATTTTTCGAGATGTTAACAACACTAGTGTTGTCAAAATTTATAAGAACATGCCTAAATTGATATCCAT
The DNA here is from genome assembly GCA_963277665.1 of Viscum album. Lineage (NCBI taxonomy): Eukaryota > Viridiplantae > Streptophyta > Magnoliopsida > Santalales > Viscaceae > Viscum > Viscum album. Next base: position 495,378,714 of record OY728151.1, on the reverse strand, counting down.
AATCTAGTAATGTGTGTTTCATCCACAAAATTTGTGCACAACAACTACCTACAGCAATGTACTCAGCTTCTGTAGTAGATAATGCAATAGAATTTTGTTTCATAATACTGCATGATACTAGTGACTTGCCTAAAATGTGGCATGTTCCAGAGGTTCTTTTTCTACCTAACTTATAGCCACCAAAGTCTGCATCATAATCACTAAATAATTCTAATGATTGTCCTCTAGGATAGATCAATCCTAGATTGGGTGTATGGTTGAGATATTTGGAAATTATCTTAACATCATTTAAATGATATTCCTTAAGATTTTCTTGAAAAAGATCATAGATACACACAGTAAATATAATGTCAGGTTAGCTAGTAGTTAAGTAGAGTAAGCTTCCAATCATTCCTCTGTAAGTACTTTGATCAATAGATTTTCAATCTTCATCAAGATCCAACATACACTTAGTACTCATTGGAGTGTCACCAATTTTAGTTCTATCCATACCAAAATGTGTTACAAGATCTCTAGTATATTTTCTTGGATATAAAATAATTCCATTATTATTTTGAAAGATTTGAAATCCAAGAAATAATTTTAGTTCACCCATTAAACTCAATTGAAATTCATTTTGCATCATTTTAGAAAATTCAGTACATAAAGAATTTTTTGAAGATCCAAAGATAATGTCATCTACATAAATTTGATCTACTAAAACATCATTGAAAATTAGTTTTATTAAAAGGGTAGGATCAAATATTCCTTTTGTAAAACCTTTGGAAATTAGAAAGGTACTTAGTCTATCATACCAAGCTCTGAGAGCATATTTTAAACCATATAAAGCTTTTTATAATATAAAAATATGATTTGGAAAATGATGATTTGTAAAACCAGGGTGTTTCTAAATAAAGACTTCCTCAACTATATACCCATTTAGTAATTCACTCTTAACATCCATTTGATATAGTTTGAATTTTTGATGTGCAACATAAGCAAGCAGAATTATGATGGCTTCAAGTCTAGCTACTGGTGAAAAGGTCTCTTCATAGTCAATTCCTTCTTTTTGACTATAGCCTTGTGCAACCAATCTAGAATTATTTCTAACCTTGTTACCAGCTTCATCTACTTTATTTCTAAACACCTACTTAGTCTCTATGATGAATGTGTATTTGGGTATTTAAACAAGTTTCTAAACTTTGTTCCTTTCAAACTAATTAATTTATTCTGGAATATTCATTAACCAAAATTCATCATTTATATCATCATTAATGTTTCTAGGTTCATGTTGTGACAAGAAGACTTTATGTTCAACCTTATTTCTAAGAGAATCTCCAGTTTGAATTCCTTTTTCTCAGTATCCTACAACAACATCTAAGGGATGGTTATTAAGAGTTATAGCAGCTCTAGAAAAGAGTGGACTAGTAATTTTAGGTTCTTTAGCAGGGCCAGGTTCATTGTGACTTGAGTCTTAGGAATTTATAGAATTGGAAGTTTTCATAGATTTCTTTATTGGATGGTTAGAGTATTATGAATTAATGTCAAGATTTGATACATTATATTTCAGGTTCTCTATAGTGGTCTTAGGCTCATGTGAATCTATTTCATCAAATTTAATATGAAAAGATTCTTCCACACATTTAGATCTATTATTAAACACTCTAGAGGCTTTACTAGAGATGTAATATCCTCAAAATATTCCTTTATCACTCTTGAATGCAAATTTGTCAAGATTTAAATTATTATTAAGGATATAGACTTATTAACCAAAAAAATTGAAGTATTTAACTTTGGGTTTTCTATTGTTCCATAACTCATAAGGGGTTTTCTTAAGAACAGGTCTAATCAATACTCTATTGATTATGTATCACAGTTTATTTATAGCTTCAGACCAAAAATAAATAGGTAGGTCATACCCACTAAGCATGGTTCTGGAAATCTCTTGTAGGGTTATATTTCTTCTTTATATAACTCCATTTTGTTGAGGTGTTCTAGGGGAAGAGAAATTATGACAATATCCATTTTTTGAGAAAAAAGATTAAAACTCTTGGTTTTCAAACTCATGGCCATGATCACTTCTCAAGGTCTTAATTCTAAGTCCACTAAGATTTTATACAGACTTGGAGTATTTAATGAAGTAAGAATATGATTCATTTTTGTGAACTAGAATGTATACCAAAGTTTATCTAGGGAAAGAATCTAAAAAAACATAAACATAGTGATTCCAATTTAAACATGATATTCAAGATGGTCTAAACAAATCCATGTGAACCGGTTTGAGAGGTTGAGAAGTTCACACTTCTTTCTTTTATTTTAATGAAATTGTGTGTTTCTTTCCCTTTTGACAGTGATTACACACATTACCATTTGGAAACTCAAGTTTGGGTAGGTATTTGACTAAGATTTTTCTAGTTTTCTATATAAGGGAGTGAATATTATAGTTTCTTCATCTCCTATTCCAAATCCAAGACTCTTTATGAAATACATTTATACTTGAAGAATTTTGAGAAGCTAAAGAATCTATGTTAACATAATAAAACTTTTCATTTTTTAACACAGAAAACACTAATTCATCTGTAGAATTAAAAACATTGAAATAATAATTTTCAAATTTAACATGAAATCCATCATCACATAGTTGTGAGATACTAATCAAATTGTATTTAATACTATCAAAAAATAGTACTTTGGAAATTGACACTGAGTTAGAGTTACCTATTTTTCCAAGGCCAATGATTTTTCCTTTGGAATTGTCACCAAAGGTGACATGTACTCCATCAATTTTTATTAGGTTCTTGAAGAATCAGTAGTCTCCTGTCATGTGTCTTGAACACCCACTGTCCATATACCATAAACTTTAATAGGAACTCTTTAAGTATCTTTCCTCATATGTGTTTTTCATAAAACACATATTGGTATTGTTATCTTGTTCATCATGTGAAGATTCTGAGTCACTTTAACTGTCCTCAGAAGCACTCTAGGATTCTTTCATTTCTTTTTTATACTTTTTTTCTTGGTCCTCATATTTTTATTTTTACTTGAGATTTGGAAAATCAGCCTTGATATATCCACTGTGCTTGCAATCATAGAATGCAATCTCATCAGTCTTGTCACTACTTTTCCAATATTTCTTCCAAATTCCTTTTTGATCATATTTCCCCTTGAAGTTAGGCTTTTTGAAAAAGTTCTTCTTCTTGTAAAATCTCTTGAATAATTTGCCTAATTGAGCCATCTACTCATCACTAGTAGGTGATGAATTTTCAATGATAGAACTCTTTAAAAAAGATTTCAATTTCCCTTTGTCTTTGTGTTTTGAGGTGGTGGTTTTGAATGCAACTGATTTTCATTTGGGTTTATCCTCTTCTTCCTTGTCGACTTTCAGCTCCTCTTCATACATCATCAGTTTTATAATGATTTCTTTTACATGTATCATTATTAATTTACATGATTCTATAATAGAGATATAGGTTCTTCTCTATCTATTTGGCATACATCTGAGAATTCTCATAAACTATTCCTTATAAATGACTTCTCATCCAAGAGAAATTATTGTGTTGAAAATTTCATTGAACATAAGATATATGTAAGAAATATTCTCATCAAGTTTCATTTTAAAGTTATCATATTTGATAGTATAAGTATTAAGTCTCATATCTTTCACACTAGAAGTTCCTTCATGTGAAACATACTTGGTATCCCTAATTTCATGGGTAGTTCTACAAGAAGAAATTCTATTAAATTTCCAATCTCCTAAGGGAAAGTATAAAGCATTCATAGCATTACAATTGTTATTGTAGGCAGTTTTGGTGGGTTTATCCCAAGTGATTATATCAGTAGCTGGAATCTTATATTCATCTATAATGGAAGACCAAATTTCAAAACCCATACTTTATAAATGCATTTTCATTTTGATTTTCCATAGAGCATAATTGGTGCCAATAAAGAATTGTGGTCTGTTGGTTGCCACAACTTCCAATCTATTATCCATAAAAAACATTGAAATAGCTATAAATTTAGAAATAAAAAAAATTATTGATCTTTAAAGTACAACTACAATCATAGATTAATAAGGTTAAAAATAGAGTCTTAATATGATTAACAAACAAGACTCTAATACCAAATGTCAGCCGGAGTAGAGTACTCAGGAGGGGGGGGGGGGTTTAATTGAGTATGTATTTAAAATTTCTATTTAAAAAGATATTCCTAAAAGGTTTCCGCAATAAATTTAAATACAACCTAGTTAATCAAGGTTATAATATTTTGAAAGTTTTACTGTTTAAATAACTTCCTAGAAGATCAATTAATTCTCAGTAATCTTAATATTGGTTATTAACATTACTTTTGAAGCTATTATAATAAGGAAAAACAATTATAAATTCTTACCAATATTAACTATCAAATTAAATTTAGTGATTTATGGATTATACAGTAAACAGAGAAAACTAAATTTAGCAGCACAGTGGATATAAAACAATTGGTTCAATCTCAAGCCAAGACCTAATCCACTCCACTTGGTGATCACCTGACACCAATAATTTTATATAGATAAACTTGATCCACACCCTATATTTGGGGTAACAACAGCACATAGGGCTATCCAGGTCACACAATATCTTCCACAGTTCTTCATGGGTACAAAATATCGGGCCTCATAGGGATCTTTTCCACACTTACCGTGGGAATACAAAAGTGTAAAAAGATGTTTGATACAAGATATCTTGTATCCTTTAGTTTAATGAAAGATACAAAGTTTTTTTATATAGATACACACATTTCTCGAAAGATAAAAAAATGATACACACTAGAATAGAAATTGTGAGACATGGTTAGAAGTGTTCTGAGTTGTTGTCTATTTAGCTTTCTACTTCTAGGATAAAGCAGATGCAGAAATCGAGTCCTCGTGTTGAAAATAGAGTATCACAAGTTATCTATATCTGACTTGTGTTCTTCGTGGTTTTTGAAAATGCGAAGATGTCCTCAACTCTGGGATTCAAGCACGATTCGTGTGTTCTTTAGGAATGTTGAGTTTCATGTGCTGGTTATTTTATCAGGGTAATATCGTGTGTTCTTCTTGGTATTACGCTCTCTGTATCTTATTTATAGGCATGATCTTATCTTTTATTCTTGAAGTGCTTGTGTTGAAGCCGACATGATGCATGTATTCTACAGCTCATACCTTTTACTATTAGGTGAGATGTCTATAAAGAAACATTAATTATTTCACTGCATTTAAACTCATTAAATATGAACATTAGAGATTATATTAAAAAATGGGAAAAAAAATTAATAAACGGTGTCAAAGTTAGTCAGGAAACGATGTCTCCATGAAGCAGTGTCTTATGGTCACGGTGTCTAGTCACAGTGTCTGGTTCACAGTGTCTAGTTCACAGTGTCTGGTTCACAATGACTGGTCATGGTGTTTGGTTCATGGTGTCTAGTCACGGTGTCTGGTTCACGGTGTCCGGTTCACAGTGTCTGGTTCATGGTGTCTGGTCACGGTGTATGGTTCACATTGTCTTAGACTTAGCCAAATATCAGTATTCATACATAAGTTGTGATATTCATAGAATATATTAGAATTAATCATTTATCAAATAAATAATTATAATCTAAATAAAATATAGTGTATTGTAATCAGAATGAATTTATAGCAATTAAGATCTTGGATATATTTACTTAAAGCACAAGGATACTAATATATTAGAGGATTACTAGGCATTACAGAATATATATGATTTATGATTATTAAAACATGATTGATATATGAGGAGTTCAAGATAAAAAAATCCAAAAAGAAGATCCCAATAACCTCTTCATGGCAAGAGGCACCTCCATCAAGCCATATCTATGACACCGTGCAAATAAGGACCGCTATAATCCCATACCATTGGCACTACAATCTTTTCCCAAACCTGCGACATAATAACCAAGTCTACTTACACCAGAGGTGTATGTAGAGTGTCAGACAAAGCCTAAAATTGTTCCACCAAAAAATTGTCAATGTGATAATCATTATAATATAAAAATATTTCAATTATTGTAAACAAGAAATTCTAGTAACAATTTCTAAAAGATTCAACTTTTAATAAAAATAGATTTCCAGTGGGGTACATTAAAAGAAATCAATAACATTCTATATAATGACAAAACTACTAAATTTCTACAGCCAAAAATACCATATGCCAATGGTAAGCATAAAATATATAATGAGCACTAGCAATGGGAAACAACCATATGAAATAGCTTAATATGGGTCCCAGGTACCTCGTACTTAGTGGAAGTAACCATTAAAATATCCATTCTGGTGAACACGATATATTGTAGGGATCATACCCATAAACTTGTAGTTTCAAAAAATCATAATCATCATCATTATAGTTTAGTTAGTGTTGTCGTCATCAAATATGGTACATAAAACTGGTTCCAAACCCCATAGGATCACTAACATACTAGTACACATCCACCCACCTAGATACCAGGGTGTTCCATCTTGTTCTCAAACATGTTCCACAAGCCATGAAATAAAACTTAAACATGAAAATACTATTTCCATGTAACAAATTCCAAATATCCCACACACATGTCACATGGTCAGCTTTTTCATTCAAATTCATTTTGGAAATCATACTCACACCAAAATAGCCCACAACACGTTTCACCTCTCTCTCACACTTCAACAAATCCATTCAAAAATTTTACAAAATCCTTTTAAAGATATTAACCATCACATAATATCCCTTTCAAATTAAAATAGACCATTTCAAAAATATACTCCTACCAAAATAGTTTGGCAATATAGTTGCACCTCTTACATAAACCAAGAAACCATTTAAAACATTCACAAAACAATTCCAAGGAGTGTAACCACGTTTTGCACATAAAATCATTTTAAAACCCTCTTTGAAGATCAGAATCATACCAATATCACAAAAAACCAGAATTGGCAGCTATAACATCATTTAATAAAACTATTACATGAATCATAAAATAACCCCAATGAACACAATATGGAATACACAAAACAATTTACATTTTTTCCCAAAAAGCCACTTAAAAACCAACCAATTAACAAATGATTATAGATATAATTTTTTCACCAAAAAAATGGAATAGAATCATGTTAAAAATATAAATTAAGAAAAACTAACTCATCCAGTGATTCTTACACATGGAATCACCTACCATTTGTTCCAAAAACTCCAAACCATTATGAGAAACTTCAATCGAACCACCACCACACCACAAGGAAGTGAAATTAAGAAATAATGCACAATATTTCACCAAAATGACACAAAATTAAACCCTAGGTATGAACCTTTATTTCTGGTCATTTTATAACCTTATGAAAAGTGGAAGAAACCCTAAGAAAATGGGAGGAACAAGAGAGGAAACCCACTTACTTAAGATATCTTGAATAAAACATTCCAAATACACTATTAGATGAATTTAAAAATAGTCAAAAGTGAAAGTGAGGTTAGAATAAGGCTGAGGAAGTCATGTAAGAACTATAATGTGGGAAAAATAGTGAAAAATGATAGATTTATGAAGGAAAAATATTACCTCTTCAAATCTAGAAGATTTGAGAAAGCTTGAGAAAGTTTTCCCTAATACCCAATGGAAATGAGATCCAAATTGGGATATTCAAATATGGGAGCACGCCTAGGGATGTTGGATTCTAGTGGGAGGTGGAATCACCAAAAAAGAGTAAAAAATGAATATGATATTAAATATTTTTTTAAAAAAAATTGGAAATGGGATTATGGGATGACCCGATTCCTTAAATAAAAACCCAAATCCACCATGACTATAGATTCATAGAGGGTCAAAATTGATATGGTTGTGTTGATAGGTTAGAAGATTCCATTTAAGAAGTGGAATAGGTGAAACATGTTGAAAAATTATTGAGTCATAAAAGAAAAAAATTGGTTTCTAAATCTGGAAATGGACTCACAGTTTGGACCAAATCATGAAAACTCACCCTTTCCTCAAAAAATGTGTGGGAAACCCCCAAAACAAAGAATGAATTGAAATTAAAAGAAAAATACCTTTAAAATAAGTCATGAATTTGGAAAACAATATGGAATGTTAAATAAATTAAAAGACATTCCATGTAATAAATTTCATGAATTTCATAATTGGATAATGAATAATCAACATAGAAAGGTAAATAACTAAAAATACATTCCATTTATTCAATAAAATTATAGTGAATTACATCCAGATATAATGTTATAGTGAAAATATCTTTTGTAGTAATATCAAAATATTGAATGAAGGAAAATCTTAATTACTAGATTCCATTTTCCTAGGTACATGATCCCTTTACTATCGATACCATTCAAATGATGGTTTAAAACATACTCTACAATATCCAACTTATAAGGCTAGCCAACTGGTTTTTATAATGAGACTATAGATGCATCAATGGTATATATATAATCATGTGTTTCTCATATTCAACCTATCAAAATGATTACTTATGTGTCAAATTATCTATAAACCCTGTAAAAAAATGTTACTTACCATATTATGACATTAATAAGTAATGGATACATATTTTTCTATATTTTCCCTGATATAAAATAAAATTAAATGTTTGGAACCAAATGTAAAAATGAAATATGTTTTAATAAATAAAAATATATATGATAAATAACACATATAGTTTGTGGAATTTTTATAATAAAGGGAAATATAAAGACAAAAATAATGAATCAAAGAAGTAAATTTCAGTACATTCCATGATAAAAATGATCTTAAAATGTTCGGAGGAAGAATAATGATTATATCAATAAAAATATACCCATTGGATTATATGTAAAATAATTTATTTTTTCTATAAATAATAGATGTAACTTAAAAATATCATTATAATTTTCTTGAGTAAAATATCCTTTTCATTTTGAATAACATTTTGAAAGTATTTTTCTTTGTAAATCATATGAAAAAAATTATCTCTTTAAAAATAACTTCATAAACGTGAAAAGAAAACATAAAAGAAAATATGGTAATTATTTTTGGTAAACATATACATTCCATAAAATATGAAAATAAAATTCCATTTTCATAATAAATTATATCTAAAAGTTCCTTTTACTGAAAATGGAAAGAATTTTTCTTTTATATATTTTATAAAATCCAATCATGAATTGTATTGAAAACAACATAAGAATCCATTGAAAAACATATGTAATGATTAATAATTGGTGATAATACTTTGATAAATAATTCATAAAATGATAAAAACACATTACAAAACACTTTTAGAAAACATTATTTTGGATGATAATGTATTTCTGAGTAAAGATAGGACTGAAGTCATATTTTTATTTAAAAAAATTTCTTAAATCATATTAAGTATAAAAACATATAAAAAAAGTACTATTAACTGAAAATATAATGAATAAGCAGTTTATCAAAAAAATTAAATTGGTTTATCTCAATAGAGTCATGAAATTTTCTTCAATACATATTCAATAACAAAAAATATCAATAACAATGATATTCTGAAATAAACACTTAAAAAGATCATAAAGTTGAATTTAGAATTAGTAAATGGATCAATTATTTGAATCAAATGTAAATCCACATAATATAGTGTAAATATATCATAAGATAAAAAATTAATTTCACATATTATATTATCATGGCATAATTAATGAAATAAAATTTTAACCTAATATGTGGAAATTGGGTTAAGAAATACATTACCACTTGGTAACTATTAATTAAAATACGCTAACATGAAATAAAACTTATTAAAAATTATAATAATATGATTAATGAATTAATCATGTTATTAATTGTCATAGGTGAATATATTCACTATAGAAAAGTAACTTTGATGATAGCATTTACAATATTCCTTAACGAAATAAAATTTTGATTAAATCTATTATATTATGCTCCGATCTGGTTGAATGTGATTCAACCTCCTATTGAGTTTTATTAAATAGTTTATTAAAATATAATAGAAATATATATATAATCATAATATATTATGATCCTTTCATATAATCTTATTACTTATTAATTAATAATAACACATTACTTTCACTATTTTTGGTTTTAATTTTCATGGTCTGTCATGCGTGTTTCATCATGAAAGAAATGGTTTTTACTCATATTATGTAGTTTCATTATCCCTATAAAAATAATCATTACCAAATAATACTATTTGTAAATCAAATATACTTTGAAAACCAATCACACAATATGGTAATGAAAAATGAAGTATTTTACAATCGTTGAGAGGGTAGTGGATACTTACGCATTATTAATGTTTCCATTTTTCAAAGATCATTATGGAAATGTGGATAGAATTATTTAAACTTTTCATAATTATCATAATATAATTTATAAAATATTATTTACTTATTTATATCATCTATGTGGTTTTATGGGTAAAATAGAGTCACATTTCTTTCTGAAGGCGGTGGTCCATACGTACTCGAACGATTTTATCATATTTACATGTGTGTGAATGAAATATAGAAAATGATATAAATTATCTTTAATATTAATAAATATTTTATTAATATAGTAATTATGTAATTTATTTCATAGATAATTATTAAAATTATTATCATCCCCTTCAATGTATAGTGTTAGTGAATGACATATCACATCGCTTCATGAGGCGGTAGTCCACTGTACAAATGAGATATGTTATTGTATCTCATAAGAAATGGAAGGTAAAAAGATATATATGATATAGTGATTAATAATGTATAAATATTTTATAAAAATCATATATATAATTCATATCCATCACCATACTCACCCATTAGAGGCGCAAATGGAAAAACCAATGACATCAGTTCATGATGTGATAAGCCGTTGTACATATGAATGACGATTTTTAAACAATTTTATGGAAATAGAGATGTTTTAATATAATTTAATAGTTATGAAAAAAACCCAATACATAGATGATACTAATTTAATTATATTATGATGGTTTAATAAGAATTTACGGAGGTGGGGTAAGAAGTATAATAAAGATTCTTGTTAAAGAACATTACTTATTCTTCAAGTATTTTCAGTTGGTTTTCACGATATCCTTCCTAGTATTTTGTTCTACAAAAAATAATAATGTTAGGATAATATAAGGGAAAATTATACATAATTTTTTAATGTATTGGCTAATAAAAATTAATTTACTGATGTGAGGATGAGAGGATTGGGGGTGTCCTTTTATATGCGGGGGTGAGGACACCCAAGGTATTTTTTAAAAGAATTCAGTGCACCCATGTATTTCATGAGTCACAAGGGTCAAAATTAGACCATTATTGAACCTCAAAGATTTAATGTTTGAAACATGTTCATACTATAGTTTTTGTACAGGTTTATTGGCTATATTTACCCTTTTATTTTTATTTTATCCCCCTTATAAACCCATTTTACCTTTACAATAGTAAATAATTTTTACAACATTCAATGTTAATTTGTTCAAAAAATAATTTGAAAATATTATATTTTATAAATTATTATGATTATAAATTTTTAATCAATTTTTCTATGTTTAATTTATAAAGGTGTAAACATTTAATTTCAAATTAATCCAACAAACATCATTAAAAAGAGGGTTCTTAAATTGATAAGATCAAAAGTTTAATAAGTTTCTATATAAGAAGTAAACCTATAACTGATTCCAATGACATAAAGTGAATTAATTTATATAATAATGAAGTAATTTTTCTTCAAAACAATTTTGAAATTTAATACATCTTTATAAGTATTTTAATTGAAACCGTCGATTTGTATTTAAATTTAGCATTTTTTATTATTCAACAAAAATAAAAATTTATTCGAAAAATTCCAGAATATCACCAAAAGATAATTTTCATTTTCTGATTTAATATTTGAAGTTTTTTTTTCAAATATTTTTTTTATAAATGGTTCAAATTAATTTAAATAATGTCTTTAATACCAGAATGATATCGCTTTCATAAAAAATAATTTATTTTCTTCTGAAAACAGTTCCTCATCCAGTAAATGATTCTAGTTATATTTATAATAAATAATTAATTAATAAACATGATTTAAATATACATTTTCATTAGTTAGTTAATACAATTCATACATTCCATTTAAATGGATAGGTAATAGCTATTATATTAAATAATAATAATAGTATATTTTTGTTCTGTAAAACTCGGTCTCTAGTGTAATGCTAGCTATTAAGGAAACTCATTTTTTATGTAACACAAGATAAACTATGTGTTTCTTATAACTAAATATTTTGATGAGATTTAATTTATTTGAAAATAAATACATATTTAGATATCATGGGGTTATATTCTCTTCTATTCTTAGTGTTTTGTGTCAAATATAATATTGAATAAAATATTCTTCTTTTATTATTTAATGATGTAAAACTTTAACAAATTTCGTAAATTGAATCTCTACAATCATGACATTTTATTCATAGTAAATAGTTGGATATATGTAAATATAATTATTTATAACCCCACATCATAATAAGAGTTAATAAATTATCATCTTGATAAGAGGGAAAGGGAAGTTCCATGGTGATATAGAATAACACAGAACTGATTTCCAAGTAGAATTAGTTGAAAGTGATGATATGAACACAAATGAAATGCATAAATATTTATAAAGAGTTATTATTGACATTTATCACATGTAAGTTAATGATCAATTATAAGTTAAGGTCCTCAAAACCAAAAGTTAGATACATGTTAAAAATGTTATTGATATCACCAGAAATGAAAGTAATAACATAACATTTTATTGGTAGATATTTTTTCCTAAATATTTGGGATTTTTTTAATAATGTAATGTTATATACATACATGATAAATTTATAATTTATGAGAACAATTTTATCTTTATATTTTTCATTGATTAATTTTCAATTTTTCACTTACTTTAAGAAATTAATGTCCAAAAATGATTTTTTATGAAGAAAAAAATTAAATTTTAGTGGATTGTAATATAAATAAAAACTCATTATGTTTGTCTATAATAATTATCTAGAAACAATATTTATTGTATAACTTATCTAATATAATAAATTAATCACAAATCCTAAAAATTAACATCACTAGTTATTTATCAATATATATTTAAGGATATCATTATTTTAATTTTTTTAGAAAAAACAATGACATATTATCAACAATATTAGCTAGGAAGGTTATAATATCTCATATTATTTCAGACAAGCCCCTATATGAGTTTTTAATTAAGCCATGGGTGGAGCATTTTTCATAGACAATGATCCTTTGTTGTATATAATTACCAAATTATCAAGGATGTATGATTATCTGAATAAATAGAGTTTGTGTATACATTTGTTAAATTGTTTTATGAAGGTTTTCCATGATTTGAAAGGAATTTTATATGATTATGGTCTCTTTTTAGAATTTGTGTTGAAATCTATGTGCATAAAATTTACCCACCATTTACATGTTAAAAGACATGTAACTACTGCAAGATACATATTATGAACTAGTATAGGGAATCAAATGGTTAAATATCATGTAAACTATTCACCCCATATAAAATTTTATTTGGGTTAAATAACATCCTGAGTCAAAGTGTTTTCCAAGATATCACATTAAAAAGAAATACATGATATGTAAATGGATCCCACATCATTTATCTATCACGTGAATAAATATTATATATGGTATCATGTATGTTTTGTATTTTTCATATAGTATATCACTTTTCTCATGAACTTAGGTGGCTTCCTGTTAAATTTGGAGCCTCCTCTTACATGTCAGACATCTCGTTTTTACATATGATCCCTGATGATTTTTTCTTCTTAGTTTTTCCTTATAATTCACTGTTCTACATAATTTCTATGTAAATATAACGAATTATAGTATGTTTTAGGTTTTTACATTGTCTAGTATATATCTAGGTGTATCTTTGTGACCATCTTCACCTTCTTCATCATAGATGTTGCCCATTTAATACATTATATTTGTAACTAGATAAATATATGGGTTCTAAACCATAATCATTTGGGTAGATAATTTTCATGAATGTGAAATATTGTGATTTATCGAATATAACATGATAATTAATCAAATAAATAATTTATAGTATTTTTAAATTAACAAAATATCAATCAAATTTATTGTGGCCTAAATTTGGGATACACATCAGGTGAGAAAACCCTTCAATTAAATTGAATTGTGCATTGTTTTATAGTTTGTTTAACACGACATGAGACCAAAAGTGATTGATTGATATAAAATTGAAATTTTATGTATTATTGATTTTTTATTTGGTTCATGATTATTTGATATATGTAAGGATTGTGTAATTGAATGAAAAATGTTGATGTTATTAATTAACCATTGAGGCTTAAGATGTGATATTTTGATATCCTTGATTTTATGAACTGTTTTTCAATCAAGATGTTATTCTTTTACTTATCTTGTTATGCCTATTCCCATTAAATAATAACTATATTGAGAAGAATATTCCCCTTCCTTTATTCTAATGGTCATACTTAGTGAGCTATGTCCATTTCCATGATGTAATTATTCTATTGAGATAGTTATGCCTAGTATCATGGTATAATACACATATTTTTTAGTTTAGAAACATTAACACACTTTAATCTTTATATGGAGTATTATTTTCCTAGTCCTATAATATAATGATTATTTGAAGCAGGTCCTACCCATGCCCATGCTAAAATTCGTATACAGTGGCATTGGAACAAATTCATGTAATTATTACTGTGGATATATGGTCATGGTTGGCATGGTTTTCCTAAATTATCAAATACATTCTCTCATGGCACTAAACCATGTTGGCTTATTTATTATAATAATTAATTAATTAATAAACTGATTTATCACTTATTGTAGAAAAATATTATTAGACCAATTATAGTTATACATTATGATGTTGACCTACTCAGTTTTACTCGAACTCCATTAGGGAATTAATTTGGTACCCAAGAAGATTACATGTATGATTGTTTATACAATGACATGAAAACATTTTTTTGTGTTCTTGATTACTAGTTGGGATATTTACTGTAGTGGATATCGACATGGGGTTAGGGACCATGTTATTTTGGGAATATATAGTGTCAAATTATTCTATAACTTGTTTGATTTTCAGTTAAACATTTTGATACACCTCATAATGTCATTTAAACCATCTTTATTATTGGTATTTTGGATTCTCATTTATTTCTCAATTATATTATATAGTTTCTACTATGTTTTTTAATATGATTGTTTTTTTAAATAGTTTATCAACACTTATATGACACTATATACCATTGGTTATATTCTCCCCACTATATTTATCGTATCCACGCTACTAGTTGGAAGCCTCTGGTGTTCATGGAGGAACACTTGAGGTCTTGTAGCCAAAACTTTCTGTCCACGTAAGAAAGTTCAAGATTTTGGGATGTTGCAAAGTGTTGTAAATGGGTGTTTTTATTTTAGGATTTTCTATTATTTGGGAATAGCTAAAATGAAACTAGGATGTGTCAATATATAGTAATGAGACTTTTCATTAGTGCATATATATCATTTTGAGGTAAAATTCCCAGTTCCCATGGATGGGTTTTCTATTTATGGTATTTTTTTGTAACAACTGGAATTATTTATCTCTGAGTGATTCACATGTCATGTGATGCTATTTTATTCATGATTTTATTATTTAATGATATATACACTCATGGAATGATATGTAGTGATATGATTATGTATGTATCATGATATTCTGAGATGGATATATTGACATGCATTGTTCAGGATATGTATATATTTATCACATTTTTTATATTATTCTCTATATGAACTATGTTATGTGATAACTAATATATATACAAAATGGAATAAAATGAACAATTATTTCATGATATAAAATTTTCCGGCCTTGTTTAGAGTGACTAGGAGTAGTGGTTATCTATTTTTTTCACATATTGAGGATAACATTGTTATTATCCATTGTTCTTATAAGTGTGTTTGTATGATATGAAAAATACTCATTTTTATCATCAAGTTGGGAATTAGGATAATCAAAATAAGCAGGTTCCTAATGCATTTGATTCATATATTCATGTGTCTCTTGAGAATCAGGTGGATTTTTAGCTTCTCAATAGCTTCATCTAGGTCTTGTGATATATTGAAATGGATATTGTTCGTACCATTCCATTGATGACTGAGCTAATGAGAGCCTTCCATATGAAACATCCCCCCTATTATTACTAGGTATGGACCCCCCAAGAAGATGAGTTAGAGTTTTAGTTAGTCCAACAAATCATTAAGCATCTTAGGAAACATCTTGATAGAAGGTGAATCTTGATATATAAATACTTTGTGGAGCATCCAAGCGTTGTTGGGATAATCTAGAGTATGTAGGGTAATAAGAAGAGGTATCATGGAAGGAAATATAGGCATTGTTCTTGAAAAATTTCTATCTAGTTAAATTTAGGGATGATAAGGTTCATGAGTTTTTAAAGTTCACACATGAGGGTATGTTAGTGATGGACTACGTTGAACATTTCACTGACCTTCTGCTCTTTGATCCATATTTGGATGTTAATGATATCTTAATGGGGAATCATTTTTAATATGGGATTCAATACAATATCTGGTTAAAGGTGAAAATTTTTCATCTGAGTATATTTTCAGATTTTATGAATCAGATAACCATCATAGAACAGAATATGAGAGATTCCCCCTACAAAAACCTTTAAATTTTAGAACATTTAATTTGGAGATCTTCTTATTATGGAATGATGCATTACTATGAATGTTTTCACAAATATAACATCATGCAGAGCAGTCATGACAGTGGGAATCTATATTATGAATTTGTTCTAATGTATTGTTTTCATGGTGTCATGTTGATCCACAAGCAGTCTTAGGGTCTATACCCTGATTTATAGTATTGTTATTGTTGAAGAATGGTCAACCAATAATAGTTTTGTAGAGGAATTGATAAGAAGAGTAGTTTTAGTGAATCAGGATAGGTATCAAAGTCTGGGAAGGACTCATGTACTTCCCATAAAAAAGGTTATTGAAGTTCCACTAGAAATTAAGGTCAAGGTAGTGTATGTCATACCCCAATGTAGGACTGAAAGTTCCAAAATAGGGAATAAATCAGTTTATTAATAATATGTCACACAGTAGAGGGTATGGTTTGATGCATTCTGTGGAGAATAATGCAAACATTATGGATGTAGAACCATATACTATTAGAGGTATGATTCATTTATCATCATCCCATGCTTATATTTTTATGATAAAAGTGAATCACATTCGATTTTATATACTATTTTTTAATAAAATTTTGGATTGTATGTGGAAATATTTAATGGTGATTGGACCACTGATATAGAAATGGGAGTGTGGTGAGAGAATATAAAATGTTGAATGGTGTTTTCTCTAGAGGTTGGTGGTCACTATTTATTGTTGGAACCATTTTTATGGGAGATTATAGGATTCAATTTTATTTATGGAATGGATTGGTTAATTCTATACTAGGATCCTATTGAATGTTACTGGTGGAGAGTTACTTTTATATATATAGAAGGAGGAAGTTATTCTCACCATGATGAGTGGGATCTCAACGATGGTCATGCAGGAAAAATTTAGTATAGAATATATTATCTCAAGGATCTGATTGAAATTATTTTTCTAGACTATAGTTTAATGAAGAATGATTATTTCCCTCTAATGGTAGACCATTTTTGGGATTTATTTATTATTTAATTCCAAAAATTACTGACTGACCGAGAGATCAATTTCATTATTGAATTAGTGTCTGGGGGCGAGAAAATTTATTTTCTTCCCCATAGAATGAAACTTGAATAGATTCGAGAGGTGACTATTTAGTTGGGAAATATAGACTGAGAAGGTTTATTTTGGTTGATTATGTATCCATGGGGTTCCAAAATTATTTTAAACATGAAGGATGATGGAACATTGTTCTAATGTCAGAATTATAAGATATTGAACCAGATGGATATCAAGAACCAGTATCATATTCCATGATTTTATGATATATTTGACCAGATGAGATACTCTATGGTATTATCTAATATTTATTTTAGATATGGGTACCAACACTTGTGTGTGAGACCTTCATGTATACCTCATTCTACTTTCATGAGATGGTATAGATTGTATGAGTTCATAGTGACATTGTTTTCATTGAAAAATGCACTAGAGATATTCATGACCTTGATGAATCATTTATTTCATAACTTTTCAAGATTATATTGAGTGATATTTTTTAACAACATCTTAGTGTACTACCAGTCAGTAGAATATTATGACCAACACCTTGATGTCTTCTCAAAATAGTTCTAATATAGGAGGACTGGTTATTACTTATGGATCCAGGAATGTGAGACCCCATGAGATGAATTACAATAATCATGATCTTGTGTAATATATAGTGTTAAATTCATCGAGAAAAAGGATAAATTACATTATATTAAATAGGTGTGTGGTGTACATAGGGCACAAGATATATATATACATATTTTCTCAGCAATAAATGACACTTTTTCAAAAATGGTAGGTAGAGTATCTGAATTCATTTTACTTTTGAGTTGGATTGTACATTTGGAAATGAAGACATCATTATTGATGATTTGATATTAAATAAATTGACAGAGGTAGTGCAGTAGTGTTGTGACTAGTAGTGGGTAATTCCAGTCATTAGAAACGTGCATAAACATTTTTAGGAGTCCCATGTTTGAGTAGCTCTAACACAAACATATATATATATATATATATATATTCTTTTAGACCATTTTATGATAGAGTTAAAATATGATATAAATGTATTAATTATGTGAGAGAGATTATATTCTATTTAGACACCATTAGTATGGTATATTGGTTTTGGAATTCTTTATCTTAATTATTGTTTAGTATGAGTCTTTATTGGCTAATGTGTGGAGGTGATGATATTATTTATTATTTCTAAATGATAGATACATCCCTTTTTACCAATAATGTATCTTTATATCTATGGAAAGTACATTTTTTTAAGGATGATAGAAGGAGGTGGTAAGATTTATAGTGAGTTGTTTCACCTTTCTGTAGGTCAAAACTATGATTCAGAATCCATCTAGTTTGTTGCACCCTTTTTCTATTCAAGAGTGGAAATGGGAAGATGTAATTATTTTTTTTGTGACAGGATACCCAGGATAACCATATTAATTATGAATAATGGGTGATCATGGATTAACATATGATGGTAGCCTACTTCATACATGTTAGGGAGACCATCATTGTTGATAATCTAGGTAGTAATTATATGTGTGAGGTATTTAGGTCTTATGGTGTTACATGAATAATCATTTTAGATAGAGATAGTAATTTCACATTTTATGAATAGAAGGGTATTCATAAGGTTATATGAATTATTGTTTATTTGAGAAAATCCTATCATCCTAAAAATGATTGTCAATCCGGGATGACTATTCTGGTTCAGGAGGAATTGTTATAAGAATGTGTTTTGGATTTCTATGGTTTATGGGACTAAGATATGATATTCATTGATTTTTCAAAGAATAATAACTGCCATAAATAAATACAGATGATACCATTCAAGGCCATGTATATAAGGTCGCTTCATTAACATCTTTTTTGGTTAGAGTTAGGTGAGTCAGTAATTTTTGGGACTTGTCCCATGCCAAAGACATAAAATATGGTTATGTTGATCAAGTGGTAGTTTGGGAACACAGAGAGCAACAAAAAATTATACACTGACTATAAAATATGACCATTTTAGTTTTATTTTTGTCATCATGTTTTCCTATGGGTGTTGACTAAGTTGGAGAAATTCCATATCAAGAAATAGGGAAAGCTAGTGCCCATATTTTTCTAGCCATTTTGGAGAGTTTATTGGGTATGTCGAGTGACCTACCAATTGGACCTTTCATAATGATATATTTTCATGCACGACATGTATTTCATGTTGAAGCTTTGGAGATATTATCCTAACCCTTATCATCTGGTAAACATCAAAGACATCGAACTTTGTGCTGATGTGTTCATTAACGAGAATCCAATACAAAATGTAGATAATATTGAGATGTATCTATAGGGTAGGAATATGACAATAGTTATAGTGTAATTTAATTATTGGTGTGCTAAGGAGGATACCTACGAGAAGGCATCTAATATGTGAGATCAATGGACAAACATGTATGTCAAGACCCCACAGTGGTGTTCAGAGCAGCTCAATGATGAGTTGTTATATGCTGGGATGATTGTGAAAACCCATACTTACGTATATTTTTGAATGAAAAATGTCTGTAGAGCATTTAAATGTTACATAAAAGTAACATGACATGTAAGTGACTCTATATACATGCCATGAAATAGTATTGGGTATGAAAGAGTTACATGTAAGAAATACATGATGGGTAAATAGCTTTGTTTTTAAAATTATATGTGGTTTTATGTTGTGAATCATGTATGATTTTTCAAATTTATTATTCCAATATAACTTCTCCTAACTCAAGGAAGCTTCCATGAGATTTTGGGGTCCCACTTCTATTTTAGATGTCCTGTTTTTATTTTTGATCCCTAGTGTGTTTTTCTTCTTTTTTTCCCACTCTTCAGTTTTTATCCATTATTGAAATTTAAATATCTTGAATTCTGGATTGTATTTTGTTATTTTCATAAAATGTATTTTTATCTTCTTATCCTTTTGATCATCTTTGACTTACACCTCATTAGTGTTACCCGTTTAAAGGACCACATTAATCACTAGATAAAGGTATGGGTGTAATCCATATCTGTATGGGCTTATAAGTTTACAATATCTTCAATATTGTGATTGTATAAAAATAATGTAAACATTAATTGATTCAATAAAGGATTGGATTATTCCTCGATCACTTTTGGATAAAACTTATTGTGACCAGGATTTGGGATACCCATCGATTGAGAAAAACATTGGAATTAAATTGAATTGTCTATTAGGATAAATTATGTTTAGATGAACATGAGACCTTTTGTGACATCATGGTATATAATCCCTATGATATGTAATTTTTATTTTTTATTATACTATTGATGATATTAGATATAAATGAATGTGAAATTGAAAGAAAAACGTTGATTTTCATCATTAACAATTGAGGATTATGATATGATAGTTTAAGATCCTTATTGTCCTGACCTATTGTGTTACCATGATGTATTTATTATATTGAGAAAAATATTCCCATTTTCATTTTGTAATGCTTGTATTGAGTGTGATATTCCCATTCCCATGTTTTAAAGATTATATTGAGTGGGATATACCCTCATGTTGCAATGCTTATATTTAGTAGTTTATGCCTAGTCCAATGTTGAGATTCTTATATTAAATAGGTTCTACCAAATAACATAATATAATTTATATATTTTGTGGGATTGGTCTAGTCCCATACTGAAATTAATATATATAATGTTTGGTCAGGAATTGTGCGACTCATACCATGGATATATGGTTATGGATGGAATGATTTAGCTATATTCTAAGATTCATTCTAGCATTGTGTCAAAGCATGTTGATTTATTTATTGAATTGATTAATTAATTAATACACTTGTTTAACAATTAATGTATACACTTATTGTCATAATTTTTATATTTAGAAACAATGGTGTCGACCTACATAGCTTTACTCACACACTATTTATGTATTCACTTTTTAATAAAAAATATTTCATTGATACCAAATTGTACTAGGGAAAGGGACCTTCTTTCTGAGTAATTGGTTGTTGGTTTGATAGGTATGTGAATAGTATAATGATATGGGTTTCAAGAATGGGGTATTTTGGGATTATTTTGTGTCAAGTACTTCTTATATTTGTATAGTATTAGTTTGATATCTAGGAAAAGATCATCTAGAAATTTGATTATTCTTTATTATTGGTATACGTAGTTATTTTTTTATCATTATTGTGTTATTGGTTTCTTTTATGTGTTTTAGTTTGATTGTATTTATTTATATGGAATTTATCTGATGTTATATTACTCCATAATAGGGCGTACAATATCCTCACTATATTTAACACACCCTCGTTGCTAATCAGTAGCCTTTGGCATACTGGAAATCACACATCAGGTCTTATAGCCATCAAAATTTTCCCATTCAAGAGTGTTATGGATTGGGGGATCTTACAGTAGTTATAGTATCTAAACCTATTACAAGAATCGTTCAAGGGATAAATCCCCATTGCTTTTCCGGATGCGACTTGTTTTCACCCAGCATTCAGGTGGTTATTTTTCTAAACTATATTAATATACTTACAATAACATTCACATTAAAATATGATTGAAATCCTTGGGAAAAAATTATTCATTAAATAATATTTTTAATAGGGTTTTCAAAACAACTAATATTTTCTAAAAATTATAATAATCTTATTTGAATATCATTTTAATGTCATTAATGATCATATTTACCCAAAAATTTATCAATAACAAAATTTTATAAAATATTAATGAATTCTTCCTCATATAATAAAAAAACATATTGTTGTTGATTATTTTATCCAAAAATATAATTATTTGTTTTATATTCATACCATAATGGATGTTTAATAATTTAAAATAATGATCAACTTTAAACTCATAATCCATGATGGTATCCATAACAATTATATTAATGAATACATATATTATTTTAATATTTAACCCATTATTTAGAGGTTTCATGATTCTTATTACCAAAATACCTTTAGTAAAATAATTCTACAATATAATACATGAAAAATAATTAAAAAATACTTCATCCATTTTATTCCAATAAACTCCCTTCCATGGTATAAATTTTAACATTGACCATTCATTTCCATTATTTATTTAAATCCTTTATAATTATTTATAATGAAAATGTGAATTATCCTAAGAATAACTACTGGTAGTGTCAGAATATGTGTGTAATAAGGTCCGTTTTCATGTACCGGGTATTTCTCGAGTCAATCCCAACACACCACACTTGGATTTATTACCCGTAGGTACCTCTATTCTATAACCATGTCCACTTTTAGTGTATATAAAAGGATATATTCCTAGATAAAACCAAATAATATGTACCTTACACAAATATTAATATGGTATTCTATACATATACTCAATTTATATCATAGTTTTATGTAACATAATGTATATTTTATTAAATATATTTTCAAATTTTTGTCCTTAAATTTTTTGATATAAACTATATCAACCCTTACCCTAGTATGCATGAAGCCAGACCCATATTTATTAAAACAACATAATGTAAAAGGAATCATATATAGTTTGATTTAATAATCTAGTATTCTTGGTAAACTAGATACATACTTGGTTATCAAATTACATTGAAATAAAAAAATAACAATGTAATTTATTTGTGGAAAACACTATTATGAGTAGAGTATCCCAACATATCAGTCATTGAAATAATTATAGAATGTTAGGGAAAAGAAACAAAATAAGTGTGTCCTCAAACTATCACAATGTGTTATGTAAAGAAGAAGGTATATTGAATCAATAATAATAATAAATATGTTAAGTTAAATAACAAGACACAAAATTAATGTAACAAATAAGAATACTATCATAGTTGGATAATTCATAATCAATATTGAAAGGTAAATAAAAAGCCGAGGCCATTTAATAAATAAATTGAGAATGAATTTCATCCAGATATAATTTAATTTTTCAAATATTCGAGATAGTAATTAATGAATAATAAATGGAGGAAATTCTTAATTATTGGATGTCATGTTTCTTAGGTACACTATACATTTAACTTTAAGGAATTTTACAAGATAGTTTAAAACATGTTGTGTAAAAACCCAGTTATCTAAATTTTTCCAACTAATTTCCCTATGATATTATAGATACATTGAGGGGTTACTTATAACAATTCTCAAACCATATAATAATTATCCATAGAATTATTCATATATCTAATAGTAAATTTTATTTATAATAATTGTTTATTATTATAATGTGCCTATACAGATTAAAGGATATAGATTTATCAATATTTTCCTAGATATCAAATAAATTTCAAAATATTGCACCATATATTAAAATGATATATTGTTTATCCAATAATAATATACATTATAAACAATATGGATATTGAATGGAATGTCAATTATTCAATGGAAAATTATTGACTACAAGAATGAATCAGGGAATTGAATGTCAATACTTTTCACAGTCAAAAGGATCTTAAACCCACTTAAGGAAGAATAAAGATGGTATCAATACATCATATACCCAATTTAGTATATGAAAAGTAATTTTTTGTTGTCATTTATCAATAGATATAGTTCAAAAATACCTTTAAAAATATAGTTGAGGAAAAAAATTTCATTTAAAAAATAATTTAAAATACTTTTCTTTGAAAATATAATCAAAAACATTTTCATTAAAAGAAACCTCATAAATGTGTAGTGGAAGATTCAAATAATGAATACTAATGAATTAAAATAATTATGTACAATTTTATAAATTGAGAAATAAAATCCCTTTTTCGATGAAAAAATGTTAGGAAAGTTCCTTATTCAGAAATTGACAAGAAGATTCCTTTCAAATTTTCAGAAAAATCCAAATGTGCATTATAGTAAAAATGACGTAATATTATATCAATAAAAAATTTTAAAGGGTAATTTTTTTAATTCTATTTTATAAATTATTTTGAAAAGGGAAATAATTTTTTAAAATAATACTTTTGAAATCCGTTTTTGGAATAAAACACATTTCTTACCAAAGAAGGAAATAAAGTTGAATTTTTTTAAAAATGTTTCAATAAAATTTTAAGTAATAAAGTGTTGAAAATTTATATAGTTAGTTAAAAATATCATTAAAAACTAGATATGAAGAAAAATTAAATTGATTTATTATCAAATGATAATGTATGTTCCTTCAACTGATAATATCAAATAAATAATCTCGATTAGAATGTGATTCTGAAATAAACCCTTAATATTAAAATTTTGTTGAAGTGATAATTAATAAACATATCTATTATGATAATAAACATTAAATCTAAATAAAACATGTGGATATACAACATTTTATAATAAAATTTCATTACAAAGATTATTTCCTCATGACTTAATCATGTAAACAGTAGTTTAACACAATTCATGGTAATTGAGTTATGAATTCTCATACCACATGGAAACTTTAAATTCATATACCAAAAAATGAAACAGTTCATATTAAAATATAAAATACCATTGAAATTAATTATTCATTATATTAAATGTTAATGGTTAATTATAAACATCATATGATAGAAATTAGTTGCATAACATTTACAATTTGTCTCAATGAAATGATATTGAGATGAAATCCCTTTCCTTAAATTTGATTTTTGTATATCATAATTAAATATAAATTATATTTGTTTTAAACAAGTTTTTACCTTATACCTAAACCATATAAAAATTTATATTTTACTATATTATACTTTTATAACATCTTATTACACATTTATTAATAATCATTCATTATTTTGATTATTTCAATTGTTATTTTCATTGGTTTCTCATGTGTGTTTCATCGCGAATGATCTGTTTCTTACAAATATTATATAGTTTAATTATATCAATAATAATAATCATTAAATAATCATCATATTTATAAACCAATTATACTTTTAAAACTAACCAGAAAATTTGATAATAAAAATGAATAACTTTACGATCATGAAGACGGTAGACCGTACATATGCATGAGTAACATTTCCATTTTTTGATGATCATTTTTGTAAGGAGGTAAGTAATATTATACCATGAAATAATAATCATAATAAAATTAATAACATATTATATCCTTATAAATGTCATCATTTTTGTGTGCTTATGAAAATAGAGTCACATCACTTCATTAAGGTTGTAGTCTACACGTACAATATCGATGTTATCATCATTACGTGTGTGTAAAATGTTGAAATAAAATGAAATATATTATATTTATAGAATATAATTTTTTTAATTTATTTCATTTTAATTTAATTTATATAACATATAAATATTTACATTATCTTTATCACCTTCTATTTGAAACATTTGTGAAATACATATCACATAGCGTCATGAGGAGATAGTCTGACGTGCAGATGAGCAATGTTATCGTATCTACAACATCAATGAATTTAATAATATATATATATATATGATACTAATATTCTATAAGAATACATATTTTATAATTATCAAATATATATTTTATGTCCATTATCATATCCAACCCTTATATGTTGAAATCTAAAGACAAATGACATTGGTTCACGAGTTGGCAGCCTATCGTACACTTAAATGATGACTTTGTAACCCATTTTATAGATGTGCATAAGGTATTAGTTAATTAAATTATTATAAAATAAATCAACTTATATTATTTTTATTCATTTTACTATATTATAATGGTTTGTTAAAAATTTAATGAGGTGGATAAAAAAGTAAAACAAATAAGCTCATTGAAGATAATTACCTCTTCATTGGGTATCTTCCTTTAGGATTATCCATATCCTTCCTAGGTCGTATTCTATTAATATATAAAACATATTTTATTATTTATGGGGTTTTGGGAAGTTATTTTGGAATTTATTTTCCAAACCATAAAGGTATGAAGGTGTGAAGAAGAGAAGAGAGGGGTGGCCTTTTATAAGTTGGGAATAGGAATCCCTTGATATTTTTTAACATATTTGAGTGATCCCATGTTTCTATTGTGTCATAAAGGCCAAAAAATGGATCAATAAAGATCATTATAAGAGTAATGGTTGAAATATACAGTTAAAATAGTATTTGGACCTATATATTGAATATTTTAGCTAAATATTTTTAGTATAACCCCCATATAAACTCATTTTTAACTTAACTGTGATAATTGATTTTTACTAAATTTACTTGTCATATTCGTAGAAAATTATGTTCACCTTATAAGAAATTATAATTTATTCTAATTAAAAATATATAATACATTTTTAAAATTAAATTCATAGAAGTGTAAAAATTTAACTGAAAATTAATCATGTAGACGTGATCAGAACACTTGTCTTTAATATTAAAAATTAAGAAAGATTAAATTGTTGTAATATTTAAATTAAAATTGAAAATTATCAAAATGAAAAATAATTTGATTAATTGACATAATAATTAACTAATGTTACTTTAAATCTAATTTAAAATATAATTTGATGTTATAATTTATGTACACAAAAAAGTAAATTTTTATTAAATTCAGTTCTTATCACCCTTCGTAAAAAAATGAAGCAACTAAAAAAATCCATGTAATTAACCATAAGATAATATTTATATCTTTATTTGAAAAATTATTATTATCTTGTGATTTAAATTTTAAAAAAGTGGTAAAATTTATTTTTAAATTATAGGTTAAATGTCCGACTAACTCCACTTTTAGACAGAAATATTATTTTTTAGAGAACATTTGTTTCTCATTTAAAGAATTATTATTTTATTTATAATGAATAAATAATTACTAAACATGGGTAATATATATATTTTCATAATTTAGTTAATCCTATTTATAAAATCTATTCAAATGGCTTGGTAATAAATATTATATTAAATATTATTATTAATAATATATTTTTATTTAGTAAAACTCGGTCTTATGTGAAACAGAAGCCATCAAAGAAACTCATTCATTCATGTAACACAATCTAGAATAAGTTTTGTTTGTAATGAAAGTAATTTTAAGGATTTAATTTATATAATTAAAATATATCATAATGTATCAGGTTGTTATATTCCCTCATTGGATTGGTGTAACTTGTTAAATACACTTTTGTATAAAATGTTATTATTTTAGAATTTTATGGTATAAAATATATATACCCTACTATTTCAATATTTCAAACATTAAATATATGTATTACTGATTAGAATAATATTTTAAACTTAATTATGGATTTCATTGGTTCTTCTACATGTTATAATAATTCAATATTGTATAAATTTAAACTAACCTATATATACCTCAACTCATTTTTCCCAACAATATAAATTATATTTTAATGTGGGTAGGATATTTCACAGTCCAAATTATCTATTTTTTTTCCAATTTTGGTCATTAATTCACCCAAATTATTATTCATTCTACTAAATAAGATATTATTTTAGATTGTATAATTTAATGTATTATTATTAATAATAATTTATTCATTGAGTTATCACCTTTGTTGATGCACATGAAATGAATTTTATTAGGTAGGGATTTATCTTTTAAAAAGTTATAATGTTTTCAAGATCCAAATTTGGTTGGATTATTGATGAATAAAATAAATAAATGATTAAGTAGTTACTCATGGTCCGCATGTTTTTTTAGTTACCTAGTTTTTTTAAACAAGGTATTCCTTTGTCCTTAAATTTTTTTGATGAGAAACAACTGTAAAATTGAAAATATTGTAATTTCATGGTGGATACAACTATAACATCATTTTACCTTACCATTTTCAAATCTAATGAAAGAAAAGTTTAATGCATAAGGTATTGGAAATGAAAATCTCATGGTATGGGTTTTCCAATTTTTTAGAAAGGAAAATGAATTTAAATAAATTTATATAAGGAAACATGGATTCCGATACATGGATTAGGAATTAAAAATTTTGGTTATTTCCTTATGATATCTACTAATAAATTGTTTATTTCATCCATTATTTGAATTAATTTTATAATGGTTCATAAAACCCTAGAAAATATTCCTCATAATTATGCCATATTACACATAAATGGAAAAAATAGATCCACTTATTTAATAATTTATACTTATTTAATATGTTTAATAATTTTAGATTAAAATTTAATGTTATACTTTACCATATATTTATTCAATTTTATACATTATTGGAAATAATATTTCAAATTATTGAAAAAAGAGAAAAGATTATATCAAAGAATATGTTAAACAAATGATGCATGGGATAAAAACTTGTATTGATATGGTAAATCATAAATAATGATGAATATTATCTAAAAACATTTATAAATGAGGAGGTAAATGAACATGATAATTGAAAAAATATGAGTTTAGATTTTTAGTGAAGTTAAAATTATTTATGTACATCCTGAAAAACACCCATCAATTTTCAAGGAACTATCATGGATGTGTACAATTGACATTGAGACAAATGTTGGGAAATTAAAATTTGTTAATAATCATTATAAGGATGATGAATCCTCAAACATGTATGCTCATTCTTTCTAGAAGAGAAACAATCCCACATTTTATTGTATTGAATAATATTTCTAATCCTCATTAAGGGATTGTCATACACATATATTTTAGTGATAAATGGCTATAATCGGGGAACATACACAATTTAATGGGAGAAAATAATTTACTAGTCATTGTTATAATAAAAATTATTTAGGGAAAAAACTAGTATTTATACCAATATATAGGTTATATATTCCATTATGTAATACAATTTCAATGCCCTAACCCCATTAGCCTAGAGTTAGTGCATTAATTTATTACATTGACATGATTACAAGGAACCAAATATCGAAGGGCCAATCAGTTTATCAATCTTGTAAATTCAAAAAACATATATGATACACATGAAAAATTGGGAGATATAAATTAAAAACATAATACATAATAAAATGAAATAAACTCCTACCGTGAAAGCTTATTAGAAGACTTCTTTATCATAACCTGGGGAATAAAAACATAATAAAAGTGAGATCAAATTCTCAGTAATGTTTATGTAATTAGGAAGAGATAATGAGTCAATGTAAATAAATTAAAATTTAATGGTATTTAATTAATAACACTTTCCATTCAAATAAATTTATAAGGAGAAATCAATATATAAAGGTAAAAAACTAAAACACATGTCATTTAATCAATGAACTGAAAAGAAATGTATCCATAGATATGTCGACCCTAAATTTCATGAATGATTAATAAATTAAACTAAATGGCGGATATTATTTATTTATTAATTTTATATCTATGTTACATGAAAAAATACAATTAAGACATTTTACATGATGGTTTAAAACTACAGATTGAAACTCATTTAATTTGGCCAAATAATTTATTTCTTGAGAACCTATCGATGCATCGAGGGGATATATAAAGTCCATTCTCCACCCATTATTACCAGTCCAAATAATTCATATTAAAAAATTAAAAAATAAATAATAATACTTATAAAAATTCACTATTGAATATTGAATATGGTTTTATCAATAATTACTCAGTTAATCAAATAACTTTCAAAGTGAACACTGTATATAAAATTGTATATGGTTTAAGAAATAATAATATCAATTTTATGAGAATAAAGATATTATAGTAAAAATATAATAAAAAATTATTAATATAAAGTTATTTTTCTAATATAATGTCATAAATCACAAATGTTAGTGAGATTGTAATGATAATAATTAAGAACATTTTTTAAGAGAATAATCCTCAAACATTCCAAAGTGTCCCATAACACATTGAAAAATTTGAATCATAATATATAGAAATTTATGATATTAAATGAAATATATGAGATAATTATAATATTTTTATTCATTATATAAAGTGAAAAATGTAGTATATAATCAAAATAAAAGTTAAATTATTCATAATAAAAAATAAATCCCAATGGAATGTAAATTAAAATGAAATTACCTTACCTCAACCTTACTTTTGTTGTGTGGTATTTATCATCCTGTATTGTGATTTAAAATATATTAATAACTTATACCAGAGTCATAATCTTGTTTATAATATCATATATTAACTTCTTCATATATTTTATTCCCTATTTTTTAACACTCTTTCATTATTTTAACTATTTCTGGTGTAAATTTCCTAGTTCTCTCAAGTATGTTTTGAATTGGTACTTATTGTTACTATTACACAAATCATGATTTAATAACCTCCAGAATTTAAAAAATGAAATAATTATCTTATAAATTAATTACATCATTATTTAGAATATTCTATAATGTTTGGAGATAAGAAATGAAATACACTGTTCATGGAAACAGTAGGCCGTATGTACGCATGAACACTACTTTCATTTCCTTGTCATATAAAAATAATGAAAAATAAATGATACACATGTATATTATAATTATACTGTTATATATATGTAATATATTTTACATATTTTTATCCAAATTGTATTTTCTATTTTCCATGTACAGTGTTAATGAGTCACATCGCTTTAAGGGAGCGATAGTCCACACTTCTTCCAACAATGTTATCATATATATAAAAATTGAAAAGTATATAATAATTTATTATAAAATATTTAAACAAGAATAATTACATAATAAATATAGTATATAACAAATATAAATATATTTTTCATTAAAATGTCCATAATTAGAGGTGTTAAAGGAAACAATAAACAAACATCGTTCTATGAGGTGATAGTTCACCGTACACGTAAAAAGTATGTTCATTATCAATTAGATAGAATTATGTGTAATTTTTTGTCTAAAAATTAATAAAAAAAGTCACATTATATTTAGGATATTTTTTTATAATATAAGTATCATTTAAATAGAGTTTAAGGAAAGGATGTGTAAATGAAAGAAAGTATATCATTGGAAAATGTGGCCTTAAAAATATGGTAACTCCTTTTGGTTTATACCAAAGGGATTACTTGTGATTTTTTCCTCCAAAAGTGAGAATTCTATGTCAGGGGTAAGTATTTTGAGAGGATATTTTGGTAGATATTGATTTTACATAAGTGTTCGAGAGGTGTGATTAAGGGGTATAGTTCTTTCCTTTTTATTGTGGAGGGGGAGTTTCAATCTTGTAAAAATATGAAGGTATTCATTAATGGGAGGTATACCTTACTTAAAGAGCCTCTAAAATTAAAAAAATATTATATTAAAGATTAATAATTGTTGATTAAACCCTAAAACACCTGGAAATATGTTCATTTTAATGATTTTGTTACTTAACTTCTATGATTCCAATTTTTTTTCATTTTGTTTTTTATTAAAGCATCTAGTTTTACAACCTATATAATTTAACCATTTAGACTAAACTAAAAATATATTTATTAAGAAATATAGATCCAATTAATTATTAATATGATAAATATTTTATTAAATAAAAAACCTAAGTGTTTTTTAAATTTATTAAAAAACAAGCACATGTGATGCGCTAAAACACTACTTAAACCCAGACCGTGTTAACAACAATTTTAAAATATATTGGTTAATATGTTAATTATAAATGATAAATTTTTCCATTAATATATTATATTTAATATTTTTTGACACTCAAAAATCACTTGGTAGAATATATGAATTTTATTAATTTTAAATCATTTTATAAAATATCCTTTTATATAAAATAAAAATAATGCCTATTTTGACATTAATTATTTAATTTTAATTTTAAAATATCAAAACAATATTAGAATTAATATCTGTTAATATAAAATATATTTAACATGATAAATTTATCTACAAAAATAATTAAAGATAATAATCAAATCAATATACAATACTATTATAACTTATAGTATCATTTATTTTAGTTAATTATTAAATAATAATAGAACCTATTGTGTTTTTTAAGAATTTTAAGGATCTAAACCATCAATAAAATTTATTGATAAATTATTATTACAATAATAACCCATTAATAATTTAACAGGATATTTATAACCTAAAACATGATGTTTATTTACATATATCAATGTTTTAAAAATTTTAATTGTAAAGAAAGTTCCATTTTTTGTCTTATTCTATACATAACCTTTTATATAGGTCACTTCCATTTGATAATATCCCAATAATCTAGAGAATTAGAAAAATTTGGGGATATGGCCGAATTATTAGCATCTAATGGATTTTGGACATGCTTCCAGGTCATTTTGGTCCTTAAGATTACCATTTTGTCCCTTATTAATAGGAGGAAAAAATATATGGAAAATGAAAAAAATGATACATAAGAAAAATCGGACAATGATGTTCTGATTGAGAGTTTTTGAGAACATAGTTATGAGAAATTTAAAAATCAAAATCTGTAAATACATGATAAAATAAGTGGTCATTTGATTTAGCAGAAATATAGGTACTATGATTGTTTTTTGGTTTTAGTACTATTTTCCTATTATTGAAGAATTCATTCTGTCTCTATGAATATAATAATATTTATTTACATGGCATGTTTTATAAGAACACTCATATCCTTTGGTCATGCCTTGAACTATTCCTACATCATATCATAGGAAGATATTCATCATAGAGTGATGTAACATAACCATCTCTAAACTATATCTAAAGTTAAACATAAACCATTTCATAAATGATTAGTTTTTTCCAAAATTTTATGATTCAACACCTTATAAATAAGTTCACTCAATTTCCAAAATTATCTTATCATTAATACAAACAACATGATGTAAATATAAATGTTCACATTCCAAACATGTGAATACCTTAATAATGTCTCCTCATGAAATATGGTAATAAATCAAATCACCATAAAAACTTTTTAGAAACCTTAATTATTCCTTATTCCTTATACAAGACACATGTAGTTGGATATATTCTATATATCCAAAAGTTCTGTAAAAACTATCAATTATAGCTAGAAGACTGTCAACAAGTCATTAATCTGTTCAAAGGTAGTAAAAAAATGTCTGAATTAATCATTTTTTCATCATTATCTCAACATCTGGATTATATTATGGGTTGTATTTCATCTAATAATTGTTTTAGAAAATGTTAAACTTTTTAGAAATAACATTTCTTTGTACCATTCAACATATGATCCCAAATCATTAATGAAAAAATTACTACAGTACAATCCCCATATAATTCATAATTTTTTAAACCAGTACATCACTAATTGAATATTCAAATGGCATAGTTCTTGATTCCATCCTCATAATCACACCTATTACTCCACTTCATCATTAATCCATTACCAAGGATACCTCATCCTATTACATAATACCTCTTTCCTTTCACACTTCACCAGCAATCTCATCTTTTTTAGCCATATAACCATTACTCATACCACCGTGATGATTCTCTTTATGAATTTCCTCTGGGAACATCAATTTCCACAGGGACCATTAATTCAAAATTTTATGAATTTAATTATTGATGTTTTTTTTGGGAGAAATATATTCCCATCCATTGCATCAACATATTTTTTTATTTTTTCTTTTGTAGTTACTTGATTTATGTACTTATTTTCCACAGTCAAAACATCTTATTGAACCTCTAAGAAATATTCTTGGGTGATTCGTTCTACATTCAGGAGATATAAGAAACTGAATCTTCTTTCCTCCATGGAATCCATTACTAGAAATCTCAATGAGCAACTTCCTTCTCTTCCTTGGTGAGTCTGATAGTTGGTTAAGGCACACATTGTTAATCATGTTCTGTGAAAGAAGATTATGCATGATCACAATATCCATCACTACAATGAAAATTCTATTTAACTTCTCATTAGTAAGTTTTTCCATCCAATTAAATGATAACCCAGTTCATTCTGGTTATGTCCATTAACTTAAACTAGAAATCTTATTTTTAGCATCACATATCAAAACAGAAAACCACATAGTCATGAAAAAATACATATAGGATGCCTAAATCAAATATGCTACTTCATTAATTTGTGACACCATAGGATTATTCTAGGTTATTTATAGTCACAATTTACTTAAATCCTTCGTGATGGTTCATAAGGAAAATGTGGAATATCCTAGGCATATCCCTCAGGACTGTCAAAGAATTAATGCAGTACACTACAAAAAAATGTAATTTTGAGATGTTTTTGTGATGGTTTTTAAAGATGTATCTAATTATTAAATTTACCTATATTTCCTGAAAACATCCCAAATTACTGGTGTTTCCAAAAAAAATCATTAAATTAGCAATGATTCATGAGAAGCGTTGGTAAATTTGCATAGTTATATATATATATAAACACTGACACATCTATATATACACATATATAAAGATATATATTTATAAAAATTTATATATATATATAAACATAAAAAACACAGATAACAATATAAAATATGAAAACTCACAGATAATAAAAATAAAAATACATATATTTATATAGATAAAAAATTGACAAAAACATACACATAAAAACATAAATATAACATAAAAAATAGACACATATAATACATATAAAAATAAAATCATATAATACTTACATAACACACACACATATATATGTAATACAAATAGATAAAAACCTAATACGTATAAATAAATTGATAAAAATCATATAAATAAAAACAAACATAGGAAAACATATAATTAATAAAAAAAGATAAAACATAAAAATATAAAAAGTAAAAAAAGATATAAAAACATAAAAAATAGATAAGAAAGATATAAATATATATATATATATAACATAGAGAAATAAACATACAAAACCATACAATATATATAACACACATAGATAAAAACATAATAAAACATATAAAAAACATATAAAAATATAAAAAACTGATTAAAATATAATATATATATATATAAAACAAATATATTGTGATGACCCAGACTCTCTTGGTCCTTCCCTTTGGAAAAATCTGGGTCTTAAAGGGGTGGCGTCTCAGTGAGACCGATCGACTCGACCGATCGGTGAGACCGATCGGTGCGACCGATCAGTGAGACCGATCAGCGTCACCCATCGGTGAGACCGATCGGCGTCACACGACCTTGTCGAGTTGTTTCCAGTAGCGCTCCTTTTTGCACAAATAGGGTTTTAAACCCTATTCTAACTCATTTAAGCATGTTTTAAAGACCAGTAACGCGCATAAGAGATTTAATTAAATACTTAATCAATTCATGAGTCGGTTTAAACCACCCGACCCCCTTTAATGACGAGTGGAGCCGTGTGTTCAACCCACGACCCCAACGCCTTACGTTTTTTCACGTTTTCACCTCAACCATTCCTGGTGATTATAAACTATGGGTTAGACATGGTTTCTCTTACCTCGATCGTGGATTTTCATGAACAACTTCTGGTGCATCGGGTGCGCCGCATCGTTATCCATAAAGTTCCGCAACCGGTCTAAATGCCGATCATCTATCAACAAGTATGGAATTTATCCTTTGCCTCTCTCTTTTGTGAATCATGCAGGGTGGGCGTGATTTTGATTCTGTAGAATAGGATAAAACAGAACTAATTAAAGATAATGAACGAATCCTGTAAAGAATGAAGGGGGGGGGGGGGCTGTGATCGTTGATGTTGTTATATTAAAATCATCTTTTTGAGTTGTGCTAGCTTACGCATTCTGAAATCGAGGCCGTTGGTGGTCGTTGTCTGTGCACTAATGAACCCCTGCTGATGTTTTAAATGGCTTGTTGTGGTTGTAAACTTCAGCTGTGAAAAGAAATTGGTTAATCACGTATATCCGGCCAAATAAATTGAGGCACCAGGATCAATCCTTCTGTGATAACCCCCAGTTAAAACACACGAAAATTGAAATCATGGAGTGTGTTAAGCCATTTAAATCTGAAAATACCGGCATGGACCTGACTTGTGTTGGTGGTGGTAGTTGGTTGTTTTCCTTTCGGGCCGATTGCTGGAGACGTGGGAGGGGATGGGATCCCCTGTCTTTATACCCTCGATGGTTGTGTGAATTTGGGGATGTGATCCCCTGTTGGTATGGATTCGGTGGTTGTGAGTTTTAAGACCGGGTGGGTACTTTTTTATATCACAAACTCGGGTGGGATCCTCTGTTGATGAAAAATATTTTGGAAGGGGATACAAGGTAGTGTCCTGGGTTTTCTTTTGATCTAGTACTTCGGGGATCTCACTTTTTCCTTGTTGTTGTAACATTACAAGAAAATGTTAAAATTGATGTTTGACTGTTTACTTTCCTAGACTTATGCCTATGCATACTAGTTGACCATTAGTGCTTAAATTTAAACATTATTACTGAACATGAAACAAGAATGGGACAAATGGGTTTTTTTGGCGAGAGTCATGACTTGTGACTTGGATGTAGTGGTGTTGTGTTCTGTAGGCTGGTTAGAAAATCCTAAACATTGGGTGAGTGCTTG
Organism: Viscum album; assembly: GCA_963277665.1. Taxonomy (NCBI): domain Eukaryota; kingdom Viridiplantae; phylum Streptophyta; class Magnoliopsida; order Santalales; family Viscaceae; genus Viscum; species Viscum album. Next base: position 495,341,720 of record OY728151.1, on the reverse strand, counting down.
TTACCTATATCTATACTTGTAGTTTTGTGTTTCTTATTCGCACCCCACCCATGTTGAGCACTTAGTGCCGAACACCCCATTTCATGGGGGAGGGTGTTTTCCCCAACAATATTCTTGGTGGTTGGTTATTAGCTCCTTTTCTGCTCCCTTTCTTGGATAGCCCAAGTATCTTTGGGCAAGCTGTGATGGTCTAAGGTCCATTATTATCCCAAGAACCTTCGGGCGGGGTGGTGTGGTGGTTAGCCAGGTGTGTGTGACAGGTGGTTTCCCAAGTGTATTTGGGATGAGGCCCAGGTGTCTTCGGGCGTGGAAGTGGATTTTCTAGCCCAGGTGTCTTCGGGCGTGGTATTGGTTGTTTTGGCCTAGGTGTTTGCAGGCATTGTTACAGGTGACAGTTGTGGTCCAAGTGTGTGCGGGTGGGATTTCAGCAGTGGGACTGTGTGTGGTTGTGGCCCAGGTGTGTGCGGGCGGGTGTGGCGGTGGGACTGCGATGAGAATGGTTGGATTGGTCCGATGCGTTGGATGTCTCAATAACCAGTGGGAATGTGGCGCAGGGTACCCAAACATCGATGTGCTCATATTATATATAATAATTGACTTTCATTATTTGGGGAGTGTTCCCTAGTGAGGCTTGGGTGGATATTTTACCTTAACAGGCGTTTGGTTTACTCCTTTCTCACGGGACTTTAGCACGTTCCCCCACTTGTGCATGAGAGTCTTTGGTTTTCCCTACTGAGTGTACTTGTATGCTCACCCTATGTATATAAAACTACTCTCAGGTTTCCAGGAGGACTTCAGGGATAATGTGGGACCATACTAGCTCGGACCTTTGGGACAGTTGCAGTTGTTTCTTTTCTTCTTTGGTACTTACCTTTGTAGTCACCTTTTGTACTTTGTGGCTTTACTTTTGGAACATGCATGTGGGAATGGTTTACTTTTGGCTTTACTTTTTTTACCTTGGTGATGATGAGTTTCATCATCTTATCTCTCTATCTTATAAAACAAAAAGGGGTAATTCCTTCCATTTGTGAGAAATTTATATACCATTGGTGCTAGTCTCCACTCCGGGATCTATTGAAGGCGAGTCTCAAGGGGTCATTATCTCTCCTTCAACTTAAAGAAAGAAGGGCCTAGCAATCTACTAACCCTTCCCTCCTTTTTGGTGAAGGCAGGTAGTGACGAATGGTATCAGAGGTGATGGTTGAGAGATAGGATGAAGTTTGGAGTTAGGAAAGTGAATATTGCATGGGATGGTAAGGCAACAGTGTTGGGTGGCCTTGGAACGTGAATTAGGCTGGGGAAGATCGGCTAGGACATGATATTTTAGGGCCCCCGTGATCCGATGCAAGGACTCTGGACCTACCGAACGACCAAGTGAGACCACACTGATTGCAGGGTAGAGACCCTAGGAAAGGTACATAAATTATAATGACTTGTGTTCTTGTGTTTCTGGGATGTCTTGGGAATTAAGAATAAATTTAAAATTTTATGAAGTTTTAAGAACGATATTTTTCACTACTTGGGTTTAGGAATTTCTTGTTTACCTTGCAACTATGGCACCTGGAAGGCGACCACGTGTGGTATAGGCGATCGAGGCCCTAGAGACTACCTTGGCCGATCGACAGAGAGCTGATCGAGAGGAAGAGGGTGACCAGTGGAAGAAGACTCTTCGGGCCTTCCAGCGACAGGCCCTCGAGAAGTATGAGGGAAACACCTCCGATATGAAGACGAAAGGCTGGCTAGAGGAGCTAGTTAAAGCCTTCGGACTGATTTGGGCCCCGACCGAGTACTGGGTTCCTCTGGCCGTTAGCCAGATGCGGGGAGCGGCACGTCAGTGGTGGATTCTTTACCTGGGGGAGAGGAGAGAGTCTGAGGTGGCTTGGGCGGTTTTCGAGAGGGAGTTCCGGGTGGAATTCATCTCCTCGACGATGAAGGCAGAAAAGAGGCAGGAACTACTCTCCCTCCAGCATGGGAGTATGTCTGTGAGGGAGCTAGGGATCAAGTTCAAGGACCTCCTATGTTTTGCTCCGGACCTCTTTCCTGACGAGGAGTCTCGGGCAAGACGTTTGGAGGAGGCGCTCTGACCCTCTGTCTAGTATGCTGTCACCCCCTTTACCCTTCTGACGTACTTGGGGGTCCAGAAGAAGGCCGAAGTGGTGGAGAGGATGCATTATCTAGGAGGAGTGTCACGAGAGGGGATCCAGCTGGGACCATCGAAAGGGAAGGCCGTCAGCACCATGCCTCCAGCGTCAGGACCCTCCAGGTTCTGACCTAGAGGGAGCAGACCGCAGCAGTTTCAATATTAATCCCCTGGCCCTCACCCTTTTCCTTCAGGCCCGAGACCACGATGCTTCATCTGTGGGAGCCCTGGGCATTTATGGAGTCAGTGCCCCGATCAGGTGCAGTACAACAGTAGTATTCATCCCCAACACCCTCCCCAGCAGTAGCTTCCAGCCAGACCTTTCCAGCAGTAGTAGTAGGGACAGCGAGCTCCCGATCCTCTGAGGGCAGACATAGGAGGAGGAGGCCGACCTTAGGGTGCTCCACAGGGACCTCGACCAGGGCGTGGTCGGGGAGGTGGCTGATAGCTGAGGGGAAGGGGAGCTGGGCCTGGACAGTTACATGCCGCAGAGGCAGCAGTTCCAGCGGGGCCAGACGTTGTTGGAGGTATGATCAGTCTGTTTAGCACTCTTGCTTATGCTTTGTTCGATACCGGTGCTTTACACTCCTTTTTTGCACCCAGTCTAGCCCATGCCTTGGGTCTAGATGCCGAGAGACTTCCAGTGCCCCTCGCATTGAGCACACCAGTCGGAGTTCAGACCGACTTGTTGTTCGTTTGTCGAGGATGTAGACTGATGATAGGGCCACATCAGTCGGTTAGGGATCTTCTTATGCTACAGATTCAGCCATACGTTGTCATCCTAGGCATCGACTGGCTATTTTCTGTGTGTGCTGTCATAGACTATTTCCGAAGAAGGGTGGTGTTCTCAGACTTGGACGGCTGGCGTGTTACCTTCACCGGCGAGCGGAGCAGTCCGAAGGGAAACAGGAGAGAGGAATATCTCCTCTCCTTGTTGACCGAGCGGATAGTGGGATCAGTAGATGATGAAATGGTGGATGTTCTAGAGATCGTCCGTGAGTTTATGGACATATTTCCTGAGGAGGTGACGACTCTACCCCCTCGACGTGATATCGAGCTCAGGATAGACCTGCAACCTGACGCTCATCCAATCTCGATCGCTCCTTACCGGATGGTGCCTTCGGAGCTACGGGAGTTGCAGATACAGATTGGCGATCTGATGAATAGGGGTTATGTTCGTCTGAGCGTGTCACCGTGGGGTGCTCCAGTCCTGTTTGTAAAGAAGTCAGATGGTGGCCCCAGGTTGTCCATAGACTACAGGAGGCTGAATCAGGTAACGATCAAGAATCGCTACCCTCTTCCGAGAACAAATTATCTTTTCGACCAGCTGAAAGGGGAAGGATGGTTCTCGAAGATCGACCTGCAGTTTGGGTACCACCAGCTGAGGGTGAAGGAGAGCGACATCCCGAAGACAGAGTTCAGGTTCAGGTATGGACAATTCGAGTTGGTAGTCATGACCTTCGGTGTTACGAACTCCCCGGCTGTGTTCATGGGGCTTATGAACTCCATCTTCCTGGAGTACTTGGATCGGTTCATGGTTGTGTTCATCGACGATATCCTGATCTATTCGAGGTCAGAAGAGGACCATGCAGAGCACCTGAGGACAATTTTGGAGGTCCTCTGACAGCACCAGCTCTATGGGAAGTTGTCAAAATGCAAGTTCTGGACATGAGAGGTGCACTTCCTTGGGATTGTAGTGTCTGAGAAGGGGGTAGCAGTCGGCCCATCAAATGTTGAGGCAGTTGTTTCTTGGGAAGAACCCAAGAATGTGGCGGAAGTCCGAAGATTCCTCAGGCTGGCAGGTTACTATCGGAGATTTGTACCCAACTTCTCTTGAGTAGCATCCCCTTTGACAACTCTGACCAAGACGAACAAGGCTTTCGTATGGAGTGAGCAGTGCCAGTCAGCCTTCAGCTATCTGAAGGAGAAGTTGTTCAGTTCCCCAGTGCTGAGATTACCAGAAGAAGGGGCAGCTTATGAGGTGTTCTATGATGCTTCAGGACAGGGTCTGGGATGCGCGTTGATGTAGCGATAAGGGGTGATCTCTTATGGGTCCAAGCAGCTGCGTTCCCATGAGCGTAATTATGCCACCCATGACCTAGAGCTTACAACGGTCGTTTTTGCGCTAAAGTTATGGCGACACTACCAGATCGGGGAATGCTTTGTGGTCTTCACGGATCAAAAAAGCTTGAGGTATATCTTCTCCCAGCGGGACTTAAACTTGTGACAACGGAGATGGGTGGTGTTCCTTCTGGATTACGACTTTGAGATCTCTTATACTGAGGGAAAGGGCAATGTGTTGGCTGATGCCTTGAGTAGGAGGACGTATAAGGATGCAGTCCGAGAGTCAGAGGATGCCTGGAAGGCAATGGAGGAGTTGGCCGCCTTACACCTGGATGCAAAGATGGACAGCGGCAGAGGTTGTCTATATCAGATGACAATGGAATCATCCCTGTTTCAGCAAGTGTATGAGTCTCAGTGGGGAGACCTAGAGTGCGAAGTGATGCATGAACATGTTGACCAGGGCAATGCTCCGGAAGGATGGACAGAGGATGATCATAACTAGATGCTTTTCCGAAAAAGGTTGTTTTTCCCGGGGGCGATGCACGACAAGGTTTTCAGTGAGTTCCACAACTAACCCCTGGTGGTACACCCAGGAGTTTCCAAGATGTACCAGGGTTTGAGGAGGTAGTTTTGGTGGCCCGGATTTAAGCGAGCGGTGGCAGAGTTTTTGGCCAAGTGCTTAGTGTGGCAGCAAGTGAAGGTTGAACATCGAGTTCCAGGCAGCCTACTACAGCCTCTAGATGTCCCCGAGTGGAAGTGGGATGACATCTTGATGGATTTCGTCATGGGACTACCCAAGGTCCAAGGAGGGTACGATGCCATCTGGGTGGTAGTAGACAGGTTGACAAAATCAGATTACTTTCTGGCAATCAGGGAGTGGAGTACTGTGGATGCTTTGGCACGAAAGTACGTGGATGAGGTGGTGCGGCTTCATGGAGTTCTGAGGTCTATAGTCTCGGATAGGAATGCATGGTTTACCTCGTGGGTCTAGAGAGGATTGCAGCATGCGTTTGGCACCCAGTTATGCCTTAGCACTACTTTCCATCCCCAGACAGATGGAAAAACAGAGCACACCATCCAGACCTTGGAGGATATTCTACGAGCATGTGTTCTAGACTCAGGAGAATCATGGGTGCGATACTTGCCTCTGGTAGAGTTTTCCTTCAATAATAGCTACCACTCTACCATTAGTATGGCCCCGTTTGAAGCTTTGTACGGGAGGCCATGCCGTTCACCCGTGTGTTGGACCGAAGTAGGAGAGGCAGGCATCCTTGGCCCGGAGGTGGTGCAACACACGATAGAGAAGGTTCAGCTCATACGGGAAAGGATGAAGGCGGCCCATGACCGACAGAAGTCGTATGCTGATACCAGGAGGAGGCCCTTGGAGTTTGAGGTTAGGGACCACGTTTTCTTGAAGGTCTCCCCTCGGCGTGGGCAGCGGTGGTTCGACAAGGGGAGTAAGCTTTCTCCCAGATTCATCGGACCCTTCGAAGTGTTGTGGCGGGTCGGAAAAATGGATTATCAGCTAGCATTACCACTGCCGCTACTAAGGATAAATGATGTATTTCATGTGTCCCAGCTCCATCAGTATCTGCACGACGATTCACACGTCCTTGATTGGGGTGAGCTGGACATCGAGGACGACGCGAACTTTGTGGAGAGACCAGTGATGATTGAGGATCGCAAGGAGAAGGTGCTTCATGGGTGAACCATCCCCTTGGTTCGTGTGTTGTGGAGACATGGTGGGATTAAGGAGAGTACGTGGGAGAGGGAATCACAGATGCGTACCCAGTACCCAGAGTTGTATTGATTTTTGTTCCTTGTTGTACCTATTGTGGTAGAACTTTTTGTCTTTTGGTTATGAAATGTACTGATTTTCCTTCCTCTGTATGTGTTTGAAAAGCCCCAGATGTGGGGAAGGAGAGAACCTGACCCCTAATCAAGACGCATTAAGGTGGATGCGATTAAACCCGTGCGGGAGATTCAGTGCTGCCCAAAGAGGATAATATCTTGACCTGGGAGAGGGGACTCCCCAACCCACATGCCCGGGCAGTTTGGCATGGTATGTTGCTTGGTTTGTGATAAGAAGGTGTTCTTAGTTAACAACGAGGTTTACTCTTGAGAGGTATCTTTCGGGGTGGTTGTTCGGACCCGTACTTTCCTTCTGGGTTGTTTAAATTCTCGAGGATGAGAATAGTTTGAGAGGTATCTGATGTGATGACCCAGACTCTCTTTGTATGTCCCTTTTCCAAAATCCGGGTCCTAAAGGGGTGGCATCTCGGTGAGACCGATCGGTGTCACCCAGCCTTGTCGAGTTGTTTCCAATAGCGCTCCTTTTTGCACAAATAGGGTTTTAAACCCTATTCTAACTCGTTTAAGCGTGTTTTAAAGACCCATAACGCGCATAAGAGATTTAATTAAATACTTAATCAATTCATGAGTCGGTTTAAACCACCCAACCTCCTTTAATGACGAGTGGATCTGTGTGGTCAAACCATGACCCCCGTGCCTTACGTGGTTTCACGTTTTCACCTCAACCGTTCCCGGCTCTTATTAACTATGGGTTACCCATGGTTTCTGTTTCCTCGATCGTGGCTTTTCACAAACAGCTTCTGGTGCATCGGGCATGCCGCATCGTTATCCGTAAAGTTCCGCGCCCAGCCTAAACGCCGATCATCTATCAACAAGAAGGGAATTTCTACTTTGCCTCTCTCTTTTGTGTATCACGTGGGGTGGGCGTGCTTTTGATTCTGTAGAATTGGATAAACCAGACCTAATTAAAGATAATGAACAAATACTTCAAGGAATGAAGGGGGGGCTATGATCGTTGATGTTGTTATATTAAAATCATCTTTCTGAGTTGTGCTAGCTTACGCATTCTGAAATCGAGGCTGTTGGTGGTCGTTGTATGTGCACTAATGAACCCCTGCTGATGTTTTAAATGGATTGTTGTGGTTGTAAACTCCTGCTGTGAAAAGTAATTGGTTAATCACGTATATCCGGACAAATAAATTGAGGCACCAGGATCAATCCTTCTGTGATAACCCCTTGTTAAAACACACGAAAATTGAAATCATGGAGTGTGTTAAGCCGTTTAAATCTGAAAATACCGGCACGGCCCTGACTTGTGTTGGTGGTGGTAGTTGGTTGTTTTCCTTTCGGGCCGATTGCTGGAGACGTGGATGGGGATGGGATACCCTGTCTTTATACCCTCAGTGGTTGTGTGAATTTGGGGATGTGATCCCCTATTGGTATGGATTCAGTGTTTGTGAGTTTTAGGAACAGGTGGGTACTTGTTTATATCACAAACTAGGGTGGGATCCTCTGTTGATGAAAAATCATTTGGAAGGGGACACAGGGTAGTGTCCTGGGTTGTCTTTGGTTCCAGTACTTCAGGGATCTCACTTTTTCCTTGTTGTTGTAACATTACAAGAAAATGTTTAAATTGCTGTTTGATTGTTTACTTTCCTGGACTTATGGTTATGCCTACTAGTTTCCCAATAGTGCATAAATTTAAACATTATTACTGAACATGAAACAAGAATGGGAAAAATGGGTTTTGTTGGCGAGAGTCGTGACTTGTGACTTGGATGTAATGGTGTTGTGTTCTGTAGGCTGGTTAGAAAATTCTAGACTTTGGGTGAGTGCTTGTTACCTATATCTATACTTGTAGTTTTGTGTTTCTTATTCGCACCCCACCCATGTTGAGCACATAGTGTCGAACACCCCATTTCATGGGGAGGGTATTTTTCCCAACATTATTCTTGGTGGCTGGTTATTAGCTCCTTTTCTACTCCCTTTCCTGGATAGCCCAAGTATCTTCGGGCGGGCTGTGATGGATTTAGGTCCATTATTAGCCCAAGAACCTTCCGGCGGGGTAGTGTGGTGGTTGGCCAGGTGTGTGCGGCAGGTGGTTTCCCAAGTGTCTTTGGGATGAGGCCCAGGTGTCTTCGGGCGTGGCAGTGGATTTTCTAGCCCAGGTGTCTTCGGGCGTTGTGGTGGTTGTTCTTGCCTTGGTGTTTGCATGCGTGGTTATGTGTGACAGTTGTGGCCCGGGTGTGTGCAGGCAGGATTTCGGCAGTGGGACTGCGTGTGGTTGTGGCCCAGGTGTGTGCGGGCGGGTGTGGCAGTGGGACTGTAGTGAGAATGGAGGGATTGGTCCGATGCGTAGGATGTCTCAATAACCAATGGGAAAGTGGCTCGGGGTACCCAAACATCGATGTGCTCCTATTATATATATTACTTGACTTGAGTTATTTGGGGAGTGTGCCCTAGTGAGGCTTGGGTGGATATTTTACCTTGATAGGCGTTTTCTTTACTCCTTTCTCATGGGACATTAGCACGTTCCTCCACTTGTGCACGAGAGTCTTTGGGTTTCCCTACTGAGTGTACTTGTATGCTCACCCTACATATATAAAACTGCTTTCAGGTTTCCAGGAGGACTTCGGGGATCACGCAGGACCATACTAGCTCGGACCTTTGGGAAAATTACAGTTGTTTCTTTTCTTCTTTGGTACTTACCTTTGTAGTCACCTTTTGTACTTTGTGGCTTTACTTTTGGAACATGCATGTGGGAATGGTTTACTTTTGGCTTTACTTTTTTTTACCTTGGTGATGATGAGTTTCATCATCTTATCTCTCGATCTTATAAAACAAAAAGGGGTAATGCCTTCCATTTGTGAGAAATTTCTATACCCTTGGTGCTAGTCGCCACTCCGGGATCTATTGAAGGCGGGTCTCGGGGGGTCATTATCTCTCCTTCAACTTAAAGAAGGAAGGGCCTGGCAATCTGCTAACCCTTCCCTCCTTTTTGGTGAAGGCGGGTCGTGACATATATATATATGTATATATATATATATATATATATATAACAGAAATATATAGAAATAGATGAAAAAATATTGAAATATAAAAATATAAAAATATAAAATATAAACTTATAAATATAACATAATATTAATACATATATATATATATGTATAAATATAAATCAAATATAACATAAACAAAAAATATAAACATATATAAAATATAAAATATATATTTATATTGTTAAATTTAAAATATTGAAATGAATATATATATAACATAATAAAGTTAATATAAATATATAACATATATATAATATAACCATATATATATATATATTAATATTAGTATATACATATATATATATATATATTATTTTTAGAAATAATTAAATATATATACATATATATAAATATAACCAAAGACAACTATATATCAGTAGATCAAATGGGTGAGTTGGAAATGTTAATTCCTCTGATATGGAAGGTCACTGGTTCAATTTTAACGGGTATTAGTTTTTTTAGGTTGGAGACATTGCGATACGAGATTAGTGAAAAAGGAAAGGACAAGACTAGAGAGGGGAACATGAATGGGAGGGATAATGGGGTGGGGTGTAGGGGGATAGATGTTGGTCAAGGAGAATATGATTGGAGGGGTGGGGGGATAGACGCAAGGTGAGGTGAGGGGAATCAGACGGGAGGGCCGCTGGGTCCGGGGGTGCAGGGCTAACAGGGCGGGAGGGGTGAGGGGTGGGGAAAAAAGATGGGAGGGAGGGGGCTAGACGTGGTGGTGAGGGAGAGGGATTAGGTGGGGTGAGTTTTAATGGAGTGAGGGTGGTTTTAAAATTATAAAAAGTACGCTTTTCTGAAAAAATATATAAATTTTTAAACATTTCAAATAATTTATTTCAATGTTTCAATAAAACATTGGTAAATGACGTGTAATTTAGGGATGTTCATTTACCAACGTTTCTAAAAAGTTCCTATAAATTATGTGTTGATAATTAGTGACACCTTAAAACATCACTAATTGTTAACATTTATTCACAGAAGCTTCTTGAAAACATTAGAAAATGTTGTGTCACTAATTAGTGACATTTTAAAGCATCGCTAATTTAGTGACATTAATGTGTCACAAATTAGAAAAGTTTTAAAAGTCAACAATTGGTGACGGTTCAAAACATCGCTAAATTAGCATCACCTCATTTAGCAACATTTTCTAGAAATATCAATAAATTAATTTGCGACATTTTAAAATGTTGATAATGCAAAAAAGTCTCTAATTAACATTTTTTTTGTAGTGGTAAAGAATATTTTCATGTACCAGATTACCTCGAGTAAAACCCCATACACATTGTCAGAGTTTTTACCCCTATGTACATATGTTCCATAACAACATCCACGTTTAGTATCCAGACATGGATGCATTCTTGTAATACTCACATATTCACTACATTACCAAATTTCTAGGATGATCTTATATACATATCCTTAATGTCTATCCTAGGGTTTTTCTCCCTATTCTATGATTTCTAAATCTAGTTTCCATGGTTGATAATAAACATCCTTTATTAAAATCTATAACACCCTGACCCAAGAAGCTTGAAGTTAGTGTTTTAATTTATTACATTGAAATGATGTAAATGAATAAAATCCCAAAGGATCGATCATTTAAGAGTTGGAAATCTATATTACATTCATGATACCACTAATATATTGAGAAATATAAATTACCAGCATGATACAAAATAAAAGGAAATAAATGGAATCCTTGAAAACATATTCAATGATTTCTCCTTCATAATCTAGGGAATTTAAACATTATAAGGGTGAGCTCATATGCTCAGTAAGGGTAAGTAAAGTAGAAGAAATATTTAATAAATGAGAATAAATTAACATGGATATGTAATTAACTAATAAAACATGCCATTCATATAACTAGATATGGATTCATAAATATGACTTGATAATTAATTGAAACTCATTCCATTTAATCAAATAACTGAAATGAAATATCTCCATACATATGTCAAGGAAAAATGTCATCGATTATTTATAAGTGAAGAAAAATTAGCGCAATTCGCTCTTAGTGGAATTCATGTCTAAGGAACATGTAAACCTATATCATTAAAAACATTCACATGGTGGTTCAAAAAAATGGATAAAAGCACATTTAATTTGGCCACCTTATCTGTCTCATGAGAAACAATCAATGCATTTAGGGACTATATAATGTATTAGACCAATCCATCATTACCAATCACAAGGTGTCTGGGTGGATCACCTCTCTAAAGAGTCGCTTGAATTATATCTATTAGGGAGTTGTCTCATAATGAGTCTGAGTCACCGAGCTCCACCATCTCTCCAAATATCCCTAAAAAAGACTTGTGTAAAATACTGAAATCTGGTCGACATGCATGCTTCCAAGGTAGAAAAATTGAGTGACGACCTCCAGCCAATCCTTCGAAAACTAGGGGTCTGGATCCCCTTAAATCCTAGGAGGTCACTGCCTTTGAAACATATGAAACTCACGCAACCTACGCGCATCCTCAGATAGTAGTTTTAGTAGTAGATTCTGCTCGATGGGTTGTGGTTTATTTAGTAAACCACCATGAGGTTATATCTCTAATACATGATCCTATACCAACATCTCATCACTAAGAAAATCATCCATGTGAACATGTAAAAAAATCTTTTATAGCTATCTACATGGAGGCATCCTGAAAAAAAACATGATGTACCACAATCAATAGTGTAAATTTAAAGAGATGACTCAAGAAGGACACCGAAAACATGGGCATTCCTAAATGATGCATGTAATTTTTTTTCCTAAAACCTCTGTTTTCATGAACCAAGTTGAAAAGAAAGAAATCAGAGTTCATGTGTATAGATATGTTGGATGCCACACCAACACTGCGGTCCTTTACATGGAATCTATACTCAAATCACTTAACAGTTGTTCCCCAATATAATCTCACATACTCCAGGTACTATAATAGAACTGAACCTCCTCTAATACCACTATACCACAACCCATCCTAGAGAGTTTTGTGTTTTGACTACGCCATGTCTGCCTCCCATAAACTAGAGGATAGTGACTAGCACCTAGTAGGCATATCCCATAAATTAGAGGCATTAGCTGAATGTACCTCTCTACACACACAGATATCTCCAAGGCAAAAAAAATATGAAATGTATAATCCACTATGTAAATAATGAATACATACCAGTAGATACTACAAATGAGTGAGATAAAAAATTACTGGAATGTAAACAAGAAAAAATAAAATCCAACCACAATGAATCTATAACCACATGTCCAAACTAAAGTTAAAAGTAATTGGAAGGCTTCCCGAGAGTCGTAGGAACACACTTTAGTCTTTTTGTTCTCTCTAATAACCGTTTGGTTCTGGTCCATATAAGACTCCGTCAAAAGGTTGATTGTCTACACAAGAAATGACACATGTGAGCAAATCTTATATAGGGGTGAGTATAACAATACTCATCAAGACACCTTAAAACCAAAATGAAATATAATAAATAAATTTATAGTCATATCTACACTAGTATATGTCAACATCACATATAAAAAGAAGATCCAAATATACTCATGAGAGACAAAAAAACCATCGGGGGTCATAACCAATATATAGCCACATGATTCTGCTCAATGCACGCTCATTCAAGGAGAACTCACTCCTTGAGATACATTATCATAATATATATTTTATTAGGAGGTATAGATTGTCTGGCCCATTCCCAAAGATTACACAATGGTCAAGGATGAATAATATACATAGAGTGGGGGTCATGACCAAAACTGATCTGGGGACACCACAGATCGTTCCAAAAACTGATCAGAGGACACCATGTACCCAATCTGGATCAACCTGATATGTAGGGGATCATTACCAAATAAAATTAGGGATTCATAAATCCAAACATAAGTGTCTTGAGAGAAGTTGTATCAGCGCCTTTCTTATGGTTTTGAGTGATTCTACAGACTCTATTCGGGGTGATAGAGGACCACACTCTATCCTCAGGGAAGGATACCATTTTTAATTTGACTCCCAGCATCAAGACGAGATTAAAATCTAGTGATACAGATGTAATTTTTGTCTATCCACTAAATAAAAGTAAAAATTTAACGAACTCAACTAATAATGGTCCAAAATAAAATCTAACCACTTGTCTCAAAATTACTTCCTCATAATTATGGTTTCAACGCCACCGAAGGCTCATCGATTGGACGCTCCATTTATGAGATATGCTCAATTGAGAGAAACAACACGAAGGCCTAATAGGATAATACAAAATTACTATTTCTATAGGTATTCCTATATACATGGTTAGTTGATGCACTAGATTTTATCTGCACCTATGATTGACCATTGCGGTTGGTACACCCATGGTAGCTCAAGCTATCACAACAACATAGTCGACCGAAACTGGGCTCTGCTTCGATTTCCCAGGACCTGACCATGGTTTGGCCTAGAAAATCGGCCTAAATCGACTCACGGAATTAACCCAACCCATACGCTTGACATGGCCTACTACCCCAGCTTGTTCCATCTCTACCTCCGCTCTACTTCAACCACCATGTCCCACCACTAGATGCTGGTCACCGGTGCCACACCAATGGTCCCTTATGTTGACCACTACACCTCCTCTGATGCATGAAAAAAAAAATTAGTAGATCTGATATCCTTGGGTTCTGATCTATGTCGATTTGGCCTCATTTCTCGATTCTCATTGATTTTGAGGGTCATATCATGTTTAGAACCACCCAGAAATGTCAATCTGGGAACTACGAGGTTCCAATGGAGAAGATTGAGAAGAACAGAGGGACAAATTCCCATAATAAAAGGTATAAAATCAATTTCTAAGAGTTCTTGGTCAACAATAAATATTGGGGGAATTGGGTCAGAAAACCACATCACATAAATCCTGATAACCAATAACCACAATCCAATCCCACAAATACAATCAATCTGAAGGATAATCTATTTTTGGATTAGTTCACGTTAGTTTTAGGAATCACGAATGATGAATTAAACTACTAAATCACACTCACTAACTCAATTGGATCGACCATCAATGAATTATGATTGTGTTTCCATCATTGATGAGTTCCATAGATTCTTTTGGCATACAATCTGAAATCTGATCTTGATCTGACATCGTTCAACTTATAGAATTATATGGAGTTCCCTCAAATTGTATTCCAGTGTCTCTAGGGTTATGCAGCTAACCCTATATTTACAAGAAACAGATAAATTTAAAAGAAAATTTCATTGCATCAAAAATAATTTTTATAAAATCTTGTCATTCCTTTTACATCTTATGACAACGTTTTCTCAAACGACCTGCACTGACTAACGTTAGGTAACACATAGGGTAAAGCTACTATTCCGAACTCAACAATACCCTTGGATTTATGATTGGGATACCTTTTGTAAGAGTTATATGAAATTTTTAGGAAAAATGAGCACATGGGTTTTTAAATATTTTAATATTTTTCAAAATTCAGTCTAGGAAAATAGGGCATCAGAATCACACGTTATCTCAATGCCTGGTCTCAAAATCATTCCATATAATATTTCAAAATAATACAACAAAAAATATGATATGTAACATATATATTTGATAACTCTTTTTATCTATGTTATATATTAAAATTATGTATAAATATACACCAAAAAAAGACAATTTGTGCTATAATAAATAATTTTTAATTTATTTGATTTTATAGTTCTCAATACCAAGAAAAATACACTTCATATATTGTTTTTGCTAGTTTATAAACTGTATATTTATAATTTAATTAATATAAAACTCAGTCAAATAAATTATTTTTTATCTTAGGAAAATAATTTTTTAAAAAAATTATTTTAAATAGAAAATTTGAAGAATGTATAAATATGGAATATCTTAGAATATAAAATTGAAATTATAATGTTAATATAATTTTTTGTGAATGTTAGTAAATATCCAAATATTGATATATAAATGTTTTTAAATAAATATATTCATATAATTATACTTTAATATAATAATATAAAATTTAATATAATGACTATAGGTTTTAATATAACTTTTATTTCAAAGATCTATTATTTACAAGTTTTCTCACAATATGACATTAATGGGTTAATTTGGTAATATGGATATAGAGAGATATAGAATTAGTCATAAAATGTTTTAAAAATTATTAAATTTTATATTACATGTTTATCAAGATGATAAAATTTCAATCATATTTCTTCTGGGTATTTTGTGATTAAATATGGTCATAAATAATTATTATTCCTCTTTTTTAAGGTTTTTTAAATTGAAATTTATAAAATACACAATTTATCATGTTATATAAATATAATATATAAATTTTCATTTAATGAAATGAGATTAATATTTTATGGAATTAAGTGATATTTGTACCCACAATATAGGTAATTAATTTTTTGCTAATTTTATGTTTCGTGGATTTTTTTTATATCACAACTAGTGGAAATTATTATATATTAATGGCCATATGAAAATATATATATTCTTTTATTGAGAAACTAAATGATTATGACTTATTGATGAACCTATATGTATAATATGGGTTCTTAATTTATATTATTCCATACTAACTGATATTAATAAATATTATGGCATGTGATCATCCATACATTTCTACCATAATTATTCCTATACAATGTTTAGGACAATCATTGGTTTCTTTGGTATATTTTCAATCATGTGGTTTGTTTTGATAAATTTATCTTCAAATATTTCAAAATAATTAAATTATAAAATATATTACCATAATTTTAATTGCTTGAGGAATAGTTTTGAAAAGTCTAATTCCATACATAATATGTTATATGTGATGTTATTATCTATTTAGAAGTGTGAAAAGTGATGCGTTTACCTATAAGGATGAATTAAATTAGATCAATCCAAATGTTTTATTTAGTTTTCAACGACAAATGAATTACAATGAAGATAATATGATAATAATATATTATGTTTTTTATAGTCACACATTATTTTTATTTAATATATTAAGTGACTATATAAAATTTTTGTAATAAAACATGTTAATACTACAATAAAGATACATTAATTTGATGTAGATCAAGTCATATACCTTTATAATGTTATTATCATTATATACATCTTAAGGAATATTCAAAATAATAATTATATATTAAATAATTAATAAATTATTTCTTTTTTCAAACAGATATGGGGGTATACATTGAGGCAATTTTAATTAATATAAAATTTCTAAAAAATGTTTTTGAAATTGTATGAGAAAATTATTACAACTTAACCAAAAATAATATTAAATGATATTAAAAATGTTATATGGATATACTTCCATAATATATTAGTAATTTACTGAAAAAGGGGAAATTTTATTAAATTTGTGAGGATAAATATAAATTTGATGATATAAATAAATATTTAGAAATAATAAATCATTAAAAGATTAAATGCACTATGGTATAAATTTTTTATAGAATTAAAACTTTTATTGGTGATAGTTACAACATTATTTTTAAGCTTATGGAAGATGATTTGTTGGGTAATAATACTTTATTAGATAATTTGATGCTCTCTTGATTAATATTAATTACATGAAAAAATGATCCTGGACATAATCATATACGTTTATTTGCATTTGAATTTTGGATACATAAAAAGATTTTTCTTTATAGCAATCACCCTTATCAGATATAGAATACTTATTAATCTTATTTACAAACTGATGAGTGGAAACATAAGAAATAGTGGGATTAGATAATTATTAAGAGTTTATGTGACACCCTGATATTTTATGTGAATTTTTTTATGTCTTATGTTATACGCAACACCAAAAGAATCTTTCACAGCACACAATACGGACTTGGCTTGCATTACACGCAATCGCGACCTTCCTCGATAGCATGTGTAGTACGCAATAATGGGTTTCACTAAACAACGATATATTATTATGAACTAGACGTTATGAATAGTATTAACTACATTTTTAATTTTATTATTCATCTTACACAATTTCTAGAACATGGTAAGAGAACAAAATAAATTTTTCGGGTAAAATAAGTATTTTAAATAAAAAATGCAGTTTTGCCGCCTTTTGATGGAGCACCCACATTAAATATAGTTATTGACATGTTTATAAGTTCAATTTGAAAAAATAAAATTCTTCTTTTGAATCATGGTATAAAAATTTACCTTGGATAAATTTTTGATATTTTTCTGATAAGTTTCATATTTTGATGAATAGTAAAAATACGCTAATTTTTAATTAAAAACAACTTTTTTCATTGAGATAATTTATATGGTTAAATTATAATATTGAATGGTTTTAAAGTATAAATAGAATAAATTTTTACCATTTAAAATAATGTATGTCATTAGCATTAATTTCACATTGAATTCATAGGTAAAAACATTTCAATCTTTAGAAATGTTTTAACTTCTAAAACCCATTTTCTTAACAATGGGACTTATTTTAAATTAATTACTGCAACTTATATGTTTTGAATTTTGAAAAAAGGATTCCATATTCGGAATCATTGGGTCCAAATTATGTTAATAGGCTACTTTTTATTTTTGGGCATTATGAATAGTAACTACGGTAAATTTTATTTACCATAGTTAAATGTAAATCGGGTAATTAAGGGTAAATATAAGATTATAAAATTACCCTAACACCTGCCAAAATCCTATTGGATGACTAAAAGTCGAACCATATCACCTAAGGGTTGGATTAGATTCATTTAATGGACTTTGGTCAATGAAAATAATTTAATTATTATTAAAACCAAAGAATGTGACAACATGTCACTTTCTTAAATCTTATAAGTATAATAATTTTAATTTAGTGATAAACTTAATGAAACTTCAAACATGAATAGTATCTAGAAATATAATACAATTATCTAAATCATACGAATTTATTTATAAATTTTAGGGATTAAATAATTATCATTAATTATGACACAATAGTGATGTTGAAATTATTTTATTAATTAAAATATCAAATAAATGGTATTAAAAATATTAAAATAAATATTATATGAACTATTTAATGTTCTCCACTAATTTTATAGACAAATATGACATCTTATGAATCTATTAAAGATTTTAGTTCGAACATATCTTCTGTATATATTTTATTTAAATTCAAATATATGAATAGTGTCAAAATTGACACTATTGTTATTTTATAAAAATAACATATTATAAAATTGTTTAAAAATCAAAAAAATATTTAAAAATTATAAATTAATTTTAATATGGTCTAAAATTTCATAAAGTGTCAACTTATGGAAAATTCACAACACATATATAATTATTTATAATAATTTAAAATTTAGAATATTATTACCACAAATAAAATTAAATTGATAATTAAGGATAAATCGAGTTGATAATGTTTAAAATAAATTCCTAACATGTCTAAATTTTATTGGTTGATGATATTAAAACCCTATCTCATTTAAAATCTTTATATGAGTCATTTTGGAAGTTTTTAAGTGGTGTTGGGATTTAATATAAACTAATATTTCATATATTTCCAAAGGTGCCCCTCTCCTCCCTTATAAAAGGGAACCTCCTCCCTCTCCTCCTCACACCAATATGTGCCTTAATTCTCGGCCAATACCTACCCATTTCACTTCCCCACTTCCCAAGAAACATACTAGAGGTCCTGGTCTTCTTCAAAGACCAATTGTAGTGCCCTAAGAGGAGGTCTCAAAGAGGCGCTTCAAAGAAGAGGTAATGTCTGTTACTGATTATTTCAACTTTATTTATTCTTACACTTATTCTTCTTTAGTTGTTTCATTATGAATTAATAACATCAATATCACTCATATACTGATATGTTATTATAAGTATGAAACAACCCTATTTCACCATCTATCCATCCTACGGAAAACAAAATCACCGTGCGTGCGTACGTACGGAATACTGTCTCCATGTCGTGGTGTAATCTATTTTCCATCACCACCTTACATGGATGGGTATAATGGTGCAAATAAATAACTATATATAATTATTGTAAAGTTTTATTGATTATGAAATTGTATACATACACTCCAATACAATTCCACGATCATGGGAACGATATATTCGCTCGTGCGTACGTACGTAATACCATCTCCACGATGTGATGAGATTCGTTCTACATGATATTCATTGCATAATGATTATATAAATGAATTTAATGAATAAATATGATATATAGTACACTAATACCATTCTGGAAATGAGGTATCTATAACCTAAAGAGAAGAATAAGAATTTATTCAACAAAACACACATAAGATCAAAAAGTAATAAACACCCGAATAACAAGTAATAATGAAATATTACTAATTAGAAGATAAGAATATGACCATATATGATATCATAACAATAAATATGACTCTGGAATAAGTCAATATCATTATTTAAATCATTATACCGGAGGTTCGGACACTTACCAAGCAAATCGGACTTGAGGTAAGGGAAAATATCACAATCTCATTTTTATCCGAGATTGTTTATACTTGGGTATTTACTGGGGTGTATTTTATCATCCACATCCATGTTCCCTAAATATGTAATATTGTTTCCATCCACCTACAATTTTTTAAATCCAATTTTACCCTTTGGTGAGTTTTTATTAAAGGATATGAAAGGAATCTTTTTTCGTTTTTTGTACGAAGTAGTTTTTGACTTTTCCGACAATAGTACGAGAAGAATGTTTTTTTAACTTATACGGAATGAATGGATTATTAAAACATTATTTCCAAGAAGCATACTTTAAAATTTTTCAAGTTTATTTTTAATCAACTTCTTTTAGTTCAAAATTATATGAAATGTTAAGAAAGGAAAATGTTTTTGAAGTAGAAAGGATATTTTCTTCAAGAATGGAGTTCAAGTGTTTTATCAAAATTATTTTCCATATAAGATAATATAGGGTTCTGTTTCAATCCCTATTATTACATTGATTTGATTATGTTGTGATGGAATTATTTTTATGAATTCCTTTATCTTATATGAATTGTTTTATGATGTCACGATGTTTAAGAATCCCATTTTTATTACATGGGTTATGCAATGATGTATGATTAATGATTTTGTGGCACAGATAAGAATGGTATCATTATGAGATGGGTGGGACCTATATCTCCCTCCAATGCACTGGGTAAATATTTTATATCTCATGAGATAGACATGGCTAGAATGACAGGTTAAACTGGTTCAGTGAAACAGGATTGAAACGAGGAGTGAACTCGGTTCGAAAAGGACTTTGTCCAATAAGATAGTCTTGGCAATGAGTCTTGACTAATAAGAAATGATTCTCTATGATTATGTGTTTATGCCACAAATTTTCATGTTTTATGTTATGATTATTTGGATTACATTTCACAACCATGATTTATCCCATGTTATGAAATTATGATCTCTTTTGCAGGGTAAGATTTTCAAAATGTTATGTTCTTATGAATTTGATGTAATTGATATTTCTTTTGTTTTCCCTTACTAAGAATTTGAGATCACCCTTTTGTATGTTTTCTTTCCCTAGGTCAGGAAGAAGGGTATTAAGTAAGATATGCCAAAAAGTGACTATAGATATGATGAAATAAATGGGAGACAATGTAGATGCTTTATGAACCAGTTGTTTATGTTTCCCAGTTTCTAAAGACACTATACCTATATGGTACATTCATGGATTTGTTATATATTGTAATAAGTATGCTTCAATTTTGAAGTATTAACCATTTATGTAACGTACGGGTCGCAATAGTTGGTATCAGAGGAAAGGTATAGTCAACCATTGGCAACTAGGATATGAAAGCCTTAGTAAAAAACCTATGGATATGTCTAAGCATAGAACACAATCTTAGTGTTTTAGAAATGGACGTGAACAACCAATGATAAGACCTTAAGTGTGAAATTCTATTCATGATTATGTGGTTTTCCTATTATAATTAGTGTTTCTCACACTATTCTTCTTGGTTTTAGTCAATGGCTCGAACCCGAAGAAACCGTGTTAAAGCGGGATGCGACGGGCAATGCAATGATTGTCCACCTGAGCAACCAAACGTTATGGGAGTTGGAATGAAAAATATTGTAGCCATGCTCACACAACTTTCTCAAGCTATGAATCATGAATGACTTCCAAATGCGAAAAGGATGGAGAAACATTCTGTCAAAACCTTCATGAGGCAGCGTCCACCTTCATTCAGCGGGTCATCTGATCCATTAGTGGCTGAACAATGGATCAGTACAACTGAAAAGATATTTTCAGTTCTTCAATGTTCTAAACATGATAAAGTCATCATAGCAGTGTATTGTTTGGAAGGTGATTCTGATCAATGGTGGAATCTTATTAAGAATATGAGGCAAAGGGATGAAATTGAGTCCATGGAATTGGACGAGTTCAAGAACTTATTTTTCAATAAGTATTTCACTCGTATTCTTCGAAAAAAGATAGAGAAGGAGTTTCTTGAAGTGAAGCAAATGGATGATGAATCCGTTGGTACCTACGGAGGAAATTTTACAAGAATTGCAAGGTACGCTTCTGGAATTACTATCCAACCTGAGAGTAAGATCGATCGATTCTTTAGTGGCTTAAAACAATGTCTTCAAAGGGAGTTATCCATAAGGGACTTCAATAGCTACGAGGAAATTGTTCGATGTGCTCTCAAGGTTGAGATTGAGATTGGTGTAACCCTTCAGTCACATGGGTTTGATAAGAAGAGGAAAATGGAATTCAAAGTAAAATCTAAAGACCACAATGAAAAGAAGATTAGTTTTCCCTTATGCTCAAAGTGTGGAAAGAAACATGGAGGAAATTGTATTATGGGGACAAGAAAATGTTATAAGTGTGGAAAAGAAGGTCATCGGGCAATTGAATGTTGAAATAATGGGAAGAAGATATCGTATGATGAAAAAAAAGAAGGGATACACAGAATGAACCTACTACACTTCAATGTTTCTAGTGAAAGGAGATGGGGCATTATGCCAATCAATGCCCAAATCCAAGGGTTGATGATGATGATCGACTTCAACAAACTCTTAATGCCAATGATAAAGGAAAGTCACATGCAATTACTATCGGCGATGTGGAGTATGATAATGAAGTGGTGAGAGGTAAACTTACCATCCACTCTAAAGTAGCAAATGTTTTATTTGATTCTTGATCCACCCAATCTTTTATTTCTGAAGAATTTTCTAAGGGTATCACCATATTAACTCAACAATTAGATGTTGAATTGGCTGTGACAACTCCTAATGGCACAACAGTCACATCAAAAGTTTACAATTCTTCTCCGATTGAATTTTGTGGGAATGTGATTCCTGCAAATCTTGTGATCCTTCATATAGTGGAATTTGATGTGATTCTTTACATGGATTAGATTTCTTTATATGGAGCTCATATCAATTGCCAATGAAGGAAAGTCACATTTCATATTTGAGATCAATCTATGATCATCTATCAATGCAAGTATGAACATAAACTTCCAGTGGAAATTTCATCCATCTTATAGGTCTTGATTCCACTAAATGAAGGTTATTTATCTTAAATGGTTGGAGAGAAACTCACGATTAATAATATTACCATTGTACGAGAATTTGATGATGTCTTTCCAGAGGAATTTCTAGGTCTTCCACCAAATTGTGAAGTTGAGTTTTCAATAGAACTCGTATCGGGTGCTTTGCCTATTTCAAAGACACCTTATAGAATGACACCAATTGAGTTGCAGGAATTGAAGAAGTAACTCCAAGAGAATCTTGATAAAGGATTCATACGCCCGAGTGCATCACCTTTGGGAGCACATGTTCTATTTTTTATGAAGAAATATGGATCAATGAGACTCTACATTGATTATCGAGAACTTAACAGGATCACTATCAAGAACAAATATCCTCTCCCACGCATTGATGACCTATTTGACCAACTACACGGAGTTAAATACATTTCCAAGATTGATCTTCGTTCAGGGTATCATCAATTAAGGGTGAAAAGGCAGGATATACCAAATATGGATTTCCGTAAAAGGTATGGATACTATGAATTTATAGTGATGCCATTTGGTCTTACTAATTCCCCTGCTATCTTCATGGATCTGATGAATAGAGTCTTTAGAGACTATCTTGATAAGTTTGTGGTTGTCTTTATAGATGATATTCTTGTCTATTCAAAGAGAAAAGAAGAACATGAAGATCACTTGAGAATTGTTTTAAAGACACTAAGAAAAGAGAAGCTTTATGCCATATTTACCAAGTGTGAATTTTGAATTAAAACAGTTTCATTTTTGGGTCACATAATCTCAAAAGAGGGGATATCTGTGGATCCAGCAAAAACAGATGTAATCGAAAAATGGTCGAGACCAACAAAAGTAACTGAGATCTGAAGTTTTCTTGGTTTGGATGGATATTACTAAGGTTTTGTGAATGATTTTTCAAGGTTATATAACCAACTCACCAAGTTGACTCGAAAAGGAGTTAAGTTTGTTTGGACGAAGGAATGTGAAGAAAATTTGAAAGAGAAAAAAAGAAGGTTAGCCAGTGCACCTGTGCTCACACTACCTTGCAGTGGAGAAAGGATTGTGATCTACAGTGATGCATCCAAGAAGGGTCTGGGATGTGTTCTCATGCAAAATGATATGGTGTAGCTTATGCCTCACGACAGTTGAAAATACATAAGCAAAATTTCCCAACTCATGATTTGAGTTAGCTGTGGTAATCTTTGCATTAAAGATTTGGAGGCATTACCTTTATGGTGAAAGGTGTGATATTTATACTGATCATAAAAGTTTAAAGTATATTTTCACACAAATGGAGCTAAATATGGTTCAAAGAAGATGGTTGGAGCTGATTAAGGATTATGACTGCTCAATCCATTACCACCCTGGGAAAGCAAACGAGGTAGCAGACACATTAAGTCAACAAGACCATGCTAGCTTATCCATGATGAGGATCACAAAAGATCCAATATTTATGGATTTACAAAGGATGGATCTTGGAATTTTAATGGAAGGGGAGAAATATTATCTTTCTCAAATGAATGTTCAACCATATATACATGTGAAGATTCAAGAGGCACAGAAAGAAGATGTTGAGTTACAAAAGAAGGTGAGAAATGTTCCTAAATTCAACCTTGATTATGATGGGATAATAAAGTTCAGGAATCGGGTTTGTGTTCCTCCCATCCCCGAATTAAAGAAGGAGCTGCTGGATGCGGCTCATAGTTCTTCATTCTCTATTCATCCTGGAAGCACGAAGATGTATAGGGACCTGAAAGAGTACTTATGGTGGGATGGCATGAAAAGAGATGTTGCTGAATATGTCTCTCAATGCATGGTTTGTCAGCATGTTTAAGCTGAGAGATAGAAGTCTAAGGGGATGTTACAACCATTACCCATACCAGAATGTAAATGGGAAAACATCACTATGGAGTTTGTCACTGGACTTCCTAAAACATCCAAAGGCAATTATGCTATCTGGGTCATAGTTGATCATCATACAAATTCTTCACACTTTATTGCTATTAGTGAGGATTTCTCTCTAGATCAGCTTGCCAGGATATATGTAAATGAAGTGGTAAGATTTCATGGAGTAACACTTTCTATTATATCTAATCGGGATCCGAGGATTGCCTCAAAGTTCTGGAGAAGTCTTCAGCATACTCTGGATACAGATTTGGGTTTCAGCACTGCTTATCATCCTCAGACAGATGGTCAATCTGAGAGGACATTTCAAACTCTAGAAGATATGTTGAGAGTTTTCTCTATAGATTTAAAAGGTGGTTGGGATCAACACCTACCTTTGGTGGAATTTTCTTATAATAATAGATTTCACTCTAGTATTCAGATGGCTCCTTATGACGCTCTCTATGGAAAGAAATGCAGGACTCCAACTTCCAGGGATGAAGTTGGGGAAAGAAAGATGTTAGGACCTGATCTCGTTGATGAAATGGCAGAAAAGGTCTGATCTATTCAACAATACATAAGAGCAGCTCAGAGTCGACAGAAAAGTTATGCTGACAACTAAAGAAAAGACCTAGAGTTTGAAGTGGGTGATAAAGTGTTCTTACGAATATCTCCCTGGAAGAGGGTCATGAGATTTGGAAAGAAGTGAAAGTTGAGCCCTAGATATATCAGTCCTTTTGAAATTATGGATCATGTTGGGAATGTAGATTACCGATTGGCGCTTCCACTAAATCTCTCTCAAGTTCACGATGTGTTCCATGTATCTCTCCTGAGAAAGTACATACCTTATCCTTCACATGTACTCAGCTCAGAAGTTAAACCGATGGAGAAAGATCTTTTTTATGAAGAACAACCGATAGAGATTCTGGATCGTAGCAAAAATGTTCTATGAAACAAGACCACTCGCTTGGTGAATGTTTTATGGAGGAACCACCAATTAGAAGAAGCTACATGGGAACTTGAGGATATGACGAGGGAGATGTATCCTCATCTGTTTGTAAGGAAGTGATGAATTTCGAGGGAGAAATTAATTTTAAGGGGGGTATAATGTAACACCCTGAGATTTTATGAGACTTTTTTTATGTCTTATGTTATACACAACACCAATGGAATCTTTCACAGCACACAATACGGACTTGGCTTGCATTATACGCAATCACGACCTTCCTCGACAGCGTGTGTAATACGCAATATCGGGTTTCACTAAACAACGATATATTATTATGAACTAGATGTTATGAATAGTATTAACTACATTTTGAATTTTATTATTCACCATACACATTTTCTAGAACATGGTAAGAGAACAAAATAAATTTTTCGGGTAAAATAAGTATTTTGCAAAAAAATGCAGTTTTGCCGCCTTTTGATGGCACAACCACATTAAATCAAGTTTTTGACATGTTTATAAGTTCAATTTGACAAAATTAAATTCTTCTTTTTAATCAGGGTATAATAATTTACTTTGGATAAATTTTTGATAATTTTCTGATAACTTTGATATTTTGATGAATAGTAAAAATATGCTAATTTTTAATGAGAAAAAACTTTTTCCATTGAGATAATTTATATGGTTAAATTATAATATTGAATGGTTTTAAAGTATAAATATAATATATTGTTACCATTTAATATAATGTATATCATTAGCATTAATTTCACATTGAATTCATAGGTAAAAACATTTCAATTTTTGGCAATGTTTTAACTTCTAAAACCCGTTTTCTTAACAACGAGATTTATTTTAAATTAATTACTGCAACTTATATGTTTTGAATTTTGAAAAATGGATTCCATATTCGGAATCAGTGGGTCCAAATTATGTTAATAGGCTACTTTTTATTTTTGGGCATTATGAATAGTAACTACGGTAAATTTTATTTACCATAGTTAAAGGTAAATCGGGTAATTAAGGGTAAATATATGATTATAAAATTACCCTAAAACCTGAAAAAATTCTATTGTATGATTAAAAGTCGACCCATATAACCAAATGGTCATATTAGATTCATTTAATGGACTTTGTTCCTTGAAAATAATTTAATTATTATTAAAACCAAAGAATGTGACAACATGTCACTTTATTAAATCTTATAAGTATAATAATTTTAATTTAGTGATAAACTTAATGAAACTTCGAACATGAATAGTCTCCAGAAATATAATACAATTATATGCATCATAGGAATTTATTTAGAATTTTTAGGGATTAAATAATTATCATTAATTATGACATAATAATGATGTTGAAATTATTTTATTAATTAAAATATCAAATAAATGGTTTTAAAAATATTAAAATAAATATTATATGAACTATTTAATGTTCTCAACTAATTTTCTAGATACATATGACATTTTATTAATCTATTAAAACTTTCATTTCGAGCATAACTTCTGTATATATTTTATTAAAATTAAAATAAATGAATAGTTTTAAAATTGACATTATTGTTATTTTATAAAAATAACATATTATAAAATTGTTTAAAAATCAAAAAATTATTTATAAATTATAAATTAAAATTTATATGGTCTAAAATGTAACAAAGTGTCAAATTATAGAAAATTCACAACACAAATGTAATTATTTATAATAATTTAAAATTTAGAATATTATTACCACAAGTAAAATTAAATTGATAAATAATGATAAATTATGTTGATAATGTTTAAAATAAATTCCTAACATGTATAAATTTTATTGGTTGATAATATTACAACCCTATATCATCTAATCTTCGGATATGAGTTATTTTGGAAGTTTTTATGTGGGGTTGGGATTTAATATAAACTAATATTTCTTATATTTCCAAAGGTGCCCCTCTCCTCCCTTATAAAAGGTCACCTCCTCCCTCTCCTCCTCACACCAATTTGAGCCTTTAAGCTTGGACAATCCCTGAACATTTCACTTACAAACTTCCCTATAAACATCCTATAGGTCCTGGTCTTTTTAAAAGACCAATTGTAGTGCCCTAAGAGGAGGTCTCAAAGATGAGCTTCAAAGAAGAGGTAATGTCCGTTACCGATTCTTTCAACTTTATTTCTTCTTCCACTTCTTCTTATTTAGTTGTTTCATTATGAATTAATAAAATAAGTATCACTAATATACTTATATGTTATTATAAGTATGAAACAACCCTATTTCACCATCTATCCATCCTATGGAAAATGAAATCACCGCGCGTGCGTACGTACAGAATACCGTCTCCACACTATGGTGTAATCTATTTTCCATCACAAACTTACTTGGATGGGTATAATGGTAAAAATAAATAACTATATATGATTATTTTAAAGTGGTATTGATTTTGAAATAGTATAGAAACACTCCAATACAATTCCACGATCATGGGAATGATATCATCGATCATGCATACGTACAGAATACCGTCTCCACGATGTGATATGATTCGTTCTACATGATATTTACTGCATAATGATTATATAAATGAATTGAATGAATAAATATGATATATAGTACACTAATACCATTCTGTAAATGAGGTATCTATAACCTAAAGTGAAGAATAATAATTTATTTGAAAAAACACGCATAAGAACAAAAAGTAATAAACACCCGAATAACAAGTAATAATGAAATATTACTAATAAGAAGCTAAGAATATGACCATATAGGATATAATAACAATAATTATGATTCTTTAATAAGTAAATAACAATATTTAAATCATCATACAGGAGGTTCAAACACTTACGAAGAAAATCAGACCTAAGGAAAGGGAAAATATCACAATCTCATTTTTATCTGAGATTGTTTATACTTGGGTATTTACTAGGGTGTATTTTATCATCCACATTCATGTTCCCACAATATGTAATATTGTTTCAATCCACCTAAAATTGTTTAAATCCAATTTTACCCTTTGGTGAGTTTTTATTAAAGGATATGAAAGGAATCTTTTGTCGTTTTTCATACGAAGTACTTTTTGACTTTTTTGACAAAAGTACGGGAATAATGTTTTTTTAACTTATACAGCACGAATGGATTTTTAAAACATTATTTCCAAGAAGCTTACTTTACATGTTTTCAAGTTTATTTTTAATCAACTTCTTTTAGTTCAAAATTATATGACATGTTAAGAAAAGAAAATGTTTTTGAAGTAGAAATGATATTTTCCTCAAGAATGAAGTTCAAGTGTTTTATCAAAATTATTTTCCATCTAAGATAATATAGGGTTATGTTTCTATTCCTATTATTACATTGATTTGATTATGTTGTGATGGAATTATTTTTATGAATTCCTTTATCTTATATGAATTTTTTTATGATGTCACGATGTTTAAGAATCCCATTTTTATTACATGGGTTTTGCAATGATTTGCGATTTATGATTTTGTGGCACACATAAGAATGGTATCATTATGAGATGGGTGGGACCTATATCTCCCTCCAATGCATTGGGTAAAGATTTTATATCTCATGAGATAGGCATGGCTGGAATGGCAGGTTAAACCGGTTCAGTGAAGCAGGACTGAAACGAGGAGTGAACTCGGTTCATAAATGGACTTTGTCCACTAAGATAGTCTTGGGAACGAGTCTTGACTAATAAGAAATGATTCTCTATGATTATGTCTGTATGCCCGAAATTTTCAGCTTTTATGTTATGATTATTGGGATTACATTTCACTACCATGATTTATCCCATGTTATGAAATTATGATCTCTTTTGCAGGGTAAGATTTTTAAAATGTTATGTTCTTATGAATTTGATGAAATTGATATTTCTTTTGTTTACCCTTACTGAGAATTTGAGCTCATCCCTTTTTATTTTTTCTTTCCCCAGGTCAGGAAGAAGGGTATTAAGTAAGATATGCCAAAAAGGGACTATAGATATGATGAAATAAATGGGAGACAGTGTAGATGCTTTAAGAACTAGTTGTTTATGTTTCCCAGTTTCTAAAGACACTATACCTATAAGGTCCATTCATGGTTTTGTTATATGTTGTAATAAGTATGCTTCAATTTTGAAGTATTAACCATGTATGTAAAGTACGGGTCGTAGTAGTTTACATGGTAGATATCAATATTCTAATAAATATAACATGAGACTAAGGGTATGAGAATATGAGAATAATATTTAAAAACCATACCATACATATAATTGATCATAATATTGAGTCATGGAATACTAAATTATATTTTATAAGACATGAAACAATAAGGAATAAATGGAAAAAAACAACAAGTGAAGAAAATGGCATAAAACATTGATTTTTAATATACAAAAGAATAGAAAATTATTTCCATTATAGTCATCAATCATTTCCAATACTATCATAGTGTAATGGATTCATTCCCGAAATCATTGTAGTAGTTAAGGTGCACACCCATGAATATCATTGGAAAAAATTACCTTTATGAGATGCATTTAGTCTCCATTCCAATCATGTATATATCATGAGATATAAATCTTTTCCTATTGTGTGGGAGAGATATATAATTCTAGTTCCACACGTCACATTACAAATATCATATAGGAGTGTTCTATTAGATCACAAATCATTCACCATATCATAAAATGAAAAATGCCTTTGGGTTTGATAAAAATTTCATCATGGGATAAGGTATATGAATAAATATTTTCTATAGCAATTTCAGAAACTCATCATAAAATTACAGTTGTAAAAATTAATACATTTCATATAACACCTATAATAATTATCATAAACATTGTTAGGAAAACATAATGATGGTATCATGAGATCACATTTCAAATTTAAATGATGTACTATCGAAGGATTTAATCATAGATGAAAAATCACTTTAAAAGAGAACAACAAACCTTTCCTGATGAACAAATCATTTCCAAATTTAAATCACTTACTTAAAATATAAAAAAATTATCTAATATTACTGAATCAATATTATTCAAAATAAATCATGAAAACTTATAAAGAAATCTTCAATAAATAGTGTGGTCATGATGGTGGAAAATATTTTTAATGCTATATATGATAGATGTAACATCATGTAACTATTTTTAGGTTTTCACAAACCACTCTTTTGAACATGTGTTCGTTGGGTTTCATTTGGTTATGTTTTAGCAGTGAACTTTGTAATTTTTTTAAATGTTTCTAGGCTGTTAACTGTTGATGAATAATATTCCCAAATTGTGAAACCTCTCAGGTTAAATCATAAAAACCCAGGAAGTCGGGGTTTTCAAGTTTGGTGCATGGTTTAATAAACTGTGATCCCACATAGGGGAAATCGTGCATGCCATTAAAAGGGGTGCATGGCTTGGGGAAATGGTTTGTTCTAATCATGCGTCCCTACCCAACTAACCATTCATACATGGATTTTAATAAAAATTTATGTTTTAAATCCCTAAACCCCTCTTTAAGGTCCTCAACATGCCAATATGATGTTAAATCAATTTCCCCTTCTGTGACAGAACCGAAGATATTTTTTGACACTATAAGCCCTCTCGAAATTAGATCAAATCTTGGAGAATAGAATTAGTTATTACCTAGGTTAATTTACTATTCATGATATCTTTATAATGATATTTTTTTATCACTTGGGTTTTTTTTGTATTTCCATGTTGTTCATAGATTTAATAACCCTCATTATCAATCTTAAACATTGGTTTAATTCCCAGTTTATATTTTCATCATTTTTCTATGGTGAATACCAAATAGGGTTTAGTTTTATTTAGATTTAGTGATCCCAAGGTTGGTGGGTTTGTTTTTATTGTTCAATTTAATTAACCACAAATTCTTTGATTAGATTAAATTTTATTCAATTTAATTATTTTGGAATTTATTTCTTATGAAATTTAGTTTCTTTAAATCACAATTCCATTGAACTTAGGGGTTTTGTTTGGGTAATTGGTCTTTTCCAGGAAATTGGGAACCCCCTCTCCCCAATTCCGATGAATTTGGATGTATTTCTGTAATTTATAGAATTTTTTTTAATTTAAATGTTTGAATTTAAAATTTTGAAACCGATGGAAATTTTTTTAAATTAAATTATTGAATTTAATTCTGGAATATTAATTGTAAAATTGAATTGGTTAAATTGATTTAAATTTGTATTTTTGAAACATTAATTAAAATGTTTTGGATATAATCCTTTTGAATTTATCTAGGAAAAAGTATGTTTTTTAATTAAAATAATATTTTGGTTTTTAAATAAAAAATTAGAGTATTTTGTTGCATAATGAGATAAATTTAAATTTATGAAATCTTAATATAAATATCCCATAATTTTTTGTTATTATAGAACATGAAATACATATGAAGTTAGTTTGTTATTTGGATAACTCTCTATGATTTAAAAAATTTTAAAAAATAATTTTCACATGTCATTTCACTAATAATATAGAGATTAAGTCACATATGATTCTACCAAAGGGATGTGTGTATACACATATTGTCATGTACCTTTGAGTATTTGGTGTCCCTTAGCTTAGAACTGTTATACCATTATTCATATGACCATGGTTCTTCCTTATTTGAATTTGAAATGTATATATTTCATTATTTGTAAAATATTTACCATTACATTTTATTTATATACAATATTTTATATTAAATGTTTAATTAAGAAAATTTTTAATGTATATTCATCATTTTAAAAGTAAATCATAGTTTTTTTATAAATGATTTTGAGATGAAAAACAAATTAATTTAAAATTTAAATATCTTTTTTGGTTAATTAAATTTTTTTTCCTTAATTTAATTCTTGGGGAGACCCTACTGGGTTTTTATCTCACACCCTATATATACCTTTGGGTGTTTGATGATTGTCTTATTCATAGTTTCAGTAGGGGTAAAGCACCGCTTGGTGGTGGTTCTAGCTTTTAGTTCATTGACATAGAGATTTGTTTCCATTGGGACATGGTTTATCTATTCTATTTTTCTGGTACCTTTTTTGGTGTAGTTTGGTGGTTTTATACTTTTTTTGACTTATAGTACACCTGTCTCTATAGAGTATATTTAGTAAGAATACTGATTTTTTTGTCTTTACTTACTCAATGTTTGTGGAAAAATCATTCCCCTATTCATTTCATATGATTGTAGGTTTTAATCTCCAGCCGTAGGGATCATAGATTCCCTGCATTCTATGTTAGTGTTGGCTTAGTTATCAAGTTACTAGGGTACCTGGACTAGTTCAGGAAAAAGTGGCATTTGTGATCTTAGTTTAGATACTTCTCTTGATGTCATTATACAATTTGGTAATCTTGTCGTTTCTTTAGAGTTAGTTTTGATTGTGTTCCTGACTAGTTTTCACTATAAAACCCATAAGTGTGTAGGTGTTATTTGGGAAATATGACCTGTTGATTAGTTCTAGTGTTTTCCCTCTATTTCATTTGGATATATATTGAAATCCAAATCTTTAAGTATATCTATTGGGATTAATCTTCATTGTTGTACTATTTGAGTGTTAATCTGATGTTTATTTGTTAACATCTGATGGTGTGTAGCATCATTCATATGAGAATATGTAATAATATGATCCAGGAGGAAGCTATAGCAGAACCTCAATGAGAAAATCCTCTTGTAGACCTAAATCTCATTGAGGTGATTTTACTCACTCGCCAATCTCTAAGATAGGAACCACCACTAGTTCTCATTCAAGAACCATCACTAAAACCTCCCAGGGGTGTTCTTTGGGTTAGTTCCTAGTAATTCCATCACCAAAACCCAATAGTTTTGAAAGGCTCAAATGCTCCTCAAGATGATGAGGAATAGTTGACCAGAATGGAATATTTGACTGGTTTCTTGGAGAAACATGAAGAAATCCTATTGGCGTGATCCACCTTCATGATTGATGGACCAAGAAGAATATTTTGGGAGAAGACTGTGTGATTGGAGTTGAAATACATCATTTTATTTTCTCTAATAGTATATATCAAGAGGAAATTATATTAGATAAGTCTATAGACTTTTTAAACATTTTATGGATGGAAGGACCGTCATTGAGTATGTATAGCATTTTTTGGTCTCTTGAAGTTCATACCTGATATAATTTTCAATAATATTATGAAGGATCAAAATTTCATGTTGGGAATTAAGTATGATATTCTATATAAATTTTTGTTTATTAATTTTTCTTCTTATGTTGGTGTTCTAGATAGAGTGTTGATGGTCAAATTTGAAAAAGCTGGAAAGTCGGTATTTTTAAGAGTTTCTTTATTTCCTAATGGAGGTGAAGGTTCCTTTAATGGAATTTTAAATAGTGATGATTATCATTGTGGTTCATTATAGTAGTGTTTTTCTAAAACTCCAACAATACCAAGAAAATTTCAATTGATTTGTTAATAGTGCGGATATCTAGGAAATTCCAATAGGGTTGGAAATGAGGAACCCAAGGTATGTGATTCTTATGGATGCTCAGGTCATATAGGGATGTTTTTCCATGTTTATTCTAATCCACAGTGTGGAATGAGATGATATTAACCTTCTAAAATTGAGTTGAATCATAGGAAAAATCTAAAAAGGGGTTCCAGCCCTAGGATTATAGAATGATGATTCTTTATGTAGTGGACAGTCTCTAGAGGAAGAAGATATGAGTCATTGAAAATGAGAGGTACCATCACAATATCATCGTCATTAGTGGATGATTTATTTGATATTAGTGCATATAATTCATTTATTTAAAACAATATTTTTAATCTTCTCAATCATTCTATAATTATTTTATCGTATGTAATAGATAATAATACACCTATTAGTTAAAATAAAGATTATGGTCTCTGTAGTCCCACTTATGTTTTCTTTCTATTTGATGTCGATCATTCTTAGAGTTTTTTATTTCTCAAAAGAAAACAACTTGATGTCATTTTTTATGGATTGGATCATGTCTAATAAATACTAGATTAATTATTATCTTCAACACCTCTCTTTCACTACACCTAATGGTGTTTTCAGTGTCTTATAGTGAGAATGGGACCCAAGGATGAGCAGGTTCAGAAATTCATCTAAATGTTGGGGAAAGTGATGTATGTGTATTATTTTTATTTGGAGAGGGAATAATTTAGTGGCAATATCCCTATAGTTTCCATTAATTTTCCATGAGTATCTTGATACCTTTTTGGTAGTCTTTGTGGATAAATACAATATTAATCTATGCCTGAGGTTATTCAATTTAATCATCTAAAGTGATTTCTAATATTGTTGAGAAATAAAAAAGTTTTTTCCAAGCTTTTGAAAGGTGATTTCTAGATTTGGGAAGTAATTTTCTTGGGACACTTTGTGTTGAAACATGATATTTAGGTTGACACAAAAAAAGGAGAGGGATGTTATGAAATATGATAAATAGTGATTTTTTTCAAGATTCAGAGCATCCAAGGTATATCTAGATATTATCACTAGTTCATTAAGGGATTATTAATGTTGTCTTCCTTGATGACTACTTAAACTCATAAGGGACTAATGTTTTATTAGGATGATAAATTCCTGAATTATTTTGTTGAGAAAAAATGACTTTTGACTTTTTATTTTGTGTTGAATCATCCATAGTTCGGGTATGGATATATGGTCTTTTGTGATTAATCTTGTTATGTTTTGGGAATCATACTTATAGAGTTTAATCATATAGTTTTTGAAATATCTCTCCAACATAGGCCACATAAGAATAATTTTGTGATCTATGAACTTTAATACGAAACATTGATGAATGTAATTAATAGTTGGTGCCATTAACATTATGAATAATAGTTCACCTTATATTCAGAACACAAGAAAATGAGTTATATATTCTACTAAAATGATTTGAATATATTCTAGAGGCATTGGGTGGAATACCTACAATCTTTAGATTTATAATTACATTATACCCTAATTAAATGGAATGTCATTGTAGATGATATCAATAGGAAACTTCCATCCCACGACCTGAATGAATCTTTGGAAGAGTGGAATTTGATGCCTATTTTTGAAAAGTTTCATATTGTTGTCCTGGAATGAGGGGTTGATGATTATTTTTCCTGTGTTTATTATATATACTATATTATTTATATGATTCTTCAAGAATAGAAGAATTATGATGATTTATATATTATTATAGAATCTATTAATGGTGGGGAGACTGTTGTTGGTTGGACATTTTTCAAAGAAGGAATTACATGCTCTCAGAATCACTTTTTTATACCGTTAGCAGTGAGAATATCTATGATGGTGGATTTTTATATTTTTTAGTGGGTAGTGAATCTAGGGAAAACAATGATGTTATATGACATTCAACAATGATTTTGGTGGCCAAGTATGAGATGTGGAATTGATGATTTTTTTCTATCACTGTTATAGATTCCTACAAGTTAATTCTAAGCACCTGAAATGTTTAGGATTGCATCAGCCACTTCCAGTCCTTACATGAAAGTGGGATGAGATCTCATGTATATTTTGGTTGTGTTAACATGTACTTGAAGAACAAATATCCTGTTATGTCTTGTGAACAATTGTCTAACTAAATTAGATTTGTTAATATCCATACATGATATATACAAAGATGAGAAGTTGGGAAAAATCTATTTGAAAGAGATTATTAATATACACAGAGATCTATATGTTATCTTTTTTGAGAGATATCATCAATTTCTTCTTGATTTTAGAGAGGCCTTTAGGAGGAAATAGGATCTGATGTTTATTTGAGAATGAAATACCATTCTCAATCAGATGTTTAGATAGGAAGTTCTATATAGATTCTGAAAGAAATGCTTACTTCTATTGTTCTCAACATTGGTGGTGATTCAGATAACATTTGGGGATATTTGAGTTTTATTATAACCATAGTTACCAGTCCTTGATTTGAATGTCTCCATTTGTTCCCTTTTATTTCAATCTATGATGATCTATGTTGCATTTTTCCGAGACTGGTGATTGTTATTTGGTTGTACCAACCATGGTTCAATATAGGACAAAAATATATCCAGCTGATTTGTCAAAGAATGTTGATGGTTTATGGACGGTGTAAGTCTTATTATGATTTTCACCACAGACCATTGGAATTCTATGTTGGGAACCATGTGTTCTTGAAAGATTCACCCCGCATGGGTCAAACAATTTCTTGGGATGTAATAGAAACTTAATCCTCATTTTGTGGAACCTTTTGAGGTGGTTTATCATGTGGTAAATGCATATTACCCGTTATCACTTTCACCGTAGTTTAAATTGACACATAACATGTTCCATGTATCATAACTCTGAATGCATCTATCATATATATCTCATGTTTAGATATGAGTTTATCTCAAGGTTAAAACTAATTTATCCATGAATGAATGTTTAGTCAGGAATGTTGATTTTGTAACTGAGTTACATCATGGGAGGAAGATACCTTTTCTTTGAGTGAAATTGAATCATTGTTTTTATTCTCATGAGACGTGGGAGAGGGAGGAATTGATGAGAGATATATTGCCTCATGTTTTTGGCCTAGATGTTTCTTTGAAAGATATATGGGGATTGAAATCTTCAATGGTTGGGAGGTAGTAACATCTTGTCACTGTTTTCAGGTATTCGTAAATCCCACTTATTAACCTTCATTGGTTGGGTTTCATTGGGGATATTTTTGTGTTTGAACATTGTAAATATTGAAAAGTATATGGGTTTTTGACTATTAGTGATCAATTTTCCTAAATGGTGATTCCTCTGAAAAAAACCCATTAAAACCTAGGAAGTGTGGTTTTCAAGATTTCTACATGGTTTGAAAAAACACTCATACAATTAAAAGGTGTTCACATATATGGCACACAATTTGTTCTAACTTTGTGTTCCTACCCATATAGCCATGAGTACCATGTTTTTAAATTGTATATAAGTTTCAAAATACTAAAACCACTATTTTAGGTCCCTGATGGTGTAGTATGACCCCAAATCATTTTCTAATTCCATGAGAGCTCCAAAGGGATGTTTTGGACCCTTAGAACCCTCCCAAAATTAGATCGAAGCTAAGAGAATGATGTTCTATCTTCTCTCAGTTAGTTTGTTATTCTAGTTCCCTTTCTCATGCTCTCAACCATTTCCTCCCAAGTGTTTTTTTGTTGGATATGTTGTTGGAAGATCTAATAACCCTAGTTTCGGATCTTAAATATAGAGTCGATTCCTAGTTTCTATTGTTTTAATTATTCATTGGTGAATCCTAACTAGTGTTTGGCATTTTGAGATATAATGATCTTGAGTTTGGTTGTTTCATTATGACAGGACAATTAAAATTAACCCTAAATTTCTTTATATGATTATATTTACTTCAATTGATTATGTGGGATTTTATTAATATGAAATTAAATTTTATAAAAACCCAATTCCAATTAATTGGGGTATTTCATTATGAAAATTGAATTTTTTCATGATATTGAGAACCCCCCCCCCCCTTCAAATTACATCAAATTGGGGTTTATTTTTTAAATTGATGGAATTTGGAGGAACTTAAATTGTTGAATTTAAAATTTTGAAATGGTCAGAAATTGATTAAAATAAAATTGTTCAATTTAATTGTCAAATATTATTTAAGTAATTGAATTGGGGATATTGATTTTAAATTGGTTTTTTTTGAAAAATGGCTTAAATGGTTTGGTAGAAACCTTTCGGTTTCATCTGTGAAAAAAATGATTTTTTGATTACAATCCCATTTTGGGTTTTAATTGTAAAATTGGAATATTAGAAATGGATAATGGGATTAATGGTATTTTAATAAGTCTTAAAATAAATTCCCCTTCATTGTTTATTATTATATAACATGAAATACAAAGGTAGTTAGTGATTAATTTTGACATCACTTGACATTTTACAACATTCAATAATATAAATATAGAATTTCACATCCCTGACAGGATGGTAGTGAATTCACCATTGGTCGTAACAAAGGGACACGTGAATAAACATATTTCTATATCAATTTTACAATATGGAGACCCTTATCCTGTAAGTATCATACCTTTAGGAATATTATTATGTTTCTCACTTGTTTTTATATTGAAATTTATATATTCTAATGTTTTTAAACTATTTACTATGCCTGTTGATTTATATAAACTTATTTATATAAAATGTTGAATTAATCCCTTTGTTTTATGTATTTACATCATTTGAAAACCAAATCATGGTTTGTTTAAATTTTATATTGAAATACAAAACCTATTTATTTGAAAATGAAATCTCTTTAATGGGTTAATTAAATATTGGAAGGTTTTATAACATCCTTTATGATTCCCAACATTGATTTTAGGTCAGACCCTACTTGTTCCATTGCTTGTTTATAGATTATCTATTTATAAGTTTGAGTAGGGATAATTCACCAATTAAAGGTAGTTATAGCTGTTGATATGTGTAATAGGATAGTTGTGTCCATTGTGACTTCAATGATCTATCCCCTTTTATAGTACATTGATGTAAAAATTTTGGTTTTTTATACTAGTCTAAAAACTATTACACTTCTCCCAACATAGTTTCTTTTGTATTCAAATTGATTTTTTTACTTTAAAAATTGTTGCATGAAAATCATTCCCACATTAATTATGTATAATGGCAGGTACTAGTATCCAACCCATGTGGATCGGAAATTCCCTTTGAGACATGTGAGTGTTAGCTCATTTATTAGGTTACAATGGTACCCGGGCTGGTTCATGACATTAGAACTATTATTCTATTCACATTTTTTTAATGAAAATCCATAATTTTTGAAATTAGAAAATGGAAAAAATATTCCATTAAAATCATTGAGTAAAACTGAAAAATCGGTAAACATGACTTCAAAAAAGAATTGTATAATTATTAAATATAGTCAAAATCAATTTTTTTAAAATAAAGGATATATAATAAAAATAATTTTTATCTTAATAGAATGATAATGTTAGTTATCCTTAAAAACAATATTTTTCACCGATGAGTACATAATGTGAGAAAATTGAATGGAAAACATATAATTTCTATAAATAACTAGAGGATAAGAAAATACATTATATAATTAAGATTTAGCTCCTGAAATGCTATCATATGAAATAATGTAATAAATAATCCTTTTAAATAATTAAATTATAGTATATAACCCTTTAAACATTCAGAACATTTGTATCATATGACCAATGAACTAAAGTAACATAGGCAAATTTTTAAATCCACTTTTTTATTCATATAAAGCAACATAAATCACAATTATAGAAATTATATACGTGATATAAAAGAAACATGTGTTAATATGGAATTTTTCTCTTAGAAATAATAGTGAGATGAAAATCCCTTACCTCATGTTTGGATTCCATAGTACATGTTCGATCCTCATGAATATTATGTATATATTTTTGATATATATATACTATAGAATCATATTAATATATTTAATATCATATATGATTACGTAATACCATTTTATTACCTATTTTTTTTTTTAAAAAAAATACTATTTTTTGAGATTTTATATCATTTTTAGGTGTTTTGTGGTTTCAAAATTTTCAACCTTATATATTAATTATGAGTCCTCAAATATCTAGAATGATAATAATGATACACACACAAGAACCTATTTCCTTTTATAGATTGACGAAATTAAATAATTTAATATAATAATTCACCTTCATATAATAATTTTAATATCATATATGTCATATATAATCATTATATCTCTCCGCATTTCCATCTGTATCAAAATAAAATGAAAAACATACCACATCACTTTGTAGGGGTGGTGGCACATACGTATAAAATATCAACAATGTGTTTTATACATGCATTGGAAGGTAATTTGGTAGGTATGAAATTATTAATATTGACAAATAATTATTTAATAAATTATATGTATACACATTAAATCTATCATTATATCCATTCGTGAGAGGTGGTTATGGAAGATGAATTTCATCGGTTCCTAAGGTTGTAGTTTTCCATACAAATGATCAAGCATTTTGCATTCCATTTTATGCATGATCAAATGGATATAGGTTATAATATTAATATAATAACACAATATTTTATGGAAGAAAATTTTTTTTTTATTTCAACATATTTGAATAATATTTGAAGGAGGTGGAAGAAAATATAAAATGAAAACTCTCAGTTAATAACAATACCTTTTCTTTGAACATCCTTTTAAGTGTTTCAACTATTGTAATATATGATGGTTTTATAGATAAAAAAATAAATCTATAGATTTATAATATATTTACATAAATAATTTTTAAATTATTGGAATAAAATAAAATGATAATTATGTTTGGGGAGGATAGGAGGGGATGTGTCCTTTTATAAATTGTGGTGGGATCAAACAAGAAAAGATCCTAAAATAATATAATATGATAAAGTAATTATAAAAAAATTCCCCCAAATTGATATATGTTCAATAGTGGGATAATAAAAAGAAGCAATATGACCATAAAATATAATTTATTCCCATTTATATGTAAAAAAATACATAATTCTTTTGGTTTAACCCCTGTTAATAACTTTTTATCATTAACTGGTTAAAACAATGTTTGCCATTTTTTATTTTAATTAGGACCCAAAATTAAATTATGTATATAGATAAATACTATTTTTACCTATTCCAAAAATTAAATCTATTTAAAAAAATTAAATTCACATATTTGGAAGAATTTAATTTAAAACTAAACCCACAGGGATGATGAAAAATATTTTCGATGAAAACAATTTCCTATGCATTTGGTGTTTTTATATCAAAATTAAACATAAATTCAATTAAAATGATCTAAATGTAATTAATAGTAATATATTATAATAATTTTACTTTTAGACCCATTTTATGATTAACTGGGGTTGGAAGTGTTTTAATTAAAAAAGAATATTTTGTAACAAATCAGTACTTTTCAGTATTTACTATAAATTTACTATTTCCATGAAATCTCAAAAATATTGTCTATGATAACTTTTTAAATGTTTATTTATAAAATTATTCCCATTTTTCAAATAAATTTTCTAAATTTGGTAAAAATTAATTTTAATTTTGGAGTAAAAAAATGTATGAAACAACATTTTTTTCGAAAATTTGTATTATTTAAGGATAATAGTTGATTTATTATGATCACATGCCCAGATAAAAATATCTGATTAATTATAATATATATAATTGAATGAATAATATATAAAATTTCATAAAAATTATTCCTAATTTGAAAATAATTTAATTTTATATGATAAAAATGTATCAAGCACCTAAAAATCGATTAAAAAAACATTTCATTTACTCTGAAATGTATCAAGTTTCCTTAAAAATAAATTGATAAAAAATGTTTTATATATATTTTTAAACTATGAGTATGTTATAAATTTTTTAATACAATTAGTATGCATTAATCTATGTTCTATAACATTCATTACAATAAATAATAATATTTTAGGAGTTCAACAAAACATGGTGTTTTGTGTAACAGATGATTTAGAGGGAATTAAATATATTAGAAAAAAACTATTTCTTAAAATCTTGTGGGGAAATTTTATACCTCGATTAAAAATAATTTATCCATAAAATGATATTATTTTTTTACAAATAAATATGAATTATTATGCCACAAAATATCAATAAGTTCATCTGTAGCTTCCTCAATTTAGTGGTTTCTCCAAAAAACCTTAACCAAGTGTTCAGTCTTGATTCTTCTCATGTTCTATAAGGAATCATAATCTCATTGAATTGTTCATTGTAAGAGAGATATTTCACTAGTGTTGTGACCATTATGTTAATTTCAGTTATTTTTTTAAATATGTACATCCATTGGAAAAATACATGGAAAACATCATGGACTTCAAATGGGTTCAGTGGAAGTGAGAAGAGAAAAGCCACCATCCCTACTCGACAAAGAATCATGAAAGGGACATTATACCTAGGGATCACCATTCTATTATTTCTTTATATCATGAACTTATTCAATGGGGAAATTATAAAAAATTCATTCTCACCAACATCTAATTCATGATGAATCCAATGATTGTTAGCATAACTTTTCTTCCAACTATGAGTTTTAGTAATGTGTTATTGACTGGTTCTATAATTCTCTTCCATTTCCCCACCATGATTAGGTCCCAATATATTTAATTATCTAACAACATCCTATCAAGTTGGAGTTCTAAAATTCTTTCCATATAGGGATTCATAATGATCTTCCTGAATGGTTTTTTCAGATAATCCATATTTCCGTGGATGATATGAAATGAAGAAACATAACTATTTATAATGAACCTAATAAATACATCCCTAAAATATCATGTTAAACCCTGAATCCTGATCAAATACAATATAATTTTTTAATCTCTACAACCTTAGAAAAGGTTTATTATATAATATGTATGGATGGTCAAGCTAAAATTATTCTCTAATGGAAATTAAGTGTTCATATTTTGAAATGGAATCGACTACACCCCGGATTTGATTATAACCATCATAGATTTTAGGGATTCCTAAGATAATATCATTGGTGATTTTCCTAGTTACATTTTTATATGTGTAATGGGTGTCACATTATTTCATAGATCACTCAATTATCCATAACTTGATGTGATATGAAGCGCTATGATACATAATAAGCAATATTTCTATTTATGTTATCCCTCCTAAAATTCTCTTTGAAATTTATAAACATCATTGTAATTCAAATATGAATATGTTATGATAAAATATTAGCATCTTATGATATCTCATTATTAAAATCATGTATCTATGGAAGACATATATGGTCCTTGAACCTTATCATTCCATCATAATCAATATTTAACTTGTGAACATTTAACATATTCTTCTATAGATCCATGTATTCCATCTGTGACTCATTAATGTTTACTAATATAAATTGATCAATAATAATTTGAGAAAGATGTTAGTTCTCTACTTCTTTTAAGATGTCATTATCCATCATTTACATATAGAAAATATCATATTACTTATGGTCCTCAACATAGATAAGATAGAATGACCCTTTCAACATAGGGAATCTCGAACCTTGTTCACTATCCCACAGTGGAAATGTATTAAGAAGTCATAAATATTATTCAACTATCACCATCCTCTCTAGAATATATTTATATATTTTTGAATTAATATATACTTTACACTATAGTGATTAGTATATATGTCACAAATTTCTCAATAAATATAACACAACTATATAATAAATTATAAAATCACCATAGAAATCTCCAAATCCAGATTTGGGTAATTTTTCTCCTAAACCTTCAATTTTCCTTAGGAATAAGTTGTAACCATATCATTATAGAAGATACAACATCCAAATATATTCTTATATGAATCATTATAGATTAAAAAACCTTATCCATAAAAAGTTAATGTAACCATAGTTGCACTAACTAACATTTTCTTCAGTTAATTGAAATTTATTCAGGTCATTTTTTTCCAAAAGAACATGGATACCTTCCATGTTAACAATGTGATTTGATAAAATTTTCTTTTGAAATTATACAAAAATAAATAATAATATTAATTAATACCAAGAAAACTATGGATTTTAGTTACTATGGTTGGTCTCATAACATATTCAATAATTTTTTCCTTTGATGGGTCTATAGATATATCCTCTCATTAGATTATATGACCCAGAAATAAATTTATTTTTTGA
This sequence comes from Viscum album, assembly GCA_963277665.1. Classification (NCBI taxonomy): domain Eukaryota; kingdom Viridiplantae; phylum Streptophyta; class Magnoliopsida; order Santalales; family Viscaceae; genus Viscum; species Viscum album. The sequence goes on along the minus strand of OY728151.1, from coordinate 495,297,688 downwards.
GAGATTCCCACTTGGTTTAATTTTAATACACCTTATGGTTCCTTAAGGAATTCAACACTATTCTCAAATGATATTCATGATCTTAAAACCCTTAAATGTAACTATAATATAATTATAAATACTATAAAAACCCATCAAGGGTAATATTTGAAGACTATATTCGTTAAATACATAAAATATATGGGAAATTATTATAACCAAATTGACTCAAAATATATTCATAGTTTCGATTCCTTATACAGAATATTGTATTAGGTATGTTCTTTTTCTAGGCTAAATTTATGATATATAGAATAAACATGAATCCAAGAAAAGTATTGACCTACATGAAGTTGATAAAATATGTCAAAAATACTAGTTATAGAATATAAATTATTTACTGTGATCCTATTTAGTTCCTAATAATTAATTAAGAGTCTCATTAATCCATCATTCTTATTAACCAATTCAATAGGTTCTTCTTATATTGGTACAATTGGTTGAATCAATATCTTGTTATGATTTTCCTTGAGTTTCTTTATCACTTCATGAAAATAAAATGTTTCTATTCAATATGGAGCCTTTGAAATATGTGTATCACCAATCAGTACTTCTATGAAAAAACTACGTCATGATTTGGTGGAATTATTTGAACTCTTATAGAAAACCAATAAGAAAATCATACACAACATGCATATTTTCTATGTTTTATTTCTCCTTGTCCATCATAGATAATCACCATTTTTTAATTGTAATCTATAAACATAAAGATATTTCATTTCAATTTAATGTTCATAATTATCTTTACACTAATAGATGATCATCGGTTTTTTCAAAATAACAAATGATCCTTTACATCCCTATAAAAAGTTGTTTGATTTATGTACATAAATAAAATAAATCCTTACGATAAAATCACAATCATATTGGGGGGATACCAAGTTATGAAAGAATAAAATTCCCACAATAATTATCCTATGTTTAATCAATTAATAGATGTGTGCTCACCAATCCATTTTGTGTTTTTTCAAATAATTCATTATATAATAATGTAGGATATGAATTAAAATTTTAAAAGACATTTCCTGATATAATGGAATTAATATATCTTATATTAAATAAGTTACTTTGATATTTTATCATACCTACCACCTTATCATAGTCATTGTTCTTTCTTTAATACCTTGAAAAATCCATAATGATTAGAATGACCATCTTGAATCATTTATCAAATTGATTTTACATATAATCATGAACATATTTCATATTATTTATATATCATGAAGACTTATTTTAAATCTATTTCACCTTATGTTCAACCAATGAAATACATGATCATAAACAAATCATTAGGACGATATCCCATACATATAATATCCCTATGATGAAAACCCTAACACTAGTAGCCAAGAGTTTTTGTTGATATTATTATATTGGAATATAATATAAGAAATCACAAAATTAAAGACCTAACAATTTTGTAATCTTGGTAAAAAAGATACTTATTTTAAATTCACATTCTAATAGAAAACATAAAATTAAAAAAATAATTGAGAATTACATTTTTCCCTTAGCATATCTCAGAAAATAAAACACAAGAAACACCATAGTATCATTGGGAGATAAAATATCCGATGTCAGATTTTTAGTCATGTTTTGAATAAAAAATTTTCTATTATGAATAAATGAATCATGATAAATATGGGAAGGTATATAATTGAAACAAATTCCATTTAGTCAATAATATTAACATGAGGAATAATATGTTTGGAATAACTCATTATTAAAAATATTATATATATGTAATCATCTGAGTGTGAATATAATCCACATATATTCTATATAATCAAATAATCATATAGACATCAATTACAATGCTCAATAAAAGGGAATAAATAAATAAATACATATTAAACATAATTTTATATCCATTCACAAGTGACCTGATATATATTTGAAAAAACCCATTTAATTCGGCCAACTAATTTATCTCATGAAATATACAGAAGAATCATTGGGTAATATATCTACTGGAAGAACCAATCAGGTTTTTAGTTCAATGAATTCTTTATATTAAAGGGGTGAAACATAATTATACTAAATATTAATATTGAAAAAACGACATATGAAATGTCAATATGAATCCCAATAATTAATCATATTTATAAACCATATTGAGTAATATGGTTAATGGTAGTGAAATTTTTCACCCCCTTTCAAAAATATCATAGTCAATATGGTTAAATTATAAATATGGTATCAATACAAAATATATTAATTTAATCATAAATATAATAATTGGTTTTTTGTAGATAAATAGATATTCTATATGAATATCTATTAATTTATTCATGAGAAAGAAAACTCTATTACTAGAAAAATCTACATTTAAAACTAAATTGTCAAAAAATATTTTGAAAATTAATTTTAAATTTTTTTTCATTTAAACATATAAAGGATTCAGTAAAAAATTGACTGTTCATGATGGTGAATAATTGCATAAATCTCATACATGATGAAACGATGATTTCATTTACATTTTTAGTAAAATACAATGGGTTTTTTTTTGGAAAATGGCATGAAGATTACAGTATTTTTTTCTATAAAATATATAAAAAGGGGGAACAATTAATTTTATAAAATATTTATTGTATTCTGAAAACATTTTTAAAATAATTTTAAGAAAGTATGGTTTGTGAAAAAAAAAAATTCGATTGAAGAGATAAATGATGTCAGGTTATATAAAAAAATATCAATCAATTTAATTACTAAGGAGAGGTAAAAATTAATTTTACCTCAATAATCCATTATTAAATATATTAGAATAAAATTATTGTATTTTCATATTCAAAAATCCAATAAATTACATTAATTTTATTTCATGTATAAACAATCCTAACTAAAATTATATAGAAACATGAAACTCCAACCACGAAAGTAAATTAAGAATTGTAAGCTTCATAAAGAAAATAACATCAAATAAAAAATTTGTTTTCAATATTAAAATTATATTGATTACATAAAATATAAAAATGGGATTTATATAGAAAACTTAAATTAATAAGTGATTAATTAGGCATGTGTCTCACTGAATTAAAAGTGAAATGAAAAATTTGTTACCATAATTATAATTTCCAATGTATGTGTTTAGACCTCCAATATATTAAATAAGGGACTATTATAAATCTATTAACTAACCACAAAAAAATATGTGACACCATATATTAAAAAAATAAACCTTTTATAATGTTTATATTTTCCTTTTGTTGTTAAAATCATTATTTCGCGGTAATTGCTTCATTTTTCATGTCTGTTTTGGTTTAGTAATTTTGTTTCATTTTTATTGATCACGATACCATCATATCAATATTTTTTAACATTTATTAAATAATATATATATTCATTACATATGGACTTATCATAATATATTGGTGTTAATGATAGAAAATTTATTACACATTTCATAGATGTACTAAGTAGTACATACTCATGAATAATGTTTCCATTTTTCATGACATATTGAATTAAATGAAAATAACTTCTTATTTTCCATTATAAATTATTATTATTTTATATATATAATTTATATTAATCAAATCTATCTTCGTTATCATCCACATAAATATTAATAAGAAAGTAGTTCAGATCACTATGGGGAGGATGTAGTCCAGACATATGTATGAGGGACATTATTATAACGGGATCCACACATCAGATACATGGTCCCATTATTTCCTCATATGAAATGGGTGAAAATTACACCTAAAAACTCATATTTAAACAACCAAATGAAAGGTAGAGTACTTATCCAAATTAAAAACAAAATCATATAACATCCAAACATAGGTGAATGTTATCAACAAAATGTATCATGAGTCAAACTGTCCATAAACCATCTAGATTTATAACAATGATAGTATCGTTAGGGTATCTCCCCATTTAATCATATGTAACATCAAATAATGTCATAATATATGGATAATAAATATTAAAGATCATTGGGAACATTTCCTGGGGAAAATAAAAAAACTTTGAAAATCACTACTTCGTATTATAACTAGAAAATTCATAAAATGTTGGGAACATAATTTATATTGGATATTACTTTTAAAAACTAATTATTTATTGAATATTAGGATAAAAATTTTCTTTAAAAATAACTTTGAGAAAATACAAAACAAGCTTTAATGAAATGAAATTCACGACAGTGAGTAATTCTATACATGTCATATAAGTTAGAAATAACATTCCTTTTACAATGTAAAAAAGTTACAAAATTTCCCACTTAGATTAAGAAAATAATATTACTTTGAAATAAATTTGAAAAAATTTTTAAATGTGTATAAATTTATCTTTTAAATCATTTTGAGAATTCAATTTTTATTTGAAAACATGGTTTTGGAATAAAAATTACTTTCTGATGAAGAGAGAAATAATTTTAAAATTTTATAAAAATAATTTTTTCATCATTTTATGTAAAAATGTTGAGGATATTTTTACAATTAATTATGAATAAAATTATTAATGATTGGAGAGTAAAATAGACTTATTTTCTGATAGGAATGTAATATAATTACCCAAAATGAGACTTAATAAAAAAAATATTGAATAATGAGAAGATTATGAATAGAAGCTTACCAAATTTGTACATTGTGAATCAAAAGCCCCTTTAATGAGATAAATATAAATTAAAAATTAAATAAAATAAAGATATATAAATTTTTGATAAAAAATTTAAAAAAAATAATTATGGACAACACACAAGAGAAATAATTTGAGAATAAGGATTATGTTTCTTGGAAGTAAAAGTGGGGAGAGAAAACATTACATTAAGTCTAACTCATCAGGTCAATTATTTATCTTCCTACATTATAAACATATATTAATTATTAAAATTCTGAATAAAAAATTCCACGTATATTATTTATTTTAGTTATCTTATTACCATGTAATATATGATTACATAGTCAATTTTGTTTATGTCAAATGTTTCTAGGATTTTTTCGTTCTGTCTCAGAAATAACATAGGTCAGTAGACTATGGACCATGAAGTAATTATATTTACATATAAAAAATAATAATGAAATATTTATCATAATTATTCATAACTATTTTTTTAAAACAAATCATGAATGGTGGTTATGGAAAACTGACAACATTACATTCCTGGAGATAATAGCAAGTACGTACATGTGACAAACTATTCAATTTTTCAATTATCCCAATTGAAAGAAGGTATATAATATTTTATCATTCAATAATTATCATAAAATAATATATATTCCATTTTATTTTTAGAAATATACTAAAATATATCATATATGTTTTATGGTGATGAAAATAGAGTGAAAATTATTTTTGAAGGTGATAGTCCACAAATACATGAGAAACACTACCATTTTTTAGTGTAAGAAATAAAATTTTATATAATATATTATATTGAAAAAATTTTCATTAATACCAAAATAATTTCATATATATATCATTTATATTCCATTACATTATCTTTACCACATTCAGTGTAAAAAATTATTGATTATGGAACCACATCTCTTTGTGCGGTTTGTAGTGACTCGAATATTCTATGTATTATTTTTGGATATATTATGGATTATTTTTAAGACCATGTACTAAGAAAAATTAAAATTCCAAGGCCTTGTATGGATAAAATAGGTTTTTGAAATATATTAAATATATTTGATATCCCAATTGCAAATTTTTTCTGTAAAAGTGAATTATCATCTAAACGGGGGTCTAGATTAGAAATTTTACGGAAAAGTTCAGTTCAGAATCTGTGTTTTAGACAGTGAAGGACATAACATTTTTTCAATAGGGAAATTGTGGAAATTGATTTATTGGCGTTAAAAGAATAAAATATTTATTTTATTGATTTTATTTTATTTAACTAATGCAACGACCTAACATATTATTTTAAAAAATAGTTACGGGGAAATCCATGGATTAGCTTTAGAAACAAAGAGATATAGAGGACCGTTGGAGATCCACCAAGATATATTCCCTTGGAATATGTTGACTGGATCGATGATTGATAGAGGGTGCAAGATGTAATTAGAGGTTCTCTCGAACAATCATGGAACATCTCCATTCTTTATCAGTGATTGATCTGAATCGAGGTATGATGCTTATTGTATTTAGTTTCATTCTTCATTTTATATCTCTATGAGGATCATGGATCATTAACACAACAAATTGATATGTGGATCGTGTATATTTCAAGATGGGATTATTGCATTTGTTTACTGTAATAACTTATTTTTTATTATTTATTATTCATTTTCATTATAACAGTGACATATTGATGTTGACACAAATATTGGATAAGGTTTTTTACTCATTATTGAGATTGTGAATCTCCCCCATTTTTTCTTTCAATCATTGTGGGAATTATTAATTGGCCCATAATTCCATCCATACCATAAATAATTGAACGTTGTGCACCAATTTCTTCACAAAATGGTTCTAAATTGTAGATATAGTCTAAACAAAACATGATGGTGGTGTGATGGTGAAAGAAGCGAAGACTTAGATGGTTTTGGATACCATATTTATTTTTCTTCGGTTCAAAATGAAGAATGATGTACAAATCTATATTCAAAATGGAATGACGGGTCCAATATCAGTGTTAGATAATTATGAGGTTAAGATGACAATGTCCCTTGGTTCCTATGAAGGGTGACAGTGAACTTGTGACTGGAGGAGTGACAGAAAAAGCATGGACTAGATTTATATATCCCACATTATCCACACTTCACAATGTGTAACATGGATCCACATGTTTTGTGGGACCCTATTAGGGGAGGATAGTGTTTTAGGAAGATGATTTTTATCCCATGGTGTGTGAGATTGTCACATGGTGTGTGACGCCTCTCCAAATGATTGACATGTACGACGATGGATAATCGAACATGGACATGTCTATAAGGGCACATGCACATCATGTAATCCCACATAAACATAGATTGGAAAGTTTCACTTGGGAATATACATGAACTAGTACATGGGATGAAGTACACATGAAACTGCATGCTTTGTAAGGAAAAAAAAAACACAAACATGGCACAAGATATTTACGTGGGCAGGACCCATGGTCAAAGGGGAACAACATGTAACTCTACTACATGTTGTGTAATTTATTGAAGTTTTTAAATACCTCTTATCCTATATATCATTGGAAAGTATCTATAGGATAATTTAACCATATAAATTTCATTAGAGATAGTATAGAATCACCTCTTACTCATATGAAATCGATCCCTTCACAAGGAAATATTGGGCAGAGTTGTTGTAATTCATTCGTGAGGCCTAAAGTGAGCTCTTAAATTCATCTTTTTTACCCTAAGTGGATTTACAAGAATCATCATGACCTAAACTATGTGGGATTAGATACTCAGTTAGTGTGTTAATCATTATTGAGGTTTTATTATAGATTATGGCCTTGGGAGTGCTCATATTATATGTATTATCTCACTTGCAATTTTTAACATATAAATCTTATGGAAAGACCCGATGAGAACTACCTCTTAGATTAATTTCACCAGTGTTCCCAGACTCATGGATTATGTTCTCTTAGATGATTTTTATATTGAATTATTGAGCTAGAATATATTTCTGGAATTATAGTAGTTGATTACCTTTAAACTATGTGTCATTATAGAGTATATCTAGTTATTTATGATATATGAATTACAGAAACATCTTGTATTGATAATATTTTTATCCCATTTTTGTAATATTTTTAGTGAATGGGGTGTCCAAATTGGTATTGTTATACTCACCCCTTCATGGTAATTTCCTATATGTGTTGGGTCTTCATGTTAATGATTGATATTTTGAAAAATTATTAGATAGACCAGCACTAGACAGTTCTTAGAGAGACTAGACAGAGAAAGGTGTGTTCCTTTAGTATCATTCCAATAGTCCATACCTATCATTTCAGGTTGGAATTATTTTTAGAATCCTTGTGGTGGGTTTATATTTTTTTTTATAATCCTATAATTCATGACATACTATGATTGTGGGATTTAGATGTATCCATTAATGGTTGTTCAGTTGTTTTTACATTTCATCATTTTATGTTCTTAGAATTTTGTTCTTGTGCACATGAACATATGATAAGGCCTCTCATGTAAGTTATATTCTTATTTGAGACTAGCCTCTATCCCTATCCAATTGGAGGAAGTCATGGGGAGTCACGTAACGACCCCTATAAGTATGAGTGATGAAAGAGTGGTATCATAATAGTTACTTATATCTTATGATCATAGTCAGTGAGAATGGTTTGGGGTAAAATTTAAAGTGTCTCAAGTTTTATTTTTTTTCCACGAACTCTAGTGTTGGGGTAGTGACCAATGTGTCCTTACAATAGGACTCTGATCACCTCTTTTTGAATTGGTACCTGATGGAATTGGTTATTTGGAAAAAATGTTATATGGATAATATCGGATTGGGTTTTTAATTCCATGTCCATAATGAGAATTCTCTCCAGATATAGTCATTGAATGAGGTAAATAATATTTACTTTCAAGAGATCTATGTGATGTATTCCAGTTAGGATTCAATGTCATGATCATAAATATAATCCCTTATGTGGTGAGTAATTGATATAGGGACCAGATATATAGATGTTACATCCAGGTGGTTCTCCTTCTATACCACCACCTATAGATAGGTTGATGGTACCCGTGGTACCAGTGGATGAGGTACATATTTTGAGCGCACAACCCGAGTTTCAACAATAGAGACCCCCTATGAAACAATGATAGGATGATCCTTTGGAGTTCGAGAACTGGAATGATGTGGTGACATGGGTATTCTATGCGGTGGGGACTCTATATGATGAGATGGTGGTCAAAGTGGTGATCCTTCTTCAAGGATCAACTGGATGATGGAAGGGATTTGAAGAACCTGGATTATAATGGGGATAATATAGCATTGTGAGACTTTGAGAGACTATATATAGACTATTTCTCTCTCACTATGTTGAGGGATGTATATATACTATTAATTTTTCATCTCTAGTAGGGAATCATGATGTTAGTTTAGTATTCGTCAAGGCATAACAACCTATCTAGGTACTTGATAGATAAGATTTGGGAGTAGTTCTTAAGAGATCCAACATTCGAATGAGGGATTCATAAAGATATCTTAGCCAGGTTTATTGCAATTTTCCATCCTACATATATTGGGGTGCTTCAGATATCACTTGTGACTGAGAGTTTCTGGGAAACATCAATACCACAAGTGGTTTCTAGTAGTGGGAAAGCATGAGTAGAGACCTTAATAACATAGAGCTTATATCAGTATCAGGGACCTAAAAATGCATATTGATTCAGGAGTAGGTCCCTAAAAATATGGTCTAGAATTCAGGGATCACATGATGGGTCTAACTAGCCAAGATAGTGGCAGGGATACACATGTGATGATAGGGGATATATTGCATGAGATTTTATGACCCTTCATATAGAAAATAGAGTGACCATGGATGGGATTCTGAGGTAGGGGAAGATGTAGTGGTAGAAAGGTTCTCATGGAAGAGGATTTATAAGAGGATATGGGAGATATTATTGAGGTGTTTTATGATTTGACATGCTACCACCATCACCCCAAAGCAATCCATGCCATGCTCTCAGAGATAGAGGACTTGAGAGGGGATAACTATCGGAGGTCAAAGAATATGACCTAGAGTCTTTGTGAATTATTATATGTATGGTTAATGTTTTTTCTATAATAGATTTAGTATTTATATAAATGGATGATATTTATTCCTTTCTTTATACCTGTGTATTTTGATTCTTTGAGATTCGGGTTGAGTAATTGGCTTGACACTTATTTTTGTATACTCCCTTTGGAGAAGACATAACGATCAAAAATTTTGGCTAAAGTGTGACATGAAAATTGGATGTGAGAGTTTTTATTTGTATCTTTGTAATAATTATTAATCCTTATGAATTCATCATAGGTATGGTCTATTTATATAGATTTCATACCTAGATTGATTTTTTTAGGTTGAGGATGTGGTGTGTCCATAGTGACAAACCTATGTTTTCCATTTTGGGTGTAAAGGAAACCGAGGTAGAACATGATAGACACATAAATAAGTGGGTGAATCCAATTACTCATCTGTTGGATATAATGAACCATATTATGTTGAATGTTATAAGTTTCCAGGGCCCTGTAGTGGTGGAAGATTATAAGGATATTCCAGGATTAAATCCAAAACAAGAGACAGACTTCTATATTGATCTACACTATGGGAAAACAATATTACATATTGTCCATAATATATGAGGTAACCTATATATATTCTCAATTTTAGGTGTAGTTGGAGGAATTATCGAAGAAAATACTTGTTTGATCCAATTTTTCATCTTGGGTAGGCCCTGTTTTTTTTAATAAGGAAAACAAGATCTTGAGATTATGTGTTTTATATTAATGATTAATCTAGGTGACCATAATGAATAAGTATCCACTACTCTGTGTTGATGAACTCTTTAATCAGTTAATATGGGTATAATGGTTTTTGATGGTTCACCTTAGGCCATCTTATCACAAGTTGGGAGTATGAAATTAGGCTATACCAAAGATGACATTTTGATGTCGGTACGATCGCTCTGATTTTATGGTTATTCCCTTTGGCATGAAGAATTCACTAATAGTGTACATGGGACTCATGAAATATATATTTCATCCCTTCATACATTGATTTGTGGTAGTATTCATCGACTATATCCTTTTGTACTTGGAATCCTAGGAGGATCACATGAGATAGTTGAGGATCATTTTTGACATACTATGAGAGAACTAATTTCAATAATATCTCACAAAGTGCTAGTTGCAGATACATGAATTCCAATTTTTGGGTCATATTAAGTAACAACCCGAGTACATATAAAATAAATTGTTTTCATTCTAGAATTAAATAGTCAAATACATTATAAAGGTACAACGATAGAAGTGGAATTTATTGAAATTAAAAGATTTCTACTACTTTAATAGTAACCTCAACTATGAGAGTATAAATGAAACTTATTTATCTGAAGAGTTTAATAATGATATATTTATATCTTGGAATATGAAAATAAATTTTTTGGAAATGATAAATTTAGTGTTGGTCCTTTTGAATGTCATAAATTTTTATTTACAATTTTGTAATTAATGTAATGATTTAAAAGAAATTATATTTTCCTAAAATAGATTCATAAATTAAAATTTTGTTGTATTTTGATTATATAATAATTTTATGAGACCTTAATTAATTTTTCAATGTGTGATAAAATCAAATATATGTTTAAAGATAGTATTTTTCAAATAAATTATGTTTTTAATTAAAAATTAAATTTCACATATTTATAACATTAATTGAAAAAATTGGAGTTCATTTTTTGATTCTATAGGTCATAAAATTGGTATGGTGAATTTTAGGTATTTTTCTAACATAATTGAAATTTTTGTGAAGAGTAAAAAATGATAGTTTTCTTTACATATACATTATATGGAGAATACACTATTCCTTGATTCATCACTGGTGTAAGAACTGTAATCTCGAATAATCCTTCATTATTTTAATATATTTAGTGACAATTCTCAAATTATTCATATTCATGAGCCAAAATAATAAACTAATGAATATAATAATGAAGAAACGCCCCTCTCTTCCACTAAAAATACTGCCACACATCACCTATTCTCATCACATATAAAATCCAAATGATTGTGTAATTTCTTCCTAATCTATTCCCAAGACCCATCCCCACATCTATGACCTTTTGAACTCACCAATAAGAAAAAACTAAGGGCCTTCATAAGGTTCTTAAAGAGAAGTATTCAGGAGGTAAAACCCCCATTCATTTTATTTTATTTTTTTCAATTTTTTTTCATTTATTTTATGTTCTTCAACATCCCATATCCACATGGATTGAAAACTAAATAATATTATATATATTGAAATTTTATTATTTTGATGGAAAAATTCATCATCAATGTTTTCCTCCACCTCATTTTATTCTAAAAATTAGAACATCGTTCGTCATGTTCAGATTTACCAAAATTTTGGATGATACACATTCATTTTACATTAGAGCCTTCAAGGAAGGTCATAAAACCATTAATATGGCTAAATAATATTTTATTATACATATTATAATTTATTTAATGTTATGAAACCAATATGTACACATGATATTGAATGAAATGATATAAGTTCATGATGATCATCAAAACCTCCCAAAAAAATAGAATCATTTTCATTATGTTTTATATAATAACTCATTATCAAATCAGAAAACAAAACCATATATGGTATCATTTATAAATTTTAAAACATATTAACTCCATTTTGCTCCACTTTTAGAGTTTTTCTTCCATTTGACAAGAAAATCCATAATAAAACAACCATGGAAACCATGAAATAAATGCACATGAAACAATGAAAATAACAAATTATTATTAACAAATGAAAGGAACAATATTATAATAATATCATTTAAGTAATTATATAATTAATGATTTTATTAATATATTAATTACACTCTTTAAACCATTATATAAGAGTTTTGAAAATTATTGAAGTAATACAAACACGAGGATATAGAATTCTTAACCCAATTTCCTTTCTTTGGGTTGACATTCAACTCCATCGATTATGTAATATGAATATTATTTATGAAATAAATTTTGAATATATTTTTTATGAGGATTTATACTGTATTCACATATTCCAATGTTTTTATCAATTACTACTTTAATTATATGATATTTATATGTGACTTTTCTTTAAAAATCAACATTTAAATTTCTTTTTTTTAAAAAATTCTTAAGGAATGTATTTATGAATTTATTCATATTTTATGATTATTTTTCGGTTCTTGTGATTTTTTATGAGGATTTTTGGGGCATATATCTCTATCAAATGTGTTCGGTATGGATATATTGGTGGTTGATCACATGGTTACACTAAGTGTAACTATGATGGTTACACTATAAGGTACCCATGAAGTTATTACTGTACGGTAGCCATGAATGTTAATTTGTAAGGAATCCTTGAGGGTTACAAATTATATTGTAGAGATGAGGGTTATGATCTTATTTAACTAATTCCCTAATTTAAGTTTATGGTATTTATTATGATTTGTTTTATGGAAATCTCTTGTTTTCCCAAAGTAACTATATGATACTTATTGGGTGAGAAGTGTGTCCATGTGAAAATAATTTTATATGTTTTCAAATATTTATAGAATAATGATTTATATCCTTTATTATATTTCTATTATTGATATTTTTTTGCTCATACCTTGTTTTAAAATATTTTCCATTAGGTTGAAGGATGATTAAGAGAAAAGGAAAAACCAAGATGAACGTTGTGAAGACGTTTCATGTGAAAATTTAACGTTTTATTAAAAAAATTCATTATGGATGAAATGTATAATATTATAGTTGTAACCACATTATATTCTTATGGATTGATATGTATGAATTTTTTCCTAATTATTTAAAACTATAAAATAAATATATCTTTGGGAATGTAAAAAATTTAATTATAAATAATTTACATGATTATGAAATGTTTACGGTCAAGTCGTTATAGGTTGTATAAAATAATGGTATAGATAAATTTAGGGGTTAGGATGATGTTAATTGAATAAAAATAAATTATTTACAACTTAATGTTATGTTGAAATGGTATTGTATTTAAACATTACAATGCCTCTACATCTCATATACATGTGTTCAGAACGGTTTTATGCATAAGAAACATGGAAGCTAAAGTTGGAAGGAACTGAGAGGATTATATCATTCTGATCTAATAACCTAAAATGGTAGGGATTGTCATTGATCAGTTTTCTATAGTAATGAATAACCTACCACAAGAACTATATGGTGGTGGAATCCGTGTATGCGAATAATCAAAACTATCAAAAAGAAACATGATGATAATGGAACATTTTTTGAGGAAAAACACTACTTGTTTTGGTGGATCATTTGACCATGTGGTGGATGAAGGGATGATTAAATCCCTAGAAAATATATTATATTTAATGGGATGTTCATATAATAAAACGGTTAGCTTTTATATTGACCTTTTTAAAGGTTAATATTACTAATGTTGTTCAATGATCAATAATATCAAAGATATGATGAGATTAATTCCTTGGAATGGATTGAATTTATGATCCTTTTCCTAGAAAAATATTTGAATAATCTGGGTTGAATTATGATTGAAAATAAATTCATGAAATTTAAATACAAGGATGAAGATTAAGTGTCCTTGTATGAAGAAAATGTAACCCTGATTGGAAATTAATGCTCTAAATATTATACATGATAGTAATAGAAAAATAAATCATTTTTTTTCAGAATTGATGCCAATATACCGAAGATAAATTACCACCCAAGAATTAAAAAGTTACGAGAAACTTATTTGAGGTGATAATTGGGTAGAAATGGAGTTTCATGATGTAAGAACCCAAACGTTCTTTTCAGCTATATGACCCTTGTTTGATGCATTCCATGGTAACATAGTTATGGGTGATGAATGGGAGAGTTGGGAGAACATTGAATAAAGTTTTGAGGAAAAGGGGAAGTCACATGGGCATCGCACAATTTGTCAAACCATGCAGCCAAACCATGTGTTGAGGGTCTTCCGAGGCAGTGGCTAACGCGTGGTTAGCACACTGTTTGTCTAACCGGGCAAGAAGACCGTACGGGCACTTAAGTGAGATTCTAAAAACGTGTATCTCACATGCTTTTTCCTCTAAGTGGATTTTGTTTCTTCCTAAGCAGCTATAACTTAGGATTTTTGTTCTCCTAAGGTCAAAGAAGGTTCTCCCATATTTCCGAAAGTGATCTGAAAGATTCTTTGAGTCAATAAAAGCCGGATTCTTGAGCTATGTAGACGTTCATCATTGTTATTGTTCAATTTCTTAAATCTACATAGACATACTTCTCCGCTTCTCTTGATTTCATAGATCTACACCCGTTATGGGAAGATCTTAGTGTTTGGATGACAAGGTTGATGAGTTTTGGTCTTGGTCTTGTTAGGAGAAGATATCTAAGGTGGGTTCTTGGAGAATCAACCCGATTTTCTTGTGCATTCTTCATTTGTGGGGGTTTTCGTCAAAAACTTTGTGGTAGGTGGTTTGTACCTTTCTATTAGAAGTCCTTGAGTTTTATGTGAAAGATTACCCAATACCCATGAACAGGGTATTCCTTGTTTACCATTTTAGCCCTTTTTTTCCTATTATGCTTGTATTCTTGAGTAGATGATAATTAATAGTGAATAGGGTAAATTGCTATGCTTTGGCTGTGTTTCCCATGCATGTTTTTCTTGTTTGACCATTGGGTATAGTTTCCCTGTTAGGCGACTATTTAATTTCCCATTCCCAGTATTGTAGGATGGTGTGACTATTGTTCTATTATGATGTTATGCTGTTGAATTCTATCCAAGTTGTTCTTGAGGGTTACCTTAGCCGAAATGCACAGCTACACTTGCTTGGATTACACAGGTCCGTGAGAACCTAGTGTATAGACCATAGGGAGAATGGACATTCAGGGCTTCTACAGAGTGTCTTTATAATTTTATGATGTGATACCACAAGAAGAATTGACATTGAGTGCTTTCTAACAGTGTATGTAGTTCCTCGACGTGGGCCATAGAGGGAATGTGATGTAAGTGCTTCCCTAGAGCACCTTTAGTTACGATACGAGACTATATGGGGGAATTGACAGCGAGTGCTTCCTCAGAGAGTCTATGCTTAAGCTAAACGAGAGGGGTTAGACTGAGTGTACTGCCCAGAGGGTTTCTTGTACTTGATAGGTATTACTAGAGGGGTTAGACTGTGTGTGCTACCCAAAGGGTTACCTGTTGTGTTTATCTTCTTGTTTAGTTGTTTCATGATAATGAAACTGTGGATTGCTTATGGTTGAGTACCTTCCTATTTACCGTTTCCTGTACTTTTACCTACCATATTCTCATTGATTGTAAGGGACAGATCTCATGGTGGTTTCCTACTAGGATTAGTCTCACACCGTGTTTGGGCCATGCTTTTGGCCCCAAACATATTATATTGTTGCAGGTATAGACAAGGGAAAGGGCCCTTCTACCTCAGGTACTTGACATGCTGTGGAGCTCGAGAGCACAAGACCAATCTTAGTCTTGTGATGCTATGGATCTGATTACTATTTTTCTTTTGTAATTGGTTTAGTACTTTATTTCAGCATTGTGCTTTGTTACGCTGCTTTCATAGACATATGAATCATGTGTCATTTTATATATATATGTTCTCTAGTTATTTCTATCAGTTTTATCGTTTTATTTTGGTATGATATTATTTCTTCTTCCATTCTTGTATGTATTTGTTTACTTCAATTGTGTACTCTGACAATGAAGACCTAGTTTCCCCACCATCACACCCAATGCCCTCTCTTCTAGTCAGCAGCCTCTGGTGTTCGGTGAAATGCACTTGAGGCCATGTGACCAACCAGGTACGGGGTGCCTCTGGGTGGCTTCCAGAACCGAGGCATTACAAAGTGGTATTAGAGGGATTTTTTTACTTGACTTACTGTTTGGAGCTTATAGTCAAGCATAGGACAAAATAGGTAATTGGTAAGAAATTGTGTCTAGGAGTAGCTGGCCCGTGTACAGGGAAAAACCAATTTACCTCGTTAATGAAATTTTCTGGTTTTGTATGTTTATGGTTGCCTTGATTTTCATCGTTAGGTGACTCACATGTTTTTGTGCTGGTTATTATTAATGTTATTGAGGCTCTATTTCTATTGCAACCTGGTGATATGAGGGTATTCCATCTCATGCATCATATAAGAACTTGCCAGAAATTCACATGTCATGCATTTTTTCCATGCCATATAAGGTAAATTAGTGATTGCATGTTGTTGTGACTGGTGTTGTTCTAGACATCCATGCTGTTGTGATAGATGAAATGATAGAATACTTGCTGTCTGATAAGGTATTGTTTGCATAATTTGTTATTTGAATGAACGCCAAACTTTGGTTCTTGAGGTGTTATGGGACCTCATGGACCAGAATTTGGTGGATCATTGACTTGTTGTTCTTGTTTATGACATGTATAAGATGCCAAGATATGATTTGCGGGGAGTATGGGCCCCAACAGATCAATATTTAGCACTCAAATGTTCATTTTCAGTGTTTTCTAGAATTCAGAGTAGTTTCCGAGGCTTACTGTTCGGAAAAACCAAGAATACACAGCGTGTAGTTATGAACACACGCCGCGTGTCCTTCTGTTTGGGAAGGAACAATTTTTCTTCCTAGTACACGTCATATCTGGAACGAACATGCTGTGTAGTGTTGTTTAGTAGAACCATGTGGGTTAGTCATGTAGAAGGAATTAGGAAGGGGAAGAGAAATCAAGTACACGCTATGTGTTTGGGGTGTTAGACGATCAGTTTTGGCAGACGTACATGCCCATTTGAATGAATTAAGAGAACACACCGTGTATAGGAAATACAAGCCTTGTAGTCATGTTTTGCAAAACATGAATGTTTTATTTCTCCTTTTTCCTTCTTGTACTTTTAGTTTTCAGTCCATGATAATCATGATCAACGGTGTGAATTTGACCTTATAGAGTCATGCCACGGAGATGTCATCCGGTCGTACAACAGTTTCAAGGTGGTGATCAAACACCGGATATGGCTGATCAGGGACCACCTGCAGATCCCCAAGTTGTGCCAGCTTTAGCATTAGCTGTTGTACTTAACATGGGTGCTGATGCACTGTTCAGGGAGGGCTTTGTGAGGATGATACAGACCTTTCAGGGAGAGACGCCGCCTACCCCGTCGATGGCTGAAATGACGTGGGTCTTCCTATAGCAGAATCTTCCCACTATCTCAGGGGAAATAGGACCTCGGGCTAGCTATAGAGTCATGGATAGAGGCCATGCTGATGATATTTGAGCATCTAGAGACACCTCTAGAGAGGAGGGTCAAGATCTCTACCTATATTCTTCGGGACTCTACCAAGAGGTGCTGGGATGCGATCTCATAGGTGTGATGCCAATAGGTTTTGGCATGGGAGGAGTTTCAGCACATCTTCTATAACTAATTCTATCCAGATACCTTGAGGGCCGATCGAGCCCGAGAGTTTCTGAGTCTGGAGCAGGTTACTCTTTCTGTTATGTATTATTCATCCCGCTTTACCGAGTTATAGAGCTTTATGCCTATTCCAAGAGTTGATCTGTTATTCAAGGAAAGGATGTTCAAGGATGGTCTATGGAACGACATCTGATCATATGTGAACATATTTCGGTTGACTTCTATCGTCAACCAGGAGCTAATCACGAAGCACAATTTGAGGGATTCCGGAGTTGTGAGCCAGGGTGGCTTGATATCTAGAGTTAGAATTCCACTTACTAACAGTAGGAATCCCCACATGGAGTCTTCGCGTGGTGATCCAAGCAGGTGAGACACTTCTCCTGGTAGCTAGGTGGTGTGCTACCAGTGTGGGAAGAGTAGGCATATGTGGCCTCAATGCTCGAGATACCCAGTGGAGTGTCGATCAGGTAGCAAGATGGGTCACCTTCAGTGCTACTGTCAGATCTTCTCACCAAAAGCTGGTGACATGGGTTCTTCTATGTCTCCTCATTTGGGAGAAGCACCACCGGTTTCTCACCAGTCAGGGAACATGAGTTCTTATGGCCATTCAGGCTGAGGTGGAGGTCGTGGCTGTGGTGGTCAGTCATCGGTCTTTCAACAATAGTAGAGTGGATCAGCTCAGGGTGGTTAGGCAGGGTCACATGGCCCTGGAGCATGATAGACCTTTGTAATAGAGCAGACCCATCATGAGCAGGATCCCAAACCTTCTACAGTTCGAGGTACGGTCTTAGTTTCCTCATTTTTAGCTTCTTCTCTTTTCGATATAGGGGATTCTCATAGCTTTATATCTGTTGCGGTTTGTGGAGAGACTTAGGCTCTATATCTTTTCTTCTGCTGATATCTTGACACTAGACACTCCGTTGGGGACTAGAACGGAGGGTGTACATCAGTTTAAGGAGTGCCCTATAGAGGTTGGTGGGTGTCACTTTTTAGGGGACCTCTATTTCCTAGAGATGGCAAGCTATGATGTCATTCTCTAAATGGACTGGAGAGTTCCTTTCCAGGTATTCATCAACAGTTATCACCACAGGGTGAGTTTCACATCACCAGCGGGTGTATCGATTCTTCATAAGGTCAAGTGGGATGTCCAGGAGAGCAGAGTGGGTCTAAAGCATCATGGTTTAGGAGGAGTTACAAACTAGATAACTAGTTTATATCTAGACGATCAGGGGACTTCTCAGTTAGACTTTCCTCCAATGGTGGATCATATTAGGGATTTCTTTCTAGAGAAATTTTTATGTTTTACTTTGGAGTGTGAGGTATAAATTACTATTGATCTTGTTCCAGGAACGGCACCCGTGTCCATTCCTCCTTATGTTATGGCTACACCAGAGTTGCATGAGCTCAAGAAGCAGTTGGAGGAGTTGCAGGAAAAGGGTTTCATCCGACCCAATACATCTCCTTGGGGTTCACTTGTCCCATTTGCGAAGAAGGCAGACAGTACCCTCAGGCTTTGTGTGGATTATCGTATGATGAACCAGTTGAAGATCAAGAACCGATATCCTTTTCCAAGGATTGAAGATCTCTTTGATCAACTTTGGATAGCCCGGGTGTCCTCAATGATTTACTTGAGGTCCGGTTATCATCAGTTGCGTGTTAGACCATCAGATATACCTCTTAAAGACTTATGGAGTAGGTATGATCTATATGAGTATGTGGTTATGCCTTTTGGTCTCACGAACATGCCTAGAGTTTTCAGTGCACTGATTTACCGAGTGTTCCATCCATACTTGAATTCCTTCATGGTGGTTTTTGTGGAGGATATCATAGTGTACTCTCACACTCGACACGACCATGACATACACATTGAGATCATTTTGAGTACCCTGAGAGAGCATTAGTTATATGCTATGCAATGAAAATTCCACTTTTGGATGGATCAGATTCAATTCTTTGGTCATGTCATCTCAGATACAGGAGTATCAGTAGACCTAGAGAAAGTGAGTGTAGTAGTTTCTTGGGTGAAATTGAATAACTTCTTTGAGGTATGGAGTTTTCTAGGGATAGATGGATACTACAACTATTTCATTCATGATTTTTCATGCTTAGCAGCACCACTGAAGATCCTGAATAAGAAGGGTGAAATGTTCCTGTTTCTAGATTCTTGTGAGTCATCCTTTTAGGTGCTGAAGGGGAGGTTGACTTCAGCACCGATACAAGTCTTCCCAGAGCCGGGAAATATCTATACTGTGTATTGTGATTCTTCAGGTATCAGGCTGGTATCTATCCTTATGTAGGGGGATTGAGTCGTTGTGTTCGGTTCTCAGTTGTTGCAACCACATTAGAGGAACTACCTGATGCACGATCTTGAGTTGGCTACAGTTGTTCATGTCTTACGTTGTTGGAGGCATTATCTTCTAGGGGAGTATTTGTTTGGTTTTCACTAACCACAAGAGTCTGAAGTACATCTTCACTCAGCATGTTCTGAATTTGAGACAGAGAAGGTGGGTTGAGTACCTAAAGTCCTTCGATTTGGAGATTACCTATATGCCTAAGAAAGGAAATGCAGTGGCTGATGTGTTGAGCAGGAGGACTCAGATAAAGGTTGTTCAGGAGTCCAGTAGTGAGTGGAAGCTTATGGATTTGTTATTGAGATGAATTAGGGGGTGCATGAAAGACAGGGGAAAACTTTCATTTCTTTTGTAGCTGTTACCTCTACCCTTCTTGATCGAGTATGAATGAGGCAACTATCTCATTATAAAGGCCTAGTCCTATGAGAAAGCATGTCAGGAGAGGACCCTATTCTGGGATGAACCATAGGCGAGGATGAGATCTTGCGTTTCCAGGGGTGCGTATGGGTACCGACAGACTTGCGCAGGGAGATGATGTAGGAATCTCATTCCTCATTTAGGGCAGTTCATCCTGGTGTCACCAAGATGTATCATGATCTACACCATTAGTATTGGTGTCCTAGAATGAAGAGGGACGTTGCATGTTTTTTCATGAGGTGTTCCACCTGCCAGCAGGTCAAGGTGGAGCATCAACTACCATTATAGATTCTACAGCAGTTTCCTATTCCCGAGTGGAAGTGGAATGATGTTGTGATGGACTTCATGACTGGTTTGCCGAGGTCACCTCGAGGGAAATGATGATATTTGGTTTGTCATTGATAGACTCATGAAGTTTTATCACTTTTTATCGATCAGGGAAACCTTCAGTGTTGATGAGCTGGGACAGTTGTACATTAGTGATATTGTATGCCTACATGGAGTTCCACACTACATTTTTTAAGAGAGATTCTCATTTTACTTCTCGGGTCTAGTAGGGGATTTAGAAGGCTTTGGGTAAACATGTAATATTGAGTACAGCTTACCACCCCTAGACATATGGCCAATCCAAGCATACGATTCAGGTGCTTGAGGACATGCTCCGAGCATGCATTCTGGATTTTGGAGGTTCTTGGGAGAATCATATACCCTTTTTGGAGTTTTCCTACAACAATAGTTTTCAAGTAACTATTCAGATGGAACCTTATGAGGCTTTTTACAGTAGGCCACACCGATCACCCTTATGTTGGATGAATGAAAGAGAGGCAGCTATGCTGGGACCTCGTCTTGTTCAAGAGACCACAGAATAGACATAGTTGATTCATAAGAGGTTGAATACTACACAATCTCGACAAAAGTCTTATGCGGATTAGTGGATATGACCTCTAGAGTTTGAGGAAAAAGATCAGGTTTTTCTACGTGTGACACTGAGGTTGGGGAACAAAAGGATTAAGAGACATGGTAAGCATTTGTCAAGGTACTTTGGGCCATTTGAGGTGTTGGAGAGAGTTGGGCTGGTGGCCTACTAATTGTAGTTACCTTATAGGTACTAGACTATGCATGACATTTTCCAAATCTCTCAACTTCGACATTACTTTTCAGACCAGTCTCATGTTTTCCAACTGGAGGAGGTTGAGTTGGAAGTGGATGCATCTTTCGAAGAGAACCCTATCTAGATTGTTGATCGAAGTATGAAGGTTATCCATGTCTGGTATTTTCTTCTCGTACGGGTGATAGGGTAGAGTGGGTGAGTACAGGACGAGGCTTGGTTGAGGGAGGTCGATGTACGTTTGCAGTGGCTGGAGCTGTTCAAGGATTCTTCTTCTGTGCCCCTTTGCTAGGGAAATTCAGGGACAAATTTCATTAAGGGGGGAATTTTATAAGAATACAGACCTTCTTTTCAGGTATATAACCCTTGATTGATACTTTTCATGGTTATAAAGTTTAGTGTGATGAATAGAAGAGTCAGAAGAACTTTAAATTATGTTTTGAGGAAGAGGGAAAGTCATACGGGTGGTGCACGGTTTGTCTAACAGTGTGGCCAAACCGTGCGTGGAGGGTCTTCCGAGGAAGTGGCTAATGCATGGTTAGCACACGGTTTGTCTATCCATGTAAGAAAACCATACGGGCACTTAAGTAAGATTCCAAAAAAGTGGATCTCACACAATTTTGCCTCTAAGTGGTTCCTTTTTCCTTGTTAGAAGCCATAACTCATGATTTTGCTTCTCCTAAGGTCAAATAAGGTTCTACTATTGTCTAGGATGCGATCTGAAGGCTTCTCGGGGAGAATCGAAGATGGATTATTTAGGTATGTATAAATTATTCTTCATTCTTGTTCGGTTTCTTAGATCTACTTAGATCTAATTCTCCTCTTCTCTCGATTTCTTAGATCTATGCCCATTATGGGTAGATCTAAGTGTGTGGATGACAATTTTGATGAGTTTTTTTCTTGGTCTTTTTAAGAGAAGAGATCTAAGGAGGGTTCTTGGAGAATCAACACAGTTTTCCTGTACGTTCATCACTTGTTGGGGTTTTCGTCAAAACCATTGAGGTAGGTGGTTTGTGCCTTTATATTGAAAGTCCATGAGTTTTATGTTAAAAATTTCCCAATACCCTTGAATAGGGTATTTCACATTTACTGTTTTATCCCTATTGTTTTCCTTCTATGCTAGTATGCTTGAGTATATGATAATTGATTGTGAATAGGATGAATTTTTGTGCTTTGGATGTGCTGCCAATGCATGTTTTTCCAATTTTACCTTTGGATCTAGTTCGCCTATTAGGTGGCTATTTACTTTCCCATGCCTAGTATTGTAGGATGATGGGACTATTGTTCTGTTATACTATTATGATGTAGAATTCTATCCAAGTAGTTCTTGAGGTTTACCATAGTCAATAAGCACTGCTACACTTGCTTGACTTACGCAGGGACATGAGAACCTAGTGTATAGACCATAGAGAGAATGAAAATTGAGGGATTCTCCAGAGTGTCTTTATAATTTTTCAATGCGAGACCACAAGGGTAATTGAAATTTAGTTCTTCCTCAGAGTGTCTGTAGTTCCTTGATGCGATCCACAGAGGGAATGTGACGTAAGTGCTTCCCTAGAGCGCCTTTAGTTACGATTCGAGACTATAGGGGGAATTTATGGTGTGTGCTTACTCAGAGAGTCTATTCTTATGATGAACCATAGGGGTTAGACTAAGTGTACTGGCCAGAGGGTTGCTTGTACTTGTTAGGTAGGATCAAAAGGGTTATACTGAGTGTGCTTCCCAGAGGGTTACCTTTTGTGTTTACCTGCTTATTTAGTTGTTTCGTGATATTGAAACTGTGGATTGTTTACAATTGAGTACCTTCTAATTTACTGTTTCCTGTACTTTTACCTACCATATTCTCATTGAATATTAGGGACAAATCTCATGGTGGTTGCCTACTGGGATAAGTATCACACCCTGTTTGGGCCATTATTTTGGGCCCAAACAGATTATATTGTTGCAGGTATAGACAAGGGCAAGTGACCTTCTACATCAAGTACTTGACATGCTGTGGAGTTGGAGAGCATGGGAAAAAGCTTATGATTTCAATTATATGGATCTGATTATTATTTTTGTTTTGTACTTGGTTTAGTACTATATTTCAGCATTGTGCTTTGTTTTGCTGCTTTCCTAGAAATATGTGTCATGCATCATTTTATATATATATGTGATCAAGTTATTTCAATCAGTTTTCCATTGTTTATTTAGGTATGATATTATTACTTCTACTACTCTTGTATGTATTTGTTTACTTCCACTATCTACTCTGCTAATGAGTGAATAATTTCCCCACCATCACACGAATGTCCCATGCTACTAGTCAGTAGCCTCTGGCATTCAGAGAAATGCACATGAGGCCATGTGACCAACCAGGTACAGGGAACCTCTGGATGACTTCCAAAATCGGGACATTACACTTGACGATCACCAATACTTTTAGATCTAGAATAATAAAAGGATAAGATTGAAAGTAATGGGTAATAATCAACCAGATAAATCTAAATGTAAGAAATTCCAGTTTCTAGTTTTTGGTTAGAGTGGTAAAAACCACCAGGGGGAATGCCTTATCAAATCTGGGAAATGTTTTTGATGTGGTCTGTTTAGACATATAATCTGTGATTTTATTGAAAATGATCATAATATTAATTCTCACAAGAAAATTGTATAGTGTTTCAGATGTTGTGAGATGGGTCATTTGTCCAAAACCAACCCAAATAAGGATTTGATTGATGTATCACAACTAGATTATAATCAAAAAGTTTTGGTGAGATCCTTTGAGACTATGATAGTAGATGTAGTGTCATTCAATGAAGTGGATTCAGATTTCTTTTCTATTTAAAATTATAAATAAGGATGGCATGACAGTTTATCTATCCAAAATAAAAGAGGTTGATGAATGGCTAAGACCTAATAATGTTATAAATATTCGTATTTTTTGGGACTAGATTGTTATTATTGAAGGTTTGATAAAAAAATAATGGTAATATAGCATGGTAACTAAGTTAACACGAAAATGGGTTAAATTTATTTGTATAGAAGAATATGATGTTTTTTATGAACTAATGAATAGATTGGTGAATGTTCTACTTCTGGTCCTGATTTTGAGAAAGGGAGACATTATCATATAGAGTTATTTTTATTTGATGGGAATTGGTTGTGTTCTAATGAATAATTATATGTTAATTTTATATGATTCAATTTAAGTGAAATTTAAGGAATTAAACAATCCCACACAAGATCTGGAATTAGTAGCTATGGTTTTTTATTTAAAATTTTGGAGGCATAATTTATATGGATCCAAATGAAAAATATATTCTGACCCAAAAATTTCTAAGTATATATTCACTAAGAAGAAATTAAACATGTGGCAGATAAGATAGATTGAACTGATAAAGGAATATGATGGAAGAATTAATTAACATTCAATAAAAGAAAACAAATTGGTGGATTCCTTGAGTTGAAAACCTCAAGCATCATTAACCATGTTAAATTTGGAACATGACCCATTGATTAATGTTTTGATGAATTTTTTCTTGGAAGATATTGGTTTAGAACAATCCTTTGTTTTGTTTCAGGTCTCATTATAGTTATTACTGTTAAAAAAATCAAGATTGGTAAAAATAAAGACCATGAGTTATATAAAAATGTTGAATTGGTTAAAAGGGGTTGGTTGCAAGAATTTAACATTGATACAGATTTTTTTAAATATCTAGGAAGAGATTATTTGTCCATTGTGATTTTTAGCTGAAGAATGAATTGTTTTGTGAAGATCATAGTTATTCATTTTCGTTCATTCTGGTAGTACTAACGTGCACAGAGATCTTCTGGAGTATTACTGGTAGGATGTAATATAATTATATATTACTAATTTAATAATGAAATGTTTGAAGTTTCAATTTATTGAAGTAGATTGACAACTACCAAAGGGGATTCTTCAGCCTCATCTAGTTCCAGAGTGGAAATGGGGAAATTTATCCATTCAAATCATTGTGGGATTACCAAATACTTCTCAAGGTAAAACTATGATTTGGGTTATTTTTTATCCGCTAACTAATTCTATGAATTTCTTTTCAGTCGGGACACTCTCTCTAGATCATCATTATCATCTATACCTCTACATTATTGTCAGTTTACATGGAGTTCTTCTCTCCATTGTATCTGAATGTGATCTTAAGTTCACTTATAACGTTTTTAAGGCATTCATAGGTTATTGGGAAATGAATAAAATTTCAACAAATCCTTTCATCCTTGATCAGATGAACTGTCAGAATGAACATATCAAACTATAGAGGAAATGATTTCTCTTTTTTTTAATGGGTTACTAGGGTTTTGCAGCCACATATTTTATTTTTTTTCTTTTCTTAAAATAAAAGTATTTATTCTAGTATATTGATGGAACCATTTGAGGCATTATATATGAAGCGGTGTCGAACTCCATCATTTTGGGAAAATGTTTAGGAAATGATGTTGATGAGAACATAATTAATAGAGGAATTGGTAGAGAATGCAATTATGATCCAACAACACATGAGGACAACTCATAGTAGAAAGAAAAGTTATACAGACAATAGGAGGAAAGAACTTTCATTTGAGATAGGTGATCATGTTTTCCATAAAACCACTCATTCAAAAGGTGTTATTCATTTTTGTAAGAAATTAAAGATATTTATATGTTTCATATGACCTATTTAAATCATATATAATATTGTAACAATTTTTTACCAAGTATATTTTCTTCCTAGTTTATCTCAGGTACACAATGTTTTTCATGTTTCAATGTTGAGAAAGTAAGTGACTGATTAATCTCATGTTTTGGGCCCACAAGTAGTTTAGAAGAAATAGTACCTTTCCCTTGTGTATTGTAACACCCTAATATTTTATAGTACGTTATCTCATTAAATTAATTCAATATCTTTCACTACACACAACATCAAGTTCGAACGCATCACAACTAACCAAACTAGCTGTTAAAAAAGATGTTATGAATTGTATTAACAACATTTTTAATCTTATAAAATATATATAATTTTAACACCTATAATAAGTGTTTCTTAGACATAATATAAGAATAAATTCAACTTTTCAGAAAAATGAAGTATTTTTCAAAAATGCTATTTTACCGCATATTAATGGTGACTTTTTTAAAAATAAAATATCTGACGCTTTTATATTAAATTTGACACAATAAACTTCTTATTTAGATGTGGGACATAAAAATTTAGTGTGGATAAATTTTGGTACTTTTCAGATAACATTCATATTCTGATGAATAGTGTAAAATACTATGTTTTAATTGAAAACAACTTTTTTAATCAAAATAATTTATAGTGTTAAATTATGCATTTGAATTGTTTTAAAGTATAATTAGATTATATGTTTATAATTTAATACAATTTCAGTCATTATAAGTAATTTTACATTTAAATTTGATATAAACACATGTCAATCTTTTGATAGTTTTTTTTAAAAAAAACCCGGATTTTTGTTTTGACAAGAAGAATTAATTTTAAATTAATAAATGAAACTTATATGTTCTAAATTTGGTTAAATGGAATTTATTTTTGAATTCAAAATATCAAAATTATCTTTGGGTAAATTTTTGGTATTTTTCTGAAAACTTGCAATTTTTGATGAATAGTAAAAAACACTACGTTATTAATTAAAAACAAATTTTTATTTAAATAATTAATTATTTAATTTCAATTTATTTTAAGTAAAAATAGATATATAACACCTATATAAGTTCAATATAATTCATTGGAGTCATTTTATAATAAAATTAGATGTATAAAATTTTATTGAACTTTTTGATGTTTTTTATCCACCTTCTAGGAGAATTTGAAAGTTTGCATAAAACATAATTTTACCACTTCTATGAGTTGAATTTATAAATTTATAGAGACATGGTTGACATAAGTATGTAAAATTTGGTTCAATAAGATGATTATTTGGTGAATATTAACTTTTGACTTTTATTTATTGCGGTTAAAAGTAAATAGGGTAATTAAGGGTAAAAATGATATTATAATTACCCTAACACATATTTTAATTATATTGGACAAGTTTAATTAGAAAAAAAAACCTTAAGAATAAAATATTATTCTCTTTGGTCCACATGGATTATATTAGGACATTTATTATTATTTTTATTTAAATAAGAGTTAAAAGTGTTAAATTCAATGTTTAATAACTAAACCATTTTTTATATAGTGTTTCACACAATATATATTTGACTATAATTATTAATTAGAAAGATAAAAATATTTCCAACATAGTCATATTTTATTGATAATTTTTAGACATTAAATAATTTAATTTATTTATGACACAATGATGGTGCAGTAATTACCTTATTAATGAAATATTAAAATAATTGATATTATAAATATCCAAATAAATAGAAATTGAGACTTATGATGAATTAAAATAATTTTATATGTTAATATGACATGTTAATGTTGATTAGATAATTTTTTTGAAGTGATAATGTTGTTATGAATTTCACAAAAACAAAACACCAAATAGTGTCAAAATTGACATAAATTTGTTTTTAAAACTAATACTATATTATTGGTTGATATAATATTAATAAAATTTTTAAGGTTCATAAAAATGGATTAAATAATATTATATATGTCATTAATGAACCACATAATGTTCTTTTATAATTTTAGAGTATGTTTATTAGCTATATAGTGTAAGAATACAAGAAGACACGGTAAAAGTTAATCAATTTAACTAAGAGTTAAATCTAAAAGATAATGGTAAAATGGTAACCTAAACATGTCTAAAACCTTTTGGTTGAAAGTATTTATACCCATAACCACATAAGGCTTGAAATAAATTCATTTGGAACCATTAAAACCCGAATATGATTTTATAATAAATTAATATTTTAATCTTTTCCTAAAGTGACTCTCACCCCATTTATAAAAGGAAACTTCCCCTTATCTTAAATTCACACCTCAATATCCTATTGGCTCCTCCATTACCTGCCAAAATATCCTCTAAACTATCCTACCTTAAACATAGAGGCCATAATTACATCAGAACTCAAACCTAAGGATCCTTTTTGATCAACTCAAAAGGAAACACCTGAAGAAGATGTAATAATTTCACCACCCACTTTCATGTTATATTCTTCTTCCACTTTCTCTTTATTTGTTATTTACATAACAAAATAATAACTCTAGTATCTCCTAAAAAATTTCATGTTATTATAAATATGGTACAACAATATTCTTTATTCTATTCGTCCTATAAATGACGAAGTCACCATACGTGCGTACGTACGGCTGACCGTCTCCACGTCGTGGTGTAATTTGTTATTCAAACACATTATTTTTTGGATTGGTATAATAATGAGTATTACTGATTTAAATAATAAATATAACATGTTAATTATTCTTTATATATGTTATACTATCCAATTATATACTATTTCACCATCAAAATAATGACAGTATCACTCGTGCGTACGTACAACTTCCCTCTCCACGACGCGATGAGATGTCATTCCCCATCTTAACCAATCAAGACAAATTTTTATTTAATGATTAATAATAATGATTAAAGACTTGATATCATTCTATATATGAATAAGATACATCGTATCCATAAAAAACATGAATTGTGTAACAAAGCATATAAAGGAAAATGAATCATTTAACACCTGAAATGATGATACGACTGAAATATCATTAACAAAGAAATATTATAAGATCATATATGATATTATATTGTTGTATATGGTAATTTTATAGTTTAATAACAATTATTTAACCATTATAAATGAGTTTAACCTACCCTCATCCAAGAAAAATTACAAGGTAAGGGTTAATTTCACAATCTCTTTATTATCGGAGATTGTTTTTACGTAAGTATCTACTGAGACTTATTTATTCTCCATATCCATGTTTCATAAAAGTGTTTTCAAAGGGATTATTTTTAATTGTATATTTTACTAAAATATCATTTTAAATGTTTTAAATATTTATTCTTCCAAACCTTTCTCATTAAAATCCATATTTTCAAAATGATTTTAAGGATTTATTTATATGGGCTTGAATGTTTTAAAATGTTAATTCCTATGAAAAGTTTCAACGCGGTATGGGAAAATTTGATTCAAAAATATCTTTTAAATTACTTCCTTTATAAATTGTGTGACCTTTAAATGATTTTATAAAAAATGGATATTTCTCTCAAAACATCTTATTGATCATTTTCAACAATGTCAACATCCTTTACTGGATATTATTCTCCATCGAGGTTGATTTATTATAATAAAATCTTCCTTATTGTATTGAATGAGTTATGATATGTTTTATTATGGATGTGATATTTTTATACCATTCATGGTTTATGGTTAATTTATTAACATTTCATATACTAGTTTTAACCCGAATTTTTATGTTATTATGAAACCTTTTCATAAGAGGAATGCATTGGACATAGTATGTTATGGGTGGAACCCGCTATAGCTCCTTGATGCAACGGTAGGTATAATGCAAAAAACTAGTGTCCTGGTAAAAACCCTGGACAAAATATTATTTTTTGTCTTGTCACAAGTCCTTGAATATGTGGTTATTAAGTTTGGAATTATGCAATCATCATTAAGAAATTGGATATTGATATTTAATGTGATTATTCGACTAGTAGAATATCCATGTGAATAAGTAAATTCAATTATATGATCTACCACTGCTATATTATTCTAATGTTTATGCTTAAAATTCTTATGTTTTAGTTTTATACAATGACATAAATGTTTATGTTTATTTTTGAATGTTTTCGCTATATTGTTATCCTTAATGATCATCTAAGGTCACTCATTTATATGTTTTATTTTTACTAGGATGCGAATAAGTATATTATGACTGACTTATAGAGATACAATAATGGATATGAATATGGTAAATGGAGATGTTTTTTTTTTGTTTTTCATTTTGTAAAGTAATGTAAAATTAATGTATGTATCTAGTATTTACAAGGATACTAAACTGATCGGTCTTTTGGGACTTCATCCCTTGTGATATAGCCAATGTTATGTAATAATACACCGACTCTAGGCTTCTGGGGTTGGGGCGTTATAGTTGGTATCAGAGGATGTTTATTACAGTCCTTGGAAAATAGATTTAGATAAACTCTAATTAGAGAACATTACCCTAAGATAGACTTTGCAGATTAGTGTATAAGAACTTCCTAGAATTTTGGTAATGTACGGATTTTGTGTATTTTCCAAGCAATACATCCCTGTCTGGATATGAGATGGTAGAGGTGGCTCTGGCTTAGATGTACCTAAGAGTGAAAACTCTGATAAAGAGTTTCTAGCATGGCCTGGGGTATCCTTGTACATGATAACGGTCCATACTGCACTCTTGGTTACGACACTATTGAGGGATATGCTTAGGATAATTTACATTTTCATTACAAGATATTATAAAGATTTTAGGAATAAATACTTTCTCAACAATTTTTTTTATGATTATAGATTATATGCATAATCATTTCAATTTACATTAGGTATTTTACAAATTTGGAATTATGCGCCGTGATTCATAAACTAGCCTATTGTATTCCAATGTTTAAAATAATTCCTTGTATAAGGAATGAGAATTCCAGGAATGAGCATGATCCATTGATTAATGATCATATCTTTCATGGTATTAATCCAACATTTAAAACAGAAATAGTCTCCCAAGTATTCTCAAAATACGATTAAATAGTATCATGTGTTTATAAGATAAGTAAATAATTCCTTGAGCCCTATGACTTTGAAGTGCAGAAATAGAAGAAAAGGATGGGAGAGAGAAATACGGATAAATGGAATAGGGGAAAGAAGGATTTCTCATATGTGATAAATATGGAAAGAATCACCTAGGTAAATTATTGAAGGGAATGAATGTTTTTTATAAGTGTGAAGAAAAAGGACACCAAGTATGTAATTTAAAGGGTAAGAAAAAGGATTCAGATGTAAAATTCTATATCTGCAAGGAGTTGGGACATTGCACAAATCAATGTCCAAATCATTAGAGTGTACCCCAAATACTGCTATTGGATTATAATAATGTTATGATACTACTAAAGATGAAGTAGAATAGTTAGAGATCTTATGTTATTAATGTATTGTGTCATTTGAGTGTTGTATTAATGATGTAAACGTTATAAGAATTATAGAGTATATATGGATTGTACTATAGTACTATTTAATTAAGGACTAGAGATCGGGTTGAATAATGAAAATTGACTCAATAGCAGGTTATGTTTTTGGAAAATATATGATTGAGAGAAAGACAAGTCATAATATAGTTCTAATACTGAAGTAGTGATTTTGGAATAATTTATGCTTGATTTGGATAAATTATATTGGATACTCTTGAATACCTTGAAACTGGTTAATGATTTGTATATTCCATCATTGTTGGAGTTTATAAAATTTTTGGATAGAAGGATTATATTCAATATTATATAACGTATAAGGGAGAATGAATATAATCAATGAGGTTTTAGGGAAATTTGGGTGTGTTACAGTGTTTTAAAAGAATACATGATGAAGGTATTCACATGTTATTATGTGACAACAAGGATCTTCATTGTGTATGTCTTTATAACAAATTTTGAACTGTGAGTTTGGATAGAAGTATTTTGGATAAGTATAAATCATAGAATTGATTAAGTTTGACATTGGATACTAATGTTAAGGACAAATCATTTTTGAGATTATTTTTGGATTATCATAAAAAGGACAACGCGGAGGTCAGGCGACAACACGTCACGTCTGACAAGGCCGTGAGACTTGATTCCACAACCGAAGGGCGAGAAGTGTGCATCACCTACCACTGGCCTATGTGATGTCCTGGTTTGTATAATGTAGTTTTTTTAAATGGTCTGACAGATAAATTATAAATCCATTTTTTTAATCCTATACGATTATGATAAATAGAATATTTTTGAATTCTATTATCATTTGGAGTGAAAGATGAGTTTGTAGTAGGAATTAGTTGAAGGATGAAACACTATTTTTCAAGTATATATATATATATATTTATATTTTACACTTATTCTATGAATAAATTAATTCTTAAACTTTAGGTAAGGGATATTAAAACCATAAATGTGTCACCCTAATACCATATGTTTTGTTGAACCGATGTTATTTTACATTATCTTAGATTAATGGATTTGAGGCCCCCAATTTTACACTTTTTTGTGATTGATGACCACAATAACTCCATATAAATATTTACGTTTTCCATCCAATTATGTGTCTCTAATTTCCACAAATATTCTCTTAATGGAGATCATAATTTGGTTATAATTTTTTTGTTTCCCTTCTCTCTAATTAAGACTAAATTTTAATAACTCAATTTTCAATGTGGGTTTTCCACAAAGGTATTTATCTATTTTTAACCATTTTGTTTTGAAGAAAAATTTCAAATTAAAAATACCTAATTTATTAAAGTAGGGGAGAATGTAACACCCCATGATTTTATAGTACATTATCTCATTTAATTAATTCAATAGCTTACGCTACATGCAACACCGACTTCAAACGCACCAAAACTTAGCAAACTAGCTATTCAATAGGCGGTTATGAATATTCTTAACTAAATTTTGAATCTTATGTAATAAATATAATTTTAACACCCATATTATGTCTTTCTTAGAAATAATTTAAAAAAATTCAATTTTTCAGATAAAGGAAATATTTTTCAAAAATGCAATTTTACCACCTACTAATGGTGAATTTTTTATACGAAATATCTGAAACTTTTATATATAATTTGAAAAATAAACTTATTATTGTGAATAAATACATAAAACTTCAGTTTGGACAAATATTTTGTACTTTTCTGATAACTTTCATATTTTGATGAATAGTGAAAAATACTATGTTTTAATTGAAATTGTTTTTAATAGAAAAAATTTATAGTGTTAAATTATGCTTTTGAATGGTTTTGAAGTATAATTAGATTATATTTTTAATGTTTAATACAATTTATGACATTATAAGTAATTTCACATTTAAAATTTTCATAAACACATGTCAATCTGTTGATAGTTTTTATTTTTTTAAAAACCAACTTTTTGGTTTTGACAACGTGAATTAAATTTAAATTAAAAAATGAAAATTATTTGTTTTAAATTTGGTAAAGTGGACTTCATTTTTGAATTCAAAATATCAAAATTAGCTAATGGTAATTTTTTGGTATCTTTCAGAAAATTTTCAGTTTTTGATGAGTAGTGAAAAACACTGTTTTATTATTTAAAACCGACTTTTTATTTAAATAATTATATATTTTATTTAAATTTATTTGAAGTAAAAATATAAATATAATACATATATATGTTAAATTTAATTCATTGGAGTCATTTTATTGTAAAATTAGATGTATACAATTTTATTTTACTTTTTGACGTTTTTTACCCACATTCTAGGAGCGTTTGAAAATATGAATAAAACATAATTTTACCGCTTCTGTGAGTTTAGTTTCAAAAATCCGAGAGACACAGTTGACATCATTAAGTAAAATGTGTTTCAATAAGATGAAAATAATTTTTGGTGAATAGTAACTTTTGACTTGTATTTATGGCGGTTAAAAGTAAATAGGGTTATTAAGGGTAAAAATGATATTATAATTAACCTAACACATGTCATAATTCTATTGGATAAGTTTAATTCGTCCAAAAAAAACCTTAGTAATAAAATATGATCCTCTTTGGTTTACATGGATTTGATGAGTACATTTATTATTATTTTATTTAAAGAAGAGTTAAAAGTGTTAAATTCATCGTTTAATAACTAAACCATTTTTTATATTAGGTCACTCCAAATATCGATTTGACTATAAATGTTCATTATAAATCTAAAGAGATTTATGACATAATGGTATTGTATTTATAATATTTAGACCTTAAATAATTTAATTTATTTACGACATAATGATGATGTGGTAATTACCTTATTAATGAAATATTAAAATAATTTATATTATAAATATGAAAATAAATGTTAATTGAGACTTATGATAAATTCCACTAATTTTATAGGTTAATATTACATTTTCGGGTTGATTATATAAATTATGTTTGAATTTATACGGTTGTTATGACTTTCACAATAAAAAAATACCTAATAGGGTCAAAATCGACATAAATTAGTTTTTAAAAAAATACTATATTATTGGTTGATATATTATTCCTAAAAATCTAAGGTTTGGACAACGAGCATAAAAAATTTTATATATTTCATTTATTAACCACTTGAGGTTCTCTTGGATGTTAAGAGTAATTTTATTAACCATATAATGTAAGAATACAAGAAGACACAGTAAAAGTTAAACTATTTAATTAAGAGTTAAATCTAATAGGTAAGGTTAAAATGGTAACCTAAACATATCTAAAACCTATTGGTTAAGAGGATTTCGACCCATAACAACAAAAATATTGAAATAAATTCATTTGGATCCAATATAAACCAAATATGGTTGTATAATAAATTAATATTTTAATCTTTTCCTAAAGTGACCCTCACCCCTCTTATAAAAGGGCACTTACCCTTCTCTTAATTTCACACCACTGAAACCTTTTGGATCAACCAAAACCTGCCCAAATTTCTTATAAAATATCCCCCTTCAACCTATAGTTCTGACATTGATCAGAAATCAAACCTAAGGATCCCTTTTGATCAACTCAAATAGAAACGCCTGAAGAAGAGGTAATAATTTCACCTCCATCTTTCAAGTTATTTTCTTCTTCCACTTCCTCTTTATTGGTTGTTTCCATACCAAAATAATAAATCCAGGAGATTATAAATACTATGATGTTATTATAAATATGGTATAACCATTTTCATTATTTTATCCATCCTATAAATGACAGTGTCACCCTACGTGCGTACGTACGACTTACCGTCTCCATGTCATGGTGTATTTTGTTATTAAAACACTTAATTATTTGGATGGGTATAATAATGAGTATAATTTATGTAAATAATAAATATAACATGTAAATTATTTTGTATATATGATATATTATCCAATTATATATGATTTTACCATCAAAATAATGATATTGTCGCTCGTGCGTACGTACGAATTACCATCTCCAAGACGCGATGAGATGTCATTCCCCATTGTAACCATTCAAGACTAATTTTTATTTGATGATTAAAAATAATGTCTAAAGACTTGATATCATCCTGGATATGAATAAGATACATCCTATCCAAAAAAACATGAATTGCGTAACAAAGAATATAAAGTAAAACGAATCAGTTAACACCCGACACGATTATAGTACTGAAATATCATTAACAATGAAATATTAGAAGACCATATACGATATAATATTAATGTATATGGTTCTTGTATAATTTAATAACAATTATTTCACCATTATATAGGAGGTTAACCAACCCTTGGCCAAGGAAAAGTACAAGGTAAGTGTTAATTTGGAAATCTCTTTATTATCTGTGGTTGTTTTTACACAAGTATCTAATGGGACATATTTATTATCCATATCCATGTTTCATAAAAGAGTTTTTAAAGGGATTATTTTTAACGAACACTTTTACAAAAAATTTTTTTTTAATGTTTTAAAGATTTATTCTTCTAAGCCTCTATCATTAATGTCTATGTTTTAAAAATTATTTCAAGGATTTATTTATATGGACATGAATGTTTTAAAATTTTAATTCCTTTAAAAAGTTTCAAAGTGGTATGTGACACATTGATTCAAAAATATCATTTAAATGACTTGATTTAAAAATTGTGTGACTTCAAAAATGATTTTAGGAAAAATGTATATTTCTCTCAAAGAGTCTTACTGATCATTTTCAACTATGTCAACATCCTTTACTAAATATTATTCTTGATTGAGGTTGATTTATTATAATACAATCTTCCAAATTTTATTGACTGAGTTATGATTAGTTTTACTGTGGATGTTCTATTTTTATACCATACATGGTTTATGGTTAACGTATTAACATTTCGTATACTAATTTTAATATGAATGTTTATGTTATGTTTAATCCTTTTCATTTTAATAATGCATTGGACTTAGTAGGTGACGAGTAGAGCCCGTTATATCTCCTCGATGCATTAGTATGTCTCATAAGAAAAACTAGTGTCTTCGCAGAAGGCCTTGGAAAAATCTTATTTGTAGTCATAGAACAAGGACTTGACTATGTGGTTATGAAGTCTGGCATTATGCATTCCATCATTATGAAATTGGATATTGATATTGCATGTGATTATTCAACTAGTAGAATATCCATGTGAATAAGTAAATGTCATTATTTGATCTATAATTTCCGTATTATGCTGAAGTTTATGTTTAAAAGGCTTATGTTTTAGTATTATAAATTTCCTTAAATGTTTATATTTATTTATGAATTTTTTTCTATATTGTTATCCTTACTGAAAATTTGAGCTCACCCCTTTGTATGATTTATTTTTCCCAGGATTCAAAAAAGTGTATCATGACTGACCTGTAGGGATAGTGTAAGGGATATTAATGTGGTCAATGGAGAAAATGTTGTTGTTGTTTTTAATTTTGTAATTTCATGTAAAAGTTATATACGTATCTTGAACTTACAAGGCTACTAAACTGATCGGTCTTTCGAGACTTGATCCCTTGTGATCATGCCAATGTTATGTTATAATGCATCGACTCTGGGCTTCTAGGGTCGGGCCGTTATAGTTGGTATCAGAGGAAGTTTGGTACAATCCGTGGAATCTAGATTTAGATAAACACTAATTACATAACATTTCCCTTTGATAGAATTTTATTATTAGTATATAAGATAATATTATAATTTTTGAAATGTATAGATTCTATGTAATTTCCAAGAAATACATCCTTGTCTGGATATGAGTACGTATAGACGGTTGGGCACAAATATAACAAGGAGTGAAAATTCCAACAAGTAGTTTTGAGCTTGACCCGAGGTATTTTAGTATACAACAACAGACCTTGATAGACACTTGGTTGCGACACTCCTAGAGGATATGCTTAGGATAATTCACGTTTTCCTTAAAAACCATTATAAATGATTTCGGTGTGAATACTTCCTCAAAGAAAAATTTTTATGATTATAGATTATATGCATAATAATTTCAATTTTCGTTAGCTATTTTACACGTTTGGAA
Organism: Viscum album; assembly: GCA_963277665.1. Classification (NCBI taxonomy): domain Eukaryota; kingdom Viridiplantae; phylum Streptophyta; class Magnoliopsida; order Santalales; family Viscaceae; genus Viscum; species Viscum album. Next base: position 495,259,610 of record OY728151.1, on the reverse strand, counting down.
TTATGCATTGCAATTCATAAACTAACCGAGTGTATTACATTGTTTATAAATGGTGCTTAGTAGAAGGAATTAGAATTCCAGGAATACACATAATCAAAAGATTAAGAAGGATCATATCGTTCATTATATTAATACAACATTTAAAAATGAAATAGTCTCCCATGTATTCTCATCATATGAAGAAATAGTAACATGTGTTAATAAGATAAGTAAATAATTTTATGATTCTTATGGATTTGAAGGGAAGCAAGAGAAGAAAAGGATGGAAGAGAGAAAGATGGATAAAGGGAAGAGGAGAAAGAAAGATTTTACCATATGAGATAACTGTGAAAAGAATCACCTTGTTAACTGCTTGAAGGGAATGAGAGTTTGTTATAAGTGTGAAGAAAAAGGACACCAAGTACATAATTGCAAGGGTAAGAAAAAGGTTTCAAATGTACATTGCTTCATCTGTAAGGAGTTGGGACACTACACAAATCAATGTCCAAATCAGCAGTGTATACCCCAAATGTTGCTATTTGATAATAATCAAGTTATGAAACTACTGAAGATGAAGAGGAATGATTAGATTTCTTTTGCTGTTATTAATGTATTGTGTCATTTGATTATTGTATTACTGATGTACATGTTATAAGAATTATAGAGTATATAAGGATTATACTGTAGTACTATTTCATTAAGGGCATGATATTGTGTGGAACCAAGAAAAGTGACACAATAATAGGTTAATTTTTTGGAAAATATATGGTTGATAGAAAGATAAATCATAATATAGTTCTGATACTGAGGTAGTGATTTTGGAATAATATATGATTGATTTAGATAAATTATATTGGATATTCTTGATTACCTTGAAACTGATTAATTATTTGTATATTCCATCATTTTGGAGTTTTCTACAATTTTGGATAGAAGGATTATATCTAGTATTCTATAAGGAATTAGGGAGAATGAATGTAATCAATAAGGTTTTAAGGTAATTTGGGGTGTTACAACATTTTAAAAGAATACATGATGAAGGTATTCACATGTTATTATGTGACAAAAATGATCTTCATTGTGATTACCTTTATTATAAATTTTGGATTGTGTGTTTGGACAGAAGTATTTTGGATAATACATAAGGTTAGAATCGATTATGTTTGACCTTGGATACTATTGTAAAGGTTAAATCATTTTGTGAGATAATTTTTGTATTGACATAAAAAGGACAACCCAGAGGTTGAGCGACAACCCATCGCGTCCGGCAAGGCCGCAATACTTGAACCAACAACTGAAGAGTGAAAAGGGTGCATCACCTACCAATGGCCTACGTGATGTCCTAGTTTGTATAAAGTAGTTTTTTTAAATGGACTGATAGATAAATTATAAATTCATTTTTTTGGAACCCTATACGATTAACATAAGTAGAATATTCTTGAATTGTTTTCTCATTTGGAGTGAAAGATATGTTTGTGGTTGGAATTAGTTGAAGGATGAAAATCTACTTGTCAAGTATATATATATATTTTTTCAACATATTCTATGAATAAATTAATTCTTAATATTTAGAGAAGGGATCATAAAACCAAAAATTTGTTACCCTAATACCTTATTTTTTGTTTAGCCTATAATATTTTACATCCTCTTAGATTGATGGATTTGAGGCCCATAATTTTATAGTTTCTTGTGATTGATGACCTCAATAGGTCCCTATAAAGATTTACATTTTTTCACTAATTATGTTTCTATAATTTTCATCAATTTTATCCTAATCGAGATCATAATATGGTGTTGAACTTTTCATTTCTCTTCCCTCTAATTAAGACTTAATTTTAGGAAATAGGAGAATCTGTTTCATTCGAGAGGGGGGAGGATGGAAGCGCGCAGGAAGCTCGGTTTGAATGTTTTTGTCGATGATGGATCTCAGATTCGAATTTTTCTCTGATCCTGTGAAATGGATTCGTTTAATCCTTAATGGGAGCTACTGCTTCTTCAACAACCGAGTGCGAATGTCTTGGGTGGGAGATCTCGAGCAGAAAAGGGAATTTCTTTTGCTGAGGCACTTGCGGGATCTTCTCATCTTGAGGGCACTCAAATCAGGCCGCCAATGGTTAAGAGAACTGGAGAAGGAGCCATAATGATCACTGTGGATCTAGATGTTGTTAAGTAGTGACTGAAGGTATGCAAATTCTCTATTCTTTGACACATTTAATATGAGAAGGGTGCGAAGCCGTGGTCCTACAATGAGCTCAAGCAACGAATCTCGGCTTGTTGGAGCATTACTAACTGGTGACTCATTCCATTTGGAAGAGGTTTTTTCCATATTGTTTTGCAGCAACAGGATGACCTGAACCAAGCCTGGAGAATTGGGTCCCTCAATTTGAAACCAGGCTTTTTTCACCTCTCTTAATGGGATCCACATTTTAATTCGTTTACACAGAAACAGTCAATTGCCCATGTTTGGAAAAAAATCCATGGCCTGCCCTGGATATACGGGCATCCAAAAATCCTGAATGAGATTGCTTCAGGAATTGGAACGCCCTTGAAAATTGATCACAGAAAGATCAATAGTGACCTTGGTCTTTTAGCTAGGGTGTTGATTGAGATTGACATGGAGTCTTTTCCCCCTTAACGTGTTCTCCTTGAAGTCAAGGATCATTTCATTGATCTCTTCCTGGATTTTGAGAACCTCCCCAAGTTTTGTGAACATTGCAGAAAGGTGGGGCACTCTATAGACCAATGCCGTAATGTTCAAAGACCCATGAAAGAAGCTCCACGTAGGAATGCCTGGAAGGAGGCTCCCAACATGAAACTTACTTCCTTCTAACAATATGTTAAAAAAGACACCAGCATTGCCAAGCAGGCTATTCCACAAACTGCAGGTCCCAGTACAAAATTGGCAGATTTTGCTGAAGAGTATGACAATCCCAACTTACTGGCTTACAATGGGAATGGTGAAAATTCTTCCCAACAACAGGCTGTGGACACCATCGAACAGGAGGAGAGTCTTGAATTCTCGACTGAAATATTTGATTTTGTTGCCAATCTGCAAATTGAATATATGACCCTTGATTTGATCAACACAAGACTCCATGAGGTGTTGAACTCTTGTCAGGCCGAACTGGAGCATCCTCTCCTAACTTCTGATCCAATTCCTGATCCTTCCACCATTGGAACTGTGGATTATATCAATAGAGACACTTCTCTGTCCGATCCCAATATTCATCAGGGAAGCCTCTCACTTCTGTCCGAGCTGGGTGCAAGGCAGGTTGAGGATACTTCTCCCAAACTGAATTCCAGGAAGGATGATTTTCAGACACAACCGGATGTGCCCATGGTTGCTAAACCCAGTGATGATATGCTTGATGTTCCCACACCTGTTAATGAGGTCACTCCAGCAGGGGCTGTGGCAAAAATTACTTCAGAATGCAGTCAACAAAGAATATCCTCCAGGATTATGGATGGTGATAGCCTGCAAAAAAAGGGTCCTAACCCCAATAAAAATCTTGAATGAAGATTCTTTTTTGGAACTGCCAGGGCATAGCCAACTCTGGCACTTCATGTTCTCTCCGGCTGCTTGTGACTAAGAATAAACCTGAAGTCATTGGTTTAGCTGAACCAATGACAACGAACATGAGTTCTATCTCTCTGCTTGACAAACTGGGTTACAATTTACTCCATTCTGTTCATGGGGATCAGCAGGACCGGCTATGGATTATGGTGCATAGCCGTGTTGATAATCCCACCTTTGTTTCTACCCATACACAGATGATAACCTTAAAATTTAATTTCCAAGCTCAATATTTTTTCTGCTCAATTGTTTATGCCTCCAATAACTATTTGGTTAGAAGGGACTTGTGGAGTCATATTTCCAATCTGTCACACACCATTGGTGCTTCTTGTCTGCTCATTGGGGACTTCAATGCTATACTACAGGCTGGTGAAAAGTTGGGACACTCAAATATCATTCCTGCTATGGATGATTTTCGTTTATGTGTTGAGAGATAAAATCTCATTAAGGTTAACCTGCTTGGAGCCAAATACACTTGGTATAGGAAGCACTTAAATGGCATGAGAGCTAGTCGGATTGATCGTGATTTTGTTAATGATAAAGTGCTGATTAACTGGAGGACTATTTCTTGCGTGACTCTTGCCAAACATAACTCAGATAATCATCCAATACTGCCCAATTTTATTTGAAATTGTGACCGACGTCCTCTCCCCTTCAGGTTTAACAATGCTTGGACTACACTCTCTGAATGTTCCACGCTTGTTAGAGACACTTGGACTCTATAGGAAAATAATCATCCCTTATATTGTGTTTTTAAGCTGCGTTACCTCAAGGAAAATCTGAAACTTTGGAGAAAAGATAGATTCAGCCTCTTGGATCAGGAAGTCGATTCTCTTGAAAACTCCTTACATTTCATTCAGCAATCAATGATTGATTCTGACTTCTCTTGCCTTGCTAGACAGGAAGCTAAGCTATCCTTGGATCTGAAAAATCTGCTCACTCTTAGAGATAACATTCAAAAAGAGGTTTATAAGGTGAAGTGGATAACGGATGGGGACAAAAATACTAAGTTCTTTAATGCCTTACAGAGGATTAAAAAAGCTTGCAGTCCACTATCTCTTCTCAAAGATGGAGATGTTATTCTTGAAGATCACCAGAGCCTCTCGAATCATATTGTCTCGTTCTATCAAAACCTCTTCAATGGTTGAAAAAGAAATGGACAACTCTTGGATGGAATTATACCTTCCCTTGTTAGTGATGAAGATAATGCAATGCTAACTAGATTACCCTCTGATATTGAAATAAAGAATGCTGTTTTTGGTCTGAAAAAGGATAGCTCTCCTGGACCTGATGGTTTTACAAATCATTTCTTCCAATGCTACTAGGATACTATACAGGCTGATGTTTGCCGGCTGGTCAAACACTTCTCTACTAATGGAGCAGAAATTAATAGAATAAATGCTCAATTAATTTCCTTAATCCCAAAGGTTGATAATGCCAGTGACATTAATCAATTCAGACCTGTTGCCCTGATCAATACTATCCAGAAAATCCTCACAAAGTTATTGTCTAACAGGCTTGCCTGTATCTCTGGTAAAATCATTTCCTAGAACCAATTTGGCTATGTCAAAGGGAGAAGAATACATGACTGTATTTTTAATGCTTCTGAATGTGTGAACCTTCTGAAAAAGCCCATTAGTGGAGGGAGCATCGCCCTTAAGCTGGACATTAGGAAAGCTTTTGACACCATTGATTGGGATTTCATAAGTAATGTTATGCACCGATTCGGTTTTCATCCGACATTAATTCAGTGTTCCTACGCCTTTCTCAGCTCAGCCTATATCTCCATTCTTGTCAATGGCTCACCTGATGGTTTTTTCAAGTGTTCCAGAGGGGTGAGGCAAGGGGACCCCTTGTCTGCCACTATTTTTGCAATTGTAGAGGATTACCTTAGTAGACTGATTACCTACCATGCTGACAAAGGAAATCTGAAAGTTCTTCGGGCTAACAGGGGTAACCCTGCTCATTCACTTCTTCTCTTTGCTGATGACATTATCATTTTTACTCAAGGAGGAAAAAGAAATATTCAGAATCTCAAATCCATCCTCGATCACTATGAGCTTGTCTCTGCACAGGAGTTGAGTTGGAATAAATCCTTCATCTTCTTTGGGAAAGGCATTACAGACTCCAGGAGGCACTGTATGATTAATAGTCTTGGCATCAAAGTGGGATCCTTCCCTTTAACATATCTTGGAGTCCCAATGTTTTTTGGTAAATCGAGATCCACCTATTTCACTGATGTGGTTTGCAATGTCAGAAGAACTCTCCTAATTGTAAGGGCAAAGCTCTCTCTATGGCAGGTAGAATCTGCCTTGTCAAACATGTGATCGTCTCCAAACTTGTCTATTCCTTTATGGTTTACTCCTGGTCTGCATCTACCTTTAAGATCCTTAACTCCCTCATGAGGAATTTTGTTTGGAGTGGTAGTATCCTTGAAAGGAAAATTGCTACTGCCCCTTGGAACAAATGATGTTTACCCCTCAGTATGGGGGGACTGGCATTAAGAACCTTGAATGCTTCTATAATTCCATTCAAGCTCATTTTATCCAGAGACTTTTAAATGAAAACTCAGCCTCTCTGGACTTTCTCAGAAAACGAATTCTCTCCAGACTGATTGCTAGTAAACTCTCTTATGTGCACTCTTCTGTTTGGCCTGGTCTGAAAAAGATCTATCAAAGGAACAAGACTCATTCCCATTGGTTGGTAAATGCCTCTTCCAACTTGAAATTCTGGAGGGATAACTGGACAGGGGCACCTTTGGCCGAGGATATCAATTCTGATTCTTTGGATGTTGATCTTGATGCCTCCATTTCTGCCCAACTTGAGATGAGACACAACTTGCCTATGCAAATTCTGGAAATTGTTAACTCCTACGATTTCATAAATGCTGATGACATAATGGTTTGGGAACCATCTGTGAATGGAATTCCTGACTCTAAAAGCTTCTACCACCATTCCATACATATTAATAACTCTACTACTATCCAGGCCTTTATAAGATGGATACAACCCTCTCTGTATACTCTTCTATGGATAATTCAATGGAAAAAACTCCCAATAGATAGCAACCTTCAAAGAGCTGGCATCTCTCTTTGCTCAAGATGTGACCTGTGCCACCAACATAGAGATGATCTGGATCATCTCTTTCTCTCTTGAAAAACTACTGCTTCAATCTGGATTATCATTTTTGGCCTTTTTGATATCTCGTTACCGAGTGTTGACAATGTTGCATATTTTTTGCACTTTATTGCAGCCGAACATCTCTCAATGCAGATCCAAGTCCTCTTCTTTGTTGCCTGTGCTGAAAATTTTCACACTCTATGGCAAGGCAGGAACAACATCATGCATGGCAAGTCTGCTTTCAATCAAAATTCTGCCATCTCTAGTATTCTCACAATGACCAGAAATGCCAATCAGCTTCATTCTAGACAATGTCATAATTCTATCGATGATTTTGTAGTCCTGAGGAGGCTACATTTGTTAGGTAACTTCCCCAAACCTTTAGGAACTATAGAAATTTTCTGGATCCCTCCCTTTGTAGGTTGGATCAAATGCAGTCTTGATGGTGCCTCAAAAGGAAATCCTAGACCAGCTGGTTATGGTATTGTTTCCGAGATGAAAATAGAAACTTTCTTGAAGGCTCCTATGGATCTTGTGGTCATTCCACTGCTCTAGAACCTGAGATGATGGCCCTTATTAATGCAGTGGATATGGCTCATCAAAGAAATTGGAATGATCTCTGGTTTGAAAGTGATTCTTCTACTATAGTGCAAGCTGTCCAGAAAAATCAGATCCACCTTGCCTAGAAACTCACCCTGAAATGGATCAAATTCTTTGAAATTCTTTCCTCCATGAACTTTATCATTACTCATGTATATCGTGAAGCCAAATCTGTTGCTGATAGGCTTGCTTCAAAGTGTATCTCTGAAGCCTCTAGATTGCACCCGACCACAACTGATGAGGATTTTACTGATTTTCTTAATAGAGACAAGTGTAAAATTTCCTCCTTTAGACTCTTGTAATTTGCCTTATTTATTTGAAACTTTTCTTTCTTTTCTAAAAAATAAGACTTAATTTTATTAACCCAATTTTTGATGTGGGTTTTCCACAAAGGTATTTTTTTTTATTTTTAACCATTTATTTTCAAAGAACAATTTCAAATTGTTAGGATGAAATTTATTGAAATTGGGTAGAATGTAATACCCCAAGATTTTATAGTACGTTATATTATTAAACTAAATCGATATCTTGCGCAACATGGAACACTGAGTTCGAACGCACCCCAACTTTCCAAACTACCTATTCAAAAAGTGGTTATGTATTGTATTAACTTCATTTTGAATATTATATACTCTATATAATTTTAAAACCCATATTATGTGTTTCCTAGAAATAATAACAGAACAAATTCAATTTTTCAGATAAAGGAAGTATTTTTCAAAAAAACAATTTAACGCCTACTAATAGTGAATTTTTTAAATGCAATATATGAAACATTTATATTAAATTTGAAAAAATAAACTTCTTATTTAGAAGCATGACATAAAAATTTAGCTTGGACAAATTTTTGGTACTTTTATGATAACTTTTATATTTTGATGAATAGTGAAAAATAATATGTTTTAATTGAAAGCAACTTTTTTGATCGAAATAATTTATAGAGTTAAATTATTCATTTAAGTGGTTTTGAAGTATAATTAGATTATATTTTTATAATTTAATACAATTTAGGTCATTATAAGTAATTTCACATTTAAATTTGACATAAACACATGTCAATCTTTTGATAGTTTTTTTACTTTTTTAAAAACTCGCCTTTGGTTTTGACTACGTGAATTAATTTTAAATTACAAAATGCAACTAAACAACATTTAATTTGAAAAAATATAATTCAATTTTGAATTTGGAATATCAAAAATCTCTTAGGGTAATTTTTTTGTATTTTTACAAAAGCATTCAATTTTTGATGAATAGTGGAAAACACTAAGTTATTATTTAAAACCGACTTTTTTATTTAAATAATTATTTTTTTAATTTGAATTTATTTTATGAAAAAATAGATATATAATACCTATATAAGTTAAATTTAATTCATTAGAGTCATTTTATAAAAAATTCGTTGTATAATATTTTATTGAACTTTTTGACAGCTTTTTACCCACCTGTTAGGAGCATTTGCAAATTTGCATTAAACATAATTTTACCACTTCTGTGAGTTGAATTTCAAAAATCCGAGAGACATGGTTGAAATTAGTAAATAAAATTTGGTTCAATAAGATGAAAATATTTTTTGGTGAATAGTAACTTTTGAATTTTATTTACCGTAGTTAAAAGTAAATAGAGTAATTATGGGTAAAAATGATATTATAATTACCCTAACACATGTCATAATTCTATTGGATAAGTGTAATTAGGCCAAAAAAAACCATAGGAATAAAATATGGTCCCCTTTTGTGCACTAAAATTATATTAGGACATTTATTACTATTTTATTTGAAGAAGTGTTAAAAGTGTTTAATTCAATGTTTAATAACTAATCCTTTATTTATATATAGTAATAGACAATATAAATTCGACTATAAATATTAATTATAAATATAAAAATATTTTCTACATAATGGTATTTTATTTATAATTTTTAGACATTAAATAATTTAATTTATTTATGACACAATGATGATGCAGTAATTACCTTATTAATGAAATATTAAAATAATTGACATTATAAATATCCAAATAAATGTAAATTGAGACTTCTAATTAATTACAATAATTTTATATGTTAATATGACATGTTAGGGTTGATTAGATACATTTTTTTCTAAGTGATAAGGTTGTTATGACTTTCACAAAAACAAAATACCCAAATGTGTCAAAATTGACATAAATTAGTTTTTAAAACAAATAATATATTATTGGTTGATATAATACTCCTACAAAATAATTTTTGTACAAAGGGCTTAAATTCATTTTTAGCCATTATAAACCAAATATTATTATATAATAAATTAATATTTTAATCTTTTCCTAAAGTGACCCTCACCCCTCTTATAAAAGGGTACTTCCCCTTCTCTTAATTTCACACCTCTAAATACTTTTGGTTTGGACAAAACCTACATAAATATACTCTCATATATTCTCCCTACATCCTAGAGGCCTTAATTTGATCATAAATCCAACCTATGGATCCCTTTTGATCAATTGAAATGGAAACACCTGAAGAAGAGGTATTAATTTCAGCACTCTATTTAATGTTCTTTTCTTCTTCCACTTGATCTTTATTTGTTGTTTCCATACCAAAATAATAACTCTAGTACCTCCTACATAATTTGATGTTGTTATAAATATGGTACAACCATATTCATTATTCTATCTATACAATAAATGAAAAATTCACCATAAGTGCGTACGTATGACTTACCGTCTCCAAGTCGTGGTGTAGTTTGTTATTCAAACACTTCATTATTTGGATGGGTATAATAATGAATATAACTGATGTAAATATAAAATATAACATGGTAATTATTCTTTATATAGGATATACCATCTAATTATATATTATTTCATCATCAAAATAATTATATTGTCGCTCGTGCGTACGTACGACTTACCGTCTTTAGGACGCGATGAGATGCCATTCCCCATCATAACCATTCAAGACTAATTTTAATTTGATGATTAAAAATATTTTTTAAAGACTTGATTTAATTATGTATATGAATAAGATACATCATATCCATAACAAACATAAATTTCGTAACAATGCATATAAAGGAAAACAAATCAGTTTACACCCGAAACGATGATACTATTGAAAGATCATTAACAATGAAATATTAGAAGATCATATAAGATACCATATTAATGTATATGATTATTTAATAATTTAATGACAATGATGTTACCATTATACAATAGTTTATCCTACCCTCGTCCAAGGAAAAGTACAAGGTAAGGGTTAATTTCACAATCTAATTATTATCCGAGGTTGTTTTTACTTAAGTATCTTCTGGGAGATATTTATTATCCATATCCATGTTTCATAAAAGAGTTTTAAAAGGGATTATTTTTAAGGGATTATATACTGAAAAATCATTTTAATTGTTTTAAATATTATTTCTTCTAAACCCTTCTCATTAATGTACATGTTTTCAAAATGATTTAAGAATTTATTAATATGAACATGAATGTTTTAAAATGTTAATTCCTTTCAAAAGTTTCAAAGTTTATGGGACACGTTGATTCAAAAATATCTTTTAAATGAATTCCTTTATAAATTGTGTGACTTTTAAATTGATTTAATGAAAAAGGGATATTTCTCTCAAAGAGTTTTAGTTATAATTTTCAACTATGTCAACATCCTTTACTAAATATTATTCTTGATCGAGGTTGATTTATTATAATATAATCTTCCATATTGTATTGAATTAGTTATGATATGTTTTACTTTTGATGTGATATTTTTATACCATTAATGGTTTATGTTTAAGGTATTAACATTTTTTAGGATAGTTTTAATATGAATGTTTATGTTATGTTTAAACCTTTCCATATGAGGAATGAATTGGACTTAGATAGTGACGGGTGGAGCCCCATATAGCCTTTCGATTCATCGGTAGGTCTCATGAGACAAACTAGTGTCTTGGAATAAGGCCTTGACAAAATATTATTTGTAGTCATGGCACAATGCCTTGACAATGTGGTTATGAAGTCTGGTATTATGCATTCCATCATTATGAAATTGGCTATTGATATTGAATGTGATTATTTGACTAGTATAATTTCCATGAAAATAAGTAAATGTAATTATTTGATCTATCATTGTAATATTCTGCCAAAGTTTATTTTTAAAAGGCTTAGGATTTAGTCTTATAAATTACCTTAAATGTTTATGTTTATTTATGAAATTTTTCGCTATATTGTAATCTTTACTTAGAATCTGAGCTCACCCCCTTCTATGTTTTATTTCTCCTAGGATGCGAATAAGTATATTATAACCGAACTACATGTATATTATAGGGGATATGAATGTGGTCAGTGGAGAAACTTTTATTGCTGTTTTTCATTTTTTAATGTAATGTAACAGTTATGTATGTATCTAGTACTTCAAAGGATACTAAACTGATCGGTCCTTTGGGACTTGATCACTTGTGATCATGTGAATGTTACGTAATAATTCACCGACTCTGGGATTCTAGGGTCATGGGATTACATGGATAATCCTATACATATTTTTGATCAAAGGGGGAAAGTATTGTGGAAAAAGGTAATTTAATAGTTTGGGGTATTGTGGAGAAACTACATGGTTGATGAATCCACATGGGAATATGAAAATTCTATGAGGGTTTGTTACCATCACTTGTTTAATAAGTGAAGAAAAATTTGAATGATGGAATTTCCAAAATGTGGGGATAATTTATCAACCCAAGTAAACTTTTTTTTTATTCTTGAATTAAATAGTTAAATTCATTATAAATTTATAATGAAACAATATGTTCTTATAGAAATTATAGAATTTAAATGGATAGAATAGTAACATAACCTATGAGATTATAAATAAAATTTATGTATCTTATACAGGTATTCATGTTATATTTATATCATGGAATATGTAAGTAAATGTTTAGTAAATGGTCAATTAAGTGTTGGTATTTTTGTAAGTAATAAATTGTTATATACCATTTTAAAAATAATTTAATGATCTAAAAGAATTTTTTTCCATAAAATAGATTCATAATTTTTTTTATTTCTTGTGATTAAAAGATAATTATATGATACCTTAGTTATTTTTTCAATGTTTCATAAAATCAGATATAATTTTAAAACATTAATATTTTTGAATAAATGTTGTTTTTATTTAAAAATTATATTTCTCCTATTAGGAAAACTATTTTCACAAAATAGTGTTAAATTTTTAATTAAAAAAATTGAAAGGTTTTTATGTTTATTTTTTTGTATTTTTAAACACACTTTATTTTTTGGTGAATGGTAAAATATAGTAATTTAGGATATATATACATTATAAGTTAAATAAACTATTAATTGAGTCATTGATGATATAAACATCATAATCCCAAATAAAAATTCATTATTTTAATATATTTAGTGATTATTTTAAAAATATTAATTTTCTTTTTCCAAAATAATAAACTAATGAATATAATGATGAGAAACAACCCTTTCCTCCACTATTAATACAACCCAAATCACCCCTTCTCCTCACACCTCAAAGACTTGTAGCTTTTATAATTTATTCCCAAATCCCTGCCTAATCCCCTAACCTATGTCCAATTTTTTATGGTACCACCAAAATTCTAAAACCAAGGGCCTTAAGGAGTGTCTCAAAGAGAAGAAATGAAGAGGTAATATCCTCTTTCATTTTCTTTTCATTTTCATTTCATTTATTTTTATCTCTAAGAATCCCCTTATCCATGTGGCATGAAAAATAAAGTGTCTTTTCTATTATATAATTTTATTATGTTGATGTAGAACTTAATCATAAAACTTCTTCTCCTCCCCCTTTTATTCTAAAAATGAGATCATCGTTCGTGATGTGTCGGTTTATTGGAATCATGGAATATAAAAATTAATTTTTCCATTAAAACTCCATTAATGGTTATAAAATAATTATTATGGTTAAATAATATTTTATTATAAATAATATAAGTTATTTAATGTTTTGGAACCAATATATAAAATATATATTGAATAAAATGATATAAGATCATGATGATCATAAAAATCACCAAAATAAATTAAACTTTTATCATTAATGTCTTATCTTATTATTCATACTTATATAAAAAATGATATATGGTGTCATTTAAAATTAAAAATCATATTAACTCTATTTCATTCCAATTATGTATTTTTTCTTTATTTTAGAAGAAAACCCACAATGAACCAGCCATGGAAACCATGAAATAAATTCACCCAAAACAATGAAAACAAAAAAATATTACTAATTAATGGGTGGAAATATCTTTTAAGAATATCATATAATTAATTATAAATATAAACATAGTTATAATATAGTAATAAAACTCTTTAAAAAACTTTATTGATATTTTGAACACATTTTATGTAAGAAGAATCGGTGGTAAGGGAATTATTAACCCAAATTTTCTTTATTTGGGTTAACCTTCTATTTCATTAATTATGTGGTACTAAGATTATTTGTGAAATTAATTTTGATTATATTAAAACTTTTTATGTGGATTTATAGTTTATAAAAATATTCCATTCTTTTTATCCATTCTGAAATCAATTATATTATATTTTTAATGGAATATTCATTAAACTCTTCTTTTATCTTTATATTCTTAAAAAATTCAAAAGGAATGTAATTATGAAATTATTCTTATATTATGATTATTTTATGGTTTTTTGGAATTGTTTATGATGAATTGTGGGACCTATATCTCCCTATAATTCGTTGGTTATGACTATTTTGGAGGTCCACCATGTGGTTTATAAAGTTTTCACAAAGTAACTATATGAAAGATTTTGGGTGAGAAGTATGTATTTGTGAAAAAAATTATATGTTTATATATATTAATGGATTAATGGTTTATCTTCTTCTTTTTGTGTCCCTTACTAATATTTTTGTTCTTATACCTTGTTTTAAAATGTTTTTTCATATGGTTTATGGTTAACAAAGATAAAAGGATAATCCAAGATAAATGTTTTGAATACTTTTCATGAAAATATATCATGTTTTATTAAAAAAACTGTATTATGGAAGAAATGGATACTATTTTAGAAGAACCCACTTTGTATGATTGTGGGCCGATATATATGAATTACACCCTGATTCTCTAAAACTATAAACTAAAAAAATGTTAGGGAATGAATGAATGTGAATTCTAAATGAATTTACTAGAACGTGTAATGTTTAAGGTCATGTACTTATGTATTATCTCACCATATGAAGTTGAAGTGGACCCTGATAGGGTTGTGGTAGTGTTATTGTGGGATCCTATAAAGAGTGTGATGGAGGTGCGGATCTTCATTGGGTTTATAGGCTATTACATGAGACTAATTCATTATTTATAAATGAAATTAGTACACATGACATAATTAAACTGAGTATAGAGGCATTTTGTGTGGAAAGAGAGGTTATAATAAGATTTTTAGGAGTTGAGGATGAATATGATTATTTCTTCCATCATGAGGTTTATAAGATGGTGTTCAGTGTGTACTGTTCAACAATGCATTAGGCATTTGGATTTGTTGTGTTTTGATGTAGAGGTAGGTTTTGATTGTCTATGGTTCATGTTAGTTGAGACCACATTAGCTGAACTACATAACCTATGATATAGAGTTATTAGTGTTAGTCTTCACACTGAATATGCAGTGAGGCTAACCAATAGACGAGAGGTTAATCATTTAGCATGATCATAAAGATCTCAATTATAAATTCTCATAAAAAGATAACAAATTTTCATAGAGGTGATGGCTAAAGTTCCTCAAGTATTATGAATTTAATATTTCATATAGTTCATGAATGGGGAACATGGTAGTCTATGCTACTGACAGGAGAACATGTTCGTTGTAACTGAATGAGGTATTAGATAAGTTGGACTCATTGACTTTATCAATTGTGGATAGAGATAAAGAAGCTTACCTTAATTTTATGGTAGTTACCCCTCTACTCTTGTAGTGATTTAGGGATGCAGAGCATAGGTATATGAACTGTGAGATATTCGATACTCATATATTCATTGGATGCACTGTTGATAGATTTTCTACAGTTGTAAAGCTTGGATTTTTTTTCAATGGATGCACAATGGTACTAGTGATGTCTTAGGAGGATATTTAGAGATATTTTCATTCATATCATTTTGTTTTATATCCATGTGTGTAAAAAACGTACCCAGATCTTTGTTGTTTGTTTTGGTGGAATATAATGAAGAAGGGATTTGCAGATTTTTTCACTCAATACCTTTCTTTCAACATGTGATGGATGGACACCACATTCTAGAGAGTTTATCTCAAAAACTTGAGGTTCGATAAAGGAAATAGGATGAAATAAAAATGGACTTTATGATGGGTTTATTGCATAAGTATAGGGGACATGATTCCATTTGGGTGATCATAGATCGTCTCACCAATTCATCCTATATCCTTGATATTTGAGAAGAGAGTTTCATAGAGAGATTTTGAAGCCTCATGATATAGTATAATTCCATTGAGTTCCATCAAAAATCATTTCAAACCATGATTCTCACATCACATCTCTATTATGGAAGTGATTTCAAGAGACTTTTGGTACTTTGTTACTAGTTAACATAGTGCTTCACCACTAAAATCATGGTCACATTGAGCATAACATCATGGTTATGGAGGAAATGTTGTGGTCTTTTAGGTTATAAATAATTTATATTTGATAGGATCATATAACACAATTATATTTTGTGTTAAAAAATTTCTACCATTCAACCATTAGTATAGACGAATTCAAGGCATTGTATGGGAGAACCTAAAAGTAACAACTTTTCCATACTGAACCTATTGTGTTGGTATTTATGGTCCCAGAGTTGGTGTGGTAAACAAATTATAAGGTTCAATCATCTAGGAGTAGATTAATACTACATAGATTCGTAAAAAATCATATTAAATAAATATATAGGATTCCTTTTAAGTTTGATGAGGGATACCATGTGTTCATATGGGTTTCACCTCCACATGGACTACGTTGATATGACAAGGGTTGAAAGATATCTCTTAGAACCATTTTCAATTTATAGATACTACATAGATTTGATGAGTTGGAATAATTTTCATCCACACAAACAATTTTTGACCAGGAACATGACATGTTGAATGTGTAACATTAGAGGAGGTACCTGAATAACCAATTGTAGGTTATCGACTAGGGTGCATTGGACATCAAGAATGAGAATACCTTTTCTGACGACCTGGTGGAGATCTAGGATATTTGAGTGATGATTGTTCATTAGTGAGTGATTAATTTATTATGTGTCTTATGACATTACATGAATCATCAAGAGAGCACTTGGGTGTGGAAGAATCAAATATATTCTCAGTTCCCACATCTCTTTGTGTAGAAACATGATTTGGGTTTATGAGGAAATAAATCCCTAATGTGTGGAGAATATAGTAAATCAAATTTTCCATTTATTATTTTCAGCTATTGTATACATTATTTTCCAGACCAAGTACTGAGATAGAGTGTGATTCCAAGGCCTAATGTGACTAGAATAAATGTTTGACATATGTTAAATATATTTTTTATTATTGACATAATGTTTTCCTAAAATAATGGAATAAAATATAAATGGGATATCAAATCCAAAATCAGAGAGAACCATTGAATTTTGATTGTGGGTTTTATCTAAGAATGAAGTATCCTTTATCGATGAAGGGTGTTTGTGGAAAATTCATCACTGGCCTAAAAAGAATAAAGTAATTAATTAATTTTTTTATTTTATTTTATTTATGAAACAACCTATCATACTCTTTACATAAACAATTATATTTAATTTTATTGTTTATCCATAATATATAATGATATAGAGGAATGTTAGAGTGACTCTGAGAGAGATTTATTTAGAATATGATAACCAGATCAGAGATTGATATTGGACAAAAGATGGAATTTTAGGATCTCACCAATGATCATAACACACCTTATTTCTTCATCATTGATCGATATGAATTGTGAAAGGTTGTTTTTTATTTTTGGTTTATTTCCCATTTTTCTATTTATATGAAAAAATAGATCAATACACCAACATATTTGTTTATGGATCATGTATATTTCTCAATTGGATTATTTCAAGAATTTATTAAGGAAAAATACCATTTTATTATTTGATTGTTATATATCATTATAATGGTGACAGATTGAGGAAAATATAAACATTATATGTGCTTCATTACTCATGTTTGCAGTGATTCATTTATCCCCTTTTACATTTATTAATCATGGGGGTTTCGTTTGTCTATAGTTAAATGAATACACGAAATAATTGAACTATGAATACCCATTTCATAACACATCTATTTGAAATTATAGATCCATTATAGACATGACATGACAAAGATATGATGATGGGAGTGGTGACATATTTGATGGTTTTTAAATATTGGTTTCTTTTTCATTGGAGTGCAACAAACAATGATGTTCAAATCCATTTTTAGAATGGATTTATTGGTCGAGTGTTGGTGTTCGATGACAATGAGGTTCAAACGATGACCTCCCTTGGTTCTGGAAAAGGGAGAGGCCAGAATGGTGGTTTGAGGAGTGGCTGACAACACATTAACCAGATATTGAAATCTAATAATTTGGAGACTACATGTATTATAATGTGGATCCACACACCTTGTGGGAACTTAATAGTGGGTTTTAGTGTTTTGGGAAGAATATAAGCTTCACACATCATTTGACCTTGTCACACAGAGTGTAAAGCCTCCGTAAAGTATCAATGTGTACATTGGTGGGTACACATAAAAGGGACAAAATACACAGGTATGAGTATGTCATGTAATCTCATATAGAAATTACTTGGATAGGGGTACTTGTTCATACCCATGTAATGGTACTTGGGATGAAGTACACAAGCAACTTAACATCATGTAATGTTACACAGAAACAGACACAGACATTTCCCGCTTATAGTGGCATGACCCAGGGTCAAAGGGACACAACGTGTAACCCTACTATACAACTTGTAATTAATGAGTTTTAGATTATATACATTTCCCATTATATATTTAAATATTTATTCTGGAAAAATTACCTATATAAATTATCTAAGGGTTTGTTTGGAAATGGATCATACTCTTAGGAAATCGATCTCTTTAGTAGGACGCCAGGGATATAGTTTTTGAAATCATTTTCTGTGGACCAGAGTGAGATCCTATGTTAAAAATTGTTCTATTAATGGATTTATTAGTATCATTATAACCAACTCTACATAGTTGTTAATCCTTTACTAAGAGGCTTAATATAGAATTATATATTGGTATACCACATTGCCTTTAGTATAATCTTCATCATTGTATCGTATCTCTTCGGGATTTTGGAGTGTACTTCTTATTGCGTGACCTAAAGAGAACTACATCATATATGGACATCATCTATGTTATCTGAATCCTAGAGTGTGTTATCTTGACCATGTTCTATGTGGAATATTCGAGCAGGAATCATAGGATAACATTACGATTGTAACATATCTTTAGACTATGTGCCTTTTTTGGGTATATATAGATATTTCTATTATATGTATTATAGAAATATAACTTTTTATGGCTTACTATTATCCATTTTTTGTATTCATTATGTTTTTGTAGTGTCCTACTAGGTTTTTTAGTCACCCTAACATGGTCTACTCCGACAAGTTTCTTGTGTTATGAAGACGATTGAAATTATAAATGAATCCTAGACAGACCAGGACCAGACGATGGTTAGTTTGACTAAACATTCCAAGGTGTGTTTCTATTTTTTCTTGACATTAGTCCCTGTAGTTATTTTTAGGATCTAATTTTTTCAAGATTTTTTTGGTGGTATTTTTTTTTCTATTTTTACTTTCCTTAACTTCTAATTATACTATGATAGTGTAATTTATATGAATGCATGCATGGTTGATCAGTTTTTTTACGTTTCAGTATTCTATAGCCCTGAAGATGTGTCCAAGTGTACATGATCATTGGATAATACCTCCCATGTTTGTGATATGCATAGTCAAAAACAGTCTCAAACCCATGTTCTATTGAAGGCAGGCTTACGAAGTCAAAACACGGGCCCCACTAGGATGGGTCAGGACAAGGTTGTAGTCACATGTACATTGAGTTTCGTTATCATGTCCCCCCAAAAAATCAAAATTATAAAGGAATATATATGATATAAAAAATCCATATGTTTTATTTTTTCATAGATATCACACACACACACACATATATATTATATCCCTTATCAAACTCATCCTTAATATGTGGTATGGAAAACAAATTGGCATTGGTCCATGAGGAAGTAGTCCACAATACAAAAGAATGATGACTTCGTAACCCATTGGATGGAAGTGGAGATAGTTGTAGGACATTGCCATAAAATATAGATATATATTTATATTAAATACACTGAGGATATAATATCAGCATTGTTTAATAATAATTGAATGAGGTGGAGGGAGAA
The DNA here is from genome assembly GCA_963277665.1 of Viscum album. Classification (NCBI taxonomy): domain Eukaryota; kingdom Viridiplantae; phylum Streptophyta; class Magnoliopsida; order Santalales; family Viscaceae; genus Viscum; species Viscum album. The sequence continues at coordinate 495,239,898 of OY728151.1, read as the reverse complement.
ATATATTAAAAATGTTCGTTGAAGAACATTACCTATTCTTTGGGTATATTGGTTTAGATTGCACCATATCCTTACTAGGATTAATTTAATAATAAAATAAGGATACTTGGATGTGATAATGGATGTGGGGAAGTTATTTTGGTAGGTCTCGGCGGAGAAAAAATGATTTTATGGTCTGAATAAGAGAGGGGAGTTGATTGTTTTTATAAGATATGAGAGTATAAGACTTATAATATTTTGAAATATATAGTCTTAACAATGTTTTACATATTTTAATTGGGTAAAAATGAATTATTATGAAGAATAAGAAATTTTAAGGTTGTTATATGGCCATAAAAAAATTACAAAATATTTTAGGATAATTTAACCCATTTCTTTTCAGTTTAAACCCCCTGTAAATAAAATTTTACCTTAACCATGGAAAATAATTTTTAATGTTTATAGTATCCATTTTTAAATGAAATTATGGTAATAATATTTGATAATATAAATTATTCTTTTTATAAATATGTACTAAAATTTTCTATATTTCATTGATAATTGTGAAAAAATATAATTTACAATTATTCCCACAAATGTGATGAGAAATCATGTTTTTTAAAAGAAAATGTTCAAAATTTTACAATGATTATATATAATAATTCAATATTATAATGATTTTAAATACATTATCTTTAATATTTGATATAATATTTAACTAATTTTACTTTAAAATAATTTTAAAATAAAATATATCTCTATAAAAACTTAAACTAAAAGGTTGTTTTTAAATAAAATTAAATATTTTTCATTATTCATTACGAAATGTATCTTTTTTGAAAAATCTATAAAATTAACTCAAATATAATTTTGCTATATTTTTTTTAAAACTTAATATAATTTTTTAAATTACATTTTTTGAAATTGGTAAAAATTGGTAATTAATTATGTTTGAATATTTTGACTAAACTGCCTTTTAGATAAAGTACATATTTTTCGATCACACTTATTTTATCATTTAAATGGTTGTAATTTTAATAATAATAATTATATATCTATTATATTTATTTTTAAAAAGTCAAAAAATAATAATTTATTAATTAATTTTAATACCCTATAATTTAATGGTTACATTATTATGGTATACATTATTATAGTTCATTTAAACTCAGGGTTGCATGTTTCCCAAGATATTGAATATATTAAATTTAATAAAGTAAATTTTGTGGGTTATTTAATCATGATGTTTTGTTTCAAATATTCTATATAATTCAATATTATTATTATAGAATATTTTGGTTTGACATTATCCCCCACAATAAATAAATTCAAACCTCACTATTTAAAGATGATATCAGAAATAAATGGATTAATATTTGGAAATACCATTGTTAGAACCCTATAGTGTAAAAGGGTTAAAAATTTATTTTATTAATAATAGAGAAATGTATGTATACAATGGTCATATAGAATAACACATAATTAGATACCGTATAAGATAACATTGATGGTATGTGATGATATGAACATGGAAGAAAAAGGCAAATAATTAGAGAGTGATAGAGGTCATTGATCATAATCAATTGATTGATCATGGAATGTTACAGCCCTAATAACATAAATCGGTGATGAATTAGAAGGAAATTTAATTCATAATATATGAACTTAATAGTATAATATTCCATTCCATGATAAATTTCCTAAATATGTGGAATTCTATTACTATATATACATATAAGGATATATACTTAGATTATATGTTTCTTTTACATAAGAACAATTTCTCCCTTGGTGTTCTTTGATCAATTTGAAATTAATTTCTTACTCTAATAAATGAATATCCAAATATAAATTTTGTATTTATGGAGCTCTAAAATTTACTTTTAACAATCATAATATCAATAAATAGTGATGTATCTTCTGGTACTTCTCTAAAAAATTTCGAAAACCAATATGAATAGCATATATTATCTAGTATACTTAAATCTCCACATGGTCAAGTAATAAATTAACCCATAAAACATTATCAGATTTTGTACTAAAACAAATTCAAACAAGGATAACCTTGTGACCCTTCTAAAAATATTAAGATCAAAAAGTTAGAAAGAATGTATCCAAATTTCCAAAATGGAATTATCATCAATCCCACAAACAACACGAAGTATATTTTAATCATAAAATACAAAACATGTCTATAAATACATAATTTATTCTCTTATAACCTAGTAATAAAATTAACTACCAAAAAATAATATTTAAAACATTAGTCATTTCTTATTCATAATGTAAATTATAGATTACTAGATAAATTATGTTAATATAAAAATGATGTAAACTCTATCAATTTAAGCTTAAAAAAATTATCAACTGATAGTAATGATTTTTAACATAATTAGTATTATCCAATTCACATTACTCATATCTATAATCTAATTTCCCAAAAATTATTAACTCATCATCTACAGCACATTAAGGGATACCTTTCCACCAATCTTTATTTTACCATGATGTTCAAGATCCAACTGAAACATTTTTCATGGTTATCATTACTATTCAAAAAACACATTCCAATACATAATAAATTTTTAATGCATTATAATTTATATACATTCTAGTTTATCATTGATAAAATACTAAGATGAAAAATTCAAGAATCCAAAAACAATTATATTAATCACTCTTAATTTTCTATTGTAAAATGAAAATCATGACCATTATTCATTATCATATTTTTAGGTATATTTATTTTAAACTAGAGAAATTTATTTTCGGTTTCACCCCATCACATTATATTTGATGAATTGTACATTAGATACTTTTCCCATCAAATAAAAAACATTTGAAAATACTCTATGAATATATAGAAAACTCTCTCTAATATTATAAAATCACTTGTTGTTTGTTTCTATAATTATATCATATTTGAAAATATGACATTATGTTCATCACTTTATCCATATTTTTCAATTTCATCATGTTCTTCACATTTTCACATTGAATCCATAATATAAAAATAATCCTTTATCTATATTTTATACACATGATTCTATTTCCTTGTACGATGAGAATATTATAGAGACTCGTTCCTTTATAAATATTGGATAGTTCCCATAAATTTATGACCACTCTTACTATTTGGACTATGTGAATTTATGTGATTCTGATTCCTTCTTCTAGGATCATCTTTTAAATCATAGAATACCCAATATTAGATTATATTATTGTGAAAAATAATTTATAATCCATAAAATATTGAAATACTTAAGAGAGATAAAAAAATGTATGCTTAGATAATGTCACAATCTTAACCATGATTTATTTGGGGGTATCCCTCTTTTTAAAAACTTCATAATTGGTTTGTAAAGAAAATATGAAATATCATAAGAATATCCCTGAGATTCTCTTACCAAGTTTAGAGTAAATACTAATTTTGTTTACAAAGTGATGATTGGATCAATCTTAATGTTTCCTTTTAAGAGTTATTATACCATAGTACATCTATATCAGAACCATGCCCACAATAAGTATACAAAAAAGGATGTGTTACTAAGAAAACCAAAATAATATATTCTGTAACAAAACAATAGGATGTTATTCTATACATATCATCAATGTTTTGTTATGTTTATGTTCCCAAATATTTGTTTCCCTAAATCTAGTTTCAAAGGATTCTATTAAACATCCACTAAAATTAATTCTAGATACATAAACCTATAACACTTAATCTAGTTTCTATATTGTTACATTTGAATAAAATACAATGAATCCCTACTTGAAGAATCTAATTTATTAATAGTATTTTTTTTAAAAATATACATACTCAAATTTCATAGTATATTTGATAATAAATAATACACAAAAAATATTTGATAATTTCATTATTACCCTTATCTTATCCCATCATATATATCAAAAAATACTTTATAGTATTCTATAGAAAAGTAAATGTTTGAAATGGGTGAGCTAAATTTCTCCATAAGGATAACCATACTATGAAATCTATTAATAAATAAGGAAAAATTAATATCTCATGGTAAATTATACAAACATTATCCATTTAATCAATTACATGATCATAATATTAAAGAAAATAATATTGGAAATTAATTCCATATAAATAATCCCATGTGCTTGAAATGTGACTATTTGAAATCTAACTTATTTAATAATCCCATTTAGTATCAATAAATGAATTCATAATGATGAAATTTATAATGATGGACACATAAATCACACCACATAGGTTTCTTCCAATACATTTGATACCATTGAGTCTTTTTCCACTTCATATAATTCCATTGAGTATTGTACTACAAAATTTTATAGATTGGTATGGCCTTATAAAAAACCATATTTACTTTTTTAAATGAGACCTACTAATGAATAAAAGGGTTGTATCGGGACCTTCCTAACGCTTACAAGGTCCAATTAATTCCTTAAAAAGAATGGGTGAAACAAAATGATAAAAAAATTCATATTTATTCTAGAATATGAAACATAAATACCTTCTGTAATTAATAATCATATCCATAAATCATCCATTTTAGTGTGTAGGGTTTCAAAATAGTACATCCTCTGACAAACTAATCGTAAACCATCAAGTGAATTAATTAGGTTGGTATGACTAGAGAATGTCCCCATTAAATCATAAGTAAAATCAGTGAATGTATTGATATATGTAATGTGATATTAAAATATAACATGGTGCATTTTATGATTAAAATAATCATTCTTTAAAAATCACCCATTTTATTTGGAAACTATAAAATTCATAAAACATTTTCAAAATCCTTTTCATTCAAAATAAATTTTAAAAAATTATAATTTTAAGAAAAATAGAAAATAATATCATTAAAAAATAATTGAGTCAATTTAAAGGAATATTCATATAAATTATTGCAATGATAGCCTATAATTCAATACATTCCATTTATGTTAAAAAGATCATTTATTTACTATAAAAAATATTGTAAAGTACCTCATTCAGAAAAAAAACAAGAATAATCCTCTCAAAATGGTTTGTAAATAATTATAAAATAGGTATAAATTTCATTAATAATAATTTTTTATAATTACAAGACATTGTTTTAAACATTTTCATATAACATTTTCATAAAACATGTTTGTTGAAGAAAATGGATTTGTGACTGAAGAGAAAAATAATATCATATTTTATTTATTAATTATTTAAAATAACAAAGAGAGGAAAAATACTACTTTTACATTAAAATGTTCAAGAAAACCCATAAATGAATAATTACTATTTATTTTAGGTTATAAATATCAAATAATAACCCAAAAAGGGGACTTAAAGAGAAACAATCTTGATTAATGATAAGATTGTGAAATAAATCATTAACACATTGATATCATTTGAATCAGAATACAATTACATACATAACATTATGTTGTCGGTTAAATACCATTAAAATAATTAAAACAAAGATATTACATACAAAAAGTGTTCTATATATAGAATATAAGGTAAATAAGTGGCACATATGGCATATAACTAAAGGAAGAAAATGTTAGATGTGAAACCCTTACCATGACTCTGACTCACCAAATTCATACATTATCTTAAATTATAGTTAACATACATTAATTATTTTTATTCATAATTATCAATTTCAATTTTATTATTTCTTTTATTTAAATTATTACCATGTTATACCTTCGTACTTTTTCAGTTATGTTTTCCTCACATGCTTCAATGATATTTTTATTTCGCGTCAAAAATGAATTTGGTATGATGACTATGATCAAATATTATATTATTTAAACATATAATGAATGATTATAATGACATAATTTTAATATGTATTAACTAATTATACTTATAAAAATAATTATTTATATATGTTTTTAAAAAACGAGTTCTGTCAAAATAATGGATATGTTAGGTCGTACGTGTGCCTAAAAAAATTTTCATTTCTAAATGATAATTATGGGGAAAGGTATGTATTATTTTATAATTATAGAATGATCATAATATCACATATTATATATACATGTTAATTATTTGAACATATTTATATATATCATCCACATGGCGTGGGGATGTAAATAGACTCACATCCCTTCAGGAAGGCGGTAGTCCACACGTACACAAGTAATCACATCAATTTTCAATGTACAAAATTAAATGATATATTATGTTTCAGAATGACAATAATTTAAATGATTTTATAATAATTTAATTAATATCACATATATGCATTAAAATTATCCTGAACATCTTATATTTAAATTTTTAGTGAACGAAAAATAACATCGCATCGTGAGGTGGAAGTCCACCGTACACATGGGCGATATTATCAAATAAACTATTGAATGGAACATAAAAAGATATATAAATTATATAATAGAACCATTTTATAATTATTTTATTAATTATATATATATAAATATATTATCTATCAGCATACCCAATATTTAGAGGAGGTAATGGATAAATAAATGACCTCGGTTTTCCAGGAAGTAGTCTACCATACACAAGAATGATGATTTCATAACCCATTAGATATAATAGGTTTTTTATAGGTAATCAAAATAATATTAATAACATATCTATATTTTTAAGATTATGATATTAATATATCACCATGGTTTAATATGAATTGTTTGTGGTGGAGAATGAAATCAAATAATAACCGTTAATGAATAATATTACCATTTATCATGCAACCTCCTTTGGTTTTAATCAAATCCTTCCTATGTATTATTTATGCCTAAACAAAGGATTATATAGATATAAGGTAAAATTTTTGAAATTTTTTCTGAGTTTTTCAAACAAAAATATTTTTATGGTGTGAAGATTATAGGTGAGGTCGTGGCCTTTTATAGTTGAAGTCTAAGCACAATTTTATTTTATCTAATAGAAAAGGTTAATCCACCTTTTCAAATTTAAAAAGGGTCAAAAATTTATTACCCCAAATAATTAGTAATGAAAATGTCTAAATATGTCTAATAATTGATTTTAGAAAAATTTTATGCTCAAATTAACCCATTTGTTTTTAGTTTAACCCATGGTAAATCTATTTTGCACCTAAATTATGATAAATAATTTAACTATTTTTCCTCTTCATGTTTGTGAAAACATACTTGACCATATATAATAATATAAATTATGTTTCATCTAAATATAGAATGCACTATTTTATATTCCATTAATATAAGTGGAATATTTTAATTTAAAATTATCCCTGAAGACACAATGAGAATATGGGGTTTTTAAGGAAAAATATAAAACAAATAGGAAGAGTTTATATCAATATACAATAATAAAATTATTCCAGTAGCCTAAAATGCATTAGTTGAAATAAAATTGAACTAATTTTACTTTTAAACCTAATAAAAATAATATTTAACTTTATAAATAATTTAAATTAAAAGGGTGCTTCCAATTAAAATTAATCTTTTTTCACAATTCATCAAACAATGAATCATTTATTAAAAATCACTAATATTCACCCTAATATAATTTAAATATCATTATTAGTGAAACTAGGCTTATTTTTTTAAAACATTTAAAAAAATTAATTATAAATTATGTGAACAAAGCATGACTAAATTGTCTTTTAGAAGAAATACACTTTTCAGAAAACTTTTTTTTCATTCTAATTGTTCTAATTTTATCTGTAAAAAATTATATGAATATCATTTTTATATAAAAAATAAAATATTTATTATTTTATTAATACTAATAATAACATATTATTTAACAGCCATGTTTTAATAATATACTATATTAGAGTTCTTTTTAAATTTGGATTGTGTGTTCTACAAGTTATCAAAGAGTTTAATTTAATTAAATATGTTTTACATTTTTTTCTATGACTGTTATTTCATGTCACTTATATAATCGAATATAATTTTTTCCTTTTAGAATCAGTTGGTGTCACATAAGTAAAGAATAATAAATATTTCATTGTGAATAAATGAACACGAATTTAATTCAATCAATAACTTGTTTGTCATAATTAAATTATAAATAATCAATATGTATTGGTAAATAACTAATCATATATACCATTTAAATAATAGGATTGTCATAATAGCATAAGTCGTAGTCAATATATAATTCTAAATTACTTAAGACACATTTCATATAAATAACATGATTATCATAATAGGACAAGGAATATTAATTATGGGAAAAAATAAATAACCAAAAACCCATATCATTTTTTCAATGACATTACTATAATAAATAGATAAGTCATAATAAATATAGAAATATAATTTACTAAATGACATTCCATATAATTATTAACATCACAATCAAAACTGTATAATGAATAACAATATGGAAATGTAACTAAAAAAACTCCTTCCTTTTAGTCAATAACTGAAAATAAAATTCATCTTGAGATAATATAATTAGTTAAATATCATTTATAATATCAAATACATTTTAAATGAAAGAATTTATTGTAGGACCCCAGAACACCCTGATAGGGGATGGGTGAATCAGGGTGTCAACTTTTTCTTTTAATGTGATGGATCTTGTTCCCACATTGGTAGGAACTTCTTAAACCTGTATGATGGATATGAACAGAAATAAAACATTAACATGAATAGAGACGAAACAACACTTTTTACTTGGTTCACCACTAAGGGCTACGTCCAAGGAGCATATGCCGACAGGTTGTCGGTCATACCAAATTCCACTAAACATTACTAGCTGTGGATTACAAAGGTTCAGGCATAGTCACTCTGTCCCAAGATCAATTCCTTTACAATAGGTTCAGGGATAGCTCACAGCGTGCCTCGGGCCACTCCTATTGACTCCCCCTAGGTCACTGCCCTTAGTGTAGTCACACTCAGTTTATAGACTTGAAGGTCTCTTCATCATTTCAAAATAATGCATCCTCTGTTGTATGTTGATGATCTGTTGAAGTCCATCTTTCACTTGTAGAAAATATCACTATGCATCGAAGGTGTTAGGCAATCTTCCAGCCTTCGTGCAGCTCCAAAAAGGATGGGCGTACTTCAACCTCACCCGACTCGCTTCTCCAAGACCAGTGCGCAAGTTTCAAGACCAGTATGAAATTCAATTGTGCGGTACCAATTCGGGGTGTAGGTGACAACAACCCACATGTGAGACACTACCTCCTTCAACTCCAAACTTGCGCAACTCAACGCCTTTAACTCCCAAACCACTTTGGACATGCAACCAACAACCGGCACACATCCTCTACTTGCGCGGCCCAATAACCACTTGCACAACTCAACCACTTGCATGATGAGAGCTCAAAAAATCTCTATGTCTGGAATATCGTTGCAAATGAGGAGGGGTGGTCCCCTATTTATAGGAAAAAAGGACACCTTGTGCGGTGGCGCACATGCCTCCTCTCAGCACACAAGTTTCGGCGCGTAGCTCCATCTGCCCTAGCCTCTATCGCACAACACACCTTCATGTCCAAACCAATACATGAGCAACCTTCTTTCCTTTTCCATATTTTTAAGATATGATCACGAAAATAATCTGGCACGCAACTTTCCAAATCTCCTAGGTACTGGCATGCAAGTCCCTTCATGGCGCAGAAGTCACTTGCGTCACCAGCCCAAAACCTAATCGACCCTTATCCCTTTTCAATTTTCCCATGTTCTGATCTTGAAAAACATATGGTGTTCAAGTTTCCTCTCATTCAAGTACACGGTTCACATGTCTCTTTGCAAATTTTTTTTTCTCCATTTGTTGATTTTCAGGATAAAAAATTTGGAAGACACTAGAAAATGGTGCCACCTACAACACTGTAATCTACATGACCTATATGAGCCCTTTTCTGGCACAAATTCTGAACTTCTTGTAAGGATTGACAACAAACACAAACCATACTCCAATTTATGCAAAGATGACCATGGTTGCAACAATCTCCCCCTTTGGGTTTGTTGGCAATCAGAAAATAATTTCAATAGATCCCCATCCACGTGTAAACCAAAAACGCAAGAATTAACTCAGCCAAAACTATAAGTCTACGTGAGATATGATCTGTGTAGAAAACAAGAGAGAAATCATGAATTGGGTTCCCGTGTTTTGGAATTATCAATGGCGACCAAGAAGCATTACATGACCAATTTATTCCTTCTCATCCTTCTCATCATAGAAGAATTACATGCCTGAACATGCCTGAATTTATTCCTGTCTACCCCATTGACAAGAAACCTAAAGATCGGTAATGTGTTCATTGTTCAGATCAAACCATACTCCCTTGGATATTATCTCCCCCACAAACTTGCATCACATCCATAAATAGATAAAAGAATTTATCATAAATGGGGAGAGGCAAATTGTGTAACCTTGTTATGCACTGGGAGGTGGATGAACACCAAGGTTCAATCGATGCTTCTCAGACACATTGGCTAACAGTGGCTTGGTTAGGATATCAACCACTTGCTCATCAGTTCTCACATGATTCATTCCAATCACCCCTTCCTCAACTTTTTCATTGATAAAGTGATACATGATATAAATATGTTTTGTACGAGAATGTTGAACATGATACTTCGTGAGATCAGTTGCGCTCTTATTATCACAGTAAATCACCATTGGTTGATTGACCTCATCACCAATTTATGTAAGTTGTTGCTTCATCCATAGCAGTTGAGTGCATGCCTTTGTGGCAGATATATACTCAGCTTCAGCAGTACTAAGAGAAGTACTTTCTTGTTTATTGCTCAACCAGCCAACACATTTCTGCCCAATATAGGAGGCTCCACCACTAGTGGACTTTCTTTCTACTACATCACCAGCCCAGTCAATATCAGAAAAGACTAATAATTCACTATCCCTACCTGTAGCAAAAAATAACCCAAAGTTATTTGTACCTTGAATATACCTCATGATTCCTTTTACTGCCGCCATATGTTCTTCCTTTGGATTACTCTGAAAGTGGGCCACAAGATAGGTGGTAAAGACAATATTTGGCTGTGTCGCTGTCAGGTACAGTAGGCTCCCAATGAACCTCTTGTACATGGTGGGGTCTACAGAGGTCCCATCCTCATGATTTCCATGTTTAGTTCCAACTACAATCGGAGTTGACATTGGTTTGGAGTCTTTCATATTAAACTTATTCAACAAATCTCTTGCATATTTTTCCTAAGAAGTGAAAGTGTAATCCTTCTTTTGAATCACTAGTAGCCCCAAGAAATATTGGAGCTACCCAATCATAGACATTTCAAATTCTGATTCCACGTGATTGGAAAATTCATCCCCTGATTTCTGCCTTCTGCCACCAAATATGATATCATCAACGTAGACTAGAACCATGAATTGATCTTTTGGAGAATTATTCACATATATATTGTGATCCTCTCCTCCTCTTTTGAACTCCAGCTTCTTGAGATATGAGTCCAGGCGGGAATACAATGCTCTTGGTGCCTGCTTCAAACCATATAGGTCTTTCTTCAGTTTTCAGACCTTTGTCTCATCAGTACCAAGAACAAGACCCACTGATTGTTGAATGTAGACTTCTTCTTCGAGTAAACCATTCAAGAATGCTGTCTTGACATCCATTTGATATACTTTATATCCTATTTGGAGTCCCATGGCAAGGAAATGTCTGATTGACTCTAGTCTAGCCACTGGAGAAAAGTTTTATTCAACATCCACACCTTCAATTTGGGAATCTCCCTTACATACCAGTCGATCCTTGTTTCAAATAAAACTTCCATGCTCATCAAACTTGTTCTTGAAGATCCATTTTGTACCAATCACAATGTGATCTTCGGGTCTCTGGACAAGATCCCATGTCTGATTCTTGTCAATCTGATCTAGCTCTTCATTCATCGCTTTCACCCAAGATTCATCCTTTGCAGCTTCTTCAAATGATGATGGCTCCACAACAGACAGAAATGAAGATTGCTTGTTATTCCTCATCCTCCTTGTTTGAGTGGGTGCAATTCTATCCCCAATAATGTTAGATGGATCAATATCAGCTCTACGATTTCTTCTGTGTGGTTCAGTTGCATTCTCTCCACCCACAGTTTCTTCTTCAAATTCTTTTTCTAAGTCAACATCATGATGTGACTACTGAGTGTTTTATATGTCTTGCTCTATTTATGTATTTGTATTTTCTTCATGTTCACTTTCTTCCTCACTTTCTGTCACATCAGCATATGATGTTCTTGACGCATTTGTGTTTTCTCTTCAATTATCTTATCATCACTGCTTACCACAATCCTTCTGAATCGCTTTTTGAAACACTTGTAGGCTTTGATGTTCATTGGATATCCAAGAAAAATTCCTTCATCGGCATTGTCACCAAACTTCCCTTGATTTCCTTTTTTATTCCGAATGAAACATTTACTTCCAAAAACATGAAAGTATTTCAATGAAGGGTTCCTTCCATGCCACAATTCATTTGGTGTCTTCGTTTCTCCCATATAAATCCCTGTTCGATTATGAATGTGCACTGAAGCTTCAACAGCTTCTTTCCAGTATTGGCGAGAGATACCACTCTCCATCAGCAAAGTCTTAGCCATGTTGTTGACCTGTCGATTCCAGCACTCAACAAATCCATTTTGTTGTGGAGTTCGTAGAACAGCTACCTCTTGCTGTATTCCATGTTTTTCATTGAAATTATCAAACTCAATGGGCAGGAATTACCCTCCATTATCAGTTCACAAAACTTTGATTATTCTTCCAGTATCATTCTCGGTGATTTACTGATATGTTTTCATGCAGTCAAGCACTTGTCATTTCCTGTGAATGACCATAAAACATACCATTATACTGTAATCATCAATGAAAAGGACAAAGTACCTTTCTCCATGAGTTCCAGAAATATTTATTGGCCCACATACATCTGTATGAATTAGATCAAGAAGATGAGATGCCCCTTTCTTCTTTGGCCGATATGAATTGCAGACTAGCTTTCCACGAATACAAGAATCACAAGATTTTTCATGCTCATGCTTCAGGTTAGGAATGTCTATAAAAATCCCCAATTTTTATATTTTCTCAATTTCTTGTTGATTGATGTGACCCAGTCTCCTATGCCACAAATATTTTTCTTCTTCAACAGTCATGTAGAAAAAATTTTCTTTACTATCAACCTGATACAGGTTGCCTTCTATTCTGCATCCTTACATAAGTGAATTTCTTGTCTTTCCTTTGATAGTGCAACCTTTATAATTAAAAGTAACAATAAGTCCTAAGTCACAGAGTTGACTCACATCGAGTAGATTATGACGTATGCCATCTATGTAAATTACTCCGGTCTTCATTAGCTCTCTATTAGCTAATTCAGTACTTCCACTGCATTTGATTTCCAGAGCTCCATCATTACCAAATCGAACCATTCCATCAACCTTCCTTTTGATATCCATCAATAGGCCATCATTACCTGTCATATGGGATGAACAACCGCTATCAAGAATCCATGTACTGTTTATTGTTTTAGCTTTGAGGGCCACCTCTACAATGTTGGATTTCCCAATTTTCTTCCTTTATTTCCTTGAGACATTGGAATGAGTATAGAGCACTGCTGGAATTTCAATTATCTCATCTGTGTACATTGTTTCTTCATAGATGAAGTCTTATTCGAGAGGAGAAAACCTATTTAAAAGAGCAACACTATGTTGTAGATGAGATCTGACTTGTATTGAATTCCAGTATGAAGTGTCCATGTCCCTTCGCAGCCTGCAATTAACTGCCTTATGACCAAAGTTAGAGCAATGAAACCAGTATCCATAGAAACTATTTATTCTACAAGATAGAGGATATGAAGTCGGTCTCCTTTGTTGATGTCCCAGATCTTATCCATTCAAGTAGCTCCTTGCCTCTTCGCAATATGACATGGTATGGCCCAGATAGCCTCAAAACTGACAATTCATGAGAGGAAATGTTTTCTCAAATGAATTTCCCCTCATACTCTCTTCCTTGGAAGAATATTTGGACTACCTATCATTTCTGAATGTTCGAGGGTGATTTTTAGTTCTTTTTTTAGTTTGAATTGAGGGTTTATTTTTCAGCACATCAGGAAATGTTTCAACATGTCCAACATTCATCTTGTCTTTATTTTGGCTCTCTTTACTTCCACCAGTTGATGTCTCAGCTTCACATCCAATTCCACTCTTTCCCATGAATGCAGGTCTTTGATCACTCAAGATTTTTCCTACCCCATCTGAACCACTCTTGGCTCTTTCCAGTAACTCTACATAGTAGAATCTTCCAAAAAATATTTTCTTCCTTGAGTCTTTTGAAATTGATTAAGTCCTAAGTTTACTCCAAGGAGTAACAAATTCCACCTCAAGACCCTCAAAAGTATTGGATTTTACTTCTAGTCTGGAGGTGAGGTCATTGATGAACTTTTCCTTCTCTTCAATTCTCAGTTTCAGATCCACTACATCATCATTGATTTCAAGAATTTTAGTCCGTACATTCACAAAATCTTCCAGTCATTCAATTTCAGCTTCAAGTTGATCAACATATTCAGTTGATTCTTCTACCGTTGATTTCCACTTATTGAAACTCTTACATTTAATTTTAAGCTTGCTAACAGAATCCTTAAGTTGCAACTTAGTATCTAAACAAGTTTTTAGCAGATTTTCTCCACTAGTATCTTCTGATTTTCCAATGGTGGCCATCATAGAAGAATGTTTCCCCGTTTTAAATTCTGTTACTTCTTCATCACAGAATTCATTATCATCTTCTTCCTCTTCACAGACTAAACTCTTCTTCAGAACTTTCTTCCTAGATTTGAAGTCTCCTTTCTTGAAAAACCTTTTCTGAGGCTTCTCCATGTTTTTAGCATCGCTATCATCATCATCATCGATCTTTCTTAAGCACTAAGAAGCAATGTGCCCGACTTTTCCATAATGAAAGTAATATAGAGGTAACTTCCCTTTGAATTTCCCTTTTCCCTTCTGGAACTTCTTGCCAATGAGAGAGAGAATTTCTTTTTCCTTATCGTCTTCACCACTACTATCTTTTGAGATTTTCAGTTTCTCCATGTATTTGAACGCTATTTCCTTACTTACTCGTGTTGTTGCATCTTCTGGTTTGACTCTCATTTTATATGCCTCCAAGCTTCTCAACAAATCATCCAACGAAAGTTTGGAACGATATCTTTCCTCAAGGGCTAACACCTTTGCATTGTACAGGGGTGGTAGTCTTCTCAGTATTTTCTTCACAATATCAATGTCTCTGATTTCTTCTCCTAGGCCCCGAATTACTCCAACCACTTCAGTAATTCTATTAAAGAAGGAGTCTGCATTCTCATTAGGATGCATCTTCATATCATCGAACCTATGGTGTAGATCTTGTTGTTTCGCCTCCCTCACTTTGCTATCACCTTCATAAATATTTTTTAGTTTATCCCACATGGACTTTACTAAGGGAAAACTCATCAATTTTAGATAATTCTAATCAAAAAGTGCTGTGGTGAGAGAATTCTTTGATTTAGCGCCTGCATCTAGAATTTTTCTATCTATATCAGTTATATACAGCCCTGTTAGATCATAAACATTAATACCTTGCACAATGGAAAACAGAACATCCATTCCAAGGGATCTTAGATGGGATATCATTTTGTTCTTCCAGATCTAGAAATTACCTCCATCGAAGAGAGGGACTCCCTTGACATTGACTGCATTCTTCATGATGACGAAGGAAAGATTCAACACCAGTAACCTTTATCCTCTGATACAACTAGGAGGACCCCGGGACACCCTGAGAGGGGAGGGGTGAATCAGGGTGTCAAATTTTTCTTTTGAAGTGATGGATCTTGTTCCCATGTTGGTAGGAACTTGTTAAACCTATATGATGGATATGAACAGAAATCAAACATTCACATGCATAGAGACGGCACAAAACTTTTTACTTGGTTCAACACTAAGGGCTACGTCCAAGGAGAATACGCCGACAAGTTTTCGGTCATACCAAATCCCACTAAACTTTCCAAGCTATAGATTAAAAAGTTTTGGGCACAATAACTCTATTCCAGGCTCACTTCCTTTACAAAAGGTTCAGGGATAGCTCACAGTGTCCCTCGGGTCACTCCCGTTGACACCCCCTGGCTCACTGCCCTTGGTGTAGTCACACTCAGTTTATAGACGTGAAGGTCACTTCATCATTTCAAAAGAATGCATCCTCTGTTGTATGTAGATGCTATGTCGAAGTCCAAATGTCACTTGTCGACAATATCACTTTTCACCGAAGGTATCAGGAAATCTTGCAGCTTTCGTGCAGCTCCAAAAAGGATGGGCGTACTTCAACCTCACATGCCTCGCTTCTCCAAGACCGGTGCCCAAGTTTCAAGACCAGTGTGTAAGTCACTTGCGCAGTACAATTTCAGCGCGCAGGTGAAACTAACCCACTTGAATGACACCACATCCTTCAACTCCAAACATGCACGAATCAACACCTTTAACTCCCAAACCACTTTGGAAGCACATCCAACAACCGGTGAGCAACCTCTACTTGCACGGCCCAACAACCACTTGCGCGACTCAACCACTTGCATGAAGAGAGCTCAAAAAATCTCTAAGTCTTGAACTTAGTTGCAAATGAGGTTGGGTGGTCCTCTATTTATAGGGAAAAGGATACCCTGTGCTATGGCACACAAGCTTCCTCTCGGCGTGCAAGTTTCGGCACGTAGCTCTATCTTCCCTAGCCTCTGTCGTGAAACACACCTACGCGACCAAACCAATACATGCGCAACCCTATTTTCTTTTCCATATTTTGAATATCTGATCACGAAAATCATCTGGCGCACAAATTTCCAAATCTACTAGGTACCGACACACAAGTCCCTTCATGGTGCATAAGTCACTTGCGTGACCAGCCCAAAACCTACGCGGCCCTTATCCCTTTGCCATTTTTCCATGTTCTGATCTTGAAAAACACATAGTGCGCAAGTTTCCTCTCCTTCATGTACACGACATGAAAGTCTCTTTTCCAAAAAAAACTTTTCTCCATTTTTCAATTATTAGGCCCAAAAATTTGGCAAACACTGGAAAATGGTGCCACCTACAATACTGTAATCTTCTTAACCTGTATGGGCACTTTGCTGGCATAGATTCTAAACCTCCTCAGAGGATTGACAAAAAAACCATAATACAATTACAACAAAGATGACCATGGTTCCAAAATTTTTATATTTTTGTATATCCTGATCTAAATCATTATGATACCAATATTACCAATACTTGGACAATATGATTAAAAATCTTGGTAGAAACATTATTAATTGTTACATAGTAATTCACATAATGAAACAACAAATGATTCGATATAATATATTACTATAGTCCCCTCATGTTATTTCTTGTCCGATTCATTCCTCATATATATAATAATTGAATTTATTAATTAACAAAGTCACTCATCATAAAATATTTTTATTAACTAAAGAATACATTTTTCTCAATAATTCCCTATATTCGAAAAGAATATTCAATGAAGAAAAAAATTATGTACAAGTCATATATGGTTTAAGAAATAAACATATTAATGATAAATAATATAGATAATTATGGTAAATTTAATTTCCAATGAACACTTGAATGTGGTGAATTTAATAGACAATTATTCACTATAAAAATAAATCAATGTAGGTAATTTCAATACATTCATTAGTAAAAATAATCATTGTAAATATAGTGAAATTATTAGGATAGTATGAGTGAAAAATATACTCAATGAAGTATATGTAACATAATGGTTGATTGTCATTTGCGAATTGAAATACCATAAATATATAATTAAATTTTTTTGCGGAAAATATATTTTTACTTATGATATCCACATTATATAAATAAGGGTTAAAAAACATTTTAAAAATATTTTTATTTGAAAATAACATTTAAAACATATAATGGATGTTTCAAAACATGTATTGATCATGATGGTAGTAAATTCAAAACATGTTTAGTATGTTGAAATAAAAATTCATTTGAATTTATAGGTAAAATACAAAGATCAATTATTTTAAAAACTATTTATGTTTCATTTCAAAATATTTTATAAAAAGTAAATTTTTTATAAATTTCATTAATAATTTTTTTTTAAAATTCTATAGGTTTTTTTGATTTTTTTAAAAATCATTGTTTTGGAAGAAAATAGACTTTCGAAAGAAGGGAAAAATGATGTCAGATTTTCATGAAAATATTTTCCAAATTATTTCAAGTACCAAATATTCAAATAATACTACTATTATATAGAAGTGTTTTCAATAACCTTATATGAAGAATGGTAAGTTATTTTATTATACATGATGAACCAATTTCCTTCAAATATTATTCAAGAATAATAAATATCAATTATAATGAAATTGTGAAGAAAACCCATAAGATAATTATAACCATGAAGTTAGAATTAATAAATGAATCACCTATGTGTATCAACTATAAATACACATATTTTTTTAAAATAAAACCCAATAAATTGACCTCATTTTATAAATAATCATTGAATATCAAACACAATGAATAAGTAATATAAAAATATGAAATGTAATTGAGTTATGGAATTTTTTCCATTTAGTATCATAAAATTCAAAAACAGTTAGATGAAATTATTTAAATTGAAATAATAAAACAATGAATTAATATTTTATCATGTAGTTAAATTTAAAATGGTAAATAGGTGCACTATATAAAATATTTTAGGTACACAATAATTTAGTATTCCTCGATAAAGGTTGATTGAGATGAATTCCCTTACGTCACACTTCCTATTGAATGAATGTTTTTTAACCTAATATATTTTGGTATTTATAAAGTTATTAACATTTAAGATAACCATATTAATATTTATAATGTTATCTATTTTTATTTTATAAAATCTTGTCACATTTTTTTAACAAACACTAGTTATTTTAATTGTTTTAGTTATTAATTTCCTTTATTCCCATTTATCTTTTACCATGTATGATCTGGTTTTTTTTTATATTTTTTAATTACATCATATCTAGAATTATAATTATATCATAATAATCATTTCTATACATCCATTATAAATTTAATGCATATCCAGAAATATGGTTTTCAAAAAATAAGTATGTTATGATCGTGGATATGGTATGACATACATACACGAGAGTAATGATTCAAATTTTATTATGATCATTAATTTAAAGTGGTAAGATATATTTTTTCATTAAATAATGATAATAACTTCATAAATATAATATTTGTTAGGTATATCACATATATTTATTAAATTTTAGTTTAATACCATCCATGATAAGCATTGGAGAAAAAAAGAAACACATCGCTTCCTGAGGTGGTAGACCTCCAAACACACAGGTGATGTTATCGTATCCCATATAGAATGGAAATTGAAAAATTAATATACTATATAATGTCTCCATATATATAATTATGTTATAAATATAATATTTATATACATTATATCCAATATCATACCCAAAAGTGAGAGGTGGTAAATGAAAAATGAATGACATTAATTCATGAGGTGTTAGTCCACCACACACAAAAATGATGATTTTGAAACCTATTTGAGGGATTTAGGTAAGGATTATGGAAATTACCATAACACAGAATCATATTAGCATATGGGAAATTATGATTAAATTTTATCACCATGGTTGAAAAAGAATTGAAGGATATGGGGAATGAAATAAGAAAAATGGTTGATTGATAATGTTGCCTCTTCCTTAAGTTAACTCTGATATTTAGCACCAAAATCCATACCTGGATAGATTTTTAGAAAAAAAATTGATTCAAAGTTGATAAAAAGTATGTTGAGATGTGGTTTTTAATAAACAGAGACCTCTATTCCGAGATCCTGTGTTAAAATCAAATTGTTACACTTATGGATTTAATAATCATAAATATGACCCAATTATTACCATCCAAGGAAGAAAAAATCAATATACAATATTGGATATCATACTTATTGAAGATAATTTTATGTTTACATATTGAGATAATTAAGACAAGGTAACAAAAAATTAATGGATCCCAAAAATTAGTATCATCTCCAAAAATATCTTCATGTTCAGAACCATTCTTAAACACAATCAGATTATAACATTTCATCACAATATATTGAAATGAATCCAAATATATGGGTGATATACTATGATCATTAAGAGTAAGAAATGGGGACATTAATTAATTTATAATCCTAACATTTTCATAGGGGAATAATATTATGAACATAACATTTGAAAATTATTCCTAGCTTATCAATGACTGTAATCCTGATTCATGGAATTCATCTTAGTAGTTAAAAAGCCTTTATTCATAAAGGAACACAAACCAAGATAAAATAACCTTTTCATAAGATATTAAATTTTATAAAACACATATAATTATATCATTCTGAACATGTATAATTAGAAATATTTTCTCTCATTAAGTTAAATAAATGAAATCAAGACCATACATATGATTATTGACCTTAAACTAGGTCCATGAATAATCATATAGACATGAAGGAAAGGTACCTGCATAAACTTATGGACATGAAAACCAGTTCTGTGAAAAATGTTATTGCCATTATATGATGGTCCAAAAATAAAAATATTCACAATAAAACTGGAATCACTTATAAAATTTTGAACACAATATAAGGGTCATGAATAACATATTTACCTCATGAGTTATGCACATTTACCTAACATATTGTAGGAATATATAGGTCCCACCCATCACATAATGAAAATAATGTACACATGTTCCATGAGATCATAAAATAGTCATTATCTAAGAACATGAGTGAATAATAGAGTTTTATCAATCCATAACCTGTAGAAAATGGATTCTATTTCCTCAATTACTTATCATCATTAACATAATGCATTTAAAAAAATTACAAGGATTTAATATTTTTAAAAAATACACTATAAATTATAAGTATCATCAAAGTATATTATCATAGATACAAAAATTATTTTGAATGATTAATTGAAATAATTCATGTGAAAAATATCATTTCCATTTTTAATTTTTTTTCTTTTTTTAAATTTCATAACAATCATAATCGAAAACATTTTTTTGAAAATATCATAAAAAACATGTAAAGGAATCTTCATGTAATTATGGTTTCATAAAGGAGAAAAAATATTCCAATGCCATATAAGATAAAAAACAATATTTCCATGTTTTTTTTCAAAAAAGTCACATCAATCCCCATTTGTAAAATGAACAAATGATTAATTTCAAACAATATTTTAAAAAAGTCAAATAAGAGTAGAAATGTTTTATCATTTTTGGAGTTTTTAAAAATAAATTGAAAACATTATTTTTTCCAAAAAATTGACATTGATGAGAAATTATTCCCATTCAATATTTCAATGTAAAAGATCCAAATAATTATGATATTATAAAATAAATCATTGAAAATTTGGTAACTTTTGAATCATAACCTTGATGAAGGAAATAAACATAAATGGAAATTTAAATCCCCATAAAATTCCAAAGATTTTTCATAAAAATAATTTCTATATTTAACATACAAAAAAATGAAATAATATAAGTGGTGAATATGGTATGTTTCAACAGATATAAATATGAGATGAAAATCACTTAAAATGAATGTATCATGGAAGTGAGCATTAATAAAATAAATCAATTAGGTGTATCAGTTGTAAATCCTCATAAAAGTTGGAAATATAAAATAATATAATCGAAAGTCATTTCACAAATAAAATTTTTCCTAAAATAATATATGAATTAGATGATTAAACTAGTGAATGTAAACTGAAATAAAAAATATATTTCCTCAAATCTTGCATTACCTTGTTCACATGAAAACCTCCTCTTATTTGAATCAACTCCTCTAGATCTCTACAAATTTATAAATTTTTGGTTTTTTAGGAAATCCCGAACTTTTAGAAAGTGTCTAGTGATATTAAGAAGATAAATACGCATAATATGGTTGATCTAGAAGAATTAATGAGTTGTAATGTACTGACATAGGATTGTCCCTTTTATAATTGAGTTGAGAGGCACTTTTGTAATTTATCAAAAAAGCCGAAATATAATAAGAACATTCTATATCTGAAGGCTTCCATATGGAATGTAAATGAAAAAGGGATGCAATTTTCGACCATATCTTATCCAAAATGTTATTATTTAATATTTTAAATATTTTTAATAATTTAAAAAATAATTATTTACATATAATATAATTATTGTGAATTTTGACAATACTCTTTATATTGAAGTTATGAAAATGAAGAATGAAATTTAACTTCAAACATAAAATTTCAACACATACCTAAAATGTGATGTTAATTAATAAAAATATTGGATAAACGTAATTATCCCACATTTTTCTATAAATATGTTTAATATCATTTATCATATTTTCCCATTATATAAATAATTACTCCATCAATTTTATTTCAGCATTTAAGATAATTATTTCTTCACTAAAAATTACAAATAAATTACCACGATGTTAATAAATCATTTACATTCCCAAAATAAATTTTCTATTAGAATAAATCTTCTAGATAAACACATATTAAAAATAAAACCCTTATAAAGAACTATATTGTTAATGGTTTTACTTTCCTTTAAATAAAATACTACAATGGTCATAATCACTTCCAAGTGGAGAGAAAAAGACTAAAATTTGATCCTTGGATGGTTTTGGTCAAGATATAAACACCCAATAATATTTATACACGTTTTTTGGTCATTTAATAATTATTTTCATTTAAGTTTTATTGTTTTTAAATATTTTTAATGATTTGTCGTGTGGTTGAACAAGAATTTCCTATATGTTGCCTAAGAATTTAAGGTAATTATTTCATATATAAAAATTAAAAATAAATAATTATAAAAAATGAATTAATTTGACTTAATATATTATTTATATTAATTAATTATGTATATTTACTAATATCCATATCAAGAGAACTTATTTAATTTGATATTTTTTCATTCATAGTATTTTGTCTGATTTGCACAATCATCTTGATATTAATTATTTTATATAACTAAAAAATTAGAAATTATAAGTAAAAATAATCATATATATGTTATATTTAATAAAATGGTCATGAAAATACTAATTGAAACTCAATTATTATATTAAATATTTTGAAAATGGCTTTTCCAATACTACACAAGCATTACGTTTCCACTGAAAATATTTTTCATATTTATCCTGAAATTTATCTTAATTTTAATGTTATGAAATATTTTTTTAATATATTTATATATGTATATTATAATATAATACATGACTCATTTCATTTGTTTAACATATTTTTATATCATAACTATTCCTCAATAATATAAAAAAGATACCTTATTCTCTTAGAAAATGTATTTTTTTACTATTCAAAAAAATTAATT
Source organism: Viscum album (assembly GCA_963277665.1). NCBI lineage: Eukaryota > Viridiplantae > Streptophyta > Magnoliopsida > Santalales > Viscaceae > Viscum > Viscum album. The sequence continues at coordinate 495,216,633 of OY728151.1, read as the reverse complement.
CTTGTCAAAATAATTATCAAAATTAAAACATTGAATAATTTTTAGAAAATTATTTCAAAAATCAATATAGTTTTTAAAATTATATATCTATTACAACCTATAATTAATTATAAAATTCACCTTTTAAAACAATGAAAACCCATTTATGAAAAAAGGAATTTATGATGTATAAAATAACTTTTCAAAAAAATATATAGTTATTTAATAATCATGTTCCAATACATTTATATTAAGTAAGATTTATATATTTATTTCATAAATAATTTATTACAACTCAAACTCCCCATTTTGAAGGTTAGGTAATAACATTGACATATAAATAATAATATTTCATTATTTATCTATACTTGGTGTTGCATATAATACATTCTATCAAACAAAGTATTTATTTTTAAAATAATTTTATGTTAAATTATAACCCCCATTAGTAAACTTCTCCCTCATAATTTAATTTTTTAGTGGCCAGGTTTTGATTTTTTTAAATACCATTGTGGAAACCCCACATTGTAAAAATAGTCAATAATACTCCCTCTAGAAAATAGGGAAAAAGAAGTAATAAATTCATCTAGAATAAAACATTTTACATTTCTATGTTGTAAAAAGTGTTTGGATGCAAATAAAATGGATAAAAAGTAGAAAAATAACTATAAAGAATTGATGTATTATGATAGAGAACCTGCTCATGAGAAATTTCCTCATCAAAATACTATAAATCTGTAATTAATTAACTGTACATTGATTTATCTATATGAAAATTAAACTGATAATAATAATATTCAAAAATTATTTTCCAAGTGTTGAGAAATTAATTTTAATGCCCAATTTAATAACAGAAGGAAACATATTTAATTGATAATTAAAGTTTTATCCTTTTATAAATTTCAACTATAAACTCATAACTTTCTCTATATGATGATTATGAATTTTTCCTTCCGAATTCACTAAAATAATCTTCCAAGGATCATGAATTACTAAAAATAATCAAAAGATATTCTTCCTATATTTTTAAATAAACCAAAAAATTGTGAGATCATGGTTAGATAAATCTTAATAAGATAATAAACATTCATATAAGGAAAACAACATTAATCTAAAATTTCAATACTAATACACAAATCTCAACATATATAATTCGATAAATAATAGTCCTTAAAATTCCTCAAAATATCCTAGATAATGATTAAAATCAAAAAGTCCTAAGGATTTGATCATGAAGTCTTCCATCATTAGGTTTAAACATTTATCTCTAAATAACATCATTAACACGTGATGTATCATACCAAAATGCACATGCCCTAAACATATAATCATCAGGATAAAGTAACCTTTCTCATAAATATAATTAATCACCATAAAAGATTCATTATTGTTATTTATTATTCCTAATGATTATTCAACCATTAATAATCAATTAATAGCTTATAATTTTCTATATACCTTAATCATATAATGTTCTCAAAATAGTCAATATCTTATAAAAATCATTACTCTCCTAATCACAAAATCACATATAAATATCATTGATATCTATATAATAAAACCTAAGCACCCAAATTTAATATATAATTTAACTATTAGATATATTAATTAAATAATAACAATATCATAGAATCCATAAATATATATATCCCAGTGGTAAGTGGTTAACCCATGTAGTTATTCAGGTTTGGATTCCACAACCATTTTTTCAATGAACTCAATGGGTTGTTTATGGGCCTACAAGTTTTCCATTTTATAAAAAAGAAAATTAATATAAGCCTTATAAAATTAATATTAATGTGATAAAAATAATAAAAATAATGTTAATAAATATTACATTAATGAAATGTTTTATCGTCAAAGTTTATTTCATACATTTCATTTTTCAAATGAAAAATGTAATGACCCATAATTACCTCAAAATCAAACTTCATATATACACTACATATTATATTTATAATTAAAAACATATCCAAAAATTTATGATATTATTCACCTTCCAATATCCTTTCCATATGATAAAATTAAGGGTTTCATATAAAAACAAAATAAATATCTCTTAAAAGATCATTAGTCACATTAAAAATTTTATAAAATAAAAACTCATGGGGTTTCTATGAATTTAATCATATGATAGACCATAAAATTATATTCCCATGGTGGTATCCATAACTATTAAACAAATTTCACAAGAAATATCCTAATATCAAAATTTATATATATCAACCTCTAATACCATCTATAACATCTCAAGACCTGCACTGTAGGAAACAATTCTAAAAACATAATCAATAGATTTAGGGATTTGACAATGATAAATGTATACCAATTATCCCCATAATAACAAAATAATTTAAAATGATATATTTTGTCACTTAAATACTAAAGAAACATTTCGGGTTAATATTTCAGAGGTGTAGGAAAAACAAAAAAACCAAATGGCTCATAAAAATATATATCATCTCTCAAAATATATTCATATCTAGAGGCCTTATTAGACAAACCCTAATTAAAAATTTTCATTAAAACCTAGAGAAACAAAACATAAGGAAACATAATGTCCATATTCTTAGTATGGGTAAAAAGGGTGACTGTTATGATTACATAATCATAGCATCAACAAAATGGAATAAGAACATAAACATAACATATAATAATTATAACCTATATATTAAAGATTATAATATTGAGTACTTTTCTAAATCATGGAAGTTCAAATAACATTGGTTATTAAGGATAATGATCCATGAGAAAATAAAATTAGCATAATACTTGAAATTTAGGTGTACACATAAACATATAATTTTTTGAACATGTATTAATAGAAACAAGTTCACTCATTATGTTAAGGACTTAAAATTAAGATATCTTAATATCTAATGTACATGAAACAATTTACATAAATAATCATACAATTATGAAAGACTAAACCATGCATAAAATTATGGACATGAAAACCATGTCTATGAATAAACTTGTGTACCTAAAAACTGGGTCCCCACATAAACATATTGACATTAAAAGCCGATAAATGTATTATATTATTAATATGAAACCTAGTTCGGTCATAACATATTTTAAAATAACTAATTAATATTTACCTAATTTATTTGAGGGAGGTATAATTCCCAACATTCAAATAAGGAAAATAATAAATATATGTTCCATGAGGTCATTAAATTTTCATCATCTCATAACTCATAAAAGAAAACATATTTCATCAATGTATAACTTGTGGAGAATGTAAATGACTTCGAGAAACATCTTTTCAAAACAAACATAAAAAAAATAAAAAAACATAAGGACAATATCATTAAGTAATATCCCTGGTAAATTATATGTACCATCAATTTATGTAATCAAATAAAAAAATTATTTCAAACGATGACTTGTAATAATTCTGGATGCAAAATACCCTTCCCATTTTGAATCAATTTTATTTTATATATATATTGGAAATTATAATGGAAAAAATTTTATTTGAAAATAGCGTCATAAGAATGTAATGGAATTATAAAATAATTAAGGACTTATGATTGTGAGAAATCCCACTCATGTCAAATAAGATAAAAAATATTTCTTTTGTATTTTTGGGAAATGTCACAATATACCCCATTATAAAATGAAAAAAGACACATTTCAGAAAATTTTATAAAAATTAAAACATGGGTAAAAATGATTTTAAAAAATTTTAGGAGAATATTTAGAACATTCTTGAAAACATTATTTTAGATAATAATAAATTGGAAGATAAGTATTTCCCATAAGATACATAGCCATAAATTATCTAGATTATGATAATATGTAAAATAGATCCAAACCACTTTTGTAACTTATGAATTTTAATTCCAAAGAAACAAATAAACATAAATACATATCTATGTCCCCAAAAAGTTGAAAATATTAATCATTAAAATGAATTATTTTGAAATATGTACACCACTCAATATTAAAAAGTGGTTAATGGGACAAGTGTCCCAAAGAAATAAATTTATGATTCAAAATCCCTTATAATGACCATATCATTGAAGTGATCATTAATCAAATGAATCGATTATGTATATCAACCATAAATCCACATAAAATAAGTAAAAATGATTTATAAGATAAAAATATTAATTCACACATAATCATAGCATAAAATTATCAATGAATAAGTAGAATATCCCAATGTATGGAAATTGATTTATGACTTTTCATACCTCAAGTATCGTCTTTCCTTATTCACATTGAAACATCCTCTTCTTTGAAAAACATTATGTAGATCTCCTCTGAAGGTATTTAGGTATGGCATTTTGGTAAATCCAAAACCTCTGAAATGTGTCTTTGAAATTGGGTAGGAGAATTAGGTAGATAATGGTCATGCTATAAGGATAAATTTTGTGAAAATAAGTGATATAGGATGCACCCTTTTATAGTTGAGTTGTAGGGTTCTTTTGGAATTTCCCAAATATTATAATATAGTAAGTATATTATATATCTAAATTCTTTAAAATCGCCTATAGGGTATGACAATTTTTATTATATTATATACCCTTTATTCTTATTTATTATTTTTGAGTTTTTTAAATAAATTTATAAAATATTATATTCATTAAATATTGTTATTGTCAATTTTGACATTATTAAAAAATCTAACTATAAAAATATCCAAAAATAATATAAATTTTAAATAAATAGTTTAATACAACCCTAATATGTAATAATCATCAATATTATTTTTAGATCACCATAATAATATCATATTTTTTTCTTTTAATAAATTAAATATCATTTATTTTATTTTCCAAGTAAATGAATAATTATTTCATCAGAGTTGTTTAAACATTTATGGTAATTTTTTAATCACTAAAAAAATAAAAAATTCATGATGTAGATAAATTATTTATAATTAGATTAATTTTATAGTCCATTTAATCTTCTGTATAACTTCTTATTAAAAATATTTAACTTATAAAAAAAGAGTGTGCCATGTTTGACATTTCATTAAATAGAATACTACAGTGGACATAGTAACATAAATGTTCCCATAAAAGGACATAAATTCTACCATTAGACGCATTTTGGATGATATATACTTGTATAATATAATTTACTCATGTGTTTGGGTCATTTTATTTTTTTATCACTATTTTAAGATTTTTTAAATCCATTTTAATGATTTTTCATATGTATGAACCAGCCATCCGTATGTGTTTCACAAGAATTTATGGAAATTATTTTATTTTTAAAACTATAAAACAAAATATGATAATAAAAATAGATTAGTTTGGATCAAGATAATATTTTATATTCGTTCATTATGTATATTGACTAATATTCTTGTCAAGACAACTTATGTAATTTGTCATTTTGACATTCTATTTTTGTGAAAGTATGGTAAAAACATTTGGATAATAAAATTATAATATAACACATAAATGAGAAATTACTATACCAAAATTATAATTTAATATTTCTATTTACTGAAATGATCATGAAAATAATTACTGCTTGTCGATTATTTGCTTTAAGACTCCAAATTTGACTTTTCTTATGTGGAAAAAGCACATCATCAGTAATGAAATTAAATATCATATTTATCATGAAATAAATTATAATATGCATTTTATGATTTATTTATTCATGATATTTATATTATAATATCACAAATGATTCATTTCACATGTTTAATAAAATTTTAAACTGAAAATTTTCCTTAAATTTTTTAAAAAAGGTATTTTATTTTCTTTAAAAACTATTTTTTTTTAAATTTACAAAAATTTAAACTTTTCTGGAAAATTATCCAAATTGAACCATATAATGATTTTTATATAATTATTTCAAAAATGAAGATCATTTTTTCAAATAAAGTATCTATAACATCCTGAAATAATTTATAATATTCACCCTTAAAAAATACGGAAACCCATTTTTGAGTAAAAGAAATTACTAAATAATAAAATGACTTAAAATAATGTCTTTATTTTCTAATAATTTTAAAATAAATTTATATTTATTATGATTATTTTTCAAAAATCAATTATTTATATTCAAACATTCCAACTTAATGGTTAGGTTATAATAGTTATATAAAAATAGAAATATTTCGTCATTCATTTTTGTTTGATGTTTCTTATCTTGAATGATATGGAATATAATTATTTCATTTTAAATTACTATTAGTTTACATTTTTGTCAGATCTTGGATGAACCAAATGGGTTTTATGTTTCTAAGAGTAGGTATAGTGGGTGACCTTTTATAAGTGATGTGAGAGGCATATTTAAAAATATTTTAATAGAGAATGATATACAAATTTTTTCACATTTCTAAATTGTCCAAAATAGAGTATTCTTTCTACGTATATTTTAGAAGGTCGATATATAGAAATATAATAGGTATTAAATAGGGTTTTAGTTCATTTTAAAAATTATTGTTTTATTTTCACTTCTGATAAATTGATTATTTTCTTAACCATGATAAATATTTTTTACTATTTTACTATTAATTTTGTTAAAAAATTATGTTGGGTATATTAGATATTAAAAATTATTAATTTTTTAAAAAAAATCCATTTTTCAATATTTAATTCATAGAATTAAAAATATATATTCTAAAAATAATCCAACAGAATTAATGAGAATGATTGTTTACAAAGTGAAATTGATCAAGTGTTTATGGTGTTTTTATATAAATATTTTATATAAAAAGTATTCCAATAAAAGTAATTGGATTTATAGATATGATATTGAAATAATTTTTATTCATATCGAATTTAAAATATTATTTATCATTATAAATAATTCCTAAGAAATTGTACTTTTCAAATAAAATCTAGTATTTTTTAATATTTATCCAAAATTTTATCTTTTCAAAAAAGTATAAAAAATAATCCCAAAAATAATTATGAAATTCTAATTTAAACACATATTTTTTACATGGAAATATTTTAAATGTGTAAAATGTAATTTTAAATTATATATAAAATGAGTGACTATATTCTCTTTTATAAATAATACCATTTTTTCGATTACATTTATTTTTCTTTGAAATGATTAATATTTTATTTATAATAAATAAGAATTTTTTTTAATTTAGTTAGTATTATTCATACCTTCAAATTTAGATTTTATGTTATACTGGTATTATGTATTATTTTGCATTTGGGATTTTGGTTTCTTAATCCACTAGATATGAAATATATTACATTAAAAGAAATTTATTTTATCGTTAGGTTAAGCTTGGTTTTAAATATCGCATATCCTATAGTATAAAATGTTATAATTTTTAAATTTTGGGGTACTATATTATCCCAACCTTAAATATATTATTTCTTGAAAATTTACACTTTATATCGATAATCAATAGTTTGATATATGAAATTCGTTTTTCCAAAAAACCACATTGAAAAAAAGATAATAAGACTTCTTCTTAATAGGATATAATGGTAATTAAAAAATACATATGGAATAACAAAAAACATGGTTTAATATAGGGTGATATATGTGGGAAAAGAAAGAATATTCATGTAATAGAACACTAATGCCCAAAGATTATGTGACAATGACCAAGATCGTTGATCATGAAAAGTGAATGGCCAATAGATAGTTAATGAACTCAAATAATTAAATATGAGGTGATTTAAAAGACAATATGATTTATCAAATATATACATAATCAAATAATTTATTTTTTTAGTATCCTTTTAATAATTTTTATGAAGTTCTTTAATTATTATGAATGTAAGGAAATATACATACATGATATATTCCTATTTTGAAATAATAAATTAATCATGGATTTTTCCTTGATAAATTTACAATTTATCCATTACTATCTAGAAATTAATATCAAAAAATGAATTCTTTATATCTGTATCACATAAATTCACTTTTATCTTATCATAAAAAACATTAAATAGTGAAAATTCATTTATCATATCTCTAACTATTTTCCAAAACGAAAATTTCTAGAATAGGATATCAAATAAAATAGATTAATATCAAAACCTAAATAGTAACACCATTGGTTCATCTTTAATATTAATTTATCATGTCATTTATCTAAAAACCATTTTATATTAATTATGAAATTTTATAAGCAAGTGGTTGGCATTAAACCCATATTATCTTTCTTTAATCAGTTCAAAACATGTAGCTTTACTGGATGTGGTGGGATATCCCTCATGAAGGGGATTTTTGTTTTTCTAAAAATATATTAATATAATTCTTATAACATTATTATAAATAATATGTTGTACATAATTGAAATAACATTAATCATTAAATAACTTTTTTTCCAATGATTTCAATTCAACTTATTTTATTTTATTAATTTTACACCATGACCAATAATATTATTTAAATGTTATTACAATTTAATTTAGGATTTTATTAACCGTATAAGGTAAAAATACCTTAAAAATTATGTATATAAAATTAAAATTAATTATTTCTAAAATAGGTATTCAACTAGAAAATATACATTCAATAAATTTCTCCCGAAATATATTTAATCCTGGTAGAATCCAATCAAAAATAAAACAAAATTTTAAATAAGTTGATCTTATGGTCAATCGTAAAATAATAAACCTATAATAGAAACCATAACTTTTAATTTAATGAAGACATATGTGATTCTAACATTTAATAAAATACTTATATGTTTTGTGATTCTAATAAAAAAAATAAAATTCGTAAAATCACTTCTATAATTTAATTCTTGAAATTCAATACAATAATACTATATTCATTTTATTTCCACAGAGGTACTTCCTTGGCCTCATGATTAACCTTTAGAAGATAAAATTTTCTCAGAGAATTACATGGTAAGAAAAATTTACTAAAATGGATTTTAGATGGATCATTATGTTGATATTTATTTTCTTCCAGAGTACACATCAATTTTCATTGGAAATTATTTTATTTATTCCATTATTTTATAGACATATATAATTTTCCCATTACTATATGACACTTTTTATTCAATATATGATTTATTATGTTTAACCTTGCTAACATCCTATATTTTTTAGCCAAGTAAAATTATTAGTGAATTTATATTTAGGAATTTTGTAGATGGGTCTTTGATTGAAAAATGATTCTGAATTATATTATATGATTTTGATCACATTAATGTGTTTTTTATAGACTTGGGTAAAGTCCAAAGGGTTTCCTTGGGTGCCTCATTGTATTTTGGATGCATCTAGCCTGAAAAATCCGATGTTTTTGTGGTGCGATAGGGGTGTTGAGTCTTTGAAACTATGAGACCCCCAACAGAAAACCATGAAACTCGTGGAGTTTTAGAGATGTGAATCGAATGGGATACATATAGATTACCCAAACCATGTGCCTATCCCACACAATTGTTGTAACTTACATAGTAAGATTTCACTATTCATCAGATAGTTGGTTCATTATTATGGTAACTATATAGCATAACCATGTTAGGTGGGTTTCCATGGAATTAGTTATGGAATATTTGGTTCATAGTTTGGTGAAACCATGTCTCCAAACAATGTGACCCAGTTTTAAAGGTAAATTTAGGAAATTTTTCTTATTGAGGTTAAATTTCCTTATTCATTATTTCTTAGTCTCTACTAGCCGATTGGGCTTCCACTACTATACATCGTGGGGTATTTTCCACCCCAAACTATTGATCTCAAAAAATCCTCAACCCTATGTTTTAATTGATTAACATCAATCCCTATATATTCCACTCTATAATATAACAATTCCATTTAAATTTTTATACATTTAATTTCCTCTCGATTGAGTTATCACGATGCAAGTTCATTTGACCTATTTTCTGGGAAAATTTCCACTTCATAGATTTCTTCCAAACTGGACCTAATAATACCTTGTTATTGATTGAGTAGAAATTACTATGAATTAGGTAAGTGTTCTATAGCTTTTCCCTCATGTATTTACCATTTTATGAATAATATTGTTGCACCGCATGTAAGCCTTGGATGCACACCACCTTATAGGTATTTTATTCAAACTAAATTGGTATACACCCATTGAATAAAAGATGTTTAACATTAATAATTAAATAGAGGATGAAAACCATACTCTCATACATCCCTTGGGTGTGCCATATTATTCTAACCCTTTATATTTAAATGAATGGATTCCTGAAAATCCATCTAAATGTTCATCTTGGATTGATAATGGAACTTTCCCTTATAAATAAATTACCGATTTGATAATGGCACCTCCGAAGTTCCATATTTCAAACATCAGGTTTCTTTTACATGTTTGTTAGTTATTATATGATTCCTCTTTTAAGTGAATTGAGGTATGAATTTTTCATTTGATTTTTAATTGTGATAAATGAACTATTTAGGAACAATTTTATTTTTAATAATTATACTCCTCAAATGAGTGGTGTTGCCTTCAAAGTATAAGGTGAGGCATATAAAATATCATATTTCATGGTCTTATGGAATTAATCTATTATAATTTAGTTGATAATGATAGACACATATGGTATGTTTAGGAACATTCCCCCTCATATTTTTCTAAATGGAATTTCCTATTTAGTACTTTTCTTAAGAAAATATGTCACCATTTTTTAAGAGCCTTATTGATGATTATAAAATAAATTAGACCTAATTATTATATAAATTTAAAATTATTTAGTGCACCATTTATGTGATTTTTCTACATTCATAAATTTAATGGATTACTTATTAAAAGTGGTCATCCAATTAGGTAAATAGAAAATTGAAAAATAAAACCTTTTATGTGTATCATTAATATTGTAAATTCAAATTCCATGATTAAGTTGATTAATTTGAATTTATTAAATTCAAATGAATTTTCATGATGGATTGACTTGCCTAAATTAATTATATTGTTAAATTTCAATGGGAATGATTTGGGTGGTAGGACACCAAACCATGTTACAATTAAATAAGAACAACTTATATGGATTGTTATAAATTTCATTGCCATATTTATTTGGGAAACATAAATATATGGAATGAGAGGTAATGCATCATAGATCCAATTATTATTTGTTATTTTTAATGATTACAATTTGATACATGATGTGGAATTATTATAAGGGAATAGCTGAGTATGGAGGGAAATCACACTTCATTAAATCATGTATTGATTCATAGTGTCATAGACCATTGATACTATGTAGAACATTGGGATGAGGTTATGTGCTCCCTATTAAGATTGTTTACATGATGGAAAACTCAATATTCTGAGTGTTGTGAATGATTTCACACAATATATTGAGATATAGGTCATGTACCCTATTGATTGAACTTATAAGCTCTTCTAGACAGGTAATGTATGAATGATTTACCCCCGGTCCACCCATCATCAAGTATTATTGGTATATGTCCACATACTACATCACATATTTAGTTTATATAGGTCAATTAAATATATAAATATACAATGTATTTATTATTACTAAATATACATCGTTACATTTCAAACACTCATTCCATCAAAGAGCCGAAGTAGGTTAAGCCATAAGGTGTACCTTAAAAACCTGAACATCGTGTTTATTTATTCAGTTCTTTTTATTATTTTCTATACATGCACACTTTTTTGAATTATATTATAGAATGGATTTAGTTGTGTACATTATGGTTTGTAAACTACTGATATTTATATCTCACACCCTTCTCAAGACACTATTGTACCGTGGCATCTAAGTAGATCATATGTTCGATGGACCATGGATGATATCTCGATTTTTTTCTTATACCTGGGTGTTAGGGACACATGACCAAGAAGGTAATATGAATGTCTATACAGATCACCCCTATTTCGTTTTTCATTCATTTTTTATTCTTGTAACAAACTGTATCATTTCCTGCTATATGCATTTTTCTTTAGATTATTTATCATCTTATAGACATGAATTCATATTTTTCTATATTGTAATTCTCCATTTATTATTATTTAGTTTGTATTATTCTTATGCTACTATTTATTTCATTTAATACTTCCTCCACCTTCATCAGCTATTTACCTTATAATATCTCAATTCTATACTCTGATATTAAGGTATAGTCTCCATGATAACACCCCTTATACCCTAAACACTTGTCAACATCCTCTAGTATATAGAGAGGCACACTTTAGGTCATGTGACCCATCCTTCTGGATGTCGTTTTATTGGTAAGTCAGACCAAAATATCACAATGTGGTAGAAGATTCATGTTTCTTATTGATTTTTAATACTATCTTTAGTGGGTATAAAGGAGACTATAAACATGTCTATTAATGTTAATAGCAATTCCCCGTATTGATCAACCCATCTATAGAATAAATTCCATGTGGTCAGGGATGGGATTGTTGTTCATGTAGTTTTCTATTTTTGTTTATTATGATTTCACCTTCAGTGAATAGTGTACATTTCAATTTATTTTGATTTATTAAATTCATGTAATTTTACAATTGGCTTGGTATGAAAAGGGTGAATAATTACATGCATTATTACAAGCGCATTTTAAATATCATTCCATGCATATTCCATACCATATATTTGTATTCATATAGTACTTACTGATTTGATTATGTTCCTTGGGAGATATTTCATGCTTTTATTTTCTTTATCATGCATACTTTTATAACACTCAAATGTGATTATATTCTATACTGCTTACTTATTTATCATTTTTATTTTTGTTTACTTCATTGAATGAGATTCTAGTTAATTTGTTATGTAACTTGCTTCATGAGAAGTATTCATTGGTTAATATTTAACTGGAAATAGTTTTCTGTTGAATGTTTCATGGGCACCATATTATTGTTAAAAGGAAACCCATATACTCAAACCATCAAGAGGTTTTATGTATGTTTAGAAACTATTGTTAAAATATAAAGGATCAGAAAGGTTAAATATTTTACTGAGTTGTTTTAGATTAATTGGATCCAAATTCCAATCTATAAAGTGTATGGGTGCATTATGGATTAGTAAATGGCCACCCATATAACTAAATTATTATATATGTTCATTGTATACATTTTTAACTGGTTAAAATGTAAATTTGTTTTAATCATTATTCAAAATGAATAGGTTTCCCCTTTAAAGGCATGCAACTCTATCACAGATGCTTGTAAACCATGTGGTTAACGTCTTTAATGAAAAATTGGACTAAAATACATCAGTTAGGGAAATTTTCTTATGAGTTCACATGATCTGAGTGTTTTAAAACGTTAATAATTAACAAAATGCTATTAGGTTGCATTTTAATGAACCTTGATAGGCTTTGGGGGGCCCTAATATGTATCTATATCTATTATAACTTAAAAATAAATTTATTTCATAAATTACCTAATTATTATGGATTGTTAATACATGGTAAAAGTTTAAAAACAACATTTGAAAAAACATTCCAGTTTTGACTTGGTGTTTTTAAATTTTTTTAAACACTTAAATATTGAAATTTATTAAGAGTAATGAAATGAAAATGTTACATGAATTGGTGTCCTTAATTTTAAAACCCTTGTATAAGGGTAGTTTAAATGTCTCTTTCATTTTCCTTGAAATGAAAATGCAATCATTTTTAATAGGCCTCTTTTCCTTTAGAGGCAGCTTAAATGATAGGTGTTGGACTGAGGTAAATCATTTTGGCCTGACCTAGAGATAAAGTTGATGCTTATTATTCCATGAGGGGATAACTTGAGGTAGGTGGAACCCATATGACTTTAAATGACTTTCTAATACCATTCTATTTCTATTCTGTGGGGTCGTTCATGTTCCATTGTCCCTAATATGTATTTTAGCTTCAAATAAAACAATTTTTTTGGATCGATGGTCATGTTTTCCAATATCCATTCTTATGGGTGTGAGTGTTGAGAAATTATTGGTTTCAACAGGTTAGAAATTCTAAAGGCATAGTTAGCCACTCCATAGGTCTGATGACCTTGATTCATTTCTTGGGTGACTTAGGAGAATGTATATCTATTTTTTAGTTGTGTGAGACAATGTGACATTGGGATAGTTCTCTTGAATGGACCTCCTAATACTCTAATGTATAAGAATAATATCATGTGGATGGTATCAAGACTACGTATTTTTTCTTCTAAAATATCACTATAGTATGTGTTTATATCCATGGTACACATTGTGTTTCAAAATGGTATGATTAACTAGTGGAGTTTGACGAAATTATTGATCCTTGAGTTGTTCAGAACATTTTAAAGTGACCAATGGAATAGTTTAAACATTTTTAAAGGGATTATGTTCTTCCAAACACTCAGGATGACTTCCCAATGTGGATCTTGTGTTTTTACATGACTATCTGGTTGGTTTCATCCATTATTCAAAATGAAATGACATATGAGAGTCTGGCTCAGAGGACCATCACATGTATGTCTAGGGTGAATATGGCATAGCGTGCTTTATAGAATCTACTCTATCACTTATCATAAAATCCAAGATAGTCATAAAGTGGTAATCATTGCATTGGTTTGGGTGATCATGTTAACTTCCAAATATAATTAATGTAATAATTTTTTTTGGAAATGGATGGTATCTATTAAATACCCTTGAGGTTTGAATGTTTTAAATCATTTCGGTTGTTTCCTAGAAGCATGAAATTGATATAGATTGTTGTGTATGAAACCCTTGCGGAACAAATTTTCCTTTGGACATGACTCAGTAGTAAATCTTGAATGATCATAGAATGCCTCATCTTGGTAAGGGTTGTAATCATTTAATGGTTATTAGTCAGAAGGTGAATCTGAGGTTATTTTGGGAAGTTGACTTGTAGTGATTTGACTATTCATATTTTTGTATTTTTGGTTTCTTGTTAGTGTACTCTTCTAAAAGAGACATGATTCTCCCTTATCTTGAAATCTTCCTTGATACACTAAGAGAGTATCGACTTTAGATCATGGTATAGTTTCAAAAGCTATTGGGATCAATAATAAATTTATATTTGAGTTGTACACTGGAAAAGTGGTTAACTAATGGGCTAGGTTATTACTAAGTGAATCATTGGTTCCCATGTTGGAGTGAATTTCATGGGCACTTGGACACCATCCAATTCTGTTGAATTGAGGGACAAGTGGTTGCTGCTCTAGGATCAGCCAATTATCAAATGTGTACACTGTGTCCTTATGCGAACACCTCCCTAGTAATCATGGAGCATGGACAACCATGGGATAGTTTCATAGACTCCATTTTTATTAATATTAAGACATCCAAAACATCTTGTTGGGATCATAGGTGGTATTTAAAAGGGTGATGATTCTAGTGGGCTCGATCTTGGTTACACTATAATTCATATAGAGGTATGGTTGTTTAAATGACCAAGTTACTTTTTAAACTAGGAAAGTCACCAAAAGTTAGGTATAGACATTGGTGAACATGGTTCTTGTGAATGCATGATGCCTTGTAAAGAGATGTTGCTGTTTTTTGAGATATGCCAGCCGTCAAAGTGGAGTGGCTTGGGAATAGTCATTCATTGGTGGCCCAAAATCTTATCCCTATTATTCAACATATATATTTAGGTGGAATTATTTTAATGCATGCCACCTGGTTAAGGAATGTGTTATGAAAATGCCGATAGCGACTTATAAGAAATATTGTGTGACCAGTTTTAGTTTGGTCAATCAACATTCAACCATTTCTTTTTAGTATGGTTTCTACTATGGACTTATACTTAATCTTGTTCTCCCTATTAATGAAATCACATTTGAAAACTTCATCAGAATGCATAGGGTGTGTTATTTAGGAAATTATGATGGTGCAGGTGTCGTGGTTCAGAATATGATCCTTATTTTGTTAGATACCATTAGTGGGGAGCACCTTTGTTTAGATGTTTATCGAGATGATGACATGATTGTGTCTATAGATAAACAACCTTATGTAAGCTCATTTTCTATATTTTATTCAAAAAAAGAGTTGTCTCATGTTTTTATAGCTTATGTGTTGTGTGAATAAGTGAATACTTTGAGGTTCCTTGGGAGTTTGGAAATTCCAAATGATCATTTATACAACACTTCATGACCCATGTAGGATATGTGATTTTTTCATTGTTCCCAAAAGATTCTTAAGGATGAGAAGTACTATTGTGGGGAGGTTACAATGACCTATGTGTTTTAGACCATGTAAAATTCCAACAGAATTTAAATTTTGGAATTTGATGGATGGGTCTCCCGTTGAACAGACCTTAGAAATGAAATTTTGAGATGTGTAACACTTCGGTGATTTTTTTTAGATTAGGGTAATGGCCTGAGGGGTTCCTCGTGTACTGAATTGAATTTCATATGCGTCAGGCCCTGGAAATCCATTGTTCGGGTGGTATGATAGGGTCATATGGTTTTTCTGAAACTCTGTGGCGCCCAGAAGAAAATCGTGTGACTCATGGAGGTTTGCTGATTTTAAGAACATATGATATGCATAGATTCCCTATAGGGTGCACCTATTCCACATGGATAATGTCACTTAGTTAGTAACCTCACTATATTCATCTCATGAATGTTTCAGGGAAAGGGTAACCATGTTGTACAACCCCGTGAGGTGGGGTTCCTTAGAAGTGGGTGACGCATGGTTGGTGCACAATTTTTCAAAATTGAGTGTTCAAACCATGTGACCCATTTTTGGTGGTAAAATTGTGAAATTTTCCTTAACAAGGTTAAATTTATTTTTTCCTTCATTCATCCTCTCTTATATCCATGTGAGCCACCTCTCCTGTGCTTCATTGGTTTTTCTCCTCCCCAAACTAGGGATTATAATAAATCCTTCAACCGAAGTCCGAATCGAACATCATCAGTCCCTATAGAAATCTATTAGTATGTTGTTGATTCCTTTTAAAATAGTATTTATTTAATTTAACCTTGATCTAGTTGTCGTGGTGTAATATAATTTATCTTATTTTCATGAATGATATCAATTTCACATATTTATTCCTCACGAGACCATATCAAACCCTGTTATTTGATGAGTGGAATGTTGTAAGAAATAGTTAGGTGTTCTGTGGTATTTTCCAAAAAATTTCATTATTTTATAAATGTTTCCATTATGCTTCATGCAGTTCTTTATCATATATCTCTTTAAGAGTGCTTCCTTCAAAATAAATTAGTATATAAACCTTGTATTACACCTGTTGAGAATTATTAAGTAAATAAAGGATTTCATCATTAATCTAAGACACTCCTATAATGGATTGGACCTCCATGGTTAAATATTTTCTAAAAATCCAGTGTTATGGGTGTTATGGGGGGGGGATGATAACTCATTCTAATAATTTTCCAGTATTTAGTTTCCTAATGGCGATTCACCGAACAATAGCTCTTTAATGGTGACTCAATGAATAATAGCTCCTGAACGGTGACTCCCTGAACGGTAGCTCCCGAACGGTGAAACACTAAATAGTAGCTTCTTATTGTTGACTCACTAAACAGTATCTCTAAAATGGTATCTCCCAAACATTAACTCACTAAAATATATCTTTTTAATGGTGACTCACATAATAGTGACTCACCAAATTATGCTTCGCCGAACGGTGACTCGCCAAATGGTCGATCACCAAACAATGACTCACTGAATGGAGACTCAACGAATAGTGACTCTACAAAGATTGAATCATTGAATGGTGACTTTTACCCAGTATCTTGTTATGGTGACTCACCCATCAGCGAGTCATTTCCAGTTTTCTCCATTTTTACCATTTTTTCCCATTTTGTTTTTTATTGGACGTTAAACAAGTTAAATTCCATATTTAATTAGTTTTTGGGACATTTGAAATTGTATCTATCTTATAAAAAATTGAATCTCCATTTTCTCATAATCTACATGGTCTTGATCATGGTCTATCTTTAGTGTCCTTTGATATCATTTCCCTGTAGATTTAGGATCTGTCCATTTTAAATCATAGATCCCTTCTTCCTTTTAAACCTTTTGACATCTCTTGGTGAGCCTACATCCTTTCTTCCCCAAGGAGTAATGAGACTGTGTTTTAGGAGGATGTTTAGTTTCCCCTTGAAGTGCTTCCCACTACTCACATGACCATGCCTTTTGAAGGAATGAAAAATCATTGGATGCATGTTGTTCCAAGTAGAGATTTCCTTTGTCTCTCCTTTTATGGGTATAAAGAGGGGTGGGCGTAATGATTCATCTTTTATGAAAATGGATGAATCCAACCTTTAAGAAAGTTATAAATGTGAAACATAATGATAAAAAAAAATTAGATAGTTATGATAATGGTTTAGGAATGTACTGATGATAATTTTGTGTTATCTGTTATCTTTGATTCATGATGTCAACACTATTGGCTATATGCCTTGTAAAAATCTTGGACGTTGGTGGTTGTTATTTTTGAACTCACAATGGATTGTGAATAATTACTATAAATATCAATCTAATTAATGGCATATATGGGATTAAATGGAATGGATTCCCCAGGACCGAACATGCTTGGTGATCACCCCTATTTGTCAAAGTGGAATCAAAGAACAACTATTGCTAATTCTAAATACACCTTGTTGTTTGGTGTAGTTATGAGTTATGTATGGTTCTCTTCGACCTTATGTTTGTGTAGGTCATGTGGTGTTTCTCTTGGAAGAGTGTCTTTGAGTATGGGGTGGTAAGGGTGGTTTGATAGAATCTCTGGCTGAGAGATTGATTGATTTTGGAATATATGAACATGTAGAGTAGTGGGACTCTATCTAGTTTGTGGTATGGTTATTGAGTAGTGTTGTGTAGTGGGAGTGCAATATAGTTGTTCTACTGAATGTGTTGGGTATGTATATGGTTTTTAGTTCAATGGGTAGTTCGGGAATGAAATAAGTGAACTTTTTAATGAATAATGATAAGTGGTTAAATGAAAGGGCTTGGTTTATGTTTTGGAAGTTTATATTTGTGTGGTTGTGAATGTAGGGGTGGAAGTGAGGTTAGTTTTGTGTGGGATGGTTGATTTTATGAAAATCCATAGGGTGGGTTGAGTGTTCAGGTCATATATATATACATGTCTCTCCTTTTGATTTTTATATGCACCCCACCCGTGTTGAGAACTATGTTTCAAACACCCCAATTGTTATTTGGGGGGGGGGGGGGGTTTCCCAAAATCATGAAGGGAGGATGAATTAATAGTTATTGGATCTTTTCTTATCCCTTTTCTAGGTATTGGTATCCCTAGAATCCTTGGGTAGGTTGGGGTGTGGTTGTGAGGCCCAGGTATCTATGGGCAAGGTGTTCTTCCCAGGTTTTTTGGATGAGTTGTGTTGTGATTTCATTTTTTTCACCAGGATAGGGGTTATGGATAATGGGCCATGTGTTTTTGAGTGAGATGGGATGTAGTATATGGCCTTGGTGTGTGTGGGAAGTTTGTGATAGTGGTTATTGTGGAAGTGTGTGGTATGTTTAGGACTATCTCCATTATGGATGAGTAGTTATCCAGTGGGAAGTGGTGCGGGGTATGAAAATATCAATGTGCTTACTACATTACTTTACTTCACTTTAATTATTTGGTGAGAATTATATGGTGAGGACGAGGTGGATAGTATAACATGATAGGTGCTTTTGAGTTTATGATATTTTGTTAGAGGGAATTAGTATTCTTCTCACACTTGTTCATGACTTTCTTCGGTGTTTCCTTAAAGAGTTTACTTGTATGATCATCCTACTTATATAAAACCATTTTCAGGTTTCTAGGGAGATTACACTTACCGTGTTGTACGTTACAATCTCAGACAATGTGGGAAGTTTTTGTGTTACTACATAGTTTGATTTTGGTTCTTACATTGTTGTTTTATTTGTATTTCTAGTAGTTTCACTTTAACCATGCATATAGGATCGATTTTGGATTATTTATATATATGTGTGTCTTGTATTATTTTGAGGTTGATATGTATTCTCTTCTGATATTGGTTATTATAAAAAGGGAATTGCCTCCCATTTTGGTGAGATATATATACCCTTGGTGTTGTTCACCACACCAGGACCTGTTGAAGGCAGGACTCATGGGATATTATATCATTATTATCTTGAGGAAAGAAGGTCTCATCATATTACTATCCATTCCCTCATCTTGAAGAAGGTGGGTCATAACATAATGGTATAATAGGCTGACGGGTGAGAGATAAGGCGAAGTTTGGAGGTATGAATCATGAGTATTGCATTCGTTGGTATGGAAATAGTGTTAGGATATCATGTTGTGTTACATCATCTAGGGAAGAACAGCTAGGTCACAAGATTTTAGGTCCCCTGTGATCCAATGTAAGGACTCTGAGCTTACTGAATGACCAAGTGAGTCTGCACTGATTGTAGTGTAGAGACCCTAGGAAAGGTACATGCATCCTGATAACTTGCGTTAATTTTTGTTTTCTTATTTTTTTGAAAAAAAAGGGTTAAAATGAATGATAAATAAATTCCATACTACACCAGTATAGGGGTTACCTATTTTCATTTCATGTATAGATCCCAGACATTTCTTGAATGTGGTAAGATTAGTGTATCCCCATTTGGCTGACCTGGTCGACTAACGAAGGGTTAATTGAGTGGAGGAGGATGTCGAATGGAAGACTACCCATCATGCCTTCTAGCAAAAAACTCTGGGAATGTACGAGGGTAGTGTTTCAGATGTAGGGACATAGAGTTGGATCTAGAAGATGGTGATCAATTTACACTTTATCTAGGCTCCAAAAGAGTATCGGGTTCCCTTTGTATTGATCCAGATGAAGGGAGAAACATGCTAGTGGTGGAAGCTTTATCTCACGAAGAAGAAGGAGACTGATGTTTCTTGGGTGGACATTGAAAATATGTTCTGGGTGGAATTCCACTATTCCACGATGAGGTATTGAAGAGACAAAATATGCCCTTCCTCTAGTATGGGAGTATGTTAGTATGGGAGTCTGGGATCATATTTAAGGATATCCATTTATTTTCTCTAGAACTCATTCTGTATGAGGAGTCTCAGATGAGATGTTTAAAAAAGGCACTTATTCATTAGATATAGTATGCTGTTACTCCCTTCACCCTATCGACAAACATGGAGGTTCAGAAGAAGGATGAGGTTGTCGAAATGATGTACAATTGAGGAGGTCTACCTTGAGAGGGGAGACAACTATGTTCTTCAAAGTGGAAGGCTATCAGTAGTAGGTATTTGACATAATGACCGTCTTGGTTTTGGCCAGCGGGGAGCTAACTCCAATATTTTTAGTTTTAATATTCGAGTCCCCATCCTTTTCTCATAGTCTTGGGACAAAGGTGTTTCATTTGTGGAAGTTACAAGCACCTTCAAAGTTACTTCCAAGTTTGAGATTTTTATGACGGAGATGGGAAGGTCTAGGTTTCTCCTCAATAATAGTTTTCATACAAGTCATTTTAGTAGTAGGGATATCAGTTTCTTGCTCCACTAAGGGGAGACAAATAAGGATGGGGCCAAACATAGGGTGTTCCATAGGGACCTTGACCTGTGCATAGTGAAGGAAGAGTTTGAAAACAGATGGGTAAAAAATAAAGACATCATTAGTTTCACACCATAGAGGAAACAGTTTCAACATGTCCAAATATCAGTTGAGATACAGTCAATTTGTTCAGTACTCTTGTTTGACCCTTTTCTGATTCAGGAGCGTGTCAATCCATTGTGTAATCCAATCTGCCCATGGTATGGGATTGTACATAGAGATACCTTCTATTACCTCCAAGTTGAGTACACTAGTTGGAGGTCATGCCTTCTTGTTTGTTGTTTCCTGGGGATATAGAATGAATTTGAAGTCACATCAGTCCAGTGGTGATCTCTTTATGCTATAAATGCAACCATATGGTGTTATACAAGTAATTAACTGATTATACTATTGGTGTACTGCTATCAACTTCTTTTAGAAAGGAGTCATGTTTTAAGATGTGGGTTGCCAACATATGGATTTTATGGTGATTAGATTTGTCTGAGGGGCTGTTGGAATATGGATCCATTCCATTCCCTTTTTATCAAGTTGTTAGTGGAATTAGTGGAAGCATAGACAGTGGAGGTCTCGAGAGATGTCTGGGTGTTCATGTATATTTTTCCTAAAGAGGTTGGACTCTACCCCCTTGACGTGATGTTGAGTTTGGGATGGACATATAACCCGGTGGTTGTTGTATTTAAATGGATCCTTATCTGATAACCCCTTTTGAGCTACATGAGTTACAAATCCATATTGAAGATCTTAGGAAGAAGGGATTTATTTGGCTTAGTGTCTCATTGTGGAAGTATCTAATATTGTTTGTGAAGAAGGCAGATTGTGGTATGAGACATTTTATAGAATAACTGAGGTTGAGTCAGTAATTCATTAAAATATTCTCTTGGGACACATTGACTATGATCATTGAGTATCATCCTCAGATGGATGGTCAATCAAAGAAGACGATAAAAATGTTTTAATACATGTTGAGGGATGTATAATGAATTTTGATGGCTCTTGGGAAGATCATACACCCTTGGTGGAGTTATCATATAATAAAATCTACCAGACATCGATAAATACAGCTCCGTTTAAAGAATTGTTTGGGCGTCCTTGTCGTTCTCCACTATGCTGTGTGGAAACAAGTGAAACATCACTCGTTGGACTGGACCTTGTCCATTAAATAATGGGAAATATCCATTTGATTAGAAATAGGATAGATATAGCTTGGAGTCGACATAAATCTTTTGAAAATCACAGTTGAAGACTGTTTTCATTCATTGTGGGTGATCATGTCTTCTTGAGGATATCTCCAAGGCATGGACATCATTATTTCAGGAAGCAGGGAATGATATATCAAAAATTCAAAGGCCCTTTTGAGATACTGGAATGGGTTGGAGAGGTGCCATATCGGTTGGAATTACCACCACAATTCAGTTCAGTGCCTAATCTGTTCCATGTATCTTAGTTCATAAAGTATTAGCCTGATCCTCACCATGTGATCAGATGGGATCACATTGATCTAGAGTCGAATACTTCACTGATATATATTCTTGTACAAATTTTGGATACAAAAGAGAAATTATTGCATGGAAAAAACATCGGTCTAGTCCAGCTTTTATGGCAGCACGGTTAGATTCAAGGAGAGACTTGGGAACATGAAAAAGAAGTGAAGGAGTGGTGGATGGAACTCTTTTAGTTGGGTGAGGGTTTTCTACTTTCCGAGGATGGAAAAACCGAGGGTGGTGAGAATGTTGTACCCCTGATTTCTGGTATGTAACCCTTACAAGATTGTTTTCATGGTTATCATGTTAAGGCTGAAAAAATGGGAGAATCAGGAGAAATTTGAATGATTATTTGAGGAAAAAGGGAAGTCGCATGGGTGGCACATAGGTTGTCTAACAATACGGACAAACCATACACATTTGGCCCTTTTGAGGTAGTGGCTCTCACATGGATGGATGATGGGTAGAGAGACTGTGTGAGGAAGCCATGTGACGGTGTTCCTAGGTAGTTTCTACCGTAATGTTAGGACACAGTTTTTCTAACCATGTGAACTAACCATGCATGCACATAAGTGAGATCCTAAAAAAGTTGATCTCAGACGTTTTTGCCTCTAAGCCACTCAATTTTCCTTATAAGTGGTAATAACTCGGTATTTGCTTCTCCAAAAACCATAGAAGGTTCTCCCATCATTCTACAGGAGATCTGAAGGCTTCCCTTGGTAAATCAATTCCATATTCTTGAGTCATATGATTGTTCTTCTTAGTTATTTGTTGATTTCATAGATCTACTTAGATTTACTTTTTTTTCTTATATTTGTTTCTTAGATCTACACCCATTATGGGTAGATCTATGTGTTTGCATTCCAAATATGATGATATTTTTTATCAGTCTTGTTAGGGGAGGGGATCTAAGGCGGGTTCTTTGAGAATCGACCCAGTTTTCTTGAGAATTATTTATTCGTTATGGTTTTCATCAAAACCATTTAGGTAAGAGGGTTATCTCTCAACTAATATGGATAGAATTGATTGTCTTATATTTAAATTGGTTTATTTTAAGGGGATTGATTTTGAAAATCTTTGAATAAATCTCTTTTATTGATTATTTATGGTTTTATTGAAACTGTGAAATCATAGTGAATTGTTGTGATAAGTGATTTAGCCTCTTGAATTTAAATTGATGATTAAAAATTTTCTGTTCACTGGAATTTCTAAATCTTTTGATTAAAATTTGGATTTCAATAAAAAGGGGTATTTATTTAAATGGTTTGGTATTGAAATAACTTTTATGGAATTTGTTATCAACAAAAATCGTGTTTTTATTGACTTTTTTGGGTACGATATTAGGGAATATTGGTGTCTGATTTCATATTGCATTTCTAGGGATTGGTTGAAATAAAACATTGTGCTAGTGACAAAAGTTCAATAGAACATGAAATATAATGTTTATATTTCATTTTTTGGGCTTGGTTAAAATATGACCTTGTTCTAAGTTTGAAAAATTAAATGGTACAAGAGAAATAATTACCTTGTGATGATTTGGTAGATCAACAAGAAACCACTCATGATAATGGAACATTTATAACGTAGCATACATGGTTGGTTTCATGGGTTTTTGGAATGGTTGGGTATCCTAAA
The DNA here is from genome assembly GCA_963277665.1 of Viscum album. Lineage (NCBI taxonomy): Eukaryota > Viridiplantae > Streptophyta > Magnoliopsida > Santalales > Viscaceae > Viscum > Viscum album. Next base: position 495,192,169 of record OY728151.1, on the reverse strand, counting down.
AATGGGATATTGTGAAATGGTTTTAAATCTTGTTTAGTTATTTTTCTTGAAAAATAACTTTCTTGAAAATTGGTTTCAGTTTCACTTATATGATTTTGGTTATAAATGGTTTCGAGAAACATTGTTTATATCTTATTATAAACTATTTTCAGAAAATGTTTTATATAAATTTTTCATTTTAAATGGTACTAACTCTTCTATCCTAGTGGCGTGAGTAGGGAATTCATTTGGAAAAACCTATTGAGTTTTATACTCACCCCTATTTGGGCACTTTGGTTCTTTGGTAGATGCCATCATTCAAGACATGGGAAAAGGTAATATTTCACATGTATGTAGCACTACCTCAGGATGTATGGGTTGTCGGTGATTTTTGGAGGTTGGAGCCTATGGATCGTGAAGTCTTGTTTTCTCTTATGGGTCTTTAGTTTTTTATCTTCTGTATACTTTGATACTTGTTTGGTCTTCTGCTCTTGTGTACTTTGATGTGGTTTAAGATACATGAAGTTGTATTGTTGTCTTCCTTTTGTTCATGAATCATTTAGAATATGGTTGGGTTATAGGATGGAAGTTTATTGGTTTATTTCTAAATGGGTAAATCATCCCCCACATATACTGGAAAGCCTTCAGCATTTATTTACAGCCTTTAGCGTCACAGGGATGTCGTTTAAGGCTTAGTAATGACTCATTATACTCTCAGAACAGTGAGAATTGATGGGTCATTACAAAATTCATAATCTATGTGTTATATTAGAGGGTGTTAATATGACTACATATATATTTTTTTAAAATATTATTTTTCAATTTTTTAAAAATAATACAATAAATATGATACTATTAATATAAGAATGATTTCAATTTTTCAATTAAAAAGATGTATGTTTTTGAACTCTAGTTTTACCACCTTTTAATGGAATTACTATACTATATCTAATCATTTAAAAATTCATAATTTTTATATGACAATAAAAAATCCATTTTGGAAATTAGAACATGATGATTAGCTCCAGGTGATTTTTTTATTTTTTGAAGAATTCTCATTTTTTGATGAAAACTGAAAAATAATACATTTTATTTGAAACCATGAATTTGTTTTGAATAATTAATTATGGTAAATTATATTATAAATATTTTTAATATAAAATTAGATCAATTATATATCTATTAATCCATTTTATCTCATTGGATTCAATTTTATTGTTAATTTAGATATAAATAAATAATTACCATTTAAACATTTTCACATTAAAACCATGCTTAATATCGATGTCTCTAGGATTAGGTTTAAATTTAATTTCTCCACTTTAATGGAAATAATTTTGAAAAAAAGAAATAAAAATTTGTAATCAGTATTACATTTATTGTCTAATAATTTCAACTTTCATTTATACGAGAAAATATTAATGAAATCTATTAAAATTAATTACAGAGATTAAGATAAACATATGATTAATGAGGGAGTAATATTTAATCATAAGGGAAAAACTGACCTTGAAAATAATCCAAAGTACATTCTATACAAATATTGTTACCATATACCCTCATAGTTATAATTTTATGTGTTATTGGGAAACAAATTCATGAAAATTACCCATCAGAAAAGTTAAGTGAGGAAACAGTCAACAAATGAACCTTCCTTACCAGTAACATTTATAAATCCTTATACTATGAAAAAAGATACATTTTTTTAGTTATAAACATAATATTGAAATGTAAATGATTTTTTTTCATAATAATTTATCTTTAATTTTATAGATGATATTATTACATTAAAATCGTAACAAACTCAAACGTATAGATTATTTAGTTAATATCTATATAAAATATATAGTTATAAAAGCATGAAAAGAAAAGTAAATTTGATTAATTATTATGTTCATTTATTACCATAAATGAATATATCATTATACATATATATGAACACAATATATCATAATTCAATCATGGTTTTTATATTTTAAAATTAAAATTATTTTTAATAATGTCAAAAGAGACAGTAATGTTATTTTACAAAAAATGATATTTTCTCTAAAATGAACTTAAATTACTAAAAATCCTATCATTTTACAATAGATTTATAAAATTTAAAAATTATTATTTTTCTATTTATGGACCAATTGATCTTTCATAATGAACATATGAAACTCTAAATAGTAAAAACATTGTTGTCACAGTTCAGGTTAAAGAAGTGTTTTTGTGTGCTATATGTGATTGGTTTAAAATTATTTTACAGAACAACTGTGATTTATATTATTTATATTTGATATTATATTGATAATTATTTGGTATTTTATTTTTTAATAAACATTAAATTAATTTGTTAATAATGGTCAAATTATATATATTGGAAAACAATTTTCTTAAATGATAAAAAAATGGAAAATATAAGGAAAATTAATGACCAAGAATCAAAATTATAATATTTAAATTTTTTTATGGTGATATTTATGATTGACCATAATTTAACTTTACACACTTATTTTTCCATTTTGGAATTGTAATAGTTTAGGGAGTCCTCATAATATTGATTACCTTTTGGTATTTACAGGAATACCACTCCTACTTCAATATAAGAAGTCATTCACTCTTCCCCTTCATCATACCTATAAATAAAAATTTTATCACTAAAAAAATGAAAAACAATTCTCCCAAAATACCTACCCTTAAAATAGAATCATAATATTTGGAATAAACCCATCTATGGAATCTCTTTGGTGAAAACAAAAAGGAGTTACATAAAAAAAGAGACAACGTTATTCAATGTTCATTTCTATTTTATTTGTTCCTACACTGCATCATTTTTTTTTATTATTTCATGATTATATAATAAAAAATTAAAATCAGTATACTTAATTTTTTTTGTTATGTTTTTGCGCTACACCATCACACACATCCATCAAATGGGTTACAAGCATACCTTATGTGTATGGAAAACTACCACCTCATGAAATATTGTCAATCATTTTTCCTTTACCATATCTCATGGTTGGTAATTATGATTTTAAACGTGATTTTATATGATATATATATTATTTATATATGTTAATAATTATATAACATTTATTTATTAGATAATATTATGCATTCCATTTGATGTTAATACAATAGCGTCGTTTGTGGCCGTGTAGAGTACAACCTCCTCAAAGCGGTGTGAAACATTCACACATTACATGGAATGAATTAAAGATGGTGTTAATGAAAAATATGCGAAATAATTGAAATATATAACATATTAATTAAATAATTACATTTATTCAAATACAATATATCATTATCTTTATTACCCTTTTCACACACTAAAAAAGGGATACGTTGTTCATGTAAGTGTGGACTTCCAGTTGCTCGATGTGATTTCATTCCTTTTAAATTGAAATAATTAATATATATATATATATATATATATGATTAAACAATATGGTATGTATGATATAAGTTGATTAATTTTTGATAAAATTTTCTCTCCCTCCTTCTATAATGATCATTGAAAATTCAGAGGGTTACTCATGTATACGTATGACCGACCCTCTCCACGATTGTAATGCTGGTTCATTTTCCATTTACATCATACAAGATTGGTTTTAAAATTATAATAGATGTAAAAATATTATAATTTATTCAATATTATTATTTTTTATCATTTTTGTTAATGACCTTATTTACTAAATTCATCTTATCGAAGTCAGTTGTGAGATATAAGCCGAATATGGTTAAAACATCATACTTAAATGTTATTAATTAAGTAATTGTATATAACTTGTTTATAAGTGATGTAAAAGTAATAATTATATTTTACTAGAAATTAAGTAATTATATGAATAAAATATGATTATCATTGAGTAAAATAGAGAAATATTATGACAAATCAGACTCATGGTAGGGGATTTTTCCGATATTTCATTTTATTGAGGCATTTTGTATTGCGATGCACCTCAATTATTTTATATGGTTTATATACTTATAAAATGAAATGTATATCATGAATATAATTTATTTCATGGAATTTGACGTTTTATTTTATTTTCTTATTTCATGTTTCTCATTATTCAAAAGTTACAAAATTATTAGGGCATTCTTGTCTCTTTTAGTTTCATGAGCCATATGGAAAAATCAATAATTATTTATTTTATATGGTTTATTAACTATAAATTTTTATTTATTATAATCAAAATTATACTATATTTATTAAATTTAAATGTTTTATTTGATTATTATTTTTTTTTGGTTTTGATTTAGGTGTTACCACAATTGGAAGGGGATTTCTAGATTCGGTTTTATTTCTACAAGACTTATTATATATTCACCACTTCTTTTTGTTGTGTGGTGTATATAATCCCCATGTATTTATTTGATGATTTATATCCTTTATTATATGGGGTTTTATATATCATTCTTATGATCCAACATTCATTGGGTTAATGGTTTCAATGTTACCGAAACGATAATGGAATATTGACACAATTTTCCTTGTTTGAGACTTTTCATATGTTATACACCTATCATATATTATGAAGGGTGTATATATCTACATTTACATGTTATATCATATTTTTTCTTATTCGCATTATATTAAAAGTTTCATTAATTTTTATTATGATCATTAGGTTAATGAATAAAATGTTTCATTGTGTATGGGATGCTTCAAAAAATATAAATATCATTTTCATCAGGAAGGTTTTAATAATATTTTAACGGTATTTTTATTCATTAACATCAGAAAACCATATTGTTAATTATATAAAAATTTGATTATTTTTTATTTATACCATCCTCATTCATTCATTTTATGTATTATCCTTTTTTCAAAAATAATTTTTAAGCCATTTCGTTTTCGTGGGTTAATTGTGTTTCAATGATATTTTTAGTCAACCCTTTTCTTTTACTTGGGTTACTCATGTTTCAATGTAATTTTTATTTAACCGAAAAATTTTCTATGAGATATTCATATCTAAAATAAAATATCATTTAAACATCTTAATTTCCGTGGGTTACTCAATATTCAATGATATTATTATGGAACCCGTTTATTTTCAATGAGTTAGTCATGTTTCGAAGTGATTGTTTTGGACCAAATTTCTTTCCCTTAGGATAACCATGTTTCTAAGAGATTATTATTTAACCCATTTAAATTTACATACGTTATTCATGATTCAATATTTTTTTTGCAACTCCTATATTTTTGATGACTTATTCTTGTTTTAAATACTTTTTTATGAAACCCATTTCTTTTACACATGATGACTATGTCATAAATATGTTATTTTGAAAACTATTACTTTTCTAGAGGATTATTTTTTACTAAAATATTTTGTATGTAACCAATTTCATTTCTCTAGGTTAATCATGTTTCAGATAGATTATTTTGTAACCCATTACCTTTACATGGGTTATTCATATTTCGATGATATTATTATAGAACCTGTTTTATTTCCACAGGTTAATCAAGAGGTTATTGGTTTCTCCAATGTGTTAATGCAAGATTTTATGTGTGTTGAATTTAAAAATGGTACGTTTACTTTTTACTAGTGGTTACGTGATAAACCAATGAAGTATAATCCAATGATAGACAATTGATAAGAGACTCTGTGATATCCTTCCAATGCACAGTTTCTAGAAGTCAGACTTATGGTAATTCCATTTATAGGAGTGACATGTATATAAGTCAACCATAAAATTAGACCATATGTGAGAGTGAAATGAAAATGATTACCCAAGTATATACATGTTATATTTACTATTGATATAGTATTATAATGTTTCTAATGACTGAGATTGATATCATATTTATCATGATTATTGATTTTAATGACCCTTGTCATTGCAATGTTTTCATATTTAAGGTTCAAAGTATTGATGGGTATGTGTTATTTTATGATTTGATCCGACAATTTCATTATTAAATCATACATTTATGTACTCTTATTAACATTGATGACATTTAATTTTTTATTCTTATTCTTACCCTTACTAAGAATTTGAGCTTACACTTCATAAGATTCATTTTCTATTAATAAATTATATTGAATGATTTATACATATAAAGGATTTAAAAAATATTATATTGATAACCTATTGTGAATTTAGAAAAGCTAGTTTAAAGGAGAGAATTTTTCTTTTGATGACTTATTAGTCCAAGTAGATATGAGTTTTTTAGGCATGAGTTTTTATTAATTCATAAGAACTTTAAACCTAAATGGTGATCAAGTATTTAAGTGATCAATTTTTTTTCTTTTGATGTTTTATGGTATCAATGGAACCATTTGTGTCATAATTATTTGCATCATAACCAGAAATGAAAATTTTTGGATTTCATAAACGGTTCCAAGAATGAATATTCTAGGCTAGTATAATTGGTATCAAAGGTCGATATAAGTAACTTTGTATATTTGGATGTTATTATTTTGAGGTAGTTCTAAGAGTAACGTGTACTTTTATATGTCTACAAGATTAAGGTTCATTATAAATTCAATATATTAGATTCCCTAGTGAAATTTTAAGTGCTTTGATATTAAAGTTATTTTTGTATACGTTTATTTTGTTTTTAGGTATTTTTAAACCCTTGAATAATTATGAAGGGGTTTTTGTTATGAATTGGATTCAACGTTTAAGGAAATATAAATTTAGTATGATGGGTGAAAATATGTCATATACAGAATGGTGGTGGGGCCTAAAACCATGAATAAAGGATCATAAGGGTCCATAGTACTACCCATGACCTACCAGATTTTTAGGTTAACCTGACATATTAGAAGTAGTGATTATGTCTATTATAGAAACATATGGTATTTTGTTTAAAGAATTGATATTGATTTATCTTTGAGTAATATTGTTTTAAAATATTTTCATCTATTGGTTTTAAACCTTTTCCAGGAATTTTTGATGAATTTTAATGATATTTATTAACGTAATGATTTAGTTTCAAAATTTGAAATGACATTTGAATTTTGATTATTAGTGTATCGTTTTAAGGTAAACTCATTTTTATAATTATCTAACCATGTGCATAAAATATCTGTTTTGGTTAATGATTAATGACAGGTGGAAAAGCTTGGTATTCCCTTTAGGGTTATTTGGTCTTTCAAATTGAATTTTAGTGATTTAGGAGGAAAGACTTCATCTTGGATATGCATTGTTGGGGGAAAAGGATTATATTTTGGTTTTAATTTACTAATGTATGAAATTTTACTCATAATATATTTATATTATTTTTTATTGGTCTAGTTTTCTAAGATGATTATTTAACTCTATAAGAAATATATTCAAATAAAACATATTATCATAGCACCATGAATTCTGATGAACTGATAATATTTTATATCATCAAGGATTTATGTTTTTGACTACCTTAATATTTCATTTACTATTTACATGTTTATGAATGATGACCTCAATCAACCACTAAAATTATTTATGACTTTCCTCCATTCCCACCTATGTTCTTCTGAAGTGAAATCGTCATAATTCATATCTTTTAGTGACATTTAGGTTATCATCTTTCCATTTTCTATGATTATTTTTATGAAATATTTTTATTATGTGGGTTTCAATTTTGTAATTCTATAATTTTTAGTCATTAGATAACAAATAGGAATTTTGTTGGTGAAATTCATTTTTAAGGGGTGTTGTGTGTAACATCCCTAGATTTTTTTTAAGTATATTATTTTAATTTAATTTAATTAATGAATATGTGTTCTTATATTAAATTAAAATTTTATCATGCATCAAATGCAATAAAGAGTTTATATTTATTTTCACATAACATCGAGTCCCTTTGAAAACTTTTGTTACCAGTATGACCATTTCTTACTAAATAATAATATACTATTGATTTCATTATTTAATATGTAGTTCATCATCTTGAGGTTATCATGAAATGTGTGAATATGACTAAATATATTTTGTTTGAATAGTTTTATAATTTTTTTACATTCATGCAATAAATTTTAAATCCTTAAAAAAAGAATGATTCCGATTATTAGCATAAAAATATGTATATATTTAAAAGATATATTAACCACCTTTTTAAGAAACACCTATTTTAAATCTAATTCTTAACACTTTTAAAATTTTTATATGAAAAAATTAACATCTATTTTTAATTATGAACATAAAATTATCTCTGAGTTAATCATTGGTATTTTCCTAAGAATATTCATTTTTGATTTATAGTGAAAATTACATAATTTTAGTTGAAAAATGGCTTTTCATTTAAATAATTATTAATGTTATTTTAATTATTAAACATAATTTAAAATAAAAATATATCAAAAATATATCTATTAATATAATTTAGGCCTTTTTATTCAATTTTATATTTAATATAGTTATAAATCTTTAATGAACCTCTTTATATTTTCACATTGAAACCGCACTTAATCGCCACATTTATGAGAAAAGAAATATTTTTAATTTATTCACTTCCATGGATTGAATTTGGAACAATAGAAATACATAGTTTTACTAAATATAATATTAATAGTATAATTATATCATCATATTATCTGACAAAAAATATAAGTGAATGTAATTAAAATTAATTACATGGATTACGTTAAAATTAATATAAATGAAGAAATAAACCTAAAAATAATGGCCACAATGATGTAGACTCTTATCCAAAGGCCATTATATGCCAATTGATCGACCATATCACTTATTGGTTCTACTATTATGACTTAGTGGATAGATGTTCATGAATTTGACCTATATAATATGTTATTTTTGGAAAAAGGCAAAAAAAGAACATTCCTTACCTTTAAATTTTTTAAATGTTTATAGTATTGATGAATCTACATAGAATGGGTTATAAAAATTATTTTTAAATTAAAATGAGTTTTTTAAAATTTCATTTAAAATATTTTTATAGGTGATATAATTACATCAAACACTTAACAAATGTTAATGGATGGATTATTTTGATATTAATTAAATAAAACAATGATGCCAAAAATTATAAATGGAATGTAAATTTAACAAATTATTCAGTTCCATTATTTATGTATATTAAATTATTATTTTACATTTTTTTGAACTTAATATATATGAATTTCATTATTTTATTGATATTTTTAAATTAAAATTATGTTAACAATGTCAAAATTAACATTATTGTTTTTTATAACAAATGATATTTTATTTAAAAATAATTAAAAGTAGGAGAAATCATAAATTATTCCACTTGGTACACAATTATTAATAAATATAATTTAAGGTATATTTGTAGATCATTTTTATTTATAATTATCATATTAAACCCTATATAGTATAATCTTTGTTAGAATAGTTCTAATTAACATTCTGTTCTTACGCGTTACATGCCCTTGTTTTAATATTATTTTATAACAAAAATTGGATTTATTTTAAATTATATAAAATATTTATACTTAATTGTGCCAATATTTTTTAATAAATCAAAGAGTAGATTATTTTTACAGGTTAAATTACGTTAGTTTTAAAACTAGTTACCTAAATGAATAACAAAAAAAATAAACAAACATGAACACTAAGGAACAAACTTATAAGAATGAAAATATTTTTATGTGAAAGAGATTATTATTAAACATAGATTAACATTATGGAATTGGTTTTCCATTTTATAAATACATTTGGTAAGGGAGACCTCCGAATAATGATTAACATTATCTATTAATAGGAATTCCACTCCTCGTTCATTGTAAAAAGGCATCCACTCTTCTGATTCCTCACAACTCTCAAACCACTATTCCTTGACCAAAAACTAAAAAATATAATTCCATCATCCCAAACATAATCCTATAATCCTATATCTATGATTAAATACAACCAAATAATCCCTTTGGTGAAAACCAAGAGTACTTAATTGAAAAATATGTAACATTCTTCAATGTGCCTTTATGTTCTATTTTTTTCTCCACCCCTTAATTTACATTTATTAGATGATTATATAATTACCTGATTATCATACATATACTTAATTTTTTATGATAATTTGTATATCTAATCCAAAAAAAACTTTCATCTAATGGGTAATGAACTTACTATTGTTGTACGATGAACTGCCACTATGTGGAATGATGTTATTCATTTTTTCTTTACCACCATCCATGGTTCCGTATTATGATGGAAACCAAGTTTTTATATGATATATATACGATATTTATGTTTTATGAATACTTTTTTAATATTTAAAAAACCCATACCTTTATGTGTTTCATTTTCTGTAAATATGACATCCTCATTTGTGGATATGTGGACTACCACCTCTTCAAAGCGATGTGATAGGTTCACACATTCCATCGAATTCATTACTGATGTAATTAAATAATGATATGTGACATAAATGAAATAAATGTGATATTAATTAAATAATTTAATATTTGTTTGTATAATATAACATTGTCATTATTAGCCTTTTTACACGCTAATAAAAGTGATAACTTCATTAGTGGATGTTTGTACTACCTCCTTCTCAACATGATGTGATTCATTTACATCACAAAAAAACTAATATAAGTGTATATAATTAAATAAATTAGTATTTATGATATAATTATCATTATGGAAAGATAAATTTTACACTTCTTCCTTTTATAATGATCATTGAAAAATGATAATTTTTTTCATGAGTTTCTACAAACTACAATCTTTATGATGTTAATATATGTTCATTTTTCATAACAATTATTCATTATTGGTTTTAAAATTATAAATATGTATAAATATAATAACTATTTTGATTATTATTTTTATTATTTCTATGCATATAGTTTTTCCTCATTGACTATAGTGAAACTATCTAAGTCAGTTTTGAGACATAAGATTAATATGGTCAAAATGTCCCACATAAACATTATTTATTAAGTAAATAAATATAAAATTTTCTAAGTAAAATATACATGATAATAAACTCAAAAAAGGATATTAATCATGTATAAAAATTAACAGACATTTATTATTTATCAATATATAGAACAAAGATGAAAAATCAAACTCTAGGTGAGGGATTTCGTCTCAATTTCATTTCATTAAGGCCCATTGTATTGTTATGCTCCATGTTTCTTTTATAAGGTATATATAGATATCCTATTAAAAATATTTCATTTATTTTATGTTATTGAAGTTTTTTATTTATTTCATTTTTTTTCAAAGATATCATGATTCAAAATTTAATCATGTATTAAGGGATTAATGCCTCACATTTAATTTCCTGAGACATATATCATAATCCTAACATATTTCTTCTTAGTGAATTATATACTTATATATGTTATGTATTATACCATGAATTAGTTTATAAAAATGGAATTTAAAATTTTTATTTGATGATTATTACTTTTGGGGTTTTAAAATTCAGATGCTACAATATTTGTAAGTGTATTTCAAGTCTCACTTTTATTTCAACAAGACATATTCCATATCCACCAATTATTTGTGTGTTGTGGTGTATCTAATACCCAAATATATTTTTTCTGATGATGATTATTAAATTAAATAGGTATTTCACATCCTTTTTTGTTATCTATATTTCACAGGGTGTATAGTTTCAAAGTAACAAAATATGTAATGGATTTTTGACACAATTTTATTTATTGATAAATTTTATTTATTATTTAGATATCGTCTTTTATGAGGTGTATATTCATATAAAATGACATGTTATTTCATTAATTCCATTAATAAAATTACATTTTTTGTTTAATTTATTGTTATTCCATTCATGGTGTAAATGGTTTTAATTTTTCAGAAAGGTATGAGATGGTTTCAAATTTATAATTATTATATTCCTAAAAAAAGTTTTAATGATCATTTAATATAATTACCATTAACTAAAATAAAAAACCCTTATTGTTACTTATGTTTAAATAAGGTTATTTATTATTAATACTGTCCTCATTCATTTTTTAGATGTCTTAGGTTTGTTTCTTATAAATTTTCATTTAACCCATTTCTTTTCTATGGGCTATTCTTGTTTCAAAGATTATGTTATTTAAACAATTTATATTCAAAGGGTTAATCATGTTTCAAAAAATTGTTCTTTAAAACATTTATTTTCCATGGATTAATAATGTTTCAAAGATATTTTCATTTAACCCATTTTATTTCCATGGGTTACACATGGTTCTAATTGATTTTTATGGAACCCATATATTTTCCATGGGTTAATAATGTAAAAAATATATTTTTTTGAATCCCAATTATTATACATGGGTTGATGAATTATCAAAGGGATATTTATTTATCCAATTTTCTTTATGCATGTTATTCATATTCATTAAATTTTTTTAATGCATTCCCCCTTCGATGGGTTATTCAGGTCTCAAATATATTGATATGAAGCTCTTTTCATTTCAAGGGGTTTCCTATGTCCTAAATATATTTTTATCAATCCTGTTTATTTTCCATGGGTGTATTATTTACAATATATATTGTTATAGACCCCATTTTATTTCAAAATATTAATCATGTTTTAAAGAAATCCTTTTATAACCCATTTCATTTCCATTGGTAAATCATGTTTTAAAAAGATGTAATAGAACCCAGTTATTTTAAATGGGTTAGTCAAGTTTTTATTAGATTGCATAATGAGGTTATAAAACATTTTCATGGTAAAGAATCTACAATGTGAGTTAGTGATATGATAGTTAATTATGCGATAATCCAATGAAGGGTGGTTTCATGAATGACCAAGGATGGGAGGGTCCATGGTAGACCTACAATGTATTGGGTAAAGAAGTCGTCCATATGTATTTTCCAATTGTAAGAATGACATGAATTGAAGTTGATCATTTGGTTATTCAATTTTTAAGAGTAAAATTAAAATTCTATCCCAAGTATGTAATGTTTTCATTATAATTTTTAATGGATTATAATATTTCTAATGATCAAGATTGATATCATGTGGCTCAAGAATATTGATGTTGATGAATGTTTCCTTTCCCATGATTTTATATTTTATTATCTTGGTATTGATGTGAATTTTTTATTTTATTAATCCTTCATGAACATTAATTATGTTATCATAACATCAAGCACTCTTATTCTTACTAATGACATTTAACTGTTAATGCATATTTTTACACTTACTCAGAATCCAAGATATCATTTTTTTTCATTTTACTTAAGTCTTAATGAACTTTGTTAAAATATTTATTTCTAAAAATTATTTCACAATGAGGAATTTAATTAGTAATTGTGAAATTAGAAAATAAAGGTAAAATGTGTAAAATGTTATTTTGATGACATAAGAGTCCAAGTTATATGAGTAATCTATGTAGGAGTTTTTCCCAATTATTTGAAACTATAGACCGAAATGGTCCTATAATATGTAATTCATCTATGTTTTCCTTATGATATTGTAATGTTTTTATGGAATAATCTGGGTAACAATTATCGTCATCATAGGTAGAAATTTAATGTTATGGAGCCCATCTTAGGATATGGGAATGAGGATTCTAGGGTGTTATATCATAAACCTATAAAATGATACATTAAGAATCTTAGAGGTAATAATGTATACATATTTCTATAAAATGCGTACTTTATAAGTTATATGTCATTTTTTTAAACTTATCTTTTTAGATTAACCCCTATATAAACCCATTTTTACCTTTACTACTAAAATTTATATTTAATAATTTAATAATTTATTTAATCTAATATATTTTTATCATATTATATAATATAAATTTTCTTATTTTAAATACAGAAAAAAATCTATAAAAATTAAAATAATAAGATTGGTGGAATTAAATATAAAATAAAACACAAAGACAAGTAAAAAAAATATTTTCAAAAGAAAAAAAATTTAAATTTATTAAATGTTTTAAAATAAAAATTCAATTCAAAATTGATTAAAATAAACTAAATTAGTTATATTTTAATAATATCTAACTAATTATACATTAGAAATAATTTTATATATAATTTATCTTTGTATATAATTAAATAAAAAAACCAATTTTCATTAGAAACACATATATTGCACTATTTTTAAAAAATTATCTTTTTAAGAAAAAACCCTAAAATTTACCTAAAGATTAGTATAAAATTTTAATTCCAAATTATATTTTTTATATTCTATAAAAATAATAAAAAATATTTTATATTATGTAAAAGGCATAACTAAACATCTATTTAGAATAATATAGTCTTTCAAAAATATCTTTTCATTTCATGTGATTCTTAGTTTATTAATAATAAATATATAACCATTGAAATTATTTTATACATGTGTAAAAAATATATTTTTTATAAGTTATTTATTCTAATTAATTCCATCAAACATAATTGACTTGATTTAATTTCCATAATTAAATTATAATATTTTAGTAGATTATCATCTTTAATTTCAATACGACATTTCATGTATCCTATGCTATCAATGAATTTGATTTATTTTTAAATTATATATTATAAAGTGTCTATGTGTGCCATTTTCTTCTATGATTTGTGTTTAATGTCATATACACTACCAATTTTATGTTAATCTTTAAATATATCGTAGAATTACACCATTTTTCATTATAACATTTTCTTATTGTAGTTTTCAAAGGTTACAAAATATCGCTCTCATTTTAAGTTTATCAATCCATACATTTTTTACACATATATCACAAATTAATATATGATTATTCATTACATAATATAATCATCCTTTCCAGAATCATGTAGGTCTATTTCCTTTGGAAAATTTGATACACAAAAAGCTAGTTACTTATAACTATCACCCTTCACAGACATATCTTACTTAATACGATTATTCAAAACCCTGGGAAATTAAACCAAAAAGGGGGAGCATTGATTATTAGTATGGGTAAACAACGGAAATAGAAATGGTAATATAAATATAACATTATAAAAGGGTAGGATAACTTGAGAATAAAATTTAAAAACCATACACTACACATTATATATTGTATTCTTGATTCATGGGATAAAGCATGGATGTTCCTAAAGTATGTATCTTATCAGAATAACATAACAAAATACATGAGAAAATAAAATTTCTATTATAAATTTATTTTTGGAATACACATATGATATAAATTCATTTTTATAGTATCTAATGTTCACTCTCAATACAATCATAATGTGAAGAGTCTCTAACTAAATTAGGGTCACTTACCATTATAATCTGATTTATCTAATGACACATCTGTCTTTACCCAATACATTAGGGGGATATATAATTCTAGGGCCACCGAAATGATAATTAAAATCATATATATATGTTACACTATATCATAAAACAATCATCATATCAAATACCGTGAAAAGAAAATGGGTTTCGTATACATTTCATCATTTAATAACCAATGTAAACGAAATGGGATTCATAATCATTACATCAATTCATCATAACATAACCCATTCAAAAAAAAACAATAGGTTTCATATATATCATATCATAATTACCATAATATATATATTGATATATTATATATGATTTCACATTATAATATACCATGTGAAACATAAGTCACATAAAGGATGACATCCCAAGAATAAAATTCAACTAAAATATTTCTTAGAAAATGTCATGAGGAAAATATTCTCTCCACTTTTAAATTAAATATTTTTAAAATTATAATTTTCCAAATTTTATAGAAAAAAATATTCATTTTATATTACATTGAAATCATTATGTTGAATATTCAATGAATATTATTCCCATGATAATGGTAATTTACATTAATGTCATGTATATCAGAACAATGATTCACTTCAAAATTTTGGTAAAAATTTAAATATAAATCAATAATAAAATCAACATAAGACTAAATTTATTTTTTTTCAAAATTTATAACATTGAAAAATATTAATTTATTCAATATTTTGGGAATAATTAATAAAAATTGAACTTTTTTAGAAAACATGTATATGGAAGAAAAATAAATTTCAACTGAAGAGTAAAATAAATTTGTTTTTTATTATTTTTTTGAATATTGAGTACATAATGAGGTGAAAATGAATTTACTTTAAGTAATTTTAAATAGATACCATTTAATATGAAAATAATTTCAATTCTTTAGTGGTAGATCAGGAAATTGTTTCATTAGAAATAGAATCATACGAATTCATGATAAACAATGGGATTGCAACTCAATACACATAAAACATTTTAAATTTTTGAGTATTTATAAAAATAAATGAATGAAAATTACTTGGATAGGTAAATAATAATAATTCTCTTAATAATTACCAAAAAACGAATTAATGGAGATTATATACACCATATAAAATTTAAAATAAGTGAAAATGGCCTATGTTTGAGAGAAATAAAAGTGACAAAAAACATTTTACCTCAGGTATGACTTTCTTCATTATTTTTAGCCTATATTTTATTAAATATTTAGTTTTTATAGAAAAATTACAGAACAATAATCATATATATATTTCCATATACTATTACATATAACACTTTTACAACCTATTTATAATATCTTCATCATTAAAAATACAATTTTGTGTGATAAATACATTATTTTTTAGGTATGTTTTGATTTATAAGTTTTGGTTCTTGTACATTAATTATGATTCCATCATATTAATAACATTAATAATCACAAAAAAAATAATATTCATTCATTATAAATATATATAGATTAAAAAATAAGAGATAGAAAATTGAAAATTAATTACACTATTCCAAGATATGGTAGGTCGTACGTATGCATGAACGTTGTAAATATTTTTTCGACAGATGTAATGAAAAAATGGTATATAATTTTAAAAAATTAATAAACCATTGATATATTATATATATATAATATACATCAATTTAACATTCTTACAGATAAATAGATGATTAAATAAAATGAAAAACATATCTCATCGCTTCATGGAGACAATTGTCCACAACATCCCAGGATCAATCATATATATTTCAGTGATAAAATAGTTTTAAGGTAGATGTAATTTATGTCAAAAATATAATATATTTATACATGAAATCCATAACTATATCCAGTCATGACAGGCGGTGACAGAAAATGAATTACATCGATCTGTAAGGCGATAATACTCTATACAAACGATTGATAATTTCAATTTTCCCACTTCACAGAAGAAGAGAAAGATATTGATTATTAAAATATCATACTAAAACAAAGTTATATTTAATTTTATATCTCTACTACTTCATCATTGATTAATAATATTTGAATGCGGAGGAAGACGAAATTAAATTAAAACAATTGTAAAGAATAATAAATTTTTTTTTCCAGAAAACCTCATTAGGTTTGTACCATAACCCCTCCAACGAGGATTATATCTCTACTACTTCTCATTAATTATCCATTCCCTCTCTAATTAACTAGAGAACTCTACCCTTGATTCCTAAGAAGTTCTCAGTTAATTTGGGTTCATCTATTCATGCAATATTCAGAATTTATCTTGATTTATTTTTTTATTCCCTAGATATATCCTTGATATCTATTCCCCTCTATTTTTTGGAATAATATTTGGATTTCATTTCTATATGTATATGTATTCAAAGGGAATTGATGGTTTTTATTGTTGAACTAGGATAGTGAGGACCATATTTCTTCTATTCCAATCTCCATTTCCATTGGTGTCAACTTTTCCTTCATTAGCATGGTTGGTATCTATATATAATAGATTATATACAAAGTAAAACCTGAAATTTAATTTTAAATACATAGATTACACTATAAGAATTTAATTTTTAGATGAATCTATTGGAAAAAAATGAAATCGATGATTCACAAATGGCCATATCTGGTGAAGGGTTGTTTATCAAATGATGTTTTTTTAAAATATTTTATTATGAAATGTAAGTGTTCATTGAAATGACATAAATATAATAATAAAATTTATAGTTTTTATTCTCTTCCACATGATAGTAAAATTTGTCTACTAAAGAAGGCCGGAAGATACACATACTTATAAGGACCTAGGATTAAATATGTGGGTATGAATTTATTGGATTTCATAGTATGATAGTCTTTATGGGAAAGACCATTTATGAATTATCAGTACAAGTTAAATTTATTATTGTTTTCTAAATTCCTACTTTTTAATATTCTGAGACTATTGGGTTATTTTACTTAATTTAATTAATCATGTTTAATTTTTATGTTCTTGAGGATTGGTATATGGATTTATTTAATTATATATAAAAATGGAATGTTTAATAAAATGTTTTTTTTATATTCACCACTTTATAGAAATTATTTTAATTTAAATATAGAACAATGATTAGTTTAGTGGAGTAATTTTTATTGATTCACTTTATTATCTAACATGGTGTTTTATCAGAACATACATTTGACTTTGGGTATATATAGACATGGATTTTTAATACTTATGTAATGGGAATATAATCATTTTTCTTAAAGACTCCTCCAAGTGGAATCATGATCATGTGATTTGGGATAAAGGTGAATGGTTTTTATACATAGAGATACTCTTAACTCATGTTATTTTGTGTCTTATTGACCAAAGGTCATTTTTCCTATTTTTTCCCATGTCCTTCTTTATAATTCCATGTTCTAAACTAATTAGGGTATATATTTGTATATTTTTCATGGGTACATGGTTTAATAATTTATGACATCTAGGGTTAAATCATTCACATTATATTCTATATTAATACCAATGTTCAAGTCACAAGCCTTTGGGGACCATGAATGAAATTAGGGTCTTGTGGCTAACCATCATCAATGATACGTCAGGACATCCTTGGATGAATAATTACAATATTTTGTCAGTGTATTACATGTTAAACATGTGATGCCTCTTATGAGAATTTTGTTCAAGGTTTTTTAAACAAGAATTAATATGGCTAGAACATAGGTTTAATGTTTATACAGTTTCCTAGAAATATGTATTTATTTTATAATATTATGTTAAAATTGGTGGGGATGTATTTTTCATCAATAATTAGGATTTAATATTGTTTTTATTTAGATAAAACTTAATTTTTCTTATTTATATAAGTATTTGTATTCCCTTGTTTTTTGTTCTCGTTTCATGAACCATTAAATCATTTATTTTGTTATCACCTTCAATTTCATAGATCTTTAAGGCAAATTAGTGATGTTTATAATTTTTATTTAGATTTGTGTTTATATAATAATATGATATTATATATTATGATTAATTGAAAATTTCTCCAAGAAGATATATTTTTATTCTCTAATTGCGAGATGTTTGAGAAGGTCCATAGTCGAATCCTCTAGTTTATACATCTCTGGTGGAACATGTATTATTGAATATCAAATATCTGGGTAATGAGGGTAGGTGAAACTTAAAAACAATGGTTGATCACGATTAGGAATTTATCAAGATAAACCCACCAACCATTAACGTTGATATTGGAAATCAAAAACCTGTAGAATCGTTCATAATTAATGAAATAATTATATAATTTTTTAAGACACATGAGGAATATATGGTGGGATTTTTCACAACATGCTTGATTCACCAAGAAAAAAGTTATGGGTCTCTATTTGTATTTCAATATTTCAGGAAGAATTCACTTTTAACACCATACATAAATAATTTAACAATATTTTATACATAGAATTACAATGAATAGATAATGATTAGGAGTTTGTGTCCTCAGTAAAAGGTGGAAAATATCTAATGGAATACTAAAATCATTACAGTAAGATGGTGCATTTTCATTTGGATTTATTAATACTGAATAATTAATGTCTATGAGTTTTTAGATAGTACTAATTTATTCGATCTAAATAAGGATTATTCTTAGGTGGATTCGAAACTATGGTGTGGTGGCTTATGAAGCAGCTATGAATGAGGTAGATATATATGGGAAGAATGGTCTCAATGGAGTTTCACTCACATCATGTTGTAGAGTATTTACATGCTAGGTAACTATGCTACACGTTGTGTCACAGTTGATTGATGTGTGTCATGAAAGGCGACTTTACGAGGTAAAAGTATACATTCCATGACCATGACATAAATTTCATGACTTATAAAATGGTCTATTTTTAATCTAAGGAGATGGGGTTTTCAGAGTACGTGAATCGCTATGGTAACATGTCATGTAAATTGGTCACACACTATATTATTTTTTAAAAAGTGATCAACAATTTTGTTTGAGTTTAATTATCTGTTTTCGTTTCTATTGACCAAAGGAAATTCTAGGAGTTTTTGAGAGACTCAACACGTTTTTGATTGATCTATTTGACACCTGATCTCCATTGTGGTTTAGGTGCATCAATATGGGTGAGTAACCTTTTTATTCATTCATTTTCTCTGATCATAGGATTGTAGTTGGGTGGAATCTTTGTATCTATTTCTCTAAGGTAGATGATTCTTCATGGTTTCTACCTTAATATATTCTGTGATCTCGGTTTGAAGGACCTTTATTCCAGTGTTCGTAGTGAAGAATGCATTTTTCTTTTAGGTATGCATGTTTAATTTTTTTTCTGACCCCTTATCATATAAATTGAATCAATATTGATTTGTATTTGATTATATGACCTTCACCGATGTTGTCGGGTACTCATTGTTGGTGGATTCCATTGCGGGTGTGTGCAACCAACATTTTGAGGTCAGTGGTTCCATCTTTTTCCTATGTCAATAATATTAATTATTCAATATTTATAAATTGATTTTAAATTTTAATTTGAACGAACATTTATTGGGTGTTGAAAAGATTTGTTTTTAAGTGAAATGGGTTTTCCCAGGTTGTTGCTAAATTGATATTAATTGGGTATTTCAAATCATTGAAATTTTTAATGAAAAAAGTAAATGGGTTACAGTGTGTACATAAGGGGAAGGTTTATCTTGGGTCCATCATCCATTGTTTTTTGATTATCATGGATGATTTTCTTGAGTATTTCCTTTGTTTCCAAGGCCTATTGTTCTAGGGGGCGATATTGACAGTAGGGGTCGGGGTAAGTCATGGTGTATTACTCTACTTCCTAGGATTTTGAATTATGATTCGATTTGTGCACCTCATTATTTTGGCACGAGTAGTCTGTCTTAGGGACATATATTATTACTTGGTGCTGTGATAACTGTGGTTTTATTTTTTTTTTGGATTTTTGAGTTAGCCTTAATATGCATGTTTATTCTTGTGAAAATTGACATGAAAAATGTTCTTTAAAATTAATATACCTTCTTTTGTTTAGAATTATAGAAATAGGGAAATTATTACCATTTTTTCTGTAAAGATGATTTATTTCTTATAATTTATTGGCATTACAGAAAATGAGTATGTAATAATTTCATTACACATTCCAGTTATGGAACACTTGGGTGGGATCCTATTGATACTGCTAGATTAGACCCTACACACATATTCAGTTGTGCGTAGACATTTGTTTATCTTCCAGTTCATGGAAAAGAAGGTTGCTATAATGTGGTTGAGAGGGTCTTGTTAGCTGGTTGGGTAGCTGATGGTGAGATGGTGGGAGTTTGTCCCTACCATTAGTATCTATTTTGATTTTATTCATCTAAAATTAGAGATACCTTGGAGTTTTAGAAACCTTTATAGTTGTATGTGTCCACTGTTTTCTTACAGTTATGGCATATATATCTTGATCGTATTCCATGCATTATTATTGTTTTATTTATATTCAATGTTGTTATTCAGTTTGGGTGAGATTGTTCCCACTATTGTGTTTTTTGATGCCTAAGTTCTTGTCGCTAGTGAGTGGGGATCAGGAATTCCATTCTGGTATGTGATGGATCAGTTCAAGTGGTAGGTTTCATGGTAACCTAGGTCATTTCATCACAATTTGGTACCATATGAGTTCTTTCCTCAAGATTCAAGGACATGGGATGTCTATTATACTAGATATAGTATTTTGGGGACTTGAGTGGTATTTTGCAATAAGTTTTTTGGCCATATCTTGTCATGATGAGACTCCAGTTTCAATGGTATGTTGAGATATGTGTCTCTATTTCTAGTGTTTGTTTTATAAATCCTAGTTTTTCTTATGGGTCTTTTACATTGAACTGATATTTGTTCCGTTGACTGATTGTTCTTATGTTTTAGTACACAATAGCATGCCTTTGAGACATCTTCCACAGGTTCCTCAGGAATGTGAAATTGATGCTTCTCAAGGGAACCCACCTATATATCAGATCCCCGTCATGGAAATCGTATGGTCATTCAGTGATGTTGATCACGTTGTACCATGATTTTAGAATACTTTTGTTGAGGACCAAACAAGTGATATAAGAGATAAAGATCGGCCGCGAGAGTTATTTCTTGAGAAAGAATCATCCTTTAAAGGAATGACTAAACCTAAAGAGGTGGAGGATTAGATGTACATGTACGATCAAATATTTGGATTTCTGGAGATATATGAGAATATCAGGGTATAGTACACAACGTCCAGACTCGAGTGGTCTCCCAAGTGATGGATGGATTCTATGGTCATGGTATATAAGAATGTGGAATTGGATTCTAAGGGTTTCAACACCTAATTCTTTTATTATTTTTCCCATAGTCACAGATGCTGGTGAAGTCTCTAGAGTTGATATCTTTACCATAAAGAGACCGATATATGTTGGAATACACCAATCAGGTTTTTAAGATTGTTCCTTTTCCTCTAACATGGTGAAGAATGTCCAGCTTAAAGAATATAAGTACATATAGGGTTTACAACTGGATATCAGATTGCTTATGTTTATACTGAATCGTTCTACCTATTCATAGATCGTAGGTAGATAAATGATGGTAAAAATGAATATTCAATTAAAGGTTAGATTTTCCACCTCTTTTCTTCCATTGGGCAGCAGTTTCAATGGCACACATGGGAAGAAGAGGACAGGGCAAGATCAATGTAGGAGTAGTGGAGATGTGAATCAGTAGTGATCCTCTTTTTCACTATCTGTTACAATAGGTAATGTTCCCCTTAGTTCTATTAGTGTGGTAAGGGAGGACCCTTAATACATTCTTGTCTTATTCCCTTGTAGATATGAAATAGGTGTGGTAGTGTTGGTAACTAAAAATTATTTTTTCAGAATATGACTATGCCCTATAATCGTTAGGGTTTGTCAACTCAAAAGGATACTGAAGTGTAGCCAGAAGCTTTACAGACTAGAGGGATCTATCCACATGCCTCAAGAGTGAAGAATTTTCATGTAGAAGTTGAGTTTCTAGTAGAATATGATATAGGTATGGAAATAGTGAGGGGTACTATCCTTATTTAATCTTTAATAGAAATTTCGTTATTTAATATTTTTGTCTCCCACTCATTTATATCTTCATGTTTTTTTTCTGTTCTTAAACATATAATGGATCATATGTTGTTTACAATGGAGTTTGAAACAACCGTTGGTATGAGGAGAGAGTAGGGTTTATGTGTCCTTGTTAGTTGATAATATCTGATACAGAAGTTGTTTTGGACATAATCATTCTTGATTTTTATCTTTTTATCATCATCATTTGTAGGGATTGTATTGTCGCTCATCGTGATGAGGTTAACAGTTATCATCAACATGATTCATTTATTGCTACTGAAGGGAGATGTTTTTTGTTTCATGGGGAGAGGGAACCAAGGTCTGGTCTTGCATGACATCCTCTCCTAGAGCTTAGAAGTTTGTTGGTTTTTATTCCATTTGATCTCGAAGGCATTTCTTCTATTGATGATCATATCATTGTTGTTCAAGAATTTCATGTTGGTTTCCCATAATATTTCACTAGTCTTCCTATAGAGATATAATTAGAGTTTATGATTTATTTGGTTCCATGTATTCCATTAATATCGATACATTCATTTCGTATCACACCATTAGATCTGTAAAATCTCACGATTCAGTAGGACGACCTTTTTGAAAAAGTTTTAATTATCCCTAGTGTTTCACCTTCAGAAACCCTTGTGCTATTTGATATGAAAGTAGAAGGTTCACTTCAGTTTTGCTTGAAATATCAAAAGATGTACTAGGTTATGAATAAAAAAAAATATGGGTTTCCTTGTGTGGATGATCTTGTTGATTAGGTAAAATGGAACAATCAGGTTTCAATTATCGATATTCGGTTGGGTTATCATCAGATCAGAGTTCAATATTCTCATATATCGAAAACAAATTCTAGGATAATGTATGTCCACTATTAATACCATTTAATTCTTTTTGGTATGACTAACACTCATGTAATTTTTATGGACTTGATGAATCAGATATTCCATCAATATCTTAACACGTTTGTGTTAGCTTTCATGGTTGATATTTAGGTTTATTCGAAATCCGAGAGTGAGCATGAGAACCATATGAGTTTGGTTTGGGTAATTTTGTTATTTTACTATTAGTATGGGATGTTTTCAAAATGCAGTTTCCCGATTAAAGAACTGATGTTCTTGTGGAATATAATTTCTGGGAAAGGATTATTAGTTGATCCAAATAATGTAATGGTTTTATTCTCATGGATGGAACTATGGGATGTCTTTGAAAAATGAACCTTCGTTGGACTTGCAAGATACTTGCGATGGTTCATCAATTATTTATCTAAGATAGGTTCACCATTTACTGCTCTTAATAGGATTGATGTGAAATTCAACTAGATGAAAAGTGACAAACGTTTTCGATGAACCGAAATGGCTTCTATCATGAACTCGTATTTTGATCTAATGTTGTTCTGGTATGGGCTATGTGGTATTTTTTGATGCTTCAAAATCTGGTTTGGGATACATGCTTATGTAGTATAACCATGTGGTATCTTATAACTCTCATCATCTTTGACCGCATGAAAATAATTACCCCACTCATGATTCAGTGCTTGCTGCATTCATTCATTAACTTAAGTGTTGGCAGTACTATATTTACGGGGAAAGGTTCACTGTCTTATCTAATCATAAGTGTTGAATTATTTCTTTTATCAGAAGAAAATATATATCAGATAGAGATAATGAGTAGAATACATTTATATGTTTGACTTCGTTATGGTAACTCCCCGAGGAAGGAAATATCATTTCAGATGCTCTTACATGGAAAGTTCCATCATAAGGTGTTTTGAAATCAAAGGAAAAGTGTAACCTTATGGGGCTTTTTAATAAATTTCATATGGATACTCAGGATGATGTTTCATGTATGGTTTTTAATGGAATTCAATTGTCATCATCTATCCAAAAGAATATTTTGAATAATGAATAATAGGATGATGAGGTTTAGAAGACTCTAGAAATCCTTTATGGTGGGGAGACCATTTTGGGCTGGTCTCTCTCTTCATATAATATGATTCACTTTGATAATATGACTACCTTCCTAGAATCTATGAGTAGTTTAGTATTATTAAATTTTCCAACACTTCATGGGACATTAATCCAAGAACTATGAAGATGTAATGTGAAATGATTTATAGGTTTTTGTGGCTGAGTATGAAGCGTGACATCATAGAGTTTGTGGCTCACTGTTACACTTTCCAATGGATAAAGGCAGAGCACATGAAAAGTTCTAGTTTTATCCACCCTTTTTCAATTACAGTTTGAAAATGGGATGAGATATACATGAATAAATTTTTATTATAGCCTTGGAATCCCTATTGGAGGAATGATGTTTGGGTGGTTGTTTATTGGTAAATGAAGTGTTCTCATTTCATTCTGATCAAGGATGCCACTATGGTTGAGGATACATGTAAGATGTATGTGTAGGATATTATGATGTTACCAGAGAGTCCTTCATCCATTTTTTCATATAGGGATTCTAGGTTTACCTCAAGGTTATGGAGGAGTCTTTCAGAGGAAATGAAAAATCAGGTCAATTTGAACACAACTTACCATCCATAGACAGATGGTTAAACAAAGCGAGTAATTTAGAATCTAGAGGATACGAATTTCCCCTATATCATAGATTTTCAAGGGATCATGCGATAGCCTTATTGGACATTTTGAGTTTGATTATTGCAAAATTTATCACTCATCAATCAAAATGGCTACAATAGATGTGTTCTATAGTCACTCATGTATATCACCACTTTGTTGGGATGAGGTGGGTGATGTATCTTTGGTTAGACCATGTTTGGTTTAAGAAACCTCTAAAATATTTTTGGATGTGTATCAACTTCTGGTTATAGCCCAGTGTGAACAAAAATCATATACAGATTGAAAACATATATCTTTAGATTTAATCATAGGTGACTAGGTTTTCTTGAATGTTTATCCTCATTTGGGTTACCATTGACATGAAGAACAAGGAATGTTGGCTCTGAGATATGTTGGATTATATGAGGTTACTAAGAGGATCATGAATGCTACTTATTCGTTAACATTTTTTGTTCAGTTGACATGTATTCATGATGTTTTCCATGCATCTCATCTTAGCAAATATCACCATGTTCCCACGCATGTTCTAATTCGTGAACAAATTGAGTTAAATCTGAATGATTCTATCCTGGAGAAACCGGTTGAGATCGTTAAATCTCAAATGGAAATTTTATTTGGATAGTCAATTATGTTGTTCAGAGATATATGGAAATAAGGATCAGAATCACATGAGACATGGGAACATGAATCATTGATGGGGAAGTAGTGGAAAAATCTATTTCTGATTATTAAATTTTCCCCGTGACTTCCTGGTGATGGAAAGTCTTCATGTTTGGGAGTTTGTAACATATCGTTACCATTTTTTAGGTACACCTTTAACATCACCATAGTTTCACCCTTGTGATAGAGAAGATACCTATAATTGTGAAGTTAGAGTTTTTTGGACTGTGACTAATATCTATTCATTTTTAGGGGATACAGAGTAATTATATACCTTTTAACTATGTTACATGTCGTGTAATGGTTATTTTATGTATTTTGTAAAAGATGACATTACATTGTGAAAGAATACATCCCACGACTTATAAAAATGTCAGTTTTTAACCATAGGTGATGGGGTTTTTAGCATATGTGAATCATGGGGGTTATATGTCATTTAACTGGGATATACATCATGTAACGACACACTTATTGTTTTAAAAAATATTGTGTAGATTTTTTGTTTCTAATCCTTTTCCAGTTCTTCATATCTCTCGATCTATTGAAATTCCATGGCATTTTTAGAGGATCATACCCTTGTAGATTTATCTATTCGACACTCGATCTCTGTTGTGGTTGCATTTCATCTCTTTTGTTGAGTAATATTTATGTTAATTCATTGGATTTGGTCACAATATCACATTTGGGTTGTGTATTGTCCTAAATTTCCCTAAGGTTGATGATTCTTCTATGTTTCTTCTTAGTTTCATTATGTGATCTTTTTTTGGAGGTATGTTATTACATTGGTTGCAGTATGAAGTGAATTTGTCTTTGAGGTATATAGGTTTCCTCTCTTCCACCATCCCCTAGTCTTTTAAATAGAATCAATCTTGATTTGTATTTAATTCAAGGACCTTTCTTGACATATTTTGGTTTACTTTTTTAGAGGATTATATTCTCGGTGTGTGTGACCCATATTTTGAGTTAGCTAGTTCCATCTATAGCATTTGTGGATAAGATTGACTGTTATTACTTTATAAATTGATATATAAATTGAATTGGAGTGATATTTTTGTGTGTTTTGAATTTTTTTTTCAATGATAAAAGTGTTTTCCTAGTTGGTTACAAATAGAAATAAAATGGCTATTTCAAATCATTGAGATGATTTGTGAAAATGAAAACATGGGTTACATTCAGTACTTAGGTTCAAGGATTAGCTTGGGAAAATCATCCATTATTTTCTGATTATTAATGAGGATTGTCTTATATTTTTCCTTTTTTCCCTAGTATTGTTGTTCTAGAGGATCAATGTTTTCATTTTGGGGGGATTTAATAATGATATATTCCTCTACATCATAGGTATGTGTTCTAGAATTAGATTTGTGTACTTGATTATTGTGGTATGAGTAGTATGGGTCCGAGACCTATCATATTCCATGGGGTTGTGATAAATATGCTTCTATTTTTTATTACCTAGATTTCTGAGAAGGCCTTGATATGTATATATATGCTTTAGAAAAATGATATGGAAAATGTGCTTTGAAATTTATAAACTTCCTTTTGTTTAGAACTGTGAAAAAAGGGAAATGGTTATTATGTTTTCTATAAAACTTCTTTACTTCTTATCATTCCATGTTTTTACATTAAATACAATCACACAAATTGTTTTACAAATACTAGTTATGGAACACCTGGGTGAGATCCTACTAAGCTGATTAGCTCACAACCTGCGCACCTCTTCAGTGGTGCATAGACCATTGTTTGACTTCTTGTGTACTTATAGGTATGTTGATATGGGGAGGCAGTGCGGTTCATGTAATCTGGTTGGGTAGCTTGTGTTAATATGGTGGGTATCTATCCCTAATAGTGTTTTGAGTAGCTATATGGTTTTCTGTCCTATATAGTTGGAATTGTATTGGATTTTTATCCACTTTTAAATTTTTTTGTTTCCACTATTTTCTTATAGTTATGGGTTATATATATCTTGTTTGGATTCCACAGCTCCTTCTTTTTTTATAAATATTCCATGTGGTTATTCAGGTTGTGTGAAATCACTCCTTCAATTGTGTTGTTCGATTCCCAGGTGCTTATCACTAGACTGTGGGTATTGGGAAAACCCTTCAGGTATGTGAGTGATCTGGTCAAGTTCTTGGTTTTAGGGTAACCCAAGTTGGTTCTTCACAGTGCATCTCATTTGATCATATCACTTATGTTGATTCATATGATGGTATTATGTTTGGATCTTATTCACTTAATGATGGATCATTCCACTCACATTAGAATGAGGAAAATATAATGGTTCAAATTTTCTATGTGTGTCATCATGATTTCCCATTATAATGATGTGTAGTATTGTTGGGTTCTTGAAATTGATATCATAGAACATAATATTGGAATGATTTTTTTGAAAAATTTCAGTCCCTTTTTTAATTATTAACATCATCAATCTCAATGTAATTTTTCATTTGGAGTCTATCATGTATTTTACAGTGAGTGGGTTCCCAAATCCACACGACTGTGGAATGGTTTTTATTTTTATAGGATTTTAAAAAAATAGTTATTAAAGAAAAATGATGAGGTTATTAATCTTTTTTTGAGTAATATACATTGAGATGTGTCCAGTGAATAAAATATTTCATGATGATTTTTATGGGTTACCACCAAAACGGCAAGTTGAGATCATTTTTCCCACTCCTTGGGATGATAAAAATTTAATACCAATGTGTTATATATCACATGCTATGAAGTATAATATTAATATAAATTTTGAGGATCATAATTTTGAGTGATTTATTCATCATAGCAGGTCACATTATTCTCCACCATTCCACGTTCAAATGAAGGTATATAAATGATATAACCACTAAATATTATTATATATAAACATCACATATTATTAGATGCATATTTAGTGTATTTCATAAAATTATGCTCAAGGACCACAAAAGTATTTTTTTCTTTGATGGCCTAAAACCAAATAATATTAAATTCTGAAAAATCATTATAATCCCCCATAATAATCTTATCACTTATTACTCCTCTTAGGAATACCCTACCAAAACCATTTTTCATAAATTGTGGAAGGGAACACAAGGAATAGTAATCATATATAATTTGAATGGGTAAATATAAAAAATACAAATCAATGATCATATTAATGAGTGAGATAAGAATAAGGGTATGTGATTATGAATCTAACATATGACGATTATTCCCAAACATTCATTGATCATAAACATGATTCATTTCATTAAATAATATAATTTATGAAAAAATGGAGCATATGATAAAATATTCAACTTAAATCAATCAAAAACCATAACCCCATGAAATAAAAGTGAAAAAATATCATAAATATAGATAATAATTTCAAATTTCGATGTTATCAAATAAGATAATCAACATAGTGGATCATGACATATCTTGTGTCTCCAAATGTGGATCAAGACTCAATTATTTCCCATAGTGGATCAGAACTAATCTATTTTACATAATGGATCAATCACATTGACTTATTTCCCATTATTATATAATTGGATAAAATTATTTTCCAAATTAATTGGAGATATATATAATTACAACCTACGTCAAAAAGAAAATCATACTTAATTGGGTGAAAATATCAGAAAACAAACATCATATCTTCACAACATAAATCGTGTAAAGAAAATAGGTTTCATAAGCAATATAATTATTCATTATAGAATAAACCAATAAAGTTAATATTTTTAATAATAATTTCATTTTCATAACCATTAACCATTCCGAGATATAATAATTATGGTGTCATTAAATCTTATCCTCAGTAAAAATAAGTAATTTAAAATGATATCATATTCAAAGTAAAATGATTTTGACCTATCATATTGAAATTTTACAAATAATATCCTTTCCAAATTTAAAAAAAAATTATATAAAATATAAAACATTTTCCAAATAATTATCTTTGAATATAAAATTTCATCTTAAAATGGAATACATACAAATTTTTGTAGAATTCGGTGATGAACATATCCTTTAAATATTAGAAAATAAATTTTAAATCTAAAAATTCAGATTTTATTTTGGAAATAATATTCATTGACATTTATTTGAATCATATAATGAAATATTTGAATCCCTGAGATGTTCATGATTGTATAGAATAATTTTCATGTCTTACTTGTTAAATCAATGATTCATTTCACTAATTTGGTAAAATCTAAACATGATATTTTTTAATAAATTATATAAAGAATAATTTTAAAAGTCCCAGTAAAATTAAAACATGAGGGAAAATAAATTCAATAAATCCTTCAAATAATGTCTAATTTTTTTAATAGTTTATTTAGAAAAAATTTATCTTTATGAAAAAGGATTTTGAACAAATAGTGAAATTAATAAGATTATTATGAAATAAAAAATTTCATATATTTAATCATTTGAGGTTGGAAAATGATTGGAAAACATATATTAACTGGAAATAACAATAAGAGAAGTAAATTCAAGTGTTTCATAAGAAATATATCAAAAAACTTCATCATTATAAGAATAAACAGAATCCATCATGATAAACAATGATATTGTATTATAAAACTATTCCAAATATTTAACATTAAATAATAATTCCAATGAATGAATAACATTAAATGAATTAAAAAATATCATGAGAATAAATAATTTTATTAAATTACTTTTTAAGGGTATTATAAACACCTCTTTAAGAAAGATATGTGCATAACACAATATATTCCACAAAGAATGAAAAGTTTGAAAAAAACCTCGACACATTGGATGAATTTTAACTATTAACCCCATGAATGGGATATGAAAAAATTCATAAGTAAATATCAGATATTATTTTTATAATAATAATAGTAAACATTCATGTGAATTATATTCACCACCCAAAAATCACTTGTTTAATATGGCATATATCTCATAGAAAATAATAGTAAGATGAAAATCCCTTACCTTAATACACTACATCAATCATTCACATTAAAAACCCTTATATTATAATTTTTAATAACGATAGTATATAAATATAAATATATATATTATAAAATAAATAAATTAATTAGTGAATTTTATAAGCTCTTTGGATACAATTCATTGTTAAAATCAAATTTTAGGTACTAACTATTTTGATTTTAATGGAAGTCTTGATTTGGTATTTTTGGTCAACATAATTTGATCTTGGATAAAAAATCTAAATAATTTTATCCAAATACAAATATCATATATTTTATGTATATATGTATTTATAATAGTCAATAACAGTTATATTTTTAAAATGAAACACACTATTCATAGTAGTGGTATTTCGTATGTACTCATGAATAAAGAATAAATTATCCCAAAGAATAGAATGAAAGGAAAGTAAAAAATAAATAAAAAATATATACTCATTATAATCTCATATATATTGAAAATATTAAATAAATTTATCCTTATTACCTTTCATGAAATTTGTCTTGGAAAAACTAGTTTCATCAATTTGTGAGGCGGTAGTCCTCCATAAACATGCATGATATTTTCATTTACCACAAAAATGGAAATTAAGAAGTTATATGTGATATCATAATTCTAGAAGAAAAATTTTATAAAAAAACACATATATATTCTTCTAATATATCCATATTACAATAATTTTAAGTTTGAGATGAAAAATAATTCACCTCAATTTGCATGTTGGTAGTCCCTCCACACACATGACCGACATTTTTGTTTTACTATAGGTTTGTAGGTTAGAAGGTAGATGTGTAATTATAGTTAAATATTTATAATAATATCTTATATATCATATATAACCATTAAATCCATAATTTATTTACATCAATGAACAATGGTGATTGAAAAAAAAGAACAGTGGTTGGTGAAGAGGTAGTTCTCCATACACAGAAATGATGACTTTGTATCTCACTTTATTGAAGTGGATATGAATATAAGATATTAAATTTACATAAT
Source organism: Viscum album (assembly GCA_963277665.1). NCBI lineage: Eukaryota > Viridiplantae > Streptophyta > Magnoliopsida > Santalales > Viscaceae > Viscum > Viscum album. The sequence continues at coordinate 495,159,842 of OY728151.1, read as the reverse complement.
AACATATCATTATATATACTATATTTTTGTTCATATTTTATAATATTTGGACTTTTCTTAATGGATTTAGATGAAGATGTAATAAAAAAGGGAATAGTTAAAAGTTACCCTGTTTTTTGGAAAAACAATATATACAAAATTAATACCGACAAATAATTCTATTATGATCATAACAAGGAAGAAAGTATGGTTATATGGATGTAAGAAATACATTTGGGTATGTATTGGCTGATTATAATGGTTTGGGATGTGTGAAGATGAGGGGATTGGAGAGGTGGTGGCCATTTATAATAAAGGTAAGTGAAAGACTTGTTATTTAAAAAATAAAATGATGTACCCACATTTCTCACTTGTAACAAGGATATAAAATATACTATTGTCAATCCTAGAAGATATATGTATGAAATATTTCTATCCAATGGGTGTCTAAAATTTCTCAATGTCATTTTGCAGCTAATTTTTTATTTTTACCCCTCATAAACACATTCCCATATTAACATTTTTTTAATTTATTCTTATTTTCCTTGTACCTGCAAAAAAAGTTTAGTATAATTGATACAAAATATATTAATAGTGTGATATTATATTTTCTTCCCCAATTATAATTTTATAATGAACATCTGAAATAAATTTATATTCTCCACTTCTTATAACCAGACCTGTGGGACCCTTGAGATCAGATGATCATAATCAATACTTTTGGGGATTATCCAAAAATGTACTCATAGATATCAAAGTATCACATAACCATGGATTTAAAAAAAATTTAACCCCAAAAACTGTATTTAAATATCATATTTTAGGTTAATGGAAATATCATAGGCTAATCATGCTTATCATGTGAAGTTTTGTCACATGCCCCATTTGACTAATCATAATTTTTCTTAAGGTTAAAGAAGTTCATATATTTTTTTAGTCGATTTGTATGAGTAATTTTATATAAAAAAATAATTTTCTAAAATTCATCCACTTCATATCTTTTAAATATTCTCCTCAATATGCATCTTTGATTAAATAATAAATTAATAATCTTCCTCCTTCAAATGATAAATAGTCAACCTACTATTATCTTGCTAAGATAATTGAAGGATGTATAATATCAATTCAATTGAGGTGATAAATTTCATTAAGATAAAAGGATCATGAAATCCATTTAATGTATCTAGTAATTTTCATATAATGGTTAATATTATATCATACTCTGTATTAGTGGTATTTTTGAATTTTGACAACTTAAAGTTTCATTTCAAAACAAGTGTTAACTAAGAAAGTATTTTTGCAAAGTTTGTGATTCCTACTATCATTGGGTTAGACATCTCATTTAGGAATACCTCACATTTACCTATTGACATTTTTTACTTGGTTACCGTTATTTCTAATAATTTTCAAAAATAGTTGTAAAATTTAGGAATATTATTTTTAAACAGTTAAAATATTAAATGTAAAACCATCAAAATTATGGTTATAAATCATTATATTTTTTATTTATAATATGAATTTATAGGATTCGAATTTATGTCATCTATGTTCTATTTTGTAACATAATTTTTTTTATTTATTTCCATTACCTTAATAAAGGTTCTTTAAGAGCATGTTAAATTACTAAAGCATGTTCACTAGGAGTTTTAAACTAGGTTTGAAGGAGGGACTATATTCATTCATCTAGTGATCATTAAGTCCATCTCAATTTAGTTGTTTTATTTAATTTTACAGACATACATTTATTATAGATCAACATGGACATGTAATACCTAGATATGGATTTATTTTTTTGAAAGTAGAAAATATATAATATAATAATATTTAGTGTTGTTTAAGAATGCTTATTATTATCTCTAAGAATCTCACTAAAGTGTTATAATACCAATTCATTAAAATAACTAGTCATTTATCTAATACCAAAAATAAGAACCATTACTTTATCCACTACATTTGATGGTTTATTAAATATGGGTACATTGAAGATAACCCTATAAGATCATGAGGCATAGTGTATTTGGGTAATTAGTTATAAAAAATATCATCTTACAGAAGGGGTAAAATAAATTATTAAAAACAACTGTAATATGATATAGCAAATATATAATTCTTCTAAAACTATATTGGATAACCTGGGAACATACATAAGAATGGGCTGAGATATAAAGCCTTGTATGGGAATAAGATATAATATCATCTCCTAATGTAGTAAATGTGTTACTAGAGGCATATAATGGACTCATAAATGAACTGAGGATCATTATCATGAATATTTCATTGTGATATAATATGATGACAAAATGGAATCATTGAAATGTGGAAACACATTAAACATGATATAATATTAAGTCAAGTATTACAAATTTACAGCATCGATTGGTTGAAAAAGTCCAATAATTGATTTGGTTTACTATATTATTACATACATGAATTCACATGAAAAAACCAATTCATTGGATGTTTATATATTCTTGGGACCACCCATCACATTCATATCATATACCTGCATAAGTGTAACATGTGGAACATGAGAAATAATAATTCCATTCAATAATATTAATCCCTTTAGTATGGAGTGTGAAATACATTCCTGATGGTCCCAAATAAACAAGGTATCATTAGATCTTTGTTAATGACCATGTGTATAAATTGGAATTTGTATTCACTTTATAAATGATTGGCATGAAAAATCACTGAGAGATTTTATAATCATAATAGTGGTAAATAATGATTCATGGATGGTCATAATAATACATAAAGGGGTATTAAAAAAAGGGAATCCAAATACTACTAATAACGATATATGAAAATCCATTCAATCACGAATAAATGAAAAAAACATAAAGGTGTTCCTTTAATAACATTGATAAGAAGAGGATCCCTTAACTTGAAATAGTTCTTAATAGAGATTGAGATTATCTACTAAAGATAATAGAGAATCCTTGAGCACAAACTATAGATGCATGGGAATATTAATTTTTTAATCTTAGAGTTTTAAGTGAAAATTTATTAGAGGTTACGATGGGTTTATATAGAATAATAGAGGATATTTGTTTATTTATTTTGAATCATTGGTTTTGGACTCTATAAGATACCGTAATCAAATACAAAAAATATTATGATTGTTTTACCCCCGGTCTCTTAAAAATGGACTTTTTACATTATTATTCATTTTTAGGTCCCATATCATTAAAATATAACTCATTGTGATGTAGATATTAGTCAGGTGTAAATGGAATGTAGTTTAGAATCATAAAATATAATATACATTTATGGGGATTTTTTACTATTGTATAAAATTTATTAAGTAACCAAAAAAAATTATTCCATGTTGAAAATAAATATTTAGTACTCTATAACATTTCATTAATTTATTAAACCACTTTTGGTGCATTAGGATGTAAAAATTCACACTATATATATATATTGTATATAAAATTTACCCAAAAAGTCAATTTTGTGAAGAATATTATTATAAAATTAATATTGTATTATTCCTATATTATTATATCAGGAAAATTATATAATTATGAGAATTTACCCACGTAAATAAATAATCATCATTTTTTGAAAATAATGTTTTTTAAATAAAAATTTTCTAACACTTATAAAAATTATTTTTGACTTCAGAAAATTATATTATATTGTATATTAAATAAATATTCTTTCATAAAAATATTTTATTAAAAAAATATTTATTTTAATGAATCATGATTTCAATAAAAAGAGTTTCATTTTTTAACCAATATATTTCCAAAAAATAAATTTTTTGTTTCATAATTTCAGAATCCAATTTGAAATAACAATAAAAATAAATATTAAATGGGTATAAATATAATTATTATTTTGATAAAAATAAAATTTAAAAATTCACTCTCTTTGGATTTTATACATTTCCCTTTATCACATCGTAAAAATTACTAAGGGAAAGGTTCTCGATGGTGATATTTTAATGTGGTGGTTCAACAAATAGGGTTGTAACCATGATCTTGATGATCATAAACTTATCCAATAAACTATTTCACTCTGTATTTAGTTTCCAAATCACATATTCCGATTGATAAAGAGAGCATTCTAGAGATTATCACTCTCGGAAAATCTGAAATAAATGGGATTCATGTGGTATGACATTATTAGTCGAGTCCATCATTTCTTTAGACCTTGTCAATTTGACATTAGAAAAACTGAAAATATATTAATCATTATAATTATTTAATAATAACTATATTAAACTTCATATAGTGCATTATAATCAATTATATCCAACATGTAATAACTGTCTAAAATAACAATTGTATTAAATTATTTTTCTATAAATACATTACATGAAATGAAATTTTTCATTTAAATATGTAATTAAATTTATAAAAGATCATGTCCTTAATGCTGCCCACAAGTCAAATAAATTAAGTCAGTATATATATTGTAGAGGAAATATCATGGATTTATTTAAAAAATAATGACTGAGTTGGATCCAATTTTCATTGATATAGTAATGATTGATATATGAACTATTACATAATTAGAGATATAACCCCATTTATAAATTATTTTTATTATTTATTTTTTGAAAAATATAAAATGATATTAGTATAATGCTGAATATTTTTAAAATACAATTATTGCTCTGAATGATGGAAAAATAGATGAATTCATTTGTGTAGACAACTATCAATTTTTTTTAAAAAATATTATATTCTGTATATACAAAATTTGACAATGGATTTTTTGGTATGATGTTGATATATTGAATTTCACTATAATTTATTATAGTACAAAGATATATTTGGATTTGATGGGATGATTTTTATCAGATAACATGATGTGGAAGATTTATAATTATATATTGAGATGTTTGGTTTTACAATAATAGAATAATGAGATATAATATCCTAATGGTTTCATTCACTATATTCAAATTCTTGTGATGAAATGGGACAAAATTAGCAAGAATATATTCATAGGAATACACATGATTCTAAGGAAAAATGATGAAAAATTTTAATTATTGATCTTATTACCAAAGATACAGATTTATCTTAATAAGTTATGATTTTAATCTTCAGTGACATATAATGATCTATATAAATTATGTTATGATATATAATGGTGTTACTCATTAAAATTTTTCAAATATGGATCAACATTTTAAATTGAAATTCTGGAAGATTCTTCAAAACGTTCTTGATACTAAGCATCATTTGGTAACTTCCTACCACCCTCAATCTGATGGATATTTTGAATAACATATTGAAATATTCAAATACATACTGAGAGAGTGATCACTTTACGTTCAAGGTATATGAGACTGGTATTTATCTCTTATAGAGGATTAATATAAAAATATATTCGATTAAAATATTCACATCATTCCATATGAATAATTATATTGAAAAAAACCATAATTCAACATGATGAGATGAATTTGGTGTCGGAAAACATATAGGCCTAGATCTTGTTATGGATATAACAATGAAGTTAAATGGTATTTAGGATCATATCAGAGTATCTCAAAGAATAAAAATGAGTTATGTTGATAACCAAGTTAATTATTTGGTAATTAAGTTGGGAGATCATGTATTTTTAAATTTATCCCCATTTATGGTTTTCATATAGTTTAGTATGAAGTGAAAACTGAGCCCTAGGATTGTTAATCCATTTGAATGTTTGAAAAAAATTAACTATGGATTAAAAAATTTAACTTCGACCATTACATTTAATAGAACATTATGTGTTTCATATATCAATGTTAAGGAGGTATATTCTAGAAAACAATCTTGTACCCATCCCTAAAGAAATTGAATTGGGACTTGATCAATCTTATATTAAAGAGTATAAATAGAATTTTCATATTAGAGTGAATGTATTGTAGAAATGAATGAGTCATCTGGTAATAGTAATTTTAAGAAATCATTACATGGTTGAAGAAAATATGGATTGAGATTATGGTATGAAGAAGTTCCACATTCTTTTTATTAAAAGATAATATACTTGAAAACTACAGTGAAAAAATTTATTTTGAATGATGGAATATACAATCCAATACAAATTTATTGTATATAAAAGTTATATTTCAATACAATTATAATATAATTAAAATTTTAATATTTTACGGTAGAGAAATTCTTAAAATATACAATTCATATTTATTTTCAACAACTATGAAAAAATAAGCATAAGATGAATTTTCTAAATATTCTTTTAGAAATAATATTTTATAAATAATTCAAAATATAGTATTTAGCCCTTAAATTTTTTATTTATAATAATGATTAAATATAAATATAATTAATAATATTAAAAATATATATTTAATATAAATAAGGATAATAAAATTTCGAGGAAATTTTTATTCAAATAAATATTATGTTTTTAAGAATATTTTTTTACAATGGCAAAACATCTATTTATTAATATTAATCATAATAATAAATAATTATAATTGATTTAAAATAAATTTATAGATTATAAATATAAATCTATGAATAAAAAACCATCTAATTATAATTAATTATAATATCCTTAATAAAATAACATCATATGCATGAAAAAAAATCCTTTTATACACAATTGTGTTTAGAAACAATTTTGAAGTTTATTTTTAAATTAAAAATTAAAAATTATATTATTTTTTTAAAAAAATGATTAAATATTTTTTAAAATATTAATTAATATTAGTTAAAAAATTCATATTATGTTTTATTATAATGAAAAATGGAAATTATTAAAATTTATTACCATATTTATGGATTAAACAAGTCTACTGGGGTGTTAATCTAAATTATATTACTATGATTACAAATAAAACAATTAAAAATGTTATTTTATGGGAAAATTTTGACATAATAGATAAAAACATAAATTAAAAAGTGACTTGGAATCAGTTTTCTACTCAATTAAATAATCATTTTGGTTTATGTTTTTATAAAATTTTAATTTTGTATCCAATACAGTCATATTTCCCAACATTAAAAAGTGCAATGACTCCCTCACATCCTCAAACATATTATGCCATATAGCTTAACAATAACATTCATAAATACCTTCCCAACATCATTATAAATATTCTAGAAGCTTTTTATTCATATTATACCAAACCTAGTGTCTTTAATAATATATCCAAACGTGGTTCCTTTAAGTGAAAATAATTGTCACCAAAAAAATATTATTATTTTTACTTTATATTCTATCACTGTGAATTTTTTCTTAAGAGTAGAAGTATAATTGAATTTATATTTACGATATACAAGAATGATATTCTGTTAATAGAATTATATTTTTGAATATCCTCTTTCATTTGGGAGAAAAAGACATCGCTTGTGTTTGTGGTAGACTAATGCCACGCGAATTGATGAATTTTCATCCATCACTGACTGACATATGTAGTCATGATGTTGAAAAAAACGAATGTAAATACACATATGATACTTATTTCATGATATAATTTATTTGAAATTAATATATATACCACTTCAATACCCTTTCACCACTTAATGAAATGATATCATCTTCCAGGTATATATATGGCCTACAACTCCATGAAGGGATGAGATTCATTTTTCTTGTAAAAAATTAAATAATGGTTCAAAATATATATATATTTCATAATTTTGATATTTAAAAAATTAATTATTTTTTTGAATATTATGGATCAATATCTTATTCATAAGAACTAAATCTCCATTAAAAAGACGTGCCTAAGAAAATGAATCTGTTGAAACTCGAAACAATGGTAATCATGAAATATTATTAACTATTAGGTAAAATGAAAATATAAGTGGATCATTTATGATATTATCTATATGAATTTTCTTATAGTCTGAATTAATATCTTTATTCAACTCATTACATAGGATGCTATCGTGCATTTAAAAAACATTGATGTGTAATGTAATGGGTTTCATCTCAATTTCCATCGAGAAATATTTGTTTATATGTATCTATTAAACTTTATCCAGTGAATATACATCCAATTTTATTTATTTATCATTAAAAAATATTTACTTTTTTTAAAAAAATTTCAATTCAGATTTCTTCATTCATGGTTTTCTAATTCTAATGTTTCCAATGTGGTTAGAAAATATTTTTTAATATCATACCGATAATAGTGGAATCTTGGAGATGAGTCCATGATCCAGAAAATTTTATTAAAATAAAATGAAAACATACTAGAATGATAAACAACAAGGAACAAGCAATAAAAACTACTGCAATCCAAACACAATCAGCCTATGTTCCTGTCTCCTCTCCCACCCCTTCCAGAATGCTCGACACGTCCTCTAGGGTTCCTGCCTCTTTTCCATTGATTTGGAGTCCTCAATGAATCATCCTTATCATCTGCTCCTCCATCATCAATGTCAGGATCATCATAATGGACATCAAAGTGATTATCAATAGTTTCAACATGAATAACATCATGATCATTTATCGCATCGCTTTGAGCCCCAGTAGCATTAGACAGTACATCCAAAGAAGGGGTATCAGAAACAAGACTTATCATGGTGGCCTTGGATTTCCTGTCACAGATCTCCATATATAGCATATCGAAATTTGGAAAATTCATTGAATCCAGTATTTAAAAGAAATATGTAACACCCGTGCTGGTAGGCACAACCGCAACACCAATTTATAAGTAACTGCCTTTTTTATGGCAGTCTCATCCCATGGCACCTGGAGATCAAGGGGTGAAACGCCTTCATCCAAGGCATGGATGACCTTGGCATCAAAAGAGGGCATGAAAAATTATGGTGTAGGAGATGCCTCAATTGAGTCTAAAATTATATTAGCAGTTTCACCCCGAAGAAAAAGAAATATTCCCAGTGGGGGCCTCAAGACATGCTTCTAAAATATTATAGGAGGTCTTCCCAGTATTCACCTCCCCCATGTGTCCAGATGACATAATACTGTTTGTGAGTCTAGAAGTAGTAGACCCAGAGGCCAATAAGGCCCCTAATGTGTGAGTATCAACAGGAGAGGCAGTAGCCTGCACGACAGTGTAACCTTGCACACCCCTTTTTGCCAGAGAATGAACAGAAAAATCTGCAACATTAGTCCCTCTTACACTATAAAGAATACAAACCAACTTACCTTTAGCAAATAATTGCTCCTCTAGCAACATAACATTATCCAAATCCTGATCACTATCAGTACCAACAGAACAAGTATCACCCCATTTAGAGGGTTCTCCATGATTAGATATAGGCAGACAAGAAACATTGAATTTGTTATCACCCGAAGGGTTAGACATCACAACTCAACCTCACTGATCAATCATAGTCTCGTCATTGAGATTCTTACTAGATACAACATTCGCAAAAAAAATCCCCCTTTCCTAGAAGGAGATGAAGTATTTTCCACCAAATCCACCTTGATGTTCGAAGGTGATAAAACCTTCACACCATCCGAGGGAGATAAAGGCTATAATGAACCATTAGTTACACCATTCCCCCCATCATGGGTCCCCTCTATCCCAAATGATGGAGCAGGAACACATGGAACTATGAATTTAAAACTATCAACAAGGTTTCCATACTGTCTACATTTGGAACATCGCAGTCCTATACTATAGTTTTCTTTAACATGTACTACTGTTGAACAGTTTATGCAGAAAACAGGAACACGTTCAAGCTCAATGCCAAGCTCAAACATTAAATCATCAGAAATCAGCAGAACTCTCTCAACAAGGGGTAAAGTCATGTAAAACTCAACTAGAATTCGATCAAAGTTTCCATACTGAACTAGTATGGTATCTTTATCAAGGTTAATTAGAGTTACTATAACCAATGCAACATCACAAAGGATACTCGGATGCGAGAATACCTAGATCAATCCTTTGATATGGATCCAAGATTGAGATATTAAATTTTTGGCCTTAAAGGGATCAAACCAGGGGTCCCAGTTCTGAATCCTGAGAATCCCCGGCTTGAGGTTCACAAAGAGGCAACTCCAAGCCCTCATTTTCTGATAATTGGAGCAGAAAGTAAAATGGTAGAAACTCATACCAATGGAAACAATCTGCCATTCACTAAAACAACAGACCTCTTGGAGACGTTTCCTATGGTCTTCAACCTTCCATGAAAATTTCATCGAACCCAGGCATCCATTCATTGAAAATTTTCATGCATCAATTCACTCTGGAAAGAATCTTGGATTTGATTTAATAACAACAAGCGCAGAATTTCTTGAAATGGAATTAATAGATGAAGACTCACCACATCGAGAATCGGGGAAAAATCTGTCAGAGCCCCTTACCTATAAATCATTCATCCTAGAATCAACATATTAATCACATTGGTACATAAATCATGTAACAAAAAATATAAAATGATTTAATTTCTTTTTATATTAGTTATATTTTACTTTCATGCCCATGTATTCCAATATTTTTTAATGTAATCCTATTTAGTAAAATGATTTATTAAGGAGATTTTATGTTATAAATGAATTTTCAAAATTTATTTAATTTTACATTTATATCATTTTTCAATTTTTTTTTGAATAAATGAAAAGTTGAATGTTTTTCATAATATATAAGTTTATATGAGATTTAGCCACTCTTATATCTATTTTATAAAGTGTATCTTATATGAAATTTTTTCAATGATTTTAAAAATAAAAATACTTTAAGAAATATTATTTAAATATTTAACTTTCATTTAACTTATTCTTCCATGAGACTTCAATTTATTGGGAAAAATATATTCCCAATGAATTGATGTTCACCTATAATTTCATGATTAAGTCTGAAATTATTATCAATAGATCAAAACACCAATTTGTTTATCAATTTTTATTAGAAATTAAATATCTTTTAATTATCCATATTCTTTGTATCATTGTTATGATTATTTCTTGAACTACATTACATTTTTACATACAATGTTTAGTTTGAATTCTATTTATTTAACATGAGGAATATTGAAAAATATGAATTCATTACTCAATATAGATATTTTTTGATAAAGATATTTTTCATGGATTAAATAGACCATTTGATTTCTATTTAATGTGTTGGACATGTATGGACGTGTGGTGTATAGAGTTACATATCCCCCCGATACATTAGTAATTATCAGAAGACAACATAGTTAGAGAAATTAAAAATGTTTATACCCATTGATTTAAAATATCCTGTAAATTTTCTTGAAATTATAGATATTTGGATTTATTAGATCATGAAATCCCATTTTAATCATTTTCACGAAAATTTTATTATTTTATACAAGTTATTATACAATTTATATTATCCTTTTATGATTTTTTTTATAATTTTCTTGATTGAATTTCATGAGGGGTCAGTTATTTTATTTTCCTTATCTATTATTCCTTATCTATTTATAAAATTAATTTTATTTGGTAAATTAAATGCATGTTTAGTTATTTACATTTTATTACTTATTATGGGTAATTTATTAGTGATGGATTAAACTATATGTAACACTTACAGACATATTATTCTCATCATTTTTTTACATTCAATATGATATAAAGTTGAATATTTTGAATGAGTTCAATGATGTCGAATGTGATACATTTATATGATATATACCAGAATATATAATGTGTAACTTGTATATATCTTTATCCCCAACACGACTAAACTAATTGGTCCCTTGGTGTTTGACCTCTTATATCTATGCCAATGTAATAAATTATCCACTAGCTCTTGGCTTCCAGAGTCTGGGTCAATATAATATAATTTAAAACTTTTATAAAATTTCTATGAATATAATGATTATTCTTTCAAATATATATATATATTTAAAAAATAAAATGGTTTTATTAATATTTTTGTAACAAAATTAAATACATAAATCTCATGGACATAACCCATGTTTTCTATTATTTATGTAATAATGATTTTTTGTTAGATCATTGATAAATTTCGTATCCCACCAATATATTGAGTAATTAATAAAGCCATTATATTATCAATTAGGGAATGATTATTTTTATTTCCATTTAGTAGTCGTGGAAATTATTTTATAGCTAATTTTATTAGAATCAGTTTCACATATTTTTTATCTTATTACATTCAACTCAAAAGAAGGTTTGTATTTACTGGAATATGGATTTCAGTTTTTTCAATATTATATGCTTATTTATTTTTCACATGAAATACTTAAATTGTATATATTAAGGATATATTTTATGAGTTTCGTAATTAAATATTTTACAAATTTCATTACAGATAACTAATAATTACCTAAAAATCCATCATTGTAACCCTATATGTGTTTAGGGAATTTAATGTTCTATATATGTTGTGGGGACTAATATTTCAATGAATAGATTTTCTATTTTTTGATGGTCTGGAATTCCTTGAAGGAGGTTATTGTGGTAGATGTCGTTTTGAGTTGATTTTTTAGCTGAAAGAGGATTATTATAGTATGAGCTAGTAGAATGTAATGTGGTATGACATAGAGATGGATCTTGGGGTGTAATTTTTTTCCCTGTGTCGTGGAGGCTCGGGTTAAAGGGATTGGAGTCCCAATCGATCAAAATGATCTAATGATATTGGCATTGACTAAAACATTATGATCGATGGATAGATTATCCTTTTATCTTATATATTAAGGGTGATTTTTGTGTGATATTAGGAGTGTGTCATGGTATCATCCCAATTTTTTTTCTGATTTTTGGAATATATATAGTAATTCAAGGTATATATTATAACTTTTCATTATACTAAGACCCCATTTCAACATATCCTCAAAATTTTTTCCAGGGAATTAGTGAAAATAATATCGTATATTTTTTGTAAAGGGGAGTTATTTATATGTAAAATTAAAATATTGGATATAAAAATACTACATCCCAATAAGATCCTACTTATTTTATTCCTTCTCCATCAAACCATAGTAAACCAAAGGAGTTATTGTAGAGGAATTATGTCCCCCATTTTTATTGATTAGACCTAGTGTTTTGGTGATCAATCCATGGTTATTAAAGGATGGTTTCATCTTCCATTATAGGGTTTTATGTTTCATTTCTTCTCTAGATGTGATATGAATGTATTTTTCCTTTAGTTCATGGTCATTTTTTGGCTGGTAAATTACGTAACCATAGATTATGATGTAGATATGGATCATTAGATTACATATGATAGGGAATAAGAGCTTTTAAATTTTATCCCATTCCTAAATAGATAGTATTAAATTCTCATTTTGATTTAGTATAATTGTAACATCTATTATTAAGTTGAAACTGTTATGTTATTATGATTTAGTTTATTTGGGAAATGGTGTATTTTTTATAATAGAATAAAATAATTATAATTAAAAGTGAATTATAATGGTGTTGTGATCTCATGTTTCTATCGTATGATATTGACTCAATATACATTCTATATGTTGTAATATTTACATTCTATAAATATGTGTTTCATAGTCATGATTAATAAGATTCAAATATGATAAAAATGTAAATTAATTCATGATGATTCGATAATTGGAAGAGTTATTTTGAGATAATTATCAAATGAATCTTATAAACCATAATATATATATATATATATATTGAAACATGATTTTCATATTTTATAAGATTATGATACATCTTGTTAATAGGTTTCATTTTTTATACCCTATTTATAATGAATATGTTATTCCAAAGATAGAAATAAAATGAATGTTTGTTGGTGACAAATTTTTGGTGTTATGTGAACCCAGGGTTTTCATAATTATTACATACTTGGAAGTCATAACCATTAATTTTCCATGAATTTTTTTGAACTATTCCCATTTCCCTATAAGGGTAATGTTAGATGGGAGATATTTTTTTCTTTTGGGAAACATGAATTTCATTAGTTAATAAATGGGAATGAATTTTACATATTGATAAAATGTATAACTTATTGTAAATTTTATGAGTGTCTAATGACCATATATATTGTATCCTATATATTAAAATTGTTATCTATATATTATTTCATAAAAAACATAAAATTAATGAAATATAAAACCTAAAGGAAAAATGATATATTTGAACTACAAGAATAATATAATCATAAGTTGATAAAAGAAAAATAGTCAATTGAAATGAATGCATACTATTATTATATTTGATTAATATTTAAAGAATTATTACTTTTAAATAACCCATTTTAAAAAGAGAATAATATATTAACATAATAAATTAAATTTTTCAAAATGAAATGTTTTATAAAATAGTTAATATTATGATTTTAAAACCAATGTTTTAGTAATATACTTTTTCTAAATTTTTATAAACCAAATTTGAAAACACATGATGTTTAAGAAGTAATTTTTCAATAAAAACACATTTTCTCTATATTGTATATTTTTTTAATGAAAAAATATTTAAAACATTAAGATTTAATATTATAATAAAAATATTTTTTTTTATTTCCAATGTATCATAGGGTTAATTTTTGATATTTTTTTAAAAGACTGATTTCTATGTTGATAGTGGAAAACTTTGTTTTTAATTTTAATGTGAAATTTATTAAATTATTAATATTTATTTATGAAATTTAATTTAAATATATCCTTTTTAATGTTTTTTTAATTTTTAAGTGAATTTCGATTTTAAATATGATGGTATTAATTTATAAAACTGTATTTGACATTTTTAAAATGAGGATATATATTCAATTTATTTTAAATTCATTATAAAATTAGTACATTAAATTTAATTATTATCATATTTATAAATTATATAATCTAAAATATATTTTAAATTTTGAATAATTACTTCTAAATAATTTAATAAGTTTAGTTTAAATTTTCATTATAGAGGATAAGTAACTTGTGGTTAAAATTTATTTTCAAAATAAAATCTAATATATTTATAGTAATAATAAAATATTAAAATACACTAAATAGATACCAAAGCGGTTAGGGGATTAGTGGTTGAATATTTATTGACCTTAATAATTATTATCAACATTTTCTCTATTTTTTAAACATCATTTTAATTGGAGACTTCCAATTATTGATATTTTTATACGTATTTACAATAATGTCTTCACTTTTCCATTATAAAAAGGAATTTCCACTCATCATTTAACCTTAAACTAAAAACCAATATTTTTATAAAGAAACATAAAAATCATTTTATAAATGATAATATCATCTTTACATAGGTATTATTATTTTAAAAAATCATCCCTCAAAGGTTAAATCTCCTTCACCAAGGAGACAATCCCTAAAATGAAGTAGATCTTCCTAAACTTCTTCTCTTTTTGAATTCATTATACAAATTTTCTAATCATAAAATTTTAATTCAAAAACTCACAATGATAATATGTTTTTCACTATTATAATAGAATGTCTCTATAATGATGATGTTCCCATTACCAACCCTGAACATTTCCATTACAAATAACAAAATTATGAATCGTGGGTTTTGCAGAATATCAATTACACAAAAAACGAGTTTGGTTTTATTTCACCATATATTTTAGATGATTATACTATGATAATTATAAAAAATTTATTATATTTTTTTAATATTGTTTGTTTTTTACTAAATAAACATGTCTCCTCATTTCCCCTTTCTTTTTAAAATTAAATCACCATCCATGAATTCACGTGGACTACTCCCTTCATGAAATGATTGATTTCTATATTTCTTTTCATCACCACTTTACATGGATGCACATGAGAATAATTTTCAAGTATAAATATGATTTTTCTCATATAAACAATATTATATTAACAAATTTAATATTCTATTATTATTATGGATAAGAAGCAATTATTATATACATAACATTCTTAAAAAAAAAGAACAGGATGGTAAACATTAATTGATACTTTGAAACTATTTTACCTTTATAAAATATTATACTAATTAATTATTATTTCATCACTAATAAAAATAATATTTAACATTATGAAACTACTATAAAAATATTTTAACTTAATCCTCTCACAATCAACCAATATTCATTATATGTTCCTATTGTGGTCAGTTTGACCACCATCTTGGACAATTCTATAAAATTAAATAATGAATGATTATTAAAAATTATATATGGATACAACATTATATTAATTTTAATATAATGTTTTTTAATTTATAGAATGGATATATCAATATTTATCTTAGCTATAAAGAAAAGTCCATTTGAAGGATAAAAATCACAATAAAATGATTTCGGCCAACTCTATCTTCTAGGATATTGAATACATTGATAATATTAGAAAATTTGTACATAATTATTTATAATAAACACTAACATATAGTAGAATTATTAAATTGGAAAATACATACTCTGGAATAAGAATGAACACTCATACAGTTGTTATGAAACACCATCAAAATGTGCATCGAAAATATACACGACATATAAAAAGAAAACAATTAACAAAAATAAAATAAAGAGAGTAATTATAAATGATTTTAATAAATGTTAATTTATATTAAAATGTTAGTAAAATATATTATTTATATATTTAGGATTTTTATATTGAATCACAATGTGAATTTGACTAAGAGGGGAAATATGGTAAATATTTATTTGGCACATTTTCAACTCCATGGGACAAGCTTTTATATTGGATCCATAATTTATTTTAAATAATGTGATACTTTTCCAACTAATTTTAACATTAATAATATATTAATTTTCATGTAATTTGAACATTCATTTCTTGAACTTCATATAGATATCCAATTATTTAAACATTACCAATTTGAATAGATTTTCATCATCTCATTTTCAGATTCATTGGGTCTTATATATTATTAATTAAATAAAACATTCATGCATTTATTGATCAAAATATTATGATATATTTTATTTTATTTCTTTATTATAATATGGATATAATTATATCTCAACAATAATAATAGTTTCCATGATATTTCTTTTTCTAATAATATAAGTGCATAATTGGAAAAGATAACTCTATTTCATAAAAATGAATCAATCAATTCTAGAGATTTATTTTCATCGATTTTTTTCATATTTTAATGAGAAATATAATATGAATTATTTTTTATGCTTTTCATTTCACATTTTAAATATTTTTACAGGGAAATTTATTACACTTTTCAAGATATAGGTTTTCAGACAAATGTATTACAAAACATTTATAACTACATTCCATCCATTCAATATTAAATGTATTATCTTCCACCAATCATTTATTTCATAGAATTTATATCCATATAATGATAAATTATTTATATTTCATTTTAATTAGGAATTGTTTACAATGAATTCATGTAACACTTTATGAAAATAACATTGTAATGGGGAAAAAAATTAATCATTTTAAGATATTATTAAAAATGTTATATAAAATTTATATTTATTTTTGAAACTATATTTTACATCACATTGATTGTTCTTCTTTATATTTTATGAAAATTATATACCTTTATTACTAGTTTTTAGAAATATTTATTTGAAAATGATTTTTAAAGATCAATAATGTTTAATATTTCCAATTGGGATTTCCTAAAACTCTATTATTTATCTATTGCATTTTCTATTGTTATATGTTATTCATGATCATGTATATTCATCATATAATACAATCAATCATAATTTTCGATGTGGCATATGATGTTTGTCAACTATCATATATTTGATCCATTACAACATTTTTTATTAAAATAAAAGAATCTTTATAAAAAAAATTTATCTTCCAATACCTTCTAACTGTGAATATAGTATTTTTGAATCTATTGATTAAAGGGTGATCACTTTGATTCCATACATTAATTATATGGTAAAATTATTTTCCGTTGCATAGACCCTTTATTTATAATGTGTAAATACCATATCTTCTATTATCATGAATTAATAATATTTTTTTATAAACATTCATGATATCAATGGATACCTTCAAAATATTCACGGGTTTATCAATTTATCATAATTTATAGAATTTTAAATTCTATCATTATGTGATTTTATTTTATAAAGACATTAAAAAATTTCTTTTCGATGTTCTATTTATGAATTTTTAAATGAAATCCATTTTAATTATTATGGATATTTATGATATGTTTAATGTTTTATTTCTTAAGAAAATATTATATATTTAGGATGATGATCTGGTTCTTATATTTCAATCTAATTAAATTGTTATATATCATTATTTAATAAGACATGTAATCTGGATTATGTTAATGATTCTTATAATCATGAAAACTTTTGTTGTGGATCATGGAGTTTATGTTCCATATAATAATTATTATGCCAATGTTGAAAGATGATTTATTGTTTTATTCTTATTCATATGACCGTGTGATGCCCACATATATCTTCATTATTTACTAATGTTTCTTAACACCATTGATTCATGTCTTATGATATTCCTTGTAATATTCGGTAATTTATGGTCTATGATTTGTTGAGTAAGAATCTTCTTACAAACCTGAACAATAACCAGATGCCTATCTTATATTCATGTCATGGACCATCACAAAAGAGAATGTACCGAGACTACACAATCCCAACACTAAAAGCACATAATATAGAAACTAGCATGGAGTATGCATATCAATAATAGGGGAGGTCTTAGACTTTGTATAAGTACACATGCACACATCTCCAAGCCCATAAAATGTTGAAATGTAAATAGACCTGATTAAACATGTATTGATACATATAAATCCCATAACCAAAGTAATATAGGGAGTAAATGAAAGTTAATAGGGGAAAATAAAGGACCTCAGAAAATACTCTGAAATCTATCCCAACCACATTGTATTTACGGGGACTGCCAAAAAAATGTCATAGGTACATAACTCATTTTTTCGGTTTGACTAAGAATCATGTGGCCCCTGAAAATCTAATACTATCTCGAATGGTTGATCATCTATACAATACATGACACGTGTGGGAAAATACCTTGAAGGGGTGAGTATTACAATTACCAGTAGGACACCATGAAACCAAAAAGAATACATAAAAGAAGTTTAGTTATCACTACACAGGTAAATGTCCACAAAACATATAAAAATAATGTATGCATATACTCAATAAAGGAACATAGTTTAATGGTATGTCACTATCGTAATTCCATCCTAGTATACTAGATCAAATGTTCAAAAAAGAACTCATCTAGGATAACACACTCCTATGTTTGATATCACTAATGACATCTGTTTGATAGGCAATGCTTGTTGGGTCTCACCACATGAAGTACACATTGAATGTATGAAGAGATATGATACAAAAACGAGGATCACACCCAAGGCCATCGGTTATACGAACAACTCAATTTGGATAATAACTCTATGTGTAATATTTATTTCCAAATAGTGTTTTTCACAAAATTACAAAAATATCTACTGAGGGTGTGAAGAGGAATAGAGGATCCCACTCGAGACCTCATAGTGGGATTCCCACCACACTATCAAAAAATTCTTGATAAAGGGATCAATTTCCAACATGTATAAGTAGATTCTATACTAACCCGCATGGAAATTATATGGTAAATGTAACCTACTATAACATATCCATCATATAGAATAAAAGGTCTCAAAGCCCTTATTTTAGGAGTATATGGATTTTAGTAGTATTACACACCATGTCCCTTTACCCTTGATCATGCTCCTGTAAATGGCGAGTGTCTCATTTCCATGTTCATGTAAAAGTACATGGAATATCGAAATCCCATGTACACATACTATGTTATAGTACATGGATTAGGACATGTACATTGTTGATGGTATCAGTGTGTGGGAGTACAAGACATGCTCATTCTTGTGTACTCCAACCCATGTATGTGTAACCTTCGATGGCTACATTGAGTTCACCGAAGAGGACTAAATGATGTGTTATAGTGTTATATATCGTTTGATACTTATCTCCCCCCTTATCCTTAGTTGTTTCTAGGAGGGTCCCACACTGTGTGTGGTTCCATGTTACACGCTGTTTAGTGTGGATTATCATAGAACCATAGATCTTGTTCCGTGTATATTTTGTGATTATCCAAAAAAAATTTGTTTATTACTCACATAGAAAATCATGAAAATTCATTAGTTGGGCCTTGATATTGATGATTAACAACATCCAACCATTTTATTTGTTGGAATAATGCCATATAACTCTGTTCATTATTGTTTAATAAAGAATATAGAGTGAACGACATGACTATTTTCATTTAATGAACCATAATATGTTTATAGATGATACAATGATATTCATTAATGCTATGAGTAATTCATTAAGAAGTATAAATAGGAAGTTGGATAGTTACTACAATTGGAGTGGCCAGATTGATAAACAAAGAAAAATCATTTTCTATATGTCAAATAGCTTCCCTTCAAGAAATATCGATAATGTGAGTATTATTCTGGATATTAAGAGATGAGAGTTTCCTACATAGTATTTGGGAGACCCTATCCTCAAGAAGAATCTATATTTTTGATTTTGATCATCTTATCAGAAGAATCATTGTTGAAGTCCTAAACTGAAAAAAATTACCTATCATTTGGTGGAAGAATATTCTTGGTTAATAGTGTGTTATTGGCCACCCCGGTTCATGCCCTATCTTTGGTCAAAGTCCGAAAAGGTTTTATCAAAAATAATGATAGGATTCTTGCTAATTTAATATAGGATCCCAAGGGGAATGGTTAAAGACATTGGGTATCATAGAATATGACGGCTCAACTGGTTGTTAAGGGGGGGATTAATGTTTGAATTCTTGAGGACACTCTTCATTGCATGAACTCTATGTTTGCATGGGAGGTTCTGGAGAAATTACCTTTATCGGGGTGCTCCATGAAAGGTAATTATTTGGGGGATCAATTTTTTATTAAAAATCATGTCTCTCCACTATGGTCTGAGATTAAGCCCATTGTTGATGATCTAAGGTATTACTCTCATTGGATCATTGGGAATGTTGATGTTTTGTCCTTGAAACATAATTGGAGTGGGGAAATAATTGGTTAACTTTTTTTCCCAGCTACAAAAATATCATTCAAAAATTCCTCATGTACATTCTATTTATCAAATTATATTTGAATAGATACTAGAAGGAATTGTTTAACTTTATAGAACTATCCCACAAACCGAATATGTGTGAGGTTACTCTTTCCCCATCTGTCCAACTCAAAATGTGGGACAATCGTTGAACCATTAATATACAAGATCATCTCAAAGAATGGATAGAAATTCATTATTCCATGAAAACTACCAAAAAACATAACTTCATTACCTAGAAGATTTGGAATAGAGCTATTTTAATGGATGATAATATAAAGTGCAATTCTATTTGGTTTTCTCTAGATGTGTCTATTACAAGAAGCATAAAGTGAAAAGGTCATACCATATCTTCATATATAGTGAATGGGTGTAAGAGGTACAAGTATATTTTTTTGAGTTTACTACTATTTATACTTTGAATTTGGGTGAGCAGGATTTCCTTGAATAATGGATCAATGGCTTGGGCAGGGGAATGGAATGATCTGCTCGCACAATAATTCTGCATGTTTTGTGCTGGTGTTTACGGAATGTGAGAAATCTGTGGATATATGAGGTTATTATCTCGAATATTTTCCTGATTATTATAAAGGTTAAATATATTCTATTATAGTTCATCAGGTCCAGGGGAAACCAGATAGATTCTCCATCCCTATAGAAGTTATTAATTGATTCTCATTCATCCTCATAGGAAAGTGGTCAGAATATGGGAAACTGGTTTTTTATCGTCCTCCTATAGTGGGATTGATGCTCAACAAAAATTGATCATATATTTCAGGTTATACTAGTGGTGGAGGGATTGTCCATGAAAAAGGTGGATCAGTTTTTGTAGCCTTCTCCCTGAGGATTGGAAAGGGGACCGATCTCTAGGGAGAAGAAAAGACATTACTTGAGGGCCTCAAAATTTGTAGGTATAGGGGTCTGAATATTATTGATACCGAAACTAACTCGATGCTCCTATACAATTCTATTCAGGATATGGATGTTGTTCTATGGACTATTACACATTTCGTTAGAAAATGTCACAACATCCTAGGGGATTGCATCAAGGCATCCCATACCTATCAAGAGGGAATCAAGGCAGAAGACTACTTTCATTGGTTTGAATCCCTAATACTAAGTGTTTAGTTTTTCAAGATTTTAATATTTTGAAGCTAGGAAGAGTCAATATTATCATAGGATATACCCTCATAATACATCATTTTAGATTCCCTTATCATTGTTCTTCTATTTTTTGTACTTGAAGGACTTGTTTTCATTGTTCCTATTTTTCCCTTTAAATAAAAATTTGCATATTCAATGAATAAGAACATTTAATCGGGTATCAAAAAATGTATAATCTATCACTAATATTGTAATTGAACCACCTTCATTTTTTCTCAATCTCTGATCTCTAATTTCAAACTTATGTGTCATGAATCGAGTACACAACATTCAAAATTCCTGTATATTTCAAGCCGTGGGATAAAAAAAGAATACCCATGATGAACAAATAATCAGGGGAGAAAAATAAAATAAAAAATGAGGTATGTTCCTTATTCAATGTTCATTTGGGCCTCCATTCATCATCATTATAATGATAATTAATTATCAATATTAAAAATGAAATTATTCTAAAATAGCATAGAAAATAATCTTATCCCACAATATGATTGAACCGTGGATCAATGTACCACTTGATTTATATATGTTCATCATAGAAGTTAATAAAATGGAAAGAAACCAAATAAACAAAGGTCCTAACCTGATTTGGATCTATCAATGAAAATGAACAAATTAGTGGCATCATTGATAGCATGATCACTTGATACTACCACAAGTCGATCGTCGATCCGGGATTCGACGAATGTTTTTCTGAGAGATATCCTCCAAATATCTCGTAAAAATTTCTTAGATTATTTAGATAAACATGTAATTTCTTTAATAAAATCATTCTTATAGAATCAATAGTTTATACATATAAAAAGAGGAAAATAATAATTTATTTAATAATTTTATTATTTTCCAATCCCTTGATGGATTTTTGGAAACTGACCCGTTTGAAAAAACAATATGTCACACCTAGGGAAAATCACATTTTGAACTCAATGGGTCCATAAAATATCTGATTTAGGACCTCATTTATAAGTTATTTCAAATATTCTAGATATATGTGTTATCATTCCCATTAACATATTTAATTTATTCTAGTAATTAATTTTGGAAACACCGGACCCCAAAATCCCATTATGTATCAGTTTTAGGTCTCGAAAATAGTCTATAAAATATTAAAAAATAAAATATAGAAAACATGAGTTGTTAAATTTTCCCCACCGTGTTATTTTAAGTTCTTTTATGTTCAAAAAAAGAATTGATATAAATATTTGGGGGTAAGGAGCACAAATCCAAGCCTCACTCTCCCACGTGTTTTCCCAAAGATACACATTCTACCAACAACATCACACTAAGGGAATCAATCACCCAGGAATGATCCTATCATGGTGTTCCTTGATCTTGGTTGGGTAATCCTAAATAATATTATTATAAAAAATATTAATCTCCACCCAATTCATAATTTTCAAGGGGTCATCCCCATTCCTCCTCAGCTATGGCATGTAGAAGACATCGTATACCTGGTCAAACTATAGAGGAAGTGATAAGCAGTAAAACAAATAACTTACTCTAGAATGAATCAAGAAAGTGATAATTAATCACAAAGATATCTTCCCTCTCTAGAAAATCTCTTTTTTCCATGTCAAGGTGAAACCCATATGATGACATGGTGTCCTTCCTCGAACTCCAATTGCATGCATCATCTTTATTCATAATACTTATATGGGATATGTTCATTCTTCATCGAATCCTACATGATCTACACCTTCTTAGTAGTTTCATAAACCAACTCTATGCCCATGAGTTCTGGCTCACCTAGATTAGTCTAACTGTGTGGTGACCTATAGGGTCACCCATAAAATACCTTTAATGGTTCTATACAAATTGTGTTATTGTAGTTGTTTTTGTTCATCGACTCCACCAATGGTAAGTTATCACCACAACTCTATCCGTTGTCCAACATGAAACGAAACGCCATTTACTATAGAAGCAGAATGGTCCACTCATTCTGGCCATTAGTTTGGTGGTGAAAATCTATGTGTTAGTGTAACTGAATCTGAAATGCAGCTTATATTGACTTCAACAACTCAGATGTGAAACAAGAATCATGGATTGAAATGACCATCTATGGAACTCCCATGAGTTGTTCTATAGCTGTAACATCCTAGGTAAATAAAGAAATATGACATTCTCATATTTATTAATATATGTGATTTAAATATTAATTTAACTTTAAAGGTGATTTCTATGTTCGATGGCGTACTTGATATGCAACAGGTTTCTATGAAATCTTACATTGCACACTAATAATATAATATTATTATTTTAATTGGTAGATAAAACCTAGCCATTTTATTAATAAGAATGAATAAAACTAACTAAAATATGATTATAAATTTTTGGTAAAAGTTTTTACATTTATCCAAAAAAAATTAGTGGCTTAAAATTAGGAAGAATATGATTTTTAGCATAAATAAATAAATATTCATTAAAAGGTCGATTTACTGCCTTTTGAGGGAGAACCCTATTTAAATATAGTTTTGGTCACTTATATATGTATTATTTTACATAAAAAATTTTCTTTACAATTGGGACATCAGAATTTACATTGGATGAAATTTTGTTATTTTTATGATAAAAATAATTTTAATGAATAGTGAAAAAATATTGTATTTCAATTCAAAACTACCTTTTAATAAAATTTATTTATAAAGTTAGATTATATTTTTAATTGGTTTTAAATTGTAATTATATTATGTTTTTACTATTTAATCCAATTTTGGTCATTGGAAGTAATTTCACTATGAAATTGGGTTGAAATAGTTGTTGATCTTTTGATAGTTTATATTTCTTAAAAACGAGCCTTTGTTTTGACATCAGGAATTAATTTTTAATTAATTTCTGCCACTTATGAATTTTTAATTTAGAAAAATGGATAAAATATTTGGAATCAGGAGGTCCAAACTTGCGTAAATAAGAATATTTTATTTATAGACATTATTAATATTTACTTCAGTAAAAATTTTATTTACCATTATTAAAGGGTAAATCTGGTAGATAAGGGTAAACAAATATTGTTATAATAATATAAAATTACCTAACATGTGTCCTAATACTATATTTTAATAAATATCTGACCATGTAAATCTGTGGGTCGATTTTGGGACCCCATGGATCCACATGAGGGTGATAATGAAACTTTATATTACTTAATTTAAAGTGAAGACAAAAATTACATAAACAAATGAATTTTAGTAAATCAATTTTAACATGGGGTTATATAAGATATCCATTAGAATATAAATATTAATTATAAATCTAAAAATATTTCAAACATTATGGTAATTTCTTTATAATTTTTATACGTCAAATAAATTAAATTATTTATAACACAATAATGATGCAGTGTTTACATCATTAAAAATTGATTTAAATAAATAATATTATAAAGATAACAATAATATCGAAAACCTGTACAATTATTATTTAATGATTTTATTTCTACCATGAGTCATCTTATCTTTTTCTTTAATGATTTTTGGTCTTTTATAAACCAAAAATCATTATATAAAAAAAATAATATTTTCACCCTTTCTTAAAGATCCCCTCCTCCCCCGTATAAAAGGACACCACTTCTAACCCAATCCTGACACCTCTCAAGCCCCTTGGATCATCCAAACCCTTCCCAAATTAGTTTTCATGATCCCTATCTTAAATCTAGAAGCCTTACCTTTAGCATAAGCTACTTAAATAAGTCATTTTGTTTCAAACCAAATGGAGTTACCCAAATTAAAGGTAACGATTTATCTTAAATTCTTTTGTTTTATTTTGTTTTATTTTACTTCTCCAACCCCATAAACTATTTATATTCCTATATTTTATAAAATAAATAGTGTATTAAATATAATAGGTTTTTTAGGATAATTATTCGAACTACACTTACACACACCTCCGTCTAATGGCTAAAGAACATACTGTTTCTGTGGACGGCGAAATACTACCTCACGAAACGATGATTGTTAAAATATCTCCAACTACCACTCATGGTGGCAATTATGATGGAACTATATTTATATATGATATATATTATATTTATTTTGTTTCTATTATTTTTTATTTTTCAATTATATAATACCTTTCTGGTTTCTATAATGGGTAAATACGATAATCTCATTTGAAGAATTGCAGACTATCGCCCCCTCAAAGTGATATGAATCATCCATGCCTTATGTGGAATTTATAAAGGGTAGAGTTAATGAAATTTAATATGATATTATACAGGAATTATAATATACTTATGTATCATTATCTTTTCATTCTATTACAATATGAAATAGAAATAGAAGTAGCATTCATGCGTACGTATGGCTTGCCGTCTCCATGAATGGTGCATTTCACTTCTTATATCCCAATGTCATGTAATAATATAAATACATATATATACAAGATATATATTATATATATCATATCTAAATAATTAATATGATTATGGATATAATGGTATTTTGACCACATGAATAAATTGTAATTATAATAAGTCTATTTTTGACTCAGGTATAAAATATCGACAAAATGACCATTATTAACTTAAATGATTACATAATGTTTATAAAATGTGAATAATTGATATAAAAAGAAAAATCAACTTGAAAAAGGTTCTTAAGAACATATTAATTAACTTTAGTTTATTATTCAGGAGATTAATCAAGAAATGGTTTAAGTCAGACACGAGGTAAGGGAACTTCTTAACCCAATTCCCATTCATTAGGTTAAACTTCTACTTCTTCATTATGCCATGCTATGATTATGTGAGAGATATATTTTTATATCATATCTTGTATTTATACTTTATTTATGTGTACTTATAGTGAATACACATAATCAATCTATTTTATTTAAAACATGATCTTTGTAAGGGACTTCGTCTCAATCTTCTTTCATTGAGGTCGATTTTGTTTTAATACATGAACTTATTTTTTACACTGTATAAAAACCATTAACTTTTCATGTCATTCAAAAGGAATATTTTTCTACGAAGAGTTTTACTAAATGACAAAAAAGTGTTTCTTTTAATGTAAGCATTGAGAACGACCTTCAACTACCGTGAATATTATTTGATCTCTGGATTCCTTAACAAGCCGTAATTTTTTTTAAAGGACAATAAATACCATATAATCTTTTTGTGTTTTGGTATTGAAAATGGTTTTGATAAAGGATTTGTTATGTCAATATATTTAAGAAATATATTGTGATTGAAATGTGGAAATGTTTTCATTCCTTTGTATTTGTTGTACGTGTTATGATTTTATAATGGTACATGAACATTTGATGGGTGGTTACGTGATAAACCAAATGATGGGTGGTTCCATGATAAACCAGGACGAGTGGTTATGTTATAAAATCCAATTCATTGGGTAAAGAAGTTTCCCGTATGGCTATTCCATTTAGTGATATGTGTGGATGTCGACCGTATGGTTATTACATTTAAGTATGTTTATGTCTCAAGTTACCTTTATATGTCAAGTGTTCTTTATATGAGTTTTAGGGAAATATTTTGGTTATAATAGGGAAGGAAATTATATTTCATTCATTGAAGAGTATTTACTACTTCATAAAGGTGAAAAGTATTACTTATGAAAAAGTATTCATGGTTTACTTGTTGTTTTGAAAAACTAATAGTTTTCCTTTTTTGTGTATCCCTTACTGAGCTGTTTATGTTCATCCCAATTCTTTGAAATGTATTTCATATGACATAAAGTGGAATAGGGTCAAGGATGAGATCAAGAAAAGGTCATGCTATCTAAAACATGGAACTAGACATGACTCTTTTTTGAAGAATTTTTATTTTTAGAAAAACAAAACTGGGTAGATGTATGTAATTTTCAAGTTGTTATGTATATGTTATGACCTAATTATCTAAAGATGTAAACCTGAGAAGATCCTCAATTTAAATTGTTATCTTAATTCAAGAATATTAAATGTTTAAGGCCCGGTATTTATAGCTGGTATCAAAGGACGATATAGATAAATTTTTGAGTTAGGGTATTGTTATATTAATATCCATAAATTAATTTATGCTAATATTGAAATGATAGCATTTAGAGATTACCATGTTTCTTCACCTAAGATATTTATGTGTTTAGAATAGTTTTTCGTAGAGGAAACCTGGTAGCTATGTAGGGATAACAATAAGAGGAAGACAACATTCTAAATCCGCAACTTGAGATGGTTGGAATTGGAGAAGAATAGTTTGTTGCAATTATGGATCAATTGACTCAAGCTATAAATGGTGGTGGTATCAATACAGGAGATCAACCATATCAACCAGAATGGAACATGTCAGTGGTGGAGCATTTCAAGAGGTATTATCCCCCATAATTCAGAGGATCATCTGACCCTGTGCTAGCTGAAGGGTGGATTAAATGACCGGAGAAATCTTTTTATTCCATGGGGTGTTCAAAACATCAAAATTTTAGTCTTGATATTTATAGTTTTGAAGGTAATGCTCATCAGTGGTGGTCAATAGTGAAAAATATCAGGGATAATGAGGATATTGATGCTCTTGATTGGGATGAATTAAAAGGTATTTTCCTTGAGAAAATATTTTCCTAAGGTTGTTCGACTTAGGATGGAAAAACAATTCTTGGAATTGTGGAAGGAGGATGACTCAGTGGCTGTTTAAGAAGGAATGTTCACTCGACTGGAAAGGTATGCTCCAAATTTCATCTGAGATCTTGATAGTAAGATAAATAGATTTTACTTAGGACTGAAGCTGAGATATTGAAGTGAATTAGCCTCTCGTGAGTTCAAAAGATATGAAAAATTTGTTTAATATGTGGATTAGGTGGAAATGGAGTTTACCAAAGATCAGATGTTCTTTGAAAAAGAATAGAATAAGAGGTCCAGTTGGCAGGTAAAGGGAAAAATTCATCAAATAAGCCTGGATATAAGAAATCTAAATATCCATCTTGTGATAAGTGATGTAAAAAGCATCCTGGAGAATGTTTATCATAGTCTGGAAAGTGCTTCTAGTGTGGTATGTCTGGTTATATTGCTTGTAACTATAAATAAGATGATCAATAAATCAATAAAGATCCTGCGGTAAGATGTTTAAAGTGCAATGAAATAGGTCATTATGAAAATCAGTATCCAACAAAGAACTCAACTGAGGGAAAGCAGCCATACTACAAATAGAAAGGGGTCGTGAAGTCCTTTGAAACTACTTCAGCAGATGTTGGTCCATCAAGTGAATTTGTATCAGGTAACCTATTTGATTGTTCTCATTATACCAATGTGTTGTTTGATTCGGGGTCTACACATTCATTCATCTCTGATAAGTTTTCTTCTAATTTGGGAATTCCATGTCAAGATAAGAGTCTTGAGATTATGGTAAAAACTCCTAGAGGAAATGTTTACGCAAAAAGAAATCACAAGAACCTTCTTGTCCTTATGTGTGGAAAGAATCTACCTGCAAACCTTACTGTTTTTCCTCTAGTAGAGTTTGATGTTATTTTAGGCATTGATTTGTTGTCTATTTATCATGCTAAGATTGACTATAGAGAAAAAGAGGTTTCTTTAAAAAAAAATTCTGTAAAAAAATGAACCCTTACTTTTGATAACATATCATGAAGATGAGAAACTGGGAAAATATGGAAATGAATGTTCCATTGATCATATTATTGAAATCAAAATAACTGTTCATATTAATGATGTTCCAATGGTAAATGTGTATCTTGATGTTTTTCCTGATGAATTTCTTGGTGTTATACCTGATCGGGAATTTGAATTTACAGTTGACATAGATCCTGATGCTAAGACAATTTCAAAACCCCCTTATCATATGGATCAAATTGAAGTTATAAAGTTAAAGAAGCAATTACATGAGTTATTAGATAAAGGTTTCATTCTACCTAACACATCACTATTCGGTTCTCCTATCTTGTTTGTTAAAAAGAAAGATGGTTCAATGTCACTATGCATTGATTATAGAGAATTGAATAACATCACTGTTAAGAACAAGTATACTTTTCCTCATATCGACAATTTTTTTGATCTACTCTTGGGACCTCAGTTTTTTTCAAAGATTGAATTGAGTTTGGGTTACCATTAGTTGAATTTAAATGAAACATACATTCCAAATACCTTATTTCATATTAGATATAGCTATTATGAATTTTTAGTCATAGCTTTTGGGTTAACTAATTCACCTACTATATTCATGGATCATATGAATAAAATTTTCTGTGAGTTTTGGGATAAGTTTGTGGTTGTGTTCATTAATGATATTTTGGTTTATTACAAATTCAAAGAGGAACATAAAAGTCATTAAAGGGTTGTCTCGTAAACCTTAAATGAAAAGAAACTATTTTGGAAATTCAGAAAGTGTGTTTTTTGATTACACAAAATATCTTTCCTTGGTCACATTATGTAAAAAAATGGCATAACTATTGGTCCTGATAAAATAAAAGTTGTTGAAGAGTGTACAAGACCCACAAATATAATTGAGATCCGTAGCTTCCTTGGTTTGGAAGGTTATTACCATAGGATTTTTGAGAATTTTTCTTGGTTATCTAGGCCACTGACTAAGTTAAATCGAAAATCTATTATGTTAATTTGGACAAAAGAATGTGATGATTGTTTTATAGAATTTAAAAGAAGAATGGTGAATTCCCCAGCTTTGGCACTGCCTTCCATAAATGTTGAGTTTTTTATTTATAGTTATTCTTCATTGAAAAGACTTGGTTGTGTAATTATTCATAATGATTAGGTAATTGCTTATTCTTCACTTCAGTTGAATCCTCATGATTTAAATTACTATACACATGATTGGGAATTTGTTGCTGTTGTTTTTTCTTTAAAAATTTGGAGGACTATCTTTTATGCAGTAAAGTGTGAAATATATACTGATAAAAAAAGTTTAATGTATATATTCACTTAAAAATAGTTTAACATGAGACATAGGAGATTTTTGTAATTAATCAAGGATTATGATTCCAGGATCCTTTACCATATGGGAAAAATAAAATAAAGTGGATGATGCTTTGAGTCTAAAAAGAAATGCTTCATTAACCATAATACATATGGAACGAGATCCACTGGTTTCTTATTTGATGAACTTTGGAATAGAAGTTGTTGGTGTAGAAAATTATTCTGTTTTGTTTAAGATGTCTGTGATATCGTCTCTATCAGAGAGAAATAAAGAAGCGTAGAAGGAAGATAATGACTTGCATAAAAAGGTAAAGTTGGTTCAGAAGGGTGAGTTTCCTGATTTTAACTTTGATAGTGATTGTGTTTTGAGATTTGGAAAGAGATTATTGGTGCCTTGTGATTCACAGTTGAAGAATGAGTTGTTATGTGAAGCTCATAGTTCCCCATTTTCATCTCATCCTTGCTGTAAAAAGATGTATAGATATCTTTGGTAGTATTACTAGTGGGATGGAATGAAAAGAGATATTGTTGATTTTACTGTGATGTTTTTTTCCTTTTAAGCAGGTTAAAGTAGATCATGAGTTACTGAAAGGGATAGTTCAGTCTTTACCAGTGCCAGAGTGGAAATGGGAAAATATATCCATGGACATCATTGTGGGATTACCAAAGATATCTCAAGGCAACAATGCAATCTGGGTTACTATTGATCAATTGACTATATCGTGTCATTTCTTTCCTATTAACAATACTTTGTCTCTAGATTAAGTTTCTCGAAAGTATATTAATAAGATATTCAGGTTTCATTGTGTTCCCCTCTGCATTTTATCTAATTGTGATCAATAGTTTACTTCTATATTTTGTAAAGGCCTTCAAAAGTCATTGGGAACTGAATTAAATTTAAGAAAAAAATTTCATCCACAATTAGAGGGAAAGTTAGAACAAACAATTCAGACCTTGGAGGATATGTTACATTTTTGTTCACTAGATTACTTGGGATGTTAGGACCAACATATTTATTTGGTTGAATTTTCTTAGAATAACAGCTTTCATTGTAGTATACAAATGGCTCTGTTTGAAGCAATATATGGAAAGAAATGTCAAACTCTAGCTGTTTGGGATGAAAGATGTGAAAGGAAGCTAATGGGACCAAAATTGGTAGAAGAGATGGTAGAGAAATTTCAGTTTATTTACAAGCACATGAGAAGAGCTCGGATAAGGTAGAAAATTTATCCGGATAACTAGAGGAAGGATCATTCTTTTGAGGTAGGTGATCATGTATTTTTTAAAGATTCTCCATGGAAAAGTGTGATGCGTTTTGTTAAGAAAGGAAATTTGAGTCTGAGGTTCATTGAACCCTGTGAAATCTTGGAGAAAGTTGGATCAGTTTCCTATAGAGTTGCATTACCTCCATGTTTTTCCCAGGTACACAATGTTTTTCATGTTTCAATGTTGAGAAAGTATATGCCAGATCCCCCTCATGTTTTGAGGCTAGATGTAATTTAGTTGGAAGAGAATCTCTCTTATGAGGAACAACCAGTCCAGATTCTAGAACTAAGAGAGAAATTATTTTGGAATAATTTAATTCACCAGGTAAAGGTTTTGTGGAAAAACCAAATGGTTGAAGAGGCAATGTGGGAATCTGAAAATGCTTTGAGGGGTAAATACCCCCATTTAGTTGATATGTGAATAAAATTACAAGGACACAATTTCCAAAAGGGGGAAGGATGTGACATCCCAGGTAAATAAACAAATATTTCATTTAAATATTTATTAATATTTGTGAATATATATTAATTTTACTTTAAAGGGGATTTCTATGTTCGATGGAGTACCCAATATGAAACAACCGGTTTCTTTTGAAATCATACGTTGTAGACTAATAATATAATATTATTATTTTAAATTGTAGTTAACGCCTAGCCGTTGTACTGGGAAGAATGAATAGAACAAACAAAAATATGATTATACATGTTTGTTAACTGTTTTTACCTTAATCAAAAAAATATTAGAGGCTTTAAATAATAAAGAATCTGATTTTAAGCATAAATACTCAAATATTCATTAAAAGGTCGATTTACCACATTTTGATGGAGAACTTTATTTAAATATTGTATTGGTCACTTTTATATGTTATATTTGACAAAATAATATTTTTCTTTATAATCAGGACATTAAAATGTACATTGGATAAAATTTTGGTATTTTTTTGATAAAATTTATTTTTAATGAATATTGAAAAAATACTGTATTCTAATTCAAAACATCCTTTTAATCTAACTTATTTATATGGATAAATTATCTTTTTAATTGGTTTTAAAGTTTAATTAGATTATTTTTTTATATATAATCTACTGTTGGTCATTGGAAGTAATTTTACTATGAAATTGGACATAAATATTTGTCAATGTTTTGATAGTTAATATTTCTATAAAACACGCCTTTTGTTTTGACAATGATAATTAATTTTAAAACAATTTCTACCACTTATGTGTTTTGAATTTGGAAAAATTTATTCCATATTAGTAATTAGGAGGTACAAACTTGTGTAAATAGGTAACTTTTATTTATAGACATTATGAGTATTTATTTTAGTAAAAATTTTATTTACCATGGTTAAAGGATAAATCTGGTAAATAAGGGTAAAAAAATTATTATAATAATATAAAATTATCCTACAATGTGTCCTAATCCTATTAGTCGATAAATATTCGACCATGGTCATACTTGGATCAATTTTGGGACCCCAATGATCTACTTGAGGATGATAATTGCACTTTATATTAATTATTTTAAAGTAAAGACAAAATGACATAAACCAATATCTTTTAGTAAATCAATTTATACATGGGGTTATATAAGTTATTTATTAGACTATAAATATTAATTAGAAATATAAATATATTTCCTAAATTATGAATTTTTTTTATAAGTTTAGGCATCATATAAATTAAATTATTTATGACACAATAATGATGTAGTGTTTACCTCATTAATAAATTATTTAAGTAAATAAGACTAGAAAGATAAAAATAATATAAAAAACCTATCCAATTGTCATTGGATAATTTTATTTCGATCATGAGTTTTCTTAACTTCGACTTTAATGACATTTGTACCGTTATAAACCAAAAATCATTATATAATAAAAAAATGTTTTCACACTTTCCTAATGAGCCCCTCCCCCCCCTTATAAAAGGACACAACTTTTAACCCGTTCCTCACACCTCTTAAGATCCTTGAATCATCCATCCCAAGACCAAATAAGATCTCACGATAACTCTCTTCTACCTTTAATTTTTACCTTAGGTAGTAGGAATTTCAAGAAATCCTTTTGGTTAAAACCAAAGGGAGTTATCCGAATTAAAGGTAACAATTTCTCTTAAATTCTTTTGTTTCATATTGTTTTATATTACCTCTACAACATCTTAAAATCTTTTTATTCATTTATTTTATGAAACAAAAAGTTTCCTCAATATACTATGTTTTTTATATGGTAATTATTCATACTAAATTTACACACACCTCCGTCTAATGGGTAAAAACATACTGTTTCTGTGGACGTTGAACTACTGCCTCACAAAACGATGATTATTCAAATATCTCCAACCTCCTCTCATAGTGGCCATTATTATGGAACTTTATTTATATATTATATTTATTATATTTATATTGTTTATATTTTTATTTACTATTCATTTAATGAATACCTTTATGGTTTCCCTATTGGGTAAATATGATAATCTAAATTGACGAATTGTAGACTACCGCCCCCTCAAAGTGATATGACTCATTCATGCCTTATGTGGATCGTATAAAAGGTAGAATTAATAAAATTTTATATAATATTATACTGGAATTATAATATACTTTTGTTTCATTAATTTTTTATTCTATTACAATACGAAATAGAAATTGAAGTAGCATTCATTCGTAAGTACAACTTACAGTCTCGATGAATGGTGTATTTCATTTCTTATCTCCAAATATTATGTACCATTATAAATAAATGTATGTACTGGATATATATGATATATTTGATATCTAAATATTGAATATAATAGTTGATCTAATGAACTTCTGAGCACATGAAAAACATGTAATAATAAGAAGTCCATTTTTGACTCAAGTACCAAATATGGACAAAATGACAACTATTAACTTAAATGATTACATAATGTTTATAACATGGTAATAATTTATATAAAAGAAATAATAAACTTGAAAAATGTTCTTAATAATGAATAAATTAACTTTAGTTTATTATTAAGGACATTAAAGAATGAAAGGTTCAAGTGAGACACGAGGTAAGGGAACTTCTTAACCCAATTCCCATTCATTGGGTTAAAATTAAACTTATTGATTATTCCATGCTATGATTATGTGAGATATATATTTTAATAACCTATCTTGTATTTATACATTATGAATGCATAATTATTGTGAAAACACATAATCGATCTATTTTATTTTAAAAAATGATC
Source organism: Viscum album (assembly GCA_963277665.1). Lineage (NCBI taxonomy): Eukaryota > Viridiplantae > Streptophyta > Magnoliopsida > Santalales > Viscaceae > Viscum > Viscum album. Next base: position 495,124,451 of record OY728151.1, on the reverse strand, counting down.
TTTGTAAGGGACTTCATCTCAATCTCCTTTTGTTAAGGCATATTATGTTTCAATACAATACATTATTTTAAATGCTATATAAACACCTTTCACTTTTTATTTCATTAAAAGGGAATATTTTTCTATGAACTATTTAACTAAACTAAAAATAATAATTTTTCTTTTAACGTAAGCGGTGACAACAACCTTCAGCCGCCACGCGTATTATTTGATCTCTGGATTCTATAACAAGTCATAATTTTCATAAATGGAAAATTATTACAAAATAATATTTTAGGTATTTTGGAATTTAAAATTGTTTTGATAAAGGATTTTTTATGTCAATACATTTAAGCGGTATATTGTGATTGAAATGTGGAAATGTTTTCCTTCCTTTATATTTTTTGTATGCGTTATGATTTAATAATGGTACTTAGACATTTGACGGGTGGTTATGTGATAAACAAAATGATGGGTGGTGCCATGATAAACCAGGACAGGGGGTTATGTTATAACATACAATGAATTGGGTGTGGATGTTGGCCTTATGGCCATTCCATTTAGTGATATGTGTGGAATTCGACCGTATGGTTATTCTATTTATGTATGTTTATGTCCAAAGTTACTTTTATCTGTTCTGCGTTCTTTATTTTGGTTTTATGCTAGTATTTTTGTTAAAAAATGGTAAATAATGATTTTTTATTCAGTGAAGAGTATTTATAACTTCATAAAAGTGAAAAGTTTTACTTATGATAATGTATTCATGGTTTACTTGTAGTTTTGGAAAACTAACAGTTTTCCTTCTTTGTGTATCCCTTACAGATCTTTTTATGATCATCCCATGTTTTTGAAATGTTTTTTAAAGGGAATAAAGTGTAATGAGGTCAAGGATGAGATGATGGAAAACTCATGCTGTCAAAAACATGGAACTAGATATGAATATTTTTTTCAAGAATTTTTATTTTGAGAAAAATGGAAACTGGGTAGACGTATGTAATATTTTAGTTTTTATGTATATGTTATGACCTAATTTTAAAGCTCTACTCCTAAAAAAATCTTCAATGTGAATTATTTACTTAATTCAAGAATATGAAATGTTTAAGGCTGGGTTCTTGTAATCTCTTTAATGTAGATTCATTCTATTCCCTTTTCTGAACACTACAATGAAATATCTAGGTTGTGGTCTAATATGGTGGGATAGTCTATGTTCACCTAGATGGATTATTGAACACTATATTAATGTGATATTATCATCATGAATTCTAAGTATATCCCAACCCACATAAAATATGGCACAATAAGTTGTTGAGAAGAAACTACTCTAACATGGTGCTAAGACTTAACATATTGACAAGTAAATAAGCAAGAGAGAAGTTGTTAAAATCTGTACTTCATCCCAGGCCACCAAAACAGTTGTATATGGTCATGTATCATATTTTTTTAACTCCGATTTACCTACAATGAATATGTATGAAACTCTCTCGTAACATGATCCCAGAACAGAATTGGAATGATCATTCTTCCTCTAAAAATAATTTCAGGATTCCCACTTATAGAAAATCCATTAGGAGCTTGTAAAATTGATATATTGGTATTTAGGGTCCATGGTTAGTAACCCAATTTTTTGCCTCACTGACTCACTAAAATAGTATAGGGGTGATAATAATATAAATGAGGTAAGATGATCCGTCCCCATAAAAATAAGATAACTACAATGAGGTCAATTGCTTTGACACCTTGTTCAATGAATGAGAACAAGATCTGTTGATGAGAGAATCTATTACCATGCTCCGCTTCGATGGAGTATAACCAAATTTGATTTCTAATCATCTAGTAACACCATAAATCACCTTTTAATAATGTTAATAACCTATATAGAAAAAAAAATTCATGAAACTCTTGTGACTATAATAGATAATAAATAGTTATCCCATTGGATAGTGTCTCCACATCATTAGTATGGATACTACCACTAATAACCCATGATCTTGGATCTTGTATTTCTTCTATCAGGGTCTCAAGGGATATGAAACATAATAAACCACTTCATGACTCTTCATTAGAATAGATCCAATCCCTATTCATGATACATCAATGAACACTATGTACTCAACATCCTCATTTGGAAATATCATGATGGGAGTTCTTGTCAATATCTACCTCAACATACGAAAATCCAGCTAGCACAACTCTATCCACATTGAAGGCATACCCATTCAAGAAAAATATATCATGAAAGAATATATCTATGATAAATTAGGTATATATCTTTGGTAATAGCTTACCAATCCATGGAATCTCTACACCTATGTCACACTCTTGAGTGGATCCTTAGATAACACTGCCTTGATATTTTCTGGATCCACTTCCAATCTATATATTGAGATAATGGGTCTGATGGAAGTGGACCTCTAGAATGTATACCATTTATTTAGAGAGAATTATTTAATGTTGGTTCTTTCATAGTACGTCCAGAACAATCCTTAGGTATCTTGTGTTCTCCTTATGAGATGCTGATTACAGTAGGATATCATTGAAGAAGACTACAATGAACCTGTTTAAGAAAGGACGAATGAAATAATTCATGATTACCATTATCACTTCCAGGGTATTAATTATGAAAATAGATATCAACAAGTACTCAATGAAACTATAGATATATCAAAATGTTGTGGTTATTATATATTATCCATTTATTCGTAGATGGTGAGAGACTTACCTGAGGTAAATCATCAAGAAATTTCATTCCCATCATATCTTGTAATGTTATTCTGGAAACATCTTATATTATTTCATATATATCAACCTTTTACCATTGTGTAGAACAATTCATAACTCTCTATCTTGGTAGTGAGTAAATCTTGGAACATCCTTAGGGATGATACCCTTGTACTACACCACCAATTCAAGAAACTAGTTACTCATAACATCCATACTACCATGTGTCAATCCATACAACTAAGGAGTTATTTTCTACCACATCATATACCTGATTCCATCTAGCTATTCCGGGGGATCATTTTCATCCAAAAAGGAAATCTTAGTCCCATTACTACAGACACACTATATCATTCACTAAAAACCATCAATATTGTAATGAATTATCAATAACTAGTACATACCTAAGATTATTTTTTGGGTAATTATCATTCAAACAAAAAGATCCCAAATAAATACATCCTTCATTAGTTAGGTCAAAATTTTTTAACAAGATTTTCACCACTAAGTCATCGCCGATATGATTCTCCATGTGTAAGGGTCGATCCAAGGAATCAAATAGAATCCTTAAGCCTTAAAAAAGTATGTGTCAAGGAATTAATTACTATAACATGTGTCCATAAATACAATAGAAAAGGATTAAATGACATAGATTGTAATTTATATGATTTCAATTTCCTCTAGGTTGTATGATTTGACTTCTTACTGTTTTCCCCTTTATTTCGATCCATATTCCTTATCCCGGCATGGGAAACATGGTGGTGGTGATGGGGACATGTTGAAGTTCCTACCAACTCCTCTTAATCTATTAGTTATTCTATCACATCTTACTCACTATAGAAATATTTTTTCCCATCACTTCCACTCCCTCAATCTTCAATCCATGGTCTCCCTATTAGCTGTATGGTGGGTTGGACAATCTCGAAAAAAATGTACGAAATGGTAACATGAGTAGGAAACCATATATATGGTCTGAATAGACCCATCATATGATCATTAAACCCTATAAACTCTATATTGGGACCTCTTACATAAACATCATGAATATCCAGGTCAATGAGACTAATATAGGATCCCTACCACCAGGTTCCCTACTTCTGCATACCCACTACCGGCATCCACTGGTTGTATCTTATTAGCCAAGAAACTATCCACCAAAATATGCTCGATCTATCACCCCATTATAACTATGAATGCATAGAAGGATAAAAATTTATTAATGGTCTATAAAATTACCTTTCTCTAGAGTTTTATCCTTGAAGAACTGATCAAAAACCACAACCACTGAGTATATAGAGAGGTTGGTAAACCTCGATAAATACTCATCTATTATTGTGCTACCCTTATAGAACTGTAAAAGATCTTAGATACATTCCACCCTCATCTTATCTAGTGATAACTCCCCTATGAATACATTCTCAATCCTGTACAATGAAATAGTCACCTCATTGTATGATTGAGTCACCAAACTCTACCATTTTTGTGTTGATCCAGGAAGAAGACCACAAATAGGACCACCATATCATCAACTGGTTTCCTGACAAGAGGATAAAATTGGTTCAACTCCACATGCAAGTCCTTATCCTCTTGTGGGTCAGGAAAACATATGAACATAAGGGGTATTTATCACTAAAACATTAATGTTCAATCATCTTATTCACCTTATCTTCCGGTACTACAGTTACCATGTGTTTCTCTACAGGTGCTTTTATATATGTTTCACCACCTATAAGTAACATCTCTGAAACTGGTCCATGTGATAATGCCTCATCACATAGGGGATTATTCTCATGATCATGATGCTAAATCTCAAATGGAATATGTCACTGAGGCATCCTAAAAGTAAAAACGATGTACCATTGTCAATGATTATATCTGGAGAGTAGGATCAATATGAAATTTTAAACCAAAACCCATTTCTATATGATTTGTGCCCCATTTTTTTCCCAGCAACTAGTTTTCTCATATACTAAGTCAAAATGAAGATAATCAGTGTCCTGGTGTACGGATATGTCAATCATCGCACCATCACATGAGTATCTAGCCTGAAATATGACCTAAAAACACTTCTCACTTATTACCCATATCAATATCGAAGACCCTAGACATATGGTAGAACCAATCACACTAATATCACTCCATCATGACCCATACATAAGTGTTATGTGTCGTGGTTTCCCAATTAATCCTCCAATAGTTCAGGGGTGGGAGAGTAGTGATGATTGAGAATATCAGAAACATGGGAGGCCATAGCCTATGTACATGTATAGATATGCACGCATCTCCAATTCCACACAATTTTGATATGAAAAAATCAAACAACTATTCATGTATAAGTCTAAATCCCACAAAAAGATTACGATTGGAATTAAGGACAATAAACAAATAACAATACAATCCCCCCACAATGCGTTTAAAAATATCACATACTGAATTTAATACTAGGGACTGCTGTGAAATTGAAATAGGAACACAATTCGGTCTGTCCCATCTGATTAAACATTATATTCTCCCAGACCATATTTAAGGAAATCAAATGGTTGATCATTTTCACAAGAAATGATAGGTGTAGGAAAACCTCGTGTAGGGGTGTGTATAAAAATACCATGTCAGACACCCTGAAACCACAACTCATTCAAAATTTATGTATTGCAATATATACACTACTATATCTCTATTGAAGATATACCAAGATTATCTATATATACTAAACAAATAAACATAGCCTAATAATATGTTAGAACCATAATTCCAGTATAATATTTTATCTAGAATATTCACTAAAGACCTCATCGGTGACAACACACTCTTGAGTCTTATAACACTGATGATGTCCATCTGATAGGTAGTGCCCGTTGGGTCTCACCATTAGCAGTACAATCTAAAGGTCTAAGTAGATATTATAAATATATGAATATCTCATACATGTCCATGGGGTATGCTAACAAATCAATTTTGATTAACCTAATAATTAGAGGATTGGCGCCCACATTTTGTTATTCATAACTATACCATCAAATACACCATGGGAATGAAGAGGGATATAAGATCTCACTCCAAGACCCATGGAGGGATTCCAAAAACTCAATCGATAAAGTTTTTCTAAATTGATCTATGTTCTATGTGTAGGTGGAGATTCTATAATCATACCTAGGGGAAGGATATGTGGAATGAACCCAAACAAAACGCATCAAATATATAGAGGTTAAGGTCTCCAATACACGTTTTTAGGAGTAAATTATAATTATTCATTGCATGTTGTGTCCCCTGACCCTAGGTGTTACCTGTATAAATATCCCATGTATCATGATCAAGTCTATGTAAAAGTACCTGGAATGTTAGCCGCCCATATACTATTCCAATATAATAGTACATAACTATGCATATATAGATTAATCAGGTCAAGTATGTGTGGGAGTATACTATATGCTTGTGATCGTCTAATACAACCTGAGTATGATTACTTTTTTAGGTTCATGTTGAGTTCACTAACGTCAAAAATCCATGTGATAGGGTCACACACTGTGTGATACCTGTCTCCCTCCCATAACCATATCCTCCGCTAGGAGGATTCCACATGGTATGTTTTGTTGAGTTAAATTCCATCTAGTTTGGTATTTACACGAATCCTATTTATGTTTCCATATGACTTATCTAGAACAATGGACACTTTTATAGTTCAACATCACCTAAAAAATTGTGTAAAATCATCTATTGAGCCTTTTTATTCATTATTAACAACATATATCCCTTTTATTTGTTTGAAGAATATTGTGAAACACTATTCATCATTATGCATCTAAGTGCGATAAATTTGGTATCCAAAACAATCAGTTCAATCACCACTCCAATCGTGACAACACCATCATGTAGTTCCAATACTTGATCTACAATTTTGAACAATTGCTCCAAGAATCTGGTGCACAATGTTTTAATTTCTCGTATATGTCAAACTACTTTCCCAATAAATAATTTCCATGATGAACAAATAATCAGGGGAGAATAGAATAACTAAAAACATTATTAATGATTCATGGCCAATGTTCATGTTCACCAGGATAAATCATAATTATAATGAAAATGAATAATTATGAATCACAAAAAAATTGTCCCAAAATAACCCTGAAAATAAAATCATCCTAAAAGATGACCATAATACAAATCAATATGGACGTTCATTGTTCAATGTTAATCAAAAAAAATAAGAATTTGGAATGTAAAAAATAAAATAATATCTAAATGTTTTTTCGATATATTATTGATGAAGAATGATGCATCAGCATTTTTTTGGATAGATCCGTTGATTCAATCTCACGTTGATCATTGATCAATGATTCAGCATAAGTTCATCTGAGATATATCCTCTAAAGAACTCTCTAATGGATCTAGGTTAATGTGGATAACCCTAATTTGTTTTATATCAGCCTACTTAATGATAGTTTAATTTTTTCATAAACGTTGTTGAAATAAAATATATTATTTTATTATTTTATTCATTTCCAAACCGATGAGAACTTTTCAAAAAACATCCCGTACAGAGAAAAGTTATGTCATTCCAAGGTGGAAACCTATGTTCTAAACTCAACTATACCATCCGATTTCTGATCCATGCCACATTTTAGATGATATTCCACTTTTATAGGAATTTATTATTTGAGGGATAATTAATATAGTTAATATATCTCAATAATTTATTTCAGGCATATTGAGGCTCAGAATCGCATGCCTTGTCATAGCTTTATCTGAAAAATAATCTACACAATAACATAAAATAATACATGGAATGTCTGATTCATTAAAATTTCCTTATGATATTTTATTGTAATAAATTATGATTACTGTAAATAAGAATTAGATCTCTCCCCTTTATTATGATTCAATATCTGTTGGTTTTGAGGAAAAAAAGAATGCAATATATAGAAGTGTCTATTATGACATGAATTTGTGGGAGTTTTTAAAGACCCATTCTGTATTAATATATTACTCTCATTATTGAAAACATTCCTTTTATATGAATGAGAAAGTGTTTTTATAATTACTATGTTGTCTGAATTCTCCAAATATGTAAACTGAAAAGGGTTTTTAAATGTACTGTAAAAAAATATTCTCATTACATCATGTATTAAAAAAGGTTACTACTATATTTTCAAATATAATAAGATGATTAGAAAATTTATCAAAATTAAATATCTTGGATTTCTTATATTTGGGGTATGGAGAAACAATTTTCAATTTGGTTTCTTCTCTATAGGTTGAGGACTATACATTCTCATCTTTCTTGGAGCTTGATTTTATTGATGGGCATTGTATGTATATTCAGTATGTTTCAAAACATCCAAATGATGTTTTAAAACGTATAATGAGTGTATATCATTGAATTAGTTCGGGATAAATAATAGTGTTAATGATTTAAGTATTGTATAATGGAATCATAAATAAAAACAAGCTATGCATGTTTTTTATGTTTCTAGTGATTTGATATTAAAGGAAACCAAGGGATGGTTTTATTTAATGAAATAAAGATAAGGGGATGAATATCAATAATTACATTTTTTATTTTAATGTTTATATGATTATGATGAAAATAAATGGTCCAAAAATAATTTGAAATAGGATTAAAAAACTAAATGTAATAATTAATTACTTTATTAATGTGTTTGGATTTAATAATTCATGATGATTCTGTTCTTCTATGAGATCTAGTTCACAATACATTAGTGGTTTCATCCAAGGGTCTTCTAAGATGATTAATATAATTGAGTCTATTGATATTTTTCCTCTCATAGTGTATATATGTTCTATATTTATTCATATGTTTTTTGATTGTGTAAGATACACCACCTTATATGAATGGATTTCCAATCACCATATGTTTTTGAGTATTGGTGTTTTCCACAACATCCATAATGGTGAGGGAATAAATTCATTACTTATCGATGTTCCCTACTCTCTTTTAAATGAATCACAACGTGTATGTGTATAGAAGATTTAATTGATCAATCTAAAGGGTAAATATCTATAAAATATTTGATGGGAGTCAGTTTCACTTTACATGATAGTGTAGGTTGTAAAAGAATGTAGTTATATTATGTACATGTATTTCAACTATTGTAATATATGTTTATGATAGGTGTAATTTCATGCGATATAGTGAATTCAATTAATACGAATAATAAATGATATATAGTTGATTTTTGACACACTAAATAGTTATGGTTGAGATGTTGTATTGAAATGTAATATAGGATATAGGATAAAATGCAGTTTAAATGCATGGGGTTCATGATGAATCATTGTAGGTTTGAGAGAACATGATTATCTATTTTAGGGTGTGAGATAAGCATACTACTTATTATGTGGAATCAAATTACCTTTGTTTTATATATACATTGATATATAATGACATAGAAATATTCATTACATAGTGAGTGATAAATGGTAAGGATGATATATTTTTTTACTTTTCTAATTAACATACTGATTTTATTTGTTTATTCACTGTTCTATATAATGAAAACAACACATTTTTCATGTGTTTTTCTCAGGGAGTATCCTATTTGGTAAACATTTATTAACACCCCATGTATATTTTTTTAATCTGTTGGAACTAGAGAGTGATTAAGTTAATAATTTCCATATATATGTGGTTGTTTAATAGAGGATATAGTTCATGGTTTCTACCTAGATTTATTTTTCAATTGATTCTACCGTGTATGAAATTACCGTTATGTATTGGGAGGGATAAATCATCTTTTGGATGAATTTTTAGTGGATATGATATTATATAATGTCACTAAATTTAAAAAAGGAGGGTAATGAATACAAATTTTCTCTATTCACAATACCATGGAATATTAGAGGAAGGTTTTGGTGGTCACTCCTCATTATTACTGGCCTAGGTGAGAAACGACGATAATGAGAGAGGTTTTGTGATAGAGTGGTATACATAGTGATGGTTTAGAGAGAGTAAAAAGGTTTTGGATATTCACATTTATTAATTTAATATGTTATTAGGGAATGGATATTTGTTAGAAATAGTTTGTGATATATGAAAATGATATTATTTAAGATAGGTTTATTTATGGAACATAAATTTTTATTGAAGGACCATCATATTTAATGAAAATTTAAATAGATGTGATGCTTCAGGTAGTGTAATTTTTTTTATAAAATTAATTTATTATATTATTTTATACATGTTTATGAATTTGGTATATATTAAGAATTAATATAAAATATTAACTAATGAAAAAATATTATATATAATATATTCAATGTTTATGAGACTATAAAGGTCTACTATTTTTGATCTATTGATATAGTTAACATAGTAGTAAATAACATAATGATGACGATCAATAGAATGTATAACAATACCACAATGTTAATGGGATTAAAGATTTTGAAAAATAGATGAAGATGATTTAAATGGTTTATCAATGAGTCATATAAAATTATGAGGGATCCATTTCACATCATGTGGTCAAGGGTTAGTTTTAGGACATCCATTTATATTCCATTTCTTCTATAATTAGAGGGATTACTAGATTCAATTAGTAGTTTTGGTACTGCAAAGGGCATCTAGGAATTGGTCGTCCATATATTTTATGTTTGATGATATCTTATATTTTATGTGGGATATTTCATTAAATTTTTTCAGGGATGAGAATATTTTTTGACCATGAATGAGGAATTGTAGTTTGAGATTACTACTCTTTTCTTGGATAACATCTTCTTATAGAATATGATTTTCAGGTTTATGATCATCATACATTATTAATCAATCATTTTTCATGATTTAAATTATATGGTGAGGAAATTTAGGGAGTATTTACATCCATACATTAACCACAAAATCACCAAATTCATTTATATGAAACATATAATGGTGCTAAAAAAGGAAAATTTTATGAAGAGTAAATATGATCATAATAGATCTAGTATGAAAAATATTCATCACAACACTTTTTAAAGTTATCTATTTACATAAGTTCTTAGTTTCTCTCCCCATTTATGATTCATATAGAAATTATTTTATTATGTCCATGTCCATCCCATTTCATTTGGGGTTATAGTTCTCAAACCCCTTATGAGTGATCATGCTCCTTTTTCATTCTTGGTAATCAAAATAATGAGTTTTGGAACATCCATGGTAGTATGTTTGGCTTATATCACCCCTTTAGGCATAGTTAATTTAATAGTTTTTCCCTAGGTAACACCACATGTAGTATACTCCAACTATTTAAAAAAATGATATGGGTGAGGTAGAGGAAACCCTAATGATTCCACTATTAATTTCGTATAATAAATAAAGCACCACCATAGATGCAGATTCAATCAAGGGAAGAGAGTTCGTGGTAAGATTCATGCCTTATGGATTCTTGCCCCGACTGACCCATATTTTCATCTAAAATATCATATTATATTATTCTATTGAGTTATATAAACTATTCCATTTAGGACCTATAAAATCCATAGATACACCCACCCTTTTCCAGGCATTGTCACTAGAGGAAGAGAGGATTCTATTTCCATTATAATTTACTTCATAAGTTTTTTGAATGATATAGAATATATGATATTTGTATATATATGACTTGATGGTAGTTGGACATCTCTTTTTATGATATTTCCAATTTTTATGGATACAAATAAATTATATCATTTTAAAAATTGATTTGTTTTGTTTAGTTTAAGATTTTTTTTGATTTCATTACGATGAACCCAATATTCTTTGATACATACAAATAGAAATAAATTTATCATAATAAAGAAAACATCAATTTGTTTAGATGTGTTCAGAGTCTAAAATATCCTTAATGATCTGCTTGATTTAGAATTCATGAGAGGATTGGATGGTGGTGCTTCACCATGTTATGAATCTTACCAATGGTGATGCAGACACACTCTTAATTAGTGAGTGATCCCAACATGAGGTAGAGAATTATTTTACATGGATTATTTCTTTATTTTCTATCCCAGGATGAAAAAAATAAAATCATATATTAGATTGACTTTAAGGATGATTGTGTTGTGGGTGAGGACCTATTTAACTTTAATTTATAAAAATTATATATGTTTTTTATATTTATATTCATTTTCATTCTAATGGTGATGAATGATTATATCATAAATAACATTCATTGATAAATAATCAATGTTTTTTGATCATTTATCCCCCTTTTCATCACATGATTTTCTCTCTGTATTCATATGGCCATTGGTTCAATGAATACCTCATATTCGAGTAATTATGTTACCGTTCATTAGTATATAAGATCAATTCAATGGGTGTAGATTTAAATATAGTGTGTAATAAAGAAGCACCGAGAATGATGGATGATGAGAGATTTATTTGATCTGATTGAAGGTTTCTTATTTTTTGGTTTAGTAGAAGACATGGAATGCAATGTAAATAATTCAATTATCTATTGGATTTGGTTGTTGGGTTTTGTAAATAAAAAGCAGGGAGGCCCATTCTCTCTCAGATCAATAGATTATGGTAAGTATACAACTGTAAATTTTAATATAGAAGTGAAAAACATAATTGATATTATGAAACTCTATAATATCATAGACTGCATAATATTGAATCAAAATTAAGCATGCCATATAATCCATTTTCTCTACCCCCTAGGATTATATATAGAGAAAACATCTCACAAAATGTGACTTGATGTTTAAAACCATACATTTTCTCAAGAAGTATATGGAAATGGACATGGACAGGAACATATTCTTTGGTAGGTAAAATGGGCATGTCCTGGTGCATAGAAATGGGTATGGTGACAGTACATAAGAATTTCCACTTGTACATGGGAACAAGTAGAGGAACATGGGTATGATTGGTATTAGATATAAACCCAATGTATCACCTATATATGATGCCTATGTCCTCTATGGTAGTATAGGGACCTTATATTCCTCAATAAAGAAAAATTTAGGTTTGTTATACTTCCATTATCTATCAATTTGAGGGTACAATGTAATATTATGTCCTAATCATAGGAATACAATTCCCTCTATGTATTATTTATTAGATTAGTTAGTAGTATACATCCATAAGTCATATAGTGGGATCCTCTATCACATCATTCTCTTTTTGTGACATTTTAAAAATTATCGTGACCAACATAAGCATGGGTAAAAAAATCTACCCAGCTAGTTAATCTAGTTAGGGTTCACAGTTTCACCCATAGTCCCTCAGAGTGATCCCTTATCTATTTATTATTTTCTTTTTAATTCTATATAATAATCTTCATACGAGATATGGCCTATATTTTTTCTATGACCAACATGCATGGTTAGTGGATCCGTCATTTAAAAGTCTGATCTTTTATGTTTTACATCATCTCCTAGTTGTTCTTCGAGTGGTCTCTTATTTTTTATTGTGAATATCTATATTCAAGTGAGTAACTTTTTACGAGACATGGGATTATAATACTATAAGATTGATATCATTAGTTAATTATAACTTATAGAGTGAGATATCCTAGATGAGTGTTTCCTTCAATCATCTAATAGAATCACTTGGTTTACATATGGTTTCCTCTATATGATTTTTTTTCAACCATTATAGTTGTAGGATGACCCATCAATCTTTGTTTAGTTGTGAATGTGGAGATATAATTTCTCTCTTAATTTGGTCTTTATGTTGTATGAATCAATGTTATTTTTATTTTTGATATCCCATATTCTAATTGAAATTCCTCTGTGATGATGAGTTGACTACTGTTTATTCATTATATTTAGTGATTTCATAGGGTCCTTTTGGTTATTTTTTAAAAAAAACCTGCATCGGACCTTCCCAAAAATGTCATTTCTTATTACAATGACTATAATCTTGATAGGGAATTTAGAGGAATAATAGAATATAGAAAATATTTTTATAGAATAGTGTGAATGAGGTTCATACCACTTTTTCATTTGAATGATATCTACACCATCTTAGTAATATGAACTATCATGACAATTTCTGTTAGTTTTATTTGCCCATTTTTCATTATATACTATGTGGTTCTAGGAGTGTATATTTTTTTTTGTATTCAAGAAGTGTTATCAATTTTAATATTTTACCTTTTTATCATTTTATGGTGTCAGAGATGTGTGAATATATACAAATATCAAATGATAGGGCCACACATTTATTTGATATTTCTTTTTTGTGTTGGTCAATTGCTCCTGACCTATTAGATGTGGCCTTGGGTTTTTCACTATCGACTTATCGCCGCCTAGGTTAGCCCTAGTCATTTGGTTCCTGAAAAGATATGTATCAAAATTTTTATTATTTTCACCCGAATTCATTGATTATGACTCTTATTCCCAAAATCTATATTACATATATCATTGGGGAATATTTATCATTTAATGGCACTAAATAATATTTTATTGGTAAAATTCATCATTTATCATTATATGTGGATACATATATTTTATATTCAAATATAATTATTTATCAAAATTCATTTATCAATATAAAATTACATATATAATTTTGATTGGATAATGTCATAGTTATCCCTAGTGAATTATTTGAACATTTCATTTTTAAATATTAAAACTCAACCAATGAGCCCTTCAAAATTCAATTATAATTGGAAAATAGAAAAATGATTATTCATTATAATGAACTTATTCCAACATATTATATATTTATTCCAAATTCACTATTTCATATTTAGGTTGAAATTTGTCTATTTATATTATTTTATCATTTTTAGGGGATTACTTATTTTAGATGATCTTTTTGGTGTTTTTGGGTGAATTATTTTTTAGGAAACTATTTATATGGGTTGATACATTGTGAAAATATACAGAATTGAAATACATTATGAAATTTATTATTTTTATATAATTAGGTTCCAACCATAATAGGAGAGATCACATCATGAACCAATCTAGGAAATATAACTTTTTCTCTAAGATTTATGTTATTCTACCAATATGTTAGGTCATTCAATTAAACATTTTAGGAGGAGGGATTTATTTTATAGGTTATATGAAATTGGAAGTGGTAGGTTGTATTCTTAGATGTTGTGTTATGTCATATAATATCATTAATCATCAAGAATATCGAATATTGTTTATGAAAAATGTAAACCTCTTAGTTTTCTATCACATATATAGATTCATAATGGGTAATTTTTTTAGCCTTGTGGTAGGTGAAAAAACTCTGGTACAATGTTTTCTATCCAAAAATTAAAAGAGTTCCACACACATCACTTATTAATGGGAACCCTTATCATCTCCCATTAAAAAATATACAAAACCGTTTATCTGATATAAAATACCCAAATATTTTAAAAAAATCGATATTTTCATCATGAAATCCTTGTTTTTCCCATATTGACAACTTTGGATGGATTTTGGTTCAAACCTAATGAGATTTCCCAGTGAAGTGGTAACATTCTTCAATGACTGTTTTTATTTCTCATATTCCTCCAACCACATTAATTATTATTAAACCATGTTGATATAATAACCATTATATATATATATATATAAATTTTTATGCTATATTAATGATCTACATCTATATCATCTTCCATCTAATGGAATAAAAAATCTTCTTTTATGTGTGTGGAAGAATACCACCTTGTGAACTGATGTTTTTCATTTTACATCACCACCTATCCTAGGTAGAAATAAATATGGACTAATTTTTCATATATATGATATTTATTATGGTAATATACTTATATAATTATCACATCACATGCACCGTATAACTTTACATATTTTTTTGAATACGATAAAGTCTCCCACAAGTAAGTAGGAAAACCACCTCTCGATGCAATGTGGTTCCTTCACACCATAAATGAAATATAATAAAGTTGGTTCTAATGAATATAGGTGAAATATATATCAATAAAACTATACTATAATGTTATTATTAAATTTAACGTTTTTTTTCTTTAATTTTTTTGTGAAATTCGAAATAACATTTATGGGTATTGATGGCCTACCATCTCTGCAAGAGATGTATTTCATTTTCTATATATAAATTTTATAGATTATATTAAATATATATATAATAAATACATATAACACTTAAATCATGGTTTAAATTATATATATGATGGATCCCATATCAAATTTAGATGAAGAAAAAAGGATAAAAAATCATATCTTACATTAAAATAATGCTATTATTTCTTGAAATAAGGCTTTGATGTGGAATTATTAATAAATGATAATAATGGGACATAATTAAATAATATAAGTGAAAAAATATCAATTCATATTTATGAAATATATTTAAATAAAGATATATTAATTATACATTACTTTTAGAAGTATACGAAAGAATTAGATTCATTAAAAAGGGATTTATATCTCAATATTATATTCTATAAGAGGCATAACATATTCACAATGTGTTTCATTTTTTGGTGTATAAAGTACCCAATTTTTTTATGATTATACTAGATATTATATGGATCTAGATATCCATTTTCTTATCACTCTTTCATGGTGTTTATTGTTCTTATGTTATCAAAGTGGTAAGTGATTATTGTCCCATTTTTCCTTCTTTGAGAAATATGTTCAGTTATTCACTTATCTTATTTTATGAAGAGTATATAATTTCCATTTGAAATTTTATATCATTAATCATATTATATTCATGATTTATGTTTATTAATTAAATTATATTATTTCATGTGTATTATGATTTAATGATACTATAATTTTATGGGATTTATGATTCAATATTATCATTTAACTAGTTGGTTTGTAAATATGTTTCTAATGAAAAATATTTTATAATCCATTTTTTTATAAAACTCAATAAATTTATTCTCCCATGTTTACTTCAAGGGATGATATTTTTTTATTCATTTTCCTGGCATTATATACTCAATATTCCATAATAATATTTTCCATGAAAAACGTCTTTATTTTACTCTTCGATAACAAACCCTTTTTTATTAAAAAACCATGTTTTCTAAATATGTTTTCATATTTTATTAAATTTTATAAATTATTATGTAAATGAAAATTTAACCATTCTTATATTTTTAATAAATTATTTATATGTAATATCCATGTTGTTTTCCATATCATGCTGGTTGTTCTTTTATTAAAAAATTGAGACTAATATTTTTTTTAATGTGTATGAAATGAATAATATTGAATTATATCATGAAAATTCTTGTTTTAAATTTTCCAATGTATTTTTGAAAGAAAATTTTCTAGGAAAACATTCTTACAAATGTTCTATGTTTTTAAAAAAATCATAATGAAATGGATATTTTTCTTGAAGAAATATTTTGAATGATCTTTATTGATTCCATATTAAACGTTTATGTTTGTTTTCAATGAAAAATACTTCCAAAATATTATAATAATTTCTAGCTTTAAAAATTTATTTTCTATTAAATTATATTTTATTCATTATATGTTAAATTTTAATTTTTGAAATAATTTTCCATCTAATATTATAAATTTTGATTTTACTTATGACATCCTCTAAATTTGATCCAAATATAAGTTTCCTATTTTTTATCTAAAAGAGTTATGTTTAATATGAAAAGGGTTTGTGAGTTTCAATTACACAGGATACACTAAAGAAAAAATAATATGAAACTCCTTACTTTTTCCACTGGTTGTGATTTTTATGAAATGATAAATTAATATGAAACCTATTTCTTTTCAATATATTATAATACAATTAAATGTTTATCAAACCATTTTTTTCATGGGATAGAATATGAAGAATGTTTTACAGTCTTGTGGTTATCATGTGTATGAATTTTATTATTTGATGGTGGTTACCATTATTATCAAGAATGGTTGTTATGTTATAACAAATGATAGGTGGGACTTATATCATTCTCCAAATCCTTTGTTAAATACAGAAATCACAAGATATAAACAAAACTAGAATTATGAGGGAACATATTTTCGAATGGAAATCTATCTACTATGATAGTCTTGGGTGTGAACATTGACATCTTCAATCATTTAGTGTGTGACCCCAATACATAATGACAGTTTTATAAAAGATCCATGAACTACAAAGTGAAGGGGTTTCTAATATTAAGTGTATATAACAAATCTACATATTATGATTTTATTATGATATCATGGTACATGCTCATTGATTCTATTTTGTTTAATTAACTGTAAACATCCATGATTTATGAAATGAATCTTGTTTATGAAATATGATATATAGGGTAAGGTTTTAAAATGTAATAATCAAGCTCCCATTCCCTTATATTTATGATATATTGATATTTTCCAAGTTTACCATTACTTAGAATCTTAGCCCACCATTTCGTATCACTTATCTCCATAAGACATGATGAAATTTAGTATATATTATTATTTGAGATAGGATTTAGTTATGAATAAAATTGTGGGATATGACGTAGGTTACATATTGAAAAGTTGTTTTGGTGTCTATGTTTCTAATGTCTCAAGATCTTTATGATCCTTAGGCATGTATTTGTACAATGTAATTAATATTCATCTAAAAAAATTATATATATATATATATATATTAGTACTTTGTGTCCTAATAGTTGGTATCAAAACATAGTTTTAATAAAAATTTGAGAACTATCATATAAAAACATTTGGGATAACCCCAAAGGAATGTCTATGGATTTTCCTAAGGATACATTTAAGGTTGATTTAATGTATTGTAAAATTTACTAGAATTTTGGTAAAGGATATTGTGAGTGGTTTCTATGAAATTACATCCATTAATGTATAAAATATGTTGATGTGGATCTAGGATCGAGTTACCAAGGGGAAATAACTCTGAATAGGGTAGATTTATATAGACTCAATCATCCCATAGTTCATAAAAAATGGGCCTTGATGCAGCTCTGGTTTGAAACTCTCATGGGATATGTTATGGAAATTAAAAAAACCTTCACAAATAATCATGAAAGATTTTAATAATGACCATAAATTACCTAAGATATGACTATTTCATAATTTATTTAAATTATGTCATGATAATATAGAGAACATTTATTTTATTTTTCCTGTTTTCTTGTTTTTCATGATGAATATTTTTTTTGTCATTCAATAATTTTTGGTTTTATTAAATTAAATAAATTTGATGGAATGATGTTTAAATTTAATGTGATATAATTTTTTTTAAGGAGAAATGAGAGACAATTCTGACTATAGTGAAGGATTCTATGACTATTCCTAATAATATATCATGATATGTGATTAAAAACTTTCACCTTAACCAAATATCAAACTATGAAAATAAGTGAACTATAGAGATTATTGAGTATTTGGAAGGTGGAGACCTAGGAAGAATGAATGTTCAGTTTAATATAACTAGATACTATGCGAAGAAGAACTAATTTGAATATATTGGAGGTATATGAGTAAGATATGAGGGTGGAAAAGATAGACACAATGCAATTAATTACAGAGGAAAAATGAAATATTATTTTAATTTAATTGATGATAATGAGAGGATCTACCTAATGTATCATTTATGGTTGACTATTTTGAATTTGGAATATATTTTATTATTGATTATCATTGTAATAATGGGAAAATCATGAATAGAATTATCAAGTATATATGAGTAATGTTTATATAGATGATAAAGAATTAGATATGGATGCCATATGAAAGGAATGATCTTTTTTCAATTAAGATGATAAATCCTAGTTAATGGTGTAATAATAAAGTGTAATGATTTTTCTATTCATGTATTGTGATTAATATAGTTATATTTTTAATATTATGAGAACTTCAGTTTTTAGAATAATGAAATATCAAAGTATTTTTCTGCAATGTTTTTTCATTAATGTGTTTCAATAATATGAATTATAGTACTAAAGAAAATGATAACTGATTTATCTACAAAGTTATATTTTTTGGAAAACATCTATTTGGGGGAAGAAGACCCTTAATGTGCTCCTGAAGTTGTATATATGGTGTTTAGTTTAGAAAAAGAGGGTATTTGTTTGGATAATTTAAACCAGAAAGTATCGATGAACCTAGAACTAATTAATTCCATGTTGATAATGTAGTATTTTTATCATTGATGGGGTCTACAACTTCTTGGATTTACGAAATTTACTTAATAAGATGTGGTTTCATTTATGTAATGAGGAAGAATATTTGTTTTCATTATGTTTTATGGTAATTATGGTTATTACTGTGCTTCAAAAGAATATATGAAAAAGGTATTGTCATATTTTTTATAATAATTAAGAAATACATATTGATATTTGGAGTATTAATCTACATATTTTTTTGGGAAATTTATTAGTCATCTTTATAAAATATTAATTTTGATATGGGAATAAGGTTAAATATTTTTAGAATGTTTTATGTTGGATGTTGGATATTATATTAGATATTAAAGTATTGTATCTCCATATAAATATTTATTCATATTGGAAAACATGTGATAATATTTTATTGCATTTATGGTGAGATATAAAAAATGGATGATAATTCTTTTATGGATCTCATAGTCATCTTGTTATTTAGAGAAAGAGAACATTATTTATTATAAAAGATGATGTTGAAATTGATCATTGAAAAAAAATTGATGATACTATTCGTTTAAAATAGAATCAAATAATATAAGTAAATATTTTCATGAAGTTTACTAAACATTAGGAAAATGAGCATGAATTAAAATTTTATCTTAATTCCTTAATTTCTAATGATATTAATGTTTTTTTAAACTAGATTGGTTTTTGTTTTTTTTTTGTTTTTTTCTTCTTCACATGATCATTCAATTTTATGTGATCAATGATATTTTTCACTCTATAATATTTGAACATTACAGTGTTATTCAATGTCAATTCTTTCCCAGCAAATTTCATTAAACTATAAATATATAATTTCGTATTCCACATATAATCCGCAAGTTAATTTATCATTATATAAGAGGTATTTTTATTGAACCAGTTTATGATGTATATACCCAAAAAAGGTATTTTAAATTTTATAAACTTATTTACTGAAAATGAGTTGAAATTTCCATTATAAAATTTATTTATGGTGGTGTAATATGTATTTTAAGGATTTTTTGAAATATATTTTTCAAGGAAAATAAACTTTTTATAAATATTACATTAAATTGAAATCATTATTTCCTTTTTTACTCACAAAACCTGTTCTCTCTTTCTTTATATTCAACATAAAGTGTTTCATGTATTACACACAACACCATGTTTAAGAAAAGAATGAAATACAATTAAAATAATATTATTTTGTATGATACCTATCGCCTAGATGATGAAATGGTTCGTTTTAATATGATTATGAAATTATGAAAATATATGGTTTACACTTGTATATATAATTAATTCTTGTCAAAAAATTGTTTATAATTAAAATAACCATTTGAAAATAAAGGAAATATATTTATGAAAAGCAATTTGTATAAGAAAAAATTATTTATGACTGGATATATTAAAAAAGAAACCTCATATTTAATTATTTAAATCTAATATTTACGTCATATATTAAATAAAATTATATTCATTTACATTTTATGTTTTATAAACAAAGATATGAATAAATCAAAATCTACAATTACAAAAAAAAACTTCCAAAAAAATTATGTTTTAACACTAATTTCCATTTTATATTAAAATTATATTATTCCTTAGTTAGAAAATTCAACGAAGAAATAGAATTAATTTTTGAAATTAGAATAAAAATTTTATTATGGTGAGAATTTTTTAGGCTATTCCTAAAATTTAATTTTTTTATGAATAATGAAAAGTACTCAAATTTATTAAGAAAATAAATTTATTTAAAAAGAAAAAACAATTTAATTATTTTAATATGTTGTTAAATGTAAAATTACATCAATTATATATCCATTAACCAATTTTTATACATTTTAAACAATTAATAATCTAATTTATATATAAAGAAATTTAAAGCTATTGAGTATTTCCTCTTTGAAATATCTCTCTATTGTCACATCTAAAAGTTTAATTACATAATAAATATTGATAATTATGTGAATGAGATTTATAAAAATGGACAATATATTTGAAGAAAGAATAATTTTTATTATCTAATCAAGAAGACATGATTTTTTTCAACATAATGGATATTAAGAATTATAAACCTTTTTACCATAAATAATGTAAAAATGAGTTTACCATTGTCAAACTAAAAATATAAGGGTTACAAATGTCCCAAAAATGATCCAGACCCATTGGATGGAAAAAATAATAATTTATTTTTTATAATACTCGATAATGGTCTTTTTTCAATCCTTATGGAATGTAAAGATATGTGGGGACACCTTCTCATTTCTAAATATCACATGTTTTCCCCTCAACTCACATATAAAAGGACCCCTTCTCTAATAGACTTCACACTTAAAAATGTATGTACATTTCATTAGTTTAAACTCTAGACAATTTTTACTATTAATTAAATGATTTATTTATTTGGCTTGAACTAATATTTTTAATGTAAAATGAATAAGCGGGTTGTCTGATTCTAAAATCTTTTTACAAACCTTTGTATGTAATTCAATTTTTTCTTTGAAATTTTTTGGGAATTTTTCATTTATTTTTCATTTTATTATTGTTGGGTTATTTTTATTATTATTGAGTATAATCAAATAATTTATAAAATCCAAAACAATAGAATACTTTTTTTCCATGTTTATTAAATTGAATATTTATTAATTAAAATATTTTTAATGGATATTGTTTAATTATTTCTTGTATTTTATATTAATGATTATAAATAAAATATTAAACTCATATGTACTAGTATGTTCCTAATTAGAAATCATTCTTATCCTGATAGTCTTATAAAAAATTCGATATATTATTTATATAAATATTTATTATAAAAGACTTCAGACTTGTTTTTTGATCAAGAAAATTATATTTTCTTCCTTTTCAATGCAATTATTGATATTTGAATGTGTGATGTATTATTGATGTACTACTTTGGAATCCAATTTTTGCGTTCAATTATTATTTTTTCATACCTTTACATCAAAAAATTGTTTACAAACATGTTTCAATGAAATTGTGATTTATGAATCCACACTATGTAATGTTTATCCATTTACATCCTTATCTGCAATTTAAATTAATGAATATTGATAAAATATAGTTTTTGGGAGGGATAATAATATATATATTATAGTTTTCTAAATAACATATTTTTGATGAAAAAAATGTTAATTGATACTTTATTGATATAAATTTTATTTTTAAAAGATGCATGGGTGGCCCAAATATAAGAAAAAAATATAGAAAAAGAGATCCCTAATACTTTAATATCAACAGATTACCTTCTTATCCCAAAACATTTGATTTTAAAGAGATGTTACATATCTGAAATCAAGTTTATATAATTGTTAAAATTTAAGAAAAGTGGGAAGATATATATTTTATATACTAAAAATAGATAATTAAAAAATAAAAAATGATTGTAAGAGTTTTTTGCGGTGAATTATTTATTAGTTCAGTGGTGAACACAAAATTCTAGGGAAATATTTTGTTTTATGAATTTATTACACATTATAGATTAACCCTCCTTGTTATACCATTGATTTTTTTACATTCAAAACATTATAATCATTACACTTTGAAAAATATATAAAAATTCATTCATTATAGATATTTTTATGAAAATATTACGTAGAGATAGTATGTGGATAGAAATCGTATAGATGTAATAAATTCTATTGATAATGATAAAAAATATCCACCAAAAAATTATTCTATAAAGAGATAACTACATTTTTATTGAGTTACATATGAGATGAATAATAATAGTACAAATATATTAAATGAATTTCTATTATTTTTTATGTATTAGTAAATTTTGATCGATAAAGATAAATTTATATTTGAAATTGTTGTTATAATTGAGGATTTTTTTCAGTTTTAATTTTGGATGGTTTTTTGAACATAGAATACATGATTTGTCAGAAATATAATGTCAGTGTGTGGGTGAATTGAGAGTGTAATTATTTTCAATAACATTGCTTCTAATTTCAAGGTTCCAATGAAAAAAACATATTAATTTATATAAAATTACTATGTATATGGGTTATAGTATTATATTGATACATAATACAAAAATTTACCCAATTTTTATTTTTAATGGAATTTATTTAATTTATTTATATGTCGATAAATTTTTTTATATTAATAAAGATTAAAAAATACCTTCTTATATTTATTTGTTCATTAGGGTGAATTTTTTATAAACTAATAAAGTGTTGAATTTTTCAATTTGTGTATTAAAAGGAGTTTCTAAACCATACCATTGAATTTATAGTCAGATTTATATAAAATCAAATGTAATAATGTATCTCCCAAATGGATAAATAAAAATTGATTATAAATTTAAAATTAATAAAGACAACTTCGTTAAAAACATTTTTAATAACTATATCCCTAAATGATTCCTCATATATCAAGGTTATAATGGCATGTGTATACAGAGAATGGGAATTTAAATAATACACCTTTCTAGAAATGGTTTCAATATAAAACTAATCGAAACAGTTTATATATGTTTCCAATGATGATGAATCTTTTTTGAGACATTAAATAGATATATGACAATAAATTTATAGATAAAAATTGTTCCATAATGAACTATTTAAAATTTCTACCATGTGAAATCATTTTGAGAAAAAATATATTGATAAAAAGAAGTACACCTCTCCAAATAAATTCAACATTCAACACTCATTCAATGGATCGACTACTGCATTGATGATATGTAAGATATCATAATATATTTTAGTTTTTTGATTTATTGTCCTGTAATTTTATAGTATCATTTCATAATTTAATTATTTTTTTGTTTATCTTTTATTATATCCCTCTATTTTTTTCTGTTCCCATTCTATTCCCAATATAAACCCTATTACTCATGATAAAGAGTAACACACCTAATGAATTTCTCTAAATTAGAATCCATTATTGAACTAAATAATTTTGAATTTCTACTTTATGATTTATATTTCCTATATTTATTTCATAATTTTTTTTGTTCAAGGAAAATTTATTTCTTTATTTTCTAAAAAAAGAATAATTTTTTTAATTATTATCCATTTATTTTGGTGGTGGGTGTATAGTCTACTTGGTGATAATTGTAATTATTATAAATTTACAAAATGGGTTAATGAGTATAATAAAAAATATTGTGTACATTCATTATTTTCTAATGAAATTAAAAATGACAGCACAAATGTTCATACATGGTGTTCTCTAGGAAGGATATAATTTTTAAAATAATATTCTTCATTTAATAATCATTAAATAATTTATTCTATATGTTTAAATTTTATTTTTTACTTCAATATAAATAAAATTCTACTTTTTTAAATGTTGAAAATTTTGTGGACATGGAATAGTGAGTAAATGGATAAAAAATACCCTCAAGAGTGACGACCTTGGTTTACCACTATAATTCACAATGAGATATAAATATTAACATTTTTACTACCATTTGAAATGATTATTAATCATTATTAACCCTTAGATTGATGGACTAATAGTAATAATTCATATAAACTTTACTCTTGTAAAAATGTTGTGTGTATGGTGTAAGAACTAAACCGCTTGGATATCACAGACAGTACACCATAACTTGGAAATTTGATCATGGCCCTCTAGAAAGTACTAGTTCCCCACTAACACATAGTCCATTAAAATTTATTATCAATAAATCTTCTCTGAGTTGAACCTTTCATTTACCCTTTATTACATTCATTGACTCCACTTTAAATCAATTTAACTAAAATAAATTAAATCACTATTGAAACTTCATAAATTAAGTGTGGTAGGAATAATAATTCAAGGCATGAATTTTCAATTTTTTTCATTTTTTAGATGATCCATCAAAATTAAACAATATCCCTTTTAGGAGGAAATAATCATTTTTCACTTCATCTACTCTTCCACTCAATCCTATTTCAGAATGATTAAATGGGCATGAAATATTAGTTCATTTTATTCATATTTAACTTCTCCACAAATAATGTAGAATAAAATATGGAGGAACTATAAAAAATTCAATTTCGAAAATAGAAATTAACATCAGGGAATATCAAATAAAAAATATTGAAATGTAAATTATAAAAGTTAAAAGTATATGTGTCATGATATTCATCCATAATAGAATTGATGGATAAAAACCTACACTACCCAACTGATCCATCATATGTAAATAGACTATTATTTTAAAATAAATATCTATTAATTTCAATATATTTATATTTTGTGTGATATATTTGTGATCTAAATGAAAATTATATACCAATAGTTTTCTTTCTTTACTTACATGATTGATATAGGGGACATGATTTACTTACCAATCTCATGATTCCATGTTTTAATTTTTTTGGATAATTTTATTGATTATAAAATAGGAGAATTGAATAATTAGATTTAATAATGTATATTGAATTACATACTCATGATTTTATTTATTTAGATGATTCATGTAAATGAAACTTCCATACCACTTCCACACATTGAATTTATGATATTTATTTGTATTGATTTTTTATTGTCATTACATTCTTTGGATGACATTTCCATATTAGATTTTCCATTCCATAGAGAATTTTTATATAAAATGCATCAAATTTTATATCTTTAGTTTATTTATAGAGTGATACTAGTGTATTCCATATGTTATAACTATTGTTGGAACTTATTGAAACTATGAATACAATAACCCACATTTGGAAATATTCTGGAATTTTTTATTAATATTGTATACTTATACCCACAATGAAATTAATCATTTTTAGATCATATGATCCATTTATGAACTTTATAGGAATGATAAACATTATAATAAATTTTTATCGATTCCTAAATAACACTATTTATATTTAATGATATCTTAATGATTATGTGTGAGTGTGTGGAATGTATTAGGAGAAGGGATACAATAATTTTTGTGGGATTTTTTGGGTCTTTTATTTTGGTTTTTGGGAAGGAATCACGTTACTCCAATTTTAATTATTATTTCCCCATTATTAACAAAATTAATTAAAAAATGATGTGTTATGTATTGAGAAAGTCATAAATAACCACTATCTGATTGATGATCAGTCGGTCAAATATGGTAATGTTGTAGATGAGTAATATAGATTCATCATAAATTTTGGAAAAAATGAAAAAAATCCATGATTATGATACTCTTCCATTATTTATACACTGATCATTTGCTTACTCTAAGTATTAGGGATAAAGAGTTGTTAGTTTTAAGAGTATATTTTAATTATACATTTATTTTGATATACTATATTATGAATTATAGAAAACACTCATTTTTAAACATAATATTTTCAACATAAATCCATACCAATCATTTTTCATAGATTTATCAAATACCTTTTTACAATGACGTCGTGATTTTTTTATACATTTCATCATTACATGGTGGAGAATGTATTTCATTTACATGAATAATGAAATACATAATTTACTAATGATAAGATTAGAAATATACCTATAATTTTATTATTAGTTATTTTATAATAAAATTCAATAATATATAAATAATGACATGGAATTTTGGGAAAAATAAATTTTTATATATAAATTAATGTGAAGAAAGAAACCCTCCGTTATCAATGAAAAAAATACATTGGTTGAATATTTTATGAAAATTGAGTGATGATGAATTTATATTTGTATTAATTCTAAAATTATTACCCCTACTGATATTCATTTTATTTAATATTTTATTGAATTTTATTATTGGCGACATATTGTTCCTCTTTACGATTACATTAAATTTTCATCTACTTCCATGTTTTATGTGTGAGGGAATTGATTTAGTAATATTTGAAATTGTTTCAATATAAAACATTATGTTTTGACACATTAATAAATTAAAAATTATAACATTTAATTTTATTCATATTTTAATTAACTATTTAAAAACAATATAGGTAAAAAATGAATTAAACTGGCTAAAGACACCTCGGGTGACAATAGAAAACCTCAATAAAGAATAATGGTTTTCTTTGAATGTTTCATGATAAATTTGGGTGAATGAAATATTATAGATCCTATCTGAGGATAAAAACTGAATAATAGAGATGATACTAGGGGAATTATCTCTAAAAAACACATTTGATATCATGGATCCTCCATTCATGATGTGAAATATTTTCATAATTAGAGATCTAGCCCCATAATATAGACGCGATGAATATCTTTCATGTTGTTACGTATGAATAATTATGTGATGTGAAAAATATCCATGAACCCAATAGTTAAAGATTCAACCCCACATGTTACATGTTTTAAATAACTTACATGATTTGAATCTCATTGACACAACCCAAAACTATGATTTAGGAATAAAATTTTGTGAAAGTTTTCTTAAATTAAACATAATAACCTATTATAACCTGAGAAATATTAATAATCCATTTTTAAATACACAAGGATACAATTAATATTAATGAATAAAGATTATAGGGGGTGAAATCATGTGAATGGAGTAAAGGAGGTCTCGATGATGTAAAATTCAAATAGTGTTATTTTTATATTTTATTTTCCATCAATATTTTCATTATATTTATATGATTTCTCCCCCCATAAATGAACATAACTTCCCCATATATGGATGTATAGTTTTTTGAGTGATCAAGAATGGGATATGATATACAATTTATATATTTTTTTAACTTTAATGCAAATATTGGATAAAGTTTTACCCTTTTCTTCACCATGGTTTCAATTACTTATAATAATACATACCTTATGTTATTGTTTATGGTTATAAATATTATTAAATTAAAATATTTGGTAGATTATCCAATTATCCCTCTACCTAATTAAGATCTATATATAATGGAAAAAATTATGGTTAGGTGGTGAGTTATAGGTGATTTTCATCACATGAATTGGATAGAAAAAAACAATTGGTTATTAGGGGAAAATAATACTTGATAAATATTTCCATTAATTAAAAAAATAACACATTTAATTAACACACACATAGAAAGGAGATTGGACCATTTTGATATTTTGTATAGTTTTATTCCCACCTTTACCATCTTCCCAATGGAGCCACAAGAATTGATAAATAAATCCCACTCATATCATTAATAGGAATAAGAACATGTAATATGTCAAATAAACCTTATATCATTTCACTAGGGCCATGAAAACCCACTACAATCACCATCTATTCCAACTATTTTTAAATTGATCAGTTTAAAAAACATTTTTTTGTCAAATTTATAAAAATAAAATTGTTTTTCTCAATAAAATCAACAATGAAATGTTATTTTGTGGACAATCCTCTTAAGGAGAGTACCTAGGGTTAACCACTATATAATAGCAAAGTAAATAAAATACATTTTCACTCAAATCAATAGGAATGTATTAGAAACCAAGATTTTTTTAAAGAGAAAAATTATATATAAAAGAGTATTTGAAATAAATAACCAATAGTAGAATATAATGTAAAACCAAAAGTTTTTTTGATTGATTTATATTTTTTTAAATTCAATCAATTTGATATCATAAAATGCACGCTATACTAGGGTTAACTGAAATATGATACTCTACTATAATATTATTATTCCCAGATGACCATTATGACATATTCATTATGTTGGTGAGTATTTATATAAATTAATAATAAATTAAATTACATTTTTTACATTTTTATAAAATTGATTCATTGTTCATTCATTTATTGGAAATAATATAAAACTCATTTGAATTATAAATAAACACTATCAGAATAACTAAAATTTTCAAAAATGATGTTTAGTAATTTCACGAATATACAATTTTAAATTAATTTATAGCTTTTAAATTATTAATTTGACATTATAAATTTATTTTTTGAAATATGTATTAAAAAATTATATTTTTATGACTTTATGAGTATTTTTTGATTATACAACATTTTGATGAAAATTGAAAAATACAAATTTTTACAAAATTTATCTTTTCATTTGAATTATATAAAAAGTTAATTCTTATTTTATATTTTATTTAAAGGCAAATTAGTTTAATGATAATAAATATTACTTATTATTGGTTATTTTAATATATTTCATATATAATTATCATTTTAAAATATTCAAGTCATTTGAATGTGTTTCGATGGAAATGCAATTTTTTATAACATAATTGTGTATTTAATTTGAAATTGAATTCTTCCAATTATCTAAAAATAATTTTTTAATAATTTATTCTATATATAGAATTGAAATAATTTGTATTATATAATATGTTTAATGTAAATTTTTACCATCATAAATAATGAAAATAGTAAATATAAATTAAAATAGTTAATGAAAATGTTATTATGAGGGGTTAAATGAAGATGATTAGGGTTTAAAATGATCAAAAAAATGAATATCACCCATTTTATAGACATATGTATACCTTATCACACTTATATTTTGATAATTACCCATTTATTGGATTTGGGTGTGAGAAAAATGTGGGTATCAAATTTTATTCTCGTGAATTCCATGTGTGTCCTCCCCCCTGTTTAAAAGGCCATCACCTCTCCTCTTATCCTCTGAATTTTAAATGGATTTTTTTTTCATAAAATACTTTTAATTATACAATCCTAAATACTATCCAAATAGTATATAGTTTACATTTTGATAACAAATCCAATATATATTGTATTCAGTTATAATCCTAGAGTTTTTCACTAAAGAATATTAAATATCCTTAACACCTTTATTTCTCCAACTTCATCTTCAAAATCCATAAAACAATAATAATATATTATAAAATTTAAAAAACTATCTCATATAAATTAATATTTTATTATTTTTAGTTCAGGACCTGTATTATACTTTTCTTCCCTAAAATAAGAAATGAAATTATTTATCATATGTATGGCAGACTACCACCTCGTGAACCAATCTAATACATTTTAAATAATCCCCATAAAATTGTGGGTATGTTAATCAATTTAAGAATGTAAAATTATATTTATTAAGTTATAATAATTCTATTATTATAATATCACATATACTATTTTTAATTTCTATTATATAGGGGATACGATAACATTGCTTGTTTGAACAACGTATTACGAACTTCTAATGTACTGTGGTTAATTTTTAACCAACAATTAAATGGAAGGAAATAAGAATAAATTTAATAATTATATTATATATTTTTTCATATACAAAATTCTATAAATTTAATATGATAACTTTCAACATGAATTCATATCCTTTTGAAATACAATAACAACCATAAAATAAACGTGTGGTCTTCTACATCAATGTAGCATTGTGAAATGTTTATTATTTTATTTCTACATGGATTATGTGATGAATTTATTTAATTGATTTAAATTATATTTATGAAATAATAAAAATTATTTAAAGTCTAATTAACATTTATTTTCATTTCAATCCACCATCTAGAAAAATGGAAAAAACCTTTTTGCGCACGTAAGGATTACCATCTTCCGGAACATTGTAATCCATTATATATATATAATTTTTAAATATTTCCTTATTTTTATATGTAATGAAAATATAATATATTAAAATCATTTTTATAATTATAAATATGACGTAACCATGGTCAATATAAAAGGACTCATGAGGCCAAACTGAATCATACCTGTAATGTGAAGAAATTAGCAATGGAAACAATGATGTCTACAATTTAATGTTAATAAATGGGAGAAGAAAAGGTATAGGTAAATGATATAATCAACCAATGATATTATTGTGTCTCAATGATATTTTTATTATAAAACATATTATATAGGATGTTTAGACCCATATAAATGATGTCTAACTGGTGGTAACGATTTTTTGTCTGGCATTTTATTCTACGAGACATATGGCATAATCACCACATATTAATTTTTGTGGTGTAGATAAAACCCATTTTTATATTTAATATCATGAATATATTTAAATTAAATTAATTTAATGTTTCATTAAATTTTATTTATTTATTATGGATTATAATTCAATAGTTAACAAATAGAAAAGGGAAGATTTCATAATGTCATGAATATTTGGTATTTTATTTGTTTCTCTCTCTCATGGGGGAATTATATAGTTATTATATAAAATAATCATTATATCCTAACATTAAATTATTTTTTATTTACTTTTTAATTTAATATGTGAATTTTATTTTTATTATAATATAAAATGATTAAAATTTTTTATAATAAAATCCATCTTCATTTCACTATTTGATCAAAAATCTATTTCCTTCCAAAACCTTGTGTTCTAAAAATGATATCTAATAGAATTTTTTGTTACTTTTAAATTCATTTGATAAAACCATTTTTACCCATTTTTTTATTTTTACAGAAATATTGAATGCAATTTTCATATTTTTTTTCGAAACGTCTCCCAATTTTATTTTATCCGAAATATAAAAAGAATGTTTTGGTTAATAATTAATGTATAAAAAAATTTCCTTCTATCCTTACAACATAAATTTTTATGTAATAATTTATCTGGTTCAATGGTAATTTTCAATTAAATTTCATTTCAATGTTTTTTATCTTATAAATTTTTAATATATATTTTCAAAATGAATATTTTATTTGCCTCCAAAAAATTATTGAAATTATTATGGTATTTTCTATTCATCATCGACAACAACCCATTATTTTATATTTGATACATTGGAGATATGTTGTTTTATAATAATAATTATTATTTTAAAGACTTTAATGATCAGTTTTATTGAGGATGTATAATTTTATTACAATTCTTCATATAACATTGGACTATTTATGATAATGTTTATTTGATTGTGGTATTATTTTCATTTCATTTCAACATTTTTGAATAATTTTTTTATATTAATAAAAATTTTGCCCATTGATATGGTTAATTCTTAATAAATTGTAATTATTGTACTTGGACTAGTTATAGATAACCTAATTATTCATTGATTGGTCTCATGAGACAAATGCGTTGGCCAAATTTGATATGTTTTTACCCTCATATTTAAACTATCATGTGAAAGGTCTTGATAGTTTTTTGTTTTTTGGATCTATTGATTCCCTAATTGTTATATTAGTCATTCATATTCAATGTGATTATTCAATTAGATAAAATATTAATTATAATTTTTCATTTATATGTTATTATTTAAAATAAATTTTGTGATCATCAATATTTCCTTTAAAATTATTCTAAAATAATTGATTGAATTCATATGTTTTAATATTTTAGCTTTATATATTAATTATATATATTTACTAATGATAGATTTTTTTGTATTCATACCCTTAATGAGAATTTGAGATTCCCCCTTTATTATGTCTCATTCACCAGGATTCAAATATTATTATAATTACTAATATATTGAGGTCTTCTAGAGGAAAGAGTTTTTCACTCTAGGAAAATACTATATTGTATTTTATTATTTAAATTATAACATTATAATAAATATTTTATCTATACTTCCTATAATAATAAACTATAAATTCCTTGTTGATGACATTCCTTATAACATAAGTGAATATAATAATGTTACCATCCATTATGGGATACTAGGTCTAGGGTCTTTCCAAATTTCATATCAACTAGTTTTTGTTACAAAATGTATCCCCATAAAAATATAATGACCTCATTTTGGGTATCATATTTATTAATATTTTAAGTTTTATCAATAAAGATAATTTTACTCTTTTATAAATTGTATTATTTTGAATTTATAATTTTATATAATCTAATAAAGGATATAGGCGTTTTAGTATTGCCATTATTTTCATAATAATCTCCACATGGGATGAAAAAAAGTTATCTGTATATATGTATCTATCTATTTTTACCTTCATCATAATACATAACAGAAACTAATGATGTCATATCAAGGCCTCCCCTCTATAAATTTGGGTTCGTCATTTTATTTTAGAATATTCTATTTTCCTTTTACATGTACATTTTATTAATCATTATTGATATATCTTTACAATTTTCAATTTGGATTTTTATATTAAAAATCATCCATTAGAGACTTAGTAAAATTTAATAGCTCTAGTGTAGTGCATATCTAGAGTCCCCTTCACTTAATAAGTCCTTAAATCATTCATTTAGACTAATATGTTCATTTAATATAGCTTTATCACTAAAATATTAACCATTATAGTTTGAATACAACAATCCATGGTATAAACTATCCTTCATATTATTAGTTAATTTTTTTAATATTTCATTCTTCTTTTGATTCATTCAATTATTTTTTGAATAATTTTAATTAAAACCAATTAATTATTTTCTATTCTCTTTTTATTATTTTTCATGGTTATATTTATAGTAAGAGTAGTCAATCTTGCACTGTGACTACATGGATTGAAATAATCATATTTAATATCTACAACTTTCAATCTATTTTAGATTATTGGTATTATACATTTAACTGATTGTATTTAATTTATCCCATATAAAAGGACCCTTTTTATTGACTCACATTTTCTTCCTAGGCTGACATAATATTCCAATAATTCAAATCCTTATGCCTGGTCCATTAAATATATAAAAAATTTCCAACAGATCATTGTCTTTTCATTTTAATACTAATATATATAGTTAAATGATTTCTATTTTTATTTGTTTTCATTATTTTTATAGGATTATATTATAATGTAATACATTTTTATCAATATCTTATCCTCTAAGGATGTAGGGTTAGGAAACCCTTAATTTTCTATGATACATTATTGTATAGATTTTATGTATGAACTTATGATGTGCCTGAAAATTGACCTAGAAAGAACAAAATTCTTAGGAGATGATAGTATCTTCTATTAAGAATATTTTTTAAATTTCTCCTTATATAATAATATATTATTGGTTCCAATTTTTAGAGATCAATTTGTTTAATAACCTTCCTTAGATATTAAATTTACAGTAATTTTTTTTTAAAATGCTGTTAAGAATAAAATTTATTTTTATCTTGATTCTTAAATTAATATCAATCTATAATGTTATGAAATTTAGAGTATTATTTTTATCTTTCATCATTTTTTACATTCTATTCAATTTATATATTTATTTTCATAATAAATTTATTTTTATTCTATCAAATTCATGTAAGGATGAGTTATGTTATATAATTTCCTTTTCCTTGTCTTAAATTAGGAAATTCTTGATAAATAACACATCATTAATTATATAGTTATTTTCATCTATAATTTTCACAAATTATTCCTTCTTATGAATCTCATATATACATTAAACATCATAAAATTAATTCTCATCTTTAATATTAATTTTAAGAGAATATATAGTTTTTACTTATTTTAACAGAATATGATATACAAAAACTTTTTCATTTAATTAATTAGCATATTTGAAAAAATTAATAATGACATGTAATATTTACTGATATAGTATTGAATAGGACACACATATAGGTAATCATTTCCATAGTTCACAGTTATAGTGAATCCAATACCATAGTAACCAATTCAATATACATATCATCAAAAAAAGTAGTTATTATTTTTTAATGGGAACAATTGTGATAAGATTATTGAAAACGCATTTGATTACATGTATTCCAAGAAACATTGAGATAAAAACAATTTCCATCACCTTTTTGTGTGGATAATTTGACTGGTTCTTATCATTCTAGAACATATCCATCATCTTATTTATAATATACTAAAGATACTAAATCTACATTCCATATGAATAATATTAATGAATTATTCAACTTGGTCAACTA
This sequence comes from Viscum album, assembly GCA_963277665.1. Lineage (NCBI taxonomy): Eukaryota > Viridiplantae > Streptophyta > Magnoliopsida > Santalales > Viscaceae > Viscum > Viscum album. Next base: position 495,089,085 of record OY728151.1, on the reverse strand, counting down.
CTTATTCATTATATCCATGATATTATTGAAATTGGTGGAAATTAGATTAGTATTTAACTCAACTAATCCAATAATTCTCTTTATTTCTACACTGTGAATAGAAACTCTAAAAAATTTCAAACTTTTTTGAAAATAGAGAATCTAATTAGAGGTTTTAAAAAAGCTTTAACATTTATTGATAGGATTGAAATGTTATGTTTCGAACACATTTATGTGATTCGAAACAAGTTCACCATTTTAGTATTTTGAAACCAAATTAAACAATTTCCTTTATCACTTAATCGTTTGTTTAGTGAATAGATATATTTGACACTTGGTAACTCCATTGGTTGTTTGTGTACAAATATGAACATTTAAGAATCAAAACATGAACATTGAGTCTTATTAATAAAGATATCATTATTTAAGTTAGATAAAACCAAAATGTTTGGTTTTATTACTCAAAAAACACAATATTTCCTTCTTATATGAAATGAATAATTATAAAATACATTTTCTTAGACATATTATACAGAAATAGACTTGGTATAACGATTTTTATGATTTGAAACATATTATTATAGAGGTAATTTATTTCACATAATTCTCATGGTGTGTAATTAGTAACTCCACATTGAAATATTTTATATCAAAATAATTTTATTTCTTTTCAAATAATTCTATACTATTCAACAGTGGCCTAAAATTATAACTATTATTATATTGGATCATCCTAATTAAAATATCTAGTACAGTTAAAGGATTTATGTAAGACATCAAAATTTTAAAAGAGGAAAATCATTTTCAATAGTTTATCTGACATGCATCAACATGATTATAAGATAAGGTTACACCCCATGCTCTTAAGATATATTACAATTTAAATAAATTGAATAGATCTTATAGCCTATGACTCATGAAATATCAATATTAAATGATTCATTATACTCTATTGAAATATTATTATTTAAATATGACCATTATATCATAGTCGTTAAGTCGGTTATTATGAATAAGAATATCTACATTTTAAAAATTATATGGTTTACATATATATAATGTAAATAAAATAAAAACATATAGAAAAAATCATTATCTTGAAAAAATATTTTATAAAAAAGGTGGATTAGATTTTTTAATGAAAATAATTTATTATTATATTCTTCCACACATAGAAAAAATTCCAAAAAATGAAATTCACTTTAAAATCTAAATTTCAAAATAATATTTGGATAAATTGAGGTGAATTTGTAAAAATACTAATTATTTATTAAATAGTAAATTATATTATTTTTAAATGAAAATGACCTTTTTTATAAATTATTAACATAGTTATGTTATATTTTAAATTATTTAAAATTTAAAATTTTTCACTCGTATTGTAATTAAATGAATTTAGGCCATTGTAATTATTTTAATATTTTATTAATGTATAAAAAGTTGTTAAACATTTTTATGTCTTTCATTGGAAAGCCTTATTTTATAATCATCTCCATATTTAATTTTAAAGTAAATTCTACCACTTATATTTTTTGAATATATAAAAATGTATTATATTTTTAAAATAATAAAAACATATATTTTTTTTTAAATTTCGACCTTATATTTTATTCATAATGGGTAGTGAGAACAATAAAATTTATTTATTGTGGTTATGGTAAAAATAGGTATTCCATTGGTTAAACTAAAATGAATAGTGTCAAAAAACACACATGGACTTCTTAATTATATTCATATACTCATCTATAGACCATATAGATTCAATGGTATGTTAATGGTCCATTTTGGAACTCTGTTTCAAGGGGAAAATGTTGGTGGACTTCTTTATTATAAAAATTCAGAGTGTGTTCTATCTCAAACATGTAAATTGAATCCACATATCCCATCTTTCCACAATTCCAAACCCATTGGTTTGGCCAATATAAACCCAAATAACATATATACATCCCTTTTATAATCCTTAATGAATTTTATTTTCATAAATCCAACCTTGGAAGTGTTTTGGTGAAATCCAATGTAATATTGGCTGATGAAGAGGTAACATCCTAACCAAGTATTTTATTTTTTTTCTAACTCAAAAAACTCCATAAAATATAATTAATCTATGATGATATAATAAAATAATTATCATTATCATAATTATATGTATTTATGTTAATTAAGTGACCTAACAACATATCCTCCCCCCAGAAAATGGAAATTAAAAAATTGATCATGTGTACAATGGTCTACCGCCTCACAAACTGATGAAACTAATTTTCCAACACTGCCTTTCATAGGTGAATTTAATTATTTGTCTAATATTTATATATTATATTTATTATATGATAATATTTATGGACATAAAATGTTGTATAATTATTATTACATTCAGTACATCAGAATATGTGATAACATCGTTCATGTGTAAAATGAACTACTACATCACGAAGCGATATGATTTGTTTTATAATAACTCATTAAATAGAAGGTAACATATGAAAAATAATTAAACAGGTGATATATATATGAAATCATATTTTTTCTATAAAAAAATTAATAATATACTATATACCCATAAATATGTTAATAAAATGATAAAAATGCCTGTGCATAAATATTACCCACCACCTCTATTTCGTGAATGGATTCTATTTATAATTTGTTTATGATTGAATGTGTATTAATTTTTTTTATCTATAATGATATAGTACAAGTAGTATGAAGATAATATCATTTATAACGTATTAAATAGTTATTATAGATTTACTATCATTAAATGTTTTATTTTTTATAAATATATTCACCTTTAATTATTAGACTTGATATCATATAAGTAGAACAAATATAATAATGGTGGAAGGTGGAAATATTTTATTTGCAATATAATATGGATTCATAAAAAATACATTCCAACAGAGATTAATGTTTTAATGAGGTCTTTATATTACTGGACTTGTTTTTGTTTACTGTACTATATATCCTCATAGATTCATTATAAATTTAAATCATTTCATTACCTGAAATATTTTAAATTTCATAAGAAAATAAGGCACATGTTTCTATTGGTGAAATCATTATTTTTAAAGGACTATTCTCTTAGTAATTTAAAATAAACTAGAAATCATTAGATACTTGTCCAATAATAATACACCTTGTTCACAACACCCCACCCAATATAAGGCTATCATATCATAACACACACTTAATTAATATTGGTTAAACATTTTTAAGTGGAATGTTATAAATTAGTTTACTAGTTAAATTATTTTTAACTTAACTTTTTTTAAATTATTTTTCTACTCATATTTGAGAATATTATTTAGAGAAACACTCTGAATCATTGGAAATAAAAAATATCTTCTATAGATTTCTCTTCACTGAATAAGTTTTTAAATCATTCAGTTGGACTTATATATTATTTTTATATTATATTATATCATAATTATTAATGTCTACTTCATGATGACATTGAACCATTTTTTGGAGATTGTATTTCACAATAAATAAGGAGAAGTCTTTTTATGTATCATTGTTATTGGGGTTCGATTATTTTTTTAAACATGTTCCATTTTCATATAAAAAATGAAGTAATTCAAATTATCAATAATTATAATATCATTGTTACATTTCTTTTATTTCATTTAGAAAAAATTGATATAGGATTATATTTTTTTAATTAATACACTATGAATTAAATAATTTAATGTACCACATGATATCATTAAACATTTATAAATACTTTAGATAAGACCCCTTTAGCTTCTATTGGAGTTTTTTTGAACTCATAATGAAACACCATGATATAGACACTATTATTCAGTAATAGGTGATATATTATCTAAAAAATCTAATAAATTATGGTGAATCCATTAACATCACCAAAAATAAACCAAAATCCATGAAATATTTATTTAGTTAAAAAAATTTCCAGATTTACAATCACACTATATTTTTTCATTTTTAACCTTCAAATATGGTTTATAGGTAAGAATTATAAAACAATAATTCATACACAATTTAATTAGTGATAGCCATAAAATAACATTACTTCAAAAAACACATAATGTTTTTATATTTATCCTGTAATGTACATTAAAATACTCTTTTAGAAAACATTATTCTCAAATTTTGAATATACAATTCAATTTAATAATTAATCATATTTATAATTAAATGGTTGTTGGATATTTTTCCAGTATATATATGTGCTTTATAATTATAAACCAACTTGTAATTTCTTGCAGGAATAAATTTATTTTCATGTGTCAATGAAAAATAATATTGAATTTTTTTTCATATTATTTGATTAAGCACAATTCAATTTATTTATGGAAAATAAATTTTTTTTATTCTCCATTAATTTTTATTTTTTCTCCAGTAATACTATTTATTATTCAATAAAATCATCTCATATAAACATTTATCATAATAATTTTTTTTAAAATAATTTATTTTATTTCCCCCAACATTGATCTTGTTATTCATTACAAAACACTTCATTAAGTCCAGAATATTTTTCATTTAAAATTTCTTCAATATCTTATTTACCCTGATTCTCATTTATTCAATCAAAAATAATTATTGAAATCAATATTCAGAGTCATCATTTAGTATATTTATAGAAGAATCATGTTTGGATTGATTTAACCAAGTCTATACTCATTTTTCAAATGATTTTTTTTTTATAATTTTTCTCATGGTTTGTTATCATAAACTAAAAATTATTGAAGAAGACAAAAATTAAAGTGACATTTAACATAAGTGAATTTTTTATTTAGTCCCTTAATGATTTACTTCAGTTATCAAACATTGTGATCACTGTTACTAGAGCAAGAGTAATATTGTGAAAAAATCTGTTAATAATTTTTTCATACAAAATAATCACATATATGAATTGATTATTAAAACATTTACACACTTTATATATCATTTTTTATATATTCAATAACTTATGTGTCTATATTTAAAACTAAAATTTTCTCTTTAATATAATTTTAAAGATAGAATAAAACATACTCCTTTTTTTATAATAGGGATTTCTTCTCTCTAATTCACAACTCCATTATCATTAATTTATAGAGTATTGGAAGAGGTAAACATATTATCCACATATGATATAATTATTCCAAAATTTCACTCCATGTTTGTAACACCCCAGAATTCTGTCAATGGAAATTACTATCTTATAGTTTTATTTGTAGTATTATCCAAAAAAGTCACATTAATAACAAAATAAATTTTTATAAAAGAATAATGTATAAAAAATGAGGTATTTTTAGAAATTAATGATCCTTTATAGATTGAATAGTAAGATGAATATTAGAATAGTAAAATGATCATTAGGAATAATAATATATAAATATAATTGTAACCTCATAAATTAATGTATAAATAAAATTCGGGAATCTTATAAATGAAAATAAAATATAACTATATCATATTATAAGTAAATATATGTTTTGAAAATGATATGTTAATTATTGGTATTTTAATAAAAATTATATTTAGATTTAGATTATGATAAATAATAAAATGATTTAAAAGAAAATTTATTTATTTTAAATAGATTTGAAAGTAAATATTTTTTTCTTGATTATAATATCAATTAATGAGACATTAATTAATTTATTAAAATGTCATATAATCAGTTATAATTTTAAAATATGAATTTTTTTAGTAAATGAAAATTTTATTTGAAAACTAATTTTCACATATTTAAAAAATTATTTTCAAAAAATTGTGTCCATTTTGATTTCTAAATGACTTTAAAATATTTTGGGGAATTTTGTTTTATTTTTATATAATACCTAACTTTTTGTTTGTAGTGAAATATGGTAATTTTAGGTATTTAAAAAATACACGGATTACTATGTAATGAATGATGTATGAATGATCTAAGAATAATTAATTAGAACAAACATCCCTTATTTACTATATTCAGTCAAAAGAATCAACACGTATTATATTCTTGAGAAAAAAATAATATAATATATAAAGTAAAAAAACTCCTCTCCTCCCACTATAAATACAACCCCTCACCACTCATTCCCCTCAAATCTATGAAGCATTAATTCTTAATCAAATACACTTTACCAAATCATGGCCTTTTTGGAGTCCCTAAAACACAGTCACCATATTACTTAATATGTTTCTCAAGGAGAAGAATTTTAAGAGGACATTATGTGAAATTGGGGATCACTTGTGGACATAATGTTAGCGATCTTTTCCAAACTTTATTTTTTGTTAATGTTATGATTTTTCCTAATTTTACATAGTATAATTATTATTTATCATTATATAATACTCCTATGTTCTATTTTTATATTTCAAACATAAGTACCTTTTGAAAATCGTTCTGTCTTTGACTGGGAAATAAATGTTTTATAATGTTCCATTTTCAAACCCTCTAGATAAAAAAACCTAATTAAAAGGAAAATCTCAACTTTTTACCCATTTCTATGTACTATATTTTGTTTTTGAAGCCCACATTAATCTTATAAAAATCAATGTTTTTATCATGAAAACATCTCTTGGATCATTTCTGGTTTTATATAAAATATTGTTCATTTCCCCCTTTAAATTTTATTTAATATTTTCCTTAATCCACATTAATTTTTTACATCTATAATGATTCTTAATATATATTTTAACATGTTCTCACTTTATTTTGACTAAACTAATTATGATATATGCCTAGTTTCCCTTATGAATGTCAATATATGATTTAAATCAATTCTTTTAGAGACACTATTATGTAATGCTCTTTGTTTGTACCTTATGACAATATTTTGATACCTATTTCATTCTAGGGGTAACCCTTATGTTTATACCATGTATTTGATTCTTCATGTGACACACATATTCATGACCATGTTATGATGGGTGTGCCCAAATAGTGCTTTAATTCATTCTGCACAGATTAGTATTAGGATACGACATGTTCTATTATGGACTAATCTTGATTCATTTATGAGACTTGGTCTAACAAATGAAATTGTCATGGTATTTATCATTGAATCATTCTTCTCCATGTGGAATTATTCAAGAAGTTATATTTAACACCTACTTATTTCATCTTGTATGTTTTTTCACATTTCTATAATTCCATGATTATATAATCCCATGATATACATGTTATGTTTCATTATGTTTTTTTATGGTAAATTAATTTTCAATCCATCATGTTATTCCTTCTAACACATTTTATACAATTTATTTCTTTGTTTATTCCCTTAATTGGATTTTTAGCTTATCCTATTAGTTCATGTGTTACAAAATTTATCTTATGTAGTTGTAATGGAACAAATAATGTTTGAAAGTATTTATGAAGATAAAATTAATGATGGTTTATGAGTTCTAATTATATATCTAATAATCCAATGAAACAAGTCTTTATAATCATGGGATATTAATTGTTCATTATTTTCTCTCAAAATCATGCAATAATATGTGTGAAAATCTACGACTGTTAAAATTCATTATTTGAATTTGATATTAAATAATGTTTTGGTTTTTATAGTAGATCAACAAATTTTATGTTCTACTTGAGGAAATTATATTAAATTATATGAATATAATGAATGTAATATAGTAGTGAGATCCATATGGGTGTGAATCAATATTTATTTATTTTTAAACTGAATTGAAATTTTATCCCATGTCACCTCTTTACATTTAAGGGAATGGATGAAAATGTTTTTCAATATTTTTCATTATATTCATATAAATATAAAAAATTAATATAAAATTCTATAAAAGAATAGTTTTTACCGATGTTCCACCCAAATTTGGATAACTAAATCTCTTTTGTAATGTGGATATTATCCTATTCAAAGTCAACATTGTTATTATCATCCAAATAATAGTGATTAGTGGTGTAGACCTGGGAACATTATCTTACAAGAAAATCAATAAAAAAATATTTCACTGAAATATCTCATTATATAGGCTTATTATTATATTGGATCGTAATGTTGTGTGATAAAACATTTCATCTCTATTCTAATCTAAAAACAAAAAAAAAATAAGTCTCATTAATTTAAATCTTCTAGTTACCATCATTGTCTGAAATTATAACATTCAGTGTATTTTCTTTTTAATCATTTAAAATATATATAAGATTAAGGATGTAAGTGGTATCTACAATCATATTTATATTGGAAATAATTAGCACATTTAAATTATAGTATTCTCTCTCCCTCTCCTCTTTCCCATTATTCATCGAATAAAGAATAGTTTCCCGATGGATCAATACAACCCATTATTCCTTCATCTTCATGGATGTATGATTATTATAACATAAGATTATCCTTTTTTCTTCTATTAAATATTATATTTTATATCCCATGCAACACTTGAGTGTTGTGTTTTGATTATCCATAATCGTCAGTATTGAAAATATTCATGAAATATATATTTTTAAAATAAAAAATTTTCATTATACTCATATAGATACTGAACATATTTATTGCATTATTTTTTAGAGATATTACTTAATTATTTAATTTATTTTTATTACATAATATGTTTTGTAATAATCATTTATTGCACATCTAAATATTTTCATTGGCATAAAATGTAGTGAATCTCTTCACATCATGGAAAAATGTTTTTGAATCTCCATCATTCATTAATGATTTAATCAAGAAAAATCACATCATGATATTATTCACAATAAAATATTTTATTACATAAAATGTTAAAATTATATTTCTTATTCATTATGAACAATTCATATCTTTTTAAAAATCAATCTACTGATTAATCATTCCAAAATCACACGAATCTTATCAACTAAAGAATATACACTTATATGGTTTAATAATATTTTTATGTGCATCTATTATCTTATAACGTCACTCTTCTGAACATATAATTGTAATGATACTCTTCTATAATAATGTATACACATCCATATTCACAAACACTTATATGTTAAAATCATTTATCATATTAACGATATGAATTATCTTTGGCCTCTTATTTTCCCATTAATGTGCTATGGAGTTTCTATATACAAACATAATTGGTCAATAGTACTCAATTTTCCACTTCATTTTTGGTAAAATTATTCATTTATTTTTGGTCTTTAGATGCTAATTGAAAACTAATGCGTAACTAAACTATTTAAATTATAATACAACTCCCTTAATCATTCACACAAAAATGGTGGTTGATGATACAGAATGAATAGTTGTGAACTTCATTGATCTTGTATAGAAATTCTACTTCAAAACAAAAAAATTACATTTTTATTAACACATTTTAGTTATAGTGAAAAAAATTATAACATATTTTTTTCATAATAAATTTTCCTAAAGGTTTACTAAAATATGATATATCAATCTTTTGGTACTCAATATGTGTATAATTTGTTTTTTTAGGAATCAATTCTATCTTTTATTTAAAATTAACTTGTATCCAATGGAAAAAAATACTCACGTAGAATTATAATTAATACAAAATAGGATAGGTTCATTTTAGTTATGTATGGTGAAATTTTAAATCAATGTATATTTATCTTGAATTAACATAAATTTATTTAATATTAAATGATAAGTGTGTGACCATATTATCCTTGAAAAAATATGAAATATCTATTAAAATATCTTATAATTGTCCAATTTTAAGGGCCTGTAGTACCACCCCACCACTTACTCTCACAAGGCTACTGGTGACCAATATCAGCACATACCTCCTTCAATATGATTTTCAATTTTTTTATCCCGTAATTGAGATTTTATGGATGTATTTATGTTATATAGGACACCTAGGTGGATGATATGGTTAAGAATAAGACAATTTTTTTTTATTTTGTACTCAAATAAAAAGTAAAATATCATTTATAGAGTGACCCCCCAAATCCAACTACTATCCTACCCCAAATTCCCCACATATTTTTTATTTTTTTCGGACTAAAAATTGAATAATTGAAAAACATAACCTCAATATCTTCCCATTTTAAATATTCTAAACATCATGAAATTCTATTATATTTTGGGAATTTCCAACTATCCACTAACGAAATCCACTTCATTTTAATATTCTTTGTAACATCATACTTATTCCATGAATTTACCCATTATCTTTTTAAAATGATTCAATATGTTTTCCATTATATAAAAAAATACAACAATAGAAGAAAAGGTGTAAAAAATCCCCCATTTTGTTATTAAATTCTCAATATAGAACATGATAAGACATATGTCATATATTAAATCATCATTAATCATTTGAACATCTATCCAATTTGACAACCAATTTCTTTAATTATATTATCTCCCATTATTGATAAAGAATAAAATTTTGATTGGAGATGATCATATGTCTTTATAGTTAAAATTATTCCATTAATGAATATAATAGATGTACGTTTTATCCCTGATTTGGGAAGAAAACTTATGGATTTTATATTTTCAAAATATAATTAAATTTAAAAACTACACATGACCCTAGTATATGTAATATATCATGTTTCCTTCAAATACTATTCATATTTCATCAATATGAATTTAATAGATCCCAATTTAATATTTATTTAATACGAATAACAGTATTATATCTTCTAAAAACTCAATAAACAAGTCAAAAACAATAAGAAAATATATAGAAAGTGATAAAAATCATTTTTTAGATCTTTTTAAAATTTTACATATTTTTTTAATTATTTCTGCACCATAACATATCAATTACTTGTTATAGAAAAAATATTGAGATATTTTAAAAAAAATCCATTGGAATGTAAAATTATCATAAACCATCCATAGATTTTTTTATTTACAATAGATGTAAAGTTTTAGCACAACATGAAATTAAAATCCACCTCAAGGAATGGAACTATCTTCACACCATCACTTTATTTATTATCTTCAGATATTATATATAATTTAGAGTGAAAAAACCCTATTATGATGGGGAATTCTATCAAATATAGAATAATTATTCCATCATGCAACCCATAGTTTGTTCTATACATGAGGACTAGATTTACCATCAATTTCATATATTAAAACCTTTAAAATACATCACAAACAATTAATTAGAAATAATGGGGATCTACTTTATCTTTAATTAGGTATTTTTATTTAACAATATATAATTTTTTAGGTTTAGAGTTCAAATTTATCACAATGTTTCGATGAAATTTCTTTGTTAGCTCTCGATTATTACATGTTTATACTCATTAACATTATGGATCATTTAATAATATTTTCAATTTCATTTTATGTATCATTATTCTTCTTATATTTTGAATAGTCACATGCGACTATTTGAGGAGAAAATATTTTAATAAGAATATCTACATGGAAATCTAATAAACATTTAGTCTTTATAAGTACGTCCAGCCTTGTTTCACTTTCATTGCATCACCTCATGATTTCTAAGGCTATTATATCATGTAAAACTATAAATATGTTTGGATTCCCTATATTCAGATGGAATCATCTATTATTTTTAAAAACATTAATTCTATTATACATTGTAATATTTTATTTTCATTTTATCATTTCATTGGTAAAATTATCAAATAATCAATAGAGAGTAACTCGACTCCCTTGGATTTACCACATATGTAGTATCCATTCACAAAAGCGTCACAAAATTATTTTACTTAGACTATAATTAACTCCCCCTCTAATATTATCTTGAATATATTTTTCATCCCCCTCTATCCAAATATAACCCTCTTGGACTGGTAATGAAGAAAGGGAGATAATGACCCCAATGTCCGGCCTCTAGTAGGCCCTGGGTTGGAGATTGCCACAAAGGGTATATAGGTCACAAAATATGGGAGGGATTACCATTTTTTAAATAATATTGAGAGATATACGTGATCATCACCCAAAGAACCCAAAGATGTATATAAAATAATTCAAAAAATCAACCAATATGCACACAAAAAATAGAACTAGTGTAGGTATAGTAAAACTCCAATGTAAAGTACCCAAAATCATGTTAATGCAGCAACTCAGTAAATATCCCAATGCCTTATCCATTAACCCCCATAATAGTTCACATAATCCTCCTGGAAACCTAAAATAAGTTATATATACGTTCATTGAGCATAAATGTATACTCATTAGGAAAACCCAAGTTTCTTATGCACATGTAAAAGAATCATACTATTTCCCCCGTGAGAAAATAGTAAAACTATAAAAACCCTTAATAAGTATAATAACCATCCCAAACTAACCACGGAATACTGAAAATATAATCAAATTCATGTAATTTAATGTAATACACATCGATTATAGGGTTCCCAGCACAACATCCCCTTGATTAGTCGCTAATTCCTTATGAAAAATGTATTTAATCTCCCACCTCTTCAAAAATTACCACATCACAACCTCCCCTCACAAACCTAGACCATACAAAGAAAATGAAAACCTTCTCATAGACACCTAGGTCTCACAAACCACACTACATCACTCCCACACACACCTGGGCAACACAAACCACATCTGCTCCCACCCATAGATACATGGGCCTAAAACCACAATACATTCCGCATGCAGACACCTAGGCCAACCACACCACATCTCGTGCATAGGCACATGAGCCTCACAAACCATATCACATCTAGAAGTTACATGGGAAGGCACAAAAAATGTAATCCTAAAAACACCTGGGGATGAAAAATAAATCTCATCCTGAAAACACCAGGGAAACACTACCCTCTTGCACACACCAGGGCCTCACATACCAAAACCTTTACAAATAATATTAGGTTATCACCACCTGGAAGTGGGAGCATGGAAGAGTATGTGTCTATTCATCCATCCTCATATATGGATTTTTGGGAATGATATATTATCCCATGATGTTTGTGGTGTTCTTAATGTAGTGCTCTACTAGGGTAGGATGTGTAAAGAAATCTGAAAGAAAATACAAGTATATACATATATGATACCAAACATGCAATAATTACCTACACGATCTCATAAAAACCAACAAAAACCCTTCCAATTTTTTTCTACCTCTATATTCACAACACCACCCAACATGATATAACCTCCTTTCAATTTACATCCAACATAATTAACCATTACCTTAATTTATTCATAACTCATTTATTCATTTCATTAACGAATCCAACCCAAGTAAGTTCCATACATTATTAACCAATTATTTATTCATTTATTCTACTTTTATTCAAGAAACTACCAAGAACAACACACAAAAGGAAACACAATAACACATCACTACATATCCTGTTCGTAGCCCCACTACACAACACTTCTCATACATTCCACAATCAATCAATCTCTCAACCTAATATTCTATTACATAGCTAGGTTAGGGTACATCAACAATTTCATCCACGTATCTACCCAAACCAACCCATAGAACACACCAATACTTCACAGACATACAACAACACAGACTAGATCATACCCACACATAAAAAAATAGAAACTTCATATCCAGTCTATCCCATGCACACAACCTCAACTATCCATCACGAAAGACCAAACCACATACCAAAGCACAACACAACGACCAAATTTCTATAGCCACATCACTTTTCAGCCACATACAGTTTCACATACCTAATACAAAATCACACCACACCTAGATATCAGTGTAGAAAAACAACTGCCTTTTGCATGCACATCACTACATGAACTAAAGTAAAACATATTCATATTTATGAAGGTGTTCCTTCTCTAATTCCTCTAGTTAGTATAGAGGGTTACTATAGAAATTTTTTGATCTTGGGGACTCCATTTTTTATAATAATTTATTGGCTAAAATTTTTTAATAAATAATTTTTAAAAAAGAAAAAACAACTTGCAGTTTATAGACCATATTGTGTAAGAAAATGGACCCCCAATAACCATGATTATCATTGGTTAATTTTCCCAAATAAATCACAATATCATCTACAAATAAATAAAAATTCAAGACCATTATTCACTTTTACTTGCCCCTATATATAGGTCTTAAACTAGTTCAATTCCATTTATTAAACTAAATTATATTATCATCATAAGGAGAACAATTGTGTAGCCACCATACATAATTCATAGTAAAGAATGATGAGGAATATCCTACATCTAATAATATATTATCAATACTTCCTTATTTAAACAACAAAGGGGCACACATGTTGAAGGAAAAATCTACCATGGAAAACGGGATCCAAATGCTATAAAATAATGACATTAATCCTCATGAAGAATGTTTTTTGGCATCCCATACGAGGGGAAATGAGAGAGAAAAACAAGGGTGGGATATATAACGATATTTTTAAAATCTAAACAGAGTAGCGATTTAGATATATTTGGAATTGTTCCTTAAAGGGGATCTGTTCAATATAATATAGTTTAAAGAAATAAATTTCATAAGACCCTTAAGAAATTAATGATATGATTTATCTAATTTGAATTAGTCTTAAATCTTTTAAAATAATCTTCAATGAAATTTTATGTCAATGAAAATGTCAAAGGGGTCAAACTTTTGGAAGTCAGAAACATTTCTCATGACTCAAGAATGGTCAAGTCACTATTCAGTGAGTCAAAATTTGTATGGTTACCATTCATTAAGTAACCTCTAGAAGATTTAAAATTTTTGGAGTCACCATTTGGTGAGTCACCCTTAGTTAAAATTCATACCACCATTACTGAGTCTCTGCATGGAGAGTCACCGTCAAGTGAGTCACTACTGGGGGAGTGACCATTCAGTTAGTCAACATTCAACAATTCACTGCTATAAGAGTGAATGTTTTTTGAGTAACCATTTGGTGAGACACTATTGGATGAGTGATCATTCAATTAGTGATCATTTGGAGAGTCACTAAAAGACATGTGACCGCAAGTGAGTGACCACCAGTGAGTCACAACCAGTGACTCACTTCCAGGAGTCACCATTGGAGAACATGAAAAAATAGGAATTTTTGAAAAGTGTTGGAGTAAATATCTTGACCACATAGAACACTTATAACACTTTATTTTCACAAAGTAATTAACTTTAGTGATCTTGGAAATTAAATTAGAAGCCTCTCAAACCATTTTATCCCTCAGGAATTCAATGCCAAACCCAGATGGGAAATGGGGTTTGAACTGCCACCCTCTGAGACACCACTGAAGACTCTCTTCAATCCTCAAGAACCACCAATAACTGAACATGAACCTAAATGATCACAAAAGACACCATTTATGCACCAAATCCATTCCATGTTTAACACAAAAATCAGGTAATTCCTTCTTCCATGTCAATATACTATCCTCTCTAAAAGGCACCAACATTCATGCATGGGTTTAATCATATCGTATTCAATGAATCTAGATTAGGAATATTTTCTTTCTTTTTCACTTGGAAGGAAATTATCACACTTTTCACCACACACAGATCAACCCAAGGGGAAAATATCTAATTTCATAAAGAATGGTTCAAATATTACATCACAAGGAAAAATAGAACAAGGATAAACTAAAGAAAACTTCGTATTGGGTAAAGATATGCTCTTATTAGTCTATAGTACTCTCCTCTAGGACACCATGCCTCCACAACACGTGAATTAAAGGACTAATCTAACTACGTAGGAAATTCTCCTGATGATCCATAATCTCTATTAGCCACTAAATAAACATCGCAATGTCCTCGATATCCAAATATCCCGAGTCATTGAAATGGGAGTCATCAGGAAGATTCTGATGATGATGAAAGATATGGAAGATGTCATGGATCCTCTCCACCCATGGTGGAAATTCCAACCCTTATGCCACATTATTAACTCGCTCCAACACCTTGAAGTATCTAATGAACCTGGGAGAATACTTTCTTCCTCTACCAAAACTATGATGCCAAATCCATGTGGAATTCTTCGAGAACACATAATCACCATTATTGAAATCCGAGGGTCTCCTTTTATGATAATAATATGACTTCTCCTCATCCAACACCACTTTAATCCTCTCACAAATGATTTGAAATTTATCATTCCTTTTTCACACCACATCCAAACTAAAAAAAATTTGTCTCCCTAACCTCTTTCCAGCACAATGGTGAATTCCACTTCCTTTTATAGAAGTCTTAAAACGGAAAATGCCAAGGATGAGTGATGGATATTATCTTAAGAAAACTATAATAAGGGAATGTGATGTACCCAAGATCTTCCAAATTCCATGAAACATTCTCGTAACATATCCTCTATTATACGGATAGTCTATTCCGTATATCAATATTTCTGAGGGTGTAATGAAGTGTAGAGGCATAACTGGGTCCCAAAGTCATTCCTTAATCCCCTTAAAACAATTAAGGCAAACCACGCATCCTGATATGAGACAATATACCATGGAACTCCATGAAAATATACCATGTCTTCAACATATATCGTGGCCAAGGCATCAACTGCGCTCGACACCTTGTTAACTAAGAGGTGGGACCAATTCAACAATTGGACCAATACCACCCAGTTTGTAACACAACCTCCATATGATCTGCCTAATATTGTGATGAAATCCATTGATATTTCATCCCATTTCCACTTGGTAACATTTTATGGATACAAAAACCAAGTAGGAACATGTTTCTCATCCTCTATCCACTAGAAAAACAAAGCACTTAACAACAAACTCCATCACTACAAGTATCATCCCAGTCCACCAAAACTACATCATCAAGAAATGTTACATCATATAAAATTATGGGTGTATCGCTAAAGGTGAGTTGTGACACATGTAGAGGATTCCATTGTGCACTACTACTAGAAAAAACAATTTCCAAGGAAAAAAAATCCAATTCCGACTATCCTCTAAACATCCCTCCTGAGCATCACCATGGCTAACAGGATTGTGAAAGACCACTACTTTCGAGTCTCCCCACTATTACTCATCTACCTACTACATGAGAGAAGACTACATCATCATCTGAATCAGACAACCTCTTCTACCTTCCACTCTTTTATGTATGAGAACAGATACCAACTCCTCCGTTTCCTTCCAAGAAACCCCAATCTTCTGAACAACCTCCTTATAGGACTACCTGCATAACGAATCAGCCAGAAAATTTCCCATTCCCGAGGTTTAGGATATTTCAAAATCATTGTTCAAATGAAACCGCATCCACCTTCACTATCGCATGTTCAAATCTAACTATGAATAGATATTCCTCATGATCTTATGAACTGTAAAGACCACAAAGCACTCCCTGATAAAGTAATATTGCCAAAAATTTAGCGTGAACACAACTTCAACCAACTCAAGATCATGGGTGGACTAGTTACATTTTTGGGGACATAACTTCATAGACCCATAAGATATCACTACCCATTGCTACATCAAGACACAACCCAAACACAGATTGGAATCATCACAAAACACCTCAAACATCACCCCTTCATCTAGAAAATAGAGTATTGGATCACTAACCAACTTCCCCTATTGGTAAATGAAAACTTCCTCTCACTACTATATCCTCACAAAATATTGGTCCTTCCTTGTTATAGTTGTCAATGATGTATAAAATCAAGAGAAATCATGTAAAATCCTCTAATAATAGAATATGAGACCCTAAAAACTATGAACTTCTGCCACATTTTTGGGTGCTACCAATGAAACAATATCTTCAACATTCAGTTGGTCCACCACCAAACCCTTTTTTGACACCACATGCCTGAGAGAAACACCTATCATGTCCAAAACAAACACATGGTCAAATTTGCTTAAATACGGTGACATCGAAGAACCTGAAAGAAAGTCTTCAGATTATGGGTTTGTTCCTCTTCTAACTTGATTAGATCTATATGTCATCAATCAAAAAAATGATGAACCAATCTCAGAACTCATTAAAATAGAGTTCATAAGCCCCATCAACACGGCAAGTGAGTTCATGACATCGAATGACATGACTATGAACTGAAAGTGTTAATACATGCATTTGAAAGAAGTCTTTAGGATA
The DNA here is from genome assembly GCA_963277665.1 of Viscum album. Lineage (NCBI taxonomy): Eukaryota > Viridiplantae > Streptophyta > Magnoliopsida > Santalales > Viscaceae > Viscum > Viscum album. Next base: position 495,071,223 of record OY728151.1, on the reverse strand, counting down.
TCTCTGTCTTTCACCCTTAAATGGTGATATCCAAACCATATATCTTTCATAGAAAACCAACTCCCTCCTCTTAGTTGGTTGAAAAGATTGACTATTCTCTTAAGAGGGTAATGGTTCTTATCCTTAACTAGATTCAACGTATGGTAGTATATAAACATCCTCATACTACAATCTCCTTTACATTCAAACGAAATTCTATCACCCCACAACGAAACATCATTCCTAATAAGTCCATTCCTCAAAAGGTAATATATATGAGTTCATAACTCTTACAACTTAGATGGTGACTTTCAAAAGGGATGAATCAAAATAAGAGAGTCATTAGGTTGTATGTCTGTCCCAAACACAAAATCACATTGAGGGGGTAGCATCAAAACCATATTGGGGAAAAAAATAAAAGAACTCCCCAACGACTCTGAGAACCTCCCCCATCCCAGCATCAAAATATTCCACTAAAATATCATCCAACAAGGAATAAAGAGGCTCTATATGCCAACTTCCCACCTGACATCTTTACTCACCAATGGAGACCACACACAGGCCATCCATATTCAAAAACACGACTCTCCTCTGATAGTAGTTGATAACGACATGCATATAATATCAAAAGTATATGTGGAGGATAAAATCATATGGATACATTTGTAGAAATAAAATATCCACACGGGATTGATGTAGACTCATAACTATTCTACATCCCCAGTAAACATCAAACATGCTAGTCTGACCTCTAACCGGTGTACTAAACACCAAGTGAATGGGAAGAGTCTATATGTCTATTCATAGAAAATGGTCTAGAGTGGGTAAAAAAAGGGGTGAAATGCATCTGAATCAAAAAAATGCACATGAAAGGGTAATAAACAATCTGATTTCACCTCTAACGATATTTGGTCTGGCCGAAACTGCTACCTCTGCAACATGGAACATTTCAATCCCATATCTTATGAAACTCTCCAACCTACTGCCTCTATGACCATGATCTGGATGAGGTCCTTGTGAAAAATTATGTGGTCATCCTCTACCTGCTCCACCACCCCTTAGTGGAGCATAAGCACACAGTACCCTATACCGAAATGGCCAACCAAGAAACTGCTACTGAGGTTGTTGTTGAAACCGTCCACCTCTACAATACTGCTCATGAATAGCCACTGAGAGGGAATTATGAAGATGACCATGAACTCTAAACAAGAATCCCTTTAGTCCCATTTTGACGGGGGAAGGTATAAGATCCTCTAGAGGAAAAAGGTCGTAAACGATGCTCCAAAGGTCAACTCCCTACCAGATGAAACCTTCAAGGACCTGATGCCAGAGACCTGATGCTGGTTACCTTTCCCATTAAAGAAATATACTATTTCTTATATCACAGTAGAGAACTTCATGATTGCAATCACACAATCACCTCCGCCTTCATCAAAACTTCCTTGTAAGTTAGAAATGTAAAGGGAGTAATTGTGTACTTGATTGAATGAATAGGTGTCTCATATAGATGTCTCACATGAGACTCCACATATGGAAAAATATTGGGGAAAAATAATGGAGATCATTGAATATGATCCCTAGAACCCATACCAACATACTCTCATGTGGTAGGGCAAGTATCTTCTACCTATTTTTAGCCTTCATGGTGGATGAACAGAATTCCGATTATAACTCGGTCTCGATGTCAACCCGAAAAACATCAGCCTCTTTCTTATCCCCCAGGTATAATGTCCACCACTAATATGAAACTCCACATATCTGACTCACATCTGGAGGATCCCATTACTTTTTCAGGGTTGGATCAAACTAAAGGTGATATCATGCTCTTTGGAATAGCTCTATATTTCTATGTTTGAAACAAATCCATCATAAATTCCCAAAGCGTATTTTTATAAAGAACCCAACATACCCTGCCATTGGTTATCCTCATCAATAGGATCAATCCTCTTTCAATCAACTGGATCATCTAGATCTAAAACAACTATTGGAGACACATACTAACTATATCTTAGTAATGTAAACATGGAACTACTAAGCTTGTGTAGTATTGATTTTTTTTTTGATAAATTTTACTCAGTTCATTATCCGTTTCCCCATTCAAAAAACAACCCAATTCAAATTAGAATAATATTCAATATGATACATGCATGTTTCCTAGAGTCTCTAACATGAAAATGGTCTAGCCACACATGGTCATTTGGTTAGGTCAAAGTCCTTGATTTGGATAATAGGTAGCCCTAAAATCCAGTGTCCAAGCTAATATACCCTGGACTAAGTCACACCACAAGATCACGTGACATTATTTCCCAACCAACTAATGAAATCCTCACTATGCCTAACTCCAAACACCCTTTATCTCTCAACAATCACCCATGATACCATTCAACCATGATGCCTCCCTCCAATGATACACATATTGTGATGGTAATAGATAAAGAGAGATAATTTCCCCTAAGTCCCTCCTCAAGGAGGCCTCGGGTTGGCAACTTTCAGCAAGGGTATATCGGTCACACAATATAGAAGGAATTGACCTTTTTTTAGACATGATCAGGATATATGATGAATCCACCAAAAATAACTCCAATACATTTTAAAAAATGAATAAACCATACTATATGAATGCATAAAATAGAACTAGTTTAAATAATAAAAAATCAATGTAAAGATCCCAAATGTAATATAATGTAGAGACTCAAAAACTATCCAAAATAATGAGCCAGTAAAGACTAGAATAGTTTAGTTAATCCTCCATGATATCTAAATTACATTTTTATATACATTGGGTACTCATAAATTTATTATATATTGGAAAAACAAGGTCTTTCATGCACATTGTGGGAATCATACTAATGCCTCCATAAGAAAATAACAGAACTATGAAACACCTAATAGGTATACTGACCATCCCAACATTACTACGGAAATCTAATTAGATAATGAAATTCAGGAAATGTAACATAATGCTAATTGATGATAGGGTACCAAAAACCATATCCCACTTATTAGTAACTCTTACCTAATAGAAAACATCCTTATACACCCACCTATTCTGAAAATACCACATCCCAACCCACCCCTAAACAACATGTCCTCACAAACCACATAACATTCCAACCGCAAACATCTAGGCCCCCAAAAGCATACCAATTCCCACTTACACACACTTGGGCCTCATAATTCATTTCACATCCTGAGCATAGAAAACTGGGCCTCAAACCACATTACATCCCATCCACATACACCTAGGCCACAAAAGACACCACATCCCACCCACAAACACCTAGACCTCACAAACCATATCTCATCCAAATACACCTAGGAAATCTGAACACATATAATACTAAAAACACCAATTAAATCACAACATTTATCTTCCTGAAAACACATGTGGAAAGACGCCCCCACCCCGCACACACCTGAGACTCGCATACCACAACTTACCCAATTAATATTATCCTATCAATGACTGTAAGAGGGTGAATGGAAGAGAGAGTGTCTATCCATCAATCATCCCACAAGGATGATTGGGAAAGAAACCATACCTTGTGATTATGGGGGCTGTTTAGCACGTAGTTATCAAATAGGGTGTAGTTTCAATATAAATTAAAATAGGAATATATGTATATAAATATATGATAACACACCCTCAATCCCAACATATGGGTTCTAAAAAAACAACCATCACCCATCTGTTACATTTCTCTACCTTTATTAAGAATTTTTTTCATCTTTTATATATTCCCTTTCAGTTAAAAATCCATTTTATGTGTGTTTTATGGGTTTAATATATACTACAGAATCGGTACACATAATTTACTTGAGGAACACATCATGTACATGGTGTTGGTTTCAGGTTGTAAGAGGGGTGATCATATCGTAAGCTAGCACAAATCATGTTCTTAAAGTACACAATGTGTGAGAGTTAAATAATAGGGCTTCAACCTAGGGTGATGGGTTATTTTGTGCACTTATCTACCGTGGCCTACACATCATGACCCCTAGGTACACTTCATGACTCTGCCCATGCCCAACATAATGTAATTGATTTGGATGTACTGCTCAGTCTATTTTTCCAATACCTCTTGGATATCATCCTTAGACTCCCCAAGGTGATTATATGAGGTTACACATAATCTAGATCAATCCCAATGACATTTAATCGTCCTTTTCCTTTTTGTCAAATTCTCGAGTATGTACAACCACTTGTTCATTGAGTTTCTCTCCTTCTCTCCTTTTATTATTTAAAAGGATCATCTAAGGATTGATGTATATATTCTATGTGGTAATGAATCTTCCTCCTAGGTTTATTTTTATGATCTATTTCTCCTTTATTTTCATTTATGGGTTCCAGTGAGAGTGTTATTCTTCGAGAATGTGGTAGGTGGTTATATTCTAATTTTCCAAATTTGTTAACATTTATTTCCTAGGTTTATTTCATTAACTGAATTAAATTAAATTTTTCAAACCTAATTTCAATTGATTTTTTAAATATTAATTCAATTGAATTGAGATATTTGAAATGGTTATGGCACCAAAATTTGTAAAAACACAATTTTATTGAATTGGGGAATGTTTTGGGAAATTGGTCGATTTAAATTGATGAATTAAAATGGTGTATTTTGATGGAAATGTTTTCTATTAAATTGATGATATTAATTGTGAAAATGAATTGTGAAAAAGATGGAATTGGGTTTTAATTGAATTAAAACTTCTGAAAATGGATTAATATGATTTTAAATAAACCATGTGGTTATATCTAGTGAAAAAGAATTGTTTTTGAATAAAACATATTTGCGATTTTAATGGAATAAAATTGGAATTTTTTAAATGGAATAATGGGATTGAACGAATTTTATGTAGTCTTAAAATTGTTTAACCATAATTTTAGAGTTCATGAAATACTTAGGTAGTAAGTGAGTTATTTGGATACACTCTATTATATTAAAACATTATAAAACATATTTGTTACGGGTCACATCCCTGACAGGTTGGTGACATGTAATCTTTGGATTGTGTTACAGGGATGTGTGTATAAATTTTTTTATGTGTTCAATTAGACTGTGAAATCCTATTACTGGTTAATACTATCTTACCTTTTGGCCGATGACAATATTGCTTGGTTGTTTATTTATATTTGAGATATAAATATAATCCAATTTTTTCTGAACTACATTTCATTCCTGATGAATTTATATATTCTATTTTATATAAATGTTGTACATAATCTATTGTTTTATAAATATTCCATCTATTGTAAAGTAAATTTTGTGATTTTAATTTATTTTCCATCATTTTTAAAATGTATACCTTGTTTTGTTTAAATATGTTTTAAAATCAAAAAACCAATTTGTTTGAAAAAATTTAATGCTTTTCATTGTATATTTAATATTTAGAATATATTATGTAATATATGGTGGTATCCTTCTAGGATTAGCCTCACACACTACTTTTTCGTTCGGGTTCTTTTATACTTTCTTCTCCCTGGATCGAGAAAAGGGAAGGAATCTCTTAGAGGAAGATTCTATTATTGAGATTTGGGATTTCTTAGCTATTTTCTTAGGGCCCTTGGGGATTTTTTTCCAATTTTTTAATTTGCACGTATTAATATAGATTTTATGCCTCATTGTATACTCTCACTTTTACTCCTACTGGTGTTTTCCTATTAACATGTATACTATATTTTATCTTTTTCCTCTTTAATCTTGTATAAAAATCATCCCAACTTGTATATTGTATGATGCTAGGTGCTATTTTTCATCCTATGGGGATCAGGAAGGGCCTTCACGTCATGTCAAGGACAAATCATAATCAGGTGACCAGGGTACCTGGGTTGGATCATGTCAAATTGGAATTAAAAATAGGCTATTTATCTTTTTTCATGAAGTTAGTATGCATTTTTGAAATCTTGTTGGTATTTAAGAGGTAGTTGTGATTGAGTGTATGGACACCCCTCACAGCAATGTACCTCATGTCACCAGTTGTGGTTATGGAAACTCCTCTTGTAGATTAGTTCTAGTCTTCTCTCTATAGAGATTTAGATATATTGAAATCCAAATCTTGTTGCTCCTTCTCTAGAGATTATTTTATTTTGTTACCCAATTTGAGTATTAATAAAATGTTATCCTTTTATATACTGATTTTGTATAGCATCATGCATCTTATAAGATGTGAACATCAGATATAGGAAGAGGCAGCTACTGAACCTCATCAAGAAAATATTGTTGTTGATCTCAATCTGGTTGAGGTGAGTGTGCGCACTATCCAAGCACTTGGATAGACACCAACTCCAGTTTCCTCTCAGTTTCTATCTATGGATCATAAGGGGGATGTTATTTGGAATCATTTTAAATATTTCCTTTTCTAGAAGCCACCAGTCTTCAATGTCTCTATGGTCCCTCAACATGATGAGTAATGGGTGAGAAAGATAGAGCATCTTTTTGAGTTCTGGGAGAAACATGATGCGATCAGGGTCAGGTGTGCCACCTTCATGCTGGAGGGACCGAGAAAAAGATGGTGGGACATGATGGTTACAATAGGGAAGCATGGAAACATACAATGGATGGACTTCAAGATTATTTTCACTAACCAATTCTATCAAAAATAAATGGGGTTGTCGAAGGCAATGGAGTTTTTCAATCTTTAGCAGGATGAAAAAACTATGACTGAGTTTTGAAATCGGTTTGTTGAGCTGGTGGAGTTTGCACATGAGATAGTATCTAATGAAAAGATAAAGCCTTGGCAGTCTAATTTGGGACATTGATCAGATATCTATTCTTTGGGTTTCTTGCTAAATATGCACACTTATCATGATGTAATAGATAAAGTGATGGTGGTTTAGACTAAATTAGAAGACGATTTAGTGTCGACATGAGTTAATTTTTCACCTAGTGGCTTCATTGGTTCCTTTAAAGGGAAATGAATGTGTGATGATCCTTGCAGTTGTTTTCAATGGAAGAGTCATTTTAATACTCCTATAGCTTCAAGAGGGATTTTTGACTTATTATCAGTGTGGAGTTTTGGGACATTCAAAGAGGGTTTTCAGTAAGGAACCCATGGACTGTAGCTTTTACAGATGTTCAAGGAACTTACAGTGGTTCTTCCATCACTTATATACTCTCAGTGGTGGTACACGATCATTATCTCGACCCACAATTGTGGAGAAATCGAATGCATTGATGACAAAAGGGTTAAAGCTATATGCAACCAGAATGAAGCTTCTTCACGTAGTGGAAGAGTATCTAGGGGAAGCATGCATGAGTCCAATGACTGTGAAATGTATCATTACCATTGTTTCATCATTAGTGATTCCTCTTTATGATAATGGAAACCGGAATTTTTAACCTACTTAATCTTCTCATGGAACAACTATCTTGTGAAATGGATATTACTACACCCATTGGTATGAGAAGGGAACAAAGTCTTCAAAATTCTTCTTCTGTATTCTCTCAATCATATTTCAATATAGTTAAGAGATTTATATTTCATGATATTAAATATATTGATTCCATATTTAGGATGGATTGGCTCATTTACAAAAAGTTCTATAGTTGATTGTTTTTCCCAAAGAGCATAATTTACCACACCCAGTTGTGTGAATCTTGTCTTTTAAGGAGAATTTGACCCCTGATCAAGTAGAGTTAGACCTTATTATCCAGATTAAGGAAAAATGATATCAGTTTTTTCTTTTGACCTAGAAATAGATTCAGTGGGTGGTGATCTTTCTATAGTTTTTGTCGTGTTTTATGACGTGTTTCCTCTGGATTTCTTTAGTCTTCCACGAGTGAGAGATGTTGAGTTTTATATTTATGTAATTATGGGAATTCAACCAGTCTCTAACCCCTATTATCAAATGGATAAAGTTGAACTAAAATAGATGAAGTCTTAGATGAATTATCTTCATGAGAAGGGAATTTTTCATCCATGTGTGTCACCTTTGTATGCCCAATTCTCGTCAATAATAAATATGATGGATCTCTTCACCTATGTTGTGATTATCATAAGCCAAATCCAATCACGATAAAGAAAAAATATTTGTTTCCATGGAATAATGATTTTTTTGATTAACTGAATGGTGTGAAATGATTTTCAATGAATAAAATTTGATTTGGTTACCATCAGTTGAAGATAAATGTACCTGACACTCAAAAAAATACCTTTCGAAGTAGGTATGACCACTATGAGTACCTTGTTAACCCATTTGGTTAAAAAAATGATCATGTATTTTTCATGGCCGTATTGAACTTTATTTTCAATGAGTATATAGATACCATTGTGGTAACATCAGTGGATGTAAATATTTTATATTCCATATCCGAGGAGGACCATCTGCAACATCTTAGAATAGTTCAATGTCTTGTGAGAAATCAGTGACTTTATTCCATGCTTTCAAAGTGTGATTTCTATATTTAAGAAGTGAAATTCTTGGGATGCGTGGTTTCTGAATAGGCTATATCCATTGATCCTGACGAGGTGAGGGTAGTTATGAATTGGGAGAAAAAAAGAAATGTCTTCAAGATCAAGAGATTCTTGGGCTTAGCCTGATATTACCATAGGTTCATGAAAGACTTTTCAATGCTGGAATATATGATTACTACTATTACTAGGAAGTGAGTGAAGATTTCATGGGATGATAAATTCCAGAGTTCTTTTGTCGATTTGAAACATTTGTTGACTATGATTCCATTTTTAAGTCTTACAGAAGTTGGGAAAACATATCTAGTCTTTTATAATGCATCTAGTTATATCATTGGATGAATTCTTATGTAGGTAGATCATGTTGTAACATATATATCTCGTTAACTTATGACAGAAAAGAATAATTATCCTACCCATGATATAGAACTTACAACTTCGATGCACACACTTAAAATATTGTGGTACTACCTTTATAGAGAATGGTTTATAGTGTATTTAGATTACAAAACCCTGAGTTATATTTTCTCTAAAAATGATTTGAATGTTTGGTAGAGGCATTAGGTGGAGTAACTACAGTTTTTTGACATTGACACCTTTTATACCCCATTGAATGAGAATTTTCTTTCTGATTCTTTGAGTAAGAAACTTCCAACCCAGGCAGTGAATGTGTCTTTAAAATAGTGTAATTTGATGGCTTCCTTTTCATAGTTTCATAGTGGAGTAAAAAACAAAGGGACTGATTTTTATTTATCTAGTGTGTAGTTGATGTATACTCGTCTTGAGATGATAATTCAAGATCAAGATCTTTATGATGTGTTCTGTAGCATTAGATAAATTCCTTATGGTGGGGAGATTGTTTCCTAGTGGGAAGGCTCCAAATAGGGTGTTTTATTCTACCAGAATGACTTCATTGTGTCGTTTTTGGCAAGGAAGAGAGTGAGGTTGATCTCTATAATTATTAGTGGTCTATGAACCCATGAACAAAAAAATTATTTATGACATGAGGTTGTATTTTTAGTGGCTAGGTATGAGACATGACATTACTGAGTTTGTTTATCATTTCTATACATTCCAATAGGTGAAAGCTGAGAACTAGAAACCTTCTGGTTTCCTTCAACCTCATCGAAACCCTACATGGAAGTGGGGATAGATCTCAATGGAAATTGTGGTTAGGATTACTCATACCCAGAAAAATAATATTGCAATATGGGTAGTAATTTATAGGTTGAAGAAGTCATCTCACATTATACCCATTCATGATACGACCACCTTCGGGGAGTTTGGAAAAATCTATGTGAAAGATATTGTTCTCATGAATTTAGTTCCCAGTGATATAGTATTGGATAGGTATCCTTGGATTATTTCTAACTTTTGGAGAGTCCATCTGGAGGCATTAGGCTCTCCTGTTCAATTGAGAATGGCCTACCATCTATAGTGGGATGGCCAGAAAGAATGAGCTATACATAGTCTTGATGATATTCCTTGTGCCTGTGTTCTTCAATTTTATGGAGCATGAGATGACAACATATGGCTGGTTGATTTTTCTTGCAATAATAGTTACCAGTCCCTGATCATAATTTATTTTTCAAGGCCTTGTCTATTTGTCCATGTAAATTTTTGTAGTGTTGGTCAGAGGTTGGTGGATGCTCTTTTTTGGAGCAATATTGGTTTAGGAGACAAAAAAATGATTCATCTTATACATCAGAGGTTGTTCATAGAACAAATCTGATATAAGCATTATAATGATCTCCTTCGTAGACCATTTGAGATTTTAGTTGGTGATCCAATACTCCTAAAGGTGTCACCGTGGTTGGGTCATCTATGTCCTAGGAGGAAAGGGAAGATTTATCCTCTCTTTGTGGGACCATTCATGGTTGTTGAGAAGGTGGGTAAGGTAGCGTACCATAAGAAACTTCCACCATAAATTACATCAATACATAACACGTTACATGAATCAAAGATGAGAAAGTATCTATCTGTTACATCTCCCATTTTGATCTGATGTGATCTTGATACCAAGCCTGATTTATCTTTGACTGAGAAAACAGCCAGGATAGTTGATTCGAAGATCATTGTCCTTCATGGGAATAAAATACATTTTGTTCGTGTATTATGAAAAAATGGCTCTAATTGTTTTGAGAAATTGGAACATTAGGAACTGATGAGAGAGAATTGACCTCGTCTTTTTGGCATGTAAGCTTCTTTATTGTCTTTCTTGGGGTAGAAATATTTTACGACGAGGAGGTTATAACATCTAATTACCTTGATCGGGTAAGAAATCCAACTTTTCTAATTTCCCTTTAGGTCAAAAAATCTCTTTTATGTGTTTTTTTATCTTTAATAAAGTCTTTAGAATAGGCACATGCAAGGTAATGGAAGTACACTTCATTTTCATGGTTCTAGTTTCTGGTCGTGAAAGGGGAGATCATGCCATGAGTTGTTACACGTCGCGTACTTGAGGTACACATCATGTTGTGGTTAAATAGATAATTTTTGACATGAGGAGATGGGGTTTTTGTCATATATATCTTGTGAGGCCTATACATCATGAATCCTAGGTACCCATCATGACTGGGCCAACACCCATCATAATGTATTTCGGTCAGAAGTAGCACTCGGTCAATTATTCCCAGAACTCTTGGCTCCTGACGCCAGACTCTACCGAGTCGATTTTTAGAGGCACCAAATATTATTAATTGATCTGATTAGATTTCAATAAACCTTTTTTTCTTACAGTACTATTCTGAGGTATGTTCTCTCTCTTTTTATTTTGGTTTCTCACCTTACATACTCTTGATTTTTCAATGGATCATTTTGGGATTGATTGATCTATGCCATGTGGTGTAGGATCATGCTTCTTAGTTGAGTATAAAATTATCCTTCACCTTAATTATCATTGATGGGTGCCATTACGAGTGTTGTTATTTGAAAAAGATGTAGGTGGTTCCGTTTCAATTTTACAAACTAACAAACATTAATTTTATTGGTTTATTTCAATCATTCAATTAAATTAAATTGATTAAACATGCTTTCAATTACATTGAAAAAACCAAATTCTAGTTATTTGGGAGAATAAAAATTGTAATGGGAATAAAATTTTGAAAACCCCAATTCTATTAAATTGGGGAATGTTTATGGAAATTGGTAAATTTAAAATTATTAATTTAAATTGTGGATTGTTATGGAAATGTTTTCAATTAAATTTATGAGTTTAATTGTGAAAATTAATTTTCTAAAGGATGGAAAATGTTTCGAATGGATTTCAAACTCATGAAAATGGAATAATACGATTTGATAGAAACCCATGGGTTTTATGTTTTGAATTTTTTTTTTTTTGAATGAAAAATGTATTGGTTTTAAATGGAAAAAATATGGAATTTCTGAAATGGAAGAATGGGATTGATCATATTTTATGCTTTATTAAAATATTTTCCTATCATGTAAGCGTGAATGAAATCCTTAGGTTTTTAGTGTGTTATATGGATACACTCTATGCTATTACAATATTCTAAAACATACCTACAATGGGCCATATCCCTGATGGGTTGATGACGAGTCTCAATTTCCCAGTGACATAGTGACACGTGAATACATATTTTTTAGATTTAACTTATAGAGTATAAAATCCTATAGATAGTTAATACCATCATACCTATTGGAAGATGACCATGTCTCTCAATTATTTATTTATCTTTGAGATATAAATGTCTGCCAATGTTGTTTGAACTGCTTTACATGCCTACTATATTTACATAAACTATTTTATAGATTTTTTACATTATCCATTGTTTTAGAAGTATTACACCTCTTGTAAGGTAATTACTATACATTGAATGTATCATTAATCATTTTAAAAATATATAGAATGTTTTTTGTAAATATTTTTTTAAATTTCCAAACCTCTTTCTTCTAAAAGAATGAAATGTTTTTATTTTGTAATTTATATTTTTCATCTATGATATAATCCTTGGTCATATACAACTAGGATTAGTTTCGCACCCTCCTTTTTCTTTTGGGTGATTGCAGACTTTTTTATTACATGATCAAGAAAAGGGATGGGATATCATGGAAGTGGATATAGATATTGATCATTGGACATGGTGGGTTGGGTATTTAGGGACCTTGAGGCCATTTTTCAAATTTTGTAGATTAGGTTGTAGAAGATTTGATTTTTTACCTCATTGTATTTCTGTACATTTACACCCAATGAAGTTTTATATTGATATGGATGTTGTCTTTTATCTTTTGATTACATATACTTGGGGAAAAATCATTCCCACTTATATGTTGTATAATTCCATGTTCTAGTCCATAACCCATGGTGATGAGGAAAGCCATTCGGGTTACATCACGACTGAATCAGTTATTAGGTTACCATGTTACCTATGATTGTTTGTGAAAAAAAAAATTCCATCTTAATGCTACCTCTAAATGTAAAACACCACACAACCCGAGACAACATCTTTTAAATTTCTAAAAAAAATAAATCACCATTACCATTCTTTTTTTCCAACTCATTTGTTTTTTCTTTTAACCAAACCAAACAATCATAGTTTTGAACAATATTAACCAATTATTTATTAATTTATTCCACTACTATTCATGAAACTACAAAGAACAAAACACAAAAAGAAATAAAAAAACGTAATCTCATATCTAAATCATATCCCAGCTATGAAAAACTTCTCATCTATTCCACAATCAATCAATCAGTCTATTGAATATTCCATTACATAGCCAGGTTGACATATTGTCTATATGTTTATCCACGTCACCACCCAAACCAACCTATATCACACCCATGTGCTTCACATATTTACCGAAACACAAACCAAAGTGTACACACACATCATAACATAGACACTTCACATATCTTCTGTCTCGCATAGACAACCATGGATATCCCACACAAAAAACCACCCCACATATAAAATCACAACACAACAAACAAATTTCATCATCCACATCTCTTAACATCCTCATCCAGTTTCATTGCAACACTACACAATCAAACCATCACCAAATCCCCTATCCTACAAAACCAACCCCCAGTGCATGACCATTCCAATAACCACATCACCAAATAAATGAAATTATAAATTATTCAGAATGGAAATTTCTTTCATTATTTAATTCTACTACTAATTTTAGAAGTTTCCACAAATTTGTTTTGATACTGGGGCCTCCATTTATTCTCTGAATGCATGTGGTTAATAGTTACCATAAGAACATGTTCAATAAGAAATGAAAAACATGTAGTCCACAAACCATACTGTATGTAAACATGGACCCCAAATGGAAAAGATTTTTAGTGGTAAATTTCCAATAAAATCATAATACCATCTTAAAAAAAATAACAATTCAAGATCATGAATCACATTTCTTAGCCCCTACTTATTGATCTAAACTTATTAAATTCTCTTTTTTAACACAAATTAAATTATATTCATAAGGATAACATTCATATAACCTCCCTACATGATTCATAATACTGAAGGATAAGGGAAAACCTACTAAGAAGAAGAGACAGTTAACATATTCTTATTGCTCTAAAAAAGGGGCACACATTAAGTTAGGAGAAGCCTCCATGGAAAACATGATCCAAAGGCTACTGCATAGTCATACGACCTATCATGGAATAATGGTTTGGGACATCTCATACTAGGGGGAAATGAGAAGAAATAATAAAGCCAAAAAATATCTCAGGCTTTGGAAAATCTAAATGGAGTAGCAGTTTTGATTCATTTTAAATTTTCCATTAAAGGTGGATCAAGTTAAGATAACACGTTTTGACTAAATAAAATCCCCTAGAACCTTAGGGAATTAAATATATTATTTTTTTATGGAATTTGTCTAAAATACCTTAACATATGTCTTTAAAGGTATTTTACATTACAGAAAACTTCAAAGGGGAATAATTGTAGGAAGTTGGAAACACAGCTCACGAATCACCACTAGATGAGTCACTATTAAATGAGTTGCTATTCAGAAGGTCACCATTCGGTGAGTGAACACTGGATGAGTGACTATTCAGAGTTTCATCATTTGGATAGTAACAATTAAGTGAGTCAACATTAGTTGAAATGAATGCCACCATTATGGAGTCACCTATCGATGATTCACTATTCTCTAAGTCACCACTAGACAAGTGACAGTTCTGTGAGTCACCATTCAGCGATTCACCATCGGAAGAGTGGACGTTTGGTGAGTCACCATTTAGAAAGTCACCACTGGATGACTGTTCAGTGAGTCATAGTTCAGTGTGTCACCCCTGGACATGTGACTACTTATGAGAGACCTCCAGCTAGTCACCGCAAGTGACTCACTGCCTACAACTCACCTCTAGTGACTCACCACCAGTTACTGACCTCTAGAAGTCAACATTTGAGAACATGAAAAACATGGAATTTGTGGAAATTATTAGAGTAAGTATATATGACCTCCATAAACACATAAAACAATAGAATTAAAAAAATAATTGACTACATGAACTTTAGCAATAATAATATTAAAATCCATGGCCTATTTGTAGGAATAAAAGTATTGTACTCCCTTTCCAATATATAAATTGTTGATAATATTATATGTAACTAATAATCATGGTGTTCAATAATTTTTATTGAATAAAATTTATGGATTTATAAATATTTATCAATTTAATCATATAACTAACAAAATAAACTCCACATGTTAAAATAGAATATGTCTTAAAAAACATACCCATATAAAATAATAAGGATTTTTAGGGGAAATTTAATGTCCAGTGATTGTAGAAAAAGGAATAGTTCAAGGGGACTACAAGAAGAATCAAGGATGTTATTTTCAATACTGTCCTTTTCTAAATCAATCATGACCCATAGAGAGAATGAATAAGGATGGTATCAACACTACATATTCCAAGGAAATTAGAAATTAAGGGTTGTTTTCATTGATGAATAGAAATATGTTTAAAAGTTTTATTTTAAATTATAGGGAAAATATTTTTAAAACTTATTGAAAATAATTTTCGTTAAAAATAAATTTTTTAGAAAATTTTATTTATAAATTTACCTTATAAAATTGTAATTTATGATTCAATGAAATTATGCTGGGTAAATATATATATTTCAATAATGGAATAAAATACATTCTTTTTGGATAGTAATATAGTTTGAAAGGTTCCTTGTTTAGAAAAAACAAGAACATTACATTGAATTAATTTTATAGAAAACCCATTAACAAATCATATTTATTATATTTTAAAAATATTAAGAAATTTCACGAAAAAAAGGCTTTAAAAGAAAATAAGGTTTTAAAAGAAAATAGATTTTAACCGAGCATAGAAATGTTCTCTACTGTTTTTAAAACATTTTATAAAACACTTTTTGAATGAAATCATAAAAAACTATATTGTTACATTAATATTATCATGAATAACCACAAAATAAGAATATTCATGTATTTATCAAATAATTATTTAATTAACTTCACTAATGTAAATTCAAGTCTAAAAACCCTCGATAAATTGAGATTATGAAGTAATGCTTTGAAAATACGATAATGTTGATTTGAAAATCAACCAATGAATCGATTATCTGTATCAAACATAAATCCACATAAAATAATTAGAAATAAGAAAGTATTTAGTCAAAATTTAGTATACATATAATAAAAAAATATTAATTATAATGAGGATGTAATATTACTCAATGAATGAAATTGAGTTATAAAATTATTTATCATATGGTAACTCCAAATTAAAATTTTATTTAGATGAAATAATTAAAATTTTTAAACAAAAAACCTTTAATAATGATTTATTAATGATATTAAATTTCAATTATGAGGTGTATACACCATATAAAATATTATAGATGGATATCATTACAACACACCTTAATAAAATGAAATTCAGACTAAATCCCTAACCTTATGTTTTTTTTTGAATTCCATTTATCCTCTTGTATAATAGTATTATAGATGATAATAAATTATTAAATAAATATTTTAATAATTATTATATCATATATAATCCTTTTTTAACATTTTATAAACCTTTATTAAATTTATTTAATTACATTCACAGTTTCAGGTGTTAATTGCCTTGTTTTTGAAGAATATTTTGACTTTTTTATGTTCCTCTAACATAGATCATGAATTCATAATATAAATATATTAAACCATGATTTAAATATCATTTATATTAATTTTATAAGTATGTATATTAATCCATAAAATATTGATTTAGGAAATGAAATAAACCATTAATGGAGAATGTATGCAGTATATACACATGAACATTGCTTCCATTTTCTTGTCATATTGGTAGATAGAAATGTTAATGATATATATATGTATAATATAATCCAAGAATAATATTTATATAATATAATAATAAATTAATATTAAAATAATCCTCAATTCATTCCATTTGACATGTGAATGAATCATACCTCCTTGAGGAGGTGATAGTCAACATGTGCAAAAACATTGTTATCATAGTTCCCAAAAATGGAAAACATGAAGGTATGTGTTATATAATAGTTATATAAGAATATATAATTTATCAATGTATTATATATCATATATAAACAAAAAATTCATCATTATTCCCAACCGTGAATGGTGGTAATGGAATAAAAAATGACATTGGATTAGGTTGTAGTAGTCTGTCGTACACATGAATTATGATTGTGTATCCCATTTAATGGAAGTGTTCATGGTTGTAGGTCATAACCTTAAAATAACAACATCTAACAGTATTTAGTATTATGAAGTTACCATATAATCAGTATATAAAAATAATTGAATGGGATGATAATGAAATTAAACAAAAGAGCTCAATAAAGAATATGTCATCTTATTCAAGTAACTTCACTTTTTATACCAAAAGGCATACTTGGATTGATTAATTCGTAATATTATGCCTCTAATAAGATGTTTTGGAAGTTTGGAGTACATTTATGAACATTTTTTATGAAAAAAATTCATGAGAGGTTTGAATAAGTGAGGGGAGAGAGGTCCTTCTATAGTGTAGGAGGAGTGGCACTCTTGTAAATACTAAAAGGTAAACAATATTAGGAGGTATACCTTAATTAATTTTCTTCCATTAATTTGTGAAATTAGATAAATGTTGGTATATAGCCGAAATATTTCCCTAAAATGTGTTTTTTAGAATATTCTATGTCATTTTGACTCTTATGATTGAATATTAACAACTATGTAAAATCATTCTCACCCTAATCGCTATAGTTAATTCTAATTTCACCACATATTGTTTATCCTAATATTAGTACACCATAATGGAAATTATAAATTACTATGATTAAAAATATGGAATCATTTTCTTAAATTCAACTCACATGAGTGGAATACAATAAATTAAAAGTAATCTCACAAACAATAAGGGAAATATTGTTTTTAAATTGAAAATATTCAAATGTTTACTATGTTTTTATTTACTATTTCAATATGAAATTGGTTTAAATGAAAGATGGACTAATAGTTGTACAATTTATATTTAAAACAAATTAAAAATATAATTTATCATTTTAAATTAATTAGATAAAAGTCATTTCTCAATAAAAAATCGTTATTCTCAACTATTCATGAAAAAAATAAAAATTCCAAGAAAAATATTCCCCTAAGAAAATTTTGATATTCCTATTTACAAAATGATGTTTATTTTTAAAAATAAAATTTATTAAAATTTCATTATTTTTTCTAAAAATTGGATCCCCATTACATGGTGGAAAACCTATCAATAGAAAAATAATAAACTTTTTATGTACAGGTGAATTTTAACTTATTTTATGCCTCTCAAATATATTTTATGATTGTAAAAAAATATGATTGAATATATATATATATATAATTTACATCATTAATCAATTATAATTAATTATTATAGGATAATATGTTTTATAAAAATAAGTTTTTCTAAAAATATTTTTCTTATATTCAGTTTGATCCTATATTCATTTCTAAATAACTAGTTACCAAATAACTATATATAAAAATGAAAAAAATCCGAATTTGTTATATACTTTTCAGAAATTTCATTACCATTGCTAGTTATAAATATATTATTAAATAATAATACTAATGAAATATTGTATTTTGATAAAATTGGTACATGAAGGTAGTGAAATCTTTCAAAATAACATATTGTTGAGTGTAATGTATGATTACTCAGTACTGTATACATTTTTTTTATATTTCATAGAATGAATTTATTTAAAATTTAAAATACATTTTAATTTATCTATATGTTAATTACCTTATACATTTTGTTTTCAGTTTTATACATTCGGTTGAATATGATATTCATATTATTAAATTTCATGCTGTTACATTCTTTCCACCTTAAATAAATTATATCCTTACATTTTAAACTTGATCTCGGTATTATAGCGTCTGATATTTGAAAATTACATTCTTCAAACCCCCACATCATAAAAGTTCTATAAAAATATACACTTAAAAATAATGAATGGGAGGTAAAATGGCCATGTTGAACAATATATAACTTGGTTTATACGTAAGAGAACATCTGTAAAATTTTAATATTTTGACCTGGTGGAAAATTGTTAAAATTAGAAGAGAGTGGTTGAGGTCATTGGTCACTAATATGTAAATTATAATTGGGAAGATGATGGCTGGATATCCATAAATATTTGATTATTTAAAAGTCCACTAGTCCAATAAAAATTAATGTATAAGAATAAAAGTATTGTTTCAATACCCATTTTTCCTTAAGTTGAGGAAATGATTTACTCAATAAATAAATAGAAATATAATTAATATGTTTCTATTTTATAAACACAATTATACCAATTTATTCTTTTATAAATCTATAATCCAAAACTTATTTGAAGAAATAAATATCAATAAATGAACTATATTTTTGACCAAAGCACGAAAATTTACAGATTGTAAGATCAAAAAAATCAACCGTTTATCTTTTTTTGGGACCATTTTCCAAAAACAAATATGTTCCATTCATAAATCAATAAAACTCTAAACCAAAACTATTATTTCATTATTAATATTTACCTTTCATGTTGTTTAACAAAAAAATGAAACATTAATGATTAAGTAAACTTATTCATATGGTATTTAAATGTGACCATCTTTTTATAATTACTAATAATTTTACATTTCTATTTATACCATGAAATTGATGTTCATATTAACCCTAACAGTTATCAATACATTTATCCTTATTTTTATAAAATATAAATTTATTATTCCTCAAATAAATTCTCCCTTAAATCATGTACTTTCCATAAGATTATCCAAAATTATGTTTATCTTAGTATACACCCATTACATAAAAAATAAAAAAGTTTTTGATCTTGAACATTTATGGATAATTCATGGGATTTATTAGAAGTTTTCTTTTTCAAAGTATTTTTTATATTTCATTTTGGTTTTTCTTTGGGTAGTCCTTGGGTGAAAATTTGAAAAAATAGGTATGAAATGGTGTTTGAGTGGCTGGCACACAATTTTCATTAACTGTACACCCTCTGATGAGTAATTATGCAATACCATAATAAAAAGACCATTTACAGGGTGCACGATTAGAAAAAAACTATTCTCTCCTTCCCAACTGACCATGCATGATTTAAAAAGTCACCATATTTTCATGTCCATAATTCTTTGATCCCTTAAAACTAACATTTTCAATCCTCATTAGAACCTATAAAGTATTTCACATTTTTTGGATCACTCTAAATGAATTTAGATCCCTTATTTATCTCTGTTATTCACGATTTAATGGCTTGATTGATGTTCCATGCCACTCTTGTTAATTAAATCATATCTTGATTCTTGTCCCATTCTTCTCATGTTCCTTTCACTTCCATTCAGGGATGTAATCCTTTTTTTGAGTGAGATATAAATCTATTAGAGAGAGATCTAAATTAATTTTTTTTGAGATATAGATATATGATTCTAGATATGGATCTTGATTTATAATATATTGATTTCTATAATCTGACTTAGGGTTTCAAGATTTAGATCTCGTGTTCCATCTTTGTGCCGCTAAATTTTTGTAGCTTTTTATTTGGTGATTATTCTTCAATGAATTAAGGTATGTGGTCTAATATTTCATAGTAATCATTTTTTTCATGTATTAAAAATATATACTTTATTGTGTTCTTTGGTAATTAGAATTTATAAATGGGGTTAATTAATGTGACCAATTCCTTATTTTAATTTTTTTGAAATAAATAAATAATTGAGGAATTAATTATGAGATTTTGGAATATTTGAACTAGATAATTAATTGGGAGATTAATTATGAGTTTTTTGTGTGTTTTTTATAATTAACAAGAGAAATAATAATTTTATATTGATATTATTATTTGGGATAAATAATTGTGAAATTTTTTATGGGATAAAGATATCACAAATTGAGATAATTAATAGTGGAAATAATTATGTGATATTTATCTTATTAGTGGAATAAAAAATTGGTGAATAAATTATGAGATATTTAAACATTGATTAATATTAATTAATTGGTAAATTAATTAATAGTTGTTGAGATATATTTAATATTATGATGTTTCTAATTATGTGTTATTAAATGGTGAATGGTAACATGGAAATTCAGCCATGTATTATAAATAGTGACATTATCATTCAATTATTTATTGCTAAATGATGGATAGTGACCTAGGAATTAAGTGAAGTATTATGAATGGTAAAATGATAATTAAATTATGTATTTTTATGTGGTGGATGGTATCTTGGTGATTTGTCCAAGAATTATTAACAGTAACAATATCATTTAGTTAAGTGATATTAAATGGTGAGTAATAACATGGATATTCGACTACGAATTATGAATAGTGATCGGATCATTCAATTTTGTGTTATTAAAGGGTGATTAATAACATAGACATTTTGGAAAATAATAATAATGGTAAAATGGATGTCAAATGTGATATCCCCTGGGGATAGAGCAGACTCTGTCATGGGATGAAGAAGATATTGAGGTTCTGGTTTCCTATAGAATTTTGGGGTTAATGTGGTTAAATATATAATATTTAATAACATGATAATATTGTCATTTATGAATTGTAATTTTTTATTTATACAACTTCATACACTACTATTTAATGGGTTTGTGTTAGACACTATTAGTGGTGCCCAAGATATTTTTACCCAGACCCATCTCGATCTACTTGATTGGTACTTGAATATACTTTATTATTATAGGACATGTTATGGGAGAAGGCTTGGGGTTAGATTAAAGATTTGGGGTTGGAGATTGGATGAGGGAGATAGATGTGGTCAAGGACCCTCTTGGGAGTCTTCAGGGTATTTATTTTTATTTTTTATTTTTGACATTTGACATTTACATTAGCATTGAATGTTTTTTACTTTAGTTGAATATTTTATTTTATGCATTGATTATCTTGAGATAATTGTATTTTTATAGATATATATGATTCCACTATTATTTATTTATTTCGTCTGGTGTATTACTCTAATGAAAGTGGTTATAGTATCCCCATGATTGACTTATCAGACCCTCAATGGTAGTCTGCAACCTCATACATATTGGGAGGTTCCCTTGAGGACATGTGGTGGTCCATGGCACTAGTGTGCCCCACCTTGGCAAGAACATTACCATGTGGTATTTGATAAAATATTTATTATCATTTTCTCTTATATTACTATTTTGGGAATGGTTGAAAGGAGAAATTGGAAATTCAGGGATGGTATATGATCTTAGGGATGAAGGTTTCAAACCCATATATGCGGGAAAACCAAAGTTCCCATGGTGATATAATTGTTATAATTGTTTTTTATTATAGTATAATATAATTTCACCTTGGGCGATACAACTATTGTCTGTTGTGAAATTTTTTTTTGAGATTTTTTGAGAAATGAATCGTCGTTCAGAATGGAATTATAGTTGATCAAACACGCATCATTCTAGGCAGTAATGATTATTTTGTAATATTCACAATTTTAGGCATGCGCCGTGAAATGAGTTTTGGGAAAGTTGTTGAACATTAAATATTTTTCCTTTCTAATAAAATTGAATTGAAAATGCTGCCTAACAAGAAATTAGAAGTGGTTAATTGATGAAATAATGTGAATATTTTAGTTTTTAATAGGGAAACATTCATAATGGTAATTATTATATCCATATATAACCAATACCTAGGATTATAATGGTTTAGGGAAGTAATAACACCTCAGTATTCACTAGATTGTGAGATTTTGGGAAAAGACCTATATTAAATGTCGTGATTATTCCTCTTATGTAAATGTGATAAATTTTTGTTCCATTTCCTAGGTCTCCTGTTTGATATTATATATTAATGATTCCATGATGAATCATTTCGAGGGGATTTCATTAGGAGATGGGTTGATATGGTCTACCAGTATTGGAACCAAAGGCATAGATTATGCCAGGTGAGGAAACATGAGATTAGTTCCAAGAGAACTTTTATTGATTCATGTAATTCATGGTAATATAACTAGGAAATTTTGTGAAGAGAATGTCTAAACTGATAAGGGGTTTATATTTTTATCACCCTTTGACTTATACTAGAGAGGGTGGACCGGATGGAGCTATGATCGAGGTTCATTCCATCAAAGAGATACTTTAACTTTTAGAGGCTCCTGATGGGAAGAGGGTCATGTTGGACACTTATATGATATGGGTATTAGATAATCATTAGTGGGAAATTCATGAACATTCTAGATAGGTTGATGTCAGGTTATAGAAGGGAATCTTGTATAAGATCTTGGATAACATCTATCAAGAGACTCTAATGCTGGAGAGAGTAGCTATGTTCATGCAGCGGGCTCAAGGAAGCATGTACATGACGATCTACATAGGAAGCGTTAAAAAACTACATAACATTAATCAAACAATGGAATGCGATGATATGGGTAGTGGAAATACTTATAATATGGAATTATGGGTGATATTAGTCACCATGTTAACATATATTGGTGAGAGAATTTTTTTGAGGTGGGGTATAATGCTCTCATAGTTCAGGGGATGCTCAGAGAGGCTTCCAGTGGAAGAAATGTTGTTTCATTTTCACAAATAGGTTGTATGATTTTTTAGAGAAGGATGAATCTCTATTAAAATGATAGAATGATTAGTGGGAATTATAGTACCAATAATTCAGGATTAGTTTCAACGAACCTTACTAGAGTGGTCTTTCCCCAATGTGGTAGGACAAGACAATATCTAAGGAACATTTCCCAACCACCCATGTATTTTTGATCTTTCTTAAATATGGGTAATCTATAAAGGATCTGTAGGAACCCATGGAATATTGTTTGTGATGGAGGATCTAGAATGAACTAGGGTGAAAGTATAGGATATTCTACCCCATTTCAATATGGCATATGGAGTTCTTCTACCCAAGGTGATAATGGTAGTGGAAATGGTTCTTTTGAGAATGATCAAGAGAGTGGTGAAACTTAGGGGAATCAAACTGGATCATAAGAATGAGGTGCAAGACAACTACGTGCAGTAAAGAAAATACTTACGGATAGCAAGGCTATCAAGTATACAATGAGAGGTACGATTATTATAGCATCTATATTTTCTAATCCCATATTTGATACTTCTACCTCTAATTCCTTTATATCTACAAAAATCATAAATTGTTTAAGCTAGGTGTTGGAGTTTGTTAGAGGGGTAATGACTATATATACACCATTGTGAGTGCATTCGGGATATATTTTTTATACAATGTATTTTCTCTCTTAGTCACTGAGCATCTCTTTATCAGGGATATCTATATTCTTAATATTTTAGGTTTAAACCAAATTATGGATACGGGTTATCTAGTCGCACACCGAGCCCATATTGTTTGTCGCCACATGAGAGTGAAGTTTATGTCTCCTAAGTGGGACCATTACATTAAACAAGGAGAATTTTATATCTAGGCAGGCCAATCAAGGCCAATGCCTCAATAACTGGGAGAGCTCATAGCCTAGGTTTCTATTCATATTCATCATTAATAAGGTATAAATCATGATATCCATCCACCAGTGGTGGAACATTTTAAGGATTGTTTTTCTAATGATTTATTAGTGATGACACCTGATAGGGTTGTGGACTTCAATATAGATTTAATTTCGGGGTCTGATCCAAATTCTATTCTAATGTAATGAATAAAATTGAAAGATCTTCAAGAGCTCAAGAATCAGATAGTGGAGTTGGAGGATAATGTATATCAGTCTAAGTATGTAGCCTTGGGGTTCTGTAGTAATGTTTACTATAATATCAAACACGACTCTACTCTTGTTTGTTGAATACTAGAATTTTAACTAAATTATAATGAATAACATGAATCATATTCCAATTATCTATGATCTATTTGACTAGTTAAGAGGAACATGTTTTTCCTTGATGATCGACTTGATCTCAGGGTATCATCAGCTAAATGTACGTACTTATGATATACCAAGGACTACTTTACGAAGAATGTATGGACTATTGGAGTATGTCATAATCCCATTTGGGTTGAATTTTTTTGAATAAATATTTATGGTCATTATGAATATAATTTTCCACCTATAACTGGATTAGTTAATTGCAGTGTTTGTGGATGAACTCTTGGTGTACTCCATGACTCATAACGATCATTTCCCTCACAATGAAAACATTCTAAATACACATAGAGATAATTTTTTATATTTTAGAATATCTTATGTTTCATATTTGGATTAATTAAGTAAACTTTTTGGGACACATCATCTAAGAGTAACGTATGTTAATTGACATATTAAAGGTATAAGTAGTGGTTTCTTAGAAGCTTCTTAGGAACATGTTTGATAAAAGTAGCATTCTAGGTTTAACTGAATATTATAGGTGGTTCATCCAGAATGTATCCCGTTTTGAAGCACCATTTTCTAGCTTGATCAAAAATAGAATAAATATTGATTGGTCCAAATCATGTGGGAAATCCTTCCATTGAGTTGATGAAATTTTAGACATCAACATCGATTTTTATTCTATATGAGTCAGGTGAAGAGTAAAAAATATATTGTGATGCATCTGAGATCATACATAGAGTAATGTTGATACAAAGATATCTCGTTGTGGTGTACAGGTCTCAGCAAATGAGGCCACATGAACAAAAATACCATATTTAGAAAATCGATTTTGAATACTTGGTTTATGATTTTAAGTGATGGTAGTATTATGTATTGGGACAGAAGTTTATAGTGTTTTCTAATAATAATAGCTCATGTTATATCTTCTCATAGTGATATTTTTTTCTCTTATAGTGGATGTGGGTTCGGTATATGTATTATTTTAATTTCTATATGGAATATATGTCCAAGAAAGGAAGTAGTGTGGATGATGCTTTGATAATAAAAACACATACTCAGGTAGTTGAGGATTCTAGTGTTGAGTGGAATATGATGGATTTTTTGGATGAGATACATGTGATGGTTTATGAGAGTCAGGAGAAGATAAATAATGTATCAAATTCTGTGGAGTATAAAAATTTATGCTAGATTATATATATATAAAGAATCAGTATGTGGAGTGTTTGAACATGAATAAAATCCTTGAAGGTGGTGAGTTAGCTTTTGATAGGAGAATAGATTGGGGTGAGATCATCTATGTCTGGAATTGAGTTATTCTTCCTATGAGTATGTAAGAGGGGACAATGCGGTAATTTCAATCCTTGATATGGGCATTACATAAACGTGTAACCAAAACACACCATAACCTATGAGATAGTTTTGGTGGCAGGGCATGGAAAATGAGATTGTAGGTTTCGTGACACAATGCTACACCTATTATTAGGTGGAGGCTAAGAATCATTGACCACGAGGTTTTCTACATCGATTACCCATTATAGAGAGGAAGTGGGATGATATGACCATGGATATTGTGGTGGGTTTCCCAAAAATTCCAAGTAAGTGTGATGTTATATGGGTTATTGTGGATCGATTGATGAAAGGATCACATTTCATGCATATACATGAGACATTCCTAGTAAATCATCTAGGGGACATGTATTTTCTTGAAATAGTCCATATTTAAGTGGATACGTGATATATAGTTTCATATAATGACTAACATCTTACATCATGTTTCTATAAGGGATTCAAGAAGGCACTCAATACATAGGTATCATTGCATATAACTTTTAACCCACATATAGATGGGTTGTCACATCATACTATAGATGTAATTTAGAATGTCTGGTTGTCATGTGTTTTTGACTTCGGTGAGTTTTGGGAGAAGCACTAGGCCTTAGTGGAGTGTACCAATAATTACAATAATTAGGAAGCTATATAGATAGAACCATATGAGGATCTTTATTATGGGTAATGAAAATCATTAAAATGTTGGATAAAGGTAGTTGAGTCGGAGTATTTGGGGCCTACTCTCATGTATGAGATAATAGAGGAGGTGCAGGTAATTTGAATAAAGATGGATATAACTCAAACTTGACATAATTATTATATTTATATATTTTTCTAACCCTTGGAGTTTATATAGGGTGATTGTGTATTCATTTGGATGTCTCCTAGATTGGGTTACCATAGTATGTGGGGACAAGGAAAGTGGGAACCACAGTTTATTAGACTATTTGAAATTGTAGATGGAAACATGCTGATGGAATACTGATTGAATCTTCCACATAAATACAATGATAGGAATAATGATTTAAATGTATATCAACATTTGTTGTATCACCCTATTTTATATCATGTGATCGATGTGAATTATGTTGAGTTGAAGGTAGATGCATCCTGTTAGGAGCATCTGATAGGGGTGTTAGATCATAGTGAGAAAGTTTTGGTGGTAAATACTATGCATATATTTCATGTACGATGGAAATTTGGGATTGTGTAGGAGGATATAAGGGTAATGTAAGATGATAAGGGGGCTCAATGGAATGATTTTTTTTGTCTTGGAATCATAGAGAAGATTGGGAGCGTGTCTCGAGGATGGTCTTTTATAAGGTGGGGAGATTGTTAGGTGTTGACATTTTTGGAGAATACATGGGCATGATTATAGGTATTATTTTTCATAGTATAATGAAATTATTATTTGGGTTTTTTCATTGGGGTTAGTTTGGGTGAAAATTGTAAAACAATTTGAGAAAAGGGGTCTATGCACGTTCAGAACATAATTTTCTCAAATCGTTTACCCTCTTAGGAGTAACTATGTTCCCCCATAATATATTTCACATGGTTATGGCACAAAATTTGAGGTAACCCTGTTCTCATCCATAGCTAAACATATATAATTTTAAAATTCACCAAATTTGATTTTCTAAAATTCCCTGAACTCCTAAAAATCAATTATTTCAACCCCCATTCAACCATCGGTGGTCTTTCACATTTTTGGATCCCTCCAGATGAATTCTATGCCCTCCGGACCACCATTATTCATGATTTGAATCCTTGATCAAAGGTCCACTTCTCTCTAGGTAAGTGAATCCTATTCTGGTTGGTTTTCTATTCTTATCTCATTCCTTCCACTTTCTTTCAAAAAAATAACCCTCTATTTTAGTGATATATGAATCTATTTTGGTGATATCTAAAACTATTTTATGTGATACTGATCTATTATTATTGTTATAAATCCTCATTACTTTAATCTTGATTTAGGGATTTACGATAATTATCTCATTCTATATCATTTTCCCACTCAATTTTTTGGGGATTTCTATCGGGCAATTATTCTTTGATGAATTGAGGTTAGTGGTCTAACATTAAATTCACATAACAATGATTTTAATGTGTGCATGAAAATTATTGATTTTATTGCATTCTTTTAAAAATGGAATTCAAAAATTAGGTTAATTAATATGACAAATTGATTCATTTAAGTGTTTGTTGAATTATAAAATTAATTGAGAAATAAATTATACAATTTAAAGACTATCAAAATAGATAATTAATTGGGAGATTAATTTTGAGATTTAGGGTTTTTAATTTTCATAATTAATTTGGAAAATAATTATTTGATATTTTCATTATTATTTAAGATAATTAAATAGGTAATGATTTATAGGATAATGATATTTTTAATTGATATAATAAATTGTGAAATTAATTATGTGATATTTACATTACGTATTGAATAATTAATTGGTGAATTAATTATGAAATATTGAAATTTTTAGTATGATTAATTAATTGGTAAATTAATTAATGGTTATTGATATATGTGTAATATTGTGATGTTTTAATTTATGTGTTATTATATGGTGAATGGTAAATGGGCAATCGAACAAGTATTATAAATTATAAAATCCTTATTCAAGTATTTATTTTTAATTGGTGGATGGTAACATGGAAATTCAGGAAAGTATTATGAATGGTAACATATGTATTCAATTATGTATTTCTAAATGGTGTATGGTAACATTGACATTCATCCACACTTTATGATGGGTAAAATTATTATTCAATTATGTGTTATTAAATGGTGAATGGTAAGATGGACATTTGGCCAAGCATTATGAATAGTAACATGCTCATTCAATTATGTTTTATTGAATAGAGAATGGTAACATAGAACTTTTGTGAAGTATTTAGAAAATTAACATGGAAATTAAAATTTGATATCCCCATATGATATATCATAATTTAGAATGGGCATAAGAAAATAATGAGGTTTGGGTTTTTATAGGAACCCATGGGTTTATGGGGTTAAGTACAGAATATTTAATAATGTGATAAATTGTCATTTATGAATTGTAATTATTTACATATATAACTGCCTACAATATTATTGAATGGATTTGTATTAGACACTATTAGTGGTGGCTTACTAAGTTGTACTCAAACCCTACTTAGGCTTTCTAACTGGAACATGAATATACTTAATTTTTGCAGGACAGGTTAAGGTAAAAGGTCATGGGTTAGATTACTAATTTGGGGATGGATCTTGGTTTGAGGGAACCAGACGTGGTTTGGGACCCATTTGGGAGATGTCGGTTTCTTTTTTTATAAATTTCATTTTAGAATATTTACACTTATATTATCATGTAATGTTTTATTCATTAGTTGAATATTGCATTTCGTACATTGAATATAATGAGATATTGGTATTTTTTATGACTATATATGCTCTATCTATTGTATATTTTTTTAACTAATAAATTACTCTAATAAAATATGTTATTTTCTCCCCGTGATTGATTTTTCAGACCCCTGCTACTATTCATATTCCTCTGGCGTTCTAGGAGGTGTGCTTGAGGATATGTGGTTGTCCATCTTAGGGCACCATTGTGTGGCACCCATGCCAAGACGTTACAAAATGGGAGTTTTAATACTAAGAGATTATGGAAAACATTATTCTTAGAATATTATGATTGTACCAATAAATCTTATGTTAATGAAGGTATTTCTTATTCTATGACAATCCTCAATATATATCATAGGGTTATGTTCCCCAATATATGATTTCCAAAATCTTGTTCACAAAGTTTCTATGAATATTATTATGATACCAACTATAGAGAACTAGCCACAAAAGCCTAGATCTATTTCATACAACCATTACATTGGAATGAGGTAAAAAACACATCATAAAGGACCAAACAGATTAGTAGTTTTTGTAAACTTGATACATATTTGACTCATTTACTAAAAAAGAATACCAAAATTACTACACTATTGTTTTCCCTTCTATTTTTAGAGAATTACATTTTCCTATGTAGCATATAATTTCATAGCATTTTAATTAAACTTCATGGAATCCTATGTAAAGGAAACAAAATAAGGGTGAACTCAAATACACATTTATGGTTTAGTATAGTAACTAAAATATTGAATCAATGAGAATAATAAATTAGAAAAGGTAAATTACCAAGAAAAATTCTATGTAATCAATAACTAGGAAGGATGTTCCTAAATAATATAGAATGGTAAATATATAAGAACACATTTCATGTAATCAGTAATAGAGAATGATGTTATTAAATAATATAGAATGTAATATAAATGAAAATAGATTCCATTAATAAACCAGATTATAATGAAAATAATCCTTAGAAGTTTTAATAATTAAATTACTCCAGATAATTATAGCATAACTCTGAATGAATGAAATTATTTATTATTGGATTTCATGTATCTGAAACATGATCCACTATACTAACATGACCTATTCTCAAGAATGTTTATGTCTATGGGTAGAAGCACCTATGATTCTTTTAGAAAACAAACTCGAATGGTTTTTCTCCAACTGATTTATTCTCACGAGACTACAGATGGAATGAGGGGTTATTTTATACTGGGCCCTCTAATCACTTCAGGTCTAAATCATTCCACATATATCTAATAATTCATTTAATTAGTCAATATTACTTATCATAAAACATCCATATTGAACAATGGATTCAAATTTATCAATATTCCCTAATATAATCAGTTAACTATAAATTTAAACACAGAATGTAAAAATAGGATGTTTATATGACATTTAATATAATTTATGTGGAAAACATTACAGTATTACCGAATGAAAATAATGTGAGATATAATCCCTTATGTTACATTCTCTTTTGGTTGAACACCCATTAAAATAAATTATAATGGTCCTAGAAATTTTATAACTTATTAATGAACAATATTAATATTTATTATATCATATATGATCTTTTAATAACTTCTTATCACTTGTTTATTAATTATCATTCATTATTCTCGTAGTTCCTGGTGTAAATTGTCGTGTTTTGGAGTATAATTTAACTTTTTAATTTTTTAATATTACTCTGATCATGATGTCATAATATAATTAATTTAAACCATTATAAAAATATCATATAAATTTATTATGTATCTATTTATAATAATCCATAATATCTAGAGATAGGATATGAAATACACAGTTCATGGACACAGTAGGCCGTACGTATACATGAACACCACATCCATTTTTCATACTAAAAGAATAATAATTAAATGATATATTTAATATTACCATTAATTTTATATATTTCACTCATATACATAAGATATATCTATTAAAAAATATTTTTAATACATTCCAATAAATGTGTTAATGAATAACATTGGTTTGAGGAGGCAGTAGTCCGTAACTCCACAAATGAAGTTGTCGTAATCCTAAAAAATGGAAATCATGATAGTGTGTATCATATAATAGTTACATAAGAATAAATACACTATAAATATATTATATATCATATATAATCAATAAATACATCATTATTCCCAACCATAAACGGTTGAATTGGTAGAGTGAATGACATTATTTCATGATGCTGTAGTTCATCGTACACATTAAGGATGATTGGGTATCCCATTTGATGAATATTTTGAGGGTTTAGGTCATAACCATAAAACCATATCATCTTTTAATATCTTATATAATTATGGTACTATGTAATCGAGATATAAAAATAATTTAGGTGGTGGATAAATAAATAAAACAAAAGTGGTCGTTGAATAATGTTACCTATTTTTTGGGTAACACATTTGATTTATACTAAACGATATCATTAGTTTTATTTCACCCAAAAGAGTGTAATAAATAATATGGTTAGGTATTTTTTGAGTTTATTTGGGATGGGTTGTAGGAGAAATAGATCTTGATAGGTGTGAGAAAATGAGTTGGGTGAGTTTCCATTTATAGTGGTAGAGGAGTGACATTCTTATTATACTAAATGTTAAAAACTATTGGTAGATACCCTTATATCATGTGCCTCCAATAATTAACCAAACTAAAAAAATGTGGTTATATAGTTTTAATATGTCCATTCATTGGGTTTTAGGTAAATTTCTAGGTCTTTTGGACCCTTAAGGATAACGTTTAACTACTATATAAAATTATTTTCACATTCATCGATGTAATTAATTTTAATTGATTTCAATGATATTTTTTGCTAAAAAATATGTTGAACACATTATAAATTATATATTATGTTTATTAAAAATAGAGAATCCATATTTCCAAATTCCACACACAGAAGAGGAAGAAATTAATTTAAACGTAATACTATATAAGAGACAAGAAACGAGGATTTAAATTGAAAATGATCAAAAGTTTACTCAGTAATTATATACTTTTTATATATAAATTTGATTAAAATTAAGTATAATGTATTGATATATGTATAATTTATCTTTATGACCAATTCGTAAAATAATTTAACATTATAAATTATTTAGAAGAAAAGACAGTTTTTAATTATAATTCTGAATTTTTCAATATTCATCAACAAATTAAACCCCTCAAAAAATACTAATAATTAACCATAATATAAATTTGAAATTATAATTTCATAAATGAATTGTATTTTCCCAAATATTTTTTTTAAATTTTCAAAACATATTCTAAAAAAGGATTTTCCATTAAAAGGTTAAAAAATATCATTAAAAAATAATGCTTTTTAAATAAAGAATTTGATATTATTCTTATCTTATGCCTATGAAATAAATATTATGAATGAAAAAAAAATTATTGAAGAACATATTTAACATTAATATCATTAAATAGTATTAATTAATTTTTATAAGATTCTTTTTGTCGAAATTTTTTTTTTATGAATACAATTCTTTTATATTCAGTTGGTTTCCATATTAATTTCTGATTAATCTGTAACCTAATAATTATATAAAAATAGTTTGAAAAATGTTTTCAAAATTCCTTTAAATATTATCATACATGACATTAAAATTTTAATGTCCCCATCCTTGAATCCACAAAACATGTTCCTTAGGCTAGGTCACCACAAGACCTCAAGCATGCCCCCCGTATGCTAGAGGCTGCTGACTAGCTGTGAGAATATAAAAGAACTTGTTAGTGACTATACCCAATATTTCAGAGTAATAAAAAACATATAATAGTTATAAATAAATTAATAAATGGAAAATAAACCGTATGCAAGAATTACCAATCATTTCCCATACTAGGTATAAACCAAAACCAAACATTAATATATTATGTCTTGCCACAAAGTGTTAGGTTATAGAAATCCAAAAATAAAAATAATCTATTGAATCTCAAAAAACAGGCCATTACTCAATGTATGGATCCTAATCTATGAACATCCTAATCCCAGATCTAATTCATAGCGTAGGGCCCTTTCCCTTGTTAGAACTACAATGATCAATTCTTTTCGGGTACCCAATGGGGTCTTGAGTATGGTTTGAGTACAAATTACTAGGTCACCACCAAAAGTTTATACAAAATACAGATACTAAAATTATAGTCTATTCAAATAATAAATAAATTACAAGGTAAAAAAATTCATCTTGAGTTCCAATATTTATCAATATTCCCTTAAACACATTTTAATCACTTAAACAATTTCATTAAATGTTACATGGGTTAGGCATGTAAATCATTCTCCCAATGGACTAAGTTGGTTAATATCAAGGCATAATGGGATAATTAATATTCCCTTTCTAATTATGGGTAAAAAATTTATTACAAAATAAATCACCCTTACCTTGGAGCCTTAATTTGGGTAGTATCCTCAAATTAAACTATTAGAGGTATAAACCCTCAATCCCCTTCATTAACACATATATTATTGGGGTATGGTTTAAAGACTTAATCAAACCTAACTCATGGGTGAATATCCTCAAGTCCAATACCCCACATCTATGAATCCATGTGCACATTCTTATTATCCATTAACCAGAAATACCGTATAACCATCCATGCTCAAAATATACACATAACATTTACAATGCATATTTAATTCAACACAGTAATCATGATCAAGTCCTAACCAATTATCACATTAACTATTTATATCATATATCATGTTTAAACTATTTCACAATTAAAACATTAACCCATTTAACATATTCTACAATTACTATTCATTAACCCATTAACCACAATTTTTAAATTCACATTCAGTAATACATTTATGCAATCTGTTGAAAAATCCTTGGTCATTTAACTCATTCACTTTATTCAATTTAACAATTTTTCACATTTTTATAAATAATAATTTATGAACATTCCAACAACTAGACAAAAATAAAATAATTTCATCTTTATAATTTGAACCAACATGTCAACACATTTATCATGGGATCCATTTCTATACAATTGAATTTTTTTCTTAACATTGCAGTTTTCCATGTTTGCGAATATTTGTGCTCACAATGGGTGGACGTAGACTAGACAAATCATCATCATTGATTCCAATGGGGATCATGAGGGGTATATTTCATCATTTCTCTATCCATTTTACCTTATCATATCAAAGGCATAAAATGTACAACTATAGAGAAATAAACACACAACCACAGATGTAAAAAATCATCTTCAAGACTGTAGGATGTAACTTGTTGAAAACCTACCAAATATTTGAAGATAGAAACACAGTCCACAAAGACGTATATCGGGATTTAAGCACCCATTTAAGCCCTAACCTATGAAACCCCTATAAAATAGTCTTTAGTGAATTAGAAAAAGAAAAATAAAACCACATGCCCTAATCGAAAAATGATAATCAAGTAAAGGATCAGAATTATCTAGAGATTTGATTCATGCCCAATTTCACTCCAAATGATTTAAAATCAATTGATATTGATCCTTGGGAATATTGGTGGAGAATAGTTCATCATTAGGGATAGAGGAGAAATAATTGTGAATTAATTTTTTTTAGATATGAAAAATCCATAGGGGGGATATTAAATTATAAATTTTTAATGGGGTTTGTGGTTTGGCCTCATAGATGGCCAAAACTGTGCACCAACCTATATCTGAGATTAGTGACATCACACTGTTACCAAGGGATTCCACATGGGTTGACAAACCATGTTTAGACCATATACAATTCCTCCATACAAATACATGATGTTCTTATTTCCCCCTTGAATGGTTTTGTTTAACCGTGCACCCCATATATAGGCTACCATTGTTTAGGACCATGGTTTCCTCTAACCATTCGTTAACTATGAATCACATACTGAATGCCCATTTTTTAATTCATTTCATTTTTAAAACCCCCAGAACACCAACAATACTCCTCATACAATCTATAGACATTAAAAAAACTAGAATTATGAGATTTAAAACAAAATTTTGACAAGGATATACATCCATGAAGTTCAAGATCTTTTAATTTCCTCATCTTATAATGGTTCATCTACAATTCACAGTTCATATGAATCACATAGATTCCAATGTAAAAACTTCAATCCATTGATCTTGAATGTATAACACCCCCATGTTTCTTCCAATATATTACCATGATTTTACAAAATTAAAACAAAATTCACAATCTTTCCCCACAATAATTTCTCACTATGATCTACAATACAAACCTGATTCTGCACATCGAATGCACCAACCCCAAGCTCAAAATCCTTAATATCAATGTCAGGAGATGGGAAAGGGTAATACTGTCGGTGATTTGAAACATGAAAAACATTTTGGGTACAACTATACCATTATAGAAGAGCCAATAGGTATGCCACCTCTTTCATCTTTCCACAATCTCAAATGGACCCACATAAATGGGTGTTATCATACGGTGATTTCAAATATGATGCTAGCCCAAAATTGGTGAAACTTGAAAAAACACATGATCACCCAATCTAAATTCAACAGGTCTATGATCCTATTCCACATATGACTATTTCACACTCTAATCATTTTCCATACATTTCCAAATCAATTGAATTTGTTCCAACATCTCTTGCATGAGACTCGAACCCAAAAACACTGATTCCAAAACCACCATACAACACAATTGAGATCTAAAGAGTCTTACATAGATCACCTTATAGGGTTCAATCTAAATCATAGATTAGTAACTATTTTTTAGGAAAAGTCAACTATTGAAAAATTATTTTCTCATGATCCCCCAAAAAACAGGATACATTTTATAAACATGTTTTATTGTATCTGAATAGTTTGCTTTAACTTTCCGTCTTTCTATTGGTGGAAAGACCTACTTGAAAACACTTGGGTACCAAGAACCATCTCTAATAACTAATATAAGTGATATATGAAACACAAATCATGATCCAAAACAATGGTTTATAGAACCTCTTACAACTACAAAACCTCTTAATCATACAACTCACCTAACTGATCTACATTTAAAGTCTCTCAAATTGGGGGAAAATGGTCCACCTTTTTCTGTGTATAAACAACTACCTAGATTGTATCATTATTTTTCTGTGTCTTTAACTAAACAACCATAATATATATTTTTATGTCCTCCAATTTCCATTCCAAAATGTAAAAGTTCTTCAAATAGTCACCCATTTGCAGATAATCCGATTTTACCTTCTGTGATGTGTAGCATCGTTCCAAGAAACCCAAAACCCCTTTCTTCATCCATAGCCACAAATAATACATATATATATCAAAATACATTTTGGTGAAACTAGTATACATTTCCCACTTAGATGCATGAAACTGACACATCAACTATTCTCAAATACATGTGGGAACAATAACATAACCATGAACCTAGAAAATCCTATCATCTATAATAGTCATACCATAAGGTGAATCCTTTCCTTCAAGACCATCCCTTGAAGCCCAAAATTTAGTTTCCTCACTCTATCTCTCCATGATCAATCCCAAATCATGGAATCCACTACCAATTATGCATGATTCATCAGCCATTTCCCATCATGCACCCCATTTACATATTAATAAATGGCACTATCATCATTAGATAACAACTGGATTCTTGACCTTCCTAGATTTGAGTCATTGACTCAAGGAATATAAAAATCTATTTACCTTTCATGGATTGTAAAAATTTTCAATGTCAAAAGGGTTAATGTTGTCAATCCAAATTCTTTTTCAAATACTTAGATCATGCTGAGAGAATTTTTATTTAAGGATTTTATGATCTGTATAAAGAAAATTCTCTCTTCCAACTTGTAGTGTTTCCATCATTTTAAAGAATGAACCACTATGGAAAACATAAGATGATGAAAAGGGCGATTTATTTGATGATTAATTGACAATAATAAAATATAAAACACATCCTAATCATCATGAAGCAACACTTCTATAAGGTTCAAACAATATGCACAATAAAATAATACATTCCCCTTATCTTTATCAGGTTAGATTTGTATCAGTGTATTAGTCAGCCTCTTACAAAACTTTTGTTAATGATTCTCACATGACCCAAAACATTCAAAATTGACTTCATTCACATTTAATCCTATATTTTCGTCCAACTAAAATGGAAAATTATTTAATAATCCTCTGATAATAGCCAACCACATGAAGAAAAAACCAAAAATAAAATATATTCTTGGGATATTCTAGAGACAGAACTTTTTACACATTCTCTATGTCCACAAACATTCCTTCCACTAATATGACATGACCTATTAAATTCACCCTCAATCCCAAACTGAAAATTAGATATCACGGAATATGTCAAATTCTATATGAGTGTACTTAGATCAATATCAATATTTTTGTTTTGATCATCATGAGTATTAATGTACATAAATATTTCATCAAAAAATAACTACATACATATCCAGTTAGGGGTGAATGATATAGTTCACTAGGGCTATAAACACAGTAGGTGAATCTGTCAACCTGAATAACATGAAAAAAAATTCATACAACCCACACCTGCTTCTAAAAGTAGTTTTATGTTCCTTGGATGTTATCACCCTTAGCTAATCATACCCTAATTTCAAATCAATCAGGGATAACACTAAATCACCTTTCAACAAGTCAAAAATATCATCGATTCAAGGAATGTGGTTCAATTATTACCTGCCATCTAACCCATCTTCCTATAATCAACACACAACCAAAATTATCCATCAGTCTTCTTGGACTACAGAACTAGAGGTCACCAAGGTAATGTACATAGATGAAAAAAACCCTTTATTATCCAATTCCTCCAACTAATTTTTAATCTCATGGAGTTTAGCTGGTTCAATTCTCTATAGTGGATTGGAAATTGGTTTTACTCCTGGTAGCAACTTGATCGTGAAATCAACATCTATATCGGGAAGAGACCCAAAGATGTCCCTCAAAAACACATATTGAAAATAATCCACCATCAAAAGAAATGAAAATGATTTCTATTATTCTATGATCAAGAATAAAGAATTATACATGAGTTGTGAATTCAACCAACTACTGAAAAAATAAGAAATCACAACCTATCCAACCATCCCATTCGACTCTAAGGACATAAGTATTCACCTCCAAGGATGTGAACATCAACCTATAGGTATAACCATGAATATGGTACTCACAGAACCCAAAACAAATCATCCCCAAATTCATATCAAATTCTAAAATATATATCACAATAAATTCCCATATTAAATGGTACCTACCATCCTAAAGTGAACACCCCTTAAATTGCCTATTATTTTATACATGCACCCCTAATGGTGTATAAATTTATATAACCCCAAAAATCTTCCACCTATAGTCACAAAATGACTAAAAACAGAGTTGAAGGAAAATAATATGAGGAACTTGAATCAAATAATGTTTCGGAAATTTTAGATTCTATAATGATCGTACCTTGAATGGTTGATGGTACAACCTTTACACCTCATGGTGTAGGCTAAACTACATGATGTTGACCTTCCCCCTACCTGGGTCCCTGGTCTAAATATTTGAGATGGTACTTCACAACTGATTTAGATGGTCCCATCCCAGATTACCATTCCTACAACTGTAATAGTATGGCTAGTAGATTTCCAAATGCCTACCTGGTATGGGGGAATGAATCTCATTCCTACACACATCTTAATCTTTTATCCTACCTCCATTCCTAATAATCAAGGATTACTATTGAACCTATACACATACCCTATTCTACCACACTCTCAGAACTCAAATTATGGTTGGGGGAAGTAAACCTAAATCTTTCTCAGCATGCCACACTAATTAAAAAATACATGTTAACTGCCTTGAGAGGCTGGTACTCTCTTCTGACTTCCATTAACACATCCACCATGATAATGTTTTTTACAATTAAACTTCATACCTTATAAAGTTTCGCATCTGGTCCATCCAATTGAAACCACACCCAATCCACCTAGAGAATCATTCATATTCTCTTTTGAAATACTATCTAAATCCAAAACTTATAAAAAAATTATTACATGAAATATATTATTATTGGACTAGATCTCATGTTTATGTACATCATGAAGTCACCTAGTTATAAGAGCCTTTTACCCTTTCAATGATGGAGAAACACATTGTAATTATGGGAAATGACCAAAGTAATCCATCAATGAAATGGTTCCCTAAGTCAGCCTCATGAAATCTGCAACATCCTTCTATCTCAAGGTCTCTGAATAAAACGGTTCCATAAAATTTTATTAGAATTCCTTCCATAACTTTCCATTTGTCTACTAATTCAAAACAAAGATATCCCACATGTTTTTTCCATTCCTCACAACATGTATTCTTCCAACTGGAGAATCTTTTAATATAGTGTCTCGAAGTGATAATTAATAATCTAGATGGACTCTATCCAAATATCTACAGCTTCATATATGACCTATATAATAAAAT
Source organism: Viscum album (assembly GCA_963277665.1). Lineage (NCBI taxonomy): Eukaryota > Viridiplantae > Streptophyta > Magnoliopsida > Santalales > Viscaceae > Viscum > Viscum album. The sequence goes on along the minus strand of OY728151.1, from coordinate 495,031,355 downwards.
TCAAGGGGTTTAGAAAAGAAAAATGTATATTCCAAAAAATCATACTCACCATGCCCTACCCTAGTTCCCATTCCTTCAACTGAACAAAACGAGAAAAGTTCTCACCAAACAAATCTTCTCCTCAGATATCTTGGACAAATGGGTAATCTTACTACACTATAGGAGGAAAATTCACATTGATAATCTCTTTTGGACCAACCGACACATATCATCATGGCGTAAATTATCAACATTTCCAAATCTGATTCTTAAAACACATAACATAAGTACTCCATAATTAACATAAAAATAGATCTCCACTAGACATGAACAATCCATTACACATTCACTATATCTACATGCATAATCAAATTTATAAAAATACCCTATACCATATATACTATTGGCCATGGTTTTCATGTGTAAACTAGATGACTTAAGAACAAGTCTATCATTAGACGCATTTTTAAAAAAATTTCCACACACACACACACACTTCCTTCCACTTAGGCCCATTTCTGATTTTACAACATGGTACACCAAACATTTTAACTTATTTTCATCCAATAATTAATTATAATTTTTTACCATTATCTAAAATTATTTCATGATTAAACCTTTACATCATTTTTAAAAGGAACAATTTTATTCAAATTTCTATGTAAGGTAATATAAATTCTACACTTCATGTCCCGCACACCCTTCCCATGCCATCCTACCATGTTTAATGACTTCCAAATCCCTATGATCCTATAATTATTCTTGAATGCACATCCTCATACCATTCTGGGCATTATAAAATTATCATGAAACTATCACATCATAAAAAATGTGAATCACCCAATGGTGAAATATCAATCAACCATAAGAACTCACACAAAGTGAACAAATTCACGCACTCAATACATTGTTTTTTCCTTGTTCATGGGTCAAATACTCCCAAGAACAAGATAATTTTCCTCAAATGACATATAACAATATTCTATCTACATTTAAAAAATAGCAATCCATAGAAAATACACACTTTGATACTTCTATATAACATACCCTACTTGGAAGACACTAAACTAGCACCCCGGATAGGTCGTCACATTACCTCAGACATACCTTATCATACACCAGAGGATGCCGACTAGTAGTGATAGTCTAACAGGAAATGTGGGGAGACTACACCCTATTTATCAGATTAATCAATAGAACATAAAAATGAAAAATAATGTCAATAATAAACAATAAAGCATTAATAATAATTACTAACCATTTTCTAAACTGGGTATAACCCACAACCAAATAGTAATATGTTATTCTATGCCTCACTGTGTCAAAAGATAAAAATCAAAATAAAAAATATAATGGTGACTACCAAAAATAAGTCCTATGCCCAAGAGTAGATCTTCATCTACACACATTCCAAGCCCAAATCAATTATATAGAATAGGTCACTTTCCCTTTTCATGACCAGCAGCCAATAAATCCACTCAAGTACCTAATGGAGGGCTGAACAAGGTGTGAGTAAAACTAAATAAGACACCAAAAACAATGTCTAAAAAATATCAAATCTAAAACTATAATGCATAGACGTAATAAATAAATGAAAACATAATTAAATGATATATCAGGTTCAATTAGTTATAAATATTCACATTAATCATTTTTAATTAATATATTCATTTTCATTAAATATTCCATGGGATTGGAATTTTCATTATTTACACAACAACCTAAGACAATCAATTACCCTGAATAAGGGGATATTTCGGGTTCCCAATCTCACTAGAGGGAAAAAATTATAAAAAATACATCACACTTACCTTGGAGCCCCAGTCCAGGATGTCTCTTAAAATGAAATCATTAGAGATATCATGCCTCATTCCTCTTCCCTACCCCAAGAATTTTAGGGTTCTGGTATAGAGCGTCAGTTTATCCCGACCCATGGTCCTAGATACTCAGGTCCAATACCCCAAAAATACCAAGCCATGTGCACATGATTATTAACCCCTCAACCACATAGACTAATAAAAAACTAGTATCAAACAATATGAATAAAATATTTAATTCACATTATATTCAAAATTTAGAACACCATCAACCCTTAATCTATTAGAGTATTAACCATTTATATCATATATCCCATTCAACCATTTCTAAATTCATACAATAACCCAATAATAATATTATACAATTCACATATATTATCCCACTATATATAATTCTATGATTCACATGAGTTATCCCATTAATACAATTAAATTTAAAGCTAACAAGTCATTTGACACAATGAATTTTTTCTATTTAACCATTTTTAAACTTTTCCAGACAGTCCCTTAGGTCCATTCCAACAACTATACAAAACTTCCATTAGTTCCTATTTATAATATGAACCAATTTGTTGATACATTGATCCTGGGATATATTTCAATAGAAGTGAACTTTTGTATTATCATTACCATTTTCTATGTTCATGGATATTGGTGAAACCCATTGCTGGGCCTAGACTAGTCAAATAAACCTCAATGCATCCCATGGGGATTTAGATGGGTTTATTGAATCATTTATCCAACCATTTTACCAAATCGTATCAATGGAATCAAATTTAAAACAATAGAGAACCAAAAACATAACCACACATGTACAAATAAAATTCAATACTATTGGATATAACTTATAGACCACAAACCTCAAGTCTAAATATGAAGACACCATTAAACCTAAACATAAATTTGGAGTCAAGAATCCATTGATGCCAAAACCTATGATATGCAAGAGAAAGATTATTTTAGTTCCTATGGAGAAGAATTACAAAACAACATTCCATAATCCAGAAAAGAGATGAAAGTTATGTTTTAGACTCACCTAGAGGATTCATTAACAACCTATGATGCTCCAAACAGATTATAATTTAATGAGGTTGATTCGTGGGAATATTGGGTGGAGTTTCGTTCATCATTAGAGTGAGAGAAGGATGAAATGATATGAAAATCGTCTGAGACACTAAAAATCATGATTGGAGAAATTTAAAATTCTATTTTTTTAATGTGATACACACATTAGCCATAATTTTTTCCAAAATGTGTTCCAATTGGGCCCAATCGTTTTTCCCAGAGGGGAAATGTTGAATGGGTACATGTAGATTCTATACGGGTTAACATAACATCCCCTAACCACATATAATTCCACTTTCCTTGTCTGCAAGGTTTATCTTCCCCCTGTGCATGGTTTTGTTTAACAGTACATCCCTCCTATAGGATAACAAAATTTGGGCCCATGGTTTCTTATAACCATGTAGCAAATGAGAATCATGCACTAGATAATAATTCTTCCATTTCATTCATGTCTAGTACTGAAGAATAACCCAGATCCTTCTCATACAACTGTTATACATTCCACTGACTAAAATTAGGAGTCTTAAACCAAAATTAAAACATGTACATACCTTCACAAAGTCCAGGATCTTACAAACACATCTTATTGAGATCTATCATATTAAATACCAATAATAATGGTATATTGTTGTTTGGTAAAACTTGAACACACATGTAGTAAAATATATCAATAAAAACATGTGGTTTCATGTAATATAAGATTATAAAATTTTATTTTAATTTCAATATATATCAAAGCTTGTATTTATTTAAAATATTAAATATATTTTAATATATCCTGATTTTATGTTCTCTTTTACGATTTTTATTGTATGTCATACTATCTATCAAATATGATATTAGGATTTTTAAATTTTTAGGTGTTACATCTTTTTACAAATCATCCTTTATAATATTTTTGTATGATCTATTTTTTTGAAGGATGAAATATTATTCAAAATTTTCAAATACTTATACATGAACTCTTTAGAGAACCAACTATACCCTCTTAAAAAACTATTTTTATTTAAATACCAATATTTATTATATTAAAATATTTTTATTTTTTCCCATTTCAAATTTATTTTGGATTCATTTGGGAGAATAATATTTTTTACATATATCCATCCACCCATGAAGTATTTGGGCATTATAATTATTTTTTCACAACTTCATGAGTTATGATAGATAGATTTAACCTATAATGAACATTATAAAAGTTATAAAAAAATAATTTGTTTTTATTTGTAAATTAATTATATTTATAACATCATTATATTTATCATTAGTTGATATTATTAAGTTTTTATAACCATATATATATATTTTTATGAAAAATTCTTCTAATTTTATATGAAAATATAAATTTTTTCAACATGTTGTGAAGAATCTGATTGGACATTTTATAGATTCTTCAGAGTAACAATAAGAAAAAAATAGTTCATATTGAGAATATTAATTTCATTCTCAAATATTTTTATTTTTTATTTATTTTCCTTATTGATGTTATTGAAAACATTATCATTAATGTTGAATTACTCTTATATTAATTTTTCAATCTTGATAATTATCATGGAATTGACATCCATATAAGAAATATATATAGAAATACTTTGTTAAGTGTTTGTATCATTTATTTAATTATATTTATTATATCTTAATTATTATTAATATCATTGAAAAATTAACCCTAAAATATATAAAAACTAACCTCAATTATGAAATTAGAAATATTTTTGTCTAAAACCTGAATGGAGAGATTACACATTCGTCTGCTCATTATCCCTACAAATTACATTGGTTTTCATAAATTTCTTATATCTTAATGATTATTATCTATATTACATTGAACATTTCATAAAAAAATATTACAATTTCCTTTGGAATGGTTTTCAATAAATATATAAATGTCTGAACCTATTAATTAAACATTTGAAAACACAAACTAGAGAATTGGTTTTATTGAAGATAATATTTCCATGAATTTTAACTTACACATTTACAACTTATTTTCATTATATAATTAAATGATGAAGGAAAACCCCTCTAATTGGTATATACCTGAAAACTAGTTTTTATCCTTCCAATATTGACTTATCACCTTCAATATTATTGAATAGAGAGACTAAAAATTATCCCAATTTGAATAATGGGAATATCTTCATTATCAAGATCAATTATTATTTTTAATTCATTTTAATATTCCATTTGTTAGAAATTAGATCATTAGTTGATATAATTCATCCATGAATTATACATATATATTTTTAATTTGTAAGAGAAGTTCTAATTAAATTATAGGACAAGTGTTAATATAGAATGAAATTAGAGGTGTGATATGAGGCTCAAATTTTAAATAATAGGTTTATAATGGGATCTGTAAAAACATGAGGGGACTGATATTGATGAATTTTTAAATAAATGAAACATTTATCTTTTATATTCCCTTAACGTTTTTAGTGAATATATCTCCCACACATTAAATATCCTACGGTCTATTTGCAATAATATAGAAATATTTTAGTAATGTGATCAAAGCACCGGGGTTTGTTAATGAGGGTCACATCTACTGAGGATTACTATTTTCCATGTGTTTGATGTTTGATATAACACATATTATTTTTAATTTAGTAAGAATAAAATTCAATGGCATGAACTTAAATCAATTATCATGTAATTGATTGTTAGACCAAAAAAAAACTATCTTTGACATCATTTATGATACACAACATTGATCCTAAACCAAACTTGAAACAAATTATTTAAATATAACCATAATAACCTAGCCATTGAATTGGTGAGTATGAATACAAATATTTTAATTATCAAATATAAATAAATTTCTTAATCAATAACATTTTTTATAATAAATACTAAATTTTTATTAAGGTAGATATGTTATTAAAAAAAATAAATTATGTAAAAATTTGTTTTTACAACTCTATTTATGAAAGTAAATTTATTTTACACAATTGTTGTAAAATAAATAAATAAAATTATATTAATTTTTTAAATCATCATATAAAATTTATCATATGGACATATTTTTATATTTTTATGAAAATGATGATTTTAAATGAAATTTAAAAAATATGGATTTTTTAAAAAGGTTATTTATTTGGTATATGTTATGTAATTTTAAATTCCCATTATTCATCAAAATTGATTTTAATTTAAAATAATAATGATTCAGTTGAATTTAAATAAATAAATTAAATTTTAATTGTAATTATTATGGTTTTCTTTGTAATGGTTATTTTTAAAAATAAAAAAAAAATTTTGAAATTATATTTATATTTATCATGATCTTCCATTTTATTTCATTATTGGAAATATTTAATTATTAATAGTTCTTATTGAAATTCTTAAAAAATATACTATTTTATAAAAATCATTATCTATATAATTATGATCCCTTGTCATATTATTGATATAAGACCATCTTATGCTTGAAAAATAAATTTGAACATAAACTATTTTTTGAAAATATTCAAGGGTTTATTATTAAATTAAATTATAAAACAGTTGTGGATTTAATTCCAAAAGATCGGTTTTTTTATATAATTACAAATAATAATATATAATAGTGTCATCTTAATTTTTCATGATACAAATTAATAGTGAGGGTAAAATTACTTTTATTACGATTAAGGGTAAAATAGGTTTTTATGAGTTATATGCAATTATGTTAAAATTAATTTCCAACACATACGTAATTATAATTTGATAATATTAATTTTAGTTAAATAATTATTTTTTTCAAAATATATTATATTTTTCCTTTTATTTGACACTCAAAGGTTAAATTTGTGATGATAAAAATACTCAATACTATGGTGAAAATAAAAGTGGAAAAATTATTTAATCATAAGTGATATGGAAGAACAAGTTTATAAATGATTATCCTTTTGTATGGGAGGGTTTTCTCAGCCAAATAACTATTACAATATATTATTTAAAAATTTTATAGGAATATTGGATGAGAGTAACTTATGATTACTAAATAGTTTTAGGTATTTAGAAAAATACCACTGCTCAATTATAAAAGTTAACTCCCTATACTAAATTCATCACACCTCTATAAAACTATTTGGATCATCAAAAACCTACCATAATCTCTCCAAAATATCCATTGAAACATTATATTGTTTCTTATATTTCCAAAACACTGACTCTAGTTTCTCTAACAAGAGATAAATTGTGGGTTTTCCAAGTAGAAGGTTAACATCTAGATAACGAACTTTATTATTCTTTCATGTTTGATAAATATAAATTATGTATTTATATTTCAATTTTAATAAAAAATATTTTATCATATAACTAGATCTTATTATGTTTATATAATATTATATATCCATCTCTACCTCCATCAATTTTTAAACAAAGATATCACTCATCTGTATGGTGGAATACTATCTCGAGAACATATATGATTTTCATCCATCACTCACTTAGTGAGATAGTAATAGTTTTTTTAAAAATGAATATATATATATATAATAAAAATAATATTATATTAATTAAATATAATTAATATACCATCCAATTCCTTACTGTTTCACCCAATGATGGTATGATATGATGGCTGGATAATATATATGACATACTGTCTCTAAGAAGCGACATGATATAATTTCTCGTCCAAAAATGGATTTAAAAAATCATCCAATAAGTAAAAATGATATATATAACATTAATATCATATTGTATATTATTTATGTGTTTCATATATCCCAGAATCATAATATAAACAAAGAATCAAGCATGAGATGAAAAATTAAATTAACATCGGAAAAAATAATTATAATAAATTATTATTAAAAAATGGATTATAAGATATTGTAATAGGGTCATATATAATATAATAAAAATGAATATAGTTTTTTAAAATTTATAAAATGACTAAAAAATTATATTTTATTTTATATAGTCATTAACAATAGGGAAGTGTGAGGATTGGGATTTTTTTTGATTTTCTTTTAATAGAGAGATATTCTAATGTTATTCACCAAATTAATTTTACATTGTTTATATGACCCCTAGTACATGTAATATCGTGAATCCTTAATAAATATTTAAAAATTAAATAATAATTTTAATTATTTAATCTAATAGTGTAGTGCATGAAAAGTTCCACATTGTAAATAATTTCAAATGAATATTTTCTAATTGTGTTATATTATTTATTCATTGTTATTGATATTATAATATTTTGTCTATAATGAATTTTTTCATATATTATGAATTATTTTAAAAAGTAATGATTTATATTTGATACCCACAATCAATTAAAAACTTAATTATCACTTAAATGTTATGACAATGGTAACGGTTTATCATCTCAAATATCATTTTTTGGACATATGTTTTGTAATAAACCAAGGTTATTTTAGGAGTATCTATTTACCATTTTATATGTTATGTATTGAATATGGTTAAAATATTTATATTTTCAATTTCATTTATTCTTATTCCTTTCATTGGGTATATGATTCAATTGTTACCAAAGTGTTATGATATTTGTGATTCAATATAATTATAATCATAATGGTTTATATTTGAACTTACATTTATGGAAATATTTTATCATTATATAATAAATAAATTTTAGTTTTATTCAGCTCAATGTTTTCATAAATATTTTATATCATTTTACTATTTTCCACTCTTAGGTACTTAGATGATTGTGGAAATGTTCTTTTTAACAAAATCGAACTTCATTTCTCATGTTTCTCAAAAATCCATTTTTTCAATGTTTATGGATTAAAAAAATGATTCCAAGAAGTTTTTACTCTGATTCATTAATGTAATTTTCACATATAATGGGATTATTAATTTTTTTAAATGGAATATTCCTATAATTTTTCACACAATGTACATTTGGATTATATTACAAAAATGTGAATTGAATTATTATTTACGTGTACCCTAAAAATATTAAAGTATCTTCCATCCTGAAAAAATTATTTGTATTCATCCTTCACATGTTTAAATTTTGAATTTTTTCTGAAAAGTTTTTCCTAATGTTTTTAAAATTCATAGTGTTTTAAGATGATTATCAATGTAAAATATGGATTTCCCTTAGGAAGGTTCATAATTATATTTTACAATGATTCTATTTATCAATAACTACATAACCGTATTTTACATATACTATACTAGGGATATGTTTTAATTATAACATATTTATTGTTTATCTGGATTGTTTATGATCATGTTGAAAATGGAATGTTTTGAAATTATATTTATTTATTACATCTTTTTCTTATTAATTTTAAACTAAAATATTAAATTTCTTATAATCACAGAAGATTGAACTTCTCGTAAAAATCCACATTTTATATCAATGATATGATATTTAAATAAAATGTATAAAATTTATTCATTCTGTTTTTACATTGAATATTATTCGATTGACCGAGGTTATATTGATGTTATATATTTTATATTGAATAATGAAATTTTTTGATAATTTATATTGATCATGAGTTAAATCAATAATTTAATATATGATTAATGCATTGAAAATGCACTGACCAGTGTGGAATGGATACATATATCCTCGAAATGCATCAATTATCTGATAAGGAGATTCATTAAGCTAAATTTACATGGGTTTTTACACATGTTTTTAAATCATATTTTGAATAGTATTAATGGTATGTATATTATTAGTTATGAGAACATTACATATATATTTAAAAATTTACATCATTTAGAATTTAGTTATTATTTTCCATGTGTTTGTCGAATTCATATTTTCCATGGATTATATTTATTTTCAATTTATTGACTAAATAACATGTGTGTTTAGTTATTTAACATTTCTATATTGGTTATACATTTTATAATCATTATATTTTTGTTATTTATTAAACATAAAATGTATTTATTTATTTATCAATCATTTCTTATTATTACTTTTATAATTGAGATATAAAAGTTATTTTTTAAATTTAAGTGGTATATAGTTACTAATGATTCCATATTGATTAAACCAAATGGATTTTTCATTGTATCTCATCTATATATACCTTATTGAGAATTATATATCACCAATATTAACATTCCCTTACCTAGTTTTGGAAGAATAAATCATTAAAAGAGTTGTTCTTTTGAAAATTTATAATCACACTATGTTGTATTTTATCTTTAAAATGATTTGTAAAACTCAAGTACGTATCTAGTCTACATAAACCACTAAAAAATAATATAAATTTAGAATAAATAACATATATCTATCACAAATGAAATAATTATATCATTGGATCTGGTCCACTTGGATGTGGTCTTTAGATTTCGTATCGATGAAAATTTAATAGAATCCTTTGGATTTATAATTATGAAAACATTTATTCTTTAGCAAAAAACTATCACAAAAATTGTAGAATGTATATTGGGTCATCATAATGTTTTTATAAGGAAGTTAATCTATGGGTTTCATTATAAATACATCATTGTATTGATAATATAATTTTATATGGTTTTGGAAAAGTTGTAATTAGGTATAATAACAACCAAAAGGGTGATTTTGGAGTTAACGTGATCATGATCTGGTGTATGAAAATGGGTCTTAATGCTCCCCAAGCTTGACAATTATAGGGGATATTCATTGTATGATTCACATATTCTTTATAAATTATTATTATTTATTTGAAATGATGATTATAATGAGTGACCTATGTTAAACCTATGATGAATCAAATTTTGAATAAGGTAACATGATTTATAGATCTTAAAAATAGTTATGGTTTTACAATTAATATAATTATTTCCCATAATATTTTTTTTGTTTTAGAAAATTGTTGTAACACAAAGAAATCTTGTCAACATTGAATATAAAGAAATATGTGTTGACTATGAGGATGCTAATGGGTTGTTCACTAGAGTGAAATATATCATTATTATACATATTTTTTATCATTATATATGATTAACTATATATACCAGTACCATATCTCAAATTCAATAAAGAATATAATTTTTGAGTCATGTAAGAGATCTTGTGGTGGAGACCATAGAGGAAGAATGGATCGATTTCCTTCATGTTAGTAATATGGAAAATACACCGTGTAGAGTCGCTCTTTGGAATATGAAATTGTTTTTTCATTGAATATGAAACACATAGAGAAATAAAAATCCATAAAACTGAAGAGTTCAATAGAGAGAAGTAAAATTCATCATATAAATCAGTTTATTTATTTTACCTCAGTTTCGGAAACATGATAATTCTTTTAGTCAATGTCTCATACTAAAGGTTATCTTATAGACCAAGAAAGAAAGTATGTTGAAGTAAAAAATGGTTTAATTATATATACATTAGAATTCAATAACTCTATAGTTGAAACATTTTAATCAATCATATTTTAGATATAATAATAAGAATAAATTTGAGGATTGTGTTATTTTTTTGGAATCATATATCTATTCATATATGTTAAACACGTGAATTACATTTATAATAATTGATTTATGAATTTATGGTGCCTCATATTCTAAAAAAAATATTTTTAATATAATGTATCATATGTTAAAAATGAAGTTCCTATTGGGGATAGTATATTTTCAATGATTTGTATACCTTTATATACCAAAAAGTTTCTAATCTAGTTTTTTATTTTTTGGTTGAAAAAGATCTAAAAAATGAACATGAGAATGAAATTTATATAAATATTTATTTTTCATCCAATATGATAATAAAGATCATTTAAATGGTAGTGAATTATAGTATATTTCATTCGTGATGGAAACATGAGTTTAAAGTGTCACCAAATCTATTATTTTTGATATTTTAATAGAAAATAAATTTTTATGGTCATAGATGTTTTAATTATTGTGGGATTATTACTGATTATATATTTTTTATATTTTAATTGTTATTGGTATAATGTGAGTCACTAAATAATTTTTCATCAATTGTATTTCATTAATTTGATTCCAACATTTATTAAATTTTATAAATAATATTCAAATTTTATCTTATAAAAATTTCATATTTGTAGTGATAACATTAAAAGAACACATTATTGAGGTGTGTAAAACTCTTTGGTGTAATATATGAAGAATTTTTTATGAATAACGGGTTGATTTTTTTTACAAAAAAATGTGTTAGACAATATTTACATCCTTATAATTGAATATCGAATTTGAAAAAGAAGCTTTCAAGGATTTTATTGTTATTTTTTTCCCATTTTTGGATAATGATATGAATAAAAACTTCATTGTTACATTATAATCTATTTGATATAGATATGTATTAATTTCTAGAGCAATTTGTAATTTTACTGTGGTTTAATTTATTAGGGATTATAATTTTTTTAATGCATTGTTTTGTAAAATATATTATTTCAGTATAACCAAACATGGAAATATGATTTTCTAAATAATTAATGTTTATTGAGGATGCATAAGTAATATAATATACCCTAATATAGTATGATATTTGTAACAGTAATTGTTATATACAAAATCATAAATATGTTTAAAATTCCACAACTTACTTTAATTAGTTATTAATATTTATGATTGGGAGGATGCATTTTATTTAACAAGGTAGAATGTAATGACATAATATTTTACTATATAAGTTTTCCAATATATAAGATCCATATTAGTATATTCTTCTACACATAACACCAGCCTTGATCAATCCATAAAATACTAGATAAGAAAATAAGAACAAGAAAACTTACAATGGTAAATAAAATGTTATATTCAATTTATAATGAATAAACAATTATATTAAGAATAATTAATTTTTAAAGGATATTTTTAATGAAATATAAATTTTCATTATATTTTTTTTATTTGAACGAAAAACATATAATTTTATTAAATTAAATATGAAATAACGATGTTCATATTTTTAATAAACAATCCAACACTATCTCTGAATTATTTTTTTGATATTTTTATAAAATTGAAGATTTTTAGGTGTGTAATATTAAAAATTTCAATTTTACTAGTAGTAAAACATTTATAACATAATCATAATACAACAATGAAATAAATGTTATTGAAACTAATTAAAAATAAAAAATATATATTTATGAAAAAAATAAATCATTTATAAATTATATATTGATATTATTAAATCAACGTGTATCATTTAGGATATATGATAATTGTTAAACTATATAAATGAGTTTAATTAGATTATACTAATAATGTGATTTAATAACATTAAGTAATTAAATCTATCAATTTAGATTTAATATATTAGAGAAACAATATAATATTATATAATAATTCCACTTTTGTAACTTTATGTTACACTACATGATATAACTTATTAACCCTTGTTTTTATTATACATTGTTTGGGTCTTATCTCATGTTGTTTCATGCGATGTGTGATAAATTTTGGAAACTCATAGGGATGTGTTTGATTAGAAAAAAAAATTACAATTTGGTATAACAAATCACGATCCCTATAGATATAGTATATAGGGTGGTGGACTATCGGCACACAGTTCTTCCAAATCGCATGGAAAACCCATCCAAATTGTGCACCCCTGGACAATTGGAATTTATATTGATGGAACACAGTTTATTTAACCATGAAATAATACTGTTTACCCAATATATATATTATATTGGGGTGGATGGTAACTACAAACCACGTGTCTTTACCCAATAATCCATGTGTGTTGGTTTTTTTAACCCCCTAAAAATTAATTTTAAAATTCCATGACCCCTATATAAGATTCCTATAACCCCCCAATTTTATTCTTTATTGTTATATTCTTTTATTGAGCCTCTCACTAGTATTTATTTGAACTAAAAAAATATTATCTTTTAAATCCAAGTATTAGTGGAAGATTATTTCTATTTTTAGTTAGTAAATATCCCCTCATTTAGTTTCTTATGATATCCACTTCTATACTCTTTTGAGGGTAATAGATTTTATTGTAAATAATGGTTCTCAACTTTGTTATTTTGGATCTTGAATCTAGTTATTTAATTTTAAATCTAATTCATTTATTTTATAATGGAATATTTCAGTGTGGGTGTTGTGTTGTTTTTATCTCATCATTAAAGTCATTTATTTATATAAGGATTTATCCAAAAATTAAAGTAAAATATTTATTATTTGATATTAAATTATTTTAAATTCAATTAAAAACATGGATGGTTCATTTAAAAATTAAATAATAGTTTGAAAAAATACCAATTTCGATGGAATTTAATTTTATGGGTGGATTTTCTGATCAATGATGGAATGAAATGAAATAATATTTCATATAAATTTTTGATGTTCAATTTCATGATAAAATATATTAAAAAAGGGCATTTTAAAATAAGATAATTAAAAAGACATATTGCTTGGTTTTGAAATAATAAGGCTGATTGAAATATATATTTAAGAAATTGAACTACAAATGCTGAAATAATTTTAAATTAGTGATTTCCCCATGATTGATTTATTAGTACTGTAAAACACATGTGAGATTGGAATGTTAGTGGGTGGTTAGGAAAATTAAATAAGGAATTAAACTCCCTATCAATGGATTAATTATGAAAATAAGTATTCAGATCAAGTCCATCATTATTTCTTGTACTAGGTCTCTGATTAGGGTGTGGATTTATGTGTTCAAATGTATCATGGGTTGTGATATTGAATATAATGTGTGAGTATCTTATTTCTTATAAATAACACAAAATATAGATTATGAGAATAATAATTATCTTTTTATTATATTTATTATACCTGGCATTAATTTTACATCTATTTTAATCATTCCAATTTATTTTTAAAATTTATATGTATATAATATTAATTTAAGAATATTTGGTATATCTACTATCATTTTTATGTTCATATAATTTTGTAATATGTAAATTTAATGTCATGCATTCATATATATATAAATATATATATTTATATATAAAGAATAAATGTTTTATCGTTAGGTTCATTCTTATAGAACACATGTAGAGAACACACTAGCATGTATAGATCACAACCTATCATTACCTTTGGGAATTTTTATATTACATTTTTCCAAGAACAAACCATATGAAATGGAAAAATGGAGGTGGTATATGTTCTTGATAACTGGGAAATAGATAGATGAATGTTACTAATAGTGATTTGATCCAACTATTACAAAGTATGTATGAGATTTTATAATGACAGATTTTGAATCCATAACATTGTTATTTTTTGGGGTATTGTATTAATACTTTATTATGGTACTTTATAAATGAGGGATTTTTTCATTCCATCATGCATATTTTATCTTCCACTTTTTATTGAAATATCATTCCCTCTTTATTCATGTATGCTAATAGGTTCTAGTTGATAACATTTTGGGGTCGGTAATACCCTATTGTCTATGCCAAAGATGGAATGGGTATCATTATTCCATTTAATCTGTGTTGGTTTATGAAAATGTGTTATCAATGTTAATTATTGGGCATTATTACTTGAATTTAGTGTGTAATTGGGTAGTTCAGGTAGATATGTGGTTTTGTTTTCATGAAATAATAGGATCTAAGAAGCGAGTATTTAATGGTCTATAATCATAAAAAATTGTACATCAACATGGGCATTTTGGAAAAGTTACATTGAGTACTGCATGACCTGATTGAAATACATTCCTTATTATCATGAGCGATTTGATAAAATTATAGCTCAAAATTGAGTAGTTGATATTTTTATCATTTTTTATGTTCTAGTTTTCCTTGTTGATATTTTTTAGAAACATTAATCATAGAATGTTTTTGAATTAGAAATATGAGTAAGACGCTAGTGGTTATAGTAGATTAATCCTCCAATGGATTATAATCTGTTAGAGAAAGTCATAAATGATATCAAATCATTGTGATATGAACACACACCCATTGTTGTTCTGGATATAGTAGTTGTACATTAAAATGAATAATTATAGAATCATTTTGAATAGTTTCTACACCATAAAAAATAGGATTTCTATGGATTTAACGATCATAAAAGGGATGATTATTGGTTGAAAAAGGTTTGTTTAATTTTTAAATTATTAGAAATTTGTAATTCTATTATTGTGAAATATTTTGCCTTCATTATTTGAGGCCCTAGTAGGAGATGATGGGATTTGATGACGATGATGAAGAAGCACGTTGATTTTTTTGGAAGGGTTTTAGATTTATATTCACATAAAAATTCTATAATGATTAGATGATATTTGTAATATATATGGTATTTCTCATCCTTGAGAAGGGTGATAAGAGTGTTAAACAATTAGTGAGAGATTTTTATTTGATTGGTTGTATTCCTACGGTAGTCCATATTAATGAGAAACTGAATGATATAATATTTGATATGGGTCCCCATTATGACACCAAAATTCATATCATTATGATTAAACTCACATCTTATTCTGATACTTTATATAGATTATTAATGGATGAGCTTGATCTTGCTGGTATGTCAAGGTTGACTAGTAATCCCTTTTCTCCTAGTAGTAGTTATATTACTTCCAATAATGAAAATAGAAACAGTGATTATTCTTATAGAATATCTCGACAATATGTATAAGGCCCTAGCCTTAAACCTTATGTAATCTTGAGTTATTACAAGATTACACATTGAGGATCTTTTCGGGTTTAGAGTTTTAGAGAATTAGATCATAAAACTTGCATTGCATTCCACATATAAACAAAGTGGTTACATAAAGATAGTATTCTTCATTCCCATCAATGGAATCATATTTAAAATAAAACATGGATTATTTCTTGACACTTCCTTGACACTATCATCATATCATGTACCTTTCCCTTGACCTATGAAAAACATTTCAAAAAAAACATGGGATGAGCATAAAAAGCTCAGTAAGGGATATAAAAATATGGAAAGGAAACATGGGTACATATACACATAAGAATGAAATCATACTTTAGCCATAAAACATAAGCACCTTAACATACCTCATCAGATCATGAATAAATCATAGAAATCATAAGACATAAAGGTAACTTGAGGCATTCATAACATTCTAATGTAGGGAGTAACCCTCTTGGTTACGTTTGGAATACCTATCACATTATATTCCCTAAATCTCTTCGGAGAAACCTTAACGTTTCACTCCTTCGCGTTACCCAATGCATTGGAGAGCTATATCGGGCTCACCCTCCCTTAGTCTATCACGTAACCACCCGTATTCTTAAAAATGCCCAAGAACCTCAACATAATCGTATCACATAAAACATGCATAAAGGAAACATAACACTTCCACCTTTCAATCACAAGATATAAATACAAAACATTGATATAAAAACATTATGAAAACAATTTTCAATACCAAAATAAATGAAAAGTAAAACATGGTATTTATTTTTCTTCTAAAAAGAAGGTATGGATTGTAGAGGAAGCCGAAACTCAAATAACGGTCACGGCGGCGGAGAAGTCATTGTCGCCGCATACGTATGACAAAAACATTCCCTTTTGTCATTTAGTAAAATGCTTCATATAAAAAAGATTCCTTTTGGCTAAACGTAAAAGTCAAAGGGGATTATACACCGTATAAAAGAAAGTTGTGTATAAAACAAAATATGCCTCAATGAAAGGAGATTGAGATGAAGTCCCATACCTTGGGTCCAACTTGACTCGATCGTTATTTAATGTCCTGAATAATAAACTTGAGTTAATTTTCAACTTATTTAAGAACCTTTTTCAAATTCATTATTCCTTTTATATCACTTATTGCCATGTCATGAACACTATGTAATTATTTAAGTTAATTACGGTCATTTTAACGATCATTGGTACTTGAGTCAAAAATAAACCCTTTATAATTACATTTTGTTAATGTATCCATTATATCCAGAATTATAATCATTATTTATATATCATATATATCCAGTATATACATTCATTTACAATATTACATAATCATTTAGAGGTAAGAAATGAATTGCACCGTTCATGGAGATGGTAAGCTGTAAGTACGCATGAATGCTACTTTCATTTCTATTTCGTATTTTATAGAATGGAATCATAATGATATAAAGGTATATTATAATTCCATTATAATATCATATGTTATATCATAGTTACATCCTTTATACGTCCCACATATGGTATTTAACGAATCAAATCACTTTGAGGGGGCGGTAGTCCGCACTTCCTTAAATTAAGATATCACGTTTACCCATAAGGGAAACCATAAAGGTATGCCCAAAATGAAAAATACAGAAGCTTAAGGAAAACATAAACATATTATATATTATATATAAATATAGTTACATCTTAATGGCCACCTTTGAAGGTGTTAAAAGAATGTTGAACAATCATCGTTTCGGAAGGCATAAATTCACCATCCACGGAAACAGTATGTTCGTTAACCATTAGATGTAGGTGTGTGTAAGTGTAGCTAGAATCCTTATTATAAAGACATCCTAGTATATTGAGGATACTGGATTTGTTATAAAAGAAAAGAATAAAAAGATTTTAGGGGGTTGGAGAAGCAAAATAAAACAAAAGGACTCAAAAGAAGACATTACCTTAAAATCGGGTAACTCCCTTTGGTTTGAGCTCAAAGGATTCCTTGGGAAGACTTATGCCCAATGTGAGGCTTCAAGGAGTAATATAGGGAAGTGGAGAGACAAAATGTGCAGGGGTTGGCCGAGCCAAAGGTTTTGGTAGTGTGGGTAAGGAGGTAGAGGTGGGGGCCTTTTATAAGAGGAGAGGAGGGGCACTCTTGGAAAGTAAAGATAAGTTACTTTATTTTAAAATGCGTTTCGGATTCAAAAGGTATAATATTGATATAATTCGAGGATAAGGTGATAAGGGTTCTAAATCCACTCATCAAATTGGGTTTGGCCATGTTTAGGTCTTATATTTTACATTATCTTTCCATTTTATTTAAATCGTTAAATAATGAGGTCATCGCTGCATCATCATGATGTCATAAATAATTTAATTTATTTAATGTCTAAAAATTATAAAAAAAACTACTATGATGTAGTAAATCTTATTATCTTTCTAGTGAATATTTATAGTCAAAAATCTGACTTGTATAACCCCATGTAAAAATTGTTTTAGTAAAATAACTCATGTTTGTGTCATTTTTACTTTAACATTAAATAAAAAGTTATTTATGTCATTTCCCAACCAAAGTTGCCCCATGGGGTCCCCATGTTGACCCATGGCTTGTCTTGGTCGGCCATGACGCAACCCATGATGGTAGGACATGTGTCAAGCTCATCTCATACTATTAAAACATTATTTTTACCTTAAACTACACTAATTACCACTAATCGCGATAAAGAACTTAATAAGTTACTATTCACCAAAAAATTATTTTAATTCCATTGAACCACATTTTACTTCTTAATGTCAACCATGTATGTCGGATTTTTGAAATTCAAAACACAATGATGGCAAAATTTCATTTAAATGGAAAAATCAGTTTTTATAAGTACCACTTAGTGGTTTCACTATTCATCAAAAATTGATGTTTTTCAAAAAATTACCAAAAATTCACCCTAAGCTATATTTGATATTCCGAATTCAAAACTGATTTCTATTTTACAAAATTCAAGTCATATAAGTTACATTAATTAATTTAATAATTAATTCCCACTGTCATGACAAATAGCGGGTTTTTTTGAAACAATATCTATGAAAAGTTTGGCATTAGTTTATGACCAATTCCAAAGTGAAATTAATTCTAATGACCCCCATTGGATTAAATGGTAAAATTATATTCAGATTACATTTTACAACCAATTAAAAATATAATCTAACCATATAATTAAATTAAATGAAAAAGCAGTTTTGATGTAAAATGCAGTATTTTTCACTATTCATTAAAAAATGAACATTGTTAGAAAAATACGAAAAATTTATCCAATGTAAAATTCAATGTCCCAATCATAATGAATATGATTATTTTGAGAAATATAGATTATAAAATTGTCAAAATATTGATTTAAAAAAGGTTTTCCATCAAAAGGCAGTAAAATAATCTTTTAAGAATATTAGTGTATTTCATGCATAAGATGGGATTTATTTTCATTTTAAGCCTCTAAAACACTATATAATTCGTTAATAGACATTGATAAAAATATCTACTATTCATTACTTACTTGTGATGTTACATCCTTCCCCCCTTTAGAAAATTTGCGTCCCCACAGTTTATTTACTTATCAAATAAATGGGGGTACTTATCCCTCATTGCATTTTCAGATTCCCATGTTGCCTCTTCCATCATGTGGTTTTTCCACAAAACCTTTACCTGCTTAATCACCTTATTCCGTAACACTTTCTCCATGTGGTCAAGAATCTGGACCGGTAGTTCCTCATAAGATAGCTTCTCTTCTAGCTAAACTACCTCTGGACTCAAAAAATGAGATGGATCTGGCATATACTTTCTCAACATCGAAACGTGAAAAACATTGTGTACCTGAGATAAACTCGGAGGTAAATCCACTCTGTATGAAACTGATCCAACTCTCTCCTGAACTTCATATGGTCCAATGAAACTTGGACTCAGCTTTCCTTTCTTACCAAATCTCATCACACATTTCCAAGGAGAATCCTTGAGAAAAACATGATCACCTACCTCGAAAGATAGATCCTTCCTCCGGTTATCCGCATAACTCTTCTGCATGCTCTGAGCTGTTCTCATGTGCTTCTAAATCAGCTGAACTTTTTCTGCCATCTCTTCTACCAATTCTGGTCCCATCAACATCCTTTCACCCACTTCATCCCAGAAAACTAGAGTTCGACTCTACTTCCCATATAATGCCTGAAATGGTGCCATCTGTATACTGGAATGAAAACTGTTATTATATGAAAATTCAACCAAAGAAAGATGTTGGTCCCAACTTCCCTGATAACCCATAGAGCAAGAACATAGCATATCATCCGTTGTCTGAATTGTTCGTTCTGACTGCCCATCTGATTGAGGATGAAAAGTTGTACTAAAATATAATTCAGTACCCAACGACTTCTGAAGGCCTTTCCAAAAGTTAGAAGTGAACCTGGGATCACGATCAGATACAATGGTGAGAGGAACTCCATGTAACCTGACTATCTCTTTAGGATACATACGGGAAAGTTGATCTAGGGAAAAAGTATCTCATATAGCAAGGAAATGAGCAGATTAATCAAGCGATCAACAATAACCCAGATTGCATTATTACCTCGAGATGTCTTCGGTAATCCCACAACAAAGTCCATGGATATATTCTCCCATTTCTACTCTGTCACTGGTAAAGGCTGAAGCATCCCATTCGGTAACTACCGCTCTGCTTTAACCTGCTGACAAGTCAAACACTTCACAGTAAAATCAGTAATATCTCTTTTCATTCCATCCCACCAGTAATACTCCCGCAGATCTCTATACATCTTAGTACTTCCAGGATGAACTAAAAATGGAGAACTATGAGTTTCACATAACAACTATCTTTTCAACTGTGAATCACAAGGCACACACAATATCTTCCCAAATCTCAAAACACAATCATTATCAATGTTGAATTCAGGCAACTTACATTTCTGAACCAGCTCTACCTTTTTCTGCAACTCACTTTCTTGCTTCTATGCTTGCTTGATTCTATCTGATAGAGATGATCTCACTGATAACTAAAACAAAACAGAAGAAATTCCTGCACCCACAACTTCTATTCCAATGTTCATCAAATCCTTAACCAAAGGATCACGTTCCAAACGCAACATTTCTAATGAAGCATTACATTTTCGACTCAAAGCATCAGTCACTTTATTTTCTTTTCCCAGATGATAATGAATTGTACAATCATAATCCTTGATTAATTCTAGCCATCTCCCTTGTCACATATTCAATTATTTTGGAGTGAATATATACTTTAAACTTTTGTGATTAGTATATATTTCACACTTTACTCCATACAAATGATGCCTCCAAATTTTTAAAGAAAAAACAACAGCATATAATTCCAAATCATGTGTAGGTTAATTTACCTCACGAGTTTTCAACTGTCATGAAGCATAAGCAATAAACTGATCATTCTGCATTAGGATGCAACCAAGTCCTTTCAATGAAGCATCACTGTATATAACAAACTCACCATTCCTGGAAGGTAGTGCCAAAACTGGAGCATTCACCAATCTTCTTTTCAATTCCTGAAAACAATCATCACATTCTTTTGTCCATATAAACATAAAACCCTTCTGAGTTAGCTTAGTCATTGGACTAGATAACCGTGAAAACATTCTAGCAAACCTTCGATAATAGACTACCAAACCAAGGAAGCTACGAATCTCAGTTACATTTGTGGGTCTTGGACAGTCTTCCACAACTTTTTTTTTGCAGGATCAACAGTTATCCCATGTTTAGAAAGAATGTGACCAAGGAAAGAAATTTTTTGCAACCAAAACTCACACTTGCTGAATTTCCCATACAATTTCTTTTCTTTTAAGGTTTGCAAGATAACCCTTAAATTTCTTTCATGCTCCTCTTTAATTTTAGAAAACACCAAAATATCATCAATGAAAACCACCAAAAACTTATCCAAGAACTCATGGAAAATTCTATTCATTAAGTCCATGAATACAGCAGGTGCATTGGTTAGCCCAAAAGGCATTACTAAAAATTCATAATGGCTATATCTTGTACGGAACGCGGTCTTTGGAACAGCTTCTTCCTTTACCTTCAACTGATGGTACCCCGATCTCAAGTCAATCTTTCAAAAATACTAAGCTCCCTGGAGCTGATCAAACAAATCATCGATATGAGGAAAAGGATATTTGTTCTTAACAATGATGTTATTCACGGCTCTATAATCAATGAAAAGTCTCATTGAACCATCTTTCTTTTTAACCTATAAAAAAGGAGCACCGCATGGTGATGTGCTAGGTCGAATGAAACCTTTATCTAATAAATCTTGCAATTTCTCCTTCTACTCTAAAAGTTCAATTTGAGCCATTCGATAAGGGGGTTTTGAAATTTGATTTGCATCAGGAACTAAGTCAACAGTAAATTCAACTTCCTGGTCTGGTATTATTCTAGGAAACTCATTACGAAAAATATCAGGATACTAATTTACCACTGGCACATCATTAATCTGAACAGATCCTTTATTTTCAACGATGTGTGCAAAGTAACATTCATTTCCATCTTTTACAAGTTTCTTGGACTCTTGATAAGTTA
This sequence comes from Viscum album, assembly GCA_963277665.1. Taxonomy (NCBI): domain Eukaryota; kingdom Viridiplantae; phylum Streptophyta; class Magnoliopsida; order Santalales; family Viscaceae; genus Viscum; species Viscum album. The sequence continues at coordinate 495,008,399 of OY728151.1, read as the reverse complement.
TCAATAGTAAGGGTTCATTTTTGTACACAAACTGAAAGTCTTTCTGAAAAGAAACTTCTTTAGATCTACAGTCAATCTTAGCATTGTAAATAGAAAGCCAATCCATACCCAGGATAACATCAAACTCTACTAGAGGTAGAACAATAAGGTTTGCAAGTAGGTTCTTTCCACAGATAAGGATAAGAAGATTCTTATAAAATCTTTTTGCCTCAACATTCCCCCCAGGTGTGTTTACCAAATGTTCAGGAGTCATTTCTTGAGATGGTATTCCCATTTTACTAGAAAAGGTTTCAGAGATGAAAGAATGTGTAGACCCCGAATCAAACAACACACTGGCATAATCTGAAAAAACAGACAAAGTACCTGATACAACTTCATTTGATGGACCGACATCTGCTGAAGTAGTTGAAATGGATTTCACCACCCCTTTCTTCTTGTAGTCTAACTTCTTCCCATCACTCAAGCTCTTTGTCAGACACTAGTTTGCATAGTGACCCATCTCATTGCACTTATAACATTTCACTAACTGTAAATCAAATTTGGTCTTACCTTCACCTTGATCCTTTTCAGTGCAATCACGATCCTTATGTCCCATCTTACCACATCGGTATCACTTTCCAGAATTCATAAGACATTCCCCAGCATGCCTTTTTCCACATTTATCACAAACTGGAAACTTTGTTTTCTTACCATCTGACTTTTTTGAAAAATTCTTACCTTTCTCCTACCACCTCAGTCTCTTCTTCTGTTGGTTGTTATAGAATACTTGATCATCGGCAAACTCCATTTCCACCTTCTCAGCACATCAAACAAGCTTTTCATAAATTTTAAACTCATGAAAAGCTAATTCCCTTCGATATTTTGGCATTAATCCTGAGTAAAAACGATTGATTTTACTATCAAGGTATCGGATAAAATTTGGAGCATACCTTGCCAATCGAGTTAACCTTTCTTTATAAGTATCCACTGAGTCTTCCTCTTCCCTCAATTCCAAGAATTGCTTTTCCATCCTAAGTCGAACAGCCTTAGGAAAATACTTCTCAAGAAACATACCTTTGAAATCATCCCAGTCGAGAGCATCAATCTCATCAGCGTCCCTGATATTTTTAACCATCGACCACCACTGATCTGCTTCACCCTCCAAACGATAAATAACAAGAATAACCTTTTGATTTTCTGAACACCCCATGACATCAAAAATCTTCTCTAGTGCTTTAATCCACCCTTCAGCTGGCACAGGGTTAGATGATCCTCTGAATGATGGGGATGTTGCCTCATGAAATGTTCCACCACTGACATGTTCCTCTGTGGTTGATCTGGCTAATCTCGTGTATGGATACCACCGCCATTTATCGCTTGAGTCATCTTCGCCATTACTGCAACAAACTGTTCAGTTCCAATTCCGACAATCTCAGGATGCTGATTCGGAAGGTTATTTCCTTCTGTGGGCCTTCCTAGCACTGCTTCCATGTTTCCTCTGCGGAAAACCATTCTGAACAAACATGTCTTAGATGAAGCAACATGGTAATCTTCAAATGCTATATCATTTCAAAAAAAATATTTTTGGATAATCATTTAATAGAATTCTAACTCCTAAAGTTATCTAAACCAACCTCTGATACCAACTATAAGTCCCCAGCCTTAAACCTTACGTAATCTTGAGTTATTACAATATTACACATTGAGGATCTTTTCGGGTATAGAGTTTTAGAGAATTAGATCATAAAACATGAATTACATTCCCCATATAAACAAAGTGGTTACATAAAGATAGTATTTTTCATTCCCAAAAATGGAAACATATTTAAAATAAAACATGGATTATTTCTTGACACTTCCTTGACACTATCATCATATCATGTACCTTTCCCTTGACCTTTGAAAAATATTTCAAAAAAAACTTGGGATGAGCATAAACAGCTCAGTAAGGGATATAAAAATATGGAAAGGAAACATGGGTACATATATACATAAGAATGAAATCATACATTACCCATAAAACATAAGCACTTTAACATACCTCATCAAATCATGAATAAATCATAGAAATCATAAGTCATAATGGTAACTTGAGGCATTCATAACATTCTTACGTAGGGAGTAACCCTCTGGGTTACGTTTGGAATACCCATCACAATATATTCCCAAAATATCTTCGGAGAAACCTTAATGTATCACTCCTTCGCGTTACCCAATGCATTGGAGAGCAATATCGGGCTCACCCTCCCTTAGTATATCATGAAACCACTCGTCTTCTTAATAATGCCCAAGAACCTCAACATAATCGTATCACATAAAACATGCATAAAGGAAACGTAACATTTCCACCTTTAAATCACAAGATATCAATACAAAACATTGATATAAAAACATTATGAAAACAATTTTCAACACCAAAATAAAATAAAAGTAAAACATGGTATTTATTTTTCTTTTAAAAAGAAGGTATGGCTTGTAGAGGAAGCTGAAACTCAAATAACGGTCTTGGCGGCGGAGAAGTCGTTGTCGCCGCATACGTACGAAAAAAACATTCCATTTTGTCGTTTAGTAAAACGCTTCGTACAAAAAAGATTCGTTTTGGTTAAACGTAAAAGTCAAAGGGGTTTATACACCGTATAAAAGAAGGTTGTGTATACAACAAAATATGCCTCAATGAAAGGAGATTGAGACGAAGTCCCATACCTCGGGTCCGACTTGACTCGATCGTTCTTTAATGTCCTGAATAGTAAACTTGAGTTAATTATCTACTTCTTTAAGAACCTTTTTCATGTTCATTATTCCTTTTATATCACTTATTTCCATGTCAGGAACACTATGTAATTATTTAAGTTAATAACAGTCGTTTTAACGATCATTGGTACATGAGTCAAAAATAAACCCTTTATAATTACATGTTATTCATGTATCCATTATATCCAAAATTATAATCATTATGTATATATAATATATATCCATTATATACATTCATTTACAATATTACATAATCATTTAGAGGTAAGAAATGAAATGCACCGTTCATGGAGACGGTAAGCCGTACGTACGCATGAACGCTACTTTCATTTCTATTTCGTATTTTATAGAATGGAATCATAATGATATAAAGGTATATTATAATTCCAGTATAATATCATATTTAATATCATAGTTCCATCCTTTAGACGTCCCATATATGGTATTTAACGAATCAAATCACTTTGAGGGGGCGGTAGTCCGCACTTCCTTAAATGAAGATATCACGTTTACCCATAATGGAAACCATAAAGGTATACCCAAAATGAAAAATACAAAAACATAAGGAAAACAAAAACATATTATATATCATATATAAATATAGTGACATCTTAATGGCCACCTTTGAAGGTGTTAAAAGAATGATGAACAATCATCATTTCGGGAGGCATAAATTCACCATCCACGGAAACAGTATGTTTGTTAACCATTAGATGTAGGTGTGTGTAAGTGTAGATCGAATCCTAATTATAACAACATCCTAGTAAATTGAGGATACTGGAGTTTTTACAAAATAAAAGAATAAAAAGAGTTTAGGGGGTTGTAGAAGCAAAATAAAACAAAAGGACTCAAAAGAAGACATTACCTTAAAATCGGGTAACTCCCTTTGGTTTGAGCTCAAAGGCTTCCTTGGGAAGACTTATTCCCAATGTGAGGCTTCAAGGAGTAATAGAGGGAAGTGTAGAGACAAAATGGGAAGGTGTTGGCCAAGCCAAAGGCTTTGGGAGTGTGGGTAAGGAGGTAGAGGTGGGGGCCTTTTATAAAAGGAGGGGAGGGGCACTCTTGGAAAGTAAAGATAAGTTACTTTATTTTAAAATGATTTTCGGATTCAAAAGGTATAACATTAATATAATTCGAGGATAAGGTGATAGGGGTTCGAAACCCACCCATCCAATTGGGTTTGGCCATGTTTAGGTCTTAGATTTTACATTATCTTTCCATTTTATTTAAATCGTTAAATAATGAGGTTATCGCTGCATCATCATGATGTCATAAATAATTTAATTTATTTAAAGTCTAAAAATTATAAAAAAATACTATCATGTAGGAAATAGTTTTATCTTTCTAATTAATATTTATAGTTAAAAAGATGACTTGTATAACCCCATGTAAAAATTGTTTTAGTAAAATAACTCATGTTTGTGTCATTTTTACTTTAACATTAAATAAAAAGTTATTTATGTCATCTCCCAACCAAAGTTGCTCCATGGGGTCCCCAAGTTGTCCCATGGATTTTCATGGTCGGACATGACACAAAAAATGAGGGTAGCGCATGTTTCAAGATCATCTCATACAATTAAAACATTATTTTTACCTTAAACTACACTAATTACCACTAATCGCGATTAAGACCTTAATAAGTTACTATTCACCAAAAAATTATTTTAATCCCATTGAACCACATTTTACTTCTTAATGATAAACATTTATGTCGTATTTTTGAAATTCAAAACACAATGATGGAAAATTTTCATTTAAATGGAAAAATCAATTTTTATAAGTACCACTTAGTGGTTTCACTATTCATCAAAAATTGAAGTTTTTCAGAAAATTACCAAAAATTCACCCTACGCAATATTTGATATTCCGAATTCAAAAATTAGGTCTATTTTACAAAATTAAAATCATACAATTTACATTAATTAATTTAATAATTAATTTCCGCTCTCATGACAAATAACGGGTTTTTTTTGAAACAATATCTATGAAAAGGTTGGCATTAGTTTATGTCCAATTCCAATGTGAAATTAATCATAATGACCACCATTGGATTAAATGGTAAAATTATATTCAGATTAAACTTTACAAAAAATTAAAAATATAATCTAACCATATAATTAAGTTAAATGAAAAAGCAGTTTTGATGTAAAATGCAGTATTTTTCACTATTCATTAAAAAATGAACATTGTATGAAAAATACGAAAAATTTATCCAATGTAAAATTAAATGTCCCAATCATAATGAATATGTTTATTTTGACAAATATAGATTATAAAATTGTCAAAATATTGATTTAAAAAGGGTTTTCCATCAAAAGGCAATAAAACAATCCTTTAAGAATATTAGTGTATTTCATGCTTAAGATTGGATTTATTTTCATTTTAAGCCTCTAAAACACTATATAATTCATTAATAGACATAGATAAAAATATCTATTATTCATTACATAATTGGGATGTTACATCCTTCCCCCCTTTAGAAAATTGTGTCCTCTCAATTTATTTACATATCAAATAAATGGGGGTACTTATCCCTCATTGCATTTTCTGATTCCAATGTTGCCTCTTCCATCATGTGGTTTTTCCACAAAACCTTTAACTGCTTAATCACCTTATTCCATAACACTTTCTCCCTATGGTCAAGAATCTGGACTGGTAGTTCCTCAAAAGATAGGTTTTCTTCTAGCTGAACTACCTCTGGACTCAAAACATGGGATGGATCTGGCATATACTTTCTCAACATCGAAATGTGAAAAATATTGTGTACCTGAGATAAACTTGGAGGTAAAGCCACTCTATATGCAACTGATCCAACTCTCTCTTGAATTTCATATGGTCCAATGAACCTTGGACTCAGCTTTCCTTTCTTACCAAATCTCATCACACTTTTCCAAGGAGAAACCTTGAGAAAAACATGATCACCTACCTCGAAAGATAGATCCTTTCTCAGGTTATCCGCATAACTCTTATGCCTGCTTTGAGCTGTTCTCATGTGCTTCTAAATTAGCTGAACATTTTCTGCCATCTCTCCTACCAATTCTGGTCCCATCAACTTCCTTTCACCCACTTCATCCCAGAAAGCTGGAGTTCGAAACCGCTTCCCATATAATGCCTGAAATGGTGCCATCTGTATAATGGAATGAAAACTGTTATTATATGAAAATTGAACCAAAGAAAGATGTTGGTCCAAACTTCCCTGATAATTTATAGAGCAAGAATATAGCATATCCTCCAATGCCTGAATTGTTCATTCTGAATGCCCATCTGATTGAGGATGAAAAGCTGTACTAAAATTTAATTCAGTAACCAACGACTTCTGAAGGCCTTTCCAAAAGTTAGAAGTGAACCTGGGATCACGATCAGATACAATGGAGAGAGGAACTCCATGTAACCTGACTATCTCTTTAAGATACAAACGGGAAAGTTGATCTAGGGAAAAAGTATCTCGTATAGCAAGGAAATGAGAAGATTTATTCAAGCGATCAACAATAACCCAGATTGCATTATTACCTCGAGATATCTTCGGTAATCCCACAACAAAGTCCATGGATATATTATCTCATTTCCACTCTGGCACTGGTAAAGGCTGAAGCATCCCTTTCGGTAAATGCCGCTCTGCTTTAACCTGCTGAGAAGTCAAACACTTCACAGTAAAAGCAGCAATATCTCTTTTCATTCCATCCCACCAGTAATACTCCTGCAGATCTCTATACATCTTAGTACTTCCAGGATGAACTGAAAACGGAGAACTATGAGCTTCACATAACAACTATCTCTTAAACTGTGAATCACAAGGCACACACAATATCTTCCCAAATCTCAAAACTCAATCATTTTCAATGTTGAATTCGGGAAACTTACCTTTCTGAACCAGCTCTACCTTTTTCTGCAACTCACTGTCTTGCTTCTGTGCTTGCTTGATTCTATCTGATAGAGATGATCTCACTGATACCTGAAACAAAACAGAAGAACTTCCTGCACCCACAACTTATATGACAAAGTTCATCAAATCCTTAACTAAAGGATCACGTTCCAAACACAACATCGCTAATGATGCATTAATTTTTCGACTCAAAACATCAGCCACTTTATTTGATTTTCCCGAATGGTAATGAATTGTACAATAATAATCCTTGATTAATTATAGCCATCTCCATTGTCTCATATTCAATTCTTTTTGAGTGAATATATACTTTAAACTTTTTTGATCAGTATATATTTCACACTTTACACCATACAAATGATGCCTCCAAATTTTTAAAGAAAAAACAACAGCATCTAATTCCAAATCATGTGTAGGGCAATTTACCTCATGAGTTTTCAACTGTCGTGAAGCATAAGTAATTACCTGATCATTCTGCATTAGGACGCAACCAAGTCCTTTCTATGAGGCATCACTGTATATACCAAACTCACCATTCCTAGAAGGTAGTGCCAAAACCGGAGCATTCACCAATCTTATTTTCAATTCCTGAAAACAATCATTACATTCTTTTGTCCAGATAAACTTAACCCCTTCCGAGTTAGCTTAGTCATTGGACTAGATAACCGTGAAAAATTTCTAACAAACCTTCGATAATAGCCTGCCAAACCAAGGAAGCTATGAATATCAGTTACATTTGTGGTTCTTGGCCAGTCTTCCACAACTTTTGTTTTTGCAGGATCAACAGTTATCCCATCTTTAGATACAATGTGACCAAGGAAAGAAATTTGTTGCAACCAAAACTCACACTTGCTGAATTTCCCATACAATTTCTTTTCTTTTAAGGTTTTCCAGATAACCCTTAAATTTCTTTCATGCTCCTCTTTACGTTTAGAAAACACCAAAATATCATCAATGAAAACCACCACAAACTTATCAAAGAACTCATAGAAAATTCTAGTCATTAAGTCCATGAATACAGCAGGTGCATTTGTTAGCCCAAAAGGCATCACTACAAATTCATAATGGCCATATCTTGTACGGAACGCAGTCTTTGGAACATCTTCTTCCTTTACCTTCAGCTGATGGTACCCCGATCTCAAGTCAATCTTTGAAAAATACTGAGCTCCCTAGAGCTGATCAAACAAATCATCGATATGAGGAAAAGGATATTTGTTCTTAACAATGATGTTGTTCAAGGCTCTATAATCAATGCAAAGTCTCATTGAACAATCTTTCTTTTTAACATATAAAACAGGATCACCCCATGGTGATGTGCTAGGTCGAATGAAACCTTTCTCTATTAAATCTTGCAATTTCTCCTTCAACTCTAAAAGTTCAATTTGAGCCATTCGATAAGGGGGTTTTGAAATTTGCTTAGCATCAGGAACTAAGTCAATAGTAAATTCAACTTCCCGATCTGGTATTATACCAAGCAACACTTCAGGAAAAACATCAGGATACTCATTTACCACTGGCACATCATTAATCTGAACAGTTCCTTTATTTTCAACGATTTCTGCAAGGTAACATTCATTTCCATCTTTTACATGTTTCTTGGCATCTTAATAAGTTATCAACCGAAAGGGTTCATTCTTCTACACAAACTGAAAGTCTTTCTGAAAAGAAATTTCTTTAGCTCTACAGTCAATCATAGCATGGTAAATAGAGAGCCAATCCATATCGAGGATAACATCAAACTCTACTAGAGGTTGAACAATAAGGTTTTCAAGTAGTTTCGTTCCACAGATAAGGATAGATAGATTCTTATAAATTGTTTTTTCCTAAATATTCCCCCCATGTGTTTTTACCAAATGTTAAGGAGTCATTTCATGAGATGGTATTCCCATTTTACTAGAAAAGGTTTCAGAGATGAAAGAATGTGTAGACCCCGAATCAAACAACACACTGGCATAATCTGAAAAAACAAACAATGTACACGATAAAACTTCATTTGATGGCCCGACATCTGCTGAAGTAGTTGCAATGGATTTCACCACCCCTTTCTGCTTGTAGTCTATCTGCTTCCCATCACGCAAGCTCTTTTTCAGACACTCGTTTGCATAGTGACCCATCTCATTGTACTTATAACATTTCCCTAACTGTAAATCAAATTTGGTCTTACCTTCACCTTGATCCTTTTCAGTGCAATGACGAGCCTTATGTCCCATCTTACCACATCAGTAGCACTTTCCAGAATTCACAAGACATTCCCCAGCATGCATTTTGCCACATTTATCACAAACTAGAAACTTATTTTTCTTACCATCAGACTTTTTTGAAGAATTCTTACCTTTCTCCTGCCACCTCGGTCTCATCTTCTGTTGGTTGTTATAGAACACCTGATCATCGGCAAACTCCATTTCCACCTTCTTAGCACATCAAACAAGATTTTCATAACTTTTAAACTCACTATAAGCTAATTCCCTTTGATATTTTGGCTTCAATCCTGTGTACAAACGATTGATTTTACTATCAAGGTATCAAATAAAATTTGGAGCATACCTTGCCAATCGAGTGAACCTTTCTTCATAGGTAGCCACCGAGTCTTCCTCTTGCCTCAATTCCAAGAATTTCTTTTCCATCCTAAGTCAAACATCCTTAGAAAAATACTTCTCAACAAACATACCTTTTAATTCATCCCAGTCGAGAGAATCAATCACATCAACATCCCTGATATTTTTAACCATCGACCACCACTGATCTGCTTCACCCTCCAAACGATAAATTGCAAGAATAACATTTTGATTGTCTAAAAACCCCATGACATCAAAAATCTTCTCCAGTGCTTTAATCCACCCTTTAGCTAGCACATGGTCAGATGATCCTCTGAATGATGGGGGATGTTGCCTCATGAAATGTTCCACCTCTGACATGTTCCACTGTGGTTGATCTGGCTGATCTTGTGTATGGATACCACTTCCATTTATCGCTTGAGTCAAATGCGCCATTACTGCAACAAACTGTACAGTTCAAATTCCGACCATCTCAAGATGCTGATTCGGAAGGTTATTTCCTTCTGTATGCCTTCCTAGGACTGCTTCCCTGTTTCCTCTGTGGAAAACCATTCTGAACAAACATGTCTTAGATGAAGCAACATGGTAATCTTCAAATGCTATATCATTTCAAAAAAAAAATATTTTTGGATAATCATTTAATAGAATTATAACTCCTAAAGTTATCTAAAAAGACCTCTGATACCAACTATAAGGCCCCAGCCTTAAACCTTACGTAATCTTGATTTATTACAAGATTACCCATTGAGGATATTTTCGGGTTTAGAGTTTTATAGAATTAGATCATAAAACTTGCATTACATTCCACATATAAACATAGTGGTTACATAAAGATAGTATTCTTCATTCCCATCAATGGAAACATATTTAAAATAAAACATGGATTATTTCATGACACTTCCTTGACACTATCATCATATCATGTACCTTTCCCTTGACCTGTGAAAAACATTTCAAAAAAAACTTGGGATGAGCATACAAAGCTCAGTAAGGGATATAAAAATATGGAAAGGAAACATGGGTACATATATACATAAGAATGAAATCATACTTTACCCATAAAACATAAGCACATTAACATACCTCATCAAATCATGAATAAATCATAGAAATCATAATACATAAAGGTAACTTGAGGCATTTATAACATTCTTACGTAGGGAGTAACCCTCTTGGTTACATTTGGAATAACCATCACAGTATATTCCCTAAATCTCTTCAGAGAAACCTTAACGTTTCACTCCTTCGCATTACCCAATTCATTGGAAAGCTATATCGGGCTCACCTACCCTTAGTCTATCACGGAACCACCCGTCTTCTTAATAATGCCCAAGAACCTCAACATAATCATATCACATAAAACATGCATAAAGGAAATATAACATTTCCACCTTTCAATCACAAGATATCAATACAACACATTTATATAAAAACATTATGAAAACAATTTTCAATACCAAAATAAATGAAAAGTAAAACATGGTATTTATTTTTCTGTTAAAAAGAAGGTATGGCTTGTAGAGAAAGCCGAAACTCAAATAACGGTCACGACATTGGAGAAGTCGTTGTCGCCGCATACGTACGACAAAAACATTCCCTTTTGTTGTTTAGTAAAATTCTTCATATAAAAAATATTCCTTTTGGATAAACGTAAAAGTCAAAGGGGTTTATACACCGTATAAAATAATGTTTTGTATAAAACAAAATATGCCTCAATGAAAGGAGATTGAGACGAAGTCCCATACCTCAGGTCTGACTTGACTCGATCGTTCTTTAATGTCCTGAATAATAAACTTGAGTTAATTTTTTACTTCTTTAAGAACCTTTTTCATGTTCATTATTCCTTTTATATCACTTATTTCCACGTCAGGAACACTATGTAATTATTTATGTTAATAATAGTCGTTTTAACGATCATTGGTACTTGAGTCAAAAATAAACCCTTTATAATTACATGTTGTTCATGTATCCATTATATCCAGAATTATAATCATTATTTATATATCATATATATCTAGTATATACATTCATTTACAATATTACATAATCATTTAGAGGTAAGAAATGAAATGCACCGTTCTTGGAGACGGTAAGCCGTACGTACGCATGAACGCTACTTTCATTTCTATTTCGTATTTTATAGAATGGAATCATAATGATATAAAGGTATATTATAATTCCAGTATAATATCATATTTAATATCATAGTTCCATCCTTTATATGTCCCACATATGGTATTTAACAAATCAAATCACTTTGAGGGGGCGGTAGTCCGCACTTCCTTAAATGAAGATATCGTGTTTACCCATAATGGAAACCATAAAGGTATACCCAAAATGAAAAATACAGAAACTTAAGGAAAACATAAAAATATTATATATCATATATAAATATAGTGACATCTTATTGGCCACCTTTGAAGGTGTTAAAATAATGTTGAACAATCATCATTTCGGGAGGCATAAATTCACCATCCACGGAAACAGTATGTTCGTTAACCATTAGATGTAGGTGTGTGTAAGTGTAGATCGAATCCTTATTTTAAAAACATAATAGCATATTGAGGATACTGTATTTATTACAAAAGAAAAGAATAAAAAGAGTTTAGGGTGTTGGAGAAGAAAAATAAAACAAAAGGACTCAAAAGAAGACATTACCTTAAAATCGGGTAACTCCATTTGGTTTGAACTCAAAGGATTCCTTGGGAAGACTTCTGCCCAAAGTGAGGCTTCAAGGAGTAATAGAGGGAATTGGAGAGACAAAATGGGCAGGGGTTGGCTGAGCCAAAGGTTTTGGGAGTGTGGGTAAGGAGGTAGAGGTTGGGGCCTTTTATAAGAGGAGAGGAGGGGCACTCTTGGAAAGTAATGATAAGTTACTTTATTTTAAAATGAGTTTCAGATTCAAAATGTATCACATTGATATAATTCGAGGATAAGGTGATAAAGGTTCGAAATCCACTCATCCAATTGGGTTTGGCCATGTGTAGGTCTTAGATTTTACATTATCATTCCATTTTATTTAAATCGTTAAATAATGGGGTCATCGCTGCATCATCATGATGTCATAAATAATTTAATTTATTTAATGTATAAAAATTATAAAAAACACTATGATGTAGGAAATGTTTTTTATCTTTCTTATTAATATTTATATTCAAAAATATGACCTGTATATCCCCATGTAAAAATTGTTTTAGTAAAATAACTCATGTTTGTGTCATTTTTACTTTAACATTAAATAAAAAGTTATTTATGTCATTTCCCAACCAAAGTGGCTCCATGGGGTCCCCAAGTTGACCCATGGCTTGCCTTGGTCGTCCATGACACAAACAATGAGGTTAGGATATGTGTCAAGATAATCTCATACTATTAAAACATTATTTTTACCTTAAACTACACTAATTACCACTAATCGCGATTAAGAACTTAATAAGTTACTATTTAACAAAAAATTATTTTAATCCCATTGAACCACATTTTACTTCTTAATGACAACAATGTATTTCGGATTTTTGAAATTCAAAACACAATGATGGAAAAATTTAATTTAAATGGAAAAATCTATTTTTATAAGTACCACTTAGTGGTTTCACTATTCATCAAAAATTGAAGTTTTTTAGAAAATTACCAAAAATTCACCCTAAGCTATATTTGATATTCCGAAATCAAAAATGATGTCTATTTTAAAAAATTCAAATCATATAAGTTACATTAATTAATTTTATAATTAATTCCCGCTGTCATGACAAATAACGGGTTTTTTTGAAACAATATCTATGAAAAGTTTGGCATTATTTTATGACCAATTCCAAAGTGAAATTAACCCTAATGACCACCATTGGATTAAATGGTAAAATTATATTCAGATTAAACTTTAAGACCAATTAAAAATATAATCTAACCATATAATTAAATTAAATGAAAAAGCAGTTTTGATGTAAAATGCAGTATTTTTCACTATTCATTAAAAAATGAACATTGTCAGAAAAATACCGAAAAATTATCCAATGTAAAATTCAATGTCCCAATCATACTGAATATGTTTATTTTGACAAATATAGATTATAAAATTGTCAAAATATTGATTTAAAAAGGGTTTTCCATCAAAAGGTAGTAAAACAATCCTTTACGAATATTAGTGTATTTCATGATTAAGATTGGATTTATTTTCATTTTAAGCCTCTAAAACACTATATAATTCATTAATATACATAGATAAAAATATCTATCATTCATTACATACTTGGGATTTTATAATATGTGTCATCCAAACCTCCCATATTTTATAGAATATTACCTTTAGTTTATTCTAGTTTGTGAGGGTTTGTTATTAGAAATGTGTGTGAACAAAGGCATCGAAGATTTATATTTCCAATTTATTTTAAAGTGAGTTGATAAAATTATTCCATATAATTTCTACAAAATGGAGTGGATTGAGAACATCAACATAAATAAGAACTATTGTTTAATCTAACACTTCAAGCATATCTTGTTCTAGATACAACTGGGATAATTGAAGAATCTACATCTAGTGAAAGAATCTCTTGATTAAACTAATGTAAATACATCCACTATATAATATTCAATAAATATAATGGTATCTTTAGTGATAGTTTTATTTGATACTAGTTCAACTCCCTCATTCATAATGAATTTTGTTATTGATTTTCTAAATAATTATTCGGAGATTTTTTATTTTTTAATGAACAATACTAAAACCATCAGATCCAATAGATTGTTGGGTCTATTTTTCCCCACTTTTATTTTCTCTCTACTCAATATTGATCATTCCTATAAATTTACAATTCTCCACATTAATCCAATTGATAATACTTTCAGGATGGATTTTGTGACTTCATGTAAGGCCTAAAAGTATATTTTTATTTAGAAAGTATCTTTTATTCTTCTTGATGGGGATTTAATTTTTGTATGGACATAGGGACCTAAGGTCAAGGCAAGAAGACCCAATTTTTGTCACCATTGTGCAGGGTAATATATATGTTGCATTTTGTCATGGATGGATAATATTTGAGCAGTGGTCACCCTCTAGTTAATGTAGAGTTTTCAATTGTATTTTAAAATTATTTAATATAATTTATAACTATAATAACCCAGTATGAACATAATTTAACATTATAAGTATTTTTAATAATACTTAAATCATTATAAAAACGAATGCCCAAAGTCCATATTAGTTTACTTCTATTTGAAACATGGAAATGTAAAAACTATAACATGAGAAAGATATATAATCTCACACTAGGTTATCCAAGACTAGAACCACGCTATGAAATATAAGAAAAGATATATATCTTCATAAAAATGGGAGTGAAATCAAAAGGGGTGAGCTCATATGCTCAATACGCATAAAAAAGAGGTCTAGTAAGAAAAAACATAAAAAAGGGGTAAGAGAACAATATCAAAACATTAGAAGATCACAACATACATATTAAAGGATATAAACATGAATCATTGAATAAACCATGATAATTTAAATGAAGTGAATCATTTGGAAATAAGGAACATAATCCATGAAATCATAACATAGTAATAAGACATGGAATTATTGCCACTCATAAGCATATAAAAATATTTTTATAGTAGTCATTGAATTTTTTGAAACTCTATCTTAGTTGCATGGGTTCACTCCCAATACCATTTCGGTAGTCATGGTTCACTCCCATGGTCATATTAGTAGCATCCGTTCACTCCTCATACCATCATGGTAGTCATGGTTAACTCTAATGACCATCGTTTTAGTCAAGGTTCACTACCCAGACCATCTTAGTGTACATCATGAGATATAAATCATTACTCAATGCACTGGAAAGTGATATAAGACCCACCAATTTCATTATGAAATCATAAATACATGTACCAAAAAATCATAGACAATCATATCATAACCCATGGAAATGAAATGGATATAAAAAACATGTAATAATATCATGTACTATGGAAAATGTTTAAGGTTTTATTATCATTTCATAAAATAATAACCTGTAAAAATAAACACGTTTCAAATGTATATAACCCGTAAAAGGGAAACCAATTTCATGAAAATCATGCAAAAAACTAAATCATTCAGTGAAATAATATAAATAGATAAATTTAATAATTTTCCTATAAAGGACTAAGTGATAAAAATAGATGTCATCTTAGATGGTAAATAATTATGAGAGATCAATAAAAAAATTTCCTGATAAAAATATCCTATTTCCTTGGGAAAATTATTTTTAAAAAGAATTGCTTTTTAAATCCATTTTCATGAAAATTAAAAAAATAACTTACAGTGAATTCTTTGAAAAAAATTTTAAAACCATATTTTTGAATACATGTGGTTAACTTATAATGAATTTTTGAAAAAACAATTTAAAACCATTTTAATAAAAATACATTGAAATGATATAAATAATGCTTGAATCTATTTTGAAAACAATTTCATTGAGAATAATTTGAAAACATATAAATAATGATTAAAAATGTTTTGAAATCCATTTATTTGAAAATATTTTTAAAAATTATAAATAAACTATTAAAAAAAATTTTAAAACCATTTTACTTGAAATCTGTTGAATAACTCTTGAAAATGTTTTCTAAACATTTTATCCATTGAAGAATTATAAAATAAGCATGAAAACATTTTGAAATCATTTTTCATAAAAACTAATTAAACAAATTCTCGAATGTTAGGGTTTTTTTAGGTTTTTTAAAAATAAATTTCCAATCTTCAAAAGTATACATCCTTGGAACGACAATCATGAAAGTAGGTAATTCTGTACATAGTAAACATTCCATTTAAATCGTAAAAATTTTAAATCATTGAATCAACTGGAAAATGAAAAGAATATTTTTTAAAACCATTTTTTAATTTATATAATAGGTAACTAAATCATTTATATATCATAAGATAAAAAAATAATTTTTTTGAAATATTTCAAAATACATGGTTTTGAAGGAACAAAGATTTTCGACTAAAGAGAGAGGTAATGTTAGGATATCTTAAAAACACTTTCCTAAACATATTATGTACAAAAGAGTTAAAAGTGGTACCATTACTTGGATATAACATTAATAACCAGAGTATATAAATCATAATTAGTTTTCTTAATATATGGATCATAAGATTTCATCAATTGAATCACAAACACAAACAATCTACAAAAGAGATAACATTGTTTCAAAAAACACTTATCACATCGTAACTTGGGATCATTCAATTAATTTATGAAAATTAAATTACATTAATCTTAAAAAAATAATGAAAATAGTTTTTTCAATGATAAAAACATTCAAATTGAAGTATATACAACTCGAAAATAATGTCGGTGCATAACCAAACATGTGTCTCAATGAAGGTAAATCAAGACAAAACTATCTTACTGATTGGGGGAATTTTGAAAACATAATCCCATGAAAAAAGGATAATATAATGGATATTTAAATTCAAATTTATTTAATAATAATATTAATAGAACACATTCATGGGTATTATAAAAACTACACAAATTAAATGAGTGGTGAATAAGGCCTGAATCTCATGAAAATAAAAAGTGGGACGATAGTCCCTTACCTTATATCCTGACTCTCATCATACTCATACAATCCTCTTATATATTAAATATTTTCTTATTATGCATATATCATAGAACCATATTATATTATGTAATACAATTTATGGTTTTACTATTTCTTTATATTACCCTCTTCTTTTCAATTCTATGTTATAATTTCACTTTGATTAATATCCGCTTTGTTTTTTGCATGTGTCTTAGTTTTTTATAACTTTTGTCCTTATACATATATCATCATTTAATAATGGTAAAAAATGATACAAATATCAGGTAAATTTTGTATATGTGTATTATAATAATCATTAAAATATAAAAAAGAATGAAATGAGATACATCGTTCGTGGAGATGGTAGGTCGTATGTACGGATGAATGTTGTTTCTAATTTTTATTGAAATATTGAAAAAAGGAATGTAAATGAAATATATGTATATAAATTATTTATTATTTAATTATTATGTCATATATGTCATATAAGTTCACTACACACATCCTTAATACATTCCATGTAGTGTGTGAAGGAATCACATCACTTTGAGGGGGAATTAGTCCACACTTTCTCAAACAAAATTATCATATTTACAGAAAATAGAAAGGGAAATGACAAGTGTTGTAAAATAACTACATAATCTCCAAAACATTATAAAAATTATGTATTCTATTTATAAACATATTTTCCATCATAATTCCCATAATTATAAGAAATAAAGGAAAACTGAAAAATTATCATTTCATGAGGTGGTAGTTGTCATTAAACATAAATAGTATATTCCATTCCAATTATATCAATGTGTGTGGATGTTTAGTTCTAAAAATTATCAATAAAATACCATTATTTTATTGATATTTGGTTTTTAGTATAATCATGGAATAAGTATAGTAGAGTTGGTTGAGAATAAAAATAAGATAAAGGAGATTAAAGGAGGATATTACCTCTTCTTTTGATAACTCGTTTTGGGTTTCACCAAAGCACTTAATTGGATAGAATTATTTGAAAACAGAGGGTTCAAGAAGGAATCGAGAGGTGTTGGAAAGTTTATTTGTTAGATAATAGTTAAACCTACGTGGTTTTAATGTTGTGATGAATGAATGAGGGGTGGTGGCCTTTTATTGGGAAGAGAAAAGAATCACTTGGTATGTTTGAAAACATGGTCTACAAATGTTTTAAGATAAAACCATAATAAAAATCCCATGAAACACAATAATAGATTTTTTAGAGAATATTATTTTCTTAAAAATTGGTTTTTTAAAAACGGATAGGTCATTTGGGCCCTTATGTTTAATGTTTATTCCCTCACTAAGCATAATGTTACCTTAATCTTTGTAATTAGTTTTAATTACTTTCACTGATATTTTTTTTGTAAATAAAATAAATTGAAATTAGTAAAAATTAGAAATTTTTTTATTCTAAACATGGAATCTATTTTTCCAAATTCTTATCATAGAAGTGGAAAAAAATTAAATTACTTTTAATCCCACTTAATCATGAAACTCTATAAGAAAAATACCAAAAAGTTTCCCTAACCATATTTTTATGTTTCAATTTAAAAGATGAAGTTTATATTGAAATATATAATCCATAAATGTTCCAAAAATAGTATTTAAGATTTATTATCCATCAAAATAGGTAAAAATTAATTAAAAATAAATATAATATATTATGCATAAAATTGGGTTTTTTTGTCATAAGAATATCAAATATATTTAAGGAATATCAGAAATATTTGTTTAAAAATAATATATATATACACATCACATTAATATCACACAATTATAGTAATTAATTTAATTTATTATAGTAAAACATATTTGTGGGTATAATAATATTTTTCTCTATATACAATTGGAATTAATATTCATTTATTATTAATTTATTACCAAAGAATTTATTTTATATTTGTGTAAACCATAGATTTTTATAACTTAGTCAACCATTTTCATATCTATTAATTTAAAAACTAGGTTATATTAAATAATATATCATTATTCGTTATAAATCAGTCATTCTTGTTATAAAATCAATCAAGGAAATTCATTAATGTGTGTAACAAAATATAACTTCAGTGTGCCTTTTAGAGGAAGCTAAAATTTATTTTCCATTAAGTGCATAATTAACATGGTTTTATATATATCCTAATACCAACATAGTGATTTAATATAAAAAATATATTTTTAGTGCCACGAGAATTAAAAAATATCAAAAATATTGAATTTATTCATAAACATTATTTCACAAAATCTAAAGGTGATACACCAATGTTATATTATATAGATATTATCATTGAATTGGTAACTTGTTCACAGCCAGTTTCAATTACTTCCTTATATAGGACCCTAGAAAACCCTGAGATGGGAGGGGTGAAAAATTGTGTAATTTTTTTCATCTAAATTGATAGATCTTATTACCATATTTTTAAGAACTAATAAAATTTCTTAATGGGAACTCCCATAAAACAAACAATCACATGCAATGAGATGAAAATAATTTTACTTGGTTTAGCACAAAGGGATAGTCTAAGGATCATATGCTGATTATGTGTCAGTCATACCTAAATACATTAATCATCATGACTTGTAGAATATTTATGTTCAGACATAGTCAATATATGTTAGTCTCACTTCTTTTAAAATATTTTATGGATTCCATAATGCATCCCTCAGAACAATTCTTTCAACTCCACCTAGATTTCTCCCCTGGGTGATGTCTTACTCAGTTTATCAACATTATGGTCACTTCAATAGATTGGAATTAATGTATTTTCCCTGAACTAGCTTGAGACTCTTCCTACACCATTACTCAAAGTTGATGAAGTCTCATACCACTGTTCCCTTAAACATGATGTTTAGAACTGTTGTTCATGGAGTACCATCACAAAGCTCGCAAACAATCAAGAAGAAACAACCTTCATGAAGATCACTCTATAATTTTTAACACCCAATCATAGTGATACTAGAATTTTCCAAAATCATTTGAATCATTTGATATGTAAAAAGTCTTTTCACATTACTCAAGATCTCTCAAAAAACCAAAATTTTGAATCTTCCGAACATCACAATGTTATAAAAATTATAAATTTTCTCCAATTATTATCATGCCTAATGAAGTGGGGTAGCCTTATATTTATAGAAATGTCCATTTATGTAGCTTGTCCAGTCGTGAAGCTCCAGTGACACTTTTCGTAGTCATATTGATCACCATCAACTCATTACTCATTCACTCTATAGTTCTTATAGTCATGGAAAATAAAATCACCATTCAGATGCTCCACATCTTCCTGATTCTTATCCTATTCTTTATGAAACTGATACATTTACCATTTTTACGCAGTTCAGTTCAAAGAAAACTACCTTTTTCAATGCCCGCTTCGTCTTCAGTTTTATAGCCCCAAAAATAGGTAAAAATGTGGACACAATGTCACCTTCAATATTTTAGTCATATTATACTATAAGATCAATTTCCATAAAAATACCCTAGTTATCTAATTGTGGATTAGAAAAATAGAAAACAAACACCATTTATAGTAAATAACATTCATGGTTCAAACAAACACACCCTTTGGGTTTGTTGTAAATCATCAAATAAATTAAATAAAACACAAACTAATATAACGAACTCATACACGATACACAAATCATCCAACACCTTAAGTCTATATGATAAAATATCAATGTAGAAAACAAGAGGGTATGAATGGATTGGTTTATCTTGTTTTAGAATACTTAAATATGTCTAAGCAATGATACTATCATTTCCCAAAATCATTACATGATGTAAACTATTTCCTCCTAACATTATATTCCCCTTGTATCACTGAATCATTAAATTCATTTCAAAAAATCTACAACCACCACAGATATGAAACATTTATAAAAATTTAAAATAATGAATTTTCCACAATTTCTCTAAAATTTCTCCATTACCCCACTTTCTAAAAAAAGCCAAAGGGCCTATATATGTACTTTTGGAGCTCAAAATACACTCCCTTAGGATCATATCTTCCAATTAAATCTATATCCCATGCACAAACAGATTAAAACTGTCACAAAGAGGGGGATATGGGATCATCCATAAATTCTTTATGCATTGGGAGGTGGCTGAACATTGATTTTCAACAAATATTGCTCAAACACACATACATGAAATCTCATAATCAGAATGTCATCCACTTGGTCATATATTACAACATAGTCCATTTAAATCATTAATTATTAAAAATATTATATGATGAAGTGATATATTATCATAATATGTTTTGTATGAGAGTGGTGATCCAAATCATCATAAGATTGATTTTTCTCTTGGTATCATTGTGAATCACCATTATATATTTCACCACATCACCAAGATCTTTTAGTTGTGTATTCATCCATATAAGATGAGTAACGAACTTTGTAGTCCAAATATATTCTTCCACAGCCACACTGAGAGAAGTTCTTTCCTATTTCTTACTTGACAAGACCACACATTTTTTCCTCCAAATAATGCTCCATCACATGTGGATATTCTATCCACCACATCTCTAACCTAGTTAGCATCATAGAATTCACATAGCTTAACATCACTTCATGAAGTAATGTTTAAGCCATAATTGGGAGTTCTTAAAATCTACTAAAAGATTCTTTTTAGTATCGTCAAATGTTATTCATTAAAATTACTCTGAAAATGGTCCTATTGAAAATAATACATCTGGTTATGTCACAATTATGTGTAATATAATTTCAATGATTATCTTATACATGGTGGAATCCACATATATCATATCCTCATTATGTATATGTTTCTCTCCAACCAAAAAGGGTTTTCATATTAGTTCTATGTATGGAATGTTGAACTTATTCAGGCACTCTCCTATATGTTTTCCTTAATAATTGAATGTGAAATATTTATTCTAAATCACCAAAATCTACATGAAATATGTGATTCCACTAATCGTAGAAATTTCAAATGCCCATTTCATGTTATTGGAAAATTCATCCAATGATTTTTTCCTGCTTCCAATATATATAATATCATCTACGTACATCTACATGATGAATTAATCTTTCTATAAATTTTTCACATATTAATTGGTGTCCACTATACCACTTTCAAATTTTTTCTTCATTAGATAAAAATACCAATGATAATACCATGCTCTTTTTTCATTCATCATAGAATATAGTGACTTCATTTATATAAAAACCATAATTTCATCATTACTGAGAATAAAACACACTAGTTTATCAATACAAACATCTTATTCAAGAACAACATTAAAGAAATCTATTTTTGACATCCATTTGATACAATTTTTACCATCATTGAATCACCATGGAACGAAGGAACCTAATTTAACCCAGTATAACCATCGAAGAAAATGGTTCTTAGATGTTTTCAATTTTTTTATATCCTTTACAAACTAAGAACACCTTATTTGGGATCATATTTCCATGATCATCAAAATTAATTTTAAGAAGTAACTTGTTTCTGATAACATTATAATTTATAGGTCTTGTAAAAAGTTCCAATTTTGGGTTATTGTCAGTATAATATACCTCTTCATTCATGGATTTAACCCATTATTCATCCTTTATCGCTTCTTCAAACATGGTTAGTTTTATAATTAATAGTATGGTATAATTCTCTTCACGATTCATTCTTCTTGTCTGTGTGGGAGTTGTCCAATCCACAATGATGTTTTATTGATCAATTTCTACTCTTATATTTATCCTTTGATGTTCATATTATGTTTCTTTAGCCATTGTTTCCTCTTCTAATTTTTCTTATGAGTTATCCTCATTTTATGATCTCCAAATGTTTTTCATTCCTTCTCCGACATACACATTTTCTTATGTTCTATCTCCAAATTCATCCTCATATTTTAAAATATCAACATAATAATTCCTCAAGGTATTTTATGTTTTACCTTAAATGATATTTACCTAAATCTTTTCCACTATTCTTCCATAATGATTATTGAAACATTTTTAGGCTTCTTTATTTATTAGATATTCAATAAATATTCCATAATCTATTAAATCAATATTTATTCATTTATTTCCTTATTTGTTTTAGGTTCATCATTTAATTCTAAAAACATGAAACTACTTTAGACAGGTCTTCCTCCCATCCCCCAACTTGTATGGTGTCTTGCTATATTCCATATGGATCCTTCTTCAATTTTGGGTATACACGGCTACTTAGACAACCTTCTTCCAGTATGTAAAGGAAACACAACTCTCAATCAGAATAGTTGTGGACATTTTTTTAACCTATGAATTTATACTTTTAATAACACTATTTTCAATTAGATTCTCACTATAGACAGTTCATTCCTTTTATCCATGTTCTTCCAAGTAAATTTAAATTTAATTTTTTGTGTATTACCCTATATTTTCAGACCATAGAACCTTTATTGTATGCCTAGTATCATTCATGTCTATTCGATAAATTATTTTCATGAAATCAAGCACTTGTTATTTTTGCGTATAATCATCACAAATGTAATTATACTATAATCGTAAATGAAACTAATGAATTACCTTATTCTACATGTACTGACAACATTTATCAGACCACAAATGTATATATATATATGATCAACAAAATTTGATGGAATTTTCTTATTTTCCTGATATGAACTATAGATTAAACATCCATGCAAGAAATCATCACATGAATTTTGTATTTCATGAGTTAGATTAGGGATATATAGTAATATTTTTATCTTAGATATTTTTTCTATGTCTTGATTATTAATGTGACACAAACTCTATTTCAATATGTTTTTTTGTTCATCAACTATTATGTGGAAATTTTTATATTTACTATTAAACTTTTACAAATTGACCTATGTTTCGTATCCTTTCATGATATAATTTTATGCCTTTCTATTGATAATAAACTCCACTTCATTGAATCTTACTATCAGTCTTGATTTATATAGTTGAATTGAACTTATGATATTATAATGCAGACCATCAACATAAAAAACTTCTATTTTAATCATATAATATTTTTCGAGTTCTATATATCCACTACATTTGATAATAAAATAAATATAATTTTCTAACCTTACCGGTTCATCAAACCTTTTCATACCATTCTACAGTAAATCTTTATTTCCTATCATATGAGATGAGAAATCACTATCAAGAATCTAGTTGCAACTATTATTTATGGCTTTGAGAGATATTTCACTGTGGTCCGATTTATCAATTTTCCACTTTCTCGTGAATGAAATAATATTTTCAGTGGAGGCTAATGATTTCCTTTGTAATATCTTTTCTAGTTTCATTGGTTAATAATACTGATATTGTTATTGTAAAGAAGAAAACCGGATTGCATGATTGAATCTATCTGGTTGGTGCGTATTGAATTTTCTTTGATATCTGTATGTAACATTCCAGAAATTGATATATTAAATAATTAGAATATTATAATAAATAGTTTATATGAGATTTTATATAGATGAATAAGTTTCGGAAGAATGAATATAATTTTTTTAATAATTCATTATGCTAGACACATGATGAGAATGACTTTAAAATAAGGTAAGGGTTTTTTTGTTTCATATTTTCACTCATCGAGAAACATTTATTATTATACCTAAGGAGTTATTTGAAACGGTGTATTAAAAATCTATTTAATAAAATTTATTATGATCATATAGTTTTTCATAGTATTTAATATTTAATTACAAATCCCATATATCATGTAGTTTTCTTTCAAAAGTTTCTTTTATTGTAAGGGATTCATTATCTCTAATTTAGTTTCTTTATACAAATTTATTTTTATAAACCATGAGGTATTTAAAATTGTGTGATTATTTTCTAATTAATTCATTTTTAATTATTCATGTAATACATTGGGTTTTACAACCCATGTGACATGATTTTTTCAAATGATTTTAATTCAAATTATACCAATGATGAAAGTGTTTGTGCTAACTCAACTCCCATTATTGAGTTTTAATTCTTCTTCGATAGCTTCATTTTAAATTAATATGATTATTCATTTATGTGCAATTATTTTCATCACTATTCCCTTATTTTCCTTTTCATAATTACAATAATATTAAAATCCATTTACATGATAATATATTATTCTAAAAAATATACCATTGTGGAGGAGTATTCTCATCTATTATAATGAATGTTTCGTACCAATAATATATTTTCCATTCCCACTAATATTATCCATTATAATGGAAAATTTAATTAAATGTTATAAGTTTTTTCATTAATTATTTTTTGTCTCCATTTTTAAAATTGACATTTGGTTACTCATTAAGAGATCTAGGTTTTCAATAATGTCATTTAAAAATATTAAGAAGGATTTCCATTATTTCAAAATGAAATATGTTTCGACCACCATACATTTATTTTGAAAAAATTATATAATGTAATTTATTTATTATTTATGATTATTATTTAAAATAAAATTATTAATACATAAATTAATTCAAAATTTAAAAAATAACATAAAAAATTGAGATGTAACTTAATCGTCTTATATAAATAAATTTTTCTTCTAAAATCTATTTGTATCATTCTTCAAGAGAAAAAATAATTCCACCCATATTTTCATTTTATATGATTCATTCTCTATACATTTTCATGTGTTTTAAAAGAAATTATTTTCCATTTAGCTATATAAAAGAATTATTTTGAAATTAATTCACATGATAATGGATATTACTTTTAAAAAAAAATATTTTTTTGTAAAATACATAAAAATTAGTAATAAATTATTCCATTATCATTTAATATTTCACATTATTGACTAAGATATTTTTCAAATGATACCATAAACTATCTTCACCATATATCTTATGAATTTTTAATTAATTAATAGAAATAATGCACCACTAAGTTTTTCTTCTCTTTTAATTAATAGTTTATTAAACAAAATATTCATAATTTTTTTATATTATCATAACCCTAATTTTTGTTTCTTTTATTAAAGGATGTAAACTTGGAAAAAATACATCGATTGACATGGGAAATTATTGAAATCAAAATTTACCCTTAATATATTTTTTGAAAATACCATAAATTTAATTATGTAATGACATATAACTATAAAGTCACTACATATCATTGGATAAAAATTAATTATTAAAGGGAATATAATTTTATGATTTAATTAATGTTTTTATTTATTTTATTTTATTTTATTTTATTTTGAATCCCATTTTATATCTATATATATTATTAGGATTAATAATTTATTTCTTAAAGAACCCATATGAAAATAAAATTATTGGTGAGGTCTCATATCACACTCTAATGGATTTTTTTACACTGATATAACATGATATAATTAGGAGTTAATATAATGAGTTTATTTATATATGCATGATAATAATATGGTTTTTTACATTTTCATCCACGAACATAATGAGTTAGTCCACAATGATGTTGGAATGATGTTTTTTCTCAAAAAAGTATTCCAATGCATATGTTTATCCCTTAGTTATTTTCTTACTCTTTTGAAAATATGTTTCTCACATGGATCACATTTATTGACTCATGTTTATAAACTCTATCAATTCATTTGATAAGTTATGAAATTTAAAATTAATTGAATCGTGATTGATGATATAAAAACTATTAGGTAAATCTTTATATATGAGTTCATAAATCTTGTATTCTCATATTATTCTCACAAAAGCTCATTGATTATTATCTCTTATGATGACCATTACTAAGAATTTGATATCACCCATTTTTTATGTTTCAATTTTCGTTGGATTTGATAAAATATAAAATTTAAAATGTTCCAAAAATAAAATCTAGTGTGAATAATTTTTGGGTTATATAGAATAATTGACTTCGATAAAAATGATTCTTATATAGTATGAACGATTGATGCTCAGTGGAAATATACAGTTGGGTTATTAGTTAGTATTTCGAACTAATTATAAAAAATATTAATCATAAATAATATTTGGAATGTATAATATAGTAAAATATTCTTTAGTATAATATAATTGACACTATCACATATGTAATACAATTATATCTTAAAATAATATCATTTTTCTTGATAGCATATATGATATGAAAAACAGAACTTAAAAACATTTGAAATATATTATTTAAATATTACCATTGTAAAATGATAATTAAATTAGTGGTTTTGAATATTACTATCTAACTAATTAATAGTATAGTTTTTCACAGGTATAAAATGAATTCATTAGTTATCTATCAATTGGAAATAGAAAATATCAATTTAGAAGTAAAAATTTTTTATTGAAAAATATTTTCTATGTATACATTGAGTTTTTATATTAATTAAAAGAAAATAATAAGAATTTATGAATTATTTTAATGAAATAATATATTAAATATTCAATTAAATGATTTATAAATAACATAATATTTTTTATGAACATAGTATAGGAATATATCTAGTTAATTATTTAGATGTGCACATTCTTAAAATTCACTTGAATCGTTTTTTTACGACTAAACTAAACAATTACCAAAATATTGATAAAATAATTTTAAAAATGTTCCTAATATTTTAGAATAATATGTTTAAATAATACAAGAAATTGTTTTTTATGATTTTTTAAAAAGGCTGATTTAGTAATGAATTGTGAAAAATATTAATTTTATTGAAATCTACATTTTCATTTAATGAATTTGAAAAGTTAAATAATATATTAAAATTATTTCAAAAGTATTTTTAGTTCAACTATATTGTTATTTACACAACTTCGGTCATTTTAATAAATTTTATATTAAATTTTGTTATTTTTTTTATAGAATACATTTCTTCAGTGAAGTATATTTTTATATTGTTAAAGTGTTTAGTATATAATATAATTAATCCAAATATATAAAATATTTTTTAAATTAAAAATTCCATTATTTAAATCGGAATAGTTAATAATATTAAATAATTTAAAATTAAATTTGCATGATAATGAATGGTACAAATTGAATAAAAATTTAACATGGTTATGGTTAAAACATGGTTTTGTATGTTACATGAAACTGTTTAAAATGTAATTTTATAGTCATTTAATATATATAATTTCTAAAAATGATTTTATATCTAAACTAGTTGGTGAAAATTACCTACTACAGATTATATATTTTTAGGCTGACTATATATATATATATATTGCAAATTTAAATAAGAAAACAATTTAATATAGTCAATAATAAATTAAGAAATATTAGTAAACATAATGGATATGGAAATAAAATGTTTAAAACATGTTTCTTTTTATATGTTGGAAGATTTTCTAGAACTAATCAACCATCCAAAATGGTATTTATCAATTCTAGGGGATGTTTAGTAGAATGTTACATCATAGTAGGGATTAATTTGGGTATTTACAAAAAATAAACTTCTTCTCATAAAAATAGTGAGATTTTAAAAAGGTAAAAATTAGTTTTCAATATCATATGAGACACACAACAATGGGTTTCTTAAATATCTTGTGTTACAACCAATACTGAGCCCTGTAGAACAATAATACACTGTTAATATTATTATTAAAAATGAAAGTAATCACAGAGTCATTGGGATAGAGTTTTTGAATATAAATAACTAACATATCAATATATATATATTTGACACATTTATTAGTTATTTACATAAAAATAACAATATAATTATAATTTAAAAAATGTTTTCTGAAAAACACTAATTTTTAAATGATGGTATCGTCACGCTTTTCACACATAATTTAAAATTTTTTATACGAGATATATATATATATATATAATTAATTTGATATAATTAGAAATATTTTATAAATTATAATACCAATATTATATTAAGGGGAATTTTTTAATTTTCCTAAATAGTTTCATTTTTTATTAATAAAAATGTAAACTAAATTTTCATTGAAATCTTCCTATTCAGTTACATAAAATATAATGTTAACGAATATTTTTAATTACTTTTAGTTTAATATTTTAAAATATTTATATCAATTTATCAAATTTATTTCAATGGAATGATTCTCAGGTTTAAATTTTCTATGAAAAAAATATTAACTTTTGAACACTTTCACTTTGAAAACATGTGTTCTAGTCATGTCTACTGAATTAATTTTATATTAAAATTTTATAATTATCCTAATTGAATTTGAAAATATAGATACCGTATTTATGATAAACATAATCAATAATGTCAAATATTCATAACATAATTATTTACCAAAATAAACAGTGAAAACCTTAATATTTAATTACAATAGTTTAGGTAAAATATTATTTAACGATGGGTCCTATAGAAATATAAAAAAAAGGACATAAAATATTATCATTATTTTATTATATGTTCTTATTTAGACCATAGAAATTAATTTCTCAAACATATGAAATTTTTTATCTCTTTCTCTTGAAAAGGACTTATATAATTAGTTATATAAATTGAAAGACAAAAAGGTAACTTCCTTGAATTTATTAATAATAAATATTTGGGATAAGAAAAAAGGCAACTTATTATTGGTTATAAATATAGATTCCAAATATAAATGATTTTTTGTCATGATATATTAATTTATTTCTTTGAGATAAAATAACTTCTTTGAGAACTTATAAAATGGCAAGAAGGAATTTATTTAGTTTATAATAAAATAAAATTGATGATATTAACATTTATAAAAGTGAAGTAAATTGAAATTATTATTATGTTCCATTAAATATGGGGATTAATATATAATATTACATAGCTGTGAACATAATATATTAGAATTCGATTATTTTATTGATATTTTTCAAATTCAAATGCAAAGAATAATGTCAAAATTGACATTAGTGTTATTTTAAAATATATAATTTTTTATTAATTGATATAAAACTACCAAATAAAATCTAATATTATAACAAGTAATTCCTAAATGATAAAAAATCTCTTATATGATCCAATAGTGGATCTAATACTCATTTATCGATAATTTTGTTACTCCTGAATAGTAAAATATTGTCTCATGCTGTTATGGTTGAAGTAGAGTTATTTCATGTTGCATGAAATTGTATTGAAATTTATTTTCTATAAATTTAGGATTTTTATATTATTTTTTTTTTCATATTATCTGCCAATGGGAATAAATTATCTACTATTTTTTATTTTTTCCCTAGACTTATGTTATTAGTTACATTGATAACAATAGTAGTTTCTCTTGTAAAAATTATATTGGTTAAAGTAGGAAAACATATATGTTAAGGAAAAAATGTTTATTCATTTGTGGTGTATCTGAGGATCAATAATACATTAAATAACCAAAATTATTTTTCAATTTTTTTGGCACATGAGGTATGATTTTCCTCCTAATTGGGAATACGTTTGGGTTTTCATAAAAATACCGTTCCTCATCAACTTCAAAAGGGATCCCACTCATCTCACATCATCACACCAGTCATGTCATTTTGAATAAAAAAATATATACCAAAATAAATTCCCAAATTCCAAATTCTCAATCTAGAATCCTTAATTTTTGGATGAAATCTACCCTTGGAATGTTTTCATTCAATCATGAAGAGGATGTATGAATAATCACTATCCTTCATCCATTGGTGTTTTTTGTTTTTCTATCATCCACTAACAACAGAAATTCATATTATAAAATGAATTTATATTATCCTAAAAATAGTATATATGATGATACATTATTATGTTAACATAATAAAATGAATACATGTAATTATCCATCAAATGGTTTACAAAATCATTATTCATGTGTAAGGGTCATTACTGCCTTGTTAATCAATTTCATTTGTTTTTTCATTACAAAATGTAACATCCCACCCATAATCAATGGATTGAGAATGTGAGAGGATATTTCATAGCCTTAATAGACATCCAGAATTCACCAAAGGCTGTAAATAAATTCCAACATCATTAATTATATTTTGGGGATGATTTTCGCTTCCAAAATAAAACAACCAACCAAACATGCCATAAAAAAATGTACCATTACATACTGCATGAAAAAAATGAAATACAAATCATGAATACCATTTAAATAAAAGAAAGTCCAAATATTACCACAGTAGAAGACTATAAAACAACCATGTATAAAATATAATACTACAAAACCCACAAAACTCAATGACAACCATAACTCCAATGCTTTAAACTTCTTCATTATACACTCCACAAAAGATCCCAAGTAGCACTAAGAACCAAAAGAGAAGTGTCATAATTTACCTTTTCACATTTTACTATAAAAAATCTATTAAATAAAAAATATTCCAAATTAAGGGTATTTAATGAATCTCAGTAGACTTTACCCAAATTAATTCCCTATACATGAAACTAGGATAAAACATGTTAGAACATTTTTTATAAAACATCTTATTAAACATTTTATATAATAATATAAATTAGTGTGTTAATAAAAAAGTTTTTCTCAAAATAATATCTTGTTCTTAGGAAAGTAAACCAAACAATACCTAAAAACCATTTATCAAGTTCCATTTTGGCATAATCCATTCCATTTCATATATCAACATATCTAAACATGAATGAAACCAGGAACTACCTATAATCATTAGTGGTGAGTCATACATTCACTGTAATATCACTTATTGAACCATTATGACATGGTTACTTCCCAACCTAATCTATCCCAACCATTTTATGGGGGTACTTGACACCCATATCTATCCTAATGCATAAGAACAGACTTTAAACACCATTCCAAAAACAAACCCAACCCCAAGTCTGAAAAACTCATTTCAATAAAAAAATTTAATTGAATAACATTCCATAAAAACATTTTTATGAATATATAATTCAAACAATTTTTTTACCAACATTTAAAAATAAAACTAAAAGGAAATTTCCATAATAATTCAACAATTTCCACCAAAAATATTGATGATATCTAAAGTGGGTTTCTATGATTATTTTCAAAAAAAAATCACAAAAATCATTCATGTAAAATAACCCATTTTAAATTACACCTTCATATTATAAACATATTAGTCTAATGTGCTACCTCTGACCTTGTAAATTTTGGTAAAAATGATAAATGCATCAAAAAATGTCCATGAAACAGGGTTAAAACTCCAATAAATCGCATTATATCTCTTCGCCAAACATCAAAATTCCACGTATAATCATATTTGGAATCATATAACACATATCTATCCAAAATGGGCATAGATCGAAGAAACCGATAGATATGGACATGTATTTCTAAGGAAACCCGTGGATGTCTACAATAATTTATGACTTAATGCAAGAATCTGACTTCAATGCACCAGGAGAAGCCCTCGTAACACCACCAGATCAATGGGAAAATCCCCCTTAGCTTTTGGGAGAAATAAATATCTATTTATAGTAAATTTGGGGAAATAGAGGGGTTAAAACATAATCCTAGCTGAGATCAAATTTATGTGGGTCCAGTTTTGAAACTATGCACATTTAGTCGCACATTTAGGAAAACTGTGCGCAATATTCTATCCCAAGAATGAACAATTCATGGTTAGATCACACCATTCTCAACCCATGATCCAACTATGATGGACCAAGAACACATTTAGATGAGAGGGGTGATTCAGGGTAATTGTTTTTTCTTCTTAATGTGATGGATCTTGTTCCCACATTCTTTGGAAACTATTAAAACATTTTGACAAAAATGTGCAATAAAAACACAATCACATACAAATAAATAACACATAAAATTTACATGGTTCACCACTAAGGGATAGTCGAAATAGCATATTACGATAGTGTGTTTATCATAAATAAATCCATTAATCTTCATTTTTTAAAGAGTAAAAATGAGTAAACACATTCACTTTGTGCTAGGAATACAACCTATACAATTTTATAGGGATAACTCACTATATCCCTCAAAACACTTCCAAATACTCTCCATGGAACACTATTTTGGGAGGGATCCACACACAATTTATGGACATGTAGGTCCCTTCATATTCAAAAATTCATCTATCCTCATCTTCAGATATAATCTATATTGAAGTCTTGTATTTACCCACAGTTTAAATTCACTTTTCTATGCACTATTACATTTACAAACTATTCCTCCACATACTGCCTTGCTTCTACTATAGATTGTGCTGCACCACAAGGCGTGAATGCATTGAGACACACTATTCTTTCAGTGGAATGACCCTTCTTCATGGATGAAATCATCTTCAAAAAAAATATATTCATCCATGAACTGTCCCTAATTCATGGATGAGTTATACCTCCATTCACCTACTCTTCTTCATAGAGTATTTTCTTCTATGGGATACAATACCCCAAAAAATCCCTTCTGTGAACTATATTTGTCGACCACTTCTCCTATTGTGAAATTGTCCTCGTGAAAATCTTCTCCATTGTGGGGTTTTCTTCTCGCGTACCACATTGTAATTCACAAATTTCCTCTCAGATTTATAATCAAAACCATACTTTTTAGTGATGGGATTTTTGATCCTTATATAGTTATGTAGTTATAAGAATCATAAAAATCCAAATCACCCAAATCATAGATGTGGTACAACCTTCCCATCTTGTTGTGCTCCTCCCGATAAATGTTTTTCCTATGCGATCTGTGTAGTTACTTTCCTTCTATGTGACAACCAATTCCCTCCAAAAATGAACCACCACATCTATATTTCCAACAATGTGCCTCGCAAAAACTATTTTCCATGGACCAAATATATGTCTTCCCCTGAAAAATTTTCTATACACAGTCTACAAACCACGCTTCATGGTGTGCATAGCACTACTATTTGGAAATCCTTACTTTGATGGTTTTTTTCATCATTACATTTTTTCCCCTTGGGGTCCCAGAACTCTAGTTCTTGTCCCATGAACTATGTTTTTCTGAAAACATCCCATTACCAAAATCCAGATTCTGAATTCTGAGGCCCAAAAATATTGAAAACACTCGAAAACGATGCTTCTATTCACACAGTTGTCATCCTGAACTATAATATCACCATTATTTCAATCTTCCTTATTAACCCAAAGCATATTTTCAACAAACACATACCAATCTCCATCACCATAAATGAATATCCTTGGGTCCAATAATTTCTCTCATTGGGTTTTTTGGGAATCAACAGATAAGTTCAATAAAGCATTTGCCTATATCAAAACCTGATATGTAAGAAACAACTCAACCAGCTCTCTATGTCTAAGTGAGCAATGCTCAGTGTATAAAAATTGGGGAAGCATGAATTGGATTCTCATGTCTTGAAAAATCTACTTCTCATAACATTTAATTTTTCCATAAGTTCTTTATTCATTATTCTCCCCCATCAGTCCATGGATATTTCTCCATATTTATCAATTTCCAACTTTTTCTATAACCCCAAAGAATGATATTTCTCTATATTTATCTATTTCTCAAATATTATACAACCTCATGGTAATGAATTTTCATTCTCCGCCTTTAAAACAAGGAGTTTCTCCATAACTCACCATTTCTCAATTATACTCTAACCTCATAGAATTGAATTTCTATATTCTCCCCCATTAGAAATAAACCCAAACAACTAGTATTTGAAAATTTTAGATCTTAAAACATAGTCCCCTTGGAACATATCTCCCTCATAAACTTTCATTAAATCTAAAAACATATTAAAATAGTTAATCCAAAATAGGGGAGGGGAAAACTATATCCTCATTATGAATAGCGAGGTAGTTCAAAAATGAGGTTAAATCGACATTTTTAAAACACATTTGTTGAAATGGATTGGTTATTATATCATCCACTTAATCATCAGTTCCAACATGGTCCATTTTAGTCATTATTTTTTTCATATTTTTCCTTGATAAAGTGATCATTGATTTCAATGTGTTTCTTATTATAATGATAAACATGATTTTTTTTACAATCAATTTTACTTTTATTAAAAATTTAATCTTCACCAGTAGTTTTACATCATTACCAATATTAGTAAGTTGTTTATTCATCCATAATAGTTGAGTGCAATCCTTTGTTTCATAGATATAATCCTCTTCAGTAGTAGTAAGAGAAGATATTTCCCGCTCAATACTGAAATAGCCCACCCATTTTATGCAAATTAATAATTGTCCACAACTTTTTGAATTTATATATACCACATATCTAGCTGATATGCCATTATAAAAATCCGATAGTTCATTATATTTTCCTATAGTAAAATATATTCCTTAATTCTGAGTATCTTAAATGTACATCATGATTCATATTTGACAACCCTTCTTCATTACACACTCTAACATGATTTATTACAAAAAATTTCACTTAATGAAACTCTAATTATCGAGCAGTCTAGTTTATTTGGGGATTAGGAACCTTAAAAGAAATCTTAAGACACAAAAATAAAACACCTTTATTGAAAGCATTATTTAAATAACCAAAAAATTTCTTCATACTTAGAATTGAATGGGATAACTATAGGACATACATAAGAAAAATGCGAGCTATAAATCCCATTAAAGGGGTAACAGGGGAATTAAATGAAGGATATAATACATTTTAGAAAATAGGCATATCAGTGGAGCATAAGAGAAACATGAACATAATGGCATGATAGAGCATGGTTATTTTAACATGGAAAGGTAGCGACATCATTTAACAAGATATTATCTTGAGCCAAGGATCATTGCACATGGATCATATATAAACCGTCATTTAACTTGAGTTAGAATAAGTAAACCCTCATTGCACATGAATTAGCATGATTAAAGCATCATTGCACTTGATATATCATGATAATAATCTTTATCCGATTCATTGGAGCGCTATCAAGGCACACCCTTTATAAAAAAAAATTTCCATGCAAAAGTGTGCCACATGGATCATAAGACATGGATTAATTAAAAATAATAATTTATTCCAAAAGTAAGAGATGTGGAATAAATATGTATAATTCTTTAATCAACAAGTACATGTTCATAAGGGTTAATACCCTTGATAGAGAAATGTGTATGTTATTTACTTACAAAATGATTTTGGTTGGGGAAATTTTGCTGTATCTTCTGTAGCATAACGACATCGGATTGAAATTATAAAATGTATTGATGAGAGAGAAATAGGTCCCTAATTATTTATACATGAAATGGATAGTAAGGGGGTCATGGATCCTAATATCCCCAAATATGTAATTGAATTTAGATTCATAATATAAAATAACTTATTTAATGTAAATGATGAGAGAGAAATCACTTACAGATTTTTGGCATTGTAAGAGGTGTTAATGAGAGGAATTAACGAGAGAGAAAGGGGTATCTCATAATTGAAACATAATAAGGGAATTATAGGGGAGGTGAAAAATTATACCCCAACATTTCTAATTGAAATTAAAATGTTTCAACAACATAATGATACTTGGATAAAAATGAGAAAGGACGAAATCCCTTAGTTGGATGAGTGATCCCAAAGGCTGAAGAGAGGCCTGAGATAGGATTCTAGGGAACTTGGGGAATCTTGGGAGGATTATATAAAGATTAGGGAATATTTTGGTCATGATCCAAAGGGTTTTAGTGTAGAGGAATGAGAAATTGAGTGGGATTATATAAGAACGGGGAGGGAATTCATTATTATTTAGGTTTTGGACACTACACATTAAACTATTCAAAACCACAAATGATCCCACAGATTTTAATTATGGTTTTTTTCTAAAGTGGAGTGGAAAACATTATTTTATATGTTTAATGGAAAAACATCGAAAAATATTTGGATTGCATATATGGAGGTGATTCAAACTCTCAAGGAAATACTTTTAAAATGTTAACACGATTTATATGTCTTAAAGGGTCTACTAAGTCATTGAAAATTAATAAAAAAATCATATTATTTTGAAGGTAAAACATATATTGGCCGAACATCCCATTTATAGTATTTTATTACATCACTATTTAGTCATTATGATGTCATAAAACACATTATATACTTAAAGGATATTTAATTTTTACCCAAAAATTAGGTTGTTTAAAAAAATTATGAAAATTTCACCATTGGATAATTTAGACAAACTTATTCCAAAAATAATATTCATATCAAAATATTTTTTTTAATATATTCATTTTTACATTCAATATAATATCTTACATTTATCAAAAATTCATGGGTTTTGAGAAAAATAACATTCATAGAAAAATTAAAATTGTTAAAAATTTTACGATCATTTATATTTAATAAAAAAATACAATAATAATATTTTATTGAAATATTATTTAATTAAAAATCCATTAATTCATCAAAATAGATTTCAAAATATAAAATTCGCAAAATATATTATTTGTGCTTTAACAAATATTTACCAAGTAACAATAATAAAATGAATGTATATTTATTATAAAAAATCAATGAAAATAATCAAAATTCTATGGTCTTGTTATATGACCCATTATAAAACCTTCATATGACCTAAGGGTAAGGTGTGCAATGGTTAGAGACTCTTGGGGTGGCTCAGATAACATGGATCGGGTGGTTTTCTCTATTAACCTCCACTTCTCCTGTAAGAGGCTTCATTCAAACATAAAATATTGAAGCTCGACTAGAGACTGTTCAAGATTGAAGCCTGGTGATACTACCTCCTTTCTGAGCTATGACAAATGGGATTCGTATAAAGAGTTTCAACTAGATTAGGTCATCACATCCTTTGTCAGAGTAAATTGGATTTGTTATGGACCTATATTTATAAAAATATTGTGATCAATGTTCAATGACTATATTAGAAATAGTAACAAATCATAATGGTATTTTAAACTCAAAAAAATAAAACAATGGAAGTTTATATGTTTTATATAACCATTTTACATAATAAGACATTCAATTAGATCAAGATGAATTTTCATTAATAAATGTTTTGGTTGTTACAATATTCCCCCTAAAGAAATTTCTCCATCAAAATTTCTTTTTCCCACTAAAAAAGATTAGGGTAACATTGATTCATCACATCCTCTGATTCCATGATTTCTTCTACAAACATGTGATTTCTCCATACCACTTGGACAGTGGGCACTGTCTTATTTCATAAAAATATTTCCCTATGATATAAGATCTTAATTGTCTTCTCTTCCTAGGTGAGGTCATTCTCAAATTGTACCACCACTGGATTTAGTACATGATAGGGGTTGGGTATGTACTTCTTCAATAGTGATACATGGAATGCATCTTGTACTTTAGATATGTTCTGTGGGAGTTCTAGTCTATAGGCCAATGCTCTAATGCGATCAAAGATCTCAAAAGGGCCGATGTACCTTGGTCTAAGATTTCACTTCTTCCCAAATCTCATAACTCTCTTCCATAGTTATATGTAGTGGAATATCATGTCCCCAACCTCAATCTCTAGGACTCATAGATGATTATTAGCATAGCACTTTGTTCGACTCTGAGTAGCGTTAATGTGCTATTCTATGGTATTATCCTTATCCACCATTTCTTCGACCATTAATGGAGCAAGGATTATTCACTCCCGAACATCATCCCAACATGCTGGTGTTCTGTAACTATTCTCATAAAGGGCTTCATAAGGATCCATTTGTTTTCTTAAGTAGAAACTATTATTATAAGCGAACTCAATAAGGGAAGATGTTGATTTCACAATCCTTTGAAGTCTATTGAGCACGCTCTCAACATGTCCTCATGTGATAAGATATTCCACTAAGATTGGCCATCAGTTTGAGGATGATAATCCATAATTATGTTTAGCTTAGTATTTATAGCGTGTTGGGAAATCTTTATGAACATAGAGGTGAATCTTAGATCTCAATCAGATACAGTCAATAGTGGTACTCCATATAGCCTTACCACTTCTCAGATGTATATATGTGCCATTTTATCAATTGAGTAATCCTACCAAATTGTAATGAAGTGTGATGTCTTTGTAGATGATATAAAATAACTAATATAGAATTGTTTCCTTTGGATGTCTTCAGAAGTCTAGTGATAAAGTCCATAGTTATGTTTTCCCATTTCCAAGTTGGTATGGGTAATGTGTTCATTATAGCGACCCAAACTTTTGTTACATTAATATTACATTATTTTAAGATAAAAAACATAATAATATTTCAAATAGAGGATCCAAAGGTTTAGTGTCTTGTGAAAACTAGGACAATACACAGAAATTACATCATCAAGTGTAAACATTTATTTAATTTCTTTTTCTCTAGCTTCTTCATGGAAATTGACCTCTCCTTAGTATATGTAGCCACCTGAGGATATACATAAAAAGGGGTTAGCTAAAATCCTAGTAAAGGATAGATAAGAACAATAAATCATGGGGTGATCATAATAATAACATGGGAAAATTATCATGAACACGAGAGGAATAATAAATAAAAGACTAGAAGTGTGGCAAAGTATAAAAATGAAACATCATGTCTTAGTGGTTAACTTCCACCCATAAATGTGAACAAATATAGCATCTTTTCAACACCATTTCACATTTAATCATGAGATTCATTACTTTACCCAATTCATTGGTGCCCTAAATAATTACTGGTGCACCCGTCACATTCAAACATTCATATTGCACTATATAATTCTGGGCCCACCCATCACATGATAATATTATCATTATCACACATGCCAAATATAAAATATGTCAATAATGAACATAAATAACCCATGGAAAGGAATGGTTTTCATCTCATAAGAACAAATTCATAAACATTGGGTTCCCAAAACAAAGTGGGAATACCATACATGATAAAAAATCATCAACCATGAATGAGATGTAAAAGGTGAGTTCTCAAAAGAAGAGTTCTTTTGGAAAACATTTTGATTGACATAAACAATATTGGTAAACATTTATATCCCAGAAAAGGAAATAAAATTATTAAAAATGATTTTTTTGGAGTAAATATATAATAATATAGTGAAAGTGGTAGAACCTGAAGGATGAAATTTGGGTTCGAGAATTTCCACTTACCTTGTATCTGAATGCTTCCTTTTCTTTAATGTCCAATATAATGACATTATATTCATTAATTAAAAATTATAGAACCTTTTATACTTGAATATAATTAATTTTTGTTTCATTATGTCATTTAATGGGCCTTTTTATGATTTTTTGGCTTTAAAAACATTGTTCGGGAATGTTCGTTTTTAGGGTCTTCATGAGTGGTTAACTCATATTTTTTAATGAACGTTTGGGTAGAACATGGGAAAACATCTGGAACATATATTAAAAGTTATTAATGAAATTATAGAATCTAAAACTATCTTATAATTAATAATATTATATACCATGTGGATGAATCATTAGATAAAAATTAAATGATGATTTTTTGGGTTTATTTGGGCAGGTTTTCGATCACAAAGAACTTATTTTAATTTACCACCTAGTAATATGTACCAAAGATAGTTACATAACATTAAATAGGAAATAATACATATAACATATTCTTTTTCAGGCATAAAAATGGTTTCATGGCCAGATTTGATGGTTGAAATGGAAGAAGATGACATGTCATTCTTGAAGGTGATAAATTAACACCTCACGAAAAACATTATGTTTAATAAAATAAAAAAAAGAGGATAAGGGGGGTTGGGTGATTAATAACTCATTAGTATCATAAAATTACAATTTACGTATGTTAATGGAGTTACCATACCATTTTGACAATGATAAGTGGGGGAGAATTAGAGAAGAATTTGAAATTGAAAGGGAATTAAAGGAGAAGAGGGGGAGAAATTACCTCTTGAATCATTTTCTTGAGATCCTCCTTAAGGGGCCTATGCATGGCCTTTTGATGAGACCAGTAGCTCTAGGACATGGGGGAGGGGATATGGAAGATGTTTGGGTAGAGTTTAGACAAGGATTCAAGCTTGATATTTGTGAGGAAATGAGGGTGTGAAGGGTGGTATTTATAGTGGATGAGAGAGGGGTTTCCTTAATATAAAATTCATTAGATTATTAATTTCCCCTAAGACAAAGAATAGTGAGTCATAAATGACCATGAATAGTAAATAGGGGATGTGAGTTTGAGATTTGGGTGCTTACATCACTTGTCTTGTCATGAATAGTATGTTTAAATTATCATGTTTTTATACGGTAAATTAGTGTATTTTACTATTCCCCAAAAATTTATGTATTTCAGAAAAATCCCTAAAATTTACCCCAACCATTTTTCAATGGGTAGAATAAAAAAATGAAGTCCATTTTTCCAAAATAATTTTCTAAATATGATTAATTTAATATTTATTTAAAGTCATAATTTATTATAAAAAAACAGTTTTAAAACATTCATTTACTTATTCTAAAATATTGGTACATCATACTTTCACTTGAATATTATTTTATACTCTCATAAGAAAGGTGATATTCATTAGGGTATATCACTATTCATAAGGGTATGCTACTATTCATTAGGGTATATTAATATTCCCTAAAAATTATTTCTGTTTTATTAGACTCCAACAATCATCTTGAACACAACTGTGTATGTCAGATTTTCAAATTTCCCACTACAAAAGTGACAAACTTATGTTTAAAGGTCACTTAGCACTTAGTAGTTCATTAAGTTATGTTTTTATGTTATTTTATTAAATATTTATAAAATGGTAATTTCCATTGAAAAACATTGGGTTGTTAAAATTTTTCCCTCAAAATTTCAATTTACACAAAAAGGTGAGGATACTTCTCCTTCATTTCATCTTCCTGTTCCCAAGTAGCTTTTTCAAACTTATGGTTCCTCCACAACACTTTGACAAGGTGGGTTGTCTTTTTGTGTATAACCTTATTTCACCAGTCCAAAATATCTATTGGATGCTCCCCATAAGAGTGATCATCTCCCAAATATACCACCTTTGAGTTTAGTACATGTGAGGGGTCTGGTATGTAATTCCTCATGAGTGATACATGAAACACAATATGAACCTGAGCAATATTCAGTGGATGTGAGTGACGATAGGCCATGGCCCTTATGTGGTCAAGGATCTCAAAGGGGTCACTGCATATTGGGCTTAGCTTTCCTTTCATTCCAAACCACATGACTCTCTTCCATGGTGATATTAAAAGGAAGGCTTTATGTCCAACGTCAAACTCCAAGTCCCTTCAACAGTTGTCAATATAGCTCTTTTTCCGACTCTGAGAAGCTTTGATGTGTTTCCAGATGAGTTGAACTTTCTCTGTCATCTCTTGCACAAGATGGGTCCAAGTAGCTTCCTTTCTCCAAATTCATCCCAATAGGTTGGAGTTCTACATCGCTTTCCATAGAGAACTTCATATGGGGCCATCTGAATACTCGAGTGGAATCTATTGTTGTTTGAGAACTCAACCTATGGGAGATGTTGATCCCATCCACCTTTGAATTATAGAGAGCATGCTCTTAGGATATCTTCAAGCATTTGAATAGTTATTTCAGACTAGCCATATTTTTGGGGGTGATAGGTCATCCTGAAATTTAATTCATTACTCAAAGCATGGTGAAAGATCTTCCTTAATTTCGATGTGAACATTGGATCATGGTCGGAGAAAATTGAGAGTGGAACACCGTGTAGTCTCACCATGTCCTTCACAGATTTATTTACAAATTGTTCAAGTGAGAGATATTCATGAATAGTGATAAAATGGGAAGTCTTGGTGAGTCTTTCAACCACAACCCATATCACATTATTTCCCATCGATGTCATCTGGAGACCTGTGACAAAGTCCATAGTAACATTTTTTCATTTCTACATGAGTATAGGTAATGGATTCAGCATCCCTTTGCACTTTTGTCACTCTAGTTTAACTTGCAGACATACCAAGCACCTTGATAAATATTCTGCAATCTCTTTCTTTATCTTATCCTACCAGAAGTGTTCTAGGAGATCATAGTACATCTTGGTACTCCCAGGATGGATAGAGAAAGGTGAGATATGTGCATTTTCCAATAACACCTTATTTATCCCAGGTGATGAAGGCACACAAAGCTGGGTTCCAAACCGAATCACACCATTTTCTTCGATATAAAACTCTTGCAGCTACCCTTCTTTTACTGCATTCACCCTATTTTGTATATCAACATCAAACCTTTTTTCTCCATTAATAATCACTAGGATGGATCGTTGCACAATCATTTGGGAAAGGTAGTATGTATGCCCTTCCCTTATGATTTCCAAATCCATCCTTTTCATATCTA
The DNA here is from genome assembly GCA_963277665.1 of Viscum album. NCBI lineage: Eukaryota > Viridiplantae > Streptophyta > Magnoliopsida > Santalales > Viscaceae > Viscum > Viscum album. Next base: position 494,965,624 of record OY728151.1, on the reverse strand, counting down.
AGAATATAAGGTCTTTCTCAATTCGTAACATGGATAAAGTAGTGGGTTATTTTCTACTTAGAGAATTAGCTACATTGTTCGCCTTTCCAGGATGGTAGTGAATAGAGAAATCATAATACTTGATTAGATCTAACCATCTCCTTTGACGCATGTTGAGTTCCTTTTGTGTGAATATATACTTTAGGCACTTTTGGTCAGTGTATATGTCACACTTATCACTATAAAGGTAGTGATTCCATATTTTCAAGGAAAATATCATGGCTACCTACTCTAGATCATGTTTTGGGTAGTTCTTCTCATGGATCATCAACTGTTGTGAGTTGTATGCCATCACATTGTCATTTTTCATGAGTATGCAATCCAAGCCATTATTTGAATCATCACTGTATATCACAAAACATTATCCACTTTTTGGTAGTGTGATTATAGGTGCAGTGATCAACCTTCCATTTATCTCCTTGAAGCTTCCCTCAAATCCTTCCTTCCATACATACTTCACCCCTTTCCTTGTTAACTTAATTAGCAGGAGTGAGAATCGTGAGATGTTTCTCACAAAACGTCGGTAGTACCCAGATAATCCAAGAAAACTACAAGTTTTTGTGACACTAGAGGGCCTAGTCTACTCATCAATCACCTTTTTCTTTGATAGATCCACAAAAATTCCCTCACTTGTGATCACATATCTCAAGAACGTGTCTTGCTTCATCTAAAAGTCACACTTGCTGAACTAGGTGTACAAATTATCCTTTCGCAATGTCTCCAACACAAGTCTTAGATGTTCTTCATGTTCCTCCTTGCTCTTTGAGTAGATGAGAATATCGTCAATAAACACTACCATAAATTTGTCGAGGTAATGTCTAAATACATTATTCATCAAATACATGAAGATTTCAGTGGTGTTAGTAAGTCCGAAGGGCATCACTAGAAACTCATAGTGCCCATACCTTGTATGGAAGGAAATATTCTGGATATCTTTCTTCTTCACATTTAACAGATGATATCCAGAATGAAGATCCACCTTTATGATGTATTGAGCTCCTATTAACTGATTAAAAAAATTATCAATCCTTGGAAGGGGATACTTGTTCATTACGGTGATCTTGTTGAGTTCTCGATAATTGATACAAAGATTCATTGTTCCATCCTTCTTCTTCACAAATAGCACTAGCGCACCCCATGGTGAGGTACTAGGGCATATGACCCTTTTTTCCAGATGATCTTGTAGTCTCTTCTTTAACTCCTCCAGTTCGACAGGAGCCATCCTAGAAGGACACTTCGATATAGGAGTAGATCCGGTTATGAGTTCAATTGAGAACTCTACCTCACGAACCGAGGGAATTCTGAGTAACTCTTCGAGAAATACATCACTGTATTCCCTCACGATTGGCATTTCTATAGGGTTGGATCCTTTCTTTGACTCAACCATTTGGGAGAGGAATGATTTTTCATAGGGAATCAACATCCAAACAGATGAAGGATTTTTTAAAGTAGAATAATGATATTACTTGGATTTTTAAGGGAGCATGGGATGGTTCAGAATATGATATGATATTTCTTTTTCCTCAAAGCTGATATTTTCTCTATATAACTAGATCCAATCCTTTTTCATTATAACGTCGAATTCCACCACGGGAAGTATTATGAAATTTGCCGTAAGATCATCCCACATACGCCAACAGGAGGAGAGTCAAACACTTAAGTTGGAATGATTTCACCAATTGGTGTTTTTATATATATCTCTACTTTAAGGTTTATTGGCTTTGATTCTATAGTTCTAGAAAACTCACAAGATATAAATGATTGCGTAGAACCAGAATCCTATAGGACTCATTCCATTCCCGAGTGAATAGGAAGTGTACCTTGTATGACTTCATTATCTTGCTCCACTTTCATAGTAGTGATGGCCTAATCCCTCCTTGTTCATTTGGATTTGGTGGATACCAATGCTAATTACCCTTGAGAACTCATGGTTTTGTGCACCGGCATGCATAGTTCCCTAGCTCTTTACAATTGTAGCATTGAACCATGGGTAGTTCTCTCTTTTCTTCCAATACATTATACATCCTTTTCATGTCTTTTAGACACTCTTGAGCATTATGTCCATATTTCCCACACTTGAATCATTTACCCATCCCTTTAAGGCAGTTCACAAGGTGCAACTTCCCATATCTTTGGCACGTGGGTCATTGAGTTTTCTTCCCACCTTTATCAATAGATAATCCTGCTTGAAACTCCATCTTTCGTTTCATATCACCATATCCATGGGACCATTCTAAAAAATCTATCTCCAATTTGAGATCACACTGAACAACTTCTTCATAACTCCTGATGTCTCGAATTGCAAGAGCCTTTTGAAGGTGTAGTTTTAATCCACTAAAGAATCTATTAGTGTTGCTATCACTGTCGGTAAAAAAACCCAAACCATACCTTGTAAGCCTTTTTGAAATTTTCTTCATAAGTTATTATAGATTCTCCTTATTTTTTCTTAATATATATGAATTCTCTCCCTATATTTGTGGGAATAGTTTGTGGGAAATACATTTTAAGAAACAATATCTTAATGTCTTCCCATTCATTTTCTTCAATTTCCTCCCCTGGCTGGGTGTTCTTAATCAAAGCCCACCACCGATCAACCTCTCCATCAAGAAGATAAACAGCTGGCATCACATTCTCCTTCTCATAACAGTGAATCAAAAAAAAATTTCTCCATGGAGTTGACCCACTATTCTGCAACTAGAGGATCAGAAGATCCAATAAACGTCGGTGGTCGTTGCCGCATAAAACATTAAATAGACCGTTGATATCTCTTTGGTGAAGGAGGACATTCCCCATTATTATGGTTATTGTTCATAACCTGCGATAATTGGGTAATCATTTCCATTTAGTTCTGAACTCCACATTCCAAATTATTGGGGATTTCATTTGGGAAATCATTGCATTTTCCCACGCACGATTTTTTGGCCTGGTTTCTCCTGGTTCCCACCATTTTCTAAAATAGAAAAGTTTAGAACAAAACATAAGTCAAAAAGTCATGAATAAATCAATTATTCATTTTCAAAATTTATACTAAAATCATAACATACGGGGTCCTTATGTAAAGATTATTGTGTGACTATTTTTACTTAGTCTCATGCTAGTGGTTTTCTATACGGTTAACTAATCCTAATTGACAAATTAACTAAACATTGCCTCTGGTACCAACTATAGCCACCCAAAAATTTCTGACATCACTATTACATTATTTTATGATAAAAAACATAATAATATTACAAATAGAGGATCCAATGGATTAGTGTCTTGGGAAAACTAGGACCATACATAGTTATTACATCATCAAGCATAAATATTTATTTAATTTCTTCTTTTGTAGCTTCTAATTGGAACATGACCACTAATTAGTACATGTAGCCACCCGGGGATATACATCAAAATGAATGATATAAAATCCCAATAAGAGGATAGATAAGAAAAATATAGCATGGGGTGAGCATAATCATAACATGGGAAAAAGATCATGAACATGAGAGGAAGCATAAATAAAATACTAGAAGTGTGGCGATGCATAAAAATGAAAAATCATGTCTTAGTGGATAACTACCACACATAATTGTGATCAAAGCTAGAATCTTGTCGAAATTATTTCAAATTTACTCAAGAGATTCATCAGTTTTCCCATTGCATTGGAGTGCTATAAAATTACAAGCACACCCATCACATTCAAACATTCATATTGCGCTATATAATTACAGGCGCACCCGTCACATCATAATATTATCATTATCATGCATGTACCATAGAAGATATATCAATAATAAACATAAATAACCTATGAAATATAATGGGTTTCATCTCATAAGAACACATTCATATAATTGGGTTCCCAGAACATAGAGTGAATAATATTCTTGATACAAGAACCATCAACCGTGAATGAGAAGTAAAAGGTGAGTTCATAAAAGAAGGGTTATTTTTTAAAACATTTTGTCAGAAATAAATAATATTAGTAAACATGTATATCCAAAAAATGGAAATACATTGATGAACAGATGATTTTTAAGAGTATCTATATAAAAATGGTTTGAAAATGGGAGAACCTGAATGATGAAATTTGGGTTCGAGAACTTCCCCTTACCTTGTATCTGAACGCTTCCTTCTTTTTAATATTCTATATAATGACATTATATTCATTGATTAGAAATTCCCGAACCTTTTATACATAAATAGGGTTCAATTTTGTTTAATTATTACTTTTTTTCGCCTTTTTATGTGTTATAGGGTTTACAAACTTTGTTCGGGATTGTTAGTTTTTATGGTTTTCTTGAGTGGTTAACTCGTATTCTTAAATGAATGTTCAGGTAGAACATGGGTAAACATACATAAATGATATTAATATTTTTAATGAAATTAAATAATTATAAATTATCTTATAATTAATTTTATTATATACCATGTTGATTAATCATTAGATAAAAATTAAATAATGATTGTTTGGATTAATTTGGGTAGATTGTCGATCACAAAGAACTTCTTTTAATTTATCACCTAGTAATATGTAACTATGTTAGTTCTAGAACCTTAAATAGGACATTATACATATAAAATATTCAGTTTCAACCACAAAAATCGTTTCATCACTAGATATGAAGATAGAAATGGAAGAAGAAGACACGTCGTTCTTGAAGGTGAAAAATTGACACCTCACGAATAACGTTCTCTTTAATAAAATAAAAATAAGAGGGAAAAGGGGGTTGGATGATATAATATCCCATTATTATATTAACATTCAAATATATGTATGTTACTGAAGTTTCCATACCATTTAGTCAAATATAGGTGCGGAGAGAATAAGAAAATAACTTGAAATTGAAATGGAATTAAAGGAGAAGAGGGAGAGAAATTACATCTTGAATCCTCCTATTGAGATCCTTCTTAAGGGGCCGATGATTTATCATTGGAAGAGACCAGTAGCTCTTGGACGTGGGGGAGGGGATAGGGAAGATGTTTGGGTATATTATAGACAAGGGTTCAAACTTTAGAGTTGTGAGGAAATTAGGATGTGAAGTGTGGTATTTATAGTGGTGGGGAGAGGGGTTTCCTTAATATATATTCATTAATTTATTAATTTCCCCTAAGACAAGGAATATTGAGTATTAAATGACTGAGAATAGTAAATGGGGCATGTGAGTTCGAGATTTGGGTGATTACATCACTTATTAGGTTAGGAATAGTGAGTTTAAATTATAGTGTATTTATATGGTAAATTACTGTATTTTACCATTCACCAAAAATTCAAGTATTTCAGAAAAATCCCAAAAAATTACCCCAACCATTTTTCGACACGTAGAATCCAGAAAATGAAGTCCATTTTTCCAAAATAATTTTCTAAATATAATTGATTTAATATTTAATTAATATAATAATTTATTATTAATTTTTTTTAAAACATTCATTTACTTATTGTAAAATATAGGTACATCATACTTTCACTCGAACATTATTTTTATACTCTCATATGCAAAGTTAATCTTTATGAGGGTATATCACTATTCATAAGGGTATGTTACTATTCATAAGGGTAGGTTACTTTTCACCAAAAATTATTTTTGTTTTATTAGACGCCAATAATCATCTTGAACACAACAGTGTATGTCTGATTTTCAAAATTCCCAGTATAGAATTGACAAACTTATGTTTAAAGGTCACTTAGAACTTAGTAGTTCATTATGTTATGTTTTCATGTGATTTAATGACATATTTATTAAAAGGTAATTTCCATTGAAAAACTTTGGGTTGTTACATTCACCATCCCCTTATACTTATTCCTCTCAGCCTTCACTTACTGATATACCAAGAGCATTGATGTATACTCATTGATCATCTTAGTTATGTCATCCCACCATTATTTCTCTTGGAGGTCTCATACATCTTTGTGTTTCCTAGGTGAATAAAGAAATATTAACTATGTTCATCATCCAAAAGTTCATTCTTTACCTCTTGATTTGATGGAACATATAGTCTTGGCCAAAATATCACAATTTTTTTCATTAACCTTGAGATCTTAGGATTTCCCTCTTATAATAGTTTACACATTCTGCTTAATTCCCAAATCGTATTTCTGGGCATCATTTAACCATTTCAAAAGATATAGTTGAGCAATCAATTTTAATAGGATTGATGATGTTCTATTATTTATGATAACCATGTCCATCTTCATCAAATATAAGAAAAATAGATCCTTACCAATTCTCATCAATGATATAATTTCTTGTTCATTTTTTCGTAGAGATTCCACTACAGTTATTTCTTTCCTTGGGTGGCAATGGATTGAGTAGCCATAGTCATTGATCACATCAAACCTTCTTCATTGGATCATGTTCAACTCTTTTTGTGGGAATATATACTTTAGGATTTTATGATTTGTGTATATTTGATACTTCACCCCAATGACGTAACATCACCAAATTTTTAGAGAAAATATTATTAAATCCTAGTTTAGATAAAGTGTTGGATAGTTTTTCTCATGAAAATTTAATTTACATGAAGCATAGAAAATGAATATGACATTTGGCATCGACACATAGCCCATTCCCTTCTTCGATGAATCAATAAATTCCAAAAAAGGTCTCCACATGTGGGTAGTGTGAGAACAAGCTCATTGATAAGACTCCTTTTCAACTCCTTGAAGATCTCTTTGAATTCATCACTCCAGGAAAACTTGACTCCCTTACGAGTTATTTAGGTAAGTGGGTATGACACATGTGGAAATTACTCACAAATCTATGATAATATCCCGTTAACCTTAGGAATCTACAAATAACTGTCACCGATGTTGGTCTAGGACATCCCTCAATTTCATTTTTAAATGAGTGATCCACATATATTCCATTTCATGTGATGATATGATCCAAGAATTAGGCATCCATCAAGATGAACTAACACTTGTTGTATTTTCATAGAGCTTTTTTCATTCTCAAGGTCTCTATTATGGTTTTTAGATGCTTCTCATGCCCCTCCTTGGTTATGGAGTATATTATTATATTGTCTATAATGACTACTAGAAAATTTTCGAGGTAATATCTAATTTCTCTATTCATTAATTACATGTAGATTTAATGGATCATTAGTATGTCCAAAAGGAATTACTATGAATTCATATTCCCCCTTCCTTGTATAAAAAGCAGTATTGGGGATATCCTCCTTCTTCACCCACACTAGGAAATATCCCGACCACAAATACACCTTGGAAAGGTATTGTGCTCCACGTAGCTGATAAAAAAATTCATAAATTTGTCGAGTGGATACTTTTTCTTTATCAAGATTTTTTTGATCTCATGATAATCATAAGAAAGGCACATTGACCCATCCCTGTAAATGGAAAAGATGACTAGTGCACCCCATGGTGAAGCACTTGGGTATATAAACCCTTTATCAAGATTCTCTCGTAGTTGTTTATTTATCTCCATAAACTCCCAAATATACATTCTATACAAATTCATGGATATTGAAAAATATCTATGTATAAGAACAATATGGAATTCAACATCTATTCCTTGGGGAAGACCAGTCGATTCTTCAGGAGACAATTCAGTGAATTACCTTATAGTAGGCATGTTTTCAAGGATGGTTTCTTCCTTAGAATCAATCTTTTAAGAAAGATATTCATTTTCAAATGGATTTAATATTGATATTTGAGATGATGGTGCTAAATAAGATTCATCATCCTACATTCACTTTTATATATTTGGGGGTCGATTTTCTATATGGAGAGAGATTTCCCTCCCACAGAAATTTTTGTTGGAACTATATTGGGAAATCCAATCCATGCCATGAATTTCATCAAATTACACTAGTGGTATTTTGATTAGGTTTTATTGGAAGTTCAATCCATAAATGTTAATGGAGGAGGAGTTACATTCATGGGATTCCATGATTTCCCCATTTTTCGTACTCACTGACATATCTATTCAGTGATTTGTGGTGGTGTTCGAATTGTACTACTAAACATTTGGGAGAAAAAGAAATACGTAGAACCAGAATCAAAACCAACATTATCAATTATTTAATTAAAAACTAGCATATCTTTCTCCACATTTTTTTCAGGGTTCACTTTGGCAGTAGTGATGGAAAAAGATCACCCCTACTGCCTTGGAGGTTGATGGTTGCCTAAAAAAACCTTGGCTTGTGGCAGTAGTTTGAATAGTACCCTGGTTATTTAAAGTTGAAGAAATGAACAATTCATTGATGGTATAACGGAGTGTTCCTCTCCTATTTAGTTGTAGTGGGTTTTTTCTTGCAGTCTGTTAATGACTAGGGGTCCATGTATTCAACACCTAAAGCATTTCTTCGTCCCCTTTAGGAAATTTCCAGGGTACTTCTTTCCACATCTGTGGATAGTGGGGTACCATAATTTATTAGCACCATTGGATTTATACATCAGACCGCTAGAATTAAAGTCCATTTACTCTTCATATCCCCATGATACCACGGTGATTCGCTGATCTCCATTTTGACTTTGCGAGCACATCAGAAAATTTCCACATACCTATCAAAGTCACGAATTGATAGGGCTTTATATAGGTTAGGTTTTAGCCAACCAAAGAAGTGGTCAACAATGCATTTGGGGGTTACAATTAAGATAGTGGAATATCATTACATCCTTGTGAATTTTACCTCAAATGTAATGTTGGATTCATTTCATTTTTTCTTAAGGGCAATGATGTCCCATTCCATATTAAGTCGGAAGGTGTGCGGAAAATATTTATCAAAATAAATTCACTAGAAATCCTTCCATTCCAATGCCTATTTCTTTTCCTCAGAGTTTTTATTTTTGACCAATGCCCATTATTGATCATATTTACCCTCTATACGATAATAAACTAGAAGAACCATCTCTTATTATGAACATTGATGGATATAGAAGATCTTTTAGTGGATTTGATCCATTATTTGGTGATTGAGTGAATAGATGATCCATTGAAAGTAGGATTCCATTGTCTCATGAAGCTCATGATTGCATAAATGTTTTCTTAGGAGGTGTTGAATGTTACTATAAACCCATATCTCTATTCAAAACATTAGTTAACTGAGAGAGTATCATGAGAATGTTTGTGATTCTTAATCCAATCGTATTGGTAATCTCATTATAATAGTAATAACATTGATCTTTACATCGGTTTTTATCCCGAGTCCTCCTATTACCGACCATTCGCAGATATATAAATATTGTTAGCAGTAACACATAAAGGGAGATCCAATGAAAAAAGGATAACTTATTAATTATAATTATTTCTTTAACATATTCATTTATAGGCTTCAATCTATGTTATCCATGATATATCTCTTAATGTATATTCATATGGGCATTTTATCCCTTAATAATGTTTGATACCAAGAATATGAATTTACCAAAGCATATGCCCCTAGAGTGTTGTAAAAAAGAGTTTACCGGGTCCCATTTTTGTGCACATGTTCCTCTTTGAGTCTATCTAAATGCAATGACTTCAGGTTTTACCCCATGATACATCTGTGCCAGAGCCACCTCTATATGATTGTATCTTGATAGAGATATATTTTCTGGATAAACCAGTTAATTTATCCTCACCAAGATTTAAGTATGTTTTTATTATACTTTGTATTATCCCTATGGAGTTTACTATGGATTTATAATCCTAATCCCAAAAATAAGTAAACCTATCCCCTTATACCAACTATAGAAACCTTGATTTTTTATTACACACTTTAACACTATTTATTACATAAAATCAAACATAATACAACGTTGAGGTTCTAGAGGTCTAGTGTATTTGGTCTTAAGAACATTACATGACATCTTATGACACAAAAATACCACATTTTTATTGGTAACTTATTTTATATGACTACAAAATTTCATTATACTTATTATTCCATGGGATAACTTCAGGAAATACATATGATATGTGGGAGATACAAAGCCCAATAATGGAGTAAAAAGGGAATACCATGAGGAATACAACAAATTTTAAGAAATACGCATATCAATAGAGCATAAGAGAAACATGAACATAAATTCATGATATATCATGGTTATCATAACATGGAAATTTGACAACAACATTTAACATGATATTAGCCTGAGCCAAGTCTCAACGCACATGGAGCATGAGTAAACCCTCATTGATCTTCAGTTAGCATGTGTAAACCCTCATTGAAAATGAATTATAATGAGTAAACCCTCATTGAACTTGATGTATCATGATACTAAACTTTACCCAATGCATTGGAGTGCTATCAGGGCGCACCCTTTATAATAATTTCATTTCCTGCATAAGTGTTCCACATGGATCATGCAACATGGATTCATTAAACATCATAATTTATTCCATGGATATGAGATGATGAATATGTAAATGTAATTCATCAATCCACAAGTACATGTGCATAAAGTGAATACCCTTGATATAAAAATGGGTATGGTATTCCCTTACACGATGATTTTCCCATGGGAAAGTTTGGTGTAACTTCGGCAGCATAATAATGTCAAAAATATATCTCTAAATGGGTTGATCAGAGAGAAAGGGGTGACTAATCATTTATAAATGGAATAGTTAGTACGGGGTTATGGAACATAATATCCCAATAAATTTAATGGATATTAGATTCATAATATAAAATAATTTCTAGAATGTAAATGAAGAGAGAGAAATATCTTACAGAATTTTGGCATGGTAATAGGTGTACACAGGAGACATTAATGAGAGAGAAAGGGGTATCTCATCATAAAAGAATTAGTAGGTATTAATTGTGGAGTTCTGAAATCATACCCTAAAATATTTCATTTAAATTTAAAGGGTAAAATAATAAAAAAAACATGGAAAAATGAGAAATGATGAAATTCCTTAATCAGATGTGTGATCCCAAAGGATTGGGAGAGGCTTTAGAGAAGTTTCTTGGGTGATAGGGGCACAATGGGTGGATTATAATGATATTATTTCTGGGTTTGGTCGATCTAAAAATAGTTAGAGTGATTATGAATGGGAGATTGAGTGGGTTTATATAGGAAAAGAGAGGGAATTATTTATTATTTTGGTTTTAGACACTACACATTAAACTAATCAAAACCAAAAACCAACCTAAGGTATTTCCCATGTTTTTTTATAAATGGAGTGGAAAATATTATTTAATTTTCCTAATGGATGAACATCATAAAATATTATCCTTGCTTATGTGTAGGTGAGTCACACTCTCAAGAAAATCTGTTTAAAATGATTAAATATTTTATAAGTCTTGGAGGGTTTACTAAGGCATTTTGAAATTAATGAAAAAAATCTAATATCAAATAATTTTATAGTAAAATCATATATTGTATGAACACTTATTTTATAGTTTTTTATTACATCACTATTTGGTCATTATGAATTCATAAAGCATATTCTATATTTAAATGGTATTTAATTTTTACCCACAAATTAAACTGTCTCAGAAAATTATAAAAAATTCACCATTGGATAATTTTGAAATCCTGATTCCAAAAATAATATTAATTTTATATAAATAATTTTCTAAATATATTCATTTTCACTTTTAAAATAAAAACAGTCATTAACCAAATATCAGGGATTTTGAAAAAAAATGATATCAAATAAAAATTACAATTGTAAAAAAATTATACAATCATTTATATTTAATTAAAATTTATTTTGTAGTAATATATTATTAAAAAAAATTTAATTAAAAAATACAGAAATTAATAAAAATATATTTGATAATTTAATATTAACTAAAATACTATCTGTGATTAAAAAAAATTATAAACTAATAATGATAAAATGAATGTATATATTTAACACAAAAATAATGTTCATAATTATACTGTTAGGGACTTGGAACATAAACACTTATAACACCCACATAAGTCCTATGGGTATGGTGTGTGATGGTGACAGACTTTTGGGGAGGCTCAGATAACATCGATTTTTTGGTAATCTCTTTTAACATCCACTTCTCTAGTAGGTGTTTCCATTCAAACTTAACATTTTGAAGCTCAGCGTGGGCTTGGTCAAGAGCAATGCCTAGTGATTATACCTCATATATGAGCTCTAACAAATGTGAATCATATAGAGAAATTCTCTGGTATAGGGCCATCACTTTCTTATTTTGACTAAATTGGATTTGTTGAAGACCTATATTTATACTAATCACATGATCACTATTCAACAACTATATTAGCAACAATAAAAATTATGAACATTATATTAGAATCTAAACACATAAAAACATGATAGTGTATATGTTTTATATAACCATTTTACATAATAATATATATTTTTAGATCAAGATGAATTTTCATTAACAAAATTTTGGGTCATTAAAATTTATCTTCCCCAACATATTCTTTCTTTCAATTACGACGAAATCATGATACTAACCATGTTTCATAGGCAATATCTCACCGTGTTTCAATTAATTACAATATTCTTATTATTAATCTTTTTTACTATTATGGATCTAAATAATTTTCATTCTCATGCTTTGCATGTTTAATTCCAAATGAAATCAAAGTCGACATTGGTTTGGGGTCTTGAATATTGAATTTATTTAGCAATATCCTTGCATATTTTCCTTAATACATCGTATTTTATTATTTTTTTCAAATATCATGAAGCCCTAAGAAGTATGTGAGTTCAAAAATCAAAGATAGTTCAAATTATGATTTCATATCACTGGAAAATTTATTCACTCAGTCCTACCTGCTTATACCAATTATAATATCATCTACGTACACCAGTACAGTGAAATTATATTTCTGAGAATTCTTTACATAGAAATTGTAATCTACACCACGTCTTTTATATTCGAGTATCATTAAATAATAATCTAGTGTGGAATACCATGCTCAGTGTTCCTACATAAAACCATAGAGTGCCTTCTTTAATATAGTAACTGTAATTTTATCATTGCCCTGAAGAAAACCCATTGGTTGTTCTATGCAGAATTCTTCATCAAGAACACAATTTAGGAATTCTATTTTAGCATCCATTTGATACACATTGTATCATATTTTAATTTTCTTGGCATGAAAATGTTTTATTAACTATAGCTTTTCCACATGAGAAAATATTTCTTCAACATCAACTTCTTCAATTAGTGGATAGCCTTTATATACCAATCATTCCTTATTCCTGATCACATTCACATGGTTTTCAAATATATTTTTAAAAATACTCATTGCGCCAATGAAATTATGATTTTAGGGTCTCTTAACTAGATCCCATTTAGGTTCTTTTAGATCTAATACAACAACTCAATCATAGGTTTAACCCATGATTCATCTTTTCCCACTTCTTCAAATGATTATTATTCCACATCTAATATAGTAGAAGATTATGAATCATTATTAATTATCCTTGTCTGTGTGGGTGTTTTCCAATCCCAAATGAAATTGGATTGATCAAATTTTACTAGCAATTTATCCTGTGAGGTTCAAAAGAATTTTATTCAGCCATGGTTTCCATTTCTGATTCTTCTTCTGAATCAACATCGTTTGGTGAAATGTAAATGTTTTTTTATTCCACCCTCTAATTATTCATTTGAATATATTATTTTTCCACTATCTTTTACATCTTCATTCAAATTATCATAAGATCCCCTCATGATATTTTTTTTATAATATTCAATGATATTAACTTCACATCATTCAAAATATCTTCAAAGATGATTATTGACACATTTTTTGTGTTTATATTCATTGAATATCCATTGGATATTCCTTCTTCTATAGCATCACCATACATCCCATTACATTCTTCATTTTTTCAAATGAAATATTTAATTATAAAATCATTAAAATAATTCAATGATATTTTTGTACCATGCCACAACTCATATTCAATCTTGGTTTCTCCCATATAAATCCATGTTTGATTTTCAATTTAAACAATATCATGGAAGACCTCTTTCCAGTAATAGCAAGGGATACGAATCTCAATTAGCATAGTTCACTTAATATTATTCACCTTGAAATTCCAGAAATCAAAAAATCTATATTTTGTGGGGTTCTCACACCATCTACCTCATGTTGTGTTCCATTTTTCTCCATATAAATATCAAACACAATTGATGTGTATTCCCCTATTTTACCAAACTGTTGAGAATTTACTGTCAGTCCAGTATCATTCTCAGAAATTTAGCAATATAGTTTCACACAATGAAGACCCTGTTGTTTAATGTGTATAACTATCACCCAAGCCATTCTACAATATTAATCATTGAAAAGAACAATTTTCCATTATACACATGTTCCATTAACATTTAGCATACCACATTCATCTGTTTGGATGAGATAAAGATGATTTGATGCTCTTTTACTCTTTGGATGATATGAACTACTCACTAAATTCTATCATATATACCCATCACATGTCTTTTTCAGTTCATTCTTCATAAGTATGATTTCAATGAATATCTTAATCTTATATATATTTTCCATGTATTTTGGGTTAATGTGGAGAAATATTTGGAGCCACATGTTGTTTTCCTCGTTAACTATTAAGTAGGAAATGTTCTATTCACTATCAAATTGATATAATTTTTCATATGTTACGTATTCTTTCATACGATAAATACTAATCTTTCCTATAATAATTTAACCATTTTGATTAAAAGACACCATAAGTCTAGAGTCACATAGTTGACTCAAATTCAAGAATTTATGACATAATCCATCTACATAGAGGACTTCTATTTTTATCATCTTGCTATTAGCTGGTTCAGTACCTCCCCTATCATTGATCTTCAAAGAACCATCAATACCAAACTGTACTGTTCCATCCACCATTTTGTAACATTCATTATGAGGACTATATTTCTAGTCAAATGAGATGAACATCCACTATCAATAATATAGGTACTCATTCCCATAGTATCTTTGGGGGAAACATCTTCGCATTTGGATTTTTAATTTTTCTTCTTTTACATCCATGAAATATTAAATTGAGTAACATATAAAGAATTCCTTTCAAATATCTTTTCTATCTAAGCAGGCCCATCATACTCATACTCTTCTTCTTGAAGAGAACTTTTATGTTAATGAGAAACACCGTCTGATTGAAATGTATTTTCTTGTGTCTGTGTTATATAAATATATTTCATGTGTTTCCTCTTCGAACAATAAACATATTTATTGGCCATGTTAGAACAATGAAAAAAATATCTATAGAATTTATTTCTTCAGTAAGAAGTACGATTTGAATTTTTTTAACTTTGTTGACTTCATATCTCTTCCCCCATTCATGTACCTCATTTCCTATTAATTGTATGACTTCATATCTACCATATTACCATAGAATTTTAATTTCATAAGAGGAAAGGGTTTCTCACCTATAATCATTCTCATTCCTCCTCTCGTAGAAAAATATATTGACTATCTATCATTTCAGGAAACTTGTGGATATGATTTAATTCTCCATTATTTTATATTTGAGGATCTCTTTTTATAGAATTTATTTGAATTTAAGATATATTCAACTTGTTATTTCCCTTTAGCCAGGTTTATCTAATTTCTATCTTTTGATTTTTCAACATCACAACCAATTATAGGGTTACCCAAGCATGTAAATCTATGATCACTCAAAACCATTTTTAATATATCATAACACCATTTAGCTACCTCTATTAGGTTAGCATCATAGAGTCTACTGAACTATATTTTAATATTTGATTCTTTTTAATTTTATTAACTCTCATGTTTACTCCTAATAGAAAAAAAATATTATTCAAAACTCTCAACAACCTTGGGATTATCTTCTAGTAATGATGTAAGGTCATTGATGAACTTTTCATTTTTTCTATACTATGCTTCAGTTCCGACACAAATTATGTTCTTTCAATATTTTTTATTGATATTTAACTACTTCTTCTCAATGTTCTATTTCATATGTTCGCGGATCAACAAGATATGATGATTCTTCCAAAAAAACTCTATACATATTATATCTATTAATTTGATTCTGAATCTAACCAAGAGAATTCTTAGGTTGAAAATTGAGATCAACATTAACACTCAACTAATGATAACTATGTCCATATTTTTATGGTATTGACTATAAAACTGTAGCCATCATAGAGGCTTGGGTTCCATATTTAAACTCTATTTCTTCTTCCATAATGAAATCATTACTATTATCATTTTCTTAATAGAAAAAAACCATTCATTGTAATTTAATTCAAGGTTTAAAGACTCTATAATGAGAAAACCTTTTATAAGGATTCTATGAGTTTGCACCAGTAATTTCTACAACACCAAATATTATTGAGCACAAATAGGAATTATTACCAATTCAACCATACCAAAATAATTCCAAGGGTAGCTTTCCTTACAACATTAGTTTTCCTATCTTGAATTTCATAGCAAAGTGAGAGAAATTATCCACTTTTCCATTAATAACTGTAACACTATATGCTTAAATATAATGTTTTTTCTAATGAATTTGAATTATATATCCTTTCTAAAATGACTTGTTGCATTCTATTGTTATATGTGCATTTCATTTGCCTCTAAATTTCACAGTAGATATTCTAAACAAGGTTTCAAAAGTTCAATTTCTTAAAGGGATGATAATTTTCGATTGTAAAGAGGTGTATGTATTCTCATGATATAATTTACAGTGTAAATGAATTTTTATTCTTCCCCAAACCCAAAAATTTCTCTTAAAACATCAGTAATTCAATTGAAAACTGTATCTACATTTTTTCCAGGATGCATCTTCAAATCATCAATCCTTTTATGCAAAACATGAAGTTTATTCTCTTTTTCACTGTTATCTCCTTCATATAAATTTTCCTTCTTCGACCACATATACATGGATGCAGTGATTCTTAGATCCATCGGATAAATTTGATCAAACCGAGATATAGTGAGGCCTTTTTTTCTTTAACATCTACATTACGCATTTAAATATATGTTTTAGACATAGATAGCCCTTTATAATCAGTGTTATGAATTCCATTGTGGTTGAAAAAATGAATTTCATTACAAGAGAAATTTTATGAGATCTCATCATGTTATTCAATATATTAATGTTTTTCCATCAAAAGGGGAACTACCATGACATTGAATATATTTTATATGATAGAAAATAAGGATATATTTGACACCAATAACCTGTAGGCTCTAATACCACATGAAGTAACCTGGAACACCTTGAAATGGGATAGGTTAATTGGGGTGTAAAATATTTCTTATTAATGTAATGTATCTTGTTCCAACATTCATCAGAACCTGTTAAACATGTTTGACCACTATGAGCAATAAAAAAAATTACAGGCAAAGATATAACATAAAAAAGTTAACATGGTACACTGATAAGGGATAGTCCAAGGAATATATGCCAATAGTGTGTCTTTTATACCTAAATATACCAATATTCACTAGTTTTAGTGTAATAATTTTAAGACATCATCGCTTTATTCCATTAATACTCCATTAAAAAATTAGTGGGTTTTTAATGTATCCCTCAGAACACTTCTATCATCTACCCCTATCTCAATGCATTGGGAGGGATCCAAACATAGTTTAGGGACCTTTATGTCCCTTAATTTTCATTAATGAACCAATCCAAAACAATGTATAGATGATTTGTTGAATTGTTGCATTCACCCATTAATGAAATCAACCCTTCCATGAACTATTACTTTTGTGAACTATTCTTCCACATACTGCCCTACTTCCCCTTTGAAATGTGTTGCACTGGATGGAGTGAATTCTTTGTGGACTACCTTTACTTTCATAGGCAGACCCCACTTTGTAGATAGGTTTTCTTCCGAAGAATTTTTTTCCCATGAACCATATCTACTTTTCGGTTGAGTTATACTTTTTCATAATTACTCTTCTTCATAAGAAATTTTCAATCATATGCAAAAGTTCCTCAAAAAACCCCTTACATGAATTGTCATCAAAGATCGCTGCTCCTTTTAAAGAATCCTCCACACAAACCTGTTCTCTTATGTGGAGTTTCTTCCCATGCACCACTTTGGATTTTACTAACTTTCTGACAAAATTATTATAAAAAGCACACTTCTTAATGATGGTATTAGTGATTCTTATATAATAAAATAGATCAGAAAATCCTACTAATCCCAAGAACATAAATCTTCAATGAGATATAGCCTTCACTGTGTATTGTGCTCCTCCCATGAAAAAGTTTCCATCTATGGTCCACATAATGATATTCCTTCATCACGGTGGCCAATTCCTTCCACAAATGAACCAACTAATCTCACCCACATACGACATGCCTCCATTGAACTTTTTACCCCTAAAAACTTCATTCATTCCTAGAATCAAATTTCCCAACATGGTCTACATACCACACTTCGCGGTCTGCATAGTGCTTCTATGAAAAAATCATTACTTTACTAATTTCCTTCTCCATTCATAATATTCCATTTGTGTCCCATGAACTTTGTTATGTGAAAAAAATATCCCTTTTAAAAAAAGAAAACTCCACATTTTGAGGGATAAAAAATTTAAAAAACACGAGGAAAAAAATGCCACCTTTAACACAATCTGGATTTCCAAAAAACAGAAACCAAAATCAATTACCATAAAAGAATAAGCTTATCTCCAACAATATCTCCCTTTAGGTTTATTTACAATATATAGATAAAATAAACAATGCATCTGACACAATCAAAATATGATACACATGAAACAACTCATCCAATACACAAAGTATATATGAGAAATGCTCGGTGTAGAAAACGAGTTGGGAATCATGAATTAGGTTCTCATGTCATGAAAAAATATTTTTCATAACATTGAATTTCTCCATATGTTTCCATTAATCATTCACCCCCTTGAAACCATGAAATTTTCCATATTTTACCATTTCTCATTTTTTATGCAACCTCAAATGCATTGAATTTTAATTATCACCCTTTGAAATTTGGAATGTCTTTATATTTATCTATTTATAAATTATTCTACAAACTCAAGGCATTGAATTTTCATTCGAACCAGGGAATTTCTCTATATTTCTCAATTTCTCAACTATACTACAACCACATAGAATTGAATTTTTCTATTCTCCCCTATTAAATTAAATGAAATGAATAAATAATTGTACATTATAGAGCATAAAACACTCATCCCTGGATTGTATCTCTCACATTAACATCCATTACACCACAAACTGATTAAAAAAATTATCACAAATGGGGAGAGGGTAAATCTATATCGTTCTAATGAATAGGGATGGGGTTGAACACTGATGTTAAACCGATGCTTTAAATCACATGTGCTATCAATGGTTTGGTCAGTATGGCAGCCACTTGATCATCAGTTCTAACATGATCAATTTTAATAATTCATTAATAAAATTTTTCCGTGATAAAGTGTCATCTGAGTTCAATCTGTTTCTTATGAGAATCTTTTATAGGGCTATTCATAAGATCAATTTCACTCTTGTTATCATAGTGAATCACCATCAGCAGTATCACCTCATCTCCAATATTTTAAAGTTTTTTCTTCATCTAGAATAGTCGAGTGGAAGTCTTTGTAAGAGATATATACATAGATTCATCATTACTAATAAAAGTGATTTATTATTTCTTACTCAACCAACCCCAACATTTATTGCCAATAAGTAATACTTCACCACTTTTGGAGTTTGTATCCACCATATCTCCAACCCAGCCACCATCAGAAAATGTCGATAGTTCATTATATTTTTCGGTAATAAAACATAAACCATAATTGTGAGTACGTTGAATGTACCTCATTATTCCCTTGCCTGACACCATATTTTCATCCTATTAAATACATTGAAATTGTGCTACTAAGCATGTTGCAAATAAAATACCTCACCGTGTTACAATTAAGTACAATATGCATCAGATGATTATTCTATACATGGTGGGATCTATAGAATTCCCATTCCTATTATTTTCATGTTTAGTTCAAATTAAATTGGAGTCGACATTGGTTTCGAGTAATGTATATTAAATTTCATTAGAAACTATATATAATATTTTTATTGAGAAATCAATGATGATTTTTTCTTTAAATCAGTTGAATCCCCAAGAAGTATTTGAGTTCACTAATCATAAACATTTAAAATTATTATTTCATGTGATTGGAAAATCCATCCACCGATACTCACATACATTCCCCAAATATAATATCATCTACATACATAGGTACGTTGAACTGATCTTTCAATGAATTTTTCACATAGATATTATGATCCACTCCACCTATTTTAACTTAAATCTTCACTAGATACGAATCTAGTCAAGAATACAATGGTTGGGGTTTTTCTTCAACACATTTAATTCATTATTTAATCATCAAACCATTATTTCATCATTACCAATAATAAAACCGACTGGTTGTTCATTGGGGACTTTTTCTTTGAGAACATCATTTAATAATGTTGTTTTAACATACATTTGATAAAATTTTTATCCTATTTGAATTTTCATCTAATGAAAAAGTATTATTAACTTTTGTATAGACGCAAGATAAAATGTTTTTTAAACTTCAACACCTTTAATATGTGAATATTATTTACATAGTAGTCATGAAATATTCTTGGTAACATTTAAATTTATATTCTCATCAAATTTATTTTAAAAAATCATCTTCATAAAAATCACATTCTAATTATTGTGTCTCTTAACTGGATCTCATGTTTGGTTATTGTATATATAATCCAACTATTCATTCATGGACTTAAACCATGATTCATCATTTCTAACATCTTCAAATGAGGATGGTTCCACAAAAGATAGATTGGAAGATTATGTATTAATCATCATTATCCATATCATTGTGGGTACTTTCCAATCCCCAATGATGTTGTATTGGTCAATTTATGCTCTTCAATTTCTCCTATGATGTTCCAAATAATTTTATTCAGCCAGGGTTTCATCTTCTAATTCCTCTTTAGAATCAACATTGTTTTGTGTCATCTTTATTATTTTCACTACTTCCTCTAATTATTTATTTGAACTAGTTCCATGTCTACTATCTTATAAAACATTAATCATATCCACTTCAGACCCCACATTATATTTTTTATCTTATCGTCAAGAATATTACCATTGCTACATTACAAGATTCATCCAATATGATTAACGAAACTTTTTTTTGTCTTTTATATTCATCGAATATCCAAGGAATATTAAATCCTCTTTATCATCAGCATACATTACTTGATTTCATTTATTATTTTGATTGAAATATTTACTTCTAAAAACTTGAAAATACTTCAAAGAGGAATTTCTACTATGCCATAACTCATATGGTGTCTTGGTTTTTCATATATAAAGCCTTGTTTGAATTTGAGTATACACTAAACCCTGTACAACCACTTTATATTAATTGGAAGGGATACAATAGACAATTATGATAGTTCTATCCATATTGTTCGCCAATAAATTCATATCCTCAAAAACAAAATTTTGTTGTGGGGTTATTACAACATCCACCTCATGTTGTGTTCCAAGTTTCCCCAAGTATTTTTTAAACTCAATGAATGTGTATTTGCTATAATTTCTAGAATATAGAGCCTTTATTTTCGGTCTCGTAACATTCTCAGCTATTTGGTGATACATTTGTATACAACCAAACACTTTTTGTTCCATGCATATAACTATTACACAAGACATTCTACTATAATCATCAATGAAATGAACAATGTACCTTTTCCCACATCTTCCAACAACATTTATCAGACCACATACGTCTGTATGGTTAAGATCAAGATGATTTAATTCCCTTTTCATATTTGACCGATATGAACTATATACCAACTTCCATCATATGAACACATCACAAGTCTTTTCCATTCACAGATCAGATTGAGGATATCCATGGCTATCTTTTGTTTAGATATATTTTCAATGTCTTTTGGATTAATGTGACATAATATTTAGTGCCACAAGTTTTTTTATTCATCAACTATCAGGTAGGAAATGTTCTATTCCCAATTAACCACATTTATGTTTCTATCTATTTTGATTCCTTTCTTATGAAAAATAAATTTTTTTCTTAATATAAACCCATTAGGATTAAAAGTCACCATCACTCCCGAGTCACATACATGATTCACAGCCATAAAATTGTTACATAGACCATCTACATTGAGGACATTAGTTTTATTCAAATTTATATTTGCTAATTCAGAAATTTCACTGCCCTTGATCTTCAATGAACCATCATTATTAAACCATACTATTCCATAAATCCTTTTAAAAACTATATTTAATAGGTCATTATTTCTCGTCATATAGGATGAGCATCTTCTATCAAGAATCCATGTGATTCTTCTCTTTGTACAGTTCAGGGAAACTTTTGTATGGTATGATTTAGATTTTTCTTCTTTTCAATCAGAGAAATATTATATTGAGCAAAGGATAAAGATGGTATTTCAAATATATTTTCCATGTGATAGGTTCAACATACTGTTACTCTTATCATAGAGGATAAAATTTATTTTTAGGAGAAACTCCATATAGTTTATGAGTATTGGCTTGTCTCTAAGTTCTATATTTGTTGTTCATTCCATTTATCTCCCCGCAATAAACAAAATTATATCCAAGATATAATAATGAATACAATATCCATATAAATTATTTCTTCTATAAGAAGAAGGAAATGGATTTTTTATTATTTTTTGACTTTTTATCTCTTCCCTAATCAAATAACTCCTTTAATATTCAAAGTATTACATTGTATGAACAAAATATCCCTAGAATATAAATTTCATAAGTGGAAATATTTTCTAAATTTTTTTCCTCCTCATGTCTGTTTCCTTCAGAAAATAGTTTGACTCTCTATGATTTTTGGAAACTTGTGTATAGGATTCATTTATCCTTTAATTTTGAATTGAGGTTCCGTTTTTATGACCTCATTTGAGTTATTATATGTTCAACTAATTATTTCCCTTTTTTAGGTATATATTATTTTCAACTTTTGATATTTCAACCTCACAACCATTTCCAATATTTCTGATGCATGTGGATCATTGATCATTAAAACCCATTTCTACACCATCAGAACACTATTTATCCATCTCTTATAGCTCAGTATATGAGAATATAACAAATCATATTTTCTTCTTTGTTTCATTGAATTGATTGACACTCATGTGTACTCCTAAGAGTAACAATTTATTCTTTAAGACCCTAAACAGTCTTGGACATATCATCTTGTATAGATGTAAGTAAATTGATAAAAGTTTCCTTTTATTCAATTATTATCTTCAGTTCCAACACATCTTCTATGATTTCAAAGATTGTAGACTGTTTTTCCCTACTTCTTCCCATCGTTCAATTTCATCTTCAATCTGATCAACATATTCAGATGATTCTTCCACAACTTCACTCCAATTTTTATATCAATTATATTGATTATTAATATTACTAATATCATCTATAAGTAGAAACT
Source organism: Viscum album (assembly GCA_963277665.1). Classification (NCBI taxonomy): domain Eukaryota; kingdom Viridiplantae; phylum Streptophyta; class Magnoliopsida; order Santalales; family Viscaceae; genus Viscum; species Viscum album. The sequence continues at coordinate 494,942,196 of OY728151.1, read as the reverse complement.
TGAGATCAAGATCAATAATAAATTAATAATCTCTAGCCAAATATTTTGATGGTGTTGAATTTTCAAATGTATCCATCATAGACTCCTAGGTTCTATATATCATATTTTGTTCTTCTTCCTCAGAAAACCATTTTTAAAATCATATTCTTCATAGAAAAAATTATTTAATTTTAATTTCATTCTAGGATTGTAGTCTCCCTTTTAGGAAAAAATTTTCTAAGGATTATGTATTTTTTCTAGAATCACTCTATTTTTTATCAATCATCATCGAGAAGAAAGAGGAAATTTGCTAAACTAATCTACAATGAATGCATACCAAGGTTATCATTCCTTCAAATCAACTATTTCATCTCTTGAATTTCATGGAAATGAGATAGAATTTTTTATATTCCTCATTAACTTTAATAACACAATGTCTTTCAATTTCACATTTATCTAATGATTTTGACTATATATCATTTCTAACATGACAGGTTGCATCCTCTAGTTTTACACACATATCATATTCTACTAAACTGCTCATTAGTTCGTCTAAAGAATGTTTTGAAAGAACCAATTCCTCAAGGGATCAAATTTTTGGATTATAAAGTGGTGGAAGTATTGTCACGATTTCCATTACAATTTCATTGTCTTTTATTTCATACCCAATACCTCAAATTTCTCATATAACATTAGTAATTCGATTGAAAAAGGTATCTTAATTTTCCTGAGGATGTATATTCAAATCATCAGAACTATTGTATAAAAATTTAAGTTTGGACTCTTTTAATTTGTTATCTACTTTACACACACACATATATATAAATTATAGGTTTCCCAACTTATACATGGATGAAGAGATTCTCATCAACTTCATGTGTATTTTCTCATACAGTTCTGTAGTGAAGGAATTTTGTTCTTTAACATCTACATCAATAATTTTCCAATCTGTATCATTCATTGATTTCCCTATTGGATCAATGACATGTATTCCTTGAGTGGTGGAATAAATTACTTCCATTCCAAGAGATCATAGTTGATATATCGTCATGTTATTCTATAAATAAACGTAACTTCTCTTAAAGGGTAACTCCCCTAACATTAACTATATCATCCATGATTGAAACGAAGGATAGATTTCACACTAATAAACTATATGATATAATAACACTTGAAGGAACCTGAAAACCCCAAGAGGGGAGAGTAAATTAGGGTGTCATCATTTTCTTCTTAAAATGATGGATCTTATTCCCACATTCAAATTAACTTATTAAAATTTTCTAATGAAAATATTAAATAAACAAAAATTCATATGAAAACAAATAACACAATAATTTCACTTGGTTCACCACTAAGGGACACTCTGAGGACCATATCCAAATAGCTGGCCGGTCATTGGTAAATCCAAAAATCTTCACTAGTTAGAGAGTAATAAATTTAAGACAAAATCACTTAGTTCATTTAACACAGACATTAATACATTTTAGCGATAGCTCACTACGTCCCTTCAAACACTTTTGTCCAATCCCCTTAGCTAACTGCCTTAGGAGGGTTCAACACATATCTTATAGAAATTTAGGCCCCTTCATTTTCATGAATGGACAGATCGTCAAATATGGATAGATGCTCTATCGAAGTACCATATTAACCATTAGATGAAATACACCTATCCACACACTATTAATTTTGTGAATTGTTCCTTTGTGTACTACTTTTCTTCCTATGCGAACTGTGTTGCACCAAGTTCCATGAATGATTCATGGAACACATTTCATTCTATGGACCTACCCTATATTGCAGATGTTTTCGTCCTTTGAAAACAAAAAGTTCTTCTATAAACCTTTCCTTCTTCGTAGATGAGTTATACATTCATGGAACAATTCTTCTTAGCAGAATATTATCCATCGCATGCTACAGTGCCCCACACCACCCCTTCTATGAATTTTCACTGAGGATCACTACTTATTTTGTTTAATCGTTATCACAAACCTATCCTCATTCATGGAGTTTTCATTCCATCAACCACTTTGGACATCACTAAATTACTCCTTTATTTCAAATCAAAATCAATATATTTAATGATGGGATTACTGATCCTTATATAGGCAAATTAATTCAAAAATACCACTAATTCAAATCACCCAAATAATTAATGTGATGCAACCTTCTTTTTGTATCATGCTCCTCTTGTGATCCATTTCACTCTACGGTCTATGTAATGACATTCCTTCCTTAGGGACGCCAATTCCCTCTACAAAAAGACCATAGAATACTATCCACATTTGACGCACATCCCGTGAACTACTTCTCCCGAAAACCACATGACTTTCTATGATAAATTTTTTATAATGCAGTCGTCATACTACACTTCATAGTCTATATAGTTATACTATGAATATATCGTTACATTTTATATTTCCTTCTATATTATTCATATTACCTTTTAGGCATGTGAACTATGTTCTATGGAAACACATCCCTTTTACAAAAAACAAAATCTCGATTTTGATGCCCAAAAATGTTGAATACCTTGAGAAAAGACGCCACCATTAACATTATTGCCAGCTTGAACATTGAGATCCCCTTTCTTTCAAAGTTCACGAATACTACAATGTGGATTTTAAACTAACACATACCAACCTCAATTACAATAAATGAATATCTTGGGGACCAATAATCCATTCAAAAACCCACTATCTTGATTTGTATGATTTTTCATGGGTGGCCACATAGTATTGACTAGTTATGCTTCTTAATGTGTGCCAACTAATTGCCATTTTTCACATTCTGAATGGTTTACGTTTGATGTTTCTGGGTTTACACATATCATTAACACCTCGTGAACTCTTTGAAATGCCCTAAAACATTCCAAACATCATTGAACCCCTCCTAGAAATCACCTTAAACTTTTACATACATAAGAAACATAATAGAATGGTTTCTTAAATGTAATTGGGGGTTCCAAATTCTCCTTATAATTTCCTATTCCATCATAGGAAATTAGAATGATAACATTGTCCCAAAATATTTTGGTCCATTTTTAGATCATCTGTTTATCGATTTCGCAAGTCTCTAACTGGATCCAATAATTTTTCCAAAAAACCAGTAGTAGAAAGATGCTTTTTACACACAAGACATTCTCCTTCCAAACCACTATATGCACTATAATGTGAACAAATATGGAATGAAGATATAAGTCAATGTAATCCAATTTAATAACATTACTATGATCATTCTGATACAATCTCAACCGAGATACATGAAACAGATTATGCACCTCACTGTATTGTAGTGTAAATTCCAACTGATATGCCACCACTGCAACCAATTCTAGTATCTCAAATGAACTTATGTATCAAGGAGAAATGATTCCATACCTTCCAAAATTTCAATGTCCATGTTTTATAGAGATCCCCAAGAACACATAATCACTCACCTAGCATGACACCAACCATCGATGATGATCACCATATGATTTTAGATTAATATAAACCTTTTCCATCTATTTTATGATAAAATAAATCTTCTCCCTTGATTTTTGTACAATTATCCACAAAACATATAAAGTCTCTCCTATTTCTCCAGAAAAATGTGTAAATTTACAATTATGCCTATAAAATGACTCTAAAGTAAACTTACTTATTTTGGCCAGATATCTATCTTTGTATAAGATATCCACTGTTGGTATGTGCTCTTCCCACGAGCCACCAAAATCTGTTACACAAGCCTGATGTATGTCATCAAATTTTTGAATCAACCTTATAGATTGGATGACTATCTAATAATGACATTCCATACTCGTAACTGAGTCCTAAGGGATTTTAATAATGATTAATATATATAAGATGTAAAAAGTAGATGTCTATCTAAAACTATTGAAACAGGTCTATCTTGCATCTTTTCTAATTCTATGATTTAGATTTTTTACAAGTCCTCCCTTGTATGAGATTCATGAATATGGATGATGTGAGCCCGATTTGTGTGAGTATGCACTTATAACCATATGGAATTATTTTTCTGAACCATTCATTGGTGTTCTTTTAAGAAATCTATAGCAATCTATTCTAATTTCCATGCTAGAATAGTTACTGATGATAACATACCTTCTTATCACTAATGCCCTGCCTTATCCCATAAGAAATTTCAGTATCATGATAAAAACTCATCCACCTTTGCTTTCATACTGAACCACCAAAAATATTCGTTCAACGCATGATGCATATTTTTTATTCTAATATGAATATCCCATCTCGAATGGTGGTAAGCATGGAGATGTTGTTCTAAACCAGACAAGGTTTTGACCATCGAATTTCTGAACCACAACACCAAACATCCATCCAGTGTCTATCCCTCAATGGTATCCCCACCATTGAGTTTTGACCTAATCTCAACACATTCTATATCAGATGTTTGGAAGTAATTAACCATCATTACTAAATTAAGAATAAATTAAACTAGAATGAAGGCCACAACTTCAACTTGGTCTTCACATTCCAAATGCATGTCAACTTGGACCGTCATCAACTACCACTCATCTAAAGCTTCTCCAGTTAACTAAGAATATAAATTTCTACAAAATGCATCATCCAATGAATTTAATTTTCCTACTATATACATAAATTTAATGTCAACAATTTGGAAATAATACAATCATATTAATTGTCTTATGTTCAAATACTATTGTTATAAAATATGTTTGAAGATATTATGGTATGTAAACACATTATATTTCTCACCAAATATATAATGACACCTTGTCCTCAAATCATGGACTACCACATATAGCTCTATATTGTGTTTCAGTTAGTTCATCTCATGCACTCATAACTATACCGATTGATAAGAAACAAGAATATTTTATTTCATGAGAACACACCCCAACACTAATCAGGAAGAATCAAAATACAACAAATACCCTTGTCTTGATTAAATAAAAATAAGTCTTTGTTCTTATGTGGGGTGAACTTTTAGTTCTTGAAAAAATGTCCATCATTATTCATTCTCTTAAAATGGAATATTATTTTTGCAAAGCTATCGTAGGTGCAACTAGTCATGAGATTTCATGAACAATGTTTTAGTAATAACCATCTAGACCAAGGAAACTTAGTATCATAAATACATTATTTGGTGGTTTCCAGGAGATAATTTCTTTTTATTTGTTATATCCACATAAAATCCTATTTAAGAGATTACATAGCCAAGGAAACATACTTATTTTATAGAAAATTACACTTTTATAGTTTGGAATATAGACGATGATCCCTCATGTTTCCCAACATTGTCGCTAAGTGTTTCTCATACTCATTGCTTTTTCATTAATAAAACAATATATCATCCTCAAACAATATAAATCAGATTCAAAATTCATATGAAATATTAGGCTCAGGAATTTTATAAATAATACAAGTGTATTCGTTAGATAGAAATCCATTACCACATATTCATAATTTCCATATCTACTCCTGAAATATGTTTTCGGAATATTCACTTCTGAACCCTCAATTGGTTATATCCAAATAGAAATTAAATCATATAGAATGACTAAGATATCCATAATTGATAAAATAAAATGTTAATGTTTTTGAGTGGATACCTTCCCTTTATCATAATCTAGTTAATAGTAGGATAATAATTATATATACTATTATTTATATTTTACTTTTTCACAAACAAGATAGGTGATGCAAGTGAAGACATGCTTGGTTGAATGAACCCTTTGAATTCCATCCCCTATGAAAACACATTTTCTCCCATAATTCTATTGTTTCTATAAAGTAAATGGAAGTGAAATATGACTGGTACTATGGGGGAGATCAATTATAAACTCTAATTATCTCATAGGTGGAAACCCGTTTTTTCAGAAACACATATGGAAACATATCTATAATTTTTGTAAAATGATATTCTAAATTTCATCCACTCTTTCCAAATATATGGCTACCGTGTGGTATGTGATTATTCCAACTACTTGTGAAAACAAACCTCTTGCACCTACCATTACATTCCAGACTCCTTGAATGAGATGATTGATGTGATCCTTAATCATAAAACAAACCATTCGAGTATAACAATCGACGTGAGCCTTGAACATTGTAAACCAATCCATAAATTGGATTATATGATATAAATACATATAAGGATAAGGGAAATAACATATCATCTCAGCACCATCAATAGTTCTAAAAGTTTCTCTATACAAAAAGGCACGACATTAAATATGATCAAGATGATTTTTATGTTTTAACACAAAAGACATCATCTATACTTTTAAACATAGAAAACCAATAGTATGGTAAGAAATAAATTAGAGTTATACACACATATCAAACAACGCCTTCATAATGGTATAATTCAAGATAATCATACCTCTGACTAATGTTGTTCAAAACTAATCATACAAAATTACCTACTCATCTCCATATAGTTGCATTCTCACCAAACATTGTTCTCTATTTATCTATTGGGATTAACCTTGATAAAGTCTTATGGTATTCATAGAATCACAATGAATAGATCTATTCTAATGAAAATTTGATTATATTACACTCAAAATGTCGAAGCATACAATGCCTGCGACACCAGAGAAGTGACCAGAAGACCATAACATAGAGAACTATGACAATTTCATTGAATATGAAAATCGGAAAGCAATTTTGGCTTTATACAGTTTTTTTTTGTAAAATCCATCTTTATATACTCAAGAGGATTCCATTTGAAAAATAAAATTTTTCTCTGGGTTCAAGGAAGAGGGTTTACTAATCTCAATATCTGATTTTTATTCATGATTTCATCTTTGAAATTGCTTTCCATCTTCTACGTGATCCCAAAATTCATGTTCCCACCATTTGTTGTGGGTATCAACATGCATCCTCCAACGATAGCTCTAGATATGTCCATTTCAACTATTTATACTCTACTGACCATCCATGTAGAATCTTAAATTCATAGAAAAATAATCATTGAGATAATATCTTACCTCAACCTTAATTCAGTGATGTATTCCTTCAAGGATGCACGAGTAGGAACATCAATTTCCAATCACACTAAATTCATGAATTTATCAGTATACTCAATGAAAAAATGAATTTTTATTCTAGAAGAATAGGTATATTGTTCTTTGAATTTTGAATGTATAGGGATAAAACTGTTTGCTAAATAACTAATCAAAATCATCTCATACGATTAAATTGTCTAATATAGACTAAAGAGTTAAATCTCATCATCAAAATGCATGATATTCTAGTATATACATCACCAACTTGAATTTTAAAATTACTATTGTGCTTATAAAATCAGAGATATGGTTCATCCAATTCAGCAACACATATGCCTTTTTTAGTTGAGAATCACCTAGAATAATGAGTGTATTTTGCATCTAGAATTGGGAGGAATCATCCATATTCCATAGATCATCCATCTTTTTATTACTATCAACATCCTCAAATACATGGACAATACTATGAACAAACTATAGGGTCACCTTTGGCTCATTTGAAACCACGTTCTCTACTACCTCTTTTGGTTGGTTTATTTGGAACCTATGGGGTTTTGTTTTATGGAAACAAAATAAAATCCATTATTTAGACTCTTTATTAATTAATGTTTTAACATTTAAAATTTAGACACATCATTCCATCATAACAGTGCTTTCCAAAATCCACCATTTCCATGTTCATTATTATTTTATAGAAAAATATCATTTTCTTTTGAAAATTATACCATTTCTTAAATACTATAATTATATTCATATCAGAATCTTACATTTTAAAATAACATTAAAATGTTCAAAAAAGAAACAAATTTTTAAAAATTATAAATCATTACTCAAAATGAAATATAAACAATTAGTCAGATTTTATTTTTATAATTCATGTCATACTCATCTCATTGGCTAAACCCATGATAATGATATTACACATCCTAAATATTACTGCAAAACACTTATGTTCCCAAATCCATGGAAAATTTATGTTAATTATAAAAAGGTTAGTAACATATTTTTAAGCTCTATATTTTATGTCTTGATATTACAACTCCATTCTACCAACACGACATAAGGAATAGACAATAATATATTTCAAATCCAAGGCCGATAGAACTGATAAAAACTTATTCAAAAATTATTTTTGGAGGGAAAATGACTGATACAAATTGTAACATCCGAGCCATCTTCATTTTCATGAGAATTTTGGATGATATTACATGTCCTTTAGAGACATCCCCATGAGACTAAAATATGTAAATAAATTTCAAGGGATTCATCTATATTTGTTTGATTATTTTACCTTTGAAAATAAAAAACGCAACCAAACATTCCAAAACAAAATGGTTATCTACAAGATTATTGGTAATAATGAAATACAACTCAATAGTATAATTTTAAACAACCCAACATAAATGAGTTCCATAATATAAGATTTAAAAACAACCTAGTACACTGTGGACTACTATGACACCAAAAAAATTCAAAGACAACAATAACTCCAAATCTCCATCCTACACCATGCTCCACTGCAAAAATAGAATATTTTTAATTAATCACCACTAATGAAGTGAAATACATTACCTTTTACCCATTTATTGATAAATGTAAACCAAAAAATAACCAATGATCCAAATAAGGGGTGATTAATGAAACTCAGTAGGCTTTCCCAAAATGACTTCCCTACTCACACACCATGGATAGAACATGTTATCAAATTTTATTAAAAAATAATTCATATAAATAAATTTCTAAAGGATTTATATATAAATATTTACCTGTTCCAAAAATAAACAATTTTAACAAAAAAATATCAATTTCCAAGTAAAATAATCCAAATGATACTTCAAATCCATTAAACGAAATTCATTTTGGCATAATAGATTCCATTACACATATCCACACATCTAAACATTCCACTAACATTGAAATCTATATACTCATGAGTGGTGATTAATCCTTTTAGAAATCCATCAATTAGTGAAACATCATGATAGGGGTATTTCACGCCCTTACCCATCCTATTCATTTGATGGGGTTATTTCATTCCATCATCCCTCCCAATGAATATTCACACACACCAAATAACCATGAAAAACCTATTCTATACCAATGTGTTACAAGCCTTTTTCAATTAATGAAAATTTTTATCGAAAAATATTCCGTAAATAATTTGTCATAAATCAGGCCATACAACTGATTTTAAAATCATAATCTTTGAATCAAACTACAAAACATTACTTATATGAATTCTATAATTTCCACAAAACTAGAAACCATAAATAAAGTGTTTTTCTATTATTATTTAGACATCAATTTAAAAAAAATAAGTAAAAAAATAATTTGACATAAAGCCTTCATATTCTAAATATAGAAGTCAAGAGTGAAGCCACCTACCTTCTAAATTTGGTGAAAATGATAAACAACATAACAAATTCCATGAAACTGGGTTGAAACTCAAAAAAACATTCCATTGATATATTACCCTAAAATCAAAATTGAAAATATTATCATATTTAGAATCAAATACCTTATATCTATCCATAGTGGACATAGATATAAAAAACTGATAAAGTGGGAGAAAATATCTGAGGAGAAGTAAGGAAAATCACTATAAACAACAACTTACCAAAGAAATTCAGCTTCAACACACCACGAGAAGCCTTTTGATCACCTTGAAATCAATAGAAAAATCATAAATAGAATTTTAGACTAATAAATCCCACATTAGTGTTTTTTTGGGGAATAAATGAGGGGCTATAACATAATATCTACCAAGATCCACATTTTTTGGATATAGTTTTAAAAACGTGCAATGTTTGGAAAACTACAGCTTAACCATGATACAACATCTTTCCCAAGAAATTACCTTGAATGTTGGTCTCACAATGTTTCTGTACCAAGTTCCAACCATGCCAAATCCGACTATCCACAGTTTCACAATTTCAACTAGGTGGTCGTATGGTTTGGCCAAACCATGCTCTTTAACCACGCGCTTACCCCAAGCCCTCTATCTTATTGGGCACTGTTTCCAGGGCAATTTTAAAAGATTCCACTAACTCTAAAATAAAATATTACAATAATAAAATCTCTAAAACTATTAAAAACTTCATTCAAACCCACCCAAACATCACCCAAGTATTATACATACTTAAAAAACCTAACATATGGGTACATACATGAAAATGGGGGTGCTACACCACCTATTACAGATGGTTTTGATGAATGGACATTATATCATCTATTTATAACATAATTATACCAATGGATACTATATAGTATTTATAAAAAAATGTTTCCATAACCTTGGGGATATGATAACATAGCTCGTTTGTAGGGTAGGTTGTTACCTTGTGGAATATTTTAAATAGTTTTTCACTAGTGTGTTACATGGAAGGTAAGAAGGGTAATCATAATTATTATATGTTATATACATGAATTGAATTTATATTCATTCAAAATTTATGATTCTGGAAATATAATATATCATTTTCGTTATTACCTTTTCACTTACTGAAAACAATGATAATGTCATTCTTGGATGTGTAGACTCCCGCCACCTCGAAGCGATGTGAATCTTTTTTTATTCACCACATCACAATAGTGATAATTATAATTATATATAATTAAATAATTCATTATTTATAATAATATGATAATTTAGTTATGGTAAATGAAACATTCTTTTTTTCTATAATGACCATTGAAAAAAAAATGTTACTCATGAATACAAACAACCATCCATTTCAATGATCTTAATGTACTTAATTTCTAAATAAATAATCATTATTTAAATTAAAAGTATAATTATTATAAACATATAATGCATTTTAAAATTTTATTAATTATGATTTTTTTGATCTATATAATTTTTATAAGAGAATAAAATGTTTGGGAAACTAATGAATGAGAAAACAAGAAAATTAACAGTTGAAACAATAAATAAATTAAATACACTCTAAGGAATGGAAATAAATTTTTATAAAAGGATCATATATGATATTATATATATTAATATGGTTCTATAATAATTTAATTACATGTTTAAAATAAATATAAATTATGTTAATTAACATTTAACCATCAAAACATGAGGTATGTGATTCCTCATATCGCTTTTATTTCTATGAGATATATTCAATATTGACCACTTATTTTTATTGGGACATTTATATACATCCTAAGAATATATTTTTATACTATTACTCTTAAATTATGTTTCATTTTAAATTAACTTTAAGGCTCTCCCTTTCATGGGGTTTATTGCTTCAATGTTTTCCATGTTGTATGGTATTTTTGTCTCAATTTTCCTTCTTGATGATATATGTTTGGTTATACACCTAACTTCTATTATGATGTTTAAATTATACTCCATCAAAATTTTATAAAATTAATATACATATTTTTAATAAATTATATGTTTCATTTAATGATATTATGTCATGGGTTATGTTATTCAATAATAAAAATTTGTTAAGACTATTTTTTTAAAATCCCTTCGTTTATTAGGATTGTATATGATTATTATTCCAATGATGACATATTATGATAATATCTAAAGAACTATCCTGATTTTTCATATCCAATAGTTAATCATGATAAATTCATCTATGTTAAACCCAGATTTTAATGTATATAACCCTTTTATTAGAATGTTTAAGTATATAAAGTTGTAGGGTGATGTTTATGAGGGATTATAAAAATATTGGAATTTTTTGGGGATTTTATAAAGGTACATGGTTAGTTTATGATTATTGGAATCATTATAAATTCCCAAATAAACTATTCAAAATGATACACATGGTTCTAGGTTAGTGCACGATGAAGGAGCATAGTTTGTCCAGACTAGGCAGCCAAATAGAAGAAACTGTGCAAATATGGGTAGTGGTATTTGTCAAGGTTGGCACAAATTTTGGATAATGTGTGAGCCATACATGTGAGGTTATTACATGAGTTATTAGATGGATCAAGGTTAGTCCCTCTTTTTCCTAACTATGCATAAAACCATGAACTATTTCAAAACAAGATCTAAAAAATTGGATCAAGGTTGGGATTACGATTTGACCCTTGATTTTTCACCAAACTAATTCTAACTTGATCTTTTATCCTCCCAAAAGAAGAAGAGTCCTATCCCATTTATACATATGTGATTTGAAGGCTTCTTTTTGGTGCATGGAAGTTGGATTCTCATGGTAAGTCTTCATTCAAAGTAATTTTACGTGGATTTACTTATATATACCTCTCCCTCTCTCTATCACTATCCTTCATGGTTTCTTATATATGTGAACTTGGGGACATATATATGTCTGAATATGCCAAATATGATTATATTTGGATTTGTTTTAGTTAGGGGAATATATATAAGGTGGTTTTTTGGAGTTTCAACTAGTTTTTTGGACGTTTTCGTGCCATTTGGCATTTTATTCATGGTTTTTAATGTAGGTAGATTTACTCTCATATCCTACACTTATAATATGAACGATGTATTTCAAATTTATTTTATACTAGGAATTCTTTGCTAGATTTGTGTGAAAATCATGGTAGAAACACTATTAATTGATTATTTTTAGTTTTTGAAGAAATTGTGGAATTATTGTGTAAAATGCTTTGTGGTTTGATTTTAAAAAATGATTTTAAAATAGGATCTTTAGTTTGAATTCAGGAAAATGTTATATGGAATGATTTTAAATAAAAATATTGTTTATTGAAATGGGTTGGGAACACATGGTTTTAGCATGTGTTTGGCAATGTTTGAATGTGTTTATGTGTATTGGGATGGATATGTGCACGATATACACGCATAAAAATGTTGGTATGGATATAAAAGCGAAGTACCCCTATCAAAATAGTTCACTAAGACACAAAATAGTGAAAGGATGATTCACCACACATGAGTATATAGAGGACCGAGTTTCATTAATGGATGGAGTTGTGGATATGTGGAATGGAATGGATTATTCCAAAATTGAGTTTAAGAAATTGTCATATAGATTGTTTTGTTGTTCTCCCGAGAATAACGATTTTTTGGAAAACCTTTGCATGAAAAACTATTTTCTATTCTTATATAAATTGTTTTAATGTGTTTTATCAAATTTTTTTATATAAATATTATAACATGTTCAATCCTAGTGTCGTGAGTAGGGAAGCCATTTAGGGAAATCCTACAACGTTTCATTAGTCAACACTTCTTTGAAAATTTACCAATTTTCAAGATGTTTTTTATTAGTACATTTGAAACGGTAAAGATGCACATATTGTAACACCCCAGGTAAATAAAGAAGATTACATTTTCACATTTATCCATATTTGTGAATAAAATATTAATATAACTTTAAAGGGGACGCTATGCTCGATGGCGTACCCAATACACAACAACGAGTTTCTTGGGAATCTTACGTTGCACTATAATAATAAAATAATATTATTTTAAATGGTATTTAACGCATAGCAGTTGTAATGGTGGGAATGAACAAAACTAATTACAAAATGATTATATATTTTTTTCAAATATTTTTACTTTTTACAATAAATGTTAGAGGATTAAAAATGAGAATGAATCCAATTTTAAGCGTAACCATTCTAATATTGTTCAAAAGGACGATTAACCACATTTTGATGACGAACCTCTTTTAAATCCACTTTTTTACAATTTTATGTGTTATATTTGACAAAATAAAATTCTTTTTTAGAATCGGGACATCAAAATTTACATTATGTAAATTGTTGGTATTTTTCCGATAATGTTCATTTTTTAATGAATAGTAAAAAATGTTGTATTTTTAATCAAAACCTCTTTTTAATATAATTTATTTATATGATTATATTATCTTTTTAATTTGTTTTAAAGTCCAATTATAATATATTTTTATGATTTAATCCAATGGTGGTCATTAGAATTAATTTCACTTTGAATTTGGACTTAAACTAGTGTCAATCTTTTAATAGATATTGTTTCTTAAAAACACGCTATTGGTTTTGAAAGAGGGGATTAATTATTAAGTTAATTAATGGAACATATATGTTTCGAATTTTTTAAAATAGAAATCATTTTTTAATTTGGAATATCAAATATTGCTTAGGGTGAATTTTTGGTATATTTCTGAAAAACTTCAATTTTTGATGAATAGTGAAACCACTAAGTGGTAGTTAAAGAAACTGATTTTTCATTTAAATGAAAATTTTCCACTTCTCTGATTTGATTATCAAAAATCCGACATATATGGTTGTCATTAAGAAATAAAATTTGGTTCAATGAGATTAAAATAATTTTTTAGCTGAATAGTAACTTTTAAGTTTTAATCACGATTAGAGGTAATTAGTGTAGTTTAAGGTAAAAATAATGTTTCAATACTATTAAATGACCTAGAAACATGTCCTACCCTAATTTAATGAGTCATGTCAGATCAAGACAATCCATAGGTCAACCTGGGGACCCCATGGAGCCACTTTTGTTGGAAAATGACATAAATACCTTTTTATTTAAAGTTAAAATTAAAATGTCACAAACATGTGTTGTTTTTCTAAAACAATTTTAATATGGGGTCATACAAGTAATATTTTTGACTATAAATATTCATTATAAATATAAAACTATTTCCTACATCATGATAATTTTTTTTATAATTTTTAGACACTAAAAAAAATTAATTATATATGACACCATGTTGATGCAGCGATTATATCATTATTTATCGATTTAAATAAAATGAAAAGATAATGTAAAATATAAGACCTAAACTTGTCAAAAACTTATTGGATGGGTGTATTTAAAAACCATATCACCTTATCCTCGAAATATATCCTTTTGGGACCTTTAAAATCCTAAAATCATTTTATAATAAAGTAATATTTTATAACATTCCAAGAGTGCCCCTCCTTTTCTCTTATAAAAGGACCCCACCTCTACCACCATACACACAACTCTCAAGCCTTTTTCTCGGCCAAACCCTGCCCATTTAATCTCTCCAAATCCCTCTCTTAATCATTGAAGCCTCACATTGGGCATAATCCTTTCCAAGGAATCCTTTGAGCTCAAATCAAAGAGAGTTACCCGATTTATAGGTAATGTCTTCCGTTGTGTTCTTTTGTTTTATTTTTCTTCTCCAAACCCCTAAACTGTTTTTATTTATTTATTTTGTATCAACAACAGTATCTTCAATATACTAGGATGTTGTTATGAGGAGTATTAGAGCTACACTAACACACACCTCCGTCTAATGGTTAATGAACATATTGTTTATGTGGATGGCGAATTACAGCCTCACGAAATGATTATTGTTCTATCTTCTCATACCACCTCTCATGGTGGCCATTAGGATGGCACTATATTTATTTATGATATATATTATATTTATTTAATATCTATGCTTCTGTATTTTATATTTAATACATACCTGTATGCTTTCCATGTTGTGAAAATTGGATAATTTCATTTGAGGAAGTGCGGACTACCGCCCCCTCAAGTGATGTGACTCATTCATGCAATACATGGAATGTATAAAGAATGAAATTGATGAACTTATGTGATCCATATAACATATATATTGTACTGTAATTATAATATATATATATATATATATCTCATCTATTTTAATTCCATTAATGTGCCAAAGAAATGAAAGTAGCATTCATGCGTATGTACGACTTACCGTCTCCATGAACGGTACATTTCGTTTCTTATCTCCCAATGTTATGTAATATTATAAGTACATATATATAATGTATATATATGTAATATATTACATCTAAATTATGGATATAATTCTGGAATTATAATATATATATCTCTCATTTTTTTAATTCCATTAATATGACAAAAAAGGAAAGTAGTGTTCATGCGTATGTACGGCCTACCGTCTCCATGAATGGTGCCTGTAATTTTTTATCTCCAAATGATATGGAATAGTATAAAATGAATATATAATGGATATATATGATATTTAAAACATCAATACTATTATGGATATGATGTACCTATAACTACATGGAAAATTATTTTCTAACAAGTTCGATTTTTACTCATGTACCGAATATCGACAAAAACGTCTGATATGAACTCGCTTTATTAACCAATTATTATAACCTTATAATATGTGATATTAACTGAATAATAATATTTAAAGTAGGTCTTTATGAAAGTATAAATTTACAAAATTTTATTATTCATTAGATTAATGAACGATCGAGTCTTGTCGGACACGAGGTAAGGGAACCTACCCCTCTCTTTCTTTTTAAGTACACTCTTTAATGTCATTCCTTTTAAGCTAATATTTCTTATGATTGGGTTGTTATTTTATATTACTCTTACTGTAATTTTTATGTTCATATTATGAGAGACCCTATTTTCTCTCATCAATCCATTTTGGTTGTTTAAATAGGCGCCGTTAGGCTACCGAAATTTCGTAAGGGGCTTTTTATCTCACTTTGTGTTTTCGTGAGATTCATGATACATTTTCCAATATACCTTTTTTTTGGTTTATGTACTTTCCACTATTCTAATATTTGTGTAACATAATTCCGTTTATAATTATATACATCAATGTTGTATAGTCCTTCTTTCATGGGGTGTACGTTTCGAAAGATACCCAAATCGGTAAGGAAACCATTCACCCTCCTCTTTTTAAAAGAATTTTTTGTTATGTCTTTTAATTTTCATCTTATTATATGGGGATATGTACTTATATATCCTTATTTACATAAGTTTTATGTCCAAGTGATGAGATACCCTTTATCTCTCTCATCAAGTCTTTTTCTAAAATTTTATGTGACGCTGTTAGGCTGTCAAGGGAACTCTTAACCCAATTTCGATTTCTTTGGGTTCAACATGTAGTTATTGAATATGAAATCCTTTGAACATGTATGAATGTCCTTTGATTGTTTTACACTAAATATCCAATTATATTGGGTGTATTTAAATTTGTCACAATAATTATGAGATTGATTAATACTTAATTTAAGGATACCATCTTTATAATGGATGTCATCTCAATTTACATTTCCATTGTGACATCATTGTTGTTATGCACTAATTCAGTCTTATATGTTGTACATAATGTCCTTTGGAATATTATATCATGAATACCTTTATTCTCATGATATTATAATGTTTTGATTAAATGTTATTCCTCAATTATTGTATTCAAGTGTCTCTCATTTTGTTAAAAACCCTTTAACTAAAATATCGTTTTAAATGTTTTAATGATTTATTCATATAAATATTTCTCATTAATATCAAAGTTTTCAAAATGGTTTTAAGGATTTATTTATATGGATATTAATGGTTTAAAATGTTAAAAGATTCAATGTGGTATGTGTAACACTCCAAGCTTCCACGGTACACTTCTCTTTGAATAATACAGTAGCGTGTGTTGTACACAACTACGAGTTCTAACACACACCACAACTAATCAAAGTAGCCGTTATGAATAGTAATACCCAATTTTTAAAATTATAGAAATTTTATATTTCAAAATGGACTTCATTTTTGTATTTGTAATATCGAAATTAGCCTATGTTGAATTTTGGTATTTTTCTGAGAACTTCCAATTTGTTTTGAATAGTGAAAAATACTTAAAAACAACTTTTTTAATAAAAATAATTTATAGTGATAAATTATAATATTTAGTGGTTTTAAAGTATAATTAGAATATATTTTTACCATTTTTTCCAATGGTGTTCATTAGAATTAATTTCAATTTGAAATTGGACGTAAACAATTGTCAATCTTTTGATATATATTGTTTCTTAAAAACACGCTATTTGTTGTGACAGCGGGAATTAATTATAAAATTAATTAATGCAACTTATATGTTTGGAAATTTTTAAAATAGAAATCATTTTTGGATTCGGAATATCAATTATAGGTTAGGGTGATATTTTGGCATTGTTCTGAAAAACATCAATTTTTGATGAACAGTGAAACCACTAAGTGGTAGTTAAATAACTGATTTTTGTTTAAATGAAATATTACCACTTCTGTGATTTGATTTTGAAAACTCTAACATAAATGGTTGTCATTAGGAAGTAAAATGTTGTTCAATGGGATTAAAATAATTTTTTGGTGAATAGTAACTTTTAAGTTTAATTAATCGCGATTAAAGGTAATTAGTGAAATTTAAGGTAAAAATTATATTATAAAATTATGAAAATACCTTTACACTTGTCCTACCCCTATTGTATGTGTCATGGACGACAAAGAGAATCCATGGGTCAACTTGGAGATCCCATGGAGCCACTTTGGTAGGAAAATGACATAAATAACTTTTATTTAATGTTAAAATAAAAATGTCACAAACAGAAGTTGTTTTACTAAAACAATTTTTAAATGGGATCATACATGTCATATTTTTGACTATAAATATTAATTATAAATCTAAAAATATTTCATACATCATGATATTTTTTTTATAATTTCTATACATTAAATAAATTAAATTATTTATGACACCATGATGATGCAGCTATTACATCACTAATTAACGATTTAAATAAAATGAAATGATAATGTAAAATACAAGGCTTACACATGTAAAAAACCTATTGGATGGGTATATTTAGAACCCTTATCACCTTATCCTTGAATTATATTAGTTTGGGACCTTTGAAATCCGAAAATCATTATATAATAAAGTAACTTTTCATTACATTCCCAGAGTACCCCTCCTCTCCACTTATAAAAGGCCCCCACCACTACCACCTTACTCACACTTTCAAAGCCTTTTGGCTCAGACAAACTCTGCCCAAATACTCTCCCAAATTCCCTATCTTACTACTAGAAGCCTCAATTTGGGCAAAATTCTTCCCAAGGAAGCCTTTGGCTCAAATCAAAAAAGAGTTACCCGATTTTAAGGTAATGTGTCCTCTTATGTTATTTTGTTTTAATTTGCCTCTCCAACCCCCTAAACTCTTTTTATTCATTTCTTTTGTAACAACACCAGTATACTCAATATACTAGGATTTTTTTATAAGAATTATTCGAGCTACACTTACACACACCTACATTTAATGGTTAAAGAACATAATGTTTCTGTGGATGGCACGAAACGATGATTGTTCAACACTCATATAACACCTTCAAAGGTGGCCATTAATATGTCAATATATTTATATATATGATATATAATATATTTATGTTTTAATTAAGGTTCGGTATTTTTCATTTATGGCATACCTTTATTGTTTCCATTATGGGTAAACACGATATTTTCATTTTCGGAAATGTGGACTACCGCCCCCTCAAAGTGATTTGAATCGTTAATCCCATATATGGGATGTATAAAGGATGGATTAAATGATATTATATATGATATTATACTGGAATTATAATATACCTTTATATCATTATTATTTCATTAAATACGAAATAGAAATTAAAGTAGCGTTCATGCGTACGTACGGCTTACCATCTCCATGAACGGTGCATTTCATTTCTTATCTCTAAACGTTATGGAATATTATAAATGAATGTATATACTGGATATATATGAGATATATGATATCTATATCATGAATATAATTTTGAATATAATGGATATATCACCACATGAACAACTTGTAATTATAAGAAGTTTATTTTTGACTCAAGTACAAAACATCGACAAAATGACCGTTATTAACTTAAATAAATACATAATGTTCATAACATGGTAATAAGTGATATAAAAGGAATAAAAAACTTTAAAAAGGTTCTTAATCAATTATAAATTAACTCTAGTTTATTATTCAGGAGGTTAAAGAACGGTCGAGTCAAGACAGGACGCAAGGTAAGGGAATTTCTTAACCCAATTTCCATTCTTTGGGTTAATCTCCTACTTTCAAATTATGTCATGATATTATTATGTTCTATCTTGTATTTGTAATTTCTTTATGTGTACTTATAGTGAATACACATAATAGATCTATTTTATTTTAAAAATGATCTTTTTAAGGACTTCGTCTCAATCTCCTTTCATTGAGGCATATTTGGTTTTATACACAACATTCTTTTGTACGGTGTATAAACCCCTTTGAATTTTACGTTTATTCAAAATGAATCTTTTTTATACGAAGCATTTTACTAAAAACAAAAAGGGAATGTTTTTCTTTCCGTACATATATGGCGACAACTATTTCTCCACCACCGTGACCATTATTTGAGCTTCGGCTTCCTCTACAAGCCATCACTTTTTTTAATGAAAAATAAATACAAAGTTTTAACTTTCTTTTATTTTGGTATTGAAAATGGTTTTGAAAGCGTTTTTATTATACCCATGTGTTGTATTGATATCTTGTGATTGAAATGTGGAAATTTTATGTTTCCTTTATGCATGTTTTATGTGATACGATTATGTTATGGTTTATGATATGTTTAAACCTGTTCATATGATGAATGCATTGGACTAAATAAGTGATGGGTGGAGCCCGCTATATCTCCTAGATGCATCAATAGGTCTTATGAGAAAAAACTAGTGTCTTGGCATGAGGCCTTGGAAAAATCTTATTTGTAGTCTTGGAACGAGGCCTTGGCTACGTGGTTATGATAGTCTGGCATTATGAATTCCATCATTATGAAAGTGGTTATTGATATATCATGGGATTATTCGACCAGTAGAATATCCATGTGAATAAGTAAATGGAATTATTTCATTTTACTTTTTCCATTTTATGCTGAAGTTCAAGTTTAAAAGGATTTTTTTTGTCATGCATTGCCTTAAATGTTTATGTTTATTTATGAAAGATTCCGCTATATTGTTATCCTTACTGATCATCTGAGCTCACCCCTTTCAGTGTTTTAATATTTTCCCAGATGTAAAGAAGTATTTTATGAATGACCTACAGGGATAGTCTAAAGAGGATATGAGTGTGGACTATGTAGACTATGTTATTGTAGTTTTTCACTTTGTGATGTAATGTAACATTTATGAATGTATCTAGTGTTTCCAAGGCTACTAAACTAATCGGTCTTTGGAGACTTGATTTTTGTGATCATGCCAATGTTAAGAAGTAATGCACCGACTCTGGGTAGCTGGGGTCGGGGCGTTACAGTTGGTATCAGAGGCAGTTTAGTACTAACCTTGGAAGCTAGATTTAGATAAACTCTGATTAGAGCACATAGCCCGAAGATATAATTTGAGGATTAGTATAGAAGAAATTCCTAGAATTTTGGTATTGTAGAGATGTTGTGTGTTTTCCGAGTAATACATCCCTATCTTGATACAAGTAGGTAGAGGCGGCTCTGGCACAGATGTACCTAGGGGTAAATCCCGACAACACCTCTTTGAGCTAGACTCGAACGGGAACTGGTGCACGACAAAGGGCCTTGCTGCACTCATGGTTACAACACTCCCGGGGGATATTCTTAGGATAATTATCATTTTCTTTACAAACCACTATTAAGGGTTATGAGTATATAATTCCTCAAAGAAAACATTTTTATGGATAATATCCATAAATAGTTCAATTTATATTAAGTATCTTACAAGTATGGAATTATGTATTTTGATTCATAAACTAATATAGTTTATGCCATTGTTTAGAAATGGTGCCTAGTGGAAGGAATGGAAACCGTATCAATGCACACACTCCGTGTAGGGATTTCCCTCCTGCTCAAGATAATTATTGTGGATCTGAAGATACAACTAGTGCTGATCAACTTATTACCATACTGGGACAACTCACTCAGGTTATGAATGATAACCTTACTCGTATGGAGCACCCTGATCCTCAACGTGGAGGATCAATGTTAGACCACTTCATGAGGCAACAACCACCGGCATTTAATGGATGTAAAAATCCATTAGTACCTGAGCAATGGATAAACTCCTTAGAGAAAATATTCCACGCCTTGGGGAGTTGAGAAAGGGAGAAGGTTGTCATGGCAGTCTACCGCCTCACTAGAGATGACGATCAGTGGTGGTCGCTGATTCAAAATACAAAGGAAGATGATGAAGTATCGAATATGGAATTGAGGGAGTTCAAAGAGATTTTCTTAGAAAAATATTTTCTTTGTGACCATCGAGCTGATATGGAAAGGCAATTTATGAGTCTGAGACAAAAGGAGGATGAGAATGTCACAAAGTATGAGGCCAACATTACAAGGATAGCGAGACAAGGGGCAGATTATATTTGTAACCCATGAAGTAATATTGATCGTTTCTTTAATGGGTTAAAAACATTTCTCCGTCGAGCATTAGTCGCACAAACCTTCTCGTCATATGAAGATATTGTCTCATGTGCTATCAAGATGGAAAAGTAATTATCTAAGTCTTATGAATTTAAAGCAAAGAATGAAAAGAAGAGATCTTCTGATCAATCTGGAAATGGAAATAAGGGGAAGAAGGGAAGAGTTGAATATCACTCCTGCAATAAATGTGGAAAGAAACACCCTGGTACATGCTTGAAGGGAATGGGAGTCTGTTACAAGGGTGGTGAAAAAGGCCACCATGCTCATGATTGCAAGGGAAAGAAAGTTGCTGTCAATGTGGAATTCTATAATTGAAGAGAGATTGGACATTATGCAAATGAATGTCCTAAGAGTCAGGGGAACTTACCTCATAAGAGGCCAAGGGATCAAGGCCAAGCTTATGCTATCACTACTGCTGAGGTTGAAGCTCCGAAAGACGTGGTGGCATGTAATTTAATGGTTTCCTCAAGTTTAGAAAATGCATTATTTGATTCTGGATCATCACATTGTTTCATATCTTCCCAGTTTACTAAGAAAATTAGATATTTCTAATTTGATTTAACAAGATAATTGTCAGTCAATACTCCTAAGGGATGTATTATTGAAACAATGTTTTGTGAATCAGTCCCCATCAGAGTACTTAACTATTCTTTATCCACTGATCTCATTGTCATACCTATGATTGAGTTTGATATAATCCTTGGTGTGGATTGCCTTTCGGACTATGATGCAAAGATTTATTGTAAGAAAAAGGAGGTTACGATTTTTGATGATGATGATAATGAACACCTTATTTTTAGAGCAGAATCGTCACCACCTAATTCTTATTTAGATCCACCCCCAGTAGCTCAACTATATTCAATTATTGGGGAGGAAGAGAATGAAATAACTGAGGGTGAGGTAAGTAATGTTCAAATAAAGGATGTACCTATTGTGAAAGAATATGAAGATGTGTTTCCGAAAGATTTACCTGGACATCCTCCAGAACGAGAAGTTGAGTTTTCTATTGATTTAATTCATGGATCAAGGCCTATATCAACGACCCCTTATAGGATGGCCACCGTGGAATTAGTTGAACTAAAGAAACAACTAGAGGAATTGAGTAATAAGGTATTTATTCGCCCTAGTGTTTCTCCATGGGGAGCCCGTGTCCTTTTTGTTATGAAGAAAAATGGATCTATGAGGTTGTGCATTGACTACAGGGAGATCAATGCTATAACAATAAAGAACAAGTATCCCCTACCTTGCATTGATGATTTATTTGACCAATTGCATGGAGCTCAATACTTTTCAAATATTGACCTTCGATCTGGATACCATCATTTGTGTGTGAAGAAGGAAGACATTCCGAAGATAGCATTTCGAACAAGGTACGAGCATTACGAGTTTATAGTAATGCCTTTTGGATTGACTAATGAACCTTCTGTATTCATGAATTTAATGAATAGAGTTTTCAAGGAATATGTAGATGATTTTCTGGTGGTATTTATTGATGACATCTTGGTGTACTCCAAAAGCTACAAAGATCATGAAAATCACTAGCGCATTATCTTGAAGACTCTTAGAAGGCATGAATTATATGGGAAGTTTTGCAAGTGTGAATTCTGGCTTCAAGAGATTTCCATTCTTGGCCGCATTGTCTCTAAGGATGGAATTTCCATTGATCCTTCTACGACCAAGGCAATCCATGAATGGCTAGCACCGACGAGTATAACTGAGGTACGCAACTTTATTGTTTTGTCAGGTTATTATCGAAGTTTTGTCCAGAATTTTGCCCGATTGGCTAACCTATTAACGAAGCTTACACGTAAAGGGGTTAAATTTTTCTAGAAAAAATATTGTAAATAATGTTTTGAAGAACTGAAGAAAAGATTAGTCAATGCTCCATTATTGACTCTACCATCAGGGAATGATGGGTTTTTTATTTATAGTGATGCATCGATGAAAGGACTTGGTTGTGTACTTATGCAGAATGATAGGGTTATTTCCTATGCATCATGACAGCTAAAAATTCATGAGAAAAACTATCCTACTCACGATATCGAGTTAGCTGTTGTAATCTTTGCCTTGAAAATATGGAGACATTATCTCTATGGTGAAAGATGTGAGATATATACCGATCACAAGAGTTTAAAATATATTTTCTCACAAAAAGAACTCAACATGAGGCAAAGGCGATGGCTTAAACTACTCAAGGATTATGATTGCACAATACACTACCACCCATGGAAGGCAAATAAGGCTGCAGATGCTTTGAGTAGAAAAGATCATGGAGTTTTGAACATGATGAGAGTGGAAAGGGAAACCCATTTTCATGGATCTAGTAAAGAAGGATATGGGAATCAACATGTTGGGTGAAACATCAAAAAAAATTCAAATGGTTGCCAAAACATCTTTACTAGAAGGGATAAAGTGTTCTCAGGCCAATGATGAAGAGTTGAGGAAGAAGATTGAAGCCGTGAATGATGGGAGATTGAGGGACTTTGTGTATGAAGATGGAATTTTGAAATTTGGGAGGAGACTATGTGTTCCCGATATACCAAATTTAAAGAGGGAATTGTTGGATGATGCTCAAAGTTCCAATTTCTCTATACACCATGGGAGAACTAAAATGTATAGAGATTTAGAGGGAAATTTTTGGTGGGACAACATGAAAAGGGAGATTGCCAATTTTGTGTCAAGATGTATGGTTTGCCAACAAGTGAAAGCTGGAAGGCAACATCCTGGTGGAGTATTGCAACCTCTTCACATACCTGAGTGGAAATGGGATAATATTACGATGGACTTTGTCATGGGACTACCAAATAACCCTAGAAGGAATGACGCAATATGGGTCCTTGTTGATCATCACACCAAGTCAGCACATTTTCTTGCTATAAGGGAAGATCTGCCACTTGAACGTCTAACAAGACTATATATTAATGAAGTTGTGAGACTTCATGGAGTACCCCTATCGATTGTATCAGATCATGATCCCCGCTTTACATCAAGATTCTGGAAAAGTCTTCAGAAGGCCTTGGATACTGAACTTCGTTTGAGCACTGCTTACCACCCTCAAACAGATGGACAATCAGAAAGAACTATTCAAACCTTAGAAGAAATGTTGAGATCATGCTCACTTGACTTTCAAGGAATGTGGGATCAATATTTACCTCTGGTGGAACATTCCTACAACAATAGCTTCCATTCAAGTATTCAGATGGCACTATATGAAGCATTATATGGAATGAGATGTGGCACACCAACCTTTTGGGATGACGTTGGTGAAAGAAAACTTGTAGGCCTAGAACTGGTGGAGGAAACGATGGAAAAAGGTGAAAGTAATCCAAAACCACATCAAAGCAGCTCAAAGTAGGCAGAAGAGCTATGCCGAAAACCGAAGGAAGGATTTGGAATTTCAGGTAGGAGATCATGTTTTCTTGAAGGTATCTCCATGGAAGGGAGTTATAAGTTTCGGTAAGAAGGGTAAATTGATTCCCAGGTACATCAGACCCTTCGAAATTCTAGAACGAATTGGGGCTACAGCTTACCGTTTGACAATGCAGCCAAGTCTCTCCAAAGTTCATGATGTATTCCATGTATCATTGCTGAGAAAATACATGCCTGACCCAATGCATGAACTCACCTATGAGGAATTAGAACTGGAACCCGATCTGTCTTATTGTGAAGAGCCCGTCTGGATTCTTGATAAAAGAGAACTAGTGCTGAGAAATTGGACGACTCGTCTGCTAAAATTTATATGGAGAAACCATAAGATGGGGGAGGCAACGTGGGAACTTGAGGAACTTATGATGAAGAATCACCCGAGTCTTTTTATACAGTAATATTATATGAAATTTCGAGGAAGAAATTATTTGGAGAGGAGAATGTAACACTCCAAGCTTCCACGGTACACTTCTCTTTAAATAATACAGTAGTGTGTGTTGTACGCAACTTCGAGTTCTAACACACACCACAACTAATCAAAGTAGCCGTTATGAATAGTAATACCCACTTTTTAAAATTATAGAAATTTTTTATTTCAAAATGGACATCATTTTTGTATTCATAATATTGAAATTAGCCTATTTTGAATTTTTGGTATTTTTCTAAGAACATCCAATTTGTTTTGAATAGTGAAAAATTCATAAAAACAAATTTTTTAATCAAAATAATTTATAGTGATAAATTATACTATTGACTGGTTTTAAAGTATAATTAGAATATATTTTTACCATTTTATCCAATGGTGTTCATTAGAATTAATTTCACTTTGAAATTGGACATAAACAATTGTCAATCTTTTGATATATATTGTTTCTTAAAAACACGCTATTTTTGTGACAACTGGAATTAATTATAAAATTAATTAATGCAACTTATATGTTTGGAATTTTGAAAAATAGACATCATTTTTGGATTCGGAATATCAATTATAGCTTAGGGTGAAATTTTGGCATTGTTCTGAAAAACTTCAATTTTTGATGAATAGTGAAACCACTAAGTGGTAGTTAAATAAATGATTTTTCATTTAAATGAAATATTACCACTTCTGTGATTTGATTTTCAAAAATCCAACATACATGGTTGTCATTAGGAAGTAAAATTTGGTTCAATGATATTAAAATAATTTTTTGGTGAATAATAACTTTTAAGTTTAATTAATCGCGATTAAAGGTAAATAGTGAGATTTAAGGTAAAAAATGAAATTATAAAAATACGAAAATACCTTTACACATGTCCTAACCCTATTGGATGTGTCATGGCCGACCAAGAAAATCCATGGGTCAACTTGGGGACCCCATGGAGCCACTTTGGTAGGAAAATGACATAAATAACTTTTATTTATAGTTAAAATAAAAATGTCACAAACATAAGTTCTTTACTAAAACAATTTTTAATTGCGGTTATACAAGCCATATTTTTGACTATAAATATTAATTAGAAATATAAAAAGATTTTCTACATCATGATATTTTTTTTATAATTTTTAGACATTAAATAAATTAAATTATTTATGACACCATGATGTTGCAGCGATTACCTCATTAATTAACGATTTAAATAAAATGAAAAGATAATGTAAAATCCAAGGCTTACACTTGTCAAAAACATATTGGATGAGTATATTTCGAACACTTATAACCTTATCCTATAATTATATAAGTGTGGGTCCTTTAAAATCCGAAAATCATAATATAATAAAGTAACATTTCATTACATTCCAAGAGTGCCCCTCCTCTCCACTTATAAAAGGACCCCACCACTACCACCTTACTCACACATTCAAAGACTTTTGGCTCGGCCAAACTCTTCCCAAATACTCTCCCAACTTCCCTTTCTTACTCCTAGAAGCCTCACTTTGGGAATAATTCTTCCCAAGGAAGCCTTTGGCTCAAATCAAAAAAGAGTTACCCGATTTTAAGGTAATGTGTCCTCTTATGTTATTTTGTTTTAATTTGATTCTCCAACCCCATAAAATCTTTTTATTAATTTCTTTTTTAAAAAAACAGTATCCTAAGTATACTAGGATGTTGTTATAAGAATTATTCGAGCTACACTTACACACACCTACATCTAATGGTTAAATAACATACTGTTTCTGTGGATGGCGAATTTCTGCCTCACGAAACGATGATTGTTCAACACTCATATAACACCTTCAAAGGTGGCCATTAAGATGTAACTATATTTATATATATGATATATAATATTTTTATGTTTTACTTAAGGTTCTGTACTTTTCATTTATGTCATTCCTTTATTGTTTCCATTATGGGTAAACACGATATTTTCATTTTAGGAAGTGCGGACTACCGCCCCCTCAAAGTGATTTGAATCGTTAATCCCATATGTGGGATGTATAAAGGATGGAGTAAATGATATTATATATGATATTATACTGGAATTATAATATACCTTTATATCATTATGATTTCATTAAATACGAAATAGAAATGAAAGTAGCGTTCATGCGTACGTACGGCTTACCGTCTCCATGAATGGTGCATTTCATTTCTTACCTCTAAACGTTATGGAATATTATAAATGCATGTATATACTAGATATATATGAGATATATGATATCTATATCATGAATATAATTATGAATATAATTTATATATCACCACATGAACAACTTGTAATTATAAGAAGTTTATTTTGGACTCAAGTACAAAAGATCGACAAAACGACCGTTATTAATTTAAATAATTACATAATGATCATAACATAGTAATAAGTGATATAAAAGGAATAAAAAACTTGAAAAAGGTACTTAAGAAATTATATATTAACTCTAGTTTATTATTCAGGAGGTTATAGAATTGTCGAGTCAAGAAAGGATGCAAGGTAAGGGAATTTCTTAACCCAATTTCCATTCTTTGGGTTAATCTCCTACTTTCAAATTATGTCCTGATATTATTATATCCTATCTTGTATTTGTACTTTCTTTATGTGTACTTATAGTGAATACACATAATAGATCTATTTTATTTTAAAAATGATCTTTTTATGGACTTCGTCTCAATCTCCTTTCATTGAGGCATATTTGGTTTTATACACAACATTCTTTTATACGGTGTATAAACCCCTTTGACTTTTACATTTATTCAAAAGGAATATTTTTTATATGAAGCGATTTACTAAACGAAAAAAAGGGAATGTTTTTCTTTCTGTTCATATGCGGCAACAACGACTTCTCCACCGCCATGACCATTATTTGAGTTTCATCTTCCTCTACAAGCCATCACTATTTTTTAATGAAAAATAAATACAAAGTTTTAAAATTCTTTTATTTTGGTATTGAAAATTGTTTTGAAAGCGTTTTTATTATATCAATGTGTTGAATTGATATCTTTTGATTGAAATGTGGAAATATTATGTTTCCTTTATGCATGTTTTATGTGATACGATTATGTTATGGTTTATGATATGTTTAAACCTATTCATATGAGGAATGCATTGGACTTAATAAGTGACAGGTGGAGCCTTCTATAGCTCCTCGATGCATCGGTAGGTCTCATGAGACAAACTAGTGTCTTGGAATGAGGCCTTGATAAAATCTTATTTTTAGTCTTGGCACGAGGCCTTGGCTACGTTGTTATGATAGTCTGGCATTATGCATTCCATCATTATGAAAGTGGTTATTGATATTGCAAGTGATTATTCGACCAGTAGAATATCCATGTGAATAAGTAAATGGCATTATTTCATTTTAATTTTGCCATTTTATGCTGAAGTTAAAGTTTAAAAGGCATTTGTTTTAGTCATATATTTCCTTAATTTTTTATGTTTATTTATGAAAGCTTCTGCTATATTGTTATCCTTACTGAGCATCTGAGCTCCCCCCTTTCAATGTTTTAATATTTTCCAGGATGCGAAGAATTATTTTATAAATGACCTGCATGGATAGTCAGAAGAGGATATGAGTGTGGACTATGGAGACTATGTTATTGTACTTTTTCACTTTGTGATGTAATGTATCATTTATGAATGTTTCTAGTGTTTCCATTGATACTAAACTAATCGGTCTTTTGAGACTTGATCTTCTGTGATCATGCCAATGCTACGAAGTAATGCACCAACTCTGTGTAGCTGGGGTCGTGGCGTTACAGTATGGGACACTATGATTTAAAAATCCCTTTATTTAATTTTTTAAATAGTTTTGAAAATGGTTTTTAAAATTGATTCATTATTTAAATATCTTTAAATGTTATATTGTTATTGTAATGTGGGAATGTTATACTTCCTCTATGCTTAAGTTATGTTCTATGATTACGTTATGGTTCTTGGGCATTTTTTATGAAGACGGGTGGTTCCATGATAAACTAAGGGCGGGTGAGCCCGATATTGCTCTCCAATGCATTGGGTAATGCGAAGGGGTTAAAAGTTAAGGTTTCTCTGAAGAGATTTAGGGAATATACGGTGATAGGTATTACAAACGTAACCAAGAGGGTTACTCCCTACGTATGAATGTTATGAATGCCTCAAGTTACCTTTATCCCTTATGATTTATTTATTTTATTCATGATTTGATGAGGTATTTTAAAGTGCTTATGTTTTATGAGTAAAGTATGATTTCATTAATTCTCATGTATACATGTACTCATGTTTCCTTTCCATATTTTTATATCCTTTATTGTACTTTTTATGCTCATCCCAATTTTTTTGAAATGTTTTACATAGGAAATAAAGATGAATAGGGTCAAGGATAGGATCAAGAAAATACATGCTATCTAAAACATGGAACTAGACATGTTTCTTTTAAGAGTTTTTTTATTTATGGAAACTTAGTAGAAGTGTTTATTTTGTTATCTTGTGAGATGTAATAGTTATGTCCTAATTATATAAAACTCTAAACCTGAAAAGATCCTCAATGTGAATTATTCATTTAATTCAATATTATGTAAGGTTAAAGGTCGGGCCTTATAGTTGGTACCAAAGGTCGGTTTAGATAACTTTAGAGGTTAGGGTATTCTCTAAGCATAAGTGACATTACCATAATGGCTAGGACTTCAGAAGGAGTCTTGGTTTTAGATAAAGTGAATGAGTAAGTACATCTTAGTGTTTTTCGTCCTCATTAGTACATGATGGTTTTTTTGATATACTCACACTGTCTTTTTTGGTTTTTGTAAATGGATAGATCTAGCAGGCACCAAAGTGACAATGGGTTTGATGGAAACTGTGGTGGTTCTCTGATTAAGAGACCGGATGAAATGGGGCATTCAATGAGGAAACTCGTGGTTGTTCTAAACCAACTATCAAGGAGTCATGATCAACCACTTGAACCTTGGTATGTTCTGTAATGCATCATGTACTAGATGAACAATCGATGTGGAAGTTCAGGTAATAATTATGAAGGCTACCATTAGGGTTTATATGATCCTTACTTTTGAGGTAATTATGGGTTATTATATATTATGATGGAAAATGAAAGTTATGGGATAAAATTGAGGTTAAAATATGTTATGATTATTTTTGAAGATTTTATCTCGTTTTGGGGAATGTTTTAAGAATTATATAGTTTTGGAAAAAGGACAACACGCAGACCGTGTGACAACCCGTCACGTCGGACAAAGCTGCGGGAATCGAACCCACAACCAAAGTGCAACTGGTATTTATCGCCTACCACTAGTCTACATGAAGTCATTGGTTAGTTTGACTAATTATTTTTAGTTAGATGATTTTAGGAATCAAGAGTAAGCTTATTTTGGGTTATCTATGTAAATGACTAACCTATCATGGAGGATATGTGATTAGGTTAATTACTTTTCAATATGAGAATTTAAGAGCAACTGATGTTATTTGGAGTTAAAAGTTAATTTGTAACATGGATGACTATGTGATTAAATCCTTCAAATATTTGGGTTTCAATCTTAGTTTGGTTTACTTTGAAGATTTTTGTGGACAATTGTTTATCGAATGGTCTTCGTTGATCTTGGGGTTTTTTTTGGACAAATTTTGGAGATTAAGAATAGATTTTCTTTTTATAAAGGATTATACTTTTTTGGATTATCTGATCTCATACAAACAATTTTGGTTTTGGATTTTGTCTAAAGTCATGGGAAATATATAGTTCTCTTTTTTGGATTAGCTGATTCTCAATATGTTGATTATAGCTCTCTTAATGTAAACAAGTCTTCCTAAATACTCATCATTTGGGGAAAGAATGAGTTTGTGTAAGAAATCTAGTAAAAGTTAAATGTCAACATGACAAGTAAGTATGTTTCCTTAAGATCAAAAATAAATTCCTCAATGAGAAGAAAATTAAATCAAAAATGTTTTCTATTAACTTTTCCTACTGGGAAATCGAATACCGTTTAACCCACCACAAGATTGTGATTTTCTTGTGGTTAACTTTCTCCAAAACATGTTTACTATCAATCTCCATCAGGACATAACCCTTTGTTTTCTCCTCCATATCCATATTTTCATACTTGGAATCCTAGTATAGGTTAACTTGGCTGACCTTTGTACTTCTCGTTCTTTATTTTAATGTGATAGTTTTACTGACTCTTGTTCTGATGTGGGATTTTCAATGAAGTTTCAAGACCAATTTTAAAATTGTCAGGACGGAATTCCCAAAAGCGGGGAAGGATGTAACACCCCAGGTAAATAAATAATAAGAAATTTTCACATTTATACATATTTTTGAATAAAATATTAATATAACTTTAAATGGAACGCTATGCTCGATGGTGTACCCAATACACAACAACGAGTTTTTTGGGAATCTTACGTTGCACTCTAATAATAAAATAATATTATTTTAAATGGTATTTAACACCTAGCAATTGTAATGGCGGGAATGAAACGAACTAACTACAAAATGATTATATATGTTTGTCAAATATTTTTACTTTTTACAATAAATGATAGAGGATTAAAAATGCAAATGAATCCAATTTTAATCGTAAACATTCTAATATTATTTAAAAGGTCGATTAACCACCTTTTGATGATGATCCTCTTTTAAATCCACTTTTTGACAATTTTATGTGTTATATCTGAAAAAATAAAATTCTTCTTTAGAATCGGGACATCAAAATTTACATTGTGTAAATTGTTGGTATTTTTTCGATAATGTTCATATTTTAATGAATAGTGAAAAATGTTGTATTTTAATTCAAAACCTCTTATTAATCTAATTTATTTATATTAATAGATTATGTTATGAATTTGTTTTAAAGTAAATTTATAATATATTTTTACAATTTAGTCCAATGGTGGTAATTGGAATTAATTTCACTTTGAATTTGGACTTAAACTAGTGTCAATCATTTAATAGATATTGTTTCTAAAAAACACGCTATTTGTTTTGACAGCCGGAATTAATTATTAAATTAATTAATGCAACATATATGTTTTGAATTTTGTAAAATCGTCTTCATTTTTGAATTTGGAATATCATATATAGCTTAGGACGAATTTTTGGTATTTTTCTAAAAAACATCAATTTTTGATCAATAGTGAAACCACTAAGTTGTAGTTAATGAAACAGATTTTTCGTTTAAATGAAACTTTGCCAATTTTGTGATTTGATTTTAAAAAATCCAACATACATTGTTGTCGTTGAGAAATAAAATGTGGTCTAATGAGATTAAAATTATTTTTTTGGTGAATAGTAACATTTAAGTTTTAATCGCGATTAGAGGTAATTAGTGTAGTTTAAGGTAAAAATAATGTTTTAATAATATAAATGACCTCGATACATGTACTACCCTCCTTGGATGAATCATGGCCGATCAATAAAATCCATGGGTCAACTTGGGGACCCCATGGAGCCACATTGGTTGGAAAATGACAAAAATACCTTTTTATTTAAAGTTAAAATTAAAATGTCACAAACGTGTGTTGTTTTACTAAAACAATTTTTACATGGGGTTATACAAGTCATACATTGGACAATAAATATTCATTAGAAATCTAAAAATATTTCCTACATCATGATAATTGTTTTATAATTTTTAGACACTAAATAAAAAAAATTATTTATGACACCATGTTGATGCAGCGATTACCTCATTATTTAACGATTTAAATAAAATGAAAAGATAATGTAAAATATAAGACCTACACTTGTCAAAAACCTATTGGATGGGTGGATTTCAAATCCTTATCACCTTATACTCTAAATATATCCTTTTAGGACGTTTAAAATCCTAAAATCATTTTTTAATAATGTAATATTTTATAACTTTCCAAGAGTACCCGCCCTTTTCTCTTATAAAAGGACCCCACCTCTACAACCATATACACTACTCTCAAGCCTTTGGCATAGCCAAACCCTACCCATTTCATCTCTACGCATCCCTATCTTAATCATTGAAGCCTCACTTTGAGTAGAATTCCTTCCAAGGAAGCCTTTGAGCTCAAATCAAATTGAGTTACCCGATTTAAAGGTAATGTCTTCCCTTGTGTTCATTTGTTTTATTTTTCTTCTCCAAACCACTAAACACTTTTTATTTATATATTTTGTAACAAAAATAGTATATTCAATATACTAGGATGTTTTTATGAGGATAATTAGAGCTACACTAACACACACCTCCATCTAATGGTTAATCAACATACTGTTTCCGTGGATGGCGAATTACTGCCTCACGAAACGATGATTGTTCTATCTTCTCATACCACCTCTCAAGGTGTCCATTATTATGTAACTATAATTATTTATGATATATATTATATTTATTTTCTCTCTATGATTCTGTATTTTTATTTAATACATACATTTATGCTTTGCATGTTGTGGAAATGCGATAATTTCATTTCAGGAAGTGTGGACTACCGCCCCCTCATGTGATGTGACTTGTTCATGTAATACATGGAATGTATAAATAAAGAAATTGATGAACATATGTAATCTATATAACATATATATATCCCATCTATTTAAATTCCTTTAATGTGCCAAAGAAATGAAAGTAGCGTTAATGCATACGTACGGCTTACCGTCTCCATGTATGGTACATTTCGTTTCTTATCTCCAAATGTTATGTACTATTATAAATACATATATATAATGGATATATATGTAATATATTAAATCTAAATTATGGATATCATTCTGGAATTAAAATATATATATCTCTATTTTTTTTAATTCCATTAATATGTCAAAAAATGAAAGTAGCGTTCATGCGTACGTACGGCCTACCGTCTCTATGAACGGTGCTTGTAATTATTTTATCTCCAAATGCTATGGAATAGTATAAAATGAATATACACTTGATATATATGATATTTGAAATATCAATACTATTATTGATATGATGTACCTATAACTACATGGAAAATTCTTTTCCAACAAGTTCGATTTTTACTCATGTACCAAACATCGACAAAAACGTCTGATATGAACTCACTTTAGTAACCAATTATTATAACCTTATAATATGTGATATTAACTGAATAATAATATTTAAAGAATGTCCTTATGAAAGTATAAATTGACCATATTTCATTACATTTAAGCTCATATTTCATATGATTGGAATGTTATTTTATATTAATCTTACTGTAATTTTTATGTTCATATGATGAGAGACCCTATTTTCTCTCATCATTCCATTTTAGAAGTTTAAATTGGCGATGTTAGGCTACCAAAATTTTGTAAGAGGCTTTTTATCTCACTTTGTGTTTTCGTGAGATTCATGCTACATTTTCCAATATTAACTTTTGAGTGGTGTATGTACTGTAAATTATTATACTCTTTGTGTAACATAATTTCTTTTATGAGTATTTACATCAATGTTGTATATTCATTCTTTCATGGGGAGTACATTTCGAAAGTTACCCAAATCGGTAAGGGAACCTTTCACCCTCCTCTTTTTAAAAGAATTCTTTTGTTATGTCTTTTAATTTTCATCTTATTATATGGGGATATGTTCTTATATATCCTTATTTACATAAATTTTATGTCCAATTGATGAGATACCCTTTATCTCTCTCATCAACTCTTTTTCTATTATTTGATGTGACGCTGTTTGGCTGTCATGGAAACTTCTTAACCCAATTTCGATTACTTTGGGTTCAACAAGTAGTTATTGAATATGTCAACTTTTGAATATGTGTGAATGACCATTGATTGTTTGACACATAATATTCACTTATATTTGGTGTATTTATATTTTTCACACATAATTATGAGATTGATTTATCCTTAATTTAAGGATACCATCTTTATAATGGATTTCATCTCAATTTAAATTTCCATTGAGGCTTCACTATTGTTATGCACCAATTCACTCTTATATGGTGTATATACTGTCCTTTGGAATATTATATCATGAATCCATTTATTGTCATGATATTATAATGTTTTTATTAAATGTTATTCCTCAATTATTGTATTCAATTGTCTCTCATTTTGGTAAAAACCCTTTAACTAAAATATCGTTTTAAATGTTTTAATGATTTATTCTAATAAATATTTTTCATTAATATCCATGTTTTCAAAATGGTTTTAAATTCTGTTGGTCTCATAGTTGAAATTATTTCTATTCTATTCTAGGTGTCAGGTTTTTTTATCGGAGTATTATTTTAGATACTTGAAATTTTGAGCATAAAATGATATAGAAAGGCATTTTATTTTGATATTCAAGATACCAAGGAGTTGGGTACGTAAGTGTTTTCCATAATATTTAATAATTTTTATCTTTTTTTCTATGAGTTTATCAAATGATATAGAAATAAAATTCTTTACAGAAATTAATTCCATATATGAGTGAGTATTCTATTTGGATTAATAATTTATTATTTTGTTCAAAAAAATTCATTATGAAAAATTTTAATGTCATTTTCAAATGTAAGATTTTGGAAAAGAAGTTCACAGTGGAATGAAAATGGTTTGATTTTCAAATGAAAGAATACAATTTTTCATGAATGGTTGAATGTGGAAATGAATGATTTTAGAAATCAGTATTATGATAGTGTGATGTTGATTTATTTGAAATATTATGAATTTATTTTATGGAGAGTGAGACTTATGATGGTTTTATCTTTTTTAAACAATTTCACCTGCTAGGAACAATAGAATCCAATCAAATAAAGTTTCTGAGAATGTGGTTTAATATGAGCCATATGTGAGCCAATAGATATTTTAGAGTGTTTTCCAATTATTTCATGTTGTAGATGGTGTGAATAGAAGGTATGATCCTAGGTAGTTGGGTCATTCCATCCAATTCAACTAGTAGAATCCACCAGTCCTTCAGGGTGATTCAGAACCTGTAAAGGATGAGGTGAGAATGAAAAAGAAGAATCATAACTTTGATTTCATCAACACACCAGTAAAGCTAAAAATAAATATTTAAAATAACATTTAGGATGATTTTGAAAGCTAGTTGTGGGATTTATCTGTTCAGGATAAATGGTACCATGACCTTCCATGGAATAATTTTGAAGAATTTTTTAACAAAAAATTCAAACCTTCTATGTCAAGAATTCAAACAACGATGGAAGTTTTCACATTTAGG
Organism: Viscum album; assembly: GCA_963277665.1. Classification (NCBI taxonomy): domain Eukaryota; kingdom Viridiplantae; phylum Streptophyta; class Magnoliopsida; order Santalales; family Viscaceae; genus Viscum; species Viscum album. Next base: position 494,905,118 of record OY728151.1, on the reverse strand, counting down.
TAGGAAAATCATCTTTATCATAGATTATGTGGGCAAAATAATTGAATTTAGTTCAATTTTAACTTGAGGATATTACTAGTGCATCCTTGAGGTCACAAATACTTGAATTAGGGATAAGGATGGTTATTCTCTTAATGATCGGAACACTCTGTATTATTAATTATACATAGACGGCCAATAGGGATATAGTAGATAAAAGATAAATCTTTGGTGATATGGGAGGATAACGTTTTTTATACTAATATAAAATGGTGGAAACTATAATATTTTAGAGAAAGAGGAAGGGGGATAGCTATTTCCATGATGGGAGCATGAGTGAAAATCATACGGCTAGATTTGAGAATCTTCCTTCAAGTCCCAAGAGAAAAAAAGATTTTTTTTAATGTGGTTTAATTGAACATATAAATTGAGAGTGTAGGACATAGACTATAGGATACCACAAATACAGTCATATGAGGAATCTTTAGCACTATTGTCATAATTCTACAATTTATGTGTTCGTGACACTTCTCAGGTGTCACATGAGTAATATTCTTTGACTGGATAAAAGAAGAAAAATAAATCACATTAGTAGAACAAAGATATCCATAGAGATTCCAGTATTATCATGAATCCTCATATAGTGCTATCGGAACTGTGTAATAAAAAACCTAGTGTGGTGAGAAAGAAATTATATGGAAATTATAAGGTTATCATCGATGAAGATTTTGGACCATCTATGATGCAATGTTTAATTCATTTTAATTTCTCTCTTTTCCATGATTTGCTTGATACTATTCAGTACTATTATTTTATTACTTCTCATGATGTTTATTTTATGAGTTTAATCATTGAAATGATGTCTTCTCTGATAAATCATCAAACTTCTCTTGGAAAAAGAGATTGTCAAGCCTTTATGTCAAGAGGATGTTCTAAAACTAATAATGGAGCCCAAATAGAATGAGATTTTTCTATTCTTGGGATGGATGTTAATGATATAATCTTGGGTATGAATTTGTTGATAATGATCAATGATTTCATGGACTATTATACAAGAAATGTTAGTTTTATGACTGAATAAGTCATTGAGCATATCTTTTTAAGAGACCAGAATGTAAAGGTAGGTGCATCATATTTGTTTTCCTTAGTGTTTAGAAAAATATTGTGTCATTTTGAGTAATTTTACTTATCATTTATGGAATAAATCAAGGAAAATATTATTATAGTAGTGATTTATCTATTTTTATATGGGTTTCGTGACAAATTCTAAGGGTTTCCACCTTAGAGGTAAGTAGTGTTTAAGATAGACATCCATTCGAGAAATAATTGTGTTCCCTTCCATCCTATAGAATGGAACCAATAGACATATGGGAGTATAAAATGTTGTTATAGGATCTATAAAAAATGTTTCCATTCATCCTAGAATCTCTCTGTGGGAAGCACAGGTCGTATTCATCAAAAATAAAGATGAAACTCTTAGTCTATGTCTAGATTATTGAATTATTCATAATGTTATGATAAACAATAGGTACACACTTGCATGCATTGATGATCAGTTTGAAAAATTGGGTGGAGCACAATTGTTCTTGATGATTGAATTGTGACTAGGATATCACTAATTATAGGTTAGTGATGAGGATATTCCAAGGGCGTCTTTTAAAATTAGACATAGCTATTATGAATTTACGTTGATTCCTTTCAGTATTATAAATGCACCAACAGTCTTTATGGAGTTGACGACTAATATTTTTTGGTGATATCTTGATTACTTTTTAGTGATAATTTTTGATGTCATATTTTTGTATTTGTGGACAAGGGCTGATAATGATCAATTATTGGTGATAGTGTTGGAAATCAGGAGTGATCATCAACTATATTACATATTATAAACGTGTTTTTTTATACAAGATGATTTATTTATTGACCATGAAATATTTTAAAAAATGTGTTTATATTGATCTAGAAGAGATATACGTCATTATCTCTTTCCAACCACCAAATAATGTTTTCATGAAATGGAGCATTCTTTTATCTAGATGGTAATTACCGATTCTTTGTTTGTGACTTCTCATGACTAGATTCACTAATGAAGTAATTTATACTGATGAATGTTCAACTCTAATGGGAAAATGAATAACAAAATTCATTTCAAGAGATAAAGGTTCTTCTTACAATATCACCTATCTTGATTTTAGTAGAATTAAAAAAATGGAGCATTGTGTATTGTGATTCCTCAGGATATAGGATGTGATGTATTCTCTTACGGGGATTTCATAATATTTAATATGGCTCACATCATTTATTAGTTCATAATAAGAACTATCTAAAACATTATTTGAAGCTATCTACATTTTTCTATGCTTTGAAGACATTGTGTTATTAACTATTTGGTGATAAATTTACTATGTTTACGTATTATAAGAACTAAAAAAATATTTTATCATAATGGGATTTGAATATGAGACATTGAATATGGATATAGTATATCCAAATGTTTATATTTAACATGATAAATTCATCGGGAAAATGACATTTTGTGGAAGATGTATTATATAGAAATTCATATGCTATATTGAAAAAAATTCTTCAGATGAATGAATAATGATGTCAGTCCTACCCTACATGCACATGGAATGTAAATTACAAGGTGATGATGAATTTTTCTTTCTAGTTTCATTTTTTCCAAAATTCTATGAAGATGGATAAAGTGGTTGACATATCCAATGTAGAATGAGTGTCTACGAGTTCAAAACTCAATGGCAGGGAGACAATTGAGGGTAGGATGATGGATGATTATTTAGTGTTCTTGCTTATAAATTGGATAGTGTACCAATTGTGTGTCAATAATAACTTTTCCATGCTTACCACCATTCAATATGGTCTATTCATTCTATAATACTGAATATTTATAAGAATTTCAATGTATAGTTTTTTTGGATTTGTATGAAATGGAAGGTGGCTGATTTCATTTTGAGATGATTATCTTGTAAAAAGGTTAAAAAAGAGAATCAATTAGTTGAAGTTATATTGCATTATTTACCTATTCTAGTGTGTAAATAGGAGTATATTCATATGTATTTTTTAATAATTATCCCATTATTGGATCAAAAACATGATTCCATATGGGTGATAGGGGATCGACTCAAAATGTCATATCATTTCATTTTTATTCGTGAATCATATATGGTGGAAGACATGACTAAAATCTACATCTGAGGAGTGGTAAATATGAACGATATACCAATTTCTATAGTGTGATACATTGGTCTGATGTTAACATCTCATTTATCGAAATACATATAGAAATTCCTTATGAATCATTTGGCAGAGAGCACGATGTATCATCTTATTATGTATAGGATATCCTAATAGATGATAAAAATGTAGGATGATATGTTGTGTGCGTGTGTAATTCATTTTTGTGGATCAGGGGAAGAGAATATATCATTAGTGGAGTTCATATATAACAACAGTTTTCATACCTTGATAAATATGGATCATTTTGATGCATTGTTTGTGTGTCCTTGTAATTCAGAACATTTTTTGAATGGAAATAGTTGAGACATCACTAGATTGGGTGATTCTTGTTGATTTAACAACAGAGAATATTTAGTTGATAAGAAAATGGATAGAGATGGATAAACATCATCAGAAAGAATATGTGGGTCAACGATTATGGCCATTTTCATTCAAGGTGACAAATCATGTCATCTTAAGGATCTCTCCAAATCATGTATATCATCATTTTAATAATCCTAGAATGTTATCTCCCAGATACAGGGGCCCTTTTTGAGAAGCTTGAACAGGTCAGTGACGTGTCATATTGTCTATAATTTTCACCATGTTTATGTGTGGTCCATAATTTATATCACATATATTAGTTGAAAAAGTATTGTCCTGATCTCGACCATGTGATCAAATGGGATCAAGTTGAACTATTGTCAAATGATTTTTTAGTTTGCATGCATGTTCAAATTGTGGATAGGAAGGAGAATGTTTTTCCATGAAAACAAATCTGTTTACTGTAAATTTATTATAATTTTTTTTATAATTTTGGATGAAATTGAGAACAGGATAAAGAAATGATAGATCAATGGACAGAATGCTTTCAGGGAAAAGATGGTTTTAGAATTTATAGAGATAGAATGACCAAAGGTGTGGAGAATGTAGAACCCATATTTCTATTAAGTAACTCTATAATTATTATTTTTATGTACATTAATTAGTGGGGTGAACTTTTTGAGTCTTTGGAAGAAGTTTGAAATGTTTTTGGGGCATTTATAAAGGTTCATGATTGGTGAACAATTAGTGTAAATTGCGAAAATTCCCTATTGAAACTGTGCACAATGAGAAAGAGGACTCAAAATAGGCACTTGGTTATGGATCATGGTTGGGACAACCTTGTAGACACCCAATTTAAACCATGAAAATCTAGAAACAGGTATTTACCATGGTCGGTGCATGTTTTGGAAACCATTTGTGCCAACCATACAAGGTTACTACTTGAGGCCCTAGCTGGTTCAAGGTTATACCATAGTTTGGCTAACCATGTGACAAACCATGCATGGTTTAAAAACTAAATCCACAAAATTTGGATCTTTTCTAAGATTAAGATTTTACCCTTCATTTATCCTAAATCCAAATGAATCTGGTAATTTTATCCTACCAATGTTTTTAAATGTTTCTTAATCAATCTATAATAAATCTAAAACTTTTTCTTGGTTTGTTGAAGCTTGATTCTACGGGGAAGTCATTAATCATATTAGTTTTTCTTCGTTTCCCATAGATATACTTATCTATCTTTTTGTTCCTTAGGTCTATGTCTTTTATGGATATATATAATGTAGTTGATTACAAATAGGATAAGATTTGGATTTTTGATGCTAGGGTAAGTCATCTAAGGCATATTACAAGGGTTTTGACCTGCTTTCATGGATTGTTTTGTGCCGTCTTCTTTTTTAACCATGTTTTTGGAGGTAGGTGGCATCACTATCAATATAATATTTAGAATGTGAAGACTTGATTTAAAATTTATCTTTTGATTTGAAATTATTTTTTAAATTAGTGTCAAAGAATTGTATAAACCCTCTTTAGTGGTGGTTTTTAGTTTTTGTTGAAAATGTTGAATTGTAGTGCTAAATGATTTGTGGTTTTATATTAAATATATGATTTAAAAATATTTTATTTGGTTTTACATATGATAAATATTTTATTGATTTTTTACAATATTAATGTTGTTTTATTTAAATAGTTTTGGAACACTTGGTTTTAGCGTGGGTTTTGCATGGTTGGTATGTGTTCATGTGAATTTTTTGGGATAAGGGTGTAAAAAACCCCCATCAAATGGTTGGTATTGATATGGGAAAGAAGTAACCCCATCAAAATCGTTCACTAAGTGATGACATAGTGATTCAATGACTCACCACTCCTTTGTATAAGGGGATCTATGTTTCATTCATGGATGTATGGGTTGATATGTGGAACAGAATGTATTATTCCAAAATCGATTTTCTGAAATGGTTTTAAATAATGTTTGGTTGCTTTCTATAAAACAATTACTATTCTGGACGAATCTTTGACATTGATATTATTTTATATTTTGATATAAACTGTTTTAAAGCATTTCATATAAGTTTATGAACATTTTATATCCTAGTGGAGTGAGTATGAATTTAATTCTAAAAAATCCTACTATTTTCCATTACTCACATATACTTGGTAACATTGGTTCTTTTGAAGATTTTGTTTATTGAGAAATGATAAAAGGTAAATTATTACACATCTCTAGTAGTCCATAGTGATAAATGGGATTTTTTCACAGAATATCATCGACCATGTTCCTAGGTTAGAGTTATGGATTTCTTAGAGTTTTGTAGTTTCTATAGTATTTAGTTGTGTTCTTTTCTGTTTTGTAGCATTATGTTGTGGTAATATTTACAATGGTGTTGATATAAAACAAATGCTGGAGATGTATTTCATTGTTTTCATTCATTGTGTAGTGGAGTATTTGGTTATGGAATGTTTGGTTAGTTATTTTTTTAAAGGAAAAATAATCCCAAAATTGTAAATAAAGCCACTGAAATATATTTCTATCCTTTAACATCTTGGGGATGTAACTTATGGCCATGTAATATCCTTATACCTTCTCAAGACACAAATTTCTTTGAAGATTCATTTTTATGATTACAAGTTTTGTTTTATGAATTTTTTTTTCCAATATTTTAAAAAATCTTGCGGATTTCCAAATTAAAATATTTCATAATGATTTATATTTGGAAAATAAATTTTCAAAATGAAAATGATATGTACTTTTGGAATGAATCAAATTATATTTAAATGGTATTTCCATGGGTCAATTTTAACAACCACTTTATTCACTTATACTCCAATAGAAATATTTCTTATTGATAAAATAAAAATTCATTATTTTGATTGATTATGATTATTACAATAATATTTTTATAGATCTAATTTAATTTCTACATGTTTATCATGTTTGAAATTGTTTTTTGGAACTAGTTTATTTTCTAGGGTTTAGTGTTAATAGAGAAAATTTATATTGATTGTAAATTTTATTATATCTTAGGATAGTTGGTTACGTTATTATCCAATGAAAGGTGGTTCCATTATAAACCCATGGAAAATTGTTTAGAGATAAACCATAAACGAGTGATTCAATGAGAATACAATGAAGGGATCTTAAATAATAATATAATGATTGGTGGGACCATGATATTCCTCTAATTCAATAGTTATAGATGTTGATCTTATTGTTATTTCTTTAAATTATTTATTATATGAGTTAATGGAAATGATTTCCCAATTTAAGTAATTTTTTATTTATTCTGTCTATGTGTTTATAATGTTTGTTTTTAGTCATGATTTGTATGACATCTCTCATGATTCTTAAATCTTAATACCCTTTCCCTTTCCAATGTTATATGATATGATTTCATTTTTTTTCATCCAAGAATTTTTGTGTATGATTATTATTATGTTCTAACCATATACATTGATTATTTTATCATAACCTTTTGCTCATCTTATAGTAACATATGACAATAATTTAATAATGATTATATTTCCCTTATTGGTAATTCAAAATGAACCTTCTAATATATATAAACTTCTCTATTATATCAAGAATTATACTGAATTCATTATGTCTATAACGGTATCATATGGATGTTGATGATTACTTAATGTGAAATTAAAAAAAAAATCTATGATTATGGAGAGAAATTATCATCTAATGATATGATTAATGATTGTATAAGAGTTTTACCTAATTATCTATAAATATATTTCTAAATGATTCTTGGTTGTCTATGTGATCCAATTTTTCTATTGATGTTTTATTTTTAGGATAGAGAAAATTCGGTCTCCATAATAAGTATCAAATCTTGAATTGTAATGTTTTTTGACTTAACACAAGCTCTAGGAGTGTGTGTCTTGGGCTATTATAGTTTGTTTCGAATAATGTTTTGGACATCATTAGAGACTGCCATGTTTTCATATGAGGTTATATTCAGAGGCCTTGATATCATCAAATGTCTTTAGGTGTAAGGTTGACCAAAATTTGAAATTTTTTAAACTCCATTTTTTATGTAGTAAAATTAATGGGTGATTAATGACATTTTTCGGAGTCATTTTATGTGTTTTGGGTATTTGTAACCCCTTGAATCCATCTGAATTTTTATTTTTTGAGTTTTTTTTAAATTTTTTAATGGAAACAAAAGGAAGTCAAGAAGGTTTAGAGACAACTCATTACATATAGGAAGGTCATTGGGCGTAAACCCATATCTAAAAGGTTATAAGGGTAAACCCCTATGAAATTCCTTAATGTTTTTCTTTTTATTAATAAATTTTTATTGGTATAAATTATGTTTAATATAGAAGCATATTAGATTTTATTTTAGGTTTAAAGACACAGAAATTTAATAATGAAAATTTCTATTTGTATATATAAATATATTATTATGGTTATATAAATCGAATACACAAATATGGTTTTATGTTTTGGATTTTAAAATACCTTTCAAAATTATGACTGTAGCTAATATAGTAGGTGAACAATGATTACATGATTAGTATAAATATAGTTCTTTATCAAATCCAATTTACTCAGAAAAAGGAAGTGATGACCTTATCTTGTAGAAATGCCTCATATGAATCCCATTAGTCAATTCTCGGAAAGGAGGTGACTTCATTGGGCATTGCTCTTGACCCAGCCCATGCAGAGCGTGAATACGTAAACCTTGATCAAACCCGCCTATGGGAGAAGTGTAAGTTGATAGAGATTACCAATCATGCGATGTTATCCGAGCCACACTAAGAGTTGGTCAACATCAACCACCTTACCCTAAGGTCTTATTCAGGAGTTATAAGGTGTTATGTAACAATACCCTAGCACTATAAATATTTGTATTATTTTTTTTATAATAATGAATATACATTCATTTTATTATTTTAACTCTCTAAATAGTTTTTAAAGAACAAATAGTATTTTAAGTTAATTTTCATCTAAAGTATCTATTTTGATAAATTAGTGGATTTTTGAATTAAATAATATTTTAATAAAATATAATTATTATTAAATTACTTTTATTATGTATAAATGAACATATAATTTTTATGGATACATTTGTAATTTTTTTTATAGGTTGAATGTTGTATTTTTTAAAACCCATGAATCTTCGATAAATGTTAGTTTTTATTTTAAATGTAAAAATTAACATATTAAGATAATTATTTATATAAAATGAATATTATTTTACGAATCAGGACCTCAAAATTATCCAATGGTGAATTTTTCCTAAATTTCTGGATGTCGAATTTTTGGGTAAAAATTTAATACTTTTTAAATATATAATGTGATATATGACATCATAATGACCCAATAGTGATGTAATAAAATACTATAAACATCATTTTCATCCAATATATGTTTTTACATTTAAATAATGTGATTTTGGGTTTGTTTTATTTATTTTACAAAGCTTTAGTGGACCCATCAAGACTTATAAAACATTTTGTCTTTTTAAATTGTTTTCCTTGAGAATGTGACTCACCTCCACATAAGGAACCATATTATTTTAAGAAGTTCACACATTGGAATTATAAAATATTTTTTTCCAATACCCTTTGGAAAAAACCATGGCCAAGTTTGTATTTTTATTAGTTTAATGTGAGGTTTCCCAAACCAAAATAATAAATAATTCCTTCTCATTTCCTATATAAACCCACCTAAGCTCGTACTTACACTTCACTCATATCCTCTAGTGTTCAGAAAACCCATGAACACCTCTCTATATATTCCTAACAAGGTTTCCCAAGCTCCCAATTAGTCTCTTTCAAGCCTCTCCCAAGCATTTGGGTTCACACATCCAAGTCAGGGATTCTTTCCATTTAGTTTTTACCCAAGTTTCATAATATTGTTATGTCCTTTAATCTTCAATTATAAATGTAGGGGTATGATTTATCACCTCCACCATACTGCCCTATTTATTTTTTTATTATGGGATACCAATTTCTATCTCACTAATTCCTTCCATGTACACCCGTTACTATGCCCAAATTCCGTACGGAATTTCCCTCTCCTTATTTTTTATTCATGCAATTATTTTGTATTATAAATCTAAAATCCATTACATATGTTGGGACATGTAACTATATGTAACATCCCAAGTAAGTAATGAATAATATATATTTTTATCTATGTCTATTAATGATTAAGATAGTGTTATAGAGGCTTAAAATGAAAATAAATACAATCTTATGCATGGAATACACTAATATTCTTAAAAGATTGTTTTACTGCCTTTTGATGGAAAACCATTTTTGAATCTATATTTTGACAATTTTATAAACTATGATTGTCAAAATAAAATAATTCTTTATGACTGGGACATCAAAATTTACTTTGTGTGAATTTTTGGTATTTTTCTGACAAAGTTCATTTTTGAATGAATAGTGAAAAATACTGCATTTTACATCAAAACTGCTTTTTAATCTAATTTATTTATATGATTATATTATCTTTTGAATTGGTCTTAATGTGTAATATGAATATATTTTTACCATTTAATCCAATGGTGGTCATTGGAGTCAATTTCACTTTGAAATTGGACTTAAACTGGTGTCAATCTTTTGATAGTTATTGTTTCATAAAAACACGCTATTTGCTCTGGCAGCGGAAATTAATTGTTAAATTAATTAATGTGACCTATATGTTTTGAATTTTGTAAAATTGACTTCATTTTTGAATTCGGAATATCAAATATAGCTTAGGGTGAATTTTTGGTAATTTTCTGAAAAACATCAATTTTTGATGAATAGTGAAACCACTAGTTGATAATCAAGCAAACTGATTTTTTCAGTTAAATGAAAGTTTACCACTAATGAGTATTGAATTTTGAAAATCCGACATACATGGTTGTCATTAGTATGTAAAATGTGGTTCAATGAGATTATAATAATTTTTTGGTGAATAGTAACTTATTAAGTTCTTAATCACGATTAGTGGTAATTAGGGTAGTTTAAGGTATAAATAATACTTTAATAGAATGAAATGACCTAGACACATGTCCCAACCTCATTGGTTGTGTCATGGCCGACCATTAAATGCCATGGGTCATCTTGGGGACCCCATGGATCCACTTTTGTTGGGAAATGACATAAATTACTTTTTATTTAATGTTAAAGTGAAAATGACACAAACATAATATGTTTTACGAAAACAATTTTTAAGTGGGGTTATACAAGTCCCAAATTTGATTATAAATAGTAATTGGAAAGCTAAAAGGATTTCATATATCATAGTATTTGTTTTATAATTTTTAGACATTAAATAAATTTAATTATTTATGACATAATAATGATGCAGCGATGACATCATTATTTGACGATTTAAATAAAATAGAAAGATAATGTAAAATCTATGAACTACACATGTCCAAAACCAATTGGATGAGTGGATTTAGAACCATTATCACCTTATCCATGAATTCTATCAATGTGGGACCTTTTAAAACCGAAACACATTTTCAAATAATGTAATATTTCTTTACTTTCCAAAAGTGCCCCTCCTCTCCTCTTATAAAAGGCCCCCAACTCTACCTCATTTCACACACTCTTCAAGCCTTTGGCTCGCCCAACCCCTGACCATTTTCTCTCTCCACATCCCTCTCCTCATACTAGAGGATTACCTTTGGGATGAATCCTTTAAAAGGAAGCCTTTAGGCTCAACTCAAAAGGAGTTAAAATTTAAAGGTAATTCATTCTCTCATGTTCATTTGTTTTATTTTGCTTCTCCAACCCCCTAAACTATTTTTATTTACTTCTTTTGTAACAACACCAGTATCATCAATATACTAGGACGTTGTTATAAGATTTATTTGAGCTACACTCTCACACAACTACATCAAATGGTTAAAGAACATACGGTTTCCGTGGATGGCAAAATTCTGCCTCCCGAAACGATGATTGTTCAACACTCATTTAACACCTTCAAAGGTGGCCATTATGATGTCACTATTTTTATATATGATATATAATATGTTTATGTTTTCCTTAAGCTTCTGTTTTTTCATTTTGGGCATACCTTTATGGTTTCCATTATCGGTAAAACACGATATCTTCATTTTAGGAAGTGCGGACTACCGCCCCCTAAAAGTGATTTGATTCGTTAATACCATATGTGGGATGTGTAAAGGATAAAGCTAATGATATTATATATGTTTTTATACTGGAATTATAATATACTCTTATATCATTATGATTCCATTCCAGAAAATATGAAATAGAAATGGAAGTAGCGTTCATGCGTACGTACGGCTTACCGTCTCCATGAACGGTGGATTTCATTTCTTACCTCTAAATGTGATGTATATGTTATCCAAATCATTAATATCATTCTGGATATAATGAACCTTTGACCAAATTAACAACATGTAAGTGTAAGAAGTCTATTTTTGACTTAAGAACCAAATACCGACAAAATGAACATTATTAACTTAAATGATTACATGATGTCCATAACATGGTATAAAAGGAATAATGAACTTGAAAAAGGTTCTTAAGCAATTAGATATTAACTCAAGTTTATTATTCAAGAGATTAAAGAACGGTCGGGTCAAGTCGGATACGAGGTATGGGACTTCGTCTCAATCTCCTTTCGTTGAGGCATATTTTATTTTATACACAACTTTCTTTCATACGGTGTATAAACCCCTTTGACTTTTACGTTTATTCAAAATGAATCTTTTTTATACGAAGCGTTTACTAAACGACAAAAGGGAATGTTTTTGTCGTACGTATGCGGCGACAACGACTTCTCCGCCTTCGTGACCGTTATTTGAGTTTCGGCTTCCTTTACAAGCCATACCTTCTTTTTAAAAGAAAAATAAATACCATGTTTTACATTTCTTTTATTTTGGCATTGAAAATGGTTTTCATAATATTTTTATATCAATGTGTTGTATTGATATCTCGTGATTGAAATGTGGAAATTTTATGTTTCCTTTATTCATGTTTTATGTGATATGATTATGTAATGGTTCTTGGGCATTATTATGAAGACGGGTGGTTCCGTGATAAACTAAGGGTGGGTGAGCCCATTATAGCTCTCCAATGCATTGGGTAACTCGAAGGAGTGAAACGTTAAGGTTTCTCCGAAGAGATCTTAGGGAATATACTGTGATGGGTATTCCAAACGTAACCAAGAGGGTTACTCCCTACGTAAGAATGTTATGAATGCCTCACGTTACCTTTACTTATTATGATTTCTATGATTTATTCATGATTTTATGAGGTATGTTAAAGTGCCTATGTTTTATGGGTAAAGTATGATTTCATTCTTATATATATGAACTCATGTTTCCTTTCCATGTTTTTATAACCCATACTGAGTTTTTATGCTCATCCCATGTTTTTGAAATGTTTTTCACAGGTCAAGGGAAAGGTACATGATAAGATGATAGAGTCAAGGATGTGTCAAGAAATAATCCATGTTTTATTTTAAATGTGTTTCCATTGATGGGAATGAAGAATACTATCTTTATGTAACCACTTTGTTTATATGTGGATTGTAATGCAAGTTTTATGATCTAATTCTCTAAAAATCTAATCCCAACAAGATCCTCAATGTGTAATCTTGTAATAACTCAAGATTAAGTAAGGTTTAAGGCTGGGGCCTTATAGTTGGTATCAAAGGTCGGTTTAGATAACTTTAGGAGTTAGAATTCTATTAAATGATTATCAAAAAATATTTTTTTCGAAATGATATAGCATTTAAAGATTACCATGTTGCTTTACCTAAGACATGTTTGTTCAGAATGGTTTTCCGCAGAGGAAACAGGGAAGCAGTGCTGGGAAGGCATACAGAAGGAAATAACCTTCCGAATCAGCATCCAGAAATGGTCGGAATTGGAACTGAACAGTTTGTTGCTGTAATGGTGCAGTTGACTCATGTGATAAATAGCGGTGGTATCCATGCACGAGATCAGCCAGATCAACCGCAGAGGAACATGTCAGTGGTGGAACATTTCATGAGGCAACATCCACCATCATTCAGAGGATCATCTGACCCTGTGCTAGCTGAAGGGTGGATTAAAGCACTGGAGAAGATTTTTGATGTCATGGGGTGTTCAGACAATCAAAAGGTTAGTCTTGCTATTTACCGTTTGGAGGGTGAAGCAGATCAGTGGTGGTCTATGGTTAAAAATATCAGGGACGCCGATGAGATTGATGCTCTTGACTGGGATGAATTCAAAGGTATGTTTCTTGAGAAGTTTTTTCCTAAGGCTGATCGACTTAGGATGGAAAAGAAATTTTTGGAATTGAGGCAAGAGGAAGACTCAGTGGCTGCCTATGAAGAAAGGTTCACTCGATTGGCATGGTATGCTCCAAATTTTATCCGAGACCTTGATAGTAAAATCAATCGTTTTTACTCAGGATTAAAGACAAAATATCAAAGGGCATTAGCTTCTCGTGAGTTTAAAAGTTATGAAAAGCTCGTTCGATGTGCTGAGAAGGTGGAAATGGAGTTTGTCGATGACCAAGTGATCTATAACAACCAGCAGAAGAAGAGACCGAGGTGGCAGGAGAAAGGTAAGAATTCTTCAAAAAAGTCTGATGGTAAGAGAACTAAGTTTCCAGTTTGTGATAAATGTGGCAAAAGGCATGCTGGGGAATGTCTTCTGAATTCTGGGAAGTGCTATCGATGTGGTAAGATGGGACATAAGGCTCGTGATTGCACTGAAAAGGATCAAGGTGAAGGTAAGAACAAATTTGATTTACAGTTAGTGAAATGTTTTAAGTGCAATGAGATGGGTCACTATGCAAATGAGTGTCCGACAAGGAGCTTGAGTGATGGGAAGCAGTTAGACTACAAGCAGAAAGGGGTGGTGAAATCCTTTGCAACTACTTCAGCAGATGTCGGGCCATCAAATGAAGTTGTATCAGGTACTTTGTTTGTTTTTTCAGATTATGCCAGTGTGTTGTTTGATTCGGGGTCTACACATTCTTTCATCTCTGAAACCTTTTCTAGTAAAATGGGAATACCATCTCAAGAAATGACTCCTGAACTTTTGGTAAAAACACCTGGGGGAAGTGTCGAGGCAAAAAGAATTTATAAGAATCTTCCTATCCTTATCTGTGGAAAGAACCTACTTGCAAACCTTATTGTTCTACCTCTAATAGAGTTTGATGTTATCCTGGGTATGGATTGGCTCTCTATTTACCATGCTAAGATTGACTGTAGAGCTAAAGAAGTTTCTTTTCAGAAAGACTTTCAGTTTGTTTACAAGAATGAACCCTTACTTTTGATAACATATCAAGAGGCTGAGAAACTTGTAAAAGATGGAAATGAATGTTACCTTGCACACGTCGTTGAAAATAAAGGAACTGTTCAGATTAATGATGTGCCAGTGGTAAATGAGTATCCTGATGTCTTTCCTGATGAGTTGCCTAGAATAATACCAGATCGGGAAGTTGAGTTTACTGTTGACTTGGTTCCTGATGCTAAGCCAATTTCAAAACCCCCTTATCGAATGGCACAAATTGAACTTTTAGAGTTGAAGGAGCAATTGCAAGATTTATTAGAGAAAGGTTTCATTAGACCTAGCACATCACCATGGGGTGCTCCTGTTTTATTTGTTAAAAAGAAAGATGGTTCTATGATACTTTGCATTGATTATAGAGCCTTGAATAATATCACTGTTAAGAACAAATATCCTTTGCCTCATATCGATGATTTGTTGGATCAGCTCCAGGGAGCTCAGTGTTTTTCAAAGATTGACTTGAGATCGGGGTACCATCAGCTGAAGGTAAAGGAGGCAGATATTCCGAAGACCACGTTCCGTACGAGATATGGCCATTATGAATTTGTAGTAATGCCTTTTCGGATAACCAATGCACCTGCTGTATTCATGGACGTAATGAATAGAATTTTCCATGAGTTCTTGGATTAGTTTGTGGTGGTTTTCATTGATGATATTTTGGTGTTTTCTAAAATTAAAGAAGAGCATGAAAGACATTTAAGGGTTATCTTGCAAACCATAAAAGAAAAGAAACTGTATGGGAAATTCAGCAAGTGTGAGTTTTGGTTGCAACAAATTTCTTTCCTTGGTCACATTGTTTCTAAAGATGGAATAACTGTTGATCCTGCAAAAACAAAAGTTGTGGAAGAATGGCCAAGACCCACAAATGTAACCGAGATTCGTAGCTTCCTTGGTTTGGCGGGCTATTACCGATGGTTTGTTAGAAATTTTTCACGGTTATCTAGTCCAATGACTAAGCTAACTCGTAAGGGTGTTAAGTTTATCTGGACAAAAGAATGTGATGATTGTTTTCAGGAATTGAAAAGAAGATTGGTGAATGCTCCAGTTTTGGCACTACCTTCCAGGAATGGTGAGTTTGTTATATACAGTGATGCTTCATTGAAAGGACTTGGTTGCGTCCTAATGCAGAATGATCAGGTAATTGCTTATGCTTCACGATAGTTGAAAACTCATGAGGTAAATTACCCTACACATGATTTGGAACTAGCTGCTGTTGTTTTTTCTTTAAAAATTTGGAGGCATCTTTTGTATGGAGTAAAGTGTGAAATATATACTGATCACAAAAGTCTAAAGTATATATTCACTCAGAAAGAGTTAAACATGAGACAAAGGAGATGGCTGGAATTAATCAAGGATTATGATTGTACAATTCATTACCATCCGAGAAAAGCAAATAAAGTGGCTGATGCTTTGAGTCGAAAAAGTAATGCTTCATTAACAATGTTGCGTTTGGAACGTGATCCTTTGGTAAACGATTTGATGAACTTTGGCATAGAAGTTGTTGGTGCAGGATGTCCTTCTGTTTTGTTTCAGGTATTAGTGAGATCTTCTCTATCAGATAGAATCAAGCAAGCACAGAAGCAAGACAATGAGTTGCAGAAAAAGGTAGAGCTGGTTCAGAAAGGTAAGTTGCCTGAATTCAACATTGATAATGATTGTGTTTTGAGATTTGGGAAGAGATTGTGTGTGCCTTGTGATTCACAGTTGAAGAGAGATTTGTTATGTGAAGCTCATAGTTCTCCGTTTTCAGTTCATCCGGGCAGTACTAAGATGTATAGAGATACGCGGGAGTATTACTGGTGGGATGGAATGAAAAGAGACATTGCTGATTTTACTGTGAAGTGTTTTACTTGTCAGCAGGTTAAAGCAGAGCGGCAGTTACCGAAAGGGATGCTTCAGCCTTTACCAGTGCCAGAGTGGAAATGGGAGAATATATCCATGGACTTTGTTGTTGGATTTCCGAAGACATCTCGAGGTAACAATGCAATCTGGGTTATTGTTGAATGCTTGACCAAATCAGCTCATTTCCTTGCTATACGAGATACTATCTCTCTTGATCAACTTTCTCGTTTGTATCTTAAAGAGATAGTCAGGTTACATGGATTTCCTCTCTCCATTGTATCGGATCGTGATCCCAGGTTTACTTCTAACTTTTGGAAAGGCCTTCAGAAGTCGTTGGGTACTGAATTAAATTTTAGTACAGCTTTTCATCCTCAATCAGATGGGCAGTCAGAACGAACAATTCAGACATTGGAGGATATGCTACGAGCTTGTGCTATGGATTATCAGGGAAGTTGGGACCAACATCTTTCTTTGGTTGAGTTTTCATATAATAAAAGTTTTCATTCCAGTATACAGATGGCACCATTTTAGGCATTATATGGGAAGCGGTGCCGAACTCCAGCTTTCTGGGATGAAGTGGGTGAAAGGAAGTTGATGGGACCAGAATTGGTAGAAGAGATGGCAGAAAAAGTTCAGCTGATTCAGAAACACATGAGAACAGCTCAGAGCAGGCAGAATAGTTATGCAGATAACCGGAGGAAGGATCTATCTTTCGAGGTAGGTGATCATGTTTTTCTCAAGGTTTCTCCTTGGAAAAGTGTGATGAGATTTGGTAAGAAAAGAAAAGTTGAGTCGAAGGTTCATTGGACCATACGAAATTCTGGAGAGAGTTGGATCAGTTGCATACCGAGTGGCTTTACCTTCGAGTTTATCTCAGGTAGACAATGTTTTTCACGTTTCGATGTTGAGAAAGTATATGCCAGATCCATCTCATGTTTTGAGTCCAGAGGTAGTTCAGCTGGAAGAGAACCTATCTTATGAGGAACAACCGGTCTAGATTCTTGACCACAGTGAGCAAGTGTTATGGAATAAGGTGATTAAGTAGGTAAAGGTTTTGTTGAAAAACCAATGATTGAAGAGGCAACATGGGAATCTAAAAATGCAATGAGGGATAAGTACCCCCATTTATTCGATAAGTAAATAAATTGCGGGGACGCAATTTTCAAAAGGGGGGAAGGATGTAACATCCCAAGTAAGTAATGAATAATAGATATTTTTATTTATGTCTATTAATGATTAAGATAGTGTTATAGAGGCTTAAAATGAAAATAAATACAATCTTATGCTTGGAATACACTAATATTCTTAAAAGATTGTTTTACTGCCTTTTGATGGAAAACCATTTTTGAATCTATATTTTGAAAATTTTATAAACTATGATTGTCAAAATAAAATTATTCTTTATGATTGGGACATCAAAATTTACTTTGTGTGAATTTTTGGTATTTTTCTGACAAGGTTCATTTTTTAATGAATAGTAAAAAATACTGCATTTTACATCAAAAGTGCTTTTTAATCTAATTTATTTATATGATTAGATTATCTTTTGAATTGGTATTAATGTGTAATATGAATATATTTTTACCATTTAATCCAATGGTGGTCATTGGAGTCAATTTCACTTTGAAATTGGACTTAAACTGGTGTCAATCTTTTGATACTTATTGTTTCATAAAAACACGCTATTTGCTCTGGTAGCGGGAATTAATTGTTAAATTAATTAATGTGACCTATATGTTTTTAATTTTGTAAAATAGACTTCATTTTTGAATTCGGAATATCAAATATAGCTTAGGGTGAATTTTTAGTAATTTTCTGAAAAACATCAATTTTTTATGAATAGTGAAACCACTAAGTGATAATCAAGCAAACTGATTTTTCAGTTAAATGAAAGTTTACCACTAATGTGTATTGAATTTTGAAAATCTGACATACATGGTTGTCATTAGTATGTAAAATGTGGTTCAATGAGATTATAATAATTTTTTGGTGAATAGTAACTTATTAAGTTCTTAATCACGATTAGTGGTAATTAGGGTAGTTTTAGGTATAAATAATACATTAATAAAATGAAATGACCTATACACATGTCCCAACCTCATTGGTTGTGTCATGGCCGACCATGAAATGCCATGGGTCAACTTGGGGACCCCATGGATCCACTTTTGTTGGGAAATGACATAAATTACTTTTTATTTAATGTTCAAGTGAAAATGACACAAACATAATATGTTTTACGAAAACAATTTTTAAGTGGGGTTATACAAGTCCCAAATTTGATTATAAATAGTAATTGAAAAGATAAAAAGCTTTCCTATATCATAGTATTTTTTTATAATTTTTATACATTAAATAAATTTAATTATTTATGACATAATAATGATGCAGCGATGACATCATTATTTGACGATTTAAATAAAATAGAAAGATAATGTAAACTCTATGAACTACACATGTCCAAAACCAATTGGATGAGTGTATTTCGAACCCTTATCACCTTATCCACGAATTCTATCAATGTGGGCCCTTTTAAAACCGAAACACATTTTCAAATAATGTAATATTTCTTTACTTTCCAAAAGTGCCTCTCCTCTCCTCTTATAAAAGGCCCCCACCTCTACCTCATTTCACACACTCTTCAAGCCTTTGGCTCGGCCAACCCCTGCCCATTTGCTCTCTCCACATCCCTCTCCTCATCCTAGAGGATTCCCTTTGGGCAGAATCCTTTAAAAGGAAGCCTTTAGGCTCAACTCAAAAGGAGTTAAACTTTTAAAGATAATTCATTCTCTCATGTTCATTTGTTTTATTTTACTTCTCCAACCCCCTAAACTCTTTTTATTTACTTCTTTTGTAACAACACCAGTATCATAAATATACTAGGATGTTGTTATAAAATTTATTTGAGCTACACTCTCACACAACTACATCAAATGGTTAAAGAACATACGGTTTCTGTGGATGGCGAAGTTCTGCCTCCCGAAACGATGATTGTTCAACACTCATTTAACACCTTCAAAGGTGGCCATTATGATGTCACTATTTTTATATATGATATATAATATGTTTATGTTTTCCTTAAGCTTCTGTTTTTTTCATTTTGGTCATACCTTTATGGTTTCCATTATGGGTAAAACACGATATCTTCATTTTAGGAAGTGCGGACTACCGCCCCCTAAAAGTGATTTGATTCGTTAATACCATATGTGGTATGTGTAAAGGATAAAGTTAATGATATTATATATGTTATTATACTGGAATTATAATATACTCTTATATCATTATGATTCCATTCCAGAAATTATGAAATAGAAATGGAAGTAGTGTTCATGCGTACGTACGGCTTACCGTCTCCATGAACGGTGCATTTCATTTCTTACCTCTAAATGTGATGTATATGTTATCCAAGTCATTAATATAATTCTGGATATAATGAACCTTTGACAAAATTAACAACATGTAAGTGTAAGAAGTCTATTTTTGACTTAAGAACCAAATACCGACAAAATGAACATTATTAACTTAAATGATTACATGATGTCCATAACATGGTATAAAAGGAATAATGAACTTGAAAAAGGTTCTTAAGCAAGTAGAGATTAACTCAAGTTTATTATTCAGGAGATTAAAGAACGGTCGGGTCAAGTCGGATACGAGGTATGGGACTTCGTCTCAATCTCCTTTCGTTGAGGCATATTTTATTTTATACACAACTTTCTTTTATACGGTGTATAAACCCCTTTGACTTTTACGTTTATTCAAAAGGAATCTTTTTTATACAAAGCGTTTACTAAACGAAAAAAGGGAATGTTTTTTTCGTACGTATGCGGCGACAACGACTTCTCCGCCGTCGTGACCGTTATTTGAGTTTCGGCTTCCTCTACAAGCCATACCTTCTTTTTAAAAGAAAATCAAATACCATGTTTTACATTTCTTTTATTTTGGTATTGAAAATGGTTTTCATAATATTTTTACATCAATGTGTTGTATTGATATCTCGTGATTGAAATGTGGAAATTTTATGTTTCCTTTATGCATGTTTTATGTGATATGATTATGTTATGGTTCTTGGGCATTATTATGAAGACGGGTGGTTACGTGATAAACTAAGGGCGGGTGAGCCCGTTATAGCTCTCCAATGCATTGGGTAACGCGAAGGAGTGAAACGTTAAGGTT
Organism: Viscum album; assembly: GCA_963277665.1. Lineage (NCBI taxonomy): Eukaryota > Viridiplantae > Streptophyta > Magnoliopsida > Santalales > Viscaceae > Viscum > Viscum album. The sequence continues at coordinate 494,884,284 of OY728151.1, read as the reverse complement.
TCTCCGAAGAAATCTTAGGGAATATACTGTGATGGGTATTCCAAACGTAACCAAGAGGGTTACTCCCTACGTAAGAATGTTATGAATGCCTCAAGTTACCTTTACGTATTATGATTTCTATGATTTATTCATGATTTTATGAGGTATGTTAAAGTGCCTATGTTTTATGGGTAAAGTATGATTTCATTCTTATGTATATATGAACTCATGTTTCCTTTCCATGTTTTTATAACCCATACTGAGTTTTTATGCTCATCGCAAGTTTTTGAAATGTTTTTCACAGGTCAAGGGAAAGATACATGATAAGATGATAGAGTCAAGGATGTGTCAAGAAATAATCCATGTTTTATTTTAAATGTGTTTCCATTGATGGGAATGAAGAATACTATCTTTATGTAACCACTTTGTTTATATGTGGAATGTAATGCAAGTTTTATGATCTAATTCTCTAAAACTCTAAACCCAAAAAGATCCTCAATGTGTAATCTTGTAATAACTCAAGATTAAGTAAGGTTTAAGGCTGGGGCCTTATACTATGTGACCCACATACTTTCCATTTCAGGTAAATATGATGAGACACCCCTTTCTCTCTCATCAACAATTTTTATGAATTCTTTCATCATGCCGTTACACTGCCTAAATTGCACTGATTTTCCAAGACATTGCCATTGTGTAGTGAATACCTTTCTCATTTCATTAACAAGGGTATTCACCTTTATGCACATTTAATATTTGAATATAAATCTTCATGTATGTATTACACATCCCTTTAACATGTAATAAATGAGAATAACTGATTCCAGGTTATATGATTTATGTGTCACACATATGCAGGAAATGAAATGTTTAAGAAGGGTGCACCTTGATAGCGCTCCAATGCATTGGGTAACATATAGTATTATGAAAAGTCATGTGAAATAAGTTTTGACTCATTATAATTCATTTTCAATGAGGTTTTACTTGTGATTCATGTGCAACAAGGGATTACTGATGCTCTATATTCAATGAGCCTCGACTAATGCTAATTCCATGTAATGTGTTGTTACCACATTTCCATGTTATGAGTATCATGTTTATCATGCCTTTATGTTAATTATTCTCTTGTGATCCATTAATATTCCTATTTTATAACATGTACTATATTCCTCATCTTATCCCATGTTTATTCCCATATTGGGATTTATAGCAAACCAATTTCTTGTGCATGTCCTAAGGTTATCTAATAAAATGATATGTACGATGGAGTGTAGTGGTCATATAGAGGAAATTTTAAATAAAGAAGTTGTCTTTCATGTTTTAAGTTGTTATGTAACATTTCTAATCTATAAAGTAACCATACCTCTCCATCTTCTATGTTGTATCAAGTTATGATTTTATGTAATAAATCATGTTCATGTGTGTAATAAAGGGAAGGGTTGTCATAGTTGGTATCAGATGATAGGTTTAGTTATTTTCGGGATTATGATTAGAAAACCCAATTGAAGCCTTAAATATAAGACTATGTATAGTAAAAACATCCCTCAATTTTGGTGATTTTTGAGTAAGTGGTTTATCACGCAAATACACCCCTGTCTGGATATGGGAAAGTAGAGGAGGCTCTGGCACAGATGTACATAGGAATGAAAACTCCAAAAAGGAGTTTCGGGCTTGACCCGAGGTATCCTAGTACTTGACAACCAGCCTTGATGAACTCATGGTTAAGATACTCCCAGGGGATATGCACTGGTAAATTCACAAGCTTACTATGAATCATTTTTAAGGGAATAAAAAAAATTCCCCAAGAATGTATGTTAGAATGTAGATCATGGATAACAAATATTGAATCCTATAGATTCATAAGATAAGAAAATAAAATCTATTTATAAGTCATCTGTTTTTTCATTATTTTACCCATTATGTGTTACCCCTAACATTCCTTTCATTAAGGAATAATAATTCATTATAATTCTATTAGTTTAATATCACAATTTTATTCTTTCAAGAGGGTAACACAAAATTTGACATGTTTCATTTATAAGATAAATGATTATTTTGAGATGGAAGGGGATGAACCTCATATAACATTCTTTCCCCTTTCTAAGGACTTAATATCTATAATTATTGCAAAGTCATGTTCACATAGTATCAAAAACTTTTTGAATGTCCAAAATTCATACAAGGCGCTCTACGACATATATAAAACCTCCACCACACCATGAAATCATCAAGGATCATTGATCACATGGGATCAAATCCTAAGCTCTCAAATCTCTCACCTTTCTCGACAAGGGAGGTACTATCAAAGTATTTTCAAATACTTCACCCTATCCAGAGGGTATGATGCACTATTGGATATTAGGAACTCTTCTGAAGAGGGAGACCTCTGAGCAGCCTATATGTACATAGTCATCGCTTCTAGTTTTTTGGAAACTGAAGATATATATTAGAAGAACCATATTGTGAAAATCTCAAAACTGACTATGTTATATTATTTTTAAAAAACCACGTACATGGTGATGTTTTGAAAATGTATGTTAGAAAAAATTATTTTAGAAAAGTGCATCATATTTTCCTTTAGTACAATCCATGTTTCATGGACTGTGTCTGGACTAAAGAAGTGGAAGACGTTGAATGTGTATTGAGGTATTGTTGCACTAGGTGGACCCTTGATCTCCATGATCTATGTTATAATAAGGGTTGGATAATTCTTAATGGTGGTGGGTAAGCAACCCTGAAGTTATGTTTAAATTTTGGAGTTCTTTTTGTATGTAATCAAATTGCGAGGACAAAATTTTTTTAAGGGGGGAAGATTATCACGAACCAAACATTCATTAATGAAAATTCCTCTTGGCATATTTTAATGTCTTCTTATGGTTATGTAAACCATATGCTCTTATTTGTTTTTATGTTTTTGATTTTATATTACCATTTTGAATTGATAATGTTCATAATATAGCTGCTTAACAGTGATAACATGATTAATATAAATATAGGGCTTCATAAAATCCAATTTACCCCGAGAAAAGAAGCAATGTACTCCTCTAGTAGACATTCCCCATACGAAGACCACTTTTTGGAGATCGAAATGGAGGTGGCATCATCAGGCTACGCTCTGGACCAAGCCCGAGCTGATCTTGAATACATTAAGCTTTAGTGGAACCACTTATGGGAGAAGTAGAAGTTGATAGAGATTATAACTTGAGCGATGTTATCCAAAACACCCCAAGAGTCAATAACTATCGCGCACCATACCCTAAAGTCTTATTAGGGTGTTATATTGGGTTATGAAACAAGAACCATGCACTATGATTAAGTGAATTATTTTTGTATATAATAGTTAATATACATTCATTTTATTATTGTAACTATATAGATATTTTCTAAAACACCAATATTATTTTTAGTTAATTATCAAATAAGAATCTATTTTAATAAAATAATGGAATTTTTAATTATATAATTTTTTAATAAAATATTATAAATATTGAATTACTTTTATTAAGTATAAAGGATCATATAATTTTTATTATTGCAATTGTAATTTTTAATTATGGTTTGAAAGCTGTATTTTCAAAACCCAATAATTTTTGATAAATGTCATTTTTAATTTTTAATTAAAAAAGTAACATATTTAAAAAATTATTCAGATAAAATGAAAATTAATTTTGGTATCACGATGTCAAAATTCTCCAATGGTCAATTTTTCAGAATTTTTTACGACAGTGGAATTTTTGGTTAAAAATTAAATACAGTTTAAATATATAATATGTTTTATGACATCATAAGGAACTAATAGTGATGTATTAAAATATTAAAAACTTTTTAATCATCCAAAATATGTTTTACCATTAAAATAATGTGTTTTAGGTTTGATTTATTTATTTTACAAAGCTGAAGTTGACCCTTCAAGATTTATAAAACATTGTGTCTTTTTAAATTGTTTTCCTTGAGAGTGGGACTCACCTCCACATAAGAAACCATTTTATTTTAAGAATTTCTCCCATTGGACTTATAGAATATTTTTTCCCACTCCCATTAAGAAAAATCCATGGGAAAAAACCATGCGCTGGTTTGGGGTATGGATAAGTTTAATGAGAGGTGTCCCAAACCAAAATAATAAAGAATTCCTTCTCATTTCCTATATAAACCAACCCAAGCTCCAAATTTCTCTTCACTAAAAGCCTTTGTAGTTTGACCAAACCCTGGAATCCTCTTTATATAATCCACCCAAGGTTTCTCAAGCTCCCATGAAGCCTCTCTCAAGCCTCTCCCAAGCTTTTGGGATCACACATCCATGTAAGGGATTCCTTACTTTCTCTTTTTTCCCATGTTTGATAATATTGTTATGTCCTTTTATTTTAAATTATTAATGCTGGGGTATGATTTTTCACCTTCCCAATACTTCCCTATTTATGTTTTAATTATTAGATACCCCTTAATCTCTCATTAATGCCTTCTATTACACCCGCTACTATGTCAAAATTTTGTAATAAATTTCCCTCTCCTCATTTAAATTCATGAAATTATTTTGTATTATAATTATAAATTCCATTACATATATAGGAAAATATATATATATGACTCCCATACTTTCCATTTTTTGTAAATATGATAGAGACCCCTTTCTCTCTCATCAACCATTTTAATAAATTCTTTCTTTACGCTGTTACGCTGCCGAAATTGCACTGCTTTTCCAAGACAATGTCACTGGGTAATAAATACCATGACCATTTCTCTATAAAGTGTATTCACCTTTACTCACATTTACCTATTGATTATAATGCATCTTTTAATTATTTCACATCCCATTTCTGTGGAATAAATGATAATTATGGATTCCATGTTGTATGATCTATGTGGCACACCTATTCATGAAATGAAATGATTAAGAAGGGTGAACCCAGATAGCACTCCAATGCATTGGTTAAAGGATAGTATAATGATAATTCATATGTAATGAGTGTTGATTGATTCTAATTCATGTGCAACGAGGGTTTAATCATGCTTCATTTGCAATGAGGGATTACTCATGCTCCATGTCTGAGGATATTTGGCTCATGCTAATTCCATGTTAAGTGTTATTTCCAAATTTCCAGGTTATTCTTATCTTGTTTTATCATACCTCTAGGTTCATGTTTCTCTTTTCCTCCATTGATATGCATATTTTCTAACAATTACCATATTTATGAGGTTATTCCATGTTTAATATCTTATAAGGCTTTATAGCTCACCCTTTTATTATGTACGTCTTTAGGTTATCCTATGTAATGCTAAGTACGACGGAGTGTAGAGGTAATATAAAAAAAATTCAATAAAAAAGTTCTATTTCATACTTTATGTTTTTATGTAATGTTCCTATACCCCAAAGACACAAGACCTCTTAATCTTCCATGTTGTATAAATTAAATATTTTTTTAATAAATCATGTTTATATGTGTATTAAAGTGAAGGTTTGTTTTAACAAGAATATTAGTTGATTTATCTTGGAAGAGTATATCATAAATTTTTGTATAATATTTGGGTTTTGAAATTAGTTAGGAAATGTGCTTGAAATTTTAATGAAAAATTACTATAGAATGTTTTGGTTCAAACATTGGGTATTTGTTTTGATATATGGAGAATAATTACTATATGAATATATTAGAAATTATCATACTACTTTCAAAAGAGTTTGGATTTGGTTAATGTCTAATGATGTGCGGAATATCTTGTTGTGAATTTGGTTTTTTATGTTGTCCTTTCAATGTTTATTTTATTTCTTTATGAATCAAATATTCAATATAAATACACATAATTTAAGGAATATAGTGATATTTTTATGTATAATTCCTAATGGATGAAATTATACTCATAAATTAATTTGATTTCCATATTGTCTTTATCTATTTGGAAAAAGAGTTACCCAAATCTAGGCAATGAATCATGATAAAAAAATTTATCCTATTACCATCATTTGTGATGATATAAATAACATTTTTCACAAATCATTGGTTTATGTTTTTCTGAATTTTAACATTTTATTGATCATTTACTTTATAGTGATCAAGGGTATCTCTCACCCTTTATCCTTATTTGGGATTTAATTTTTTTTATTTTGTTAATATTTATATCCCGCCTATATTATACAAGATAGAAAAATAGTTATTTGATTTTCCATATTACCTTTTGTACATCCCAATATCTTTTATTAAGATGATTTTTTATTAACCCATTTCATGTTGTAGGATAAAAAATAAATTATTTTCAAATTACCTTCCATTGATTACAAAGAGAAATTTCAATTTAATAAGTTAATATTTTTTAAATATTCAAGGATATACTATGTAATATATTAAAATTTTTTAGAGTTGTCTTGGGATCATTTTTTAGAAATTTTTTGCTTCTTATTGAGTACAATTCATTTGTGTTTTACATTGGGGTTTGTTTTGGTTAAAATTGTAAAAAACAAGAAGAAGGGGATTTTCCCAGTTAGAACATGATTTTCCCAAACTATGAACCCTCATAGTAGTACCTTTGTTCCCCTATAATAATATACACATGGTTAATGAAAACTATGTCCCCTTGCCTTAAAAACCATGTGCATGTATCAAAGGTCAGCTGATTTTAATTTTAAAAATTTCGCGATCCCCCAATACTCATCAATTTTGACCCAAATTCGTTCATAATATGTCCTTCATGAATTTAGATATTTTGAAACAAATTCAAAGCCCTCCCAACCTTATTTATTTATGATTTTATGCTCTGATAAAAAATTATCTCCTCTAAAATGATTGGAGAATCCAATCTTATTTTGAGTTGTTGTGCCACTCAGTTTCACGGATTTCCATTGGTAAATTATTATTAAAAAATTAATGAATTGAACAATGATATCATTGTACATCATTGTTACACTAAAATAAAGGCTTTCCAATGGTGGGGGTTCTTTTTCACCATTCTTGTAGTAAGTGGTATATAATTTAAATCCCAATTTCTTGATTGAAATTATGTGTATCTAATTATTGGATTTAGATTAGATATTAATAATCTTATCTCATGAAAGAATAAAATAATATGGGGGTTGTATGTAATTGAGGAAAATTATGGAACTAGTGATATTGGAATATTAAATCTTCAATAAATAATTATTGAATTAATTATTAGGGAACTAAGATGATTGAATTGTGTAATTAATTTATTAATTAATTAGGGACATTATGATTTTGTGTTGAATAATTAATTGTAGGAATTATTTATTGGATTTTGTGATTGGGAAAAACATTAAATTATTTTATGAATTAATTAATGGAATTTACGTTATTATTTAATTATTGAATTAAAAAAATTTATTAATTAATTGATGAATTAATTAATGGGAGTTTTGTCGTTATTTAATTTTCTAATTATATATCAGTATTAACTTATTCTTGAATTAATTAATGGGTCTAAAGTTATCATTTAATTATTAAATAAAATAATGTGATCAATTAATTGATGAGTTAATTAATGGTGAATTTTTTTGATTAATTAATTATTGAATTAATTAATGGTGATTGTTTTGTTATTTCAAATGATTGAATTATATTAATTAATTTACCAATTAATTAATTGCTATTGTCTTGTTAATTTAATTAAATGACATAGAGAAATTAATTTTTGAAAAAAATAATGTGGATTGTTGTGTTGATTGAATTAAATGACCTAAATTAATTAATGGGTGAATTAATTAATGGGGGTTGGTGTGTAAATGTAATTTAATGCTTTAGATTATGTTATTAGAAAATTAATAAATGTGGATTGTTGGGTTCAGGAAAATGAATAAGATAGAATAATAAATTAAAGAATTAAATAATTGGGATTAATGTGTTAATTCAGTTGAATGATTTAGATTAATTAATTATAGAATTTATTAATGGTAATTGACATGTTAATATAATTGAATGAGTTAAATTAATTAATTAGTGAATTAATTAATGGGGATTTTTGTTTTAATACAACTGAATAAAATAGATTAATCAATTTGTTAATTACAAAATGGGGATAGTTGTGTCAATGAAAACTATTGAGATAAATTAATTAATTACATAATTAATTATTATAGACAATGATGTCGAAGACAATGAATGTGTAGATTAATTAAATGGTGAAATAATTAATGGTAATTTTTTAATGAAATTGAATGAGTTAGATTAATTAATTTGTGTATTAATTAATGGGGATTATTTTGGAAATGAAATTGAAAGAGTTATATTGATCAATGTATTAATTAATTAATGGGGGTTGACATTTTATTGATCAGATTAATTAGTTAAAGAATTATTTAATGGGTTTCACATGCTTAATTAATTGGGGAATTAATTAATGTGATTTTAATTGATAAATTAATTCTTAAATTAGTTGAATTTTTTTTATTTGTTATTTTTTAATTAGTTAATAAAATTTATGTGAATAATTAATTTATTATTTATTAAATTTATTTGATCTGATTAATTAATTTTTCAATTAAATAATGTTATTGATTTGATCATTTACCTTTTAAATTATGTATGTTAACTTATGTTATTAATAAAGTTTTGACATAATTAATGTATTTGAGGCAATTAAATAAATGTTGAATTATATAATATTATTGAAGTGATTAATTAATTGTTGAATAAATTATTTCATCTCATGTGATTAATTAATTGTCGAATTAATTATTTTTATTGATGTGATTAGTTAATTATTGAATTAAGATGAAAAATTGATGTGATTGATTAATTTTTTAATTAATTAATGTATTTTATGTGATTAAATAATTTTTAAATTAACTAATAATATTAACATGATTAGTTAATGGCTATATTAACTACATTTGTTGATGTGACTTATTAAATGTTGAAATAATTAATGTTATTACTCTGATTTTTTAATCATTTAGTTTATAAATAGAAATGTTGTATTCATCAAATTGTTGAATTTCTAATTGAAGTTGTGTGGATAATTAACTTTTGACTTAATTAAGTGTTGATGAATGGTAGCATTTTCATTCAATTGTGATGTTATTAATTTTAACAGGGTCAATTTGTCATGGAATATAGAATGGTAAAATGATCATTATATTGTGTGTTAGGAATGGTAACATGGTCATTCAATTTTGTGTTAATAATGGTAACATGGTCTTTATAATGTGTAATGTATTAATGGTATGATGGACATTCATGTATAAATTAATGAATGGGAACTTTCTAATTTTAATGTGCGATGTATGAATGGTAACATGGGAATTCAAGTATGTATTATAGAATGGTAGTAGTGAATTATGAGATATTACCTCACTTAAGAATATATCAGGAAGTGACACGATCCAAAGTAGTTATTGAGATATGATATCACCTAAGAATACTTTGGGCTCTAGTATGAGATGAATTAGTTATTTAGTTATAGTTATCCACATAAACCTAAGGGTTTATATTATTAAATAATGATTAATTGTGAAAGTGATAACTACTTACTTATGTACTGTAACATTTTATTTATACAACTATATACATTATACATTTATTAGATATTGTTTTAGATATCATTGGTTGTTGACAACTCTGCTGTACTCACAATCTACTTAGGCTGCCTAATCAGTACTCGAATAGATTTCATGGATGCAAGACTGGTTAAGGTAAAACACCCTATGATACATAGAAGAGTAGTGGTAGTGTATGGATGATGGATTTATTTGTGGTTAGGGAAACACTTTTGTGTTATACATGGAATTATTTTTATTTTTTATTATTTACATTGGGAATGAAAATTAGTATGTCAAATTTGTTGTTCAGTTTTGAAATTTTAGTTCATGATTACGTTTTCATAAGATATTGGTATTATTTGGGTTATTTAGTTGATTATTATTATTTATTTTAACTCATGTATGGCACTAATGAGACAAAAAAAGATGGTATAGTCTGTCCATAATCAATAATAGGCTCTCACTATTATTCTGCGGCCTCTGATGTATGGTGAGTCATGCTTGAGGACATGTGACTGACATATTCAGGGCACTGATGATTGGCACTGGGGCTGGAACATTACCAATTGGTATTAGAGGTCAGTTTTCTTTTCTTTTTCTTTTGTCTTAATATTTTGTAACGGTAAATGGGAGACTTTAAAGATTTGGGCCTTGTTTATGAGGTTGGGAATGAGAGTAGCTAACCCATGAATGGGGGAGAATCCAAGTACATAGGGTCAGATTGTTGTTATTGTTGTCTATTAGTATAGTTTTATATTATATCAACATGGTTGATGCACTTATGGTGTGTTATTATTTTTTATTTTAACATTTATGTGATTTTTATAGTTTCTCGGTATGGCATGAGAGTTAAGTATTCTGGTATCATTTTACGTACTCAAATATACTATGAAAATCATTATTCTAATAACTCTGGGGAAAATGGTTAATGGGTAAGATGTTGAACTGGAACAACTTTTCTTTTCAAGTGAAATTGAAATTAAAATGGTGCCTAATATGAAATTCTGAATGTTTGTAAAAATTTTCAAGAAGATAATAAATGGGTGTTTAAATAGGAATCATGAATAATAATTATTTTTTATGCTTTGCCGACTAGAACCTACATATAAGATGGTTAAGGGTAGTGTCACGAACCAACCCAGGATAAATATAAACCAGTCACCCAAGTTAATCTATGGAATTTCCCAAACGGTGTTCCCAATCCATATGTGTTGTAAATAAGTGTTATAAATCAATAGATTACAAAAAGGAAATTATTTTTCCCAATAATAAATAATAAATATAATGAAGGAAATAAAAAATCTATTCTAATGATAAATATATAAATTTTTTAATTCAAACATCTTTTACAATGCCGAATATACAAAAAATGAAATACAAAACCCAACTAAACAAATTGACAATGACATATACATGTGAACATGAGGGTCACCCTTTGAAAATAAAACTAAACATTGTACACGATGATCAATCCAATCCAAAACCTATAACACAAGATAAAAAGAAAAATTATCTATAGACGTTAGAATTAAAACACCGAAGGTGTGCCAAAATAAAAAATTCCCAATTAACATCATTAAAAAAAAGAAATATCAAAATCAATTTTGAATTCCAAAATAAAAGTATCATTTATTTACAAATTTTTTGAAATTAAAAAAATCACCAAAAATTTCTCATTTTCATTCAAAATATAGATACTTTTCTATAAAATAATCATTTACATTTGAAAGTGGAATTCCATTATCTCATTTAAAACCAGTGAAAGTGAGTATAAATCATGTTTTACTTAAAAACATTTTCATAAACCATTGAAAATAACCACATCACTTTCCAAGGAATGAACACACAGATATGAAAATCACAATAATCAAATAACAAGGGATATGGATATAAGAATCAATGATTAAGCATCCAACAAGAATATTAATCATTAATTCAAGAAAATATGTGCCGATATACATTTTTTATCTTTGGAGAAAGTGAATAATCTAGAAAATACTAATATATTCTCGATCATCCTGAAAAAGAATGCCTAACTATATGAAATAAAAATTCCCTAACACACTCATCCACAACCCACTTGATACACATTGATGTCTCTTATACAATAACATTAATTTCAAATATCCCCTACTATGGGTTACTAGATAGTGCATAATATAACTAGTGCACCAATCATTATCATAAAATTAAATAACTAGGCTTGGTTTTTCATGTAATGATGTATAAAATAGGGTGAGAAAACTTCTTCAAATCAAGTATCCAATCACATATACGTATATAATATGTAACACATTAGGATTCACATTAATAACTCCAAAGATCCATCTCTTTCCTTAAAACTCAAAGATTACAATGGAGTACGTACCAAGGACCACCTATTTCCACAAAATGTAAATGTGTAACACAGATTACACAGGGGGACATACCATCAATTTAACATAAATAAGGAAGAAGAATCATCTAACAATGTTTCTCATGATAAATATTCTAACTATTTTCACAAAAGTAGAAAACAGGTGTCTGGTCCATTTCACCTAACAATCACCCATTAAGAACAAATTAAATTTCCTCAAAAATGAAAAAACACACGTTTTCATTTCAAAACCATTTAGAAAAAATTCCATTAATTTACTAACATTTCATTTTTATGAAAATACCACTTTTATTAATTTGACATAGAGGACACTAACAAACAACACATGACACACCACATTTAAAATCAAAATACACATTCCATATAAATATAAAACAAATTGATAGCCCATTAAAAGAACTCAAATCATCATTTAAAAGACAAAAAAAATCATTTTCCATTCTAAAATATTCTTTTTATATCACAAATCACTCATAAAATCCAATTTGTCATTTTCTCAAACACATGGTGTGCACAATATAACTACATACTACTATTTATCACAAAACAGGGAAGCAATAACCATTTTTAAAATAAAAAAATCATTCCAAGGATTACATATCAATATTTAATATTCATAAATGGTGTGAAAATCATGAAATCAATGATTTATTAATTAAAAAGGCATGTGAAAGGGAAACCACACTATATCTCATGAAACATCCACAATACACTACCGAAATCACATCACAAAAGTTCCAAAAGTAATGATCTATGAAGAGGAACTCCAGACACACAAAACCCCCAACATAAACAAATGAAGAAAACACCCTAGATTGATATGATGATACAAGAATAACATCTGAATATGAAATGGAATAAAAATGAATATGGAGGAGAACATGGGGATAGTCCTATTAGTGTCTCAAAAACTAGAGGGGGGAGAGGGAATGAGTGTTATATTTAAAATCCCAATATTGGATAAATGAAATTTAAAAAAAATTATATTCTAAGAAACTAACACGGTTGGTATACTCAATTTACCAAACTGTCTGCCAACTATGAAGTAGCTATTGACAAAGAGGTATTGACATCACAACTATTTCACATATTTTTACATAGTGTGTACAAACTATATTGTAAATACTACCTAATTCCAACTCCTTCATTACTGTTATGTTGGATGGGCATCACGATTCTACAAACAATGTAGTAATTTTTGTAGGCTACTTATGATCCCAAAAACAAAATATTTCACCATGAACTCCAATGAAACTGAGAAATATCCTTGAGATCAAAATAGAAAAAAATACACCTCAAATTTGAAACCCTGTTACACCAATAATTCAAGAGAAATACCATGATCTCCCAATGAAACATAAAATATGATGAAAATAGAAAACCAGGTGTGAAAAATTCTCCCAACTAATAATACTTTTTCTCCTAAAAAAGAAACATCATTTTCTAGGTGATCGATTAATGAATATTTAATTCACATTTTCATAATCTAAGCTCTTTTTACCAAAAATATATCAACACATCCAATCATAAATTAATCCACTTTTAGATACAAAACAACAAATCGAAACTACAACCCCAAAAATGTTGGTAAAACACAAGATACAATTCCCACAATCGTGCTTCAAGTAGAACCATTTAGGACACTCCAAAAAAACCAAATTCATAATAAGTTAAAGAGATCTCTAACTTAGATAAATATGAATCATACAACCCACTTACATGATAACATAAAATATTACGCCATCCCAACACCAGAACCAAACTGAATTATCTAAAAAACATGACGACATAATGGGATCCCCAACATTAGAAAAGAAACCAACACTGATTTTTCATTAGAGTATTCTCAATGATACCCAGGTTGGTTCTCACCACCATTAAAAAACCATGATATTAACCAATCACGAAATATTTCACATCGATTAAAAATCTGCACCATAAGGGGAAGGGACGAAACATTCCTTGTGAATTGAAAACTAAAACCAAAAACGAATCACACAATCCATTCATGCAAGGAAATAAAATTAGAAACATTTATGAGGTATATTTACTTAATTATTTATGCAATATGAATAAATTAATGATACAATAACAAAAATAGAAATATAGAAACTTCCTCACCCTAAAAGAGGATCGAAGAGATAAACCAAAATTCCCACAACCCCATGATTCCAGAAAATGTACTATATTCTATCTGAGACCTTTGGATATAGCCCAGATGCTTGATAAATCCAATTACTCGCATTTGTGATGTACTACACCCTAGTTGAGACCCCTTCATTTGGGGCCACAATAAGCCACATAGCACCCCATGGTGAAATATAATATTATAACACTACGTAACTCACTTTAATTAACAAGAAAACATCACCCAACTTGGGATTTAGATGATTCAAACATTCCACACACCACTACATAAAACAGAAAAATTTTCAGGATTTTCTAAAGGAACACAAACTTTAATTGAAATAAAAGTTCACATCAGATTTATAGAATCCCCCCAAATTATAAAAAACACATGTCCACTAATAAAATCCACCATAATATAAATGACCACTATAATAGAAGGATAATAGAAAATAGGCATGAACATCACCCAACTCCTGAAATAAAGTTGCGGTTTAATTTGTGGTGGAGGACTTGACTTCCGAAAATAAGGAAAAAAATTCTTAATTAGATTAATTGTAAATACTGATACTGGGGAATCAGTTGTAGATGCACCAATAATATTCATTGTATATCTATGGAGGAAAACACTGGGCTATACAAAATCTGATAGCTCTATCAAAACCAGATCAATAAACCATACTCACATCGAATAGATTCCATCACAAAAGGGATACTAGCTGAAATATACCCCTAATATTTTCTAGAATCCCACTAAAAAGGCATCATGACCAATCTTCCATAAAAGATTTGTACTCAAGGAGAAAATATGATCATAACATCTAAATAATGAAATATAAAATATGATAAAAAATGATCTTGAAACATAGATAAAAAAGAAAAAATCCATTAAATAAAAAAACCACAAAAATTTCTCATTTAAAAATGCTATTGAAAAACAATACAAATTTGGTGTATTTTTACACTCACTAAATGTATAATGTAGTGTCACCCTCACATTCTCATTTTAATTCCAATTTGGGAAAAAATCAAATCGTTCCATATGGGGAACTCATAAACCATTCCAATCTTGGGAACTCTCCTCCCACATCATTATCCAACCACTACCCACACATATCAATTCTAGTGAGCACTCATGGAATACACAAAAAGTTAAAATGAAACATTCTCATTTTCCAAAAATATCATTCTACCTAATACAAAGTTCATGAAACAATTAAAATGATCAATAACCACCAAATCAAAAATAGTTTTCAAACTCTACATTTTAATCCACTATACTATTTTTAAAAATAAAATCAGAAAAATTTTCATCCAAAAACCAATTTTATCTCATTTAAAATAACTTTCAGTATTTTGGTGAATCACATTTCATTGGAATTCATTTTACTAAAAACAAATTTATTCACAATGATTTTATTCAATTTTTTTTAAAAAAAATCAATACATTTTTTCATGAAACCTACATTGATAAACCCCATTTTTTATTATTGAATTAAAATCCATATAAAATCATCCCTATTTACTCAAACACCAGTTTAAAAAAATTCATTTACTAATTCCTTCTTCAAAAGAATCAGGAAATTTAATTTCCCATATTCCCAAAACAAATCCATTCCCCATTAAATATATTTATAAAAAATTCCAAAAAACTATTTCTATACAAAAAATTTCAAGATCAAAGAAAACTTGAAGATATTCTCAATGTAATCTAGTGTCGATGGTTAATTTGGCCATATTTTTTCGTATATATTCCAAATTATCCACCATCAAATAGAGCATTCTAGGACCATATACCAATATCCACATAGATTTTAATGCCCTTTGAGCTTAGGGAAACCATTAACCCAACACCAGTTTAGTATCCCAAATAAAAAATAATCCACATAAACCAAAATAATCCAACAAAACCCAACATTAAATTGAAAACATAGGATCAAAATGAGAAATGGTTCATGATGCTGATACCATTCATACCTTTTGAGTTCTAAAATCCTTAATCATCGATATACTTAGACATCCTGAATAAAAAAGGGCTCTCTGAAAAGCATGGTCCTTCAAGGATTGGCTAGGATCTGATACCATTTGTAAAAAACCAACCCTGTTAGATGCTGAACAAGTCATCTGAGTTGATTCGTGGCATGGATCAAAGGGAGTTCCCAATCCCCATGGGCTGAAAACTAGTGTGGGGAATCAACAGAGTACACAAAGTGAATTATTTTCCTCCATAATAAATAATAAAACTAATGAGTGGAATAAACAGAGCATATCTTGGATAAATAATTAAAATATTCAAGAAAAACATAATCACACATAGGATAGAAAAAACAAACTAAAAAACCCTACTAGACCTGACTAGAATGACATATCCTTATGATCCTGATGTTTACTTTCTGGTACAAAAACCAATAACCCTCTATTGAGATCAAAAAAAGTAAGCACCTATACTAGAAGCTAAAAACAATTATGAACTATTGGAATGAGTATTAAAACACTATAGGTGGGCCCAAAAAAATATTACCATTGCCCTTACATTAAAATAAAAAAACATAAACATCATGTTTGAATTAAAATATACAAAATATGAATTTTCCAAACATTTTCCACACATAACCAAATTATTTACTATTCTCCTTTTTCATTCAAAATCTAGATTTTTTTTATCAGAACAATGTTAAAATTTTCAAGGGTAAAGTGATAATCACATTTAAAAATGCTGACAGTGAGTATAAAACATGTTATACTATAATTGTTTTCATAAAATGTTGAAATAAAACACAGAAATATCCTAAGGAATACCCACACATATAAACATCAAAATAATTATAAAAAAGTAAAATTAAAAAAAGCACCCAATAGTTACCAAAAAATAATCATATCAATCATCACAATAAGAAACTACATTCCTATATACATGGGTGAACCTAGAAGATCCTAAATAATCTAGAACATAATAGTACATATTGACTCATCCCAAAAAGTATGTTTCATTCGATAAAATAGACACTACCTAACATACTCTTTCACACCCAAACAAGGTACAAACCAAGGTTCCCAATCCCATAGAAATAATAAAAAATACCCCCCCAATATGAGCCTCTATTAAGGGCATAATATGATTAGTGTAGTAATCATTATAAGAATATTCAATAAATATGGCAGAATATCTGTGTCAATATTTATATAACAGGGTGGTCCAACTAATGCCAACCAAGCATCTAATTACATACATGTATATAATAAATAAGAAAACTTGAATCACAGAAATCACCCCAAAGATTCCTATTGTTCCTTAAAACACATAGATCAAAAAGGAGATAGTAAAAATGACATCCCTTTTGATAACTATGATAATGTTCCCTGATGATTATACGGCATGGTAATTCTATCCATTTAATGTAATCAAGTTAAGAGAAACATCCATGGTGGGTTTTCATGATAATCATTTTCACCATTTTTACAAAAGTGACAAATGGTCCTCAAGAACATTTCACATAACCATAATCCATTATGGAACCAAATATATTAACTAAAAAAACGAACAAAGCACCCATTTTAATTTTACAACCATTTACAAAATAATTCCACCAAGGTACTCACATTTAATTTTTAATCCAAAATTATTCTCATCAAAACGATAAATAGTCCACTAACCATGAAAAAAATTCAAACTATATTTGAATGCCAAATACACCGTAAATTTAAATCCAAAACCCCTTAAGAACCTATTTAATGAAGTCAAAAAAAAATTTGAAATACAATAAATTCATTTAAAATATAAAACTATTCTTTTCATATCAAAAATATCTCATAAAATCAAATAGGGGACTTTTTAAAACACATAGTGTGTACAGTATACAAAAAGACATTATTTATCAAGAAAAGTAAGTAATAACCATTTTTTACACCCAAAAATTATTACAAGGATCACATACAGATAATTCATATTCATGGAAGGTGAGAAAATAATTAAATCAATGAGTCTTAAATTAAAAAGTATGGTGAAAGGGATACCAACCTCAATCTCAATGCATATCAACAACACAAACCCAAAATCACACCATGAGGGTTACAAAAGCCATGATCCATGAAGGGGAACCCTAAAAACCAAAACCCCCAACATAAAATAAGGGAATCACAATCTCTATAATCACATCACCTACTATGAATAAGATCTCCTAAACAAAATGGAAGAATAATGAAGAGGGAGGACAATTGAGGAGATTAACTTGAGAGATCTTTCCCTGAACACGAATAATCTCTACATATCCACCATGGGAGGAGGAGGGTAGGCATAGTGAACAATGATAGAGACCCCTTAGGGTTGTATGAGCCAATGTTAGGATAAGATACATGTATTTGTTTAAAAATACTAAGAGGAAATTATTTTAATTTGATAATTTTAATGTTTTGGGAAACTCACATAGTTTGGCCGCACTGTTTTACCAGTAATGAACCAACTACATAGCATATAATTAACAAGAGTGATCAAACAAAAAACCATTCAACATGGCCTAAATTTGAATGTGCAAACCATTTGGTATCTATTATCCAATTCGAACACTGGTAACACAGTTACACGGGTTGGGATGTACTATTTTCCAAACCATGTGCAGGATACTACAAAGCCCAAAAATTCACCTTTTTACCAATAAATCCTAACTA
This sequence comes from Viscum album, assembly GCA_963277665.1. NCBI lineage: Eukaryota > Viridiplantae > Streptophyta > Magnoliopsida > Santalales > Viscaceae > Viscum > Viscum album. The sequence continues at coordinate 494,865,658 of OY728151.1, read as the reverse complement.
AATTTCTTAGTAGTCCCTACATAAAAATAGACAACAAGGCTCGTTAAATTTGAAACCCCTTCACACAAAAACATGGTGGAATTCTAGGATCCCAAAATAAAAAAGAGCATAATATGAAAATGAAAAAACGAGTGAGACTGGTAGAGATAGTTCGTCAGTTCTGACTACTTGGTGAGAAACGGGTGAAATACATGATTTCATTTTGTGTAATTCTATCTTGTAAAATGTGTTAATTTTGTTGATCAAGAATCAATTTTTTTTATTTTTCCCGTTTTTTAGGTAGTTTGGGTAATTATAATTCCCTAGTTTGAAAACTCGATCGTGATTTGTGAGGGGGATTATATGGATGGATTGTATTGTACGATGTGGGAAAGCAATGAACCCCAAGACATACAAAGGGATATGGTATTTAAATAGTGGAATGTAACATCGGTTATAGACGATCTATGTTGGTGTTCAATGACGTATTCTTAGCATTGCTTTAATATTTGAAAATCAAATACACAATTTTGACATATTCTATGGTACACTAGAAAATTTAGGGCTTTACCCCTAGCTTTGAAAATATTTTTTAGTTGGATAAATGGCCCCTTAAAGGATTGGATTATAAATAATTATATGTGGATCTTTATGGTTGAAGGTACACCGTAGATAGTTTACAGATGAGGTTCTCAAGATAGAAAAAATTCCAAAGAATATATATGGTGGATGAGTTTCTTCGCAAAGCAGTGATAAAAAATCCCCATAGGTGGGGCGATATATCTTAGATGTATGTTCTTGGGGAAAGACCAGGGATTAGAAATACATTGACTAAGATTCCAATGAAGAACATGTAAGGTGCCTATTTGAATTCCATGAAGGTTAGTCTTGTGAGCCTTGGATGTAGTGAATGTATTTTCCTTATAGGTTGGTTTTTATGAAAGTGATAAGTGCTAATGTTGGACGGATTCTTATTCTTATTTTTCATGGTGTGTTGAAAATCATGTCGGGTATTTTGTGGAAGTGGAAAATGAGAAATATTCATCCTATAAGTTGAATATTGTATGTGTATTTAATCATAATGTGAAGGTGTTACGGGTAATGTCTATGTTGCTAGTTTATGTATCAGGAAAAAAAAAAATTTTCAGGAAGAAACATGGGAGAAAGAAATGGATTTTTGGCTCATTAGATTGATTTTATTTACTTAGAATCATATAGATTCATGGGATTATAGCACATGGATGAGCTATTATATGGATGTGAGATTTTAAGATCCTAAAATTTTTAGGAACAATTTTTCCTTGTATTGATTACATTTCATTTTAGTTTTATTTTGGGGAGTGTTTTGGTAAAATTTATAAATAATGGAAGATGAAATGGATGAACACTGTTTGTGCATAGTTTTACCAAGCCACATTCCATATTATTAGTAATTGTGTGCCCCCATAATAAATACTGGACATCTAGGGCACATATTTAGAAAAAATTGAGCTCCCCCTCCCAACAAATTTTTCACTGGTTTTAAATTTCACCAGGTTTTATTTTATAAATTTTTATGATCCCAACAAAACAAATGTATTTTAATGCCAATTATAAAATATGATGTATTTTATGAATTTTAATCAGTCTAGAAGAATTACATGCCCTCCCAAACTCTATTCTATTCGATTTGATGCATGTATTGAAGTCTCAAACCACTCATGTTTTATGAGATTCGTATATCGGTTGACATTGTTGTGCCCCCCAATTTCTGGGAATTTCAATGGGTGGTCCTTATTCAATAAATTGGGGAATTGAATCAAAATATCATTCTACATAATTATTCCGATGAAAATGGTTTCTCCTCCTTTGAGTGTTCTTTGTCGCCGTTCTTGAGGTGGATGGTCTATAATTCAAGGACCGAATTCTTGATTAAAATTATGTGTATGTAATTATTGAGTTAATGTTATATGTTTATGAGTTTAGTTATCGTTGAATTCTTAATTTTAATGATTTAATTAACTAATAAAAATTATAGAATTTGGGATATTGGAATTGTAGATCTTGAATAAAATATTATTGAATTAATTGTGAGGGAATTTAGATGATTGAATTTTGTAATTAATTGGGGAATGAATTAGGGACATTGATTTGGTGTGTCAAATAATTAATTATAGAAAAAAAATATTGGATTTTGAGATTCAAAAAATAGGTTAAATTGTTTTTTAATTAATTAATAAAAGTGATGTGATAATTAATTTTTGAATTAAATAAATGGATTATTTAATTATTTAATTTATTAATTTAAGTTATGTGATTATTTAATTTTTGAATTAAATAAGGGTATTTAATAATTATTATATTAAATAATGAGAGTTATGTGATTATGTAATTATTTAATTAAAAAATGGGATGAATGTGTTGAGGACTTAATTAATTGGGATTATTTTGTTAACGAAATTGAATGACATAAATAAATTAATCACAGAATTAATTAATGGGGATTTTGGTGTTATTGTATATGAATGAATTATATTAGTTAATTGGTGTGACAATTTCTGCGGATTATTATGTTAATTAAATTAGATGAAATAGATTAATCAATTGGATAGTTAACTAATTGGGAATGTTATGTTAATGAAATTTAATGAAATAGATAAATTAATTTGAAAATTAATTATTAGGGATTGTAGTGTTAATAAAATATAATGAGATATATTAATTAATTTTTAAATTTATTAATGGGGAATGTTGTGTTAATTAAAATGAATGAGTTACATTAAATAATATATGAATTAGTTAATGGGTATTGTTGTGTTAACAAAATTAAATGAGTTAGATTAATTGATTTTTGAATTACTCAATTGGTATTTCTGTGTAAATAAATTTGAATGATTTGTATTAATTAGTAAGTGAATTATTTACTGGGTATTGTTGTGCTAATGTAATGTAATGACATTAAATAATCAATTTGGGAATTAATTAATGAGGATTGGTGGGATAATGAAATTGAGCGAGTAAGATTAATTAATTAGATAATTAAATAATGGGGATTGTTATCATAAAGAAAATAAAATAGTACATTAATTAATTGTAGAATTAATTAATGGTGGTTGTTGTGTTAATTTAATTGAATGAGTAAGATTAATTATTTAGAAATTTAATTAATGTGGATTTTTTTTGGAAATGCAATTGAAGAAGATAGATTAATTAATGGAAGAATTCATTAAATGAGATTTTTTATTGTAACACCCCAATATTCCATGGTACACTTCTCTTTTAATAATACAATAGTGTATGTTGTACGCAACTACAAGTTCTAACACTCCACAACCAATCAAACTAGCCGTTATGAATTGTAATACCCACAATTTAAAATTTTATACATTTTATCTTTCAAAATTGACTTCATTTTAGGATTTGGAATATCAAAATTAGCTTAGGGTGAATTTATGGTACATTTCTGATATCTTTCATATTTTGATGAATAGTGAACATTACTAAATTTTAATTAAAAAACTATATTAATCATAATAATTAATAGTGATAAATTATGAATTTGAATGGTTTAGATGTATAATTAGATTATATTATTATTTTTTAATACAATGTAGGTCATTATAAGTAATTTCACATTTAAATTTCACATAAACAAGTATCAATATTTTGATATTTATTATTTCATAAAAACGCTCTTTTTGGTTTGAGAACGCAAATTAAATTTAAATTAATTTATGCCACTTCTTTGTTTTGATTTTGGAAAAATGGATCCCATATTTTTAATCAGGAGGTCCAGATTGTGTAAATAAGTATCTTTTTTATTCAGAAATTTGGAATATTTTCTTTAGTAAATATTTTATTTACTGTGGTTAAAGGGGTAAATCTAGTAAATAAGGTTAAAAAATAATATTATAATAATATTAAATTACCCTAACACATGTTATAACCCTATATGATGATAAATGTCCGACCATTGGAATATTTGGGTCTATTTGGGGATCCCATGGAGCCACTTGGGAGTGATAATGACTTTTTATATTAAATAATCTAAAGTAAAGACAAAAATAACAAAAGAAAATATCTTTTAATAAAAAAAATTAATATAAGGTTTTATAACTGATATATTATATTCTAAATATTCATTATAATGCTAAAAATATTTTCTAACTCAGGATATTTTATTTATAATTTTTAGACATAAAATAAGTATATTTATATATGACACAATAATTATACATTATTTTCATTATTAATGAAACAATCAAGTAAATGATATTATAAATACTAAAATATATATTATCATTAAGTTTTGATGCTATTAAATAATTTATAGGTCACTATTACATGTTAGGGTTGATTAAATGTATTTATTTTGAAGTGATAATGTTTTTATGACTTTAGAAAAAATCTATTATTAAATAATCTCAAAATTTACATAAATGAGTTTTTAAAACAAATAAAATATTATTGGTTGATATAATAATTCTATAAATCTATGGTTCGTCCAAAAGAATAATATAATGATAGTTTTATCATTATGGAACCACTTTTGGTTCTCTCGTAAGTTTATTGTTTGTTTATTAACCATAAAATATAAAAATACAAAGAGGCATGGTAAATGTCAAACTATTTAACTATGAATTAAATCGAAAATATATGGTTAATATAGTGTCCCAAACCAGTCTAAAACATATTGGTTGAGTGGTTTTATACCCTTACCCACCTTAGACTTTATATAATTCATTTTGGATCCATTATAAACCGAAAATTGTTTTATTACAAAATAATATTTTTAGCTTTTCTTAAGGTACCCGTCACCCCTCTTATAAAAGGGAACTCCCCCTTATCTCGAATTCACACCTTCAATTTCTTTTATATTGTCCAAAATCTACCCAAATAACCTCTCAACTGTCCTACATTCAACCTAGAGGACTTACTTTTGTTCGAAAACATACCTATGGGGCCATTTTGATCAAATCAAAAGGAAGAACCCGATAAAGAGGTAAATATTTCTTCACCTCTTTCATGTTCTTTTCTTCTTCCACTTCCTCTTTCTTTATTATTTAAATTCAAAAATAATAACTCTAGAATATTCTATATAATTTGATGTTATTATAAATTTGGTATAACCATATTTACTATTCGATCCATCCTTTGAATGACATGTCACTATACATGCGTACATACAGCTTACTGTCTCCAGGTCGTGGTGTAATTGTTATTCAATACATTATTATTTGTATGGGTATAATAATGATTTTTAGTTTTTGTAAATAATAAATATAACATGATAATTATTCTTTATATATGATATACCATCCAATTATACATTATTTTAGTATAAAAATAATGATATTGTAGCTCGGGAGTACGTACGGATTACCGTCTCCAAGAATGCGATGAGACTTATTCTCCAACGTATCCATTGAAGAAAAAATTTCATTATATGAATAAAGATAATTTTTAAAGAATTAATATCATTCTGAATATAAATAAGATACATCCAATCCATAACTCACATTACTTACGTAACAAAGAATACACAGGAAAATGAATCAGTTTACACCCAAAATGACGATAATACTAAGATAATATTAAAAAATAAATGTTAAAAAATAATATATGATATAATATTAATGTATTTAATTATTATATAATTTAATAAAAATTATTTCACCATTATACACGAGTTTAAGCTACCCTCAACCAAGGAAAACTAAAAATTAAGGGGTTTCTTATCTTACTTTTAATTCAATAAGATTTCCATTGTCCGCCACTTATTTATTGCATGTGGTGTATTATGTATTTCCATTTGATATATATTATCATGATTCTACTTATATTCATGGTATTATGTCATTAATTTGGTGTTTATTATCATTTGGTCATACGACATGATTGGTTACAACGAAGTAAGAGTTTTTCATCTCACTTTTTAGTCCCATGAGATTCATGATATATTGGCCACTATTTCCTTTTGTGTAGAATATATATTTCCCATGATTGTATTATTGGTATAATATTCTTTAATTTATGGGTATTTACATAATCATTTTATGATACTTCATTCATGGATTCTATGTCTCATATGTTACCAAATCGGTAAGGAAATTTCAAATATCAATTTCCACTCAGGGGGCTTTACACATACTTCATTAATAATTTTACTCCAAGATTATGAGTGGAATCAAAATTCATTATTTATGAAGTAATTTCCACTACCCTATGTTTGAATATACGTTTTATGCGCATAATCACTCCATTTATAATTTCTCAAGTCATTGATATAAACATGATCTTAACTAAATTTCCATTCATTGAGTTAAAGATCCAAGTCATTGGTGTTGTTTTTAGAAGAATATGTTTTAATGTCCTCTAATTGATTTAAAGTTAATATCCAATCATATTGAGTGTATTTATATTTTTCACACATAATTTTTTCATTGTTTTGTCCTTTACCTAAGTATACTGTCTTTATAAAGGATTTCATCTGAATTTACATTCTATTGGGACTTATTTGTTATTATGCACCAATTCACTTTTATATGGTGTATATACTGTCCCCTAACATATTATATCATGATATAATTTATTCTAAATATATTATAATGTTTTTTTAACTCAATAATATCTATTTAAGAATCTCTCATTTGGTAAGGAACTCTTACTCAAATATAATTTTAAATGATTTAACAATTGATTCTTCTAAATCTTTCTCATTAATGTCCATGTTTTGAAAATGGTTTTAAGGATTTATTTATATAGAAATTAATTTTTTAAAATTAAAATTCCTTTTAAATATTTCATAGTAGAATGGGACACATTGATTCAAAAATCTATTTTTAAATGGTTTCTTGAAAAATTCTGTTACATTAAAATGATTTCAAGAAAAAGGGGGATATTTCTATCAAATAGTTTTGATGATTATTTTTCATATATGTCAATATCCTTCATTATTCTATATTGAAGTTAATATATTATAATACAATATTCCATATTGTATTGAATGAGTTTTGTTTGACTGTGGATGTGATATTTTTACACCATTCATGGTTTGTGGGTAAAGTATTGACATTTCGTATGCTAGTTTTAATACGAATGTCTATGTTATGATTTAAACATTTCATATGAGAAATGCATTGGACATAGTAAGTGATGGGTGGTGCCCATTATAGCTACTCGATGCATCATTAGGTCTCATGAGACAAACTAGTGTCTTGGAACATGGCCTTCAGAAAATCTTTTTTGTAGTCTTGGAACAAGGCCTTGACTATTTGGTTATGAATGTATGAAATTATACATTCCGTCATTATGAAATTGGATATTGATATTGCATGTGATTATTTAACTAGTAGAATATCCATGTGAATAATTAAATGGAATTATTTTATTTTAACTTTTTCATATTATGCTGAAGCTCAAGTTTAAAAGGCTATCGTTTTAGTCTTATACATTTTATTAAATGTTTATTCAAATTTATAAAATTTTATGCTATATGGTTATCCTTACTAAGAATCTGAGCTCACCCCATTCTATGTTTTATTTTTCCTAGGATGTGAAAAATTATATTATGAATGGATTTTAGGGATAGTTTATGGGTTCTCAGTGTTGTCTATAGAAACAATGTTTTTGTATTTTTTTCATTTTATAATGTAATGTAAACCTTATGAATGTATCTAGTACTTCCAAGGCTACAAAACTAATCAGTCTTTCGAAACTTGATCTTTGTGATCATGCTAATGATACGTAATAATGCAATGACTCTGGGCTTGGTTGGTCTGGGTGTTACGTTTGGTATCAGAGGATGTTTAGTACAAACCTGGGAAACTATATTTAGATAAACATTGATTAGAGAACATAACCCTAAGATAGAATTTGAGGATTGGTATAGAAGAACATCCTAAAATTTTGGTATTGTATAGATTTTGTGAGTTTTCCAATAAATACATCCCTATCTAGATACGAGTTGGTAGAGGCGGCTTTGGCATTGATTCACCTAGGGGTAAAACACTAAAACACCACTTTGAGCTAGACTCGAACCAGAACTAGTGCAGGAAAACATGCCATGATGCACTCTTTCTTACGAAACTCCCAGTGGATATGCATATGATAATTTACATTTTATTTACAAACCAATTTTATGTATTTTTATATAATATGATAATAAATGACCTTGGATAATCCTATGGTGTTTCAAATTGAAAATATGGTGTAATGAAATTCTCTAAATGATTTTTGACTACTATTACTCACACAATGCTTTCTGGTTTTAGTCAATGGTTTGATTCAAAGGAATTCATAGTAACTTTGAGAATGAAGTACAAGGTGGGAACAAGTGTGGAAATTGAGGAACAAAAAATAATTTTGATAAGAGTAAAAGATATCGTGTTCATTCCAAACAAGGTATCCAAAAATATGATCAACAACTTATATATTAACCAACTCCCGGACTCATCAAAGAAGAGAAAGGTGATGAATGATAAGAGTTCAAGCAGTGGAGACCATAGAGAAAAGAATCCTCAATTTCCATCAAGTAGGAAATGTGGAAGGAGACACCGAGGAATGTGTCTCAATGGAAGAAAGAAATACTTTATGTGTGGGAAAGAAGGACAAAAAAATAATTGTCGAGGAAAAATGAAAAGTACTATGGAAGAAAATGTAAATGGACCCAAGAATCCATTTAAAATAATTTATCGAAAATTTAGGGGATCTGGACAATACCCGAGTGAATGCTTTATTCTATAGGATATTTTCTTGGTCAAAGAAGAAGCTATGTGGAAATAAATTGTGGGAAAATGTTTAAAAGTATTATTGGTCCTTGTTGATGGGATTACAATGGAAGAATTTTATCTTGTATTGGTACCTCTATAGTTTGACTTGTAAAAAGGATATTTGAGGAAGAATTATCTTTTCTCTTGTGGATATAGTTATAAATAATCATTTGGCTTTATATGATCATTGGGTTTGAGGTAATTACAAGTTATTATATTTTGGGATGAAAATGAAAGGTATGAGATAAAATTTGTGGTTAAATTATGTTATGGTTATTTTGAGGAATTTATGCCATTTTGGTAATGTTATAAAATATAGTTTTTGAAAAGGGACAACACGCAGACTGTGTGGAAACCCATCATTAGACAAAGCTGTGAGAATCGAACCCACAACCAGAGTGCAATTGGGATTTATCGCATACAACTGGACTACTTGAAGTCCCTAGTTAATGGGACTAATTTTTTAGTCAAATACTTTTATGGATCAATATTAAGTTTATTTGGGATATTATGTCTTATCAAATGAATACCCTTAGTATAAGAAAATTATTTGGTGATTATGTGATAAATGTTATTTTGGAAGACGTTCACTCTATTGGGAACACTATACGCCTAAGGAAAATAGGGAACTATAAGAGTTGATTTGAGGAGTAATGGTGGATTTTTATATATGTTTTTATTGTGGATATATAGTGATTTTAGTTATTTATGTAAATGATTAAACTATAATAGAGAATATGTGATTATTTTAATTTCATTTAAGTATGTGACTTTAATATTAGTCGATGTCATTTGGAGATACAATTTAACGTGGAAGACTACAAAACCAAATTCTTCTATCTTTTGGGATTCAATATTAGTCTTGATTATATTGAAGTAATTTAAGGACAATTGTTTATTGAATTGTATTTATTTAACTTTTGGGTATTATTAGATTATATTTAGAAATTAAGATTTTGGTTCATTTCTATAAAAGATTACACTTTCGGTGGATCATCAGATCTTGTACTAACCATTTTGGTTTTGATTAATCTCTAATGACAAGGATAATATAGCATTTATCCTTTGTGGATCATGTGATTCTTTAGAAGATTATTCTAGCTATTTCAGTGTGACCAAGTCATCTTGAATACTCATTGTTTGAAAAAAATGATTTAGTAGTAGAAATATAATAAAGATTGAAACTCTACTAAAAAAGAAAGTATATCTCTATATTTTCTTGTTTAATATCATAAATAAATTCCCATCTTTATAAAATGTAACTTAAAAAAATGTTTTCCGTTTACTTTTCCTACTGGGAAACTAATGATTGTGTGCCCCATATATGTTTGTGGTTTTATTGTTGCTAAATTTCTCATGATCATGTTTTCAGTCCCTCTATATCAGAACTTGACAATTATATTATCTTTCATATCCATGTTTTTCTACATGGAATCCTTGTATGGGTTATCTTGGGAGACCGTTGTACTTATTATTCTTTCTTTAAATGTGATAATATTATTGACTCTTTTTCTGATGTGGGACATTCAATTATGTTCCCAATACCAATTTTAAAAATTGAGTTGACATATTTTCCAAAATGGGGAATAATGTAATACCCCATGTTTCCATAGTATTCTTCTCTTTGAATAATACAATATCATGTGTTGTACGGGACATCGAGTTCTCACACACCACAACCAATCAAACTAGCCGTTATGAATAGTAATATACATTTTTTGAAATTTTATAAATTTTATCATTCAAAATAGACTTCATTTTTGAATTATTAATATCAAAATTATGTAAGGGTGAATGTTCGTTACTTTTCTGATAAGTTTCATATTTTGATGAATAATGCAAATTAATAAATTTTAATAAAAAACAACTATTTTAATCGAAATAATTAATAGTGATAATTTACTCATTTGAATGGTTTGGAAGTATAATTAGAATAAATTTTTATCATTTAATACAATGTAGGTAATTATAAGTAATTTCACATTTAATTTTGACATAAAAAAGTGTCAATCTTTTGATAGTTATTATTTCATAAAAACACAATTTTTGTATTGGTAATGGGAATTGATTTTAAATTAATTTCTACAACTTTTGTGTTCTGATTTTGGACAAATGGATCCCATATTTGGATTCATGAGGTCCAAATTGGTTTAATAGGTAACTTTAATTTTTAGACAATTGGAATATTTACATCAGTAAATATTTTATTTACAGTGGTTAAAGGGGTAAAACCAGTATATAAGGTAAACACAATAATAGTATAATACAGTTATATTAACCTAACACATGTCCAAACTCTATTTTATGATACATTTCCGACCATGGTCATCCATGGGTCGATTTTGGGACCCCATGGGGCCACATGGGAGTGATAATGACATTTTATATTAAATAATCTAAACTAAAGACAAAAATAACAAAAGAATATTTCTTTTAATAAAATAATTTTTATATGAGGTTTTATAATTTATATATTCGACTATGAATAGTCATTAAAAATATTTAAATATTTATTACCTCATGATATTTTATTTATAATTTTTAGAGAAAATATATATATTTATATATGACATAATAATGATGCAATATTTTCATTATTAATGAAACTATCAAATAAATGATATTATAAATACTAAAATAAATATAATATGAAAGTTCTCATTCCGTAAAAAAAATTTATAGGTGACTATGACATGTTGGGGTTGATTAAAGGTATTTATTTTGAAGTCAAAATGATGCTAGGACTTTAGAAAAAATCTATTATTAAATAATCTCAAAATTTACATATATGAGTTTTTAAAACAAATAAAATATTATTGGTTGATATAATAATCTTAAGAATATAAGGTTTGACCAAAATACTTATATAATGATAGGTTAATCCTTAATGAACCACTTGGGGTTCTCTAGGAAGTTAATATTATGTTTATTAACCATATAATATAAAAATATTAAGAGGCATGGTAAATGTCAAACTATTTATCTAAGAATTAAATCTAAAAGATAAGGTTAATATAGTGACCCAAACCTATATAAACAATATTTGTTGAGTGGTTTTAGACCCATACCAATTTTATCCTTTAAATAATTCCTTTTTTAGGATTTAGAAACCAAAAATTATTTTATTATAAAATAATATTTCTAGATTTTCCTAAGGTGCCCATCACCCCTCTTATAAAAGGGAACTCCCACTTCTCTCTACTTCACACCTTAAAAGAATTTTTTTCTTAACCAATCTATGCCCAAATTACCTCTCAACCATAATTCCTTCATCCTAGAGGCCTTACCTTAGTCATAAAGCCATCATAGAGATCCCTTTTGTTCATATCAAAAGGAATAACCCGAAGAAGAGGTAAATACTTCATCACCTCTTTCAGGTTCTTTTTTTCTTCCAATTCCTCTATCTTTGTTATATACATTCTAAAAAAATAACTCCACTATATTCTACGTAGTGTTATATTATTATAAATTTGGTAAAAAAAAATTCATTATTCTATCCATCCTTTTAATGACATGTCACCATACGTGCGTACGTAGGACATACTGTCTCCACGTTGTGGTGTAATGGTTATTCAATACATCATTATTTGTATGGGTTTAATAATGATGTGTAATTGATGTAAATAATAAATATTACATGATAATTATTCTGTATATATATGACATACCCTCAAATTATACATTCTTTTAATAAAAAAAGAATGATATTGTCGCTCGTGCGTACGCACGGATTACCGTCTCCACAAACGCGATGAGACTCATTACCCATCGTATCCATTCAAGACTAATTTATATTAGATGAATAAATATAATTTTTAAAGACTTAATATCATTCTGAATATGAATAAGATAAATTCAATCCATAAAAAACATTACTTAGGTAACAAAGAATACAAAGGAAATTGAATCAGTTAACACCCGAAACGACAATAATACTGCGATATTATTAAAAAAGCAATATTAAAATATCATATATGAAAAAATATTAATGTATATGATTATTTTATTATTTAGTAATAATTATTTCACCATTATACAGGAGGTTAACCTACCCTAGGCGATGGAAAAGTAAAAAGTTAGGGGTTTCTTATCTCACTTTTAATTCTTTGAGATTTCCATTGTTTGCCACTTATTTATTGGATGTGATGTCTTGTGTACTAAAATTTGATATATATTATCATGATTCAATTTTTATTCATGGTATTATGTGATTAAATTTTTGGTTATTAACTTTTGGTCATACGACATGATTGATTACAACAATGTAAGGGCTTTTCATCTCACTTTTTATTCCCGTGAGATTAATGCAATATTGGCCCCTATTTCCTTTTGTGTAGAATATGTATTGGGAATGATTTTATTCTTGGTGTATTATTATTTAATTTAGGGTTATTTACATCTTTATTGTAGGACTCTTCTTTGAGGGGTTGTATGTCTCATAAGTTACCAAATTGGTAGGGGAATTTCAAATTTCAATTTCCACTCAGTGGGATTTACGGATACATCATTGATTATTTTACTCCAATATTATGAGTGGAATCACCCTTTATTAGTTATGTAGTAATTTCTACTCCCGTTTTTGTATATATACATTTGATACACATAATCACTCCATTGATAATTTCACAAGTCATTGTTATAAACCTGATCTTAACTCAATTTCCATTGATTGAGTTAAACATCCAAGTCATTGGTGTTGTTTTTACGAGAATATGTATGAATGTCCTCTAATTGACTTATACTGAATATCCAATAATATTGATTTTATATATATTTTTCACACATAATTATATCATTTTTTTATCCTTTACATAATGATACTATCTTTATAAGGGATTTAATCCCAAATTACCTTCCTTTAATACATCTTTTTTGTTATGCACCATTTCACTTTTATATGGTGTATATGTTATCCTTTGACACAATATATCATGAAATAATTTATTCTCAAGATATTATAATGTTATTATTACCTCAATTATATATATTCAGGTGTCTCTCATTTAGTTAGGAACTCTAACTAAAATTTCATTTTAAATGTTTTAAAATTTTAATCTTCTAAATCGTTCTCATTAATATCCATGTTTTAAAAAGGGATTTAAGGATTTATTTATTGGGAAATTAATTTTTTAAAATTAAAATTCCATGAAAATGTTTCAATGTGGAATGAAACACTATGATTAAAAAATCTATTTTTAAACAGCTTCATGAAAAATAGTGTGACTTTTATATTATTTCATGAAAAAGGGGGATATTTGTCTTAAATAGTTTTGATAATTATTTTCATCTATGTCAATATCCTTCATTATTCCAGATTGAGGTAAATCTGTTACAATAAAATCATCCTTACTGTATTTAATGAGTTATGTTTGACATTGGACGTGCTATTTTTATACCATTCATGGTTTGTGGGTTTAGTATTTACATTTCATAGGCTAGTTTCAATACGAATTTTTATAATATGATTTAAACATTTTATATGAGGAATGAATTAGAATTAGTATGTGATAGGTGGAGCCCACTATAGCTCCCCTATGCATCTGTAGGTCTTATGAGACAAACTAGTGTCTTTAAACAAGACCTTGATAATATATTATTGGTAGTATTGGCACAAGGCCTTTACTATGTTGTTATGAAAGTTTGGCATTATGCATTTCATCATTATGAAAATGGTTATTGATATTGCATGTCATTATTCAACTAGTAGAATATTCATTTGAATAAGTAAATGAAATTATTTTATATTATCATTTCCATATTATGCTAAAGTTCACATATAAAAGGCTTTTGTTTTAGTCTTATAAATTGCCTTAAATGTTTATGCTTATTTATGAAATTTCCACTATATTGTTATCTTTACTGAGCATCTAAGATCACCCCTTTCAATTTTTTATTTTTTCCAGGATGCGAAGATGTATATTATGACGGACTTTTATGGATAATCTATGGGATCTCAGTGTTGTATATGGAAACAATGTTGTTGTAGTTTTCCATTTTATGATTTAATGTAAACCATATGTATGAATCTAGTACTTCCAAGGCTACTAAACTAATCGATCTTTCGAGACTTGATATTTGTGATCATGACAATGATACGTAATAATGCACTGACTATGGGGTTCTGGTGTCAGGGTGTTACAGTTATTGAATGTGTGGGATTAATTATTTGATGAAAAATTAATGGAACAGATGTTCTTAATTAATTGGGGAATTAATTTAGGAGACTTTATATGAAAAACTATTTATTTAATTACAAATGAAATTGGTATCATTTGTTAAATATTTAATTAACTAATAAAATTGATTTGATGAAATAATTAATGATTTAATTATGTATTTTATGTGATTAATTAATTACAGAATTAATTAATGTTATAGATTAGAGTAGTCCATTGTTTGATTAACAAGAGGAATTGAAGTGATTAATAAATTTTTTAGTAAAATAACATATTTGATGGGTTTATTTATTTTTTTAATTATATAATATATTTTATGTTAGAAAATATTTCTGAATTAATTAGTGTATCTTGTGTGATTAATTAACTATGGAATTAATTAATGTTATTTATGTGATTAGTTAATTATTTATTTCAATAGAGGAGTTGATGTGGTTTATTTATTATAGAATTAATTAATATATTTTATGTGATTAATTACAAGTTTAATTACATAATAATATTTATTTTATTAGTTAACTACTGAATTTACAAGATAAAAAGATGTGGTTAATTAGTTATCTAATTAATTAAAATTATTATTTTGATAAGTTAGTTGTCGAGTTAACTAATGAAAATGTTTTGTTTAAATAATTGTTTAATTCTTAATGGAAATTGTGTGAATTATTAATTGTTGAATTAATTATTCATTATTTAATAGTAACATGGTCATTTAATTGTGAATTTATGAATGGTAGTATGGTTGTTAAGTATTAAAATAATGAATCGTAACATGGTTTGTCTATTGTGTGTTAATAATGGTAACTTGGTCATTATATTATGTGTTATGAATAATAACATAGTCATCCTAATGTCTAAATATAAATGGTAAGGTGGGAATTATTGTATGAATTAATGAATGAGAATTTGGTATTTCTTTTCAGTGAAATTTGAATTGTAATAAATGAATTCATGTATGAATTAAATAATTGAAACAATTCGATTCTAATATATGACCTCACATAGGAATACTCTTGGTTCAAGCATGAGACGAAGCATATATTGAGATATGATATCACATGGGAATAAATTAGGAGCTACCATGAGCCAAAAAAGGTATTGAGGAATAGGTTCCTAAGAGAACCCATTTGATTGGGTGGTTAAATAAATATTAATTGATAATTTGATACTAGTACACTTATATATTGTTCCTATAATTTTATTCAATACCATACACTATCTATTGACTGGATATTGTTTTATATTCAACTAGTGGTGTCTGACTATGTTGTAATAAAACCCAACTTGGGCTGCCTGATAGGTACTCAAATATATTTATTAGTTATAGGACCTAATATGGGGAAATTCCCTATGGTATGCAGTTGATTTTGGATGGAGCATGGATGAGAGAACACAATGTGTTTTTATGCCTTCTTGGGTGTTGTTAGTGTTTTTATTTTGAGTTATCACATTTAATAAGGGCATATACACTAGCATGACATATTTATTTTCTAGTTTTGACAACGTATATCATGATTTTGTTATCCTGAGATATTTGTATTTATTTGGCTATTCAGTTTATTATTTTTATTTATTTTTTCTGGTCTTTTACTCTAATGAAAGAAAAATTGTGGGTATAATCTCTCATTGATTGATAATAGACCTTTCTAGTAGTTGGAAGCCTCTGGCATGCAGGGAGGTGTGCTTAAGGCCATGTGACCAGCCAGTTTGGGGCACCGATGTCTGGTACATAAGCTGGGATGTTTTATAACTCCCCAATATTTTAAAATAAAGTAACTTCATTCAATAGTGCATTTGACACGTAATGATTAGTTTCATCAATAGCTTTCATTACACATAAGAATGTCATTTATCGAACAAAAATATATTATTAATATTATTATTTGAAATATTATTTATATCCTAGTCGTTGGAATAGAGGGTATGAATAGGATAACTTAACATATATATATATATATATTACACATTTTTAATTATTTATCTATCAACATGTAATAAAAGAAGAATTAATTAAAATAAAATGAAACATTTTCCAAAAAATAGTAATTTTTTTAAAAGAAAGTTAATCATGCATTACACTTGTAATATAAAATTAATTTTTACCAATAATATAAAATTTATTTGGAAATAAAAATTTCATTGATAAAATCTGAAGACAAAAATTACATTTGGGTGATTTTATTTTATTTTCATGAAAATGTTCATTTTTTGATGAATTGTGAAAGATATAGAATTTTAATTGTTCTATTTATTTTCATTTTAATAATTTATAATGTTATAATTATAGTTTAAATTAGTTATATGGTTATTTTATTTCAATATTATATCAATAAATCTAAAATATGACAATATAATAAATATCATGTAGAATTTTTATATAAATCCATTATATAATTTTTCACATTCTTTCATTAAAAACTCTCATTATTGTCCCATATAAATGATTATTTATAAATTTATTTTCTCTAATTAAATTTATTTTATTTTTTAAAATGGATTCCTTATATTTATCTATAATAATTTTAATTTCCTAGTAATCTCAATTATTTTTTTAACGAAATAAATGGTGGAAATTTTAAAATTTTATTACTATGGTTAAGGTTATAAAAAAACTTTATGGGGGTTTAAACTAAATTATAAGAGTGATAATGAAGTTAAATAATTTGATAATTGTATTTTACATGTTTATTTCAACATTGGATAGAAAATTATATAACATATCTATATTTCTTTCCACATTCCCTTAATAATGACCTATATTTTTTTTTGGTAAATAAAAAGACAAATAGTGATCAATAATTTCTTTTGATATATATTTATATAATGATTTGGGAAAAGGAAAAAGATATTCTATATTGGGATATAAATACATTATGGAAAAATATATATGTTGGTTTTACTTTGATTATTTATTTTAATTTTATTAATTTAATATTTTTATAAATTCTTATGGAAGTACAACACAATAAATATTTATCTAATAAATATATAAAATAAATTTCATTAGAAATAATAAATTTGAAGTAAATTTATTTAATTTTTTTTAAAATTAAATTTTTAGTATAATATATCATTTTAAAAATTATTTAAAATAATTCATTTCAATTCCATCATTGTCTTGATATTTCTTAAAATAAATTTAAGTGAATAACGTGAAAATTGATATTTATGTTATTTTATCATAAATGATATTTTATTAAATGATTTAGAAATCCGAAAAAATAAACATTCTTAAAATTTATTGGTAAATGATTAAAAATATCATTTATGGTCCAGTCATGGAAAAATTATTCTTTTATATTTTATTTTTTAATAAATTAATATCAAAAACTATGTTAGTGTGGTTAAGGTTAAAGCGTTATTTTTTCACGTAGCATGTATTTTTGGTAAATTTAATTTTTAACACATCATATTTTTATTTGATAATTTTAATTTCATATTTTTCAATAGAACATAAAAATTGAATTATATTATTCACAACATTTCTACATAGAAATGATGGATTACATAGACAAAAAAGTTTTTAACCTTAGTAAAAAATAAATTTATAAATTTAAGTAAACATATGTGTTAGGGAACAGAATATGTATAAAAAATACTTTTATTTTGTATTGTATGTGTGTAATGACTATAAATTCCCATATCTCCATTACATAGTTTTCAACATGAGGTATGATTTAACACTCAATAGTGAATAATTTGTTTGTATTTACATAAAATGCCACTTATCCTCAACTATAAAAGGACTCTCACTCTCCTAGCATATGAAAAATCCTCCATCCTTTTAGCTCAACAAAACCCTTCCTAAATCACTTACCACCTTATTTAAACACATCCAAGAAGCCAAATTTCTAGATTAAATGAAATAAAATAAGGATTTAGTGAAATCCTAATGAGGATACCCTGAAAAGTGATAGCATTCATCTATGAGAATTTTTGTTTTATATAATCAAAATCCACATTAAATTCTTATTATAACATTATTATATAATAAAATTAGTATATGATATATTTTATTATGTTTGTTTTTTATTTTAATAGCCTATTTTTTTCTCCACCTTCATCAAACGGATCAGAAAATCATTATTTGTGTTTATATTGAACTACCACCATATGAACTAATTTCAAATCTTTTTTAATTACAATGTCCCATGGTTGTGTATTATGAATGGATATAAACAATATTTTCATATTAACAACATAATTATAACTCTAGAGTCATTATATCAAATGTGTATTTTTATTTTCCATTCCATATGGGATATGATAACTTCACTCATGTGTACAACAAACTACAATCATATAGAGTGATAAAACATCCTAGAACTTCCATATTATTTATTAAAATTGAGATTTTTTGTGTCTAGTGGGAAATGGGGTATTTTTGGTTCATTTGAGTGTTCTAATGGTGTTTCATTCCAAAGGTTTTCCCAATTTACATTTTCCAATCATTGAGTAATTACAATGGTGTTTCATTCCAATAATTTTTCAAATTTCATGTTTTCTAGTTTTCCAACAGTGTATAATAATAGTGGTGCTTCTTTTCCAACAAGTTACCAAATTTTGACTTTTCAGGTTTCTCAAATGGTGTGTCATTATAGGGGTGTGTCATTTTTACGATTTTTATAAATCTTTAGATTCCCCGATTTCCAATGTTTTTTCATTCTAGCGATATAACATTTCCAAATGTTTTAAAAAAATTTAATTTTTGAGCAATGTGTCATACCGGTGTTGTGTTATTTACAGTAGTTTTTGAAATTTCATGTTTTTGTTGGTGTGTTATTTTGGAGGTGTTTCATTTCCAACAATTTTCTAAATTTCTAGTTTCCAAATGTCTGTCATTATGGTAGCATTACATTCTGGTGGCATTTTATTATGGAAGTATATCGTTCTGGTAGCATGTCTCCTTAACAGCGTGTCATTATGGTGGAATGTTGTTTTTGTTGTGTGTGATTATAGTAATGTGTCGTTCTAGTGGGGTTTTATTTTGTTGTTCTACCATACCTGTATGTGTGTTTCTCTGATGGAGTGTCATTTCTAATGGTGTGTCATTTCCAATAGTTTACTATTTTTCCAGAATAATCCAATTTTCCAAAAAATTACATATTTTCCATTTTGACATCTTTTATGATGAAAAGTGTGACTAAATTACATAATTAATCTATTTAAAACAATTTAAAATTATTTTAATCTTATCCTTAATTTCTAAAAATACACTAGACCTTTATAAGGTTTAATATTTTTGGTTTTAGTGAGATCCTCCATTAATGTCCAACTGAACAATTTCGACATTGTTTGTTGTGGATGTAATCATTTTTAGGAAGCGATCATACCATCTATTTTTAATCTTTGTTTCTCTTCATAAGAGATCCCGTAAATCTTATTCGTTGGAGTCGAGTAACCTAGTTGTTTCATATAGTTTGTGTTTTCAATGAAATGTTTCTAGTTTTACGCGTACCTCTTTTTTTGGTGCAATAATGTCATGTTGATCTTATTTATTCAACATAGATTTTTTATTTTTTTATTTCATGTGTATCAAGAGGGTTGAGTATATTTTTGGTATCCCATGTAAATATGGTTGCATCTAGATTACAAATGATAATTAATCAACTTATATTCTATTTAAAGGGGCATGAATAAAGTGATGTATAACCTTACATATTTATATTGATTTGATTCATTTTTTGATTTTATAATATCATAGTATGGGATTAACTCTGTGATGAAGATAGTGATTTAGAAATAGTGAATTGTCTTTTGAAACATCCATTTTTTATTGTTTACTATCATTATAAATAATTGGATAATAACATATATCTAGTAAATGAATGAAATTCCCCTAGAAATAATGGTTTGTGCGATAATATCATTAATAAATAATGTGAAATTTAATAATAGAACCATTGAAAATTCTGAAAATATGTTTTGTTGTGGTATAAGATATGATGTATGGGGGTAGTGGGAATTATATGTTTGAGTAGTGGGGTTGCGATGAAAGGATATAGTGGATGTGGTTTCCATGCTATTTAAATATGCTTCTTACTGTGTATTTTTCTTTAGGTTCCACATTGTTATGTATGTGGTAAATAATGATAATGGAATATAAATCTGTACATGTTAGTAACAAAGAATCTAGAATATAACTAAATATTAACCAATGACTAAAAATGAATTTTTATTGATTTTTGTTTGTGTGGGGCTGTGAGTTTTAGTCATAAAAGTTGATGTGGAAAACCATGTGTATTAGATTGGTGATCTCATTTTAAACTAGTATATAGGGATTATGTAGATTTATATATATGAATCTATATTATTCTATTTACCTGGTGATTTATATATGCAACCCACACATGTGAAGAACTATTTGCTGACAACCCCATAGTCGCGTGGGAGGGTTATTTTCCCAATATCATGGTTGGAGGATAGATGGATGGCCACACACTCTTATCTACACCCTTTTCCAGTCCACAGTGGCCCATATTTCTTTAAGTGAGTTGTGATCGGTAGTCCACATTGTTTTCAACATGAGTTTTGGTGTGCCATCATATCTCTCTTCACAGATGATATGTGATATGTTTTCCTAGGTTTCATAGGAATGTGAAGTGTTGTGATGTCATTTGTGAGTGCGAGAACGATGTGATGTGATATATTTGGAAGTGGAGGAAGCACCATGATGTTTTATTTTTGGGTGTGATAATGCCTCATCAGTTGGAATGTGGTGTGATATTCTGTATCATCGATGTGATTTATATTGTAATGTTTTTCATGGATGATTTATTTGGTGATAGAGACATGGTGAGGTTGTGGTTATTTTTATTCTACATATTTTGTTCAATTTGATTCCTTTTTTTTCCTCATTGATTTATTAGTATTCCCCATCCACATGTACAAGATAGAATTTTCTTTTCCTAATGAGAATACATGTACAATGACCCTACATATATAAAAACCATTTTTAGGTTTTCATGAGGATATTGTTGACGGTGTTGCACCATACTTACCACACCCTCAAAACATTGTTATGTTGCTACTAATTTTTGTGGTTTTTTGGTATATACTTTATAGACACTTATTTTTTACAATTGTATTTACACATTAATTAGGGGATGGTTTTTGGTTTATCTAAACAATTTTTCATGGAGTTTATAATGGTTGGATACACTATCCCATGATATTGTTTTCTTATAAAGGGAATTTCCTCTAATATTTTGAAATTTAGGGACCCTTGTTGATAGTCTCCAACCAAGTGCCTTTTGGAGGATGAAATCGAAGATCAATATCTCTCTCCCCACATTAGGGTATATTTGGAGGTTTGATTCATCATAAAGTGGTATCAAATATAATGGTTATGATATAGGATTGAGTTCATATTTAAGACCAATAAAGATTTCATGGGTTGGTATGGAAGTAGTTTCATTCTATCTTAGTGTATGAAATAGTCGAGGGAGTCCAACAAAGAAATTTGATTTTAGGCCCCCCATGATCTAATACACGTGCTCTATGCTTATTGAATGACCAAGTGAGATGGGACTACGTGCAGTGTAGAGACCTAGGAGAGGTACATGCATCATTATGACTTCTATTCATCTTTGAATTTTATTTCTTAAGGAAATTTGAAATGTATAAAATAAATTTAATGGATTAAAGATAATTAAAATATATCTTAATGAAAATCCATAATAATAGGCTTAGTAAATCCTTGTTTCACTAATTTTTATGGTTCTAGGATTTCATTTTCATGTTTCTCATATAGTGGAGGTTTAGAAGAAATTCCCAATTAATTGACAGAGGGTAGATCCTACGGAGGATGGTGATCGGTGGGAAAGGATATTATGCACTTTTTAATGTTAGTCTTTGGAAAAGTATTAGGAAATAATTTATAACATTGAAAACATATTTGGATAGAGGATATAGAGATAAATTTTGGTATTATTCAACCCACGACTAAGTATAGGGTTTGTTTGGGTAGTAAGTAAGATGCGAGGAGCTTTGTGTCAGTGGTGGATATTATACATTCATGATTAGAGGGAAGAGGTTGTTTCATGGGTTGACTTATAGAAGGTGTTTGGGAAGTATTACTCTCCTTGAAAAGGAAGGCTAAGAAGAATAATTAGCTTCTCCCCCTTCATTAGGGGTGTATGTATGTTTGGGAGTTTGAAATCATGTTCAATGACCTTATACACTTTTCCCCTTATCCTTTTTCAGATGAAGAGTCGCGAGGAAGACATCTTGAGGAGGCACTCTATCATATATATAGTATGTAGTTCCACCATTTACATTGAAAACATATATGAAGGTTTAAAAATCATATAGGTGATCATGAAGATGAACGCAAAAGGATTTTTACAGTGAGGTAGTAACTAGGAGAATCCCTATAGGGGTATTGTTGTCAGTGCTATGTCTTGTGCTCTAGGGCCTTCAATGTTTTCCCCAGATGAGATTCAACATCATAAGAATCCCCTTCATTCTTCTCATTTATGTACAATTTCTATGGGATTAGTGTAAATGTTTTTATATTGTGGTGTTTATACCCATATAAAAGGCCATTTACCAGTGGTTGTTTGAGCTATGTTTGGCCGGGGGGGATTGGTTCAGCATCAGCCTCAACATCAGTTCCTCGTGATGTTGCTCTAATAGCAAGGGAAATAGTTTTATGGTATATTTAGGGATGATATGGTAAGGATAGGCCAACCTCATGATGTTCCTTAATCACATGGACCATTAAATGAGTGGGGTCGTGGAGGTGTCCCTTAGTAGAGAGGTATGCAAGCTGGGCATGGCCAGTTTTATATAGTGGATGCAGTAGTGATAGATGATCCATAGATCATTAGATGTAAACATATTTTACCATCTACCCTTGTTTGTTCCTTGTTTGAATATATCGATTCACACTCCTTTGTTACACCATATCTAGTCCTTGACCAAAGATTAGTCATATATAGGTTTTCCATGACCATGGGGTTGACTACACTAAGCAGAGTCCATAGAAGTTTGCTTGATGTTTTTCAGGGATGTGTGCTGATTATGGGGTAACATTAATCATCTTTAGAACTTATATTTTGTTATATGCAACCATATTATGTAATCCCTGGAATTGACTTGTTGCATAATATGAATTTTTCTGTTGACAATATTAGGAGTTGAATCGTTTTTACTAATATGGAATTCCATCGAGCTATTTTCATTGACGATCGGAGAATTCTGGTATGAAAAAGATACCTAAATACAATTAATTCATTGGTGAATGAGTATTCTATAGAATTAGTAGACATGGTTATAGAGTAACCTCCCAATTTTGTAAATTATTTCTTGTATGTTTCAACCTAGGAGTTTTTTACACTTCCTCATTGACATGATGTTGAGTTTGGAATAAACTTGTACCCTGTTGCTCCTCCGATTTTGATGACTTCTTATTAAATGGAAGCACATGAGTCGCTGGATTAAAGGATTAAGATAGATGATATTATGTAGAAGGGATTCAAATATCCTACTATGTAACCATGGGGTACTCTAGTCTTATTAAATATGAAGGCAGATCGTAGACTAGGGTTATGTATAGACTAACAGAGGATGAACTAAGTGACGATCAAGAATCAATATCCTATTCCAAGGATCTATAAATATTTTTATCAGTTGAGGGGAGCTATTTGTTTCTTAAACATTGATCTTCAGTCTGGATATCACCAGTTAAGGGTAAATGATGTATATATTTAGATGACAACCTTCAGATATAGTTATGGGATCTTTGAGTTTTTGGTCATTCATTTCAGTGTTATTAATTCACCAGACATGGTCACGGGGCATATAAACTATGTTTTGGTAAATTTTAAGACTGGGTTGTTGTTGACTTCGACAATATAATACTGATCTACTGAATGTAACAGGATTATCATGCTGAACATATCAGAACTGTTTTGTAGGTTTATTTTCACCTCCAGCTTTATAGAAAGATATCCATGTATAGTTGTTGGAAACAAACGGTTCACTTCTTAGGGCATGTGGTGTCTCAACAAGTTGTGGTTCTGGAATAATCAAAGGTGGATGAAGTTGTTTATTATCAATCACCCAAGAATGTGGAAAATTATTTTAGCTTCATTGGTCATGTAAGATTTTATCAGAGGTTTGTGACTAATTTCCTAGAATTTGTAGCCCGATTGAAAAAATTAACTAGGAAAGACCACGATTTTCTGTGGACTGACAGATGCAAAGAAGTGTTTGGTTACATGATGGGGAATTTATTGTTATCTCATAGATTCTATTGGAAGGGGTAATGTTTGGGTATTTCTATGATGATTCCCATATATATATAGGTTGTATCATGATTGAGATGAAAGTAGTGATCTTCTATGGGACTAGGTAGTTATACCCCCATGAATGTAACTATTCAACCCATGATCAAGATATAGAAATGG
Organism: Viscum album; assembly: GCA_963277665.1. Taxonomy (NCBI): domain Eukaryota; kingdom Viridiplantae; phylum Streptophyta; class Magnoliopsida; order Santalales; family Viscaceae; genus Viscum; species Viscum album. The sequence goes on along the minus strand of OY728151.1, from coordinate 494,840,341 downwards.
TTGTGTTTTCAAAAAATATGGGGTGAAATTACCTCATTGGGGAATGATTTGTGGTCTACATAGATAACAATATTTTTAGGTATGACTTTTATCAGTATGACTTAAATCTACATCAGTGATGGTGGAGGGAGTTTCTTTAGGAAAATGACTTTGATATCTACTATACCTCAGTAATGTAGAATTTTGTGGAAAATTATTTGAGTGGAATGTAATAGAACTATATTTATCAGGATATTTGAGATTCTTGGAGGGAAATGGAGGAATTAAAATACTTGAAATTGAATGCATGAGTCGTATATGGAGGAAGTTGTATGTTCTAGAAAATGGTGACGTCTTCTCTAATGTGTTATGTAGAGGAGTATAAGTGGGGATACTCAGAGGTAAAGGTGATTCATGATCAGATTGGACTTGGTTATTCTCTAAAGGGATGGGGAGATGATGGTTTGAACTGTATATTGTTTAGTGGAAGGCCATTTTTTCCATTATAAATTTAGGATGGATACATTTTTTAGTTTCATATCTCACATTTGGCGGTACACCAAAAACAATCCAAAATGTACCATGTCTTGAGGATGTTGGTATTTTGGCCCAAGATGAAATATATGGTGGGTGATTTTGAAGAAAAATTTATAGTTTTAGAATAGTTAAAGGTTTATAATTGTTTTCTTGGTGTTTTTTTGAATCCCTTGGATGTCACAGAGTAGAAATGGGATGATATTTTTATAGACTTCATCATAGGGTTACCTTGATCTCAGAGAGGTTAAGATGTTATCTATGTGATGTTGGATCAGTTGAATTTTTTTTCCCACTTCTTAGTTATGAGGGAGTCGTGTGTAGTGGATGATTTGGCATAGAGTTTCACAGATGATTTGGTGTAGTTACATGTTGTTTTGATCACAATTTTCATGGATTGAGAATCATGTTTTACCTCACATATCTGGAGGATATTGCAATATTTATTTGAAACGTAGTTTCACATCAACAATACATTCCTCTCTTAGGCAGATGGGCATACAAAACGAACTATCTACACTCTAGAGGATATGTTACAAGAATGTGTCTTATAAGTTTGATAATAATGGTCACAAAAACTACCCTTTTTGAGTCCAATTATAAATATATATATCACTCTACCATTGTTATGTTTTTCCTTGATACATTAAATTGATGTCTATATCATTATATATTGTTCTATACTGAGAATGAGGAGGTATTAGTTCATGGTATTGAGGTCGTTTAGAGAAGAATATAGAGGTTTTAGTTTGTTTAAGAGAGGATTAAAGTAAAAATGTCCAACATAAGTCTTATAATCCTCGTAAGAGGTGGCTCGTAGAATTTGGGTTTGGTGACTATGTGTTTGTTAATTCTTCCACTCAACATGAAAAGTAGAGTTTTAGGAAGGGGATTAATAACTTTATTCAGTTTTTTCTCCTTTTGCAGTGTTGGGGTGAGCTGGTGTGGTGGAATATCAGTTGGTATTACCACTGTCCCTCTGATAAATCTATGATGTTTTCCATGTCTCTTAACCCATTTGATTCCTTCATGGCGACTCCTATGTCATTTACTAGGGAGGGATAGATAATAAGGATGATTAATCCTCAATGAAGAATCTGGTGGATATCCAAGAACATTGAGAGAGGGTGATTAGTAGATATAAAATTCATTTGGCTCATGGGATATGGAGGCATGGTTCCCAACAATACAGTACTTGGGAGTATTACTCGAAAATGTGAGCCTAGTACTAGGAGTTGTTTTTAGTTTTCCCCATTCACTATTTTATTTTTTATGTGTTTTTCAAACCTTGGTACATTATGCGATATTTTTTCCCCATTGTATTATGTGTATTATGTGATGTGTGATTATGTTCTGACATGAAGAAAAGGTAGGACCTTATCCTTAAACAAGACACATTTTACTATGATGAAATTAAACTAATTCGGTTGAGTCATTGCTTCCTAGATCATATAATATCATGATATGGATAACACAATTTTCTTATTCCTTTGTTCAGGGAAGTATGTTTTTTGGGTGTTTGGGATGGTATGTTTGGATTTTGGCAGTGCTTGATGTGTAATGATATCCTTGAGAGGTATCTCAAGGGTTGTTTGTTTGGGCCCTTCCTCTCTTTTCTTCAGGGTTTGTTTTGAATTATTAAGAGATAGAATAGTTTGAGAGGTATCTTATATGATGGAATAGATTATATAGACCATACTTTTCCCAAAAAATCATAGGTTTGAGGTGTTTAGGGGGGACATGGGAGATGTTATAATGGTTTTTCTTTCCAGTAGTTTTCTAAATTTTTAATTTTTCAATCCTTAGTAATTCCAATACTATTTCAGTTTAATAGACTTCCAAATTTACAGTTTTCTAGTTTTCTAATGGTGTGTCATTCTGTAAGTGTTTCATTTCCATTAGTTTTCAAAATTTCAAGTTTTCCAGTTTCCCAATAGTGGGTCAATTTGGAGGTGTGTCAATTTTATATGTTTTATAAATTTCAAATTTTTTATTTTATTAAAGATACATCTTTAAAAATAGTGTTTTCTTTCTAAAACTTTTTGAATTAATATATTTTCTGTAATTTGTTCATTTTAACGGTGTGACATTCTGATAGTGTTATATTTCCTACAATTTTCTAAATTTCCAGTTTTATGGTGGTGTATCAGTCCGATGTCATTTCATTCTATTGGTTGGTTATTTACATCAATTTTACAAATTTCTAGTTTATTGGTTTTCCATCACTGTGTCATTTTGGATGCATGTCATTCTTGTTGTGTTTCATTCTAGAGTCATGGCGTTCTGGAGGCAAGTCATTATGGAGGCATGTCTCTTTGGAGACATGCCATTTTGGAGGCATTTCATTCCAGCATCATGTCATTCAGGTACTATGCCCTTTCTTGCAGCATGTCATTTTGTGGGTGTGTGATTTCAGGAAGTGTGTTGTTCTCATGGAGTGTCCTCATAACAGTGTGTCATTTCTGGTGGTGTGTCATTTCCATCAATTTTCCATTTTTTTAGAATTTTAATTTTTTTCATAAAATTATAGATTTTCCAATTTGTCATCTTTTATGATGAATGGTGTGTTCAAATTCATTAATTATGTTTTTTAAATATTAATCAAAGGAGTAAAATTGTATCTATAATTTATAAAAATTGGGAGAGTGTTAAAATGATTAAAACACGTTGTTTTAATGTGATCCACTTTTGATGGTCAAAAAATCCTTTCAATCATGTTAGTGTCCGATCTAGTCCTTATATGGTGGATATATTCCTATCAATCATTGATAAATCTTCCTTTGATACGGGAGGTCGAATAATCCATATTAGTTGGAGTCATGAAACCATATTACTATAGATCGATCTTGTTTTCCCTTCATAGTTTCCTAATATATGTTCACCTTTTTTTGATAAATAAGGTTGTGTTAATCATATTTCTTCAAGGTATTTTTTTCATTGCTTATTTTCATGTGTATCAGGCAATATGGTTTTATTATTTTTATCACTTTTTAATATGGTTGTATCCAAATTAACAAATATAATTAATTAACATATATTGGATTTAAAGCGGTAGGGGGAGTGTGATGTACGAAATTGCATATTTTTATTGATTTGATTATTTTTATTGATTTGATATTATGATTTTATGGGTGTAATTCCATGTCATAGATCAATTTTTTTGTGACTTGATTATGATAAATTTAATTTTATATTGAAACCCCAATTTTTCTAATTTTTTTTATCATACTAAATAATTGGATAATTTCATATATCTCGTAAATGAAGTAATTGCCTTTAGATGTAATGGTTTTTCTGATAATACCCTTAATTAATAAAGTATAATATAATAATATATCATTTAGTAAATGTGAAAATGTGTTGTGTTGTTGCATGAGATATGATGTGTGTGGGGGAAGTGGGAATGATATATTTGAGTAGAGGGGGTTTGAGGAAAGGTTTTAGTTGATTTTCTTCTTGGGTTGTTTTAATATGTTTCTTGCTGTGTTTTCTGTTTGAGGTGCTTGGTTAGTATGGATGGTGACAAAAATGATCTTGGAATATTAATTTGTAAAAAAATTTATTGGAATGGGTTGGTAATAGAGAATATGACAAATAATATAATATTAACTGTTGACTGAAAAGAACAGTGGCCTGCTTTCTGCTTGGGTGTGGTTGTGCATTTTAGTCTTAGTAACAGATGTGGAAGACATTTTGAGTTGGATTAGTAATCTTCTTGTAATCCCATAGGTGGGAATTGTGAGGATTCATATATATATATATATATATATATATGGTATTTTCCTTATCATTTATATATGCACCCCACCCATGTCGATAATCAGGTGGTGACACCCACATAATCATGTGGGATAGAGCCATTGGCATCATCCCAGTGGGAGGATGGTTATTTAGTGACCTTATCATACCTTTACTGTTTTCCATGAGATAGTTAGCCATGATTCTTTTGTCATGTTGTGATTTTTTGTCCCAGGTTTCTTCAGGATGAGTGGTGGTGTGTTGTCCCGACTGTATTTAGGATGAGATCTGATTTGTGTTATCAGGTGTAATCGAGATGTGATTTTTTGTGATGGAATAAGTGTGTGTGTGATGGATGTGATGTGTTGAGACATATCAAGTGTGTGTGTGCATGATCTTATGTGTTGTGATATACTCACAAGGGGCAGGAGTGGAAGTTCATTTTCCATTATGGCGTTAGAGTAGGAAATTAGTGGGAATTTGGTGGGGGGGTACCCTATCATAGATGTGATTTTTATTACAATATATTTCTTGGAGTATTTATTTGGTGAGTGATCCTTGGAGATGTTTAGGTTATAGTTAGTCTACCCATTAGGTTATGTTGGTTTCAATTTCATTATCAATGGTAAATTAGTATGATTATTCCAATTGTACATGAGATACTTTGGTTTTCCTATTGACGATAAATGTATTCTCACCCAATCTATATAGAGACTATTTTCATGTCTTTGAGTTGTCATTATAGACCATGTTGTACATTAATTTTCATACCCCTTGATATGTTATGTGTTTCTACTGAAGTTTTTTTATTTTGGTATTTACGTTGGAAACATGTATTTTTATAGGTTTTTATTTGAACATGCATTGTGTGATGGTTTTTTGTTTTAATTATACAGATTACATAAAGTTTATTTTGGTTGACACATCATATCTATTAATTTTTTTCTATTAATGGTTAATGGATTTCATATTGTGTGATCTGCAGAACATTTCTTCAAGTCTCCAACATGGGGACTACTGGACAAATGACTTGGGGAACATTATCTCTCTCCCCTCATTGCAGTATCTTTGGTGGGAAGGGTTTATTATTAGATAAGTTACTTCTTTTTCTCTAAAAAAATAAATGTATAGTAATAAAGGAAATTATAATGAATATATTTGATATAAGTGATAATATTTTAATATTCATTAAATATTTATCATTATGTGAATATAATATATTTTTTATTTCAAACTTTTTCACTCAATCAAAAAACGATATCTTTGTTTTTTTGGTGTATGGACTACCACCCCCTCAAAGCAATGTGAATCATTTTTTATCCACCATATCACAAGAATGTTATATGTGAGTTAATATAATTATATTATTTGGTATTTTACCAAATAAGATCATTGTGTATTGAAAAATATTCAATTACCTTATTTTTATAATGATGATTTAAAAATTGAAATGTTACTTATGCGTGCATACAACCTACCATCTCCCTGATCGCAATGTAATTTATTTGCAAAACAATAATTCTTGATTCATTTTAATGTTATAATTTATAAATAAATAGGATAATAATGTATTTATTTTTATTCTAGAGGTGATAAATAAATAATTTGGGGAAAATAAATAGAAATATCAAGAAAATTTTTAATGAGAAAACAATATAATTGCCACCTGGAACAAGAAAAAAATTTAATTATTATTAAATGAATAGTAATAATATTTTTTTAATTAATCATATATGATAATATGAATATGAATATTTTCATTTAATTAGTTAGTAACATTTTTAGATCCTTTATAAAATATGTTAAATAATATTCAATCAAAAGAAGCATGGGATAAGTGTTACTCGTATAACTTTTAATTCTATGAGATGTATACCATATTCACGACATACTGTTTTGTGTTATACACATACTGACCATGAATTTAATTATTATTATTTTCCTCATTTTATGTGAATTTCTATATCAGTTTTAGGATTCTCATTCATGGGGTGTGTTTTTTCAATGACAACAAAGTAGAAATATACTTTTACCACAACTCTTTTATTAATACATATATTATGTTATAAACCTATATACGTTTAGGAGGTGATTATAATACTAATTTTACATTTTATATTGTGAATAAACATAAATTAATGCTATTAAAAGATTAATTTACAACTACTATTTCTTGTTTACTATGATTCAATGTTACAAAAAGTTATAAGAAACATTTGATACACCGTCATCACTGGTCATGAAAGTTTATGATTATGCTTCTAGTGATGATATATTATGTTTCATCTCTCAATAAGTCTGCTCGATTTTCATCTACATTGGATACTCATGATATTATCATGTAATATTTCAATTTTTTCAATCATAGGTACATCAAATAATTGAAAAAAGGTTTTTTTTGAAAATATGTCATTATTTACCTCTTCAGTCAAAAATATATATTTTTCCAAATAATTGGTTTTCTAAAAAAGGTTGATTATTTTTTAAAACATTTTCAAAATTATTTTTTAATATCATTGTTACCAATTTTTTTAATTTATAAAAAATCAAAAAATACTCAACTCCATTTCTTATAAATTAACATTTCAAATCTTTTTACAATAGAAAATGAATTTTTATATGGCTTGCATAAAATTACATGCTCCTATGAACATCATTTCATTAAATATTCCTTCTCAAGTATAATATGTTATTTTTAAATAATAATTTTTATAAATATTCTTTATATTTTTTATGTGTTTTCAAAGAATATATTTTCAAATTTTTTTACATTTTAAAAAATCATTTTCAAAATAAAAAGAATAATTTTTTAAATATTTTTTTCATTTCCATTCTAATGGAATTTCCATCCATCAAAATAAACAAAAAAATTATTGGTACATATACTCTAATGGTGATATTATGTATTGATAATATATTCATTCTTTAATTGGTTGATTTATATTTTTTAGAATATATTGTTATAAAAACCTTTTCTTATCCTCACGTTAATTGTGCTTTAAAGAGATTAAATAGAAACCGTTATATACAAATATTATAGTTCATTGAAATAATTTACATTTATTGACAGTTATATTATAAAAATGGTATGTGTGGTAACATTATTATTCAATGATGTGTGGTTCCATGATAATACAATGATTATTGGTCCCATAATAAACTAATGATAGGTGGTTTTGTGTTAAAATAAGGATATGTGGTTCTAAGATTAAACAAGGGTGAGTGGTTCTGTGATATACCTCAAATAAATTTGGTATGTATGTCAACCATATTTTAATTCAATTTTTAAGAGAGATTTTATGAGGTATGTTATAATGATTTCACATTGTACCTACCTAATTTTTTTGGGGTTCATAATGTTTCCATTTAAACAGGATTTATATCAGACGGATCAGGATTGTTTATTGTTATGAACCATTCCATTGATAAAATATTATTCAATGATTTTATGTTTTGTAATCTATTTATTTATGGGAGTTAATATTATAATGTTAAAATATTTATTAAATTGTGTTACTATACCCATATTCTCCAATTATGCTCATAAATTACATTTAATAGATAAATGTTTAGTTTTCCCTTACTAGAAAATTTCTGCACTTGATTTTAGTTTTTATTTTACACATGTTATCAATAATGATGGTGAATTAATTATTTAAAAAACGGATTGAATGGATATTGATGACAAATGAATGTGAAATAATAAAGTCATATTATTATGGGAAAAATCCCTATTGAAAACATGTTTATTTTTTATAAAATATTTTCCAATAATTCAATAAAACTATAAACCAAAAAGTTCTAAGGGTTTTTAAGTGATCCAATTTTTCCTTTATTTTTTTTCAAAGGAAATATTCTGGTCACCTTAATTGGTTTCGAATATATAAACTTAATGCTTATAAATTTAGCACTAGATTTGGGAGTGCGGGTCTTGGGGTGTTATATTCTTAATTATAAAAGGGAACCACGCTCTCATCATCACATATATCACTACCAAAATATCTCCCAAAAATCATTATTAAAATTATAATTCTATTGATATTCCTAAAATAACATCCATAGATATCATAATTAGATATAAATATGATGTTTTACTATGTTAATTTAATTTTCTTCACTGATATATTTATTTATTACTTCTTATTTTAGGACATTAACTTATGAGTAATAGAATCTAATAAAATAACACCATTATATTAAATTTATTGATATTATATTATTCTAAGTTCTAACATTCATCTTTCACTATCTCTATGAAATGGTAAAAAATCCATTTCTCATGTTTATGGTGGACTACCACCTCGGGAGTTGATGTAATATTTTTTCCATCACCAAATATCATGGAATGTATTAATGATCTAAATATATCTTAAATGTGATATATATCAATTGATATAAATTTTTGAAATTTAATATATATTCCAATTTACTACACTTTCACCCATAAAAGAAAATGGTATTATTGCTAATGCGTTTTTACAACCTGTCATAACCATAATGTAATGGAATTCAATTTCATTTTAAAATATTCCATAATGGTTCTTAAATAAAATATAAAGAATAAATGTGATATTTATAACATTATTATTATTTTAGATAATATTTATATATAACCTATGAACATGTACGAGATCTTCTCTTACACAACATGGATGATAAAATTTTGTAATTTAAAACAGAAATATTGGAAATAATGAAATATAATTAACAGATGTGTGGTAAGTTGTTCTGATAGGATGATATATGATATTAGAAATATGAATATTTTTATTTTATAAATTATTAACAAGAATAAATCCATTTAATATAAACATAAGTTATGTTTAACTAAAAAGAAGTAAGAGGTAGAGGACTTCATCTCAATTTCCCTTCCTCAAAGAAATATTTTAATACAATGGACTTGATTTCATTTACATAGGTTATGTATGGCCACTGTACAAATAATACAATGATTCATTCATAAAACATGGTAATTTATGATTTAATACAATTTTTTTCTTTCAAGGGGACAAGAAATGAATTTTACCAAATGAAAGGAGGTTTTATATTTCTATATCTTTTCATTATGTTATATTAATTATTCACCATTTTTAATCTTATATGATTATGTGTTTAATGACTTGAAATGATATTATGTTGCATTTACAATTGATTTTTATGGATTTATGTTAGATAAACATAATCAATTTTCTGATTATAATTGAATTTTACTCATATTCCACTATCCTAAGACGTATTTCATATGGTGAACCTATTTTTTATTATATTTTTTTACCTTGTATATCATGGATATTTTATATAATAATTATATTTATGAACATGTAATTTAATATTTAATTTTATAAAATTTATTTCATGTGAATTAATATGTAAATGTTATCAATGCAATAAGGTTTTATGCTTCAATATTATTTTAATTGAGATCATTAATATTTTAATTTCTATTTAAGGAAACTATTTAGTCATTTTATAACAAATGGATCAAAATTTATTATACTCTATTTATTCATTAATTTTTCAATTAATAGTTCAATTTTACTCTTCTTTTTTTATTGAATTGATTAGGAAATTGTTTTTTAAGAAAATACAACTTTAATTCTTATTTTTGTTGAATTTTTTTTCTTCTAAATCCATATATTTCATAAATGTGTTAATAAAAATTATTAATTCTATCTAATTATATGTTAATTAAATTATTAATGATAGTGGAATTTATAAAATATGTTTTTAAATTAATATTATTCTCCATTTCTATACAAGGGATAAGTAACATACAATGATTTTTAAAAGGAAACACGATGTTCGATGGAATTCAAGATACACCATATCAATCTTAAATGAACAAATGAATAATATAATTTAAATTTAAAAATTATAATAAATCCCGTAAATTAGTGAAAATAAATATAAATAAACGATCTAGAAAATAAATATATGCATCTAATTAAATATTAATTCGTTGTTATGTTCATAAAAATAATCAAATAGTTATTATAAATGTCATTTTATTTTATAAAATATTATTTTTATTCAAAAAATAAATTTAATTAATTTTTTTGTATGATTATTATAAATTTAATTTAATTAAATTTATATAATAAAATGATTTTAATTTTTGAACTAATAATTTCAAAATTATCATATGATGAATGTTTGAGAAATTTATCAAAAATAATTATTTTTTAAGAAATAGAAAAAAATAATTTTTATTGAAAAATATAATTTATTTTGAAGTATTTATTATAAAATGGTCTAATTTATTTGCTTTATATTTTTATTAGTTTAATATTAAATAAAATAATACTATTATTTTAATTTAAATAGTTTTTATACTTGAGTTTTGCTTAAAAACAATATATTTTAAAAATAAAATTTAAAAAACCAATTTTGGTTGAGTTTTCCCTATTTAATTATAACATTAATTATAATTTTTTTTAATTTGAAAATTTTGATTCCATATTTGGAATAAGTGGTTCCATATTTTATAAATAGGTGTCTTATATTTTTTGTCAATATGAATAGAAATAATAATAATTTTGGGTAATATGGTAATGGGTAAATCAGGTAATTTAGGTTATCAATAAAATGACTCCAACCCTTAAAAAATAAAATTTTATGATTTTATGTTGGCTATTATCATTTAAAGGTGTAATATAATACATTTTAAATCAATATGATAAGATTATGACCTTTTTAGAATTTTATTTAATGAAAATTCCAACATGTCATACATTTGTTTTTAATAACAATATTATTTTGAGTGAGGCAGTATCCAGAGGAAAAGATGGACTATAAATAATAATATGAAAGACAATATATTAAACAGAATAATTTAATTTTTTTCTCTCATAAATAAATATTAACTTTAATTTCTAGAAAATTGATGATGAAGTAATTATTCCGTTAATAGAAAAATCAAATAAATTATAAAAGTTTTAAATAAATACAATATGTGATAATTAATGTGAAAACATAATTTTGAAGATTATAATTAGTTTTTAGGGTTTTTATAATATATTTTATTATAATTATAAGTATTATCATTAAATTTTTAATTTAAATGAAGTGAATAGTTTTAAAAATTGACATTATTGTTATTTTTAAATAAATAATGTTTTATTTACTCATATAATATTCCTATAAAACCTAAAATCAGCCAATATATGAGGACTAGAATAAAAATATCAGCCATGTAACATCAATGGATATCTAATAATATTATATTAAATATATTGACCCATGAATTCAAAATACCATGTTTTCATGCTAAGAGATAAATATGACAAATAAGTTTCGAAACAAGAGGATTGGGGTATAAATATAGTCAAAACACAAATCAATTTTAATGAATGGGGAGATTCAAAATTATATTCATAAAATAGTTTTAATAAATGTGTGTTGAATCATATTAATTCAAATAAATATTTATGTTTATTTATTATTTTGAAAAGTACCAAGAGTGCCCGTCCCCTCGCTTATAAAAGAGAGCATGTTTTTATCATTTCCCCACATTTAGAAATTTTTTTTAAAAACAATCCAAGGAATAATACCATACTATAATCCCTAAACACATTATATATGTATTAGTGTATAAAAATTCTATTCTTATAGTTTTCAAGGTTAATAGAAAAAGATAATTTTCGACGATGAGGTATCATTTTTAATCTAGCATTCTTAATATTTTCTTCCACATCCCTAAATTTTTTTAAAACCTGAAAAAATGACTCCAATATACCCCATATACATATATTTTATAGTTATTTTAATGAAAAATATCCATATCCACCACTATCAGAGGGGAAATTAATTCATTGATCGTGTGTATGGAGGACTATCACCTCGTGAATAGATGTAATTCATTCCTATCACCATATATCATGGATGGAATGTAATAGAGGAATTAATATTTATATATTATATTCATGAGACATTAATAATAATCAATCAAAATTATATTTTTTACCTTTTCACATTTATATGCACTATGAAATATTGACGTCGTTCATGTGTACTTATGGATTACCACATCTACAAAGCGATGTGATCTTGTTTTCATCCTGAAATCACGTGGATTCTATATATATGTATATTAAAATAATTAATATGATATATATTATATTTTTATTGATCAATAATTTTATATTTTACATGTTACCATAATGATCATTGAAAAATGGAAACATAACTCTGAAGTACATACAACCTAGCATCTCCAAGATTATAACATAATTCAGTTTCAATAACCATATTTAATGGTTAAATTTAAAAGTAAAATTGATTTATAAAGGTGATAATTATTTAATTAATATTATTTAGTATATGGTGAAGCACAGATATCTTTGACAATAGTCAACGAACAAAAGTTATTATGGATTTATGAACCAAATATCTCTAAAATGTTTAATGTGATCTCAAATTGTTATGTAATTGAATATTATATGTAATTAGTGATATAAATGGAAAAATTATCCTAATTTTTTTTATGAATAATGTATAAATTAAAAATTGTTTATTATTTTCAAAATATAATGAATGTATTTGAGGAGTCCAACTTAAGCCGAGGAACATTAATTTTAAAAAACCACTTTTATTGTTTGTCATTCATCTCATTAAAATATTCATAAAGGATATTTTTTAAGTTATATAGAATGAAAATATTTTCCCAATTTAATTAAGAATATATTAAATTAGTGTTCTATTACATTTTGACATGAATATTTTAAATGATAATGCTTTCTTTTATATATGCGTTGTTTTCATTAAAATAAATTATTTGAAAATTGTTTTTTTAATAAAATTTGTTATATAACGCAAGAAACTATGTTTTATGATTATTTTATAGTTCTTGGCAAATAATTTGATGAGGGGTGGTTCAGTTATAAATAAATAATGGAAAGTTAAATTATAAACACCAATTTATTTGGTACATCAGATATAGATTTCATCACTCTGGATATTCCACATATGTGTTGCAACTATTACATTTGGTCTATTGTATGATATAATGGGAATATATTCAGATGGTTTTTAAAAGATTAAATGTCATTAATATCCATGATTATAAGTGTTTGTTACTAAAAAGTAATTATCAGAAGTTAATTGTGATTGACATCCATGATTATTTATAATGGTTACTCCAATGATCCCCCAAGTTTCCAACATGTTTTATCTATTTTTTATATGTGTTTTAAATATTTTCATTGATAAATATGAGCATGTTCTTAATATATAAATGACTAATTTCAGTACATCAGTCAATATGGGGATAAATAAAAATATATTATATATTTATATATTTTTCACTGGGCTAATTGTTTTTGTTCTTTTCAGATTCATCAATGATCTTTTTATTATCACATTGTTTTTAAATGGGGTTTCACGGGTTTTATGGATTTTTTGTGATAAGTATCTATTCCAGATGAAAATTGTGAATATTTATAATGTAATAAATGAATGACTATTTTTTTTTTCTTTAGTTGGAAAATGAATACATAGCATAATTGTCTATTTATAATGTTTGTTTTGTATATTTTATGTGTCTTTCCAAAATATATAGAAAATAAACTAAAAATATGATTTGGGTTTTAAGAAGGTAAATTATATTTCAAAAAAATATATAAAATTCTTATGATCATGTCCTTAGAGTTGGGGTTAGAGGTCTATTTAGAAATTTCAATAATATTGAATATGTTGGGATTATTTTTGATAGTATTCTTCATATATATAGTAATGTTATAAGAAATATTTTTTCAGAAAAAAAAATGCTTAGTCGGGTGACAATCTTTTGCGTCAGGCATGTTAGTGTGGTCTGGAACCACAACCAAAGGGTGAAAATGTTGAATCTCATAGCACATGCCTATGTGATGTTTTAGTTTGTATGAAAATATTTTTATATAATGAATATATCTGATAGAAAATTGATATGTTGATTTTGGGAATATATGTTTTATTATACTGATCTCTATGAGATTGGAGGTCATTTTTTTATTATGTGACTAATTTTATATTAGATGAATATTAATATAATTCTTAGAAATACTATATTATTAAGCTAAATAAAATAATAAGGTATTTTATTTGAGTAAAAAATGTTGAATTATATTTTTGAACTATATATTATTATATTTTTGATTTCTTCTGGTTATTTTTGGAAATTATTTTCATACCTTATAAAATATATTATTAGGGAAAATGAATTTTTTTATGAGACTTCAAGGGTTAATGGAGTGACTTTGAGATAAAGATTAAAATTTATATGGAGAGAAATTGGATTAGGTCCTTCTATTTATAGTGTTTCAATCGTAGTCTAGAATATATTTGATGAATCTTAATGATTGTTATTTTCTGATTTACGCTTATTTAATGTTGGTATTAATTATGAATTTTGGGTATTAAATAAGATTTTCTTCATGAAAAGGTTTTTTACAGAATTATATTATCATTAATTGAACAATTTGGTTTTGGTAAAATTTTTTTGTAGGTGGAATATATAGTTATTCCTTTAGTAAATTTTTTATTCATATAAGTTGATTCTAGTTCCTCATGCCTGAAACATTCATCTTGATGACTCATTATTGGGGAAAAAATATGAGATTGTGGGGGAAATTTAAAAATGGGTGAAATTATACTCATAATGTATGTATATATTCTTATCGTCATTATTCTATGTAATAAATAAATTTTCATCCTTTGACAATGAATTATTTAAAAACAAATGTTATCCGTTTAGTATTTCTACTGAGTAATAAATTTTTATTTAACAATTCATGGATATACATCTTTTTATGATAAAAATTATAATTAAAATGATATTTATAATTATATATGATATCATGGGCATTAGATTTTCACATTCATGTCTACGTGTTCACACACACAAAAAAAAATATGTGGTATTATATATGAACTTCTTGTAATATTTTCTATCTTTAGAAGTGAATGTTATATTAATTATTTTTAATTGTGGGTTTTAAATTAAGGAATTTAGAATTGTCAAATACTTTTTACCAATCATTAGATAGAAATTTTAAAGAAAAAATTTCATAAAAGTGTAATAATGTAACATCCCAAAATTTATATAAAAATAATAAGTTCGATGGCATAGCAGATGCACAATATCAATCTTAAATGGATAACAGAATATTATAATTTAAATTTGAATATTATAAAATAGCCACTAAATTAGAAGGTAAGTGTAGAGACCCAAGATTGACATACATGGAAATTGCATTTCTTTTTAGGAATACATAATACATGACCAAAAAGATACCCAAATAATGTATTAGTTTAGTGTCTTTGGAAACTCGTAAAATAATCTTCTAATCATGTTGAAAGTCCTTCAACATCTCCCCTAAAGGACTTACCCTTTTATTTTCCTACCTAAAACCGTTATTTATATCATGGGGAAATGGAAAAATAAAATGGGTGAGATCAACATCTTAGTAAGGGTAAACATGGATATCATAGAACAAACCATAATCATTTGAACGTGGAAACATGAACATAATGTTTAAACATCAAAATCATGTGTCATGAAATAAATCATGAAAGTATTTAAGGCATCGATCATAACTGAACATTAACCATGATATGATATCATTGGTATAAAACATGTAATTTTTAAAAATTAATAATCACATAACATGATTTATATAGTAGCCAAGCCAAGATACCAAAACCATCATAGTGGAAAAATCCATTACTGAACCGGGTTTACCTGCCATTATATCCATATATTACTAAACCATATTTACATTTCATTCTATTCATATCAATATCATGAGATATAAATCTTTACATAATTCATTGGATGTAGATATATCTCACACCCATCTCATAATGAAATAATTCTTACTTCTGCCACAAAAAACAAATCATTCATCATAGCATAAACCATGATTTTATATGGGTTTCATAAATATCATTTCATAATGAAATAATCAATATTAAATATCATTCCATCATAAATGAAATCAATTCATAGTAATAATCGGGATAAAAAATCCCTATTTATGTGCATAATATTATTTGGAAGATAATTTTGATAAAACACATGAACTAAGATTGTGAGGAAAATATTCATTCATATTTAAAAGTGTTATCTTTTGTCAAAATGTCGTGTAAATTTAGAAAGAAAATAATTTTGTTGAAAATAAACATGGAATAGTGTAGAGGAGAATTTTTGGAAATAAGGTGGCATGAAACGATAAAAATATATTCATGTTGTATAAGATATACAAAAACATTGTCCTAGAACTTTTACCAGAAAATCCAAAAAAGACCTCATATGGTATAAGTATGAAAGATTTCCTCCAAACCATGTTGTGAAGTCAAAATGGGTAAAAATTACAATTACCATAAATATAATAATATTAAACATTTTATGATTACTTTCATATAAAACATGGAAATTTATGATAAATATACCCCCAGTAAATACATAAATATAAACAATCTTAGATAATCAATGATATTGAAAAATTATCCCTTACCTCAGTTCTAATTTCTTCAGTAAGTTTTCAAAATTCATGTATAGTTGGTTTAAAAAAATATTAACTCATAACAGATCAGTAATAATATTAATGATATCATATATGATACAGTTATGACATTATATTACCGGTTTATTAGTCAATTTAATGGTAAAACAACATTTTGGGTAATAATAATTTCATTTTTCGTATCAGTTTGAACATGTTATTCATGATATTATTAATTAAATCAGGATTTACTTACTTAAAGAATGTAAAAAAATATTTATATATCATATATATTCAGTATATACATATATATTTAATAGATTGATAATTGAAATGGAAGACACTATTAATGGAGATGGTAGGTCGTACATACTCATGAGCGCTGTTTTCGTTTCCTTATTAAATTGAATGGATGTAATTAAATGAAACACCCACACACAGATATATATATATATATATATATATATCTGTTAGCCTAATTATGTTATATATTTAATAATTTTTTATTACATATACTTTATAATCGTTCTTTAATGGTTAACATGGAGAATTAATCTTATCTTGTCATTGAGACAGTAAGTCATATCTGTGCATGCACTGTGATTTCATATTTTGTAGGATGGATAGATGGTTATGTAGGGTTATTTCATATTTATAATAATATATCATAATATGAGTGATAGTGATGCTATTAATTTATAATTAAATAATTAAATAAAAATAAAAATAATAAGAACGAAATTGGAAGGAATCAGTAGAAGAGATTAAATCTGCATCGACCTTCCTCTTTTAAATTTCTGATTAGGGAATTAGAGTTGGTCCTTTTAGAAGACTACAAACATTCAAATGTTACTAGTTATGTTGGGAAGTGAAATTATTAGGGGTTTCTTGATCTTGGAGGCTCATAATGTAGTGAATGAGGGACGGAGGAGGTTCCCTTTTATAAGAGAAGAGAGGGTCATTTCAGGAAACTCTCAAAATATTAATTTATTATAAATTCAATTTTGACTAAAAATGGTCGAACAAATATTTAATTAAAATTTTAGATGATTTTGGTTTGAATAAGCTTCATAAAATAATTTTTATAAAAGTTTATGATACTTGTTTGTCCTTATATTTTTGGATTAACCATTATTTAACCCTTCTTAATATAACCGTGATATCATGTTATTTATACATTGTTCATTAATTTAATTACCATATCATTTAAAATAACCCATGAATAGTTATTTATGAAAAATTTGGATTTATATTATCCATTTCCTTAAATATTATATTTTAAGGAATCCATTATCAGTAAATAAACAATTTTATGTTTTCATTTATGAATTATGGAAATTTTCGACACTCTTCATTTTTGATTTTTATAAAAAATCATAATAACCAAATTAGATCAAAAAAAGAATTAATGTATCCCTAATATGTCAATGCCATCCAAAAAATTAGTGTATGGCATTAAAATGTTCAAATTAAATTTATGTTAATATTTATAAATTCATTTAGTTGAATCTTTCATTTATGAGGTAATCAAAAACTCATAATTGTATCAAATATAAATATATTAATATAATGTATAAAAATTATAAATAAAGTACCATGATGTAGGAAATATTTTTATCCTTATAATTTATATTTTTAGATAAAAATATGAATCATATAACCCTATATTAAAATCTATTTAGTAAAATATATATGTTTATGTTATAATTATCATTACCTTAAATTAATTCTTACAAAATTTCATTTCCACATCCATGTGAATCCATGTGGTACCCAAATTGACCCAAGGATACCCATCATCATAAATATCTCATGAAATAGAATTATTACATGTTTTATGGTAGTTTAATATTATTTTTAATATTATTTTGTAACTTTATTTACCCGATTTACCTTTTAACCATGGTAAATAAAATATTTACTGAGGTTACAGTTCATAATGTCCAAAAATAAAATGTAACTATTTACACAATTTTATACTTCTGATTCAAAATTTTGAATCCATTTTTCAAAATTCAAAATAGATAAGTTTCATTAATTAATTAAAAATTAACTCTCATTGTCAAAAAAATGAAGGTTTTTTAAGAAGTAATAACTATCAAAATATTGACATGTGTTTATGTCCAATTTAAAAGTGAAATTACATCAAATTGAAAAAATTGGATTACAAGAAAAAAATTTAATACAAAAAAACATTAAAAAAAACTAAAATGATAATATATCAATATAAATAAATTAGATAAAAAGGCTGTTTCAAATTAATATGTAGAATTTTTCACTATTCATTAAAATTTTAATTTTATTCTAAAAATATCCAAAATTAAAAAAAAATTATTATCTCCTTATTCAAAATAAAAAATTTACATTTTCAAATTTAACTTATTAAAGTGTCAAAAACTGGATTTAAAATTGGTGCACCATCAAAATTTGGTAAAACTGTATTTTTTAATAAATAATACTTCTATCAGAAAAGTTTAATTTGATCTCATATCATGTTTTATAAAATATGTAATGTTTATTCTAATGTATTATAAAATTAATTATGTGTTCAATAAAATTACCAATGGCATAATTATGTAATATGTTAGTAATATATGTTTGTTTAGTGAAACATGGTATTGCGCACAACACAAACTATCGAGGAATGTTGCTCTTGCGTGTAACGTAAGACATATCAGGGTTGTGTCTGGTGCAAGATTACTTTGGGTTTTCGTATAACAAATCTAATAATAGATCATTTATACATTGGAAAAAATATATACTCAAAGCTTTATGTAATTAATTCTATCCAAAGAATGTAAAATTGTGTGTAACACAAGCCAAGTATAGTATTGCGTATACTGAAAGCTTATACGGTGTTGAATATAGTGATGCTAATCACAGTGTTGCGTACAACATAGGACTTCAATGAAATTAAAATAATCAATCTCATAAAATCTCGAAGTGTTATATTCTACCACCTTAAAACTAATTTCACCAGTGAAAGTCATCAGGGTTATAAATGGATTACTACTTGAACATTTCATTCATGGAAACCCACATAGTAAAGGGGAATAACTTAATTTTAAAAATTAATATTACATAAGTTATTTTTACCCAAATTAACTCATCACTGGGTTTCTATATTGTAGAGCATAGCTGGAATGTGAAGACACGGATATGGGAGAGAAATATATATTTCATGTTCTAATTGATAGTGATAGAGAACATGGTTCAGAGAAAGAAAACAACCAGAAAGCCATAAATATACACTAATTTAAGGGACCATCTAATTCTTTGGATAATATGTTACTAAGATAACAATATTGGTTTTCAAGATCCATTTCCAAATGTTGAATAATATTTTTCATGAGAAGAAATACTTACTTGATTTTAGTACCATTGATCATTCCCTAAATAATTTACACATCATCACTTTTTTAAAGAAATGAGGTGTAACTTTTCATTAATGATGTGTTACTAGATAATGTGATCGAATTATAGGAAATTCTATTTGAATCAACAAAAAGGTTAGAATGTCTTATCAGATTTTCATAAGCCCACCTATAGTGAGATAATACATTTTTCTAAAAAAAATAATGTGGAAGAAAACATATACTATCTCTAAATTATTAACATTACAATCCTTCAAGAAACAAAAAATATAGAAATTTAGAAATTGGTGAACTAAATCTACATTACATTTATCTCCCATATCTCATTTGGTAGTTATTAGTTGTCACGTTACAAACATGTGAATACATTAATAATGTATTATCTTTAAACAACGAAAATAACATGAATTACCATATAATCTTAGAGAAAACAAGAATTCTATCAATAGTTAATTCTTTTCAAATACCAAAATCCAAAAAAATCAAAATATGAAAACAATGATATCATATTGTCCTTATATCAGTCATGAGGTTATCAATACAATCAAACAACTCATTATCTTCTTTTCCCTTCATTCTGTTCATATCATTTGGTTTCCAAAAATATTTGAATCACTTTTCATTGTAATGCTTAACATATAGTTATTTAAATCCACAATAAACCAATACATAGATATTATAATATTCTATAATACTATAAATGAGATTCTACAACACTATTTTGGAATCCCATTACATAAACACGTAATAATTCCACCACTTTGTTGTCACACTAAACATCAGCAATATTGATCATATGAAATTTTCCCTTATATTTTACTTTAATAGGTTGTTGAAATTGATCATCAATAACACCTAGATTATGGCATTGGTTAGCATAATTCCCCATTACCTTGCACATGTAGAATTGAATTGTTGGTGGTGCATTCTCTATAGTCTTTTTTTATTCACATCATTAGAAACCTTTTTCCCATTACATTAGCCCTCAACTACTCAATCACATTCTTTTCCACAATTGAAACATTTTCTAGGCCATTTAATAAAGTCTCCACCATGCTCTTTCCACACATTGATCAGAAGGAAACGTTCATCTTATTTCGGCATTGTTTTGAGATTTTTCCTTGAACTCCATCTTTTTTTCTAGACAAAACCATGATATGGATTTGTAACACCAACTTATAGTTCAACTATGAAATGAAAATTAAAAATATATTAATAGATACTGAAGTCTCATATAGCTAATTCTCTTACAAGTCTAAGCTTTAACCCATTTAATAATCGGACAACTTTACTATTAGGTTTGATGGTAAAGCCATACGTATACCTTGAAAGCCAAGTAAAATTACCCTTGTACGTACCAAATGATTCATTATCCTTTTTCTTACGCTCAAAAAACTCATTTTCAATATTTTCTCTAATAATATGAGGGAAATACTTATTAAAAAGGAGATTCAACTCATCCCATTACATGGATTCCATTACATCTTGCTACCTTTGATTTTTAACTAGAGTCCACCACTGGTCTGGTTCACCTACTAAATGACAGATATCCCAAATGAAATTTTCATGTTTTAAATAATGATGGATAGAAAATATATATTCAATGATACTGACTAATTTTTCAGCAACATGTGGATCTGAATACCCTCAAAAATAAAGAGGAAATTTCTTTATGAATGACTCAATAGAATGTTATTTCTTCCTTGGTCATTCGGTAGTCCAGAATGATTCATATCTTGTGTAAGTATAGAAATTATATTTTATAGTCAATTTACGCAAACATTTTTTTCTCAAGTGGACCAAAATTTCATTTCCCAGTTCATTGATCATTAACATGATTCCTTCAGGTTCCAACCATTTTCCAAAACCTAAAAATAGTAGTGTGAGAGAAAAAAATCATACAAGGAAAACACCATATTAAGGGGGAATAAATTAAATCTCTAACATCATTGGTTTAATCATAGGTTATTCATGATCATTTCTATTATTCTAGTACTATTATTTATAGTTATAATTACCCTTAGGGACATCCCTAGACACAACATAGAAATATTTGTATGGATCTCAATAAAAGTTTTTCATCCCACTTTCTAAAGGTTGACTAATACTTAACTCTGATACCAAATGTATAAACAAAACCTTGAATTTTCTGTACATTACATTTCTTTTTCATAATAAAAAAAACATGACACAAATACACACCTAAAGACCATATTCGTTTAGTGTCTTTGGAAACTCAGAACATAATCTTCTAATCATTGTGAAATATATTCAGCATCTCTCCTAAAGATCTTCCCATTTTGTTTTAATACATAAACCATTATTTATATCATGGAAAAAATGAAAACATAAAAAGGATGAGAAAAAATTCTTGTTAAGATTAAACATGGAGAACATAAAACAAACCATAAACATTATAAGGAAAAAACATAAACATAATTTTTAAACATCAAAAATCCTTTTTCATGAAAAAAACATAGAAGTATGTAAGGAATAGATCATAAAGGAACATTCACCATGATTGAATATCATTGGTTAAAAACATGTAATTTTGGAAAACCAATAATCACATAATATGATTTCTATATTAGCCAAGGCATGCTACCAAGACCATCATGGTGGACATAATCTATTACTTAATCGAGTTTACTTGTTGTTCCAGCCATATATTACTGAACCAGATTTACGTGAAATTTCAATAATGTATATTTCATGAGATATAAATCATTTCCCAATAAATTGGAGGGAGAAATAGTTCCCACCCATCTCGGAATGAAATAATTATTACATGGACCACAAAACATAAATAATTATCATAGCATAACCCATGAATTAAAATGGGTTGCTTAAATATCATTTCATCATAACATAATGAAAATAAAATATCATTCCATAATTAATGAAATCGAATCATAGTAAGAATAGGTATATAAAAATAACTCTATTTAAGTGCATTAAATTATATAGAAAATGATTTGGATAAAACACTTAAACTTAGTTTGTGAGGAAAGTATCCATTCTTCTTCAAAATTGATTTATTTTATCAAAATACCATGAATTTTTTAAAAGAAAAGAATTTTGTTCAAAATAAACATGAATTATAATAGAGGAGTATTCATGGAATTAAAGAACCATAAAAAATTAAAAATCTATTCTGGTTGTATATGTCAAACAAATACATTCTCCTTTAATTTTGTCAGAAAAGACAAAAAATTGCCTCATATATTAGACGTAAAAATTATTCCTTCCAAATAATGTTGTATAGTGAAAATAGATAAAAATGTATTTAAACAAAAAAATAATAATATTAAACATTTTATGAGAATTATCTTTGAAATCATGTAACTGGATGATAAATATACCCACAGTAAATACTTACATATTAATGATCTCAAATAAAAAACGATATTGAAAAATCATCCCTTCTGTTAGGTCAGATTAATTTTTTATTATAACAGAACTCTAATAAAGTGGGTTTAAACATATTATTAACTTTTAAAAGAAACTTATTAATATTTATGATATCATATATGATTCACTTATTACATTATGGTACCCGTTTATTTGTTAATTCCATTTTACAACCACGTTTTATGTAAAAAAACATTTCATTTATTATACCTGTTTAGACTTGTTAGTATTGATATTATTATTTAGATAATTATTTAATTTCCTATTGAAATTAAAAAATTATTTATATTTCATATATATTTAGTATATAAATATATATAATAGATAAATAAATTTAAAATAATACACTGTTCATGGAGATGATAGGTCGTACATACGAAAGAACACTATTTTTGTTTCCTAATTGAATGAAATAAAAAATAAGAAAATGAAATAAATATATATAGATAAATATATTATAGTTTTTATTTAATATATTTAATTAGTTTATATTATATATACTTTATAGTCAATCTTGAATGGTTAACATAGAGAATAAATGTCATTAAGTCTTGGAGATTGTTAGTCGTACGTACGCACGTGCGGTGAATTCATTTTTCATAGGATAGATAAAAGGTGGAATATGGATATTTCATATTTATAATAACATATCAGTATATGAGTGATACTTATATTATTAATTTATAATGAAACTACAAAATATGATTATGTAGAAGAATAAATAAATTTGGAATAATTGGTTAAAAAGATTACCTATTCCTCGACCTACATTTTTTAAATTTTCCCTTAGGGCACTAGAGGTTGTCCTTTGAGAAGAACAAAATTCATATAATATAACTAGGATTGTTGAGATGAAAAATTATTAGGGGTTGGACAATTATTAATGCTAAATATGGAGTTGATATGGGAGGGAGGATGTTCCCATTTATAAGAGAGGAGAGGGGCACTTTATGAAACTCCCAACATATTAATTTATTATAAATTCAATTTAGACTAAAAATTGTCCAAAATTTTTTTAAATCAAAGATAATCTGATTTTGTTTCTAATAACCATCATCGAATAATTTTTAGGCAGTTTTTGAAGGTTATTTATCCTTATCGTTTTGGGTAAACCAATATTTTACCCTTTTTAGTCTTACCATGATATCATGTTATTTCCATATTGTGGGCTAATGTAATTCCCATATCATGTAAAAAGACCCAAAAAAAGTTATTTATGACCTATTTGGAAATATACCAACCATTTTAATGAATATTATGTTTATATGAATTTTATATCATTTAATAAACTTTATTATATTTTATGTTTTGAATGAAGTCAATTTTGGACAGTATTTATACTTGAATTTTAAAAAAACCATAAAAACCTGATTCATTTTAACAAATTCCATTTAATTATCCCAAATATTTCAATAGAATCCATTTTTTTATGACATCAAAATGTTCAAATTATATATTTTTTAATATTTATAATTTCATTTATTTGAATCATTCATTAACGAGGTAAGCACTACATCATTATTTGGTCATATATAAATATATTTATATAATGTATAATAATTATAAATGAAATAAAATGATGTAGGAAATATTTTTATGTTTCCAATGACTTTTTATAGATACACTATTCTATTATATAACCCTATATTAAAATCAATTTAGTAAAAGATATTTGTTTATGTTATAATTATCTTTAGATTAAATTAATTCTTGTAAAATGTAATTTTTAAATCGAAGTAAATAAATGGGTTACCAAAATTGATACATGGATGCCCATGGTTTAAAATATCAAATCTAATAGAATTATGACATGTGTA
The DNA here is from genome assembly GCA_963277665.1 of Viscum album. NCBI lineage: Eukaryota > Viridiplantae > Streptophyta > Magnoliopsida > Santalales > Viscaceae > Viscum > Viscum album. The sequence goes on along the minus strand of OY728151.1, from coordinate 494,815,009 downwards.
ATTGTAGTTTAATAATATAATAATATTATTTGTTACCCTTATTTACCAGATACACACTTTAACCACCAAAAATAAAATATCTACTAATGATACAATTCATAATGTATAAAAAATAAAATGAAACTATTTAATCAATTTAAACCTTCTAATTCCTAATATAAAATCCATTTTTACATATTCAAAACATATAAGTTTTATTAATTATTTTAAAATTAATTATCGTTGTCAAAATCAAAACGTTTGTTTTTAATAGGTAATAACTATCAAAAGATTTACAGGTCTTTGTCTTCAGTTTAAAAGTTAAATAGCATCCAATTACCAACAATGGATTAAATAATCAAAATATAATACACATAAAAATTAAATCCAATAAAAAAATAAACTTACCATATAATTAAATTAGATAAAAAGGCATACTCGAATTAAAATGTTTTATTTTTCACTATTCATTAAAATTATAATTTTAATAGGAAAATCTTAAAATTCAAAAAAGTAAAATTGCATTTTTTGAAATGATCGTAAAATTACATTTTTTGAAAAATACATATTTTATTTGAGAAAATGACTTTTTTTCTAATATAATGTTCTACAAAATATGTAAGATGATTGCTAATGTAAAATAAAATTAAAAATATGGTTAATACAATTCTTAACAACTATTTTATATAATATTTTCATAATATATAATTGTATAGTGAAACTCGGTATTTTGTATAATGAAAGCAAACGAGGAAGGTCTCTTTTGCCTATAATGCAATCCATTTAAGTGTTGTGTGTGGTGAATGATTCCATCAGTGTTGTGCATAAAATAATCCAAACATAGTTTATCTATACATTGAACAAAATCTATACTCATTGTTGCATGAAATTAATTCTATCAAAAGAACATGAAATTGTCTGTAACCCAATCCACATATAGTGTTGCATATACTGCAAGAGAATATGGTGTTGCATAGAGCTCAAGGTAATCATCATGTTGCATAAAACACAAGAAATCAAATAAATTAAAAGAAACTAACACATAAAATCTCATGGTTTTACAGTATAAATAAAAAAATTGATAAAGGTTAAAAAAAAAATTGTAAAAGTCCACATTACTATATTGGTATGTTCTGAAAAAATAATCAATCAATTTTTTGAAAAGTCATTTTTATTTTTTTTATTTTTGATTACCAAAATGGAACAGTAATTATTATTTTTAGAATTGTATTATTTATTTTTTTATTAATATAAAAATATTATATATGTATTTGTTTCTGAGGATTTTTTGAAGATAATTTCAAGGAATATTTAAATATACTGAATGTTATTGAATAATGTATATTATTTTAATGTATTTACATTATAAAATTATTTGGTGGGATATTTTAAAATTTTATATTATATTTTGGAATTTAAATAAGCCAAATATGTTTTTAATATAGATTTTATAAATGAATTTAATATAATAATAATTTACATTTTAAAAGGTATTTTTATAAAAAACAAATTGTTTTCATGATTATTTATGTTATATTTTTAAATTAAATTCTGATTATTTTTTTATTTTTGAAAAATGGATTCAATGATTCAAATATATGGATATATATGCCACTTTTATTTTTGTTCAAAATGAATAGTATCATTATTAAATTTGGTTACCATGATAAATGGTAAATTGGGTAATTTTGGATAAAAATAGAATGATACGATCCATAAAATGACCCTTTAACATAATTAAAACAAATTTTATAATTATATATTTATTTTTATTGACAAATGGTATAATTTTTAAATTATGAGGATACTAGGATATGAATATAACCAAAATGTAATTTTATTTAATGGAAATTTAAACCTTTCACACTCTTGTTTTTAATTGGCATAATATTTCTAATGAAGTGTTATCTAAAGGATGTGTTTGGATATAAAAATTATAATCAAATAGAATAAATTTATTTTCATCAGGGTAATGTATTTCGAATTTTTATTAATGAAATATATAACATAAATGATTTCACAATGCTGATGCTGTAATTATTCAACTAATGAAAAATTGAAATGAAGGATATTAAGAGTATTTAAATAAAAATACAATGAGATGATTATTATGGTAAATTAATTTTATTGATGAAATTAACATGTTATGGAAATAATAACATTTTTTGAAATTATAAGTATTATACTAATATTACTATATTCAACGTAAACAATTGTAATATAAAATGACATTACTGATATTTTGTAACAAATATTATTTTTTAAACAAATTAAGTAACTAAAAACTTCAAATTAGATCAATTTAATAAGATAAGGTTAAAATTATTTTTTAAATTACAATTATAAATATTTTTGGTTTTATTGTAAATAAATTTATCCTAAAAATGAAAAAATCCATGTAGTCATAGTCATAGGTATTGGGGTTATAAAAGTGAGAGAAAAAATTTACTATAGATTTATAGTAAAAAATTATATAACATTTTTAAAAGAGAGTATTCATACCCATATCCATATTATATTCATAAGTTTTGTGAGTGGGGGTAATTTTGTACTAAATATTATTTTATTTTATTTTATTATTTTGAGTAGTTTCATGATTTCCCATCCCATCTCATATAAAATAGAATTTAATTTGATAATTTTATCACATAAATAAACAATTATTTTAGTGTCAATCCTCACCCAAATAACTTCTTATATCTATACCATCTTTATATAGATCATATTTTAGGAATAATTCCAATATTAGAGGATAAAAGGTGTAAATAAAAAAAGATTGTCTAAGGAAGAGGTATCATTTTTATTTGAGTTATTCTATTTTATTTATTCCTCAAAATCTATAAGAACATATTAAATAATTATAAAAAAATAATATATGTATAAGTTTATTTTATTATTTTAGTGTAATTTCCTATAATCATATCTAATTCTATCAAATTGAAAAATAATACATCGATCATGGGTGTATTGGACTACCACCTATCCAACTGCTGTAATTTGTTTTGGACCACCATTTTATAAGCCTTGAATATAATGATAGAAATAATGTATATATATCATAATTATTATGTTTTTATAATAAGTTAATATATATTTAAATTCATATAATTATATGGACTAAAAAATGAGATCGTCGTTTGTACCTATGTGTGTATTACCACCTCTAAGAAGTGGCATTGTCTGTTTCCCACCAAAAAATCACATGGTTGATATATATAATATTATTTAAATAAATAATGTCGTATATATGATATTTTTTTTGTAGAGGTAAAATAATATTTACATTCTTACCCTAATAATCATTGACAGAATTAAAATTTTACTCATGCATTTGTACGGCCAACCATCTCCATGATTTTAATGTAGTTCCTATTTCCTAACAAAATTTAATAGTTTGATATAAATGTAAAATTAATGTATTTATATAAAAATTATTTAATTAATATTATTTTCTATATGATTGAATGTTGATTTGCATTAAAATATTCAACCTACCAACTTCATTTGGGACTTATGAAATGAATATCATCAAAATGTCTGATGTGAACATTAATGAATAATTTAATATATATAACATGATTATAACTGATATTAATGGAATAATAAAATTAAAAATGGTTCTCAATAAATTATAAATTAAAATATGCTTATTATTTAAGAAGACAAAGAATGTAATTAATGATTTGACCTCAAGATAAATGAATTTCTTCTCAAAAATCCTCTTTTATTGATCCGCTGTCAGATTTTTACAAACAAAAAAAAGGAATTTTTATTAAAAATAATAAATAATTAGTGGGTGTTTCCTCCTTCATGAGAAATATTTTCTAATAGTGATTTTTTATAATTTAACATTATCCTTTTCATGGAAAATTTTCTCCTTTCTAAGTGCATAGCTTTTCAAAAAGTAAGCGATTTCAAAATGAAAATGTTATTTTATATAAGAATGATTTTCTAATCCATTAATTCATGGGCTATTAATTTCATATTGTACATGGTCATTGAATAATGATTTCGGGGTCTATTATAAAAAATGAATGGGTGGTTATCTTATATCCTCTAATGAATTGGGAATACTATAGATAGATTTACACCACATGGTTATTCCTTATTCAAGATTTAGTTAACCAATTAAGATTTTCAAAATAGATAATGGGAATATACTATAATTAATATTAAAGGATATAATATAATGTTTAACTAAGAATGGATATGATGGTTTCTCTAAGATAATGATTAGAAGATAACCATGTAGTCAATCAATGAGATGTTGGGGTCGTAACTCAAATTATGCCTTATGTATCCAATAGGTTTTATCTTTGTTTTTTATGTATTTTATTAGTTTTATTTTAGAAAAATCTGTAAGATTATAATATATAAATTATTACTTTCATAATCTTAAATAATAATGTTATAATGGTAATTATATATTTTATTTTAATGTTTTTCTCTAGGCTAAAGGTATTCATTATTTTTTTGTCCCTTAATATGATTTTTTTGTTCAATCCATGTTTTCAAAATGTTTTTTTATAGGGGTTAATGGAGAGTAGGGACAAAGATGAGGTCAAGATGAATATTTTTAATATTAATCATGAAATGAAACCACTATTTTAAAAAATTAATTTTTTGTTGGAAAATTCTTATTGATTATAAGTGTCCACCTATAATATTTCGGTATACTTTGCAATAGTATTTACAAATTGAATAAAATTATAATCTTAAAAGTACTCAACTTTTTTATTAAATTTAATTCTAGTAAGAAAAAACTATATTAATTCATCTTAACTATTGGTAATAATATTACATGTTTTCTTTTTATATAAAATTGTATGGAAAAATTCATTTAACATAGATTCCATGAACCAAATATTCCAACCATTTTAAAATCTAATTGATTTTATATTTCTTAAACATGTTTAATTCATTTAATTTAAACCAATTTTTGTAATATATTTTTTAATGATTTAGTTGTTAAATGTTATATTCAATATGAAATGTTTTTTCCCTCAGGAATGTATCAAGTACAATTTTATGGTATATTTAAACATAAATGACTAGAACCATTAATTTTACATAAACTCCACATTGATATGTTTCAATTACAACATCATTATTAATTATTTAGATGTATTATTATTATGTTTCTTAAAAAATGTATGATCATTCATATTCAGGATTAATATTGTATTTGTTAGCTTAAACTTGAACCATGCACATTATATGATCATTGGAATAAATATCAATTTAATATTTTCATTATTTAAGTAAGGGTCTGGATCCACATGTATTAACCATTTAAATTTTTCTGAGGTATGTAGTGCTTAGAGGAGGATTAGAATAATTATAGTGGAGTTCGGGTGCTAAGAGGTGGGAAAAGGGAACTTCCAAGATTTGAAAGTGGGTCTCATTCCATGTAAATTAATTACACAACATGATAGAGGGTTTCATCCTCTATAATATTTGAGGTATATAAAAATAAAATAAAATTGAAAAGAGGATGTTTTTTAGTAGAAACTGACCTTGGGGCATTACATGATGTAATAGGGGATCACACGACTTGTAATATAACAATTATTGAAAACGTTATATCCACTCATGTTGTCAAAACCAATAGTGGTATCATACCTCTATCTCTTTATAGGTGACCCAATGGTCCCTCTTCTATGTTTTGTAGATCCCTGCAACAAGAATCAATCTCCTGCTGCCATATTTTATCAAATGTAACCCGCCCTGATCAATGGCGTGTTTTTCATTCGTTTTATAAATTTTTTAATAGTTTAATATTGTTTCCTCTCTTATATTATCTTCATTCTATGGTGGTTTCTTACACATGTTTCAAATGAGGTTTCTATTGGTTTTTGTTGATGCATTCGTTCTACAGAATCCTCAGATAGATACAGATCTTACATGGTAAGTTATTTTAGGTATGTTGTGTGGTATGTACTTGTGACAAAAATGTTGAATACCTTTTGAGGTAGGGTATTCCTTTTTTCTATATTTATTTACATAGAATTTTAGAGTTAGCATGATTTTTCATGTCAGATCATAATGAAATTGACCTAGTTTAATTTTTGAACCAGATTAATTTATTGGTATCAATTGCATAGTGATATTGCTACTTTTTATCATGATAACGGGTTGCATATTGATCTTCTAGATAACATGATATCTAGTTCTTATTTGGTTTATACTGTTGTTCTTTATGGAATTAGTGATGAAAATAAACTCAAATTAATTGATAATTAATTTTCTAAAAGACTAAAGAGGTTTGTTTAATGAATCTAATTGTTATTTTAATTTGATGTTAATTAAATTGATACAAGTATGCATGTTTAATCTTGTTGTTAAATGATCAAAAACAATTATTATTATTGTTGGTAATGTAATTAAATGAATGTTAAAGTTATTGTTAAATTAATTTAATATATCTTGAAATATCTCGGTTCAAAGGATACATATAGTTGGAACATGTGATTAATGAATAGGTTAATATAGATTGGAATAAAGAACCAGTTTTGTGATAAAAGACAACGAATTTGTTGGGAAATTTTTTTCGACATTATTATAAAGTCCATAGGCCTTGTGATTTGGATCCATGATAGATCATTCTGTGTTAAGGATGGATACCCTTCTTTAAGAAAAAGAGTTCATTTTCTATATTTGTTTCCTTCTCCTTGTGATGTGTTCTGAGTCTAGGATGGATAAGCTAAGATGGATTTTGTGGTATTGGGTAGGGGGGACTAGATGTGAGGTGATCATGGGAAGGGAATTCTTGGAGGGATATTGTGTAATTATGGGAGGGGAGGCCTGTCATTTATGGTAGAAGATGATGCTTGGAGTAATGAAATGCATTAGTATATACATGTGGGTGTTGGGGAGGACATAAAATATATTAAAATGAGTTGATGTTGGGAGTAACCATTGATATAAAGGATATATTCTAGTTTTTATCAATTGATTCTATGGAATCTAGGTTATTTTTATCTGCTATACTTTTCCCTCTGATTTAATTAGAAGGATGTGTTTGGTTACTATATTTCCATGGGAGGAAAAGATTCATGAGGTATGCCAAAATATTTTGGTATATATATCCTCATGGATAGATCATTTTACCCTTTAACAGTTTGTGGGGAAGACTCGACAGGAAGTTCATCTACTCACCGTGTTGATCCACTTGTGTTTTGAAAATATTATAATGTTTTACTGAAGTACATAGTGATATAGAATGTATTATTGTTAATAAATGAATAAATTTTAACCAATGGGGTTGGAGATTGTTGTGATGAAATGTAGAGAATGAAATTCATAGAAGATGTGGACTTTTTTTTTCTTATGACTAATGGTCATGGATATTTGACTTAATAGTAGTGTAATGAAATGTGGAATTGTAAATGATTAAATAAATAATGAATAAAAAGTAAAACTATAGAAACTGAATAAAATAACATAATTATTCTATTTAAATGGAAGTGTTTTTATAGAATATGTAGTCTTTGTTGTGGAATCCTGTAGTCAGAGAGACATTTTATTTAGTTGAGATTATGTTGAGGTTATTACAATAGTTTTATTTTGAGCTATATTATCATAAAAGTTTTTGGTTTTTTACGCTACTTAACACTATCAGTTATGGAAATACAAACCCTAGGGATTGAAATCCCAAGGGGTGTTTTCCTTAACATCCCAGTTGGAGGTGGGATGGATGAGTCCCCCCTTTGACCCCTCTCTTTTATCATGGCAGTTACTTGTGCTTGTAGGAACAATGGTTAGTATTACCCATATATGTGTATAGATAGTTTTAATGGAATGAGGTTATTTCACACACACACACATACATTGTGGATATAGTTTTTGAACGGCTATTATACATATGGAATGTATATGATGTGATGGCTTGATGATCCATACTAAGTGTATGGGTTGTCATGGACTGAGTTAAATAGTTTATTCATGATACTTGTTGTGCGGGCTATGGTGGATCTTGAAAAATACCTGGTTACATTGTTTACATTAACATGGTGGTGTTATTCATGAGGTGCATATTGACTCTTGAGGTTTATTTTGTGGTGCTTCGTCTAGGTGTCTCTAAGATATCATTTTTGGTGAGAGATGCTTAAAATGTGCGATGTTGGGGTATAGTGGAAGACTAGTGGAAAGCGGTAGCGGGGTACCCCTGATATTATTTATTAAATTATATTATATTATTTGAAATACTTGGTGAGAGTATCCATGGTGAGGCTTGGAACATAGTATACCTGTTAAGTTGATGAGTTAGTTTCACTTGTTGTCCACTATCATTTAGCATGATTTCTTTTCCATTTTCTAGAGATGCTACGGACAGGATCATGTATAGTATACTATTATACTCACCCTATGAATATATGAACTATTTTACTATCAACATTAAGCAGGATGGAGATCAATCATGTTACTATGAGCTTAGGGATTAGTAGTAGCTGTTTGGACACGGTTTTCAATTTTTTCTTTAGTTAATTCTGGAACTTGTATTTTTTTCATTCAGTTGTAGTGGTCCATTCCTGAAATTAAATTTTTGTACATGGGTTTTCATTTATATTTTATTTTTTGTGGGATTTGGTTGGTATCTATTGTATCTATATCTTCTGCATGGGGTTCTCATAGAGGGGAATTCCTACCATCATCATGATTATTATACCCTCAGTGACAGTTTCCTCCCTGAGGAATACTAGAGGTGAGACTTGGGGATCACTATTCCACTTCTCCCATTTTTGTCACACAAATGGTACACTATGTGTGGAGCGGGTTTTGATAATATAGTATTAGAAGTAGGTTGATGGATTTGATGGAGTTTGTAGTTAGGAATATGTGAGGTTTCACAGGTTTGTAGGGAAATAGTGTTAGCTAAGATAAGTATGAACTCCCAAAATGGGAGACCAACAAAGACCCAAACATTTACATACCCATGTGATCTGATGCACATACCTTTATGTTTTTAGTGGCTACAAAATGATTTGATACTGGTTGTTGGATAGATACCTATGAAATGATCTCGCATCATTATTCTTTTAATATATCTTTTGATGGGGGGTCCTTGGGATAGGTTAGCCTAAAATGAATAATGGAATATAACTTTTTAATTATATATTTTTCCACATTCCATGTATAGAATCTGCAACTATTTATTCTTTTATGGGAATGGATCTTGGTCAATTTCCTCATCAGTTTCATGTAGAATATGTTTAGTAGGTTCTACTAGTATATTGCCACCGAGTAGATATGGATGACTAGGAGACTTTGAAGAGGATACTCCAACATTTTTAGTGCAAAATTATGTTGAGGTATGAGGACTCAATTTTATATATAGCCATAGAAGACTAGTTAGAGTATGATGAGATATAAATTAGTTTGATATGTTCCTTAAGGGATTTCCTGGTGTTGTTGTCATTTCTAATGATGTATGGGGTATGAAGGAAGTGGTGGTGAATGTTATTCATAGATCATGCGGAGTAAGTAGTCTCTTTGGAGGAGAAAAGAGACTAGTTTAAAGCCTAGTTTAAACCTTCAAATTCTAAGCCTACTAGAATCAAAGAGCTATTTACCCCTCTGGAGTGGATCCCTTGTGTTCAAGAGTTAGGATTCCTTGTTAGGAACCTTCTGTTATAGGCTCAAGTCCTATTGTCGATGAGTAGGCCAGGGCGAGGCATTTTGATGAGGCTTTTCATCTATATAACTATCACTAGGTCACCCCATTTACATTTAAGACATATATCAAGGTGTGGGGAATAGATGAAGTCACTCAAAGGATGTTAGCTAGAATTATATTGTAATGAGAGGGGAGTCATCATGATTTCTCATGATGCAGAACTGGGGTATGGGGTTCCTAGTTGACTGGACAAAAGAGATTATGATCAGTCAGGGGTTTGTCACAGTCCCCAATATATCATTTCTCAGGGGGTATCATGTCTCAGACCTATTCATGTTTATTAGACAAATGTTTTTTTGGAGGATGTGGTCATCCTTGTAAAGAGTGTCTTACCTTTCTGAGAAGTTAGTATGTGCCAGTGGTTCTGCTTTAGGTTCTTCTTATGAGGCAGTTCTACTAAGGGTAGTTGTAGTAGGTTTCTCCAGTTTACAATAAACAATGATTTGTTGGGGTTGGTAGAGGACATCCATACATCAATCCATGCCCTCAGAGGGATGATATTATAAAAATAGGTTATCTTTAGAAGGGTAATAATTTCATGGAGGAGGTCTTCGTTATCTCTATGCTTAAGATTTCCCAACCCTAGGAGAGTCATACATCGTTTGAGTTACCATTTTTTTTTGTTTTATACATGGGCGTATGAATTTTATGATATAGGAGTGAAAAACATATTTATATCACCTACATCTATCCATTCTTTGGGTCATGAGGTACAGAGACTTCCAATGCCTTTGAAATTGACTACACCAGTTGGAGGTCAAGATGACTTGTTTGAATAACATAAAGATTATGAGATAGTTCTAGGAAAAAAACTCTTGGGATGATTTACTATGTTTATATATAAATCCAAATGTTTTAATCCTTATCATTGATTTTTTTATATAGTGTAGGATATCATGTATTTTTGTTGGAGGCAGGTTGTGTTCTTCAATGCTGATGGAAAGCCAATAATGTTTGTTGGTAAGTGCGACCCTCAGATGTGTCAGAGGCACGTTGCAACATTTTCGTCCTTGATGGATGAATTAATGTTGATTTCATTAGTCGTTTATCAGTTCATCATTGCTATCATCATATAATATTACCCTTATGTATTTCTAAAAGTTGTTTTAGCATTACCCCCTCGACGAGAGAATGAGTTTGGTATCAAACTACATTTAGACATGTATCCTGTCTTTATGAATTCATATCGTATGTTTCCTGCTGAGTTTTGAGAGCTACATATACAACTAGATTGTATTTTATTAGAGTGTATTTGATTAGACATGTTTTTTCTTATGGGGTGAAGATATTTTTTTCATAAATAAGGATGATGACAGTTTTAAATTTTGTATCAATTATCATTGCATGAACCAAGTGACAATGAATAATGGCTATACTCTTTGATAGACTGATGATTTATTTGATTGAATAAATAGAGAAATAGGGTATTTGATTGTCTAATTTTTTTCAGAATATTTTTATATGGATGTGAATGATGAGGATATCCCAATGATTTCATGGAATTGTCTTTATATGTATCACGAGATCGTTGTAATTCAGTTCGGTGTAATGAATTCTCCATCAACGTTCATAGGGTAAATTAAGGCAGCATTTCATGACTTCATAGAAATGTTTTTAGTTGTAATACTTGATGCAATCCTTATATAAAATGCATCTAAGGAGGATCATACAGATTATATAAATTTTGTTTTTGGAGTTCTTCATCGTAATATGTTCTTTGGGAATTTGCAGATGTGTGAGTTTTTTGATCAAGAATTATATTTATTAAGAAATTTTTTATCCCAGTTGGGAGTAGATATTGAGTGATCAATGATAGAAGTAGTTTTATATTTGTAAGCCTGAAATATAGTATAAGAGGTGTAAATATTACTTATTTTGGAAGGCTTTTACAGGAGGATCATAGCTAATTTCTCTCAGTTTGTGTCACCTATGATAGGATTGACCAAAAAGGATGACGTGTTCTAATAGATGGATCAGTGCTAGAAGAATTTTTAGTATCTAAAGGATAAGTGGTTTAGTGCACTTGTTGTTTACCTAACAACAGAAGGAGTTCAGTTTGATATTTTCTATGATGCTTTACATCTTGGACCGCGTTGTTTTCTAATGCATCAAAAATCATTAAATTCTTATGTTTTGGGTTTTTATATCCCAGTGAGTGTAACTATGCCAACCATGATCTTGATTTAGTGGAAATGGTGTTCTACATGATGATTTTAAGACATTTCATCATCAGTGGTTGTTTTTTGGTCTTCACAGATCAAAATAACATGAGGTATGTTTTCTCTCAACAAGAAGTTAACTTCCACCAACATCAGTGTATGGTGTTCTTATAGGATCGCTACATAGAGATTTTATATACACCTAGTAAGGGGAATTTTTTGGTTGATCTGTTGATTATGAATTCTTGAAGTGCTAGAGTGATTTAATATTCTAATTCCTGGAGAGTGATGGAAGAACTCTAATCATTAAATTTTGATATGGGGAAAATTGGGCGTTGTGGTTTCGATTTTCAGAAGATGGTGTAGTCATCTCTGGTGCAACAGACGGAGGATTCTCACTTAGGGTATGATGAAGTGGAGGTCTGGAGATTCCATTTTGTTTATACTGAGGCCCTTAATGGTCGGTCTAAGGATAAAAAACACTGAGTATTATTTTCGGGAAGGCTTTTTGTTTCTTTGTTTATGACTGATATGGTTCTCATTGAGCTCCATAGTTTTCCTATGGTGGTACATCCTGATGTGAAAATAATATACTAAGAATTGAGAGGTCTGTTTTGGTGTCCGGGGTTAATGTATGCAGTTGTAGGGTTTGTGTCTCCCTGTTCAGTCTTCTAGTAGTGGATGGTCAGGAACCATGTTCCTAGAGGTTTTTTCATGTTTTAATGTTTTCTTGAGTAGGATTGGGAGGAAATATCAATAGAATTTTTTCTATGTAAATTTATATAATGAAGGCTATAATTCTATTTGGGTGATAGTGGATTATTTGAAAAAATAAAATCACTTTATAGAAATCAAGGAGATAATCTGAGTGGAGTTTTTTTTGAGGGAGTATCTGGAGGAGGTGGTGAGACTCCATGGAGTCTATAAGATTATCATTTTTGACTATGATAATATTTTTAAATTCATGGAATAGAGTGGTCTCTCACATGATTTTGTTTCATAGCTATTCCTTAACACTAATTTTTATCGACAGATGAATGGTTAGACATATTAGACTATCCATACTCCTAAAAATGGGTTGCATTCTTGCATCCCAGATTTTGGAGGTTCATGAATGAGGAACCTTTTGTTGGAAAAGTCATATTACAATAATAGTTTCAAATACACCATTGGTATGGAACCATTTGAATTATTTTATGGTCTTCCGTTCTGTTCTCCGTTATTGTTGGACTGGGGTGGGAGAGTCTGCAATTATTGGGTCAGAACTGGTACATTATACAATATAGATGATTTAATTGATTCGAGGGAGGATGAAAGTTGTGTAGGATCTCCATAAATCCTATGACAATAATAGTAGGAGAACTATAGATATCGACGTTGGAAGTCATTTGTTTCTAAAGGTAACTCCCCGTCATGGTCAGCGAAGGATTGGTTATGTGAGTAAGCTTTCTCCCTGATTCGTTGATCCTTTCAAGGTGTTGACTCAAGTTGGAGTCAAGGTGTATCAGATGTCACTCCCCATACATATGATCCAGATATATGATATTTTTCAAATTTCACAGCTCCAATGTTATATTCTTGATGACTCTGACATCATAGATTGGGTCGAGGTCAATATTGATTATGATCTGACCTTTGAGGAGTGGCCTATAGAGATCTAGGTCCACCATGAGAAGGTTTTTCACATCTATATTATTCCCTTTGTTCATATCCTATGGAATAATTTCGGTATAGAGGATATAACATATTAATTTGAGTCACAGATACACAATCAGTACATAGATCCATTTGATGTATATCTCTTCTCTAGTAACATTTTTCATTTTGTGATTGTAGACATTTTATGGGTTGTGAGATGGATTTATCTTGTTTCTTGTTGTGGATTTGTTTATATTGAGAGGTATATCCATTTGGATCGTTTTTCATATTTTTTTGGTTATTTCAAGGTTATGTGTTGTTCCCCTAATGTGGTGGTTGAGCTCCTATGGTGAAGAACACCCTGTGAGGTATCTCACGGGGTGGCTATTCAGACAGCCCCTATTATTTTTCCTTTTTTGGTTGTTTTTTGGATTCATTAGGATGATAATGTTTTGACAGGTATCTAATTTAAGGTTCTTGATCTACATGGATTGAACCATTGTAGGTTTCTGAGGATTTCTAAGCTTGGAGAAGGCTTGGAGGATCTCTAGAGGAATTTGAGTTATGAGAGATTGGAGTAGGTAACTTTCATTAAATCCATGTGGGATGGGTGTTTCGTAAAAAATTACATTACATGAAAGAGAGTTTTATTTTTTGTAGTATTTTATGGTTTAAAAAAATTGAAAGGTGGATTTTTTATGTGGAAATCAACCTCAAAGAATTACACAATTTGAAAGGGGATAACACATCATGTAAAACCCCAATGAAATAATGTTTTAAATCATTCCATCCAAATGGGTTATAAAACTCTACAACTTTTAATTCCCTCTCTCTCATCCCAAGCAACCCGATAGTCCCCTATGGTGTGTTTTGGAGATCCCGTTGAAGGGAATTGATGTCGGGTTTCTGTATTTGATTTGTTGTAACCCAAAATGATCCAAAGTGCGTATTACATCATTCTCTAGGAGTTTCTCCTATTTTTATCTCTTATATTCTCTCCATGAAATGGATGATACATAGACATGTTTCCAATGGGGTTTCACTTCATTGTTGTTGATTTCATGGTGTCGTGGAGTCCTCGAATGGATACTGATCTTATTGGATAGATTATTGAAGATCTATTTCGCAGGTGATTCAATTGTGAATAAGATCAAAGACATTTCTTGAGGTAGGGGATTCATTTCTTATCCATTTAATTACATAAAATTGTACAATTTGCATAATTTATCCCATTGGATTGCAATTAAGTTTACCTATTTAAATAATTCAACCTGATTAAAGAATTTTTATCGATTGCATAGCAATGATACTTCTTTGTACCATGATAACAGGTTCCCTATTGATTTTATAGATTTTGTGATATCTATATCTTTCTTTGTTTAGAAATCTATTCATTATGGAATTGGTAATGAATGTAAATCAAGTATTAATTGAAAAATAATTTTCCAAAAGATTATAGAGTAATTTTTTATGATTCTTTTTGTCATGGAAATTTGATTTTAATCAAATTGGTGCAAGTATAATTTTAAATAGAATTTTTTAACGACCATAAGCCTGAAAATTTTTATTGATAACGGAATTAATGACATGCTAAATTAAATTTTTAATTTTTTATAGATTGAGGTAGCTTGTTTCTTTGGTTTCCCATAGTTGGTACCTATGATTAATTAATAAGTTAATTTATGATGCAATAATAAACCAGCTGGGTGATTAAATACATAGCCTTTGTAGGGATAGAGTTGACCTCTTTCTTAAATGGACATGTACCTTGTTCTTTAGAGGTGTGAGTGTTAGTTATTTGTGAAGGATGGATGCCTTGATTTAGGGACAAGATCTCAATTGTTATGTTTAATTTATGCTACTTGTAAAGTTTTATGAACCTAGGATACCAGGTCCAGGAATGATATCGTGGTATATGGGGAAAGGAGGCCTATATGTTATGTGATGCTAGGATATATGAGCCTCGATGGATGTTATGGTATGAGGGATATGGAGTCCAAGATGTTGTGGCAGAAGTCAATTCGTGGAGTTGGGAGACACATCTGTATATGGATGTGCGAGTTTGGGAGGAAACTGGATATTACAAACTAGGTTGAAGACAGGCTTTCCCATTGATATGAAAACTTTATTCTTATTTGAAACAATTGTTGGGATAACCAATAGGTTATTTATTAATATTATTTCTATTCCACACTGCATGTGGATGATTGATGTGTTTTTTAATATATTTTAATAGTATGTGATGACGTGTGAGTTATGCTATGTGCATTTTGTGATTAGTGACTTGTGGTAAGAAAACTTTACCCTTCTTTTATAGGTGACAAAGACTGGATGGGTAGTTCATCTACTCAATATGTTTATACCCTTGTTTTTGGGGAGATTATAATGTTTTAAAACTGTACATGGTGATATTAATGTAAATTTTTAAATAAATGAATAAATTTTTAACCAATGGGGTTAGAGATTACGGGGATGTAATGCAGTGTTTGAAATAATGAGAATCTATGGACTCGTTTTTCTTATGCCTAGTGGGAATGAATATTTTTCTAAATGGTAGGGAAATGTAATCTGTAATTTTTAATGGTTAATTAATGGTTAAAAAATCATTTAATGTTAATTGAAACTAATTAAATGTAATTACATAACATAATCTAGATATTTAACATGTGGTGTATTTATAGAATTACAAGTCATATCAGTGGTAGTTGGGAGTCCGAAAGATGTTAGCAAGAGTTGTGTATGAGGCATGGTTATTCTCATAGTGTCCTTGTGAGCTATATTATATCATTTATTATTTTTGTTTATATATTATACTCCACCTTGTTATTTGGGGAAACAGACACCATGGGTATTTTGAGCCATGGTGGTGTTTTCCATAAAATCATAACTAGAGGATGGATGGCTTACTACCCTAGTTGGACTTGCTATCTTCTCATGGTTGGTACTTGTATTGGTAGGAATGAATATTAGTTTTCCCCATATATGTTTATAGAGGGTTGTAATGGATTTTGGTGATTTTACACACACACACACACACGTATATATTGGATAATGTCTCCTAATTTATAGTATATATATAACTTTTATGGGATATGATGGCATGAGGATCCATACATAGTGTATGTGTTGTGATTTCTTCAGGTATAATACTGATTTTATGATACACATTTTTTGGGTTGTGGTGGATTTTGAAAACATCCTAGATATTTTGGATACATGGATTTTGTGGTATGATACATGAGGTGCATGTCAACGCAAGAGATTCATGTTGTGGGGCTTCACCTAGGTGTCTACAGGCTAGCCTTTTTGGAGAGTGATGATCGAGATGTGGGATGTTAGGGTGGAGTAGAAAACTAGTGGGGAAGAATTATCAGTGTACCTTTGATATTAATTATTATATTATGTTATCATATATAAGATACATGGTGAGATTGGTAACATAGTATACATGTTTAGATGAAGAGTTAGTTTCACTTATTATTCACCGTGATTTAGTATTCTTTCTTGACCTTTTTTATGAGTGGATTCATAGAGGATTCTAATGAGTACACTTTTATACTCACCCTACATATATATAAACTATTTTACAAGTTATTTGGAGGAGGATAGATATTAGAATGGTAATTACTTTCTTAGGTCTTAATAAGAGATTTTTGGGCTTCGCGGTCACTACCATCATTACATTATTTTGGAACTGGATGTTTTCCCTTTCAGTTGTAGCAGTTCTTAAAAGACATTACATTTTTTTACCTAGGTTTTATTTTAAAATAATGTCTAAACATGAGTTGGCTGGTTTTGGTCTTATATCTATCTTCAACATGTGATTCTCTAAGAGGTTAATGCCTCCCATCTACATGATAACTATACCCTTAGTTCTGGTTTCCAACCTTGGTCTACTTTGGGTGGGGATTGGGGTGTCACTATCTCTCTTCTCCTACTATCAGCCCAGGTGGGGTACCCCTTTTAAAAAAGGGGTTGTGACACTTTATATTATGTACATTTTTATTTAATAATCTAAATAATATTTAATATTTTGGTTTTATATTATGGCTGTAATTTCAATAAATGAAAAAATAAGGATAAATATTTATACATGGTTGATATAGATATTTATTGATAAGGAATTTTAATTATTAACTAAATTTATTATTCAATTTGTAAGGAATGAATTGAAAATATAGTGAATGGTATGTAACTGTTAAAAAGATCACATTTATGAAACCATACATTGCATTGTGAAAATTAATAATCTAGTAACAAATGTCATAATGGTGAATACCTACCCATTGTTTTATTATATATCGGTGTATGGTCTTGATTGTATAGATATATTGAATTCTGAGACCATGATGTCTAATATTATTCATTTACATGAAAAAGAATTTAGTTATTAATATCTAGTATATTCTTTCATTGATATTACCTGTGGATACATTTAATGATAAAATTCTTGATTTAATATCACCTATTTTCAATTATATACCTTCCCATATTGATTATGATCTTTTAATTCCTCATATCATTTTGTATATGTAATGCTTACCATTTATCTGAGCTCACCCCAGTCTTATTTTTCCTGAAAATTCTATTTTAAGACATGTATTTTAATTTATATGTAGGGATATGATAATGGTAATGACATTTTTATCAAACAAAATAAAATGTTATATTATATATATATATTTAATTATAATGAAAAATTAATGTATGTATCCAGTATTCCCATATAACTAAACTATCTTGTCTATTAGTTCATTATTTCTTATATCTTTTGAATGCACATCAATGTGACCACTCCTTCCATGTTACATGAGTTGATATATTTAAAGTTTGTAATAGAGAATGTTTATTAGAAACCTTGGGATCTAGAATTTTTAAATCATATATTAGAGAACCAAAATCTATGAATAACGTTGAAGATAAGTCAAAGTATATGAAAAAATTGTCATGTTTTTATAAGGTATTAATAATTTGTTTTTTTAGTAATAAATCCCAATCAATAAACTACACATGAATGTGGAATTAGAATTGTTTTACCAATGGGAACATATTCTAAAAATTTTGTATTGTGATTTAGCATTATTGTCTCCAACTGCACTAAAATGCAGCATGTTCTACACATTGTTTGAAACCCATAAGGGTTACTACTGGGTATATAAACATTAATTTATAATCCATCATGAAGGATTTAAATAAATGGATAAAACTAATGACATAGGTTAAACCTATGCTATAATATATTGAAAATAATGTGTTATGATTTAAATAGCCTATAATTTGTTATATGGGTTTTCTCTATTATAATTATTTCTCAAACTATGATTTATTGGTTATAGCCACTATTTTTAACCCAAATGAATAATTTTAAAGTTTAATGTAATAGGAAAATCAATTAATATGATCTACCAAATTGGATAATGAATAGAGTGAATGATATAATGGTTATTAATGTTTAATTGTAATAGTATATGATTAATAAACTACACCTTATCCAAATATTTAACTCAATTAAGAATAGAAGAATAATGTTTATTGAGAGATATTATGGGGGAACATATAGAAAATATGTCCATGTTTTATTCATGATATAGATGTGGAAATAAAATTCAAGGAGATTTTCTATATGTATGGGGATCTTGGTTTATATGGGATAAATAAATTCATAATGAAATTAATTTCCAAAAATATGGAAAGAATGAGGTTTGGAAATAAATTTCATTATAGGGATGTTTTTATAATATTTTTTCTTTAATGTGGGGAACCAATGATTTATCAAATTCAATACCCTCTTCTAAAGTATATCATGATGATCAATGAAGGAAATATGAATTACCAATAATTTAATTGGTAGGATTAATGTATTTATTTTTTAGCATTCAAGATTAATGTTTTAGATGTTTTAAATCAATGCAATTTATGAACATCTATTGATATTCATTCTTTTTAAAATAATATTTGAATTTACCTTTGAAAAAATTATGATTTAAGTATATCATCATCAATTTTTTACATGCTTTTTGAACATATTTTCAATATTTTAAAACCATATTTTTCACTTATTTATTAATGTAATTTTCCTGTGATTAATTAATTTTTGGGAGACATTTTATTTGGTTGAGGTATATGAAATCATTAGGTTCAACATTATGTATTATTTATCGAATATTTAAATTTTCATAATATTATTTTTAATGATAAAAAATTGTGTTAATATGGTCACTTTTTTTAGGGTACCAATAGCCACTTAATAATTTCTTATTTTGTAAAAAACTATATAGAAAACCATACATTTTAAAAAGTGATCTTATGATTAATGTAAATTTGGAGATGTTCATAAATTTTTCCGGAATGATAAAAAAATATATAATTATAGGTTTAGTAATTAGGAATTGAATATTTCAGGAGACTAGCCATCACCTCATGTAAGGTCCCCAGTCATGAACCTATATGCAAAGGGATACAAGGGTGAATGACCTACCACAATCCTACATGATGTCCTAGTTAATATGATGAGATTCTTACTTAAAATATGTGATTGAATGTTATTTTGTGAAACATTGGGTGTAAAAAGTTAGGATTATTGATTTAGGTATTATATTGAATAATATGCGTATTTCATTAATTTTTTTTAAATATATAGAGACATACAAAGGAATTTCAAATCAATTAAGGATTTTATGATAATTCAATATTTGATATTGGTTCCTCTAGCATAAATAAATTACCATTTACAATTAGTTCATGGATTAGAAAATGAAGTGTAAATATTTCAATGTAGGACCAATGGATAAAATTGATATTATTAAATCAATAATCTAGCATGTAGATACATTTTCACATAATATATATCAAGAATTATAAATAAACCCTCAATATTATGAATAATATCATCAAAAAAATATATTATACTTTTATATTAATGTCATAGGATTTTATTGTCCCTTAATCCATCATATATTTATTGTCTATTGACTTTTAACTTTATCCAAAAAATGTTTTATATCACTCTCAATATGTGCTTGGGCTATTTATTTCTTCAAAATGTCTATATTTTCAATCCTGAAAAGATTTTCTAATTAGAGACTATGTTATGTGTTATTCTAGATGATTTTAATTCCTCCCTAAATCTCATAGAAATCGAAATATTTATTAGAAATTTTTACAATTGGGTATTTTAGAAAAGAAAATTTCATATATAAAACCCATGATTTCAAATAATGTGGTCAAATTATGTGGTTTCAATTTATTGATGGATCTTAGATTTTAAAACTACATTATTTTAAGGTATGAACATTATATTAGAAAAAAAAAGACATGTCACACTAATCATAAATATCCCATGAAATAAATTATTTCTATATTATCATTATTACACAGCTTTTAATTTTTTTCTATAAATAGTAAGAATTAAATTATCAATAGTATATAGTTTACAAATGTATAAAATAAATTCCTTACTTATAAATAGATTAATATTAAGAATAAAAAAATTTGAATGTAAATGAAATATTTTCCTTATATATATATATATTAGAGTAATATGTTTTTATATTAAAAAATAAAAAAAATCAAAACATATGAATTGAAATAATAATAAATATATAGTATATATGATATAAAAAATAATAATTATTCAAATAGTTTTTATAAAAAGGGGTAAAAATAAATCTATTTATATGATAAAAGCTCCATTTTCTACTAAATATTTTTAACTCATGTTTCTCAAATATTTGGATTATTATTAACATATTTTGGAAATATTATTTTGAAATATTAACCTAATTTTTCAATAAATATTTCAAAATTATACTATATTAAATTTTTTATAATTTCCAGATATGATTAATTTCTTGATAAATATTGAAAATACATGTATTTATTGAAAATATCAATTACATTTGAAACATTTTAAAAGTACCATTATGTTTTATAATATATTTAAAACATAAAATAGTAAAATAACGTTATTATTTAAACAATTTAACTTTGGATTTCTATATAATAATTTATTTATTTTAGAAAACCATTCATTGGAAATCCACATTTTCATTATGGTAATGGATTTCATTTTTAATAATGGTTTTCAAATAATATGATATAAACATAAAAAATAATTTTATTTTAAAGAGTAGTTGATTTAGTATACGGTAATAGTTTCAAATAAAATTTATGTCATAATAATATTAAAAATAAAAATTATAAATTAATAATGATAAATGTGAAATAATGTTTTCCGTATTACATGTATTGTTTTAAAAAAATTCTCACAGTCCTAGTAAATTCAATAGATAAATTAGATTTCATATTTAATTATTTGTTCAAAAATTATCTTAGAGTAATCATTTAACATCCATCATAAAATATTAATTACGAAGGTATATAAGAAATGTGTTATCTTGGTGAAAACTAATATTGAAAAATTATATAAACAAAGTTGAAATGTGAATAATATGT
The DNA here is from genome assembly GCA_963277665.1 of Viscum album. NCBI lineage: Eukaryota > Viridiplantae > Streptophyta > Magnoliopsida > Santalales > Viscaceae > Viscum > Viscum album. The sequence goes on along the minus strand of OY728151.1, from coordinate 494,793,103 downwards.
TTAAAAAATCATACTTTATAGGTTTTATAGACTTACCCTAAATTCCCAGAACAACATTTTTATCAATTTTTAGAAACTTATTTTTATATTTAGATCCCATTAATAAATAGTTTTCTATATTTTAAAAAACATAGCTCCTCTTAATTATTAAAATGGAAACCTAACATTTCTTTTTTTCACCTTTCAATAAATTTTTCTCGACCAAAACATACCAGTTTTTTTAAAAAATTCATCATTCACATTATAGTATTATTGGTATTCAAAAAATAAAAACCCCAGTGTCCTTAATATGTTATCCAAGGTAGATTCTTCAAAGAGATGTTAATTGTCTTAACCATGATATTTCTTTTTATTTTATTCTTTTAAAAAAATAAATTACGTATTATCAATTATAAAATAACAACACATGTGTATGATATTTTCATATTGGATATTTTGTATTATATAGAATTTATTGATATCATTTTCATAAAATGGATAATAAATACATCTCCCATCTCTACGGTGGACTGTCATTTTACGAAATGATGCCATTTATTTTCCATCATTGCCTATCATGGATAGTAAACTTTATTGAAATAATTAATATATATTAAAAATATGGCATGATTCAAATTATGTAAAATAAATTTATCATCCAGTAAACAACACTTTCACACATTAATTGATTCGTATTTTCTATCATGTGTATGTATGATATACTGTCTCCACGATGTGATGTGATTCATAATCTATGTTCAACATTCCTAATTATTTCTATCAAAATATATATTTAAACTATTTTAAATTTAGGAAGTTCATATAATTTCTATGATGATTTATCTATATTCTATACACAATAATTGTGACATCTATTACCAAACGTGTAGGAGATAACAATGTAGTTCACACATGAAACAAATCAAATAATAAATAGCATTTACTATTGGGTCTTATGATGTTATAAGATTATCACATATGATATTATAAAATGAATATAGAATAGTAATAAATTAATAATAATATTAAAATAATTATACTAGAAGAAAAATCATTCTAAGAAAATGAGATATGTTTGGTAAGGCACATCATCTCAATTTCCATTAACTGAGGAATATTTTAATCATATGAACATAATCTATTTTATATGGTGAATATTATACAATTTATCATATTATATCATAAATAAATCAATATCCATGGTATTTTTATGTGTAAATTAAAATTATTTCGTCCAAATAAATTTGAATTGAATGTTACCATATAGTATGGGGTTATATAACTGAATTTCATTTCACTGTGTTATATTAATTCATAACAGAAATTTATATTCTATGTTGATGTTTTTAAATTTTTTTTGTTATTTTATGATTTATTTACACTTTTTATGTGGACATAAATTTGATGTACAAAATCAATTCATTGATTATTTTTCACATCAACGGTATGATCATTATCAAATACCTCTTCTCAATTTGTAATAAATTGAGACATATTTGGTTTTATGAACCTATTTATTTTTAGTAATTTTACATAATTACCATTTGATATTTTATATCATGAATCCATATATATTTTTGAAAATTTATTTTGTAATATTATTTTTTCCTTATTGGGTTTTTGATTCAATGTTTACATATGATGATGTGGGTTTTCCAAAATCTAATTATAATAAGTATTGTTTGTGAATGAATTGGCATTGGAGTAAATTATTTTTATCATTGTCTACTAAATCAATTATATTTAAATTTTTTTTTATTTGTGAAATTTTTATGTAATATTATTATTTTTCTGTAGATTTTACTTAAAAAGATTAATAATTGTTTTATGAAAAGAAAACTTTATTTCCCCTTTTAATTGAAAATGATATTTCTTCCATATCCACATTTTCATGAAAATTTATTAAATAATATTTATATTATTTTACAATGACTTTTTAATTTCATTTCATCCAATTTTTTCTCCAAATAAACTTTTTTAAAATGAATTTTCATGGCATTTTATAATAATGTTACCTAAAAATTTTTAGTTAAAAATTGAATAGAATATTCATTTTAACATGAACTGAATAAAAAGAGTATTAAAACTATCATGAGATGTATTTTATTTGATGTTTCATTTCAAATTTTATCATGTTATTTTTAAAGAAACATGTATTCCTTATATTCTGTAAATTATTAAATTTTTAACCTTATTATCAATGTTAAAAGGGTATTTTCATCAATGATGATTTAATGATATTTTTTTATATTTCTACTAATAAATGATAACAACCATTTAATTTAAATATAATATACTATTATATGTTATCTAGATATGATCATTAGTCTTTATCTATGTGGTTTATGATTATATGACAAGAGAATGTATTCACATTCACCCTATTGGTTAATTTTGAAGTCATTGACATTATATTAGAAAATTTAACTTTTGTGAAAATTTTAAATTATATCTCTATTAATTACTATTATTAAATATATATTGGATAATTTATTATCTATACCAAATAATATTTTAACATATGATTTTTAAATATGATTTTTATTTGATTAAATTTTGAAAAAAATAGAAAATTCCAACAAATTTACTCTACAAATATATTTTAATAAGATTTATTGTTTATTACATAATTTGATATGTTGATATATGTGGAATTAATTTGGATTTATTTTATTTATATGACCTATTTATAGATAACCGGTTGATTTGTAGATATGTCCCATGATATTAATTAGTAAGATGACATAAAATGGGTATTTTATGAAAATCTACCAACAGTTTTAACCTATCATATAATAGGGTCATGAAAGTATATATATCTTAATGTTTGAGATCATGCCATCAAACTCAAAGAATATCCATCATTAAAAGATGATTTATTATTATCCACCATATTATTTCATTGATATTGTCAAACTATTCATTTTTTGTAGGTATTTGACAAAATGAAATGTATTTTCAGTTATTTTCACTTCTATATCGATTATTCCTAAACTTTTTTTTACAAATTATACTATATGTAACCTATATATAGAATTTAACCACACCAAATTATTATATATATATTCTTTAGGTTATAATATGATCATTATTATTGATATTTAGGGATATAATAAAGGGAATAATAGCATTTTCAATAAAAATATTATGTTCAATTTTATGTTTTCTAAATAAATTTTATATTCATATATGTATCCACTATTACAATAATACTAATCTATTAAACCCAATGGAATGTGATTAATTTTATTCTACGATAATGAAATTATGTGACCATCAACACTAGATTAATGGAGCTAAAATCTTTACAATATAAAGTGGTAAACTATAAAAACATTTATGGTATAATTAATTTACCCCACCTAGGATTTACATTAAATAAAAAAATTTATAATGTTACCAAATAGTTATATAAAATTTTAGTGTTATAGTATATAGAGAGTAAGTCACCATCTCATTTTCATAAGAGGGATTTCATAATAGTTATCCTCAACACAATTTTTTTATTTTATTAGAATTGGAATATGATGAAATAAAATAAATAATAGAAAAAAATTGTGACTTCTCTTTATTTTTTATTTTCTAAAAAATATCATATTTTTAGATAGTAGGGAATCAAATTTATGTTATGACCATATGATGTAATACCAATTCATTTTTTGTGATAATATGTTTTGAATGAAGAGAATGTGGTGGGGGTGGGTGAAAGAAGAATTTCTGTATTTATAAATCATATTAATATTTCATAAAATCTACAATGTTTTCTTGTTCAATGAAAGGGCCTCTGTATATTTATATATCATTGTATATATTTAATTTAAATATATACAATTGTGAAGTAAAATGGGAACACAATTATTTTTAATATGATTCTTCTATTGATGAATAATATTTACTTTATTTGTGGCGGTTACTATCACACTCTCCCACAAAGAAATTATTATTATCAAATGAATAATGTGACAGGTTATGACCTTGGAAAAATTTCCATATCACAAAAAATGTAAAAATAAATAATAAGATATTAATTATATTTATAAAGTTACTAGATTAATATTTCTCATGATAAAGTGTGATCAATAACTCTACTACATTATTCTATTGAAAAAATAATATAATCCTCATCATTAATTAAAAAATATTACTTACTTAATCAAATAGAATCATTCTATTTGTTTTATCATATTTATTCAGACATATATATTAAATTTTGTTTTTAATTTCAAATTTCCATATTCATAGGTAAGGAAATAACTAAAAGTAATGAATTTTCAGTGTATCATTCCACCTCCTCCCACGTATTCTTTTATGTTGAATCAATGGATTATTAATACAACGTTGAAAAACATTAGTCATTTTACATCAATGAATGTATGCTATTTTTATTTTCATTCTAACCTATTTATTTATTCTTTCTACAGGTTTTTATTCCACCTATCACAATTATTTTTAAATTATAATATTATATTTTTAATCATTCAAAATCTCAACAAAATATTTATTTATGAACACACATATTATTTCCTTTTAATCATAAATGGACATAGAAAATATTTTTCTACTTTAAATTTGTGAATATGGGTTGGGTCTATAATTTACTTTTCCAATGAAAAAACAACTACAATGGACACTTATTCTATGCCTCCAACCATTCCTAGAATGAACATGTGGTTTGGTTATAAAGTGTATGAGAAAAATAGGTTAAAATATCTTACATATATAAATATTAATTGAGTAATAAGAAAACCATTATATTTCATAAATTTAAGTTCAATTATACTTTTTATTTCTTTATTATGATTGATTTTTCTGATACCGTTTTTTTTCTAATACTAATATCACCATATTTTTCCCTTATGAATATAACATGGCTCTTAAAAATATAATAGATACTCTTTAAAAGTGGATTAATTACATAAAATTTTTTATACTCCCACAATGTATCTCTTCCCAACATTCCATTTTTTGATGTTACTATTACTTTTTAAATGTTACTTTTCTGTTATACAACTAATGACTTATAGACTTCTTAAAATTATTATAACAATAGTAGTCCTAAATAAAATATCAATGGATGAGTAATATCATATTGTTTCTATATTATATCAATTTTTCTAATTATATAATATTTATATCTTCATGTTTCTTTTATGAAATTTAGTCATATAAAAATACTAGAAATGAACAAAATAATGATATAATATATTGAATTACTTTTGTGATTGTTTTTTCTATTTAAATAATGTTCCATTTCTTTTCATTCAGTGAGGATGAAATAATTATTTACTAGTTTCATTATATAACATCATTTTTATGATGATGTAGTTATTAAAAATTTATTTTCATTATTATATGTGTTTATAAATAAAATTAATCAAATTTTATATATTTGAAAAATTATATAAATTAATATATTTGTAATTTTTAATTGATCTCATGTAATTAATGGATCGTAATTAAATAAATATATGATGATCAATGATGAATTTGATAATGGAGTTGATGATATTATAAAGTTCTATGAAAGTTATCTTGGAAATAAAAATTTGAGTTATTTTATATTTATGATGTGTTTGAATATAAAAATGTTAAATTCTATTGTAATCAAGGATCATATCAGTTTATATGTATATTTATATAATTATTCATGTTGGATATGGAATTGGGAAATTAAAAAATTAAACACCTAATGTTGAGGGAAATATTAATAATGTTATGACCAAATTGATAATTGAATACATTATTTATTGGTTTAGACCCTTATGAAATAATCAAATAGTGAGTGATCATATAGATATTCTAAGAAAAAATTATTGTAAGGATTCACTAAATTTAATATGTTATCTATAATAATGTGATTAATTAACATGAATGTATGAAATTGGTGGAGTGATGATTTTTTATCTAAACATATTTCTCTTTTAAAAGTGATAATTAGAGAAGGAATCATACATCCAAATTCTAATTATGTGGTGATTTTAATGAAATTGGGTTTTAATAAAATGCATAATTTAATGAATTATTTCATTATTTGGTAAAGGAATGAATAAATTTTTTTATTAAATATTACTTAATTAATGTCGTCATGAAATAATATGGGTGAAAAATTCCGCACTTATTTATTCACAGTTTCTGGCATCAAACCTCCTACTTTATGATGTGTCAAAAAATCATGTAATAACCATTGAAAATGTACTTCGTAGCCATAATAATTGAAATTATTCTAGACGAGGGACAAGTATTATGCTTGTCCCCTTACTAGAAAACATGAATAATGATATGGAAACATATCTAGGTAGTGATGATGATTTAGAGGAGTAATGTTTTAGAGAACCTCCTCAATCATCCTTACAAATTTCATTCAACTTTATATTATTTACCAGTTGGCCATTGAAACAACCAAAATCAGGTAGAAATAAGAATGTGAATCAAAATCTTCTAAACATAAATAATTCATCGATCCTCATTATGTCTACCATGTCAGCATAGGTGTTATTATTCAGTATGTATTACTATTATCAGATTTATTTTTACAAACCCTGTAGGTATTTCCAACCATTAATCGGATTTCTTATCACTAACTATGGAGAAAGAAATCCATATTTATAAGATGGATTAAAAAAATTCATGAATAAATTATCTCCCAAATTTAGTGAGATTAATAACATTTTATTTATATTATAATAAACAATTGGAATAATTATACAAATAATATGGTCTTGAAACCATTCAAATATATTTACACTTTGCGATTTTCCTGTTTAACCACCGTGAAACTTGTATTATTGAGCTACTGTATTGATTTATTACATTGGCATTGATACATTGAATAAAATACCAAAGGAATATTCATTTTAGATGTTTTGGGGAACCATATTTAGAAATTATACCCATTTTGCATTGGAAATTTTTAAAAAATATTATACCTAAAAAAAGAAAATGAAGTACATCCTTCAAAACCCATTCTAAAAGTTCTTCACATCCCAAGGAAATGAAACAACATAAGGGTGAGATAAAAATTTTATTAATGGTTATGTATAAAAATAATAATTATTAATAAGTAATTGTAATCAATATGTAATGATTAATAGCTAAAACACATTCCATTTAAATAATAAACATAGTATTAACTGCATTATGATATAAAATCATTGTGATAATCTCATGGATAATAATAACTAAATTTTCAATGAAGGAAGTTATGAATTATTGTACGTTATGAATCAGGAACATGATACCTCTACCACCAATAAATTTCACAAGTAAGGTTAAAAATATTGCAAATATTTCAATCTAGGTTTCGAACCATACTTCCACTATCAAGACTATTCACAAGATATTTTACAATAAATGGGTAAAAACCGTTAGGGTTTGGACAACTAATTTGACTCATCAGACCTGTGAATGACTAAAGTGGATATTTATACCATTCCCCATTAATTATTTATGACCAATGAATTCCTCATATAAAGTATAATCAATTTATTTAATCTAATATGTGATTTTAGCAATCATACTTATTTATTATAGGATTTATATTTATAAATATTTCCATGGATAATTAAATAACATTCCAATGTAAACACCATACATAAAAATGATATAACGTAAAAGGAAATACAATATCCCTTATACAAGAATATGGATAATTAATAGATTTATATAGTAAAAAAATTATAATAATAAATTGATCATTTCGTGAGAAATTTAACATTCATAATAAAAATAGAGTTTTCACCATAACTTCTACCACATGATAGTTTTCATTAAAAATCCACTTGGTTAAGACAATTCAATTTGAAATATAAAATACCCTTAATAATGAATTAATATTTTCATTTATTGAAAAGGGGGTATGTATATACTCTTTATAAAATAAATTATGTTTATAATAAATCAATATTTTTCAATGATGGAAAATTGAAATGACGTGACTTACAACACACTTAATTTTGATTAAATATTCTTTAGCATAACATATAGTTGTTAAAATCAAAATTTTAACTTACACCAGAAGCATTTTATATTTTATAATATCATATATGCTCCATTTATAACATATTATTACTTTTCCAATAAAAACCATTCATTATTTTTATTTTTTGAGTGTTAATTAACAAATTTTCACAACTCCCTTCTATCATTACCGATCTAATTCTTCAAAATATCACATATTTTCATCATCCCCTGAATAATGGTTTGGATATAATTTTCAAATTTATATATTAAATAAATTCTTATGACCAATAATGATGTATTTTTGAGAAATAATATATTTTGTGATCATGGAGATGGTAGGAAATATATACATATAATTAATGATTACATTTTCCAATGATTAATATGGATATAAGCTATTTAATGTAATATCTTTATAGAATGATCATAAAATAATATAAATTATTTTATTTATTTAAATTAGATTAACATATCATCCATGAGGAGTGGCGATGAAAATAGGTTTACATAGTTTTGTGAAGGCAGTAGTCCACACATACAGGAATGATACTATCATATTTGATTTAGTAAAACGTTACGAAAGAAAATGATAAATATTATCTTATTAGAATGATAAATATTTAATTAATATCATAATTATGTCATTTATTTGCATTATATCATATATAATCATTAACATTATCTTTATTATCATCTACATAAATAGTTAGTGAAAGAGAAATTACATCGCTTAGAGAGCGGGAATTTTATCATACACATGGGATGTGTTAGTGTATCACATATGGAATGTGATGTAAAAAAGGTTTATAAGATATAAAGACTGTGAATATATTTATGAAATTAAAATATTATATATTGTTAAAATCTATCATCGTACCCAACCATGTTATGTGGAAATGGAAAAACCAATGACATTAGTTTGTGATACTATAATACTCTATACACATGAATAATGATTTGGTAAACAATTTGAATGTAGTGGAGGTGGTTTTAAGAAACTACTTTATTATTAAAACATAAATATTTTTGGAATATATAGAGGTTATTTTATAATCATGGTTTATTAATAATTGATGGCTGTGGTGGATGAAATAAAATACCAAAGATAGTTGAAGAACATTACCTCTTCTTCTTGTATTTCCCTTATGTTTTCACCAATGACATCATAGGATGGATTGATTACCAATATATGGAACTCTAGATGAGACATGGTTTATTTGTATGTGACCTGGGTAGTAAATGGATGATGCAAAATAGTGTGACTGTGTGATTAATTGTGGGGAGTGTGTGGATTTTTATATGTTATGTGTGTGGTAAACTTGTAATTTTTTGAGAAGATTCAATAACACCCATGTTTTAATCATGAATCAAGCATGAAAAATGGAAAATTTTCAAAACAATAATAGAAAGGTCACAATATATCAATAAAACATGAGTTATAATTTTTTTGGTAATATTCAACCCTTATCTTCTTAGTTTACCACCCGATAAATCCATTTTTTTACCAAAACAACATTAATTAGTTTTTGGTTTTAAAATTATTTTTTTTAATGATAACTAAATTTTTACATAGTATAAATTTAAAATATTCAAAATATAAAATCCAATTTTAAAAATTAAATTCAAATAAGTGGTAAATTTTAATTTTTAATTAATCCGACAAATGTGATTTGAAAGTGGGGTTTTTAGGAGAAAATCTTCAAAAGCATACTATGTTTTTATATCAATCATAAACACTAAAATGATTAAAATTATGTAAATTTGATTAATTGAAATAAAAATTAGATACTTTTTCATTAAATATTATTTAAAATATAATTTACCATGAATAATTGTTTAATTGAAATGGAAGCTTTCAATTAAAATTCCATATTTTCAATATTCATCAAAAAATGTAACTATTACAAAATATACCAAAATAACACCCAAATAAAATTTTGAAATTATAATTAAAAAAATAATTATTATTTTTTCCACTAAATTATCTAAATTTTCTAATAATTAATTTTAATTCATTTTCACAACTTTGGTATAAACAACCCTTAAAAACATTATATATTTTTCAAAAAATATTTTCCATTAAATAGATTGTTAATTTTTTTAATACATATATAATCCAAGTTTTCATAATATATATTTTAATATTCAAACCCAATATTTATCTCCATAGTTGTAAATATGATATTGAATATTAATATTTTAATAATATGTCATGTTTCCTTAAAGCTTGGTGTTCCGTGAAACACAAGCTAAACTCAATGTTGTGTGTATTGCAAGATAAACTCAGTATTGTGTATAATGAAATCTATTAAAGGAAATGAGTTTATTTAATAATAAATATATCATAAAATATTTTGGGTTGTATATTTTATTTAAATATTGGTGTTCAATGTCATATATTCCACCAAATACAATGAAAATATTTTAGAATTTCAGGGTCATAAATTATCTATATCTTAAATAAAATTATTCCTCAAAATTTAAACATGATATTGTTAATTGTGGGATTGTAATTTGTTAATTAATATGTTTAAAACCCCACATCAATTTTTTTTATAAAAACCCTTCTAAATATGAAAGAAATGAATGTACAAAGGTCATATAGAATAAAAAATAAATTAGATTCCAAGTAGGATAAGATAGGTGGGAAGATAAAAAACATAAACCAAGAAGAGAGAAATAACTCCTAGATACTGATGATGACTAATAGAGAATTTGGATAAGTGGATATTAGAGACCAATAAGACAAAAACCAGATAATAGAAAAATTTATTAATGTCATTGAAAATAATTATATGTGAATAATTTTTTTTCAATATCACTTTACTTGAGTTTTGGAGTTATTTCAATATATCATAATATATGTAAATATACATACATAATATATTTTAATTTCATAGGAACATTTTCATCCATCTCTTATATTTTGATCAGTTTTTAATTCATTGGTTACTCTAGGAAATTACTGTAGAAAATTGAATTTATATGACTATTGCACTAAATTTACATTTTAATAGATGGTATGATCCATAATATAATTATAAATCATTCCTTTGACATTATGTTATTATTACCACAAAATTCATAATATAAGTTGGTAAAATATTTATACGGGGAAGTGATACATTAAAATTCAAATCCTCATTCAAATTTATGATTAATCCATTTTATACATGGTTAACAATATTCCCCTTAAAAATATTACGATCCAAATAATTATAAATAATGTCACAAAACTTCCAAAAAATGATTAATAATCCCAAAAAGATATCAAACTGATCATAATAATCACATTTTAACATTTTAATACATTTATCATTTATTTTCTAGAAAATTGGTAATAACCTAAATTAAAATAATATCCTATTGAAAACATTCAAAACTCCCCACTACTGAATAGAAAAATATATTATATTATATATTATTTAAAAATGAAACTTTTTATATTTCCCTGAATGATAGGATAAACCAATATGTCAAAAATTAGATAGATAGTTCCATGTTCGTCAGTATTATCATCTTTATTTTTCATATATCTCTTATCTCTTTATCCCAATATTAATATCATGACTTTAGGATCATATTAAGGGTACTATTTTCCTCAATAATGCATTTTCAAAAAATATCAACATCCCACCTAAACAATTTTATTAGTGTTCAGTTCCATTCAATATATAATTATTATACTTAATGAAAAAAATACTCTAATATAGTACATGCAAATTTAATATTCCTTCTTACTAGTATATGATTAATAAATTAATTTTTATTCATTTTTATTATCCAAAGAAACTACAATTGTAATCATTCCACTTTTATTATATCAATATAATAAGCTTTAATATGATCTTTTATGTTACTCTAAGGTATATTAGCTTGACCCATGGTGAATTAATTTTTTTATTGCCCCAAATCAATAAAATGGAATCATTTCACATTGTCCATTTCATTATTTCTATTATAATAGTGATCAAAAAATCCTTTTTTCACAACAATTTTAGTAGACATTCATACACTTCAAACAAGTACAAGAGTATTTTTTCCCTAATTATCACATATAAGAAAAGTCATCTTTTTTTTATTTCATTTATTATTCATTTGGTGTATTGTTATATTTTATATTATTTTTTTATGACATTATAATTATAAAATTACATACTTATTTTGATAAAACATAATATAATTTCCATATATTTTATTATCGATTGGGAGAATAGTTTATTTCAAAATATTGGCCAAAGACCAGAAATGATAAAATCATTCATAGTATTTGGATTAAATTCATTGATGTGGTTCTTGTTCCATCTTCTATGTGATATTTTTAAATGATGTAATAATCTAGATAATTAAATATTAAAGCATAAAGTATAATCACAAAACTATTTAAATAAATAACATAAATTGAAAATTATATTCACACATAGTATTGTAATCAAAAAATTGTTTCTTTTAGAAATATCATTATTTTATTAGTCCCTCGTGATGGATTGTAAATAAAATTTTATTTTTATGAAGCTTATCCCTAGATAGAATCATACTAGGTCCATAGTGAGGACCATTATCATAAAATATTTGATAATAGGGTAATTACAAAGGTTAGCTATTAATATTTAATACCCCTGGGCACATCTATTCCAAAGATACATCCACTTGCAGTATCTATAAATTTATGTATTCTATGGAAAAAACATGATATATATATTATTAAAACATTAAGATGTTCCTATATACTTATAATCCATGTTAATCATAGGTTTATAATCTATAATAAATGTTTTCTTAAAATCTATTTCCCAACATTTTTTCTAAAAATCCTCGAATGAATACTGAAAGGACCCCAATCCTAATAGTCTATATCTTGTGTTTTATTTTTATTACAATGTTATCAATACATTATAAAAAAATTTAAGGGAGAATAAACATAGATGATTCAGAGAACATATTTAGAAATTATACCCATTTCACATTTGTGAATATAAAATTAAACATAATACATAGTTAATGAAAATGAATTACATCCTAGAAATATCATTACATGTGATATTCTTCATATCCTGGGGGAAGGAAACAATGTTTCTGTGATACCAAATAATGAGTAATAGTTATGTAAAACCGAATATATCATGATTAAATAAGAATAATCAATATGGAAAGGAAAATAATTATAATAATATACCATTTTAATAATAAATATATAATGACACAAATCTTGAGATAATTTCATTGTAAATATCTTATTGGATAACATTAACTAAATTCAAAATGATGCAAATGCATAATCATTGGATGTCATGTCTAAGGAACATGAAAAATATTCCATAAATACCATTCAAAATATAGTTTAAATTTATGGGGTACAAACCAATCCTATTTTTAAACTATACTTCCACTATCAAGACCATTTACAATGTCAATTTAAATGCTTGTATTGCTAAATCATATGGTTTTGTCAATTGATTCATTTTATAAGAAATGGTTATCCCCAAGGGTTATCTATACTAGGCCTCACCCAGGTCTTCATGTCCCAATAATTCAATATATATTGAATAATCAGTTCAATTCATGAATAATGAGTTTTAGTACCCAATATCTAAATTTATTAAAGTATATTGAATTATCAATATTCCCCGTGATAATCAAAAACATTATAAAGTAAAAACCATATGTAAAAGTTTTATATAGTTTAGGAAATAATCTTATCTATCAAAAAATATTGTTTATATTTAGAATAATTATAATTCCCAATAAAATTTTACAATAATAATGTGATTGTTCCATTACAAAGTTAACAATTAGAAAATAATGTGACATTCTATAGTAACTCTTACCACTTAGAAAGATTCAATAAAATTTACATTAGATGAAATAACAAAAATTAAGAGTTTAAATACCTTGAATTGTGAATTTATATTGTTATTAAATGATAGAGTGTAATTATATACACTATAAAAGATAAACTTTGCATATTACATTAAAATATTTCTCAAGGAGGGAAAATTGAGATGTACTCCCTTACCACACACTTCCTTTTGATTTAATTTTTTAACCTCCTATATAGTGGTCTGAAATAGATTATTAAAATTATATAGAACCATATTAATATTTATTATATAATATATGATCATGTTGTAACATCTTATCACCCATTAAAAAATAATATTTCATTATTTTCATTTTTTAAGAGTTAATTACATTATTTTTCTGCACAGTGTTTTCATATTATAGATTTTGTCCAGTCATATATTAATTGGTTCTATCATAATAATAATAATAATCATGATATAATAATCATATTTATACATAAAATATAATTTTAATACAAATTAGTAAATATTAATTATGAAATTATGTACATTATGATCAGGGTGACGGTATGCCATATGTACACGTGAGTGACATATCAATTTTCTTATTATCATTATGGAATGAATGTATATAATAATTTATTCTTCCAAAATGACAATAAAATCATATATATCATATAAATTAATTAAATATACATTTACATATCATTTACGTGTTTTTGTGATGACAAGAGTGTAACTTCGTTTTGTGAAGGTGGTAGTACACACATTCAATAAGGATTTATCATATATCATTTAGTGGAAAGGTAAGAAATAAAATGATATTTATTATTTTCTCATAATTATAAATATTTCAATAATATCTTAATTATTTCATATATATCACATATAATCATTAAATATATCCTCACCACCTTCTATATAGGGAGATAATGAAATATGGATAACATTTGTTCCCATGGTGGTAGTCCGTCGTACACTCGAATGATGTTATCGTGTATCTAACAGAATGGAATTTTAAAATGGTATATATGGTATATTGAACCCATTGGTATATTTATTTATAAATATCATATATATATATATATATATATATATTATATCAGCATACCAAACCATGTGAGATGGTAATGGTGAAACTGATGATATTGGTTTGCCAGGTGGTAATCTGTAGTACCTAAGAATGACAATTTGGTAACCCATTTGATGAATTTAGGGGTGGTTTTAGGTAATTAAATTAGTATTAAAAAATTTCAGTAATTTTAATATAATTATTTTTTAATATAATGATGATGTAATAATAATTTTGTTTTTTAAGAAGAAAATATTAAAAAGTTCTTATAGAAAAACTCTTTTTCGGGTATCATCCTTAAGTTTGAAAGAATCCTTATGAGGAGGAATTATTTACAACATAATTCTAATAAGATGATAGAATTTATGTTCTGCTTTTATTATGGAATGGATTATTCAGAACAAAGTGACTTCAAGGGGTGATAAAGAGAGGATATGGGGTTTCCTATTATAGTAATGGTGATTGGAACACTTGTAATGTTTTTAAAACATTGAATCCTACCAAAGTTTTTATCATGCCACATGACTCTAAAATAGTCTATAATTGATCGTAGTGTTGATAGGGATGAAATACGGACATGGCAATGGTGTTTTAAAAATTGTTAGGTCATTTTTAACCCTAAAATTCTTAGTATAACACCTGGTAAATCCTTTTTTACCATGAATGTGGTAACTAATTTTCACTATTTTCACTATTAATTTTTATTATAAATGATGTTGAAAATATTATAAATTTTAAATTATTCTACATTAAAATATCAAATCCATTTTTTGAAAATAAATTTACCTATGTAGAATATTATATATTATTATTAATCTAGAAGAAGCGGCTTGAAAGTATGGTATTAAAGGGAAAATGTTGAACGATTTACAATGGTATTATTTTTAAATTTAATATGGAATAGATTCCAATGAAATAAATTTTCTAATTTGATATAAAAATGAAATAAATATTCTATAAAAAATGTCTACATATTATTTTACATTATTAAATATTAAAAATAAAATGTAATTTTCAATTACATTATGTCTTTTTCGTTGTTATTGAAAAAATAATATTGTTAATTATAATAAATATATAACCATTGTTTTAAAAATATAGTGATTACTATACATTCCCACAAAATTATAAGATAAGTGATAACTATCATATTCATTATTAATATGTTAATAATATATCATATTTCAATTAAACATAGTGTTGTGTGCAATTAAATCTAAACCTAATGTTGAATGTAACACTAGATAAAATATTTTTTTTGTAAAATGATTACTATTGAAGGGATTTAATCTATTTAAGAAAATAATGTCATAAATAATTGGGTTGATATGTTTTATTCAATGATTTTTTGTGTGTGTGAATATATTATCGAATTCAATGTTCTTATTTCAGAATTTTGGGGTCTTAAATCCTATACTATAGCATCCCAATAGTTATTGTAGGGCCCCTAAATCCATAATAATTCTTATATTACATTAACGTCCCCTGGGGATTCTAATAAGTTAATAATTTTGTTAATATTTTTCAATTAAAACTTTACCTCTTTGTGTTGTTCTATACTATTAATGTGTGGGTATTTATCATATAGGAACACATCAGATTGATCCAGGACACTTTCAAATCGAAGATACAACTCAATATATAGGTTTTTGGCACATGATAGATTCATATCCATGGTTCAAGGAGCCGGTATGACATCCATCACAGATTCTAGTCCAAGGTATGATTCTGTTAAGGATTATATCTCAACAAAAAACATCATATGCTACCCATATAAGAAACCTATATGGCATATTACCACACAAAAGTGTAGAATAAAAAATAACATAACAGGTTAGACTCATTTAAATTAAATTACCATTAACAAAAACCGAGATCATGACCAAAATCCAAGAATAGGAGTCATACAACCCAATATCCCATGGTAACTTGATGCTCATATGGGAATGATATATTTATATCAGATTGAAACCATCCTATAAAGTTCATAAAATCCAATACATTGCCTACATAACATCTATAGACAATGATAATTGAGGAAAAACCACCAATATTACTATTTTTAATGAACCAATAATTGTTATCCTAAAAAATGATACATGATCCATTTCTTAAGAAACATGAATGGGGTTCATGTTCCCTATAAGATTTAACTATAACCATTTATAAAATAAATAAGAATAGTGATTGATTTTCCCAGCCTAAAATAAGATATATGGAATATATATATATGGATGAAATATAAACAAATATCTTCTGTAATCAATATAAAATCTATGGTAATGAAAACACTCTAATAAAAATGTAACAAAATGAGTAAGAACATATAAAAATAATAACCACTACTTCAATAGATATGTGTTGAATTTACAACCTTCTTAAAATCCAACTACCTAAACCTAGATGACATAAACCTCACTACATCAATGAGGTGCATTACCTGTTCAAAAATAAAAATATTATACAATGTCAACACATTCACAATGAAATGCATATGGTGTGATCTGAATAAGGTCAGAAATATCCCACACATGTGTCCCATAAGAATTATCTATACAATATCTCGATATGTTTGTTTTATAGGGGAAAATCAATGATATACCACTAAATAGATTTTATTTCATATCATGGTAAACCTTTTACCATTATTTCACTTTTATAAAATAATTATAGGTAAAAATGATTGAAATAAAAATTAATAAATCATTTTAAATTTATTAAAATAAATATATAATTGTTGTAATAGAAACAATCTATGGAACTGTGATAAAACATTCATATGATAACTTATTTCCGGGTTAGCTATGTCAATAATACAAAAATTATGATTAGTGAAGACTAAATATACATAAAATGCATGAATGATTGTCTAGGTAATATGGGAAAACCCTAAAATCTGACCCTATAACCATGGGAATCATATCATAGAGATAAATACAACTCAATATAGGTATGGAAGAACACCATAAATAGTGAACCCATTATGATATCAAAAAAACCCTAATATTTCTCCTTCAAATGATGTACCAATGTATTTTATGTGTTTTATTTTTCAAATGATCTCAAGTGGATTACTCATTTAAAAATGTATTTAAAAAAATTATTCCCAAAATAAATCTAATTTGGAAACAATTTTTTCATCAATTTCATAATTCATTGAAAAGCCTCATTCATTAACCAAAACATGGTGAAAATTGTCATTACCAAAAACCATTTCCACACAAACATCAATCAACATAGTATCATAATAATTTATCAAAAAATAAGTTATATTAAAAATTAAACTATGTTTCATCTAACATAGGTTAGAGATGAAATAATCCACCACAAACTCAGGTTGAACTCCAACAATAATTGAAAAAAACAATAATAGTTGGTGGAATGGAATGTAGTTCAATAAAAAAATTATGTATCATCAATCCCCACCTCATATAATTGAAATCCATAAGAAATAGTGTTCATATAGTGGTTATATGAATAGATACATTTATAATATCTTGTGATTATTAAAACCAACACCAGAACCAAACTACAGAAGATGAACGACAAATGAATCTATAATAAACAAAATGAAATATAAAATAATTCATATTATACATAGTTCTAGACCAACTACAAATACAATTAATTAAGAAGAAAAGATATATCAAAACTATAAAAAAATTAGAATAAACAAACATTACTCTAAATAAATGAACAATATAGAGGATTCGATAAAAATCTAAACAATACGCAAAAATTATATTAGATATAGAGATTTAGGGAGATATATCTTCTAAAATAAGAGGATTTATTGATGTATGATGTGATAAAACATGTGCGGACTATGTTATTTAATTATTTAATCCATTATTGATTGTATAAATATTACTTATTGTTTGTACACTGAAAAAGTAATATCCATATTTTAAAAATATGGTTGACTAATTCCTAGCTTCAAATACCTTAAGACCATGAATATTTTTTATGAATAAAACAATAAATTCTAGGATTCTAATCAATAAATAATTATGAGATGAATACTATATATAGAGTAAGATGTTCATATAGGTAACACCCAAAAGATATTTTGATGAAACATCCATGAAGTTCTTAGATCATTATATGAAACCATTTGATCCTCAAAATGACACACTATAATATAAAAATATAATATAACTTTTACATGTTTGTGAAACAAAAAGATCACAATTACCTATATAGAGAAACACACACACACATACATGAACAAACACACACACACACAGATATATATATATATATATATATATATATATATTACATGATAATATCATAGTTGGGTTTCATAAATGAGTCTCTGTATAAGCTTTTACCAGAAACTCCAACAAAGCAATTTAAAATACAATAATTTACAATATCATCACATAAAAATAGAAATAAAATTCATAAAAACCAATTAAAATAAAACTATAAAATATAGTTATGAATTAAATATAAGGAAATATTTTTGTCCATTGATATTCATTGTAATGGGTACATTTTGATAATCGCTTCGAAAGCCATTTTCCTATGAAGAAAATTTTATATGATATTTATCTCCCAAAATATCCATTACTAAGAATTTTATGAAATATTAATCAAAATTTGATATTATAAACCTGAAACACAGAAAATAAATCATTAATCACAAAAATATAACTAAAAAATAAAAAAAAATTAATTTGAATTAACAAACACAATTAAATAATAATTTAACTAAAAGTTCATATATGTATAAAAAAGATCCCATAAAAGAAATTTTAATCATATGATCTAAAAAATAATAAAGATAAATATGAAAACATATAATAAAATAATTATAACATAAATCAATGGAGGAAAAAATAGAGGTCACAAAGGTTTCAGGCACATTTATAAAGACCACAGATAAAAATGAATCTATATTACATCCTTAACATACTTCAAAATAATATATTTCATATATAATAATACCATATAGACTGTTAGAATCAATGTCATTGTATATTAGATAATTATTAATAATATTTTAAAATATTATTATAATTTATCCATAGTAGAATTATAAAAATCATTCATCACAGAATAACATTAGTAAAAAACGTCCTCATAACAAGGGGAATAAAAACATTAAAATCAAGGGTGCTCAATTTCTTAGAAAAGGGAGAAAAAAATTTAATAATGGATGAGTTAATAACAATGTGTAACAAACTAAGCATAATATTGTATTATGTTATCAATGGTGATATGTGTAAAATAATATACAACATTAATGTTAATGGAAAATTAAACTAATTAACAAAATTATCAACATGGAAACCTAATTGGTATATATGAATTCAAAGAATTAAACGTAAATATTTAATAATGATAGCATATCAACATACTGTATAACACCCCTTAACTATATTAAAAAAATTATCATATGCAATCATTCATTTCATGGTGAAAAATATTACTTCCCATACAAGTAAAAAACTATAATGTATTCATCAATATATATTTTTATGTGATATAAAAACTTATTAAATGATTTGGCGTGTGATATTGGACACCTCCCATTACTCATCCAAACTTTTATGTTATTGCATAAAGTAATTCACATATCACATCATACAGAACCCGTGGAATTAAATGGGTTACATATATATATATATATAAATGGAAATAAAAAGGGACTCATAAAACATAAAAATTAAAATTATTAAATTTTCATAAAGTAATCAATGAAATAATTTGGTTATAAAAAAATCCTATTGGTATGAAACAAAAAAATTAATTAAATTGTTTTATCCAAAAATCATTATCACACAATGTAAGGAAATTTTAAAATAATATCGGATAAAACATGAGCCATAAATTAATTCAAATTATATAATTTGAAGTCAATGAATATCAAATCATGAATAGTTTTTTTGTAAAATTTAAAATCAATCATATTATAAGTCATATTTTAGTGTCTCATTTTAAAACAAATTAAGAAACTAAAAATAAAATCATTCATGGAAATGTATTTTAATTAGAAAAACAATTTATAAGAAAAAAATGATAATATAATTAGAGATGGAAATTGTAGTGAACATAGGTGAAAGGAAATATAGAAGAATGTGTGTTACTCTTATGATTACATTTTAGTTACCACATCAATTACAAATACACATTATTTTTTATAGAATTTATTTAAAATAATATATAATTAACATAAATTCATTAATAAATCATATCAGAACCTTAAATAAACAAACTTATTTTTTGAATATTTTTTAACCATGTATTACATATATATTAAACTATTATAGTTTATTTTCATTATCAAGTGTTATAAAATTTATTTTTATGTTTCATAAAGATACCATAAAGACACGATTTATTCAAACGAAGTGTTTTTAAATTCATAATTCTTTGATAATTCATGATATAATATTATTATAATTTTCAATTATTACCTACATCTATGATGAAACTTGTTGTTATCCA
The DNA here is from genome assembly GCA_963277665.1 of Viscum album. NCBI lineage: Eukaryota > Viridiplantae > Streptophyta > Magnoliopsida > Santalales > Viscaceae > Viscum > Viscum album. The sequence continues at coordinate 494,771,833 of OY728151.1, read as the reverse complement.
TGTTAGATATTGGTATCCTTGTAAAAATATTTCTATATCTAGATGTTGATTTGACGTGGGATTTTAGGGTTTGGAGAGCCTCATTGAGGTTATATTATATATATTAAATATAATTTATCCTATACACATATTTTTGTTTCTAAAATAGAAATATCTCATGATCGGTGCCTCATATCAGAAACTTGAGATTGTAGTTGAGATTAGCATGTGTCCATTAACATAAAAGAGAAAAAAAATATTATCTATACCGATTTCTCTGGTGAGGGAGAGTGGGATGGGTGTTAAATGGAGTGTAATTAATTTAATAAAAATTAAATTAAAAAATATTACAATGACCTATTTGTCTTCTCACACATGGAAAATTGAAGTATTCCCATATGTTATGGATGAATCTAGGTAAAACCGAGGGGAGGAGGCTTCAAAAATCAGCGGTCATGATAATGATCACTTCAATATGGATTTGAAGTGGCTTTATATCCTAGATCTATATTGGAAGCATCCATATTCCCCCAAAGGGTATCGTATTTATGTATTATTTTTATCACAATCCACCTAATATTATTATTTTATTGTTTTATCTACCTATTATGATTGATAGAGATCCCCTAGAGGTAGATCTATGGGTTTTAGTGGAAAGAAATGAGTTTCAGGTGGATCTCCGGGAAATCCCTTTTGGAATTATTGATCACAAAATGTGTAGTGTAGATGAACAAATCATGTTATCATATAATTTAGTGAATATTATCTTATCGGACAACAAATTTTCGACGTGTGGGAAAAAATTGTATCGATCCTATGTAGTGTGGCTCTAGGATATGGCTAGTCTTGTTATGTTAAGGGACATGGCCTTGTGGATGTACATAGCTAGGTATATGGACACTGGGTGCCTGAAAGAGGCATGAAATGATGGTATAGAAATGTCACTAGGTACTGAAGATAATTTTTTTACTTAAAAGTAAATGTTTTGTGGGGTGATATATATTGTTGGCCTTTTATTCTTATGGACACATCAATTAAAATAGATGGGGTCACACACCATTTGACATTGGTATAGGAAAATTATATTCCTTAATAAATGATGAGTATGAAGAGGTGACATGTCTAGGGGATAGTTTATAGAGAAAAATTGTATAATATTTTTATACACCATTTACACCCTTGGAAACATCTTCCTCATGCATCTTCATTTCCAAGATTCAGATAGAGGCCCATAGGTATCCTCTCCGGAGTATACTTTTTTATCTGTCGTGATGGTGGCCATGGTTTTGGTGTTAATGATGCAACATGATGTGAGGTAATAATAATTTTTTTCTATTAAAGACATATAGACCATAAACAATTGAGTGGGTTCACATGGTATATTACTTTGAGGGTATATTTTATCATTTCATCATCATTACAAGATTGTGATCCCATCAACAAGATGATCTCAAACAATGTTTTTTATCCCTATGGGATAATAGTGTTAAATAAAATATCCTATAAAAATTTATTAGTGGGTTCAATGGTATCATCATCTACATAATATACATTAGGTCATCCTATACATAGAGGATATAACAATATGGGTTGTGGAATCATCATATATTGGATACCTATATTTCCGCAAGATATATAGGGTTTGCGGTATTACCAAGAACATGAACCCCTACTCAGTGGTTGGAACCCCATTTTAGATTATGGTATCTACTAATGGTAATGTGTAGCATCCCTAATCTATGAATTTTTCTTTTGATACTCAGTAGGGTTTTTGGTGTCCCCTTATGGTCTTGAGTGTGAACCCTTACTATATATGTATGATCTCTTGAGTTCCAGGCATAGTTTCTGGTGTCCCCTAGTGGACATAGGTGGGAAAACCAATATGTGAGGTGGTGTATGTGTTGATTCTATTACAGTTCAAGGTGTACCCTATCTAGGATGGTTACAATCTCCTATCATAGTATCATGGTCCATTGATTGACAACCGGACTATCTATGTGGATTTAACTGATGAGAATGTTTTCCCAGATAAAATAAAAAATGGATATTAGGGATCTACCATCAGTAGAAAAATAATGGATGGAGTTTTCCCAGTAAAATATTCAGTTAGATATGGATGATTTACTCATGATGGAGTATTCTCTCTTAACTATTACCATCTTTGATTGGATTCCTCATGGGGTGATATCTTCTAGAGTTCTGTAATATTTAATCCTAGATTAGAATCATGTGGCTATATTTTTGGCCAAGACCACATGAGACTGTAAATTTAGAGATAATTATATATTTTTTATTTTAGGATTCCTTTTGGTGATGTCTTATATATTTCTTGAAACACCATACAAGATCACAATTGATCTATAGTTAATTATTTGTCACATTGTTGTTAATTGTTTTCTCTTTCCCTCTTAGGATTCCTCCTCTGGAATTGTTAGAGAAGACTCTTTCCATTCATTTTCTACCATTAATTTTGAATCATTTGGGTTCTTTATTATTATTTTTATACTCACCAACATGATATTTTCCCACACATGTTGTGTCTTATGAAAATGATAGTCTATTTGACAGAGACCTTGGTGGACCCAAAGTAACCAGAGTATAGTGATCCTGATAGAAGGATGCATTTACGTATTCTTGTACATGGTTTGTTCTACTGGTTGAAATTGATATTATCCCCCTTAATCTGAGTAGGTTGGACTCTTTGGTAGTTTCTTGTGGGATTTTATTTTTCTATTTTTATTCATTTGGTTCATTATTTTTACTCATATTATTGGATTTATGTGTGCATTAAATTCTGGTTTCGGTTTATATTCTCTATGCATTGTTTCATAGATATATATGTGTGTGTGTGTGTATCCATAAATTTACTATATGATAAGGCCTCCACTATGCGGGATATTCCTACATTATAATAGTCCCCCAACCCTATCCTATTAGAGGAGGACATGTGTTATTCATGTATTGGGCCCCTTTTAGGCTGGTTAATGAGATAGTGGTATCAAATAGATTTTTATATTTGGATTGTAATATAGATTTTTTGTAGTTCTGATCCAGGTTTTGTTTTATATCAATAGTGTAAAGGGGTTTTAGGTTTATTTTCCTAGACGTGTATTGTTGTGTTCAGGAAGCTACCAATGTATCCATTCACCTGAATAACAATAACCTACTTGTATGAAATGAATATATAGGACCTAATTTTTAGGAAAAATGGTACATTCTTCATATTTTATTGGGTTGTGGGTTCCATGTCATTCTTTATTCAGGTCCACAGATATAATATTTGACCATGGCACTCCATGTTTCTATTTTTGGATTCCAACATGATAAAATATGGTCATGTTTCAACTCATATGTTATGATGATGATATGAATAGTGATGTGACATAAGTGTTGGTAATTGTTTTTAAGGTAAAAATATAAGGTGTTTATCCAATAGAGACACCAACAATTTTAAATAAGGTTATACCATCTATTTGGGTTGAGGATGCACGGTATCTATGTAAACTGTATTGGATTTAGAGGTAGAAACCCATGAGTTATACTGGTGAGTTGAATCCCCTTGAAGATAATGAATTTAATGGGGTATTCACATGTGTTTTAGTCTTTCTGATAGCACCTACTAATTAGATATTGTTTATTAGAGAGATTATTATTTAAGGATTGGATTGTTGATGATGGTGTATGTTGAAGCAAAACCTGGATGAGATGACGCTCACTTGGATGGACTTTGAGTAACTATTCAATGAACAGTTTGATCTAGCACAATGAAAGAGGTCCATATACACAAGCTTCTCTAGCTTCATAAGGACAACATAATTGTGGAAGAGTATTTAGTGAGGTTCACATACTGTTTATGAAACTCCCTAAATATGGTTTGAGATTTATTTTTTATAAAGTTACTATAATTAAGTATTACACTAAAATATCAAGGCTTCAATGATTTGGATTTTAATTCTGACATATGTTGGAGTATTCGAGAGGGAATTGGTGGTGGATACCTATATAGCTATGTAGACATTGACTTTTGATGTTGGGAACACATGATTTTAGAGTTTAGAAACTAGTATCGAATTGTCTTATTAGGGATCTAGGTGTTTGAGATTATTCCATAGGTTATCCTCAGATTGAAGGAATATAATAGTGGGATCCTAGTTTGGATCTATTCAACTTATAGAGAAGATTAATTTATCTTATGATGGATGGGGACACCTCTCATACACCTTTTTTTCTGGTTGTGCTACTGAGTGGGATATTGTTATATGATTCACCTAGTAGATGCAGTGAAAAGAACATATTGTTCCATATGATTTTGGGTGTGGTAGAGGAGAGGGGACAAAATCCATAAATTATAGGCTGTTTTATATATTTACACTACCAACCATAGTAAGTCTATGGTAGGCTCAAGTAGATGGTGGATGGGGTGAAGAAACATGACGGCTATAGAGGCATGTATAACGAAGTTTATGAGTATTATTACAGGTGCACTCTGCATCATTTTTACTTTTCTAGTAGTAATAGTAGCCACTGTTATGAGGTACTATATTCTAGAAACAACTTTCTCATGTCTTATGCAAGGGGAAATGAGACACCATTAGAGCCATGTCGTGAAGATGTCTGACGTAACTTTATACTCATTAGGAAGTGGGAAACTCCCCCAACCGTGACATGTACATGTAGAATGATACAAAATCTTATGGGTGAGTCAATTCATCCCAATGACGATAATTTTTAGAAGTGGGGGATGAGTTCTTTTTACTTGTCTGTTTTGGGTGGGGTTTTAAATTGGAGTGTTGGTGAAGTCCCTAGTGATATAAATGGATTTTTTTTGTGATTTAAAATTAGATGGAGGGTCCTACATAGAGGATCTGTTATCACATGCTACTACTTGACATGTGACTTAACTCTAGTAGGAATGTTCATATCATAAAATATTTACCTTATGGAAGAGTGCAGACCTATAATGTGTCCTCTATTTAGATTGATTTCAAACCATCTGTTACCATATGGTATCCAGTAGTGGGTGTCAAGTGGATTAAGAATTTGGGGTTTACATGCTCCATTATAGAGGAATAATCCTATCTTAGGAAAGAATAGATCATATGTGGGTAGCTATATATAACTTTTATTAGGATCTTTATAAGACCCATATATTAGTAGTGTTTTTATCTTTTCAATTCATTAAATAATTGTGGATTTGATGATAGTTACTTGAGGATGTGGTAGGTTTACCTCCCCCAGTAAACTGTTTCTTTTTCATGGACTAACACTCGAGGAATTACCTATTATATACATCATCAAATCAGTTGACTCTAGTGGAGAATGTTGTTCTATGGTATAGTTAGAAAATTGTATATATATATATATATATAGACTATTAAGGACTAGTGTATATGCTGGGGTATCCATGAGTTGTTCATTCTACCTACAAATCCTCAACATAAGATTTTTCATGAGGCATTTATGGATGGAACAATATATACCCAGATGATGATTGTTTCCAAACCCATTTTCTATTAAGGTAGCAACACACAACTACGAGATTATATTGACATGTTCTCACATGACCTTATACTAACTAGACATGTTCATGTTGGTATTTTTAATGGTGGGGAGTTTTTCGACCTCGTTAGGATAAATGACGACACCAGTCATCCTACGAGTCGAGCTGCTAAGTATAATTATTTCCCGATGTTGTAAACTTATTACATGGGAGGATGCGATTAGTATATTTAATTTTTCAGGTGATAGAGAACATTATTCTATATTTCATTCACATGTAGTGTAGTGTTCAATTAACTGTATGCATAATAACATTTTGGGTCACGCACAGGAGTCCATAGTGCTCTCCACTATATTGGCCGAAGTAAGAGAAAGACATCATTGTTGAACAAGAGAAAGTGTTAGTGATTGATATTGATGGTGAAATATATCCAGTGGAGGATTAAGAAAAAGAAGTTACATATATATAAACATTGGGTTTTGGAGTTTTTTTACCACTGGACTTTAATATTGTAGTTGGAAAATTCATTTATTGTTTTCATCCTATCGATGAAGAGGAGACAAAACCAGGATTTATTGAATAATTCTGACCAATTTTGGATATGGACGATTTATATGGTTTTACTTTCATGTTCCCCCTGAGTTCGTGGTTGTGAACAACACTGGAACACTCTGGTGATCTCAATTTCATGGTGACAGATGTAAAGCTGACAACCCATTACTTTGGTTTTGTGTTGGCTTTCAATTTTCTAGAAAAAATCCTTAATGTGGGGAGAAGATAATGACACATGTTTATAAATATATGATTTTTTTATTTCTATGAATATATTTGAATCCATGAACTGAGTTGACAATGGATTCAGGGGGTACAAAGATCATGGGTGTAGTGATATTATATATATTAAATATATTTTATCACATACAGATATTTTCCAGTAAAAGATAAATAAATATCAATTAGAGTATTAAATTGGAAATTTATGGCTTTGTTCTACGTAGGTTTGTTTAGTTTACCATATGTGTGAAAAAATGGTTTTTTGTGTCAAGTTCTCGGTTAAGGGTGATTTTGTATGCTGTTAATTAGAGAGGTGTTAATTTAATAAAAATAAAATTAATAATAATTTACCTTATACCCTTTGGGTTCTGAATTACAAAATAATGTAGGATTCCCTCCCTGGTGATTTAAATGAGTCAAAATATTTGTAGGGAAGGTGTCAATGTAATTCGATCATGATGGAATTCACTCCTAGTTCATAGTGCAATGATGTCAGAGCATTTATTTTCCATGAAGCATCTATGTCTATCTATGAGGGAGGAATATATATGTGATTTAAATCTCGTTCCTCATATTTGATTTTTTATGGATTTACTCCACATCTAAAAACGATATAGATCCCTTGAGAGAAGACAGATCGATTTTAGTGTAAACTGGAGGTTTTGAGTGGCTCATATTGAATTATCATTGAAAATTACCAATCATATGGTGTGTAGTAATGGAAGAAACATTGTTTGATAATCTATTTAAGAGAATACGATAAATGGGGATACATTTCATGTACCAATAAAACACATATTTCAGAGAGCCTGGGAACTGGGGATGAGGGGCATGGCTAAGAATATATTGTCAATGGAAAATTCCATTGAGATGTCCATGTCTTAGCACACGTGTACGGAGTACTAGGTATGGGCATAGCCTGAGGGAATGACCATGTAATTGGGATTCCATGAAAAGCAATGTAATAAATTCTCATGTCATGTGTGGTGAAATTGATAGCAATGCGTGTATGGGAGCGAAAACACACATGAAATTTGATGGGGCCACATTTCATGGGACATGGAAACATTATGGATTTATTCCCAAATACATTATGATTAATGATAAGTGACATGACATGTAGATGATTATTATAGACATGCTATTTAATATGGGTAAATTCCACGTACCGCCATCGACACATGTCCCATGCCTTAATCCAAATTCCGGACTCAGATAGAACCCCATGAGTAACCATTCTTGAGCAGTTTTCTTTATTGTAAATGATGGTTTCAATAGTTTTTCTATGATAGATATGAAATGTGTTTTATTTTAGAAATAAATAGATCAGTATAGGTGGAGGGGGTTCCCTGGGTCCATCCTTTTTAGGGTATAATGTGAAATTTTATCCTCAACATAGGATTGTGATCCCCTTGATAGGATGAGCACAAATAGAGTTATTGTGTCCCTTTGAGTGTTCAGGGAGAAATCATCTATCATACCACCTTCCCATAAGTAGGTTTTGGGGTATTTTTGTTTCCATTATACATGGGATATGATCCCCTACCCAGTTGGAAATCCTATTTTTGTTTTTGGAATCATCATATATATGATCCACTGTTTATCGGCTTGTTTCATGGATATTGTGGCATCATTATCTGAAATATCTGATACTGATTAGTAGGATACAAATTTTTGTTTGATGTATTTACCAGTGGTCTAGGGTATGGTATCCAATATAAGTATTATTGAATAGAGACATGGTCGATTTTTTGACATCCCCCAATAATCCTGCACGTGATCCCCTATCAGAGAGATATGATCAAAGGAGTTCAAGATTAGGTTCATGGTGACTTGTAGTTGTACTGGGTGTGATACCCTATCAATTAGTTGAGGTATTTTTTGTTTCTACTGAGGTTTTATTATTCCCATATCTAGAATGGATATGATAACCAACATGAGTATCAGGATCCACATTGTTATAGTGTTCCATTCAATGTAGCCAAATTCAATGAGAATGTTCCCTCAGATGCATTCTTGTATTGATGGAAGGGATGTTTCGTTATATTAGTGATAAATTATTTAGAATTACCAAAAATATGTTCCATCAAAGATAGAATTTATTTTCCTTATAGAGTGTTATTTATTGATGTAGTACCATAAGGGATTTCTTGCCTCATTGAGTGAGATCTCCTAAATGAGCATTACATTTAAGCATAAAATAGACTCATGTAGCCTGCTTTGAGTTCGGGACCACAAGAGACATAGATTATGAGATGATTATATCAGGGTTATCCTATTTTTCTTTGTGGTGATGTCACATATCTTGCTTGAAATACTATATCATGCTGATAGGATAGTCATGTATACCCTTTGGAGTGGTCGAGTTTGATTTTAATATTTTCTATCTCTTGGTATTCCTCCACTGGATTTGGTCAAGCAAGTGGTTTACATCCATTTTCATCCTTTTAGATTTTATATATGGGGCACCTACAAGGTATTGATATACTCACACATATATGATATTTTATCAAAAATATAGTATCATGCATAGAAGACATGACTTTTGAAGGAGTATATAGTAAAAATAGATAGTTCATTGAAATATTGATAGTATAATGTGCTTATAAGTTATTGGATGAGGTGTTCTTATATGTATTCATTTAATAGAAATAACCATCATATGAGCAGGTGGGATTTTTTTAGTGTCTATGGGAATTTATTTCTCACTTTTTAATAATTTGGTGCATTAGTCATACCCATATTGTGGGATATATGTTTGTATTAATTTCTGATTCAGTACCTATTTTATGTGCACTATTTCATAGAGATGTATGTTTGTGCATGCATATAACTATGATAGTTCAATTCTTCTTAGGTGTGTGATATTCCGATCGGGTACTGATCATTATCCTCTACCCTGTTGAAAGCTTGTATGGGGTAGCCATAGATCGTTCCCCTGGTGGTTAATTCATGATATCCTATAATTAATTATCTGATAAATATGAATACAAATTGTGAAAATACAAATTATCACAAACTAGTTTTCAATGTGTTTAATGACAAAATTATATATGTTGATAAATATTATTATAAATTAACATCAACATTATAAATTCATTAATATAATATAAATATTTCATTATTATATTACATTAAAATTATGTGACATCCCATTATCACTTAGTAAATAATCTTTATAATATTTTTTACATCGAATTTTATGTAGACCCAAATAGAAAACATCTTAAAATGATTTAATGAGTACAATGATGCATTGAGATGATGATAACCTATAAAAGGATAATTTTTAAAAATGAGATAAATGTGGTACATCCTCATTAAATCCATTATATAAAAAAATCATTGTTGGGAGGTGATGAAAACTGGAATTCAAATTATTTACTGGTGGTATTCATCAGGTACTCATGAGTAAAGATATCTCTTCTTAATTAGATGAAAAAATGTAGGTATATAAAAAAATCTAATAATTTAATTTTTTATAGGGAATGAATATTCACTCATAAAATACATCATTGAAACCGAAATTTTTTTTAGGTGAGGAAAAATAATCAACATTACTTCATGGTGATAGATGTTTGTGTTTATGTATGATCATCCAAACATAGTATTCCAGGTAGATGGATAGGACTGAATAAATTTTCATAAATTAATAAAATGAATTTTTAGTATAATAATGATACAAATTTCATTAAATTAACTAGGTTTTATATTATTTAAATAGACTTCGAATAAATGAGAATACCGTGTTAAACTAATACCCACAAAAGAAGATGGGTTTTTCTTATCTGAATATATTTTTTATTATAGGCCTTACAAAAACAGAATGCCATGAAATGATTATTAATATAAGAGAGGGATATATGAATAATTTTTTTGTAGTGTTTCAATAATAATTTCAATGGTTCATGTAGTATTGATGTGGTGGTTGTGTTAAATTTTTATATGGGAAGAATATAGTGGTTTTTTAAAATCATATTAGATTTAAATAATTTTAAATTTCCATCAATGTGTAAAGGGGTTTAAAATGAAAAAATGTGGAATTGAGGTGATTTTATGTTTTTCAACACCTGAACCATCCATTTGGGACCATTTTTAACATGTTTTGGCATATTACCCTTCCTAATAGACTTTTAACTATTTTTACATTTAATCGGGGTGAAATATTTTTAACCTTTGTGATTAATTTTTATTAAAAATATTAATTTAATTATTATTAATTTATTTTATATAAAATATTATTAAAACAAAATAATTAAATATATTATTTGACAGTTTTTTATTTAAATAATCTAATATGTTAAAATTATTTTTAGGAAAATTGTATTTTTCTTTGCAAGTGCATGTACATTATAAGATTATCATATATGATAAATTTATTTAATGAGAAATGGGTTATAAAAAAATAAAATAATGGTGGGTTTTAAGGTGACCCAAAGCTAAAAATCACATTTATACCAGTTAATTAGTAGAAAATACTAAATGTATTTTTGACTAATGTTTTATTTCCATTATGTCTTATATCATCATTATGTAAAAATAAGAATATCATCTAAAATTTTATGGGAATTATGGAAAAAATGGATTTTCTTTTTCACTTGGAGAACATTACCTATGCACCCCTGAATTTCTATATAATGTGACCATTACTAATGCACATTCTCCCTTCCCTTTAGTGCTGGGGGATCTTTATCCTTAGATATTCCTACCACCAGATGATTTTCGTCTCCTGACTGATGGTCCTCTCATGTGTTGGTCATCATTAAAGTCACATCCTGGAATTTCTTTGAAATATATCTTCATTCATCCTTTGTTATCCACTCCATATACGTTCTATCAATTACTTGAGGAAACTATGTGTCACTATCACTTGGAGCCGATGGAGGAATCTCATGACCATAATTTTATAGGATAGGTATTCACATAATCTACTTTACTAGATTAATTGGATATGGTGGAGTAACTCAGCATCCAAATTAATCCTTTGTAGTGGATTTATCCTTTCATGGGGTCATGAGGCATGGATTTGGCTTTTTCAGTTCTCCATCCATAACCAAAAAAATAATTTTCTTGGTGCTTTCTCCCAAGACAGTCCAGGCCAAAGAATATAGATCCTACCCTATATTTTGTGGGAGAATTAGATTTCATGTTTATAGATCATCTATGGATTTGTATTACAGTCGTGAGTATTCATTAGATGTGGTTTGTATCTACCTACAATGTCTTCTGCAACTCTTCCTTAATGTTTAAGAACTCCAATGTATTTGAAACACTATAGGTTCTTTTATCTGTTTATATGACCTCAATATATGGATTCAGGATGCTTTATGTATGGGTAAGCAGAGCATTTTGGTGACTATAAACACAGAAAAACAGAATAAAAAATGAAACACACATATTTACATGGTTCAATAGGTTTTCCTATATTAATAAGATTACTAGGGGCCCATTTATTTCTCCACAGATAGTCATGTTGGAGGATCACAACACACTTCTTCAAATTACAAATTCATGGGATTTATTCCCTTTTATTGAGGAGAAAATCCTCAATGAAAACGGTTTGTTTGGGTAACACATCATCCCATGAAAATTTTACATCCATAATTTGATTTCCACCATGTTGGCTGAGTTTGTTTCCATCTTCAGATAATACTAATGCCAATAGGAAAGACTCTCAAAATCCATCCAATTTACCCCAAATATCTCCCCCTGATGATCAATTTGGTGTAGAATCTGGACCTGGAGTCTCTTTGCAGGTGTTTAAACCATCATCTACAAATCAAACACACCACCTTTTAATAGATGACATGTCACTTCCATAGTCTTCAATCATGTATTAGCTGTCTACGGACCCCATTAAAGGATAAATCCATTGGGCCACCTTCCAAGTATGAATCATTGAAACACCACGTTAGACATCCAACAATCCTTCCAACAAGGAAATCTTGTACCCTTTCACATCAATCCTACTTAATGATAACATTTTTTAATCATAGGAATGAATTTCACATATTCTAGTTTATGTATTTGTCAATGGAGTGTCTTCAATTTCACCGTCCCGACTCCTCAAACAACGCATGTTGACCCATCACCAAGTCTCATTGAATATCGCACCTACTAAAATGTATTTAATGTGATGTTTGTTGTACATATTTGTATCGATCTCCCTAAATCCAAAACACATCCATCTTCCATTTGATTTTGAGCATGGTCATTCTTCCTTTTTATAAATTGACATTCCTGCTTCATGTGTCTATATCTTTTACAGTAATGACACTACCCTTTGACCAGTTCAAAACTCCCATCCGAGTGAGTGATTCACGTTGGAATACATATTTAATCATCTCCCAATGATTCTATGATGTTTATAACATTCTCTTCATCTTTCTATTTACAAGAAACGTAATATTTGTGCTCTCCAAAATCACATTTATAGTGAATCTTTTTCTTGAACCAGAAACCTGATATTTTTGTAGGATCATGTTCTCTCGATTTTGGTCACCATTAATTTCCTCATGATTTTTGATGCCAGCTCCTCCCATGTGGATTATCTCGCATCAACATGATTTTCTCCAGAAAATGTGTCACATGTGCTTAGAATTCCTTCAAATCTCAAAGTGATGTCATCACCTTATCAAACGTCAAGGATTACTTCCCCAGATGCAATTAGTTTACAAGTCCATTAAATGAAATTGTTAGATATGATAAATGAAAAAGTTCTTTATCTACCACATTAACCTTCACACTGAGCCCCATGAATTGTGTAAGTATTATATTGAATTAATTGGTGTTATCCAAAAAATATGTTCCCTTTTATAGGTGAAATTGATACAATTTATTCTTTAGGAATAGTTTTTTTGTGAATGAATTCAAAACATATTTCTACTCCAACTTATTCCAGATCCCTTTTGATGATGTCTAATCTGACACTGAGTACTTTACATCATTATCCAGACAATGTTTAATTATGATGAAGTGCCGCATCTGAAGCTCTTTCCAATCATCGTCACTGGTTCTCTCATATTTTTTCTTATCAACTATCTAATCATGTTGTGCTGCACTAGAATATAATTCACTGTTCTTTTCCACAAGATGAAGTTGTTCCGACCATCGAACATTTCAATGTCAAATTTTGGTGTTTCTCCACCACAAGCCATCATTGTTTCCTATCCTTTTGGAAACCAACATATATATTTATAATTTTGAAAATATAACGATAAGTATGTGTTCAGAATTGTTGAATATTGTGAATCGACTTTTAGGTCACTGCAAATGGAGTCTGGTTGGCCAAGATATTGTGAGAACAATTTGGACGGTCCAAACCACGCACAAAAAAGGCTCACAAAATCTATCACCAAAAAACATACCAGAACTCCATTGCCAGTGTAAATAATACCATCTTATCTGGCACAGGGTTACTGTATCACCCTCAGGTTGATCAAACCTTTGAATGGAAATATAGTTTTCATTTCCACTCTATTTTTTGACATCACTTGTGTGATTGGAAAAGGTTCGTAGTGCTCTTCACATATATGGGATCAATAAATATTCCATGAAACGTCTATTTTTTTGTCACTATAAAACTCATTGTCACTCCATCATTTCAAACTCTATACCACTATTACCACATGTATGGGAAAACATAGCAGCATGGAAGTTTTTAACACACAAAACATATGAAAAACCAAGAAACTGATATATTTACATGTTTTTCTATGATTTCCTACCTCCATGGGATAAAAAGGGGCCAATTTTTTTCACTACGGATAATCAAATCATAGGATCACAACATACTTATTCCAATTACAAATTCATGGAATTGAATCATGTTTTATAGAGGAAAAATCTGTAACGTCAACGGTTCCTCTAGGTATCTCATTAACCCATGAAAATTTCGCTTCCACCGGCTATTATCGAACACATTGGCAAGGATGGTTTCCAACTTTAGATAATTATTCTACCGATGGAGAAGGCTCCCACAATTCATTCTCCACTAATTACTCCAAAATTTGGTAGTGGCCCCCACACATTAGTAGTATAGATATATGTTGAGGTGGATCACTCCCTCTTCGAGAGAGGATCATTCTCCAGGCTAGTGGATCAATCATTTTGTGGAAGAATATTGTTAATGTTGATTGTTGATACGAAATATTACAATACATTTATAGTTTTCCCAAGGGAAAGGTAACCCATCTGTTTGAATCCCTATATGATCCCACTCCTATTCAAGTTTCATTGGTGGGATATATGAAATGAAGTGATAGTTTTATCATTCCGGAAGGTTATAATTATAATTCTAATTAATATATAGTTTTTTTAATTCCTAAACCAATCTTATCTATTGTGATTGTTAGATGTGTCATCACAAAAAACTAAGGTGTCTCAAAAGAGACCTAAATCCCAAGATTAACAGTCTGTATTCTGATCTCAATGACTTTTCTAATATTACTTTTGAAATCAATAAAATAAAAACTATTATTTTAAATGATTAGTATGATGATATTTTTTCCTCACTCTTCAAAAAATTATTTTTGGAAGAGTATCTATTAAAATAACAGATAATAGTAAGTGATGACTCCAAAGGAAAATGGATGATAGAAATTAATTAGAACACTACGTATTTACATGCTTGAATAAAATAAGGGATGAGAATATATCATTCTACAATTTTTGAACATGATGGAACCTCCATCAATGAATTTGAGGTTGTGGAAAGAATGGATGAAAACTACACTGAATATATTCAGGATTATCCTACCCCTAAATGCAGGGTGAATATCCTATGGGTAATGGATACCTATTAAATGATACTTCTCATATGGTAACTGATTAGGATAATTATTATTTTTGGGTCCATACATGGGGAAGATGAAATAACGATGTTGGATCATAATATTAATCAACATAGTTCTCACTGTCTGAATATATTTGCATTATCTTTCTATGTTGCATATTGGTATCTTCTCAGGGAGAATCTGGTCAGGGTTATTCAAGACATATTTTGTCGTGGGTATCTCCCCCTTGTTTTTTGTTCCACCAAAAAATATATCATTAAAAATTTATTTAATCATAATGTTGTGAATCAGTACATACATATTTGATTGTGAAACTTACCTAAACATTTACTCACTAGTGTCAATAATAGAAGGCATGGACTTCGTCTCAATTCATTGATTTCAAAATAGAAACCTCATTTGATAAAGAATGTATCCATTAATGTGTAGTTAATGTTTCATATGAAATGATATGTGACCCTAAAAATATCAAGATCCCATATTGGAACTAAATATGATATTGATAAATATTTTAATATATTATTACTAAATTTTATTCTCTGTGTGATGAATTGAACGTTTTCCATTCAAATGTTAGAATTATTATTTTGTTTCATCAGTTATACATGAAACTCCATTTATTTTATGTGGATCTGGTGCATCTATTTCAAATATGTATGTGGCATTCTCTAGGTAGAACTATTTTCTAATGGTTTTTTAGTATGACTCAATGTTTTCTTAGTTGGACGATCAATAATTATATAGTGGTTGGATATGTTTCCCCTATGATTTAAGGTATTAGTTTCATAGTGATTCTTATTAAGTGTTTTCAAACAATACTATCTGACTAATGAATGGAAAGAGGAGGTCCTTAGTAGGCATTGACAGTTTCTTGGACGAGCAATGTAACTAGAGTATCAAGCTCATTAACCATGATAAGAGTAGAATTCTAGTCTCAAATCATTGTACATACATCATGCCTATGGATATTTAATATTTCTTATTAATTAGTAGCTTATATTTCTCTATGGAATGTCGGGGTGTTCCCATTTCATCAAGAAGATATCAAATCTTTTGGGGAATTAGAGATTCATGGAAATATAGTTAGACTCAAAATAGAAGGAAAAATTAAAGAACTCAGATTTTTAATGTGGTTCAGAAATATGGTGACATGCACGTGATACGAGGGAAATTATCTATTATTTCTCTCTACTCTGAATAAAATTTTATAGGACCATAATGATTATCCATGTTTCAAAGCTATGTTCTCAGACTAAATAATTCATGGGATTCAATCATGTTTTATAGATGGTGAAAAATAAAATTTTCTCCATATGTTTTGATAGGTCATCTATCGATTAACTTCCTTGCTAATGGCTTAGGTCACAATGTTTCCCACAAAATGTTACATCATTTGTTGTAGTTACTGAAAAAATAGAATCCTCTATTGATTTCTCCCCATATTGGGAGTGGAAACCAAAAATTACCCCTTCACGACCAATTGGGGGTAGATGCTAGACATGTAGTGTCTCTATAGGCGTTGAAAGCATCACCAAAAAAATGGAACACACTTCTTCTCATCATATGACATGCCACATCCATTGTCTTCATTAAATCATGAGGTGACTATTTTCCCCATAAAAGGATACAGCCATTCATAATCATTCCTAATAATTATTATTGTATCACCACTTAAGACTTCCTATAACACCCCAACCTTCCATGGTATGATTCTCTTTGAATAATATAGTAGCGTGTGTTGTACGCAACTTCGAGTTCTAACACACAACACAACCAATCAAACTAGCCATTATGAATAGTAATATCCACTTTTCAAAATTTTATAAATTTTATCTTTCCAAATGGACTTCATTTTTGGATTCGGAATATTAAAATTATCCTGGGGTGAATATTTGGTATTTTTTTGAAAACGTTCGATTTTTGATGAATAGTGACAAAACACTGAGTATTAGTTTAAAACAAAATTTTTTTTGATAATTATTTATTTTATTTAAATTTATTTTAGGTAAAAATAGATACATAATACCTATATAAGTTCAATGTAATTCATTGGATTCTGCTTATAAAAAATCTCGATTTATAAAAAATTTATTGAACTTTTCACCGTCTTTTACCCATCTCCTATGAGAATTTTCAATTTCACATAAAACATATTTTTACCTCTTCTATGACTGAAATTTCTAAAATCCGAGAGACACGGTTAATATCAAGGAGTAAAATATGGTTCAATAAGGTAAAAATAATTTTTGGTGAATAGTAACTTTATACTTTTATTTACCACGGTTAAAAGTAAATAGAGTAATTAAGGGTAAAAATGATATTATTATTACTGTAACACATGTCCTAATTCCATTGGATAAGTATAATTCGAAAAAAAACCTTAGGAATAAAATATCAAATTGTTTGGTCTACTTGGATTAGATTAGGACATTTATTATTATTTAATTCAAAGAAGAGTTAAAAGAGTTAAAATCAATTTTTGATAAGTAAATCATTTTTAATATAGGGTTATACATTAGATAAATTCAATTATAAATATTCATTATAAAGATAAAAAGATTTTATAAAAATGGTATTTTATTTATAATTTTTAGACATTAAATAATTTATATTATTTATGACACAATGGGGATGGAGTAATTACCTAATTAATGAAATATTAAAATAACTGATATCATAAATATCCAAATAAATGTAATTTGAGACTTTTTAAGAATTCCACTAATTTTCAAAGCTAATATGACATTTTAGGAATTATTGAATGAATTTATTTCTAAGTTATAATATTTTTAGAAATTTAACAAAACTCAATTATTAAATAGTGTCAAAATTGACATAAAAGAGTATTAAAAAAATATTATATTATTAATTGATATTCTATTCCTAAAAATCAAAGGTTCATCCAAAGGACTTAATTATGATAGTTGTATCATTAATGAACCACTTGGGGTTTTTTTGTATGTATATATTATGTTTACTAACCATATAATATAGAAATACAAATAGACATGGTAAATGACGAACTATTTAACTAAGAGATAAATATAAATGATAAGTTTAATATAGTGACCCAAACCAGTCTAAAATATATTGGTTGAAAGGATTTAGACCCATCACCACCGTAGCCTCAAAATAATCCACTTTTGAGCCATTATAAACCGAATATAAATTTATTATAAAATAATATTTTATGTTTTTCCTTTGGTGCCCCTCACCCCTCTTATAAAACAGCACTCCCCCTTCGCTCAAATTCATACCTTAAAAGCCTTTTGGTTCGGCCACACCCTGCCCAAATATCCTCTAAACTTCCCTCAATTCAACCTAGAACCCTGAGTTTGATCATAAAGACAACCTAAGGATCCCTTTTGATCAAATCAAAAGTAAGAACTCGAAGAAGTGGAAATGTTTTCACCGCCCTCTTTCAAGTTCCTTTCTTCTTCCACTTCCTTTTTATTTGTTGTTTCCATTCTAAAATATTAAATCCAGTATCTTCTATATACTGTGATGTTTTTATAAATGTCATACAACCATATTCAGTATTCTATCTATGCTTTGAATGACATGTCACCATACGTACGTACATACGAGTTACCCGCTCCACGTCGTGGTGTAATTGTTATTCAAAACATTATTATTTGGATGGGTATGATAATGATGTGTAATTAAAGTAAATAACAAATATAACATTATAATGATTATTTAAATATAATAGAAAATCCAATTATATTTTATTTTAATTTCAAAATAATGATATTGTCGCTCGTGCGTACGTACGGACTACCATCTCCACGAACGTGATAAAATTCATTCGACATCGTTTCCATTCAAAAATAATTTTCATTTGATGATTAAAAATGATTTCTAAGGACTTGATATCATTTTGGATATGAATAATATAAAACTTATGGATAAAAAACACATCTTATGTAACAAAACATATAAAAGAAAAAAAGCAAGTGAACACCCAAAACGACGATAATACTAAAATATTGTTAACAAAGAAATATTAAAAGATCATATATAATATCTTATTTATGTATATGATTCTTGTATAATTTAATAACAATTATTTAACTATTATAAAGGAGTTTAATCTACCCTCTACCAAGGAAAAGTACAAGGTAAGGGTTTATTTCACAATCTCTTCATTATCCGAGGTTTTTTATATGTAATTATTTACTGGGACCTCTTTATCCTCCACATCCATGTTTCATAAAAATTTATTTCAAATCATTCTTAATATTTTTCAGACTATGGGTTAAAGTAATTTATACCCTTGTTTGTATTTTTAAGTGGTTTATAATGGAATCATTCTGTCGTTTTCCAAACAAGATCCTTTTTAACCTTTTTGACAGAATTAAGGTAAGAATGTCTTTTTTAACTTATACGCCGGGTGCGGCTATTTTCTGCCATTATAAAATCTTATAAGGCTCACTTACAAGATTATAAGAATTTTTTCTTTGTAAATTTTTTCTTTTATAATTACGTGACTTTTACACGATTTAAAAAAATTGATATTTCCCTCAAATAGTTTTTTTTCATCTATGTCAACATCCTTTGATGGATTTTAAGATTATATGAATTTGATTTATTATAATACAAATCATCCATATTTTATTGAAGGTTTTGTGATATATCTGACTGTGGATGTGTTATTTTTATACCATTCATGGTTTATGGAGAAAGTATTGACATTTCATATGCTAGTTTTAATACAAATGATTATGTTATTTTTAAACCTGTTCATATGAGGAATGCATTGGACTTAATAACTTATGGGTGGAGCCTGCTATAGCTCCTCGATGCATCGGTAGGTCTCATGATAAAAACTAGTGTCTTGGAACTAGGCCTTGACAAAATCTTATTCGAAGACTTGGCATAAAGCCTTGACTATGTGGTTATGATACTCTGGCATTATGCATTCCATCATTATGAAAGTGGTTCTGGATATTGCATTTGATTATTAGATTAGTTGAAAATCCATGTGAATATGTAAACGGAATTATTTCATTTTATTTCTACAATATTTTTCCAATGTTCATGTTTAAAAGGCTTTTTTTAGTTACATATTTCCTTAAATGATTATGCTTATTTATGAAAATTTCCGCTATATTGTTATCCTTACGGTGCATCTGAGCTCACATATTTCTATGTATTATTTTTTCTAGGATATGAAGAATTATTTTATGAATGACTAGCAGGGATAGTATAAGGGTATTTGAGTGTGGTCTATGGAGAGAATATGTTGTTGTAGTTTTTAATTTTATGATGTAATGTAAACTTTATGAATGTGTCTAGTGATTCCAACGCTACTAAAAAATCGGTCCTTCGAGGCTTGATATTTTTTTATCATGACAATGTTTTGTAATAATGCACCCAATCTGGGTAACTGGGGTCGGGGCATTACTGTTGTTATTAGAGAAATTTTACTACAATCCTAGGAAGCCAAATTTAGATAAACTCTGATTAGAGAACGTAGACCAAAGATGGAAATTGAGGATTAGTATAGAAGAACTTCCTAGAATTTTCCTATTGTAGAGATTTTGTGAGTTTTCGGAGAAATACATCCATGTCTGGATACGAGCAGGTAGAGGCGGCTCTGAAACAGATGTACCTGGGGGTAAACCCCCAAAATATTACTCTGAGCTAGACTCGAACGGGAACTGTTGCACGACACGGGCCTTGCTACACTCTTGGTTACGACACTCCCCGTGGATATGATTAGGATAATTCTCATTTTCATTAAAAACCATTATGAAGGGTTTATGAGTATATAATTCCTCAAATAAAACATTATTATTATTATGGATTATATCCATAAACTATTCAATTCATGTTAAGTGTTTTACAAGTTTGGATTTATGTATTGTGGTTCATAAACTAATTTAGTGTATGCCATTGTTTAGAAATGGCACCTAGTGCAATAAATGAAAACTGTATCAATGCAAGAACTCCATGTAAGTAGTGCCCTATTGCTCAAGATAATTATAGTTTATTTGGTGATACAATTGGTGATGATCAACTTATAACCATACTGGGAAAACTCACATAGGTTATGAATAATATCCTTACCCGTATGGAGCACCCAGATCCATAGTGTGGAGGATCAATGTTAGATCGGTTCATGAGGAAACAACCACCAACGTTAAATGGGAGTACAAATCCATTAGTATCTGAGCAATGGATAAATTCTTTATGGAAAATATTCCACACCATGGGGAGTAGTGAAAGGGAAAAAGTTATCATTGCAGTTTACCGCCTCACTGGAGAGACTGATCAATGGTGGTCATTGATACAAAACACAAAGGAAGATGATGACATATCAAATATGTAATGGAAGGAGTTCAAAGAGATTTTCCTAGAAAAATACTTTCCTCGTGACCATCGAGCTGATATGGAAAGGCAATTTCTATGTCTAAGCCAAATGGAGGATGAGAATGTCGCAAAGTATGAGGCTAACTATACAAGGATAGAGAGGCATGTAACAGATTATATATGTAACCCAATGAGTAAGATTGATCGTTTCATTGATGGGTTCATTATTTATAGTGATGCATCGAAGAAAGGACTTGGTTGTGTCCTTATGCAGAATGATATGGTAATTGCCTATGCATCACGATAGCTGAAAATTAATCAGATAAACTATCATAATAATGATCTTGAGTTAGCAGATGTAATATTTTCTTTGAAAATTTGGAGGAACTATATCTATGGTGAAAAAATGTGAGATATACACTGATCACAAGAGTTTGTAATACATTTTCTCATAGAAAGAACTCAACATGAGGAAAAAGTGATGGCTTGAATTACTCAAGGATTATGATTTCACGATACCCTAGCTCCCAGGGACGGTAAATAAGGTGGAAGATATTTTGAGCAGAAAGGATCATGTAGTTTTGAACAAAATCATAGTTTAAAGGGATCCAATTTTCATGGATCTAGTAAAGTTGGATATGAGAATAACCATGGAAGGTGAAACATCGATATTTTTTCAAATTGTTTCCAATCCATCTTTACTAAAAAGAATTAAGAGTTCTTAGACTGATGATGAAGAATTTAAAATGAATATTAAAGCTGTGAGTGATGGGAGATTGAGCGACATTGTTGATGAAGAAGGAATTTTGAAATTTGGGAAGATACTTTGTGTTCCCGATATACTTGATCTAAAAATGGGAATTGTTGGATGATGTTCATAGTTCCTACTTTTCTATACACCATGGGAGCACCAAAATGTATAGAGATTTGAATGAACATTTTTTGTGGGACAACATGAAGAGGGAGATTGCTGATTTTGTGTCAAGATGTTTTGTTTGTCAACAAGTGAAATCTAGAAGGAAATATCCTGGAGGAGTCATGTAATATCTTCCCATATCGGAGTGGAAATGAGATAATGTCTTGATGGGATTTGTCATGGGACTACCAAAGACAACTAGAAGAATGATGCAATATGGTTCATTATTGATCGTCTTACCAAGTCAGCACATTTTCTTACTATAAGAAAAGATCTACAACTAGAAAATATAGCAAGGCTATATATTAATGATTTTGTGAGACTTCATCAAGTACCCCAATCGATTGTTTCTGATCGTGATCCCCGTTTTACTTCAAGATTATGGAAAAGTCTTTAGAAATCCCTGGATACTAAACTTCGTTGGAGCACTGCCTACCACCCCCAAACTGATGGACAATCAGAATGGACTATTCAAGCCTTAGAAGACATGTTTAGATCTTGCTCACATGACTTTCAGGTTATGTGGGATCAATATATACCTCTGGTGTAATTATTCATATAACAATAGCTCCCATTAAAGTATTCAGATGGCACCATATCAAGCATTATACATAGAAAGAGGCCGCACACCAACCTGTTGGGATGACGTTGGTGAAAGAAAACTTGTTGGCCTAGATCTAGTGGTGGAAACGATGGAAAAGGTAAGGTAATCCAAAACCACATCAAAGAAGCTCAAAGTAGGCAGAAGAGCTATTCCAATAACAGAAAGAAGGATTTGGAATTTCAGGTAGGAGATCATGTTTTATTGAAGGTATCTCCATGGAAGGGAGTTATACATTTCATTATGAAAGGTAAATTGAGTCCCACGTACATCAGACATTTTGAAATTCTAGAACGAATTGGGGTTGTAGCTTACCATTTGGCAATGCCGCCAAATCTCTACCAAGTTCACGATGTGTTCCATGTATCACTATTGAGAAAATACATGCCTGACGCAACACATGTACTCACCTATGAGAAATTAGAACTGGAACCCGATCTGTCTTATTGCGATGATCCTGTCAATATTCTCGACACCAGAGAACAAGTGATAAGAAATCGGACGACTCGTCTCATAAAAGTTGTATGGAGAAACCGTAAGATGGAAGAGGAAACGTGGGAACCCAAGGAACTTATGATGAAGAACCACTCGAGTATTTTCATGTGGGTATATTGTATAAATTTTTATAACTAAATTATTTGAATGAGGGGAGAATGTAACACCCCAAGATTCCACGGTACGTTTCTCTTTTAATAATACAGTAGCGTGTGTTGTACGCAACTTCGAGTTTTAACACACACCACGTCTAATCAAACTAGCCGTTATGAATAGTAATACCCACTTTTTTAAATTTTATAAATTTTAACATTCAAAATGGAATTCATTTTTGGATTTGGAATATTGAAATTACCCTAGAGTGATTTTTTTGGTATTTTTCTGAAATCTTTAAAATTTTGACGAATAGAGAAAAAACACTGAGTTATTGTTTAAAACAAAATTTTTTTTATATAATTATTTATTTTATTTAAAATTATTTTATGTCAAAATAGATATTGTCACGAACTGGATCTGGTCTCCACCATTAACGGCAACAAACCTGGCCCGTGGCAAGGCCCGAAGGGCGTTCCCTATCCCCACGGTCTGGCACAAGTGCCCGGGTATCAAAAAAATCAGGTTTGGGAACGATTTACCCGAGTATGACAGCATAAATCATAAAAAAACAATCAATTATTAAAATCTGAAATTTTCATGCTAAACAATTCTTAACAAAACCAGATCTGAATACATAAGTTCAAAGACACTACAAGTGGTCTAAAAACAAATAATGACAACATAAAGACATCCCCATGGACTCCACAAGACAAGGGGATCATCACACGCAAGCCATCCCCAAAACTCCGCCCCAATGATGGGTACTAACATCTCGAACCGCCATCACCCTTAGCCTTCCCTTTACCTGAGTCAAGCATAAGAAGGTCTACTTACACCCAAGGGGTGTAATTAGGGTGTGAGCCTATGCCCAATAGGATACCACCAGTTGATTCCAAAGAGTATGCAACACAATGTAAACAAAACAAGCAATTTTAATACACAAGGTGAAACAGTGTTAAAATTCAAAGAAATGCAACTTTCAAATGAAAACAGTTTTCAATACGAGAATTTCAGAATGTTAGAACATTAAATAGACATGTGAGATACTGTAATGTACTGCCAAAAACAACCCACAACAAGGGTAAAACCACAAATTCTATGAGCATCAAAATCAGGAACACCCCTAAGCACTAGGTTGTCTCGGGCCCTATGTACCTCGTACCTCGGTGTAGAGTAACCATAGAAAAATCTGTTCTCGTGCACGAGCCACTAGTAGGGAACATACCCATAACCTAGTGGTCCCCAATCATCATCCAAATAGTTTATTTAGAGTTGTCGTTGTCCAGATTCTAAGTGGAACAGGGACAAAACCCATCCGATCCACTAGCCGTACTAGTACAAATCCGCCCCACCTAAGTACCAGGGCTTCCCCTTTTGTGCTCAAACAATTTCAGAAAACAACACACATCCATTTTCATATAAAATATCACTACTGGTCACAAACAAATTGTACAGTAGCTACACACATTTTATACCATTTAAAACACACAATAAAATAATTTTATTTCCAATAAAACAACCTCTCAAAACATCACATTGTTTTTCACCCAAAGCTCTTTAAGATATCCACCTTTCACACTATGATAACACTTGTAAGATATTGAAACCAAATTGCAGTTCATAACCTTTTAATGAAACCAAAAATTCAGTTATGGGTCATCCCAAAATGAACCAATAAAAGATTTGAATGGAAAACCCTCAATTTCACCAAAAATTGGAACTTAAAATTCATTTGCATTATAAATGCAACTAAAAAAAAATTTACAGAAACATTCAAGTGAAATAAACATTAGAGTACCATGCAAAACAGAAAACTAATTCACAAAAATTGCACACACAATGGAATCACCTACCAAATTAACAAAACCCCTTGAATCTCCGTGCGAAATCAAGTCGCACCCCCGCCGCACCAAGAGAGAACTAGATCAAACCTAAAACCACACAAATTGGCCAAGAAATCCCAAAGATAAACCCTAGGTTCGAAATCCTAGTTTCTGGACATTAGTAAACTCAATTATAACCGAAGAAACCATAAGAACCATGAGTTAAACCCAAAGTAATTTGAAAGAGTAAAGAAATGGGCTCATTTACTTGAAGTATCTTGAAGTAATCACTCCAAAACTCCAGTATCTGAAATTTAAAAGAGCCCAAAATTAGGGTACTTTCGAACAAGATGTATAATCTCATTTAGGAACTGGAATGGAGGAAAAAGACTGAGAATTGAGAGATTTATGAAAGACATACTTTACCTCTTCAAATCTGGGCGATTTAAGGAACCTTATGAATATCGGCACAAAATCGCGATTCTACAGAGCTCTAAATGGGTGGGAGAGAGTTCAGACGCGCGGCTGGGTTACTTGGTCTTGATTGAGACTTGGAATCACCGAAAAATCCCAAATATTGAATAAGTTATAACAAAATCAATTTTTTTTTAAAACAGGAATTGGGCTTTCGGGCAGGCCCAACCCCTTAGACAAAAACCCAAATAACCCCTGGTTATGGATTTCTAAAAGCTCCAAATTACCTTGGTGGTGTTAATAGGTTAGGGAAGGTCAATTTGGAATTTGAATGGATGAAAAATGTTGAAAAATTAAAAAGTTATAAAAGATACAAATTTGTTTTTTTTAATCTGGAATTGGGCTCACGGTTTGGCCCAATTCATGAATACTCATTTATTCCTCCCTAAAACCTAGGGAAACCCCCAAAACAAAGAAAGGATGTAAATTAAATGAAAAATTCCTTTAAAATATGTCTTTTATGTGACAATTCTCCCCACCATGAAGGACTTTCCGCCCCGGAAAGTCAACATGAATCTCGGTTGCAAAATAAGAATGGGTACTCTTCTTTGACCCATGACTTTCGCTCCCATGTCTCATGTGTATCATTCCCATGCTGCCATAAAACCCGGACTAAAGGAATAGACTTTCCTCGAAGTATCTTCTCCTGGGAGTCCACTATTTTCACCGGCCTCTCAACGATAGACAAGTCAGGCTCTATCTCTAGTTCTTCCCAACTCAACACATGGGATGGATCTGGATTGTATTTCTTCAACTGGGAGACGTGGAAGACATCATGGATAGATGTCAACTGAGAAGGTAAGGCCAACCTGTATGCCACCTTACCAATACGCTCATTGATCTCAAAGGGTCTGACATACCGTGGCATCAACTTACCTTGCTTCCCCAATCGACGATGGCCCAGACGAGGGGCCACTTTTAAGAATACCCTGTCACCCACAGAAAACTCTAGGTCTCGACGCCTCCGGTCAGCATAAGATTTATGACGTCTCTGAGCTGTCAATAAGCGCTGCCTGATCAACTTGACCTTCTCAGAAGTCTCCTGCACAAGGCTCGGCCCCAACAGTGAAGTCTCTCCTACCTCAGCCCAACATAGGGGGGACCGACAAGGCCGACCATAGAGCGCCTCAAAAGGGGCCATTCGAATCGTGGATTGGTAACTATTATTATAAGAAAACTCTACCTATCCCAAATGGCTATCCCAAGAACCTCCAAAGTCCAGGACACATGCACGAAGCATCTCCTCCAATATCTGATTCGCCCGCTCTGTCTGACCATCCGTCTGTGGGTGGTATGCCGTGCTCATCTTAATTTGAGACCCCAAGGACTTCTGAAGGCCTTCCCAAAATCGAGAAGTGAAGCGGGGGTCTCTATCCGAGACAACAGCTGATGGTACACCATGGAGTCTCACCACTTCCTGTAGATACAAGTGGCCCAACTCATCTACTTTAGTTGTATCTTTTATCGGAATGAAGTGGGCTGATTTGGTCAGACGATCAATCACCACCCAAATAGCATTCTTACCTCGAGGTGTACGAGGTAATCCAACAATGAAGTCCATGGAAACCTCTTCCCACTTCCAGGTAGGAATGGGTAGTGGTTGGAGCAAACCGGATGACCTTTGGTGCTCTGCTTTCACCTGCTGACATGTGTAGCATCTCGAAAAAAAGTCTGCTATGTCCCGTCTCATACCAGGCCACCAAAACTGCCGACGAACATCATAATACATCTTAGTGGCACCCGGATGGATAGCCCACAGAGACTGGTGGCTATCTTGCATCACCACCTTCCGCAGAGATAATGGAACTACTGAACGGCCCTTAAAGCACAATATGCCCTCGGGAGATGACGACCAATCAGAGGATGTCTCCCCACCATGAAGGATCTTCTTAGACCGGTGACAAAGATCATCACTGGGATGTTCCTGCTGAATCAACTCTAATAGAGAAGGAGTCAACTAGACACTTGCCAAGAATGCCCCTCCACTGTATTCCCTGGCCTCCACATGCATCTGAGAAAAGAGACCCATCAATGCCCACTCATCACTAGACTTCCTCAAAGCCTGCACTGGAACTCTTCTGCTCAAAGCGTCGGCCACTACATTACCCTTGCCTAGGGTATAGACAATGTCAAAGTCAAACCCCTGCAAGTACTCGATCCAGCGACGTTGCCTCAAGTTCTGGTCCTTCTGCGAGAAGATATAAGCCAAGCTTTTGTGATCAGAGTATACCACAAACTTCTCCCCAAATAGGTAGTGACGCCAAGTCTTCAAAGCATGCATCACCGCTGCCAACTCCAAGTCATGGGTTGGGTAGTTCTTTTCATGTGGTCGAAGTTGGCGAGATCCATACGCGACCACATGATCATCTTGCATAAGCACGCACCCAAGACCCATACCTGAAGCATCACAATAGACCACATATCCCTTTCCAGCCTCTGGAAAAATTAGTACGGGGGCAGTAGTCAGCCGCCTCTTCAACTCCTCGAACGATGCCTGACATTCTGGACCCCATACAAACTTCACCCCTTTCCGGGTGAGGGAAGTCATCGGTGAAGCAAGCCGAGAGAAATCCCTAACGAATCGCCTATAATAACCGGCCAAGCCAAGAAAACTCCTGATCTCAAACACATTTTTCGGTTTCTCCCATGACATGACTGCACTAATTTTCTCAGGGTCCACTGAAACTCCATGCTCTGAGATCACATGCCCCAGAAATCTCACCTCTCTGATCCAGAAAGTGCACTTTGACAACTTTGCATAGAGGCGGTGATCTCGTAATGTACCCAAAATGATCCTCAAGTGATGTTCGTGTTCCTCCTCAGAGATAGAGTATACCAGAATGTCATCCACGAACACCACAACAAAGGAATCGAGATACTGATGGAACACCCTATTCATAAGTGCCATAAATACCGCTGGAGCATTGGTCAATCCGAAGGGCATGACCAAATACTCAATGTGGCCGTACCTGCTTCGGAAGGCTGTCTTAGGGATATCTGACTCCTTCACCCTGAGTTGATGATACCCTGAACGCAGGTCTATATTTGAGAACCACTTTTCCCCCTTCAACTGATCAAACAAATCATCTATTCTGGGCAAAGGGTATTTGTTTTTAATTGTTACCTTTTTCAGCTTCCGGTAATCAATGCACAACCGGAGGGATCCATCAGCCTTTTTTGCAAACAACACAGGAGCGGCCCAAGGAGAGACACTCGGGCGAATGAATCCTTTGGATTCTAAGTCGTCCAGTTGTATCTTTAATTCCCTCAACTCGGTGGGGGCCATGCGATAGGAGGGAAGAGATATCGGTTGTGTTCCCGGCGCCAGATCAATCGAAAACTCCACATCCCGCTCCGGGGGAAAACCAGAAAAATCATCAGGGAATACCTCAGGAAACTCATTCACTACACGAGGTAGTGCACCTTCAGGGGAAATACCATCCTCTAGAACAATCGAAGATAACTGGAAGATAGCACTTCCCAACTCTGGGAGTGGAGGCCCTGCGCGACTTGATCGTGGATCCCATTCTCCATGAAAAACCTGACGACTCACATCAGGTGATGTGAAACTCACCCGCCGTCTGTAGCAATCGATGTGTGCCTGGAAGTTTACTAGCCAATCCATCCCGAGTATAACATAAAAAAGGTCCATATCTAAGACCAAGAGGTCCCACTCCATCTCGACCCCTGACACAGAAAGTGCACACGAGGGGCACCTCAGGCCCTGCTCCTTCTTCTTTCCCAATGGTGTCACCAACTCCATCGCAAAAGACATCAACTCAGTTGGAAAATTCAGAATGTCCACAAAACGTCCAGAAATGAATGAAATAGAGGCACCAGTATCAAAAAGAGCAGTAGCTATAGAAGATGCGATCAGAACGGTACCTCGAACTGTCGACGGTCCCGCCTCTAATCCTACCGGTGACTGATCCACTGCATGAAGATGTCCAGTATCTGCCTGAGGACGACCGCTAGTCTGTGGTTGTGCCTTGAACTGGATCTGCCCAGAAGATGATCCAGACCTACCACCACGACCACCAAATCGAGATCCCCCAGTCCTTGACGGCTCGGACTGTGTTGGCACTCCTCTTGAAGCCACTGACCCTGCCCCACTTGGGAGTGGACGTGCCACACCGCAGAAGCGCTGCAAATGCCCTATACCTCCACACTGGTAACAAGGCTTTGGAGGAAGAGGACATGCTGGTCGGATATGCCCAGGCCTCCCACATTGGTGGCACACGACCGATCTCGCATCATAAGCTGCAGACGAAAACTGCCTGGAAGAGTGGCCTGAACTGCCCCCTCCTTTCTTCACATGATCCTCCCGCTTCCTTTTCTTCTCTGAGGAGCTTCCACTTCCCACTGCTGATACAGAACCATAGAAACCAGCCCTGCCTTTTCTATCAGTCTCCACCATGCACGCCCGATCAACGACCTCAGCATAGGTCCTCAGCTTATACAAGAACACCTGGGAGTATATCTCTGGTCGCAAGCCTTTCTAAAACCTTTGGGCCTTCGCTTGCTCATTAGAGACAATTTCTGGAGCATACCGAACCAATTCAGCGAAACGGTTGGCATACTCCATCACAGATAGATTCCCCAGAACAAGTTCCATGAACTCTCTAGACCTGGCATAAGCCAACACCTCAGGGCAATACTATTCATTGAAGACAGCCTTGAAATCTCCCCAGCGCATCTGCTCATTCTTCCCAGACTGAAGCACTGACTCCCACCATTTACGGCTGGGACCCTCCAACAGAAAGGGGGCACACTTCACCCTGAGCTCCTCGGGTGTTTCCAGGAACTCAAACATACGCTCGATCTTCTCGAGCCATTCTTCTGCTTCCTGGGGTTCTGAGCTGCCTCGGATGGTTGGAGGCTTATTTTTCAGGAAATCCTGGGCCTTGTCCATTCTAGGACCAATATAATCCTCTCTAACAGGAGCTGGAGCTGGAGCTGGTCCATATCCTAGAGCCTGGACAGCCCGGACCACGGCCTCGACTAGCCTCTGATCAATCGGTGTGGGAGAACTCTCTCCAGCTTCCTCCTGTGGGTGCGTGGGAGCTTTCCGGGGAGGCATGTTGCTACAAAATTCAACAGTCACAAAAAAAATAGTCAATACCACAATTCTGAAAATTTTAATCAAATACATCAAATATAAACAAACTAAACACATTCTTGTAATAAAAGAAACAACTACTCCACATCTTCCTGATGTCCACATGTGGTCTGCAGCCCACACGTCTCACCGGGAAGTGAAGTAAATCAGTAAATTCCAACATCCTCTGGTGACTCATGGTCTGCCATGAGAGGTGCAGGCCAGGCACCCTACTCACAACCAATACCCCGAGCCCCGATAGTCCTAGCTCATGTCTATCCCGACTCATCTCAAAATAACAATATAACCCAAAAACATTAACCTCCTCTGATACCATTTTTTCACGAACCGGATCTGGTCGCCACCATTAACGGCACCAAAACTGGCCCGTGGCAAGGCCCGAAGGGCGTTCCCTATCCCCACGGGCTGGCACAAGTGCCCAGGTATCAAACAAATCTGGTTTGGGAACGATTTACCCGAGTATGACAGCATAAATCATAAAAAAACAATCAATTATTAAAATCTGAAATTTTCATGCTAAACAATTCTTAACAAAACCAGATCTGAATACATAAGTTTAAAGACACTACAAGTGGTCTAAAAACAAATAATGACAACATAAAGACATCCCCATGGACTCCAAAATACAAGGGGATCATCACACGCAAGCCATCCCCGCAACTCCGCCCCAATGATGGGTACTAACATCTCGAACCGCCATCACCCTTAGCCTTCCCTTTACCTGAGTCAAGCATAAGAAGGTCTACTTACACCCAAGGGGTGTAAGTAGGGTGTGAGCCTAAGCCCAATAGGATACCACCAGTTGATTCCAAAGAGTATGCAACACAATGTAAACAAAACAAGCAATTTTAATACACAAGGTTAAACAGTGTTAAAATTCAAAGAAATGCAACTTTCAAATGAAAACAGTTTTCAATCCGAGAATTTCAGAATGTTAGAAAATTAAATAGACATGTGAGCTACTGTAATGTACTGCCAAAAACAACCCACAACAAGGGTAAAAACACAAATTCTATGAGCATCAAAATCAGGAACACCCCTAAGCACTAGGTTGTCTCGGGCCCTATGTACCTCGTACCTCGGTGTAGAGTAACCATAGAAAAATCTGATCTCGTGCACGAGCCACTAGTAGGGAACATACCCATAACCTATTGGACCCCAATCATCATCCAAATAGTTTAGTTAGAGTTGTCGTTGTCCAGATGCTAAGTGGAACAGGGACAAAACCCATCCGATCCACTAGTCGTACTAGTACAAATCCGCCCCACCTAAGTACCCGGGCTTCCCCTTTTGTGCTCAAACAATTTCAGCAAACAACACACATCCATTTTCATATAAAATATCACTACTGGTCACAAACAAATTGTACAGTAGCTACACACATTTTATACCATTTAAAACACACAATAAAATAATTTTATTTCCAATAAAACAACCTCTCAAAACATCACATTGTTTTTCACCCAAAACTCTTTAAGATATCCACCTTTCACACTATGATAACACTTGTAAGATATTAAAACCAAATTGCAGTTCATAACCCTTTAATGAAACCAAAAATTCAGTTATGGGGCATCCCAAAATGAACCAATAAAAGATTTGAATGGAAAACCCTCAATTTCACGAAAAATTGGAACTTAAAATTCATTTG
Source organism: Viscum album (assembly GCA_963277665.1). Classification (NCBI taxonomy): domain Eukaryota; kingdom Viridiplantae; phylum Streptophyta; class Magnoliopsida; order Santalales; family Viscaceae; genus Viscum; species Viscum album. The sequence continues at coordinate 494,739,295 of OY728151.1, read as the reverse complement.
CATTATAAATGCAACTAAAACAAATTTTTACAGAAACATTCAAGTGAAATAAACATTATAGTACCATGCAAAACAGTAAGCTAATTCACAAAAATTGCCCACAAAATTGAATCACCTACCAAATTAACAAAACCCCTTGAATCTTCGTGCGAAATCAAATCGCACCCCCGCCGCACCAAGAGAGAACTAGATCAAACCTAAAACCACACAAATTGGCCAAGAAATCCCAAAGTTAAACCCTAGGTTCGAAATCCTAGTTTCTGGACATTAGTAAACTCAATTATAACCGAAGAAACCCTAAGAAAAATGAGTTAAACCCAAAGTAATTTGAAAGAGGAAAGAAAAGGGCTCATTTACTTGAAGTATCTTGAAGTAATCACTCCAAAACTCCAGTATCTGAAATTTAAAAGAGCCCAAATTTAGGGTACGTTCGAAAAAGATGTATAATCTCATTTAGGAACTGGAATGGTGGAAAAAGACTGAGAATTGAGAGATTTATTAAAGACATACTTTACCTCTTCAAATCTGGGAGATTTAAGGAACCCTATGCATATCGGCACAAAATCGCGATTCTACAGAGCTCCAAATGGGTGGGAGAGAGTTCAGACGCGCGGATGGGTTACTTGGTCTTGAGTGAGACTTGGAATCACCGAAAAATCCCAAATATTGAATAAGTTATAACAAAATCAAATTTTATTTTTAAAACAGGAATTGGGCTTTCGGGCAGGCCCAACCCCTTAGACAAAAACCCAAATAACCCCTGGTTATGGATTTCTAAAAGCTCCAAATTACCTTGGTGGTGTTAATAGGTTAGGGAAGGTCAATTAGGAATTTGAATGGATGAAAAATGTTGAAAAATTAAAAAGTTATAAAAGATACAAATTTGTTTTTTTTAATCTGGAATTGGGCTCACGGTTTGGCCCAATTCATGAATACTCATTTATTCCTCCCTAAAACCTAGGGAAACCCCCAAAACAAAGAAAGGATGTAAATTAAATGAAAAATACCTTTAAAATATGTATTTTATGTGACAGATACATAATACATATATAAGTTCAATGTAATTTATTGGAGTCAGTTTATAATAATTTTATATATATATAAATTTTACTGAACTTTTCACCGTCTTTCACCCATCTCATAGGAGGATTTGCCAATTCACATAAAACATAATTATACTGCTTTTGTTAGTGAAAATTCAAAAATCCAAGAGGCATGGTAAATATCAAACAATAAAATGTGGTTCAATAAGATAAAAATAATATTTTGTGAATAGTAACTTTTTACTTTTATTTACCACGGTTAAAAGTAAATAGGGTAATTAAAGGTGAAAATGGTATTATTATTACCCTAACACATGTCCTCATTATATTGGCTAAGTATAATTCGACCGAAAACAACCTTATGAATAAAATATCAACCTCTTTTTTCCACATGGATTAGACTAGGATATTTATTATTATTTAATTCAAAGAAGAGTTAGAAGAGTTAAAATCAAAGATTAATAACTAAAATATTTCTAATATAGAGTTATACATAAGATAAATTATATTATAAAAATTCATTAGAAAGATAAAAATATTTCCTACATAATGATGTTTTATTTATAATTTTTATTCATTAAATAATTTAAATTATTTATCACACAATGGTGATGCATTAAATATCCAATTAATGAAATATTAATAGAATTGATATTATAAATATCCAAATAATTGTAATTTTAGACTTTTTATTAATTAAAAAAAATTTATAGGCTAATATATCATGTTAAGAATGATTAAATGAATTTATTTTGAATTAATAAAGTTGTAATAAGTTTAACAAAAATCCATTATTAAATAGTGACAAAATTGACATAAAAGAGTATTTAAAAAACATAATATATTTATAATTGATATTCTATTTATAAAAATCTATAGATTGGTAAAAGTACTTTTTTAATTATAGGTGTATCATTAATGAGCCACGTGGGGTTCTCTTGGATGTATATAGTATGTATATTGAACATATTATATAATAATACAAAGAGACATGGTAAATGTCAATCTATTTTACTAAGAGTTAAATTTAAATGATAAGGTTAATATACTGACCCAAACCTATCTAAAATCTTTTAGTTGAAGGGATTTAGACCCATCCCTACCTTATCCTAGAAATAAGTATCTTTGGAGCCATTATAAACCCAATATGAATTTATTATAAAATAGTATTTTATGTTTTTTCATAGGGTGCCCCGCAACCCTATTATAAAAGGGAACTCCCCCTTCTCTCAAATTCATACCTTCAAAGCCATTTGGTTCGGCCAACCCCTACAGAAATATCCTCTTAAATTCCCTCACTTAAACCTAAGAGCCTTAAATTGATCAGAATGACAACCTACAGAGCCCTTTTGATCAAATGAAAAGGAAGAACCCGAAGAAGAGGTAATGTTTTCACCATCCACTTTCAAGTTTCTTTTTTCTTCCACTTCATTTTTTGTTGTTGTATTCATTCTAAAATAATAAATTCCTTATATTCTATATAATGTGATGTTATTATAAATATGGTACAACCATATTCAGTATTCTATCTATCTTTTGAATTACATGTCACCATACGTGCGTACGTACGGCTTACAGTCTCCAAGTCGTGGTGTAATTGTTATTCAAAACATTATTATATGGATGGGTATGATAATGATGTGTAATTGAAGTAAATAATAAATATAACATTATATTTATTATGTATTTATGAAATAACAACCAATTATATATTATTTTAATATCAAAAGAATGATATTGTCACTCATGCATTACGTACGGACTACCGTCTCCACGAATGCAATAAGATTCATTCCCCATTGTATCCATTCAAGACTAATTTTCATTTGATGATTAATAGAAATGTTTAAGGACTTGATATAATTCTTGGATATAAATAAGATACAACTTATGGATAACAAACATGAATTATGTAACAAAACTAATAAAATAATACAAGTGAACACCCGAAATGAAGATAATACTAAAATATTTTTTACAAAGAAATATTAAAAGATCATATATGATATAATATTTATGTATATGATTCTTTTATAATTTAATAACAATGATTTAACTATTATACAGAAGGTTATCCTACCATCTACCGTGGAAAAGTACAAGGTAAGGGTTTATTTCACAATCTCTTCATTATCCGAGATTTTTTATACGTAATTATCTACTGGGAACTCATTATCATCCACATCCATGTTTCTTAGAAATGTATTTCACATCATTATTACTATTTTACAGACTATGGGTTAAATTCATTTATATCCTTGTTTGGATTTTATGAGATTTTTATAAAGTATTATTTCCTTCTTTTTACAAACAAATTCCTTTCTAACCTTTTCGACAGAATTGAGCTAATAAAGTCTTTTTTTAACTTATACAGAGGGTGAAACTATTTTTCGGTGTTATAAAATTGTCGAAGCTTCCCCTACAATATTATAAGATTATATTCAAATTAAATATTTCCTTTTATAATTATGTGACTTTTAAATGATTAAAAAAAGAGTTATTTCTCTAAAATAGTTTTGTTTTCATCTATGTAACATCCTTTAAGGGATTTTAATGATTATATGATGATCAACACATTCTCTTCATCATTCAATTTTCATTTAATGTACCATTTGAGCTCTTCACAGTCCCATATATAGGGAACCTTTTTCTCTCACTAGAAACACATGACTTCTCTAGGATCAGATAACCTTGATTTTTAATGATATTCTATGCCTCCTAACTTCTAATAACAACTTCCCTCATGATGATCATCTCACGTCACCATGATTTCTACACTTGAATGTGTCACGAGTCTTTGGAATTCCTCTAAATCATAAACTGATGCCATCTCCTAATCCATGTTCAATAATTCTTTATCCATGGGGAATGTAGTCATAATTCCATCAAATGAGCTTAAAATAGATGACAGAAGAAAAATTTATTTTCTTCACCTTCAATCTTCACAACGAGCTCAGATAAATATGTCAGTATTTTGTTGAATTTCGTGGTGTGATTGAATAAAATTTTTACCTTATCTTTTTTTAAAAAGTACAATTTCTTATTTTGGAATAATTTTTTGGTGAGTTAATTCAATATGTACTATTAATCCAAATTTATATAGATCTCTTTCGTTGAGGTCTTATCCAACACCATGTACTTTACATCGTTCGTCATATATAGTCAAATTATACTGATGACCCATTTCATAAGCTTTATCCAATCGTCATCACTAGTTCTATCATTGATTAATTGTATACACAGTTTGATCATGCCCTACTATACTATAATTTCATTCTTAATTATAGTCAATAATCCATCACTTTTCTGACAATCAAACATATCGATAACAAATTATTGTAGTGCACCTCCATGAGCAATCATCGTTGTAAAAAAACATGATTAATGCTGTCGATTTAGAAACCCATTGATACCAATTGATGGTTTGAGGAATTTGAGAATATAATTATACAGATGTGTCTAGAATTATTGAAATAGCTGGAATCAACTCATAGATTTCAAAAAATATAGTCAAATTGGTTTAGAATATCAAAAACAGTATCAACAGTTTAGAACGAATGATGATGTGTGTAACACCCCGATATTTTATGAGAAATATTCATTTTAAATTCCTTTAAGTCTTGTGTTGTATGCTACACCAATATTATCATGCACAATACGCAAAATTGTATTATCTTTAGGTACACACAAACACTATTCTTGGCTTGTGTTGCACGCAAGAGTAACCTTCCTCAATATTTTGTGTTGTACGCTATACCAAGTTTCACTAAACAACGATATATTGTTAGATAATAATTATGAACCAGAAATTTTGTATATTATTAACCAAATATTGAATTTAATTACATTATCAGTCATCTTACATATTTTTCTATAACATGGTATTGGAAAAAAAATTAATTGTTTAGATAAAAGAAGTTTATTTTCAAAAAATGCAGTTTTTTTCGCCTTTTGATGGTGTACCCAATTTAAATATAATTTTTTACAAGTTTATATGTTTAATTTGATAATTTAAACTTCTTATTTGGAATAAGGATATAAAAATTTGTTTTGGATAAATTTTTGACATTATTCTGATAACATTCATATTTTGATGAATAGTAAAAATACGCTAAAATTAAATTAAAAACAATTTTTTTCATCAAGATAATTTATATTTTTAAATTATAATATTTAATGGTTTTAATGTATAAATAGAATATATTTTTACCATTTAATATTCTGTATGGAATTAGCATTAATTTTACATTGAATTCATAAGTGAAAACATTTCAATCTTTTGCAGTGTCTTAACTTTTAAAACCCATTTTCTCAACAGTGGGATTAATTTTAAATTAATTACAGAAACTTTTGTGTTTTAAATTTGGACAAATGGATTCCATATTTGGAATTAGTAGGTCCAAATTATGTTAATATGATACTTTTTATTTTTTGAAATTAAGAATAGTAACTGCTGTGAATTTTATTTACTACAGTTAGAGGTAAATCTGGTAATTAAGGGTAAACATAAAATTATAAAATTATCCGAACATGTGTATTAATATAATTGGATGATATTATTTCGTCCTATAATATACTTGGGACAAAACTGTGTCATTTTGAACACAAATGGATGTGATTAAGACCATTAATTTATTTTATTTAAAGAAAGTTAAATATGTCTCACTTAAACATTAAGAATTAATGTATTTTTAATATAAGGTTATACAAAATATAAATTCAATTATAAATACTCATTTAAAATATAAATTTTTTTCTTCATCATGGTAATTTATTAGTTCTTTTTAAGAATTATATAATTACGTTAATAGATTATACATTAATGATGCAAAAATTATTTATTTAGTGAAAAATCAATAATATTGTTTTTATTAAAATAATAAAACCCATTAAATGGACTTAAACCTTGACCAAACCTTATTGGTTGAGTATATATATACCCTAATAATCCCATGTTTGAGTTTTGGACCATTTGGGGCCTTATAAAGCAGATTATGACATCTATATTATTATTTTTTAAATGACGTCAATGTTGTAACCTTCATACTTCAATAAAGATAAAATCCTAAAAGATGGTTGTCTTAAAAGAAAAAATTCAACTAAAAGTATTCTTATAAAATCTATTAGGTTTATACTAATGATATTATTTTATTTTTAATTTTTATTCAACAAATTAGTATACTAAAAAACCATACACAAATGTTGTAGTTATTATTTTATTTAGAGAAATATCAAATAAATGCTTTTAAAAATATTAAAATAAATATTATATGAACTAATTAGTGTGATCCAAAAAAATTAATTATTAATATGAAATTTTATGAATCTATGAAATATATTTATTCCAACATTTCTTATATGTGGATTTTATTTAAATTCAAATAATTAAATAGTGTCAAAATTGACACAATTGATATTTTATAATTACAACATATTATTATATTGTTCAAAAATCACAAAAATATTTATAAATTATAAATTGAAATTTATATGGTCTATAATGTCATAAATTATCCAATTTTAGACAATTCACAACACATAAGTAAGTATTTATAAAAATTTAAAATTTAGAAAATTATTACCATAAATAAGATTAAATAGATTAAATATGGATAAATCAAATGGAGAAGTTTTAAAATAATTTCCCAACAATTATATATTATACTGAATGATGATATTACAACCCTATCTTTTCAAAACATCAAATTTGAGTCATTTGGGAAGTTTTTATGTTGGGTTTGTGTTTATTATATATTAATATTTTTGAGGTTTCCAAAATTTCCCCTCTCCTCTCTTATAAAAGGGCACCACCTCCCTCTTCTCTTCACTGCATTTTAAGCCTTCATGCTCGTCCAAACCCTACCAATACCTCTTCTAAACATCTCTAGTTATATTATAGAGGTTTTGGTCTTCTCAAAAGGAAAACTCTAGTGTTCTAAGAGAATGTTTAAAAGAGGCACGTCGAAGAAGATGTAATCTCTTCTACAGATTTTTTCATGTTTCTTTCTTCTTCTACTTCCTATTATATAGTTGTTTCATCATAAAGTAATAACATAAGTATCACTAATATACTTATATGTTATTATAAATATGAAATAACCATATTTCACATTATTTCCATCCTACAAAAAATGAAATCACCGCGCGTGCGTACGTATGGTCTACCGTCACCACGCTGTGGTCTAATATGTTTTTCATAACCATCCTTCATGGATTGGTATGATAATGGAAGAAATATCTATATATGATTATTATAAAATCATTATGATTCTATGATATTATATCATCCACTCCAATTCTATTTAATAATTATGGAAATCATATCATCGATCGTGCGTACGTACGGATTACCGTCTCCATGACGCGATGAGATTCATTCTCCATATTAACCAATCTAGAATGATTATAATGTATATATAATAAATAATAATGAAATACATAATAATGATACTTTATTTATGTATATTTTAATTACGTACTTCCATTCAATTTAATAAGGAAACGAAAATCATGTTCATGCGTACATACGACCTACAATCTCCATGAACGGTGTATTACATTCAATTTATCGATCTATTATATATATATATAAATGATGAATATATATTATATATAAATCATGTTTTACATTTTGGAAATATTTAATCACGATCTATGTAATCATATAAATAATTACAAGTTAAAACATGTACAATAAATGAAACAATTTTACCCAAAACGTTGCTTTAACATGGAATTTACAAAAGAACAAGTTATATAAAGTCGTTGGTGAATCATATATGATATCATAAATATTATTATGCTTCGGTTAAAGGTTAATAATATTTATAAACCCACTATACAGATGTTTCAGACACATATGGGAGAAATTGGACCTACGGTAAGGGATAATTATTCCAATCTCGTTCTTATCCGAGATTGTTTATTAGTAAGTATTTACTAGGGTTATGTTTATCATCAATGTCAATATTTTCTCATAATTCTTTAATAAAATGTTTACTATTATTCCATGTATGTCTGAAGTCCTTTTTACCCTTTTTTGACTTTTACCACAATATATGGAAGGAATCTTTATTTTGTTTATAAAACAAGGTACTTTTTGACTTTTCCAGAAAAAGTACGAGGAGAATGTTTTTTTAACTTATATGGTGTGAATGAATTTTTACGATTTCATAACACCTTATTTTCTTGAAGCATCATCTACAAGATTTTATGATTATTTTCAACAAAAAACCATTTTCTTTTAAATTTGCATGGCATTTCGTGAAAAGAAAATAATTTTGAAAAAGAAAGAATAATTTACTCAAGAATTTATTTCAAGAAATATATAAAAACTATTTTCCATCTATGATGAAATTATTTTTTATATTTTTGTTTCAAGTATAATGTCTCTATTATTAAACTCGTTTGAATTTTTTATAATGAAATGTTATCCATTCGGTTCATATGGATTATTATATGATGGGTGAGGTTTATGAGACATATATTATTCTTTGGGATATGAGGAATGATTTATGATTATTTTGTGGCACACGAAAGAATGATTTCATTATGAGATTGGTGGGAGCTATATCGCCCTCCAATTCATTGGGTAAAGATTTATATCTCATTAGATAGACAAGGCTAGAATAGAAAGTAAATCTGGTTCAGTAATATAGGGCCGGAATGGCAGGTAAACCAAGTTCAGTAATATACTCTATCCATTATGATGGTCTTGGAAGGAATGCCTTGGCTACTATAGAAAAAATATCATGTGCATATGGGTTTTCCACAATTTCATGTTTTATTCCGATGCTATTTTATTAGGATTTATTTTCCTTTGTGATATATGCCATGTTGACTAAATAAGGTTTTCCTTATGACTTTTCCATTCTTTCATACTTGGGAAAGATTGTTAAGTCAATAAGGTTTCCTTATGACTTTACCATTTCTTCTAGTTTTGAAAATCACAAACACCTTATATAAAGGAAAATATCATTATACCCTATATTTTTCTTTCATAAAAAAATTTCCTTCCCCCAGAAAAATTTTCCTTATCATGCCATTCATTATTCACTATATTGTCTATATGTAAAATTTGGTTTCATGTGTAAACTTCGGTTTCATATCTAAAAACCTTGGAATTATATAATACGTAGATAAAGAGCATTCTATTTTCAGTCTCTATGTTCTGTCTCCGAATTCTCATGAAGTCAAAGTCCAAAATCTTCTGAGTTCTGACTATAAATTCTCTAAATTTAGACTCTGAACACCTCTATGTTTTGACTCTGATTTCTCATAAATTTAGACTCCATATTCATATGATTTTTCTCTATGAATTCTCTGAATTCATACTCCGAACTCTTCGGAGTTCTGACTCCAAATTCTCAGTATTTAGACTCCGAACTCTTCTGAGTTCTGACTATGAATTCTCATGAATTCAGACTCTGATATCTTTTGAGTTCTGACTTCGAGTTCTCTGAATTCAGACTCCAGACTCTTCTGAGTTCTGACACCAAATTCTCATGAACTCTGGATCCAAAATTTGTATGTTCAGGTTCTGAATTCTTGTGAATCTAGATTCCAAATTTCCTTGAAATTCAGACTCAAGAATTCTATAGAGTTTAGGTTCCAAACTACATTGAAAACATAATTATAATATCCTTGTATTATAGACTCTGAATTCTTTTTTTGTTTAGACACAAAACATTTATATTCTTATATTCTGAATATTGGATTTTGGTTGTGTAACCATAATTTTTCTTATACTTTTTTTTATAAAACGATATCATGTATTCAGTTATTAACTACTCGTTGTTTGAGTGACACATGTACAGGTCCCTCCAAAATTCAAGGAAAAATATGACCGTTGGAGGAGGGAGACAAATGTTGAATTTGTTCCTATAAATAAGTTATCATTTGAAAGAGCTCCACACTGTTCTATGACACTAGAGATTAAATGTTTTTGAAGTGATTTCTATTGATAGACTTTCGTTGCTTCGTGCATACTAAACTTCTAGTTCGGTTTTGCATTGTGCATCTCCGAATGTTGCTGTGTACATTTGAGGGCTTTCGAGGATAGGAAGACAGAGGTGCCGACTACCTTAAAGTTGAGGACTTCCTTGCTGAGGAAGATAGAGGTGCTGATTACCTTGAAGTTGAGGTATTGCGGGGACAAAAAGACAGACTCCGATCTTTGTATGAAGGGCTTACCCTGGTATGGGTAAGATAGAATTTCGTGAAAGTATAAATCAAGGGATCTTTATCCAAGGATGTTGGATACCTTTCAATTTAGGTAAAAAGAATTACTACTTGTCACTTGTATTGTTACATTTTTCTACTGCATTTTATTTGTTGAGTAAAGTATAACTATCTTGTAATTCCTTATACTGGCACTCTGATTTAGTAAGAATCTATATGCTTTAAGGTAGAATCTTTATCTATGTAAAATTTCATTATGTTTAATTTTCTGAAACCATTTTTCCGGATCCACATTATCAGAATCATATTATTGGAATCCAAAAAGTATGTAGAACTAGAGGATTTGTGAATTAACTTGTTTAACCTTCTTAAACATAACCATCTTTAAAAGTTCCAAAGGAATTTTTTAATGTGAACAATTCACCCCCCCCCCTATATTTTTTACATCACTAGATACTACATAGAGTATCTATATTATTTTGATCCTACATTTTGTATTATATAGTATATCATAATCCACATACCATCCCAACAATTGGTATCAAAGGATAGGTTCGATCTGAATTAATCTCAAGATTTGATTTAGAAGAGAATTCTTCCTTTTCTTATTCTCAGAATCAGTTTTTTGGACTCATAAAGTTCAGATTCATTTTTTTCATATAGATACACTTATTCTATATTTTTCTTGCTGAGGAATATTTTGGATGATTACAAACATTTATTACTAACAATTTTGTGTGGAAAGAGTTTTTTTAAATGGACGGAATCAATGTTTGTTCTATTGACAACTTAAATCCAACCAAACCACCTATTTTTGAACTAAATGATTATGAGTATTGGAGAGATCGCATGAAGACATTAATTATCAATAATGGAGTTGACAATATGGTTATGCTTACTGGAGGTTATAACCTCCTTGACAAGTAAGGTAGTACCTTCACAAATCATGAAAAGAATGAATATCAACTGAATTATAAGGTATACGATGCATTTTTTAGTTCCATGATAAAAAATATATATATCCAAATTTCATCTTCTGATGTAGAAAATTATATATGGGAGAAACTCGATGTTACTCACTTTGGAACTTCCAAAGTCATTGAAATTAGAAGATCCATGCTCGTAGCTGAATATCAGGGTTTTTGATTTCTTTATGGGGAACCAATATGTAAGGTGTAGAAATGGTTTATAACTATTTTAAATAGCTTACATTCTATGAGATAAAAAAGTTTGCATGATTAGGACCTTGTATATATGATCATAGACATCATGCCTAATGAGGGGGAATCCAAGATAACTGATATTGTTGAGAACATGAAGGTTACTCAGATTTCATTTGATGAACTTTTTGGAACTCTTCTTCAACATGAGAATAGAATGAAGAGAGATGCTGATAACATAAAGAATAAGGATGGGAATGGTAGTGTTTTTTTTACTACCACTACAAGTCATATGAAATCCAATACTCCTGAGAGAGTTACTAGATCCAAATCTATGAAGATTGTTATTCAATCCAAATCTAGTGGAAGTGAATCTTCAGTGAAAGAATTTGAAAATCTTGTTCAAAGGTTGAACATGATTGTTGGACAAAAGCACTTTCAATCCAGATATAATAAGAAGGAATGAAAATATAATAAATATTCATAAGTTATTTGTTATGAATGCAAGAGAGCTGGACATATAAGGCCTGATTGTTCTATTCTTAAAAGAGTAGAAAGAGAGGAAAATAATTCTGAGGGAAACAAGAGGAATTACTACAAAGATGAAGCTAATAAATTCTTGAACGAAAATGACACATGGAGTGCAAGTGGGGGTGACTCATCAGATGAATCATCTGATAACGAATCCTCTGGATTGATGAATCTTAGTCTAATAGCCAATATACCAATTAACAATCATTGCTTAATGGCTAAGGTACACAATGCTAAATCAATGACTAATGTTTCTTTAAATCCATATTATAGTGATAGAAAATACTATAACTCTTCTGATAAAGAATCTTCTTCTTATGAACATAATACTTTACCTACCTATGAAGACGTTTCTATATTTTCCAAACTCCTTGAGATTGAGAACTCAAAACTCATGAATAAACATGATAAGATAAATTCTAGAAATATCATTATTACTAAAAGAATTATTATATCTTTCTAAAGATGATGATAATAAAAATGTTGATTTTGAAAGTATTTAAAAAAATCTTGAGGACGTAAATTTTGAGAATGATAAACATTATAAAGATATAGAAAATTTAATTTCTAATAAAAATTATTTCGAGCCAAACTCTAGGACCAAATCAGATGTTTTAGAAGTCGAGAACTTAGTTATCAAACTAAAATCTGAAATTTTTTCCTTGAGGAAGTGTTTATCAAACTTTACCTTAGGTAAGGAAAATTTTGATAGAATGTATTCTCAAATCTGACCACTAAGGAATAATTCTGGTTTTATTTATACTAGTTCAAAACCAGTTTTAGTAACAATTATTTTGTTCCTCAAAGTGCTCCATTCTACACTATGTTTAAGTGTGGTGGACACTGGCCCAAAAAATGTTCATTAAACAAAACCCAATATTTAGGTCTTCCTATAGCCTATTTTTCTAAGAAAATATCGATACCTAAAATATTTCTTTCTGAAATATCTGGATCAAAGAATGTTTGGATTCCGAAAGTATAACTCTTTTTTTCAGAAAAATAGAGAGAGTATCAACAACATTACTTGGTACATGGATTGTGGATGTTACCAACATATTATTGGTAACAAAAACTACTTTGAAAAGATTATCAAGATGGAAATAGGAAAAGTAACTTTTAGAGATAATGCTCAAGGTGAAATTATTGGTATATGTAACATCGTTCTTCTGGAAAAAACTATGATTTCAAATTTTTTATTTGTCAAGGGTCTCAATCACAACCTCATTATTATAAGACAATTATGTGATGAAGTTTACCTTGTGAATTTTAAGAATGACAAGTTCGTAGTACACAATTCCAAAGAATATTTTGTTCTTTATTTTCATAGGCAAGAGAATGTATACACACATAACTTAGAAGACCTTAGGATCCATGATCTACCCTGCCTTAGTGAAATGGAAGAACATTCTTGGTTCTGTCATAGAATATTAGGACAATGTAATCATAATAACCTATGAAAAATTTCTATGAAAAGATTAGTTAAGGATCTACAAGATCATAGATTTGATTCTTCAAAAGGTTGTGATCCTTGTCAATATAGAAACAACATAAATCTTGTTTTAAATCAACCAGTGAAGTCTCAAATACTGATGCATTACAGTTAGTGCATATGTATATTTTTGTTCCACCAAAAAATGGATGTATTGGAGGCAAGTATTATGTATTTCTTATAGTTGATTATTACACTAGATTTACGTGGGTCTATTTTCTGGAAAAGAAATATGAAACTTTTTCTTATTTCAAATGTTTAAGATCCCCAGTTAAAAAAGAGAAAAACCTTCCATTGAAAAAAATTAATAGTGATCGTGGAGGAGAAATTCAAAATTCTGATTTTGAAACTTATTTTAGTAGACTAGGCATTACTCATAACTTCTCAGCACCTAGAACACCTCAAAAATTTGGTGTTATTGAAAGAAGAAATAGAATTAAACAAGAGATAACCAGAACCATGTTGAGTAAGTATTGTAACACCCCAATATTCTATGAGAAGTATATATATTTTTTATTATTTTATACGCAAAGGAATCTTTCACTGCACACAACACTAGCTTGGCTTGCGTTACACACAATCGCGACCTTCCTCGATAGTCTGTGTAGTACGCAATACCAAGTTTCAATAAACAACGATATATTATTATAATATTATAAACTAGCCATTATGAATAGTATTAACTGAATTTTTAATTTTATAACATTATATTTCATCTTATACATTTTCTAGAAGGAGGTATGAAAACAAAATCAATTTTTTGGATAGAAGAAGTATTTCTCAAAAAATGTAGTTTTACCGCCTTTTGATGGTGTACCAATTTAAAATATAGTTTTTGAAATATTTATAAGTTCAAATATGAAAAAATAAAGTTTTTTGTTGGAATCAGGATATAAAAATTTACTTTGGATAATTTGTTTATATTATTCTGGTAACTTTCATATTTTGATGAATAGTAAAAACATGCTATATTTTAATAAAAAACAACTTTTTCATCGCAAGAATTTATATGGTTAAATTATAATATTGAATTGTTTAAAATTACAAATAGAATATATTTTTACCATTTAAAATAATGTATGTCATTAGCATTAATTATACATTGAATTCATAAGGAAAAAAATTTCAATCTTTGGCAATGTTTTAACTTTTAAAACCCGTTTGCTTAACAACGAGATTAATTTTAAATTAATTACTGAAACTTCGTTATTTTGAATTTTGAAAAATGGATTCCATATTTGGTATTAGTCGGTCCAATTTATGTTAATAGGTTTCTTTTATTTTTTTGATATTATGAATAGTAACTATGGTAATTTTTATTCACTATGGTTAAAGGTAAGTAGGGTAATTTAATCTTAAAAGAATATTATAATAATTCAAAATTACCTTGACACTTGTCCTAACCTAATTTGATGAGTATTGTCCGACCATGGAAATCCTTGGGTCGCTTTTGGGACCCCATTGAGCCACTTGGTAGTGATAATGACAATTTGGATTAATTAATTTAATGTAAAGACAAAATTGACATTAACAAAAATCTTTTAGTAATTAATTTTTATAAGGGGTTATATAAATTATATTTTCTACTATAAATATTCATTGTAAATCTAAAAATATTTATTACATAATTATATTATGTTTATAATTTTTAGACACAAAATAAATTAAATTATTTATGACACAATAATGATGAAGTATTTACTTCATTAATAAATGAATTAAATAAATAAGATTATAATGATTAAAATATTTTCCAAAACATTTCCAATTCTGATTTTATGATTTTATTTCGACCATGAGTCATCTTATCTTCATATTTATTGATTTTTGGACCATATGAAACCGAAGATAAGTTAATAATAAAATAATATTTCCACACTTTCCAAAGGTGTCCCTATCCTCCCTTATAAAAGGGCACCTCCTCCCTCTCCTCCTCACACCAATTTGAGCATCCATGCTCGACCAACCCCGGCCCATTTTACTTCCCCACATCCTTAGAAACCTATTAAAGGTACTGGTCTTCTCAAAAGACCAACTCTAGTGCCCTAAGAGAATGTTTAAAGGAGGAACTTCGAGAAAGAGGTAATACCTTCTACCGTTTTTTTCAAGTTCTATTCTTCTTATACTCCCTCTTCTTTAGTTGGTTCATTATGAGGTAATAAAATCAGTATCCCTCATATACCGATATGTTATTATAAATATCAAACAACCCTATTTCACCTCTTATCCATCCTATGGTAAACAAAATCACCGCGCATGCGTACGTACGGAATACCGTCTCCACGTGGTGGTGTAATATGTTTTCCACCACCACTTTACTTGGATGGGTATGATGTTTTAAATAAATAACAATATATAATTATGGTAAAGTGTTATTGATTCTTAAATATTATTCATATACTTCAATACAATTCCACGATCATGGGAATGATATCATCACTCGTGCGTACGTACGGTCTACCGTCTCAACGATGTGATGTGACTCGTTCTATATGATCTTCATTGAATAATTATTATATAAATGATTTTAATGAATGAATATGATATATATTACACTAATACCATTCTATAAATTATGTCTCTATATCCTATAAATAGGATTAATAATTTATTTGACAAAACATGCATAAGAACATAAAGCAATAAACACCCGAATAACAAGTAGCAATGAAATATTTCTACTAAGAAGATACAAATATGAACATATATAATATCATAACATTGAATATGATTCGGTAATTAGTCATTGACATTATTTAAATCATTATACAGGTGGTTCAAACACGTATAAAGCATATCGGACCTAAGGTAAGGGAAAATTTCACAATGTCATTTTTATCCGAGATTGTTTATACTTCCAAATTTAATGGGGAATATTTATCATCCACATCCATGTTTCATCAATATGTAATATTATTTCCATCCAACTATAATTGGTTAAATCCAATTTTACCAATTGGTGAGTTTTTTAGTAAATGATTTGAAATGAATCTTTAATCGTTATAAGTACGAGGTACTTTTTGACTTTTCCAGACAATGTAGGAGAAGAATGTTTTTTTAAAATATATGGCCTGAATAGACTTTTAGAACATTATTTCCCTGAATCATCCTTTACAAGTTTTCAAGTTTATTTTTAATCAACTTCTCTTAGTTTAAAATTATATGAAATATTAATAAAAGAAAATTTATTTGATGTAGAAAGGATATTTTCCTCAAGAATGGAGTTCAAGTGTTTTATCAAAACTATCTTCCATCTATGATAATATAAGGTTCTATTTATATCCCTATTTTTACATTGATTTCATTATGTTATGATGGAATTGTTTTTATGAAGTCCTTTTATCTTATATGGATTATATTCTGATGGCACGATGTTTAAGAATCCCATTTTTATTACATGGGTTATGCTATGATGTATGATTTATAATTTTGTGGCACACATAATAAGGGTTTCATTATGAGATGGGTGGGGACCTATATCTCCCTCCAATGAATTGGGTAAAGATTTATATATCATGAGATAGACATGGCTAGAATTGCAGGTTAATCCGGCTTAGTGAAACATGACTGAAACGAGGAGTGAACTCAGTTCAGAAATGGACATTGTCCGCAAAGATAGTCTTGGAAATGAATATTGACTAATATGAAATTATTTTTTATGATTATCTGTGTATGCCACAAGGTTTTTTGTTTTAATTTATGATTATTTGGTATTACTTTTCATTACAACAATTTATCCCATGACATGATATTATGACCTCTTTTGCAGGTTAATATTTTCAAAATGTTATGTTCTTCTGAATATGATATGAATGATATTTATTTTGTTTACCCTTACTAAGCATTTGAGCTCACCCTTTTGTATGTTTTATTTTCCCTAGGTCAGGAAGAAGGATATTAACTAAGGTATGCCAGAAAGGTACTCTAGATATGATGAAATAAACGAAAGACAGTATAGTTGATTTTATGAACAATTTTTTTTGTTTCTTAGTTTCTAAAGACTCTATAACTATACGGTACTTTCATGGTTTTGTTATATGTTTTAATAAGTATGCTTTAACTCTGAAGTAATAACAATGTATGTAAAGTATGGGTTGTTATAGTTGGTATCAGAAGAAAGGTATAGTCATCCTTTGGAAACTAGGATGTGAAAGCCTTAGTAAGAACCCTAAAGATATGTCTAAGCATACAACACAATATTAGTGTTTTATAAATGGCCATGAGTAACCTAGGATAAGACCTTAAGTGTGATATTTTATTCTTTATTATGTGGTTTTCCTATTATGATTAGTGTTGCTAACACTATGATTCTTGGTTTTAGTCAATGGCTAGAACCTGGAGGAACCGTGTTAATGCTGAATGCGACCTTCAATGCAATGATTGTACCCCTGAGAAACCAAAAGTTATGGGAGCTAGAATGAAAAATCTTGTAGCCATGCTCACAAAACTTTCTCAAGTTATGAACCATGCAATAATTCCAAACGAGCAAAGGAAGGAGCAACATTTTTTTGAATCCTTCATGAGGAAGCGTCCACCTTCATTCAGCGGGTCTTCTGATCCATTAGTTGCTGAAAAATGGATTAGTACCGATGAAAAGATATTTTCAGTTCTACAATGTTCTGAACATGACAAGGTCATCTTTGCAGTGTATCGTTTGGAAGGTGATGCTGATCAATGGTGGAATCTTATCAAGAATACGAGGCAAAGAGATGAAATAGAGTCCATGGAATGGGATGAGTTCAAGAACTTATTTTTCAATAAGTACTTCCCTCATATTCTTGGAACAAATATGGAGATGCATTTTCTTGAACTCAATCAAAGGGATGATGAATCGGTTGGTACCTACAAAGATAATTTTACAAGACTAGCAAGGTACGCTTCCAGAATTATTATCCAACCTGGGAGTAAAATCGATCAATTCATTAGTGGATTAAAACCAAGTCTTCGAAGGGAATTAGCCATAAGGGACTTCAATAGCTATGAGGAAATTGTTCTATGTGCTCTCAAGGTTCAGATGGTGATTGGAGTAACCCATCCGTCGTATGGGTTTGATATGAAGAGTAAAATGGAATTCAAAGGAAAATCTAAAGACCACACTGAAAAGAATATGAGTTTTCCTTTATGCTCAAATTGTGGAAAGGAACATGAAGGTAATTGTATTAAGGGGACAAGAAAATGTTATAAGTGTGGAAAGAAGGTCATCGGGCAATTGAATGTCAAAATAATGGGAAGAAGATGTCTAAGGATGCAAACAAAGGAAGGGATACACAGAATGCACCTCCTACACTTCAATGATTCAAGTGCAAGGAGATGGGGCATTATGCCAATAAATGCCCAAATCCAAGGGTTGATGATGATGATCTACATCAACAAACTCTTAAGGCCAAAGACAAAGGAAAGTCACATGGAATTACTATCGGCGATGTGGAGTACGACAATGAAGTGGTGAGAGGTACACTTATCATCCACTCTAAAGTAGAAAATGTTTTATTTGATTCTGGATCCACCCAATCTTTTATATCTGAAGAATTTTCTATGGGTATCACCATATTACCTCAACAATTAGATGTTGAGTTAGTTGTGACAACTCTTAATGGCAAAACTGTGGCATAAAAAGTATATAATTCTTCTCCGATTGAAGTTTGTGCGAAAGTGCTTCCTGCAAATCTTGTGATCCTTCCTCCAGTGGAATTTTATGTGATTATTGGCATGGATTAGCTTTCTTTATATGACGCTCATATCAATTTCCAAATAAGGGAACTCACATTTAATATTCCATATCAATCTAGGATCGTCTATCGATGCAAGAATTAATATAACCTTCCAGAGGAAATTTCTTCCATCTTATGGGTCTTGATTCCACTAAATGAAGGTTATTTATCTCAAATAGTTGGGGAGAAACTCATGATTAAGAATACACCCATTTTACTAGAGTTTGATGATGTCTTTATAGAGGAATATCCTGGTCTTCCACCAAATCGTGAAGTTGATTTTTCAATAGAACTCATACCAGGTGTTATACCTATTTCAAAGACACCTTATAGAATGGCCCCAATTGAGTATAAGGAATTGAAGAACCAACTCCAAGAGAATATTGATAAAGGATTCATATTCCCTAGTGCGTCACCTTGGGGAGCACCTGTTCTGTTTGTTACGAATAAAGATGGATTAATGAGACTCTGCATTGATTATCAAGAACATAACAAGATTTCTATCAAGAACAAATATCCCCTCCCACACATTGATGACTTATTTTACCAACTACAAGGATCTGAGTAAATTTCCAAGATTGATCTTCGTTCAGGGTATCATCAATTAAGGGTCAAAAAAGAGGATATACTAAAGACGGCTTTCCGTACAAGGTATGAACACTATGAATTTATAGTGATTCCATTTGGTCTTACTAATTCCCCTGTTATCTTCATGGATCTAATTAATATAGTCTTTAGAGACTATCTTGATCAATTTGTGGTAGTCTTTCTAGACGATATTCTTTTATATTCAAATAGTAAGGAAGAATATGAAGATCACTTGAGAATTGTATTAAAGACCCTGATAAAGGAGAAGATTTATACCAAATTTACCAAGTGTGAATTTTGGATTCAAAAGGTTGCATGTTTGGGTCACATAATCTCAAAAGAGAGGATATCTGTGGATCCAACAAAAATAGAGGTTATCGAAAGATGGTCGAGACCAACAACAATAACTGAGATCTGAAGTTTTCTTTGTTTGGATGGATATTATCGACATTTTGTGAAATATTTTTCATGATTATCTAATCCACTCACCAGTTCGACTTGAAAAAGTGTTAGGTTCGTGTGGACAGAGGAGTGTGAAGAGAATTTCAAGCAGTTAAAAAGAAGGTTATCCAGTGCACCTGTGCTCACACTACCTTGTAGTGGATAAAGGTTTGTGATCTATAGTGATGCATCCAAGAAGGGATTGGGGTGTGTTCTCATGCAAAATGATATGGTGATAGCTTATGCCTCACGACAGTTGAAAATCTAGGAACAAAATTACCCAAATCATGACTTGGAGTTAGCTGTGCTAATCATTGCATTAAAGATTTGGAGGCATTATCTTTATGGTGAAAGGTGTAATATTTTTACTAATCACAAAAGATTAAAATATATTTTCACACAAAAGGATTTGAATATGTGCTAAAGAAGATTGTTGGAGCTGATTAAGGATTACAGCTGCTCAATTCATTATCAACCTGGGAAAGAAAACAAAGTGGCTGATGCATTAAGTCGACAAGACCATGATAGCTTATCCATGATGAGGATCACAAAAGATCCAATATTTATGGATTTACAAAGGATGGATCTTGGAATTATAATGGAATGGGATAAATCTTATCTTTCTCAAATGAATGTTCAACAATCTATACATGTGAATATTAAAGAGGCACAAAAAGAAGATGTTGAGTTACAAAAGAAGGTGACAAATGTTCTTGAATTCAGCCTTGATTGTGATGGGATAATAAGGTTCAGGAATCGGGTTTGTGTTCCTCCCATACAAGAATTAAAGAAGGAGCTGCTGGATGAGGATCATAGTTCATAATTTTTTATTCATCCTGGAAGTAAAAAGATGTACATGGACCTGAAAGAGTACTTCTGGTGGGATGGAATGAAAAGAGATGTTGCTGAATATGTCTCCCGATGTTTGGTTTGTCAGCAAGTTAAAGCCAAGAGATAAAAGTATAATGGACTGTAACAACCATTACCTATACCAGAATGGAAATGGGAAAACATCACTATGGACTTTTTCAATAGACTTCATAAAACATCCAAAAGCAATAATGCTATCTGGGTTCTAGTTGATTGTCATACGAAGTCGGCACACTTCATTGCTATTGGGGAAGATTTATCTCTCGATCATCTTGCCAGGATATATGTAAAGGAAGTGGTAAGTTTTCATGGAGAACCACTTTCCATTATATCTGATCAGGATTTGAGGTTTACCTCGATGTTCTGATGAATTCTTCAGCACACTCTAGATACAGAGTTGAGTTTCAGCACTGCTTACCATCCTCATATAGATGGTTAGTCTAAGAGGAAAATTCAAACTCTAGAAGACATGTTGGGAGCTTCCTCTATGGATTTCAAAGGTGGTTGGGATCAACAACTACCTTTGGTGGGATTTTCCTATAATAATAGCTTTCACTCTAGTATTCACATTTCTCCTTATGAAGCTCTCTATGGAAAGAAATGCAGAACTCCAACTTGCTGGGATGAAGTTGGGGAAGAAAGCTATTAGGAACTGATCTTGTTGATGAGATGGCAGAAAAATTCAGATCTATTCAACAACACATAAGAGTAGCTCAGAGATGACAAAAAAGGTATGCCGACAACCGAAGAAAAGACCTAGAGTTTTAAGTGGGTGATAAAGTGTTCTTACGAATATCTCCTTGAAAGAGAGTAATGAGATTTGGGAAGAAGGGAAAGCTGAGGCCTAGGTATATCGGTCTTTTCGGAATACTGGATTGTGTTGGGAGGGTATCTTATTGATTGGCGCATCCACCGAATCTTTCTCAAGTTCATGATTTGTTCCACATATCTGTCCTGAGAAAATACATACCCGATCCTTCACATAAACTAAGCTCAGAAGTTGTATAGCTGGAGCAAGATCTTTCTTATGATGAAAAACCGATAGAGATTCTAGATCGTAGAGAAAAAATTTCTACAGAACAAGGCCACTCTCTTGGTGAATGTTTTATGGAGGAATCACCAATTAGAAGAAGCTAAATGGGAGCTTGAGGATATGATGAGGGGGAGGTATCCTCATCTGTTTGTTACGAAGTGACATATTTCGAGGGAGAAATTCATTTTAAAGGGGGTATAATGTAACACCCTTATATTCTATGAGAAGTATATTTTTTATGTATTATGTTATACGCAAAGTAATCTTTCACTGCACACAACACTAGCATGGCTTGAGTCACACGCAATCACGACCATCCTCGATATCGTGTGTAGTATGCAATACCGAGTTTCACTAAATAATGATATATTATTACAATCTTATAAACTAGCCATTATGAACAGTATTAATTGAATTTAGAATTTATAACATTATAATTCATCTTATACATTTTCTAGAATGAGGTATCAAAACAACATCATTTTTTTGGATAAAAGAATTATTTTTAAAAAAATGAAGTTTTATCACCTTTTGATGGCGCAACAATTTTAAATCTAGTTTTTGACATGTTTATATGTTCAATTTGACAAAATAATCTTCTTCTTTGGAGTCAGGATATAAACATTTACTTTGGATAAAATTTTCATAATATTGTGGTAACTTTCATATTTTGATGAATAGTAAAAACACGCAATATTTTAATTAAAAACAACTTTTTTCATCGTAATAATTTATATTGTTAAATTATAATATTGAATGGTTTTAATGTATAAATTGAATATATTTTTAACATTTAATATAATGTATGTCATTAGCATTAATTTTACATTGAATTCATAGGTAAAAACTTTTCAATCTTTGGAAATTTTTTAACATTTAAAACCCGTTTTCTTAACAACGGGATTAATTTTAAATTAATTACGGGAACTTCTGTGTTTTGAATTTGGAAAAATTGATTCCATATTTGGAATCAGTAGGTCCAAATTATGTTAATATGTTACTTTTATTTTTTTTATGAATAGTAACTATGGTAATTTTTATTTACTACGGTTAAAGGTAAATAGGTTGATTTAAGGTTAAAAGAATATTATAATAATTAAAAATTACCTTGACACTTGTCGAAACCTTATTGGATGAGTATTGGCCGACCATGGGCATCTTTGTGTCGATTTTGGGACCCCATTGAGCCACTTGGAAGTGATAATGACAATTTGGTTTAATTAATTTAATGTAAAGACAAAATTGACATTAACAAAAATCTTTTAGGAATTAATTTTTATAAGGGGTTATATAAATTATATTTTCGACTATAAATATTCATTAGAAATATAAAAATATTTCCTACATAATGATTTTTTTTATAATTTCTAGACTCCAAATAAATTAAATTATTCATGACACAATAATGATGAAATATTTACCTCATTAATAAATGATTTAAATAAATAAGATTATAATGATTAAAATAATTTCCAAAACATGTCCAATTTTGATTGGATGATTTAATTTCGACCATGAGTCATCTTATCTTCATCTTTAATGATTTTTGGACCTTTTGAAACCGAATATATGTTTATAATAAAATAATATTTCGACACTTTCCAAAGGTGCCCCTCTCCTCCCTTATAAAAGGGCACCTCCACCCTCTCCTCCTCATACCAATTTGATCCTTCAAGCTCAGCCAAACCCTACCCATTTCACTTCCCCACTTCCTTAGAAACCTTTTAAAGGTATTGGTCTTCTCGAAAGACCAACTCTAGTGCCCTACGAGAAAGTTTAAATGAGGCACTTTGAGAAAGAGGTAATACCTTCTACCGTTTTCTTCAAGTTTCATTCTTCTTCTACTCTGTCTTCTTTAGTTTTTTCATTATGAGGTAATAACATCAGTACCACTAATATATTTATATGTTATTATAAATATGAAACAACCCTATTTCACCTCTTATCCATCCAACAGTAAACAAAATCACCGCGCGTGCGTACGTACGGAATACCATCTTCAAACCGTGGTGTAATATGTTTTCCACCACCACCTTAAATGGATGGGTATGATGGTGTAAATAAATAACTATATATTATTATTGTAAAGTGTTATTGATTCTGAAATATTATACATACACTTCAATAAAATTCCACGATCATGGGAACGATATCATCGCTCGTGCGTACGTACGGCCTACCGTCTCCACGATGTGATGCCACTCGTTCTATATGATATTCATTGAATAATGATTTTATAAATGAATTTAATGAATTAATATGATATATATTACACTAATACCATTTTTTAAATGATTTATCTATATCCTATAAAGAGGAATAAGAATTTATTCGACAAAACAAACATAAGAACATAAAGCAATAAACACCTGAATAACAAGCAGCAATGAAATATTACTACTAAGAAGATACAAATATGACCAAATATGATATCATAACAATGAATATGATTCTGTAAAAAGTCAATGACATTATTTAAATCATTATACATGAGGTTCGAACACGTACAAAGCATATCAGTCCTAAGGTAAGTAAAAATTTAACAATCTTATTTTTATCCAAGACTGTTTATACTTCTGAATTTACTGGGGCATATTTATCATCCACATCCATGTTTCCTCAATATGTAATATTATATCCATCCATACACAATTGTTTAAATCCAATTTTACCCATTTTTGAGTTATTAGTAAATGATATTAAAGGAATATTTTATCGTTTTTAGTACGAGGTACTTTTTGACTTTTCCGGCCAAAGTATGAGAAGAATGTTTTTTTAACTTATACGGACTGAATGGACTTTTAGAACATTATTTACATGAAGTATCCTTTAAAAGTTTTCATGTTTAATTTTATTAAACTTCTTTTCGTTTACAATTATATGAAATTTTAATAAAGGAAAATGTTTTTGATGTATAAAGGATATTTTCCTCAAGAATGTAGTACAAGCGATTTATCAAAATTATTTTCCATATAAGATATTATAGGGTTCTATTTCTATCCCTATTTTTACATTGATTTGATTATGTTCTGATGGCATGATGTTTAAGAATCCCATTTTTATTACATGAGTTATGCTATGATGTATGATTTATGATTGTGTGGCACACATAATATTGGTTTCATTATAATATGGATAGGACCTATATCTTCCTCCAATGAATTGGGTAATGATTTATATCTCATGAGATAGACTTGTCTGGAACATCAGCTTAATTCGGTTCAGTGAAACAGGACTGAAACGAGGAGTGAACTCGGTTTAGAAATGGACTTTTTCTACTAATATAGTCTTGGAAATGAGTCTTGACTAATATGAAATGATTTTCTATGTTTATGTGTGTATGCCACAAAGTTTCCTGTTTTATGTTATGATTATATGGGATTACTTTTCATTACTATGATTTATCCCACGACATGATATTGTGACTTCTTTTGCAGGTTATGATTTTCAAAATGTTATGTTCTTATGAATATGAT
The DNA here is from genome assembly GCA_963277665.1 of Viscum album. Lineage (NCBI taxonomy): Eukaryota > Viridiplantae > Streptophyta > Magnoliopsida > Santalales > Viscaceae > Viscum > Viscum album. The sequence goes on along the minus strand of OY728151.1, from coordinate 494,713,773 downwards.
ATGACTAATATTTATTTTGTTTACCCTTACTAAGAATTTGAGCTCCCCCTTTTGTATGTTTTTTCCCAAGGTCAGGAAGATGGATATTAAGTAGGATATGTGAAAAAGGGACTCTAGTTATGATGAAATAAACGGGATACAATGTAGTTGATTTTATGAACTAGTTGTTTATGTTTCCCAGTTTTTAAAGACACTATACCTATACTGTCCTTTCATGGTTTTTTTATATGTTGTAATAAGTATGCTTCAACTCTAAAGTAATAACAATGTATGTAAAGCATGGGTCATTATAGATATTCTATAGCCAAACATTTTTGGGATGAATCTCTACGTACTGCATTTTATACTATAAATAGAGTTTTAATTAGACCTTTTCTTCATAAAACTCTTTAGGAGTTATGTAATTGTAGAATACCTAGACTTTCCTACTTCAAGGTTTTTGGTTGCAATGTATTAATCATGAATACTAAATATAATCTACATAAATTCACACCAAAATCTAATGAAGGATTTTGTTAGGCTACTCCAAAACATCTAAGGCTTATATATCATTCACCAAAAACACTTGTACTGTTAAAGAGACTGTGCATGTTAAATTTGATGAAACTGATAATTTTGTTTTTAAACAACCCCAACCTACATCTTCAAATGTGTTTTTAAAAACTGATTATCAACCTTTGTTGGAAGATCCTTATGATAAGGAAAATGTCCAGAAGATCATTCTGAAACATTTACCCCAGAATATTTCCTGCCCTATGTTGATGAACAAGTTTTACAAAACCCAAAATAGTTACTTCTAAAGAATCATCCCAGTGATAGTATCATTGGTGATGTAAATCAACATGTATGGACTAGAAGTTCCTTAAGAAATGAAGTAGAACATCTAGCATTCCTTTCCCAACTAGAACTAAAAATCACCGATGAAGCTTTAGTTGATGATGATTGGATAAAAGCTATGAAAGATGAAATAAATTAATCCTAAACGAATGTAGACTAGACCATGGTAGAATGACCTAAGGAAACTTCTCTAATTCGAGTAAAATGGGTTCTCAGAAATAAGTGTGATGAAAATGGAATCATAGTAAGAAATAAATCCAGATTAGTTGCTAAAGGATATAATCAACCAGAGGTAATAGACTATGAAGAAACTTATGCTTTAGTATCTGTACTTGAATCCATTCATATTTTACATGCCTTTGCAGCATTCTTCAACTTCAAACTTTTTCAAATGGATGTGAAATGTGCTTTCTTTAATGGTTATGTTCAAGATGATGTTTTAGTTGATCAACCTCCTGGTTTTGAAGATAAAAAACATCCTGATCACATTTTTAGACTTACCAAAGCATTGTATGGACATAAGAAAGGCCTCTAGCCTGGTATGATAGACTTACAGTATTTTTGCTTTAAATTAATTATGCTAAGGGAATTTCAGATCCAATCATTTTTATAAAGAAAGATAAGAAATTCATTTTTATTATTCAAAGTTATGTTGATGACATTAAATTTGGTTGAACTCAGCAATCTTTAAAAAATTCCTTTTTGAATATAATTAAATATGAGTTTGAATTGAGTGTGATGGGTGAGTTAACATTTTTCCTTGGTTTTCAAATTTCTCAAAAACCAGAAGGAATCTATATATCCAAACATATGCATATTAAATATCTTCTTAAAAAGTATGGATATGAAAACACTAATAGTATAAGTACTTATATCAGTACCTCAAACACACTTGTTCATGATGAAGTTGGGAAACCAATAGATCAAACATATTTTAGAGGTATGATAGAAAGTTTACTTTACTTGATAGCTAGTCGTCCAGACATAATGTTTTCTGTATTCTTATATGCAAGATATCAATCCAATCCAAAGGAATATAATTCAATGTCAGTGAAAAAAATTGCTACTTAATGGGAACCATGGATCTAGGACTCTTCTATACATCTGGAAATGATTTTATTCTAAAAAGTTATTCAGATGCTGACATTGGTGGATGTAGAATGGATAGAATAATTACATTCAAAACTTGTCATTTCTTAGGATATTCATTTGATTCTTGTTCATGCAAGAAGAAACACTAAGTATCACTTTATACTACTGAAGCTGAATATATAGCAGCTGGAAGTTGTTGTGCTCATGTGTGGTGGATGCAAAACACACTCACAGAATATGGTATGCATTTTACCAAAACAAAATTTTTGTTTGAAAATAAAAGTGCCATTGACATTAGTAAAAACCATGCACATCACTCTCTTGCAAACCATGTAGATATTAGACATCACATTCCTATGGATTACATACAAAAAATAGGTATCATTCCTCAATTTATCGAAACGCAAGAACAACTTGCTTATATTTTCAAAAAATCATTACCTTCTGTTAGATTTGAATACATTTAACAGAAGTTAATAATTATATCTATAAGGTAATTTTCCTTGTTATCTTTTTTTTTGAAATAAATCTTCTAACAGTAATAAACTCTTTTTCATTGGGTAGTACATTTGATTTTAGTTTTTCAATAAGTTTCGTAAAGTAGTTTTTAAAATATTTCATAATGCTGTTTTCAAAATTTTTTGTAATGTATTTTTCAAAAAATTTCATATTGTAGTTTTCAAAACATTTCCTAACGTAGTTTTTCCAAAAATTTCGTAATATAGGTTTCTAAAATTATCGTAATATAGTTATCAAAATATTTCGTAATGTAGTTTTTAAAATTTTTTCGTAATGTAGTTTTTAATTTTTTTTCATTCTATAATGTAGTTTTAAAATTTTTAGTAATGAAGGTTTTTCGTACTCAAATTTTCTTTATGAGAATTTTCATACTCATATTTTCGTAATAATGTTTTTAGTAATCATATTTTTTTTCTTTTTGTAATCAAATTTTTCAGAATCTAGTATTCTACAAGAGGAATATAACCTATTACAAATAATCTTCCTGGTAATCTGAAAGGTATGATTTCTTTCTTAAGTTTTAATAGTCATCATTTTTGTGCTGGTTTTTTATTTTGTGTTTTAAATTTATATGATTCTAGTTTCCTTAAATCCATTTGTTTTCCTTTAAAAATCTTAAAAGATCAGATCCTACTAAATTTCCCTTGCGGCTATCACTTCAACCGTCAGATCTAATTAAAAATGACTTTCATCTGTTAAATTGTGTTTGGAAGTTCAATCATCAAATCAAAACCTATATAAGGGACCCCTGAAGGGTTTTCCTAAATTGGTTCTCAAGTCTTTGCGTGCCAAAGCTCTACCCCCTATCAAAAGCCCATTCTGAATCTCTCAAATCCAACTCAAATCATAATGTATGGTGACGTTCCTTCTCAAGAAATTTCAACTATCATGACCATTTTGGAGTGGTAGATTTATAGAGATTGGTTGGTTCATCTGAGTTTCTTCAGTAAATATGACTCTATAATCTCCAAGAACATCAAGCTTAATGGATGGGAAAATGTTTGTATCTCAAATCCAAGAGCTCAAGACTTGGTGTATCTGGATCTGCTTATTGAATTTTATGAATCAGTTAGCTTATTTAAGGATGAAGGAAGAGATTAGTTTGCCTTTGAATGTTATGGAAAGATCTACGCTTTATCATATACAAAGGCAACTAGTTTGGTTGGAGTTCCATTTGAAGGGGAATTAGAATTTTGTTCCAATAAGTTGGCTGATGTTCAAGGATGTTTTATCAAGGTAAAAGATATGGAGTTACTTGGACTTACAGATGTCAAGACTACCAAGATATCTCATTTGAACATAAATAAACAGATCCTTGAATTATGGGTTTAGGGTTTTATCGTTCCAAGAAAAAGAGATAATGACACCTTGAAAAAAGTGACATGTTCATCCTATATTTTCTGGTGAATTTGAGGAAGAAAAACCTGATGAATCATATTCTCATTACGATAGTGAATATTAAAAATGGGAATATGAAAGTACAACTTATCATGTACCCAATCATACTTTCTATTCTTATTGTTCGGTTATTGGAGTCTTCCAAAATCCCTTGCAGTTCTAAGCCACGGAATAGAAATGTCATGCTGATCAGTGACGATACTCTCAAGAGGATGAGAGTATATTTTTCTATGGAGTCAAGAGAATTCTATGACTTAGCAGAGGAAGAAGCTGAAGCTGTTATGAAGGAACAAGATGTTCTTGAACCATCAATGAAAGGAGAAAAGATGATGAAGTTGAAGGAAGTGGAAGAAGAAGAGAAAATCCCTAAATCTAAAGAAGGTCAATCTGCACCTCCAATACCCAAGAAGCTGAAAGCCTATTCAGATGAGGTTGTAGCTAAGTGGGGGGAAGACAAAAAGAATTGTAAGGAATGTGAGCCACATTTTTTCCTGGATTCTACAGAGGCCAAATCATTGAAAGAGAAGGTAACCGATGATCTTGAGATGCAATCCAAAGAAAAGAAGTAGAAGAAGAAAATGGCTGAGGCTAAAATTCTCCTATCCCTTTTGAAGGCCACTGATATTGCTTCCAAGAATATTCTCATACTGAAATCCTTTCTGGAAGAACCCTTACCTGAGACCATGGGGAAGAAGTACATGTCTCCGGAAAAATCCCAAGAGAAAGTTGTTGAACAGAAGGAAGCTATAGAAGAAGTTCAAGAAAAGGAATGTAGTGCTACCTCAGAAGACCTCATATAGGATATTTAAGAATTTCATGAGAAATAAAGTGCTTCTGAGAAATTATCAATATGGAATTCTCAAGATGAATGCTAGAAGCTTGCTACTCCTGAGGTTGATGAAAAATCTGAAGATGAAGTGAATAAGATCTCTGAGGAAGTGAGTTATAATCAACATTTAATTCTGCCTGAAGATTATGAGGTAAGAGATGAGAAGGAGAAGATAGATGAAGATAGAGTTATTCAATTGTTTGATAGTGGACATGAGTCTCCAAATGACGAAGTTGTTCTGTGAACTGATAAGGGGAAACAGGTGGTTGTGGATACACCTACAAAAGAAATATTAAGGAAGAGGAAAGCTGGTGGATCTTCTAAGAGGAAGATAGTCGAGCTAGAGGACGAACCACCTCCAAGAAAAGTATCATATTTGGATTCATCTACTCTATGACATGATTTTTTAGTCCAATCATTGAAGAATATTATTGGGATAATTTCGATTTTCCCATTCATAGATTCTAGATGCCAGATGCTTCAACATACGTTTAACCAAAAATCGGATTCAGTGCCCCTGGGGATTGACAAATGTGTCAAGCTAGAGACAGACTTCAAATATTTCTTTATCAACTATGAAGCTCACAAAATATCTTTTAAGAAAATGGTGAGTTGGTCAATGAATGTAGTTGATGATTTGAGAGATCTTGAGGAGTTTCAAGATTATGTTAAAGAAGGCTTTGATAATGAAGATGGTAAAATTAAAGATCTCACTACTAGCATCGAGGAAATGTTAACTCTTGAGAAAAATACTCAAATTCAAGAGGTCAAGGATCTGAATGGGAAGTTGTACTCTCTTGGTAAATGCTGGAAAATAGAAAGGGATTTCTAGATCGAGATCGAAGAGAAGCTAGTCAAGCAAGATGAACTGTTAAAGGCTCAGGCAGAGGCTCTAAAGGCTCAGGAGGAAAAGGATAAAGCCTTAGAGAAGCATACAGAGGAATACTAAAAGGAGCTAAAGAAGCTGAAAACCATTGTGAAGAAATTGATACCTAAATAGAAGGAAGAAAAAAAGATCCAATCCGATCTTTTGTTGTATTTTCTTTCCATGTACAAATTCTTCATATATTAATGAAATTTTCATTTATCATATTTGTTTGCATGCTTTGTACTAATATTTTAGGTAATATAATTTCTTTTCCATTCCCTCAAACTCTTTTTGAAAATCACAAAGGGGGATAAAGGAATAAGAATACTAAGTAAAGAAGAAATTTCCTTATGTAAGGGAGATTTTATCTAAGGGAGAGTTTTCATTACATAGATTTCCATACTGAGGATAATATAAAATCTCATACCGGAAATCTAGAATATGATCCTTAGTGTTAGAAAGCCTAATGGGGATTTAGTCTTATTTATCTTTTCCCATATGACAAGGAAGATAAGTTTTATTTTCAAAGTCTATAATATTTTTTCAAATTCCATTATTATTTTTCATAAGGATTATTGTGCATTCCAAAAAAGGGGAGATTGTTGAGTCAATAAGGTTTTTGTTATGACCTTTCCATTCTTTCAAACTTGTGGGATATTGTTAAGTCAATATGGTTAACTTATTACTTTGCCATGTCTTCTTGTTTTGAAAATCATAAACACCGTATCTAAAGGAAAATCTCAATTTACCCTATATTTTACTTTCTTAAGGAAAAGTTTCCTTCCCCAAGGAAATTTGTCCTTATCATGTTTTCATTATTTCATTATCATTTCTAAGTGTACAATTCGATTTCATGTATACATACCTCAGAATCATATAATACTTAGATAAAGAGAATTCTATTTTTAGACTCCGAGTTTTGACTCAAAATTCTCATGAATCCAGACTCTGAACTCTTCTGAGTTCTAACTCGAGTTCCTTGAATTCAGACTCTGAAAGCTTCTGAGTTATGACTTGAAATTCATTGAATTTAGAATCCGAAAACATCGGAGTTCGGACTCTGAATTCTCATGAATTAGGACTCTGAACTCTTCTGAGTTATGACTTCGAATTATTTGAATTCAGACACCGAACTCTTCTGAGTTATGACTCTGAATTCTCTGAATTCTGACTCTGAACTCTTTCGAGTTCTGACATCGAATTCTTATGAATTCGGACTCCGAACTCTTCTGAGTTCTGACTCTGAGTTCTTTGAATTCATATTCCAAACTATTCTAATTTCTGACACTGAATTCTCATGAACTCTCACTCCAAACATTGTATGTTTAGTATCCGAATTATTGTGAATCCAGATTCAAAATTTCCTTGAAATTCATACTCTAAAATTCAATAGAGTCCAGGTTTGGAATTCCTTAGAAAATAGAATCTGAATATCCTTGTATTATAGACTCCAAATTATTTTTTGGTTAGACTCTAAACATTTATTTTATTACATTCTGAATATTGGATTTTGGTTATGTAACCATATTTTTTGTTACAATTTTTTTTTTGTTATAAAACAATGTCGTGAATTTAGATATTAACTAAACATTGTTTGAGTGACATGAGTATAGGTCCCTCCAAAATTTATAGAAAAATATGACTATTTGAGGATAGAGCAGAGTGTTGAAGCTGTTCCTATAAATAAGAGCTCATTTAAAAGAGATCAACACTATTCTAAGACTCTAGAGATTACATGAAGATGAAGTGATTTCTAGAGAGAGACTTTAATTTCTTCGTGCGTACTAAACTTCTTCTTCAATTTTTCTTGGTGCGAATCTAAATGTTGCTGAGTACATTCGAGGGATTCCGAGGATTGAAACACAGAGGTTCCGACTACCTTGAAGTTGAGGACATCCTTGCTGAGAATGACAGAGGTGCCGACTACCTTGATGTTGCGGGCTTGTGGGGATAGCAAGGCAGAATCTGATCTTCGTATCGAGGGTTTACCCAGGTATGGGTAAGACAGACTTTCTTGATGTATAAATCAAGGGACCATTGTCCAAGGTTGTTGGATACCCTTCTATTTAGTTACAATATTTAATACTTCTCACTTGTCTTGTAACATGTTTTCCGCTACATTTTATTTGTTAAGGAATGTATAATTATCTTATACTTCCTTATACTTGTACTCTGATTTATTAAGATTCTATATGATTTAAGGTAGAATCATTATCTTTGTAAACTTTCATTAGGTTTAATTTTCCACAACAGTTTTTCAGGATCCACATTATCAGAATCATATTACCGGAATCTAGAACATTTGTAGACAATAGGGTTTGTGAATTACATTTTTTAGCCATGTTAAACATAACCATCTTCAAAAGATCCAAAGGAGTATTTTAAAGTGTACAATTGACCCATCACTAGTATTTTGATCATCACTAGATACTACATACAGTATCTATATTATTTAGATCCTAAATTTGGGGTTATAGAGTTTATCATTCTTCACATACCTTCCCAACATACCTTACGTACTAGCAAGATTTATTTCACGACTCAATATTTTGATGTTTAAACATTATGTTCATGTTTTTAGGTTCTAATGTTTATGGTTTGTTTTTTATTCTCCATGCATACCCTTACTGAGCATTTGATCTCACCCTTTTGACGTTTTCTTTTCCCCATGATATAAAGGATGGGTTTAGGTAGAAAAAAGGGAAGATCTGTCTAAGAGATGTTGAAGATCTTTCTCTATGATTTGAATATTATGATCTGAGTTTCCAAAGACACTAAACTAATACAGTCATAGGGAATATATTTGTGTAATGTATTATGTTTTCCCCAAAATTAATGTAATGTCCATGTATGTCATGCTTTGGTTCTCTATAGATGGTATCCGAGCGATGGTTTGGTTACCCTTTGGAAACTAGGATGTGAAAACATTATTGATATCCATAGAGATATTTCTATGATATGTCTAGTGATGTTCGTAAGGTTATGTATAAGTATAAGTTACAATTGAAGAATTATGATAACTATTATGAAAAACCTATGATTAAACCTAAGATGTTAGAGATCGAACATACTCTCCCTTGATTATGTTGTGTTCCTAGTATGATTTTTGCCTCTCACACTATTCTTTTCGGGTTTTAGAAAATGGCTGGAAACAAGAAGATTCATGTTAATGGAGAATATGATGGACAATGTAATGATATTCTTCATGAGAAACCAAATGAAACGGGATTTGGAAGTCCAAAAATATTTACTATGCCTAATCAGAAATCTCATAATATGATCAATAATCTCAACTTTTTTAAGTTTTCTGACTCATCTAATAAGATAAAGATAGAGTTTCATGATGAACATAGAGTAAAGAATGTTCAAATTCCCTCAGGTAAATCATGTGGGAAGAGGTATCAATGAGAATGTTTCAAAGGAATTATAAGAGGATTTCGGTTTTGAATATAGGACATAATGCCAGTAATTAAAAATGAAGAGTTTCAGTTCACACAATGAACAAGGATAATGGTATTTCTAAGACATCAACAAAGTTTAAATATTTTAAATGTGTAATGTATGGGCATTATGCAAACAAATACCCTGAGGGAAAATCTCATGATGAGAATAATCATGGTCAAATGGGTATTATTTATGTTGATGAGGATGAAGAAACTACAAATGATATATGATATGAAAGAATTTTTGAGGAATAAAATGATGAAGCTAGGTTGATGTTTTAAGAAGGTAGTGGAATGATTGTATGTTTATCAAGAGTAATGTTGTATATGTAATTTAATGGTACTATGGAATAAAGAATAATCTAAGGACTGTTACACTATATTTTTTTCCTAATGTATTTGAATGTTTATGTTGAATGGTACCAGTAACCATGAAAGGTTATTCAGATATTTTGGGAAAGAAGAAGATATGCGCCTAATGAATGTATAAAGAGAAAATAATATGTTGGTTATTATTAATGAGCTCCTGATTGATATAAGGACAGTGTGACATCATTATTTGAGTATATAGAATTTTTGGGATTTTGGTATGTGGAAAGAGTTAACTTTTGACTGTATTCATGTTTTTACTAAGGTTTTATGGTAATTCAAGTTCAAATAATACATTATTAAGGTATTCACGTGTTTTCAATGTAACCAACAAGATATATGTTATGATATATGGGGGAAAAATGATGTAATTCACATGCTTCATATATGACCTTTCTAATAACCATTTTTTTATATTGTGAGTTTGGACAAGAGTATTTTGGATAAGCCTAACAGTTGGAATGGATTAAGTTGGAAATCAGATAGTATTGTTTACTGCTAAAAAATTTTTTCGATATTATTTCTGAAATGTTATAATGGGGTGTTTTTAGAAAAACAAAAACTCGTTGGATGGTTGAAAACCTGTCGCTTCAAACAAGGATGTAGGAGTCGAACCCACAACTAAACTCTGATAGGCCTTTATCGCCTACCACTGGCCTACATGAAGTCCTTAGTATGTAGAAATTAGTTTTGTTTTATTTAGAAGTATGATAGATGGTGTATAAATCTGTTTTAGGAACCATATACAATTAATCTCACCAAATGCGGACTTATGTATATTTAATAACTTTTTCTAACCTTTTGATTGAGACAGATGGAATGTCCCATCATTCTATCACATGATCTGCTAACACTTCACAAATAAAAATTTCAACATCAATTCATTAAGATATGAAGTATAAATTGTTGAAGGAAATACCAACTGTGAAATTGTACCAAAATCAATAAGTATTTCTTCTAATTCAATATTTTCAAATTTATAGAAAGGATCTTGAAAACCAATTTTTTTTCCTTGTACCCTAATATCCGATGAATTAGATGGTACTTTAGATCTTCAAAATTTTATGGCTTTGTGATTTCTGGATTTTTCATAGCCAAGTTCTCTACCACTATCCACTAGAACATGATGGTTAGATTTCTCTTCCATACCCATATTTTCACCTATATTATCATATGTGGAAACCCAGTGCTGAGTTACTTTGGGTGACCATTGTGTTTCAAACTATACTTTTTAAAATTATGTTTTAGTATTACCTTCTTCAATTTGGGTTTCTATGAAATAAACTTTCAAGTACTAAACAATTTATAACCTCGACAAATTTCAAGGGAAAATTTCATTTTAAGGGGTGTAGAATGTAAGAGCCTGAGATTTTATGAGGAATATTATTTTTAATTTCATTGATGTATTATGTTTCGTGCAACACCAAGATTATATTGCGCTATATACAACACCGTATTAGCTTTTAGTATACACAAACACTATTCATGAATTGTGGTGCATGCAAGAGTGACCTTCCTAAATAGCCGGTGTTGTACGTAATACCGAGTTTCACTAAACAACGATATATTGTTATAAAATTATAATGAACTAGACATTTTCAATAGTATTTACCACATTTTTAATTTTATAAAATTACCTATCATCTTACATATTTTCTAGAACATGGTATGAGAACAAAATTAATTTTTCGGATAAAATTAGTATATTTTTCAAAAAAAGCAGTTTTGTCGCCTTTTAATGGTGAACCCATTTTAAATATAATTTTTGACAAGTTTATAAGTTCAATTTGACAATGTAAAAATCTTCTTTGAAATAAGGATATATAAATTTATGTTGGATAAAATTTTGACATTATTCGGATAACCATCATATTTTGACGAATATTAAAAATACGCTAAATTTTAATCAAAAACAATTTTTTAATCAAGATTATTTATATGGTTAAATTACTATATTGAATGGTTTTAATGTATAAATAGAATAAATTTTTACCATTTAATATTATTTATGTTATTATAATTAATTGTACACTGAATTCATAGGTAATAATATTTCAATATTTTGCAATGTTTTAACTTTTAGAACCCGTTTTCTCAAATAATGGATTAATTTTTAATTAAATACATAATATTATATGTTTTGAATTTCATAAAAGTTATTCCATATTTGGAATCATTAGGTCCAAATTTTATTAATAGGATACTTTTTATTTTTAGACATTATGAATAGTAACTATGGTAAATTTTATTTACTACAGTTAAACGTAAATCAGGTAATTAAGGGTAAAAATTATATTATAAAGTTACCCTAACACTTGTATTAATATAATTGGAAGATTTTATTTCTTCATAAAATATAATTGGGTCAAAATAGTTTCTTTTTTAACCCACGTAGATGTGATTAAGACCTTTAATTTATTTTATTTAATGAATGTGAAATATGCCTTACTCAAACATTAATAATTAATGTATTTTTAATATAAGGTTAAACAGAATATAAATTAAATAATAAATATTCATTTGAAGGAAAAATTATTTTTCTTCATCATGGTAATTTATTTGTGATTTTTTAGAAATATATAATTACCTTAATTTCTTATACATTAATGATGCAGAAATTATTCATTTAATGAAATATCAATAATATCATTTTTTATTAAAATAATAATACCCATCAAAAAGGCCAGAAATTTGACCAAAAATTTTTGGTCCCGTATATATATATACCATAGGCAGCCAAGGGTATACCTTTGGACCATTTAGAGCATTAAAAAATATATTATGACATTTATATTATTTTATTTTAAATGATGTCAATGTTGTCACCTTCATACTTCAATAAAGATAATATTTTAATAGTTTGCTGTTTTAGAAGATTAATTCGTTTAAAATTTTTCTTATTAAATATATTAGATTTATATTAATCATATTATTTTATTTTTAATTTTTATACAAAAATATGTATATTAAATAATCATACAAAATTTTGTAGTAATTATTTTATTAAGAGAAATATCAAATAATTGGTTTTAAAAAATATTAAAATAAATATTAAATGAACTAATTAATTTGCTCCACAAATTTTTTTATATAAATATTAAATTATATAAATCTATAAAATATTTTAGTTCAAACATTTATTCTATGTGGATTTTATTTAATTTCAAATAAATGAATAGTGTAAAAATTAACACTATTGATATTTTATAAAAATAACATATTATTAAATTGTTTAAAAATCAGTAAAATATTTAAAAATTATAAATTGAAATATATATGGTCAGAAATTTCATAAAGTATCCAATTATGGACAATTTAGAACACATGAGTAATTATTTTTAACAATTTAAAAGTTAGAAATTAATTACCACAAATAAGATTAAATAAATTAAATATGGATAAATAAAATTGATAAGGTTTAAAATAATTTTCCAACATGACTAAATTTTATTGTATGATGATATTACAACTCTATCGCATCTAATATTCCAATTTGAGTCATTTTGGATGTTTTTAAATGGTTTTATAGTTTTTTATCAATTAATATTTTTGAGGTATCCAAAAGTGCTCTTCTCCTCTCTTATAAAAGGGTACCTCCTCCCTCTTCTATTCACTCCATTTTATTCCTTCAATCCATTCCAAAAAATACCAATTCTTCTTCTCAACATCTATAGTTATATTATAGAGGTTCTGATCTTCTCAAATGCCAACTCTAGTGCCCTAAAAGTGTGTTTAAAAGAGGCACGTCGAGGAAGAGGTAATCTCTTCTACCGATACTTTTGAGTTTCATTCTTCTTCTACAACCTATTATTTTGTTGTTTAATCATAAATTTATAACATCAGTATCAATAATATACTAATATTATATTATAAATATGAAACAAACCTATTTCACAATATATCCATCCTACGAAAAATGAAATCATCGCGCATGCGTACGTACGACCTACTATCTCTAGGCCGTGGTGTAATCTATTTTTCAAAACCATCCTTCTTGGATGGGTATAATAATGGAATAAATAATTATATATGATTATTACATCATCATACTGATTCTTTGATATTATATCATCCACTCTAATTCCATTCAATAATAATGGGAATCATATCGTCGCTCGTGCGTACCTACGGATTATCGTCTCCTCAACATGATGAGATTCATTCTCCATGGTAACAATTCCAAAATGATTATAAAGTATCTATAATAAATAATAATGAAATATATGACATAATAATGTTTCTGGATTTATGTATATGTTATTTATTTACATTCATTCAATTTAATAAGGAAATGAAAATAGTGTTAATGCGTACATACGACCTACCGTCTCCATGAATGATGTATTTCATTCCATTTATCGATCTATTTTATATATTTATATAAAGCATATATATCTTATATAAATCATTCTTTACATTCTAGAAATATGTAATCAGGATCTATGTAATCATATCAATAATTACAAGTCAAAACATGTATGATAAATTAAATGATTTTTCCAAAAACACTAATTTATCATGGAATTGACTAATGAACGGGTTATATAAAGTCGTAAGTGATTCATATATGATATCATAAATATTATTATGGTTATGTTAAAAGTTAATAATATTTATAAACCCACTATACATGAGTTTCAGACACATATGGAAGAAATTGGATCTATGGTAATAAAAAATTATTCAAATCTCGTTCTTATTCAAGATTGATTATTCGTAAGTATTTACTGGGGTTATGTTTATCATCCATGTCCATATTTTCTCAAAATGATTTTATAAAATTTTTTAAGTCATTTTTACCCCTATTTTGACTTTTACCACAATATATGGAAGGAATATTTCTTTTCTTTACCATACGAGGTACTTTTTTGACTTTTCTAGAAAAAGTACGAGGAGAATGTTTTTTAACTTATACTATGTGTGTGGATTCTTGTAGTTTTATAATGCACTATTTTAATGAATATTCCACTACACGATTTCATGATTATTTTTAAAAAAATCATTTTCTTTTATAATTTCATGGCATTTTGTGTAGAGAAAATGATTTTGATTAAGAAAGGATATTTTCCTCAAGAATTTATTTCAATGGTTTTATTAAAACTATTATCCATCATAGATGAAATTATTTAGTATGTTCTTGATTCATGTATATTTTCTCTATTATTTACATGGTTTGATATTTTATGATGAAATAATATCCATTTCCTTTATATGGATTATGTCATGATGGGATTATGTTTATGAAACCCACATTATTCTTTTGGTTATGATGAATTTTTTATATTTCTTTTGTGGAACATGAAAGAATGATTTAATTATGAGATGGGTGGGACCTATATCTCCCTCCAATGTATTGGTAAAAAATTTATATCTCATGAGATATACATTGATAGAACAACAATTAAATCTGGTTCAGTATTACAGGGCTAGAACCACAAGTAAACCCGGTTCAGTAATGGACTCTATCAACTATGATGGTCTTGGAAGCAATGCCTTGGATACTATGGGAATAATATCATGTGCTTAAGGGTTTTACAAATTTTCATGTTTTATTCCCATTCTATTTTATCATGATTTATATTCCTTTGTGATCTATTCCTTACATACTAGCATGATTTATTTCATGACTCATGGTTTTTGAATTTTAAACATTATGTTCATGTTTTTAAGTTCAAATGTATATGGTTTGTTTTATTTTTTCCCTGCTTACCCTTATTGAGCATTTGAGATCTCCCTTTTTAAATGTTCTTTTCCCCTGGATATAAAAAAAGGATTTAGTTTGAAATAAAGGGAATATGTTTATGAGAGATATTTAAGATCATTCACCATTATTAGAATATTATGTTCTATGTTTACAAAGACACTAAACTAATATGTTCTTTGGGCATCTGTATGTGTCATGTATTAATTTTTCCGCAAAGGTACTGTAATGTCCATATATGTAATGATTTGGGTCTCTACATTGTGGCTCTATCCTGGCTCACCAAAATAGTAGCTGGAAAACATGATAGAAAGATTATGCCATCATTAATAGTGTTATCTTCTTTAGAATAAGTTTTTTGTGGCACCCGTGGTTTGACTGAAATTTTTCCAGATCTAATAGCATGGTTTAAGCTCAATTTTTCAACACCTCTTATGTGGTCGAAATCATCTTTCTGTTATATTCAGGGATCTGGCCTAAAAATAAATTATCACGAATATTCAATATTATGATCACTTGAAAACATTGCTGATGTGTATCCATTTAAAACTCCCTAACTCTAATAACACTTGTTAGGACAATGTAGTATTGTGGAAATAGAATAAAACACACAAAAGAAATAAAAATGAATGAACTCCGAGTTTTATCATTATTCAACAAGATGCCTACATCCAAAAGATAGGGGTATTCCATATTGTTGATCTCTTCTCTAGATCAAACAATATAGGATCACAATGATTATCCCTATTATAGATGTATTTTCTAAAATTATACAAATTTTGGGATTTAATCCCATTTTTAATATTGAGGAAAACCCATTTTTGTCTTCTTTTTTTGTGCAGCTCAACTACCCATAATGACTTTCTTACTGTTAGCTATTGTCCACCATGATTCACCCCAAAATAGACACCATGTTTTTCTATTTTATAAAAATGGAATCCCCTATTGATTTCTCCCATATTGTGAGTGGCACCCACTGAAACCATTATTTATACAATGTAGAGGAAACAATTATGAGATGCATTAACAATTGGAAGAATCATTTTCTCTAACTTGGGTATGAATTTCCTTTTTTAATTTTTTATTATCCTCCATTCCTTTGGACATTTTATCTATCCTAAATTTTTATCATGTGGGTATTAAATATATTTAAGAATACAGTTTCTCCTTCATATGGCATTCACATTTTGATGGTAAGTACAACTAGGATTCCTATTCGGGGATAGACAGACAATTTAAGGATGGAGGAATCAACCTGAGGACCATCCCTGAATCTATGTAGAATTTATATATGATATTGTAATAGGAGGATTTAATGGGACTCACACTCTAGGATATATTTTGTGCACAATTGTAATGGAGGGACTTTGTTGATACTAAGGGGAATGTCTCTTTATTGTCACATCTTGATTCTTTATATCCTGCACATTGGATAATTTGTCTTGGAGATATCATTTTTTGGGAAGCCAACTGGTTTAGTCTCAAACTTGGATTGACGTGTTTCTTGACCTTATATCATACAATCAATCATGCATAGAAATGTCCCAATCTTATCAATGAGATCCTCAACAACAACAACAATAATTTTTTAATATCATTTAGTTGTATTCTGAAAAGGATCTACTAACAGTTAAAGGATATTCTTTTTGGGTTTTATTATCCAAGGAAAATCTATGGATTTTTCATGTTTCTATCACATGTAAACACAATAGAGTCCATATATAGTCCATGTAGATTTTTATGAGGTTAAATGTCATGTTATTTAATGTTTTAAACCAATCCTTGACCATATATGATGCAATTAAGAATAAGTGTATCCATTTTGAAACATTATCTATTTTTGTTGCACAAATCATCAAGTGGAAATGGTGTCTCGATTATTCATTGATGTGGAATTCTGTATGGTATTCTATGTATATGTTTTCATGAATGATGAATCAGGGTAATTGAATTGGTATTTTTCATCACTATTGGTTCCAAAATAGAGAGAAAACCCCCATGACAGTTATGGAGCAGTCCATCCTTTTGGATACAAGGTGATGATTTATCTAGACCTTTATGAAAAAGGCAGAACGGATTATTTTCGTGTTCTACAAAAGAGATTAAGTGTCTAGAAGTTGAATCCATACATTTGGCATAATTTTTTTGAGAAATTGGTATCGTTATCTTTCCCTTATTGATATTCTAGAAAATAGTTCCTCTTAACTATTCACCATCAAGGATCTGTCCCATGTATTGTAGGAATTATGGAAACCTCCTTCATTTAGTGTTAAAATAAATGTGGATGGATCTTATATTTTGTGTGTGTTACATGTTTTTCATGCGTATATTTTATGGTATTGATTTTTTTAATTATTTTATTATTATTTTTAATTATTAACGGATATATTTTACTTCTATTTTATGCATGGAAATATTTACTCATTGGGAAAGGAATGAATAGTGGCATTACAATGGTTTTTTGGGGAATGTAGCACAACTAGAATACTGGTGGATATCACTTTCCGATCATATATTTAATTACATGAAAAGAATTCATCTGGAATCTACTTCCACTTAGGACAAGTTGTGACACCATTACATGATGTGAAAAAAGTTACATGTCATGTATTACAATTAAACGCCATCATTATTTTTAAGTTGTGTTTTTTGAAGTGATATACGGAAATTTTTGTAGCTTGTATATTTAAATATTAAACATCATGAAACTCTATTACATGATGTTACACCATTGTGATTTTGAATAAATGATGACTTCTCAGAAAGGGGTTGAATAAAATTCTATTATATTCAAGCCACAATAGTAGAAAAAGGGAATTCTCGGAAAATAGGAAGAATAACGATGTTGGCGACCAAGTGAAAAACTGGAAGTGACACTACGGAGCCTAGCTTCACGACTTCTCTTCACCACTATTTTTTCATGGGTATATCTGTTGCTCAATCTCATCATGATTATCATTAGTGAGTAGTTTTATTTCATTTCTGGTGATGTGATTGTAAGGAGGTGTGCTATTTTGGTCCTTCATATTTATTATTATTTTTTTGAAAGCTGTTAATTTTTCTATCAATTCCATTCTTTTTTATTTTTTCAATTTCATGACCATTTCATATTTTTTTAGGATTTATAATTTATTACATTAAATAATTTTCATGTTTTGAAAATTTATATTTTTTAATCTATGTTGGTTATGTTTAAACACGGTTTTCTTTTTCCTATTTCTATTATTAAAACCATAAGATGATCATTCCAACAATGTAATTACATTATTAGAGCAGGATAACAAGAACAAGGATTTTTGCTGGCCCAATTCTGACCCCAATCTTGAATAAAACCAATATCAATTAAATCCATAAACCCCCAACCTGAAAATCACTGAACCTGGCATGCCACTCAGCCAAATTTTAAAACCCAATATTTGATTCTATTTTTTTCATTTATAAAAGAAATAAAAAATGTAATTTTTTGTTTCATTATTTTATTTTAAACTTATGGAGCATCCCTATGTGTTCAGAACATTGGCTGACAAAGAAAGTATTTTTAATTAGATTGTTTGAGATTGATAAATTAATAAATTTTTATAGATATTTTTGAATTTAACAATTCTCTATAGGTTTTAAAGGAGTTAGGCATAGAGGTGGAAGTTACTACAACTTTAGAGGCAAGTATATTCCCTAATTTTATTTTCTTTCTGAATTGGAGATTCCTTCATGGTGGTTTCTTTAGCGATGATTTAGTTCATTGACATTTTTTGAACTAGAAATTTTTAGTCGATTACAATCAAAACCAACTCTATGGAATTTTTTAATTAAATTTATAATAATATCTTCAATACCTAGTCCATTACAAATCATATCACTCATTTTATATTTCAAATCACTATACAGATAAACATTTTACATAAATTGAATGAGGGAAATCATGTTACTGAATCCCTCAATATATGAGAATCTCAAGATTACATGTTCTTTTCTATAATAGTGTGGGTAACCTTTCCCAAGAGTACATGTACATGATTATCAAGGATTATATTGGGCTTAAATTTATTAGACCCCCTCGATTCACTCTCTCTTATATGGGGTTATCTAGGATTTTCTCTTCTTTTAATGAAATAAAAAAATTTATCTTTCATTGGAAACAAGATTAATAAGAAAAAACAATACATATAAATAAATAATATAATTTTGTGCATAGAATTTTTATTCCATAAATGTTTCATAAACTTTGGTGATTTCCATAATTAATTATAAAATAAAAAAAATTGATTTTTTGAGTCATATGTTTCTGCCAAAAACAAATTTTTTAGAAAAAAAATTTGTTATAAGTAAATTTTAATATAAGGAATTCAAAAAGGACTATTTTTTTTAAAAAATATGGATAAAAAATATAAATATATTTTTTAAATGGAAAAAAATATAATGAAAATAACATTTCTAACTGATTTTTTACCATAATAATTGAAATTAAATATCTTCCTTATAATGGAAGTAACTTTAATACAATTTCCATGTTAGTTTTTATTTTATATTTTTCAATAGTGTTCAAATAATATATATATATATATATATATTTTATATATTTTATCAACTTGTTATGATTTCTATTAAGAATACAATAATTTTAAATAGGCCAATAATTTTGGGTCATTATAATATAATCCAATTAATATAACATGTTCCTTGTTTTTTTATTATATTAAATAAAACAATTTTTGTAGATTTTCTATTTTAACATCTTGATGTTCCCACATAGCTTCCTAAAACATGTAAATACTCTAACTACATTTAATATATGGGTCGGCGTGATCCCTAACACCATCACTCTATAATTGTGGATTTCCATTGGTCGATCCTTATTTAAGATTTCATCATGCAATTACATGGCTTCTGAGCAAAGAACATATCAATATATTGATATTTAGTTTCTTCAATGTGATACATTGAAAAAATTATTCACTTGGGAGAGGTTAGAAGTATGTGATAAGTGACAGCCTATGAAAATGACATGATCATGTATCTCAATTACATTGATGTATCTACAGCTGTGATTAACTTTGTTCCAAGTCCTCATAACCCGTTTCTAAGGATATAACCACAAGAAAAAATTTCCAGTAACCTTAAACATTAGATATAAACAAGATGAATATGAATAACACTATTTTTCACTATTTTATTGTATAATGTGCCTCTATATGGATTAAATGTTCTCTTCTATTACATAAGCAAGGCCATGATCTACCAGTTTCCATTCTCCAACACCCCTACAAGAAAGAGTCCGACATATATTCCCATAAAGAGTGTCATTTAGTGAAATATATAAACTATAATTTGAAATGTATCTATACAAGTACTCTTACAAGAGTTGTATTGATCCAAATTTCTATTGAACTCCATAAAATGTGATATCAAAAAATCATATAGAGTTTAAATAGTCCTGACTGACTGACCATCTATATTGGAATGATAAGAATTAATGAAACTCTATATTATCTCCAAATACATCGGATGAATTTCACATAACCTCCATATAATCAACATATCCTAAAGATATATAAAATAGATTGGAACACTATAGAAACATACCACTTACCATATATATATATATATATTATGGTGATATATTCAAGATAGATTTTTTTGATATAAATAAAATATACTGATATTATTTGGAGAATAATAAAAACCAAAATAAATTAATCGTTATTATACATTTTAAGGAGTCCTATCATGAAATCCATGGTAAATTTTTACCATTTTGATAACAATATGGTTAATAGTTATAATGAACCCTTAGAGTTATATCATTAATGCTTGTCGTATTTTAATTTCAAGAATTGAGATATGAATTATACAATTAAACCAATTATTTTATTTGAAAAAAGGTATTTCATTAGATATTTATAAATATTAATGGCCCTTAAATGACTACATAAGAATAAAAATGACTATATTCAGATATTCCATAATTAGTAGTTATTCTGACTAGAAATTTATATGTTTTTTAAATATTGTAACTAAACCGATATTATTTTTGTGATATTAAATATTTGATACCTTTTTTGTATTTATACCATCATTACAGGCTTCATGATTCCATTAATACTTCATGACTAATCCATTAAAAATTCATGAATCTTGTATCTCTTTATGCTATCGTTATGGATAACATAGAAGAATATTTCAAACATAATGTATTTTCTAGCTTCTCTATAAGGACCCTGCCTTAAAACATTACATAACCATGAATTAAATGAATCATTAACATTGAGAATATTTTCAGGATTATATTTTTAGATAATTAGACTATAACTATTACATATCACCTTGATAATTACATGTAGACACTACTACTCCGTATCTATTTTTTTTATAAAATAAAAACACTTAAAAAGAATCATGTCTTGTTATGTTTTAGACTGCATGACTTTTCCTTGATCCCATCCTTAACAATATTCATTTTTAAGTCTTGTGGAAAACATTTCAAAAACATGGGATGAGTATAAAAAACTCAGTAAGGGTTAAAAAATAAAGCAAGGAAACATTAACCCATCAATAAATAAAAATCAATGAAACCATACTTTTTAGTCATAACGTACATCATGAATCATAATATTTATGATTAACATATAGAAATCATAAATCAAAAATGTATCTTGTGGCATCCATATCATACTTACATTATTGTTATCACAACTACATAGGGAGTTACGTTTGGAATACCCATCACAATAAATTCCCTAAATCTCATTAGATAAATATTAATGTTTACCTCCTTCAAGTTACCCAATGCATTGAAGAGCTATCTCGGGCTCACCCACCCTAGGTTAATCATGTAACCAACTGTCTAAATAAAAAATTTCCAATATCATTAACATAATCATGACACATAACACAAGAATAAAGGGAGGATAACATTTCCACATTTCAATCACAATATAGAAAATCAATATATTGAAATAAACAATGCTTTGTCAAACCATTTTCCAAACCATTTAAAACATTTAATAAAGAGATTTTTGAATCCACGTATCCCATATCACATTGAATCTATTAAGTGAATTATCATTTGAAAACATTAATGTCCATATAAAAAAATCCTAAAAACAATTTTGAAAACAAGGTCATTATTGATAAATATTTATAAGAATAAATATTCAAAACATTTAAAATGATATTTTAGTTAAATAGATTTTAAAAAATGGGAGACGCTTGAAACAAAGAATCGAGGAATAACATTTAATCAGAATGATATAATATCATGAGAATAAATGAATTAATGATATAATATGCCAATTTATAGTATATACACCATATAATATTGAATTGGTGAATAAAAATAATGAAGTCTCAATGATATCTAAATAGAGATGAAATCCTTTCTGAAAAAATTTATCCGTAAATTAAGGTTAAATATATTACAAAACAATTTGTGAAAAATATAAATACACTCAATATGATTGGTTATTTAGGGTAAATAAATCAAAAGACATTCACACATGTTCTTTTTAAGACAAAACCAATGATTTGGATATTTAACTCAATGAATGGAAATTGAGTTAAAATTACTCTTATCAAGTTCATATCGATGAATTGAGAATTTATAAATGGAGTGACTATGTGTATCAAAAGTATATCCACACAAAGGGAAGTTGAAATTAAAACATAAATAAATAAATAGTGATTCCAAAGATATTCATATTAGGAAATAATTAAGAATTAGAAGATTAACCAAAGGAATGGAAATTGGGTAAAAAAGTTCCCTTACCGATTTGGTAACTTACGAAACATACACCACACGAAATTAGGATCATACAATGAAGATGTAAATACCCATATATTAATGTATATTACACAATTAATGCAATCATGGGTAGTACATACACCACATAAAAGAAAGAATTTCAAATATATAATGAATCTCATGGGAATAAAAAGTGAGATGAAACCCCATTACCACGTTATAATCAATCAAGTCGTATATCAAAAGTTAATAACCAAAAAAATTATCATAAAATACCAACAATATCATTATAATCATGATAATATATATCAAATGGTATTACAAAATACACCACATGCAATAAATATGTGGTGAACAAAAGAAATTCCACACAATTAAAAGTTAGATTAGAAACCCCTTACCTCATGTCTGACAAGACCCGTTCGTTCTTTAATCTACTGAATAATAAGCTAAAGTTAACATCTACTTGCTTAAGAAAATTTTTCAAGATTATTATTTATTTTATATCACTTATTACCATGTTATAAACATCATGAAGTCATTTAAGTAAATAATGGTCATTTTGTCAATATATGGTACTTGAGTAAAAAATGATATTCTTATAATTACAAGTTGTTCATGTGGTCAAAAGTCCATGATCTCTTGGATGATATTCATCATTTCATGGGGTAGTAGTTCACCGTCCAAATAAACAATATTTTCTTTAACCATTAGATGGAGGGGTGTGTAAGTATTGTTCGAACCCATCTCATAAAAACAACCTATTATATCAAGGATGCTGGCGTTGTTATAAAATAATGGAATAAAAATAGTTTTTGGGGTTGGAGAAGTAAAATAAAACCATAGAACATAAGACAAGACGTTACATTTAAATCAGGTATCTCCCTTGGGTTTCAACCAAAAGGTTTAATTGAATTGCCTTCTGACTAAGAGAAGTCTTTTAATAAGAGGAGTGGGATTTAGGGATCTTAATTGGGAAAAGGTTGGACGGGTCATGGGGCTTGAGAATTGTGAATAATGGGATATAAGTGATGTATTTTTATAAGAGATAGGAGTGGATCTTAAAGAATGTTTAAAAATATTATTTTATTATATAATTATTTTTAGTTTCTAAATGTCATAAACTAATTAAAGTTGAAGATACGATGACTCATGATTAAAATAAAATAATCTAATAAGAATTTGACATATTTTGGATATTGTTTTAATGTTTATAATCATATTTATTTGGAATCATTAATTAATGAGGTAATAACTGCATCATTATTGTGTCATTATTATTTTTATTTACTTGAAGTATAATAATTATAAAAAATTATCAAGATGTTTGAAAAAATTATATCCTTCAAATGAATATTTATAGTCGATGAGATAACTTATATAAACCCATAGAAGAATTGATTTACTATATTTAAGTCATGTTTGACTGTACTTTAAATTAATTAATATAAAGTTTCATTATCACTCCCAAGTCACTCTATGGGGACCCAAAATTGACCCAAGTATGCCCATGGTCAGAAATGTATCAACCAATAGAATTAATACACATCTTAGGGTTATTTATTATTGTTTTATTAATATATTTCTAACATTATTTACATGATTTAACTGTTAACCATGGTAAATAAAATTTTTACTGAAGTAAATATTCATAATGTCTAAAAATAAAGGTTACCTATTTAAAATATTTGTACATCCTAATTCAAAATATGAAATCTATTTTTTCCAAATTCAAAAAAAGAGTAGTGGTAGAATTTAGATTAAAATTAATTCCTTCTTTCCAAATAAAAATCGTGATTTCATGAAATATTAATTATCAATAGATTAACAATTATTTAGGTCCAATTTTAATGTGAAATTACTTCTAATGATCAACATTAGGTTAAATAGTAAAAGCATAATATAATTACAATTTAAAACCAATTAAAACGATAATCTTATGTAATAAATAAATTAGATTAATAGGTTTTTTTTTGAATTAAAATACAATATTTTTCCCTATTCATTTAAAAATATATTTTATCAAAAAAATTCCAAAAATTTACCCAAGGTAAATTGTGATGTCCTAGTAACACCCCAGGATTTTATAAGATATATTATTTTTAAATTATTTCATATCTTCTATTTTACGCTACACCGAGATTATCTTGTGCTATACGCAACACTGTATTAGCTTGCATTATACACAACACTAATGTTGGATCGTGTTACTCACAATTTCAAGTTTGTTGGATAGTAGTTATTCTATGCAACATTGAGTGTATATATATATATATATTTATTCAATTTATAAATGAAATATGGTTGGATTCTGTTATACGTAACAACAAAGGAGTCTTTCACTAAACGCAACCCTGACTTGGATTGCGTTACACGCAATCACGACCTTCCTCGATAGCGTGTGTAGTACGCAATGTCGGGTTTCACTAAACAACAATATATTATTAAAATATAATTATGGACTAGCCGCTATGAATATTATTAACTACATATTGAAATTTATAACATTATTATTTATCTTACACATTTTATATAACATGGTATTTGAACAAAATAATTTTTTTGAGTAAAATAAGTATTTTTTAAAAAATACAGTTTTGCCGCCTTTTGATGGTGCACCCACATTAAATCTAGTTTTTGACAGGTTCATAATTTCAATTTGAAAAAATAAAATTCTTCTTTGGAATCAGGATATAAAAATTTACTTTGGATAAATTTTTCATATTATTCTGAAAAATTTCATATTTTAATGAATAGTAAAATCACGCTATATTTTAATTTAAAAAAACTTTTTTCATGTTAATAATTTGTACTGTTAAATTATAATTTTTAATGAATTTAAAATATAAATAGATTACATTTTTACCATTTAATATAATTTATTTCATTATCATTGATTTTACATTGAATTCATAGGTAATATCATTTCAATGTTTTGCAATGATTTTACTTTCAAAACCCATTTTCTTAACAACAGGATTAATTTTTAATTAATTACTGCAACTTTTGTGTTTTGAGTTTTTAAAAATGGATTCCATATTTGAATTCAGTGGGTCCAAATTATGTTAATAGGTTACATTTATTTTTTTGATATTTTGAATAGTAATTATGGTAATTTTTATTTACTTCAGTTAAAGGTAAATCGTGTAATTAAGGGTAAAAACAAGATTATAAAATTAGCGTAACACAAGCCAAAATTATATTTTATGACTAAAGGTCGACCCATATCACCTAAAGGTCGGATTAGATTAATTTTATGGACTTTTGACCATGAAAATAATTTAATTATTATTAAAATCAAAGAAAGTGACAATATGTCACTCTCTTAAATCTTATAAGTATAATAATTTTTATTTAGTGATAAAATTCATGAATCTTTGAACATGAATAGTCTCCTGAAATATAATAAACTTATCTACATCAAGTGAAATTATTTACAATTTTTAGGGATTAAATAATTATCATTAAAGGTGAGACAATAGTGATGCAGAAATTGTTTATTTAGTGAAAAATCAATAATATAGTTTTTATTAAAGCAATAGTTACCATAAATGGAAACACAATCCTGACCAAAACATATTGTTCAATTAAATGTATACCATAAGAATACAATGGTCGAATATTTGACCATTTTGAGCCTTATAAAAGCGATTACGACACTTATATTGTTTTATTTAAAATGATATCAAAGTTGTCACCTTCATAATTTAATAAAGATAAAATTTTAAAAGTGGGTTGTTTTAGAAAAAAAATTCAACTAAAAGTATTCTTATGAAATATATAATATTTATATTCAGCATAGTATTTTATTTGTAATCTTTATAAAAAAAATATGTATATTAAATAATTATACAAAAATGTTGTATTAATTATTTTATAAAGATAAATATCAAATAAATGATTTTAAAAGAATTATAATAAATAATATATGAAATAATTAATGAACTCCATTAATTTTCTAGATGAATATAAATTTCTAGTAATCTATTTAATAGGTTTTTTCGAAAATATATTCTCTGTGGATTTTGTTTAAATTCAAATAAATGAATTGTGTCAAAATTGACACTATTGATATATTATATTATTAAATTGTATAAAAATCACAAAAATATTTATTAGTTTCAAATTAAAATTTTTATAATCTAACATGTCATAGGATATGAATTTAGGTATAATTAACAAATTATAATATAGTATTTATAGCCATATAAAATTTATAAGATTATTACCAAAAATAAAATTAAATAGATTAAATAAGGATAAATCAAAATTATAAGGTTTAAAATAAAATCAAAACATGTATAAATTTAATTGGTTGAGGATATTACAACCCTGTATTATCTAATATCTAAATTTGAGTCACTTTAGAAGTTTTTATGTGTGGTTTGGGTTTATTATAAAATAGAATGTTAGAGGTTTCCAAAAGTGCCCCTCTCTTCCCTTATAAAAGCGAACCTCCTCCCTCTCCTCCTCACACCATTTTGAGCCTTGTAGATTGGTCAACCTCTGCCCATTTCACTTCCCCACTTCATTAAAAACCTTATAGAGGTATTGGTCTTCTCAAAAGACCAACTCTAGTTCCCTAAGAGGAAGTTCAAAGGAGGCACTTCAAGAAATAGGTAATACCTTCTACTGATATGTAATTATAAATATGAAATAACCCTATTTCACCTTCTATCCATCATAAGGAAAACAAAATCCCTATGTGTGCGTACGTACGTAATACCGTCTCCACGCTGTGGTGTTTTCTGTTTTTCCACCACTACCATACTTGGATGGGTATAATGTTGTAAAGAATAACTACATATGATTATTATAACATCATACTGATTCTATGATATTATATAATTCAGTCCAATTCAATTAAACAAATATTGGAATGATATCATCATTCGTGCATACATACGCATTACCGTCTCCATGACGCGATGAGATTCATTTTCCATGTTAACAATTAAAGAATAATTATAAAGTATATATAATAAGTATTCATGAAATATATGATATAATAATTTTAGTAGATTTATGTATATATATTTGTATGTCATCTACTTAATTCAATTCAATTCAATAAGGAAACGAAAAGAGAGTTCATGCGTCCGTACGACCTACCGTCTCCATGAACGGTGTATTTATTTCTATTTATGGATCTATTATATATATGTATATTCTGAATATATATTATATATAAATCATGTATTTTATTCTAGAATTATGTAAACATGATCCATGTAATCATATTAAAAATTAAAAGTCAAAACACGGACGATAAATAAAACGATTTTACCCAAAACAATTCTTTAACATGGAATTTACAAAATAACGGGTAATATAAACTAATAAGTGAACTATATATGATATCATAAGAATGAATATGATTATGTAATAAGTAAATGACATTATTTAAATCATTATACATGAGGTTCAGATACATACGAATCATATCGGACCTATGGTAAGGGATAATTATTCCAATCTCATTCTTATCCAAGATTGTTATTCATAAGTATTTACTGGGGTTATTGTTATCATCCATGTCCATGTTTTCTAAAATTGGTTTCATGTATGTTTAAAGTCCCTTTTACCCATTTTTCACTTTTACTACATGGTATGTAAGGAATATTTATTTCGTTTACCAGATGATGTTATTTTTGAATTTTCCGTTAAAAGTATGAGGAGAATGTTTTTTTAACTTACATGGTATGAATGGATTTTTATGTTTTTCATAACCCCTTATTTTCATGAAGCTTACTATACAAGATTTCATGACTATTTTCAAAAAAATACTTTTCTTTTAAAATTGCATGGAATTTTGTGAAATTAAAAATATTTTGAAAAAGAAAGGATATTTTCCTCAAGAATTAATTTCATGTGTTTTATCAAAACCATTTTTCATCTAATATGACTTTATTTCATTTGTGTATGCTTCAAGTATAATGTATCTATGATTTACATGGTTTAACTTTTCTTATTATGAAATTATATCCATTTGTTTTGTTTGGATTATGTTATGATGTAATGATATGAAACCCATTTTATTCGTTTGGTTATTATGAATGATGTATGTTTATTTTGTGGCACACGAAAGAATGATTTCATTAAAAGATGGGTGGGACCTATATCTCCCTAAAATTCATTGGGTAAAGATTTATATCTCATGATATAGACATGGTTGGAAAAGTATGTTAATCTGGTTTAGTGTTACAGGACTGGAACGAGGAGTGAACTCGATTCAGAAAGGAACTTTCTCCACTAAGATTGTCTTGGAAGCAATCCCTTGGCTACTATGGAAATAATATCATGTTCTTAATGGGTTTTCCCATGCTATTTTATCATTATTGATGTTCGTTTATGATATATGCCTTACGTACTTCCATGATTTATGTCTTTGCCCAAGATTTTGATGATTAGATTTTATGTACATGTTTTTTCATTAAAATGTTTATGGATTGGTTTATGTACTCTATGCTTTCCCTTAGTGATCATTTTAGCTCACCCTTTTTATGTTTTATTTTTCCTCGGATATAAATAAATGTTATCGATACGAAAACCAATGTGGATGATCTTTATGGGAGATGTTGACGATCTTTCACCACGAATAGAAGATTACGTTCCAAGTTTCCAAAGACACAAAACTATTATGGTCTTTTGGTGTCTATTTTTGTTATGTATTATGTATTTCGCAAGTGTAATGTAATTTCTATGTACATCATGCTTCATGCCTCTATATTTGGCATCAGAGGAATGGTTTAGTTAAGCATTGGAAACTAGGATGCGAAAAATTTAGTGAGATCCCTAGAGATATTTCTACGGTATGAATAGGGATGTCCCTATGGTTACGTATAAGTATAGGTTATAGTCCTAAGAATATAGTAATGATCATAGAATTAAACCTAGGATGTTAGATATTGAATGTAATCCCCCTTTATTATGTTTTTTTCCTAGCATGATTTTAGACTCTTACAATATTCTTTTTGGGTTTTAGATGATGGATGGAACCTGAAGGAACCATGTTGATCAATGTAATGGACAATGCAATGATTGTCCTCCTGAACAAACCAATGTTATGGGAGATGGAGTAAAAAATCTTATTCCTATACTTACACAAGCTATGAATCATTCTAGACTTCCAAATGAGGAGAGAAGGAAACAATATTCTATCGAGTCCTTCATGAGGCAACTTCCACCTTCTTTCAGTGGGTCTTCTGATCCACTTGTTGCTGAAAAATGGATCAGTACCAATGAAAAGTAATTTTAAATACATCATTGTTCATAACATGAAAAATTCATTCTAGCTATTTACCTTTTAGAAGGTGATGCAGATCAATGGTGGACTCTAATTAAGAATAAGATGCCCCGAGATTAAATTGAATATATGGAATGGGATGAGTTCAAGAACTTATTTTTCAATATGTACTTCCCTCGTATTCCCCAAACAATGATGGAAAATTAGTTGCTTGAGCTTAAGAAAAAGGATGATGAATCTGTTGGTATATACGAAGAAAATTTTACAAGGCTTGCAAAGTATGCATCTGGCTTTATCATTCAACCTGAAAGTAACGTTGATCGATTCTTCAGTGGCTTAAAATCCAGTCTTCGAAGGGCATTAGCTATAAGAGACTTCAGTAGCTATGAAGAAATTGGGCGTTCTCCTATCAAGGTAGAAATGTTAGTTGGTGTTATATATCTATATCATGGTTTTGACATGAAATGAAAGATGAAGTTCAAGGAGAAATCTCAAAACAATGGTAAAATGAAGAAGAATGTTTCTTTATAATCAAAGTGTGGAAAGAAGCATGGTGGAGATCGTCTAAAAGGTACTATTTTTTTTTCAAGTGTGGAAAAGAAGTTCATCGAGTAACTGAGTGCCAAAGTAATGGGAAAAAGGTTTCTAATTAAATGAATAGAGAAAATACTACTGAGAATGCTCCACCAACACTTCAATGCTTCAAGTGTAAGGAAATGGGGCATTATGCTAATCAATTCCCTAATCCAAGGGTTAATGATGATCGATGTGAGCAACCTCTTAAGGCAAAGGATAAAGGGAAGTCACATGCAATCAAAATTTGTGATTTTGAGTATAACATTGATGTTATGGAATGAATAAGTGTTTATGTAACAAGATTCCGAGATAACGTTGTGGAATATCATTTAATGTATCATGGAATATTGGAATATCAATGTATTGGATCATTGTGGTTTTTAATAATTTTATGGTACTGATAACCATGAAAAGTGATTGAAATACTTTTGGAAAGCAGATGAAAATCTCATAATGAAGGGATAAGGGGAAAATAATATGTATGATAGTAATCATGAGCTCATGACTAACATAAGGACAAATTGATATCATGGTTTGAGTATATATAAATTTTGGGATTTTGGTATGTGGAAAGAGTTAACTTTTGACAGAATTCATGTATTCACTAAGGTAAAAAGGGTATTCATTTTTAAGAGAATACATGATTAAGGTATTCACATGATTAGAATGTGATCAAAAAGATATATCAGGGATAAATGATGGTATTCACATGCTCGAAAGATGACATTTCTAGTAATTGTTTTCATTATATTATAAGCATGGACAAAGGTATTTTGGATAAGACTAAAGATTTTAAATGGATTATGTTGGACATAAGTTAGTATTGTTTAAGGCTAGAACATTTTTTGATATTATTGATGGAATGTTATAATTATGTAGTTTTGGAAAAAGGATAATCTGCAGAACGGGCGACAACCAGTCGTGTAGGACAAGGCTATGGGAATAGAACCCACATCCGAAGTGTGACAGGCATTTATCACCTACCACTATCCTACAGGAATTACCTGGTTAGTATAAACAAGTTTAATTTTATTATGTGGTATGATAGATGAAGTATATTCCATTTTTGGAATCATATACGTTTTATATCACCATATATGGTCTTATGTATTTTTAATAACTTTTGCTGACCTTTTGTTTGAGACATATGGAATAACCCATCATTCTATCAAATGATCTGATAACAATTCATGAATGAAAAATTCAACTTCATTTCTTTAAGAGATGATGTGAAAATTTTTCAGGGCACAAAAAACAGTGAGATTGTACCAAAATCAAGTAAGTATTTCTTCTAATTCCAAATTTTCAACTTTAGGGAAATGATATTGAAAACCAAAAATGTTGTCCTAGTGCTCTTATATCAGATAAATTAGATGGTACCTTATATCATCACAAATTTATGGATTTGTGATTGTCGGATTTTTCATAGCCATGTTCTCTACCACTCTCCATCAGAACATGATGGTCAGATTTCTATTCCATATCCATATTTTTACCTATGTTATCCTATGTGGAAACTCAGTGAAATGTTATTATGGGTAACCATTATGTTTCATAATTTAGTTTTTAATGTTCAGTATTGGTATTCCTTTTTACAATGTGGGTTTCTATTATAGAAACTTACAAATAGTAAACCATTTACAACCCCAATGAATTTCGAGGGTGAAATTCATTTTAAGGGGGTAGAATGTAACACCCGGAGATTTTATAAGATATATTCTTTTTAAATTATTTCATATCTTTTTTTGTACACTACAGCAAGATTATCTTGCGCTATACACAACACCGTATTAGCTTGTAGTATATGCAACAATAATCTTGGATCGTGTTACACATAATTTCAAGTTTGTTTGATAGTAGTTATTCTACGAAAAATTGAGTGTCTATATATATATATATATTCAATGTAGAAATAAAATATGGTTGGATTCTGTTATATGCATCAACAAAGGAGTGTTTCTCTACACACAACAATAACTTGTCTTGCGTTACACGCAATCGCGACCTTCCTCGATAGCGTGTGTAATATGTAATACTGAGTTTCACTAAACAACAATATATTTTTAAAATATTACTATGGACTAGCCACTATGAATATTATTAAGTAAATTTTGAATTTTATAACATTATTATTCATCTTACACATCTTCTAAAACCTGTTATGTGAACAAAATAATTTTTTCGGGTAAACTAATTATTTTTCAAAAAATGCAGTTTTGTCGCCTTTTGAGGGTGCACCCACATTAAATATAGTATTTAATAGTCTTATAAGTTCAATTTGACAAAATAAAATTCTTATTTGGAATCATGATATAAAAATTTACTTTGGATAAAATTTTCATATTATTCTGATAAATTTCATATTTTAATGAATAGTAAAAACACGCTATATTTTAATTAAAGGAAACTTTTTTCATCGTAATAATTTATATGGTTAAATTATAATATTAAATGATTTTAATGTAAAAATAGAATATATTTTTAACATTTAATATAATTTATGTCATTAGCCTTGATTTTACATTGAATTCATAGGTAAAATCATTTCAATCCTTTGCAATGTTTTTACTTTTAAAACCCATTTTCTTAACAGCGGGATTAATTTTAAATTAGTTACTGCAACTTCTGTGTTTTGATTTTTGAAAAATGGATTCCATATTTGAATTAAGTTGGTCCAAATTATGTTAATAGTTTACTTTTATTCTTTTGATATTATGAATAGTAACTACGGTAATTTTTATTTACTATAGTTAAAGGTAAATCGGGTAATTAAGGGTAAAAATAAGATTATAAAATTACCCTAACACACGAAAAAATTCTATTGGATGACTAAAGGTCAACCCATATCACCTAAGGGTCGGATTAGATTCATTTTATGGTCTTTTTTTCATGAAAATAATTTAATTATTATTAAAACCAAAAAAAGTGACAACATGTCACTCTCTTAAATATTATAAGTATAATAATTTTAATATAGTGACATCATGAAACTATGAACATGAATAGACTCAATAAAGATAATAAAATTATCTACAACATGTGAATTTATTTATAATTTTTAGGGATTAAATAATTTTCATTAAAGGTGACACAATAGTGATTCAGAGATAGTTTATTTAGTTAAAAACCGATAATATAGTTTTTATTAAACTAATAGTGACCATAAAAGGAACAAAAAACCTGACCTATTCTTATTGGTAATGTACATGTAAACCAAAAGCATAGAATGGTTGAATATTTGACCATTTGGAGCTTTATAAAAGATATTATGACACTTATATTATTTTATTTAAAATTATGTCAAAGTTGTCACCTTCATAATTTAATAAAGATAAAATGTTAAAAGTGGGTTGTTTTAGAAGATAATTTCGACTAAAAGTATTATAATGAAATATATTATATTTATATTCATCATAGTATTTTATTTGTAATTTTTATACAACAAATAAGTATATTAAATAATTATAAAAAAATGTTGTATTAATTATTTTATTAAGAGAAATATCAAATAAATGATTTTAAAAGAATTAAAATTAATATTATATGAACTAATTAATTTACTAAAATAATTTTATATATGAATATGACTTTTATTAATCTATAATATTGTTTTTGTCGAAAATATATTCTATGGGGAATTTTTTTAAATTCAAATAAATGAATTGTGTCAAAATTGACACTATTGATATATTATATTATTAAATTGATTAAAAATCAAAAAAATATTTAAAAGTTTCAAATTAAAATTGATATGATCTAAAATGTCATAGGCTATCGCATTTTGTATAATTAACATGACATAAGAAAGTATTTATCACAATATAAAATTTATAACATTATTACCACAAATAAAATTAAATAGATTAAATAAGGATTAATCAAAATGATATTGTTTAAAATAAAATCAAAACATTTCTGAATTTAATTGGTTTATGAGATTACAACCCTATATTTTCTAATATCCTAATATGAGTCTATTGAGAAGTTTTTATGTGGGGTTTTGGTTTATTATAAATTAGTATTTTAGAGGTTTCTAAAAGTGCCCCTCTCCTCCCTTATAAAAGGGCATCTCCTCCCTCTCCTCCACACACAATTTTGAAACATGATGCTCGGGAAAAATAAGCCCATTTTACTTCCCCACTTCCTTAGAAACCTTATATAGTTACTGGTCTTCTCTAAAGACCAACTCTAGTTCCCTAAGAGGAAGTTCAAAGGAGGAACATCGAGAAAGAGGTAATACCTTCTACCGATTCATTCAAGTTTCTTTCTTCTCATACTTCCTCTTATTTAGTATTTTCAATTTGAATTAATAAAATCATAATCCCTCATATACTGATATGTTATTATAAATATTAAATAACCTTATTTCACCTTCAATCCATCCTATGGAAAACAAAATCACCGCGCGTGCGTATGTACAGAATGCCATCTCCACGCCTTGGTGTAATATGTTTTTCCAACACCACTTTACTTGGATGGGTATATTGCTGAAAAAGAATAAATAAATATGATTATAGAATCACTTTGATTCTAATATATTATATCATTCACTCCAATTCCATTAAATAAACATAGGAATGATATCATCGCTCGTGCGTACGTACGGATTACCGTCTCCACGACGCGATGAGATGAACTTTCTACGTTAACAATTCAAGAATGATTATAAATTATATATAATAAGTAATCATGAAATATATGATATAATAATTCTACTGGGTTTATGTATATATATATATATGTATGTCATCTACTTAATTCAATTCAATTCAATAAGGAAATGAAAACAGCGATCATGCGTACGTACGGCCTACCGTCTCAATGAACGGTGTATTTCATTACATTTATCAATATATTATATATATGTATATTCTGAATATATATTATACATAAATCATGTTTTATATTCTGGAATTAATTAATCATGATCTAAGTAATCATATTAATAATTACAAGTCAAAACACGGATGATAAATAAAACGATTTTACCCAAAACAATGCTTTAACATGGAGTTTACAAAAGAACGAGTAATATAAATTTATAAGTGAACCATATATGATATCATAACAATTAATATGATTCTGTAATAATTAAAGGACATTATTTAAATCATTATACAGTAGTTTAGGATACATACGAGGCATATCAGACCTAAGGTAAGAGATAATTATTCAAATCTAATTCTTATCTTAGATTTTTATTCGTAAGTATTTACTGATGTTATTGTTATCATCCATGTCCATGTTTTCCAAAAGCGGTTTCTCGTATTTTTAGATTCCTTTTTACCCATTTTTTACTTTTACTACATGGTATGTAAGGAATATTTCTTTTGTTTACCATATAAGGTACTTTTTGACATTTCTGTTAAAAGTACGAGAAGAATGTTTTTTTAACATACATGGAATGAAATAATTTTTATGTTTTTCATAACGCCTTATTTTCATGGAGATTAATATACAAGATTTCATGAATCTTTTCAGAAAAATTATTTTCTTTTAAAATTTCATGTCATTTTGTGAAAATAAAATTATTTTGAAAAATAAAGAATATTTTCCAAAAAAAAATATTCAAGTGTTTTATCAAAACCATTTTTCCATCTATGATGACATTATTTCATATGTGTATGTTTCAAATATAATGTCTCTATGATTTACATTATTTCACTTTTCTTATGATGAAATTTTATCCATTTGTTTTGTATGGATTATGTTATGATGGAATGATATGAAACCCATTTTATTCGTTCGGTTGTTATGAATGATGTATGTTTATTTTATGGCACATGAAAGAATGATTTCCTTATGAGATTGTTGTCACCTATATATCCCTCTAATGAATTGGGTAAAGATTTATATCTCATGAGATTGACATGACTGGAACTGTAAGTTAATCCGGATCAGTGTTACAGGACTGGAACGAGCAGTGAACTCAATTCAGAAAGGTACTTTGTCCACTATGATGGTCTTGGCAGCAATTCCTTGGCTACTATGGAAATCATATCAGGTTCTTAATAGGTTTCCACAGTTACATGTTTTATTCCCATGCTATTGTATCATGATTGATGTTCCTTTATGATATATGCCTTATATACTTCCAAGATTTATGTATTTGCTCAAGATTTTGATGTTTAGATTTAATGTTCATATTTTTTCGTTCAAATGTTTATGGATTGTTTTATGTTCTCTATGCTTTCCCTTACTGAGCATTTGAGCTCACCCTTTTTATGTTTTCTTTTCCCCAGGATATAATGAAAGGTTTTGGGAGTGAAAACCAAATGAGAAGATCTTTATGGGAGATGTTGATAATCATTCACTATGATTAGAAGATTACATTCTGAGTTTCCAAAGACAAAAAACTGTTATAGTCCTTTGGTGTCTATTTTTGTTATGTATTAATTATTTCGAAAAATTAATGTAATGTCTATGTATATCAAGCTTCGGGCCTCTACAGTTGGTATCAGAGGAAAGGTTTAGTTATCCTTTGGAAACAAGTATGTAAAAACTTTAGTGAGATCCCTAAAGATATTTCTAAAGTATGTCTAGGGATGTCCCTAAGGTTAAGTATAAGTATAATGTATAATCCTATGATTACGGTAACGATCTTAGAATTAAACCTAGGATGTTAGATATTTAAAGTAATCCCCCATTATTGTGTTGTTTTCCTAGTATGATTTTTGCCTCTTACACTATTGTTTTTGGGTTTTAGATGATGGCTGGAACTCGAAGGAACCGTGTTAGATATTTAAATAACTCAAACTCACGATCTAGTGGATGACCATTATGTTCATCCCTAAATACATCAGTATATTCTTATACAATGGTCATTTATTTAATACTATCATTTTACCTGATAATTTGAGATAGAAATCAAGAATTATAACCATGAAATAATTCATAAAGAATGTTTCATAGAGTGTACAATATATGCCAAAGAATATCCTCTCGGTTTTTATAGAAAATTCTGTAGTGAGTTTTCTTTATCTTCCACCAAGTCAGGGTTGACTTAATACCTAATAAATCTTCTTCAATGTTATTTCATATTGGTACAAAGATCCCTAATCTTGATTCCGCTTTATAATATATAGATAGTGATATATTTTTTAGGGATACTAAAAAGCCTTTACTCTACCATGATTTCAATATATTATCTTATACAAAGAGTAATCATATGAGTATATCCCAATAGTAATCAATAATATTCCATAAACTAATCTATAAAAATAAATAAAAAATCCACTAAAACAATATATAGTGACCCATGAACGTGATATGTTTATTTTAAGCCATTTAAATTATTTATAAAATTAAATTTCATAAATAATAATATCCCATGTATCAATAAATTTACTTTTTTGGGGATATATGAATAATAAAAATATTTCACAAAAAAATCACATTCACTTATCTGTAATGGAAACAAAAAAATCATGTTATATGAATAAAATTTTTGAGTCTCATACTTATAACAAGGTGACTAAAAAGAATAGAAAATGGTGAGATACCAAAATAAATGATGGGTGAATAATAATTTTTTCATCAAGAATTTTTTAAGAATATGTTAATTCATAATCATATAAGAAATATAATAACACCATGAACGATAAAAAATTATTTTTATCATAAATGTAATTGAAAAAATAAATTAAATATTAAATTAATAAAATTAAATCATAATATCTATAACATGGATTAGAATAATTTATCATAATAATCAAATCATGATAGCATATGACCAGAATGTATATAATCTCATATTTGTACCACATACAATAAGATTTGAAAACAGTACATTCAAGAGACACTACCAGTGACATTGTATTTGAGAAACTAAAATGAATTACCTGATATGTATCTTAAGAGATAAAACCTCATATCCAATTCATTTGATGAAGATATAAGACATATGTCTTCATTTATCCATACTTACAAGTTAAAAATAAAAAGCAGTCACATTTCACATTTTAACGAACCCATGAAATAACATGGGTTCATAAAAACATCTATATTGAAATAATTCAATTTTAAAAATAAAAAATGAAAAAATAGATCTCATAAAACATAGTAAAGTATATCTCTCAATTTTAATAAAGAACCAATGTAAATGAATTTGGTTTCCTAAAAAATCTAATGATATAATAAGAATAATTAATTTAATTTTTTGATACATAAAAGGTGATTGATAAAAATAATAACATAATTAAATATAATATAAAGGTAATGTATGAAATATAAATCCACTAGATATGTATCAATTTATTTTTATGAAAGGAATATCATAGAATTTACTTTTTCAAACCATTTTTCATTCATCATTGTAAATGTGATAGTTTTGATTCTCTTTTCAAAAAATATATTTTTTAAAATGTAAAACAATTCTTGGTAATGGGTATGAGTCAAAAAGACTTCTCCAAATATAGTATATAACATCATTCAAAATGGAAAATTTAGAGAAAATTTGTGAATGAAAACCTAGAATAACACATATAACTCTAAGGAAAATTTTGGAGTCATGATGTCCCTTACACTAAACATTGACTATACATGGAAGTGCTTTAAAATCATATATAATGAAAATTATTATGTCAGTAACATTTATATAGATATTATTCAATTTTTATTATTATTATTTGAAAAAATATATTATAAAATTAAAAAACTATATTAATTTTTGTTAGTTAGGGTTAGATCAATAAGGTTTTTGTTTTTCACTAACGTCATTATGACATTATTAGTTCTAAATATGTGGTTAATGGTTCTTAATTACCAATTTCATAAATCTAGAAAAATATATATTATTCAATTTTTAATGAAGTCGAAATTTTATTACATTAAAATAATGAAATTTTATTTTCATATTTGAAATTAAGATGATTTAGATTTCAGAAAGCATAACGATAACATCTTGATATTTTTTCAAATATTTTAAAAATTAAAAAAATCATTATAGAATAAATAATAAAAAGATATTTAATTATTAAATATTATAATGATAATATATTGTATCATAGTTATTTATGATTGAATCATTATTGTATTTGTAACATAGGGTTGTTTTTGGAATACATATTTATTTTCAAAATTGAAATTTTAAAATTAATGGGACAAGTTCATCAAAAAGGAACACATTATATACTTATATATTATTTTATTGAGGAACACAATAATGATCAATTTTTTAAAATTATTGTAATATTTTTTATTCTTTCCCCCATATTAAAGGATCTTTAACAAATTTTCAATTTTCAAGGGAAATTATTTTAAAATGTAGTAATTTATTTTAATGAAAATAATATCAAATTAATAATTTTACATAATCATTACCATCTAATTTAGAAGTTTGATATAAGAATATTAATAAACATTTTGAGGAATTCAAATGCTTATTTTGAAAATATGCACAAATTATGAATAAATTATTTTTTTGAAAAATAACTTTTTAATGTTTAAATTTTTATATTAATGGAAAGTTTAACATATATACATATTTTTACGACAAAATATTGTTTTCCAAAAAAAAGTATGGATATCATGAAGTCCAGAATATAATGTCACCATCAAAACAACTGTTTA
This sequence comes from Viscum album, assembly GCA_963277665.1. Lineage (NCBI taxonomy): Eukaryota > Viridiplantae > Streptophyta > Magnoliopsida > Santalales > Viscaceae > Viscum > Viscum album. The sequence continues at coordinate 494,673,587 of OY728151.1, read as the reverse complement.
ATAAAAGATTCAAGAAATTATTTTTATGGTAAAATTGGAATTTAGATTAAAAATTTTGGAGATAGGATTTATAAAATCAAAGAATTAATAAAATTAATAATTTTATACTTATAAGATACACATAAATATTGATTAATTCCTAAAAATAATAATTTAAACAAAACCAGATTAATTAAAAAAATTAAATATCATGAAAAATACGTAAATGATAATAACAGGTATGTTTTTATGTAAATATTCTAATAATGAATTTTATTTTATGAAACTTCTATTGTATTTTTTTATAATTTTTATAAATAAAATTAGATTACATAATGTGAGTATGTTAAATTAATTATAGCCTTTCTCATTATTAAAGTATGTAAATTATTTACCATCTAAAGGTAATAAATTTTAATAGATTGGAATGTTAGTTATTATTCTATATTTATAGATAATGTTCTTCAATCATATGGTGGTTATTTTATGTTGGTTGTATTACATAATGTATTTTATCAAACGTAAAATCATTATTTGATGTGTAAAATTTTTGGTTGTTACATACTAGAAATTTTAGGACACTATTGTGGTGGATTTTTGGTTTTTTATCTACATCTCTGGATACACGGTATGGTAAATAAATGATATTATAATCTCTATTCGTTGGAAAAAAGCATATTCTAGAATCTCCTACCAAAAAAGGAATAGATTATCATTTTGTCTGACTATGTCAACGAACATGTATTTTTTTTATTATTACATGAAATTAATGATAAAAATTAAATTTCCTTATAAAACATGATTTAAAATAAATTTTTACCACCGATATACATTATAATACATTTAATAATAATAGTATTAATATGAATAATTATAATAGTGATAGTAATAAATTTTGTCAAATTGTTTTGTTGAAAATTATAAATGTTTGTCATCTTTGAAGCAAGAAATTCAATTTTTTACGTACCTATTGAAAATAATTTCAAAATCCAAATGGAAAAATCATATTTAGATTTACGACTATCTATTTCTCATAATAAACACACACACAAATATATATATATATATATAACTATTTATATATGATTGATCACCAATAATAACATGAGGTACCCATACACGAGTCATAAGAAAATAACTTATTGAAAACAAATTATTCTCACTAAAAATTATTAGGCATAGAAATCCTATCCCATTTATTATCATTAATCCATATTTTAACATATACATCTATATAACACATTTCAACAATCAAAAATAAGAAAATATATTGGAAACAATAATAAATACTTTAATAGTTATAATTATAATTATTTTTTATTTTTTGATATAGAATATAGGAAACACCATAATGATACATTTTAGAATTGAAAAAATATAAAAAAAAATCCTTATTTATCAATATATATATATATATATATGATTCCATGAAACACATATAAAATGTTTAATTCTAAAATAAAATATTTTTTAATACCCATGAACACATGGTGTGTCAATGTAATGTGAGTTCATTGAATCACCAACAAAAAACACATTCAAATAAAGAATAACAATTTAATTATGTGAGAGGTGATATTAATGAGAAATATTTACATATTAAGAAACCAAAGGAGCACGGGCTAGCACCCAAAACACATATGTGGTTTTTCATAATTAAAACCATAAAATAGTAATAGGATTGAAAAAGATTAAGGTGAGGTAGAAGGATAATAAAAAAGATAAACCCTATCCTTGATGGATTATATTTAAAATATTTTAGGGAAGGGGTTGATTTCATGGAGGAAACCATAGAGTTATAGGAATCAAATCAATGAAATGTGTTGTGTGAGATGAGTGATAGAAAAAGAGTGTGACTATTTAATTTTGTTGGGTAATATAATTATAATGTTCAACTTTTGAAACTTTTTCTATATTAGACTATTTGGATGAATGGTTTAATAATCCATGTTCCAATTATGAACTTCTTTGTAGAAAGTCTCATATAGTTTCATGATTTTTCCAAAAATATTAAAAAATTAATGTTCCAATAATTAATAAAAAGGCCATAATTGATGGAAAATATTTCAACATGTCTTTCATACAAATATCACTAATAATTAAAAAATATTTTCTTACCATTAAACACCAAAAATTATAAAAAATTAAAAAATTGAATCATGTCTTAAAAATCGATGAAAATGAATAAATAAAAGAAATTATAAAATAAAGGATAAGGTGTGAAATGTATCCCCAATATAGCTAATTATTCTCCCAAAATTATAGTAAATTTATGTATGAAAACATAATCTATCAGGGAAATAAGAAATAAATATATTATACCATGATCTTTAACCTACAATGAAAATTAAATTCAATTGACTACAAAAAAACATGTCACTAAATCACACTCACCCAATACCTAATTGGTTGAAAAAAGAATGAGATGTAGTACTATAATTAGTGTATTGACATTTTATGGATTCCAATACCATGAATGATGAATAAGAAATGAATCCCTAAAGAATCACTTAAAGGAATATCCTAAATTTAGGACTGAATATAATCTATTAGAACAATTAAATAAAATGAACATCCATGATCTTAATGGTAAAATAATCTATTCTATAAATGAGTATAATTTATAAGAAATAGAAAAATAACTGACCTAAGATAATATGAATTCAATAATTTCATCAAAATAATGAATTGAGGAAAAAATAAGGGTTCTAAAAATACATGAATAGATTAAGTAAATGGGGTGATTGAGATGAACACATGAATCCACTCCTTGAACCCTTAATTTATATAGAAACTAGGTTGATATAATTTCTAAAGGTAATGGATTATAATACCAACAATGGCCCCAAGAGAATATTTTAAATGATTACATTTATAAAAAATCACCCTTCATCATGGTCTATAATGGTTACAATATTTAATGTAATAGTATATCCATGATTCCTATGAAATTATAATTCAATTAAATCATCCTAGAAGCAATGTAACAAATGAGGACATTGAAATTGTAGTTTTAACCCAATAATAATAGCCAGTATGGATCAATTCACCATGATCTGTCCGGCCCTTAAATTCACCTAGATCATAGATATCAGTTACAACTATAATATAATTATCCATAACCGTGAGTGATGATAGTATTATAACCTCTTACCATTGTATACTAGTTATTGGTCATTAGGATATTTTTTTGATGGCGTACATTAAATCAAAAACAAAAACACAATTTCTATCGAGGTTGTTTAAAATTGAATCACCAAAAAATAAAATAAACTATATTTAGAGCCCTAATTTAAATAATAAATTATAGAATCTTACAAAAAAAATTAAGTATAAAAATATCACTATTTTTAAAAACATAACAAACAATTCTCACACAATAAGAAAAAAGTCATATTTTTTCTAAAATATTAATTTTTTTATATATTATATATAAAAGGCATCCCAACTAATTGTAAATGAACACTTATAAAGATATGTACATTATATTAACTATATTATTAAAATAATATTTTTAGTTTACAAAATAAATTACTTGTTTTTTACTTAACTACATAAAATATTTATACAATTTATAGATTATAATATCATCAAATGATCCACAAATTTAAATAAAAATAATAATTTAAATACAAACTGTATTTTCTTGGAATAATATATTCCCCTCTAAAATACATTATATTTATTTCAATAAATGGTTTAAATAAAAAATTCAATTGCATATTTATTTTAAAATTCCCAATTTTATATTCATAATAAAATATCATTAGTTCTTAATGAATAATTTCTAAAAAACATTCACTATGTCAATAAAATTTTCCATTTCAATATAGAAACCCATTTCAATAAAATAACATGAATCCATACAAAAATATTTTCTATTTTTTATTTTAAATAAAAAAGTATTTAAACACCTAAAAATCAAATGTAATTGAAATAATGAAAATAGATACTAAAGGGGATAGTGGTTGTGTATGGTATGACTGCACGATGTAGCGAGCTATGTGACAACCATGAAAAATATATTGGAATTTTCATAGGATCATATGTTCATGATATAAATGGTTTACATGGACATGATAAAAAAATCTAACGCCCTGACCCCAGAAGCCCAAAGTCGGTGCATTATTAAATAACATTGGAATGATCATAAGGGATCATGTCCCGAATGACCGATCAGTTTAGTAGCCTTAAAAGTTCTATATAAATACATAACATTTAAATTACATTAAAAAATGAAAAACAACAAAATTTTCTTCATTGTACACATTCATATCCCTTAGACTATCTCTACAGGTCAGTCATAATAAACCTCTTCACATCCTAGAAAAAAGGAAACATAGAAATTAGTGAGCTGAGATGCTAGGTAAGGATAAAAATATATCTAAAACATTCATAGAAAAATAAAAACATTTTAGGAAATCTATAAGACTAATACATAATCCTTTTAAACATTAAATTCATCATAATATGGCATTGATAGATCAACAAATTCTGTTAACTTATTCAAATGGATATTCTACTAGTCGAATAACCACATGCAATATCAATAACCAATTTCATAATGATAGAATGCATAATGCCAGACTTCATAAAGACCTTGTCAAGGACATGTTCCAATACTATAAATAATATTATATCAAGGCCTTGTGCCGAGACATTAGTTTGTCTCATGAGACCTACCGATGCTTCCTGGAGCTATATCGGGCTCTACCCGTCACTTACTAAGGCCAATACATTCCTCGTATGAAAAGGTTTACACATAACAAAAATATTCATTTTAAAACTAGCATAAAAAATGTTAATACATTTACCATAAACCATGAATGGTATAAAAATAGAACATCCATAGTAAAACAAATCATAACACATTCAATACAATAATGAAGATTGTATTATAATAAAACATATGTGATCAAGAATAACATCCAGTTAAGTATATTTACATAGATGAAAATGATCAGTAAAACTCTTTTAGAGAAATATCACTTTTTCATGAAGTAAATATCAAGTTCACATAACTTATAAAGGATGTAATTAAAAAATATTTTTTAATCTAAGTTTCCCATACCACTTTTAAACATTTCAAAGAAATTAACATTTTAAAACATTCATGACTATATAAATAAATCCTTAAAATCATTTTGAAAACATTGAAATTAATGAGAATGGTTTAAAGGAATAAATATATAAATCATTTAAAATGATATTTTAGTAAAAGAGTCCCCTAAAAATAATCCCGTTGAAAAATATTTTATGAAAAATGGATATGGATAATAAATATTCCCCAGTAGATACTTATGTAAAAACAACCACGAATAATAAAGAGATTGTGAAATTAACCCTTTACTTGTACTTTTACTTGAATTAGTTGAGGTTAACCTCCCGAATAATGGTTAAATAATTGTTATTAAATTATAAAATATCTCTATACATTGATATCATATATTATCTTCTAATATTTCTTTGTTAATGATATTTCAGTAGTATCATCGTTTCAGGTGTTAACTGATTTGTTTCCTTTATATGATTTGTTTTGAAATTCATGATTGTTATCAATATGATGTATCTTATTTATATCAAGAAATATATGAAGTCTTAAAATATTAATTTTAATAATCAAATGAAAATTAGTTATGAATGGTTACGATGGGGAATGACATCTCATCGCGTCGTGGAGAATGTAAGTCATACGTACCCAAGAGCGACAATATCATTCTACTGATGGTGAAATCATATATAATTGGATGGTATATCATATAAAAAGAATCATTAACATGTTTTATTTTTTATTTAAATCAGTTATACTCATTATTATACCCCTACAAATAATTAATTGTTTGAATAACAAACTACTCCACGACGTGGAGACAGTAAGCCGTACGTACGTACGTATGGTGACTTTGTCATTTATAGGATGAATAGAATAACAAATATAGATGTCACATATTTATAATGACATAATAGTATGTAGGAGGTACTGGAGTCATTATTTTGATATGGAAACAACAAAGAAAGAAGAAGTGGAAGAAGAAAATAAATTGAATGAGGGTGGTGAAATTGTTCACCCTTCTTTGGGTGTTTTATTTTGAGTTGATCAAAAGGGTTCCTTATGTTGGGTTTATGATAAAATTAATGCCTATGGGTTGAATTTATGATAGATTAGAGGATATTTGGGTAGTGGTTGACTGAGGAAAAAGGATTCAGATGTGTCAAATTAAGAGGAGGGGAAGTGCCCTTTTATTAGTGGGGTGAGGGTCACTTTAGGAAATGTTTAAAGTAATAATTTATTATAAAATAATATTTGGCTTATAATGGCCCCAAGTGAATATATTTAGAGACTTAGGTGGTTATAGGTCGAAATAATTTCAACTAAAAGGTTTTATATAAGTCTAGGCTACCATTTTAACCTTATCTTTTAGACTTAACTCTTAGATAAATTGTTTAACTTTTACCATGTCTTCTTGTATTCTTACACTATATGGTTAATAAAAATAATCTAAACATTAAAGAGAATATAAAGTGGTTAATTAATTTCATATATATTATTATATAATAAATTTGGCTAATACATATATTTTTGTGAATATTATATAAACAAATAATATAGTATTTGTTTTAAAAACTAATTTTTGTCAATTTTGACACTATTCGGTAGTTGGCTTTTCTGAAAGTTATAAAATCCTTATAACATCAAAAAAAAGTTATCTAATCAACCCTAAAATGTCATATTATTTTATAAAAATATTTTAATTCTTCAGAATACTCAATTTACATTTATTTCGATATTTATAATTTGAATTATTTTAATATTTCATTACTAAGGTAGTAACTGCATCATCATTATGTCATAAATTAATTAAATTATATAATGTCTAATAATTATAAATTAAATACCATTTTTTCAGAACGAATTTTATATTTCAATTCAATATTTATTTTCTAATTTATATTGGGTTTATCCTTATATAAAAATGGTTTACTTGTTCAACATTGAATTTAACACTTTTAACTCTTCTTTAAATAAAATAATAATAAATGTCATAATCAAATCCAAGTGGACGACAGAGAATAATATTTTATTCCTAAGGTTTTTAGTAGAATTAAACTTATCCAATGTAATTTGGACATGTTTTAGGGTAGCTATAGTATCATATTTACCATTAAATACCCAATTTACTTTTAACCACTGTAAATAAAACTCAAAAGATACTATCCACAAAAAAATTATTTTATTCTTATTAAACCATATTTTACTTACTGATATCAATCGCATCTTTTATATTTTTTTCAATAAAACTCACAGATGTGGTAAAAGTATGTTTTATGAAAATTTGCAAATGCACCTAGAAGGTGGTTAAAAAAAGTCAAAAAGTTCAATAGAATTTTATACATATAATTTATTTATAAAATGAATCCAATGAATTAAATTTAACTAGTATAGGTATAATATATCTATTTTTACTAAAAATATATTTAAATAAATTAAATAAATAATAAAACAAAATCTTGGTTTTAAATAATAACGTAGTGTTTTTCACTATTCATCAAAAATTGAAATTTTTCAGAAAAATACCAAAAAATTTACCTAAGATAATTTTGATATTCTAAGTTCAAAAATAATGTCTGTTTTAACAAATTCAATAAATATATTTTTTTTTATTAATTTAAAATTAATTCCCATTGTCAAAACCAAAATGCGGGTTTTTAAAAAAGTAAAAACTATCAAAAGATTGACAAGTGTTTATGTCAAATGTAAATGTTAAATTACTTTTAATGACCAAAATTATATTAAATGATAAAAATATAATCTAATTATACTTCATAACCATTCAAATTAATAATTATGCAATATAAATTATTTCGAATAAAATTTTTTTTTTTTCAATTAAAACATTGTATTTTTCACTATTCATCATAATATGAATGTTATCAGAAAAGTGAAAAAATAATTTCCAATCTATATTTTTATTTCGTGCTTCTAAATAAGAAGTTTATTTTGTCCAATTTAATATAACGGTTTTAGATATTGAACATAAAAAAAATTCACCATTAGTAGGCTGTAAAATTTTATTTTTGAAAAATACTTCCTTTATCTGAAAAATTGAAATGATTATTATGTTATTTCTAAGAAACACATAATATGGGTGTTATAATTATATAGAGTATATTAGATTCAAAATGATATTACTACAATTCATAACTACTTTTTTAATGGCTAGTTTGGTAAGTTGTGTTGCGTTTGAACTTGGTGTTGCGTGAAATGCAAGCTACTAAATTTCTTTAATGAAATAATGTACAATAAAATATTGGGGTGTTACATTCTCCCCCATTAAATAAATTGTTTCCTTGGAATTTGAAATTGTTCTCTGAAAATAAGTGGGTAAAATTAGAAAAATACCAATGTAGAAAACCCACATCATAAATTGTATTAATAAAATTTAGTCTTAATTAGAGGGAAGGGAAATTTAATAGTCACCACCAAATTATGATCTCGATTAAGAGAACATCAGTGGAAATTAGAGTCACATAATTGGAAGAAGACGTAAATATTTATAGGGTGTGATTAATGTTATCAATAACAAACAAGTGCAAATTTTAGGGCCACAATGCTATCAATCTAATATGATGTAAAATATCATTGGTTCAACAAATCAGATGGTATTAGGGTAACACATTTTTGGTTTTAAGATACCTTCCCTAATGTTTAAGAATTGATTTATTAATAGAATTAGTGGAATATATATATATATATACACACACTTGATATGTAGAGTTTCATCCTTTAACCAATTCCAACCTCAATCTCATCTCTCACTCCAAAAGATAATAGAATTCAACAATATTCTATTTATCCTAATCGTATAGGGTTTCATAAAAATTGAATTTATAATTTATATGTCATACAATTAAAAAAATATATTATACAAACTAGGACATCATGTATGCTAGTGGTATGTGATACACCCTTGTCAATATTCCATTGTGGTTTTAGGTCTCACGGCCTTGCCGGATGTGACGGGTTGTCGCCCAACCTTGAGATTGTCCTTTTTATGACAATCCAAAAATAATATCATGAAATGATTTAACCGTAACAATAGAATCCAATGACAAACATAATTGATTCCAACCTTTAGACTTATCCAAAAAACTTTTTTCCAAACTCATAGTCCAAAATTTGTAAGAATGGTAAACACAATGAAGATCCTTTTTGTCACGTAATAACATGTGAATAAATTCATCAAGTATTTTTTTAAAACATTGTAACACCCCGAATTACCATAAAACCTTATTGATTACATTCATGCTCACTTATTCCTTATAGAATACTGAATATACACCTTCTATCCAAAAATGTTCTAAACTCCAACAATGATTGAATATACAAATCATTAATCAGTTTTATGGTAATCAAGAATATCGAATATAATTTATCAAAATCAATCATATATTATTCCAAAATAACTACCTCGGTATGAGAACTATATTATGATTTATCATTCAATCAATCATCTATTTTCCAAAAAAATAACCTCATATTGAGTCACTTTTCTCGGTTCCACACAATCTCAAGTCCTTAATGAAATAGTATTGTAGTTATATCCTTGTATACTCGATAATTTTGATAACATGTACATTATTAATACAATATTCATAAGACACAATAATTTAATAACAACACAAGAACTATAATCATTACACTTCATCTTCAGTAGTATTATAACTTGATTATTATCTAATAGCATCATTTGGGGTATACTCTGTTGATTTGGATATTGATTAACATAGTGTCTAAACTCCGTGCAGATGAATAATATTATATTTGAAACTTTTTTCTTACCCTTGAAATTACATACATGGTGTCCTTTTTTCTACACTTATAACAACCTCCCATTCCCTTCAATCATTTACCAATGAGATATCTTTTACAGTTATCACATATGGGAAAATCCATCTTTCCCCTCGTCCTTTTATCCATCTTTCTCCATTCCATCCTTTTTTTCTCTTTCTTCTCTTCAAATCCATATGAATTAGAGAATTATTTGTGTATCCTATTAACACATGATACTTTTTCTACATATGATGAAAATATGTGGGAGACTATTTTCATTTTAAATTTTGGCTTAATACCATTAAAGATATGATCCTTTTTAATCTTTTGATCATGCGTATTCAAGGAATCCTCATTCCATCTACGAGGCACCATTTCTAAACATGGAATACACTAGGTTAGTTTATGAATCACAATGCATAATTCCAAACTTGTAAAATATCCAACATAAATTGAAAACATTATGCATACAATCTATAATCATAAAATTTTTTCATTAAGGAAATATTTACTCTTAAATCCATTATAATGGCTTATAATGAAAATGTGAATTATCCTAAACATATCCCCCGATATTATAGCAACCAAGAGTGCTGCAAGGAATGTTGTTGTGTACCAGGATACCTCGAGTCATACCCAAAACTCATTGTCAGATTTTTCACTCCTAGGTACATCTGTGCCAGAGCTACCTCTACCTGATCATATCCAAATATGGATTTATTTCTTGGAAAATACAAAAAATCTATACATTACCAAAATTAGAGGATGCTTTTCTATACTAATACTCAATGTCTATCTTAGGTTAATGTGATCTAATCAGAGTTTATCTAAATCTAGTTTCCAAAGATAGTAAAAATATATCTCTAAAACCAACTGTAACTTCCCGATCCTAGAAGCCCAGAGTTTGTGCATTATTACATAACATTGGCATGATCACAATGGATCAGGTCCCGAATGAACGATCGGTTTAGTAGACTTGGAAGTAGTAGATACATAAATAACTTTTACATTACATTACAATATTAAAAACAACAGATAAAATTTCTTGATTTACCACATTCATATCTCTTAGTCTATCACTAAATGTATGTAATAATATACATTTTCACATACATGAAAAAATAAGTTATAGAAAGGGGTGATCAAAGATTCTCAAAAAGGATAAAAATATAGTGAAAACATTCATAAATATAAATAAACATTTAAGGAAATGTATAAGACTAAAAAATAATAATTTTAGACGTATTCTTCATCATAATATGGAAATGAATGATTATATATTTCCATTTACTTATTCACAATAATATTCTACTAATCGAATAATCACATGCAATATCAATAGCTAATTTCATGATGATGAAATACATAAAGCTATAATTAATAAACACATAGTCAAGGAATTGTACCAAAAATACAAATAATATTTTGGCAAGGGCTTGTGCCAAGACACTAGTTTGTCTAATGAGACCTACCGATTCATCGAGGAGCTATAGCGAGCTCCTCCCCTCATTTACTAAGTCCAATTCATTCATTATATAAAAAGGTTTAAACATAAAATAAATATTCATATTCAATATAACATATGAAATGTTAATATATTTACCATAAACCATTAATGGTATAAAAATAGAACATCCATAGTAAAACATATCATAACTCATTTAATATAATATGGAAGATTGTATTATAATAAATCAACCTTGATCATGAATAATATATTGTAAAGGATATTGATATAGTTCAAAATGATCAGTAAAAATAAAGGAGATAAATATCCCTTTTCATGAAATAATTTTAAAAGTCACAAAATTTATAATGGAAGTCATTTAGAAGATATTTTTTAATCAAAGTGTCTCATACCACTTTGAAAATTTTGAAAGGAATTAAAATTTTAAAACATTCATGTCCATATAAATAAATCTTTAAAAACTTTTTGATAACATAGTCATTAATGAGAATGGTATAGAATAATAAATCCTTAAATTTTTTAAAATTATGTTTTAGTAAAAGATTCACTTAAAAATAATCCCTTTGAAAAATATTTTATAAAATATGGATATGGATAATAAATATGTTCCAGTAGATAGTTACATACAAACAACATCGAATAATAAATAGATTGTGAAATTAACCATTAAATTATACATTTCCTTAGATGAGGGTAGGTTAACCTCCTATATAATTTTGAAATAATTCTTATTAAATTATTCAATAACCATATACATTAATATTAATTCATAAATTATCTTCTAATATTCCCTTGTTTCGGATATTTCAGTAGTATCATCATTTCTTCTGTTAACTGATTCGTTTTACTTTATATGATTTGTTACACAATTCATGTTTTTTATGGATAAGATGTATCATATTAATATCCTGTATGATATCAAGCCTATAAACATTAATTTTAGTCATCAAATTTAAATTATTTTTGAATTATTACGATGGGGAATAACATCTCATCTTGTCGTGGAGACAGTAAGTCGTACATACATAAGAGCGACAATATCATTATTTTGATTGTGGAATAATATATAATTAGATGGTATATCATATGTACAGAATAATTGAAATATTATATTTATTATTTACATTTGTTATACTCATTATTATACCCATCCAAAAAATGAGGTTTTTGAATATCAAACTACACCACAATGTGGAGACGGTAAGCCGTTCGTATGCACGTGTGGTGACTTTGTCACTTATTGGATGAATAGAATAACAAATATGGTTGTACCATATTTATAATAACATCAATGTATATATGAGGTACTTGAGTTATTATTTTGATATGGAAACAATAGAGAAAGAGGACGTGGAAGAAGAAAAGAACTTGAAAGTGGGTGGTGGAATTATTACCACTTCTTCTGGTGTTTCCTTTTGAGTTGATCAAAAGGGATCCATAGGTTTTCTTTATGATCAAATAAAGGCCTCTAGATTGAAGGGGGGATAGTTGAGAGTATATTTGGAAAGGGGTTGGCTGATCCAAAATGACATGGATGCATGAAATTAAGAGAATGGTATGTTCCCTGTTATATGAGGGGTGATGATCACTTAAGGAATAAATTAAAATATTAATTTGTTATAGATCATATTCAGGTTATAATTTCTACAAAAGAATTTATTTATAGACTTAGGATTTCATGGGTTGATAAACTCTCAACCAATAGGGTTTAGACAGGTTTTGGTTATCATTTTATCCTTTCTATTTTAGATTCAACTCTTAGAAAAATAGTTTAACTTTTACCGTCTCTTCTTGTATTCATACAAAATATGGTTAATAAACATACTCTAAATATAAAAAAGAACCTAAACTGGTTCATTAATGACATATATAATATTATATAATACCTCTGTCTGAACTTTATATTTTCAAGAATATTATATCAACCAATAATATAGTATTTGTTTTGAAAACTAATTTATGTCAATTTTAACACTATTTGATATTTTGCTGTTGTGAATGTCATAACAACATTATCACATTGAAAAAAATCATTTAATCAACCCTAACATGTAATTTTAACCTCTAAATATAGTTTAATGTTTCCAAAATCTCAATTTACATTTATTTGGATATTTATAATATCAATTATTTTAATGTTTCATTAATAGGGTAATTACTGCATCGTCATTGTGTTATAAATAAATTAAATTATATAATGTCACAAAATAATAAATTAAATACCACATTTTAGGATATATTTTTATATTTCTAATGAATATTTATAGTCTAATTTATATTGGGTCTGACCTTATATAAAAAATGGTTTAGTTATTAAACATTGAATTTAACACTTTTAACTATTCTTTAAATAAAATAGCAACAAATGTCCTAATATAATCCATGTAAACCAAAAAGGATCATATGTTATTCATAAGGCTATTTTTGGTCGAATTACACTTATCCAATAGAATTAAAACATCTGTTAGAGTAATTACAATATCATTTTTACCCTTATTTATCAGATTTACTTTTAACAGTGGTAAATAAAATTCAAAAGATATTATTCACCAAAAATTATTTTCATCATATTGAAATACATATTAATTACTAAAGTCAACTATTTCTCTCGTAATTTTGAAACTCAACTCACAGAAGCAGTAAAATTATGTTATATGGAAATTTAAATATGCTCTTAGAAGGTGGGTAAAAAACTGTCAAAAAGTTCAATAAAAATTTATACATCAAATTTTACTAGAAAATGACTCTAATGAAATAAATTGAACATATATAGGTATCATACCTCTATTTTGACATAAAATAAATTGAAATAAAATATATAATTATTTAAATAAAAATTTGGTCTTAAATAATAACATAGTGTTTTTTACTATTCCTAAAAAATTAAATGTTTTCAGAGAAAAATAGCAAAAATTTACCCTAAGAAAATTTTGATATTCAAAATTCAATAATGAAGTCCATTTTACAAAATTCAAATCATAGATGTTGCTTTTATTTATTTAAAATTAATATCTGCTGTCCAAACCAAAAAAAATAGGTTTTTAAAAATGAAAAAAAATCAAATGATTTACATGGGTTCATGTCAAATTTTAATGTAAAATTACATATAATGACCAAAATTGTATTAAATGATAAAAATATAATCTAATAATACTTCAAAAACATTCAAACTCATAAGTTAACACTATAAATTATTTCTATTAAAAAATTTGTTTTCAATATAAACATAGTATTTTTCACTATTCATAAAAATATGAATGTTATATAAAAAGTACCAAAAATTTTCCTTATCTAAATTTTAGTTTCCCGCTTATATATAATATGTTTATTTTTTCATATTTAATATAGAACAGTCAGATATTTCATTTTAAAAAAATTCACCATTAGTAGGTGGTAAAATTCCATGTAAAGCCCCGACCCTAGATTCAGAGAGTTGGTGAATTATTTTAATACATTCTAATGATTTCAAGGAATCAAGTCCCAAAATAACGATCAGTTTAGTAGTCTTGAAAATAGATTACATACATTAATGTTACATTACACTTCCTAATATACAATAAAAAATATAATCCCTTGAGAATGCCATTATTCCCTTAGCTTCACTCTGCATCTCAAACATAAAAAACTTCTTGGGATCCTGGGAAAATAAAACATAAGAAAGGGGTGAGCTTAGATTCTCAATAAGGGTAAATAATTTAGTGGAAGCTATAAACTCTTAATAAAATATGTGTAATAAAAACAATATCCTTTTAATTATAAACATGAACATAATACGGAAAAAATAAATCAAAAAAGGAAACTTAACTTTTCACATTAATATTATACTAGTCGAATAATCAAAAGTAATAACTAATTTCATAATGAGGGAATGTATAGTACCAACCATTAATTTCTGTTTCACAGAATCATTCCAGGACATAGGGGATAACTGTAACTGGACCCCAACCCAGAGAGCCTCAGCAACTAAACTCCAACCCGGAGAGCCTCTGTAACCGGACTACAACCCAGAGAGTATCTGTAACCAAACTCCATCCCAGAGAGCCTCTGTAACCGGAGTGCATCCCGGAGAGATGTTGTAACTAGACTCCAACCTGAAGGGTCTACTGTAGCTATAACCCAACCCGGAGGGCTTACATTTATCAATCCCTAACCCAAAACATACTATTACAATACATTCATCTTATGGAAAGGGTTAAATAAAACATAAAAATTAGTATTAAAACAAGAATAAGAAATGTCATTAGTTTTACCATAAACCATGAATGGCATAAAAATAACTCCTCCTCAATCAAACATATCACAAGACCTTCAATTCTATATGGGAGATTTGTATCATAATAAATCAACATCAAACAAGTGTAAAATTTATAAAATGATGTTGATATAGATGAATTCAAAACTATTTGATCGAAATGTCTCTTTCCATTTTGAAATCATGTAAGAGTAAAAAAATAATAAAGAAAACATTTATTTTGAAAATATTCTTATATGATTTTAAGGGAAGATTCGACGATGTTATAACGTTGAAAAATAGCAGCACCCACCATATAAGTTATAAAAGACCTTCTTACCTTATTTTTCTTGAAAAGGTTATAAAGTACCTTGTTTGATAAAAGACAGATAAATTCCTTTAAAATAAATATAAGATCAAATAAGGATATAAATGACATTAGCACATTATCTAGTAAATAGTAAAAATGTTGTGAAATACATTTTAAGAAACATTGATGTGAATGATACACAAGTACCAGTAGATAATTACGTATAAATAACCTCGGATAATGAATAGATTTTAGAATTAACCATTACCTTGTACTTTTCCTTGGTCGATGGTATGTTAACCTTCAATATAATAGTTAAATCATTGTTAATGAATTATAAAATAACCATTTACCAGAATGATTAGTCAAAGGCAATGCCCCTAAGCAATTATTAAAATAAAGGAAAAGTTCAGAAAACATGCACCACATGACCAAAAGTGAAACTACAAACGATCAAATTCCAACCCATCACCACCTCCACAAACAAAATCTTCTTCCATAGTCTCTAATTCCCATTCCGAGCTCTCGCATTTCTTGAGGACATTAACATACATTCTCCTAAGATTCCGTCATTCCAAAAAGAGGAGTTCATTAGTAGATTGAATACCTTTATTAAAAGATCTGGTGGGCATTGGCCTTGGTAGGTAAGAGTAGTCCTTCCTAGTCCGTCTTCAAAAATATGCAAGCATATCCTTCTGACTCCCAATTGACACCTTCTTCCCTCCTTGATCAACATCGCTATATGAGGGTCTGACCATGCCACTCTCATTTTCATTGTCACTATCGGATAAGTCCCCCCATTTACTTGGGATCCAAATATCCTGATAAAGCTCCATTCTGGTATGATGCATCTGACAATTGGTGTCATGTAATTAAACATTATTTTTAATCATCAAATGTATATTAGTCTTGAAGGATTACGATGGGGAATGAATCTCATCACGTTCATGGAGACGGTAATTTGTATGTACGCATGAGAGATGATATCATTCTTTTGATATTAAAATCATATATAATTTTTTGGTACATCATATATAAAAAAGCCTTAACAACATGTTATATTTATTATTTACATCAATTATACATCATTATTATACCCATCCAAATAATAATGTATTGATTAACAACTACACCACGACGTAGAGATGGTAAGACGTACGTACGCACGTGTGGTGACATGTCATTCATAGGAATGATAGAATAATTAATATTGTTATAATATATTTATAATAACATCATAATATATATAATATACTGGATTTATTGTTTTACAATGAAAACAACATGGAATGAAGAAGAGGAAGAAGAAAAGAACTTGAAAGAGGTGATGAAATATTTACCTCTTCTTCAGGTTCTTCTTTTTGATTTGATCAAAAGGGTTCCATAAGCGAGATTTTTGAACAAAAGAAGGCCTCTAGGATAAATGGAGGATAATTTAGATGATATTTTGTCAGGGTTTGGATGAGCCAAATGGATTTGAAGGTGTGAATTTGAGAGAAGGGAGAGTGCCCTTTTATAAGAGGGGTGAGAGGCACCTTAAGAAATGATTGAAATATTATAATATAATCAAATAATATTCGGTTGATAATGGCTCAAAAATGATTTATTTGGAATCTAAAGTGGGGATGTGTCAAAATCCTCTAAACAAGTATGTTTTAGACAAGTTTAGGTTACCATTTAAACCATATCTTTTAGATTTATCTCTAATATAAATAATTTAACTTTTACCGTGTCTTCTTGTATTATTACACTATATGGTTAATAAACATACTATAAACATCCAAGAGAACCTCTAGTGGTTCATTAATGACATATATAATATTATTTAATTTTTTTTCTGATTCTATAATTTTTAATAATATTATATAAACCAATAATCTAGTGTTTGTTTTAAATATTAATTTATATCAATTTTGATACTATTCTGTATTGTGTTTCTGTGAAAGTAATAAATACCTTTACACATCGAAATTATTTTATCTAATCAACCCTAACATGTCATATTAACTTATAAAATTATCAAGATTCATCAAATTTCTCAAATTACATTTATTTGGATATTTATAATATCAATTATTTTAATCACCCATTAGTAAGGTAATTACAGTATCATCATTGTGTCATAAATAAATTAAATTATTTAATGTCTAAAAATAATAATTAAAAAACCATTATGTAGGAAATATTTTTATCTTTATAATGAATATTTATAGTCAAATTTATCTTTTGTATAAACCTATATTAAAAAGTTTTAGTTATGAAAACATGAATTTAACACTTTTAACTCTTCTTTAAATTAAATAAAAATATAATGTCCTAATCTAATCCAAGTGGACCAAAAGGGTAATATTTTAATCCTAAGGTTGTTTTTGGTTGAATTCCACTTATAAAATAGAACTAAGTCAATTTTTAGGGTAATAATAATATCACTTTTACCTTTAATTACCCTATTTACTTTTAACCGTGGTAAATAAATGTCAAAAGTTACTATTTACCAAAAATTATTTTTATCTTATTGAACCAAATTTTACTTTCTGATATCAATGGTGTCTCTTGGATTTTTTAAATTCAATTCATAAATGTGGTAAAATAATGTTTTATGAAAATTTAGAAATGCTCCTTGGAGATGGAAAAAAGACGGTAAAAAGTTCAATAAAATTTTTATATATCTAAACATATTATAAAATTACTGTAATAAATTACATTGAAAATATATAGGAATTATGTATTCATTTTGACTTAAATAAATTTAAATAAAATAAATAATTATTTAAATAAAAATTCAGTTTTAAACAATAACTTTGTGTTTTTCATTATTCATCAAAAATGAAGGTTTTCCAAAAAATAACAAAAATTCACTCTGACCTAATTATGATATTCCAAATTAAAAAATGAAATCTATTTTACAAAATTCGATAAATAGATGTTTCATTTTTTTATTTGAAATTTATTTCTGTTTTCAAAACAAAAAAACCTGTTTTAAAAAAAAGTAAAAACTATCAGAAGATTGAGCTGTGTTTATGTCAAATTTAATTGTGAAATTTCTTATAATGACCAAAATTTTATTAAATTATAAAAATATAATCTAATTATATTTTAAAACTATTCAAATGTAAAATTTAACACTATAAATTGTTTTGATTTAAAAAAAGTTGTTTTCGATTAAAATTTAGTAATTTTCACTATTCACCCATATATGAGTTTATCAAAAAAACCCCAAAAATTTATCAAAACTATCTTTTTATGTCCTGATTCTAAAGAAAAAGTTTATTTTGTCAAATTTAATATAAAATAGTGTCAATTACAGAATTTAGTGAAAAGGATCGCCATTAAAAGGCATTAAAATTGCTTTTTTGCAAAAATACTTCTTCTATCTGACAAAATGAACATGTTCTTATATTTTTCCAAGAAAAAAATAATATGGATGTTAAAAATATATAGAGTATATAAGATTAAAAAATTAATTTATGACTAGTTATAACCTCTTTTTTAATGGCTAGTTTGGAAATGTTGTGGTGCAATCAAACTTGGTGTTGCGTGTAGCGTAAGCTATTAAATTTCTTCAATGAGATAACGTACTATGAGATTTGGGGGTGATACATTCTCTCATCCTTCAATAAATTACATCCTTGCAATTTGAAATTGTTCTTTGAAAATAAAAGGGTAAAAATAGAGAAATACCTTTGTGGAAAGCACACATCCGAAATTGGGTTAACAAAATTTAGTCGTAGTAAGAGGGAAAGGGAAATGAAAATGTAACCACAAAATTATGATCTCGATTAAGAGAACATTGGTAGAAATTGGAGGCACATAAATAGATGGAAAACATAAATATTTATAGTAATTGATTGAGGTCAAAAATTACAATATATAATTTAAATATATGTACATAACAAATCCATTATCATAACCATTTTCAATAACAAAATACATATAAAGAGTATATGGTATTTATTTTCTTTTTAAAATTCTTTTTGGCTTGTTAAAGAATCCAAAGATCAAATACAACATGCAACATCGGAAAGGTCATTGTCACCTCTTACATTAAAAAAAGTCATTTTTTTGTCATTTAGTAAAACGCTTTGTAAAAAATGATTCCCCTTGAAATGAAAAGTCAAAGGGTTTTATACACCGTATAAAAAAAAGTTGTTTATAAATCAATGGATGCCTCAATGAATAGTGATTGAGGAAAAGTCCCATAACTAAAGTTTAAGAAATAATTTAGTCATAGAATAAGATTGAAAATATATATATATACATGAAAAATATAATTACATCATTTAACTAATTCCTACCACAAACTCATCTTTCACTACAAAATAATTCAAAAAAATATTCTATTTATCTTAATCGTATTGGGTTACAAAAATAATGAATTTATAATTCACCTATTATACCTTTTAAAACAACTACATTATAAAATATAGGACATCACGTAGGCCAGGGGTAGGTGATGCACCCTTGTCACCCTTCAGTTGAAGGTTCAAGTCTCGCGTCCTTTCCAGACGCGACTGGTTGTCACCCGACCTCTGGGTTGTCCTTTTTATGAAAATCCAAAAATAACCATAACTATTGTATACAATTTCATACTTACTCCTTTAAAACCTTTAGAATTATCAAAAATAATTCTATCCAAACTCATAGTCCAAAATTTATAAGGATGTTAAACACAATGAAGATTCTTTTTTCCACGTTATAACATGTGAACACATTCGTCGTTTATTCTTTTAAAACATGGTAACATCCTGAATTACCATAAAACCTTATTGATTACATTCATTCTCCCTTATTCATTATATAATACATCATATTTTCCTTATATCCAAATTTTTTGAATAATCCTACAATGATTAAATAAATCAAATATTAATATGTTCCAAGGAAGTTAAGAATATCCTATATAATTTATCCAAATCAACCATATCTTATTCAAAAATCACTACCTCATTATTAGGAGCATATTAAGGATTAAATTTCCTTCAACCATGTATTTTCCAAAAATTGTAGCTTTATATTATGTCACTTTTTTAGAACCATATAATCTCAAATCCTCAAAAAAATATTACTGAAGTGTAATCCTTATTTATCTCCATAATTAATATAACCTGTATATTGTTGATACCAAACTCAAATGAAATAATTCTATAATAACAACTTAATAACACTAGTAATTATTTTTCTTCTTTGGTAGTATCATAACGTTATTATTATCCAATACCATCATTTGCGATATACACTGATGACTGAGACATTGATTCACGTAGTGTCCCAATGCCTTTTAGATGAGGCATTTTACATTTGAAACCTTTTTCTTACCCTTGAAATCATGTACTCGGTGTGATTTTTGTCCACACATATAACAAACTCCCACTCCCTTCATGGATTTACCAAGGCAATTCTTTGCACATTTATCACATAAGGAAAAATCCTTCTATCCCCTCTTCTCTTTATCCATTGTTCTCTCTACCATAATTTTCATATCTTGCATACATTCAAAGTCGTACGAGTCAAAGAATTCTTCACTTATCTTATTAACACATTATATTATTTCATCATATGTTCAGAATACATGGGAGACTATTTATGTTCTGAATGATGGCTAAATACCAAGAACGATATGATCTTTTTTACTATTTAGACCATACGTATTGTTGTAGTTCTCATTCCTTCTATTGGGTCCCATTTCTAAACAATGGAATACACTAGGTCAGTTTATGAATCATAATGCATAATTTAAAACTTGTAAAATACCTAACGTAAATTGAACAGTTTAAGGATATAATCTATATTCATAAAAACGTTTTCCATTAAGAATTATTTATTCCTAAATCCTTCATAATGTCTTGTAATGAAATTTTGTATTATCCTCAGCATATCCCCCAGGAGTGTCGTAACCAAGAGTGCAGCAAGGCCCATTTTTGTGCACCAGTTTTATTTTGAGTCTAGCTCCAAAAGGTGTTTTCAGGTTTTACCCCTAGGTACATCTGTTCCAGAGCCGCCTCTACAAGCACGTATCCGGATGGGGATGTATTGCATAGAAAACTCACAAAATATCTAAATTACCATAATACTAGGACGTTTTTTATACTAATATGAAAGTCTATCTAAGGGTAATGTTATCTAATCATATTTTAACTAAATATATTTCCATGTTTGGTGCTATACTTCCTCTGATACCAACTGTAATGCCCTGAACCTAGATTCCTAGAGTCGGTGCATTATTTTAATACATTGGCATGATAACAAAAAAACATGTCTCGAAAGACTGATTAGTTTATCAGTCTTGGAAAATAGATTAAATACATTAACGTTACATTACACATTATAAAATACCAAAAAATTAATCCTTTGATAATTCCATTGTTCCCTTAGCTTAACCCTACATCTCAAACATAAAACACTTCTTGGGATCCTGGGAAAACAAAACATATGAAATGGGTGGGCTCAGATGCACAGTAAGGGTAAATAATATAGCAAAAGCTATAAACTCATAAGGAAAGATGTTTAATAAAAATAATATCCTTTTAAACATAAACATCAACATAATATGGCAAAAATAAATCAAATAATGCAATTTACCATTTAACATGGATATTCTACTAGTCGAATAATCACATGTAATAACTAATTTAATAATGAGGGAATGTATATTACATGTCTTAAATTTCTAAGACAAGGCCTCATTCCAAGACATAGGTGATGACTATAACTAGACCCCAGCCCGGAGATCCTCTATAATAGGACTCCAACACGGAGAGCCTCTGTAAACGGACTCCAACGCAGAGAGCCTCTATAACCGGACCCCAACCTGAAGAGCCTTTGTAACCTAACTCCAACCAAGAGAGCCTCTATAACCAGACTCCAACCGGTAGGGTCTGCTGTAATTGGACCCCAACCCGGAGGAATTACTTTTACCAGTACCGTACATGGAACATACTATACCAATAAATTCATCTTATGAAAAGTTTGAAATATATAATTAACATTCGTATTAATACTAGAATACAAAATGTCAATAAATTAACCATAAACCATAAATGGCATAAATATAACTCATCCCCAATCAACCATATCCCAAAACCTTAAATACAATATGGGTTGTTTGTATCTTAAAAAATCAATATCAAACAAGTGTAAAATTTATCAATGGATATTGACATATACGAAATCAAAAATATTTGAGGGAAATATCTATTTCTATTTTAAAATCATTTAAGAATTAAATAATTATAAAGAAAAAATTTATTATGAAAATATTATTCTAATCCTTTTAGGAAAACATTAACGATGTTATAACTTTGGAAAATATCTGCACCCTCCTTATAAGTTAAAAAAAGACATTATTACCGAAATATTGTAGAAAAGGTTATAAATTAATTTGTTTGGAAAACAATGGAAAGATTCAATTCAAAATAATATAAGGTCAAATAAGGGTGTAATGGAATTTAACCCATTGTCTAGTAAATAGTATTTTTTTTGAAATACATTTTAAGAAACATGGATGTGGATGATAAAGAGGGACTAGTAGATAATTAATTATAACCAACCATAGATAATGAAGACATTGTAGAATTAACCCTTACCTTGTACTTTTCCTTAGTCAAGGGTACGTTAACCTTTTGTATAATAATTAAATTGTTGTTATTAAATTATAAAAGAACCATATTAATAATTTCGATATCATATATGATCTACTAATAATTATTTGTTAATAATATTTTATTATTATCGTTGTTTCAGGTGTTAACAAATTCGGTTTCCTTTATATTCGTAGTTATGTGAGTCATGTTTGTTATGGATGGGATGTTTTTTATTCATATCCAAAATAATATCAAGTATTTAATCATTATTTTCAATCATAAAATGACAATTATTCTTTAATAATTATGATGGGGAATTAATCACATCGCGTTCATGGAGACAGTAATCCGTACATATGCATGAGCGATGATATCATTCTTTTGATATTAAAATCATATATAATTGGATGTTATATCAAATATAATGAATCATTGAAATGTTATGTTTATTATTTACATCAATTATACACCATTATTATACCCATCAAAATTTTAATTTATTGAATAACAACTACCCCACGACGTGGAGACGGTAAGCCGTACGTACGCACGTATGGTGACATGTCATTCATAGGATGGATAGAATAATGAATATTGTTGTAACATATTTCTAATAACGTCACAGTATATAGAAGATAGTGAAGTTATTATTTTAAAATGAAAAAAAAATTGGAATGAAGAAGTGGAAGAAGAAAATAACATGAAAGAGTTGATGAAATATTTACCTCTTCTTTGAGTTCTTCTTTTTGATTTGATCAAAAGTGTTTCTTAGGATAGATTTTTTGACCAATGTAAGGCCTCTAGGATAAATGTAAGATATTTGAGAGGATATTTTGGTAGGGTTTGGTCGAGAATAATTGCTTTGAAGGCGTGACATTGAGATAAGGGGGCGTGCCCTTTTATAAGAGGGGTGAGGGGCACCATAAGAAAAGATTGAACTATTATTTTATAATAAAATAATATTCCGTTCATAATGGCTAAAAATTGATTAATATCTATGATAATGTAGAGATGGGTCATAATAATCTCAACCAATAGGTTTTAGACATTTTGAGGTTACCATTTTAACCTTATCTTTTAGATTTAACTCTATGTTAAATAATTTACCTTTTACCGTGCCTTCTTGTATTCTTACACTATATAGTTAATAACATACTATAAACATCCAAGAGAACCTAAAGTGGTTCATTAATGACATATATAATATTAATTATGACATTCGGTCTAAATGTAGATTTTTATGAATATTATATCAAATAAAAATATAGTATTTGTATTATAAATTAATTTATGTCAATTTTGACGCTATTTGGTATTATGTTTTTGTGAAAGTCATAACACCATTATAACATCAACAAAAAATATATAATCAACCCTATAATGTATTATTAACCTATAAAATTAGTTTAGTTCTTATAAAGTCTCAAATTACTTTTATTTGTATATTTATAATATCAATTATATTAATCATTCATTAATAGGGTAATTACTTCATTATCACTATGTCATAAATAAATTGAATTATTTAAGGTATAAAAAGTATAAATAAAATACCATTATGTAGGAAACCTATTTTATCATTATAATGATTATTTATAGTATAATCTATCTTTTTTATAACCCTATATTAAAATGTTTTACTTATGAAAACATGAATTTAACACTTTTAACTCTTCTTTAAATTAAATAATAATAAATGTCCTAATATAATCTAAATGAACCTAAAAGGCCATATTTTATTTCTGAGGTTATTTTTGGTTGAATTACACTTATCCAATAGAATTAGGACATGTTTTAGGGGAATAATAATATCATTTGTACCTTCAATTACCCTATTTACTTTTAATCGTGGTAAATAAAAGTCAAAAGTTACTATTCACCAAAAATTATTTTTATCTTATTGAACCACATTTTACTTACTTATATCAACATTGAATCTCGTATTTTTGAAGTTAAATTCACAGAAGTGGTAAAATTATGATTTATGAAAATTTTCAAATGCTCTTAGAAGATGGTTAAAAGACGGTAAAAAGTTCAATAAACTTTTTTATATATCGAAACTTATTATAAAATGACTCCGATGAATTACATTAAAATTATATGAGTATTATATATCTATTTTGACATAAATCAGATTTAAATAAAATAAATAATTATTTAAATAAAATGTTGATTTTAAACAATCTCTTGGTGTTTTTCACTATTTATCAAAAATTGAATGTTTTTAGAAAAATACACAAAATTCACCCTAAGAAAATTTTGATATTCTGAATTGAAAAATGAAGTCTAGTTTAATAAATTCAAAAATTATACGTTCCATTTTTGAATTTAAAATTAATTCCCGTTGTTAAAACAAAAAAACGTCTTTTTTATAGAAAGTAAAATCTATCAAAAGAAAGACATGTGTTTTTGTCAAATTTAAATGTTAAATTTCCTATAATTGAAAACATTGTATTAAATGATAAAAATATAATCTAATTATACTTCCAAATCATTCAAATGTATAATTTAACAATATAAATTATTTTGATTAAAAAAAGTTTTTT
The DNA here is from genome assembly GCA_963277665.1 of Viscum album. Classification (NCBI taxonomy): domain Eukaryota; kingdom Viridiplantae; phylum Streptophyta; class Magnoliopsida; order Santalales; family Viscaceae; genus Viscum; species Viscum album. The sequence continues at coordinate 494,647,641 of OY728151.1, read as the reverse complement.
TAGTTAAAATTTAGTAATTTTCACTATTCACCCAAATATGAAATTTGTCAGAAAAACACCAAAAATTTATCCAAACTAAATTTTTCTATACCAATTATAAATAATAAGTTTATTTTGTCTAATTATATATATAAAATTTCCAAATATTGGATTTAAAAAAGTTTCCTCCATTAAAAGGTGGTAAAATTTCTGTTTTTTGAATCTTACTTCTTTTATCTGAAAAAATGAACGTGTTCTTATATTATGTCTAAAAAAATAATATGGATGTTAAAATTATATATAGTATATAATATTAAAAATTAAGTTATTACTATTTATAACCCCTTTTTGAATGTCTAGTTTGGTAATGTTTTGGTGACCTCGAACTCAGTGTTGCGTGTAGCGCAAACTATTAAATTATTTTAATGATATAACATATTATTAGATCTTGGGGTGTTACATTGCAATTTTGAAAAATAATTCTTTATCTAAAAAATTGAATTTGTTCTTATATTATTTTTATGAAATACATGACATTGGTGTTAAAATTATATAGAGTATATATGATTCAAAATGCAGTTGATACTATTCATAACCGCTTTTTGAACGAAAAATTTGGTAAGTTGTGGTGCGTTCGAACTCGGTGTTGCGTGTAGAACAAGCTATTGAATTAAATATTGAGATAACATATTAAATGTCTTTGGGTGTTACAGAAACTATGTACATCTATATTAACTATAATTTTCTACTAAATGATCAATAAACAACAAATCATATTATGTTACTCCCAAATAGGTCAAAATAAATGACTTCCATTAAAAATCCATGAATGTAATAAAAATATAGCTCTATATGAGATATAAAATCTATAAATACCATGGTAACATAGATCACATCATGATAGGTTGTGATCCTAAATATTCTCATTACCTACCTCTTTAGATATGATGATCTTAACTAACATTTATGAGAAAACCAAATTGACAATAAAATCCAAAGTTCATTTTCCCTATAATGTTTAATGTTTTGAAATGAATTTTCATGAACCATGTTGGGTTAATCTCATGCTGGATTGTGTGAATGACCCTGGGAAATTCCTAATCTATATATTCTAGAGAATGGTGATGTAAACTCAAATTTAAATTATTGGACAGATTTCACATGAGAATGTTTATTTAACTACTAGTGGAATTTTACCAAAAAATGAAAAAACATCCCAATATATGAGATTACCATTCCAATTAGAAGAATAAAATAAAAATAATACTATTCTATGGTAATATAATATTGATATAACAGAATACTACAATAAAATACATGGAGGGTGACTGGGATGGATTCTATATATCATAGATAATAATTACATTCCCGACCAAGAGACACGTGTTACCAGAGGTCACATAGAACACACTAATTTAACATGGTTAAATGCGTAGTTTGAATAAAAAATTTAAGAGATATTCCTCATCATAGTAAAATATTGAAACCACCTATTACACTTAGCCAACATACATATAGTAGTGTATGTAGGGTGTAAGTTAATAGACTATTAGGGTTTCACAAATGGTTCCATAAATTTGGTGATAAAAAATAGTTCACTGTTTTTGTATAAAATACAACATTTAGTGGCTCGATTAATCGTATTATAAATAAAATACATGAATATTTCATTAAAATACTTCATTGAAATCATTCCAATCCATTTTTTTAATGACATATGATTCTCATTTTAAATAAATTTTAATGTGTTATTTCTCAAAACTAATTACACAATCATTTTTCATCTTATAAAAAACATATAATTAAATTTTCACCCAATATGACCATTTTTAAACATGGGTTCAATTCTTATTGAAAAATATTTAATTGAATCCCAGCACAACCAAATACAATCATCAAACAAATAAATTTCACTATGTTATAAAATAAATAATCTAAATTGAAAATACACCACCCATGATTAAGGTGATTGAAACATTAAACATAAATTGATACATTATTTAAAACATACATCTAAACATAAAAATTTTAATTTTCAAGAGTTATAATTACATTGGATGATTTGACATACAAAAAAAATCTTATTAATCTTAATTTTTCATCCCTATATAAAGGACCACACACATTTTATAACATTAATACATATTCTAAAATTTCAGTGGTTATCTAGGAGATAATTCTTTAGGGAATGGATGACCTAGAAACCCTAGTATAAGAATAAAAATGATTACGTAGAAAATCTGTAGCATTAGAAGGTTTGAAATGAAATCATAAAGAAAAATACCATAATAATAAAAACGTGTAAAAATTATGAAATATAATAAGTTCATGAAATCATAAATGTATTGAAATAACATAAAAAATTTAATCATTATCACAATGAAATGCTCAATCAAAAGGCTTTCTTTATAATGTGGACACAGTCCCATAGATGATTAAAATATATCAATAATACATTACATAATATCCCGTGGTAAATAATGAATAAATAAATAAATTTTTGGTTTATTTAATTATAGTACAACCTATTACATAAATTAAACTGACACAAATTTTGTCATCAAGAGGAAAATTATCCACTAATAATTAATAATAATGATCAGTGTAATGTATAGGATGTGGGATTAATATTTATGATTCAAAGAATAAAAGGGCTATATTATAAGGATTACTAAGACTAAAATGATATGAATCATGTGAACATTCATAATTTAAAATCCAAAATTGGTCTTGAACATGAATATATAATGTAAGAAATCAAATTAATGGATCTTTTAGATAAAATAATAGAAACGAACCTCTTGGGTAGTGTTTATAAAAAATATAATATTCTATTTATAATACAGTAGAGACCATTCTATTTTCCATAAAACTATAATTAAACCAAAAAGATTAATCATAAAATTATAATCATTTTTATAATCATTTTATATTTGAAAATATTTTTTTGGGGGTGATGCCCTACATGAGTCACAGAATTGAAATTTTTCCTTTAAAACAAGTTTGCATAAAAGATGAAATATTAAAGGAAACAAAATCATATATATCTAAAAAAGGTTTACATGTCTAGGTAAATACATTTTTTTTGAATTTTATACAAAAATATAATAGACACAAGATATGACATTTTCATAAATGAGGGAAAAAAGAATGAGAATTCTTAACTGGTAAGCCATGTAAAAAATCATGAAGATCCATAACTATGATTTTAGAAAACTTTTTTGATAATAAAACTTTATAAAAAATGTAATAAATAATTATTATGAGATGTCTTTATGGTATATACAATTTTAAAAATAGATAAAAAATAAATATTTTTCTAATTAAGACCAAAGATGTTAGAGTTATAGAACAATTATATGCAATGAGGGGAAACAATTTTAATTCGAGAAAAATTATTCATATAATAGTTTCAACATTTATACATATTATTACATAACGGTAAAATATATATTAACAAAATTGATCCCCCAATATATAAATTGATTATAACATATTAAATTATTAGCTAAACACATGGGGAAACATGATAATTTATTAAATCAGATTGAGTTATAAAATAAGCATTTATTTTACCGAAGACATTATTAATATCCCAAATTAATGATGAACATTAATGGATGTGAAGATTACATGTTATAACATATCATATGATATTAAATGTAATTATTCATTAGATCCACATAAAATTTTAATTTTGTGGAAAATATTTAATCATGACACTATGAAGTGTGATTGAGAATAAAACAATTGATGATTTTTTAATATTGAATCAAATGACACTAGAAGATTAAAAAATTGTTATATAAATACCAAAAAATAATTTAATTATTATTCAAAAATACATTATTTAGAAATATATACACAATATACAAATAATATTGGTTAATTGGATAAAAAAATGTGTTAATGTGGATAAATTGTGATAAACCCAAACATATATTAGAATGCTTCCTAAAATTTTACAAAAAATATAATCTGTTATATTTAATCATTATATATATACACCCATTAACCTTATTAATATATTACATATATGGTATGGTTATATATATATTATAAATTTTTTACATATAATATAGTTTTATTTCATACGTTAGTTACTTGAGGTTGTTCCATCAGTTTTACCATAACAGTTTACATAAGTTGACCAAGTTAGAAGGTTTCATATATTATTATCATAATATTTTAAAATTTAATACTATCAAATAAATAATTTTTTATATATTTATATATATTAATATCTCCATCCATGATAGGTGGGTGTGATTATTGAAAATCATTTCCCATGGTGGAGAGAGTTCTAATGTACAAATGATTAATGTTTTTATTTATAAATTAATTAGTGTAAATGAGGAAAATTATGATTTGAAATTATAGAATCATATTTATATCATGGATATTATGACAACCCTACTTTTTAGTACAACTTAAACAAACTTTATTACATTAAACTTCACTTGATACAACAAATAAGATCGAGAGGTTTAGTGTCTTTGGGGCTTAGGATCATTACATAAAAACTTAAAACATGAAGTACAACATCTTTATTGAAAACTTCCTTTACATGACCACTACATTCCCTCGTACTTAGCATTGCATGGGATAACCTGAGGACATGCATAAGAAAAGGGTGAGCTATAAAGCCCAGTAAGGGAGTACACATGGAATAACATGAGGAGTATAATACATGTTAGGCAATAGGAATGTCAATAGAGAATAAGAGAAACACGAACATAAAGTTCTGATAAAGCATGATAATCATAACATGGAAATGTACCAACAACACTTAACATTGAATTAGCATGAGTCGTGGCTCATTGCACATTGAGCATGAGTAAACCCTCATTGCACATGAAGCACGAGTAAACCCTCGTTTCAAATTATTTATCTTGATTCAACACGCATTGCACTTGACGTATCATGATACTATACTTTACCCAATGCATTGGAGCGCTATAAGGGCGCACCCTTCTTACACATTTCATTTCATGCATAAGTGTGCCACATGGATCATAAAACATGGATTAATAAAACATAATAATTTATTCCATAATAAAGGAATGTGGAATTAATACCTGAAACTATAAAATCAATAAGTATATGTGCAAAATGTTGAGTACCCTTGATGGAGAAATGGGCATCGTATTCACTACACAATGACATTGGCTTAGAAAATCGGTGCGATTTCAGCAGCGTAACGACGTGACATAAGAATTCATAAAAATTGTTGATGAGAGAGAAATGGGTTACTAATCATATTTAAATGTAATGGACAGTAAGGAGGTCATATAGATACATGTCCCAACAATTGAAATGAAATTTAGATTCATGATACCAATGTATTGCTTGAATGTAAAAGAAGAGAGAGAAGTTCCTTTCGGAATTTCGGCATAGTAACGGATGTACATGGGAGGCATTTAATGAGAGAGAAAGGGGTCTCCCATCATTCAAAAAAATAAGAGGGCAGTATGGGGTAGGTTAAAAACCATACCCCAACATTCATAATTGAAATTAAAAGGGCAATACGACTTAATGAAAATTGACAAAAATGAGAAAGGAAGAAAAAAACCCTTACTTGGATTTGTGCTTCCAAAGGCTAGAGAGAGGCTTGTGAGAGGCTTCTTGGGAGCTTGCGGTACCTTGGGAGGATTCTAGAAGGAGTAGGGCAGAGTTTGGACGAACGCCAAGGGATTTTAGTGAGGAGTAAGTGGAAGCATGGGTGGGTTTATATAGGAAAGGTGAGATAATTCTTTATTATTCAGGATTGTGACCCCTTATATTAAACTAATCCAAACCACAAACCATCCCATGGTTTTTGCCCATGGTTTCTGGAAAAGGAAAGAGGAAAAAAATATTTTACAAGGGAAAGGTCTGAAATTATTAAAATATTAGGGTTGCTTATGTGGACGTGAGTCACACTCCCATGGAAATTAATTAAAAAAGGCAAATTGTTGAAAATATCTTGAGGGGTTCATTAATGCTTTGAAAAGTAAGTCAAACAAACCAAAAACCAAATTATATTAATGATAAAACATATATTGGCCGAAAATAAGGATTATGGTATTTTATTACATCACCATTGGGTCATTATGATGTCATAAAACACATTATATAATTAAATGGTATTTAATTTTTACCCAAAAATTTGATTGTCTCAGAAATTTATGAAAAATTCACCGTTGGATGATTTCGACATCCTGATTCAAAAAATAACATTTATTTTATCTAAATAATTTTCTAAAAATATGAATTTTTACTTTTAATATAAAAACCGACATTTATCAAAAATTCACGGGTTTTGATAGAAATGGCTTTCAAACCTTAATAAAAATTTTAATTGCATTCATAAAATTATAAGATCATTTAAATTTAAAAAACATTAATTTAATAATAATATTATTATTTTATTAAATAATTATTTAATTCAAAAATACCTTAATTTAATAAAATAGATTTCTTAATTAAATAATAACTAAAAACACGATTTGTACTTTAAAAACATTTTACAATGAATCAAAAATCACTAGAAATTATATTCATTATTATATACAAAAAAATAATGTACATGAAAATAGTACTACTTATTTGTTACATAACCCCTTAAAGAAGGGTAAGGTGTGCGATGGTGACAGACTTTTGGGGTGGCTTAGATAACATCGCTCGAGTGGTAATCTCTATCAACTTCCGATTTTCCCGTAGACGGTCTCGTTCAAGCTTGACATAATGAATCTCAGCTTGGGCTTGGTCAAGGGCGAAGCCCAAAGATGCCACCTATTTTCCGAGCTCCGACAAATGGGCTTCGTATGGGGCAATTCTACTGGATGAGGCCATCGCTTCCTTTGTCAGAGTAAAATTGGGTTCGTTAAAGCCATATATTTATACTAATCATGTGATCACTGTTCAACAACTATATTAACAACGGTCACAATTCATAACATAAAACCAAAGATATTTACATCTTATAAAATCATTTTTCATAAATAGACATTTAACTGGATCAAGAGGGATTTTCCATTAATGAAACTTTGGGTCATTACAATATTCCCCCCTTAAGAAATTTCTCCCTCGAAATTTTTCATTTTCCCACACTAAAACAAATGTCGGTAACTCAGCTTTATCATATTCTCCGACTCGCAAGTCGCTTCTTCAAACTTGTGGTTTCTCCACAACACCTTGACAAGGGGAATTGTCTTATTTCTTAGCACTTTTTCTCTATGATCTAAGATCTTCACTGGTTGCTCCTCATAAGAAAGATCGTCTTCCAATTGTATCACCTCAGAAGAGAGTAGATGTGAAGGGTCTGGTATGTACTTCCTTAAGAGGGATACATAAAAGACATCATGTACTTTGACCATAGTAGGTGGAAGTTCTAGTCCATAGGCCACAACCCCAACACGATCAAGAATCTCGAAGGGGCCAATGTACCTTGGACTTAAAATACCTTTCTTTCCAAACCTCATGACCTTCTTCCACGGAGATATGCGTAGAAACACTATGTCTCCAACATTAAATGCATGGTCTCGTCGATGATTATCTGCATAACTCTTCTATTGACTCTGGGCTGCCATGATATGCTTCTAAATGTTTTTAACCTTCTCTACCATTTCCTCGACCATTTCTGGTCCAAGTAGCATACGTTCACCGACCTCATCCCAACATGTCGGTGTTCAGAACCTTTTCCCATACAGAGATTTATATGGTGTCATTTGGATGCTCGAGTGGAAACTATTGTTACAAGAGAACTCAACCAAGGAAGATGTTGATCCCATCCTCATTTAAAGTCCATTGAGCACGCTCTCAACATATCCTCAAGTGTTTTGATAGTCCTCTCATATTGGCCATTAGTTTGAGGATGATAGGCCGTACTGAAGTTTAGTTCAGTATTCAGAGCTTGTTGAAGACTCTTTCAAAACATAGAGGTGAATCTTGGATCTCGGTCAGACACAATAGATTGTGGTACTCCATGCAACCGTACCACTTCCCTGATATATATCTGTGCCAGTTGATCCAATGATAAATCCTCCCGAATAGAAATGAATTGTGCAGTCTTTGTAAGATGATCCACAACAACCCAGATTGCATTGTTGCCTTTGGATGTCCTTGGAAGTCTAGTGACAAAGTCCATGGTGATGTTCTCCCATTTCCATTCTGGTATGGGCAACGGATGCATAATCCCCTTTTACTTCTGCCTCTCTTCTTTCACATGCTGACACACCAGGCACTTTGATGTATATTCGGTGATCTCCTTCTTCATATTATCCCACCAAAAGTTTTCTCGGATATCTCGATATATCTTTGCGCTCCCTGGGTGAATAGAGAAATTTGAATTGTGTGCATCATCCAAAAGTTCCTTCTTCAGCTCCGTACTTGATGGAACACATAGTCTTTTCCAAAACCGCACAATTCCTTCTTCATTAACATTAAACTCTGAGGATTTTTCTTTTTTGATAGCTTCCACTTTTTCCTGAATTCCCACATCATCCTTTTGAGCATCCTTTAATCTTTCCGAAAGGGATGGTTGATCAATCATTTGTGAAAGGATTGATGATGTTCCCTTCATTATGATTCCCACGTCCGTCTTTATCATGTCTAAGAAGATTGGATCTTTCTCAATTCTCATCATTGATAGAATCGCTGGATCCTTTCTACTTAGGGCATCTGCCACCTTGTTCGCTTTCCTAGGGTGGTAATGTATTGAATAGTCATAATCCATGATGAGCTCTATCCATCTTCTCTGGCGCATATTAAGCTATTTTTGTGTGGATATATATTTAAGACTCTTTTGGTCAGTATATATCTCAGATTTCTCTCCATAGAGATAATGCCGCCAGATTTTCAAGGCAAATACACCGCCGCCAACACCAGATCATGCGTTGGATAGTTTTGCTCATGGATTTTAACTTCCATGAGGCATAGGATATCACTTTATCATTCTGCATCAGCACACAGCCTAAGCCCTTATTTGAGGCATCACTGAATGCCACAAAAGTTTCCCACTTGTGGGTAAAGTGAGCAAGACCGCAGTGATAAGCCTCCTTTTCAACTCCTTGAAGCTTTCTTCTCATTAATCACTCCAAGAAAACTTTACTCCCTTTCGAGTTAGCTTTGTAAGAGGGTTGGACAATCGTGAGAAATTTCTCACAAATCGTTGATAATATCCAGTTAACCCCAAGAAGCTACGGATATCTGTTACCGATGTTGGCCTCATCCATCCCCCAATTGCATCTATTTTGGAGGGATCCACATATATCCCTTTGCTTGTAATGATATGACCCATGAATGAGACTTCCTTCAACCAGAACTCACACTTTCTATACTTTTCATAGATCTTCTCCTTTGCGCAAAGTCTCCAGGACAATTCTTAAATGCTCCTCATGGTCCTCCTTGGTTTTGGAGTATATTAGAATATCATCAATAAAGACTACCACAAATTTGTCAAGGTAATCTATAAAGACTATATTCATCATGTCCATGAATATTGCTGGAGCATTGGTGAGTCCGAAAGGCATTACTATGAATTCATAGTGCCCATATCTTGTACGAAAAGTAGTCTTGGGGACATCTTCCTTCTTCAACCTTACATGATAATATCCCGACCAAAAGTCCACCTTGGAGAATTATTGTGCTCCAAATAGCTGATAAAATAAGTCATCTATTCATGGGAGAGGATACTTGTTCTTTATCGTGATTTTTTTAAGTTCACGTTAATCGATGCAGAGCCGCATTGACCCATCCTTCTTCTTGAAGAAGAGGACTGTTGCACCGCATGGTGAAGTACTTGGGCGTATAAACCCTTTATTTAGATTCTCCTGTAGTTGTTTCTTCAGCTCTTCAAGCTCTACAACATCCATTCTATATGGATTCTTGATATTGGTAGTGCCCCACGTATAAGTTCAATTGAGAACTCAACATCTCTTCTTGGAGGAAGACTAGGCAGTTCCTCGGGAAACACTCCCGTGAATTCCCTCACAATAGGCATTTCTTCAAGGATGGTTTCTTCTTTGGACTCAATCATCTGAGCCAGATATGCATGCTCATTGGGAAGTAATATCCATGCTTTAGATGATAGAGCTAAAAGAGATTCATCTTCCTCCTGACACTTGTAAAGAATCGGGGGTCGATTCTCCATATGGAGTGTGATTTCCCTCTCCTGACAATTTATGTTGACTCTATATAAGGAAAGCCAATCCATGCCAAGAATTGCATAAAATTCCACCAAATGGAGTATGACGAGGTTCGCTGGGAAATTCAATCCACAGATTATAACAGGGGAGGACTTATACTCATGGGATGCAATGATCGCCCCATTTTCCTTACTCACCGACATCTTTACTTCCATGATTTGTGGTGGTGCTGTGATTGTTCTACTAAACTATCGATATATAAAAGAATGCATAGAACCTGAATCAAAAAGTATGTTATCTATTCTTGAATGAATAACTGGCATACCTTTCACCACTTTATTGTTGGGGTTCACTTCGGCAGAAGTGATGGAAAAAAGATCTTCCTTGCTGTCTTGGAGGTAGTTGGTTGCCTCTGATAACCCTTGGATTAGGGCACTGATTTGCCAAATAACCTGGTTCTTTTCATTTTTAGCATTGAACAACATTTTGAGGTTCGAACGTAGCGTTCCTCTCCTCTGTCGCAGCGGCAGGTCCTTCTTTCCGACAGTTAACAGCTAGGTGCCCTTCTCTTCCACACCTCAAGCATTTTCTCGTCCCCTTATGGCAATTTACAGGGTTTTTCTTTTCGCACTTTTGGCAAGTGGGGTGTTGTAACTTCTTAGCGTCGTTGGATTTATCCATCGGACCACCAGCATTGATGTCCACCTTACGCTTCTTGTCCCCATGATACCCCTATGATTCTCTGATCTCCATTTCGACCTTGAGGGCACATCGTACAATTTCCTCATAGCTGTTGAAGTCAAAGATCGCTAATGCATTCCGCAAGCTAGGCTTCAACCCACCAAATAAGCGGTCAACCATGCATTCGGGAGTAATGAAAAAGCCGGAAGCATATCATGCAAGCCTTGTGATGTTTTCCTCGTACGCTCCAATAGATTCTTTATCGTTTTTTTGAGGTAAAGGAAGTCCCATTCCATTTAAAGCCGGAGGGTGGGCGGAAAATATTTATCAAAAAAAATCTTTCGGAATTCCTTCTATTCCAAAGCCTAGATCTACTCCTCAGGCTCCGTATTTTTGATCAACATCCACCATTGATCAGCTTCACCCTCCATAAGATAACCATCCAGGAGAACCTTCTCTTGTTCAGAACATTGAAGGATGGAGAAGATCTTTTCAATGGATTTGATCCATTGTTCAGTGATCGTTGGATCAGATGATCCACTAAAAGTAGGAGGCCTTTGTCTCATGAAGCTCTCGATAGTGACTTGTTCTTTCTTAGGGGGGGTTGAACGTTCCTCTTGACATGTGTTTCTATTCAAAAATTGAGTTACCTGAGAGAGAAGCGTGACAAAGTTTGTGATTCCCGCTCCCATTGGATTTGGCATCTCATTAGTACAGTTATCAGACTTATCTTCACAACGGTTGTTAGCCCGAGTCCTCCTATTACCGGCCTTTGGCTGGAATAAAAGGAAAGTTAGGGGTAACACATAAAAGGTAATCCAAAGACAGAAGTTGATGACTTATAAATAAACTTTCATTCCTTAACTCATGATTCTATAGGCTTCAATCTTGGATTTTCATGATCTACTTTCTAACAAATATTCATAGGGGAATTTTATTTAATTCCCTTGAGAAGGGTTCATACTATGCTTGTGGATTTATCAAAACATATCCTCCAGGAGTGTCATAACCAGGAGTGCAACAAGGCCCTTTGTCGTGCACCAGTTCCCGTTCAAGTCTATTTCAAAGTGGTGTTTTCAGGTTTTACCCCTAGGATACATCTGTGCTAGAGCCGCCTCAACCTGCTCGTATCCAGATATGTATGTATTTGTCTGATAAACCACTTACGTAGTATTTTCCAAAACTTAGGGATGTTTTTATTATACTTAGTCTTGTATTAAGGCTTTACTAGGATTTCCAAATCCCAAAAATAACTAAACCTATCCTCTGATACCAACTATGACAACCCTACTTTTTATTACAACTTAAACATACTTTATTACATAAAAATTCACTTGATACAACAAAGAAGATCGAGAGTCTTAGTGTCTTTGGGGCTTAGGATCATTACATATAATCATAAAACCTGAAGTAAAACATCTTTATTGAAAACTTCCTTTACATGACCACTACATTCCCTCGTACTTAGCATTGCCTGGGATAACCTGAGGACATGCATAAGAAAAGGGTGAGCTATAAAGCCCAGTAAGGGAGTACACATGGAATAACATGAGGAGTACAATACATGTTAGGAAATAGGAATGTAAATAGAGCATAAGAGAAACATGAACATAAAGGCATGATAAATCAAGATTATCATAACATGGAAATGTGGCAACAACACTTAACATTGAATTAACGTGAGTCGTCGCTCATTGCACATGGAGCATGAGTAAACCCTCATTGAAAATGAAGCACGAGTAAACCCTCATTGCACTTGAATTAGCATGAGTCAACACTCATTTCACTTGACATATCATGATACTATACTTTACCCAATTCGTTGGAGCGCTATAAGGGCTCACCCTTCATAAACATTTCATTTCATGCATAAGTGTGCCACATGGATCATAAAACATCGATTCATAAAACATAATAATTTATTCCACGATAAAGGAATGTGGAATTAATATATGAAACTATACAATCAATAAGTAAATGTGAATAAAGGTGAATACCCTTAATGGATAAATGGGCATGGTATTCACTACACAATGACATTGGCTTAGAAAATCGGTGCGATTTCAGCAGCGTAACGGCGTGACATAAGAATTCATAAAAATGGTTGATGAGAGTGAAAGGGGTTCCTCATCCTATTTACATGTAATGGAAAGTAAGGAGGTCATATAGATACATGTCCCAACAATTGAAATTTAATTTTGATTCATGATACAAAATTATTGCTTGAATGTAAAAGAAGAGAGAGAAGTTCCTTTCGGAATTTTGGCATAGTAACGGGTGTACATGGGAGGAATTTAATGAGAGAGAAAGGGTTCTCCCATCATTCAAACAATAATAGGGCAGTATGGGGGAGGTGTGAATAAATACCCCAACATTCATAATTGAAATTAAAAAGGAAATACAACTTAAAGAAAATTGACAAAAATGAGAAAGGAAGAAAAAAACCCTTACTTGGATGTGTGCTTCCAAAGGCTAGAGAGAGGCTTGTGAGAGGCTTATTGGGAGCTTTGGGAACCTTGGGAGGATTATAGATAGAGTATTTCAGAGGTTGGACTAACTCCAAGGGATTTTGGTGAGGAGGAAGTGGGATCTTGGGTGGGATTATATAGGAAAGGTGAGAGAATTCTTTATTATTTAGTTTTTGGGACCCCTTATAAGAAACTAATCCAAACCACAAACCATCTCATGGTTTTGGCCCATGGTTTCTGGAAAAAGAAATAGGAAAACAATATTTTATAAGGCCATGGTCCGAACTTATTAAAATATTAGGGTTGATTATGTGGAGGTGAGTCACACTCCCATGGAAATTAATTTAAAAAGGCAAAGCGTTGAATATGTCTTGAGGGGTTCCTTAATGCTTTCAAAAGTAAGTCAAAAAAACCCAAAACCTCATTATTTTAATGATAAAACATATATTGGCCGAACATATGGATTATGGTATTTTATTACATCACCATTGGGTCATTATGATGTCATAAAACACATTATATAATTAAATGGTATTTAATTTGTACCCAAAAATTTGACTGTCTCAGAAAATTATGAAAAATTCACCGTTGGATAATTTCGAAATCCTAATTCCAAAAATAACATTTATTTTATCTAAATAATTTTCTAAAAATTTGAATTTTCACTTTTAAAATAAAAACCGACATTGATCGAAAATTCACGGGTTTTGACAGAAATGGATTTCAAACCTTAATAAAAAATTTAATTTCATTCATAAAATTATAAGATCATTTATATTTAATAAAAATTAATTTAATATTATTATTATTATTTTATTAAAAATTATTTAATTCAAAAATACCTTAATTTAAAAAAATATATTTCTTAATTAAATAATAACTAAAAACACCATTTGTACTTTAAAAACTATTTACAATGTATCAAAAATGACTAGAAATTATATTCATTATTATATATATAAAAAATAATGTACATGAACATAGTACAACTTATTTGTTACATGACCCCTTAAAACAGCCGCATAAGACCTAAGGGTAAGGTGTGCGATGGTGACAGACTCTTGGGGTGGCTCGGATAACATCGCTTGAGTGGTAATCTCTATCAACTTCCACTTTTCCCGTAGACGGTCCTGTTCGATCTTGACATAATAAATATAAGCTTGGGTTTGGTCAAGGGAGAAGCCCAAAGATGCCACCTCTTTTCCGACCACTGACAAATGGGCTTCGTATGGGGTAATTCTACTGCATGAGGCCATCGCTTCCTTTGTCTGAGTAAAATTGGGTTCGTTAAAGCCTTATATTTATACTAATCATTTGATCACTGTTCAACGACTATATTAACAACGGTCACAATTATTAACATAGAACCAAAGAAGTTTACATCTTTAAAAAACATTTTTCATAATGAGACATTTAACTGGATCAAGAGGGATTTTCCATTAATGAAACTTTGGGTCGTTACAGATATAATAATTTTTCATTCCTTAAATATTTTTTTCTACCATTAGTGGCATTGATGATAAAATGTTTCACCTAGTGGAGTTTGTAGTACACACAACACACTAAAGATTATTTTTTATTTTTACAAGATGATGAAAAATATAAAATATTATTAACAATAATATAATGACACCAAAATATAATAATTATAATAATTATACTGATTTAAATTTTTTATTTTTTATATTATAGATTTTTTAACAACCCGCACTTATTTCATACATAATCATGAATTTATTCAAGAAAACACTACCTTTTACATTGAGGATCTTTTCATGTTTAGATCTTTATATAAATAAGATAAATCATTCATAACATTATACATTTATAAATAGTGGGTACCATAAAATCAATTTCCATTTTCCTCAGAATATAAAACATTAAAACATTAAACAAGAATCCTTGACAATTCTTCAACCTTTAACATAACTTCCTTCCTTGTATTACTCATCCATTTTCCTGTGAAAAATCATTTAAAAACATGGGATGATCACAAAATCTCAGTAAGGTATGAAAAAGAAGGAAAAATCACATTAGCCCATGAATACGCATGACGTATGAAAACATTTTCAAAAGACATGGTTTCCACCCATAAATACTTACTTTGTGTAACATGATATTTAAAAAAGATACACACCAAACATAATTATAATCATATAGGTATCTTGGGGAATTACCTACATAATCTTGTAACCATCTTGGCTACCTTAAAATTTGTAACCCTCACGGCTACCATACTTTGTGTAACCATCGCAGTTACACGTGGAGTAACCATACGACCGACCTCCAACTTACTCATATCCAATGCATTGGAGGGAAATATAGGTCCCAACCATCATCATAAACAATGACCAATAACCAAAACATTATCATACAACATAAATAATAGCATAAAAACATTGCTTTTGAATCTTGTAAAACAGGCTTTTAAAAAGGGGATTTTAGAAGAAAAGTCCCTTATAAACATCATATACTTGAAGTGAGACTTAATAGAGTGGATGGAATATGTATATACTCTGTAAAAACACATAATGAAACATAATATAGACATAACCCATCACACAAACAATTTAAATAGCACATAAATAATAAAGTAGACGGTTAACCCAAAGAATGGAAATCGGGTTAAGAATTCCTTTACCTAGGGCTTGTCTTACTTCAACATTATTTAAACCTCCTGTATAATGGTTAAAAGAGTGTTATAATAATTTTAAAGAAACATTTTACTGTTTATAACATCTTATATGGTCATTTCATAACCTCATTTCACCCCTTAATTGTTAGTATTTTGTTCCTTGCATTATTTTGGGAGAGTTCTTTTGTGATTTTCACAATCGGTTCATGATGAATCGTTCTTGTTGATTGGAAGTGAAACTCCAGAATTGGAATGGAGTAGTTTTTACATATTTCGAGTACCATAAATTATACCATTTATCACTTTGATTCTTTATATTATGATGATTCATAAGTTAAAACATTAATTATGTTCGTTTAGATCATTTAAGTGGTTCTTTGATAATTACACCCTCATTTAGTCTTATAAATTTGAATCACGAGTAAAAAAGAATTCCAGAACCTTATGTGAGTCGTAAAACATATATTATAACCTGTTTCAACCATATAAATGGTTTCATGACCAGATTGACGGTAGAAATGGAATAAGAGAACATGTCGTTTTTGAAGGTGATAAATTTAACACCTCATGAACAACGTTCTCTTTAATAAAATAAATGGAAGAGGGAAAGGGTGTGGGTGACATAATATAAAATTAGAATCATAATATTACAGTATATATATAATACTAGATTTACAGAACAATTTATCTGAATATTGGTAGGGATAGATCAAGAAAGGGACTTGAACTTGAAAGGAAATTAAAGGAGAAGAGAGAGAAAAATTACCTTTAGAATCCTCCTCTTGAGATCCTTTTTAAGGAAGTTAGGCTTGGTATTTTGATGAGACCAGCAGCTTTTGGACGTGGGTTATGAGCTAGGGAACATGTTTGGGCAGATTTTAGAGATGTCTTGGAGCTTGAGAGGTGTGAGGAAAAGATGGATTGAAGTGTGGCTTTTATAGTGGAGGGGAGAGGGGTTTCCTTAATATAAAATTGATTGGTTTATTAATTTCACCAAAGACCAGGAATAGTGTTTTTTGGATGACCCATAATAGTAATTTTATAATGTAATCCCGAACCAATTGGGCCTACATCAGCAAAACATCATCGGTGAATCAATTAATACATTATTTAGCATTTATTATGAATTATCGGATTCCACTATTCATAAAAAATTCAAGTATCTCAGAAAAATCTCAAAAATTGAACCCAACCATTTTTTGACGTGTAGAATCCAAAAATGAATTCCATTTTTGAAAAATAATTTTTTAAATATTATTAATTTAATAATTAATAAAAATCATAATTTACTTGAAAAAAACAGTTTTTTTGATTGAAACTGAATTTATAGTTCTTTCAAAAATTACGTAAGGTCATATAAAATTATCTAAAAACTATTAGACATTGATTAAATAATTTATGAATAAATTACAAGAAAGTAAATATTATTTTAAATTAATTAATTATTTATAATTAATTATTTATGACTTATAAAATACCAAAAACATTTACTAAGGTCAAATTGTCACTTCTTAAGATGTCTAAATTTTATTTTATTAATCATAGGTAATGTTACTCTTATTTACTATTCATAAGGGTCATATTACTATTCATAAGGGTAGGTTACTATTCACCAAAAAAACAAGTTTGTTTCATCAGACTCTAAATAACATACTGAACGCAATTGTAGATGACAGTTTCTTGAAATTCAAAACATAGGAGAAATAAAAATATGTTTAAAGGATAGTTATAAATATATACCTTAAACAAAATTTCAACCATTTTCAATTTATATTTAGAAAACCTTGGGATGTTACATTATCCCCACCTTCTTGATATTGCGTCCTCGAAATTTTATTTACTTATTAAACAACTGAGGGTATTTTTCCCTCATAGCATTTTTAGACTCCCATGTTGCTTCTTCAACCATGTGGTTTCTCCACAAAACCTTTACATGGTGGATTACCTTATTCCGCAATACCTGTTCTCTTCGATCAAGAATCTGAACTGATTTTTCTTCATAAGAAACGTTCTCTGTCAGCTGAACTGCTTCCGGCCTCAAGACATGTGATGAATCTGGAACATACTTTCTCAACATTGAAACATGAAAAACATCGTGTACCTGAAATAAGATTGGAGGCAATGCTAAGCAGTATGCAACTGTTCCAATTTTATCTAAGATTTCAAAAGGACCGATGAACCGTGGACTTAGTATCCCTTTCTTACCGAAACACATCACACTTTTCCAAGGAGATATTTTAAGGAAAACATGGTCACCTACCTCGAAAGAGAAGTCTTTCCTTCTGTTATCTGCATAACTTTTCTGCCTCCTCTGAGCTGTCCTCATGTGTTGCTGGATAATCCTCACTTTCTCAG
Source organism: Viscum album (assembly GCA_963277665.1). Lineage (NCBI taxonomy): Eukaryota > Viridiplantae > Streptophyta > Magnoliopsida > Santalales > Viscaceae > Viscum > Viscum album. Next base: position 494,629,396 of record OY728151.1, on the reverse strand, counting down.
CCACTTCTTCTACTAATTTTGGCCCCATCAACTTTCTTTCACCGACTTCATCCGAAAACGCAGGAGTCCGACACCGCTTTCTATACAAGGCCTCAAAAGGTGCCATCTTAATACTGGAATGAAAACTGTTATTATAAGAAAACTCAACTAATGAAAGATGATGATCCCAACTTCCCTGATAGTCCATTGAACAAGCTCGAAACATATCCTCCAAAGTTTGAATCGTTCGTTCTGACTGCCCATTGGATTGAGGATGAAAAGATGTACTGAAATTCTACTCTGTGCCCAAATACATCTGAAGTCCCTTCCAAAATTTATAAGTGAACCTGGGATCTTGGTCAGACATAATGGAAAGAGGAACTCCATGTAACCTGACAATCTCCTTGAGGTACAATCGAGAAATCTGATCTAATGTAATTGTATCTCGAGTAGAAAGAAAATGAGCAGACTTTGTTAGCCGAGCAACAATAACCCATATCGCATTGTTACCTTGAGATGTTTTTGGTAGTCCCACCACAAAATCAATGGATATATTCTCCCATTTCCATTCTGGCACTGGAAAAGGTTGAAGCATCCCCTTCAGTAACTGCTGCTTTGCATTAACCTGCTGACATGTCAAACATTTCATTGTAGAATCAACAATATCTCTTTTCATCCCATTCCACCAGTAATACTATCGAAGGTCTCTGTACATCTTAGTACATCCAGGATCAATAGAAAATGGAGAACTATGAGCTTCACACAACAATTATTTCTTTAGCTGGGAATCACAAGGCACACACAACCTTTTTCCAAATCATAAAACACAATCTTTATTAAGATTAAATTCTGGAAACTTACCCATTTTAACCAATTCTACCTTTTTCTGTAGCTCACAGTCTTCCCTCTGCGCTTTCATAATTCTGTCTGACAACGAAGTCTGCACTGAAACCTGAAACAAAATAGATATATTCCTTGCAGCAAAAACTTCTAAGCCAAAAATCATCAAATCATTAATCAATGGATCATGTTCCAATCGTAGCATGGTTAATGATGTATGATTTTTCCGACTTAAGGCATCTACTACTTTGTTTTCTTTTCCAGGATGGTAATTGATCATGCAGTCATAATCCTTTATCAATTCTAGCCATCTTCTCTACCTCATGTTTAATTCCGTTTGAGTGAATATATTCTTAAGACTTTTTTGGTCAGTATATATTTGGCATTTCATTCCGTATAGATGATGCCTCCATATTTTCAAAGAAAAAACCACACCTGCCAATTCCAAATCATGTGTGGGATAATTAGGTCATGAGGTTTAAGTTTCCTCGAAGCATAGGCAATTACCTGATCATTCTGCATCAAAACACAACCAAGTCCCTTCAAAGAAGCATCATTGTAGATGAAAACTCACCATTCCGAGAAGGTAAGGCCAAAACTGGAGCATCCACCAATCTCTTCATTAGTTCTTGAAAACAAACATCACATTCCTCTGTTCAAACAAATTTAACCCCTTTCCGTGTTAACTTAGTTGTTGGGCTAGATAACCGTGCAAAGTTCTTAACAGACCGTCAGTAATAACTTGCTACGCCCAGAAAATTACGAATCTATGTAACATTTCTGGGTCTTGGCCATTCATCAACTACTTTTGTTTTGGCAGGATCAACTATTATTCCATCCTTATTTACAATGTTCCCTAGAAAAGAAATTTTTTGCAACCAAAAATCACACTTGCTGAATTTTCCATATAGTTTCTTTTGTTTTAAAGTTTTTAAAACAACCCGTAGATGTTTTTCATGTTCCTCTTGATTTTTAGAAAAAACCAGAATGTCATCAATAAATACAGCCACAAACATATCCAAGAACTCATGAAATACTCTATTCATAATATTCATGCATACATCAGGTGCATTAGTTAACCCAAATCGCATAACAACAAATTCATAATGCCCATATCTAGTACGAAAGGCTGTTTTCGGAATTTCATCCTCCTTCACGTTCAGCTGATGGTATCCGGATCCCAAGTCAATCTTGGAAAAGTACTGAGCTCCCTGGAGCTGATCAAACAAGTCATCAATATGAAGAAAATGATACTTGTTTTTAACAGTTATGTTATTCAAAGCTCTATAATCAATGAAAAGTCTCATTGAACCATCTATCTTTTTAACAAACAAAACAGGGGCTCCCCATGGTGAAGTACTGGGATAAATGAAGCCTTTGACAAGAAAATCATGCAACTGATTTTTCAATTCATGAAGTTCTATTGGATCCATACGATATGGGGGTTTTGAAATTTTCTTAGCATCAAGAACTAAATCAATTGTGAATTCGACTTCTCGTTCAGGTATGACACTGGGTAACTCCTTTGGAAAAACATCAAGGTATTCATTTACCACTGGCACATCATTAATTTGAATAGTTCCCTTATTTTCAACAATATGAGAAAGATAACTTTCACTTCCATCTTTCATTAGTTTCTCAGCTTCCTGATATGTTATCAATTTTATGGGTTCATTCTTGTATACAAACTGAAACTCTTTCTGAAAAACAACTTCTTCAGCTCTACAGTCAATCTTAGCATGATAATCAGAAAGCCAGTCCCTCCCCAAAATAACATCAAACTCAACTATGGGTAAAACAAAAAGGTTTGTAGGTAAAGTCTTTCCACATACCACAATATAAATATTATTAAAATTCCTCTTTGCTCTAACATTTCCCCCTGGTGTTATAACAACATGTTCGGGTCTCATTTGTTGAGGTGACATTTCCAATTTACTAGAAAATTTCTTAGAGATGAAGGAATGTGTAGAACCCGTATCAAACAAAACATTAGCAAAATCTGAGTGAAAAAAACAAAGTATCTGAAACAACATCATTGGATGGCCAAACACCTACTGACGTAGTCGCAAAGGATCTCACTACACTTTTATGCTTGTAGTCGGGCTTCTTTGCATCATTTGGATCCCTCTTTGGATAGGCATTTGCATAGTGACCCATCTCACCACATTTAAAACACTTTATAGTTTTCTTATCAGGATTAGTCTTTAGATCATTTTCATTGCAATCTCGGGCCATATGACCAAACTTACCACATTTAAAACCTTTCACAGTTTTGATAATACACTCCCCAGGGTGCTTCTTGCCCACTTTTCACAAACTAGAAACTGGATATTCATACCATCAGACTTCTTTAGTGGATTCTTACCCATTGCTTGCGAACGGGACCTCTTCTTCTATTTGTTTCCAAAATGCATGTGATCGTCAGCAAATTCCATCTCTACCCTCTCAGCACATTGGACAAGTTTCTCATAACTTTTGAATTCACGGGAGGCCAACACCCTTCGATACCTTGGCTTCAATCCTGAGTAAAAGTGGTTGATTTTGCTATCAAGATCCAGAATAAGATTTGGAGCATACCTCGTCAGTCGGGTGAAGTTTGCTTCATACACAGCAACTGAATCTTACTCCTTTTGTTTCAATTCAAGGAATTCCTTCTCCATTCTAAGTCGCACCACCTAAGGAAAATATTTTTCAAGAAAAAGACTTTTAAATTCATTACACGCTAAGGAATCAAAATCCTCTCTACCCCTGATATTCCTTACCATTGAACACCACTGATCTGCTTCCCCTTCAAAATGGTAAATGGAAAGACTTACCTTTTGATTGTCTGAACATCCCATAACATCAAATATCTTTTCAAGGGCTTTAATCCATCCTTCTTCTGCCACTAGGTCAGAAGATGCATTGAATACAGGAGGATATTGTCTCATAAAATGTTACACCATTGTCATGTTCCGTTGGGGTACCTCTATTGGTTCTCTTGCATGGATTCCACCACCATTTATAGCCTGTGTTAGCTGAGCCATTACTGTCACAAACTGCTCGGTTCCAATCCCTACCATTCCGGGCTGTAGATCAGGAAGGATGTCATTCTGTCGGTGCATCTCCTCTTCAGCATCTATGTTCCTTCTACTGACAACCATTCCGAAAAAACATTTCTTAGATGAAGAAACATGGTAATCCTTAAATGCTATAACAAATTAAACATAGAGTGAAAATTATTTATGGTAGTTTATTAGCATCACCTTAACCCCTAAAGTTATCTAAACCATCCTCTGATACCAACTTTAACAACCCGCACTTATTTCATACATAATCTTGAATTTATTCAAGAAAACACTTCCTTTTACCTTGAGGATCTTTTCATGTTTAGAGCATTAGAGAAATAAGATAAATCGTTCATAACATTACACATTTTTACATAGTTGGTACCATAAAATCAGTTTCCATTTTCCTCAGAATATAAAACATTAAAACTTTAAACAAGACTCCATGACAATTCTTCAATATTTAACATGTCTTCCTTCCTTGTATTACTCATCCATTAACCTGTAAAAAATCATTTAAAAACTTGGGATGAGCACAAAAGCTCAGTAAGGTATGAAAAAGAAGGAAAAAATCACATTAGCCCATGAATACGCATGACGTATGAAAACATTTTCAAAAGACATGATTTCCACCCATAAATACTTACTTTGTGTAACATGAGATTTACAAAAGATCCACACCAAATATAATTATAATCATAGAGGTATCTTGGGGAATTACTTACATAATCTTGTAACCATCTTGGCTACCTTAAAATTTGTAACCCTCACGGCTACCATACTTCGTGTAACCATCACAGTTACACGTGGAGTAACCATACGGCCGACCTCCAACTTAGTCATACCCAATAAATTGGAGGGAAATATAGGTCCCACCCTTCATAATAAACAATTCCCAATAACCAAAACATTATCACACAACATAAATAATAGCATAAAACATTGCTTTTGAATCTTGTAAAACAGAATTTAAAAAAGGGGATTTTAGAAGAATAGTCCCTTATAAACATCATATACTTGAAGTGAGACTTAATAGAGTGGATGTAATATGTATATACTCTGTAAAAACACATAATGAAACATAATATAGACAAACACCATCACAAAAACTATTTAAATATCACATAAATAATAAAGTAGACGGTTAACCCAATGAATGGGAATCAGGTTAAGAATTCCCTTACCTTGGGCTTGTATTACTTCAAAATTGTTTAAACCTCATGTATAATGGTTAAAAGAGTGTTATTAGTATTTTAAAGAAACATTTTCATGTTTATAACATCTTATATGGTCATTTCATAACCTCATTTCACCCCTTAATTGTTAGTATTTTGTTCCTTGCATTATTTTGGGAGAGTTCTTTTGTGATTTTCACAATCGGTTCATGATGAATCATTCTTTTTGATTGGAAGTGAACTCCAGAATTGGAATGGAGTAGTTTTTACATATTTCCAGTACCATAAATTATACCATTTATCACTTTGATGCTTTATATTATGATGATTCATAAGTTAAAACATTAATTATGTTCGTTTAGATCATTTAAGTGGCTCTTTGATAATTACAACCTCATTTAGTCTTATAAATTTGAATCATGAGTAAAAAAGAATAAAAGAACCTTATGTGAGTCATAAAACATATATTATAACCTGGTTCAACCATATAAATGGTTTCATGACCAGATTCAAGGTAGAAATGGAAGAAGAGAACATGTCGTTTTTGAAGGTGATAAATTTAACACCTCATGAACAACGTTCTCTTTAATAAAATAAATGGAAGAGGGAAAGGGTGTGGGGTGATATAATATAACATTAGAATCATAATATTACATTATATATATAATACGGGATTTATAGAACAATTTGGATGATTATTGGTAGGGAGAGATCAAGAAAGGGACTTGAACTTGAAAGGAAATTAAAGGAGAAGAGAGAGAAAAATGACCTTTAGAGTCCTCCTCTTGAGATCCATTTTAAGGAAGCTAGGCTTTGTATTTTGATGAGACCAACATCTTTTGTACATGGGGGATGATCTAGGGAAGGTTTTTGGGTAGAGTTTAGAGAAGTATTGGAGCTTGAGAGCTGTGATGAAAAGAGGGAGTGAAGGGTGCCTTTTATAGTGGAGGGGAGAGGGGTTTCGTTAATATAAAATTTATTAGTTTATTAATTTCACCAAAGTCCAAGAATAGTGAGTCTTGGATGACCAAAAATAGTAATTTTATAATTTCATCCCGAACCAAGTAGGCTTACATCAGCAGAACATCATCGATGACTCAATTAATACATTATTTAGCATTTATTGTGAATTATCGGATTCCACTATTCATCAAAAATTCAAGTATCTCAGAAAAATCTCAAAAAATTACCCCAAAAAATTTTCGACGTGTAGAATCCAAAAATGAATTCCATTTTTCAAAAATAATTTTCTAAATATTATTAATTTAATAATTAATTAAAATCATAATCTACTTGAAAAAAACAGTTTTTAAGATTAAAACTGAATTTATAGTTCTTTCAAAAATTACGTAAGGTCTGATAAAATTATCAAAAAACTATTAGACATTGATTCAATAATTTATGAATACATTACAGGAAAATAAATATTCTTTTAAAATAATTTATTATTTATAATTAATTATTTATGACTTATAAAATACCAAAAACGTTTACTAAGGTCAAATTATCACTTCTTAAGATGTCTATATTTTATTTTATTATTCATAGGTAATATTACTCTTATTTACTATTAATAAGGGTCATATTACTATTCATAAGGGTAGGTTACTATTCATAAAGGTAGGTTACTATTCACCAAAAAAACATGTTTGTTTCATCAGACTCTAAATAACATACTGAACGCAATTGTGGATGACAGTTTCTTGAAATTCAAAACATAGGAGAAATAAAATTATGTTTAAAGGATACTTATAAATATATACCTTAAACAAAATTTCAAGAATTTTCAATTTATTTTTAGAAAACCTTGGGATATTAGAGATTTGGTTGTGAATGATTAAGAATAAATTTTTTAGAAGAAGGTGATATAGAAATTAGAGATATGATATTCTCTTAGTAATTTAATATAATGAATATAACATACATAGATATGCGGATTAAAGGTGAATTTTTTTTAATGAGATGAAATTTTTTAAAGTTTCTATGTATATAGGATTGGGAGGTGTAACCATGAATATGTGTGAATGATCCCCTTTTATAAGTGGAGAAAAAACCTTTGATGAATACAAATTAACCATAATATATACAATTACAATATTACATAGTAAATGATTTCAAATAATAATAATGACGAAGAAATGTGATATATTTTATCCTCAAATCCATATCCATGACATTAACCCATGTTTTAAACATGTTTCATGAATTTTATTGTGGGTTTTTATATTTGGAAAATTTAGATTTTTAAAAATGTATGTTATTTTAACTAGGTGATTCATTATTTATTTTAAATTATAAGTTGATAAATGTTATAAATTTATTATTTTTTAATATAAATTTAGTTTCAATTTAGTCTATTTTAAATTTATTATTATGACAAAATCACCTTTTAATTAAAATTACATAATATAATAAAACATTTCCAACACAAAGATGTCATTTAATTTTTTTTCATTATAATTAAATAGTACGGATTTATAGTTGAATGAATTTTAATATATATATGTTGGTTAAATCATAATATCTGAACAATAATATAAATTAGATCAATTATGTTTATTAAATTATAACGTAAACAAAACTAATAAAACTATTTATTTAAAACACTTTTATTTTTATTTTAATAATTAAAAATAATATTTCTAATGTTATCTGTATTCCTAAAAAAATTATTGAACAATTTATCTAATATTTACATGTAAAAAAAGCAAATAAATTTCATTATATTTTATTTACAAAATTGATGTTTTTTAAATTTTATTATAATAATGTGAAAATAGTATTTGATTTTATATATTAATAGAGTTATGAAAATTTAAAAATATGTTTCATAAAATAAACATATTCATGAACTCCACCTTGAATGTTAGCACTAATGGGATTAAAATGAGACATAGGATATGGTGACATAAAAAATACGTCCAATAATAAGCCACATGTTGCTGAAAATAACTGTGAATATAATTACCATGAAAATATGTGGCATTAACATCTGTTAAAATGTTATGAAAGTGAGATAAGTCCATTAATACAATGAAATTTTTAATATAAATACTACTATAATACCAAATACATAAATTTAATGTCATACATGATGTAAAACAATAACAAAAAAATTGTACCAAAATATATTTTCTGCAGTGACCACAATGCCTATTAATCTCTTGCAAAAGCACAAGATTGTAATATTCTGTCGGTTTGTCAACATGAACACAATGAAATGAAAATTATATTTTATATGCACAAGATGAGATTAAAATTAACACTTTGGAGGATCCTCCACCGATATTATCGAGAAAAATATAAATAAATAATACTAAATCAACATGAACAAAAGGTGAAGATCACTAATAACCTAAAAGGTATACTATATTCCCAACTTCACTAATAATATCTCTCACCCATAAAAACATACAATAGATCCTATATAATGGAATTAAATTATTGGTACCCCAACACCACTTCACCACTAAATTTTAACTCTCCACAAATTTCATACACTATAAGGCATCTTCTAACAAAATACACCAGCCCGAATACACTTGCGATCGAGTATAATAAAATCCATGTTGATAATATCATAATTTAATTATCCCATATAACACACACAGAGAGATATATATATTCTCACTTATTAGTTTTGTAGACACACCATCACCTTTATTTTAAACATCATTCATAAAATAACCCTTAAAAAGCTATACTTGGATATAAATGTGTGCTAAATAACCCTAATCTAACACATTAAACAACATAATATGTGGGTAATGATACAAAAAATGAAATTAGAAAATAATAGTACATGGATAAGATGGTAGTGGCCTGATGGGGTTTTCATCCATTCATCCCATTCTAACCTAGATATTAAGTGAAAACACACTCCCAGAGCCGACATCATGTCAATCCCCTTATCAAAAATGGTTGGATGGAATAAAAAATAATAAAAAATATAGTTTATATTATTTATAAAATACAAACATTAGTATCAATCCATATTTTAGGATCAATAGAATATGGCCACTCTTAGACACCCTATATCCCCTACTAGAAATTAAATATCCTATATGAATAGGTTCATTAAAGAAATTGTCTAAATTACTTCATCCATTTTTATAATTATACTTTACATTACTAATAAATTCGGAAATATTAATATTATTAAAAATTACATTTCAATAACCATATAAGTAAATTCAATGTCCTCTATAGATAATATAATCAAGTGAATTTTTTCTCATGATTAATATATTTCATTTATTTTAGTAAGCACCGAAACCATGAGTTAAAAAATTAATTTAGATTTTTCCATTACATTATTCAAGATACTCTTGGGAACTTTATATGCATCAATAAGATGATACATAACTAATCTCAATATGTTGCCACAAAAAATGAGGTAAAATTGGATAAATAAGAAATATATCATTCTGATATTTAAATAATTTTACAATAAAAAACTCATAGAGCTTTAAACACACCAATAAGAAATAATAGGTTCAACTCATTCCATCACTGAAACCCCTTGGAATATCAAAAGTTATATCAATTTCACATGTGTCAACTTCTACCATAATTGTAGGCTTCACTTATAATATCAAATCAGTTATCCAATTCTTTTGTCACATCACATAACAAGGATTACATCATGAGTGATTAAGAATTCATACATTACAATGCATGTTCAACATGGTAACTAGGCACTAAAAAATAATTTATCCGTCAAATGTTAATAAAATAACCTATCGATAAACAATAATAATTTTGACATTATATGAGGACTAGATCATTTGACCCCAATAATTCATCATCTTCCAAAAACCAGATTTATCAAATTATATATTAATTTATTAATTAATTTTATTTGTCAAAATAGGTACATATATTTCATTAGATACAACATGTGAAACAATATTAAACATGTATTTTAAGAATAACTTCATGTTTCAATGAGCATTATGGAATAAAAATTTCATTTTCTTGAAATTAATTATAGTTATTTATAAGAATTTCTAGCTCCTTGTTGATTACATATGTTCCATTAACACATGCAATAAAAAAATCGAATAAAAAAGAAACATGAATCAGTATGATAACCATCAAATTATATAAATCATAGTATTCCTTAAACATGGTTGTTTCAGTTCGTTATCCATCCGTAAATCTCCATCCTTTTAATATTTAACAGATTTCAATTAAAAATATCATTATAAAATAATAATAATAACATGTTAAAAAGAAACAAGCATGTACCGATGTGCTGAAGGCTACTGCGTGGCATCCAAAAGACCCAGTATCAAATATGGGTTGGGACTAATTTTTGGGTACTATAGTAGGCACAATAGCAATGGTGTGTTGTAGCTGGTACTATAACAACACTATTCCATTAGGAGTACTGTTTTCCGAGGGGTCCCTCAGGCCAATAATAAGATTTAAATCCTTGTATTCTGGCCACTTGGCCTTGGGCCTTCGGGTTATGTAATGGGTCTCCCTATAGCCAGTTCTAATGGAGATTTTCTCTAAATAATAAATTGAGGCTTCAGCCCTAACTTTTGGAAAAAAACATGTGAAAAAGAATGAAATAAATAGAAAACAATGTGTAAAATCAGTAAGATGTTGTTATGATGGTGAAAAAAATGTATGTGACGATATCTATAAACCCTTATTTATTGAATATGGATAATACTTTATTTGGTATAATTCCACTTGCAACTAATGAAGAAAAGCCATGGTGTATTTTTTATTGAATATAAATAAAAAGGATAATCAAATAATACTTTACCATAAAAACATCAATGTTCTTTAAAAAGAATCTAAACATGAACATTGTTCTATAATCTTCTCTCACATAAGGAAATAATGATCTCAAAATGTCAGCATGCCATGAAATATAAGGACCACTCTTTAAAAATTACTTATTTTAGTTTCTTACCAATATAATTTACTTACTTACATTCCAAAATATCATTTATAGTTTAGATTTTTTGATATTTTGGTCTTAAACCACAAATAAATATCTAATATATTAAAATATGTATAGTTCAATTTAAAATCCTCTTTTCCAAAAATAAAAAAAATTATATAAATAATTATTTATTTTCATAACAAATCCACGTGAGTTTCAATATGGCCACTTACTTTTCCTTACACATCCTTAAACCTAGTTAGTAACATTTTGACATTTGGGATAAGAAAAAACTATCAGTAAGATACATTAAATGAGAAAATCTATAAGTACAATGATAAATATGAATACCCTTTGAATTAATTATCATAAAATAATGTATTCTTATCTAAAAATAACACTATTTTCTCATAAAAATGTTAATATATTACATTTATAAATTAAAAGAAAATTCTATGAAAACTCATTACTAAAAATATATAATTCTTTTATGTTCAATGGGACATCATAATATACAACCCTTACAAAACCCATATAATGAAAATAAACATACTTCTATCTTAAAAAAATTATAAAGAGAATCTAATCATAAAAAATTTCATTGGAGCAAGAATTGGTCGTACCCTTATTATAAACTATTTTTGGATCAATTATGAGAAATTATGGGGATCAAAATGTAAATATGTTGTATCATTATAAATCAAGTATTTTATGTGAAAAAATCATTATATATTATGTCAATAGATGATATCATGAATAAAATAAATGAGAAACACTTTTAAACCCATCATTAATAATCATTTAGATTTCAGAATACGTAGTTCTCTTAAAATAAAATTTTAATATAAAATACCTAGAAAAAGAAAAGGCATGTATTTTATTTAATAAAAAATGTATTACATTAAGAGAATAAGAATATCAAATAATTGATATAGTAGCAGGAAATTTCATCATCCTCATTTAAATTAAAATATAGCAGTCATTTTTTTCATTATACTAGATATTAAAAAATTAAAAAAGAAATATTCATTGTTTACAACCAATAAATGTAAAATGAATAAAATTTAATTTAAATAAATTTAATTTAAATATGAATCAATTCATAGTTTAATTTCAAAAACATTAACATGGGAGAAGAATATCTAGAAAATAAATCAATCATTCATTTCAAACAATGTTTTTATGTTAATATGTACCATACATCTTGTATGACCCTTCATATTATTTTTTTATCCTCTTGAATAAAAAATCATTTTCATTCATATTATATCATAAGAAAATTATTCAATATATTAAGAAATTATTTTATTTACATCCATGTTATATTAAATTAATTATATATTTATACATATGTAAGATGTCTTGATGATATTTGGTGTCATGACCCATCCTCGGGGTCCGTGCCGTGACTACCCCAAGCCTGCCTTCCATAGGCCAGGGGATGATGACTAGCACCAATGGCGTAAGTCCCAATAAAAAGGGAAGGAATCATCTTTATAATGGTAAACAACACAACAGAGTACAAGTAGAAGCAAACACTAAGAAAAACTGGGTACAATAGTAACTGCGGAAAAGTAAGTGGACCAGAATAAAATCCCAAACTGAAAATAAAGTACAACTGGAAAGGAAGTACAACAACTGAAAATTAAAGCAGCAGCACCAAGCCATCCACTGGAAAATACCACCTGAAGGGTGGGTACAGATAGCCTCCTTAGCTCCTCGGGTCCTGCTGTCCACCCTGTTTACGTCCCGTCCAGTGGTCCACCCCCAGGCACCGATTCGTCGTAAAATCTACCTCCGGGCACCGACTCGTCATGAGTTCCTCCTCCGGGAACCATCCAGCTCTACAAGCCTCAACCTAAATCAGTGATGTCTGTCATCTGCAACCAACACAATGTAGCGCGGGCGAAGCCCGTGCAGGGGTGAGTATATGATACTCAGTAGGGACCCCGAGACCCCCGAAGGACTCCCATAATCCACAAAGGAATGATACAATCACGAAGTAACATCCAGCACTACTTAAGTATATTCCCATAAATATACTTAAGTCATCAATTCCAGTTCATCTCCAATATCTGAGCCCATGATCGATCCCGACCACACAGGATAATACAACCCAATCCACACAGGAATGTATAACCCAATCCACATAAGAAAGTAATTCAATCATATCAAAGATAATGATTGAATGTCAAGGCTCAGATCACACATGTATACTTCTTCTTAAAGTGATAGAGATGATCAAATGTAGCCACTGATTCATCTAAACTGGGACCCACATAAGATACTAGTATAATAGTCATCACCACCGAACCAATGGAGGATTTCTGTACGGTTTTCTTCGTCGTCGAACCCATGGAGGATTCCAGTATGAATGTATTCACTGTCGAATCCACGTAGGATTCAAATACACTTGTCATCATCGTCGAACCCACGGAGGATTCCAGTACAACTGTCTTCACCGTCGAACCCACAGCTGTTGGGGAACTCCTCCTCTATCGAGTACTGTGAGCCTGCTGCTACAACCAAGCGCCTTCCACTAACCATGGACAACTGCAGTTCTCCACCTGTCGAGTACTGTGGGCATGCTTCTACAAACAAGCACTTCCTACCTTGGGTACGCCGCTACAACCAAGCACTCCCCCTCATAGCCTATAGAGGTAATCCTTCTGTCGAGTACCACAGGTCTTCCACTACAACCAAGTGCTCCTCTGCCGTGGGTCTGCCGCTACAACCAAGCGATCCCCCATGGGCTATCGAAACACTCTGAGTCGATCGATCATCAGTCGTCAAGTCTCAGCCAGCTCTTGGGTTTTCGCACACATCACGCTCATTCCGGGAGGGTCCGCTCCATGAGACAAGAGGTCAATACATCAACTGTCACATAGAGCAGAGTTGATGTATCACAATGTTCCATCATGTCATTAGGAACACAACGCAATAGACAGCGCGTCAATCAGACGCTCGGTCTGATAGTTATTGGCCTATTCGTTTCGGGGGATTGGTTGGTTTTTAAGTCAAAACCAACCCGACCGCACTCCAACGACATCCAATCATTGAGCGGAGTAATCCAAAAGGTCCGTCTCACAAAGAGGAATCCTACAAAGTTGACGACACATCAATCGAACATCCGGAGTTCAAGTTATAAGCATTTTCGCTCTGAGGGCCCGGTTAGTTTCGTGTTCAAACCAACCCGGTTGTACCCATAGTTCTCATAAACCATGAGTGTAATATATTAAAACGACCATCTCGATCCAAGGATCCCAACACATCTTCTGGTGCATCGATCGGAGGTCTGAAGCCTGAGATATGGGCAAAAGACTAAAAATTGTCCAAAATGGGGGGCCGGGCCCGACCGTTCCCCGCCCCCTAGGTCGGCCCGAACCTGGGTGACCCGACCCAGGTCCTGGTCCGTCCTGGCGGGGCGCAGCCCGGCCCGGTCCGAGCAACCCACCCTGGCCCGACCGGGGGGGGTGCACTGGCTCGGCCAGCGGCCGAATAGGGGGACACGCTTCCCCCCTTTGCGCCCCACGGATGCGGCGGGCGCCGCGTCCTCCTCTTCCAGGTCCCACGCGGCCGTGGGATCTGGTCACCTGCCACCGCTACTTCAGCCGTGGCGGTTCCTCCTAGCAGCGCGCCGGGCGCCGCCGTGCCGGCACGACGCACTGGCCGCGTCTTCCGCGGACCACCGGACGCGCTCCGATGGTTCGTTTTTTCCACTGTCTGCGCCTTCAGCTCTATGTGACTTGTAGATTACTGTGGAGGCTTCAAAATGCCTTTGTGGCCCGCTTCGTCGTCGCCTGTCGATCCGCACGTCAATAAAAAAACATTGGAGGGTTTTCGGGCCGTGTTTGTTCAGCCCGCACCCTCCGTGTTAGGTGTTTTTCAAAAGGAAATCTTTAAAAGACATGCTTTAAACGAGGGAATAATTTTTTCAATGTAAATTAATCAAACACCCTAAAATTTAAATACTCATGCACGAGGGGATAATTCACATATACACTTTATTTCAAAACCCCCTACCTCGATGAAGTCGTCGAAAGAGGTTTGTCGTGGGAAAAGGACGTCGCGGAAGACGGCGTCGCGAATCGAGGTTCTTTAAACACCGTCGACATTCACCCGAAGAAGGATGCGGCGCGTCGTCACTTTCTTTGATGCGGGAAGAAGGTGCAAAGATGGTACAACATTCTTCGTCAAAGCTTCAGTGTTCTTTGCGAGGAAGACGATGTTCTTCAAGACCGCGATAGTTCTCTCCGTGATTCCGCACAACGAATCCACCACAATAAAATAAGAGCTTGTTTTATTTTATTCACAAACATAGGTGTCAACATTAATTTGAAATTCAAAATGAATTCGGAAAATTAATTAATGCGCCTTTCCCAATTAATTAGTCATTTTATTGGAAGTTATTTAATGTGGAAGAAAAACCGCTTGAGTTGACTTGACATTAAAACGGGGGAGCGGGTGAGTTACGAAATTAAAAGTGAGAGGGTGATTAATAGGGAGTTAGAGAACTGAAAGGTGGGGGCTTGTGTGGGCCCCACCCCAACTCCCTCACAAGGATGTTAACCACAAGGTAGAGATAAATTATGTTGTGACACAACGTAATTTCACTTAAGCCACCTAGTAAAGAAATAAAAATAACACAATTATATTTTTATTCCGAACATTTTTTTAACATCACCACCCAAGAAAACTCACCTTTGGAAAAGGTGTTCCTAAGCAATTACCGGTGCTCCGAATTCAATCTGTGCCTTCCGATTTTGATTCTGAGAACCGGTTCAAAATTTAGGAAAACCCATTCATTCGTTCACTGAACGTACCCGAGCTAAACATAAAAATTTGATTCCGGGCACACCTGGCTCAGAATTAGGTGTCGTCAGAAATTGCGCACTCGTAAAATTCCAATGAAAATTAAGAAAAAAAATTCCCTTGAAATCTAATTGTCTTTACATTAGGAATATAAGTCCAAAAAAAAATTTTAAGTTGAATATTGAAAAAAGAAAATAATCTCCTCATCACAGGAATAATAATGATGAAATAAATATCATTTATTCGTCAAAAATACTTTTAAAACACATAATTAATGATGGTTATGAAAAAGTATCTATATTAAAATGATGGATACTGTAGGTTGTGCATACTCAAGAGTATTATTTCCACTTCTCAAGGATCTCTAAAAAAGAAATGAATGTATTATATTACAATTAATAAATGATATTTATATAAAAAATGAAATATATTTTTTAGTCATAAATATATATATATCTCCCATGTGATGTGGTTATAAGAAGTGATTCATTTCTCTATGTGATGATGGTTGTCTATATGAATGCATGAAATATGTTATCACTTTTTAGTGAATTTAATGAAATGAAGTAATGATAAATTATAATTCAAGCATATTATGAATTTCATGAATATAATATATATAAATTAATACCCTCACAATAAATATAATAAGATATAGTGATTTATAACACATTACGAATGTTTGCAAGGATGTAGTCTTCTAAAAAATTGAATGATGGTTTTGTTTGTCATTTGGTGGAGGAGGAGATGGATGTATGTCATAACATTATTTTAAAAAATATCATTATATGTAATATGTCCTTGTAATTATTTCATGTTGGTTAAAGAATAATTAATGGAGTTGGATGATGAAAGAAAAGAAAAGAACTCAGATAAGAGCAACACTGCATCTTCATACATCTTCATAATGTTTACACAAAAAATTTATTGGTTGGTTTTAGGATAAATAAGAAAGATTTAATATTTTTGTATCTATTTATGAAATTGGTTTAAGTATAGTTTTTTATACAATAATTTTTTTTAAGTGAGATGAAATTAGAAAAATGGGTTCCATTTCATATGAGAAGGGAGGTCCACCCTTGAAAATATCTAAAATATTAAATTAATGTAAATGAGTTTTGACCGAAAATTTATCCCAATTTATAATATTAAAATATAAGATGAATATGAGACAAAATAATCTTATAAAATAATGTTTGGACAATTATGGTTCAATTTTTTCCCTATCTTTTTATTATAATCCCCTTAACCCTTTTCACATTAATAATGACAAAAAAAATTTAGAAACTGAGGTTTCACATAGTTACCATTAATTAAAAATACATTAAAAGACCACAAATTAAAATTTAAACCATATCCTAATATTATGGATAATTATTTGTTTTGTTATAATTAAATATTATTAAATTAAATTATGTCTTCAATAAATTACAGTAATGAAAATTTTATAAAGGAATCTTTACATTTAATTTTTTTACATCATGATAAAAAATAAAATTATAATAAAATATTTTGAATATATCAATATGTTTTCAATGATTAAATTTAAAATTCATTGTTAACATGAATTGATTCATATTATAATATTTTTAATATTTTTTAAATCAGTTGTTTTAAAATTTCATTATATTAATTCTTGTTGTGCAAATATTGTGTAGGAATTTAATGTAATTATTTCATCCATAATATCTAAAAATAAATATATATTATGAAAATAAGATAGTTATATTTTAAACTAATTTTTATAACCACAAATAAAATATGATTATTACAATGTCAAAAATATTATATATTTTTTTAAAAATAAGAGTGTTACATTCGTTACTTTTCCTTAAAAAACAATATAAATCTCATAGTCACATCCAAATGGGAAAAAGACCACATATTATCCATAAATATGACAATGGGAGAGACATATTAATATAATAAAATTTAATAAATCAATAGGTTCATTTTTAGTCCCTATCATATTATTTTTTACATTTATTACATGATTTTCCTATTTTTGTGCCAACACAAATTACCATGGTTCATATTTATATTGAACTACATAAAAGGGAACTTTGTCCCAAATTTAGACTCATTAAATTGAAATATTGATTTAATTTATCACTATTCAATCCATATTAGTGGGATAATTTAATTTAAAATTAAACTGAAAAACACAATGGAAATAAATTTTTAAAAATGCATTTTAAGGTAAAATGTAATTATATTAAATTAATGTATAAAATTATTTTTAAAACCTTTTAATTGTATTAAATAATATGGAATGTAACTAATAAAATTTTATAATGCATTGATAATATAATTTTATATTTTATAATCATGAAAAGAATTACAATATTAAAAAATGATAATGTTTTTTGCAATATTTAATGAAAAATATGTCGTTTTAGAAAATTTTGAAAAATACCTCATTCGATAACAATGACATGAATATTTAAAAAATTATATAAATTTTTTCAAATTATAATTCAGTAATGTGAAAGCCAAACATTGAAATAAATACTAATAAAAATAGTTTTAGTTTATATTATTTCAATATTTAAAAAAAAGTTCACACTATTTTCAAATTATTAGTATTATCTACTTCAGGAATGTTATATCTATAAATGTTTTTTTATTTTTTTATTATTTGGGTTGTTGAAATCATCCCACTTTTGGAAATTTTATCCTTGTAATATTTTTCACCTAGGAATCATGTAGGTAAATATTTCACCGAAAACATCTTAAGATTACCATGATCCATCATCAACTATATTATTTTATTCAAAACATTAACATCATCTATTATGTTATTTTACTACTATTGATATTTGTGTTTTAGAATATAATATGGCTATTCCACATAGATTGGTTATATTCCAACAGAACTACTTCATGTGCTAAAACTTGAGTTAAATCCAGATTATATTTTCATAACATAAAATCTTGAAAAATGTTATTTAATTTATAAATTTCTGGGTAAAAATAATTTTTATGGAACATATACATTATTTTTCAAAATTTCATACATTTCAATGAATCATGGACATTACTCCCCTTGTTTAATTAAAACTGTCAAACCTTTCCATGTTGATACATTGAGAAATAAAAATTAACCATCCTCAAAATAAATATCATATCTTCAGTTATTTGTATAACTTTAATCCCTAGATTGAGTTGTACTAATGTGTTTTTGAAATATATTCACTTCATCATCCAATTATTATACTATCTTTAACACCATCAACTTCACTTCTCTTACATTATTCCTAAAAGGAAGAGTCCAACAAAACTTTTCATATTATTTTCCAAACTTTTTCATTTGTATAGTGGAATAAAAAAAATTAATATATTTAATATAATGTAAATAAAGTGGATGATACATTATTCCCAGGTAATGGAGTGATCATGTCCATATAATTTCATGGAATGTATGAATCATTATTTTAGAAAGTACAACATTCTAAGGATGAATTGTTGTAATGAATTCTCTTTTAGTTTCAAAACACATTAAATGTCATTTAAAATTTATTAATGTGAACCTTGGATCATAGTAATATTCAATTGAGTGAGAAATTCCTTATAAGAAAACTAAACCATTGAGATGTAGTTAATAATTCCGACCAAAATATATTTTATCTTGAAAGGGAATGAAATGAATTTTTTTTAATCGGTCAATAATAACCAAAATTACATAATTACATCAATATGTCTTTTTAAAATTACACTATTAAATCAATGTACTCATTTTAAAATATCCAACATGTCATGGGAAAATTATGAGGAAACCATTTTGGTTAATTTTTTGTACTTTTCTATTCTGAGAAGATAAAAATTTCATTTTAATGCTATAAATATCTCTTTTCATTCAATCTAAATGTAATAATCATGATAGTATCAACACAACATAGTCATTCTAGGATTAATAATAAATTAGGAATTATTATATTCAATCAATAACTACCTATAAAATGGGAAATAATTAGGATGAAATAATACCTTTCCAAATCTCAAAACACCATCTTTGGGAATATTAAATTTTTTCGATTAATCATTCTTAAACAATTCTAATTTTTCATATAAAACATGATCTTTCTTCAAAACATACATAATAATTTTAATAGGGAATATTTTGCAAGCATATAAAAAAATACAATGTTCATGCACCAACATATTCTTGGATACAATTTAAAAAAAAACCAACATGTCCATATCAATATGTGACACGGTAAATTCTAAAATATTGTTCATACGCAAAGCATCAATTACATATTTTTTCTATTGCATGATGAAAATGAATCATGAAACCATAATCGATAATCATTTTTACCACCCTCTCTCTTTCTCTCTAATGTTAATCTACTTTTTAGGGAATATATTTTTAATGACCTAGGTATTTATAGAATAATATATATTTTTTTTAATATATATAAAATATATATTAATTTAACGTCGAAGGGGATTCTTTTTATGATAGAAAACTCAACAAGCAACAATAGGATATCTGAAATCATAATTTGCAATTAACATTGAGTTATGGAGAAACACAATATAATAATATTTTTATTATTTTAAATTTTTGTAAATTCCTAGACACTAGGATGATGAGAATGAATAATATCAACTAAATTATGAAAATAGGGTTTACACATGTTAAAATAATGATTCATTGGTTATCAATTTTTTTTATAAATGAAAATAAAACCAATTGAATATAAATGATTTGATTTGATGAAAACCAATTTAAAAAGAGAATAAGTTTCTAAAAAATCATTTCACTCTTTATGATTTTTATTTAATGGAAAATATATGTTATATATTTTTCTAAAAATGCATTATTACCGACTTTTAATAAAGAACCCTTTTTAAATTTTGTTTTTTTTCACATTTATATGTTATATTTCACAAAATAAAATTCTTCTATGGAATTGGGACACCAAAATATAATTTCTTTAAATTTTTTGAAATTTTCTCATAAAGCTCATTTTGTAATGAATAGTGGAAAATACAATATTTTAAATCAAAATTGTCTTTTCGCCTAATTTATTGATATAGTTAGATGGTCCCATTATTTGGTTTTGAAGTGTAATTGGATTACGTTTTTATCATTAAATCCAAATTTATTCATTTTAATTAATATCATATTGAAATTGGACATAAACACGTGTCACTCTATTTTCGGGTTTCACTTCATAAAAAGACGCTCTTTGATTTTGACAACGAGAAGTAATATTAAATTAATTTTATAAAATATGTTTTTTTAAATTGGAAAAATGGATTCCATATTTTAAATTAGAGGGTCCAAATTATGTAAATGGGTACCTTTTATTTTTATTACATTATGAATAGTAACATGAGTAATTATTATTTTTTACCATTGTTAAAGGGTAAATATGGTAAATAAGGGTAAAATAATAATAATTTTATAAACTAGCCTAAAAAAAGTTTTAATCTTATTGGATGATATATGTCTGACCATTGGAATCCTTCGGTATATTTTGGGACCTCATGGAGCCACATGGATTTGAAAATGACATTTTATAGAAATTTATTTATTGTAAAGAGAAATATAACATAAAAATGTATCTTTTACTACGTCAATTTTAATATGGGGTTATATAAATGATATCTTTCACTTAAAATAATCAATATAAATCTATAATTACTTCATACATCATGGTATTTTATTTTCAATTTTTAGTCATTAAAGTTGTAAATTTAGTTCTGACACAATGATGATGTACTAATTGATTTATTAATAAAAGATTCAAATAAATGATATTATAAATCTTAAAATAATTATAAGTTGATAATTTTAATGCCATTAATGTATTTTCATGATTATATTGAATTATTATATGTGATTTAATTTATTTGGTTCGATGGAATCATGTTTTTATGTATTTTTTAAAAATTCTAATATGAATAGTATCCAAAAAATGACATAATTCCTTACATGAAGAATAATGTAGTTTATTAAATGATATTAAATTCATAGAAATCAATGATTATAACCAATGGTTGTTAAAAGTCCAAATTTTTCATTAAATACATTTTTTGGGGTGTTTGGCGTGATATGGTATTTTAATTAATCAATAATGTGTAAATAGAATTATATCACTGTAAGATTAAAAGAGGTAAAATAATGGTTAAACCAAAAATATTAGTATAATAAAATATCCAAAATAATCCTTAAAATTATTTCATGATGGGTATTTGAACCAAAAATAAAATTTTATTTTAATTTTAATAGTTTTGGACCCTTTTTAATAGAAATGGAATTTATTATAAATTAATATTTATAGACCTTCTTAAAATGCCCTTGATTTTTATTATAAAATTCATCCACCTCTACCCACAAAACTATCATATATCAAGACCCTTGGATCATCCAAATTCTACCTAAATAATCTCCCAACATCTCTAAATTCCTCTTATAACCCTTAACTTGGAAAATATTCAATTCAAGAATGACTTTTGGCTCAAATCAAAAGAAGTAACTCGATATAGCGGTATCATCTTCTCTCAAGTTATTTTCTTTTATTTTTCTCCTCCAATACATATTTTATTCTTATTCTTTTTTACATAATAACACCAATAATATATATATACTACTATTTTTTTATCAATGTATTAGTACTACACTTACACACACCTCTATCTAATGGATACAAACGTAATGTTTCTATGTATGGATAACTACTGACTCACGAAACGATGATTGTTAAATTTTAATCTACCACCTATAAAGGATTCCATTAGGATGGAACTATATTTATATATTATATTTATTATATTTTTATTTTCTATATTATTAATTTTTATAGTATACCATTAGATATTCCTTAATGTGTGAATACGATAATTTTGTTTGAGGAAGTGTTGACTACTTCCCCCTCAAAGCTATATGACTTGTTCAATCCATACATGGAATGTATACAAGAAATAATTAATGTAAAATTTTAATATATAGAACATATATATTATAATTTATTTATAATACACCTATTTATCATTTAGTTTTCATTTCTTTAATATGAAAAAGAAATGAAACTAGCGTTCATGCATACGTATGGCCTACCATATCCATGATCGATGCATCTCATTTCTTATATCCAAATTTTTTATACTATAATAAATAAAAAAAATATAATGAATATTTATGATATTTAAATCATGAATAATATTATGGTGATAATGGAATTTTGACTACATGGACATTTTTTTAATTATAACAAGTTCATTTTCGACTGAATTATCGAATATCAAGAAAATTATTGATATGAAAATGAATAATTATATTATTTTTATAATAGAGTAATAAGTGAAATAAAATTAATAATAAACATGATAATGGTTATGAAAAATATATAAATAAAATTAACTTTATTATTTAGTGAGATAAAGAACTAAAAAGACATGTCAGACTCAATGTAAGGGAACTTCTTAACACAATTTCAATTAATTTGGTTAAACCTATACTTCATGATTATGTCATTATATGGTTATTTGAGAATTAAATTTTTATATCTTATCCTGTATTTGTACATGATTTATGTGTATTTATTATGAATACAGACAATTGATCTATTTGATTAACAAAATTATCATTGTAATGAAAATTTAAAATTAATTTCCACTCATTGGGTTTTACGCATACGTCATTGATTATATTATTCCATGATTATGTGTGGAATCAACATTTGTTTATTTATGTTTTAAATTTTTATATTTTGTTTGTGTGGATATACTGTTTATTTAAATAATCAACCCATTGATAAATTCTTAAATCATTGATACAATCATTATAAGGAACAACGTCTCGATCTTCTTTCATTGAGGCATATCATGATATTTTGCACCTTTAAAATCCTATAAGGTGTATATAAAACCCTTTTGAAATTTTATGTCATGAATTAATATATTCTCGATATTATTTAATATTTTTATTGATTTTAACAATAATTTGTTTTTATTCAAGTGTTTCTCAAGTGTTACGAGAATCTGAAACAAAAACATCATTTTAAATATTTTAAATGTTTACTCATCTAAATCATTCTCATTAATGTATGTGTTTTCAAAATTAATTTGAGGATTTATTTATAAGGAAATAATAGTTTTAAAATTCTAATTCTAGATCTTCATTTAAATTATTCAATGTGGTATGGGACAGTTTTATTCAATAATCTCTTTATTAAATGATTTAAATGGTTCTGGAAATGGTTTTAATATTTCAATATCTATAATTTAAATATTGTGATAGATTAGTGAAATATAGATAATTTAAATATTTTATGTGTTATGATTATGTAATGGTACTTGGATATTTTATGGGTGGTTACATGATAATCCATATACGGGTGGTTCTTGGATAAACCTAAGCTGGGTGTGCCCGTGATAGTTCTCTAATGCATTGGGTTACATGGGAGAGGTAAAAAAACATTTTTCCTAGGAGATTTATGGAATATACTGTGATGGGTATTCCCATCGTAACCATGAATTTAGTCCCTATATGGTTATGAAAGCTACAATGTATGTATGTTATGGATGCCACAATTTACCATTATGATTTATGATTTCTATAAGTTATTTATAAATCTTCTCATTTATGGAGGTATGTTAAAAATCATATGTTTTATGAGTAAAATGTATTACTTCATTTATTTGTATGTATTCATGAAATAATGTTTTATTTATTTATTTTACATCCCTTACTAATATTTTTAGGAAAATCCCATGTTTTTAAAATATTTTCATAGGGTACATGGAAGGGTAAGGGAAAGGAAGAATTCAAGTATATTTTTATCAAGAAAATAATTCTTGTTATATTTAAGGAGTTTTTTATTAAAAAAATGGGATAAGTTTAACTCTCTAGATTATAATATTTGAGACGCAATGTAATGGTTATGGAATAATTGTCTAAAACTCTAAAACTGAAAATATCCTTAATGTGAATTATTCACATAAATTAAGATTATGTAATTTTTAAGGTTGGGTGCTAATAATATTAATGAATCATTTCTTATCAGTATATATTTCACACATTTGACCATAATGTGATTCGTTCAAAATTTTCAATCAAAAAACAGAGCACCTAATTTTATATCATTTTTATGTTGAATGAAATTTTGATGTTTTAGTTGTTGGGATGCATATAAAATGACCTAATTTTTATGCATTTCGATAAACACAAATTATATTTTAACTAAAATCTGTCTAGATGATGATGCCGCAATTTCTAGAGGTTAGAGAAAATAATATAGTATTTAAAAAATATTATTAGTCCTAAATAAAATCATTATAATTTTTAATCTAAATTAATTTATCCAAATTTTTAGTTAATAAATTAATATAATATAAAAACAATGATAAATTCTTAATATATTGTCGATAATATCTCAAATATATAAAAACACCATTACTCACTATGACATTTATTGGTCTTGGGAACTCCTCAAAAAAAATAGTTTTAGTGGGGAAAATATTATAAAATTATTAGAAAAATATTATATTGGAATGAAATAATTTTCCACCAAAATTACGCCTTAATAAATTTTTCATAGAGCTCATTTTATTTCAATGTTTGTAAAAAAAATTTATGTATCCTTATTGATCTCATTTCTTTTAGAATACACCATTACATAATTAATAAACACTAAAAATATATATCCATGACCTTAGTGAAAACCCTAATCATTATCTCAAAAAATATATTTGGTTAATTAGAAAACCCAAAAGGGAATAACTACAAACTCATAGTTCCCATATATATTACTAAAGGCATTATCCAATGTATCTTCGTCCTTCACCATCAACTGATGGTTACTCATCTGAAGATAATAAATTTAAAAATAATGTGATCCTCTAATGTGATAAAACAAATCATTGATATGAGTAAAATGACACATGTTTTTAAAATGATGTTATTCAATGTTAAATAATAAATGATAAATATCTATTATTTTTTTTATTTTATAAAAGAATGTAATTGAACACTAATGTGAATTATAGGGATATATGAAACCATTATCTAAAAACATCTATTTTTTTAATTCCAAAAGATCAACATGATCCATTTGATAAGGATGGTTTGAAATTATACTAGCACAATTATCTAAGTCAATAGTAAAATGAAGATCTTATTCTGGAATGACAAAAGGAAATTATATCGAATAAAAATCATATATTTTTATGTACTAGAACATCACTAATCATAATAGATTCATTATTTTAAATAACATGTTCCATGTAAAAAAATGTTCACCATTGAAGGAAAATGTTTTTGATATCGAATCCATTAGACATATTGTAATTGGGAACACTATCATTAAATTTATTAATATTTTCATCATGGAAAGAATGAGGGAAATCAGTATGTTAATTATCAAATAATACTAATTTGGATTTTCCCTTGAAGAATCTTCTTAATTAATTTTAAAACATTAAAATGTGTCAACATAATGATGAAAAAGGTGAGGTATATGATATTTTAACTATAAATTGTATTCTCAAAAGCTTCTGACAAAATGAAATTGATATTTAAAAATATTGTACTCAATATGTATGAATTTTCAAATTCCTTCATCTTATTAAATGAAAATATTACTAACACTTTGAGAATCATATATTTCCTAATTTTATCCCATATATGATTTTTAAAATTCTAATGTGGTGTTAGAAAATGGGATCCCTTCTATGGTATTCTCCTTTCAATAGATAAAGACTACATTAGTAAGTCTATTTATGGGATTTATAAATATGGAAATTACAATATAAATAATGCTCGTAGATGATTTTTCCACCCTAATGTATCTTCTACACTAAATAAATCCAAATAATTTGGAAGATCTAAAAATGAAAATTATCATTCATTAAAGGTATTTTTGGGAACTATGGATAATTAGTAATGCATGCCATCTGATGGAATATGTCAGATTTGTTGATGGAATATTTATTAGTAGCAAATATTTTATTTCTATAATTATATTGGTCATAAGAGGAACCCTACCCTTCATGTATATTGTTTCCCCCTTTATTAGGTTTGAGTTAGAAGAACATACCTTGGAAATATACACACCAAAATTGTTATCTAGTTGACTGGATTTAAATAGAAAATCTTGGACAGATGATTGAATATTATGTTCAACCATCTTAGTTTTCTCTACCAAATTTCTGTATTCCATTTAATTTGACAACTAGGAATGAGGGATCATTAATAATTTTCAATGTTTGACCAAAATATTCATCTGGACTATATTATTACATGAAAAAAAACTCATAAAACTCACTAATAATGTGTTCATAAAACCCATTGATTAAGGTTAATTTGTTATTGCAGACCCCAGTAAGATTAAATTTATCTTATTATCAAATTATCATCGAACCATAAGACTTTGGATGAAACATTTTTTTATATAATGGAATGAAGGTTCTCAAAAAAGATACTATATGTTTGTTTATACTAAATCTCCACATTTATTTAGACATGTATTAAAAAGAATTAAAATTTAATTATATTTAATTACATAATTATTTAGAGGAAATAAAATTTTAACAATTGGAGAACCACTTGAATTAATACCCTCTTGAACACATCATTCATGTTACATTGAATATGAAAAATATGTCAATTACTATTATCATTCAAAAAATTAAAAATTTGAACATATAAACCCCCAGCATATCAACATTAAATCGGAAAGTCATTTCATTACTTTTTGTGGAAAATTAATTTGGATGATGAATGGGAAAATACTTTTCAATAAAAAGTAGTTGTACATGGTGAAATTGAACATAAACATCAATACACATTCCTTGATGATAAATGTTAGAACTCTATTCAACTATCCATCAACATGGGTACACCTATAGAGGATATAGGGAGATAATATTTCTATATAGGATCAAATATATTTTATTTTAATCCAATTTTCATTATGCTAAATTGTATATATAGAATGTATTGAAATTTTTTAACATGTGTTCAATAAATGGGAATTTACAGCCAAATAATTTGTGTGTACGTAATATATTTATTTGGAATCAATATTTTTACAAATAATAAATTAAATAAATTACTAGAATTTAAAATTTTATGTAGTCATCATAGTATATATTTACAATATATTGATATTATAATCTTAGTTGATCATCAGTCACATCCTGAAGGCCAATAATGATCTATTTTTAAAACTAAAAATACTTTATTTAATATAAAAATTAAGTCCAAGAATTCTCATATTGACATGAATTCCAAACCCCAAATATGTTTGATTCATAACTCCCAATATGATATGAATATTTTAAGCCTTTTTTGTGTCAGTGGTACAAAAAAATCATATCTATTGAATCCAATATGATGGATTCTACCAATCCCAATGTGAATCAAGTTGAATGTTGATGGGTTGGCATTTATCATGCAAGGACACTTTGTATGTGGATGATTCGTCCATATCATCAATGGATTCATCAATGGATTATTTTATTATTAAATATCTATTTGAAATGAATATTATAATTATTTATGTTCCACTATCCATTTGGTTTGGTTAGTTTTCCACCAAAAATGGGATTACTTCTAGATTGAATCATATTCATCGATTGTGGTTAAAGATCTAATGTTTGAACCTATAGTGTTACATGTAATGTCCTACCAAAATATAATTAATTTATTTATACATTCTTGATCATAATTTTTTTATCTATCATGTATATGTAGAATGTAATAATGTTTTTTATTCCTTGTCAAAGAGAGATAATATGGGAATAATCTCGATGTGGTAAAATTGGATCGCATTTTCTTAACTCAGTGTGTGTATATTTGTGGGGTGAGAATAAATCCTATCATTTTAAATTCATCGTAATTCATGAAAGATTTTTTAGTTTATTTTATTAATATATTTTCGGATCAAGTTATCCAGGATCTGTGGCCATTTCGAGTAACTGTCACCTCTATTTCGTACCATTCTTTATGCTTCATGATAAGTTTTAAAAGGTAACAAATCATTGAGTAAAAAGTTTAATATACCTAAAATGTATTTTATTATGATAAACTGAATGTAATCCATAAAAATATAATATTAATCACTCTCGTGGGATATTGAATAATATTTTAGGGACATGTCTTTATATAGATGAAAATAGGTAGATTCATATAAACAATGTTTTTATATTATTTCCCCACCGAGCGTTCACTGAAATTTCTTATCATTTATTCATGAGGTAATATTCCAGATGTGTTTGAGTTTTTTAAAAAATTCAAATAATTTAAAGATATATAGTCTATTAAGAGATTATAATTATTCAAATAAACTAGTAAAATACCTTTCGCCCACTTTTATTATGGGAAAACATAACCCATAGTAATAAAAAATAATAATTTTACCCAATATTTTGCAGAAGGAAATATGTATTACAATCCCGATTAAATAAAATTAGAAATATATTAGCATAGTGACCCAATTAAATGATATTAAACCATATAACTGATGGATGGCTATTAGTTACCCTATTATATGAATTTTTTAGACTCTTTTAACTAATGTCAAGAGACAAATAAAAACCATATCATTATGTTGAGACTTTCATGAATTTACCTAACATTCCCTATGATCATTTTTAATACACATATCACTAGATGATGTCTAAATCTTTTTACTATTTAATATAATTAATTAATGATTCACTATTTTCCACCTCTTCTAGTTTCAATTATCAAACATATTATATGACGGTAAATAAAAGTATCTCGAAATCCAATATGTTGTAACATCCCTTTCCAAGGGTATGTAACTATTGATAACTAGATTGTTTCATGGTAGAAGAAATAAAATATACATAAAACTTATCCCATTACATATTCCATGAGAACGTTGGCTCCCCAAAATTGATATGGATCATTATCCACCAATTATATTCTTTTCAATGAATTATATCTACAATAAAAAACTCTGAGTGCTCTTTACATGAGTTGATTGAGATAAAATATATCTCATCATACTAAAACAACACTTATGTCACTGACTATAAAAAAAATCCCTCATACTTTAGTATACTCAGGTGATAAAATTATTAGAGTTTCCATATCTATGTTTCGTAATCATCATCATCTTCTTTATATTGATCTATTTTCACATCCTACTAGACACGTTCTTCTCAAACACGAAGAGGATACCGACTTAGAGTAATAAATGGAAGTTAATAAATTGGTAGGAACTCATAAACATAGAATAAATAATATTTAGAATTAATTAATTAGATATTTTATTTATGTTTTAAATTAGTCCTAATGTGTATCTATTTTATGAACATGCCCAAAGTAGAATGATGCATGCTCTTTTTAAAGTTAACTCCCCTAAAGCCAATATCACTTCACTTAACAAGCGTAGTAAGCATGAAGTTACTTGATTCATATCACAGGGGCCCCAAAATATTCAATACACAGTCAGTCTTCCTTATATACATCAGTTACTAAACATAGAAAACATTATTTCCATATTAAACTATAATGATCTCACCAATTATTAACACCAAAGCACATCTCATCCATCCAATTGATCCTTCAAAAGTACTATTTTTGACCCATCTTTCCCCCATAAGTACACATTCTAGGCTAGTAATGAGACAATGGATATGGTTGTATCTCATAACACACAAACATATGCCATATTATCGATTCAATAACTGAACAAATGTTAAGCATACAAATAATAGTGATTACCCTCTATGATAATTCGAGGAATGTGGGATAATATGTCAAGACCCGTCCACAGCGCATGTTCCATGACTACCACAAGCCCACTATCTATAGGCCAGGGGCCAGCGACTTGCACCAAAGGCGTAAATCCCAATAAAAGGGAAGGCATTGCCTTTATAAAAGAAAACAAACACCACAGAGTGCGCAAACTGAAGTAAACACTCTGTAAACTGTATAATCAAGTAAGTGCTGGAATGTAAATGGGCCGGTATAAAAACCCAACAGAAAGTGCAGTACAACTGAATGTTTAACAACTAAAAGACAAGTAGAAACCACCATGACATCCTCTAGGAACTCCCACATGAAGTGTGAGTACAGTCAGTCTCATCGGCTCCTCGAGTCCTGTCGTCCTCTCCGTGTACGTCCCACCTGATAGTCCACCTCCGGTTACCGTCTGCTCTTCAAGCCTCATCCACGATCAGCGTTGTCCATCATCTGCATCCAACACATCGTTGTGCTGGCGTGGCCCGTGCAGGGGTGATTATACGATACTCAGTATGGACCTTGAGACTCCCGATGGTCTCCCAAAATTCACAAAGTATAAACAACAAAGGGAAGATACAAATACAAATATCAACCAACTATACTTATGTATATACCCATACATATACCTAAGTCATCAATTCCAGTTCTGCGGCAAATCACGAGCTCAATTTCAACACAGTCCACAAAGGAAAGTTAAACCCAATCAACACAGGAAAACACAACACAATACACATAGGAAAATAAGTCAATCATATCGAAGATAATGATTAAATGTCAAGACTCAGCTCACACAGGTATAGTACTTCTAAAGAAAGTTGGAGATGAATAGATATTTCCTCAAAATCATCTCCTCGGTCGATCCCATGTAGGATCCTAGTACAGAAGTCATCATTGCCGAATCCACGGAGGATCCATGTATAGTAGTAATCACCGCTGAACCCATGGAGGATCGAAGTACAGACGACAACGCTGCTGAACCAATAGAGGATCCTAGTACATAAGTCATCTTCGTCGAACCCATGGAGGATCCCAGCACGGTAGACGTCGTCGTCGAATCAATGGAGGATCCCAGTATGGTAGACGTCGTCATCGAAACCACAGAGGATCCTAGTACGGTATTCATCCTTGTCGAACCCACTAAGGATCCTAGTATGGTAGTCCTCATCGTCGAAACCACTAAGGATCCTAGAATGGTAGTCATCCTCATTGAACCCACAGAGGATCCTTGTATGGAAGTAGTCATCTTCGTCGCAGCCAGCTCTAGGGTTCCCACACATAGCACACTCGATTCTAGGAGGGTCCGCTCCATGAGCCAAGGGGGTCGATAAATCAATTGTCACAAAGTACAGAGTTGATGTATCACAAAGTTCTATCTTGACAAATGTAACTCAACGCGACAGACGGCGCGTCAATCGGACGCTCGATCTGAGAGTTATTGGATTTTTTGTCCCAGGGGCCCGGTTGGTTTTTAAGATAAAACCAACCCGCTCGTACTCCAGCTACGTCCAAAACTCGAGTAGAGTAAGACAAAATAACTTTCACATTTAGTGGAATCCAAAGAAGTTGATGACACGTCAATCAGACGTCTGGAGCTCAAGTTATAAGCATTTCCGCACCGAGGGCCCATTTGGTTTCATGTTCGAACCAACCCATCCATACCCAATGCTTTCTGAAACCTTGAGTTTAGTATTATGAAACGAACATCTCAATCCATGGATCCCAACGCAATAGGCGGTGCATCGATCAGAGGTCCTTAGCCCAATTTATGGGCTTTTGAACCGATCTGTACGTAAGTTGGGGGTTTGATCCCGGTCCGACCCGGCCCAATACTCCCTGGGTCGGCCCGTTAGGGCACGGCCCGGCCCGGCTAGGGAAGTTTGGCCCAGCCGGTGCGGCCCGGCTCGGGCGCCCGTGCGCTTAGCGGACACGGATTGGGGAGGGGGGGCACCGCCATGTTTACCCGAAACGGTGGACTCGTGGGGTCCACCCTAGGTGGCTGTCGGGGGTTTGAAACCCCATGCCTTCTTGGAAACGGCCGTCCATTACGGCCAGTTGGTTATGCCATGAAGGAACTGCGGGGGTCCCGCCTCCTTGAGTGTCGGTGGCCGGGATGGCCGACCGCCACCTACTGCTCCGCCACGGCCCTTGTACGACCAGTGCGGCGCGATGGCGTTGTGCACCTCTGTTGTGGTCCATTGATATTTCAGTGCCGCGCGACGATGCCACGTCCCTCTGCCGCTGCCCACTCTTGTACACATCCTCCATTGGCCTCCCCGGTGCGGCGTGATGGCGACGCGCTCCTCCACCGCGGCCCGATCCAGCTGCGGTCCTCTTAGTCCTCAGGAGTGCAACGACACCGTGTTGCCTCCGTTCCGAGCCACAACGATGATCAACAATAGGAGAGGAGGAGGATCGACCATGTTTTTGTGGTCCGACCTCCTCCTGTTATTTTGATAACAGTCGGCCAATAATTAACGAAGAGCATCAAATTAATTATGAACATAAATCCAACCCCTACCTCGAAAAATTCATGGAAGCTAGCGTCGTGTGGGTGGTTTTGATTTCAGCATTGGTGTGCATCCAAGGAGGGGATGACGTTTCACACTGGCCGCGGAGAGGGAAAATAACAGCACGTCGATCTCTCCTTGTGGTGACAGCGTTCTTCGTCTAAGTCTTGACGTTCTTCAACGAAGTTGACGGAGTTCTTCAAGTCATTGAGTTTTCTTCACAAAGTCTCCACACAATGAAACAACCAAAATAAAATAAGGATTTTCCCTTATTTTATTTACTTTTTCCAACATTTCAAAATTTCAAAAGTTGAATTCACTTAATTAATCATGAGTTGTCAAAATGAATGGGGTGTTAAGTTGGAATTATTAATGTGAGGGAGAGTCACATAATTTAAGTGGGGGGTTCAGAGGAGTTAGGGAATTTGAAAAGGCGGGGGCTCGTGTGGGCCCCATCTCCATCATAACAACACATGGAAAGTTGGGTGGTCATGGGACCCACCAATAACTTCCCTTGAGAGAGTTTGACTACCATGGGTAAAATAAAATTCCACACAATTTTATTTTACATATCATTTAATCCCCAATTATTTTACAACTCCTCTCGTGCGAACGAAACTCTTGAAAAGGTCTCCCTAAGAAATTATTGGCACTACGGATTCATCGGTGCCCTCAGATTTTGATTCCAAGCACTGGTTCAAAAGTTAGAAAAACTCGCTCGTTCGTTCACTGAACTTACCCGAGCTAAATTTTGGAAATAGATTCCGGGCACACCGGGCCTCGGAATCAGGTTCCATTAGAAACAACATACTCATACAATCCCAATGAAATTATGAACAAAATTTCCATGAAATTTACGGGTCCTTACGTTACTCCCACCTCAGGGATTTACACCCCCGTAAAGATACATCAAAAACTTGGGAAACAAATGAGGATACTATGCACGAATCTGAGCCTCCCGCTCCCAAGTGCTCTCCTAGAGGTTCCCGTGCTACCACCTAATGCGCACTATAGGAATCCACCTCCCACATTGGATCCTCTTCTTCCGATCCTCGATCTCCACCGGGGACCTCCGCAAAAGTCTCCCCGTCATCGATGTTCATCTCCCCATGGTCGATGATATGTGTCGGTCCGTGCATGTATCTCCTCAACTGAGATACGTGGAAGACGTCGTGTACCTGATGCAACCGAGGTGGAACAGCCAAGCGATAAGCCACCTCACCTATCCGGCTGAGAACCTGAAATGGTCTGATGAAGCATGGATATTACTTTCCACCCCGGCCAAACCTTTGTAATCCATGTCGAGGTGAGACCCGTAAGAAAACATGTTCGCCATCCTCGAACTTCAGTGGTCTCCGCCTCCTATCAGCATAAGACTTCTGTCGGCTCTAAACTGTCCACATCCTCACCTGGATGACCTAGACCTTCTTTGTCGTAGCTTGAACCATCTCTGGTTCTTCATTGAATCACTCCAACACTATACACAAAGGATATCTGAAAACACGACCAGCTGTTGTCTCGCGACTCCTAACAGTAGAATGCCCGATCTCTTACTAAGAGCATCCGCTACAATGTTCCCCTTCCGAGGATTATAAAATATTTCGATGTCATAGTCCTGGACGAACTCAAGACATCGCCGCTATCCCAGTTTCATGTCCTTCAGATAAAATATACACTTGAGACATTTGAGCTGGTGAGAACCGTAAACCATTCGCTCGACAAACAATGTGTGAGACTCGCGATTTGTAAGAACTCAACTCCACCCTTCTTCGTCTACAATCTACAAGATCATTTGAGATTCCTCCTCTGCTGAAAAAAGAAATCTGGTCTCATACCCTGGATGAACCATGTCCTTTTCCTAATACAGTCAATTCTGACACTACTACCATGAAATCCAACCGTTACTCTTCCCCCCACGGTTCGAGTCACACTGTCAGCAGCAGTGTGTGGTCACTAGGTCTCCTCCAGTAGGAATTTCAAATGTGGGGGTCAATTCAATGGTTTTATCCAGAAACTCTCAGTATCAACTACATAAAAAGGACTGGGAAGAAAACTTCACAAGAACAAGTGTCCTTTATTAATGCTGCTCAAGGTACAAAGACATAATGCATCGACAAACAAAACATCAACAAAGCTAGAAGCAACATGAACAAAGTCTCCATGTCTGGAGCTAGTCCTACTCCTATCCATCTGCTCCCGGAGCTCAATGGTTGTAGGCCTCATATGCCAGAAGCTGAGCTCTCCCATCTCCACATGTTCCCTGCGGCCAGGGTGGTCTTCCTGGTGGTGGTGGTGGTAGGGCCTCACAGCATCGCCCACCACCCGCTACTCGGCCAACTACTCTGCGTCATCCACCTGCTCCCTGTGGATCGCCACGGTCGAACCTCTGCTTGGGAGGTCCCTCTACTGCCTACTGCTCATCTGCAGGGTGGTTCGGGAAGTCTCGAGCCACCCTCCACATGCATAGCATTGTCTAATCCTCGTGTGGATGGCTCTATTTTGTGTGCCCCGCACAACCGAAAATGTGTCCTGAGATTGATCATCTAAATGTCTGGCCCGCTTGGTCCCTTGCGTCATCTGTCTTCTGTCTGCTGCAGAAGACTCCGTTGTGGGTCGTCCTGCGGAGGGTCTCGCCGCTGGTGACTACTCATCGAGAAAACTCTCCACTAGAAGGTCTCTCTCCATCACCCCCTCCGGCGACATGATGTTGGGGGAGACCATCGAAGCCCTGATCTCATGCCTCAGTCCCTGGTCGATGGTCTGGGCCCTGAAGAACGGGTCTCGTACCATATCAGTGAAGTTGTGCGAGATGTCGGTAAATATCGCCGAGTACTAGGCTACCGTCATGCTGATCTACAGCAGCTATAGTAACTCTTGAATGTGAACCGCACTGAGGGTGGATAGAATGAACTCCGAGTGGAAGAGGCTCTCAAAGTCTGTCCAAAGTAGAGATGCCTCATCGTGCACCTGGAGCATCAGGCTCCCCCATCTACCTGCTTCCACGTTCAAGAGACTCACTGTATGGATCACCATGAGGTCAGTTGGTGTCCCTACTAATATGAAGACACAAACAACAGCCTCCAGCCAATCCTCGGCTGCCGGAGGGTGTGTCACCCCGCAGAACCTGGGCGGTCTCTGATGCTGAATCTTTTGCAGTGCACTATAGCGACGTGCACTCTCAGCTATTGGGGCCAGTGGCATCAGTGGCTCGGTGGTTAGAGATACCACCAGTGCCTCTGCTGTAATGGGTCACTGCACCGAGGCCTCGTCACTCGGTGGGATGTCGTCTCGCACAATGATCGGAACCCTAGATGGCTGACATCGTGGGGCCATCCTGAAAGAAACAGGTGCACCATGGTCAATACAGTATACCTAGTGAGCTGACAGAAGTAATCACAATTAAAACATTGAAACACACATGCAATCAATGTTTTCGTGCACTGAGTTGGAAATAAAAAGTCAGGGTCATATTCTATGGATACGTTGGCCGCCACACCAACACTGGACTCCCTGTACTGATAAACACACTCAATACCCTTTACACTATTTCCTCACACAGAAGAAATTATCAGAGTCCTATGTTCTGCAGTAGATCTGACTCCTCTGATACCAAATGTAACAACTAGGTCCCGGTGACAGCACAACCACCCTGCCTTAACATGGCCGTCGGGTCATGACCCATCCGGTACCACCAGATGACCCGTTCAGGCATGTAGGTGGACCCTTGGGTGGACCCCACGTGTCTGTAGGGAAACTGGTGGTACCTGGTGGGACAGGACCCAACAACCATGTTAAATCGGGGTGGTTGTGTTATCAGCGGGACCCAGTTGTTACATAATACAACAAAACCACTAATATCAAACTCTGAATGATAAATAAAATCCCATTTAAATTCATTAAATATCATACCAGAGTAAAAAATTTAAAAAGAAACTAATGGGACCAAGAGATAAACTATTCAATGAACACAAACACCAAACAACTCCTAAAAAACCATGAGATAGTAAAATCTATCCCGATCTCCATCTAACCCATTCTGACATGAATATCAAATTATATATATGTTGTGTGAGAGTAATTGTTGTAATCAGTAGGATCCTCCATAGAGATACTCATGAAAATGATAAATAATTTTCCCTAAATGTCATTCACCAACAAGTAAAGAAAACTCATCACATAAACAATAATTCTATGTTCACAACATCCCCATTGATATCCCTCACAAATTAACACATAGTGGAAATCATATATTATAGTAATATAAACATTATACCCAAATATGTCATCCACAACTGGGTTTTCTCCAAACACCAATTTCATATATCATGAGACATATCTCTCAAAACTAATCAAATCTCAAATAAAACGTTGAAAAATTATGATAAATATAATATCATTCATCACAACATCTCATCATACCATACAACATATACATATATGAACTAAGTAATTTTTAGATCCACAAAAACCCATATTTCATTATTATACATTAGGTATTACACCTCAATCCATCACAACAATAACACTATATAATGTACCTCATGAAACCATTTTACATTTAAATCATAACTATAATAATACTTATGATAATATTTTTTGTGATACATGTGTATTTGATAAGAAATAAATGACACCCTTATATAAACATGTATAGTTAATACTATCCACCTTGTATACCAACACATAATCTACTAGGAGAAGAATTTATAACTATAGGGTGTAGTTATCCATATATCTATCACGAACATAGATACTAGGTAAAATACCCTATCATGCATAAATAATGTTAATTAATTCAATTACTTACTTATTATAGTTAATCATATTTTAATAAATTCATTATCAATTAATTTATAGTATTATAATTTACATTTCATTAATCATCAAATGGAATTGAATAATATCATAGTGTAATCTAACCAAGTACACACATTCTATTGATTAAATTCTCTTGAATTACATGAATAACTAACTATAGTGGCTAGCA
Organism: Viscum album; assembly: GCA_963277665.1. Lineage (NCBI taxonomy): Eukaryota > Viridiplantae > Streptophyta > Magnoliopsida > Santalales > Viscaceae > Viscum > Viscum album. Next base: position 494,591,419 of record OY728151.1, on the reverse strand, counting down.
ACAATAATTATGTATTTACCAATCCATGATTCTATGAAATCTCGGAAACATCCTAATCGATCTAAATGATTTTAATTACTGGACACATCTTTTTTCCTAAAGCAGTGGTGAATGAAAATGTGATAAAAACACAACAATCCAAACATTAAATATTATTATTATTATGAAAGAATCTATCTGTCTGTATAAAATTGGGTAAGGCATGAATCAACACATTCCATTATTTTAGGTTTCTTTCTTGATACCCTCAAGCATATCAATTTTCATCTCCCTATTACAGGCTTTAACTAATGTAACTACCCATGGCCTCCCCGCCCATATCAAAACATCCATCCCAAGTCCATATCACCTCATATAAAAAATTTTACATTTTTATAAAATCATAATTTTTTAATAAACTAAATGTTAAACATGGTAATTAGTCCAAAAAACGTGGCATTTATCATTCATATAAAAAATGGATAAGTTATCCAAAAACCAATGAAATTTATCATTTTTCAAAAAATAGGAAACTCACACATAATTTTTCACCATTATCATAAAAGTAATTTAATTTTATTATAAATAAAATAATTCATTTATTACATGTTATCACTATGGGTATCCTCATTAATCATCTAAAATATGCTATAAAATATTCAACAATCCTTTCAAATATAAACTCCAATTTTGATCATAATATATAGATAATTTTTTTTATTAAAAATCTTTAAATTGTTATCATATAAAATTATTATCCATTTAATTAATTTTTTTATGTTTCATTAACACATATAAGGAAAAAGAAATAATTAAACATGAATCCTGCAGAAATTTCATTTCCATAAATTTATTGATCATAAAGATTCATTAAATATGCCTCTTTTAGTTCATTAGACAACAAATAAATATACACATTGCATTATTTAACAAATTTACATAAAAATAGAATGAGAACTATACAATTCATAATAAAATTCATAACATCTAGTGAACTCTATATAGAAAATTAAGATGTAGAAAATTTTCATAGTGTAATAACATGTGTGGTCACAACTATTAAAATGTTATTACATTATTCTACATTATCAAATGTCAGGTTTAATTCCACTTACAACAAAAGAATCTAAATCATGGTAATTTTTTTTATTTCACATAGTCAAATTTTATAAGAAACAAATACCCTACCATAAATACTTGAATATTCTATAAATATAAATGAAAGACAAATTTGAATTTCAGATCACCACTCCCCTATGTAAAATACGGTTTCATTAAGGATTAGTTCTCTGAACAAACCAACAATGAACAAAATAAACAACATTTGATCTATATATATCAATATGTATAACATTGAAATATCGAATGAGAGAAATGTTTTCGACCAAAGAGAAAAACAGATGAAAATAATGTGAACTCATCTTAGATCACTATGACTCAATCATGGGATGTATGTTATTTACTATGTTTTAAAGGGGGCTCATATGGATTTGAAAATAAACCTTGGGTTCCTATGCACCAATATAGAAACTTTTGAGATATGTGGGAATGAAGGGATTCTATGTATTTGTTGATGTTTTGAGATGATATTGACAATTGAAAAACCTCTTATACTAGGTAATATAATACAATTATATTAGAATAACTATGTAGTAATCTAAATAAACAGACTATAGAAAAATATTTTGATCTAAATTTGATATCCATGATTCTAGACAAACTGTATAACTATTAAAAGGGTAGGGGAACTATGGCATAGGGAAACTCGCAAAACCTCATAACCCATTTTCAAAGATAGATGCTACCCTACATTATAACCACATAAATTAGCTTCTTTATAAATTAACCCCCCCACCAATAATTAATGATGATATTATCACGTTATATTACATAAATCGGCCAACCTAGTCCATTGTTATGCCCCACTACACAAAAACCTAGTTAGGCTACACCATTTTTACCACAATAGTGCAACCTTTCAAAAAATGGCAGTCTGCTTACCCACCACCCCAAATATCTTATTCCCCTACCAAATTTGATATTCAATAGTTACCCCCTTTATTGTGAAACATAGGTTCTATACTCTTATAATTCGTTTAACCATCATTATCATCCAAAATTCCTTGGAACATTCTTCAGATACTTCAAACAACCAGAGTAACATAGGAAGAAGCAATTGAGGTCTAGACCTTACAAACATAGTGATATAATTAATATTAAGGTAATTGTGATATAATTTAGAGAAAATGATTTATATTGTATAAAAATAAATTTATGAATGTTTTATAATTTTATATTATATATATATATAATTTCCACAAAAGTACTCTTATTGGAAAATGGTGTATTTATGTATTATGATTTTAAATAATATTTCATAATGATTTATAAATTCTGTTATGTTATTATATTAGTCAATATATAATATTATTTTAATTTTATTAGTTTATTTGGTTTTTAAAATATAAAATACTCAGAAACAGTTACAGGAATATATATATATATATATATATGTGTGTGTGTTTGTGTGTTTTAAACTAAAATCATATTAAAATTTTAAATAAAGGATTAAAATTTTCATATTCTATAATTTATATTTTACTAAAATATTGATATTAAAATATTTATATGCATTATATATTTAATGAATGTAATATTTTATTAATAATTATTATATTTTCACATAAACCAGACATATATAAATTTATAATATTTTAATTTCCAATTTTTATATCATTACATGTTATATAATTTAAAATTTACCAATTAAAAATACTTATAAAATGACCAAATTTTCAAGGGATTGATATAAAATTACTCTATTTAAAAAGGCCATATTAATAGTAAACATATTTCATTTTTATATATGAATTTAATAAATATTTTTTTCCATTAACACGCATATCACAGGGAATATTACTTATTTAAGATTTTTAATAAGTCCTTATCCATCCAGGGTTCTCTTCCTCATTATTGGTTTTGTTTTTCTATTAGTGTTACAAAAGTTTGTGGATGATAAAAAATATGACATTTCAATAATGATTTTATTCTTTATTATATATTTTACACTATTCATTTCTTTTAACATTTAATGTATTTACTTTTTCCATAGTGAGAAATATTCCATTTTGTGTGTAAATCATTTTATGTGTTTTGATTATATGGACCCACATATAATTATATAAGATTTATTTAGTTCAGTTTATATATTGAAAAGAAAATTATATAATAATTTTCAATCTAGTTGAAATAATATTGAAATGTTTGTGTTAAATATTGTCATAAATGACAATGATACAAATAAAAATTAAGGCTCTTAAAACCTACTACGTTACATTTTCCTACATAAATAAATTTAAACATCAAAAATCAGATTTTTAATTAATACTGAGGTTATTTATGGGTACATATAAGGTGGGTTGGAATTTAATTTCAAGATAGATATAAAAGTTACAATCATATAAGACAAATCATTTTATTTATATTTGTATTATAAATTATATTTAGTTTTCTCCAACCATTTGAGGAAAATATAAATGGTTGTTCCCTATAGAGACTAATTTCTATATAAAATTCATAAAAACGGTGTTAATATTCATCATTTCATAGAAAAACATAATTTTAAATAATATATGACTTCATTATTCAAATGAATTATCTCTCTAATATTTAGAGAACCAACTCATCTCCATAATAACGTTAATTCTTTCATGAATTATAATATGATTTTCTTAAGACACATTCCAATAAACCTATCCTTATGATAAAACAATCATACCAATATATTGTTTTCATAAAAAAAATTACGAGACACTGAGGTGACAATTTATGTTCATATATAATATTCTAGAAATAATATATGATTTTGAAATGATAGAAATATATTTCTCTATGTACTTTAATGAATGATTAGTGTTCCTCACTCTATATAATTTTCAAAACTCACTTATATTGTTTAGATTACCTTGGCTTCTTTTATTCCCATGTCCATGGATGTTATCAATTCATATCACCCATTTCGACCATTATATTACTGGATTGACTAAAATAATGACCTTTTTTTCACAACTAACACATTAGACTATTAGTGGTTTATCAGGATGAGTTTTTTCCTATAAGATTATCCTAATTGGACACTTCGAATTTTTTTGAATGTTTGAGGCTCATTGAAGCCATATTCCAGAAGTACTGTATATTCTTATCCCATTGAGAAAATTTATGTGTTTCCTTGTATAAATATTTATACATGATATAAATAGTCATATTTCCATAAATATATCCATTAATGGAAATTCCATGAGCCTCCATCCTTGTATTATTTTATATATTATGTTTTTCAACTATTAAAAGATTAAAAATCATGATTCTGGATAAGGTGTTGAAAATATTCACTACATTTATCATTCTATATCTAGATATAATGGTTATATAATTGTTTTAATAATAAAATATTGATTTAAATCCAATATTACTATAGTGTCTTTTGGATCCAACCAATAATAAACCCAAAATGGTTAATAATAATTATGAACATTTAACATTAATTAATCTAAACTATAAAACTTATTATCAATTTTCATCATCATATCACACCATAATTCTATTTCATCAACCTTTATCAATATTAACTAATTCTTGATTAATCTTTTTTGGGTTATCTTATACATATCATCAAAAAAATTTATAGTAACTATAAAATTAATCATTCTAAGTTGTTGGTATAGAGTATATGATGAATCAAATAATATCATCCTGAAGTGTCTAGTTATGTGGACAATCATAATACCACTAATTGTGTATTATATTATTGATCAATACAATTTTCAGTGAATAGATTTTGGGGCGATTTACCTGGAGGGAAATTATTTCACGACAACATCTATATTCCTATATACCGAAAATGATTATTCTCTTGGGAAATCACACAATCTGTACATTGAAAAATATTCAAATGTAATAAAACTCATAAAATTATTATAAATTCTTCTCAATATAGTTTTAACTGATGTTATTATACAAATATTCAAAAAATCATTTTTTATAATGACTATAGAGACTCAATCCCTAAACATTATTTATTTATTGATTTATAACATAATTTATTAACACTAAATTCAATGTATATCATGGTACAGTGTTTGGATAATTAGAAATATATATATATATATATTATAGCTATAAACCTGAATTACTAGATCTGATGCTAAAAAATAAATATTACATATCTCATTCTGATGTCGATATAATAAACCACTTATTTCCATAAAAATATTTACAATTTGAAAAGGAAACGTTGGATCATATACACTTCAAATGAACCCTTAGGTTTAATATTTTATGGGATTTTGATAAAATATTAACAAATTTGATTCATAAACAAAAAGAGTAAAATGATCAACATCATCTCACTCTATATTAAAATTTTAATATTCTATATTAAGACTTCAATATTTCCAATAATTTTCATAAAATTAGAAACTTTGATATATTGAAATATCATAACATTATTCCACATATACTAGGGAATAAATTTTACAATAAGGTTGATCTAAATTGAAAACCAAGGGTTAATGAAAATAATTATCAAATGAATATCATCAACATGAATATTATGATATTTTGAGATATCATATTATAGTTCAATGGTCATGTGTATAATATTAAGACAACTCAAAAAAATAAATACATGTGTTATAATGCCCAAAATAGGGAATAATGGTTTACTATAAAAAAATAATCCAAATTATCGATTTTCATAAGAAATGTGATGTAATCCATGATAAAAGGAATCATTAATAACCAATATAATCATTGCATAAAATATGTTTGCACATTTAGAAACTATCATTACAATACCCTTAAAACCCTTATAAAATGAATAACCATATGGCCAACTTCCCATATAATATCTATATATCATAATCAATCCATAATTCACTGTAGTTCTATTAAGGAACACCGATCATATAGGATATATTGGCCACACCTAAAAGATATATTTATAATAAACCCTTTATAAGAAATATCTAAAGACCGTATTATGAATAAAACCAAAATAAAACAATTTTAAATCCATATGAAAAATAACTATAGATAATGAAATACCATTTTATTTTAAAAACAAATTCAAAAAACATAATAAACCCAAAAATAGTAATCATTGTTATTTAGAAAATAATAAATTATTGTAATGGAATCCAAACATGAAACAATGGTAATGGAGGTATGAAATGTTGTTGTCATCTTATACAATAAAAAGGGCATTCCCTTAATAATATTATTAACAAATGTTAAAGAAATGTTTTCCCTTAAAATAGCATTAAAAATTAATATTCCACCATAAGAAATTATAATTGTGGATTCATTTAAATATTTACTTAGTGGAGTATATGTCACCTCAAATGTCATTTAGGATTTTCAAACAAGTAACATTTATATAGAATTAAGAATATTTTATTGGAAATTATTTTTTTTCGCAATGAAAATATTTTTTATAAAATTAAAATAAAAAAATAATTTTAAAAAAAATTTCCAAGAAAATAATATGGAAAAAATATAATAGAATTTTAAAGGAAACAGTTTTCATGACAAGGGAAAAACTATTGACATTGTAAATATTAAATAATTATTATTATTTTCACACATTTAAAAAAGAGAACACAATGATACCCATGTGTAAATCATTAATATTTTTTACTTTTTGAACCCCTTTAAAATATGTTAATATATATTGGAAAACATACTAAAAAATCATTTATTCTATGAAATTATTGTTATTTAAAGAAATTTAGAAAACAATGTTATGTGATTGAAATAATCCCAACCCCAAAAAAAATACAACAATAGTATCAGTTACAACTAACATTATTTATTTTAAATCAACTTATAAAAAATAATATTTTAATTAAAAAAGTTAACCACATTAATAACTATAATAGAAGAAGTGGTATTCTTTTTAATAAAAAAATTATCATATTATTTCCTTATAAATAATCTTAAACATAGAAAATATTTAAAATAAATTAGAATGTTATATAAATCTATTTTTCCTTAGGTAATATTTCAATCATAAGACCCTTGATAAAATAATATCAAATGAAACAAAAACTATTATGAAGAAAACGGGTATCATCATATGTTTTTTAAATGTGGAAGTATATAAACCTCAAAAACCAATATAAACACATATCAAAAACTTATGTCCCAAAAAAAGACAAATCGTGATGAATTACCATTACAAATATTATATCATTGAATTATCAATTAATTTAATGTGATATATTATGGAACAAATATGAAAAGAAATTTAAATAAAAAATAAAATATTTACAGATCAACTCCACAAATCCTAGAATAAAAATTTCAAACAAAAAGTTATAACCAAATGAATTGAAATTGACTTTAGAAACACATTATAATTCAATAATATTAATTTAAAATCTCCAAGGAAACGTTATTTTAATTTTATACATAAAATATAATAGGGCATGATGGAATCATGGAATAACATGTAAAGGGGAAGTATATTGACCATATAAATTAAATTAGTTTCCTAAAAAATAAAATATGCCCCAATAAATGTAAATTCAGAAGAAGTCAATTTCCCTGAGTCCAGACATCCGTATATGTTCTTTTATATCCTATAAAAAAACAATTTCAATTATTTTATTTAATAGGAAAACTCTATGGGTAAGATTCATTTTTTATAAAAAAATTATTTCAATTATATTAATTTTATATTTAATTACATAATCACTTAATTCTACATGAGGTACTATCAGAAAATTTTATACATAATATAATTACAAATTTGGTGTTTTGAAAATGATCAAATGGTTTATTATTCCATGTTCTCATAAATAATATTCCTAACCTAGTCTTAAATTTAATTTATTAAGTATTCTATTGTAACAAATCATGAAATATTTTCATATAAAATTAACTACGATACAATTATTGAGACATTTGGTCATTCATACGGATGAGTAACATTTCCATTTTTCAACAATAATTTTATAAATAAGATAAAGATTATTATTTTTAAATGATAATAATATCTAAAATACCATATTATTTGTTTTAAAAACACAAAAAGAGACAATATATATAATTCATTGTTTCTAGTTATGAAAAATTCATCATATTTCTTCATAGAATAGGTAGTCTACACATACACAAGAATTGACACTATCAGTTTTAGTGAATGGAATAAAAAAAGAAAAATTCTATATATTCGTTCGAGAGAGTTAAATATGTTTTAAATATCTTATATAAATAATAATTTAATAATTATAACCATTAGTTAGGGTAGGGAAGGGAAAATGAATTAAATTGATCGACAATTGGTAGTCCCCGGTTTACACGATCGATGTATTTATTTCCCATTTAATGGAGGATGTGTCTAGAAATAGGGAATAAAATTTACATAATAAATTATCAATATATGGTAAATATTGATGACAATAACATATTATATATGAAGACTATTTTAATTATATGGAAGAAGAAATATAATGAATGCAATTGTTAAATAACAAGACAACTTCTTCTGACATCCTCCATTTCATTACACTATTAACACTCCATGGTAGTTTTTCATCTAAAAATGTTACTTTTAGAAAATGAGGATGGATATTATGGAGGTATATGGTTTGGTTTTCTCTAAATAAATTACTTTTATGTGTGATGATATGAATGGAAGTGGTAACCTTTTTATAAGAGAGTGAAGGGGAACTCTAGGATGTTATTAAAATATATAAATTATATAAATTAAATTTGATGTCAAAATGAAACCAAAATTAAAATATTCAAATATAATATTGTGTTATAAAAATAGTATCATTATTATTATATGGATATATTTTTTCAATATTTTTAGCCTTATTTTTTAACTGTTTATTATCCCTTATCACACTTATTATGACAATAATGTTATTTACACTTTTAGGGTAAATATATTTACTATGAATGAATACATAAATTTAATGCACCATGGTTGATATATTAAGCCATATCATAAATTATTTGATGATTATTGTATTTTTAGTAAATTTATATCAACTAATAAAACAATATTTTAATAGAATATCTATATTGACACATTTAAAAATATTCATTTGCAATGACTTTAATAAGATACATAAAAAATGAAAATTGGTAAAAAATGGTTAATGTATCCTAAAAATGCTTTATTTTGTGACATAATAAATATATCAAACTAGAAATGTCATATTTTAATACATTTAATATTTTTAATATCATTTATTAAAATATTCAATTAAACAAATAATTACCATGTTAGTGTTCGGTATTAATTTATGTTATTTTTTCCAAAATAATAATGAATAAAAAATTACAATGGTGATTATGGATATTTAATCATTTAAATTACTATTTATAATTGAAAATATCCACCTTTATTATATATATTTAAAAATATATATATTAATAATATAATTTTAACATTTTTTACATTTTAATACATAAATTATTATATGGTAAACGGTCACATATAAATGAAATCCAATAGTGATATAACTAAAAAATGGTTGATTGTGGATGAAATGGACTCCGAAAATAAAATTATTGCAATGATTAGTGACATTTTTATAGTACATATAATATTATTTTAACCCTTAATTATTAAATCCACCATTTACTGTGTAAATATTTTTTACATTTATGATTTATAATAAAGAAAATAAAAAGGGAATATTTACCAAATTGGGACCTCAAATTTCAAATTTTTTAATCCATTTTCATTTAAATTCCTATAAATTTTACCATAGAATAAATTTTATATTAATATTAAAAAAAAGATATTAATTTTATCAAATAAGAATTATAAAATTTCTAGAAATAAATTATAATATTCACCCACCAAAACTATTAATAATACAGTTTCCATAGAAAATATAATTATTGTATCAAATTAAAGTACTAAATATCATGTCCTTGTTTATACTAATAAATTAGTATATTTTTTCTGATTAGAAAATATTTTTCTATTTTAAAAAGTTTTTAATAATATTCATACTTGATAAATTATTGTCTCTATAATAAATCCATATTTTAATAAATACATTTATCAATTTTTTAATGATCAGTGATGCATATTTTATATTCTATCGAACATAGCCATTATTTTAAAATCCTTGTATATTACATTATATCACCAACCTTAATAAAATTGTATCATTTTGTTTTAAACTCAATAACACTAATAAATGATTGATATTTTAGTATACATTTCATAAAATCAAACATCATCATAAATTTGTAAAAAAGTTCCTAAAATGTGGGAATGATATTTAAGAAGTACATCATGTTTAAAAAATAAATATTTTTCAATGTATGAAAACATTGGTAGAAAGAAAAAATAGTTAATTGGATGAATGTTGATGATTAAAATATATTTCGAAGAAATATACTTGGAATCATAGAAAATGACTGTTATAGAATATCATTTTAGTTTTATGATAATTTTCCTAGTGTTAAATAACTGAATTACCATCTACACAAATAAGTTATTTAAATATACATAAATGAAAAGTATAATTTCACTCTGTACACAATTTCCCCTAAAATTATGATTTTTTACTCTGAATTATTTTTATTCAAATGAAAAGTTTTATACATTATGAACTAAAATAAATATCTAATAAAATAATAACACACAAAAGAATAATAAGTTATTCCACCTAAAATTATACATTGTAAAAACATAAAATAATTATAAAATGGAATGATAATTTCAAAAATAAATAATCCATCTTATAGAGAAATAATACCAAAATATGTTAAATTCAATAATAATAAAAAAATATAAAAAAAATTGAAAAAATTAAATTCATTTGGTCATATATTTATCCTTGATAAATTAATTAATTATCTCCAAAAATATTATTAAAATAGTCTCATACCAATAAAATACATTTCATCCCAAAAGAACGTCACATATTTTCAATCAATTTCTATAAACAAATTACTATAGAACCCAAATAATACGACAAATAAAAGTTTTAACCAAAATTGTTATATCATAAAATTTATATTAAATCCCAAAACGTTTAATATACATTTTTTAAAATTATATATGATATTGAACATAATGGATACATATACCCTATCCTAATAAAAAATTTCCAAAAATATCACTACACTCCATAAAATATTGTCTCTTAAAACCCAATAATTGGTGTCTTTGACATTGAAATTACGATCAGCATTAAATTCATAAACACATAATGATGTACATAACTCTAAGGAAAACCTCACATAAAAATATCCTAATATGAAAAATATATCAATAAGCTTCTATGATATAAATCGTAAATACCATGATCCGACACTATTGCATCTGATCCTAAAAAACAATAACAATAAATTTATTATTTGATATCGATAAATGTGACCAATTTTTTATGATCTAAATCATAATAATCGAAAACAAAATATTAGAGAAAAACATAAATAATATAATTTTAGGTTAATAGTTTTCAGAATTTGGAAAAACATTTAACATATTATATTACAAAATGACTAATTCATAATGATCAGTATTATCTCCCAATATAATGAACTTTTTATATTCTGTATTATGTTCTAAAAATATTCCAAAAATTTATTGACATATAAAACCATTGTGGACAAAAATAATTATTATATAATTATTTATAAGGGTGATAATTTGAATCATAATATTGGTGAGATAAAATGCTCAATAATAGTAAACAAACAATTAAAAACTGAATTTCATCAAAGTGAGTAATATGATAATATGATAAATGATTACATAATCAATGTTCTCGAGCATAATCTTAAGATAAATCCTACAAATTAATACATGGATCATCAATCACGAAACATGGAATAATGCTTTATCTTATGATAGGATTTATAAGAATCAAAAATCAAGATCAATGTGATGATAAAATTGATTAATAGAATAATTTATTTCCCATATAGGTGAATGGAAATGTGTCATAACCTTGGTATAACATCATGAAAAAACTGTTATAAATCCCTTACAAGAACCCATATAATTAGAGTAACCATAGTACCAACTACCAATATAATTCTCTCGAGTAAAAAATCATTACCTATTGCAATATATCAACATATGGGTTCAAACATAATATATGCTATATAGGGATCACTTGTGAGATATAGTGGGGATCATCCATTCTTAAAAAAATTCCATAGACAATATAATTATTGAAATTATTGAAAAAATACATTAATCCATGTTAAAAACAGATCTAGAAATCCAAATACACTTCTTATTAAAATTGCATCTTAAAAATATAAATAACCTATAAAATAATAACAAGGGGTTTTATCTTAATAAAAATGAAATATTAAAAAGTATTAAAAAGAGTAATTAAAATTTATGTTTAAGGGAAAAATAAAGGTTGTTTTATTGTTTATAAATGTGATTTAATTTTGTATCTTTATATACTCATGGAAAAAATTTCTATGAAAATATAATTTGACAAACAAAATATTTCTAGAGAAATTATGAGTATGGTCCCACATACAAATATCCCTATTGTAGCATAAATTACATGTTTTTTTTAATATGATGTGTGAAAATACCATTCAAATATTATTAAAAACATTCTTGAGAAAAAAAAATTTTATTTAAAAAAAATTCTAAAAACTATCTATTTTCAATATATTATGAAAATACCCCTCAATCAAAATAAGCTTGAAAAAATATAATGGAATTATCGCATAAACAATTATCATGAGGGTAGAAAAAAAAATCATGTTATAAACTCATAAACAAGGATTCATTAAAAGAAATAATTAGATAAGAATGTGACCCATTTAGAAACTGAAAATAAATTTATTTTATAAAATAAGATAAATAAATTTAAATGATAAGGTTTTATAGATTTCCTAATGATAATTTTTTAAAATAATTTTTTTAAATCATTTTAGAAAACATTGATATAAAAGTGCTAGATTCCTGATCTAATATTTATTACATGAAAAATAAGAATTATAAATGACTTTATTAATATTTATTCCATAAATAAGAATGAAAATATAAACTAAACATGTGCACCACATTCTTAACTAGTTGCATGTAATGAAATGTCGTTCATGAAAATAAGATAATATGATTTATTAAAAAAGTAACAAAAATATAAATAAATTTATAAATAAAGGATATTATAACATAAATTGATCTCAACATTGGTAAGTTTTAAATCATATCCAATTTGATATAATAACTAAAAATTAAATAGTAAATATCATGAAAATAAGGATATTATTTTATTATTATTTTAATGATATTGTATAAACACATTGTAAAATTATACATGTGTAAATCATACACATATAATCCAAAGAATGAGAATTTGAAAATTTTATCCCTTGAAAGATCATGTCATTTACTTTAGAATAAATTAGTATATAGATTTTTCTAAAATAGTAAATAAACAAAAAATAATTTGAAATATAGAATTATTCAATTTATATATAGATTCCCACATAATCATGAAATAATAAATTAAAAAATTGTATCCAATGAAATTAAACTGAGTTAAGAAACACTTTACCACTCTGAAATTTTCATGAAAAATACCTCAATAAAAGTGAAGTATATAAAAAATATGAAATAAATTATGTTTGTAACAATAATATATTCATTAATGAATGAATATTGATTTGAAATAAATTACAATGTGTCCCAAAATTCCATGTACATCCTTTTACATCCAATATAAAATATTCATATAAACTAGTTTATTTGATAGAAAATTTTATATTTTTAATACAATTTACTTAAGAAATTTATTTCATTAATAATAATTTCATAGTATATTACTTATTCTGTAACGTCTATGTTAGTAACTTTTAGCATATTATGTGCAAAATTTAAAACCATCATCAGTGTTTTGACAGTGGTGAAAGGGTTATTATTCTATTATATCAAATATTATATTCATGGAATCATTATAAAATTTTAAATCAATTATTCTTTTAAATCCTATAATTAATTTAGGTAATAAAAAATGAGCTATGATACAATCATTGAGATGAAATCTCATATGTGCACAAGACAAACACATCCATTTCCCAACAATTTTTATTAAAAGATGTTAAGTATTATTTAATCTATAAACATTATCATAATATGATAAATTACAAAATATTTATTTTACTTATAATATATATATATTCTATGTGATGTGGTGTAGAATATTTATCAAATATCTTCTCAGAGGTGGTAGTACACACACACCCCTAAATGAAATTATCATATTTTATTAAATTGAAGGATAAGAAATAAAATAATATATTTTCATTTCATAATGATAAATATCTCCATAATATAACATATAATTATTTATTCAATATTTATACGTAGTCATGATATGTGGATACGGAAGAAAAATTATAGTGGTCCACAGGGTGCTGTTCTGGTGCTCACAAGAACGATGTATTCATTTTGTATTTGATAGAGGATTGAGATAGATAATGGTCATTAAATATACATAATAACATATCAATATATGGAATATTATAATGTTATTATTTAACTATTGTGGGATAATATTTTAAGTACATGATGGAATAAATAAAAAAACTCCCAGTCAATTACAATAAATGGTCATCAGATAATCTCATTAACATTAAAATTTATTCCATAGAAGTTTTTTATTATAGGAAAAATAATAATGATAGATTATTTGCTGGTTTTTATTATTTTATTGGGGCATCTATTAAGAGTAGTAAATGGTTCGTGAAGTGTGATAGAATGATATATTCTATTTTAAAAGATATGGGATGGTTATACTATGACATACAAATAATTTTAAAATTTTATAAATAATTATGATAAAAAAGTATATAAAAATTATAAATCATATACGAAAAGATGAGGTTGATTGTGAATCATATCATACAATAATGTTTTTATATTTTACCTCTTTTTTTACAATATTTTTAGTTTCATCCCACAATTATCGTTTTTAGACATATAATGATAATATGTTTTTTAACCTATTAAAATAATTTTACTCATATAAATGGAAAATGGCCCTTAAATATACCATGTTTTATATTTTAATCAATATAATAGTCACTTGAATAAATATTTTATTTTAAATAATACAATATTATTTAATAAAATCTTATTTTTATAAAATATCAATAATATTAATTTTCATACAATTCAATTACATTTTCTTCAATATTATAAACAAATCAAAATAAATTTGAATATAAACTCATATTACATCACTAAAATTTTATATTAAAATATAAAATTCATGTTTTGTATTATTGACTTCATTTATTTAAAACATTAATATTTTAAATATCATTTATATTATTTTCATGTTACTTTATTAGTTGTTTCATCAGTGTTTTTTATACATTTATGGAATTGTTTTATAAATTATGAATTAAAATTATATTACCATGATGATTATAAATCAGACATATCTATAATTAATATTTATAATTGAGCATATCAGATGTTAATTCCCATGTAAAAAATATTATCATTGTCAAAATGAAGTGTGTCTCATCTTAATCATTCTTTTACATAAAACATTTGGATGTTTATAATCACATATTAATGGAAAAAATACCTATAACCAAAACACCGACAACTGAAGGATAAATTTGGATCATAAGGTAAAATTAAGAAATTTTTTAGTTTCATTTTATAGTTCATATAATATTATTTTTAACATTTAACTAATCGATTTAAGCATTAATATAAAAACAAAAATTATTGTGAATAATATTTATAATAACTATAAATAAAAATAAAAAACTCTCAATTTCATCATCTTGAGGTAAAATATGGATTAAATTATTTTAAATTTAGATTATATAATTTTTTTATTTTAAATTAAAATCAAGCACGTAAAACAAGTCTCAAAATTATATTCCATAAAAATATTTTTTAAAATATTAATTGTTTTTATACAGAATTTAAATAATTTATTTCAAAAGAATATATTTGGATTATTTAATATAAAAAATAATTAACAAAATTTTAAAACAATTTTATAAAATAATTATATATTGGAAATATTTAAAAGAAAATATAGTTTTCAATAAGAATTAATATTTTTTCTATTCACTAAAAATCCAAAATTTCAGAAATATTATAAACATTCAACATAGCGGAACTATAATATGGTGATTCAAAAAATAAATTTTTACCTAAAAATACATTTTTAAATTTTAGTAAATTAATTATATAAATCAATGATAAATATAAATAAAATTAATTTTTAAATTTAATATAACTTTTATGAATAAAATGACATTATCAAAAATTGACTCTAATTTTATAAACATCACTATAAATTTTTTTATTTTATAGAATATATATATATATATATATATATTATTTATTCCTATTTATACCCATTAATTTTTCATAAAAGATTATAACATTATTATTTAAAAAAACATTTCACAATTAATTAATGCTTGGTGCTGCACAAGTTTTACGCTATCAAACATAATTTTTGTCATAAAATATTGAGATGTTATAAATAATCAAAAATATAAATCATCATCCTTATTTTAAACACAATATAGTTCCCCGAACTCTTAATGATAGTCAAAGAAAATAATAGGATATATTGTGGAAAATTCATAATGAAATGTGTGATATTGAAAGCATAGTAAGGGAATATACATTAAAATGCATATTAAAATAAGTGTATGAAGTCATATCATTATATCAAATATAGAGATAATATGCACAGATAAATATTATAAGGATATTATTTTATAACATCCTAGATTCATAAACATGTGTTTGTAAAATAAAACATCATATCACAATCATATACAACGGGTCACTCCCAATGCTATGATCACAATAGTCACAAACTCCCATTGTGGATTTGGATCACTCTTAAATATCTCACTTATAAAATCATTAAAAATATATATATGTCCAAATAATTTTAGGTAAATATAAATCAATTCCCATTTATCACATCAATTAATATCACACAAATTCTAGCCACATGAGGTATCTAAATATTATATAAATTATAACCACGATCAAATTGATGAAAATGATGTGTTTTTAATGTCTATAAATCAAGGAATTTTAGAATTCTAAATAATATGGATTCCCAATAAGATATGGGATAAATTTTATTCAACATTAAATATAGAAAAATGGAACTAAATATTAAAGTAGAAGGTCCAATGTAAATAATTTCTGAAAATGATATTCTATAAGAATAAATAAAAATAAAAAACTTTGGTATTGATTTTAGAATTATGTAATGGATTTTTTTAAAGAATGATATTTAACAATAATTTACACAAAATAAGAATTTACCCAAAATGTTTCTACATAGAAATGTTTGTTTTTAGAATTTGTTCACGGTTTAAAATCATGTTGTGAGGGCCATACCCAACATTAGTCTATAAATAAGAAAGATTCCATAAAATTGGATTACATGAAAGCTAGGATTTTAAAGGGAAATCAAAAACTGTATAACCTAACAATGCAATGGTTTTCATAACAAGGTATATATTTATGTTAATTACATAAAAAAATAAAAAATAGAACATGATAATGTCGTTACATAAAAGTAAAAAAATGAAAGAGAATGTGAAACTATAACACCATGAAGGAGGTCTATAAGACTAAATATAAGGTTTAAAAAAATAATATTGAAAATAAAAAACTATAAAAATGGTAATGAAAAATTATTTTGAAAATAATAATAAGTAATAATAATGTTCAATTCGGATAAAACATATACAATATTCTAAATAAAATATGGAACATTGGATGAAATTAATAATTATAGAAAATTGTAAAAACTAATGGTTAAATGAATGACATATATTCTATAAACATTTTTATATTAAAAAATAATGGAAGCAATGTAGTAATGAGAATTTCATTCAATTTTATATTTTAAAAAAATATTGTGTAACATATGAAATTATATACAGAATACAGTAATGAAAATAATAACTCAAGAAATCTATTTGAGTTATAAAATAACCTTTATTTTAGTGAAGGCATTTGTTGTAGACCAACGTAGAGAATAAATTTAATATATGTGATTTTCCATGTTTTAAAGTAATTTAAGATATTATATGCCATATTGATGTAGATTCAAAAAAATGAATCTATTTTCAACATAATAAATCATTCTACGATGAAGGATTCTTGAGATTTATCTCTTACATGATTAATAATTTTGAATCAATGTTTAATTGAAGATTGAAAATATTATGATCATATAAATAGAATTCAATAAATAATGGTTCATTCGAAAATTCATTATTTGGATGTATTTACACCATTACTTAATGTAATCAGTGCATATCTTTTGAATATGTAACAATTAATAGAAACTATTCTTAAAAAATACCTATGTTTTAAAGTGCTATGAAGGTGAATATAAAATAATCGAAAACTATAATATGTTCATTAGAGAAATACCCATGGCCCTTATCAATATAAATATTAAATCAAAAGGCACATTAAATATCTTATGTAATATATTCATAATATTTTTTTTCCAACATCGGTTACATGATGTGGTTCATTCAATCTAAACATAACTCTCTTTTTATATTGACCATTTTAAAATGAATGAAAAAATACATAACATAAGAAATTAATAATTTGTATGAAAGAATAATTTATATATTAAATATACATTTACATACATCCCTGATGGGTGGTGGGGAATAATTAAACTTATTTATCCTCTTGGTGATAGTAATCACATAAAAATAATTAATGTGCCCTATTTTGAAAAAATTAATGGGAATGAAGGTAAATGCTATTTTTTCATTTCAGAATTATATTCATACTATATATATAATATTTATTCTTCCTTTTAATCTTTTTTATCACTAATTATTGATGGGGATGAAAAAAAAAATATTTCATTTTGTAGAGGTGGTCTTCTTTGTAACACACTGACATCACATTTAATTTCCATAGTAGAATGAGAAGATTAAAAAATAGATTTTTATTAATATAATAACATATCAGTATAGTAATTATAATTATATAATAATCCTACTATAGATATGATATTTTTAAAATAATTATTTAGTCAAAAAAATTACAATGAAAGATATACTTACATTTGGGACATGATACTCTCTTAGTGAAATCATAGGATAGAAAGGCCTTAAGATAAAATAACAGGAATGAGTGAATAAGGATGTGAAAAGGTATTATATGATATGTAGTTTTGGATTATTCTCAAGTGAAATTTTAATTGTATGTGTAACCATGCACTCACAGAAGTGACCCACTTTTATAATTATCTAAAATTACACTTTTGAGAACACCCTTTAGCCTTCTCTGATATTGTCACATTATTTATAAGTTGAGTAATAAAAAATTTGTTAATAATTCATTGTAATATGATATTGGCTTAAACAATTCTAATACAGTCTTGACATGCCTTCACCAAAAAGAGGGAAGGGTCAGAAAATTGCCAAGCCCTTCCTTATTTAAGTTGAAGGAGAGATAATGACCCCTGAAACCCACCTTCAATAGGTCCCGGAGTGGCGACCAGCGACAAGGGTATATAATCTCACACAGAATGGAAGGCATTACCATTTTTATTTTTATAGGGTCAAGAGGTAAGATAGCAACCCCAAAAATACAGAAGCTTAAAGTAAAGGTAAATCTAAAGGAAAACCATTACCATATGCACGTTCAAAAGTAAAACATATAGGCCACAAAACTCCAAATGTAAGGTTCCAAGAAAAAGGAAAATGATAACAACAACTATCCCAATGTCCGAGCTAGTATGGTCCCATGCGATCCCTGAAGTCCTCTTGGAATCCTTAAAATAGTTTTATATACAAAGTGGGAGCATACATGTATACTTAGTAGGGTAAACCAAAGACTCTCGTGCACAAGTGAGGAGACATTTTAATTCCCCATGGAAAAATAGATAACCAAACACCCAACAAGGAAAAGTTATCCACCCAAACCTCACCAAGGCACGCTACCCAAATAACGCAAGTCAATTAACATATAGTAATAGCACATCGATATTTGGGTACCCCGCGCCACATTCCCACTGGTTATTAAAGACATCCAAAGCATCGAACCAATCCTACCATTCTCACCGCAGTCCCACTTCCAAACCCCGCTTGTGCACACCTTGGACATAACCTCAGCCCATTCCCACTACAAAACCCCGCCCGCAGACACCTGGGCCATAACCTCACCATAGTCCCACTGCCAAACCATGCCCCACACACCTGGGCCACAACTACTACCACGCTCGAAGCCACCTGGGCCTCATCCTGGTTACACTTGGGAAACAACCTGCCCACGAACACCTGGGCCAACCACCACAACTACCTTGCCCGAATATTTTTGGGCTATTCGGGAAAGGGAGAAGAAACGGAGCTAATAACCAGCCACTCATATGAGTGTTGGAAAAAACAAACTCCCCCATGAAATGGGAGTGTTCAGCACTTAAGTTCTCAACTTGGCTGGGGCGAAAATAAGAGACATAAAAACTATAGATTTGTTTATAGGTAACAAACACTCATCCCAACATAGGGGTTCCGAAACCTAATCACAAATTCCCTCGTTACTAATTATTCATGAATGAATAGTACGACACTGACGACAAAGACACAACTCATTCCCAAAACCAATTCCCATTTAAACTATTCCTATTTTCATGTTCAAGTAACACCGTTTAGGGGAATTCTACAGTACCAGGTAACTAACAGGTCATAACCACAAGCCAAAAGGAAAGAAACTGCCAAATAACAATTTAAGCATTCACACCTGGTTCTCTTGCAAGTCAGAACAACAAAAGGATATGTGAGATCCCTTGAAGTAATGGAACCAAAGAAAACCCCGAGATAGAGCCCCATGTCCCCAAAATCAAGGAGCCAATGGTCTCCCAAAAACAGAGGATTCCTCCACAATTTGTGATATAAGCAGAGTAACCACACAGCTTCAAATTCACAACCAGCAAAAGTACAACAACAGGGGATACCATCCCCACCTATATCACCCCAAAAATCGTCCTGTGAGAAAAACAACCAAACCGCTACCACCAACACAAGGTAGGACCATGCATGTATTTTCATATTTAAAAGATTTAACACATTCCATGGTTTCAATTCCACTATGCTTTAACTGGGGTAATTATAGAAAAGGGTTGATCCTGGTGCTTTCAATTTATTTAACCGATTATACATAATTAATCAATTCCATTTTACAGTTATTAAAACATTCAAGAGCACTGAGATTCATTAGTGCATAGAGGATGACAACCAATTGACATGATTTTCAGTGAGCAAAGGCCCGTACAATACACAACACATAATAACATAAAGAGTACATTAGAATATCGATCACCCCCCTTTCATTCATTTAAAGGTCCATTAATTATCTTACTTATGTTCGGTTTCATCAATTTCCCCAGAGGCAAAATCATGCCCACCTCGCATGATACCCAGAAAGGATAGAAGAAAGAGAAAATCCCTACTCGGTTGATCAAAGATCGAAGTTTTTCTAAATGCGCAAAAATAGGGGAAGCAGGGCTCAGAGGGATCCTGCACAGGTGCACCACATGCCTCGGGAATGAAGGGACTTTGAACCGACATGGAAATGGAGGAGACTATCCAAGATGGAGAAGAGGAATCTCTAGCGTGATAAATATATGAGATCCCCAATGTTATGGGATAATAAATTTGAACGCCTTGGAAGTTATATCGTGGTTCTACCACGAGGTTGGATGCTTATATATGACTCAATCAATTGTTATTTAATATAGAGGTTTATCAGGATTTTTAGATATTAATTATTGATTAAAAATGGTCTTGAAACGCCTTAAAAGGTCAAAAAGGCCTAAAAAGGCATTACAGGAAAAACTGTATCTGATCAGTCGCGCTGATCGAGGGGTGACCCCTTGGGATCCTATAATTTTTCCAAGGTATGGATCATGAGTGTCTTGGCCATTATATAAGATACATCTCAAACCATTCTCGCCCTTCAGAATCCAGAACCAGACCCGAAGGAAAGAGGGGGGGTTCGAACAACCACCCCGGAAGATACCTCTTGGGAGTGAACCTCTTGGACATAAGAACAACTTATCTCCTAAACAATCACGGGTGTCCTACAATTCCTTTCCCAGTGAAACCATGAATAACAAAATACATACATATCCATCCATGTGGGAGGGGGGTTTCCCTTCCTCCATGTTAAGATACTATCCACTTTGGGCGACACTGACTCGCCTGCACGAGTTTATGTGCATCCACATTAATGCGTACTAACTAGGAATCAAGTCCTCCACACCCCATCCATTAGAAAACCTCACTCTCATACACAGAAAATGGAAACTGCACATCCCATAGTCAACAAGGTAATGCATTACATAGAAAATAATTACTGACAAAATAGGATAAAACTCAAAAAAACTCTAGGTACTGGGAACGCATCTGCGCTTCCCTCTCCCAGGTACTGTCCTCAAGCCCACCATGCCTCCATAACATGCAAACCAACTGGATGGTTCATCCACAAAGCACCTTCTCCTCAAGACCCTCGATCATCACTGGGCATTCCATGAAGGTTCCATCGTCTTAGATTTCTTTCTCTTCCCAGTCGAGGACGTGAGAATCGTCATGCAGATACTGACGAACCTGGGACACATGGAAGATATCGTGCACCCATTATAGTTGTGGTTGTAATGCCAGCTGATAAGCCATCTCTCCAACACAGTGCAACACCTCAAAGGGTATGACGAACCTAGGAGAGATCTTACTTCCCCTGCCAAAACTCAACTGCCCACGCCGAGGGGAGACCTTCAAGAACACATGGTCCACATCCTCGAACACCAAGGGCCTTCTTCTATCATCCGCATAAGAATTATTCAGGTCCTAAGCTGTCTTCATATTCTCTCATATAAGCTGCACTTTCTCCACTGTGATTTGTACCACCTCTGGGCCCAGAACACCTACCTCGCTGACTTCTGTCCAGCAAACGGGTGAGCGACAATGCCTCCCGTAAAAGGCTTCAAACGGAGCCATGCCAATGGTAGAGTGGTATCTATTGTGGTAGGGGAACTCTACCAGGGGAAATTGTCTTACCCATGATCCCCCGAAGTCCAGGATGCATGCTCGTAACATATATTCCATGGTCCATATGGTGCGCTCTGTCTACCCATCTATCTGGGGGTGGAAGGCAATGCTAAGGTGCAAATGGGTTCCAAAAGCATGCTGCAAATCCCTCCAGATTCATGATGTAAATCACACATCTCTATCTGAGACTATGGACCCTGGAACCCCATAAGACCACACAAACTTTTCAACATACCTCCGTGTTAGAGCGTCCACTGCACTCGACTCCTTGATTTCCAGAATGTGAGCCGACTTCGTCAACCGGTCCACTACTACCCAGATGGCGTCACACCCTCCTTGAACCTTGGGTAGCCCCGTGATGAAATCCATCGATATTTCATCCCACTTCCACTCAATGACACATAAATGTTTCATCAAACCACATTGAACACGGTGTCCAGCCTTCACCTACTGTCACACTAGGCACTTGGCCACAAACTCTGCCACTTACCGCTTTTCCCCGGGCCACAAAAAATGTCTCCTCCGACCCTAGAAGATCATGGAAACTCTTGGGTGCCCTGCCAGGGGTGATATGTGGAACTCACAAAGGACTCTCTTGCGCATCACCTCCAGAACGGAAAACTTCCCTCAAAATAAAATCTGATTCTGACCATCTTCTGCCCACCCTTCATGAGCACTGCCTTGGAAAACTCGGTCACACATCACTTCGCTCTCTGGGTCTCCCCATTGAGACTCCTCCACCTGATGTAACGAAGAAGACTATACTATCATCTGATACATGCAACATTTACCGCCATCCATCCTCGCATCCAGGTGAAGGGCATCCAACTCCTCCATCGCCCTCCAAGCGTATACCGACCCTCGGACCGCATCCCTCTGTGACTTCCTGCTCAAGGAATCAGCCACCATGTTTCTTTTCCCTGAGGTGTAGGAAATATCGAAATCATAATCCTGGAGGAACTCCATCCAACTTCGCTACCGTAAGTTCAGTTCTTACTGGGAGAAGACATACATCAAGCTCTTATGATCGGCGAAGACCACGAAGTGCTCCCCGATGAGGTATTGCCGCCACAAATTTAGTATAAAAACGACCACCTCAAGATCCAGATCATGGGTGTAATAGTTACACTCATGGGGAAGTAACTACTTAGACCCATAAGAGATCACCCCTTTCTGCTGAATCAACACACATCCGAGGCCCTGCCCTGAAGAATCACATAATACATCATATGTTTCCCCTTCTTCCGGAAACCTCAACACTGGGGAACTAACCAACTTCTCTTACAGATAGTTGAAGGTTGCCTACCACTGCTCGTCCCATTTGAATGCTTTGTCCTTCTTGGTCAATGTTGTCAAAGGTGCTACAACTCGGGAGAAGTTGGGCACGAATCTCCAGTAGTAACTTGCCATCCCAAGGATACTACGGACCTCTTCCACATTCTAGGGTGCTTCCCAAGAAACAACCACCTCAACCTTCGATGGGTCTACCGCTACTCCCTGCTCGGACACTAGGTTCCCAAGGAAGTACACTTCTCGCATCCAAAACTTGCACTTAGAAACCTTCCCAAAGAGTTGTTGCTGTCATAGGACCTCTAAAACCTTCATCAGGTCCTCATCGTGATCCTCCTCTGATCTTGAAATAGATCAGTATGTCATCAATGAACACTACTACGAACCGATCTAGATACCCCTGGAAGACGAAGTTCATAAGCCCCATGAATACAGCTAGAGCATTTGTAACGCTGAACAGCATGACCATAGACTCAAAGTGCCCATATCTGCACCTGAAGGCCGTCTTCCAGATGCCACCCTCTATCACCCTCAACTGGTGATATCCAGACCACAGGTTGATCTTGGAGAACCATCCTACCCCCTTCAGCTGGTCAAAAAGATAGTCTATCCTTGGAAGAAGGTTGCGATTCTTGACCGTCACCTGATTCAGCCTCCTGTAGTCTATGCATAGCCTTAGACCACCATCTACATTCTTTTCGAACAATACTGGAGCACCCCACAGTGACGCACTTAGTCGAACATAAATCCTCTTTATCATATCATCAATCTGAATCTACCACTCCAGTAGCTCCAAAGGTTCCATCCGATAGGGAGCCATCGAAATCGGACGAGCACGAGGATAAAATTCTATCCCAAACTCGACATCACGTCGAGGGGGTAGAGTCATCAACTCCTCAGGGAAGATGTACATAAACTCACTGACGATCTCTGGTACCTCAACCATCTCTGCGTCTGATGACTCCACTGATAGCTCAGATAACAAGGAGAGGAGGGGTCCCTCTCACCTGCTGCCCTTCTGGCCACCCTGATCACTAGATAAAGTATCATGTCTGCCGCCTAAGTGTGAAAACATGACCATTCATTGGATGTTGTTGATAACGGCACATACAGATAATAGACAGTCAATGCCTAAGATGATATCATATGGTTGTATCTACAATAGTAGGAGGTCCCTGACTGACTGAAGTGGTCTTATCGTCAGTCTGCATCCTCGACAAAGATATATCAAGTCGGTCTGCCCTCCGACTGGTGTGCTCAGTACTAGGGGCACTGGATGTCTCTCAGCATATAGACCCAAAGCATGGTCCAAAATAGGTGTAACAAAGGATTGTGAAGCTCCTATATCGAACAAGTCATAAGAAAGTGTACTAAACAAACTGATCATACCTTGAATGACCTACGATCCTGCTGGAACTGCAGCCTATGTGGCGTGAAACTGCTCATACACAGCTCCTCTGCCTCTCTGTTTTCAGCCACCTCCCTAACCACACCCTGTTCGAGGTCCCTGAGGAGATCCCTAGGGGCGGCCTCTTCCTGCAACGTCTGCCCTCGGAGGAGCGGGAGCTCACTGACCCTGCTGCTGCTACTGAAAAGTCCAAGCTGGAAGCTGCTGCTGCTGGAAGGTCCTAGCTGGAAGCTGTTGCTGCTAAGGTGGGTGTTGGGCCTGCCCACTGCTGGTCGGAACCTAGAGGGTCCTGATGCTGGAGGTCCGGTGCTGACGGCCTTTTCCTTTGATGGGCCTAGCTGAATCCCCTCTCGTGATACACCTCCTAGCATGTCCATCCTCTCCACCACTTCATCCTTCTTCTGGACCTCCAGGTATGTCGGTAAATTGATGGGGGTAATAGTGTACTGAAGGGAAGGTCAGAGAACCTCCTCCAAACATCTCACCTGAGGCTCCTCATCCGGAAAGAGGTCTGGAGCAAAGCGGAGGAGATCCTTGAACTTGATCCCCAACTCTCTCACTAACATACCCCCCTGCAGGAGGAAGAGTATCTCCTACCTCTTCTCAACTTTCATCGTAGAAGAGAGGAATTCGACCCAGAACACCTTTTCGAAATCAGCCCATGTCACCTTATCCTCCATCTTCTTCCCCAGATAGTGTGTCCACCACTAATGTTCCACTCCCTGCAACTGGCTCATGGCCAGAGGAACCTAGTACTCCGCCAGAGCTCGTATCGAGACAAAAGCTATCACTAGCACCTCTAGCCAGCTCTCAGTCTCAGTGTCTGAGGTGATGCCCTCATACTTCCCAAGGGTATGCCGCTGGAAAGAATGAAGCGTCTTCTGCCACTGATCATCCTCCTCCTCTCGGTCAGACCTCCGTCGGTTAGCCGGTTCAACCACATGGGCCTCGATCGCCCGCACTACCCGTGGTCACCTCTCAGGTGCCATAGCTGCATGTAAACAAGGAATGCATATGCCCAGGTAGTATAGAATATTGTTCTTACATTTTATTTGACTTATTTATTTATTTTTGAATCCCCCAGACACCCAGAAACACGAGAACACTAGTCATTATGATGCATGTACCTTTCCTAGGGTATGTACCCTGAAATCAGTGTATCCTCACTTAGTCGTTCGGTAGGTCCAGAGTCCTTGCATCGGGTCATGGGGGGCCCTAAAATCCCATGTCCTAGCCAGTCTTCCCTGGCCTATTTCACGCACCTAGATCACCCAACACTATTTCCCTACCATCCCATGCAATCCTCGTTGTGCCTAACTCTAGACTCCATCATATCTCCCAACCTAGCCTCTGATACCATTTTGTCACGACCCGCCTTCACCAAAAGGAGGGAATGGTCAGCAGATTGCCAACCCCTTCATTATTTAAGATGAAGGAGAGATAATGACCCCCGAAACCCACCTTCAATAGGTCCCGGAGTGGCGACCAGTGCCAAGGGTATAGAATCTCACACAAAATGGATGACATTACCCTTTTTAGTTGTATAGGATCGAGAGAGAAGACAAAAACCCCAACAATAATGAAGCTTAAAGTAAAGGTAAAGATAAAGGTAAACCATTCCCATATGCATGTTCAAAATTATAAGATACAGGCTACAAAATTCCAAAGGTAAGGTACCATGAAATAGGAAAACGAAAAATAGCAACTGCCCCAAAGACTTCTCTAGTATGGTCCCGCATGATCCCTAAAGTCCTCCTAGAAACCGGAAAACAGTTTTATATACGTAGGGTGAGCATACAAGTATACTCAGTAGGGTAAAACAAATACTCTCGTGCAAAAGTGAGGAGACATTCTAATGCCCCGTGGAAAAAAGAGATATCCAAACACTAAAAATGAAAAGTTATCCACCCAAACCTCGCCAAAGAATGCTCCCCAAATATCGCAAGTCAAGTAACATATAATAATAGCTCATCGATATTTGGGTACCCCGTGCCACTTTCCCACTGGTTATTAAAGACATCCTATGCATCGAACCAATCCTTCCATTCTCACCGCAGTCCCACTGCCAAACCCCACCATCACACACCTGGGCCATAACCTCACCACTGTCCCACTTCCAAACCCCACTCGCAGACACATGGGCCATAACATCACTGCAGTCCCACTACCAAACCTCGCTCGTAGACACCTGGGTCACAACTACTTCCATGCCCGAAGACACTTGGGCCTCATCCCAAAGACACTTTTGAAACAACCTGCCCGCAAACACCTGGGCCAACCACCACAACTACCATGCCCGAATATTCATGGGCTAATAATGGATTTCCGGCCATCACAGCTTTCCTGAAGAGTCTTGGGATATTCAAGAAAGGGAGTAGAATAGAAGCTAATAACCAGCCACTCATATGAGTTTGGGGGAAAACACCCCCCATGAAATGCGAGTGTTCGACACTTAAGTGTTCAACTTGGGTGGGGAGCGAATAAGAAACCTAAAAACTACATATATAGGTATAGGTAACAAACACTCATCCCAACCTAGGGGTTACAAAACCAAAGCACAAACAGCCTTGTTACTAATTATTCATGAAAGAAAAGTACAAAACTCACGGCCAAGCCACAACTCATTCCCAAAACCAATTCACATTTAAACTATTCATGTTTTCATGTTCATGTAACCCCGTTTAGGTTAATTCTACACTACCTGTAAACAAACAGGTCATAACCACAAGCCAAAAGGAATGAAACAGCCAAACATCAATTTAAGCATTCACACACGGTTCTCTTGCAAGTCACAACAACAAAGGGATAAGTGAGATCCCACGAAGAACAGGAACCAAAGAACACCCCGAGACACAACCCCATGTCCCCAAAATCCAGGATCCAACAGTCTCCCAACAAAAGAGTATTCCACCCCAATTCGTGATATAAGCAGAGTAACCACACAACCTCAAATTCACAACCAGCGAAAGTACAACAATAGGGGAACCCATCCCCACCCGTATCACCCCAGAAATCAGACCGTGAAAGAAACAACCAAACAGCTACCACCAACACAAAGAAGGCCCATGTAGGTATATTCTGATTTAAAAGATTTAACACACTCCATGGTTTCAATTCCACTATGCTTTAATCGGGGTCATCACAGAAAAGGGTTGATCTTGGTGCTTTCAATTTATTTAACCGAGTATACGTAATTAACCAATTCAATGTTATGGTTATTTAAATATCCAGGAGCACCGAGATTCATTAGTGAACAGTGAAAGACCACCAACGACCATGATTTTCAGTGAGCATAGGCCCATAAAAATCACAACACATAACAACATAAAGATTACAACAGAACATCAATCACACCCCCTTTCATTCTTTCAATGGTCTGTTCATTATCTTAGTTAAGTTCAGTTTCATAAATTTACACAGATTTAAAAGTATACCCACCCCGCATGATACACATAATGGAGAGACGAATGAGAAAATCACTACTTGGTTGATCAAAGATCGATGTTTCTCTCTGCGCGCCAAAATAGGGGAAGCGTGACTCACAGGGCTCCCACACAGGTGCATCACTTGCCTCGAGAAATAATGGACTTAGAACGCACAGGGAATAGGAGGAGACTAGACAATAGAGAAAAGACGAATCTCTAGCGTGATAAACAGATGAGATCCCCAACGTTATGCAATAATGAATTCGAACTCCTTGGAAGTCGGATTGTTGTTCTACCACAGGGTTGGGTGGTTACACACGACTGAATCACTTGTTATTTAATACGGAGGTTTCTTGGGATTTTTAGATATTAATTATGGGTTAAAAATGGCCTTGAAAAGTCTTAAAAGTTCAAAAGTTCCTAAAATAGGCGTTATGGGAAAAACTGTAGAAGGAAAACCTGACAAGGCTGGATAACATCGATCGGTTAGTCACGCCAATCAGTCACGTCGATCAGTTTCACCGATCGAGGTGTGACCCCTTAGGATCCTAGAATTTGGAAAAGGGATGGATCATGAGTGTTTGGGCCATTACACATACATTACCTTCCACATAAGATTTGAAAATAATTTAATTCATTTACCTTAGTTTTTGATTATTTATATATTGGGGTTTTCCAATCATCAATACTTTATAACTAGGTGATTTATATTTAACATAAAAATATAATGTATCCCATATAACAAAAAATTTTAATTTTTAAACCAAAATTTAATCTCAATTTAATATAATTGAACTTATCAATATGAAATAATAAACAATTAAATAAAATATTACACTTATATTAAAATTTTTAAAAAACATGTTTTACCTTTATGAATGTAATTAAAACTAATTTTACCAATATTTCCATAATGATGCAAAATTAAATTGAACAAATTATCTAATATTGATTTTCTAATATCCAATAAGAAATAAAATGTTTTATAATTATTTTCTAAAATTTACGTGTTTATAACTTGTTATAAGAAACTAAGAATAGTTTTATCTTTGAAATATTACATGATAATAATAAAAAATATCAATTTCATTTATAAATTCAAAATTAATATATATTGAAATTATATAGATTTATTTTTTTATGACATTCTCAACCCATATACCACTAACTAGTGCCCCGATTCAGGATTCCACATGACCTAAACTATGCCTACCTGTATGCCATAGGCTACTAACTAGAGTCTAAGGTCTAAGTAAAAATGTGGGAAGACTATACCTCCACGATAAGAGTATGACATAATAGATAACAAAAATGAAAAATGAAATAAAAATAATAATAAAAACAATATAATTAAAACCATTTGCATGGATAACAAGTACAATCCACAACCAAACAATATGTATTAAAAGTCAGGATAATAGTGACAAAAGTGAATGAAAGCCATAAAAAAGTCTAACAGAAGCATCCTTTAAAGGGAACATGGATCCGAGTCCTAAACCTCATTCTTGTACACACCATGACCAACTAAACTACCTAATAATATTAACATACCCTTTTCATAAAATTTAACTAGAAATATAGCTTGATTACATAATGGTGGCCCAAGCATGGTGTGAGTACAACTCAATTGGCCACCATCAACGATGTCAAAAAAATATCTAGTGTAAAAAGGTTGTTAAAAAATGTATGAAAAAAAAAAAGAAATATAACTCAATTTTAATTAGATAACAATATTCACTTTAAAAGTATTCTTTATTTCTTCAAATTTCATCACTTAATCAATTCTCATTATTAAATACATGGGTTGGGAATTTACATCATTTTAATTATGCCCAATATCGGTCATTTTTTCATGAAAATGGGAATAAGTAATATTCATAACTCTTTAGGAAAACCATTTCAAAATCAATTATATTAATCATACATTGGTGACATAGACTAGGTAGTCTAATCTAATACATTAGTTAAGGGTATAGAGACTCAGATCGACTACCTAACCTGTGTATTTTGGGGTGTGGTTAGAGCCTCAATCCAATCTTACATTTTTGTGTATTACTTTAGGTTAATACCCCATATATTACCAAGCCATGTGTACATTATTATTTATCAACTTAGAACATATATGATATCATTAAAAATAAAAAAAATACATATAACAATCACATTTCATAATTCATTCAATATATAAGTCACATTTATACAGTAACCCATTAACGTAATTACTATTTTCATTTCATACCTTATTTGACCCATTTAACTTCTTATACCTTAACCCATTTATAATAATCAACAATTCATATACATTATATTAATTATCAAATTCTTCAATTACCATATGATAACCCATTTTAACACATTAATCATTACACATGTTTTAACACATTTATGCATTTCCATTACATATTCATAATCTATTTGATACATTTAAATTTTCCCAATTCACGGGTTTTCATACCATGAAAAAAATCCCATATTCCACTGTCAATGATTAGACACAACTACCATTAGTGAACATTTATAGTTTACACTAACATGTAAATATATATATATATATCTTGGGATCTATTTCAACACGGAGCAGCTTTATCCTTAGAAATACAATTTTCCATGTTTGTAAATGTGGGCACGTACCATGGAAAGCTTTAAACCGCTTTAATCAAACTCAATGAGTCACACAGAGATCATGAGGGGTATAAATCATAATTTATTCATCAATTTATTCATATAATACTAAAGAAATATAATTAACATCAATAAGAATTTGAAAACAAAACCACACATGCAAAAATTGACAATACAGCTATTTGATATAATTTTCAGACCACATACCTTAAATACATAGATGAACACATTCTTATTATAAGAATTAGATTTAGATTCGAGAAACCTTTGATGAAAAACCTATTATTCTGCACAAAAAGATGGTTTTATGGATTTTGAAGAATAATAATAAAACCAAAATCCCTAATATAGAGAAGCGAAGCAAGAGGAGAATTAAACATACCTAGAGATTTGATCTTCAACCAACGACACCCTAAATGACATCGATTAGAAAGAGATCGACCATTCAGAACTTTTGGGGAATAGAGTTTTCACTAGTTATAGAGGAGGAAGGATGTGGAAGAAAATTAGTAGGGGAGAATAGAATCCTAATGGGAGAAATCATAATTTCTCACATTAAAATGGGGTTTACAGTTTAGATGCTTGGTTTTCCAAACAATGCTCTATACTTAGTCTAAGAGGGGTTACGTTGCACGGTTACCTTGGGATACCCACACAATTTGATGAACCATGCACAAACCATGTGTCATTACTCTATCAAATGTAATACTATTTTTCTTCCCCCATCACACGATTTTCTATAACCATGAAAAAACTGTGTAACATGCACTAAATGACCTTATTTCCATTTTTTTGAGGTCTCGAATATTTAAAATATCCCCATGTTTCCTAAAACACTAGGTAATCATTTCATTATCCAATATTAATGAATTATACCATTATTAAAAAATTAATAGGCCTTCATGAATACCGCTATCTTATAACATACCCACCTTATAACAATTAGTCCTTGTGACACACTTAATTGCATCACAAAACATCTAAAGTAAAGAGATTAGTCCATTGAGCATTCATATATAACTCTCTCTCTCCCATGTTTCTTCCTAAACATTCCCATACTTATATGAAACTCAAAAACCTGTGATGGTCTATCCCCACAAGTGTTACTCACAATGATCCAAAATATAAAATTAATTCTCCTCAAAAGATTCATCTGTATCAACCTCAAAATTGTCAACATTGATCATAAAAGATGTGTCAGGGTGATACTGCCAAAGTTGTGATATATAAATTGAATTTTCATACCATTATATAGTTATGTATGATCCAATCATTATACCACCGGCCTGATTCTCTCTACGATCTTGAACATACCCACATACTTGGGTGCTAACTTTCAATGTTTCCAAATTTTATGGTGCCGAACCTTGTCAACATTGTAAGAAACACAAGATCACTAGCCATAAACCCAAGAGGTATAAAACACCAATCCTCATACAAATTATTACTACTTTGAGCCATTTTAAAACATTTACAGATAAAAAAATCTATTCCAATGTAACCTTCAATGGGATTAGTGCCCAAAACACTAATTCCCATCCTTCTATCAATCACAATGAATATCTACACCGTGTACCATAGAGTTTTTAAAATGTTTGCATATGAATCAGATCCGAGAAACATTTTTTGTAAGAGAACTCAATATAAACAAAATTATTTTCTTGTGATCCATCAAAATGAAATACATAAGGCATTAAAATATCTTATATTTCCTGAATAGTATGTTTTGATATCAAGTCAGTCTATGGGAAGAACAATGTAATCAAAAAAAATAGGTAACAAGTTCCATCTGCAATCCCTTATATAAGAACGATGTAAATACTTATCATGATCTGATACTATAGTCCTTCACACTCTATGAAACTGCACTAGCTCTCAAACATAAAACATACCAAACTGATCCACGGTGAAGTTCTCTTGCATTGATAAGAAATGAGCCACCTTACACAACCAATCCAAAACTATCCAAGTAACATTATTCGTTCGGGTGTGTTCACGGGAGACCCACCATAAAATCAATCAACACATTATCCCATTTTAATCCCGAAAATGTAAATTACTATAACAAATCACCTATCTAGAGTTTCTCCTCCTTCCCCAACTGGTATATAAGGCGTTGCGCCACGAATCCCATAACCTATTTCTTCATCACTGGACACCAATACTTTCTACGATGTTCACTATACATTTTGGTCATTCCGAGATACACAACACACATTGATGCATGAAATTCATTAATTATGTCTTCCCAAAAACATTCTATCGCAACAAAAATACCACACAAATAAATGATCCCATCCTCACCAATTTTCCAACCAGAAGGTGGCTCCCAAACATTAAGACTTTCAATTAAAGACAAAAATTATGAATCTTGAAGATTCATCTCCATGAGATTTGTCATAAGAGAGGAATCAACTACTGAGGATGAAAGGATGTTCTTCCAATCAACATATTATATATCTAGATGCATCTCTATAAACAAATCCAGAATCAACCACATAGAACTATATTCATGAACTACATGATTTTGAGTCTTTCGACTAAAAGAATCGGAAACATTGTTTCTATTTACCTATTTATAAACGCCCTCAATGTTGAATTATTATATCTACTCCACACATATTCTCTTCTGAAGAATTGAATTATCCTTGGAGAAATTTAAATTATGTATCTTATGATATGTATACACTCTAAACCATTCTCCATGAAATTAGTGAACCGACACAATAAGGTATACACCGCTGTGGAAAATTCCTGATCACAATTAGGTTAATTTCATTCATGACAACTCCTCAACCGTGAACAATACTTAAGGAAAAAATATTATTACATTTTAACTTCCACAGGCTAAACACTAGTCACATCAAAAAATAATGTATACCCCTTACATGTCTCGGGTATAATCAGAATCATTTCGGTTGTTAACTGCTTCTTCAAGTCTAGGAAACCATTCTGACATTCCACAAAACACTCAAATATGATACACTTCTTAGTTTATCTTGAAAATAGTGTTGTAAATGTGATAAGTATTCATTGTTAATTTTATAATAGCTTTGAAAACCCATAAAACATTGTACATCTGAAACATTATTTGGATTCTGAA
Organism: Viscum album; assembly: GCA_963277665.1. NCBI lineage: Eukaryota > Viridiplantae > Streptophyta > Magnoliopsida > Santalales > Viscaceae > Viscum > Viscum album. The sequence continues at coordinate 494,556,495 of OY728151.1, read as the reverse complement.
AAATATACTACATGTACCTTCTATAGGTCCACTAACACACCTTCCTCAAAGGTATTGTGACCCATGAAATTCACCTTATTGATCCAATATTTCCATTTGATATAATGGCATATATCACATTGTATCTTAGTGTACATAAGATGATTTCAAGATGTTTCGCATGATCATCATTGACTATTGAGTACCCCAAGTTGTCATAAACTTAAAAAACTATCAACTAGACTAGGTGTGTGTAACACCCCGAGCTTCCACGATACGCCTCTCTTTCAATAATGCAATAGCTTGCATTGTACGCAAGTTCGAGTTCTAACACAGTGAAACTAATCAAAGTAGCCGTTATGAATAGTAATAACCACCTTTTAAATTTATAGATATTTTATATTTCAAAATGGACTTCATTTTTGTATTCCTAATATTGAAATTAGCCTATGTTGAATTTTTTGTAATTTTCTGAGAACTTCCAAATTTTTATGAATAGTGAAAAATACTTAAAACAACTTTTTTAATCAAAATAATTTATAGTGATAAGTTATAATATTTAGTGGTTTTAATGTATAATTAGAATATAATTTTACCATTTTATCCAATGGTGGTCATTAGAATTAATTTAACATTGAAATTGGACATAAACAATTGCCAATCTTTTGATATAAATTGTTTCTTAAAAACACGCTATTAGTCGTAACAGCGGGAATTAATTACAAAATTAATTAATTCAACTTATATTTTTGGAATTTTGTAAAATAGACATCATTTTTGAATTCGGAATATCAATTATAGCTTAGGGTGATATTTTGGCATTGTTCTGAAAAACATCAATTTTTGATGAATAGTGAAACCACTAAGTGGTAGTTAAATAACTGATTTTTCGTTTAAATGAAATATTACCACTTATGTGATTTGATTTTCAAAAATCCGACATACATGGTTGTCATTAAGAAGTAAAATGTGGTTCAATGAGATTAAAATAATTTTTTGGTGAATAGTAACTTTTAAGTTCTTAATCGGGATTAGAGGTAATTAGTGTAGTTTAAGGTAAAAATAATGTTTTAATAATATGAGATGGGCTTGACACTTGTCCTACTCCTATTGGATAAGTCATGGCCGACCAAGACAACCCATGGGTCAACTTGGGGACCCCATGGAGCCACTTTAGTTGGAAAATGACATTAATATATAACTATTTAATGTTAAAATTAAATTGACACAAACATGAGTTATTTTACTAAAACAGTTTTTAAGTGGGGTTACACAAGTCCAAATTTTAACTATAAATATTCATTAGAAAGCTAAAACGATTTACTACATCATAGTATTTGTTTTATAATTTTTAGACATTAAATAAATTAAATTATTTATGACATCATTATGATGCAGCGATGACCTCATTATTTAACGATTTAAATAAAATGAGACGATAATGCAAAATCCAAGGTTCACACTTGTCCAAAGCCTATTTGATGAGGAGATTTCGAAACCTTATCACCTTAGCCTCGAATTATATAAGTGTGGGACCTTTAAAATCCGAAAATAATTGTGTAATAATGTAACATTTCAAAAGAGCCCCTCCTCTCCTCTTATAAAAGGCCCCCACCTCTCCCACCTCATTTACACTTTAAAGCCATTTGGCTCGGCCAACCTCTGCCAAAATACTCTCTCCACATCCCTCTATTACTCCTAGAAGCCTCACATTGGGCATAACTCTTCCCAAGGAAGCCTTTGGCTCAAATCAAAAAGAGTTACCCGATTTTGAGGTAATGTCTTTTCTAATGTTGTTTTGTTTTATTTTTCTTCTCCAACCCCCTAAACTCTTTTTATTCATTTCTTTTGTAACAACACCAGTATCCTCAATATACTAGGATGTTTTTATAAGAAGTATTCGAGCTACAATTACACACACCTACATCTAATGGTTAAAGAACATACGGTTTCTGTGGATGGCGAATTTCTGCCTCACGAAACGATGATTGTTCAACACTCATATAACACCTTCAAAGGTGGCCATTAAGATGTCACTATTTTTATATATGATATATAATATGTTTATATTTTACTTATGCTTCTGCATTTCTAATTTATGGCATACTTTATGATTTCCATTATGGGTAAAACGCGATAATTTCATTTTAGGAAGTGCGGACTACCGCCCCCTCAAAGTGATTTGAATCGTTAATGCCATATGTGGGATGTATAAAGGATGGAGTAAATGGTATTATACAATATATTATACTGGAATTATATTATACATTTATATCATTATGATTCAGTTCCATTAAATATGAAATTGAAATGAAAGTAGCGTTCATGCGTACGTACGGCTTACCGTCTCCATGAACGGTGCATTTCATTTCTTACCTCTAAATGTTACGTAATATTATAAATGAATGTATATACTGGATATATAAGATATATATGACATCTAAATCATGAATATAATTCTGGATATAATTTATATTCTACCACAAGAACAACTTGTAATTATAAGAAGTTTATTGTTGACTCAAGTTACCGAAGATCGACAAAACGACCGTTATTAACTTAAATAATTACATAATGTTCATAACATTGTAATAAGTGATATAAAAAGGATAATGAAATTTAAAATGGTTCTTAATAAGGTAGATATTAACTCTAGTTTATTATTCAGGAGGTTAAAGAACGGTTGAGTCAAGTCGGACACAAGGTAAGGGAACTTCTTAACCCAACTTCCATTCTTTGGGTTAATCTCCTACTTTCAAATTATGTCATGATATTATTATGTCCTATCTTGTATTTTTACATTCTTTATGTGTACCTATAGTGAATACACATAATAGATATATTTTATTTAAAAATTATCTTTTAAAGTACTTCGTCTCAATCTCCTTTCATTGAGGCATATTTGGTTTTATACACAATTTTCATTTATACGGTGTATAAACCCCTTTGACTTTTACGTTTGTACAAAAGGAATCTTTTTATACGAAGCGTTTTGCTAAACGACAAAAGGGAATGTTTTTATTTCCGTACTTATGCGGCGACAATGACTTCTCCGCCGCCGTGACCATTATTTGAGTTTCGGCTTCCTTTACAATCCATCACTTTTTTTAATGAAAAATAAATACAAAGTTTTAACATTCTTTTATTTTGGTATTGAAAATGGTTTTGAAAGAATTTTTACTATATCAATGTGTTGTATTGATATCTTGTGATTGAAATGTGGAAATGTTATGTTTCCTTTATGCATGTTTTATGTGATACGATTATGTTATGGTTTATGATATGTTTAAACCTATTCATATGAGGAATGCATTGGACTTAATAAGTGACGGGTGGAGCCCGCTATAGCTCCTCGATGCATCGGCAGGTCTCATGAGACAAACTAGTTTCTTGGCACGAGGCCTTGACAAAATCTTATTTGTGGTCTTGGCACGAGGCCTTGACTACGTGGTTATGATAGTCTGGCATTATGCATTCCATCATTATGAAAGTGGTTATTGATATTGCATGTGATTATTCGACCAGTAGAATATCCATGTGAATAAGTAAATGGCATTATCTCATTTTACTTTTGCCATATTATGTTGAAGTTCATGTTTAAAAGGCTTTTGTTTTAGTTATACATTGCCTTAAAAGTTAATGTTTATTTATGAAAGCTTCCGCAATATTTTTATCCTTACTGAGCATCTGAGCTCACCCCTTTCAATGTTTTAATATTTTCCAGGATGTGAAGAAGTATTTTATGAATGACCTGCAGGGATAGTCAGAAGAGGATATGAGTGTGAACTATGAAGACTTTGTTATTAGTTTTTCACTTTATGTTGTAATGTAACACTTATGAATGTATCTAGTGTTTCCAAGGCTACTAAACTAATCGGTCTTTCGAGACTTGATCTTTTGTGATCATGCCAATGTTACGAAGTAATGCACCGACTCTGGGTAGCTGGGGTCGGGGCGTTACAGTTGGTATCAGAGGCAGTTTAGTACTAACCTTGGAAGCTAGATTTAGATAAACTCTGATTAGAGCACATAGATCTAAGATGAACTTTGAGGATTAGTATAGAAGAACTTCCTAAAATTTTGGTATTGTAGAGATTTTTTGAGTTTTCCGATCAATACATCCCTGTCTGGATACGAGCAGGTAGAGGCGGCTCTGGCACAGATGTACCTAGGGGTAAAACGCGAAAACACCGCTTTGAGCTAGACTCGAACGGGAACTGGTGCACGACAACGGGCCTTGCTGCACTCTTGGTTACGACACTCCCGGGGGATATGCTTAGGATAATTCTCATTTTTTTTACAAACCACTATTAAGGGTTATGAGTACATACTTCCTCAAAGAAAACATTTCTTTTTATGATTATGTATTATATCCATAAATAGTTCAATTTATGTAAAGTGTTTAACAAGTATGGAATTATGTATTTTGATTCATAAACTAATATAGTTTATGCCATTGTTTAGAAATGGCACCTAGTGGAAGGAATGGAAACTGTATCAATGCACGAACTCCGTGTAGGGATTGCCCTCCTGCTCAAGATAATTATTGTGGATCTGGAGATACAACTGGTGCTGATCAACTTATTACCATACTGGGACAACTCACTCAGGTTATGAATAATAACCTTACTCGTATGGAGCACCCTGATCCGCAACGTGGAGGATCAATGCTAGATCGTTTCATGAGGCAACAACCACCAACATTTAATGGGGGTACAAATCCGTTAGTAGCTGAGCAATGGATAAAATCCTTAGAGAAAATATTCCATGTCTTGGAGAGTAGTGAAAGGGAAAGGTTGTCATGGCGGTTTACCGCCTCACTGGAGATGCCGATCAGTGGTGGTCGCTGATTCAAAACACAAAGGAAGATGATGACGTATCGAATATGGAATGGAGGGAGTTCAAAGAGCTTTTCCTAGAAAAATACTTTTCTCATGACCATCGAGCAGATATGGAAAGGCAATTTCTGAGTTTGAGGCAGAAGGAGGATGAGAATGTCGCAAAGTATGAGGCTAACTTTACAAGGTTAGCGAGGCATGCTGCCGATTATATACGTAACCCAAGGAGTAAGATTGATTGTTTCTTTGATGGGTTAAAACCATTTCTCCATCGAGCTTTGGTATCACAATCCTTCTCATCATACGAAGATATTGTCTCGTGTGCTATCAAGACAGAAAAGGAATTCTCTAAGTCTTATGACAACAAAGTAAATCAAGAGAAGAAGAGAACGGCGGAACAAGAGATAGATAAAGGGAAAAAGGGAAAGAATGATTTTCCATTATGTGATAATTGTGGGAAGAATCACCCTGGTACTTGTCTAAAAGGAATGGGAGTTTGTTATAAATGTGGGGAAAAGGGTCACCAGGCTCGTGATTGCAAGGGAAAGAAAGAGGCTATCAAAGTTGAATGCTACAATTGCAGAGAAATGGGTCATTATGAAAATGAATGTCCTAAGCGTTAGGGAAACTTACCTCAGAAAAGGCCAAGGGATCAAGGACAATTTTATGTTGTTACTACAGTTGAAGCAGAATAACTAATGTATTGGTGCTTTTGGACTCATGGATTATATTCTGGTTATTAGAATAATGTGATATATATAAGGATTGTACTGCAGTACTTGTCGATTTCAGTAAGGTTTTAATATGATTAAGGTAATCATATTTTTAGTATGTGACAATAAGAGAAACTTTTCTTTGTTTGGGGAATCTGATGTTACAATTGATTTTAGAATTTAGAGACCTTTTAGAGAAAGTCTGGATGAAGGTATTTTGGATAACTATAAAGGTTGGAGTGGATTAAGTTGAACTTTGGATAGTATTGTTTAAGGTTAAAACATTTATGAAGATTATTTTTGGAATAGTATAGTACTATATTTTTAGGAAAAGGAAAACCTGCAGGGTGGGGAATAACCCATCGCGTCAAACAAAGCTGCAGGAATCGAACCCACAACCATGGTGCGACAAGCCTTTATTTCCTACCACTAGCCTACAGGAAGTCCCTAGTTATTAAAAAGTAGTTTTACTAATCTAAATGGTATGTGTTAACATTTTGAACCTTATACAATTAGGATAAATAGAATATTTTTGAGTTCCGTTACCATTTGGAGTAAAAGTTGGGTTTGTGGTAAAAATTTATTAACGAATGAAAGTATACATAACAAGTATGTATATTCCCTTACATTCTTAGTAAATATTCTAAATAAATTCCTCAACATTATAAAAGGTAACTTAAAACAAAAATGTTGTCGGTTAACTTTTCCAACTGGGGATTCAATGACCGTTTAACCAATCACAAGTTTGTGATTTTCTTGTGGTTAAACTTTCTCCTAATCTGGTTTTCTATAACTCTCCATCAGACCTTGATGGTTTGTTTCTCCTCCATATCCATATTTTCATATAATCCTAGAATGGGCTATATCGGGTGACCTTTGTACTTATCCTGCTTTCTTCTAATGTTATATATTTATTAACCTTATTTCCGATGTGGGTTTTCCTCAAAGGTATTTTCTCTTTTCAACCTTTTATTTTCAAAGAAAAATTTCAAATTGCGAGGACGCAATTTATTGAAGGAGGGGAGAATGTAACACCCCGAGCTTCCACGATACGCCTCTCTTTCAATAATGCAATAGCTTGCATTGTACGCAAGTTCGAGTTCTAACACACCGCAACTAATCAAAGTAGCCGTTATGAATAGTAATATCCACCTTTTAAATTTATAGAAATTTTATATTTCAAAATGGACTTCATTTTTTTATTCCTAATATTGAAATTAGCCTATGTTGAATTTTTTGTAATTTTCTGAGAACTTCCAAATTTTTATGAATAGTGAAAAATACATAAAACAACTTTTTTAATCAAAATAATTTATAGTGATAAGTTATAATATTTAGTGGTTTTAAGGTATAATTAGAATATATTTTTACCATTTTATCCAATGGTGGTCATTAGAATTAATTTAACATTGAAATTGGACATAAACAATTGCCAGTCTTTTGATATAAATTGTTTCTTAAAAACACGCTATTAGTCGTAACAGCGGGAATTAATTATAAAATTAATTAATTCAACTTATATGTTTGGAATTTTTTAAAATATACATCATTTTTGAATTCGTAATATCAATTATAGCTTAGGGTGAAATTTTGGCATTGTTCTGAAAAACTTCAATTTTTGATGAATAGTGAAACCACTAAGTGGTAGTTAAATAACTGATTTTTCATTTAAATGAAATATTACCACTTTTTTGATTTGATTTTAAAAAATCCGACATACATGGTTGTCATTAAGAAGTAAAATGTGGTTCAGTGAGATTAAAATAATTTTTTGGTGAATAGTAACTTTTAAGTTCTTAATCGCGATTAGAGGTAATTAGTGTAGTTTAAGGTAAAAATAATGTTTTAATAATATGAGATGGGCTTGAAACTTGTCCTACTCCTATTGGATGAGTCATGGCCGACCAAGACAACCCATGGGTCAACTTGGGGACCCCATGGAGCCACTTTAGTTGGAAAATGACATTAATATATATTTATTTAATGTTAAAATTAAATTGACACAAACATGAGTTATTTTACTAAAACAGTTTTTAAGTGGGGTTACACAAGTCCAAATTTTAACTATAAATATTCATTAGAAAGCTAAAAAGATTTACTACATCATAGTATTTGTTTTATAATTTTTAGACATTAAATAAATTAAATTATTTATGAAATCATTATGATGCAGCGATGACCTCATTATTTAACGATTTAAATAAAATGAGACGACAATGCAAAATCCAAGGTTTACACTTGTCCAAAGCCTATTGGATGAGGAGATTTCGAAACCTTATCACCTTATCCTCGAATTATATAAGTGTGGGACCTTTAGAATCCGAAAAGCATTGTGTAATAATGTAACATTTCAAAAGCGCCCCTCCTCTCCTCTTATAAAAGGCCCCCACCTCTCCCACCTCATTTACACTTTAAATCCATTTGGCTCGGCCAACCTCTGCCAAAATACTCTCTCAACTTCCCTCTCTTACTCCTAGAAGCCTCACTTTGGGCATAACTCTTCCCAAGGAATCCTTTGGCTCAAATCAAAAAGAGTTACCCGATTTTGAGGTAATGTCTTTTCTAATGTTGTTTTGTTTTATTTTTCTTCTCCAACCCCCTAAACGCTTTTTATTCATTTCTTTTGTAACAACACCAGTATCCCCAATATACTAGGATGTTGTTATAAGAAGTATTCGAGCTACACTTACACACACCTACATCTAATGGTTAAAGAACATACGGTTTCTGTGGATGGCGAATTTCTGCCTCACGAAACGATGATTGTTCAACACTCATATAACACCTTCAAAGGTGGCCATTAAGATGTCACTATTTTTATATATGATATATAGTATGTTTATGTTTTACTTATGCTTCTGTATTTCTCATTTATGGCATACTTTATGATTTCCATTATGGGTAAAACGCGATAATTTCATTTTAGGAAGTGCGGACTACCGCCCCCTCAAAGTGATTTGAATCGTTAATGCCATATGTGGGATGTATAAAGGATGGAGTAAATGGTATTATACACTATATTATACTGGAATTATATTATACATTTATATCATTATGATTTAGTTCCATTAAATATGAAATTGAAATGAAAGTAGCGTTCATGCGTACGTACGGCTTACCGTCTCCATGAACGGTGCATTTCATTTCTTACCTCTAAATGTTATCTAATATTATAAATGAATGTATATACTGGATATATAAGATATATATTACATCTAAATCATGAATATAATTCTGGATATAATGTATATTCTACCACATGAACAACTTGTAATTATAAGAAGTTTATTGTTGACTCAAGTTACCAAAGATCAACAAAACGACCGTTATTAACTTAAATAATTACATAATGTTCATAACATTGTAATAAGTGATATAAAAAGGATAATGAAATTTAAAATGGTTCTTAATAAGGTAGATATTAAATCTAGTTTATTATTCAGGAGGTTAAAGAACGGTTGAGTCAAGTCAGACACAAGGTAAGGGAACTTCTTTACCCAACTTCCATTCTTTGGGTTAATCTCCTACATTCAAATTATGTCATGATATTATTATGTCCTATCTTTTATTTTTACATTCTTTATGTGTACCTATAGTGAATACACATAATAGATATATTTTATTTAAAAATTATCTTTTAAAGTACTTCGTCTCAATCTCCTTTCATTGAGGCATATTTGGTTTTATACGCAATTTTCATTTATACGGTGTATAAACCCCTTTGACTTTTACGTTTGTACAAAAGGAATCTTTTTATACGAAGCGTTTTGCTAAACGACAAAAGGGAATGTTTTTCTTTCCGTACTTATGCGGCGATAATGACTTCTCCGCCGCCGTGACCATTATTTGAGTTTCAGCTTCCTTTACAATCCATCACTTTTTTTAATGAAAAATAAATACAAAGTTTTAACATTCTTTTATTTTGGTATTGAAAATGGTTTTGAAAGAATTTTTACTATATCAATGTGTTGTATTGATATCTTGTGATTGAAATGTGGAAATGTTATGTTTCCTTTATGGATGTTTTATGTGATACGATTATGTTATGGTTTATGATATGTTTAAACCTATTCATATGAGGAATGCATTGGACTTAATAAGTGACGGGTGGAGCCCGCTATAGCTCCTCGATGCATCGGCAGGTCTCATGAGACAAACTAGTTTCTTGGCACGAGGCCTTGACAAAATCTTATTTGTGGTCTTGGCACGAGGCCTTGACTACGTGGTTATGATAGTCTGGCATTATGCATTCCATCATTATGAAAGTGGTTATTGATATTGCATGTGATTATTCGACCAGTAGAATATCCATGTGAATAAGTAAATGGCATTATCTCATTTTACTTTTGCCATATTATGTTGAAGTTCATGTTTAAAAGGCTTTTGTTTTAGTTATACATTGCCTTAAAAGTTAATGTTTATTTATGAAAGCTTCCGCAATATTGTTATCCTTACTGAGCATCTGAGATCACCCCTTTCAATGTTTTAATATTTTCCAGGATGTGAAGAAGTATTTTATGAATGACCTGCAGGGATAGTCAGAAGAGGATATGAGTGTGAACTATGAAGACTTTGTTATTAGTTTTTCACTTTATGTTGTAATGTAACACTTATGAATGTATCTAGTGTTTCCAAGGCTACTAAACTAATCGGTCTTTCGAGACTTGATCTTTTGTGATCATGCCAATTTTACGAAGTAATGCACCGACTCTGGGTAGCTGGGGTCGGGGCGTTACAGTGTGGATGAAATATTTAATTTATTATTCACATGAACACTACTGGTGCATTAGTCAACCTGACAGACATAATAAAACACTCATAGAACCCATACCCGATTTGGAAGGTAGTTTATTGTATATTAGAGTATCTCACCCTTGTCTAATTATACCTCAGTCGTAGATAATGTTTACATAACATTAAATAACCTATTATTGGTTCAAAGTGACCATTGAATCAAGAAATTGGTATATTTTCTTTACCATTGTCTAATTCATATTACAATAATAAACAAATAACAACAATTATCCATCAATTTTTTTTAGAAAACAACACTTGAGATCCACAAGGTGATGTACTATGTCAAATAAATCATTTGTTTCAAAATTACTTTAACTGTGTTTTAATTCCAAGGAGTTCTACCCGTGTCATTCTATACGGAGGAATTAAAATTAATTCTTCTCTTGGTTACAACTCTCTTGGGAACTCAACATATCTCACAGGTTGAAGACCTAATAAGTCCTCAAGAAGCACATCCTGGAACCAATTAACTAATGAAGTTAATGAAACATACCCAATCCCTTATCAAAAAGAATATGACATGCATATTGGATTGTGTGTTCTCCCATATGCTAGAAAACTGGCCTTGCATGGAATTCCCGAACCTCCCATTCCCCCCGAGAGACATAAGTGTCTTCTTCAAGAGACACTAATGTTAAAATTCAGTGGTAAGACTCAATATGGTATTATTATAACATCAAAATTTCCATACCGAAAATAAGATCAACACCTAAACTCTCAACAACAAACAAGTCCCATAATAAATGGTACCTAACAATTTCAATATCACACACATTATAGCACCAAATATTTGATGATAAAAACCCTTACTGTGTATCAATCAATATAACCCCACACATAAATTTCACCACTATGCCCAAAAAATCGAAAACTCAGTAGAAAAATAGAATTTACGGAACCTATATCAAATAAATAACAATAATGCAAGGACGATACCAGATTTGTTCCTTGAATAGTTAATGGACCATCCTTAGCTTCTCTAGTTGTAGGCTGCAGTGCATTAATATGACTACTTCATATTCCCATGGATCCTGAAAATGTTATATGAGAACAAATACCTTGATAGCATGGGAACTCTCACCCTCAGGTTCCACATCCTCCACCTTGATCAGTGTGGCTGGTTGAGCTCCAATATTCTGCATGATATGTGTTAACCAACCAATGCCTACACAATGTACTAGAATGGAACCTCAATCAGTACACATATGTCAAGTGTTTATATATAACCACAACACATTCACAGACCTACCATGTTCTTGGAACAAAACAAGTGGCTGGGAACACTCAACACCTAAATGATCCAACCAACCACACTTATAGCATTAAACACACATGCTGCACAAGGTGGATGGCTCCCTCTTTTGACTACCCTATCCTCCAATTCCTGGGTGAAGGTACAATATATTGCGTTATATACCATAGAGAGCCACACCACTTGATTTCCTATTAGATTTCATTTACATTACCCAGACCCTCCAATAGATTTCATTAAGAAGTAATTTCCTTATATAATACTTCATCATTCATACTTAATTTGAATATAGTATCTTGGGACTTAATATCATGTCTTTGTACCTCATGTATTTTCCTCACCATTACTATCTCATCCCCATCCAAATCTGGAGAAAAGAGTTCCAGGTCATTGAAAGAGAAAACATAATAAATAATTTCCGTAGTTCTCTGAGTCAAATTCATAAATTCTACAGCCTTCCTCTTCCTCATGTATTTTAAATAGAATTCATCTAGAAACATTTTAGGGAATACATTCCATAACATTCCCTTAGATTGTTCGTCTTGACCAAGATGTCCCCCAATGTTTTTTATACCCTTGAAACATTGAAGATTACAATATGAATATCCTATTTTGGGAAGTCTATAAATGATCCTGAAATATTTCTATAGACTCTATCCAAAACTCGAAAACCTCATTCCCACACTATCAATAAAACTTTTGAGGGTGATGTAGTGGAAAATCCATAGTCAACTCAAACATATATAGCACAACCCACCCTAGGTGTAACACCCCAAGCTTCTACAGTACGCTTCTCTTTGAATAATGCAATAGCGTGTGTTGTACGCAACATTGAGGTATAACACACCACAACCAATCAAACTAGCCATTATGAATAGTAATACCCACTTTTTGAAATTTATAAATTTTATTTTTCAAAATGGACTTCAATTTTGGATTCGGAAAATCGAAATTACCCTAGGGTGAATTTTTGGTATTTTTCTGGAAAATGTCATTTTTTAATGAATAGTGAAACCACTGAGTGGTAGTTAAAAAACTGAATTTTCATAAAACATAATTTTACCGCTTATGTGAGTGGAATTTAAAAAATTCAAGAGACACAGTTATTATCAAGGAGTAAAATTTGGTTCAATTAGATGAAAATAATTTTTGGTGAATAGTAACTTTTAACTTTTATTTACCACTCTTAAAAGTAAATAGGGTAATTAAGGGTAAAAATGATATTAATATTACCTTAACACATGTCATAATTCTATTTGACATGTGTATCACGACCAAAAACAACCTTAGGAATAAAATATTCTCATTTAGGTCCACTTGGATTAGATTAGGACATTTATTATTATTTAATTCAATGAATCAATGTTTATTTACTAAAACATTTTTAATATATGGTTATACATAAATTAAATTCGATTTTAAAAATGAATTAGAAAGATAAAAATATTTTATACATAATTATATCTTATTTATAATTTTTATACAATAAATAATTTAATTTATTTATGACACAATGATGATGTAGTAATTACCATAATAGTGAAAAATTAAAATAATTGATATTATAAATACCCAAATAAATATAATATGATACTTTTTATGAATTAAACTAATTTTATAGGTTAATTTGACATGTTAGTATTGATTTAATTAACTTTACTTGAAGTAATCATTCTGTTATGATTTTAACAAAAATCAATTATCTAAATAGTGTCTAAATTGACAAAAAAGAGTTTTTAAAACAAATATTATATTATTAATTGATATTAAATTCATAAAAATATAATTATTGGCCAAGAGACTTATATAATGATAGGTGTATCATTAATGGACCATTTGGGGGTCTCTTGTAGGTATATAGTATGTTTATTAACTATATAATATAAAAATACAAAGTGACATGGTAAGTGTCAAACTAATTAACTAAGAGTTAAAACTAAAAGATAAGGTTACTATAATGACCAAACCTGTCTAAATTCTATCTGTTGAGTGGTTGTTTACCCATATCCACCTTAACCTTTAAATAAACCACTTTGGAGCCATTAGAAACCGAATATGAAATTATTATAAAATAATATTTCTAACTTTTCTGAAGGTGCCCCTCACCCCTCTTATAAAAGGGCACTCCCCCTTCTCATTAATTCACACCTTAAACACCTTTTGGTTCGGCCAACCCCTGCCCAAATACTCTATCAAATTCCCTCAGTTCATCCTTGTGGACTTTTTTTGATCAGAAAGCCAACCTAAGGAGCACTTTTTATCAAATCAAAAAAAAAAAGAACCCGAAGAAGATGTAATGTATTCACCACCCTTCCTCAAATTCATTTCTTCTTCAACATATTATTTCATTGTTATTCAAAATATAAAATAATGAATCCAGTATCTCCTATATACTGTAATATTATTATAAATATGGTACAACCATATTCAGTATTCTATCCATCCTTTGAAGGACATGTCACCATACGTGCGTACGTACGGCTTACCGTGTCCATGTCGTGGTGTAATTGTTATTCAATATATTATTATTTTCATGGGTATAATAATGATTTGTAATTAATGTAAATAATAAATATAACATGATAATTATTCTGTATATATGATATACCATCCAATTATATATTATTTTAATATCAAAAGAATGATATTGTCGCTCGTGCGTACGTACGGACTACCGTCTCCACAAACACGATGAGATTCATTCTCCATAATATCCATTCTAGTCTAATTCTCATTTTAAGATTAATAATAATTTTTAAGGACTTAATATAATTCTGGATATGAATAATATACAACCTATCCATAACAAACATGTCTTACATAACAAAACATACAATAGAAAATGAGTAAGTTAACACCCAAAACGATGATAATTCAAAAATATTATTAACAATGCAATGTTAAAAGATCATATATGATATCATATTAATATATAAGATTATTGTATAATTTAATAACAATTATTTGACAATTATACAGGACTTTAACCTACCCCAACCAAGGAAAAGTACATGTTAAGGGTTTATTTTTCAATCTCTTCATTATCCCAGGTTGTTTATATGTATTAATCTATTGGGACTTCTTTATCATCCACATCCATGTTTCTTAAAAAGGTATTTCAAAAAAAAATTACTATTTTCTAGAATATGGGTTAAATTCATTTATACCCTTGTGGAACTTTATATGTGTTTTTTAATGGAACCTTTCCTTCATCTTCCAAACAAGGTCCTTTTTTACCTTTTCAACAGAAATAAAGTAAGAATGTTTTTTTAACTTATACTGCGGGTGCAACTATTTTCCACCATTATAAAATCATTGAAGCATCCCTTACAAGCTTATAAGAATATTTTCAATGAAAATGTTTTATTTTATAGATATATGACTCTTAAATGGTTTCAAAATAGTAGATATATTTCTCTAAAAAGAGTTTTGATTTCATCTATGTCAACATCATTTGATGGATTTTATTCTTATTTGAAGTTGATTTATTATGATACAAAACTTCTATATTGTATTGAAGGTTTCGTGATATGTTTGACTGTGGATGTGTTATTTTTATACCATTCGTGGTTTATAGAAGAAGTATTTACATTTTGTATGCTAGTTTTAATACGAATGTTTATGTTATGTATAAAACTTTTCATATGGGAATGCATTGGACTTAATATGTGACGAGTGGAGCCCGATATAGCTCCTAGATGCATCGGTAGGTCTCATTAGACAATCTAGTGTCTTGGCACATGGCTTTGGAAAAATCTTATTTTTAGTCTTGGCACGAGGCCTTGGATATGTGGTTATGATTGTCTGGCATAATGCATTCCATCATTATGAAAGTGGTTATTGATATTTCATGTGATTATTCGATTAGTAGAATATCCTTATGAATAAATAAATTGAATTATTTCATTTTATTGTTTTCATACTATGTTTAAGTTCAAGAATAAAAGGCTTTTTTTTAGTTATACGTTGTCTTAAATGTTTATTCTTATTTATGAATGATTCCGCTATATTGTTATCCTTACTGGGAAATTGAGCTCACCCCTTTTCTATATTTTATTTTTCCCAGGATGTGAAGAAGTAATTTATGAATGACCTGCAGGGGTAGTATGAGGGGATAAGAGTGTGGACTATGGAGACTCAATTTTTGTAGTTTTCATTTTATGAGGTAATGTAAACTTTATTAATGTATCTAGTTATTCCAAGGCTACTAAAATAATCGGTCTTTAGAGACTTGATCTTTCTTGTGATCATGCCAATGTTATGTAGCAATGCTCCGACACTGGGTAACTGGGGTCGGGGTGTTATAGTTGGTATCATAGGAAGTTTAGTACAAACCTTTGAAGCTTGATTTAGATAATCTCTGATTAGAGCACATAGACCTAAGAAGGACTTTGAGGATTATTATTGTAGAACTTCCTAGAATTTTGGTATTGTAGAGATTTTGTGAGTTTTTCGAGCAATACATCCCTGTCTGGATATGAGCAGGTAGAGGCAGCTCTGGAACAGATATACCCAGGGGTAAAACCCGAAAACACTGCTTTGATCTAGACTCGAACAGGAACTAGTGCACGACAACAGGCCTTGCTGCACTCTTTGTTACGACACTTCTGGGGGATATGCTTAGGATAACTCTCATTTTCATTACAAATCATTATGAAGGGTTTATGAGTATATACTTTCTCAAATAAAACATTTTTATGATTATGGATTATATCCACAAATAGTTCAATTTATGTTAAGTGTTTTATAAGTATGGAATTATGTATTTTATTTCATAAACATATCTAGTTTATGCCATTGTTTCGGAATGGCGCCTAGTTGAAGAAATGGAAACTGTATCAATGCACACATTCCATGTAGGGATTTCCCTCCTTCTCAAGATAATTATAGTGGAGCTGGAAATGCAACTGGTACTGATCAACTAATCACCAAACTGGGACAACTCACTCGGGTTATGAATAATAACCTTACCCATATGAATTGCCATAATCCATAGTGTGGAGGATCAATGTTAGATCGCTTCATGTGGAAACAACCACCAACATTCAATGGGAGTACAAATACCTTAGTAGCTGAGCAATGGATAAATTCCCTAGAGAAAATATTTCAGGCTTTGGGGAGTAGTGAAAGGGAAAACGTTATCCCGGCAGTTTACCACCTCACTGCAGATGATGATCAATGGTGGCCATTGATTCAAAACACGAAGGAAGATGATGAAGTATCAAATAAGGAATAGAGGGAGTTCAAATATCTATTTTTGGAAAAATTCATTCCTCATGACCATCGAGAAGATATGGAAAGACAATTTCTGAGTCTTAGACAAAAGGAGGATGATAATGTCGCAATGTATGAGGCTAACATTACAAGGTTACCAAGGAATGCTGGAGATTATATACGTATCCCATGAAGTAAGATTGATCATTTCTATGATGGGTTAAATCCATTTCTCCATCGAGAATTAGTCTCACAATCCTTCTTATCATACAAAGACATTGTCTCATGTGCTATTAAGACAGAGAAAGAATTCTCTAAGTCATATGACTTTAAAGCAAAGCAAGTGAAGAAGAGATCTGCTAATCAATCTGGGAATGGAAATAAAGGGAAGAAGGGAAATGTTGAATATCCATCCTACAGTAAATGTGGGAAGAAACACCCCGATACTTGCTTAAAAGGAATGATAATATGTTACAAGTGTGGTGAAAAGGGCCACAAAGCTCGTGATTGCAAGGGGAAGAAGGAAGCTACCGATGTACAATGCTACAATTTCAAGGAGATGGGACATTATGAAAATTAATTTCCTAAGCTTCAGGGGAACTTACCTTAGAAAAGGCCAAGGGATCAAGGATAAGCTTATGCTATCACTACTACTGAGGTAGAAGCTCCAAAAGACATGGTGGTAGGTAATTTAATGGTTTCCTCAAGTTTAAGAAATGCATTATTTGATTCTGGATCATCGCATTGTTTCATATCTTCCCAAATTGCTATGAAAATTAGATATTTCCAATTTGATTTAACAAGGGAGTTGTCAGTTAAAACTCCTAAGGGAAGTATCATTGCAACAATGTTTTGTGAATCAGTCCCCATTAGGGGACATAAATGTTCTTTATCTACTGATCTCATCGTCATACCTGTGATTTAGTTTGGTATAATCATCGGTATGGAATGGGTTTTGGACCATAATGCGAAGATTTATTGTAAGAAGAAGGAGGTTACGATTTATGACAATGATGATAAAGAACCCCATATCTTTAGAGAAGAATCGTCACCACCTAATTCTTATCTAGATCCTCCCCCAATAGCTGAAATAAATTAAATTATTGGGGAGGAAGAGAATGGAATGACTGTGCGTGAAGAAAGGAATGTTCAAATAGAGGATGTACCTGTTGTGAAAGAATATGTATATGTGTTTCTGGAAGATTTACCTGAACATCCTCCTGAATGAGAAGTTGATTTTTCGATTGATTTGATTCATTGGTCAAGGCCTATATCGAAGACCCCTTATAGAATGGACACTATATAATTAGTTGAACTAACGAAACAACTAGAGGAATTGATTAATAAGGGATTTATTCACCCTAGTGTTTCTCCATGGGGAGCCCCTGTTTTTTTTTGTTAAAAAGAATGACAGATCTATAAGGTTATGTATCGACTACAGGGAGATCAATGCTATAAAAATAAAGAACAAGTATCCCCTACCTCGCATTGATGATTTATTTGACCAAATTCATGGAGCTCAATACTATTCAAAGATTGACCTTCGATCTAGATACCATCATTTGTGTGTGAAGAAGGAAGACATTCTGAAGACAGCATTTCGAACCAGGTACGGGCATTATGAGTTTACAGTAATGCCTTTTGGATTGACTAATGCACCCTCTGTATTCATGGATCTGATGAATATAGATTTCATGGAATATCTTGATGAATTTATGGTGGTATTTATAGATGATATCTTTCTATACTCCAATAGCTACAATGATTGGGAAAATCACTTGCGCATTATTGTGAAGACTCTGAGAAGACATGAATTATATGGGATGTTTAGCAAGTGTGAATTCTCGATTCCGGAGATTTCCTTTCTTGGCCATATTGTCTCTAAAGATGGAATCTCTATTGATCCTTCTAAGACAAAGGGAATCCATGAATGGCCAACACCTACGAGTATAACTGAGGTACGCAGTTTTATTGGTTTGGCAAGTTATTATTGACGTTTCATCTAGAATTTTGCCTGATTGGCTAACCCATTAACGAAGCTCACACGTAAAGGGTTTAAATTTGTTTGGAAAAAAGGGTGTGAAGAATTTTTCGAAGAACTGAAGAGAAGATTAGTCAATTCTCCTATATTGACTCTACTATCGGGTAATGATGAGTTCGTTATTTATAGTGATGCATCAAAGAAAGGACTTGGTTGTGTCCATATGCAGAATGATAGGGTTATTTCCTATTCATCACGACAGTTGAAAATTCATGAACAAAACTATCCTACTCATGATCTAGAGTTAGTAGCTGTGATCTTTTCTTTGAAGATACGGAGGAACTGCCTCTATGGTGAGAAATGTGAGCTTTATTCTGATCAAAATATATTGAAGTATATTTTCTCACAAAAATAACTCAACATGAGGAAAATGAGATGGCTTGATTTACTCAAGGATTATGATTGCACGATACACTACCACCCGGGGAAGGCAAACAAGGTGGCAGAAGCTTTGAGCAGAAAAGATCATGGAGTTTTGAACAATATGAGAATTGAAAGGGATCCAATTTTCATTGATCTAGTGAATATGGACATGGGAATAACCAGGGAAGGTGAAACATCAATACTTTTTCAAATGGTTGCCAAACCATCTTTACTAGAAAGGATTAAGAGTTCTCAGACTGATGATGAATAATTTCAAAAGAATATTAAAGATTTGAATGATGGGATATTGAGAGGCTTTGTGTATGAAGATGGAATTGTGAAATTTGGGATGTGACTTTTTGTTCCTTATATACCTGCTCTAAAAAGGGAATTGCTGGGTGATGCTCATAGTTCCAATTTCTCTATACACCCTTGGAGCACCAAAATGTTTAGGGATTTGAAGGAACATTTTTAGTGGGACATCACGAAGAGGGAGATTGCTGATTTTGTGTCAAGATGTATGGTTTGTCAACAAGTGAAATCTGGAAGGAAACAGACTGGATGAGTCATGCAACCTCTTCCCATACCGGGGTGGAAATGGGATAATATTACGATGGACTTTGTCATGGGGCTACCAAAGACTCCTAGAAGGAACGATGAAATATGGGTCATTGTTGATCGTCTTACCAAGTCAGCACATTTTCTTGATATAATGGGAGATTTACCACTTGAATGACTATCAAGAATATATATTAATGATGTTGTGAGACTTCATGGAGTACCCCTATTGATTTTTTCTGATCGTTATCCCCGTTTTATTTCCAGATTCTGGAAAAATATTTAGAAATCCTCGGATAATGAACTTTATTTGAGCACAGCCTACCAGCCTCATACAGATGGACAATCAGAACGAACTATTCAAACGTTAGAAGACATGTTGAGATCTTGCTCACTTGACATTCAGGGTATGTTGGATCAATATTTACCTTTGTTAGAATTTTCTTATAACAATAGCTTCCATTCGAGTATTCATATGGCACCATATGAGGCATTATATGGAAAGAGATGTCGCACACAAACCTGTTGGGATGAGGTTGGTTAAAGAATACTTGTAGGCCCAGAACTGGTGGAGGAAATGATGGAAAAGGTGAAGGTAATCCAAAACCATATCAATGCAGCTCAAATTAGGCAGAAGAGCTATGCCGATATTCGAAGGAAGGATTTGGAATTTCAAGTCGGTGATCATGTTTTCCTGAAGGTACCTCAATTGAAGGGAGTCATACATTTTGGTAAGAAAGGAAAATTGAGTCCCAGGTACATCGGACCTTTCGAAATTCTAGAACGAATTGGGGCTGTAGCATACCATTTGGCAATGCCACCAAATCTCTCAAAAGTTTACGATGTGTTCCACGTATCACTATTGAGGAAATACATGCCGGACCCAACGCATGTACTCACCTATGAGGAATTAGAATTGAACCCGATTTGTCTTATTGCGAAGAGCCCGTAAAGATTCTTGATATGAGAGAACAAGTACTGAGAAACCGGACGACTCGTCTGGTAAAAGTCTTGTGGAGAAACCATAAGATGGAAGAGGCAACACGGGAACCCGAGGTTCTTATGATAGAGAACCACCCGAGTCTATTCATGTGGTAGTATTCTATAAATTTTGAGGACAAAATTATTTGAAGGAGGGGAGAATGTAACACCCCAAGCTTCTACGGTATGCTTCTCTTTGAATAATGCAATAGCGTGTGTTGTACACAATATCGAGTTCTAACACACCACAACCAATCAAACTAGCTGTTATGAATAGTAATACCCTCTTTTTGAAATTTATATATTTTATTTTTCAAAATGGACTTCATTTTTTGATTTGGAATATTGAAATTAGACTAGGGTGAATTTTTTGTATTTTTCTGAAAAACTTCATTTTTTGATGAATAGTGAAACCACTAAGTGGTAGTTAAAAAACTGAATTTTTTTTTAAAAAAAAACTTAATTTTACCGCTTCTGTGAGTGGAATTTCGAAAATCCGAGAGACACGGTTAATATCAAGGACTAAAAAGTGGTTCAATGAGATGAAAATAGTTTTCGGTGAATAGTAACTTTTTACTTTTATTTACCACAGTTAAAAGTAAATAGGATAATTAAAGGTAAAATGATATTAATATTACCCTTACATAAGGTAAATTCAATTTTAAATATTCATTAGAAATCTAAAATTATTTCCTACATAATGATATTTTATTTATAATTTTTAGACAATAAAAAATTTAATTTATTTATGACACAATGATGATGCAGTAATTACCATAATAGTAAAAAATTAAAATAATTGATATTATAAATACCCAAATAAATATAATTTGAGACTTGTTATGAATTAAAATAATTTTCTAGGTTAATATGACATGTTAGGATTGATTTAGTTAACTTTTTTTGAAGTAATCATTCTGTTATGATTTTCACAAAAATTAATTTTCCAAATAGTGTCAAAATTGACATTAAAGAGTTTTTAAAACAAATATTATATTATTAATTGATATTAAATTCCTAAAAATATACAGTAAGGCAAAGAAACTTATATCATGATAGGTGTGTCATTAATGGACCACTTGGGCGGTCGTTTGGAGGTATATAGTGCTTTTTATTAACTGTATAATATAAAAATACAAAGTGACATGGTAAGTGTCAAACTAATTAACTTAGAGTTAAAACTAAAAGATAAGATTAATATAATGACACAAACCTTTCTAAATTATATTGGATGAGTGGTTTTCGAACCATCCCCACCCTAAAATTTAAATAATCTACTTTGGATCCATTAGAAACCGAATATGAATTTATTATAATATAATATTTCTAGCTTTTCCAAAGGTGCCCTTCACCCCTCTTATAAAAGGGAACTCCCCCTTCTCATTAATTCACACCTTCAAAACCTTTTAGTTCGGCCAAACCCTGCCCAAATACTCTATCAACTTCCCTCATTTAAACCTAGAGGAATTATTTTGATCAGAAATCCAACCTAAGGAGCCCTTTTGATCAAATCAAAAGGAAGAACCCAAAGAAGAGGTAATGTTTTCACCACCCTTTTTCAAATTCATTTCTTCTTCATAATCTTCTTTCTTTATTATTCCCAATATAAAAAAATGAATCCAGTATCTCCTATATAATGTAATTTTATTATAAATAAGGTACAACCATATTCAGTATTCTATCCATCCTTTGAATGACATGTCACCATACGTGCGTATGTACGGTTTACCCTCTCCACGTCGTGGTGTAATTGTTATTCAATATATTATAATTTGTATGAGTATAATAATGATTTTTAATTCATTTAAATAATAAATATAACATGATAATGATTATGTATATATGATATACAGTCCAATTATATATTATTTTAATATCAAAAGAATGATATTATCGCTCGTGCGTACGTACAGACTACCGTCTCCACGAACGCGATGAGATTCATTCTACATCGTATCCATTCAAGTATAATTCTCATTTGAATATTAATAATAATGTTTAAGGACTTAATATCATTCTGGATATGAATAAGATACAACCTATTCATAACAAACATGGCTTACATAACAAAACATATAAAAGAAAATTAGTAAGTTAACACCTGAAACGACGATAATTCCAAAATATTATTAATAAAGCAATGTTAAAAGATCATATATGATATCATATTAATATATACGATTCTTGTATAATTTAATAACAATTATTTTACCATTATAAAAGAGTTTAACTTACCCCAACCAAGAAAAAGTACATGTTAAGGGTTTATTTCATAATTTCTTCATTATCCAAGGTTGTTAATACATAATAATCTACTGGGACTTCTTTATCATCCACATCAATGTTTCTTAAAAATGTATTTCAAAACATTTTTTTTACTATTTTATAGAATATGGGTTAATGTCATTTATACCTTTGTTGAATTTTATAAGTGTTTTATAAAGGAATATTTCCGTCGTTTTCCAAACAAAGTCCTCTTTAACCTTTTCGACAGAATTAAGGTACGAATGTTTTTTTAACTTATATGGCGGGTGCGGCTATTTTCCTCTGTTATAAAATCATTGAAGCTTCCCTTAAAAGCATAAAAGAATATTTTCAGAGAAAATGTTTTATTTTTTAAATATATGAATTTTAAATGATTTCAAAATAGAAAGAGATATTTCTCTATAAAGAGTTTTGATTTCATTTATGTAAACATCTTTTGATGGATTTTAAGCTTATTTGAAGTTGATTTATTATGATACAAAACTTATATATTGTATTGAAGGTTTTTTGATATGTTTGAATGTGGATGTGTTATTTTTATACCATTTGTGGTTTATGGATGAAGTATTTACATTTTGTATGGTAGTTTTAATACGAATGTTTATTTTATGTTTAAACCTTTTCATATGGAAATGCATTGGACGTAATATGTGACGGATGGAGCCCGATATAGCTCCTCGATGCATCGGTAGGTCTCATGAGACAAACTAGTGTCTTGGCACAAGGCCATGGCAAAGTCATATTTGTAGTCTTATCACGAGGCCTTGGTTATGTGGTTATGATAGTCTGTCATTATGCATTCCATCATTACGAAAATGGTTATTGATATTGCATGTGATTATTTGATTAGTAGAATATCCATGTGAATAAGTAAATGGAATTATTTCATTTTATTTTTTCCATACTATGTTGATGTTCAATTTGAAAAGGATTTTATTTTAGTTATACATTGCCTTAAATGTTTATTCTTATATATAAAAGTTTCCGCTATATTGTTATCCTTACTGGGCATTTGAGCTCACCCCTTTTCTATGTTTTATTTTTCCCAGGATGTAAAGAAGTAATTTGTGAATGACCTATAGGGATAGTATGAGGGTATATGAGTGTGTACTATGGAGACTATATTGTTGTAGTTTCCATTTTATGATGTAATGTAAACTTTAATAATGTATCTAGTTATTCCAAATCTACTAAACTAATCGGACTTTCGAGACTTGATCTTTCTTGTGATCATGCCAATGTTATGTAATAATGCACCAACTCTGGGTAACTGGGTTCGGGGCACTACACTAGGTCACATTCTATCATTTGAATGAAACGATCGATGTTCTCATTGATAATATCTTTTTCACTATTTCCTTGACTATCAAGGATTCCCTACCCCGCTTCTGGTGGATCATTCTCAGCAATGTCCTCTTTTGACACAACCTGCACACATTGTCATGGTTTCGTTTCTCAACAATTCCCAATACAGATCTTAGAACACATATAATAAACATCCTAAATTTTCCAAAAGCTAGTATCTCTAACAGATATGTAAGAACTCATTTCACATTCAGTGCCCCATCATACATACATCTATTACTCTACCTTCGACCATCCGAAAATTGAGTCATGGACAACATTAGGTAAATCAACGTACCTACTAAAAGGCCTTTTATTAGATACATTTTAAAAAGTACTTCCACACTTCAAATGTAAATATTTTTCTTAGGAACATTTACCATTTCACAACAAATTAAAATAAAAAATATAACTAATTTAAAAACATTCATTATACATAAAAGTTTTACAATTTATTAACATTATTTTATTTATACCCATTTGTATCATTTTTATTTGTCACATTTTCCTTCTAATTTTTCAATTTGTGAAGTGAATTATATCTTTATTTCCCCACACACCCATTCCAAGTGTTCCACATGATGCATTCCACCAATATCTCTAGGTGACCAAAATGATGCATGATTACACAACATTGTGTAATTCTAGCCATTAAAAAATGACATCAAATCATCACATACCACAAAAAGTGAATTAGAAAAGGGTGGAATATCATTCATCATTAACAAAATATGTCAATGAAAATTATACCCACCATGGTACATGGTTTGTTTCTTTATAAATGGGTTGGCTACTCCCATGTACAAGTTCATTACCATGACCCAACATATCTTTATCTCCTTTCTACCATCCCTAAATAGTTTGATCATAGAAAAGAACATGTAACTGATACCACATTGTAACATTCCCAACCTTGAAGCCACTAACGAGTTCCCCATGTCAGGTCACCAGATGACCTCATGCATGCCTCGTCATATGTAATAGGGTATTAAGAAGTAGTAACAGTCTAAATAAACATTTGGGGTCACAAGAAGCTCTTGATCAGTGTATTCCACAATAGATAAAACAAAGAAACAAAGAAAACAATAACTAATAACCAATAAAAATGTATTTTTAATGATTATCTGATATACTGAGTACAAACCATAACCAAACACTAAGTATGACAAGTAATTCAAACACTACAAATGGTGAAGGAAACCCAAAACTCATACTAATTGAAGTATTCCCCAAATTTCATTCTTACATCATGTTCATATTATCATCCATGGACATTCCATGAAAAACTCAACTCCCTAGTATAGGGACCTTGACCTTGTTCTCACCTTCAATCATGAAATCTACTTCGGTACCTAATAGAGGCGTGAGCAGTGTGTGAGTACAGCTCAGTACACCACAACCAATGGTGTCTACTAAATATCTAGTCTAAATAGATTATACATTAATGTAACATATAAAAAAAGATACATAAGATATATAGGGTTCCCTTATTTTACAATATTCACAATAATAATTTTCCAAATTTGTTCCATTTTCATCATTTAATTCATTATTATTATTAAATTCAGGGGTTAGATATTTACATTATTTTAATTATGGCCTATCCCAATCAATTTATTATACACCAGGGAATATGTTATTTCCCTAAATCCATCGGGAAACCATTTCATAATAAAATTTATTACTCTAAACATGTAGCCTCAGACCAGGTAGTATTATCTAATTCAACCATTAGGGCCATTGAGCTTCAGTCTGACCCGCTAACCTGTACATTCTGGTGTGGGGTTAGAGCCTCAGTCCAACCTGACCTATGGGCATATATCCTTATATCAATACACCACATACCACAAAAACATGATCACATTCATATTTATACAATTATTACATATAATGTATCACAAACCATTTGAAAAAAATACATAAAAGATTCACATTTCATAATTCATTAAATACACATAACATGTCCATGACTTAACCAATTTACAAAATTGCCATTTAAATTGCATACCTCATTTAACCAATTTCACTTTTTATATCATCACCCATTTATCATAATAAAAAATTAAAAATCATTAGAATATTTATAATATTAATCAATTCTCATCTATTAACCCATTTAACTAATTCATCATTACACATTTTTAACCCATTATTTCATTTCCAGTCTGAATCCAACCACCATTTGACACATTTACATTATCTTAATTATCCAAATTTTATACCATAAAAACAATACCTTGTTCAATTGATAAAGACTACAAAAAATAATATTATATACACATTATAATTTAAACTAACATTTAATCATAATTATAATGGGCTCTAATTCAACATGAAAAATCTCGATGATAAACATTATAAATTCCCATGCCTGAAAATGATGGTGCACCCCATGGGTGGCCCTAAACTAGTAAAATCAATATCAATGCACCCCATGTGGATAATAAGGGGTCTAAATCTTCATTTATTCAACCATTTTACCAATTCCTACGAAATTATTGAAATTCATATTGAGATAAATGTTATATCATAATTACACATGAAAAAATTGACAATAAAACAATGAGATATAACTGGCTGACCAACTAACATGAATTTGAGGATGAAAACATAGTTAACCCTAGTCTAGGATACATGTTCAAGAACCCATTGAATCCCAAACATAACATCCATTGGGAATGTGGGATTTATGTCATTGGAAGAAGAATAATGAATCCAAAATCGCAAATAAAGAAAAAAGGAACAATTGGAGAGTTAGACATACTAAGAGTTTTAATCTGCAACTAATGTCACTCCAAACAGACAATAATCAAAGGTGATCAACCCCTAGAATTATGTGGGGGTTTAAATTTTTGATTTGGGATGGGGGAGGAAGAAATAGAATGAAAATTGAGTGAGTAAAATATAATCATGAAGGAATAAATGATAATTTCTCAATTTTTAATGAGGGGGAAGGTTTGGTTGTATAGTTTACCATATAATGAACAATCCATAGTCTGACCTCTATCCATGAGGGATGTCCCACAGTAACCTAGAGAGGATTCAATAGTTTAAAAAACTATGAGGAAGTACTCTGTCTAATCCACACAATTTAGATTCCCCTATATGGATTCCTCTAATCAGGGACAAACCATGCATCATTCAAAAAAATTTCTAATTTACCATTACTTTAGATTTGGAATCACCAAAACACCCCTAAGCATCATCAAACAATCGATACACATTTAATTAGCCAATATTAATGAATTTAAACAAATATATAAATGATAAAATACCTATATGAAGTAATTTATTTTAAATATTAAATAGTTGATGTTTATATAATTTATTTTCATAAACATTTATTTCAATTTGGTATGATATAATTTAATATTTATAGAAAATTCTAGTATTTGTTCTATTCACCTGACAATACAATATTTATAAAAAATAAATCATAATTAATCATTGGATGTTATTGATGTAAATAATTCAAAATAATGTTTATTTTGTATAATTATTTCTCAGTCTGGAGAATAATATTTGTTCAATTAATTAAATTTAAATAAAATTTATACCAAATCATCAGAATCACAATTTGTTGGACCCTATTGGATTTAATCACTTTGGAATTAGGAATTATTTTCTTAAAATCCAAGATTACGGTATAGTAATGGATCAAGGATCCCATTATAATGAAAATAATGTTACAATGATGAAATCCTCACATAAATACTCACTGACTAATATAATCAATTTTTCTCAAGTTCTCATATAGTTGGTTTCACATATGTGCCACCAACCTATATATTGGATACAAGATATATCGACAATAAGAAATAAACATCACTATACCATGTCCTTATAATTTATTGAAATGGTTCTAATCCAATAAAATGGATGAGATATCATCATTTATAATGTCTTAATCATTAAAATTCCTTATAAAATTTATTTAATAACTCATTGTTAATTATGATGCACAAAACGTACCCCACATCGAGAGAAAAAAAAACTTATAATGGTTTGGACAGTATATCTATGTGTGCGTGTCATGAAATGTATAAATGATAATATTATAGTATAAGGACCATTATACACGCTCTCATATCAGAATATATAATCACAAAAAAACATGCTGAATTCATATGTGAATGTATATTAAGAAAATCTCTCTCATTGGAAACTACCGTGTGCAAACATCATGAGAAAAATAATCACCTTCTTTGGAGTACTTACACCAGATGATCTATATACCATGTTTCTAATCATAGTATGTTATCCAACTATAGGTCAACATTAAATAGATATCTCTGTTACATGTGAAGGTTTTCATCATAGAGTGGAACTGATACGACTTGGTCAATGTGACTCACACTCTATGTCATTAGGATATCAATGTTATTCAGGTGAATAATAAATATATAATAATATACTTATATTAATAATACATTATTTTAATGTCTAATGAAATTAAAAAACAATGTACTTTGTCATATGGAATAAACTCTATCAAAATCCCCCTTCCACTATAGCCAACTGCTAATAACATGATATTCCCCTTATTTTAAACATTCTTCTACAGAGTGTGAATACAGTTTCTAGTAAAAATATGATTCAGTGGACATGGATAGTTAAGAACCATGTCTATGTGGAAGATATATTTTCTAAAACATAAGCATATTTAGAAAGTCCAAATTTTTTTAATATAACTATGTATCCACCTCTTGTTCCCATGTCATAATCCTAACATCATACCAAAATAAATAGTCATTGTTTATCAAAATAATATAATCCTATTACTTTTTGGTATAACCAAAATTATGAATAGGGAATTTCTAAACACCTTGTCAAGCTTTATCAGAATCCAAAACATAATCAGATATTATAAATATGGAATCCAATGACTACAATTTTTCATTCAACCTTATTACAATAGCCTTATTATTGATACTAGACCAAATTGGACTAAATAATGATATGTTTTCAGTTACGATGATCACTAATATTCTCTCATATCCAGACACCTAGATGATATCATTTTTTATTTTTTCAAATTACTTTTTATTAGTTGTATGTTCAAGGCCATGATATTCTAATATAGTTATTTGGTATTCAGTTATTATGATTTATTAATCATAATTTTAAAATATCAATACTTTTCATCGAACATGAGATGAATTCCTAGTACTTATTATTGTAAAATTATTTTAATATCCATAATCTCTTCCAAATACCTTGTATGTTTTAATGGAAGGATTATATGATAATAAAAAAATTTCCATGTACTCATTCAACTTTTTTATTACTATATTAATATATGAAATTAGACTATATTAAAAAAACACAGAGATCTTTTTTTTAGTTCATTATCCCATGGAAACGGTTTCTAAATTAAATCAAAATTGGATAAAATTCATTCCATAGTGATAATGAACATGTACGAAGTAACACTTTTTTTCATATGTTATCACCATATTTATCTTCAAATCTTGTATCTCCCCACTACGCATTTAAAGAGACATGTAACTCATTCATCTCCAAATGAATATTTTATAATCACTATGAATGGATTATTCATAAATTTCTTTTTAAAATATGTATTCATTACTAAAATTTAAAGAGTTAACAATATTTTTGAGTTATTATTTGCATAAATATAACATATGGTCTTCTTTTGGTCACTAAATATATATATATTACCAAAGGATTCTTCTAAATGAGGTCGCATTAATAATTAAAACCCCAAAATGATGATCATATAAATATTCTTTGATAAGATGAATTTTAAAATTATTTCATTCATAAAGTGTGAGGAATATATTTCTTAATAGAATAAACCATTCAATAATTTATAATTCATATTGGTTTATACATATACCATCAATGTATAGTTTATCTTGAATGCTCACCAGAAGAATCAATTCATAGAAACATTCAGAATATGGAATCTACGAATCCTTATAATCAGAATCCATTACATGTCAATTATAGAATATTATCATTTTTTTCATATTTTTAATAATAATTATTATGAAATAATAATATACATATAACTCATAAGGTTAATGATAATAAATCTCGTTGGATATATATTTTTCTACCTTATGTGTCTCTAGAACAACTCCTCCAACTATGCTAAGTGGATTCCAGTATTCGAATGTCACCCCATGCAAATCCAAAATTTAAAACCATATAACACATGTATTCAACCACTATATTCAATGATATAGGATTACATTATAGAAATATAGTAAATAATTATTAGATGTTTGGTATTTGAGTGGCTATAGAATAATTAACATAGACTCACCTTAGTGTTTTGACATTCATTTGAAGATAAGGGTAGCTTAAAAATTTCATCAAATACTTGTGACATTTTCCTAATAGATTTTTATATTATCATAATCTATATGATATTCATTTATATAATATAATTTTGATATGGTTTGTTGTTTTAATTCTATTTTATAGTCATTTTTGGAAGGGAGAACTGAATAAATTCAATATATGTAATCTCCATCATTGATATTCTATAAAATAACATAATTATATTGTTGTAAATATGTAAATTTTTATTATATAAAATTGATTACTCCAAATATATTATCAATTATTAATTTGTTAATATGATCTATGAAATTCTATATCCTAGATTCCATAATAATTACCAGGTGAACTAATTTACATCACTAAGTTATTTTATTATTTCATAATGAAAAATATTGATGTAAAGGATATTACCATTATCATTAAAACAGTCCACATGACAATATTGAAAAGACTAAAAAAATTTGAGATCTACCTTTATATAAAAAAATTTCACTATCTAAAATGACCATATTGAAAAAATTTAAATAATTTGATATCTACCTGTATATAAATATATTTCATCATCTAAAAAATGCAATTTAGTCTGTGTTTATATCCTGTACCATAGCTCAATTTAGACTATAACACATTAAAGGGAATCAGAAAGTAAATTAAATATATTTTCAATACAAAAAATATATTTCCATAATTAGTTAATAAATATTCATTTAATATTCATCATTAATTGCTATAGATAAATGTTTACCAAGATTTACCGAGATAATAGTTTACTATATAATGTAACATAAAAACATTTATTACATTGGTGAAATAATTTTACATTATTTTATTAAAACACTATGATTAAAGTTCTAGAACACTTATTTAAAATATGAATCAATACATTTATAAATGAGATATATAGACCCCCACCCCCCCCCCCTTGGGTGATATAGGAATGAACCTTTATCAGCTCATTTTGTGTGAAAATTATAACCCTTATATTCTTACTCATTTTTTGTATATAAAAACATGTATATAATAAGAATATTATTTTAATATATAATATTTGAATATAATTTTGATATAT
Organism: Viscum album; assembly: GCA_963277665.1. Classification (NCBI taxonomy): domain Eukaryota; kingdom Viridiplantae; phylum Streptophyta; class Magnoliopsida; order Santalales; family Viscaceae; genus Viscum; species Viscum album. Next base: position 494,524,769 of record OY728151.1, on the reverse strand, counting down.
ATAGATTAATTTGTGGTTAGTTCTTCCATATTCAATTCAAATGAATTTATTTTCTTGTTTCTGGTCTATCTTGTTGAGAATAAAATATCTTCCTTCACATTCATGGGTTCTAGAATCCTTTGTTTCTTTGATGGATGTTGTGAAGGATTTTTGGGATTATTATTACAAATAGGAACATTATCCTTTCCATTCATACATATCATTGTACGGTGTGGATGAACAATATTCAACTAGTCATTATCTTCTTGGTGAAGAATTGAAATTTTTTGTAAATGACATTTCTATTTTGTTCATCTATAATTGGTAAAATTATGTAAAAATTTAAATAAAAATAAAATTAATTTAAATTTTTTTTCCACGTAGGATAAAAATTTAACTAATCAGTTAATATACCCCAAGATTTTTATATAATTATATGTTTATGTATTTAATTCTACTAGTATAAATTAATATGGTTCATTTGCACTATTATCATTTATAAGGATTTTCATCTCTTTCAAATAGAATGGAGATGTGTTATTATGGTGTTGAAATACTTTTATTTATGTCCTATCATTAAATATCTAAAAATAGTTGATAATATAATACAAATATCATTGAATGTATCATCATCATATGTTAGGTAGTCTACCTTATCACCATCACATACAATCTTGGGTGAAAGAACTTGAATATGGGGGGAAAACTCATAATATAAAATTTATGATGACAAATATTCATATAAATAATCATACCAAATTAGAAAATCTGTATTTATAATAAAAAACAATGAGTTGTGGATTGGTTTCCTATCATTAATTTATTTTCATTAAATTTCACTATGATAATTAAAATTGATGATTAGAAATTTACCTGATCACAAATTACATGAGAAATAATTATAATTTAAATTTATTAATTCTCGCACTATTTTATAATGTCTCAATATCCCTCAATATTTAACATATAATATTTACTTTATAGGACATTTAATTATTAAGGATCCATATGCCCCTCTTCATAACTCTAATGAGGGTTGGCTAATCTACTTCCATGTATTTTGGTATTTTGGTTTTCACAAACAATGAGCATACAACTCCTAGAACCGTTTAGTGGACTTCATATCTTGATATCCAAACTTGGGTTTCTTAAACACACTCTTCCATGTCACATAAACACTAGCGAGGGATACATCTCATAATATAAGATGGTTAATTCAATATATAAACATTAGAAGAACAACATATTAAATGTTAGTTTCTCAATGAATTAACACGGAACCTGAATCTCAATGATCACCCTCGATTGCATTCATCAAAATAGTATCATTCATAGATTAAATAAAGGTAACATAACCTTCATGAATTATTCCATTTTTAACTCCATTAGAAATATTTATGCCAATATAAATAATAATTCTATATAATTGGTTTCTAGAAACTCCTTTATAATCTTATGTATGGAAAACTAGACATGTTTTCCTCTTATCTCAATAATCCCTCCTGACCGTACCCTTAAAAATATAAATATCACTAAGAGAAATTTCATTAATTATCATAATGATTATATTCCTGAAAATGTATTTCAAATTATTAATAAATATCCCTTTTATATCTCGAATGTTATTTTAATTTTGGAACCATATCACATTAGTTTACTAAATTAAAGAAATTCCTATGATTACTCTTTACATAACTCTAAAAATGAATTTTAATTGATCAAATTATTTGATAAGTCATGGAATAATCCTTCAAAACTTATTCTTATTTGGAATATTTCCAATAAGAACATTCCCACTGATTGTTTTTTTCAAATTATTGGGATACATATTTACTCAAAACAACATCTATGTAATCAACATCGAGAGGATACTAACCATTTATTTTTGTCTTGATCTATCACCACTACTCTATGGAACTGTATTTTTGACATCTTTAATTTTATATGGCTAATTCTTAACTTTATCAATGCCCAGCTAAAATGTCGTGTAGATATAGATAACTGCCATAAAATCAAGAACATGTTTCTTACTGTGTTTTCACAGATTCATCATGTGATATAGTAATATATAAATGAAATTCTTTAGAACAATTTCCCGCATATCATCAATTTAGGTAGAATGAATATCCTAATCTCTATTCATGAATCTACAATAATTCAAAAAGGGTGGTCCGACATATCTATGGTCGATTTTGTGATCCTGATATTTCTACGGGTTTATCACATATTCATCCATCTGAGATGCATGTTCAATGTTTTCTGGAGACCACCGCTCCCAGGGTGGATTAAAATCTCTGTGCATGGAGCCTCTAATGGAAATACGGGTCCCATATGTTGTGCAAACATCTTCATAAATCATTTTGATCCAATAAATGGGTGATTTGTGAGAGGTTGTGGTATTTAAAACTCATGGGAAGATAAAATTATGAGTGTTGTTTGTGCCATCTCTTTCCCCAATAACCAAGGATGGAACAACTTATGGATTGAATATTATTCAACTAATATAGTGCAGGCTATTTGGAATGGGTGAAATCATTTAGCATGGCCTCTTATAACATGTTGTTTAAACTATCTCTGTTCTCTCCAAGACATCAACTATATTAAAAATCATACCTACCGAGAGGATAATATGGTTGCAGATGGTCTGACCAATAATGGGGTTGAGAAAAACATGACCTAGTTGGGGGAGAATCCGGACAACTGGCTTCCCCTCGATGTGAAAGATAATAATTTGATAGCCTCTTTTAGACTCATGTAATCTATACATTATTGAATAAAATTTTATTTGTTAATTTGACCAAACATCGACCTACTTTTAAAAAAATTTCCTAATGAGGGTTGGAAAAACACATACTTTCAAGGATTTCATACCTAAAAAATTAATGGAAGGCCAATTCTATCTTAATAATTATGTATGGGATTCATTGTTTTATTATATATAATATTTATGTTGTTTTAAAATTTTAATATATTGTTAAGATTTATTTATTTTTATACAATTAATAAAAAATATTGGATAATAATTTAATTAATTATCCATCAATTTAAATTTCTTCAATTAACAACAATTTTTTTCTGTGATTGATTCCTTTAATACATAAAATAAATAATTAAAATATAGAAATAAATAAATGAAGTATATGAAATGATCTTTAGATTTATATAATCGTAGATTTAATTAAGGGAAATTATATAATCCTATGACCTAGTGGAAGTCACTTCTATTTCTAGTATGGGCACGGGTTACAATATTCCCTCTATCTACAAGTGTATCACCAGTGTTGGCATAATAATGAGTCCATCTTGAAAAAACACTACATTCCATGGGAAACTCAATTAATTACATTTCATTATAACTCAAACAAAGGAAAGGGGAATGAATGTATTAGTTAAATGGGATTATATAAATAACCATCGACACACATGTACTAGATAATAATGGATGGAGGGATGACACATAATCCTTCATTTTAATGTAATATTAAATAATTTGAAACCCATGAAATAAAATAAATTGAATAAATTACAACACATATATATATCCTATTCCCGGATATTATGAGTAGTTCTTGATACAAATACATAATAAATATCATTATAACATTCATTTTGTCATTATTGAGACAAATATATATAAATTTATATATATTAATTATTTAAATAATTCATTTTTCTGCTAATGATAAATAAAACCGAATTAGTGATACTGTTATTTTATTGAATTAAAAGAAAATAAAAAGAATATACAATAATGGAATATTTTTTACCATAAGTTAATTAATAATTAATAATTAATTAAAAATATTATTAAATATTCAGTCACAGAATGGTGTTTCAATCAATAAGGTAGTATTTTAATACAACAATGTTTTAAATTTAATGTGATTTTTTTCAATTTTTTAATTGGAAAATCAATGAAATTTACTATTTATTTTAAAATTATGTTACTCTATGGTTAAATATCTATTTAATATGAATGTGGATTATATGTGATGAGTTGGCTAGATAACACCAAATTATCGTGCCAACAACTCCATGTATCCACTTTCTGTGTGCCCAATATTCTCAGTGTGTATATCAAATGCAGGAAGTGATGAACTACACACAATATAGAGTATATAGACACAATATATCTCATAAATTATATTTTTTTCAGTCTCAAATGGCTTTAATTTGAATTATTAATAAAAATTAGATTTACATTGATAACTCGTGTAAACTAAATGACATTTTCACTCATACACCTTATGTATTTTGACTATAGTTTTCCATGTTGTCCAAAAAAACATTGAATACACAACATTTAATTACTAAGTGGATTAATTTATATCCCTTATTACATCTAGATATATTTAATTAGGATACATGACATTTACACTTGAGAACAAGCTGTGTAACATGGTCTTAGGAGCATAAAATTTGGCAGTTCGATTTAGCATCTTTGGTCATTCTTCATCTTTTGTCAGTACATTATTAGAATGAAAAAACATAACCTACATGAATATTATTTAAAATTATGTCAATTAAAATCATAATATTAAATTAAAAACATTAAATTATAATCTAACAACAATTGTAAATAGATAAATAATAAAAAATTATAAATTTTAATGTGACACTTATGATGCAACTCTTTGGTTCGAAGCGCAACAAAATAATGGGATGATATGAGATATAATAAAATTTAACGTAATATTTATGTTTCAAAAAACCATTAGTGTGGATATTTATTATAAAATATATAATTAATTAATATATATCATATGAAATAATTTACCCGATAAAAAGATATCACTTCATTGATAGTGGTTCATCATTCAAAAATTCCCTTTCAAATTGCCTATTGTTAACTTGTGAATATCCAATGATAAATTCTCACTTATTTTGTTACGTGTTTCCAACTAAAATTTGTGCAACAAAAATCAATATTTGGTTCATATCATGTGAAACAGAATGTCATCCGATGTTCATTATTGAGTGGTAAAGAGATGGAGGATCCAATAGAGAATTCATTGTGTACAATAATTATCATTTTCGTGAATACTTACATAATATAAATAATGACATAAATATAGATTTAGAGTTTAGGATTGAATATTTTTCATTACATTTTATTCAGTACATGATATTAAAACTTTTAATAAACCCCTTTTCAAAGAATAAAAATAATATTATTATTTTTATGACATGAGCAATCTTACGTAAATGATAAATAATATTTATCATCTTGTAAATAATTATTATAACCAAACAAGGTCTTGAACTATTTGAAATCTTACGTATTTATTAATGACACATATAATCATATTATTCATTAATATATATTTTTTAACATAACGATGAATAAATATGAATTTTTTATTCAATAAAATAAATAAATTTATTTTAATTCATATATTGGAGAATAAAAATTTATTTATATTATATGATAAATAAAAAATTTATTGATTATTCCTCAATATTGAGAATAATATTTACCCAATTAAATAAATTCAGTTAGAAATTAATGGAGATCATTAGGGAAATGTCCCGACCAACCTTACCATCTAACCGATAGTATGACCGATCAGTCACATGACATCAAGCACGTCTTCTTGAATGCCAAAGGATGAAAACTAGCAGCAAGGGTATTGGGAGTTGATAATGGGGAGACTCTGCCCTCTTATTAGAGATGTGTATTATTAATAGAATATAAAAAGAAGAAAATATCAGAAGCATTATGAAAATTAATGTCAGTGGAAACATATTTTCAAATAACTAATGAATGCATGACATATTAACGATACACATCTAAATGTAGTAAATAGAAAAAAATGCATTGGAATAAAATAGAAATATAGAAAAGAAATTAAATCCCCATAGGAGATCTCCATGAGCATCCCAATATTCTACTCTGTCTATTTCTTTTAAGACTTGGTACAAGCTCGTAGAAATAACAAGGTCTGCGATCCATGGTCCTACGAAGAAGAATGGTCTACTTAGGTACGCTAGTGCAATTAGGGCCTGATTATGGTGTCATATATAAAAAATAGTAGGTCAACACCACAAGTTTCTACCCCCATCCAGAAAATATAATATATATTTTATAGTGTGCATATATGAAGTATTAAATTAAAAAATTTAATAAATAATTAACAACCATCCAAGTTCCTAAGGGACAACTGATGGTAGTACAAACATCAACCCATGGTTGGAATGTCAGATCAAGTCACTATATATATATATATTTAATTTAACGCTGGGATAGGGGAAAAATTCCTCTCGTACCATAATATATATATAAATATATTCTCCTTTGAACAATGTAAACACACCTCTTCTCTAATAGATATTATGTAAATGGAAAGGGTAAGAATTCCTCTTATCCATATGAGATTCAATAGATAGAATGAGGTAAAAATGCCTCTCATCCATATGAGCTTATAAAAATGGAACGATGTAAGAATACCTTTCATCCAAAGGATATTATGTAAATGGAACTTGGTATGAATGCCTCTAATCCATAAAAAATTATATAAAAGTATTGAGGTAAGATAGCCTCTTATCCAAAATCAATTAAAAATTGATGTAATGGGTCAATAATACCACTCATCCATATTTATTTATATTATCGGAATGAGGTATCAATGCCTCCCATACATAATCATTTATATACATGGAATGGGGTATGAATGCATCTCTTCCATAATCAGTAAACCATTAACATAATTATAAATTAATGCATACCGTAGTTCCAATTATTCCTTTCAAATAGACATACCATATTCATAATATAATAAATCTTGTTCACAATTATACATTTTGAAAGCCATCTTTTTTATTTATATTAAACATGAAAAATCCTTTTGTATCCTTCAAAATATACCATGAGACATGGACATCCCATGTATGTTTTATCTATATTGAATTCCATTTTTTGGTGGTTGTGTAAAACCCCCAAAATTCTATATATTATTTTTGAAAATTAAATGGTATTATTTGGAGACCATGCTCTGAGATGAAACGTGATTTTGAGACTTGGATTGTTTGGAATGTATTTTTGAACAATTTTAATTTTTCATTAAATAATTGTGTGTGCAGGTTTTTCTAACTAATAAAGTGGTTCATGGATCATAATCTAAGGGTAATGTTGAGCTTAGTGCATCGGGATTCAACTAGTAAGGGCCTAACATCGACTAGTACTAGTCAAATGAAAAATATAGTCTTTGGTACATTTTTAATAGAAATAAAATAACGAAAAAAGGTTATTTTATTATTTCCTGTTCATCATTACGCAGCGAATTGCCATAGATATGGTACAAAGATGAGGTGATGTTGAATCCATTAATGTACCTCCATACAGAATCATTTTGGAGATACATAATTGTGCAATTCATCTTCCTTATTTAATTAATCATGGTTTCAGGGATGAAAAAGAACCCTGGAATTCATATTAAGAACGATGAATGAATCCTTACCAACATCGAATAGTGGAGAATTAGGAAGTTGTGATGATACCTTTGGAGAATTAATCATAATTGGATATTTATGTATATTGATGAGCGATCTTCCTTAATTTATATCCTTTTCCTAGTTAGGGTTTCTAATCTGAGGGACTATTTTTTGACTTTTCATCCTTTCTAATTGAAGAAGGTAGATTAACAAAATAACTACTTAATATATGGATGAATTCTTCTTACAAGATTGGAAACTATTATGTCAAGTTTCATATCAGGAATTAAATCATGGGAATTTTAATTAAGCTTCTTTATCCTAAGGACATGAAAAATTACGATCTAACACTATCAAAGTACAATTTGATAATTTGGTGTCCTCTATGATCCACACAATCTCTCTCCATGTTCTTCATCAACAGACCCACAAGGTCACATCAGATCATTACTTGGGAGATTTAAATTGATTTTATACCCCATGAGAGATTGAAATATGGTGAGGAGGATACATAAATGAAAATGGCACCCTAAAAAACCCAAATCACAGATGAATTAGTTAATAGACCACTAGAGTAAGTTTGGTGGACCACGAAGGAGAATGTCATCGCCCTTATGGTCGTGGGCAGGAGGCAGCGTCGATCGGGAACATCATCGGTCTGATAATTTCGTGGGAAGGGCTGTGGCAAGCACTAGTTTGCATTTCATACTGGACCCCATGAAGAAGGTGGCAGCCGGCCTCAGCTGGAAATATGGATGTGTGAACCAAACAGCAACAATGTGTATGTGATGGAAACAAGACGGTTCGCATATGCGGGCTATTATAAGGGATTTAACTGGGCTAATATGTGGCATGACTAGGAAAAAATGTTTCCAAATATGTTGGACCATGCTATAAAATATGGACCATCTCACTGGGCTACCTGACGGGCTTGACCCGCGGCTAAATTAGGCATGATCCAATAAGGCCCAATGTTCTAAGCCAATAGGCCAAGCCGAATTGGGATGGGTTGGGTCATCCAAAACTGGGCAGGTCATCTGGGAACCTAGGCCATGCTGTTTTAGGTTGGTCCCACTATGTTGGACCAGGACCAGATATAACCTGACACTATTTATTAAAACACGAAGATCATTAAGAAAAGGTGTCCAATATACAAGCCATCTGGTGGGTTGGGACACTTGAGATGAGACGACCCTTTGGGGATAAAATATGTGAGATTTTATGGATGTTGATACATTACTGGTGGCTTGAGGTGTAGATTCTCCCAAAATCAAACGCACTATGAGGGAGAATACTACGATTAGATATGAAATGAATCATATGACGAGTGGACCTCGGTGGTCCAATAGATGAGAAGACCACAGTGGTTCACCAACTGAGCAGACCTCAGTGGTTTGGAAGCTGAGTGGGCCATATTGGTCTAATATATCATTAGACCTCAGTGGTCCATTAACTGATCAGGAATCAGTGGTCTAGTAGCTGATCCGACCTCAGTGGTCTTTTAGGATAAAAGACCTAGAGTTCTAGTAAATAAGTGGACCTCATTGTTCTTGTATCCAAACAAACCATATTGACTCATTAGTGATGAGTCTCTCTACAGTACAATATGATTCAACTTAATGACTGAAAAACATAACTTTTATACATTGAGTTATACCTATTTTGAGTTGTATTTTATTTCTAGATTTTCTTTTTGGTCATTACATTATTATTTGGGGTTCCTAATCTATATTATATTACTCACCCATGAATGGGCATCACCCACAGGTGTTGTGTCTTGTGTAGGTGATTGATGCTTAAACTATGATCTTGGTGGTCAGGGACTAGGTGGTGCTTAGTGATATGGGACAAACCAGTGTACTTCAATATCTATAAGAAGCCACCCTTCACCTACCATTCAGGTAGGGTCTCAAGTAGGCAGATCATAGTAGTTGTACTTTCTTTTGTGGTTGTGGCCCTATATTATGGAACCATTTTACTTTCAGTTTGTACTAAACTCTCAAGAGTTGTCTATGTAATCAATTTTGTTTACATTGTGTTTACATTACATAGTTTGAGCTTTTTTTGTTTGTACATGTTTTAAGGAAATGCCTTCCCATTTTTTGGATATTCTTACTTGGTTATAGTCTATATCCCCGGTTCTATAAAAAGGTGGGCTTGGAGTAGTAACGATGCATGCCCGGGAGGATGGGTCGTGATAGTACGGTATTATAAGGGCAATATATTATAGCAGAAGATCTAAGAGTCTGTAATTTTTTTTGAGAAATATTTTTATGTGTTTTGAGTTTGTATTTCAGGCCAGGAAGTACAGTGTTTGAGTTATGGTTTGTGTATCCATACACGAGGACCTTGAATTATGAATTCTGACCCGGTACTTGAAAAAACATGTTACATGCATCTTCGAATGTTTCTCATGATATTTCTGAGTCAATGTCAGCAAACTAGGTATATTCTATTAATATTGATTCATCTTGATTTCTTCCAGGATGGCTCCATGTAGCCAACCTATAGAGACCCAAATCTTGACGTACATGGACATTACATTACTTTTGTGGAATTCTTAGTACATAACAAAAACAGACACACAAGGACCATAATAGTTTAGTGTCTTTGGAAACATGGAACGTAATCTTCTAATAATGGTGAAGGATGTTCAACATCTCCCATAAAGATATTCCCCCTTTTTATTCCTAAAACCTTTCTTTATATCCTGGGGAAAAGAAAACATAAAAAGGGTGAGCTCAAATTCATAGTAAGGTTAATCATGGAGAAAATAAAATATTCCATATACATTTGAATATAAAAACATGAAAATAATGTTTAAACCTCGAAATCTTGAGCAATGACATAAAACATGATAGTACGTAAGTCATAGATCAAAATAGAACATCAATCACGATAAAATAGCTTGTAAATAAAACTTGTAATTGTGGAAAAACAATAAGCACATGATATGATTTCCATAGTAGACAATGAATTTTTTCCAAGACCATATTAGTGGACAAAGTCCCTTTCTGAATCGAGTTCACTCCTCGTTCCAGTCCTATATTACTGAACCAGATTAACTTATCATTCCAGCCATGTTTATCTCCTGAGATATAAATCTTTACCCAATGCATTGGAGGGAGATATAGGTCTCACCATCTCATAATGAAATCATTCTTACTTGTGCCACAAAATAAACATACATCATTCATAATAACCAAATAAATAAAATGGGTTTCATAAACATCATCCCATCATCACATAATCCATATAAAAGAAATGGATATCATTTCATAATAAGAAAAGTGATATCATAGAGACATTATACTTGAAACATACACATATAAAATTATTTCATCTTAGATGGAAAATGGTTTTGATAAAATAGTTGAAATGAATTCTTGAGGAAAATATCGTTTATTCTTCAAAATCATTTTCTTTTCACAAAATGCCATGCACTTTCAAAATAAAATGTTTTTTTAGAAAATAATCATGCAAACATGTAGAGTAATATTTATGAAAATGAGGCGTTATGAAACCATAAATATCCATTCATGCTGTATAAGTTAAAAATAACATTCTTCTCGTACTTTTTTCATAAAAGTCAAAAAGTACATCGTATGGTAAACAAACGAAAGATTCCTTAAAAACTTTGTGGTAAAAGTCAAAAAGGGTAAAAATGAATTTAAACATACATGGAATAATAATATCATTTTATGAAAACATTTTTAGAAAACATGGACATGGATGATAATCATAACCCCGGTAAATACTTACGAATAAACAATCTCGGATAAGAATGAGATTGGAATAATTATCCCTTACCTTAGGTCCGATATGCTTCGTACATATCTGAAACTCCTGTATAGTGATTTAAATATTGTTATTGAATTATTACAAAATCATATTCATTGTTATGATATCATATATGTTTCACTTATGACTTTATATTACCCGTTCTTTTGTAAGTTCCATGTTAAAGAATCGTTTTGGGTAAAATCGTTTTATTTATCGTACATGTTTGGACTTGTTGTTCTTGATATTATTAATTATATCCTGATTTACTTAATTACAGAATGTAAAATATAATTTATATGTAATATATATTCCACATATACATATATATATGATAGATCGATAAATGGAATGAAATAGATCGTTCATGGAGACGGTAGGCCATACGTACGCATGAACTCTGTTTTCGTTTCCTTATTGAATTGAATGGAATTAAGTAGATAAAATACATATATATATATATATATATATATACATAAATACATTATCATTATTATGTCATATATTTCATGATTACTTATTATATATAATTTATAATCATTCATGAATGGTTAACATAGAGAATGAATCTCATCGCGTCGTGGAGACGGTAGTCCGTACGTACGCACGAGCGATGATATCATTCTCATGATCATGGAATTGTATTGAAGTGTATGTAACTTATTTTAGAATAAATATTAATTTAAAATAATAATATATAGTTATTTATTTACACCAGTATACCCATCTATGTAAGGTGGTGGTCGAAAACAGATTACACCACGGCGTGGAGACGGTATTCCGTACGTACGCACGCGCGGTGATTTCATTTTCCGTAGGATGGATAGATGTTGAAATATGGTTGTTTCATACATATAACAACATATAAGTTTATGAGTGAAACTGATGTTATTACTTCATAATGAGATAACTAAAGAAGAATAAGTATAAGAAGAAATAATGTGGAAAGAATCGGTAACGAACATTACCTCCTCTTTGAAACGCCTCTTCTTAACCTCCTCTTAGGGCACTAAAGATGATCTTTTAAGAAGACCAGAACCTCTAGGATGTATCTAGGGAAGTGGAGAAGATAACTTGGCAGGGGTTATCCGTGCTTGAAGGCTCAATGTGGTGTGAGGAGGAGAGGGACGAGGTGCCCTTTTTAGAAGGGAGGAGAGGGGAAACTTAGGAAAAACATAAAATATTATTTTATAATAAATTCATATTCTTAGCTTCGAATTGATTTATTTCATAGATAAGGTGTTGATGGGTCGAAATACTCTCATAAAATATATTTTATAAAAGTTTAGGTTACTATTCTAAACTTATCATTTTGATTTAACACTAAGTTAAATAATTTTACTTTTACTGTGTCTTCTTGTTTTCTTACACTATATGGTTAATAAACTTACTATAACAAGGAAAACGAACCCCACGTAGTTTATTATTAATATATATAACCTTATCTACGTCATTTGGACAAACCATAGATTTTTAGGAATAAAATAACAATTTATAATATAATATTTGTTTTAAAAACTATTTTATGTCAATTTTGACACTATTTGGTAATTTAGTTTTTTTGAAAATTATAACAGAATGATTAGTTTGAAAAAATTTAATTAAATAAATAATAACATTTCATATTAACCTATAAAATTAGTGGAATTCATAAAAAGTCTAAAATTACATTTAATTGGGTATTTATAACCTCAATTATGTCAATATTTCATTAATGAGATAATTACTACATCATCATTGTGTCATAAATAAAATAACTTATTTAATGTTTAAAAATTATGAATAAAATACCATTATGTATAAAATCTTTTTAGCTTTCTAATGAAAATTTTTAGTCGAATTGATCTTATGTATAACCCTATCTTAAAAAAATTTTAGTTATTAAACTTTGATTTTCACTATTTTTACTATTCTTTAAATAAAATAAAATTAAATGTCCAAATCTAATCCAATTGGGCCTAAATGGTCAAAGTTTATTCCTAAGGTTGTTCTTGGTCATATTATACTTATCCAATAGAATTAGAGTAATATTAATATCATTTTTACCCTTAATTACACTATTTACTTTTAACTGTGGTAAAAGTAAAAAGTTACTATTCACCAAAAATTATTTTCATCACATTGAACCATATTTTAGTCCTTGATATTAACTGGGTCTCTTGGATTTTCGAAATTCAATTCACAGAAGTGGTGAAATTTCATTTAAATGAAAAATTCAGTTTATTAACGACCACTAAGTGGTTTCAGTATTCATCGAAAATGGATGTTTTTCAGAAAAATACCAAAAATTCGGCCTAAGCATTATTTGATATTCCAAATTTAAAATTGATGTCTATTTTTCCAATTTAAAAACATAAAAGTGTCATTAATTAATTTTAAAATTATTTCGCGTTATCAAAACAAATAGCGTGTTTTTAAGAAACAAAAACTATCAAATGATTTATACTTGTTTATATTCAATTTCAAAGTGAAATTAATTCCAATGAACAAAATTGGATAAAATGGTAAAAATATATTCTAATTAAACTTTAAAACCAATTAGAAAGATAATCTAACCGTATAAATTATTTCAATGAAAATATTTTTTTTAATTAAAATATACCGTCTTTTTATTATTCATTAAAATATGAAAGTTATCAGAATAATATGAAAATTTTATCCAAAGTAAATTTTTATATCATGATTCTAAAGAATAATTTTATTTTATCAAATTGAACTTATAGAAATTTCAAAAACAAAATTTAAGGTTGGTGCACCTTCAAAAGGCAGGAAAAGTGCAATTTTTTAAAAATATATATTTTACAAGAAAAATTTATTTTGTTCCCATTCCATATTCTAGAAAATGTGTAAGATGAATAATAATGTTATAAAATTCAAAATATAGTTAATACTATTCATAAAGGCTAGTCCATTATAATATTATAACAATATATCGTTGTTTAGTGAAACCTGTTATTGCGTACTGCACACGCTATCTAGGTAGGTCGCGGTTGCGTATAATTCAAGCCAAGAATAGTGTTGTGTATACTGCAAGCTAATGCGGTGTTGCTTATAGTACAAGATAATCTTGGTGTAGTGTATAATAGAATATCAAAGAAATTAAAAATAATATATCTCATAAAATCTCGGGGAGTTACATTCTACCCCCCTTAAAATGAATTTTGTCCTCAAAATTCTTCGGGGTTATAAATCGTTTACTATCATAAAAAGGAATACTAAATATTAATTTTAAAAACTAAAGTAATAAATGTAACGATTGCCCAAAGTAACTCATCACTGGGTTTCCATATAGGAGAACATAGGTGAAAATATGGATATGGAAGAAAAATCTAACCTTCAAGTTCTGATGGAGGGTGGTAGAGAACCTGACTATGAAAAGGCCATCAATCACAAAGCCATAAATTTGTGATGATCTAAGGTACCATTTGATTCATCGGATATAAGAGCACTAGGAAAACATTTTTGTTTTTCAATATCATTTCCCTAAAGTTCACAATTTTGAATTAGTATAAATACATTCTTGATTTATGTACAATCTCAATGTTGTTCGTGCTTTGAACAATTTCCACTTCATCTCTTAAAGAAATGAAGTTGAATTTGTTATTCGTGAAGTGTTAATAGATCATGTGATAGAATGATGGGCCATTCCATCTGTTTCAAAAAAAAGGTTTGAAAAAGTTATCAAATATACATATGTCCATATATGGTGAGGTTACTCATATATGATTCCAAAAATGAACTTATACATCATATATCATACCGATTAATAAAATAAAACTTGTTTCTACTTACCAGGGACTTCCTGTAGGCCAGTGGTAGGAGATAAAGGCCAGTGGCACTTCATTTTTGGGTTCGATTCCCACAGCCTTGTCTGACACTATGGGATGTCTCCCATCCTGTAGGTTGTCCTTTTTCTAAAACTACATTAATATAACATCCCATCAATAATATCGAAAAAATTTCTATCCTTAAACAGTACTAACTTATGTCCAACATAATCCATTCCAATATTTAGGCTTATCTAAAAAAATTCGGTCCAAGCTCACAGTATAAAGAAAATGATTACTTGAAATGTCACATAACAATTGTGTGAATTCCATCATTTATCCCCTATATATCATAAGATATATCTTGTTGGTCAAATTACAAACATGTGAATACCTTAATCATGTATTCTCATGAAGAATGAATACCCATTGAACCTTAGTGAAAACATGAATGTTTTTAAATTTTAACACTTTCCATATACCAAAATCCCAAAAATTATATATAATCAAACCATAATATCACTTAGTCATTATATCAGTCATGAGATCATGAATACAATCAAACATCTCATTATCTTCATATCCCTTCATTATTCTCATATCATATACAATCCAAAAATATCTGAATAACATTTCATGGTTACTGGTACCATTCAACATATACATTCAAATACTTTAGGAAAAACTATAGTGTAACAATCCTTAGATGATTCTTTATTCCATAGTACCATTAACTATGCAACATAACTCTTGATAAACATACAACCATTCCACTACCTTCTTAAACAACGGACTGAGCTTCAACACTTCTTTCATCTCATATATCATTTGTAGTCTCCTCATCATCATCCACAAAAATACTACCCATATGACCATGCGGATTTTCTTCATGAGATTTTCCATTAGGGCATTGGTTTGCATAATGCCCGTACATTCCACATTTAAAACAATTAACCATTTTTGATGTCTTACAAATACCATTATCCTTGTCCATGGTTTAACTAAACCTTTTCATTTGCAATTACTAGCTTTGTGTCCTTCTTTTCCACACCCAAAGAATCTTCTAGTTCTTTTGAAACATTCTCCATGATTCCTCTTCTCACATGATTTACATGAGGTGAATTGAACTTTCTTTCCTCTATGATCATCAAAAAATTCCATCTTTCTCTTATTAGCTGAGTCAGGAAACATACCAAAGTTATGATTATTGATCATATTATGAGATTCCTGATAAGGCATAATAACTATATGTGGACCTCCAGATCCAATTTCATTTGGTTTCTCATGAAGAATTCAATTGTCCATCATATCCTCTATTATCGTGAATCTTCCTGTTTCCAGCCATTTTCTAAAACCCAAAAATAACAGTCTGAGTGGAAAATATCATGATAGGAAAACAACATAATAAAGGGCGAGTACCTTCAATATCTAACATCATAGGTTTAATTCTAAGAACTTTATCACAATTCTAGGAATATAACATATATGTATACTTAACCTTAGGGACATCCCTATATATACCTTAGAAATATCTCTAGGGATCTCACTAAAGTTTTCACATCCTCGTTTCCAATGGTTAACTAAACCTTTCCTATGATACCAACTGTAGAGACCCAAAGCTTGACATACATGAACATTACATTACTTTTGCGGAATACTTTTTACATAACAAAAATAGACACACAAGGACCATAATAGTTTAGTGTATTTGGAAACTTGTAACGTAATCTTATAATCGTGGTGAAAGATCTTCAACATCTCCCATAAAGATAATCCCCTTTTTTTCTTACCAAAAACCTTTCTTTATATCCTAGGGAAAATAAAACATTAAAAGTGTGAGCTCAAATGTCCAGTAAGGGTAAGAATGGAGAAAATAAAACAAACCATATACATTTGAATATTAAAACATGAACATAATGTTTAAACATCGAAATCTTGAGCAATGACATAAAACATGGAAGTACGTAAGGAATAGATCAAAATAAAACATCAATCATGATATAATAGCTTGTAAATAAAACTTATAATTATGGCAGAACATTAAGCACATGATATGATTACCATAGTAGCCAAGTCATTTCTTCCAAGACCATCATAGTGGACAAAGTCCCTTTCTAAATCGAGTTCACTCCTCGTTCTAGTCCTGTATTACTGAACAAGATTAACTTACCTTTCCAGCCATGTCTATCTCATGAGATATAAATCATTACCCAAAGCATTGGAGGGAGAAATAGGTCCCACCCATCTCATAATGAAATCATTCTTACTTGTGCCACAAAATAATCATACATCATTCATAATAACCCAATAAATAAAATGGGTTTCATAAAAATCATCCCATCATCATATAATCCATATAAAAGAAATGGATATCATTTCATAATAATAAAAGTGAAACCATGTAAATCATAGAGACATTATACTTGAAACATTCACAGATAAAATAATGTCATCTTAGATGGAAAATGTTTTCGATAAAACACTTGAAATGAATTCTTGAAGAAAATATCCTTTCTTTATCAAAATCATTTTATTTTCACAAAATTCCATGCACTTTTAAAATAAAAGGGGTTTTTTGAAAATAATAATTCAAACTTGTAGAGGAAGCATTATGAAAATGAGGCATTATGAAACTGTAAAAATCCATTCATTCCATATAAGTTAAAAATAACATTCTTCTCGTACTTTTGTCGGAAAAGTCAAAAAGTACCTCGTATGGTAAACAAAAGAAAGATTCCTTCCAAACCTTTTTGTAAAAGTAAAAAAGGATAAAAATGACTTTAAACATACATGGAAGAATAATAACATTTTATGTAAACATTTCTAGAAATCATGGATGTGGATGATAAGCATAACCCTAGTAAATACTTACGAATAAACAATCTTGGATAAGAATGAGATTGGAATAATTATCCCTTACATTAGGTCCGATATGCTTCATACGTATCCGAACCTGCTGTATAATTATTTAAATAATGTCATTGACTTATTACAGAATCATATTCATTGTTATGATATCATATATATTTCACTTATGACTTTATATTACCAGTTCTTTGGTATGTTCCATGTTAAAGCACCGTTTTGGGTAAAATCATTTTATTTATCTTACATGATGGGACTTGTTGTTCTTGATATTATTACTTATATCCGGATTTACTTAATTATAGAATTTAAAATATTATTTATATGTAATATATATTCATCATATACATATATATATATATATATGATATATCGATAAATTGAATGAAATACACCGTTCATGGAGACGGTAGGCCGTACGTACGCATGAACGCTATTTTCGTTTCCTTATTTAATTGAATGGAATTAAGTAGATGGCATACATATATATATATACAAAAATCCAGTTTCATTATTATTTCATATATTTTATGATTAATTATTATATATGCTTTATAATCATTCATTAATTGTTTACATGGAGAATTAATTTAATCGCGTCATGGAGATGGTAGTCCGTACATACGCACGAGCGATGATATCATTCCCATGATCATGGAACTATATTGAAGTGTATGTATAATATTTCAGAATCAATATAACTTTAAAATAATCATATATATTTATTTATTTACACCATTATACCCATCCAAGAAAGGTGGTTGTCGAAAACAGATTACACCACGGCGTGGAGACGGTATTCTGTACGTACGCACGCGTGGTGATTTTGTTTTCCATAGGATGGATAGATGGTGAAATAGGGTTGTTTCATATAAATGATAACATATCAGTATATTAGTGACACCAATGTTATTAATTCATAATGAAACAACTAAAGAAGAAGAATTAGAAAAAGAAATAAATTTGAAAGAATCGGTAACAGACATTACCTCTTCATGGAAGCGCCTCTTCTTAACCTCATCTTAGGGCACTAAAGATGGACTTTTAAGAATACCAGAACCTCTATGATGTTTCTATGGAAGTGGAGAATTGAAATTGGTAGGTGTTGTAAGAGCTTGAAGGCTGAATGTGTTGTGAGGAGGAGAGGGAGGAGGTTCCCATTTATAGTGGAGGAGAGGGGAACCTTAGGAAAAACTTAAAATATTATTTTATTATAAAGTCATATTCGGTTATTAATAGATCCAAATTGATATATTTAGTAGATAAGGTGAAGATGGGTCAAAATACTCTCATATAATAAATTTTAGACATGTTTAGGTTACTATTTTAACCTTATCATTTGGATTTAACTCTAAGTTAAATAATTTTACTTTTGCTGCGTCTTCTTGTTTTCTTACACTATAAGGTTAATAAACATACTATAACAAGACAAATGAACTGAAAGATGTTTATTATTAATATATATAACCTTATATAAGTCATTTGGATGATCTTTAGATTTTTAGGAATAAAATAACAATTAATAATATAATATTTGTTTTAAAAACTATTTTAGGTCAATTTTGACACTATTTGGTAATTGATTTTTTGTAAAAATATTAACCGAATGATGAGTTTGAAAAAAGTTAATTAAATGAATAATAACATGTCATATTAACCTATGAAATTATTTTAATTCATAAAATGTCTCAAATTTAATTTATGAGGGTATTTATAACATCAATTATGTCAATATTTCATTAATGAGATAATTACTGCATCATCATTATGTCATAAATAAATTAAATTATTTAATGTCTAAAAATAATAAATAAATAAAAATTATGTAGTAAATCTTTTTAGCTTTCTAATTAATATTTATAGTCGAATTTATCTTATGTATAACCCTATATTATAAATGTGTTAGTTATTAAACTTTGATTTTAACTATTTTAACTATACTTTAAATAAAATAATATTAAATGTACTAATGTAATCCAAGTGGGCCGAAATGGTAAAATTTTATTCCTAAGCTTGTTTTTGGTCGAATTATACTTATCCAATAGAATTAGGTTAATATTAATATCACTTTTACACTTAATTACCCTATTTACTTTTAATCGTGGTAAAAGTAAAAACTTAATATTCACCAAATAATATTTTCATCTCATTGAACCTCATTTTAGTCCTTAATATTAATCGTGTCTCCCGAATTTTAGAAAGTCAATTCACAGACGTGGTAAAATTTTATTTAAATGAAAAAATTCATCATTTTAACTACCACTATGTGGTTTCACTATTTATCGAAAATTGGAGTTTTTCGGAAAAATACCAAAAAATCAGCCTAAGCATTATTTGATATTCTCAATTAAAAAAAGACGTTTATTTTTCCAAATTCATATCATAGAAGTTTCATTAATTAATTTTAAAATTAATTCATGTTATCAAAATAAATATCATGTTTTTAAGAAACAAAAACTATCAAAAGATTCATAGTTGTTAATATCCAATTTCAAAGTGAAATTAATTCCAATGAATAACATTGGATTAAATGGTAAAAATATATTATAATTAAACTTTAAAACCAATTAAAAATATAATATATCCATATAAATTATTGTGATGAAAAAATTTATTTTTTATTAAAATATAGCTTGTTTTTACTATTTATTAAAATATGAAAGTTATCAGAATAATATGAAAATTTTATTCAAAGTAAATTTTTATATCCTGATTCCAAAGAAGAATTTTATTTTGTCAAATTTAACTTATAGACATGTCAAAAACAATATTTAAGGCGGGTGTGTCATCAAAAGGTGTGAAAACCGCTATTTTTTAAAAATACATATTTTACAAGAAAAATTTATTTTGTTCTCATACCATATTCTAGAAAATGTGTAAGATGAATAATAATTTTATAAAACTAAAAATGTAGTTAATAATATTCATAATGGTTAGTACATAATAATATTATAACAATATATCGTTGTTTAGTGAAACAGGGAATTTCGTACTACGCATGCTATCTAGGTAGGCAATGATTGCATGTAATGCAGGCCAAGAATAGTGTTGTGTATACTGCAAGCTAATGTGGTGTTGCGTATAGTACAAGATAATCTTGGTGTAGTGTAAAATAAAAGATCAAAGAAATTAAAAATAATATATCTCATAAAATCTTGGGGTGTTACGCAACCAGACAAGATTCTGGTATGTGGCAATGATGATTGTCGAATGAGTGATAAGGATTCAGTATAGGGAATGTTTCCTGAGATGGCGCATTTGGGCAGTGTCCCCAATTTACCACCACCCATTGAATAATAGTTACTACGCGCATTTCCGGTAGATATATCATGTATGCTTACTTCCTTACATGAATTATAGAGAGAGAGACCTCCCTAGTTTAGGGATAGAAAGTTCCTCTGGATTTAGAGGTGCTACTAGAGTTGGTGATGCGAGTCTACTGCATAGTGAGTATGAAAGTTTACCAGATGGTGGTTCTAATTACAAACATTTTACAGGGCTTGATATGGAGATGATGGTGTTTGAGAATCTAGATATAAGAAGAGGCGAACCTCACCTGGTCTGTCTTTGAGTGAATTCTAAGGGATAAGTTCATCCCCACAACATTTCTATTAGTGTGCATACAAGAGATGCTTCACCTACAAAAAGGTAGTCTGGCAGTGGCTGAGTACTTTATGAGGTTCATAGACCACTCTCTTCACTCTACAGAAATGGTAAGTGGCCCTTTCTTTAGATCATGGACTTTTGAGAAGGATCTCCGATTGAAGATCCGGACATTAATGGTTTTCCTCCGCATCCCTACACAGGCTGGGGTGCTGGGGCGAGGACTACTAGTGAATACCTTCCTCGAAGAGTCGGAACTGATGGTGGGAGCTAACATCAGGAGAATGGTGGTCTAGTTATCCATGGTGATCATCTCACAAAAGAAGTAGATGCCCAAGTGGTGCAGACCATTCAGAGTATGACCCCAGGAATCAGGGTTAGTAAAATGAGGCACCCAGCGTAGAGGGAGTCATCAGAGGAGAAGAGTATTCTACACGTGCAGTAGGCATGGGTACTTGTCTTGGGATTTCTTGACTCACATTGTATTGGAACGAAAAAAGGCTGAGGGATTTCCAAGGCCTTGATAGTGACAGGATCATGGGGGTCTTCCAGGCAGCATATGTGGATGAGTAGTGGGGTGAGCGGTATAAGGTGGGTATATGTACGAGGTACTACCACCACCGCCTCTAGGAGGTCCCACATGAGCTCCAGGAGTAGGTGGATAGGGGTGGGCTCAACATTAGGTGATAAAGTCCTACGGTCCCTACATCCCATAGATGATATATGTTACAATCTGTGACATCTCCACATTAGAGGTAGTTCTTATAGATTGATTTTCCAATCACTCATTTCTGACCGCAGAGCTTTTTTTCAGCTCTAAGATTCCATTCGAGCCATTGGCTCCATCATTACGATTAATGAATCCTATGAGAGGGTATTCGATAATCATACACCGGTTCCGATAGCGTGAGATTACACATGGAGGTGAGAGATTCAGCTAGGATCATCATGTAGTGGCATTGAGTCCTTACGACATCATTTATGGAATGGACTGGAAATCAAACGTTTATTATCAGATCGACTATTTTAGATGCACAATGCGGTGTGTCCACAAATATGGGAACCTGATTTCTTTTATTAGTGAGAAGGAAAACATAGTAATGTGGGATGGACTCGCACATATTATGGTGTTGTCGATCACTAATCATTTGTCTAGAACGGCCCATGATGCAGTGTCTGATAGGTGTACACGGTTTCTTATAGTGGTGGTTGAGTACAATAAAGAATTTATAGTGTTTTTTCATGCACTACATCATTAAATAGATGTAGACATATGCATTTATATGTACCCCGATACGACACTGATATCTATACAGGCATATAGGATGTCTCATGTTGAGCTCTGGGTGTTGTTGGTACATTTGGATCCCTTTTAGGTGATGGGGTCTGTATGGCCCTGTATGTCACCATGGGCTACCCCAATGTTGTTTACCAAGAATGAAGACAATCGATTGAGGTTATACATGGACATCCACCACCTGAATTAGGTTCCTATGAGGAATAAGTATCCACTACCAAGGATTGACGACCACGTCAATGTTCTTAAGGGAGCTAGATGGTTATAAATAATAAGACATAGATCTGGCTATCACCATATTCGAGTACGAGATGAGGACATATTGAAGATAGATTTTTTATATATCTACAACTATTATGATAACATATTGATACCGTTTGGTGTGAAAAATTCCCCAAAAGTGTTCATAAGACACATGAAAATGATATTCATGTACCACATAGACCACTTTGTAGTGGTAATCACTGATGATATCTTAGTGTATTCAACATCTGATGAGGAGCACACAATACACCTATGGATGGATATTGACACACTTGGCGAGTAGTAGCTTTACCGAAAGCTCTCAATGTGTGAGTTCAAAATAATAAAGGTCCACTTCTTGCGACATGTTATCTTAGAGGTTGGATTTTTTGATGATCTAGTGAATATTGATGTGATTATTGCTTAAGAGCCACCCAAAATCATTACAGAGGTGTAGAGTTTTCTTGGGTTGGATTGGTAATAATAGAGTTTTGTACCCGAATTCACTAGGGTGGTTGTACCCTTGAAGACATTGATGAAGAAGGGAAAACCATTTTTGTGGATAAAAAAATTCTAGAAGAGTGTTCAACATATGAGATAGAGCTTGAAGAGTGCTCTTATCTTGAGGTTCCAAGAGGAGGGAACTGACTATGTGGTTTTTTATGACACACTATGAATCGATCTTGGTTGTGTTTGGATGTATGGGAATGTAGTGAATAATTATGGATCAATACAACTGAGAGCACATGAGAAGAACTATTTGACTCATGATCATGAGTTTTCTACGGTAGTCTTTTCACTAAACATATTGAGAAACTACCTTATGGTGGGATGAATCATCATTTACACTGACCACAAGAGTATCATGTATATCAAATCTCAGAATGAGCTAAATTTGAGATAGCTACATTGGCTAGAGTTCCTCTAGGAATATTAATTCAAGATAGTCAATACACCCAGGTAGGATAACATTATGGAAGATTCTCTCATTAGGATATAGAGGTCTCAAATACTGGTCAGCGTTATGCTAGATTGACCCATGGGAGTTAGCACTAAAGGGTTCAAAGATGGTATAGGCTACCACTGAGAAGGTGTAGGTCATCTGAAACATGATTAAGACTACATTTTTTTGATATAAATCCCATGATAATAGGAAATGAAGTCCCTTGGAGTTATAGGTGGTGAAGATGTATTCATACGGCTCTCTATCCAATGAGGGATACCTAGATTTGGCTAGGGAGAAAGATAAATATGATGTTCATTAAGATTTTCTTGATTATACATAGAGTGGTTGAGGTGTCATACAACATGGATCTACCAACATATTTATAGAGGGTTCACAAAAACTTTCATGTATCCCAATAGAGGAGATACATGGAAAACCCTTCTAATGTGATCGACCACAATGAGCTGGAGGTTGACGATGAGAAGACATTTGCAGAGTATAAAGTGGAGACAGGGTATCGACATGAGAGGACCTTTAGTGAATGGTTGATTCCACTAGTGTGTGTTCTTTGGAAGCACTGTAATCTCTAGCAGAGCACGTGGGAGTAGGAGGCTCAGATTTGTGCTCAGTACCCCAATTTTATTTATTATCCTTTTTTGGAATTAATGGATGTAATTCCCATTGGTGGGGAAAATGTAATACCTCATAATTATATATATATTTTTTTGAAGAATAAATTGGATTATTTTGAGACTAGGATCTAATATGTCACATGATTTTGAGGCATTGAGTGGATGGAATGTGTTGTTAACTATTTTTAATGTTTATTACAAAATCGTGTGAAACTATTTTTCTAACACCTAATTTATTTCCCAAATAAAAAATCAAAGGGTACAATTGAGCCTAGAGAATCGGGATTCTCCTAGGAATGGCCTAACATTGTTCATCATGGTTCGACTGAAAAAGATTTTTTTAGGACTTTTAGATGAAAAATAAAATGGCTTAAGAATAAATTTTATTATTTTCTCTTCTTCATTACATAATGAATCACCAGTGATTCTCTAAAATTACAAGGTGACACTGAATCCATTAATGAACCTCATAAATGAATTATTGTGGAAACACTGCTATGTGCAACATGTTTTTACATCATTAATTAAATATGGATTTTGGTTTTTTGAACAACATTGGAATTCCTCTCATGAACATCGATGAAAACCTCTCCAATGAAAAAAGTCAACGAATTAGTAAGTGGTGAAAATACCCTTGGATAGATAATCAGAATAAATGATATACGAATGGCAATGAATGATCTTTATCATCCAATCTTCATTTATAGGGGGATTCAAAATCAAGTTGGACTGTTGTAGTGATGAAATAATAGTGATAAGTATTCATAAGTGACTGTGGCACCCCATGAAACCTGGATGCATAGAAAAATAAGAAAAAAGACCACCAGAACGAGTCGAATGTCCCTTGGAGAAGACCACCGACACACTAGAGGTGGAGACCACAACCAGGATAAAACAAACCCCAATAGAATATCGAGTTGATGGACGCCATGGCCAGTAGGGGATGCAACATTATAGGTGGTCAGCACCGATCGAGTGTCACGTCGATTCGAGTGGTCTACGGAGTGTCATAGAATTGGTCCGCAGTGAACCATGTGTGGATAGAGGCGGCCAACCTTAGCCAGCCACATGGTGGCGTGAATTAAATGCCAGTGTGACAGCTAGGATAGACCCCTGATGACCAAACTATTCGGGCTAGGAAGATGGAGTGAATATGGCCACCGGGTGGACCAAGATGGAGGAAAACTAGCCAACCATGCGGGCCAGTACAGATAATAAATCGGGTCGATGTTCTACCTAGTTAGAATGAAACCATTCTGACTAAGTCAGACCGCACATGAGAATATTGATCGGGTCTTTGGGAGACTCAGTAGGCTAGATTAATAGCCGAACTGGGATGGGTCCTATAAGGCCCACTATGCCAGAACAAACAAAGATGACCTGGATCCAACTGAGTCAGGTCAGGCTGGCTAATTCGTGGTGGGTCAGGTGGGACCTTGAGCCTCATTGGTTTTATTCGGTCCATCCATGTCGGATCGGGTGGATGAAACAATCACATTTTACTAAAATGTATATATATTTGAGGCCACGTGTTCTATTTATGTTTCGTGTATGGTATTGGGACCCTTGTGATGAGACAGTCCATCGAGCTTACTATAAGTGAGACCTCATGGAATTTGAGATATAACTAATGGATTGATTAATAGATTCTCTCAAAATCACGAATTCTATGAGTAGGAGTCCAACGGAAGGCTGTGACATAATGGGAATGACGGGTGGAACTAGATGATCTAGTAGCCGAGAAAATGTCAGTGATTTAGTATCTGAGTGCACCTTAGTGGTCTAATTGCTGAGAGTACCTGAGTGGTCTAGTAGCTCAGTAGATCTTAGTGGTCCATTAGTGGAGAAGACCTCAGTGGTTTATTAGCCAAGTATACCGTAGTGGTCTAGTAGCCCAGTGAACCTTATTTCTCTAGTAGATGATCAGAACTCAGTGGTCTAGTAGTTCAGCAAACCTCTGTGACTCATTGGGGATATGTCCCTCAGTAGGACATGATTATTTAACTTTATGATGGGTAATATTAAATTATATAAATTGAGTTATACGTAATGTGATATTATTTTCCTTTGTGGCCTTTGATTTTTGTATTTCCTTTGTGAATTTGCGTCCCTAATTAGTACTCTATTACTCTCTCATGCACCGACATCACCTGAACATGTCGTGTCTCGTTCAGGTGATTGACACTTCGATGAAGACCGTGGTGGTCCTAGACTAGGTTGTTCTAAGAGATATGGGATGGACGTGCGTAATTCTACAATTACAGGTAGCTACCCTTAACCAACCCATTAGGTATGGTCTCGAGCGGATATTATATGAAAGTAGTACATTCCATTGTCTTTTGGTCTTGTATTTTGGCCCTTTTGTACTTTCAGATTGCACGGTACTCTCATGAGTAGTGTCAATGACTGTTTCAGTTTACTTTTTGTTTAATTTTCTCATTTTGAGTTTGTGTGTCTATACAAGGTTAAAGGTAATGCCTTCCATTTTTTGAGATATGCCTACACGGTGCTTGTCACCCACCCATGGCCTACGGAAGGTGGGTTTGGGGTAGTCAATACACTGGCCCTGGGGGATGGGTCGTGACATGTTGTTACAATATAAGACAATAATATAATGCGAGAAATTAATTGGGACCAATCCATTTAATCTGAAGTACGTCATTTAGAGTAAGATCCTTAATCATGAAATTACCATCCACATTTCTTGGACATGGAATATTAATTCAACCATTCATGTGAAAAGGTCATTCTATTCAATGGATTCCACAATAACATTTAAACTATCATGTCCAAGTCAATTTTATTACCATATCTCTTGCGCCATGTCATTTAAAGGTTAAACATGTATTGGTTCGGTGCTAAGAGGAATATGCTTAATAACGTGAATGGCCAACTCCTTTAGATGGTTCTGTATGGAATACGTTCTAAAAATTATTCATACCAAAAATAACATGAACATATAAGATGAAAATCAAGGCAAAAGAGTATAAAAACATTTGTGTCCACTTCCAACTTCTTATGATGAAGATATCTCAACTTTGATGGAGGGGTTTTATTATAAAATCATGATATTCTTATTATGATATGGATTTGTATCATAAAAAGACATATTATTCCAAAGATTAAATTCAATATGATAAAGTATAATTAATAAAGAAACTAAAGGAAACATAAATAATTCTTAAATTAAAGGGGCATGATAGGGATCCTATATTAGGGTGGAATCATTATGTCCACTAAGTTCATAATGCATTAATACTAAATGATTATTCTCCTACACTTATAATAAGAATCTTCACTTACATATAAGGTCACATAGCCTTTATGAACACATATTCATGGAAATTCACATGTGAA
The DNA here is from genome assembly GCA_963277665.1 of Viscum album. Classification (NCBI taxonomy): domain Eukaryota; kingdom Viridiplantae; phylum Streptophyta; class Magnoliopsida; order Santalales; family Viscaceae; genus Viscum; species Viscum album. The sequence continues at coordinate 494,496,869 of OY728151.1, read as the reverse complement.
AGGTGATCCTTACATAAATTCTTATATGCCTATAGTAGTCACCACTTAGCTAAATATAAATTTTCATAAATATTGATGGGAAAACCTAACCTTATACATGTATATCCACTTCCATGGATGATTATACTTCGTACATGGGAACCCAATTATATATATACTTACTAATTCATATGCATGCATGTTCGATTAGACTATAGAGACTAGAATCTTCCTCATGAAAGATCCATCAAACTATAACAAACACTAGGGTCATTAAATTAATGTGGTAATGACCAAAAACCCCACAGTTAATATACGATGAACTCAAAAACTCAAAAACTCAAAATATAAACTATGAAAAAGAGTAAAATAGAGGAAACACTTAGCATAATTCATTGGTGGTGATCCAAGACAACCTAAACCACTTTATCTTTAGTGGATGTTATTGGAACATGCAATAAGAGGTCACGAGAGACACTTTGCACACCCTTATATCAAATGAAAACTGAAAATCATTACCCCAAACTGTATGGTTTAGACTGAGCTAGGTAGTGTGATAGGATGATCGAAAATCAGTTTAGAAGGGATAAGATAAGGTAGATGATGTCTTACCATTAATGTTCATTCGATGAATCGGTGGAAATCTGGAAAAAAATAAATTGAGGAGGTGATTCCATAGAGGGGGGGATGTGTGTAGAAGGGGAGAACCCATTTGGGAATGCACGTAATAGGTTGAAAAAGAGATTGGTGAGAGATAGTTAGATAATGTTTTTTATATTTATATTTACTTTATTTTATATATTTCATATTCTTAAAAATTTTCACACCACATGGTTTGGGCTACATGGTAAGACAAACAATGCACCAACATTGGAACACCCCTCTCCTAAGATAATCCCCTCTCATGGTCTAGGCGAACTATTTTGGTAAATATGTTATTATCATACGAAATGCCACATCTCTATTAATTAAGGCCACGTAGTTACCTACAGTGGTCCGTATAGATTCAGACAAACTGTGGGCACCCTGCATCCTTTTAAAACATGGCTTTTCTGAGTCTTGTGCCAATAAAACTCCTCGAGCCACCTGAGAAACTTAACAACACTTTACATGAGTCCGAAAACATTAGTTTGAATGGTATTAACTCTCAAAATTAAATTCTGATGATCTTTTTAAAAATACACAATTTATTAATAGAAAATGTTAAAAAACATTCATATTTTATGTCTGTAGAAAATGTGGATTGTTACAACCTTCCCAACAAAGAAATTATCCTCCCTATGAAGACTTCAGAAATAATTTAACACATAACTCAACCTACAGGGGTAATGATTTATCGTTTAAATGGTCACATTTCATTCCAAAACACCCAATGTAGCATCGAGCACCCATTTAATCATTTTATGGAAGATGACACTTAATCCTCTAAAACTCGAACCAAAACTAATTTTTCAATAGAAACATCGTGACGACTCTTACTCAAGCCTGTTTACTAGAGAAATGATCATGACATCATCTCATCAGGAAACTGGCCAAAGGTAATTACCAACATAGGATTTAATATTAAAAGATGATATTCAAAACACCTATCATCTATCTCATGAATCTAATTTCACAGAATGATTCATGTTTCATAAATATACTCACAAAATTATTTTTGAAACAATAAAATAAATGATTCCCCATTGACCTCAAAGCCTATGATGAGCGAGTTGTTCATGAAACACACTAGCTAACACCAAACACACTCGTCTCCACCTGACGTCATGACGAAAATGGTCCTCTACCAATTATAACAATTAAAAAAGTAAATAATAGGTCAAGACACTATAACCGACTAAATAAAATGACCCCATGCATAGAGCGATGACATTTATTCAGCTGAACCGTGATGCAATATCCCATGGAATCATGTATTTTCAATAAACATGCCCACCAAATCTTACACTCGTCAGCTGATTCTCTATCTATAATCAAACAACTAGGGAAACCACACATCCCACATACAACTCATAAAATAACCACCCAAAAAATCCCAATGAAATTAAAGTGTTAGCACGACATATGATCAACACTCTCTTTGTGAATCTAGGATGAAGACCCGATAAGGTACACGTCCATCACATAGTAGCATTCACTAAAATGATTTTTGACAAATTCTGGTTAATCATAACCAACTACCGAAAGGAAGAAAAGTCGAACCAAAAGTGGTCGACTACAAGGAAGGGACCCATGTTGACCTTCCGATGAACTACTATTCGGACTAATCACAATGCTTTTTACCACTCGAGGAAATTTCAAAATAATTAAAACTTTTTCAATTGAGATCAACCCAATCTAATGGTGATTATCTGGGGCTGCATACACAACAAAACATAATAACATCGTGTGGTCAAGAAATCAAAGAAAGGTATTTAAAAAATTATAGTCCTAAATGTCATTCAATCATAAACATACCCTTACCCAATGAACCAGTTGGATTCATTTGATTTGGAATGGTACGTAATTACCATAAAATAAATGACACTCCCAACCATAGTAGTTTCATAGTCGCATGGAAATGTAAAATAAGATAAACTAGCTACTCCTAAGTGCACTATTAAAAAAATGAATATGTAATGTTCCAATGAGTCACACTAACTTATGTCAAAGAATATAAACAAATCCAATCCAAAAACAACACCTGAATGATACCAACTGAGAGAAAATAGTCAGTATTTAGCCAGTCACTATTGCACTAAGGGTAATTTCTTACATGATCTATCCCTCTATAAAGATCAAGCATCGACCAAAGAATTTTTTCATGCTACCATAAGTAATTGTCTCAAGAGAAAAATGATAAATCCATTTGTTAACAGATGAATGTCCATGGATATAACAAAGTCTCTCTTCTAAGGAAAAAGTTGAAGAAAATCATGCAATTATTACTCAAGGGTTTTTCACCATGGTCACAAACTGTTGTTCAATTTACAAGCCCTTTGTACTAACCACATATAAACTTTAACCCTTTTTAATTACATGAAACACTGTATTTATTTAGTAATTGATAAAAAAACTGTTTAGAAAAAAATAATCTTATGAGGGTCCCATTGTGCCAACCTCAGTTCACTGAAAAGAAACCAATAAAATTTTCTCAAATAAGAAGGTCTCAAGCACACCTATCAGGTCATATCATAAAAAAAATCCCCAAGTAACCTACTTGGGTCCAGTTATGCATGTAACTATTAACCAATTTCATTGTAGATTAAAACCAAACATCTTTCCCATAAAAATTCATTTCATACAACATCACATCATCACTTTCAATACAAGATTCCATTTCCCAGTAGATGAAGCACCCGTACACTTTATGGATTAAATTTGGATCTTGTTAATCAAAACCTAAAATCAACTCAGAATTTCACATGATAAAAAACAATGGTAAAATCATATTAATGGCCATCTACTAACCTATAATGTTCCCATACACATAACAGTTTGTAATTTTTCACTGTTTAGTCAAAACAGATTCACCTCATATTTGAAATATAGAATCTATTACATTTATACACTTTAAATAATATATATATATATATGTCTTGGTCTATATAGTTTGAATCTATGGGTTACCATTTCCATATTATAAGGAATTGATACACATTATAATAGAGATCTAGTTCTTCTTTATTCATAATATCCACATTTTAATCCCATGCATCCAATTACATATTGAAGACATCGAGAATGTGGTAAAAGATAATAAACACATATAATAATTCTTTAAAAATGGATGCATGTAATATTAACATACAAAGAATTCTAAAGAAATACAAACCATGATATACTAATCAACTATCCAAGGTAATCAAAAATTAAAGCATGAATAAAAATTACCAATCCAGGTACAAATATACAAATGTTATGGAATCACCTAATATGGAATAACACTCATCGCACAGATTCCAAATCAACAATCTACCTACATATGAAACAACATGGCATGGGATATTCGTGGAATGTGAATTTCCATTGTGCCTACAACGATGCATGTAATGTAACTCTGTTTTCATTTTTGGGGAAGGGTTAAATACTAGAAATGACATAAATCATTAGTAGTGCAAATTAAACCGGTAAGTCAAGGTGAAATCATATCAACTATGACATCAAACAAAATGAACATAAGACCCACACCAGGCCACATGGTCATTTCCTTTACGTGGGTATATCTGTCCCATGCATGGATATTAAACAAGTGCTTAGACATTTCTAATTTATTATATACCATCCAAAAATAGTAATAAAATAGGAAAGAAACGCCGCTGATATCACATTGTGACACCACAACCCAACTTACCATCAATTTGATATCCAGACCAGTGGATAACATGGCCTCAAGCGTGTATCCCCATATTCTAAAGGCTAATGACTAGTAGTGAGGATCTCATGAGGTATTAGTGGGGATACTATAACCTCTGATTAGAAATTCATAATAGTAATGAAATATACCAAGAAGACAATAGAATAAGAAATAAAAAAAATGAAAGATAGTAGAAAATAGATTCACATATAACTGATGATGCATGACATGTTAATGATATATATATATAATAAATAAACCGAACATTATTATTTATAATACAATAAAAATTCAGAAAATACTAAAAATCCTCAAAAGTGAAATCCATGAGCACCCCATGATCCATCTTGGTCCTTTTCTCCTAACTCCAGATACAAGCCCCAAGAAACAAAAATGTGTAAGGTCTTTAGTTCTATGAAAATGAAAGGTCTACTCAGGTACCATAGTATAATGGAATCCCAAGTTGGGTGTGAGATATAAATCATTTTAGTAAGAAACCACTAGTGTATTGCCTTATCTAGATAATGTAATATAAATTTAACAGAGTGTAGGTATGAAGTGATTAATTACTGGATTTAATAACTAATTAACTCTTATCCACATCCCTAAGGGACACTCGATGGTGGCACCAGATTTATCCCAGGGTTGGACTTTTTGATCATTTCATCATGTGTATATATATAAGCCTAAGTTATCATGGGGATGTGGAAAGAGGTCCTCTCTTACCATCATTTATATATATATATATATTATTATTATTATTCGTATCATGATGTAATCATGACACTTGTCAATGTGAGATTATGTAATTGTCCTGAGGTAAGAGTTCCTCTTGTCAATAGGAGACTATATAAATGGCATGAGGTAAGAATGCCTCTGGTCCATAAAAGATTATATAAATGGAATGAGGTAAGAATTCTTATTGTACGTAAGAGATTATATAAATGGAACGAGGTATCAATGCCTTTCATCTATATAAAATTATGTACATAGACTTAGGTAAGAATGCCTCTTTTCCATAAGATATTTTATAAATGTCATAGGGAAACAATGCCTCTCTTACAGAATCATTTACAAATAGATGGCATTGGGTAAGAATTCCTCCCATCCATAGTCATTTACATAGATGTATGGGATATAAATTCCTCCCATCTATAAATATTTACACAGATGGCATGGGTATTAATGCCTCTAATTGATAATTAGGAAACCTTTCACATAACTATAATATAATGCATTAGAATGTAACTCTTTTTAATTTCAAATATTCATATGATTTTCATAATATGAGAAATAATGTTAAAATTTATACTTAATGAAAACCATCTTATGTATTTCAATTAATCATTAATAAGAAATTAGTAACCTTAAAAACATACAATAAGTCATGGACATAACATGGAAGTCATTATTCACTTTCAATTCTATTTCAAGGAAGTTCTTATATTTAATCCTTTTTAATATAACTCAAGCAATTAATTTTGAACTAACCATTTAATCTGAAGAATGTCATTTAGAGTATGTTCCTTAATCAAGGTCATGTCATCCAATTTTCCTAGACATGATAAATTGGATCAAGGGTTCAAGTGTGAAGTTCATTACTATCAATGGATTCCACATTATAATTTAACATTTCCTAATCCAAGTCCATTTTATTACAATATATCTTGGGCCACATCATTTAGTGAATAAAATAGACTTTGTTAGTTGCAAAGTAGAAAAATCATAAGACAATAATGGGGAAGCTTTTTTAGTAGCATTTGTATGGTCTGTGTTCTAATCCTTCATCATACAAAACATTAAATCAATGTATAAGAAGAGAACCGTTTAAAAAGAGCAGGCAAGAAAAGGGGTCTAATTCCTTATTTTTACCTTGAAGACAATGCAACTCAATTTGAAGTTCTTTTTTATTATATCATGATATTATTATCAAGAAATTTATTTGTATCAAAAGAAGGAATAATCTTCTAAAGATATATTTCTATATGATAAATAATAAAGAAGTAGGAAACTAAAATCAACATTAAACATACATAACTTTAAGTGGAAGCATATAGATCCAACATTAGGGTGGAACCAAGACATCCACTCTGCACATGGCACCTTCTTAATAAAAGATTTTTCCTTGCCATTGAGTATATGCATCTTCACACATATTATAAGGACACCTAGCCCCTATGAACACATATTCATGGCCACGAACATGTTCAAGGTGATCATAACATATATTATTATATCAATATACTAGTCACCACTCACCACTCACCTATATACTCATTTTAATATATATAAATGGGAACACCAGACCCCATACATGTATATTCACTTCCTTGGTTGATTATACATGTAACTAGGGTACTAAAATATATGTATATATATATATGTGTGTGTGTGTGTGTGTATTCCTACCAATGCACACACAAGTGACTGTCCAACAGAAGGCTGTGACATGAAGGGTATGACGATCGGATCTAGATGGTCTGGTAGTTGAGAAAATGTCAATGGTTCAGTAGCTGAGTGCACCTTAGTGGTCTAATTGCTGAGAAAACTTTTGTGGTCAAGTAGTTCAGTTGTTCTAAGTGGTCTATTAGTGGAGAATACCATAGTGGTTCAGTATCCATGTGGACCTTAGTGGAGTTGTATCCCATCAATCCTTAGTGGTCTAGTAGATGGGCAGAACTCAGTGGTCTAGTAGTTCAGCAAAACATAGTGACTCATCAGGGATATGTCCCTCAATAGTACATAACGATTCAACTTTATGACTGATAATATTAAATTATATAAGTTGAGATATACCTACTGTGAGTTTCCTATTCTTTATTGTCTTTCATTTTTGTATTTCCTTTTTAAATTTGGGTCCCTACTGAGTATTCTGTTACTCTCCCATGCACCGACATCACCTGAACATGTCGTGTCTCAATCAGGTGACTGACGCTTCGGCCAAGACCTTAGTGGTCCTGGAATAGGTTGTTCTATGTGATATGGGATGGAAGTGTGTAATTCTATATATACCGACAGGTACCCTTCACTAACCCACTAGGTAGGGTATCGAGCGGATATACAATGAAAGTGGTACTTTCCTTTGTCTTTTGGTCTTTTATTTTGGCCCATTTGTACTTTCTATTTGTACTGTACTCTCAGGAGTTGTCACAATGACCATTTTGGTTTACTTTGTGTTTAATTTCCTCATTTTGAGCTTTTTGAGTGTGTACATGTTTGAAGGCAATGCCTTTCATTTTTTGAGATATGCCTACTCAGTGATAGTCACCCGCCCATGGCATATAGATGGTGGGCTTGGGGTAGTCAATACACGGACCCTAGGGGATGGGTCGTGACAAGTTGTTACAATATAAAACATTAATATAAAGGGAGCAATTAATAGGGACCAAACCATTTAATCTGAAGTGCGTCATTTAGAGTAAGTTCCTTAATCAAGAAATTTTCGTCCACATTTCCTAGACATAGAATATTCATTCCATCGTTCATGTGAACAGGTCATTCCATTCAAAGGATGTCATAATATCATTTAAATTATCTTGGCCATGTCAATTTTATTACCATATCTCTAGCTCCATTTTTTCTAAAGGTTAAACACGAATTGTTTAGGTGCTAAGGAGAATAAACATGAGACCTTAAAGGGTCAACTCCTTTATATGGTTTTGTATGGCCTGTGTTCTAAAAATTATTCATACCAAAAATAACATGAAGATATAAGATGAAAACCAAGGAAAATATTTGTATCTACTTCCATCTTTTTTTGACGAAGACAATTCAACTCTGCTGGAAGGGTTTTATTATAAAATCATTATATTCTTATTATGAAAAATATTTGTATCATAAGAAGACATATTTTTCTAGAGATTCAATTCCATATGATAAAGTATAATTAATAAAGAAACTAAAGGAGACATAAATCATACATAAATTAAAGGGGCATGATAGGGATCCTACATGACGGTGGAATCATTCCGTCCACATAGTTCATAATTCATTATAACTAAAAGATGATGCTCATGCACTGATAATAAGCATATTCACACTCATGTAAGGTCACATAGCCTTTATGAACACATATTCATGGAAATTAACATGTGAAAGGTGATCCTTAAATAAATTCTTATATGCAAATAGTAGTCACCACAAACATAAATATAAATTTTAATAAATATAGATGGAAAAATCTATCCTCATACATGTATATCCACTTCCATGGATGATTATACATGGTATAGGGGAACCCAGTTATATATATACTTACCAATGCATGTACATTCATGTCCGATTAGACTGTGGAGACTTGAATCTGCCTCAAAATGATCGAATAAACTACAACAAACACTAGGGTCATTAAATTATTGTGGTAAGGACCAAAAAACCTTAGATAATATACCATGAACTCAAAAAACTAAAATTCTGAAAATATAAACTATGAAAAAGAGTAAAATATAGGAAACCCTTAGTACAAATAATTGGTGGTGATCCAAGACAAACTGAACCACTTCATCTTCAGTGTAAGTTATCAGAACATGGAATAAGAGGTCATGAAAGACCCTTTTCACTCACTTATATCAAATGAAAACCGAAAATCCACTACCCCAAACCGTACGGTTTAGACCGAGTTAGGTATTGTGATGGAGAGATCGAAAATTAGTTTGGAAAGGATAGGATAAGGTAGAGGAAGGCTTACCATGAATGATCATGCGATGAATCGGTGGTAATTTTGAAAGAAATAAATCGAGGAGGTGATTCCATAGAGGGGTGATGTGTGTCGAAGGGTAGTACCCCTTTGGGGATGAACGTTATAGGTTGAAAAAGAGAGTGGCGAGAGAGAGTTAGATAAGTTTTTTGTATTTATATTTATTTTATTTTATATATTTCATATTCATAAAAAATAAACATACCACAAGGTTTGGGCTACATGGTAAGACAAACAATGCAGAAACCTTGGAACACACCTCTCCTAAGATGATAACCTCTCATGGTATAGGAACACTATTTGGGAAACAATTTTCTTGTCATACGAAATGCATATTCTCTATTAATTAAGGCCACAAAGTTACCTATAATGGTCCGTACAGATTCTGGAAAACTGTGGGTATAAGGCCCCAGCCTTAAACATTACTAAATCATGAGTTTTTACAAGATTACACATTGATATAATAAAAAAATTATGAAAACAATTTTCAATACCAAAACAAAATATAATTAAAACATGGTATTTATTTTTCATTTTAAAAAAGGTTATGGCTTGTAGAGGAAGCTGAAACTCAAATAATAGTCACGGTAGTTGAGAAGTCGTTGTCGCCACATAGGGTGCGACAAAAAAAACATTCCCTATTTTCATTTAGTAAACTCTTCATATAAAAAATATTCCATTTGTGTAAACATAAAATTCAAAGGGGTTTATACATCGTATAAAAGAAATTTGTGTATAAAACAAAATATACCTCAATGAAAGGAGATTGAGAAGAAGTCCCTTACCTTGGGTCAGACTTGACTCGATCGTTCTTTAACCTCCTAAATAATAAACTTGAGTTAATTTATACTTGCTTAAGAACCTTTTTCATGTTCATTATTCCTTTTATATCACTTATTACCATTTTATTAACACTATGTAACTATTTATGTTAATAATGGTCGTTTTTTCGATCATTGGTACTTGAGTCAAAAATAAACTCTTTATAATTGCAAGTTGTCCATGTGGTAAAATATCCATTATATCCAGATTTTATACATTATGTAGATATCATATATATCATATATATCCATTATATACAAGCATTTATAATTTTACATAACATTTATAGGTATGAAATGAAATGCACCGTTCATGGAGACGGTAAGCCGTACGTACGCATGAACGTTACATTCATTTCTATTTCGTATTTCATGGAATGGAATCATAATGATATAAAGGTATATTATAATTCCATTATAATATAATATCTAATATCATTAACTCCATCCATTATACATCCCACATATGTAATTAACGAATCAAATCACTTTGAAGTGGCGGTAGTCCGCACTTCCTAAAATGAAGATATCACGTTTACCCATAATGGAAACCATAAAGGTATGACATAAATGAAAAATAAATAAGCATTAGGAAAATATGAACATATTATATATCATATATAAATATAGTGACATCTTAATGGCCCCCTTTTAAGGTGTTATAAGAATATTGAACAATCATCGTTTTGTGAGGCAGAAATTCCCCATCCAATGAAACAGTATGCTATTTAACCATTTGATGTAGGTGTGTGTAAGTGTAGATATAATAATTCTCATAAAAACATCCTAGTATATTTAATATACTGTTTTTGTTACAAAAGAAATCAATAAAAAGAGTTTAGGTTGTTGGAGAAGCAAAATAAATCAAAAGAACTTTAGAGAAGACTTTACCTTCAAATTGGGCAACTCCTCTTGGTTTGATCCAAAAGAGTTTCTTGAAGAGATTTCTACCTAAGGTGAAGCTTCTCGGATGAAGAGAGGTATGTGTAGAGATAAATTAGTAGATCTTGGCTGAGACAATATCTTGAGAAGTTTGGGTAAGGAGGTAGAGGAGGGGGCCTTTTATAAGTGGAGAGGAGGGTCACTCTTGGAATGTTATAAAATGTTACTTTTTATTGAAATGTGTTTCAGATTTAAAAGGTCCCACATTGTTATATTTCGAGGGTAAAGTGATAAGGGTTCTAAATATACTAATCAAATAGGTTTTTGACAAGTGTATGTCTTATATTTTACATTATCTTTTCATTTTATTCAAATCGTTCATTAATGAGGTAATCATTGCATCATCATGATGTCATAAATAAATTAATTTATTTAATATATAAAAATTATAAAAAAAATACTATGATGTAGGAAATATTTTTATATTTCCAATGAATATTTATATTCTAATAGATCATTTATGTAGACAAAATTAAAATTGTTTTAATTAGGTGTTACATACTTTGTTATATTTAACTTTCTTTAAAAAATAAAAAGATAAAAAGTCATTATCACACAAAAGTGATTCCATGGAGTCCATATGTTTGGCACAAGGAATTTCATGGTCGTTCATGAAACAACGAGTAGCATTAGGACACATGTTGGGGTCATTAGTTATTATTATGATATTATTTTATTATCCTTAACTACCCAATTATTAATTAATCACTATAATTAAAGATAATTACTGTCGTTACTATTCATAATGTCCAACAACAAAAGATTCTTAATTACATAATTTTGAACTTATGATTCCAAATATGGAATCCATTTTATCAAATTCCAAACATAGAAATTGTAATAATTAATTTAAAAATAATTCCCGTTGTCAAAACAAATAGCCGGTTTTTTTGAAACAATATCTATGAAAAGATTGGCACTTGTTTATTCCCAATTCCATAGTGAAATTAATTATAATGACCACAATTAGATTAAATGGTAAAAATATATTCTAATTAAACATTAAAACCAATTAAAAAGATAATATATCCATATAATTAAATTAGATGAAAATCCAGTTTTGAAGAAAAATGCAATATTTTTTCACTATTCATTGAAAAATGAACATTGTCAGAAAAATACCAAAAATTAATCCAAAGTAAATTTCAATTTCCAAATTATAAAGAATAAGTTTATTTTGACAAATAGAGCTTACAAAGTTTTCAAAAGACATATTTAAAAATGGTTTTCCATCAAAACGCGGTAAAATAATCTTTTAAACATATTAGAGAATTCTATGTTTAAGATTGGATTTATTCTCATTTTAAGTCTCTAAAACACAATATAATTCATAAATAGAAATATGTAAGAATATATATTATTCATTAATTACTTGGTATGTTACATCCTTCCCCCATTTTAAAAATTGTGTCCCCGTAATTTATTTTCTTATCGTATAAGTGGGGGTATTTATCACTCATTGCATTTTCAGATTCCCATGTTGCCTCTTCACTGATGTGGTTTTTCCACAAAACTTTTACTTGATGAATCACCTTATTCCACAACACTTTCTCCATGTGGTCAAGAATATGGACCGGTTGTTCCTCATAAGATAGATTCTCTTCCAGCTGAACTACCTTTGGACTCAAAATATGAGATGGATCTGGAATGTACTTCCTTAACATTGAAACATGAAAAACATTGTGTACCTGAGATAAAATCTGAGGTAAAGACACTCGGTATGTAACTGATCAATCTCTCCCCAGAATTTCGTATGGTCCAATGAACCTTTGACTCATCTTTCTATTCTTGCCAAATCGCATCACACATTTCCATGGAGATACTTTGAAAAAAAAACATGATCACCTACCTCACAAGAGAGATCCTTCCTCTTGTTGTCCACATAACTCTTCTGTCTGCTCTAAGCTGGTTTCATGTGTTTCTGTACCAGTTGATCTTTTTCTACAAACTCTTCTACCAATTCTGGTCCCATTAACTTCCTTTCACCCACTTCATCCCAAAAGGCTGGAGTTCGACACCGCATCCCATATAATGCCTCAAACGGTGCTATCTGTATACTAGAATGAAACCTGTTATTATAAGAAAACTCAACCAAAGAAAGATCTTGGTCCCAACTTCCCTAATAATCCATCGAAGAAGCACGTAGTATATTCTCCAAAGCCTGAATTGTTAGTTCTGACATCCCATCTGATTGAGGATGAAAAGTTGTACTAAAATTTAATTCAGTACCCAATGACTTATGAAGGACCTTCCAAAAGTTAGAAGTGAACCTGGGATCATGGTCAGATACAATGGAGAGAAGAACTTCATGTAACCTGGCTATCTTTTTATGATACAAATGGGAATGTTGATCTAGGGAAAAAGTATCTCGTATAGTAAGGAGATGAGCATATTTAGGCAAGCGATCAACAATAACCCATATTGCATTATTACCTCGAGGTGTCTTCGGAAACCCCACAACGAAGTCCATGGATATATTCTCCCATTTCAACTATAGAACTGATGAAGGCTAAAGCCTCCCATTCGGTAACTGCCACTCTGCTTTAACCTATTGGCAAGTCAACACATCACAGTAAAATAAGCAATATCTATTTTCATTTCGTCCCACCAGTAATACTCCCGAAGGTCACTATACATATTAGTACTGCTTGGATGAACTGAAAACGGAGAACTGTGATCTTCACATAATAACTCTCTCTTCAACTTTGAATCACACGGCACACACAATATCTTCCCAAATTTCAAAACACACTCATTATTAATGTTGAATTCAGGAAACATACCCTTTTGAACCAGCTAAACCTTTTTCTCAACTCGCTGTCTTGCATATGTACTTGCTTAATTCTGTCTGATAGAGAAGATTTCAAAAATACCTGAAACAAAACGGAAAGAAATCATGCACCAACAACTTCTATGGAAAATTTCATCAAATCCTTATACAAAGTATCCCGTTCCAAACGCAACATTTTTAATGAATTATTACTTTTTCGACTCAAAGCATCAGCCACTTTATTTTCTTTTCATGTATGGTAATGAATTGTACAATCTTAATCCTTGATTATTTCTATCTGTCTCCTCTGTCTCATGTTAAATTCTTTCTGAGTGAATATATACTTTAAACATTTGTGATCAGTATATATTTCACACTTTACACCATAAAAATGATGCCTCCAAATTTTTAAAGTGAAAACAATAGCAGCTAATTCCAAATCATGTATAGGGTAATTACCTGATTCCTTTTCAACTGATGTGAAGCATAAGAAATTACCTGATCATTCTGCATTAGAACTCAACCAAGTCCTTTCAATGAAGCATCACTATAGATAACAAACTCCTTATTCCTGGAAGGTAGTGCCAAAACTGGATCATTCACCAATATTTTTTTCAGTTCATGAAAACAATCATCACATTCTTTTGGCCAGATAAACATTACACCCTTCTGAGTTAGCTTAGTCATTGGACTAGATAACTATGAAAAATTTTTAACAAACCTTCAGTAATAGCCTTCCAACCCAAGAAAACTACGAATCTCGGTAACATTTATGGGTTCTTGGAAATTATTCAACAACTTTTGTTTTTGTAGGATCAACAATTATTCCATCTTTAGAAACAATATGACCAAGGAAAAAAAATTACAACCAAAACTCACACTTTCTAAATTCCTTATAGAATTTCTTTTCTTTTATGGATTGTAAAATAACCGTTAAATTTCTTTCATGATCCTCTTTTCTTTCAGAAAACACAAAAATATCATCATTTAAAACAACCACAAACTTATCCACAAACTCATGGAAAATTCAATTCATAAGGTCTATGAATACATAAGGAGCATTGGTTATCCCAAAAGGCATAACTAAAAATTCATAATGGCCATATCTTGTATGAAACACGGTCTTCAGAATATTGGCTTCCTTTACCTTCAACTGATGGTACCCCGATCTCAGGTCAATCTTTGAAAAATACTGAGCTCCCTGGAAGGGATCAAACAAATCATCAATATGAGGCAAATGATATTTGTTCTTAACAGTGATGTTATTCAAGGCTCTATAATCAATGCAAAGTCTCATTGAACCATCTATCTTTTTAACAAATAAAACAAGTTCACCCCATGGTGATGTTCTAGGTCAAATGAAACCTTTCTCTAATAAATCTTGCAATTGCTCCTTCAACTCTAAAAGTTCAATTTGATCCATTTGATAAGGGGGCTTTGAAATTGGCTTAGCATCAGGAACTAAGTCAATAGTAAATTCAACTTCCCGATCTGGTATTATTCTAGGAAACTCATCATGAAAAACATCTGGATACTCCTTTACCACTAGCACATCATTAATTTGAACAGTTCCTTTATTTTCAAAAATATGTGCAAGGTAACATTCATTTCCATATTTTACAAGTTTCTCAGCCACTTGATATGTTATCAACAGTAGGGGTTCATTCTTGTACACAAACTGAAAGTATTTCTGAAAAGAAACTTCTTTAGCTCTACAATCAATCTTATCATGGTAAATAGAGATCCAATCCATACCCATGATAAAATCAAACACTACTAGAGGTAAACAAAAAAGTTTTGAAGTAGGTTCATTCCACGGATAAGGATAGAAAGATTCTTATAAATTCATTTTGCCTCAACATTTCTCTCAGGTGTTTTTACCTCAAGTTCAGGAGTCATTTATTGAGATGGAATTACTATTTTACTAGAAATGTTTTCAGAGATGAAAGAATGTGTAGACCCTGAATCAAACAACACACTGGAATAATCTGAAAAAACAAACAATGTACCTGATACCACTTCATTTTATGGCCCAACATCTGTTGAAGTAGTTACAAAATATTTCACCACCCCTTTCATCTTGTAGTATAACTTCTTCCCATCAGTCAAGCTCTTTTTCGGACATTCGTTTTCATAGTGACCCATCTCATTTCACTTAAAACATTTCACTATCTGTAAATCAAATTTGGTCATACCATCACCTTGATCTTTTCCAGTGCAATCATGAGCCATATGTCCCATATTACCACATCGGTAGCACTTTCCAGAATTCAAAAGACATTCCCCAATATGCTTTTTACCACATTTATCACAAACTGGTAACAGACTTTTCTTACCATCAGACCTTTTTGAAGAATTATTCCCTTTCTCCTGCCACCTCGGTCTCTTCTTCTGTTGGTTTTTATTGAACACTTGATCATCAGGAAACTCCATTACCACCTTCTCAGCACATCGAACAAGCTTTTCATAACCTTTGAACTCACGAGAATCCAATTCCCTTTGATATTTTGGATTTAATCCTGAGTAAAAATGATTGATTTTACTATCAAGGTCTCAGATAAAATTTGAAGCATACCTTTCTAATCGAGTGAAACTTTATTCATAAGCAGGCACTGAGTCTTACTCTTTCCCCAATTCCAAGAATTGTTTTTTCCATCCTAAGTCGAAAAACCATAAGAAAATACTTCTCAAGAAACATACATTTGAATTCATCCCAGTCGAGAGCATCAATCTCATCAGTGTCCCTTATATTTTTAACCATCGACCACCACTGATCTGCTTGACCCTCCAAACGGTAACATGCAAGACTAACCTTTTGATTGTCTGAACACCCCATGACATCAAAAATCATCTCTAGTGCTTTAATCAACCCTTCAGCTAGCACAGGGTCAGATGATCCTCTGAATGTTGGGGGATGTTGCCTCATGAAATGTTCCACCACTAACATGTTCCTCTGCGGTTGATTTGGCTGATCTCGTGCATGGATACCACCACCATTTATTGCATGAGTCAAATGCACCATTACAATAACAAACTGTTCAGTTCCAATTCTGACCATCTCAGGATGCTGATTCAGAAGGTCATTTCCTTCTTGTATGCCTTCCTTTCACTGCTTGCCTATTTCCTTTACAGAAAACCATTCTGAACAAACATGTCATAGAAGAAGAAACATGGTAATCTTAAAATTCTACATCATTTCAATTTCACCATAG
Organism: Viscum album; assembly: GCA_963277665.1. Classification (NCBI taxonomy): domain Eukaryota; kingdom Viridiplantae; phylum Streptophyta; class Magnoliopsida; order Santalales; family Viscaceae; genus Viscum; species Viscum album. Next base: position 494,480,113 of record OY728151.1, on the reverse strand, counting down.
AAAAAATATTTTTGGATAATCATTTAATATAATTCTAACTCCTAAAGTTACCTAAACCTCCCTTTGATACCAACTATAAGGCCCCAGCCTTAAACATTAATTAATATTGAGTTATTACAAGATTACACATTGATATAATAAAAACATTATGAAAACCATTTTCAATACCAAAATAAATGAAATGTAAAACATGGTATTTATTTTTCATTTAAAAAAGGTTATGGCTTGTAGAGGAAGCTGAAACTCAAATAATAGTCATGGTGGTGGAGAAGTCTTTATCGCCGCATACGTATGACAAAAAAACATTACCTTTTGTCGTTTAGTAAATGCTTCATATAAAAAAGATTCCTTTTGAGTAAATGTAAAAGTAAAAGGGGTTTATACACCGTATAAAATAATGTTGTGTATAAAATAAAATATCCCTCAATGAATGGAGATTGAGACGAAGTCCCTTACCTCGGGTCCGACTTGACTCGATCGTTCTTTAACCTTATGAATAATAAACAGGAGTTAATTTCTACTTGCATAAGAACCGCTTTCAAGTTCATTATTCCTTTTATATCACTTATTACCATGTTATGAACAAAATTTAATTATTTAAGTTAATAATGGTCGTTTTGTCGATCATTGGTACCTGAGTAAACAATAAACTATTTATAATTACAAGTTCTTCATGTGGTAAAATATTCATTATATCCATGATTATATTCATTATTTAGATATCATATACATCATATATATCCAGTATATACATGAATTTATAATATTACATAACATTTAGAGGTAAGAAATGAAATACACCGTTCATGGAGACAGTAAGTCGTACGTACGCATGAACGCTACTTTCATTTCTATTTAATATTTTATAGAATGGAATCATAATTTTATAAAGGTATACTATAATTCCAGTATAATATAATATATAATATCATTAACTCCATCCTTTATACGTCCCACATATGGCATTAACGAATCAAATCACTTTGAGGGGGTGGTAGTCTGCACTTCCTAAAATGAAGATATCGCATTTACCCATAATAGAAACTATATCTGTATGCCATAAATGGAAAATACATAATATTAAGGAAAACATGAACATATTATATATCATATATAAATATAGTGACATCATAATGGCCATCATTGAAGGTGTTATAATAATATTGAACAATCATCGTTTCGTGAGGCAGAAATTCGCCATCCACGGAAACAGTAAACTCTTTAACCATTAGATGTAGGTATGTGTGATTGTAGCTCGAATAAATATTATAACAACTTCCTAGTATATTTAAGATACTGTTTTTGTTACAAAATAAATGAATAAAAAGAGTTTAGGGGGTTGGTGAAGAAAAATTAAACAAAAGAACATTAGAGAAGACTTTACCTTTAAATCGGGTAACTCCTATTGGTTTGAACCAAAAAGGGTTTCTTGAAGAGATTTATGCCTAAGGTAAGGCTTCTAAGATGAAAATCGGGATGTGGAGAGATAAAATGAGTAGATATTGTCTGAGCCAATGGCTTGAGAAGTGTGGGTAAGGAGGTAGAGGTGGGGGCCTTTTATAAGAGGAGAGGAGGGGCACTCTTGGAATGTTATAAAATGATACTTTATATTGAAATGTGTTTCGGATTTAAAAGGTCCCAAATTAATATATTTCTAGGATAAGGTGATAATCGTTCGAAATATACTCATAAAATAGGTTTTTGACAAGTTTATGTCTTATATTTTACATTATCTTTTCATTTTATTTAAATCGTTCATTAATGAGGTAATCGCTGCATTATCATGATGTCATAAATAAATTAATTTATTTAATGTATACAAATTATAAAAAAAATAATATGATGTAGAAAATATTTTTATATTCCCAATGAATATTTATAGTCTAAGAGGTCATTTATGTAGTTAAAATTAAAAAAAATTTAATTAGGTGTTACATACTTTGTTATATTTAACTTTCTTTAAAAAATAAAAAGATAAAAAGTCATTATCATACAAAAGTGATTCCATGGGATCCCTATGTTTGTAAAAAGCCATCCCATGGTTGGAAATGACACAACCAGTAGCATTATAACACATGTTGGGATCATTATTTATTATTATGATATTATTTTATTATCCTTAACTACCCGATTAATAATTAATCACGATAATTAAAGACAATTACCGTCATTACTATTCATAATGTCCAAAAACAAAACAGTCTTGATTATATAATTGGGACCTTATGATTCCAAATATAGAATCCATTTTACCAAATTCCCAACATAGAAATTTCAATAATTAATTTAAAAATAATTCATGTTGTCAAATCAAATATCGGGTTTTTTGAAACAATATCTATGAAATGTTTGGCACTTGTTTATGCCCAATTCAAAAGTGAAATTAATTATAATTTCCACCATTGGATTAAATGATAAAAATATATTCTAATTAAACTTTAAAACCAATTAAAATGATAATCTATCCATATAATTAAATTAGATGAAAATGCATTTTTGAAGTAAAATGCAATATTTTTTCACTATTAATTGAAAAATGAACATTGTCAAAAAAATACCAAAAATTAATCCAAAGTAAATTTAAATGTCCCAATTATAAATAATAATTATTTTTTTACAAATAGAGCTTATAAAATTGTCAAAATAATGATTTAAAAATGGTTCTCCATCAAAAGGTGCTAAAACAATCTTTTAAAAATATTAGAGAATTCTATGCTTAAGATTGGATTTATTGTCATTTTATGTATTTAAAATACTATATAATTCATAAATAGACATAGATAAGAATATATATTATTCATTACTTACTTAGGATGTTATAGTGGGCCCCTCCAGCATTTTAATTCTTGGGTTTTCTGAGTCTGGTGCCAAAAAAACTCCTCAAACCACATGGGAAACTTAACAAGCCTTAAATTGAGTACAAAAACATTAGTTTGAAATGTTTTAACACTAAAAATTAAATTCTGAAGATCATTTTTAAAAATGAACTATTTATTAATTGAAAATGTTAAAAACATTAATATTCTAAGTCAGTAGAAAATATGGATCGTTACAACCTTCCCACAACGACATTTTCCTCCCTAAGAAGACTTCAAGAATAATGCAACACATAACTCAACCTACAGGTTTCTTGAAGCTACATTTATATGGTCACATTGAATTCCAAAACTCCCATCATAGAATCGAGCACCCATTTAATAATTTCATGGAAAATGACAATTAAGTGTCTAAAACTCGAACCAAAATTAATTTTTCTATAGAAAAACATTGACGACTCTTACACAATACTGTTTACTATAAAATGATCATGACATCATCTCATTAGAAACTGGCCAAAGGTACTTCCCAACCTAGGGTTTAGCATTAAATGAAAAAATTCAACACACATATCTTCTATCGCATGAATATAATTTCACAAGAACGATTCATGTTTTATAAATATACTTACAACATTATTTTTGAAACAATAAAATAGTTGATTCCCCATCAACCTCAAAGACTATTTTGAGCTGTTTGTTCATGAAAAACACTAGCTAACACCAACCACAATCCTCTCCACCTGAACGCATGTCGAAAATGGTCCTCCACCAATTATACCCATTAAAAAAATAAAATAACAGGTCATGACAGTACAACTGACTAAATACAATGACCCCCAGCTTGGAGGGCTGACATTTTATCAACTGAACCATGATGCCTTCTCCCATGGAATCTCATATTACCAATAAACACGCGCACCAAATATTACACCTGACATCTGAGTCTCTTTATATGATCAAAACAATAAGGAAACCACACATCCCACATATGACTCATAAAAATAACAACCCAAAAAATTCCAATGACATTAAAGTGTTAGAAAGACATTAGATCGACACTCTCTTTCTGAATCTAGGATGAAGACCCGATAAGGGTCATGTTCATCACTATATAGAGTGCATTAAAGTTATTATTGACAAATTATAGTTAATCATAACCAACTACTGAAAGGCAGATAAAGTCTAACCAAAATTTTTCAACTACAAGGAAGGGACCCATCTTGACCTTTCGATGAACTACTATTCCGACAAATCGCAATGCCTTTTACCACTCGAAGAAATTTCATAATCATCTAATCATTTCCACTAGAGATCACCCCAATACAATGGTGATTATATGGGGTTTCATACTCAATCAAACATAAGAACTACGTGTGGTTGAAAAGGTAATGAAACATATTTAAAAAAATCATAGGCCTAAATACGATTCAATCATAAACATACCATTACCCAATGACCCGGTTGGATTCATTTGATTTGGAAGGGTACATAATTACTAGAAAATTCGTGATACTCCCCCCATAGTTCATTCATACTCGCAAGGAAATGTAAAATGATATAAACTAGCTACTCATAAGCGCACTAGTAAAAACCAAAATAAATGAATATCTGATGATCCACTGAGTCACACTCACATATGTCAAACAATATAAACAAATAAAAAAACACATGAATAACAACAACTGATAGCATGTAGTCATTATTTAGCAAGTCACTTATGTGCTAAGGGCAATTTCTTACTTTATCTTTCACCCTAGGAAGATCAAGAATCAACCCAAGCATTTTTTCATTATAACATATGTCATTGGATCAAGATAAAAATGATAAATACATTTGTTAACAGAAGAATTTCCATGGATGTAACAAAGTTTCTCTTCCAAGAAAAAAATAGAAGAAATTCATACAATTATTACAGAAGTGTTTATCCCCATGGTCACAACCTGTAGTTCAATTTCCAAGCTCATTGTATTAAACACATTTAATCATTAACCCTATTTCATTACATGACACCCTGTATTAATTTAGTAATTGAGAAAAAAACTGTTTAGAAAAAAAGCATCCTATGAGGGTCCCATGGTTCCAACCTCAGTTCTCTGAAAATCCACCAATAAAAGTTTCTAAAATTAGAAGGTCTCAAGAAGACCAATTAGTTCATCTCATAACAAAAATTCCCCAAGTAACATACACGGGTCCAGTTGTAAATGTAACTATTAACCAATTTCATTACACATTAAAACCAAACAACTTTACCATAAAAATTCATTTCACACAACATCAAATAATCTATTTCAATAAAATATTCCATTTCCCAGTCCATGAAACACCCATACACTTTACGGATTAAATTTGGCTCTTGTTAATCAAAACCAAAATCAATTCAGAGTTTTATATGATAACAAACAATGGTACAATCATAATGATGGCCATATACCAACCTATAATGTTCCCACACACATAACAGTTTTGAATTTTCTCCCTTTAGTCAAAATAAATTCACCTCATATTTTAAATATAGAATTCATTACATTGAAACACTTTAAATAAAATTTGTATATATATGCCTTGGCCTATATATTTTGAATCTATGGGTTACCACTTCCTAAGTATAAGGAACTGATACACATTATAATCTAAATCTTATTCTTGTTTATTCAGAACACTTAACTTTTCGTCCCTTGCATCCATCTTCATTTTGAACACATCTAGAATGTTGGAAAAGATAATAAACAGATATAATAATTCTTTAAACATTGATGCATATAATATTAACCTACAATGAATGCTATAGAAATAAAAACCTTGATATAATAATAAACTATCCAAGGTATACATAAAATAAATCATGCATTAAAAAATCCAAACCAGGTATAAATATACAAATGTTCTTATAACACCTAATATGGAATAACACTCATTGCACAGATTCCATGTCAACAAGTAGCCTACATATGCAACAACATGGCATGGAATATTCATTGAATGTGAATTTGCTTTATGACTACAAAAATTCATGTAATGTAACTCTATTTCTATATATGGGGAAGGGTTAAATACTTGAAATGACATAAATCATTAGCCGTGGAAATTACACCAGTCAGTCAATGTGAAATAAAATCAACTATAACATCAAACAGCATGAACGTAAAACCCATACCGAGACACATGGTATTTTCATGTACGTGGGGATATCAGTCCCATGCATGGATATTTACCAAGTGATTACACATTTCTAATCTATTTTATACCAACCAAAAACAATAATATAATAGAAAACAAAACACCATTAATACCATGTTGTAACACCCAGGCCCAGCTTACCATCCAATTGGTAGCCAGACCGGTGGATAACATGGAATCGAGCGTGTCTCCCCATATTCTAGAGGATAATGGCTAGTTGTGAGGATCTCGTGTGGTATTAATGGGGATACTAGAACCTCTGATTAGAGATGCATAATAGTAACTAAATATTAAAAGAAAAAAATAGCAGAAGAAAGAAGAAAATGAAGGATAGTGGAAAATATAATCTCATATAACTGATGAATGCATGAAATGTTAATGATACATATCTAAAACATATAAACCGAAAATTATTATTTATAATACAATAAAAATTCAGAAATGGCTGCCAATTCTCAGAAGTGATGTCCATGAGTAACCCAAGATCTAGTTTGGTCCTTTTATCCTAACACTAGGTACAAGCCCCATGAAACAACAAGGTGTAAGGTCTTTAGTTATGTGAAAATGAAAGGACTACTCGGGTACCATAATATAATTGAATCCCAAGTTGGGTGGGAGATATAAATCATAGTTGTAATGAAACACTAGTGTATAGCCCAATCTAGACAATGTAAAATAAATTTAACCCTGAGGAGGTATGAAGTGTTTAATTACTGAATTGAATAAATAATTAACTCCCATCCAGGTCCCTAAGGGTCACCGGATGGTGACACTTGATTCATCCCAGGGCTGGTCTTTTTGATCAATTCACCATGTGTATATATATAAGCATAGGGTATCATTGGCATGTGGAAATAATTCCTCTCTTCCCATAATATATATATATATATATATATATATATAATTCTTTGCATGAGGTAATCATTCCTCTTGACCGAGTGATATTATGTAAATTTCATGAGGTAAGAATTCCTCTTGTCTATAGAAGATTATATAATTGGAATGAGGAAATAATTCTTATGGTCTATAAGAGATTATATAAATGGAATGAGATAAGAATTCTTATTGTACATAAGAGATTATATAAATGGAACGGGGTATCAATGCCTATCTTCCATATAAAATTATGTAGATAGGCCCAGGTAAAAATTCCTCTTGTCCATAATATATGTTATAAATGGCATTAGGAAAAAATGACTCTCTTACATAATCATTTACAAATAGATGGAATTGGGTAAGAATGACTCCCATCCATAGTCATTTACATAGATGGATGGGATTTAAATGCCTCCAATCTATAATAATTTACACTGATGGCATGGGTATGAATGCCTCCAATCCATAATTAGGAAACCATTCACATAATTATAATATAATGAATAAGAAACTAACTCTTTTTAATTTCAAATATTCATACTATTTTCATAATATGAGAAATCATGTTAACATTTATACTTAAGCAAACCCATCTTAAGTTTTTCAATTAAACATTTACAATAGATTAGTAACCATAAAAACATAAAATAAGGGTGAGACATCATATGGAAGTCATTGTCCACATTCAATTCAATTTCAAGGAATTTATTATATTTAAACCTTTTGAATATATGTCAAGCCATTAATTTTGAAATAACCACTTATTCCAAAGCATGTCATTTAGAGTATGTTCTTTAATCCAGTTCATCTCATCCAATTTTCCTAGACATGATAAATTGGATCAAGGGTTCAAGAGCGAAGGTCATTACAATTAAATGATTCCACATTATCATTTATCCTTTCCTAACCAAGACCATTTAACTACAATATATCCAGGTCCATATCATTTAGTGGTTAAAATAGACTTGTTTAGTTGTGACATGGAACAAGCATATGACCATAAAGGGGAAGCTTCTTTCGGAGTGTTTGTATGGGGCGTGTTCTAAACCTTCTTCGTTCAAAACATAACAACAATGTATTAGAAGATAACCATTTAAAAAGAGCAGGAATGAAAAGGGGTCTAATTCATTCTTTTTACCTTGAAGACAACACACCTTTATTTAAAGGTCTTTTTTACTATATCATGATATTTATATCATGAAATTGCTTAGTATAAAAACAAGGCATAATTTTCAAAAGATGTAGTTAAATATGATAAATCATAATGAAGTTGAAAACTAAAAGTAACATTAAACATACATTAATTAATGTGGAATGATATAGATCCAACATTATGGTGGAACCAAGAAATCCACTCAGCACATAGTGCTTTCCAAATAAAAGATGTTGCCTTGCCATTGAGTTTATGAATCTTCACAAATATTATAAGGATACCTAGCCCCTATGCACACATATTCATGGACATGAACGTGTGAAAGGTGATCCTAACATATATTTTTATATGAATATACTAGTCTCCACTCACCTACATATTCATTTTAATATATATAATTGGGAACACCTTTCCTCATACATGTATATTCACTTCCATGGTTGATTATACATGTATCTTGGGTACCATAATATATATATATATATATATATTCTTACCCATGATCACACAAGTGAGTCTCCTATTAATTCAATGACTAAAACCCACCTTGAGGATGATCTAATAAACTACAATATACAGTAGTATCATAAAATTAATTCGGTGTGGGTAAAAACTCATCATGTATATTACACAAGATTAATAAACCAAAAAAGTTTAAATATAAAATATGAAATAATGTATAACTAAGGAAAAGAAAACCTGAAATCATTGGAAGAAATCATGGAAACACGAACCACTTATACTTTCGTAGAGGTTGTCAGATCATGCAAGAAGGGGTATTGAGAGATGCTTTACACGACCTTATATAAAAAAACCAAAATTCCATTATACCAAATCCATAGGGTTTTGACTAAACTAGGAAGGAGGCAGGGAGGTCAAAACTCGGTCAGAAATAGAGATGATAAGGTAGTGGTAGTATTACCATGATGGATCGTGCGAAGAATCTATGAAAATCTGTTAAAAATATAGATAAGTGGAGGTGTCATGTTGGGGCTGTCTTGCATTGAAGTGAAGAAACAATTTGGGGGGATGCACGCTGTGGGCTAAGAAATTGAGGGCTGAGGGAGAGGGTTATTTTAGTTTTTTATTTTAATTTTATCATGTTTTAAATTAAATGATTTCTTAAATTCTAACACACCCTACGGTTTGGGATGAACAATTTTCCAAATCATGTGTTAACTGTGGGACATCCCTCTGACTAAGTTAATCTCCTCGTACGAGAAAGGTGCATAGTTTGGGAAACTGTGCACAACCCATGTGAAACACCTTTCCCCCATTAATTTAGGATACATAGTTACCTTCAATGTGCAACACAATTTCAGAAAAATCTTGCACCCATTATAGCCTTTTAAAACATGGATTTGTAGTTATGGTGCCCCATAAAATCCTCAAGCAACCTGGGAAGCATATAAAGACTTCACCCGAGTTCAAAAAAATCATTTTTAAAGGTTAAAACTCTTGGAATTAAATTTTGATGTTTAGTTTTTTTAATGACCCATTCAGAAATTGTAAAAGGTCCAAAACCATCGTAATTTAACCCAGTTCGAAACATAGATCATTACAATTAAGAATAATTATTTTCTGACCCTATAGATTTATTTGTCATAGGAATTAGGTAGTATTTAAAAAAATCCATGATTAATGACATAAAATGTGTAAAAATGACATGATAATAAAAAAAGAGTTGGAACATTACGAATGACATATTAATTCTCACTGTGTAATATAACCTCTTTTCTCTAATTTCTCAATCAGAATGTCACACATCTTGGTCACCATCTTATATCATTAAGACACCTTTCTTTTAATATATGAACTAAACTCATTACACCATGGTCTCGTAATTTAATGGGAAGGTTCTATACCAATAAAATGTATTATATATCAACTTCAATAATTATAGAAGTGGAATATCCTTACTTGACTTACTCATTAATGACATGTCATTCATGATGTCCCCATTGTACCAACCTCATGAGAAAAACTTTCATGAATATCCTGGTATGATTGACTAATTTTTTTATTACTTACATGACTATATGGTAACGATAATGTTTATATATCATCACACACACCTGACTATATAAATATACGATTATAACAAAATCTTACACATTTTTAGTAGATGTTTTTTTCTTTTAATATACCAACATGAAGATTAACAATTGAGAACATCATGAGAAGATTCATCATCTTATTATGAGTAATATTACCATATATTAAGCATAACATTTGTCAGATAATAGTATTTTATACAACTACAAATCTATATTTAAGAGATATCTCTATAACATCGTATGGTTATCATCATTATGGGGAACTGAAAAACCCTTATTAATGAGACACATACACTGGGACATTATCATAGATAATTTCTAAAGTAGTACAATCAATATATGAAATGATATTTATATTAATATTCAATTCTTTGAATATAAAATTAATATACGTTCATCCCACTATCATTATACGTATATATATATATATAATTATACATTTTTAATTTTTATCATGATTATATATAATTATATATACATAATTATATATGTATATAATCATCTTTTGTAACACAAGAGAGTCATAAATAAATAATATGTCGATAACAAGAAAATTTAAAAATGAATCTCTATGAAACTCCAAAATAAATTAATCAGAAACTATCATTCTATTAAATCAATAATCAAATATATATTGGAATAAAAATTCTCTCAATAAAAAAATACTTATCATCCCGTTAAAAAAAATCTCAAATATTTAATCTATCAAATGTATAATCACAAATTAAGAGAATACATATAATTGATGAGAATATATAAGAAACCATTCATGAACTGACCATAATTTCTCTAAAAGCTTTATATCTATATAAATTAAAACATATTTAACAAAAATAACATGACTAATTATAATAATAACTAGTTTGAAATAACAATGAACACATAGAATAACTTGAAAAAGTGAAATCATATAAAGATATTCTCCAAATTATGTGTGAAAAAATATTAACCTCTTAATAGGGTATAGTGTATCCCAATGGGAAAAATTCACAACATTTAAAACTAAATCATCAGGGAATACCAATAAATACCTTCTTGGGTTCAACGGAATGACCAACATATAAAAAGAGGAATGAGGATTATAAGATGAGTTAAAAATTCATGGATGGATTTCTCTTGAAAATTTATGGTTTGGAGGATTAAATTCAAAGATAGATCAATAGGGGATATGGGTATTGAATTGATGGACTGATCGGTCTTGGTGGGTTAGAGGAAACATAAGTGAGGTTTTAATTTCATAGATTATTATAACGATAAACACAAATAATTTAAACATTGGTAAAGACACATTATTTGTCCAAATTTTTCTCCAAACCATGTGATTATGAATCACCCCTTATGGGATGAAATAAACAACCTACACAATTTTGCTGCATTGTTGTGAAAACCATTCTCAAACCAAAACCAATTTAATTTTAACTTCCCTACAACAGAGATGAAAAAAATTGTTCCAATTCATTAGTTAATCATATGCCATGAATAAAATATAAAATATCATATTAAATTCAAATTATAAATCTTAAACATAATAATAACAATCAATGAAAATAAATAAATACTATTAAAAAATATTTGTACATGTGTGAAAAGGTTGAAATGATGATAGATGTGTTCCTAGACATTGATTAATGCATCATATATATTTAGTGTTAGAAAAAGTGATATATTAAAATAATAAATATGATCTACAATGTGATTTTGTAGATAATGTATTCAAAACAAAATCACTATTTAGAGAATTTTTTTATTCAAGAAGTATAGAAGGATAAATATATTAGCTATATAGTTTTGAAAAATATTCACTATTTTATTGGAAATATGGCTTATCAAAATTCACATCCAGTGATAATATCTAAATTTTGTGATGAGTTCAATGCATCGTTATTATATTAATGCATATCAGATCCCTAACATTTAATGAATCCGGAAAATTTTGATTTTGGGTCATGTTATTTCTTTTTAAGAGAATGATATGGAAACCATAGATCATAGTGATAATGTTCTATGGAATTGGACCACACAGCATATAAATGTAATGTCATTAAATTATAATATGAATATGAAAAAATGGATGTTGAGTATGTAATAAAAAAATTAACATCATGAAAAACATTTCATAGGTGTTGAGTTAAAATTTAAAGGGTGAAATTTCAAAAGGGGTGTAATTTAATAGCCTACAATATTATGATGTAATTTTCCCATAAAAATATTTTTGTATTACAATGTATTACAAAAATCATAATCACTTTATAAAAGAAAAATCAATTTATTTTGACAGTATATATAATTCCACATAAATATTAATAATACATTGTAAAATTTTAAACAATACAATGGATAAATAAAAATTTAATTATAAAATATATAAATTAATATTTATAGTACCCTGTAGCCTAATATATTTTTCAAACTAATGAAAAAAATTAAACAATTTATACTTTTTAAAATATATTTTATATTCTTTTAACATGAATAAAATTTAATGAAAATTAAATAAATGAAAAGTGAATATATATATATAGGTAGTTTTATGAACATTAAAATAGAAGTAGACTATTTGGAATAAAACAATATCATTGAAATGGTTGTCTAAATCATCAGAGAAGTAAAATGAAGAGAACTAATTTTTTATAATGGGTAAAATAAATAAATATTAATATTATATTTCTATTGAATGAATCCATAAATTATAAAACATAAAATGAAAATATTTATGAATAAATATGAATCATGTTGTAAAATTTTTAGTGAAATATTAATTTATAAATTGAATTTCTATTATATAATTTTCTATCATATATTTTTTTCACGATATATAAAAGATACAAATAAATATTATAATTCAAAATAAATAATTATAAAAACAATGGAAAAAACTAGTAAAAAAATAAATAAGTATTTTATTAAGTAGAATTTGTTTTTGTTTTTTTATTTCTAAAATTTATTATTTATTGATTTTTAATTTTATTAAATATTCTATATTTTTTAAATAATCACATTGAGTTTGTCTTAGGGGAGGTTTTTGTTATTATGAATTGATTAATTATTTTGGAGTAGTAAAAAATAATGTTATTATTATGATGAAATGCATTTTTCAATAATCATTAAATTAAAATGATATAAATGTATTAGCACATTTTGAATATATATTTATGTATTTATTAAGAAGACAGTTACATTATATGTATTTAAAACACATTCAAACCTATTATTTTTAATGTCCTATGTATTATTTTCATAAAAATAGGATTCTATTTTTGATTCAATGCATTAAAAAAAATGTAGTGGACCCATAAAATGATAAGGTATTTTAGTAATTCAAATAAGATTTGATTTTTATAGTCATAAATTAATACATTTCATATTAATAAGGCTTGTTCATACACATTTAAAAAAAAATATTTCGAAATTCACTTCCCCATTTGGAGATATAAACACCAGTACACATCAACATTATTATCAAATGAAATAAAATATAACTAATTATATTATAAAATATATTTTAGTATTCATCATCTAAATTATTCATGATCAAGCTGTGACCAAGCATCCTTCATTCAATGGTTTTATTATCTATCTAATGAAATAGAATAAATCTTTTTTATATGTTATGGAAAACATGGTTTCATTTCACATATTCATATTCCCACTCTATAATATGGTAAATCAGTAAAAATAATCATTTTGAAAATATTTTTTTTATATTTCATTGTGTTTTTATAAAATTAAATTATTGATTTGTTTTCCAATTGTTTTAAAACAATGTTAAAAACAGTTTTTGATCTTTGGTAAATTTACATTATCAATGGGAACAATGATATTCTATTTATTTGTAATTCCCGATCCCGGGTGCCACTCAACAGGTGCCCCGAAGCCGGTTCGCCACAAGTCCTCATGCACATTTCCCCAAATGCCAGAGGCTGCCGACTAGCAGCGACGACCTAGGTCTAATAGTGGGGAAACTATTCCCTCATTTGTCAAAGTGTAGCGCAGCGGAATACAAAATAAACATACAACTACAGCGGAAGTAGTAACATACACAACTGAAATAAACTACAACAATGGATATAACCAAAAAATATAAGTGATGATGCTACATGTTTCACATTCTAAGAAAATGACCAGAACATGTTATACATCAATACAGTACACCAAAATACAGAGTACAGCAAAACAAGAAAAACAGCTGGCAGCGGCATCGCGAGCCTAGGCTCGGTCCCATCCCCTCCTACTCCTCAGCAACAGTCATGTACCTATATAGGGACTCTTTCCCCAATCTACACCTGCAGCAACATAATCTGTTTGGGCCGAAAAGCATGACCCAAACAGGGAGTGAGAAATATATCTCAGTAGGCACCCACCAATGGCCCGTGCCCAACAGCGTGTAAGCATGCAAAAATAGTATGCAGTAATAAAATGCAATAAAGTAAGAAGAACTCAAAAGTAACAACTATCAGTTATATTGCCATTTTTAATATTCATTTAATCCATTTAATACACGAAATCACCACAGTGCATTTCTAAGTAACCAACTAGTGTCCTCGGACACGTAAACTCCTACACTCGGGTAACGAGTATCCAACACAGAATCTGCCCTCAGGAATAACAGACTTTTTCCCTCTATCGTAGGTAGTGTCGCCCTCAGGCACAGAGTCTATTGCCCTCAGGCACGGAAGAAGTTTCTCTCAGGCCGAAAATATCTACAGCCCTCGGGATAAATAGTGCTGTGCCCATAGGCTAATCACAACAAGGACCTCAAGATAATCAGGTAACCGGTCCTTGCCTAACATGTCAAAATGCAGTAAACAAGCAAATCCTCTCAAGGAAATTCTATAATTACAACATTAAAGGCATACCCTCGGGTATCCTGGCCAAATGGATAAATAGTGGAACACACCCCTGGGGTGGTTCCGGATCCATGAAAAGATCCCAACAAGTATTTTATTATCACAATTTAATCACCTATGCAATTCTAGGCATTAAATATAGCAATGACCTCAGCCATACGACACCCCAACATGGGTTCGTGGCATTAAAATGCACAAAAATGCACGACAGTTGGAAATTAACACCAAGCCACCTACCTTATACGCTAACGAACGTTATACACGAACGCCGACTCCAGAAACGCCCAAGAACAGTGTAGATCTAACGAAGAGCAAAACCCAATCAAACATAAATAACTTTCCATCCTGAATGAAATGGTAAGAACAGTTCCAGGATAGGAGAGGGCTTACCCGTTCGGTTCCAATGAGATCATCCAAAGCCGAATCGGATTCCAGACGAACACCCAGTGAATCTTTAAAGGACCGACCACCTCCTTGGCTCCAAATCGGCTCAGGTGTCTCTTATTCCAAATGACGAGGCTACTGCCTGTTTTAAGACAAAAAAAAAACTACACGGCGTGTACTTATGAGTACACGGCTTGTAATTATTTCATTTAACGGTTCATTTGCCGTCACCACCACACTGTTCATCCGTCGAGAAGATTACATGGCTTGTACTCCCGAGTACACTGCGTGTACTATCGCCCAGCTGGCAGCTGCTCCACCGCCTTTCTGTTTAAGCATGACGACTGACTACACGGCGTGTAAGGTACCACTACACGGCGTGTAGTCAGTTCCTACACCCCTCGTCGCCGACAAGGCTACACGCCCGTGTACCCATTCCACATGGCCAAAAGTACACGACGTGTGGAAAAGTACATGGCATGTAGTTCCAAAATTTATGATTTTTCCCCATTTACCATATTTTCTCAAGAACACTTAAGGAAACGGAAAAAGGTGAATCCCGTACCTCAAAAATAAGAACTGGGTTCTTTCAAACATCCCCCCGTATAACAATTCATCCCCGAATTTCCCTTCCAAGGGTGGTGAAGAATAAGCTCAAAAAAGATTTGTCCACTGAGCACGTACGTCGGCCTCCCACTCCCAGGTCTCGTCCTGCACTCGACCATGCTTCCATAGCACCCGTACAAGAGGAACTGAACGGCCTCAGAGAACCTTCGCGCTCCTGTCAACGATATGGATCGGATGCTCCTCAAAGGACGAATCATGCTGAAGCTCATCCTCCTCTGGGTGAAAGGTGCGAGACAGGTCTGAATGGTAGCGATATAACTGAGACACATGGAAGACGTCGTGAATGGCTCGGTATCGCTACGGTAACTGCAAACGATAGGCAACCAACCCGGCACTCTCCAGAATCTCAAATGGCCCCACATACCTCGGTGAAATCTTACCCTGTCTCATGATCCGTTTGTGTCCCAGCCTCAGTGAAACACATAGAAAAACCTGATCCCTGACAAAAAACTCCAAAGGTCATCTGCAGCTATCATCATAAGACTTCTGATGAGACTGTGCGGTATCCATCTGCTTTCGAATCAACCGAACCTGCTCAGATGTCTCCAGCACGAGCTGTGGCCCCAGTAAAGCTGCCTCCCCTGCCTCTAACCATCACAAAGGTGATCGGAATGGCCTACCATATAATGCCTCGTATGGTGCCATCTCAATAGTTTCCGGAAAACTATTGTTATAGGCAAACTAGAATAAGGGCAAATTCTTCTCCAAAGAGCCCCCAAATTCTAGGACGCATGCACGCAGCATGTCCTCTAGCACCTGTATCGTCTGCTCTGACTGGCCATCTGTCTAAGGGTTTTATGTTGTGCTCAGAAGCACCTGTGTACCCAACGCCCTTTGAAAACTCTTCCAGAAATGATACATAAAGTGGGTGTCCCAATCTAATACGATAGAACGAGGGACCCCATGAAGACGTAAGATCTCTCGGATATATAGCCTTTCGAGCACATCCACACCGATGGTCTCCTTGATATGCAAGAAGTGAGATACCTTCGTGAGTCTGTCCACAACAACCCACACGACGTCATTGCCTCGAGGTAACCTCAGAAATCCAGTCATGAAATCCATCGCGACATCATCCAATTTCCACTCTGGAATGGGAAACTACTATAACAGCCCAGCCGGCCTCTGGTGCCCTACCCTCACCTACTAACAGGTGGAACACCTCATTACAAAACCAACGATCTCTCTCTTCATACCCTGCCACCAGTACTGACGTCTCAAGTCACTGTACATCTTGGTAACCCCGGGATGAACTGCCCAAGCTGAAGCATGAAACTCCCGCATCAGCTCCTCGCGTATATCCTCTGGAACCCATACCCGTCCATGGAAATGAAAAGCCTTATCATCACCTATTTTCCAACCGGGATGAGGGTCCTCATTTTCCACCGACTCTCGTAGAACTTGTCCTTCTAAATCAGAGAGATGTCTCATCCTCACTCTGTCCAGTAGGGTAGATGTCACAGCCAAAGATGAAAGATTAGTCTGCCCCTGACTATCGTACACCGCCAGATGCATCTCAGAGAACAAAGCCATGAGCTTGCACTCACCACTAGCCTCCTACACTGCCTGTATCTGAGTCTTCATGCTCAGTGCATCAACTACTGCATTACCTTTACCAGGTGTATAGGCAAGCTCAAAATAGAAGGACGGTAGGTACTCGACCAACCATCTCTTCATTAGATTCAGGTCACACTGAGTAAAGATATTCTTGAGGCTTTTGTGGTCGGTGAGAACCACAAAATGCTCTCCCAACAGATAATTTCTCCAACAGTGTGACACATGCACAACTACAGCCAACTCGAGATCATGTGTCAGGTAATTCCTCTCATGTGGCCTCAGCTGCCAAGACCCGTATGCAACAACTTGATCACCCTACATCAAAACGGCTCCCAGCCCAATCCCTGATGCACCACCAAAAATGGTATAGCTCTTCCCCTTCTCTGGGAGTATCAGGATCAGTGATGATGTCAACCTTCCCTTCAGGTCCTAAAAATTTGTCTCGCAAGATTCTGACCAAACGAACTTCACATCCTTCTTAGTCAGACCCATCAACGGTGCTGCTAAGCAAGAGAAGTCATGTATGAAGCATCTGTAGTAACCATCCAACACTATAAAACTCTGTATCTCAAACACGTTCTTAGGCTGCTCTCAGGAAACGACTGCCCTCACCTTTTCTGGGTCTACTGCAACTCCTACCTCTGAGATTATATTACCCAAGATGTGAATCTGGTCCATCCAAAAGTGGCACTTCGAGAGCTTAGCATATAGTCGATGCTCTCTCAGTGTACTCAGTACGATCTCGAGATGGGTGGCATGATCGTGTCGAGTGTGAGAGTTCACCATGATGTCAGCCATGAATACCACCACAAAGGAATCCTGATATGGATGGAACACACCATTCATCAGAGCCATGAAAACTGTTGGCGCGTTCGTGAGTTCGAACAGCATAACCAAGTACTCGTACAGACCATATCTGCTCTGAAAAGCTGTAAGCGGTATATCCGACGGTCTCACACGTAGATGGTGATATTCGGATCTCATGTCAATCTTCAAGAAAACTCATGCTCCACGAAGCTGATCAAACAGATCATCTATCCTCGGCAAGGGATATTAGTTCTTAACCGTCAACTAGTTGAGCTTCCGATAATCCACACAAAGTCTGAGGGTACCGTTTGGATTTTTTGCAAAAGGACCGGAGAACCCCAAGGAGAAGTACTGGGTTGGATAAAGCCCTTTACCTGTAACTCCTCTAACTGCCTCTTGAGATCATTCAACTTAGGCGTGGCCATCCTATAAGGAGAAATGGACACCAGTGCTGCTCCTGGAACAAGCTCAATAGAGAAATCCACCTCACGCACCGGAGGTAGACCCGAAAAGTCATCCGGGAAGACATACCTGAAACGACCAAAAACTGGAGGGAAATCCATCTGACAAGTCCCCTGATCATCCAGATATAAGCTCGTTATCTGGGCTATGACTCCACCTTTCCCATGATGCTTTGGTCCAGCTCGACTCGCCAGAACATCCCATTCACCCTTGTATAGAAACTCTCCGCCCTCTGGTGACGTGAAACTTACCCTACGACGATAGCAGTATAAAAAGGATCAAAAGGGAACCAACCAGTCCATCCTAAGAATGAAATCATAGCTCGTCATCTCCAAGACATAGAGGTCCAAAGGGATGTGACACCCTCCAACCTCAAGGGGGAACTCCTTACACAGACGCACACGAGCAGTCCTAGTCCACAATGGTGTGTCTAGCGTCATGATATCAGAAAAAGAAGAAACACAGAGCCTAATGCTCTCCACAATGGGAACATATATGAAACTATGCGTACCACCTGTAACAAAAAGTACCGAAGATAACACAGAAGCTACTAGAATAGTACCCTTGACTGTAGAAAGTCCAGGATCCTGCTCCTGCTGGGTCTGTTGCACTGCATATGCCTGCCCAGTGCCGTGACCCAGCGACATAGCCTGGCTACCCTGAGCTGTCCCGCCCTGCTGCCTCTGTGATCCTGGTGTCTGGATACCAAGGCCATGACCACCATCTCTACCTGCATGCCCTGATGTATTCCAGTTCCCTGACTGGTAAGAAGCCACTGGTCCAGCTCCCGCACACGGTGTTTGCACAAAACCCCTCTCACTATCCACTAGTGGAAACACCTTACAAAAGCACTGCAGATGTCCCATTTTCCCGCAAGCTCAGCACTCCACTGGGTCTCGTGGACACTGCGGTCTATTGTGCCCCTCTCTACCGCATGGTAGCACATAAACTGGCCACCTGAAGCATTCTTATGACTGGTATTGCCATCCCGATAGAAGTCCATATGTCTCTTCCTCTTGCCAGCCGAAATAATACCAATAACCGGTGCTGAATCGCCCTGGCCCACACCACTCAATTCCCGCAAGTTCCTCTCTATAATCAACGCTTGGTTCACAATCGTGTGTACAGTAGGCAACCTGAAAACATTCACTAGTGCTCAGATGTCATAACGAAGACCATCCTCAAAACGTCTGGCTCTCAACATCTCATCACCCACCAGCACGGGTGAAAAATGTTGAAGCTCTGTAAAACGAGCAGAATAGTCCATCACCGACATAGCGCCCTGCTGCAGATTCATGAACTCTCAAGCTCTATCTTCCCTCAGCATCTCGGGAAAGAAGAAGTTATAGAAAACTACCTAAAAATATTCCCACGCCATGTCTATGTGATGCTCTGACTGGGTGGTAACATCCCACCACCTCTTGGTGGAATCACGCAGCATGTAAGTCACGAGCTTGACCCTCCGCACTAGAGGCATTTCAAGATCCTCGAAAATAGTCTGCATCAACCCCAACCAAGACCCCGCGGCCTGTGGTCTGCCATCACCTAAAAACGAAGGCGGATGCTGCTGCTGAAAGATACGTGCCATCTCATCCATAGATGTGGCAGCCTACGGTGCTCCCTGAAAGGTCTGCATGAACCACATAAAGCCTTCACGGAACTGTGCATCTGTGTCTGTGTCCAGTATACCAGCCGGTGCCACATCTGGATCTGTTGGAGGATCAACTGGTAGCCCATGGACCACAATCTCCGAAGTATAATCGTCGCTGCTCTCCTGGCGAACCACTCACGGTCACCTAGGCGGCATGACACTACAAGGTCAAAAGCATGCCTCAGATTCATGATTATTAAGACTGAAAAAGCGAAGGAACCACAAAGGAAACAAGAGGAAAAAATCATGAAAAATTGGAAAAACAAGACTACACAGCATGTACAATGACTACACGGCATGTACTTGACTTCCCATCCTCTGCCCGGGTCCTTCAACATGGCTAAGACACACGGCTTCCGTCGAACAAAACTTTACAGCATGTAAAATTTCTACACGGTGTGTAAGATGTTATTTTTTAACTACCCCTGTTGTTTGGTACACGACCGAAAACTCGGCTTACAAATACACGACGTGTTATACCCATACATGTCGTGTACATCACCCCGTTTCTCATCCACATGGATAACACCCCACGGTCTGTCCTCAGACAAGACTACACGGCGTGTCCCATAGGTACACTGCGTGTTCAGGGAGAGGTGACACCGGCCCGTGTTTTTAGTTACATGGCTGAGTCCCCAGGTCACACTACACGAAGTGTGCATCATTGACACGGTGTGTTATGTACAGTTGTTCACCGACCCATGTTGTTAGTTACATGGCCAGTCTCTGGGTCAACACTACACGGCATGTACAAAAGCTACATGACGTGTTTTACCCAAGCCGTTCCCTACCCCGTGTCTCCACCCACACAGTTTTTGACATGGGAAGAGACTACACGGTGTGTACTCAGGGTACACAGCTTGTACTCAAAAAGTTCATTTTTATTCCCGAGAAGATGGTCATACACGGCGTGTAAAAAGATACTACCCGGCGTGTATACTGGGTTTCTGGGCAGTATGCCTCAAAAACTTCCCAGGAACCCAGAAAGTACTAAAAACCAACACCTAAGTTTCAAATTCTGATCTGTGAGGGCCCATACTCCTCACAAATCAAAGTTTGACATCTTATCTGTGTTGTAACCAATAAACAGTCAATGATCCACCAAAATCTGCTCAATGAGGGCCCATACTCTCCAAAAACCAATTTTTGGCATCCATTATATAAACAATCTCAACAAAAATATCATTTCACAAGGAAGGTATTTATCAAGCAGCTATCACAACAACATGCTTTATTAGCACAAAAACTATCATAACAACATGTGAATTGTAATGCACCTACATGGCATGGAAACTATGTATGGCATGTGATTTCTAGCATGTGCCTATATGATGCCTGAGATGGCATACCCTCATCTCATCGGGTTGCAACTAAATAGAACCCATAGATAAAATAAAAACTGCACAATCTCAAAGTTCGTCACCCAACGGTGAAAACATATCAACCGTAAAATTGAAAAATCAAAAGAATGCAAAATATGGGGTAGACTAGCTATTCCATGTACACGGGTTAGCTACACCTGATCACATCTTATTACCCTCTATCGTTCCTTCCTATCCCTGACTAAGACTCCAAATAGTAAGTAAATGAAAAGAAACTCCTTTGATACCACTTTGTAACGTCCCGATCCCGGGTGCCACTCAACGGGTACCCCGAAGCCGGTTCGTCACAAGACCACAAGCGCATTTCTCCAAACACCAGAGGCTGCCGACTAGTAGCGAGGGCCTAGGTCTGATAGTGGGGAAACTATGCCCTCATTTTTCAAAGTGTAGTGTAGCGGAATACAAAATAAACATACAACGTCGGTGGAAGCAGTAACATACACAACTGAAATAAACTACATTATTGGATATAACCAACAGTATATAAGTGATGATACTACATGTTTCTAGATCTAAGAAAATTGCCAGAACATGCTATACATCAATACAGTACAAAAAAATACAGAGTACATCAAAACAAGAAAAACAGATGGTAGTGGCATCGTGAGCCTAGGCTCGGTCCCATGGCCTCCTACTCCTTAGCAACAGTCATGTACCTGTATAGGGACTCTTGTCCCTATCTACACCTACAGCAACGTAATCTGTTTGGGCCAAAAAGCATGACCCAAATAGGGTGTGAGAAATATATCTCAATAGGCACCCACCAAAGTCTCATGCCCAACTACGTGTAAGCATGCAACAATAGTGTGTAGTAATGAAATGCAATAAAGTAAGAAGTACTCAAAAGTTAAAACTATTAGTTATATTGCCATTTTTAATATTCATTTAATACATTTAATACAAGAAATCACCACAGTGAATTTCTAAGTAACCAACTGGTGTCCTCAGACACGTAAACTCCTACCCTCGGGTAATGAGTATCCAACACAGAATCTGACCACATGCATAATAGAGTTTTTCCCTCAGGCATAGGTAGTGTCGCCCTTAGGCACGGAGTCTATTTCCCTCTGGCATGGATGATGTTTCCCTCAGGCCGAAAATATCTACAGCCCTCTGGCTAAATAGTGCAGTGCCCACAGGCTAATCACAACAATTCCCTTAGGCTAAACATGTAATCGGGCCATGCCCAACATGTAAAAATACAGTAAACAAGCAATTCCATTCCATAAAATTCTATAATTACTATATTAAAGCCATACCCTCATGTATCCAGGCCAAATGGCTAAACAGTGGAACACACCCCCTGGGTGGTTCCGGATCCATGCAACGATCCCAACCAGCATTTTATTATCACAATTTAATCACCTATGCAATTCTTGGCATTATATATAGCAATGGCCTCAGCCACACAACACCCCAACATGGGATCGTGGCACGAGAACACAGAAAAACGCACGAAAATTGGAAATTTACACCAAGCCACCTACCTTATACTCCAACGAACGTTATACCCGAACGCTGACTCCAGAAATGCCCAAGAATGGTGTAGATATGAAAAGGAACCAAACCCATTAAAATGTAAATAACATTACCTCAGGAAAGAATTGGTAAGAACGGTACCAGGACAGGAGAGGGATTACCCGTGCGGTTCCAACGAGATCGTCCAAAACAGAATCGGATTCCAGACAAACACCCGATGGATCTTCAAACGTCTGGCCTCCTCCGTTGGCTCCAAATCGGCTCAAGTGTCTCCTCTATCAAATGAGGAATCTACTGCCTATTTTACACCGAAAAAACAAAGTACACGACGTGTACTTCTGAGTACACGGCGTGTAATTCTTTCATTTAACTGTTCATTTGGTGGCACCGCCGCACTGTTCATCTATCGACATGATTACATGACATGTACTCCCGAGTACATGGCGTGTACTGTCGCCCAACTAGCGGCTGCTCTACCGCCTTCCTGTTTAAGCCTGCCGACTCACTACACGGCATGTAAGGTGCCACTACACGGCGTGTAGTCGATTCCTACACCCCTCATCACCGACAAGGCTACACGCCCTGTGTACCCATTCCACACAGCCAAAAGTACACGGCGTGTGGAAAAGGACATGGCGTGTAGTTCGAAAATTTAGGATTTTCCCCCATTTTCCATATTTTCACAAAAACACATAAAAAAAAGAAAAAAGAAGAAGCATGTACCTCAAAAATAAGAACCAGGTTCTTACATTATTAAATATTTTTTTTACACATACACTAAAAAAATTATATCCTGATAGAGTATCAAATTAAAATGTAATTATAATTTTTCTATGTTTATTCGGTGATTTAATGTTTATATTTCTATTAACATAATTTTTATAAAATAATATTATTTTTATTTAGAAAAAGTTACTATCCAAAAATATTTTTAGAATATATATCTAAACATAGCTCAAATTCCCATGAATAAATTCTTTATTGATATGAATCATTTAACTTGAAATTAATCTAGCTTATGATACCATTTGAAAGTGGATATTTATGATTACTATTACATTATGTATGTTTTGGAACCATAATTTCAACACATTCAAAACATTCAACACTATCAAATATTTTGTTAATAAATGTGAAAAATGATGTTAAATTATATATAGAGATGGAATAATTATAAAATTTGTCCGATAATATTTCTAAAGAAGATATAAAATAGTTTTAATATAACATATATGTAGTTAGGTGTAGAATCTAATGGAATCCATTATTGATGTAAGGGGAATTTCCTATGTTTTCTTATAATTTTTCTTTTGTTATCAATAAATCAATATGTCTATTTAACCCCATTCAATTCATATATTATAAACTAAATGTAATAATTTTCAGTATTAATTTTCTATTTATTATAGTTCCATTATAATTTCTTATTAATATTTAGTAATGGTACACCATATGAAACCCTATAGAGTAATAATTTGAATTATTTTCCTTTTTTTATAAAGTTCCCTTGTCTTGTTTATCCATCTAACAAAATTAATTCCAATTATGAAGTAGAATATTAAATTTCTATTATGAAATTCTATTTTATAATTTTTAATATTTCATTCTCTTTTTCATTTTGTAAATAATGAGCCATTTATCAAAAAATTGTGAAATCATTTTATAGCCCATTAAATTTTAATAGATTATAATATGTAATTTAAATAAATGTATTTTCTCTATATTTTACTAATATTTTTAGTTATATTCATGTGATGTTTTATGAAATTGTAATAAATCTCCACAGTAGATTTTTTAATTATTTCATGTCTGTATATGGTATAAATGTTGACTAGTTAGTGTTATGAATGTTATATTATGTTTTCATCCTAATGGGTGTTGTAATATGATATAATGTGTTATATGTTTTCTCAAATTATTCAATTTCTTATGATCATTAGGTTGGTGTGTCATCATTTATCTTAATTATTTTATTTCTAAAATGGATTATGATTATTCCCTTTATTTACTACACGTAATGTAAAAGGAAACAACATATTTCATTCACCAAATGTTTACCATATTTTATCCACATCCAAACTAGTTTTAATGAAACATCTTTTTATAAATTTACCAATGATATCCATTGAATTAGTAATAATATTGTAATGATTATAATAAAAATTGAATGTTTAAATATGATTATGTAGTTATTCACAATTGTGGTGGAATATGTAATTTCACCAGATAATGGACTAATATTTTCATTAGCGTGTTTTAATGATATATATATTAAATATTATTCAACAAAATATATAATAGACACATGATATTATAACATCCATGATGGTGATTTGTTATCCACAAATATTCATAGAAAAGTACCTGATATAAATAATAGTTAAAAATAGATAATAAGCAACCGTACTTTTCTCAAATGAGTGTTCAATATTTTATTATTAAAAAATTTTAAATGAAATAAAAGAATTATATAAAGATATACATGATGGTGGATCAAATAAGTAAAATGTAATCATATTATTTTTGAGTGATAAATATGTGGTTATGTGATTTCAGAAATGATTATTTATATCATTAGAGTTAATGATACTAGTGGAATTAGATTTTGATCTTTGAGAAATATTTACAATCCACCTATGATGTAAAATTATATATACATTTCAGTAATTGAATAAATAATTGTCCAATAAAGTAGAGGATATGATAAGTATACATTAATACTGTAGTCATGGCCATATGTTATGGAAGAATTGCATTGTCTGTGTAAATGATGATACCATTATTTATGTTCTTATACTGGATTTATGGTGTTATGGTTGAATTTATCCATAATATAGGCATTTTTTTATTTTCATTTTAACAATATGCATCGAGATAATTTATTACTTTTCCATTTTCTTCGATTAGTGGTTTTTTAGAAGAGGTTTGAGGAGTTCTTATGGAGATCCAAAAAGGCATATTGTAAGACTAGAGGTGTTGAGTACTAATAATTAATAGGTAAGAGTAATACATATCGTGTAATGTTTACAGGTTGTGAAATAATTGATCAAAACTTTTTATTGATTATTCCAAGGGAGTCAGATGACATGTAAAAATTTATCTGTTAAATCCTTCGAGGAAATTTGTTTTCAGTAGAACATGAAACCCATAATTTATAGGACTTGTGAAGTGTATATGACATGAAAAACCCCAATAAAACGTGATTATAAATTATTTTATGCCCTGGTATTACGTCAAACCCAATGCTCCACACCTTTATAGGCGACCCCTTTTCTAACTCTCAATCAATATTGGTGTTCCATCATTAATGATCAATCCTTGGAATCTAATCCCTGATCTATGGGTTTTGGTGGTTGTTTTTCAGTGATCACGTGGAGTATTTATTTTATTACAATTGTTCTATTCTCTTATTCATTTTGGATATGTTTTACTGATGTTGATTTGTTTCGGGATGTGTATGGGTTGTGTTTTTAGAAACCATTTGGTGTGGTGTAGGTTTATCTGGATGATTCTTGTCTGGTAGTGGTTCATGGGTTATTTTTCCTTCTCATTATCTTGCATAGTGTGATCATAAATCATCCATGAAGTATTAGATCATCATTCTCACACTTTTAAGGTATATGCTAGGGATTTTTATTATTTTTATTACCATTAGGTAAGTATTATTTTTATCATAATAAGATAATTAATTTGTTTTTCTAAATTGTTAGGTGTAAGAGTTATCACATGCTTTATAGCTTTGAAATATGGTGTTGATGTTATTAGGACTTTTTTTCTATTTATAAAATTAAATGATATTGAGAGACTCATTTACAATGTATTCATTACGTTGAGATGAACATTGCTATGTTTTTTTGGGATTACACCTGAATAAAAGGGTAATGTATTTAAATATTTCTAATTATTTTTTCCCCAATTTCTTGTTTGTGGGATAATAATTAGTCTATAAAAAAATATATGATAATTCCCCTAAATAATTATGGATTCCGGTTTGTGTTTCTAGCGTGCACATTTTTTTCTTGTGTTTTCCCCACATGGTATGATATTGTGTGCAATGATAAACATGACCAGCAGAGATTTTTGGTGTGTGGGGTAGTGATTTCTTGGTTCTTTATCATTTTCGTTATATGGGTAGTTATGAGATGTGGTGATATGAGGTGTTAGTTGAGTTTTTGTTTTATTGAGGTTGTGAAACATAAGCTATAGCACAATGGTTGTTGAATAGAGGTTGTGTCATAGAGTTTGTGTCGTAGTGGTTATGGTGTAGTGGTTGTTGAATAGATGATGGGGGGTGTTGCAGTTGTGGTTGGGAAATTATGAGATTTTAGGTAGTAATAGAGAGATATAATAGGTGATGGGACATGGAGAAGATGATGGATTTGTGTTTTTGTTGAAGTGGTTGTGTGAGTTGGGCCAATTATTGTGTGGAATGCTTATCATATTGTCCTAGTAATCCCTAGAATAAATCATTATTTTGAATGAAATGATTAATTGAATGGGTTGGTAAATAAATGGGAATGTGTTGGTATTGATATGTGAATCATGACTTAAGGTAATTTAATAAATAAACATGCTGGGAAATTTTGAATAAAGTGGTGAACATATAAAAAAATTTGGAATGTTGTAAGGCTTATCTGGTGGTGGTGTGAATTATTTCAAATAGTGTTGATAATGGTTGTGATGTGGTGTGACGCGATATGTTGAACTTGTTGTTTAATAGAGAGACACGATTATGTGTGATGGTCCCTGGTGTGAGGGTCATGTGTGGTATGAGGAGGCCCTGAGGTTGATGTACTTCACATTCATGATACCTGACAACTCTAGTTTTAGTTCTGATGGGTGGCCTAGCTGTCTACATGAAATATGTGATGCGATGTGTTCCCTAGTTTACTATGAGTGAGATGCAATTCGATGTGCAGGCATAGATTATTCTAGTGATATGTGATGTGTGGTGTGGATTTGGTGATTTCAAGCAGGATGTAATGTAATGTGACATTATATGTGGTAATAGGTTGTGAGTATTTGATGATTGACATTTGGCAGTGAGAGTGGAAAATCAATTGGTGAAGTGGTAGTAGGGACCCTTTTTTTCTTATAATATCGATGAGATATTATTATATATGGAATCATGATTGGGTGATCTATATATGGTGAGGACGGGTTTTGTTATATGACTTATATCATTTCATATTAGTTTTATTATTTGTTCATTGGTCCTTTAGGATGAAATTTTTACATTTCTACTTCTAGTCTTTGTTATGTCCCAACTGATATATATCATTTTTTGTCACCCTACATATATAATCTATTTCAAGGATTCCATTAGGACATTGGGGACTTATTTTGAAATTATCATTTGGTTTAGAGTCTCTGTTGAGTCTCTTATGAATATTTTCTTTTTGTTATTTACATTGGAGACTTGTATAAATATCGGTTATATAGTATTCATTCATTTTGGGGGGGTTTGGAGTTTACCATTATTTGTTCTATAGGATTTTTTCTGTGTTTTTATATTTTTTTCGCTTGGCCCTTTATCATTTATAGGGGTAATTCCTCCCATACTATTATAATTTTATAATCTCAGTGGTAGTCTCCTTTTTCAGAATTACTAGTTGTGGGAATTTTTGGTAATTATCAATCTAACTTCATTGTGGATTCATTGGAGGGTGGGGGTCATGATAGAGTGGATCCAATATGATGGTTGATATATCTGATAGAGTTTAGATATAGGCATAATTATGATTTTATGGGTTAGTATGGAAACTGTACCAGTCCACCATGGTGTGTGTCAATGTATATAGAGACCATCTAGTACATGTGATTTTAGGGCCCACTAAGAAAGAGTGTATAGAAACTGAGCTTATAGACTGACTAAGTGAGTTGAACCCATTTTAAGAGTGGAGACCTAAAGAAAAACTTGAATCATGATGAAAAATGTTCTTGTTTTAATTGGGTATTTTTAAAAAAAATAAAAGAATCATTTATAAAATTATACACTACTAGGATTAGGATGATTTTTTCATGATTTATGAAATGTATCGTGTTTATAGGCCTCAAATTTTATAGGATGTTGATGTTCTTCAGCCTGATATATTTTATCATCATAAGGATGAGTAGATTGAGGTATATGAGGTATGGTTGCTGCAATTACATGCCTTTCAGTGAATTATTTTGGGTATATATGAGTGGATTGATGCATATCGGGAGATAGAATACCAGATAGAGTAGATCAAGATATCATTCCGTTTGATTCAAGATAATATAGTTTTTTAGGGGCCTCTAGATGTTATTTAGATGTGGGGAGTAATTCTTTATTTTTGGACATTATTTATTAGTGACTGACAGGAGGCCGGCGTGTTGTGTCCTTACATTCTAAGGATGGTTTAGGAATAGTTTCTATCATCTATAATAAAGTAATCCAATATTTAGGATCTATTATCCCAATTAAAGGTGTTTATGAGTGTGTGTGATATTTGTAATTGGTTTAATGACCTCTTAAAAAAATTTCTATATTTTTTTCTGGATTAGGAGTTCCGAGGATGGTTTATGGAGAAGGATTTATGTACATTGATCAAGTATTCAGTCACTCATTTTATTATATTATATATCAATAGAGATTAAAAGGGTAATTTTATCAAGAAAATGTTTTCATAGGGGTTAATACCCCAATAGAGTTTCTATAATTGTGTTTGGAGAAGAAAATCGTTAGGCATTGGGTCGTGAGTGTTGAGGTAGTCAATGTTCCTTTCAGCGGTGAACTATTCACGGGAGTTTATTTGAAGAACATCAAGGAGAAGTGGATTCTATGGGACCTATGATTATTTTAACATTACATTCCATATATATGGGAGATATGTTCACCACCATTTTTAGAACCATACTGCTCAGGTAGGTTGAATTTAGATGAAGGGTTAGGTCACATTTAAAAAGTAATAATTTTCTATGGGGGTGTTCCAATAACCTGCAACATAGGTCATTGATTCATAGCTGAGAGAATGTAGAGTTGAAAGAGGGTATCCTCATGATGGTCAACCAATACATATGTATCTTTTCTACGGACCGACCATCAAACATGATAGAAGAGAAAAATATGATCTAGGCTTGGGTAGATGCACACATTGGTGGAAATGACCCCATCATAGTTGAGAGTTTCTCATAACAAGACTGGTTTATTTTATACATATATGTGATATTTATTTGATTTAGGAGACTCAAACTCATTTAAAACCCATATAATGTTCTATAAATTGGTATTATATGTGGAAATACTTATAATACCCATGGTGTTATACAAACTAGTTGAAGGTTAGGATTCATTGTTCGATGTGGGCCAGGTATGTGGATTGGTGATGGGGAAGCACCAGTTAGCATAGGACTTATTCATATTTTTGAATCATCCTTATGATATTATAAATGGTTTTTATTAGAAATATTATATTTGTTGAGTAAAAAATATTTCCATTAAAGGGTTTCGTTTACATATTTGGAGAGATGACTAATTTTGTTTTTTGTAGAGTGATATTATCATTTATGTCATAAGAAAGTGAATCAACATATATCTTTTTTTGTAGTTATTTGGTAGAAAATATATTTGGGAATGTTCCCAAATATTTGGAGGAATTTTTTGATGTTTTTCATATAGGATGCTATTAAACTACCTCATTTAAATGATGTTGAGTTTGGGATATAATTTTATCATTGAATATCATTAATGTTGGTGGTTTTCTATCATATGTTACACATAGAGTAGTGTGAGTTGAGGTTTTTATATCGTTGATCTAATTTATCATTTTCATCCAACCTAGTATGTCTCAGTGGGGTACTCTAGTGTTGTTCATAAATAAGGATGATGATAGCATGAGGATGTACATAGATTACCAAATTTTGAATCTATTATTGACATAGAACTATTAACCTATTCAAAGGATCGATGATCGATTGGACTATTTGAGAGGACCTACATATTTCTCTATGATTTTTTTGTGGTATGGATATCACCAGTTGAGTGTGAAAGATAAACATGTTTAGAATAATAACTTCACATATATGTATGGGAAAATAAGAAATGATTTTGGTCATTCATTACAATAAACACACAATCTATGTTCATGGGGCCTATCAACATCATGTTCCTTGAGAACCTCTTTTTTTTACATTTTTTGATCGATGATATCTTGGTTTAATTGATGTTAGAGGAGTAGCATACCTATAATATCAGAGTTGTTTTGATGTTCCTTTAACACCACCATATTTATGGTAACTTTACCATGTGTGTGTTTAGGAAGTAATATTTCCATTTTAATAGACATGTGGTGTCTCTGAGCGTATGTTATTGGACCCATTGAAGTTTGATGTGGTTTTTTATTAGGGACCTCCCATGAATGTTGTAATTTTTCTAGTTTACATGGTATCATAGAATTATATGGATTCTTTATTCCAAATTTATATCCAGTTGTTTCACAATTGGTAGGACTTTCCAGGTTGTACCAGTATTTTGTGTCCACATTCTTCCTCAAGATAGTGTTTAGTTTCTTGGAAGGGAAGTTATTCAGTTCCCTAGTGCTTCAGATTCCCAATAATGGTGTGTTGTTTGAGGGTTTTTGTGATGTATCCTATATAGTATTACGATGTGTATTAATTATTCATAGAGATTTTACCAAATAGGGGTATGTAGAGTTTCATCCCCATAGGAATCACTATTCCACTACTGATCAAGAGTTTGAATAATTTGTTATCATGATGAGGTTGGGTTGTGATTAACTAATTATCAAGTGTTTTTTGGTTCTCACTAACTACAAGATCCAATGACATGTTTTCTCTATGTGGGATCTATATCTATACTAGTGGTTGTGGGTGGAGTTTATTAAGGATTAAAATTTTGATATTTATTACACACCATGTAGGGGTACTATAATTGTGGATGCATTATGTCAGAAGTCCCAAGAAGAAGTGGGTTAAGAGTATACAAATGTTTTGGAAAGGAATATAGGATCTTGAAGTGATCCATCATGAAAATGGAATTAGAATTTTTCATTGTTTTATTTGTCATATTATCATGGAATAATATTTTTTACATCTCATGTAAAAGCCTTAGTTTAAATACTTGGTGGAATAGGTTATGTACGATTATGGTGGACATGTTGATTCTTTAAAGGGATGACAAACTAATGATTAAAACCTAATATTGTCTCATGAGAGGGTTTTTTTCAAGATGTAATTTTTTGTGGATTCCTTCATGAATTTTATAGTTGTACATTAAAGGATCATCCTAGTTTCACAATGATGTATCATTTATTGGAGAGTTATATTTTGAATCCAACAATGAAATGTTCATCATATGATTTTATTGAAAAATAAATGTATTCTTCATAAGGTGAATGTGTAACAACTGGTTACATTATAATTTATACAGTACTTTAATGTAGCTATGTGTAAATGGGGTGATATATTGATGGATTTTATTACAGGGTTACATAGATCATAGGGAGGTTGTGATGTGTTTAGGGTGATATTGGAATGACTTTTAAAATCATCTCACATCTTTAAGATTTGTGATTAATGTGTCACAGATGGTTTTGTGAGGAAGTACATCGAGTATGTTTTTAGGCATCACTAGAAACTGAGGATCATCATATTTGGTTGGTATCATCATTTTACCTCATGATTATGGAGGGGATTAAATCCATAATTTCACTCCCTATTATACCTTAGCACTTCTTTCTATCCTCAAATAGATGGGAAGTCATAATAGACCAACCAAATCATGGAGGATATGTTGTATGAATGAATCTTTGACATTACTAGATCATGTTTATGAAACATAAAATTTTTTGAGTAAGAAAACAACAGTATCTATTACTCATCTATTTATATGAATTGATTTTGAGGTGTTTTAAGGGAAACCATGTTGATGTCCATTACACTGGATAGAGATCATAGAGTCTACAATTTTTATTATAGATGTGGTGAAAACTGTAACTAAGAATATCCAATTTGTCTGTGGGTGAATGAGGGAATTTCATTGCCATTATATCGTCTTTTATGGCCATATGATGGGGAACGTGGAGTTAGAGGATTGAGAAAATATGATTTTGAGAGTATCCCATTATTATGGGAAGTAGAGGTTTTGTAGGGGAATAAGATTTCTCCGATGTTTTTTAGGCCTCTTAACATGTTAGGTAATATGGGAAAGGTAGTGAATATCTTATGATATCATCTTTGGATGATGATAATCCATGATATCTTTCAAGTGTCTTAGCATCATTGGTATATTCAAGTGGAATCCAACATTAATGACATGTGAGTGTAGGATATGAAAGATGAATCAATGGTCATGGAGTAGCTTCTAGTGATCCATGATCATTGATAGAAGGTACTGTAAAGAAAACTAATTCCCACCTATTGCATATTATAGGACATGGATTCGTAGAGAAGTGTATTTGGGAGAGATAGATACAAATTTCCACCCCAGAACCCATATATGGTTTTAGTTTTTATTTTCTATGTATTTTGTGGGAGGTGATTCTTGGATCTTGTTATGTTATAGGATTTTCAATTTACCATACCATGAGATGTGTAAAAATATAACTATGATAAAAAATTGGGTGGATAGAAATTATAATATATATGAATTATACTATGATGTAATTAAACTAAATTGGCTGAGTCAGTGCCTCCTATAGTAGATTGTATCACTATATGGAGGACGAAATTACATGATTCATATATTTGAGGATGTGAAGTTTGTTAATTGTGATGGATGGGTGGTGTTTTATGTCATTTTTTGTGTTGTGAAATTTTTTTCCTAATGGGTGGTTGATATGTGGATATGTAGTGTGTTTTGTGGGTTTTCGAGTTTGATATCATAGATAGTGGTTTCATTTGTGGAATAATGAATTTCATGGAGTGGTAACTTATCGGATGGATGACCATACCCCAATTTTTAGATATCAATTCTGATTATTGAGGGAAATAAATGTTTTAATTAAATCTAATCGAACATTGTTTTTCATCCTTGTCAATAAAATTTTTGATTTTGGGTGATGGTAGTGATTTATGTGATTCTTTAAGAGGTTTCATGTTTCTCATGGGGTCCTAGAGTGAGACCAAAGTTTTTTGCTGCTAAAAATATGTAGGATGGGGGAATACACATCGTGCTATGACAAAAAATATGAAAGGAATGATCATGACAAGTGAATATTGGTTTATAGTATGTCAAAAAATGTAATGATTCTAATGTAAAATACTTAAATGTGTCCCAATTTTCATGAAAACATGGAAACCAACAAATACATTACATGTAAAGGGTACAAGCTATATAAAAATCCTACGTATAACTCATATCAATGATTCAAAAATCATTTTTCCACTCAAACCATATTAACTTTTAATTTCTAGGTCATCCAACAACACTTTATCCATCTATCATGGGGTTCCTTCATCAGTGATTGATCTCAGGATTCCTATATTTCATATGTTGGTTCTAATGGTTATTTATTAGTGATCTGAGGTGTTTATTTATAGTTTTTTTATTGTTTCATTCCATTATTATTAATTGATATTTTTTGGGGGTTTTGAGTTGTGTTATAGTGTGTATAACTTTCCTTTTTAAAAATCATATCTACATGTTTCTTGAGTGATGATGGTCTATATGCATTTTCTTTTTATCCCACACTATATGTAGTGATATCAAAAAGAATTATTGAGTTATGGGATCATCATTATAAACCTTTTACATTCCATGCATGGTAATTTCATGTTTTTATTACTTATTAGTAGATATTAATGTTTTTCATAATGCTATATTTAATTTTATTTTATAAATTGATGGGTACGTGGAGTTATAAAATGATTTACTTCTTTGATTATAATAATTCTGAACCAAGTAACCATGAGGCATTTTATACATTATTACAAAGTCACTATAGGAAAGCGATTACATCCTAACATATTGATCAATTTATTAGACTTTAAGAACAAAATACATACATTTTACCATTATTAAATAGGTAATAAAAAATAAAACATAACCAAAGAATATAATTTTCATCCTTATACACATTCAATAATTTCATCACCATAAAAATGAGGGAATGAGTAAAAATAAAGGTTTAAATATTTTTAATAGTAGGTGTTACATATTGATTAAGTTTTCTGGAATCAATAATGCATAATAAATATGTCAAGGTAAAATAACTAATCACATATGCAATTTAATCTATAAATTTTTGAAAAACCAGTGTCCATAAATAATATCATATTAAAAATCTAATTTATAATATAATTAAATTTTTAATAAAATAAATTCATAACTATTGGATGTCATGTTCCCTAGTAACATGGTACATTTACCATAATGTCCATTCACAATACAGTTTAATCATTATCGGTAAAAACCCATATGATTTGATAAATTTATTTGTCACATGATATAAACAATTCATCAAGGGAATTTTTTATATTCCGTAGAAACCCATTATTTATTTTTCATTTTTTTCATTATATATCAAATAACCAATTTAATTTATAAATAAATTTCCTTTACCAATAAATATCCTTGTTGAGTAATAGATAAACATGTTACAATATTTCCATAATAAATCAAATCTCTTTCATTGTAAAAGTGTATATAAAATGATATACAACTTAGGAAATAATCATATTCATGATACTATAAATATGGATATTTAAGAGAAAATAAATTTCCCATCAATGATGATAATAAATAAAAAATCAAAGTATATTCACCAAAAAATATTAGGTGCATAATATAAAAATATACCTCAATGAAGTGAAATTGAGATAATTTTTTTATAAATAACATATAATTTAAATAATTAATAGATTATGTCTTCTATAATTAAATCCACAACAAAAAGTTGAAATAAAACAAGAGATAATCAAAATTAATTTCACACATAACCTTAGCATGAAATTATCAGTGAAATATTATTTTAATTCAATAAATATAAATTTTGTAATGAAATCATTTACTATTTGTAATTAGTTGAATCATATACCCCATAATATATTAATTATCATATGAACCATTTAATTCCATAATGAAAATGAGAATCATGATATGCTATATCAAGAAAAATTATACACACCACACCCAAACCTTTTTGTTGGTATTTTATAAAATCCACTTTTTGGTAAGTGGGAACCATACACAGGATCCATAGACAATTGAAAACCACAACATTCAAAATTCTAAATTCAACATTCAGAATTCAAATAAGCCTCTATCATTGACCTCAAACCATGAACCTCATGTCGCGTAAGAATCGTGTTCCACATCCATCACGCGTCCACCCCAAACAGCGTCAGACGGTGAATTCACTACCATCTGCCATCTTCAGTCTCTTCGTCGCTGTCCTCACCGCCGAATTATCCGCACATACGTTCTCTTCATCAATGTCCACTACCAATACCAGAAAACCACTAAACACCAACATCATCGCCATCTCTATCCATCGGGTAGTCATGTCACCATCATGAACAACACGGTCGGTAGACATCATACTCAAAAACAAACAAAACCAACAACTAGAGAAGCAAACAGGTTCGCTGATAACATTAAGGAAGAAAAAATAAACAAAATCAAAGCCATGTTCATAGGAAAAATCCTAAAGAACATTTGTAAAATCCGAAAGAACAATGAAATTAGAGAAATCCACCACAGTTCGTGCCACCGAAAAACTTTTACCACTCCCCAAACACTTCCCAAAGCCTCCTTGGAATCCGTCGCACCTGACCGACTTAGATGGGAGAAAAGGATCTAGAAGCAAGAGTAGGGAGGAGTGGCAGAGAAGGGTCAAAGGCGAAAAAGGCCACTGTGAAACAAGAATAAGGATAAATGGGGTTAAAACCCAATGGGAAACTAGAACAAATGGGTTGATGTAGATCTATTTAAAGAACCACCAAGTAATGAGAAAGGGGAAATCGAGGCTGAAACTCTAGAAGAATGAACTGAAGAAGCTAGAACCAACAAGATCGAAGGTCTGTCACTACGAGAAGCCACCAACACCTCCCAAGAGGCCTTACCTACCATCGTGCCTGACCAATATAGGGTCAAGCTTGATGAAGAAGACCGAAAGAGATGCAGAATAAAGCCCGCATCATCAATACCTAGGCAAAGAAGACCGAGCAGAAACCTGCAACTACGGAAATAAGAGCAGATAGGATCATCACTCGAAGGAGGAGGTTCCGACGCCAGGAGGATGATGACCTAGGAGGAGAAGATCGCTCGAGAGAGTGGTCCACGAGAGAGTAGAGGAATATCAATGGTACATTCAATAGAATGAATTATAAATTATACACACCACACAAAAGAGATATGTAGGGATTAATAAATATATCCCACATCAGTGAATGTGAGGTAGAAAACATCACCTGATGATTCCCTTTAGTTTAGTTTTATTTATCCTATTTTATAATTTTTTAATAATGTAAATAATTAATTAAAAACTATATTCATATTTATAATACATTATATGATAATTTTATAACATCTTACCACCTGTATATTGACAATATTTTATTATTTTAAATGATTTTGGTGTATCCACTTCATTGTTTCAAAGTCGTGTTATGAGGATAAGATTATGGATATTCATTTAAAATGGAAATAATAAACCATAAGTGAAATGAAAATATATTAAATAAATAATAGGATTTCAAATTGTCACATATACAATTTATCTTTCGGACAAGAAGATGATTAATTTGATATAATGGCAATGAAAATTGTATAGTTTATTTTGGGATCTTTCTGTATATCACGAACTAGTATCTTTTTATTTCATATTATATATATATATAATACATCGAAAACATGAAATAAATTATTATATAAATTTTCAAATCTGATTCAAATATAATCACTCATTTATAACCATCCTTGAAGGAGCTAAGGGAAAAATGATATATCATTATACATGAAGATGATTACCCTCCATAATTTTTTAAATAGTTATATTTTATTGAATATGTGGAGTTAATGAAGTGGTGTATATAATATATTAAATTATAGAGAGAAAATTATCATATTTAAATGATTCAAGAGTCATACCTCCTTAATGAATAAAGGTGGTGATGATAATTTACTTGATAAAAAAATAAGATAGGTGGTTTTCGAAAATTACTTCTTGAATATCACATCCTTGAGAGATCCATTAAAGACCTTGGAATTACAATTTTGGTGAGAATAGATGTAAATATATGTTTTTTATAGTGTAAATGATTGTATATGTGGAGATTTTATAAACATCATGTCTTTTTAGAAGAAATTGGGTGGTGATAGTTGGTATTTATAATTGAGAAGGGGTTTTATTATGTAATTAAATAATGTTTATTTTATATTTCAAGCCAATAGAATTAAGATGGTATCACATACAATGAATTTTATTGATAATTAATGTCGTAATTTCTTTTTATGGAAATAAAAAACTTAAATACACATTTTATATTATATTTTTTGGAATGTTTAATTTTTTACCTTTTAACTTTAACCTGTTGAAAATATTTTTCATATAATGCAGTAACTAATTTTTTTACCACATTAAAATTGTTTTCCTAAAAATTAAAATGATATTATAAACAAATTTGGACATCCATATTCTAAATATGGAACCCATTTTACTTGATTAAATATATAAAATTGATAAAAATTAATTCTGAACATTCTTTTTGTATAACTCCTAAAAAGATTATTTGTAATGTTAAAATTGTGGTGCTCACAATTTTCTAAGCATGTGTTTCTAAATATAAACC
The DNA here is from genome assembly GCA_963277665.1 of Viscum album. Taxonomy (NCBI): domain Eukaryota; kingdom Viridiplantae; phylum Streptophyta; class Magnoliopsida; order Santalales; family Viscaceae; genus Viscum; species Viscum album. The sequence goes on along the minus strand of OY728151.1, from coordinate 494,441,061 downwards.
ACAATGAATTATTTAAATTACTATATAAATTATTATCATGAATAAGGTGTATTTTTTAAAAATAAATATCATAAAGTACTTATTTTATAATAAATATGGTGTTTCTTAAAAATAATATTTTCACATTTAACCTGAAAATCATCAGTTTTAGAAAATCATCTAAAAAATTATTTTATGATAATATTGATGTGCAGAGTCCAAAAATGTAGTTTTATTTTTCTACTAAATTATCAAAATGTATAAAAAATTTAATAATATTTAATTTCCCTTAGGAATAAATAAAACATATATTTTGATTAAAACATGTATTTGAATAATAAAATGACATTCCTAAAAATTATATATTTATTTCATATGTATGAAAAAATAAATATGTATTAAATATAAAGTTCCAATATATATCATATTATTGTAAATCTAATTAATACCACAAGATTAATATCTATATTATATCATTCTTGTTAAAATAATAGTATTTAAAATAATATTTCGGTTCTTTTAAGATTGGTGTTACGTGTAATGTATGCTTTCAATGAAATTGAATTTATTTATGAAGAAATAAAATGTAAAATCTTGGGGTTTTATATTAATACATACTAAATAATTTACTACATTGATAAATTCATGAATATTACTATCTAAATAGATGAGGTTGTGTTCTTCAAACCAACATTAGGTTCCCACGTTTCTTCTTCCATTTTAGGGTTTATCCAATGAATTTTGACTAGTGTAGTTAAATAATAACTATAAAATTCTTCTCTACATCCAATAAACTCAATTTTTTTTCTTAGTAAGATGAACCTAGTTCCATTTCAACATTTCATTTGTGAGTACATGAACTTGTTCTCGCATTTATCTCAATAACAATGACATGTGGAACACATCATGAATAGTGGAGAGACCTGGTGTCATTGCTACAATGTATGCTACAACTCAAATTATTTCATGAATTTGGAATTTTTTTTATGTAATGGGGGATTATATTCCTCTTATTGACAGTCATTACGATGACATTATATGGAGATACTTTCATAAATTCTTGATATCAAACATTAAAGTTCAAATCCTATATCCGGTTTTCGTTATAAATCTTTTTCCTTTTTCACATGAATTAGTATGAGTCTGAATAGTCATTACCATTTTCATATTATCTTTAATAAGTTATGGGCCTATAAGTTTCCTATTACTTAATTCATCCACAACAGATGTAATATTAAATTTTGTTCCATATAATTCTTTAAATTATTACTTTGAATACATTAATGAAAACTATTATTATAGTAAAAACTACCATTGGTACATACTAATCACACATACATTAAATGTCAAGTGATCATGATATCAAAATGTATTCTAATTTTCTAGAAGCACTTTTAGACAGTTCATCAATTAGAGTATTGTTGGTGGTTCTCAAATTTATATCAATATGTAGATCCTTCAGAAGACTCTTAATAAGTTAATATGTAAAAATAGGATCTTGAACATAAATAATTGATAGAGGTTCACCATGATGTCTTAAAAAGTCAATAATATAGAAACATTATTGGTTAAAAAGTTGTATTTATTATCTTATACATTGAAAATGTGCCAATTTGGTATGGTTATTTACAATAACCCACTTCACAATATTCTTTTTGGTGGTCATTGTTGGTGCAGTTTTGAATATCATAGTAATATCATCCTACATCGACATAAGAATAAGCAAAGGATTCATGACTCTTCTAGTATGTTTTAACAAAATTTTAACATATTGAAAAACTATTAATAAAAAATATAGTCATCAATTTCCTACATCATATTATCCCACAAAACATTACCCTTTAGATCCAATTAAGTGTGCCACCCCATCCTTAATAATACCCATATCTATCTTTAATAAATTAATGAACATATGTTATCTATCAATCCCCATACACAACCTTGAATAAAAATATACATACATGGTAACCTTATGAAATTGGTAATTAAAAATAAAACCAATAAAATGAATGCTATATTAATCATTAAACCCATTAAATCATTTCATATTCTTAACATGGGAAAAAGTGACCAAATAAAAGGGTGATAATAGATGAAAAATCATAGTTACATAAAAAGAAATTTATCATGAATCAATAATTCATAGTCAATATGGTGTGGTAATATAAATTAATACACTTTTTATTTAATGATTATTCTTTTCAGAAATCTGAATCAACCAATAATATCATACTGAAATAATCAAAATAAAAACAATTTAATTCATAAGGATGAAAATTATTTAATTTTTAGCATAATGTTTACCAGGAACATGCTAATTTTAACATTAATTACTTTCACATTAATTTTTAATCATTATTGGTAAAAAAAATAATTTGGTGAAATTGTTTATCTCATGAGACTACAGATGCATAGACAGGATTTTCTATATATGGTCCCCACCCAAAAATTAATATCAAAATAATTCATTATATATTTTATAATTAGTTTAAATTATGAATCAACACGAATTATCAAAAAATAACTACATTTAATAAGATATATGTGTTTAACATTATTTCCTTAGTTAATAAAATCACTTTCAAAGTAAAAACATATATTAAATAGTATACAATGTTATAAATATTCCTATCAATTATACAAGAAATATTTATATTTATGAGGAATGAAATTCTCGACATTCTTATGATAATAAATATAGAGAACAAAATGTATATAGACCAATGATTAAAAATTAGGCTCATAATATTAAAATATACATTAATGAAATTTAATCGAGTCGATGTCCCTTACTAAGATCATATAATTTGTCATATGAATTTACTATGTATATTCCATATGAATCCATATTAAACAAGTGTAAATTTCATATCACATAAAAAATACCTTTCATACATAACCTTTCCATGAAATAATCAATGAAACAGTTGTTTAAACAAATGAATGAAAATTGGGGTATGAAATCCTTAACCATTTGTAATCAGTTGAATCATATGCCCCAAAAATGTAATAGTTACAAAATTAATAATTTAATACCATGATGATCATGATATTTATGATACTATATATCAATGTTTTATATACACACCACACAAATAAATATAAGTATTGATTAAGTCATATATCTCCAAGATGTTAAATTGAGTTGAGAAACACTTACCCAAGGATTCTATTTAGCATATAATTCAATATCCTTGTATATATAATAGTTTAATGAATATTTAAAATTCATTAGAGAACTATATTAATATTTATAGTACCTGTTATGATCCTTTTATAACATATTACCATACTTTTATTAATAATTCAGTATTATTTTTATTGTTTTGGGAAAGATCACTTAATGGTTTCAGGTTCAGTTTACTTATGTATAATTATGAACGTTCTTTTGTAATGTAAAAAATACTCTATATATGAAATTAGATGTTATTAAGGAAATTATTTATGATTAAATGCACCCAAATATATTTTTTATACCAAATATTATAATGATTCATTTGATGAAATGTTAATGATAATGGTTTTGTTCATTTAGGTGTTTTTCGACCAGCATAAGCTAGATTCCTTTTATTTAATATTATGTAAATATACTAGTTACAGAATATGAAATAGGATAGAATAATTATATAAGTATATGATTCATCGAGAATAATATAATTATTACCATTCTCAAATCTTATAATGGAAAATAAATAATCATTATTAAGAGATGTGGTTTTCAACCATAATTTGGAAAGTGGTTTCATTTCATTGATTAATAAGAGGTAATAAAAGGGAGAAAGATAATATATTACATTTGAAACATTACATTTATTTATTTATATTATTATGTATTTATTATTCTTTTATTGATAAAGGTCATTAGGATAATGTATAAAAACAAAAGAAAATAAGATAAGTAGTTTGATAAAAGCACTTCTTCAATATCCCTACATTGAATGATCCCTTCATGACCATGGAATTATTATTATTTTTAGACTAGTATAATTTTTATATGATGATTGTTCTATGTATAGGATTGTGAAGATATTTTATGATATTCCTGGATTGTGAAAAGAAATGTGGTGGTGAGAAGTTGTATTTATACTTGTGGAGTGGTGGGATTAGGTGATTAAATAATGATTATTTTATAATCAAACTCATCCACATTTGGGTGGAATTAATTACAATTATTTTAATTAATGAACAATAATTTAAATAATTTCTAGGGTTTAGAAACACATCTAACACCCATTTTATGATTTATTTTTAGTTATTTGATGCTTTTTCCTTTTTAACATTAACATGTAACATTATTTTACCTATAATGTAGTAAACCATTTTTAACATGATAAAATTTTATAAATGAATATTAAAATTCCTTTATAATATAATATAGAATTATTGAATCCAAATATGGAAATAATTTTACATTTATAAATTTATAAAAGTAACGGTAATTCATTATAAATATGTTATCCATATAACTCATAAAACAGTTAATTATCATGGTTAAAATCCTGATTTTTCTAATTTATAAGAATGTTTTACAATTTGTAACATATTTTTTATTATTTCCTTAATTACATAATTAATTAAGAATAATATGTTCAAATAAATTTTAAATCATGATTATTTAATAGTTATTACATAAAAGTAATGTTATTTCATAAAAATGGCATTTTCACATTTTATCCCAAAAATCAATTCTTTTTAGAAAATTCTAAATAATTACCCTCATATAATTTTGGTGTGATGAGTATAAAAATGAATTTTATTTTTTCTAATAAAATTTTAAAATTATAAAAAAATAATTATATTTATTTTTCTATAGAATTCCATAAAAACAAATTTTTTAATAATAAATATTTTTATATAATAAAATGGATTTACTAAAAATTATGTATTTATTTACAATGGGATGAATAAATAAAGTTTTAATGAATATTAACTTCTTATATATTTCATTATATAGTAATTAATTTTCATACCATCCAATTTAACGACTAGTTTATAATTATAATGTTAAAATAATAATATTTTATAGTATATCATGGTTCATTTAAGAAAAGTGTTTCATGAGACCCATTTTATTGAAAAAAATATAATTTAATTACATAAATAGATATCATAATATATTGGGGTGTTATATTTATATTTTTTTGATGTTATTATGAATTCTTATTTCCAATAATGAATAAAAGTTAATTGGAGCTATTTTTTAATTGTATATTTTATGATTTTATAAACATAAATATGTTGTTGTTTGATCACATATGATGATTGGTTAAAGAAAATATATCTGGATAATTATTAGTTTCCACTAGATTTATGTTTTGTTGATAAATGTCATGCTAAATAATAAAGATATATGATTATACCCCATAATAATTGTGGAAGATACATTTTAAAATGTTGGGTTCTTGGACATGTTGTGTTCTTGGACGTGTTGTGTTTTCTATAAATGATTTGCGATGTTGTCTGATGATAGGTGTGACCACCTTAGCTGTTCAGTGTATGGGAAAATGATTTTGTGGTTGGTCAGAATAGTCATGATGTGGGATGTTGTGAGATATGGTGTATGAGGTAATAAATCATATGTTGTGGTGTAGTAGTTTTGTCATAGAGGTGGTGATAGAAAGGTTGTCTTGTAGCGGTTTTAGTGAAGTTGTTGTGGAGTGTGGTATTACTGGTTGTACTATTGATTATATGTGTCATTATTATGGAGACACAGATTAAAATATTTGGTGAAAGGATGAATGTGGATTTGTTGTGTTGTGTCTAGTGGTTGCATGAGTTGGGACACTTATTTTGTGGAATGGTTGTAATAGTTATAATGATATACTTTCAGGAAATGATAATGCAAAACTAAAGGAATTATTTAATGGGTTATTAAATGGATGTGAACGAATTACAATTGATATTTGACAAATTGAGTAATGGAATTGAATAAATGAACATGGTGTGAAATTGAGAAAAATGTGGTGAAAATTGAAATGATTTTTGGAATGTTGTGTATTGTTTTTGGTGTTGATATGATGTGTACCATGCAGTTTCGGTAGTTCATGTGATATTTATAATGTGTTTTGATGTGATATGTTGACTAATTTTTTTATTATAGAGATGTGGTGTGGTGTTTTTTTGATATGTGATGGGGGTCATGGGTGGTAGTAGTTAATAACAAGGTTCATGTCCTTCACTTTCATGATACTTTGTTTCATTATTTATTGTTGTGTTGTATGTCATAGGTGTTTATGGGTGAGATTTTATGTGATCTTTGGCCTAGGTTTCGATGTGTAATATGTGATATGATGTGTGGAACAAGAGTTTGTGGTTGATATGTAATGTGATGTGCGACCTACGTGACAGTGGGTGGGGTGTGATGTGACATGTAATTAAATGTGTGGAATTGATGGGAGCTTAACGATTTTGACATTGAGATGTGAGTGGTGAAAATCAGTGGGGAAGAGGTAGTGATGATCCTTTCATTTTAAAGACCTCGATGCTATATAATTATAATTAGATGCATTATTTGGCGAGTGATTCAAAGTGAGGTTGGTTTTAGATTGATGTCATGAATTAGTTCTTATTGGTCACATTGTTTGTTCATTGGATCTTTAGATGGATATTTTCACATTTAAACTTGATTCCACAGTTGTGTCCTTATTTAGCTAAGTAGTTACGATCACCCAATTTACAAAATGATTTGTTTGGTTTCAAGGAGGACTTTGGGTATAGATATAGATATTACTAGCTTGTTCAGAGGTGTTGTTGGGTCACATCCATATATGTTGTTTTTGGTATTTTATTTGGAGACATTTACGTGTATGATTTTTACATTATTCAAACATCGAGGAAAATTTTGGGTTGTGTAGGTTTTTTCTACTGTAGTTTTTAGTGAATTTTTATCATATCTACTAATATTTATTCATTTATATTTGTTAATTACTTGTATACTATGAAATTCTTATAAACTAAGTGGTGGTCCCTGACATTGGACCGACAGGAGTTGGGAATCTAGGGGGTCATTATCTGTTTCCATTCATTTGGACATATTTATTATGAGGGGGTGATGTAATTCATTATTCTGGATGATATGGGTGATGGGGTGTTTATCCATCCAAAAATAGTCTAAGTCCATGTTATTTCATTTGGTTAATTAATTAAGAAGTAATGACTACTTGGTATGCATGCCATCACATCAGATGAATGATAGAGCTGGTCTACATTGAATTAAAAATTGTTACCAACTATGAAATTATCGATCTACACCAATGTAAATATGAAACGAGTTTGTTGTTGTTAACAGAAATAAAATAATTCATTAAATTCAAATAAAATCTAGTAGTTGTATGTTTGTTAATATTTTATATTTTATATTATTCATCATACTATAATATTGATGATGGATAATGATTTCAGCTCTTTAAAATAGTGGATGATGGATTTAGGATTAGTTTTTTAGGATGAATTAAGATGTTCTAAAGCACATGAAAATAATCTATCAAGGATAAAAACATTGTAATAAACATTGAAATTTAGTTGAACCTCTATGGACTTACTGTAATTATCTATAATTTATTTGGATGTTGATTTTGAATTGGTTGAGAAGGCATTTGGTGATTCAAACTGCCTCTAATATTAATTGATTTGAGTTAAGGGTAATGAATTTAAACTGAAACTGAAATTTTTTAATTTTATATAAAATATCCATATTATATTTTTTATTGGGTAGTCATCCATTTTATATGATAGGAAACCATTTTTTTATATGATATATATATCAAATAATTACGTTTCTACATATAATATGTTGTTCTCATAAGAAGGTATGGTTTCATGTGATATCCATTAAGGAAATTCCCACTCACATGGTAAGTGAAATGAATATGATTACTATAGAAGAAGATATTCTTAGAAGACTCAATGATATATATTGTTACTAGATCTCACTGGATAGAACAAAAATTGTCCACAAAATGACTACAAGTGATGCTGCAACAATATATGATATTAAAACATTATAATAGAAAAATATATCATATGAAAATATTAATCATTATAATGTAGTGATATCTTATAAATGGTCAATTAGATATCATATATTTCTTATAAAAATCTTCAAAAATCTAGTATGTAAGATTCAAAATAAAAAATCAAATGCATAGAATTTTAATACTTATTTAATTCAAATAATCACATGAAACTGGTTTGATAACGATTCATTAAATATTATTTAATAAATCACTAATTAGAATCAATTAAAAGCAGTCCATTTAGAAATACAATTTAGATATTATTTTGTTGAAATTAGATGACATATGAAACCAAGAAATATTGGAGAACATCATGAAAGTAAATGAGCTATTACAAATGAGTCCATGCTATCTTGATATTTCATTGGGTGTCTTGAACAATTTATAAAACAAAACAAGTGTGTGTTATAATAAATTACTTTTATTGATAATATTGTGATAAATATTTATTTAGCCTTGAATGTTGGGTGTGAAATGTCTACCTATGAAATCTTATGATTTGGATAATGTTTTGAAGGAAACTATGTTTTATTAATGATATTTAAAATCTAGAGAATAATACAATGTATACCATACCATTATCAACTTTGTGTAACAATTTTTAGAATCCTCAATGTGGATGCAGATAAAGATATTTTTTAGGTATCCCTATCCCATACATATGTGTTTCAATATGATATTAATACAACAATTAAAGATTTACTTTTAATGGAATTTAGTGTTAATATGTTGAGAAAAACAATATGAGTCCAAACATGTGATTGAATAATAAAAATGCTTTATTTTACAAGATTAATGATTAATAGGGAAAAATAAATGGAAAGTCATGTCGTTTAACAAGTGGAAACAATTAAAAGGGATATGGATGCAACGACCCTATCTTTATAAATGATATTTGTTTCCAATATAATTGTTTATTAAATATTATAGATTTTATAATCATTAAAATTAAAGAGAGATCAAATTTTTTTAACTCATTATATCTACATTAGTCATCTATGAAACCAATTAAATGTTCCAAACATTACAACCTGAAAAAAAATATTCAACAAAATTCTATAATGGTAAAATAAGAATCACCATAATCTACTAGAATCAATTTCCTCACTAAAAATGGAAATGAAATAAGACAAAATATTATTAAACCCATTAAAATCTTATGAAAATGAAAATATAACATTATGATGAAATTGTTGTGAATTTGGAATGAAATAATGAAGCATTATTTATAGGACTGAAAGGTAAATGAGATCATTGGTATATGACCTTTTGTTAAATATTTTCATTCATTAATATGAATGATATAAAATATATATAGGGTTTATTATTTTATCTTTATAATTTGTTTATATTTATTAATGACTTTTGATAAGTGATTTAGAATGGATAATTGATGGACACAACTATTAGAGTTGTACTATTTGTAGCGGGTGATATCATTAAAGTGGGTCACCCTTAACCAATACTATTATAAATATAAAAAATTAATATTGAATTAAATCAAATACAAGAGAAGTTTAATTTAGTGGATAATACCACTCTCCCAATGATAGCCAAGCCACACCATGAAACTACGACCATCACACACACTACCGTTATTTTGTATGCAGGTGTAATAAGATATATGTGTCCAGGAAATAGATAGTTAAAGTGTGATTTTATTTTTAAAAATAAAATTATTATTATTTTAATTCCATTAATGAATAGTTTTACTTAAAAAATTATCTGTTAAATTGAGATAAATATGAAAAATTGATTTTGGGAAGAAATAAAATAAATTTTCAAAAATATATATATATTATTATTGTAAACTGAGGTTTTATAAATATTTTATTAACAAAATATTCTTTTAAAACACTATAATTTTAATTTTAAATGATAATTAATTTTATAATGTACAATAATTTTTTTTGAGTGTCAAATGTTTTACCAAGGATTAAAAAATGTTATATTTAAATATATAAGGATTTATATATTTTAAAGTATAAATTATAAATTTTAGAGAAATATTTATTATTTTTTATACTTTAAATCATCACATAAGAATTATTTTATGATAAATTTACATGAATTTTCAAAAATATTTTTTAGTAGTTAAACATAAATTTTACTGATTTTGGTATGTTTTAGGTCTTCATACATTATCACAATTTTTTAATAATTAAATAAAAAATTAAAGAATTAAAATATTTGATTTTATTATTAATAATTATTTTAATAGTTTTTAAGAAATTTTTAAAACCTATATGTGATTTTTAAAGACTAATATAGAAAATTTTATTTTAAAAAATACAATAGTTTTTAAATCTATACTTTTTAATAACAAATGATGTATTAAAAATAGTTTTTATTATCTAGTGGATTTTAGAATCTTATAATGTGAGACAAATTTCTAAAAATAATGAGTAAAATTCATGGTTAAGATAATAGTTATTAATTATCCAAAACAAATATTTCCATAACCAATATTTGGAAATTATTAAAAAAAATCCCCCTTTTGGTATAAATAACAAACAATTTCATCATTAAACATCAATAAGAACCCATCATCCACTATTTTATAGTGTGTTTTCCCTTAAATGAGTCATCAAAGGTATATTTAGTCCCCCAACATTCAACCAACATGTTTTAAGAACACCACATCATGTTAAGGGAAATCTCTACTTCTCTTTTACATTTATATTCCCAATTCATGATGTATGTCACATAATTTCCAATAATTTATTTTTTACACATAATGATATAACATTACTATAATAATATTATTTTTTAAATGGATATGAAAATTTCCCCTCTCATTTATAATTTTCTAAAATAATGTTTTAGAACCCTCATTTTGCTGAATTTACATCTCAAATTTCCCTATTTTCACTAAGAAAATAATCTTTTTCACATTAAGTGGAGGTTAAGTGGTCTGGTAGTTATGTTATTAAAATATGTTTTATTTTTTCGATTAATAAAATGTTTTTATTTATTTTTAGTGATAATAATATTCATAATGGTCATATTGATGGATTTAATTGTGATTATTGTCTTTTTTAATGAGATTCACCTTTAGAGACTTCATGTTCAACCATGAGAATATGTCAAAGAGGTTTATCCCTCACCAATTGATTATTTAATAGGTAAATCTATGTTCGGAGCTGTATACACATTATGAAAATGAGTGATTCCTCGTCCTACTCTAGTTAGAGTGGGTGTGATATTTTTTGTAATGGAAAATCCTCGGTATATTCTCATGAAAAATATTTATTCTTTCAAATTTATTAAGGAACCTTAGTTTATAAAATAATTGATTGATAAAATATATTATTTGTTATATTTTATTGACACTTGTGAGGAGGTTAGGGTGAAATGTGCATCATTTTTTTCTAGAAGGTCCATGTCATAGGGGGTGGGATTCAATGATTCAAACTAAAAACCATGAGCAGATGAACCTGAAAGGCATCAAGTATATATTCAATGATCAATATTTTCTCTATGAATTATCATATGAAATGTAATAATAATTTATGGATATTTATAATGGGGACTAATAAATGATGGATTATACCAATCTATTTGATAAAAAAGTTTTTTACGCACTCAAAATTGTTTACAACGAGTTGATAATGTCTCAAAAGATTGAGATGTGGTTGCGGCCATGGATCAATTACCAGGTATTTCTTCCTATGTTTAAGACCTATTCCATAGTATTTGATCATGCTTGTATGGTTTATATTCACCACAAGGGAATGTCTGGTACCATTAGGAATTTGAAAGTGATGGGTAGTGATAGTTCATCTGAGATGCAGTGAAAGTGGGATGACTAGGGAAGGAAGGGTAGAGGTAGCTCATGCCATCCATCCCTAATGTAATTATCAATGGTGTCAGATGTAGGGTCAACTGTGTTCCACTAGTGTGGGAAGGTATTGCACATGCGACTTGTGTGAAATTATCCTCCCAAATCATGTCAGCAATGTGGAGTGATGGGGCATGTTTTGTAATTACACAGAGCCACATGTTCTCCTCATAGTAGAGTAGGGTATGTAGATTCTAGAGGGATGTAATCTCTATTGGGTCCTTTCATGACAATGTTATTTTGATTGGGTGGTTATTTTGGTAGGAATAGATCCACTTCTGGTCAAATCTAGTTCAGAGTAGAGATTTTTGTTAGTTGTTATTCTTAGATTCAGGCAGAGACCAGGAATATCCATGATGTGGATTATGAACTAGAAATATAAGATACAAGGAATTCAATAATTCAAGGTACCGTTGTGATTGCATCATTTATAAAAGCTTATTTGTCTTATATTGGTTCTGTTTTTAATTATTCTCTACCCACTTCATGAATAGGATTAATTTTACCACCATGCTCATCTCATATGTGATGGATTGGGTGATATCTCTTGCTACTATGTGATAGAATGGTCTCAGGTGTCCATCTTGTGCACACTCCATGTCATGTGTCAAGCTGGAATGGGAGTTCCTAGTATTGTATATGGACCTATTCGATGTAATCCATAGAATGGATTGAATGGTGCACTTTCAAGTGAATATAATCATTTATAGGAAGAAGGATAGTTTGATGACACCTTTAGGGGGAATCTAAGTCCTTTATAGTGAATTTGATCCTCGTTTGAGTCAAACATTTCTGGTTGATGAATACTATAGTAGTATTCATGGTGCTTATGAATAGCGTGTTCCACCAAAATCTTCATTATTTTATCATGATATTCATTTATGACCTCCTCATTTATTCTGGATCTGAGGATGAGTATGAGTGGAATTTTTTTATCATGTTTTAAGTCTTTCATAACATCAACTCTGTACCAAGATTCCTAAATGAGCCCTATGAATTAAATAGATGATATTTCTAGGTTAGGTGATCTCATAAAAAGGGGTTTCAGTGGAACATGAGAACAATATCATTATTAGGTCATGGGATGAACCTAATAATGTGTTTGATATCATAGTATTACTATGCGTGGATAGATATTACATTCATTTTTTAAGTACATCACTCAGCTAGCTTCTACTATGTCTGCGCTCACCCGAAAATGGGTGACGATTGATTGGAGTTTTGAATTCCATCTATTTTTTGAGGTTATAATGTGGAGGTTAAAAACCACCCCTATATTGATCATTATAGAATTTGGAATCTAATATGATGTTTATTGTGATGCTTTAGGTATGGTTCTTGGATGTGTTCTTATGAAGGATGAACATGAGGTGGTGTATAGATCTCTATTCAACTATTACTTCCTGAAAAGAACTATCCAACCAATGATTTAGATTCTTTAGTAGTGATACATGCTTTAAAAATGATGAACCACTGGATGTTTGGTAAGAAATGTATTGTTTATTCTGATCATTAGATTTTGGCCAACATTTTCTCCAAAAAAGATACGAGTTTAAAGCAACATCATTGGGTTGTGTATTTATAGGGGTTCAACTCTGATATAGTGTATACATCCGGTAAGGTTAATCTAATGGAAGAGTAGTTTAGGAAAACATTTATTTTATTTATTGTGGATGTTTAGTGATGAGTAGACCCTGATGGGGAATATTTTGTAGATGCACATAATGTTCCAGGAATATAGTGGTGGTCTGTTCCGGGATAGTGTTCAGTTTCTTCAATCCTTTATCGAGCTGATTCAAAACTATCATCCTAGTGATTAGTTGTTCTAGTATTCCATGTGGTACCTTCGTGATAATGAGACCCCTAGTGAATTATTGTTGTCAATTATAGGAATCTTTTTCTTCAAGCATTGCTCTATAGTGCCGTTATATCTGAGGATGTTGGTGATGTTGGATAGCCACTAGTCACAGTGGGATGTTCATCATGGAGCTACTATGATTATTACGTTATGTATCGATAGTTATAGTTGTTATGCATGAGATGAGTTATAGATAATATCATATCTATATGTTATACATGGTTGTACATAAATGTAGATTTCCAAAGCACCACCACAAAACTGGGTTTCTGTTGCGCCACCCTTTAACAATGCTAAAAAGGCACTTATAAAGGGGGAGCCTTTAACAATGATAAAAAAACATTGATAATAGGTACTTTTAAGAGAACTAAAAAAATTCTATTAAAAGTGTCCCTTTATCATATATTTTTTAGGGATGAGAAAGGCACCACCTTTATAAGCACTTTTTTAGTGATGTTAAAGGGGACCCCTTTATCAGTGATTTTTTTGTAGAGCTAATAAAGTGGAGGGGGCATTATCGATGCATTTATACATAGCGCTGATAATGGGTATATTTAAAAAAAGAATCATAACAAAATATATATTGATAAATAAATATATAAGTATATTTATATTGATAAAAACATAATATATATTTTTTAAATATGTTTTAGTTATGTATAAATAAATATTTCCACTTAAAAGATAAGATATTTAGTTAAAATGGATTATAAATTATCTTACATTTTTTAATAAATATTTTCCCAACTATCATCGACTAATAATCTAATAATATCAATTTGAAGACTCAAAAAATCAATAAAATTAATAAAAGATCTAAAATAAGTTTAAAACGTAAATCAAACATCAAACGACTATAACATTTGATCTGAGTGTCCCTTGGAGCTCTACGTAATATCAAATTGAAGAGTGAAACGAGATATACACCCTATAGACCCTTGGGAAACTTATTATAAATTTTTTTAGGTCATAATAAGTCATGAAGGCCTCTAAAACTGAGTTTTTTAGTCCAGATACAAAAAATTTTAACATTCAATGGAATTTCAGCCTCGTTTCAGGGGGTTTTTCTGACCTTTTCACTGGGAAATAAATTTATTCTGAGGGATTACATTTATATTGATTTTATGTATTCTCAATTTTATCATTTTTCAAATTGTAACTTAATTTACAACCAATTATATAACATCATATACATAATTTTTATATATTCACCCATAAAAATTTAATTTTATAAATAAATAATTAAACATATTTACATGATATTTTTATTTCCCTATAAATAATTCATATATAAATAAGAATCCAATATCCTTTCTATTTAAAATTAAAATATATTAATATTTATATACCTATATGATGTGTGTGTTTGTGTATTTTTCTGTGTCCATATTGAAAAACTAATATATACTATCTATATATTCTAAACATAATTATATGTGTATTAATATAAAATATTTTTAAATATATATAAATATTTATAATAAAACGTAAAAATTCACATATAATATATGTGTGTGTGTTTAATATATGTATTTATTTATTTACAATCACACACAAAAAATCATATTTTATAAATGTATTTAAAACTGATATTATAAATTAAAATATATTAATATATGAATAATCATACGGATAAAAAACATATATATAATTGAAATATATTAATATATATTAATATACAAATAATTATATAAATATATAAATATAACTATATATGTATATATATATTATTATATGAATATATATATATTAATATAACTATATATATATATTAATATATGAGTAAATATAACTAAATATATAGATAAATAAATTGAAATATTAATAAATGAAGAGAAAAGCTATATGGTGGAGTGGTAAAGGCTTAGGTGTGCAGGTAATAGGTGCAGAGTTCGAATCCAGGGCGGTAGATGTTGTGTGCATGGGTAGAATAAAGGCTAGTGCTGTTAAATTGGGTGGGGTGGTGGAAAGGGCTTGTGTGCTAGGGGGTAGGCTGGTGGTGGGGAACTGTTTAAGAGTGATTCAAGGACTATTGAAGCCCATCCCCAATATAATAGAATATTTTTTTTATATTTTTAGGTTTTCAATATTTATCAGTGCTTTTAAAAAACACTGAAAAAAGGGTCCTCTAGCAGTGCTATAAAACCACAGATAAAGGACCCATGTATCATCACTTTTTTAGTGCTGATAAAATACCCCTTTTGTCACCGCTTTTTAGCCCTAATAATAGGGGCCTTTATCAACACTTTTTTAGCACTATTAAAGAGGACCACCATTATCTTGGCCTCGATTATTCGTGCATTATTAGTGTTGTAAATTCTCTTTTATGGCACTAATAAATGACATATTTGCATTAGTGAAGCCACTATGGCTTAAATTAACAGCTACACATTTTTACCTGGATGTGGGACAATATCTCTATAGACTTAATTATTGGCTTACGTCACACACCGCGGGGAAGGAATTCTCTTTGGGTGGTAAATGATCATATGACCAAATCACACTAATAAAAAATAGGCAAATAACAATGCGAGAAATTTACTTTATTAGCATTAGAAAAGTGCATATTTTAGTAGTGAGGTTAAAAGCATGGGACGTTTATCATCACTAATAAAGCGCTGATGAAGGGTTCCTTGATCAACACTAAAAAATAAATGATAATGTATTCCATTATCAATGATTATAAAAGTGATGATAAAGCGACTTTTATCAGTTCTCATAGAAGTGCTAATAATGTAATCATTTATTAGTGATTTTAATAGCGATGAATAATCATCCCTTGATCAATGTTTTTAAGAGCATAGATAAAGGTCCATACATTAGAGTTTTGTAAAACCGCACTGCTACACCACTGAAATGTTCTATAATAGCACTTTGTAGCACTAAAAAGACACCATATTTCAGTAAAAACATGTCCCAATATAAAATTAAAATAAGTTAAAATTAATAAAACAAAAACAAGAAAAAACAATATAAGAGTCAATTCAATCATTGGATTATATAATTACATAAATAAAAATTATTACATACATTCAAAAAGATCAATGTTTATTTATCTTTTAATCCAAATGAAAATCATGTTATTGCTGAATAAACCACCCCTGATCGAGAAAAATAATGAACTTGAATAAGAAAACATTTCTTATGTTAGTAATAATAAAAATAAATACATTAACAAAAAATGTCAATATAACTAAAATTTATATAAATATTTAATAAAAGATGCACATGGAGTCAAAACAAAAACATTGTGCATTGGATTGAGGTGAAGATGATCCCTATACATCCCAAGTGACTTGTAGAACATTTTCATAATGTATCAATACAATATGAATGTGCCTTATTTTTTTTGATTATGTCAATATTCTTTTTTCAAAAATGTTATTTCCAACTGTAAACACACACTTCTGACTCATTACAGTCATACAGTTTATGGTTTTGATGTGAAACAGATTTTAAAATGTCACAAATATCATATGACTCATTTTCCGAAATTATCAATAAAATAAGAATGTGTTTGATTGCTTTTTAGTGAATGAATATTTTTATCTAAAATGTTGATTTTAAATGGTTATCGTAGGCTTGGTCTCATACTGGGAACACCGTGTATTAGATTGAGGTGAAGAAATTTCAAATGTTGGAAAAAAGACATATGGATCACTTTCAAAAGGTATCAAAACAATATGAATGTGATTTCATGGTATTGAGTTGGACAGTTATACATTTTACTAAAATTGTTGAAAATTTTAAATAAAAAGGAGCACATTCAGTAATATTGATCACAGAGTGCGTTTATTTGAGGTGAGACAGACTCATACATATCCCAAATGACATATAGATTCTTTTATCAATGTATCACAAACATATGAATGTATTTTCATATTTTGTAGTATGTTAGAAGTCTTTTTTTTTAATTTCGTTTTAAACTTGAAATGCACAGTTTTGACTCACTCTGTCCCCATCATGTATCAGTTTTATGTGAGATTCCTACACGTCACAAAATAAATATGAATCATTTAGTTACATTATCACAAAAATATGACTACATTTAATTAGTTTTCATTGAGTGACACTTTTTGAACAAAAATATCGATTTTGAAATGATTATCAATACTTTGAGTTATAACAGGAACATTGTTTATCAAAATGTGCTCTGGATGATTCATTCACATCACAAATGACAAATGGATTGGTTTCATAAATTATTATAACTATATGAATGTGTTTTCTTAGTTTTCATTAGGGAAGTTTTCCATTTTAATAAAATTGTCGATAATATTAAATAAAATTTTGATCATTGAGTCATACCGGTCAAACCATATGTCAGACTAAGATGTGGCTAATTCATACAAGTCCAAAATGAAATGTTGCTTATTTTCATAATTTTTATAAAAAATATGAATGTCTCTACTGGTTTTTTTAGTAATTCACTTCTATTATTTTCTAAAATGTCATTTTAAAATTGAAACACACACATAGACTCAAATAGATCACATTGTGTGTTAGATTGGGGTGAGACTATATCCCACACATCATAAATGACTCATAGATCATTTAAATAAAGTATTTAAACAATTTGAATGTGTATTCTTGGTTTTGAGCATGTCAGTTGCCGTTTTTACTAACATTGATGTAAATTTTAAATAAAAACTTGAACATGGAGTCATACCAGTCAAACAGTGCCTCAGATAATGGAGTGTCTAACTCATGAAAATCCCATATAACATATGGATAATTTTCCTAACGTATCAAAGTAATCTACATGTGTTTTTTATTTTTTTTATTTCAGTTGGTGTTTTTTTCCACTAAAATTGATGTCAAATTTAAACAAAGAAGCACTTCCAGTCATATGAGAAAGACTATGCATCAGAATGATGTGTGTATGATTCTTACATATTTCAAGTCACATATGGACTATTGTGATTATATTTTTAAAATATATGAATATGTATGATATTTTTTTATTGTTTCACTTGTCATTTTTTACTAAAATGTTAATTTAAAAATGAAACACACACTTTGACTCATATAGATCACATCATGTATTGGTATGATGTGAGACTAATTCCAACATGTCAGAAATTATTTTTGTATTGATTACATAAATTATCATGAAAATATGACTGTGCTTTCTTAGTGTCCTATGAGTGCCAATTTTTAATTCAAATGTCAATTTTAAATTGATAACAAACACATTGATTCATATTTGGCACATCATGTCTCAAATTGTGGTGCGACTGATGCTTACATGTCACAAAATAACTAAAGATCATTTTCTTAATGTATCAAAACAATAAGAATATATTTTATTGTTTTTGAGTATGTCAATATTATTTTTTACAAAAACTAATGTCATCATTAAATATAAATAATATGTTGGATTCATATTAGTACATAGAATTTCATTGTCTAAAATAGAACACAGTGCGAGAAACATTGAAAAACCACATCAAAAAAAAAGAATCCACCTATATAAGAAAACAATTATTATGGGTAACACTAAAAATGAATAAATTAATCATAAATATGAAATAATACATCAATTCTATAGAAGTGATGTTATTATAAAAAATTCATGACTACCCCTATGATTGAGTAGTGGTTAGAGAATTAAGGAAAGTGATAAATAACAAAACTTCCTGGGTGAATAGTTTTGAGGGATAAGAAGTCTATAAATGATTAGGTACAAAAATGTATGAAATATAGAAATATCAGCACAACATGAACAAAATAATCATCCTATATAATAAAAAATTTATTATGTGAGTAATTCTAAAAAAAGAAAAAAATATAATATGATACATTCATTATATGGAGAGTGATTTTTCTACAAAAACATGATCATTGCCTCTATAATGTATCATATGAAGCGTCATGTATCTTTTTGGAAAGACAATAGAGATAACATGAAATGAATTGATAAATGGAAAACAAGAGGGGTTAAATGTTTTGAGGGAAAATATGTCTGTGGAATTATTTTGTAGAAATTCATGAATGATGAAAATTTCACCCCTAATCGAAAAAAGAATCCACCTGTATAAGAATAAAATTATTTTGTGAGTAATAATGAAAATTAATAAATTAACCATTAATATGAAAAAAATAGATTAATTAGTTTGACAATTATTTTTACATAGTATATATTAATATTACCTCTTTAATTAACAAAATTTTGCATCATTTCTATTCTTAAAATGGTAGTAGAGATTACATAAAAGAAAGTGATATATGCAACACTACATGGTTGAAATGGTTTTGAGGGAGAAAAACATTGTGGTTGTTTTATTTCAGAAAGGCATGAATGATCATCAGATCATCGCAAATCAAACAAAATATTCCATGTGTATAATAAATTTTTTTAATTTGAGTAATACTATAAGTAAATAAATTAATCATAAATATGAAACTATAAGTTAATTCTGTGGAAAATAGTTTTAATATGGAAACATTAAGATTACCTCCCTAGTAGGGAAGATGTAGCATTATTTCTCTTCCTGGAAAGTTATTGGAGATAACATGAATGAACGTGATAAATGAAACATTATATGGGTGAAATGGTTTTTAAAGAGATAATGTCTAGAGATGTTTTCATGCAAAAATGCATGAAATATTGATAAATCAGCACAACTCGAATAAAAGAATACAACTGTGTATGAAAACAATTATTATGTGAGTAATACTGAAAATAATTATATTAAACAGAAATATGAAAAAAAATACACAAATAATATGGATAATGATTTTACTATGAAAACATATATATTACATCTATATATTAGAAGAGGATGTGTCGTGGATATTATTTAAAATGTAATAGAGTTAACTAGAAATAATGTGATAATGGTAACACTATAGTAGTGAAATTGTTTCTAGGGTGAATATGTTTGTGAATGTTTTGGTGCAGAGAGGCATAAAAGATGGATAAATTACCCAAACATGATCTAAAGTATCCACCTGTCTAATAACAAATTTATATTTGACTAACACTATAACCAAATAATGTTAAAAAAATATATTGAATAGTATATTAATTCTATAGACAATCATTTTACTATGAAGAAATCAGGATTACCTATACGATTGATCAGAGATAAATTCATTTATCTTCTAAAAATGGAATGACACATGGACACAAAACTTTTGTAATAAACGAACTCTACAAATAATAATTAATGTCAAATAATCATTTTATTATATAATGTTTTGTAAAAATAGAGAATGCATATCGTAAAATATTTTTTTACATATTTCCATAAGGGATTCCTTTATTATAGTTTATTCTATGATAGATTGGTAACATCATCATCTGTATAAGACCATTTATACATGAATACTGAAATATTTAATTTAGATTATGTTAATGTAGTATAGAACACATAATATTAGGTGGAAACACAAAATATAAAAACCATACATTCTCATTGAACCCCCTTCATTTTTATGGTTTCAATGATTCAGTTATTCTATTGAGAATCTAAATACCCTCTTTGTGGTACCCTATAAAATTAAAAAAAAATTATATATTGTTACTGATATGAACTAATTATGATGACTTAATGAACGGGTCATCCTCAATTGAATTTTCATATGAATCGTCATTTGTTTTAGTAACTAGTTTGATAGTAGGCCAATTATTATTATTTTAATCAGAGATATAAAATATTTTCACTGCTTGGGATCCTATTATGAATGGATTCCCTTTTTCCACTTCCACAATAAAATCCACCTTCATAATGAACATTTCACCAAATTTACTCTTCTGATATTGTCCCCCCATTTTCAATAGAAAAGCAGCACATGAAATGTTATATATTAATACTCATATATCAATTAGATAATGAAAAAATATGACATATTTTTATAAAATGGATTTATATCCTTGGAACTATATCTGATCATCACTTCATTTACAAAAGTGACACCAAATGTTTTCATCTTACTGAATTCATCATGTTCGTTTATATTGGACATATACCCATTGATTTCAAAACTAGTGTAATATATTTTTGGGAACCAAGGTTTTTTATATCTATAAATGGAGTCTATTTGTATTTTTTTCCAATACTCAAAAATAAGATCATGGATTTTGAAAATACAAATATCATTTAGTTCAATAGGATATCAATATTGATGTTAGAGTCATTTTCTAGTGTTTTCCAATTTTTTGGATCCAAAAATTTGGATAATAAAAAAAGTGATTTTGTAAAGGAATTTTCATGAAAGATTGAAGATGTTTTGGAAACATGATCACAATTTATGTTTTGGGATCATCTCTTCAATATATGTAATGTAAAAAAACCATGAAAAAGCATTGTATGTGTGCGAAATAAGGGGTTGTGAAGAAGTGATTTATGCACCCAATACTATGTCAAAAGGGGTTTATCACGCTCGAAGAGAATTTTATACTCACATAAGAGGAAACATCAGAATATTATATGTAGGGTCATTCAGGTTTATAAAGTAGTGGCTTCTCCAATTCAAGACTTATATCTTTTCCAATGATGATCTAGTTTCTCTTCCATGTGAAAGTGTTTCAAACATAAGACTTACACACAATGAATCTTTCACACAAAAGGTTCATTTATTATTTAATGTCCAAGAGAATCTTATGTTGTAGCTATGAGAAAGAAAATTATTTCACAAAAATTATCATTTATGCCAATCCAAAATATTATTCATACGAGTAGGTGTTGTGGGAAAGTTCTAAAGTGTTCTCCTATTAGTCTTGGAAAATCCGGGTTGTTCTTTTAGTTCTTTCAAGTAAATAAATTCAGGACATTGATGAAAGAAGATACTTTTGTTAGATAGAGACAATGAATTAGATGAAAATATATTGAATAAACCATCAAGTCAATGAATTGTGTAATACATCAGCCAACGCATGGGCTAGGGGGAGTTGACTGAACTGTTCCATGTAATGAAAATAGGTTATACTATATTCCTATACAGGTAGTGTTCCAGACACATAGTGACTCTGCCAAAAATATTTTATTCCATAACAATTGAATATTATTATACTTTGGTATCACTGATGATCTATCGGTATTTATTCTTTAGACCATCATATAATGGTGAAGAAATTAAAATTGTTCTATTATCTCCTTTCATATTATTGTTGGTTTACTATTCATTATCAGAAGAAAAGGATTAATCAGATGTAACCAATTAAGTGGAAAGATACATAATTATAATACAAAATTTCTAGCAACCTAATTTACCCTACCCAATATGGCTGTTCCGGGGTCTTCAGATATAACATTTTCATTGGTCCATATGGCTATATATTGATGAATTTTAGTAAAATAATATAGATATTTAGATAAATCCTTATAAAATTTATCTTTGAAATAGCTAATAATATTTTGCTTATTTATATATAATATCCATCCTTCAACCATTCAGGGATTAATATCTCAATGAATTTCTAGATGGGTTTCTTTTGAGTGAATCAATATATATAGTTTTATGTAATATTCAATGATGCACTTTCTCCCGTTATGTTATAGTAAATTCAATGACATATCATTTTAAAATCTATTCACCCAGAAGGCGTTCGCTGAAAAAATATGTTGGGAGACCAAAGATTTCAACATTTGATAGATAATTGGTACCAATTACAAAAGCTTCTTCAACATTATATCATTATACAATACAACCTTATGGATGACTTAGAATCTTCATGTACCCTTTGAAAACAATTATATACCATTAATTGGGGTACAACCAACTATAATGGATAAGAAAACATTGTTAAATCTCCTTAACCATGTGATCCATCAGGTTGACCATTATAACATATAATTATGGGAAAAATAAAATCTCTAATTCAAATAATATGAATGCAGTCTCCATTTTTGTGATGGGAGACTTTTTTGGTATAAAACATTACTACGTATTGATTTAAAAAATAAGTAGAGTATGGACAATTTATGTCATTAATTTTGAGACAGAATGAAACAGAAATAAATAAAATTTAATTCTTACATGAAGTCTTTAGGGATATGAGATTTTAGTCCTTTTATATTCACATTATTGTTTGAAAAAAGATTCATGATATATGATAAAGACCATTTTTGGACTTTTACACAAACAAAAAAATAGAAAAATTGAAATTTTTTAGGTCTGGATTGAGTGTGAGGTAATGGAGAACGAAAACATTACCATTCAACCCTCACTAGTTCCACATATTCTCCTATATCCATTTCAATCATTTCCAAACTATAATTTATGGAATATTTTATTTTTCGAAGAAAATTAATAACGTGCTAACAAAACTATCAAATACATTATTTGTATGTGCATGACACCATGAAAACTCTTGACTTACATGATATTATATTACATAATTTAATGAAAATTTATCCCTTCTTCCACCCCTATTTTGTAATAATTTTCAAACATGGATTACTAAAAATAATGTTAATATGTTTTATATTGTTATAATGTTGATCGCCCGCTACTGGAGACGTTGTTGTACCTTGATAGATATTCCCATTTAATGTTATCATACATGATCATTATTTATTTAATCAAGGTAAATATTTAATATTTCATAAAAACGATCTTTGAGTAATGTTTCAACCGAACTAAGTATGTTAATATTTAACAAATGGGACACCCCAACATTCCATTAATGTTATTTCATGGTAAATTTTCATAAGTAGGGAAGTCATTTATCATTATGTACAACCTGACACTAAATGTGAATTCATCACTTCTATGAGGATCATACATTGTATCACATGTATCCCACATCAATTTCAGATATTTGATCATGGGTTTCAAATGGACATCAATATCATTACCGGGTTGCTTTGGTCTAGATATAAGAGTACGAAACATAATGTATTTACACTTTTTTCATAAACATAGAGGGAAGTTATAATTTACCCACATGATGGGCCATGAATGGTGTGTACTACTATATACACAAAAATTATCAATTCCATCTATAGACAATGCAAGACATAAGTGTCTCATATCACTTCTAAATAATTGAAACTCATAATCAATTTTTCCACTAAGTATAATATTCTAGATGATGTAGTTTCCCATTATTAATTATTATACCCTCATTCCATGTTTATTTAATTGTGGTTTCTTTAAATTCATATATTCTTATAAACCATGTAATTATTTTAAATTATCATATATATTTTGAAGTGCTATATTAATTTTTCTTGTATCAATCTGCACCACACATAGGAAATTTTATGAGTGAATCATGGTCCATCTCAATCAATATGAAATCATTTGTTAAAAAATGTATTGTTATAGATCATTTCAAATTAATGTAATACTATTTTAGCATCATATATTCATCATAGTATTTCATTTTATTATGGTAGAATATCATTCCATAGAACAAGAAGTTTTGTAAATCTAGGGTCACTAAATCCACTGCTGGCTTTCAAATTATATAAAAAACAATACAGCTTACAATGATGTGTATTTATCACAACCACTATACTGTTGTTTACTGAAACAATTATTTAACTCCCCAAAAAACATTGGACAATAATGAAGGTAATCTTCAATTTCTATTGTCATTTCTTTCATGAAATCTGTTTCTTAATTTACAAAAGTCATCAAATAAAATGATTCATAGACCACAGTATCATCCTAATTGGTTTCAACCTTTAGTTTTCCGCCTATTTAGTCCAACATATATAGGTTTGATCTAATATTTCCAAAAAAAATCATCCAACTATTTGGGACTAATTTTTATTGAATAACAACTATGCAAACATGGTTATAGGATTTTAAGATGATAATCTATATGCTCTCTGGTAATCTATATGAAATCTTTAACTCCATCTTCATACTCTTTTTTCAAACAATTATCATACATATTTTTTCAATTAATATATATCATATTGGGTTAATAAATGATTGATTTTGTACAATATATAAATAAACTCACATAAGTAATTCATTATCAAAGGTGAAATATTTTTGAAAATTATAATAAATAAAACACAATATTTATATCATTGTTTTATCAAATTTCAGTATGTTGAATAAAATGGGTAATTTGATTCAAGAAAATAATTAATCAACTATGGATGGTGTTATCCTATGAATTCATTCAATGGTTAATTTTGTAGAAAAATCGTCCTCATTTAATAGTCTATGATGCATAACCACTACTAATAACCCTAGGTATTAAACAAAAAATATATTTTATTTATTCCATTGGATCCACATGAGAAGTATATTTTTATTTATCACACTATAAAGAATAGGTATTCGAGAAAATGAAAATCCTAAATTATATAAGAACCCCACCACCACATTTTTTAAAATATTACTAAAAATATGTTACCTAAATATAAGCGACAAATGTTCTCTATACTACTCATCAATTTCACTTTTTATAGGGCACAGTGTCATTAGGATATAATAAATTATTCTATACAATGAAATATTTCAACTGAATATATGGTTTAATTTATGTTATTAACAATTTATATATATTTAAATACTAATTAATTTCTCTAAATAACTATTCCTTCTATTAATTTACCTCATTAATAATATTAAAATAAAATAATAATACTTCTGTAATAAATATATTATTATTAAATTAACTTTATATTAATTCTCAACAGTTTATTATTATAAGTTATTTTTTTGAAATATTTAACCACCAACATGAAGGATGATATAAAATGATATAATTTATTTTTATGAAAACATAATTAATTTTATATTTTATAATTATTATAAAAAAACATTGTTTATTGTTATGTAATTGTAATATGAAAATTTAAACAATTCTTAATAAACTAAATTGTGTTTTTAAAAAAATTCTAAAAGAATCATGTGATAGATTCTACGTTGGGGAACCATAGATAAAACATCCAAGGAATGAACATGGAATATATTAAATCAAAATGGAACTATAATTATAATCAAATATTGTATTAAGAATAATTTTAAATATAAAACAATGATCAATGACCAATATCGCTATCTAAAAAGAGATAAGGAATAATGAGAACATTTACCAACCAATGATGAATATAAACTAATAACTTAGAATTAAGCTTGTCGAGCAAGATGGGGTACATATGTAGATAGTGAATAAAATTGATTCAAGAAAACAATTTAAAATGACCAAAACAGTATATTAAATTTGGTATTCAATAAACAAAATATCCCAAAAAATAGTTATGTAAGTTATCTAAATGAAATATGGTATATAAGTACTAGACAACAAATAACCAATGACATCATGAAATAGGAAAAAAAACCAAATGATAAAAACAAAAATAAAATTCAAAGTCCTACCTCGCAAGGATAAAGATAGTTCTCTTCAAAAACCCAAACTACAACAGAACATCATATGTATGATAATGTTCAAGAAACTGGTGGTAATAAAGTGGTACGATTCGAACATCGATTAACTGAGGAGGAGAACCTCCAATGGATGGGTTCTGTGGAAATCTTCTAATTTTGTGATAGGTTTGAAATTGGTATGGATTTTAAATTATTGGGGAACTTTTATTATTTCATACAAATATGCACTCATAAATATTTATTTTATCATTGTTTAATTAATAAGTTCTAATAAAAGGAATATTTATCAGTTCTTTTTTTGTGTGTGCTAATAATAGTTGGACTTTTTTATCACAAAAAATTAACTCATTAAATCTATATTTATCAATGATAATGTTCGAGTGCTGATAAACATTAATTTTATCAATACTTTTTGTAGCACTCATAAATTCCTACCTTTATCATCACTTATTACATAATCACTGGAAAAAGATTAATAATTTTAAATATAAATTAAAAAAGAAAATATATATATATACATAATAAATATATATAAATATAACTATAGATAGTATATCACTTTTAAAATTTATTTTTATAATTTTATAATTATTCATATATAATTATAGCTATTTTTTTCTAAAATAATATGTATATAAAATATTATGTGCATGAATATGCATATTTGATAAAAATGAGTGAAATTTAATAAATTAAATTTGATGAAACATTAAAAATGCTGAAAAAATGGATATGTTTAGTGTGTGTGTGCATTCTATATAAAAATTCATCCATTATATATATGTGATGTCAATATAATAAACATTTAATCTATGTTAAATTGAAATATCAAATGATACATTCAATTATATATCTATTTCCCAATGATTTTTTTTAATTTTTAAATTCATTTTAATTTTTAATTATAAACAATTATTCAGTAAATATATGAGTATTTAATGTAAACCACATAAATATATTTTAATATATATATTATATTTATATATATTAATATATATCAATATATAAAATATATAAAATTTATTAAAATAAATTATCATAATTATCTAATTAATAAAAAATTTAATATTTAATAATGTATAATCAATTTATATATAATTATCCACAATTATTTAATTAATATAAAATATGTAATAATCTTTTTTATAAACATATTTCTTAATTTCTATTTATTTAGTTATTTCAATTTATTTATTTAGTCTTTTATTAGTGCTAAAAATTATTAAGAAAATCTATCATTATTATTTCTAAAAATAATGAGTTGGTAAAGGGAACCCTTTATAAGAGCTAAAAAAACACACTGTCACAAACTAATCGGGTTCATCAACCAACCCAACACCCAACCTAGTCGGTGGTAAGGCCTAAAGAGAATTCCCTATCCCCACCGGTTGGAAGAAGTTATCTGGTATCATAAATATAGAGGGGAATGGTTTTCTGAAATATATAATCACAAAACAACCAACAATTATTAATAAACCTAATATGAAAATTCCAAACCAAACAAGCCTGAATTAATTTTTAGATTTGAGTTACAACATTTAAAACAAAACCCAGAAATCCTACAATAGAAGGGAACAACATAACTGTCCCACAAACTAGCACATGGAAAGGGGGCATTGGCCTTGAGCAATTTCCACAACACTGCACCATGTTGAATATCTACGAACCTGAACCACTGTCTCTACAACCCGTTCCCTTAACTATGTAAAACATTAACAAGTATACATAAACCTAAAGGTGTATGTTTCATGTGAGAATATTCCTTGTAGGATTACACCCAATAAATGATTACATGCTATAAGCATTATAAGATAAATAAATTTTTTGTTTTCCAAAAATAAAATGCCAAAAACAATTTGTAAGAGAAATAACATATATGAAAAAACATAAACATAATTCATTATTGCTTTCAAAATTACAAACTAAAAATACCATATACTGAAGGAAATTTCTATATAAAAAATGAGCACATGTCACAAAAAATACTCCTAAGCACTAGCTAATAATGGGACACAAGGAACCTCTTATGTCAGTGAAATGTGGAAAATGCCACAATCAACAATGTTCTCATGAATGATCCATAAGATAGGATAAATATTAAACATTATAGTTCCCTCCAATCAGAATCCATATTTAGTTAGTGTTTCAATAATCAATCCTGCTAAGTGAAACTGAACATTATCTGCTAATGTATCACTAGAATATTTGTCCTAGTAAACCCACCTTGTTACCAGGGATTCCCTTTGTTCTCAAACAAGTTTACTTGTAACATAACACACCACATTCACCAACACAATTAAAACCATAAAATACACACATGGTCAAACATTTTTCAAAGCCAAATTCCATTTTAAAATTATATTCTCACCAAAACCTTTCCTGAACATGATCCCCAACTGTAAAATAATTTATAAAAATCATTTAAAATTTTTATATAACAATCCCATGAATTAAAAAAAGTTTCTATACAAAAGACACATCAAAACCCCTCATTTAAAATAAAAATATCCACAATACCATTTGAAATCATGATTCACTTAAGATGAATAATTTAATAAATTATTTAAAAAAATTAAAAAATATTTCCAAATTGCATAACAATGGCTTACACAAAAAACACACACAACAAAATATTGAAATTCAACATTAAAATTAAAATCATATTAATCAATTTCAATAACTAGATTTACATAACACATAATAATCATAATATGATTAATTACCCCCAATGAAAAGATAATTCATCAAACAATGTATATACACGGAACCACCTACCTTTAGTGTTGAAATACCCCAAAATTGGTGGGAATCTCTAAATACACATCAACTGCACTACAAGTAAAAAAAATAACCCAAATCCAAAAGAATGTACCCAAAAACTCAATATTTAATCTTTGAAATGAAATGATACGTATTGGAAAAATAGAATCCCAATAAAGCTGAAAGAAACCCTAAAATGAATAAAAAAGGAAGGAATCGCTTACTTGATGGAAATTAAATTTACCATAACAAATCGACATAAAATGGGTGTGAAAGGGAGAAAGAGGGAGCATAGAGGCCACCTATGGTAGAAAATCCCATGTGGGGTAGCATATGGGAAGAAATTGTGTTAAATTTAAAAAAGAGAAAATTGTAAAAATACATTTTTAAGGATCTAGAAATTTTGTATGGTTAGAGTTCATGGTTTAATAAACCATGAGATGCTGGTGGAGATGCTCTGTCCTTACCACATGGTTTTTAGGGATGTGGTGTGTGGTCATGCGATAGACTTGTAGTAAGTTCTACATTCTACAACAAGGTTTTTTGGACCTGGAACATGGTTGTGTAGTGGTCGGGTGGAATGTCCTATTGATTGATATGGTTATCTAGGATGGGTGCACGATTACCATTAATGATGAACCAAATGTTTGCATGGGTAAACTCTCCAAAAATTCTCCATTTTTACCCAATATTCAAAATTTACCATAGGGGAAAAGACTGAACAATAAAAAAGGGAAAATACATGAAAATAATGACATGTTTGCGATAATTATCTCCACCATGATGACATTCCACCTTTGGAATGTCAAATTTAACCTTGATTAGAAAAACAAAATTGACACTATTGCTCAATACAATAATTTCTTTTACTTCAATGTATCATGACCATCATTCCAATGATTCCAAAGGACACTGACCAATGTAATTGAATTCCCACAAAGCACTTTCTCCTAGGAATCCACTATTTGCACCTGCCATTCAAATGCGGATAAATCAGGCTCTATCTCTAACTATTCCTATGTCAACAGATGGTACTGATCTAGATTATACTTCATTATTTTGTATTCATAAAATATGCCAGGAAATGTTGTCAACATAGATTAAAAAAGATAACCCTTATGCCACCATTCCAATCCACTCAGTGATATCAAATGGTTCTACACTCCAAGGTTTTATCATTCCTTACATTCCAAAACTATAATGACCCTAGTGAGGGAAAAAATTCAAGAAGAATTGGTCACAAATAGAAATTTCATGATATAGACTCCTATGATCAGAATAATATTTTTGGTGACACAGATCTATAAATAAATGCATCCTTATCAATTGGACTTTCTTGGAAATATCTTGCTAGAGGCTCACTCCCAATGTGTGGTCTCACATACCTCACTCCAACATAATGGAGACTGACATGGCCGAATATAAAGCACCTCAACAAGAGACACATGAATTGATGATTGGAAACATATATTTTATAATAATTCGAGCAATCCTAAATGGATATCCCACAATATTACGTTATCCAAAACACATGCATGAAACATGTCCTCCATAATCTAATTTTCTTTCTCTATATGACCATCAATTTGAGGATGATTTGATATAATCATCTTAATCAGCAACCCCATTGCCTTTTTATTACCTTCTCAATAATGAGAGGTGAAACGAGGGTCTCTATATGAAATAATTACCGATTGAAGAACATAAATCCTTACCACCTCCTGAATATACATCGGTCCCAGCCCATCCACTTTCATTGATTTTTTCATCGGAATGATGTATGATGATTTATTCAGCTATCGATTACCACCCAAATATAGCTTTTTCCACAATGTGTATGAGGCAAGCCAACAATTAAATCCATGGTGACCTCATCCCCCTTCAATCTAGGAATGGATTACATCTGAATTAATCCAGATGGACTATGATTCTCTTTGATTACATGCTGACATATATAGAACCTCAATAAGAAATAAGCTATGTAACTCCTCATTAATGGCCACCAAAAACTACCAAAGAACATCATAATCCCTATTGGTGTCTCCATGATGAATGACCCATTTATATTGGAAGATATCATGCATAACCACCTTCCTAAAGGACAATGAAGACACAAAAGGATACTTATGGAAAAAAATACCTTAGGGGACCAATACCAATAAATGGATGTCACCCTACAATGAAAGATATGTGAAGACAGTTGGAACATCTAATCACCACGAGTCTCCAACTAAATAAATTCCATATGATCAAGAGACAACTTTATACTCTCTATGAACACACCTATATTGTGCATTTTGGTCTCTATTTACATTTGGGAAATATGACCCATCAATGTACACTCATTGCTAGACGTCCTCCATTATTTAACTAGCACATTTCTTCCAATGGAATCTACCACAACATTACCCTTCAATGGGGTTTAGATCATATCAAATTAAAACCTCTGATAATAGTCTATCCAATGACACTTCCTTTTGTTCATTTTTTAGCGAGAAGATATAGTTAGAGCATGTATGATCTAAATTGAAAAAAAATTCACCCCAAATATATAATGTCAAAGTATTTAGGGCATGAATCACCACTACTAATTCCAAGTCATGGGTCAGATAATTCTTTTCATGTGGCCTGAGTTAAAAAACCATATTCCACTATATTATCATCTTGTATAAGGACACACATGATGAATTCACAAGATGAATCTCAAAAAACCACATAGCCATTAATATTTTCTGGTAAGATCAACACTAGTGTGCTTGTAAGCTACCACTGAAACTCATCAAATGATGCATTTCACTACAGGATCCTTTCAAACTCAAACAATTTTAAGGTGAGTGTGGTCAAGGATTATGTGAGATCAGAGAAATCCATAACAAAGTATCTATAATAACCTTTTGGATAGAAAAATTATGATCTTCAAAAAATTCTACTACTACTACCACGACATAAAAGCACTGATCTCCTAAGGGTCCACCAAATCCCCTTGCTCCAAAATCACATGGTTGAGAGACATCACTTTTTAAATCTAGAAGCAGAACTTTGAAAACATTCCATAAGGGAAATTATCATGCAATGTTCCCAACATGATCGAAAAATGATGCTCATGCTCTTCCTCAGATCCAGAGTAGACTAAGATGTCATCCACAAATACCAAAATGAAGGAGTCGAGATATTGGTGGACAACCCTATTCATTAATGACATAAAAACAGCAGGATGATTTTTAAATCCAAAAGGCATGACCAAATAATCAATGTGACCGTACCTATTTTGGAATGATGTTTTCTGGATATCCATTTATCTCACCATATCTTTGTGGATTCTGAAACACAAGTCTATTTGGAAAAACATTTTTTCCCATTAATTTGATAAAATAAATCACCAATTCAAGAAAAAATGATACTTTTTCGTAATGGTAACATTATTTTGTTTCTGGTAATAGATGCACAACTATAGAGATCTATATGTCTTCTTCTAAAATAAGACTACGAAGACCCAATGAGAGACGCTGGGTTGAATGAACCCTTTGGATTTTAAATCATCTTGATGTATCCTTATTTATATCAGTTATGTGGGGGAAATGAAACATGAGGTTTGAGATGTAGGTTTTGTTCTTGGCACCAAATCAATTGTTAACTCCACATCCCTCTTTGGGGTAAGCCCAAAAAATTACTATGTAAATACATCTAATAAATAATGAACTACCTGAGTCAATCCACCCTTAGGGGCACCATAATCATCCCGCAACATGAGTGTTGATAAAAGAAGAAATATTCCCCATATTTAGTTGTAGAGGACTAGCACGACCTGACCGAGTATCCCATTCCCCTAGAAAAACCAAATGACTCCCATCATGTTCTATGGAAATCAACCATTTCATATTTTAATTGATATTTTCATGGAATCACATAGGAAAATACATACTATGTATTACATCAAAAATACCCATATCAAAAACCTAGATATCCTATTACATCTAAACCCATGACACAGAGAGCACACAAGATGGGAACTAAATACACTCCTCCTTATTCTTACCGAAAAACATTACCAACCATATTTCAATACAAATCAAATAAGTTGGAATGATCAAAAAATTAATAGGACAATAATAGATAAAATATTTAGAAGCACCAGTATCAGATGAAATATCTGTTATAGAAGATGAAATCAAGATGGTAGTTTGATATGTTGAGGGAAATACATTCGGTCAACCTGGTGCCTATTCCACTACATGAACATTCTTTGTATATTCTTGAGAATGAATGATAACTTGTAGATCTTACATGAACTGGATCTATCCAAAAATAGACATGGTCTTGCTTCCATAGCCACCACACTGAGATCCCACCATCCTAGAAGGCTCTGACTGAACTGGAACTCCCCTAGAAGCCACAAATTCTTCCCCACTGTGGTATTGGTGTGTATCTCTGCAAAATTTTGTAGGTGTCCCATATCTCAAGATATATATAATGGTATATGTGGGGTTATAAATAGAGGACTGATTTTACAAGCCTTCCCGTACATTTGAAACACAAAAGGACTTGCATCCAGAGCCACCAAAAAAGACTAATGAGAATGATGGAAAAACCTACAACTTACCTTACTGCCTATGTTTCCCACTTCCTCTTCATCTCAGATAAACTACCACATCCAAATACTAACATTACCCCAGCATGAACTAGACCTTACCTTATGGTCAATATCCACCATAGAAAATCAATTAACTTCCTCGACATAGGTCTTCATCTTGAATAGGAATACATGGTAATAAAACTCTAGATGAAAACATGTTTCAAACGTCTAAGAGTTTATTTTATCATTGTTGAAAATTTCAAGTACATATAATACTAGATCAAAAATGTTGTTGGAATAATTGATTACTAACTGTCTATCCTGAACTAGATCCATTAATTCAATGTATGTAGCATAGGCCAATAAATTAGGATAGTAGTGGCTGTTGAAGGAAACCTTCAATTCTTCCCATCCCAAATTCTCGTGCCTTCAATCTTAAAGAACGGATTCACACCACCATTGACAAGGAACCTCTAGAAAGAATGATGTTCATTTTATGTTGACCACATCATGCATATCAATAAATTAAAAAATGGACTCTATCTTCTCACGCCACTCCACCGCTTCATAAGGTCCCTTTCTACCTCAGAAATAAGGTGGTTTGTTCTTGAGAATATATCACTCTTTTTCTATCCTAGGAAAATAATCATCTTCTATAACCAGGACATAAACAATACCCACCCCCTTTCTGTAAGCCTAAACATCCCAGACCATATCTTTTACCGACATTTGATCAAGCGGTGAGGAAAACTCTCTTTGATATCTTATCATGGTTCCAAAGGAGCTCCATGTGGATTCATGTTGATAGAAAACAAATAGTCAAGATGAAAAATCATTAGTAAAACATGTCATAATATTTTCAAAAAATAAATATAGAAGTAAAACTCTTAATAAAAACTAAATGACCAACTACATCACCTCCAGCCATTATCCATGTGTAGTATGTGGCCTGCACATCCCATATAAAAGATATTTCAATCAAAACTCTCAAAATCACATGGTGAATCGAGGTTTATCATGATGTATTATGGATAGGAACCTTACTCAAAACCAAAACATCGAGCCCCGATAATCATAGATCCATCATATCCAAACTTATCCCAATAGCATGACTAAAAGAGAAAAACCTTCCTATGGTACCATATTCTCACGAACCAATCTGGGTCATCATCCCAACCTATACTTAACCTAGTCTGTGGTATGGAATGAAGGGAATTACATATACCCACAAGTATGTACAAGTTTTTAGGTATATTAAATAACATGTGGTAATGATTTCCAAAAATATATAACCATAAAACAACCAACAATAATAAATAAATCAAATGTAAAAAATCCGAATAAATCAATCTATAAAACAATTTTCAAATATAGGTAACCATGATTAAACCAAAAATCAAGATTGATACAATAAAAGGGACCAAAAAATCTAAAAAATCAACATGGAAATGAGGCATCACCCATGAAACATATTCACAAAACGACACCAAGAAGAACCTCTGGTAAACCGAATCGCCATCTCTAGTAGACTTTTCATTTCCTATGTCAAACATTATCATGATTACTTACACCCAATGGTGTATACAAAGTGTGAGGATAAGACCAATAAGATTACAATAAAAATAAGATTCCACACAATATACATTATACTATAAATATATACCATATTTTCTATAAAATAAAACTCTAGAAATTTTTTTCAGAGAAATAACTTTTAAGGAAAACAACTTTAAAATAATTCATTCTTGCGTCTAAAATTACCTACCATGCCTATCGTATGTTGATGGTATGTGTGATATTACCCTATGAATTTGAGAATAACATTACATGATTTAATATTAATTGTACATTATAAAACAAGCCCAATATCATGAGTTCAAGTGTCCTTGAAGACTAGGTATATAAAATTTAAAACATTGGACAAAAAAATTCTTTATTTAATAATTATAAAGAGATTATAACAACCTTTCTGAATGTACATCTACAAAGTCTACCTTGGGGATCACAAAGTAAAGGGATGAGAAAAAAAATAAAAGTATGGGAAAAATCATTGTAATAAAACATTAACACATTGGTTAGAAGGCATGGCATAATGACAATAAAAGGCATAGAACACATTTAATCATAACACCTAATCCAGGGATCATAAAAACCAAATTCATAGAAATTTTGTATCAATATAAATAATGAAATTATCATGACTCAACGATCATGGCACATAGAGGTGAAAAAATCTTGGTTAACGACCAAGACCGTTCCACATAGTTGCAGGAGTCATGGATAACCACCAAGTCCATTGCAAAAAAACGTCTCATGAGACTAATTGTTACCTAATGAATTGGTGTGATATCTATGTGAACCCATAATAACACGTTCATGAACATTCATTCCACATATATAATCATATACAAACAATCATAAACATAAGGTCACCCATTGATAGAAATGGGTATCATAGTCATATCCAAAGCATAAGGAATGGGTGTATCATAAAAGCGTCTGTTAATGAAAAGAATTACAAAATTAATGGACATTAAAAGGTAAAATTTCAATATATCATGGAAATTGACTTCAAAAATATGTGACACCTTATGAAATGAGTATTTAAAATTTTTTTGCATCATAATATTTTAGTGACGCTTTATGGAAAACACTAATGACCATTTAGAATAGAAAAGAAAATAATATTTCATAAAAAAAATAAAATTAATCCAAGAATGATTCCATTATAAAAACAATAGTTCAATAAATTCATTAATGTATCAAAACATGTGGTAGAGTGCACTTGAAATTGGGTACAGATTCAGGATGTTCCCTTAAAACATGGTTTCTTATCGGGAATTATTAAGGAAGAAATCATTTAAAAACATGTATATAACTGAAATATAATGATTAATTGATCATGATACATGAATTTTGAGAGTAAAACAATATTTATATGATTTACATAAATAGAATAGATAACCTCATTTGGGTAGAAAGAAAGATAGATAAACCCAATGGAATAAAGGATGTTCGGGTAGAATCCCTTACAGAATAACGACCTGGTATCATGTGTCCATACTAGGGATTAAACATAGAGAAAAGGATTTATCATCTTCTATAAATAATGTGGGAAGTATTGGGATGGTTTGAAATCATTTCCCAACATTATAATTTTTTCATAAAAGGACATAACAAATAGAAGATTCTTGAGTAAATGTAAGAAAGGGATGATCCCTTACCTTAAGCATGATGGGGTTCTTTGCTTGATCATAATGTCCTGAATAATAATATAAGGATGATTAATTAATAATTAAATCACATCTAGAATAGTTTTTCTATTTAATATAACCATACTTTGTTCATTAATGTCATTTTTTATGAGTTAAGTGGTTCAAATTCATTGTTTGGGAGGGGTTGCTTCTTTGGTTTTAATGATCAGTTCAATTATATTATTGTTTGGATAAAGTTGTAGGATGAAAATATTTGTCTTGAATTTATATTATATGATATTAGTGAAAATAAAAAATACTAAATGGTTATAAAATTCATTTGGTTTTTTAGAGGTAAGGTGAATCAGTATATGAAACATTAATGATAAACTCTTCATTGGGAAATTTTTCACCCAATTAATTTTTTTTACATGATTATTTTACATAATGTGTAAAAACATTATTCAAGAAAATCACATTAGAGAAAATACATACATAATATTCTAGTTCAACCATAATTTTTTTCATGACAATATTTGATGATGTAAATAGAAATTGATAACTCTTAGTCCCTGACTATGATAAATTAACACAATTATGATGGTATTTTCATTTATTTAATATAAAATAAATTGAAATGAGAGGTGATAATGAATTATCCCATTAGCATGAAAACATTAAATAACATGTATGGTGCTACATTTTTCATACCATTTGGACTAGAAGATGTTTGGAATGAAAAGAGAAAAAATGATCATGAAAAGAAAATGACTGAAAAGAAAATATGAATTTACCTATCAAATTAAAAATCTATGAGATCCTTTTCTGGGGAGAGGATTTGATCATTTATGTTGACAAAGGGTTCTATAAGTGTTGGAGAAGCATGGAGAGATATTTTGGAATAATTTATGGGAGGCACAATGATTGAGAGGAGTGAAGAGAAGAGGTGAGTGTGTGTGGGTTTTATAGTGAAGGAGAGGATGGATTTCATAATATTTTAACCATTAGTTTATTATGTTTCCATGAGACAAGAAATAGTGATAATTAAATGAACAAAAATAGTAATAAGTTCATGTGAATTCTAACCAAAGGTGGATACAATTTCAAACCATCACCCATGACTCTATAATTAATGTATATAGATTATTTTAAAAATTATTATATTTCACTATTCATAAAAAAATCACGTATATCAAACAAAATCCCAATTATTCACCCAACCCAATTTTCAATTTTTAGAATCAAAAAATGAAATCCATTTTTCAGTAATAAGTTTTTTAAATATTATTAATTTATTTTTAATTAAAATCATAATTTTAATGAAAAATACAGAGCATAAAACTATAACATATTTTATAATTTTTTCATAAATTACACAAGGTCCTAAAACCAAAAGACATAAAAATGTAAATTTATGAACACATTTTATGGAGAATATATTTTCTTTTAAATAAAATAATTAATTTTAATGAATTTTTAATGTCTTTAAAAATTACCAATACATTATCTATAGTTATATTATCACTTATAATATGTAAAACTATTATTAATACATTCACGGGTGAGGTTACTATACTTTTAGATGATTTAATATTCATATGATTCATAATACCAGTAATAAGGGTAATATTAATATTCATAAGGGTTACAGTACAATTATTATGGGTTAGTTACTATTATTGTAAAATTAAGTTTGTCTCATTGGACTCCAAATATCTTACTGATCGAAACTATGTATGTCATATTTTTTAAATTCAAATCCCTAAGGTGAAAATATTAAGCATAAAGGTCATAAAGTACATACTAGTTCTTTTATTTTTGATTTCATTTGATTATATGACATAATTAAAAATGTAATTAACTTTTATAAAAAATTGCATTGTTACATTATTCTCCACTTTAGAAATTTCACCCTTAAAATTTTGTTTTTCATTATAAACCATAAATTGGTGTGATCACTTTTCCTTCATTAACTCAACCGTTTTGCATGTATCCACTTCATACTTATGGTTATTTAATAGTACATTGACTTGTTTAGTAGTCTTGTTACATATATCATTATCTCTATGATCCAATATATTAAATTCATTCTCCTTGTAGGAAATATATTCTCCAACTGTACCACCTCAAAAGAGAGTACATGTTATGGGTCTGCTATGTACTTCTTGTAGAGGGAAACACGAAAGTCAACTTGTACTTTGAAAATTAAATGTGGAAGTTCTAGTAAATATGACACAGCCATAAAATGATCAATAATGTCAAAGGGGCTGATTTACTTGGGACTTAACTTTCCATTCTTCCCAATCCTCATGACCTTATTCCATCGAGATATGCGTAGAATTACGATATCTCTAAATTTTAACTCAAGGTCCCATCAAAGATTATTCTCTTAACTATTTTTTCAAATTTGGGATAACTTGATGTGCTACTAAATGGTTTTCACCATCTACACTATTTCTTCATATATTTTAGTTCCTAGTAGCTTACGCTAACAAACTTCATCCCTACATAATGATGTTTTGTACCTTTTCCCTTAATGGGATTTGTATGGTTCCATTGAGATTTTCGAGTGTAAAATACATTTTAGGAGAATTATACCAGGTGAATATGTTGGCATCATCCACCTTTGAAGTCCATAGAACATCCTCTCAATATATCTTCTAGTGTATTAATAGTTCGGTAAGATTGTTCATCAGTTTGAGGATGATAGACCGTACTGATGTTCAGTTAATGTCATAGAGCATGTTGGTGACATTTCCAGAATATTGAGGTGAATTTCAACACTATATCAGATACAATAGATATAGATACTCCAGGATTATTTACCACCACTTTTATATATATCCATGAATGTTTATCCATTGAAAAGTCCTCTCGAATTGCGATAATGTGAGCTATCGTTGTACGAATATCCACAATGACCCATATAGAAGTGTTTCCTCTGGATGTCAATGGATGTCTAGTGACAAAGTCTGTAGTGATTTTCTCCCACTTCCATGTGGGTATGGGTAGTGGTTTCATCATCCACTTAGTGTTCCATCTTCAAACATTCACATTTTGACACACCGAGCACTTTGATGTACACTCAGCAATATCCTTATTCATGTTGTACCACTAAAAGTTCTCTCAAAGATCTTGATATATCTTTATGCTACGTAGGTGAATAGAGAATGTTGATCTATGTGCCTCATTCCAAATCCCATTTGTAATCTCTATATCCGATGGTAGCCATAATCATGTCCCAAATCTTACAACTCCTTCTTATTCAATCATGGAGTCAGATAACATCCCATTTTTAATGTATTCCACCCTTTTCTGGATTTCTTCTTGTTTTTGAGAATATTGTTTTTTATACATGTGGAATTGTTGATAAATAATTTGAGAAGGTATTGATTATATTCCCTTTTTATTGATTCTCGTGACCTTTCACTGCAATTCTAAAAATATCTTATTATTTTTATTTCTTGTCATTGATGAATAAGAATGATCATTTCTACTCAGAGCATCTTCCACAATATTTTCCTTACTAGGATGGAAGTGTATTGAGTATTCATAAACCTTGATGATATATATCCATCTTCTCTTGTGCATTATATTCTATTTTTGATTAATTATATATTTGAGACTGTTTTGATCAGTACACATCTCACACATCTCCCAATATAGATAAT
Source organism: Viscum album (assembly GCA_963277665.1). Classification (NCBI taxonomy): domain Eukaryota; kingdom Viridiplantae; phylum Streptophyta; class Magnoliopsida; order Santalales; family Viscaceae; genus Viscum; species Viscum album. The sequence goes on along the minus strand of OY728151.1, from coordinate 494,399,868 downwards.
TCGGCCTGATTTCTAACATATAGATCATAGTCACCAACTCTAGATCATGTGTTGGATATTATTTCCGATGAATTTTTGGATAACATGAGGCATATGCTATCAATTTATAATTTTGAATCATCACACATCCTAAGCCCCTCATTGAAGAATAATTGTACCCTATAAAATTTTCTCCACTTGTTGAAAGTATCAATACTAGTGTAATGATTTTCCTATTTTTAAAAACTTTAAAATATTCATTACATATTTTGAGTCAAGAAATATATTACTACCCTCCATGTATACTTGTTCATTGTGTTTGAAAATTGTGAAATGTTGATAAAAAATAGTCGATAATACCCAGCTAGGCCCAAATTGATGCGGATCTACATTACAGATATTGGTCTTGGCCACTCATCAATTGACATTTTCATGTAAGGGTCTATAGAAACCACTTATCTAGTGATAAAATGACAAAATAATGATACATCATTCATCTATAACTCACATTTACTATGCTTTTCATTCAGCATCTCCCTTTGCAAAGTTGTTAACAAAGTATTCAAATGCTTCTCATGTTCCTCTTTCTTTTGGAGTATATCAAAATATCAATGATAAAGACTATTTTTTTTGAGTAAATCTCTAATGAATATATTTATTAAATCAATGAAAATTTCTAGAATAATAGGGAGTCAAAGGGAATCCCTATAAACTCATAGTGCTCATTCCTTGTTCGAAAGATGTTTTGATAATATTTTCCTTTCTCTCCTTTTATTGGTGATATCCTCACTGAAGGTACACCTTATAAAAATAACTGGCCTGATGAATGTGATAAAATAAGTCATATATATGTGAAATGGGATACTTATTCTTTATCATGATTTTATTCAGTTCACAATAATCAATGCATAGTCCCATTAATCTGTATAGCATAACAAAGAAGACTGAATCACCCCATAGTGAAACACTCGGGCGTATAAAACCCTCCTCCAGGTTCTCCTGTAACTAATTATTCTTCTCCTCTTGATCAATGGTGTCTATTCTATATATTTTCTTTAATATATGTAGAGATCTTGGAAAAAGATCAATTGAGAACTCCAACTGTTGATGTGGAATTACTCTATGAAATGCTTAAGGGAATACAATAGTGTACTTCCTCATAATGAACATATCTTCAAGTATGATTCACTCCATTGTCTCAATCATTTGGGCTGGAAATTCTTGTTCATATGTAATTAATATCCACACATGATAAAATGATTGTAAAAGAGATTAATATTCCTCCTTACACTTTTATAGAATTGGAGGATGCTTTGGGGTGTGAAAAGTGATTTCCTATTTTTGACATTTGATGTTGGATTTGAATAAAGATAACTAATCGATGGTTAATATAAAATTGAACTCCACTAAGAGATTTATGAAAAAAAATTGGGAGGTTCAATAAACTAACATTAACTAGGAAGGAGTTATAAACCACGGATGGAATAATTTATCTCTTCAGAATTCTCATAGATAACATATCCTCTAAATTTTCAAGAGGTATTATAATAGTTATAGTAAACATAAAATATATAAATGACTGTGCCGAACCAGCATCAAATAGTATGTTCACTATTCTAGAATGAATAACTAGCGTACCATCCACCACATTGTTTTCGTCTCCACCTCATCAGTAGTGGAAACATAATCAATTCATTATTTCCATAGAGGTTGTTCTTGATTTACTCCAACAACCCTCGACTTAGGACAATTGTTAAAATAATTCCCATTCCCCATGTAGGTTTAACGCTTCACTGTAGGATAAGTGTTGTCCTATACCATTTTTTCTTCTTCTACATTAATGGTATTTTTCATATCTTTTCGTTAGTTTTTATCCTAATTTACCAACATTCCACAATTGAAGCAATTCACATTTCCCAATAAAATGTTCCCATTATTCTTTTTTACAAAATTTTTACACATGGGATGGTTGGGATTATTCCTATCATGGAATTTATTTATGAACCTCCTATAGTAGATTCCATTTTCCAACTTTTGTTGTTAGGCCAATGATATTGCTGAGAGTCTTCGATCTCTATTTATAACATCAGTTCATAATAGAAAATCATCTCATAGCCGTCAATGTCTCAAACCGCCAATGCTTTTCATAGAAACATCTCTAGTCCGCTAAATAATCTACCCACCTTGATTATGGTGTTCATGAAAAATATAGAGGCGTACCTTACATTCCTTATATTGTTTTCTTCACACGCCCCGATTGACTCATCTTTCTTTATTTTGAGCCTAAGGAACTCTCTTTACATCATAATATGGATGGTTTATGGAAAATATTTACTAAAAACAATTTTTTGAATTCCACCCAATCCATGGAATCAATTTCCTCATGGGATTTAATATTCTGGGTCAGTGTCCACCAATTATTAGATTCCCCATAAAAATTATTGATCACCAATATTATATTCTCTTATTCTAAGAAATGAAGGACAATGAATATCTTTATAATGGAGCTCATCCATGTTTTAGCAAGGAATATGATCTTAAGATCCACAAAACATGGATGGACTTTTCCACATGAATGATTAAATGGAAATTTTTCTTTCCATGTTGGAGAAGGGTCTTCCACATGATTCAAGTAATTATTCCTACCATGATTCAACTAAAAATGTTCTATCTTGACATTTTGTGCAGCTGCTCTGATCATATCAGACTTATCATTATGTCAATCATTACATTTCCTATCACATTTATTGTTTTAATGTGTTCATATATTTCCATAAATTAAATAAAAAAAATAACATACAATTAAAGGGATTTAATACTTGGATATTGAGCATAAAGAAGACACTTTGAAAATAAATGGATAAAGATGTAATGGAGAAGTATATCCGAACTTGTGATTCCATATGTTTAAATATAGGTAATCTATGATATATTTTATAAAATATATTCTTATGGAGTTTTTATCATTATCTTAATAATGGTTTGTACTAAGCATATGAATTTACTCAAGAATATTCCCTAGGAGTGTCAAACCAAGAGTGCAGCAAGGCCTGTTATCAGGCACGAGTTGCTGTTTGATTCTATCTCAAAGTGGTGTTTTTGGTTTTACCCCTAGAAACACATTCTTTGGAGACACCAATACTTATTTTTATCCTGATAGGGATGTATTTTAGTGATAAACCTCATATTCTATAATTACAAATATTATGTTTTTGTTTCTAATACATAGTCTCATATATAAGGTTCTTAGTAAAGTCATCAATGAATAATCTCAAAAAAAACTATACCATCCAATGATACAAACTATAAACACCCTATCCTTTTACACATAACATTACATGATTTTAGTTATTAATATACATCAAAAAACAATATAATGATTGTGATGTCTAGTGTCTTTGAAGTCTAGGTACATAAAATTTGAAACATGGGACTAAAAAACACATCATTATTTAATCTTATTAAATATATATTAACATATTTTGATGCCTTACATCCTCATAGAGTATCATGTGGATCACATGAATGAAGGGATGCAATAAAACACCAGTAATGGAAAATTAATAGTAATTAAGCATTAAAATAACGATTAGACGGCATGACATAATGATAATATGGTATATCTGGAATCACAATACATAAACATGGGATAATATGAACATGAATTCATAGTAATATGGAAGAGACATATATCATGTAATTAGCATGAGTCAAGTATAATTACACATAATGGAGAAAAAGTCAAGGTTAACCACAATGATCTTTGCACATGGTAGCACGAGTCAATGCTAACCCCCAAGATCGTTGTAGATAATGACTCATAAAACGCAACATTACCCAAAGCATTAGAAAACTATCTATGCATTACAATATTAACATGTTCATATATATTATTTCCACATGTATAATCATACATACACAATCATAAACATAAGGACACCCATGGAATGAAATGGGTATCTTAATCATATCATAAATCATAATGAATGGGTGTTTCATAAAAGTGCCCTTGAAATAAATTCATTAAAACATACATAGAAATTCATAAGATTAAATATTCCTATAACATGGTATCTGATGTCCAAATGAAGTGACAACATGTGAAATGAGTATTTAATAATGTTTAGAATTTAAAAATTTTAGCGCGGTTTTATGGAAGTCACTAACAAGAATTTAAAATAGAAAAGGAAAAATCATTGGTAAAAAATTGAATTGATCCAAAAAGATTTTCATATTTAAAAAATTGGTTTTCAAAAAAATGGTGGCTTAAAATATATTGTAAATTACACTTGAAATTGTTTATGGATTCAGATGTTCCTTTAAAATGGGTTTTCTTATTGAGAATTATTGACAAGGGAATCATTTAAAAACATGTATATACCAAAAAGATAATGTTGAATGGATATTTATAAATTATTTTTGATATTATATAAAACATTTATATAATTTACATAAATAGAATAGATAACATCATTTGGGTAGAAATAATGATAGAGCAACTCGAAGGAATAAATGAGGTTTGGGTAAAATCACTTAAGAAATGTTGCCATAGTATCGAGTGTACATAGGAGCGATTAAAGGGAGAGAAAATGGGTGTATAATATTTTATGCATCATTAAGGATGTACAGGGAAGTTTAAAAATGATACCCAAACAATAGGAATTATTTATAAATGGACATATCATAGGGGAGATTCTTGATGAAATTTGAGAAAGAGAGGATCCCTTACCTTAAGCTCAATGGTGTATTTTGGTTGTTCTAAATGACCGGAAAAATCACATTAGGCACATTAATTAATAATTATTGAAAATAAAATACATGTTATCGATATAGTATAACATTTTTAAGTTCAATAATTTCTTCATTATAATTTCAGATGTTCAATTTCATTGTTTTGTAGTGTTTTCTTCCTTAGTTTTAATGATCAGTTGACTTATATTCATGTTCGGATAAAAAAGTAGGATTAAAATGGCTGTCCAAAATTAATGTTATATGAAATCAGTGAACATGTAGATGATTACATGTTTATAATATTATTTTGGTTATTTATAAAGAAGGATAATCATCATATAAAACATTAATTGTAAACTATAGGATTAATTTGGTGATTTTTCTCACAATTAACATGTTTTGTATTATTAATTTACATCATGTGTGAAAAGGGATTCCATAACATAAAATAAAACAAAATACAAATTTATGATCATAGTTCTACAATAAAAATGGTTTCATAACAATAATTAATGAAGGAAATAGAAATTGATATCCCATCATCCTTGAATGTGATAAATACGCTCATCTCAAACGATGATTTTGTTTCCTTTGTAAAAAAGAAGATGAATGAGATATGATAATGAATTATCCAATTAGAATAAATAAATTATAGTACACATATGGTAGTTTATTTCTAAAACTATTTGGATGAGGATAAATTGGGAAAGAAAATAGTTATATGGAAGATGAAATGGAAATGAATGAAATTAAAAGTGGAATTTACCCCTTGATTTACTCTTCCTTGAGAGGCTCTTAAGCGGAGAAGGTCTTGTCTTTTGTAGAGAATCAAATCTATGGGACATGGGGGAGGATATTGGAGATATATTTTAGTAAAATATATGGAAGGCATAAGTCTTTAGATGTATGAAGAGAAGAGGGGAGTTAGGGTGGTTTTTATAGTGGTGGAGAGGAGGGTTTTCTTAATAGTTTAATAATTTGTTTATTATTTTTCAAAAATAAAAGAAATTTTAAAGATTACATGAAAATAAATATTAATAATTGCATGTGAATTCAAACCAAACGTGATTAAACTAGAAGAACATCTCCCATGACTCAGTAATTAATGTATTTAGCTTATTTTTGTAAATTATCGAATTTTACTATTAAATAAAAAATATTGAATTCTAGAAAAATCCCAATCATTGAGCCTAACAATTATTTAACATGTAGAATCCAAAAATGAAATTCATTTTTCAAAAATAATTTTCTAAACATCGTTAATTAAATTTTTAAATAAAATCATAATTTACCTGAAACATATAGATTTTAAAACTATAAATTATTTTATAATGTTTTCAAAAATTAAATATATTATTAAAATTTAAAGATATAAAAATTTTAATTTATGAAAACCTTTTAAAGAAATTAAAATTTCTTTTAAATTAATTATTTATTTTTATTTATTTAATTATGACTTAAAAATACTAAATCTTTAAAGAAGGTCATATTATAACTTATAAGAGGTGTATATTTTATTTATACATTCAAGGGTGAGGTAACTATTATATTAGAGTATTTACTATTCATATGCATCATATTACTATTAAAAAGGGTAAAATTACAATTCATAAGTGTGACATTATAATTCATAAAGGTTAGTTACTATTCAAAAAAATTGATGTTTTTGTAATCAAACTTAGAACATATTACTAATCACAACAGTGTTTGTCAGTGTATTGAAATTCAAAAAAAAATAAGTGACAATATTATTTTCAAAACTACATAGTACTTAGTAGTTCATTTTTTGTGATTTCATGTTCTTGTATGAAATAATTTTAAGAAGGGGATATCCATTTATAAAACATTGAGTCGTTATAGATATAGACAATGATCAATAGTCACAGTAAAATTCCCTAAAGCGTAGCTAACAATAGAACAATACGTACCTCATATCTTAGTGAAATGTGGGAAAGGACACAATTAAAAACATTCTCATGCATGAGAATAATGGTAGAAGAAAAATTGAAAATTCTTTTAGTCTCTAATCATCATCCATGTTTAATAACAATTTTCATCATCAATCTCGCTAAATGAAATCAGGTTGTAGAAAATTTTGTATCACTAGCGTACTAGTCGTTGTCTTACCACATAGTCACCTGGGCTACCCTTTACGATAAAACAAGTTTCACATGTCACATAACACGCCATATTTACTTACACAAGTGAAAACATATAATAAACACATAGTCTTCCAGCCTTTTTAATGCCCAAAATCAATTTTATATAAAACATACACACAGAAACCATTTCCAAACAAGATTCAAACCTCTTAAAAAATTTAATAAATCATTAATATTTTTATAAAAATCTCCCATCAAGCACCAAAATGTGTTACATCAAAATGTCATCCATAATACTTTTATAAAATAAAATGCAAAACATAACTCTTCCATATTAGGATTCACATCAGATTCATAATATAATAAATCATTTAAAAAAATTATAAAAAAATTCCAAATAACACAACAAGTCCTTATACCAAAAACTCACCCAAATCTTTATAGAATTTCTTATTTAAAATCAAATTCACATTAATACCTTTAAAAACATACTTTTCACACCTCAGGATAACAATATAATAATTTAAATTTACCATGATAGAAAAATAAATTCATCAAATATCATTAAAAAACATAAAAACTTACCGTTGGTGTTGAATTTTCTAAAACAACTATGTGAATCTCAAAACACACATAAACCACACTACAGAAGAGAATAAACTAACAAAAATTAATAATATTTGATATAAAAACTCATGATCAAACCCTAAAAATTAAATCCAGCTGATGGAAAAATAGAACCATAAGAAAGAGGGATGAAACCCTAAAAACAAGGGTGAAAGGAAGGAAGAACTCACTTATTAGAAACATCATTAAGTATCCCCAAAAAATACACCTTAATAATTTGTGTCCATGGGTATAAGTGGGAGAAAGGAGGCAGCTTATGGCTAAAAATCCATAGCGGGGAAGAAGAGGGGTGTAAATGGGTTTAAATCTAGAGGGAAAAATGGTAAAAACCCTTTTTAATGACCCGGACTAGGGGAATTTTTAGTTTGTATGGTTTAATATACCTTATGGATATCGTGAACATGCTATATCTAGATCACACGATTACATGGTTTGAGGTTTATGGTTGTGAGGTACCCATGGGGAATGTTTTCCCTTCTACCACATGATTATTTGGATAGGGAGCACAATCATGCACTGGCCAGGTAGTATGTTCTATCCTACTGCATTGTTACATGGGTTTTGCATATGTTTCCCATTAACCATGTTCCAACCAGGAATCTAGTGCTAGACTCCCTAAATTCTCTATTTTTTTCTAAAAATCAAAAGTGAATCTTGTTGAAATGATAGGCTCAAAATAAATATGGAAAATTATGTAAATGAAAGAAATGGATATGAAAAGCACTGATAAAGGGAACCATTTATAAACAATTTAAATAAATCACTAATAATGTTTCAATTTATCAGTACTAAAAAAAGAATGGATACAATGTTAAATTTATCAGCACTTTATTTAGAATTGATAATGATTCCATTTAACAGAGCTTTTTATAGCACTGATAAATACCATACCTATAAAATGCTAGATTTTAAGTAGATAAATAAAATTTTATTATGAAAAGATATTATGAAATGGGGGATGAGTTGAGATAATTGTACATTCATGAGGTATTTAGGATTCATGGTGTACAATCAACAATAATTTAAGACAAAGGCTCCTATTTTACATCTCGTTTAGGGGAATTCCTTCAAAATAAATGAGGGCCGCAGGTGAAATTTGTCACAATATACCATTTTATATGGATGGTCAGACATAGTGAAAAAATTGGATTCAGGATGAAATGCTCTAAGGATGGGTCCTTGATTACTCTAGTGTGTGGGATAACCATTTGGGCATGGTTGAGTTTTCATATAATAACAGCTACCAGTCTTTTCTCGGAATGACACCTTTTGAGTAACTCTATGGTCGGTAATGTCGGTCTCACTTATTTTGGGATGAAGATGGTGAAACAAACTATTTGTAATGATCATATTACAATTGAAGTCTGAGAAGTTCAAACTAACTAGGGGAGATTTTTTAGAACTTATAGTCATCAAAAATCATATGTAGATCAGAGACACCAATAATCGGTAATTTTTTTAAGGTGACTTGGTTTTTTTAAAGTACCACCATGCATGGGTCTTTTCATTGGGGATAGAAATAAAAGATAATATTTAGGTATGTCAAACCTTTCGAGATCACCATGCAGGTTGGAACGGATGAATTAATGTTATATTTTACTTCTTATTTGAAATAAATTCATGATGTGTTACATGTATCCCATTGGAAGACATATAATAATGTCCCCACTCATGTGCTAAATTGGGATGAATTGGAAATAGATCCCAACTTATATGTGTTTGATCATCTAGTGAGGATTGTAGATTCATAAGACATGGTGCATCGAGGGACGTTTATACCATTTGTTTGTGGTCTTTGGAAGCATGGAAAAGACATGCATGAGGCTTGGGAGCATATTTCATCGGTTGATTGAGGTTATCAATTTTTATTATTTGATCAAATTTTGAGCTGACTTTTTAGGGGTAGAATGTTTTTATGGTGGTGATAATGATATCATCTTTAATTTCATTTTGAGGTATTTTCTATTTAATTATAAAATCAATTTTTTGATTTGGGATTCCATTGTGTTTTTAAGTAAAATTAGAAAAGGTGGGTAAATAGCAGGTGGCGAACGATTGGTACATGGTATGGTATGTTTTTCACCCTTACCTAGGTAACCATGAAACCAAGAGGTGTTTTTGCATAGATGATAATTGTATAGTTAGTGCAACATTTTTAAACTACGTGGGATAACTGTGCAGTATTTCCTTATTGGATTGTTAGGAGTGTGCAGTTGTTTCATGGTTTTGCCAACTGTGTCAGAAAACCTTGTGACACGTCCACATCTATAAAAATATGGATTTTACCTTCACCAAAATTTCTTGATTTATCCCAAAATCACCCCATTTCTCCCCACTTATGAGTTTGAGCCCTAGGTTTCTCTCCTCCCCCTTCAACCCCATTGGGACTTCATTATTGATGAAAATTTTGTGTGATTCCTTTATGATTATTCCTTTAAGTCTCCTATTATCATGTTTTATCGCTATTTATTGGGGTTTCATCGCACCTTATAGGGGTTACTCTTCTTTATCTTGTTGGGAGACCTATTTAGAGTAATATCTTGTTTTCTAGGGTTTCGTATTGATGGTTCATGATCAATATTACCTTTATAAGGTGTGATTTATGTGATATTTACACTCTTTCAATGTTTTTCATATTTTCCCCACTCAAGGTAGGTTCTTTCATGCCAAAAGCATTACTTGAAGAATTTTATATTACTCCGTGATTATTTAAATATGTTTTATGAAATATGATTGTGGCCTAAAAGGGGTCTTTGAAGGGTTTTGATATGTGTTTGGATGGAAAGTGGTAATTCCAATATAAATTGGGTATTTTCATGTGTAAACCCTTATCGAGGATTTAGAATGTGATTTATTAATTGTGTAACATGTTTAATACGTTCTGAAAGTGATGAAAATCATGTTTTAGAATGGTTTTGGTGTGGATTTCAATTTAAATGTAAAATTGGTTGTGGAAATGGTTATTATTAGGATATTTTTATTTTTTGACACATGTATGTGCATGTGGTGATCAATATGATACATGTAATTTCAATTGATCACAAAAGTAATCCATGGTGACTAGGTGGGTGGACTAGTACTAGTATTCAAGTAATTTAAAAGTGGTTTTAGCATGGATTCACTTACCAGGATTGATTATTCAAACACTATCTAAATATTTATGATGATATGAGAACATTATAATTTTGGATGTTTCTCCTCTCTAGAATCTCTTTCAAAAGTACATGGATAGTTAAAGGTTTTAAACCACTTTACACCATGATATATTGTCATTACTGCCCCCCTCTAAGCTAATTCCTATTAGTATTTCATCGGACATGGTATTCTATGATGATATCATAGATACTGTCATAATATAGTCCACTTTTTCATTAAATTAATTTCCAGAATGATTGTATTTAAATTATTTTTCAGGAATTTATTTTAGTCTTTACATAAAAAAGGAGAATATATAATATCTGATAATTTTTATAGCATGTAATATTTTTTTGGGTTTCATTCTACACATATTTGGATCACACAACAATTAATCATTTGTGTTTCAGTATACTTTGGTGTGTTTATAGTAGGAAAAGGCAAGAGGTTTGGAGCTGGTGCTTCAGAATGCTAGATCTCTTCCCTTACAAGGGTTGTGGTGGTGTCTTGGGGACGATGATCCTCTTGTCATGTGGTGGTTTTTGGGATAGTGACTTTTTTCTTTTTGGGTACTTTTCCTTTTGAATTATTATTTATTGTCGTAAAATTGAATTTCAAATTTTAATTATACAATGTTTTGTTGTGATTATTCAGTTTCGGTTTATTTATTATAGATGGAATTTATAGTTATTTACATGGGTAAAATCATTACCAATTTTCATTCATTATATCCTAGAACCTATTTCCAACCCATGGAGATTGGGAATGCCATTCATGCCATTCCATGGATCGAGTCAGGTGTTGGGTTTGATGGAACCCAGGTTTGGATCATGAAAAAACAACATATAAAATTTATTCAGATTCCAAAGAATTGTTAAGATGAAACCCATTGAAGGGACATATATTTTTATGTTTCATATAATTTCTTCCTCTATATATCACCATGGGATAGAGTTATCTAATTTGGAATGAAATGGAAGCTTAACCCTTGGTACATTGTCTCTTTTGAAATCCATCACCGCAAAATAGGTGTGTCATATTAGCTAGCAGTTACTCCAAATATTCCTCATGTTCATGTCATATTCCATGTATATCTATTGAAAATGTAAATACTAGATCTATCATAGGTATGTAAATTTGTATTGATATAACTAGAACGTGAACTCTCTTATGAGGATTATCCATCTGATGTTATTGAAAATACACACAAGTTTCTACACAAAAATACTACCCACCTAGTAAAAGTGTTATAGAGGAATCATAAATACGAAGAAGTGACAAGGGATCAATAAGAGACAGTGATGCATAAGGACTCACTCCATTTTATAAACCAGATAATGAGTTGAAATTATAGGGATAACATTTCTTAAAGGGGGAAGAATGTAATGAATAATAACATTGAAATGTTATTTGTTTCTTTAATATATGTATGTTATGTATTATGTAATTTTAGAAAAATAAAAAATTAATAGAAGACAACAAAATTTTTCCTTACTATAATTCCATTTATCAGTTTTGAAAACACAAAAAATTATACATTTAGAACACAAAAAAAAACTAAAAAATATAAAAGATACAATGGGAATATAAGGATCATTCCAATCTACTAGAATCATCTCCCCCACTAAAATTTTTATTGATATAAATAAATATATTTGTAAACAAATAAAAATCTTACGATAAATTATATATAACCTTATACATAAATGTATTTTACCTAAGAATAATTATACAAAATGGTATTTATAAAGTACGTGATGAAATTTAACCATTGGGATTCGACTGTCATATGAATGTTTGACTGATATGACCATTGGTAGATATGTCTACTTGAAACTATATGATTGGTTGATAATTTGTCCATTTTAATTAATGTTTATAAGTAGTAATGAATAAGTAAAATTGATAAAAAGAGAAGAATTAATGGCCTCAAAAAGTACAGTCATACCATTGGATGCCCATTTTTATGAACATGGGAGGGAGGTAGTGTCACTGGGGTTCATGCTTGACTGAACCCAATCTAGAATTCAAAAAGATTGTCTTGAATGAAATATCTTATGGGAGAAAATCAACTTAGTGGATATTACAACTTGGTTAATGTTAGCTAATCCACCACATGATACTATGAATATCACGTCACTTTTCTATAGGGTGTATATAGGTGTAATAATGTGTTACATATTTAGGCCTTTGATACATAAAGTGCAATTTCCTTATTATATAAAAAATTACAATGCCATAAATAACATTTATTAATAGTTTTTTCTGAATAAAATTATTTTTCAATCGAGTATAATTTGATAAAATGATTTTTGGACCCAAATAAAACATATTTTTTTGGAAAAGATATACAATTTTATAAATATCCAAGTCATTTTGAAGAATATCTTTTAATGATATATTATTTAAAAACACTCATATTTTAAATATAAATTCTAAATAATTTTACAATGTGCTTGTAAATTTCTTATATGTGGCAGAAGATTGACAGTGCCTTAAAAACATATTTTTTAAATAATTAAGTTTTTTTGGGTTTAAATGTTAAAATATTCATATTTAATAAAAATTATAGAAAAGTAAACAATATATTTTAAATTGGCATGTCCAAATAAGGTTATGGTGAATTTATGAGAATTTTTTAAAATGCCATATTTCTTCATATATGTAAAAAAATAGTTTTGGTTTTTCGTTTTATTTTAGATATCTATACTCATTTCATAACTAATTAATAATTAATTAATCACAATCCATGACCTAAAATATGTTATTTTGTTAATATTATGCATTTTTATATATTTTAATAAAATTTTAAAAACTATAATTTAATTTTTAATGTCTAAAAAATAAAATTTGATTTTTAATAATAGTACTTTTCAGAATATATTTTTTCCATGCCATAAGTACTATTAAAAAATGATATTCGGATCTAGTGGGTTAATTTTCCTTAAAATTTGACCCAAATTTTCAAAACCATTATAAAATGCCATGGGGGAGCCCATGGTTTTTCATTTTCCCCAACCTAGACATCAATGACCTATATTTGGAATTTATTTAACAAATCACCATATCTTCTATATATACACTCCCATTTAAACCATTATATTAACTCTGATTACATAATCCATTATTTTTTGGTGATTTTGTTTCCCAAGTTCCCCCTAAATGTGTCGTGAATCCTTTATAGTGACATCGTCAAGTTTTAGGAAGGACATTTCATGTAAGGGAAATATCCATTTCTATTATCCATTTACGTTTCGTCTTCATGTTGTATGTATTATAATTTCAAAAATAAGTTATTTTGGGACGTCTATATTATAAAATTACCTTTATAATTTTCATTAAAGAATGGGATACCTTTTCCCCATTTTTTCATTTTCTAAAATTTTGTTTTACACACATAAATATATCGACCATACGTCTTATATTTCCTTCTTTTAATTGAAAAATTATTACTTCCTTTTTATTTGAATATACATACATATTTTATTTATAAACTATATTAAAACTACATTTAAAAAAGTATTTTGATTTTTTGATTTACAGATATGATTCCCATGATTACTTTTGTGGGTTAAGAATGACATAACTATCATGTCTTTAAGTTGTCTTGAATGAAATTATTTTGATATGAAACCCAATAATTATACAAATAGTGTTATAAATGGAAATATTCATTAAGATCTATATAAATCATATGAATTTAAGATTTATTATGGTTAATCCATAATATTTTCCAATAAATTGGTCAAAAAATTTAATCTCTATATATGGAATGTTTTATGATACATTGGTGAATAAACATTGTAATTTTCATTTACAAAACCATGGTTACAAGCCTTGGTGATATTATTATGAATGTTTACTTTAAATTTCTGATTCAGTTTTTCGTGTTAGTTTCATTTTCTTATTATTATGATATTCCTTTTGTTTAGGAATTATTATTACGCTTCTTTTTCTTATTGATATGTATCAAAATCACATGTTAGATATCTATCTTGTTTTTTAAACTATTGTAATTCATGCTCACCCATTTCCGTTGATATATGTCCCCAAGATATGTGAAGTAGTTAAAGATACCCTGAGTTATCCAATGAATATTTATTTCATGATGATTAATAATAACTTTTTATGTTTTCATGTATTATATACATTATATCAAAAATATATAACAATAAATGATCCTCAATTTGATATTTTGTACTGAAAAGATATGTAATAAAAAAAGGGATTGCATATTTTTTATGAATTTATGGTTTTTTATTTATCAAAATTAGGACAAAAAAACATATTAATGAACTCCAGGGACAAGTCTAAATATTGGATAACATCCTAGTATTTTATAATTTATTTTATTAGTGGTTTCTAAAAAAATGAATTCCTATCGAGTTAATATAAACAGATGTGGCTGAGGAATAGATATACTCAGGGGGGACACTCAAAAAAACCAATTTTATCTTAACTCTAATGGGAAATGGTCTATGTAAATGATCCCTGATGCATACCTAGCTCGACACTCCAATTGAATATTTTTCGTTGATCATATGATTTTAATGAACCATTGGGAATGTGATATAGAAAATATATTTCGAGGATAATAATAAAATATATAAAGGAGACATTATATGAAATAAAATGCATTTAATATTATATTTTATATATAAGTATCATTTTTATCACTTATTTTTATCCATTTTGGAAAATGGTGTGAAATATGTGGAATCACATAAATGATGGGTGAAATAGATGATGCACTAATATATTTTCAATGGAATAAGGAATAAAAAACATTATCAGGATAATGAATCATCTAACCCAATTTATAAAAAAGATTGAATCAAGTAAAGAGTCTAGACTCGCCTCGATGGGAAAAACTTCTTGTTGAGTCCATTATGTATCAACAAACACCTTCATTTAGTGGTTCTAATGACCCATTGATTTCAAAACAATGTTTATGCTCCCTAGAAATGATATTTTTTGTAATCAGTTGTTTGGAGGAATAAATATTCATAAATATAGTATACAAATTAGAAATCGAAGTTGATCAGTGCTGGAAACATATTGGAAACAGAAATCCAAGATAGGATATTGATACTATGGAATAGAAGGTGTTAATGGGATTAAATTTAATAAATATTTCCCCTGTTCTATGGATAAAATATAGAAGTATTTTTTATAGTTTGAGAATAATAAAAAGGATTTTTTGTGGTTATATGAGATTAACATTACATTACTTTCTTTAAAAACCTCTAGTATTATTATATTTTATAAGATAATGGTTGATAGATTCAATGGAGGAATGAGACCCCATCTATAGAGGAATAATCAAAATTGAGACTATGAAATGTATGAGGAGATTGGGAAGAGTTCTATGAAGGACAAACTATATCTTTAAGAGACATAGTGGTCAAAAAGATCGAGTGAAAAGAATATATAAATACATTCAAAATCATGGAAATAATTTATTATAGAAGAGGAGAAATGAATGTGAAACATCCAATGTGAAATAATTGTTAGAATAAGAATTAAGGTTACTACATTACTGGTATTTGAGGGTATAATTTTTTTATGATAAGGTAAAATTACTTGAAAATATCAGGGCGAGATAATGGATTAATATATAATCACTAATAATAATGGGAAGGTGGTGTAGGTCCGTCCTTATGATAAAAGCATCTCGTGTAGAAAAAGATAGATCATTACTAAACACTATCAATATAAGAATATAATTTAGTTAAATCACCATCAACATCATCATAGGATGTGGGAAAATGTTTGTGAATTTTATATCACAATAGATTGAATAAGGTCCCCAAATGATGTGTTGGAAGGTGCACTCATTGTACTCTAAGATTTAGCAATTTCATTTTTTTGATTTTGGTTAAATGCATTCCATTATTCCATTCCAATTTTCTAAAAATATAGAATGAATCCCAAATATTATAAAAGTGTAGTTATCCGTCAATACTTTTGGAGGGAAAATCCTAAAATCAATAGTGTATAAAAATTCTAGTATTTATTTCCAACCCAATCTCATCACAAATATATTAGACATTCCCATGGTGGAATTTGGCACTGTACTAGGTATGGAATGGCTCTTAATGTATAATGGTATGTTCAAATTTATAATCATTTAAATATTATAAGACTTTAATGAAAAAACTATATTTATTTTTAAAGGGGGGATATTCTGACCTGATATTTTTCTAGAAGAAGCTCCCTTATCCATCATTATGAAGATTATCAGTGAAAATGTACAAGGAAATCAATCAATATGGATAGAAAATGTCCATATTATTCATTATTACATAGATGTATTTAATCATTATTTAATTATACCTCCACTAGAAATAATGGTCAAATTGAACTCATACTTGGATCCAATCCAATATAAAAGTCATCACATTGTATTTCAAATATAGATTTACAAGAATTAATGAAACAAAATCAATGTTTTATGGAGATTGAATTTATCTGACAATGAATGCCTCTATGGGGGAGGTACATTGACTTTTTTTTGAATAATGAGGATGGATAAATTTGACTATACATTGATTATACAGAACATAATGAGATAACATTAATGAATAAATATTGTATCCCAGGGATTGATGATTTATTTTATCTGCTACTTGGTGCACAATTTTACTCTAATGTTAACATCCAATATGGTTTTGATCAATTGAGGGTGAATAAATAAGATATAAATAAGGTTCCCTTCCTAATTAGATATTGGAATTAGGTGTTTTTTTACGACCCTCTGTCTGACTAATTCCCCTACTACATTTATGGATTTCATGCATAGAATCATTATGGACTATTTTAAAAAAACTGTGGATGTCTTAATTGATGATACTGTAATATATTCCAAAATACATGTTTTAAATAAAGAAGATTTAAGGGTTATATTTGGACCACATATAAAGGATAATCTATTTGGAAAAGTGAGAAAATGTGAATTCTTGTTACAAAAAGTTGCATTCTTGGGCCACACTGTAACCAATGAAAGAATCTCAGCTGAACAGGTAACGAGAAAATGGATTTTGAGGAGTGGACTTATCAAAAAATAGTAACTAAGAGTCATAGATTCCTTGGATTAGTATGATATTATATGATGTTTGATATAAAATATCACAACATTATAATCCACTTACCATCATAACTCAAAAAGAAAATACGTTCATCTAGATAATGGAGTGTGAATTTTTTTCCAAGAACTAAAGAATATATTGGTTACTCTATGTTTGTTAACTATACCCTCTAGAGGAGACATATTTTTTATTTTCTATAAATGAATCAATGAAAGGTATTTTCTGTGTGCTCATGTAAAATTACAAAGTGACTGATTATGAATATTGGTAGTTAATTCATCATGAAAAGAATTATAATATGCATGACATGTTGTTAGATGTAGCTATTTAATTTATGTAAATATATAGGGACTATCTATGTTGGGAGAAATTAGGTATATACACAGAGAAAAAAAATTAATAATATATTTATCCAAAAATATTTAAACTTGAGACAAAGGAGATGGTGGGATATTCATAAAGAATATTTCTATTCAATTTAGTATAACCTTGGAAGTGAAAACGTGGTTGATGAAGACTTAAGTATGAAAAACCCTATTGTTCTAGCACTGATAAGAATTCAAGGATATTTTTTGATCAAGGATCACATAAAATTTCAAATTGGAATCATAAGGGAAGAGATATCATCAACCCTATATGAAATAATTTTTCAACCATTGTTAATAGAGAGGATCAAGAATTATCAATGACAATATACTTTGGTACAAGAAAAGATTGAGGATGGGAGGAATTCTGATATCATTATTTCAATATGGATCAATAAGGTGTATTTAAATTTTTTATGTGTCCCATCTATCATGAAGATAAAGAAGGAGCTGATGGATTAAACTCATAGCTCTATATTCTCTATATATACTGGAAGCAATAAAATTTGTAAAGACCTTCATGATCATTGTAACACCCTGACCCTAGTAACCCAGATTTAGTGAATTATGACATAACATTCTAATGATCACAAAGAATCAAATGACAACCGATTGATCAGTTTAGTGGCCTAGGAAGTACTAGATACATACATAAGTTTTACATTACATCATGAGATAAAAACAA
The DNA here is from genome assembly GCA_963277665.1 of Viscum album. Classification (NCBI taxonomy): domain Eukaryota; kingdom Viridiplantae; phylum Streptophyta; class Magnoliopsida; order Santalales; family Viscaceae; genus Viscum; species Viscum album. Next base: position 494,381,156 of record OY728151.1, on the reverse strand, counting down.
CAATAACATTTTTCCCCTTTGAAAACACTTATATTCCTTATCATATCCCTGTAGTTCAACCATAAAATACATGTTCACATCCTAGGAAAAATAATACATAGAATGGGGTGAGCTCAGATGCTCATTAAGGATAATGATATAGCGTAAACATTCATAAATAAGCATAAACATTAAATGAAATGAATAAGACTAAAACATAGGCCTTTTAAACATAAACTTTACCATTATTTGGGAAATATAATTATAATAATTCCATTTACTTATTGACATGGATATTTTACTAGTTGAATAATCACACACAATATCAATTGTCAATTTCATAATGATTTAATTCATAATGCAATACCTCATAACTTCATAGTCAAAGCCTCATACCAAGACTAAAAATATTATTTTGTCAAGGCTTTCGGCCAAGACACTAGACTGTCTCATGAGACCTACTGATGCATCGAGGAGCTATAGAGGGCTTCATCTGACACTTACTAAGTCCAATTCATTCCTATATGAAAAGGATTAGACATAAAAATACATTTGTATTTAAACTAGAATATGAATTGAAAATAATTTATCCATAAACAATGAATGGTATAAAAATAACACATCCACAGTAAAACTTATCACAAAAAAAAAATACAATATGGATGATTTGTATTATAATAAATCAAATTCAAACTTGTTTAAAATCAGTAAAAGGAAGATGACATAAGTGAAAACAACACTATTTGAGAGAAATATCTTTTTCAATTTTAAAACCATTTAAAGGACATGTAATTGAAAATATTCTTATAATTTTGCAAGGGATTCTTTTAAAGCGTTACAATGGTGGAAAATAGCCTCACCCAACATATATTTTAAAAACATTCATTTCTTAATTTTGTTGAAAAGGTTGTAAATGACCTTGTTTGGTAAATGACGGAAAAATTAATTTATAAAATTTTAATAAAAAATAAAACAAGGGTATAAATTACATTAACTAATAGTATAGGAAATAGTAATAATGTTTTGACATAAAATTTTATGAAACATGGATGTGGATGATAAAGTGTTCCCAGTAGGTACTCACATATAAAAAACCTCAGATAATGAATAGATTTTAGAATTAACCCTTAGCTTGTACATTTCCATGGTCGGGGGTATGTTAATATAAGGACCCGGACTTAAACATTACTTATTATTGAATTAATTGAATAAATCACATTGAGGATCTTTTCAAGTATAGAATTATAGGTAATTAGGACATAACTGTTACACATCAAGGATTAAAATGTTGACACATCTACTCAGCTTCCATTTTTTATTCACAAAAATAAAAACTCTCGAACAAAAGAGTCATGTCTAATTCTTTGTTTTAGACAGCCTGACATTTCTTTGATCCCATCCTTGACCCTATTCAACATTATGTCCTGTGAAAACATTTCAAAAACTTTGGATGAGCATAAAAATCTCATTAAGGGTTATAACAATACGGAAAGAAAACATCAGTCCATGTATACATAAGAATCAATGAAATCATAATTTACTCATAAAACATATGCAATTTTACAAACCTCATCAAATCATAAGATTTATGCATAACTCAATAGAAATCATAAGGAATAAAGGTAACTTGAAGCATTCATAACATTATTACATAGGGAGTAACCTTCATGGTTACGTTTGGAATACCCATCATAGTATATTCCCTAAATCTCTTTAGAGAAACCTTAACGTTTAACTCCTTCGCATTACCCAATGCATTGGAGGGCTATATCAGGCTCACCCACCCTTAGTTTATCAAGAAACCACCCTTCTTCAAAAAACATTCCCAAGAACTATATCATAATCATAGAACATAACTTTATCATAAAGGAAATACAACATTCCCACATTGAAATAACAATATAACATTTTAAGATATTAAAATAATGAATCCATTCTAAAAACCATTTTCAAAACCATTTAAAACCTTTAATAAATAGATTTTTTAATCATAGTGCCCCATACCACTTTGAAGCTTTTAACATTTTAAACCATTAATATCCTTATAAATAAATCCTTAAAACCATTTTGAAAACTTGGATATTAATGAGAAATATTTATAGGAATAATTCACTAAAACATTTTAAATGATATTTTAGTTAAAGGGTTTTTAACAAAATGAGAGACACTTGAATACAGTAATTGAGGAATAAAATTTTATAAAAACTTTATAATATCATGAGAATAAAAAGATTCATGATATAATATTCCAAAGGACAGTATATACACCATATATGAGTGAATTGGTGCATAACAACAATTAAGTCTCAATGGAAATGTAAAATGAGATGAAATCCCTTATAAAGAAGGTATCCTTAAATTAAGGATAAATCAATCTAATAATTATGTGTGAAAAATATAAATAAACCCAATATAAGTTGATATTAAGAGTAAATAAATCAAAATTCATTCACACATATTCAAAATATGACATATTCAATAACTACATGTTGAACCCAAAGAAATCGAAATTGGGTTCAGAAGTTCCCTTGGAAATATTCGACAGCCTAACGACGTCACCTTAAAATTAATAAAATTAGTTGATGAGAGTTAAAATGGTATCTCATCACATGGACATAAAATTTACATCAATAGGGATATATAATAACATATCCCAACATAAAAATATGTAAATTAAAAGGCATAACAAAATAAGTCTTTTAAAAAGTGGAGTGTGAAATGGTCCCTTACCGATTTGAGTAACTTTCAAAACGTACACCCCATGAAAGAAGGACTATACAACATTGATGTAAATAACCATAAACTAAATTATATTACACAAAGATTATAATAATGGTAAGAACATACACCACTCAATGTAAATGTTATAATATGTATTTTAAATCTCGCGGGAATAAAAGTTAGATGAACAACCCCTTACGAAAACTCGGCAGCCTAACGACGCCACTTAAAACATACAAAAATGGATTTATGAGATCAAATTGGGTCACTAATAATATGAACATAAAAATTAAAGTATGAGAAATATAAAATAACATCCCCAAACATAAGAAACATGAGCTTAAAATAAATGACATAAAAGAGAGTACTTAAAAAGAAAGAGAGAGGTCGGATCCCTTACCTCAAGTCCGACTTGTCTTGTTTGTTTCATTATATTCCTAAATAATACACTTAGGTAAATTTATAATTTCTTAAGGTCCTAATTTAAATATTATTATTCAGTTAATATCACATATTATAATTTTATAATAATTGGTTAATAATGTGACTTCATATCAGACGTTTTTGTCGATGTTTGGTACATGAGTCAAAAATGAACTTGTTTGAAAATGATTGTCGATGTAGATATATGTAATTCATCTATAGAATAGTATTAATTATTTAAATATAATATATATCCAGTACATATTCATTTTATACTATTCCCTAACATTTGGAGATAAAAATAAATGAAATGCACCGTTCATGGAGACGGTAGGCCGTATGTACGCATGAACACTACTTTCATTTCGTTGACATATTAATGGAATTAAAAATAATTTAGAGATATATATATTATAACTCATGTATAATATATATGTTTTATAGGTCACATATCTTCATTAATTTCATTCTTTATACATTCCATGTATTGGAAGAATGAGTCACATCACTTGAGGGGGCAGTAGTCCACAATTCGTCGTATTAAATTATCGCATTTGCACAACATGCAAAGCATAAAGGTATGTTTTAAATATAAAATAAAGAAGCATATGGAAAACATAAATACCATATATATCATATATAAAATACAGTGACATCATAATGGCCACCATGAAAGGTGTTAAGAGAATATTGAACAATCATCGTTTTGTGAGGCAGTCATTCGCTATCCACTGAATCAGTATGTTCTTTAACCATTAGACGGATGTGTGTGTAAGTGTAGATCGAATACTTAAATTAAAAACATCCTTGTATATTTAAGATACTGGATTTGTTACAAAATTATGTAATAAAAAGAGTTTAGGGGTTTGAAGAATCAAAATAAAACAAAAGAACACAAGTGAAGACATTACCTTTAAATCAGGTAACTCCTCTTATTTTGAACCAAATGGGTTTCTTGAAGAGAATTCTACCAAAGGTGAGGATTCAATGATGAATAGAGGGATGTGGAGAGATGAAATGGGCAGGGGTTGGCCGAGCCAAATGCTTGAGAGGTGTGGGTAAGGTGGTAGAGGTGGGGGACTTTTATAAGAGAAGAGGAGGGGCACTCTTGGAATGTTATAAAATATTACTTCATTATAAAATGATTTTTCGGATTTTAAAGGTCCCAAGAGTATATATTTCGAGGCTAAGGTGATAAGGTTTCTAAATACACACATCCAATAGATTTTTGATAAGTGTAAGACTTATATTTTACCCTATCTTCTCATTTTATTTAAATCGTTGATTTATGAGGTAATCACCGCATCATAACGGTGTCACAAATAAATTAATTTATATAATGTCTAAAAATTATAAAAAAATATCATGATGTTGGAAATATTATTTTCTTTCAAATGAATATTTATAGTCTAAGATATCGTTTATTTAGACAAAATAAAAATTATTTTACTTAGGTGTTACATACTATGGCTACATTTTCTTTTCTTTAAACAAATGACGAAAGGTCACTTTAACAATAATGTGATTCCATGGGGTCCAAATGTTGGCACAAGGCATCCCATGTTCTGCCATGACACCACCAATAGAATTAGGACACATTTTGGGGTCATTTTATATTTTTATGATATTATTTTCTTACCCTTAATTACACAATTACTAATTAAACACGATAATTAAAGATAATTACCGTCATTACTATTCATAATGTCTTAAAACAAAAGAGTCATAATTACATAATTTGGACCTTATGATTCCAAATATGGAATCCATTTCATCAAATTCAAAACACCTAAATTGTAGTAATTAATTTAAATGTAAATCTCATTGTCAAAACAAAAGACGAGGTTTTAAGAAATAAAATTTATCAAAAGATTGACTTGTTTTTACATCCAATAGAAAAGTGAAATTACTTCCAATGAAAAAAATTGTATTAAGTGATAATAACATAATTCAATTATACTTTAAAAACAATTAAAATTAAAATCTAAATATATACATAAATTGGATGAAAAGGCAGTTTTGAATTAAAAACTGTATTTTTCACTATTCATTAAAAAAAGCATTACCATAAAAATACCAAAAATTATCTCTAATATATATTTAATTTTTCAAATTCCGAGATGATTTTAATTTTACCAAATCCACAACATAGAAGTTTTATTAATAAATCATAATGTTAATTCCCGCTATAAAAACAAATAGCGGGTTTTTTGGAAGCAATATCTTTGAAAAGATTTGAACTTTTTTATGTCCATTTTCGAAGTGAAATTAATTATAATGACCACCATTGAATTAAATTGTAAAAATATATTCTAATTAAACTTTAAAAAAAATATATAATCTATCCATATATTTAAATTCTATGAAAATGAAGTTTTGATGTAAAATGCAATATTTTTCACTATTCAATAAAAAGAATGAACATTATCAGAAACATACCAAAAATTTAACCAAATTAAATTTCAATATCCCATTCATAATGAATCAGTTTATTTTGAGAAATAGAGCTTATAAAATTGTCAAAAGTTAGATTAAAAAAATGTTCTCCATCAAAAGGCGGTAAAACAATCCTTTAAAAATATTAGAGTATTTATTCTTAAAATTGGATTCAATTGGATTTTAAGCCCCTAACATTTATTGGATAAATGTAAAAATATTTGACAAACATATGTAATAATTTTTTAGTTATTTCTGTTCATTCCATTCATTACAACGTCTAGGCGTTAACTATTATAATATTATTATATTATTAGTGTGCGACGTAAGATTTTAAAGAAACTCGTTGTTGCGTATTGGGTACGCCATCGAGCATAGCATTCTCCTTAAAGTAGTATTGGAATTTTATTCACAAATATTGATAAACATTAGAATATAATATTATTTATTTACCTGGGATGTTACAGCCTTCCCCCCTTTTGGGAATTGCATCCTCGCAATTTCAAAATTGGGCTTAGAAACTTCATTGAAAGTCCCACATCAGAACGATAGTCAGTAAAACTATCACTTTAAAAGAAAGGGAGTGAAGTACAAAGGTCACCCTAGTTAACCCATACTAGGATTCCATGTATGAAAATATGGATATGGAGGGGAAAACAAAGGGTCAAGTTCTGATGGAGAGTGATAGTAAACATGTTTAGGAGAATGTTAACCACAAGAAAATCACAAACTTGTGATGGGTTAAACGGTATTCGATTACCCATTAGGAAAAGTTAACAGACAAAATTTTTGTTTTAAGTTACTCTTCATTGAGGAATTTATTTTTGATCTTAACTAAATTATAATGAGACATACTTACTTGTCACATAGACTTTCAACTTTTACTAGATTCCATAATCAGACTCATCTTTTCTCCAAAAGATGAGTATTTAGGAAGACTTGTTCACAATAAGAGTACTATAATCAACATCTTGAGAATCAACTAATCTTCAAAATAGAACTATATATTTCCCACGTCTTTATATCCCAACCAAAACCAAACAAAAAAGTTTAGTAAGAGATCAGATAATACCCAATAATTATATTATTATTATATGTTTTTTACAAAAAGAAAAACTACTCCTAATCTCCAAATTTTGTTAGACAAAACCCAAAGTTCAAAAAAGACCATTCAATAAACATATATCCATAAAATTCTTCAATGTAAACCCAACTATGATTGAAACCCAAATATTTGAAGGATTTAATCACATATTCTCCCAAGGTACAAATTAACATTTATCTCAAAATAACACCAGTTGTTCTTAAATTCTTAACCTAACCAAATATCCTCCATGATAGGTTAATAATTTCCACAGATAACCCAAAATCAACTTACTCTTGATTCATAAAATCATATAACTAAAAAGAATCATTAAAACTAAATAGGGACTTCACGTAGTCTAGTGGTAGGCGATAAATAATAGTTTCACTTTGGTTGTGGGTTCGATTCCCGCAGCTTTGTCCGACACGACGGGTTGTCACACGGTCTGCGTGTTGTCCCTTTTCCAAAACTATATAATTCTTAAAACATTCCCTAAAAAAGATAAAATCTTCCAAAATAACCATAATATAATTTAACCTCAATTTTATCTCATGTCGTTCATATTCCATCATAACGTATAGTAACCCATAATTACCTCAAATGTAAGGATCATATATACCCTAATGGTTACCTTTATAATTATTACCTGAACTTCCATGTCGAGTTGGTTCACTCATACATGATGCATTAGAGAACTCACCAAGGTTCAAGTGGTTGATCCTGATTCCTGATTGTTGATTTAGAATAACCACGAGATTTCTCATTGAATCCCCCATTTCATCCAGTCTCTTAATCCGAGAACCACTAATGTTACCTTAAAACCCATTGTCACTTTGGTTCCTGCTAGATCCATTCATTTACGAAAACCAGAAATGTCAGTGTGAGTACATCAACAAAATCATTATGTACTAAAGAGGAAGATAAACACTAAGATATGCTTATCCAAGTTATCTCAAACTCATTCCAACCTTCAAAAATAACAATGTCTCTATCTAATATAACAAACATTGTGGTTATAAACAACTATACACTTCACACTCAAACCTCTAAAGTTATCTAAACCATCCTCTGATACCAACTATAAGGACCAGGCCTTAAACAATACTTAATATTGAATTAAATGAAAAATTACCATTGAGGATCTTTTCAGGTTTATAGTTTTAGAGAATTAGGACATAACTATTACATATCATAGATTAAAAAGTAGACGCATATACTCACCTTTCATTTTTTTAATCACAAAAATAAAAACTCTTAAACAAAAGAGTCATGTCTAGTTCCTTGTTTTAGACGGCCTCACATTTCCTTGATCGCATCCTTGACCATATTCAAGTTTCTGTCATGTGAAAACATTTCAAAAACATGGGATGAGCATAAAAAGCTCAGTAAGGGTTATAACAGAACATAAAGAAAACATCATTCCATGTACACATAAGAATTAATGAAATCATACTTTACTCATAAAACATAATCAATTTAACATACCTCATGAAATCATAAGATTTATGCATAAATCAATAGATATCATAAGGAATAAAGGTAACTTGAGGCATTCATAACATTCTTACGTTGGGAGTAACCCTCATGGTTACGTTTGGAATACCCATCACAGTATATTCCCTAAATCTCTTAGGAGAAACATTAATGTTTATCTCCTTTGTGTTACCCAATGCATTGGAGAGCTATATCTGGCTCACCTGCCCTTAGTTTATCACGGAACCACCCGTCTTCAAAAAAAATTCCCAAGAACCATAACATAATCATAGCACATAACGTAAGCATAAAGGAAAGATAACATTCCCACATTGCAATAATAATATAACATTTTAAGATATTTAAATAATTAATCCATTCTAAAAACCATTTTCAAACCGATTTAAAACATTTAATAAAGAGATTTTTGAATCAAATTGTCCCACAACACTTTAAAGATTTTAACATTTTAAACCATTAATATCCATATAAATAAATCCTTAAAACCATTATTAAAACATTGATATTAATGAGAAATATTTATAAGAATAAATCATTAAAACATTGTAAATGATATTTTAGTTAAAGGGTTTTTGACAAAATGAGAGATACTTGAATAAAATAACGTAGGAATCAAATTTTATCAGAACTTTATAATATAATGAGAATAAAGGGATTCACGATATAATATTCTAAAGGACAACATATACTCTATATAAGAGTGAATTGGTTCATAACAAAAATGATGTCTTAATAGAAATGTAAAATGTGATGAAATCCCCTATAAAGAAGGTATCCTTAAATGAAGGATAAATCAAACTTATAATTATGTGTGAAAAATATAAATACACCAAATATAAGTGGATATTAAGTGTAAATCAATCAAAGTTCATTAACATATATTCAAAAGATGACATATTCAGTAACTACATGTTGAACCGAAAGAAATAGAAATTGGGTTCAGAAGTTCCCTTGGTAAAATTCGACAGCCTAACACCGTCACCTAAAAATTAATAATATTAGTTGATGAGAGTGAAAATGGTATCTCGTCACATGGAAATAAAATTTACATCAATAAGGATATAGAAGAACATATCCCAATATAAAGAGATGTAAATTTAAAGACATAACAAAATAAGTCTTTTAAAAAGTGGAGTGTGAAAGGTTCCCTTCCCAATTTGGGTAACTTTCGAAACGTACACCCCATGAAAGAATAACTATAAAACATTGTTGTAAATACCCATAAACGAAATTATATTAAACAAAGAGTATAATTATGGGCAGTACATACACCACTCAAAGTAAATGGTGGAAAATGTAGTATAAATATCATGGGAATAAAAGTGAAATGGACAACCCCTTACGAAAACTCTGCATTCTAGCGGCACCACATAAAACTTACAAAAATGTATTTATGAGATAAAATAGGGTCACTCATAATATGAACATAAAAATTATAGTATGATTATCATAAAATAACATCCCCAAACATAAGAATCATGTTCTTAAAAGAAATGACATAAAAGTGAGTACTTAAAATGAAAGAGAGAGGTCGGATCCCTTACCTCAAGTCTGACTTGTCTTGTTCGTTTCTTTATATTCCGGAATAATAAACTTCGGTCAATTTATAATTTATTAAGGACCTACTTTAAATATTATTATTCAGTTCATATCACATATTATAAACTTATAATAATTGGTTAAGAAAGTGAGTTCATATTAGACGTTTTTGTCGATGTTTGGTACATGAGTCAAAAATGAAGTTGTTTGAAAATGATTGTCCATGTAGTTATATGTAAATCATCTCCAGAATAGTATTAATGATTTAAATATTATATATATCAAGAAAATATTAATTTTATACTATTCTCTAACATTTTGAGATAAAAAGAAATGAAATGCACCATTCATGGAGACGGTAGGCCGTACGTACCCATGAACGGTACTTTCATTTTTTTGACATATTAATGGAATTAAAAAAATTGAGAGATATATATTATAACTCCAGTATAATATATATGTTTTATAGGTCACATAAGTTCATTAATTTTATTCTTTATACATTCCATGTATTGCAAGAATGAGTCACATCACTTGAGGGGTGGTAGTCCACACTTCCTCGTATGAAATTATCGCATTTGCATAACATGAGAAGAATAAAGGTATGTTTTAAATATAAAATACATAAGCATATAGAAAACATAAATACCATATATATCATATATAAAATACAGTTACGTCATAATGGCCACCATGAATGGTGTTAAGAGAAGATTGAACAATCATCGTTTCGTGAGGCAGTAATTCGCCATCCACAGAAACACTTTAACCATTAGACGGAGGTGCGTGTAAGTGTAGCTCCAATACTTAAAATAAAAACATCCTAGTATATTTTATATACTGTTGTTGTTAAATATGAATGTAATAAAAAGAGTTTAGGGGTTTGGAGAGGCAAAATAAAACAAAATACCACAAGTGAAGACATTTCCTTTAAATCAGGTAACTCCTCTTGGCTTGAACCTAAAGGTTTCGTGAAGAGCATTCTACCAAAGGTGAGGATTCAATGATGAATAGAGGGATGTGTAGTGATGAAATGGGTAGGGGTTGGCTGAGTCAAAGGCTTGAGGCGTGTGGGTAAGGTGGTAGAGGTTGGGGCCTTTTATAAGGGAAGAGGAGGGGCACTCTTGAAATGTTATAAAATATTACTTTATTATAAAAAAACATTTCGTATTTTAAAGGTCCCAAAAGGATATATTTAGAGGATAAGGTGATATGGTTTCGAAATCCAACCATCCAATAGGTTTGTGACAAGATTAAGACTTATATTTCACCCTATCATCTCATTTTATTTAAATCGTTCATTTATGTGGTAATCACTGCATCATCACAATGTCATAAATAAAATAATTTATTTAGTATCTAAAAATTATAAAAAAAATATCAGGATGTAGGAAACCTTTTTATATTTCCAATGACTATTTATAGTCTAAGAGATAGTTTATGTAAACAAAATTTAAATTATTTTACTTAGGTGTCACATACTTTGGTTACATTTTCCTTTCTTTAAAAAAAATGACAAAAGGTCACTATCACACTAAAGTGATTCCATGGGGTCCTCAGGTTGGCACAAGGAAACAAATGGTCGGCCATGACACCACCAATATCATTATGACACATGTTTGGGTCATTTAATATTTTTATGATATTATTTTCTTACCCTTAACTACCCGATTACTATTTAAACACGATAATTAAAGATAATTACTGTCGTTACTATTCATAATGTCCAAAAAAGAGTCTTAATTACGTAATTTGAACCTTATGATTCCTAATATGGAATCCATTTCATCAAATTCAAAACACATAAATTGTTGTATTTAATTTAAAAGTAAATCTCGTTGTCAAAACAAAAGACGGGTTTTCAAGAAGTAAAATTTATCAAAAGATTGACTTGTTTTTAAATCCAATTGAAAAGTGAAATTACTTCAAATTAACAATATTGTATTAAATGATGAAAACATAATTCAATTATACATTAAAAACAATTAAAAAGACAATATAAATATATAAATAAATTGGATGAAATGGCAGTTTTGAATTAAAAACTGTATTTTTCACTATTCATTTAAAAAAGCATTATAAAAAAAATACAAAAAAATAACCCTAATATATATTTGATTTTTCAAATTATGAAATGATGTTCATTTTACAAAATTAAAAACATAGAAGTTTTATTAATAAATCCAATAGTTAATTCCCGCTGTCAAAACAAATAGCGGATTTTTTGGAAGCAATATATATAAAAAGTTTGGCACTTGTTTATGTCCATTTTCAAAGTGAAATTAATTCTAATGAACACAATTGAAGTAAATTGAAAAATATATTCTAATTAAACTTTAAAACCAATTAAAAAGATAATCTATCCATACATTTAAATTAGATGAAAAAGTAGTTTTGATGTAAAATGCAATATTTTTCACTATTCATTAAAAAGAATAAACAATGTCAGAAACATACCAAAAAATTATCCAAGGTAAATTTCAATATCCCATTCATAAAGAATAAGTTTATTTTGACAAATAGTGCTTTTAAAATTGTCAAGAGTTATATTAGAAAAAATTTCTCCATCAAAAGGCGGTAAAACAATCTTTTAAAAATATTAGAGTAATTATTCTTAAAATTGGATTCATTTGGATTTTATGCCTCTAAAATTTGTTGGATAAATTTAAAAATATTTGACAAACATATGTAATCAGTTTATAGTTATTTATGTTCATTCACTCTATTACAATGGCTAGGCGTTAACTATTATAATATTATTATATTTTTAGTGTGCAACGTAAGATTTCAAAGAAACTCATTGTTGATTACTGGGTACACCATCATGCATAGCATTCCCTTTAAAGTAGTATTAACATTATATTCAAAAATATTGATAAAACTTAGAATGTAATATTATTTATTTACCTGGGATGTTACATCCTTCCCCCCTTTTGGATATTACGTCCTCGCAATTTCAAAATTGGGCTTGGAAACATCATTGAAAGTCCCACATCGAAACGAGAGTCAATAAAACTATCACTTTAAAAGAAAGGGAGAGAAGTAGAAAGGTCACCCGAGTTAACCCATACTAGGATTCCAAGTATGAAAATATGGATATGGAGGTGAAAAAAAGGTTCATGTTCTGATGGAGAGTGATAGTAAACATGTCTAGGAGAAATTTAACCAATAGAAAATCACAAACATGTGATGGGTTAAACGGTATTCGATTCCCTAGTAGGAAAAGTTAACAGACAACATTTTTGTTTTAAGTTACTCTTCATTGAGAAATTTATTTTTTAGCTTAACTAAATCATAATGAAACATACTTACTTGTCACGTAGACTTTTAACATTTACTAGATTCCTTAATCAGACTCATATTTTCTCCAAAAGACGAGTTTTTATGAAGACTTGTTCGCATTAATAGTACTATAATCAACTTCTTGAGAATCACCTAATCCACAAAATAGATCTATATATTTCCCATGTATTTAGATCCCAAAAAAACCAAACCAAAAAGTTTAGTACGAGATCAGATAATACCCAAAAATGATATTATTTTTATTTTTATTTTACAAAAAGAAAAACTACTCCTAATCTCCAAAATTTGTCAGAAAAAACCCACAATTCAACAAAGACCATTCAATAAACATCCATCCATAAAATTATTCAATGTAAACCCAACTAAGATTGAAACCCATATATTTGAAGGACTTAATCACATAGTCTCCCAAGGTACAAATTAACATTTATCACCAAATAACATCAGTTTCTCTTAAAGTCATAACCTAACCACATATCATCCATGATAGGTTAATAATTACCATAGATAACCCAAAATCAAATTACTCTTGATTCATAAAATCATGTAACTAAAAATAATCATTCAAACTAACGAGGGACTTCACGTACTCTAGTGTAGGCGATAAATACCAGTTGCACTTTGGTTGTGGGATCGATTCCTGCAGCTTTGTCCGACGCGACGGGTTGTCACACGGTCTTCTTGTTGTCCTTTTTTCAAAAACTATATAATTCTTAAAACATTCCCAAAAACGAGATAAAATCTTCAAAATAACCATAACATAATTTAACCTCATGTTTATCTCATGTGGATCATATTCGATCATAAATTATATGACCCATAATTACCTCAAAAGTAAGGATCATATAAAACCAAATGGTTACCTTCATAATTATTACCTAAACTTCCATGTCGAGTTGGTTCTATCATACATGATGCATTATAGAACTCACCAAGGTTCAAGAGGATGATCATGACTCATGATAGTTGGTTTAGAATAACCACAAGGTTTCTCATTGAATCCCCCATTTCATCCAGTCTTTTAATCAGAGAACCACCACTGCTTCCTTCAAACCCATTGTCAATTTGGTGCCTAATAGATCCATCCATTTACTAAAACCAAAAATATCAGTGTGAGTACATCAAAAAAATCATTATGTACTAAATAGGAAGATAAACACTAAGATATAATTATCCAAGTTATATCAAACTCATTCCAACATTCAAAAATAACAATGACTCAATCTAATATAATAACCATTGTGGTTATACACAACTTTTCATTTAACACTCTATCCTCTAAAGTTGTCTAATCCATCCTATGATACCAACTACAAGGTCTTGTCCTTAAACATTACTTATTATTGAATTAAATGAATAATTTACATTGAGTATTTTTTCAGGTTTAGTGTTTTAGAGAATTAGGACATAACTATTACATCTCAAAGATAACAAAGTAGACGCATCTACTCAGCTTCCATTTTTTTTATTCACAAAAAAAAACTCTTGATCAAAAGAGTCATGTCTATTTCCTTGTTTTAGGCAGCCTCACATTTCCTTGAACCCATCCTTGACACTATTCCACTTTATGTCCTGTGAAAACATTTCAAAAATATGGGATGAGCATAAAAAGATCAGTAAGGGTTATAACAGTAAGGAAAGAAAACATCAGTCCATGTATACATAAGAATCAATGAAATAATACTTTACTCATTAAACATAATCAATTTAACATACCTCATGAAATAATAATATTTATGTATAACTCAATAGAAATAATAAGGTATAAAGGTAACTTGAGGCATTGATAACATTCTTAAATAGGGAGTAACCCTCATGGTTACGTTTGGAATACCCATCATAGTATATTCCCTAAATCTCTTCGGAATAATCTTAATGTTTACCTCCTTCGCATTACCCAATGAATTGGAGAGCTATATCGGGCTCACCCTCCCTTGGTTTATCACGGAACCACCCGTGTGCGTAAACAATGCCCAAGAACCATAACATAATCATAGCACATAACTTAAGAATAAAGGAAAGATAACATTCCCACATTTAAATAACAATATATCATTTTAAGATATTGAAATAATGAATCCATTCTAAAAACCATTTTCAAACCCATTTAAAACATTTAATAATGAGATTTTTGAATCAAGGTGTCCCATACCACTTTGAAGCTTTTATCATTTTAAACCATTAATATACATATAAATAAATCCTTAAAACCATTTTGAAAACATGGATATTAATGACAAATATTTATAAGAATAAATCATTAAAACATTTTAAATGATATTTTAGTTAAAGGGTTTTTAACAAAATGAGAGACACTTGAATACAATAATTGAGGAATAAAGTTTTATCAGGACATTATAATATCATGAGAATAATGGGATTAATGATATAATATTCCAAAGGACAGTATATACACCATATAAGAGTTAATTGGTTCATAACAACAATGACGTCTCAATAGAAATTTAAAATGAGATGAAATCCCTTATAAAGAAGGTATCCTTAAATTAAGGATAAATTAATCTCATAATTATGTGTGACAAATATAAATACACCCTATATAAGTTTATATTATGTGTAAATAAATCAGTGTTCATTCACACATATTCAAAATATGACATATTCAGTAACTATATTTTGAACCCAATAAAATCTAAATTGGGTTCAGAAGTTCCCTTGGAAAAATTCGACAACCTAAGGACGTCACCTTAAAATTAATAAAATTAGTTGATGAGAGAGAAAATGGTATCTCATAACATGGAAATAAAATTTACATCAATAAAAATATAGAAGAATGTATCCCAAAATAAAAAGATGTAAATTAAAAGACATAACAAAATATGTCTTTTAAAAAGTAGAGTGTGAAAGGATTAGTTACCGATTTGGGTAACTTTTGAAACGTACACCCCATGAAAGAAGGACTATACAACATTGATGTAAATACCCATAAACGAAAGTACATTACACAAAGAGTATAATAATGGGCAGTACATACACCACTCAATGTAAATGGTGGAAAATGTATTATAAATCTCACAGGAATAAAAGTGAGATGAACAACCCCTTACAAAAACTCAGCAGCTTAACGACGCCACATAAAACATTCAAAAATGTATTTATGAGATCAAATAGGGTAACTCATTATATGAACATAAAAATTATAGTATGAGGAATATAAAATAACATCCCCAAACATAAGAAACATTATCTTAAAAGAAAATACATAAAAGAGAGTACTTAAAAAGAAAGAGAGAGGTCGGATACCTTACCTCAAGTCCGACTTGTCTTGTTCTTTTATTTATATTCCTGAATAATAAACATTGGTCAATTTAAAATTTATTTAGTTCATCCTTTAAATATTATTATTCAGTTTATATCACATATTATAATGTTATAATAATTGGTTAATAATGTTAGTTCATATAAGACATTTTTGTCAATGTTTGGTACATGAGTGAAAAATAAACTTGTTTGAAAATGCTTGTCCATGTAGTTATAAGTAAATCATATCCAGAATAGTATTAATGATTTAAATATCATATATATCCATTAAATATTCATTTTATACTATTACATAACATTTTGAGATAAATATAAATGAAATTCACCATTCATGGAGACGGTAGTCCGTACGTACGCATGAACGCTACATTCATTTCTTTGACATATTAAAGGAATTAAAAATAATTGAGAGATATATATATTATAACTCCAGTATAATATATATGTTTTATAGGTCACATAAGTTCATTAATATTATTCATTATACATTCCATGTATTGCATGAATGAGTCACATCACTTGAGGGGCGGTAATCCGCACTTCCTCGTATTAAATAATCGCATTTGTACAACATGCAAAGCATAAAGGTATGTCTTAAATATAAAATACAGAAGTATATGGAAAACAGAAATACCATATATATCATATATAAAATAAAGTGACATCATAATGGCCACCATGAAAGGTGGTAAGAGAAGATTGAACAATCATCGTTTTGTTAGGCAGTAATTCACCATCAAAAGAAATTATATGTTTTTTAACCATTAGACGGAGGTGTGTGTAAGTGTAGATTGAATCCATCACATAAAAACATCCTAGTGTATTTAAGATACTTGTGTTGTTACAAAATAAAGTAATAAAAATATTTTAGGGTTTTTTAGAAGCAAAATAATACAAAATAACACAAGTGATGACATTACCTTTAAATCGGGTAACTCCTCTTGGTTTGAACCAAATGGGTTTCTTGAAGAGCATTCTGCCAAATGTGAGGCTTAAATGATAAATATTGGGATGTGGAATGATGAAATGGGTAGGGTTTGGCCAAGCCAATGGCTTGAGAGTTGTGGGTATAGTGGTAGAGGTGGTGACCTTTTATAAGAGAAGAGGACGGGCACTCTTGGAAAGTTGTAAAATATTACTTTATTATAAAATGATTTTTCAGATTTTAAAACTCCCAAAAGGATATATTTCAAGGATAAGGTGATAAGGTTTCTAAATCCACCCATAAAATAGGTTTTTCACAAGTGTAGGACTTATATTTCACCCTATCTTCTCATTTTATTTAAATCGTTCATTTATGAGGTAATGACCACTTCATCACGGTGTCATAAATAAAATAATTTATTTAATTTCTAAAAATTATAGAAAAAAATATCATGATTTAGGAAATCATATTATCTTTACAATGACAATTTATAGTCTAAGATATAATTTATGTAGACAAAATTAAAATTATTTTAATTAGGTGTTACATACTTTGGTTACATTTTCCTTTGTTAAAAAAATGATAAAAGGTCACTATCACACTAAAGCGATTCCATGGGGTCCCAAGGATGGCACAAGGCATCCTATGGTCTTCCATGACTCTGCAAATATAATTATGACACATATTGGGGTCATTTTATATTTTTATGACATTATTTTCTTACCCCTAATTACCCGATTACTAATTAAACACGATAATTAAAGATAATTACCATCATTACTATTCATAATGTCCAAAAACCAATGAGACTTAATTACATAATTTGAAACGTCTGATTCCAAATATGGAATCCATTTCATCAAATTCAAAACACATAAATTGTAGTAATTAATTTAAAAGTAAATCTCGTTGTCAAAACAAAAGACGGGTTTTTAAGAAGTAAAATTTGTCAAAAGATTGACTTGTTTTTACATCCAATTGAATAGTGAAATTACTTACAATGAACAAAATTGTATTAAGTGATAAAAACATAATTCAATTATAATTTAAAAACCATTAAAATTACAATCTAAATATATAAATAAATTGGATGAAAAGGCAGTTTTGAATTAAAAATGTTATTTTTCACTATTCATTAAAAAAAGCATTATCAGGAAAATACGATGAATTAAACCTAATCTATATTTGATTTTATCAAATTCCGAAATGATTTTAATTTTAACAAATTAAAAACATAGAAGTTTCATTAATTAATCATATAGTTAATTCCTACTATAAAAATAAATAGCGGGTTTTTTGGAAGCAATAACTATGAAAAGTTTGGCACTTGTTTATGTCCATTTTCTAAGTGAAATTAATGATAATGACCACCATCGAATTAAATTGTAAAAATATATTCTAATTAAACTTTAAAACCAATTAAAAATATAATTTATCCATATATTTAAATTAGATGAAAAAGTAGTTTTTATGTAAAATGAAATATTTTTCACTATTCCTTAAAAAGAATGAACATTGTCAGAAACATACCACAAATTTAACCAAAGTAAATTTCAATATCCCATTCATAAAGAATAAGTATATTTTGACAAATATAGCTTATAAAATTGTCAAAATATAGATTAAAAAAAGTTCCCCATCAAAAGGTAGCAAACCAATCTTTTAATAATATTAGAGTATTTATTCTTAAAATTGGATTCATTTGGATTTTAAGCCTCTAAAATTTATTAGATAAATGTAAAAATATTTGACAAACATATGTAATAATTTTTTAGTTATTTCTATTCATTCCCTCCATTACAACAGCTAGGCATTAACTATTATAATATTATAATATTATTAGTATGCAACGTAAGATTTCAAAGAAACTCGTTGTTTCGTATTGGGTACGCCATCGAGCATAGCATTCCCTTTAAAGTAGTATTAACATTTTATACACAAATATTGATAAACATTAGAATGTAATATTATTTATTTACCTGGGATGTTACAGTTAACCTATTATATAGTAGTAAAATAATTGTTATTAAATTATAATATATCCACATACATAAATATGATATCATATATGATCTTCTAATATTGCTTTGTTAATAATATTTCAGAAGTATCATCGTTCACGGTTTTAACTGATTCATTTTCCTTTATATGTATTGTTCTTTAAGTCAGGATTATTATGGATAATATGTTTTTGATTCACATCATTAATTATACTAAGTTCTTAACCATTATTTATTAATCATAAAATGATTTTTATTCTTTAATGGTTATGATAGGGAATGAATCTCATCGTGTTTGTGGAGACGGTAATCTGTATGTTAGCACGAGCGACAATACCAATCTATTGATGGTGGAATCATATTTAATTAGATGTTTTATCATATATAAAGAATCATTAACATGTTATATTTATTATTGACATCAATTATACTCATTATTATACCCATCTAAATAATGAAGTGTTTGAATAACAAACTACACCATGACATGGAGACTATACGTTGTACGTACGCACGTATGGTGACAAGTCATTCATTGGAGGGGTAGAATAATGAATAAGGTTGTACCATATTTATAATAACATCACATAATGTATAAGGTAATGGAGATATTATTTTTGTATGGACACTTCAAAGAAAGAGGAAGTGGAAGAAGAACAAAACATTGAATTGGGTGGTAAACTTTTTACATCTTCTTCAGGTGTTTCCTTTTGAGTTGATCAAAAGGGATCCATTGGTTGGATTTATGATCAATGTATCACCTTTAGGCCTATGTGAGTGTAGTTGGGAGGATATTTGAGAAGGTTTTGGCCGATCCAAATTGCTTTAGAAGTGTGATCTTGAGAGAATGGGAAGTTCCCTTTTATAAGAGAGGTAAGGGTCACTTTTGGAAAATCAGTAAATATTATTTTATTATATAATAATATTTGGTTAATAATGGCTCCAAAAAGTTTATTTCAAGGATAAGGGGGGTTATTGGTCTAAATATTTTCAACAAATAGGATTCAGATAGGTTTTGTTCACCATATTAACATTTTATTTTAGATTTAACTCTGGGATAAATAGTTTATCATTTACCATGTATCCATGTATTTTTATATTATATGGTTAATAAAATACTATAAAATTCCAAGAGAACCCCAAGTGGATAATTAATGACATATCTATTATTATATAAGTCCTTCGGAAAAACCAATGATTTTTAAGACTATTATATCATTTAATAATATAGTATTTGTTTTCAAAACTCATTTATGTCAATTTTAAAACTAGTTAGTATCTTATTTTCACTATAGTCCTAAAAATGTGATTACCTCGAACAGTATTAAATTAATCAACCATATAATGTCATATTACCTAATAAAATTCATGTAATTCATCAAAAGTCTCAATTTTATTTTATATTGATATTTATAATATCAATTATTTTAATCTTTAATTAATAAGATAATTACTGCATCAACATTGTGTCATAAATAAATTGAATTATCTAATTTATAAAAATTATAAAAAAAATAAAATTATGTAGAAAATATTTTTAATTTTCCAATAATATTTATAGTCAAATTTTTTTTATGTTTATCAATATATTAAAAATGTTTTAGTTATGAAACATTGAATTTAACACTTTTAAATATTCTTTAAATAAAATAAAAATAAATGTCCCAATGAAATCCATGTGGACCAAAAGAATCATATTTTATTACTAAGGTATTTTTTGGTTGAAATAAATTTATCCAATATAATTATGACATGTGTTACGATAATAATAATAACATTTTTAACTTTAATTACCACATTTACTTTTAATAATGGTAAACAAAAGTCAAATGATACTATTCATCGAAAATCATTTTCATCTTATTGAACCACATTTTACATACTGATATCTATCAAGTCTCTCTAATTTTTGAAATTTAATTCACAGAAGGGGTAAAATAACGTTTTATGCAAATTTCCTAACCTGCGTAGATGGTGGGTAAAAGAAGGTAAAAAGTTCAATAAAATTTTATATATCTCATTTTATTATCAAAGGACTCCAATGAATTATGTTAAACTAATATATGTATTTTGTATCTATTTTAACATTAAATAATTTTAAATAAAATAAATAATTTTTTAAATATAGTGTCAGTTTCAAATAATAATGGATTTTTTTCATTATTCATCAAAAATTGAATGTTTTTAAAAAAAATACCAAAAATTCATGCTAAGATAATTTTTATATTCCTAATCAAAAAATGAATACAATTTAAAAAATAAAATATATAAAATTTTAAAAAGTGGGTATTACTATTCATAATGAGTAGTTTGATTTGTCTCGGTGTTCTAGAACTCGAAGTTGCATACATGACAAGCTATTGTATTATTCCAAGGTAAACGTACCGTGGAAGCTTGGGGTATTACATTCTCCCCTCCTTCAAATAATTTAATAATCAAAATTTCTAGAATATTACTGCATACAAATATTTGGGTGGTTCTTCATCATAAGTTCATCAGGTACCCACGTTTCCTCATCCATATTATGATTCCTCCATAGAACATTCAGCAGATTAGTCATCTGGTTTCTCAACACTTGTTCTCTTGTATAAAGAATTCAGATAGGCTATTCACAATAAAACATGTCAGGTTCTAGTTGTATTTCATCATATATGAGTACATGCATTGGTTCAGGCATGAATTTTCTCAACATTGATGCCTAGATCACATCATGAACATTGGAGAGACTTGGCAGCATTTCCAAATGATAAGATACAACTCCAATTTGTTCAAGAATTTTAAATGGTTAGATTTACCTAGGACTTAATTTTCCCTTTTTGTCGAATCGTATAATACCCTTCCATGGAGATACCTTCATGGAAACATGATATCCTAGTTGAAATTCCAAACCCTTCCTTCAGTTATCGGCATAACCCTTTTTCTAACATTGAGCTACATTAATGAGGGTTTGGATAACATGTACATTTTCCATTTTTTCCTCAACATGTTCTGGGCCTACATGTTTTCTTTTACCAACATCATCCCATAAAGTTGGTGTGCGTCATCTCTTTCCATATAATGCTTCATATGGTTCCATATATATACCTTAATGGAATCTATTGTTATAGAAAAATCCTACCATAGGTAAATATTGATCCCACATACCATGAAAGTTAATTGAGCAAGATCTCAACATGTCTTATAAGGTTTGAATAGTCTGTTCTGATTGTCCATCAGTTTGATGGTTGTGGGCTGGGCTGAAAAGATGTTCTATATCAAAGGACTTTAGAATACATTTAAATAATCATGACATAAAATAGAGATCACTATTTGAAACCATTGATAGGGGTACTCCATAAAGTCTTAAAACATCATTAATATATGGTTTTTCAAAACGTTGATGTGGTAAATCTTCTCTTATAGCAAGATAAAGTGGTGACTTGATCAGATGATCAACAATGGCCCATATTTCATCATTCTATATATGTACCTTTGGTATTACCTTGTCAAAGACCATAGTAATATCATCCCATTTCCACTCGGGTTTGGGAAGAGGTTCCATGACTCCTCTAAGATGTTTCCTTCCAACCTTCACCTGTTGAAAAACCATAAATCTTGACACCTAATAAAAAATCTCCCTCTTTATGTAGTCCAACCAAAAATGATCCTTCAATTATCTATACAAAATAGTGATACTAGGGTTTATAGGGTAATTGGGCCTACGATCATCATCTAATAATACTCTTTTTAGATCAAGTATTTCAAGAAGATAAATTATCTTCCCAAATTTATAAATTTCATCTTCATTTATGAAGTCAATCAATCTCCCATCCTTCACATATTTAATATTCCTTGGAAACTTCTCATCATTAGGCTGAGAACTATTTATTATATATATTAAATATGGTTCAACAACAATTTGAAAAAGTATTGATGTTTCCCCTTCTTTGGTTATTCTCATGTCCATCAATATTAGATCCATAAAAATAGCATCCCTTTCAACTCTCATCTTGTTCAATACCCCATTATCCTTTCTGCTGAAAGAATCTACCACCTTATTTTACTTCCGTAGGTGGTAGTGTATAGTGCAATCATAATCCTTGAGTAGTCAATCCATCACCTTTGCCTCATGTTGATCTCTTTTTGTGAGAAAATATATTTCAAACTCTTGTGATCAGTATAAATATCACATTTTTCACCATATATATTGTTTCATTATATTTTCAGAGCAATTATTATAGCTAAAAACTCTATATCATGATTGGTATAGTTTTTCACATTATGTTTTAGCAACTGTGAGGCATAGGTAATAACTCTACCATTCTAAAAAAGGACACAACCATGTCCTTTATTTGAAGCATCACTATTAATAAAAAACCCATCTTTCCCTATTGGTAGAGTCAATATAGGATCATTGAATTAAATTCCCTTCATTTTTTCAAAACATTTGTCACACTATTTTTACAAACAAATTTAACCCCGTTACGTGTGATCTTGGTTAATGGGTTAGCCAATCGGGAAAAATTCTGAACGAAATACCGATAATAACCTGCTAAACCAATATAACTAGGTACCTCAGTTATACTCATTGGTGCGGGAAATTCATGGATTTCCTTGTTCATTGAATGATTAATAGAGATTCCATATTTGGAGATAATATAGCCATGAAATGAAATATTATGATGATAGAATTCATAGTTTCGGAACATCCCTTACAATGTATTGTTTTTCAAAGTCTTTTGAATACTGCACAAGTGATTTTCATTATCTTCATATATTTTGGATTATAACATGATAACATCAATAAAAACAACTTCAAATTCATCATGATATTCCTGGAAAACTATGTTCATTATATCCATGAAGATAGAGGGTGCATTAGTCAGTTGAAAAGGCATTACTGTAAACTGGTAATGCACGTACCGAGTTCAAAATGTTGTTTTCAGATTGTCTTCCTTCTTTACACATTGTTGATGATATCTGGATCAATGGTCTATCATTAAAAAATATTGAGCTCTATGAATTTGGTCGAATAAATCATTAATGAGAGGAAGGCGATAATTGTTCTTTATTGTTATAACATTGATATCCATGTAGTCAATGCACAACCTCATAGATCCATCCTTCTTCTTAAGAAGATGAACATGGGATCCAAATAGAAAAACAATGGGGTGTATGAATCCCTTATTACTCAATTCCTCTAATTTTTTCATTAGTTCCACTAATTCAGCAGTGGCCATTCTATAAGGTGTATTCAATATGGACCTTGAACAAAGAATTAAATCAATGGAAAACTCAATTTTTCATTCTAGGGGATGTTTAGGAAAATCCTTTAGAAACACATCAATATATTATTGAACAATTGTTTCATCCTCTATTTGAACATTCTTTTCCACACCCATATTTATTTCATTATGTTCCTCCCTAGTAATTGTATATTTTTGAGCTACTAGAGGTGGATCTAGATAATAATCAAGTGGTGATATTTCTATTTGAAAGATAAGGTAGTCCTTATTATCATAAAAAATTCTTACATCCTTTGTATTAAAATAATTTTTCCATCATAGTCTAAAAGGAAATATATACTGGGGATTACATCATATTCAATCATGGGAATGACTATGAGATTAGCAGATAAATAATGGTTATATGCCTTATTGGGAACTGACCCACAAAACATTGCTGCAATGATACTTCACTTAGTACTATTTATTGACAACTCCCTTGTTAAATCAAATTGAAAATATATAATTTATTTTTATCATACTGGGAATATATGAAACAGTGAGATGATATAGAATCCAACAAAGCATTGGATAAACTTTAGGAAGCCATTAAATTACCTGCCACTACGTCTTTCAGAGCTTCAACCTCAGCAGTAGTGATTTCATAAGCTTGGGCTTACTCCCTTGTCCCTTTATGATGCAAGTGTCCTTGTCACTTAAGAAATTCATTTTCATAATTCCCTATTTCTCTACAATTATAAGATTCAGCAATAAAAGCCTTTTTCTTTCCCGTAGAATAATGAGCATGATGGACTTCTTCACCACACTTGTTACAGACACCCATTCCTTTTAGGCAAGTACTGAGGTTTTTCTTCACGCATTTACTATAGGGTAGAAATTCAACATTTCCCTAATTCCAATTATTTTCATTTCTCGATTGTTAAAAATATATCATCTTCTCCTGCATTTCTTTAAATTCATATGACTTGAGAATTCTATTTCTATATCAGTAGCACATAAGAAAATATCTTTGTACGATGAGATGGATTGTATGACTAATTCTTGAAGAATAAATGGTTTTAACCCATCAAATAATTTATCAATCTTACTCCTTTGGTTATGTATATAATCTGATACATGATTTTCTAACCCTGTAAAATTAGCCACATAATTTTCGACATTCTATTATCTCTTTGCATTAGACTCATAAATTTCCATTTCATATCTACTCGATGATCATGAGGAAAGAATTTTTCTAATAAAATATATTTAAACCCCCTCCATTCCATATTTAATAATTCTTCATCTTCATTTCTATTTTGAATTAATAACCATGATTGATCTGCATCTCTCATGAGTTGATAAATTGTCATGACAACTTTTTATATTTCACTTCTCCCCAAAACATAAAATATTTTCTCTAAGGATCTTATCAATTTCTCATCTAAAAATGGATTTGTAGTCCCATTGGAAGTTGGTGGTTGTTTCTTCATGAAGCAGTCTAACATTGATCTCCGCATTATGGACCAGAATGCTCCATACAGGTAAGGTTATTATTCATAACCTAAGTGAGTTGTCCCAATATGATGATATTCTGAACAACACAAGTTGCATCACCAAATCCACTATAATTATCTTATGTAGGAGGTAAATCCCTTCATTTATTATGTGTTTTTATTCAGTTTCCATTCCTTTCCCTAGGGGCCATTTATAAACAAAGACATACAATATATTAGTATATGAATCCCAATACGTAGTTCCAAACTTGTAAAATACTTAATATAAATTGAACAGTTTATGGATATAATACATAATCATAAAAAAATTCATTGAGGAGGTATATAATCATAAATACTTCATATTGGTTTTCAAAGAAAATGTGAATTATCCTAAGCAAATCACTTGAGAGTGTAGTAACCAATATGCATAAAGGCTCGTTGTCGTGTACCCGGATACCCCAAGTCATGCTCAAAACTCCTTGTTAGAGTATTTACTCCTAGGTACATATGTTCCAGATCCACCTCAACCTGCTCATATCTAGACAGGGATGTATTTCTTAAAAAATACACAAAATCTATACATTACCAAAATTCAAGGACGTTCTTATATACTATTCCTCAATGTCTATATTTGGTTAATGTTCTCTAATAATATTTATTCTACACCAAGGATCCAAGGTTTATACTGAAAATCCTCTAATACCAACTGTAATGCCCCGAACCTAGTTACCCAGAGTTTGTGCATTATTACCTAACATTGGAATGATCTCAAGGGATCAAATACTGAAAGATCAATCAATTTAGTAGCCTTCTAAGTACTTAATACATACATATGTTTTACTTTACCAAATGAGATAAAAAACAACATTTTACCCACTTTGAAAACACTTATATTCCTTAGACAATCCCCACAGGACAACCATAATATACTTCTTCACATCTTGGGAAAAATAAAACATAGAAATGGGTTAGATCAGATGTTCAGTAAGGATAACAATATAGTGGTAACTTTCATAAATAAGAAAAAACATTAAAGGAAATGTATAAGACTTAAACATAATCCTTTTAACCATAATCTTCAGTATAATATAGATAATATAAATAGAATAATGCCATTAAAATATTTTCATTGATATTCTACTAGTTGATTAATCACATGAAATATCAATTTCCAATTTCATAATTGTGAAATACATAATTCCAAACATCGTAACCACATAGTCAATGCCTCGTGCCAAGAATAAAATTAAAATTTTTTCAAGAACATGTTCCAAAACACTATTTTGTCTTATGAGACCTATCAATGCATCGAGAAGCTATAGATGGCTCCACCCGTCACTTACAAAGTCCAATGCATTCCTCATATGAAAAGATTTAAACAAAACATAATCATTTGTGTTAAAACTAGCTTATGAAATGTCAATAATTTATCCATAAACCATGACTGGTATAAAAAACTCATCAATAGTCAAACGTATCACAAAACGTTCAATACAATATGGATGATTTGTATCATAATAAATCTAATTCAAACATGTTAATAATGCATCAAAAGATGTTGAAATAGATATTACCAAAACTGTTTGAGATAAATATATAATTCTATTTTGAAATAATTTAAAAGTCATGTAATTGAAAATATTTAGATAAGCTTGTAAAGAAAGCTTTGAAGGAGTTATAATAGTGTAAAATAGCTACGCCAACGTATAAGTTGAAAAAAAAAATCTTTCTTTAATTTTGTCGAAAAGGTCGAAAAGAACTTTGTTTGGAAAATAACAGAAAGATTCATTTATAATTATTTTATAAAAAATAAAAAAAGTGTATAATTGAATTTGATAATAGTATAGGAAATAGAAAAAATGTTTTGAAATGATTTTTTAAGAAACATGGATGTGGATAATAAAGAGGTCCCAGTATATATACTCACTGATAAACAACCTCGGATAACAAGGAGATTGTAGAATTAACCCTTACCTTGTACTTTTCCTTGGTTGAGGGTACGCTAACCTCTTATATAATAGTTAAATAACTGTTATAATATTATACAAGACCCCCATTCAAAAATATAATATCATATATTATATTCTAAAATTTCATTGTTAATAATATTTTAGTTGTATCATCATTATGAGTGTTAACTGATTCATTTTCCTTCATATGTTTTGTTAAGTATGTAATGTTTGTTATGGATAAGATTTATATGATTTATATCCAAAATGATATTAATATCTTGAAAATTATTTTTTAATCATAAAATTATATTTATTCATGAGTGGTATTGATGGGAAATGAATCTCATCGTGTTCGTGGAGACTGTAATCCATTCGTACGCACGAGTGACAATACCATACTATTGATGGTGGAATAGTATGTAAATGGATGGTATATCATATATAAAAAATAATTAAAATGTTATTTTTATTAATTAAATTGATTATACTCATTATTATACCCATCCAAATAATGATGTTGAATAACAAAATACACCACATCGTGGAGACGGTAAGTCCTACGTATGCATGTATGGTGACTTGTCATTCATAGGATGGATAGAATAATGAATATGGTTGTATCATATTTATAATGACATCATAGTATCTATATGTTACTGGATTTATTATTTTGGTATGGAAACATCCATGAATGAGGAAGTGAAAGATGAAAAGAGCATTGACAAATGTGGTGAAATTATTACATCTTCTTCGGGTGTTTCTTTTGAGTTGATCAAAAGGGATCCATAAGATGGATTTATGATAAATGTAAGGCCTCAAGGTAGATTTTAGGGTATTATGGAGTATATTTTTGTAGGGGTTGGTCGATCCAAAAGGATTTGGCGGTGTTATTTTTAGAGAAGAGGAAGTTACATTTTATAAGAGAGGTGATGGTGACTATAGAAAAAGCATGGAACAAAATTTTATTATACAATCATGTTCGGTTCATAATGGCTGAAAAATGATTTATTTCAAGGAAAAGGTGGGTATGGGTAAAAAAATCTTAACCAATAGGTTTTAGACTAGTTTATGTCACCATATTAACCATATCTTTTAGTTTTAACAGTTGGTTAAATAGTTTATCATTTACCATGTCTCCTTGTATTTTTATATTATATGGTTAATAAACATACTATAAAATGACGATAAACCCCAAGTGGTTAATTAATGACATATATATTATTATATTATACTTTTGGGTGATCCGTAGAATTTTAATAGTATTATATCATTTAATAATATTGTCATTTTTTAAAAACTCATTTATGTCATTTATGACACTATTTTGTGTCTGGTTTTTATAAAGTCCTAACAACTTTATTATTTCAAAAATATTTATTTAATAAAACAAAAAAATTTATATTAACCTATTAAATTATTATAATTCTTTGAATGTATCAATTAAAATTTATTTGGATATTTAAAATATCAATTATTTTTATCATTATTAATAAGGTAATTACTGCATCATCATTAGGTCATAAGTAAATTTAATTATTTATGTCTAAAAATTATAAATAAAATATGATTATGTAGGAAATATTATTATGTTTATAATTAACACTTATAGTCTAATTTATCTTATGTGTAACCCTATATTATAAATGTTTTAGTTATGATACATTGAATTTAACACTTTCAACTCTTCTTTGAATAAAATAATAATAAATGTCCTAATTTAATCCATGTGGACCAAGAAGAACATATTTTATTACTAAGTTAGTTTTTTGTCTAAATAAAATTATCCAATAGAACTGGGATATCTCTTAGGGTAATAATAATATCATTTTTATCTTTAATTGTCCGATTAAATTTTAACCGTTTTAAATAAATGTCAAAAGATACTATTCAGAAGAGATTATTTTCATCTTGACGAACTACATTTTATATACTGATATCAAGAGTGTCTCTTAGATATTATAAATTCAATTCACTATAGCGGTAAAATTACGTATTATGCAAATTTACTAACGTTCCTAGAAGGTGAATAAAAGACGGTAAAAAGTTCGACAAAATTTTATATATCTAATTTGATTATAAAATTACTCCAATGAATTACATTGAACTATCATAGTTATTGTTTATTTATTTTTACATAAATTAAATTTAAATAAAACAAATAATTATTTCTGTAAAAAGTATGTTTTAAACAATAACGTAATGTTTTTTACTATTCATCAACAAATGAATGTTTTCAGAAAAATTCCCAAAAATCACCCTATGATAATTTTGATATTCTGAATTCAAAAATAAATACCATTTTTAAAATTAAAATTGTTAAAATTTAAAAAATTGCTTATTACTATTCATAATGGTTAGTTTGATTGGTCTTGGTGCCCTAGACCTCGATGTTGCGTACAACGCAAGATATTATATTATTCAATGGGAAAGATACCATGTATTATTGGGATGTTACAATAATTATTGTTGGGAACATATAAAATTGGAAATTAATGACTTCACTATAAGGTTCATGGTGTTTCATCTAGTTAAGGAACAATGTATACTTTATAATGGTATATTTCATCCACAATCCATACCAACATGGATGTGGGACAATATTACTATAGAATTCATCACTGGTATCCTGAGAACAATCAAAGGAAACTATTTGACAAAGGTTATAATATATAGACTAACCAAGATAATCCATTTTATCTCCATTTGGAAATATTTCACTATTGAAAAAATTTCAAGGATCTACATAACGGAAGTGGTGAGGTTTCATGTCGTGTTAATTTCTACGGCTTATTATCTTGATCCAAGGTTCACTTCAACATTTTGGGGAAGTAATAAACATTCCTTATGTATTAAATTGAATATCAATACAACCATTCACTGAAAAAACTAACCGACAATCTGGATGGAATATTCACACACTCATGGACATGCTGTGTATATGATCAATTAGAATTTTTGGTTGATGGGATAAAACCCTCACGTTAGTTGAGTTATCAAAACAATGAATCATTTAATTGAGTATTCAAATACTACTATATAAATAATTTTTTGGGAATCATTGTATAAATACCTCATTCTATGATTATGATAATGACAGAAAGCTACATGGGACCAATATTTTGTAAGATATGATGCAAAATTTTCATTAAATCCATGAAAATATAAATGCTTATATGATACATAAGAATAGATAACCTGAAAAAAAATTAATGGGACATGGAGTTTGATTCAGAAGAATATTATTTCCCTTAGATATCACCATAGATTATATTCATGATATTAGGAATGAAAGGGATTCTTAGCCATATGTAAATTTTCCCCTTTGAATTCCATGATCGTATAGGGGAAGTAGCATAACTTATAGAAATTCGTAAAAATAATTCTCAAGTTTATGACATATTTCATGTACCTTTTTTAAATATGTACAAACTTGGACCATCAATTGTAATAAATTTCGATGTTGTACATCTGGTACATGTCCTCTCTTATCAGTATAAATCATTGAATATCGTGAACCACAAAGAAATTGTTCTAATAAAGAAGACTAAACAAATTATTGAAGTGTTATGGAAGAACCATAAATATGATGAATCAAAAAGTTAACCATTTGAGATAATGAAACAGAAGTTCCTTCACCATTTCCCAACAAATAAAAATATTTTATACTTTAGGGATGAAATTTATTATTGGTGGAGGAATATAACAACGTAGAAAATTTAAATGATAATTGTAAATAGAAAAAACTTTTTATAAATATTATATAATATTATACTCATTGATAATAAATATAATAAAAAAATTCATTATCTCATTATCATTAAATTATTCATCAATAAAGACAATTATATTTTTCAACATTACAATTGGGTAAAAAAAATAAAATAGAAAATCTAAATTCATAAAATTATTATATCTCAAATATACTATAATCATCACACCCACTAAAAACTCTTCAAAAATATAACAAAATATTATTAAAACATTCAATATCTTATGGAAATAGAAATATGAAAATTGGAATAATTTTTAGGGAAATTTGATTAAAATAAAAAAGTGGGATTTATTAGGTATAAAGATAAATGTGATTGTTGGTAAAATATGACCATTTATTAATATTAAAGGTGGTTAATATGGCCATTGGTAAATATTTTTATCAAGAAATCTAACCTTGGTTGGTAATATTACCATTATAATTAATATTTATATGTTGTTATGATAAATAGTAATTAATAATGAAATAATAATCAATGAACTCATCCAGTAGAGTAATTTCATTAGAAGCATGTTCTTCCAAACCAAGGAGGGAGGTATCATAAATGGGTTTTCCGTTGACCATTTCCATGTTGAACTTCCAAAGGTGAATCTTCAACGAAAATAAATATGAGATAAGTTAATTTTAGTGGAGATTACCTCCCAGTCGATGTTATCCGAGCCACCCCATGAAAACAAGACCGTCACACACGTTACCCTGAGGGAATATGGGTGTGAAATAATGGGATATGTGACCAGTAACTAGTTAAATAAAGTTTAATTAACATTGTATATATTAAATTACTATTGTTTAAATTATTTTTAAGAAGAATTTTCTTTATAATTTAAATATTTAATTGAGATGAACTTGATAGATTTATCTCTGAAAAAAATTATTTTTTTAGAAATGATTATAAATTTTATAATATAATGATGTATTATGAATCATATTTTCAAAATTAAATATTATAATAATGAAATATTAATTTAAATATAAATGAAACTTAATTTAGAAATGTCCTAGTAAATTCTTTATAACTTTCAGAATTTTTACCACACCATAAAAATTGTTATTTTTAAATTAATAGAAATTTTAATATTTAAATAATTAAATTGTTATATTTATAGAATTATTTTTAAAAAATATCCTTTATATTTGAAATCAAAACATCTAATTATGTTAGGTTGGATTTATGAGAATTTTAGAAAATAATATATTTTCATATATTGCAAAAAAATATAGTGTTGTGATTTAGATATATTTAATGAGTACATAATTATGTAACAATTTTATAATAAATTAATAAAAAAATAAAATATCTAAAATATGTTATTTTATTACTATGATAATTTTTAATATATTTTAATCAATTTTAAAAAACTATTCATGGATTTCCAATGATCAAAATGAACATTTAATTTTGAAAAACATTATTTTTGGATTCTTTATTTTTAAATTAAAAATTATGTATTTAAAGTCGTTTTATGTTTTTTATTAATGAATTATAGAATTTGACCCATATTTCCAAAACAATGAGAAAAAACTATTGTTTATCAATTGTATTTTTATATTCCACAACATACATTTGGAAAACCTATATTTGGAAAAATATTAATCACATCCCCCACATTTTCTTTAAATACCAACCCATTTAACCCTTTATGTACTCTCCCAATCCATCATCCATGTTGTGATAGATATGACAGGTCTAAGCATACCATGGTGAATAATATTGGTAATTTTAATTTGTGACACCATAGTGTATAAACATGTTTATTTTATTAAGAATGTCTAATTAAAAAGTTCTAGCCACATTTTCATATTATTATTCATGTTATTATTATTCAGATGTGACTCTTGTTCATGCCTAATTGTAATTTATCTTATTCTTATTGATATTTTCCTTGATCGAATGTTAAATATCTATCTTTTTCATTTAAATATTGGGATCAACGATCACCCCTTTCGTTTTATGTATGCCCCCATGATATGATATGCAGAAAAATTAACCTAGATATAATCTATGAATATTTATATCAAGTCAATTTAGAATAGTGTTTAATTTTTTCATATATTATATAATGTATTAGCATGAAACTAGGCATTAAAAAATCCTCTGTTTTAATTTTATATAATTATAAGTTAGGTAAAAAAAGGTGGGATTCCATAATGGAAAATGCATTACATTAAGAACTAATGTATGTATGAAAATAATGAAAAATATTGAATGATATTGTTTCATCAAATTATATATGTAATTTTATATATTCTAAACTATAAAAAATATATCTATCCCTACGAAAATTATATAAATAAATAATGAGAATTTCCTAGTTAAAAAATCTTCATGATGAACCATGATGGCTAAGAAGAAATTTAATAAAAAGGTGTAGAAGGTGATCTACTCCTCTATTGAGGAAAATTTTGCAGCCGGGTATCAAGGAAGAAAGGGAGTGAGACATGCATATTAGAAATTAAAGGGAGAGAACCAAGATATATTAGAGTCACTTAATGAAAATGACGAATGATATAAAATGATTAATTTTTTTCATTATATGGGTGTTGATGAAGAATATTGAAGGGGAATAAAAATTAAGAAAGAGTGTGGGTACCACATATATAGAAAAACTAATAAAATTAGAAATTACTATGGGATAAGAAGAATATATTTAGTTTTAGTTGTAGAATTTTAGTGAGTAGATATAATTTATAGATATTGGAAATGTGATTTTCAGTAATATTTTAGTAATAAGAGTTATTTAGGATAAACATATAGTAAAATAAAACTTCAAGGAAGGTGATAAGTTCATATAGAAGTATTATCAACATGTAAAGATTTTTTATTGATATAAAGAAGGATTATGTATGTATCAATTGAATATAATTTGTTAGAATATGTTCAACTAGTGGGACTCATGTAATTCATATGATAATATTGTCACTGTGTATCCAAATATGGACATTATTATCATAGGTTTGATGTGAAACAATATATAGAAGTTGGGTGGGTTGTTAGAAATTATTGAACATTTTATGACATAGTTTGGGTGTTTTAAGAAATATTATATTGATTTTTAGAGTGATTAAGTAGAATTTTTGATTTCTATGAACAACCAATCATAGAAATTAAATTTTATCCAAAATTGATCAATACTAAGAAAATATGCAATGTTAATACTTTTAATTATATTTTATAATTTTCTTTTTATTTCACCTTAATGGGTTATATTTGAAAATATTCATTATCAAGAATTGTAAAAAATATTTTCCATAAAATTGGTATAATGTTAATGTATAAATTTTTATTTATAAAATACATTAAATGATTCACCACCTCTTATGATTCTAAAAAAATTATAAGGAGAATTTCAATAGGTATGATATTATAGGTTCTCCCGGATTGAATCAAATCATTTCTTGCATTCATATTTATATAATTTTTTATATTGTTTTTATTTAATTTTGATGGTGAGATTATTAATATGATTAAATATTCCCCAATTGAAATTCAAAAGTAATTATATGATTTGGGATATAACATTAAAAATAGATATATAAGTTAAGTAATTATTTTCAAGAAAAGAAATTAATATTGACCTAGTAGTAGATAAATCAGAATAATGTTTTAAGTTCAAATATGTTGAATTTATTGATAAATATCATTATATGATGATATTATATTCTATAGATAAAAGAAAGATAATTAATTAATCTAAATTTTTTTTCTAATTCTACAGATATTATATATATTTTTTGAAGTAGGTTTCTACTGATATAGAAATATATAGTGTCGATTTTATCAAGGATATATTTAATAAAAAACATATTAGAAGAATAATCTTTTTCAATAGAAAAAAATAAGATTAACTGGGAAGAGGTCCAAAAATATCAACATAATTCATACAAATAAGATGCATTATAGAAAAATTTCCATGATTAAGAATGTTTGGGAAGAGGTTGAAAAATAACTTTTTTTCCCTAAGAAGATGCCATTAACAATATTATTATAGAGTTGGATTTAGTGTTGTATAATCATGAAGTGATGAAATATGGAACTACTCAAGCTTTACTGATGATATTTTGCGACACAAAAAGACTTTATAGGAATATTTTTAACTCTAAAATTCTTAATTTAACACATAGTATAGAAAAATACACTCTAAGAACATGAAAAAATTACAACTCATTTGATAAAAACTATGTAAGATTTAATTTTTTATTGAAAGTTATTAATAGAAAACTCTTTATATGTGAACATATTTTTATGAAGAAATTTTTTTAGAGACCAACCATAACATCAATGATATATAGGATAATTTCGCAAAATTTCAGTTCTTCAATTCGAGTAAAAAAATATCATTATTTTATATAATGATATGATGGTAGTAAATATCAACATAATTCATAAATTAATATAATGATAATTATTCATAATGTTTGAAATAAATGATTGAAAGGGATTAATATATCGAATGTGGTTACATAGAGGATGTTATTTCTGTAGAAGGAATATTCATATATCAACTGATATAGGAATAATATAACATAGTTTTTATGTTATTATAGACATAATGAGAGTTGAATCATAAATAAATAAAAAATATATGATATTAGTATTATTTAAAAATTTAAAAACCTGAGTAAACATATTGAATTGAGTTATTCTAGTAAACTTCGTAGAATATTATTCTAAAATAACATCAATATCTGGGATAACCTTTTGAATGAATTTACTACCCATGGATATTATATTTCAAACTATGATGTATAAAAAACATATTTATTACATTAATTCAGGAAAAAATGTCCTTATTTATTGAAAAAAATAAAAATGGAATAATATACAAAAATATATGGCCCATTAAAAAGTCCAACATCCATTAGAGAACATTAAAATAACTATGACAATGAATGTGCGGAATAATCAAAAAATCATTCTCATGTTTAATGATCCCACTCAGTATGTCACTAGTTAAAAGAATTTAGATCATATATTATCAGTTTTATCTCATAACCTAGAATTGTATCATATTTAGAGAGACCTATGATTTGTAATTTTTTTAACATCTATAGGGGTTAACATGTGTCATATTTTCCTTGAAATTTGCTGCTACACTAGTTTTACTTCTAACTGACCACCAATAAATAAATCACATGGGTTTTTTCTTCATAATATATAGATTATCCATATGATACATTAAAAACATCAAGATGAAATTTCATTATCTAGAGTCCTTAAAAAAATCAATTGTTCATATCCACTATATAAAAAAATTGAATTCTCCTTTTTAAAAACCATGGTTCACAAAAATGTTCAAGAATAAATTATGAAAAATCATTCACAAAAACGTATGAGACATCAAAAATATGAAAAATGTTCTATTTGAATATATCATCATTAATTCTAACCACCTTTGAGAACATATTGTGTTCAATATCTCCATAAATTCTAAAAAATAATTCTAAGACTGAATGTTGTCTTAAGCATTATTGGGGGATGAAATATATGAAATTCTTTTGTAGGATTCATCTTTCTGACCCCCATGTAATGATAAAACAATCTATCTTCCAACATATTATGAATGGATCTAAATTTCATATATATGGGTATTTTTGTGAGTGAATATTAAGATTCCTATTATGATCAATGACAATATGACAATAACAAAACTATAGTTTTCCCCTAAATTCATTCCTGAGATCCTTAAGTAGTTTTATTAACATGGTAAACCTTATTCACATAGCCCTAATAAAAAACAACACTATATCCATTAATAATTGGTAAAATTACTATTATATAAATATATCCAATTGAACACCACTAAAATTTATCATAAAATACAAATATGTTTGATTTCATGTATAACACGTAATGTTGATCCTTAAGAGAACTTTGATGTAATAAAATTATTATTTTAATGTAACCATTATGACCTAGATATTAAATTTTCAATATGAATTGGAAAAAACACTTAATCAAAAATATGTATACTGGTTTTATATAATTCATTCTTATTGATTAATGAAAAATAAATATTTCATATTTTTTAGTACAATGATTTTATTCTTATCAAATATGTTTTCAATAAATACATTATATATATATTTCTTTTCATAATCACTATATTTAATTTAAAAAAAATTAATACAAATTAATCAGGTAATTTTATATTTTTATAATTAATAATGTCACATTTAACAAACATGTAATTTCATCTATTTATTGGAAATATTTATTTTTTATTAAATAGGGAAAAATAATGATACTTGGTTCGCAATAATTCTAAATATGAATTCAATTAATTTATATGTACCAATATATTTTCAATATTTTATTAAATAAAAATACACATACCCCAAATAGAAAAAAAAACTAATTACATAAGAATTAACATTGTAATTGATTTTGGTTTATGACTATTTTGGGACAAAATATTTATATTTCTATAAACAATTTTTCCCTTAAATATTCACATTTTATTTTAATTTATTTTAAAAAAAATACAAAAAAAATGTATTATGAAAATAATATTACTTATTTTCAAATTTCTAAGAAAAATTGTTTTTATTTTTATACAATATGAGGACTAACCATGTAAAAGATTTTCACCTTAGAAAAGGGTAAACCAATTAATAACTTTTAAATTCTTTGTGTTATGGATTTAAAAATATATCGTCCTTTTATTATATTTTATGATTTTAGTTTCACAATAAAAATATAAAATTTATTTATATGGAAACATGGTGTCAATGTTACTTGATAATGACCTATATACGATTTTATATGATAAATATAGTAAACATTACATTCTATTTCATTCCATTAATCTAACATATTATAATAGGGATAATAAAATCAAAAACAATAAAAAAAATTATTCTAAATTTGAATAAATTTTTGATGATAATAAATTATAGTAAAAATATTATATATAGTATAATTTCCTAATGATCATTCTCAATAAAGATTGGGTTCTTGTAAAATAAGTATAAAAATACTTGAAAATATTTTTATAAACATTAAAAGAAATTTGTTTTTTATATATTGGTGATTTATAAAAGTTTTATTTTTCAAAATAATTTTTACGCAATGGAAAATGATTTTATAATTCAATACATTATAATTTAAATTAATTTAGTCAAAATTAAATTAATAGTTTAAAGAAAAACATAAAATTTTTATATT
Organism: Viscum album; assembly: GCA_963277665.1. Lineage (NCBI taxonomy): Eukaryota > Viridiplantae > Streptophyta > Magnoliopsida > Santalales > Viscaceae > Viscum > Viscum album. Next base: position 494,342,378 of record OY728151.1, on the reverse strand, counting down.
TAATTATACACTTTTAAATGATTTAATTGTCAAAAAATAGAAATGATGGTATAAGGAATTGTTATTTCTCTGAAATCCCATCCCTGCATTATTTTAGAGATTCTTTTAATCTTATAATTAATTTTATGATTGTAATGGGAAATATTTTATTCATCCACTTTTATATACAAAAACGATAACTGAAGGGGTTTAATTTTTTTGGTTTTAAATGATACCAAAACATGTATATTTTTCATTGATTATTATATATAGAATTTACTAAATTTTTTTCAAAATCCATGTATATTCAGTATAATATTAATTTCAAAATGATTAAATTATATTTATTTCTATTATTATTTACAAGGATGTCCTTTATACTCATATAAAAGGAAACCTCTTAAATACCTATATTCAAAATGTTCAACCAATCAATTCAATCTATGATTTACCATGATAGATTACTTTCTTTTCGATCCCTTCAACTGTTATAAAATTTAATTCACCTATGAATTTCATAAAAATTCTTAAGCATCCAAGTAAATGTGGTATCTCTAAGTAGAGGTAATAATTTTACCCTATTAAATAAACATTCATTTCTTCATCAACATACTTTTAATAATATTTATCCACACAAAAAATTATCTTAATCATTATAAATATTCTGAGATTATATAATGATTATAAAATCAATTTTAATCCTTTAGATCAAATGGGATACAACCATATTGCTCAAGAGTACATGTAGAATGCGACCTCCAAAAAGAGATATGATTTGTATTCCATCACTATCAATAATTATTCATTAATATTATGGATTTATTGTTAACTTTTTATATGTATGATGTTTTTTAAAATTTGTGATCTTATATACCTTCATTCCACCCCATATATTTTTAAATATGACCTCCACCAAGTATAGGTGTACACTACCACCTATATGATCTTATGTGATTCATTTATTAGTTCATCTTCCCATAGATGGTTGTGAAGTTATATGATATAAACAGATACTATAATAAACAAATTATAATGACTTTGTATTGGTGAATGATTATTTAACTTTCTTCATTAAATTCATTAGAAAGTGGAAACATCACATGTTTGTTTGTATGTAATACTATTTAAAAAAATTATATTTGTAATTTGTCATGATGGATTAATGAAAAAGTATCAAATATATAACTAACTGAAACATACATGAAAAATGCAATATATTTCACCAGATATAGTAAACATAATTGATATTTATTAATAAATGGGACATATGATGTTATGTTTAATTTGTATATGGAATTATACGTATGAATATTCTCTAATAAATTATCTATAATAAAAAATATTTATTAAACAGGATGATAAAATCAAATATGAATCATGTCGAATATAAGGTATGTATTATTTCTCTCAATTTTACTTCATCGTGACATATGCTATATATTACACCAATCATTTTTTACAGGGTGTAAATACAAAAAACAATTAAATATAATATTATCAATTCATCATTATTCATGGTATTTGATGTTTAGAGTCATGTTTTCTCTCTAATTGTGATCTCATTGAAAATGTATTACAGAGAAAGGGATTTCTCAACACAATTTCCTTATATAGAAAATAATTCCATTTTAAATACATGTTTTATTTAGAGTTATATATTATCATAAACATGGATGTAGTTAAAAATCAATCTAATAAATTTAATATGCTTTACAAATCAATATCATGAACATATATTCAACATCATTTTATCTCCAAAGTGGTTGATGTCATAATATATTTTCCTTCAATTCCATTTTCAAATTGTTTTTATTTTAAAATCAATATTATCCAACTCCTTGTTCATTAAAAGTTTAATGAATGTTAATATTTATGTTTTAAATATGGTTAAAGATAATTTTTAATTTAAATATTATCATTTTTTTCATTTTTTAAATTGATTCTTATCAAAAAATTACCATTAAAATCACTTCTCAATTTTTACAAAATATTAAAAAGAATGTTCTATTATAATGTATATGGAATAAAACAAGTTCCTCCCAACATTTTATGATCATATAATATAATAATAATTTGTTTATTAACATTTTTATTTTATCTATAAATTATTTATAAATATATTATGGAAATTTATATGTAAAATATTATTAAAATAAAAAGAAATTTTTGTTCTGTTTTTATAAAAAAAAATTATTGTTATTTCGGAGTATTTTGCATTATAACAACTACTTTATTTAATGATGTCTATTATTGGGTATGTACTATAATTAAAAAATCCATAGTATTCTTATTCATGACTTATGGTCATGATTTTATTTTTTTGAGTGAGGAATATAATGAAATATTATATGAATGTTTCAAATATGTATATTTTATTGATCATTTATTTTATTTATTAATAAAACCATCTAAATGATAAATTTATTAGATATAATAAATTAATATAGGTGTTCATTATATTGGCTAGAAGCATCACTAGGTCCAATGAGATAAACTATCTTTGGTTTTTGGTATGTCGATTCAAGAATATTAATGATGTCATATCATAAATCCTTTGAAAAATTTTATATAATGGCCTGGGACATGGCCTTATATGAAATATTATTATATATTTCATTCTAAATTTTATAATTATAAATTTTTTTTTCATCCACGTTATTATTTATTCTTCTATATCACCCATTGATATATTACTCTTTTTATGATATTTGATATATGATATAATTGACTATTTTTTTATCTCAATCATATTATTAAATAATTATTTATCATATGATGTATTATGTTGTGAACATCGTCATACTCATAATATAATATGATCGATTATTATATATTCTATTAATAGGATACCATGAACAGAATTTTTATTGTTTTTTGGTATATACTAATAGAAATGATAATGTAACAACTTGAATAATAGGTTGTAATTTTTGTTTTGAAATGTAATCTAATAATCCAATATTTATCTTGTTTGTTATGAATAAACTATTAAATCAATCAGGAATCTCGATCATGTATCATTTTGAAATATAGTAAGAGAACCCTTGGTTCATAGTTTCCAAAGTCATAATTTTATATCATACTTACCATTTTCTTCCGAAAAGATTACACAAAAAATATCATATCTTCCATGGATCAATATCAATAGAAAAATCATCTTACAAAAAACCCATAAATGAATTGTCATTACATAATCAGAACAGTATATCATCTAATCCATTATATTATCATATGTTCCATTATGTATCCACCAATAAACCTTAGTTGATTATATTGCATGAAAAAACTCAAAACACACAATGTAAAGGAAAATATACACAATGTTTATATAATTTAATAAATTAATCTACTTGATGAAAAATCATAAGATATTATTTTCCTACATTAGAAATAGACTTCTGAATATGTGTCAGAGCCATTAGAATGTGTGAATTTTTTGGTATGGGGGATGTGGAAGGTAAACATCCAGTCATTTTCAATGCTATAATGACATTCAAAATGTGTTCCATCTGTGACAAGGCTAATTATATACCTTTACTATAATTTTTTAATTTATCCTGCAATATTTTATTCAAAATCAAGTGATAATTATTTCTAATACATTTATAAAATATACTCTCATATAATTCAATATAGGTAATTTATTATCACAAATGTCTTAATTTAACCCCATAAAAAATAATGTAATTATTTTTCCATCATCCTTTTTCTTATAGTATAAATAATGATTTAATTCAGAAACTGTGAGTCATTAATCATATAGGTATTTAAAAAACATTTGATTCAAAAATAGAGATGTATTATTCAAGACCCAGATAAATATATTCATCTTATAATATGATATCCCATTTTAATAAATTTCATTAATGTTGTATTAAATCTATTGATATATTCAAATACCTCAGGGAAATATTTTTCTTAACATCCATCATCTCCATCTATAAATTATTATTGGAAAAAGTAATCACAATCATCTAGATATTAGTTAATTGGTGAAATTTTTTAAAAACTACACATATTAAATTCTAACCTTTTGTTTAATAACATTCCTAGTAGTCGTCATTTTTTATCTCAAATATAAATTATATTATTCATTGAGATGGATTTTTTTGTTTTTTATAGATCCTGTTCTAAATATATTTTTATCTAGTTCTTTTTTTTAATTTAACTTTAAGGAAGTAATTTCCTATTTATTCAAAAAAAAATATAGAACATTCAGTCACTACGGGATTCTAAATCTTCTATAAATTCTTGATCAATAACCAATAATAAAATAAAAATTTTCATATCATCACCAAACCCCTAAACGTGTTTCCTAATTTTAGTTAATATATTCAATTGGTTTGGTGTTTATAAAAAACATAGTTAAATTATTATTTATAGACCATTATATATGTTTCTTTATCTAGTTCCAACACCTTCTTAACATTTTGTTCATTTATCTACATTCCATTAAAAAATATTTTTTCTTGTCAATTTATAAACAAACAATTTATTTTTTTTAATATAATATTATACCATGTTTATATCATTTTTTAATGGTTTACCATTTATTAAAATATATGATATTTAAATGATTTTCTCCATATCATCATCCCAAAAATGATATCCAATGTTATCACAACTACTCCAAAAAGAAAATACACATTGTATTTAGAATCCACCCTATATATGTTTCTGGTAGTAAAGTTAATATATGAAATTGATCATAAAACATTGAGGGTGTAAAAATATAGTTTTTTACTATAGAAATTTTCAATATGACATTCTTATCCTATAGCTAAATATGGGCTTTTTTAGTCATGTATACCACCTAATTATATATTCTACCAAAATTTCCATTAGTGGTTTGGAACAAATACTTTTACTAATTGATGTATAATACATATTATTATTTAGAATTTCATGTAAACCATTTTTTAATGATTTTAAAGGAACTAAAATATCATTATATATGTCCTTATTCAGAAATAATTTTTAGATGTTTCATCCAGTGCATAATAAAACAATGTATAATCGGTTGCACTTCATCTTCCAATAACACTTTATTTTTGCAAATAAATTCCACTATATTAATACAAAAAATTCATTACATTTATTATTTAAGAATTAGAATCAAACCGTGATATTTCAATCATAAAAAATCATAACAATGATTAATGATCCTCTATTGTAATCCATTGGCACCATCCCAAATCAATGGAATATATATGTGAAATATTTATATTCCTTGGCTTTTATCTATCTAAATTAAAGGAAAACTTCTTATATTTCACCAATAAATTTTTTTCGGATATTTATAAATCCATTTGATAGTATTTAACTCTCCCATTTTCTATTATATCATTTATATTCATGTCCCTAACGTGTTCAAATTTAAATTTCAATAATTACAAATATATTTTTGTAATGATTTTGACCATCCTAACCTCATATTTTTTTTCTAGTCATGTATATGGTATTAATATTCCCCACGTGAGTATTTATCTTGGATGATTTGTTTTTTTATAAAACCCTTTCATGAAAATGTTTTTGATACATAATCCTTAAAATTTTCAAATTATTTTATGTTACATATGAAAGAATAGAATATTTATAATATCATCCACCTTCAGTGAAAATTCATTGCTAATCCAAATATTAACATTTTCTCTTTTAACTATCTCTATAGATTCGCTATTTACCATATGAACCCTTTATAATCTTTTGTATATATAATACACTATGAATCCTTCCTAACTTGTTTAATAAAGTTATGCACCATATAAAATGACCACGTACTCTTATTGAATATTCACTCTCAGCAACAAATTTTTTTTAGATTTTTACAGAGTAATTGAATTTGTGCTTCTTTAAGATGGATAGATTCCATTATACTCCTTCAGATAATGTTTTTAATAGTCCTTTTATATTGATTACCATCTCTATATTCCAACATAGAGATAATTTTTGGAGGTTTCATGAAGTTTATTTGTACCATAACTTCCAATTCAGAATCAAAATTTGAATTTCATAAAAAAACAATATATACCACTCGATTTTAATTTATTATTTTTACACTATATTATTTTAAATTTATAGATGTCAATATAGATGAATAATTTCTATCAAATAATCTATAAAATTATTATTCATTAATTTGTGATAGGTAATGTTTATGTTAAAATCAGTTAAATGGTATAGGGATAGTATTATATTTGACAGTCTTAAGATGAATAATCACTCCACCATAAATTATTTTTTGGGTGTTGTCAGTTTCTCATACATTATATCCATTGAAAACATAACATGTATAATTTTATATCTTGAATATTAAAATCATAATTTCATTTAGGATTCATCCTTATAATGGTCAGATTATTCCAGTTCATATTCTCCCATTTCAAAATTTCATTTTTCTTGTAAAAAACTCTTAAAAATCTAGTACCCTATATTTCAGTATAATTATATATTATAAATACATCAATCTGAGGAAATATTATGTACAATCATACAGGTTTATCTATATATTTAAATAATATGAATCAATTTTAAATACATCTAATGAAAATAATACAAGGATATAAAGTGGGTACAATTGAACAAAACACTCTAGTATCCCATTACAGGAGAAAAAACAAAAACATATATCATAATGATAACTCTAAAAAAACCAATTTTATAATTTCATCCATTTGAAAGTGGTTATATCCACCATGAATTTATATTCATGAACTGGGATTTATAACAAACCCAATAACCCCAAATAATCATTCAAAATACATTTCATAGAATTAAAAAAAAATATAATGATAACATATAAATAAGTGGTTTAGAAATATTCCCACATACATTAGATAACACTATAATATATTTTAGAAATAGTATTACAAGGGAATAAAAACATTACTCTTCACTGCACCCCATAATTTTATATAACTTTATGATTAATATAGGTCTTAAGTTTCAAATAATATATTATCAACTAGTAGAAATAGATTATTTAGAGGTGTCAAATAAACATACTAAATCCACCACACTACGAGAATGTTATTTTTCTGTACATTATGAATGTAACCATTAAAACATTTTTACACATTCATAATGCCCACTGGTAACTATTGACCATTTGTGCAACCCAACTACCCAAGTTTTTATTTTTCTATATTAAACATAAAATCCAATCAATATAACTTTTTTAGATTCATTCTATAATAGACTATGTCCAAAACCACTGTATGGAAAACTCATTCCTAAAAAGAACTTCCACAAAATTGATGAATGGTAGATATTATCAAATACCCATTCGAGAAACTTATTATTGAAAACTGATGAGACATAATCAAAATAATAGATATATTTACAGAATTGATTTGAACTCTTGGTATTTTTTATGACTAATATAAAATTTTATTTATTTAAAAGAATGTTTCTTTTAACTGGAAAATAACACCAATTTTTTCACTAATATTATAACACTCCAATAATACAAAAATTTAGTTTCAATAGAATAAATAACATCTATAATGTAGATTTTTTCATTAAATATGACATATGAATTGATCTCTTTGAATAAGATAGTAAATAAAGAGATAGAGGATGTCAAAATAAATAAAATATTATTCAATTATAGTAGAAGAGTTTATAGTATGTTTATAACCCCAAATTTTCAAATATAAATATCACATCATTTTCATTGAATATTAAATAAATTTCATAAAACTATTCTTGGGCACTATAATAGTTTAGTGTATTTAGAGAATTTATAGAAAATATTATTATTTCTCAATATAGCTTAATTATATACCACAAGATTCATCTCAAATTTTAATCATCTTAGTAATACCTGTTTTAAAACACTCTTTGTGACATGATAAAGAAATCATAAGAAATGGTCAGATCAAATACTCAGTAATTTTTACCATAAGAGACATAAATATATGAATATATAATACAATAAGAAAAATATATATGTATGTGATCATGAAAATAATAGTTGAAGCTCATAACCAATCTAACATATATTATAAAGACGAATCATGTGATAAATCATTACCATTCAATAAAACATAGCACATTACAGTAGGAAATCATTATAAATATATCATGAACGATAATCTAATGTTCTAAAAGTGTGTCTCATTCATAAATATAAGAAACCATTTAATATCTCATTGTTTACTACCATGACAGTCTGTATAGTGGATCAAGTCTTACTATATGATTTTAATGGTGGATTAGGACACATCTATTTTCCATAGTTGATGAGGACCCACATGCTTCCCATATTAGATCAATCTCATCATCAGGTTTCTGATTTTAATCTCATTATATAATTTAATACGCAAATAATTAGTGTTAAATTTATGTCTTACCAATCATATAATGAAAATCTTACTCATGTATGACAAAATATCATAAAAAATTCATCACATCATCACATCATAACCCTTAAAAAGAATTTTTGTTTTATAAAAAAATTTATAATTCATATTAGCAAAAGAAGTTAAAAAATTCAGATTCATAATCATTTATTAAATTTCAAAATTAACCTTCCATAAATGAATAATTATGTTATCATATTATCTAATATCTAGTAAAGAATAAGTAGCATCACAATATGTCATCATAGATGGAATATGGTTTCAAAATATCACATGGAATATTTCATAAGTAATATATATTTAAAATATAATAAAAACACTATTTTAAACCCATAAAATTATCAAAATAATTTTCCTTTAATATACGCCTGGATTTTTAAAAACAAATCACTATATTTTTTAAAAACACTATATTATGAAAAAGAAACATTCCATTTTTAAAATAAAAAATTTTATTGAATGTTTTGGAAATAAATTACATTAATAAAATAACATAAAATAATAAATTAGTATCCAAAAATTTATTTTTTCATGATGTCAGGAAATCACAATCATACAATACATGATAAAACATTGATTCTTTTAAAAAAAAATTAAAATTGTGAAAATAATTATTTGGACAATGAAATAATGTTTCCCTATTAAAAATGTTGTGAAATGTAAAACATGGGTAAAAATAAAATTAATATAACCATTGTATATTGTTGGATAATTTAGGAAAACATTTCTTCTAAATTAGGATAAGGGAATCAAAGTCATTTTCAATTGATGATAGAAATAATGATGATTTTTATTGAATTTTTTTTAATATTAAGAACATAAATAGAAAAAAAACAATGATAAAACATGTATTCCCATGACATAACCAGTGAAATAGATTTTAAATATGTGTCTTAAAAGATGTATCATAATATTTCATCATATAAATCATAAACATATGCAATCTTGACAAAAGATGAGATTGTATCATGAAAACCTAACCTAAATGGAAAAATTGAAATTTAAATCACATGAATGAATAAAATTATATTAAAGATAAAAATAAAGGACTGTAATTAAATTCAATTTATTAACCATTAATGGGGAATATATACAACTAAAAAAATATTATTTGGGCATAACACATCATATATCCCACAGAATTAAAATTGATTAAAAAAACTCTTACCGCTTTTATATCTTATGAACTGTGAATACCATGAAAGATAAATCACTAAATGGAAATTTAACATCTAATAATTTTTTGGATAATAATGTAAAAAAACATTAATTGGTAGTATATAAACCCTATAAAATAAATAGTTGGTAAGAATGGCATGTGACTCAAATAACTAAAAATTTGAGACCAAGATCTCTTTATTTAATTATAAACTTTCATTGTACATGTTTGAACCTCATATATAAAAATAGAAGAATTTTATAAATCAATATCAAAACCATATATATATATAATACCATATATGAATTTATGATGTCATTTTTGTAGGTTCTAGGTACAATGGAAGTGTGTGATGGGAATTTCTAAATAGTACTTTTTTCTATAATCGATGATCTATCAATGACCTATACAATGATGAAAGTAGTGATACACATAATTAAATCAATAAAATAGGCAAAAAAAATTTATTATAGAATCATTATAGAGGATAATCACATATTATTAATAATTAATTTAGATATGAAATGAATATATTTAAGGAATTATTTATTCATTGATAAATCTGGTAAAAGATCTTCAGTCCATGGTCATTTCATTATAGAAACAAACTGTATATTTCCTCAAGTGGTTATCTATACATGTTCCCCAAATATCTATATGTCACCGAGAGGATATCCCTGATATATCATAATTGATTCTTGTGCTTACGTTGTCTACCTTTGACCGCTTAATGAACCGCTTCCACATTGTTCTATTTGATCTGGTGGAGGAGGATAACTCTCCATTCATGGGAGCATTCTTTTAGATGGGATACCTCTATGATTGAGAAGAATATCAATGATTTTTGTTGATAAAAAATTAAACGAATATTATGTATTTTTCGAAAAAAATAATTGGGTATTTATATTTCATGGTTTAATATAAAATAATTTCAAATGATCCTGTTATTTTTTATTTAATCCTAGAAAACCCCATGTTAAATAATATTAATAATTTTATTATCTCTCAATATAAACATTTCGTGAGAGTTTTATTTAAATATTATTGAAATAAAAAAATTATTTATTATTCCAATACCAGATCATTAAACTCAGTCCTCCATTCATACATAATATTTATCATACCTTGAACAAATAATATTTATTTATTAAATAAATAAATATTATGTTCACTAAATAGAAAATAAATATTTTATAAATATTCTTCACACAATATATTTTTTAGAATAAATACTAATATATTTAATGTGATCAAGAATACATGAATTATTAAAAATCTTTCAACATGTCTATTAAAAAATAACTAATTAAAATTTAACTAAGATTCTTGATACATATAGTGTGTGACTAACATGGCCTCCTTCTCTATGGAAATTGGAAAATCATCCAAGAGTCTAAGGTCAAAATCTAAGAGAAAATGACATAGAACCCAATGGTAAATAAGTTAATTCTAAAATTACTTGTTATATCATATTGCCACTTACTATGTAATTTAATCCAATTATATCGATATCTCTTGAAAAGCTGTTTTCATGCTGGTGACATCAACCTGTGGCTTGATGTCTGTTTCTTTGATTTCCAAGAAAATTAACTTTCTCTTAGAGAATCATAGCCATTGATTTATTTAATCTATATCATTTCCATCAGAGGCCCTAAGATATAAATATCGTCTAAAAAAGAAAGTGGATAATTCATTTCTCGCTTTATTTATTAATGTAATATTACTCGTGATGCAGCCAACATTGCCTACTTCATCATGAATATCTATTTTCACAGTTTATATCAATAAATCTATGTACAGAACTACTAGTACTCATTAAAAAAAATCTTAATGTCTATGGGCCAATACACATGACCATATATAGGAACCTATAATGACTCATATACATGTGGATTTCATACGGTTAGGTCTCATTCTCATAATATTTTACATGATTTTACCTTGGGAGTACACCATGAGAAGGTGACTCGAATTTCTATGAGTCTCTACCCCTAGTTGACTATATCATTTGTTTCATAAAATGATATCATCCAGATATAGAACGTTTATTCAAGAATAGTGTCATAGAAATGTTGTGTTCTGATCATATCATAGAACTTCTATGACATTTTAGTGTGACATATATTCTTAAGAAATTATCACATACTATGTCACATAGGTGAATAATCATGATGTGATAATTATTTTATTAACATTAAATATTGTGAATACATGTTTATCATAAATTACACATATGTTGGTTTTAGGGAACCATCTCCAAAAGACTCCAACATTCACTAGTGACAACTTTAAAAACCTTTTTTCCACTTAATATCACATGATACTCATGTTTTTAATGAGAAATTACATTGTCCACAAGGTCCTCCATATTCTCTTCCATCGGTACTCGGCTTACTGAAACATTACATATATGAAAAAAATCTCTTTTGAGGTCATATATTTAGATTATGTGTTTTTCCATTGTTGTGACCATGTCACTGCTTTAATATCCACCACTCTAGTTTTATAAAAATACAATCTGATAGTGTCTTTAATTCAAAGGAACCCATCATACTCATGGAAAAAATTCAGAATCCCAATGAATTCCTTGGATTAATCAAAATCCTTTATATACTCAAACTCCACATTATAATCAATTAAAAATAAAATAATTGAACTCTTATTGTACACATATCCTATATTTAAATAGAAAAAATATACTGATTCTGAATTTAGGTCATTCAGATCTATCTAAAAACTAGAATCAGTATAAACCATGATGACCAGCATGATATTTCTTCTATACACTATGAACATATCCTTAGTTCTGCTCAGATACATAATAATAGCTTTAATAGTAGTCCAATGTAGTTTTCCAGGATCATCTAGATATCTTCAAACCTTGTTAAATACATAGGCAACAACAAGTCTTGTATATATCATGTAATTCGTGATTAATCCTATCTCTAATGTGTATGAGATCATTCTCATTCCCTCTTTTCCTTTCTAATTATGGGGTCACATTTTCTATGAAATATGTAATCCATTTGGCACTAGAACCAATCCTCCCTTTAATTGTTCTATAATAATTACCTTTAGTTTGTGTTCTACATTTGTTCTCTTACTTAGTCCCAGTATCTTCTTGGATTTATCATGAATGATCATGATCCCTATAATGTAGGATGATTCACCTATGTATTTTATGGTGAAATACATGTTTATCCATTCAGTAACTGATTGTAGGACTATTATGATATTTTAAATAAGTAATATGTTATCAAAATATACTATGAGGATAATTATCACATTACCACTAAAAATATTGTAAATACAAGACTCAAATTCATTCTTATTGAATCCAAATACTTTTATGGCCTCATCAATTTGAATGTTCTATCACCATGATGTTTTCTTCAATGCATAAAGGGATCTCTGCAATATGAAATTCATTTTTTAATCACCTGTAGTAACAATCCATTAAGGTTTTTTCATAAATAAATCATTTCTAAGGATCCCATTAAGGAATGAAATTTTGAAATAAATTTTACAAATATAGTATTCATGGTACGATTTTATATAAAGTAGAATTATAAATACTTTAAACATGTAAACTGGAAAAAAGGATTCATCATAGTCAAATCATTTATACTATATAAAATATTTATCCACTATCCTTGATTTTAAATTATTTACATTACCTTACATGTCCAGTTTTCTCATGAACACCGATTTTCATTCAACATGATTTACATCTGCTGGTGGATCAACATGAAAAAAAATTGTTCCGATACATGGAATAAATTTCAAAATTCATTGATTCCTTCCATCTTGTTGCATATGAGATTTCAATTTCTTAATTGTAGGATATATGTTCATAGTTTTCATCCAAAAATGAGTCACCATCCTCAGGGAGTGGAGAACCATATCTTTCATGTTTCGTGAACTCTCTCTCGCACATATGAAATACTTTTTTTCAAACTAAATATTCTCTAGGGACCTATGGAATCTATTATTGTTTCAAAATTTGAGTATCTTGAGCATCAACGTCATAGATTTCAATCTTTCACCCACTATCCTTTCTGAGTATGATATCCCTCTCATGAAATATGAATTTTCTATTGGCATTCACATTTTTCTTTGAGGGTTTTTAGGTAATATCACCTTGTTTCCTTCACAGACCCTATAAAGAAACAGATTGTACGATGAGGTTCTATTTTCGTGAATGATAAGGCCTTAAAAAATTATACACATCCCCATAAACTTGTATGTGAAATTATGGGAGTCTTTCCACTCCATATCTCGAAATTAAATTCCATTTTCTGCATAAGTAGGAAATCAGTTTAATGGGTATGCCTCAGTTTTTAATACATATCCCCAAATATAAAACGACTGATCTTCATGACTAAACATTAACCTTACCATATATTTAATTTTACGATTCATCATTTCACTAACATTATTCCACTATGGTTTATAAGATTTTGTGAGTTGAGCTGGAATGTGAAACTCCCATAGAAAGCTGATGAACTCTTGGTTGTGATATTTATGACCACAATACTATCAAATATTCATTACCTTCATAACAAGTTTTTTTATCATCTTATTTAATGAATTCGATGAATTTATCAAATGAATCATACTTATACCTCATCATGAAGATCTTACAGTATCTGATCTTGTCATCAGTAAAAGTAATGAAGTAAGAATATAAACCTCAACCTTCTACTAGAAATTATCCACACAAATATAATTGTACCTGTAACACCCCAGGTAAATAAAGAATATTAAATCTTTATATTTATCACTATTTGTGAATAAAATATTAATATTACTTTAAAGGGGACGTTATCCTCAATGGCGTACCCAATACGCAACAACGAGTTTCTTGGAAATCTTACGTTACACTCTAATAATAAAATAATATTATTTTAAATGGTAGTTAACACCTAGCCATTGTAATGGAGGGAATGAAGAGAACTAACTACAGAATGATTATATATGTTTGTTAAATATTTTTACTCTTTACAATAAATGTTAGAGGATTAAAAATTCGAATGAATCTAATTTTAAGCGTAAACATTCTAATATTCTTTAAAAGGTTGAGTAACCGCCTTTTGATGGTGAACCTCTTTTAAATCCACTTTTTGACAATTTTATGTGTTATATTTGACTAAATAAAATTCTTCTTTAGAATGGGACATGAAAATTTACTTTGTGTAAATTTTTGGTATTTTTCCGAAAAAGTTCAATTTTTAATGAATAGTGAAAAAATGTTGTATTTTAATTCCAAAGCACTTTTTAATCTAATTTATTTATATGATTAGATTATCTTTTTAATTGGATTTAAAGTGAAATTAGAATATATTTTTACCATTTAATCTAATATTGGTCATTGGAATGAATTTCACTTTGAAATCGGACTTATACTAGTGTCAATCTTTTGATACATTTTGTTTCATAAAAACACACTATTAGTTTTGACAGCGGGAATTAATTAATAAATAAATTAATGCAACTTATATGTTATTAATTTTGTAAAATATACATCATTTTTTAATTCATAATATCAAATATATCTTAGGGTTAATGTTTAGTAATTTTCTGAAAAACATCAATTTTTTATGAATAGTGAAACCACTAAGTGGTACTTATAAAAACTGATTTTCTGTTTAAATGAAATTTTGCCATCTTTGTGTTTTTAATTTCAATAATCCGACATATATGGTTTTCATTAAGAAGTAAATTGTGGTTCAATGGGATTAAAATATTTTTTTGTTGAATAGTAACTTCTTATGTTTTTAATCGCGATTAGAGGTAATTAGTGTAGTTTAATGTAAGAATAATGTTTTAATAAAATTAAATGACCTAGACACATGTCCTACCCTAATTTTATGAGTCATGGACAACCAATAAAATACATGGGTCAACATGGGGACCCCATGGAGCCACTTTGGTTGGAAAATTATATAAATACCTTTTTATTTAATGTTAAAATTAAAATGACACAAACATGAGTTGTTTAACTAAAACAATTTTTACATGGAGTTATACAAGTCATATTTTTGACTATAAATATTCATTGGAAAGATAAAATGATTTTATACATCATAGTAGTTTTTTTATAATTTTTATACATTAAATAAATTAAATTATTTATGATATCATGATGATGCAGCAATGACCTCATTATTTAATGATTTAAATAAAATGGAAAGATAATGTAAAATCTAAGACCTACACATGTAGAAAACCTATTTGATGGGTGGATTTCGAATCCTTATCACCTTATCCTCGAAACCAATCAATGTGGGACCATTAAAATCCGAAACTCATTTTAAAATAAAGTAACGTTTCTTTACTTTCCAAGAGTGCCCCTCCTCTCCTCTTATAAAAGGCCCCCACCTCTACCTCCTTACCGATACTTCCAAAGCCTTTGTCTTAGAGAAACCCAGCACATATTGTCTCTCAAAATCCTTCTCTAACTCCTTGAATCCTCACTTTGGGCAGAAGTCTTCCCAAGGAAGCCTTTGAGCTCAAACCAAAGGGAGTTACCCAATTTTAAGGTAATGTCTTCACTTGAGTCCTTTTGTTTTATTTTGCTTCTCCAACCCCCTAAACTCTTTTTATTCATTTATTTTGTAACAAATCCAGTATCTTCGATATACTAGGATGTTTTTATAATAATAATTCGAGCTACACTTACACACACCTACATCAAATGGTTAAAGAACATACTGTTTCTGTGGATGGCGAATTTCTGCCTCACGAAACGATGATTGTTCAACACTCATATAACACCTTAAAAGGTGGACATTAAGATGTCACTATATTTATATATGATATATAATATGTTTATGTTTTAGTTAAGCTTCTTTATTTTCCTTTTTTGGCATACCATTATGGTTTCCATTGTGGGTAAACACGATAATTTCATTTTAGGAAGTGCGGACTACTGCCCCCTAAAAGTGATTTGATTCGTTAATGTCATGTGTGGGATGTATAAAGGATGTATTTAAAGTTATTATATATGATGTATGTTACATATAAATTATGATAATAATTGTGCAATTAAAATATACATACCTCTCATATAGTTTTTATTCCATTAATATGACATATAAATGAATGTAGCGTTCATGCGTACGTACGGCTTACCGTCTCCATGAACGGTGCATTTCATTTATTACCTCTAAATGATTATGTAATATTATAAATACATGTATATTCTGGATATATATGATATATATGATATACAAATCAGGAATAACATTCTGGATATAATGAACCTTTGACCACATGAACAACATGTAATTGTAAGAAGTCCACTTTTGACTTAAGAACCAAATATCGACAAAACAATCATTATTAACATAAATGATTACAAAATGTTTATAACATTGAAATAAGTGATATTAATGGAATAATGAACTTGAAAAATGTTATTAAGAAAGTAGAAATTTACTCATGTTTATTATTTAGGATGTTAAAGAACGATCGAGTCAAGTCGGACCCGAGGTAAGGGATCCTACTCCTCTCTTTCTTTTTAAGTACACTCTTTTATGTCATTCCTTTTAAGCTCGTCTTTATTTTTATTCGGATGTTATTTTATATTAGTACTACTGTACTTCTTATTTTAATATGATGAGAGACCCTATTTTCTCTCATCAATCCATTTTGGAAGTTTTGAGTGGCGCTGTTAGGCTGCCGAATTTTCGTAAGAGATCTAACCTCTCTCTTTTTAAGTACTCTCCTTTATGTTACTTATTTTAAGATCCTCTTTGTTATGATGGGGGATGTTATTTTATATTCCTCTTTCTTTAAATTTTATTGTAATATTATTAGAGACCCTATTTGATCTCATCAATCCATTTTTTAGAAGTTTTAAGTGGCGCCGTTAGGCTGCTGAGTTTTCTTAAGGGATTTTTCATCTCACTTTTATTCCCGTGGGATTTGTGCTACATTTTCCACAATTTCTGTTGAGTGGTGTATGTACTGCCCATTATTTTACTCATTGGGTAATATAATTTCATTTATGAGTATTTAAATTAATGGTGTATTGTCTTTCTTTCACGGGGTGTATGTTTCGAAAGTAACCCAAGTCGGTAAGGGAACCATTCACCCTCCTCTTTGTAAAAAGACTTCTTTTGTTATGTCTTTTAATTCACATACTATTATGTTGGGATATGTTCCTATATTTCCTTATTGATGTAAATTTTATGTCCAAGTGATGAGATACCCTTTTTATCTCTCATCAACTCTTTTTTCTGAATTTTAAAGTGACGCCGTTAGGCTGTCGAATTTTTGAAAAGGAACTTCATAACCCAATTTTGATTCTTTGGGATAAACTTGTACTCCTTGAATATTTCATTATATAAATATGTTTGAATGTCCTCTGATTGTTTTACACTTAATATCCACTTCTTTTTGTTATATTCATCTGTCACACAAAATTATGTAACTAATTTATCCTTAATCCAAAGATACCGTCTTTGTATGGGACTTCGTCTCAATCTCCTTTCATTGAGGCATATTTTGTTTTATACACAACTTTCTATTAGACGGTGTATACACCCCTTTGACTTTTACATTTATTCAAAAGCAATCTTTTTCTACGAAGCATTTACTAAACGACAAAAGGGAATGTTTTTGTCATACGTATGCGGCGACAACGACTTCTCCGCCGCCGTGACCATTATTTGAGTTTCGGCTTCCTCTACAAGCCATACCTTCTTTTCAAAAGAAAAATAAATACCATGTTTTACTTTTCTTTTATTTTGGTATTGAAAATGGTTTTCATAATGTTTTTATATCAACGTGTTGTATTGATATCCTGTTATTGAAAGGTGGAAATGTTATGTTTCCTTTATGCGTGTTTTATGTGATAAGATTATATTATGGTTCTTGGGCATTATTATGAAGACGGGTGGTTCCGTGATAAAAAAAGGGCGGGTGAGCCCAATATAGCTCTCCAATGCATTGGGTAATGCAAAGGAGTGAAACATTAAGGTTTCTCCAAATAGATTTAGGAAATATACTGTGGTGGGTATTCCAAACATAACCAAGAGGGTTACTCCTTACGTAAGAATGTTATGAATGCCTCAAGTTACCTTTACGTCTTATGATTTCTATGATTTATTCATGATTTTATGAGGTATGTTAAAGTGCTTATGTTTTATGAGTAAAGTATGATTTCATTATTATGTATACATGTACTCATGTTTCATTTTCGTATTTTTATATCCCTTACTGAGCTTTTTATGCTAATCCCATGTCTTTGAAATGTTTTTCACATGTCAAGGGAATGGTACATGATATGATGATAGTGTCAAGTAAGTGTCAAGAAATAATCCATGTTTTATTTAAATTATGTTTCCGTTGATTGGAAAAATGAATACTATCTTTTATATAACCACTTTGTTTAAATGTGAAATGTAATGCATGTTTTATGATCTAATTCTCTAAAACTCTAAACCTTAAAAGATCCTCAATGTGTAATCTTGTAATAACTCAAGATTAAGTAAGGTTTAAGGCTGGGGCCTTATATGTAAATACCCGGAAATTTCAAGGAAAATTTTTTCTTAATTTTCTTTGAAATTTTACAAGAACGCAGATTCTGACAGCGCCTGATTCCGAGGCCCGGTGTGCCCGGAATTAATTTCCGAAGTTTGGCTCGGGTACGTTCAGTGAACGAGCGAGCGGGAATTTCTATCTTTTGAACCGGTGCTCGGAATTGAAATCTGATTGCACCGATGAACTCGCAACGCCGGTAATTGCTTAAGAGAACCTTTACCGTGGTTGCATTTGTGCGGGAGGAGAAGTTAATTTTTGGGGTTTAATTAAAAAAGTGAATAAAATTGTTAAATCAAATTTTAACAATGTTAAGTGGTTATCTTCTCCCATGGGATGTTAGTGGTGGTCCCACATCCATCCAACTTCCCATGTGTAGATATTTGAAAGGGTGGGGCCCACACGAACCCCCCCCCCCCCCCTCCACCTTTTCAAATTCCTTAAACTCCCTAACCCTCTTAACCCCTCACATTCCAACTCCACATTAACTCACATTCTTTAATATTTGACAACTTGATTAATTAATGAGGTGAGTTAAGTATGGTTTATTTGAATTTCAATCTTTTGAAATTCTTGCCAACACTTTGCAATTAATTAATAAACCAACTTAATTAATTATTTTGAGTGTTTGAATTCTTTTGAATTCATTTTGCCAACATTAAAAAGAGAGATTATATTCTTCTTTTTGGGTTGGCATAAACCTTCTGGGGAGAACTAAGGAGAGGAGAAGAACTCTTGGAAGATCACCAACCTCTCGAGGAAGAACGTTCCACGTTTCCGAAGAATGTGAAGCAACACCTCCGACCATCTTCAACCGGAGTAAGGAAGGGAAGCACCGCCACCTTCAAAGTATACAGAGGGTGACGTCTCGGCTCGACTTCACCGAGCTCTTCTCCCACCAACCTAGACGGAACGACGCCCGACCTCCGCGACCCTTGTCTTCCGCGGGTCGTTGAAGAACTCCGTTCTTGAAGCCGGGGTAGGGGAATTTTATTTTGGAATTCTATTATCTTTTGAGAAAAGAACGACGAGCGCGGACCAACCAATACCGGTTTGATCCGCGGATCGTCCGATCAAGCGGTTGATGATTGAGGGTTTTTTTATTTAATTGTTCGTGAATACAAACTTGGTGATGATCATAGTTTAAAACCCTTTTTATTGTCGAATAACGCGAGGGGGGGGGGGGTCGGACCGCACAAACACGACCGACCCTCCTCCTTTGTTTTTCGTGTTGGTTTCTTGAGGATGATACGAGAAAACGTGGTGTCGTCGCACCACGCGATTTATTACGGAAGATACACGCGGCGCCGTCTCGCCGCGCCGTGGAAAGAAATCCAAGAATGCGACGTCGTCGTGTCATGTCAAAGAAAGTCAAAGGTGCCGCGACCGGAGCGGGGCCACGGCAGAGGGAAGCGATGTCGTCGCATCGCGCCGAACAGCATTGGCCGCGGCCCATTCCGGACCGCGGCGGAGCAAGATGACCGACGGCCGGCACCGGGCCGCCGGTGTCGGCGAAGGAAGGACCGGCCGTCGCCGGTCCTTGCTGGCGAAACCGGCCGGCCAGTGCGGGGTGCCCGAGCAGTGGAGACCGGGGGAATTAATTTCCCCCGGCCGGGTCTCAAAAGCGGCCCCAATTAAGGTGCCGCAGTTCTCAAAGGGGAGGGGGGCTTTGCCCCCCGCATGCGGCACCCGAACGGTGCCCAGGTCGCGCCGCCGTGCCGGTCCGCACCGCCGCTCCGGACCACGCCGCCGCGTCGGACCGCGCCGCCGCGTCGGGCCGGGTTTTTTGAGCCGGGCCGGGTCGTCGGGCCGGGTTGCCGCTCGGGGTGGGTCGACCCGGTTTGGCGGACCCATGGGGGGGGGGGGGGTCGGACCGGGTCAGCCCGGGCCCAAACCCCCAATTTCGGACCACTTTTGGTCAAATTCCCGTATCTTGGCTACGGGCCTCCAAACGACTCGCCGTCAGCGGCAACGCGATCCTTGGATCAAGACAGTCGTTTCGGTATACTATACTCAAGATGCACCTTCCTTTTCGGGAGCCTACGTGGTTAAAACTCCATAGTTAAGCGTGTTTGGCCTAGAGTAGTGATCAGGATGGGTGACCTCCTGGGAAGTTTCCCAGGGTGGGTGTGAGACGGAAAGGCCAATAACTAACAGACCGGGCGTCCGATTTACACGCCGTCTGTTTCGTTGATTTCCTCTTGATGAGACGGATCTCTTGGCATACTCCGCCAGAGGTTTCGACGCAGGTGGAGTGCAGTCGGGTTGGTTTTGCCTTAAAAACCAACTGGGCCCCTGGAACGAAAAAGCCAATAACTCTCAGACCGGGCGTCCGATTGACGCGCCGTCTGTTGCGTTGAGTTCCTGTTGACGATACGGAACTTTTGTCATTCTCCGCCCGAGATTTGGATGCAGATGGATAGTGGTCGGGTTGGATCGCACAGAAATCCAACCGGGCCCCTGGAACGGAAAAGCTGATACCTTTTTGACAGAACGTCTGTTTGATGAACCGTCAGCGGCGTTGGTGATCTCGTTGAGAAACGGCCCCTATGAGTATACCCTATGAGAGTTCGGGGTACAGTTGAGATACGGCCGGGTTTGGTTCGCTCACGAAACCAACCGGGCCCCTGGGGTGAAAAGGCTAATAACTCACAGACCGGGCATCTGATTGACGTGCCGTCTGTTGTGTTGAGACCCCTTTGACGAGGCGGTCCATTGAGATACTTCTTCGTGGGACTTTGACATACTTGGAGTATCGACCTGTAGCTCATGGAGCGGACCCTCCCAGTGACGAGCGTGCAGAGTACGGAGACCGTGTAACTGGCTGGGACCTGACCACTGCTTGACTTACTCGACTTGGAGTGAGTCGACTAGCCCAGTGCACGGAGCACTACTTTCTGAGGTGCAGACCCATGGCGGACGGAGCACAACCTGTGTGACAGTGCAGACCCACGGTACTCGTCCGGAGAGTACCTCAGAAGGCTACTAGGGGGTGTGCTCTAATGTGTTTGGGTGACATACCTCGGTGGGAAGCACTGCTGTGTCTGGGTGGCTGACCCGCGGTACTCGGAAGGAGGAGTACTTCAGTAGTCTTAGGTTAGTGAGAAGTACCTCGGAGTCGTGACAGGACCACTGTACACTCTAGAGACGGATCTCTTCAGCAGTTACGGTTTCGATAATGAAAATTCTGGTTTGAGCTGAGACTTTTGACCTTGTGTTTACCTCATGATTGAGATGGGTCACTTGTTAACTTAGGTATATGTATGGGCATATACCTGGGTAGTGGTTATCCGTTGACTTCACAATCCTTGTGTTTCTTCATGATTGAGATGGATTACTTGATAACTTAGGTATATGTATGGGCATATACCAAAGTAGAGGTTATCTGTTGAGATTTTCTTTGTGGTTGTCCTTATTGGTTTAGTGAGACCTTGAGGGTCTCGGGGTCCCTACTGAGTATCGTTATACTCACCCCTGCACGGGCTATGCCCGTACCTCATTTTGTTGGTTGCAGACGACGGGCAGTGCTGACGGAGGCCGAGTGTTCGAGGACTGGACGGTACCCAGAGATGGACTACACGACGAGTCAGTACCCGGAGCTGGACTACACGACGTGAAGACTCACTGAGGAGGTTGACGGACGAGAGCATGGAGGAGGCTATCTGTACCTACCCTTCAGGTAGGATCCATGGTGGACGACCAGGAGTTGCGCTATCTGTACCTACACTTTAGGTAGGGTCCGAGGAGGACGACCCAGTAGTTGCTTCCTTCTTCCAGCCGTTTGTCTTTTTGCGGTTGTACTTTGTTTGGTTGTAGTCGTACTTTCTTTTGGGTTTGTATTCTGGCCCATTTACTTTTCAGCTTTTCTTTTGTACTTAGTGTTTTTCTTCCGCTTGTACTCTATGGTGCTTATTTTCTTTTATAAAGGCAATGCCTTCCCAGTTATCGGGATTTTTCGCCTTTGGTGCTAGTCGCCAGCCCCTGGCCTATGGAAGGCGGGCTTGGGGTAGTCACGGCACGGGCCCCGAGGACGGGTCGTGACAAATTGGTATCAGAGGAGTTCGGTTCTAAAGCAGAACTTATGAATCTGACTTTTTCTTTCTGTGAAGCAATAGTGTTAAGAGTACCGAGTGTGGATTTCAGTTCAGGGAGTCCAGTGTTGGTGCGGGCGGCCGACGTATCCATACACCAGGACCCTGACAACTGATTTCCGACTTTGTGCACGAAAACACTGATTGCGTGTGTGTTTTTAAAGGTTTTCCCTTAAAACATCTCAAACCAGGTCAGCTCACAAGGTATAAACGTTTGACCGTGTCACGATGTTTCTTTCAGGATGCCTTTTCACGGACGACCAGCTAGAGCCCAGAGGGATGTGTGTGCTGACAGCCTATCGAGCGACGAGGCTTCGGTGTAGGGCCCTCTTGTAGTTGAGGCACCAGCGGTACTACCATACGTTGGTCCACCGATGCCACCAGCCCTAGCAGTAGGTGATGCACGACGCTTGAGCGCGCTGCACGAGTTCCAGCGCCAGAGGCCACCCAGGTTCCAGGGAGAGACGGACCCGCAGGTGGCTAAGGTTTGGATGGAGGCTGTGGTGAGAGTCTTCAGGCTAGTGGGGACGCCGGTAGACTTCATGGTGATCTTTGCTACCAGCCTCCTACAGGCAGCAGCAGGCAGGTGGTAGAGCCACTTGTTCCAGTTTTGTGATGAGATTAACTTCGCATGGGAAGACTTCAAGACCTTTTTCAGGGTGGAGTTTGTGCCAGTATCTCTACACCCCGAGCGTGTACAGGAGCATCTGCCTTTTTAGCATGTTTTTCGATCAGTAGTCGAGTCATCTGTGGGCAGTAGACAGATGATGCAGAGGTCCAGGAGGACCAGACTAGCAGTTGGACGATCTTGGGTTTTAGGACCGGTGGTGTGGGGCACACGGGGTGGAAACAGAGCTAGGAGAGCATCATGAGGTGGTGTACATCCTATAATGGTACAACCACCCGCCTTAGTTATTCCCTCCAGTCTCAGGGAGATAGAGGGCGGAGGAAGAGTGTGGCTGCATACGGTCAAGGAGTGTGACCCAATGGCTCTAGAAATGATTCAATGGATAGTCTGTGTCCACTACTAGCTGATATAGTAATGGACGTCGATATGAATCATTCCTTGCTTTCACAAATTTTGTTCCAAACCTAGAGTTTCCGGTAAGCCATGGACTTGACCCTCACGTCTGGAGATACCTTGGGAGGAGACTCGATGATCACACTTGCGCCGATGGTGTGGTCAGACCCTCGAGGTGAGAGTTCCGGTTGGAATCTCTTGGTGACAGTGTCGAGGACTTAAGACGTTAGTTTGAGTATGGAATGGGCAATAACTGTTCATACTCAAATTGACGGTTTTAGGAAAACGTCGGGATGGGTTTTCCTTAGTCGGCGAAAAGGAAACCCTAGGCAGCACGGGATAAACTCTTTCACAGGAGGGTGAGACCGATCACTCTTGGGTCGGTCAACCTTACCCTCGTAGCGGAAGTCATTTCGAGTTCCAGTTCTAACAGAAAATGGAGACCTCTGGAGTTTGAGGATGAAGATCACGTCCTTATACGGGACTCACCTCGATGAGGTTTACGGAGAAGTGGCCAAGGCGGCAAGTTTTCTCCAAGGTTCAGCGGACCTTCTTAGGTCCTCAGCTGGGTAGGCGGGGTGGTTTACCGCTTGACCCATTCACCGCAGTTGCACCAGGTGCACGATGACTTCCACGTATCTCAACTGAGGAGATACATGCTCGACCCTTCGCATATCATCGACCATGAGGAGCTGGACGATGGTGATAGGGCGACAAGCACGGAGGTTCCAGTGGGGATCGAGGATCAACAGGGGTGGTCCTACGGGTACGATCGATTCCTCGGGTGCACTTTCTTTGGCAGTACAGAACCTCCAGGTAAGCACATGGGAGCGGAAGGCTCAGATGCGTGCTCTGTACCGCTTTTGTGACCCTAGTTTGTGTTGAAGCTTTACGGGGACGTAAAGCCCTGAGGTGGGAGTAATGTAGAGACCCGGAAATTTCAAGGAAAATTTTTTCTTAATTTTCTTTGGAATTTTACAAGAACGCAGCTTCTGACAGCGCCTGATTCTGAGGCTCGGTGTGGTCGGAATTAATTTCCAAATTTTGGCTTGGGTGCGTTCAGTGAACGAGCGAGCGGGAATTTCTATCTTGTGAACCGGTGCTCGGAATTGAAATCTGATTGCACCGATAAACTCGCAACGCTGGTAATCACTTAAGAGAACCTTTACCGTGGTTGCGTTTGGCGGGAGGAGAAGTTAATTTTAGGGGTTTAATTAAAAAAGTGAATAAAATTGTTAAATCAAATTTTAACAATGTTAAGTGGTTAACTTCTCCCATTGGAAGTTGGTGGTGGGCCCACATCCATCCAACTTCCCGTGTGTAGATATTTGAAAGGGTGGGGCCCACACGAACCCCCCCCCCCCACCTTTTCAAATTCCTTAAACTCCCTAACCCTCTTAACCCCTCACATTCCAACTCCCCATTAACTCACATTCTTTAATATTTGACAACTTGATTAATTAATGAGGTGAGTTAAGTATGGTTTATTTGAATTTCAATCTTTTGAAATTCTTGCCAACACTTTGCAATTAATTAATTAAACCAACTTAATTAATTATTTTGAGTGTTTGAATAATTTTGAATTCATTTTGCAACATTAAAAAGAGAGATTATATTCTTCTTTTTGGGTTGGCATAAACCTTGTGGGGAGAACTAAGGAGAGGAGAAGAACTCTTGGAAGATCACCAACCTCTCGTGGAAGAACATTCCACGTTTCCGAAGAACATGAAGCAACACCTCCGACCATCTTCAACCGGAGTAAGGAAGGGAAGCACCGCCGCCTTCAAAGTATACAGAGGGTGACGTCTCGGCTCGACTTCACCGAGCTCTTCTCCCACCAACCTAGACGGAACGACGCCCGACCTCCGCGACGCTTGTCTTCCGCGGGTCGTTGAAGAACTCCATTCTTGAAGCCGATGTAGGGGAATTTTATTTTGGAATTCTCTTATCTTTTGAGAAAAGAACGACGAGCGCGGACCAACCAATACTGGGTTGATCCGCGGATCATCCGATCAAGCGGTTGATGATTGAGGGTTTTTATTTATTTAATTGTTTGTGAATACAAACTTGGTGATGATCATAGTTTAAAACCCTTTTTGTTGTCGAATAACGCGAGGGGGGGTCAGACCGCACAAACACGGCCGACCCTCCTCCTTTGTTTTTCGTGATGGTTTCTTGAGGATGATACGAGAAAATGTGGTGCCGTCGCACCACGCGATTTATTGCGGAAGATATGTGCGGCACCGTCGCGCCACGTCGTGGAAAGAAATCCAAGAACGCGACGCCGTCGCGTCGCGTCGAAGAAAGTCAAAGGCGCCGCGGCCGGAGCGGGGCCGTGGCGGAGGGAAGCGATGCTGTCGCATTGCGCCGAACGGCATAGGCCACGGCCCGTTTCGGGCCGCGGCGGAGCAAGATAACCGACGACCGGCACCGGGCCGCCGGTGTCAGTGAAGGAAGGACCGGCTGTCGCCGGTCCTTGCTGGCGAAATCGGCCGGCAAGTGCTAGCCGGCCGGGCAGTGGAGACCGGGGGAATTAATTTCCCCCGGTCGGGTCTCAAAAGCGGCCCCAATTAAGGGGTCGCGGTTCTCAAAGGGGAGGGGGGCTTTGCCCCCCGCGCGCGGCACCCGAACGGCGCCCAGGCCGCGCCGCCGTGCCGGTCCGCGCCGCCGTGCCGGTCCGCGCCGCCGTGCCGGTCCGCGCCGCCGTGCCGGTCCGCGCCGCCGTGCCGGTCCGCGCCGCCGTGCCGGTCCGCGCCGCCGTGCCGGTCCGCGCCGCTGTGCCGGTCCGTGCCGCCGCTCCGGACCGCACCGTCGCGCCAGACCGCGCCGCTGCGCCGGCCCACACTGCCGCGCCGGCCGGCGCCGCTGGCCGGGCCATGTTTTCCGAGCTAGGCCGGGTCGTCGGGCCAGGTCGCCGCCCGGGGCGGGTCGACCCGGTTCCGCCGACCCATGGGGGGGTCGGGCCGGGACGGCCCGGGCCCAGACCCCCAGTTTCGGACCACTTTTGGTCAAATGCCCGTATCTTGGGCTACGGGCCTCCAAACGACTCGTCGTCTGCGGCAACGCGATCCTTGGATCGAGACGGTCGTTTCGGTATACTATACTCAAGATGCACCTTCCTGTTCGGGAGCCTACGTGGTTAAAACTCCATAGTTAAGCGTGCTTGTCCTAGAGTAGTGATCAGGATGGGTGACCTCTTGGGAAGTTTCCCAGGGTGGGTGTGAGACGGAAAGGCCAATAACTAACAGACCGGGCGTCTGATTTACGCGCCGTCTGTTTCATTGAATTCCTCTTGATGAGACGGATCTTTTGGCATACTCTGCCTGAGGTTTGGACGCAGGTGGAGTACGGTCGGGTTGGTTTTGCCTTAAAAATCAACCGGGCCCCTGGAATGAAAAATCCAATAACTCTCAGACCGGGCATCTGATTGACGCGCCGTCTATTGCGTTGAGTTCCTGTTGACGATACGGAACTTTTTTCATTCTCCGCCCGAGATTTGGATGCAGATGGATAGTTGGCAGGTTGGATCGCACAGAAATCCAACCGGGCCCCTGGAACGAAAAAGTTAATACCTTTCTGACAGAACGTCCGTTTGACGAACCATCAGCGGCGTTGGTGATCTCGCTGAGAAACGGCCCCTATGAGTACACCCTATGAGAGTTCGGGGTACAGTTGAGATACGGCCGGGTTTGGTTCCCTCATGATACCAACCGGGCCCCTGGGACGAAAAGGCAAATAACTCACAGACCAGGCATCCGATTGACGCGCCGTCTGTTGTGTTGAGACCCCTATGACGAGGCGGTCCTTTGAGATACTTCTTCGTGGGAATTTGACATACTTGGAGTATCGACCCGTAGCTCATGGAGCGGACCCTCCTAGTGACGAGCGTGCAGAGTACGGAGACCGTGTAATTGGCTGAGACCTGAAGACTGCTTGACTGACTCGACTTGGAGTGAGTCGACTAGCCCAGTGGACGGAGCACTACTTTCTGAGGTGCAGACCCATGGTGGACGGAGCACTACCTGTGTGACAGTGCAGACCCGTGGTACTCGTCCGGAGATTACCTCAGCAGGCTACTAGGGGGTGTGCACTACTGTGTTTGGGTCACATACCTCGGCGGGAAGCACTGCTATGTCTGGGTGGCTGACCCGCGGTACTCGACAGGAGGAGTAATTCAGCAGTCTTAGGATAGTGAGTAGTACCTCGGAGTCGTGACAGGACCACTGTACACTCTAGAGATGGATCTCTTCAGCAGTTACGGTTTCGATAATGAAAATCCTGGTTTGAGCTGAGACTTTTGACATTGTGTTTACCTCATGATTGAGATGGGTCACTTGCTACCTTAGGTATATGTATGGGCATATACCTGGGTAGTGGTTATCCATTTATTTCACAATCCTTGTTTTTCCTCATGATTGACATCGGTTACTTGATAACTTAGGTATATGTATGGGCATATACCTAAGTAGAGGTTATCTGTTGAGATTTTCTTTGTGGTTATCCTTGTTGGTTTAGTAAGACCTTGAGGGTCTCGGGGTCCCTACTGAGTATCGTTATACTCACCCCTGCACGGGCTATGCCCGCACCTCATTGTGTTGGTTGCAGACGACGAGCAGTGCTGACGGAGGCCGAGTGTTCGAGGACTGGACGGTACCCAGAGGTTGACTACATGACGAGTTAGTACCCGTAGCTGGACTACACGACGTGACGACTCACTGAGGAGGTTGACGAACGAGAGCGTGGAGGAGGCTATCTGTACCTACCCTTCAGGTAGGATCCATGGTGGACGACCAGGAGCTGCGCTATCTGTACCTACCCTTCAGGTAGGGTCCCAGGAGGATGACCCAGGAGCTGCTTCCTTCTTCCAGCCGTTTGTCTTTTTGCTGTTGTACTTTGTTTAGTTGTAGTCGTACTTTCTTTTGGGTTTGTATTCTGGCCCATTTACTTTTCAGCTTTTCTTTTGTACTTAGTGTTTTTCTTCTGCTTGTACTCTGTGGTGCTTGTTTTCTTTTATAAATTCAATGCCTTCCCAGTTATCAGGATTTTTCGCCTTTGGTGCTAGTCGCCAGCCCCTGGCCTATGGAAGGCGGTCTTGGGGTAGTCACGGCACGGGCCCCGAGGACGGGTCGTGACATTATAGTTGGTATCAAAGGCCGGTTTAGATAAATTTAGAGGTTAGGGTATTCTCTAGGCATAAGTGACTTTACCATAATGGTTAGGATTTCAGAAAGAGTCCTAGTTTTAGATAAAGTGAATGAGTAAGTATATCTTAGTGTTTACCTTCCTCATTAGTACATGATGGTTTTGTTGATATACTCACACTGACATTTCTGTTTTTAGTGAATGGATGGATCTAGCAGGAACTAAAGAGACAACAGGTTTGAAGGAAACTGTGGTGGTTCTCTGATTAAGATACTAGATAAAATGGGGGATTCAATGAGGAAACTCGTGGTTGTTCTAAACTAACTATCAAGGAGTCATGATCAACAACTTGAACCTTGGTATGATCTATAATGCATCATGTACGAGATGACCAATCGATGTGGAAGTTTAGGTAATAATTATAAAGGTAACCATTAGAGTTTATATGATCCTTACTTTTGAGGTAATTATGGGTTATTATATGATATGATGGAAAATGAAAGGTATGAGATAAACTTGAGGTTAAAATATGTTATGATCATTTTTGAAGATTTTATCTTGTTTTGGGGAATTTTTTAAGAATTATATAGTTTTGGAAAAAGGACAACACACAGACCATGTGCCAACCCGTCGCGTGGGACAAAGCTGTGGGAATCGAACCCACAACCAAAGTGCCACTGGTATTTATCGCCTACCACTAGACTACGTGAAGTCCACGGTTAGTTTGGCTAATTCATTTTAGGTAGATGATTTTAGGAATCAAGAGTAAGTTTATTTTGGGTTATCTATGGAAATTATTAACCTATCATCGAGGATATGTGATTAGGTTAATTAATTTTCAATATGAGAATTTAAGAGCAACTGATGTTATTTGGAGATAAAAGTTAATTTTTACCTTGGAAGACTATGTGAATCAATCCATAAAATATTTGGGTTTCAATCTTAGTTTGGTTTACTTTGAATAATTTTATGGGCAAATTGTTTATAAAATTGTCCTCGTTGAACTTTGGGTTTTGTTGGAAAAATTTTGGAGATTATGAATATATTTTATTTTTATAAAGGGTTATCCTTTTCTGGATTATCTGATCTTGTACTAACCATTTTGGTTTTGGTTTTGGTTAAAGTCTAAAGACATGGGATGTATATAGTTTTCTTTTGTGGATTGGGTGATTCTCTAGAAGTTGATTATATTGAACAAGTCTTCCTAAATACTCATCTTTTGAAGAAAATATGGGTTTGAAATATAATAAAAGATGAAAGTCAACATGATAAGTAATTATGTTTCCTTATGAATAAATTCCCCAGTAAAAAAAATTTGTCTATTAACTTTTACTACTGGGGAATCGAATACCATTTAACCCATCACAAGTTTGTGATTTTCTTGTGGTTAACTTTCTCTTAAACATGTTTTCTATCACTCTCCATCATAACATGACCCTATGTTTTCACCTCCATGTACATGTTTTCCTACATGGAATTCTAGTATGGGTTAACACGCGTGACCTCTGTACTTATCATTCTTTATTTTGAAGTGATTGTTTTACCGACTCTTGTTCTGATGTGGGACTTTCAAGGATGTTTCCAAGCCCAATTTTAAAATTGCGAGGACACAATTCCGAAAAGGGGGGAAGGATGTAACACCCCAGGTAAATAAAGAATATGACATCTTTATATTTATCTCTATTTGTGAATAAAATATTAATATTACTTTAAATGTGACGTTATGCTTGATGGAGTACCCAATACGCAACAACGAGTTTCTTGGGAATCTTACGTTACACTCTAATAATAAAATAATATTATTTTAAATGGTAGTTAACGCCTAGCCGTTGTAATGGCAGGAATGAACAGAACTAAATACAAAATTACTATATATATTTGTCAAATGTTTTTACTCGTTACAATAAATTTTAGAGGATTAAAAATGCGAATGAATCCAATTTTAAGCGTAAACATTCTAATATTCTTTAAAAGGTCGATTAACCTCCTTTTGATGGAGAACCTCTTTTAAATCCACTTTTTGACAATTTTATGTGTTATATTTGACTAAATAAAATTATTCTTTATAATCGGGACCTCAAAATTTAATTTCTGTAAATTTTTGGTATTTTTCCGAAAAAGTTCAATTTTTAATGAATAGTGAAAAATGTTGTATTTTAATTCAAATCCTCTTTTTAATATAATTTATTTATATGATTAGATTATCTTTTTAATTGGTTTTAAAGTGAAATTAGAAAATATTTTTACCATTTAATCCAATAGTTGTCCTTTGAATTAATTTCACTTTGAAATCGGACTTAAACTAGTGTCATTCTTTTGATACATTTTGTTTCATAAAAACACGCTATTTGTTTTGACAACGGGAATTAATTATTAAATTAATTAATGAATCTTATATTTTTTTAATTTTGTAAAATAGAAATCATTTTTGAATTCGGAATATCAAATATAGCTTAGGGTGAATTTTTGGTAATTTTCTGATAAACTTCAATTTTTGATGAATAGTGAAACCACTAAGTGGTACTTACAAAAACTGATTTTCCCTTTAAATGAAATTTTGCCATCTTTGTGTTTTGAATTTCAAAAATCTGACATACATGGTTTTAATTAAGAAGTAAAATGTTGTTCAATGGGATTAAAATATTTTTTTGGTGAATAGTAACTTATTAAGTTTTTAATCGCGATTAGAGATAATTAGTGTAGTTTAAGGTAAGAATAATGTATTAATAAAATGAAATGACCTAGATACATGTCCTACCCTCATTGGATGAGTCATGGCCAACCAATAAAATCCATGGGTCAACTTGGGGACCCCATGGAGCCACTTTGGTTGGAAAATGACAGAAATACCTTTTTATTTAATGTTAAAATTAAAATGACACAAACATGAGTTGTTTAACTAAAATAATGTTTACATGGGGTTATACAAGTCAGATTCTTTACTATAAATATTAATTGGAAATATAAAAAGATTTACTACATCATAGTAGTTTTTTTATAATTTTTAGACATTAAATAAATTAAATTATTTATGACATCATGATGATGCAGCGATGACCTCATTATTTAATGATTTAAATAAAATGGAAAGATAATGTAAAATCTAAGACCTACACATGTCCAAAACCTATTGGATGGGTGGATTTAGAACCCTTATCACCTTATCCTAGAAACACATCAATTTTAGACCATTAAAATCCTAAAATCATTTTAAAATAAAGTAACTTTTCTTCACTTTCCAAGAGTGCCCCTCCTCTCCTCTTATAAAAGGCCCCCACCTCTACCTCATTATCACACTTACAAAGCCTTTGGCTCGGCCTACCCCTGACCATTTTGTCTCTCCACATCCCTATATAACTCCTTGAAGCCTCACTATGAGCAGAAGTCTTCCCAAAGAAGCCTTTGAGCTCAAACCAAAGGGAGTTACCCAATTTTAAGGTAATGTCTTCACTTGAGTCCTTTTGTTTTATTTTGCTTCTCCAACCCCATAAACTCTTTTTATTCATTTCTTTTGTAACAACTCCAGTATCTTAAATATACTATGATTTTTTTATAATAATAATTTGAGCTACAATTACACAGACCTACATCAAATGTTTAAAGAACATACTGTTTCATGTGGATGGCGAATTTCTGCCTCACGAAACAATGATTGTTCAACACTCATATAACACCTTAAAAGGTGGGCATTAATATGTCACTATATTTATATATTATATATAATATGTTTATTTTATACATAAGATTCTTTATTTTTCTTTTCTGGCATACCTTTATGGTTTCCATTGTGGGTAAACACGATAATTTCATTTTAGGAAATGTGGACTACCGCCCCCTCAAAGTGATTTGATTCGTTAATGCCATATGTGGGATGTATAAAAGATGTATTTAAAGTTATTATATATGATTTATGTTATATATAAATTATGAATATAATTATGGAATTAAAATATA
The DNA here is from genome assembly GCA_963277665.1 of Viscum album. Lineage (NCBI taxonomy): Eukaryota > Viridiplantae > Streptophyta > Magnoliopsida > Santalales > Viscaceae > Viscum > Viscum album. The sequence continues at coordinate 494,309,123 of OY728151.1, read as the reverse complement.
CATACCTCTCATATAGTTTTAATTCCATTAATATGACATAGAAATGAAAGTAGCGTTCATGCGTACGTACGGCTTACCGTCTCCATGAACGGTGCATTTCATTTCTTACATCTAAATGATTATGTAATATTATAAATACATGTATATTCTGGATATATGTGATATATATTATATCCAAATCATGAGTATCAATCTGGATATAATGAACTTTTGACCACACGAACAACATGTAATTGTAAGAAGTCCACATTCGACTTCAGAACCAAATATCGACAAAACAAAAATTATTAACTTAAATGATTACATAATTTTTATAAAATAGAAATAAGTGATATAAAAGGAATAATGAACATGAAAATGGATCATAAGAAAGTAGAAATTAACTCAAATTTATTATTCAGGACGTTAAATAACGATCGAGTCAAGTCGGACCCGAGGTAAGGGATCCTACTCCTCTCTTTCTTTTTAAGTACACTCTTTTATGTAATTCCTTTTAAGCTCATATCTCATTTGATTGGGATGTTCTTTTATATTAATCCTACTTTACGTTTTATTTTCATATGATGAGAGACCCTATTTTCTCTCATCAATCCATTTTGGATGTTTTGAGTGCCGCCGTTAGGCTGCCGAATTTTCATAAGAGATCTAACTTCTCTCTTTTTATGTACTCTCTATAATGTTACTTATTTTAAGCTCCTCTTTGTTATGATGGGGGATGTTATTTTATATACCTATTTCTATACATTTTATTGTAATATTATTAGATACCCTATTTGATCTCATCAATCCATTTTTTAGAAGATGTATGTGGCGCCGTTAGGCTGCTGAGTTTTCGTAAGGGATTTTTCATCTCACTTTTATTACCATGGGATTTATGCTACATTTGATACAATTTCCTTTGATTGGTGTATGTACTTCCCATTATTTTACTCATTGTGTAATATACTTTCATTTATGAGTATTTCCATCAATGTTGTATTGTCTTTCTTTCACGGGGTGTATGTTTGGAAAGTAACCCAAGTCAGTAAGGGAACCTTTTACCCTAATCTTTTTAAAATACTTCTTTTGTTATGTCTTTGGATTCACATACTATTATGTTGGGATATGTTCTTATATATCCTTATTGACGTAAATTTTATGTCCATGTGATTAGATACCCTTTTTATCTCTCATAAACTTGTTTTTCTGAATTATGAAGTGACGCCGTTGGGCTGTCAAATTTTTGCAAGGGAAATTCATAACCCAATTTTGATTCTTTGGGATAAACATGTAATCCTTGAATATGTTATTATATAAATATGTGTGAATTTCCTATGATTTTTTTACACATAATATCCACTTATATTTGGTGTATTCATTTGTCACACATAATTATGTAACTGATTTATCCTTAATCCAAGGATATCGTCTTTGTATGGGACTTCATCTCAATCTCTTTTCAATGAGGCATATTTTATTTTATGCACAACTTTCTTTTAGACGGTGTATAAACCCCTTTGACTTTTATGTTTATTCAAAAGGAATCTTTTTCTACGAATTATTTACTAAACGACAAAAGGTAATGTTTTTGTCATACATATGCAGCGACAACGACTTCTCTGCTGCCATGACCATTATTTGAGTTTCGGCTTCCTCTACAAGCCATACCTACTTTTTTAAAGAAAAATAAATACCATGTTTTACTTTTCTTTTATTTTGGTATTGAAAATGGTTTTCATAATGTTTTTATATCAATGTGTTGTATTGATATCTTGTTATTGAAAGGTGGAAATGTTATGTTTCTTTTAAACATGTTTTATGTGATATGATTATATTATGGTTCTTGGGAATTGTTATGAAGACGGGTGGTTCCGTGATAAACTAAGGGCGGGTGAGCCCGATATAGCTCTCCAATGCATTTGGTAACGTGAAGGAGTGAAACGTTAAGGTTTCTCCGAAGAGATTTAGGTAATATACTGTGATGGGTATTCCAAACGTAACCAAGAGGGTTACTCCCTACGTAAGAATGTTATGAATGCCTCAAGTTACCTTTATGCCTTATGATTTTTATGATTTATTCATGATTTTATGAGGTATGTTAAAGTGCTTATGTTTTATGGGTAAAGTATGATTTCATTATTATGTATACATGTTCTCATGTTTCATTTCCATATTTTTATATCCCTTACTGAGCTTTTTATGCTCATCCCATGTTTTTGAAATGTTTTTCACAGGTCAAGGGAAGGGTACATGATATGATGATAGTGTCAAGGATGTTTCAAGAAAGAATCCATGTTTTATTATAAATATGTTTCTTTTGATGGGAAAAATTAATACTATCTTTTATGTAACCACTTTGTTTAAATGTGGAATGTAATGCAAGTTTTATAACCTAATTCTCTAAAACTCTAAACCTGAAAAGATCCTCAATGTGTAATCTTGTAATAACTCAAGATTAAGTAAGGTTTAAGGCTGGGCCCTTATAGTACCAATCCTAGAATATCTATAATAAATTCACCCTATCACCATAATCTTGGGTTTGTCATTTTTCCTTGTAAATAGGCATGCCGTATTTCATGTAGTTTAGATCAAAAGAGTAAAATATCTATGTCAAAAAATGTATATCAAAAACTTCCCATTTACATTGCCAATAAGTTGATTCCCAATCTGGGTGTTGTAAGAGTCTTGTAAACAAGATTCATTATCAATTTCTAACATTTGGCTTTTTCAATTTATTTCATTACTACTATTATTTAAATGTGTTATACCATAACATATGTTTTCATTATAAGAAACACCTTTTATTTCCAAATTTAAAAATAATCTCATACGTATCTATGCATGATATAGTTATAATGATTTTGGTAACTATAATTGTACAATAATAATATTTCAAAAAAACATCCACTTTGGCAATGAGAGGCGGTAGTCACCAATGGACAGAGAATCCATCCTCGCACGATTAACAGCTCTCAGATCCACCTCTACAATGAATATATTCATGATTGTACTTGTTTACTACCTTTATTTACTAATTTGGTCCCCAAAATCTATATTTAATACCCAATTTGAATGTATTAAAAGATTACAATCAATAATGAACACACATTTAGCTTCCCATTTCTTCAGGGTGTAGCTGCTCTTCTAGTGGGATGACTTTCCACATGTATAATATACAACATCCTTTTCCTCTACCTGCTTTTGGATATTCTTATTAATGGGAGGAAGATGTTTAGGAACATTTGATTGTATATAAGACATGGGACCCTTTTCCTTAGTCTTATTTTATCTTATTCATGATAAGTACTGTGAATTTTTCACACCCCAAGCCTTTATCCACTTGGAGAATCAAAGTAATACGTTTTGAAAGAATCCTCCCATTATCATAGATATTTAAAATTAAAATAATTATTAATAAGTTCATAGGAAGTGATGAATGTATCATATCATTATAAAAAACATCTGATAATTTAAACCTTATGATGTACAAGAATTCAATTTAGTGAATAATCCTGACTACGTGACACCCAGCTGGTGTAGACTCTCTATGCTTAGTCGCAAATAATGAATTGTAAATCTCTTACATGTCCTATCACACCATATCTTGATAGTGATCTCAAAGGTGAGACATCACGCTTTAGGAATCCATATCCTTATATTTCATTAAAATCTTATTGTATATGGTTAATAGTATAAATCATTGAACATCGGTATCATGATTGAGTAGTTTCTCATAGAGAGATAAATCTTTATCACTTTCCTCATTACAAGGTGGAATCAGAAAAGGTTCTTTAGGGACATACAATTTACTATCATGGAAATGGATGACACATGGGTACCTTTTCCATTCATGGAAATTTGTGTCGATTAGAAGGTCATCCTTCTCATGTATGGATCACATTGATATGTTTTGTTTTCAATTTTTTTTTCTACAAAATAATATAAGATTTATTTTAGTACTTTATCTAATAAAATTTAGAATATTAATTATATCATATATTTATTATTCCCCCAATAATTTTCTAAACCCAATATCCCCCACCATTGGCTTCAGAATATATTATTTATTTGACATTATATGGGAATGTATCCATATTACCTTTCTCATTTCCCAATCATTGTTTGGTCAAGAAACATGGATGTTTTTAGGTAGGAAATGAAAAATTCTAACAGAATTAACTCACTGTTCCTTGTTGTGGTGAGTGGACTTCCAAATCATGGAATCCCTTTTTGGGTTTCCTCAACCATTTCATCTTACATACACTATGACCATATTAGGCAGTCAACCATTGATGTGAAATAAGTACTTCAACCCAAAACATCTTGTTAAAATTTCATAATAATAGGAATCTCCCTAACATGGGTTAGTCAAGTACTTTGAACAATGGTTCAATTACAACTAATGTAATAGAATGCTATACAAACCTCATATATTTAATTGTGGGGATTATATCCCTTTATACAAAATATTAAAATATTATATTTATCACATGCTTTTTAATATAAAGTGGATTTATTAAATTGATTAACCATTTCATTAATAATATTGATGCAAGTAGGCTTATTTTAGTTCTATCTTGGACACATTTTATTTAATTAATTATATGATTATGAAAATACATCTATAATTAAATAAAAATGAACCAGAAAAGAAAAAAATAATGAAGTGGTATGGTCATGAGTTCTTACTTATAGTTAGTTTATCTGATTGTTTATAAACAATCCATTGACCTAGGGGGGAAATACCAGGATCCATTTAAGGTTAGTGTTGCATCTTTTCACCATTCCACCAATTTATCTCCTTAGATTTCTTTCTCCATGTAATGGAGCTTTAACTACCTCCACTGGATTTAGATCTCCATCTATTACGTTTTTCATCCAGTCACACATTGGGGAGGGGAAATGGGTATACATAAAAGGAAAAATAGACATGCACACACTATATAAGGAGTGGAGTGGTTTCAAACAAGTCAGAAATTTATTTTATTAATAAATTAAATATTACCAATCCCATAAAAAAGTTTTGGTATAACACATGATCATCCCCAAGCATGAAATAAATTATAAATTTAATAAAAATAGCATTCAATAATTATTCATTATTAGTAAATTTAAATTATGCTCTAAAAAATTAATTACGATATTTAATTAATCAATAATTTTATATTAATTATCATCCAAAATTCCTTGAGAATATAAAACATTATAATTTTAAAAAAATTAAATAAATTCATTTAAAATTATCTTTTTTAAAAAATTTACCCTAAAGGCAACACGGTGAATATCTGTTTGATTATTCCCAACATGAATTTTACTCATATATAGTTATACTCTTCTGAAATATAGAATACATAAAATATAATGTTATTTCACAATGTTTACTTCATGTATTTATACAAAAATAATATATTTTAGCCACATGTTATGCTTAAATGCACGTACAGTAGAAACATGTAATACAACTCATGCATTATATGTCGATCTAAATATTACACAGATATTAAATAAACATTTATATATTATTGAATATTAAAACCTATCAAATGGAATGTCCAATATTTATGAACACATTCATGTAAATGTCTCATAGTTTACTTAGTAAAACAAATAAATTTTATATCTTCATAACTAGGTAACAATACCCAACATGTAGACCTAATCTACATGACATGTACACCACACATTGCCTATCTATGACACACATCTATAGATGTTGTGTGTAATTTGTGCCATGAAATTATGGGATTACATGTTGTTTCTGATGGGTGTCACACCATTTGAACTTCAAATTACAAGATCACTAGTCGGGTAGGTCATCTATGGAACACACAAACTATATACGACCCAAATGCACTACACTCCATGTACATAGGCTACACGGTGTGTAGCCAGGATCGATGTGACATTAAATTAATGTAAACACATGGTTCATTAAGAGTGTAATTAATGAAATAATCAATTCATAATAATAAATTGACTTCTGAATAAATTTTAATTCACTGATCCTACCTACATGATGTTTAATTACGGTTACACGAAGTGTAGTGTAGTGTTCTCTGGCCAGAATCCATGGCACCTCTGGATGAGTTTCTCAATTTTATTTTAATAATAAAATTACTCCTCTAAATTATATCTATGAATTAATATAGAAAAATAATCTTATCATGTGATTTAAAATAAAATAATGATCAAAATTTAAATGAAAAACTTAATTAAATTTAGTAAATAACTTACAATATAAAAATTTTTAAAAATAATTGGGTGAACACTCTAATACAACATACAAGTTCTTGGAATAGTGGAAGTGTTCCACACATGATTTTTTACATTTACCTTGGTTATAATAAATGATAAATCTGATATTTATGCGATTATGAACACCATGATTCATGAAATTGAATCAAAGAAATAGAAAATGGAAGATTACACTAGAATTGAGAGAGAGAACCATCATATATTTTCTATAATTAATTTAAATATGTAAATAATTATCTTTATAGTATTCCATTTTCATCTATTATCCTTTTTTTAAATTATTAAAATTTGTTTTGGGGTAAGTGGGAACCAAACAATGAGTTCCACTAGTTCTGGCCAAATCCCCAATCCGCATGACAAAACTAGTCCAAAATTCAAAAATAAAACATTCAAATTTCAAAACCGAAATATATAAAAAACACAAATGATTACATCAAAACACGAGCTACCCAAATTGATCCACATTAATTAGGGACCTTGAACCCCACCCACCACCATCATCAAATCATTGTCTTGATATCACATCACATTCACACCCATCACATTTCCACATCATCAAAATTAATCATCCTCATCATCTTATCATTGATAAATATGAAAAAAAATATTCCCATAATCTTTAAGTTGTAGAAACAACTTGTAGATTTCTGCAATAAAAGATCCACACTTGTTCCTTGAATCTCTAGATGTCACCAAAGTGATCTCTAGGTAACAACACGATAGGTCAGTGTGCTTCTTTCAACAACCATTGATCTCTTTGAGAACCACATCAAAAGCATTATCCTGGATAAGATGGATGAGGATTTATCTCTATTCATGGGATCATTCCTAGAAATGGGATAACTCTCTGATTTAGAGGATTATCAATGATTTTTTTACACAAAATACAAAATGAATTATCCCCTTTGGAGAAAACAACTTAATTGAGTATCCATATTACTAGTCTTAAAATAATATTATTTCACTAGTTCTCTTCATTATTTTATTTAATTATAGAGAAACCACATGTATAATAAATATAATAATATTAGTATTTCATGACATGTGCTTAACATGATAATGATAATTATAAAAATATTCAATATTTATTATTCTTCACAGGACTATTAAATTCAGTCTTCCATTCAATCCCAATATTTATCAAGACATGAATAATTTGTATTTATAGAGTAAATAAATATCCCTGCATTAGTAAAAAATAAATAAGTAATTATTATATTAACTAAATATTAATTAAATATTTATTATATATTCCAGTTATAATATATTCAATTGAATAAATAGTTACTGAGTAAATTTGATAATGAATACATGAACGATTATTAAAGAATAATTGAGAATAATATTTATTAAACATGTCAAATAATAAATAATAATATGTAATTTACCTGATAACAAGTTATTGAGTAAATTATATATAGAATACTTATTGAAGAATAATTTCATAACACTTCTTGGTTCTCATCATAGTGTGGAACAGGTAGGTCCTTTTAATGCGATAACTACTTTTAAGACATTACCACATTCTATGTCACCCATGAGATAAATAATGACGTCAAATGTAGTTTATTAATATTAAAAAATTTGAATACATATTTATCCAAAAGTTCATAGATATTGGTTCCAAGGTACCAATGTTACCACTTTTACAACCTAAATATTTTCAATAAAATTTTAAATCATGTTTTGGGAAATTAATGTTTTTTTGTGAATGTACGGATTAGTTATTTTCAATTCCTATTTCTTTGATCATATAAATATTAAATAAAAACATTTTAATAATATATTAACATAAAATACCCTTACTATATATTTATTTATATCAATCTATAAAAGAGATATATATATATATATAATAAAATAAATAATTCTTGGAGATTGTAGAATGTATGTAAGCATGACATGTTTCAATTTTCTCAATGGATGGAATGAAATGATGGAATAAAATATAAGAAGATTCTAGATCCCTTTTTATTTTATATTTATCACATTTAACTATTAAAACTATCATTATTACCATCTATTTAATGTTTAATTGAAGTAAAAATCACATCACTTAATAAGATAGTAGTCAGTCGTACACACTAGAGACATTATCATATTACTAGAGAATAGAAAGTAATCGATTATATGTGATATTATATTTTAATATGAATAATATTATTATAAATATAAAATATAATAATCAATTCCATAATTATATCTAGTAGTTAGAGTGGGTGTGGAAAACAATTACATGAATGAAGTTGGCATGAGATTAATTAAAAATATTGAGATTGGGGAAGATAATTACAGACTATTAGAACAATCCATGTTGGATATATTATTAAATACCTTATGGTGTTTGAGTTGGTTTCCATGTACTAACTATTTATTTTCGTATTATATATGTATTATACAAATTTATTAGTGAAAAATATATATATTATTTCATATTTCTTTATTTTTTATAATGAATCTGATGTAATAATCTCCAAAAGTTAATGCGACATTGATAAAGAAATAATTATTCCCAACTCTGATGAGGACTTTAAAGTTCTATGAAGATATTTATAAATACATTTCATCAGTTGTATGAAATAATATTATGTAACATTTAGTAAACAAAATAAAACGCGTGATTACACATAAGTGGATGATTCTTCTTCTCAGTATGGTATCACTTAGTAATATCCATGAAAAATTATTACAAGAATAGACTAGAAATATATAATTCCACATGTTTTGGTGTCATTATGTAATTCTGTATACAAGAATGTTTAATTATTATTAGTATTGTACGATATCAAAAATTCATGTCATCACCAACAGTCATATATTTTCTGAAAAAACATTCATGAAATTTTTTTGCAGGGAATATGAATGAAGGTTCAGCTATGAATGATATGGTATTGATGGATAAAACATGGATGAATTTTTTTCTTTCTTTTGTATAAAATCTGATATGTCAAACCACATATTGGAATCGTATCATTACTCTAAATTCTTGACAATGATATATTAGCATGTTTATTTCATATAATAAAAGATAGTTGTATAAAAAAATATAGGTCTATAAAATATATATAAAACCATAATGATAAAAAAAAATTAACTAGGGGATTAAATTTAATATTGTTCCTTCATATATAGTTTCAATGATATGAAATAACATTTAATTTATTGTTTTTATAAATCTTTTTATAGATCGTAATCTTGGAATTTAAGTAAAATCACATAATGATAAAAATGTAAACATTATAGGGTCAAACACAATGTGTTTCTGCCTATCCTAATTAGATTCAATTTGAATTTATTTAAAAGAATAAATATTGATCTAAATACCAAGGTTTAATTTTATTTACTTTTTTTCAATAACATTTATTTATTGTTGAGTAAAATATATTTATTTAGATGTTCAAATAATAGAATAGAAATTTGAAAGGACAAACACTATATCCAGTGAAAATTATTAATTAAAAAATCTGTTAAATAATATTAGATATTGGAAATGTAAGAGCTCAACAATAACTAGTAATCAAAATAATATTACTTTGATTATTATTGTGATACATGGGTTTTATTAAAAATCTTAATTTTCATTATTGTTTTCCATTTTATTAAATAATATTTTAACATGAACTTTATCATTATAAATAAATGGTTATTTCTATTGTGTAGGTTTTGAAATTAAAAATTATTTTTTGTGTGAAAAAATTGATTATTTCAGGATTCCTCATTCTTTATCCCTCTCAATTACATGAAACTCAATAGATATTTTTCATGACTGAAGGTTGAGGGATCATAAAAAATGATTCTAGGTAATTGATTCACTATTATTTTATACAGAGATCAATTTTTATTTTTTTGAGATCAATGGAGAACATGTGTATCAATACAAGAGGGATTATTTCCATGGATCCTCATAACACAATGATGGAAATATGAAATAGAATTTTAGATGTTCATTATCCACATCGATGAATGAGACAACAAAATTATAGTTTCTTTATTATGATCTAAATATTGTTATTATGAATATAACATTAAAGATCCCCAATAGTTGTTTGAGGCATTGAAATATTATAATATATTATTATATATCCCCCACAATAACATAATTTTATTTTTTCTAGAACATTCATGGGGTATTAGAGTGGTCATGTTTTGAATGAATTGTTTTTATTTAATTGTTTATTTATGCACAATCCTGGATGAATTATTTTTATTCATTTTTAATCTGATTTTAATTGTCATGTTATCTCAATATCAATCATATTAGACCCATTATTCATTTTATTAAAGGACTAAGATCAGATGAAGTACTACCGGTGATGCCCCCAATAAGTTCCTATTATTATCTGTTTAAACTATATTACAAGTCTTCTATCCAAACATGATGAAATTCACCAATGTGAACTACACATGGATGCGTCGATCGATACATGACATGTTGAGAATTTAGTTACATGTTGTGCATTTATAACACAACACATGTATAACAGGCCAACTTAGAACATGAGATGTTAGATTACACAGTGTGTAGCTGGTGTACATGAAGTGTAGTCATCATATGTTAGAGGCATTAATAGTGAAATATTTGTTCTCATTGTATAATTTCATCCAACATGAGACATAAATTCTACTGAATTTATGATATAAGAATCGTTTTTTGGTGTACACACCATATAGTTCATCATTTTCAACATCTGATACAAAATTTGATCGGTATGGTAAAAATCGTAGACACACAACACAAGAAACACACCACATATAGCTAAAATGTTTATGATATTTTATTCTACTGAGATACATGTCAAAGTCCTAAGTGTGTACCTTGGGACACATCTAGTGGATACAATGTGTGTAGCCGGTATGTACGCACCATAAAGCTTGGTCGGGCCAACAAATCGAATCTATATTAATTAAACCTAGATACTTGGAATCCAAGTTACACTATATGTAGATGTAAAATACACATCATATAGTCGCCCAATTAATAAAACAAATTTAATTACATTAAATTAATATTGTTTTCATAAACGCTTTTTTCGATTACCAACTTATATTTATGAAAATGTAATAAGGGTGGTAAATAATATCAAATGTTCATTTTATTTACTAAAATAAGTAGATAACTATTGCTTCTATCATATATTATCCATTAATTAATTTATTATGGTTATTAAATATAGTAAATTGAATTTCCCTAATATGTATGGTTATTATTGTATGAATTGGTTAATTAATTAGTGTGTGCACATTTATCTCTTTTATAAATAATAAATAAATGAAAGTTATCCATTTAATTTTTATTATATGTTTCATATATAATAGTTCAGGAGGATGAAAATAGATTTTTTATGATTTGGATGTTTTAATTTATTTGATTTAATGTTAATTCATTTATTTATTATTAATATAACTATGAATACTTATGATTCATCCCTCCCTTAATTTTTACGTAATACCTTTGTATTGAATATCATTTATTTAATCCTAGAAAATAAATCCTTTTGTTACACTAATCCACATGTCAGTTATAAATAAATGTTATTAATTGATTATCCCATTGTTCAGAGAGGCAGTTCAACATGGAACAATTATTATACCAACACAAGTGATACACATGTAGACATGTGTAATGATATAGCTCATTCCATGTCATACATAATGATTTATTTCCCCTATCTCATATGATTATTTATTTTAAACTCAATAATTAAACTATTAAATAAGCTAATCATATAATGCTTTTATTATTTACTAATATATACCTATGAATTATTCACTTTTTCAATTAAATGTACTGATATATTAAATTAATGAAAATATGAAAAAAATATAGTATTTAAATAAATTTATTATGAATAAATGTTTTCCCATCATAGTTTGTAAATTATTAATCATACAAATAATTTTAAAAAGGCATGTAATTTACAAAAGAAGATAAATTTATTCATAATAGAAATAAAATACACCAACTAAATATTAGGTACAAAATCTCTTTAAATTATTTGATTTTAAAAAAACTAATAGAACTATGTGATTGATCAACCCTTGACTGGAGATACACTTTTATAGGGGTGGGGGTTTCATGGAGAGTTTAGGTTTAATTAGACAATTTATAAAAAAATATGATTATCCATTCCTATAAATAGTTTAGTTAAGATAATTATTGAAGAATCTAGTCAATAGATTATGTACCTACCAGCCAATAGTTAGAAAATATCATCATATTTGAATACCTTCAAATACCCTGACCAACCCATGTTGGGGGAATGTGAAGAGGAATATGGAATGTGACACCCTAGTTTTAATCTCTATCATATGATTGAGTTCATTGGGTATATTGGTCTTTATTTCAAGTTTCAGAGGTGATAGTGGTTAAATATCTATGTTTATATTTGTCTAGTTTTTTCCCAATGGATGATCTTTAGTTCTTTTGGGATTTCGCAGAAAATATATGGGATACTTGTATTGGAAGTTGCTTATGCATGGTTGGCACAAAATTTGGTAAACCGGAGGCCAAACCCTTATAACATTGAGAAAGGTGGTAGTTTCAATTATAACCTAAAACACAATATGCACACATTTGGTGAAATCATGTGGACTGGGCATGTGGTTGATCTTCTCTTGGGAATTTTATACTACACAGTTGGTGCACATATTGCTGAATCAAGAACCCAAACCGTGCGAGTTTCACAAATCTAAAATTTTACGAAATTCCAACATTTCCCTCATGATTTGTACTAAAAAAACCACTATTAACCCTCTAAATTTTTGTGTTCCCCAAAGGGTATTTCCCATTTATTTTTATTCTCCCACTCCACCTTTATTGGTGTAGATTTATGGATTATTCAATTTTGTGATAGATTTCTCAAGGTTAATCTCTCCTCTCTCCTCCCTCATTAAATTTCATTCATCATGTCTTGAGTTATTCTTCTCATTTATTCATGTTGACCTCAGATTTTTGTTTCTATTGATTTATGTTGTGGTATTTTTGCTTATATGGTTCCTCTTCTTCGATCTTGAATTTTGAAAACCCTCATGGTGTGATTTCAGGTGTGTGTTTTTCAAGTGCCACACAATTGAGGTACGTTTCTTATTCAAATGAAATATTTTACTTATGATTCATTGGTTTCAAGCCTTTCATTTTATATTTGATATTTAATCAGTGCTGTGTGAACCTTGAACTATAAATTTGGTGTGAAAACTGTATTTTTATCCATTATTAAATGTTATATTGAATTGGTTTGTTAAATGTTTCACACCAAGTGTACGATTAAATGTCAGGCTAGATTTATAATGTGTCTTTTGGAAATATAAACCATGGTTAGGGCATGAGAATATATATTTTAAATGAGAAATGATGATTTGGGTTCTTTAAATGGGTATTTAAATGATGTTTTCATTTTAAGAGATATGTGTACTTGGATTTGAATGTGGGATGGAATTTGATGATAAATAATGGCCTTTTGAAAATTTTATACAAAATTTTCATGGGTTGGAAGTGTGATCTGAATATTTTAAGAATAGATTTATATGTAACTTTCCAGTGGCTAATGTTGTGTTTACACCCTTTTTGAATAGTGGAATTGGTTCCTTTAATGTGATGGTTTTATGGACAATGCTTAAAGAGACATTTTTCTATTTTGTGACAATGGTAAAAGTGTTTAACATGAAACCCTAAATAGGCTCGTTCTCATTAATTTTTTATGATTAATGGATGAGATTCAATTTCTATGGAATACTTTTGATCAATTAGTTTAATTTTAGTTCCACGGTACAAACACCATGAGTTCTATTTATTATATGAGTTGATTTCAATCCTTATGGTGACATGGGGTGATAGCAGTTGTTGAATTATTATCATCTATATTTGTGATTGGATACTTATTTGGAATTAGTTTATTCACCCAATATTTCATGATACATGATAACCTGACCTAGAGATAGAATATTTTGAGAATGATTGATTCATTGAAAAGATTATGCACTACTTAGTGGCCCATAGTAGGTGGAGATATTGGGTTTAATACTTTATGATTTTCAACTCAGTTGATCCAAAGATTGGGAGACCGATAGAATTTAGGGTGTCTTGTATTTCATCTTGAAAGGAATACTTCTATATATGGGTCTTATGTAGTAGTAGGTTCTAGATTATTCATGATATCATAGGTTCACCCATGCCTAAAAAACATAGCTACTTATAGTAATGATTGAGATACTTGGTTAATGTTGTATGTTTATTTCCATTTCCCTTATTATATGATTATTATAGTTCTCTCATGTGTGGTTCCTTTTTTTTGAAATTGATGTGTATGATTTCGAAGGCTTGTGAAAAGTGTTTTTAATGTAAAAATGTGTCATGACCCGTCCCAGTGGGGCCCGAGCCGCAACTCCCCAAGCCCGCCTCTAATAGGCCAGGGGCTGGTGACTAGCACCGAGTAGGCATGCCACTAACATGGGAGGCATTTCCTATAAACTTGTACACACACACACACACATCTTCATGCCCACAATGTTGAAAATTAAAAACTACTAAAAATGGAAATGCATGCACACACTATAATCCCAACCAATAGAGTAACACATGAAAGTAAAGTACAGTAATGTAAAACACTGGGCCAAAATTATTATCCCACCAAAAGAGAGTCTGTAACGAAGTCCAAACTGTAAAAAAAAGGTACTAGGACTGCAATATGTAGCCATAGGAAACACACCATAGTCTGTCTGATCTCATTGAGCATTGTCTGGTCCTAGTCCACCTAGAATCTTGTCAATGGCTCGCTCGTCTGCACAAGACACAACACGTGCATGCTCGTGCATGGGTGAGTATAATAATACCCAGTAGGACACCCCAAAAACCACAATGGAATACAACAAGGGAAAAAATACCACAAAAGAAAGATACATTCATCTCTACACCATATATGTTTACAGAACATATAAAAATAATATCCAGGTATACTCATACATGATCGACTATCGAGATACCACCTCTAGGATCGAGCTCGAAGATTACACTAAGCATATAACAAGTAGAACACACTCCAAAGTCTGAAGAGAGAGAGACGAAGTACTCTTTTCAGGAGAACAAAATCCACAAGCACTTGAGAATATGATGTTTAGATGAGGATCACAACAAATAGCTATGGGGTGATTCCCAAAACTCAATCTGAACTAATCTGCTAAGCAGAGGATTGACGCCCGGGTAAAGTTGGTCTCGTCGATACCAAGAACTCTAGCTAGGGTTCTAGGAATGAATAGAGGATCCGGCTCTAAGTCTCACAGAGGGGATACCAATAACTCTATTCATAAAGTCCTGTTGAAGGGATCAAACTATTTTATATTGGAAATGATACCGGAATCCTTCCGGAGAGTTACCATAGAGATGAATCCTAAGGAAACTAGTCCAAGTCATAGAAGGTCACTAGCTCAAGCCATGTAAAATAGGTTACACAGCATGTAGTATTGTTAAACACCGTGTTCCTTGACACTGGGTACTGTTCGTGTAATGGCCCATGTCATCCGTCCAAGTTGTGTAAAACTCAACTACATGACATATAGAAGTATCACACGTCGTGTTCCCGGACTCTGGGTACTGCCCGTGTAAATGGCTCGTGTCTGGGATAGAAGTCATTTAGGAAAGCATATACACGACGTGTAAGTCAATGAACATGTTGTGTACGGTCAACTTGAAAACACCTGTGTACCCTGGCCTTATGCCCATACACAGTGTCTGTCCGTGTCACCTGCCTGTGTACCAGTACACGGGGTATCCCGTGTATCTGGCCAGGTCCGGCCAGGGAGGTGTACACATGCTGTGTTCTTGGCCGTGTACCCAACCCATGTCCGTGTACTCCCGGAGTACACGACAGGTGATCCACCAATGAACACATGCCATGTAGCCCATACTACACGCCGTGTAGTCAGGATTTTTCTAGAACATTGTCTTCTTCCTCACGCTTTGTCCGATCTTCCAGATCCACAATCTCTCATCTGTTTGTCCCGTTGCTTCATGGCATGGTTCATCCCATCATGAAAACACAGAATCACGTGTTTTCGGTCCTTCGATTGGGTCATAAACCTCCAACGATCCATCCGAAAAAAAATTCCCAAAAACGAAATATCTGCCAATCCGCTTTGAGTTGTCCACCAAAACCATCGTCACACCTCCACGAGATCGTTGTTGTGTCGATTCTTCAATTTGGGATCGTTGCATCGCAGAACAGATGTGCAATGATCCATTGTTAATCGACCTGCGTAGAACGTGAATAACACGAAGAAGATAAAGGGGAGAAATCCAATGAATAAAGTTTGAGGAATGAACCTCCTCTGTCGTTCGTCACAGAATTGATCCACTCCCATTAATAGGATTAAACGGAGTATAAAATCAACAACAATAGATCAACATGGATTTAATCCCCCAAAATCCCCGCAAAAGCCCATCCCGCATGAATGACCGATCTGCGGGCTAATGTGTTCGTGGATTAGTCTGCATTCATCGTAGAAATCAAGAACGAGGAAGAAAATCACAAATTAAATATCCTACCTGGATTCACGGCGTTCTTTGGAGAAGATCCAGTCGCCGCGTCATCGTTGCTGACGAAATTCATCCAGAACATTGTCTCTGCATTGGGGGATTCCTCCAAAGCTTTCGCAGAGCCCCCTGGGATTTTAGGTCTATAAGGTCGGTAACCCTAAATCCCTGTGCAAATCTCTATTTAAAAATACTAGAGATATTTGACGCCACAAGGCTTAATACAAAATATTTTAATTAAATATTTTATTATGGTTGCATCCAAAAACTGGATTTCACCACCAGTCTATGCCAGCCGATGTTAGGTTTCTGCTAGGGTAAACCCACTGCTCTGGACACAACGGTGCCCTCATATTTCTAATCCAAGAACCCGTTCATGAGTTATTCAACTTTTTCAGGAAAATCACACACCACATTATTTAAATATTTAATTTAATTCAAACATTTGTAACAGGCTCAACAGGCATCAGAACTACACGTAATCTTGAAGCCTGGTCTTGATATAATTCCCGCATAATATTAAAATAAAACACGGTAAAATACGAGACATTACATCACACCCACCTTAGAGATTTTACTTCCCCAAAAAGCCAAAACAAAGGATACTCAAAAAGATGTGGGTACTGCACAATAAACATAGCCTCCCACTCCCACGTTCTCTCTTGGAGATTCTCGTGCTACCACCGGACACACACAAAGGGAATTACTCACCCTCGAAGGATCCTCTCCTACCAATCCTTGATCTCCACTGGGTACTCAGCAATGGTCGCTCTATCATTGATTTCCAGCTTTCCCTAATCGATAACGTGCGATTGATTATGCACGTACCTCCATAGATGCGACAAATGGAAGATGTTGTGTACCCGGTCCATCCGAGGAGGCATAGACAAGCGGTATGACACCTCGCCAACTCTACTCAGATTCTAAAAAGGGTCGATGAACCTTGGAGATAGCTTGCCGCTTCTTCCAAATCTCTACAATCCCCATCGAGGAGAGGCCCGAAGGAACACATGGTCTCCCTCCTCGAACTCCAATGGCCTCCGTCTCTTTTCGGCATAAGACTTCTGCCGACTCTGTGCAGTCTTCATCCGCTCCTGGATGACCTGCACCTTTTCTGTAGTAGCTCAAATCATTTTTGGGCCCAAGGGTGCTGACTCTCCTGGGTCAGTCTTGCATAGTGGTGACCTGCAAGGTCTTCCGTACAAGGCCTCGAATGGTGCCATACCTGGTGTGTAATGATAACTATTGTTATAAGAAAATTATGCCATTGGTAGGTGATCCTCCCAGCTACGACCGAAGCCAAGTATGCAAGATCGTAGAATATCCTCCAGAACATGGATGATCCACTCCATCTAACAATCAGTCTGAGGATGGAATGCTATGCTCAAGCGTAATTGAGTCCCAAAGGCTTCCTGCAATCCCTTCCACAACCAATATGTGAAACGAGAATCACGATTTGAGACGATCATCAATGGAATTCCATGAAGTAAAACTATCTCCTGCACGAAGAGGCATCCCATGCTCTCTACTAAACTCTCCTCCCATACTGCAATGATGTGGGCCGACTTGGTGAGTCGGCCAATGATCACCTAGATGGCATCGTGTCCCCGAGACGTATGTGGTAAACCTATCACAAAGTCCATGAATATCTCGTTCAATTCCACTCAGTCACCTCAAGGGGCTGAGTCAATCTTGCTGGAACCTGGTGCTTAGCCTTTACTTGTTTACAAGTGAGGCACCGAGAAGCAAACTCGGCCACACTCTTCAACATTCCTGGCCACTAGAACTGACATTGGAGGTCATGGTACATCTTTTCCATGCTTGGATGCACTGCCAAAGGAGATGTATGGAACTACTTCAGAAACTCCTCCCACATAGTCAGTGGTACTATGGTGCACCCTCTGGAAAGGACAACGTGCTCCCCACATTTTGAATATCCATCAGCAGCATCGTAGGCAGATATCTGAGCACATAAAGTATCATAGATAGTATCCATGAGGTGCGCTTCCCTGACTCGCTGTAAGAGTGGAGGGGTAACAACCATCGACTAAAGGTAATCTCCCTCATATATATCCACGAAGTACAACTATAAAGAGGCTAAATTCCTCGTCTCCTCATCCAGCAATTGTGAACAGGATTTCCTAATGAGAGAATATGCCACAACATTCCCCTTCCCAGGAGTATAAATGATCTCAAAGTCATAATCCAGGATGAACTCAATCCATAGCCTCTATCTAAAATTCATATCCTTATGGGAAAAGATATTTCTGAGACACTTGTGATCAGAGTAGATGATAAACCGCTCTCCCATCAGGTATTGCCACCACATCATCAATGTGAATACTACCGCCTCCATCTCAAGATCATGTGTCGCATAGTTCTGCTAGTGTGGCCTCAACTGACGTGACCTATAGTCAATCACCACTTTCCTCTGCATCAGGAAACAACCAAGACCAGTTCTTGATGCATCAAAGAACACTATGTACTCGACACCCTCCTCTGGTAATATCAAGTTTGGGGCTCTCGTAAGACTCTGTCTCAACTACTGAAAAGCCTGCTGGCATCTCCCGATCCACACGAAAGGCTGGCCCTTTCGGGTCAAAGCTGTCATGGGTTCTGAAATCCTAGATAAATTAGGAATGAATCTCTTATAGTAGACTTCCAAACCAAAGAAACTCTGCACCTCCATCACGCACTCGGGTGGCTCCCATGCTAACACTACCTCTACCTTGGCTTGGTCCACTACTACACCATCTGCTAAGATAAAGTGTCCCAGAAAGTGGACCTCCTGTATTAAGAATTGACACTTCGAGTGTTTCCCATAACACTGGTGCTCTTGGAGTGTATCCAGAACCATCCTCAGGAACCTCGCGTGCTCATACTCGGATGAAGAGTACACCAGGACATCATCAATGATGACCACTACGAACCAATATAGATAGGATAGAATGATCTGGTTCCTGAGTCCCATAAAAACTGATGGGGTGTTCGTCATTCTGAAGGACATCACCAAGTACTCATAGTGGTCATAGGGACATCTAAAATCTGTCTTCGGTATATCCTCATCTTGTACTAGCAACTGGTGATAGCCTGATCGAAGATCAGCCTTCTAGAACCATCGTGTCCCTATTAACTGGTCGAAGAGGTCATCGATTCTTGGTAGTGGATAGCGGTTTCTTCATGGTCACCTGATTCATGATACGGTAATCCACACACATCCTCAATCTCCTGTCTGCCTTCTTGGTAAACAACACTGGGGCTACCTAGGGTGAGACACTGTGTCTCACGAAGCCCTTCTTCTGTAAGTCTTCCAATTGTACCCTCAGCTCACGAAGCTTTGCAGGAGCCATCTAATATGCTGATGCTGATATCGGTGTCGTCCCATGTTGCAACTAAATGCATTAATCTATATCGCGACGAGGAGGTTGCACGAGGACATCCTCCGTAAAGACGCCTTCATAGTCAACCACTACTGCTGGAAACTAGAAACTAGTAACATCTGCTGTGCCAAGGGCTTGGGTAACCAATTGATATGAAATTGGTTGTACCTTCCTATACATGAGTCCATCATACACTGGCTAGGTCTCATTTTAACGGAAGAATGAGAGCCTAGTTCCATCACTGCGGACACACTGCACCCTTCACCTAAAACAATCAATCTGGGAATGAACTGTGGATAGAAATTCCATACCAATAATGACATCATAAGGCCTCGACGCTACCACCAAGAGGTTCCAACCGAAACTCTCACCTCCAAGGGCCAGGTCACACTGTATGCAAAGATGTGTGATATATAAATCTCCTCCAGTTGGTGTTTCTAAGCGTAAGGGTTGAGTCAATGGCTCAATAGGAATCTCAAGGTCACGAACAAGATAAGAATCCAGAAAAGAATGAATAGCACCTGTGTCTATCAGTACAACAGCCAAAGTAGAAAATACACAGATTGTACCTCTAATCATTCCGGGAGTACCTAGGTCATAACCCTCCACTGCCTGCAACTGTCCATGCATCTTCCCACTAGCCCCCTGAGCCTGGGGTGGACCTCATGGGGGTGGTGGTCGTAAAAGGTCCAAACACCAACCACCTACAGCTGCTCTCCCAGCTCCTCTACCACGTCTGCTGCCCCGCGGATCTATCTGCTCCACACGTTGCCTATGCCTCGGTGGTCCATCCTCTAGTCCCATGTTGGTAGTATGGCGGGTTGGAAAATCATGGGTGAGTTGTCCCCTACCATCGAATGAGTAGCATCACCTCTCTTAAGGTTGGCTAGATGCACTATGCGAACCCTGTACAACAGATCCCCTTTCATGGGATCTCCTATGGAAACGTCTCCCACACCTGGGTCCCTAACGTCAGCTCCCTGTTGTCGAGGTATCTGCTCCAGCTCACTCACCACTGACAATTTTTGGCTGTCTCTGCTCTTCGAAGAAGCTATTGACCACCAAAGCCCACTCGAGCACCCCCACATAAGTAGTAATGAGCATTGGGATGATGCTAGCTCGGATGTCTCTGGGCAATACCCGCTCAAAAGTCATAGCTCTGAAGAACTGATCCCGGACCATATCCATTCAATACCGTGAGAGGTCGGTAAACCTCAATGAATAGTCAGCCATCATCTTGTTCCCCTGCTGGAGCTGAAGAAGCTCTTGTATATGTACTGCTCTCTGGATAACCAGTGAAAACTCCTCTCTGTAGAGACTCTCAAACTCTGACCACGCAAGAGTCTCCTTGTTGGGAATCTGGATAACCAAACTCCACAATCTCCCTGTCGAGCCCTGCAGAAGGCTCACTTCCAGGATCACCATCTGGTTTGCTGGTGTCCTGACCAAACGGAAGACTCTGGTCACTGCCTCAAGCCAATCCTCTACTTCATGAGGGTCAGGCTCGCCTCGAAACCTGAGGGGTCCCTATCTCTGAAACTCGTGTAGTGCACTCATAATATGCACCTCCTCCACTGGTACAACAGGCACTAAACACTTCTCCACATGTGGTGGAATAACTGGAACACCACCCGAAGGTAAAACTGGGGGATCTGGTCCCTATATAGAAGCTTCATCACTTAGGGGGTCATCCTCATGATCGATCTGCTGGATCCTAGTGGGTGCGCGTTGCGGAGGCATCTTGTAAAGAAACAAGATGTATCTCAGTCAGTGAGTATATCTAGATAGATAACTCAAGAAATACATGGAAACCACAACCCATTCGTATATGATGCATGTACCATTACTTTCCCCTACAACTAGTGTTCTCATGTTCCGAGTTGAAAAGAAAGTTATCAGAGTCCTGGTTTATCGATACGTCGGCCCCCCACACCAACACTGGGGTCCCTGGCCTGAAATCAAAACTCGAAACACTTGAAAATGTTTCCTCAAACCAACTCACAGACTCTCGGTCATAAGGTAGAACCAACCTCCTCTGATACCACTCTGTCACAACCCGTCCCAATGGGGCCCAAGCCGCAACTCCCCAAGCCCACCTCCAATAGGCCAGGGGCTGGTGACTAGCACCGAGTAGGAATGTCACTAATATGGGAGGCATTTCCTATAAACCTGTACACACACACACACATCTCCAAGAAAAAAAAGATAAAAAGTATAAACTACTAAAAATGGAAATGCATGCATATAGTAAAATCCCAACCAACAGAGTACCCCAGAAATGTAAAGTATAGTAATGTAAAACCCTGTGCCAAAAGTACAATACAACCAAAAGAGATTCTATAACAAAGTACCACCTATAAATAAAGGTACTAGGACTACAATCCGTAGCCGTAGGAAACACACCTCTGTCTGTATGATCTCACTGAGCACCATCTGGTCCTGGTCCTCATAGAATCCGGTCAAAGGCTCGCTCATCTGCACACGACATGACACGTGCAGGAAAATACCATGTAGGGGTGAGTATAATAATACCC
The DNA here is from genome assembly GCA_963277665.1 of Viscum album. NCBI lineage: Eukaryota > Viridiplantae > Streptophyta > Magnoliopsida > Santalales > Viscaceae > Viscum > Viscum album. The sequence continues at coordinate 494,286,450 of OY728151.1, read as the reverse complement.
AGTAGGACATCCTAAAACCACAAAGGAATATAGTAAGGGAAAAAAATTCCACAAAGGAAAGATACAATCATCTCTACATAGTATATGTTTACAAAACATATAACAAGAATATCCAGATATACTCATACACGATCGACTATCGCGATACCACCACTAGGATCCAGATCGAAGATTACACTAAGCCAGTAACAATGAGAACAAAATCCTAGGTCTGAAGAGAGAGGTACGGAGTACACGTTCTGGGAGAACACACTCCACAAGAACATGAGAATACAATGTTCAGATGAGGGTCACAACTAATAGCTATGGGTTGATTCCAACAACTCTATCTGAACTAATCTGCTAAGTAGAGGATCGATGCCCGGGTAAAGTAGGTAACATTGATACTAATAACTCTACCTAGGGTTCCAGGAATAAATTGAGGATTCGGATCTAAGTCTCACAGAGGATATTCTAACAACTCTATTCAGAAAGTCTTGCTGAAGGGATCATACTCATGTGTGTAGGAAATGATACCAGAAACCTTCATGAGAATGACCAAGGGGACGAACCCTAAAGAAACTAGTCCAAGTCACATAAGGTAACTGGCTCAAGACATGTAAAATTGGTAACATGAAATGTTTTATGGTTACACGCCATGTTCCTTGACACTGGGTACTGCCCTTGTAATGGCTCGTGTCATCCATCCAAGTTGTGTAAAACTCTACTACACAACGTGTAGAGGTATCACACACCATGTTCCTTGACTCCAGGTACTTCTCGTGTAAACGGCACATGTCTGGAATCGAATTCATGTTGGAAAGCATATACACAGCATGTATGTAAAAGAACACACCATGTCCGGTCATCTAGAAAACACCCGTGTACCGTGGCTGTAAGCCCGTACATGGTGTCTGTCTGTGTCGCATGCCGTGTACCAGTACACGGGTTATCCTGTGTGTCAGACCGGCTCTGGCTGGGGAGGGGTACACACACAGTGTCCTTGGACGTGCACCCAACCCATGTCCGTGTACTCCCAGAGTACACGCAAGATGATCCACTGACGAGCACACACCGTGTAGCCCATACTACACGTCGTGTAGTAGAGATTTTTCCAGAAATTTGTCTTCTTCCTCGCGCTTCGGCCGATCTTCTGGATCCACGATCTCTCATCTATTCATCTTGATGATTTAGGGATTGGTTCATCCCATCATACGAACTCCAAATCATGTGATTTTGGTCCTTCGATCGAATCATAAACCTCGAACAATCCATCTGAAGAAAAATTCCCCAAAAAAATATCTTCCGATCCACTGCGAATCGCCCGTCGAAACCTTCGTCGCACCTCTGTGAGATCATTGTGGTGTCGATTCTTCAATTTTGGATCATTGCGTCGCAGAACGGATGCGCAACGATCCGTTGTTCATCGCCCCGCGAAGAACACGAAGAACACGAAGAAGAGAAAGAGGAAAAAACCAATGAAACATGTTTGAGGAACAAACCACCACCATCGTTTGCCATGGCATTGATCTTCTCTAATTAATAGGATTAAAAGGAGGAGATTATCGACAACAATAGATCAACATGGATTCAATCCCCCAAAATCCTTGATAAAGCCCATCCCCCAAGAACGATCGATCTACGGGATAATCTGTTCATGGATTTGTCTATTTTCATCGTAGAAATCAAAAACGGGGAAGAAAATTACAAATTAAACATCCTACCTAGATTCACGACGTTCGTTGGTGAAGATCTAGTTGTCGCGTCATCGTCACTGATGAAATTCGTCAAGAACGTTGTCTCCGCGTTGGGGGTTTCTTCCAGAGCTTTCCCAGAGCCTCTAGGGATTTCAGGGTTATGAGGTCTGTAACCCTGAACTCCTGCGCAAATCTCTATTTAAAAATATTAGAGATATTTGACGCATCAAGGAAAAATAAAAAATATTTTAATTAAATATTGGATTACGGTTGCGTCCAAAAACGGGATTTCACCACCAGCCTGTGCCAGTCGATGTTAGGTTTCTACTAGGGTAAAACCCCTAATGTGGATGAAACGTTGCCCTCATATTTCTGATCCGAGCACCCGTTTAGGAGTTATACCACTTCTTCATAAACAACACACAAGACATTATTTAACTATTTAATTTATTTCAAACATTTGTTCCGAGCTCACCTGGCCTCTGAACTGCATGTCGTCTTGAAGCTTGGTCTCGAAATAATTCCCACATAATATTAAAACAGAACATGGTAAAATCTGAGACATTGTAAAATGTCTTATATTCTTTTGTCCCATTTTAAATTGAATGCATAACATTCCCCCTAGAAAATATTAATGTCGCATGATTGGAAAATAAATTGGTTATGAAATAAAGTAGAGAAATGGACAATGATTTTTCAAGTAAAATTTGGAAATAATATAACTTTTATATATTTTTATCAAACATAAAGTCAATATAATTTTAATTTTAAATAATGTGAATTTAGAATAGATTTTTCCAAGATTACCTACTAACTTTTAATACTCATGCCTAAACATTCTTCTTGTATTAATCATTAGGTGCATGTTTCAGATTGAGTTTGATCGAATTGGGCGATGGATGATGTTTTATTATGGGGAGTGACAAATAGTGTGTATCATGCAGTCTTTTTTTTTGTCAGCATTATTTTTTTTACCTTTCATCCTTCTGTAAATATAGTTCTGTGTGGTATTCTGTATTTAATAAGATGTATGTTTGCTTTTCATTGTTTACATTATTTATTTATTCACGAGTGAGAGTGTTCCCTTTGTGTACTATTTTTATGTCAGAAACCTGTTTAAATCTTGTGGGTATTAGAAACACCAATTGGTCCATGCCACAGATCGTATCATGTGACCAGTTCAGGGTTAACCTTGTTTTGTTCATTAACAAATGGTTACATAATATTATGGCTCTTGGAGGACATTTATTTCAAGAGATACCTTTGTTATATTGTTATTTAAAGGTATATGGTGTTTGATTTTTGATTCGTGAGAGGTAGGAATGGAAAAGATGTTATAAACCCTCACTCACTATGATTATCATGTTTCTATGGTAAGTCCAGTTTTGTTACATTCTTTGGCCCTTGTGGATTGTTTTCCATTTTGTATTTGAAAATTGAGTTTGGATAGTGGTCTCCAAGATCACGTAGGGCTTAAAAAGTTGTGTGGATCTAGAGGAATGGTCATTGAATTATCTCTATAATGGTGGTGTGGTTTTCATATGGCCACCAACCATACGGCAATGTCACCCATCGACACTAGTTTCTCCTTCTTAGCCTCCTTGATTATTTCATGATTCTAAATTATTTTTTGATAAGCCCTTATATTGAAAATGTTAAAGTGTAGTTTTAGTAGTAGTTTTTGGATTATGGAGAGTCGGAAAAATGGGTTCAAAAAATTAATATTTTGGAAAACATTATAAAATTTAATTTTTATAGAGTGGAATATTATAGATAAAATTGAAATGATATAAATAAATTGTGAATCTATAATAAATAATTGTGGTATGAGGAAAATTGTTTTTTGAAAAAATATAATTTTTTGTAATGTGTTTTAGATGAAATGAGCGGGTTTTTAATCAAATTTTTTTTCTCATGAAATGATATTTATAAGCTACTAGGAAATGTTTTTTATTGAAAAAAAGTGAATTATTTTGATACAAAATTCATGGGATTTCATTTTTTATTATGGTGGAATAGATTTAAATATTTAATAATAAAATGGATCTTGAATTCATGGTTGGTGAGACATTAGATGTTATTCATGAAATATTGCATTGGATTTAATTATTTGTTTTGGTTAACGAGGTTGTCTTGTTTTTTCCATTAGTGCATTCATGGTTGCTTACATGAGTGGTTTTTTATTGAAATGTGTATAGGTTCACTAGGTGGAATGAAAAGATTAGTTTGAATGAGACTCTAAGGTATAAGAAGGGTGATAGTTCAACTCACCTTGTTTGTTTTAAATTAAAATGTTTTCAAAAAGAATTTTTTGATGTTAATAGTGTTTTTTATTCTTATTTTCAATGATTTTCACCTATTCGGTTCATTCAATTGAGGATTATTTGTGAATGAGTTTGCCTTAATACAATTCATAGAATTTTTTCCCATTGGTTACTCACGTATATCTTTAATGAGTGATAATGACATGAATTTGTTTGATTTCCCGTTATTAGGATTTCTAGACGATCAACCTATGTATTTCATTCATTTTTTATTATTATAAATCCACCCTTATTTTATGGCCAAATAGATCCTATCGAAGTGGAAGAGTAGATGTAAAAGATAGAATTATAATATAGCTTCATTTTGTCACCAGAGTTGATTAAGGATATATATTCAACCTTCATTCTTGAAGGTTTATTAAAGATGCGGTGTATTTTGGTTTCCTAGAACAATCCTTATAAAGATCGTACATGGGAGTTCATCCAGGATTTTTCAATTTTCTGTATTGTATGTGAATGAAAGGGTGATAAGGGGGGTGATAATGTGTTTTTTGCAGTAGGGATATGGATTTGTGTTGGTGAATTTCCATCTTTTGGTAGATCTAATTCATTATGTTACAGAATATGTTTTGGATGGTCCCATGAAGGCTCGGCATTTCATGTTTGGGATTCATCCCGATCTGTAGTCAAAGATGTCAGATTTCAATCTAACCCGTATTTCTAACATGGTGAAAAAATATATTCATGTTGGAGATATGATGGTAGGAATTATTGAGGTACTCATCCCACCATTAATCCAGGGACATTGTGGAAGAAATTCTCATAAGGATGTAGCAAAGGGATTTATTGATATTGTGTCTAGTAGTGGAATCAAAAGGCCTCATGATCTTTTATCAACCCCTTCGGTCCATGAAATTCAATTGTGCTATCAAGGTGGAAAGTTGGGTCACAAGAATCTGTCATTTACATGTACTCCAAAACCCATCAATGCTTGTGTACGCATTGGAAAATTGAAATGGTTTTTTGGGGGCATGCTAAAAAGAATCATAGGACAAATTCTAAGAATTGATGTTCCATAAGGGACTCATTTAATGTGTCATTACAATGAAAGTCCTTTCAATTTAAGGGGTTCTTTTGGTACATTGGATTGTGTAGTTTTATTTTTTAATTTTAATTATAATTGAATTTGGTAAGCTGTAATGCCCCGACCCCAGATTCCCAGAGTCGGTCCATTGTTACATATCATTGGCATGATCACAAGAGATCAAGTCTCGAATTACCGATTATATTAGTATCCTTGGATGTACTAGATATATTCATAAGGTTTACATTAAATCATAAAATGGAAATCTACAAAAATATTTTTTCCATAGATAACACTAAGATCCCATAGTCAATCCCTGCTGGTCAATCATAATATAATTCTTCACATCTTGGGGAAAATAAAAAATAGAAAGGGGTGAGCTCAAATGCTCAGTAAGGATAACTATATAGAGGAAACTTTCATCAATAAGCATAAACATTTAATGTAATTTATAGAACTAAAAGAATAGACTTTTAAACATAAACTTCATCATAATATGGAAAATATAAATCAAAATTATTCCATTTACTTTCTCAAAAGGATATTCTAATAGTCAAGTAATCACATAAAATACCAATAATGACATTCATAATGATGGAATACATATTTCCATACTTTCATAACAACATAGTGAAGGCCTTGTTCCAAGACGACAAATATGATTTTGTCAAGGCCTTGTGCCAAGACACTAGTTTTTCTCATGAGACATACCGATGCATCGATGAGCTATAGCGGGCTCCACCCATCACATACTAAGTCTAATTCATTCATCATATGAAAAGGTTTAAACGTAACATAAACATTTATATTAAAACTAGCATATGAAATTTCAATACTTTATCCATAAACGATTAATGGTATAAAAATAACACATCCACATTAAAACATATCACAAAACCTTCAATACAATATGGACATTTTGTGTCATAATAAACCAACTTCAAATAAGATTAAAATATATCAATGGATGTTGATATAGTTGAAAATAATCATCAAAACTATTTGACATAAATATCCCCCTTTTTCTTGAAATCATTTAAAAGTCACACTATTTTTTCAAAAGCCGTTTAAAAATAGATTTTTGAATCAATGTGTCCCATACCACATTGAAACATTAAAAGGGAATTTTAATTTAAAAACAATAATGTCCATATAAATTAATAATTAAAACAATTTATAAAACATGGACATTAATGAGAAATATTTTGAAGAATAAATTTTTAAAACATTTAAAATGATATTTTAGTTAGAGTTTCTAACCAGATGATAGACACTTGAATAAAAGTAATTGATTTAATAAAAACATTATAATATCTTTATAATAAAGGATTTTAGGATATACTATGTCAAATGATATTATATACACCATATAAAAGTGAACTGGTGCATAGAAACAAAGAAGCCTCAATGGAATGTAAATTGATGTGAAATCACTTATAAAGAGAGTATACTTATGTTAAGGATAAATAAATGACATAATTATATGTGGAAAATATAAATACAATCAATATGTTTGGATATTCAGAGTAAATCAATTAGAGGACATTCACACATATTCTTGTAAAAACAACACCAATGAATAGGATGTTGAACTCCATGAATGAAAATTGAGTTAAGATCAAGTTTATATCAAATACTTAAGAAATTATAAATGGAGTGATTATGTGTATCAAAATTATATCCACACAAATGGGTGTGTAAATTATAATATAAATAATAAATAGTGATTCCACACATAATCCTGGATTTAAATAATCAATGAAGTGTGTGTAAATCCCAATGAGTAGAAATTGAAACTTGAAATTCCCTTACCGATTTGGTAACTTACGAAACATACAAACCATGAAAGAAGGATCATAAAATTAAGATGTAAATACCCACAAATTAATGTTTATTACACAAATAATACAATCATGGACAATACATATGCCATACAAAAGGAAATAGTGGCCAATATAGCATGAATCTGATGGGAATAAAAAGTGAGATGAAAACCCTTACTTCGTTATAATCAATCGAGTCATATGACCAAATGTTAATAACCACCAAATGAATCACAAAATACCATCAATATAAATAAATTCCTGATAATAAATATCAAATGTATGTACACAATCCACCACATCCCATAAATAAGTGGCGAACAATGGAAATCTCACAGAATTAAAAGTGAGATAAGAAACCCCTTACTTTGTACTTTTACATGGTTGATTGTAGGTTAACCTCCAGTATAATGGTGAAATAATTCTTATTAAATTATAAAATAATCATATAGATTAATATGATATCATATATGATCTTCTAATATTTCATTGTTAATAATATTTTAGTATTATCGTCGTTTTGGGTGTTAACTGATTTGTTTTCTGTTATATGCATTGTTTCGTAAGTAGTTTTTTTATCAATAGAATGTATAATATTCATATTCAGAATTATATTAAGTATTTAATCATTATTTTTAATCATTTAATGAAAATTAGTCTTGAATCGATTATGATGGAGAATGAATCTAATCGCGTTCGTGGAGACGGAAATCCGTACGTACACACGAGTGACAATATCATTATTTTTATATTAAAATAATCTATAATTTGATGTTATATCATATATACTGAATCATTTTCATGTTATATTTATTATTTAAATCAATTACACATCATTATTATACCAATCCAAATAATAATGTATTAAATAAAAATTACACCACGACGTGGAGACGGTAAGCCGTACGTATGCATGTATGGTGACATGTCATTTAAAGGATGGAGACAATAATGAATATGAATGTACCATAATAATAATAAAATCATAGTGTATTGATGACACTGGAGTTATTATTTTAGAATGGAAACAACAATGAACGTGGTAGTGGAAGAAGAATATTACTTGAAAGAGACGATGAAATATTTACCTCTTCTTTGGGTTCTTCCTTTTTATTTGATCAAAAGGGATCCATAGGATGGATTTATGAATAATGGAAGGCCTCTAGGATGAAGGTAGGATAGTTGAGAGGGTATTTGGGCAGAGGTTGGTTGAGACAAAAGGCTTTTAAGGTGTGAATTTTAGGGAAGGGGGAGTGCCCTTTTATAAGAGGGGTGAGGGGTACCTTAAGAAAATCTATAAATATTATTTTATAATAAAATAGTTTTTGTTTTCTAATGGCTCCAAGGTAGATTATATAAATTCTATAGTTGGGATGGGTCTAAAAAAACTCAACAAATCTATTTTATTTTGGTTTGGGTCATTATATTAACCATATCTTTTATATTTAACTCTTAGTTAAATAGTTTGACATTTACCATGCCTCTTTGTATTTTTATATTATATGGATAATAAACAAAGAATATACTTCAAAGAGAACTTCCAATGGTTCATTAATGATAAAAATATAACTATATATGCTTTTTTTCCGATCCTTAGATTTTTAAAAGTATAATATCAATTAATAATATAATATTTTTTAAAAAAACTATTTTAGGTCAATTTTGACACTATTTGTTTTTTTTTCTAAATTTATAACAGCATTATTACTTCAAAAAAATTCATCTAACAAACCCTAATATGTCATATTAAGCTAGAAAGTTATTATAATTCAAAAAAAATATCCAATAACATTTATTTGGATATTTATAATATCAATTATTTTAATATTTCATTAATTAGGTTATTACTCCGTCATCATTGTGTCATAAATAAATTAAATTATTTAAGTTCTAAAAAATATAAATAAAATAACATTATTTATAATTTTTTTTCTTTTTAATGAATATTTATAGTCAAATTTATTTTATGTGTAACCATATTTTAAAAATGTATTTGTTTTTAAACATTGATTTTAACTCTTTTAACTCTTCTTTGAATTGAATAATAATAAATGTCCTAATCTAATCCGAGTGGACAAAAGAGGTTCATATTTTATTACTAATAATTTTTTTGGTCCAATTATACTTATCCAATAGAATTAGGATATGTGTTAGGGTTATAATCATATCATTTTTACCTTTAATTACCCTATTTACTTTTATCCGTGGTAAATATAAGGTAAAATTTATTATTCACAAAAAATTATTTTTAACTTCTTGAACAACATTTTACTGATTTATATTAACCGTGTCTCTTGTATTTTGTAAATTCAACTCACAACGGTGGTAAAATTAATTTTAATGGAAATTTTCAATTGCTCATAGGATATGGGTAAAGGACGTTGAATAGTTCAATAAAATTTTATATATCTAATATTATTACAAAATTACTCCAATGAATTACATTGAATAAATATAGGTATTATGTATATATTTTGAAATAAAATAAATTTATATAAAATAATTAATTACTTAAATAAAAATTCAGTTTTAAACTATAACTCATTGTTTTTCACTATTCATCAATAATTGAAAGTTTTCAGAAAAATACCAAAAAATAACTCTAAGTTAATTTCGATATTCCGAATCAAAAAATGAAGTCCATTTTGAAAGATAACATTTATAAAATTTTAAAAAGTGGGTATTATTATTCATAATGGCTAGTTTGATTGATCGAAGTGTGTTATAATCTCGAAGTTGCGTATAATGCAAGCTATTACATTATTCAAATGGACACGTACCATGAAATATTGCCGTGTTACATTCTTCCCCCCTTTTGGAAATTGCGTCCTCGCTATTTTTAAAATTAGGCAGGGGAACATAATTGAAAGTCCCACATCGGAAAAAGAGTCAATAAAACTGTCACTATAAATGAAGGAAAGTGAAGTACAATGGTCACTCGAGATAACCCATACTAGGATTCCATGTAGGAAAACATTGTAATGATATATACACTATGTGTCACGTTCTGATGGAGAGGTATAGAAAAAATGATCAGGAGAAAGTTAACAATAAGAAAACCACAAACATGTGATGGGACAAATGGTCATTAGTATCCCAGTAAAAAAATTAAACAGACAACGTTTTATTTTGTTTTAAGTTACATTTGTTAAAGATGATGAATTTATTTATGATACTGACTAAGAAAATAAAGAGATATACTTAATTTTTAAGTAGAGTTTCTTTATTTAATAAATTTATACCAATAATTCAATTATTTTAAACGATGAGTATTCAAGATGACTTGGTCACAACGGAAGTGTTAGAATAAACTTTTAGAGAATCACATGATCCACAAAGGATAAACTATATATTTACCTTGTCTTTAAAGATTAATCAAACCCAAAATGGTTAGTATAAGATTAGATGATCAACCAAAAGGATATTACTTTAGAGAAAAAAACATTATTTTTAATTTCTAAAATTAAACCAACAATACCCAAATGTTAAATAAATACCATTCAATAAACAATTGTCCTTAAAATCCTTCAATATAATCAAAACAAATATTTAAACACAAAACCTAGAAGAATTTTATAATGTAGTCTTCCACGATAAATTGTATCTCCAAATGACATCGACTACTCTAAAAGTCACATACATAAAAGTAATTTACCTAATCACATATTCTCTATTATAGGTTAATCATTTCCATAACTAACCGAAATCACTATAAATCCACAAATAAAAACATAGATAAAATTCTACCATTACTCCTCAAATGAAATGCTATAGTATTCTATTTTCCTTAGGCATATAGTGTTCCAAACAAGGAGAACGTCCTCCAAAAAAACATTTATCACTTAATCACCAAATCATTTTCCAATACCAAGGTTATTAATTTGATAAGACATAAGATACCAAAAAAAATTATTATTTATAAATAAAATCAATTAACTAAACAAAATTAGTCACACTAACTGGAGACATTATGTAGTCCAGTGGTAGGCGATAAATCCCAATAGCACTCTGGTTGTGGGTTCCATTCCCACATCTTTGTCAGACGTGACGGGTTGTCACATGGTCTGCGTGTTGTCATTTTTCAACAACTATAATTTATAACACTACCAAAATGAGATAAATTCCTCAAAATAACCATAACATAATTGAAACACAAATGTTATCTCCTACCTTGCATTTTCATCCCAATATATAACAACATGTAATTACCTCAAACCCAATAATCATATCAAACCAAATGGTTATTTATAACTCTATCCACAAGAAAAAAGATAATTCTTCCTCAAATATCATTTTCACATGACAAACTACAGGGATACAAATACAAGAGAAAATTATTCCAATGTAATCCCATCAAAAAGGAGAACTAATACTTTTAGACATTTCTCCGACCAATTATTTCCACATAGCTTCTTTTATGACCAAGAAAATATCCTATAGAATATGGAATTCCCTCAGGTAATGGTCAGGTCCCCTATATTTACATCAAATGACTTTAAATGGATTCATGGGACCATATTTATTTTCTTCCATAGTACTCTTCATTTTTCCTCAGAAATGCTTTACTTTAGGTCCTTATTTCCCACACGTAAAGCATTTCATTGTTCCATTGTAACACTTTCTTGGGTGTATCCTTCCACATTTCCTGCATGATGGAAAATGAGGATTCTTTTCTCCATGTTCTCCACTGTTGGATCCCTTTCCATTCATCACCTTTCTCATCTTTGTTGAGTTTTGGAGTTGGTTAATATATATGTTGTTGAACATATTTTTTGAAAACTGATTTAACATGAACACAATATATTTTACGCCTATCGAAATTCTATTTTGTGGATCATTTCCACCAAGCTACCACATTGTAAATAATTCTCAATGTTACTATGACTTCCTTGGAATCCAGCCATTGACTTAATTTAAAAAGAATTTTTGTGAGTAATAGTAGTCATAAAAACATTTATAGAATATCATGACACCATATTTTCAATTTCAAAAACCTTAAGATTAACCGAGGTCATTTATTCTCATCTTATATTAAAATCCATCAAATTTGTTTGTAATGAGAATGTAAATTATCCAAAGAATATCCCTCGGGTGTGTCATAACCAAGAGTGCAGCAAGGCCCATTGTCATGCACCAAATCATGTTTGAGTCTAGCTCAAAGCGATGTTTACATGTTTTACCCCTAAGTACGTCTGTTCCAGGTCTGCCTCAACCTTCTCATATCTAGACAAGGATGTATTTCATGGAAAACTCACAAAACCTCTACAAAACCAAAATTTTAGGACGTTATTCTATAGCAATCCTCAAATACTATCTTAGGGCTATGTTCTCTAATCACTGTTTATCAAAATCTAATTTCTCAGGTTTGTACTAAACTTCCTCTGATACCAGCTGTAATGTCTCGACCCCATGAGCCCTAAGTTGGTGCATTATTACCTATCATTTATATGATAAAATAAGCTTAAGTCTAAAAAGACCGATTATTTTAGTACCCTTGAAGTACTAGATATATTCATAAGGGTTAAATTACATCATAAAATGGAAAACTACAACAACATTGTTTCCATAGACAACACTGAGATCATGTAGGGTATCCCTATAGGTCAGTAATAATATACTTCTTCACATCCTGGAAAAGTAAAACATTGAAAGGGGTGAGCTCAGATGCTCAGTAAGGATAAAAATATAGCAGAAACATTCATAAATAAGTATAAACATTTAAGGAAATGTATTGAACTAAAACAAAAACCTTTTCAACATAAACATCATCATAATATGGAAAATATAAATCAAAATAATGTCATTTAGTTACTTGAATATATATTCTACTATTTTGATAATCACATTAAATATCAATATCCACTTTCACAATGATGGAATTTATAATTCCAGACTTTTATAACCCCATAATCAAGGCCTTGTGCCAAGAATAAAAATAAGATTTTGCCAAGGCCTTGTTCCAAGATACTAATTTGTCTCATGAGATCTACTGATGAATCAAGAAGCTATAGAGAGCTCCACCCATCACTTACTAATTCCAATGCATTCCTAATATGAAAAGGTTTAAACATAACATAAACATTCGTATTAAAACAACCGTACAAAATGTCAATAATTTATCCATAAACCCTGAATGGTATAAAAATAACACATCCACACTCAAACATATAACCAAACCTTAATACAATATAGATGTTTTCTATCATAATAAATCGACTTCATATAAGATTAAAATTTATCAAAGTATGTTGATATAGATGAAAATAATCATCTAAACCATATGAGGGAAATATCCCCCTTTTCCTTGAAATCATTTAAAAGACACAAATTTTTTTAAGAAGTCGTTTAAAAAAAGATTTTTGAATCAATGTTTCCCATGCCAATTTGAAACATTTTAACGGAATTTTAATTTTAAAACATTAATGTCCATATAAATAAATCCCTAAAACCATATTTAAAATATGTACATTAATGATAAAGAGTGAGAAGAATAAATTTTTAAAACATTTAAAATTATATTTTATTTAGAGTTCCTAACCAAATGAGAGATTCTTGAATAGAAATAATTGAGGTAATAAAAACTTTATAATGTCTTGATAATAACAGATTTCATGATATACTATGTCAAAGCACATTATATACACTATATAAAAGGGAAATGGTGCATAACAACAAAGAAGTTTTAATGGAATGTAAATTGAGATGAAATCCCTTATAAAGACAGTATCCTTAGGTTAAGTAAAATTAAATGAAATAATAATGTGTGAAAAATATAAATACTCTAAATATGATTGGGTATTTATTGTAAATCAATAAGATGACATTCACACATATTCTTGTAAAAACAACACCAATGACTTGGATGTTTAACTCAATGAATGGAAATTGATTTAAGATCAAGTTTAAATCAATGAATTGATAAATTATCAATGGAGCGATTATGTGTATCAAACATTATCTAAATAATGAGAAGATTAAATTACTACATAAATAATAAATAGTGATTCGACACATAATCTTGGAGTAAAATAATCACTGAGGTATGCGTAAATTCCACTGAGTGGAAAATGAAATTTGAAATTCCCTTAACAATTTGGTAACTTATAAAACATACAAACCATGAAAGAAAGATCATACAATGAAGATTTAAATACCCATAAATTAAAGTATATTACACCAATATTACAATCATGAACAATACATATGCCACACAAAAGAAAATAGTGGGCAATAGAGCATGAATCTCATGGTAATAAAGAGTGAGATGAAAACCCTTACTTCTTTGTAATCAATCAAGTCGTATGAAAAAAATTAATAACCACAAAATGAATCACAAAATACCTTGAAAGTAAAGAGAATACTGATAATAAAAATCAAATGGCAGTACATAATACACCACATCCAATAAATAAATGAAAAACAATGCAAATATCAAAGAATTAAAAGTGAGATAAGAAACCCCTAACATTGTACATTTCCTTGGTCGATGGTGGTTAAACTCCTGTATAATGGTGAAATAATTTTTAATAAATTATACTTGATTCATATACATTAATATGATATCATATAGAATCTTTTAATATTTCTTTGTTAATAATATTTTAGTATGATCGTCGTTTCGCATGTTAACTGATCTGTTTTCCTTTATATTCTTTGTTTTTTTAGTTGTGTTTGATATGAATAGGATTGATCATTTACATATTCAGAATGATATTTAGTCTTTAAAATTATTTTAATAATCTAATGAAAATTAGTCTTGAAAGGATTACGATGATTAATGAATCTCATTCTGTTCATGGAGATGGTAATCCCTAAGTACACACGAGCGACAATATCATTATTTTGATATTAATATAATATATAATTGGAGGTTATATCATATATAAATAAATAATTATCATGTTATAAATAATATTTACATCAATTATAGATTATTATTATACCCATCCAAATAATAATGTATTGAATAACAATTACACCATGATGTGAAGACGGTAAGCTGTACGTACACACGTATGGTGACATGTCATTCAACGGTTGGATAGATTAATGAATATGGTGGTACCATAATTATAATAACATCACAATGTATAGAAGATACATGATTTATTATTTTAGAATGGCAAAAAAAATGAAAGAGGAAGTGGATGAAGAATGTAACTTCAGAGAGGTGATGAAATATTTACCTCTTCTCCAGGTTCTTCCTTTTGATTTGATCAAAAGGGCTCCTTAGGTTGGCTTTATGAGTAAAATAAGGCCTATATAATTAATGGATAAAATATTATTGGGTATTTGGGAAGAGTATGGACAATATAAATATAGCATCCCACCTTTTTATCACATAAACTTTCATTAAATTTTACAAAACTGAGGATCTTTAAGGTTTAGTGTCTTGGAAACCAGGAACATAAAACATGAAAACATAAAACATTCTTGTTAAACACTTGAAAGGCGTCTCCTAATGTCCATCCTAGGTTCATTACTACATCTCAAACCTGGGGACATACATAAAAAGAAAGGGTGAGCAGAAGGCCCAGTAAGGGAAACAAGGGGAAACATTTAACATGTGAACTTGGGATACATCAATAATGCCAAGAAAAGAACATTAAGGCATGAGAAAGAAATCATGAGATATATCATAATAAAAATAAAATTTTTCATAACATTAAGATGAGGATAAAAAATTTAATATTGACAATCATTTAATTTCACCAAGGTCTATCCCCAAGGTGTCATAAAAAATTACAAAGGTTATTCACCAAGGTATCAGTCTAAAAGGTCATCTCTAGAGATTAAGTAATTACCCAATGCATTGGAGCGCTATCTGGACGCACCCTTGAAATGTCTTTATTATCATGTGATCCACATATATAAACATAAAAAATTTCATAAAAAACCCATATATCAAAAAAATAAATGGGTTTCATTTCATAATCATAACGATTAAAAACTACTTTAATGACATGATCTTTATGTCACTTTAAACCCACGGAATGGGAGAGCGGGTTTCATGCATGTAAAACCCAGAATTTAAAATAGAACATTTTGGTATATATGTGAATACCCATATAGAAGAGAGAGATTTGAGTATTCACTTAATAAAATCAAATAACTTTACAAAAAGAGAGAGACATTTTGAGACGAAACTTTTGCAGCATAATGGCTATGTTACAGGGTTTTAGAAAACATTGAAAAGAGAGGGTACATGGGTAAAAAATTCATAAATGACCCATAAAACAGTATAGGAACAGAATATAAAAGATTTAAGAACATGGTAATGAAATTTTAAAGACATACCTTATGAAATGAATAACATGAATGGAAGACAAAAATAAGATTTCTCTTATGAAAATTCGGCAGCCTAACGGCGTCACTTAAACTTCAACAAAAAATGATTTGACGAGATCAAATGGGGTCTCTCATCATATGAACATAAAAGTTCAGTATGATAGATATAGATATCATACCCCAACATAATAAAAAGAAGCTTGAAAGACTTGACATGAAAGTAGATCTTGAAAACGAGAAGGGTGAAAGAACCCCTTGGAAATTCGGCTGCCTAACGGCACCACTTAAACTTCAACAAAAATGAATTGATGAGATCAAAATAGGTTATCTCATCATATGAACATAAATGATCAGTATGATAGATTTTGAGATCATACCCCAACATAATAAAAAGGAACTTGCAAGACTTGACATGGAATTAGAATGTAGAAAAAGGAGAAAGGTGAAAGAACCACTTAAAAATTCGACAGCCTAACGGCGCCACTTTAAGCATCAAAATACTGAATTGAAGAGATAAAATGGGGTCTCTCATCATATTATCATAAAATGTCAGTATGATAAATTTATATATCATACCCCAACATAATAAAAAAGAACTTGAAATACTTTACTTGAAAATAGATCTTGAAAAATCAGAAGGTAGAAAGAATCTGTTACAAAAATTTCAGCAGCCTAACGACACCACATAAAACATCGTAAAACGAATTAATGAGAGCAAGAGGGGATCTTTAATTATAAGAACATGAAAAGGGCAGTAATAGGAGTATAAAGAACATCCTTTAACATAAGAACATGGAGAATAAAAGAAATAACATAAAAGAGATTTCTTGAAAAGAAAGACAGAGGTCAGATCCCTTACCTTAAAACGTAACTCTTAAAACTCAAAGGTTTGGACCTTGTGGGCTTGGGGGAACCTTTGGAGGACACCTTGTGAGGTAATGAGACCGAAAATTAGTTGGGGGAGTGGGGAGTCAAAATGGATGAGAGGATGGCTTCGTATTTATAGGGAAAGTGAGGGGACAAGGCATTAATGGCCAAGGGACACCTCAAAAGTGGTTTTCTCAAAACCATGTGCTCTCCCATGGTATTTCCCATGGAGTTAGGCCACATGGGTACCCCCATACAATATTTTTTCACCTTTGGTCGGCCAACCCATAAAATTTATCATGACATCATCATGACACAGTTAAGATGTCATTAAACATACCGAAACCCTAAAACTGTATTTTTACTATTCACTGAAAATTCATGTTTCTCAGAAAAATCCCAAAATTTCACCTTAATCAAATATCAATGCTCTGATATCATAAATGAACTCCATTTTATAAAATTAATTTTCTAAATATTTTTAATTTATTTTTTAAATAAATACACTATTCACCGAAAAATCATTTTTTTCAGAAAAATCCCTAAAAATTACATTTACATAATATCGATGCTCAGAGTTCAAAAATGAAATCCATTTTATAAAAATAATTTTCTAAATATTTTTAATTTAATTTTTAATTAAAAAACACTATTCACCTGAAAAAACTAATACTTGAATAATAATTTAGGAAACCGTTAATTAACCATTTTATTGAATCACATTACTTAATCAAGGTGCCTAGATTATATTAATACTTTTATTAAGTGAGATTACTAATCCATTCGGTCACATTACTAATCCTACGCATAAAATCACTATTCATAGTTTACTATTCATCAAAAATCATGTTGATCTTATTAGACTCTAAATTTCGTACTGAACATAATTGTAGAAGACCATTTTTCAAAAATCGTTACACATTTTTAATTATTTAAGGTTTACAAAATAATTTTTAAAATATCCTTTTTCAAAAATTCATAAAAAATATGCATACTATATTCATCCGGTCATTTGAAAATTCATAAACTTCATCATAAGAAGAAATACCAATTTTTATTTAAAACAAAGGATTACACAAGGCAGTTATGGTCTCCATACATAGCCCCTTATCACACCAGCATATGACCTAATTTTATGGTGCGCTAAGGTGAGAGAATCTGAGGGAGGCTCGGCCAACATCGCATGAGTAGTAATTTATATCAGTTTGAACTTCTTGCAAAGGCGATTCAATTCTAGCTTCACACGATGATGTTCAGCTTGGGTTTGGTCCAGAGCAAATCCCAGTGGTGCAACCTACTTCCCATGTTCTGTTAGATGGGCTTCGATCGGTCCAAGACTACTAGTTGAGGCCATTGAATCTTCTTTCTATAATAATTAACCAAGATTACTTGTATTTAGAGACAATAATCGAAACGTTTAGTTTACAGTGGTCATATTGACCAATGGTCATATAATAATCAAAACCCAATGGTCTCATTATAATTATACTCATGTTATCAAAAGAATCATTTTTTTGAGTATAAAAAAAATAAAATAACACATAAAATTAGGAAACTAGATTTATTCAAAATTTCAGGTCATTACTATCTTCCCCCCCTTAAGAAATTTCGTCCTTGCAATTTTTAAAATTGGGTATTGAAATTTCATTGAAATTCCCACATTGGAAAAGGAGTCAGTAAACCTATTACTTTAAAAGAAATAAAGGAAAGTACAAAGGTCACCAGAGTTAACCCACACTAGGATTCCATATAGGAAAACATGGACATGGAGGAGAAAACAAAGGGTCAAGTTCTGAGGGAGAGTGATAGAAAACATGATTAGGAGAAAGTTAACCATAAGAAAATCACAAACTTATGATGTGTGTAAATGGTCTTTGATTACCCCATAGGAAATGTAAACCAACAAGGTTTTTGTTTTACA
Source organism: Viscum album (assembly GCA_963277665.1). Classification (NCBI taxonomy): domain Eukaryota; kingdom Viridiplantae; phylum Streptophyta; class Magnoliopsida; order Santalales; family Viscaceae; genus Viscum; species Viscum album. The sequence continues at coordinate 494,267,527 of OY728151.1, read as the reverse complement.
TTCCTTTTCATAATTTTCAGGAATTCATTTACTACATAGAACAAAAACATAAGAAAATATACCTACCTTCAAGTAGAGTTTCATCCTTTAATAATTTTCTACCAAAAATAATCTTTTCTCCAAACGATGAGCATTTAAAACTACATGGTCTCATCAAAAGACAGGAATCATCTTCTAGAGAATCAAATAATCCACAAAAGATTAACTACCTATTTCTTCTATCTTTAAACATTATCCCAAAAACAGAAAGGGTAAGGTAACACAACTCTTCAAAAAGAAAGAATCCCATTGGAATGGAAACTAATTTTCAATCTTCAATGTTCCATGGTACTAAAAAAAATTCATCATAGACCATTCCATAAATAACGGTCCTTAAAATTCCTCAAAATAAACCAAACTAAGATTGAAACACAAATACAAGAGGGATTTGATAACATAGTTTTCCAGAATAAACTTCATTGTTCATCTCCAAACAACATCAACCACTCCTAACATCTTTTAACAAAAGTATCTAACCTAAACATATTTTAGCCAAGATAGGTTAATCATTCCCATAAGTAACCTAATTTTTTATAAATCCACCTTAAATTCATCGATTCTTCAAAATATAAGTCAACCTTACTTCTCAATGAAAATACTGTAGTAATCTATTTACCTCGATCATATAGGGTCCCCAAAATAGTGAACGTCTACCAAAATAATAATCAACATTTAATCCCATAACCATCTCTTTCATATTAATATGGAAATCGTCACATTTTCTATCACATTGGTTGTTGGGACATGTTCTTCCATTTCCTGCCATTAACTACGAAAACAAAGTACATTTAGGGGCTTGAATACTTAGCCAATAATCATGAAAAGGAACTTAAAGCATATAAGGATAACTTATAGAAGAAAAGTATACCCTAACTTGTGATCCCCTAGGTTCCCATCTAGGTTATCCATTATCATATATTCTTATGTGAATATTTATTTTATTTTAACTTTGTTCTTTTAACAATGGTTCATACTAAGCTTAGGAATTTACCAAAGTATATCCCCCTAGAGTGCCGTAACCAAGAGTGTAGAAAGGCTCGTTGTCATGTACCAGTTCCCATTTGAGTCTAGATCAAAGCGGTGTTTTTGGGTTTTACCCCTATGTACATCTGTGCCAGAGCAACCTCTACCTGCTCGTATCCAGACATGGATGTATTTTCTTGGCAACCCCTTAATCAATACTCACCAAAATACCAGGAAGATTTCCAATATTTAAACTTTTCTATAGGTTTCTTCATAAAGTTTTAATATCTTAATTTCCACAAACAACTAAACCATCCTCTGATACCAACTATAGCGTCCCGCCTTTTTATCACATAAACATTCATTACATTTTACAAAACTAAGGATCTTTAAGGTTTAGTGTCTTGGAAACCAGGGACTTAAAACATGAAAACATAAAACATTATTGTTAAACACTTGAAAGGCTTCTCCTCATGTTCATCCTAGGTTCATTACTGCATCTCAATCCTGGGGACATACATAAAAAGAAAGGGTGAGCAGAAGGCCCAGTAAGGGAAACAAGGAGAAACATTTAACATGTGAACTTGGGATACATCAACAATGTCATGAAAAGAACTTTAAGGCATGAGAAAGAAATCATGAGATATATCATAATAAAAATAACATTTTTCATAACTTGAAGTTGTGGCTACAACATTTAATATTGACAATAATTTCGTTTCACCAAGGTTCATCCCCAAGGTGTCATTAAAAATTACCAAGGTTATTTACCAAGTTATCAGTCTAAAAGGTCATCTCTAGAGATTAAGTCTTTACCCAATGCATTGGAGTGCTATCTGGGTGCACCCTTGACATGTCTTTATTATCATGTGAGCCACATATATCATCATCAATAATTTCATAAACAACCCATATATCAAAAAAAAGAAATGGGTTTCATTTCATAATCATAACGTTTAAAAACTACTTTAAAGACATGATCTTTACGTCACTTTAAACCCACGAAAAGGGAAAGCAGGTTTCATGTATGTAAAACCCAGAATTTAAAATAGAAAATTTTGATATATATTTGAATACCCATATAGAATAGAGAGATTTTAGTATTCACTTAATAAAATCGATGAACTTTACAAAAAGAGAGAGACATTTTGAGACCAAAATTCTGCAGCATAACGGCTATAGTACAGGGTTTTAGAAAACATTGAAAAGAGAGGTTACATGGGTAAAACATTCATAAATGACCCATAAAATAGTATAGTTACAGAATATAAATGATTTAAGAACATGGTAATGAAATTCGGCAGCCTAATGGCGCCACTTAAACTTCAACAAAAATGAATTGATGAGATCAAAATAGGGTCTCTAATCATATGAGCATAAATGATCAGTATGATAGATTTAGAGATCATACCCCAACATAATAAAAAGGAACTTTCAAGACTTGACATGGAATTAGAACTTTGAAAAAGGAGAAAGGTGAAAGAACCACTTAAAAATTCGGCAGCCTAACGATCCCACTTAAAGCTTCAAAATACTGAGTTGAAGAGATCAAATGGGGTATCTCGTCATATGATCATAAAATATCAGTATGATACATTTAGAGATCATACCCCAACATAATAAAAAGTAACTTGAAATACTTTACATGAAAATAGATCTTGAAAAATGAGATGGGAGAAACAATCTGTTACAAAAATTTCGACAGCCTAACGACACCACTTAAAACTTCATAAAACGAAATAATGAGAGCAAGAGGAGATCTCTCATTATATGAACATGAAAAGGGAAGTAAGAGGAGTATAAAAAACATCCTTTAACATAAGAACATGGAGAATAAAAGAAATTACATAAAAGAGATTTCTTGAAAAGAAAGAGAGAGGTCGGATCCCTTACCGTAAAATGTAACTCTTAAAACTCAATGGTTGGGACCTTGAGGGCTTGGGGGCACCTTGGGAGGACTCGTTGGCATGTAATGAGACCAGAAATTCGTTGGGGTGAGTGGGGAGTCGAAATGGATGAGAGTAGGGCTTTGTATTTATAGGGAAAGTGAGGGGACAAGGCATTAATGGCCAAGGGACACCTCAAAAGTATTTTCTCAAAACCATGTTCTCTCCCATGGTATTTCCCATGGAGTTAGGCCACATGGGGCCCCCCATAAAATAATTCATCACCTTTGGTCAGCCAACCCATAAAATATCTCATGACATCATCATGACACAGTTATGATGTCATTAAACATACCGAAACCCTAAAACTGTATTTTTACTATTCACTGAAAATTCAACTTTATCAAAAAAATCCCAAAATTTCACCTTAATCAAATATCAATGCTCTGATTTCAAAAATGAACTCCATTTTATAAAAAAAATTCTAAATATTTTTAATTTATTTTTTAAATAAATACACTATTCACCGAAAAATCATTTTTTTCAGAAAAATCCCCAAAAATTACCTTAACATAATATCGATGCTCTGAGTTCAAAAATGAAATCCATTTTATAAAAATAATTTTCTAAATATTTTTAATTTAATTTTTAATTAAAAAACACTATTCACTCGAAAAAACTAATACTTTAATAATAATTTATGAAACTGTTATTTAACAATTTTATTGAATCACATTACTTAATCAAGGTGCCTAGATTATATTAATACTTTCATTAAGTGAGATTACTAATCCATTTGGTCACATTACTAATCCTAAGCATAAAATCACTATTCATAGATTACTATTCATCAAAAAACATGTTGATCTTATTAGACTCTAAATTTCGTACTGAACATAATTTTAGAAGACCATTTTTCGAAAATCATTACACATTTTTAATTATTTAAGGTTTACATAAACATTTTTAAAATATCTTTTTTTCTAAAATTCATCAAAAATATGCATATTATATTTATCCGGTCATTTGAAAATTCATAAACTTCATCATAAGAAGAAATACCAATTTTTATTTAAAACAAAGGATTACACAAGGCAGTTACAGTCTCCTTACACAACCCCTTATCACACCAGCATAGGACCTAAGTGTAAGGTGTGCTAAGGTGAGAGAATCTGAGGGAGGCTCGGCCAAAATAGCACGAGTAGTAATTTCTATTAGTTTGAACTTCTCGCAAAGGCGATTCTGTTCTAGCTTCACATGATGAAGTTCATCTTGGGTTTGGTCCAAAGCAAAGCCCAGTGGTGCTACCTCCTCCCCAAGTTCTATTAGATGGGCTTTGATCGGTCCAAGACTACTGGGTGAGGCCATCGAATCTTCTTTTTATAATAATAAACCAAGATTACTGGTATTTAGGGACAATTATCTAAACATTTAGTTTACAGCGGTCATATTGACCAATGGTCATATAACATTCAAAACCCAGCAGTCTCATTTTAATTATACTCATGTTATAAAATGAAACATTTTTTTGAGTATAAAAATAAAATAAAATAACACATAAAATTAGGAAACAGGATTTATTCAAAATTTCTGGTCATTACAAGAAAAGTATATGAAGGTGTGAATTTTAGAGAAGTGGGAGTGCCCTTTTATAAGAGGGGTGAGGGGCACCTTAGGAAAGGCAAGAAATAATATTTTATAACAAAATAATTTTAGGTTTATAATATCTCAAAAGTATATTATTTAAAGGATAAGGTGGGGATGGTTCGAAAAAAACTCAACTAATAGTTTTTTGACTGGTTAGGGTTATTATATTAACCTTATCTTTTAGATTTAACTCTTAGTTAAATAGTTTGACATTTACCACGTCTATTTGTATTTTAATATTATATGGTTAATAAACATTATATATACTTCCAAGAAAACCCCAAGTGGTTCATTAACAACACAACTATAATTATATAATCCTTTTGGTATTACCTCAAATTTTTATCAATAGAATATCAATTAATAATATAATATTTTATTTAAAACATTTCTATGTAAATTTTGACACTATTTGGTATTTTTTTTGCTAAATTCATAATAGAATTATTACTTAGAAAAAAATTCATCTAACCACCCCAAAATATTTCATATTAAATTAGAAAATTATTGGAATTATAAAAATTCAAAACATAATTTTATTTTGATATTTATAGTATCAATTATTTAAAAATTCATTAATTAGGTAATTACTGCATCGTCATTGTGTCTTAAAAAAATTAAATTATTTAATGTATAAAAATTATAATTAAACTACCATTATGTAGGAAATATTTTTATCCTTCTAATTAATATTTATAGTTGAATTTATCTAATGTGTATCCCTATATTAAAAATGATTTAGTTAATAAACATTGATTTTCACTCTTTTAACTCTTCTTGGAATTATATAATAATAAATTTCCTAATCTATTCCATGTGGACAAAAGAGGTTCATATTTTATTCATATGTTTTTTTTTTCAAATTGTACTTATACAATAGAATTAGGACATGTGTTAGTGTAATAATAATATCATTTTTACCTTTAATTACCCTATTTTCTTTTAACCGTGGTAAATAAAAATTAAACTTTACTATTAACCAAAAATTATTTTTATCTTACTGAACCAAATTTTACTCCTTGATATTAACTATGACTTTCTTATTTTCAAAATTCAACTCACAGATGCGGTAAAATTATTTTTTATATAAATTTTCAAATGCTCATATGAGGTGGGTAAAAGACGGTGAAAAGTTCAATAAAATTTTATCCATCTAATATTATTAAAAAATGACCCTAATTAATTACATTGAACATATATTGGTATTATTTATATATTTTTACCTAAAATAAATTTATAAAAAATAATTTATTATTTAAATAAAAATCGGTTTTAAACTATATTTGAGTGTTTTTCACTATTCCTCAAAAATTGAATGTTTTCAGAAAAATACCAAAAATTCCCTCTAAGATAATTTCTATCTTCCGAATCCATAAATGATGTCCATTTTGAATGATAAAATTTATAAAATTTCAAAAACTGGGTATTAGTATTTATAAGGGCTAGTTTGATTGGTAGCGGTGTGTTAGAATCTCAAAATTGCGTACAATGAAAGCTATTGCATTATTCAAAGGGAAGCATATTTTGGATTCTTGGTGTGTTGCATAAACCTTTTAATGAACACATGTTTTAAATATAAGTGTGATATTCATCTCAAAATTTCAATGATTTATTTAAATTTAATGGAACAATGCATGTTCTTAATTGGGGGGGAATCAATTCATGACTACGATTGAGCATATTCTTCAATCCATAGTGATCCAACCATAAGCATTAGAGTGAAGATGGAATGTGGTAAGAAAAACACCAAGGATTTTTGAAAAATTGGCTGAAATCTTGTTCCCTCAATTGGAGAAAGGGATATTTAAATTTGATTGTTGTTTTATTATAATCCTTGGTTGTTTGGTTTATGTGGAGGAGTTTTAGTTGGATTGTGTGGGAAATGACTGATGTTGGATCATGTTGAATTTTTGTTTGTCTAATGCTAGTTAGTCTGTAAGAGAGGGGATACCCACAAAGGGTCTCATTGAATTTTCTCATAATAATTAGTTTGGTGCATGTTTTTTTCTAATTACAGGGAGTCTATTTTGGTATCCCATGAAGTTATTGTTTTTTCTATTCAATTACATTTTTTTGAGCATTGGGATTTATGGGAGAGGAATAAAAATATCATTTTTAGTATATGTGGATGTTGTGGCATGCTATTTCCTGCTGATTTTTGTGAAGTCAACATTGTTTCTAGATTGGTTTCAGTTTGGAAGCATAGGTTCTGTTGGCAATGGATGAGATGTTCATGGTTCTAGAGGTTGGGTAATGTAGTTATTTAATCAATAGTCATTGATTGGGAAACTAAAAATTATTGTGTCTTTTTTAGGGAAAATGTATTAATGTTGGGGAGAATTGTCTCAAAAGGTTTTGTATCTCTATATTATGTTCTGGTTAATTTGGAATCATGAAAATTCACTTGAGTTATGAGAGTGACAGGGGGAAATTTTTAACTGTCTCTTTGTATAGATTTTTACTTGTGGATGTTCCTTAATTCATTTGGATGTTCTTGGAGAAAACATGGTTTTCTTGGCTTGGTGGTGGCCTAATAGTGGATGTAACTTGGTTTGTTATATCAGGTGGCCAAAATCGGGTAATCACGTAAAAGATTATGGTTTTAGGAAGAATCTACCATATAGTGTATATATGGTAGGTGAATCAATTTGTATTTTCCGTGTAGTCTATCTTCTCTCAAGTAGTGGCTACCACATGTTTGGCATAAGTTTTGGAAAATTGTGTGGCCAAACCCTGCATTTTTTCAGACCTAAAAATTCAAAAAATTCTAATATTCTCATATGTATTTTTACCCCCAAATTACTCTTATACTCATATCATGGTTTATGTGACCCTACAAAGATATTCCATTATATTAAAATCATCCACACCTTCTCCCTTGGTGTTGATCTATGGATTCTACCAGTTGGGGCTTTATTTCTCAAGGTAAAACCTCTCCTATCATCTCCATATTCTACTTTCATTCAGTTCATATTTAGTTTATCTTCTCTTATTTTCATTTAGACCTTGGATTTCAGTTTCCCAGGATTTGAATTACGGTTTTTTGGTGTTTTACGTTCCTCGTATTATATTTTGGATTTTGGGAACCCTTGTATAGAGAATTATGGTGTGCATTGATGAAGCACCAAGCGATTGATGTAGGTTTACGATACAAATTCACTTTTTAATTTAAAATTTTTGGATTTCATACATTTAGAAACATCATTGATTATTATTTAGTCATTTGGGATCCTTAAAACACTAATTTTGATTGAAAAGTGTCGTTTTATCACATTTTTTATGATAAATAAAATAATTTTTAAATTGTTGCAAACCAAGTGTTCGATTAAATGACCGTTAGATTTTTCAGGTTTTTTGTCACATATAAATCATTTATATTCCATGAGAATAATTTTTTGATTTGATAAATGGGGATTTCTATTCTAAACAGGGGGTTTAAAAGGTATTTTTGATTTTAAGAGAAATGTGTTCATGGATTTCAATGTGTTTTGGCATGTGACAAAGGATAATAAACCATTTGGAACATTTATAAAAATAATATTTTCATGAAATTGTGATGGGAATATTTTTAAAAGAGTTTTATAAATTATTTTGAAGTTGAAAATGGTGTGTTTAATCACCTTTTGAATGGTGGACTTGGTTCTTTTAAAGTGATGGTTCTTTGTAAAATTATCAGTGTACTATTTGGAATTTTTTTGAAAATAGAAAATTTGTTTATTGTGAAACCCTTTTGGGGGATTATCATGGATTTTTTATGTTTAATGGAATGGGATTACTTTTTAAGGAATCATTTTGATCTATTATATTAATTGGAGTTCCTCAGTACAGAATCATTGAGTTCGATTTATTTTATGGAAAGAGAGATATATTTTGGGTGACATGGGGTGAAATAAATATTTATGGTATTATTCTCTATATTTTTTATTGGATGATAGGTTGGAAATAGTTGGTTCACCCCATTTTTCATGAGATATGGTAACCTGACATAGTGAGTAATTTTTTTCACAAAATTTTCTTCCCTCAAAATATTATGAACTTGCTACTGGCACATAGTAGATAAACATATTGGGATTATTATTGTGGTATATTCCCATCGATCAGTCCTTAGTTAGGCTGGTTGAGAGTATTTAGGGTGCTTTTGATTTCATCGTGTGAGTCATAATTCTATGGATGAGTCTCATATATTTATTTGTTCTGGATTTTTCCCGATCTTCTAGGTTCACCCATGTCTATTAGCACTTATTTTTATATAGTAATGATTGAGACACTTATTTTCTCTTATATGTTTATTTGTATTTCCCTTATTATATGACTATTATAGTGCTTTTATGTATAGTTCCTTTTTTTCAAAGTGATGTGTTAGCATCCAATGGATTTTGAAAAATGTTATTATAATGAAATTATTTTATATTCTCTTATTCCATTTGATAATGAAAGCATCAATTTCCCCCAGAAAATGATAATTTATCACTATTGGAAATGAACATAGTTTTTATATGATGTAGAAAAATGGACCACTATTTTTTTCAAGTATTGCAACTAGAAAAAACGATTCTTTATATTGTATTCCATATATAATGTTATCGTATCATTCATTTCAATAAAATGGAATCACCAATAGTTTTTTTTTGGCACACAGACTGAGTTTTAATAATCACACCTATAGATTCGTCTTATTTTTTATCTGTTAGTGAGGTTTTAGCTTGATTTTGATCACCTTGAGTGATGGCCGATATTTTATTTAGGGAGTTACCCATAGGGTCACATGGAGATAGCATAGTCTTCTTGTCTAGTTTTATTTATTTTATAGTTGTTATAGCTTTCAACTTTTTCTAAATGATGTTCCTTGTAGTTTGGTTTATATGTTGGGATGTTTTTATTCTTTCCATTTTCCAATTTATTTATTTATTCATGGGTGAAATCATTCACATTGTGTACTATATTGATGCCTAACAATATTTTCCAGCATGTGAGGATCGAGAACACCATTCAGGTTATGCCACATATCACCTTGGATGACCAGTTTAGGGTTGAACCACATTGGTTCATGAAATGGATATTTGAAACTATAATTTCATAATAACTAATATACATATTTTGATTGGTGAGGGAAATTGGGACACGAAAAAATAGAAGGGGAATTAACAAAATAATTTAATTTATTATTTATCACAAAAAAATAATCAATAAACTATCATTATAATATCCAATTTAAATTGAATAATAAAATTGAAAGAGAATCACACACACTTTATCATTGATCTATATTAGTGAAATATAACCACATCCCTCGACATAACATCTAAAAGATAATAAGATGCTTTTAGTTTTTACAATTCCATTAATCAAAATTTTACATGTTAGAATCCTAACAACCATATTATTCTGCTAATGAGGCTTGTGATGAAGAGTTCCTTATATGAAAATCATTTCAGATATGTGGTTGAAATTAAATGTATGATTCTATTATGTTTTTCATGTGAACTCATTATGTCTCATAAATATATTGATTCATATATATTTCCTGAGAATCTACTTGATGTTTATCCTTAAAGATTGAAACCCGAACAATTTCATATCTATAATTCAATTTTTATTGAATTTTTGTAGATGGTTCCCCATATGGTCCTTTGGTAGTCATGATCATTTTAAATATTGATCACTTGGGATGATCCCTTATCAATTGTTTTGTAGATGGTTCCCCAGATGTTTTCATATATAGGAGCCATGTTGTTTTAGAAATATTCACCATATGCAGGAGAATCCATGTGAAGCCAAGGGAGTGAAACATGTTGATTTAGATACCAGGGACTACCATGTCACATTTTCTACTAGAATAATCATTTTTAATGGGTCTTTTTTACATTCTATACTTTACAAGAAACATTACTTCAATTCCTACACATGATACAAATGTATTTAAATTAAAATACAAGAATAAATGATTTCTATCTTATAACGTACGATTTCATATTTTATGTTATCTATCATTTAGATAATGGTCTTTTTGTTTTTGAGTATCATGAACCTTGTAATGTTACTTTATTTAAAATTTACATCACATGACTCATACCACACCAAATATTAGATTCACTATATCTGTCATGTAAATAAAAAATACATGTCTACATTACAATAAGATTGATATTTATATTCTTTTCAATGAAATTCGGATCATTTATGTTACACCGGTTTAGAAGGAAAATTTTGAAATCATAATTTTGTGGGATATTTGAATGGACTAAAGAGCTTATTCAATCAGTTCATATTTATTTATATGAACCATTTATGGGTTGAAAATTGTGGTGGGTACTCTTACATAATAAATTATTATGATTATTTTAATAGATATGGATATGTCTAATGAATGAGCTATAAGGCGGCTCTTTGGATAAATTCAAATTATAAAAAAATGAACTTGAGATGAAACATGGTTATAATATTATCAAATATCACTCATACGGTGGTGTTTAATTACATAATAAAGACATAATTGATTACTTATGTGATTTTAAGTCCCATTCCAATCTCACTCATACTAATATACCACCATGGAATGGTGTTTGATAAATTATGAATGACACCTTGTTAGACATAGTTATATCAATGCTGAGTCATGGGACTCATCCATTATCATATAGGAGATACACATTAAAATAACACACCAATAATAAATAATGTACGATCTAAATCAATAAATGGTATTTCATACAAATTTTACAGTATAAGAAAAACCATGTTTTTTAATTTATATTGGTAAAGAAGCAAAACAATTGATAAGGGATCGTCCCATAAAAATATAAATCTTTAGGAATAGTGTCTATAATTATATGAACCCATGAAAAAGGGGATATTAACTATATGAACCATCAAACAAAATGGTAATATTGTAAATACATTCTATATTTAATAAGAATGAAAAAATATCTAAATCAAATATTGCAGGATATATCAACATTAATTAATTCAAGGATCAAGGAGCATAAGATTTGGTACATGAATAGATTCCATAATACCCCATGGATGAAGAAACAATCTTCAAGATAGTTTTACATTATAAGAGTACTACATAGGCTATTGGACTATAAATGTGCGCTTTTTTAGTTAATATTCATGTTGAATCAATGTTAGTTGATATTAATTATCCTCTAATATACAAGGAAGTAGTTAGTGGAACGTATGATTTCATATTGATTGATTCCATGAATTCATAAATGGATTCGATATAGGACACCAATGTGTAGATTTTGGTAGATCCTAAAACAGATGTAAAGACCGTATGTTACAACATTTCATTCAAGAAGAAAATAGAAATGTAATTATCCTTTAATTAATATACCACATAAATAGTTGAAAAATGGTTTAAAACCCATAATGAAATTGACTATCACAAAATCTTTTCACTAGTTTAAAGTATGATATGAATATTATTTATACATTCCATTATTGGTTACATTGTCTGTGAGATTTGTAAAATGACTTTCAATGTAGCCTTCATAATGAGAATGATATTGAACATGACAATATGACACAACCTAAAGGGTCTCAGACTCCAATGAATTCCAACATGAAAATAAAATTAAAAAAAAAATCATTTTTGTATAATTAAATACATCTATATCAGGAATAATTCTTTATAATGAAATAAAAATAATATTTTGTTTAATTCATGGGAGTGATCCTTGTGTCTAAAAATTGTTTTTTGGGAGAGTAGTCATTTTCAAAATAGTAACTAATTATGAAATATTACACAATGGAAAAAATAACAGTCCTATAGTCTTATATGTTATGGTTGAAAAATGCATTTATATTAAGTAATTTTTTTGAGGTATCATATATTTTGGTGATCAATATCTATCTTTATAGATAATTGGGGCTCCTCAGCCTATGCCAATATACATGCATGGAAAATATATTGAATAGATTTATAATGCGAATATCCACGATGGAATTGTATCCATCATCACATGAAATTCATATTTTCAAGAAAACATGACCTCATACAAAAGAAGAATGAAATATATTGGAAATGATTCAATGTGAATCATTAATTGGGCCATGTATGAATGATATGCATTGTACAACACCTGATGTTGTCTAAAAATTATAAATGGTAGGATTATATCATTCTAAACCATGTGATACCCATTGGATGAAAATAAAATATATCCTTAAGTATATGTGGGGTACTAAGCATGTGTTTATTTTTTATGTATGATATAAAAAAATAGTCCTAATAGGATCTGAATATGTGATTTTCAAAACTAATCATGTTTACATTATGTCAAAAACTAGATACATATTCTCATAATATGGAGACATTGTAAGATGTAAGAGATCCATGATAGTTGGGGTTGTTGATTCTAAACAATAGTATGAATATATTATGCATTCTGAGGTAGCTAAAGAAGAATTTTGGATTCACAACTTGATCCTATGAAATTACATGGAACTTTTCAATAAATATATTATCACACATTACTAGGATTATATTATAGAGATGGATCGTACATAATATCCAAGGTAACATCATCAAAAAAAAATGACATACCTTAGAATTACCATCTCTTGAGGGATATTAATTAGAGAGGTGAAGTTGTAAAGAGAAATATTCAACATATTACAATGTGGAGAGACCGTGAATTAAAAAAATCAATCGAGAAACATGTTTATCATGTGAGATCTTACATACTCAATATCAGAGTTACATGGCTCTAGTTCATGTTGGTTTTTAATGGATATGGCATCATAGGACAAACTGTTTATTTCATTATAAAATTTATATTAAATTCAATAAATATTTAAAGAACATATTATTACATATTGTTCATTTTCATGCATAACATGTATGTAATAATTTGATAGAGTGTACATTTCATTGATATGTTTATTGATGTTCCCCTTCATGAAAAGAACAATGAAGAAATATATTGATATTATTAAATAATTTTCATTGGTTGGATACCATATGTTGATGGGAACACATTACATAGGCTTTAATTTGTGAGTACACATAAATAGATGAGGATTACTCTCATGATTTTATGACATGGTAATATCCAAGAAAAGAAATTATGAGAGAAGACATGTATGTATGAAATATATATGTACCTACGTCATCAAATATTTCAATTTGTTACAGTATGTAAAGGCACATAAACATTAGGATTTGTATTAATTAATTTCATGAGTCACACCCATTAATTTTATTATTTAAATCATAAAACCATATGTTTGTGGGGAGTTGTGTATGATCCTTATTCCAAAAATGAAATATTATTAAACGATAATTTGAGGAATGATTTATCCCTTCCATGATTATAAAATATAATATCTTAGTTGATTGACTAAAATTAAACATACTACCAAATTTATTGGAAATGGTGTAATGATGAGTTTATTTAAGATATTATTTTAAATATATATCAATTGTATCGGCTGGTGACGTGGATGTGGAAGCAACATCATGATATATTGTAAGTTATTAAATTTCATATTGGGATTTATAGTAATATTGAAATTTTTGTCACATTATGATCTCATTCTCATATTCATGAACCATTATTAGCTATTAATATTGTAAAGTGGCTGAGCATACCTAATTCCAATAAGAAACAATTATGCAGGGTCACACAATATCTGTATCTGTTGAACTCAATTGAATCATATTTTAGTGTAATTAGTAGAATAATTAATATTACAATTAATGAGGAATTATTTCAATAATTTCATTTTCTATAAAATATTTAACAGTTAATTGGTTTTTTGATAAATGAAAAAGGAGAATTAAAGTACTAAGATAATTTTTGGTGATAAAAAATTTATTAATAATTCAGTTAAATAATATTTTTTATTACACAAGTTTCAACACACAAAATAATAATAATAACAATAATAATAATAATAATGTTATTAAGATACATGGAGTTTATTAAATATTACAAAATTGTTTAATGATTGTTGTTTAATTAAACAATATTTTAACATAAACCATATCTCTATAAATAAATTTTTAGGTCTATTGTGTTGGGTGTGAAATTAAAATAGTGACCTGTTGCTAACAATGAGTTCTATCTCAACTTCTAATTCTATATCCCACCCATGAACAAGTAGTAAAATAGACATTCCTTCAAGATGGAATGAAAAATGTTCAACATAAACCAAAAAATACAATTATGACTCTATTATTGTACCCAATGATCAAATAACATTTCTTATAGATCAATAGAGTTTGTCTGGATCAGTATAAGAGGGATTCAATACATGGATCCTCAGATAACCATAATGAAAAACAAAAATGGATATTTTGGATGATTAATTTACACATTTAGGAATGATCATATGTTATGGTGTTTGTATTATTCTGATCAAAATAAATTGATTATTAATTTAATATGATATATCCCCTATTGAGGATTAATAATTCAATATAATAATATAATTAATATATAACCAACTGTTTCAGGATTCCACAATGCTCATAACAATCTTGTGGTATCATAGTGGTAACATATTAAATTTATAAAAAATTATTTATTAGTTGTTCTATAGAAAAATATTTTTGAATGATATTATTTCATTTTATTGATTCATTACTTCAATTGAAATTTAAATTGTATCATAATATTAATAATATTCTCCCAGTGTTTCGTATTCTAAAACATGTAATTACTATTGATGAATGAATTGATGTACCATCAGAAAGTGTCTATTTTTTTGCTGGTAGAACTGGGTTACGTAGTGATTAGTTTGAGTTCATGTTGTGTACCCATGTACACTGCACCAAGATGTGTCATGGGATATATGACACAAAGAGGATTTAATTAAACATGGTGCATTTAATGCACACAATGTATAGAATTGTCGAACTAAAAACATGACATTTTAAATTACATGATGTGTAGTTTGAGTACATATCATATAGTCTGAACAAATTTATGGTGGAAATTTCGTAGTCAGATATATCATTATACATGAAAAAATCATGTGAGATTAACATACTAATGAATTTATGATATAAAAAATGTGTGTGTAGTATACATTAAGATTATTTCATCATTTACTACATTCAAAATTCACATTGATCAATTTAGTGAGAATTAAGGACACATAATATAGGGTATTTTCATCATACATCTTACTTCTACACACTGTGTAATCATTGTGGGAAACACATAGATGACCTGGATGAGTATTTAGATCACACTGATGGTTGATATACAATATGTGTCTAGAACCTACATGTAGTAATGATCAACCCCAAATAACCTCTCAATAATGGTATCATAAGTGATACAACACATACCCAAAGGGTGATCCTAATCCCCATGGGATGTTGAAGAACACATAAACATAAAAAAAATAGACTATTTGAATGATATATCGAAAAATGAAGCTATATAATTGAACATATATATAATAGTGATAAATAATAGTTGATAAATATAATCTGTAACTGAAATGAATCAATAGAAATAAAATTCAAGAGTAGAAACTATATCAAAATATATTTCCAATCATAAAGAACTGTAAAAATATGAAAACCAAACTGCTCCATGTGATAGTGTGGGAATACTCCCACTATCTCACTAAATTATACACATACCATCCTAAAAAAACCTTACCACCTTACTGTGGTTCATTTTCTTTTCTCGAATTTAATGGCATAACAAGGTCTATAAACCAATGACAAGTTGTGTATTATGTTAGATAGCAGGATTTGTAGGTTGTCACCTAGGTGTTACATATCAATTCTATGAATAAAAATATAATAATTCTAAACATTAAACCAAACAATGAATGATAAGAGTTTAAAAATATTTATCAATAGCATGTTAAAACAATTTAATATCAACATTTTTCACAATTCTAAATAAATAAGGTAAATTAGTTTCAAAAAATTACATAACCATATATCTTAGATGATATATAATTTGAAGAAAAATAATGCATCATATATTATATCCAATCCATGGTAGTATGAAAAATTAATAAAAAGATATGAAAAAGCATAGGTAACATCACAATAAGGATCACACTAGTTTAGGATCTATAGAACACTAATACAAAACATAGACAATATCTTACACATCATGCTATTAAACATATGCAGCAATTATATATGGTAGATGAATTCCCCATAAAGTGAACTCCTAACTGGTCTAAAATTTTCATAGAATAATGATTATAGATATTATTTATATACCCCATGAGAAAATACTCCTACAACGGATAAGACTTATTACTATACCCTCCCCCTATGAAACCAAAGGCTTCCCATGTACTCAATTGTCTAAACTTGTTCATCAACCCATTTTCCATCAAATAATTCATTGAAAAACATTTAAAAATAATAATTTCATTAAAGACACTCTCCAATTACCCAAATCAACATGGATGTCAATAATTTATACAAACCTTGTTCGACACATACATTAAATTAGTCATATCATGCCATTTCATTTAAATAAAAAAAATTTAAATATAATGGAAATTAAGTCCATCAAAAAATGGTAGATATGGATCCATATACTTTATAACATAGGGTCACACACGACCCCAAATGATCCACCAACAATAAGATCATAATAATTAAAAATGAGGTCATTGAATCTATCAAAACATATTATATTTGAACTAATTAAATAAAAGTATTGGAGGAGGAGAGGATTTGGCACCTTAATAAATAATTCACACCTATCACACCTCAAAGGACATAGAAAACCTACCGCAGTACATGACCATACAACATGTCTATAATGAATAAAGATGAATCCTTAACATATATCAATTGTTGTGATACCATAATTTAGAGGAACCACTGCGATTAATGAAATTAATAATAAGTAAGGATTACCCATATAGATGGATTATAGCCATCCACAATGGTGATAAAACACTGAATAAATCATTCTGGATTGAATAGACTCCCAAATCATTAGAAAATCATTCTGAGTCAAGAGACACATGAGCATTAGATGAATGAAAAAAATATTTTCTGAGAAGCACCCTAAAAGAATTTCTAATGAAAATTAAATGACATGTAGTCCATTTTAATGTCATGTAATACATGTGGATAACATATGCTAATAAACCAAAATCATTTTTATTAAAACCATTTTATTAATATTTCAAATCATTAACCATTATATGGTGTGTAATACATTTATGTTGTGTACATATTTAATGAAATGTGTCTCAAATCTAATACATTTCATGTTACACCATTATAAGCTATGTAATTATCCTTAATAAAAAAATATACGAAACCAACTAGATCTTCTGTTTATGTCTTGCAAAACCCTTAAAATCAATTTAAATATTTTTATATAGAATCCATTATTTAATGTAAACATTCATCCCCAAATATTATGTAATTTTTCCCAAAAAAATGATATACATTCAAAAGAGTCTCAAAAACACCCACTTCATGATGTAAACTATAAAAGTGATAAAAATACCTGATATTGAGAAACAAGATGTTACAAAAACCCCACTGTAAGACTTTCTATTCCAATGAAATAATGTTTAAGCATGAATTTTGGTAAATATTTGAGGCCAATTCTTCCCCATAAATAACTCTAATTCCCATGTATCTTGAGAGTATAATCTGTATCTCTATTTTAAACTGACCAATGGAACAGAAATCAAATGAAATATATTCACATGAGATTCAATGATCATAGTAGTCTACTCAATAATAGAAACATCGTTCTCTAACTCAATCTCCTCGAAAAATGGAATGTGGGAGAGATCATGATGATATTTATTGAGATGTGATATATTTAAAACATCGTGAATTTCAATGAACTAACAAATAATTTCAACCAATAATATACATTTATAAGACACTAAATGAACTCAAATGGATCAACACATCTTGGATCCAATGTACCTTGTTTTACAAGATAATGGTCACCTTCCAGAGGATAAACATTATCGAATACCCCCACCAACTACAAATAATTACAAAGGATGATACCAATGAACCTCATAAAATTTCAACTGACTATATGTTGTAATAGAAAATGAACTTATATAAAGAATCATCACATATTTTTCCTAATCAAAATGTGATCCAACCAATTAAGTATCACATGCCTTATTCTAAAAATATGTTATCTGCATGAGAAACCATATAATGATTCAAAATCATCCTTTTTTATTGATGATTGATAACTATCATTATATAAAATTATACCAGAACCATACAGCTATCAAATGATCCACCAAAATCCATGAGACATATAAGAATAATCTCCTCCAAAACATAAATAGTTTTCTTAGTATAACCATTTATCTGTAGATGATATAATTACTCAACATAAACTGAGTCCCCATATCCTCTTGGAGACCACAAAAAAATCTCAATGTAAACAAAGGATCCAGGACCGAAATAATAATAGAAGGATCCCCATGTATCCTAATCACTTCATGCACATACATCTAACATAAATCATCAAAATAGTGGTTCCTGTTATTGTAATGGAATGATCTGGATTTTCTAACTGCTAAATCACTACCCATATAGAATTATTTCTTATTGATTCCATTCTAATTCTAAAATAATCATTATTAATACCTTATTCCATTTAACATAAAGCACTAGTAAAGGTTGGATAAAACAAAAATCTTTTAATTTCATAATATTTATTTATTGTTAGGTGTAAAAATGGGAAAAATAATCAAAAATGTCACACTTCATACCCATCCACCAAGAAAACAATCTTATATCATAGTACAACTTCATAGTTCACAGATTAACATCCCATGAATAAAAATGAAAATTAGTTGGAATTAATCTCCTTAAAGATGATGAGATAAAAACCCAATCCTCAAAAAATGAGGATACTACCTAAATAAGGAGAATGTCAAGAAACATAATCCCCCTTAATATAGGGATTATAAAATTCAACTCTAATTTTCACCCAACTCTAAGTTTATTGGAATAGATTAAATAAAAGGTGATGATAACCAAATACTATTCAGATCCTTACATGAAACATTTTTATCAGAATCCAGATACTACTATCAAAAAAATAGTTACAAGGAATCAATCATCCTTTAATTACAAAACAAATTCTGATGAAACATTCTTATTAAGAGCATCTGAAATGACATTCCCATTCCCTATGGTGTAGGAAATATCAAATTAAAACATCTGATTTTATTACACACACCAATCCTGTATAAGATTTAAGTTATTTAAATAAAATATATGTCTTAAACTCTTATGATATGATAATATTGTGTACCTTTCCCTAAAAAATTAAGGCCACTGAAATGTATTTGTATTCATAACTGCGAGAAGATCCAAAACATGAAATAGGTAATTATTCTACTATGGCTGAATATGATGATATCCTTATGCTTCAACTTGATCATAAAACATGAGAAACATACCAAACCCATCCCTAAAAGAACCATAGAAAACCACAAACCCCTTAATAAGATCATGTCAGATCATAATAGGAGTTGATGGAAAGTCATTTCATCTCATTGGTAGAATACTGACTATATTCATCCCATATGAATTTCTCACCATTCATGGTAAGAGTATTAAATAGTGATTCCATCATCAATAACTAATTGATGAGCCATCTATAGTATCTAATAAGTCTTAGGATAATGTTAATCTCAAAGATATTCCATGGATCATCCCATGAAATGGTAGCCTTTAATCTCTCAGGATCAACTGGTTATCCAATCCCAGAAATCATGTCCCCCATCATGATTGAACCATCTTCCTTCATGGAAAATGTCATTGGGGTTTCACATGGATAAAAACTATAGTAAAAGACCATTTTTCACTATGTTGTACTATAAAAAAATTGAGCTATTTTGGCTATAGTGATGCCATATGATAAGAAGGTATCAATATCGACTGTGTACCTAGAACTAGTTCAGTTGTAATCCATTCCTCCCTCACTGGAATAATTGTAGATAAATCATAAATGAAAATGTTAGAAAAACCCCAAACAGAGGCAGGAATATCAAGAAAACTATATACATCGATGAGATCAACTACAAAAGTAGACATAAAACTCCAAATCTATTCAGAAAAGGCCCTGCATGACAAAATATTAAAGCTAATACATAGTAAAACACTTGTGACCTCCCATTAAGAATAAGAAATGATAATTTTTTAAGATATAAATAAAAAATATCATGATGAGAAGTAAGGAAACCCATCGAGATGATGACATCTAATAGATCTATATCGAGAACATGAAAATACCAAACTATATTTGTATCATATATTGATATCACATAAGAAGGAAACTAAAATACAAGCTCTTTCCATTTTCTAAGAGGTGTTTGTAACTCCATATCAAAGAACACAAGT
Organism: Viscum album; assembly: GCA_963277665.1. Lineage (NCBI taxonomy): Eukaryota > Viridiplantae > Streptophyta > Magnoliopsida > Santalales > Viscaceae > Viscum > Viscum album. The sequence goes on along the minus strand of OY728151.1, from coordinate 494,246,647 downwards.
TCTATAAGAAGGTTAATCCTTTCAAAAAATTACATGATATAGACAAGTGGGATGAACTAGTATCATATAAATAAAATTGTAATGAGGATGAAATAATGAGGGTACCTATCACCATCACCAGACCTATATCAACCTCTTTCAGAAAGACATCTACTTTTTGGAGGTGCTTCCCTCCTTAGACTTGTTGATGGATCCCTATAGTTTTAGATATAGTGAAATACACTAAGGTAGCCATTGGATTTGATGATCCTTAACCATATCATGGTGTAGAAAAAGAATAACAGATACAAAAAATATGACTATAACAACCAAAAAAATATACATATTAATAGGATAAAGAAATGTAATTCATGTATGTGTCTGAATATGAAAAAATTCTAGAAAATCATAGGCACATTACTAACTACATATGGAGGTGCTGAAGAGGACTTCTCTTGACAACTACCTCCACCACTACAACAATGATCCTTCAAATTCCTATTTTATCTAGAGAAAAACTGAAGATGCAACTTGGTGGAAGAGAAGAGGTGTAATATCCATCCTTTAATACCATGTACATATCAACTATCATATAACTATCCCCTATCTCTGTATAGGTAAAAATATTTACCATGAATACCAGTGATATAATATATGGACTCCAACAATGTAGTTACTTCTGATATAATCAAAATCCATTCTTCGCTATCATTGGTAAAGAAAAACCTATTCAATAGACCCATTGATTTAAAATGACACAAGATGTTATCCATTGTTAATTGAGAGGAATTATAGATACATTGTTATCATTAGTGATTTAAGAAAAACTGCTCGAAGAAGAGTGTCTTTAAGGCATTCCAATTCAAGCCTAGATGTTTATTTTCCAATACAACGACATCACAAATATTAATTCTAGGACCTTGAAGAATGAATGATTCACACATCACCATGAAAATATCATATGTATCTATGAATATGTTGTTCGAATCTATCTTTTCCAACTAATCATCTACCTCATCCTAGTTCATTAATATATTAAAATAAAATGTATTCTCATGTAAGAAATCTTGTGATTAATATTTTTACCATTTAACTTATAGATATACCTCAATAATAGTGTCATCAGATTTTGGCAGGTTATAATCAACAACACAAAAATTTAACATGATAGACATGATTGAGTCATACTCAATCAAAGGGTTCATTTGAGTATAATAAGATGCCCCATCCCAAGGAACTCTCAGAACATATCTCTCTAGAAAACATTTTCATACCAAAACAAAGGAAAAAGTTAAAAAATAGTATTATAACATGAAAAACCATAAGAAAAAATTTATATTAACATAAAAAACTCAAAATAAGAGACACACAACCAAACAACTCTTATATTCTTGTGTCTTGCATGTAATGACTAGGATAAAAACTTCCCAAAACATACATAACATATCCGAAAAATCATATCTCAAGTCTACCAGACAACCCTAGATAAGGAATATTAGGGATAAACCATAATTAATAAAAAATTGTAACATATAGTACTAAATACAATATCATATTTGGTACCTGACCCAATATTATATATTCCAAAGCGGTGTTCCCAATCCCCACAGAGTGGTGAATAAAACCCTTAAAATGAACAGAAAAACACAGGGGTTGATTTCTCTCATCCTGAAGAAAATATACGGTGTGCAATTAAAATAGAGAGTATGTACAGAAGATAACTGTATTCCTTTATTTAATAGGAACAATAGTATCCCAAAAAATCAAGAGTATAAACAATCTCCATGTATAGGGCCAACCCTAAAGGACTACCAAAACATGAATCAAGAACTACACCGTGTGATAACAAGGGAAAAATCCCACCATATCACCAACATCTACCCAACCTAATTTATAGAATACATCATCAACTCACTAAGACACATTTCCCTTCACTGCATATAAACACATAACAGGGTCTATTCACCAACGAATAGGTATATAATGCTCAATAAAAAATTATCTGTAGGATATGACCTATGTGTTCCATATAAAATCTCTTAGAAATAATCTAAGAACCCACAACTATAAAGAATACAAGTTATGGTAATAGATTAATAGTTATTAATATCAGAATCATGTTAAAATATTTTTATTTACCTTTTTTCATGTTTCCAAATAAGTTAGTTAAATCAATTTCAAATAATCTCAAAACCAAATATCTCAAAAGATACATCACTTCCAAAAAAAATCATACATCACATATTATAACAAATCCATAGTATATAAAAAATTAAATGATCTAAAATAATTAACATGAGTTAGATCATGACTTGGATTACATAGTGTCTAGATAGCTTTGAAGATTTTACATACCATATATAATCACACATGCAAGAAGAAACATAATATATTAAATGAGTCTAGATGGTAGTGTAACTCCCAAAAACAAAAGCCCCAACATGTCTAAAAAGTCCCTATAAAAACAAGCCTAGATAGTAGATATTATACATATGAGAAAATCCCCCAATATTAGATGAGTCATATTTCTATACCTTCCACCAATGTACCCAATTATTCCTATGTGCTCAATTTTAAATACTAGTTCATCAAGATATTACATATCACATAATTATTTTCAATCCTTTCATTAACATATTTCACTATTCTATGAAAACTAATTCCATTTATCCAAAACTATGGGAAAACTATCTAATAAAAAATCCCATTTCATAAAAAAAAATAATAAATTTTCCCGATATTTAATTAAGTAAAACAATTAAGAAAATTGGATACATGAATTTCACCAACACATTCTGGTGATGGATCCTCCTAGCTTAGAACATTGGGTTGCAGACACCCACAAAGGATCCTCCAACAAGAAGAACAAAACATTGACAACAGATACCCTAGAACTAATCAAGAAATCTTATAATTGAACGAATTACAATGAATATTTGGATGCGTAGAGGAAAAGACACATACCTAACAAATGAGATCCTGACACACTTAAACTGAAAAACTAAATGGCCCCCAGACCATAATTCCACCACAAACATATGAGAAAACATGATGAAAAATCATCACGGATTGATAATTCTGATAACGAAAAAATCTTGTCCTATAATAACAATGTAACGAAGAATTATTCAGTAATAATCACATAGATAGTTTATAAACAACATTAATAGTGATCAAAAATTGAATGACTCAATAATGATAAAAGAAAGAGTCTTGATATCATTGTAGAAGCCTTTATGGTTATGTTCCAAAAAATCTATGTATGAATAATATTTAATTTCAGTTGAGAGGAACACTAATCATTACTCGTGATAACTACATGGGGTGTAATATGTTGACATGTCATGTAATCCCCAAGGATCGCATTAAAAAACTAATCTCCTTTTTAATAAAATATAATCATTTATCATTACACATCATGTAACATTTACCTGGTCTGTAATATTTTTATGATGTGTACACATTTCAAAACATCATTATGGTGACAATTTACACAATTTATGACCCTGTTTCATGCTATGTCGTCTCCTAACATATATTAGAAAATTACCTAACAAAAACTGGTGTCCTATTAGAATAAGAAGAACCCCACAAATCCATTAACAAAAATATATTCGAACTCCATTAATTCAAACAAACATCATCAATGAACATCTGTTCAATTTTCATATAAAATATTACCATCCTCAGGAGTCCCAATACACACTCAATTAAAGAGAAAAACAGTAATTGTGAGAAAAAACATAAATGTGGATAATGTGATATTACACATGTCATGTATTATTGTTGACTTGACATATCAAAGCATAAATTATTTATTCTTTATACACAAAAATCATGTTACAAGACTTGTACCAAGAACGTACATGATGTGTATCCTACCTATTAAGGGTAAAATAAAAAATAAAATAAATTGAAAACGTAATCATTAGTATCATCTTTTTGTGAATGTCTAATTATATGTTCAATAATCTAATAATAATTATTTAAAATTTAATATATTTTAGTATGTTATTGTAATATATTTTTAACTATTTTTTCTATTTATTTTCCATTAATGCTTTTATGATGTTTTTTATAATAGAATTTCGATGGCCATTAAGATGAAATTGAAAAAAATAATTACTTAATTAATGAAAAATCAATAATCTTAATAATAGTTAATGATTATGAATTGAATGTTACCTATTTAATTTTTTCATATAAGGTGCCTGTCTTAATGGACACGAGTTTGACGAAGACTATTGTATGTTATGTATTTATTAATATTATCTTTTACATCAGTTTAATAGTATTTTGTATTTTATTAAATGTGATGAAATTTGGTTCATCCCTAAATCCATTATAATGTAAGGAATGCATGCCCATATTTATTTATCTAATCCCCAATAATAGTACATTTGGTTCTTGTAAAAAAACATCCAAATTAGGGGTCCACATAACTATATCCTAGCGTTTGTGGGTCACATATCCTCAACCACACCTCCCCATTTTATAGAGGATTCTCGCAAAATGAAAGGTTAAAAATAGAGAAAATTGGGAGATTATACCATTATGTCATTGTATCATAGAGGATACAACTAATAACATTCAACAGTGTTATCATTATATAAACAATCAGAATCAACAAACTAAGAATGCATAAATAGATAACTGAATAAGTAAGGAGCTGTAGAAATAAATAGAACTAATCAACTAAATAATATAACGACATCGTCTAAGGTAGTATCAAAACATGATTCTTGCTATAATGATTTCAAAAAAGGTAATGTGGTAAAACGCATACAATCCCACCATACAACTAGTACAAAAAACAAAAGCTTCTCCACTAGAATCTCAATGGCATGCATAATCCTCCACTCCACTATTCCAAATATAATCTATTCATGCAAACAACCTATATATGTGAGATCTCCCTTCCCCATACCTATAGTTATGAAATATTTTTATGGATCTAATTTTTTTACAAGTAGGGTGTGAGTTAAAAATCTTAGTAGGCCACCACCAATGGTGTTTACGTGTAATCCTAGTATTGCTCAAAACAATATAGTGTGCAGGTATATGTATAACACTAATAAAACGATGAAACAAAAAACCAACCCACTCAAGTACCTATAGGAAACCTGGTGAGTCTACCAACAATGTCAAATTACTGGGAAAAATTTACTAACATATCACTATATATATATATATATATCAATAATTATTAATAATATATATATATATAGTTTACTTCTATATTGAATCCACCTCTTTGAATGTTGTGTGTACAAACTCCCAGTGGACATATAGATGGAATACTAGTGTTGTGATGAACATGGTTTAAGTTAGACATCCATAACCAAACCGAGGAGTCTAAAATCTCATGGAATGCATACATGCCAAACACACCAACTGAGTGAGATATGACATTATACAACTCTCGAGATGGGAGTGATCCATCATTTAGAACTATAATCCCATAATGTTTCACCTCATCTCAACATCAATAGAGTATCACTGTTTTGATATTCCATGATCAACACCCAATGTAGGTGAGCGTGATTATCCGTAATGCTCAACACCCATTACCATCATACAAAGACTCTATAAAGGAATAATAATTTAGTATATGAAATGATTAAAAACCTATCATTAAACTTACTATCAATTCCATACATATATAAGAAATTAATGATTATTTATGACATGTTACATAAAGCATACCCTCTTATTAATTCCAATTAAACATTATGAAAGGCATAGTCAGATATATATATATATATATATATATAATTAAATACATGAGGGAATGTCCTCTTATACATGTTGTTAGTAAATACCTATGCCCATTAAGGGATCAAATTATCAATTAACATATTTATTTCATATTGAAAAAATAAAAGAAGGATAAAAAAAGAATGGTTTTAGCAACATTTACACATCATTCATTTAATCCTTTTCAATAAGGGAAAACTAGAATTAATTATAATTCCAATATAATCATGACCATTAAACATAACAAAAAAATTTAATTTAAAAAGGAATGAAAATTCCTTTTTTGAGGATCAAGTGTCAAGGGAAGTTATCATGGGAAACATCACCTATTCCTATTTGGGCCATTCAATCTACATGATTACCAAACACAGAATATATGCATTGGGTTTCATTTAACACAATTTATTCAATGTCAATTTGATTTAATCAGTATAATGTTAACTTCTTAGGTATTTTATTCATTTTTAACCAATTCTTCAAAATGACCAATTTAATGTAGAACACCCATGGGGTAACCATATAAGCTATGTGAAACCTCTAAACCACAAAAAAAAATCAGTTAACATGTATATAGGTACATCATTCAATCATAAATGAAGGAATAAATATAACGGAGATATTTGGAAATATCCAACATATTTATTGATGTTGTTATTATGAAACAACCAAAATTCGATGGTAAAACGGTGTGACCACCTACCATAAGAATGTAGACATTACCTCGTTAAAATATAAACCTCAAATTCATTTTAGGTTAGAAGATATTTGAAAAATGATCTAACATCCTAAAAATAGGGAAAATAATACTAAAACTAAAGAGTTTAATGAATGTAAAGGTAAACATAGATAGTATTTTAGATTAGAGGGAAGATTTCCAAGTTAGATTCATATGTTCTGATAGATAATGGATTGGAACTAGTGGTGGGTGTTTTCTTAGTGACTAGATAAGGGTATTCACGAGCCCAAAGTGACAAGATATGAGTTAATGTCTACTGGAGGGGTAAAGGGAAATAAGACATAAGCTTAAAACTTATGTGAGTGTCATTTTGGAAATTTCAATCCAATATATAAATGAACACGGTTAGGTGCATAATTTGTCAAACCATGTGGAACACATGTGCATTTTTACACAGATAAGGAAAACCTAAATGATTTGATAAATTTTTTTACTAACCATGAACAAAATGTAAAAATATTCCCTTTTAGATATCTGAAATTGGTCAAATGGTCATGCTTCATGGGTCCCACAGTTGCAGACAAACCATATGACTTTTTTTTCCATTTCGGAAATAGACACACTAAAAAATCCATGGACTCTCCCATGACCTCTATAACCCAATTAAACATAAATACGTAGGGTGTCTATGGAATTAATATTGAGAAACTAATGATCTATACCTTTTTCGAGAAGATAGGTTATTTCAACCATCCCACCTTAATGTAACTCATCCCCGAGTTGTCCTTTTAAAGATAAATTGTTACTATCAACACAACGATCATTCCATTGAGATCAAATATCATATTTAGGCTCCCAAGTCTCCTCCAATACATTTTTGTGCTACCAATGCACCCATACCGATGAAACATACATATCTTGGAGTGTTTGTAGACTCAGTCTAATTATATGAATGGTATAATCCTTGAAGGATGATTAAATATCCAACTCGACCTCATCAGGCTGCATGATTTTTGAGGGGTCTAGATAGTATCATCAACACAAAAATAAATGAATGTAATAATTCATTAACAACTATATATGATGATGATACAAATGTTAAGCCACTATTCTGGTTAGTTTCTCAGCCTCAAATAATTCTACAAACCTCTTCAAGAAATTACCCTGCTTATAAAATTGTCTATGGCCCATCAAATGAAAGAATAGAAAGAAAACCTGGTCATTGACCATAAAATCAAGAGGTTGCCATAATCTGTTGGCATAAGACTACTGTTTTGAATGAGCTTTTAACATGCACATTCTAATAATCTAGTCCTACTCTATAGTATCATATAGGTGAAATGATCTAAGAATAACAACTTCCCTTGCCTCTAGCTGACACATAGGTGAGTGGTAAGTCCTTCAATATAAGGATTTATAGTGGTCCATCATGATGGTGAATGAAATAATTTGTTATAATAAAACTCAGCGAGATGATGTTTTTCTACCTAGTACCCCCAATTTCATGATTCAAGCATAGAGCATGTCCACTACATCGTAAATCATATTCTCCATCAGACAATCAAACATTGGGTGATATTCCAGTATCTTATGTACCTATGTTCCCATATCCTTCTCCAACCATTTCTAGATAAATAATCTGAAATGATATTTTTTTCTAAAATTATTGAACAAGGACTTCTATAAATATTTAAAGCACCTCTAATTTTTGTCCTTCTAGCTCATCAACCAATAATTTCTCTGATAGAAGAAAAAATTTTGTTATCATTGTAAAAAAATCAATAACAACCTATTGCATCAAGGTGATTCGGGTAGACTAGAAATGAAATCAATTGAAACATTGTAACACTTCGATAAGGGAATAGAAATTTGCTATAGAAGACATACATGTCACTAATGTTCCATATTCACCTATGAAAAGGATGAACATCCATCGATAATGTAGAAAATATAACATTTAATTCCATACCAATATAACTACTATCATAGATCCCGATACATTTCGGTGACACCTTGGTGAACTGATGATGTTGAGGGGTGATATTCCAACATCATCTCCTCAATGATGTCTACTAGGACCCACACATGCCTAGGGAACAAAAGGATATCATCCCCATCCATTGTTTAACGTCATGATGTATCATCCTATGAAATGATTTTTCATAGGAAAAATACTTCAAGATCTTAATATAGCCTCATACATACCTATTCTAGTTGTGTATATGTCTTTTCTAAGACTAAGAGAATAGTATGAACATGGCACTCCAAAACCTGAACTTTCATATATAGGAATAATTAAATAAGATTCCATTCACCATAGAGTTTCTAGAATGCATATGTCTGAGTCTTCCACTCAAAGAAACTTTTAATAAATTTACCTTTATAGGAGTGTAGGAAAGATCAAAACCAAAAAACAGTAGGTACTCCAAAATACTTCTGTTCTTGACGTTGAGGTCATACTGAGTAAATATGTACATAAAGAGTTTGTGATCTATGAATTCAATGAAATTTTTCCCAACCATATAGTGTCTTGAACAATGTAAGACAGGAACTAAAAAATCATTCTCGTGATAATGCATTGGGTAATTCCACTCATTTTTCCTCAACTAAAGAGTCTCATACCTATTGAATCACTCATACTACATCAAAGAAATTCCCAGACTAATACCTGATGTGTTTCATTATACAGTATACCTCCTTTCTAGCTATCATAGAAGCACAATATGAACTAGATTCAGTATTCCCATCAAATCATGGAAGAATATTCAAAATCATCTTACCATATGAGTTTCACATGCTTATTTTTCAATCCCATAAGAGATAATCTATTTGATGAGAAATCTGGGATCATGCGCTTGTAATATCCATGAAAACCCCAATATATTTTGAATGTGAATGAAATTTTAGGGCTTCTCCAATAAAACTAATGTTCTCCCAATATTTTGGTCTTTAATAACTCTTTTCTCCAAGATAATGTGATCAAAGAAGTGGAATTATTCATTATATAATTTGCATTTACTGATCACACAATAGAGATGATCCTCTACAAGTGTATTATACACAATCTCAAGATGAGTTTCATGATTCAATTTGGAGTGTGAATAATCAAATATATCATCAAAATATACATTAAAAAATTAATCTAAACACAAGTGGAAAACCCAATTGATAAGATCCATAAATACTATATGTGTGTTCGTAATTCGAAATAGCCTAACCATGTACTCCTACAGACTATACATACTTCAGATTTTTATTATAGGTATTTAAGATGTCCTAACATGAACCATATGATAGAAAAACCATATAAATATCTTTTAAAAAACATCAAATCCCCATAGATTATCAAATATGTCAACTATTTGAGATAGTGGATACTTATTATTTACTGTGAGCTATTTAAAATGACGGTAATCCACACAGAGCTTGATGGAAAAGTCATTATTTTTTGAAAATAGAACTGGAGAAACCCAAAGAGATTTACTAGGGAATATAATTCCATTCTTCTCCAAAACCACCAAATTATTCTAGTTATCCATATGATTTTTAGGTTTCATCTTATAATGAGGAATGTTCATTTGTGCTACTCCTAAAAAATATCAATAGTAAACACTACCTCTTGTATAAGAGGAGGACCAGAGAAGTCATCGAGAAAGGTAAATCTAAAATACTACACCATGGAAGGAATAAGTCACACATCAAACAAAAATTACTCATAATTTTATTCTTTTCATGATAATTCATAATTGGTTTGAGGTTTTGGTGGAGTCAGATGTAATATTGTTTTTGAAAGATTAGAGTGATTTAATTCCTCTATATTTAAATGGCATTGTTAGTGGATACTGTTCGACCTAGCCTACGTAACAATGATAGAGGTTCAATATTTGGATAGAAGATACCACAAATGTTGCACACGGTAAGTAAAACTATGTAGTTTGGCCATGTGTTTGATTCTATCTTTGGTAGTAGCTATTGTACTATTGTGGCATTGTTTGGTAAACAGTGTGTATAACCCATTTGAGAAACCATGAAATTTTAATTATTTAAATTCCAGTTTTTCTCCACCTATTTTTATCCAAAATTCAGTATTCTTTCCCTTGCGTTGTTTTCAGCAAACACCATGGTTCCAAAATTCCTCTTTACATTGGTCGTTCTTCTATGTGGTTTATCGTCAAATATCTAAGGACTGTTTTAGGTGGGTTTGTCTACTTTTCTCTTCTTCTTCTCCTTATCTTCTCCCCCTCTTGAGAAATTGGACCCTATTAATGGTATTTTCTCTCTCTTTTCAAACACTAGAGGCTATGGAGAATTTGTATTGTGTTTTTCTTATGTAAATTTGGTTTGTGTATAATATATTGGTCTCAGTTCTTCCCCAATTTTGAGTTTGGTCACATTCATTCACCATTGAGGAAGGGGTTTCCAATATTTTCCATTTCAAAAAATATATTGAATCTTTTCAATTTCAAATTAATTTATAAAAATGATACTAATGTTTTGATGAACTTTTTTAGTTTATTGTGGTTTTTTCACATAGGTGTAAATTGATAAAATGTGTTCATGAAGTATTTTTCATCTATTTCCATGTTTAAACATAGAAAATGTGTTTGATAAAATGTTAATTGATTTTTATAGGTCAAATTAGATGATTTAGGTGGTATTTTACAAAAGAAATATTTTATTAAATTGGTTATATTGTGATTTGGGTCTTACTTTTGGGATAATGTGTCTTTTTTTATTGTTTTGTTGTGTAGGATTTAAAGCAAGTTATTATTTAGAGATGAAATTGATTTTGGGTAATTCAATGATTATTTAATATTTTCCATTAGATTTTGGAACATCCTTGTGTTCAAAATGTGCACACATTGATGGGAATTGAAATGATGATGGAAAATCAAAACAATGTTTTCCAATAACCTTGGTTTCTTAAATGGTCCATTGATTTCTAAATAGTATTTTGGTATGTTATGTGGAATAAAATTGTTATTTAATGTGTTCTTTAAACACGAAAAAGTATTTATTTCGAAAATTTTTAGTTCCAAATTTTGAGGAATGTATGGTTTTAATTTTATAGTGTTTTGTAAAATAATTATGGTTTTAGAAATATAATTTACTGTATGGGAGTTTTTTGTGATTCGAGAAATGTTTTGAAGCATAAATGATGCAACTAACTAGTTAGAATTCAGGAATGCCTTTTTAAATGAAGGGAACAGATATAGAGGTATTTCCCAATATGGGTTATAATATATTGGGTATGAGTGTTTGGGGTAGGAAAGTAGAGGGACAATAAGTAAGGTGAGTCATGAGTTTTGGGGCCTCCCACTTATACAGTATATTATTACCATTGTTTTCCAAGGCATCCTATATTGGGTCAATTGATATTTTCTTATCAACCACAATTAGACGGGTTGGTACCCCTTTGATATAATTGAGGATAGGTTGGTTGGGCCTCTGGTAAGGCTAGTTCCGAGAAGTTAGTTTTTAATTGAATAGGGATCTTTTCTATACATCATTAGGCGAGAATAAAAAGTGTACATTAAGTGATCTCACAAGGTATGTTTATAAAATTTAAATGGGTACTATTTTTATGTAATTTTTTCTATTTTCTACAACTAGTTTCTATTAATTTTTAACTATTAGCATTCAACATTTCTTACAATCAACTTGTTGTATTTTATTATGGGGATTTATATAAAAAAATGCTGATCATGTAGTGAAAATGGGAATGTGGTATGTGTTTTTTTGGAAAATGGGAAATATGTGATTTCAATTTTTAAAAGAATGTTGAAAACCTATTTACATATTTATATTTCAAACAAGTGTTTATGGACTGTTTCGTGGAATTGAAATATATGGGTTGTGTGGTTGTTGCCCGTGGAGCTATAAAGCTCACACCCTACTTTTACTATTCCATTTTAGTAGAAGAATATGTTATGCAGGATCAGGTTTCATGATTTTATTGGCTCTTTGATTGGTTTATTCTTGTGTACGAAGGTGAAAAATAGGTCTCATTGAGATATTTTTTGGAATACTCATGTTTTAGATATATATATATATATATATTAATCTATTATTCATAGTTATTTTTTATCTAGAGATGTTTTTTATTTATTTAATTTGTATTATTCTTGTTTTATATATCTATCTATCCTATTTATTTATCCCAGTTTATTGGGATGAAATCATTCCCATTTGTATCGTTTTTTATTAATGGCACTAGTTTCCTTTTCATGGGGATCAAGAAGTCTCGTTGGGAAATGTCTCAGACTAGGTCAGATGACGGTTTGGATGGAATCCTAGAGTGGTTCATGGTAAATGCTATTTTAGCATGTTATTAGTTATTTTTAATAGAGGTTAGATTGGATAATTGAACTATCAGGGATTAGGTGGTAGGTTAGGAGTTGGTTCCTAATCACCCCCACTCATAACGAGACCTTAATTTATAGGGGTGGTTCGGGTATTGAGTCCTAATATACTTTTGGTTTGTTTTAGATTAACAGATGACAATGGAGAAAATCTAGTTTTATATCATGATCACACATTGAGTATTGGAACATGTGGAGTCTAGGTACATGGTTGAGGCTCTATATTTTTTTTTGATACTTACATAGTCAATGGATTACTACCATATCTCCATGTTAGGTATAAACACTACTTTTCATTATGGTATCCCTAGGTGGGTTTTTTTAATTGTGGTTTCAGTTGTTGTGGGTGATGATTTATAATAAAAATGGTTTTGAGGTGGAAAATATTTATTTGGAAAAGATTCAGATTGGAAAAATGAGTTTAATATTATTTTATGGATTGAAAATTTGGAGAATCATTAGGTTTTTATAATGGAATACAAAATGAAAACATTGTAATTCTTTACGATCATTCACATATTTTTGGTAAATTTTGGAAATTATTTATTAGAAGATTCCAATGGAAATAGATTAACATATATGCGACAGTTCATAGGATTCCATGGGCTGTATATGAAAACAAAGGTATGACCTTATTCCTCGAAATTGAATTCGAGGTAGGAAAATGATTTCAAAAATTGTACTTATTTTGAGAAGTGGGTTATTATTTCTGAAAATGGGTTTCAATTTTTGGTCGTTATCCATAAAATTAGGAATTTCTTAAATTTAAATAATAGAGGATGTAATTTGAGAAGATATGTTTACGTTTTTTGTGGTGTTTCGAATTTGAGGTTTTTTTATTCGATCTGCTATTTTTTATTGTGTTTCAAGTTGATGTTGGTTATGGATTTTTGTTTATCATGTTGTTTAGAATATAAAGCCCACAATAGTCCCCAATGATTGTATTTATTCATGACCATTTATGAACACTTAATGGTTATTGCTTCTGTTTCATGGTTATTGTAGTTTGATAGAGGTATTAGAGTGGCTTTTGGGTGTTGTTTTTCTCTTCATATTATTTTGAACTCTCAAATGTTTTAGATTCTAATCTATTTTTGTTTTTTATTAGGGTATATTTTAGGATTAATGAAAATAAATTTCCTCACCATCGATTCAAGTTGGGAAGATGTGGTAAAATTTAATTTCCATCCTTATCTGATGGTTTATAACTAAGGAGGTGAAGAAAAGATAATGGGAAGAGATCATGAGTATTTAACTATATTAGTGGATTATTTATTCCTATATTGACCACTTCAATAAGACATTTAATTATACATGATGTAGTGTCACAAGATCTATTTAAGGATTCTATTTTCATTAGGGGTCTTCTCCATGAGATTAAATGGTGAGTCCTATCTCAATGGATAATTTTTTCATATTTTATAGGAAAATTTGTTTTCATCGACTTTGGTTTTCTGATCACCTGAATTTGGAAATCTAGTGTTATTTATTACTCGTGATGGTTCCCCATATAACAGCGAGTGTATGCTGGAGGAACCAATATTTGATGAATATCATTCTTGGGTTCTGGCTTCTAGTTCATCATACTATTTTATTGTGTTCCACCAGTGTTTCTAGTTCATGCATTCAATGTTGTCCTGTCAAAATCCTCTAATGATATGCAATTGTAGCAACTGTCTTTGTCATATGGAGATATGTTTTTTGGTTTTATCTTGAGAATAAGACAATGTGATTGGAGTATATCAATGGATGATTGTGATGTTTGAGATTCTTCGGTCTGTAGGTCTCTAGCCACAGGTCTATGAGTGAAGCTCTCATGTAGTCAATAATTGTTGGGGGTGTGTGACAAAAAAACTAGTTCAATTTGATGCCCATGTTGAAGTGAATGAATTCGATGCTTTCTTGTTTTTGTTTTGTGGATTTTGTGAGTTTATCATTAATTTTTACTGTAAAATGAAATATTCCTTTAATATTACAATTTTTTTATTTGAATGCCAACCATTATATGAATACACCCTTTTTTGAATTACTTTCTCTTTTTCTATTCTGTTTGACTGGGGATATTTTTTCTTGTTGAAAAATATATGTTCGTCATTATGTCCTTGATTAATGATCTTGTTACTTTTATATTTTTGGGTTTATCTCATTGTTTTTGTGAGTTTGGTTAGAGTGGGAAATTTTTTGTTTCAGTGATAGTGTATTTTGGATTGTAATGATATCTTTGGGTTGGTTGTATTGGTAGTTCCCGGTCTCGATGGGGAATTATTCAGATAATGTTGAATTGTTTTGGTTAGTAAAAATTTTTATTCATGGTTTATTTGGTAGTTTTAGTTGAGCTCTTATTATAGGGAGAACTCTCTTGTGATCTTCCCTCATTCTTGTGTCCTTTCTTCTTCTTGATCGGTCAAGTGTGACTGTGAAAGGTATCATTGTGTTTGTGGTTTATTTGGTTACAATTTGGCAAGAAATCAAGTTTTGGTTAGAATTTTATGGGTGAAGTTTTTGGGGATGAAATTGTATGTGGTGTGGAATATTATCACATTGTGACCTTGGATACATCTTTATTTTATTTTTTTATTGATCCTTGTTTCATAGGTTGAGGTTCTGGTAGATTTATGTTTAAATTTTTTAATTTTGTGGAAGATTCAGGTGAATTTTTGGCATGTTCTTGGGCTGCACATGGGTTATGGAAATTGTTTAGGCAATCCTTCGTAAACATGTGAATTGTACTTAATTTATAAAAAAGATACTACATGGTTTGGGCATAATCATTAAAACTATGAAAGATTATTGTCCAGTCTATTCCTTTTATGGCAGAAACAGCTGCATAGGGGTCGCGCGATTTGGTATACCATGAAGACAAATCATTGGAGCTACCAATATATTTTAAATGGTAAAATCCCTATTTCTCTATCCCAAATTATATATTCTTTCCCTTGGGTAATTTTTAGCACACAACGAGGGTTCCTAGACTCCACTTCCCTTGGATCCGCCTCCTCCATAGTTTCATCCTCAATATTATAAGGTTTGTTATTAATGTTTTTTTCTCAATTCTCACATATTTTTCCACTTCACTTTTCTCCCTCCTGAAGTCTTATCCCATCATAGTGGTATTTTCTGTCATGTAAAATTCATTGAGCCTATAGTTAATGTGTAAGGTTGTTTTCTTGTGGATCTAGGGTGTGGAGATCATCTATTAGGCTCACTTTTTCCCTTTGAGAGTTTTATTTTCATTCATACATCATTGAGGTCAGTGTTTCCATTACTTTCCATTCCAGAATGATCCATTGATACTTGTTTGTTTCCAAATGATTTATAAATATGATTATTATGATTTTGATGCATTTTTTTGTTTATTTTTGCCATTTATTATTTGTATGAATTAATAAAAAATGGGTTTGGAAGTGATTATTTAAGTATACCTATGTTTAAATGCACCAAATGTGTTTAATAAAATGTCAGTTAATCATTATAAGTTTAATTGGATGACTTGGATAGTGTTTTCTAAGAGAAATGATTTACTAAATTGGTTACATTGTGATATAGGTCTTATATGTGGGACGAGGTGGATTTTTTATTTTGGTCTGTTGTGTTGGTTTGAACACATGCCATATTTTGGAAGTGAAAATGATTTTGGTTTCTCCCATTGATATTAAGTATGTTCCATTGGATGGTAGAACAGCCATGTGTGTGTAAGGTTCCTAGATGGATGGTAATTGAAATGAATATGGAACTTTAAACCAATGTTTTCCATGAACCATGGTTTCTTAATTGGTCACTTGAATTCTAAAATTTATGTTGGTTTGTTTTGTGGCCTAAAATTTGATTTTAATCTATTTTTTTAACATTGAAACTTTGTTATTTATGGACATGTTTTGTTTCGAAATTAATGGGTAGCCCAGTTGGAACACTAAATAGTTCATTAAAAAGATTGTTTTTTTTTGAAATATAAATGACATATTGGATACTTGGGGTTATTTGTAAAATGTTTTGAACAAAAAATTACTTGACATCCTAATTGGAACTTATGAATGAGTTGTTATTTGATGGGTAACCCTATACAGAGATTTCCTTATATGGGTTAATATATAGGTGGTGTCATTGTTTGGGGTAGGGAAGTCCAGTGATCCTAGGTATGGTGTTCCATTCTTGTGAGGGACTCCTACATCACAGTATAATATCACCATGAGTTTATAGGGCATCCATTATAGGGTTGAGTGGTAGTTTCTTATCAACCCTGATTAGGCATGTTGATACCCATTTAATTAATTATAGGATATGTGATTTGTCACACAAGTAAGGCTTGTTTATAAAAACGTTTTGGGTATTGTCTAGATAATAACATCATACACTGGTAGGTATGTCTTGATTTAGTTTTTCTACCAATTGCTACAAGGATTTTTAGGCAATGTACATGGTTACTATCAATATTTTCTTGTTTAATTATTATGGAAATTTGGTTTATTGAAATTCTAATCGATTTACATTTAGGTTTTCTTAGTATAATGATAATAGATATTAATTTTGGGTTTTTGATTCTAAAATGGTGAACCTATTTTGAAAATGGGTATATTATTAGTTTTTTTTTAAAAGGGAAATCCATTGGTGTATTTAATTATCAATGTTGATATCTTATTTTCATATATTTATTTGAAACTGTTTTTGTAGACTATTTTGGGGAGTGAAAAATTATTGATTCTATGGTGGTTTACTACTAAATTGTGATCTTCTAACACATATTGTACCATTATTGTCAGTATAAGATATTTTTTTTGTGGGTTTAGGTTTCCGGTTCACACTGGATCACAGAGCAATTTAATATTGTGGATGGTGGTGACCATGAGGTCACATGGATATCTTGTTGGCATAGAACAGTTCTAGATTTGTATTTAGTTTCTATTTTTTGGGTTGTTCAGCTGTTGTTTGTAGCTGGACTAGTTTAGTATATATTATATTTCACTTATAATTAATTATTTATGATGCATAATAAATTTTTTGAACCTGGATTTTTAGGAAAAACCCATAAAATTTAGGATTATTTTTTATGGATTCCACTCATTACTAGACCATGGGGATGAGGAATACCCTAATTACCATGTCTTGGATTGAGTCAAGTAAGAGGTTGGATGGAATCATCGCCATTTTCATCCCAAAAATATAGTGGGTCATAACCTATATTATTTTTGGAAAATTCTAGTGATATATGATATCACATAACCCACCCATTGCGGTTCAGGTCAAAATCATAACGGTTATACATCACATTCACCATTATGCACATGTCTACATCCGTATGGTGATGTATACATCACCATCCAACAATATAAATCAGCTTTGGATTGTTTGGGAACTATCAAATCCATCCCAATTATTTTGTCAATGACTGTCATAATGAAGACATAAATATTTGTTATGATAAGTTAACCATCTATCTTAGGGGCAGTCCCTTTAAGATAGAACCCCCTTTGAAGGGATACATAACCATGTATCTTGCACCATAACACTAGGATATTGTTAAATATTGAACCCCAGACGTCCCATTATAGTATCATATATCAATGATTGGGAAGATTTTATGACAAATCAGAATTCACTAAGGTGTAGGATACTAGAATGGTGCCTCAAAAAATAAATGGTATTGAACTCTTCACCTGTAGCATAGGATGAACTGCATGTTACTAGAATGTACAGCAGCCCTGAGTCACTACTGAAATTTATTGAGTATGTCCAATCTAATGGATCTATGAATTATATGTTTCACTACCTCCACCCCAACTACCTCCTCGACCTGATCAGATGATGTTATTCCTATTTTCTACCTATCATGATCTTGTTGATCCCTCTACTGTAAGAGGATTAGGTGTAGATCCATGCTCGCTTGGAAATTTTAGAAATTTCACAAAGAAACAATAGAGATGCCTCATCATTCACGAACCTTTACACCCTAATGGATCCCAAATTCATTGAGACATAGTGTGTCCATTATTCCCACACTAGTGAATAATAAAGATGTTTTAACTCTAAGGTGTCTAACTACTGCTACCTTTTCAAGTACCTAAAACATTCACTTTCACCCATTATAAGAACAACTAGAACCCGAAAGTGTAGAACCACACTAACACATACCTTCAACATCCCTCAAATTACTCTATTTAATTAGATCCTAGTTGACAATTTCAGAAATGGCTGACAAACACAACACATTAACCTATGACTAGATGGCATAATGCAAGCCATCCTCGAATCACCTTGTAGTTATTTGATCATCAGCAACTAGTGTTGGGGGAAATTTTTGAAGGGGTTTTAAACTAAATTAGTAATTAATCACTCACATGATCTCTTGCTCTAGATTGATTAAATCTCTATCTCTAAAATTTATTGAGTCTAGAAAAATAATTAGTCATAAAATATGGTCTGAAAATCATCTAAGACATTGTAACGATGCAGATATACCTTGGGGATGACATCCCACCACCACTTGGATAAAGCACCTATCATATAAGCTTATTTATTGAACATCCACATTGGAGGCATCTAATGATTCTGGAATATAGTTTAGAAAAATGAATGTCAAGATTCTGTAGTGTGAGTTCCTCCATCCCAAAAAGTGGATGGTGGTTTTTTCTCCTAAAAATCATGAATAAAATGTACCATACTCTATCTTGGTCGACCAACACCATTCATTGACTAAACGATACATAGGAGAAACTCTTAGAACTAGGTGTAAAGACCCACATATTGAACTACAAGAGGATCCATAGGTCGCTCAACAAGAGGAATTAATAGCTTAAGATGGATCACCACATCATGTAAGTGAATTCCACAAAAATTATGGGAATCAATTGGAGAACGTCTTAGAGAAAAAATTCCACAATTCCAAACCAAATCCTTATAATAGTTTTAATGACATTTAAAAACATTAGATAAGACACTGTGATAAGTTTAATGTGTTCTTAAATTAATGATCATGCCTTTATTCCATCTTATAAAATCAGAACATTATGGTATAACATACCATTACCTTCCATAAAAAATATAAATGATACCCCACTACTCACTACAGAGGATAAGTTCGGGTCTATTCCTTTGTGATACATATATATAATATGGATGTTCTCAATTTAAGGCTATATTAATTTTGAATTATTTCTTTTCAAATATTTAATCACCTTAAATGTTTTTGTTTAGAATTTTTTACTTTTTTAATCCATAAGGTCAAATACTCCTTATAATCCAAAAATGTAATACACTTATACCACACTATAAAATGTTCTATCTCTTGTGACTAGTGGTCTATCACTCAATGTTCCATAATTGATTGATCATGGTGTCTATTTTTTACCAATTTAGGAAGACACTATTAGGTTAAGGTAGGAAATATATGTGTCAATTAAGTGTCCAATTATTGAAAGAAGTGTAAAACCAATTAAATACATATCAAATCATTATAAATATTCAATAATAAATTTCATGATAAATGTAAACATGACAAGGAAAATTTTATTTCATATTATTCTTAATATGCCTGTAGTGATATATGACATAATGAAAAACCCTCATTTCATCCGGGGATAGTAATGAAATCACAGTTTCAATAACATAAATAACAATAACATCAGAAATGTAGTGTATCACCCAGCAGTGATGTTAAATCCACATTAAATGGAAAAAATATAATAACAATTATAATTTTAGCATCATTTCTATTAAACTAAACATGGTTTCATGATGCCCAAGAATGTCTTATGACCATGTTTCTTGAATTTAAAAAACATCAATATATTGTCTCAAAATAGTAAGGAATGAAAGTAAATTTAATGGTAAAACTTAATAACATCTAAACCTGGGGTATGTTTAACCCATTCCCCAATCCAGATGGTCTCATGGCCTCAATACCACCACCCCATATGCTAGAGGCTACCGACTATTTATGAAGCTAAAAAGGTGGTACCATGGGGTGACTATACCCTCATGTTAGGGTATCACATTAGATATAACATATACCTTTAAATAACAGATTCATTATATAAAAAATAATTTTAAAAAATACTGGAAGCGTTAAAAATAAAAAAATAAGTATGTGGTGAATGAAATAAATATAACTAAATTACATGATAATATAACAGAATCTCTTAAGGATGTGTAAATTCCTGATGCTTGGAATGCTGATTTACAAAACGGAACATGGGCACATTCCTATAATAATTCTTCACAAAATGAAGAAAAAAACAAAATGATGATCCCCCAGAATATAATGTTCATGCTCAATCCTCTTCTCCTAAGATACAACTATAATTTATTTATGTGAAAAAACACTAGAAGTTCTTTTTACCTAATCCATACATATTTTCATGCAGTATTCTCAGGTGCCAAAGGCTACCCAATTTTGGTGTGAGATAAGAGTCACAGTAGGCTGACACCAATGGTTTCTAAATGGAATCCAAGAAATTATCATAACATAAAATTTTTTAGGTACAAGTAGAATAATAAAACAATGAAGAAATAAATAACCATACAACTTAGGTACCTATAATATGCCAGGTGATTCTACCTACATCGACCAAAAAATTATTGTAAAGTCTAATCATGTCAAAATATTTTTATAATTATTAATAATATTTATAAAGTTTAGTTCTACATTTATCCACCTATAAGAACCAAGTGTGTAAGAACACCTAATGAATATATAACTAGAATTATATTAAATTTTGGACCAATTAATAACTAAAAACTTGAATAGAGTGATAGATTTCATACTGTAGTAATCGGTATTGCGAGTGAGATGTCATGCAACACTCTAATCAGAGAACGTGGCACCTCAGCCCAATGTCCATTTAGTATCACCATGGTGAAATGTCATACTCAACAACCAATGTAAGGATGAATTATTTTCAACCATGATCAACACCCCATACCATCATACACTTTACTATAAATCCTTGATCATTTAATATAAAGAATGAGGAAAAACATATAAGGAATCTTTCTATGATGTCCAAACATTGATAAAAATGTTCTAATCATTTATAACATAATGAATAAGGACTAGCCTATTTTGAATTTCAATTAAACATTAAAAATGTAATGTTCATATATATATATATAATTAAATACATCGTGAAAATAACTCTCATCCATTTCATTATTAAATCCAAAATCCTATTTAGATATCATACTTCCATTTTACTCATTAAATTCATAGTGATCATATAAATATGAATAAACAAAATAAAGGGTATGACCACAATAGACACGACATTAAATTAATAAATTTTAAATATGGAAGGCCATCATCATTTAGAAATCATATATAATCATTACCATTTAACATTACCAACAAATTTATTTTAATAATGCATAGAAATTCCATTTCAATGGCTCAACTCTCAAGGGATGGTTTAATGTGAAACAAGGCATATACCTTCTTGGTCCATACCATCTATAAGAGTTACAATGATCTAACCTGATATTTGGGATTATTGTAATACACATTACTCATGGAAAATTTAATTTAAAAACCCAGTCATTATCTAATTAGAAGTATTAGGCGTTTTGATACAATTTTCCAAATGGCCAATTCTAATCGGAACACCCATGTGGTGGCCATATAAGATTTGTGAAACCTCTAAACCACAAATAATTAATCAATTAACATATATATATATGTCCGTGTAAAATTATCAATTAGGCATGATGTAATAAATATAATGAGGATGATAGATAAAGTCAGACATCTGGAACAATGTCATAATTATGAATCAACCTAAAAATAGTGGGAAAAGATGTGACTGCCAACCATAAGGCTGTAGATGATGCTTGGATTGACTTAGACCTCATATTCAAATAATTTTTAACGATATCTATGAAAGGTTCCATGTAAATGATTATATATTATATAACCCTTCACAAAAATAGAACAATGTAGGGTTAGATAATTACATATATAAGTTGAGAGACTAAGGGAGCTATATGAGATAGAATAGTAAATTTCGAAACTCAAGGATCATATATCAGAGGAGGAAGTTGTCTCAATACCTATAGGAGGGTTTCATTGATCTCATATATGGAGGAGAATGTTATTGTTTCACTATTGGAATAAAGAGAAAGAATAAATAATCCTAAAATATAAGTGAGGGATAATTCTGGACATTTCACCCCAAAATATCAAATCGAACTGTTTAGGTGCACGATTAGTCAAGAAATGTTCGATACATTCTTGGTTGTCTATAGAGAAGAAAAACCAGAATTTTTAGGAACATAGTTTGAATAAATATAAAAAAAAGACAAATATCTGTGGTCCCATGTATACAATTGATATCTTGACCATGTGCCCTGGGTTACATTGTTATAGACATACTATGTGGCCTAGTCTGTTTTTTCCAATTATGTAGCTCCAGGATCCAAATGAGGACAGGAATATCCTTAGTGACTTGATTTAAAATCAATATATTAGTCATATGAGGAATAAAAATTTCAAAACTAAGGATTTTTGGCTTCATTGAAAAGATATTCCATTATACTAATTGTCTTATCAGTTATGAATGCATGTAATTAATGGGGAATCCCATGGTGTGTGGAAGTTTTTTAAGAGAGAATCCGGATGACTAAAAATCTGGTGAACATTGGTGGTTATTTCTAATGATGTATCGAGTTCCATGTATAACATATGGGGTTACATCAACTGGGTCATCTGTTTATGTAACATATTTTCATTAAATCATCTATTTAATTATATCATAATCTTGTCATTTATTTATTTATTTACTTATACCCATGAATTATTTATCTTATTGGTTCAAGACCTTGACAACATTAATACATTAATATTTTGAAAATAAAAATTTTAAATAATTGGAGTACATGTAAATTTTTTACCAAACATATCTAATAAATATTGTAACTTCCTCACAATAATAAAAAGACATGTCATGCATAATAAAAGGTAATATTAATAAATAGTAAATATAATATCCCAAAACTATATAATAAGTTAGAAATCCCCTTACATTACATGAAAATGAATGAATTAAAAATATATATGTTTTTGTACCAACCATATAGGTAAACATACTTTTATTTTTGGATTTCTTATTAAGGTTTTGGGATGTCATAACCATTCTACATAATTAAGAGTATCTATTTATAGGCATAGTGTAATTTGGAGTAATGAAATGAAGAAATCCTAGTCAATAAGTTATAAAATCCATGAAGAGTAAAGAATAACAAAGTGGATTTTATAACTTTATTTTATATTTTAATATCATTAACATTAAGATTTATCTCTTCGATCTACATAATATAATTTTCCATGTAGTTATGGATATGGTACAAGAAAATCTTTGTTTTCTTATCTTGATGAAATGAAAAAGCTAAGAGAAAATACCTAATGGAAAGGATTCATTACAATTCCCTACCCTAAATTGGAAGATCAAAGGGAAACTGGGAAAGCATTATTTCTAATGTTTCATATATGGAAAGATTTTCATTTGAAAAAAAGGTGAAGAATAAAGAATAACAAAGTGGATGTTTTAGGTGAATTTTTTAACAATTGAAATTTATATATTTCCTAAAATTTTGTACTACCAAATGTTTTTGGGGATCAAAAATGTATTCAAATACATGATCTATTTTGTATTTTTAATTTTTTAATGGGAGGAAGTAAATCAATTAGTATCTAATAGAGATAAAAAATTTGTTATAGCTTCTAGGGACTAACACCTCACACTTTCGACTAGAGTGTTCTTTGTTTTGAAGTGTTGGAATAATGTATCATATGTAACAAAAATAATAATATATATATCTATACATGATATGGATGGATTCATTTTATAGGTTGGGTAAATTTTTCATTGATTATGAAGATTGATTTTCTTACATTTATACATATTTAAATGTAATTCTTTTCATGTTGGATTATATGAAAATTGTCTGAGAAATTGATATTGAAGTTACATGAAATGATTCTTACAAAAACTAACTTTTAATTCACTGTGAATTCTATGTCAATGAAAAAAACATGAAAATATTACAAAAAAATGGTATTTAAATTATTTTGAACTAATAAATGTACTATTATTGTTACATTTTGATAATGAAAAATTAAAATATCACAATTTTTTTGGAAAGAAAAATGTACTAAGAAACTTCATGATAATTTCATACCGATTTATGTGTACTATTTATTGCTAACGTAAGGGGGTCCTCTAATTTCCTAAAATTTACTAATGATTTTAGATAACATGGAAATGAAATCATAATGTGGAATAAGATAGATTCAATTGTGAAATTCAAGTTATTGAAGAATAAAATATAAAAAACTAAGTACGATGATTAAATAACTACTATTACAACTAGGTGGATAATAACATAATCAAGATTTCATAGATTACATACTGATGTTTACGATCTTATCCGTACTCAATTTTACATATACCCCACTATAGAATGGTGTATGGAAAAAGAGGAACCACACATTGTTATTGTTTTTTTGGATCAATGATAAGTCATATGAGACTTCCATTATCCATTTTATTATACATATTAAAATATCTATAAAAATACCCAAAAAATTCCAACTAAATCGATAAAAAATATTCCACATGAATTTTAGAGTGGATGAAAAACCATCTTGTCATATTTACATGTGTAGGGAAGTGAATAATTTTATATGGAATCATTATGTCCCAAATTTATACATTGAGGAAAAACGTGTACCTTTATAGGAATTCACATGGAAAATGGGGATATTACCTATAAAACCCCTTATAAAAAATGAATAGTGGAATGACATTCCATATTCATTGAGAAAAATAACATCTATAAATGGGTTTTTTGCGTGAGATAGACATCAGGGATTTCAAGGATCAACATATAAAAGATATGGTACAATGAAAAATTCAACTACACCATATGGAAAACAAAAAATTTATAGAGACACATTTACTAAGTAGGATTAATATAGAGGTTAGATCACAATATTGAAATTTTTATAGTAATATATGATGATGACACAATATTTGTTAAAAATAATGACCATTATCAAATAATTAATTAGTGTGTCGAACAGATGATTCTATGTCGAAAGAGGCAATGAATTCTGAAATTTATTGAACATAAAAAACCATGTATATATTTTTGATGATCCTCTAGTACATATAAATCTCATTAGTTGAGAATGGGTACTCAAGAATAAGATAGAAATGGCAATGAAAATGCAGTACCAATATGGTGAAACTTGTTTCCAAAGGTTTCATTCAAAATCAATGTATTGACTATAATGAATCCTTTTCACCATTTTCAATGTTCTAATCCATCATAATTATACATTACATTATAGATTACCATGAAATTTATATTTAGAAAATGGATATCAAAATATCCTACATTAATTTAAACATTAAAGAAGATGTCTATATGATACAACCAATGTGTATTTCAATCCCAATGGATATTCATAAGACATGAAAAATGAAAAAACTATTTTTGTATTAATGAAATAATATGAATCGTGTATCACTCAATTTTTTGAATCCATAAAAGAATTTGGTTTCATCAAGAATGAATGTAATAACTATGTTTATAAATGGTTTAGTGGTAGTGCGGTATTTTTCATAATATCATATGTTGATGATATATTACTATTTATAAAAAATATCATCCTTATTGTCAATTAAGTAGTGTATGAATAAATTATTCTCTAGGAAGGAAATATTTTTGGGAGTATATATTCTTGGTATAAATATAAATAATGATATATACAAGAGGATTCTCAGACTATGTGAATTAACTTACATTGATAAGATACTGAGTAGATTTAGTATATAATAATACAAGAGGGGATTTTTTGAAACATAACATGGAATTTATTATTCTAGGAATATGTGTGCTCAGACACATGAGGAATGATTTAAAATTTCATGGACTCGATAACAATAGTGATTGGTTAAACCATTTAAGATATTCTATGTATACATATTGATTTATTTTACATATTATGTGTGGTATAAAAATATCAAGCACACCCATGTGACTCTATTTAATGGTATTCCAGACTATCCTTGAGTATCTAAAGAAAACAAAGGATATGTTCTAGTTTTATAGAGGAGATAAGGAATAAATCATTAGAGGATATGAGGATTCTACATTCCAAAAATATCAATATGAAATAAAGACACAAAATAAATATATCTTCATATTGAATAGAGGTGTGGTGAGTGGGATGATCTAGAAGAAGGATATGGCCATAGATTCTACAATAGATTCTATATATATATATTTTCTCTATAGGTAAAAAAGGACTATTGATGAGAAACATCATCCATGTGTTTTAGGAGTTACCATCAGTAAATATTTTTTCACAAATTATTATGATAATGTTGATATGGAGGATCTGACAATAGAAAAGTTGACACCATAGTGGGAAAATCATATTGTTAAATGGTATAATATCACGAAGGATTTTTTTCATAAATATGTTATGTTTAGTGTGTATTATTTAAAAAAACTATTTGGAGAACCCATTTACTAATACCTT
Organism: Viscum album; assembly: GCA_963277665.1. Classification (NCBI taxonomy): domain Eukaryota; kingdom Viridiplantae; phylum Streptophyta; class Magnoliopsida; order Santalales; family Viscaceae; genus Viscum; species Viscum album. The sequence goes on along the minus strand of OY728151.1, from coordinate 494,219,340 downwards.
GACTTGGTAGAAATGAGATTATCATGGGAGGATTAATGGAAATAAAGTTAGCAACATATGTCTCTAGAAAATGTTAGAATTATGTAGATTTTTTACCATATAATGAACTAGTTGTAATTAAATATTTGTTAGATGAACTAAAAAATTAAAAAAAACATAATTGCATATTTTTCATTGTTTAACATTACTCTAATGTACAAATATCATAGATTATGCACCATAATGATAAGGTAAATATATTTTAACTATATAATGAGAACCATGATGTCATACAACAATATTTCTAAGCAATTTTGTATTGTTGGATACCATACAATAATGGAACACATAGTACATAGAATTCTAGTCCTATGTAAAAATAAGATAATTTTGATTATTTTTTTGATGTTTTCAATTGGTAATATCAATTATTGTAGATTATTTTAAATAATTCCCCAGTAATAATTTTGTGTGTTCTGGTATCATCAGATATTTCAATATTTGAGAATGTATTTTACTCTGTAGGATTGTTGATTATCATTAAATATTTTCATGACATTCAATCATAGAAATTATATCTAAATTATTTGTTCGAAGTGTTGATGGTAAATAAGACATTGGGTAATATTTACGAATGACATGTTATTAATGGATAAATATAGTAAGGATTTATGTCATCCACCTTTATTGAAGCAGATGTCTCAACCCTTTTTTGGAATATCAAAATCACTGATAATTCGTTGGATATTTTTTAATAATGAGTTTATTTTAGAAATTTAATCCATGGTTTATTTTAGAATATTGTTTAGTGACACATATTTTTAACCATCATGATGAGATATTGTGATAATTGGAGAAAATGGCATAGTGATATATTATTTGTGGTCGTTTTTGTTGGGAAATTATGTCCATTCTCTTTAGTACCATGACATGTTATTATATAGTGATCTTATACATTTGGAAATACCACCTAATTACAATGATAAATATTCTTTGAGGGTTGCAGACAATGTTTTTTTAGTGATATTTATTAACTTATTTTTTGCATTTATTTATAAGTATAAATGTTATTACGAGGTCTGAGGAATAATTTTATAAATATTTTGTCCATAAAAAATAATTTTCATTTAATATGATATTTTATATATACAATGTTATTCAATAAATGATACAGGAGTTTTGTTGGACCCAGACAATGTTGATTGAAAAATATTAATGAACAATATGGTTAAATCTTATTATTTATTACATAAGTTGACACACAAATAAATATCATTATTATAGAGAGGGTCAGGGTTTACTGGATATTATAATATTGTTTAAGTGATATAAAAATTCAAATAATATTTTAAAATAAAACCTCGATCTATAAATACATGATTATGTATATTGGGTATGGTTGGTAATAAAAAGATGATAATTGTTTCATGAAATTAATTCTCTCTCAACTACTCATTCTCATTCCATCAAAATAAAATAAATTTGATGATATATTTATTCATGAACCAAGAAAAAGACATCAAATTTGTATTTGGAACATTCATATGGTCTATATATTATATTAACCAGAAATTATAAAACAGGTATAATAAAGTTTTTGTATATATTTTGGTAGGGTTTTATTGTGCCAATGGGTTTAAGAGCTGTGAAAAGTGATGGGTGGTGGTAGCCTTCTATACTGTTGGAGGAGTGGCATTTTTGTAAATATCTGGAACTATTCAATATTGTAGAGTTAGTGTCACCCCATTTTCTATCAATATTTATACCTAAATGTGTTGGTAGAGGATATTGTCTTGAAACACCACCTCTATATAAAATACACATTTAATCTTGTTATTCCATATCCATAATTTTTTTTATTTTTACCATTTAATTTTTCACCACAGAAACTAATTTTTTTTAATATTTATATCTTAGTGAATCTAAATATAATAATAAAAATTATGTGAGTCCTTTGAGATATATTATAAAATTTATTGTATATAATAAATGAAATTTATAAAATAAATATAATATGTGTGGGGAAAATTAATTTTCACACAACCCCATGAAAGGTGTAGAAACCCATTTTACATTTTATAATTGTAAAAATGTTTTCAATTATTAATGTCGAATAAATATTATTAATAATGACAATTTTGTATGATAACAGCCATTTATAGAGTCATATAGAGAATTTTTATGGTAATTTTATGTTAATTTTATTTACCTTTGTTCTGGAGCTGCAAATTGATGTGTGTTTGGGTGATGATTTAAGATAAACCTATGGAAAGATGTTTGTGAGTGGTTTTCTCATGCTTTGAAAACCCATGCACCAAAACCCATGTAACTGTTTGAATCATGCAAACCTAGATAGTTAGGTCTTCATGGTTTGAGTGTGGTTTCCTTAACTGTGCTCTCTTGCTCTATGAAATCGTGAACGTGGAACAACTCTGTACGAACATTGGTTTTAAAACCACATGAACCACAGAAACACCTCTTTTTTGATCCTAGATGTGCAATTAATGCTTTTAGGTGATCAGAAATATTTATTAGTGGATTACAAGGCCTTTCATACATCATTCATCTAGTTCAAAAGCCCAAATTGAAGATTCACTGTTGACCCGGTAGGTGGATTTCGTCATAATGTTTCTCTCAATATTTCCTCTAACATTAGTTGATCATTTTATGGATGATAACCACTATTTATATGGATATAATACTAATAGTAGAGATATAGATCTATTATTTTTTATCTAGATCTAGATTTATAATATCTTTAATCTTTTGATCTTAATTTTAGGTTTATGGATTTAGATCCAGATCTTGATCGACATCATTGTGTAGTTCAGATTTTGGGGATTTCGTTTGGGAGAACATTCATAAAAAACTAGGTATTGTGGTCTAAATATTACTCTCATAGTCATCTGTTTTATATGTGGAATTGAGATTATTGATTTTCTAGCATCACATAGTAGTTGTTTTCCTAATTTGGTCTAATTAGGAAAGTGCAACTGGCTTGTTGATTTGTCACAAACCAAATCTGGTTGCCATTTAAACCGACACCAACCCTAACTCATGACAAGTCTCGAAGTGTTTTCTCTATCCCCATTGGTAGGCAAAAGTTCTTGAGTATCATTTATTTCAGTTGGTCATGATTTACCCCAACATGGATACACAAAATATCAAAAACATTTGATAAACTGAATATTAAAAACTAATGCCAACGAAGACATTGGTAAAAACCACCACTGAATACCTGGAATTAAAGTCAATAAAAGTGGTCCATAGACACAAGTAAATAGATTAAAAAAATCCCAATGGACTCCATAAGATAAGGGTTCATCACCCAGGAGTCGTCTGCATAACACCACACTAAGGAAAGGAATTAACACCCTGAACTCCCACCACCCAAAGCCTCCCCATTACATGTGTCAATCAAGATGAAGAATACTTACACCCAAGAGGATTAATTAGGGTGTGATCCTATTTTTAATATGTTACCACCCAAATATTCCTAGTATTTTTCAATACAAGGAGAAAAAACAAGATATTTTAATATGTATGGAAAAGCGGTGATAATTTCAAAGAAATTCAACTATCAATGTAATCATTTTTCAATATAAAACGTTAATAATGATAAAACAATTGAATAAAAAATGGTAGTTACTATAATTTTCATCCAAAAACACTCTAAGACAAGGGTGAATACCCAAAAATCTAGTGAGAACCCAAACCGGGAACACCCCAAGGCACTAGATAGTCTCGGGCCCCATGTACCTCATACCTCAGTGTAAAATATCCATCACAAAAATCAATTATAATGCACAATCCGATAGTATAAAACATGCCCATAACCTATTGGACCCTAAAAAACATCCATATAGAGTTTTTAGACTTGTTTTTATCCATTTACTAAGTGAAACAGGGATGAAAACCATCCGTATCACTAGCTGTTCTGGTACATATCTACCTAACTAGATAATCGAGCTTCTACCTTTGTGATAAAAAAATTTCATCATTCCCCACACATCACTTTTTAAATAAATACATCAGTAATGGTCACATAAAACCATTATAGTATATATGAACGTGTTTTCCATTGTAAAATGCACAAAAAAACATTTTGATTTTCAATATATCAACATCAAAAAAGGTAACAAGGTTTTGCACACAAAAATCCATTTAAAACCCAACTTGAACACCATGTTCAAACTCACATTCACCAAAACAAAATTTTAATCACAAAAGAACATTACTATAAACCCATTACATGAGTTATAAATCGACACCAATAGGCATCACATAAAATCTCCATGTAGAACAATGAATTTGACAGCAAATTTGTACCCAAAAATCATTTACTCAACAAACATCACCAAAAACAAATTTCCCAGAATAAACAGAAGTGTATGACCATTAAAAACCTTATTTTTAGCCATAATACATTTCAATTATATCAACCATTTAGATATAGGGATACCAAAATATACCAATAAAATATTTCTTTGAAAACCCAACATTTCATATGAAAATGGCACTTAAAATTCATTTGTTTCACAAATACCACTAATTTTTTTGACAAAATATTAAATATATATTAACATTAAAATGTTAAAAAAATCAGGATAAGTAATAAATAATTCATAAAAAATGGAATCATCTACCTCAATTGATTAAACCCTTGAATCATTGTGCTAAAATCCAACATCCCCACCACCACACCACATAGAGGTCAAAACCAACATAAAACCAAATAAATAGACCAAGAAACCAAGAAAAAACCCTAGATTCGAAGCCATTGTATCTATAAAATAATAACATCAAAAAATTATAATGAACCCATAATGAAAAGAGGGAAATAAAATCATTAAGAACTTACATGAAGAGAACATGAAGTTTCCTATCAAAATCATAGAAAAAAGTGAGATCCAAGGGAGGTTTGTTGATCTTGGGAAGATTCCATGGCTTAAATAGTAGAATGGGGTATGAAAGGGCTGAGTTTAGCTAAATCCCGGGAGGAAAAACTTTAAAATTAAAATTTTTTAATGGCCTGGAAAAGCCTGCATTGTTTTCTTGCTTGGTTTAGAAAATCGTGCACTCAAACCATGCGCCCTATTTTGTCCACTAAAAAAGTGTCCAAAATCCTTTAAATTCAGTGGGTCTAATGGGAAAACCTAGTATGAAATATAAACACAAATAGGTTTGAATAATACCAAAAATAAGACCACATTTTTTCCAAAGACTCATCAATATCTAGGGTACAAACCACCACAACAAGTTACACCACAATGGGTGCCACAAGGAGGGTCACAAATCCAACTCAGAAACACCTCAACCTCATACCATAGTATTGACAATATAAGAAGCCAATTAAAACCCAATACCCAAAAACCAAGATCAGATATCAATAACATAGGAGACAAAAAAATTTAATCATGGAAAACATGAAGACCATTAGAAAACAAATAAAAAAAGTTGTATTGGAATAATGGATGGAAACTGAAAATCCTTATCGTAAGATTCTCCAAACCATTAATATTTCCTCCCTTGGAAATCCCGAAACACACCTCATGTAAAAACAAATCTCAAATGAGAGACCAATAAGGACTCCCTTGCCACATTTTCACCCACCTAAAAAAAGCCAAACACCTCCATTTGACCAAAAAATGGATGATAATACTCTCACCAACAAAAACATACACCACTTTCCAAAAATGATGAAACATATTCAAACTAAATCCCAAAACAAACACCTCAAACACTACTAGGAAATTCTCAATCAATCCACCTAAAATTAACAAGAAACCCTAATAATGCTACCAAAACTTTAGTAAATGAAAACCACTAAGATTGATCCAATCCAACATTTACCAATGTAAGAAATCGGTGGATAGATATCCCAGAACAAGACCACCTCTTATCAAAAAAATACCATGGAGAAAACTAAGTCACTAAAATGGGATAACCCAAATGGACTTCCTACCATAAGAGACAACTTAACTTCTCAGACATAACCACAACACCAAATGGGGGTGTCCCAACGGTCACACTATCACAATGGGTAATCTAATAATAGACCTTTCCCAAGAGAAATTATGTGAGACACATGATGGGTATCCACACAATAAGAACAAACACAGTTTTCCCAAGACATAATCAAGACACTAATAGGGTAGGCATGAAAAGACTCCCCAACATTATGTGTAGAGTAACATCAGATGTTTTTTCCAATGAAACTTACATGACACCCATAGTGGGTATCCCCACCACAAAATCCATCCATCCTAACTAACTATTATAATATAACATGAAAATAAAACCAAATTTTTAAATAGATGGCATGGTTTCATGGTCGGTATTCACAGTTTGGGAAACCCTGACCTAACTATGAAAACCATTCTATCCATAAAGGAAACATCACATGGTCTCTTAGGCCAAGGCACACAGCCATATAGAGACCATGTTGTAGCTATTGTCTCTTATCACATGGTCCCTTAGGTTAGAACATAGTTATATCTAACCACATGAAAACTATTCACTTCGACCTGCCTATCCCAAATTTTAAACATTCTTAAACAACACAAAAAAAACCCAATGGGAAAATCATTTACTAATGCTATAAGATGGGAGAATTATACTCCCACATCTTTCCACCAAACATGATAAACATGAAGAAGATGACAATTCCCGAGGTTTAAACTATTCCCATATTTCATATTAAAGATATGAAATTATTGAAACGATTGAACGACTCCAAGATTTCCCCTGACTGCATGTCAGCTTCTCTCTGGGAACTATGGATGGAGCTCAAATTATTGAAGTATCTTCTGCCTCGTAGTAAGACTTTTGAAACAGCTAAATGGAAATCGTTTTTCTAGTGCCACAAACAACTACATTATGATCTCATATGGTCTCAATGAGACATGACACACTTCAAAACCACTTTACACCAACCCATTATTTTTCCAACATAAGGGCATAGAGGATAATCACACATCACCCCATGTTTGTTATGATTGGAAACAACATAATTAAAGGAAATATAGAAACACATTTATAGAGAACATTGGATATCACAATTCCATTAATGGAGGCACATATACAAAAAAATATAGACTCTCATAAGATTTCACAACCTTCTCCTTTATAGTAAAAAAAACACATGACCTCACAAGGTGTCACATAACATGACCATTTCGGATAATAAAACAAAATATGGGGTCTTACACTGAGTCCCAAACTGCAGATGATTCCATCAAGAATCATTATCAAACCCTCATGGATTGATATCCCACACTGGTGGCCTAACATGAAATCTTTCTTCGATGAGACTGAAAAAAACCATAAGGTCCTTTATGACATCATTCTATACTGACAAACCTGAACTGCATTCACCTTCGACAACTTAGGAAACATAAGATACTAAGGTCTATTTCAACCTCCCACATCCACTCACCCTCTACAAGGGGATCCACATAACCTAATAATAAATGGGTTAAAATCAATCTCTAAATGCAACTATGAAATTGTTTATGTTGATCAATTATTTGATTATCCAATGATGAATCACCATGGGTCAAAAATAAATCATTCACTAACTCTTTATGGTCATGAATCCGAGAAAACATGATAACCCAAGGACCCTACAAATCTGGTCATTTGGTTACAACCAACCAAAAAACATAAATGAAGACATGATGGGATCCACCACGTTGTCTTCCAATATTTTTTTCTCAAAAAATACCACTGACCAAAACATTTTTATATCTTATCAATGAAATATCATTCCAAAACATCTATTAGACAAGATATATTCTTGAACTCGTAACATCCCACAACAACAACCCCAAAAACACATAATCCACACCTCCCAACCACGCATTATCAAAACACAACACTTTCCTTCAAAACCATTTTATTAAAATAGTTTTGGTAGAATGTGCATTTACCGATGGTATCTCATGGGAGTCACACATGCATTATTATATGCCACACTAGGAAAACACCTCATTTCCATCCATATTCTCATATAAAGACATTCATGTAACCACCCTTGAGAACACCGATGAACAAAACCCAACCATTACTCTTTTCAAAATTAAAACCTTTTTAACCACACTTTATTATTCTCAAAGTCACTAACAATAAAATCACAACCCAATTAATATCATACAATCCAATTTAGAAAAGCACCCATAATTCAGAAAAAGCTAAATTTTAAGCCTTTTAAAAAAAATTCAAAACATTTTATCCTATTTCAAAACACTTCTAAATTCATGAAAAACATCATATCCTAAATCTATATTAAATTAAAAACTCAACTCTTCTCATTTCAAATAAATATTATAAAATTTCATAAAATATTTCAAATGCTTAGTAGTTTAAAAATAAAAATCCATCTTCAACCCCCAAAAAGAAATTCTATAAAATTAAATTCAATTAAAAACATGTTTCCATGGTTTAAAAAATTATGCTAGAAACACATTTTCAAAACCCCCTTTAACATATTTGATACTCTCAAAATAGGTGTAAGAAAATAGTTTACACATCCAAAATAGTTTTAAAATTTCATATCTATACTTTTAAAAATAAAAATATATTCACTTTACTAGAAAATCACTACACACAAATTCACACTCATTAAAATCATGCCATTTATTATTTAAAACCATGTTTCCAAGACTCCAAAACCAAGAGACACTAGACAATGTGATAGAAATATTGTGTTGGCGGGTGACATGGACATATGGATGGTGGCCATAATCTAATAACATAAAACATCACAAAGGGTGTTCTAGGGAAATATCCCCAACACTAAATGGATTTCCAGACCCTACGATCTCACTGAGACCATTATACCAACTCTATTTTCATTTTCCCCAATCATCTTATAACTATGAGAAATAATGACCTCTGATAAAACCTCAAATCCCATGGGAACATAAATCCCATCATGATGTGTGGTGACCAGGCACACAACCTATAACTGGAATGTCTTGTCCTGAAAATACAAACTCAAGTGTATATAGATAATTCCCCAAATGACATGACCCAAAGAGTAAACCACATTTTATACCATTTTATCACGAACAAAATATGGCCTCCATAAAAGTGGTGATAATTTCTAAGAAATGAAACTTTCAATGTAAATATTTTTCAAATTAAAAAATTCATAATTTTAACACATTTGAATGAAACATGCTAGTTGCTTTAATTAATAAGAAAACACACCCAATGAAAAGGATGAATACCACAAATCCAATGATCACCCAAACTGGGAACACCCATAGGCATTAGATAGTCTCGATCCCTTTGTACCTCATACCTCGATGTAAAATAGCCATTTCACAAAACCATTCACATGCACAATCCACTAGTAGGGAACATACCCATAACCAATGGGTCCAAAAACATCATCCATATAGTTTATTTAGAGTTGTTGTTATCCGTTTTCATAGTGAGAAAGGGAAAAAACCCATCCAGATCGTAGCCGTACTTGTACATATCTGCCCACCTTGGTACCCGAGATTCCCCCATTATGCTGAATCAATTTCAGAATTCCACATACATAAATTTTAATATAAATACACAATTATTGGGCCCATACAACCAATATAGTAGCTACACACTCTTTTTACCACTTAAAATAGGCAAAAAAACATTTTTATTTTCAATATAACAACTTCACAAAAGCTAACAAGGTTTTGCACACAAAAATCCCATTAAAACACATTGGAACACCATGTGTATACTAACATTCATCAAAACAAAATTTTCAGCAGCCAAAACATTTTTATAAACTCATTACATGAGTTATAAATAAAACCCAATAGGAGTCACATAAAATAGTAGTGTAAAGAACCTAATTTACCCACAAATTCGTACACACAAATCATTTACTCATCAAACGTCCCCAAAACCAAATTTTTCAAAAACTACTACAGGATATGACAATTCAATATATTATTTTCATCTCTAATACATTTTCAATAAAATAAAAAATTTAGATATAGGGAATCCCCAAAAGAATTAATTTAATAATTTATTAAAAACCTCAATTTTACATGAACATGTCACTTATAATTCATTTTCTTCAAAAATACCACTAAAACCAATTTTTTCACCAATAATGAAATCATATAAACTTGAAAATGAAATAAACGCAAAAATATTTCATACACAATGGAATCACCCACCATAACTGCTAAAACCCATGTATATTTGTTCGAAAATCCAATCACACCATCACCGCACCACATGGGGGTGAAACCAACCTAAAACCACAGGAATAGACCAAGAAACCAATAATCAAAACATAGGTTTGAAGCCCCAGTTTCTTGACACAAGGAAATTAAATTAAGGAGAAATAATCCCTTCTGAATTTATAGAAATATATTTTAAAATATCATACATTAATAGAACATGATGTTTCGCCATCAAAATCCCATCAAAAAAATGAGATCCAAGGGATGTTTGGTGAACTTGGGAGGCTGTAATGGCTGAAATGGATGAATGGGGAATGAAAGGGACCTATTTCTCTAAATAGAAAGAGGGAAGGTATTTAAATTAAATTTTTTTTAATGAACTAGAGTAGGATGCACAGTTTTCTTACACGATTTATAAAACCACACATCCAAACTATGTGCCCCCTTCTGTACATTCAAAATATGTACAAAATTCTTCAAATTAAGGGATTACAAGTGGGAAACCATGGGGAAAGATAGTGCAAGGATAGGGGAAATAATACCAAAATTAAGACAACATTTTTACCCCAAGACTCATTGATCTCAGGGGTACAAACCACAATAACAACTTATCCCACAAGGGGTTACACTAGGAGTGTCAAAAATCCAACTCCAAACCACCTCAACCTCATAACATACCATTATAAAAATAGGAGGTAAAATATCACCCAATACTCAGAAGACCAATAACATAGATTAAGAACACATGAGACAAAAATATCTAATCATAGAGCACCCAAAGACCAAGAGAAAACCAAGAACCACAAGTGGTTGTGAAACAAAGGATAGAAACTAAAAATCTAGGTGTGACATGATGTTTTAGAGATATAGATGATTAATTATTGATTTAATAATAGGGTTAAGGGGAATCACAAATAGAAAACTTATTTGGGTAATTTTTTCATGGTTTGATATATTATATTTGAGATATTGAATTTCTTGTTTTGAGATAATTAATTTGGAAATTAATTATGTGTTAATGATTTGGCTATGTTGAGATAATTAATGGTGGACTATTTATGTGCATTTATGTATGATTTAGATAATTAATTGTGAGATTAATTGTGAGAATTTAAGATTTGAATTAGATAATTAATTTTAGAGAATTAGTTATGGAATTATATTTGTGTTGAATGGTTAATTAATTGATTAATTAATTAATGGATTTTGTTTTCTTGGTAAATTGTTAAGATAATAAAATAATTTGACATTTTTAACTATTTTTTGAATTATTAATGGGTTAATGGAGAATTTTTAATTGTTGAATTAATAATGTGTGATGTGAGAATGGTAACATGATTATTAGACATGATTTAATAGGTGGTAACACAGTCATAAAATGCATGATTGGAAAATGGTAGCATGGTCATTCGGCATGAACTAAAAGGCTATAATATGGTTATCCAAATATGTAATGTTTAAATGGTAAAATTATCATTCAGAATTAATTTAATGGATGGTAAAAGGACAATCCAAATTGTGAAATAATAATTAAAATATGAGTACTACGAGTAATTGAATCACGTGAAAATATTTTGAAATCCATCATTAGTCGAATTAGGTGTTGAGAATCCATAAACATTTAAATATTACAAGCTATAAAATGATTCAATGTAGTTATTATGTTATGGTATTACCTAGGGAACACTTCAGGCTCCTTCAGAATCCGAATATAGTGTTGAGCTATTCGTCCCCAGGGGATCACTAGAGGTTAATGTGGTTAAATAAATAATAAATTATAATTTGTTAATTATGTATTTAAGAACTGTAATTATTGATTAATAGAACTACATAAAATATATTTTGACATGACTTGTTTGGACATCATTGACAGTGGACTACTAAGTTTTACTCACACCCTATTTGGGCCTCTTGATCGGTACTAAAGTAAACATTGTTGTTCTAGGACAGGATAAGGTCAAGGCCATTTTATAGATAATTGTTCTGGAGATAGAGTATGGTTTTGGGAACTATATGTAGTTTAGGACCCTCTTGAGGGTCGCTGTTTCCTTTATTTTAGTCTTATTGTAGGCACTTGTAACTTTCATTGTCATAGCATTCCTTACTATGAAGCTGAGTATTGAATTTCCCACTTATTTTAACTGTGACTTTGGTTTTGTTCTAGTTATTTATATAATTAAGCATTTGTTTATTGTTTTTTTTTTCTTTTATTGTTGTATTACACTGCTAAAGTGGGTATACTATTCCTAGGATTGACTTATCATACCCTCACTGCGTTTCACAACCCTATAACATATTGGGAGGTTCACTTTAGGGCATGTGACCGACCGGCTCGGGGCACCGTTGCATGGAAGTTACTTATAGATATCACATAATAATCCTTTAATGAACCATGACTGATATTTTTCAACCAGTAATAATAAAATGGAATATGATATGTTTTTTATAATTTCAAATAATTTAATAAATCATTATTTATAAATAAACAATTTTAAAAACAATTTTGACAGTGATAATTTAGTTCGACATCGAATCATCGTGATAGAATTTGAGGTAGAGTTTTTCATTTTATATAATTTTATCATTTTATTGTTGTCAATTGGATTCAGGAAAAATAATAATTCATTAAATTCATACTACTTGTAATATTTATAAAATCATTTAATTTATTTTTTTATTAATTAAATAACTACTTTATTGGTGTTTCTTAATCATTTAATCTAATTATATAATTATTAATAATTAACATTAACCTACATTTATATAATTTCATTATTATGTCAATTTCTATCAATATTCATCCATATGTTTCATTTTATCAAATTTGAATATTTAATTAAAATTTCAAAGCATGTGGTGATAAATTTTCCATTCATTTATTTTATTACATAGGTCACATTCATGGAAAGGTGTCAAACATATAAATAAAAATATTATGTGTAATAATGGAAGAAATATGTCCATCCAAAGGGTCTTCGACATGTTTTATGGTCATTTTATTCTATATCATTATGTTTAACCCTCGGTAATCATGTTTTAAACTGATGGGTGATAAATAATAACTTTTTTAATATTATTTTTGGTAAAATATTATGTTTACCTTATTTGATAATAATATTTATTCCAATTCCCTATATTGAATTCATTTTCCCAAATTAAATTTATATAACTAGAAAAAATTAATTCAGAATTATTATACCTTACATAATGAAAAAGAATTTTTCTATAGGGAAAATAATTAAATGGTTAAAAACATTATATATACACTTTTAATTGAAATGTAATTTCTTTATAAAATTATCAATAATCTCTATGAGATAACTATGAATGTATTATTTCAGAATTTATTCCAGTGGTTTCAAATAATTTTTCTAAAAGTTGAATGAAATGTTTTTATAATATTTCCACAAAGTGGGAGCGAAATGATTTTTAAGAATATAATGTTTTTAATCTCAAAAGTAGATTTATAATATCTAATTCATTTAAAAAACAGAATGTAAATATCAAAAATTAGATTTAATAAAAAATATATAAATATCCTTAATATTATTCATTTAAATTTATTTGATTAATTTATTTAGGTAAAACGTGTTTGTTCCCAAAAAAATAGTTTTCATGAAAAAGTTTATCTTTAGTTTTACATGGTTATAATTATAATTTTTAACGAGTTTGTCACCAAAAAATCCATTAATATAATTTTTTGAAACATATTTTTTAAAAAATTTAATCAATTCTATTCACACATAGAGTTATAATATCTAGGTTTTAACTATCACATTAAATAATAATATTTTTTGTAGTGTGTGGTAGTTCATTATATCTAGGTATTTCCTGTAATGCATGATATAAATGAAATTAAATTTATATGATCTTTTTGTAAAATATCATGTTTTAAAATATACCCACCATAAAAATCTCATCATCTCAATTTGATACTACTCACAACAAATCGCGACTCATCTTTTGAAAATATCATTATAGGTAACCCACATCATAAACAGGATATACAAAAGTACATATAAAAAATAGAATGGGATGTCTGATGGTCATATGGTATAATACATACTAGGTTTCCAAAAAAGAAAAAATATGGTGTTTGTGATTATAATAACATTGAATAAAATCATAATGTCTAATCAATAATAATGTGTGATGGAGAGTATTGATCAAAATAAAATGAATACTCATGGAAAAATAAATAAAAAAACCAATACAGAAACTAATGTAGTGTGGAAAGGGTCATTTATATAATAAAATTTATCTGGTAACATGGAAAATAACTATTTTAATAGAATTTCCCTGACATTGAGGAATTTTCTGGAGATGATACCTTTACCACATTTTAAAAAAATTCCTACGATGATTGTTATCCAATAGATTTCCCTTGATCAATTTCCACTTCATCTATTACCCTAAGAGATAAGTTTTCCATATCATATATTGTTATAGATAATTATATAAATCAGAGAGTGATATTATATTCCTTATATATAAATATTTCTTATAAAAAAATAGTTACCAATGGTTCTGCATAAATACATAAATGAAAAAAATAAACCATTAATATTGAAAACCACATCCAATGATCAATATAAAAACATCCCTAAATGTATAACCTTGTGAATACTCATAAATTTCAAATTAAAAATATGTTCATTAAATATATAATAGTCAACATAATATTAATCCTCTAAATCTCACAATGTTTCTAGTAATGTCACATACTAAATTAATAAATTTGTTGACCATATATTATTCTGAAACATACTAACATCCAGAATTACTATAATTCCATAATTAAAATATATATTCTTAAAAAACATAAATTTCCAATTAAAATAATAATGTATTGTATATAATTTATAAATCCAAAAATGTTACAAACTCATTCAGTGAAAAAATAATACACTTTTTCATAAATTAATTATTCTTTTCCTAGTTAATCATTAATATACATTTGAAATTATTAATATCAATTATCTCATTATTAGAACATCAGTATATAAAAACTTGGAACATATTATGTGAAATCATCTATATAATATCACTATTCCATTATGTTACTTTTTAGGGACATCTATTACATCCTACATATTCATGGTAAACATTAATGAAAAATATTCTAAAAAAATCATAATATATTTGATAATAATTTAGTTTCAATTTATAAACACCTCATTAATTTTAAATAATTTTTAAATAATTATATAGTCTTCATCATCTTATACTATATTACTTACATGCTATGATATTCCATTTGTAGTCTCTTCATCATCAACAAAAAAACATTACATGTACAACTTTTTTTATCTTTTTTTTAACAATCCTCTATGAATTAGATGTGTTTACTGCCAATAAATTCTACATTTATAAGGTTTAACTGTATATAATTCCATAAGAAAACATTTATTTCAATCTAATTCATTACCTAAAATATTCATTTTCCTTGATAATAACTTACTCTGTGTCTTTTTTCTTCACAGAAAATAATCTTTTTATTCCTTTAAAGAGTTATATTATATGATTATTCCCAAATTAGTGACATATCAGAAATTGAATAGTTATTCGTCTATAGTATCCTCCCCCTAAAAACTCAAAAATCATTACTTGAATCATATTTTGTGAATTTGAGAGTTAGTTATGTTGAATGTTATTGTTCATGTGTTATGATAACTAATTATGAATAATAACAATTCCATTAACAATATTCTTCATATAACCTTTTTTAAAATAATAAAAATTCTCTCACATTTAGCCTTAATATAGTTCTTTATAGTTCCAAGCATTGAATAAATCTTTATATAATTGTTTGAGTAAAAAAATTCATAGTGGAAAACCAAAAAACAATGAAAAAATCTTTTATAATATGACCAAATCATGACAAAAAAATTTCAATTAATGATACCTTAGGCATATCATAGGTCATTAATTTTTATAATATATTTAAATTATTTGTGAGGGTTCATATAAAATAAATTATTTTCCAAATAATATTCCAACAAAGTGTCAAATTGGTGTGCATCAACACCTATTCTCTTTCCCCGTGTGAAAAATGTGTCTTAATTAATTTTATAATTTTTTATTTATTACACCAATGTATAACTATACCATAACCACATCAAATTATAGTATCCAGACTGAGATGTATTTTTATAGAAACCAAAAGCTCTATCATTTCCCATAATTCCATGGAATTTTCATATATATTTAATAAGACCTTTTCATATCCCTATATATATACACCGATATATTTGTTGAGAAATACCATGTAATATAAATAAATATAACTCAATATTATTTCCAAAGGATACCTCAATTATTCCTATATAAAAAACTACAATAAAAAAAGATTTTCATATATAAATATTATATCATTATAGATAAATAATCAATACATTTCATAATAATATAGATGAGGACCATAATATTTTAGTGTCTTTAATGGATATAAATATAATATTCATTTTTAATTAATGATCGTAAATATGTCCACCAATGATATTCTCACATAGTAATTTTGATAGTTATTCCCTATAAAAACATATCATTATTTTGTAGGGAAGGAAATATATGAAATGGTGACTTGAGATGATAAGTATTGTTAATAAATGGATATATCATTCTGTGATCATATGAATCTCTATAATAAAAATATGGTTGGTTGATAATGACATAACATTTTATGTTCATTTCTAATTTTTCATGGATCATAAATATTATTCATGGAATAAAACACTATCATTTCAGAAAATATGGACAATAATATTGAGGAATCATCATAAATATATCATGAACGATTATAATGTGTCATATAATTAGTCACTAATATAAAAATTGAAAACCATTTTAAATTAAAATGTAAATTTCCAAGACATGAAACACACAGGATTATGTATTATAATGTATTTCCCATTATGTATCATGAAAATCTAGTCTCCCATAGTTGATTAGGACTCTTGTGTTTCCTATAGTGGATCAATCTTATTAACTTGTTTTTCATTTTTTTAATGAGATGTTAAAAATTAAACAAGTAATTATATCATGATATATGTCCCACTAATATAAAAATTAAAACTATATTTATGTGTTCCAAAGCATCATAAGACATTCATTGTATCCTAAAATCATACTCTTTGTAAAGAAAACCAGTATCTATATCATTTCATCAATTAAACATAGAATAACTCAGGATAAATAAATGTGTTTCATACAAATTTCATCAACATAAAAATTAACCTTCATGATTATGAATAATGATGGTATTATTCAATCAAATCCTTAGTAAAGAACATGTAACATAGAAATATTTCATCTTACATTTAAATTTTTTTTAAATATGACATAGAACACATCAAGAAGAAAAAGAAATTCCTACTTATAAAAAAACTCTTTAAAACATAAATTTTTTTAAATCCATTTATTTTAAAATAACCTTTAAATAATATAATGTAATATTTATGGATCATTGAAAACATTTCATGAATTAATTTTCTATTCTATCATGAAAATAACTAAAAAATAATAAATATTTTGAAAATAATTTCCTTTTAAAATAATTGTTGAAATATAGAATGGGTGCATTTAAAATTTGTTTGTCCAGGACGGTAGGAAATTACCATCATGTCAAACATGTTAAAACAAATATTACTTTACCAATTATGGTAAAATAAAAATTTAACTTATTTGGAATAAAATGAAGATTCAATTTTAAAAATATTTTAAAAATTCAAATAAGTGTGTGAATGTATTTAATATATCTGTTGGATAATGTTAAAAACTTTGAATCAATTTTTAGAAAACATTTATATGGAAGAAAAAAATTGTTTTTTACTGAATAGATAATTAATGACTATTTTTAATTAAAATATTCAATTAAAATATTGCATACATAATGAGAGGAAAACTAATAGAAAAAAATTATTCCCATTACATAAAAAATATAAAAAACACCATATTTTTATTTAGTTTTGTGTCATAATATTTCATCATTTTAATTAATGAATACAAAGAATCATGATAAATGATTAGATTATATCATAAAAACCATACGTCATGGTACCATTGAATAATAATCCCAAACAAAAATAACATTAAATGAAACAAAAAAACATGAGAAAATAAACATTCATGATTTACCATATAAAATGGGATTTATATATTCCTCATTATAGAATATAGGGTCGTTACCCAACATATGTCACAAAGAACGTAAATTAAGAGAGAAAATCATTTTTGATTTTGTAACTTTTGAATAGTAAATCCCAATAATGGTAGATCCTAAAGAGGATTTATAATGACACACAATTTTAATTATAATAACTATATAATCAATTGACTATTATTATCTACATAACATAAACGAAATAAGTGCTGAATATGTCATGTGCCTCACAGAACTAAATATGTGAGATGAAAATCTGATAGCATATGTCACAATGACCATCATACACATTCAGACATCCAGTATAATATATATATATATATATATTATACTATATACAATTAATTAATTTCCATTTATTACCCATTTAATAAAAATTCTATGAGAAATTCAAGTTTTGGATAACAACTGCTTTTTTTATGTATTGATATTGTATTTTATGTCCACATACATTGATCATGATTGTATATTTTCAATAATTTAAACCAATATAAAAATATAATATAAATTAATAACATATGTTTTTAAATCAATATATAAAAGTTAGATATTTAAAATGAAATAAATCTTCCATTGAGGAGGTAGGCCATACATAAGCACGAACACAGTTTCTATTTTCTATTGGGTTTGAATGAACAAATGGTAAATAATATATCACTATTATAGATTAATATTTAGGTAATTTAAATCACATATTCTAATTTAAATCATCCTTACTACTTTCCACATAATGCACATGTGATGAACGAATCACATTACTTCACGAGTATGTATTTTTTCATGCACATGAGTGAAACTATTGTATTACTATATAATGGAACATCATATGGTATATGTTACATTATCATTAAATAAGTATAAAAATATCACAAATATCATATATAAATGTTAGATAAATAATTAGATCATGTTGTGAGATGTATTGACTGAAAAGGAATTGCAGATTTTCACAAAGAGTTTGGTTGATGTACACAAGATTGACAACGTTGTTTTCCATTTGATGGATAAAGGGAATATATATAGGTTAACACATAATAATAATATAAATACATTACATATTATGTAATTGTGTTAATAATTTACAATTTATATTAAATGTAATAATTTTTCATTACCTGGATTAAAAATAATGATTTTATTTCAGACATTTACATTATCATATAAAAAACAATATTGAAAATTTATTAAGGGTTCAAAGGATGGTAATTTTTGATGATTTGAATCGCTAAAATATTTTTATAGGTATTTATGGGGAATTTTGGTAGGATTTTGATGACCAAAAGTTTATAATAGGTTTAATTAGGTTAGGTGAGGAGGTGGCCTTTTATAAAGGAGGAGGAGTGATATTTTTTAAAATACCAAAAATTATTCCATAACGTTGAGTCACGCTCCCCCCAAGTGCTTCTAAAATTTATATTTAATATTTTAATGAAAATAAATGGGGTAGATAAATTTATTAATAAATATTATAATTTAAACATGTTGTTCATTAGCCATTATGTATACTTAATTTTACCATTTTAGTTTTTACCATGGTAAAATTTTTTCTAATATATTTACCTCAGTGAATCATCCCTAAAATATAAAAATAAAATGATTATTAATATATAATATTGATCAAAAAATTTTAAATATTGAATCCAATTTATAAAATAACAATATAATGGTTAGGGAAATTTAATTTATACATGAGCGCATGAAATGTGTGAACCCCTATTTTACTTGTTACCTTTGTAACATAGTTTTCATTATTTAGGGGTTAATATATTTATCAAAAAAGGAAAATTTGTACTTGAACGGAATATTACTGATATTTTTAAATATATAATAATAACATATAAATGGATAGTTTTTTGATTTATATATTATCTAATGAAATTTCATTTATTTTAATATAACTTTAATATATATATTCTCACACTTTTCATTTAATTAGACTATTAAAACATAAATTAAAAAATTTAATTAGATTTTTTTATTATCAATGATGTCATTAATTTAATATTTATTCTAAAAAACCATGAAATTTAGTTATTTGATCAATTTATAATTTTCTAAATGTTTATTTACCTATTATTTAATTATTTTTAATAATTTTAAATAAATTATATTGATGATGATTGTGAATTTAATATATATATATATATATAATTAATAAAATTGATATAAATAACCTCATGAAATAAATATAATTATTTTTAAAATTGAAGTCAATATTCTTTTTCCCATCTTGTTTTCTTCCATTTATGAACACATAATTGAAAATTCGATTCATGTGGGTGACATTTCCCCTTTTTCATTATTAAAATTATTACATTGGTAAATTTCATGGAAAATATTCCCAAGATAAAAAAAATATATTTCCTAGAACAATAATGGTATAAATATTTCTATCTAATGGGTTTTGGAAAAGTTTAAAAGGTTATTTGACAAATTATTATTTTATTTAAACCCATTATAACATTATTTCAATTGTAACTGATTAAATTAATTTTTTTTATTTTTAAAATTAAAATGTAGAAAAATTAAATTGATAGTATTATAATAAATGAATAATTATTATTCTTAATTTGAAATCCATTGTAAAAATTCTATTCTATTAATTGGAAAATATGAAAATGAAATAGATCACATAATCTCGATGAAAAAGCAGTTTTCTAAAGAGAAATGACTCAATATATTGAAATCTATTAAATAAATAAATTTAAAATGGAATTGACTCCAAAGAAAAAATTTATTTTATTAAATTTATTTTTTTCTAATATTTAATTTGAAAAAATATTAAAATAAAATTTATCTTGTAAATGTTTTAATTGTGAATGCACTTTTCTTAATTGAAACCTATTTTTTCCCTTTTCAATAAAAATTTAAACTATTCAAAAAATTATAAAAAATTAAAAATAAAATATAAATTTTGTATTATTATTTAAATAAAATTTTAATTTTAAAAAAATTGTAATAGATACACTAATTAATTTTAAAATACGAATAAATATGTGACAAAAATTAATTTTATAAAGACAAAAAATTTATGAATAAAAGTGGATTAGTTTTATGTTATTTATTAAAAAACATATGATCATTGTGAAATATTAGAATGAATATTGAATATATAAATATCATTAATAAAATTCACAGATATTGACTTATTTCATTAATTAATGTAATATTTTATTGTGTGAATAAAAATAGTTGTTCATAAAAATATTTTCCTTGTTTTTAAATATTTATTGATTCGATTTATAATTAAATGGTCACCAAGTAAAAAAAAATTTATAGAAGTTGAAAAAATATATTTTTAAAATTGGGTTAATCTGATTCATACATATCATTCTAATGGATTGGTGATAACTATCACATTAAATAATAACACTGTAATAATTTTCACGAGTTATTAATTAAAATAGTTGAGTGTCACACATGATATCAAATAAAATAATACTAATTGAAATAAAAATTTCAGAAAAAAATATTGCAGCATTTTGAGTATGAAATATTTGAAAATGAACATCAAGAAAAATTTACATGGGATAATAATGATCCAAAAAATAAAATACTGTCAAGATTACTATTTCTATACTTAATGAATAATTAAAACTATTATTGAATTAATTCAAGGATTACTGAATGATGATAGAACAAATGTTGCTAGAAATTTTTTTTAAAGTAAAAAATATATTGGTTCTCATTCTATACAATGTTTTGAAATGATTCCTTATTAAAAAAATATAAAATGTGAAAAAGGAAATTCTCTAGATGATTCATTTTGAAAAAAAATAACAATTTAGATTTCCACATAGAAGATAGAGGAATTTAATGTTATCAATGAATTATAATTAATAATTCTATATCGAGAAGAAAATGTCAAAAAAATTGGAGAATGATGAAAATGATGAAGTGAAAAATATTATAATAAAAAAATAGATTCCATCTAGGATGTAATTTAAATTAGGCGTTGAATTAATTCATCCAAAAGAGATAAAAATATTTAATTTTGTAGAAATTTTAATCAAGAATATATACATACACATTACATCTAGAATGAATGGTTTTTTTTTGTTTACAGATAAACCAACCAATCGGTAAAAATTGAGTTTTCATTTAAAATTCAAATTTCCCTAAAATATATTTTCTCTATCTGAATATGGGAATAAAAAGTAAATCATGAATATAAGGATACATGAATCCTTGAAATTATATAATTGCATTGAATAATTGATCATCCTGTAATGGAAATTAAATTAGTAGATATTGGAAATTGAGACCCATAATAAAAAAATACATATAATAAATTTAATATGTTTATGGAAAAAATATTATATAGTTAAAATGTAAGATTAACATTCCATTATGTATTTTTTTCAAAAAAAAAATAATTCTACCACATATGAAATATTTATTATTAAATATGGAATCTATAAAACCCATTTAGAAGGAAACGTTTAAGGTGTTATTTTTACTTTTATAATTCAATTTAAGTTTATATTGAATAAATGCTCAAGGTTTTGACTCTCAATAAAATTGAGAAGTAATATAAAATTAGAATGTACCTTGATTTTGTATTTTATAAAGTTGAATATATGTTTATAACATTTTATTTAATATATATTTGGCCTAATTCATATAAAATAATTGTACAGTTAGTGGCCCATTTATTAATGTATATGAATATATTTGATGTTATTGTGAAGTCATAGTTGTTTACTACCCTAGGATATCAAATTTTAACATTGATATGGAATATAGAAGGGTAACTGATTAGAGATGTGTGGTGAAAAAATTATCTCACAGACATACCTGATCACAATGTGTGTAGTTGAACAATCATGGTGGTGGTGATTTTTTCATATACAAGAGTAATTGGAGAAAAGATTAAAATTATTAGGAATTACCTTTTATTACTGACATAAACATATGTTATATTTCACCCAATATTAAACATTTTATTTCTTTTCAATATATTATAGATGTATGACAAATAATATTTTTGTATTATATTTATATCCAACACATTAAAATGTGGATATTAAATTACCCCAAGAGTATTGATGGTGTTATTGTTGTATTTGTATTTGATGTCTTATCAAATAGTTATGATGGTTATTATAATAATTAATTTTGGTTATTGAGTTAGTATAAACCTAATATTGGTATGGGTTCCACACTTGAACATAGTTAGTGAATTATGAAGAATCATGTCCCTATATCTATAACCCATAACATTAGGAGATGGCTAGTGCTGGTCCAAACAGAATATATAATTTCTAAAATATTTTCATGGTGTTTTCTATTATTACTTATAATAGTTTATATTTTTCTATTGTGTAGTGAATTATGAGATATCTGTAAAATATTTAGAATCAATCTCATTAGAGAGTATACAGTTCTATAGTGTTTGGAGAAAATATAATTGTGTCATTGATTATAAAGGATACTCACTGGGATTATATTTTTGAAAAATGATTCTATAAAATGAATTACAAGACATTAAAGCTCTTGATAATATTTTACCATTGTTAAATATATGGAAAGTTACATTTAATGCGAGTTTAAGAATATAAAAATAAATAACATTTTTTTAATTTCATTTGGTTGATTTTAATGTAATTAAATAAAAATTTATTTTTAATAAAACTTACATTATAATTTCCATTATTGAATCTAGTCATTGGGACAAAAATAAAATTTTTATTACCCATGAAATCAAAATTTTATCATACTGATTTTAATATAATATTACTTAATAATTATCAAAGAATCAAAAAATAAAAGGGTTCATTTTCAATCAGTTATAAAATATGAAAAATATATCAATTTTTTTAAAATTTACCCATAAGAAATAAGAAATACTTTTATTTTATCATATTCTCATGAGTATTTACATGGGAGTATAACATAAATTAGGCAGTACAAATAGATCATGGAATAAAAGGAAATGTGGAATAAACCCAAAACATGATATAAACATATTTTAAGGCTATATATGGAGACATCTTCACATGAAGGATAGATTCACATCTTTGATCTACATTACTCAATAACCCCACACATGATTTATCACGAAATAAATACATTACCCAACGTATTGGAATGATATATTGGAGAACTAATCATAGTAGGAACATTATTAATAGTTCTATGAAAAATAAATAAATCATGTGTTATACAAATATGAATTACTTCTGGAAATAAATGTGTTTCATCATCATCCCTTATGTCATATTAAATTGATATTTCATAAACGGGGCATTGATAAATTATCTAAAGTCATGTATTATCTTGAAAATTGAAAAGATATTAAGTGAGTTATATTTTGGAGAGAAGTAAATATATAATTTGGAATCATTATATGAAATTAAATATACAAAAGTCGTGAGTAAGATAAAAAATTTAAACTAACCAAATAAAAATGGTGATTTAGAGAGATCCAAAATACAAATAAATAACTATTTCTATATCTGAAAATATCGATTCCATTTTATTAATGTTTTCAAAATAATTCGAATAATGTGAAGGAGGGGATTTATTGAAGGTATCATTGAAATATATATTATAACCCAAACATAGCACCACATTAGTGGTAATTGAGAAGTCCATTATCTCATTATACATCAAATTTGAACATTATATTCTCCTTTTTAATGCAATACAATATGTTACAAATAAAATACACAAAAAGATTTATTATGAAAATAACAAAAAAAATACATAAAATTTATATTGTATTGTTTATATACGTATTAATGAATCTAAAAAATAATTTTATTTATATTTAAATTAAATATAATTATTATAAAAATAAATCACTAAACCAATTAAAATTTTATTGTTATATTATAGTGTTACATACACATATCCTTCAAATAATACATTTTATATTCATTGACAAATTGAAAATATGATTAAAAATGACAATTAGAATTCATGTAGCATTAAAATGAATTATCATGAACAATTTAGAATAAATGTTCCTAGAAGAAAAATATTGGAAGGGAAACATTTAAAAGAGGAATTTTTGATAAAAAGTACCTTCTTATATGTCTGAATCTTCACATATGATCATTATATTTCTGAATAATAAACTTATTCAAATTATTTACTATATTATGAAAAAAATCATTTTTATTATTAAACTATTTTTATTTATTTTCATGTCTTATATAAATATATAATCATTTATGGTCCGATCATGGGTTTTGATGATATTCATCACATTATTCAAAAATTTTATCGGATGGTTGATTGTCCTCTATAAGGTTAATATTTCATCATCAATTGAATAGAAAAAAAATATAATTATCATTTTCATTCAAAAAATATTATTTTTTAAACAACATAGAAAAATGTGTGTAAAAATGTACTATGATTCAATCATGGAGATGTTAGGATATAAAAAACTATGAGTTAGTATATCATTTTTAATGATCAAAATAAAAATTTGTAATTTTTAGTTTATGTTATATTAATTATAATTATATCATAAATATCATATTATTTCTCAAAATAAACATATATATACTATTAATGAGATGTAGCGGTGAAAATAGAATCACATTAATTCATGCATGTGGTTATCTAAATATATTCATGAACAAGGATATCATATTCCAAAGAATGGGATGTTATGAAAATATTTTATACATTAATTATACATAACGATATATATTTCCTTAGATTCACACATTAATAAATAAAACTCATTGAAATAAATAAACATAAGAGGCCGAAATAGGAAATTAATTATATAAGTTCAAGAATAATTATTCCTTGATACGCAATAATGAGGTATTTGTTTCCCATTTTATGGGAGTGGAAATGGATATAAGCTATTTAAAAAACAAAATAGAGAAATAATAAATATTATTAAATGATTTTATCATTTCATAATTTTTGGATAACATTTGATAGTGTTTTAAGAAGAAATGCATTTAAAACTCCCAGATAAGTACAATGTATATTATTCAGACAACTAATTTATTCTTACATAAAGATCCCTCATATAAGGGTTTTCTTGTCAAAACTTGGTCTCTAGTACATGATAATCGAATTAGGGAATGAATTTTTTAAGTGATTTTCTAAACTAGAAGTATTTTCAATTGCAATGAAATGTGGATATGTGTTGTGATTTTATAATTGATGAAATAGGATATTTTAGAATTTCCTAAAATATTGAAAAAAATTAAAATCAATTTTATTGGAAAAAATAAAAAGAAATGTCATAAATGAATGTTATGGTACATATGGTTCAAAATAAAATAATTCTTTTTATGAAATTGTGATGTTTTGATACTTATTATTTGATTTAATGCATGTTGAACACTTTTCAAAATTACCACGGTAACATAGTTTTGTACTCAATATTTGATAATATATAAACTATAAAGGTAAATTTTTATTGTTACTAGAGAATATTTGATATTTTAAACCAACTAAATATAAGTTGGATGATAATATGATTTTTAGTAAATTTGAACCATTCCTAAAAAAAATTATAAATTATAAAATATCATTAATTAAATTTTGGTTCCATTCATTTAATCTGGCATTGAAAACAACATGAAAACAAAGGAATTCGAATATATTGAATTAAAACATCTTTAATATGTTATATTTATATAAAAAGTTTATTTAACAAAATTATTCATTCAAATTATTTAACATTTAATATTTTTAATATCATTTATATTATTTTTCTTACAACTGAATAAATGTATGGTTGGCAAAGCATAAAAATTTTATATAATTATATAATAACTAAAAATTAAATATAAATTGATGTAAATAAAATAATTTACTAATTATCAATATAAGCATTTATACTCATTCCCAACTAGATTTTTCTCAAAACCCCTTACTGTCCATAATGTGTTCTTTGTCCATTATTTTTTTATTTTTTTTGTTGTTTGGGTGCATTATAGTATTCTTTGGAATATAGACCCCAAACTAGAGAACATGGACTAATGATAATGGATGTATGTTTTTATTAATTAATGGAGATCCAGTTTAATTTTGTGGATGGATATAGAAGGTTATCCTTAGGATTATAGAACCTTATGTTTTTATTCATGAGTATTCTATCGAAAATAGGGATGAATACTACCTACTAGAAACATTAAAATAGTTAATGAGCTCCACAACGAGAGTATGATATGGGGATAAAACCATGAAAATCATTAGTGACATGCAGTTTTTTTGGGTTGTGATATATTTTTATTTTGTGAAAACATTAATCAATATTTAATTTAATCTAAGGCAATGCATTTTTATTGTATTTTAATATGTTAGGATTTTCATAATAAATGGGATTCATAAAAATAAATTATCAAGGATAATTATTTTAAATTTTATTTCTGTTTGATTATTTTATATTTTGATATTAATGCTTCCATATTGGACCCTATTGTGATTTTGTGTGATCTCCCTCATTCTACATAACATTGTTCAATGATATTTTTTATAGTGGATTCACTTAAAATACCCTGTGATAAGTCTTTCTGCTCATTCATTCCATTTGGTTATATTGACCATGATAGATGTGTTTCTGAAAATTGTTGTGACATTTTTTTCTATTTATTCTTTATAGTTTCTTGTGGTTTATTGTCTCTCAATGACTAGTCCTATGATTTTTAATCTCCATGGATAATAAAAAAAATTGTTGGCTTCACTTGTGTGGTTGGTGAATCTAGGAATGTTTTTATAATTCAAGAAATGAAGTATATTTTTATTTAAATGGATTTTATTTGGGTGAAACAATGGTCACTATTAAATGTAAGAATTGTTTTAGAAATTGGTTGTAATAAAAAAAGGAACATTGGGAACCTTGTGTGGGTTGAGAAATAGAAGTAGGTCACCATAGTGTTTGCGGCACTACTAGGGGTTAATTTTTTTATATCAACAGATATCCGAGAACACAATATTACTTATAACCAAAAAAGTCATGTTTTGGGATTCCTTTATATGTTTTAAATATTCCTATATGAGAGGGACCAAATGATGTTATTTTTCTTGTATATATGATTTATCAATAGGTGGATTAGTTCATGGATATTTGACCACATGTTTAATTTAGCTGGTTGAATAATAGAACTGATATATTCATATATTTTTTATAAAATATTATTTTATAGAATATAATGGAAATGATATTAAATGATTTTAATCAAGAAAATTATTCATCAACCTAATTTTTTTAATGCTAGAACTCATCCATTCATGATATTAGACCTTCTAAAGATTATTTATTGGTATCTTACTAAGCTCTATGATCAAAAAATATTTTTTCATTTGGGTATTTTTATAAACTATTATTCAGGATATAGTGGCTGTGATTAGAGTTTTATATAATTATATATAATCTATTCATATATATCCATCATAGTTCGATAGTTTTGTTGTGTTGGATGGTCACATGGAGACTTGTTGGTCTTGTATATTCATACTTTTCTAGTTCATCATTTCTAGCATGGGTCGTAAAGATTTTTGTGTATATCCTTTTTCATTATTATAATATTATTATCGTTCATTTTTTGGATATATTAAATAAATTTTATATTATATGTATTATACATCACCATGAAGAAGACAAAATTGGTTGTCTTGTATTGTTGATATGGGTCGGTTTGTAAAAAATTAGTATTTGAGGACGGTTCAACGTAAACATTATTATCACAGCCTGAGTGTTGTGCTTTTTATTCATTAAATATGATTTAAAAACACAATAAACTATTTAGATTATGTGGTAGGGTGCCTTTCCATCTCACATATGTGTTTGAACAAGAGAGAAATTGGTGGTATGAAAATTTTTAAATGGTTTGAGAATATATGTTTGAGGTCATTTAAAGGAAGTGTATTGGATGTTTATTTATATTTTCCAATTACTTTTTATATATTCCTTTATTCTGTTGTAGAATAATGTTTCAATAATTTCATAAATTTTGGATTCATTGATCTCAATAATGAATGTTTTTAAAATGTTTTTTGAAATGTTTGAAGAATTATATGTTTTTTTCTTACGATTGTTAGACAATTCATCCTAGATGTTCTATTTGAAATTCAAGAGAGGAGGCAATGAGATAGGTTCCATATTGAAATTCTCTAGTGAACTCTACATTGGTTTATGCTTCATAAGATATCATTAGACTCCCACACAAGAAGGTGTTTAGAACCTAGATTGTGTAGTGGATCACAACCAGTACTACAAAACATGACTTTAATAGTGTTTTCCATTAGTTGCACTATACAAACTAACTTAAATAGGTATCCTTTATTATTGATAAAGCAAGAACATATAAAGGGTTACATTGATCAAAATTTTTAGAAATGATAAATGGTAACATTTGTCAGCTCATTATTTTTAATGCTAATAAAGGTTATCTTTTATAATCATTTGTTTCGCATTAATAAAGGATTCCCTTTATCAAAATATCATTTTTATTGTAGATATAAAAAAAGAATTATTAGTTATTTATTATTGGATCTGATAATGAGTACCCATTACCAAAAATTTATCTTTATCCCTAATAAAATGATCCTCTATCAATTCTTTATTAGAAATAAAAACGGTCTGAATAAAATGCCATATTTAAAAAAATTAATAAATTATTTAATGAAGAAAAATTGTTAATTTGTTTTGTTAAATGATTATTTATAAAAATGAACCAATTTGTTATACTATGTAAAAATAATAAGTAGAAATAAATATTATATATTAAATATATATATATATGTTCAAAATTTAAATTGAAAAAAATAAAAATAAAAATTTAGAAAATAGAGAAAAATATTAAACATTTTATAAATTAGGTAATTATTTATAAAATTAATATATAATATATATAAAAACATATATACATATATAAATTCATATAAATATTACTTATATAAGACAAAGTATATATTTAGTAAATAGTCATATATTTAGTGATTAATTGTTTACACATAAAAATTAATATGAATTTAAAATACTGATTATTTGGATAGACTAATGGACATAATGGAATTCTGTTTGATTTTTCAATTTAACATAGATAAAATGCTTGCTATTTTTATTTCACATATAAATAATTAATGAATTTACAAACAAAACACACACACAAAACTCATCCATTTTTTCAAAGGGTAATTATTTCTAATTTATTAATTTCAATCATTTTAAAGATACATGCACTTTAGGTTAAAAATTCATTAAAAATTTTAAACAAACAATATCTAAAAAAATAAATAATTATATTTATAAATGATAATTTATTATATTCATACATTTATATATTTATAAATATAAATAAATAATTAATATGTTTTAAAAATATTTTATATAAATAAAAATGAATAATTATAGATATCTAAATAATTATTAATTTTCTCAGAAATTAATTTAAATAATGAATGAATTTAAAATATATATATATATATATATAATATTTATTTATTTATTTTAAACATTAGTTATAAACTTATAAATAAATTATTATATAACAAAATAATTAAGAAATTATATTTAAAATATTTAAATAAAGAATATATTTAATAAATTTATATTTATGCATATTTATTATATATATATATATAATTATTTTTATAATTATAATTATAAATACATTACCATCTCTTAAGTAATAAGAATTGATAAAATGAATATTTATAAGCAATTTTTAGTGATGTTAAAGAAATAGATTTATCGTCACTTATTATGTAAGTAATCATAAAAGGTATATATATCAATAGTTTTTTGGAAGTTCATTGAAATGGGTTTTGATATATTTAAAAATCCTAAATATTAGTAAACCCTTCAAGATATCTGAGACATTATGCGGAATCCACATTCTTTTAGCGCTCCCCCTCATTGAATTGATTCCCAAATCATGTTTTGGGAAAATCCATGGCTCAAATCGGAGGATAAAATTATTCAATGATAAAATTATTCTTAGGCATGAACATACATCTTTATCTACCTTATCTCAAATTTAATCATTTCTCTAATATCTATAGGGGAACTCGGGTTGGAAAAAATCAATTGTGATGGCTGTGGTGGGGGCTGGTTTTTAACTATGAGTATAGTGTGTTAGCCATTTTTTATATTTTTCCACAGAGTTCATCCAATATCATGTTTGGAATTTTCATGTAGTGAAACACCAATACTATGATCCTTCAATGCTTTTCTTCCAGCCCATATGAGCATATCCCTCCTTCACAATTGTAGCATAGAAATAATTTTGGGTATTTGTGGGATACTATTTAATTTAAGTAAACGTGTTGATGATTCCTGATTTATTTTAATTGTATAAAAAGTGTTATTAAACACATGGTAAACGTACCATCACATTTTACATCATCAATATAATTTTATATGTATCAATTTCTATGATAGTGGTTGGGTAGCCTCTCTGGCTACTTCTTGACATATTAAACTGACTAGTTATCTTCATATTTATGTATTAGAGATTTCATAAGGGGTTTATGTTTTATAGAACTATTAATTTTTTATTGTAATAGATTTATATTTTAATTAATGGTATTCCACATAAAAAGATCTACATCATCAGAGACGTTCCTTATTAGTAGAGTCTAGTGTGGATGGGATAGTTATTGGCAGGGATTGTGTGTTTTTTTCTTGATTTTTATATATCTTTTAGATTTGTAGTATTTAATTATGTAAAATTATTTATTCACCTCCCTAGAATCACAATGATGGGTAAATTTATATTATATGTCCTCCTTTAATCATTTTATGGGTAGATATAATTTCTTGATCTCCATATAATCTTTGGGATGGGTCGGTGTGGAGAGATGACATCCCAAAATTCTTTAGATGTTTTATCAAATATGATTTACCATTAATAATAAATATAATAATTCCTTGGGTTGTTAAAATCCTTGATCCAAAATATATAATGGAGGTTATAAAATTATATATAATAATTTTTTTAATTTATTCATCATTTTAGATCTACATGCATTAATTCCACCCCTACGAAACATTGATTACACTTAAGGTAAATGAAATAAGCCTTTATTTAATAAATGTTTAATCAATAAATTTTTATACAATCCTATTGATTGAATAAGAGTTTGTTGTTTTTTAATAATAATTTTGGTTTCTTTTCACTCCATATTTTTTTATATTATATGTTTATTTGTATTGATTGTTTATGAATGAATTTATGTGTGTCAAACAATAATTATTGTTGATTTAATTTTCATGAGACTCATCCCATTTCTCTTTTATAGGCAATTATCATTATCATTATTTTCATATCCTAGTTAGTTATTTATTTTTTTATTTACACTCATCCCTATTCTATCTTATATTTTTTATACTAATCAGGAATGTAACCATCAAATGGATGATTACCACATAGGGTATTTCAAGAAACAAAGGTGAATTCCTTCAATATATGGATGTTCTGTGTCAAGAGAAAAATAAAAAGATAAATCTTTGGTAGATGGGCACATGATCATGAAATATGTCTATACCTTTTAGCTATGAATGTATTTAGAGGACAACACCTACAATAGTGGAGCTAAACTTTTGATAAATCCAGGTGACCATTTTTTAAAAGAATATTTATATTCATTGTAATAGTCAAATGTTTGGTTTCCATTATTATAATTGTCTCTAAATTAATCCTTTGATAATGAATATCATATTTGAAATTAATTTTTTTTAGTTCAAAATTTATATTGTTATAATTCAATGAGATTGATATCAATAAAAAATGGATTCACATTAATCAATATAAAAAAGAGAATGAATATGGAGTTATAGAGTTCTTCTTGTCTGCAAGAGAACAAACATATGACCCATTTAAAATACTTTTTACATGTTTACAATGTTTTTATTCATGAAAAAATGAGAATATATGAGTTGGAAGAAAATTTTATTAGTCACAAAATATATCAGAGCTATAAATTTATGACTAAACATGGGAAAAAATTGAACGTGAATATCAATTTGAACTTATACAATAGATTATTAATAATTTGAAATTAATAATAGTTTAAATGATGATAGAGATCAAATCGATGAAATGAAAATGAAAATTAATGATGACCATTGTTATTGTCCAAATTGGTTTAGGATGTTAAATAGTGTTTTTAAGAGACCATTTTATATCATTTGCACTAAATACACAATATTTTCAACTATATTGAAGTAATATAATATGAATTCTGGTAGCGGATAAAGATACACCACCTTTAGGGAACTATATGGCCTCCTGAATGATATGTTACTAGAATAAAATGAACTACCTTGTCCATCATATGATTCTAAATTAATTTTATATTCAATGGTCATGATCTATACAAAATAAAAATTTTCCAAATGTTTTCATACTGTTTAGAAAGGACTGTGAATTACTCATAAAATTCAAAAAGTCTGGATTAGATAGATACCTGGAAAATAAAACAAGTTCTTTAAAATATATATGGTAATTTCCTATCATTGCAATGTTAATGAGACTATATGAAACTGTGGGAAAATTATCTTTACATGTAGATATAATAATTTAAGATGTGAACCTACATCATCTAGATGATTCTCCTAATTATAATATAATTGAATATGACTACTATAAATTTGGAAAAGATGTGACAAACCTTTCTCCATCATTATCTAATGATATAATAAATCCTTTTTCGGTATATAGTAGTTCCAATAGTATATGGACCATCATGTTGGTAAATTATAGCTTTCTACCATAGTTATTCATGAAGCACATATTCAATATGTTGTCATTGCTTATATTTAAACCAAAAACACCTAGTAACGATATTTATTTATATTTGGCTCCATTTATCATTGATCGAAAATTTATCTGTGATACATGTGTAATTATGAATTATGATCATATTAGTGAAAAACTCACGTTATGTGCCATGTTTTATGGGATGATAAATGACTTCCCCACATATAAAAATTTATATACATATAATATTAGAGGATTTTAGGGGTGTCCCATTTATTAAAAATTAATATAATCAGTTTGATTGAATCATTCATTAAAGACTGTGTCACAAGGACATCATAAACATTCGCCTAAATTTAATTATTATCGATCTTAGACAATAATATTTGATGAGATTATAAAAAAAAGGTACCACATAATGTTTATTATAAAGTGAACAATTGTTCAATAATGTTAAAGATGTTTCCACTATTGTTTTGGTAAAATGTAGAGACACGAAGCTTGATGTACATGGACATTACAATACATTAGCGGAATAATTAATACATAACAAAAACAGGCACACAAGGATTGTAATAGTTTAGTGTCTTTGGAAACTTGGAATATAATCTTCTAATCGTGGTGAAAGATCTTCAACATATCCCATAAGATCTTCCCCATTTTGTTTTGTTACCTAAAACCTTTCTTTAAATCCTAGGGAAATGAAAACATATAAAGGGTGAGCTCAAATTATCATTAAGGGTAAGCATGGATAAAATAAAACAAATCATATATATTTGAACTTCAAACCATGAACATAATATTTAAACATCAGAATCCTGAGCAATGACATAAATCATGGAAGTACGTAAGGCATAGATCATAAAGAAACATTAATCATGATAAAATAGCATGGGAATTAAACATGTAATTGTGGCAAACCATTAATCACATGATATTATTTCCATAGTAGCCAAGGCATTGCTGCCAAGACTATCTTAGTGGACAAAGTCCCTTTATGAATCGAGTTCACTCCTCGTTCCAGTCCTGTATTACTGAACCTGTTTAACTTTCCGTTCTAGTCATGTCTATCTCATGAGATATAAATATTTACCTAATTTATTGGAGTGTGATATAGGTCCCACCCATCTCATGATGAAATAATTCTTACTTGTGCCACAAAATAATCATACATCATTCATAATAACCCAACAAATAAATTGGGTTTCATAAACATCATCATATCATCACATAATTCATATAAAAGAAATGGATATCATTTCAAAATCAAAAAAGTGAAACCATGTAAATCATAGAGACATGAAACAATCACATGTGGAATAATTTCTTCTTATATGGAAATTGGTTTTGATAAAACACTTGAAATGAATTCTTGAGGAAAATATCCTTTTTTCTTAAAAATCATTTTCTTTTCACAAAATGTCATGAAATTTTAAAAGAAAATGATTTTGTTGAAAATAGTTATGAAATCTTTTGGAGTAAGCTTCATGAAAATAAGGCTTTATAAAACCGCAAAAATCCTTTCATGCCATATAAGTTAAAAAAAACATTCACCACGTACTGTTATCAGAAAAGTCAAAAAGTACCTTATATGGTAACGAAAGGAAAGAGTCCATTCATACAATGTGGTAAAAAGTCAATAAAGGTTAAAAATGACTTTAAACATTCACGGAAGAATAGTAAACATTTTATGAAAATATTTTTAGAAAACATGGTCATGGATGATAAACGTAACCCCAGTAAATACTTACATATAAGCAATCTAGGATAAAAAATGAGATTGAAAATTTATCCCTTACCATAGGTCCGATATGATTCGTACGTATCCGAACCTCTTGTATAATGATTTAAATAATTTCATTGACTTATTATAGAATCATATTCATTGTTATGATATCATATATGTTTTACTTATGACATTATATTACCCATTCTTTTGTAAATTCCATGTTAAAGCAGCGTTTTGGGTAAAATCGTTTAATTTATCGTATGTATTTCGACTTGTCGTTCATTATATTAATACTTATATCCTGATTTACATAATTCCAGAATGTAAAAAATGATTTATATATAATATATATTCATCATATACATATATATATTATAGATCGATAAAAGGAATGAAATTCACCGTTCATGGAGACGGTAGGCCGTACGTACATATTAACGCCGTTTTCATTTCCTTATTGAATTGAATTAAACTAAATAGATGATATACATATATATATACATAAATATATTTTAATTATTATTTCATATATTTAATTATTATTCATTATATAAACTTTATGATCATTCATGTATGGTTAACATGGAGAATGAATCTCATCGCGTCGTGGAGACGGTAGTCCGTACGTACGCACGAGCGATGATATCATTCCCATAATTATTGAATATAATTGGAGTGGATGGTATAATATATCAGAATAAATATGATTTTATAATAAACATATATAGTTATTATTTACACCATTATACGCATCCATGTAAGGTGTTGGTGTAAAAATAGATTTCACCATGGCATGGAGACGGTATTCGGTGCGTACGCACGCGTGGTGACTTCGTTTTCCGTAGGATGGATAGATGGTGACATAGGGTTGTTTCATACATATAATAAAATATCAGTATATTAGTTATAATGATGTTATTAATTCATAATTAAAAAATAAAAAAAAAGAAGAAGTGGAAGAAGAAATAAAGTTGAATGAATCGGTAACGGACATTACCTCTTCTTTGAATCGCCTCTTTGAGACCTCCTCTTAGGGAACTAAAATTGGTCTTTGAAGAAGACCATAACCTCTAGGATATTTATATGGAAGTGGAGAAGATAATTTTTCATGGTATGGCCGAGGTTGAAGGCTCAAAGTGGTGTGAGGAAGAGAGGGAGGAGGTGCCCTTTTATATGGGAGGAGAGGGGCTCCTTTGGAATAACTAAAAAGTTTATTTTATTATAAAGTCATATTTGGTTTTTAATAGCTCAAAATTGAGTTATTTCGAAGATTAGGTGGGGATGGGTCTAAATAATCTAATCCAATATAATTTAGACATGTTAAGGATTCTATTTTAACCTTATCATTTAGATTTAACATTATGTTAGATAATTTAACTTTTACCGTGTCTTCTTGTTTTCTTACACTATAAGGTTAATAAACTGACTATAACAAGCCAAAAGAACCCCAAGTTGTTTATTATTAATATATATTACCTTATCTAAGTCATTTTTCTGAACCTATGATTTTTAGGAATAAAATAACAATTAATAATATAATATTTTTTTTAAAAACTATTTTATGTCAATTTTGACACTATTTGGTAATTGATTTTTGTGAAAATAATAACAGATTTATTAGTTCAAATAAAGTGAACTAAATCAATAATAACATGTCATATTAACCTAGAAAATTAGGTTAATTCATAAAAAGTTCCAAATTAAATTTGTTTGGTTATTTATAACATCAATTATGTCAATATTTCATTAATAAGATAATTACTGTGTCATCATTGTGTCATAAATAAATTAAATTATTTAATGTCTAAAAATTATAAATAAAATACCATTATGTAGGAAATAGTTTTATATTTCTAATTAATATTTATAGTCTAATTTATCTTATTTATAACCCTATATTAAAAATGATTTACTTATAAAACATTGATTTTAACTATTTTAACCCTTCTTTAAATAAATTAATATTAAATGTCCTAATCTAATCCAAGTTGACCTAAATGATCATATTTTATTCCTAAGGTTGTTTATGGTCGAGATATTATTATCCAATAGAATTAGGACATGTGTTAGGGTAATAATAATATCATTTCTATCATTAATTATCATATTTACTTTTAATCGTGGTAAATAAAAGTAAAATATTACAATTCACCAAAAAATAATTTCATCTCATTGAACCACATTTTTGTCCTTGATATTAACTATGTCTCCCATATTTTCGAAATTCCTCTCACAAAAGCGGTAAAATTATGTTTTATGAAAAATTCAGTTTTTTAACTACCACATAGTGGTTTCACTATTCATCAAAAAATGAAAGTTTTCAGAAAAATACCAAAAATTAGGCCTAAGATATATTTGATATTATGAATTCAAAAATTATATCTATTTTACCAAATTCAAAACATATATGTTGCATTAATTAATTTAAAAATTAATTTCCGTCGT
The DNA here is from genome assembly GCA_963277665.1 of Viscum album. Taxonomy (NCBI): domain Eukaryota; kingdom Viridiplantae; phylum Streptophyta; class Magnoliopsida; order Santalales; family Viscaceae; genus Viscum; species Viscum album. The sequence goes on along the minus strand of OY728151.1, from coordinate 494,181,153 downwards.
CAAAACAAATAGCGTGTTTTTAAGAGATAATAACTATCAAAAGATTGACACTTGTTTATGTATGCTTTAAATGGGAAATTACATCCAATGACCAACATTTTATTAAATGGTAAAAATATATTCTCAATATACTTTAAAACAACTCAAATTAATAATTTATCACTATTAATTATTTCGATTAAAAAAGTTGTTTTTAATTAAAATTAAGTAATTTTCACTATTCATCAGAATATGAAAGTTATCCAAAAAGTACCAAAATTTCACCCTAACCTAATTTCGATATTCTGAATCCAAAAATGAAGTCCATTCTGAATGATAAAATTTATAAAATTTCAAAAAGTGGGTATTAATATTCATAACGGATAGTTCATAATATTATTATTATAATATCTCGTTTAGTGAAACTCGGTATTGCGTACTACACACGCTATCGAGGAAGGTCTTTATTGCGTGTAATGCAGGCCAAGTCAAGGATGTGTGTTGTGCAAGCTCCTTTTGGTGTAGCATAAAACAGAATACATTAATGAAATAAAAAGAATATTTTTCCTAAAATCTTGGGGTGTTACATTCTACCCCCCTTAAAATGAATTTCGCCCTCAAAATTCGTTGGGGATATAAATGGTTTACTACTCAAAAGTTTCTTTAATAGAAACCCTCATCGTAAAAAGGAATACTAAATCTTTATTTAAAAAAAGAATGTTAGAAACATAACGGATACCCAAATAACTCATCATTGGGTTTCCACATAGGAGAACATAGGTGAAAATATGGATATGTAGGAGAAATCTGACAATCATGTTCTGATGGAGAGTGGTAGAGAACATGTATATGAAAAATACATCAATAAAAAAGCCATATATCTATGATGATCTAAGGTACTATCTAATTCATCAGATATGAGGGCTCTAGGAATACATTTTTGGTTTTCAAGATCATTTCCATAAAGTTGATGAAATTGGAATTAGAAGAAATACTTTTGTGATTTTGGTAGAGTATCACTTTTGGTCGTTATTTGGAAAATTTCCACTTCATCTCTTAATGAAATGATGTTGAATTTGTCATTCGTGAAGTGTTAGCAGATCATGCGATAGAATTATGGGTCATTCCATCTATCTCAAACAAAAGTTTATACAAGTTATCAAAAACACATAAGTCAATCGATAGTGAGATTAATCATATATGGTTCCTAAAATGGACTTATAATTCATATATCATACTGCTTAATATAATAAAACTAGTTTTTACTAAACAGGGACTTTCTGTAGGCCATTAATATGTGATAAAGGCCAGTCTCAATTCGGTTGTCGGTTCGATGCCCATAGCCTTGTTTGACGCGATGGGTTGTTGCCCGTCCTGCAGGTTTTCCTTTTTCTAGAACTACATTACTATAACATCCCATCAATATTATCGAAGAAATTCTATCCTTAAACAATAATAACTTATGTCCAACATAATCCATTCCAATCTTTTTCTAAAATACTTTGGTCCAAGCTTATAGTATAAAAAAACAATTACTTGAAATGTCATCAACCAACCATCATTTATCCCCCATATATATTGTTTGTCACATTCCAATCATGTGAATACCTTAATCATGTATTCTCTTGAAAAATGAAAACCCATTAAACCTTAGTGAAAACATGAATGTTGTCAAAAGTTAACTCCATCCACATACCAAAATCCAAAAATTCTATATACTCAAACCATGATATAACCTTCTCCTAATATCAGTCATGAGCTCATGAATACTATCAAAAATTTAATTTTCTCATTATTCCTTCATTATGTGCATATAATCAACTTTACAAAAATATATGAATAACCTTTCATGGTTATTGTTACAATTCATCATACCCTTTCAAAACATAAGGAAAGACAACAGTGTAACAATCTTTAGATGTCTCTTTGTTCTATAGTACCATGAGATTACTTATACAACATTACACTTGATAAATATGTAATCATTACACTACCTTCTTAAACCATTGACCGAGCTTCAACAATTCTTTTATCTCACATATCTTTTGTAGTCTCTTCATCATCATCAACATAAATACTACCCATATGACCATAATGATTCTATTCATGAGACTTTCTCTCAAGGCATTGGTTTTCATAATGCCCGCACATTCCACATTTAAAACATTTTACCATTGTTGATGTCATAGCAATACCATTATCCTCGTCCATGGTGTTAACTGAACCTTTTCCTTTGCACTTACTAGCTTTATTTCCTTCATTTCCACACCCAAAGCATCTTCCAGTTCCTTTGAAACATTCTCCTTGATGCCTCTTACCACATTATTTACATAGGGGAAATTGAACTTTCATTCCTTTATGATTACCATTAAACTCCATCTTTCTCTTATTAGCTGAGTCAGGAAACTTACCAAATTTGAGTTTATTGATCATATTATGAGGTTGTTGATTCGACATAATAATGATGTTTGGACTTCCGAATCCCATTTCATTTGGTTGATCATGAAGAATATCATTCCATTGTCCCTCATATCCTCCATTATCGTGAATCATCTTGTTTCCAGCCACTTTCTAAAACCCAAAAAGAATAGTGTCAGAGGCAAAAATCATAATAAGGGGGAAGTAACTTCAATATCTAACATCTTAGGTTTAATCTAATATCATTACCATAATTCTAGGAGTATAACCTATACTTATACTTAACCTTAGGTACATCCCTAGACTTGCCTTAGAAATATCTCTAGGGATCTCACTAAAGTTCTCGCATCCTCATTTCCAAAGGTTGAATAATACTTTCCTCTGATACCAACTATAGAGACCCAAAGATTGATGTACATGGACATTACATTACCTTAGCGGAATACTTAATACATAACAAAAACAGACCCATAAGGATCGTAATAGTTTAGTGTCTTTGGAAACTCGGAATGTAATCTTCTAATCGTGGTGAAAGATCTTCAACATCTCCCATAAGATCTTACCCTTTTTGTTTTCTTACCTAAAACCATTCTTTAAATCCTGGGGAAAAGAAAACATATAAATGGTGAGATCAAATGCTCAGTAAGGGTAAGCATGGATAAAATAAAACAAATCATATACATTTGAACTTCAAAACTTGAGCATAATATTTAAACATCATAATCTTGAGCAATGACATAAATCATGGATGTACGAAAGGCGTAGATCATAAAGAAACATTAATCATGATAAAATAGCATGGGAATTAAACATGTAATTGTAGAAAACCATTAATCACATGATATGATTTCCATAGTAGCAAAGGCATTGTTGCCAAGACCATCTTAGTGGACAAAGTCCCTTTCTGAATCGAGTTCACTCCTCGTTCCATTCCTGTATTACGGAACCGGTTTAGCTTTCCGTTCTAGCCATTCTATCTCATGAGATATAAATCTTTACCCAATCCATTAGAGGGAGATATAGGTCCCACCCATCTCATAATGAAATAATTATTACTTGTGCCACAAAATAAACATACATCATTCATAATAACCCAACAAAACAATGGGTTTCATAAACATCATCCCATCATCCAATAATTCATATAAAAGAAATGGATATCATTTAATAATAATAAAAGTGAAACCATGTAAATCATAGAGACATGAAACATACACATATGAAATAATGTCATCTTAGATGGAGAATGGTTTTGATAAAACACTTGAAATGAGTTCTTGAGGAAAATATCCTTTCTTCTTAAAAATCATTTTCTTTTCAGAAAATGTAATGCAATTTTAAAAGAAAATAGATTTTTTTGAAAATATCAATGAAATATTTCGGAGTAAGCATCATGAAAATAACTCTTTATAAAACCACATAAAACTTTTTATGTCGTATATGTTGAAAAAACATTCACCACGTACTTTTGTTGGAAAAGTCAAAAAGTACCTTATATGGTAACCAAAGAAAAGAGTCCATTCATACAATGTGGTAAAAATTCAATAATGGGTAAAATGACTTTAAATATTAATGGAAGAATAGTAAACATTTTATGAAAACATTTTTAGAAAACATGGTCATGGATGATAAACGTAACCGCAGTAAATACTTACGTATAAGAAATCTCGGATAAAAAATGAGATTGAAAATTTATCCCTTACCTTAGGTCCGATATGCTTCGTACGTATCCGAACCTCCTTTATAACGATTTAAATAATTTCATTGACTTATTACAGAATCATATTCATTGTTATGATATCATATATGTTCCACTGATTACTTTATATTACCCGTTCTTTTGTAAATTCCATGTTAAAGCATCGTATTGGGTAAAATCATTTAATTTATATTATGTGTTTCGAGTTGTTGTTATTGATATTAATACATATATCCTGATTTAAATAATTCCAGAATGTAAAAAATGATTTATATATAATATATATTCATCATATACATATATATATTATAGATCGATAAAAGGAATGAAATACACCATTCATGGAGACGGTATGTCGTACGTACGCATGAACGCTGTTTTCATTTCCTTATTGAATTAAATGAAACTAAATAGATGAAATACATATATATATACATAAATCCAGTAGAATTATTATTTCATATATTTCATTATTATTCATTATATAACCATTATGATCATTCATGTATGGTTAAAATGGAGAATGAATCTCATCGTGTCTTGGAGACGGTAGTCCGTACGTACGCACGAGCGATGATATCATTCCCATAATTATTGAATAGAATTGGAGTGGATGGTATAATATATCAGAATCAGTATGATGTTATAATAACCATATATAGTTATTATTTACACCATTATACCCATCCATGTAAGGTGTTGGTGGAAAAACAGATTTCACCACGGCTTGGAGACGGTATTCCGTACGTACGGATGCGTGGTGATTTCTTTTTCCATAGGATGGATAGATGGTGAAATAGGGTTGTTTCATACTTATAATAACATATCATTATATGAGTTATACTGATGTTATTACTTAATAATGAAACAACTAAATAAGAAGAAGTGGAAGAAGAAATAAAGTTGAAAGAATTGGAAATTGACATTACCTCTTCTTTGAAGCGACTCTTTGAGGCCTCCTCTTAGGGCACTAAAATTGGTCTTTGAAGAAGACCATAACCTCTAGTATGTTTCTATGGAAGAGAAAAAGAGAATTTTTCAGGGGTTGGCCGAGCTTGAAGGCTCAAAGTGGTGTGAGGAAGAGAGGTAGGAGGGGCACCCACTACTGGAATTGGGACTTATACCAACACTTATTTCCCAACGGTTTAAAAAAACCGTTGGGATAAGTGTTTTTAGCTAGGTTTTTCCAACGGTTTAACATCAGGTTGGGTTTTGCCAACGGTTTAACGAAACCGTTGGGATAATGTGTTTTAGGTTGGTTTTTTCCAACAGTTTTGTTAAACCGTTGGGAAAGAAAAAATTTTAACACCCAAATTAGGGCTCCTCGTCCTGGACCGTCCCCGACCTCCGCCTCCCGACCCCCTCTCCCCTCCACGATCTCTATCTCCTCCCAGCCACCGCCTCCGCCTCTCGGTCCCCTCCCTCTCCTCCGGCGGCATTCCCCTTCCCCTCTCGGCTCCCTCTCCGATGATGACGTCCCCCTACCCTCTCGGCTCCAGGCGACGTTCCCCCTCCCCTCTCGTCTCCCACTCCTGGTGAAATCCCCCTCCCCTCAATCTCCTCCTCCGACGTCCCCTGATTCCCTCTCCAGTCGCACGCGATACCCCCCATGGCCGAACACCCCACGAGACGTCCCCCCTCTCGGCTCCCTCTCCTCCCGCCAGGGTTCTTGATCGGTATTTTCCCATTGATATACTCTTCCAACTATTTATCTCGGTGAACTAATATTTGATATCTTGTAATGGATTTCTTTCTCTAACACTTTTTCAGGTACATATGATTACAGTAGAAAACACCCCCATGGCATACTGATTTTCCCAGGGAGCTCTCAATTCCCTTTTATTTTCATTTTTTTCGATATCCATTCCCACAAACATTAAAAATCATTGCCATACCACTCTCACTTGTATTTCATTGACAGTAGGGACACTACCTCATTTTAAGTGTGGGGGGAGTTTCTCACAGTTTCACATGTGAAGCACTTGGATTTTTTTATTATTCTCACTTGTCTATGAGACATTTTTCAAAATAATAAGAATGATTTAAACTTGAGAATCATTATTCCCTTGTTATTAAAAAAAGTGAAGTGTAAAAGTGCCAAGGAACATGTTTGACTCCTACTTAGATTTTTTTAGAATGGTTGCTAAGCTTAGGGAATTAATTTAAATTCAAAATCTTTGAAATAATGACTAATTGACATATTACTTAGGATTGATGACCTTTGTGATTGCCATTTTTTTTGATTCGCACTACCCAAGAGAACTCTAATCCTTCAATTTCATACTCATATCTGGGAATATTTCTTGATAGATTCCAGGGGCATGTAAACTGACTAGAACATACACTGAGATGTTATCTTAGTGATGACTGAACAAGTATAAAACTAAAATGATTTACGACTCTTTCATAGACAATTTTCCCCTAAGACCCACCTAACATCTATCCATTATTCATTACTTAGTTTCCATTAATGGCCTATTAGAATGAAGCAATTTCAATCCTATTTCCATTCATAACTTACTTATTGTACAATGCGTATGGATATATTTGAACAAGTGTGGGTGAGACATTCAAAGATCATGGGATGCTTCCATGTCTAGAGATGTACGATATTCTCACCTGATTATGCGGTTGCAATCCATTTACCATTTTTTGTGTTTTGTTCATAATCTCTTCCTTTTCAAAAAAAAATAAAAGAAAGGAAAATTTTTATGGGTTGTTTACTAGGAAGGTCAAAAATCACAATTTTCCAGACTGATTAATCCCTCAAAGGATTATCTGTGGTTTTGTGATGGATTTGATATCTATCCTAAGAATATATTTTGATGTAGATCACTTGTATACTGTAATACCATGAAGTGTGAGTGTGAGGAAACATTGGAAGATAGAGGAGCCTTCCATGAGATGGAATCGTTTTTCTAAAAGGTCATGTGGGAACATTTCTGGAGTATGTTGGAGTTATGAAATAACCCCAAGTGTCTCCATGAGATAGCATAAATAACCCCAAGTGTCTCCAAGTGTCTCCATACATCGTATCATCCTCACATGGGTGGGCCACTCACCCAATCCTATCAAACTTATCCTAGTCTATCCTCTCAGTCACATAGTCTAGACTCATCTCTCGAGGATTATCTGATGCCTCGATTCACATCTCATCATCCAACTAGACAAAGAGGACTATTCACCTTATGATTGTCCTAGTCACAAAAGAACACCATGTCGAACCCATCTACATTATATTCTCAATAATCTGGTCAAGAACCTCATCAAAATCATGTATTATTACCCACCCCCACTAACCAGGTTCCATACTAATCTAAATCACACCAAGCCTCTTGGCATTATAACGCCAATCTATCCGACAATACCCAATACTCACACTAGCATCTAATCCTTCATCTCTTTAGTTGAACTCTTTAATCATTAAATGGAGTAAAACCTTTCATAATACATTTTATATACTCAGAGGGACCATCCCACTCTAAGAACCTACCAAGATTCTAATCCATCCTCATAAGTATTTCCTCATCAAACGCTAGATGTAAAATTGAAACACCTATCACTACAAGGCCCAATCCTCCTAGGAATATTTTCCGTGATCTAAATCCTCATCGTTAGTGACATTAATCACATTAAAGCACATAAATGTCAACTGAACCCTACATTCCAACAATTATTCATGTGGACAGGCCCTATGGAAACAAGCTAAGAACTAAAACCATAAATAATAATGCCAAATACATGCATCATTTTTAAATAAATATCTCAAGTGTAAACATAAAAACCAAGAATAATAAGACCTCATCCCTTGTATCGAAGAAAACCAAACTAAGTTGAAACTCGGACCAAATTGATTATATACCATTAATAGGAAGAGTAATTGTTAATTAATAGGAATGTACTATTTGATAGTATCATTTTGAAACATTGATCGGTTTCCCCTTTGCTTGCAGGAACATGATTTGACCCATGGGGAACTGTGGTACTTATATGTTGGGTGGTAACAAGTATATTCATAGGAGAGAGGTTTGTTTTAGTTTAGTTTTTATTTTATTTTCTTTAGCGCATTGGTCACTTAGATCTTTGACTACTTTCTATGGACAGAGGGTACTTATATTCTGAGAAGGGGGCCAAAAGGAGTTTAGATTGATTCAGTCCACCAAATTTGATCCGAGGTAAGATTATATGGTTACTACTTGTCTCGCACCTCATGTATTTGGGGATTTAGTGTTTTTGACTCCATATTATGTTTTCGGTAGGGCGTTGGATCGTTTCGTGTTGGTTCGGGTGGATTTGGTTCTCCGCTGCCAATCTAGGTAAGGCTTTAATGCCATTGGTTGGTTTTTCACTGGTTATGTAGCGTCCTTCATGTGTTTTAAGGTTCTTAATATCCTTTGTGTAGTGCGTTGATCCTTGATCGTTGGTTTCGAGTCGCCAAGTCATGGGCGACTCGCCTACGTGTGCATGGGTAAGTAAGTATATGTATGTGGGTTCCCCCGTTATGTGTATAGTCACCCATGGCAGTGATTATGCACGTATGGGGCTAGGTGTGCCCATGTATATATATATAAATGCATACGCAGGTGAGTGGAGACTGATATATTCATATAAGCATATGTGCAAGGATCCCCTTGCACATGCTCATGACCATGCAAGTGTGTCCATAGGGTCAAGGTGTCCTTGAATGCGTGTGAAGGTGCGTATACCCAGTGGAGGAGCAACAACATTTAGTTAGAAAGCTCCAAAAGCCGAAGTGGACGGCTTGGTTCCACCTTGAGGTAGAGTCCCTCTCGTAGCCTCTTTAATATAAAAATGCTTTAGATTGAATTTAGCTTCTTTCTTAATTCTTCTTAATTATATTTAATTGCATATCTTGAATAAGTTTTCTTTAATATAATTGTTTCATTTGATAAATAAAGTCATGTTTTTATAATAAAACCCCTCTAACGGAGGTGCGATGTCTACGAAAACTCACAGTGATAGTTTAGGCTATATGATTCTTTTCCGTCGTTTTGTTTCCCTTTAGATGCTGGACCGGGCCAACACGCCGCGGTCACGCCGCGGTCACGCCGCGGTCACGCCGCGGTCACGCCGTGGTCACGCCGCGGTCACGCCGCGGTCACGCCGCGGTCACGCCGTGTTAATGCCCTGATTTGGCCCTACTCCAGGATGACACCTTGCGCGGTTCGCAATCCTGTCGGTATTCAATGTATGATACCTTGATAGAGTTTTAGATACATTACCCATCCATAGTAAATGGGGAGGGAGGCGACGACCGGAATGTTGCCCTGCTTCCTCCCGCTCTCTTCGCTCCTAGCCAGAAGATGCTACCATGTAGATGTCGTTGGACCGGGCCAACACGCCGCGGTCACGCTGTGGTCATGTCGCGGTCACGCCGTGGTAATGCCATGATTTGGCCCTACTCCAGGACGACACCTTGCGGCGGTTCGCAATCCTGTAGGGATTCTATGTATGATACCTTGATAGAGTTTTAGATACATTACCCATCCATAGTAAATGGGGAGGGAGGCGACGACTGGAATGTTGCCCCGCTTCCTCCCGCTCTCTTCTCTCCTAGCCGGAAGATGCTACCCCGCAGATGTCGCTGGACCGGGCCAACACACCACGTTCACGCCGCGGTCACGCCGCGGTCACGCCGTGGTAATGCCATTATTTGGCGCAGCTCTAGGACGACACCTTGCGGCGGTTCGCAATCCTGTCAGGATTCGATGTATGATACCTTGATAGAGTTTTAGATACATTACCCATCCATAGTAAATGGGGAGGAAGGCGACGACCGGAATGTTTCCCCACTTCCTCCCGCTCTCTTCGCTCTTGACCAGAAGATTCTACTCCGCAGATGTCGCTAGAGCGGGCCAACACGCCGCGGTCATGCCGCGGTCACGCCGCGGTCACGCCGCGGTCACGCCGCGGTCACGCCGCGGTCACGCCGCGGTCACGCCGCGGTCACGCCGTGGTAATGCCATGATTTGGCCCTGCTCTAGGACGACACCTTGCGGCGGTTCGCAATCCTGTCGGGATTCGATGTATGATACCTTGATAGAGTTTTAGATACATTACCCATCCATAGTAAATGGGGAGGGAGGCGACGACCGGAATGTTTCCCCACTTCCTCCCGCTCTCTTCGCTCCTGGCCAGAAGATGCTACTCCGCAGATGTCGCTAGACCGGGCCAACATGCTGCGGTCACGCCGCGGTCACGCCGCGGTCACGCCGCGGTCACGCTGTGATTTGTCCCTGCTCCAAGACGACACCCTGTGGTGGTTCGCAGTCCTGTCGGGATACTTCTCCTATCCCTAATCCGCACTTCTCCAAACCCTCGACGCCAATCCCATACTCCTCTCGTCCTCGCTACCGCTCCCATACCGACCACCCCTCGCCGCTGCTCCCATCCCAACCACCCCTCACCGCTCGCCGATCGCCGATCGCCGCTCCCCGCTCATCAGCGCTCACGATTTTTTTCTAAAATCTCTATGTGAACCCATAACCCTTCTCGTTTTACCCTAAACCATAGCTCGACGCACCCATATGGAAGATTTTTCCCAATAGCTCGACACGAATCCTACTTCCCAACCGACTCTCGACGTGAACCCTACTTCCCAGCGCGACAGGTCTGGTTTTCCAATGCTCAATTCTTCCGCATTAAATGGGTACGTATTATGATCCACTTACGATTTTAGGTTGTGTTTGGAACCCTGATTCCCTACCTACTCTCGAGGGTTCTAACTCTACTTTCCAACCGGTCATCTTATCTTTGATTCAAGTAATTTTTGTTCATTCACTTTAAATCAGTATGTATGCCTTCATTTATTTTTGATTTTTTGGTTCAATTTCGCTGCAATGTACTGTCTATTATGATCCCCTTATGAACAAAAGAAATATATCATTTTAGGTTGCAATTTTGTTTTAATTTACCTGTATAGAATCATTTTGATTGATATTGAAGAGGTCAAAATGAGGTGGGGAGGAGGGGGGGATGTGCTGGAGGGGGGGGATGGGAAGGGGTGAGGTGAGGAGGAGGGGGGTGGACAGGGGGATGGAGGTGGCTGTGTAGGTGGGGGAGAGGGGGAGAGGGGGAGAGGGGGAGAGGGGGGGGGGGATGTGCTGGGGGTGAGAAAAGATAAGATATAGGTATGAAAGAACATCCATGTTGATGGCAGCACCAATACATTAACGACTAGAAAAACCTGATCATCGATCAACAACGTCTCCAACTGATCATCTATCAACAACGCACCCAATGGGGTATATAAAATAAATGAATAACCAATGAATTATCAATGGTCCTCATGAAAATCATAAAAGTTTTACCTTACAAGGGCTCTATAGTACAAGATTGACCACTCCACATGGGCGTTATTAATTAACAGGTATAGAAAACACTGGTCACTCAATCAGTAACAATCCCATTATGGCATCTTCAAGAGTCCCTTTGATGCATATAAATATCTTAAGGAAATCCGACCATAACTTCTATCCCACATCATCATCCCATACCAATGGTTCCAATAGTTCCAATCCTAAAAAAAGACAGTAATCCTCAACTGTTCTAACCTTGAGAAATAGGTACCAAAATTTCAGGATAAAACAAGATCTCTTCATATATACTACTTGATTATAATTTTCAGGATCTATATGAAAGAACATTGAACAGAACTAGCTTAGATTTCACAATCCATTCCAACAAATGATCTCATAACCCTCACACATGATTCTCATCTCACAACCCAACCTGCTGGAGGATTCTGAATCCAATCCTTGAAGAAATCCTGATAAAGAATTGTTTTACTCCAAAACACCATAAAGACCACATTCAAACACAGAAAGTATTCCATCATGGAAATTTATATGAAAAACTGATCAAAATTGAATACTCATAAGTCGAATTCTGACTCGAGGGTTAAAATAGGGTAAACACAACAAGGAGAAAAAAGTACCCAACATGTACTTTAGGTATATGATATGTAACCCAAAATGTCCCCTCGTTCCATGTGACATAGACTGCTCAGTGTGTACTTTTCAAAAGTACACATCATGTGTTCCGGTATATGATGTTTACCCCCACCTGGGTACATTCACATACAAGGCCCCACTTAGCATGAAAAATTCCCTACTACGTGGAATGTATCACCCCATACACAATCTTTACCCCACATATGGTTCCCATGTATGTACCTATCCATATATCCCCCCCGACACAAGGTCTACGCACGCACAATGCCTATCCATGTACCTCGCACTAGATATAGCTTTATACCCTACATGGTCATCTTCCACTAGCACACCCCGAGTCACCACTACATGGCATGTAACCCACCCCCTTGTATTAATCTTTTAGTTCCCAAAACCCATATTTCCCAAGTACGAAGAACACATGATGTGTGTTCTCAAAACTACACATCATGTAAATGAGTTATCCCAAACTAAACCCCCCAAAAATATCCCAAAACACCTAATTTCTCCAAAGTATCCATTGATTGAATCCTGAATGGGTCACCAAAAACCCAAAAAATACGATTAAAACTTAAAATCAACTACCCTATGGGAATTTGTGGGGGATGCAGGGGTGTTTGGCGAGGGTGAGGTGGGGAGGAGGGGGGGTTGTGTAGGGGGTTTGGTGGGGAGGGGGTGGGCTGGGCAGGGGGAGGGGGGGTTGTGCAGGTTTTGGGGTGGCTGTGTAGGTGGGGGTGCTGGGCATATGGGGGAGGGGGGCTGGGCAGGGGGGTTGTGCAGGTGGGTGGTGGTTGTGTAAGTGGGGGAGGGGGTGGGATGTGCAGGGGGTTTGGCTAGGCAGGGGGAGTGGGGCTGGACAGGGGGGGCTGTGCCAGTGGGGTAGTGGGGGGGTTGTGCAGGTGTGGGGGGGCTGGGCAGATTGGGGGGTAAGGGGGGTTGTGCCGGTGCGGGGTGGTGGTTGTGCAGGTGGGGGAGGGGGTGGGATGTGCAGGGGGTTAGGCTAGGCAGGGGGAGGGGGCTGGGCAGGGGGGGATGTGTAGGTGGGGTAGTGGGGGGGGGGGGGGTTGGTCCGGTGGATGAGTATGGAGATGAACTTGAGTTCCTTGAACCCAATTAGGGAACTGCAGAACGATTTCGTAGGACCCGAGTATATCGGATAAGGCACATTCGTGGAAGAATATATAATTCTAGCCATGTCCCTACTTACACTATCAATGTTGTAGAAACTGTGGAAGAACCATTTAGTGAGTCTAGTAAGAGAAGGAAAATCCCCATGCATAATCCAACCAGGTACAATTACTATGGAATGTAATAATGCTACAACCACCATAGATCAAGATTAATACGTCATTATGTTGAGAAACATCAGACCCTTGTACCTTTATTTAATGATAAATGTTAGCAATATTTGAAAATATTACATTGACTATGATTTTTGATTTAATATCATTTAAATGTTGACACATTCTCATATGTGATATGATGAGGACAATATAGAACCTTCCACATAGATACTACAATTTTGTGTCCAATGCAAGAAATGTCCATAAGTCCAATTCATGCTCGGGGATCAATTTGGAGACCTCATTTCTAAATCATAATTTATAGTAATTCAGTAGGATCAAAACATCATTGACTTTTTAGGAAGGCCTCTTTAAACTTTTCTGACCACTCAAACATAACTACATTCTTAGTAATCCTAGTCATAGGAACTTTTAAAGGGGAAAAGTTTTAAATGAACCACATGTAAAACCCGAACAAACAAATGAAACCCACAATCTCAAACATGTTTCGAATGCCTTCTCATGAAACCACAACCTATACATTCGTTGGGTCCACATAAATTCCCACATTATAGATTACGTGCCTAAGAAAACATACTTTATGGAAGCATAAGTGACACTTTGAGATCTTATAAAACATATAATGTGGTCAAAGTGTACAAAAAAAATCTATAGGTGTCCAATGTGTATATCAATGGTCGGTGAGTATATAAGGATATCATCAATAAGAACCACAATGAATGAGTTGAGATATGTATGGAAGATCTCATTCATGAGATCCATGAACACCATTGGATTAATTTTAAACATGAAAGGAAATTAAAGATATGTATGGAAGATTCCTTAATAATTTTCACACCATTTGTAATACGAAATCATATATATACATTCATTCAACTAATCAATTCATGTCCTTAAAAAAGTTCCACATGTCTCATTACTGCTAAGTAAAAAATGGAAAGGATCAATATTTGCCCTCATGTACCTCTTTATAACCTCTTTATTACCTCTACACAAGTAGTAATTTACCGCTTTCAAAATAGTAAATTATCTTCACACATGTCTTTTCTAGCCCAACATATTTATATGTATCCACTACTTTTACCCTTATCAAAGCCCTAGACTAATACTTCTCACTCAATATAGCTCATCACTCAACTCCCAACATCTTCCATACTACTAAATGTAGTGTCTCATACAACTATATATCACATACCAACCTTCTCACTTAACAAACATCCATGTTAATACATTATGATCAATGTAAATCCATTTTCTGAAATAATACCATATTAACCATGGTAGGTCGAATATCACATTCAAAACTCTCCATTATCACTCATGGTTGGGTTCATCTAGAACCTTATCACTCAAGGTGAGGCCACTATATTGACCACTACCTTATCAATCATGGTAGGGTTATATATCATGTTATAATATGATAACTTCATTATCACTCAAGTAAGGGTCCTTCTAGCACCTTATCACTCAAGGTGTTGTCATTCCTTATTATATATCACTATACTTGTTAGAATTTCTCACCCAAGATGTGTATGAAATAAAAACAAGGGCATTTGGTCCATATTATAGCTCACCAGATAGGTACAAGGTTCTAGTTACTCGGGACCTATTCCCCCTAACTTATCAATCATGTTAGTGTTAGATATCATTTTATAATATGATAGCATCATTATCACTCAAGTAAGGGTCCTTCCAACACCTAATCACTCAAGGTGTTTTCATTCATTAAGATATTTCACTATACTTGTTAGAATTTGTCACACAACATGTGTATGAAATAACAAGGACATTTGGTCCATATCATAGCTCACCAGCTAGTGTACCACCATGAAGACCATGATCCCATGTGATAAATGGTTAATTTTTATGATTCTCCCTATGGATCATCATTCAAATTTCAATGGATACAAAAATCATCTATGGAAGGTATATACTAAAACTCATGTAGTAATCTACTGGATTGTCATGGAGGATTATCTGAATGTTTTCATTATAGATTGGGGATAGAATATTACCTTGTAATCTTATCCTCTTAGAATATGATAGAAAATTTCCAAAGTGATCCCAACCGATGATGTAAATAATTCATAACCACTGACAAACACCATGTTGGATGTCATCATAGCATATCCCCTTGAAAATTAGGCATGTGATATCTCTCATGAATCAAGTAAATATCTATCCCCATATAATCTATGTGTCACAAGAGCCTGAACAATATCCCTCTCTTAAACACAATCCAATACCTTGATAAATGCAACAATATAACTAAATCTCTTGACATTATAGAAGTCATTGCCCCATAGTATATGATTCCCCCATCATTATACTCTAGGAACAAAAGGGTTATAATGGTCATAGTGTAAATATCCTTCTAGGTTATTATATTGAATGATTAAATTCATCGAAAAAATATCAAATTTATCCTGGAGTAATCAAAACAAATAACCCTTATTTGATAGATCAGGATTGAGGCAGGGGATTCTTCATATATGAGTTATAAACTTGAATTTCCAATATCCCCCTCCCTATTTGATGAACAAGACAACATTTTGTTGGTTCTTGGTCTCTCTACCACATCAATATGTGAACCATACAAGGGGAAGGGATGTGAGTAAGCCTTCAAAAATGAGATGATTATTTCTATGTGTTTTTTGTGTGTTTTTTTGTGTGGTTTCAGGTGATTAAAGTGAGTTTTCTATGTGTTCAGTGGTGTGTTTTCTGTGTTTGCAGGTTGCAGTGTTCCTATGATAGAGTGGTGTGTTTTTTGTGTGTGCAGTGGTGTGTTTTCTGTGTGGGCAGTGCTGTGTTTTCTGTGTTTTCTGTGTGTGCAGTGGTGTGTTTGAAGGTTGCAGGTTGCAGTGTTTTTGTGAGTTTTCTATGTGTGCAGTGGTGTGTTTTCTATGCGTTTTCTGTGCAGTGGTGTGTTTTTAGAGTTTTTTATGTGTGCAGTGGTGTGTTTTATGTGTTTCTAGGTTGCAGTGGTGTGTTTTTTTTGTGATTGTAGTGTATTTTTGTGAGATGACACGTTTTTGACAGAGTTTACATTGCAGCCTGCAGTATTGCTGGCTGTTTCATCTTAAATTAATGGGGGGTCTAACCCAACGGTTTCAAAACCGTTGGTTTATACCTTTGTGATGCTGCAACATTTCCCAATGGTTTTGAACCGTTGGGTTATACCCTGCTTCATTTCCCAACGGTTTTGAACCATTGGGTTATACCCCTGCTGATACCTTTCCCAACGGTTCAAAACCGTTGGGGTATACCCTGCTGCTTTTCCCTCCCAACGGTTCAAAACCATTGGGGTATATCCTATGCCAACAGTTTTAAAACCGTTGGCATACCCCTATCGCTGATTTTTCCAACGGTTCAGCTGAACCGTTGGTATAAAAGAAATCTAAACAGCCTTTCCCAACGGTTCAAGGTGAACCGTTGGTATAAGGCTTTCCCCACGCCTCACAGCCCAACGGTTTCTAAAACCATTGGGATAAGTTTTCCCAACGGTTTTAGGGCCTTTTCCAACGGTTTTAAACTGTTGGAAAAACATGGATTCCCAGTAGTGACCTTTGGAATAACAAAAAATATTTTGTTATTATAAAGTCGCATTCGGTTTTTAGTAGTTCCAAATTGAGTTATTTCTAAGATAATGTGGGGTTGGGTAGAAATCCTCTAATACAATATAATTTAGACAAGTTTAGGTTTCTATTTTAGCCTTATCATTTAGATTTAACTTTAAGTTAGATAATTTAACTTTTACCGTGTCTTCTTGTTTTCTTACACTATAAGGTTAATAAACACACTATAACTATCCAAAAGAACCCTAAGGTGTTTATTATTAATATATATAACCTTATCTATGTGATTTGGCCATACTTAAATTTTTATGAATAAAATAACAATTAATAATGTAATATTTGTTTTAAAAACTATTTTATGTCAATTTTGACACTATTTGGTAATTGGTTTTTGTGAAAATCATAACAGAATGATTAGTTCAAACAAAGTTAACTAAATCAATACTAACATGTCATCTTAACCTATAAAATTAGTGTAATTCAATAAAATTTCCAAATTACATTTATTTGGGTATTTATAACATCAATTATGTCAATTTTTCATTAATAAGATAATTACTGCATCATCATTGTGTCCTAAATAAATTAAATTATATAATGTCTAAAAATTATAAATAAAATACAATTATGTAGGAAATGTTTTAATATTTCTAATGAATATTTATAGTCGAATTTATCTTATGTGTAACCCTATTTAAAAATGACTTACTTATTAAGCATTTATTTTAACTATTTTAACCCTTCTTTAAATAAATTAATATTAAATGTCCTAATCTAATCCAAGTGGGCCTAAATGATCATATTTTATTCCTAAGGTTGTTTTTGGTCGAATTACCCTTATCCAACAGAATTTAGAGATGTGTTAGGGTAATAATAATATCATTTCTACCCTTAAATATCCTATTTACTTTTAACCGTGGTAAATAAAAGTAAAAAGTTACTATTCACCAAAAAATATTTTCGTCTCATTGAACGACATTTTAGTCCTTGATATTTACCGTGTCACTCGGATTTTCAAAATTCACTCATAGAAGCAGTAAAATTAGGTTTTATGAAAAATTCAGTTTTTTAACTACCACTTAGTGGTTTCACTATTCATCAAAAAATGAAAGTTTCTAAAAAAATACCAAAAATTAGGGCTAAGATATATTTGATATTATGAATTCAAAAATGATATCTCTTTTACCAAATTCCAAACATTTCAGTTGCATTAATTAATTTAAAAATAAATTCCCGTCGTCAAAACAAATAGCCTGTTTTTAAGAGATAATAACTATCAAAATATTTACACTTGTTTATGTCTGGTTTAAATGTGAAATTAAATCCAATGACCAACATTTTATTAAATGGTAAAAATATATTCTCAATATAATTTAAAACAACTAAAATTAATAATGTATCACTATTAATTATTTCGATTAAAAAATTTGCTTTTAATTAAAATTTAGTAATTTTCACTCTTCATCAGAATATGAAAGTTATTCGAAAAGTACCAAAATTTCACCCTAAGCTAATATCGATATTCCGAATCCAAAAATGAAGTCCATTTTGAAATATAAAATTTATAAAATTTCAAAATGTGGGTATTACTATTCATAATGTCTAGTTCATAATAATATTATAATAATATATGATTTAGTGAAACTCGGTATTGCGTACTACAAATGCTATCGAGGATGGTCTTTATTCCGTGTAATGAAATCCAAGTCAAGGATGCATGTCGTGCAAGCTCCTTTTGGTGTAGCGTACAACACAAGACATTAATTAAATTAAAAGGAATATTTTTCATAAAATCTCGGGGTGTTACATAAACCATTTTAAAAAATAACAATTTCAAGATGGATGTAGAGATAACTTTTTTTTATTACCATATTGAATTTTTTTTATATGTTATAAATTTCATAATTTCATGTTTGAATGAAAAATTTATTTGATAATATTATTTTAATACTAATAAATGTTCTTCAAAAAATAATTTGTGGAATCGAGTCTATGTTGGACATTATATAAATAGGGATACGGGATGATTTGGCACTAATGAAGCATAAAAAGTGGACTAGTCTTCCTTAAAAATCATACACTCTATACAAACAAGAAAAATTGAAAAATTTTATTTTAATTATTATTGAAATGTTCATAAAATTTATTTATCAAATATCCATAATTTTGGGTCAATAAATAATTTTAGGTTAGAAGAAATAAAATCCAATGAATTTTTAGTTTTCATGGAAGACATGATGTCCGTTTATTTGTGTTTCATTGTACCTCAAAATATAAAACATGCATTAACCACATTATTCATCATTTAAAAATTTATATTTAATGATTTTATAGACCCTGTTAATTTTATAATCATGAATAAAGTGGTTTTTGTCATGTTATGTTAATTCAAAATGTTCTTCCCACCATAAATCATTTCAATAATGGTCCTCCTAATGGTACAATTTTTTAGATAGTTTCCACTATGTGATACTGTCTATTATATATGGTTGTACCGATTGAATGGTTATGAATATTTTGAAAGGGTATGTCATGAATCAATGTCATCCATAATTATGTATTACATAATGATATATTGTTAAAGAGGATATTTAATTCTGTAATGATTGCTCAGCAGATATTGAATGAATCAGTTTCCCAAAGTACCGTAAAAGAGACCGCCTAATAGGTGATGTGATTTCCTAAACAGATGTTGTTACCAATACCTTGATAGAGTAGATGAAATAATTTTTTTTTTGTTTTACATTACAGTGTAGATGTTTAGGGGTAAATTGATTCCAAAAAATAAATTATTAATGATTTAAATCCATCAATGGATTATGGATCATTATCATATACACATAATCAATACATTATAGAAATGGATCTGAGAACAAATTTATCTTAATTTAGCATAAAATATGCATTCAATTAGAGATAAAATTCAATAAATTTCTAGGATATCTAATAAAAATATTGTATCTTACACTTATTTTATAATCAATGGTTATACATTCTATGGAAAATAACACGATTTTTGTAGTATAATGAAAAATACTATGTTTATTCTTATTGATAAATCAATACACATATATGTCTCCATGTATTGAAATAAAATTTCATCATATATGTCATATTTTAGAATTATCAAACATATACATGAGTTGAAATATACAACATTTCAATTGATAATATTCCATTTAAAATGTGTCGACATTATAAGTGTCGTGGAAGTTTATGTAATAGTCTTCATTAAGGTGAATTCGAGTGTGGAAAAGGAAAAAAGATGATCCATTCATTGTGTCATCATACATTGTGAGAGTATGTTATGTCTTATAAACATAAATAATTGGTGGATTTTCCTACAGGTTACTAAAAAATTCTCTAATCAGATTAAAATCTAATTGAGTATGACTCTTTCACTAGGAGGTCACAATATGTTCATGTTTATCCCAATTCTTAAAATTTGATATATGTTACAAGGGACCACAAATAGGGGATTTGTACTCTAGATATGATAAAAAACTTCTAAAACATTTTTAAAAAATAAATAGAGTTAAATGATAAGATTAAATAGTCTTTTAATATATTATCTTCTTTTTATAATATTATATGTTCTATACTGTATTACCAGAATATAAATTAACGATTTGACTACTATATTAAAAATGCATTATGAAAATGTTGATGTTACTGATCCCTCGTAAGAACAAACTATAATGAAGGATACAATTTTGGAATATGTAATGGTAATGTTATTATATAATTTATCTACTTTGTTGAAAAATTATATGATATAATGATGAATTAAATTTCATTATTTCATAAAGTTTTTTTATTTAAGCTAATTTATGTCCATTTTCACACTTTTTAAACAAGAGAAATAATTTTATATATATTTAATCACTTATTTAATATTTATATTTGTACAGAAAAATCATTATTTACAGAAATATTGAATTACTTCAAATTTTATTTGGATTTATTTTTTCAGTATTACTCAATTAATAAATTCTTTCTTATACTAGTGAATTATTTAGTACGAGTTGGGGTGGTCTATTTATTTTTCAGGCCTTTCTAAATAAAATCCTTAGAGGAACATATCTCTCTCAAAACATTTTCAACCTATTAGTGTATGAATTTATCAATTTACATAAATTCCCTTCCATTGTTTAGTCAATGAGGTAAGAGTGATGATTAAATAGTAAAATAAATATCCATATAATTAATATACGGTTTCATATTTTTTTAATTATTACATTTTATTATTAATAAAATAATAATATTTTTCTTATATCTGTGTATTCTTTCATCCAAGATGGAGTGGTATTTCAACATTTCACGCCCTTTTTACCAAAACATCCAAATACGTTTTGTCTCTCAAATCCCTTTCACCCCGACTTTGTTGAAATTTACCACATTCATTAATGTTCATCCAAATTCATAACACCAATTTTAATATTATTGTATCCATTTTAAAATTATTTTTCTATAAATAAGTTATTGTTTTATAATTATGTTTTTGTAATGACCCGTAAAATTCAAGGAAAATTTTTTTCTTAATTTTCTTTGGAATTTTACAAGAGCGCGGTTTCTGACAGCACCTGATTCCGAGGCCCGGAGTGCCCGGAATCAACTTACGAAGTTTGGCTCGGGTACGTTTAGTGAACGAACGAGCGGGAATTTCTAACTTTTGAACCGGTGCCCGAAATCAAATTCTGAGGGCACCGATGAACTCACAGCGCCGATATTCGCTTAAGGGGACCTTTTCCGTGGTTGCGTTTATTGCGGGTTGAAAGTTAGTTTTTGGGTTTTTAGAATAAGTTAAATAAAATTTGTGGAATTCAAATTTTTATTTTAACTTGTTGTTTTTTTTTAAAACCTCCCAAGGGGAGTTGGGGGTGGGACCCACAACCACTTATCCTCCCTTGGGAGGATTAAGTGTGGTGGGGACCACACGAACCCCAACTCCTCAACTTCTCTCAAAAACTCCCCTTTAACCCATTTCAATTAATGTTTGACAACATGGCTTAATTAATTGAGGAGGGTTAATTTGAATTTCAAACCTTTGAAATTCTAAGAGGAAGGTTGTGTAATAAAATAATCTTAAGCTTATTTTATTATTTTGGGGTTGGTTTCCTTTGCTCTTGAGAGGATTGGAGAGCTCTTTATTCTTCTTCTTCAAACTTTGATGAAGAACACGAAGAACACTCAAACTCTGACGAAGAACGCCGCTCCTCTCTTCTTTGTAGCCGGTTTGTTCCGAAGATCGACGACGCCTTCCGTGTCAACGAAAGGGAACGCCGCTTCCTCCTCTGACTTCCTTCGTCGGCTTACGAAGATTCACCAACGACGTACCTCTTTGGACGTACCTCTTCGACAACGGAATTGACGAACTATTACCGCAACGCCCGACCTCCACGACGTTTTTCTTCCGTGGGTCGTTGACGAACATCGTACTTGAAACCGAGGTAGGGGTTTATTTATTACTTTTGTTCATGAATTATACCTGAGAATATTTCTTCGTGAAATTTATCCACTTGTTAGCAATTAACGCGAGGGGGCCGGACCATACGAACACGGCCGACCCTCCTCCATTTCATATTGATTTTGTTGTGGATTGAAACGGGTGAGGCGCGGTGTCGTCGCACCGCACAGGATCATACGACAAGAAATGTGCGGCATCCTCGCGCCGCGTTGTAAAATAATGCAAGGACGCGACGCCGTCACGCCGCGTCGAAGAAAGTTGAAGGCGCCGCGGCCAGTGCGGGGCCGCAGCGGTTTGGCACGGTGCCATCGCACCGCGCCGAACGACGAAGGCTGCGGCCGGTTCCGGGCCGCGGCGGAACGTGAAGACCGGCGGCTATCCGGGCCGCCGGTGTCGGAAGTCGGAAGGGGGACCGGCCTTGCCGGTCTCGTTGAGGAAGAACCGGCCGGCCATGTTGGGCCAGCCGGAAGGGAGAAGGACAGGGGGAATAAATTCCCCCGGCTGTCCAAAACCGGCCCCCCATAATGGGTGGGGGGCCGCAGTTACACCAAGGGGAGGGGGCAGCGCCCCCCCATTTTCCTCAAATGCAGGCCCCCACGAGGGGGGAGCCGTTGATCCACGGCGCGGCATCCAGCCGTGCCGCCAGCAAGAAGAGCGGGGGCTTTGCCCCCTATGCGTGGCACCCGAGCGGCGCCCCGGCCGCGCCGTCGCGCCGGACCGCGCCGCCGTGTCGGGCCGCGCCGCCGGCCGGGCCGGGTCGGCCCAGAGCCGGACCCCCCGTTTTCGAATCGACTTCGGTCTTTTGCTCATAACTTGAGCTACGGACCCCCGATCGACGAACCGTCAGCGGCGATGCGATCCTTGGATTGAGGCGGTCGATTCGGTATATCGCACTCAAAGTTTTGGAATATTTTGAGTTCGGACGGGTTGGTTCGTACACGAAACCAACCGGGCCCTCGGAGCGGAAACGCTCATATCTTGAGCTACGGACATCCGATTGACGTGCCGTCAGCTTTGTTGTGTTCCTCTTAGTGAGACGGATCTTTTGTCATACTCCGCCCGAGGTTTGGACACAGGTGGTGTACGGTTGGGTTGGTTTTACCTTAAAAACCAACCGGGCCCTGGAACGAAAAAGCCAATAACTCTCAGACCGGGCGTCTGATCGACGCGCCGTCTGTTGCGTTGAGTTCCTGTTGGCGACACGGAACTTTTGGATACATCAACTCTGGACTATGTGACAGTTGATGTATCAGCCTCTCGGCTCGTGGAGCGGACCCTCCCGAACGAGCTTTCTGTGTGCGGGAACTCTAGTGCTGGCTGCGACTGCTACTGTGACGCCGACGATTGTGCAGGGATCTTCAGTGGACTGCGACAATGAAGACAGCTGGTCTTATATCCTATGTGGGTCCTAGCTGTGCTGGTATTGTATCCTATGTGGGTCCCAGCTTAGATGATTCAATACTGGTCTTGTATCCTATGTGGGTCCCAGTATAGTTGAATCAATAAAGATAGCTGGTCTTGTATCCTATGTGGGTCCTAGCTGTGCTGGTCTTGTATCCTATGTGGGTCCCAGCTTAGATGATTCAATACTGGTCTTGTATCCAATGTGGGTCCTAGTATAGTTGAATCAATGAAGACAGCTGGTCTTGTATCCTATGTGGGTCCTAGCTGTGCTGGTCTTGTATCCTATGTGGATCCCAGCTTAGATGATCCAATACTGGTCTTGTATCCTATGTGGGTCCCAGCTTAGATGATTCAGTATCTATGTCTGATCATCTATTTCACCTTATCGATGATGTATACCTGTGTGAGTTGAATCCTGTTGCTTTCCTGTGTGGATTGTGTTGTGCTATCCTGTGTGGATTTTGTTTGCTTTCCTGTGCGGAATACGAATACTTTCCTGTGTGGACTGAGTTGTACATGGGCTCGGAGGTTGGAGCGTATTGGAATTGATGACTTAGGTATATGTATGGGCATATACCTAAGCAGTGTCGGTTGTTACTTCGTGTTTGTATCTACCTTTGTGGATTATCCTTTGTGGATTTTGGGAGACTTTCAGGGGTCTTGGGGTCCCTACTGAGTAGCTTATACTCACCCCTGCACGGGCTATACCCGCACTACGTTGTGTTGGTTGCAGACGAAGGACAGCGTTGATCGTGGTTGAGGCTTGCAGAGCAAGACGGTTCCTGAAGGTGGACCACTGGGCGGGATATACTCGGAGCGGACGGCGGGACCCGAGGAGCAGAGAAGCTATCTGTACCCACCCTTCAGGTGGGATTTCCAGTGGACAGCTCGGCGTAGCAGCTTTACATTTTCAGTTTTTGTTTTCCCTTTCGAGTTGTACTTTACAGTTGGGCTTGTATTTCCGGCCCCTTTTTACTTTTCCGCACTTACTGTTGTACTCGGTTTTTACTTAGTTTTTACTTCTTCCGCTTGTACTCTGTGTGATTGTTTACTTTACAAAGGCAATGCCTTCCCTTTTTACTGGGATTTACGCCTTGGTGCTAGTCGCCAGCCCCTGGCCTATGGATGGCGGGCTTGGGGTAGTCACGGCACGGGCCTCGAGGACGGGTCGTAAAAAATTGGTATCAGAGGAGTTCGGTTCTACCGCGAACTCTGATCTTTTCTATGTGAAACAATAATGTTTAGCGTATTGAGTGTGGTTATCAGTCCAGGGATTCCAGTGTTGGTGCGGTGGCCGACGTATCCATACACCAGGACCCTGACTTCTGATGTCCGACTTAATGCACGAAAAAATTGATTGCATGTGTGTTCAAGTTTTCTTTGTGATTACTTGTGTCAGCTCACCAGGTATATTGTTCTCACCGTGGAGCACCTATTTCTTTCAGGATGGCCCCACGACGGCAGCTAGCTAGGGTTCCGAGAGTAGAGCATGATGACAGCCCACCGAGCAATGAGGCCTCGGTCCAGGGCTCCTTGTCAGCAGAGGCACCGGCGGTACCTTTACCCGCTGAGCCCCCGATGCTTCCAGCACTGGAAGCTGACGATGCATGACGCCTCAGATCTCGGCACGAGTTCCAGCGCCAGTGACCACCCAGGTTCCGTGGGGAGACAGACCCCCAGGCAGCCGAGGACTGGCTGGAGGCGGTCGTCCGAGTTTTCAGGCTAGTGAGGACACCAGCAGACCTCATGGTGATCCTCGCGGCGAGCCTATTGCACGCAGCAGCAGTACGATGGTGGAGCTTGATGCTCCAGGTGCACGACGAGGCATCACTCCTCTGTACGGACTTTGAGATCATCTTCCGCTCTGAGTTCGTCCCAGCCACCCTCTGTGCGGTACGCATTCAGGAGCTTTTTCAGATGCGGCAGGGCAGCATGACGGTCGCTCAGTACTCAGTGAGATTTACCGATCTCTGGCGCTACTCGATTGACATGGTAGGTGACCCATTCTTCCGGGTCGGGACCTTCGAGCAGGGTTTGAGACATGAGATCAGGGCTTCGATGATCTCCCTCAACATTCCGACACAGGCAGAGGTGTTGGAGAGAGCCCTTCTAGTGGAGAGTTTTCTCGCCGAGCAGGCTCCCGTGACAGGGCCCTTCGCAGGACGGCCCGTAGCAAGGTCTTCTGCAGCTGGCAGTAGACAGGTGACACAGAGGTCCAAGCAGGCCAGACCATCATATGGGCAGACACGGGATGAAGATTCGGTTGTGCGCGGCACACGAAGGAGATCCAGCTACACGAGGGGCAGGCATTTCTACGCATGCAGCGGGCAAGGTCACATGGCTCGAGACCGCCCGACTCGTCCTATAGATGAACAACAGGTGGTAGAGGGACCTCCCAGACAGAGGTTCGGCCATGGAGGTCCGTAGAGTGCAGGCGGACGAGGCAGAGGAGCCGGTCGAGCAGTAGATGGTGGGCGACACTTCGAGGTGTTTCCACCACCACCACCAGGAGGTCCGCCCCGACCGCAGGGAGTTGGTGGACATGGGAGAGCTCAGCTTCAGGCAGCTGAGGCCTTCGATCATAGATCTCTGGGAGCAAATGGACAGGAGCGGAACTAGTGGATACGTCTTTTGTACTTTCAGTTCCTTGTTGCTATTGTGTAGCGTCTTTGTATTATGATCTACAACAATAAAAGACGCATACCTTTGTGATGTTTTCATTCCTGTCCACTTTTGTGTTGTTACTAAGAGGTTCCAGTTTTGACTGTTGACTTGACCATCACTTGTGAGACATCTACTGGAGGAGACCCAGTTACCACACACTGAAGCCGATAGTGTGACTCAACCCTTGGAGGCAAGAGTAACAGTTGGATCTCTTGGTAGTAGCGTCGAGGCCTTACGACGTCATCCTTGGTATGGATTAGTATCATCCATGTCATGAATGACTGTATTAGGAAAAGAACGTGGTTCATCCCAGGGATGAGACCGGATTTCTCTTACTCGGCAAAGAAGAAATCATAGTAGCTCTTGTGGGACCAGAGGTGGTCCAGGCCACGACAGAGAAGGTCCAGGTCATCCAGGAGCAGATGAGGACAGCTCAGAGCTGGCAGAAGTTATACGCTGACAGGAGGCAGAGGCCACTAGAGTTAGAGGATGGCGACCACGTCTTCTTGCGGGTCTCACCTCGACGTGGTATACGGAGATTTGGCCGAGGAAGCAAGTTATCTCCACGCTTCATCGGACCCTTCTAGGTCCTCAGCAGGATTGGCGAGGTGGCTTATCGCCTGGCTCTACCACCTCAGTTGCACCGGGAGCACGGCGTCTTCCACGTATCTCAGCTGAGGAGATACGTGCACGACCCGACGCACATCATTGACTATGGGGAGCTAGACGTGGATGATGGGGCGACTTTTGCGGAGGTCCCAGTGGAGATAGAGGATCGACAAGAGCGGGTCCTACATGGGCGATCGATTCTTCTTGTGCGCAACAGATGGCAGCACGGGAACCTCCAGGAGAGCACATGGGAGCGGGAGGCTCAGATGCCTGCTCAGTACCCACATTTGTTTCCCTAGTTTTTGATGTATCTTTACAGGGACGTAAAGACCTGAGGTGGGAGTAATGTAAAGACCCATAAAATTCAAGGGAAATTTTTTTCTTAATTTTCTTTGGAATTTTACAAGAGCGCGGTTTCTGACGGCACCTGATTCCGAGGCCCGGAGTGCCCGGAATCAACTTCTGAAGTTAGGCTCGGGTACGTTCAGTGAACGAACGAGCGGGAATTTCTAACTTTTGAACCAGTGCCCGAAATCAAATTCCGAGGGCACCGATGAACTCGCAGCGCCGATATTCGCTTAAGGGGACCTTTTCCGAGGTTGCATTTATTGCGAGTTGAAAGTTAGTTTTTGGGTTTTTAGAATAAGTTAAATAAAATTTGTGGAATACAAATTTTTATTTTAACTTGTTGTTTTTTTTAAAAACTCCCAAAGGGAGTTGGGGGTGGGACCCACAACCACTTAACCTCCCTTGGGAGGATTAAGTGTGGTGGGGCCCACACAAACTCCAACTCCTCAACTTCTCTCAAAAACTCCCCTTTAACCCATTTCAATTAATGTTTGATAACTTGGCTTAATTAATTGAGGAGGGTTAATTTGAATTTCAATCCTTTGAAATTCTACGAGGAAGGTTGTGTAATAAAATAAGCTTAAGCTTGTTTTATTATTTTGGGGTAGGTTTCCTTTGCTCTTGAGAGGATTGGAGAGCTCTTTCTTCTTCTTCTTCAAACTTTGACGAAGAACACGAAGAACACTCAAGCTCCGAAGAAGAACGTCGCTCCTCTCTTCTTCGTAGCCGGTTTGTTCCGAAGATCGACGACGCCTTCCGTGTCAACAAAAGGGAACGCCGCTTCCTCCTCGGACTTCCTTCATGGGCTTACGAAGATTCACCAACTACGTACCTCTTTGGACGTACCTCTTCGACAACGGAATTGATGAACGATTATCGCGACGCCCGACCTCCGCGACGTTTGTCTTCCGCGGGTCGTTGACGAACATCATACTTGAAACCGAGGTAGGGGTTTATTTATTACTTTTGTTCATGAATTATACCCGAGAATATTTCATCGTGAAATTTATCCACTTGTTATCAATTAACGCGAGGGGGCCGGATCGTACGAACACGGCCGACCCTTCTCCATTTCATATTGATTTTGTTGTGGATTGAAACGGGTGAGGCGCGGTGCCATCGCACCGCACAGGATCATACGACAAGAAAAGTGTGGTGCCGTCGTACCGCGTCGTAAAATAATGCAAGGAAGCGACGCCGTCGCGCCGCGTCCAAGAAAGTTGAAGGCGCTGCGGCCGGAGTGGGGTTGCGGCGGTGGGGCACGGTGCCATCGTACCGCGCCGAACGACGAAGGCCGCGGCCGGTTCCGGGCCACGGCAGGACGTGAAGACCGGCCGCTATCCGGGCCGCCGGTGTCAGAAGCCGGAAGGGGGACCGGCCTTGCCGGTCCCGTTGAGGAAGAACCGGCCGGCCATGTTGGGCCGGTCGGAAGGGAGAAGGACCGGGGGACAAAATTCCCCCGGCTGGCCAAAACCGGCCCCCCATAATGGGGGGGCCACGATTACACCAAGGGGGGGGCAGCACCCCCCCCCATTTTCCTCAAAGGCAGACCCCCACGAGGGGGGGGGGGGGGGGCGTTGATCCACGGTGCGGCATCCAGCCGCGCCGCCAGCAGGAAGAGCGGGGGCTTTGCCCCCCGCGCGAGGCACCCGAGCGGCGCCCCGGCCGCGCCGCCGCGCCGGACCGCGCCACCGGCCGGGCCGGGTCGGGTCGACCCGGGTCAGTTCGACCCAGTTCGGGTCGACCCGGTTCGGGCCGACCCAGGGGGGGTCGGGCCGGGTCGGCCCGGAGCCGGACCCCCCTTTTTCGAATCGACTTCAGTCTTTTGCTCATAACTTGAGCTAAGAACCTTCGATCGACGAACCGTCAGTGGCGATGCGATCCTTGGATCGAGACGGTCGATTCGGTATATCGGACTCAAAGTTTCGAAATATTTGGGTTCGGCCGGGTTGGTTCGTACATGAAACCAACCGGGCCCTCAGAGCGGAAACGCTCATATCTTGAGCTACGGACGTCCGATTGACGTGCCGTCAGCTTTGTTGAGTTCCTCTTAGTGAGACGGATCTTTTGGCATACTCCGCCCGAGGTTTGGACGTAAGTGGAGTATGGTCGGGTTGGTTTTACCTTAAAAACCAACCGGGCCCCTGGAACGAAAAGGCCAATAACTCTCAGACCGGGCGTCCGATCGACGCGCCGTCTGTTGCGTTGAGTTCCTATTGGCGATACAGAACTTTTGGATATATCAACTCTGGACTTTGTGACAGTTGATGTATCAGACTCTTGGCTCGTGGAGCGGACCCTCCTGAACGAGCTTGCTGTGTGCGGGAACCCTAGTGCTGGCTGCGACTGCTACTGTGACGCCGACGATTGTGCAGGGATCCTCAGTGGACTGCGACAATGAAGACAGCTGGTCTTGTATCGTATGTGGGCCCTAGCTGTGCTGGTCTTGTATCCTATGTGGGTCCCAGCTTAGATGATTCAATACTGGTCTTGTATCCTATGTGGGTCCCAGTATAGTTGAATCAATGAAGACAGCTGGTCTTGTATCCTATGTGGGTCCTAGCTGTGCTGGTCTTGTATCCTATGTGGCTCCCAGCTTAGATGATTCAATACTGGTCTTGTATCCTATGTGGGTCCCAGTATAGTTGAATCAATGAAGACAGCTGGTCTTGTATCCTATGTGGGTCCTAGATGTGCTGGTCTTGTATCCTATGTGGGTCCCAGCTTAGATGATTCAATACTGGTCTTGTATCCTATGTGGGTCCCAGTATAGATGAATCAATGAAGACAACTGGTCTTGTATCCTTTGTGGGTCCCAACTTTGATGATTCAGTATCTATGTCTGATCATCTATTTCACCTTATCGATGATGTATACCTGTGTGAGCTGATTCCTGTTGCTTTCTTGTGTGGATTGTGTTGTGCTATCCTGTGTGGATTTTGTTTGCTTTCCTGTGCGGAATACGAATACTTTCCTGTGTGGACTGAGTTTTACTTGGGCTCGGAGGTTGGAGCGTATTGGAATTGATGACTTAGGTATATGTATGGGCATATACCTAAGCAGTGTCGGTTGTTACTTCGTTTTTGTATCTACCTTTGTGGATTATCCTTTGTGGATTTTGGGAGACCTTCAGGGGTCTCGGGGTCCCTACTGAGTAGCTTATACTCACCCCTGCACGGGCTATGCCCGCACTACGTTGTGTTGGTTGCAGACGACGGACAGAGTTGATCGTGGTTGAGGCTTCCAGACCAAGACGGTACCTGGAGGTGGACCACTGGGCGGGACATACTCGGAGCGGACGGCGGGACCCGAGGAGCAGAGGAGCTATATGTACCCACCCTTCAGGTGGGATTTCCAGTGGACAGCTCGGCGTAGCAGCTTTACTTTTCAGTTGCTGTTTTCCCTTTCGAGTTGTACTTTACAGTTGGGCTTGTATTTCCGTCCCCTTTTTACTTTTCCACACTTACTGTTGTACTCAGTTTTTACTTAGTGTTTACTTCTTCCGCTTGTACTCTGTGTGATTATTTACTTTACAAAGGCAATGCCTTCCCTTTTTACTGGGATTTATGCTTTGGTGCTAGTCGCCAGCCCCTGGCCTATGGAAGGCGGGCTTGGGGTAGTCACGGCACGGGCCCCGAGGATGGGTCGTGACAGTTTGTTAATTTATTTTTAATATTTCCCATGTAACAATTTTTTCTTATACAAGTGAATTATTTTGTTTGAGTTGGGATGGCTTCTTCGAAGCTTCTCATTCTTGCGAATGACTGTACTTGAATCACGATACATGGATTATTAAAATAAGGAACTACATCAAGAAGTCATAAAACCATGATGAAAAGGTGAATCTCTATTAAGAATTTAATTAATTTTTTTATCATTTTATATAGTATTTTTAAGTGTATTTACTTATCATTTTTATCTAATAAATATTTTTTGACATAGTTCATTTCATATCTCATATTGATTATATTTTCTCACCAAATAAAACTTTCACATTGAAATCTATAACTGTATATGAAGCATATGTAGCCATTTTGGTCACTTCTAATTATGTAATGGGAACAAGAGAATCCTCTATTCTTCTAGAATTAAAAAATAATAATGTTTTTTTGTATAAGAACATCAAATAAATATATATTGTTTGACGTTTGAAAAATAAATGAAATCTATATATTTTTAAAATTGGATGTTATTATTTCTCTGAGTCATTTGGACATTTAAGAATCAACCACACCTCAATGCAACACATTGTATGACCAATATGGATCCAAGTGTTTTTTGAATGAAATTGACATTGATTTTTGTAAAAAAGTAAATTAACATAGTCAAATAACAAGAAAACATATTGATATTGTTTTGATACATTTGTATAATGATCCATAAATCATTTTCATTATAAAGTAATCTTCCACACCACAACCGAACAAAAAATGTTTTCGGAATGACTGAAAGTGTCTTCCATATATTGGAAACCATCATTTTATGTAAAAAATATATCACTTAATGAAAAATGATCAATCATGCTCATATTTTAATGATAATTTAGGTTAGTAACACATATGTCATTTTGACTCATATGAATGGAGTTCATATCAAAGAGATGACCAATGTGATTGAAATGAGTCAAAGTGTGTGTTTCAATTTTAAAATGAAATTTCCGTAAAAATGAAATGTTACATAGTCAATATCGAGAATACACACTCATGTTATAGGAATCTCTAATACCTCAATCCGATTCTTGGTTTTATTGGTATGACTCCAAGTGGTTATTTTTAATCTAAAATTGACCTCAATTTTAGAAAAATTTCTTACTGACATACTCAAAATTGAGAAAATGTGTTTGTATTGTTGTTATAATTTGTGGAAACAATCCAAAAGACATTTTTGACAAGTTGGAATCATACTGACCTCAATCCAATACTCTATGTTCCCAGTACCACTCAATGTTTTTATTGTCAACTTAAAATTTAAAATTTAGTTCAAAAAGTGGCACTCACTCAAAACAGATTAATGCACTTTTAATTTTATAAAAATATAGTAAAAAAATCCAAAATACATTTGTGATGTACTGGAACTAGTTTCATATCTAAATGATGTAGGATGTAATCAAAAATACTCTAAGTCTGTGATTCCATTTTAAAATGACTATTTATTAAAAACATATGTTAGATACTAAAATCGAAGGAAAAAAGTGAATTTTTTTTATATATTTGTAAAATGATACATACATCATTTTATATGTTTAAGAATCAACCAAACCTGAATCAGATTATTAGTGGGATCAGTATGACTCAAATTGGATCACTCTATTTAAAATTGACGATAATTTTAGTCAAATGACCAACTAAACTAATCAAAACCAATAAAACACATATTTATTGTTCCTATACTATAAAAATGATTCATCATTAATATTTGACATTTTGGAACCATCTATACCTCAATAAAATAAATGATGCTCCTAGTATGGCTCAATGTGTCCATTATCAATTTAAAATTGACATTTTAATTAAAAAAGTATCACTCTATGAAATCTAGTAAAATGTTCATGGATTTTCATGATTATTTATTAAAATGATTCATTGTTAATTTTTAGGTATAGGAATAATTTTAACTTAAAACTAATACACTATGTGAATGAAATTATTCAATGTGCATGTTTTCATTTTAAAATGATCTGTTAATAAAAATTTGAGTGACATAATCAATACCGAAAAAAAATTGGATTGATTTGATAATTTTTTAAATTGTTATATATATCACTAGAGATATATATGAATCAGAATGACTTGTTAGTGAAACACTGTGTGACCAATATGACTTCAAGTGCATTTTTTTAAAAAAATTACATCAATTTTATTAAAATAGAGAACAGAGATAAAGATACGAGATAATAAAATTCTGGTTGATTTTTTTACATTAAAAAAATGATCCATAAGTAATTTTTGATGTATATGAATCTTATGATCCTCAATATAATAAATAGTGTTCCCTATTTTACTCAATGTGTCTATCATCAATTTTAAATCAACATTTTAGTTTAAAAACATTCACTCAATGAAAACAAAAAAATGCCCTCATATTTCCTGGGTAATTATGAAAAAAAAAAATTGATTAATTATTTTGAACCTAAAGGAATCGGTTTCTCATTAAACAGATACATTTTCTGATTTTAGTGAGTCAAATTTTTGATTCCAATTTTAAATTACATTTTTGTAAAAACTAAAATTGACACAATAGGAATAGAGAAAAAACATTTATATTGTTTTGATATAATATAAAAATTATCCATATATCAATTAAGACATATATGAATTAGATACATCTCAATATAACACATGGTGGGGCATATATTCCTCAAAGGGTGTCTCTTTAATTAAAATTAGTAACAATTTTATTATCGTGGACAACTAACCTACTGAAAACATAACAAACATATTTGTATTGTTTCGATAAATTAACTCAATGATACATAAGTCACTTTTTACATGTATGAATCATTTGATCCTCAAAATAATAAATGATTCTCTCGGTATGACTCAAATATTCTATTACCAGTTTAAAATAGAAATTATAGTTCTAAAAGTGGCACTCAGTAATAACCCATAAAAAATTATTATTAATATGTAATTTGATACCTAAAATAATAGATATCATATCAAAATGATACATGATGAGATCAGAATAAGTAAATGTACTTTTTTCGGTATAAAATGAAATTTTAGTAAAAAATAGTAATGTCATAAAAACTATGAAAAATCATTAAAATTATTTTGACAGATTTTGAAAATAAACTATAAGTCATTTTATATGTGTATGAAGCATCCATCATTTAATTGAACATGTAGTGATTGACATGATTCAATGTGTGCCTTTTTATTTAAAATTGTCATCAATTATAGTAAAATGGATAACTGACCTTCTCAATATAGAGAAAACACAATTGAACAATTTTTATACTTTTGGAAAACGATCCATAATACATTTGTGATGTGTATGAATCCTAGTCACCTCAATATGATACATGATATTCCTGATGTGACTAAAAGTATCCATTGTCATTTTAAAATTGATATTTTCATTCAAAAATTAACAATCATTGAAAACCAATCAAACACACCCATATTTTATTGGATACATATTTAAATAATTATCCAAGATAAAATGCTTGAATATGAACAAGAAATGGTATTCCATCGATAAATGAGACACATCTAAATTTAATACACATATTTTCTATATGACTCCAAGTTTGTTTTAAAATTAAGACATTATATTAATTTATTTATTTATATCATTACTAATATATTAAATTTTTTTGTTATATAAGTTCACTCCTTTCCTCGAGAAGGGGTGGTTTTTTTGGGAAATAACATGATTCAGGGTCAAGATCACAAGAAAAATGAACATTGATGATTTTCAATTTATGTATTAATATATAATATTGTAATTGTATACAAAAATGTTTGAAATGTATATATTATAGTGCAGTTTTTCTGTATTTGAGTAATAAATTTCATATAATGTAAATTTTTTAATTGTCATTTTTTTATATCTGGTGGGGCTTCTAGTGCTGAATTGTACTAATACATCAATGTAAACTTTTGATGTAGTTTTCTATTGTAGCACACTGCAATATTCCACTTTATTAGTGCTTTTTAAAGAGATGATAAACTGGTATATTATATATAATTTTTCAAGAACAGATAAATTATTCATTTAATTGATCATTATATTAACTTGATAAATGGGTTCATTTTCATTTCAATTAAATTCGTTGATAATTTTATCAATTATCGATGAAAAATAAAAGAGCTAATAAAGCTGTCTTTATGTGTACAAAAAACATTCTGCAAAATAACTTATTTTATAGATCATTACTGGTGCTAATAAAAAACCCTTTTATCAATAAAATTTTACACTAATAAAACACATGTGTTTCCCATATCTCTCTAATTGTGAGTGCTTCTATTGCAATGATAAAATCCATTTTATCAGTTTCATTTGCCTATTTTGTAGTAGTGAAGTTAAAATTTACATGGTAGCATCAACCCACCTTATGTTTTGATAATGGATTACATGAATCTACAGAATGGTTTTTGAATATTGATAAGATCTTCATAATCTAGAAGAATTCGTAGAGCACTAGGGTGTGTGTTTATATGTATATTCTTGAAGGAAAGAGAAGCAGATGGTTGGACAATTTCGTAAAAACAAAGTTAAACGAGGATCTTAACTAGGATTTATTCTGGAAAATATTCATCCGGAAGTTTTTTCTTGATACATTACATGAAAAAATACCCTTGATTTTTTGACATTAGTGCATGGAAATATTACCATTCTTGATATTTAAAAAAAAATTTGTCTTAGGAAATCTAGAATCAAAGCATGTATATAATGATTACATGAAGGCTTTGATGTTTGTGTTGATGTGGATGAATGATAGTCAGTCGATGATGATTCTCATGTTCCCTATCACTATTATAGAGGTAGATAATAAAGAAGATTTAGGACAGAGTGGAATAGCTAAAATAACTTTTTTGGGACAATATGTAGTGCATATAGTCGTTAGATTGGTAGTATTTTATTGCTAGAAAATGAAGCAAAAAGGTAGTTATATTTCCTTAGGAATGGTTTCAGGGACATCATTTGGAATGAATCAGATTTTTCATCATTGTGGGAGGCCTCAACATACTATGCCAAATTTTTTGGAAGATCCCATCAGTTACAATAATTTCTAAAAAATTATACATATTAATCAATTTTTTGACAGGATTTCCCAAGGAACCAAGGATGGATCCACATTCACCATGGGATCAAATGTATTAACATATGCCTTCATGGATTTCAGTTATTATGCTTAGGTGAATGGGATGTTAATGTGTAAAATAAATCATAATGTCATTCAGATACTAGACATATTATTATAGTGGAGTGTGCATAAGAGTAATTTGATGCATGCCCAACAAGATTTAGAGGTACCATATTTATTTCCTCATTTGTTGTGCTAGATTATTTTGATATATTATCTATTGTTTGATATCATCAATTTTTAATTTTTTTTTATGATTTTATATTATTCTTTACAATTATTTCAACCCCGTTCAGAAATATATTTGAACATGTTTTAATGTTCACATAATTTCAAGTGTTGATAAATGACAATGGGTTGGAGTGAGACTTCATAATGATTGATCATTAAATCATCATCGTGATTATTATCATGGATTTTGATATTAGTTTTTTAATCTATATATAATGTCATCGTTATCATGATATGTTTTTACCTTCTTACAATATTACTTGTCTTATCAAGGGAGAGTGGGACTCTAGACTAGGGTTGGTGGGGTATGTGGTTCCTTAAGAAATGGTAAACTTGTTCTAATTTTAATAGAAGATTTTTAACACTATTGAAATTTATTTGGGACATCATCAACCCATGGTAGTTGTTTCATACCCAAGTGTATTTTAAATTGATTATTTTTTTGTACCAAGAAAAATATAGATAATTTTTTATAATGAAGTTTTATCATGTATGTTTAATATTTCTATTTCATCTAACCATATGGTGTCTACTGAGTTTGCAGAACATATGGTCAATCTTACAGATCATTTGCCTACACTTTTTATTTTCCTTATAGTTTCCCTTTGAGAATCTCATTTGTTCATTTATATGATAATATATTAGATCATTCGAAATTATATTTATCATCATAAGTAAGTTGATGTGTCATCTAATAATAAATATTCTCTCCACAGAATTGATGATGAGATTAATAATCTAAGAAGTGATAATTGGTGTTAAAATAGTTAAATATTATTAGGGTACCATAAAATTATAATACCATTACATGATATACTTATTACAATTTTTAAGAGATGTTATATGGATTTATAATATACAATTCTTCCATTCATTCTCACTAACACACCTTCAGTGTCTTTGGAATTGATGAAATAGATCATTCATCAAATCATGGAATCTTTTTCTTTAGAGTTCATGGATATTATATTGGTTTTCTTCATGTCATAGGAAGAGTACATGGAGAATTTAGATATAATCATTAGAACATTTATGAAAATACCTATGTATGGTAATCAATGAAAATTTGTATTTTAGATTCATGAAAAAATGTTTATGTATAATTTTATGTCATAAAAGGGAATCATAGAGTATTATGATAAGGTATAATATTTAATGTCATTAAGGGGGCCTATAAATTTAATTTAGATCTAAATATTCTTAGTACTAGATATTTATTAATGGTATTTTGTTTAAGACTTCTCTATAATTGCATCGAAGATGATAACTTCAACCTGTAAGGGAGTAATTTTTGAGTTGAATGAAAATATTATATAGTTACATTGAGGTAGTAAAGGTGATATTGATTTATGCTCAAAATTAACTTCTTACTATACCTTGTTAAAGTTTTATTATTTTTCAATGTATCGTGAAAAATCATAGGGTTCTTCTTGATGTAGCGGATAAATATTGTAGATTATAGCTATTTATAGTTACAACCTCATGACAATAGCTAAAGAACCACTAATAATGAGTTATGAGTAGTTATGAATTCAAAGAAAATATTGTGTCACTACCTCATTGTTGAGAGGTATGATGATTATATTAATCATAAAATGCTATGGTATGAATTCACTCAGACGGATCTGAACATGAAATAGAGAGTATTGGTAGAGTATCATCAGAAATTTATTTTGGCATTTCTTATATTCTAGGAAATGGAAATGGGGATGTTGATGGATTTTGTAAGAAATTAGTTGTAAAATAAGTTAATGACTCATTGGACAAAAATTATTTGATGATTTTTTATTTTAGAGATGAGTTTGGGAATTGGAGAAGTTGGTGGGTTGGAATTCACTATTTTGGTGGAGAATAAATTTTTATTTAATGATCATGTTTTGATCAATCAAGTATCTAGACCTGAGTGTCATAGTATTAGTATAATCCTTTTTTCTCTAAACCTTGTTTGAGTAGTATCAGAATCATTGTTGATATTAATGTTTTTCAAATAGGTTGGGTATTATTTTATCCCAAAGATATAAGTTAATGGATAGTGGATGTCATTACTAATATACATTACACCAAAGTAATAGCATGTTGAATCATAATTTGATATTTTTGGTATTGGTGTTTGGTGATGATATTGTGGATTGATGATATTTTATCTTAGTTTCTTACTTATCAGATGATTAAAATGAAACATAAAAAAAATTGTTTACTGCATCTCATATCTATTCCGTTATGTAAATGGGAAAGGATTGCCATGGATTTTTTCAGTGGTTAACCATGTAATGTCAGTGTGAAATATATTATTTGTGTGATCTCTGATTGAATAATGAAATTAAGGTATTAGGTAATTATCAAGAGACAATAAATATCGAATAAAAATTGTATTTATATGTTTCAAAAATTTTGATACTTGATTGGGTTCCCTCTAATGTTATTTCTAACAAGGACCATGTATTGACATACCTGTTTTGGAATGATGTTTAAGAGTTATTGGTTTACTAGTTGAAATTGTGAAAATAATATCAGCCATAGACATATAGACAAAGGGAACTATCCAGGCTCTTCAGAATATTCTAAGGGTTTATATGGTTTGATTAAACGGTGTATTAGGAAATGAATTATTTTTTGATGTATTTAATATGAAGAAGTTTTTTGTGCCACTATTGTAATTTTTTCCATTGTAGAATGGGTTTTTTGATTTATTCTTCTATATATTATCAATATAGTTTGGACATCAAGAGTTGGTAATGTTGGTTTTGTATCCACCTAGGTTTGTGGTCCTCTTTCAGATCGTTGGATTACTAGGTAAGGTTGAATAATAGTTGGACATACTATATAATTTCAATTCTATACATGATGTATTTAGTGTTTACAAGAAGAGGGGGTGTATACTATAAACAACCCATGTAATCAAATGATATGATATAGATTCTGAGTTCTATATCATTCTGGTTGATAAACTAGTTTATATTATCGATCATCAAGATAAGGTGTTCTATGGTAAGACTATTCCATTTTTTGTGTAATATGGTGGTGTATATGTGATATAAAATATACATGTGAGTGAGAATTATTGAGGAGGATTCATTGAAATTCATTCTATGAAAGTAAATGATCATGGGTAAGATGCACTAAAACACATTTTTTGTGTGAAATTTTTTCATTCAATGAAATTTATTGACATCATGAAAACAAAAAATGATATTTATTTTAACCTTAGAATATTGATTTTTTGGAATTTTTTTAATACATAAGGCATCAGAACATTAAAGGGATTCACAATGTGAAATTTTCAGGACCCCCAGTTTTAAGACAAATACATGACATATTATATTAAGTTTCATTGTGTATGATTCTCACTCAAACCCCATTTTTATTTTTGTGGAACTACCTTGTTCTGAGTCAATTATCTCAATATTTTTTCTTATAGTGGTTGCATCACAAATCCATGGTAAGTAGTATATATATTATTTTCATTTACTTGGGTTATAGTGTCTCTATTGGCTATATTTTTTTCCCAAATTAATGATGAAATGTCATTTTGTATTGATAATTTATTTCTTGACATTCCTTATATCTAAAATGTCGATTCATGTTTCTTCTATATCCATTATTAAAGGTATGGGGGTTTCATTCATTCATGAGGTAAGAGTATTTATGGTAGTGCAACAAATTCATGTGTTGTTGAATATACTATTTGAAATATATTTATTCTGCTGGAAAACGAGTTATAATTAATGTTATAATGGTTTTGGAAATGGTTTATAAAGAATCATTTCTCATTGGGATATTTGGGTGTGCAAAAAAGACATATATAATACGAGTGTGTGTGACCTTACTAGGGGTTACATTTGTGATATTGACAGGCTCTAGAAGGAGATTATATAATTTGGGGCCAACATATGCCTGTATTTGTTAGATTTTGTATCTATCATGTATACCATAGGATATGGCCCAAATGGAATTCTTTTACTTTATAAAATGGTTTATTGCGTGATTGTATATTTCGTTGATATTTTCTCACATGTTTAGTTGAATTTTTATTCTAGAATTATTTTTATTCCTATTTTTGGTGAATGTGGTATGAATTTATAATAAAAGGAATTATTTAAAAAAATTATACATAAAAATGATAGAATATACTGATTTTGTTTTAAATCCAAAATTCTTAAATATTTTATATATTAGAACTTTTTTTGACCCTGGTTGTAACCTACATGGATTTGTAATCTCTCCCTATTTTTACCTTTTATGATGATGTAGATTTTATATTGAAAGTCTGAGGGAAGGGGAAAGAATATTTTAAGCATTATAGGTTCTCATTTCATCTTTTTTTATAGAAGGATGGTATGGGGGGATAGATGTTTCCACTATTAATTTATGTCTATTTCTATACATATATTTCCTGTATAGCCAATTTGGATTGGGTTGATTGGATTTTTTTTCTACCTCATTTCAAATTTTCATATTATTTATGGTATTAATTTGTTGATATCAAAATATGTTTCTATTATCTTTTTTATTCCTCACCATTTGGTGGAATACATTGGTAAAATTTTCTTGTTGACTTGGTATAGCCAGTTAAATTTTATCACAATGTGTACACATAATATTTATTTAAAAGAATGAATGTTCATTTTTTCTCTTGTTCATTAAATATAATATTATATAAGTTATTTTAATGGAAATGTTTCGCATAAATAATTAAACCTATAGAATATCATTATGATGGTATATATACACTCATCCAATAAAAATTAGGATGAAAATTCTTTTGTTGTCACATACTTATATCCTTGGATATTCTAAATTTCTATTTTTCTTTGGTGATTTTTAATGTGTTTTATTATTTGTTATGTAAAATAGTTTAATGTGAAATAATTAAAAAATATAAATTACGATGATTTTAAAATATGGAATACATTTAAAAAATCATTCTCTATTATTTTTAGAAATATATTTTATAATAATCCTTCTATGCACGAAGAAAAAATGTTTTTTAGAGAATAAATTTTATGAAGTCAATAAATATCTATTCGTGAACTCAAAGACAACTAATATACATTATATGAGTTTCAATTAGAGTTTATATAAATATAATGTATAAATTTCATTTAATGTATTCCTCATTATGGGTTATTTTAGTAAATTTTCACTGAGAATCATCATTCACCTAAAAATAGTTCTCATAAATAATGTGTTTTTAAGTATAGAAACAGATTTCAAAAGAAATAATGAAAATAACTACTTTAAATTAAAAAAAATAGATTATTATACAAAAAATGAAACATATGTAACTATATTTACTAATTCTACATATCAAGATACATTTAAATTTCATTATTTAATGAAAATAAATGACATTTTTACATAAATCGGTATTTTTACTATTCTATAAATAATATATCATTTTAGAAAAGTATAAAAATATCAATATAAAATAATTTTAATATTTTTATTTGAAACAATTAAATAATATATTAAAATTTAATTTTTTTAATTAATTTTTTTGTCCTATCACCAATGATTTTTTTTGAAGGAAACTTATTTTTTAACAAAAAATGACATTATTGGAAATTCTATACTTATTTCATATATTTTAAGAAATTAATTGATATTATGATTGATATTTAAAGTCATGTAATAAGGTTTTTATTTATATTCATACCCACTATTTTAAAAATTACTAAGCTATAAATTTTATATTAAAGTAATAATATTTCCTTGTATTATTATGTTTCTTTTTTATTTTCATATATTGTATTAATCATAGTTATAAAATTTTAAGAGTATATAAGTATTACAAGAGTCCACATTTAATTAATTGTTTCCTCTAAATATGAACTTATTATTTGAAAAAATGTGTTTCAATAAGAAAATACCTTTTTTGAAATCCAACATCATAGAAGGGGTTACCAAAACAACCTCATGAATATAGGGAGAGGGAAATATGAATTTTATCATGTAACTAGTTTTCAAAATATTAAAAAATTATTTGGATGTGAAACAATAGATGAAATGTTTAATTTAAAAATAAGTTTTGAGAGTGAATGAAATCATTGATCACAATAAAGTGAATTACATTGATAATGACAACAAGCATCATCATATAAACCATGGAGGTGTGACAATGGATATTGATTCATCATTAATGAATCAAATAATATAAATTTTGGTGTCAATATTATTTTCATTGAGTTTGAGAATTAATTTGACATCCATACTTATAACATTAGGTAATATACATACATGGAAATTCGAATTTCTTCATCTAATTCTTTTCCACAATAGTATAACATTTTTCTCTAAAATATGAGAATTGAAGATAAATATTTATGCT
The DNA here is from genome assembly GCA_963277665.1 of Viscum album. Classification (NCBI taxonomy): domain Eukaryota; kingdom Viridiplantae; phylum Streptophyta; class Magnoliopsida; order Santalales; family Viscaceae; genus Viscum; species Viscum album. The sequence continues at coordinate 494,138,342 of OY728151.1, read as the reverse complement.
TAAAAACAAAATCAATTTCTATTGGAAGTGGTAATCCATAAAAGGTAAATAATATATTCATATCATTAAAAATTATCTAAAAAAATTATTATTCCTATATAATTATAAAAATAAAAAAATAGCATATGAGGAATTTCAACATTAATCTCTTTAGCCTCAACAATAACATAAAAAGTTCAACATAGGTCATTTGATTAATAAATAAACATAAAATTATTAAAAATATTACATACTTTGATGGATACCAAAATATTATAATGATTTTATCACCATTACATTTATGATAATTTAAAATTTTAACTCCAAATTTCATCTTTCACTCTTATTATATCAAATAAATTATTTTCCATATTTATTTATTCTCTATGATGTCTCTGTAATTTCAAAAAATGACCCAAATACCAATTATTTTACATCAAATAATATATGTTATCAAAATAAAACTCAGTATTTTTTCCAAAAATATTATATTATATAGTTTCTGAATAATATAGAACGATCATTAATCACTTTTTCATAAATAATTTTTTCATTCTGTGATTATTAATATGATAATAAATATATTTACAAATTGTAATGAACTATATTTAAATCAATATCGTATATTATATAATCCATGATGTTATCAATAACTTTTAATTTACCTATATAAAATTTATTGAATTATTTATCACATTATACTCTATGTTAATCATAAGGGTTGAAAATACATCAGCTTAATACCACATCTCCGAAATTCTCATTAACCACTATAAAATCCCACAATATAAAACCACAGTGGAGTATCTAATAAATTAAATAACTGATCAAAATAAAACTCATAATCCCATTATTTAATCAATAAATTTTTGGTTATCATAAAAACTCTTATTCTCTAGTGTTATCTAATCATTTTCTATAACAATAACATTGAATTAGCCATTTAAATTTGATAGTCTTGAGTCACAAAGAAAGAATTCATTTTTTAATATCTGATAGATCATTTTATAATATATTTAAAAGAATTATTTCATCAATTATATATAAATAAATGTTACATAACAATGTAGAAACTCCAAAATACTATCAATTCTCCCCAAAAGAAATTATAATGAAATAAAATGTTATCTTTTATTTAAATATCTTCAGCATTTCTATATTGAATTTATAATTTTAAATAGTCATCCATAAATCATTATAAATAAAATAGGATGATATGATAAAAAATCTATTTATGTTACATATAAAATGATTCAACAAAAAATGTTATTTCATTTATACTTACACAAGATTTATCTTGTTCAAATTTAGTTATTAGTCTCTAAAAGAATAATTAATGATTAAATAAAATTTAATTACTATAAAATTAACAAATCATTTCATAATAATTAATTATGAAAAAAATTAAACTACCATTCTTTATATTACACTCATGAAAAATGGGTTAATATACTTTCAATAAATGTAATACATTTCTCCCTAAAATAAATCATAAAATTTAAACTAAACATAAGATCATGTGTAATAACATATGGCCATTACATAATGAACATGGAATCAAAATATCATGAAAATATAAGATATGTATAAGTAGTAAAAATCAAATAAAAATATAAGTAAATTATAAATCCCATGAAAACATCATATCTATTTTAGATCCCTATAATGTATAATCCATAATCACATGTATTATTTCTCATTAGACAAACACTATCCCGAGTGAATTGGAATTCCATCTAGTAATACCCATCATAACATGTACATGATTATTTGTTATAAATAAAGGAAAAATCATACAAAAAATTCATAATAATTTACCATAGAATGAAAAGAGTTCAATAATCATTCTTGATATCAATATCAAATAATATTTTATAAAAGAAGTCAGTAATAGATGAATGAATGATATATATTACACCATAAAAATAAATAGAATAATCTAGTAATATATATGAGAGTAATATATAAATTTTTTTATTACTATATAATATTAATGAGATAGAGATTTTGATATAGTTAGATAATTATTATAAACAAATGTAAAAGGTTTCTAAGAGAGATCATATACTCTAACATGGAAAACAGTTCCAGATATCCAAATATATATTATGTTTATTTTCTAAAATTTACCCAAAAAAATTAAATGTGGGATTTTATTTTTTGAAACAAAATTAACACTTATAATGGAATCCATACATTGAATAATAGTTTTAGTGTTTTTGAAATCTATTTCCATTATATAAGTTAATATTCAGCAGTAAATTTTTTTGTAATGAATATTATAATGTTCCGTATAATATATGAAGAAATATTCCTTTTAAAAACCTATTAAATAGTGAAATATTATTTTTTACAGTTCATTTTTTTCCACCAAATTTAATTCTTAAAATAAATATATTAATATTGATATTTAAAATAATGGGTTGTATAATTAATCATTGAAACATTATATGTAGGTTTTTAGAAGTAAATTTTTTCTTAAATGTGTTCTAATAAATATTAATTTTAAAATTAATACTAATGAAATAAAATTATTATAGAAAATTAAATTTAATTTCAAATGATGAATAAATAAAAAATGTCTTCTCACCTTTAAAAACAATTAGGAAATGGAAGAACAAATCATGAAGGGAATCCTTCAAATGATGACTTATGTTAACAAAACGTACGTTAACTTCAATCTATCTCATCTTTTACATTATTTATCAATATTAAAAATATAATTTTGTCAATTCTTTAATTTATTATTGAAATTATTAAATATTATTATCCCTTTTATTTAACTTATTTTCATGTTATAATAAATTTTATGATCATTGACGTTTGTGTTAGAAGTTTCTATGATATTATGCTCATATGTCCCAAATGACATTGGAAGGTAAGAAACAGTCAATCATGAAATTATTTAATCACCTATATACTATTAATAGAAAAATAATTTTATTGTTCACACATCAATTTATCTTTTTAATCCAACAATGTAATATCATTATAGAAAATGAAATATTTTATAATAGTGGAGATATCATGCCGTAATCATGGACAGTTAATTTTTCCATTTCTTAATAATCATTATAGAAAGAAGGTATGTTTTATATTATCATCAAATAAAAATAATTTTCTCATTAATGTAATTTTATTTTATTAAATAATATTATATATACAATCCATTTGATGTGTTAATGAAAACTGAATCACAATACTTCAAGGAGGTGGTAATCCACACGTTTGAATAAATGATGTTTTCATTTTTTACAAAACGAAATTGTAAGAAAATAAATGATATATTAAAGTTATAAAATGATAAATATTCCATTAATATAATATATATATAAATTATATCCATCATCATAAATTGATATGATATGTGATAATGGAAAATAATTACATTGGTTCATGAGGCGGTAGTCCTCCATAATCATGAACATTGGATTTGTTTTCTATTTTATAGAAGAGAAGATTGATATATGTAATTAAATTTACATAATAAAATATTACCATATTGTATATTGTGATTTAATTATCTAATATTTTTGGAATTTTTTTTAATAAAGTGGAAGAATAAATCAAATAAAAATGATTGGGTAAGAATGATATGTCTTATTCGGATAACATCTATGAGTTTACATGAAAATAAATTATACGATGGAATCATAATGAAAAAATAGAACATTAATATGATAATGAAATTAATAAATTAAACTGGAGTGGTATTTTATATGTAAAATGTTTTTGACATTTGAATAGAATAGTTTAGTTGTTTCCGATTAGAAAGTGAAAGAAGGCGTACTTTTGATATATTTTTAAATATTAAAGAAAGCTTAATTAGTTTACCCATAAAAGGGTTAGAAGTAAACTATTTTGAAAAAATTCCTTTTTTATATATCATCTCATTCCATAAAAGTTTTAAAATTTTTGTTGAATTTTTCACCATTATCATTTGTATTTAACTAGTGCTAACAATTTTCAACAATTACCACAATAACCAATTTGTTTACACATTACAATTAAATATATATTATAAAAAAAGACTATTTTCCCATTAATTGAAATTATTTGATATTTATAATCATAAATGAACCACATGTATTTTTATATGATTTTTTAGAATACTAAATACTTTAATGGGATATTATTTGTTTTTAAATATGATTATTTCTATTTATAGAATTATTCAGTTATTTGATATTTAAAACAACATGACTACAAATTTATTATAATTTAATACATTGGAAACTATATAAAATGTTATTCTAATATTAAAAATTCTTCAAACAAAATAATTCACTCAAAATTCATTACTTTTAATATTTATAATATGAATTATTTTATTTTTAACACAATTGAATATATATTGTGTTGATGTTGTATAATAATTTAAGGTAATTATATAAAATAAAAAATTAGAATTATTTTATAATATTGAATATAATTCAACTATTCAAAAAAATAAATTTTTATTCATTTAAATTGTGATTTTATACCAATATTGACAGATCAAAAAATTTAATTGTGACTGGGTGGTATTTTTACCATTTTATTTCTTAAATTATTTTATGATTGTTTTTTAGGAAAAATATAAAATAAATTAATGATTATATATCCTATGGTGGTTTTTTCTAGAAATAATTAATCCATTAATAATTATTAATAAAAATGATGGCCATATCACATAGTCTAATGCTAGTTTTACATAATTTACATTTTATTGTGGTGATATATCTATTTTACTATTTTATCTATTCATTATTAAAAAAATCATGTCAAAATTCTCAAATAATAACAAATATTAGTAATTATAATATTAAATCCATTTTATCTTATTCAATCTATATATTATTGATAAATTATTTTTTTAACAATATCACAATGCACAATAAAATACAGATTATTTAGAAAAATGCATTATTCAAGGAAAAATATGATTTTTCATTAACTTTATGACTATTAGTTCTCATTTTATGAAATTCAATTAATATGGATTGATATAAAATCTATAATTTTCATTTATATTTATTCTTATAACAATTTATTGTAATAAAATAATGTAGAAACACATACTTCACTAAAAATAATTTTCACAAAAAAGTTGTTTTAAGAATAAAAATATATCTGTAACAAGATCATGAAAATTCATCATTTAAATAAAATTAATTATATTATTCAAAATAAAAATTAGATCAAATTTATCTTTAATCCTAATCCAAAATATTATGTTACTGTTCAATTAAATGATTTAATTAAAATAAATGATATTTTAATAGAAAATATTATTTTTACTATACAATGAAAATCCATTATTCTGTGTAAAATATAAATATTTCACCAGAAGATTCCCCTTTTCTGTGTCGCTCCACGAACCCTCCGCGGTGAAGATACTATGTTCCGTTTTCCTCCTGTGATTCTCCATTTGTTCCCAGCCCCATTTTCTATGTTTCTGAGGGAGTCGGGCTTCATCCTTTGCTTGATTTTTCCTTCAGGCGCAGCTCTAGCTTCCCACAAGGTATTGCAGTCCTTCCCGTCACTATCATCCTTTAGCGGTTCCAACTCAGTGATACGGAGGGCGGTTCCAGATCTCAAAATCCCAATCTCCATCAGCAATACAGATCCGAGAGTTCTAAGTCTCGAGACATACACCAGATTCGGAGTATTTCAAAACCATAATCACAAATCCCTTTCAGCTTATTAACATGAGTGTTCAAGGTCTCGAGTCATTCACCTGAGTTAGAAGAATTCCTTACCCTAATTGTCTTTCATACCTGTTCCTCGATGACAGGCAGTGGCTTGTGGGCAGTTTTTCGATTCCACATTTGTGCCAAGTTTCCACCGCAAAGTGGTTTGATTCGCACAGTACCTTCCGCGATTATTCATAACGTTGAGAGTTCACGAAGTGGCCGCTGCGATGTGTATAATTAGGGAAGTACAATCCCGAAGCCTCAGCATTGTTGTGTAGCTGCAATGTTTTTTCCATGGGGTGTTGCTCTGCGATGACTCGGAGTGCACTGTGGGATCGCGAAGTGGTTTGATTCGCGAAGTACCATCCGCGTAGTTTTGTGGTATTGTGTGATCCCGAAGTGGTCGTCGCAACGGGGCTGGTTCTGGGGGTTCCATCCCAAAGCATCAGCCATGTTGTGAAGCCTATGGCATGGGGTGTTGCTCCGTGAATATTGGGGGGTGCGTGAGGTGGGTTTCCTGGGCATGACCACTTAAGAGTCAGTGATGATCGCGAAGGTCGTGGTGCCTGTCTCAATTGAGTGGACCGCATAAGGGGGCCGAGAAGAGATATCCGGTCCAGGGACCTTCTCGTTAGACTGGGCTTTGTGTCATGTGATGGTGGACAGGGTTGGCCTAGCAAACATGGCGTTTCCGGAGCTTTCACCCAGTGCCTTACATAAGTGTTCCGGGGCAGTGGAGATTTCCAGGGCACCGGTTCCGAAGGTGTATAACAAATTCAACTTTTGGTTTTCCTTTATGTATGCTGACTTTGTAAATAAATGGAAGAGGTATTTCCTGACGGACTAAGAAAAGGTGGCGATTGAGGCATGGAAAAACAAAGACCCACTCTTGGAAAAACCCATGTATCTTCTGGTGGTGGGAAAGTTCGTAGAATACATTTTGGTAAATCAGGGGGCTCTCAAAAACACTCTACTGAACATCTAGATACATGAAGCATGAGTGGCTATTCGGGAAGCCTGGATCAATCGCCTCATCGTTGAGTTCTTTAATGAGAGGGATAGAGACAAAATCTTGCATGGCAGACTATGGTCTTTCGATAATCAACTCCTCATCATGGAAGAATACAAAGGGGGGAGATGATATATAGAGAGTGAATTTACCTTGCTCCCCCTTCTGGATACGAATTAAAGGAGTCTCATTCCATGCTAGAAGGGAATGAATGATGAGAGAAATTGGGGACAGTCTAGGCGACATTATTGACTAGGATTTCTCAGACCCAATACAATGGGGCCCTGAGGTTTGGATCAAGTTGGAAATTGAAGTGTTAGAGCCCCTAATGAGGTGAATGTTCCTGAAAATTGAGGATGCCAACACATGGATATCATTCGAGTTCGAGAAACTCCCAATATTCATATTTTTGTGTGGAATCCATGGCTATCTGGAAGGAATGTGCACCACAAATAATATGAGTGTATCAGGTAACATCATCCTCCAATATGGCCCCTAGCTCCGTGCCAAAAATGAATAAATATTCATTCGTTACTAAGACAGAAAAACAAAAGGACCGAGACCGTCTCACGTTCGCACATACCAGTCAGGTGGAACCCATACATGGAAAAGCCATTATGCTAAGACCATGGGATTTCCCTAATGCTGAAAATCCCACTCAGAGAGAAGCTGGAGTTCATCTAAACCCCATAAAGGACAATACTCAAACATCCACATGGTCAGCGACGAAGCAAAAAGAACCACCAAGACAATGCTCAAATCCAATGCCGATGCACATTGAACCACCAGATCCAGACCCAGATCCAGAATCGTCCGCATCAGGCATTATAATAATGGAGGCCCATGGAATGAAGGGAACTCCAATGATGGGCCCAATTACCCGTCAAACATGGAAAAGGGTGCAACGAGGAGAAAGTGATGGTCACACGGAGGACCCTAACACCGGGGTCAAGAAAAGACAAAATGAAACATGCCAATTAGGGAGGAACCCCAATAAATGATGGAAACCGACGAGTGGAGAAACATGTCTGGAGGAACCAAATGCGGCAGCGGGCGAGACTTAGCCCCACCTAGAGAAATGATTGTGTTATGCTGGAACTGTCGTGGGATTTGCAACCAAAGAACGGTTCACATGCTATAGCGCAATTGCACTCAAAGTAGCCCCGATATTACTTTCCTGTCCGAAACCATACTGAAAAAAGGGACACCAATGGTATTTCTCTAAAGTGCAGTATCCAAGGCTGAATCCCGGTGCCCATACAACGCCATTCTGGGGGCCTCTGTCTCCTTTGGAAGGATAATATGGACATAAAAATTTTGTCCTTCTCCTTACACCATGTGGCAGTTACTATTCAAACCGACCTTCACCCACCCTTGACTTTTATGGGAATCTATGGCTGGTTATCCCATTGTGATAAGGTGAAGTCTTGGGATCCTCTATGCAAGCTGCAACATGACTTACCAATCCCTATTCTCTTCGTAGGTTATTTAAATGAGATTATGTTCCATAGTAAAAGAGATATGGAATCATCCCACACTAAGCATCGATGTCAAACTTCAACGACACGGTCTTTAGGGCGAACCGGGTCGATCTAGGGTACACAGGTAATCCATTTACATGGTTCCGCAGAAATACTGAAGGCACCCACATCAATAAGCATCTTGATAGATTTCTGGGATCTACTGATATGATTAATCTGTTCAACATGTTTCATATAGGCAACGTAGCCCTAAAAAGTTCTGACCATTGACAATTTCTCATTGATTGTACACAAGGCGAATGAAATAGACAACTCAGCATGCCCTTCAGATTTGAGATCTTTTGGTTAAAAGACCAGGAATGTGAAGAGGTGGTCTGATCAAGTTAGAAGAGTTCCCACGATGATGTTGGCCACAATCTCCAATAGGTTGCATCCGATATGAGATCTTGGAGCAACAAGAAATTCCACCACCCTGGTAGGCATTGTGATGTCCTTGAAAATATATTGCTCAACTTACTCAGGCTACCCCCATCCAATTTCAATCTCTCCAGGAATGGTGCCACTCAATGAGAGCTGGATGGGGCCCTGCGCGTTAAGGAAAGATTCTGTGCAATTCGGGCGCGGGACATCCGCATTAAAGAGGGAGACGCTAGTACAAGTTATTTCCACCTGAAAGCTTCAGCTAGGCATTGGAAAAATTCTATCATGTGTATTTCAAAACCTGATGGAAGCAATGTTTCCAAAACCAGTGGTATTCATGAATCTTTGATATGATATTTCCAGATCTTTTTATGTACAAGAACTCCTTTCATGTTGGCTGAAGTGGAAGAAAGCATCCGACATGTGATCACCGAAGAGATCAATCAGCAGCTTACCAAAGATGTGACGAATGACGAGATATTCCTGGCTTTAAAACATATCCACCCCACTAAGGACCCAAGACCGGATGGATTCCATGCCCAATTTTTTAAACAATACTGGAAAATCATCGTTCCCAACATCTGCAAAATGATAAAAAATATCTAGGCGGGGAATACATACATTTCCGCCATCAACGAAACTATCCTCATCCTCATTCCCAAAATCAATAAACCTGTGGTGGTCCATGATTTTAGACCTATCAGCCTCTTCAATTCCTCTTATAATATCTTCTCAAAAATCATTGTCAATCGGCTGCACCCTTGGCTTCTTGATATTATCTATGAAAACCAGAGCACCTTCACGTCCAAGAGACTGATTACTAATAATGAAATTGTGGCCCATGAAGTGTTCTACTCTATGAACACACGCTCCACTAGGAAAATAGGAACCATGGCCTGGAATCTAGATTTTTCAAAAGCCTATGATATAGTGGAATGGAAGATTCTAAGAGTTGTGATGCTGAAAATGGGTTTTTGCACTAAATGTACAGTTATTGTCTTGCACTACATCTCGACAATCTCCTTCAAAATCAAGGTCAATGGGGATCTCACAAGAGGCTTCTCCCTAACTCGAGGCCTGTGTCGTGGATATCCCCTCTCCCCATTTCTCTTCATCTTGGTGGGTGATGTTCTATCTAACCTCATTTCTAGGGCTGCTTCCTCTAAGTCTATTCATGGGGAAATGGTCTGCCATGAAATCCCACCAGTGTCACATCTCTTCCTCACCAATGACTGCCTCCTTTTCTCCAGCGAAACATTAAATGAATGGTGAGTGAATAACCATGTGATCCAGTAGTATGAGTGGGCGTCTAGACAGTCAATCAATCACAACAAATTGGAAATGTCTTTTAGTGCAGGGGTGCCTCTTGCCAAGAGAGACGAAATTTGTGCATCACCAGGCATCCATATGGTCGACAAACACCAAAAGTATCTTAGGCTTCCCACGGTGATTGGGCAGTCCCAAAAATAAATATTCTCATCTCTGGTGGACATGACTGAGAAAAAAATTCAAGGCTGGACCCCAAAAAGAATCTCTAAAGCCGACAAAGAAACCCTCATTAAAGTTGTCATCTACTCTATCCCCAGCTATTTTATGTCATTTTTAAGCTCCCAGCGACCATCGTCAATAAGATCCATAGACATACTACCAACTTCTGGTGGGAAAAATTGATGGAAGGAATAGGTCCCACTGGATGGTCTGGGAGAAAATCTGCAAACCCAAGGCAGATGGAGGGATGTGATTTCGGAATCTTTTTATCTTCAATGACACACAATTGGCCAAGCAAGGAAGGTGCCTCATTAACCGTCCATAATCTCTCTGTGCATTGTTACTATGAGATCAATACTTTCCCCACATGGACTTCCATGTTTCCACTCTTGGCCCCCATCCTAGATTCCTCTGGATATGAATTTGCGGGGCCCGAAATCTCCTGGAAAAAGGGTTGGGATGGAGGATTGGGAAGGGCTCATCTCTCAACATATGGACTGATCCTTGTCTAGTAGATAAGGATGGTATGTGGGCTTATTACCCCACCCAACCAGGTCTTGAAGAAACCACTGTCAATTGCATCCTTTCAGACCAGGGCTCGGGGTGGTGTTTGGAAAAGATCCATGAATCGTTTAACGAAAGAGACCAAAGAATTATCCTGAGCATCCCTTGGGTCCCAGATGCTGGTCCTGACCATCTATTCTGGACCAATGACATTTCAAGTGAATACACGGTGAGATACGGGTACAGACTGGCTATTGGAATCCACTCTTTCGACCGTGAAGAGGGACAATAGAAAGCGCTTTGGAAGCTCAACGTCCCCCAAAATATACGCCAATTTTGTTGGTAGGTGTGCACGGGAACCCTCCCTACCATGTGCCTTATTGTTTACTTACATATGGCCAGTGTTGAGTCCTTCCCTTTCTGCCTGAATATTCCAGAAAATTCTTTGCACGCCATCATTCACTGCCCGAAAGCTACGGAAATTTTTAATAACTTAGGCCTAGTTTCTGATGCTTCACTGGACATTTCCTCTGACCTCCCCGATCTTCAGAGTTGGTGGTGTTCCTCTCTTTCTTTGATTAATGCAGTTTCACTTTTCACCCTGGCCTCAATCATTTGGGTTCAGCGTAACAATTCTGTTTTTCACCACGTTCCTAAACCTCTCTAATTCTAGATTGAATGGGCCATTTCATGGATTGGGGGCTAGATGGAACACAAAGGAAACTTTATTTCAGGTGTAACCCCCTCCTATCCCCCACATTAGAACCCCCAGCAAACGAGATTCTTAAACATAACATGGACGCGTCTCTCCCCAAAGATGGGCTTGTTTCTCTCGGTCTCCTGGCTCAAGATCATCTGGGGTAAATCATTGCTGCAAAATATGAATCACATTATGCCTTCTAGGATCCTACAGTAGCTGAGGTATCGGCCATCCTTGTAGGTATGATGATTTTTGTTGAACGTGGTTGCGTTGATTTCATCATTGAGTCTGACTGCCTCACTGTGATCGATGCTATTAACCACAATGACGTCGGGCTCTTTTCATTTGGATTCATTATCAGCTGAATTCTCTCGCTTCGCCAAGGATTCTCTTACTTCACCTTCTCCATTACCAAAAGGGAAGGAAACAATGTGGCCCATCAGCTAGTGGCCTTAGGCCCCATCGATGAAAACCAGCTCTGTCTAGACAATTTATCATCATGGATTTGCTTATTTAAAGTTGCTGATCTTCGTCATTAATGTTATCTGTCCTTATTTTCAAAAAAAATGTTTGGTGATGTATATTATTTAATATAGAGAACATATTTTTTATGTTTATGATATCAATAAATTATTTAATTTTAATGTTTTATATGAAAATGGAAAAGTGTTATATCATATTTAAATTGTATGTATTATGTGGGTTTTATAACATAGTAGATCATTTGATATGATTTAAAATAATTTCCTATGATAAAACAATAATTAAATTGATACAACCTGCATATGAGATATATTTGTATTATAAAAAGGTCAATCAAATTCTATTACACATGGAAGAAGGGATAGAGTGTATGGTTAGTGAAAAAATTATTATATCCTTGAAATATGTTATTATCATATGTTATATGGATCTGTTTTTCTGACTGATCATGTAGTATAATAATAATATCTTATGAAATTCTAAACTCATGGGATTATTAAATTTCATTTGATAGTGATACCATATAAGATAATAATATTGTGTATGAAATTATAATTTTTTTTATAATTATATCTTTTTTAAAATGGAAATCATGAATTATAAAATTTAAAAAATAATTTTTGTGAATTCCAAGATAAATTATTTTTACAAAAAAAATGAAATGTCATTATTCTATGTTTTTATTTGTTTAAAATAATAATTTTGTAGTTTTAAAATTGATTCAATGTATGTTATCATGTCAACACAAAATATAATTTCTGTATATTCTATAAAACACAAAATATAGTTCATAAATGAATTTTTTGAAATAGGTAGATGAGAGTATTCATGCGATTGTGAATGTTAGGGTGAAAAAAATTAGATATTAAAAAAATTCCATTATATTGAGATTTTAGATTTTGTGATTAGGGAAGTATGTGGAAGACATGGTATAGGTTTTTGAATATATATGGGTAAATTTGAATATAAAGAATACTACTCTATATTGGTGATAATTTATTTCCAAAGCCAATATGTGAGGAATATTGAGTTATGACATTCGTTGGAGGTGATCAGGGTTTTATTAATGTATGTTAAGGTCAATATATTAAATTTTTACAAACCAAGTAATCAGATAATTTAGGGGAACATTATTAAAACTATTTATCATTGAATGTAGACAGTAGCCCAAGATAGGTAGCTCTATTTTGTATCTAAAATATAGCATATTATTGTAATATATCTTTGAATAAATGTTTTATAATAGATTAAAATTAAAAAAAATTAGATATAAAATATGTTTTTTGAGGCATAGAAATAATATTTTAGTGATCTATAGGAATGAAAAATGAATATGATTAGAATATTAAAATACATAACTACTTCATAATAAGTAATAAATATTCATACAAAACTAGACACATTATAATCACTACGAGGAAAATGATGGAAAGAGAGTTTATAAGGACTATAATAATGATAATCCAAAGAAAACATAACCATTGATGATAAAGAAGAATGTGATCATAACACATTATAATGTATATTCATCATATGGGAATAATTAAGGATGATAAAAGATACATATATATCCAGAGTAAAATATAGATAACTAATATAACAAATGAACTCTCAGTGAAGAGGAACTATTGAATTATTTGATCATACGATGAAGTACATTGAGAATTTGGGCACAAATGAAAAAATGAAAGGGAAGTAGAAAAAGTGATTAAGTAGAGATAACAACCATTTTTATAAGAATTTGACATCCAACAACTATTGAGTAATTATAAGTATATATTTAGTCGTATTTGACTTTGACTAGTGAGAGGATTTGGTGTTGGATTTGGTAGATTTTTTTTTAGATATAGAGTAATGTTATTTCTTAAAAAAAAGATGGAATTCGTCAAATATATTGAAAAAATGATGAGTATATAATGGTTAATATGAAATCATGTAGATAAATTTGATTTATTTCATAAAATATTATAAAATTTAGAATTAAAAATACAGGGTGCATTACTTTTGAACTATTTGGATTCTTGTTATATAGGAAGACCAGATGGAAACTCGTTAATTATAGTGGGATATTATTATGTTATACTTTGGGGAATTATGGAAAGATATGTCTAATAAAAATGAAATTATTTATAATTGAAAAGCAAGGAGTTTTTTATAATGAACCATTAAAATCCATTTAGAATATAATATCATTAAAGGGAATCCATGATTGGGTTTAGAGACCAATCATAGTAAGAAGAATCCACGAAGGAAAAGATCCTGGTAAAAACACCATTTCCTATATTTACATTTAAAATTTGTATATTCATGTGGTTTTTGCATGTTGTGTAATATTTAAAGAAATTCCTTGATACCCCACATAAAAATTTATTTTAATTATCTATGGTGGAGATTATAATAGGAAAATGAGAATTTGATAAATGTTTTGAAAATCATGATTCACCTCCCACACTCATGAGTATAAAACAATAATATAGGAACCCTTAATACTAATAAAAACATGAAAATTTGGGAACATCATCCTGGATTTCATCATTTATTCTGTAAATACATATAAAAATGACAATTTGATTGGGATTACAATAAATCCCCTAACTATGAACAACCAAGTTTTCATAATTCATAAACAATATCTAATAAATAATTTATTTATGTTAAACATTAGAGAAGTCATAAATATACATTGAACAATATTACCAATTGTTTTAGATCATGATATGAATACCACATTAGGGATTTGGTGGAGAAATTTTAAGGCATAAAATATATTTACATGATAAAATATATCATATAATTATATAAGATATTTTCAATATCAATATCGTGTTAAAATATTAGTGTTGAAAATTTTAAAAATCACTATATAAATTATTTGATGAGTAGACAAGTATTTATTATCTAGTTTTGTTTTAAAATAAAAATTTATTATAGTAAGTCATTTTCAAGATTGTAAATGAATCCCCAAATTGAAATTAATGATGAAAACTGATATTTTTGTAAAATGGTTGAGTGTATTTTCTACTATGACTATAATTTGTGGAATATAGAACATAAAATTATGAAGTCGTTAAGATAAAAATCTTAACCAAACAAATAAAATAAATGATCTACACAAAGAATCATATTTGTGACCTAGATATTTTTTTTGTTATAATATTCTATAAGATATATCCATGGAATAAATTTATGATGTTCAGGTGTATGGTAGTGTTGATCACTCAAAACATTGACCCCTTTAGTATATTTCATCATATTTATTTTCTATCCCATTTATACGTCATTTATGTAAATTTACCTCAATTGTATAATGTGTAAATATATTCAACCAACTAAATTATATACTATATCAATATCTTTTAAGAAAACCAAGTATTGTATAAATCGAGAAAAATAACTTTTTTTCAGCAGCAGCAGGTTCATTTTATGGATTTTAGATACTATGTGCCATGATAAATGACATGTTATATGATTAATATATATTGGTAATATCAAAAGTATAATGTGGTTCCTTTGAGCCTAATTAATTGATGAAAAAAATTTATGTACTAAATTTCTTTCTGGATTTATTAAAAAATTTGATGATAAATATTCTATAGGGGAATGTTATGATAAAAAAATTTAAAAACTAATATTATATTCACAAAATTCATTTGTGCTTTGTAGATGTGGAGTATATAAATTAAATAACACAACAATATATTTATATAAATATAATTTTTTCATTGTTATAGAAAATTATATATAATGGAAATATTCAATATATAAAACTTATAATATAAAAATATCAGAAAAACCAAAATAATATATTTCAAATTTAAAAATATACATTCATGGCCTAGTAAAATTAGAAATTGTGTTAAAAATTTATTAAAAAAATTAAATCCATATTATATTGTTTTAGTGAAATTTATATAACAATGATAAAAACCACATAAATGGATAATGAATGAAATATGATGCATTTTTAGGATCTATAAAAAGTTATTTTACTATGGAATAATTATATTTTTATTGTAATAGTAATAAATTGTAGAACTTTTTACATAATGGATTGTAGTAGAAAAATTCCAAATAATTAATACTTAATTTCATTAAATTATATTCTTATATACATATATAACCCATTAAATTATTTTTTAAATTATTTTAGTTAATTGATATGTATGTATACATATGTTATTTTTTATCCTCTTCCAATTAAAATTAAATTTTTATTGTTCAGTTTATATATTATTCTTACATATTATAAAATTTATAGTGATTAAAAGTTTTATATTTTTTAGAATCGAAATTTTCATATTAAAGTTGTCTATATCATTTTATTCAATTTTTTATGATTTATAAGGGAATATTATGTACAATATATTTTACCTTTTATTGCATCACT
This sequence comes from Viscum album, assembly GCA_963277665.1. Classification (NCBI taxonomy): domain Eukaryota; kingdom Viridiplantae; phylum Streptophyta; class Magnoliopsida; order Santalales; family Viscaceae; genus Viscum; species Viscum album. Next base: position 494,122,216 of record OY728151.1, on the reverse strand, counting down.
ATGATGCTCATGTAAACAAAACAATAATAAATCATTTCTAGAAAATGGAAATGAATTTAATTATTTGAAAATTTTGATTAATAATAACCAAAATAACATATAACCACATAAATAATTACCCAATAAATATATTATATTTTACATGGCCATAAACTATAATTATAAATCTATACATTGAATAAAATAATAAAAAAACTACATACAACATTGATTTTATATAAATAATAGAGGGAGTGGAATTTTTTAAATAAAGACTTAAAAAATATACATTAATAAACAAAATTCATTCTCATGTGAATATATAATAAAAAATATTTTATTATAATAAAAGATTAGACTCCCATTTAATATTTTGTATTATAGGGGTCCTGAATATCGTGATTAATATCAATTCTTTTTCATTATGAGGTAGGTATCTAAAGGTGTCATGTTTTATTTATAAGGACAAGGGTTGAGCTCAAGTTGAAATTTAATCATGGGAATGCATATCATAGGATGATAGTATACATAAAAACAATGTTTTTATAGTATCTATGTATAGTTCTCAGATGGATTGATGCATATGTAAGGATAAATAAATCTGTTACAATTATATAGGGGTTTGATAGCTATTTTATTATTATACAATTTATTGTATATGAGTAGTTAGAGTTAGAGTACCCATTGGTTTTGAAAAGGGAAGAGTTGGCCAATGAATATATCAATGTATTGAAAACACATTCATAATATTTTTTCCACACTTATGAACCATGTGTGACCCATATATTTTAACATTATTAACTATGAATACATGAATAGTTCTATAAAACCCAATAATTCCGTTCTAAGCTATGGTTTCCTGGATACCATTCTGTCAAAGGGATATTTTCTAATCATTTAATTATTCAGATTTATTCCTTAAATTATATATATACCTTTTAAATGAAAATTACTACCAAAACATTCAAATATTATCAAGGTATTAAATCCACACACATGACATACCATGGCTACATATCACATATATCCTCAGGTAGAAACATTTTATGGATATTAGTCACCTTCAGACATTGGCTGACCTCACCCTTGGCTATAGTTTTTCCAACACTGGTGTCGTTATGACCCTATAGCAGTGGGTTAGGTATACACATGTCTATTAGTGACCTAAATCCACATAAATATATTTTATGTGGTTATAAGACAGGGTTAAAGATTATATAGACATGTGATGACATGCCTCATACAATAGATCCTGGTATGAAATATTCAATTACATCTGATATTATATATATATATATATAAATATATATCCTCATATATATTTTTTATAAAATATATAATTGATAATTTATTTAATCAGGTAATATAATCACATAATCTTATAGAACATAATATGGATTTGAAACCAACTTAGTATATTAATTTCCTAATCTATATGAATTCTCAACCTAATATGGCTATGCTCTAAATCATGATCATGTTCACATGAACAATCTTATATAAGGGATTAATCAACAAATTATGATTGTTTATATAGAAAAAAAATATTTCCTATAGCTATATCTGTCATCTACATCATGATAATGTAAATAACCTATATTAACAGTCAGATGACCTATAGATACTGGTACAAAAAAATAACTATATGAAACTATTCATGTATTTTATATTGAAAATTATTTTTTATTCCTTAGTTTTTTCTAGTTTTATATGATAAATATAATTTTAAAATTAAGTGTAAATGATGATAATGTGTTTATCCAGATGACTAAATTTGATATGAACAAATAATTCAATGACCATATCCTTTCTGTTGGGATAACGTGTGAAAGAATAATTTATTTTGAACTCATGGTGTTCCCACTTTTTGTTTTAACATTCATGTTTCTATCATACTATGGGTTGTATTGGGAGGTATTTTGGTCATATGAAGAGTAAAAGTATTATTTATGATCATTTAGATTATATGATTGAATCATTCATGATTCATGTTTCCATTCTGGCCTTATTTTTTTTCTTATTTATTATCCATGTATGGTTATAATAGATTTTCATATTATCTTTGGTGGGTTGTTACAGATGTATATTTTTAAAATATGATCAATGAAGATTCAAAATATTCCACTATTTCTCCAAAGCAGTTCCCTTGACATGTGATTTTATGGATCAATTTTGGTAGATGTTTTCATATTATTTAATATGTATTCTAGAATAATTTTCTTTTGTTTCTATTTATTCATCTATTTCTAATTTTTATACCTATGTATGGAGAACCACCTCCAAATGAACCCTACTAGGGTTTGTTGCTATGATTTGAGTTACTTCAAAATCCCCTTTCAAATATTTTCTGGGGTTATGACATTCTCTATGGGTATTGATCAGATGAATAGTTTGGGAATTACTGTATATATATATAAATGTAAATATAGAAGGAATATAAAAATTAATTACATAATAAAAAAAAATCCATGTAAATTAAATCACACTGAATTAAAAAAACATAATAGAAAATTCTTAAGAGTAAACCTAGATCAACAAAAACTCTTTAATAATCAAATATTTCTAGAAACAACCATATTAACATCCCACTCATTCCTTTTGTGATTTAAATATTATTTATATATATGTATGACCAAACATTTATAAATATTTTGAGCTACCACAAAAAAACTCAATAAAATTTAAATGAAGCACAATAAAAATAAAATGATTAAATACTATATATAATGTCATTAACTAATACTTGTGAACCAAATTTCTTACCCTCAATATATAATCAATGTAAATACGTAACAATGTAACATCTCAAGTAAATATAGAATAATAAATTTTAATGTAAATTAATATTTTTAAATTAAATAATTATTTTACCTTAAATGGGATGCTATGTTCGATAGCGTACCCAATATGCAAAATCAGGTTTCTTTGAAATCATACATTACACACTAATAATATAATATAATTATTTTAAATGGTAGTTAACGCCTAGCTGTTGTATCGGTTGGAATGTATATAACTAAGATAAATATTATTATACATATTTGTTAAATGTTTATACATTTATCCAATACATTTTTGAGGCATACAATGTTAATGAATCTAATTTTAAGAATAATTTTCATTAAAAGGTCGATTTACCGCCTTTTAATAGAAAAACCTTTTAAAATCAAGTTTTTTTCACTCTTATATGTTCTATTAGAAAAAATATAATTCTTATTTATAATTGGGACATCAAAATTTACTTTAGATAATATTTTGGTATTTTTCTGATAAAATTCATTTTATATGAATAATGACAAATACAATTTTTTAATTCAAAAGTGCCTATTTATCTAATTTATTTAAATGGTTATATTATATTATTTATTTTTTTCAAAGTGAAATTAGAATATATTTTTACCATTTAATCTAATGTGTGTCATTTTAAGTAATTTCATTTTGAAATTCGATATAAAGAAGTGTCAATATTTGGATATTTTTTATTTCTTAAAAACACGATATTTGTTTTAACAGCGGGAGTTAATTTTAAATTATTTTCTGCCACTTCTATGTTTTGAATTTGAAAAAATGGATTCCATATTTGTAATTTGCAGGTCTAAGTTGTTTAAATTGGAAACCTTTATTTCTAGACATTTTAAATATTTACTTCAATAAATATTTTATTTACCATGATTAAAGGGAAAACATAATAAATAAGTGTATGATATAATATTATAATAATATTAAATTACCCTAACATTTGTCATAATCCTATTTGATGATACATATCCAACCATGGGATTCCTTGGGTCGAATTTGTTACCCCCTAGAGCCACATGGGAGCAATAATGACACTATATATTAATTAATTTAAAGTAAAGACAAAAATGACATAAACAAATATCATTTAGTGAATCAATTTTTACATGGGGTTATATAAGTTATCCATTAGTAAATAGTTATTCATTGGAAATATAATTTTTTTTAATACATCATGGTATTTTTTTTTAATTTTTTGAAATCAAATAAAATAAATTTTTTATGACACAATAATAATGCAATATTTACCTTATTAATAAATGATTTAATTAAATTAGATAATAAATATTGAAACAATATTCAAATCTAGTCCGATTATTATTTTATCATTTTATTTCAACCATGAGTCATTCTAACTTCGTTGTTAACTATTAGTCGACCTTTTGAAACTGAATATGAGTTTATAATAAATTAATTGTTTCAAACATTCCTAAAGCGCCCCACCTCTCCCTAATAAAATGCTCTCACTTCTAACTCATTCCTTGTAACACCCCGATATTTTATGAAAAATATTCGTTTTAATTTCATTAATATCTTGTTTTTTACACTACACCAAATGGAGCTTGCACAATACGCATCCCTGACTTGGCTTGCATTACACGCAATCACGACCTTCCATGATAGCGTGTGTTGTACGCAATACTGAGTTTCGCTAAAAATGATATTTTATATGAACTACCTGTTACGAATAGTATAAACTAAAATTTGAATTTCATAACATTATTATTCATCTTACACATTTTCTAGAACATGGTATGAGAACAAAATCAATTTTTCGAGTAAAATAAGTATTTTTCAAAAAATGTAGTTTTGCCGCCTTTTGATGGTGCACACACATTAAATCTTTTTTTTGACATCTCTATATTTTAAATTTGAAAAAATTAAATTCTTTTTTGATATCAGGATATAAAAATTTACTTTGGATAAAATTTTCATATTATTCTGATAACTTTCATATTTTAATGAATAGTAAAAACACGGTATATTTTAATTAAAAACAACTTTTTTTATTGCAATAATTTATATGGTTATATTATCTTTTTAATTGGGTTTAAAGTGTAATTAGAATATATTTTTACCATTTTATCCAATGTTGGTCATTGGAATTAATTTCACTTTTAAATTTGATATAAACAAGTATCAATCTTTTGATAGTTATTGTTTCTTAAAAAACATGCTATTTGTTTTGATGACGGGAATTAATTTTTAAATTAATTAATTCCACTTCTATGTTTTGAATTTGTAAAAATAGACATTAATTTTGAATTCAGAATATCAAATAATGCTTAGGCTAAAATTTTGGTATTTTTCTGAAAAACTCCAATTGTCGATGAATAATGAAACCACTTAGTCGTAGTTAAAAACCAACATTTTAATTTAAATGAAATTTTACCACTTTTATGAATTGAATTTAAAAAATCTGAGAGACACGGTTAATATCAAGTACTAAAATGTGGTTCAATGAGATGAAAATAAATTTTTGTGAATAGTAAATTTTTACTTTTATTTACCACAGTTAAAAGTAAATAGGATAATTAAGGGTAAAAAATATATTATTATTACCCTAAAACATCTACTAATTCTATTGGATAAGTGTAATTCGACCAAAAACAACCCTATTAATAAAATATGACCATTTAGGTCCACTTGAATTCGATTAGGACATTTATTATTAATTTATTTAAAGAGGGGTTAAAATGGTTAAAATTAAAGTTTAACAACTAAAAAATTTTAATATAGGTTTATAAAAAAGATAAATTCGACTATAAGTATTCATTATAAAGATAAAAATATTTCATACATAATGGTATTTTTATTATAATTTTTAGACAATACATAGTTTATTTTTTCTATGACACAAAGATGATGCAGTAATTATCTTATTAATGAAATATTGACATAATTGATGTTATAAATACACAAATAAATGTAATTTGATACTTTTTATGAATTTAACTAATTTTATTGGTTAATATGATATGTTAGTTTTGATTTAATTAACTTTTATCTAACTAATAATTTTGTTATGATTTTCACAAAAATCAATTACCAAATAGTGTCAAAATTGACATAAAATAGTTTTTAAAACAAATATTATATTATTAATTGTTATTTTATTCATAAAAATAAATGGTTAGGACAAATGAAATATATATAGTTATATATATTAATAATAAACAACTTGGGGTTCTTTTGGCTTTTTATAGTACGTTTATTAACCTTATAGTGTAAGAAAACAAGAAGACACGGTAAAAGTAAAATTATTTAACTTAAGGTTAAATCTAAATGATAATGTTAAAATAGAAACCTAAACTAGTATAAGTTCTATTTTATCAAGGGATTTTGACCCATACCCTAATTAGAATAGAAATAACTCAATTTTGAGCTATTAAAAACCGAATATGACTTTATAATAATATAATATTTTTAGTTATTCCAAAGGTGCCCCTCTCCTCCCTTAAAAAAGGGCTGCTCCTCCCTCTCTTCCTCACACCATTTTGATCCTTGAAGCTCGGCCAACCTCTGACAATTTCACTTCCTCACTTCCCTAGAGACATCATATAGGTCTTGGTTTTCTTCAAAGACCAATTTTAGTGCCCTAAGAGGAGGTCTCAAAAAGGCGCTTCAAAGACGAGGTAATGTTCGTTACCGATTCTTTCAACTTTATTTATTCTTCTACTTTTTCTTCTTTAGTTGTTTCATTATGTAGTAATAACATCAGTATCACTCATATAATGATATGTTATTATAATTATTAAACAACCCTATTTCACCATCTATCCATCCAACGGAAAACGAAATCACAACGCATGCCTACGTACGGAATACCGTCTCCACACCATGGTGTAATCTATTTTCCACCACCACCATACTTGGATGGGTATAATAGTGTAACTGATGACTATATATGATTATCTTAAAGTGATATTGATTCTGAAATAGTATACATACCCACCAATACAATTCCACGATCATGGAAATGATATCATCGCTCGTGCGTACGTACGGACTACCATCTCCACGAACGCGATGAGATTCATTTTCCATGATTAACCATTCAAGAATGATTATAATGTATATATAATGAATAATAATGAAATATATGACATAATAATTCTAATGGATTTATTTATATATATATGTATGTCATCTATTTAATTTCATTCAATTCAATAAGGAAACGAAAATAGCGTTCATTCTTACGTATGACCTACCGTCTCAATGAACGGTGTATTTCATTCCTTTTATCGATCTATAATATATATGTATATGATGAATATATATTATATATAAATCATTTTTTACATTCTGGAATAATGTAAATCATGATATAAGTAATAATTTCAACAACGACAAGTCGAAACACATACGATAAATGAAATGAATTTACCCAAAATGCTGCTTTTACCTGTAATTTACAAAATAACGGGTAATATAAAGTCCTAAGTGAAACATATATGATTTAATAACAATGAATATGATTATTTAATAAGTCAATGACATTATTTAAATCATTATACAGGAGGTTCAGATCCATATGAAGCATATCGGACCTAAGGTAAGGGATAAATTTGCAAATCTCATTTTTATACGAGATTGTTTATACGTAAGTATTTACTGGGGTTATTGTTATCATCCATGTCCATGTTTTATAAAAGTGTTTTTATGTATGTTAAATGTCCTTTTTACCCATTATGACTTTTAATACATGGTATTTATGTAATCTTTTTTTTATTTACGTTACGAGGTACTTTTTGACTTTTCTGACAAAAGTACGAGAAAAATGTTTTTTTAACTTATACGGAATGAAGGGATTTTTACAGTTTTATACAGCCTTATTTTCATGAAGCTTCCTCCAAAAGATTTTATTTCTATTTTAAACAAAATAGTTTTATTTTAAAATTTCATGATGTTTTGTGAAGAGAAATTGATTTTGATGAAGAAAGGATATTTTCCTCAAGAATTCATTTCAAGTGTTTTATCAAAACCATTTTCCATATAAGATGACATTATTTCATATGTGTATGTTTCAAGTATAAAGTCTCTATGATTTTCATGGTTTCACATTTCTTATTATGAAATGATATCCATTTCTTTTTTATGGATTATGTGATGATGGAATGATGTTTATGAAACCCATTTTATTCGTTGGGTTATTATGAATGATGTATGTTTATTTTGTGGCACATGTATGAATGATTTCATTATGAGATGGGTGGGACCTATATCTCCCTCCAATGAATTGGGTAAAGATTTATATCTCATGAGACAGACATGGCTAGAATGGTAAGTTAATCCGGTTCAGTGTTACAGGACTGAAATGAGGAGTGAACTCGATTTAGAAAAGGACTTTGTCCACTAAGATGATCTAGGCATCAATGCCTTGCCTACTATGGAAATCATAACATTTTCTGAATGTTTTCCACAATAACATGTTTTATTCCCATTATATTTTATCATGATTGATGTTCCATTATGATATATTCCTCACATACTTCCACGATTTATGTCTTTGCTCAAGGTTTTAATGTTTAAAATTTCATGATCAATTTTTTTCTTTCAAATGTTTATGGATTGTTTTATGTTTTCTATGTTTGAACTTACTAAGAATTTGAGCTCACCCTTTTTATGTTTTATTTTCCCCCGAAAATAAAGAAAGGTTTTAGGTACGGAAACAAAAAGGGGAAGATCGTTATGGGATATGTTAAAGATATTTCAACCTGATTAGATGTTTATATTCTGAGTTTCCAAGGACACTAAACTATTACGATCCTTATGTGTATGTTTTTGTTATGTATTAAGTATTCCAAAAAAGTAATGTATTGTCCATGTACGTCATGCTTCGGGTCTCTACAGTTGGTATTAAAGGAAATTTTTATTCAACCTTTGGAAACTAGGATGCAAAAACTTTAGTGAGATCCTAAGAGATATTTCTAAGGTATGTCTAGGGATGTCCCTAAGGTTAAGTATAAATATAGGTTATAGTCCTAGAATTATGGTAGCGATATTAGATTACACCTAAGATGTTAGATATTGAAGTTACTCCCCCTTTATTATGATTTTTTCCTCTCACACTATTCTTTTTGGGTTTTAGAGAATGGCTGGAAACAAGATGATTCACGATAATGGAGGATATGATGGACAATGGAATGATATTCTTTATGAGCAACCAAATGAAATGGGATTTGGAAGTCCAAGCATCATTATTATGCCGAATCAGCAATATCATAATATGATGAATAAACACAAATTTTTAGAGTTTCCTGACTCGGCTAATAAGAGAAAGATGGAGTTTCATGATGATCATAGAGGAAAGAAAGTTCAATTTCCCCTATGTGAATCATGTGGGAAGAGGCATCAAGGAGAATGTTTCAAAGGAACTAGAAGATGATTTGGGTGTGCAAAAGAAGGGAACAAAGACAGTAAGTGCAAAGGAAAAGGTTCAGTTAACACCATGGATGAGGATAATGGTATTTCTAGGACATCAACAATGGTTAAATGTTTTAAATGTGGAATGTACGGGCATTATGAAAACCAATTCCTGAAGGTAAAGTCTCATGAAGAGAATCAGAATGGTCGTATGGGTAGTATTTATACTGATGATGATGACGAGACTACAAATGATATGTGAGATGATAGAATTGTTGAAGCTCGGTCAATGGTTTAAGAAGGTAGTGGAATGATTACATGTTTATCAAGTGTAATGCTGTATAAGTAATCTCATGGTACTATGGAATAAAGAGACATATGGATTGTTACACTATTGTCTTTCCTTATGTTTTGAAAGTGTATGATGAATGGTACCAGTAACCATGAATGGTTATTTAGATATTTTTGTAAAGTAGATTATATGCTCATTATGAAGGGATATGGAGAAAATTAAATGTTTGATAGTATTCATGATCTCATGACTGATATAAGGAGAAGGTTATATCATGGTTTGAGTATATAGAATTTTTGGATTTTGGTATGTGGAAAGTGTTAACTTTTGACAACATTCATGTTTTCACTAAGGTTTAATGGGTATTCATTTTTCCAGAGAATACATGATTAAGGTATTCACATTATTGGAATGTGACCAACAAGATATATGGGGGATAAATAATGGTATTCACATGCTTTGTTGATGAAATTTCATGTAATCATTTTCTTTATACTATGGGCTTGGACCGAAGTATTTTAGATAAATATTGGAATGTATTATATTGGATATAAGTTAGTATTGTTTAAGGATAGAACTTTTTTTGATATTATTGATGGGATGTTACAGTAATGTAGTTTTAGGAAAAGGAAAACCTGCAGGACGGGAAACAACCCATCTCGTCGGACCAGGCTGTGGGAATCGACCCACAACTGAAGTATGATAGGCCTTTATCGCCTACCACAGGCCTACAAGAAGTCCTTGTTTAGTAGAAACTAGTTTTTTTATATTAAGCAGTATTATATATGAATTATAAGTCCATTTTAGGATCCACATATGATTAATCTTACTATATATGTACTTATGTATATTTAATAACATTTTCTAACCTTTTATTTGAGACTGATGGAATGACCCGTCATTCTATCACATGATATGCTAACACTTCATGAATAACAAATTCAACTTCATTTCTTTAAGAGATGAAGTGGAAATTGTTCATGGCACGAAAAACATTTAGATTGTACCAAAATAAAGTAAGTATTTATTCTAATTCAAATTCTTCAACTTTAGGGAAATGATCTTGAAAACCAAAAATGTTGTTCTAGTGCCCTTATATCCGATGAATCAGATGGTACCCTAGATCATCACAAATTTATGGCATTGTGATTTTTGGATTTTTTACAGCCATGTTCTCTACCACTCTCCATCTGAACATGATGGTTAGATTTATCTTACATATCCATATTTTCACCTATGTTCTCCTACGTGGAAACCCTGTGATGAGTTAATTTGGGTAACCGTTATGTTTCATAATTTAGTTTTTAAAGCCAAGTTTTGGTATTCCTTTTTACGATGTGGGTTTCTATTAAAGAAACTTTTGAGTAGTAAACCATTTATAACCCCAACGAATTCCGAGGGCGAAATTCATTTTAAGGGGGGGGGGCATAGAATGTAACACCCTGAGATTTTATGAAAAATATTATTTTTAATTTCATTAATGTCTTCTGTTGTACGCTACACCAAAAGGAGCTTGCACAATACGCATCCCTGACTTGGGTTTCCTTACATGTAATCGCAACCTTCGACGATAGCGTGTGTTGTACGCAATACTGAGTTTCACTAAACAATGATATGTTATATGAACTACCCGTTATTAATAGTATCGACTACATTTTGAATTTTATAAAATTATTATTTATCTTACACATTTTCTAGAACATGGTATGAGAACAAAATCAATTTTTTGAGTAAAATAAGTATTTTTCAAAATATGTAGTTTTGCCGCCTTTTGATGGCGCACCAACTTTAAATTTTGTTTTTGACATGTCTATAAGTTCAATTTGACAAAATAAAATTCTTCTTTGGAATCATGATATAAAAACTTACTTTGGATAAATTTTTCATATTATTCTGATAACTTTCATATTTTAATGAATAGTAAAAACACGATATATTTTAATTAAAAACAACTTTTTTCATCGCAATAATTTATATGGTTGGATTATATTTTTAATTGGGTTTAAATTTTAATTATAATATATTTTTACCATTTAATCCAATGTTGGTCATTGGAATTAATTTCACTTTGAAATTTGATATAAACATGTATCTATCTTTTGAAAGTTATTGTTTCTTAAAAAACACACTATTTGTTTTGATAACGGGTATTAATTTTAAAATTAATTAATTCCACTTCTATGTTTTGAATTTGGAAAATTAGACATCAATTTTGAATTCGGAATAACAAATAATGATTTGGCTGAATTTTTGGTATTTTTCTAAAAAACTGCAATTTTTGATGAATAGTGAAACCACTAAGTGGTAGTTAAAAAACTAACTTTTTCATTTAAATGAAATTTTACAACTTCTGTAAATTTAATTTCAAAAATCGGAGAGACACGGTTAATATGAAGGACTAAAATGTTGTTCAATGAGAAGAATTTTTTTTGGTGAATAGTAACTTTTACTTTTATTTACCACGGTTAAAAGTAAATAGGATAATTAAGGGTAAAAATGATATTATTATTACCCTAAAACATGTAATAATTCTATTGGATAAATGAAATTCGACCAAAAACAACCTTAGGAATAAACTATGACCATTTAGGTCCACTTGGATTAGATTAGGTCATTTATTATTTATTTATTTTAAGAAGGGTTAAAATGGTTAAAATCAATGTTTAATAACTAAAACATTTTTAATATAGGGTTATACATAAGATAAATTCGACTATAAATATTCATTAGAAAGATAAACATATTTCCTATATAATGGTATTTTATTTATAATTTTTAAACATTAAATAATTTAATTTGTTTATGACACAAATATGATGGAGTAATTATCTTATTAATGAAATATTGACATTATTGATGTTATAAATACCCCAATAAATGTAATTTGATACTTTTTATGAATTTCACTAGTTTTCAAGGTTAATATTACATGTTATTTTTTATTTAATTAGCTTTTTTGAACTAATCATTCTGTTATGATTTTCACAAAAATCAATTACCAAATAGTGTCAAAATTGAAATAAAATAGTTTTTAAAACCAATAATATATTATTAATTGTTATTTTAATCCAAAAAATCTACGGTTTGAAACCATGACTGAGATAAGGTTATATATATTAATAATAAACAACTTGGGGATCATTTGGCTTATTATAGAAAGTTTATTAACCTTATATTGTAAGAAAACAAGAAGACATAGTAAAAGTAAAATTATTTAACTTAAGGTTAAATATAAATGATAAGGTTAAAATAGAAACCTAAACTTGTATAAATTCTATTGGATGAGAGGATTTAGACCCATCCCAACATTAACTTAGAAATAACTCAATTTGGATCTACTAAAAACCGAATATGACTTTATAATAAAATAATATTTTTAGTTATTCCAAAGGTGCCCCTCTCCTCCCTTATAAAAGGGCAGCTCCTCTCTCTCTTCCTCACACAATTTTGAGCCTTCAAGAACTGCCAAACACTGCCCATTTTACTTTCTCACATCCATAAAAACATCCTAGAGGTCCTGGTATTCTTCAAAGACCAATTTTAGTGCCCTAAGAGGAGGTCTCAAAGAGGCGCTTCAAAGAAGAGGTAATGTCTGTTACCGATTCTGTCAAGTTTATTTCTTATTCTACTTCTTCTTCATTAGTTTTTTAATTATTAAGTAATAACATTAGTATAACTAATATACTAATATGTTATTATAATTATGAAACAACCCAATTTCACCATCTATCCATCCTATGGAAAACGAAATCACCGTGCGTGCGTACCTACGGAATACCCTCTTCACGCCGTGGTGTAATCTATTTTCCACCACCACATTACATTGATGGGTATAATGGTGTAAATAATTACTATATATTATTATTGAAATGTGATATTGATTCTGAAGTAGTATACATACACTCCAATACAATTCCACGATCATGTAAATGATATCATCGCTCGTGCGTATGTACGGACTACCATCTCCACGAACGCGATGAGATTCATTTTCCCTGATTAACCATTCAAGAATGATTATAAATTATATATAACGAATAATAATGAAATATATGACATAATAATGCTAATGGATTTATGTATATATATATTTATGTCATCTATTTAATTTCATTCAATTCAATAAGGAAACAAAAACAGTGTTCATGCGTACGTATGGCCTACCGTCTCCATGAACGGTGTATTTCATTCCTTTTATCAATCTATAACATATATATGTATATGTTGAATATATATTATATATAAATCCTGTTTTACATTCTGGAATTATGTAAATCATGATATAAGTAATAATATCAAGAAGGACAATTCTAAACACATACGATAAATGAAATGATTTTACCCAAGACACCGCTTTTACCTGGAATTTACAAAAGAATGAGTAATATAAAGTCATAATTGAAACATATATGATATCATAACAATGAACATGATTATTTAATAAGTCAATGACATTATTTATATAATTATACAGGAGTTTCAGATCCGTACGAAGCATATCGGACCTAAGGTAAGGAATAATTTTGCTAATCTCATTTTTAGCTGAGATTGCTTATACGTCAGTATTTACTAGGGATATTGTTATCATCCATGTCCATGTTTTCTAGAAGTGTTTTTATCTATGTTTAATTTCCTTTTACCCATTTTTACTTTTACTACATGTTATTTAAGGAATCTTTATTTTGTTTACGTTACGAGGTACTTTTTGACTTTTCCGACAAAAGTACGAGGAGAATGTTTTTCTTAATTTATACGGAATGAAAGGATTTTTACAGTTTTATATAGGCTTATTTTCATGAAGCTTACTCTAAAAGATTTGATGACTATTTTAAATAAAATCTTTTTATTTTAAAATTTCATGACTTTTTGTGAAAGGAAATTAATTTTGAAGAAGAAAGGATATTTTCCTCAAGAATTCATTTAAAGTGTTTTATCAAAACCATTTTCCATCTAAGATGACATTATTTCATATGTGTATGTTTCAAGTATATAGTCTCTATGATTTACATGGATTCTCTTTTCTTATTATTAAATGATATCCATTTATTTTTTATGGATTATGTGATGATGGAATGATGTTTATGAAACCCATTTTATTCGTTGGGTTATTATGAATGATGTATGTTTATTTTGTGGCACAAGTAAAAATGATTTCATTATGAGATGGGTGGGACCTATATCTCCCTCCAATGCATTGGGTAAAGATTTATATTTCATGATATAGACATGGCTGGAACGGTAATTTAATCCGGTTTAGTGTTACACGACTGAAACGAGGAGTGAACTTGATTCAGAAAGGGACTTTGTCCACTAAGATGGTCTAGGCAGCAATGCCTTGGATACTATAGAAATCATAACATGTGTTTAATGGTTTCCACAATTACATGATTTATTCCCATTATATTTTATCATGATTGATGTTTCATTATGATATATGCCTCACGTACTTCCATGATTTATTTCTTTGATCAAGGTTTTAATGTTTAAGATTTCATGTTCAAGTTTTTGCTTTCAAATGTTTATGGATTGTTTTATGTTCTCTATGATTGCCCTTACTAAGCATTTGAGCTCACCCTTTTTATGTTTTCTTTTCCCCAAGAAATAAAGAAAGTTTTTAGATAAGGAAACAAAATGGGGAAGATCGTTATGGGAGATGTTGAAGATATTTCAACTTGATTTGATGTTTATGTTTTGAGTTTCCAAAGACACTAAACTATTACGATCCTTGTGAGTCTGTTTTTGTTATGTATTTAGTATTCCGCAAAAGTAATGTATTGTCCATGTATGTCAAGATTCAGGTCTCTACATTCCTCAGACTTATCAAGGCATTGGATTTTCCAACGTCTACTCTAATAAAATACCAAGATCACTCTCTTCATCTTAGAAGCCTTAGCTTTGGCAGAAGTCACCTCAAGAAACCCATTTGGTTCAGACCAAGGGGAGTTACTCAATTTAAAGGTAACATCGCCTCTTAAGTTATTTTGTATTATTTTTCTTCTCGAACCCCATAAACACTTTTTATTCATTTATTTTGTAAGAAAATCAGTATAATAAATATACTAGGGTGTTTTTCTGAGAATAATTCGAACTACACTTACACACACCTTCATCTAATGGGTAATGAACATACTGTCTCTATTAATGGAAAACTAACGCCTCGCGAAATGATGATTGTAAAATTTTCTCCTACCGCCTTTTAGGGTGACCATTACGATCTAATTTTGTTTATATATGATATATATTATTTTTATGATTTTATTATTCTTTTTATTTTCCATTTATTTAATACATTTATTATTTCCATTATGTGTAAACGCGATAATTTCATTTGAGGAAGTGGGGACTACCACCCCCTTAAAGTGATATGACTCGTTCATACCACACGTGGTATGTATAAGGGATAGAGTTAATGATATTATATATGATAATATACTGGAATTAAAATATTACTATCTATCATTATGTTTTAAGTCAATTAAAATATGAAATAGAATTAAAACTAGCATCCATGCGTACATACGACTTACCGTCTCTATGAATGGTGCATTTCATTTTTCATCTCCAAATGTTATGTACTATTATAAATATAGGTATATACTGGATATATATGATATATATAATATATAAATCATGAATATCATTTTGGATATAATGATCCTTTGACCACATGAAAAACATGTAATTATAAGAAGTTTATTTTTGACTCAAGTACCAAATATTGACAGAATGACCATTATTAACTTAAATGATTACATAATGTTTATAAAATTGTTATAAGTGATAAAAAAAGAATAATTATCTTGAAAAGGTTCCTAAGAAATTATAAATTTACTTTAGTTTATTATTCAAGAAATTGAAGAAGGAACAGGTTAATTAAAACACAAGGAAAGGGATCTTCTTAACCCAATTTCCATTCATTTGGTTGATCTTATCTTTCTTATTTATGTCGTTCTATAATTTATACACCTCATTATTTTATATGGTTTATAAACCCTTTTTACTTTTATTTAAAAGGAATCTTTTCTCTATGAAGTGTTTTACTAAATGACAGAAAATACATTTCTTTTTAACATATTTGATGACAACGACCTTTCTGCCACTGCAAATATTATTTGATCATTGGCTTCCTTAACAAGGCATAATGTTATTAAATGGTAAATAAATAAGAAATACTATTTTACATATTTTGGTATTGAAAATGGTTTTTTAATTGGATGGATTTTTTCAATGTCTTGAAATTATTTCTTGTGATTGAAAATGAAATGCTATTAGCGAAATGTTTGTATTGGTAATACTTTTGGTGTTATAATTATATTTGACGGGTGGTAACATGATATACTAAATTATGGGTGGTTCTATGATAAAATAGGACACGTGGCTACGTTATAACCTCCAATGCATTGGGTATGGAAGTAGGCCATATGGCTATTCCATTTAGTGATATGTGTGGACGTTGAAAGTATGGTTATTCCATTTATGTATGTTTATGTCCCATGTTACCTTTATATGTCATGTGTTATTTGTATGGATTTTATGGTAATATTTTGGTTACAAAAGGTTTAGCAATGATCTTTTTTTCATTGAATATTATTTACTACTTTATAAAGGTGAAAAGTATTACTTATGATAAATTATTCATAGTTTACTTGTTATTTTGAAAAACTAACAGATTTCCTTGTTTGTGTATCCATTACTGAGATTTCTGTACTCATCCCATGTTTTTGAAATGTTTTTCATAATACATAAGGTAAAATAGGGTAATGTATGGGATCCTGGAAAATTCATGCTATCTGAAACATAGAACTAGACATGACTTTATTTTTCAAAAAGTATATATTTTTTGGGAAAAAATATAAACTGAGTATAAGTATCTATTTTTTCATCTTTTGAGATGTAACAGTTATGACCTAATTATCTAAAATTCTAAACCTAAAAAGATCCTCAATGTGAATTATTAATTTAATTTAATATTATGTAATATTTTAAGTTCGACTCCTTATAAACATGATATAAAAATTAGAGATATATATATGAATGGTATCCAACTACTAATTTTTCACAAAACCTATCAACCTAAACCCTAACATCATATGTCATTCTTCTCCCATCAACTTCATAAATCATATATCAAATCTAATTAAACATATTACAACCACACCATTAGAAAACACTATACATTAGTTCACACACATCCCTACCAAATCATCATCAAATACCTATAAAAACATAGTATGATAGAGATACATCACACCACATGTGAATTCATTCATAACCTATATCAATTACTTCCCATGTAAAAAAAATGAATTAAATATATTCTATTTACTCCAGTTTTTGAGTACCTTCAATATCTATAAGTCTACACAACCATGATATCACAAAAATTTAAAATAGTGATATATTATAACTTGTATGTGTAATTACACAATGTCTTTATCAATCACATCGAGTATTACTATATTTCATGTAATGTATGGAAGTGATATGAGTATATGTTAATTAATAATTCAATTTAGAAATCCACATCCTATATATTGGGAATAAATAATGGAGATAAATCCAAATAAGGGAATGATCGTCCCCTATTGACATGGTTTGAAGAGTGTATGAAATAAAATAACATAATGATAATAGGGAAAGCAACCAGTCTAAGGGAAACTATACTAACTATGACATGGATTAGTCATAACATCCTATATTACATCTTGACATTCTTATCTAATGATTTTATTCATATTCTCATCTTATCTTCATAATTCTTGATTCATTATGCAACTAATAAATTTATAATGAGAAATTACATATCATTTTTTACATACCATCATTAATTAATTTTAATATACTCCACATTAAATGAAAATATTCCATTAAAATATTTATATCAACTCTATATTTCTAATTCCTGTTAACAGTGAATTTATCCAAAATAAACCACGGGTTCTATTTATTAAATTATCAAATTAATTATAACTCATTCCCATTAGTTTTTTTGTAATCCAATTTCATTTCATAAATCAATATATTATGTAACTATGAAAATCATAGATAAAAATGATTATGTAATGTAATGATAAATTTCATGTAGGATGAAAATAAATTCAACATCAATGAAGTAAAAAAACTAACAACTAATAAAGGACCCCAAACCTGACAAAAACCAAGAAAATTCATCTTATACCCCTCACACATCATCCATGGCATCCTTTCATCATTAAAATAAATATTTTTTCACAATATGTGAGATTTTTTATAATACACTCAAATTATTTTAAGTATGCATGGATTCAAAAAAAATCACACCCAAGGATCTATCATATAAATAATATAATGGAATAATATTATAATTTAGCTATAATAATATAAATTGGTAGTCAATAATGATTCTATAATTTATTCAATTTTTTTTAAATAATTTTAGGAGGTATATCATAAAACCTTTAGATGTTGTATTGTAACATGTCCCAGAATTTGTACTAAATTTGATTATTATTTCTCACGTAAAACTGAAATACAACTAGATTAGAAATATTATATATATATATAATGAAAAATATTTATGATATAAAAATAATATAGTAAATAAAAATATATTATTCAAATTGAAATATGTACAAAATATTATTAAATAAACATAATTTTTTAAAAACACCTTTTTCTAATAAAATAAATTTTAATTTATATAATCTTTCATCAAATGAGAGGAAAATTTATAAATTTTATTATATGAATTATTTAAAAAAATATTTTATATTTTTTTATTTTATGATTATTATCTTAAGGTGATTATTTTTGGAATTGTATTAAATTTATTAATATTTTTGTCTACAATGATAAAAATAGTTTTTTAAGAAATTATACATTTAATTAGATTATGAATACTAAAGAAATACATTGATTTTTATTAAAAACATTAATTAAATAATGATATATATAATTTATAAAAAAGTAAATTTTAAAATATTATTCTTACTTTAAAAAACAATGATTAATTTTATAACATAAATAACATTTTATTCTTATTTAATATTAGATTTTTTATCTAAATTAAATATTTTATATAAGTACCTGACCTAAAACATTTCTTATTCTTGATTTAAGTTAATAATTCTCATTGAGAATCTATTCAAGTTTAGAGTTTTAGGGAATTAGGCCATAACTATTACATTACATCTCAAAAATATAATGTAGACACTTCTACTCAGTTTCCATTAATTTCAAAATATAATAACTCTTTGAAAAAAAAGTGTCATGTCTAGTTCCACATTTTAGAATGCATGAATTTTCCTTGATAACATCATTGACCCTATTCATCTCTATGTCCTGTGGAAAACATTTAAAAAATTGTTATGAGCATTGAAAGCTCAGTAAGGGTTATAAAATAAATAAAGAAATCATAAACATACAAAACATAAAGTCTTTTACATACCTCATTAAAAAATTAGATTTATTAATAACAAATACTAATCAAAAATCATAAAAGGTAACTTGTGGCATCCATAACATACTTACATTGTTGATTTCATAGCTACGTAGGGAGTCACATTTGGAATACACATCACAGTATATTACCTAAATCTATTTGGAGAAACATTCATGTTTACCACTGTCACATTAACTAATAAATTTTAGAGCTATCTCTGGATCACCCACCCTAGGTTTACCTTTGAGCCACCCGTATTTGTAAATAATTCCCAAGAACCATAACACATAAAACAAGCATAATGAAAAGATAACATTTCCACATTTAAATCCCAATATATCATTTCAAGATATCGAAATAATCAATTCTTACTCAAAACTATTTTCAATACCAAAATACTAAAAAGGTTAAATATTATTTATTTTCATTTACAAAAACACAATGGCTTGTTAAGGAAGCCAATGATCATATAATACTCAGGGTAGTGAAAAGGTTGTTGTCACAACTTATGTTAAAAAAGAAATTGTTTTTGTTTAGTAAAACGCTTCATAGAAAAAGAATCCCTTTGAATGAAATGAAAAGTCACAGGTGTTTATACAACGTATAAAAAAATGACATTTATTAAAACAAAATTTTCCTCAATGAATGGCGATTGTGAAGAAGTCCCTTACCTCGTGTCTGACCTGACCACTTTGTCCTTTAATATCCTAAATAATAAACTAAAGTAAATTTCTACATTCATAAGAACATTTTTTAAGTTTATCATTATTTTTATATTACTTATTACCATGTTATTAACATTATGTAATCATTTATATTAATAAATTTCATTTTGTTCATATTTGGTACTTGAGTCAAAAATGAACACCATATCTGTACAAGTTGTCCATGTGGTCAATAGTCCATTATCTGCAGAATGATATTCATTTTTTAGATATCATATATATCATATATATAAAGTATATCTATGTATTTATAATAGTACATATCATTTGGAGATAAGAATTGAAGTGCACCATTGATGAAGATGGTAAGCTGTACATACGCATGAATGCTACTTTCATTTCTATTTAATATTTTAGTGGAATGAAAACATAATGATACAATGGTATATTATAATTTTATTATATTATAATATCTAATGTCATTTAATTCATCCTTTATACGTCCCACATATGAAATTAATGGGTCATATCACATTGAGGGGCCGATAGTCCACACTTCCTCAAATGAAATTATCACATTTACCCATTATAAAAATAATAAAGGTAGGATATAAATGTAAAACACAAAAAAATAAAGAAAAAATAATCATAATATATATCATATATAATTATATTTCCATCTTAATGTCCACCATGAGAGGTGGTATGATATAATCAAACAATCATCGTTTCGTGAGGCGTTAGTTTTCCATCCATAGAAACATTATGTTCTTCACCCATTAGATGAAGATGTGTGTATGTTTAGTTCGAATAAACATCATAAAAACATCCTAGTATATTGATGATACTAGTTTTTTTATAAAATAATTGAATAAAATGTGTTTAGGGGTTGGAGATGTAAAATAATAGAAAAGAAGATAAGAGAAACTGTTACCATTATTTTGGGTAACTCTGTTTGGTTTGAACCAAAAGGACTTTTTGAATTGACTTCTTCCTAAGGTAAGGCTTCTCGGTGGAAGATAGAGATCTTGAAAGATTACTATTTTATGGGTTGGATGAGCCATGTGGTTTGAGATGTGTGAGGAATGAGTTAAAAGTGATTTCTTTTTATATGGGGGAGGAGGGGCTCTTTAAGAAAGTGTGAAAATATTATTTTATTATATAAGGATATTCTGTTTCTAAAGGTCCAAAACTAATTAAAGTCAAATATAATATGACTTGTGGTAGAAATAAAATCTTCGAACAAAAATTGGACAGGTTTTGAATATTGTTTTATTATTTAAAATCTTCCTTATTTAAATTATTTATTACTGAGGTAAGTACTGCATCATTATTGTGTCATACATAATTTAATTTACTTGATGTATAAAAATTATAAAAATCTACCATGATATATGAGATATTTTTATAGTTCCAATTAATATTTATATTCAAAAATAAGACTTATATAATCCCATGTAAAAATTTATTTACTAAAATATATTTGTTTTGTCATTTTTGGCTTTACATTATGTCAATTTAAATAAAGTGTCATTATCACTCATAAGTTGGCCAATTGGGTCCTAAAATCAATCCAACGGTGCCCATGGTCAGCTTTTACTAATTCAATAAGGTTAAGACAAGTGTTAAGGTTATTTTATATTATTATAATATTTTTTTACATTGAAATACCCTATTTACCATTAACCACAGTAAATTAAAGTCAAAAGTTACAATTTATCAAAAATTATTTTCATCTTAGTGAACCACATTTTAATTAATAATAACAACCATGTATATTCGATTTTTTAAATTCTACTCACAGAAGAAGTATATATTTTTTTAAAAGAAAAATTCTTTTTTAATCACTAATATGTGGTTTCACTATTCAGTATAAATTGAATTTTCTCAGAAAAATACCAAAAATTAAGCCTAAGCTATATTTGATATTTTGAATTAAAAAATGATATATATTTTAAAAAATAAAAAACCCAGAAGTTTGATTATTTAATTTAAAATTAATTCCCATTGTCAAAACTAAGAGAGTATTTTTAAGAAATAATAACTACCAAATGATTAACACTTATTTATGTCCAATTTCAAAGTGAAATTAATTCTAAAGAACAACATTGGATTAATTATTAAAAATATAATCATTAAAACCAATAAATAATTTAATATATCCATATAAATAAAATAGATTAAAAGGAACATTTTACTTAAAATACAGTATTTCCACAATTCAAAAATATGAATTTTATCATAAAAATACCAAAAATTTGCCCAAAGTAAATTTTGATGTCCTGAATCTAAAAAAGAGTTTTTCTGTGTCAAATAAAACATATAAAAGTTAGAAAAACTATATTTAAAGAGGGTTCTCCATCAATATGTGGTAAATCATCCTTTTAAATAATATTATAGTATGTATGCTTAAAAATAGATTCATACACATTTTAATCCTCTAAATTTAATTGGATAAATATAAAAAAATTAAAAAACATGTATAATCATATTTTAGTTAGTTCTATTCATTTCCTCAAATAAAACGTCTTGTGATAACTACCATTTAAAATAAAAAAAATTATATTATTAACGTGCAACGTAAGATTTCAAAGAAACTCATTGTTGTGTATCAGGTACGCCATCGACCATAGAATCCTATTTAAGGTAAAATTTATATTTAATTCAAAAATATTAAGAAATATGATAATTTTGTATTTCTTTATTTACATTGGATGTTACATCCTTCTGCCCTTTTGGAAATTGTGTCCTCATAATTTTTATTCACTTATCAAATAAGTGGGGGTATTTATCTATTATTGAATTTTCAGATTCCCACATTGCCTCTGCAACAATATGGTTTTTCCAAAAATACTTTACCTACTGAATTACCTTATTCTACAACACTTTATCTCTATAGTCAGGAATATACACCGGTTGTTCCTCATTAGAGAGATTCTCTTCCAACTGAACTACCTCTCAGCTCAAAACATGAGATGGATCTGTCTTATACATTCTCAACATCGAAACATGATAAATATTGTATACATAGGATAAAAATAAGGATAAAGACACTTTTTACAATGTTGATCCAATTTTCTCCAGGATTTTATAAGGTCCAATAAACCTTGGACTAAACTTTCCCTTCATACCAAAACACATCACAGATTTCCAGGGAGAAACTTTGAGAAAGGCATGATCACCTACCTCAAAAGAGAGATCATTCCTCCGGTTATCCTCATATCTGTTCTACCTACTATGAGCTATTATCAGGTTCTTCTAAATCATCTGAACCTTTCCTTCAATCTCTCCTACCAATTCTGTTCCCATCAGCTTTCTTTCACCTACATCATCCCAAGAATTTTTAGTTCGACAACGCTTTGCATATAATGCCTCAAATAGTGCCATCTTTATATAAGAATGAAAACAATTATTATATAAAAATTCAACCAAATAATGATTCTGGTCCCAATTTCACTGGTATTCCAGTGAAAAAGCACGTAGCATATCTTCCAAGTTCTGAATTGTTCGTTCTGACTGCCAACCCAATTGACAATGAAAAGCTATACCAAAATTTAATTCAGTACCCAACTACTTCTGAAGGCCTTTCAAAAAGTTATATGTAATCCTGGGATCATGATCAGATAAAATGTAGAGGGGAACTCCATGGAACCAAACTATCACTTTAACATACAACATATAATATTGATCTAGAGGCAAAGTATCTAGTATAGGAAGGAAATGAAAATATATTGTCAATCGATCAACGATAACCCAGATTTCATTATTACAATATTATGTCTTCAGAAATCCCACAACGAAGTCCATAGATATATTTTCCCATTTCTTCTATGACACCGTTAATGACTGAATCATCCCTTTTGGTAACTGCCTCTCTACTTTAACTGACTGTCAAGTCAAACACTTCATAGTAAAATCATAAATATCTCATTTCATTCAATCCCACCAGTAATACTTCTGATGATCTCTGTACATCTTAGTACTACCAGGATGAACTGAAAATCGGGAACTGTGGGTTTCACATAACAACTCATTATTCAATTTGGAATCACAAGGCACACATAATCTATTTCAAAATATGAAAACACAATCACTATCAATGTTAAAATCAGGAAACTTACCTCTTTGAACCAACTCTGCCTTTTTCTATAACTCATTGTCTTCCATCTGCGCTTTTTTAATTATGTCTGATAGAGGTAATTTCACTAACACCTGAAACAAAAACGAAAAATTTCATGCACCAACAACATCTATGCCAATGTTCATCTAATCAAAAACTAAATATTCTCATTCCAAACGTAACATGGTTAATGTAGCATTACATTTCAAACTCAAAGAATCTGCCACATGATTTTCTTTTCCCAGATGGTAAAGGATCGTGAAATCCTAGTCCTTGAATAATTCCATCCATCTCCTCTGTCCCATGTTCAATACATTTTGAGTGAATATATTCTTTAATATTTTGTGGTCAGTATATATTTCACATTTTACTCCATACAAATGATGCCTTCAAATTTTTAACGCAAAAACAACAACAGCTATTTAAAAATCATTTATAGGGTAATTTAACTCATGATATTTCAGTTGAAGTGAAGCATAAGAAATTACCTAAGCTTTCTTCATAAAGACACATCCAATTCCATTCATTGAAGCATCACTGTAGATAACAAACACACCCTTTATGGAACGTTGTGCCAAAACTGGAGCATTCAACAATTTATATTTTAATTCCTAAAAACAATCTTCATATTCTTTTTTCCAAATGAACATAACACCTTTTCAAGTTAACTTAGATAATGGGCTAGATAACCCTAAAAAATTTTCAACAAACATCAGGTAATACCCTGCCAAACCACGAAAACTAAAAATCATAGTTATATTTTTGGGTCCTGGCCAATATTCAATATCTTTTGTTTTAGTAGGATCAATAGTTATGAAATTTTTTTAAACCAAGTGTCCAAGGAATGAAATTTTTTATAACCCAAAGTCACACTTTCTGAATTTTCCATTCAATTTATTTTATTTTAAGGTTTGCAAGACAATAATTAAATGACTTTTATGTAATTTTTTACATTTTTAATAAAACAAAATATCATTAATGAACACAGCCACAAACTTATCCAAGATCGCATGTAATATTCTATTCATAAGATCCATTAATACAACAGGTTCATTGGTTAACCCAAAAAGGCATAAATAATAATTTATAATGCCCCTATCTAGTAGGAAACATAGTCTTCAGAATATCTTCTTGGTTTACTTTCAACGGATTCTACCCTGACCTCAAATCAATCTTCAAAAAATACTGACCTCTATAGAACTGATCAAACATATCGTTGATATGAGGCAATGGATACTTCTTCATAATAGTTTTGTTATCCAATGATCTATAATCAATGAAAAGTATCATTGAACCATATTTCCTTTTAAAAAATAAGACAGGAACCCCCCCATGGTGTTGTTCTCGATCGAATGAAACCTTTATCAAATAACTCCTGAAAATGCATCTTTAACTCTAAAAGTTCAATTTGAGCCATTTGATAAGGGGGTTTTGAAATTGTATTAGCTCAGGAACTAAGTTAATAGTAAATTAATCTTCATGATCAGCTTTAATAATAGGCAACTCATCAGAAAAAACATCATGTTACTAATTTACCATTGGCACATAATTAATCTCAACATGTCCTTTATTTTCAACGATATTTGCAAGGTAACATTAATATCAATATTTTACTAGTTTCCAAATTTTTTAATATGTTATCAAATGAAATTGTTAATTCTTGTACTCAGCCTAAAAATATTTTTGAAAATAATCCACTTTAGCTCTGCATCCTATCTTAGCATCACAAATAGAAAGCCAATATATTCCAAAAATAACATCAAACTCTACAAGAGGCAAAACAATAAGATTTTCCCATAGATTCTTCCGACACACAAGGACATGAAGGTTATTAGGTTTTATTTTTTGTCTCAAAATTTCCTTTGAGTGTTTTTACCATAAGTTTTGTATTCGAATCTTGAGATGGAATTCCAAATTTACTAGAAAACTTCTCAGAAATAAATGAGTGTGTAGACCCAGAATCAAAAAACACATTGGAAAAATCTTAACTAAAAAATAGTGTACCTAATACTACTTCATTCGATGTACCAACATATGTGGAAGTACATGCAATGGATTTCACCACCCCATTCTACTTGTAATTTAGCAACTTTCCCTCTGTTTAGTTCCTCATTGGACACTCATATTCATAATGTCCCATTTCATTCCACTTAAAACTTTTTTCTAACAGTAAATAATATTTTTCCTTACCATTACCTTGGTATTTTTTATTGAAATTATGCGCCTTATGTCCCATTTTACCACATCGGTAGCACTTAACAGAATTAAAAAGTCACTCCCCAAAATGATTTTTACAACAATTTTCACAAATTGAAAACTTGAGTTTCATACCATCAGTCTTTTTGGAAGTGTTCTTCCATTTTCCTGGAAACCTCGACCTCTTATTATTTTGATTGTCAAAAAACACCTGATCATATAAAAACTCCATTTTCACCTTCTTTGCACAAAAAAACAAGTTTTTCATAACTATTGAACTCACAAGAAGCTAATGACCATTGATACATTGTCTTTAATCTTGTGTAAAAATGGTTGATTTTACAATCAATATCTAGTATAAAATTTGGAGAATACCTTTCCAGTCGAGTGAATTTTGCTTCATAAGTAGCCAGTGAGTCATCCTTCTTCCTCAATTCTTGGAATTTATTTTCCATCCTAAGACGAACCACCATAGGAGAATATTTCTCATGAAACATACCATTGAATTCATTCCAATAAAGAGCATCAATATCCTCACTATCCATGATATTTTTCACCATTGTTCACCACATATCAGCTTCACCTTCAAAACGATAAATATCAAGACTAAACATTTGGTGTTCTGAACCCCCCATAACATCAAAAACCTTCTACTGTGCTTTAATCTACCCTTATTTAAGAACATGGACTAATGTTACTCTGAGAGATGGGGGATGTGGCGCCATAAAATGATCCACTACTGACATGTTCCTAGGTGGTTTATGTAGCTGATATCATTCTTAGATACCACCACCACTTATAGACTGATTCAACTATGCCATCACTAAAACAGATGGTTAAGTTCTAATTCCAACCATCTCAGGTTTCCTATTTGGTTGGTTGTCTTCCTATTAATATCATCCAAACATAGATTCCCTATTTCCTTTGTGGAAAACCATTCTGAACACAAAAATATCTTAGTTAAATCAACATGGTAATATTTAAATTCTATATCATTTAAATAATACAATAAATTAATTTATGGACTTTAATTTATCAATATATTAAATTTTAATGTTATGTAGACCGACCTATGATACCGGCTATATGTACCCAGCCATGAACACTACATATTCTTGAATTAAGTTAATAATTCACATTGAGGATCTTTCTAGGTTTATATTTTTAGAGAATTAGGCCATAACTACTACATTACATCACAAAAATACAAAATAGACCCGTCTACTTAGTTTTCATTTTTTTCACAAAATAAAAACTCTTTGAAAAAAACATTTCAAGGCTAATTCCATGTTTTAGACATCGTGACATTTCCTTGATCACAACCTTGACACCATTCATCTCTAAGTCCTGTGAAATACATTTCAAAACATGGGATGCGCATAAAAAGCTCAATAAGGGTTATAAAATGATGAACAAAATCATAAACATACAAAACATAAAATATTTTACATACCTCATGAAAACATACGCTCTATGAATAACCAATGTTATCACAAATCATAACAGATAATTGTGGAATCCATAAAAAACATTCGTTGTAGATTTCATAGCTACGAATGGAGTTACATTTGTAATACCCATCATAGTATATTCCCTAATTTCTTAGGAGAAACATTCAAATTTACCTCCTCCATGTTACCAAATTCATTGTAGATCTATCTTGGGCTCACTCTCCCTAGGTTTATTAGGGAACCACCTATATACATAAGCAATTCCCAAGAACTATAACACCTAATAAAAACATATTATAATGATAACATTTCCACATTTCAATAACAATATATTATTTAATGATAATAAAATAATCAATTATTTCTCAAAACCATTTTAAATATAAAAATACGTAAAAGGGTATATATTATATATTTTCCTTTAAAAAAATCTACGGATAGTTAAGGAAGAAAAAGATCCAATAATACTCACAGTGGCGGAAAGGTATCGTTGTCATTGCTTACGTTAAAAAGAAATATAATTTTTTTTATTCAGTAAATCACTTCATAGAAAATGATTCCCTTTGAATTAAATGAAATTTCAAAGGTGTTTATACAGAATATAAAATAATGTCGTGTATTATAACAAAATATACCTCAATGAATGGAGATTGAGACGAGTCCCTTACCTCGGGTCCGAATTGACCATTTTGTCCTTTAATTTCCTGAATTATGAACTAAAGATAATTTAAATTTCCTTAAGATCCTTTTTCAATTTTATTATTCTTTTTTATCACTTATTACCATGTTATACAAACTATTAAATCATTTAAGTTAATAACAATCATTTTGTAGATATTTGGTACTTGAGTAAAAAATGAACAACTTATATTTACAAGTTGTCCATGTGGTTAATAGTGCATTATTTAAAAAATGATATTCATTATTTAGATATAATATATATCATATATATCTATTTTATATATATTTTTTGTAGTAGTACATGTCATTTAGATATGAGAAATGAAATTCACCGTTCTTGGAGACGGTAAGTCACACGTATGCATGAAAGCTACTTTCATTTCTATTCAGTATTTTAATGGAATGAAAAAACTATGATACATAATTATATTATAATTTAGGTATAATATCATATATAATATCATTAATTCATCCATTATATGTTCCACATATTACATTAACGAGTCATATCACTTTGAGGGGGCAGTAGTCCGCACTTTCTCAAATGAAATTATCGAGTTTACCTGTTATGGAATCCAAAAGGTTGGAAATAAATGTAAAATAATAATAATAATGAAAAATAAATATAATATATATTATATATAAATATAATTCCTTCTTAATGGCCACCATGAGAGATGGTAGGAGGTAATCGAACAATCATCGTTTCTTGCGGTGTTGGATTGCCATCCACAGAAACATTATGTTCTTCACCAATTAGATGGATTTGTGTGTAAGTTTAGATATAATACATTTCATAAAAACATCCTAGTATATTTATGATACTAATGGTATTATAAATGTAATGAATAAAATCAGGATAGGGGTTGGATAAGCAAAATAAAATAAAATAAGTTGTGAAAAACTGTTACATTTAATTTGGGTAACTCCCTTTGGATTGAACCAAAAGGACTTCTTGAAGTGACTTCAGCCTATGCTAAGGCTTCTAGGTGAAAGATATGGATCATGAGAGATTATTTAGGTTGGATTTGGATGAGACAATGGGCTTGAGAGGTGCGAGGAATGAGTTAGAAGTGAGATCTTTTTCTAAGGAGGAGGAGGGGATCTTTAGAAATGTCAGAAAATATTATTTTATTATATAATGATATTCGGTTTTTAAAGGTCCAAAACAAATTGAAGACGAATATAAGAAGAATAATGGTCGAAATAAAATCTTCCAATATTAATTGGACATTTTTTGGATGGTTTTTAATATTTATAATCGTATTTATTTAAATTATTTATTAATGAGGTAAATACTGCATCATTATTTATTTATAAATAATTTAAATTATTTGATGTCTAATAATTATTAAAAAATACCATGATTTAGGAAATATTTTTATGTTTCCCATGAATATTTAATGTCTAAAATATGACTTATATTACTCCATGTAAATTTTTTTTTACTAAAAGATATTTTTTAATGTCATTTTTTTTCTTTACTTTATGTTAAATAAAATAAATTGTCATTGTTACTTATAAGTGGCTCCATGGGGTACCAAAATAGTCCCAAGGATTCCAATGGTTTTCCATTATTCATAAAATAATTTTAGGATAATTGTTAAGGTAATTTTGAATTATTATAATATTCTTTTTTCCTTCAATTACCCTATTTACCTTTAATTGTGATAAATAAAAGTCAAAAGTTACTATTCAGAAAAAAAAATATTTTCATCTTATTAAAGAAATTTATACTTTCTGATAACAACCATGTATGTCATATTTTCAAAATTCAATTCATAGAAGTGGTAAAATTTAATTAAATGAAAAAGACATTTTTTTAACTACTACTAAATGGTTTCACTATTCATCAAAAATTGATGTTTTTTAGATAAATACAAAAAAATTAAGCCTAAGATATATTTGAAATTCTGAAAACAATTTTTTTTTATTTTTACAAAGTTCAAAATATTTAATATGCAATATCAATTTGAAATTACTTCCCTTTGTCAAAACTAATATCATATTTTTAAGAAATAATAACTATCAAACGTTTGACACTTGTTTATGTCCAATTTCAATGTGAAATTAATTTCAATGACCAAAATTGGATTAATTAGTAAAAATATAATAATTAAACCCAATTAAAAAGATAATACATCCATATTAATAAATTAGATTAAAAGGCTACGTTGAATTAAATTATTGTTTTTTTCACAATTCATAAAAAAATAAATGTTATCATAAAATTTCCAAAAATTTACCCAAAGTAAATTTTGATGTCCCAAATCTAAAAAATTATTTTAATTTGTCAAATAGAACATATAAAAGTAACCAAAACAATATTTAAATATTTTTCTCTATCAAAAGACAATAAATCAAACATTTAAATAATATTAGATTCATTCACATTTTAAGCCTCTAAATTTTATTGGAAAAAAGTAAAAACATTGAACAATCATGTATAATCATATTGTATTTAGTAATTTTAATTCCCTCCAATACAATGGCTGGGAGTTAACTTCCATTTATAATAATAATATTATATTATTAGTGTGTAACGTAAGATTTCAAAGAAACTCATTGTTGCCTATCAGGTATGCCATCGAATATAGCAACCCCTTTAAGGTAAAACTAATATTTAATTCACAAATATTAATAATTATGAAAATGTCATATTTCTTTATTTTCATGGGATGTTACATTTTAGCTATTAAATTCGAGTTTATATTTCATTAATACCCATAAATAATTTTTATTGTAGACTAATTAATTTTATGTATGTGAAAAAAATTGATAATTTTCACATATAGAAAAATTGTCATGTTAATAAATAATTTTAATAATTAAATTTCTTATTCATTTGAGGAATTTATTCTAAATTAACATTTAATAACATTATAAATTTTATTCAACAATTGTGGTTTATAATATTAATTTAACTTGTTAAAAATATATTATAATTTAATTTTTAATTATATTCATTAAATATAATTACGATTCTTAAAAAATTATTAACAATGATAATGTACATTAGGTTAAATGTTAAACCTTTAAAAATTATAATCCATAAATCTTTCTATAATATATCTAAAATATAAAATGAATAAAATTCAAGGACGAATAACTTTATCAACATAATATTGTACTATTTTTAAAACTTTTACCTAATAATAGAAACACCCAATTATTAAAAATAAATGTGCATTCTAAATATTACCATTTTTAGAAAATATATTTAGGGACACTTCCACATGATATTAATTCAAACAACTTCATTAAACATCACAATTTTATCACAATGGAAACCAATAACATGTTTTTATGACAAATCACGAAATTATTTATCTGAATATATTCATTTATAAGGATATATTTAAGAGAATTTTCAAGTCTACAATGCGGTAAGACTATCTTTGATGATGTCAGAATACTACGTATGGTTTTTAAAATAACATTTTCAAATATATGACAAATGTTTTAATATTTTCACAGTTAATTATTATATATTTTTTGTTCACTAACACATTTTATATAAGAATAATTAATATATTTTATCTAATGATATTTGAATTTCAATTTCCTGGTTTCCCATTACAATTACATTACCTATACTATATATTTTTTTTTGGGAAAAAATGCTCATTGATTGAGTGATTATCCTTCTTTCTGAAGCTATTTTATATATGTATGAAGAATTATTATATATTACATTTTTTTTATATTTTTTATTTTCTTACCAAGGATTTATATTTCTAATACAGTAACCCCCTTGTAATTATTTTCTTTTTTCATCAATTATTACATCTGTAAGATAATTAGGTAAATCAAATTTCATTTATTTGAATAGAAATATTAATCCTTGATAATTATTGGTTCATGTTTGATAAATTCATTTCTTTAATATTTACTAGAATATTTATTTTTTTCTTTATGTGTTGTCGTTATGGTTTTAAATAAATGATTCTTTCTAGATAAATTCTCTTCTATAAGAATAAGAATCATATAATGAAGAAATATAATATGTCTAAAAAATGGGATTTTATCTTTTTCTATTATCATTATTCTAAAAAAATTATTCATTACATATTTTTAAATCCAATTGTGTTCCTACTCAAGTTAATATCTTATTTTCAATTATCAATTTTAATATAATTAGAAATTTACACTTTTTAAAATTTGGACTTTCTAAAAATGCTTTTAAAAATATTAAATTTAGTTTTCAACCTTTCAGAATAAAACTTTTTATCATAAAATAATTTTTTTATAACCATAATGTAATTTTGATGAGCAATTATTAATGTCCCTTATATAAAGATAATTATTTTTAAATATTTTATATCACATTTTGAAACAATTATATGATTTCAAGTGGTTTTTACAGATATTTATTTTAATATATTTATTTTGAAAATTCTATCATCTCATATTCTAATTGGTACCTTTTGGAATGTTGTTTTTCATTATTAATGTAACATTATAGTTATTGAAAAAAAATACATTTTCTATAAAAAAATACTCTGAATTTTATTTTATTTTCCCCATTGTATATCAATGATATCATTTTTCAAAAATAAAGATTATTGATTTAGACTCTAAATACCCTTTAATTCACCAAATTTTAATACATCATGGGGTATATATTTGAGATACCATTGAAAAATGTTATGAATCCCATAATTAGATCCATTGGGTTATTTATAATATGATGACTTGTTATTTATATTTTGAACACATTTGTATAGTTGATAGAATGTTGGGGACATATATAACCCTTTAATAAATTTGTTAATGTTTTATAAAGCATGAGATAATAATTTTTAACATGGTGATGATTCATATTATCAATGCTCAAAAGAATAAATGTGGAAATAATTAATATTATCTATATTTATAAGATTTACTTTCAACTTCATTCATATTATCTATCATCACATTATTGATCATGAATAGGACTTTTGTTAGATGTAATTATATGATTGTGTGTGAATATGATTGTGACCAGATATATTCACAATATTTAACTTCAACATGATAGAGATTAGTTGGGTTTATATTATTATGTTTGATAATGATGTGAGATAGAAATTTCATAATATTGAGATAGAACATGGTTAAAATTCAATATTTTAAGAACATTAATATTGAAATTAATGCATTTATCTATATTTAAAATTACATCATTGCTAATAATTTTTCATATGAAATATTTCTTTGTTTTATGCATGTAATAATTTTAATGGGATCCAGTTTGTCGTCAAATTTTCCAAAACACTTTTCAAATGTAATATGTTTTCATAGTTTAGATAAAAAATACCCTTAACAAGGATTTTCTAAAAATGATACTTTTCCATGTTATTTTTAATATTATATATCTCCATTATATAAGGTTCCAAATATTCATGTTATATACCATTTTATGAAACAATAACGAGTCTATGTAATAACATCCGTTATAACCCAACCCGTTCTTACTATTATATTCCCCTTTAATATTATATTATTATACCTTTTGATATGTAAATTTTGAGGTCATGTATAGTTTGATTAACGAAAAACTATCACATGAATAATTAAATCATATAAATAATTACCTGATCCTTAATGACACTGAGTCATCTATTAAATAGATTGGGTATTTAATGATAGATTAAATTTTTTACTAATTTTTATAATGTAATGTAATTATATATTTTTCTTGGGTAACAACCATATGTTAATGATAATGGAATAGTTATTTTATAGGATTAGGTTTTTTATTTTGGTGAAAAAAATTATAGTGATTTAGGGACATCTTAAGGATATATTTATTCGATATATCTAATGACTTCATGACATCCAAGAGATTTGTTTATGTTGATATTTTTTGGTTTCCTAGAAATAATGTCCCAGTATTTATATTAGAATTTGGATACATCTATGTCACATATAAACACACTGGTAGTCACAATGTAAATGGATAGTTGAGTATCAAATCAGTCATTAATATGGGGAACGAGGAGTGTGAAAAAGATTTTACTCCTTTATTGACACTCCCATTTAATGTTAGTTGGTTAATCAAAGACCCTTTACAATAAATTATAAATGATTTATTACATTAGGACTTTGGGGGATCTATATATAATATAATGTTGATTTAGTAGAGTGTGGTTTTAGTATATCTACAATACAACGTATTAATTTAAAAAATAAAATCATTTTGAGGGGAAATTTCATATCTTATAGTAATTCAAAAATATTTTAATGTTGATTTTGCAGGATTATATCCTTTTATATTTTTTATTAGTTTCAAATCAATATTAACTTTATAAAAATTATTTTATGTGAAAGTACGATGATTGCGAAAATGGTTAAATATTTGAGATACAACCCAGTATTGGAAATTTATTGATTTTGATCACATGACTAACTCATGATATACATAATAACTAAAATCAGTAAAAACAATAGAATGTTCCAACCAAGATAATGATGCTTTTTTAGATATTTAAAAGATATTTTTTATATTATGGAATACATATTATACTTCATACATGTATATTATATGTGAAGAATATAATATAAGGTAATGTCACAGTGAAAGTTGTAGTAGTATCATGTATAGTTGGATATGAAATAGATCTTATGAATATTCAGTTGTGATAAGAAAATGACCAATGAAATGGATATGAATTATATTTGATGCCACATATATCAATAGTTTAGAAAATATAAAAAATTATAGAATAACCCAATGGATGAAAATGATAATAAACATAACAATTTACATAAATTAATGATTCAAGGGAAATCCAATGTTTTCTGAACTAAGGAATTAATGTCATTATAATTAATTGTAATAGGTAAAATCAACCTATTCTATAGGCATGTGTATATCCAAATATATATTTTTTCATCTTAGTAGGAATAAAAATTTTAATAAGAGAATTAAATAAAAACCCCAATGATTTTATTTTGTAAGAAAAAGTAATATTAAGTATTTTATGAAAATTGGATGTTTATGGAATATGATTTATGAATGTTTTATTGTCTATTATTTAGATGAAGAAATTTTTATTTTAGAAATGTAATATCTATCTCAAAAAAGAATCAATAGTAATATAATATTTGGAAAATGAAAATATAGATTTGATACCAATCCATAATAGTGTATTAATTTATGTAAGTGTATTAGATGTTGTGGAAAACTAGTTCTTTAATAGTTGTTGTGATACCCAGTCATTAAGGATGATTAGATAAAATTATTAGGAAAAATATTTAATTGGAAAAAAATCTATTTCAAATTTTTTATGTCACTATAAAGAATATACCACGTGGCATTGAAATCTCCTTGATACCATTATTTAGATTCACTAGTTAGATATGTTTAAAATATCAAAAAGATATAATTTATTTTTGTAAGGGATAATGTATGTCCTTGATAATTTTTTTATTTATATTTTTAAAATTAATACATTGATCGATAGATTATTTCCTAAGAAAAATAGAATTAAAATGATACAAAAATGATTCAAAATATACTATAATTAAAATTTAAGAATAATATATCATCAAGTAAATAAAATTATTTTAAAAAATTATAAATTCTAATATATTAGTATTAAAAAGACTAATTTTTTTAAAAGGATTTTTTATAATAAAACTGGTTTATTTTTATATGTTGAATTTTCATTTAAATAATAAATTTATAGAGTCTATAATTTTTTTTGGTATAATTGATATAATATTTTATGTGTTTTTGTAAAAAAATTTTTAGGCTGAGTTACTGGGGTTTTTTCATAAATAATTAATATTTATGTTGATATTGTAAAAATACACTCCAAAAATATAGATTTTATTACTTTATAAATATTTTATAATGACCTAAAGGATTATAAGTCCTTAGAATTAATTGAATATAAATTTAAAAAATAATTTTTTTGTTTAAATATTAATTTAGTGTTTTTTAAACCTATGTTTATTTTATAAAATGAGTAACATTATATAAAAATTTACTAAAATATTTTAGTATCCTCATTAAATGAAAAATTTTATTATAAAATTGTTTAACTTCTTTCATTGAAATTCAAAAGATTATTTTTTTCATAATAATACCATTATTTTCCATGGATGAAAATTTTAATTTTAATTATAATATACTGGTTAATTTTAGTCATCAAAACACCCTTTTTCTAAATACTAATTTCTGTGTTATATGTTTCTATTCTAAATATTTAAATTTATCATCCAATGAATTTTGATTTAATAACTTGTTTTAAAAATTTTAAATCTGCTTGTTTAATTTATTTAATAAGTTGATCAGTAATTTTTATCATAAAAACTAAATAGAAGTGTGATATTTTTTACCTTGTATAAAATTTAATATGGATCATATTATAAATGTAATGAAAAAGACATACAACCCTCTTTTGCCTTTAAAATGAGGGGTGAAGAGGGTTCTATAACAAATAACTATATACACTTCATATTTCCAATTTATCAATCATCCAAAAAATTTAGGATACTGACCATTCATGAGATGTTTAGTGCTTGTTATTAGTTTCTCTTTTGACTTATTTTGGGTGTACCATTGTTGGGTTTTTATTTTTACTTGTTTTTGGAGAATTTAGAGAAACATAGAAGACCAATGGGTTGTTCTTAGTATGTATAATATTAGGGATGATTGTGTGTCTTGCATCAATAATTCATGCACCCTGTTTTTTGTGAGACACGATGTGGCACACAGTTGGCGTAGTGTTTCGGAAAACCATACAACCACCCTCCCAAACATTATATCCTCAAACAAAGGGTGTTTTATTATTTTCTACAGAGTTTGTCAAACCATGAAGATTTTATTAGAAAACATTCACCCCTTAAATAACAGCATATAATTGAGGAACATTGTTTAGAAAATGGTGCCGTTTCCCAGGAAACCATTAAAGAAAGATTTAATTCATGGATTTTTTCTAAAAAAAATCCCAAACACTAATATTTTAATGCATATTCACCCCCATTTTCACTAAACCCATTTTATTGATTTTTGTTACTCAATAAAAGTTTGTAAATCTCCTCAAAACCCTTTCATGGAGAATTCAATTTTCGGTTGAAGGATTAGCTATTAGTTGGTATGATATTTCTTCCCTGACTAGTATCCTATCTCTATTATCTTTATATCCTTATGATGAAGAACTATTTTTCCCTTGTCAGAAATTCATTAGATATCTGTTTTTGTATATGATAATCCATTGGACCTTGATCATAGGTATTGGTATTAGATATTCTATATCATTATGGGAATAATTGATCCATGTCAATTTGGGGATATTGGTTTGGTGAACATATATAAATGACCTTGAGTTATGAATTCTTATTATAAAGCCCCATCCAAAAACATTACATAGTATTGATTTAAGTCATGAATTCACAGTGAGGATCATTTCAGAAAAAGAGTTTTAGAGAATTGGGCTATAACTACAACATTACGTTTCAAAAATTACCAAGTAGACAATTCTACTCAATTTCAATTTTTTCCTAAAATAAAAAATATAAAAAAAAGAAACATTTCCAGTTTAATGTTTTAGGCATCATGACCTTTCTATGTTCCCATCCTTGACCATATTCATCATTATGTCCTGTGAGAAACATTTCAAAACATGGGATGAGAATAAAAATCATAGTAATGATTATAAAACAATGAAAGAAAACATTATTCCATCAGTACATACAAGTCAATGAAATAATAATTCTAAATCATTAACATACCACATAAGATAATAGAATTTTTGTATAACACATTGTAATAAAAAATCATAAGGTTAACTTGTGGAATCAATATTAATCATTCAGTGTAGCTTCCACAACTTCAAAGGGAGTTATGTTTGGAATACCCATCATAGTATATTACTTAAATCTCATAGGAGAAACAAAAAAATTTACCTCAATCACGTTACACAATGTATTGGAGATCTATCTTGGGCTCACATGCCCTAGGATTATCATGGAACCCTAATTATATGTAAACTATTCCCAAGAACCATAACATATTCACGACACATAAAACAAACATAATGAATAGATGATATATCCACATTTTAACCACAATATTTTATTCGAATATATTTAATAATAAATCCATTCTATAAACCATTTTCAATTCAAATATACCTTAAAGGATTATATGGTATTTATTATTTTTCTTAAACACCGCAGCATTTAGAAGAAGCCAAGTTACAAATACTGCTCACAGTGGCAGAAAGGTCATGGCCACCACGTACGATAAAAAAACATCCCCCTTTTCATTTAGTAAAATGTAACGTAGAAAAATATTACATTTAAATTAAATGAAAATACAAAGGGGTTTATACACCGTATAAAAGAAAGTCATGTAGAAATCAAAATATGCCTCAATGAAAGGATATTGAGATGTAGTCCCACAAAATGATCATTTTGTAAATTAATTAGATAAAATATATGTATTCAATGTAAGTACAAATAAATCAACTGTAAAGACCCAGAACTTCCTTGGAAATTTTTTTCATAAAAACAAGGGAATTTTGCGAGTCCTTGAAATTTGATGGCGCATGATTCCGAGGCCCGATATGCATGTAATCAATTTCGGATGTTTTGTTCAGGTACGTTCAGTAAATGTATGAGAGGGTTTTTATAACTTTTTAATCAATGCATAGAATTGAAAACCAAGGGCACCGTTGAACTCGCAGCGCCAATTTTTGGTTAAGAAGACTTTCACCTCGATGACAGTTGGTTGAGAATAAATGTTAGTTTTTGGGGTTTTAGTTAATGAATTATGAAAATAATGTTGTGTAGCTATATTTTTATTTTTTGGTTAAAACCTCCACTTGGAAGTTGGAAGATGGACGTGTGGGGACCACATGACCATAACCTTCCATGAGAGGTTAGGGTAGTGGGGCCCACCTTAACCTAACAACCCACTAGAGGTTATGAAGTGGGGACCACCTGAGACTAAACCCCCCTAATAATGGTGGGAGAGGAAAACCTCTCAACTCCCCTCATTAATGAGGGAGAGTATCTCCACCTCGCTTCTTTAATGAGTCAAATCCTCCTCTTTAATTTATTGTGACAACCTCGTGAATTAATTAAGTGGGGTCAACTTAATTTATTCACCCTTTTTGAATACTTATGGAAATGATAGATTTTATAATATATTACCCTGGAATCCTATGCTTTTGGTTGAAAAAAGATGGAAAAGGAGGATTATAGCTTTTGAGAGAAAATATATCGCCAACAACGAACAAAAAACGCTCCTAAAGAATAACACCTTCGAATACGATGAACGACCTCCTTCGACCTTCATCCACGTTCTCTTGCCAGTGTGGGATGTCTTCGATAGACCTTCCCTCCACATCGTTATCAACAAACCGATGAACATGCTCGGGATTGAATGTGGGCGGCAGACGCGATGAACGACAACAACTCCGTCTTCTTCCCCGCGACTTCGTCGATGAACAAGGATCAAGGCAGGGGTTTGTTTTCATTTTAATGATTTCCATGATTTTTCTTTTCCGGATTGGGAAAGAATCATTGTGGAGGCTTTAGAATTTGAATTTCATTGTTCTCCATTCCTGATGGACCGATTTCTATCATCCTAAACACAAAGGGTGAGGGCCAAACATACATTGCCTGACTCCCTCCGCCGATCTCTTTTTTGATGTTCTTCGACATGGCGACATAACGAAGTGGAAATGAAGGAAAAAGGCCCCGACCATGTAACTTGCAGTCGTCGTGACCTGCACCACCTTCTGGCTTTGCCTTCCGCCGGCCGAACAAATCCGAGCCACTCCACGCCCTAGCCAAACCAGCATTAGCCACACCACGCCCTGGTCGGGCCACCTTGGTCACACCCTCCGTCCGACCGAACCGGCCCCGAACACCACGTCCACCTACAGAACCGGCTCCACCACTACGAGTTGAACCACGACACCCTCCCGGCCACCTGCGCCTCATGACCTATCACGCCTCTCTGCCTGCCATGCCTCCCTTTCGCCCGCATCGCCTGGCCGCCCGCACACTCCCGACCGCCCGTGCCTCCTGGTCACCCTGAACCTCCTAGCTGCCACCGACCTCCCGTGTGCCCCATCCAAACCACTTCGGCCTACGTGCCCCGCGCTACTGTTGGACGAACTAGCCTTGGCCATCCCGACCGCGCCGCCCGAGCCACACCCCTCGGGGCACTAGCCGAACTGACCTCGGTCATTCGGGCCGAGCAACCTGAGTCGTGCACCTTGCGGCTCTGGCCGAACTGGCCTCGGTCGTTAGAGCTATCGAACCCACGTGGGATCCATGAATAGTAGTAAGACTGCAGCCAACCATAGGGTTCTGCACAAATCATTCATGATTTTGGGAAGGGTCCAATGTGGGATCGACAAATCTGACTACTTTTCATGGATCCTATGTGTGTTCGACAGCTCTGACTAGTGTTCTGGTATCCTATGTGGGTTTGATAGCTATGACTACTGTTCCTGGATCCTATATCGGTTCGACAGCTCTAATTACTATTCCTGGATCCTATGTGTTTTCGACAGCTCTGTCTACAGTTCTTGGATCCTATGTGGGTTCGATAGTTCTGACTACAATTCCTGGATCCTACTTGGGTTCAACAGCTCTGACTACTATTCCTGGATCTTACGTAGATTCGACAACACTGGCTACTGTTCCTGTATCCTACGTGGGCTCAATAGCTCAGACTATTTTTACTAGAACTTTCATGTGTTTGATAGCTCTGACCACTGTTCCTGGTTCCTACGTGGGATCAATAGCACTAACTATTATTCCTGGGTCCTACATGGGTTCTACAGCACAGACTTCTATTCCTGGATCCTACGTGGGTTTGACAGCTCTGACTACTATTCCTGTATCCTACGTGGGTTCGATAGAATAAATGATTTAGTGGCTACATCTAATCATCTCTAACTCTCTACATAATTTTTATACATGTGTGAGATGAGTCAGTATCTTATGTGTTTTCCTCATGATTGAGATGAATTACAAGAAAACATAGGTGTTTGTATGGGCATATACCTAAGTGGGGTTATCAGTTTATTTCATACTTTGTGGTTTATCCTAGTAAGATTTTGTGAGACCTTGAGGGTCTCAAGATCCCTACTGAATATCGTTATACTCTCCCCTACACGGACTATGCTCACAACTCACTGTGTTGGATGTAGACGACAGATAGCGCTAACCGAGGCTGATAGAACCAGGTCTGGATGGTACCCGGAGGTGGACCATTTGGCGTGATGGTACACAGAGGAGACGGATGGACGTAGAGTGTTGTGGAGGCTATATGTACCTACCCTTCAAGTAGGAATCCCTAAGGACAACCCATCATCTATTTTCCCTATCTCCAGTTCCTTTTAATTTTCAATTGGGCTTGTATTTCAGGCCCTTTTACTTTCAACACTCCTTTTTTATACAGTTTACATAGTGTTCAGTATCCATCTATGTGCTCTGTTGTGTGTGATTATAGGTTATAAAGGAAATTTATTCCATGTTATAGGAAATTACACCCTTGGTGACACTCTCCATCCCCTGGCCTATAGAATGTGAGCTTGGGGTAGTCATGGCATGGGCCCTGTGAATGGGTCATGAAAAATTTGTATCAGGGGAGTCGATTCTACCGTAGAACTTAGGACTCTGATATTTCTTTTTAACGACAATAGTGTTATATGTAGTGATTGGGGTTTTTAGTTTAGGGAATCCAATTTTAGTGTGGCAGCCATCGTATCCGTACACCAGGACCTTGACTTCTGATTTCTGACTTGGTGCACGAAAACTCTGATTGCATGTGTGGTTTTAAGAGTCTTCTATGTAAATTCTTTGAGTCTGCTTGATAGGTATGACTTTTTGACCATGGAAAACTTATTTCCTTTCAGGATGTCTCTATTCAAACAACCAACTAGGGTTCCCACAGTAGTATACACAGAGAGCCCACCGAGCGATGAGGCCTCGAGGTAGGGCCCTTTTCCAGTAGAGGCACCTGCGGTACCACTCCCCGTTGGGCCACCGATGCCACCTGCCCCTACAGCAGAGTGTGAATGCCACCTAAGGTCATTGCACAAGTTCCAACACCAGAGGCTGCCTAGGTTCATGGGAGAGACGGACCCACAGGCAGCTGAGGATTGGTTGGAGGCTGTGGTGAGAGACTTCAGACTGGTAGGGACACCATCATACCATATGTTGTTCCTTGTCGCGAGTATCCATCATAAAGTCGCAGGTAGATAGTGGAGCATGATTCTCCAGGTGCATGACAAGGTGAAATTATTCTCGGCAGACTGCAAGAGACTATTTTGGTTGGAGTTTGTCCTAGACACCCTACTTGTAGTGCATATACAAGAGCTACTTCATTTACAGTAGGGTGTCATGACGGTGGCATAGTACTCTGCGAGATTCAACTACCTATCATGCTTCACCACCGATATTGTGCAGGACCCATTCATCAGGGACCGAACATTCAAGCAAGGGCTCAGGAAAGAGATGAGGTATTCGATGATCTCCCTCAGCATCCTGATATAGGCGGGGGTGTTGGAAGGAGCCCTATTAGTGGAGAGGTTTCTTGATGAGCAGTCA
This sequence comes from Viscum album, assembly GCA_963277665.1. NCBI lineage: Eukaryota > Viridiplantae > Streptophyta > Magnoliopsida > Santalales > Viscaceae > Viscum > Viscum album. The sequence continues at coordinate 494,078,679 of OY728151.1, read as the reverse complement.
CCAGAAGCGAGACCCACCACCAGGTGTCACGTAACGAAGTCTTAAGAATCTGGGAAAAAACTGATGTCGTAGTTATCCAAGTGGACCAGACCATCCGGTGGATGACCTCCGGACATGGGTTCAGTTGTGAGAGGCACAGGAGACTGGGCTAGTCATATGACAAACTAGCAGTGTTTCACACGTGGCGGGCAGAGTCATATGGGTCGTGACTATCAGACCATCCATTCGGATGATAAAAAGATATTTTAAGGACCACCTAGGCAGAGAGAAGGATTCAATCGAGGCGTTCTGAAAGGCGCAAGCGTAAATGGTAGAGGAGCTAGTCGAGCAGCAGGTGGTGGGCGACGTTTCGAGGTGTTACCGCCACCACCATGAGGAGGTCCACCCTGACAACAAGGAGTAGGTGGATAGGGGAGAGCTTAGCTCCAGGTAGTTGAGGCATATGATCATGACACTCCAGATATGATTCAAGGTATGGTCCGTGTCTACTCCACCTTAGCTATAGTTCTTATAGACACAGGATCGAGTCACTCTTTCATTTACACTGCCCTCGTTTGGAGCTTGGAGATTCTGATGGAGTCGTTGGATCTATCCTTATGGCTAGAGACCCTTACGAGAGTGGGCTCAATGATTACGCACTAGTGACGGAAATGTGAGCGTAATCTAGGAGGCAAGAGCGTTGGTTGGGATCTCCTAGTAGTGGAATCAAGGCCTTACGACATCATCTTAGGTATGGACTAGTTATCTATAGTCCATGCTCAGATCAACTGCATTCGGTGCAAAGTGTGGTGTGTCTGCACGGATGGGACCAGTTTCCTCAACACCTATGATAAGGGAGCCTTTGCAGCACAGGATGGAATTTCCCATAGGAGAGTACAGTCAATCACTTATCAGATGTCTTGCCTTACCCTTAGAGCAGTTGATGTGGAGAATCCGACATATCCTATAGTGGTGGACCGGTACACAGATGTTTTCCCTGATGATGTCTCAGGTCTACCTCCTCACTGAGAGGTGGACATTTACATTGACTTGTACACTATGAGGACATCTGTATCTACGCCCATGTATCAGATGGCTCCCTCAGAGCTTCGAGAGCTACGAGTATAGCTATAGGACTTTTAAGGGAAGGGATTCATTCGGTCCAGTTTTTTTCCCTGGGAAGCCCTGATTCTATTTACCAAGAAGGAGGATAAGAGTTTTGAGGACTTATTTCGACTACCGACACCTGAACCAGGTGACAGTGAAGAATAAGTACCCACTCCCGAGGATTGACGACCTCTTTGATCAGCTGAATGGAGCACTTTGTATCTCGATGATTGACCTTAGATCTCGCTATCACTAGCTCAAAGTTCGAGATGAGGATGTGCAGAAGACAACCTTCAGATGTCGGTACGACAACTACGAGTTCTTGGTTATTCCATTCGGTGTATCCAATGCTCCAACAGTGTTCATGGGACTCATGAAAAGGCTTTTCCCTCCATACCTCGATCACTTTGTCATAGTCTTCATCGATGACATTCTGATTTACTCGTCTACTAAGGAGGAGCATGCCTACCATTTACAGGTAGTACTGGACACACTCTGAGAGGATAAGCATTTTGGTAATCTCTTGAAGTGCCAGTTTTGGATTAGAGAGGTTCAATTTCTGAAACATTTCATATCAGAAGCTAGAGTTGCAGTGGATCCAGCGAATATTGATGCATTACGTACATTGGATCCACCTAGGAGTGTGACAGATGTACATAGTTTCTTGGGTTTGGATGGTTATTACTGGATCTCCATACCAGACTTCTCCAGAGTTGCAGCACCACTATCATCTTTGATGAAGAATGGGAAACCCTTCATGTGTTCGGATAGATGCCAGTAGAGATTTCAGGAGATAAGGTAGAGGTTTAATTGTGCCCCCATCTTAAGGCTACCGGAGGAAGGCATAGGTTACATAGTATACTGCGATGCATCAGAGACCAGACTCGTATGTGTCCTGATGTAGGAGCGAGAAGTGATCAATTATGGTTCTTGACAGCTGACACATCATGGGTAGAACAATGCCACCCATGAACTCGAGTTATCAGTAGCATTGTTCTCCTTAAAGATGTGGAAACACTATATGATGGGTGAAAATTTTATCGTGTACTCTGATCACAAGAGTCTCAGGTATCTCTTATCCTAGAAGGACCTATACCCGAGAAAGTGATGTTTGCTTGAGTACCTCCGAGACTATGACTTCAAGATAGTCTATAATCCTAGGAAGGGGAATGTTGTTGTACATTCACTTTATAGGAGGTCTGGTATACAGCTATTATGCTAGGTGATAGAGCAGCTGGCTGCTTTACAGATATCCTTTGTGGATAGAGATGGAGCAGTCTTCCTTTAGTCTATTACAGTAACCCCCCCCCCACTTCTTCAGCGAGTCAGGGTGGCACATCATGGGGACGCTGACTATGATACATGTATTGACAAGATATCCATAGGGCAGAAACCTGATAGATTTTTTGAAGTTGGGGAGCACGTCATCCTCTTTAGAGGACGTACTATAGTTTCAGTGTCACTTCATGAGGAATTATTAAAGGAGTTCCACACATCGACTATAGCGGTACATCTAGGAGTGGCGAAGATGTACCAGGATCTTCGGCGACGACACTGGTGGTCTGGGATGAAGAAGGTTGTTGAATAGTTTGTCTCTAAGTGCCTCACTTGTCAGTAAGTGAAGCCATATCACTAGGTACCAACAGTCTTGGTTAAGCCTTTAGAGGTCCCAAAGTGGATGTGGGATGGGATATCCATGGACTTCATGATGGGACTTCAATGTACATCTAGAGTTAATGACTCGATTTGTGCGATCATAGAATGACTCACCAAGTCGTACCATTTCCAACCGATCAAGGAGCATGGTTTAGTAGTGAACTTGGGACGCCTATACGTGCAACACATTGCACAGATACATGGAGTACCTTCAATGATTTTCTTTGATCATGAAAGAAGTTATACTTATTGGATACGAAAGGGTTTATAGGAGGCTTTCGGGATGTATATTAGTTCGAGAACCGCCTTCCATCCTCCGACGAATGGTCAGACTAAGCAGACCATTCAGACACTCTAGGACATGCTTCGTGCTTATGTACACAACTTCGGTCACATCTGGGAGGATTACTTTCCTTTGGTGGAGTTTTCATACAACAATAGTTATCACTCCACCATTGGGATGGAACCTTTTGAAGCGTTATACGGGCAACCTTGCAGATCACCCTTGTGCTAGACTGACCCAGGGGAGTCAGCACAAGTTAGACTATAGATGGTACACGTTACCACATTGAAGTTGTAGATCTTCTAGGAGTAGATGAATACTACATAGAGTAGAAAAATGACATATGTTGATAGGACATAGAGGCCTCTGGAGTTCTAGGATGGTGACCGCGTCTTTCTACGGTTATCACCTCAATGAGGTCTATTGATATTTCTCCGTGGTGGCATGTTATCTTCGAGATTCATGAGACCTTTCCAGGTCCTTAGTAGAGTTGGCTAGGTGGCTTACCGCTTAGCTCTTCCACCTCATTTGCACCGGTTTCATGATCTCTTCCATTAATCCCAACTGAGGAGATAGGTGCATGACCCTTCTCACATCATTGACCATGGAGAGCTGGACGTCGATGATGGGGAGACTTTCACAGAGGTTCCAGTAGAGATTGAGGATCGATAGGATCAAGTCCTTTGTGGATGGTTGATACCTTTGGTGCCTGTTCACTGGAATCACGGGAAACTCCAAGTGAGCACTTGGGATCAGGAGTATCAGATATGTGCTCAATACCCTGACTTGTTCCCTTAGTTTTAGTTATAGTTTATGGGGACTTAAATCCCTAAGGTGGGGAGAATGTAAAGATGCAGAATTTCTATGGAAATTTATATCATAAATACATGAGGATTTTAAAAGTGCATGAAATTTAAAGGAACATGATTCTGAGACCCGGTGTGCCTGGAATAAATTTATTACTTTTTGTTCAGGTACGTTCAGTAAACGTTCGAGCCGGTTATTTATAACTTTTGAACCAGTGCACAGAATTGAAACATGAGGGCACCGTTGAACTCACATGGCCAATTTTCGCTTAAGAAGACTTTCACCTCGACAACAGTTGATCAAGAGTAAAAGTTTGTTTTTTTGTTTTTAGTGAATGAATTATAAAAAAATAAAGTTGTGTAACTTTATTTTTATTTGTTGTTTAATACCTCCACATTGATGTTGGAAGTTAGACGTGTGGGGACAACCTGACCATAACCTCCCATGAGATGTTATGGTGGTGGGGCCTACCCAAACCTAACCTATAGAAAGAGGTTATGAAGTGGGGACCACCGAAGACTAAACCCCCCTAATAATGGTGGGAAAAAAATCGCTCAACTCCCCTCATTAATGAGGGAGAGTCCCTCCACCCCCCTCCATAAATGTTCCAAATACTCTACTTTACCTTATTGTGCCTACCTCATGAATTAATTAATTGGAGCCAAATTAATTAATTCACCCTTTTTGAATTCTTATGACAACGATAGATTTTATAATCTATTACATTGGATTCCTATTATTTTGGTGGGCTAAAGGTTGGAAAAGGAGGATTTGAGCTTCTGAGAGAAAAGATCTCACCAACGAAGAATGAAGAACACTACCAACAACGAATTCCTTGGACATAGAAGAATAATTTCCTTCGACCTTCATCCATGGACTCCTTTCAACGTGGAACGTCTTCGACAAACCTTCCCTCCTCATTGTCGTCAATGAACTGACGAACGATCTCGGGATTGGAAGTGTGCGGCAGACGCGATGAATGACGACAACTCGATCTTCTTCCCCACTACATCGTCGATGAACAACAATCATGGTAGGGGGTTTATTTTAATGTTAATGATTTCCTTGATTATTCTTTTGCAGATTTGGAATGAATCGGTTTAGAGGAAATAGAATTTTATGTTCATCATTCTCATTTCTTGATGGACCAATTGATATCACTCTAAACATGGAGGGTGCGGGCCAAACTAACATGGCATGAATCTATCCATCGATATATATTATGATGTTAATTAATATGGTGATGAAACAACAAGGTGATGAAGACGATTGGAAATTGTCGTGCTACCCTTGGTCTCCATGACCCATGCTGCCCACAGGTCATGCCATCCACCGGCCGAATCGGTCTGTGTCGTGCCGCGCATAGGCTGAACCAGCCTCAGCCATCCCATACCTCGGTCATGCCACCCTGGACGCACCTTCCCTCTGACCGAATAAGCCAAACCAGCCCTTAACACCCATCATCTGGCCGAACCAGCCCTGTCACCCCACGCTGAACCGTGGCGCCCACGCCTCCCGGCCGCCCGCACACTCCCGGTCGCCCATGCATCCCGGTCACCCCAAATATCTCAGTCGACTCCATCCTCCCATGCACCATGGCCAAACAGCACTGGCACGTGTGCCCCGCACAACCTCTAGCCGAACCGGCCTTGGCTATCCGGGCCGAGCTGCCCGAGCCGCACCCCTTGCGGCGTTGGCCGAACCGGCCTCGACCATCCGAGTCGAGCCGCCGGAGTCGTGCCCCTCTCGGTTCTAACGGAACTGGCCTCTGCCATTCAGGACGTGTCATAGAGACACTCCCCATGCGTTCCTAGCCTGTCCAGACTTCCGCGCCCCTCACGATGCCTCTAGGCTGAATGACACTTACACCGACCCGTGGCCGGTCTACGCCCTCGTGACCGGTCTGCGCCCTGGTGCTACTCACAGCCTACGTGACCGGCTGGGCCGGGCCCAGCGGGCTGGGTGAAACCAAATGGGTCAGGTTGGGCTGAACCCGAATCGGGTCATCCCCAACTAAGTCGTTTCGGGTCGGTCTGATCGGGTCAGACCGGACTCGGTCCTACTATGACCCATTACTTTTTTTTTGACAATATCTTTGGCACTGGACATCCGTTGGACGAACCGTCAGTGGTACTGGAAATCATGGAGTTTGAAAATACCTTTTTGTATACCCCACAAGAGTTTTGGTTATATTTTACATATGGTCAGGTTGGATCGAGCACGAATCCAACCGGGCCCGAAGGACAAAAATACTAATAAATCACATATTGGGAGTCCGATTGACAAGATGTCTATCGTGTTGGGTTTGTATTGGAAAGATGTATATTTTTGGATACATAAACTTGGGAATTAATGGAAATTGATGTATAGAAACTTGGATTAGGGACCAGACCCTCCCGAAATCAAGCATTCTTTGTGCAGAACCCTGTGGCTGGATGCACTTTGACTATTGTTCCCAGATCCTACATGGGTTTGACAGCTCTGACTACTTTTCATGAATCCTACGTGGTTTTGAAAACGCTGACTACTGTTCCTGGATCATACATGGGTTCGAGAGCTCTGACTACTGTTCCTGGATCCTACGTAGGTTCGACAGCTCTGACTACTACTTTTGGATCCTACATGGGTTCAACAGAATATATGATTTAGTGGATACATCTAATTAACTCTAACTCTCTACATACGTTGTATACCCCTGTGAGCTGAGTCAGTAACTTATCTGTTTTCCTCATGATTGAGATTGGTTTCTTTATAACTTAGGTGTATGTATGTGAATATACCTAAGTGGGGTTATCTGTGGATTTCATACTTTGTGGTTTATCCCTGATGGATTTAGGGATACCATGAGGGTCTTGGGATCCCTACTGAGTATCGTTATTCTCAACCCTGCACGGGCTATGCCCGCACCTCGTTGTGTTGGATGCAGAGGGCAGACATCACTGACTGAGGCTGATAGTACCATGAGTGGACGGTGTCCGGAGGTGGACAATATGGTGTGATGGTACACAAAGGAGACAGACAGAAGTAGAGTGTTGTAGAGGCTATCTGTACCTACCCTTTAGGTAGGAATTACTGAGGATGACCTAGTAGCTATTTTTCCTTTCTCCAGTTCCTTGTACGTTATAGTTGAGGTTGTAATTATGGACCCATTACATTCAACACTCCTTTGTTATACAGTTTACATAGTGTTTTGTATCCAGCTGTGTGCTCTATTGTGTGCGATTATAGGTTATAAAGGCAATACCTACCCAGTTAGATGGAATTATGCCTTTGGTGCTAGTCGCTATCCCTTGTCCTATGGAATAAAGTCTTGGGGTAGTCATGGTATGGGCCCCGGGGTATGGGTTGTGACATGAATTATAATAAAATGATAAGATATAAAAATTCATTTCTCACATAACCATAGCTGGAAATAAACGAGAAGTATAAGATCATCCCAATGAATTAAAATTATGTTAAGAAGTTCCTTTACCTCATTCCCGACTTTACACGTTCGTTATTTAATCTCTTGAATAATAAAATAATGTTAATTTATAATTTCTTTAGATCCTTTTTATATATTATTTTTTTTTATATCACTTATAACCATGTTATAAACATTACATAATTATTTATGTCAAAAACTGTCGTTTTGTCGATATTTGATACTTGAGAAAAAATGAATTTCTTATAATTACCTGTCATCCAGGTGGTCAAAAGTCTATTATATCCATAATGAAATTAAGGATTTATATATCATATATATAATATATATATAGTATATATAATTATTTATAATAGAACATAACATTTGGATATAAGAAATTAAATGTGACATTTATGGAGACTGTATGTCGTACGTACTCATGAACCCTACATTCATTTCTATTTCATCAATAATGGAATAAATAATAATAATAAATATTTATATTATAATTACATTATTATATCATATATATTTGCATTAACTCCATCCTTTATATGTTCCACGTATGGCATGAACTGGTAATATAACTTTGAGGGTCAGTAGTATGCACTTCCTCAAATGAAATTATCGTAATTAACAATTATGGAAACCATAAATGTATTCAATAAATGATAAAATACAAAATAATACAAAAAATATAAATATCATATCATATATATATATCACATATAATATATTTGCATCATAATGGCCACCATGAGAGGCGGTAGGAGATAATTGAACAATCATTGTTTCGTGAGACAGTAGTTCGTCGTCCACAGAAACAATATGTTCATTTCAATTTGAAGGAGGCGTGTGGATGTGTAGTTATAATCCACCAAATAACAATATCCTAGTATATTTAGGATAGTTTTTTTTATATAAAAATATAATGAAGAGATTTTAGGGGTTTTGTGATGTAAAAAAAGAAAAAGAAAACAACTTGAGGGCTGACCTAACCTTTAAATTGGGTAACCCCCATTGATTTGAAACAAGAGACATTCTTGTAGTAATGTATGAATAAGGTAAGAACTATAGAAGAAATATAGGGATTTTGAGGGATTAATTATGAATATTTTGGATGATATAAGGGGCTTGAGAGTAGTATGTAATGGGTTAGAGGTGGTGGCCTTTTATAAGGGGGGAGACGACCTCTTTTGGAATGTTTAAAAGTATTATTTTATTATATAATTATTTTCAGTTTAAAAATGTCAAAAATAGTGTTAATAAAAATATAAGTTGTATATATGTTGATATAAAATCATTAAATAATATTTTTATAGGTTTTAGATATTTTTTAATCCATATATTTTTAATTTAACCCCTTGTTAACTTATTTAACTTTTACATTGTCCTCTTAAATATTAATACTACATGGTTAATATAATTACTATAAAATTCAAAGAGACCTGAAATTGATAATTTATGTCATATGTATCATGATATATATATGTTGGCCAAATAGTAAATTTTTAGGATTATTTTATCATTTTAGAAAATATTAATTGTATTAAAAACTTATTTATGACAATTTATAATTTATTCATATCTAGACAATTAAAAAATCTTTAACAACTTTATTCATAAAAAACCCATTCATTAATTAAAATATAAAAATTCATCATAATCATTAAAATTCGTTTATTAGATAAAAAATTTAAAAATAAATTTATTTTTATAATTATTATATCATTTATTCGAATTATTTATTAATAAAGTAATTAATGCATCACCATTGTGTCATAAATAAATAAATATATTTAACGTCTAAATATTATAAATAAAATACCCTGATATAGGAAATATTTTTATATTTCTAATGAATATTTAAATTATAAAATATAATGTATATAACCTATTATAAAAATTGGTTTACTTAGAGATAATGGTTTATGATAAATTTTTCTTTAACATTAAATTAATTTTTATAAACTGTCATTTTCACATGAAAGTGGCTCTATGGGGTCCCCAAATCACCCCAAGGATTCCCATGGTCGAAAATGTACTATAAAATAGTATTACGGCATGTGTTAGGGTTATTTAATACTATTATAATATTATTGTTTTCAATTATTTATCATATTTAAACTTTAACCATGGTAAATAAAATATTTACTGAAGTTACTTAGAAATTGCCTAAAAATATAAGTTACCTATTTACACAATTTGGACCTCCTGATTCCAAATATGGAATCCATTTTTCCAAATTCAAAAAATATACGTTGAAATTTTTTATTTAAATTTAATTCTCATTGTCAAAACAAAAAACATCTTTTTAAGAAATAGTAACTATCAAAAGATTTACAATTGTTTCTATTCATTTTCAATGTAAAATTACATCCAATGACCATAATTGGATTAAATTGTAAAAATATAATAATATTAAACATTTAAACTAATTAAAAAAGTAATTTAACTATATAAATAAATTATATTAAATGGTATATTTGAATTAAGATGCAGTATTTTTTACAATTCATTAAAATTGAAACTTATCATAAAAATAGAAAAATTTCATCCAAAGTAAATTTTGATGTCCCAATTCCAAATAATAATTATATTTTTTCAAATAGAACAAATAAAAGTGAAGAAAAATACATTTAAAATTTTTTTGACATCAAATGGTGGAAAATGGACCATTGAAAGAATATTAGATTGTTTATGAATAAAATAAAAAACATTCAAATTTTAAGCCTCCACCTTTTATTGGATAAATGCAAAAACAATTAACAAACATGTATAATAATATTATATTTAGTTATGTTAATTCCCACCAATACAATAGATCGACATTAACTACCATTTAAAATAGTCCTATATTATTATTTATTAGTATGACTCAGCCTTGTGTGCGATAAGAGATTTCAATGAAACCCATTATTTCATGTTGGTTATGCCATAGAACATATAATCCCATTTAATGTAAAATTAATATTTAGTTTACAAATATTATTAAATATGAAAATTTTCATATTCATTATTTACCTGGGATGTTACATCCTTCCATACATTTTGAAATTGAATCCTCACAACATAAATATTGGGGTCATAAACATCATTAAAAGCCCCACATCAGAAAAAAACGCCAATAAAATTATCACATTAAAATATTAAAATAGATGTGCATAGGTTACCCGAATTAACACATACTAGGTTTCCATGTTTGAGAACTTGGATTTGGAGGAGAAACTAAGTTTAAAGTTCTAATGGAGAGTTAAATAAAACACATCTAGGATAAAGGTAACAGTAAGAAAACCACAATCTTGTTATAGGTTAAAAAGTCAATGATTCCCCAGTAGAAAAAGTAAACGGACGTCATTTTTTTTAATTCCATTTCCTAAAGTTGGAGAATTTATTTATTAGATTGATTATAAACATAAGGAAATATACTTACTTTTAATATATAGTTTCATCCTTTAATAAGTTTCTTCCAAAAAATTATATTTTCTCCAAATGATGAGTATTCAAGATGACTTGGTCACACCTGAAGCACTAGAATCAACTTGTAGAAAATCACATAATCCTAAAATGATTAACTATATATTTCCTATATATATAGACATTAACCAAAACCAATATGGTTAGTAAAATATTAGATAATCCCAAAAAGGATAAACTTTTATAAAAAGAAATACTACTTTTGATCTCTAAAATTTAACAAACAATACCCAAAGATCAATAAAGACCATTAAATAAACAATTTCGTTGGAATACATCAATATAATACAATTAATATTGCAACCCAAAACTCAGAAAAATTTAATCAAACTATCATCCACAAAAATATTAACATTTATATCCAAATATCATCAGTTACTCTTAAATTCTCATTCTAAAAAGTAATTAACCTAAAATAATAATCTCTATGATAGGTTAATAATATCCATAAATAACACAAATCTTTATATATCCACAATAAAAACCTAGATGACTCTAAAATATAATTTTGACCATTAATCCTCAATTTATATCCCATATTTTTTTATTTTCCTTAGGCATATAGTGTTCCCCAAAAGAGAGAACATCTTCCAAAACAACCTTTATCATATAATCACCAAATCATTTTCCAATATTAATAATACCTATTTGATAAAAAATAATTTCCTGAAATCATCTTATTAATGATCCAAAAAATCATTTAACTAAATTGAATTAGTCATACTAACCAAGGACTTCACATTGTCCCGTGGTAGGTGATGTGTCCTTTTTTCCCTTCGGTTGTGGGTTCGATTCCTTTGGTCTTGCCAGATGCGACAAATTTTTACCCAACTTCTGTATTGTCCCTTTTATAAAACTCAAAAATAACATTAACATGATTTAACCTCAATGGTTCACTAATACATATCATATTCAATGCAACTCATAATAACCTAAATATCTTAATTGATGATGTATTGTATATACTGAATTTTTTTTACCTCTATAAAATAATACAATTCCAAAAGAAAGAACATTGTACCTTAATCATGGTGTCCACCTGGATACATCATCGTATTCTTCATGTTGATAGATGTTCCATTCCTTGCAACAATGATTTGAAAATCCTTAAGAATCATATTCTTCCTTTATTCAAATACACCATGTACAACATTGGTTATATGGGTGTTCACAAAAAAATTGTTTCATAAAATAATCATGTACGATATATAATTTCAAAATGTCTAATAAAACATGATTTTTATAAAATAGTCAGACAGTGTTTGAGTTGAAACATTCAAACAGTATTCCTTTTAATGTCCCATAAGTATGTGTTGAGAGACTATATTGTAAAATCAAATATAAACGGGTTGTGCAAGTGTATTGTTCTTTGGAACATTTCTCAAAATTATAATATACTTAAAAATCATGTGATAAGGTAATATATTTAAAAATTCCTTGATAATTTTTACCTTTTTTGAAAATATAATGTAAATTTGATAAAATTGAATTTGATTAAATATAACCATGATCCATGACGGTATTGAGGTATAGTGTAGGTGTTTGATATCTCAAACAATTTCATTAAAGTGAGTTGTACGTTAGAAAATGACTCAAAATTGTTTAGAAATGACTTTTAAATAATTATCTACAGAAATTCATCAAGAAGAGATAGGAATTTCATTTGATATCTTCTCTCTTCCATTTTTAATAGACATTCCATGATCTGAAAAAGTTACAAAATATGGATTCAACTTAAAGAGTAGACATAGAGTATAACCATTTTTCTAATAAAAACTTCTAATCCATAAAGTTTTCTAAACCGACTTCTAATATCAACTATAAGTACCTGGAAATATAGTTTACACAATCAAGAATTATGTTAATAATTCACATCAAGGATATTTTCAGGTTTACAATTTTATATAATTCGGACATAACTATTATATTACATTTCAAAAATTACAAAGTAAACACTTCTACTCAGTTTCCATATTTTTCATAAAATAAAAAATCTTAAAAAAAAGAAACATGTTTAGTTCCAGGTTTTAGATATCATAAAATTTCCTTGATACCTTCCTTGAACATATTCATCTTTAAGATATGTGAAATACATTTCAAAACAATGGGTGAGAATTAAAATCTCATCAACTTTTATAAAATATGGGAAAAAAATTATCCATAAATACATAAAAGTAAATGAAATCATACTTTTCAATAATTAACATACCACACAAGATCATAAGATTTATGAATAACCCATAGTAATCACAAATAATAAGGGTAACTTGTAGTTTCCACATCAATCGTATATTATAGATTTCGCAGCTATGTTGGGAGTTAGGTTTGGAATACCCATCATAGTATATTCCATAAATATATTAGGCTAAAAATTAATTTTTACCTCTATTATGTCACCCAATGCACTAGAAATCTATCTCAGGATCACACACCCAAGGTTTATCACAGAACCACCCATGTACGTAAACAATTCTCAAGAACCATAACATATTTATAACACATAAAACAAAAATAAAGGAAAGATAACATTTCTACATTTCAATCACATAAAATAATTTCAAGATATTGAAATAACCAAGAAATTCTCAAATCCATTTTCAATACCAAAATATGTAAAAGTGTATATGGTATTTATTTTCCTACTAATAACACTATAACTTCTAGAAGAATCCAAATATAAAATAATGCTTGTGGTGGCGAAAATATTGTTGTCACTATGTACGTTAAAAAAATCCTGTTGTAATTTAGTAAAATGATGTGTAGAAAATGATTCCAATTGAATGAAATGAATATTCAAAGGGTTTAATACATCATATGAAATAATATCATGTAGAAATCAAAATATGACTCAATTAAAGGATATCGAGATGATGTCCCTTATAATGACCATTTTGAATATAAAATATATAAAATAATTTTATTCACGATAAGAACACATAAAGAAAGTATAAATAAAAGGTAAGATAAAAAAATTAATTTCTCATATAATCATATCATGGAATAAACAAGAAGTATAAGATCAACCCAAATAATAGAAATTAAATTAAGAAGATCCCTAACCTCCTGTCTGACTTGACTCGTTCGATGATTAATCACCTGAATAATAAAATAAAGATAATTTCTAATTTATTCAGAACATTTTTCATGTTTATTATTCCTTTTATATCACTTATTACAATGTTATAAACATTACATAATCATTTAAGTAAAAAATTGTCGTGTTGTCGATATTTGGTACTTGAGTCAAAAATGATCTTATTATAAGTAAAAGTTATCCATGTGGTAAAAATTAACTTATATCCAGAATGATAAAAATTATTTAGATATCATATATATCATATATATTATGTATATATATTTATTTATAATAGTACATAACATTAGGAGAAAAAAATGAAATTCACTGTTAATGGAAACGGTAAGCCATACGTACGCATGAACGCTACTTTATTTTATATTTCATAATCAATTGTATGAAAACATAATGATAAATATGTATATTATAATTCATATATAATATCATATATAATTTCATTAATTAAATATTTTATACTTTCCATGTATCTCATGAACGAGTCATATCACTTTGAGTGGGCGGTAGTCTACACATCCTGAAATGAAATTATCGTATTATCCCAATATGAAAACCATAAAGGTATTCTATAAATGAAAAAATATAGTATAATAGAGAAAATATAAATATTATATATATATATATATTGTATATATATATACTTCCATCGTAATGGACACTATGAGAGGTGGTTGGATACAATCGAACAATAATCGTTTCGTGAAGCAGTAGTTAATCGTCCATAGAAACTGAAAGTTATTATCAGTTAGATGGAGGTGTGTGTGGATGTGTAGTCCTGTAATCCAAATAAAAACATTCTAGTATATTTATTATACATGTTTTTTTATAAAATAATGTAATACATAGAGTTTAGGGGGATGGAGAAGAAAAAGAAATAAAAAAACTTGAGAGAAGATGTCACCTTTAATCAGGTAACTCCCTTTAGTTTGAACAAAGAGGCTTTCTGGAAGTGCTTTAGTAATAATTTAAGGATGTTAGGAGGAATATAGGGATGTGGATGGCCTCTTTATTTAGTGTTTTGATGATACAATAGGCTTGAGAGTTGTGAGTAATGGGTTAGAGGTGGTGGCCTTTTATAAGAGGGAGGTGGGGCAATTTAAGAACGTTTGAAAGTATTATATTATTATATTATTATTTTTAGTTTCAAAATGTCCAAACCTTATTTAATTTGATGATAAGGTGTATATAAGTCAAAATAGAATCATCCAATAATAATTTTATTGATTTTGTATATTTTTTTTATTTTTATATTTTTTATTTGTCCCTTTGTTAAATTATTTAACTTTTACAATTTCCTCTTATATATTTATACAATATGGTTAATATATTTACTATAAAATTATACACGACCCAAGATATATCATTAATGTTAATTTTAACATCATATATGTCGGGTGGATGAATCATATATTTTTGGATTATTTTTCATTTAATAATATATTAATTGTTTTAAAAACACAGTTATATCAATTTATAATGTATTAATATCATGACATTTAGTAAATTTATAACAACATTACTCTTTGAAACACCCTTTATTAATTAATATATAAGAATTTATACTAATCTATAAAATTTTTGGCTGACTTAAAAATTTTCAAAATAAATTTATTTTAATAATTATTATATCCCTTATTTGGAACCATAATTAATGAAGCAATTAATGCTTCTCTATTGTGTCATAAATAAATTTATATATATAATGTCTAAAATAAATAAATAAAATACAATGATGTAGGAAATATTTTTATAATTTTAATGAATATTTTTAGTAGGAAATATAACTTATATAACCCATTATAAAATTTATTTACTTTGAGATATAGGTTCATGTTATATTTTTCTTTAACATTAAATTAATTTTTATAAAGTGTCATTTTCACATGAAAGTTGCTCCATGGGGTCCCAAAATAGACCCAAGGATTCCCATGGTTGTAAATGTATCATAAAATATGATTAGAGCATGTGTTAATGTAATTTAAAATTATTATAATATCATTGTTTACATTTTTTACCAGATTTAACCTTTAACCAAGGTAAATAAAATATTTACTAAAGATAATATTTTTAATGTCTAAAAATAAATGTTACCAATTTTCACAATATACACTTATTTTTTTCCTAATATGTATTATATTTTTCCATGTTCAAAACATAGATGTTGCAGAAAATAATTTAAAATTAATTCCCATTGTCAAAACAAAATGCGTGTTTTTAGAAAATAATAACACTCAAAATAATGACACTTTTATATGTTTAATTTCAAGGTAAAATTATATCAAATGACCAAAATTGAATTAAATGGTTATATTATAATAAAATTATACTTTATAACCAATTAAAAAGAAAATATTAACATACAATTAAATTATATTAAAAGGAAGTTTTGAATTAAAATGTCAGATTTTTCACAATTCATTATAAACTGAACTTTATCAGAAAAATAAAAAAATAAACCAATGAAAATTTTGATGTCCTAATTCTAAAAAAGGATTTTATTTTGTCAAATAAAACGTATAAAGTTGAAAACAATCTATATTTAGAAAGGTTTCGCCATCAAAAGGCAGTAAATCGACCTTTTAATGAACATTAGAGTATTTGTGCTTAAAATTGGACTCATTCACATTTTAAGACTCTATAATTTAATGGATAAATGTAAAATCATTTTACAACCACATATAATAATACTTTTGTTAGTTATATTTACTTCTTCTAATACAATGATAAGGATTTATCTACCATTTAAAGTTATATCATGTTATTATTTTTTGTATGACTCAGCCTTGTGTGCAACATGAGACTTCAGATAAACCCATTGTTGAATGTCGGGTACACCATCAATCATAGAATCCCATTTAAAGTAAAATTAATATTCGATTCACAAATATTAATAAACATGGATATATCATATTCTTTATTTACCTGGTATGTTACACTTATTGGTAAATTCAATGGTATTCATTATATTTTTGTTTATTTAATTTGTACAATGTCAATTTAAATGTTTGGAAATTATGTTCCAAATTAAATTAATTAATATTATTTCCCATGTGTTTCATAAATTGTTCAAAAATATTATTCAAAAACTAGAAAACATGTAAATATGAAATTGGTGAATACTGGGGTAAAATATTTTTTTAATTAATAGTTTTTGAAATTGATGACGACCTATGGGGTGTCCCAATTTGATTGAAATGGTGATTATTTAACAATAAAATATTGATAAATTTTTTGAATAATGGAACCATGTGATGTGATAATTTTGACTGAGGTTTGGGATATTGAATGCTTTTTCATATACTCAAGGGCTTCCAGACTACAACTTAGGGCCCCAAAATATTTTTCTGCTACTTGTCATTAATGCGTTCAAGGATACATATTGGTGCTCTAAATACCCATGTGGTGGAACATTTTACCTCTAATACCCCCATTATAAATGAGAAAATATTATGAAATGACTAATGGAAAATAATGATTGAATGTAATGTAATAACAGATGGGGATGGTTTGGACCTCAGTATAGGATAAATGAGTTATAATTAGTTTAGGTGTAATAGTGGACTTAGTAATTAATGTTTTTAACTAATCAATAATTAACATATGAAATATATATATATAATATACAGTTTATTATTTATAATTCTTATTAAATTTTTATAGACTATATACTTCTTTATGTGCCAATTTTTGTGTCATGCTGACTTTTTCTCACACCCTATATAGGTTTTTTAACTGGTACCTGTGCGTGGCACCAAGTTCAAGATTATACAAAGTACTATCAAAGGTATTATTCTAATTTATTTTTACATTCTATTTTGGAAAGGGTGATTGTACAATATGATTAGTCTGGAATTGGTCATGAAATTATATTCAGGAGTAGCTAACCCATGTACAAGAAAAACATGTACCTAGGATGGGATTGTTGTTATTGTTGTGTTATGATAATGATGAATATTATTTTACCTTGGGTGATACACTTTTTGTGTAATATTATAGTTTCTGATATTTTACTCATTCTTTATTTTGGCATGAGAGTTGTGTACACATTCTTCATTCACATGCATCATATTAGTCATGCATAGAATAGAAGGTTTTTTGTGATTTTTTATAAATAATTGAGTTTCATTATTTGATTAATATAATATAAAAATGTTTCTATATAGAAATTTAAAAGAGTAAATGATGATGAATTTTGAAAATTTAATTGGATGAAATTATTATCTTATGGTAATAATTTATTATGAATGTGTTCACCCTATGTTAGAAATTAACTAGTTGTGGTATTTTTGAGGGTACTGTTGGCGCCATGATTTTGATAGTGTGGAAGAATATGGGGGATAAAATATTATGGATTTATGTGAATTCCATTTATGTGAGTGTGATAATGTTGTGTTATGTGTTACAATATGTGTGTTCCTAATTATAGATATATGACTCCACATAAAAACATGCTGATTGGGTGGATAAACGAAACTTACAGAAATGTTCCCCCAGTAGTAGAACTAGACGCTCTGATAGATATAGGTGTGGGATATTTGGGAATTTTCTACAAGAACATTTATTTCTTTTCTCACCTAATCAAGAGATTACCAAGGTGGGTTGTGAGAAAAATGCCTAAATTGGCATGTTAGTTTCAGATTTACAACCATACAACATTCACTATTAAAGGAGAGAATAGTTAATATGAGTTCTAGATTGAGTATATCCAAATGATCCATTACCACATAGAAACTCATACTAAAAAGAAAGACAATCTAGCAAATAATATTCTATGTGGTCAAGAGATGTGTTTATAGTACATCTATACTTGGGATGAATATCAAGAGAATATTGTATGGATGGTCTTTTAGGAGTATCTATGGGAAAACATTTCCCCAAAGATAGAAAAACATGAGTGGGAAGCTGATTTTATGTTGTTAAACTAAGGGAGTATGCTAGTGATAGACTATGTTAGTTGATTGATGTATATATAGCACTTTAATCTAGTATTGGTAGGATTAGAGAACACCATGTTGAAACATTTTTTTACTATTGGATTAAACATGATATTAATTCCTATGTTATAATATTTTGGCATAATAAGTGTTCTCAGTGGTGAATCAAGCTCTCATTTATGCGAGTAACCTGAAGGAGGATTCTATTGGAACATAGATGGCTTCTACCTGATGATTAAGAGATACATTTTCTCTGAGTAGGAATCATATCATTGAGATTTTCAAATAGGATAATAGAAACCAAGGTGGTTGGTGGGATGTATTAGTTACTCAGAGATATTATTATTTTTATATCCAATAGTGTGGTAGGTTAGGACATAATCATATCAGGTTTTCCTGACCATTAGTGGATTTCTTAGCCTACGACCAGATAGGTCACATGTATTTATCTTGCATGAAATCTAAGCAAATGGGTTAACATAGAAGACAAAGAAAAATAATAGTGGAGGGAGGTGGTATTCTACCCTAGAATACATTTGAGAGTGGGGTTGTTTTGGATGTGGAGTTCAAGAAAGTAAATCTATTACATTTGGGAAAGAGTTCTCATATATGAAGAGTTGTGCTGCTTGTGGGGATCACACTATAGCATATGGATGATGTGCAAGATAGATTCATGTATTTTTTCCTTCATTGGAATATAGCTATGTAGGGCCATCAATAGTTAGAGGCACTAATATTGTATAAAATAAATATTACACAACATTATTTGATATAAGGGAATATTGTTATTTTATGTCAATAATACTTGTGAATGGATTGATACTCATGGTGGAGTTTTGTAGTGGGGTTATACTGATAGAAACATCATCGGGAGTGAGATCAAAGAAAATCTGTTTATGTATGGGGGATTCTATCAATGTTGGGTAGTATAAGTTATTTTAGGTTATTCAAATACTTAACATGTCGGGATTTGAATTGGTTTGGTGTGTGTATTTTGTTTTATAGTAATGAGCCACAATGATTGTTACAAAAAGGATGGTGACCTTTATATCTCATGAGGGTGGAATATATATTCATCATGTATAGTTGGATATTAGGGAATAAAATTCATGTCTATTTCAATAGAAAATATAGTATATCACAACCAAGATTTCCAGTCCTTTGTTGGATGATAATGGGGTGAATCATAATATTTTCACACTCATAGTGGACAAGTTACAGGATGACTTTACTGTGTACATATCTCAGCTACCACCTAAGAGTGTTATTATGATTACAATTAATCTCATTCTAGGTATTATCTAATTTCTGTTCGACCATATAAAAGTTCATTGAAAAATCATGTTCCCTTTTTTTGGAGGGACAAGAGGTGAAACACAGTTGGTACACCGTTCGGAAAAACCATGTAGCCACCATCCCAAACAATGCGCACTCAAATATAATGGGATTGCACAATTTTCATATGGTTTTCCAAACCATTAACCATTTAGAATAAATTATGAACCCCATAAATAAGGGAACACAAATAAGTAACTTGGTTTGGAAAATCATAATCCCCTTCCTTGGAAACAAGGAACATAATAGTTAATTCGTCTGACGTTAAAAAAAATCCCAAACCCCAATTTAAAAAATATTCACCCCCAAATATTCATAAAAAAATTCCAATTTTTTTTTCCTTGGAGTATTTTTGGATCCTCAAACATATTTCTTAAAAAATCCAAGATCTAGTTGAAGGATCATCCCTTAATTGTTATGCAATTTCTTCCCGATTGGTTTACTCTATTTCTTTCATATCATTCCCAATGAATATGATTTATTTTTCATATTTTGGTGATTCAATGGATATTATTTTTTATTAAATATAAATCCATTTGACCTTGATCATAGGTATTTCTATTATATATTCTCTACAGTTGTGAGATTTATTGATCCACATCAAAATGGGGATATTAGTTGGGAGAACATCCTTCAACAGCCTTCACATATGTGGTGTAATTATCAAGTAGCATAGTCATGATTATGGTTTCATTTATTTAGTTGTGAAATTTTAATTCCAATTAATGGAAATTTTGTTATTAATTAATATAATATATTTATTTAGTCTCTAATTCTAAATACTTTATTACATGTGATTATGAAATTTGGAATATTTGGAATATTAAATGGGTGGATATTGGGAATAATAAACTAACAAATTATATGTTTATGAAGTTTATAGAGACCAATGAGGTGTGACTATTTGATTTAAATGATTATTATTTAAATATACATGTTTGATAATGGATTGGAATTATGGAACCATGTGACGTGAAGATTATTACTAAGCTGTGGGACAAGGGATGCTTCTCAAATTACCCATGAGGTTCTGATATTATTCTCATTAACCATAATATATTTATGTACTACATGTGATCAATGAGATATGAGATAGAGAAATCTACTAAAAATACCCATGTGGTTCAAAAATTATTCTATAGGACTCCATTATATAAATATAAAATTTGAAATAAATTATTTTTGAAAATCAAAGATTGATTTGATATTTTGTATCTCGTAAGTATGGTTCAGGATCTTGTATGGTTCAACGAAGGTATTGTTGGTTTGATTATCATCATGAACCCACAACATTTTATGGTTAATCAATGAATAATTTCAATGTGGAAACTATTTACATTAAATTTTATTCATTATTCTGAGTTGTACTCACACCATACTTGGGCTTCCTGATTGTTACCTGAAAAGAAAAAATGATTGCTAGAAATGATAAGTGAAATTTCCCTATGTTTGATGTCTATTTTGAGATGTTTAATTGATGATGTAATTGTACATGATATCGATAACCTCACTGTAGAAGTTAGGGTTTCTTTATTTTGGGGTTTTTTAGGAACATGAAAAATATTTGACATGACAAATTTACTTCATAGTTTTATGGTTATTTATCCTAAATTTTATATTATCCTGAGATGTTGTTCATTATTAATTATAGTTTTAGTTTGGTTAATGATTAATATCATTTTTTATAATTTATTTATTTCTTCTTTTATAAAACTATTATGAAGAGGTTATTTTGTCTATAAGTTTCATATTAAATCATCATTTCTAGTCGACATCATCAGGTCTATGTGGAGGCTCTCCTGAGGTCACATAACCAACAAACTTGGGGAACCACAATGTGCAAAAAATTATAGGATGTTTCACCCATGAATTGTAACATGAAATCATTCAAATATAATGGGGGACTCTAATAAAAACTATTTCCCAACATTATCATGTTGAACACTTCTATACCATCACTCCATCCGTATTCCATTGAATTTCACAACATAAAAATATTAGGTTTTTCTTCTAATTGAAATATCTCATGTTAATAATTTTTTTTGAAGTATTAATCATATTATCTACATTTACATGGAAAAATTCAAGATAATTTAATAATTTCCTATGAGGTTTGTGTTTTCTCATCAATGATAGAAAACATTGATAGGGTTTTTTTTTCTCATTTTCATTTTTATATGGTATATTTGATATTTCGAGACATCAATTATTTCATATGATCTATTAAATAAATTTTTTTATTTATCTGTAATTTATATCAACAATTTTATGATATTTGAATTAATATTTTTGGTTTACCATATAATAATTATGTTATTATTATAGTACGGGTTTTTTGGAAAAAAAAATCAAATTCATTGACTTATTTTTCCAATATTTGAAAATATTGTTCATCATTTGAACAAATTAATCTATTTGATTTTGTTATTTGGAATTGAATATTTTTTATTGGGAATTTATATTTTTTCCACACAATCCCCATTTAAATATTTCATAAATCATGAATAATGACATCCATATGATATTTTGTAAACATATATATCCTTTATTTTAGTTAAAATATTATTATACTAGAATTATAATTAAAAGTTAGATAAATTCATATATTTATAATTTAGTATGATATATTATCTTTTATATATATGGGAAAAATATTTAACGTAATGATTGTTTTATAATAAAATTCATTCTTATAATGGTAAAATGTTCTTATGATAAAACCATTATCAATAAAATTTATTATTCATACACCATTACCTAGTTCATCATTTCATAAAATGATGACCTTTATTATTTTTAAATCCAAACATGTTTTTAATCATGTGACCACCATCATTTCAATTAATGCATTTTATGGGATATTTTTATCTTTTATTAGGATGTTTCATTTCAATATTAGTTTTTAAAAATGATAAAAAGTACATCAGAAATTTTAAAATCCAACGTTTTATAATCCAGACCACATTTATATTAATAACGATTATGATATTTAAACGATATATTATTTCTAGATAATTTTATATTTAAGGGTTCTACAATATTTTCACTTCACCTTTTTAAATCTCTCCGACATTTTATGGCCACATTACAGAGATTATGGTATAAATATTTATTTTTTAATTATCTGCAACTAAATTAACCAAAAGTGACAATTCAAAAAATGACTCTTAAAAGTTAATATAAAACCATCCATATGGTAATGATTAATGTATTTGGTAAAAAAAATTGTGATTTTTATTATATTTGTATATTTATCATTGACGAAATTGTTTCCTTTGAAATCAATCTTCAGGAATTACCTGATAAATGTCAATATAAAACAATTTTTTGAGGTCATTCAGTTTGAAATATTTTTCATTTATATTCATGAGGTATAATTTATGTGATACCATATCATTATGTTATAAAAACCAAATTCCATTTCATAGGTTCATTATGATGTGATGAATGGGTTTTTATATATTCACACATTTTTATAGTTTAATGGAATGTGGGGTCCTATATCACCCCCAACGAATTGTTTAATGTTTTATACCACATGAAATACATATATTGATAATGATAATAAGATAGTTAGATACCTTCAAAAGATAGATTATCGAAAAAATAATTATTATCTACCTTAACCAGAATAACAATGACCATGATGCAAATAAGATATTTTCACATGATTTAGTATAATCACAATACATATTTTATATACTCAAATTCTTGAGCCAATAAATGATGTGGATTATACATGTTCATAGTAATCTCTAAGAGAATGAAAAAATAACTATATTCAAAATATTGATTGTATTAACAATGTTGATTAGATATTTTCACATGACGAATAATGAACATGAATTGTACAATCTATAGTCACATAATTAGTCACAAATTCCTTGTTTGTTAGATAAGTTTAATATGTAATAATTTCCTATACTTATCATTATGAAATAATTATAATAATTATAGTTATTTTAAGGACAAGTAGATCATTTTTACCATTACATCATATATATTCTTATTCAAAGGTATATTATTCATATTTTTTCTTATATATCACTTAAACATGGGATTGAAAAAGCATAAATTTTTTAAATATTATTTCTAACAAGATATTTCTAACATGTTCATGTTTTATCATCTCTTTATGATTTACATATTGATAATTTTATTTATTTTTCTCATACCGAGTATTTGTGCTCACTATTTTCATCTGTTTATATTAAATTTTCAATGAATATGAGTATACCATTTGATACATGTATAATTAATTTAGAAAATGAATAATTATAGAGAAATGATTAAATTAACCATATCATAAGTTTCTGTTATAGATAATTCTAAAATAAAGTAATTATTCTATTCATGGGACTGTGTGTTTATAATTATATTGATGATATGACTTATGATAATGTTTTAAAATTAATATATATTATCTTAGATTAATATATATTAATCCAATATTTTTCACTTTTGTAATAAGTATCCATGTTTACCAAAATGTTTTATCAATTATTTTTGAGAAGGATTATATGTTATTATATCAATAAATCAATAATAAATATTATCTATATTTAAATTGTAAACAATTTTCAAGAATAAGTTTATTTTGATAGTAAATTTTTGAATAATATTATGAGTTTTGATAAATAAGTAATATAATAATATATATACAATACCATACCCAATTTATTCTGATTAAAATTATTACAATATATATTTAAAACACTATGTAAAATTATTAATCATACATGGAAAATCACACAATATAAAAAAAATAGGAGAAAACCACCCTGAATCAAATAATGTACCTCATACCATAGAATAACATCTGTGATGAGTGAATGTGAAGGCTCATGTATGTACTTTATCTTGAGTGACACATATAACACATCTTGGATATATGAGATTATAGGTATAAGTATCAATATATAGGCTTTAATCCTAACACAATCAAGAATTAAAATGAAAAATATATACTTATGGATAAATTTCCCATTCTTCCTTAATATCATACAATTTTTACAAAATGAGATTACTCGAAATAACATTTCAAAATCATAAAATTATAGATCCCATAAGTTATTATCATCTACGTTTTTAATGTAAATTGGAGACTCCTTGATATGTTTCTATGTGTCTTGAACTATCTCTTCCATTTCATCAGGTAACTATTGTCCAAAAATAATTCTTTCACAATCATCATTCCAGCATGTTGTCGATCTAAAATTATTTCCTTTGACGGATTCATAAGGATACATATTTATGATTTTGTGAATGATATTATCTTAAGAAAACTCATTAGGAGAAGGTGTTGATCTGAAAAACAATTTAAATCCAATGAATAAGATCTCAAAATTTCCTCAAGGTTTTGAATTATTCTCTTAGATGAACCCCATATCCATGGAACACACAAAGTGACAAAAACGTCTCTTTATAAAGATATTTTTTAATACTTCACTAGATAATTGGCATAAACCTCGATGTTTATTCAAACAAAGTTCAATTTGTTCATCAATGAAACTATTCCACATATATAATTTATATCCTAGAAATATAATTTAGAGACAAGTATTATTTGATAGTAATGAAGTGTGAAGACTTAGTAAGTTGATCGACAAAAACTCATATAACATTTTTCCTTTAGAATTATTGCGAGGTCGAATGAAAAAGTCATTGGTGAAATTTTCAAATTTCTATTATGATATGGTTAATGGATGTACACCCCCATATGCTCTGTCCTTTAATCAATAAAATCATGACATACCATGAACCTAGACAAAAACTCTTTGATATCTCTCATTATGAAATCCCTCTTGAAATACTTATGAATCTCTGTACATATTCAAACTTCCAGGACGTATGAAGAATGAAGTACTATGATATTCCTCTAAAAAACAATTCATATAATATGTGTTGTTGAAATTAATACATTGTTCTGAATCCTTCTTATTTAATCAGGATCATGGATAAAATTAGGAACATCATTATTATTATTTTTAATCTCTATATATTCCTTTTGAATCTATTAAATATTCAACATGATATATATGGTTGAATGTTCTATTGAGAAACACAATATTTTCCCCCTAATTTAGGATTTACAGATTCATCTATAAGAACACGGTTTTCACTGTGAATGACATTGGAATATTCTTGATGTTATTCCAGAGAAGTGCCTTCAGACGGCGTGCGATTCCGAGCCCCGGAGTGGCCATAATTAAATTTTAAGTGCGTTCAAACTAAAAATGCAAAATAAATGGGATAACTCCTAAACAGTTATCCAGATCAGAAATCCGAGTATACGGATGGGTCCAGAATGGGGTGTTTACCCTAGGAACGATATAAAACATTCTGGTGGAGGACGTTTGGACCCCTCGATCACTTTTGAAACGTTAAATCGATAATTAATTAATTAATTTATTCGTTTCATGGTGGAACTCAAGTATATCTTAAACGGTGGCTCGGATTGGAAAAAAGAGGGCACCGTTGAGTTTGGAGCATGCCATTTACCATAGGAGGGGTGTAAGTTTTGTGGGCATGGGCCGTCTATGAAAAATTGCCCGAGGGGCGTTTTCGTTATTTGGCGTCTCTGGGCGTTCAACTTTATAACATTCAAACGGAAGCTTAGAATCCAATTCCGAGACCACCGTTGTGATCGAGAGGTGGTTTTTACCCTTAGGGAGGTTTAATTTTGATCTCTCCAAAGGTTTCAGATGCGAGGATATTATGGGTTTAAATTAACTAAAATTTCTTTTCATTTTATTTAAACCCCTTCCCCTTCCTCCCTTGTTCTCCCCTTGCGAAACCCCCCCTCAAGGCTGCCCCTAAATCTCCCTCTCCTCTTCCACTCCAGCAAGGCAGCACTGGAAAGGTGACGGTGTGGCGGTGGATCCTCCGTGAATCTCCAAGCAACACCCAAGAGGTAGGAGGTATTTGTTGCGTTTATTCCTGAACCGTTCCTTCAATTCAATTATAGCGTCAAAATTCTGTCTAATTTTCAATCAAATCCCATAGTCGTGTAGTTTGAATTCTTCTCTTTCCAACGCTTATTTCGGAATTGAAATCTGACTTCGGAGCGGTCTGCAGCGGCTCGTCGATGTTTGCGGGTTTTCAAAGTTTTCAATGGGTCTCTCCTTTTTCTGGGGAGCTCCAGCGGTGGCGGCATGAGATTCAGCGGTGGCATCTCCTCTTCCAGGCGGTGGCGCTGTATTTCTGGGGCAGTAGTCGCGGCAGTGCGGGCTGGGGCGGTCTGAGGTCGCGACGGCGGGGGCCATTGGCAGCGGAGGCCGGCGCGGTGGGCGTCAGGTGGGGCGACAAGGGCTTCATGTGCCGGTCGCGGCGGGCGTCGGGAGCGGGCGCCAGCGGGGCACGACGTGGGGGAAGGGTCAACCTTTGTCCAGCCACTGTTGGAGAAGACAGGGGTCTTTGGACCCTGGCTGGTAGAGAGGACCCGCGAATTTGGGTCCGTGTTGGAGGATCCGGACCGGCCGAGCCGATCCGGGCAGTCCGTGCGGTGGACCGCGGACCGCCGTTCCAGGGTGGGGGTGAGCCGGGCAAACCGGCCTGACCCCCGTTTCGGTCCGATAAAAACACTAAAACGCTCCTAAAGTACAGTCCGGGTGTCAGATTCATGTGCCGTCAATGGCGACGCCTTCCTTGAAACGAGGCGAACTTTTTGAGTTGGTTTTGGAAATTTTTAATTCTGGAAACGAGGGGCCTCGGAAGCGCGACACGTCTTTAAGTGATTTAACATTTTTCCTAGGAACCTTGTTTTAGACGGCGCAGACGCCTCCGATGTCCGTTTTGAGCGTAGTCAGTGGTGTTGCAACCCTAGCACTGAGGAAAAGCTTTCCAGGGTGGTTTCGGGTGTTGAGGTCAAAGTTGAGGCGCAGGACCCATGGCCCGTCTTTTGAGATGCGTGAAACTTTTAGAGACTTTTTCATCAGACGTCCACTCGGGGCGTGTGAGTAGTTGATGTTCGGTGTTTTTCCAAGGGCATCGCGTTGGCGCAGTCTACCCACTGTAATTCTGCACGATGGTGCGGGCCCCGCGAGAGCTGTTTGGGCGTTTATGGTGGTTTTCCGTCTTTATCACTGGGTGTCCATTTTTGACAAGTGATTTGTCCATCTCATGTGCTTTTTCGAGAGGATCGCAATGGTGTGATCCGTTGGCAGCGATTTCGGACTGGGGTGTGGGTCCCGCGTGATACCGCTCGTGCGCAGGGTGCCGGAACATATCTTTTTATCCGGATATCTGTCACGCTCAAGAGAGCAGTCTTTTTGTCGTGTTTTCCAGAGGGGGTTTCAATGGTACGATGCGCCCGACTGTTTTCGGGGCAGAGGCTTGGGATCACGGGACACCGTTCAGCCGTGAGGCGGTGTTGGCAACTTTTACATCGGATACCCATTTTGGGCGAGTAAGTAGTCGATATCGCGTGTTTTTCCATGAGGATTACTATGGTGTGATCTGCTCAGGCAAGAAAATAATCTTACAAGATCTTATTAAATGTGGAAATGTGGAGGTGCCCCGGGGGTGGTTCTTCTATTGTGTTTGTAACAGACCCTTGGCATGTGATCACGTTCACTCCCGTGTGAGTGAAGTAATGCTTGAATAGATGTTGGTGGTCGTGCCTCAGTTATTATGGCGGCAAGTGGGAGATTTTAGTCATGCCATCGCGTTGACGTTGGGTGTCGGGTGCACTATAGCCCTTGGGCTGAATGTGAGGTATACTCTTGGAGTATACGGGAGCACTTGGAGTTACGTGTGGCTTGTAACTGAGATGTTCGTGCGATTGGTTGGGGTTAACTTGGGGCCACACGTCGTGTGGGCCCCCAGGTGCATGTTGAGCTCTGCTTAACGTACTTTGACCTCTCGTGACGTAGAGTGTCCCTCTGTGCTTGTTTGTTTGACCAGCTGGGTGGAGTTTTTCCCCTGGCTTTGTGATCGTTTGTTTGACCAGTAGGGTTGAGTGGTCTCCCCTAGTTTTGTTCTCAATGGATCGGTCGGTAGCGATGATAGTGACACCCAGTGATGGAGCAGGCGCTGAACCTCTTTTGGATAAGTTGTTCTGGAGTTGAGCTATTGCGCGGCACCCGCTCAGTGCTCGGTTGGCCAGTGTTTCACCATATAGTAGGGATGGCCAGAACAGTTTCGGGCTTACCCATTAGAAGGTCTTAGAAGTGGGTTGCTCACTGACTTCTAGGGTTACCCTCCAGCAGAGACTGGGCAGTGGGTCAACCGACGCACTTAGGGTCTACGCTACAACAGAGACTAGGTAGTGGGTCACTCGACGCACTTAGGGTTTACCCTCCAGCAAAGACTGGGCAGTGGGTCACCCGACGAACATAGGGTTTACCATCCAACAGAGACTGGGCAGTGGGTCACCTGACACACTTAGGGTCTACCCTCAAGTAGAGACTAGGTAGTGGGTCACCCGACGACCTTTTAGGGTCTACCCTCTAGTAGGGCTGGGCAGTGGGTCACCCGTTGTCTAGTTCCAGGTCTACCGTCCAACAAGGATGGGAAGTGGGTCGCCTGTTGACATATTCCCGATCTACCCTCCAGCGGGGCTAGTCAGTGGGTTTCCTGATGATGTATTAAGGTCTACCCTCCAACGGGGCTGGGCAGTAGGTCTCCTGATGATGTATTAGGGATTACCCTCCAGTAGGGCTGGGTAGTGGGTCACCCATAATCTTATTGTGAATTACCCTCCAGTAGGGCTGGGCAGTGGGACACCTGTTGGAATTCCCGGCTCAGTCCTTTCTACTAGGCTAGTCTGTGGCTTTCCTCCGTGATTACCGGAGCGGGACCCTTGGTTATACGGGTTAGTGTTGTGACGACTTTGACTTTGAGAAGACCTCTCGACTGCAGGGCAGTGACCAAGTGTGGTTTGAATTTCCCTAGAACTCCCAAGTACAGGGGGAACATTCCCCACTGAGACGTGTTCTTGTGACACGATCTAAAACCATGCGGGCGAGTCAGTGCCGACCAAAGCGGATAGTGTCGAGGTGCAGTGATTGAGCCCCTTGCCATGTAGTTCGGGGCAGGCATGCGGGATGCTGGGCATCGATGGAGTTTACCTCTGGGACTTTTGGCGACTCACTTTTCTTGGGATGAACTATGGGATGGAGGTCCCCTTATGGTCTCGTTTGGGCTTCTTGACAGAGCATATGGATTTGTATATACCTTGTTCCAGTACCCACTTCCTAGGTTGGTAACTCTCCTTCCAGGAAATGCAAAGACGCTCGGGGTATGCCACGTGATTTCCGTGTCTAGCTTCTTGTGGTTGGACAAGTATACTCTTCTGCTATAGGTAACGAAAGCTCGAGGATAAGTTCATCTTCTCACTTTTCCTAGATCCTTGAGTTAGGATGAGTCTTCTACCTTTCCCTTGTTGGGTTGAGCTGGACTCTTTACTGCAATCCTTGTTGTACTCCTTTCCTCTCCCCTGTTCGATATACTGATCACCCTTCGGTACCTCCTTTGTTTCTCCCTCAAGCCTTCGGGGTAACCTACTGAGTATTTTTATACTCACAAATGTTTGGTCTTTTCCCGCACATGGTGTGCCCTTGCAGATGAAAGACAGGTTGGTCGTGACATCAGAGGAGCTTAGGATCTTGGGAGCTTGGACCACATGTGGTGGTCGGAGTCGGGTACCAGGCGGGGAACCCTTCCAACTGTTTACTTTTGTCCACCTGTTGTCGGGTTGTGGCACTTTTTTTGGTTGGGCGTGTGTTTTCTCCTTTTTATCATCAGTTTACTTTCTGTACTTTAATTGTACTGTTTAGAGGTTGATGCACTCTTGTGGTTATTTATAGCAGTTTCCCTTTACTTTACATGGATTTTCTTATTTACTCTGCACTATTGCATTGAGTGTGCTGCATGTGTGTGTGTACAGGTTCTTAGGCAAACGGCCTCCCCGAGTTATTGTGCCTTCAGTGCTGGTCGTCATCCCCTGGACTATGGAGCTGGGCTTGGGGTAGTTGCGGCTTGAGCCCAGGTAGGGTCGGGTCATGAAAAAGTGGTATCAGAGGTGGTTCGTTCCTTGGGACGTTGTGCGGACATCCCAAAAAGTGGAATTGGTTGGGATTTAGGGCAACAATGTTAACGTGTCTCGAGAGCGGCTCTCAGGCTAGGGAGTCTAGTGATGGTGCAGCGGATGACATATCCATTCACTAGGAACATGATAACCCGCTTGTCGACTCGGCATGATGAGAAACTTGTTGCAGGGAAAATTTGTTTGTGCATCACATAGGATTGAGTCTTTGAATGTACTTCTTGAGTCAGCTCCCCATAGTTATTGTTATTGGTATATGCATATATATTCTCATTTGACTGCGGCACTCCTTGATAATATTCAGGATGTCTCCGCGAAGACATCCAACCAGGATACTAGATTTGGTTCGTGATGAAGACCCTGTGAGCTATGAGGCCATAGTCTAGGACTCATCATGTGATCCCCTTTCTCTAGGTGGGCCGGTAGTAGCACCCCCACCTGTTGAGTAGTAGGCAGTTTCAGTAGAGCAGGTTGAGCTTGAGCGCAGGTTGACCACGCTCCATGAGTTCCAGCGGTAGAGACCTCTGGGGTTCAGTGGTGAGCCAGACCCTCAGGAAGTAGAGGTCTGGCTAGAGACAATGGTTCAGGTTTTCTGGCTTGTGTAGACGCCGACAGATCATAGAGCAGCCTTGGCCGCCACCCTTTTTCGTGGAGTAGCTTAGACTTGGTGGAGTCTGGTGACCCAGTTTCTTGACGGGTCGTCACTTTCGTGGGGTGACTTTCATTTTTTGTTTCGTGAGGATTTTTTCCCTCCTTCTTATGCTCCTTTCGGATTCAGGAGCATCTGTAGTTTCAGCAATGAGGTATGATGGTGGCTAAGTACGTGACTAGTTTCGCAGACAGTGCACGTTTTTATCCGGACTTGGTCCGCAACGACGACTCCCGAGCGAGGAAGATTGAGAAGGGTATCCCCCGAGAGATTCATACTGTCATAGTACCTATGGGAATTTCCACATATACTGGGGTTCTGGAGTAGGTGCTTGTGACAGAGAGATTCCTATCACATTCTGGAGTTGGTGGTGGCTGCAGGCACGTTGGAGCCGAGACATCTTTCGCAGCTAGTGGGCGTCGGCAAGCAGAACCTCGACGTAGGTGGCTTTCTGACAACTAGACTCAGGGGTGTGTTCGTACACCAAAGTGGAACCGGAGGGCACCAGTGTAGCCCGAAGAGAGTCGGTGCTATGCTTGCGATGAGCAGGGTCACCTGGCACAGAACTGCTCGACCAGTCATACAGAGAGTTTCGGGCAGGGAGTAGGTGCGCCACCACGACAGAGGCAGCGCCGTGATCGGAGTAGTACCCATAGATGTGGTTCTAGAAGAGGAGAAGGAGGAGATGGTAGTGGGGGACAACTTTACGAGGTCTTCCCATCACCACTAGGTGGTTCACTTCAGGCTCTGGGAGCTGACAGTTGGGACCGAAGACAGCTGTGATATTTGGTTGTCTATGATCCTGCAGAGCATGAGGTGATAAGAGGTACGCTCTACAACTCTTCTACTTCTTGAATAATAATTTTTATACATTGTGTTTGAACATCATTCCTCCTTTCTCCTTTTTTGATGTGTTACCAGGGTGATGTGGGACGTCAGGTGTAACCCTGTGTTGGTAAGGTAAAAGGTGAGGGACCTTTTTCTCTAGTCGATGGTGTCGAGTCCTTCACCTTTTGAGCCTATAAGAGATCCTTGGTTGTGGGACATTGGATGTGGAATCTTGCGTGACTTGATATCCTTGGGTGTTCCACCATATGGATATTCTGAAGGAGGCAATCACCAGGCCTTATTCCAGGTTCGAGCGGTGATTCCAGTCACGGCGTGTGACGCAGAGGTTCGACCGGGGAGGTGAGCTACCCCCGAGGGACTTCGGGCCGTTTGAGACCATGAAAAGGGGTGGCGAGGTACCCTACCACCTTTCCCTAACCCCAAAGTCTGGAGTGGGTGCACGACATCATCAAGGGATGACCTCGCATGAACGGATCAATCCTCAGGTCTGTGTGCAGTGACGCAGAGCGGTACGTGGGTTCTTCTGGGTATGGGAAAGGTAGGTGTGGGCTTGGTACCCTGTGTTGCTCCCTAGTTTTGATTTTCGGGGATGAAAAGCTTAAAGGAGGGAATGATTTAAGAACCTGGTTTTCACTGTGAAAGACTTTGGAATATTTTTGATGTTATTCCAGGGCAGTGCCTTCAGATGGCGTGCGATTCCGAGCCCCGAAGTGGCCAGAATGAAATTTTCAGTGCGTTCACACTGAAAACACCAAATAAATGTGATAAATACTAAACAGTGATCCAGATCAAAAATCTGACTATACGGATGGGTCCATAATGGGGTGTTTATGCTAGAAACAACATAAAAATTGTCGTCGCAGGACGTTTGGACGCCTCTCTCGCTTTCGGAATGTTAAACGGATAATTAATTAATTAATTTATTCATTTAATGGTGGAACTAAAGTATCTCTTAAACGGTGGCTCAGATTGGAAAAACGAGGGCACCGTTGAGTTTGGAGTGTGTTTTTTTACCCTAGGAGGGGTGTATGTTTTGTGGGCGCGGGCCGTCTATGAAAAATGGCCCCATAGGCATTTTCGTAATTTTGGCGGCTTTGGGTGTTCACCTTTATAACATTAAAACGGAAGCTTGGAATCCAATTCTGACACCACCATTGTGCTCAATAGATGGTGTTAACCCTAGTTGAGGTTTAATTTTGATATCACCAAAGGTTTCAGATGTGAGGAAATTATGGATTTAAATTATTTAAAATTTCTTTAAATTTTATTTAAACCCCTTCCCCCTTCCTCCCTTATTCTCCCCTGGCGAAACCCCCCTCAGGGTAGCCCCTCAAGCTCCCTCTCCTCCTCCACTCCGGCAAGGCAGCTCCGGCAACGCGACGGCGCGGCGACAGATCCTCCGTGAAGCTCCGGGAAATTCCCAAGAGGTAGGAGGTTTTTGTTGCGTTTATTCCCAAACCTTTCTTTCAATTAAATTATAGAGTCTAATTTCCGTCGAATTTGCAACCAAATCCCACAGTCGTGTATTATGAATTCTTCTCCTTCCAACGCTAATTTCAGAATTGAAATCTGAGTTCGGAGGAGTCCCCAGTGGCTCATCGAATTTTTCGGGTTTTCAATGTTTCTGGTGGGTCTCTCCTTTTTCCACCGAGCTTCAGCGGCGGCGGCAGGGGCTTCGGTGGTGGCGGCTCCTCTTCCAGGCGGTGGCATGGTGTTTCCAGGGCAGCAGTCGCGGCGGCGCGGTCTATAGCGGTCGGAGGTCGTGGCGGCGGGGGCCCTTGGTAGCGGAGGCCAATGCGGCGGGCGTCAGGCGGGGCGATACAGGCGTCGTGCGCCGGTCGCGGCGGTTGTCAGGAGCTAGCGCCAGCGGGGCGCGACGTGGGGGAAGGGCCGGCCTTCGGTCAGCCACTTTTGGAGAAGACATGGGTCTTTGGACCCCGGCTGGCAGCCACGACCCGTGATTGCGGGTCTGTGTTGGAGGAGCGAGACCGGCCGAGCTTTTCTGGGCAGTTCGGGGTGGTCTACGCGGGGGATCGCGGACCGCCGGTCCAGGGTGGGGGTGAGCCGGCCGAACCGGCCCGGCCCCCGTTTCGGTCCGATAAAAACACTAAAACGCTCCCAATGTACCCTCCGGGTGTAGGATTCGCATTCCGTCAGCGGCGACGCGTTCCTTGAAACGAGGCAAACTTTTTGAGTTGGTTTTTGGAATTTTTAATTCCCGAAACCAGGGGCCTCGAGGCGCGACGCGTCTTTATGTGATTTAACGTTTTTCCGAGGAACCTTGTTTTGGACGGCGCGGACGCGTCCGGCGTCCGTTTTGAGCACTGTCAGTGGCGTTGCAACCCTGGCACCGAGACAGAGCATTCCAGGGTGGTTTTTGGCATTGAGGCTGATGTTGAGGCGCGGGACCGAAGGCCCGTCTTTTGAGTTGCGTGTATCTTTTGGCGAATTTTTAATCGGACGTCCGTTCGGTGTGTGTGAGTAGTTGAAGTTTGGTGTTTTTTTGAGGGAATCGCGTTGGTGCAGTCTGCCCGCTGTAATTACACACGATGGTGCGGGCCCCACGAGGGCCGTTTGGGCGTTGACGATGCTTTTCTGTCTTTATCACCGGGTGTCCATTTTGGACAACTGATTATTCCATCTCTTGTACTTTTTCGAGAGGATCACAATGGTGCGATTCGTTGGCAGCGCTTTGGGACCGGGGTGTGGGTCCCGCGTGGTACCACTCGTGCGCGGGGTTCCGTAACGTATCTTTTTCTCTGGATATCTGTTGTGCTCAAGTGAGGCGTCTTTTTGATGTGTTTTCCCAAGAGGATCACAATGGTATGATGTGCCCGACTATTTTCGGGGCCGAGACATGGGATCACGAGACTCCGTTCGGGGGTGAGGCGGTGTTGGCGACTTTTACATTGGATACCCGTTTGGGGCGAGTAAGTAGTCGATCTCGCGTGTTTTTCCGCGAGGATTACAATGGTGTGATCTGTTTAGGTGAGCATAGCCTCTTACGTGATCTTATTAAATGTGGAAATGTGACGGTGCCCTGGGGGCGGTTCTTCTATTGTGTTTGTAGCGGACCCTTTTGTGTGATCGGGTGCACTCCCGTGTGAGTGAAGTAATGCTTGAATAGATGTGGGTGGTCGTGCCCCAGTTGTTATGGAGACATGTTGTAGATGTTATGTCACGCCTTCGCGTTGGCGTTGGGTGCCGGGTGCACGATATACCTTGGGCGAAAAGTGAGGTATACTCTGGGAGTATATGAGAGCGCTTGAAGGTACGTGTGGCATGTTCCTTATACGTTCATGCGCTTGGTTGGGGTTAACATGGGGCCACACATCGAGTGGGCCCCCAAGTGCGTGTCGAGCTCTGCTTTGTGTACTTTGACCTCTCGTGACGTTGAGGGTCCCTCTGTGCTCGTTTGTTTGACTAGAAGGGTGAAGTTTTTCCCCTGGCTCTCTGCTCGTTTGTTTGAACAGTAGGGTTGAGTGGTCTCCCCCTGGTTTCGTTCTCGATGGATCGGTTAGTCGCAGTGCTACTGACACCTAGTGATGGAGCAGGAGTTGAACCTCTTTTGGATGAGTTGTTCTAGAGTTGAGCGTTTGCACGACACCCGCTCAGTGCTCGGTTGGCCAGTGTTGCACCATCAAGTAGGGATGGCCAGAACAGTTTCGGGTTTACCCTCTAGCAGGGCTAGGTAGTGGGTTTCTCACTCACTTCTAAGGTTTACCCTCCAACAAAGACTGAGAAGTGGGTCACCCGACGCACTTAGGGTCTACCCTTCATCAAAGACTTGGTTGAGGGTCACCCGACGCACTAAGGGTGTACCCTCTAGCAGAGACTGGGCAGTGGGTCACCTGACACACTTAGGGTCTACCCTCTAGCAGACACTGTGCAGTGGGTCACCCGAAGACCTCTTAGGGTCTACCCTCCAGTGGGGCTAGGCAGTGGGTCGCCCGTCGTCTAGTTCCTGTTCTACCCTCCAGCAAGGATGGGCAGTGGGTTGCCTATCGACTTATTCCAAGTCTACCCTCCAGTGGGGCAGGGCAGTGGGTTTCTTGATGATGTATTAAGGTCTAACCTCCAGCGGGGCTGGGCAGTGGTTCGCCTGATGCTGTATTAGGGTTCACCCTCCAACAGGGCTGGGCAGCGGGTCACCCGATATCTGGTTATGAATTACCATCCAGTAGTTCTGGGTAGTGGGACACCTCTTGGCATTCCAGGCTCAGTCCTTTCTACTAGGCTAGTATGTGGCTTTCCTCCGTGATTACCAGAGAAGGACCCTTGGTTATATGGGTCAGTGTTGTGACGACTTTGACTTTGAGAAGACCTCTCGACTACAGGGCAGTCATGAGGTGTGGTTTGGCTTTCCCTTGAACTCCCAAGTACAAGGGGCACATTCACCACCGAGACGTGTTCTTGTGACATGATCTAAAACAGTGCGGGCGAGTCAGTGCTCCCCAAAGCAGATAGTGTCGAGGTGCGGTGATTGAGCCCTTGGATTGTAGTTCGGGGAAGGCTTGCGGGATGCTGGGAATCGATGGAGTTTAGCTCTGGGACTGTTGGCGACTCACTTTTCTTGGGCTAAACTACGGGATGGAGATCCCCTTACGGTCTTTTTCGGGATTTTTGATAGAGCATATGGATTTTTATATACCTTGTTCCAGTACCCACTTCCTGGGTTGGTTACTCTCCTTACAGGAATGGAGAAGACGCGCAGGGTATTCCACGTGCTTTCCGTGTCTAGCTTCTCATGGTTGGACGAGTCTACTCTCCTTCTATAGGTAGAGAAAGCTCGATGAGAAGTTCACTTCTCACCGTTCCTAGCTCCTTGTGTTAGGACGAGTCTTCTACCTTTCCCTTATTGGGTTGAGCTTTGCTGTTTACTGCACTCCTTGTTGTACTCCATTACTCTACCCTATTCGATCTACTGCTCACCCTTCAGTACCTCCTTTGTTGGTCCCTCGAGCATTAGGGGTAACCTACTGAGTATTTTTATTCTCACCCCTGCTTGGGATTTTCCCGCACTTGGTGTGCCCTTGCAGACGATGTACAGGTTGGTCATGACATCAGAGGAGCTTAGGAGCTTGGGAGATTAGACCACGTGCGGTGGTCGGAGTCTGGTACCACACGGGGACCCCTTCCAGCTGTTTACTTTTGTTCACCTCTTGCCGGGTTGTGGCACTTTTTCTGGTTGGGTGCGTGTTTTCCCCTTTTTCTTTTCAGTTTACTTTCTGTACATGCTTTGTACTGTTTAGAGGTCGATGCACTCTTGTGGTTATTTATAGCAGTTTCCTTTTACTTTACTTGGCTTTTTATTTCACTCTTCACTATTTCATTGAGTGTGCTGCGTGTGTGTGTAAATGTTCTTAGGCAATGGCCTCCCCGAGTTATTGTGCCTTCGGTGATGGTCGCCAGCCCCTGGCCTATGGAGGCGGGCTTGGGGTAGTTGCGGCTCGAGCCCGGGTAGGGTCGGGTTGTGACACCATCAATTTAAAATCATAAATTATTGTATCTTTTGTAATCACCATCATGTATAAGCTAACATGATACTTTTGACACAAATCATTATAGAACTTTTTCTCTTTCCCAATGTGGCAATGTATTTTGCAGTCATAATCATTAATCTGCTCTATCAATCTACTTTGGGAAATATTCAAATAATTTCTGTTCATATATATTTTAAATTATTATCATTGAAATATATATATATATAACAATTTTATCCATAAATACAGTGATTCATTATCATTAATGAAAAATTTACAATAGGGAACACTAATTTGGGGGTTCAAAAATACTGCTCATGAATATTATAATTTAATTCTGTATAATATTTCACCATTTAATTATGAATAATAAGGTATCTAAAAAATTCTTGGTTGATTCAATATTTTAAAAAACACTTCAACAATATAGGGTATTGTAATAATAGGTTCAATGAATATTCTTCTCTTAAGTTCCATGAAATTCCCCCCACAGTCATCTGTCTAAAGGAAAATTCCTCTCGTTCATGTTAACATGGTCATTGAATTAGATATTCATCATTAATTATACATAATCCATTGATTATATCATGATAATCTATAAAAACTATTGATTTCATTCACCGTGGTTGGTTTTTTCCAACATTAAATAACATCTGTCATTGATGGATTTCAAGATATTCCCTCTATTGATATTATATGAAATATATATGAAAACATTTATTTCTAAAATTCCCAAATTTGAAAATTTTCATATATTATCACCATAACTATGTTATTATCTACAATTATCATGTGTTATTGATGATTTTAGTTTCACTTTTAATAGATAAGAATGTCAATTATAATGACTACTACAAAATATTCTAGGTAATCTCAAAAATACTTTATTCAGTAAATTCTTTAAGATAGTGGGGTTATGAGTATGATTGATGTAAATAAATATATATTCCTAGTTTTTGTACCTTTTATGGAATGTTTTCTTTTGTATATCCTCGTTATTAACCCTGAATTTATGATATCCACAAAGATGCTGAATCTTGAAAAATTATTAAGCTCTGTGTTGTTCATCAAAGATATCATTTATATGGGTATGATGATAGTTTTTCTTAACTTTGATCATTTCAAACTTCATATAATCAATGAAGAGTAAAATTTATCAATATGTATATTTTTTAAATAAATAATATGGTCCTTCCATGGTTACATATATGAAAAAATTAACCCATTGATAAGAGTTTACATGGAATTCATCTTAAATTTCTACAACTATATCTGGGCCATTTTATAGGAATTTTCTAAAATTTTTATGACATTTGGTGGGAGTTTTATTGATAACTCAACTTCACATTTTTATGGAAATATAAGATACTATTTTTTAAATAAATCAAAAAATTCATTCACAATAGTTATATCATAAATTTCACGTTTCTTCGCAACCATTTGAGATAAATAAACTTTCTAAATGGATATTAGAACTCATAGAATAGATGTGATTTCCATTTAATTTCCATACATGGAAACACATTTATAGATGATCCTTGATGTTTTAGGAATCTAAAATGTGAATACCTTCTTCGAAAATTATAATGTGACTTTTGTATAGAATTATAATCCATGAATAAGATAACCTCAAATTCATCCATAGGTAGAATGAAAATATTTTCAAGAAGTGAATCCCCACCAATTTTAACCAGAGTGGAATCATAGATATCATATGATATTATAATAAATATATGGGAACTCACGTCTAAATCTATATCAAA
Organism: Viscum album; assembly: GCA_963277665.1. Lineage (NCBI taxonomy): Eukaryota > Viridiplantae > Streptophyta > Magnoliopsida > Santalales > Viscaceae > Viscum > Viscum album. The sequence goes on along the minus strand of OY728151.1, from coordinate 494,038,810 downwards.
TTTTTGGGGTGGAATCATGATACCCTTAGAAAATTCATTAGATATTAAATAATAATTATATATATAGTAAAAAAACATTAAAATTTCTCAATTTGGATGGTAACTGTGCCTTTCACTATGTAATTATAACATCCTCATCAGAAATAGTTATCACATGATATTTCTCTTATCTCTTGGAATAATATACTTCTAACATAGATCATTAACATTAATATTTACAACTTTGGATTTGTTACCATAATTCTTTTACTCCTTTCTTTTGAACCACTATGTTGTGGGTATTTCATACTATTTATCTTTCTCCCTATTCACAACATTAATAATCATTCCAATAAAATCATATATGAATTGGATTATAAACAAACATACCAAAAAAATTTAATAGACCCCATTAGATAATTTCATCCATTCTTATTCCAACAGATTTAGAATATATGAAATTTTATCCTCTTATATCCATGGTTTAATGAGTTTCCATTGAATTGTATTTTTTATTTTTATCAAAACCATTAGATTAATATACAACTCTAACCCAAATTTCAATTATGAAAACACATCAAAAAATTGTCATAGGTACTGAAGTATATTATGGATAACAATAATATGAGTGTTTTTCTAAGGAGGTGAATAATTTATCAAATATACATTCATGTGGTTTTGTAATACATAAATCATCCCTCATAGGTGTATTAAAAATATCATCTTAGGTGGCATAGGATTCATCATACCCTTAATTTAGTTCAATGAACACTTTCACCATCAGTGTTTAAAATTTAAAAGATATTATTTATTGAAAAATATGTTATTGATATTGTTCAATTTAATGGATTAAATATCGACATATTTTATCTTATTTTATACAAGATTCCACCATTAATATTATTTACCTTCCAAATGGTTTCTAAAAAAATAAATTTTTAGGTTATGAACACCATAGAATGGAAAATATATTTTTTACATGTCCTGATCCATAATGCATAAACTAATAGATCAAAAACCCAATACAAAGAAGGTGGATGTTTCCTTATAGTGAGATCCACATAATATTGTTCACATCACTATTTTCATTGATATGTAAGATGGTTCATATCTTTAGAATGTAGTGAGGGCATAAAAACGACTTTTTTATTCTATCTCCCATAAATTTTTTATACTTAGGAGGAAAATCATTTCATAATTCATCATGCTCATTATAAAAATTCATTATTTGAGTTCCTGCAATTGACTAAAACAAAACGGATAGTGTAATAATCAATTATAATACTATGTAACCACATAAAGATTAAAAAATAAATGATATCTATGTAATGACACCATATTAGATTTATGAAACCGTTGGTTTAACCTACTTCTTTCATAGACATCATTTATTAAAATCATTAAAAATGGTCCGTAAGGAGTTTTTGAATAACCAAAGTGTAACCCCTATGTGTGTAAAAAATTTGTACAGAATTACCCATTTTCATTCATTAGGAAACGATTGAGTGTAGAAAAAAGTTATATTTTTAGAGGTATTACCCATCGACGCTGCTATGTCAAAGCTATATCCTCGTGTAGTATCTAGAAAAGTTTGAAATATCATAGAAAACACTAACTATATTTTTTTCTAAATTACATTATTTTTTCCAATATTATTACTCAACCATATAATTAACCATGTATGTGACCATAAGGATCTCACAATGGTTTTATCATCCATGATTCCAAATGATAACTAAACAAATCCTCATATACCAACTATAATGATATTCGATTATAATACATTAATATTAAAACATTTTTATAAATATTCATTACAGTAAAACTCACATTCATGAGGACTGCAATTGTTTTGTGTTGTATAGAACGTGGAATAAAAAAATAGTTAAATTACAACATTGGTCACTATAGTCCTAAAAATATGAACCTTACTTGACATATCCTATGTAATAAAATTATTGAAATCTATGGAAATAAAAATTAAGAAAGGGAGATGTCATTTTCTAAGTAAGGCTAAAAAAGTGGTATGTATAAGAATAACATAAACATGAGGATATCAATACATGTTCCTAACATTGGAAAACTATACCCTATTAATAATAGATCACCATATTGAGTTATATAATTAATAATGGATGTTCTTAAGAAATGAATCTTATGAAAAACAATGACCATGATCCATGAGATCATAACATTATAATAAAACATACATTTTAAGAATACATATAATCATCATAAATCATTTAAAAATATGTTAGGTCTTGTTTCCATACATATTTATATGGAACTGGTTCATTAATAGAATCATCATAGTAGGTAGTGTTTACTACCATGACAATACAAGAAGACAATGTCCCTTATATTTCTATGTTTTTTCTGTATTCCATTCATAGATATCTCATGATATATAATTCCCTACTTACTTCATTGGAGGGTGATTTACGTCCCACCCATATCATTATTGAAACCATATCTAGGGGTTCCAAAATATCATACTACAATAATCATATCATAACCCTTGAAATGAAATGGTTTTCATATTAATTTCATTATATTGTAACATGTAGAAAAGATACATGTTTCATAATTATTTAGTCCCAAATTAACCGATATAAATGATAATAGTGTAAAAAAGTTTTTATCATATTATAACCCATTGATGAGAAAAAGGTTTAATAAACATCAATCCATTATAAACATAAACCATTTAAATAATGAATAAGAATGGTATCATTGTATTATCTCCCAAGTAAGTCATAATTAATGACAAAAAATTTCATCATAGATCAAAAATGTTTTGGATGAATCATTTAAAGCACTTCATGTGAAAAATAATTTTAACACATTGAAAAAAAAATTATACAATAAAATATTTAAAACAAATTTCATTAAAAATAAAACTTAACATTTATAATTATTGATTAAATAAAAATAATTATAATGATGATATATTCTTGTTTATATTGTACATGTTAAAATAATTATTCCATTCACATTTTCAGTAAATCCTAAATGCTTTTTTTCAAAACATTATTTAAGATTCAATTAAAATAATTTTTATAAAAAATAAATCATAAATTTTTTTTTATAAATACTAGGAAGATATAAAAACATTATTTAAATCAATTTTATACATCATGGATTTCGATGACAAATAATTTCCAAAAAATAGGCTTTATAAGCACCCAAAACGGGATTTATCAGTGGTAATAAAGCACTATAATGCACAGAACTGATAAAGGGGGGGGGGGGGGGGTCCCCTTTATCAGCGCTAAAAAAGCGCAGATAAAGGCTTCTTTTATCAGCCCAAAAAATGCACTGATAAATGCCCTTTCTGCTACAAAAAAATTTCTACAGCAGCACACCAAAACAGAACCTGAAAATAATTTAGTATCTCAATAAGTATACCCATACTACATTGACACATAAATCATAATCTAATTACACAATGTATTCCCATACACCATTAACAAATAATTAATAAGTTAATTAAATACATAAATAATTCTATTTAGAATTGAAGGGGTTGGGGCAGTTGTTCAGGGGTTTCATGTGGATTTCCAAAGGGGTAGGGGGTGTCTAGGGGGATGGGGGTGTCTAAGGGGTGTGGGGGGGGGGGGGGGGTTCAAGAGGTTGGGGGCTGTCCAAGGAGGGTATTGGTTCTTGGGGGTGGGGGTGTCTAGATAGTGGGGTGGTGTCTAGGAGGGGGTTGTCCAGGTGAGGGGGGGGGGCTGTCCAGGGGGTGGGCTGGTGTCCAGGGTGTCGGGGGGCTTTCCAGGGGCTGGTGGGGTGTCAGGGGGGTGGGGGCGGTCAGGGGGGTTGGGGGGGATGTCCAAGGGGGGTGGGGTGGTGTCTATGAGGGTGGGATGGGGGAGTCTTGGGGGATCGGGGTGTCTGGGGGTGGGGGTGTTCAGGGGTGGGGACGGTCCATGGTGTTGGTCGGGCTGTCCAAGGGGGTGGGGTGGTGTCCAAGGAGGGGGGTGTCCAGGTGGGGTGGGGGATGTCTATGGGGTGTCCATGGGGGTGGGATGGTGTCCAGGGTGTTGGGGGGGGGATTTCTAGGGGTGGGGGCTGTCATGGGGGTCCAGGGGTTGGTGGCGCTGTCCAAGGGGGGTGGGATGGTGTCTGGGAGGGTGTGGGTGGTCGTCCATGGGTGGGGGTGTCCAGGGGGGTTGGGGGTATGCAGGTAGTGGGGTGGTGTGAAGGAGGGGTTGGGGTGTCATCCAGGGTGGTGGTGTCTGTCCAGTGGTGTGGGGGGTGTCCGGGGGGGGATTTCCGAGGTGGGGGGGGGGGGGGGTTGTCCATGGGTGTGTCCTAGCGGGTGGGGAGTCCATGGGATTGAGGGGGCTTTCCAGGGGATGGGGGTGTACATTGGGGTGGGGGTCAAGGGGGTGGGTTGGTGTCCAGGGGGTTGTTGGGGTTGACTCTTACACATCTCAATGGATCCACATATCATTCTCATAAATGATCAAGAAAATCTAATTGCATTTGGTCAGACTTCCGTAGGTCAGTTGTTGTTTTCACATAAAATTGTGTCCAATTTAAACAAAAGAGAGACTCTTTGAGTGGTACTGTCCACAACGTGACACAGATTGAGGCAGGGATGACTTGTACACGTCACAATGTCTCGTAGATCATTCTCCTAAAAGATCAAGATAATCCGAACGCGTTTGGTCGAATTTCCATAGGTTAGTTGTTGTTTTCACTAAAAAATGTGTCCATTTTAAACAAAAGTGAGACCCTTTGAGTTGTATCGGCCACACCGTGCCTCAGAATAAGGATTTGATGACTTTTGCACATCACAAAGGACCCATGGATCGTTCTCCTAAAGGATCTAGACAATCTGAATGCGTTTGGTCCATTTTCCTTAGGTCAGTTGTTGTTTTCACTTAAAAATTTGTCCATTTTATTCAAAAGAGAGTCCCTTTGAGTGGTACAGGACACACCGTGCCTCGGATTGGGGAGGGGATGAATCATACATGTTAAAAAGGACTCGTGGATCATTCTACTAAAATATAAAGACAATCAAAATGTGTTTGGTCAATTTTCTTAGGTTAGTTGTTGTTTTCACTTCAAAATTTGTACATTTTAAACAGAAGAGAGACCCTTTGAGTGGTACCGGCCACACCATGCCTCGAATAGAGAAGTGGATTAATTTTTCATGTCCCCAATGCACCCATGGATCATTATCATAAAGGATCAAAACAATACAAATGCATTGGGTTGGATTTCTGTAGGTCAGTGGTTCTTTTCACTTAAAATGGTGTCCATTTTAATGAAAAGAGATACCCTTTTAGTCGTACCAGCCACACCGTTCCTCGGATTGAGGTGGGGATGACTCATTCATGTCACAAAAGACCCATGTATCGTTCTCCTAAAGGTTCAATACAATCCGAATGCATTTTGTCGGATTTCCGTTGGTTAGTTGTTGTTTTCACTTAAAAATTTGTCCATTTTAAACAGAAGAGTGACACTTTGAGTGGTACTGGACACACTGTGTCTCATATTGAGGTGGGGATCACTCGTAAAATTTAAAAAGGACTCTTGGATCATTATTCAAAAGGATCAATACAATCTGAATGCTTTTGGTCTGATTTCCTTAGGCCAGTTGTTGTTTTTGCTTAAAATTGTGTACATTTTAAACAAAAGAGAGACCCTTTGAGTGGTACCAGCCACAACATGCCTCGGATTAAGGAGGGGATGACTCATGCACGTCACAAAGGACCCTTGGATCGTTTTCATAATATAAAAACACAATCCTAATGCATTGTTCAGATTTCAATAGCCCAGTTGTTGTTTTCACTTAAAAATTTGTCCATTTTAAACAAATGTGAGACCCTTTGGGTGGTATAGGCCACATTGTGCCTCAGATTGAGGCAGGGATGACTTTTTCACACCAAAAAAGACACTTGAATTGTTCTCTTAAAAGATAAAGACAATCCGAATGTTTTTGGTCAGATTTACGTCGGTCAGTTGTTGTTTTCACTTAAAAGTTTGTCCATTTTAAACAAAAGAGAGACCCTTTGAGAGGTATCAGCCACACCGTGCCTCGTATTGAGGCAAAGATGACTCGTAAACATCACAAATGACCCATGCATCATTCTCCTAAAATATCAAGATAATACAAATGTGTTTGGTTGAATTTCCATAGGTCATTTGTTGTTTTCAATTAAAATTTGGTCCATTTTTAACAGAAGAGAGACCCTTTGAGTGGTACAGGCCACACCGTGCCTTGGATTGATGCAGGGATTACTCGTACATGTCTTCAACGCACCCATGGATTGTTCTCTTATAATATCAAGACAATACTAATGAATTTGGTCAGATTTATGTAGGTCAATTGTTGTTTTCACTCAAAATTGTGTCCGTTTTAAAGAAAAGAGGGACCCTTTGAGTGGTACCGTCCACACCGTTCCTCATATTGAGGCGGGGATTACTCGTACACTTCTCCAATGCACCCGTTGATAATTCTCTTAAAATATTAAGACAATATGAATGCGTTTGGTTGGATTTATGTAGGTCATTTGTTGTTTTCACATAAAATTGTGTCCATTTTAAAGAAAAGAGAGACCCTTTGATTGGTACCGGCCACACTATGCCTCAGATTGAAGAAGTAATGACTCTTGCATGTAAAAAAAGACTCGTGTATTGTTCTCCTAAAAGAGAAATACAATCCTAATGCATTTGTTTGGATTTATGTAGGTCAGTTGTTGTTTTCACTAAAAAATTTGTCCATTTAAAACAGAAGAGAGACCCTTTGAGTGGTACCGGCCACACCGTGCCTCTGATTGAGGCGGGTATAACTTTTACACGTCACAAAGGACCCGTGCATCATTATCCTAAAATATCCAAACAATCCAAATGTGTTTGGTCAAATTTACGTAGGTCAGTTATTGTATTAACTTAAAAATTTGTCCATTTTAAATAGAAGAGAGACCCTTGGAGTGGTATCGGCCACACCGTGCCTCATATTGAGGAGAGGATTACTAATAAATGTCCCCAACGCACCCGTGGATCGTTATCTTAATGGATCAAGACAATCCTAATGTTTTCGGTCGGATTTCAGTAGATCATTTGATGCTTTCACTTAAAAATGTGTCCATTTTAAACAAAAAAGAGACCCTTTGAGTTGTACCGACCACACCCTGACTCAGATTGATGCGAGGTTAACTCGTACACAACCCCAATGCACCAGTGGATCGTTCTCTTAAAGGGTGAACATAATCTGAATGCGTTTGGTCATATTTCTATAGTTCAGTTGTTGTTTTCACTTAAAAATTTGTCCATTTTAAACAAAAGAGAGACCCTTTGAGTAGTTCATCATTCTTGCATGTTGTTGGTGCATATCATCCATCAAAATGGAAAATTGAATCATTTGAGAAAGGATGTTTTATTTAATAACAATTAAAATATTCCTTTGAAAATTTTCATACAAAAATGTGTCATCTATTTATCCCCTAAACCCCTCTCAAAAATGACCGCCAATTGTACATGTCCCTAGGTCAGATCATTATGTTAGTTGTGTACAATTTCTCATCAGGTGCACAACCCACTTGTTTCTGAACATATCTCTATCTTCTTGTGAGTATGAGGAATTTTGGAAGTCAGAGTAGTACTAAAAAATATAAAAATAATGAATTAATAAATAAATTAAACGAAGTAGTAGATGTTTTTGAAAATACCTCTTTATGGATGCTTGTTTCTTGATGGGAAAAAATCTCCTTCATTAATTTACAAACATAATAACTGCAATCATTATCGTTTGTTGGTTTTGGACACTGCAAAAAAATTGATCAATAAGAGAATAAGTTTCTTGTGTTGAGATGTGTTTGGATAGTGAAATTTTATTATATATACCCGGATATTTGTCCATACATATTACTTGCTCACATCCTTATGCTTATCCCCTGTCCTTATTCCTTTTTTTATATGATAATGATACACTGCCCTATCATAACATAATCCTCAGTAGAAGATAATATAAATTATATTACTTGATGTTTAGACCTAAAATGTAGGATGTAGTGTCTTACAGTTTCACAAACTACATCATGTGTGGTCATTTTGATGGATATCCTTGCTTTAAATCCAGAAAATGTATCTTTGGAGTATCCTATTTCACCATAATTAGCATCCAATGTTGCCTAAAAACAGAAAAAGGAATAAGTAATAAAATAAGTCCAAATATAGTTGATATTATTTAATCGTAGAGTTTTACCCTTGAATGGTTGGTATTAAGACGATTCGGTCATATGTAATCTTTCTTTAAAATGTTTTCAACAAGCCATTAACTATTTATTTCTTTATAGATGGATCTATTTTGTTTACATGTGATGATGTGGTACGAGGACTAACGAGTCCAAATTTTGGCTCTTGGGAAAATTCCTTCAAATGGTTTACATATATACATCTATTAACAATATAAAATGCATTTAGTCATAATTTTCACTTTATATCATCTTTTAGAAAATCAATTCACAGAAATATACCTCATATATATATTTACAACTGTGATGCCTAAAAAACCATTTTCAAGGATATCATTTTCATTTTTAGCAGCAAAGAAATCTCGAATTTCCACATCATATATATTCTCTTCTAAAACCACTATATGACTAATACCATCTCTTAGATTCGTATCCACATGAGTCTTCAATGAAAGTAAATGTGTATAAAGAACAGGTGGTGTTATTGTTCTTTCAGTAGCTCCTTGGGATTGGTTGATCGATCCTTTAGATGGTTTTGAGCTGACGTTTGTCACCACCTTCCCTTTGTCCGTCTATAATAACATTCATTGGTTCAAACACTTTTTTCATTAATTTTTAAAAGTTTATCTTGAAAAAAAGGAAATAAATACCTCTTTGGCCGTGTGTACTCTTACAAGTTGTGATGGCTATCCAATGAATGTCCTAATGGCCTTTTCGACCATATTAATATCATCATCATCAAGTGGAATAGGCAGCTCTTCATTTGGCTCATGAGCTACAGTAATCATCACTTTCAGATGATCTTTTGGAGGTGGTCTATTATGCAGTGTGTCATATGAGATGTTGAACACTGTAGCCCTCGCTACAAGGTGATAGGTGGGTGTTGATAGTTATAAATCACAATCATTGTCACCCTGTAGAAGATCAGTACATGAAAAGAATCAGTGTTTGTCTGATTCAAATTTCATGAGAAAAATTATTAGAATATTTATTACCACGGCTAAGATAGCTCTTTTAGGGGAATGACTCACCTCAAAGCTGGTGAGGGTGGTCTGAGATCTTCACGCGCTGGTTGTTCATGACTTGTGTCTTCTCCTTCCATCCCACCCATAAAAGTTTCAATCAACTCTCCCTTCCATTGCAATCATTCTTCAAGGTTTGATAGTTTTTTCACATTTGTTTAAATGTTTCATCTCTATCATTCATTTTTTTCATATTCTAAAAAATACTCAGGGTGTCACCCCAAACCCCGTACCCTTGACATGACTGTATTTTTCTGGCTGCTTCAATATCGTCGAAGATAGGTCTGCATCCACAACATGAGTAGCTGATTCCTGTGACTGTCGGACATAGAAAAACAACTAATTATTTTTATGTAATAGAAATTTAAAACAAATCATTTCATTGTCGTGTCATACTTTAACAAATTTCCCACAGTTTTTGTGTGTCCTCATATACTAGCTTCCCTTCCTTATTTACACACGCCTTCTTCCAAAGCACATGACGTGGGATGGAAGTTTATTTGGTTTTAGACTCATCAATCTATATATAAACACAAAAAGATAATTACGATGTTGTTTGTTGGCACTTAACAATATTTCTGTAAATTTAAAATACGTATCATCTTCTTTTCTAGTGAAGCGTACCCCATCCTTGCTTTACGATAGGGGTATGTTGGTTTTGATGCACATTCCTTATTTTCTTTACAGAGTTACTGTTTCATAAATGAAATTTTGACAATCAATGTGATGAATACACATATCCTCGAACAACGTATTCTCACACAAAATGTACCTGAAACTTCTCATCCCCACGGCGTCCAATAAATGCATCCCATGCTACATGGGATATCAGGTGAGCGTAGACAATGGGTGGGCACATGTTTATTTTTCCTTTGGAATCATTCATGTGACATCTTGTTAAAATAGTGCGAAAACCTCGATGAATCCTTCCTGTAAGCCTTAGTATATAATCCTTGAGTGAATCGTCTACAATAAATGTATTCTACAAGAGATTGAAAAGAGTAAGACATTGTTTAATTATTTTATATTCTTGTAAATTAATGAAATAAATTCATAATGTTACTGTAATTTCATCCCAGATCATAGCCTTTAGCCCAGACACAACATCGTTCCATGAATCTATGTCAATCAGCACATGTTTCCGAGTTACAACTCCAATGTAACTACTAAACATAGCCTTGTTGGGATTACCATGTTGGCCTCATGCATTCCAACTGATTTCAAATTTGATGCCTTTCCTTTTCACCTTAATAACTTTGGATAACACCATAAAACTACGACACAGCTGTGTTTTCTGCAATGTCGATCCTTCATTCCCAACCATTTCATCGATATCAACATCATCTATATTTTCATCTGAAATGGTAGCAATAACATATGCTGATCGTTATTAGACCTCAACACTAGAAAAAGTAGGAGCAACAACAACCACTGCAGCTTCTGGAGAGACTAGTTCACCCTCCAGGTTAGGTGCACCAGAATGTGAAAAAGTCATTATCTGCAAAAGTGGTTGAACAATTAATTTAGAGTACATAATTTCAGTAATGATAAGATAATAACACGAGATAACAAGATCTATATTACAAGAAAAATATAACCTATTTACTGAACACTATTTTTTTTCAAAGGATGAAGGGATTTCACACCACTATCGATTATCCAAATCACTTCATTGTGGTCTCCTCTAATGTACAAAACATCATCTACACTGGGACCTCTCTGAAAAGATTGTGACGTACCAATGAAAGGATCTTCCTCAAATGAATTTTCATCGTAACCTTTAGTAGTTTTGGATGCTAATAGAATAATCAAACACTTTTAGTTTGCGGGATATGGAACATAAAAAACATGTACTGCTTGTGATGTCATTATAAACTATTCGTCTTTGCACCCTTCTTTACTAAAATCAACTTTCATAATTCCCCATTCATCTATTTTAACACCACTATTGTTATCAACACATTTTAATTGAAAAATCGTCAATAGGAATGTCGTATAATCCAACTCCCATATTAGTTTGATAATGCCAAAGTATGACAGATTTGCATAAATTGGATTTCTGTCCTTACTAACAGAGACATGCATCGCTTCAACCACTAGTGTAACTTCTTTATTTTTCATGGTACTATCTTCACCATGTTCATTTGTATAGACTGTATAACTGTTAATTATATAACCACTATAAGATAATACATACACACTTGGTCCAGTGGCTAGCCATCGAATTCGTTCTAAAATTGAATTCGTATTTTCATCCAACTGCTTAAAAATATGGTCTTCAAACCATCCTATAAATTTGTGATTATGTGTATTTGATAACCATTTTTTATCCCTTGATGTATTCAACTGCCTATGAATTTCTTTGTGAGTTTCAATACATGGAGAAACCTCCCAACTATTATGAAAACATAAAGGTGGGCCTGCCTCGATTTGTAATGCTTATTGTCACAACATCTCTTCCAGAAATTCCCTCTCCCTCAATACGTCCAGTGGGACATGATTTTGGGAGACCAATGCATTCCACATCAGATAGCTATTCAGTACAAAATTCAATGGCTTCCCGAACAATATATCACTCCACTATACAACCATCTGGCCGACTTTGATTTTTGACATACCCTTTCAAAATATTCATATATTGTTCAACAGGATACATCCATTTATAGTGCACAGGACCACAAAGTTGAATCTCTCTCACCAATTGAATAATCAAATTAACCATCAAATCATAGAATGTTTTCAGGAAGAAAATTTCTAATTCACATAATATGATGAAAATTTCTTTTTCCGTAGCTGGAAATTTCGCCAGTCTACAACATTGCTACATATAGATTTGAGAAATAAACAATGTATGGTTAACGTATGACAAACATTCTTGGGTGAAATGAAACGTAAATATATAGGAATTAGATCTTTCATCAAATCATGGTCGTCATGTGATTTCAAACCTTTTAACTTCAAATCATTCATTGACACAATGTTCTTGATATTTGATGAATACCCCTCTGGAACCTTTACATCATTGAAGAATATGCAAAACTGGTATCTCTCCTCTCTAGAAAGAGTATATGAAACTGGATGAAGAAACATTTGATATTCACCCTTCACGGAGCCAACTCTTCTCGTATTCCCATGCCAACCATGTCCAACTTTTCCTTATTTCCATCCTTTCTTTTTCCAGGGGCATTTAAAAACGTTCTGATAACACTGTCACATACATTTCTTTCTACACGCATCACATCAAGAAAATTTCTGACGTACAAACATTTCCAGTATGGTAATTCAAAAAAACTAATATCTTTTTCCAACTGATTTTTGTAAGGTTTTTCGAAAATGGTTTAACAAAAATAGTGTTCACTTCTTTTACATTCTCAAACAGTTGATCAACTATTAGTGGAGATGGTGTTGCGCATTGTTCTAAACGTTCACTGAATGATGTTGTCCAAGATCAGTACTTATGCCGATGAGGTAAAAATATAGGATGTCCTTGAAACATATATTTCGATGAATGTTTCATCCTAATTGATTGTGTATCTTCTTTACACATGGGACACCCTTGAGTTTCTTTAATGCTATAGCCTGACAAATTTCTATAAGAAGGGAAATCATTTATTGTCCCATACAACATTGTTCTCTATGTGAAGTATTCACTTTTATAATCATCCCACAACATAACACCTGAATCCCACAATAACTTCAAATCCTCGATCAAAGGAGCCAACTAAACATCAATATCATTACCTGGTTCTTTTGGTCCTGATATATGTATAGATAACATGATAAATTTCCACTTCATTCATAGCCAGATTGGAAAGTTATAATTTTCAAACATAACAGGCCATGTACTATGAGATCTAGTTTGAAAACCAAAAGGATTTACTCCATATATATATAACGCAAGAGAAAGGTTTCTCAGCTCTTTTCCAAATTCAGGATACTCATGATCAATTTTCTTCAATTGAGGATAGTCAGACGGATGACATAATTTCCCATCTTTATTTCTTTTATCTGCATGCCACGACAATTTTCTTGCAGTTTCTTCACTTCCATATAGACGCCTAACCCTTGGAATTATTGGAATGTACAATACAACTTTTGTAGGATTGGATTTATCTTTCTTGTATTGAGAAGAACCACACTTTGGTCATTCTGTAAGTGATTTTTTCTCCATGATAAACAATATGTTGTCTTTTGGGCAGGCATTTATTCTTTCATAAATCATACCCATCGAGTGTAGCATTCGTTTAGTTTCATATGTCTATCTTGGGAGATCATTATCTTTAGGAAGCATGTTATTCAAGAGAGAAAGTAGTTCTGTAAAACTGACATCACTCCATCCGTTGCTTGCTTTAAATTTATACTACTTCAGTACAGATGACAATGTTGTATACATGGTGCAACCAGCAAACAATGGCATCTTTTCACAACTCTTTAACTTCTCAAACAATTATGGGAAATCAAGGAGTTCATATTCAATTGTATTTGTCATTTATTCAATGCGATCTTCATCATCACTGACATTTGTAATCCCCTCCTCCATACGGTCTTTTTCATTTTCCATATTTGTATTCATATTTGATGATCCATAAAATGAAGTTTTATCCAAGCCAGTAGAAACATTCACTTTTTCTCCATGTTTATTTCCACATTTATAACTCCGATCTATTCCATGACATAAAATTTTCTTCTAACTCCTCTGGAGTAATTATTCTAGAATAACAACAATGTAAACATGGAAAAAGGATTTGAGTAGAATCTTTGTGTGATCCTTTGAAAATTTGATGAACTCTTTCACTCTTTTCTAATACTCTATTGTCAAACGATTTGCTTCCATCCAATCTTTATTTATATTCATCCTATTTTAATCTCAAATATTAGTATTTATGGTTCAAGTACACAAAAAAAGACTTCCAAATACAGTAGAAGAGAATCACTTCCTTATAAAAATAGAGATTAATATAGCGTAACCATTAGTATTTATCCTCTTCATTAAATATAATTACTTTAGATTCATTATAGTTTCCTCAAATCACCCAGACCACACACAAGAATAATAAAGAATGATACATCTACCACTGCTACGTCTCTACCCTACATTCAATATCATCATGCCTAAATACCCATATATCCACACATAAAAATTTCACAAACACATAAAAAAACATATCCACCTCAGAACCAAAGTACAAATATGAATTTCAATCAGGTTACTCGACTCATGTAGTGGTGTGTATGAAATAATAAGAAAATATAATAAGTATATATTCACACATAAATCTCATACTGGTGTTAGTAATCCAATAAAGCCAAGGTATCATTCCATCTATCATAATACTCTGAAGGAGACCATATGAGACAGTAGTCCCAGGTGGTCAAGGTTCCCGAGGAGGAAGGGGAGAACATGCACCTATCGGGGTTTGAGGTCAGGTAATTGAGGTTGAAGGTGGCCTAAAACTCTTACAAGGGTTCATTCCATATTTCACCAACTATGTCATGGTACAAGGGTTCCTACAAGGGTTCCTGATGATCATTCCCAGAAGAAATGGAAACTGAGATGAGGGAGTGGCTTAAAATACCTCAACCAAGATTGAAAAACATGGTATTTAAGAATAGGTTAGTGGCTTTCATGTAGGCTATACACCTATCCAATAGACTCCACAAGCCCTGATGCCCCATCAGTGGTTGCACCAGGTAAAACTGTCACCTGAGAAGCTGAGATCAATAAGGCCCTTCCCAGCCATGAACTGAACAAACTCCATGATGGCCTTCCTCTGGAATGGGCTTCTACCTTTCTTTTCCATTGGGTTGAAAATGACATTAATTTCACCCCCAACAAACAATGGATGGTGGCCGGGATCGAAGGTATTTTGTTCACTCCATAGATATTACCTTTGAAGAGGGTAATATCTTCCAAAAACAAATGTCATAAGGAAGGAGTTGTCACCATTGTACACCTTGGTAGTGATTAATTGATTGAAATCTTGAACAAATCTCAAAAATAAATTTATTGTTCCAAAATACTCATTTCTGTCTATTGGAGGGGTCAGAGTGTAGAAATACATGCAACTTAATCTTCAAGGAGAATTCTATGATAATTATAGGGTTTTTGTGTAATTAGGAAACAACAACCATGACATTATTATTTTTGATATCTATGGTGAGGAAGTCCGATTTAACATGGGCACTAAGACTAAGATCATTACATGTAAAGATAATAATGATGGGTAGGATAGGGCTCTGGAGTTGGATCTAGAGAAAGTAGCCTTATTAAAGTGGGAGGATGATCTCTCATTATGGTCCCTTGATTTTAATCATGTTCATAATCCCTTCTGGTAGGTAAGCTTCATATGAGTGGGAGATGAGGATCTAAAGGTATAGGGGAAGGATGGGTAATGAAACATGGGGGATGGTGAAAGAGTTATCTCTTGATCAATAAGTATTTGGAGCTCGATGACAGGCTTAGAGCCAAGGGAGACAAAACAAACACAGCTAGGAAGGGGCCTGGCCACTACAGAGAAGAAGTTAGTAACCTCAGTGAGGGATAAGGATATAGATGTAGGTAGGGGTGGCAAGGCTATAAAGTTTGGTGGTCTGGGCATCATTACATTCAAGTGGACCGCCAGAAAAAGTCACTTATATAGCATGAAGGAAAGAAGAGGGGAACCCCTTGATGAAAATAGGGTTCAAGCATTGGATGACCTAGAAATGCATCAGAACCGGGTGGTGTTGTCCTTAAAGAAAAAGGTTATCCTTCATTATTTACATTACGTTGACATGGTGTTGGATCTAAGGTAATCTATGATACCTAGGAAAAATCTAGTGAAACTGGAATCCATGTGGGAAGGACCTTAACTTTTTCATAAACTTCATTCTGATAGTGTAAACACATTGATCGCCATTGATAATGAACATATCAATCTTTCCACCAATACTAGGTTTATCAAGAGATATTTTACATGAATAAACCATACCTTTAGTCTGAGATATGTGGAATTGAAATAAAAATCCAATATCCTAGTTATATGTTGTTTCGTGTGGTGTTGAGCTGCCAAAATCCCCTTCTTACATCAGGTTGTTATTCTTGTATGACATGCCAAAAATTATGTGACACAACCCATTTGGTCCATGAATCATGAACTTAAACCTTTTTCATCCTCTAACCATATTTCACATGGTGTAGTGACTCTATGGATGGAAAATTCACCTCACCCTCACTATATGTTCTAGTTGCATGATATGAAACCGTGTGACATTTTGGTAAAATATATTCAACATTAAAATACATTATCATAATCCTAATCACAAGATATTAAAATGTGTGTCCAATGTTCACATTTCATGAAGTTAAAAAAACATTTATCATCTCCCTATTGTATGATATATAACATTGAAATGAATTTATCCTTCAACTGAAAGGGCCCCCTCTTTCTGATGCTGATCACTTACCGTACCATGTTGAATAACTAAATAAAGACTGATTCCCATTTAAAATCATGGAATATCAAGTGACTGAAAAAAATATATATCATTGGATCAGCTCACTCATTGAACCACCTCAACACTTACATCCATGAAAACAAGTTTTCTCTCACTCACGGATGCACCCCATCTATTAAAAAATTTCATTCATTCTATTCAAAAAACAAAACATTTTTGTCAACCATTTTTTAAAATATATATTACATTTTTTATAAATGAAAAAATTCACAAGGAATTATATTTTACTAACTTAATCTACTTCTATAAAAATAAAAACACACATATTAATAAATCCATTTTAAATAAAATCAACCCATGTCAAACATTCCCCAAAGATTCCACATTTTGATTTATAGTAATAAAAACTATACTAATAGAAAATCCTAGAATAATGGAATAATGGTAAAAGAAAAAATAAATAATCAAGGTTAGATAAAAACTAAACTATAGAAAAAGTAAATAATAATGGTAATCATTGCGAGTAACTCATAATCACAAAATCATATATTAAAATTATTATGGGAAATAAACTAATTTTAATTGGAGAAACACAGGATGATATTTGACCAATAGGTTCTAATGGATATTGACTCACTCATGGACCACCACCTAGTTATATGACCAATCAATCAATATAAAAGAGGCCTCTTGGGGACATAAAAAATGGACTCAAGTGATCACCTCAAGGCTAACTAGAGTAGAACCCATTTGATTACTCACAAATCTAAGGTCTCCCATGTACTATCTAACAAACATAAAGAAAAGTACTCATCACAATCATAAATAGTAAAATCTCAAAATTAAAAAATGATTGGAAAAAATTCCTTAAACATATCATTAACTTATTTCAGGTATATATAGAACCTTGTTTTGGTCTCCTTATATTTGGATATTATCTAAGGATGTTTTGAGTGAATTTTGAGAAATTCTGTTGGTTTTTGGGGGGTGTTCACGGTTGGATCATTATTAGGGAAAATATTGCCATTGGGCCAAATCAACCATTCATCCTATGATGAGCCACTACTAGTGTGTTCATAGATTTTTCAGACCGTGCAAAGTGAAGCTCGAAGGGCAACAGAGGTCTGGCACGCGAATCTCAGCAGGCGGCGGAGGGCCGGCAATGCGAAGCTCGATGGAGGCGAAGGTCCGGCAACATGATGTTCATGGGGTGGGGGAGGTCCGGCCAAGTGAAGATTGGGGGCGGTGGAGGTCTGAAAACACGAAGCTAAGCGGGCAGTGGTGGTCTGACAACGAGAAGCTTGAGGGAGGCGGAGGTCCGGAAACGTGAAGCTCAATGGGCAACGGAGGGGAGTCGTAGGGTTCCAGTACCGCGGGAGTTTTAGGTCGCGATAAAATGAGGGCACTGTGTGATTGAATTTATAAAAAAAATTGACTACGGTTTTATCAGCACTTTTTTTAGCGCTGATAAAGGTCCTCTTTATCAGCACTAAAAAAGTGCTGATAAATCCTTCATGTATCCGTGCTTTTCTAGCACTGATAAAGGCTTTCTTTATCAGCGTTTTTTTGCTAGTGTTGATATAAGGTGGCGCTTCCCTTGCCCGTTTTAGTAGTAGTGTTCCTTAATATCATAAAATTTTTAAACAATGAGATTACTAGAAATATCTTGTCAAAAATATAAAATTATTGAACCCACTAGTGATTATCATCTTATTTTTTAATGTGAATTGGAGCGTCCTTGATATGTTTCTATGTGGATCGAACTATCACTACCATTTCATCAGGTAACTATTGTCCAAAAAGCATTCTTTCTCAAACATCATTCCAGCATGTTGTCGATCTAAAATTATTTCCTTAGATGGATTCCTAAGGATACATATTTATAATTTTGTTAAAGATATTATCTTAAGAAAACAAATTAGAGGATGGTGTTGATCCGAAAAATAATTGAAATCCAATTAACAAGATCTCAAAATTTCCTCAAGGTTTTGAATTATTCTCTTAGATGAACCCTATATCTAAGGACCACACATAGTGAAAAAAACTTATCTTTGTAAAGATATTTTTTAATAATTCACTAGATAATTGGAATAAACCAAGATGTTTATTCAAACAATGTTGAATGTGTTTCTCAGTGGAACTATACCACATATATAATGTATATCCTAGAAAGCTAATATAGATACATTTATTATTTGATAGTAATGAAGTGTAAAGACTTAGTAAGGTGATCGACTAAAACTCATATAACATTTTTCCTTTGGTTTTATTGTGGGGTCTAATGAAAAAGTCATAGGTGAAATTTTCAAATTTCTTTTATGATATGGTTAATGGATGTAACACCCTCATATGATTTGTCCTTTAATCAATTAAATCATAACATACCATGAACCTGGAAAAAAACTCTATCATATCTCTCATTATGAAATCCCTCTTGAAATACTTATGAATTTATGTACATATTCCAACTTCCAGGATGTATAAAAAATGAAGTACTATTATATTACTCTAAAAAAACATTCTTAAAATATGCGTGGTTGAAAATAATACACTTTTCTAAAATATTTTTATTTATTAAGGATCATGGATAAAATTAGGAACATATTTATTATTATTTTTAATCTATTTATATTTCTTTTGAATCTATTAAATATTCAACTGGATATATATGGCTGAATATTCTATTGAGAAACATAATATATTCCCCCTAATTTTGGGTTTCCAGATACATCAATTGAAAATCATAAATTATTTGATCTTTTGTAATCATCATCATGTATAAGATAACATGATCCTTTTGACACAAATCATTACAGAACTTTTTTGCTTTCCCAATGTGGCAATTTGTTTTGCAGTCATAATCATTAATCAGCTCTATCAATATACTTAGGGACATATTCAAAAAAAAATTCATATATATTTTAAATTATTATGATTGATATATATATATATATAACAATTTTGTCCATAAATAAAATGATTCATTATAATTAATGAAAAATTTATAGTAGGAAACTCTAATTTATGGGTTAAAAAATACTACTCATGAATATTATAATTTAATGTTCTATAATGTATCACCATTTAATTATGAATAATAAAGTATCTAAAACATTCTTGGATGATTCACTATTTAAAAACACACTTCAATAATATAGGATATTGTAATAATAGGTTCATTTAATATTCTTATCTTCAGTTTCATAAAATTCCCCCCACAGTCTTCTGTCTAAAGGCACATTTCTCTCGTTCATGTTAACATGGTCATTGAATTAGATATTAATCATTAATTATACATAAACCATTTATAATATAATGATAATATTAGAAAACGATAGATCTCATTCTCCATGGTTTTTTTTGTCCAACATTAAATAAATTCTATCATTGATGGATTTCAGGATATACCCTCTATTGATTTTATATGACCTATAAATGAAAACATTTATTTCTAAAATTCACACATTTTAAAATTTTCATATATTATCACCTTAATTAAGTTATTATCTACAATTATTATGTGGTATTCATGATTTTAGTTTCACTTTTAATAGATAAGAATGTCAATTATAATGACTACCGAAAAATATTCTAGGTAATCTTCATATAATTTCTTCATTAAATCCTTATAGATAGTTGGGTTATTAGTATTATTGATCTAAATCAATATATATTATAAGTGTTTCTACCTATTTTAAAATGTTTTCTTCTGTATATATTCCTAATTGAACCTTAATTTATGATACCCATAATGAAGGTCAATCTTTGAAAAATTATTAAGCTCTGTGTAGTTCATCAAACATGTCATTTATATGGGGATGATGATAGTTTTTCTTAACATCGATCATTTCAAACTCAATATAATCAATGAAGATTCACATTCATGAATATGTATATTTTTAAATAAATAATATGGTCTTTCCATGGTGACATATATGAAAAAATGATTCCATTGATAAGAGATTACTTGAAATTCATCTTAAATTTCTACAACTATATCAGGGCCATTTTATAGGAATTTTTAAAAATTTGAATGACATTTGTTGTGAGTTTTGTTGAGAACTCAACTTCACATTTTGATGGAAATATAAGATACTATTTTGTAAATACATCCATAAATTCTTTCAAAATAGTTATATAATAAATTTCACATTTCTCCTCAACCATTAGAGATAAATAAACTTTCTAAATGGGTATTAAAACACATAGAATAGATGTGATTTCCATTTAATGTTCATACATGGAAACACATTAATAGAATATCGTTTATGTTTTAGTAATATAAAATGTGAATACCTTCTTCGAAAATTATAATGTGACTTTTCTATAGAATTATAATCCATGAATAAGATAACCTCAAATTCATCCATAGGTAGAATGATAAGATTTTCAAGAATTGAATTCAAACCAATTTTAACTAGAGTGGAATCATAGATGTAATATGATATTATTTTAAAAATATGGTAACTCACATCTAAATCTGTATAAAATTTTTGGGGTGGAATCTTGATACCCATAGAAAATTCATTAGATATTAAATAATAATTATTTATATAGTAAAGAAAATATTATCATTCTTATGAGGATGGTAAGTGTACCTTTCTCTGTGTAATTATCACACCCTCATCAGAAATATTTATCACATGATATTTCTCTTCTCTCTTGGAATAATATTCTTATAACATAGATCATTAACATTAATATTAATTTTTTTTTATTTTTTAACATTATTCTTTTAATCCTTACATTTAAACACTATGTTTTGGGTGTTTCATTCTATTTATCATTCACCCTATTCACAAGATTAAAAAATCATTCCAATAAAATCATAAATAAATTGGATTATAAACAAACATACCAAAAAAATTTATATACCCCATTAGAAAATTTCATCCAGTCTTATTCTAGAACATATAGAATATATAAAATATTATCTTCTTATCTCTAAGGTTCAGTGAATTTCCTTTGAATTGCATATTTTATTTTTATCAAAACCATGAGATTAATAGAGAACTGTAACCCCAATTTCAATTATGAAAACACAACAAAAAATTTTCATAGGTACTGAAGTATATTATGAAAAACAATAATATGAGTGTTTTTTTAAAGAGGTGAATAATTTATCAAATATATATTCATGTTGTTCGATAAAACGTAAAACATCCCTCATAGGTGTATTAAAAATATCATCTTAGGTAGAATATGATTCATCATCCCCTTAATTTAGTTCAATAAACACTTTTACCATCAGTGGATAAAATTAAAAAGATATTATTTATTGAAAAATATGTTCATGATACTGTTCCATTTAATGGATTAAATTTCAACATATTTTATATTATTTTATACAAAAGTCCACCATCAATCTTATTTACCTTCCAAATGGTTTCTAAAAAAAATATTTATGATATGAACACCATATAATGGAAAATATATTTTTAGTTGTCGAGATCCATTATGTACAAACTAATAGATCAGTAACCCCATACAATGAAGGTAGAAGTTTCTGTATAGTGAGATCTAGATAATGTAGTTCACATCACTATTTTAATTGATATTTAAGATTGTTAATATCTTTATAAAGTAGTGAGGGCATAAAAAACGACTTTTTATTCTAGTTCCCAGAAATTTTTTATTCTTTGGAGGAAAATAATTTCATAATCCATCACGCTCATTATAAAAAAGCTTTATTCGAGTTCCTTCAATTGACTAAAACCAAAAGGATAGTGTAATAATAAATTATAATACTATGTAACAACATAATGATTAAAAAATAAATGATATATAAGTGATGAAACCATATTAAATTAATGAAACCATAGGTCTAACCTACTTCTTTCAAAGAAATCATTTATTTAAATCATTAAAAATGGTTCGTAAGGAGTTTTTGAATAACAAAAGTGTAACCCCTATACTTGTAAAAATTTTGTACAGAATTACCCATTTTCATTCATTAGGAAATGATTGAGTGTAGCTACACGTAATATTTTTAGAGGTATTACCCATCGATACTGCTATATCAAAGCTATATCCCATTGTAATATCTAGAAAAGTATGAAATCTCCTAGAAAACACTAACTATATTATTTTCTAAATTACAAGATATTTTCCAATATTATTACCCAACCAATGAATTAAGCATGGATATGAACTTAGAGATCTTACAATGGTATTATCATCTATGCTTCCAAAGGATAACTAAACCAATCCTCATATACCAACTATAATGATATTCGATTATAATACATTGATATTACAACTTTTTTTTATAAATATTCATTACAGTAAAACACACATTCAAGAGGACTGCAATTGTTTTGTGTTGTATGGAACATGGAATAAAAAATTAATAGTTAAATTACAACATTGATCACTATAGTTATAAAAAAATAAATCTTAATTGATATATCCTAAGTAATAAAATTCTTGAAATCTATTGAAATGAAAAATAAGGAAGGGAGAGGTCAGATTATCAGCAAGGCTAAAAAAGTGATATGTATAAGAATATCATAAACATGAGGTTATAAACACATGTTCCTAACATTGGAAAACTATACCCAATAAATAATAGATCACCATATTGAGTTATATAATTAATAATGGATTTTCTTAAGACATGAATCTTTTGAAAAACAAATAACATTATCCATGAGATCATAACATTATAATAAAAAATACATTTTAAACAAATATATAGTAATCAAAAATAATTTAAAAATATGTCAGGTCTTGTTTCCATAGATATTAAAATGGAACTGGTTCATTAACAGAATCATCATTGTAGGCAGTTTTTACTCCCATGACAATCCAAGAAGACAATGTCTCTTATAGATCCATGTTTACTCAGTATTCCATTCACAGATATCTTATGATATATAATTCCCTACCCACTTTATTAGAGGGCGATATATGTCACATCCATATCATTATTGAAACCATATCTATGTGTTCCAAAATATCACAGTACAATAATCATATCATAACCGATGAAATGAAATGGTTTTCATAATAATATCATTATATTGTAACATGTAGAAAAGATACATGTTTCATAATTATTTAGTCCCAACATAACCCATATAAATGATAGAGTGTAAAAACTATTTTATCATATTATAACCCATTGATGAAAAACATGTTTAATATACACCATTCCATTATAAACATAAACCATTTAAATAATGAATAAGAATGGTATCAATGTATTATCTCCCTAATAAGGATTAATTAATGACAAAAAAATTCATCATAGACGGAAAATGTTTTTGACTGATCATTTAATGCAGTTCATGTGAAAAACAAAATTTACACTTTGAAAAAAAATTATACATAAAATATTTAAAACAAATTTCATTACAAATATACCTAAAAATTTATAATTATTGATTCAATAAAAATTATTATAATGATGGTTGATTCGTGTTTATCTTGTACATGTTAAATCAATTATTCCATTCACATTTTCAGTAAAACCTAAATGCTTCTTTTCAAAAAATTATTTAAGATTAAATTAAAATAATTTTTATAAAAATTAAATCATAATAAAAATTATCTTTTATAAATACTTGGAAGATGGAAAAAAATATCTAGATCAATTTTATACATCATGGTTTTGGATGACAATTAATATCCAAAAAAATAATGTTGTATTATCATAAAAAAATCATAAGAAATTTAAGAACCACAGAGGGAATGTGGATAAATTAATCTATAATATTAGGAATAACCAGATTGGAAGAAAATTCATGAGCTTTTTTAGAGAATTATATTAATGGTTTATAATGAGAAACAAAACAATAAATAATCCAAACAGACAAAGATATTGTTAAATGAAATCATTACCACTTTGGTAAATTTGAACCGTAATCCCCATGAAAGAATAAAAAAATTGGGAAGTTAATTAAATTGAATATAAATGAATTAGTGTTATTAAATGTTAATTAATATTTACATACAACTTATACAAAATATTTGTGCACAAAATAACATATTCCATAGTGAAGAAAGACAATGACACAGAACCCTGACCACATATGTCAATATTTTCACTCTTAATCCATGATAACGAATAAAATAAAATTAAAATTTTAATATGTTGTGATTTATTGAAATTTTGCATATAATATTTCCATTTCATAGTATATAAAACACACAAAATAAATGAGTGGTTAATTTTAATAGGTTTCCCAAAAAAAGACCTAAAATCCATTACAATAAGTATTAAATTCTATAGTAAATGTCTAAGCCTTATAAACAATAAATATAAGTATATTTTAAATATACTACATAATAATAGTATTTATATCATACCATATATGATATTCTAATTACCTTTTCTTACAATCTTATTTACAATTTTATTTTTATGATACTTTTCTGGTAATAACCACTTTGATTTTCATATATGTTTTGATTTGTTCTTTTTAGTCCTAATAATTTGGTAATGGTTCAACAATATCCATAATTTCAAACATGATATAAAAATAATATACATTCATTATATAGGAATTTATTTTAATCTATATAAGATCGATATTAAAAAAGATAATCATTTTTCTTAGAGACGGTATATCGTACGTATGGATGAACATTGTTTCAAAATTTTAACATATTTAATGAATGGGTGGTAGACAATATATTATAATTAAATAATAAATTATATGTCATATATATCATATATTATCATTAAAATCAAGCTTATTACCCTCTATGAAATTTTTCAACAAATCACATCACTTTGTCAGCTGGTAGTTCTCCGTACACATGAGCGATGTTATCGCATACCCAAAAATTGAAAATTATGAAGGTATATGAAATATAATAATCCAAAAAGAATACTAATACCATAAATTTAATATATAATAAATAAATAAAACATTACTTCCAACCTTGAGAGGTGGTAATTGAAAAATGAATGATATCAGTTCACGAGGCAATGTTTCACTGTACACAAAAATGAGGACTTATTAACCTATTTGGTGGAATTCGTGATTGTTGTATGTAAATACATTGGAAAGAATATCAA
The DNA here is from genome assembly GCA_963277665.1 of Viscum album. Lineage (NCBI taxonomy): Eukaryota > Viridiplantae > Streptophyta > Magnoliopsida > Santalales > Viscaceae > Viscum > Viscum album. The sequence continues at coordinate 494,013,140 of OY728151.1, read as the reverse complement.
TATAATTTTTTTACATAATTTATTATATAATAATTATATTTTTATAATTTATTTAGGTTGAGGAATACATAAAACAAAAACCTATGTTGAGGAACATTCCATCTTCTTCATGTATCATCCAATGTTTTTCACTAAATAAATTCATTGGATTGATTTAAGTAAAAAAATATTAATTTTAGGATTATAGGATAGTTTTTTGGATTTATTTGGGTCATTGATGTTCCAAGAAAATTAATTTAATGTGTGAAAAATATATGATAGTGGGTGGTATGGTATAACTGAGTTGAGTGAAAAAACATGTAATTATTAGAATGAAATAATTAAAGAAACTTTTGATTCATATTACAGGGATAAAATTATAGAAAATTATCGATATTTGAAGGGATAATTAATATATATGACTATATAATTTTTTTTTGTAATGTTTTGGGTAATTTTTATCCATTATCGTTTTATTTTTACACCACGGTAAGACAATAAATTCCTTTAAATAAGTAATTAATTTTAAATATTTAAACTCTTCCATTGTTTTAAAAAATAATTTGAAATTATTAGACAATATAAATTATTCTAAATCCATATATGGAATATATTTTTACAAGTTCCATTATTTTATATATAAAATTTTAATTTGAAATTAATCGTATAGATGTGAAGATAATGATTTTTATTAAAGATAATATGTTTAAATGTTAACAGTATTTTCATATGAAATATTCATTATGAAACTCAATCCAATGAACAGAAAAAAAAAATATATATATATATTTGGCCTGATTTTACATTCAATAAAATTTAAAATATAATAAAAAATTATAAATAAATTAAAATTATATATATTTTTTCATTAGAATTTTTTATTTTACAATACTCATCAAAAAATGAAACTATTCATAATATTCCAAAACAATCACTCAATGAAAATTAAGATATTCTTATTTTTAAATTTGTAGTAAGTTTTATCATATTAATTTTATTATATTTCAAATTAAATTTTATTAAGGTTTACTTAAATTAATATAAGGATAGTTTTGGAAAAATAATATTTTCAGAAAATATAATGAAATTATAGAAAATTTAGCACTTTTGATCAATACAATTATTTTATATAGAAAATTGAAAATTAATATTTTAAAAATAATCTATTAAATTTCATATTTCATTATATAATATCTAGATTATGGTTGTCAAATGTAAATAATTAAATTATCAATATTTTGTGTTGTTATTAAAACATATTGTTTCATATAATAAAAAACCCAGTGTTTTATATAGAGAAATAATAATATGGTGTTGATTTTAATGAAATTTATCAAATAAGATTAATTTATTTTAATATAATTCAAACAATATTAGGGTGTTACATGTTTCATAAATATACAAAATTTCTTGAATTAATAATGGTGGATGACTATGTTTGGACTCTATTTTTTGGATGATTTCATGCATTGTTGTTTGAAATATTGTTGAATTATTAGAATTTATTGTTATTATTATTATTATTATTATTTTAACCTCATATATAATGAAATATAGCGGCATTTATTTAATTTCATAGTTGAAATATCTTTTTTAAGGTTGGTTGAAAGTGTGTGATAATTCTTTTATTGATGGAATGATTTATTTGATATGTGAAACAAAAGTTAATTGATGCAAAAAATATATATTGTAAAGAAAAATTATATAATTTTTGTTTATGGAAGGTATATGGTGAATATTTATATGAAAAATTGTTGAAACTATATTTGAGAGCTTTTTTTATGTTCTCTAAAGGAATATTTACCCATATGTTTATGGAATAGTTTGATGATATTGAGGTTTTAATTGAGTTAGTAAAATATAAACAATTATATTGAGTAACATTAAATCTTTTTAAAAAAATAAATTGAATACTATGGTGGATGAAGCCTTGTTTCCTAAATTAGATTACTACTAATGAGTTTCATGATATTATTACATTTTTTTCTATCTCATGATGAGGAATACTCATATTGAAGAGAAATATTGATATTTTTCATTAATTATAGGAATAATGATTCATATACAAAGGCTCATGATATTTGAAATCCTATTGAATGATTACCTCTAGAGGCCATTCATGACAACAAGGAATGGGTTTTAACTAGATTGAGATTTCTTATTATTTGAGACAGTATATATTTTTTCATAAATTTTTTGGGAATAATATATAGTAATACCTTGTGTTACATAATATTACTCAATATAATGTGGTTTAACATTAATTGTATTAGGTTTAGGGGTGTAATAGCATGGTAACTAAAATTATATTTTTTATCATCATTGTTTCATTGAAGATGAATAAAAATTAAATTTAAGAATAATGGATTTATTATTATATGTGTAAAAAATGGATTTTTTTACCATACCTAAATTTTTATATTTTATTTTAAAAAATTTATTAGAAGAGTTTTTTATAAATTGGGATGAATTTTTAAAAAGTAAATTTCCTTTTTATTGAGTAATTTTTTTGTAACATGGATGATGAGATGTAGGGAAGTAGATTTAATTATTTAGTTATTTCTCCAATTAATATTATCTGATTTCAATGATATAGTTTGAGTGTTATAACACATGATTTTGTTTTTATTCAAGTATTAATTCCAAATGATTATGGGATTTAAATCCCAACATGTATATTAAAGTGTATTGATTGTAATATTATACAACTATAGTTGTATATCACTTTGGACTTTATTTTTTTTAAAATTTCTTATTTATGATTTTTTTGGATTTCCTAGGATGAGATTCATTTGTTATGTATTTTATGTGTAGTTAAGAGTATCCAGAACACTTGGTTGTGATTTACTTCTTCATATAATGGAATTGAATTCAATATTTTAGTACTAATGCGAGGTAAATTAATTCTATATATCCCAAATTTATCATTTATTAGTTACATAAGAGTCCATAGGTGTTTGTAGTATTTTAGAGGTATAATTTTTCAATATATATATAAATTTCTTCAGAATAATGTATTTTTGGACATAATTGTATGAATAATGATATGGTTGGGGTTTTCAAGAAATTAATTTGTTTCAAGGATTGATCATTAGGTTGTGATATTTAATTTAATTATTTTTTTGTGGAGTTTTTTTAGTCACACCATGATCATTCATGTTATGAAAAGAGGGGTGTTTGTTATGAATTTTACATCAGTATTACATGATGATGTGGTTTTTGGAAGCATTTCTACCAATAATTAACACTTTTATATGATTTTTATTAATCCTAACTGGTCATTTGTGACCCTTATGCTTGTATCGCACATCAACTTATTGAATCATCTTCCACAGAATGTACCAGAAGGCATATTTCCACGTTTTTCTTTAATGGGGGATATTGTGTCCTTACTCCCCTCTCATATTTTACAACATATCTGATATGTGACATGATTTCTTATTAATTCAAAAATTATAGTGTAGTTTTTTGTTCAATTTTTCTATTAAAATACTTATTTTGTTAAAATATAAGAGCGCAATATTAATTTCATATGGGCGGAGTAATAGTGAGGATGATTACATGATCCCAAGGACTGTGTATGAAACAAAATTATCACATCATCACACTTATTTTAGTATCATAACTCCATGAACATGAATATTCATTTCATATGTATTGTTTCCAAACTATTTTTTTCCTTTGGATTTTTATTTAACATTATCTGGTCATGGTATCAAATTCATTAAACACAAATCGTTAAGAATTACAAAATGAAGAGTTTTATGTAAATTATAAAATCTAATAAATTTTTTCATATTTACTCATTTGGGGTCATAGATATTTATATCTTAACACTTACACTAAAAAAATGATTTATAAACTGGACACCTTTAATCATCATACATTTTCGAATAATATATATTTTATAAAATAAATCATGATTTATTTTTGTGCAAAATATTAAGGTTATTCAAATTGAAAAAATTAATTTAACATAAAAAATTTTAAGACCTATTAATAATATATTAAACAATGTGATGAGAACAAAATTCTCCATCTGAGAAATAATAAAGAATATGTTTGTTAATCCAATTAAATAGTTGAAATCTATGAATTTTTCTGCATTATCTCAATTTTAATAAAGTAAAATGAAATAAATGGGTTTCAAGTGAAATATAAAACACTTATTTATTAATGTATTCATTTAAAATCATTACCATGAATATATAAAACCTATAGCTAACCACCAAACCATGGTTTATAATGCAATAACCCCAACATGGTTAATAAATTAACCACCCATCCATGGTTTATGATGGAAAAAATAACCATTGGATTAAAATGAATCCAACCATCCTAGGATAAAAATTATCAATCCATTAACATAAAAAATTCCAAAGCTTTATAATATAATCATAAATCATAGAATATATCATTTTTATTAAAAATACATCAAAACCAAATTTATTCATATATTAAATACTATCCCATATATCAAAACTAGAATAAATTTTAAAATAAATATTCAATAAAATCATTAATTTTATTTAAAAATAAATTTGGAATACAAAAATACACAGAAAAGTGAAATAGTTATTTTTGTTGAAGAAAAAATAAAATATTATAATCGAGGAAAAACCTCAATGTATGTTTAATGTTGTAGTAAATGTAATTGTTATAGTGTTGGTTATAATATAAAAATCAGATTTTTGTTTATAATAAATTTCAAACACATCATACGAAAATCCGATTTTTGAAAAATATTAAAGAAAAAAACAAGACCCGTATAAGACAGTAATTTTAATGTAATTACAATTATAATATCATTTAATAAATGTGCACATGAATGATATGGAGAGTTTAATGAAAGTCATTAAAAGTTATTTTTACAATAAAATAATCCTTCCACTTTTGATAAATTTTAATCATATGACCCATTAAAGTATAAAATTAATCTTAAGACAAAATATTATGAGAAATTAAAATTTATGATATAACATTCCAAATAAAATTTCTAACTATCCTATAAAATATTTTTGGTTCATAAAAACAAAATTAAACCTTAATTATGTTAATTTAATATGAAACATCTTCTCTAATGTTTTCTTTTTCAATCTCATTCATTATAAACAAATATAAAAAATATTCTTTTATTTATTTAAAGACATAAAAACACTTTCCAGGTTTATTATTCATATAATATCAATTATTACAATGTTATATATAATTTATCAGTCAATTATTATTACATTATATATTTTATTAAATATATAATATCTATACAAAAATGAAACCTATAGGTTAACTATGTTAAAATTGGTCATTTTTTGAAAATATCTAAAAATAATAGTCACTAAATTATTACAATATTTGAACAAAAACTATTATTTTTAAAACTAATTATATACTATGTTCATAAAAAATAAAGTATGTTATAATTATGGTGATGGAAGAAAGTCTATATTCATATGTAACGTTTCCATTTTTCTAGTTAACATTTTGGAATGAAGGTATGAATCACATTACCATTAAATGAATATAATAAAATAATAAATATAATATTATTTTTTTTCAAAATTACATATATATATATATATCATTTATGTGATTTAGTGATGAAAAAAATTTCACATCACATTATGGAGGTGGTAGCCCATATATACTGATTAATGACATTATAATTTCCATTGTAACAAATAAAATTATATATAATCATTTAATAATTATTAATATGTTATTAATATAAAAATTTGTCCTTCATTAAAACATATATTCAATAACATTATCATTATTACATTCCATATAAATAATTAGTGAAGAACAAATGACATCACATCATAAGGCGGTAGTCTACCGTACAAACATTCATTGTTATCATATCCAAAATTAAATATAATGTAAGATGGTAAATGTGATATATTTACAACATAGATATAAATGTCTTATCAAATATAATGTATATTATTTAAACCCATATTTATAAAAATCAATTAGAGGTGATGAAAACAAGTGAATTACATTGTTTTATAAGGTAGTAGTACACTAAAAACATGAATGGTAATCTTTTATCCCATTTTGTTGAAGAATACATGGATTTTTTTTATGAAATTAACATTTTAAAAATTATTATAAATTATATTCTTCAATTATTATACAATTATAATTAATTTATATTTTAAGGATGTGGTTGAAGGGAAAAATAAATACCCAAAGTCAAACATAATACCCCTTCTTCCAAAAAGCTACATACATAAGCACCAAAATCTCCTATATGATCGTTTTATGATAAAAATAATGGATACAAGTAGGGTTGAGGTATTGTAATGTATCTAATTAGGTCTTTTCTAATACAAATTTCATTTATGATTTGATGATGAGTGGGTATGTGAGGTAAGTGGTACACTTGTAATTTTCTAAAAGAAAAGGGGAAAACATTTTAACATGAAAAAAAGAAAAAATAGACCATTATATATCATTATATTTTATAATTTCAATATATAGAATGAAAAAGTATTTAACATATGAATTTAGGTTTTTTATACCTGGTATGTTTTATTTTATCCAATGCTAAGCATGTCTGTACCATAACCGTAGAAATAATTTAAAACTATTAACAATTAGTAGTGGTAAAAATTTTATTTCAACTTATTAGATAATATAAACTATTACGAATCAAAATAATTAATCCACTTTACAACATATCATTTAGAAAAGTGAAAAAATAATAAAAAATTAGACCTGAACACGAAACAAAAAATACATTTATAAAGAAGTTAATTATTACAGGAAAAGAATATTTTAAATTATAACTATAAAAATTAATAATAATTTAATGAATATAGAATAATGTTATTATGATTGAAAAGATTTATACTTAATTTACTCTTTTACTATTTATATATTATTGGAATTAAATAAATGGGAGAAACATTATTCTTAATAAATAAATTTTCAAGAAAAAAATGTAATGGAAGAAAAAAAATTATTATAATATCCAATAAAAAATTAATTTAAAATAATTAAATTATATTAATATATATAAGGAATATGTATGTCATATTAAAATATTATAACATCATAACAGAGTAGTTAAATTAATAAAATTATTCAAAAATAAAGTATTTTAAAAAAAATATATATTTTCACTATTTAATGAAAAATAATCATTTCTTAAAAACTAATACAATTTAACCATTTTTAGAAATGATAAGTAGATATAAAATTTAAATTAATTTTACATAATTCATTTTTTACTATTTTGCTATTATTATTTTTAATAAAAAAATTATAAAAAAATTTTCTCCTTAAAACTATTTCATTTTCTATGTAAAAAATTTCATAATATTCTTATAATGAATATAACTATATAAATCATGAAAAATATTTATTTTATGATTTCATATATTTTTACACTATTCAACTCATTTTGGATTTCTCCATTTTTATTCACTTATTAAACAATTGGGGATACCATTACCTCTTTTTATTTTATGATTCTCATGTTGAATTTTCAAAAATATGTTTTTTCATAAAACAATAACATGGGGAATAAAATTATTCTATAAAATCTGAGATCTATGGTCCAGAATGTGAACATGTTTTTCCTTAGTAAAAATATTCTCTTCCATCATCATTATCAAGAAAATTTTCATTAAAAGAGAAATAGAATACACATAAGGGCCAAAGGAGCAGGACATACCGACCAAGACTATGGGGGACTAATGTGGGGAAGAATAAGGGAATCTTCCTTATGAAAATTATTACACATTGAGGGAAGAATATGAAAATCATGAAAAAAATAAGCTATCATATTTAGGGATTTTGGATGAGGATAGATAATTTGTATCCCTATTTTCCCCTCATTGGGTGTGGGATACCTTGCTGTTATTGTTTAGAATACTGTGGAATTTATGGATTACATATTCAATGGACCAAGGTACAACACCGAGACTTGGGAGTGAGTTAAATACAAACATTGAATCTATTTCAACCTCCACAAGAACCAAACCCCTTTTTCGGAAAATAATAAAACCCCCATCATGGCCTTAGCCACAACTATAAGTAAAGAGTTGTGGCCCAACCGATTAGAGAACACCCAGAGAGCCAAGCCAGAAGATTCATGAATGATCCCCTCATCACGAATAATACATTAGAAGGATGGCCCATCTATATTGAGTGTGAAGACCTGAGGCGGGGAATGACATGTGAACAAATTACCAGAAAGAGAGCTAGTGTCTGAAGGAGGAGGATGATGTGTAATAAGGAGACGTTGCATCGTGGGAGTCTCCTTCTATGAGCTGAGTGCTTTAACCACATCAATGACTATGTTTTTCATTCTAATAATTATCACAAACACATATGAGGAAACCCTATATTGAAGATCCCTATTCTGTTCCCACCACATGCACCATCAACCTGCGTGAAAAACAAGAGATCAAGCTCTTTTCTTCGGGCCCTGACCACCAGATCCATTGATCCCACAAACAAGGAAGTCATTTTTATTCCATGGATGAGATAGAACAGGCAGTGAAAACACAAAAACAATCCCAAACATATTTCTCCCAATCGGCCTCAAAGAATAGTTGGTTCGAGCATTCCTAATTGTACCTCTTTTAGAAAACACTAAGAGATTACATGCTCATAGTGAAACGTTTGATTTTCTCCTCCATGGGAATTGATTTGTTATGGATCCTCCAAGAATTAACGATCAAATTTGTGGGTATGAAAATGACTTAAAGAACCTCACTCTAGTTATCTGCACTGGCCTATATGGCAGAGACCCGTCAATAATTATTGTACATGAAGAAGCATTAAGTGGATGGGGTGAACAAACAACAGTCAGGGGCCGGGGTCATGTCCATGAGATAAAACACATCTAGATGATCCTTGGTAAGTATAGTATTGAAGAAATATGGGTATTTTATGGCCTCATTTAAGGACATGTGAGTGGAAGGGTATCTCTAATACCCAATGATATCTCCACACCAGTTATCATGCCAGAATGATACCTTCCATGTTCTAACGATCCATCAGGTTCGAGGCCAGAGAGAATTCACAATGGGACCGATATCATTCTAGAAAGGAGATGAATGGATTCCCCATACAAGCCCATCAACTATATAACAGGATTCATGGTTATCCTTCACATGGTCCACATCACCAGCACCTCCAATTCCATTTATTCATGCTTGCAGGAAAAGGGTGTTGTCGAGACATAGAACATTGATAACTCATTCACTAATGGTCCATAACATCCTATGAAAATACACCCATTTCCTTCTACACTCAGACGTTGGGACCCAAATAAAACATGATAAAAAATTATCTACATTGCATATAAAACTTTTAGGAAGTTTATTAACAGAGATTTCATGTATCAGAGTTTCCATGAAGACACAATTAACTAAAGCTATGATACCACTGGAGGATAGGTAATGACTCTTTCAATTATGAACCCTTTTTATGATTCTACATAATATGGAATTGAAATCAAGAATGTGTAGGGGATTCTAAGATATAATTTCTCCCATGTACTACATGATGAGGATAACATTTTTCATGCCAAGATAATGTCTCACATTAAGTACACGACTATCAGAACAATTATAAGATCTGAATAAACTACTCATTCTTTGGTTTAGTCTATGGCCACTCAAAAAAATAGTTGAACTCCAAATCTCTATTTATGCTTTTCACTGACATGCTAGAATCATTTATGATGAAGATGTTGTCTTTTGAGAGCATAACATGAGAAACATAGGGGAATCATGTCCATCTTCGAATGTGAAGAATCTAACCATTTCTAATGTTGAGGTGAATAAGGTGGCTGAGGACATCCTGGATAATGATAAAAATTATCAGGGAGATAATGTCACCATTCCAAAGACTACGAGTTTCATTGAAGAAAATAAATGTTTTTTCTATAAGGTAAATAACCAACCAATATGAGCTAAAGCATCTAAATATGATATCATTATTCTAGGGGAAATAACCAAACTTGAAAAAAATCCTTATTGTTGATGCTCCATTCCAATCGGTGATAGGAATTACACATATCATATTTTATCACCTTGTTTGATCCATGAGTTTTCATTTTTAGATCCCAAATGATTTTCTGGGCCAAGACGATCGATCCCTTTATGAAACACCCTCTCAGAAAGTGATTTTCTTCCATGGAGATGAAATTGGGGATATGAATGGATTGCCCAGCATTAATGATGCTGGGTAAATTGTTTTATGCCACAATACACTTACTGATTAGACAAATGTTCTCCTTGGAATATGTTGATGTGGAATTTGGACTGATAACTTCATAAGTATCATGTGCAGCGCAAGGCAAAGAATGAACCCTAATGAAATATTGAATTTATACTATAAAAACGTTTTTCACAATGTCCAATGATGATCTATATAAATTACAAAGGGAACCATATGGACTCACCACACGTTCAAGGATATGTTTCTTCACGGAATAGTGAATTTCATCATCTCTTGGAATGGAGCCCAAGGCATTATTGTCCCTATTAGAGATGGTGGGTTTAATTATACCAAATATCCCCATGTCTGCCCCTATGTAACCCTTAGAAAAGATCATGTTTGGAAAAGAAAGAAAGTGGAAAACATTACGGCTAACTAAGTCCCCCACCACCTCCATATCATCAGAATATGTGTCTTCCCCCAGATTAATGTTTGGTTAAATCTACCATTTTCTATCCTTAATTCAAGAACAAAAAAATATAGTATTCTTATCACCCTCTTTTCACCACCGAATCCGACCATCCTCCCTACCAGGCCTCTCTTTCCTGAGAAGTAAGAAAAATAGAATCTATTTTTTCTAGAAATACCTTAAAAGGACTGATCAGAACATTCATCTTCAAGACACCACTGGAGACTATCAAAATCCTGCTTATCAACATCCTAGTTTATATGTGATAATTTGGAATCCTTGGACAAAAATTGTAGCCTCTGTCTGTGCCTTCTTAATTTGTAGTGGAAAGCTTAACAAGAATGGACCTATATAGGGGAATCCTTGGAGTCCCTAACCACATCACTATATCATGGGGTCTATACCAAATTCTAGTGGAAATAAAAATGTGTGTGATGCACTTGTCTCGAGGAAAATGAGATCAGTAGCAGGGATTGGACCGATCTTCTATATGTCAAGTGGGTCACCTTGGTTCTTTCGAAAATAGAGATAATTCACATTGTTGGCCAAACATCTCTATCACCTATGACATCACATATTGTTGTTGCACCATGTAAAAGTATCACATTTGAATCTGAGGTCTATAAGACCTTTTCTACCCATAAATTAAGAAAAGGAAATACTGGCCTTAATATTGAAGATTCCTCTTTCCCTCCTTTCCTCAGAGTCAAAAATTCCATTAAAATCTACCCAATGATCCACAATATAATACCAGGGTTGGAAGCATTGATATCACTTCAAAGGAACTCCAATTATTTAGGATTGATGCTTCTATAAAAGAATGATACAATGAAGGATTGATGGTACTGGGTAGCCTTAACAGTAATGAACTACTCACTTGCTTCAGTCAGAACCCCTAAAAAGCTACGATTCCATATAATCATGTTATTCATGTCAGATGGCCCACCATGGATATAGACATTCAGTTTGAGCCTCCTAGAGAAATCACAAATTCTGGTGGATTGCTACTTGTGCTCAAGGAAGGCCACCACTGAGACCTTGTGTTTGGATACCTCTGAGGCAAAGAAAATAAAGATCCCCAAACATGACATTATGATATTTATACTCATTATCTAGATTATTTTTCCACCACAGTTAGGATGTCATCACATATTGTCATGTCTACTGCACCATGTTAGAAATTTCTCTAAAATATTATTCCCCATCATCTTACTTTCATTCACATAATCACAATAAAATATTTTACATTTCCTATTTCAAATATATTTACTCACGAACTTCTTTTTTTGTAGTACAATTAAAAAATATATTATAAAAATTAAACCATTGAATTATGTTGATCCCAGTATCCATTATAATCCAATATATAAGAATTAATATAATATTTTATTATATGGATCATATACCCATACATACATTGAGTTGAGTATGAATAGTTTTAAATAATTTTATTTCATTAACCAATTACTTCTATATTATCTTATAAATATTAGATTTTAATTTGGGATCACAGGTAGATTCAATGGAGTTCAGAACTCCATTTAACCCAACACTATCCTTTATATACAGTCAAGATAGACTAAATAAATACATTTTATATAAAATGGGAAGGAAATGTGCATATTAATATAATTAATCAAAAATAACCAAAATAATATTATTACAACATGGTGTCTTTGGAAAGTCCATAATGTAACCAATCAATATATTTCCTCATTTACACTTCAACACTGGAAATAGTAGAATCATTTCCTTTAGTAAATTCATTCTATATTAAACAGATGAAAATGAAAAACACATAATGGTAATGTCATTAAAATATCTTTTAATACCACCCCATCATTAATATTGTTGTTGGAATATATACACCGTAGTGATTCCAATATTAATTTAAAATAATGAACTATGAAATTCACTATAAAACATTCTTCAATTGAAAATCACAAGAAACAAAAAAAAATCATTTTACGAATTGTAGAACCCTGCCAAAATCATCACAATAATCATTAATAACATATAATAACTAATAAATCATAGAATATTATATTATGTCATGAAATTTATGATCCTCTTTATATTCTTGGATAATTATTTCTTACATAGTTTACTACACTGAAACCTAAAAAAGTATTTCATAAATCATGACCATCAATGATATAATTATTCATATTATTAAAAAATGGATATTTTAAATCTATAACTTGGTTAGTGATGAATTATTTCTCAATCTCAAATCATCGACTTTTTTTTCTTAGATGGTAATTAATTTTCCAATAAATTTTTTCCATTATTTCCATGAGTCATCTCTATATCATGTTTAATTATTTATGATTGAAAATATATCAAGTATTTTTTTCAATATATTTCATTCGTTATTACGTACCTATTATTCCTCTAAATTTTTGAAGAAAAAACCAAAGAAAAAACTCCCTATCATGTTTAGGTTAATTTAATTGGTTAGGATTTAATTGAGGTGATGTATAAAAAATCACCTAATATTTATGTATCATGAAAAAACCAATTATTTTCAATGAATCATCTATACAGATGAAAAATTATCCATCTCTGGATGGATGGAAAAAATGGATCATTCACTAATAATCATTTTTTTCTAGAAATCAGAGATAATATTATTTTTTCATTATAAAATGAACTCCTCTTATAGTAATCTAAGTCAATGGGATTATGGATGATGAAATGTATTGAAAAACTGAATGTTTTATCATATTATTTAATGAAAACTATTAATGTCTATGGTATTTATTAGTTTATGCATTATTAATCAAGGGTTTTTGTCACAGTCAATAGTTATACCTTCTTTAAAAATAATATGACAAATTAAATCAATATTCATCAAAAAATAAATTCAAATTAATTAAATATTCCAAACAGTTTCTTATCTTATATGGTTTTACAAAAAATCTAGAGCTTTCATTCATTTTCATGATAAATTTTATAATATATCAAAATTAATCAGTAGAAAAATTCATAAATTTATCCAATAATACAAGGAAAAATATATTCAAATGTTCCATAAATAAAACAAGTTCATTAATAAAATAATAGGGCCTAAAAACATATAATGGTTACATCTAGTCAGAAATAAAGTCATCAGAATATATACATAATTCACCTTAATCTAATTGTACCTCAACCAAAGATCAACCATTGAAATATAATGTTCACCATAATGCTGATCAATTAAATCAATAATATGAGATAAAGGATAAAAATACATTGAAATTATTTTATTCAATTTTCTGTTATAAATAAAAAAGTCTCATTGAAATATATTTCAATTAAACAAACAAAACGAGAGCACACTATAGTGAATATCATGGATGGATGAAAAATTTTTCAAGAAACTATTGAAAGTTATTTTTCAATACTAATATAGCTACTTGATCTATTTTATATGGGTTTTTATAAATAGACATAACATCAACACTAATTCTAGATTATACTCATCATCCAAATTATTATTAACTTAATGAAAATTACCCATAAATATATTCATGTAATCATTCATAATATAAACATAACTACTAATAATAGTTTCATTCATTTCAAAAAATTTTATATTAATGTTTTACTTCCATATATCATTTATTTATTAGCTTTATGTGATGAAATCATTGTCACGAATCATTTAATATAACAATCGTAACTCTGTAATAAATCTTATCATTTTAAAATGAATAAATATCATTATAATTATTGATAATGAAATTTTATATGGCATGTTCGACTAGTTTTTTAAGACATACCTACTAACAAATATAAATAATAATATTCCAATAATTCATTGATTCATTAATACATTCACCATGTTTTTTAAAAAAAATATACATCTTAATTTCAGGAAGTGATTTCCAAATTCATTGAGAATATCTCTAAAAATAAAGTGTTTTATTATCAAGAGTAAAACATAGTATTGGGATAATTTTAATAAATATGTATCATACCATTAAATACATCACTTTATGGACAAAAATCAAAAATATTGTTATAAAAAAACATTTTCACTCCATTATACATTTAGTATTATGATTTCATTCCTTAATGACTAACATTGGATATATTATTCAAAATTCACCAACCCATTGTAATAGAAAAATTATACTATATGATTTTCATTATTCATATACCTTAATTCCATGAACAATCAAGAAATAATTTTAAAATTGTATCAATATATTCACATTACATACGTTGTAACACATTCCCCAATATAGTTTTTAAAAGACCTTTCATAGTATTATAACATGGACATCCTCCCATTATATTTCTCTAATGAATGATTCCACTTTTCCTTCCATCCATAAATTTTCATAATCATGTCATCATGAGTAAAATAAGTGTTCAAAAACGCAATATCTAAATTCTCAGCATAATGAAAACTTTCTAAGAGTTTTTATAATCTCACACAAACAATTATCTTTGTAAAAATAGTTTTATTAATTAGTAAAATCATTTAATATTACTATCAATGTCCTAAAAATGGATGTTATATACCTAGCCTATCTAGGAAAGTTTTATTCATACCCGACCATAATATCGTTTTATATTTTTCTCAATTAAAATAGATAATTTCTTTCCAGTTTCATATAGGGAAATATTTTTCATGGAAAATACACATAAATTATTACAATTCCATAAAATCAGTATATTATTTCACTCTAAAATTCCTAAATTGAGATAACCATTCATTGACTCCACCATCGAAATGATAGATGAGAGGAGATATATATTTTCATTCATATCATTCCATAATGTAAAATATCATATAATGAGCATTGACCAATACATAAGATTCTATGTGGTTGGATGGTACATTTAATAATCAGTGATATTGAATCATAAAATGCTCAACTGGTACAAGTTCCTTCATAGATGATCAGGTTCCTCTTTATCCTAGATTCCATCACAACTTAGATACATTTTCAAAAGATCAATCATTTTAAAAAAATTTATTCCAATTCCCACCATATTATGATGAAGATTTGGAAGGATATTTTTATCTCAGTGTATTCCCACTATAACATTTCTATTTACACAACGAAAAATTATTCTTAATGTAAATAATTCAGATGATGTTACATGGTAATCATTTAATTATATATCCTTCCCACTAAAACATAATATAAAATTATTCAAGGGTATTATATTATCCTTAAATTATATATCACTCAAACAAAACAATAAATTCCACCTCATCATTTCCTTTACAAATCATTAAAATTTAATAAAATCATATTAAAACATAATATGATAACATAATGATCTATAAAAGACAGTAAATATATGTTCATAAATCGAGTGAATAACTTGGAATCCCATGAAAGGGATTCCATCATCTTATTGTTTATTGAGAGAAATTCATTAAACGATTTCCACAAGAACTCACACAAAATATTCTCTCGTTGAAATAATTTAAAACCCATAAGAATAACATATAAATAATATAGGTAGCTTCTTAAATTCTAATATATACCACTCTTAAAATCTTATAACGAATATGGTTAATATAAATCTATAAAGAACGAAAACAATTAGGGTGATACCATAGACCCACCGAACCTTGGATTAGAAGGGAACCATCGATACTTGTTTTTTAATAGAACAACACAGACATAGTTAATAATTAAACCATCCAACATTGGTTTATGAAAAAAAACACCATTTATTGGTTTTAGCGTAACATACTATCAAAAGTTTAATTGAAAATAACAAATCATCTTATAAAATTTCCCAAAAACCATAACATAATCATATATCAATAAAAATTTTATTTTCATCACACAATACTTTAAAAACAATTTTAATTCCATATAAATAAAAAATAATTAGATATAAAAGTACACATTTCATTTAAAAATTGATTTCATTACCAAAACAACAATTTCTTTTAAACACTGATTTTAATTTCCAAAATATTTATAAAAATTTAATTAATGGTTTTATATAGAGGCAAAAGGTTTTTTTAAATGTAATATGAATTTAAAATAAAGGATACAATGGTGAGAAATTTCATTATTTACATTAATGTTAATATAAAAATTACAATGTATTGTTTCAAAAAAATTAAATATTCCAAAAATTTATTCATTTGATTACAAAACCTAAAATATAAGATAAATTTAAATAAAAAAACTCTATATCCTATATAATTCAATTTATTAAATAAATTTAAATACATTTAAATAGGATATATAGAGACTTTAAAATAATATATTAGATGTGTATTTAGGTGGAAGTCACTTAGAACATTTGGAACATTTGAATAGCCATCCTTATGAAAGAATAACATTAAAAGGGATAAATATCATGATAATAATGATATTAAAGATATGGCATGCCAATGGGGGTGTAAAATATTATCACATTATAATGTATGTCTATATAATCGAAATATTTCCCATCAAATGGATGTTGAGATGATGTCATTATATTATGTTCGATTCATCATGCTCATTATTTATCATTATGACACACAATAATATCATATGCATTTATAATGAAAAATTATCAAGATTACTATTCATTTATTTTCAAATTTTATCATGTCATATAAAATTAATTAAAAAATTATATTTGAATTGTATGTTTTTTCAATATCTGTATTATTAGTCAAGAAAATACTTTACCTTGTTGCATATGATGAAAGTGCTCATTATAACATTATACCTAGAATAATAAGCCCGAAATAATTATAAGGAATTATAAATCATCAATATTTTTTGAAACTATTAATCATTTATGGTAATGGTAAATGAGTTATGTTATGAACAATGAGATTTTAGGCCATATAGTCGTGTGTGTAACATTTACATTTTTCATAGACCATTATGGAATGATAGTAGGTATAATTTTATCTTTACATAATTTTATAAAAAAATTAATAATATATTATTTACATATATATATATATAAATTAAACATGTGATTTAGTGATAAATAAAGAGTCACATAGCTCTATGGAGGCTTTAGTATACACATACAAACGAACGATGTAATTAATTTTTATGGTAATAAAGAAAATGATTTATTATATTTTCATATTGATAAATATGAAATTAATATAATAATTTTATTATTAGAATAACTTCTATTCTATAATAATATCTTTTTGAACATACATGTAAGGATTTAGTGATAAATTAATCACACCACCTTATGAGGCTTTAGTCTTCAATCATCACATCACCTTACGAGGCTTTAGTCTTCAATCATAGGATAATCATTATCAAACACCCATAAAATGGAATGTGTGATGGAATATGTGATATAATAACTCCATAAGTATAGATATGATTCAAATATAATATATATAATTTAAAACCATCTTTATAACATGTATTTATATGAGATTATGTATGATTAATGATATCAGTTCATGAGGCGGAAGTCCACCAAACACACAGATAACGATTTTTAAACAATTTGATTGAATTTGTGGAATATATAGGTTACAAAGTTATAATAATAACATATATATATATATATATAATATAATGGTTTAATTATATAATAATTATATATTATTATTTTAATGATTTTAAAGATGAAATAAAATAAAAAACACACTGTTTACTAAGACAACCCTTATTCAAACAACTTAATTATGTAAGTACTATAAGCCATAGTTGGATAGGTTTTTTCTCTTAATAAGTGATCTAAGTCATGGGATTGAAATTTTTTATGGTATATTGTCAGGTATTATCTGTGAAAAATTAATTTGAATGTGTAAAATAAATAGGAGTGTGGGTGGGATTTAATTTTTTTGGCGACTGACACATAAGTCAGTTTTGAAAGAAAAAACGTGTACACACATTTTTTCAAACTCCAAAATTTTCTAAATTTGACAATTACTTATAATTATACATTATAAGTAATATATATGTCCATAAAATAGGATTTAGACATGTTTATAGGTTATTTAACACTTTGTGTTTTTAGTTTAACCCATAGAAAACCTATTTTTACCCGAATCACAATAATATGTTTTTAATGATTTCACATTTCATTATGGTAAAAAAATTCTTTTTATTATATTTGATATTATATAAATTTATAACATCAAATTTGGAATCCATTTTTCCTAATTAAACTCACAATTTTCCAAAATATTATTTTAAAATTAAACTCGAAAACTTGACGAAATATCTGGTTTTCAGCAAGTGTATTTTTTAAATAAATGTTGATTTTATATAAACTATGAAAAAAATAATCATTTTTGGATGGTAAATTTATATTTATTGATAATATATATATATATATATATATATATATATATATATATTAAATTTATAAAATTACTCATTAATTATTATTATAATTAATAAAAGGGAGAAACACTGTCAACTTTAAAAAGTATTTAGAAAAATCATTTTTTAAACAAAAAATAATATTTTATTAGAATCCTATATAAAGGTGATTAAAAATAAAAAAATTTGATAAATATAACTAAGGAATATTTAAATTTTAAAAAATTATATTGAAAAATTATTTGTAGTTTTAAATCACTATTTTTTTAAAATATATTATCTTCTTACAAAAATAGACATTTTTCACTATTCACTAAAAAATCAAAGTAATCGACACAATAAAATATTTTCACCCAACATTAATTTTGAAATTATGATTTTAAAATTTAAAATAATATTAAATAATTAAAATACTATAATATTGAAATTTATCATTATATAAAAACCTTATATAAATTCATTACAGTAATAACTCATTTATTTTTTATGTAAAAGTACTACCTAATATTTTTTCAAATAAATATAAATAGAAAATTAATGAAAATTATTTATTATCTCAACAATTTAGTTTTTAAAATCACTATTGTTATTGGTTATTTTGTATGATATATGTAATTTTGGGTAATCTGATTCATTCATTTCTAATTTATGGATACATTCTGATCTCTTCTATCATTATCTAATTATTTTTCAAGGAATGGTTTAAGAAGTGATTATAATTTTTTTATTGATATATATAGATGTAATCAATGTTTTAGGAAAATTATAATTAATTAATTATCTCTTAGTAGAAATTATATTAATCTATTTTTTCATTTTATGGGTAGTTTATTTTTAGCAATAAAAATATATTCTTGAATAATTTTATGATTATAATGATGTTTATTATTTTATATACCCTTATTTAACATTCATAATTTTAACTTTTATTAATTTTTAGACAAATTGATTATTATCCCATTATTTGTCCATTTTTAATTGGTTTCATTTCAATCTATATGCTTATTTTCTTATTCATAATTAATGGATGGTCCTATTAGTGAGTACTTCTATTGTTTTTTGATTGCGATCTATGAATTTTTTTGAAGTACGGTAGATGAAGATTATAAAAAATCATTTATAAATTGAGTTAGTTCTGTATAGTTGGAATTTTCAGGATTAATGATGTATTAAATTTTTAATCATTACTTCTAATATTTTTAATGCTATGTTTTTAATAATTTTACATTTTATTCTATATCCCCATATTGATCTTAATGCCTCTCAATTGTCGTCCTGTGTTGAAAATATTTTTAGGAACCAAATTAATTATTCATCAAAAATTAATTAAAACACTATAAAATTGATTATAACCCTATATTTAATCCATGAAATGATTTCATTTAATTTTAATCGTCCAACAATTTTCCATATTTATTTATTTATTTATGATAACCCCCCTTTCAAGGGATTTGGGGGAACCCTTATAAGGACCATCGTCTAAAAGATTAGATAACATGAAGTTCTAGAACATTACATGACCTATATGGCATAGAAGAATTATCCCAACTATAACTACATGGAACTTCTCTTCCCATATTTTACATAATTATGTCAGCTCTCCACCTTCACATGGATGTTCAGCTAAGTTCTTGTGCATGCACATTCTAGTGTCAGTGGCAATTCCATAGCATATCATTCTTCCAAATCCATTATCATCTGCTATGGAGAATTATTATATTGTAAATCAGGATCTAGATTATACTCCTTATAGGGTTTTCCTAGTTCATTTAGCAAAATTTCATGTGTCCTGAAATACTTGTGGTGGTTTTAAGGACATGAGGTGGCCCAAAGGCGCAAAGGTGGCCCAAAAGCCTTACTGGCCCAAATTCCTTGAAGGAACTAAAGACCAAACCAGTGGCCCAAATGCACAAATGGAAGAATATATCTAGCCACTAAAGTACCAATAATAACATCTATGGATCCTGATACAATACTTACTACATTTAAACTTTAGTAACCCAAAAATTATGTCTCCCTCGAGATTTAAATTCCCTCTCCTAGATGCATTTGTCGAGTCCTCGCCTAACGAGATGAGGCTCTAGTGCATCTAAACATTGGTAATATACCAATCTGAATGGAATTATTTTATGAATCTCTGAAACATGGTGTGTAAATTTTAAGACACCGTCATATATTATGAACTTGTATGTTGTGGTTGAAACCAATGTATATTAGTTTAATTTATGTGTTTTAGGTATTGGAATTTCATTTGAATGTTTTTCATGAAAACAGAAATTTTGTATTGTTAAAATTTAGAGAAATAATCATTTCATTGAGGGATAGCCAATGTTACAACATCACAACCGTGGGTACAGGGTATGATCCATATATATCTAATATTTAAATTCATGAACTACTACATAGGTAGTGGAACTTGTGAGATTTTATTTAAATTCCTAATTTTTTAAATAAGAAAAAATTTATTTTGTATACCAATAAAGTGATATGCTTTCAGATAACAATTTATTTAATCCATAAAGAATGATCACCTTCCTTTAATTAATTCTCATTTCATGAAATGATCCTAATATTTTGTTAATGAATTTTAATTATGATCATTCTGAAGGATAGAAATGGACCAGGCTTTCTTTCTAAATTTTACCTTGATCTATTACACTCATGGCCAAGTGATTACTTAAAATTTATGTCCAATAGTCCATATTATTAATGATTTTAAATGCTAGTTTGTTTCCCATTATTTTATTCTTAATCAATGTATGGTACTCAATGAGTGGGTGTATATGGGTATAATCTAGGTGGTCCATATCATATTCATTAATTTACAAATGATTTATGTGATTGAAAATATATTGGAATAATAGGGATCATTCATATAAAACCTAGAATATGATAAAATGGTATTTGTGGTCTCTATGAGATTCCATAAGATAGTACCACGTGAAAAATGGCATGATTGATCCTAATATGTAATTCATAGTGGAATACAGATATTAATGGTTAAATAATACTAATGATTATAGTTAATGAAATTATTTTAATTATGTTGTTGGTAATTTGGATATTTAGGAACATGTTATTAGTTCACTAAGTATCCTTGGGTGATATAGATCCTTGAAAATGAAAAAATGGTTTTTAGGATGACATGGATTCTTTTTCCCATTTTCAAAAGTGGGAATAATTTTTGTGTGCGAAAAAATAGGCTCTATTTTAGTTTTCTATGGACATTTGGTGATTTATCTCAACGTGGTTGGTCATTTGAGCTATTAGTGTCGTCATTAGACATGATATATCCCATGGGGTGGTTTTTATCACTCATCGTTTTTGGTGGCCATATTAGATTCATCATATGATGGGATGGTTTTGACCAACCTTTTTGACGAGTTTATCATCATGGAAAATTATAGACGGTTGTATTTGATAGTATATATTGGTTGTACAAGAAATAATATTCATGTGGTAGTTGAGAAAACTAGCTGGGGTCATACAACTCATAAGTAAAATTTGGGCTATTTTACCACAATCACATGATGCTGAGTAATATCATGACTTGTGTTTATTAGGATTTAAATCGAATGGTTTGCTTATAGATGTTAAATTCCATGGTACATGTGATATTTCATGAAGATTTTCCATTGGCATGGTAGGAAGACATGAAACATTTCTAGGTATTTGAATAATATGTTTTTCTTGCCCACATCCAAACAAGCTTAGTGAAATTATAGGAGGAAAATAATGAAATTATGAGTCCTAAATCATGTAGGCCTCAGTGTGGAGGCTATATCCGAAGTTATAATATAAAAAAAATGAATGTCATTAACCTTTATGATATTATGAAGAATAGAGATACCATATAGATACAACGATCAACACCATGTCACATATATATCCAAATAGAAAACATGGAATGTTATATAATACTATAAAAACTAAATAGAAAAAAATATGTAAAAAAATGTAATTATGAAAGTGACCATGATTCCAAAATAGATCCTAAAAATCCATGTGCTAGTAATATCCATCCTAATCTCCATCCTTCTCTAAATGAAAAGAAAAAACGTTATATATATGAAGTCCTAATATAAGGGTATAATCAATAGGATCCTCCATAGAGCCTATCTTGTTAATCCAAATGAAACCATGCTAAATCACTATGATCTACAATTAAATTAATCATGAGCTAAACATGTTACAATTTTCTATAAACTCCCCAGGTATAACACTCACCATTTATGATATAAAATAGAACATAATATATAATAATGAAACCTTAAGGGTACCCATCTCTTATTACTCCACTAGTTTTCCACTTTCCCCCAACACCTCACACAGAGATACATAACTCTCTAAAAATAAGATATCCCAAATGCAATAGGGAAAGGAATAAAAAGATCTACTTTAGCCATAGAATCATCACATTAACCCATCCACAATTTCATATAAATGAATTTTTATATTAATGGGAGACACAACATCATATATGACATTTATCACACATCATACACAATATCTCAATACATTACATCACATACTTCGAGTAAATACCTCATGTCATCATAGACTATACGGTTCATACCATAAATATTCTTTTTTATACTATATTTTCAGATACATATGTATGAAATATGTAAAATCCCTCCAATATAATTACAAACATATATATGGGGAAATAGTCCATTGTGCATTCCATCACAGGAAACATCATAGAGATGTGGGTGGGGAATGAGTTGGTAGTCATCCGTATATACTCCCACAATGGTGATAGGGTAAAACCCACTTGAGAATCAATTGTGTGTCTGTCTCCTTAAAATTAATGGTTTTATCAAAGTCTAAAATAATTGAATATAAATGTTATTATATAAACAAGATCCACACTGTTGTAATAACCTACAATTAGAATAAATTCATGTTAACATCACTTGGTCATCCACCTTCCTATGATAAGACTTGATACCAAATAATCATAGAATCATTTAATTGTGTAAATTAACTACTTCTACATTTTTATATTTTCCACAATTTAACTAATTTTTTATTCATTAATTTACTGTTAAAATCATTCAACATTACATTACATTAAACATCATAGTAATATTTGTACCCTAATGGAGGTATCTAATCCATGTCTATGGTTTGTCAAGAGTAACATCATTCTTAATATTCCTTACATCAACACAAACACCATGTGTTAAAATTTATTTAATAATTATTACAATCAATCGAAAATATAGGTAATGTAGGAAAACCATTTAAATCTAACACTTAGAGGAATTAATCAAACAAATTCAAAGTGTTTACTCATATAAATAATAATATAATGTAGACATAAAGTAAAATCATCAATCATCCATTAAATATATTAATATGGATTCATCCATGCTCACAACATCACACAAATGGGAAATCCCAGCTTTATAATGTTCCAACATCTATAATGTAATCCCGCAATAGAACATTCGTGTTTCAATGTGTCTCTCCAACACAAGATATAATTTTGGCCACATAATCTAGGCCTCCCAACCCACCTCACATCATCCATCTATGATTTAACCATCCCATGATCATATAATATCTAGGTATCCCATACCAATATCATATTGTATAGATTATATCACATTTGAATCGGAACACCATATTTTTAGGAATTAAAAAAATAATATAAAATAGGTAAATATATTTCATAAAACATTGAATCAATCCTTTAGTAATTAACTACAATTCATAGATCCCAACTCAAGACACTCATCTTTCTCTTGAACATTGTCATCGATGGACATCGAAATTATAATTATCATACAATTATTTTTCCATGTTATATTAATCTATTCATTATCCAAAGTTTCCATCAATCTGAAACTTAAGGCATGAAACTGTTACAAGTTATTAATTTAAATAAAAAATTAATTTTAATGTTATTCAATTCATGAATTCTAAATTTAAAAACCATATGTGATGTTTATTTATTACCATTTATTCTATTATCTTATTCAAAATACATTTTCCTAAATGAAATTATTTTTCAAATTTCATTAATACATTGAAGATAAATTTTATTTATGAATTTCAATTCCATAAATTTTATTATCATAAATTTACAAGAAAGACTATATTCAAGCATTCATATTTATTAAATATTTTTTCAATTACTTATAAATTAATTCCATCATTATGATCTTTTCCAATTCCCATCAGGAATAAAATTATAATCCTATTCATCATTATTCATTTTGAAAATCATATCATTGATATCAAACTCTCTATAAAAAAAGGTGAGAAACTGCTATCATGGTATAAATATAAAAAAAGTAATCCCAAAAATCCATTTAATTTTTAATCTATCTCAATAATTTTTAGTTTAATTTCAATCAAAACATAATGTATAAACCATGTCAAATTCATTATTTCACATAAATAAGTATAAGAAGAAATTAATCCCCAACCACAATGTAATCAATGTCTTTCACATGAGAAAATAGTAACACCATAAAATCATGATAACCTCTCTCACAAGAAGATAGATCCCTATAAAAATGACACATCTAAACCACACCCAAAAAAACACAATAAAAACATCATTATAAAAATGGAGATGAACATTCAACACAAAGAGAGAATCTTAGGATGACCTATATTAATGAACAAAAAAACATGTTGATGGTACCTTAGTTCACTACAAATCAAATATGATATTTTTAGAATCAATGAACATTGAAGGGTGTTATGAACCGTCCTTAGGGCCCGTTCCATGACTACACCAAGCCCAACTTCCATAGGCTAGGGGCTGGAGACTAGCACCAAAGGCTTAAATCTTGATAAAAGGGAAGAAATTTCCTTTATAAAAGAAAACAAACACCACAGAGTACAGAAGCCGAAGTAAATACTAAGTAAAATAAGTACAAAAGTAAGTGATGGAAAGTAAATGGGCCGGAATAAAATCCCAACCTAAAGTAAAGTACAACTCAAATGAACATACAATAGCAGAAAGTAAAACAACAACTTAGAGTCATCTGTTGGAAATCCCACCTGAAGGGTGGGTACATATAGTCTCCTCAGCTCCTCGGTCCGGTCATCCGCTCCGTGTACATCCCACCAAGTGGTACACCTCCGGGTACCGTCCAGCTCCACAGGCCTCCACCTCAATCAGTGTTGTCCGTCGTCTCCATCCAACATAACGTAGTGCGGGCATAGCCCATGCATGGGTGAGTATACGATACTCTGTAGGGACCCCGAGACCCCCGAAGGTCTCTCAGAATCCACAAAGGATAATCCACAAATGAAAGATAAAATCACGAAGTATCAACAACACTACTTAGGTATATGCCCATACATATACCTAAGTCATCAGTTACAGTTCATCTCCAACTCCCAAGCACCATGTATTCCACAAAGGAAAGCAAAACCCACTCCATAAATGATAGCTCAACACAGACCACACAGGAAAAAAACAACCCATTCTATAAAGGAAAGAAAGTCAATCGTATCGATGATAAGATTGAGAATCAAGACTCAGCTTACACAGGCATACACTTCGTAAGGATGTAGAGATGATAAAGTGTAGCCACTAATTCTTCTAAGTTGTCAGACCCACATAGGATACAAGACCACCTAAGCTGTCGGACCCACAAAGGATACAAGACCACCTACTCTGTCGGACCCACACAGGATACAAGTAGAGAGGTCAATACTTCCAGACCCACATAGGATACAAGAATAGTAGTCATCACCGTCGAACCCACGGAGGATTCCTTTACGGTCGTCATCTCTACCAAACCCATGGAGGATCCAAGTACAATCGTTGTCGTTGTCGAACCCACGGAGGATTCCAGTACAAAAATCGATGCAATCACAGCCAGCACTAGGGATCCCGCATACATCACGTTCGATTCTACGAGGGTCCGCTCCACGAGCCAAGGGTGTCGATACCTCAACTGTCATGAAGTTCAGAGTTGATGTATCACAAAGTTCTGTCTCGTCAACAATAACTCAACGCAATAGAAGGCGCGTCAATCAGACGCCTGGTTTAGAGTTATTGACCTTTTCATCCTAGGGGACCGGTTGGTTTTTAAGTTAAAACCAACCCGACCATACTCCATATATGTCCAAACCTTGAGCAGTGTAAGCCAAAAGAACCGTCTCACTACGAGGAAACCATCAATGTTGACAGCACATCAACCAGACATCCGGAGCTCAAGTTATATGTGTTTCCGTTCCGAGGGCCCGTTTGGTTTCATGCTCGAACCAACCTGGCTGTACCCAAAGTTCTCCAAAACCTTGAGTGTAATATACCAAAATGGCCATCTCGATCCAAATATCCCAACGCAACTAATGGTGCGTCGATCGGGGGTCCTTAGCCCAATATGTGGGCGAAAGACCGAAAGCGGTCGGAAATGGGGGGTCGGGGCCTGGCCCGACCCAACCCAACCTCCCATAGGTCGACCCGAACTGGCTGAGCGCGGCCCAGCCCTGTCTGCGCGACCCGGCCTGGGCAGGTCAGGTGGGTTGAGCTGGCTCGGACAGCGGCTGAGTAGGGGGGGATGCGGTCCCCCCTCCTTTGCGCTCCATGGACGCGACACGCGGTTGCCGCGTCCCTTACGGATCCCGCACGGCTATGGAATCCGACCGCCTACCGCCAGTACATCTGCTGCGACAGCTCCTGCAGGCGGCGCACTGCCACACCAGCGGGGCGCATCAGTAGCGCCTTCCATGGACCACCAGACACACTCCGGTAGTCCG
Organism: Viscum album; assembly: GCA_963277665.1. NCBI lineage: Eukaryota > Viridiplantae > Streptophyta > Magnoliopsida > Santalales > Viscaceae > Viscum > Viscum album. The sequence continues at coordinate 493,985,513 of OY728151.1, read as the reverse complement.
ATTTGCCCGTCGTCTGCGCATGCGGCTCTCCCGGGACCCATTCTTCACTGCGATAGATTCCATACGCCGTTGCGGTCCTATTCCATTGTCACCCATCAACACGTGCACATAAAAAAAACTACGGAGGTTCACCAGCCGTGTTTGTTCGGCCCATGCCCTCTGCATTAGTTGATATCAAAAGGGGGTCGAATAACAATAATGTTCAACGACCAAAGAGGCACAAAAATTAGTTAGGATAGAATTTATTTCCCAAAAATTCTCATGCAAATAATAATAATCCCCAAACCACAAATAATAACATTCATTGATCAACTTAATAATTAGTTGATCCGCATTCATGTTTTATAGGAAAACAAACATGGGAATATTAACATTCTCAAAAAAATAAACCCCTACATCTTAGTAGTTTGTTGTCGCGTGTTCATCCTCGTGGGGGGTTAAGGTGTCGACGTCGCTTTCCGGATCCTATATTCTAAAGGCGTCGAAGAAGAAGAGGTTTTGTCTGCATTCTTCATTCTTCGCTGGGGCGGAAGTCCGTCCGAGGTTCGCCAGAGAATCCCCCAATTTTTTTTTCTCCACATATTCTCGATGTGCCAAAATATATAAAGGAGCACGTCGCTACATTCCCATAATGGTGTCAATAAATCATCGTTATGCTATGAGTTTAATGATACATTAATGAGCCACATTGATGTGCATCATCAACGCCCTTTCGCCACCCCTCAACCCATAAAGGGAGAAGGAATAATAAAATAATTCATTTAAATTATTGTAATATTTTTCTCGAAAGGTCTGGAAAATAACTTCTCCTCCCGGACCATGCCGGCCAGAGATAAGATTCTCCTAAGCGAATCACGGTGATTCGAATTCATCGGTTCCCTTGAATTTTAATTATGAGCCCCGGTACAAAAGTTAGAAAAATCAGCTTGTTCGTTCACTAAACGTACCCGAGGTAAACTTCGAAAATTGATTCCGGGCACACCGGTCCTCGAAATCAAGTGCCGTCAGAAACTGCGTACTCGTAAAATACCAAATAATTAAAATAAATCCTTGAAATTTACGGGTCTTTATAATGGGATCCCAAAAAATGATAAGAGGGGTTTAATAGACACATGGAAAATCTGATCTGGGGAGTTAGTTTGAAAAAACATGAGGTGTTGTTGTATTTATAGGTTCATTAAATAGTATATGTATATATTTTAATATAATTTCTTTTCTTTTTAATGTTGGTCTTTATATCTCACCTACTAACATTTTTCCTCATTGAATTTAATCATAAATTATTAAATTTCATGTAAAACCATTTATCCCGGCCTTAATAAATACATAAATGGCTTTCATCTAGTGAATAATATCCCAAACAATATTTGAACAACATTCAGGCTATGAATTGGTGCTAAACTGTACCATGAACTAAAAATTAATGACATTGATCCTACCTATCAAAGGTTGAAAACCTCCAGTCCCATTCTTAAGAACTTACAATAACCATGTATTTGAAATCAAATAATGTTTCCAACTACTGCATTTAATCCCTTAAATTAGATTCGACTAAGAAAAATATCTTCCTCATGAATCAATAACCCAAACCATATTGAAAACAAAGAGTGGTCATTAAAACATAAACCCTATGGGACACCTCTCATTATCTATAAATAACATGAGATAAGCAACATAATTTTAGGAACAACATAAAACCACTAAAACAAAAAAAACATCTCCAAAACACACTCTTATTAATGATACCTCTAATATGATATTTAAGCTACTACATGGAAAAAGAGGAATACATATCATAACCCGTAGTGGAAAAAATAAAATAATGAATCAATGTTGCAATAGAAGAGAGAAAAATCCATCAAGTATTGTGTGTCCATATTCAACTCATATTATTATATACTCTCTTATACACCATATTATTACCAAAATACATGAACCATGCAAATATCACACTTTTTCAACACCTTTTATGGGTTGTCCTGGTTAACCGCAGATTGATACTTGATTCTCATGTCATGCCTAACATTGATCTAACCCTAATCAATGAAATGTGAGTGTTCATAAAGATAATGATGGTGTTATGAAACATGACATAAATTTTGTATCTTCATAATAAATATTATTTGTTCTATAAAATACACCATGTCTCCAACATGATCCAATATAATGAAAGGCACAACAAACAAGGGAGAAATCTTACTTCCAAAGCTAATCATTCATGACCCATGAAATAGAGTACGCATAAGAAAAATATTTTCCCTAACATCGTACACTAGTGGTATGTAACAATGGTAGTAATTTTATTTATAGTGATCTTATGAATCAACCATCATCTATATAATTACATGTACCTTCTATTAAATATACATCACTAGTTGTGGACCAAGATTTACGATTTATTCAACCCTAGTCTAGAAAAATGGAAATTGTAAAGTTCATCTGTAAATGTTTTAAAATGTTAGCATAATAATGGTTTATTAGAAACCAATATAGTTTGAAAACCCAACCAAATCATTTTTTTCATTCCATGAACTACAATTACTTAGGACAGAAGTGTGAAACATGTCTTCAAGTTTCAATATGGTCTTCTAAATCAGATCATCCATCTATAGATTAATGGTAGTGACAAGGTATAAGTGATATCCAATAGCATGATAGAGACTTCATGACAACCTATTTCTAAAACTAGGATCATAGACATAGTTGGTCATCCTTAGGACTCTGTGGAGCTGCACCTCCTCTTGTAGATACTTCCATAAAAAATATTCTATTGAATTCAACTACCTAATCTCTCTAATGTGTTATGATTTTTTCAAATGATCCACTATCTCCTATATAAGGTAATATCATCTCAAATAATGAATAAACCTGAAAAAAAATTCCATATAGATGTCATCTAACTCCCACCATAGAACATATAATGGGTAGATAATTCCATCCGAAATAAATATAATTACCATCACATTCTATTGGGATAAACATCAAGCAAAAAACTCTAGAACGACAAACATCAATCAATTACACCAAATTAAACTTGTCAAATATTATCACATCATTATCACACCATGATATTGCATCAATGGATAGATGTGTAACTCACAAAGAACCTTTTCATACAATATTAAGTTAATGGAAATACCTCTATGGAACAACACTAGGTGTATTACGTCCTCTGAATAACTTTTAGGGGTATTTTAAAAATAATTCATTCTCTATATAGCTCCACCTATAATCCCTCAACTATAAATCCTTCTCCAAATTCACCGATGAATTATAAATTTTCATCTTGAAAAAATATTAATTGGATACATAATATCCAATATAGAGATGCATCTTGAAGAGTTATTTCTTCACTCTCATGAAATATATAGATTCATGCACAATATCACCATTTGAATTCCTACTCATCATATCGACTAAAACATATCACTATATTAGTGTATTATAAATATAATGGTAAAATTCTTGAATGAATTCCTTCTACCATAGTTTATGAATTTTTTAATTCACATTGGTATATGACATAACTCGGTCTAATATTCAGTAAAAACCATAAAACACTCGCCCATGAGATTATCAATCCACAATATCAATTAAATCCCAACTACCACCAACTCAATGTCATGGTTGGAATAGTTATTCTCGTGAGGATGTAACTATATAGTACCAAAATAAATAATTGATATCTATTTCACTAGAAAACAATCCAACCTAAGATGTTACAATTCATAAAAACCCTCAAAATGAACACATCTTGAAAAATGAGGGACTATAGAACTGTCTATCATGACCACATTTTCCCCTAATTCGGTTAGAAATAATTTATACTTCTATTTAGTAAATGTTTCATGGGTATTAAAAAAAAGATAAATCAACTATGAATCTCTTATAGAATTCAGTACCAAAGAAAATATGCATCTCTACTACATTCAAGTTAGCTTCCCAATATACAATTTTTTATATAATATAAGGATCCACATCAAATCAATACGGTATCATCACTTTCTCCAAGAAAATATTTCATAGTATTAGAAATAACACTTGGAAAACATCCAAAATAGATTATCATGATGATGATCTCCCCAAACTACATAATGATGCTCTCCACACACCACATTAGACAAATAGTGTAGAAGTATTTCATCAATGAAACCCACCATTAAAATACCCAATAACTATCTATACAAAACATTAAAAAACCAATAAACATAGTTGGATTATTCATCATGTTGACTTATATCCCTATAAAATCATAATTACTTTGATGACAACAGAATATATGTTTTCTAAATATACTAAACCTTAGCTGGATCCGATGATATCCTGAATGCACACCTAATTTCCAGAACCATATTTCTCTGAATAGATAACCAATTTAATCATATCTAATTGTAGATGTTATTAGTTATTCATATTTATTTGGTTCACACAACGGTAATCGATAGAAATTATGAAACATCCATTTTCCTTCTTTATGAACAAGATGAGTGCTCCCTATAGTGACGTACTTAGCTAAATAAATCCATGTACCAATAGATCATATAAAATTAATCTTATATCTTGAAACAAAGAATGAATAATCTTATATAGATATTTCATGATATGGGACATTCTTTGATATAGCATGATCTAAAACTAGATATCCTGATAAAGTGTAAGGTTTCAACATCCACTAGATGAAATCATGGTACTCTTATACCACCCTGGGAATATGTGAATGTAGATAATATATTTCCATATCTTATTCACTATTTTTGGATCCTTATATTATAAACTTGTTAATATTACTATATTATCTTAATATAAGGTTTCATATAATTATATTTATAAACTCATATTGTTTCTCAAAATATTTTATTTTACTAAATATTTTCATCTAATCTGTTTTTATATGACCGTTATAAGTGAAAGTTGTATAGGTCCCTCGAAATTATAGGAAACATTTGAGAGTCAGAGGATAATTCATAATTTTAATATAACAAATATAAATTAAAAGTTATTTGGATGATCTAAAAATAGATAATCACTTTTTTATTATGGAGATAATTAAGAGATCTTCCCAAAATATTTTCTGTGAAATCCTTGATGTGATTAAATTGTGAACACCATGCTCAACTCACATAAAATCATCTATATGATTTTTTTTCATAATGAGATACTGATAACATTATAAATTTAGGGATTCTGAGGATAGGATGATAGAGGTTCCAATAACCTTTTAGATCGAGGAATTCCAAGGCTAGTAAAACAGAGGAGCTAATAACCGTATAGATTGATGTATTGCTGAGATAACAAGAAAAAAACCAACCATTCATGGATCGAGGGATTACCTTGGTGTGTGTAAGATAGAAATGAAAAAATATATAAATCAATGGACCTTTATCAATGTTTTTTTGGATACCATACTCTTTTGGGTGAAAATATTTCCGTTCTTTTATTAGTACATTAAATTTCTACAACAACTTGTAACAAATAGACTGGGATTGTTATAATTTCCCTTTTTTAATAACTCTTACATAAGATTCTTTATGATTTAATGTAGAATCTTCTTTTTGAATACTAGTGTTCGTATTTCATTATGCATAGATATCAAACCTAAGGTGAATTTTAACATCCTTACAAATTTGAGTTTATTGAGTCTGATATGTTTAACCTTGTTAAACATCGATTCCTTATTGTTAAAACAATTATTATTAAAAATTTCAATTCACCCCTATTGTATATGAGCATCTACAATCATTTTGGATCATACATTATCATTTGTATTATCAAACACGATAAGTTTTAATTGGAGAATAATTCATTATCTATATATAAATTCTTATCATTTTTCATTTTTTGTTGTAGAATAATCCAACAATGTAAGGGTTTTAAAAAATAATATACTATAATAACATAATAATTTCTAATAGAATTGATTTTTAAAAATGAACTATATATATAATAGGATAAATAACAAAATTACTCTTTTTAAGTAATGTTATATATCTGTATCTGCATCAATTTATAATTATACAATTCATGAATTTTTTAAATTTTAACCTTACCATCCACATAGTGGTAAGAAAAAGCATGAAATACATACACATTCATAGAAATAGGGATAGAAGATGGGTCCCCAACATTAAATAAGATATATGACTAACTTTGAATAAAATGTAAGTGAAAAATTACTCTAAAATAAAAAATAGAGAAGTAAAAATCAATTCAATTTTAACATCACTAAAGGATCATCAAAATAGAATCTCAACACACCCAAAATGAAAATGTAACCATCACTATAAATCCCCAATAAAATAATGAATAGAATCAAGTGGGATTAAAAAATAAAACACCTCAAGTATCTAATGGACATAGATTTTAACCAACAGATATAAAGAGGAAATGGGTTGGAAGGTCATATGAAGTAAAATTGTTCTTAATAAAAAATTAGAGAAATATGGAGTACATCATGATATAATTTGGATATGTATCATATTTTTGTACATGTATCAAGTCTACCCATTCAATTATTCAATTACATATCCATGAATTGAATTATCATAAGGAATGAAAATCCACTTTGTGAATCCACATTAAACCATGTATTTTTTAAAACATGAACATCCACTGATATTCAGGGAACATCAATATGAATGAATTAATTTGCAAAAATCAATATTTATATTTTGACCTCTTCTAATTTAATAATCATCCACTGAACGAATTATGTAAATATTGATTCATATAATCCATGATTCAAAAACTCAATTTTTTTAATTCAATTTTCAACCAAAGAACTACCTATAATAGAAAAACATTATCTCTAACATCCAAAAATCCCTCTCTGATCAACCCTAAGCTCCTATATCCACCATTATAGAAATTTATTGTGTCTAGATTTAATGGAATGATACAATAGAGACACATAAAAATAATTATCCTCTTGAATTAAAACCACCCCCAAAAAGAATGAGATATTCCAAACAACCACATTTTGATTCAAAAACTCAAGGGTCTCGTTAAAACCAAAACACTACAAAACAAATCACAAATCAAAAACTTTTGTAAAACACATAGCATAAATACACTAATATTTTCCGTGATTCATATTACTAAATCATATATTTCAGAAAAATACCACATCTCTACATTGTAACCTATAGTACTACCATTCCAACATCGTCATAACTAGATCCAAAAAAATACTCAATAAGTCCATCAATCTTCTTTAGGTACTTGTATTAGAAAATAAAACAGTAAATCTCAAGATATTATCCCCTTTGGTTGGACCTGACATGATTTCATGGTTTTAAAAGGTGTCATTTTATAAAAAATAATGATCAAGAAAAATTTTCTCCCATATTTATATTCTCGATTTTATAACATACATCATCAAATCATGGATAACCCCATACCATTAAACAATATCATAGAATCATAGTACTGAAAAATCCAAAACATGAAAAGCGAAAATAAAGAAAACTATGAGTACATGGTACAACATATCATTACAAAATAAATAAATAAATTATAATTGGTAAAAATTTATGTATTAGGTTCTAAAGTATCTTTTATAATCATCCATTCCTATAAATAAAACAGGACAAGGGAATTGAAAATCCTTGAAACAACATGTCTCATCAGTACTGGATATTTACTTTTCCTTCTATGGTAATCCTATCATCCTCAATATCCATCCCATTAAAGTAAATTTTCTGGTATATAACAATATTATTATGAAAAATATAGGAAATATTGAAGAAATATTGGATCCAATATAGATGTATTGGATGTTCCAACAACACCCCACCTTTCCAATATGCCCCAACACCTGGAAATTACCAATTAATGTGGTAAAAATCATACACCCATGTCAAACCATTATTCTCCTTGTCAAAGATAAACACAAATTAACACATGATCTCCATCCATAAACCCATGGGGTCTCCATTTATGATTAGAATTGGCCATATTGTAGTCATACAACACTATAATCCTCTTTTAGATATACTAAATATTCAAATTATTTTAATAAAATTTATCATGAAATAGAACTTATGACTCCCCTACCTCCATCAATCACAATAGAGAATAGAAAAAATTCTCATACAACAACTCAATCGATGTAATTATAATGGAATTGTTATAGGTATTTTTAAACAATATAATACAATGGGTTGATTGTATCCCATTATCTACCAATGTAAAATAATCAAGGTTATAATATAACCTCTAGCATCTTGATGATTTGTTCCACATTCACACATGTCTGAGGAAGGAATGATATGATAAAAATAAAATGTGAGATTAAAAATTTCTTCAATAACATCCAAAATAATGCGGTTAAAATTGGATTAATGATCAGGGATGATGGTCCCAAGTACCTTGTAAATCCAAGAATCAATATCTTATTACTGCCTCATAATTAATTCCATGACACTTCACTTATGTTCACCAGAAAATGAATTAATTTCATCAGTTGTTACACTTTCAATGAAAAGGCATCACAACCACCGTCACCCTGAGGTAACCCAGGCATGAAAACCGTCAGACTATCCTATAAATTGAAAGTAGGAATATCAAAGGTATTAAATAATGTTTTTATAACTCAGTGTTTTTCATTTATATATTGATATACTAAATACTTATAAAAAATCATGAACAGACCAATTGACCCCAGAACACATAATAAATCTCTTCAAGACCATATACATATTGGTAAAATAAGAATAAAATACTTAAGGTGACATCTAGAAACCATCTAGAACATTCAAACTAATTTATAAGGGATCAAATTGTCTCCCTAAAACAACATATTGTTAATAAAATTCTCTATTCGTCATTAGGGAATCACCATGGAGAATAGGTCACACATCTCCTCTACCTATGAGTCATCCCACTAAAACTCTAATTAATTTCACACCATGGAGGTATCCACAAACAAATTTGGTAGAAAAAAACGAAAACTACCATACATCAATTCATGATGTGACACCGAAATATCCTAAATCAATTTCCAAACATCTTCTGACAATGAAGTCAGATCTCATTGGGGATTCTGACTTAGCACATCAATAAAAATCCACCATTTCATAGGTGTTTCATTCCTAGATTTTGGTATCCTAAAAAAAATTCCAACATATCCAATATATTGGGTTAATATCCAGTAAAGAAATTTCACTTTTTCTTTCTATTATGGTCTATGAAATACACAAAGATATCACATATAAGGTAATTCCACCTCAACATCAACAAATAAATGAATGTATCTACCTAAATTCAATGTCTATCATAGTAATTCTCATGTGAATGAAAACTATAGACAAATAATATATAAATAGTATCTATTACATCACGTTGTATACTAATAAAAGATTATATGTATCATAGAACACCTCAAAAATCACACCGTACATCTATAATCAGATAAATCAAGAACTAAAAATTGTATCTTATAAGTAAATAAATATTTATTGATAATGATTAATCAAAATGATGCCATGATAAATCCTAGTCATCATTGTCTATTTTCTATCAAAACATTTTAGGTTAGACACAAACCTCTAATAATAGGGAGTATGAACAAGAATGTGGTGATAATATTCCACATTATTACGCTCTACCCCAGAATCGAAATCACAAATATTGGGTAGTCCTTATTCCATTCCTGATGAAGCTCAAATTTTCATATATTTTATACTTTAATTCATTGTGTTTAATCCCACCATTGTGTTATTGTATGGGTATTTGTCACATTTTTAGTTTTTAGTGTTATTTTGAGAATAAATGCAAAAATAGCCAAATTCTGCAATTTTAACAGATTGTTTTCAAAGGGGTTTTTTGGCCATTTTCCTTTATATATATCTCCAAATTTTATGATTAAAATTCTGGTATAATCCTTATTTAATTAAATTCATTTCTGTATTCTAATCTAGGGGTTGAATCGTTCATCTAGTGGCTATAAAAATTCAATGAAGTTGTGGAGTTTTCTAGGTGGACAGAATGGGCCCCACTGACGTAACAGATTGATAACATGATAAAAACACCTTAAAATGCATTGATTCCTTTAGGAAATAAAATAGGATTTATTAAGGCACGTCCATGATGAATTTAATGTCAAAATACCCTCATTAAGGAATTATGGGAATGCTTACAACATGTGGAAGATGAAACATCTCACGAGGTAGAAACGGTTAAATTGGGTAATAAATTAATAGCATCGAGAAACGTCATATAAAATGGATCATATTTTGTGGAGAGACACAAAATTAAATTTGGATCAACTTTTGTTAAGGAAGAAAGGTGTAAATATTGTCACGTGAAGTTAAATAATTGAAAATTCGACGAGTCAAATGGGCAGATTAAATGTCTCAGATTGAATCGATCATAACTCCTATATAATATGGCCAATAAATCTCATATTTAGAGGGTGAATGTAGGAGACATTAATGAACATGTTTTATGAAACAACTTGTTACAAATATGGCCAATCAATGGGACATCGACGTAGAATCATTTGAAGGATTATTTTGGAAAGAATTCTTTCACCTCATCTCCCTATAAATATGTATCCTCACCACTTCTCAATGTTTTGGAACTTCTATGTGGACATTTTTTATTGTTTTGTAGTTTCTATTCATCTGTAGTATATTTATAATGGTTTAATTTTTATTATTATTATTCTTCATACCTTATTCTTCAATTTTTTCTTTTATTTGTTTCTCCCACCATATTCTCTTCTAACTCCATGAGAATGGGGAACTAACCTCGATGTTTGTTCGAGGGGGAGAATAGTGGATGATTGAGTTTCATTGTACTTAAATTTTAATCTCATTATTTAATTCTGAGGATTTAGGTGGTGGTTAAATTGATTATGGTGTGTGATTTCCCTATTTCTCTACCACCAAGTTCTTCATCTCATTCAACATTTATCATTCCCGTCAATATATATGTCATGCATACGATGGAGTATGGCTTGGGTAGTGATGGTCGGCAAAGAGATCTTCTAGCTAACTTTAGGAAGAGTATTTCCCCACCTGCAGAGATCATGGTGTTTGGGATATAACATTTCGAATAAGAGGGTGTAGTGTGATAGATCTTGATCACTACATTGTATTGATATTGAAAATATTTTAATAAACAATGATATCAATCATTATGTTCCCCCAAGAACAATTGTCTTGTTTATTCTTTTTAGCATCATATTTTTTGCATTAAATACATATATACATTCATATTTTATGCATATTTCAAACACATATTTATATTATATATTAGTTAGAAAATAAATAGTGACAACAGAATTTTGGTGTTGTGTAAGTTACCTCCTTGAGACCGAACCTATGAGTGCACTATATTGTATTCTTAGGTAAATAATATTTTGATTGGGGATCTGCGAAAAATTACCATGCATCAAATTGGCGTCGTTTCTAGGGAGGCGCAACACTTTCACACACCGTTTTTCATAAAAAAACTAAAAAAAATCATAAATGTCACAAAATAAAAAAAACTTTTTGTTCATGATGTTTTTCAATGGTGATTATTCTGCATGGACTGACCAATCTCAAGTGCTAGAAGAAGATTACAATGATATTGAAGATAATTTCCAAAGGATTAGTGCATTCGTTGAAAAATTGGAGAGTCAAATAGTGTTGATTGCTGAATACGTACATGCATGTCAATAGCAACCCAAAACTAATCCTCAGTTGGAACCTGAACCGAAACGAGTAGTGGAAGTAATTTAACCAATCATTTTTTATGTTAATGAACCTGAGGCGGGTGAGAAGGAGCTAATAAAGGTGTTAATCATATCATCTCGTACTTAACCATTGCTCGAGGAGGTCCCTAATGTACCCATTCAAACTGATTCACTTATGGGAGATCAGTTTTTTTGGAAGAATCTTGGAATCACATTGTAGAAGATAACCTGAAAATTGATATTCCTATCTTTGATATTGAAAAATCAACATCTTTTGACCTCAATATTGCATTGTAAAATGATGAAGATTATGAACCTGCTGAGATGGAAGTGCCAATTATCTTTCCTAAAGAGATCAATTTCTTAGTTGACATACTTGAAAGGGAATATTTCTTGATTTATTTGTCATGTTTTAATTTTATTCAAACTAAATTGTTTTCTGACTTCTCCTTTCCTGAAATTTCTGATACAAAAAATATGGATCAGGCCTTGGATATTGATGATGAGACCACCAAAGTTGTGGTGATCGAGGAGGAAGAGCCGGATAAGCTGGTGGTGGTGTGACTACCTCCTCTACATCATCTTTTATGTCATATGAAGGGGGGCAACACAAAAGTTCATTGGGAGAGCCACTATTTTCTATTCCCTCCCACTCTGGTTCTTAAGTTCTATCTGTATTCTTTCTTGGGGGTTGGAAACATTAATATATTCTTTAGGGTTCTCCAATCTCAGTGTCTAATGATGAACACCTGGGAAATCCACATGTGGTGGTTTATCTCAAAGAAGCCACATCGACCATCTGATTGGGGATAATCTGCTGCAACTGCCTGACTTGGGGCAGTAAAAACCTAGCATCCGATTGGGGATCAATCCAAGAATTATCCTTTTCCAATCCCCTTCCTCATTCTTTTTATTTATTTTTCTTATTTCATTTCTTTTATTTCTTATAGTTTTAATGTGGTACCAACTAAGAGATTAACTCAAGTCTTCCACTGAAAATTAAATCAGGTTATGTCTTTCCTTTTCTTTATTTTGTTTTCTACCCAATATAAATTCTGTGTGAAATTTTTCTTGACCTGATTTGAGCTTTAAGGGGGTAGTAAATGGAGTATTTTTTGGGGAGGTATTTCAACTTGTTTATAGGAATTTTTTGTGTGCTTTCATTTTATTTTTCAAGTTTTTTTGAAATTTTCTTGTTTTCCTTTTTCATTTTTTTGGTGTGTTTTAAGTAAACTTGATCTTAATTGAATACATGGGAAAATTAAAACCATCCTGGTATTTTTTTCACATTGTTTGATTTTAATATTTGAGGATTTAAATGATTTATGAATGGATTTTGTTTATGATTTCTGTTCTTTTCATTTGATGAAGTTGGATTTACTGTGAAACTGATGTGCACTAGTGCTATCCAAATTGAATATCATGCCCGAACAGAGAGGTTTTGAAACCTATTTTATATATTCTTACATTTCTCGTTTTCTTGAGAGTCTTGAGACATGTTGTGTGATGCCGAAATTTCTATTTTTCACTTTTTCAAAGCTGTTAGAGTTCATGGAATGTGTCAAGTACGATTGAGGCGTCACTTTGAAAGCCCATTTTGCATGAAACTCTTATTTTTCCTTAATTATACATCTGACCTTAATTAATCCCCTAGTAGACATGAAACACCTTGTTAGGCATCCACATTACAAGCCATTTATCCCTTTACATCCTTCCCTAAAAGTTAAATGAATCATTATTGTTGAACTCAAGTGTGGGGGAGGGAGAAGATGGGCTGTATTTTTTTCCTGGAGAATATTTTTTAGATGAATTGAGTGTGTTTCCATATTTATTACTTCTTGGGTGAAAGAAATGTCATGATGTAAAGATGGATGTGTAGCCCAAAATATAATTATACATTTGGTCTGGGTGTTCACCAATATTTGAAGATCCAAAGCTACCTCTCTTTTCCGCAAAAAAACATGATTCTAAAGAGAAATCCAGATCTGAATTCATGCTGAAACAATGCTACAAATAGGGAGAAGAGGGATGAAAATCATTGATGAGAAAATTATAAGTGTGAACTTCTCTAATGTAGTGGTTTTTAGAGGTGATTCATTTGTGAAATGATTATGGAGAAGACCATTCTTGAGAAAAACTGTTTTCATGCATTTACTTCACTTTAGAGCTTAACCCTCCTCATTCTGCCTCAGATGTTGTTACATTTTAAACCGAAAAACCCTCCTCCTCAGAACAACCGATGAAAAAGACCTCATTATTGAAATTTTTTGACTCTATGAAGTAGAGATATTAGGATGATAACAAGCCTATGCAGATCACACATTTTCTTGGGAATGAGAAAAACTCCGCATTAAAATATCCTTGAGTGAAGAGAGAAATACTTTTCCGGGGAGGTAAGTACGACATGCATCTGAGGATTAACATGAGATTGAATGTATTTATATGATTTTTGAGGAGTTCTAAAAATATTAACTATGTAGGAGGTATGATATTTTTTCTAATATAATAATTGAGCTTTGTTGTCATTTATGCATTGAGAAGTTTGTTTTTGATCATGGTATAGGATGATTGCCCAAGAGTGCAATGTTTAAGTTTGGGGGAGTGATGAAGCTCAAATTTTCATATATTTTATACTTTAATTCATTGTTTATAATCCCACCATAGTGTTATTATATGGGTAATTGTCACATTTTTAGTTTTTAGTGTTATTTTGAGAGTAAATCCAAAAATGGCCAAATTCGGCAATTTTAATAGATTGTTTTTACAGGGGTATTTTGGTCATTTACCATTAAATATATGTCCAAATTTTGCGATTAATTTTTTTTAGAATCCTTATTTAATTTCCTTTATTGTTTTCTTCTAGGCCATGGGCTGAATCGATCATCTAGTTGATGTGAAAATTCAATGAAGTTGAAGAGTTTTCCGGGTGGACAGAATGGGCCCCACCGACGTAACAGATTGATAACTCAGCGCACACACCATTAAATGCATTTATTCTTGATGTAATGAAAAGATGGTTTATTAAGGCGCATCCATGACTAATTGAAAGTCAAAATACCCTCATTAAGGCATTATGGGAACACTCACAACACGCGGAAGATGAAACGTCTCACCAGGTAGAAATGGTTCAATTGGGTAATAAATTCATAGCATCGAGAAAAATCATATAAAATGTATCATATTTTGCGGAGAGACACTAAATTAAATTTGGAAAAACTTTTGTTAAGTAAGAAACATGTAAATCGACTGTTTGAGGGCAATAAGTTCACATGAAGTTGATGAATTGAAAATTTGCTGAGTCAAATGAGCAGATTAAATGTCTCAGATTGAATTTTTCATAACTCCTACATAAAATGGCCAATAAATCTCATATTTTTAGGGTTAATTAAGGAGTCATCATGGAACATCTTTTATGAAGAAAACTATTACAAATTCGGCCATTCATTTGGACATCCATGCAGCATCATTTGGGGGATTATTTTGGAGAGAATTCTTTCACCTCATCTCCCTGTAAATATGTATTATCACCCCTTCTCAATGTATTGGCACTTATGTGTGGCCATTTTTTATTGTTTTGTATTTTTTTTCTTCTGTGTTATATTTATAGTGTTTTAAATTATATTATTATTCTTCTTCATACCTCATTCTTCTATTTTTACTTTTATTTGTTTCTCCCACCATATTCTCTTCTGACTCCATGAGAATAGGGAACTAACCTCGATGTTTTTTTGAGGGGGAGAATGGTTGATGATTGAGTTTCATTGTACTTAAATATTAATCTCCTTATTTAATTTTTAGGATTTATGTGGTGGTTAAATTGATTATGGTGTGCAATTTCCCCATTTTCTCTACCACTGAGTTCTTCTTCTCATTCAACATTTATCCTTCCCTTCACTATCTATGTCATGCATACGATAGAGTATGGCTTGGGTAGTGATGGTCAGCAAAAAGATATCCAAGCCAAATTTAGGAAGGGTATTTCCCCACATGCAAAGATCTCGGTGTTTGGGAAATAGCATTTCGAATAAGAGGGTGTATTGTGATAGATCTAGATCACTACATTGAATTGATATTGAAAATATTATAATAAACAATGATATAAACTATTATGATCCCCCAAGAACAAATTCCTTCTTTATTTTTTTTAACATCATATTGTTTTCATTAATTATATATATATATATACATTCATATTTAATGCATATTTCAAACTCATCTTTATATTATATATTTGTTAGTAAATAAATAGTGACAATAGAATTTTTGTGTTTTGTAAGTTGCCTCCTTGAGACCAACCCAAAGAGTGCACTATATTACATTCTTAGGTAAATAATATTTTTTTTCGGGGATCTGCGACAAATTCCCACGCATCAATTCCCTATTAATAATACACATTCAAAATTATATTATCCTATCACATCATGATATTTTACATTGAAAACATTCCAAAATCTACTGGAGTGGAAGGACTCGATTGAAAACATTGATATACTCGACATGCTCCTCATATTATTTTTAGTAGACCAAGATATTTTTTATTAACATGATGGAAGACTAGTATATACATTAAATTAATACGAATTTAATGAGACACATGATCATATATAGTGTATTTTCCACTCTGAACAACATGACCATGTACTTGATTGGGTAATGGTAACATGTGATGGAATTATATAGATTTTATCCCTTTTTCATCATCATATAGTGATATACATACATCATCATTATCATAAAGAACCAAATATATCTACTTGACCTATCAGAATGTTCATAGATCCTTTATTGAGGACATCAATTCATTCCATTAACATTCTTTAACTAGTGGTAGTCAATACACAACCATAGAATGCTATGAACCCAACTATAGAATTACATTAAAGGACCCCTTGAATAAACTGTTGGTAACACTAATACGATAAACATATTAAGCTCTATATGAAACCACAACTAACAGAAATCCATATATATAACTAAATTAGGATTCATTTAAATCTAATCCTTGTCTGATTTTATTTCTTTCAAGCAAGACGTTAAATTGGATAGGACAGAGTAGTATTATAAACCCATCCATTAAAACATACAATAACTCCACAACCCTTGGAATATAATTTACCAATAAATAAAATTAATTCTACACCAATAGAAAAAAATTGTCCCATATTCACCTTAAACTAATCTAATAACCTCATTCGCCAATAGACACCACACATTGTCCCTCCACATTATTAAAAAAACCATCACATGAAAATATTCAATAATTGAATCCATATAATAAATAAATTACATGAAATTATTAGAATCTTATGAATGAATTTATATAATAAAATAAATATAACCCTTAAATAGTGCTACCCCAACACCATTTTATATCACAGAAACAAATGAAACAAAGAATTATGGGCTCATACTGCCTAAGAATATACTAGGTGAAAATAATTCTATCTACATCTAGTTCCATGGAATGAACTAATGAATGGGAATCAATGGGGTTTGAGAATACTAAAATAATCATGTCCATAAAAAGGGTGTACATTTAAATTATCATACAATTGAAAACCTATCAATAATCACACACTACTACCCCTAGCACATGTATTGTCATGACCTGACCCTACCTGGGCTCGAGCCGCAACTACCCCAAGCCCATGAAGTGGGTACTGGGACAAGGTATATACATATTCATATGATCGATTAAGACTCCTGAACAAGATCATAAGGGGATCTCCATCCCGTACCTCAACCCAAGAAAGTGAGTAGCCAACAGTCCCAGAAGTAATCACCATCGATGTGCAACATCCCGCACGTCTGCCTTGAACTGCAAGTCAAGGGGCTTAAATCACCGCTCCTTGACACTATCCGCATTGGGTGGCACTGACTCTCCCCCACGGTTTTAGGTCGTTTCACAAGGACATGTCTTAGTGGCGAATGGGCCCCTCATACTTGAAATTTCTGGGGGAACGTCAAACCACGCCTCGTCAATTCCCCACAGTCGAGAGGTCTCCTCAAGTCGAAAGGCGACACCCAGCCCAGCCCCGCAGGAGGGTAATCCCTTGAAGTTGACGATTTCCCACTTGAGGAAGACCCGACAAGAGTTGAGGGGTTCCAAACTGCCCAGTCTCGTAAAATGGTAATCCACTAAAGGGAGACCCATCTAAAGTCGTCAATAAGTCCCAATTCCTTATCCCATAAAAGGATACTCCACTAGAGGGAGGCTCGGAACCGTCATCGGGGACCACTTCCCAGCCCATCTGGAGGTAAACCAGGCATTAGGGACCACTTCCCTACCCATCTGGAGGTAAACCCGGCATCAGAGACCACTTCTCAGCCCCGCTGGAGGTAAACCTGGAATCACTCTGGCCATCTGTGCTGGATTGAACTGCTCGATGAACACCGTTGTACTGACCATCCCTACTGGATGGTAACCCACTCGCCATCCTTGCTGGATGGTTCCGATCTGGCCATCCCTACTGGATGGTACAACCGACCACCCTTGATGTATGGTAACTCACTAGCAAGCGCTACTGGAAACAACCTCTTGGCCAGCACTTCTGGAAACAACTTCCTGACCAGCCCTGCTGGAAACAACCTCCTGTGTAGAGGATCGGTGCCCGTGTAATATGTTGGTCGCACTGAATCCACAAGAACTCTACCAGGGAACATGAAGAAACTATGCCGATCAAACCATCGAGCTCAATACCAGGGGAAAACCACTCACCCTGCTGGTCGAAACCATCATGAATAGGACCTGGAGGGAAACCCACTCAACCCTTATAGAAAAAACAAACGAGAACAGAACCATGGGAAACTCAAACCTTCTAGTCAAACAAACAAGAATGGAACGAAGGGAAACTCAACCCTTCTGGTCAAACAAACAAGAACAGAACTAGGGGAAACTCAACCCTGCTAGTCAAACAAAGGAGAAAAGAACCAGGGAAAAACAACCCTGCTTGTCAAACAAATGAGAACTGAGGGACCCTCTACGTTGCGAGAGGTTAAAGGTAAGCAAAGAAGAACATGAAACACACATGGGGTCGACACGGCGTGTGGCCACAAGTCAACTCCAACGAAGCGCACAAATGTTCTCAGGTACAAGCAACCACATTTTCCTCCAATCGTTCCCGTATAATCCCAGAGTAGACCACGTTTTCATCCCATTGTCTATCATGCACATGGAACCCAATGTCAACGCGATGGGTGTAAATGTAACAACTCCAACATTCCACCTCAACAACTCAGGAATGACCACCCACATCTCTTAAAACATATACTTCACTCACACAGGAGTGCACACGATCATATGTCAAGGGTTCTCGGCAAACACCATTGGAAGAACCTCCACCGGTACACCTTTCATGCTTCCAAATTTAAACAAGGTCTCTAAGGATTCTCCGTACATCCAAGTAGATCATACCATTGTAATCCTCATGGAAAAACATGCAAGATCGACTACTTACTCGCCTCCAACGGATATCCGATGTAAAAGTCGTTCGACACCGCTTTACGCCCGAATGGCATCCCATGGTCCCGAGCCTCGGCCCCAAAAATAGTCGGGCGTGTCACACCATTACGATCTCCTTGGAAAGACACATCAAACGAACTTCTCACATGAGTGCAACAGATATCCAGAGAAAAAGCTGCATTCCGCTGCACCGCACACGAGAGGTGCTACGTGGGACCCGCATCCCAGTCCCGAAGCACAATGAACAGATCCCACCGTTGAGATCATCTCAAAAATGTACAGAAGATTGACTATCCATTTTCCCGAAATGGAAATCCAATGATAAGAATATAAATCACCTCCAACCCCCAAAATGGCCCTCATGGGGCCCTCACCATCGTGCAAAATTTAAAGCGGGCAGACTGCGCCATTGCAATGACATTGAAAAAACACCCAAAAATGAATGATCGCACACCCCGAACGGACTTTCGATGAAAAAATTTTCAAATGATGCTCGTAGTTTAAAAGACGTGCTATGGGGCCTATGCCTCATCTCCGGTTTCAATGCTCGAAACTGTACAATAAATCTTCGTCTCGATGCCAGGGTAAAAAAGCCGCTGACGGCGCTCAGAACAGACTCCGGATGTGTCCTCGCCGCCCAAAACAAGAATCTCGGAAAAAGAGCTAAACCACTTAACGTACGTGTCACTCCACAGATCACCTCATCTCGAGAATTAAAAATCCTTGACACCATCTCGAAATTTTTATCTTGATCCAAGGATCGAATTGCCACCGACGACACATTAATCAGACGCTCCATGCATGAGCTATCTTCGATCCAACCTTTGCAAATAATAATAATAATATTATTTCTAGGGTGTTTTATTGACCCACTCCATGATTCACTGAAAGATAACCAATTTTGGTCTTGAAAGGACTGCATTGAAAATAGAGGCACACTGCCGCTGACGGTGCATGATTTGGATGATGCACGGTGAAATTACGCCCAATTCATCGTTTCAATAATTTTAACATTATTATAATTATTAAAATCATCATCATGATTATTATTATTATTATTATTATTATTATTATTATTATTAATTTATCTTTCTTTGTTTATCCCATGGAGTTTCTCTCTCTAATTAGGGAGGCTCCTCACCCCCTTTTTTCATCCCCCCACGCGTGGCCCCTTTTGTTAACATTATCTCCCCTTTTTTGTTGCATTCTTTTGCAGGTCACCCCCGGCAGAGACCCGCAATAGCGGGTCTCTTTTTCTTCACCAGGGTAATGCAACCCTGGTGTTTCGGAAACCACAGCACCGGACGGCCCCCCGGCTAACCGCTCCTTTGCAGTACGCCCCCCCCCTCCAGACGACCGCCTGGCCGCCTAGCTCACCCGCTCGCACCGACCGTCTCGCTCACCCGCTATCTCCGTAGGCCGCTCACCCGGCCGAGCCACCAAAACCCTACAACCCCACACGATGGCCCATTGAACGCCGCTCGACCGCAATGCCCCGGTGCATGCTACTCGCGCCTCCACTCAACCATCTGTGGGTTAGTGCGTCCAAAAATGGGTGATGAATATACGCGAAGAATGGATGGATTTCAGATAAATTTAGGCTTCGAAAACGGATTTATGACCATGTTAGTGTGGTCATCGAAAATTGATAAAGGGAATGAAAAAAACAAAAAAAGCAAGAATGAATTTACGAGAACAAATTCAATCAGAAAACGAAGTCGGAATAAATCCTACATCGATTTGTTCGTCTGTCGATGACCGCGTGTTCGCCTTGCTTCCACTGCGATCCGCCGAAGTTTCGTCGTCATCCACCGAAGGGAGGACGATGAGAATATGTGAGAGGGAGAGCTTGAGGAAGAGGAGGTTTTTCCAGGGGGATTTAGAGGGGAGGAATGGGATGAAGGGATTAAATAAATATTAATAATTAATCCTTTAATTAATTAAAAACTCAACGCCAATTAAATCTTGGCCCGAAACCCCAAACACATTGAAGCTTAGGTCACTCCTAGGGTAAACACCCCATTTCAGACCCATCCATACTCTCAGATTTAGGATCTGAATTACTGTTTAGAAGTTATCTCATTTTTTTGGGGTGTCTAGTGTGAACGCACTGAAAATTTAATTCCGGCCACACCGGGGCTTGGAATCACACGCCGTCTGAAGGCACTGCTCTGGAATAACATCAGGAATATTGAAAATATTTTATATAAAAAATCAGGTTCTTGCATATATATTAAAATTAAAATATTCTCTAATTTAAATTTTCCAACTCCATGTTTGATTCCTACCCAATTTTTTGTGGATGATGACCTTATGATTTATATTCATTGAAAACACATCTTCACATGACTATTTCATAATTGTCAGTGGTTCCTACTACATGAACATCCTCAGAGGAAATGACTAGTCAAAAAGGTGACTGAACACCCATATTAATTATGACTCTTTATGAGAATGGGCATTATGCTCAGTGGTGTCCATTTAACCTAAAAAAATTTGAAGAAAATTGGAAGGATTAATTTGAATCAATGATTAAACCTACCGAAGAAAGATATAAGTGTTCTTACTATGGATGTATCCCCACTGGTTTCAAGTCATACTGCCTTTATTTTGTGGACAACATCATGCAACTATAATCTTGAGGACACTGTGTTTTCCATACCCATGAGGAAAAGAATGAATCAACTCAATATAACATTCATTCTTATTCTTATAAAAGTATATATATCATTATAAATACTATGACTCACAATTGATCAGTATGAACAAGGATATCTATTTGAATCTCTCATTCGACTACTTATCTAGAAAAAAATTTATATAAATGTGACAGTGGTTATCAATCTTGATCGCAATCTCCCACATTCTTCAAATACCTTAATAAATTGAGTGAAATTATTTTTTGTTTTCTTCAATTATAATTAAAAATATTAATTAAAAATGATACACCATATAAGTTTTTGTTTACATCCTATTTTACTCACATTTTTCACCATTATATAATTTATAACACAAATTTATATGTTCCTATATCAAATTAAATTCCCTCAACACCAAGAAATGATCCTGATCTCAAACTAGACAAAATGGATATTGAGATCCTCTAACTATCTATCTATATTATGTTATGTAACTTCTCCTCATGCTTTCCCTAATTATAACAATGAGAGGAATGAGAATCACTATGAAATTTATTATCCCCCCTTTTCAGGTCTTAACTCTATGATCAACTATATAAAACAAATAAACATAAACTGCATGATATACATATAAATGACAGCCATAACTCAATTTAAAAAACATATGCTAAATCCAAATCCTTAGTGAAAATAACTTTTATCAATGATTATTTTAAAATTTCATTTGCACAATTAAGATCCCATAACAACCCAATAAAGTCATGAATAAAAAAATAATGATGTATGTACCTCTCATTGGTTTGTACCTAAATAATAGTCACACTTATATTTGTCATTGGGTAATGTCAAATTTCTTGCACTGGATTTTAAGATAAACTAATATACATTGTCATAGACTGTCTCACTATAATATGTCATAGACAAATATTAATGAAAACCATCAGCAATCCAACTCTTTCAGTTCCAATAGACCAGAACACTAAACTCCACCCTATCTCTCATCAATGTCCGTTTATACCACTCTATTGAGATACTTCCCACAAATTGCACCCCTCTTAGGAATAAAATGATTGATGTGATTAATGACCGTTAATTACCACCTTTATTTGGCCCTAGAATAGTGAAAAGCACCAAGGGTGAAATAATATCACATATAGAAGGTTTCATCCCATATAGTAATATATAATCAAGAGATATGACAAACAACCAAAAATAATATAGATCATATAAGATAATAGAAAATACCAAACAATCATAGAGTAATTATATAATTATAGTTTATACCAATAACATTCTCCATGTGTGTACCAAAAATAATTTACAACAATTATGACTTAATATTGCTCAAAACCCAAATATAAAGATGCATATATCAGTACCAATTTCCTCCTGGATAAAGAAAACAAATTAAATACATAGGGGGAGTATTAATTTATAATTAGGGGAAACATATAAAATGACATTAATTCACATGTGAATCAATCATGATAATGTTTTAATGTATAAAAAACCAATCCAACAAGTCGATAACATGTAAACTAACTAATCCAAAACCCAATATGTCTCACTAACTAAATAAATCATCTGATATAGAAATATAACATCAATAATAATAAAAAAACAAATATTATTCCTCATACCATATAATTTTTCTCAGTCATTCCCCAATATCAAAGTTCGTATGCTACAATCATTCCATACATACCACATCTCTTAATCATCCATCATTGATATCGGTTGGGATTCATCTCATCCTCACCCAACCAAACATGTTTCAACATCTATTAGTAGTATCTTTCATCATAACATCATGTCCACAAAAAAAATAATTCTCTAATAATGAATCTTGGGCCATAACACAATGTAAATGTTTGTAAAAGTCAATTATTATGGTTCATTAACAGCACAAGAATATTTGGTATCATATCACCAAAGAGTTTTTCATCAGTGGTAATTTATAAGGCCCACTCTATATGTGACATGATTATAGTCAATAAGTTTACATAAAAAAAAAATTGGGGTCATTACAACTTGGTACATTTGTTCCCCAATGACATCCAATTTTATGTATCTAGAATGTTATATAAATTTTTGGAATTTAAACACAATTTTTCTTCAAAAAAATATATGATGTTATTACAACATGAAAAAGGAACCATATATATATATAAAATGTAAAATATGGGTAATAATATATTTTATTAACATCCATAATCATTTCTAGTTATCATCGTAAAAATAATTCTATATAAATTTAATCACCATAGAAATTAAAAAATCTAGTGATTATATCTTGAGTCTGAAAAATTTAAATTGAAACTAAACAACTTACTGAGTGGGTAGAAATTAAATAAAAATAATATTAATATATGGGGATTAAAATTGATCGTTAAATATGATGAATAATTTAAGGATGTAATATGATATTTCATATATTTATTATAAAATAAAAAATTATGTAATTTAGGTGCATGACATGAAATAATTCGTTAATAGAGTAGTTTGATAGATAGAATACAGACCTCTTTCCATGAATTCTCCTAAACTGATTTAAAAACATATATTATAGAAATATCTATCATGATCATATAATTTATATACCTACTAATAACTATTTTCATTAATAATGATCATATATGTACACTATCAATATAAATTCTCATGATTTTCATAATGGGTTTTAATAATTTTGAATTTCTATAGTATTTTTACAATAGAGATGCTTGAATTGTTTCATCATCCAAGGATCAACTTTTCTAGGACATTAATGTAATTGTTTTTGGAATTATTGTAATTATCAAGTATTATTCAAGTCTCTTTTATGTTTTTATTTTTAATCCTTGAATATAATATTCATAGTAAGAATTTTTATATGATTTTTTGTTATTTGAGTGTTCTTACATAATTAATTAATTATGTATTCAGATAAAATTTATAAAATAGAAATGATACATCCATTAAAAAATTTAAATCCTATGATAATCGAAATTGGTTCTCATATACTCTCAAAAAAGAGACAATGTGTTGATGAACATGGTTTTTAAACTCACTCAAATATAAATGTACACTGAGTTAATAATTGATTATGAGATTTGTTTTGTAATATCATTGTA
The DNA here is from genome assembly GCA_963277665.1 of Viscum album. Lineage (NCBI taxonomy): Eukaryota > Viridiplantae > Streptophyta > Magnoliopsida > Santalales > Viscaceae > Viscum > Viscum album. The sequence goes on along the minus strand of OY728151.1, from coordinate 493,960,619 downwards.
TAAGAAAAAAATTTGGTTTATATTGATAATATTAATGTTATAAATCAGAAATGAAAAAAATGTATAAAAATAAATTATTGATATGAAAATATTAATAAATTCGAAAGAATGGATGTACTCTTAGTATACATATGTTAAATTATTTAATTAATGATTATAGTTTATTGATCATATCATATATATGATCACTAATTTGTCATTAAAAATTGGCTGATATCATATGAATCATAATTATAATTTATTAGAATTACAAAATAAAATCATGTATGGTGGTGAAGGAGATTGATACATGTTATCTTGTGGAGTCAGAAGTCTACACAACACATATACAATAGTTTTTTTATAATGACTATTGTATATGAATAAATAATAAAAAAAATTAATATATTTAAATTATTGTATATAAATGAACATAATTTAATATCTATAGTGGGTATTTAATGACTATGACAGAATTAATTATGAAAAGTAATATGTAGTTTATAAAATTAATCTAAGGAACTAGAATATTTCATTGATGTCTCCTTGAATTATAACATATTAGGATGAATATGAGTGTACATGGGAAACTTTTCAAGAAATAGTTTTATAGAGATATCAAAACTAAATATTTACATTATATTATTATTATTATATGTGATTCAGGAATTTTTAATTTTGTTTCCCATTTATATGTCAAGGGTAGTGTGGATTTTGTAGTAGCCCATGAATTTTAAACAATGTATTTATAAGTTAAGTCTCTAAAATTAAAAAATCATTTTAATGGAGGAGATTAAAATTATTATGTCTATGTTATCACTTCATAGTATCATTTTTAAAATAACATTTTTTGAATAAGAGGATATTTTGTATGATTTAATTTTTTTCCAAATTTACTTTTTAAATAAAAATTAATTATGAAATTAGTAATAAATTTAAATGAAAGATATTAAAATTCCACATTAATTTAAATATATGTCAATAATTAATAGTTATTAAACATTTTAATTTTAATTTTAATATATAGACACATATTATCATTAAAACCTTATTTAGAGAAATAATTTTTTAGTTTTAAATTTATATATATAATGTAATGTTGTTTAGGATATAGATTCTAGTGACATAAATTGAATTATTATAAATTATATATTCTATTAGATGAATTTGGGTAATGTTAGTACTAAATGTCAACATAAAATAAATAATTCAATGAAAAGACTCAAATTATCATTTTTATATTAAAGTCACATTTTATTCAGTTCAATAGTGTTTCTCATACCTCTCAAAATACAAAAGAATATATTATTATATATATTTTTATTCATTCAATTCATATTTGGTAACCTAAATTTTTTTATAATATTCTAGGAAATTATTATTTAATCCTAATGTCATACAAGTATATTGTTTCATGAATATTTTATTTCTGAAAAAAAGTTATCCTTTTTAGAAAACAATCAAAGATAAATATAAAATAATTTCAATATGATTAATTCAAAAATGTAGTAATTTTGTTTTATATTTAAAAAACTTAAAGAAATCTATTATTAATTTTATGAATAAGTGAAATTTTCCTGGTGTGTTGCATGATAGTCTAACATTCCAAATTTAACAAAAATAGTAGCACCTCAAGTATTAAAAAAATTATATTTTAAATTCGTTAAAATTTACTTCTAATATCCAGAAATAAGTTATCAGAATAATATACATACTATTGTTATAATATAGGGATAATAATTTTTCTAAAAACAGATATATATTATTTATTATAAATATAAAATTAATATTATTATTTTCTTAAGAGATATTTTATGCCAAAATATATAGTAACAAAATATATATAATGAAGATGATTTTATTAGTCCTTATAAGACGGACAATGTCCTTAATAAAAACTTTATAAATTTTACATAAGATTTTATATCAGTATAAAATAATTTTTTTATTTCATCACTGTACTGAAGTCATTAATAGCATTAATATATTTTATATTTTTATATGTAATTTCATTTGACTCAAATAAGATTCATTATTCCTGATTAGAATGTAATTATAAATATAATTTAAAATACACATCAAAATAGTGAATTATATAATTTCAAATCTTATATAGATCATTTTTATCGTAAAAAGATCCATCACACCCCCAACTAATAATACTATCTTTTTTTATTAAACAATTTTCATATATCTAAAACAATAAAAAATTATTTAATTTTTAAGAAATTAAACTTAATAAAAATATATAATTAATTTAAAATTATCATTTATTATATGCTTTGGTGAGATGAATATATTAAAAATGATTCAATTAAAATGATTTTTTATAAATTTAATAGTTTTTTATAATATATTTTAATCGTTTAATGATAATATATTTTGAAAATTTACAGTAGTTTCTATATATTGATGATTTTAATTAGAAACATATTATGATTTCATCATTCCTAGACTATTCAGTGTCAATGAAATAGTATTATCATTACTATTAATGTTTAACCATCTTTATTTGATATATGTTATGTGTAAAAGTTTCAATAATGAAATGATCATATTTTATGGTACATAATAAATTCATTGAGTTACATTATTATTATAATTCATTTTTCTATCACCATTATCAAATCATAGTAATAATATATCATACTATATTATGTAATATAAAACCATGTCTTTTTTTACCCTTAATAATATTATAAATTATTATTATAGTATAACTTCGATCAATTAAGTTGTTGAACTTTCCCAAACAATGATATTTTTTTACTAATGATCATTTAAGATTAAATTGTTATTCAATAAAATAAATTTTTCATTTAATAATAATTATTTTGATAGAATATATTTATAGTTTATGATGTTATTTAGAAGCAATATTCATGATAATTAATTTTAAAAATATAGAGAATATGATGAAACATACATTGATGAAATGATTAGTTCTTTTAATATTATAATTTAGAATGATGGGTTTATTAGACAATCATAAGACTAGATTTGATCAAAATTATATGAGAGACAAATAAGACGTACATTTATTTGGTATTTTAGGGGAAACTAATCGATATAAGTGGTTATTTATGGATTAAGGAGGTTCTATTTTATAGATAATCATGTGTGGATTTTATTTCAATTTATATTTATTTAGTTCTTAAGGATGGTCATTTTTCAATAAAATATTCCCTAACCATGGGGGTAAAACAAGGTTATAAATAAAATATCCATTATAAAAAAGGTATTTTTTATATTTATAATTCATTTTAATTAAATATTTCACCATTTCATTTTCATATTTTATCGATGAAATCCATTAATCCGAACTATATCATTTTTATTTTAAAAAAAAATGAAATTGAACCTATAAATTATTTCAATAATGTAATATATAAAATTAATTCCATTTTATAAAAATAAATATATTAGTTTATGAAAATTTTCTATTCAATAAAAAACATTTGAATTTAGAATAATAAATATTCATCCAAGAAAATATATTTAGTGTATATATTTATTTTTCAATATGAGTATACTTATGTGTATTCATAATATAATGTTTATATTACACATGTTGAATTTATATATTATTATAATCATTTAATTTGAGGAAAATTATAAATCCCCATTAACACACTATTCAGATGTTATTTGTTATTTATGTTATAGTAATATATATCTATATATATAATTTAACTATAACAATATTCCCATGTCCATTATCATATTTATCCCTAAAAAATTCTCTATATTTATTCAACCAAAAAATTCTATAAATATTCCTCATATAAATCACATTTCTATTATATTAATATCATTATATTTATATTATGAATTTTATTATCATTAAGGGAAACCATGAGAATAAAGTTTTTTAGTTTTTTATTTAGTGTATTTATGTCTTTTTTCCGTCAACTTTTTTATAAGGGATATTCCCAATTATATTGAAATTGTTTTTTGGGGTTTTTATTTATGTAAATATTTTATCATAAATAAATATATCAATTTGTTTTATTTTATTTGTCTCATAAAATCTTATTCAACATATAAAAAGGGAAAACATGGGTTATATTATTATAACAACTAAAAAATATTCTTCCCAATAAATTTCATAATTTTTGTAGAATAAATACAGTATTTTATTCCCTCATTTCAAATTTGTAATCCCATGTTTCATCATTAAAATAAGGATTTATCCATAAAAATTTTGTAACAGCATGGTAATTAAAAATATTTTTCCTCTTAAATTAATTATATGTGTGATATATCAAGGATAACACAACCAGGAATATATATGAATTAATATAAAAAAATATATAATTAATCCCATTATATAGTGTTTAAATATTATGTATATTTCCAAAAGAACTTTACAAAAACACATTACAAATAATTTTGATGCTAAAGAATATATATTCTTTATTTTTAGAATATTTTTATCATATATGTTTTATTAGAAAAGTATTTATCATTATTAAATATTCGATAAATGTTTTTATATTTTTTTAATTAACCCCTTTTTATATCAATTATTAAGAAATAAATATAAAATAATTATTTTGGAAATATTGATTTTTTTTATTTCTTTTTGTATGCATTAAATATATTTTTCTTTTATTTATTTAAAATATTGAATATTGAGGAATTATATTAGTATAAATCATTGATAATGTATTCAATAAAATGTATTAACAATAATTAAATGATTTTTATTTATGAAAAGAATTTGAGTAATAATATTTTATAAATTTAAAAAAAAATCCCTAAAAAGGGTTTTATGAGTTTTGTTCACGGAAATTAGAATTAATTTTTGTTACATCTAGACTTTTAATCTTGTATAATTTATTCTATAATTGGGAAAAAAAATTAATATAATTTATTATGATAAACACAATTTTGGTCATAATTAATAGTATCCTTGGTTGATTTTTAATACAACTAAAATGGGGAAATGGGTTAATAAGTGTTAAAATATAATTATATGTCTTTCAAATCACTCCAAAAAATACACAATATTTTAGGATATGTTTTATTTTTTCCATCATCGTAATATGAAGTAATATATGATTAATTTTTTCCACAGTCTTTGGTTTATTACTTTTATATTATTTTAAGTAAATAATAATAATTTTTGTTTATTTCATTATAAAAAATATATGATTTCATGTCACTATAATGATGTTATGAACGACTATAAATTTCTATATTGATGATAAATTAATTATTTGTGTAATTTGTTTTTTTGAAATAAAAAAAATTCACAAAAAAAACTTATGCATGATCGATTAAATGAATATTTAAGAAGGTGAAAATCATGTTTGATTGTATTAAAAATAAATAAAGATACATGATATAGACATGTTATTGTAATCAATTTTCTTCATTAATAAAAATTAATATAATTAAGCATTTTTTAATATTTAAATTAACTATATATATGGTAATAAAATTTTTATTGAAGTCAGATTATTTGAATATTAAATAATTTGAATATAAGGAAATTTTAAAATAATCCTCTTTTAATAATTTTATTTAAAATTTTAAAAAATCACATATTTTAAAAAATAAATTTCAATTTTATAATATAACAAAAAAACAATATTATGGTACAATTTAACATTTTGTAACATATTAATGACCAGTAAAAATATATATTTTTCTACCATTGTTAATGATAAATGTGTTGATGGGTGTGGGGGAAAAAGTATGAAAAAATATTGACATTTTCAGTTAATCATTCATAAATAATTTTTTTTATTTTATTTACATCTTATAATCTATATATAGTACTTTATTCATCATTGTAACTATTATAAATGAGTTATATAGATAATATATATTAATATTTTATTTACTTAGGATATTTCCACCCACCCCCCATAAAAAAATGAAAACCATCTCTTCTAATATAGAAAACTTTTTGGTTTTACATCTATCAAAAAATAACACGACCAAAACACATCTCAAAAATATTATTGACGTTCAATATATAAGGGTATTCTAAATATACAAACAAAATGTTCCTTAAAAAGTGATCCAAAATAGCGTTTTCATATAAAAGTTAATGGTATACATTGAATAATTTTATGTTTATTTTTTCTCTAACATTACACATAAATTTTACAACAATGTCAACTAATTTAAGTCTATTATATGATATTAAATATAATTAATTATTATAATATGATAATCATTATATAATTTTCAACCATCCAAGTGGAAAATGAAAATTTCATCATCCACAATGTCGCTGAATGAAATATATTATTTTTCACCATTTTATCCCACACACTATTATGTACAAGAATTTTATGATTAAACATTATTTTTATATCATTTTAATTATTCTTCAATGATAAAATACTAACTACCATCTAATCTACCCATATATTATAAGATAATGACATCCCGTGTATGTATATAGTGGTTACATCCTCGATGGATTGATGTGAATCTTATTACATTTAGTTTGCATGTATATTTTTATAATGATATACATAATTAATATAGAACATATATATAAAATACATAGTATTTTTAGGATATTTTGTATATAATTATCTTTGTTTCCATTAATTTAAAATTAAAAACAACACTCCCACGTACTTTTGAATGATAATGTCCATGAAGTAATGTAATTTATTTTTCGTCACTATATTATAAGAATGGTATTGAATGTTTATATATTTAATAAATATAATTTTTTTAAATTATTAATTTTAAATATTTCATTAAACCATTACCAAGGAGAAAGAACCATAACAAATATTCCCTGACATGTAGTAAATACATAAAATATAGAATTTTTTAATATGATTTTAATGAATTAATTTTTGTGAATGTGTGAAATTATGCAAATACTATATAATATATATCATGAGAAGTTACTAATATGGTCCTTTTATAAATTTATATTATTTTTTAGGATACTATATATGTTGCAAACAACCTTAATGAAGTAGATGATGATGTAAGGTATGAGTTTTTTACCACAATTTAATTTTGGTGATACATAATCCATATTGATCATATGTTCCATTTATATTTTATATATAATATTAATGAGTCACATATATTTTTCTCTAAAATTTATTAGTGGGATTTATAAATCTATATAACAATCAATCTTTCATGGGTATTTTATATAAGGATAACATAAATTGTTAGGGGTCTTCATCTCAACATTGTTTCATTGATAGAAATATCACATTAAATACAACCCCATTTATATATTATATACTGAAAAAAATTATTAATTATATATAAATATTAATTTTATTTAACCACAATATAGTGTTTTATGAATAATCAAATATAAAAAATTTATGAGTTATTTTGTCTATATCATTTCTGATTAGTATTGATTGTGCCTTAATCTTTATTTGGAAAATTGGTTCTCATAATCTTTAAAAACATATATATATAATTTATACAAAGGTTATATAATTTTAAATTATGGATTTGTACCATTTTATTCTCTTTTATATATTATAATGTCAAAAAATTGTTTTAATGAACAATATACAATATTTTCTCTTTAGTTGAGAGAATTTTTCTTCTATGTCAATTTATTATAAATTTTTTTCAATAATATTACATTATATTATTATATTATTATTCATAATAATTATCAACCATATTATAAATTATATTAAATTTTTATATTAAAATTTTATTTCAAAGAATTTATTTATAAATTATTTAAAAAATTGTGATTTTTTTAATGTTTACCATATAAATGACATATACATACATCCCAAATATATTTTTCATTAAATATTTAATTAGAAATTTTTTTGGGAAATTAAAAATAATAATTAATTATTATTTTAATTATTAGTTATTAATGATTCATAATTTGAATTTATATTTTAAAAACATTTAAATAATTATAATGATTTTATTTATAAGGTGCTTTTCATCACACCAAACACCCTATTTGAATTATTTTCATTTTCCATAGAAATAATAATATGATAGTAAAAAAATAATTTATCAGAATACGTTAAAACAATTATGATTTAATGAGGGTTATTTGGATTCTATATATTTCACATGGGTTAATAATGTTTTCAGAAACTATTCACTTTAGCCACATCTTTTATATAACAAATTTTTTGATCAATTGTTAAAATGATTATGATAGTTATTTTATTTTAATTAATTCTTATATTACGAATTGATTAATTTTATAATTACCATTTGTTACAAATTTTATAGTATTCATTATTATTCCAATGAAAAACTAATTATACATTCCTTTAATGCATCAGATAAATATTGATATCTTATAAATAAATATAGACTATAATGGGATTGGAACCGTGCTTGGTAAGTGATATTTTTCGCTATTATAGTAGGGGGAGTGAACCATGAATAAGGAAATGATATAATATAGAGTGAAGAAAATCCATTATTGGATGTTATCCACTAGGCATGAATAGTTCAAAACCCATGAATAAAAAATTTATATTTTATGATTATTATTTTCCCAGAATTCATATTACCCGATTGTATGCTTATAATATATTATCAAAGATTTTTATTGAGTAATGTTTAGTACTAAATCCTATGAATCATTTCTTTTTAAATGATAATGATTTATGACTTAAAATTTTATTTATTAAATATCATTAATTATGTATAAACATGACAAATACCGATCATGCTAAAATACCCATATGCTTTAATTTTTCATAAATTATATAACTAATTGATATGTCCAATTATTACCATTACCATCCATTTTTTAGATCACCGTTTATTACAATTCAATTCCCTGGGTAGTAATGAAATATAATGTGTATGATATTTCTATATGGGTATCTTGTGTGGATTTTTTTTGGATATATTCATCTCTTTTTATTTAGTAAGAAAATATATCTATATTTATAAAATGTGCATTCGATGAGAAAAACATGGGATTTGTATCATATAGAGATTTTTGAAACTCTCTAAAACTCGTACCTATTTTTTTAGGTGACTCAAAGCTGTATGTTATTTTGTATTTAGTGTGGATAAATATATTTTATTTTCACTGGAATCAACAAAACAGTAAAGGGATATATTTTATCCATGTATCAAGGTTTAAGTACTAGGATTTCTCATTTTTTATTATATCATTGTTAAAATAATTTAAATGTTTAGTAAGTTATTATATGAGTATTATTTAGTAGTAAAGGTAAACATTATGTGTTTTCAGGTATAAATATGATCTTATGAATAATGAAATATATATATCTTTTTGGGGTGTTATATTATGAGATTTTTTTGTGAATGAAGACAATTTTTGAAATTTTTATAATGTTTTAATATATCAATGATTTCTACATTACACTTTGGTTTGAAATATAATATAATTTCAATTTGTTTGAATTGAATGTGATCATGCTTGTATATAGAAAAAAACATATACATTTAAATGATAATAAATTATTTAATGATGAGATAATTATCATTTATTAGAATAAAGGGGTTAACTTATTCTAGAATATATGTTTAGATAATCATGTCCTACAAAATTAATTTTGAAACAGTGTAAATAATGTAATTATTTATGATGTTAACTATGTTCAAACCATAATAAGACTATAGTATTTAGAATATTATATTATATCATTAAATATTATTGGAGTAACAGTGACTCATTTATGTTTTGTGGAATATTATATGGAGTAACAATGATTGATTTAACTTTTGTGAAATATATTTTATTATTTTGGATATATTGTAATTTTGGTTATATTGGGAAATTATTAGTTTATTTTTGGAAAATATGTGATTTGGCTGTATGAATTTCTTAAAATATGGCTTTATATATGAATAATGATATTTTTGGGTAAAATTTATTTTAATCATGAAATTATATATTATCTAATATTTTTATTTCAACTATTTAATTTGGCCAATATTTTTTTAAAATATTTTTAAGGATATATGTATATAGAAATATCTATGTTGATAATTTAGTTTAATTTTTTTATCTTTTTATGATTGACATATACTAGTTTATTCATATATGATATTCTATTAACCAAGGATATTTATTTCATTAATGGTTATAAACAAGAGTTATAATTTATTGTAAACATTTGGATCACATTATCTAATAAATGATATATATAATTATCTATGATTGAAAATTTCACCATTTTATTCTTTTTATGGAATAAATAATAAGAGTAAAAATAATCAAAACACAACCAATAAGTTATATTTTTAATTATATCATGTGTGTATATTCTATTACATTCCATGTATCAATGAAAGTAAAAATCTCCAAACATAAAAATGTTAATGATAAATCTATCTTGCCCTATATATGAATTTTTTTATCATTAATGGTAAAAAAAAGTTAAACCGAGTCACATGTTCGAGTGTCGCATTGTAAAATGAATGGTTTTAAATATATTTATCAAAGTATATTTTTCAAATTCATAATATAATAATAAATGATACTTTCAAAAGGTTATATAATCATTGTGGATTAAAGATTATTTTCTTTCAGTTAGGTATATTTTTCATCCACCCAATTGAATGGATTTTTAAAATTATTGTAATCAATTTTCAATTTAGCATGAGATAAAATTGGGAGGATTTGAATTATTTAAGGAGGTATAATTTAATGCCCTAAAATTTTTAAATATATTTCTTCTTCAATAAATTCAAAGTATAAAATAGTTTTGGAATTAAAAATGACATGTTTATATATTAATAATGCATTTGTTTTATAAAATTATCCATATTATATTTCATTTAAATAAAACTCAAAATTTTTATAAATTTTAATTATCGTAGAATATATTTGTGATCGTAATAGTTTTTTTTTGAAATATTTATGTTTATAGAATTGTTTACAACATATATATTTTATATCAAAATATATTCTTATTAATGATGACATAAAGACTGTATTTTAAACTTTTAGAAAATGAATTTATAAGTTATCAACTAGTTATGATTGAAACTAGAAGCATTTTCTTGTAAAAATTCACATTTATATAAAAAAACATCTTATACATACAATGTGATTTTATATGGATATTTAATATAAAAAAATACATTTAATTTAATAAAATATTATTATTAGATAATGTATTCAATAATATAAATTAACATTGATATAATAGTTTTTACTTTGGAATAAATGAGATTAAAATCATTTTTTGGAAAATATAATTTTGATCTAATTTTTTTTACATTGTGTTCATGATTGATAGAATTAAATTATCAAAAATATAGAAATTAATTATTGTAAAATAGAAAATTTTTTGGAATCAACATAATATTTTTTTTAATTTCAAATTTACTTTTTTACAATGTATATTAACAATAATTAAAGATGAAGACATAGTAAAAGGGTTAATTAAGATAAATAGGGATAAAATTAATATAAAATAAATTAATCTCTCAAAACCATTCCATAATCACATTGAAATTTTATATTTTTATTCTCATAATCAAAACCTCAAAAAAGACATAATTTTTCCAAAATTGATTTTCATTATTACCATTGTGTAATTTTATGTCAAAAAGATTTAAAAAATTCCACCCCACATATTTTAAAATTTATTATATGATTTAATAAGACTAAAAATATAAAATTGCTTTTTTATAAATAGTTATTTTCAGGATAAATGAATTAATTTATGATTTTTATTTATTATTTATTTTTCTATGGTTTTGTTACCTACATTGTTTATGCATCCTAGATGAAGCTCACATTCATGTTTTTGTAAAATATATATAAATAGTTATAATTTATTAAATTGGATTTTATTTGGATTGGTATTGTGAACCCAACAATTAAAAAATATTAAATAATTATTTGTAACATAATATTTTGTCTAATAAAAACTAGGGATATAGAGCTATAATGTGTTTGTAAGCATAAAAAAAATTAATATAATATCATTATTTTAAACTCTACATATTTTTCATAACAAAAATTAATATTTTGAAACTATAAAGGACTCATTAATGAAAATGGAGAATGTAATTGTTGGTATGTAAAGGTCAATAAGATGAAAAACATGGAAAAACACATAAAATTTGAATCAAGATTCATAACATGATATCATTAAAATAAAGACTATAAAAATTTAACATGTTATAAAGAAATGAAATAATACAATCATGTAGTCATGAAATATATGGAAACATCATAAGACCTGGCATTATAAACATTTTCCATTTTTCACCCCCACATCCATCATCATAATGGGAATAAACTACAATAGTGATTGGTTTTACTCCCTAATACCTTATATAGAATCTCATAAGATATAGTTTATTACCTAATGTGTTAGAGGGAAATATAATACCTATTAAAAAAAATGAATATCATCACAATGTGAATCCCATAATAATATAAATAATATATAAATCATAATAATGATCAATCCAAAGAGAATAAATGATGTTTTATTAATCTAATTGATGGAAAAAATAACGGAAAAATTATTAGGATAACAAAAATATTTAGTGATTACTTTTTTAGTGATTTTTTTAATAAATGGACATAGGTCACCCTATCGAATACAATTAATGAATATTCTGGGGAAGGATCTATATGATAGTGAATAAAAATTATCTACATGGGTTGTGTATTATGAAATAAGTAAAAATAAATATAATTAATATATATATTTCTACCTATGAAAATAATAACATAAACAACAGTATTTTACCTAATATTAATAGGGTTTATATAATAAATTTGTGTCTTAGAATATTTTGATGGTGTAGATTCTTTACATGAGACATGTAATGTGAATATTCATTTAAAGTAAATATTTATGAGGGAATTTTATAGGAAACTAAAGACATGTGAGATAACAAATCATAAATAATATTTTGGAATGTATATATAATGGATATATATAAAAAAATGAAAATGATATTGAGAATAATATTATAAAATGAAAAAAATAAGGAAAATGATTAACAATATATCAGAGATTATTGTAGGGATGATCACATCACTCATGTCCAAATTTTGTCATACCATTTTCTTACGTACATGAATAAATAATTTATTCTCATTAAACAAATACCCATGAATTTATTAATTTATATATAATTTTTTATATCTATTTACTAGTTTATTTATTTCATTATAGTATTTTTTGTTTTTATTAACTTTTTTATGTTTCTTTGGTAAATTTCATTATAAAACATTCTTTTATTAAATAAATTACAATTTTATTTTTTAATAAAATCATTTATCTTGGATTTTTTTAGGTTTATATCAATAATTATTGTAGAAACATTATACTCATTTAAAGGATATTGAAAAATAGAAATAAATTAATAAATATTTCATGATAAGTCTAATTAAGTTGTTTAACATTAAAATGACTATTTAAGGATAATAAAACATATATAATGGAAAATATTTTCCATAAAAAATTAAATAAATAAACAAATATAATATTTAAATATTAAATACAATTTAAATATCCAACTCGTTAGGCCGTCTTTGACAAAAAACATATTTCACATCATTCAAAACGTCATTTGCAAATATTCATAGAAATTTTTTTTCATTTTCAATTAAATTTTTTTGGGGTAACAAATGAAATAAATATCATTTCATAATTGTAATAATATTAAAATATTAAATAATTAAAGGAAATTTTTCTTGTTCTATATATCTTGATGATGAAAATGGAAATCTTCATTCGTAGAGATTATATTTTGCACAAACACATGAAAAAATTTCAATTTTACTCATTGAATTTGGTTGAAGGGTTAAAATTTATAGAACAGTAGTTAAAAAAATAGCATCATAGTATATTTGTTATTGTTATCATAGATTCATTAAATTTATGGGACCTATAGTGTATAAAACAAAAACAGAACTAAAAAATATGGGTTGACAATATTAACTCTCTCTAGTTGTTATCTTCTGGGTGAAAACATAATTATTTAAACAGACTAATTTAGGAAAATAAGGAATTCATGGTAATGGAAAATATATTAATGGGATAATACTAAATTATTTTGGTTGATCTTAATCATTGTAATTGGTTTTAAAATAGGGTTGAGTTGAGCACTTTTCAAATGAAATAATTCTTGTATTTTTATAAAATCACTATATATTAAAATAATTTCATTCCATTATTTAGGGTCAATTCTCAAATAAAAGGAATATAATTTTTTGGTGAAAGTGATATTGTCAATAATCCAACAATGAACCAATATTATACATGATTTCACTTAGATTTATAATTCTTCAATTATTAACCCACTATTACCATATTATACCTTTATGGCGGTAACTCCTCTTTGGGAACTAATATCAAATTGAAATGGATAAAAAATATTTTTTGTAATTATTTTACATGGTGATTTCAATTAGAAATATTATTTATAATTTTTTATATTGGTTGGTTCATTTTGTAGTTTTATCCAAAATAACAAGTAGAAAACGTTTTAGAAAAATTTTTCGTTTTAAGCCAAAAATTAATTTAATGGGTAAAATTATCAAACATCATGATTATGAATATAAAAACTATTTTAATTTAATAGATATAAATTTCATGTTTATTTGAACACACGTTAAAAATGAACATTACAAAAAAAATTAATTAAATGAAATTAATATTTTCTGTAGTAAAAAAAAATAAATATTTTCTTATATTGATATACATAGTTTTAAAAAATATTAAATATGATAATGAAAATGATTCATATTATTTTTTTAACAGAATTCAAATAAATTAAATTATTTATTTATATATTCTTTTTAATTACATAATGATAAATTAATACATCTCCTAGTTTTGAAAAAAAATTTAACCGTTGATCAAGAAATTATTTATTTTTTACAAGTACAAAAATATATTCTTGAAAATATATATCAACTATAGATCATAATAAAATTTCATTTTTTTTTCATGTTTACATTCTAAAATTTATAAATATTATTTTCATTTAAAAACAGTAAATACATAGATTTTTTGTTTTTCTAGTCATTTTTTTAATTTTAATTTATGATATTATATATATATAAATTATTAATATCATTTAATGATATTATTCATATAATCAATATATATAATATTTATTTATTTTTGGTTTATACCAACATTTGAAGATTTGAAAAATGGGATTGATTAGGAATAATCTACTTCGATACATCATTATGTCTTAGTATGATTATTTTCTTTATTATACGTTTACATCAATTTATACCTTCAAATTTAACTAATATTTTTTAACATTTCTATTTGTTATTCACAATATAAAAATTCCTTTCTTATTATGTTTTAAATAGATAATGAATACTAGTATATAATTTAATATTAAATTAAGAAGAATATTCTTGGAAATCTATAGTTTTAACATTATCCTTAAATAATGAAAATATGTCCTCATTGTCAATATTATTAAAAAGTAAAGATTTATTATAAGGGTGAATATAATAGAAATTTATATTTAATTTTATAATTATATATCAATCACATGTATTAAATTATACTAAGAATAACCAAAATATTGTGTTACTCAAAGACCATTGGAGTTAAATACCCCTCGTGGTATATTGTTATTGTGTATTCCACTTTTCCATGAGTTTATTATTATAAATGGAGTGACATATTATCATAATGTAATATGAATTATAAAATGTTAATCAATATTTCCATACTATATGAACAAAAAAACCTATATCTCTTCTTCAATAATTTATGAACACAGTAGTACTGGGTTGATGTTGTGGATGAAAAATAATTTTAATGGAGAATGATCCTCCAACTCATTTGATTCATCGAGTCCATGTTCATGCCCATTATAACTATTTTAAAAGTATCCTACTCCAATACATATTCATTATCCCTCTCTAACTTATCTCTCACATGCTTTTATAACCTCAGTATATTAAATCTTATCTTCTAATGTGATTGATTCACTAGTAACATGGTATCCCACTTAATGAATCCAATACCGAACAAGGTTTATGGCGGATAGACACCCAATAATCACTAATTACAGGAATACCATCATTTTTCGAGACATGGATTACCTCATCCCAGAGTATTTTCTATACATACATTATAGGATCATGTAATCCAGGGAATCCAACCTTGATGTCAAAAATAATGCACTATTGAGGACAATAGATGAACTTCCACATTTTATCAAACCCACATTGTAATTTTTAGATACTGGTAATATTGATGGGTTCTATTATAATTCTACAATTTTCATTGTATTCTTATCATCTATAAAATAATAAGTTCATATGTGTTGGGGTTCTGAATTCATGGATAATGGAGAAAAATATATTTTATTATTTTATTATTTTATAGTGACATTATAATTGAAATTCATAGATACTAGTTTTTTAGTTACCCCAATCCATTTTTCCTATAATGATGATGTTGTGGGTAATCTATACAAGTTAATTGAAAATATAGAAATTTTTTAATTTTTTAATACATTTCTTTAATTACATCAAATCCATATAAATGACCCATATTGAGATATAAATTCCCATAAAAATTAATATTAAAATTCATCCTCCATTCAAATAGATGTTTAGTTTGGTAGAAAAATCAAAGAGGTACAATTAGAAAACAATTTATGAAACTTATTGTTTCTACAATGATGTTCCCTTATTAACAAATCATAATTTGTATATTTAATTATATAATATTATCACACAATTTATTATTAATCTAGATAAAATATCTTCCCTTATATTTGGTGGATTTTCATGCCAATCTTTATCATAAACCATGGATTTATGACATAGAAGTGGATAATGCCTATATAATTTTTAATAAAGGCATTGAAAAGTTATTATTTGTTTTGGATGTATTTTATTCACCCAAATCTGGATAAATTTATTCATAATTTTTTGGTGGTATTTCAATGTTAAATTATTCCCTCCACAACATGTAAATATTTTTCATGTCCCCTTGTGAAATTATCTCGGGACTTCTTAAAAAATTTCTAACATATTTTTTCTAAATATCTATTCATTAATCATATATAATGTATGAATTTTTTAGAATCTCTCTCCTTTACATTATTTGTGAAATCTATCAATAACATATGGTAGTATTTTTAATCAATTTGTTAAATATTAATTTTTTCTCAAATACCTAATTTCTTAATACATATTTCAGGCTAATGGTTTGATCGTAGAGATAACCACTATATTGTCCCTCACAAATTTTTTTGTATTTTTTCCTTCCAGTAACAAACCTAATTATTTCAAAAAGTGTAAAAATAATTTTACAAAATATTACATCATACATGGACAATAATAATTAATAACATATATACGACTCAACCAAAATTACATTTTACCCATTTAGATCATCTCATTTTCCCCAAATTCATCCAGTTCATCATATATCAACATAATATTATATAAGGATATATTATGTTGGTTTATCTTATAAATACCAATATATTCACTCAAATTAACTATGAAATCAATAATTAATATTTGTTTTTAATTTTCTTATTATATGTCAAACCATATGTCAGGACCCATCCCCCGGGGCCCGTTCCATGACTACCCCATGTCTGCCTTCCATAGGCCGGGGGATAGCGACTACCACCAAAGGAATATTTCCCTAAAAATGGTAAGGCATTGCCTTTATAACACGTAAATGCACACAACAGAGTACGAGTTGGATGCAAACCACTATGTAAAACTATATAAATATAGTGATGAAAAGTAAAGGGGTCAGAATAAAATCCCAACAAGAATGTACAAGTACAACTGAAGAAAGGTAAAAAACTACTAGATTGTCCACCAGGAAGTCCTACCTGAAGGGAAGGTGCAGATAGCCTCCACAACACTCCACGTCTATCTGTCTCCTCCGTGTTCTATCATGCCGTGTGGATGACCTCCCGGTATCATCCAGTCCTAGTACACTAAGCCTTGATCAACGTTTTCTGTCATCTGCATCCAACACAATGAGGTGCAGGCATAGCTCGTGCAGGGGTGAGTAAAACAATACTGAGTAGGGACCCCGAGACCCTCAAGGTCTCACAAAACCAACAAGGATAAACCACAATGTATTAATTAAATTGATTACTCTACTTAGTTATATTCCCATGCATATAGATAATTTATCAAGTAATCCATCTCAATCAGGAGGTAAACACAAAAGTTACTGACTCAGCTCAAACCAAGATTTTATTCTATGGGTAGTATCAAAGTAACATCCCCAGTCAGACTGTCGAAAGATCAGCTGCTGGAGAACTCCTCCTCTATCGAGTATAGTGGGCCTGCAGCCCTCACATAGAGGCGCTTCCCAACTAACCTTGGACTGCTAAAGCACTCCTCCTACTGAGTACCATGGGTCTGCCACGTCACACATAGGTGCTCCCCACCATGGGTCGGCCTCTTCACATAGAGGTGATCCCCCTTGTAGCCTACTGAGGTACTCCTCCTGTTGAGTATCATGGTTTTGACACATCACACAAAGGCTCTCCCCACTATGGGTCTACCACGTCACAAAGAGGGGCTCCCACTAGGCTAGTTGTGTCACTCTGAGTTGAATCGGTCAGTAGTCGTCAGGTCTCAGCCAGCTACTAGGTCACAACGCTATGTTCGCTCATCTCCAGGATGAATCGCTCCACAAGATACTGGTCGATGCTCCGACTATCTTAAGGCACCACGTGGAAGTATCGTAAAGATCCACCACATCATATGGGTCTCAACGCAATAGATGGTGCGTCAATCATATGCCTGGTCGGTGAGTTATAAGCATTTTAGACCCGGGGGCCTGGTTGGATTCTAGTATGATCCAACCTGACTGTATCTTAACATTAACCCACACTCGAGTGGTGTATACTTAAAGGTACTGCCTCACTCGAAGAAAACCATCGCCACTGGCGGTTCGTTAAATGGACGTTCGATTCCAAATATATGTCCAAAGAATGTAAAGGGTCAGTAGTGGGCCTGAGTCCACTCCGACCCGGTCAGACCGACCCAGGCTGACCAGGTCTAGTGTGACCATGTCTGGGTCGACCTAGTCCATCCTTTTTGGTCTAGTCCAACCCATTGGGTGGGCCATCCTGTAAGGTTCGGCCCAGGCTCGGGGCCAGTTCGGCCCGACACGTCGCGAGGGCACGACCCGACGTGGACCAACCTAGAGGGCGCGGCTGGGCTGGTTCATCCAGTGCACCGCGAAGGTGGGGGCCGCAGACTGGCTTAGGATACTGGTGTGGCCAGGGTGCCGGTTAGGCCGGGAGGGGGCTGGACATGCCAGCAGGCGGCTGGGTAGGCCGGCTGGCGACCCTGTAGGGCGCCATGCGGGCTTGCAGGAAGACGGGTAGGGTGCCAGGCCGACCGACAGGTGGTCGAGTAGGGCGTGGACTGGTGGTCCGATGGGATCTGGGTAGGTCATGGCCAGGCGGGGCAAGGGTGGTCGGGTAGGGCGCAACCAGGTGTAGAACGGACCGGCGTGGGCCGGTGGGGTTCGGCAAGAGAGGGTGGGATGTCGACGATGGTTTGGCCGGCGGAGCCGGCTCGGTCGAGGCACCGTGACACCGCGGGGGCGGCGTGGTTTGTGGAGGCCTCAGAAAGCATAGGCATTTTCTGTCCCTTCATCTCCGTCAATGCCAATTCATCCAAATGTTTAGGTTAATCACAAACAAGAACGAGAGAGGGGTCGGGCCATGTTGGTTTGGCTAGCACCCTCAGTGTTTTTGGTGGTAACACTTGGCTCCTCAATGAGTAATAAAGTTGAAAAACAATTGTTTCACATCCACACAACAATTACTATTCAATTCGATGAAGAGACAAAGTAAACAAAAAATTACTCAAAATAAACCCCCTACCTTTGATCATTGGTTGTCGACAATGAAGTCGCGAAATGAAGGTGAATGAGTTTGTCGTTCACCGCGTTACAATTCCAATCTTGAGCTGTGTCAGCTCATTGAGAACGATGCTGTGGGTAGGTCGGTTGTGAAAAACACTCCTCTTTGGTAGGATCCTAGAAACGAAGTCGAATTCACCCCTTGCCGACGTTCTTCATTCTTCATTCTTCATTCTTCGTTGGGAGCTTTTCTCACATGCTCTTCTCTTCCCAAGCTCCACCAAATGAGAAATGACAACCAAAAATAATATATTTTCTATTATTTATGTTGTTGGCACAAAATTGAAATTAGTGAATTAAAATTAATTGGCCCCACATAATTAATTCATTTGGAACAAGTTCATTAGAGGAGTTTGTACTAAATAATTAAATGGGAGGTCAAGAGGCTCTCCCTCATTAATAAAGGAGAGTTGAATAGTTTTACTCTCCACCCATTAATAGGGGGTATAGCCTCATGTGGTCCCCACGTCATAACCTATCACATGAGATTGGATTCGGGTGGGGCCCACCACTATAACCTCTCGATGGAGGTTAAGGTGTGGTTGTCCCTCCTCCATCTTCCATGAGGAGGTTTTAACCACCAAACACTCACATGGTGGCACAAATAAAAATAAAGTGATGCTCACTTTATTTTATTATTTTCCACAAAAACCCAAAATCTATTTTTTAAACACGACCCACTGTCCTCGAAGTGAAATTCTTCTTAAGAGAAAATCAGTGCTGTGAGTTCAATGGTGCCCTCATATTTTAATTCCGAGCAACGGTTGAAATGTTATAAAAACCTAATGGTACGTTTACTGAACCTACCATAAAAAAACATCAGAAATTGATTCTGCGCACACTGGGCCTTAGAATCATGCACCGTCACTTTTCGTGGACTCGTAAAATTTGCATGTATTTAGGGAAATAATCCACAGAATTTCTAGGTCATTAGATTCTCCCCACCTCAGGGATTTACATCCCCGTAAGATATAACTTGAACTAAGGGAACAATTGGGGGTACTAAGCACATATCTGAGCCTCCCACTCCCATGTGCTTTCTTGGAGGTTCTCATTCTGCCAGTGAACGTGCACCAGAGGTATCGACCGTCCACATATGACCCGCTCCTATCAATCCTTAATCTACACATGAACCTCCGTGAATGTCACCCAATAGTCGACGTCCAACTCTCCATGGTTGATGATGTGAGAAGGGTTGTGCACATATCTCCTCATCTGAGATACATGGAAGAGGTCATGCACCTAGTGCAACTGAGGTGGAAGATCTAAGTGGTATGCCACCGTGCTAACCCAACTGAGCACCTATAATGTTCTGATGGACCTTGGAGACAAATTTCCGCCTTTTACAAATCTTTATAGATGTCGTCGAGGTGAGACCCGTAGAAAGACATGGTAGCCATCCTCGAACTCTAGTGGCCTCCGTCTCCTATAAGCATACGACTTCGGTCTACTCTGAGTAGTCTTCATCCACTCCTGGATGATCTGCAACTTCTCTATGGTAGCTCGTAAAATCTCTGGTCCCACTAGTACTGACTCCCCATGTTCAGTCCAGCACAAGGGTGATCTACAAGGTCTCCCATATTACGTCTCAAATGGTTCCATCCCTACAGTGGAGTGATAGATGTTGTTATATGAGAACTCCACCAAAGGAATGTGGTCCTCTCAGCTGTGACCGAAGTCGAGGACACATGCACGTAGCAAGTCCTCGAGGGTCTGAATGGTCCCCTCAGTTTGACCATCTGTCTGATGATGGATGGTTATGCTCAGACGAAGTTGCTTCACGAAAGCCTCCTGGAACCTCATCCATAACCAGGAAGTAAACCGTGTGTCATGATCAAAGACAATAGAAGAAGGTACTCCATGTAGCCGCACAATCTCATGCCCATAGAGGCATCCCAATCACTCTACTCAACCATGCTCCCTAATAGTTAGGAAGTGGGCCGACATGACGAGTCGATCGACGATCACCCAGATAGAGTCGTGACCCATGGATGTACGTGGAAGACCCACCACAAAGTCCCTGGATATCTCATCCCACTTCCACTCTGGGACCTCTAAAGGTCAAACCATGCCTGCTGGTACCTAGTGCTCTACCTTCACTTGCTGACAAGTGAGACATCGAGAGACAAACTCTATTACTGCCTTCTTCATACCAGGACACCAGTGTTGTTGTCGAAGGTCCTGGTATATCTTCACCACTCCTAGATGTACCGCTAGAGGGGATGTGTGGAACTCCCTCAACACTTCCTCCTGATGTGACATTGGTACCATAGTACTTTCTCTAAAGAGGATTACGTGCTACCCACCTTCAAAAAAACCATCAGGTGCATGTCCTGCGGATATCAAAGCATGTTGTGTCTTGCAGTCAGCATCCCCATTTTGGGTCTCCTTGACTCGCTGAAGAAGTGGGGGATTGAATATAAGAGACTGAAGAAATCCTACTCTGGTTCTATCCACTAAGGATATCTGAAGAGCATTCAGCTGCTCTGTCGCCTCACCTAGTATCTATATACCAGATCTCCTACGGAGTGCATTTGCAACAATGTTTCACATTCCAGGAGTATAGACTATCACTAAGTCATTGTCTTGGAGAAACTCAAGCCATCGCCGCAGTCTCAGGTTCAATTCCCTCTAAGAGATGATATACTTGAGACTCTTATGATCAGAGTACACGGTAAAACGTTCTCCCATCAGATAGTGTCTCCACATATTCAAGGTGAATACCACTACTACTAACTCCAATTCATGGGTAGTGTAGTTTTGATCTTTCTATCTCATCTACCGAGAACCATACATGATAACTACTCTCTCCTGCATCAAGACACACCGGAGTCCAGTCCCCGATGCGTCATCGTAGACTACGTACCCAATGCCTTCCTCTGGAAGCCTCAATTTGGGGGCACCAGTCACCCTCTACCTCAGCTCTTGAAAGCTCTAGTGGAATCTCCCTGACGGTAAGAAGGGTTAACCATTCATAGTCAAGGATAATAGTGGTACTGCAACTCTGGAAAATTCTAGCATGAACCTCTGGAAGTAACCAGCCAATCCTAAGAAACATCGTACCTCCGTCACACTCCTAAGTGGATCCCAAGAAAGTACCGCCTCAATATTCATTTGATCCGCTGCAACTCCTGCCTCTGAGATGACATTTCCCAAATATTGAACCTCTCGGATCCAAAACTGGCACTTAGAGAGATTACCAAAAATATGGTTCTCTAAGAGTGTGTCCAGTACTACCTACAAATGGTAGGCATACTCCTCCTTAGTAGTAGAGTAGATCAGAATTTCATCGATGAAGACTATGACAAAGCGATCGAGGTATGGCTGGAAAATCCTTTTTATAAGTCTCATGAACACTGTTGGATAGTTGGTTACACCAATTGGAATAACGAAGAACACATAGTGGATATACCGACATCTGAAGGTCGTCTTCTACACATCCTCATCTTGAACTCTGAGCTAGTGATAGCTTAATCAGAGGTCTATTTTCTAGAACCACCGTGCTCCCTTCAGCTGATCAAAGAGTTCGTCAATCCTTGGGAGTGGGTAATTGTTTTTCACGATCACCTAGTTTAGGTGACGTTAGTCAACACAAAGCATCAAGCTCCCATCCGCCTTCTTGGAGAACAGAATCGGGGCTTCCCGGGGAGAAACACTGGGCTAGATAAATCCCTTATCCTACAATTCCTCTGGATGTACCCGAAGTTCACGATGCTCTGCAGGAGCCATCCGATATGATGGTGTAGCAATTAGTGATGCCTTGGGGTACAAGGCAATATATAGGTCCACCACACTACGAGGAGGTAAACTTAGTACATCATCAGGGAAAACATCCGTGTACTGATCCACCACTACAAGATAGCTCAGACTCTCCACATCAACTGATCTGAGGGTAAGGTAGGCCAAATGATGGGTTAAAGACTACAACCTCCTCTGAGTAAGTCCTTTATATGCTGCAAGGGATCCATTCCTATTGGTGATGGTATACCTAGTCCCATCTGTGTGAACCCACTGCACATTGTGCCTAATACAGTTGATCTGAGCATGGACTATAGATAACCAATCCATACCCAATATGATGTCGTAAGGCCTCGACGCCGATACTAGGAGATCACATCCAAAGCTCTTGCCTCCTTGTGAAAGATCACACCACCGGCACCAGTGAATAATTGTCGAGTCTTCTCCTATAAGAGTCTCTAGCCGTAAGGATCGAGCCAATGACTCGATCATAATCTCAATGCTCTGAACGAGGGTAGTGGAAATGAAAGACTGCCTAGCACCTATGTCTATTAGAACTGCAGCTTTGGTGTAGTAGACAAAGATCTTACCTCGAATCATCTCTGGAGTGCCGTGATCATAAGCCTCACCTACCTGGATCTGAGCTCTCCCATGTCCACCTTCTCCCTGCAGTCAGGGTGGATCTCTTAGTGGTGGTGGCAGTAACACCTCGAAATGTCTCCCACCGCCAGCTGCTCGACCAGCTCCTCTGCCACATCGGCCTGATCCCTTCAGACCACCTTGACTGAATATATGACTCTGCATGGGTTGTCCTTCTACCATCTACTAATCATCTGAATGGCTGGTCGGATAGTCACGACCCATGTGACCATGCCCTCTGCATGAGTAACACATCCCACTCCTGGCTTGTATGTCTCTTCCCTAGGTGCCTCGCACCACAGATTCTCAGTCATGCAGTTTTCCACCCATGGATATGGTCCTCTTGGACCTCTGCAACATTTGTCTACTGCCAACTGTAGAAGACTCTGATGCATGTCTACTAGTGGTGGGTCTCACTGCTGGAGACTTCTCCGGAAGGAAACTCTCCACAATGGGGGCTCGCTCCAACACCCCCGCCTACGTCGAGATGCTGCGAGAGATCATCGAAGCCCTGATCTCCCTCCTGAGCCCCTACACTAAGATATGAGCCCTGATGAATGGGCCCTATAACATATCAGTGGAGTAACGCGAGAGGTTAGTGAACCTCACTGAGTAATGAGTTACAGTTATGTTGCCCTGCTGTAGATGAAATAACTCTTGAAAAATCACTACACGGAGAGTCGCCGGAACAAACTCCGCCTGAAACAGGCTCTTGATATCTTCCAAGATAAGTGTCATCTCATCGTGTACCTAGAGAATCAGGCTCCAAAATCTGCTCACTTCTTCCTGTAGAAGGCTGGTAGAATGAATTCCCATGAAGTCGGCTGGAGTCCCTACTAGTCGGAAAACTCTCACCATAGCTTCCAGCCAATCCTCAACCGCTTGTGGGTATTTCTCTCCCCTAAACATTGGTGGCCTCTAGTGATGGAACTCTTGAAATTCTCTCAATTAGAATGCATTATATGCTGCTAGGGATTCTGGCATCAGTGGCCCAGCAGGAAGTAGTACCGTTGGTGCCTCTTCTTGAAAATGTCCCTAAACCGAGGCCTTGTCGCTCGGTGGGCTATTGGTGCATACATATCATAGGACTCTCGCTAGTCATCCATGAGGAGGAATCCTGAATGAAACAGATGTGAGATGGTAAATAATTTATACTAGGTGAGCTGACCTAGTTGAGATGACTTAAATAATATTTTTGAAAACACACATGCAATCAGTGTTTTTGTGAACTGAGTGGGAAACCAGTAGTCAGGGTCCTGGTTTATTGATACGTCGGTCGTTGCACCAACACTGTACTCCCTGAACTGAAAGCCATATTCAATACCTGTAACACTATGTAATCATATAAAAGATCAGATTTGAATGTTCTGCGGTAGAATCGAATCCTCTAATACCAATTTGTCATGACCCATTCCCTGGGGCCCATGCCGTGACTAACCCAAGCCCGACATCCATAGGAAAGGGGATGGTGACTAGCACCAAAGGCGTAATTCCCTAAAACTGGGAATGCATTGACTTTATAACCTGTAAACGCACACACCAGAGTACGAGCTAGAAGAAAAACACTATGTAAAACTGTATACATAGAGTACTGAAAAATAAAGGGGTCAGAATTCAAGACCAACAGGAAAGTACAAGTACAACTAAAAAACAAGTATAACTGAAGAAAGGTAAACATATGCTGCATCATCCACCAAAAATTCTTACCTGAATGGTAGGTATATATATCATCCATAGTAATCCACGTCTATCCATCTCCTCCGTGTACCATCATGCTGTGTGGTCTACCTCCGGGTACCATCCAGTCCTGGTACACTCCGCCTCAGTCAACGTTGTCCTCCGTCTGCATCCAACACAACGAGGTGCGGGCATAGCCCGTGCAGGGGTGAGTATAACGATACTCATTAGGGACCCCAAGACCCTCTAGGTATCACAAAACAAACAAGTATAAACCAAAAATTATGAATTCAATAGATAACTTCACTTAGGTATATGCCCATACATATACCTAAGTAATCAAGTAATCCATCTCAATCATTAGGTAAACACAAAAGTTACTGACTCATCTCAAACTAGGATTTTATTCTAGGGGTAGTATCATGTAACATCCCCAGTCACACTGTCAAAACCTCTCCTTCTGGAGATCTCCTCCTCTATCGAGTACAGTGGACCTACCGTGCTCACACAGAGACACTTCCCACTAACCTTGAACTACTGAGGTACTCCTCCTGTCGAGTACCATGGTTCTGCCACGTCACACAGAAGCACTCCCCACCGTGGGTCAACCACGTCACACAGAGGCGCTCCCTCGCATAGCCTAATGGGGTACTCCTACTATTGAGTACCATGGGTTTGCCGCATCACATAGAGGATCTCCCCACTCTAGGTCTTCCACATCACACATAGGTGCTCCCCACTAGGCTAGTCAAGTCACTCTAAGTCGAATCGGTCAGCAGTCGTCAGGACTCAGCCAGGTACTCGGTTTATGAGCTATGCTTGCTCATCTCCTGAAGGATCCACTCCACAAGCTACAAGGTGATTCTCCAACTATCCTGACCTCTCACGTAGAATTATGTCAAAGTTACACCAAGTCATAGGGGTCTAAAAACATAGAATGCATGTCAATCGGATGCCCGGTCTGTGAGTTATTAGCCTTTTAGTCCCAGGGGCCCAGTTGGATTCATGAACGATCCACCCTGACGGTATCTTCACATTACCCCAATCTCTAGTGGGGTATACTCAAAGGGTCCTTGGTGCTCGAATATAACTAGTGTCACTGACGGTTTATCAAACGGACGGTCGATGCCAAAGATATGAACACAGAAGGTAAAGGGTCAGTAGTGGGCCCGGGTCTGGTCTGACCCATTTGTACCAACCCGGCCTGACACAGTTTGGGCCGACCTGGTCTGGGTTGTCCCGGTCAAACCTGTTGGGTCTGTCCAGGCCCATTTGGTGGGCAAGCTTGTTAGGTTCGGCCCGGCCCGGAGCGTCACTGTCACACCCCGAATGAAACTTCTTCTAATTTAATTATTTTAAGTCATTATTTTGAGTTTCATTTTGAACCAGTTCATTTTTTTAAAAAAAATAACTTGAGATCTTTTATGAGTGCTTGACATTAATCACGACTAGGCACACGAACATGCCCGCACATGCGACATCGAACACATCCGACCACACGACCGCGAACGCGACCGTGCACGGTGTCCAATATAAATTAATAATGATGTTTTCATTATTTCAGCTAAATTTTTAAACCTGGTCATTTCTATTATTTTTGTGTTCTTTTTTGGGCACGCGACCATGTGTCGACGGCGCGCGTGACCCAGTGGTGACCGTGCACGCGACCATGCGCGTCGCGACCGTGTGCGGCGACCCTGCATACGACCTTGTGCGGTGTCCGTTCTTAATAAAAAGTTTTATTATGGTGGTTGATTTAATTGTTTTCGTTTTCTTATTAATTTTAAATTTTTTAGAATTTATTAGGATATAAATTTATCCTTAATTTTTTTTCTTTTATTGTTTTTTTCTCTTTTTTTTCTTCTTTTTTTCTTCTTTTCCTTTTTTTCTTCTACTATCCCTTTCATTCTCTCCTATCTACCATCGCGCGGGACTCTTCTCCCCCCTCCTGTTTGTGCGGTGCACCTCTCCTAACCCTAACTATGCTCTGCTCCTCCTCCCTTCACTGGAACACCCTCCGCTTCCCCTCTCCGGCAGGCCGCACCGCACACCACCCTCTTCTCCCTCTCCGACAGTCTGTCGCACCATCACATGGATGCACCAAACTACTTGTCGGATAGTCGCATCGCCTCTTCTTTTCCCTAGCCGGATACCCACACAACCCTCTCGACCGACCCACCCGAATCACCCCGACTTCCCTTCTCGCTTCAAATGCCATCTTGCACCGCCCCTGGCTCTCTCTCCTTCTGCTGTCGGTGTTTCTTTCCAGCAACGAAACCAAATGACACCCGCCCTCAAATCTTAACTAGGTCCCTGCTGCCCTCTGATGATCCTCTTTTCTAGCGGCGCCTCCCCTCAGCCACCTCACTACCTCTTTACCCTTCGCACAACCACACCTCCCTCTTTTCCATCTAATTTTCCAGTCTGATGCACCTTCGAAGATCTTTCCCTTGCCTTGTTGAACATTCGTACCATTGTTATAGGTGTGTTTTACCTCGATTATACTTCTCTCAATATGATTGAGTTGAAATTTGGGTTTTGGTTTCAATTTTGGTTTAATTTTGGTGTAATTGGTTTGTTGTTTTGATGTTAGATTTTATTTAAGTTGTTTGTGGTGATTTCGGTGCGTGATTGGAGATTTGCTTTGGTATTTGGGGGTTTCCGTCACCAAGGAAGGTGTTTCCCGGTCTAATTGTTATCTGACACATTTATTTGAAATTCTAAATTTTTTTCGCATATTATTTAATTAATTCTTGTTGTGCGAAGTTGGTTTTATTTGAAGTTTGATTTGCATTGAAATTGTTTATTAGATTGTTCATATTATGTGGTGTTTTCTGCTAAGAACTCTATTACGGACTTTTGAATTGTTCGGTTACCTTATTATGTCGTGCAAGTGGTGAGAAATTTTTTTCTGATATGGTGTCGGGTGTGTTTGGTCGTAAAATTAGTTTTTTCTTGAGTTTATTGGTTAACGCTAAGCGATTTCTTCTAAATTGTTTTATAAGATTTTATTTTTGGCTTGTTAAATTTTGTGGTTTATGCAATTGTGTCTTTCATGAGGTTTTTGGGTTTTCCATGAAACCTTTTGGTGGTTCTGGTTACACTTTAAAACTTTATTTGAGTGTGTGCAATGTCGGACTGCGTTTTGCATTTATAAATAATTTCTTTTGTGTGGGAAATACCATGTGACACTCATTTTATATTGTTTTATAAAATTTTTAAATCGTGTATTAGATTATATTAATAGTGTGAATCATGTCTGGAAGGTGGTTTGGTGTTGTTCTAAGGTGTGTTTGGTTTTTAAAGGATGTTTTGAGTGACATTTTTGGCATTTAAAGTCATGAGAAATAATTTGAAAACTGTTTAATAAATTTTCTAGTGTTTTGTTTTTCTGTAAAAATGGTCTTTAAATTTTTATTTATAAAATTTTAATATGTTTTATTAAATAATTATTAAGGATGCAAATTTATCTTGTTTGAGTTGGGTAAAGGTTTCCGGTTTTAAATTTCCTGCGGTGGTTGCAGCGTGTCATCAGCGGAAGTCTGCGACACTGTTGTTATCGGGTTGAGTGTGCTTATGCGCAAACGCGAAGTGAGTCGTGTCGTAACGATCGAGAGGCGAGTCAAGGTAGGTCCCCCACTGCACATACCATTATATTTAGAATTTATTAACTGCTTAATTATTTATTAATTTTAATAAATTGGAAATAATACAATATAATAAATTTTTATATGATTATTTGGTGCGAAAAGAGCCGTTTATTTTATACCGATCAATTGAAACATTTTCATGACGATGGGACACCCATGTTGGGTCGGAGAGTGATGGCAAGAGGGGGGGGGGGTGAATTGCCTTTTAAAAATTAATTAACAATTTAAAACAATTATCAAAGTGCAGCGGAAATAAAAGAGGCAAGACACAAAACTTGATAACGGAGTTCGGCTTAAACCAAAACCTACGTCTCCGCTCCCAACTCAACCGTTGAGAGATTTACTACCGCTTGCTTTTTAATGGTTTTAGCAAGAAACCCACTAGACATTAAGGTAGTCTAGAACCTATTACAGCTTGCTTTCAATGGTTGAGCAAGAACCCACTTTCTTTTAATGGTTGAGCAAGAACCCACTAGCCTTCTTACAGGTGAAGGCTAGCTCACCTATGACTCAAGCCTTTTAAAGGGAAGGCTTGACTAACCTCCTCACACCTTGAAGGTGGTGTGAAAACCCAAACAAAGAGAAGATGAGAGAAAGAGGGGTTTGTAGGCACAAACCCAAATTGATGCTCAAAAAGATAAATAATGAAAAACCGTAATGTGGAGAAGTCTTGGGCGCCAATGGATTGATTAGAGTTGATGAATAGCGCTCCCAAGCTTTTTTGATGGTTCTCCTTGGATGTGGAAGTGGGTTGGAGCAATTGGGGATCCTTGAAGGAAAGCGCCGGAGGTTTTCCAAATGATCAAAAAATGTTCCCGTGGGCTTCCATCCATTTCCGGGGCTTCCTAGTCCTTTATTTATAGAGGGGGAACCCTCAAATGGCCTTTGGGGGTCTTCGGAGCCGTTGGAGAGGCCTTCGGAGCCGTTGGGAGTCAAGTGGACAAGTCTGGTCAAATCCCAACGGCTAGTCTGACTGGCTCCACCGGCTGACCGGTACAGTGCCACCGGTTGGCCGGTGCTTGGAAAAAGGAGAGGCCTTCTGCACAGGCACCACCGGCTGGCCGGTGAGGAGGCCACCGATTGGCCGGTGCTGAGACAGTAGCTAACTCTTCTGTCTGGGTTCCACCGGCTGGCCGGTGATGGGACACCGGTTGGCCGGTGGTCTGGACAGAGGGGATGCCTTCTGTCAAGATTCCACCGGCTGGCCGGTGGTCATCCACCGGTTGACCGGTGGACTGAAATCAGTCCACTTTTGCATCTGGCTTTCTTGGCCCAATTCATTGGCAACCTGAAATCATCCCTATCATCCAAAAACACTTAAAACAAGATTAGATAAAAAAGAGAGTGATTGTGATCATGAAAATTAAACCACGAGGGGTACGAGAGGTACAACAATCTCCCCCTATTTTGATGATCACAATCACCAAAACAAGCAATGTAAAAGATTGAAATGAGAGGCATGCTTTAAAGGATAAATTGAAAAGTAAAGAAAAGCATGAGAGAAAGAGTTCTCCCCCAATCAACCAAGAATTTCTCCCCCTTTGTGATTATCAAAATTTCACGGGGCATAAAACTTGATTGAGGGAAAGGATTGAAAAACAAGATAGAGATTTTAAACCAATTGAAATTTTTGAAATTTGAATTGAAAGTTTTAAATTGAAATTTTTGAATTGAAAGTTTTGAATTGAAAGTTTTGAATTAAAAGTTTTGAATTGAAAGTTTTGAATTGAATGTTTTGAATTGAATGTTTTCAAATTGAAAGTTAAAAACGAAAAAAGGCTTAAACGATCCTAACTCCCCCTAAATAAAAACAACAAATCACCGGGGGGGAGGATTTTAGAACCGAGACAAATTTTGGTCCAGTGAGACTCGCTAAAAGGGATTTTTTAATCCAAACTTGTCTTGTGGCGGGTCTTCTCCTATGAAATTAATCATTAAAGGAAATGGTTTTGGGCCTTCCATACCGGGCATTTTTGAAATTGCACTCATAAATTAAGTGCCCGAGTTTTTTACAATAGTTGCAAAATTTATATTGGGAGCTCCCCCTTACAAAAATAGTAGGAGCATGGGAAGAGGAATCTTTCTTGGAATAGCCAAGCCCTTGGGTGGTTCTAGATACGCATTGGGAACCAAGGAGCTTCGAGAGGTTATGTTCACCTTCGGTGAACTTAGCTAGGGATTCCCTTAAATCCTTTATTGTTGATTCCATAGAATCAACATTGGGAAGGTTTTGGATCATGAGGGACAACTCCTCCTTTTCTTTGAGAAGTTGTTCCTTTTCGGAAGAATGTTTTTTGAAATTCTTTTTTAAAGCAATAAATTTGGAATAAAGTTCGTGAAAACCTTCCTCCAATTGATCTCTAGCATGTTGGAGATCCTCCTAAGATAAATGATTGAAAGAATTTTAAGAACAAGAGGAAGAGGAGTCAGAAGAGGATACCTCATGAAATTCCATTAGGCATTTTTTACCGATGTCACTTGAGGAGGAGGAGGAGGAGGATGTCGAGCTATCAATCCATGTGGCCTTGAATGCCTTCTTCTTTTCCTTTTGCTTGGCCTTTTCATGGGTAACCTCCAAAAGCTTCCAAATTTCATGAGAAGTGGTGCAAGTAGAAATACAATTAAATTCATTACAGTCTAACCCACAATGAAGATCATTCATGGTTTTGGCATCAAGCTCAAAATTAGCAATGTCTCCGGGTGTCCATTTAGACACATCTTTTCTAGAGAGAGTGTAGCCTTGCATAACAATTCTATATATAGGATAGCCAATACTTCTAAGAAAAGTGGTCATGCGGGTTTTCCAAAAAGTGTAGTCGGTTCCATCAAAGAATGGAGCACGACCCAAAGAATATCCTTTGGGGGAGAAAGAAGATGAAGCCATCACAATGGATCTTGAATTTGAAACCAGTGAAGGTATTACTCAAATTTTTCCTGTGATACCAATTGTTGGGTCGGAGAGTGATGGCAAGAGGGGGGGGGGTGAATTGCCTTTTAAAAATTAATTAACAATTTAAAACAATTATCAAAGTGCAGCAGAAATAAAAGAGGCAAGACACAAAACATGATAACGGAGTTCGGCTTAAACCAAAGCCTACATCTCCTCTCCCAACTCAACCGTTGAGAGATTTACTACCGCTTGTTTTTTAATGGTTTTAGCAAGAAACCCACTAGACTTTAAGGTAGTCTAGAACCTATTACAACTTGCTTTCAATGGTTGAGCAAGAACCCACTTACTTTTAATGGTTGAGCAAGAACCCACTAGCCTTCTTACAGGTGAAGGCTAGCTCACCTATGACTCAAGCCTTTTAAAGGGAAGGCTTGACTAACCTCTTCACTCCTTGAAGGTGGTGTGAAAACCCAAACAAAGAGAAGATGAGAGAAAGAGGGGTTTGTAGGTACAAACCCAAATTGATGCTCAAAAAGATAAATAATGAAAAACCGTAATGTGGAGAAGTCTTGGGAGCCAATGGATTGATTGGAGTTGATGAAGAGCGCTCCCAAGCTTCTTTGATGATGCTCCTTGGATGTGGAAGTGGGTTGGAGCAATTGGGGATCCTTGAAGGAAAGCGCCGGAGGTTTTCCAAATGATCAAAAAATGTTCCCATGGGCTTCCATCCATTTCCGGGGCTTCCTAGTCCTTTATTTATAGAGGGGGAACCCTCAAATGGCCTTTGGGGGTCTTCGGAGCCGTTGGAGAGGCCTTCGGAGCCTTTGGAAGTCAAGTGGACAAGTCTGGTAAAAGCCCGACGGCTAGTTTGACTGGCTCCACCGGCTGACCGGTACAGTGCCACCGGTTGGCCGGTGCTTGGAAAAAGGAGAGTCCTTCTGCCCAGGCACCACCGGCTAGCCGGTGAGGAGGCCACCGGTTGGCCGGTGCTGAGACAGTAGCAAACTCTTCTGTCTGGGTTCCACCGGCTGGCCGGTGATGGGACACCGGTTGGCCGGTGGTCATCCACCGGTTGGCCGGTGGACTGAAATCAGTCCACTTTTGCATCTGGCTTTCTTGGCCCAATTCCTTGGCAACCTGAAATCGTGCCTATCATCCAAAAACACATAAAACAAGATTAGATAAAAAAGAGAGTTACTGTGATCATGAAAATTAAACCACGAGGGGTACGAGAGGTACAACAACCCAGTATTGAAAGAATGCATGTTTGGCCTTTAAACATAATTCACGGAATTTCGAATGTACTTCTAGTTTTAAAGATAATTGATTTCCTCTAAACAAGTGTTTTGGGTTTTCTCGAGAAATGGGGTTTTGTTTTAAAATTTGTGAAGGCCCGTTTGGCACTTTAATAAAATAAATTGTTTTGGAAAACCAATTCATGGGTGATCTTTTGTGTGTGTTGATTGCGTGAGCTGTATGTGATTTTTGTGCATTGTGACTGATTGTTTTGCATTGTTTATTCACCACACTTTTATTATATGTGTTGACATGGGAACCTGGCATAGTGAGTGAGTCTTCTGAGAATGATTGCTGCACAAGTTTAGACCACGCACTAGCTAGTGGCTCCATAGCAGGGGAATACTGAGTTATTGCTGTTATGGGGATTGGGTTCCTTGGTTCGGCCATGCAAGGCTATGCTGGGTAGTAGTATGGCCGTTATGACATCCTCGAGTTTGGGAATGCCTTTTGGATGAGTCAGATGTATAGTATGTTTTGTATTGTTCAAGATCTCCTAGGTTTTACCCATGTTTCATTTAGTGTTCATTTGTGTGTGTCACATGGTTGAGAAGTCTAGTTCGGTTACTGGCTCGTGTGTGCCATTTTTTTTCTATTTCCCTTATCGTGTGTCGTGTGGTATGAGTAGTTTTCCTTTTTGGATAATAACTAATGTTTTGTTTACTGATTGTTTGCAAAAATGTTTTAAAATGCAATGCACCTGTTCCTTTCAAACATTAAAAATTGTTTTTAAAATTTTAAATGGAAATAGGCTAATAATTATTTAGAAATGAAAGTGTGTGTAAAAACCCATATTTTGTACAATGTATTTCAAACCTGGAATTAATGAATTATTTATTTAATGGTATGTGCATTGGGAATAGAATTAGCTGGGCCTACCTACGGAGTTTTAATTCTCACGCCTATAGTGTTTTCCTGTTTTTAGTTCTATTGTGGGTTGACTTGAGCTTTTCTGCCATGAGCGAGACTTCATTGTGGTGTGGAGAGTGACTCTCGAGGTGGTGAGGAGTTTTGGTCGAGATTAAGTTAGTGTGTCTTGTTGACTGTTCCTTCATTTCAGGGTCATTTATTTTACTTTCCATTCTTCCACTTTTCTGTTTATTTATTTATTTTTAATGCGAAAAAATCGTTCGTTCTTATTAAGCCTTGATGTCCGGCACTAGTTTCCAGCCCATGGGGATCGTGAACACCCCTCGGGCCATGTCGCGGGCCGGCTCGGGTGACCGGTTCAAGGTCGACCCAGGCTGGTTCGTGACAAAATGGTATCAGAGGAGGTTTTCGTTCTTGTTATTTGGGGTGTCAGGTAGATCGGAGATAGGACTGTCAGTACTCGAGTGGTAGGTGTAGGAAGAACGTCATGAACTCTTACTCATTCTGATTCACGGGTAACCAGGGGTAGTCCAGTATTTAAGTATTTGGCTTTGGTTTGTGTGGATGGGGGATGACAATTGGAGTAAACCGGTGCTGTGCGTGGTCTCACATGGAGTAGCGACCCATGTGATGCCTAAGAGTACGGTTTGACACTCCTAGTGGGTGGTGCCTTCCTAGAGCATGGTCTGCTAATCCATGTAGCCAGGTTAGGCATGACCACTAATTCTCCATCCAAGTTCTTTAGGGGTTGCTTCTATCTTTCTTCCCTTGGTGTTAGTTTGACATAATTTTTAGGGTGTGTTTTCCTTTGACCACATTTTTGGAATTTGTTGATTGATTTGTTGAAATCATGTTTCTAAAATAACATTTTGGGTTGTTAGAAATTGAAGTGAGCTATTTTGAAAATATTTTGTTTTCAAAACGGAAGAGCCTTGTTTTGTCCAGTGGTATTCCAAGGGTGCTCGCGTTTGCATATGGTTGTGATTAATGGATAGTTGGTGGATTGTGTGGATGGGTGCCTAGGTGGCACAAAAATGCAATCTACAAGGCATCCGGGAATATCAGTGGTGAATGTTTGATTTTAAAATCTGCATCTTGTTTCTTGAAAACTAGGGTTTTCTCTCAAATGGGATTTTTTGCTTAAATGGTTTTGGAATTGGAAAATTTTTTCGAGTCTGGAGTGGAAGCAATGAGTTCAAAATAGTTATTGGGTTTTGATGTATTATGCTTGGTTTTTTTTTCAAGAGTGTTTTTTTTAAAATTAATTGACGTTTTAAAATGGAATTATTGGATTTGTTTCTGAAATGTGGATGTTTTCTTTGCGATGGGTTTGGATTTGTGGAAGGCTGTTTTGTGTTCCATGTTTGGGATATGCCCCCAAGAAAGGTCCTATGGGTTTCCAGCATGTCTCTCAGTTCTTGGCTCAGCCTAGACTCCCAGTGGAGTGGCGGAGTGGGGTTCTGCTTGATTGTGTCGACTGTTTGTAGATGTCGAGGTCGATTGGATATCATTGAATGCTTTGGGAAAGTCAGGAATGTCTCCGGTTTTGGATGAACTCCAAAATTTGTGTGGGTGCATGTTTTCATGAGTATTTCTAGTAGAGCGGGACTACACTAGAAAATAGTGATCATTCCGTTTTCATTGCAATTCTCAGTTGGTATGTTGATAGAGTGGCCTCGCAGGACACAAGGAGAGGTATGCAGGCTGCTTTTCCAGCAGAAGAAGTTCTAGTCAGAGGTGGTCAATGTATGACTACGAGGCGGTAGATGCTTCATACATCAGGGCCCTAGCCATAGGTCTCGGGTTGACGCTTGCACGCAGTCATAAACTCATCGAGTATGGGATGAGCTTGGTCTGATGTAAGGCCACGGTAATAGGTTGGGGACGACATAAATTCCCTTACTGCAGTATCGTCTCTGATGTTTTCATTTTTGTTGTGAGGGGAATACAGGCCTTATATCCTTGTGCTGGTCTTGAGTTATGGAAGTTACTCTTGGGATTTAATGAGGTTCGCAGAATCCTTCTTGCAACGAGTGTGCTCTGTGACCCTTCTAGTGCTCATATATGATTAAAACACTGCACTCGTTTTGGAGATGCTCATGCCTTGTGAAATTGACGTGCGTCTGTCAAGTTCATCTCTTGGTTAGGGGTTTCCGTTGTCCAAACCCTCTAATGTGGTGGATTATTGGTCAGTATGGGAATCCTCTGTGTGGGTCAGCTCATGTTGGAGGGTTCGTGATGAAGAGTTCAGTTGGTATCGCTCAAAGTAAACTGGGAATTCCCGCGCAGGTGTCGTTGTGTTAGGAAAATTCAAAATGGTGGGGAGACCCACTGCAGGTCTCACCAGCATCTACTCTTGTGTCGGGTTGGTTCAACATAGGGATCATAGTGGGTAAAGCCAGTGTTAGTGGTTTTTTATGGGTTTGTGTGTCACCTTGGATTAGAGAAAAAATGTTTGTCAAGGATCCTAATATGGTGGGGAGACCACCATAGGACGAGCTTGTGGAAAACTTTGTTTTCAGAGTGCACTTGGCAGAGCAACCCATTGTTTTTCCTCCGACTGACCTCGTCCATGATAATTGGTTAGCTCAGATAGTGGGTCGCTTGACGAGTGTTCTTGGAGATCTCGAGCGGTCCCGCTGATCCCTAAGTCAGGGGTCGGGGTGTTCCATGTTGGAGTTCTATTTCAAGGTGAATTCCTTGTTGTTGGTCATTTTTCGTGGTGATTCTGGTTTTTAGATCTTTGATGATTTAGGTCATCGGCATTTTAAATTCTCAGTCTTCGAGCGATTAAGGTTTTTTTTGAAATACATTCTGGTCTTCACAGTCTTTCTTGGGACCTTTGGTTGACCAAGGCTTCTTGGGACTTTCTGTGGGCCGAAAGTGTCATGGTGGGGAGAATTGTCACACACCGACTGACACTTCTTCTAATTTAATTATTTTATGTCGTTCTTTTTATTTTCAGTTTGAACCTGTTCAATTTTTTTAAAAGAACATGAGATATTTTACGAGTGCTCGATAGTAATCGCGACTAGGCGTGCAAACACGCCCGCACACGCGACCGTGAACGCGTCCGCACACGTGACCGCGAATGCGACCGTGCACAGTGTCCAACATAAATTAGTAATGATGTTTTCATTATTTCAGCTAATTTTTTTAACCTAGTCCTTTCTATTTTTTGGGGTTCTTTTTCAAGAACGCGACCATGTTCGACGACCGCGCACGCGACCCTACAACGACCGTGGGCGTGACCCTGCGTGCCGCGACCATGTGCGGTGACCCGGCGTAGTGTCCGTTCTCAATAAATAGTTTTATTATTGTGTTTGATTTTATTGTTTTCATTTTCTTATTAATTTTAAATTTGTTAGAATTTATTAGGATATAAATTTATCCTTATTTTTTTATTTCCTTTTATTGTTTTTCCTCTTTTTCTTTTTTTCTTCTTTTTTTCCTCTTTTTCTTTTTTTTCTTCTTCTCTCCCTTTCTTTATCTCCTATCTCCCGCCGCATGGGCCTCTTATCGCCCCCTCCCGTTTGCGAAGTGCACCTCTCCTAACCCTAACCATGCTCCACTCCTCCTCCCTTCGCCGGACCTCCCTCCACTTCCCCTCTCTGGTAGGCCGCACCGCACACCGCCCTTTTCTCCCTCTCTGACAGTCTTCCGCACACTCACATGGCCGCACCACACTCCTCGTCGGACAGATGCGTTGCCTCTTCTTTTCCCTGGCCGGATACCTGCACAACCCTCTCGGACGAGCCACCCAAATCAACCCAAATACCCTTCTCACTTTGAAGCCGAGCATGCCCCGCCCCTGGCTCCATCTCCTTCTGCTGCCAGTGTTTCTTTCCAGCAATGCAACCAACCTACACCTGCCCTCAAATCCTAACTAGCTCCCTACTTCCCTCGGATGATCCGCTTGTCCAGCGGCACCTCCCCTCAGCCACCTCACTGCCTCTTTCCCCTTCGTACAACCACACCTCCCTCTTTTCCGGCTAATTTTCCAGTGCAGTGCACCTTCGGCGCTCTTCCCCTTTCCCGGTTGTACATTCAAACCATTTTTATTGGTGTGTTTTACATTGATTGTTCTTATCTCAATTCTATTGAGTTGAAATTTGGGTTTTTGTTTCTTGTTTGGTTTAATTTTGGTGTAATTGGTTTTTTGTTTTGATGTTAGAGTTTATTTGAGTTGTTTGCAGAGAATTTGGTGCACGATTGGAGCTTTGCTTTCGAATTTGGGGTTTTCCGTCACCCAGGTAGGTGGTTACCTGTCTAATTGTTATTGAAAAAAATTATTTGAGATCATTAATTTGATTCACATATTATTTAATTAATTATTATTGTGCGAAGTTGGTTTTATTTGATGTTTGATTTTCATTGAAATTGTTTAGTATATTGTTCATATTATAGGGTGTTTTCTGCTATGAACTCTATTAGGGACTTTTAAATTGTGTGGTTACCTTTTTATGTCGTGCAAGTGGTGAGAACTATTTTTCCGATATGGCGTCGGGTGCGTTTGGTCATAAAATTAGTTTTTTCTTGAGTTTAGTGGTTAACGCTAAGCGATTTCTTCTAAATTGCCTTATAAGCTATTATTTTTGGCTTGTTAAATTTTGTGGTTTATGCAATTGTGTCTTTCATATGGTGTATGGGTTTTCCATCAATCCTTTTGGTGGTGTTGGTTACTCTTTAAAACATTATTTGAGTGCGTACAATGTCGGACTGCATTTTGGATTTATAAATAATTTCTTTTGTGTTTGTAATACCATGTGACACTCATTATCTATTGTTTTATAAAATTTTTAAATGGTTTATTATATTATATTAATAGTGTGAAGCATGTATGGAAGGTGGTTTGGTGTAGCGCTAAGGTGCGTCTGGTTTTTAAAGGATGTTTTGAGTGATGTTTTTAGCATTTAAAGTCATGC
Source organism: Viscum album (assembly GCA_963277665.1). Lineage (NCBI taxonomy): Eukaryota > Viridiplantae > Streptophyta > Magnoliopsida > Santalales > Viscaceae > Viscum > Viscum album. Next base: position 493,921,111 of record OY728151.1, on the reverse strand, counting down.
AAAATATTTTGAAAACTGTTTAATAAACTTTCTAGTTTTTTGTTTATCCGTGGAAATGGTCTTTAAATTTTTATTTATAAATTTTTAACATGTTTTATTAAATAATTATTAAGGATAGAAATTTATCTTGTTTTTGTTGGGTAAAGGTTTCCGGTTTTAAATGTCCTGCGGTTGTTGTAGTGTGTCGTCAGTAGAAGTCTGCGACACCGCGGTTATCGGGTTGCGCGTGCTTATGCGCAAATGCGAAGCGAGTCGTGTTGTCACGATCGAGCGGAGAGTTGTGGTAGGTCCCCCAATGCACTTACCTTTAGATTTAGAATTTATTAACTGCTTGATGATTAATTAATTTTAATAAATTGGAAATAATACAATATAATTAATTTTTACATGATTATTTGGTGCGAAAAGAGCCGTTTATTTTATACAGATCAATTGAATCATTTTCTTGATGAGCAGACACCCAGTATAGAAAGAATTCTCATTTGGCCTTTAAACATAATTCACCGAATTTAAAATGTACTTCTACTTTAAAAGATAAGTAATTTCATTTGATCAAGTGTTTTGGGTTTTCTCGAGAAATTGGGTTTTGTTTTAAAATTTGTGAAGGCCCGTTTGGAACCATAATGAAATAAATTGTTTTGGAAAACCCATTCCGGGGTGATATTTTGTGTGCGTTGAGTGTGTGAGTGGTATGTGATATTTGGTCATCAAGACTGATTGTTTGGATTTGTTGATTCACCTCTCTTTTATTATATGTGTTGACATGGGAACCTGGCATAGTGAGTGAATCTTCTGAGAACGATTGTTGCACTAGTTTTGACCACGCACTGGCTAGTGGCCCCATAGTAGGGGAATACTGAGTTATTGCTACTATGGGGATTGGCCCCCTCAGTTAGGCCATGCAGGGCTATGTCGGGTAGCAGTATGGACGTTATGACATCATCGAGTTAGGGCATGCCTTCCAGATGATGCAGATGTATAGTATGTTCTCGATTGTTCATGATCTCATAGGTTTGACCCATTTTAATTTTAGTGTTCATTTGTGTGTGGCACACGGTTGATAAGTCTAGTTCGGTTGCTGGCTCATGTGTGCCTTTTTTTCCATTTCCCTTAGCGTGTGTTGTGTGTTATGAGTAGTTTTCCTTTTTGGATAATAACTAATGTTTGGTTTACTAATTGTTTGCAAAAATGTTTTAAAATGAAATGCACCTGTTCCTTTCAAACATTAAAAATTGTTTTTAAAATTATAAAGACCAATGGACTGATACTTATTTATAAATGAATGTGTGTGTAAAATCCCATATTTTGTACAATGTATTTCAAACTTGGAATTAATGAATTATTTATTTAATGGTAAGTGCATTTGGAATAGAATTAGCTGGGCCTACCTACTGAGTTTTAATACTCACGTCTATAGTTTTTTTTTTCTGTTTTTAGTTCTATTGTGGGTTGACTTGAGCTTGTCCGTCGTGAGCGAGACTTGGTTGTGGTGTGGAGAGTGACTCTCGAGGTCACAAGGAGTTTTGGTCGAGACAAGGTTAGTGTGTCTCATTGGCTGTTCATTCTTTTCAGGGTCATTTATTATACTTTGATTTCTTCCACTTTTCCACTGTTTTATTTATTTTTAATGGGAAAAAATAGTTCCCTTATGTTTATTCATGATGCCCAGCACTAGTTGCCAGCCCATAGGGATAGAGAACCCCCCTCGGGCCATGTCGCGGGCCGGATTGGGTGACCGGTTCAGGGTCGACCCGGGCTGGTTCGTGACACTAACAAGGGAACGACCCAGCGTGGCTTGGCCTGGACGGTGCGGTCGGGCCGGTTTGGCAAGGGAACAAAGAGGTGGGGGATCGAGATACTAGAATGACCAGGGCACCGATCAGGCGTGCAGGTGGCTGGGAGGCTGCCGGGCAGGCCGACAAGGAGCCAGGCAGGGCGCCAGGTGGGCCAGCGGGCGGCCGGGCATGGCGCGGCTGGGCGAGTTGGCTGGGGGCCAGGCAGGGCCCGACTAGGAATTCCGGCTGGCGGCTAGGTAGGGCGTGTCATGACAGGGCATGGGCGGCCGGGTAGGTTGTATCCAGGAGGGATGGTGGCCGGGTAGGGCGCGGTAGGCGGTGTGCGGGCCGTCAGGGTATGGCCGGGGCGAGTTAGAGGTCGGCGATGGTTCGGCCAGCGGAGCCAGCTCGGTCGGTGCCTCGTAATGCCATGGGGGTGGTGCGGTTCATAGAGTTTTATGGAAAGAACTACCTTTGAATGTGCCTTCGTCGCCTTTTATGCTGCTTCATCTCCATGTTGGGGATCATCACAAACAAGAATGGCAGAGGGTTCGAGGCATGTTGGTTTGGCTCGCACCCTCAACGTTTATGGTGGTATCACATGGCTTGTCAAAGAGTAAGAAACATGAAAAATTGATTAACAACCACACAATGATTTATTCCAATCCAAAGAAGATAAAATTAAAATGAAAAATTACAAAAAATTAATCCCCTACCTTTGATCGTTGGTCTTCGACGATGAAGTTGTTGAAAAAAAGGAGTTCGTCATTCATTGCGTCCACCATATACTTACAATCCCGAGCTATGCCGGCTTGTTTACGACGATGTGGAGGGTAGGAAAATTGTGGAAAAAGCTCCACATCGTAAGGATCCAACGAAGTATGTCGAAGTCGCTCCCCGTTGGTGTTCTTCGTTTGTCATTATTTGTTCTTCGTTATGAGATTTTCTCATACGCTTTTGTCTTCCCAAGCTCCACCAATTGAGAAATGCCAACAAAAATTAATTGATTGTCTATTGTTTTATTTATTGGAACAAAATTGAAAATGAAAATTATATTTAATTGGCCCCACCTAATTAATGAATGATTTTTGGCACAAATTAATTAGAGGAGTTGGGACCAATTAATTAAAAGGTGGTCAAGAGGCTCTCCCTCATTAATGAGGGGGAGTTGAGAGGCTTTACTCTCCTCCCATTAATAGGAGGCTTCTCCCCGTGTGGTCCCCATGTCGTAACCTCTCGCGGGAGGTTTGATTTGGGTGGGCCCCATGATCTTAACTTTTCATTGGAGGTTATATTGTGGTGGTCCCACCTCAAACATCCATGAGAATGTTTTAACCATCAAACACCCACATGACATATCAAATAAAAATAAAGTGAATCTCACTTTCTTTTATTATTTTCCATGAAAACCCAAAAAGTATCTTTTAAACATGACCCACTACTATCTAAGTAAAAGTATTCTTAAATGAAAATCGGCACTGTGTGTTCAACGGTGCCCTCAGATTTCAATTCTGAGCACCATTTCAAAATTTTAAAAAACCCGCTCATATGTATACTGAACGTACCTGAACAAAACTTCAAAAAATGATTCCAGGAACACCGGTCCTCAGAATCACATGTTGTCAGTTTTCACGGACTCCTAAAATTACCATGTACTTAAAAACAATCCATGGAATTTTGGGTCTTTACACCACACCTTGTTGGGGTGTGAGTTAGGTTTTTGGTTGGCTGTCTTTCATGCAACTTATGATGATGGGGTCAATATTCAATCCAACATTTTGTTTTTATTACACATGGGATCATCAATTCCATATACTAAAAGAAATTTAAGTATTTTCATAGTAAATTTTTCTAAGGAATACACATATCAAAACAATACTAGAGGATTTTGATGTTATTCTGTTGTTAGTACAATTCATATGAATTTCACTAATGTTCTCTAAATTAAATATCTAATGAAAAATAATTCTATTATCTAATACCTACCATAGTAAACCTTCCCTTAATCACATATAATATCATTTTTTTAACACAATATTCATGAAATAGAATCCATGGATATAACAGATTATTTTTTTATTTGGTTATAAACCTAAATATTGTCTCTTATTCAAAATAACAACATCATTTTATAAGTCTCTACATGGTTATCCTATAAACCATATATCATTTAAATAAATATTATACATGACCAAATAGAATTTTTGTGTGAATTAAAAAATGAATTATTTATTTTTCTAAATATATCTATAGTGTAATATAGTTTAGTTTACAACAGATTAGTTTATATAAAATTTTAACTTTAATATGGTGGTCGAAAAAATTCTTAGCATACTAGACTATATTCCTTTTTAATTTTTGTAAATAGATAGGGGTTCTATAATCCTGTTTTATATTTTTTACAGAAAGCATGATATTAGTAACATGGTTATATCATGTTATGATATGGTGATTAAGTGAGGGTTTCATAAAACAATTTCAATGAAATATTTGGGCCTAAATACCCTATTCCTATTATATTACGCTAGTAAAAAATATATTTCTCCATCACATCTACTATATCACACATAATGATAATTAAGGTTATGATATACCTAATAGATACAAAATTTATGTCTATATTCTTTTCTATGTGGGTTATTTTCATATTAAGTCCTCTCACATGATTTATGAAATTAAAAATATAGTATTGTATTATCAAAATTATAGAGAACTCCCACTTCCATATCCAAACACACTAAAAATCAGAAATCACTTAACTACCTAAGTATATCCCGCTCAATCATATAATGAACAATAATGGGTAGGGGACAAAAATATTCATTGACTACGTAAGCACTAAACAATAGAATCAAAAACCAAATATGACTGTGGTTAATTTTAAATAATGTAATATTAATATTGAGACAAATTTAATACATTAATAAACGATTTATATTTAATGAAACTGAATGAATTTAATCCTTATATTGGTTTTCCCAATATCATACCTATTCAAACAGTGTTTACCCATCAACAGGAAGGTTAACTGCAAAGAAATGGGAAATTGAAAACAATTTAAGATTAAAAAAATGTGAATGAAATTTATTTCTCAAACTGAAATAACTTTGTAGGACAATTGTTCTCTTATGTATATTGTGATCAAAATTATCATATATGTTTAATATTTCTTCTATTGAAATGAGGAACGATGTCTCCAAAATTTCATAGTTTTTAATTATGGTAGTTTTTTTAAATAGTGGATTGAAATGTGATTTAGTATTATATATAATCCATAAAATTCATTCCATGATTTTTGTATGAAATTATATACATATAGTCGTCCATGTGTCTTCCTATGATAGGATTCATCTATAATGATGTGGGATCACTTAGATATGTGAAATGTGTATGTGACTCTTTATTCATGGATGTAGAGGGGTCCTACATAGGTGAAAACTCACATTGACAACTAGTACTCCTATTCATGGATATCTATACAAAAATGGTGGAAACAATTATAAATTTATTTACATTAACATATAAAAAAATACCACACATGAAGGTTTAAAATACATTGATTTCTATGTAACTGAATTTCCCAATGTACATTATTTTTTGTACATAGATGAATATAGTGTTGAATTTTGGTATGTAACTAATGTTCCATTAACATAATCCACTTACATCACGAATTCAACTATGTTTTTGGATTCATGATCTAATTATCCAGTACATATGTGTTCCAAAAATGTTGAATTTTATTCCTTCAACTTCTTTCCATACAAAGAACGTATAATTTAAATAATTGCATGAATTATCACTGTTCCTCTTGATTTACTCATAAAAAAATATAAATACATGAAAATTAATTTTGAAATTAAAATTTTAATATGTATTTTATTATAATTTTTCTATGTCATTAAATAATAAATTAAACTCAATCATTCTTCAATTTGTTATAGAAACTCTATAATATTCCTTTATCATGAGTTTTGTGATAAAAAAATAAGATCTCAATTAAATGTTGTGTTTAAAATATTTGAAGCTCCATTAAATATATATTAACATATTTTTACATTAGTTCCCCTAGAAATAGTTCTTTTAATACAAACATGTTATCATAAAATAGTTATCAAAGATAAATGCACACACATAATAAATGCATGTAATTTTCTTAACAACATTTTTCTCACATTAGAATTTCAACAAAATAATATGTTCTTTACTTTTATTTCAATGTGAATTAAATAAATAATGACAATGATTAACCACTCATATACACTTGTATCTTCCTATTTATAAAATATTTCACTCCTCACTCATGTATTATTTTCATTTCTTGTTTTTCGTATTCCTGGTTCATTCATGATTATCCAAAGGATTTATATATTTTTTCATGTAGGCCGGATGATTCAAGTTATTATACATATCACGGTAACTTAATCAAGAATGTTTGTGGTTACTTTTTTTTAATATTTTAAGGATATACTATTGATGTACATATAGGTGTATTGAATTTCAAATGAACATAAATTCATAATGTTCAGTTTCCAACATGAATGACTTAATTCTGAATATTCTTGTTTACTCACTCAAATCTAATATGTTGAATTATAAAGAAATAATTAACTCCCTATTCATACAAAATCAATACAATAATTTCCATTTGATTATACCTTTTTATGTATATATTTCATGAATATCTAATGAAATATCAATGGGATTTTTTATTTTTATTATTAGGAGTAGCATTCTTCCATTATTTTTTATTTCAATACTCACATTATAAACATTAGTATCAACCATACCATCCTCACGTCTCCATAATATCTTAATACAATGTCTTCGTTATTTTCAAATCTATATTTCATATAAAATTCAAATAATTTCTAAAATAGATGGAATTTTTACCTAAAATATTGGTCAGACTTTTATTTATATCCTGAATGATTTTAATATCATTTTCCACACATTCCATCATATTTTACCCAATTAATTATAAAATATATTTTTAATGATATTTAATAATACATTAAAATAGAATATATAAAAAATATTTACACCAATTTTTCATTCTTCCCACACACATGAATTAAATATAAATAAATTAACAAATTCTATCAAATAAAGGACTAATATAATTTCCTTTCAATGATTCTATATAATAATGAAAATTGTGGATTATTGAGGATATATGGGGTAAATTTAATGGTATGATTGTGAATAGATATTAATTCAAAAGGTTATATTATGTCAAATGAATTCGTAAATACTATAAATAATAATTTCATCAAATGATCCAATATTTTCATTATATGAGTCGATAAATATATTTCATTCATGTTTTCTAGGTTCTCTTATGAAAGAGGGTAATATAAAAAATATTTTCTAAAAGTATTTGGATCCTATCAGTTAAGTTTACAAATAATTATAGAAGTATGTAATGACATATGTTTCACAAATGGGTACATTTGTTTTGAATTTACAATATAAATAATTTGGAAAACTATCAAATCAACATTCATCAAATGTTAGTATATTTTATGTATAAATTTAAAAACATTGGTATATATTTATTTATTTTAATTGGTATTTTTATTAAACTCTCAGGATTTTAAATTTTAAAAAATAGATTAAAAAATCAATTTAGTTTAAAATATATATATTATTTGGAAATAAATATTGATATGTACTAAACTGATGATCCTAAAATATGATGTTCTACCTTATATATAACTATTATAGTTTCTAAGATGCATTTATATTTACATATCATGAAATTGCATATTTAATGAAACCACAATAATCTTTAAAAATTAAATAATAAAAAAACCTAGTGGATTTTATTAAAAATATGTTTGAGGTGTTTGATATAGACAGCTGTTTCATGGAGTTGGTTACAATATTTATTTATTAGAATTTCACCATTGACTATTATTGCGGTTTATTCTCTATTTTCTAAATAAAAACCAAATTAAACATGAATACTTTATTATACATAAAGATACTATCACTTATTTAACAAATGTTCCCTGATTCTCCATTAACATGGGGGTTTGTAATAACATTTGATCACTATGGTAAATGAATTTAGGTTGAATATAATTGTCATTATCCATTATTATTTATTTTATGTAAATAATTTATTTATCAAAATATTATCATCTAATATATTCTTGATCTTTTATAAATTTTAAATTATATTTTTTACAAACAAAAATTTCCTTATTTATCTTTGTTATATCATTATAGGTTTTTTGTTCAAATTCTACTAGAAGGAGATAGATGTTTCCAAAAATTAATCAATAGCTGCACATTCCAATAGATTTCATATGATCCATCTAGATGGGCCATGTGGTATCTTTCAACACCTTTCTCTAATACCTTATATCTTGAAATTTGTTCTTTTATATAAATACTCTAATTTCAATACAATACACTTAATGTTGTCAATTTTTTTGGATGGCAGGTTGTAGATATCAAGTGTTGTACTCCTTACATCCTTAATAATTCCCCTATTTTATAAATACTAATTTCTATCCCTTAATTTTTAATATTGGATACATGTAATAAAAAACTATAAATAATGATATCTTTATCAAATCACCCATCAAAATTAGAAATATCAGTTTTGGGTTTCTATTACATCCATTAATCAATAATTTTCTCACAAAAAAATTATATGAATATCCAAATGGAAGTTTTCATGTTATAATAAAATATCATCACAAGACATTATTAATTCAAAAAATATTTTGTGTATTTGGCGTATTTCTCCACATAATGAAATAATTATAGAAAATATAAATTTCTCACATGTATTAGAAATTTTATGTTCATATTTGAAAACATTTTGCTACAAATTTGTAGATTCAATTAATTTTTTTGTCACCCAACGAGGCCTAAAGATTCACTGGAATTCCAAAATTTGAAGAAACACAAAAAAAATCAACATAACAACATAGAAATCATATCCATAACAATTTATAGATTTAAATTTTAAAATGTAATGGATAATCCAAATATATAATCTATATTATTATTTGAGATTTTAGATTTTGGGGGAGTTAATATGAGTTGATTTGTGAGAAGATACAAAATAATTCACTATGTTTACAGAACATGGAACTACTACTAAAAAAATATATTTTCTTTATATAATAATTTTTCTTATTCAATAGATTTTGTTCTTAAATTTATACATTTTAATGTTGGGTATTATTCTAAATTGGTGAATCATTATATTTTCAACTCATTAAGTATCATAAATCCCTATATTCAATAATTGAATATCTAATATCCCCATTATTAATCATAAGTTTTCATTTGTATTTTTAACCAGGTATTTATGTCCTAAATGATCAGAAAATATAGTTAATTTTGTTATAATTAAATAAGATATGAACATATCTAAATAAAAAACACCATCATGGAACTATTTTTATAAAGTGTTGTTTGTGAAAATTTTAGTATCAACTATTTATGATGTGAAATAAGTGACTAGTGTATTTATTTTGATTAATTGGGAATGAATAACCCCCAATAAATAAATTTATGGATAACATTGAAGTTATAATAAATCTTTTCAATTGGGTGGATGAATTAATTGTGTGGTGATTAATTTGTACATAGGTAAATTAATTTCTCATCATGTTCAAAATTGAAATAAAATTTGGATTATGTAAATAATATCATTGAATGTGGTAGATAAATCATAATATAATAATTTATTTTAATTCATTTATATATTTCATGTCCTAAATGTGATCCAACATTCCTTACATATGTTGAGTAAGGAAAATAATTTTTTACAATACTCTTGATTTATATAAATTAATGGCTCGTTGGGAAATTATTTTATTAATGAATATTGACTATTTAACAAACAATATTTTACATTTAAATATTTAGATAAATGTTTATAAAATCCTTATCTTTGAGTATTTTTCCTGTTTTTTCAAATAGTGATCAAAATATTTTCCAAAAACCCAGAATCTATACATGAATACTCTAATCAATTACAAATTATAATTCACAATATTCATTCTATAAAAACTTAAAATGTTAATGGATAACTAAAAAATAAAAAATGAATTAACCAATAACTGATTGTGTTGAACGGGTCAGAAAAATGTTTTATTTTTTTGACATGAGGATTAATTGGTATGTAGAAATAACATGAATATCCATATAGAGAGAAATAAAAATTTTATATCAATTCATACTATCATCTAGTTTATGAGTTGGATAATGAAGTGTTATTTTTTTTGAAATCTATTGTACACTCAAATAATATACTCAAACTATCTAGTTTATATAAATATTCAAATTAATTAATTCATTCTATTCATTTATCATAGTGGTTATGTAATTTTTTAGGGGAACCTAATTGGTGCGAGTAACCCATTGGGATTTTGAAATGGGATAAATGATAACTTCATTTAAATTTATATCTATTTCATTCAATTCCATCTCTATTAAGTTAGAATTTTTCTCTATTGAGAGATTACATATAACATTGAAATGTAAATCAAAAGTTATATATTCTAGTAATAACATATAGATTAATTCTTGGGATATTATCTTATCATTATCCAAATACATTAATTTTTTTTGAAAATATTTAATAAGTATTTCTTCATGTTTTTTATAGAGTGAAATATAAATTATTAATGGTATGTTTTAATAAAATTTTATATAAAAATATATCTCTTCTATGAGAATTGATTTTAATTCTAGATTTGGGGCCTCTTCATGTAATGACCTTATAGTGTGGTTTCTAATTATTATGGAAACAATTAATAAACATATTTAAACATAATGAATTCTTTTTCCTGATAAAAAAAATAGAACCTTGAAATTTTCACGATTTTCCTCTTTATACATGATAAAAAATAGAAATGTTAGAATTATGAATAAGATAATTATGAATTTTAATTTTAATCATAAAAAATTATTATAACATAATATACTAATTTACTAAAAATGAATCTTCATTTATATAATCATTTTTAAGGTGTTATACCTTAAAAATTTATAAGTTATACAAAAGCTGTCTCATGGTTTCAAAAACATAAGTGAACCATGTTGTCTCCATACTCTATTTTGATTATACATTGTTATAAAATGATAATAATTTTTATTATCTTCAGGAATTGTATCCCCATGATAATATGTGAAAATCATTATGATATATCATTATATATGTTGATCACATATTAATAATTTGAAAATAGACATTCCAAGACATTACCAATTATATATTCCCGTACTCTATTTTGAATAATGGTTTTCGAGTTTTTAAATTAAACTATTACATTTTTTTCATCATATCTAGTATTCGTATTGATATGAATTAATAGGGAAGAATTAAATATATTGATTCTCCAAGACAACAAACATCAATTTAAAACTATAAATACACAATTTTATTGTGAATATAATTTTCCATGAAAATCTAAATTTTAGGGTTAAATTAGGTTATATAAATCCTAAGTCATATCTTCCTAATATTTATTGCCGTTCCATTAATTCCACCTCTTATTAGATCTCTAATACCAGAGATACATATTATAAAATTTAATCATATTTAGGGATTCAATAATGGATTAATTTATTTAAACATTTTTTGAAATTTGTTGAATTTGTTTTTGTTAGTATTAAATCTAAATCATATTTGGTTAAATTATCATTTATGGGAATGGGGGTCATGTGGGTTGATAATATTATCCAATTACTTCTTGTAAAGAGGTTTTATTCTTTATAATAGTGTCATGTTTTTTCCTTCTCAATATTTTTTTATTATTTTATATTTCATCTTGACTCATTCCCATAAATTTTGAATATTTATTCTCATCATACACTAGTTTGAGTTTATGATGTTCTACATTTGGTGTTACCGGTTTGGGTTGTTTCTTATAATTTATTTTAACATCACATTCATAGTCTCCATTGTGATAGAAACTATTTTACTAATATGTTTCTCAACATATATATTCTATTCATTATATCATCTTCCATAGATTAATTTTGTAGCTGGTTTGGGTTTCTGTACTTAGTTTGTGGTCAACAACAATTATATTTTCTATAGTGCAAGTTTTTTGAGGGATATGTTTTAGCTATATTAATATGATATCTAAAAGGGTTGGTTCCTTAAAATTCTAATTCTATTAATGGAACAATGGTTTATTTGAGAAATGGTATGGATTTAGAGACTATCTTATATTTTTTTCCAAAACCATGTTAGGAAATGTTTTTCTCTCTACATGCTTTATTTTTTTAATAAAATTTTCTAAAAAACATATAAATGACAATATATAATCATCACATCAACAAACTGTTCATTTTAGTGAATTGGTGATTTGTTTTTAAAACACATGTTAAGTGTTTATTGGTTAAAGAAATGGTTTAGTTCCATCTAGGTTGAAAAGACATGGATTTTATTCCCTATATATTTTTTAATTATATGGGCATAATACGAGTCCTCTAAAATTGATAGTGCAGGATTATGAGGCCTGGTGTTCCTGGAATGAATTTATTATATTTTTTTATTGGGTACATGTAGTAAACGCGCCAGTGGCATTTTGTAACTTTTGAACTGGTGCTCAGAATTGAAATATGAGGATATTGTTGAACTCGCAATGCTGATATTCGCTTAAAGAGACCTTCACCATGACCGCAGTAGGTCGAGGGTGGTAGTTAGTTTTTTAGTTTTTAATGGGAGAAGAAAAAAATAAAATAAATAACATTTTATTTTCCTTTTTGAAACCTCAATTTTGAATATGGAGGTGGGGACCACCAGAGGGTTGTCGGTAAATTAAGTCAGGGAATTAAATCCACTGTTAAACAAATAATATAATCATAACTCTCTTTAATTAATAGGGTTCATTAAATCTAAATTAATGAAACCAAATTTTTATAATGAATTATTTTATTATCTATTATTGAGAGAATTGAGGGTTCTTCATTCGTTGGAGAAAGGGAGAGGAGTCCATTGAAGGAAGATCCTCCAACAACGAAGATCTTCTAATGATGAACCATCCCTACAGAGAACGAGGACGTTGCTCAAGCCCAAATCAGAAATATCTTGTGAGAGCAACGAACGCCGACATAACCATCATAGTCTTCCTCCAAATGACACCTCCAATAGATGATTGAGGTAGGGCTGTGTTTTATGATTATTTTTCGTAGCATCACATTGACTCTATCCTCTTGAACTGTCTTCTATTAGACTAACATAGAGGGTCCAGACCAAATAAACATGGCCCGATCCCTATATATCTATAATGTTTACATGTTATTTGAAGTATATGAGGATGGTGGTGGATAAACCCCGCCACCAAAGGAGACCGTGACCTGTCGGTCGCAGATAAGAAAGGTGGCGGTTGACACCCGACCGACTGCCTGGAATCGGGGCAGCGTGTCTGCACAGTCTGTAGTAAAGAAGGCTATGGCCAGTCGGCCACGATGGTGGGAGGACAGTGGCCGTCATCTGGCCAGTCTCCTTGTGGTAGGAAAGCATGTGTCCATGGCATCGGTTGATCAAGAGGTCACGACCCGTTGACCATAGAGATGGGAGGACAACAGACAGCCTCCGGCAAGCCACGTGGAGGTAGATCAGAATGCATCTGTGCTGTTTCTTGAGCAGTAGGTTGTGACCCATCAGCCGCACCACCATAGCTCGAGACAGCAGTTTCTTGGTTGCGGTGGGGGTCAGAGGGCAGCTGACATCCGAACAGCTGTGGATGGCCAGTGACACCGTTATGGTGTTGGGAGGATAACCAGCAAGGAATCCAGCTGGCCGCATTACACCAAGCGGGACCCCTTCGACGGGTCCTGCGTGCCTAGAAGGGTGAACCGAACGGTCCAAAGGGCCATTTTGGTGACCCAGGGGAGCACCTCCCCTCCCTGGTGTCAGATTGGGTGGACCCCACCACTACAGACCACCCACCTGAGCGGGCTGCACTGCAGCGGGTCGCGTCCAGCGGGACACGCCATAGCAGGTTGCGCCTAGTGGGTCGCACCACATTGGGCCCCGCTAGGTGGACCGCTCCCAAGGCAGGTCAGACCGTGGCCCTATGGGCTGGCATGCCACGACCCATCCCATTTGGGACAGACCCGGACATGTTCTGGTCAACCCGAACCGGGTCAGGCTGGGTCAGTCTAACCAAGTTGGACCGGACCTTGGTGCATCTGGACACAGATACACCTTTTTTCCATATCTAGAGAACTAGGGATCTGTAGACGATCCATCTATGGCACTGTGATCAATGGATCTAGATGGACCTTTTTTATACTCCACGTATGTTTTGAATAATTTTGGATTATGGCCTAGTCGGAATGAAGTTGAATCCAACCGAACCTTAGGAATGGAAACACTAATAACTTACAGATCGAGCGTCTGATTGATGCGTCATCTATTGTGCTGGGTCCCTTATGACTTGAAAGAACTATTTGTATAATTTTTCATGGGACATCGTGGCAGTTGATGTATTGACAAATGGATTCAATAGCAGATCCTCTTGAAATAAAGAGTGCCTAGTGCAGGAACACTATTACTGGCTGTACTTAAAGAGTCATCAGATCTTGTGTGGGCCAGTGCTCAGAAATCTTATGTGGGTCAGTGCATACAGATATGGTGTGGATCAGCGCTCATCGATCTTGTGTGGGTAAGTTTATACCGATCCTATGACGGTCAGTGCTCAGTTATCTTGTGTGGGTTATCACATACCGATCCTGTGTGGGTCAGCGCTCAACGATCCTGTGTAGGTCAGCCCATACTGATCCTATGTGTGTCATCTGCAGATACTATGTCGGTCATCTTCAGATCCTCTGTGGGTCATCATCGATCTTGTGTGGGTCAACAGTAGAGCTTCTCGATGAATTAAGATGATCTTGCAATACAACTAATCATCTCTACTTCCGTACATAAGTTATACCTAGTGTAAGATGATTTCTTACCTTCATGATGATGCTTTTTGGGTATTATTCTTTGTAGAGTTTCCTTTTTGTTACATACCTTTGTGGTGTTACCTTCATGGTATTCTTTCCTTCGTGGAATAGTTGAGAATTTTTCAAAAGAGTTTGGCCTTGTGATTCTTCATGAAAGAGATGGGTATAGTTGAAAACATAGGTATATGTATGGACATATATGAAAGAAGGGTTGAATGTTGTTTTCATGGTTTTTGGTTTATCATTTGTGGATTCTGAGAGACCATAAGGGGTCTTGGGGTCTTTAATGAGTATTGTTATACTCACCCCTGCATGTGATACACTCTCACCTTACCGTGTCTTGTGTAGACGATGGGCATCGCTGATCAGGGTCACGCATAACAGGACAAGAGGCTACATGGAGGCAGACCATAGACGAGGCGTACCATAGAAACGACCACTCGAGATTTGTTCCTACCCATCAGGTAAGATCCTTGGTGGGTCTTCACAGGAGATTTTTTTCATCTTTACATATACATTCTAGTTGGGATTGTATTCTGACCCCTTTTACTTATTGTATACACTATTTTTACTATAAAGATTTACTTAGTTCTCATATCTTGATGTGTTCTTGGTTTTTTTAGTTAACAGGTTATAAATTCAATTACTTCTCAGTTTTTGGGATATGCCTTCATGGTGCTAGTCACTGGCCCCTGGTCAATGGAAGGTGGGATGGGGGGTAGTCATAGCATGGGCCCCAGGGGTCGAGTGGTGGAAAATTGGTGTCAGAGAAGTTCAGTTCTAACAAAGAACTAGGACTTTTATTTTTTTTATGAGGCAATAGTTTGAAGTGTGAAGAGTGTGGTTTTCAGTTTGCAGAATACAATATTGATGTGGCGGCAGACATATCCATACACAAGGACCCTAACTTCTGATTTCTGACTCAGTGGCCAAAAACACTAATTGTGTGTATGTTTTTGAAATGTTTTCTTTGTGATCACTTTGAGTCATCTCACCAGGTATAACTTAATGACTGTGGTACAAATGTTTCTTTTCAGGATGCCGCAACGTAGAGAGCTATCGAGAGTTTCAGGTAGATTATGCGATGATAGCTTACATAGCGACGAGGCTTCAGTAGAGGGACCCCTTACAATAGTTGTACCATCAGGTGGTGTATCAGTAACACCACTACCCGTTGGACAACCAATGCAACTTTCCCCAACAGTAGAGGAATCTTGTTGCTTGAGCACATTGCGTGATTTCTAGCACTAGAGGCCCCCCAAGGTTCTGGGGTGAGATGGATCCACATGCGGATGAGGACTGGATGAGGTCCATGGTTATACTTTTCTAAATGGTAGGGACACCAGTTAATCTCATGGCAATCTTTGCTGCCAGTCTTCTTCAGGCAGCTACGAGAAGATGGTGGAGCTTGATTCTCAAGGTTCATGATGAGGTGAGTCTCATCAAGGTATAATTCTAAAGCCTTTTTGTGGAAGAGTTCACCCAGTGACTTTATGCTCAATGCGTATAAATGAGCTTCTCCACTTGCAGTATGGTAGCATGATTGTGGCTCAATATTCAGCGAGGTTCACCGACATCTCGCGCTACTCTACTGACATGGAATAGGACCCTCTCTTCTAGCCCCAGACCTTCAAGCATGGGATCAGATAAGATATTATATCTTCGATGATTTCTCTCAGCATCTCGACTTAAGAGGGGGTATTAGAGAGAGCACTCTTAGTCGAGAGCTTCCTTGCTGAGCAGTCACCGGCTGCGAGACCGACCACCGGACGCTATGTATCACCCTAAACACTTCATGGTATTTTCTTATTAAATACATTCTATTTATAGCCTATATTTTAGGAATCACTGAGCATATATAGAAATAAACATGGTTACTTATAGGAGATATCCATAATCCATCCTTTAAACATAAATTTTCCAACTCTTATATTTGAATTTTAAAAATATGACCTACACAGTTGTGTTCATGATGATATTTTGAGTCTTATAGAATTAACTTAATTTTCGGTTAATAGAAAAATTTACATATGATTAGAAACCTACACTTATGAATACTTAATTACCCTTATGAATAGTAATATTACTCTTATTAATGGTATCCATTCCCTTGAAGGAATAAATGAATTTTGGCACCATAAAAATGAAGATGAATTTTTAAAGTGTTTATATTTCTCGATTAAATATTTATTTTAATTAAATATTTAATTAATTATATATATAATTATTTTTGAAAAATGGAATTCATTTTTGGATTCTACATGTTGAAAAATGGTTAGGGTGAATTATGGAAATTTTTCTAAAGTACTTAATTTTTTGATGAATAGTAAAATGTGATAACTTACGATTGATTATATATAAGGAATTTATTGAGTCATTGATGGAGATCTGATGATTTAAGCCCAATTGCTTCGAATTCACATGCACATATTACTATTCATGGTCATTGAATACTCACTATTGGTTTTCTTGAGAGGAAATAATAAATTAATGATTATAATATTAAGAATACTCCTCTCCCCTCCACCATATAAACCACCCCTCACCCACTCTTCCTCCGACACCAATCAAGCTTCAAGACATTCTTAAATTCTGCCAAATAATTTTTCCAAGCCCTCTCCTCACGTATTAGACCTTCTGGTCTCCCTAAATGGCCAAAAACAAATTACTCAAAGAGATTCTCAAGGAGGAGTACACAGGAGATGAACCTTCTGTCTCTTTTCTTTCAATTTCTTTTACAATGATTCATTCTTTTGTTCTCCCTTCTTATCTCCCCTTATCAAAATTCCATGATAATTATAGTACCTTACATGTATTATATTGATATTTTTATAAGGGAATATTTCATCATAATCTATCTTTTCCCACCTTTTATACAATTAATTCAAACACTGTCCGAGATGTGTAAATTTATCACACTCAAGGAAGAGAGGTTTTCAGTTTGCATTACTATCTTCAATACTAATCATGAAACATGTTAAATTGTTTAACCATGTCATAATATATGTATTTTATCTTAATTAATTTTCTATAATCTTGACACATTCATAATAAGGAATAATAATACTAAACAAGTTAATTGTGCAGAAAACTGTAAAGCCAAATCCAGGTGTTTATTTTAACTCATCGAATGAGTCATCCTCATGGAATATAACCACAATCAATTTAAGAACATTTATATCTATTTAATGCCACTAATAATTTATAGTAACAATTCTGGATGTATTAACAACATTTCAAATGAACTTCCATTAATGAATACAAGTAAACAAATAATGAAACCAAGTAAGAAAATGCTTCTAAAACAATAAAATTGAATATCTTATTCCCATCAAAAAGGCCATTAATGAACTTAATAAGGTTATAAAATATTAATTAGATGTTTATGAGTTTCTTGAATTATTAACTAATTAATCTAAATTTGATTATTCATGTTGTTAAGAACAAACAAGAAGAGCTTCGAGTGTAAGGTAAGGGATTGCTTAACTCAATTTACAATCTTTGAGATAAACATCTATTTAATTTGTTAAATTGTTCCAAAAATATGTTTTAATGACCTATGAATATTTGATACAGTATAATAACTTATATTTTGTTGATTTTTATTTGTAACATATAAATATTTCATTGATTCATCATCACTCTAAAGACACAATCCGTGTAAGGGATCCTCTCTCTCAATTTTGTTCAAGAATATCCCCTATGTTGTGCCCTTTTATTTTTAATCACTAATGATGAGTTATGTTTTAAAAACTCCCCCACACTTCCCATGTGACATATAAACAATGTAATCCCACTTTACCTTTCATTAACCCTTCTGAATAACACTAGTTACCATGCCGAAATGTTTGTAAGGGGTTTCCCATCACACTTTCATTTCTGTGCCAATTTCATTGTTGCAACTTATTTATTTTATGTGGGTTATGTGTACTTACATTTGATTTATAATAACATGATTATCTTTATATTAATGTTTTTCAATGATTCATTTGAGGGTTATTAAGCTTTGGTCATATGATTCAACCAATTACATTGTGATAAGAGACTTTGTCTCAACTACTATTTTGTTGTGACTAACTTTGTATGGTGCTCGTAATAATACTTATGTGGTGTACCTACTGCCCATTATAGATCAATTTTCCCATGAAATTATATTTATATTACATATTTATAATCTCAAATCATGGATATTTTTTTTCTAAACCGTATTCCATTTTACATACGGTGTTTATTTCGAATGTTATTTTAATGATGGAAATATTGACGAATTTGTATAATCTACTCTATACGGATATTGAAAAGGCATATTGATATTGTATTGAATCAATTTATTAATAATTATTTGGACATGCTGTGGTGAGTGGGGCCTGATAATGCCCTCGATGCATCGGTAGGTCTAATGAGACAAATCAATTGGTGACAAATCCTTCGAGTTTGTTTCCAAAAATAAAACTGGTTTCTTCCCATATAATTAAAGTGTTTTTACGGTATTATAGATTCATCTTCTAGGTACATGACATCCAAATAATAAGAATTATATTTATTCATTATTTTTTATAATTATTATCCATGAAGCTTCCATTATGAAAACATATATGGATGCAGTTTCATTCTAAGTTTATTAATGGAATTAGTTATTCATTTATTCACAATGGAATATTGATTATGTCAGATTGATTATGATTCACTTATTTTTGTACTCATGTATACTCTATTTTTAACCCTTGAAGAGCCTTTGATCTCACCCCTTTCATTTTATTTACCTTCAACAGGTGATGTAGAGAAGGTCATTTATTGAGTTCAAGTGGATGCGGTTTTTAGGTTTGTTATGTATTGTAGCTTGTAACCATTTTCAATGTAACTTGTGTTGCATTTATGTATCCAGTTTCTTCAATACTACTAAAATGATCATTCCTTGATATTTTCCATTCCTTCTAAACATTCCAATATCATAAGTAATGCACCCACTACATCCTAGAGGGGTCGGTGTTTTACTATTGGTATCAGAGGAAGTTTAGTAGAAAATATGGAAACTATAATAGGAAATGTACAAAAGGAAACAAAGAACTAAGGTAGTATTTAAGGATAAATGTATAATAACTTCCTTGTATTTTGGTAAGAAATAGATTATGAGGATCTTTTAAGAAATATGTTGATGTCTGGATACGAGCAGTTAGAGGCATCTCTATCATAGATGTATCTAGGGGTAAAACCTGAAAACACTACTTTGAGCTAGACTCAAACAGGAACTAGTGTACTACAATGGGCTTTACTGCACTCTTTCTTATGAAACTCCTAGGACATATTCTTAGGATAATTCACAATTTCCTTACAAGCCATTATGAAGGATTTTAATGTAAATTTTTCCTCAGAGAAACCTTGTTTATAAGATTAGCTATGCATAGAATTTTCATCTATGTTGAGTTCTATTATATTTGAGATTCATAAACTAATTTACTGTATCCCATTATTTAGAAATGGAATCTAACAGAAGAAGGGGAAGAAATACTCATGGGCATTGTAGGGATCTCCCTTCTAAACAAGTCAACACAGTCAATTTTGGAGTGGATCAGATCATGACCATATTGGGACCACATACTCAAGTTGTAATAAATAACCAATCCACACATGTGTTGGAGTGGATCATATCATGACCATATTGGGACAACATACTCAAGTTGAGCCATGGAACAAGTCCCTTGAAAAGATATTCATGGCATTAAGATGCAATGAAAATGAAAAGGTAGTACTGGTTGTATGTTGTCTAAAGGGTGACACTGATATATGGTGTTCCTTGATTCAGAATACCAAAGAGGAAGAAGAAATAGATGAAATGGAATGGAGGACTTTTAAGGAAATATTATTTGAAAAATATTTCCCTCATGGGAAATGAACTGAAATGAAGAGGAAATTCAATAGATTAAAACAAAGGGAAGAACAAGGTGTTAAAGAATATAAAGCTACATTTACAAGGATGGCCAGGTATGTCTTAGATTACGTATGTGACTCATCAAAAAAGATTGATCATTTCATTGAAATTCATAACCCAAGTCATGGAAAGGCACTGGTTTCTCAATCATTTTCATCATATGATGAAATTGTATCATGTTCCATCAAAACAGAGAATGAATTTTTTAGATCTGATATTTTTAAATGAAAACAAGATAAGATGTGGTAATCTGGTAAAAATGGTATAGGATAAGCACCAAAGAAGACCAAGGGAACAAATCTATTCCCATAATGTGAGAACTGTGGAAAGAATCATCCCGGGAAATGCTTGAAAGGCATGGGAGCCTCCTATAACTGTGGAGAAAAGGGTCATTGATTAGATAAATGCATTGGGAAGAAACAATTCAATGATATTCAATGATACAGTTGCAGAGAGATGGGTCACTATGCAAATGAGTGTCCTAATATCCAAGGAAACATGCTTCAGAAAAGGCCAATAGAACAAGGGAGAGCATACGAAATTACAATAGCGGAGGTTGAAGTTCTTAATGACGTGGTGGCAGGTACATTAATTGTTTCCTCAAACTTAGCCAACAAATTATAGGATTCTAGATCATCGCATTCGTTTATATCTTTGCAGTTTTCTATGAATATTATATATTTCAAATTTGATTTAATAAAAGTGTTTTTAGTCAAAAATCGTAAGGGATGTATCCTAGAAACAAGTGCTTGTCGATTAGTCCCCCTCCAGACACCAAAATATCATTTAGTTGCAAACCTTATCATCATACCAATGACTAAATTTGATATAATTCTCGGTATGGATTGGATTTCTAATTATGATGTGAATATTTATTGTAAAAATAAAGAAGTTAATTTTTTTTAAATTGGTGTAGAATCCCTTGTCTTTAGGGAAGAAACATCTCCACATGATTCTTATCTAGAACCACTCGTAGTAGCTCTACTAAATGAAATACTTGGAGAGGAAGTTAAACCAATATCTATGGGTGAGGAAATAAATCTTTATATTGAATATGCGCACATAGTGAAATAGAACATTGATGTATTTCCAAAGGATTTACCTGGACATCCTCCAAAGTTAGAAGTTTATTTCTCTATTAATTTAATTCTTGATGCAAGTCCTATATCAAAGACTCCCTATAGAATGTCCAATGTTGAATTATTAGATATAATGAAACAACTAGAGTATTTGAGTGAAAAAAGATTTATCTGACCTAGTGTTTCTCTATGGAGAGTTATGTCCTCTTTGTAAAGAAGAAAGATTGATCTATGAGGCTTCACATTTATTACTGGGAAATCGATGCTATTACAATAAAGAATAATAATCCTCTACCTTGTATTTATGATTTATTTGATCAACATCATGGAGCAAAAAACTTTTTTAAGATTGAACTTCGATCCAGATATCATCAACTGCGTGTGAGGAAGTTAGATATTCCTAAGACTGCATTTCAGAAAAGGTATTTTCATTATGAGTTTATAGTTATACCTTTTGGACTAACAAATGCACCCTCTATGTTCACTTATTTAATGAATAGATTTTTCAAGTAATATCTTGATAACTTTATTGTGGTATTCATCGATGATATCCTCATATACTTAAAATTCTATGAAGACCATGATAATCACTTGTGGTTTATTTTGATAACCCTTGGAAAAAATAAATTATATGGGATGTTTAGCATGTGAAAATTCTTGCTTCAATTAGTTTCATTTCTAGGCCATATTGTCTCTAAGGATGGAATCCTAGTTGATCCTACGAAGACAAAGGCAATCCAAGATTGTCCCACAAAAACAAACATAACTGATGTATGTAGTTTTAATAACTTAGCAGGTTACTATAGGTGTTTTGATAAGAATTTTTCCCTACTACCTAACCCACTAACCAAGTTCACACGTAAAGGAGTTATGTTTGTGTGGACCAAAGAATGTACAATTTTTTTTAAAGAATTGAAAAAAAGATTGTTCAATGCTCCAATTTTGACTCTTCCATTGGGGTGTGATGGATTTGTAATATACATCGATGCATCAATGAATGGATTGGGTTGAATCCTTATGTGAAACGATAAAGTTATTACCTACACATAAAGACATTTGAAGACGCTTGAGAAAAATTATCCAACCCATGATCTTGAGTTAACAACCATAATCAATGCTCTGAAAAATATAGAGTCAATATCTCAATAGAGAGAATGTAAGATTTATACGAACGACAGGATTTTTATATACATTTCAACACAAAATGAACTCAACATAAGGCAAAGAAGATGGCTCGAGTTACTCAATGTTTATGATTAGTTAATACACAACCATCCATGAAAGGAAAATAAGGTGGTAGATGCATTAAGCAAGATAGATCATGGCCTTCTGACTCAAAAGAAGATTAAAAGAGATACTATATTCATGGATATACTAAAGATGTATATGAGAATTGTTAAGGAAGGGTAAACATCTCTCCTCTTTAAAATGATTTCTAAACCATCTTAAATAGAGAAGATAAAAAGATCTCAATCTGATGATGAGAATCTGCATAAGAAGATTACTGCAGATAAGGATGTGAGACTAGCTAACTTTGTATATGAAGAAGGAGTTATGAAATTTGGGATGTGGTTATGTGTTCCATCAGTACCTGAGCTAAGAAAGGAACTATTAGATGATGCAGATAGCTCAAATTTCCTTATACACTCGGGTAGCAACAATATGTATAGAGACCTGAAGAGAAATTTTTGGATTAATAATATGATGTGGGAAATTGCCGGCTATGTGTCACGATGTCTAGTTTGTCAATAGGCAAAGGTAGAGAGACAACATCCTAAAAAAGTGATGCAACCTCTACCTATTTCTATGTGGATGTGGGATAACATTTCGATAAATGTTTTCACCAGACTTCCAAGGACTCTTAGAAAGCACCATACAATATGGGTAATTATTTATCGGCTCACAAAATCAGCATATTTCTTTCATATAAGAGAGGTTTTTCTAGTAGAGTGCTTGGAAAGACATTATATTAATGAAGTTGTAAGAAATAATGGTACACCTCTATTGATTGTGTCCGATCGAGATCCCTGATTTACATGAATATTTTTGGAAAAGTCTCCAGAAGGCTTTGAACACTGAGTTTCATATGAGTACTACCTATCACCTCCAAACAGATGGACAATCTAAAAGAACTATTAAAACTCTTGAAGACATGGTGAGGTCATTCTCTCTTGTCTTTCAAGGTATATGGGATTAATACTTTCCATTGGTTGAATTTTCCTACAACAATAGTTTCTACTCTAGTATTTAAATGGATACATGTGAAGCATTATTTGGAAAGAGATGTAAAACTCCAACATGTTGGGATGAAGTTGGTGAGAGAAAACTTATAGGCCTAGAACTTTTTGAAGAGACCATGACAAAGGTGAATAAAATACATGCCCATATTAAAGCAGCCCAAAGTAGGAAGAAGAGTTATGCAGACAAATAGAGAAAGGACATGGAATTCCAAGTGAGAGATCATGTATTTATGAAAGTATCCCCATGTAAGGGTTTCATATTGTTTGGTAAGAAAGGAAAACTGAGCCCCATGTACATCGGAAAATTAGAAATTCTGTAAATAATCAGAGTTGTAGCTCACCATCTAGGAATGCTGCCAAATCCCCCCAATGTTCATGATGTGTTCCACATGTCATTGTTAAATAAATACATTCCAGACCCAACACATGTACACATATATGATGAAATTGAAATGTAACCTGATTTGTCATTCTGTGAAATGCCTATCGGTATTATTGACTCAAGGTACAATGTATTGACATATTGGATAAATCGCCTTGTAAAGGTTATTTGTAGAAACCAGAATACAGTGGAAGAAACATGGGAACCATAGGATGTTATGAAAAACAATCAAACACATCTTTTTGGTGAGATTCATACATAAAATTTCGAGGATGAAATTTCATAAGGAGGGAATAATGTAGCACCCCAAACACTTCATGGTATGTTTCTATTAAATAAATTCTTGGTATAACCTATATTTCATTAATAACTGAACCTATATGGAAGAAAATATGGTTACTTATAAGAGATATCCATAACCAAGCCATTAAACATAAATTTTCCAACTCTGCGAACTGAATTTTAAAAATCTGACATACACGATTGTGTTCAAGAGGATATTAAGAGTCTGCTAGAATTAACTTATTTTTCAAAGAATAGTAACCTACCCTTATGAATAGTAACCTAACAATATGAATATTAACTTACCCTTGTGAATAGTTATATGACTCTTATGAATTGTATTCAAGCCCGTGAAGGTATAAATTAATTTAGGTACCTTAAAAATGAATATGAATATTTTATGTGTTTATATTTTTCAATTAAATAAATACTTTAATTAAATATTTAATTAATCATATTTAGAAAAATATTTTTTAATAATGGAATTTAATTATGTATTATACATATCGAAAAATTGTTAGGGTGAATTTTTGGTATATTTCTGAAATACTTATATTTTTGATGAATAGTAAAATGCGATAATTTATGATAAATGCTAAATAAAGAATTTATTGAGTCATTGATGATGATCTACTGATGTAAGACCGTTTTTTTGAAGTCACAATCAAATATTACTATTCGTGGTCTTGGAATACTCACTATTGGTTTTCATGAGGGGAAATAATAAATGAATGATTATAATATTAAGAAAACTCCTCTCCCCTCCACAATATAAACCACCCAACCCCCTATTCCTCCCACACCACTAAAGCTTCATGCATTGCCTAAATTTGGCTAGATACTCTTCTAAATCCCTCTACCCATGTCCAAGACCTTCTGGTCCCACCAAAAGGCCAAAAACAAATGCCTTAAATAGATTCTCAAGGAGGAGTACTCAAGAGGTGAACTTTGGTTCTCTTTTCTTTTAATTTATTTTAAAAAGTTACATTCTTTTGTTCTCCCTTCTCAACTCCCCTCTTCCAAATACCATTATAATTCCAATACCTTACATGTACTGTATTTTCATTATGCTAATGTAATATTTCATCATAATCTCACTTTTACCTCCTTTTATACAATAAATGCAAACACCGCCCGATATGTGTAAATTTATCACACTCAAGGAAGACGGGTTTTCAATTTTCATTACTATGTTCAATAATGATCATGAAACATTTTCAATGGTTGAAACAGGTCATAATATATATATTTTAACATTATTAATGTTTTTAATCTTTACACATTCATAATATGGAATAATAATACAAAACATGTTTATTGTTCACAAAACCGCCATGCCAAATCTAGGAGTTTATTTTAAATAATCGAATTAGTCATTCTCATGTTATATAACAAGAATAATTTTAAGAATATTTATCTATTTAATTTTACTAATAATTGTTATTAACAATTCTGGATGTATTAACCACATTTTAAATGAACTTCCATTAATGAATACAAGTAAACAAATCATGAAACCAAGTATGAAAATGATTCTAAAACAATAAAATTGAATCTATTAAACCCATTAAAAAGGCCATTAATGAACTCAATAAGGTTATATCATATCAATTAAATGTTTATGAGGTTCTGGTATTATTAATTAATGTATCTAAATATTATTATTTTGGATGTTAAGAACAAACAAGAACACCTTCGAGAAAAAGGTAAGGGATTTCTTAACTCAATTTTCATTCTTTGAGGTAAACATCTATTTAATTGGATACAATATTCCATGAATATGTCTGAATGAACAATAATTGTTTTATAATATATATCCACTTATATTTTTTGGATTTTATTTGTCACACATAAATATTTCATTGATTCATCATCACTCTAATGACACAATCCTTATAAGGGATCCTCTCTCTCACTTTTTCTCAAGAATCTCCACTATGTTGTGCCCTTTTAATTTTAATTCGTAATGATGGGGTATGTTTTCACACCTCCCCCATACTGCCCTTGTGAGATATAAATAATGGAATACCCCTTTACCTCTCATTAATCCCTCTCAATAAACACTCATTACCATGCTGAAATGTTTGTAAGGGGTTTCTCATCTCACATTCATTTATGTGAGATTTTCATTGTTTGACACTTATTTCTTGTATGTGTTACATGTGAACTGAGATTTCATATATAATAACATGATTTATTTTATATTCATGTGATTAAATGATTCATTTGAGGGTTATTAAGTTCTATTAATATTATTTGACCAATTACATTGTGGTAATAGACTTTGTCTCAACTACTATTTTTTGTGACTAACATTGTATGGTGCACCTAATAATCCTTATGTGGTGAACCTACATCCCATTTGAGATCAATTTTCCTTTGAATTTATATTTATATTAAAAATACAGAATCTCATATCATGGATATGTTTTTTTGTGTAAATCGTTTACCATTTTACATACAGTGTTTATTTGGAAAGTTATTTTAATTATGGATATATTGATGAATCTGAATACTATACTCTATACGGATATTAAAAAAGGAATATTTGTCTTGTATGGAATCAATGTATAAAAAATTCTTGGGATGTGAAGTGGTGAGTGGGCCCTTCTATAGCCCCTTGATACATCGATATGTATCAGGAGACAAATAAGTTGCTGACAAACCCTTCGAGTTTGTTTCAAAAAATCAGACGGGTTTCTTCCCATAGAAATAAACTGTTTTTAAGGTATTATGGTTTCATGTTCAAGATACATGAAGTTAAAATAATAAGCATTTTATTTATTTATTATCAGTTATTATTATTATCCATGATGTTTTCACTATGACAAAATCTATGGATGTAGTTTCATTATCAATTTATTAAAGGCATTAGTTTTTCATTTATTCACCATGCCATATTCTTTATGTCGGATTGATTATGATTCACTTATTATTGGAAAAATGATTATGATATTTTTAACCCTTACTGAGCATTTGATCTCACCCCTTTTTTTACCTTCAACAGGCGATGTAGAGAAGTTCATTTATTGAGTTCATGTGGTTTCAGTTTTTAGTATTATTATGTATTGTATCTTGTAACATTTTTCAATGTAATTTGTTTTACTTCTATGTATCTTGTTTCTTCAAGATTACTAAACTAATTGGTCCTTTGGGATTTTATATTCCTTATAGCCATGCCATAATCTCAAGTAATGCACCAACTCCAGCCTAGAGAGGTTGGGGTGTTACATGCTATATAGCAGATACATCTGCTACTGGTAGTAGATAGATGACACAAAGGTCCCATATGACAAGAACTACAGGTGGATGACCGCTGGATATAGGGTCGGTGTTTGAGGGTTCTCAAGATAATGTTGGAAAGGCAAGGGACATGCATAGTTACTGATGTGGCGGGTAGGGTCACATTGCTCGCAACTGCTCGACCTTCCATAAAGTTGTTCAACAGATGGTCAAAGGACCGCCTGGGTATAAGTGAAGATCCAATAAAGGAGGTATGTAGGCAGGAGGTAGAAATGGAAGAGGAGTAGGCCATGCAATATGTAGAGACCCAAAGCATGATGTACATGGACATTACATTACTTTAGTGGAATACTTAATACATAAAAAAAACAGACACACAAGGATCGTAATAGTTTAGTGCCTTTGGAAACTCAGAATATAATCTTCTAATAGTGGTGAAGATCTTCAACATCTCCCATAAGATCTTCCCCTTTTTGTTTTCATACCTAAATCCTTTCTTTAAATCTGGGGGAAAAGAAAACATATAAAGGGTGAGCTCAAATGAACAGTAAGGGTAAGCATGGATAAAATAAAACAAATCATATACATTTGAAATTCAAAACATGATCATAATATTTAAACATCAGAATCTTGAGCAATGACATAAATCATGGAACTACGTAAGGCATATATTATAAAGAAACATTAATCATGATAACATTTCATGAGAATTAAACATGTAATTGTGGAAAACCATTAAGAACATGATATGAATTCCATAGTGGCCATGTAATTGCTATCAAGACCATCTTAGTGGACAAAGTCCCTTTCTGAATCGAGTTCACTCCTCATTCCAGTCCTGTATTACTGAACCAGTTTAACTTGCCATTCCATCCATGTCTATCTCATGAGATATAAATCTTTACCCAATGCATTAGAGGGATATATAGGTACCACCCATCTCATAATGAAATCATTCTTACTTGTGCCACCAAAAAAACATACATCATTCATAATAACCCAATAAATAAAATGGGTTTCATAAACATCATCCCATCATTACATAATCCATATAAAAGAAATGGATATCATTTCATAATAAGGAATGTGAAACCATGTAAATCATAGAGACATTATACTTGAAACATACACATATGAAATAATTTCATCTTAGATGAAAAATGGTTTTGATAAAACACTTGAAATGAATTCTTGATGAAAATATCCTTTCTTCTTCAAAATCATTTTCTTTTCACAAAATTTCATGAAATTTTAAAAGAATAGGATTTTGTTGAAAATAGTCATGAAATATTTTGGAGTAATCTTCATGTAAATAAGGCTTTATAAAACCGTAAAAATCATTTCATGCCGTATACGTTAAAAAAACATTCTTCTCTTACTTTTGTCAGAAAAGTCAAAAAAGTACCTAGTAGGGTAAATAAAAAAAGATTCCTTCCATACCAAGGGGTAAAAGTCAAAATGGGTAAAAAGGAATTTAAAAATACATGAATAAATTTTTATAAAACATGGACATAGATGATAGAAATAACCCCAGTAAATAATTACGAATAAGCAATCTCGGATAAAAATGAGATTTGAAAAATTATCCCTTACCATAGGTCTGATATACTTCGTACGTATCTGAACCTCCTGTATAATGATTTAAATAATTTCATTGACTTATTATAGAATCATATTAATTGTTATGATATCAAATATGTTTCACTTACGACTTTATATTACCCGTTCTTTTGTAAATTCCATGATAAAGCAGTGTTTTGGGTAAAATCATTTCATTTATCGTATGTGTTTGGACTTGTCATTCTTGATATTATTAATTATATCCTGATTTACATAATTCCAGAATGTAAAATATGATTTATATATAATATATATTCATCATATATATATATATATTATATATCGATAAATGGAATGAAATACATCGTTCATGGAGATGGTAGGCCGTACGTACGCATGAACGATGTTTTCATTTCCTTATTGAATTGAATGAAACTAAATAGATAACATAAATATATATATATATACATATATAAGGCCCTATCCTTAAACCTTACTTAATCTTGAGTTATTACAATATTACACATTGAAGATCTTTTTAGGTTTAGAGTTTTAGAGAATTAGATCATGAAACTTGCATTACATTCCACATTTAAACAAAGTGGTTACATAAAAGACAGTATTCAATCTTCCCATCAACGGAAACATATTGAAAATAAAACATGGATTCTATCTAGACACATCCTTGACACTATCATCACATCTTGTACCTTTCCCTTGACCTGTGAAAAACATTTCAAAAACTTGGGATGAACATAAAAAGATCAGTAAGGGTTATAAAAATATGGAAAGGAAACATGAGTTCATATATACATAAGAATTAAATCATACTTTACCCATAAAACATAGGCACTTTATCATACCTCATCAAACCATGAATAAATCATAGAAATCATAAGACATAAAGGTAACTTGAGTCATTCATAACATTCTTACGTAGGGAGTAACCCTCTTGGTTACGTTTGGAATACCCATCACAGTATATTCCCTAAATCTCTTCGGAGAAACCTTAACGTTTCACTCCTTCGTGTTACCCAATGCATTGGAGAGCTATATCAGGCTCACCCACCCTTAGTTTATCACAGAACCACCCATCTTCATAATAATTCCCAAGAACCTCAACATAATCATATCAAATAAAACATGCATAAAGGAAACATAACATTTCCACCATTCAATCACAAGATATCAACACATTGATATAAAAAAATTATGAAAACCATTTTCAATACCAAAATAAAATAAAAGTAAAACATGGTATTTATTTTTTTAAAAAAAGAAGGTATGTCTTGTAGAGGAATCCAAAACTCAAATAATGGTCACGACGGCGGAGAAGTCGTTGTCACCGCATACGTACGACAAAAACATTCTATTTTGTCATTTAGTAAACGTTTCATATAAAAAATATTCCCTTTTTAATAAATGTAAAAGTTATAGGGGTTTATAAACTGAATAAAAGAAGGTTGTGTATAAAACAAAATATGCCTCAATGAAAGGAGATTGAGACAAAGTCCCATACAAAGATGGTATCCTTAGATTAAGGATAAATCAGTTACATAATTATGTGTGACAAACGAATACACGAAATATAAGTGGGTATTAAGTGTAAAACAATCAGAGGAAATTCACACATAATCATAGAACAACATATTGAAGGTGTACAAGTTTGTCCCAAAGAATCGAAATTGGGTTAAGAAGTTCCCTTGCGATAATTAGACAGCCTAACGGCGTCACATAAAAATTCAGAAAAAGAGTTGATGAGAGATAAAAAGGTTATCTCATCACATGGACATAAAATTTACATCAATAAGGATATAGAAGAAAATATCCCAAAATAATATAATGTGAATTAAAAGACGTAACAAAATAAGTCATTTAAATAGAGGAGGGTGAATGGTTCCCTTACCGACATGAGTATCTTTCGAAACATACGCCCCGTGAAAGAAGGACAATACAACATTTATGTAAATACTCATAAAGGAAAGAATATTACACAATGAGTACAATAATGGTCAGTACATACACCACTCAAAGGAAATTGTGGAAAATGTAGCATAACTCTCACGTGAATAAAAGTGAGATGAAAAATCCATTACGAAAACCCGGCAGCCTAACGGCGCCACATAAAACTTCCAAAAATGGATTGATGAGATCAAATAGGGTATCTCATCACATTACAATAAAATGTACAGAAAGAGGAACATAAAATAACAACCCCCATCATAACAAAGAGGATCTTAAAAGAAGTGACATAAAGGAGAGTACTTAAATGGAAAGAGAGAGGTTAGTTCTCATACGAAAATTCGGCAGCCTAACGGCGCCACTCAAAACATCCAAAATGGATTGATGAGAGAGAATAGGGTCTCTCATCATATGAACATAGAAATTACAGTAAGAGTAATATAAAAGAACATCCCAATAACAAGAAATATGAGCTTAGAAGGAATGACATAAAAGAGTGTACTTAAAAAGAAAGAGAGGAGTAGGATCCCTTACCTCAAGTCCAACTTGTCTTGTTCGTTTCTTTATATTCCTGAATAATAAACATTGGTCAATTAATAATTGCCTAATTACCTCATTTAGAGATTATTATTCAGTTCATATCACATATTATAATGTTATAATAATTGTTTAATAATGTTAGTTCATATCAGACGTTTTTGCTGATGTTTGGTACATGAGTCAAAAATGAACTTGTTTGAAAAAAGATTGCCCGTGTAGTTATAAGTAAATAATTTACAGAATAGTATTAATGATTCAAATATCATATACATCCAGTAAATATTCATTTTATAATATTCCATATCATTTGGAGATAAAAATGAAAAGCACCGTTCATGGAGAGGGTAGGCCGTACGTACGCATGAACGCTACTTTCATTTTTTTCATATTAATGGAATTAAAACAAAATGAGAGAGATATATATATATGTTATAATTACATAATGATATCCATAATTTAGATGTAATATATTACATATATATCCATTATATATATGTACTTATAATATTACATAACATTTTGAGATAAGAAATGAAATGTACCGTTCATGGAGACTTAAGCCGTACGTACGCATGAACGCTACTTCCATTTCTATTTCATATTTAATGGAATTAAAACATAATGATACATAATATTATTGTAATTCCAGTATGGTATCATATATAATATCATTAAATATATCATTTATATGTACCACATATGGTATTAACAAATCAAATCACTTTGAGGGGGCGGTAGTCCACACTTCCTTAAATGAAGATATCGCATTTACCCATAATGGAAACCATAAAGGTATTCCCAAAATGTAAAATACAGAAGCTGAAGGAAAACATAAAAATATTATATATCATATATAAATATAGTGTCATCTTAATGGCCACCTTTGAAGGTGTTAGAAGAATGTTGAACAATCATCGTTTCGGGAGGCAGAAATTCGCCATCCACAGAAACAGTATGTTATTTAACCATTATATGTAGGTGTGTGAAAGTGTAGCTAGAATATTTCTTATAAAAACATCCTAGTATATTTATGACACTGGATTTTCTACAAAAGAAATGAATAAAAAGAGTTTAGGGGGGTTGGAGATGCAAAATAAAACAAAAGGACTCAAGTGAAGACATTACCTTAAAATCGGGTAACTCCCTTTGGTTTGAGCTCAAAGGCTTACTTGGGAAGACTTCTGCCCAAATTGAGGCTTCAAGGAGTAAGAGAGGTAAGTGGAGAGACAAAATGGGCAGAGGTTGGCCGAGCCAAAGGCTTTGGGATTGTTGGTAAGGAGGTAGAGGTGGGGGCCTTTTATAAGAGGAGAGGAGGGGCACTCTTGGAAGCTAAAGAAAAGTTACATAATTTTAAAATGAGTTTCGGATTCAAAAGGTCCCACATTGATGTATTTCTAGAATAAGGTGATAAGGGTTCGAAATACTCCCATACAATAGGTTTTGGACATGATTTGGTCTTAGATATTACATTATCTTTCCATTTTATTTAAATCGTTAAATAATGAGGTCATAGCTTCATCATCTTGATGTCATAAATAATTTAATTTATTTAATGTCTAAAAATTATAAAAAAAAACTATTATGTAGGAAATCATTTTATATTTCCAATGAATATTTATAGTCAAAAATATAATTTGTATAACCCCATGTAAAAATTGTTTTAGTAAAACATTTCATGTTTGTCTGAGTTTTACTTTAACATTAATTAAAAAGATATAATGTCATTTTCCAACCAAAGTGGCTTCATGGGGTCCCCAAGTTTACCCATGGGTTTTCTTGGTCGGAAATGACACATCCAATGAGGTTAGGACATGTGTCATGTTCATTTAATATTATTAAACCATTATTTTTACCTTAAACTACACTAATTACCTCTAATCGTGATTAAAAACTTAATAAGTTACTATTCACCAAAAAATTATTTTTATCCCATTGAACCACATTTTACTTATTAATGACAACCATTTATATCGGATTTTTGAAATTCAAAACACAAAGATGGCCAAATTTCATTTAAACAGAAAAATCAGATTTTATAAGTACCACTTAGTGGTTTCACTATTTATCAAAAATTGAAGGTTTTTCAGAAAAATCCCAAAAATTCACCCTAAGCTATATTTGATATTACAAATTCAAAAATGAAGTATATTTTACAAAATTCAAATCATATAAGTAACATTAATTAATTTAATAATCAATTCCCGCTGTCAGAGCAAATAGCGTGTTTTTATGAAACAATATGTATCAAAAGATTGGCACCAGTTTAAGTCCGATTTCAAAGTGAAATTAATTCCAACGAGCACTATCATATTTAATGGTAAAAATATTTTCTAATTTCACTTAAAAACCAATTAAAATGATAATATAATCATATAAATAAATTATATTAAAAAGAGGTTTTGAATTAAAATACAACATTTTACACTATTCATTAAAAAAATGAACTTTATCGGAAAGATACCAAAAATTTACACAAAGTAAATTTTGATGTCCCAATTCTTAAGAAGAGTTTTATTTGGTACAAAAGGATGTATAAGAGTGAACAAAACTATATTTGATGATGTTTCTCCATCAAAAGGCGATAAGTGAACCTTTAGTGAAAACTAGGGCATATACGCCTAAAATTGAATTCTTTCCGTATTTTATGCCTTTATCTTTTATTGGATAAATGTAAAAACATTTAAAAACATATATAATCATATTTTAGTTATTTCTATCCATTACCTGCCAATACAAAGGCTACATGTTAACTACCATTTAAAATAATACTATTTTATTATTAGAGTGCAACGTAAGATTCCCAAGAAACTCGTTGTTGCGTGTTGGGTACGCCATCGAGCATAGCATCCCCTTTAAAGTCATATTAATATTTTATTCAAAATATGGATAAATATTAAAATGTCATATTCTTTATTTACCTGGGGTGTTACATCCTTCCCCCCTTTTGGGAATTGCGTCCTCGCAATTTTTAAAATTGAGCTTGGAAACATCCCTGAAAGTCCCCAATCGGAACAAGAGTCAGTAAAACAATCACTTTAAAATAAAGGAAGATAAGTACAGAGGTCACCTGAGTTAACCCATACTAGTATTACATGTATGAAAACAGGGACATGGAGGATAAAACATAGGGTCATGTTCTGATGGAGAGTGATAGTTAACATGTCTAGGAGAAAGTTAACCATAAGAAAATCACAAACTTGTGATGGGTTAAACGGTATTCAATTCCCCAGTAGGAAAAGATAATAGACAACATTTTTTGTTTTAAGTTACATTTTATTGAGGAATTTATTCATAAGGAAACATAATCACTTATCATGTTGACTTTCAACTTTTTCTAGATTTCTTAATCAAACTCATATTTTTTCCAAAAGACGAGTATTTAGGAAGACTTGTTCGCATTAAGAGTACTATAATCAACTTCTAGAGAATAAAATAATCCACCAAAGAGAACTACATAATTACCATGTATTTAGGCTTTAACCAAAACCAAAACCAAAAAGGTTAGTACAAGGTCAGATAATCTTGAAAAGGATAACCCTTTAAAAAGAAAATCTATGCTTAATCTCCAAAATTTGTCCAACAAAACCCAAAGTTCAACGAGGACCATCCGATAAACAATTTGTCCATAAAATTCTTCAAAGTAAACCAATATAAGATTGAAACCCAAATATTTGAAGGATTTAGTCACATAGTCTTCCATGTTAAATCGTAACATTTATCTCCAAACAACATCAGTTGCTCCTAAAGTCTCGTATTGAAAAGTAATTAACCTAATCACATATTATCCATGATAGGTTAATAAATTTCCATAGATAACCAAAAATCAGAATACTCTTAATTAATAAAATCATATAACTAAAAATAATCATTCAAACTAACCAGGGACTTCACGTAGTCCGGTGGTAGGCGATAAATACCAGTTGCACATTGGTTGTGGGTTCGATTCCCGTTGCTTTGTCTGACGAGACGGGTTGTCACACGGTCTGCGTGTTGTCTTTTTTCCAAAACTATATAATTCTTAAAACATTCCCCCAAACGAGATAAAATCTTCAAAAATAATCAAAACATATTTTAACCTCAAGTTAATCTCATGCCTTTCATTTTCCATCATATCATATAATAACCCATAATTACCTCAAAAGTAAAGATCATATAAATTCTAATGGTTACCTTTATAATTATTACCTAAACATCCACATTGATTGGTCATCTCGTACATGATGAATTACAGAACATACCAAGGATCAATTGGTTGATCATGACTCCTTGATATTTGGTTTAGAACAACCACAGGGTTCCTCATTGAATCCTCCATTTTATCTAGTATCTTAATCAGAGAACCACCACAGTTTCCTTCAAACCAGTTCTCTCTTTGGTGCCTGCTAGATCCATCCATTCACTAAAAATAGAAATTTCAGTGTGAGTATATCAAAAAAACCATCATGTACTAATGAGGAAGGTAAACACTAAGATATACTTACTCATTCACTTTATCTAAAACTAGGACTCTTTCTGAAATCCTAACCATTATGGTAATGTCACTTATGCTTAAAGATTACCCTAACCTCTAAAGTTATCTAAACCGACCTCTGATACCAACTATAAGGCCCCAGCCTTAAACCTTACTTAATCTTGAGTTATTAGAAGATTACACATTGAAGATCTTTTTAGGTTTAGAGTTTTAGATAATTAGATCATGAAACTTGCATTACATTCCACATTTAAACAAAGTGGTTACATAAAAGACAGTATTCATTCTTCCCATCAACGGAAACATATTGAAAATAAAACATGAATTCTTTCTTGACACATCCTTGACACTATCATCACATCTTGTACCTTTCCCTTGACCTATGAAAAACATTTCAAAAACTTGGTATGAGCATAAAAAGCTCAGTAAGGGTTATAAAAATATGGAAAGGAAACATGAGTTCATATATACATAAGAATGAAATCATACTTTACCCATAAAACATAGGCACTTTAACATACCTCATAAAACAATGAATAAATCATAGAAATCATAAGACATAAAGGTAACTTGAGGCATTCATAACATTCTTACGTAGGGAGTAACCCTCTTGGTTACATTTGGAATACCCATCACAGTATATTCCCTAAATCTCTTCGGAGAAACCTTAACGTTTCACTCCTTCGCGTTACCCAATGCATTGGAGAGCAATATCGGGCTCACCTGCCCTTAGTTTATCATGGAACCACCCATCTTCATAATAATTCCCAAGAACCTCAACAAAATCGTATCAAATAAAACATGCATAAAAGTACATAACATTTCCACCTTTCAATCACAAGATATCAACACATTGATATAAAAAAATTATGAAAACCATTTTAAATACCAAAATAAAAGAAAAGTAAAACATGGTATTAATTTTTTTAAAAAATAAGGTATGGCTTGTAGAGGAAGCCGAAACTCAAATAATGGTCACGGTGGCGAAGAACTCGTTGTCGCCACATACGTACAACAAAAACATTCCCTTTTGTCGTTTAGTAAACATTTCATACAAAAAAGATTCCCTTTTTAATAAACGTAAAAGTCAAAGGGGTTTATACACTGTATAAAAGAAGGTTGTGTATAAAACAAAATATGCCTCAATGAAAGGAGATTGAGACGAAGTCCCATACAAAGATGGTATCCTTGGATTAAGGATAAATCAGTTACATAACTATGTGTGACAAACGAATACATGAAATATAAGTGTGTATTAAGTGTAAAACAATCAGAGGAAATTCACACATAATCATAGAACAACATATTCAAGGTGTACAAGTTTATCCGAAAGAATCAAAATTGGGTTAAGAAGTTCCCTTGTGATAATTAGACAGCCTAACGGCGTCACATCAAAATTCAGAAAAAGAGTTGATGAGAGATAAAAAGGGTATCTCATCACTTGGACATAAAATTTACATCAATAAGGATATAGAAGAACATATCCCAAAATAAAATTATTTTAATTAAAAGACATAAAAAAATAAGTCTTTTAAAAAGAGGAGGGTGAAAGGTTCCCTTACCGACATGGGAATCATTCGAAACATACGCCCCGTGAAAGAAGGACAATACAACGTTGATGTAAATACTCATAAAGGAAAGAATATTACACAATGAGTACAATAATGGTCAGAACATTCAACACTCAAAGAAAATTTCAGCAAATGTAGCATAAATCTCACGAGAATAAAAGTGAGATGAAAAATCCATTACGAAAACTCAGCAGCCTAACGGCGCCACTTAAAACATCCAAAAATGGATTGATGAGATCAAATAGGGTATCTCATCACATTAAAATAAAATTTACAGAAAGAGGAACATAAAATAACAACCCCCATCATAAAAAAGTGGAGCTTAAAAGAAGTGACAAAAAGGAGAGTACTTAAAGGGAAAGAGAGAGGTTAGTTCTCTTACGAAAATTCGGCAGCCTAACGGCGCCACTCAAAACTTTCAAAATGGATTGATGAGAGAGAATAGGGTCTCTCATCAAATGAAAATAAAAATTACAGTAGAGTAATATAAAAGAACATCCCAATAACAAGAAATATGAGATTAAAAGGAATGACATAAAAGAGTGTACTTAAAAAGAAAGAGAGGAGTAGGATCCCTTACCTCAAGTCCAACTTGTCTTGTTCGTTTCTTTATATTCCTGAATAATAAACTTTGGTCAATTAATAATTTCCTAAGTAACTCCTTTAGAGATTATTATTCAGTTCATATCACATATTATAATGTTGTAATAATTGTTTAACAATTTTATTTCATATCAGACGTTTTTGCCGATGTTTGGTACATGAGTCAAAAATGAACTTGTTTGAAAAAAGATTGCCCGTGTAGTTATAAGTAAATAATTTCCAGAATAGTATTAATGATTCAAATATCATATATATCCAGTAAATATTCATTTATACTATTCCATATCATTCTGAAATAAAAACGAAAAGCACCGTTCATGGAGACGGTAGGCCGTACGTACGCATGAACGCTACTTTCATTTTTTGTCATATTAATGGAATTAAAACAAAATGAGAGAGGTATATATATGTTATAATTCAAGAATGATATCCATAATTTAGATGTAATATATTACAAATATATCCATTATATATATGTACTTATAATATTACATAACATTTTGAGATAAGAAATGAAATGTACCGTTCATGGAGACGGTAAGCCGTACGTACGCATGAACGCTACTTCCATTTCTATTTCATATTTAATGGAATTAAAACATAATGATACATAATAGTATTATAATTACAGTATGGTATCATATATAATATCATTAAATATATCCTTTATACTTACCACATATGGTATTAACGAATCAAATCACTTTGAGGGGGCGGTAGTCCGCACTTTTTTAAATGAAGATATCGCATTTACCCATAATGGAAACCATAAAGGTATGCCCAAAATGTAAAATACAGAAGCTTAAGTAAAACATAAACATATTATATATCATATATAAATATAGTGTCATCTTAATGGCCACCTTTGAAGGTGTTAGAAGAATGTTGAACAATCATCATTTCGGGAGGCCGAAATTCACCATCCACAGAAACAGTATGTTCTTTAACCATTATATATAGGTGTGTGAAAGTGTAGCTCGAATCCTTCTTATAAAAACATCCTTTTATATTTATGATACTTTAGTTTTTACAAATGAAATTAATAAAAAGAGTTTAGGGGGGTTGGAGAAGCAAAATAAAACAAAAGGACTCAAGTGAAGACATTACCTTAAAATCGGGTAACTCCCTTTGGTTTGAGCTCAAAGGCTTCCTTGGGAAGACTTCTGCCAAAAGTGAGGCTTCAAGGAGTAAGAGAGGTAAGTGGAGAGACAAAATGGTCAGATTTTGGCCGAGCCAAAGGCTTTGGGAGTGTGGGTAAGGAGGTAGAGGTGGGGGCCTTTTATAAAAGGAGAGGAGGGGCACTCTTGGAAGGTAATGAAAAGTTACATTATTTTAAAATGAGTTTCGGATTCAAAAGGTCCCAAATTGATGTATTTCTAGGATAAGGTGATAAGGGTTCTAAATCCACCCATAAAATATGTTTTGGACATGTTTAGGTCTTAGATATTAAATTATCTTTTCATTTTATTTAAATCATTAAATAATAAGGTCATCGCTGCATCATCATGATGTCATAAATAAT
The DNA here is from genome assembly GCA_963277665.1 of Viscum album. Classification (NCBI taxonomy): domain Eukaryota; kingdom Viridiplantae; phylum Streptophyta; class Magnoliopsida; order Santalales; family Viscaceae; genus Viscum; species Viscum album. Next base: position 493,881,019 of record OY728151.1, on the reverse strand, counting down.
TTAATTTATTTAATGTATAAAAATTATAAAACAAATACTATTATGTAGGAAATCTATTTATATTTCCAATGAATATTTATTGTCAAAAATCTGATATGTATAACCCCATATAAAATTGATTTAGTAAAACATTTCATGTTTGTCTCATTTTTTACTTTAACTTTAAATAAAAAGATATTAATGTCATTTTCCAACCAAAGTGGCTTCATGGGGTCCCCAAGTTTACCCATGGGTTGTCTTGGTCGGCCATGACACATACAATGAGGTTAGGACATGTGTCAAGTTCATTTAATATTATTAAAACATTATTTTTACCTTAAACTACACTAATTACCTCTAATCGTGATTAAAAACTTAATAAGTTACTATTCACCAAAAAAATTATTTTTATCCCATTGAACCACATTCTACTTCTTAATGACAACCATGTATGTCGGAGTTTTGAAATTCAAAACACAAATATGGAAAATTTTCATTTAAATAGAAAATTCAGTTTTTATAAGTACCACTTAGTGGTTTCACTATTCATCAAAAATTGAAGTTTTTCAGAAAAATCCCAAAAATTCACCATAAGAAATATTTGATATTACGAATTAAAAAATGAATTCTATTTTAAAAAATTCAAAACTTTTAAGTCACATTAATTAATTTAATAATTAATTCCCGCTGTCAGAGCAAATAGCGTGTTTTATGAAACAATATGTATCAAAAGATTGACACTAGTTTAAGTCCGATTTCAAAGTGAAATTAATTCCAATGACCACTATCATATTTAATGGTAGAAATATTTTATAATTTAACTTTAAAACCAATTCAAATGATAATCTAATCATATAAATAAATTATATTAAAAAGAGTTTTTGAATTAAAATACAACATTTTACACTATTTATTAAAAAAATGAACTTTATCGGAGAGATACGAAAAATTTACACAAAGTAAATTTTGATGTCACAATTCTTAAGAAGAGTTTTATTTGGTCCAAAAGGATGTATAAGAGTGAACAAAACTATATTTGATGATGGTTCTCCATCAAAAGGTGATAAGTGAACCTTTAGTGAAAACTAGGGCATATACGCCTAAAATTGAATTCTTTCTGTATTTTATGCCTTTATCTTTTATTGGATAAATGTAAAAACATTTAAAAACATATATAATCATATTTTAGTTATTTCTATCCATTCCCTGCCAATACAAAGGCTACATGTTAACTACCGTTTAAAATAATATTATTTTATGATTAGAGTGCAATGTAAGATTCCCAAGAAACTCGTTGTTGCGTGTTGGGTACTCCATCGAGCATAGCGTCCCCTTTAAAGTCATATTAATATTTTATTCACAAATATGGATAAATATTAAAATGTCATATTCTTTATTTACCTGGGTTGTTACAACATAAATAATGTAGAATTATTATTTCATATATTTCATTATTATTCATTATATAAACTTTATGATCTTTCATTTATGGTTAACATGAAGAATTAATCTCATCGTGTCGTGGAGACGGTAGTCCGTACGTACGCACGAGCGATGATATCATTCCCATAATTATTGAATAGAATTGGAGTGGATGGTATAATATATCAGAATCAGTATGATGTTATTTTAACCATATATGGTTATTATTTACACCATTATACCCATCCATGTAATGTGTTGGTGGAAAAATAGATTTCACCACGGCGTGGAGACGGTATTCCGTATGTATGCACGCGTGGTGATTTCATTTTCCGTAGGATGGATAGATGGTGAAATAGGGTTGTTTTATACTTATAATAACATATAAGTATATTATTTATACTGATGTTATTACTTAATAATGAAACAACTAAAGAAGAATAAGTGGAAGAAGAAATAGAGGTGAAAGAATCGGTAACGGACATTACCTCTTCTTTGAAGCGCCTCTTTGAGACCTCCTCTTAGGGCACTAAAATTGGTCATTGGTGAATACTGGAACCTCTAGGATGTTTCTATGGAAGTGGAGAATATAATTTGGCATGGTTTGGCCGAGCTTGAAGGCTTAAAGTGTTGTGAGTAAGAGAGGGAGGAGGTGCCCTTTTATAATGGAGGAGAGGGTCACCTTTGGAAGAACTAAAAATATTATTTTATTATAAAGTCATATACATTATTTAATAGCTCCAAATTGATTTATTTTGAAGCTAAGGTGGGTATAGGACAAAGTACTCTCATCCAATATAATTTAGACAAGTTTAGGTTCCTATTTTATCCTTATCATTTAGATTTAACTTTAAGTTAAATAATTTTACTTTTATCGTGTCTTCTTGTTTTCTTACACTATAAGGTTATTAAACATACTATAACAAGCCAAACGAACCCAAAGTGGTTAATTATTAATATATATATATGCTTATATAAGTCATTTGTTCAAAGCATAGATTTTTAGGAATAAAATAACAATTAATAATATAATATTTGTTTTAAAAACTATTTTATGTCAATTTTGACGCTATTTGGTACATGATTTTTTTGAAAATCATAATAGCATTATTAGTTCAAAAACAGTTACTTAAATCAATAATAACATGTCATATTAATCTATAAAATTATTTTAATTCATAAAAAGTTCAAAATTACATTTATTTGGGTATTAATAACATCAATTATGTCAATAGTTTATTAATAAGACAATTTCTACATCATCTTTGTGTCATAACTAAATTCAATTATTTAATTTCTAAAAAATATAAATAAAATAAAATTATGTAGGAAATATTTTTATCTTTCTAATAATTATTTATAGTTGAATTTATCTTATGTATAACCCTATATTAAAAATGATTTACTTATTAAAAATTAATTTCAACTATTTTGACCCTTCTTTAAATAAATTTATATTAAATGTCCTAATCTAATCCAAGTGGTCATAAATGGTCATATTTTATTCCTAAGGTTTCTTTGGTCTAATTAAACTTATCCAATAGAATTAGGACATGTGTTAGGGTAATAATAATATCATTTTTACCCTTAATTATCCTATTTACATTTAACCGTGGTAAATAAAAGTAAAAAGTTACTATTCACCAAAAATTATTTTCATCTCATTGAACCAAATTTTAGTCATTTATATTAAATTTGTCTCTCAGATTTTTGAAATTCAATTTACAGAAGTGGTAAAATTTAATTTAAATTAAAAAAATTCAGTTTTTTGACTACCACTAAGTGGTTTCACTATTCATAAAAAATTGAGGTTTTTCAGAAAAATACCAAAAATTATGCCTAAGAATTATTTGATTTTCCAAATTCAAAATTGATGTCTATTTTTCCAAATTCATAACATATGAGGGTCATTAATTAATTTTAAATTTAATTCCCATTATCAAAACCAATAGCGTGTTTTTAAAAAACAAAAACAATCAAAAGATTGATACTTGTTTATATCCAATTTCAAAGTGAAATTAATTCCAATGAACAACATTGGGTTAAATGGTAAAAATATATTCTAATTAAACTTTAAACGCAATTAAGAAGATAATATAATCATATAAATTATTGCGATGAAAAAAAATTGTTTTTAATTAAAATATAGCATGTTTTTACTATTCATTAAAATATGAAAGTTATCAGAATAATATGAAAAATTTATTGAAAGTGAATTTTTATATCTTGATTTCAAATAAGAATTTTATTTTTTCGAATTGAACTTATGGAGAAGTCAAAAGAAATATTTAATGTGGGTGTGCCATCAAAAGGCAGCAAAACTATTTTTTTAAAATTACTAATTTTACTCGAAAAATTGTTTTTTTTCTCATACCATGTTCTAGAAAATGTGTAAAATGAATAATAATATTATAAAATTCCAAATGTAGTTGATACTATTCATAACGGGTAGTTCATATAACATATCGTTGTTTTGTGAAACTCAGTATTGCGTACAACACACGCTATCATGGAATGTCGTGATTGCGTGTAATGGAAGCCAAGTCAGGGATGCGTGTTGTGAAAGATCCTATTGGGGTATCATACAACACAAGACATTAATGAAATTAAAAATAATTCTTTTCACAAAATCTCGGGATGTTACATTCTACCCCTCTAAAAATGAATTTCGCCCTTGAAATTCTCCAGGGTTATAAATGGTTTACTACTCAAAATATTTTTTAATAGAAACCCACATCGTAAAAAGGAATACCAAAACTTGGCTTTAAAAAATAAAGTATTAAATGTAATTGTTACTCAAATTAACTCATCACTAGGTTTCCACGTAGGAGAACATAGGTGAAAATATGGATGTGGAAGAAAAATATAACCACAAGTTCTGAAGGAGAGTGCTTGAGAACATGGCTATGAAAAATCCATCAATCACAAAGCCATAGATTTGTGATGATCTAAGGTACCATCTGATTCATCGGAAATAAGGGCACTAGGACAACATTTTTGGTTTTCAAGATCATTTCCTTAAAGTTGATGAAATTTGAATTAGAAGAAATACTTTCGTGATTTTGGTACAATCTCACTGTTGGTCGTTATTTGGAAAATTTCTACTTCATCTCTTAAAGAAATGAAGTTGAATTTGTAATTCATGAAGTGTTAGCAGATCATGTGATAGAATGATGGGTCATTCCATCTGTCTCAAACAAAAGGTTATAAAAGTTATCAAAAATACCTAAGTCCATCTATAGTGAGATTAATCATATATGGTTCCTAAAATGGACTTATTGTAACATCCCAAGTAAGTAATGAATAATAGATATTTTTATCTATGTTAATTAATGATTAAGATAGTGTTATAGAGGCTTAAAATGAAAATAAATACAATCTTATGCATGGAACACACTAGTATTCTTAAAAGATTGTTTTAGTGCCTTTTGATGGAAAACAATTTTTGAATCTATATTTTGACAATTTTATAAACTATGTTTGTCAAAATAAACTTATTCTTTATGATTGGGACATCAAAATTTACCTTGTCTGAATTTTTGGTATTTTTCTGACAATGTTCATTTTTTAATGAATAGTGAAAAATACTGCATTTTACATCAAAACTGCTTTTTAATATAATTTATTTATATTATTAGATTATGTTTTGAATTGGTTTTGAAGTGAAATTAGAATATATTTTTACCATTTTATCCAATGGTGGTCATTGGAATCAATTTCACTTTGAAATTAGACTTAAACTGGTGTCAATCTTTTGATACTTATTGTTTTGTAAAAACACGCTATTTGCTCTGGCAGCGGGAATTAATTATTAAATTAATTAATGTGACTTATATGATTTGAATTTTGTAAAATAGACTTCATTTTTGAATTCGGAATATCAAATATATCTTAGGGTGAATTTTTGGTAATTTTCTGAAAAACTTCAATTTTTGATGAATAGTGAAACCACTAAGTGGTAATCAAGCAAACTGATTTTTCAGTTAAATGAAAGTTTACCACTAATGTGTATTGAATTTTAAAAATCCGACATACATGGTTGTAATTAAGAAGTAAAATGTGGTTCAATGAGATTATAATAATTTTTGGTGAATAGTAACTTATTAAGTTCTTAATCGCGGTTAGTGGTAATTAGGGTAGTTTAAGGTATAAATAATGCTTTAATAATAGGAAATGACCTAGACACATGTCCCAACCTTATTGGTTGTGTCATGGCCGACCACGACAAGCCATGGGTCAACTTGGGGACCCCATGGAGACATTTTGGTTGGGAAATGACATAAATAACTTTTTATTTAATGTAAAAGTAAAAATGACACAAACATAATATGTTTTACGAAAAAAATTTTTACATGGGGTTATAAAGATAAGATTTTTGATTATAAATAGTCATTGGAAAGATAAAAAGATTTCCTACATCATAGTATTTATTTTATGATTTTTAGACATTAAATAAATTAAATTATTTATGACATATTAATGATGCAGCGATGACATCATTATTTGACGATTTAAATAAAATGGAAAGATAATGTAAAATCTATGAACTAAACATGTCTAAAACTTATTGGATGAGTGGATTTAGAAGCCTTATCACCTTAACCACGAATTATATCAATGTGGGACCTTTTGAAACCGAAACACATTTTCAAATAAAGTAATATTTCTTTACATTCCAAAAGTTCCCCTCCTCTCCTCTTATAAAAGGCCCCCACCTCTACCTCATTTCACACACACCTCAAGACTTTGGCTCGAACAACCCCTGCCAATTTACTCTCTCCACATCCCTCTCCTAATCCTAGAGGATTCCCTTTGGGCAGAATCCTTTAAAAGGAAGCCATTAGGCTCAAATCAAAAGGAGTTACACTTTTAAAGGTAATTCATTCTCTCATGTTCATTTGTTTTATTTTGCTTCTCCAACCCCCTAAACTATTTTTATTTACTTTCTTTGTAACAATACTAGTATCTTCAATATACTAGGATGTTGTTATAAGATTTATTTGAGCTACACTCTAACACAACTACATCAAATGGTTAAAGAACATACGGTTTCCGTGGATGGCGAAATTCTGCCTCCCGAAACGATGATTGTTCAATACTCATTTAACACCTTCAAAGGTGGCCATTATGATGTCACTATTTTTATATATGATATATAATATGTTTATGTTTTCCTTAAGCTTCTGTTTTTTTCATTTTGGGCATACCTTTATGGTTCCCATTATGGGTAAACACGATATCTTCATTTTAGGAAGTGCAGACTACCGCCCCCTCAAAGTGATTTGATTCGTTAAATACCATATGTGGGACATATAAAGGATGGAACTATGATATTATATATGATATTATACTGGAATTATAATATACCTTTATATCATTATGATTCCATTTTATAAAATACGAAATAGAAATGAAAGTAGCGTTCATGCGTACGTACGGCTTACCGTCTCCATGAACGGTGCATTTCATTTCTTACCTCTAAATGATTATGTAATATTATAAATGCATGTATTTACTGGACTGAAAATTAAATTTTTATTTCAAAATCACTTTTGAGGAAAAAGTGGAAAACCATAACAACATCAAAGACTTCATGAACAACCATGCCTCTATGGGCCAGGACCATCAAGACCAAATACACTTCAATTCAAGAGAAAGGAAAAGCCCCACCCTAGCAGATAAACAATACAATCAACGTTCACCTTCTCGTCGCTGCTCAGCTAGCTGTCCCATGCAAGAATGCATGGGCCCGGTACCGATGGCAAACGCCATACCCTCTCGATCATCCAAATCCAAATAGCGATTAGAAGGAGAACGCTCCAAGCTCTAAACCTCATCCGGGCCAATCCCTTGCAAGTAAACAGAATGAAATGTCCCATTAATCAAGGACACAGCGGCGAGACCTAACAATTTCAAACCTCACACCAGTGCTGCAACTGTTACACATCTAAAATTCCAGAGTTCATCACGGTCAGAAATTACCACCGGTTCAAATTCAACCAGCACAACCACCGTTTCCACTGCTTCGCGTTGATAAACCCTCAGACAACGCACCAGGAATCAAAATTCATGAACCATACATCCAAAAAACATAACCCAGCCTTCAAACCGGACACTGCCGGCACACGCAGCAGAACCATATTCCCTTCGCAATACCAAGGAATTAATTGCCCATCCAGTAGAAAAACCTCAAACAAACACGAATCCAATAGAAGACCAAATCAAAGCCTGAGTGCCGATGCACGAACGAAGCTCCATGAACCGAAACGACTCCAAAATAAAAAACATTGCGAAAAAGAAAAACAAATATCAGAGAAACATCACCATTCCGCCGGGAGGAAGACCGCAAAAAACCAGATCCCGTCGCCACCGTCCGCATCACTTATGAAGAACGTTGCAACCTTCCACCTCACACACCAGGGGTGAGGCAGCGAAACTAAAGCCGCAGAAGCTGGATCTCGGTCGCGGCCAACATCGCGCCGCCATGAGAGTGTCCAGCCACGATGTAAATCACCGATGAAACCGAGACCACGGAGTCGCCGATGCCGCTGCAACTGAAGTCCACTGCCACAACCTCGCCGAGAACGAAGGAGGGTCGCACCGATCTAGAAGAGGAAGGAGGCGGCGACGAGGGTTAACCTAGCTCGCAGTGCCCCTTACGGGCGCATCTTTTTCAAATGCATGTATTTACTGGATATATATGACATATATGATATCTACATCATGAATACCATTCTGTATATAATGAAACTTTGACCAAATTAACAACATGTAAGTGTAAGAAGTCTATTTTTGACTGAAGAACCAAATACCGACAAAATGAACATTATTAACTTAACTGATTACATGATGTTCATAACATGGTATAAAAGGAATAATGAACTTGAAAAAGATTCATAAGCAAGAATAGATTAACTCAAGTTTATTATTTAGGAGATTAAAGAACGGTCGGGTCAAGTCGGATACGAGGTATGGGACTTCGTCTCAATCTACTTTCATTGAGGCATATTTTTTTTATACACAACTTTCTTTTATACGGTGTATAAACCCCTTTGACTTTTACATTTATTCAAAAGGAATCTTTTTTATACGAAGCGTTTACTAAACGACAGAAGGGAATGTTTTTGTCGTACGTATGCGGCGACAACGACTTCTCCGCCGTCGTGACCGTTATTTGAGTTTCCGCTTCCTCTACAAGCCATACCTTTTTTTTAAAAAATGAAAAAATAAATACCACGTTTTACTTTGGTATTGAAAATGGTTTTCATAATGTTTTTATTATATCAATGTGTTGTATTGATATCTCGTGGTTGAAATGTGGAAATGTTATGTTTCCTTTATGCATGTTTTATGTGATATGATTATGTTATGGTTCATGGGCATTATTATGAAGACGGGTGGTTCCGTGATAAACTAAGGGCGGGTGAGCCCGTTATAGCTCTCCAATGCATTGGGTAATGCGAAGGAGTGAAACGTTAAGGTTTCTCCGAAGAGATTTTAGGGAATATACTGTGATGTGTATTCCAAACGTAACCAAGAGGGTTACTCCCTATGTAAGAATGTTATGAATGCCTCAAGTTACCTTTATGTCTTATGATTTCTATGATTTATTCATGATTTTATGAGGTATGTTAAAGTGCATATGTTTTATGTGTAAAGTATGATTTCATTCTTATGTATATATGTACTCATGTTTCCTTTCCATGTTTTTTTTATAACCCATACTGAGTTTTTATGCTCATCCCAAGTTTTTGAAATGTTATTCACAGGTCAAGGGAAAGGTACATGATAAGATGATAGAGTCAAGGATGTGTCATGAAATAATCCATGTTTTATTTTAAATGTGTTCCATTGATGGGAATGAAGAATACTATCTTTATGTAACCACTTTGTTTATATGTGGAATGTAATGAAAGTTTTATTATCTAATTCTCTAAAACTCTAAACCTGAAAAGATCCTCAATGTGAAATCTTGTAATAACTCAAGATTAAGTATGGTTTAAGGCTGGGGCCTTATAGTTGGTATCAAAGGTCGGTTTAGATAACTTTAGGAGTTATAATTATATTAAATGATTATCCAAATTTTTTTTTGAAATAATATAGCATTTAAAGATTACCATGTTGCTTCATCTAAGACATGTTTGTTCAGAATGGTTTTCCACAGAGGAAACAGGGAAGCAGTGCTAGGAAGTCATACAGAAGGAAATAACCTTCCGAATCAGCATCCAGAAATGGTCGGAATTGGAACTGAACAGTTTGTTGCAGTAATGGCGCAGTTGACTCAAGAGATAAATGGCGGCGGTATCCATGCACGAGATCATCCAGAACAACCGCAGAGGAACATGTTAGTGGTGGAACATTTAATGAGGCAACATCCACCATCATTCAGAGGATCATCTGACCCTGTGCTAGCTGAAGGGTGGATTAAAGCACTGGAGAAGATTTTTGATGTCATGGGGTGTTCAGACAATCAAAAGGTTAGTCTTGCTATTTACCATTTGGAGGGTGAAGCAGATCAGTGGTGGTCTATGGTTAAAAATATCAGGGACGCCGATGATATTGATTCTCTTGACTGGGATGAATTCAAAGTTATGTTTCTTGAGAAGTATTTTCCTAAGGCTATTCGACTTAGGATGGAAAAGCAATTCTTGGAATTGAGGCAAGAGGAAGACTCAGTGGATGCCTATGAAGAAAGGTTCACTCGATTGGAAAGGTATGCTCCAAATTTTATCCGGGACCTTGATAGTAAAATCAATCATTTTTACGCAGGATTAAAGCCAAAGTATCGAAGGGAATTAGCTTCTCGTGAGTTTAAAATTTATGAAAATCTTGTTCGATGTGCTGAGAAGGTGGAAATAGAGTTTGCCGTTGACCAAGTTTTCTATAACAACCAGCAGAAGAAGAGACCGAGGTGGCAGGAGAAAGGTAATAATTCTTCAAAAAAGTCTGATGGTAAGAGAACTAAGTTTCCAGTTTGTGATAAATGTGGCAAAAGGCATGCTGGGGAATGTCTTCTGAATTCTGGGAAGTGCTACCGATGTGGTAATATGGGACATAAGGCTCGTGATTGCACTGAAAAGGATCAAGGTGAAGGTAAGAACAAATTTGATTTACAGTTAGTGAAATGTTATAAGTGCAATGAGATGGGTCACTATGCAAACGAGTGTCCGACAAGGAGCTTGAGTGATGGGAAGCAGTTAGAATACAAGCAGAAAGGGGTGGTGAAATCCTTTGCAACTACTTCAGCAGATGTCAGGCCATCAAATGAAGTTGTATCAGGTACTTTGTTTGTTTTTTCAGTTTATGCCAGTTTGTTGTTTGATTCGGGGTCTACACATTCTTTCATCTCTGAAACCTTTTCTAGTAAAATGGGAATACCATCTCAAGAAATGACTCCTGAAATTTTGGTAAAAACACCTGGGGGAAGTGTCGAGGCAAAAAGAATTTATAAGAATCTTCCTATCCTTATCTGTGGAAAGAACCTACTTGCAAACCTTATTGTTCTACCTCTAGTAGAGTTTGATGTTATCCTGGGTATGGATTGGCTCTCTATTTACCATGATAAGATTGACTGTAGAGCTAAAGAAGTTTCTTTTCAGAAAGACTTTCAGTTTGTTTACAGGAATGAACCCTTACTTTTGATAACATATCAAGAGTCCGAGAAACTTGTAAAAGATGGAAATGAATGTTACCTTGCACACGTCATTGAAAATAAAGGAACTGTTCAGATTAATGATGTGCCAGTCGTAAATGAGTATCCTGATGTTTATCCTGATGAGTTGCCTGGAATAATACCAGATCGAGAAGTTGAGTTTACTGTTGACTTAGTTCCTGATGCTAAGCCAATTTCAAAACCCCCTTATCGAATGGCACAAATTGAACTTTTAGAGTTGAAGGAGCGATTGCAAGATTTATTAGAGAAAGGTTTCATTAGACCTAGCACATCACCATGGGGTGCTCCTGTTTTATTTGTTAAAAAGAAAGATGGTTCTATGAGACTTTGCATTGATTATAGAGCCTTGAATAATATCACTGTTAAGAACAAATATCCTTTGCCTCATATCGATGATTTGTTTGATCATCTCCAGAGAGCTCAGTTTTTTTCAAAGATTGACCTAAGATCGGGGTACCATCAGCTGAAGGTAAAGGAGGCAGATATTCCGAAGACCGCGTTCCGTACGAGATATGGCCATTTTGAATTTGTAGTAATGCCTTTTGGGCTAACCAATGCACCTGCTGTATTCATGGACTTAATGAATATAATTTTCCATGAGTTCTTGGATAAGTTTGTGGTGGTTTTCATTGATGATATTTTGGTGTTTTCTAAAAGTAAAGAGGAGCATGAAAAACATTTAAGGGTTATCTTGCAAACCTTAAAAGAAAAGAAACTGTATGGGAAATTCAGCAAGTGTGAGTTTTGGTTGCAACAAATTTCTTTCCTTGGTCACATTGTTTCTAAAGATGGAATAACTGTTGATCCTGCAAAAATAAAAGTTGTGGAAGAATGGCCAAGACCCACAAATGTAACCGAGATTCGTAGCTTCCTTGGTTTGGCGGGCTATTACCGAAGGTTTGTTAGAAATTTTTCACGGTTATCTAGTCCAATGACTAAGCTAACTCGGAAGGGTGTTAAGTTTATCTGGACAAAAGAATGTGATGATTGTTTTCAGGAATTGAAAAGAAGATTGGTGAATGCTCCAGTTTTGGCACTACCTTCCAGGAATGGTGAGTTTGTTATATACAGTGATGCTTCATTGAAAGGACTTGGTTGCGTCCTAATGAATAATGATCAGGTAATTTCTTATGCTTCACGACAGTTGAAAAATCATGAGGTAAATTACCCTACACATGATTTGGAACTAGCTGCTATTGTTTTTTCTTTAAAAATTTGGAGGCACCATTTGTATGGAGTAAAGTGTGAAATATATACCGATCACAAATGTTTAAAGTATATATTCACTCAGAAAGAGTTAAACATGAGACAAAGGAGGTGGATGGAATTAATCAAGGATTATGATTGTACAATTCATTACCATCCGGGAAAAGCAAATAAAGTGGCTGATGCATTGAGTCGAAAAAGTAATGCTTCATTAAAAATGTTGCGTTTGGAACGTGATCCTTTGGTTAAGGATTTGATGAACTTTGGCATAGTATTTGTTGGTGTAGGAAGTCCTTCTGTTTTGTTTCAGGTATCAGTGAGATCTTCTCTATCAGATAGAATCAAGAAAGCACAGAAGCAAGACAGTGAGTTGCAGAAAAAGGTAGAGCTGGTTCAGAAAGGTAAGTTGCCTGAATTCAACATTGATAATGATTGCGTTTTGAGATTTGGGAAGAGATTGTGTGTGCCTTGTGATTCACAGTTGAAGAGAGATTTGTTATGTGAAGCTCATAGTTCTCCGTTTTCAGTTCATCCGGGCAGTACTAAGATGTATAGAGATCTGCGGGAGTATTACTGGTGGGATGGAATGAAAAGAGATATTGCTGATTTTACTGTGAAGTGTTTGACTTGTCACCAGGTTAAAGCAGAGCGGCAGTTACCGAAAGGGATTCTTCATCCTTTACCAGTGCCAGAGTGGAAATGGGATAATATATCCATGGACTTTGTTGTTGGATTACCGAAGACATCTCGAGGTAATAATGCAATCTGGGTTATTGTTGATCGCTTGACCAAATCTGCTCATTTCCTTGCTATACGAGATACTTTCTCTCTTTATCAACTTTCCCGTTTGTATCTTAAAGAGATAGTCAGGTTACATGGAGTTCATCTCTCTATTGTATCGGATCGTGATCCCAGGTTTACTTCTAACTTTTGGAAAGGCCTTCAGTAGTCGTTGGGTACTGAATTAAATTTTAGTACAGCTTTTCATCCTCAATCAGATGGACAGTCAGAACGAACAATTCAGACATTGGAGGATATGCTACGAGCTTGTTCTATGGATTATCAGGGAAGTTGGGACCATCATCTTTCTTTGGTTGAGTTTTCATATAATAACAGTTTTCATTCCAGTATACAGATGGCGCCATTTCAGGCATTATATGGGAAGCGGTGTCGAACTCCAGCTTTCTGGGATGAAGTGGGTGAAAGGAAGTTGATGGGACCGGAATTGGTAGAAGAGATGGCAGAAAAAGTTCAGCTGATTCAGAAACACATGAGAACAGCTCAGAGCAGGCAGAAGAGTTATGCGGATAACCGGAGGAAGGATCTATCTTTCGAGGTAGGTGATCATGTTTTTCTCAAGGTTTCTCCTTGGAAAAGTGTGATGAGATTTGGTAAGAAAGGAAAGTTGAGTCCAAGTTTCATTAGACCATACGAAATTCTGGAGAGAGTTGGATCAGTTGCATACCGAGTGGCTTTACCTCCGATTTTATCTCAGGTACACAATGTTTTTCACGTTTCGATGTTGAGAAAGTATATGCCAGATCCATCTCATGTTTTGAGTCCAGAGGTAGTTCAGCTGGAAGAGAAACTATCTTACGAGGAACAACCGGTCCAGATTCTTGACCACAGGGAGCAGGTGTTACGGAATAAGGTGATTCACCAGGTAAAGGTTTTGTGGAAAAAACCACATGATTGAAGAGGCAACATGGGAATCTGAAAATGCAATGAGGGATAAGTACCCCCATTTATTCGATAAGTAAATAAATTGCGGGGACACAATTTTCTAAAGGGGGGAAGGATGTAACATCCCATGTAAGTAATGAATAATAGATATTTTTATCTATGTTTATTAATGATTAAGATAGTGTTATAGAGGCTTAAAATGAAAATAAATACAATCTTATGCATGGAATACACTAATATTCTTAAAAGATTGTTTTAGTGCCTTTTGATGGAAAACAATTTTTGAATCTATATTTTGACAATTTTATAAACTATGTTTGTCAAAATAAACTTATTCTTTATGATTGGGACATCAAAATTTACCTTGTCTGAATTTTTGGTATTTTTCTGACAATGTTCATTTTTTAATGAATAGTGAAAAATACTGCATTTTACATCAAAACTGCTTTTTAATATAATTTATTTATATGATTAGATTATGTTTTGAATTGGTTTTGAAGTGAAATTAGAATATATTTTTACCATTTTATCCAATGGTGGTCATTGGAATCAATTTCACTTTGAAATTAGACTTAAACTGGTGTCAATCTTTTGATACTTATTGTTTTGTAAAAACACGCTATTTGCTCTGGCAGCGGGAATTAATTATTAAATTAATTAATGTGACTTATATGATTTGAATTTTGTAAAATAGACTTCATTTTTGAATTCGGAATATCAAATATATCTTAGGGTGAATTTTTGGTAATTTTCTGAAAAACATCAATTTTTGATGAATAGTGAAACCACTAAGTGGTAATCAAGCAGACTGATTTTTCAGTTAAATGAAAGTTTACCACTAATGTGTATTGAATTTTGAAAATCCGACATACATGGTTGTAATTAAGAAGTAAAATGTGGTTCAATGAGATTATAATAATTTTTGGTGAATAGTAACTTATTAAGTTCTTAATCGCAATTAGTGGTAATTAGGGTAGTTTAAGGTATAAATAATGCTTTAATAATAGGAAATGACCTAGACACATGTCCCAACCTTATTGGTTGTGTCATGGCCGACCACGACAAGCCATGGGTCAACTTGGGGACCCCATGGAGACATTTTGGTTGGGAAATGACATAAATAACTTTTTATTTAATGTAAAAGTAAAAATGACACAAACATAATATGTTTTACGAAAACAATTTTTACATGGGGTTATAAAGATCGGATTTTTGATTATAAAGAGTCATTGGAAAGATAAAAATATTTCCTACATCATAGTATTTATTTTATGATTTTTAGACATTAAATAAATTAAATTATTTATGACATATTAATGATGCAGCGATGACATCATTATTTGACGATTTAAATAAAATGGAAAGATAATGTAAAATATATGAACTACACATGTCCAAAACTTATTGGATGAGTGGATTTCGAAGCCTTATCACCTTAACCACGAATTATATCAATGTGGGACCTTTTCAAACCGAAACACATTTTCAAATAAAGTAATATTTCCTTACATTCCAAAAGTTCCCCTCCTCTCCTCTTATAAAAGGCCCCCACCTCTACCTCATTTCACACACACCTCAAGACTTTGGCTCGGCCAAACCCTGCCCATTTACTCTCTCCACATCCCTCTCCTAATCCTAGAGGATTCCCTTTGGGAAGAATCCTTTCAAAGGAAGCCTTTAGGCTCAAATCAAAAGGAGTTACACTTTTAAAGGTAATTCATTCTCTCATGTTCATTTGTTTTATTTTGCTTCTCCAACCCCCTAAACTATTTTTATTTACTTTCTTTGTAACAACACCAGTATATTAAATATACTAGGATGTTGTTATAATATTTATTTGAGCTACACTCCCACACAACTACATCAAATGGTTAAAGAACATACGGTTTCCGTGGATGGCGAAATTCTGCCTCCCGAAACGATGATTGTTCAATACTCATTTAACACCTTCAAAGGTGGCCATTACGATGTCACTATTTTTATATATGATATATAATATGTTTATGTTTTCCTTAAGATTCTGTTTTTTTCAATTTGGGCATACCTTTATGGTTCCCATTATGGGTAAACACGATATCTTCATTTTAGGAAGTGCGGACTACCGCCCCCTCAAAGTGATTTGATTCGTTAAATACCATATGTGGGACATATAAAGGATGGAACTATGATATTATATATGATATTATACTGGAATTATAATATACCTTTATATAATTATGATTCCATTCTATAAAATACGAAATAGAAATGAAAGTAGCGTTCATGCGTACGTACGGCTTACCGTCTCCATGAACGGTGCATTTCATTTCTTACTTCTAAATGATTATGTAATATTATAAATGCATGTATGTACTGGATATATATGACATATATGATATCTACATCATGAATACCATTCTGTATATAATGAAACTTTGACCAAATTAACAACATGTAAGTGTAAGAAGTCTATTTTTGACTAAAGAACCAAATACCGACAAAATGAACATTATTAACTTAACTGATTACATGATGTTCATAACATGGTATAAAAGGAATAATGAACTTGAAAAAGATTCATAATCAAGTAGAGATTAACTCAAGTTTATTATTTAGGAGATTAAAGAACGGTTGGGTCAAGTCGGATACGAGGTATGGGACTTCGCCTCAATCTCCTTTCATTGAGGCATATTTTGTTTTATACACAAGTTTCTTTTATATGGTGTATAAACCCCTTTGACTTTTACGTTTATTCAAAAGGAATATTTGTTATACGAAGAGTTTACTAAATGACAAAAGGGAATGTTTTTGTCGTACGTATGCGGCGACAACGACTTCTCCGCCGTCGTGACCGTTATTTGAGTTTCGGCTTCCTCTACAAGCCATACCTTTTTTTAAAAAAACGAAAAAAATAAATACCATGTTTTACTTTGGTATTGAAAATGGTTTTCATAATGTTTTTATTATATCAATGTGTTGTATTGATATCTCTTGATTGAAATGTGGAAATGTTATGTTTCCTTAATCATGTTTTATGTGATATGATTATGTTATGGTTCTTGGGCATTATTATGAAGACGGGTGGTTCCGTGATAAACTAAGGGCGGGTGAGCCCGTTATAGCTCTCCAATGAATTGGGTAACACGAAGGAGTGAAACGTTAAGATTTCTCCGAAGAGATTTTAGGGAATATACTGTGATGTGTATTCCAAACTTAACCAAGAGGGTTACTCCCTATGTAAGAATGTTATGAATGCCTCAAGTTACCTTTATGTCTTATGATTTCTATGATTTATTCATGATTTTATGAGGTATGTTAAAGTGACTATGTTTTATGTGTAAAGTATGATTTTATTCTTATGTATATATGAACTCATGTTTCCTTTCCATGTTTTTTTTATAACCCATACTGAGTTTTTATGCTCATACCACGTTTTTGAAATGTTTTTCACAGGTCAAGGGAAAGGCACATGATAAGATGATAGAGTCGAGGATGTGTCATGAAATAATCCATGTTTTATTTTAAATGTGTTCCATTGATGGGAATTAAGAATACTATCTTTATGTAACCACTTTGTTTATATGTGGAATGTAATGCAAGTTTTATGATCTAATTCTCTAAAACTCTAAACCGGAAAAGATCCTCAACGTGAAATCTTGTAATAACTCAAGATTAAGTATGGTTTAAGGCTGGGGCCTTATACTTATACTTCATATATCATACTACTTAATATAATAAAACTAGTATCTACTAAATAGGGACTTCATGTAGGCCAGTGGTAGGCAATAAAGGCCAGTCTCACTTCGGTTGTGGGTTCGATTCCCACAGCCTTGTCCGACGTGATGGGTTGTCGCCCATCCTGCAGGTTGTCCTTTTTCTCAAACTACATTACTATAACATCCCATCAATAATATCAAAAAAAGTTCTATACTTAAACAATACTAACTTATGTCGAACATAATCCATTCCAATCTTTAGGCTTATCTAAAATACTTCGGTCAAAGATCATAGTATAAAGAAAACGATTACTTGAAATGTCATCAACCAAGCATGTGAATACCATCATTTATCCCCGATATATCTTGTTTCTCATAGTCTAATCATGTGAATACCTTAATCATGTATTCTCTTGAAAAATGTACACCCATTAAACCGTTGTGAAAACACGAATGCTGTCAAAAGTTAACTCTTTCCACATACCAAAATCCAAAAATTCTATATACTCAAACCATGATATAACCTTCTCCTTATATCAGCCATGAGCTCATGAATACAATCAAACATTTAATTTTCTTCTTATCCCTTCATTATGCGCATATCATCTAAATTCCAAAAATATCTGAATAACCATTCATGGTTACTGGTACCATTAATCATACACTTTTAAAACCTAAGGAAAGACAACAGTGTATCAATACTTAGATGTATCTTTATTCCATAGTACCATGAGATTACTTATACAACATTACACTTGATAAACATGTAATCATTCCACTACCTTCTTAAACCATTGACCGAGCTTCAAAAATTCTTTTATCTCACGTATCATTTGTAGTCTCTTCATCATCATCAACATAAATACTACCCATACGACCATACTGATTCTCTTCATGAGACTTTCCCTTAGGGAATTGGTTTGCATAATTCACGTACACTCCACATTTAAAACATTTAACCATTGATCAAGTTGTAGAAATACCATTTTCCTCATCCATGGTTTTAACTGAACGTTTTCTTTTGCGCTTACTAGATTTGTGTACTTCTTTTCCACACCCAAAGCATCTTCCAGTTCCTTTGATACAATCTCCTCGATGCCTCTTCCCACATGATTTACATGAGGGAAATTTAACTTTCTTTCCTCTATTATCATCATGAAACTACATCATTCTCTTATTATCTGAGTCGGGAAATTTACCAAAGTTGAGATTATTGATCATATTATGAGATTGATGATTAGGCAAAATAACGTTGTTTGGACTTCCAAATCCCGTTTAATTTGGTTTCTCATGATGAATATCATTCCATTGTCCGAATCTTCCTCTTTCCAGCCATTTTCTAAAACCCAAAAAGAATAGTGTGAGAGGCAAAAATCATGCTAGGGAAAACAACATAGTAAAGGGGGAGCACCCTCAATATCTAGCATCTTAGGTTAAATTCTAAGATCGTTACCATAGATCTAGGACTATATCATATACGTATACTTATCTGTAGGGATATCCCTAGACATACCTTAGAAATATCTCTAGGGATCTCACTAACGTTTTCGTATCCTAGTTTCCAAAGGTTGACTAAACTTTTCCTCTGACACCAATTGTAGAGACCCGAAGCTTGATGTACATTGACATTACATTACATTAGTGGAATACTTAATACATAACAAAAATAGACACACAAGGATCGTAATAGTTTAGTGTCTTTGGAAACTCGGAATATAATCTTCTAATCATGGTGAAAGATCTTCAACATCTCCAATAAGATCTTCCCCTTTTTGTTTTCTTACCTAAAACCTTTCTTCAAATCCAGGGGAAAAGAAAACATATAAATGGTGAGCTCAAATTCTCTGTAAGGGTAAGCATAGAAAAAATAAAACAAATCATATACATTTGAACTTCAAAACATGAACATAATACTTAAACATCAGAATCATGAACAATTACATAAATCATGGAAGTACCTAAGGCATAGCTCATAAAGAAACATTAATCATGATAAAATAGCATGGTAATTAAACATTTCATTGTGTAAAACCATTAAGCACATGATATGATTTCCATAGTAGCCAAGGCATTGCTGCCCAAACCATCTTAGTGGACAATGTCTCTTTTGGAATCGAGTTCACTCCTCATTCCAGTCCTATATTACTGAACCAGTTTAACTTTCCATTCCATCCATGTCTATATAATGAGATATGAATCTTTCCCCAAAGCATTGGAGGGATATATAGGTCCCACCCATCTCATAATGAAATCATTCTTACTTGTGCCACAAAATAAACATAAATCATTCATAATAACCCAATAAATAAAATGGGTTTCATAAACATCATCCCATAATTACATAATCCATATAAAAGAAATGGATATAATTTCATAATAAGGAAAGTGAAACCATGTAAATCATAGATAAATTATACTTGAAACCAACACATATTAAATAATTTCATCTTAGATGAAAAATTATTTTGATAAAACACATGAAATGAATTCTTGAAAAAAATATCCTTTCTTCTTCAAAATCATTTTCTTTTCACAAAATTTCATTCAATTTTAAAAGAAAAGGATTTTGTTGAAAATATTCATGAAATATTTTTGAGGAATCTTCATGAAAATAAGGTTTTATAAAACCATAAAAATCCTTTCATGCCGTATATGTTAAAAAACATTTTCTCGTACCTTGGTCAGAAAAGTCAAAAAAGTACCTTGTAGGGTAAATAAAAGAAGATTCCTTCCATACCAAGGGGTAAAACTAAAAAAGGGTAAAAAGGAATTTAAAAATACATGAATACATTTTTATAAAACATGGACATGGATGATAGCAATAACCCCAGTAAATACTTATGAATAAGTAATCTCGGATAAAAATGAGATTTACAAAATTATCCCTTACCTTAGGTCCGATATACTTTGTACGTATCCGAAACTCCTGTATAATGATTTAAATAATGTCATTGACTTATTAAAGAATCATATTAATTTTTATTATATCATATATGTTTCACTTATGACTTTATATTACCCGTTCTTTTGTAAATTCAATGTTAAAGCAGCGTTTTGGGTAAAATCATTTCATTTATCGTATGTGTTTCGAATTTTTGTTCTTGATATTATTACTTATATCCTGATTTACATAATTACAGAATATAAAAAATTATTAATATATTTTATATATTCATCATATACATATATATATTATATATCTATAAAAGGAATGAAATACATTGTTCATGGAGACGGTAGGCCGTACGTACGCATGAATGTTGTTTTCGTTTCCTTATTGAATTGAATGAAACTAAATAGTTGACATACATATATATATATATATACATAAATCCAGTAGCATTATTATTTCATATATTTCATTATTATTCATTATATAAACTTTATGATCATTCATGTATGGTTAACATGGAGAATGAATCTCATCGCGTCGTGGAGACGGTAGTCCGTACGTACGGACGAGCGATGATATTGTTCCTATAATTATTGAATAGAATTGGATTGGATGGAATAATATATCAGAATAATTATGATGTTATAATAACCATATATAGTTATTCTTTACACCATTATACGCATCCATGTAAGGTGTTGGTGGAAAAACTGATTTCACCCCGGCGTGGGGACGGTATTCCGTACGTACGCACGCGTGGTGATTTCATTTTCCATAGGATGGATAGATGGTGAAATTGGGTAGTATCATATATATAATAACATATCTGTATATGATTTATACTGATGTTATTAATTCATAATGAAACAACTAAATAAGAACAAGTGGAAGAAGAAATAGAGTTGAAAGAATCGGTAACTGACATAACCTCTTCTTTGAAGCGCCTCTTTGAGACCTCCTCATAGGGCACCAAAATTGATTTTTGAAGAATACCAGAACCTCTAGGATGTTTCTATGGAAGTGGAGAAGAGAATTTGTCAGGTTTTGGCCGATCTTCAAGGCTCAAAGTGGTGTGAGGAAGAGAGGGAGGAGGTTCCCTTTTATAAGGGAGGAGAGAGGCACCTGTGGAATAACTAAAAATATTATTTTATTATAAAGTCATATTCGGTTTTTAATAGCTACAAATTGATTTATTTCGACGATAAGGTGGGTATGGGTCTAAATACTCCCATCCAATAGAATTTAGACAAGTTTAGGTTCCTATTTTAACCTTATCATTTAGATTTAACTTTATGTTAAATAAAGTTTCTTTTACCGTGTCTTCTTGTTTTCATACACTATAAGGTTAATAAACTAACTATAACAAGCCAAAAGAACCCCATGTGGTTAATTATTAATATATATATCCTTATATAAGTCATTTGTCCGAACCTTAGATTTTTAGGAATGAAATAACAATTAATAATATAATATTTGTTTTAAAAACTATTTTTTGTCAATTTTGACACTATTTGGTACTTGATTTTTGGAAAAATCATAACATCATGATTAGTTCTAAAAAAGTTACTTAGATAAATAATAACATGTCATATTAACCAATAAAATTAGTGGAATTCCTAAAAAGTCTCAAATTACTTTTATTTGGGTATTTATAACATCAATTATGTCAATATTTTATTAATAAGATAATTACTGCATCATCTTTGTGTCATAAATAAATTAAATTATTTAATGTCTAAAAAATAAAAATAAAATACCATTATGTATTAAATCTGTTATATTTATAATGAATATTTATAGTAGAATTTATCTTATGTATAACCTTATATAAAAAATGATTTACTTATTAAACATTGATTTTAACTATTTTAACCCTTCTTTAAATAAATTAATATTACATGTCCTAATCTAATCCAAGTGGGCCTAAATGGTCATATATTATTCGTAAGGTTGTTTTTGGTCGAATTACACTTATCCAATAGAATTAGGACAAGTGTTATGGTAATAATAATATCATATTTATTTTTAATTATCATATTTACTTTTAACCGTGGTAAATAAAAGTAAAAAGTTACTATTCACCAAAAATTATTATCATCTCATTGAACCACATTTTAGTCCTTGATATTAAACGTGTCTCTTGGATTTTTGAAATTCAATTCACATATGTGGTAAAATTAAATTCAAATTAAAAAAAGTAAGTTTTTTAACTACCATTAAGTGGTTTTACTATTCATCGAAAATTGAGGTTTTTCAAAAAAATACCAAAAATTTAGCCTAATTATTATTTGATATTCCAAATTAAAAATTGATGTGTATTTTTCCAAATTAATAACATATAAGTGGAATTAATTAATTTTAAATTTAATTCCTGTTATCAAAACAAATAGCGTGTTTTTAAGAAACAAAAACAATCAAAAGATTGATACTTGTTTATATCCATTTTCAAAGTGAAATTAATTCCAATGAAGAAAATTGGATTAAATGGTAAAAATATATTCTAATTACTATTTAAAACCAATTAAAAATATAATATATCCATATAAATTATTGCGATGAAAAAAATTGTTTTTAATTAAAATATAGCGTGTTTTTACTATTCATTAAAATATGAAAGTCATCAGAAAAATATGAAAAATTTATCCAAAGTAAATTTTTATATCATGATTCAAATGAAGAATTTTATTTTGTAAAATTGAACTTATAGACAAGTAAAAAAAAATATTTAAAGTGGGTGCGCCATCAAAAGGCGGCAAAACTACATTTTTTTGAATATTACTTATTTTACTCGAAAAATTGATTTTGTTCTCATACCATGTTCTAGAAAATTTGTAAGATGAATAATAATGTTGTAAAATTCAAAAAATAGTTGATACTATTCATAACGAGTAGTTCATATAACATATCATTGTTTAGCGATACTCAGTATTGCGTACAACACACGCTATCGTGGAAGGTCGTTATTGCGTGTAATGCAAGCCAAGTCAGGGATGCGTGTTGTGCAAGATTATTTTGGTGTAGTGTACAACACAAGAAATTAATGAAATTAAAAAGAATATTTTTCATAAAATCTCGGGGTGTTACACAGTAGGCGGTGGGTGGTGATATGAGGTTCTAGTTCCGCAACAAACAGGTGGTCCACCCAGACCACAGGGAGCCGGTGGACAAGGACGAGATTAGTTTCTTGTAGGTGTGGCCTATGAAAATGGTGCTCCAGATATGAAATGAGGTACGATCTATGTGTACTCCACCTTAGCTACAGTACTAATAGTCATAGGTTCCAGTCATTCTTTTATTACCAGGACCCTCGTTTGGAGCTCTGAGATTCCGGTTGAGGCGTTGGCTCAATTCTTATGGATAGAGACTCTTATGGGAGTAGATTTGCCAATTACACATTGGTGCCAGTAGTGTGAGATTACTCTAAGAGGAAAGATATTTTGTTGGGAACTTTTAGTAGTGGCATTTATGCCTTACGTCATCATCTTGGTTATGGATTGTTTATCAATAGTACATGTTTAGATCTACTGTTTTCAGTGCAAAGTGCTGTGTGTCAGCATGAATGGGACATGGTTTTCCTTAACCAGTGAGTAGATAACCTTTTCAGCGCAGAATGGAGTTACTCGAAATAGGGTACAGCCCATCAATCATCTGTTGGAAAGCCTTACCCTTGGAGCGGTGGATGTTGAGAGTATGATCTATCTTGTAGTGGTTGATGAGTACACCGAGGTTTTTCCTGATGATGTTCCAAGACAACCTCCTCGTAGAGAGGTGGAATTTTATATCGACTTGTACCCCAGGACGACACCAATATCTACAATAGAAAATCGGATGGCTCCCACGGACCTTTGAGAGATTTGAGTAAAGCTGGAGGACTTGGAGAGCAAGAGGTTCATTA
Organism: Viscum album; assembly: GCA_963277665.1. Lineage (NCBI taxonomy): Eukaryota > Viridiplantae > Streptophyta > Magnoliopsida > Santalales > Viscaceae > Viscum > Viscum album. The sequence continues at coordinate 493,856,573 of OY728151.1, read as the reverse complement.
GTCCTACTGTTTCTCCTTAGGCAGCATGAGTTTTGTTCACCAAGAAGGCGAATGGGTGTTTGAGATATTGTGTGGACTATCGGTTTCTAAACTAGGTGTTTATGAAGAACATGTACCCACTCCTGAGGATTGATGATATCATTGATTAGATAAAGGGAGCATGGTGTTTTTCAAAGATAGACCTCATATCAGGCTATCACCAGCTTAGAAGATGAGATGAGGATGTGTAGAAAACGGTCTTCAAATGTCAGTATGGACATTATGAGTTCTTGTTTATGCCATTCAGCATCACCAATGTCCCAATAGTGTTCATGGGACTCATAAACAGGATCTTCCAGCCATGCCTTGATTGCTTTGTGGTAGTCTTCATTGACGGCATCATGATATAATCAGCAATGTTGGAGGAGATTCCTGTCATCTGTAGATAGTTTTGGAAACACTCTAATATCTCCAGATTTATGGTAATCTCTTGATGTGCCAGTTCTAGATCCAAGAGGTTCAATTTTAGGAAAAATTTATCTTATAATCTAGAGTTGTATTGGATCCAGTGCAAATTGAGGTCAGGATTTCCTGAGAGCCAATTAGGTGTGTGACGGAAGTGAGGAGTTTCCTGGGATTGGATGGATACTACCAGAGGTTTGTTCCTGACTTTTCGAGAGTTCTGGAATCCTAATCAACATTGATGTATAAGGGGAACCCCTTCGAGTGGTCGGAGATATGCCAGTAGTGTTTCTAAGATCAGAGGCAGAGGCTGATAAGTGCCACCAACTTGAGGCTACCAGAGGAGGGAGTTGGGTAAGTAGTCTACTGTGATGCATCAGGGAATTATGTCAGATGTGTCCAGATTTAAGAGAGAGCAGTGATCACGTATGGTTCTCGATAGATGAAACAACATGAACAAAACTACGCTACCCATGACATAGAGTTAGCAGTAACAGTCTTCTCTATGAAGATTCGGCAACATTACTTGATGGGTGAACATTTTATAGTCTACTTTGATCACAATAGTCTCATGTATATCCTCTCTCAGAAGGACCAGAACCTGAGATAGTGAGGTTGGTTTGGTTCCTCCAGGACTATGACTTAGAGATAGCCAATACTCTTAGGAAGGGTAACATAGTAGCAGATTCACTCAATAAGATATCTAGTATACAGTTGCTGAGTGACGAAATAGAGCATCTTCCCTCTTGGAGGATATCGTACATGGATCGAGATGTAGCAGCTTATCTTCAGTTGTTGTCAGTAACTCCCCCACTTCTTCAGTGAGTCAGGGAGACACAACTTTGGGAGACTAACTGTGAGGCTAGACATGCCCTGATATCCACAGGACATTCACCTAATGGATTTCCTGAAGGTGGGGAGCATGTCATCACATTCAGAGGATGTACTATGTTACCAGTGAAGCTATGAGAGGAAATGTGGGGGGAGTTCCATACGTCCCCTCTAGAAGTACATTCAGGAGTTGCGAATATGTACCAGGAACTTTGGCATTAGTACTGGTGGCCGGGAATAAAGAATGTAGTTGATGAGTTTGTCTCATGATGCCTCACTTGTCAGCAAGTGAAGGCGGGGCACCAGGTTCCAGTAGGATTAGTACATCCACTAGAGATGATAGAGTGGAAGTGGGATAGAATTTACATTTAATTCATGATAGGACATCCATGCATGACCAAAGGTCATGATTCTATCTGGGTGACCGTTGACCGACTCACTATGTCGGCTCACTTCCTTCCTATCCGAGAGCAGCAAAACGAATAGAGCTTGGGACACCGATACATTTAGGATATTGTACAGCTTCATAGAGTTCCATCTATTATTGTCTCTAATTGTGATGCATGTTTCACTTCCAAGCTATGGAAGGGGTTGTATGTGGCATTCGAGAGACATCTTCGGTTGAGAACCACCTTTCATCCTCATACGGATGGCCTAATAGAGAATACCATTCAGACCCATGAGAAAATGATGTGTGCTTGAGTCCTAGATTTCAGCCAGAGCTAGGAGAATAACTTTCTTTTTATGTAGTTCACATACAAATAAATCTATCACTCCACTATCAGTATGGTACTATTCGAGGCATAGTACGGTCAACCTTGTAGACCACCTCTATGCTGGACTGACCAAGGGGAGTCAGCACTCGTGGGACCAGAGATGGTACGGGCTACCACAATGAAGGTTCATATCATCCAGGAGTGGATGAAGACTACCTAGAATAGACATTATTATTATTCTTATAGGAGACGGAGACCTCTAGAGTTCATGGATAGTGACCATGTCTTTCTATATGTCTCACCTCGATGTGGTTTGCAGAGATTTGTCTAGGGTGAAAATTTATATCTCAGGTTCATCAGACCCTTTTAGGTCCTCAGCAGAGTTGGCGAGGTGGCTTACTACATAGCTCTTCCACCTCAGTTTCACCAGGTGCATGACGTTTTCCACGTATCCCAGTTGAGGAGATACGTACATGATCCTTCACACATCATTGACATGGGAAAGCTGGAAATAGAGGATGGAACGGCATTTTCAGTTGTTCCATTAGAGATTGAGGAATGATGGGAGAGAGTCTGTTGTGGTCAGTCAAAACCTCTGGTGCGTTAATGTTGGAATCACGGGGATCTTCAGGAGCGTCCATGGGATTGGGAGGCTCAGATTCATGCTCAATACCACCACTTATTTCCCTAGTTTGTGTAGTGGCTTTCAGGGATGCAAAGCCCCAAGGTGGGGAGAATGTAAACTCTCAGATATTTTTCCATTTAATTATATTAATTATATGTGAATATTATGCATCTATGAAAATTCATGACGCGTGATTCAGAGGCACAGTGTGACCGGAATAAATTTCTGAATTTTTTTCCTTGTACGAATAGTAAACTAATGAGGATCATTTTTGTAACTTTAGAACCAGTGCTCAAAATTGAAATCCAAGGACACCGTTGAACTCGCAACACCGATATACTATAATGGAGACCTTCATCTTGACTACAGTTGTACAAGGGAGGATGTTAGATTTTCAGTTTTTCATGGTATAAAATAAAATAAATAAGATAAATAAAATAAATAAGTTTTTTTTCTTTTTGAAACATCTTTTTTTAATTGTGGTTGTTGGGACCACATGATGGTGGTCAGGAAATCAAGGATAAACATTAAATTCATAGTTATACAAATTATGTAACCACAACTCTTCTCAATTAATATGGTTTATTAAATCTATATTAATGAAACATCATTTGATTTATGAATTATTTTATTAACTCTTCTTGAAATAATTGATGGTTGTTTCTCTATTGGAGAAAGGGAGAGGAGTTCATTGAATGAAGATCATCTAACAAAGAAGATCCTCCAACGAAGAAACACCCACAACGTAGAATGTGGATGAGTCTTGAGCTCAGATCAGAAGTGTCTTGTAGGAGCAACGAACGACAACATCACCACCATCATATTCTACCTCATGGAACATATAATAGATGATTGTGGTTGGGGTGAGTTTTATGTTTATTGTTTGTAGCTCCACATTGATTCCATCCTCTTGAATCATCTACTTTCTGACAAAAACGGAGGGTACGGACCAAACAAGCATTTCCAGATCCCTCACCATCTTTAATATTGAAGTGTTCTTCATGGGCCGCATTGACAGTGGTGGCCTAACCATTCCACTGAAAGAGACCACGACCCATTGAACATGGAGGAGAAAGGTGGTGGCCAAAAACAACCAGCTATATGGAAACGGGGTGGCTCGCCTGTACCACCGGTAGTAAAGGAGGTCGCGACCCGTAGACCGTGATAGTGGGAGGACAACGGTCGACACCCATCCGACTGCATGGAGGTTGGGAAATGAACGTCTGTGCCACCAGTTGAGTAGGAGGACACGAACCATCGGCTACAGTGGATCCGGGTGGCAATCAGAACTCTGGCCGACCATGTGGCAAAGTGGAGGTGCAGGTCCGCACCACCAGAGTAGGAGACCACGACCGCTTGGCTGCGACTAGGGTTGAAGGGCGGCCAACATCCAGTTGGTCGTGGAAAGACAAAGGCACCGCCATGCCACAATGAGAAGGACCGGACAAGAATATGGTCGGTCGTGTCACACCGAGCGAGACCCCTTCAACGTGTCATGCGTGGCAGCAAGGCATAACAAACAATCCATCTGACCGTTCAGGTTACCTAGGGGGAGGGACTTCACTCCATGGTGTTGGATAGGTAGAACCCCACCAAAAAGGACCACTCAGCTGAGTGAGCCACACTGCTTTAGGTTGCGCCTAGTGGGGCACAACACAACAGGGTGGCCCCAACACGGGCTAGGCCTTGTAGAGCGGGTCGGGTCACCCCCTACACAGGTCAGGTGGAACCACTGCCCAGCCCATCCGGGTTGGACTGAGACCTGGTCTGGTCAACCTAAACCTGTTCAGGTTGGCCTAGGAAGGGTTAGACCGAGTCGGTCTGACAGGGTCTGTCCGACCAGGTGAGAGATGACCAGGGCCCATCGAGACCCAGATACACATTGTTGGACACATCATGAGAACTAGGTGTCCATTTGACAAACATTGTGTAGAACCAGGATCCTTTGATCATGATAGTATTTCTGGTATACTCCAGTATATTTTTGAAAAAAGTAGGAGTACGACCGAGTTGGATCGAAGCCGATTCCAATCGGTCCCTTAGAACGAAAATGTCAATAACATACAGACCAGGAATCTGATTGACACGCTTTCTATCACTTTGGGTCCCTTATGACGTGACAAACCTTTGGGATAATTTTTCCTGGAAATTCATGGATGTTGATGTATAGACTGAGGGCTTGAGTAGTAGAACCTCCCAAAATCAAGTGTGCTCAGTGAGGGTACCCTATGTCTGGCTATACTTAAAGAATCTTCAGATCCTGTGTGGGTTAGTGCTCAATGATCCTATGTGAGTCGGTGCATATCGATCCTATGTGGGTTAGTTCTCAACAATTAGATGTGGGTTAATGTGTACTGATCCTATGTGGGTCAGCGCTCAACAATCCATTGTGGTTTAGCGCGTACTGATCCAGTGTTGTTCATCCCTCAGTGATCTAGTGTGGGTCAGTGCATACCGATCCTGTGTGGGTCTTCTTTAGATCCTATGTGTGTGATATTTAGATCTTGTGTGGGTCATCATCAATCTTGTGTGTGTCAACAGAAGAGATTCTAGATGATATAAAATGATCTAGCAATACATCTTATCATCTCTACTTCGGTACATATGTCATACCTGGTCTGAGATGAGTCAGTACCATCGTGGTGGTACTTTTGTGGTATTCATCAATGTGGCATTACCATTGTTGTATTATTTCATTCATGGAATAGTTGAGTTTTTGGATAAAGATTTTGGCATTGTGTCTCATCATTACAGAGATGGGTATAATTGATAACTTAGGTATATGTATGGGAATATACCTATGTAGGTTTTACTGTTGTTTTTAGGATTTTTGGTTTATCCTTTGTGAATTCTGAGATACATTAGGGGGTCTCAGGGTACCTAATGAGTATCGTTGTACTCACCCCTGCACGGGCTATTCCCGCACCTTGTTATGTCCAATGCCAATGATAGATAACAGAGATCAGGTTTGAGGGTACCAGAACTGAAGGCTACACAGAGGTGGACCTTAGACGAGGAATACAACATAGACGACCATTCAAGAGCTATACCTACCCTTTAGGTAGGATCCTTGGCAGGTGTTCACAGGAGCTATTTTTTTGTTTTACTTTTAAAATCTAGTGTGTAACGCCCTGACCCCATAAGCCCAGAGTCAGTGCATTATTACATAACTTCGGCATGATCACAAGGGTTCATTTCTAGAATGACCAATCAGTTAAGTAGCGTTGAAAGTACTAGCTACATACATAACTTTTACATTAAATTACAAAATAAGAAACAAAAACAACATTTTTTCCATTGACAATAATCATATCCCATAGACCATCCCTACAAGTCAGTCATAATATAATTCTTCACATCTTGGGACAATTAAAACACAGAAAGGGGTGAGCTCATATTCTCAGTAAGGATAAAAATATAGTGAAATCTTTCATAAATAATCATAACCATTTAAGGAAGTGAATAAGACTAAAAAATAATCCTTTTAAACATAAACGTCAACATTATATGGAAACGATAGATCATATAATTCCATTTACTTATTCTCATGGATATTCTAATAGTTGAATAATCCCATGCAATATCAATATCCAATTTCATAATGATTGAATGCTTAATGCCAGACATCATAACAACATAGTCAAGGCATTGTGAAAAGAAAAAAAATAAGACTTTTCCAAGGCCTTATGCCAAGAAACTAGTTTGTCTCATGTGACCTACTGATGTATCTTAGAGCTATATCAGGCTCCAGGAATCACTTACTAAGGCCAATTCATTCCTCCTATGAAAAGGGTTAATCATAACATAATCATTCATATTAAAACTAGCATATGAAATGTTAATACATTAACCAGAAACCATGAATGGTATAAAAATAGAACATCCATAGTAAAACATATCATAACTAATTCAATAGAATATGGAATATTTTATTATAATATATCAACCTCGATCAAGAATAATATCCAGTAAAGGATTTTGACATAGTTAAAAATAAACAGTAAAACTCTTTGAGAGAAATATCCCTTTTTCATGAAATCATTTTAAAAGTCACAAAATTTATAAAGGAGTTCCCTTAAATAATATTTTTGAATCAAAGTGTCCCAAACAAATTTTAAACTTATGAATGGAATTAAAATTTTAAAACATTCATTTCCATATAAATAAATCCTTAAAATCATTTTGAAAATATAGACATTAATGAGAATGGTTTAGAAGAATAGATCTTTAAAACATTTATAATTATGTTTTAGTAAAAGATTCCCTTAAAAATAATTCATTTTAAAATTATTCTATGAAACATGGATATGGATAATAAATATGTCACAGTATATACTTACATAAAAACAACCTTGGATAATCAAGAGATTGTGAAATTTACGCTCACCTTTCACTTTCCTTTGGTCGAGGGTACATTTAACCTTCTATATAAAGACCATTTTATGTTAATAAATTATTCCAGAATGATATTAATATTTATTACATCATAAATGATTCATTTATTACTTTATATTATCCCTTATATAATGATTTCCATGTTAAATTATCATTTCGGGTAATAATTGTGTTCTTTATCTTATGTGTTTTAACTTGTTATTCTTGATCCTATCATTTAGATCATGAGGTAAATACTTCCAGAATATAACACATGATTTATATATCATATATATTTATAATATAAATATGTATAATAGATAGATATATGAAATTTAAAACACCGTTAATGGAGACAATAGGCCGTATATATGCATAAACGTTGTTTCCATTTTCATATCGTATTGAATGGAATTAAGTAAATAAGATATATGTAAACACATACATAAATAAATATATATATTAAGTAGAATTATTATGTCATATATTACATAATTATTAATAATATATAATTTTATAATCATCGTTGAATGGTGAATGTGGAAATATATCTTATCGCGTCGTGGAGACAGTAATCCATACGTACTCAAGAGTGATAATACAATTATATTTATGGTTAAATAGTATCTAATTGGATAGTATATCATATATACGGAATCATTAACATGTTATATTTATTATTTACACCAATTATACTCATTCTTATACCCATCCAAATAATGAAATGTTGGAATAACAAACTACACCACGACGTGGAATCGGTAAGTCGTACGTATGCACGTATGGTGACTCTATCATTTATAAGATGGATAGAATAAATAATATTGTTGTACCATATTTATAATAAAAAAAAAGTATATAAGAGGTATCCAAGTTATTATTTGGTATGGAAACAACAAATAAAGAGGATGTGGATGAAGAAAAACATGAAAGATGGTGGTGAAATTGTAACATCTTCTCCGGGTGTTTACTTTTGATTTGATCAAAAGGGCTTCATAGGTTGGCTTTGTGATAAATTTAAGGCCTCTATGATGATGGGAGGATATTTTAGAGGATATTTGGGTAGGTTATGGCCAATTCAAAAGGATTTGGAGGTGTGAAATTAAGATAATGGGAAGTGCCTTTTTATAAGAGGGGTGAGGGTCACTTTAAGAAAATATTAAAATTCTAATTTATTATACAATCATATTAGGTTTATAATGGATCAATATGAATTTATTTCAAGTATTAGGTGGTTATGGGTTGAAATAATTTCAAACAATAGGTTTTAGACGTGTTTAGTATACCATTTTAACCTTATCTTTTAGATTTAACTCTAAGTTAAATAGTTTATCTTTTGTCATGTCTTCTTGTATTCTTACACTATATGGTTAATAAACATACCATAAACATATTAAAGAACCTAAAGTTGTTCATTAATGAAATATATTATATTAATTATACCATTTGGACAATCCTTAGATTTTTATAAATATTATATCAACCAATAATATAGGATTTTTTTTCAAAACAAATTTATTTTAATTTTGACACTATTTGGTATTTTTTTGGTGAAAGTCAAAAAATCCTTATAATTTGGAAAAAAAAATTATATAATAAACCCTAACTTGTCATATTAACCTATAAAATTTGTTTACTTCATCAGAAATGTAAAATTAGATTTATTTGGATATTTATAATAACAATCATTTTATATTTCATTAATAAGGTAATTAGTACATCATCATTGTCTAATAAACAAATTAAATTATATATTTTATAAAAACTATAAACAAAATAAAATTATTTATAAATTCGTTTTAGATATCTAATAAATCTTTATAGTAGAATTTATATTATGTGTAACCCTATATAAAAAATTGTTTAGTTATTAAACATTGAATTTAACACTTTTAACTATTCATTAACTAAAATAATAATAAATGTCCTAATATAATCCAAGTTGACAAAAGTGGAGCATATTTTATTCCTAGGTTTTTTGGTTGAATGAAACTTATCCAATAGAATTTGAACACATGATATAGTAATTATACTAACATTTTCACAATTTATTACCCTATTTACTTTTAATATTGGTAAATAAAATTTAAAAGTTATTATTCCCTAAAAATTATTTTCATCTTATTGATCCACTTTTAAATTACCAATGTCAACTATGTCTCTCATTTTTTTGAGATTCAACTCAAAAAAGAGTAAAAGTATGTTTTATGGAACTTTTAAAATGCTCTTAGAAGATGGGTAAAAAACATCAAAAAGTTCAATAAAAATTAATGCATCTAATTTTTTTAATAAAATGATTCCAATGAATTACATTGAACTTATATAGGTATTATATATATGTTTTTACTTAAAATAAATTTAAATAAAATAAATAATTATATAAATAAAAATTCGGTGTTATATAATAACGTAGTGCCTTTCAGTATTCATCAAAAATTGAATTTTTTCAGAAAAATACCAAAAATTTACCCTAATATAATTTTGATATTATGAATTAAAAAATGATGTCCATTTTACCAAATTAAAATCATAGAGGTTTCATTTAAAATTTTTAAATTAATTTCCATTGTAAAAATTATAAAGCGGGTTTTAAAAAAACTAAAAGATATCAAAAGATTGACATGTGTTCATGTAAAATTTAAATGTGAAATTACATATAATGACCTAAACTATATTAAATTAAAAAATATTATAATTATACTTCAAAACCATTAAAATACATAATTTGAAACTATAAATAATTTTGATTAAAATTTTTTTTTTCAATTAAAACATTATATTTTTCACTATTCATCAAAATATGAATGTCATTCGAAAAGTTAAAAAAATTCTCCATACTAAATTTTCATGTCCCTCTTCTAAATAAGTATTTTATTTTTTAAAATTTAATATATATGTTTCAGATATTAAAATTAAAAAAATCACCGTTAGTAGGCGGTAAAATTTCAATTTCCATAAATAGTTCCCTTATCTGAAAAAATGAATTTTTTTTTATATTATGTCTAAGAAACACATAATATGGGTATTAAAATTATATAGAGTATATAAGATTAAAAATTAAGTTAATACAATTCATAACAGCTTTTTGAACGACTAGTTTTGTATGATGGGGGGAATTTGAAATCAGTGTTGCGTGTAGTGCAAGCCATTTATGAATTTAATGAGACAACATACTATAAAATCTTGGGGTGTTATATTCTCCCGTAGTTCAATAAATTTTGTCCTCGCAATTTGAATTTTTTTTCGAAATTAAAGGGTTTAAAATAGAAAAATACCTTTGGGGAAAACCCACATCAAAAATTGGGTTAATGAAATTTAGTCTTAATTAGAGGGAAGAGAAATGAATAAGTCACCACCAAATTATGGTCTCGATTAGTAGAATATTGGTTGAAATTAGGGACACATAATTGGAGGAAAACCTAAATATTTATAGTGAGTGTTTGAGGTCATCAATCACAAACAAGTGTAAAATTGAGGGCCTCAAAGCCATCAATCTATGATGAGGTAAAATATCATCGATTCAACAAATCATATGGTATTAGGGTAACACATTTTGGTTTTAACATACCATCCCTAATGTTTAAGAATTAATTTATTCATAGAATAGTTGGAATATATATATATATATATATATACTATACTACTAGAGTGTCTTCCTTAAACTAATTCCAACCACAAACTCATCTTTCAATCCAAAATATATTAGAATTAAATAATATTCTATTTATCCAAATCATATAGGGTTCCAAAAAATGAATTTATAGTATATTTGTTAGAAAATTAAAAAAAAACTATATTATAAACACTAGGAAATCACGTAGGTCAGTGGTAGGTGATGCACCCTTGTCTCTCTTTGGTTGTTGGTTCATTTCTCGTGGCCTTTCCGAATGTGATGGGTTGTCATGTGACCTCATGGTTGTCCTTTTTATGGCAATCAAAAAATTTATCACGAAATGATTTAACCTTAACAATAGTATCCAGTGTCAAAAATTAATCTATACCAACTTTAGACCTATTCAAAATAATTATGTCGAAACTCACAATCCAAAATTTAAAAGAATGGTAAACACAATTAATATCCTTTTTGTCCAGTAATAACATGTAAATACCCTCACTGTATTATTTTAAAACACTATAACACCCCAAATTGCCATAAAACCTTATTGATTATATTCACTCTCCCTTATTCCTTATAGAATATTGGATATAATGCTTCTATCGAAAAATGATATAAACTCTAACAAAGATAGAACATACAAATCCTTAATAAGATACAATATAATAAATAATATCCAATATAAATTATCCATATCAATCATATATTATTCCAAAATCACCACCTAAATATCAAAACTATATTATGGTTTATCTTTCTCTCAACCATATATTTTTCAAAACATTTAACCTATTATTGGGTCACTTTTCTTGGTTCCACACAATTTCAAGTCCTTAATGAAAATGTAATGTTGTTCAATCCTTATATACTCAATGATTCTTATAACATGTACATCATCAATACAATACTCAATTGACAGAGAACTTTAATAAAAAAATAATATATCTAATCATTCTTCTTCATCTTCGGTTGAATCATAGCATTATTATTTGCATTTGGGGTATACTATGATGATTTGGACAATGATTCCTGCAATGTCCCAACTCCTTGCAGCTGAAGCATTTTACATTTGAAACCTTTTTCTTACCCTTGAAATTATGTACATGGTGTCCTTTTTCTCCACACTTAATACAAACCCCAATTTCCATCAAGCATTTACCAAGGTGATTCTCTCCACAGTTATCACATATAATAAAATCCTTCTATCCCCTCTTCCATTTATTCAACTTTCTCTCTTCCATCCTTTTCTTCCCTTGCATCCCTTCAAAGCCATAGGACTGAGAGAATTCATTAATTATCTTATTAACACATGATACTATTTTTCAAATTATTATAATACATGGGAGAATATTTCACTTTTAAATGTTGGCTTAATACCATGAATGATATGATCCTACATAATATTTCGATCATGCATATTCCTATAATTTTCATTCCTTCGACTCAGTTCCATTTCTAAACAATGGCATACACTAATTTTGATTATGAATCACGATGCATAATTCCAAACTTGTAAAATACCATACATTAATTGAAATGATTATGCATATAATCTATAATTAGAAAATGTTTTCTTTGAGAGATCCTTTACTCAAAAATCCTTTATAATGGATTTTAATTTAAATGAGAATTACCCTAAAAATATCCCCAAGGAGTATCGCAACCAATAGTGCAACAATGTCTGTTGTCGTGTATCGGGATACCCCGGGTCAAGCTTGAAAATCCATGACAGAGTTTTTACACTTAGGTACATTTGGGCCAGAGCTTCCTCTACCTACTCGTATCCAGACAACGATGAATTTCTTGGAAAATACACAAAATATCTACAGTACCAAAATTCTAGTAGGACCTCTTATATTAATCCTCAAAGTCTATCTTAGGGTAATTTGTTATAATCATAGTTTATCTAAATCTAGTTTCCACGTTTTTTACTTATCATCCTATGATACCAACTATAACACCCCAACCCCAGATGCCCTGAGTTGGTGCATTATTACGTAACATTGGAATGATCACAAATGGTCATGTCTCTAATTATTGTTCAGTTTAGTATCCTTGGAAGTACTAGATACATACATAACTTTTACATTATATTAAAAAATGAAAAACAACAACAACATTTTGTCCATTGAACACATTCATATCCCTTATAATATCCCTTGAGGTTAGTCATAATATAATTTTTTCATCCCAGAAAAAATAAATCACAGAAAGTGGTGAGCTCAGATTCACAATAAGAATAACAATATAGCGAAAACATTCATAAATAAACAAAAAAATTTAAGGAAATGTATAGGAATAAAAAATAATTATTTTAAACATAAACTTTAGAAAAATATTGAATTGATATATCAAATAATGCCATTAACTTATTCACGTAAATATTCATCTAGTCGAATAATCACATCCAATATCAATAGCCAATTTCATAATGATAGAATGCATAATGCCAGATATCATAACCACATAGTTAAGGCCTTGTGCAATGTTACAAATAATATTTTTTCAAGGATTTGTTCCAAGAAACTAGTTTGTCTCTTGATACATACCGATGCATCGAGGAGCTATAGCGGGCTCCACCCATCACTTACTAATTCCAATGCATTCCTCTTATGAACAGGTTTAAACAGAAGGTAAGCATTCACATTTAAAATAGCATTTATAATGTTAATAAATTAACAATAAACCAAGAATGGTTTAAAAAATCACATCTACAATAAAAAATATAATAAATAATTCAATACAATATTGAAGATTTCATTATAATAAATCAACCTCGATCAAGAATAATATACAGTAAAGTGTGTTTACATAGATGAAAATGATTAGTAAAACTCTTTGAGATAAACATACATTTTTCATGATATAATTATAAAATTCACACAATTTAAAAAGGAAGTCATTTAAATGGTATTTTTGAATCAAACTATCTCATACCACTTTGAAACATTTGAAATGAATTATCATTTTAAAACATTCATGTTTGTATAAATAAATCCTTAATAATATTTTGAAAACATGGACATTAATGAGAAAGGATTAGAAGAAAAAATATTTAAAACATTTAAAATGGTGTTTTAGTAAAATATTTCATTAAAAATAATACATTTGAGAACAATTTTATGAATCATGAAGGTGGATAATCAATAATTCCCCGTAGATACTTATATAAAAACATCATGGGAAAATAAATAGATTGTTAAATTAACCCTTACCTTGCACTTTCCTATTGCCGAGGGTACATTTAACACCCTATATAATGACCATAGTATGTGATTAAATTATTACATAACCATATTAATATTTATCATATCATAAAGGATTCATTTATGACTTTATACTAATCATTTAATAATTATTTCAATGTTAAATTAACATTTCCTGTAATAATCACTTTCTTTATCGTTTGTGTTTTAACATGTTATTCTTGAGCGTATCATTTAGATAATGATTTACATACTTCAATAATATAATCCATGATTTATATATCATGTATTTTTAGTATATAAATATATATAATATATTGATATAGGAAATGGAATACACTGTTTATGGAGATGGTAGGCCATACATTTTCATAAACGATGTTTCCATTTTCATATCCTATTGAATGGAAGTAAGTGAATATGATATATGTAAGTACACACATATATATCTATATATATATTAATAATATTTATTAGGGAATATATTACATACTTATTAAAAATAAATAATTTGATAATCATTTTTGAATGGTTAATATGAAAATGAATCTTATCGCGTCGTGGAGACGGTAATCCGTACGTACGCAGGAGCGACAATATCATTATATTAATTGTTAAATCATATCAAATTGGATGGTATATCATATATAAAAAATAATTAAAATGTTATATTTATTATTTACATCAGTTATTCTCATTATTATATCCATCCAAATAATAAAGTGTTTGAATAACAAACAACACCACGACGTGGAGACAGTAAACCATACGTACACACGTGTGGTAACGTTGTCATTATAGGATGGACATAATAAAGAATTTGGTTGTACTATATTTATAATAACATCATAGTGTTTAGGAGGTATTGGATTTTTTTTAATATGGAAACAACAATGAAAGAGGTAGAGGATGAAAAAAAGATCTTGAAAGATTGTGGTGAAATTATTACCTCTTCTTCAGTTGTTTCCATTTGAGTTGGTCAAATGGGATCTTTGGGATGTATTTATGATAATATTAAGGCCTATAGGATTAAGGGAGGATATTTGAGAGGATATTTGGTCAAGTATTATCCGATCCAAAAGGATTTGGAGGAGTGAAATTTAGATAGGGGGAAGCAGCCTTTTATAAGAGGGTGAGGGTAACTTTCGGAAAAGATTAAAATATTAATTTCTAATACAATAATATTATTTTTATAATGGCTCAAAATGATTTTATTTAGTGCCTTAAGTGGTAATGTGTCAAAATACTATCAACAAATAGGTTTTAGAAAAGTTTTGGTTAACATTTTAATATTTTCCTTTAGATTTAACTCTTAGTTAAATATTTTAACTTTTATAGCGTCTTCTTGTATTCTTACACTATATGGTTAAAAATATTACTCTAAACATACAACAGAACCTCAAGTGGTTCATTAATGACATATAAAATATTATTCAAGCCCTTTGAATGAACCTTATATTTTTAGGAATACTATATCAACTAATAATATAGTATTTTTTTAATAAACTTATTTATGTCAATTATGACACTATTTGGTATTTGGTATTTGTGAAAGTCATAAAAACATTATAACATAGAATAAAATTTATCTACTCAACCCTAACATTTCATATTAACCTATAAAATTAGTATTATTCATCAGAAGACTCAATTTACATTTATTTGAGTAATTAAAATATCAATTATTTTAATATTCCATTAATCATGTAATTAACGCATCATCATTGTGTCTTAAATAAATTTAATTATTTAATGTTCAAAAATCATAAATAAAATACCATTATATAGGAATTTTTTTAGAATTCTAATTTATATTTATAATCAAATTTATATTTTTTGTAAAGATATATAAAAAATGTTATAGTTATTAAATAATGAATTTAACACTTTTAACTCTTCTCTAAATAAAATAATAATAAATGTCTTAATCTAATACAAGTGGACCGAAAAGGGTAATATTTTATTTGTATATTAGTTCATGTTCTAATCACACTTATCCAATATAAATAAAACATGTGTTAGGTTAATTATAATATAATTTTTACCCTTGATTACCCTATTTTCTTTTAAACATGGTAAATAAATTTCAAAAGACACTATTAACCAAAAATTATTTTCATCTTATTGAACCACATTTTACTTACTAATGTCTACCATGTCTCTCAGATTTTTGAAATTCAACTCACAGAAGTGGTAAAATTATGTTTTATGCTAATTTGCAAATACTCTTGGAAGGTGGGTTAAAAAACGTCAAAAAGTTCAATAACATTTTTTACATCTAATTTTATTATAAAATTACTCGGATGAATTACATTGAAATTATATAGATATTATATATTTATTTTAACTTGAAATAAATATAAATAAAATAAATAATTATATTAATAAAAATACAGTTTTAAATAACAACTTAAATTTTTTCACTATTCATCAAACATCGAATGTTTTCATAAAAATACCAAATATTTACCCTAACCTTATTTTGATATTGATAATTAAAATGTAAAGTCCATTTTATCAAATTTAAAACGTAGAAGTTTCATTTATAAATTTAGAATTAAATCTCATTGTCAAAACCAAAAAGTGGGTTTTTTAAAAAGTAAAAACTATCAAAAGAATGGCATGTGTTTATGTAAAATTTAAATTTGAAATTACTTATAATGGCCTAAATTGTATTAAATGATAAAAATATAATATAATTATACAGAAAAAGAATAAAAAATCATAATTTAACACTATAAATTATTTAATTAAAAATTTGGTTTTTAATTAAAACATTGTATCTTCCACTATTAATTAAAATATGAAAGTTATCAGAAAAGTACCAAAAATTTGTCCAAAACTAAATTTTTATGTCTCTATTTTAAATAAAAATTTTATTTTTCTAAATTTAATATAAAAGTGGAAGATATTTCATTTAATAAAAATTCACCATTAGTAGGCTGTAAAATTTTGTTTTTGAAAAATACATCCTTTATCTGAAAAATTGAATTTGTTATTATATTATGTCTGGGAAACAAAAAATATGGGAGTTAAAATTTTATAGAGTATATAAGATTCAAAATTCAGTTAATACTACTCATAACCTCTTTTTTAATGACTAGTTGGTAATTTTTTGTGCATTCGAACTCAGTGTTATGTGTAGCGCAAGCTATTAAATTATATTAATGAGATAACGTACTATAAAATATTGGGGTGTTACAGAGTTGGGATTGTATTCTGACCCATTTACTTATTTTACATAGTCATTTTACTATATAGTTTTACTTTCTGCTCGTATCTTCCTATGTGCTTGTTAGTGTGAGTTTATAAGTTATACAGGCAACGACCTCCCAGTTTTAGGGATATGCCTTTCCGGTGATAGTCTACAGCCCCTAGCCTATGGAAGGTGGGCATGGGTTAGTCATAGCACGGACCACAGGGGGCTGGTTGTGAAATATGTCATTAAAATGAAAAAATAATCATGTTCTGGTTCATGTTATAGTGGTGAATCAGAAGTTCATGCCTCTTGATTTTCATTGGATGCAGTACAACATATGCATAGATATATTTTCTAGAAAACGATTTTGATTATCCCCTTTTAATTTAATAATATATATCTATTATGAATCCACTAGATGAGGTATCTATCATAATTAAATATTTTATATTTTATGACCAATAAAAGAACATAATGAATGGATTTATTAAATAAAATTTTAGGGTAGCTAGCATATTTTATCTATAATGACTCCAAGTATTTTATAGAATGTATTATGAATATTTTTGTGAGGAATATATCTATATTTGTATTATTTTACTACTAATGTTGAGGAAAATATTTTATATATAAGTGTTGTAGTTATCCAAATAATTGACATTACCTTACTATAGGGAGAAAAAATTGGGTTATACATCACATTCAAGGGATAAGAAATTGGATCTACAATTAAAATAAACCCTACACACACCAATTGGGTTCTAACTTGTGAAAACATGAGATATTTATTATTTGTTTTTATTATGGTCTTTCCACATAGGACCATGAAACATAAATGAAATATTATATTAAGATATTATAAAATACAATGTCATTTTTAATTTGTGTTATAACAATAAAATTTTGAGTATGAATTAATTTGAATCCCATAAATCCTTGATGGATTTATTAGTGAAATTAGATTCACTCATTGATTAGAGAGAACACATTGGGATTAACTTTAGTATCTAATAATTAATTTCTCAAAGCCTGTTTTTAATATTCATAATCAAAACAATTACCTCATAATTTACGTTTCAAATTCCACAAATTGGTTATTTGAATTTAATTTCATTATAGGATTAATATTTTTGTTTTTTTTTCATTCTAAAATGATAATGAAACTTTGATTGAAATTTACACAATATCAAGAGGTGGATAAATCCATTTATTTCAAACGTTAAATATAATTATTTTATTATCCTAGGTATTATTGTTGGGAGGCATTAACAAAAAAAACTAGTTTTCCATTTTTTTAATAGACTGGTGAATAGATTTATGGTTTTTGATGTTGAAAAGATCGGGATTCATTGAAAATATACATAACAAAATTAATGATAAGGTGATCATGTTTTTTTATAAAGAAGTTACTATGCAATAATTGTTCTAAAATTATCCATTTTTCTACATCTTATCTCGTAATATATATGTTACCTAATCTATTTGTATCTCTCC
Organism: Viscum album; assembly: GCA_963277665.1. Classification (NCBI taxonomy): domain Eukaryota; kingdom Viridiplantae; phylum Streptophyta; class Magnoliopsida; order Santalales; family Viscaceae; genus Viscum; species Viscum album. The sequence continues at coordinate 493,838,071 of OY728151.1, read as the reverse complement.
ATTGGCTATATGTATTTGTTAAGATAAATGAAATTATGATTATAGGTTGGTACAACATTTTATTATGTGAATTAGTATTTATTACGGTCCTCCTAGATGACAGGGGAAATAAAAAAATGTATTATAATTCCTATATAATAGAGAACTATCATAATAACGTACAAAAATACTATCTATCACCAAGATTTTTACCACCTAGTTAATGAATGTTCAATAATATATAGTTTTTACTTTATTGAGGGAGAATAATTTCCATCGAATATGGAAATAATAAATAATATAATCTTAAAAAAATATGATTTCACAGTATAATATACTACAATATTAGAATAGAATTTTTTAAAATAGAAGAACAAATATATTACATATATTGAAACTGATTTTTTTTGGGTAAAGTGGTTTTTCTTCCCATACCATATCACACAGTTCATTCCCACTATAAAAAATTCATCTTATAAAAAAATAGAAGGGTATTGTATTAAAAAATAAAATAAACGATGAAAATGAAAAATAGAATAATTTATTTGAATGTTTTCAATACCTCAAGAAATATTCTTATATACTAACCAATGTCAACATTATCTTACTAAAATAAAGATTAACCCCTTGAAATCACTCATCAAACCTATACATTCTCATCTTTTGTAATTTAGTAAGATTATTTTTTCATCATGCAGTGGATTTCCATGTAATATCATTTCCCCTAGAATATGTGGTGTCTTTCATTGATTAATTATAAAAAGTATATATACATAATAATCATTATCGATTCCTATAATATGATTCATATATAATGATGTAGATTCCCAAGTATTTAACATAATGTTTAGGTGACTCCATATTCATGAATACCAAGGGTTTTTAGTGAAAAAGTTTAAATACACAACTACAAATAACATACATATTTCACACTAGAATGTTTTATTATATGTAACTAGAATTAGTAATGATTTATGGCTCAAAAAATAAACAATTTAAATTTTTCATATATATGTATTTTTTGTATTGATAATTTCTGGAACATAGCTTGATTTTAATTTATGGATTTCTATGTAGGAAATTTTTTAAAAATTGTATATTTTTTTGTCATTTCCCGTGACATGATAAATTAATCTACACGGTGAGTAAAATATAGATTAATTCACATTCTTATAAGGATTCATGAATCTAAAATATTCTTATGTGATCCTCTTTTCATATGTGGATATTCAGAAACTAGTGACCTATCAGAATCTATTCAAGAAGTTCCAATTTCAATATAATGGACTCAAAATTAGTAATTTATTCATCCAAATAATAATAAATATTAATGTTTTATTTACTTTAATATTTAAAAGGGATAATATAATATAAAAAATGGAATACATAAATAGATTATTAATTCAACATGAAAGTATTCTATTAATAGTAATTTATGAAACATATTCAAGGTTTTATTAATATGTGGTTTTGAATTTTAATTAGACCCCAATATAAAAAATAAATAAAATATTTGAATGTGAATACCGTGGAAAAAATACTGAACTAGAAGTCCCAGTAAGTGAATAAAAGTTCCATTTAGATATAACCATAGAGTTAAGAGGCAAAAATTAGTATAAAAATCGAATGATTCTAATTATTTAATGATTGAAAAATTAAATGAAAAATTATGATAATTTAACCATGAAATATTAGACAAATATGATTATAGATGACCTCACGATCATATGTAAAGGGTCACTCAAAAAACAATTATAAAAATATTTATAAACTCCCATAGTAGATTACATTCACTCAAAATTACCGTACATAGTATCTAATAAAATATAATTCCATAACCAATTAATTAGATGGATTTATAAATTAATGTCCAATAATTGAGAAATGAAAATCATATATATTTATTCAAAATGAGGAAATTAATTCAGACATAAATAATAAGAATGATAATTCTGATGAAGAGGATTTGAGGCTCATAATTATTGTTCATTGAATTTGAAAAGGCTAAATGAAATTGATTAATAACATATAGTGGAATTACTTTATATTATACATTTACAGTTTATAAAGGTACAATGGTCTCTAACATATATTTCCAATGAATAAATTATTATATTAAGGAAATGGTGGTGAATTAATAAATATTAACTACATGCTTGATTCTTTATGAAATAAGTAAATGATTTTTCTATATAAGTAAAGATATTATTGTTTTCCTCAATAATTTTTTTTATCCCTTATAGATCCTAATACAATAATGAAAATATTTATTATATATACACTGTTTAAGAAAATTTGATATCATGGATTCATAATATGTGAAAATAAATAGGAATATTCCCTCAATTTAGGAAAATCATAAAGATGAAATTTCAAAGGTTATTAAAAACATTTATTTCCCTAGAAATGAAATGTATATATTAATTATTTTATATTTTAGAAAATTAAATTAATATTTTAATATATTAATTTGGGGAATAAGAGAAAAATATATGTAAGTAATTATAAGATGTAACTTCAAAGTGATGTGTTTGGTAGGAAAGTTATCTAACCTTAAGTGAAATTTCTCGCCACCATTGTTCACAACATGATAAATAATTAAGGTAAGATAATTATATACTACGTAAGTTACAAAAATAATCTATATTTATTTTTTTAATTTCTATTTATTATTTTATTTATTTATTTATAATATAGTGTCTAATTATATCAGTTACATGAGGTCATTCGGTTAATTTCACTATAATAGTGTCTGTTTCCCGACTGTAATGAATTGTGTTATAATATAAAATCATGTTATCTAATATTGGGGTTTTGTTCCTTTGACTTTAAATTAGAAAAATACTACAACACCAAATAATAGAATCAAGTTGACTATTTCCTCGATCCAATTCGCCAGACGGCCTCAGGTGCACCACCCTGTACACCATAGGATGCTAATGACTATATAGGGCACTTATAGACACTATTGGATGGAAAATACCTCATTATTATAGGCCGCAAAACAATTTAAACCATTTATGAAAATTTAATATATTGATAATAATAAAACATTGGTTATTTGAATTAAAAACACATATAACATAATCAGAAAAAATAAATGGATATATCAAGTGATCAAAAATTTATCCCCTTATGAGAGGATCATACACATTGAATATAGAATGGAAGGAAAATACACATAGTTTAATCACCTACCAATATTGGGTTTGGGTCATTTATTGTCCCATAATTAAACTCCAATATATATATACTAACAAAATGAAACAACATCAGGCCTTACCATAAATCTAGATATATGATCATGAATAACATATTCCTGGTTACCCAAGTTCCATGGAATCCATTGGAGGGTTGAGTTAAAACATATAAGTAAACCAAAAAATATTTACCTAAAATAAATACTATTTTATGATGTGTATGTATATTTTTTAAAAATGAATAGTAAAAGATTTTATCATTTAAAATATAAAGGTAGTTAAAAAACATTGATACAAAGGTTGTATGTAGAAAAATAACATTGGTCTAATAACTATATTATATATCACTGATGAGTCACCTAACATGTTAATAATAACAAATTGATCAGTTTAAATGGATAAAACATTCTTTTAAATAGTCAAGGTAGTATAGAAAATCCATGGGGGCTCCACTGGTTATTCATATAACTCTAATCCAACCAAAACCCATTGAAGTTGTAACACCCCTGATATTTTATGAGATATATTCTTTTTATTTTCATTGATTTCTTGTGTATTTCTTTACACTGATATTATATTTCACTATATGAAACACCGTATTAGCTTGTTGTATTCACAACACTATACATGGCTTGTATTACACACAAGATAGACCTTCCTTGTTTGCTAGTGTTGTACGTAATATTGAGTTTCACTAAAAAACGATATATTATTAACATATTATGGAAACTAGATGTTATTAATAGTATTAACAGAATTTTTTATTTTATATAACATTAACGTTCATATTATCTATTTTATAGAACTTAATATAATAAAAAATTCAATTTTTCAGATAAAATAAGTATTAAAAAAAGATAGTTTTTCCAACTTTTAATGGCGCACCAATTTTAAATGTAAATTTTAAAACTTTTATATATTATATTGGACGAAATATGTTTCTTCACTTGAATCGAGACATCCAAATTTGAATTAGTTTAAATTTTTTATTTTTTTGAGAAATATATATTTTTATGAATAGTGAAAAATACTCGATTTTAATTCAAAACTGCCTTCTCGTCAAATTTATTTAGTTACATAGATTATAATTATAATTGGTTTTAAAGTTTAATTGGATTATTTTTTCATATTTTCATCCAATTTTAGTCATTTAAAGTAATTTCAAATTTAAATTGTACATAAACACATTACAATCTTTCGAAACATTTTAACTTCATAAAACCCAGTTATTGGTTTTGACAATAGGAATTAATTTTCAATTAATTTCTACTTATTATATGATTTTAATAATGAAAAATTTATTCCCTATTTGTAATAATTCAGTCCAAATTATTTTAATAGGTAAATTTTATTTTTTAGATATTATGAATAGTAACTATAGTAATTTTTATTTACCACAGTTTATGGTAAATCAGGTAAATTCAACTAACAAAAAATATGATAATGATAATAAAATTACCCAAAAACTAACCAAAATACTATTGGATGAATTAAATTTGACCAATATTTCCTAAGGTTAGTATTTTATTTATTTGATTTGTTTCTCTTCATTAAAGTGATGTAATTAAAATTAAAACAAAAGAAACAACTAGTCACTCGCATATATTTTATAAGTATAATAATTTTACCATTGTGATAATATTAATAAAACTACGAACATAAATAGTCTCTGAGAAGTTATGAAATTATCTAATTCATGTGAATTTATTTATAATATTTATAGATTAAATAATTACCATTAATTATGACATAATAATGTTGTAAAAATTAATTAATTAATAAAAATATCAAATAATTGGTTTTAAAAATATTAAAAGAAATATAATACGAACTAATTAATGTGATCCATGAATTGTCAAGGTGTCTACGACATGATAGAAGTGTATTATGTATTTTGGTTTGAATTTACCATCACTTTTTATTTTATTTAATGTCAAATAAATGAATAGTGTCAAAATTAACACTATTGATATTTTATAAAAACTGCAAATGATTAAATTTTTTGAAAATAAATAAAAAAATTTAATAATTACAAAGAAAAAAATTATAAGGTCTAAATGTCACAAATTATCCAATTACAAACATTTGACAACACAGAAATAAATATTTAAATCCATTTAATATTTAGAATATTGTTACCAAAATTAAAATTAAATTCATTAAATAATGAGAAAACAAAATCAAATAGTATAATATAATATAAAAAAATATCTAAATTATATTTTTAGAGTATTTTTACCCATATTGGAATATTTATAAACCAATAATCTATTTTCCAATAAAATAATATTTCATGACTTTCCTAAAGAACCCCTCCACTCTTTTATAAAAGGCCACTATCTCTACCCACACACTCACACCTTTGAAGAACATTGATTAATTCTAAATATTCTCTAAAAAGATCCCATCAACCTTTAAATCCTCTTATAGGCCACAAATTGGGTATAACTCCATCCTTGGGAGAACATATGTTCAAATAAACAAGAGATACTCGAAAAAGAGATAATCGTTTTATCACCTATTTCAAAATTCATTTCTTCTTCTACATCTTCTTCTTATGTTGGATACATACTAAATTAATAACCCATGAATCATATAAATTAGGATATGTTATTATAATTATGGGACAAATTTTTACCTCCTTTTATACTTCTTATGAATAATAACATAACCATGGATGTGTACGTACGCCTGAAAGTCTCCATGCTGTGGTGTTATTGTTATTATACAATACTTAATATGGATGGGTATATTGATGAGTATAACAGATGTAAATAAAAAATAAAAAATAATAATATTTCATTAAAATTAAAATACAATCCAGTTTTATACAATTTAACGATCAATGGAAAGATATCATTGATCGTGCGCACATGCGACTTACCATCTCAATGCCGTGATGGGATTTATTATCCATGTTAACCTTTAATCAATGAATATAAGGTATATATAAAAAATAATAATGAAATATATGACATAATAATACTATATATATATATATATATATATCATTTTCATTCTTTCATTCAATTTAATACGGAAACAAAAACAACGTGCATGCGTACGAATGACATATCATCTCCATGAACGGTGTATTCCATTTAATTTATATATCTGTTATATATATTTTTATATAAATAATATATATGATATATAAATCATTTTTTACATTCTATATGTATTTAAATCACAATCTAATTAATAATATCAATAATAAAAAATTTCAACATGTTCGATAAATAAAACGTTTATTACCCAAAACATTCTTTTAAAATGGAATTGATAAATGAATAGGTAATATAAGGTCATAATTGAATCATATATAATGTTAGAAATTTTATTTTGGTTCTGTTAGAAGTTTATAATATTTTTAAACCCTCTAAATAGTATTTTTCAACACATATGAAAGAAATTGATCTTATGGTAAGGGATAATTTTGCAATCTCAATTTTATCTGATATTGTTTATGCATGAGAATAAATTTTTTAAATATTTATCATCCAAGTCCATTTTTTCTAAAACATATTTCATAAATTTTTTTATTATTCTTATATATATGTTTAATGTCATTTTACCCATTTTTAACTTTTAATACTTGGTACGGAATGAATCATTTTTTTCATTACCATTTGAGGTACTTTTAATATTTTTAATAGAAAGTCTGAGGAAAATGTTTTTTAACTTATACGAATGGAATGGTTTTTTATGGTTTCATGATTCATTTTTTCCATGTAGCTTTATATGCTCTATTTCAAGTTTATTTTTAATTAAATTCTATTCTTTTAAAATTTTATGGAATTTTGAGAGATGAAATTTCTTTTGAAGAATAATGGATATTTTCCATGGGAGTTATATTCAAATGTTTTATTACAATTGTTTTCCATCTAAGATGTCACTCATAAATAGGGTTTTGTTTTTATCCAAATTATTACTATTATTTGGTTGTGCTAATTATGGAATGATATTTTATATGAAAAATGTTATTATTGAATGATGTTTAGGAAACCCATTTTATTTCATGTATTATGTTATGATTAATAATTTATATTTTTATAGAATCTATAATAATGATTTCATTAGTAGATGGGTGGGATCTACATCTTCCTCCAATGCATTCTGTACAGATTTATATCTCATGAAATAAATATTACATGATCAGAAATTAAATTTAGTTTAGTTATACATGGATGGAGTGGCAAGTAAATATGGTTTATTAATTCATGGATGGAATGGAATGTAAAATAGGGTTAGTAATGGACTTTTTCCACTATGATTGTATTGAAAATAATTCCTTCGCTACTATGGAAATCATATTATGTTCTTATTTGTTTCCACAATTCCATGTTTTATGAAAATATTATTTTATCACGGTTAATGGTAATTTTTTATATATTTTTTATGTAGTACAAATATTTATTTCATGACTCATTATTTGAGAATGTTTTTTTCAAAATTTATGTTCAAGTTATTACATTCTTATGTTTATGTTTTATAAGATATTTTCCGTTCATACACATACTGAGAATTTGAGCACACCTCTTTTTAGGTTTATTTTTCCCTTGGAATTGAGGAAGGGAATTATGTTAGATTATTCAAAAAGGGGTTCTAGTTATGAAGGATAAAGAAAGAGAGGATGTAGATGTTTTATGAAACATTTGTTTATGTTTTTTTATTTCCAAAACCAAAAAACTAATACTGTCTTTGGAAATCTATTAGTTTCATGTATTAAATATTCCACAAATATATTTTAATGTCTTTTTACGTCAATATCAGGTTTTTATTGTTGTTATTAGAGAAAAGTAATATCCATCCTTTGTAAACTAGTATGCGAAAATAATAGTGAGATTCATAGAGAAATTTCTAAGGTATGTCAAGGGATGTCCTTGAGGGTAAGTATGACTATATGTCACCTTCCTAGAATTATATAAGTGATCATGAATAACCCTATATTAAAAGTAATATGATAGTGATTTAATGTACACATCCTTGATTTTGATGTTTTCATAGTATTGTTTTTCTCTCTCTCACTATTCATGTTGGGTTTTTGACAATTATTGGAACCCGAAAAAACATTGTTAATGATCAATGCAATATGAAATGAAATGATTTTTCTCTTGAAAACCCAAATTTTATTGGATATGAAATGAAAAATGTTATTATTATACTATCAAAACATAAGAATCATTGTGGACATCCAAATGACAAGATAAGGGAACATAATTTAATTGATTCTATCACAAGAAAAAGAACACCTTCTTTTAGGGGTATCATAATCCACGTGTTGCCAAAAAATTGATCAATAACACAAAATATATATTTTCCATCATTTTTACATGGGATCATGAATAAATATTTTTGGATGATTATTGTTTAGAAGTTGAAGGAGACCAGTGGTGAAGTCCATTCAAGAATACAAGGCAGTAAGATGATATTGAATCAATGGAAAGGGAAAAGTTCCTAAAATTATTTTTTAGTAATTAATTCATTTATATTCATCGAAAAAATATGGAATATGCATTATTTTAAATTCATCAAAAGGATGATAAATCCGTTTGTACATATGAGGAAACTTTTACAAGACTTTCATGGTATGATTCTTATTTTATCATCCAACCTGAATGTAAAGTTGATCAATTCTTCAGGGGCTAAAAACCAAGTCCTTATGGGAATTATCAATAAGAGACATTTGTAGATATTAATAGATTTGGAATTGTTATATCAAGTTATAAATAGAAGTTTGTGTTACATATCAGTCTAATGGTTTTGATAAGAAATGAAATATGGGGTTCAATATAAAATATAAAAACAATGGTGAAATGATGATAAATATTTCATTATGCTCAACATGTTAAAAGAATCATGGGTGAGATTTTCATAAAGTGTAGAGACCCGGTTTCTTCCCTATAAGACTTTAGAAAATTTCTACATATGTTTGAAGAGCTATGTAAGAAGACTGTTTGCGATTCCGAGGACCAGTCTTCCTAGAATAAATTTTATAAAAATATTAAGTATTTTTATACTATGCACGTGGTGGGGTTTCCTTTTCTCCTAAATAGTAGCTCGGACTAGAAATCTGAGGACATGGTTGCATTCAGAGCATGTCGTTTACCCTAGGCGGGGTGTAAAAGTTACAGGAGTGGGCTTTCTGTGAGAGATGTCTCCCAAGTGCAAAATCATCATTTTAGAAATGACTGAGTGATTTTTAACACTAGAGTTCTTTTCGAACAACATTCAAAAGAAATCTCAGAATGGAAATCTGAGACTTACGTTGAGTTCAAAATGGGGTTTTTTTCCTAGGCGTGATATAAAATAGGCGGGCGAGGAGGTTTCAGAATCCTCGTCGGTCGGTAGAGTTTCAGAGAGAGTTTATAGATTAATTTGTGGAATTATGGGAAAGTCCTAATTTCCCTTCTCTATCTCTCTCTCGAGCATTCTTTGACGTTCTTCAGCGTTCTTCACCATTATTCACCGAATTGAGGAGCGAACTCTAGTAGATCAATGTGGGATCACAGCGGGCATGTCGCCAACATCGAACGGCTAGCTCAATGTAAGATTTCTGTTAAATTTCACACCTTCGTTGATTTCTTAAAATTTTCATCAAATTTCGTTGTTTGAATTCTATAATTTTGTAATTGGAATGATGGATGAATGAACACAGCCATCATCCGAGCCCCGTTCTACATCTCTTTCTTGGGCATTATACATCCCAATTTTTTCAGAAGCACGAAACCTTGACAGATCAATGAGCGAGGGATGGCGCATTGAAGGCCTTGTCTCAAGGACCCCAAATCTGGCTTCGGAATCAATATCGAACCTCCAATGAGGTCTCGGAAGTCCTCGGAAGGGACTACCAGAGGAGCCCAGCGGCGTCACAGTAGATGCGTGGAAGCGCCTGTGTAGCTGGCGGTGTAGTGCGAAGGTGCGGATGGAGTCTGGTGTGGTCGGTGTTGTGAGCTCGAGAGCGGGGGCACGTGACCCCGGTAGGCGGCACGAGATGGCCGGAGTGCAAGGGAACCGGCGATGTGGGGTTGGCATGGCGTGCCACGACTGTGCACTCCACAGGACGGTGGCGAGAGGGCATTTCCCTCAAGATGTCACGCTCGGGAGGAACCCTGTGGTACTGACCTCAGTGGTGTGCCGTGAAGCGGGCCGCAGCGAGTCGGGCCATACCCGCGGTTGGGTTGCGGGCCGGCGGTTCGGACTGGGCCGGATGGGGTGAACCAGCCCGGTTGGCCCCCCTTGCGTTCGGGGGGTCGTAATTTCTAAATGGTACGTCCTTTTGATGTGCTTTCTACGGTTATAGGTCTTTGTCAGTGAGGAAAACTTTTTGATGTGGGTTTCGGGGATTTAGGGATCTGCACTCGGAGACGAGTGACCCGGAACACTTTAATTTTATAATATTATATTATTATTAAAGTTTACAACAGACGTACCCATGAGCCGGAGGTCCGTTTGATTCGCCTTCAGAGGTGATGTGGCCCTGGGGTTGAGACGGTCCTACCAAAGTTAGTTTGAAACGCTTACAGCTTGGTTTCATTACCCAATGGCACGAAACACTTAATGTGAATAACTAATTAATTATTTAAATTAATTAGTTATTCTTGGATAAGACCTAATTCTAGTTTGGGATGTCTGGTTGATGTGCCGTCTGCGGCAGCGTGACCCCAATCCTCATGAATACTTTTTGAGATTCTATCCAAAGAATTTGGGATAGAGACAATGTGTGTGGCCCATAGGGCCTATTTCACACCTTTTATGATGAAACACCACTTTTTCACTTGACATTAGTTTAGGGTATTTTATTACCCATTTCTGAGTGTTTTTTCAAGGGTATTACAATGGTGCAATCCACCAGCCTAAATTAGGGCATGAGTCATGGGCCCCACAAGGTGGATCTCAGACGTATGCTGCGTTTTTTCGACTTGTGATTCATAAGTCCATTCAGGGAAAATGAATAGCCTACACTGCATGGTTATCTACAAGGAACACAATGGTTCGATCTACGTGATGTGTTTCGAACTCGAGGTGGGGGCCCCACAGGGCCCCATTTTCATATAATGCGGGGAGTTGCAGCTTCTGCATCTGGAGTCTGTTTTAGATGCCGTTATTGGAGTTCTGAAACTAGCATCGAGAAGAAGTTGATAAGGGTGGTTTTAGGCATTGGAGACAGACTTGAGGTGTGGGCCCCATCGGCTGTCTTTTAAGTTGTGTGCAGCTTACTGTGACATTTTAACCAGGAATCCGTTTGGAGCGTATGAATACTCAATTCGGTATGTTTTTTTCGAGAGAATCGGGAAGGAATAGTTCATTGGACCACTTTTGGGTCTGATGTGTGGGCCCCATGAGATGTCGTATGGTCACAAATGAGTGTTGAATAACTTTTCCACCCGGAGCCCGTTTCCAATGAGGAAATAGTCTATCTCGTGTGTTTTTCCGCAAGGATTGCAATGGAGAAATATGTTTGGGAATGCAGATCCTCTTTAGAGATCCCACTAAATTTAAAAACATGAAAGGGAATTGGTTGAAGGTTCCTTTGATGCTCTCTGAACCAACACACGATAGCGGTGTTGGTGTCACCCAGCGATGACACCTGCAGTGCGGAGTTAGAGGACTAGTTTCGGGTTTTCCCTTCATTGGGGTTGGGCAGTGGGTTACTGTTCAACTTTCGTGTTTACACTCTAGCGGGTCTAGGTAGTGGGATACCCAATGACCTTTTGTGGTTTACCCTCCAACGGGGCGGGGAAATGGGTTACCTAATGACCTTTTTTGGTTTACCCTCCAGTTGGGCAGGGAAGTGTGATACCTTATGACCTTTTAGGGTTTACCCTCTAGCAGGTCTATGCAGTGGGTCACCCGACGACCTTTTGGGGTTTACCCTCTATTTGGACTGGGCAGTGGGTCACCCGAAGACTTCTTTCAGACTCAGCCCTTCCGATGAGGCTAGTTATTGTATTTTCTCCGTGGTTACCGGAATAAGACTTTTGGTGGTACAGTTTAGCAATGAGGTGACTTTGACATGCGGGAGTGTTGGGCATCAGTGATGGATATCCTTAAAACTGTTGCTGACTTTTCCTGGGCTGATCTTGGAGAGATAGATCCCCTTACACACTCCTTTTGGTTTCTTATAGAGCATATATATAAATATACACTGTACTTCTATTCCCACTCCATTGGCTTAGTTACTCTCCTTCTAAGAGGGGCGAAGACACACCGTTTATGCCATTTGCTTTCCATGTCTAGCTTCTCTTGGTTGGTACGAGTCTACTTCCATTATTTGTTGGATTGAGTTTCACTCTCTCTATTTTACTCTTACACTGTTCTTTGTTCTATCTACTGCTCAATGTTTTAGTACCTTTTTTGTTTCTCCCTCGAGCTTTTGGGGCATCTTACTGAGTATCTTTATACTCACCCCTTTTTGGGCTTTTCCCACACATGGTTGGCCCTTGTAGACGACAGATAGGTCGGTCGAAACTATGGAGGAGCATAGAGGACATAAGAGCTTGGGCTGCATTCAATGGCCGTGTAAAGAATTTTCTAGTGTGATACTCAACAATTGTTTACTTTTGTTTACCTATTTTCGGGTTGAGGCAACTTTCTAGGTGGGAATGTGTTTTCCCTTTTACTGTTCAGTTTACTTGTTACACTAATTTTCAGAACATTACTTGTACTGGTTAGAGGTCGATGCTTGTATGTTTGTTTCCCTTTTGTAGTAGTGTTGTACCATGATTTCCTTTCTATGCAATTTTTCATTGAGTTAGCTGTGTGTGTGTACAGTTTCTTAAGCAAAGGCCTCCCCTGGTTTGTTGTGCCTTCAATGCTAGTCGCCAACCTCTTGCCTATGGAGGCGGGCTTGGGGTAGTTGCGGCTTGAACCTCCGTACCGGTCAGGTCATGACAAAGTGGTATCAGAGGTGGTACGTTCCTTAGGGAATTGTCCAGATGTCCCTAAAAAGGAATTGGTTGAGTTTTGGGGAAATAGTGTCATCGTGTCTTGAGAGAAGCTCTCAGTCCAGGGAGTCCAGTGATGGTGTGGTGGGTGACGTATCCATTCACCAGGACCCTGATAACCCACTTGTCGACATGACACATTGAGACACTTGTTGCATGTAATTTGGTTTGTTCATCATATAGGAATGAGCCTTTGACTTTCCTTCTTATGTCAGCTCCCCATCATTGTTGTCATATATAATCTCATTTGACCGCGTTACCCCTTGATCATATTCAGGGTGTCTCTTCGATGATAGCCAGCCATGATACTAGCTCCGGTTCGTGATGATGACTATGTGAGCAACAGGGCCTCAGTTCAAAATCCATCATACGATTACCCATTCTCTAGGAGGGCAGGTAGTAGCACCTCCACCTGTGGAGTCACATATAATAACAACAACGTGGGCTAATGACAAGCATGGGTTGGGCATGCTATGTGAGTTCCATCATTAGATACCATTGAGGTTCCATAGTGAGCCATATCCTCAGATAGTGAGGGGTTGGCTAGAGTCAGTGATCCGCCTCTTCAGTCTTGTTCGGACACAGACATGTTTGATGGTGGCTATGATAGCCAATCTTTTTTTCCACCAAGAAGTTTGGAGTTAGTAGAGACAGGGTTACTCAGATACACGATGTGTCAGTAATCTCATGCGATGTCTTATTGAAGACATTTCGTGAAGAGTATTACCCCTACTACTTACGCTTTTTATGGTTTATGGAGCTCTTGGAGCTTTAGTAGGGAATGATGGTAGTGGATGAGTATGCAGTTGGGTTCGCAGACCTTACTCGATACTCTATGCACAGGGTCTATGATGGAAACTTCCGAGCACAGATGTTTGAGTGAGGTCTCTATAGAGGAGATTCATGCCAGGGTAGTTCCCATGTGCATCCTCACCCGTCTTAGAGTGCAAGATCAGGCACTGGTGATAGAGATATTTTTTTCAGTGGGACGACAATTGGCAGGGCCTCAGTATTGGAGGTTTCTCCTTAATGATACTCAGGAACATGGTCGGGGACAGCTTAGAGCACCGAGATATACTAGGGAGGACTAGTTCTATATTTGTGATGTGCGAGGTCACGTGGCATGAGACTACACGACCAAATGTGCTGAGTTTTCTAGATAGTTGGAATATGCACCACAAGGACAGAGGTAGTGTCGTGAGCATAGAACGCCCAGGTGAGGACAGGGGGGTCCCCAGGGAGGTGGTGTTGGTAAAACAGCAGGAAGAACTATGGTTTTCGGACGATGTTTCATGGTCCCACCACCAACACTAGGCAGCCCATGTCAGGCCCAGGGAGCTAACGTTAGTGGGCGTAGGAGGCTGTGTGCTATGGATGTCTACAATCCCGCAACACGTTAGATGATAAGAGGTTAAACTCTATCTATTTCTACTTTTCTCAGTAGAACTTTTTATACACTGTTTGAGGTACTCTTTTCTTCTAACTCCTTGTTCTAGGGGTTACCTAGGGTGAAACAGGGCATTACTATAGCCCTATGTTGGTGTTGTCCGATGTAGCTTTGAATGCACGGGGAAGAGGGGTTATTCCCCCTCTGAGATGCATTTTTGTGATGTGATAAAAACAGTGAGGGGGAGTTAGTGCCAACGAAAGAGGATAGTATTGAGCTGCGGTGGACGAGTCCCTCTAACATGTGAATTAATGGCGGGGTTGTGCGATGGAGTGTCAGAGAAGGTTCTGGATTTTCCAGTGGGGCTTTTCTGCATGACCCCCCTTTTCTTGAGGTGCTGCTCTTGGGTTTGGTAGAGTTCCGGCTTTGGGATTACTCTCCTTCCAAGAGGGGAAATGAAATGTGAGGTATGCCATGTGATTCCCGTGTCTAGTATTTGGTGGTTGGATGAGTTTTCTTGCCTGACCTGTTGATTGTTACCTTGCGTGCTCAACGTCAATCATGTTACCATTATCGAGTACAGGTCTTGGTGATAGAAACCCCATAAACAGAACTACGTGTTTCACTATGTGGCGCTGGTGGTGGTAGTTCTTGCACTGAGAATATGGAGATGCTATATTCTGGGAGATCTCTTTGTGGTTTTCTCAGACCACAAGTTTCTCAGGTGTGTCCTCGCCTAGAGAGCCTTGAACCTGAGGCTATGGTTCTGGTAGAAATTTCTACAAAACTATGACTTCGAGGTTGTCAATGTTCTGGGTGATGGAAATGTTGTAGGAGGTTACCTTAGCAGAGAGCCTCAGTTTTGATGGACCGACTGTGAAAACATGTGTGACCGGATATCCTTTGTTGTTCCCCCAAATGGGTATTTTTAAGGAGAGAATCATGAAACCATGTTCTTGGATCAAACCGTGATTTCGATCGTGAAGTGTAAAATATTGGTTCGGCCGGGGAAGTCCCCCGAGTATCTTTGGGCTGTTCGGGAATCTTGCAAGGGATTGAGAGGCAGCCAACCGTCCTTCCCTACCCATCCAACAATAAGAGTGGGCACACGATGTCTTCCACGTGTCACAACTGATGAGGTGCATGCATATTCCTATGCATGTCCTCAAGAGTAGCATACCTTATGAGTATGAACCATCGCTTTGGATTTCATGTTTTGGCAACATGATGTTGTGCATGTTTTCTTGGGAGTGGGAGAGCTAGGAGTGAGCTCTGTATCCAGAGTTTTTTTCCTACTTTTTCTTTTTGGGGACAAATATCTTGGAGGATGGAATAATGTAGATACCCCATTTTTTCCCTGTAAGATTTGAAAAATTTCTACATATGTTTCCAGATCTTGGCGTGAAGACGGTGTGCTATTCAAGGCCTGGTGTTCCCGGAATAAATTTTATAAAAAAATTAATTGTTTTTATAATATGAAAATGGCATTTTTGAGTTTTCTCCGAAACGGTAGCTCAGATCGAAAATCCAAGGGCACGATTGCATCCAGAGCATGCCGTTTACCCTAGGTGGGGTGAAAAAGTTGTGGGAATGGGCCTGCTATGAGAGAAGTCACTCAAGGGAGAAATCATCATTTTAAAAATGACTTAGTGATTTTTAACACTGATGTTATTTTCGAATAACTTTCAAACAAAGTCTCAGAATAAAAATCTAAGACTTCCATTGAGTTCAAAATGTGGTGTTTTTCCTAGGCACGATATAAAATAGGTGGGAGCGGAGGTTTCAGAATCCTCGCCCGTCGGTAGAGTTTCAGAGAGAGTTTATAAATTCGTTTATTGAATTAGTGGGAAGCCCAAATATCCCTTCCCTCTATATATCTCTCTCTCTCAAGAATTATTCGACGTTCTTCGGATTTTTTTTCCAGTTTTTGCAGGATTGAGGAGCAAAATCTGGTGGATCAATGGGGGATTGCAGCGGGCACGTCGCCAACATCGAACAGCCGGACCGAGGTAGGACTCTTGTTAAATTTCGCACCTTCATTGAATTATTAAATTTTTCATCAAATTTCGTAATTCGAATTCAATAAATTTTGAATTGGGATGATTTCTGAACGAAAACGACCATCGTCCAAGCCCTGTTATACTCCTCGTTCTTGGGGGTTCTTCATCCCCATATTTTTCATGTGTGAAAAAGCATGAAAGATCGATGAGCGAGGGGTGACCCTACAAAGACCTCATTTCAATGACCCCGAATCCAGCTTCAGAATCAAAATCGAACCTCTGATGAGATCTCGACAATCCTCAGAAAGAACCACCTGAGTAGTCTGGCAGCGTCGCGGTGGAAGCGCGAAGTAGCCGATGTAGCTGGGAGTGTAGCACGAATGTGTGGATGGAGTCCGGTGCGGCCGGTGCGGCAAGCTTGAGTGCAGTTGCATGGGACTCTGGCAAGCGGCACGATGAGACAGGAGCATGAGGAATCTGGAGACGAGAGGGTGTCGCCCTTGGGCTATGGTGCTCGGGAGGAAACCCGAGGCACTGACCTCGGGGGTGCACCGCGAACAAGGACCGGCAAAGTGCGGGTCATGTATGTGCAATGCAGAAACTAGCCAAAGGCTGGTATGCTGACTAGAACCAGAACCGAGTGGTCCAGTGTGGCTGGACCGGGCTGAAGGGAAAGGGCCACGATGTGTCGGGCCGGATCTGTGGATGGGTTGTGGTCCGGTGGTTCGGACCGGGCTGGCCGGGGTGAACCGTCCCGGTTGGGCCCCCTTGCGTTCGGGGGGCCATAATTTCTAAAAGGCACATCTGTTTGATGCGCCGTCTGTAGATGTAGGTCCATGTCCGCGAGACAGAATTTTTGAAGTGGGTTTTGGGAATTTTGGGATTTTCACCCGAAGACGAGTGACCTGGAACTAATTAATTAAATAATATTAAATTATTATTAAATTTTACAATAGACGTAACCGAGAGCCGGATGTCTGTTTGATGCTCTGTAAGAGGTGCTGTGGCCCTGGTGTTGAGATGTTCCTTCCAAAGTTGGTTTGGAACCCTTGAGGCTTGGTTTCATTGCCCGGTGGCATGAAACACATAATGTGAATAATTAATTAATTATTTAAATTAGTTAGTTATTATTGTGTCAAACCTAACTCATGTTTGGGATGTCTGATTGACGCACCGTTAGCGGTAGCATGACCCCAATCCATTGCGGACTTTTTGAGACGCTTTCCAAAGCATTCGGGTTGGTGACAAGGTGTGAGCCCCACAAGGATTAGTTCGAACATTTTATGGTGAAACACCACTTTTTCAACCGAAATACTTTTAGGGTGTTTGAGTACTCATTTCAGAGTGTTTATCCGAGGGGATTTCAATGGCACAATCCACCCTCCAAAATTCGGGCCTGAGGCGTGGGCCCTACAAGGAAACTCTCGGATGTATGCCGCGTTATTACAACTTCTGCTTCATAAGTACTTTCATGGAAAATGAATGGCCTATGACGCGTGGTTATCTGCAAGGAATGAAATGTTACGATCAGCGTGACGCGTTTCACAGTCGAGGTGTGGGCCCCACAGGGCCCCATTTTCATATAATGACGGGAGTTGCATCTTTTTCATCTGGAGTTCATTTTAGGCGCCATCAGTAGCATTGTGACCCTAGAATATAGACGATGTTGACCAGTTTGTTATCAGGCATTGGAGCCGATGTCACAACCCATCCTCGGGCCCGTGCCGTGACTACCCTAATCCCGCCATCCATAGGCCAGGGGCTGGAAACTCGAACCAAAGGCGTAAGACCCAAAATAAGGGAAGGAATTGCCTTTAAAGAGTAAACAAACACCAAAATGTATGCAAGTGAAGTAAGCAGTAAGTAAAACTGGGTACAAGAAAAGTGCTGAAAAGTAAATGGGCTAGTATACAAACCCAACTGAAAGTACAATACAACTGAAAGATAAGTACAATAGCAGTAAGTAAATATTCAACACCGAGTCTTCCTCCGGAAGTCCCACTTGAAGGGTGGGTAGAGATAACCTCCTCATCTCCTCGGGTCAGGTCATCCGCTCCGCATACGCCATGCCATGTAGTCCACCTCTGGGTACCGTACAACTCCACAAGCCTCCACCCCGATCAGTACTATCTGTCCTCTGCATCCAACACAATGTAGTGCGGGCATAGCCCGTGCAGGGGTGGGTACACAATAATCAGTAGGGACCCCAAGACCCCTAAGGTCTCTCAAGATCCATGAAGGATAAACCACAATGGTAAAGATACAATCACGAAGTATCAACAACACTACTTAGGTATATGCCCATACATATACCTAAGTCACTTGTTACAAAATGGCTCCCACTCCCAAGCCCAAGTACATCCCAGTCCACATAGGAAAACACAACCCAGTCCACACAGGAAAGCACAACCCAGTCCACACAGGAATGCACAACCCAGTCCACATAGGAAAGCACAACCCAGTCCACGCAGGAAAGAACAACCCAGTCCACACAGGAAAGCACAACCCAGTCCACACAAGATAGCATGACCAATTACATCGATGATATTGATTGAAAACAAGTCTTACCTGACATATATATTCACAAAGTAAGGTGATAGAGATAAAAAAAAGAATCCAATGATTCATCTAAGCTGTCGGACCCACATAGGATACAAGACCAGCTACTCTGCCGGACCCAGCCAGGATACAAGTACATAGGTCATGCTGTCGGACCCACGTAGGATAAAAGAATATTAGTCATCTCTATTGGACCCTACGGAGAATCCCAGTATAGTAATCATCATTGTCGACCCCATTAAGGATCCATGTACATTCTTCATCGCTACTCAACCCACAGAGGATCCACGTACAGTCGTCCACACTGCCGAACCCATCGAGGATCCAAGTACAGTCATCCTCGTTGCTGAACCCACGGAGGATCCACGTACAGTCTTCCTCGCTGCCGAAC
The DNA here is from genome assembly GCA_963277665.1 of Viscum album. Lineage (NCBI taxonomy): Eukaryota > Viridiplantae > Streptophyta > Magnoliopsida > Santalales > Viscaceae > Viscum > Viscum album. The sequence continues at coordinate 493,818,608 of OY728151.1, read as the reverse complement.
CCACAGAGGATCCATGTACAGTCTTCCTCGCTACTGAACCCACGGAGGATCCAGGTATAGTCGTCGTCATCATAGTCGTAGTCGCAGTCAGCTCTAGGGTTCCCGCACACAACATACTCGATTTCGGGAGGGTCCGCTTCACGAGAAAAAGAGATCTGATACATCAAAATTCATAAAGACCATAGTTGATGTATCCCAAAGTTCTTCCTCGTCAAAAGATACACAACATGACCGATAGTGCGTCAATTGGACGCCCAGTCTGAGAGTTATTGGATTTTCTGTTTCAGGGACCCGGTTGGTTTTTAAGATAAAAGCACCCTGACCATACTCCAGCTGCAACCAAACCTCAAGAGGATTAATCCAAAAGGCCGGTCTCAACAAAATAATCCCAATGAAATTGACGGAACGTCAATCGGATGTCCGGTCCTTGAGATATAAGCGTTTCCTCTCCAAGGGCTCGGTTGGTTTTAGGTTCGAACCAACCCGGCTGTATGAATAATTTTCTAAGACCTCAACTGTAATATACCAAATCGATAGTCTCCAACCAAGGATCCATACGCAACTGACGGTGCGTCGATCGGAGGTATGTATCACACGTTATGGGAAAAAGACCAAAAGCAGTCTGAAAAGGGGGTCTGGGCCCGGCCCGACCCGGCGCAACCCCCCTAGGTCGGCCCGAACCGGGCGACCCGAACTGGGTCCGGGTCTGGCCCGGCTGGGCGCGGCTTGGCCCGGTCCATCTGACTCACCCTGGCCCGGCCGGGGGGTGTGCCAGCTCGGCCCTTTTGTGCTCCGTAGACGAGGCGCCCAACGCCGCGTCTCCTATGGATCCCGCACGGCTGTGGGATCCGGCCACATGCCACCGTGGATTCAGGCGCGGCGGAGCACCGAGGGGCCGCGCCTCTGGCTGTCGGAGGTTTTCGCGGGCCACCAGAGTCATTCTGGTGGTCCGTTCTTGCTCCCGTCTGCGCCTGCGGTCGTCTCAGAACCAGTACTTTACTGTGACGGCCTCCATATGCTGTTGCGGTCCCGTTTCATTACTGCACATCAATACGCGCACACACAAATAATTTGCGGAGGGTCATCGGGCCGTGTTTTTTCGGCCCACACCATCCGTGTTGGCCGATAACAATATGCCAAGGATAAACAAGTTTTTTCGTCGTATGAAGAACAAATTAACCCGAGAAACATTGAATCAAACCACCCAGCATTTATCCCTCAATCATCTATTCCCAACCAGAAAATGAATTCATTCGTGGATCAACATGATATTGATTTGACCCACATTCTTTGTTTTATAAGGGACAAATCATGGGTATATAACATGCTCATAAATAAAACCCTACCTTGATAAGACATCGCACGTCGTCGAACCTCGGAAGATAAATGTCGCGGTGATCGGGCGTCGCGGAAGATCAGCGCCATCCCGTCAACGTCAGAAAGGGAGGATCTAAGGGTGGTGTCGGCATTCTTCATTCTCTATTGGAGGAATAGGTTAATTCTCCATGTGCTCGGTGCCGTGCTTCACTTCCAGCATTCCGCTGCATGAAGAATCCGTCCATAACTCTTTCCCTAGACTCCTTTAAATATAAGTTGGGAGGGCTCGTCGTTGGCACGCAAGTCATAAATGAGGGATTTATGATAGAGGTCTCAACCCAATTAATTTGCTGCGGGGGGGGGGGGGGGGGTGGTGTTTATTTCTTTGGTGGTCCCCTCATTAAAAAAAAGAGGTGTCATCCTCCACAATAAAGAGGGGGATTTGAATCTAGAGGCTCTCCCTCATAAATGTGGGGGAGTCAATGAGTTATAATTCCCCTCCCATTTATGGGAGGCCTCGTGTGGTTTACACTAAGATCAAACCTCCAAGCAAAGATTCTAACCACTTTATCCGCACGACATGTGTTTAACAAAATAAAAATAAATTTTCCACTTATTTTATTTTATTAACCCACGTAGAACCCAAAAACTAACATTCTTACCCAATCACCTGCCACCGAGCTGAAAGTCTTCCTAAGAGAAAACCCACGCTGCGAGTTCAACGGTGCCCTCAGATTTTAATTTCGTGCACCGATTCAAAAGATAGGAAAACCCACTCGTTCGTTCACTGAACCTACCCGAGCTAATCTTCGGGAAATGATTACGAGCACACCAGGCCTCGGAATTTGTTGTCGTCTGAAACTGTGCACTTGTAAAATTCCAACAAAAATAAAAAAAATCATTGAAATTTGTGGTTCTTTACATTACTCACACCTCAGGGCTTTACATCCCCGTAAAACTATATCATAAACTAGGGAAACAAAAGAGGGTACTGAGCACGCATCTGAGCATCCCGCTTCCATGTGCTCTCCTGGAGGTTCTCGTGCTTCCACCTGATGTGCACTAGAGGAATCGACTATCCACGTAGGACCTGCTTTTGTCGATACTCAATCTCCACTGGGAACTCGGAAAAATTCACCTCGTCATCGATTTCCATCTCCCCATGGTCAATGATATGTGTCGGGTCATGCAAGTTTCTCCTCAACTGCGATACGTGGAAGACGTCGTGCACCCGGTGCAACTGAGGTAGAAGGACCAGGCGGTAGGCCACTTCGCCTACCCTGCTGAGGGCCTGGAAAGATCCGATGAAGTGCAGAGATAACATTTTACCCCGTCCAAATCTATGTAATCCAGGTTGTGGTGAGACCCGTAAGAAAACATGGTCTCCATCCTCGAACTACAGTGGTCTCCGCCTTCTATTAGTAAAGGACTTATGTATGTTTAGTGCAGTCTTCATCCGCTCCTAGATGATCTACACCTTCTCTGTCATAGCCTGAACCGTCTCTGGTTCTATAAATGATGACTCCATCACTATCCACAAAGTATATCTAAAACGTGTCCAGATGCTGTCTCGCCACTCCTAACAGCTGAATGTCTGATCACCTACAAAGATCATCTGCTACAACATCCCCCCTCTCCTGGAGTATAAATTATCTCGAAGTCATAGTCCTGGAGGAAAACAATCCATCATTGATGTCATTGGTTCAGGTCTATCCGATAGGAGATACACCTGAGACTATTGATTTGCAGGTGACCGAAAACCGTTCCCTCAACAAACAATAGGTGAGACTAGCCAAAAGTATGAACTCGCCTCCACCCTTCTTCGTCTACGTTCCACCAAAGAGCTGCTAAGATTTATCCTCCACCAAAAAGATAAATTTGGTCTCATCCCCAGGAAGAACCACATTTTTTTCCTAATACAGTCAATCTAGACATGAACTGTACTATTTCATGCCATGGACGACGTCGTAAGGCCTCTACGCTACTACCAAGAGATCCAACCAATACTCTCACCTCCAAGGGTTAAGTGACACTGTCGGCAGAAGTGTGTGGTCACTGGTTCTCCTCCTGTAGGTTTCTCGAAAGTGAGGATCAAGTCAATATTTTTAAACCAGAACCTCTTTGTATCAACCATACAAGTGGAAAGGAAGGTAAAAGTCATAATGAACAAGTGTCTTTTATTACAGCATCTCAAGTACAAGACACAAGGAATCCATAGACAACGACATAAACAAAGCTAGAAGAAGCATGAACAAAAGTCTCCATGCCTGGAGCTAGTACCTCTCATGCCCGTCTGCTCCCGGAGCTCTACGGTCGCAGGCCTCAGCTTCCTGTAGATGAGCTCTCCCCTGTCCAGCCATTCCCTGCGGTCGAGGTGGTCCTCCTTGTGGTGGTGGTGGTAGGGCCTCGAAACGTCGTCCACCATATACTACTTGGCCATCCCCTCTGCCACATCATCCTTCTCTCGACGGACCACCACGGTCGAACCTATGCCTGGGAGGTCCCTCTACCTCATGCTGCTCATCTGCAGGGTGGGTCGGCCAGTCTCGAGCCATGTGACCATGCCCGCCGCATGCATAACACCGCCTGCTCCTCTTATGGTTGGATCTGTGCCATGTTCCCCACACAACTGAACCTGTATCCTGAGGTCGACCACCTAGAGACCTGGTCCTCATGGACCCCTACGTCTGCTATCTATTGCCGGATGCACAAGACTCAGCTACATGACGTCATGAAGAGGGCCTCGCTGATGGTGACATATCAGCGAGAAAACTCTCCTCTAGAAGGGCTATCTCTAGCACCCCTGCTTGTGTCGGGATGTTGAGGGAGATCATCAAAGCCCTGATCTAATTTTTTTAGAACCTACTCAAAGGTTCATGCCAGGAAGAAGGGGTCTCGTACCATGTTGGTGGAGTAGCGCGAGAGGTCAGAAAACCTCGCAGAGTACTGAGCCATTGACATGCTGCCCGACCGTAGCTGTAGTGACTCCTGGATGCGCACCGCATGGAGGGTGGATGGAATGAAATTCGAGCAGATGAGGCTTTCGAAGTCCATCCAAAGTAGTGATGCCTCGTCGTGCAGCTGGAGCATCAGGATCCACCATCTACCTACTACTACATGCAGGAGACTCGCAGCAAGGAACTCTATGAGGTCTGCTGGTATCCCTACCAATCTGAAGACTTGGACGACAGCCTCTGGCCAATCCTCAGCTGCATGAGGGCCCGTCTCTCCACGGAACCTGGGTGGCCTCTTATACTGAAACTCATGTAGTGCACTCAGGAGACGTGCACTCTCAATTACTGGGACTGGTTGCATCAGTGGCTCGGTGGGTAGAGGTACCGCCGGTTCCCCCGCAGTAATGGGGACATGCACTGAGGCATCGTCGCTCAGTGGGTTTCCATCTCACACAAAGCTCAGAACCGTAGCTTGTTGTCATCGTGGGGACATCCTAAAAAGAAACATGTGCACCACGGTTAATAAAGTATACCTCGTGATCTGAAACAAAGTAATCACAAAGAAATATTTTGAAACACACATGCAATCAATGCTTTCATGCACTGAGTAAGAAATTAGAAGTCAGGGTCCTGGTGTATTGATACATCGGCCGCCACACCAACACTGGACTCCCAGGACTGATAAACACACTCATAACCATAAACATTATTGCATCATAGAGAATAAATTATCAGAGTCCTAAGTTCTGCGGTAGAACCGACTCATCTGATACAAATTTGTCCCAACCCATCCTCGGGGCCCGTTCCGTGACTACCCCAAGCCCGCCATCTATAGGCTAGGGGATGGCGACTAGAACCAATGGCGTAAAACACAAAATAACGGAAGGAATTTCCTTTAAAGAGTAAACAAACACCACAGAGTACGCAAGTGAAGTAAGCACTAAGTAAAAATGGGTACAGGATAAGTGCTGAAAAGTAAATGGGCCAGTATACAAATCCAACTGAAAGTAGAGTACAACTGAAAGGAAAGTACAATAGAAGACCGTAAAGCCGAAACAACGAGTCATACTCTTGAAGTCCCACCTGAAGGGTGGGTACAGATAGCCTCCTCAGCTCCTCGGGTCCGGCCATCCACTCCGCATACGCCCTCCCAAGTAGTCCACCTATGGGTACCATACAGCTTCACAAGCCTCCACCCCGATCAGTTCTGTCTGTCCTCTAAATCCAACACAATGTGGTGTGGGTATAGCCCGTGTAGGTGTGAGTACACAATACTCAGTAGGGACCCCATGACCCTAAAGGTCTCTCAGAATCCAAAAAGGATAAACCACAAAGTTAAAGATACAATCACGAAGTATCAACCACACTACTTACGTATATGCCCATATATACACCTAAGTCATCATTTACAAAATGGCTCCCACTCCCGAGCACATGTACAACCCAGTCACACAGGAAAACACAACCCATTACACACAGGAAAGCACAACCCAGTCCACACAGGAAAGCACAACCTAGTCCACACAGGAAAGCACAACCCAGTCCACACAGAAAATCACAACCCAGTCCACACAAGAAAGCACAACCCAGTCCACACAGGATAGCATGACCAATCACATCGATGATATTGATTGAAAATAAGGCACATCTCACACAGGTATACACTTCGTAAGGTGATAGAGATAAACAAAAGAAGTTATTGATTCATCTAAGATGTCATACCCACATAGGATACAAGACTAGCTACTCCGCCGGACCCACTCAGGATACAAGTACAGAGGTCATACTGTCGGACCCACGTAGGATACAAGAACATTAGTCATCACTGTCGGACCCTATGGAGGATCCTAGTACATTCATCATTGCTGTCGAACCCACAAAAGATCCACGTGTAGTCGTCATCACTGCCGAACCCACAGAGGATCCATGTACAGTCGTCCTCACTACCGAACCCACAGAGGATCCAAGTACAGTCGTCCTCATTGCTGAACCCACGGAGGATCCACATATAGTCGTCCTCGCTACCAAACCCATAGAGGATTCATGTACAGTCGTCCTCGATGTCGAACCCAAAGAGGATCCAGGTACAGTCGTTGTCGTCACAGTCGCAATCGCAGTCAGCTCTAGGTTTCCCGCACACAGCATGCTCGATTCCATGAGGGTCCACACCTCGAGAAAAATAGATCTGATACATCAACTGTCACGTAGACCCGAGTTGATGTATACCAAAGTTCCGCCTCGTCAAAAGATACAAAACGCGATAGACGATGCGTCAATCGGACGCCCGGTCTGAGAGTTATTGGCTTTTCCGTTCCAGGGGCCCGGTTGGTTTTTAAGCTAAAACCACCCAACCATACTCTAGATACGTCCAAACCTCAATCATAGTAATCCCAATGGACCATATCAACAAAATAATCCCAACGCAATTGACGGAATGTCAATCGGATGTCCGGTCCTTGAGATATAAGAGTTTCCGCCCCAAGGGCCCGGTTGGTTTCAAGTACGAACCAACCCGGCCGTACTGAAACTTTTCCAAAACCTCAATTGTAATATACTAAAACGACCGTCTCAATTCAAGGATTCATACACTACTGACAGTGCATCGATCAGAGGTCCTTATCACAAGTTATGGGAAAAATGCCAAAAGCGGTCTGAAACAGGGGTCTGGGCCCGGCCCGACCCGACCCAACCCCCTGGGTCGGCCCGAACCGGGCGACCCCACCCGGGTCCGGGTCCATAACGGATAGGCAGGGCTCTCCCCAGCCGGGCCGGGGGGTGTGCTGGCTCCACCAGCGGGCCGAGCAGGGGGGACACGATCCCCCCTCCCTTTGCGCTCTGCGAACGTGGAGCCCAGCACCTTGTCTCCACCGGATACCGTGCGGCCGCAGGATCTGGCCGCCTGCGGCGGCAACTTCAGCTTCGGCGGCTCCTTCCGGCTGCATGCCGGGGCACTTTCGCCACTAGGCAGACTGCCGGTTCCGGCCACCTGAGGTTTTCGGGGGCCACCGGAGTCACTCCGGTGGTCCGTTCTTGCTCCCATCTGCGCCTGCAGTCATCTCAGAACCCGTACTTTACTGTGACGGACTCCATACGCCGTTGGAGTACCGTTTCATTGCCTCCCATGCCTACAAGAACAAAAAAATAAACTGCGGAGGGTTATAAGGACGTGTTTTTTCGGCCAACGCCCTCCGTGTTAGCCGATAACAATATGCCAATGATAAACAAGGTTTTCAGTCGTACGAAGAACAAATTAACCCATGAAACAACGAATCAAACCCCCCAGCATTTATCCCACAAACATCTATTCCCAACCCGCAAATGAATTCATTCGCAGATCAAATTGATAATGAGTTGACCCATGTTATTTGTTTTTGAAGGGATGAAACATGGGAATATAACATGCTCATAAATAAACCCCTACCTCGATAAGACGTCGCACGTCTTCAAACCATGGAAGATGAATGTCGCGGTGATCGGAAGTCATGGAATATTGGCGTCGTCCCATCAATTTATGAAAGGTAGGATCTGAGGGTGGATTCAACGTTCTTCATTCTTCATTGGAGGAAGAGGTAAATTCTCCAAGTGCTGGGCACTGTGTTTCACTTCCAGTGTTCTGCTGCTTGAAGAAGTCGTCCATAAGTATTCCCCTAGCTACCTTTATATAGAAGTTGGGAGGGCTCATCATTGGAACACAAGTAAAAAATGAAGGATTTATGATAGAGGTATCCACCAAATTAATCCGCTGTGGTGGCGCATTAAATTGGGGAGAAGGTCAAGGGGGGTGGTTATTTCTTGGGTGGTCCCCTCATTAAAAAAAAGAGGTTTTATCCTCCTCAATTAAGAGGGGGATTTAATCCTAGAGGCTCTCCCTCATAAATGAGGGGGAGTCAAGGAGTTATGATTACCCTCCCATTTATGGGAGGCCACGTGTGGTTTCCACCAAGATCCAACCTCCATGCAAAGCTTCTAACCACTTTATTCGCACAACATGTGTTTAACAAAATAAAAATAAATTGTTCACTTATTTTATTTTATTAACCCACGTAAAACCCAAAAACTAACTTTTATACTCGATCACCCGCCACCGAGCTGAAAGTATTCATAAGAGAAAACCCGCGCTTCTTGTTCAACGGTGCCCTCAGATTTCAATTCCGAGCACCGGTTCAAATGATAGGAAAACCCGCTCATTCGTTCACTGAACGTACCCGAGCTAAACATCGAAAAATGATTTCGGGCACACCAGGCCTCAGAACGAGGTTCCGTCATAAACAGCAGACTCGTAAAATTTCAAAGAAAATAAAATAAGAATTTCCTTGAAATTTCCTGGTGTTTACAGTCGGACTTGATGTGTGGGCCCCACTGGCTGTCTTTTAGGCTGTGTGCAGCGTACTAAGACTTTTTCATCAGGCGTCCATTTGGGGAATATGAATAGTCAATTCAGCACATTTTTCCAAGAGCATCACACTGGCATAGTTCGATTGACCACTTTTGGGGCTGAGGTGCATGCCCCATGAGACGTCGTGTGGGCATAAAGTAGTGTTGAATAACTTTTCCACTGGGTGATCGTTTCCAGTGAGTAAGTAGTCTATCTCACATATTTTTCTATGAGGATTACAATGGTAAAATTTGATTGGGTGTGCGGAGCCTCTTTCCAGATCTCATTAAATGTGGAAACATGAAAGGGCGTTGGTCGGAGGTTCCTTTGATGCACTCTGAACCTACGCATGGTAGCGATGATAGTCACACCTAGTGATGGAACAGGTAGTGTGGAGTTAGAAGACCAGTTTTGGGTTTACCCTCAAACGGGGATGGCCAGTGGGTTACCCGTTGAATTTAGGGTTTACCCTCTAGCGGGGCTAGGAAGTGGGTTACCTAACAACCTTTTGTGGTTTACCCTTCAGCGGGGTTGGGTAGTGGGTTACCTAATGACCTTTTGTGGTTTACCCTCCAACGGGGCAGAGCAATGGCTAAGCTGAGAACCATTTAGTGTTTACCCTCCAGCAGGGCTAGGTAGTGGGTCACTCGATGACCTTTTGGGGTTTACCCACCAGTTGGACTGGGCAGTGGGTCACCGGATGACTTCTTCCAGACTCATCCTTTTCCGATGAGTCTAGTCGGTGGCTTTTTTCCGTTATTAATGGAGAGGGACTTTTGGTGGTATGGTTTAGTGATGAGGCGATTTTTACATTCGAGATTTTTGGGCATCAATGAATGGTATCCTTAGAACTATTTATGACTTTTTATGGGTTGATCTTGGAGATAGGGATCCCCTTACGCAGTCGTTCAGGATTCTTGTTGAGAATATATATAAATATACAGCCTAATTTGTTTCCCACTCTTTGGGATCAGTTACTCTCCTTATAGGAGGGTTGAAGACATGCGGGGTATGCCACATGATTTCTATGTCTATCTCCTCTTGGTTCGGTTGAGTCTACATCCATTCTTTATTGGGTTGGCTGCACTCTCTATATTGTACTCTTACACTGTTATTTGTTTTGTCTACTGCTCACCGTTTTAGTACCTCCTTTGTTTCTATCTCAAGAGTTCGGGGCATCCTACATTGTATATTTATATTCACACTTTCTTGGTCTTTTCCCACACTTGGTGTGACCTTGCAGAAGATAGACAGGTCTTTCGAGACTATGGAGGATCGTAGAAGACACATTATCTTTGGATGCATTCTGTGGCCATAGCAGGACTTTCTAGGTGTGAGACTCACCGGCTTTTTACTTTCATTTATCTGTTTCCGGGTTGGGGAACCTTTCTAGTTGGGCACGTGTTTTCTCGTTTACTATTCAGTTTTCATGTGAGGAAACTTTTCATAACTTCACTTGTATTGGTTAGAGGTTGATGCATGTATGTTGGTTTCCCTTTTGTAGCACTGTTGTATCTTGCTTTCTTTTCTCTGAACTTTTGAATTGAGTTAGCAGCGTGTGTGTGTACAGTTTCTTAGGAAAAGGCCTCCTCTAGTTTGTTGTGTCTTCGGCGCTAGTCGCCAGCCCCTAGCCTATGCAGATAGGCTTGGGGTAGTTGCGGCTCAAGCCTCGGTATGGATCGGGTCGTGACATAAAGGAACTATGAAATGGTTTATGTATGGAAAATAAGGACATAAATAAATTTCATGTAGATGTAATGGAAAAAATTTATTAATTATGTGAATATAGATAAGTCTTTAGAGAATGAATTACCCACACTTCAATGTTACATGTGCATGTAATTGGGTAATTATGATAACCAATACCCAAATAAAAGGGTTAATGATGATGATCAACATTAGAAACCTCTTATGGCCAATGACAATAGAAAATTAAATGTCATCACTTTTGGTGATGTTGAATATGAAAACAATGTGGTGGAATGATTATGTGTTTATGTAATGGGACTGAAAAATATTGTCATTGAATCACTTTTATAGTATTATGGAATATTGGGATTTCTTTGTATAGGTCTATTGTTGTTTTCTATTAGTAAATGGTATTAGTAACCAAAAAATGTAATTTCAATATTTGTTAAAATCACATGATATGTGCATAATAAAGGCATAAAGGGGTAACAAAACATTTGATAATATTAATAAACTCATGAATGATATAAGGACAAATTGATACCTAGTTTTGAGTATATAGATTTATTTTGTATTTTTGGTTAGTGGAATGAATAAATTTTGCTATAATTTATGTTTTCACTAATGTTCTATGTGTATTAATGTTATTACAATGTTACATGAGGATAAATTATTATGTTAATCACATGTTTGGTATGTGATAACCAATTATTACCTTATGGGATATGGGAGATAAATGGTATGTCGATTTAGTTCACCTCTTTCTAATGATTTTAATTTTAATTTTTTGTAAGTAATTTAATGTTATATATTTATGGATAAAATAAGATAATTTTTTTAATTTATATTAAATTAATGAACTATCTCAATATAGGTGGAATTATGCATATTTTATTACATGTGCTAAAATATTTTTTTCAGATAGATAGAATGGTCTATCTCTCTATCTAATGATCTGCTAACAATTCAAGTATGAAAAATTTGACATAATTTCATAAAACAAGAGATAATGTGAAGATTTTTTAAGGAACGGCCATTGGTGAAATTGTATTAAAATACAGTAAGTAATTATTCTTAAAAAAAATATTCAACTTTAGGGAAAGGATCAAGAAAATAAAAAAAATTTATAATACTACCTTCTTTTATGATGTAACAGATGGTCTCTTAAATCCATACTTTTTATCGATTTTATGATGTTCTCTTTGTCCTAGCCTTGTAATCTATCACTCTCTATCAGAATTTGAAGGTTATAGTTTTTCTTCCATATCAATGTTTTCACTTCCCACCCAAGTTCTCTTATATGATATCATTGTGATGAGTTACTTTGGGTAATCATTATGTTCATAAAATTCCTTATTAAAAGGTGTTTTAGTATACTTTTTCTATGATGTGGGTTTCTATGAAGGAAAATATCAACTAGTAATCCTTTAATTACATCAACGAATTTCGAGGGTGAATTTTTTTTAGGGGGGGTATTATGTAACTCCCCAAGATTTTTTGAGATAGACACCATTTAATTTCATTAATGTCGTCTGTTTTATACTACACCAATATTATCTTTTGTAATACAAAAAACATTTTTATCTTGTAGTATATGCATCACTGTACTTGACTTGTTTTACACGCAAGAGGGACGTTCCTTGATAACATTCATTGTATGCAATACTGAGTCCTAATAAACAACAATACATTTTTAAAATATACATAAACTACCATTATTATTTGTATTAAATGAATTTTTTATTTTATATACCATTAAAATTCATATTATGTATTATCTAGAACATTATATAAGAATAAATTCAACTTTATGATAAAATAATTGTGTTTTTAAAAAATAAATCTTGCCGCCTTTTGATGGGGAAAAATTTTTAAATATAGTTTTTAATAATATTATATATTCTATTTGAAAAAATAAATATCTTCATTGAAAGTGGAACATAAGAAATATAAATTGGTCACTATTTTTGTGTTTTTCTAATTAAATTCATAGTTTGATGAATTCTGAATAAAACTACATTTAAATTATAAACTCTCTTTTCATCTAATTTATGTAAATAGTTATATTAAAATTTTAATTTGTTTTAATGTTTAATTCGTCTATGTTTATATAATTTATCCCAATTTTGGTCATTGATCTTAATTTAATATTTAAATTGGACATAATCACATGAGAATCTTTTGACATGTTTTTAAATTCTTATAAACCCGTTTTTTGGGTTTGACAACAAGAAGTAATTTTAAATTAATTTCTGCCAATTATGTGCTTTGAATTTTGAAAAAATGGATTCAATATTTGAAATAAGGATTTCTAAAATATGTTAATAGGTAACTTTTACATTTTTATTTTATAAATACTGTATAATTTAATTTTTATTTACCATAGATAAATGTTAATTGTGTCAATTCGGGTAACAAACAATATGGTAAAGATAATAAAATTACTCGAACACTGACCAAAATCTTATTCAATGAATTATAATTGACCAATATCACATAAGGGTCACAATTGATTCATAAAATTAAATTTTTTCTATGAATGTGATGTAATTATAATTAAAATAAAATAATGTGACAACATGTCATTGTCATATATTTTATAAATATAATAATTTTAACTATTTGATAAAATTGATAAAATAATTATCATAAATAATTTATAGAAAGATAATAAAATTGTATACATCATTAAAAATTTAATTATAATTTATAGAGTTTAAATAGTTACCATCAATGATGACATAATAGTGATGTTAAATTTATCTTATTAACAGTAATATCAAATTAATTTATTTAAAAATATTAAAATAAATATTATATGAACTAATTAAACTTGTACACTTATTTTCTAAGTGAATATTACATTTTTGGAGTGTATTATTATTTTTTAATTTATATTTTTTGTTGATTTTATTTTATGTCAAATAAATGAATAGTTCTAAAAATAAAAATATTGATATTTTATAAAAATAACATATGATTTAATTAATTAAAAATTTAAAATAATATTTAAAATTTAATAAGTGAAATTATAGGGCCAAATTTTATATAAATTATCTAATTAAGGATAATTTATAACACATATGTAAATATTTATAACCATTTATTATTTTGAATAATATTACTGTAAATAAAATTCAATAGATTAAATAAGAATAAAAAATGATAATGATTAAAATAAAGTTAAAACATATATAAATATTATTTATTAATATAATTATACCAATATTAATATTATCTTCTTAATAAATGATTTTGGAATCATTATGATCTTGAAATAAATTTATAATTAATTAATATTTCAAGAATTTTTTAAAGTACCCCTCCACCCTCTTATATATGGCCACCACCACTACGCACTTACTCACACCTATAAAGCCTATTTTATCTCCCATAATCTAATAAAATAATATCACAACAACCCTCCCTCACTCTTAGAGGGAAAAATATTTGTATAAATCAATCTTAGGGAGTCCTTTTTTGCAAATCAAAAAGAGATACTCGGAAATGTTTTAATTGTATTATTACCTCGTTCAAAATTATTTTCTTCTTCTACTTCCTATTGTTATGTTGTTTACACAATAAATTAATTAATATAGTATATTATACATTCAATGATTTTATTATAATTATTTTATAACCTTATACCTTTTTCCATCCGAGGAATGACAATATCACCATGTGTGCGTATGTACAACTTACTATCTCCAAGTCATGGTGTAACTGTTATTACCCAATACATATTTTGGACTGGTATATTATTGAGTATAATGGATTTAAATCATTAATATAAAATAATAAATATTATTTAAAATACACATACCATCAATTTAAATAATATTTATCAACCATGTGAATGATATCATTGCTTATGCGTACATACAACATACCGTCTCCATGACACGATGAGATTCATTCTCTAGGTTAACCATTCTAGAATGATTATAATGAATATATAATAAATCATCATCAAATATATGTCCTAATAATGATACTTTATATATATATAGATATATATATATTTCTTTTAATTGTTTCCATTCATTTCGATAAGGAAACATAAACAACGTTCATGTGTACGTACGATATACCGTCTCCAAGAATGGTGTTGTCCATTTCTTTTACATATCTATTATTAATATTTATAAACTGAATATATATGATATAAAAATTATTTTTTACATTATTGATATATGTAAATCATGGTAAATGTAATAATATCATGTATAACAAGTCAAAATGCATACAATAAATATAACGATTATTTCACAAAATGTAGTTTCAACATAGAAATTTATAAATGAATGGTAATATAAAGTTATAAGTGAGAAATATATGAGTTAATAAATATTATTATAGTTCTTTTAGAAGTTAATTTTTTTTAATCCCACTGTACATTAGTTTTGTACACATACAGAAGAAATCAATCCTATGGTAAGGATTGTTTTGCAACCTCATTTTTATGCATGATTGTTTATACGTAATTATTTACTGAGAATAAATTTATCATCAATTTCCCTATTATTATAAATGTTTTCATATATTTAATACTATTATTTTATGTATTTTTAAATCCATTTCTACCAATTTTTTACTTTTACTTCATGATACGTGGTATTTTTTGACTTTTCTAGAAAAAGTATGAGGAGAATGGTTTTTTATCTTATACGATAGTAATGGTAGTTTTTATGGTTTCAAGATTCCTCATTTCCTTGAACATTCCTCTAAATTATTTCATGGTTATTTTAAATTAACTTTTATCCTTTTAAAATTTCATGGTATTTTTTGAATAGATATTTTTCTGAACAAGAATGCATATTATCCCCCAGAATTTTGTTCAAGTGTTTTATAAAAATTATTTTCTATCTAAGATGACGCTATTAAATAGAGTTATGTTTATTTACCAATAATTAAAAGTATTTTAGTGTATTAATAATGTAATGATATTTTATATGGATTATGAGATGATGGAATGATATTTATGAAACCCACTTTATTTATTGGGTTATGAAATGATGAATGATTTATATTTTTTTGAACATATAAGAATTATTTCATTATATGATAGGTGGCACCTATATATCATAAAATAAATTGGCTATAGAATTATATCTAATTAAATACACATTACTAGAACAACAAGTAAATCCTGATCAATAATACAGACCTAAAATGGAAAGGAAATATATTTCAGTAATATATTGATTGAATGGAATTTAAACTAAGTACATTAATCAATATTTTCCACTATGATGGTCTTGGAAACTGTTCCTTGGTTACTATAAAAATCATATTATTTGAATACTATTTTGACAATTTTATGTTTTATAACAATTTTATTTTATCAGGGTTAATGTTCCTTTATGATCTATTCCTTACGTAATTTGAAGATTTATTTCATGACTCTAGATTTTGGATTTTTTTTCAAAAGTTAAGTTCATTTTTTACATTCATATGAATATTTTTTATAATATATTTTTCATTCCTACAATTATTTATAATTTGATATCAACCATTTACATGTTTCATTTCATTAAGGAGTTGAAGAAGGGTATTAAGTAAGACATATCAAAAATGGGTTCTATCTATCAAGGATAAAGAATAAGAGGATGTAGATGTTTTATGAACAAATTGTTTATGTTTTCTAGTTCCCAATGGAACTAAACTAATATAAACTTTGGGAATCTTTTTGTGTCAGTTATAATGTATTTTTCAAAAGTAATGTGATTTTCATGTATGTCAATCCCAAAACATTATAGAAATCAACCATGTAATTCCACTAAAATATATCACCATTAATCCAAGTAATCCTTTAATAAAATATTCAATATTTAATTTGAGTGTTTAGATATCCAAGGCCTTCTGAGTAATTAGAATGAATATAATCCAAGACCACACCAATTTAATTCCATCTCATACAATCATTCCAAATATAGTAATATCATCCTACGACATTTATGATGGTTTCCCATGAATTTTATTCAAGTTAATACAAGGAATTGAATATATAATATGATAATAAAATACAAGGATGATCTTTCTTAAGGAATAGTCATTGATTAATTGGCATGTGGTCCATGGTATTTTATACAATTCCTTATAATTGGATGTCATTGAATTAAATAAATCAAACTCTCATGGAATTAAATAGAAGTACCATAATTGAATCCATGATCAGTAAATGAAATCAAATCATTTAATATAATCTAGGGAATCCATATGATTAATCTCCTAAAATTCCTCTAATAAATGTTTTTATACAAAGATAAAATAATTTAAATGTAATTATCATTAATACCATGCCACTATGTAATATAAAAACCAATTTTATAATATCCTTATATTTTACCGGTGGGTTGGTTAAATATGATTTCATTTACAAATTATATGGAAAAAACATACAATGTTCTTTACTGATCATCAATTCAAAAGAAATATTCCTTTATAAATTCATTTTATAGATGAGTTTATTACAATATTTTAAATATGAATTTGATGAATTTTTACCATATATTCCATTATAATTTTCAACACCAATTAATTCATTGATTAATATCATAAAAATTTTAATCAAGTTGTTCCACTAGTGACCACCCTTATATTGAAAAAACAATTGTAAAATTCATTACTACGGTTCAATTCATGTTTAAAACAAAATAATTAAAATTATCATGGTCATTTCTTGAACACTAGAATCACTATCAACAAATAATATATTGAAATAAAACAAACTATATAAAAATTTAGTTACTAACTACCTCATTAGATTATTCCATATAATTTTTCCAAGGGATAACAATAGATTGCAAGCCCCTATCAAGATCATGTTACTAAAAATGTGAAAAACAAATTCCATGATGTCAAATCATATAATTTTAATCAATAATAATTATAATAATTAATTTTACAATTAACTAAAAATTTATATACAATGATAATCATATTTGAAAGAATCACCACAACATAACAATGACCAAAAACATAATGAAGAACAATGTATAACTTCCAACTAACTTTAAAGAATTTTCATAACTAATACTTGTAATATGAATACTAAATAATATAAATTTACATAAAAAATCCATGAAATACTTCATAAAAAACTCACCAACGAATAAATATATAGTGCAGTGTAAATTTTATTAGGGATAGATTCCACTATTAATCATGGAAATCCACATGAGAATTAGTAATTGTTTTCCTCATATGGTGAAATCATCCCAATAAAAACAAAATGGTGGAAATAAATTTAATAAGTTGAATAAAAATGGGAATTGATATTTCCAAAGGTTAGATCCTACATAAAACACCACTTAATCACCCTAAATCACCCCATTACATTGGGATTGAGTAAGAGATTGGGAAATGGAAAGACCTCTATTTTTATGCATTCAATCCACGAATAGGGGGAGGTAAATTTCTCAATAATAGAGTTTGGGTGTATTTTATACAATTACAACTTTTTAATCAATTAATCTTTTTATCCACAAAATAATAAATTAATTTTCCCAACCATGGATATGGAACAATCTCACACCCTATAGATCACATGGTTAGACAACACAAATTAAAAATAATAAAATAACAATTAGATTCCTCAATAAAATCCCCTCTAAAAATTTACATGTCTTTTTTGAAACTATGTGAAAATAGTGCTCCAATTCCCATATATAAGACTCCTCATATAGATTCCATTAAATCAGTCCTGGATCCCTAAAAACCATGTGTTAACTAGAATAATCCATCATAATATATAAAAATTAAATTGAAAAGAAAATTTGGATACTAGGTCATTATAGTTTCTCTTATACATTTACAACTAAACTATACACCATTATAAAAATTATCCAAAACCATTAAATATCCTCCTATTATTTCCATGACTCACTCAAGCAACCAATTAACTACCTTTCCCATAATAAAATTCAAAATTCACCAACTTCATCCATCTCAACCCATATAATTTCATTTCGAATATTTCCTAAAATTTTCACATTTCCCCTATTCAAAATCGAAACACCCCCTTGATTTTAGAATGCTGATATTGTTGTTCTTTCTTAAATATTGTTTTGTGTGTTGTCCAAAAATGGTTCTAAATTACTAATGTTTTATAGGTATTTTAATTTAATTAGGATAATGATATAATTACAATTTATGGATAATCAATCATAATAAATTTAAAATATCATTCATCTAAAACATTAATTTTATCTCAAATATCATTTTTACCTACTAAATAATTTTTTTTATAACAAACCATGACAGCTAGTCATGTTTAAAAAATAAATTTCCCTTCATAAACATGGTAGTACAAACCTATATAGAAAGATAAATTTTATATTAAATGGAATAGAATGGGTAATAAATGAAATAATAATTATTTATTTGTTCTAATTATTTAATCTTATTAAAAAATAAAATTTCATTTTTGTACCTATTATTAATTATGTTTAGAAAAAACAAAACCTATCATTCATGGAGGTGGTATTCAAAAAAACCCATGTTAATGAATTCAATAATTATATTAACATTATAAGAAGGTAAAATAAATTATTATTCTATTACTATAATAACACGTTAACATAGAAAATGTTTTTTAAATTTATCGAATTCATTGATAGGGTAACATGATGTTTATGGAAAAAGAAACTAACTAGAAAATTTGGGATGAGAATACAACCACTACAAATCAAATTCCCACATGGGTAACTCTATATGAATATATCGATTGCCATTATCATGAGACTAGGGCCTCATGTTCATAGGGAGGTTCTTAAAGAGAGATAGTAATACATTTTTGGTTAATTTAAATATGTGGAATGAGTAAAGATATTTTTGAGGACATGAGATCATTTTATATGTTAAAAAAGATGAGATTTCACAAATAATCATTACATTAAGTAATTTCATTACATAATTCGTGAATAAAGATCATTTAATTGAAAATAAATTTATAGGTAATGATATTTGGTTGATCCTCTATCTGAAATTCGATATCAAATATCTATTTCACATGTTTTGAGCATTTTTGAACACGTTACAAATATTTTATTGTAATTTAACATTATCATGGTAGGCCCACATTCACCATTGGAAAATAAATTTGTTCAAAAAAAATTAGCATTTTAATTATATACATATTTTAACATATTTGCTTTAAATATTTTATTAATTTCATTGATTTTTTTCAATAATTAGTGATTTTTTTGGTAATATAACATGTATTGAAAAAAAATGGTTTCTTATAAAATGTTAATTATAATTGTAATACTAATGCATCAGATAAGAATATAATTTTTTTTATAATTTATAATGATTAATTGGTCTATTACAAGGAAATAAATGGTATGTGTAATTAGTATTAATCCAAAATATTATTTTCATAAGTTAGTATTTAAATAAATTAAATGGAAATAATTTCTCCCTTTATGAATAAAAATGACAATTTTTTAAAACCATACAAATTAATTTTATAAAATATTAATAATATAATTTAATTGAAAAAATCTCAGTTATATTTTAAAAATAACCACAATGAACTCTTGTGTTATAATTTTGATGAATATTTATTAATTTAATTTATTTTCAATGAAATAATATCACAAAACATTTGTATTGTTAATGTCACTAAATATATAAAATACAGCGATAATCTTATTTTAAAGAAAAATTTCATTTGGATTGTTAAATATTTTCATTCATATTAATTAATTATTTCTCTAGTATTAACATAATATTCATAAATAAATATAACATTTTTTTATTTACTGAAAATCAATATTTATTAATAAAATTAATCATGAATTTCATAAAATTAATTTTTAACCCATATAGATTATTGAAAAAATGAGTTAATAAAAAGTAATATAATTTATGATAGAACAATACATATATTTATTTTATTATTTTTCATATAATATAATTTCATCTACATATTCCCTTAATATCTCTCCACAAATCCAAATAACAAGTTAGTACCAAATTTTTTTGGTTGGCTGTTCATTTATCATTCATATTTTGTGAGTTCAAAAATCATGAACTTACAAAATATATGGTTTCTGTAAAATTATAATTTCTCATCTTTTGATTGGGATTGGTCAAGGAAAAACACTATTGAATGTACATTCCTTAAGATATCAGACAAAGTAGCTTCATTAGGAATAATTTAACATTCAAACATTATTTTCACTTATTATATTTATTCATTTTTTTGAAATGTTTTCATAAATTTACATATTCTTATCTAATATTTATTTGTTAAAATTAATATTTATTGTGAAATAATTATCATATTTATTGTTTAGTTTAATATAGAGTTTGAAAAAAACATCATATTGGAAAATATATATTTTAATAATTGTGAATAAAAATTTATTGACTTACATGTTTTTAATGATCATAAGGACATGAATGTAGTGTTTAGATTATGCATATTACTAATATATGGTAATAATTATTATTTTAAATTTTAATTATATTAATGGAATAAAAAATTTCTTTATAGAATATTTCTTTTAAACATCATTTATTAAATAAATTTTTTACTAATAATGTTCTAATTTTTTTTTCAAATTAATATTAAATTATCTTAAATATAATATCTTAACATATTATGGTCAACTTTACCTTTTAAAATGATATTATATTCCATTAAAATGTACACATTGTCGTTTCATAATTGAGGTTAATTAGTTTAATGTGTGGTTAAACTAAGAGAAATGATTCAAAATTACACATAAACCAGTCAGAATCATATTGGATGAATTTAAATCGACTATATTCGCCTTATTATTGAATATATTGATCTTATGGGTGATTTTACATGAGTTATACAAAAATTATATATTAATATTTCATGTACTTACAGGATTTTCAAACACATCTATTATAAATAGAACATCATATCCACTCTAATACATGAAATATTAATTCACATAGATCAACCTAACAGTAACCAATTCTTTGATAAATATTCCTATACATGTTATACAGGTTTTTACTATTTATAAGGTCAACCAATGATAAATAAAAGACATCTGAAATAGTCTTCTAAAATAAGATATAATCATATTCACTAAATCCTTTTTGTTATTTCTTATTCAAAATCATCATAGTCTTGTTTTTATATATTTAAATAGAGATATCAACTAAATTAGATTATTTATATATTTTTTTATAAGAAAAAATTCTATCTCTATATGATCCATCCAAATGGAAAATTAAAATTTAATTATAGGTATATAGAGACTAAAATATCATAGAAAGATAAATATTATTTTCCATAAATACCACTAATGGTAGATTATCAATAAAAATTTAATGAATATATATAATTTTTATTACATTACCATGATTATTTAAGTATATACTATTATTCACCTTTTGATGCACCCATTGTTGTGAGATTATAACTTTTTTCTTGTGGACATTTGGGTTACCAATTCTAAAAACAAAAAGGAAATATTTTTCCATATATTATTTACATTTATGGTAATAATTATAAATTATATTTATATATGTGATACATATATTATAATTATGATTTTATAATGTTTTATTAATATTTATTTTTTCTTTCGTTTCACTAAAAATTAATTTTTTATTAATCAAATACAATTAATGGAAAAGTGAGAAACCATGTATTTAACCACAAAACAAAATAACATATCCATTGAAGAAAAATTTACCCCTAGATGATATAATCTACCTAAAAAATTTCTAAGAGATATTGTTTACCAATGATTCTTATTCATACATTAATAGATATTCAAATTGAAACACAAACCAATCCCAATACTAGATGTACTCATCATGGCTGATCATTCCATTATAGAATCTCCCAACTAAAATTAGGAAGTTATTTTCAATTGAGGTTTAATAAAACATATTGAGAGTCTCCCTTAATTTCATTCCCATAAATTTGGAGGATTCTTCTTCTGTATCATTAAGTGAAAGAACATAATCAACCATTTTTATTCAGTTCTCATAAGCAATTACAAGGATTAATCGTGAACATCACCTGAAATATACTGATGAAATGTATCCTTGGGGGATTGGATGGTATTGATTTAAATTATAATATATTTTACTATCTTTGTTGATCATGTATCAATTGGATGTGGAAAATGTGAGTACTAATTTCAATCTTTACAGATGTCCCTCTAAATCCAACTTCTACATGGGAATAGAAGCCCAACTTCATTAACATAATCTTCTATTTCACCTAATAAATATCTAGAATGGTCATCATAGGTCTAATTAATAAGGACCTTTTGGCCATCCATTGAGGGCCAGATGAGATCTTTCTCAATCTTCTGAATGATACATTCATTAAGAAGTTATTCAAAGTGATTACCCAGCTCAATGACTACCACCTCCTTTCAAGGACTAGACTTAAAACCTATAGGATTACCTTCCTTGTGTAATTTAGAATTCTTTTCCTATAATATATTGTAACTAACTCTCAAGGGGCACACCACCTCAAAATATGTAGCACCAAAGTTAGTCTTAAAACCATTATCATCCACGTTTTGATACTCTATTTCAAAAGTATTCCCAAGACCATGTTGAGGACCCTCAAGTGAAGGAGGGTAAAAAACTCCATCCTCATTTTCCACATATGAGATCCTTTACCCAAAATAACATTTCACAAGATTATGGTGATCATCTAGGTCATTTCTCAACTAGATTAATATGTCAACCACCAAAGTATTTCTTTATGGTGGCTCACTGTGTAATTCCATTATCGTGGTCTCCACACCCAATTGTCATTGACCTGAAAACCCATCCACCATTCCGATTATTAGAGCCTTAATGATTCCTTATATTACCACCCCATTATTCTTATCAGACTATCTAGAACCACACAATCAAGAAACCGATGAGTGACCCATTCACCTAAATATAGAACAAAAATCAACCGATGATTCATAAATAACATTCCTCAAACAACGTAACACTTCACCTACAATAATCCAAAAAAATAAGGAGGATGTTATAAGGAAAAAAATAACACAAAATATCAGTTTTTTATAGGATTAAAATGATATTTGGTACATCTATTAGAACACAAGTACATACCAAAAATATTCTCAAACATAATAACAATTGATGAGATTGGAAATGGAAAAGGTATGTTAGAGAAACATACCCAAATCACAACTGATAGTGATTAATTCTTTATTTGGAAGTCAATTTTCAATCTTAAGAGGAATAACTGAGACCCATTAATGATTCGAGGAGAAATAGAACATGAATTGATTAGATTATCCTCTGAATCAAAGTGAATAATGATGTTCTTATTTTTGAGAAAATCCCCTTTTCCCTATAATATATGTTCAGAGAACCTAAAACAATCCTGAAAAACTAGTTCATAAAATTTTTTCTCTATGAAAATTGAGTGATTAAGTTTAGGTTGATTTCAAATGAAGCTTATTTAAAATATTTCATTAAAATGAAAATGTTATGGGAACCATTGTACAAATTGGGAACCATAGGGAACAAAGGGATATGATGGAACATGGGAGGTATATTGAGGTATGAAAAGGGGAAAACGGGGAAATCCACTCCCTTGACGGGCATCATAGGTACCTTCAACACTAGAGGGGGGTGGAATGAAACAATTGTTGTTTTCATCACAGAATGAGAGAAGAAATCACCCCCACGCTCGAGATAGATCTTCTACTTCTTATGAACTATAATTTCATAGTATGTTTATTTCATTTTCCCCATCGAAAAGGGAAAACCTTACTCTTGTGACCTTATTAAATATAATTTAAAATAATTTAGGTATTTCGTTTATAATTAATATATATGTATATATGTTAATAATATAGTTATTCATGAATATATCTTGTACTTTTTGAATTATATAATCATCATATGTCCATATACCATTACCCATGAACATGGTCCAAAACCAATTTTCAGTGGTATGCATGAATAATTATCCAGTTAACACTTGGAATGGTAATATTAATAATGAAATATTGAAAAATGGGTTATAATAAAATATAAGTGAATCAAAAAATTTATTACAATTATAATTTTTATGGTATAGAAGTTTATTAAAAATAAATTTATTATATATGGTTTTAATATCAACTATGAAAAATTGAATTAATTAATTTAAGGGTTTATAATATCAATTTTATTTTTATGATACATATTCTCTATTGACCATTATTTTATTTTCTATGGTCTATATAATTCAAATGATTTAGTATTTATAATATCTATAAGAATATTATTTGGATTTGAAAATACTTCTATTATATCAATAATATGGAAAATTTTATTTATTATTATAAAAAATGATATATTTATATTGAAAATTAAAGGTTAATTTTTCTTTTAAAAGAATTTTTAACAAATTACACCATCCTTTAAGCATAGTGACACATCAATAATAATATGATCTATTGATATCTTACCAATTATTTCTAAGTCTAGAATATGATTATGATAATTAAGGGATGAATATATGAAACTGGCCTCCTTCCCATGAGTTTACTACACAATGGTGACCTTTTTATGAAATCCTTTAATTTTCTATGAGTTATGTTGTGATTAATTGTAGATAATATTATAAAACCCAATTATTATTCATTAGTAATGATATCATAAAATGATTAATGTTTTTATTATCATGTGGAATATATATCTATTAATTTTATTCTGTGATGTGTGGCACTATAATTATTCAACACTCTAATGCATTGGATAAATATTAATAACATATTTGATAATATGGACTAAAATAGGTAATCGAACCCATCTAAATAAGGGAATATTTCTTTTGTGATAGTATTTGTGGTGATCCTTAACTAAAAAAATGGTAGAACACAATCAATTCTAGGACTATAGCCACTATGATAGTCCTAGAAATGAACATAAACCAATTAAAGGATTTTCCATGGTTATGATAGTGAAATGATTCCAATGATATATTATTGTAATTATTAATACAATCTCCTATATATCATGATAGATTAATCAATGTCCCTTACATGTATGAGTATGTTATTTATAATGATAATAGCCTTATTTATGAAATAAGACTTATTTAGTATGAATTATTGTGTTTGAAGCATGTAGTTTAAGATCATGTTCTCATACACCATTTCATACATATAATAATTTATTAATAACTCATATATTTACCCATATTGTGAACCTAATTTCAAATAATATTATGTTTCATTTTAAAATGTTATGGTGAATGATATTATATAAAATCTTACTATAATGAAAACATGTGGTAATTGTTTTGATGTTATCAATTTCTTCCTATGGAAAAAAATTGTTTTCCCTGTTTTGGGAAATTTTTTCATTTTATGAGAAATAAATGGAATATTTTATATTTCTTGATTTTTATAATTATCTAAAACAAAGAACATTAATAATTTTTGTTATGAAATTGAATTAATGTTTTCTTGGAATATACAAATATATAGGGTTAATATATTGTCATTTATTTTTTATGAAGATATAATTTTTTGAATAAGTTTGTCACTAGTTTTGGGATAATGATTCATTGGATTTTACAAAATTCAACTAATGTGTTCGTTTATTACTTAGTATTTTACATTTAAGATCCATGATAATTTCTTGTATTTGTAGTTAATGGATATCTTCTAACAATTATATTTTATATTTGTTCAATAGTTGTTATTTTTCTCATATAAACATCAATAAAATTTATATATGGAACACATGATGAACTTATTATAGGATTTAGGGAATTATAATTTATATGTCACATTATATACATAATAAATGTTCATGAACATACCTATATATTTTGGATCAAATATCATTTATTAAAACATATAATTACCATATTCCATAGTGATATTTAATATAATATATTATATAAAACCCAAAACACCAAATATATTTATATATTATTTGATTGATTATTTAAATAATTTTCCCCCTATATAATTATTTAATTTATGAGTTTCAATAATCACTAATGTACATTGAAAATTATTATGTGTTAATAGCCTCCAACCATTGACATCGTTATAGTATGCTAGATTTTTATAGGTAGTCAAATTCAAATCCTTCTATGGTGCCATTTTATTTTTATAATTTTTTTGCATATTATAAGAACTCTATATTTTGATTATATCAATCCCATCATAATTTTAAATACAATGATTTTCAAAAGAACACATTTTTGTAAATATAATGGTTTTAATGATGTTACATTTTACTGACAGAGAGAAGTTGTAAAAATGACTTCTATATATCCCATTGTTGTTGAAGGAACTTTTAAAAAAATATTTTTATTATAAATATCAATCATATATAATATATTGTGATATAATATATTGAATAACCAAATTATTTATTATGTTTATTTTTTTGACAAAGTGATAAAACTTTTAAATTGGCATGAGAGTGTGTTTCTTTTATATTTTGAATAACCAAATGAGAAATGGAATTAAATTCAATAGTGGTCATGGGAATAGAGAAAACGAATTACATATTGAATTTATCTAATTTTAATATCATTATATGTAATGGTAATATAATACCATTATAAGTACTATATATAGACATAACATTATAGTAGACTATGAATTGATTAGTATAAAATATAATATCCTTCATTAAATATCCTTTATTTGTCTATACCTATTTTTACATCCATGATGTGTATAGAATATTGATCTATTTTTATTATATAATACATCCTTTCCATAATAATATATTTAATGGGACTATAATTTTTTAACAATAATGTAATTCTATTATTGTCATAGTTGAACTATTTAGTATTTCTTACCATATTATGTCATTCAACACCATATTTTTACACATCATTGATTATTAAATTGTTTTATGGTTTAGAGGTCAACTACAAAATATTAGAATTTTCCCACTACCTTATAATGTCTTGTCATTCCATTAAATTTCTCTTTTTATTCAGACTATTTGAATTTTAATCATAGAAATGGTAGCATAGTAATTATTTATTAAAACATCATCATATATTTTTATCATCTTATGGAGTATATTAATTGACCATTGATTATGGTTATTTAATTAAAACTATATCTTTTAGGAAATTTACATCTCTTAATGAAATAATTTTTTATATTATCATTTGATAACTATATATATTGCACTTTTAACTATATTGGTTGTAAATACATATATAAATAATAATAATACCATTTTACTCTCCAAAAATTGTTCTACGTAAATTCACTCATGAATCACTAATTAATTTTACATATAGCATACCACATTTCATTTAGTTCAAGAACAAGATACTATGTCCATTGTTGATTAAATTTTCAATATTTAAAAACAATTCAATAGTATAATGTACTGTGAGTACAGGTATGGTTAGAACCCATTTCATAAGGTCCATGAATCTCATATACCATTTATGTATCTATAGCTACATTACACAATTAAGATATAACCTGATTTTTTATTATATAATCATTATATATTTCTATTAATTAATATATAGTATCCAGTTAATAATTGAAATTATTTTTCAAAATTATATTTAATGGTCATGTCTATTATCCTAATTTTTTTAATTATCTAGTTATATATCCACTTTTATAAATACAATCCACCAAAATGAAACCTTATGAATCGCGAATTCAATAATTCTAAATTTATAATAATTTTTCTCATTTATAATTAGTATTCACTAAATTGCTGAATTTCTGGTTATATTCATTATTTATCATCAAATATATTAAAATAAAATATTTTCAAACAATAAAAATTATATAAATGACATATATAATGGAATAATTCATCATATACCAGATGAAAGAGGTTGTAACATCTCAGAAGATGTTCTTCTTGTTTATCATTGTCATTTTTTGGTCTCCCGTTTTTCAAGTAATAAATTTACATTTTCTCATGTGAATTTTGGGGATTATGGATTCCATTGGTCTACTCATGGATGGATTATAGTTATGAAAAACAATGATCACTTTTGGGGGGCACTAAAAGAAGAACATGGTTAGTCTAAAGTATGAGGCCACCCCTCCGAACTTTGCTCCCCAAGAATAGAAGGGGATTCATGGATGCATGACTATTTGATTAAACATATATCCAATCCACTCACCCTAAATATAATTATAGTATTAGAACATTGTTAGTGATCAAGATTCATTTGAAGAGGAAAACCTTCCAAGCAGAACATTTATTATTTTATTAATTAAAATAAAAAGATAAATAAAATACATGAACACTCAATAAAATATATATAGTCCTTATATTTAACCCTATAACACTCTCCATGATAGATTTAATAGATTTTATTTCATTTAATATACTCCAAGTATGTGGATATCATCTTGGTTTTTTCCATCTAGTCTATATATTCATCTTATCCTTAGTGTTCTATAGATCCTCATATCTAAGAAGGATGAAACTAAGTTTTATTCCATGTTTATTATATGATATGTTCCTAGATCCTCAAATCCATCATTATTCAATATTTAATCTCATTGTGGGTGTTGATTTATGGATATTTGATTTAAGGGTATGTTGATCCATAATTCATTTCCTTGTGATTTAAATGTTAACATTTTCAATAAAATTGAAATGTGTTTTTAATTGATTTGAATACATGTATGAGTGATAATTTGATTTTTTTAAATGGAATGATAATTTTATTAAACCCAAAAAATCCATTAAATTGGAATTGTGTGGCTCATTTGAGAAAAATAATGGCCTGATTTTGTGGAATTTTTTTTAAATTGACAGGATGAATTAATTTTATTCTTGAACATTGAGAAATTGGGCATAAATTGTGATTTTATTTTAAATGTGAATGAATTTAGAGAGAAAAAATTGGGTCTTAAGTGAGATAGACTTGTGGTAAAATTATTTTGGTAAATTCTATTTTTAAATGTTTTTGAAGAGATTGATTTATAATTTTATTTATTATCTGTTTCAAGAATGTTACATCTTTTATATATTTTTTTTAATTTTAAATTTCATAAAATTACGGTTCTTCCCATGAAATGGATTGATGATGAAAACTGTAAATAAGTAACTATGAAATTATTTCCCCAGATGGATTCTAATAAATAGGAGTAGACATCTCATATTGAGTGCTTATATTGTTGTGTAATTGTTTGTATGAACCTGAATATAGTTGAGATCATAATAAGATGTGTGATGATAGTATTACTTGAAAAAAAATATGACAATATGTATTTTTTACCTAATTCACTATTGTATATGGATTCTTAATTGATTAAACATGATGTTCATTTTTTTACATGTTTTATTTTTTTTACATATTTATTTGAATGGTTTTATTTTATAATATCATTCAATGATTAATGAATGTACTCTAATGTAATTTTTATCATTTTATTATGAAAATATTGCTTTATTTAATATATACAATTGTAATTACATTATTTTTTTTAACTTTTATATCTTGGAATAATTTGTAAATTGTTATGATATTTATTATGGAAAACTTAACGAGAGCCTACTGGGATTTATATCTGACACCCTAATATTTACATAAGGAATTTGTTGAAATTATAATTCCATGTCCAAGCATGTGGATAAAAATACTTGGGGGTCATTGATTTTCTTGATATTTTTGGACTATGGAGTGATGTTGGTGAGAAGGGGAGATAATTACAATTAGACACACATAAGATTTTGATACATCTAATAATGTTTTATTTTTTCATGTTGGGATGATTTTATATTATATTTTTATCTCTCTATTTCATTCTATTATACCTATGGTTTCTGTAAAATTATTTATATGGATATATTAACATAATAAATTTTTATCATTTAACATTTGATTTTGTATATGAAAAATTGGTTCCCACATTATGGTTTCATGATGCAAGGTGCTAGTGGAAAAACTAAAGAGATCATGTATGCCTTTTTGTTCTAAATTAGTACTATATTGGGTATCAAGGTACAATGGTATCTGAGATGGTTCATTAAAATGTTATATAATATGGTTGTTAAGAATATTGTTTTATGAAAATAGAAAATTTCTAATGTTATGGTAGATATGATGGAGGATTTCTTGTACTTAAGAAGTATTTACGAGTGAATTACATTTTAGATATCATCTTAATGAATATTACGTCACCATGGGTGTTTGGAAAATGTTTTCTTCAGGAATAATTGGATAAAATTATATTATATTCAATTATTTATAATTCAGAATGTTGAAATCATAATATTTAAAAATTATATAATGGGATATATATTGCTATTTCTACTGTTTGAGTTTCTTATTTATTAATATTTTAATATCATTATTGTATTATAATGATGTTAATTATTCCCCAAAAATACATGTCCACATGCTCCACAAGGAGTTTACTGTTGAACCACATTGTGTGGATCCTACCATGGAATTGAGTTCTATTAATCTTGTTTTTTATGTTTTCCAAGGCATGGGAAGATACCTGCACTAATTTTCATTCATGTTGAAGAATTATAACCTCAAAGGGATTAATATTATAATCCTGTATAAGAGTTTATACACCATAAAAAACCTTATTTTTAGGGAACTAATGATTCTAAATTGGAATAGGATTTTTTGAACCAGATTGATAACATTTTTTATTTCATGGAAGTTCTTGAAAAGATTATAATTAAATGAGCTAGATTTATGATTGAAGGGACTTGAATGAAAAAGTGGGATTCGATTGTACCAAAAAATAAAGATGAAGAATTAAAGTGTAATTAATTTGTAGTACATTTCAATAAAAAAATCTATCTAGAAGCATTGATTCTATCTAAGGCTACAAAATTTTCCAACCTCTATCAACCTAACAGGACTGTGAAGTAATATGTGAATTGATTGCATAATATTGTTTAGTTATCAAATAATATTGTATCAACTGATAATAAGAAGGATCAATAATTTTATATGTGTTTATGAACTAATATCTATTCATAGGTATTCTTACTAAATCACAATTTGAATTCTAATGTACTATAATATGTATTGATGGTTGAGCATAACCTAGCTGCTAATTCTTGGTTTGATGTAGATATATTACCACATTTCCATAGTTCTATGAGATCTATAAATGGAAATAGAAATCAGGATGACTTTCATGGTGGATCTAGATAGATGGTATGGTATAATATCTTTTACAGCATTTCAAAGGCCCTTTTTCTTGGTTCATGTGTCGAATGGTTACGCATTCATGATGTGTTTGTACAGATATGCAAAATATTTTCTATTCTCATGGTCTCTGAGGACACCTAAAACAATTCTACCATTTATTCTATGCTCATTATAGAGGAATGATATCACCAGGAACAAAATGTACAAATGCACAGTTTGATGAATTCTAATATACGTGGATACTGTCACAAAACTCTTAAACAAAGAAAAATTACCGAGTAGAATAGTCTCTAGAAGAATATAATACATGGATAATGAATGTGAGGGATTCCATAATTATATCATCATTTTTAGTGGGTGATTTATTTAATAAAGGTCCATATCACTATTTTATGTCAACCCATATTGTATAACTGATAAATCCTCATATAGTTATTTTTTCATATGTGATGGATATTACAATATCCCTAAAAATAAATAGAGATCATAGTATCTATTTTCCGTCACATATTATCTCTTCACCAGAGCATAATAATACCATGAATTTTATACTTATCTACTTGAAACCTCTTGATTTCACCCTCTAAAATTATTGGATCCTTTCGAATAAGGCATCAATTTACTATTATATTTTGTAGTTATCCATTTACTTTCTCAAGGGTGGGTTCCTTGCTTTTCTGGGATAATGAGACATGTGTTGTGTAGAGTTGAGGTTACTTATTTGGATATGGGGAATGTAATATATATAAATTATATTGACATGTATTGAAAATATTTTAGTGATAATATCATTCCTATTATCATGGAGTTTCATAATTTGATTCCCATTATTTATCTTTTGTTCTACTAGTATGTGTTGTTTATTATTCTATTGATTTTGTTTCGTGTACTCAAACAGAATCCATTCCATTTTAACTTATATAAAAATGAGAACTGAAATATTTCTAAAATCGATATGATGATATGTTATTAAATGAATTTATATGCCTATGTTTTTCACCTTGGGTGTAACCAATTTTATTTGTAAATAATGATGATGGTGCGCATCAACTGTGAGTTGATTACAACAATACTAAATAGAGTAATGTTATAGGAAAAGAATTTACTAATCAAGGATGAGTACATATTTAAATAGATGAAAAGGTTAATGTGGTTCTAACATACTGATATCCAATTTGGTTATCACCAGTTGAGAATAATATATCATTATATTAATAGGACATCCTCCATGTTCATATATTTATATTATAAGTATCATTTCATGACATTTGGTCTATTCAATGATCTTGGGGTCTCAACGAAATTGATTAATAGACTATTCCATGAGTGTCATGATACACTAATGGTATTATATATGGATGAAAAACTAGTTTACTCTATGTATATAGATGTTCATGAGCGTTATATGATTTAATTTCTAGTAATTTTTAGAGATAACTTAATCTTTTCCAAGGTAAAGAAATTCATTATTTTTACTTGGGAAATGATATCTCTGGGACTTGTAGTCTTAGAACATGGTATTTTAGATGATCTAAAGAAGGTGACAGTTGTTATGAAATGGTAGAAACCACATGTGGATTTTGATATTTGGAAAATCTATTTCCTACTAGGATATTACCGTAGGATTTCTTAGGCTTTCTCAATATTAAATTTTTAAATGACTACTATAATTTTTAAAGGGGTGATGTTCACTTGGATTATATATTTTAGTTTAAATGTTATATTAAATATATTTTCACTTCTATACCTTTTTTTACTCTTCTTATGGATGGGATAGACTATATGGTCCTTTGGTATATATCAGGTTTGGTTTAGGGCTATATTCCAATGTCGGGTGATTATGCAGTGGCCTATGTCTAATGAATGACTAATATACATGACAGGAATTATCTGACCCATGAATAGGAAATCATGTTACTGATTTATACACATAATACTCTTCAAAATATCCATCCTATGGATTGAATTACTATCTTTTACTACCATATTTCTTGAGTTATAACCTTTTTGGAAAATATTTTAACCTTATATTGTGGTTTTTCAACGAGTACCTATATATTATAAATTTATGAATTACCAACTCCCCTTGGAAGTGTAATTTAATTTCCATTTTATTGTGAAAGAATATTTATAACCATATCCAGAATGTTTTTTTATAAGAGAGTAATTTTATGACTCTATTTTCTCAGTTTTACATGTAAGTTTATAAGAATGGGTTTGAGTGTTTTTTGAAAAATGTTCTATGATCTATACTCTTCATAAAAGGATTCATTAAGATAATTAAACTAATGGTGGAATATTTTGTGTTAGGGTCAGTCATTATAGTTGGGAGACTATTGGTTAGTGTTTTTTCTCCTTGGAGAGTGTCATATGATTCCCAATTTGGTTTGTTGTTCCATTTTAATAAGAAAATTAATGTTCGGTGATTTCCCAAATTCTTAGTGGTATGTTATCCTAGGATGCATAAATTTTGTATATTATATTTAGTAATGAGTAAATAGTCAAGGTATGTGGATAGACATTCCTGATTTTTTTTCTCATCTTTATACATGCAAACACATCAATGTATAAAAAATATCCATTTGTGTTTAAATCCACATCTCCTTATGATGAATTTTTTGTTCGATGTGATTTCAAGTGACATTGTGGTTGGATTTATATATATCACATGCATAAATAATTAGAGTTTTTATGAATATAATGGTTATATTGTGTAACTGTGTATCCCATTAAGATACAACAAGTGATCAGTAGTTTGAAAATCAATAAGTAAAAGAGACAATTCATTTACATGTAGGTCCATCTTCTACAGTCTCTAATAGTGATCCTATTTTTATCTTTTTTTTATTGAAAGGCCTTCAGGGGGTGGTGGGATGTCATTTTTATTAGAGTACGACATACTGTTTACATACATTTAATGAGATAGAGAGGGATATACTTATTCATAATTAAATTTTACGATCAAGCATTCTAGAGATCAGGGGACCATGTGATTTTCATTTTTTAATTTGTGATTTTATTATAAAAACATGTAATAATCTGAAATTTATGAGGTTCCTTTTGAGGATTTATGTAAAAGTCACTGTAAATCAATGTTATTTTTGTTCGATAATAGTGATACATCCATGATTGTAACTTTTTTTTCCAATAGACTAAATTTAATATTAATTTTATGATTTAAGGAATTTTTATACAATTGAGATTGTACAATTCATATGTTGAACATAGTTGGATACATTTATATTTTATTGTTAGTAACTAGGTGTTATTGATAATTTCACCTCGTTTTCTAACCAAAATCATGGAAAAAATGGAATCTTTATCATAAATTTTTGGGACCTATTTTTATTGTTATGACGGTGGGGAAAGTTTCTTACCTTTTTCAAATTCAACTAAAATATAATTGGTACATAATTTTTTATAGGTGTTTTAGGTTCATAATAACCATTTTAACCAATATCATTTACATAGTTGGAGTGATCTTGATGTTGTTCATAACTTAACTATGAAGGTGAATCTAGTCATGATTTTTGATTTTGGGACAAATATGCTTTGTTATAGGATGATACATTTTTTTCATTTTTCTATGGTAACATAGTTCTAATTTACATAAGACTTGGGATAGTGACACTGTGATGAGAGAGTATTGGCCTCGTCTATTTGATATATAAACATTATCATAATGAGTAGGTAGAAAAAAATTGATGGGGGTGTTGTAACATCATGTTACATTCTTTCTTATTTTCCATAACCCTTGTAAAAATATTATATTACTACATTATTTCATTGGGTTCATTTAATAAGTATTTTTATAATTTTAAAAGTCCATTGGGATTTTCACAATTTATGAAATGTTAGGTAAAATCATTTATTATCACCCTAAAACCTTGTTCCTCATTAAGGCCTACTGAAAGGGGAACAGAATTATTCCCAACAATGAATTCACCTCTCTAAACTATGTATCCATTGGTTTTATGACCGAACAAAGAAAAACCATGAACTCTTAACTATATCTAATTCACCTCATGGCCTAAAGATTATTCTCAATCCCAATAAGCTAGATACAAGTGTCTGCCATCAAAATAAGGTAGTTGGGGATGATTTTCCGATTAAAATAATCAAAAAATAATTAAAATTAAATATAAAAATTGAAAATTAGAACGTGATGGGAAAATAAATAAATGGATACATGTTCTTCCATGTTACATCATAGGTAACCACCAAACATAGAACCACATTCTCTTATAGAGTGATCCACAACTAGAAGAACATGGATTCGAAATGATAGATTATACATGAGAACCTAAAAGCTCGGTAGGAATACCAATTATAAACAACATCTAATGCACCATCTCAAAATTAAAATCCATTATTTATAGTTTGACTATTGGATACATTAAAATAAGGTTTACACTATTTTATCAATAAATTAACCACCTACCTACTTTCAGAGAAAATCACTTTTCCATTTAACATTACAGCATAGTTTCAAAAAACAAGAAAGTCAGTTCAATATTTTCATTTTAAATAAAACTAATGCTATAATAAGAATTTTGATATAAAAAAATTAAAGGTATCATGAGATCAAATAAACAGATTTTCCTTATAATAAAATTATAAATCACATGTATGTAATCATGTGTATTTTCGAAACATCTCTAGAGTGATCCCTGAGCATACTCATTTCGGAACCACCTACCGATGTGTGGTGAAACCCTATATTCAATAACCAACTGGACACTAGAAACTGTCTAATAATTTTGGACATCCTACATGTCCTCTTATCTAATCTATGGGGTACTAACCCTTCTAATTAGGGTTGATAAGAAACCATCAACTTAACCTTTAGATGATGCGCAAGAAACCAATAGTAATGATATACTACGTAAATAGGAGTCCCCTACAGATATTACTCACATCACCTATTATCAACTCACTTTTCTACCTTAGATTGTAACAATACCTTTATGATAACCCACAAGAGGAAATCCCCAATAGGTGTACTCGTCATATGACCAACCAATATAATGTTCCAACCATGCTATCACTCACATATTATTTAAACCATTTCACAGTTCACATAATGTTTCTTACCGGGCATTCCCACTTTCAAAACCGAATATCAAATTCCAAAGATGATTTTAATTCAATTTTGAAAGTACAAAACATACTAAAAAGTGAAAAATGGGCCTTTATGTATTTTAATTTTCTAACTACCTTTCAAGGTGCCAGAAAATCCATGTTCCGCAAACAAAACATCATAATCTAAGAATCATTTAGCAAACTATACAATAACATTAGGGGTACATCAAATTTAACGGTAACCTATAGACTGGGTTTGACATTTTATATGAATAAATGAGTATGTCATTCTATGAGGAAATATAAATTTTACCTACACCAAGGTATGTAGACACACACACACACATATATATATCACAAAAATATTAAAACACATCATTAAAGTGCTAATAAATTTTGAAATTCATAATTAATTACACTGAAATAGGAAACCTACCCAAAATTGAGGTGTACCATGAAGAGACACTTCATCTCTTGATGAATTTTATGAAAATATCCCACAATTTCACATACATAAATTCTTATACATATATATACACTTAATCTAATGTACATATTCTACACAAAATGATGGAATATGTGTGATGAGGATAAATATATATATACATATATATACCTACGTATGTGAGTGAAGGACATATAGAGCCCACAAATGTCCTAGAATATTCATAAGAACACTAAAACACTGGAGGAACACAAAATATAGTTGTGAATAAAAAAAATCAAAAGAAAACTCTTACCCCAAGAAGCATCAATACGATTACATGTTCCAATCTACTTCACCTTTGGTAGTGTGTTTCATTACACACCCAAAGATGATCTGAGAAGACCCTTTCATCCTCTATAAATAAGTGTAGTGTCAAAAATAAAAAGTTATGAAATGATAGGGTTTGGTCGGACCAAATAAGGAAATAGAGTGGGGGTAAATCATCCAAATAGAGGGAGAGGACTGGAAAAAAATGCATACCTCAAGGTTTTTACCAAGAAACTAGATGGAATCCAATCAAAATGACTATAGAAAAGAGGGCCCGAGAGGGGTGGTGAAAAATCCACTAGGGGGAATGGGGCTGATGTAAAGTGATAAAAAGGGGAGAAAATAGAAAATTATGAATGAAAAATATGAATGGAAAATATGAATAACAAAACCAACTTTTTAAATAATTTGTGCGATCCACAGAGTTTGGAATGATTTAAAATATTGTATGTTGACCATGTGTTTTCCAATGCGTAATATTGGAACCCATGAACCATTATCTATATGATGTTTCACAGTTGATAAAATCATTTTCTAAGCATTCCAAATGAAACCATGTTGACGATATACTGTAATTCCAAGTTGTCTAACAGTTACTCTAAACCATGCACAACCCATCAACATAAACCGTCCTTGCTTTAATGTTTTAAAATTTTACCAAGAACGATAGAAAAATAAAACATTTTATGATCAAAATAATTATAATAATAAAAAAAATTTAATCAGTGAGATCATGGATGGTAAATTCTCCCCACCACAATCCATTTCTACCCTCTGTATGTCACCCAATGAAATGATGATTCTAACTCAGATTATAAATTTATCAAAGCGAACAAAACCCTTAACTCGATGTGACATTAAATTCTACCAGTCACACTCAAATAAATTTAATGGGAATCACAATAAGAATAATATTAATGGAGATATGAAGTTTCTCCCTACTAAAATAATTTCTCTAGTTTTAACCAATGTAATAAAGAAACCACAAAAAGATCTATAATGGGCCTGGTTTTGTTCATAAAAATGGTATCATTAGAGGATATTTTTATTTGAGGTAATATCTAGTTGGACACTAGAACTCTTTGGACTCGAGTGGAAGGTCCATGATGAATTATGAGAAATATTTCTTGTTCTAATCATCAAGATACTATGGGTACTCCATGATTTGAATCATTTTATTTGGTTTCTGTTTATAAGGAATGCCTAATGGAGTGTGCTGAAGTTTCAAAATAGACTAACATAGATTAGAGACCTGTGTGGAGCCTGATTGTATGGTTTTAGATACTTATTGTGGTTGGTACTTCCTTGGTTCATGGTCTGGTAAACCACATTTTCGAGATAAGCATGACAAATTGTTCCCCATCTACGTGCTTTAGTGAATATATTTTTTGGTTGATATGAATTTCAATTAGAAATGGGGGGGATTTATTGAGTTATGAAATGTTGATTTATTTTAAATGGTTGGATTTAAAAAAATGAAAAAAACATTGGATGTTTTGAGATGGTAAGAGAATCATTTATGAATTTGGAAAAGTTTTATTAAATGTGAAACTATAATTAAGTTTGAAATGCTTGGCTTTGATGAAGAAAGGTTGTCTGTGACAACTTATATTCCATAAGGACATTCACATATATGTGTGTGTTTTTGGAAAGTACATGTGTTTATTTATGTATGAATGATATATGATGAAGTGGTATGAACACTAATATTATAGTTCAAGGGATGTCACCGGTGAATATATAAAATTAATGATTTGACTTACAAAGGGGGTTCTTTTAGAATGATATTTGTGGTGTTAATGGAAAAAATGTGATGCTATTTTGGATTTTTAAGTATATGTGATAGAATGATTTTTATAATTGAAAATTTAGTTTGATTTAAAAAAATGGATTAAATATGAAAATGCGTGACTTTAAAAATGTTGATTCTAAAAAAAGTATTATTATCTTGTTTTGTGTGGTTGTTGTGGTTTCATTTTTGTTAATATTTGATTCATCATCGATTTGGTTTGTGATGTATTGGTATTTTAGCTTGATTTTTGGTCGGTAATATTTTTTTATTGAGATTTATTTTGGTGTTGACCAGGTATTTTATTTTGTAGTTATTATTAGTATAATTCCAAGAAAGGTCACAGAGATTTCAGGAGTCTTTAAATCATTGGCCTTGCCCTAACTCCTCTTGTAGTAGGGATCCAATTATTTTTGGTTGTTTCACATTTCCTATGGTGATCATTGTTTTTCATATGACATGTAGTGGCTCTCAAAAGACTAAAACATTTTCTATAAATCTCAAGGTAGTGAGGGTTCAAGCTATTTTGTGTTTTTTGCTGGTCTGACATTGTACTGGTGGATGGAGTCATCATGGTATCATTTATTATTGCTATGTTATGGAAATTATTTAAGAACACATTTATGTATTTATTTATTCCTGATTAGTTAAAGGAGGGAAAACGTGGTGGGGATCATGAGTATTCCTATATTTTAGTGGACGATGAAGTCTTATGATGGCAAGATTAAGGATCCAGTTTCCATTTCATCAGAGGGAGCATTAAAATATCAGTTTCGGGAGTTGGTGGATGATGTTTTTTGGACGATTTGGGTCCCAAAATGTAGGTTGTTGGAATTTAGTTTTTTTTTCATGGGTCCCATGAGGATTCCCCATATGTTGGAGGGTATATACTAGAGGAACCTATCACTAAAATGTCACTTTGGATGGTATA
The DNA here is from genome assembly GCA_963277665.1 of Viscum album. Taxonomy (NCBI): domain Eukaryota; kingdom Viridiplantae; phylum Streptophyta; class Magnoliopsida; order Santalales; family Viscaceae; genus Viscum; species Viscum album. The sequence continues at coordinate 493,778,605 of OY728151.1, read as the reverse complement.
AAATTTTTCCACCAGGTCAAAATCTTTTTTTCTTACAGTGTGGACAGTTTGGACAATCAAATGTAATATAATATATATCCTTATTATGCTTGAATATAACATGAATTTTTAGGTCAATAGGGGAGGTTTTAAAAGGGGAATCATTTAAAATAGAATGTCTTGTCAATGGGATGTCAGCTCCTAACTATGAGGCTATTGATACTTCAAGACATCAAATATCTAGCCATAGCTCCGGTTATAAATTTCTTCACGTAGTCAAGAATCATAAGGATGTGGAGATAATTGGCCATTATTTTGTCTAATATATTATAATGGTGGTATATGATGTTCACTATTGTAAATTCTTTTTATCTTGTAAATTCTACAGTGGCTCATTTCCCAATTGTGGTATTTTTATTGTACCCATTTTGGTTATGAACAGTTTGGTCTCCTTTTTCCATTGTAAGCCATTATATTTGTAATATTATTTATTGTTTTGAACCATTAAAAAGAGGCATATTCTTGGATTGGTTTGTGTTTTGGATTGTGATTGTATTAGAGATTATCACATCTTGTGGATGTGGTAAATCAAGATTTGGATCGATTCTCACTAAGGTATTTTTTTGTTCGGGCCCCCATATGGTAGAGTTTATCCTATGATAGAGTTTTAAGGTTATTCTATATTGGGGCCTTCTTCTTCTATTCACATTGGTTGTTATAATGTTGTTCAATGCTGAAAATTAAATGGGTTTTCTATATTGGTCATTTTTAAATGGTGGTGACACCCACAATAGATCATATTTTGGTTCCTATTTTCAATTTTTGGTAATAGATTTATTTTTTGGGTGCGTAGAAACCACCTATTTATTTTATGGTTCATCTCAATGTTGTTTAGATTATATATTATCATGTGTGAGTTGTATAATGAAAGGTCACATTGATTTTTAGTTTTCTTTGTTCAATTTCGAGTTTGATTTTTATTAATCAATTAACACGGTGACATTCTAGGGGATGAAAGAGTTTTTGGTGGGAATAATTTTCACACCCCGACCTCATTGATTTAATTATTTTAATTATTTTAATAATCACTATCCTCATATTTGATTTTGTCCTTGCCTGGGTTAAATATTAAATTTTTCAATGAAGGATTGTCCTTGTGCAAATGTTTCAGATGACTAAGAGTAATTGAGAATGAACCATGGTTGAGGGTATATAATCGGTAAAATGAAATTTTAAATGGTTAGACAGTTGTATTATCAACAATGAATCATCCTAAATGTACCCATATGAGGGTTTCTGGGATAGGTAGTGACCACTGTACAGTTAGTGCATGGTATTGTATACTGTGAAAAAACTGGGCGGAATTCCTTGAATGATAAAATGGTTTTTATTTTATTTCATTTATATTTTCTTCTTTACCCTTTTCCTCTCAATCTTTCTCATTTTCCCCTCCCCCACATGAGTCACCCTCTATCTTCCCCCTACATGTGTGTGCACCACCCCTTCTCGTCCCCTCATTTATCTACAATTTAAATAATATTTCATCTAATTTCTTGTTCAAAACCTTGAAATTTTATTCTCTCTTCACTCCTCTACACTGATTTATCTAATTTAGTTTCCCCCCCATTTCTTAATTTTCCCTTTTCAGACACTATGGTCTTAGATCTGGAGTTTTTTTATTTTTCTCTATTGTTTGATGTGTAATGGTCTCCACAGGTCACCTTTGGGTGTGTTCTAACATCCATCATTAATGAAAAAGAATATTGTCTCATATTGAATGGATGGTACTTCTCATGGTATTATTTTTCTTTTTTTGTTTTTTACAGCATTATTATGGGTCCCTTCTGTATTTTACGGTTCATAAGAATTGGTTGTTGGATGTTTGGTGGCTCCTAGACGTGTTTCACTCACATATATAGGTACGTATGTGTGTGTATATATATTCCTTTCATATATTTCTCTAAAATTAAAGGAGTATCTAGACTGGATTAATGGTATATATGTATATTAGAATCCACGTGTGTGCAAGTGGGGGAGATATTTGTCAAACACATCAAAAGCTAAAGTGTATCATCTTTTTTGTTATCTTTTTTAGGTAGGTTTCCTATACCTAAACCTTTAATTTTTTATTACATAATTTTGAAACACATTAAGGACGTGTTTCTATATTTATGTGGTATTTATATAAATATATATTAAAATAATTTAGTGATTGGTAAAAATGATTATGCCTCCTAGAATTGGTTTCCCACTTATTTACATAACCTGTCAAATCTGTTCAATAAGTTACATTTAAATATGATGTTCCATAAATGTTTTAGAATATCTTACTAAATTATTCATAACAAGTGAAATGTATTTTTTGGAAACTGGTTTTTTAAAAGTGTTATAAAAAATGGATTATTGACCTCCTTGATGGTTAGTTTCACAATTTAAATGCACGAAGGCCCTTTTGATCTTTTTATGTGTGTCTTGTATTTTTAACAGGAATTGGAAATGTATTTTGAAAGTGATTTTTTTTGAATTTATGGGCACCACTTCAGAAATGTAAGTTTCATTGTAAAATGGTTTCAATGATTATGTGACATGATGACTCGAATGGCACATGTGATTTGTGTGTTATCTGATGGGAACACATATTGGGTGTTTCTCCTTATGGGTTATCATATTGGTGGTGTCAGTGTTTAGGATGGCCAAGTGAAGTGTTGATATGTGAAGTGAGTCATGTGTGTAAGGGCCTCCAACATACATTGTATATTATTACCACATGTTTCATGGGTGTCATCGAGAGGGTCGAGTGATAGTTAATTATCAACCCAGATTAGATGTGTTGGTACCCAATGGATTAACTAAGAGTCTAGGGAGAATGTTTCACTCAATTTTTTAGTTTAGGTTGTCCCACTGGTTATTGACTATGAAAATTCATCATATGCTAGAAGGTGGTTCCGAATAGAGTACGTCTAAGGAGCACTCTAAGGATTTTTATGAAACAACCACAATTACATATTTGTGTGATAATGTTTAGTTTTGTGTATCATTTGGGTATTTGATCTCATGAAACCTTTATATTTCATTTTATACCAAAATATATGTTATATCATTAGTTTTATTTTAAAGGAAATTATTTAAGTGACATACATGTTTTTGTTTGTTTATTTCTAACGTGAAATTGAAAGGGTGTTTTCTCTTAAATATAACAACATGTTATTTATTTTGATAAAAAAAATGAAAAACATATTTTAATGTTTCATATTTTCAATTTTACAAGAAATGATTTCAATTTATATGTGGGGGATCAAATGCATTTTATTTTTTTAATTATGATGGGATAGATTACTGCTCACACATACTCTATTTTTTCAGTTTTAGGTTCTTCTATATCGGAATTTTTATCAATAAGAATGTCATTAATTATTTAGTGGTGACCTATGAGGTCACATGGAGGTACCTATTTCATATTATTTATTTCGTCCAACAGTGATTATTTATAATATTTTGTCTGTATTTCATTTGTTTGAATGTATCTGGTTTATGTGACAAATCATTCCTAACTTCTTTATTTTGATGCCTGATAGTAGTTTCCATCCCATTGGGATATGGAAATCCCATCATGTCTTATTGTTGATTGGACCAATTGAATGGTTTAGGGTTGTCCTGAGTTGGTTCGTGTCACATAGATAGAGGGGAATGAACTATTGATGAACTATCAGTTTAACTGTGATTCCAAATCATGCCCCAAAAATAGATTACTAGAACGAGACCATATTTTGTACATAATTGTTTCTAACTGTGAGGACATTCCAAGGAACCTATGTAATAGAAATTTAATAACTAATGAGATTATAAAAAATCATGAACCCCACCCCCTATTTAATATAAACACACCCCAAATATACCATAAGTCAACTTTATTTCTATCTGATTCATTCAACATATTTAATTGACTCCTTAGAACCCACTCTTGATTGGACCATTATGGCATTGATTTTTTTATATTTCCATCAAAATAATAAAATATCCTCACATGTGATTTTTTCATTTCTCTATTTTCAATTCACCATAGTGTTTTATAGATCATAATGTTATTTTATCATCTAATTTCATTTGTATTTGTTATTTTTTTGTTGATGTGTTCCTATATCATCTGCACCATTATTCTTCATTGATAAATTCTGTTGTGGGTGATGATTTATAAATCATTTATTTAAAGGTTGGTGGTCCCCTAAGTCATTCCCCTTCAATTGATAACATAAAATTATTGATTGAATTGAATTCAGTTTTTAATTTATTTAAAAACATATGTCTTTAGTGATCTGATCTATAATATTAAATGTAATAGAAATTATATAAAACCCCTTCATTAAATGGAATTAGAATATTCGGGATTAATTGATAAAAATGTTGGATTTATTTTAAATCAAGATGATTAATTTATTTGATAAATTAATTTTATTGGTAAACCATTTGAAAAATTTCTTAATGTGAATGCTAATTAGAAAAGGGAATGAATTGATGAAAACATTAGTTTTCGTTTTTAATAGTGAAAGTAATGTTGAAACTAGCATTGGAAAATTAGATTTTTAATTTTATGAAATGATTTATTTCTATTTTGATTGATTGATTATTTCAGCCACATTTTTCCCTAGGTAACTTGTGGTAACATGGATGAGAATACTAATACATTGAATCTAATGAAATTAATTGGCGATGAAAATAGTTACTAAAACCCAAATGACATGACATTCATTGTTAGGTTCCACTATTTTAGAGAAAATATCCAATTATAGGTTCCCTAATTGGAGAGTATTTATGTACGTTCAAATATCAAGATCTTCGATCATTATAAAATTTATTAGAATCGTATTATTGGAAAAATAAACTTACCAAGTTGTTATTTGACATGGTAGATTATTTAATATAATTTTTTAACTTAATTATAAACACTTTTGATTTGTATAACTCCATTATTCATTATAACGAATCAATTTATATAAACTAAAAATTTAATTATGTTTGAAATTTGGTTGATATATATTTCATCTATTGATAATGAATGAATATTTGGATAATAATACAAATTTAAAATTAAATGGAATGATATATTTTTTTTGATATAATAATTTGTTATTTATTATGGAATTGATTATGGAAGTCTTTCTATGACCCTATTTAGCTTTATAATAAATTCCATTCTTTTTCCATCTGAAATCTGAAAAATTTCTCATTCTAGGTCATATGAAAGGGAATGTTCCACATAGAGTTTGTGGGTGTTCTTGAATATTTGAAAAATGGAGTTATATTGGGGACTGGTGGTGCTGATTTCAACTATTTACAAAATGAATTTATAAACCATTTGTCTTATTTAATGTTATTATCTTGAGATGATGATCATTGGGATGGTTATATTTCATTGGGTTATTGTTATAACTCTTTCTTCCAGTATATTACTCATTTATATTGTTCAGAATACAATAATTTAATATTTTAACAACCAATGTTTTATCGAAAATTCAATCATAGATAGATGTTTTATGATGAAATTGATAGTTACCAACCTATGGGTATTGGTAATGCCCTTCATGCCATGTTAGTGTCGTCTTGGGTATCAGGGTACCAAGGTATCTAGGTTTTTTCATTATAGAGACTATATTTGTATGTTCAAAATGCACGATTTCAGATTTATTGGTCCAAATCCTCTATAATAGAACTTTTCATTATATCCACATTTTTTACTAATAAATGGAAAAGTCTAAATTATTCATCAATAAATATTATTTTTTTATGAATAATTACGGTTGAATAATATTTTAATATACGATAATGGGGATATTTTTTATATCAAAATCATGGTTAAATTTTTGTGATCAAATCAAAGAACCATTGGAATATATTCTACACAAATATATATTACTAGAACACCTTCAGTTGAATATTTTTTATATCAGTTCCTTTCAAAAACAATCTAAAATTTTAAATTTCATTTTTAATATTTTATAACAGACTAGTTATCTTTTAATTCATTAATATAGACATTACACCAAGTACGACTCTAAGGGAAATTCAAATTTCACAACTTTAGTGAATAAAAGAAGAAATCAGACAAAAAACTCACTTATAAGTAGTATAGAATCATTATAATGTTAATTTGTAATGGTTTGGTACATGTATCAAAAATTATAATGTATAAACACCTGTATAAAGGATTTTAAAAAAAATGTGTCTGTAAATTTATACATTCACTAATAGTATACCATTTATGGGATATGAATATGAAATGTGATTTCTATATCTAGTAAATTAATATATTATCTATATAGAGAGGGTTAATCCATTCCTTAAATAAAATCACATTCATCTAAAAATAGAATAATTATAACTTTAGGAACTACATTCCAAAAAATAATAATTGCATACATGTGAATAAATTTGATCAACTAATATAACCTCTAATTGTATCAACTATTGATTGAATATCATATATATATTGTTTTTAATTTTAACAGCACTTGATTTTATGAAAAATATTTGTTTATTAAATATAAGTTTGTCATTACCATGTTTAACAAGAAAACACTAATTCTTAATCAACCATAATATAATATACTATTTTTTTAAACATAAACATTATAACATATCCTTTTAGTGGGAATTTATGAGCTGGAATAAATATGTAATAAAAGTTATACATTATACACATAAATAAATAAATATTATTCATTATCAATTTATTGGAATCAGAATAAAAAATAATATACAGTTGAAAGAAATTTTTTTTCAATGAAATTATGTTCATGTGGGAATTGTATTATTATATTTATTAATTACAATTTTATGAATATGTGAATTAGTTTAATTAATATATATGTATAATATATTCAGTAAATTTTTTATCATTTATATAAAAACTTTCAAGGAATAGGATAATAATATATATTGTTTAATTATTAAAAATTTTATTGCATCTATAATGTTGTTTTTTAATTTTTTGAGCACTAGTTTTAAAAGTAATTATTCCATTATTATGAAATTTCATTGAGAAAATGAAATAATTTTTTAAATTACAAATTTAATAATTTATATAGAGAAAGTTTTTTTATACTTTCTTAAATATATTAATTTTTTTATTAAAAGGGAAAAATGATAATTTTTATTGAAAGGAATATTTTCTTTTAATGATTTTATAATGTCCCATTTTTTAGGATGGAGTTAAATATAAAACTATTTAAATTAAATTATTATTTTTCTATCTAATATTATTTTATAAAATTTCATGTAGGATTTTGAAATTAAACAATTTCATTCTTATATTGAATTTTTCTTTTAAATCCTATTTTTTCACTATGTCCGCATGTTTAATTTTAAATTAATTATTACAAATTTTTAAATTAAATTTTATAAACTCTGTTATGTATTTTTAATAATAATAATTAATATTAAACAATAAGGGAAACAAGATTCTAGTTCATAATGATGAGTAGAAGCATTCAAAATTTTTTATAGAGTCTATGGATAAAATAATTTTACTAGTGTGGGGGTGTAAAACCAAAATATAATAGAATGTATTCCATGTAAGAATTACTAAATCATTTATTATGTCTATATACTATTATTATCCGATAAAAAAAATTATCCACATTATCACAAAAAAGTGATGATTGTTCTGCTTCATTTCATCCTCATGATCTCACATAGCATCTTCAAACAACTGGGTTTCTTCAAAAAAAATATTAACCAAGTGAGTGGTTAAGTTTCATAAAACATTCACAATTCGATTAAAATTACTTACTAGTTATTCCTCGTAATAAATATTATGATGTAGTGTTACGAACTTGAATCCTAGTATTTGTGAATGATCATGTAAATATTATCTCTTAATAGACACATTGAACAAATTATAGATCAAATAGTTGTTTGGTATGAGAGTAATTTTATATGATATTATATTAATTGGGTAATTAATCTTAATGTGACTGAAATAAATAGGTCATATTTTTACCTTCCATCTTCCACATATAAATTTGTTGAAGGAAATTTTCACCAACATGAAATTATAAGTCAAATCAATGATTACCACCAGAAAAAAAATCATCATTTTAAAGTAATAACATGTTGATGAATGGATCAAACCTTCCATTCCATCACATTTCATTCATATATTCCAATATAATTATTTTTAAAACATCATTATGTTATATTGTTGTGTTATACTACCTTACATAAATGGTATCATAAGGAGCCATCTGAATGTTCAAGTGAAATCTATCATTGTATGAAATATCACTTTGAGTATGGTTTAGATCTCAAACAACAATTAAATTTATATGACATGATATTAGTGAATACATTAAGGTTTGAATTATTCTATAAAAACAACCATTTGTCAGGGGACGATATGCAGTAATGAATTAAAAATCAATCTATTGAATAAGTTGAATATGTCTCCAAAACATCTTGGATAACTCCTAATTAAAATAAAAAAAATTTAATGTCGCACACAATGTATCCTTGCACCCCATTAATTTAAATTCTTGAAAAAGGATTTGAAATATAATTTTCTATGATTGAATAAATGTTTTCTAACATTGGATGATTTTTGACTGAAACCCAAAATTATCTCAAAATCATAGATATGAGAAACCACAATGTTTACTAGTACATTTAATCTTACATCCACAATGAGTAATTTAATTCACAATCAATTGAATTCTTCAATACCTATAAAATGAAGTGGTTTCATTACAATAATTGTCTCTCAAAATATCCCTAATCATGATAAAATCTTATCACCAACAACCTCATAATTTTTTCAATGACATTTAACTTATGAACAACCCTAAATTCATAAACCCATTATAATTTCCATAACACTCTAGATAATAATAACTGTATACATATATAATTATAAAATATAATTCACTATTTAATCTTAACTGTTCTATTATATTTTACAAAAACATTGGAAGTATCAGTTTATCACTGTAATGATAGACTATCAAATGTTATATCATTATTCCATATTTCAGGTAGGTTTATAAAATCTTATAAATTTTATTTAAATGATGAAATATAATATTATCATAGTTTTCATTCATACATAATCAAACAAGAAATTACCCAATAAGGACGGGAGGATTAGTGTTCCCTAATTACCATGAATCACTTCAAATGTTGTGTTCAAATTTTATTCTCCCAATATCATTTTCCTTTAATGGTTATTGACAGTGATCAACATTATTATACATAATAATTTGGAGAAAGTTGTAATAATGGATAAATGTCATTAAATTAAAAAACAAGTGTTTATGTGGTTCATTCTATAGATATTTCAAATAATTCTCTATCATCTTCCAATCACATCATCATATTTTAACTCAATTTCCTTCATTTACACCATTAAAAAATTTATTAATCCGCTAAAGAAAATATCCACCAAGAGTTTTCCCACACATTGAGCATAAATTAGGCCTAACATCATCTCCCTACAGAAATTATATTTTCCATTGAATTCCATTTTTATCATCATATAAAAACAAAGATATTAATGATTAATCCCAACCCCCATATCCCCCTTCATAAAATGTCAATATATATATTAATAGCTACTAATTTATTTTTTTCCTAACGCACATTGATGAATTGGTTTTATTCCAATAAGGAAATATTCTACTTAAATTTTATGATTGATTATTATAATATATTATCACCTAGAAGGGTTTTAAATTTTTCATCACATGTATGTACTGATTCATCATCTTTTCACATTATCTTATAGAAAAAATTATCCCTTATTGTTCAATTAATATTATAAATTTAATTATTGGAAAATATATTGTTTAACTCACCCCAAACGGTGGATTCAATTTCATCCTATTTCTTCATATTCATGATAACAACCCAATATAAAACTTCTTGACCTAAAAAATGGTATATTTCTCAAATTAAAGATACACATTATGAAGAAAGGATGATATAAAATATATTTATAGTGTCTTTGAACCATTATTTTGAAACTAGTTGTTCCATATACCCACTAAATTAAAGTAGAAGGTAACACATGAAGGATTCAACAGAATGTTCTTCCCTCACCCATTCATTCAAATGTACAACATGATTCAAATCTTGAGGATATAGTGTGAGCATAGAAATAAAAATTTATATTCATGTTCCCATATTATTATTAAAATCACAATGTTAATAATTTTATTTTACATATTAGTCATCATTAAAATGGTTCTATCTGGTTCCAAATATCGATTTAAAGAAAAATAATAATAGTAGAAATACTATTCTTAGTGGGGAATCCTAAAAATATTAAAAATAACTTTACAATGTCGATATTATGATATTTAATTATCAACATTTGTAGCATTGTCCAAATTCAGGTTATTTGTAGTCATTATAAATTTCTAACCCTCATGATGGTCTCTAATGTTTTTGTAAATTTCCAATGAATATCCCCATGGAGTGTCAAACCAAGTGTGAAACATTGTCCAATAGAGTGAAAATGTGATAATAAATTCTTTATTATTGTAAACTATTTAAGGTTATTAATAAAATGTACCACCATTCTAGATCCATATTCAAGAGTAGTATCTTGACATGGATTTAATTTTTTTAAACCATGTGGTATTTCCATTAAAAATTCATCGTAAATTTTCATATACAGTTACTCATACATTGAATTATAAATAATAAAATACCAAGTAATATTCATAGAAATATCCCAAGAATAATCAACAATGTTTTATAAACCAACATTACAATGGTTAATTTTAAAATTCCTCATATTTCAACTAAAGTGTTCATATTATCTCATACATTGATATTACATCTTTTTAGATAAATATCCATTACTTTATATAATTACAATATGGGGGACTATAATAGGTTAGTTAAATTGTATAAATTGAATGATATATTATTAATTAATTAAATTTACTCAATGAATTCTATAAATATCATCCCCATTACTAGTCACACAAAAAAACATTTTTGATGACATAGGGAACTGAGACACAAGAAAGGGTGAGTTTAGATACTCAGAAAGGATAAAAAGGGAGATATATTACAAAATAGGATTATAGGGGTATAAAACAATTTTATAATCTTTTAAAATAATACCATGTATATAAATGTTTATAATATTGAGTCATGGAATAAATATCAACCTTTTATAAAACATGTATACAAATGGATTCAATGAACATGTTCCATGAGATAATAACATTAGCGCAAGACAGAAATGTTTCTAATATTCATAATCATTGAAAATTTTGTCACAAATATTCCCACAGGTATATTTATATCAATTCGGGATCCGAATAACCATCTATTTACCAACATTGGGATTTAGTTAAATACCCCGAAATATATTTTCTAGGATTTGGATAACCATAGTGAAGTCCTTGTTTTTCATATGGGAATAGCCTCATGTGTTCTTTGTAAGGTCTTATACCATTAGTCATTATCCAACATCTTAATTGGTGATAATGTTCCTACCAATTACATAATGAAAAATATATAAATTGTGGAACCATGTTCCTTAAAAATTATCATATCAAAAAACATGAAATCAAATCGTCTCTATGAACATTTTATTATATCATATCTAGTTTAACAGAGATAAGATTTAAAATAATTTTATCATTTCATAATTTCATGAACCATGTAAAATAATATTGTTTCATTACCATTTTATACTATTATATCAAATGTAAAAAGATGCGTTTTTTACAAATATTATATCATGGTATCACAAACGAAAAATAAGCGGGTTTTAGAAGAATGTTATCAGGGTATAGACCAGGGAAAAAGTATAGGGATTGATCATTACTTTATCCTGATATACCCTGTGGATGTATAAGTGGGTTTCATAAAAAAAAATTAATCATGAAAATAAATAATTCATAGAAATAATAATAATGGTACCCTTGGATGATATCTCAATAAAATCATAATTAATATCAAATGATGTATTTTTATAATGAAAATGATATTTAATGATAAATCACATCAAATTTATCACATATAAAATAACAATTGAGATAATATTACCATAATCAAACTAAACATGATTAATCATCATGGAAATACTTTTCAATGAATATAATCATGATAACTTATAAAAGATTAGTAAAAAATTGTTAAAAACCATTTATGAGTAAAATATCATTTTTTTCATTGAAAAACACATTTTAAACAATAAAAATTATTCTAATTCCGTTACATTGTTATGTTCTTTAAAAAATATATATTAATATTTAAAAAATAATAATTTCTATGATGGGTGAAATTATATTCATTTCGTACACATTAAAACCAATAATCCTTCAGAATTTTTCGAAAAATCTAAAGGGCACTATTTATTATAACGAAATGCAGAGTAAATTTCATGATTTTTTGAAGGATAATAATGGCATAAAATTTATTTAATTAATCATTAACAAATGTCAAAATAAATTATAAACCATTTTAAATTACATGGTTTTGGAGTAAAATTGTTTTTTGAATGAGAATACTATTTTTCTTAAATACTTCATTTTTGAATAATTGAGTACAAATGAGAGGGAAAACTGAAAAACGTGTATTTTCATTAAATAAATTCATAAAATTAATATTAATTAGTGTACTAATATTTGAATCATAATATTTTATCATTGGAAACATGATCATAAAAAATCCAAATAAATGTTGAGATTTTAACTTAAAATCCATACCACTTGGGTAATATTGTAACATAAACTCCATGAATGAATGTTAAAAAATGAAACATAAAATATAATAATAATTAATAAAATCATGTTATTAAATGTAATGGGGTATATATATATAACTTTTATAATATTTTGTGTCTATACTTTTTTTAGAAATGTAAAATAAGAAATATCGTGATAGAAATCCCATATCAATTTAGCAACTTTTGAAACATAAACCCCATTATAGATAGAAAATAAAATGAATTATAAATACAAATAATTTATCTATAATCACCATTGGATTTATTAAAGCTTACTACATTCATAAAATATTAATGATTTGGTGAATATGGAATATGTCCCACAAAATATACATGTGAGACAAAAATCCATTACTACAAGTTATTACATAATTATCAATCATTTTAATCTCATTTATAATATAAATTTGTTTATTATAAATATATTATAAGTCCAATAATATATATATCATACCACATATGATTTAATATTTCTATTTTAATACCATTTTGTTTCCCAAGTCCATGTCAATGTCACGTTTCATATAACAACCACTTTATTTTTCTTATTTGTGTCGATTTTTTATATCAGTTCAAATTACATTTATAATCATTAAATTATGAATATAATATTAATATTGAAATAATTATGAAGTTTTTTCCTAAATTATTCTTTTAATATCAAGTACGATATATTTTTTTCAAAAATGTTCTACGTTACCATCATAGATATGGAATGTTGTATATAAACATGAGCAACATCCCCATTTTTTAAGGATGGAGTGGAGGTAAATAATATATTATATTTATATAATCATAAAACTATCATAAATTCTATAAAATTGCATAAAATATATTTATACCCATCATCCATGGGTTGTGGTGATAAAAGATAGTCAAATTTCATTCTAAATGTGATATTCCACACGTACAGTAACAATGTTTTCATCATTCAGTGAATGAAAAGAAAATAAATAAAATTATATATTTTCATTGAATAGTAAAAAAAAGTTATTAATATAAGATTTATTCCTTTTATATCCCATAAATTTATCATTATTATCTTCAATGTAATGGGTTAGTGAAAAATGATTCACATCATTTCACCAAGTGGTAGGTCGTTTTACACATGAGCGATGTTATCCCATCCCATTTTTGAATGGAAATATAATAATTTATATATCATATAAAAAAATATGGAATAATTGTGTTATAAATATAATATATATATATATATATTATATTATATACATCATCATACCAAACTATGTGAGCAGGTAATAGAAAACAAATGACATCAGTTTGTGAGGTCATATTCCCCTATACCCAACATAAGTGATTTCATAATCCATTTGATGGAAGTGGAAATGGTTTCCAGAAAAAAACATATCATTAAAAAATCATAGTATGTGGATGATATTTAGTTTATTATATCTTCATTGCCTAAAAAATAATGATAGATCTAGAATAATAAATAAAACAACAACGATCGTTGATTAATGTTACCTCTCTTTCAGGTATCATCCATAAGTTTTCCCCAAATGAGTTCATATCATATATTTCATTAAATATTAATGTTTATACGATTATAAGTGGTAATTTGGAAATTAAGTTGATATGTTATTGCATGAAATAAATTTATTTGATGGAGTGAAGAAGGAATATGATGGGTGGATTTTTATAAATAAGGTGAGTTGCACCCCTGTAATTTTTTGACTAATATAATTACACCTTTTAGTTATTTAATGTCACAAGGATCCAATAATGGACCAGTTATATAATATAATGGATAAGTTACAAATATTTAAATAATATAACGTTTATTGAATAATATTGGTAAATTTAACTGTTATTATTTTTTTGTGACTTGTTTGTAAAACCATTTGGACAGTAATGACTTTAAATAATTATTATTGTTTTTTACTATATATTTTGGTGAAAAATTATGTTGAATATCTTAGATAATAAAAATTATTCTATTACAATTATGTTATCAAAATTTAAAAATTCAATTATATCTAGTGTTTATTTTAAATTTAAATAATAATCCCACAGACCTGATGAGAACATTTGATTCAAAATATAAAATGTTCAAATGTTTAGAATGGTTTTTTTCAAACATTAAATATTAAATAGTATAAAATTAAATACCAATGGATATACATTTGACACACTATTAATTTAAATCCAATATAAAATATATTTTCTATTTATAAATATATTAATTGATACATCTATATTTAATTAAAATTACAAAATTTTCAATATTCATTAGAAAATGAATCATTTTAAAAAAAATAGATATTTTACTATTATATTATTTAAAAAAATTGATCTAAAAATCAATTTAATTGTATCAAATAATTAATCTATATTTTTTAATATTAATTTTAATACTTGTAAAAACTTTTTTCTGAAAAGAGTATGATCGAGACATATATTGACTTTAATGAAAATGAATACTTTTTTATAATCATGAAGGATCTATATAAAACAATTATAATTAATTTTTATAATTTATTTAGTAGTTTTTATATCTCTTATTTTAATTTCTGTATTAAATGTTTTGTGTCAATATATTTGTATTTATTATAAATTTTTTATTTTGTAAAAACTCAGTGTTCTGTGTAATGAATGATAACCCCTTGTTGAGTGTATCACAAGATTAAATTAGTGTTGCATGTAACATAAGATATCAAATAACATTAGTGAGTAATTAATAATAAAAATTCAATAAAACATGGTGTAATACAATATTTATTTATTTAATTTCATTAATTTTTCGCACAATCGATGGATTGAACATTCATGTAGATAGTAAGTAATACGTATCCAAGAAGGTTGTTAACATGTTTTGTGTTATATATAATGAATATAAAATAACTATTAGTTCACCATTAAAATAGAATATTTATGTTATATATAACATTTATGTTAATAAAATAAATAATTATTACAATCCACGTTAAAATAAAATGAAAAATATTTTACATTGATATGCAGACGTGGTAGTACAAACATATGCATGTTTGGCATTATTATTTTCCAGTGCATTGAAAGGTTAGAAGTTATTTGTGATATTATAGTTATAGAGGAATTTTTATATATATAATATAAATTATATTAATTTAATTTGATGCTTACATTTTCTTTCAAAATAATAAGAAAAAAATGTATCACATCACATCGTGAGGATATGGTCTGCCAATAATCACATAAAATGTTATTATATCCCCCAGGGAAAAGAAATTAAGAAAGTAAATCTATTTTCATAATTCTATAAAAACTTTTATAGGAATTAAATATAAATATCTTAAATAAATCATTACATCTATCCTTTTTTGGGGGCTGGAAAATGAATTACATCTAGTTGTGAGGTAGTAGTGTTCCATACATACGATTAATGGTAACATTTACCATTTGATAAAAGGAGAGACTAATTTGGAAAATTAAATTGACATAATAAAATCTATTTATATATATGATATATTTATATTATATAATCATTATTTAATAATATATTAAAGAGGAGAAAAATAATTATATCAAATTAATATGTTTAAAAATTTTACCACTTCTTTCAAGAGCATGTTTAGGTTTATTCCAAATTCCTACATTAGATGGATAAATAATAAAAATATGGACTCTAGGATTTTTTTATTGAATTAAAACATTTATATGGGTAGTTAATCCATTATAAAAGGGTTTTATATGTTTCAAGATATGATTAAAGGTGTTTTTATTTTATAATTGAGGGAGATTTCACAATTTGAAATTTTTAAAAGAAAAATTGATAGCAATGATTTTCTCATAAAAAACATCAATAAAGGAAATTTATAGAACCTCATATGTGAAAATATTTATATACTACATTAAATTTGTATTTTAACATGTTTTTTGTCATTTAAACCATTTTATACTTTGTTTAACCCTTACCATTGCCAAAACCATTTTTACCTTAACCATGATACTTTTTTTTAATTATTTATTATTGTAAAAAATTTAGTTGTCGATATTATAAAATTTTAGTTATAAAGATTTAATATAAAAAACCAATGTTTTTAATTTAAATTATAAAAAATGGATGAATTCAATTTAAAATTAAACACATAGAAACATTGGGAAAATTATATTTCCAAAGAGATAAATTTGAATGTTCATACAATATTATATCAAAATTCGATATTTAAATTTACTAAATTGTCCTAAATTAGGAAACACATATTATAATTCATCTTATTTTACAATAAAACAAATTTTAATATAATTTATATTTTGAAAAAATTGAAAAAAAAAATTATTTTTCAATAACATTTAATATATTTCAATATTCATCAAGAGTGAATTATTTCAGAAAAATTACAAAAATAAACCTGCGATAATTTATATATTATTAATTATAAAATTCGTAAATTTTATTTAAATTATGTTTTTAATATTAGAAGAATTTTAATTTCAAATTATTTCTTTAATTTTCTTCCAAACAAACTTCTTTAGAAGCATTTTTTCTAGAAAAGATATTTTTTATACAACTTAATAACATGTTTTTTATAATAATTATATATAAAATTACTTTATTTTTTAATTTTTTAAAAATTATTATTTTTCAATTTCAGATTTTATTATCCATATCATTCAAATTAATAGTTATGATATAATGTTCATGTTCAAATAATAATGTTTTAATAGAGTACATCATTTCATTTGAATACGGTTACCTGTGTTTCACAAGCTGTCGAAGACGTTTCATTTTTTTTAATAAAACATTATAGAGACATGGGTTGTAACCTTCCAATCTAATCAGGGTTATTTTTTTTCATATTCCCTTTCAAACATGATGTTCCTATTTTATAATCTCAAGGTGTTACAAGAAGGGTTCTTGCTATGATTAACATTTTGTATATATATCTCTATTTATAAAGGTTATAGATATATAAAATTTTTGACTATACTATTATGTTATGTAATGAATATTATTATATCGAAAATTAATATATAATTATGATATTAATTGGTCTCTATAGTATTTTTGGATGAAATATTGGTTAAATTATAAAACTAGGCTATATAAATTTTATTTTGAACATGGATGATAGAACTATATATATGATTATAAAATAAAAATTAGGTATAATAGAGATTATGTGGTATTCTTATCAATACATCCTTATATAGATACTACATTTTGAATATATTTTTTCACAGATTCATCTTGGAGAAACATCCATGAAAATAGTTTTATTGATTATATATCAATCACCATTCTCGTTCCCTGATTGCGCTCCTAGATTAACACTCCAAAGAGATATGATTTGGTTAATTTATGTTATCTTTACAAAGAATCATGAGGTATTCAAATGGAGTACAAACATGAATGGAAAAGGTAAAACATATGTTGTTATAGATAGAAATGTAGTTGTCATGATTTAAATTTATTAAGAAGTGTCATTTCTAATTAATCACTCTGATTGAAAAAGGATGATTGTTCTACCAACCATATTGATCATAAAAAGTGATTGAATATAGAATAGTGAATTTAGGGTAGGGAATGGTACTTTAAAATATTATTGTACCCTATTATAAATTATTTATATGAATTACAATATATATGGAAAAGTATCAACAAATGTTTATTTTTTACCTTAATAATTATTTTATGAAACAGTATTAATATCCAATAATGGTATGAAAATCAAATATCATGTTTATGATTCTTCTCTAGTTGATATTTTTGGTAATGTGCTTCCTGAAAGTATGGTCATTCACCCTTTAGATGAATTTTATGGTATCCAAGGAATGTATTTCCATTCATTAAAAAAATTCCACATAAATTAATGAGTAAAGGATATCAAATTTGTTATTGTAAATCATTAAATGATTTCATGTCAGTGAAAAAATAAATATATACATAAAATGGAAAATTCATCCACTTTTTTAGTCTATATTACTACTCAGATATAGTGTTTATATCAAATTTCCATATTCAAACATAATATCAAAGACATTCATATTGTTCTAGAGTCCTTAAATGTTTTCTGGTATGAGGTGACTTGTGTTATAATTTTTTTGGATTTTATGACCTCAATAAAAATTAGGATAAGATCAACAGATATTTTAATGATTTCTTATATAGTGGCCTATATTGAGTTTCAGAAATTGAAGAATAAATATTAGATAATCCCAATAAGGGTTTTATTCAACCATTTTGGATACAATGGGGTGTACTAATTCTCTATATTATGATTGATGATAGATGTATGTGAATATGATATGATTATTAAGAATAAAAAGAATTACGTTATCAAGAAAAAGTATCCCCAATTCGTTATTGATGTCGTATTAATCAACTACATGGAACTCTATACTTTTCCATGATTGAACATAATATATAATGACATTTATTATCATAGGTGGAGAAAGCTCTAACCATGACAACGTTCCTTAAAGGGTATGGAAACTATGAATATACAGTGATGACATTTGGTATTAATAATTACTTCTTTATATTGATGGATTTAAGGAATAGATTCATTATAAATGACTTATATTATTTTGACGAAGTCATTATAAATAATATTATTATATAAATAAAGATAAATGAATAGAATGATTATCACAATAGAATTATAATGAAGATTTAAAGGAATAATATGATTTATGATGAAATTATGTTGTGTAAATTTTGGATTTATAGAGCTTGATACATGGTTCAAATAATATGATGTGAAGGTATATCAGTGGATCCTTCAAGGAAGGAAGTTATTGTACAATAGACTATAAAAACCTTCATAACCAAAATCTAATGTTTTCTTGTGTTTTAAAGATACTACTAATGCAATATAAGATGTTTCACTAGAATAACTAATATGATATAAATGTTCAATCATAATGAAGTAATGTTATTTTGGATTTGTGAATGTGATTAATGATTCAAATAATTAAATATATGGGTTTGGACAATTCACCTATTCTCACACACCCCTATAATGGATAATGGATTATGGTCTATAGTGATGAATCAATAAAGTTAATGGGATGAGTCCTTATGAAAAATAAAATTTTGATACCATATACCTATCACCATTTAGATATTCATGATAAAAAATAACTGAATCATTATTTACTATGCCATTTGAAATTTTTTTATTCATGATATTGATGAATTACCTATACGGTGAGTGATGTGATATATATACTGAATATATAATAAATTATTATATATTTTCATTGAAGTGTATGACTATGTTCTTGTTCAATTTGATCATTGATTATGATTTCATGATAATTTATAACCCTTGGTAGGACAACATGGTGGCTGATTATCTACTCTTGAGATTACATGCTAGAATATCTATGTGGATGATAAAAACGGATTTTATATTTATATATTTATAAAATGGGAATTGAAATAAATAAAGAAGGAAAAAAACAATATCATTATTGAGAGAGTGTTCCACCATCTATTTTTGTATATATTAATGATGCTTAGAGGTATGATTTAGAGCTATATAGGGAGGTATGAAATTGTTTAGAGTTTAACAATGATTAGGATTGGATAATATAATTTAAAAAACATCTATTTGTTTGATTTATAACAAATTTTATGATGGATCTATAGGGTTTGTAAAATAGTTAATCATTCACTATAAATATTTCATGTTTCATCATAAATGTTTATCAAAAATTGTATTTAAACTTGTAAAACATGAAGATATATAATTATGAGTACTCATCTCAGTTACTTGAATGAAAGAAATTCAAATATGATTGACTGGATTCTAAGTGAATGTCATAAAAATTACCCATAACAGAATGAATTCTGAAAAACATTACCAAGGATTTTGTTATAAAAATTTCAAAAACTTCAAAATGATATTATAATATTGGGTTTTAGTCAATCACCTTATGAAGTCGTCATGCTTAATTTACATCAAATAGTTTTTTTCTACTGATCACCTTTTTAAAAAATAAATTATTTGTGTTTTAATAGTTCATTGACCATGTCAATTGATTTTATCTAATTTGTATATAAGTTTTTCCTCGATGTTAGGGTGAAGCCTACGGTAGGTTTTGGATTAAATGTTATGTTTCATTACTATATAACATACTCAAAAAGTTGATCACTTTAATAGAACCACTAATAAAATAGTTTATATTTTGAGATCTTTTAATATGTATTTCGATGGTTTTTGGGATCAGCAAATTCCTCTAGTCATGTTTTCATACACTAATAGTATTCACATAAGAATTAAGATGTGTCATAATGAATACCTATAAGAAATATTGGGTATAAAACATACATTCTTGGATGATGATAGATATTTAATTTTATTTCATCCTGAAAATGATAAGAGAATTTCCACCAATGTTAGAACCATTCAATAGTTCATTACAATAGTTCAAAGTCGAATGAAAATTTAAGATGAAAATCAAGAACATGATATATAACATGATATTGGTATGCTGTTTTATCAATGACTTTATTTATCAAATATGTTTATATGATTCTAGAAGAATGTTCTATTAATCCCTGGGAATATTGGACCTTTTAGGATTCTTGATCAAGTTGATATGGTATTGTAAAATTAGTAGCTTCTACCAAACCACTCCCATGTTCATAATGAGTTCTATATATCCCTCTTGAGTAATTACACACAATATCCTTCACTATTAAAAAAATATATGGTTATAAAATCATAGTATCATCACAATTATCAAGAAAAATATGTAATAATCTTTTATAATATCGATAATGTGCTAAAAAATAGGACTAACTAGTTGGTAAAAGTTTTCTAGAGGAATCTGGAATTTAGAGAAGCTGCATGGGTACCTGATGATTTAATAAAATGGAGAATGGATCTCATGATTTTATTTATTATATGAAATTTCAATGGTGATATTCATTTTAAGTCGTTATAATGATACACACAGAGATTTTAATAATACAATTCAAATAAATTTAATTTATTATATTTTTTGCATCACACTTCATAATTATTTTTAATGAACTATAATATACTATTACAATATTATTATGTAATCATGATTTTTATAGAATATTAATTATTATTGTGGGTATAAATATTGCTAACATAATGATGAAAATTATAAAGGTTTAAAATTAATAGTATTAACTAATTTATTATCAATTAATTATATCTAAAAATAAATATCACTAAATGAAAATGACATAGTTTTATGATAACATGTATTTTTTTACACATTTTTTTAGTATTAATAATATAAATAATTACTAAAGGTGAATGGGTTTAATTATATTTCTTTGTTATATATCTAGAAAAATATTATTTCATTTATGTATATTTTTTTTCTAAAAATTGGATAAGAATCAATTGAGTATTACACATAAAAATAATTTTTTAGGAAAAACTATGGTCACATTTTATAATATTTTAATAACATTAAATTACTCCACTTTAGAAATCCTATTTGAAACAATAAAAATAATTTTTTAATAAAAAAATAATTAATATAAATTTATATTGGGGTTTGTATAATTTTGAGAAAATAATAAATTTTCCATGAATATTTAATTATCCTGTTTTTTATTGAAAACAATCTATTCTTTTCAATTATTTACAAAGTTAAAAATAATTGTTAACATGGTTTTAAAAATAAAATATGTCCCAAAATATTATTATCATTATAATTTAGTTCATTATAATCATTTCCATGTTGAATTTTGATATTAATAAGATTTATGCTTATGAGAAATAGTATTATGAAAACTATTTTTTTCACAGTGATTTTCAGTAAAATTTTAAATTAAATTCTACCAAATATATAAATCTGATTGATAAAATGGATTAATTTTTTTTTATTTTCATATGTAATATAATATGATTATGTCATGTTAATTTTTGGTCATAATTAAGAGTTGAAATGGTAAATAATAATAACTCCTGTTATGGTTAAAAAGCGTTTACCATTGGGGGAGGGGGTTAAACAAATTGACATGGGAATTTTTTTTCAAAATTAACACGTATAAATCCACTTTTATTTACATATTTAGACTATATACTATCTTAAATATGAATATATATATACACATTATATCAATTTTCATCATAACTATGTTTTTATTTTTGTGTTATTTCCTTAAATTTCTAAGTGGGTCATCTTCCCCACTTTTAAAATTACATCCCCTCCCATATCCTCCTATCACTGTAAATTCTATATAAATTTGAAAATACATAACAAAAAACCACCCACATATCCCTCTATATGATCAAGAGATATTTTATTGATTTTAAACCCTTCATTGTGTGGAGTTTAGAGTGATAAAATATATGTTTTCTAAAATAGTAGGGTCACTCATAACCAAGTGTTTTTTTGTTTTATTTCTTTATACAACTAGTTAAAATAATCTCTTAATAAGATGAAATAATACCTAAAGATATTTTATATACTAAGATTTTATTTTGTTAATTAATAAATTATATATACAGCATCTTCTATAAAATTGGGAATGAAATTATAAATCATGTGTATGACAGACTACCACCTCACGACCTTATGTAATTTATTTTCAATAACAATCTTTTAAATATGTATATAATTATGGATATAATGTATATATATGTTATTTTCAGGAAATTATTATATTTATGGGATTTAGACTTCACATATACCATCCGATTATCAATTTTGTAGTAAACCCAGATTAACAACCCATGTAATGATAGAATAAGTTTTTCTCATACTTATTAATAATATTTCAAATATAATAGTAAATATTTTCAATAAAATATATTATAAAAATAGTAATATGGCTAAAAAATATTTTTTCAAAAAAATATTTTTTGTCATATTTTGATGGAGAACCCATTTTAAATATTTTATCTCACAATTTTATATTTTATATTTGAAAAAATAAACATCCTCTTTAGAAAAAGGATATCAAAATCTATTTTCGAAATTTTTTTTCTAAAAAAATTCAAATTTTGATGAATAGTGAATAATTGTGTATTTTAAATGAAAACTTATTTTTTTACTAACTTATTTATTATCAGAAATTGTTATTTTAATTATTTTTAAGTGTAATTACATTAATATTTTATTATTTAATCAAATTTTTGTTTTTGGAATTGATCTCATATAAAATTGGATCTAAAAACAACGTGAAATTTTTAATGTTTTAATTTATAAACGTTTTTTTATTCCATCAAGGGAAACAAGTTTTATTTAATTTCTCTCAATTATGTGTTTTGATTTTTTAAAAATATATTATATATTTGGAATCACATGTTCTATATTATTTAAATAGTTTCCTTTTATTTTTGGATATTATGTGTTGTAAACATACTAATATTTGGATTACCATGGTCAATGGAAAATGTAGTAACTAATGGTAAAAATAATATTATCTATAATATAAAATTACCCAATTACATGCCCTAATTTAATGGATGATTTTTTTACAGCCAATATCACATTTCATTAATTTTTTGACCACTTGGAGCCACATGGATGGTTTTAATGTGTTTAAAATATTATATTTAATGAGATGTCCTTTCTGTTGCACTTTTACTTCTAAAAAGTACTTTAATATGAAGATATAAAGAATATATCTATAACTATACATATTATTTATAATGTAATAGTATTAAGTAAATCGTTGTAATTTATTTATAATTTTTTTGAAATAAGCAATAAAATTAAATGGTGGCACAATGATGATGCATTAATATCTTAATTGGTGAAGGAATAAAAAAATATTATAAATATTAAAATAAAAATAAATTTAAATAATTAATGAAATTAAATAATTTTATGTATTACTTTAAAATCATATTGAAATGTTAAAATAGTTTTTTAACTATATCATTTAGTAATCATGTTTTTAAAAATTTTGAAAAATGAATGTGGTCAAAATTGATACTAATAGTATATTAAAATATAAATATTAATTTATATCTTATAAAATTTTTAAAAATAAATTATTTAAACAAATATATGTGAAATTTTTTAAAATTTTAACAATGACTTAATTATTTGACGTTTTTCATGTTTGAAAAATTATTTTGACAAATAAATTGTAAATTACTTAATATAATGTTAATAGTAAAATGGGTAAAACCAAATGATAAGTAATCAAAAAATATACTAAACATTTCTAAGTTTCATTGTATTAATATATTTATATCCATTATCATTCAACATTTTTGGTGAATCAACATTCACCCATTTAAAATACAAAAAAAATTATATTAATTAAATATTTTAAAAAATTCCAAGAGTACCTCTTCCCTCTATAAAGAAGGGGAACTACTTCCAATCATTTCATTACAAATAAAACACATTTGGTTCATCCAAATTATACCTAAATCATTCCAAATAATCCATAACACTTTATTTATTTTTTTATTTTTGTCATTCCACCCTTTTTATTGGTATTAATGTGGTAATAAAATGAGACCATTCGAAGAAGAGGTGTCATATTATTTGTGTTTCGATTTTAGTTGTTCTGCAACTTCCTTAAAATAATATTCATCCATAATGAAGTAATAACTAAATTATCCTCGAAATAATGATCTTTTATTTTTTAAATTTCATCACCTAAATCCAAATCAACTTTTATCAAATAATTAATGAAATAATCATTCGGGCGTACATGCGAACTATCATCTCTATGAACCGATATAAATCATTTTACATAACCATCTCTCATGAATAGTTATAATTATGGAATTACTTCTAAAATTTCATATTAATGAAATATTAATCATTATAATATAGAAATATTTCCATTTCGTTATTAATTTCCATGCATATAGAAATGATAATGTCGTTCTGGCCTACGTGTTAACTACAACCTCCACAATACGATTTGATTCATTTTTATTCAAAAAATCACTTGGATAATATATATTAGAATAATTAAATGATTAATATTTTATTAGTTATTCTATTATCATTTCGTAAGGTTAAAAGAATACTTAAATTTTTCCCAAAATTATTAATTAAAAATATAAAAAGTTACTCATGCATACATACAGCCTATCGTATCCATGATTATAAAATTATTCATTTTACATAATAACACAAAACAGATTGATTTTAAATTAGAATTTATGTATAATAACATTAATACTTCTTGAATATTATTCTATATATTTTTTACATATTTCCACAAAGACTATTGACATCATACCAATTTCATTTTCTACTCAAGTGTCGAATATCTATAAAAAATTAGACATGAACACATGTAATTAGGTAGTTGTTATAACATGGTAAGAAATGATATAAAATGAACGATAATAATGAAAATTTGTAGCACTAAATTAAATAATTAAACTATGTTTATTATTCAAGAAGATGAAGAAAGTATGAGAAAATTCATACATGAGGTAAGAGACTTCATCTCAATCACTTTTCATGGAGACATATTTTGATGTTATACAGCACAATAATTTAAAAGGGCTGTAATAAAACCCTTGAATAATATTTAAATTCAATGAGATTCAAAATGAATATTTTTATTTGGAGTTTTTCATTTTCTTTTAAAATGAAAAAGTAATGTTTGTTTAATGTATACAGTGACAATGACTTCTTTGATGCTATATCTGTTATTTGATATTTTGATTCCTATACAATTCTTGATGTTTTTAACAAAAAATAAATATTATATGACAATTTTTTGTTTATTTATATATTGAAAATGTTATTGAAAATGGATTATTATTTAAATATCATTAACGATTCCTTATGATTTCAAATGATATTTTATGAGTGAAATGTTGAAAAATAAAATTTTATTGTGTTTTGATTATTTAATGGTACATGGATATTTGAAAGCTGTTTACCAGGTAACCCAATGTAGGGTGGCTTGGTGATAAACTAAGGAATGGTGGATAAGTTATAACCTCCAATACATTAGGCCTTGAAGTCTGTCATAAGGCTATTGCATTGGGAAGAGTGACATGTATATAAGTCCACAACAAAAATTTTCAATTTATGTATGATTATATCTGAAGTAAAATTTATATGTTATATGAGATATATTTTATTTATGGTAATCTTTTGATTAAAAAAAGTTAACTAAATATATCATATTTAAAGTATGTCATTCACTACATCTTTAGGGTCAATGGTACTACATTATGTTATTGTATCCATGTGTTTTAATGTTTTCACAAAAATAATTTCTTTCATTATTTGTGTATCCCTTATTGATTTTTTTATAATAATTCCTTGTTTTGAAATGGTTTTCATAAGATTCAAGGGAGACATAAGTCAAGAATGGGATCAATAAAATGTTATGATAATTAATAATGAAAAGAAAATGTGTTTTTATTAAAATTTTGTTGTTTTAGAAATAAATTGATACTGTTGGATGTGCCTAGATTATATTTCTACGGATTTGATATTTATGAGATGTATCCTAATTTTATAAACAAGAAAATATCCAATATGTAAAATAATGTAAAAATCATTAATTAACTAAAGATTATGTAATGTTTAAGGCCTAGCCCTTACAATTTGTTTCTGAGGACAAGATAGATACTATTAGAGGTCATGGTAATATTAATAACTTGTTATGAAAGTTCTTACCTTATGGTCATGTAAAACTTTTATATCATATGAATATTACAACATTGCTCCATCTATGAAATGTCTGTTCAGAATGTCTCTCTGTAGCAAAATTAAGGTAGATGTGCTGGGAAGGAATCAAGAGGAAAAAATCTTTACAAATAAACATCCTCACATGTTCAGAATCAGTACTAATTAGTTTTTGTAACTGACTGATCAGTTTAGACAAGAGGAAAATGGTGGTGTTGTTCAAATAAGAGAGAATCCTGATCTATTATAGACTAATCTGATGATAGTATAGAATTTAATGAGACAACATAATCCATAATTTAGGTGATCATCTTACCCAATTCTCACCAATGGATGGATTAAATACCTCAAAATAATATACAATGTCTTGGGTTGTTCTGAGCCTAAACTGTAACTCTTTAATTATTCTTTTGGATGGTTAAGCCTATTAGTGGTGGAAAATTGTTAAAAATATTAGTGGTACTAATGAAAATAATGCCATGAAATGTAATAAATTTAACAATTTATTTATAGATAAATATTTTCATGAGTATATTCATCATATGATAGAAATTAAATTATAGAAATTCAGTTAAATGTACGTTGATTTGGTGGATACAATTGATGAAAATTTAAACCATTGGGAAAGGTATGTCCCATGACTTACTCAAGATCATTATAGTAAGATAAATTAGTTTTACTCATGATTTATGTTGGGACATCAAATGGAATTATATTTTTGTGATTTCAAATAATATTTTATCATTTACTATGTGAAGAGAAGGAATAAATGAAGTTTTCTGCTGATTATCTGTTACATGAGAGAAAGAAAAATGAAGTGGTCCAGTTGGAAGACATTGTGAAAGAATTCATCCAAGTTGTTTGGAGGTAATGGAAATAAAATTCTATATTATGAGTTGTGTGGTAAAAATAAATCTGGAAAATTTCACTCGAGGTATAGGAAGTGCTTCTGATGTGCAGAGACTGGTCATATCACCCGTGTCTACAAGGTAGATGATATGTTTTCTAATGAAAATAAAGAAGTATGATTTTTTGGTTCCAATGAGAGAGTGAATTATGGAAATGTGAGACGATAGATTATTTTATAGGGTATAAAATCAGAATATCTAAATCATAATGAAAGGGAAAAATAATTTTATACTACTATAGTTGATATGGTACCATCAAATGATGTGGTGGTAGGTGTGTTACAGGTTATTTCAAAATATTTCAATACTCAATTTGACATTGGATATTAAAATTAATTCATTTATGAGTGCATTTCATGTAAATTGGAAACATTTCTTCATGAATGTGATATTAAAATTTGGGTAAAAAAATACATGTGTATGTATTAATGGATCCATGATTTATAAGAATCACATTATTAATATTAGTGGGATGATATTTCATGTATATCTTATGGAACATCCTATAGTGAGGTTTGATATCATTTTGGTAAAGGGTTGGTATTTATATTAATATGACAAAATAAATTACAATGTCAAAAAAATTATTCAATGATTTCACACTATATATAACATACCATGAATCTGAGATATTGATTAATGATGGAAGTAAATGTTATCTATATCATGTTATTTAAATAAAATAAATAGTTTTTATTAGTCAAATTCCAGTAGTGAATGAATTTATGGATGTTTGTTTCTGATGAATTGACAAGTGTTTTTTCTAAATCATTGGTGGAATTTACTGTTTATTGAGTGTCAGGTAATTTGACTATTTATAAATACCTTATATAATGAATCAAGTAGAAGTGATAAAATTGAAAAAAAAATAATGAATTACTTGATAATGGATTCTTTCGACCTAGATCTTCACCATGGGGTTCCCTTAATTTATTTTTTAAAAAGAAATATTGTTACATGAGCCTTTTTATTTATATTAGAGCCATTAATAATTTCAATATTAAGAACAAGTATCATTTTTATTATATTATTGATTTGTTTGATCAACTCCTAAAAGCACAGTATTTTTCAAGGAATGATTTGATGTCTGGGTACCATCAGCTAATGGAGAAAAATTATGACTACAGAAAGACATTGTTTCGAACAAGATATGTATATTCTATGTATTTTTTTATTATATTTATGTTCTCTAATTCACATGCTGAATTTATAAATCTCATGTATTCTTTCATCGGTTTCTCGATCATTTTATGGTTGTGTTTAGAGAAGATATTTTGGTATATTATAAAATCTTCAATAAAATGAATGTCACCTATGGATTGTATTATTAAAATTAAAAGAAAAAAATGATATGGAATTTTGTGTAAGAGTGATTTTTTTGGAAAATTTTTCTATCATTGGTCATATTTGTTCTAAAGATGGAGTAATTGTTGAACCATAAAAAGGAATAGTTGTTGAATCATGGACAATACCTAATATTGTGACAAAGAACTGTAGATTTGTTGTATTAGTTTGTTATTACTGACTATTGATTGAAAACATTTTGTGGTTATCTATCCCACTAACTAGGTTATAATTTGAGAGAAATAAGTTAATATGGAAATAAAGAAGGTGATAATTGTTTGTAGGAACTAAAAATATTTTTGGTGAATGCATCAATTTTGTCCCTTCCTTTCACAAGTGGTGAATTTTTTGTTTATAGTAATGATTCATTAAAAGGATTGGGTTTTTACCTAATGAAAATTGGTTAGGTAATTGATTATTATTTACAACAGTTTAATGCTCATGACCTAAATTATCATATAATTTACCTTGAAATGAATTTGATTATTTTTTCACAAAATCAAGGATGAATAATTTGTATGACATTGTTTGTGAAGTATATAATAGTAATAAAATTTTGAAGTATATATTCTCTCATAAATAATTGAAATGGGGATATATGAGATGACTAGAACTAATAAAGGATTATGATTTCAAGAATCATTACAAACATGGAGAAGAAAATAACATTGTTGATTCTTTGATTCAAAAAAGTAATGCTACATTTAAAATTATAAGTTTGGAACATGATCCTTTGGTTAATGTTCTGATGAGTTTTTTCTTGGAAGTTGTTATTTTTGGAAATTAATCTATCTTTTTAGGTGTTAGTTTAATCCTCTTTTTGAAACTAAATTAAACACTCAGAGAAATAAGATAGTGAGTTTCATGAAAATGAAGAAATGGTTCGTAAGGGTATATTACTCAAATTAGCCAATGATAAAGACTTTGATTTTAGATTTTTGATCATATAATGTGTTCTTTTGGATTTATAATTGAGGAATGAGTTGTTTTGTGCAGTTCATAGTTAACCATTTTATGATCATTCAAGGGAAACTAAAATGAACAGAGAACTTTGATGGTATTACATGTGGGATGGAATAAAAAGAGATTTTACAGAATTTACCACGAATTTCTTGACTTTTAAATATGTTAAAGAAGAAATAAATATTCCAATGGGGATTATTCTTCCATTACCAATTTCATAATGAATATTGAAAATTATATCCATGGATATTTAGGGTGATTACCAAATACATATCGAGGTAACAATGCGATTTGGGTTATTAATGGTCTATTTAATAATTATGCTCATTTTCGTCCTATTTGAGATACATTTTCTGTAGATCAACTCTGTAAAGTTCAGTGTTTTTGATCCAGATAGAAATCTAATGGATTTAAATATTTTTAATTTACATAGTAGGCTATGTTTAAAACATAATGTTGGAAAATAATTCTGATAATTGGAACCCCAAGATGTGATGTTGTTGGACTTCTGAAAAGGATAAATAATATTCCTCAGTGTCTCAGTGATTTTTAATGGAACATGAATTTGAAAATTAGGGTTTTGAAATGTTTTAATGGGTGAAAAATTCATCTAAAACTGTACATCGAACTACAGGAAACTGTGTAGATTTATTCAAAGGGGGATGTGGCACATCTCATTGGCTCATAGAGTTTGCAAAACCGTGCACCTAGACCACTCACTATGCATTGGAGGTAGTATCATCACACTATACACCACATGGTTTGTGTACAAATTGAAAACTGTGCAGGTCAAACTACGTAGTTGGGTATATTTTATGAAATGAAATGAAAATATAAATTAAAATGAAAATAATTTAAATAGAAACAATGGTGAAAGAATAATTATTTTAATTACAATTATTATATTATTATTATTATTTACTTTTGTTATAGGTTTCAATACCCCCATAAGGGGTTATCCCTTTCTCCTTCAACTTATCCATGGCGAGCGACTCCCAACCATTGGCCAAACCTCATTGGCATGTGATCCCCCTCTCTAAATATCCCTCTCCAATAGATGGTTGCATCAAGTTTCATCACGATTTCTCTTAGACTGTTTTGAGTTAGTTTGTTAGCTACATATTCTCTCTCATTTAGACTAATTATTGGTCTCCCCTTCGACCTTTATAGTTTTTCCAAAACCCTTGGAAATGGAGTAACCATTTTTTATATATTCTTCGGTTGACAGGGTATCCAATTGCTCCTTGGTTCGTGTTGGTACATATTTTAACAACCAATCTTGATGGTGAATTAGTTCTGGTTAATTCAGTTCATCACCACCATCTATGGTAATGATTTATACCCACTGGTCAGTTTCCCCCTTAATTGTTTCATCCTTGGGGTTTTTATGATTTCTATAGATTATTTTAAATTGTGTTGAATGCTACAATGTTTTTTTTATATCGCTGAGTCTACAGAGACATTCTTGCATATGCATAGGTATGTTTATATATATATGGGTTCCCCTATTATGTGTATATTCATCCATGAAATTAAATATAAATTTATAGTGATAGGTGAGACTAAATATATATATATATATATTATAATTCATACATATGTGAGTGGATACGAGTATGTTCATATAATATATATATATATAAGGAACTCATTTCACAAGTTCATTGCCATGTAGATGTGTTCATAGGGGCTATGTGTCCTTATATTCATGTAGTGGAGCACTTTATCAATGGGGGTAGCACCATCATAGATTTAGTAAACATCAATAATCAAAGTATTCAGTTTGTCTCTAGACTAATGTAGGGACCCATTCCTTGGCTCCATTATATTTATTAATTCATTAATTAATTTAGTTCAACTATTTAATTAATTTTTCATTATGTATGGTATTTTTTTGAAAATAATTTCCGTTGGTATATTATACGTGATGCATAATTTGATAAACGATTTCTTGATAAAAAATATCATCCTTTTCTAATAAAAACTCTCCAATAGAGGTTCACTTTCATCATGATAAAATGTAGTTATTATTATTTTTCTTTTTAGTAATGTTGTAATAATAAATAATTATTTATTTATTTTATTTAAGTAATATGGGTTGTTTAGGACATGTCCCATAATGGCATTAGAAAAAATGAGTTTAGATTTTTAAATATTTTAAAAACAAAGGCACCATTTAAGTTCTTGGACTAGTTATTAGATTGAAGTTACCAATATAGATTATTCCATTTTATCCATTAACACCCTTTAAGTGAACATTAGAGCCTTATAAATACAATTTAACTGTTTTGTTAAATTAAATGAGTTGAATTAAATGAATTGGTTAAGTCATGATGATTAACCATCAATGAATTTATTAAAATATTTTTTTGACTGTTTTGAATGTTATTAAAACCTTGTGTGATACATGGATTCCCATGTAGGAATTCTATTAATGGAATCAATGGTTTATAATATTAATAAATATGATGATCAATGGAATCACATGTCATAATTTCCTGTACAGACTCAATGTATTATTATAGTAATACCCTAGAGGATGCATGGATTCCAATGTAAGAATTCCAGGTATGGACTGAATTGTTTATTTTAATAATACCATGGATGATACATGGATTACCATATTGGAATGCCATGGGATGACACATACCATGATATCCCCTTTATTATCCATGCATGGAATCATGTTGTATATGTCAGTATACATGCTCCTTGGAATCAAACTAGGACCTTCCTCGAGTTTCCATAGAAACCATCATGGGACGTGATGAGGAGTCCATGGACTTCTAAAACTTGGATTTAGCCCTTCAAGGTCTATAAACGTCATTATATGGGTAGGAAAAGCTTGTATTATTACACATATAATATATGGGTTTTGATCTTTATGCACCACATCCCATGATTAGGGTGTTTCCGGGTGGATCACTCACTATCTTTAGTGGTGTATCCCGGCATCTCCTACTCTATTGAGATATAGGGCAGGTACCCTATCCACTAGTTGTAATTATTAATATATATTGAGTGATGGATCAGACTTAATTCAATAATTATCTGATGTATTTATAGATGTCATGTGTCGCTTAATAACATGTGTGAGTGGTTTCTCATTTGTTTAGTTATGATTGTCTTCTCTATATATATACACACAGATTAGATTATGTTACACAATTTGGATTGAGCTACACACAGTGTGTGCCATCCTATTGAGATATATATTTCACACCCTACATGGGTACCCTTGTTACCCAGGTAGACCATATAATTGTAGGATCTAGGATGATTACATTATTTCATGTACATCCATGTTAGAAGAAAATGACCAAGCTAGAGTTGTGGATTCTCATGGAGATCACCCGTGGGGATTTGTAGAATTAAATTTATTTTTATAATATTATTTGAAGCATTATATTTTTTTACTTCTTTCAAATAAATATCATCCATCATCCATGGATTGTATAATCTATAATTAGACACTTTTGTTCAATTATATAAACTTTGGATTCTGCTATTTTGTTTTTTCACTATGCCGTAGACATTACAATATACTGTTTACTATCTAATAATACTTCTATTAAGCTCAGATAATAGGTTATATCCTCCACACATAGACCTCATCATTCCCTCTATGCTGGTTAGATGCATTTGGTGTACGTGGAGATGCACTTGAGGTAATGTGATCCACGAGTTCAGATACTGGTTTACTGGTAAGTCGGTTCAGGATGTCAAAATGCGGAATCATAAGGTCAAAATTTTCCTTTGTCTTACTATTTTTTGTTGGTAGATAGAAGATTAAAAATCTGATTACTCTTGATTAATATCTGTTCTTATGATTGATCACCCCATGTATAATAAATAAACATATGTCCAAAGCTAGGATTTATATTCATTATATTTTCTATTTTAGTAGAATTTAATTTCACCATTAGTGATTGGAGAATATTTACACTATATATTGATTTATAATGTTTGTGGTATTTTTACACATGGCTTTTTTTGGAAATGACGATGCATTTCATGCATCATATTAGGAACGTATAAAAGTAACTTTTCATTATTGTTCCATGCCATGTAGTTGCATTAGCAAGTTTCCTACTGATATATATTGATCTCGTTGAAATAATTATATGATGTTTATTATATAGTATTACTACATATATAGAAAGTTTTAGTGATATATTTACAATCATGAGTTGTTATATAATATACTTCATGATCTATTTTTCATTCCTTAATTTTTTATTATGTTATGAATCTATAATAATATCTTTCTTATGTGTTTACTAATTAAAATGATGTGATAGATTTGTTTAAAAATAATTGTTTCAATTTAAAATGGGATCTAAATTCAATAATAATTTGTATTATAACTTAGAAATATTGAAAATATCACACGTATACATGAAATTTGATTAAAAATTTAATGGTTGTCAAAATTTAAATTCAAATGTGAATAGGTTTGATTATATGAGGGCCAAATGAAATGTTGTAAAGTGTATAGACACTATAAATTTTTTTATGACCTCCCAAGTGACGAAATTTTTCTATATTTGAGAATTTCACAATATTAAATGAATTGGTCAGATACATAAGTGAACAAATAGGCCCACATAGTCTAGTTGGTTCATGTTTCTTATGAGATAACCCAGTATGGTTGTTGAGACTCTTAAAAATTAAGAAACTATTTTTGGGTTGCATTATGAAGAACGCATTCCAGCTTAGTGGTACCATCTTATGCTACCTTATAAATTAAATATTATTTATGTGAAAATTGATTAATTAATTGTGAGAATTAACTTAGAAGAAAATATTTTAAAAATGTTATTTTTGAGAAATTCATGTTTTAATTTTACGTATTAACTAAATATTTTAATTTGATGAAGATTTAAAATGTGAATAAATGTAATGGACTAAAAAATGGAACTCATAGGTGGTGTCATATATTAAAACTCTCATGTAAGGGTTGTTTATAAGTCTCTTGACTTTTATTGGATTGATAGGAATATAACTTTTTCCATTTCCTAGTTAGAAATGTTTTCCATGATAGGATTTTATGCAGTTGACTTCAGTTAGATTTACACATTGATATAATCAATGTTTTGTTTTTATAAGGGGTTATACAATTGTAGGTAGTTCCCTTATATTTTTAATTCCTTTTTAGTTTCTGGAAAATTCATTCATTAGTTTCCATTTGTGTTTCATTGTCCCTACTAGGGCATTCAGTTTCCAATGACACCCTTCTCTAGATGGGTGGTCTTGGTTTATTTGGCCTCATTATGGGTGTGTGTAGTAAGAGATTGTATATTTTATTAGGTTATAAATGCCTCATGAAGGACCAGATACTTAGTATGTCATTAAATCCATTTTTCATCATATTAATTCTTGATCAGTCATGGTTTCATCTAGGATAAGGGTCATATGAGTAAATACAATTGTTAAATAAATATAATATAGTGTTGAGTATGGTATCCATTATTCACCATGTAGAGTGACATGAGAAATAAGTAATTATTTCAATACTAATTCTTAGGATTATATTCCTATAGAATTGTGTGTTTTTACATGATGGTATCATTGGTTTTGTTTTCCTGGTATGCTTTTATATACAAGATCTGGGCATAGAGGAGGAACACACATATAGTTAAGGTGTTTTGTATTAGTGAATTTTTGAGTGGCTCTAATATAATCATGTACATTATTGACAGGGATACTCATATTATGGGGAGTTTTGGGTAGGTTATAGTAAATGTGTGCCTTACAAGTTTAATTAACACATTCTAAGAGGGCCATTGAAAATGGTTTCTTCAACATAAAATCACATGGAGCTGTTTGGGTTTGTGAATGTTGGTGCTTTCTCGACTGTATGGCTTTGATATGGTTTGTTGTTTATGAAACCTCTGGTAAAAATCGTTGGTCATGTATATCATATATGGTTAAATTTTTTCTGATCACAAAAATCATTGGGGGAGGGGGTTATGTCCTCTAATCTTCTAATTGACATGTCGATAGTTGAAGCTAACATTCTTGTAAGAAGTCGACCAATTGTGGTTCGACTGATCTCCTATATAGTAGATGGGTATTTTTGACCAGAATATGTAAAAATAATTTTAATGTATTCTTATTAGATTTGAGAATTTCTTCTATCTTGACATCACCATTAAGGAGATATGAATGTGTTGGTCTTACACCACTCTAAAGCATTAAGTTGTTGTTATTGTTGAGTGAGTTTTCTAAGTGTTTCTTACTGACACTTGGTTCATGTTGAGGCAAAATATTTCCTAAGGGTTTTGTAGGTTCCCAATTAGTAATTCCATGGTCAGACTCATATACTTCATTCATTTATATTGAATTTACTAATAGGAGGATATAAATCTAGGTGCAGTTAATGTTCAACACTGAAAGTTGTGGGCTTGTACCAACTTTTTATTTATAAAATTGAGCATGAAATACATTATAATAGTCCCATATACTCAATTCCAAATGGATGGGTGATGTTTTGACCTACGAAATGTCACAATAGTCAGGTATAGTCTTCATAGAATGCGCTCATTATAATCAGAAGACGCCTTGGAAGAAGGATGTGTTGTTCTATTTTAAATGTGCCTGCTGTCTATGTTAAGAATAATTAAGACATGTCATCCAAGTGGATTGAAATGTTATCTATGATCATAGTTAATTTTTATTAGTTGTATGGAATCATTTTATAGAACATTGACATGTTAATGTGACTGTGGTATTAAATTAATTTGTGTATTCTATAAAATCATGGATGACTAGTTTTTATTAGGTTGATCAGGATTCAACAGTTTAATTTTAATTAAATTGGCCCAAGATTTTCATTAGGTTTCATAGAGGAGTGATTTGTATGGAAATTCCAATAGTGGAGTTTCTATGGTGTTAAATTGGATCATTTTTTTATAATAATTATCATGGTGCGCACCATTAGCTAGATTATTATCGATGTTATGACGTTATCATGTCTCCATATTCACAGGCTCATGTATGCCACGTTTCAGTTTTCTAGTTGGAATGAACACATTGGATCATGTTGTAATAGTTTATGTGAGGAATGAAAAAGAATTTCTCAAAGGATTTTTGGGAATTATAAATGTAACATGGTAGTTCAAATAATACTTCACATCCTTATTAGGTTGTGTGATGTTTTAGTTATTCTCCAAAGGAATCTTTATGACTAAAGGTTCTATTATGAGGAGAATGTTGAGTTCTATGTTTTTGAACTAGAGAAAAATCCATTGGATTTGGAATTTCTTTATTTTTTAATTTGGGGATTTTTATTAGAATGATATAAAAATGTTATTTATGAGTGGTAGAACCTTAGGAGGTAATGTGTTTGGACGTAGGAAAATGACTGATATTTTTATTGGGTGTCTCAATTAGTATTAGTGGTGCTAGACCTAGATGATCAATGGTTTTAAAGGATGAATAGGTTGTACGATATTTCTGAAACCATGAATCCCACTATAGAAAATCGTAATGATTTGTTCAAAGGGGGTATTGGTGGTGTTTATGTGTTGTACATGGTTTGGAAAACTATGTTCCCGGCCTACAAGATGTGATTTTGGAGGAATTAACCACACACTATACACATCATGGATTGCACAATGTTTGGAAATTCTTGTGATTTAAATAATGCATTTGGGTATATTTTATGAAATCATATTAAATAAAAAATTACAAGGAAAATAATCTGAATGGAAACAACTGGAAACAGAAACTTTTAAATGATATTAATAATTATATTTTTATTAACATTGTAATTATTATTGTAATTATTTATTTTAGTTTCTTGCATTACAGAACCAATAAGGGGTTCCCCATTTCATCTTCCACGTAACCATGACGAGTGGAACCCCCACTTCAGTCGACCACCACAGACACACGACCCCCACTTCGAATCTCCCTCTCCAATCACTATCTCCACCATGTTTCTTCATGATTTATCTTAGATTAATCATAGTAGGATGTCATCATTATCTTCTCCCTCATTTTGGGATGATTTCTCATCACCCCTTAAACAAATATAGTTTTAATGAAACCATAATAAAATTAATAATTGATTTTGGTTCCTTTATTAGTTGTTAAGGTATGAAATGGGATCCTCACATTGTGTTTGTTTGTATTTCGACAACCACCACCAAAGGAAAATCAGTTCCAGTTTATTCTGTTCACCACCACAATATGAGGTAAATATTTACCCATGATGTTTGTTTTTGCACTTATTTTTGAATAATTTTTCTATTTTATGGTTTCTTGTAACTATTGGGTAGTGTTATGAACTATACCATTTGGTTTTGGGGTGTTTATTCTATTGGGACTTGCCTTTGTATGTATAAGTCTGTATACATATATTTATGTTCCCTTGTTATGTGTATATTAAGACATGGTAGTGAATATACATTTATGTGGCAAGGAGTACCTATGTGAATATATGAAAATTAATA
Source organism: Viscum album (assembly GCA_963277665.1). Classification (NCBI taxonomy): domain Eukaryota; kingdom Viridiplantae; phylum Streptophyta; class Magnoliopsida; order Santalales; family Viscaceae; genus Viscum; species Viscum album. The sequence goes on along the minus strand of OY728151.1, from coordinate 493,739,651 downwards.
CGTAAGAGAATGGAGATGAGTATCGACATATAAGCATATATATAAAGATCCCATTTCAGATATTCATGTCCATGCTGACATGTGCATAGGGAGTAGGTGGATTTATATGAATATGAAGGGGATTAAACTCATTGGATGTAGAAGTACCTTTGAGTTAGAATACAAAAATACACAAAATGTGTTCCCGGGTTACAACCTCAGATAGGCTCACATTCCTTAGGAACTTTAAATTTAATATTTTGATAATTATTTTCCTTCACTCATTTAATTATTTTTTTACCATGTGTACAAGTTTTATAAAATTTATTTATTTTTTAATTTTTATTTGATGCATAATTGTATAAATAAATTATGTAAAACAAAGTCGTGGTTTTATAATAAATCCCCTCTAATGGACATGCATTGTCTTCATGATAGAAAGTAGTGATTTGATTTTTTTTCTTGTCCAGTTGTAATGATAATTCCTTTTTCCTTGATGTTAAATTTGAAATATGGAATGTTCATGACATGGCCCCTAGCTGAATTATGGATAAAAAAGACATTATTTTATAAAAAATGTTGTTCAACTCTAGATGAAAGAGTTGTTTTTAGGTTTTACCCATAGGTACATCTGGGCTAGAGCTGCCTCTATCTTCTTGTATCCAGACAGGGATGAATTGCATGGAAAATATACAAATTCTCTACAGTACCAAAATTCTAGGATTTTATTCTATACTAATCCTCAAAGTATATCTTAGGGTAATGTTCTATAATCAATGTTATTCTAAATCTCGTTTCCATGTTTTGTAAAAAATTTCCTCTAATGCCATATGTAATCCCTCAACCCCAGTTTCCCAAAGTCAGTGCATTATTACATAACATTTGAATGATACAATGAATCATGTCCTAAATGACCGATCATTTTAGTAATATTGGAATAAATATCCATACATATGTTAAACATTACATCATGAAATGAAATAAAACACTAATTTATTACATTAGAAACATACAAGACTCCTAGATTATTCCTCCAAGTCACTCATAACTAACTTTTGAATATCCTAGAAAAATGATTCATAAGAAAGCGGTGAGCTCAAATGCTCATTAAGGGAAAGAAATACAACATAAGATAACATAAACATTAGGCATGATGAATAATTCAAATCACATTCCTTTACAAATAATAAACATGAACACATTATGGAAGGAATATGAGTTGAGTAAATAATACCATAAAAAACATTTTCATGTGTATTCTACTAGTCTAATAACCACAGGAACCATCATTATTATTTCTATAATGAGGTAAGGTATAATGTCGGACATTCTGAAACATTTTTTCAAGGCCTTGGACAAGACATCTATAAATGATTAAGGCCTCATCCAAAACCACATATCAAGTTGGGAAAGGCCTCTAAAAATTCCACATCTAATAGTCTCATGAGACCTACCGATGCACTGAGGAGGTATTGCAGGCTCCACACACTACATATTAAGTCTAATACATTCCTCACATGAAAAGGATGAAACATAACATAAACATTTGTATTAAAACTAGCATAAGAAATATAAATTCCTTAACCGTAAAACATTAATGGTAAGAAAATAACACATCCATAGTCAAACATATCACAAAACCATTAATAAAATATGGATGATTTGTATCATAATAAATCAAATTCAGTCAATTTTAAAATCCATGAAAGGATGTTGACATAAATGAAATAAATATTATTTTTGAAAGAAATACTTCTTTGTATTTTGAAACCATTTATGTGTCACATAATTATAAATGAAAACATTTATTTTGAAAATATACTTACAAGATTTTATGGAAAGCTTCGATGATGTTATAACAGAAGAAAATAGCCGCACCTGACGTATATGTTAAAAAAACATTCTTACCTTAATTTTTTCGAAAAGGTCATAAATTAGTGTGTTTGGGAAATGATAAAAAGAATCCTTTCAAAACATATAAGGTCAAATAAGGGAATAAATGTCTTTAACCCATAGTCTAGTGAATAGTAAAAATGTTATGAAATACATTTTTAACAAAATGAGGATGTGGATGATTAAGAAGTCCCAGTAGATACTCACATAAAAATAACCTAGAATAATGAAGAGATTGTAGAATTAACCCCAACCTGGTACATTTCCTTAGTTGATGGTATGATAAAATATTATATATTTGTTTAAATATTGTTATTAAATTATATATGATCTATTCACATAAATATGATATCATATATGATCATCTAATGTTGCTTTGTAAATAATATTTTAGTAGTATCATCATTTTAGGTGTTAACTGATTCATTTTACTGTATATTCATAATTACAAAATCCATGTTTGTTATGGATACGATGTATTTGATTCATATAAATAATTATATTATGTTCATTGATATTATTTTTAATCATAAAAAGAAAATTATTCATGAATGATTACTATGGGGAAATGAAAATCATCACATTCGTGGAGACGGTAATCCGTACGTATGCATGAGCGACAATATCATTATATTTATGGTGAAATAATATGTAATTGGATATTATATCATATATAAAAAATCACTAATATGTTATATTTATTATTTACATTAGTTATACTCATTATTATTCCCATTTAAATAATGAAGTGTTTGGATAATAAAGTACACCATGACGTGGAGACCGTAAGCCGTACGTACACACATATGGTTACTTTTTCATTCATATGATGGAAAGAATAATTATGGAATCCCTCATTCTTATTACATAAGTTTTTATTACATTTTACAAAAAGAGTCTCATTAAAGTCTAATGTCTTGGAAATCAGGAATATGTTACATGAAAACAACAAAAAATATCCTTCTAATACACTTTCAAGGTTTCATCATAGGTTCATTCTTTGATCAATTACAACATCTAATAACCTGGAGGCATACACCAAAGAAAAGGGTGAGAAGAAGGATTGGTAAGGAAAAAAAGTGAAACAGTTGACATGTGATCTTGAGAAATATTAATAAGAACATGATATAAATCATAAAGGCATGAGAAATAGAAGAATAAGAATATCATAATAAAATGTACATGAATCATAACTTGAATATATGGTTACAATGATTCATTTATACATTATTGAACATATTACCAAGGTATATCCATGAGGTGTCATAAATTTACCAATGTTATTCACCAATGTATCATGAAACTTGTCATATCTAGAGATTATGTTCTTTACCCAATGCATTGGAGCACTGTCAGGGAGCACGCTTAATATATATTTATTTTCATGTGACCCACATAGATCATCAACAAAAATTCCATAAATAATCCCTAGAGAATTAAAGAAATGTGTTTTATGTCAAAAAACGTGCCATTTTAGAAGTTTATAAAAACATGATCATTAATTCATTTATAATCCATTTAATGGAAGTTAGGGTTTAGGAAAATGGTTCTTATTATTGAGGTTTGGGTTTCTTATTTTCCCTTTTCCCTATGTGTTTTTGATAAAATAAGGAAAATGGTGGGGAAATCCATAAATTTGTGGGTATATGCCCTTTTTTTTCACACATCATGTACTTTTTCCATGTGGGATATGTACACCAGGCGTGTAGTCCAATCTGTGATGAAGGGTGTACAAAATGACTACATGCGCTGTATTTAGTATATACATGCCATGTAAATTTGTCGGCTACTGAATAGTAAGACGGTGGGAGTAGCCGCCAGTAGAATGATAGTATACGACGTGACCTCATAAATACAGGTCATGTAAACAAGTCGACTGATGAACAGTGATGTGGTGGAAAGTGGCCGTCATAGAAAAAATTAAAAAATGGAATGTACACATGGTGTAATTGAGAGTACATGATGTGTAGTTATGTTTTCTCACTTAAAACATTCAGTATCATCCTTATTCGGCAGAGGAGGCATAAAACACACTAGGAGCTGCAGGAGTGTAGGCCGAAACTTGGAGGAGGTCCCGATCGTACACTGGGACTTTGATTCTTCTGCAATGGATCTCATTTGGACCGAACTAGTAATCCCTTACCTCTCCTTGAGTGTTTCCTTTCAATTATTTCTTGAGGGGACATTATTTGGGTTTTAATGGGTTATCGTTCTTCCCAGATCTAAGTCGTTCTCGATTGATTCGTGACGTGTCGTTCACGTATATCGATCAGACGAGACCGAGGTAGTTGGTCTCGTGTTTATTTTCAACAATTGAGTATATTTTGTGAATTGTTGTGCTACACAGCCAAGTTTGGGGTGTCTTACGGCTTAGGCCTTAGCTATTAAGATATCTAGAATTGTATAGATAATCTAATGATAAATATAAAATGATGATTGAGATAATTGCTTTGATCCAGGGCCACCCCATGGCTGTGTTTTCCTTTTTTAGCTATTTGTCCAGGACACCCAATGGTATGTCGTGATTATAGCATGTTTTTAGATTTCTTGAGAGGAAACATATTTAATACTTGATTATGATTTGGGCTCGGCTCGGTTACTTTCCCAGCCCGAGGGAAGTGTTTTCTTAGCCTGATGGCAGTGTTATGTTAGCCTAAGGGAAATTTATCTTATATTTGAGGATAGTATCTTCAGTTCCTGAGGGCAGAATCTCATATCCCTGAGGTGAATATCCGTTATGCTTTAGGGAAATCACCTGAGGGTTTCGATTTTGATTACCTGAGGGTAAGTATTTTTATGTCTGAGGACAATGTTTTTTTTGAATATTCACTGTGTCGATTTCATGTGTTGTATCTGCCAATATAAATAATAGGCTTGGAGTTGTTACATATTTATTAAAATTTTAATATAACTGGTAGGAATTTTTACTTTTGAGTACATTATAGTTTTCTGCATTTCATTATTACACACTGATGCTGCACATTTTTCACAGACAGTTGGGAACGGGCCTTTGGTGGTTGCCTATTTGGATTTATTTCTCACACACAATTTGGGTAATCTCTTGGGCCCAAACAGATTATATTTCAGCTGGTGTTGATAAATGAAAGGGACCCTATACAGTTACTTTATTGTTGTAGAGGATTGGGAGAAAATGGGACCGAGCTTACGCTTGCGATGCTGCTACGTTCGTGTTACACTATTTACTTTTGTTTTGATGTACTTTTTGCTGTATTGTATTTGATTGTAGTGTATTCTGTATTGACTACGTTCTTAGAAATAGAACATATAACATCATCATATATGTAACAACCAAAGCTTTTACGGTATGCTTCTCTTTGAATAACGTGATAGCGTGTGTTGTACGCAACATCGAGTTCTAACACACCACAACCAATCAAAGTAGCCATTATGAATAGTAATACCTAATTTTTGAAATTATATATATTTTATATCTCAAAATGGACTTCCTTTTTGGATTCGGAATATCAAAATTTTCCTATGTTGAATTTTTGGTATTTTTCTGAGAACTTCCAATTTTTATGAATAGTGAAAAATACTTAAAAACAACTTTTTTAATCAAAATAATATATAGTGATAAATTATATTATTTAGTGGTTTTAAAGTATTATTAGAATATATTTTTACCATTTTATCCAATGGTATTCATTAGAATTAATTTCACTTTGAAATTGGACATAAACAATTATCAATCTTTTGATATATATTGTTTCTTAAAAACAATCTATTTGTTGTGACAACGGGAATTAATTATAAAATTAATTAATGCAACTTATGTGTTTGTAATTTTTTAAAATAGACATCATTTTTTAATTCGTAATATCAATTATAGCATAGGGTGATATTTTGGCATTGTTCTGAAAAACTTCAATTTTTGATGAATAGTGAAACTACTAAGTTGTAGTTAAAAAACTGAATTTTTCATAAAACATAATTTTACCGCTTCTGTGAATGGAATTTCGAAAATCCGAGATACGGTTAATATCAAGAAGTAAAATGTGGTTCAATGAGATGAAAATAATTTTTGGTGAATAGTAACTTTTTACTTTTATTTACCACGGTTAAAAGTAAATAGGGTAATTAAGGGTAAAAATTATATTAATATTACCCTATCACATGTCCTAATTATATTGGACAACTGTATCTCGACCAAAACAGCCTTAGGAATAAAATTTTATCATTTAGGTCCACTTGAATTAGATTAGGACATTTATTATTATTTAATTCAAAGAAGGGTTAAAAGAGTTAAAATCAAAGTTTATTTACTAAAACATTTTTAATATAGGGTTATACATAAGATAAATTCGATTGTAAATATTCATTAGAAAGAAAAAAATATTTCCAACATAAGGATATTTTATTTATAATTTTTAGACTTTAAATAATTTAATTTACTTATGACACAATGATGATGGAGTAATTACCATAATAGTGAAAAATCAAAATCATTGATATTATAAATACCCAAATAATTATAATTTGAGAATTTTAATAAATTACAATAATTTTCTAGGATAATATGACATTTTCGGATTTATTTAAGTAACTTTTTTTCGAAGTAATAATTCTGTAATGAGTATCACAAAAATCAACTATTGAATAGTTTCAAAATTGACAAAAAAGAGTTTTTAAAACAAGTATTATATTATTAATTGATATTAAATTCCTAAAAATCTAAGGATCGACCAAGAGACTTATATCATTATAGTTGTATCATTAATTGACCACTTAGGGGTCTCTTGGATGTATATGGTAAGTTTATTAACCATATAATATAAAAATACAAAGAGACATTTTAAAAGTGAAACTAATTAACTTAGAGTTAATACTTAAAGATAAGGTTAATATAGTAACCCAAACCTGTCTAAATTCTATTTGTTGAGTTGTTTTCGACCTATCCCCACATTAAAATTTAAATAATAAACTTTGGTTCCATTATAAATCGAATATGAATTTATTATAAATTAATATTTCTAGCTTTTCCAAAGGTGCCCCTCACCCCTCTTATAAAAGGGCACTCTTCCTTCTCATTTCTTCACACCTTCAAAGCCTTTTAGTTCAGACAAACTCTGCCCAAATACTCTCCCAACTTCCCTCAGTACAACCTAGAGTCCTTAGTATGATCAGAAAGCCAACCTATGGAGCCCTTTTGGTCAAATCAAAAGAAATAACCCAAAAAAGAGGTAATGATTTCACCACCCTTTTCCAAGTTCCTTTCTTCTTCCCCTTCTTCTTTCTTTGTTATTACCATTCTAAAATAATAACTCCAGTATCATATATATACTGTGATGTTATTATAAATATGGTACAACCATATTCAGTATTCTATCCACCCTTAGAATAACATGTCACCATACATCCGTACGTACGACTTACCGTCTCCACATCATGGTGTAATTGTTATTCAATATATTATTATTTGAATGGGTATAATAATGATGTGTAACTCATGTAAATAATAAATATAACATGTTAATGATTCTGTATATATTATATAACATCCATTAATATATTATTTTAATATCAAATGATTGATATTGTCGCTCGTGCGTACGTACGGACTGCCGTCTCCACGAACGCGATGAGATTCATTCTCCATCGTATCCATTCAAGTATAATTCTAATTGGATGATTAATAATAGTATCTAAGGACTTGATATCATTCTGTATATGATTAAGATACAAACTATCCATTACAAACATGTCTTACGTAATAAAACATAAAAAAGAAAACGAATAAGTTAACTCCCAAAACAACGATAATACTAAGATATTATTAACAAATCAATGTTGAAAGATCATATATGATATCATATTAATGTATATGATTCTTGTATAATTTAATAAGAATTATTGCACCATTATACAGGAGGTTAACCTACCCAACCAAGGAAAAGTACAAGGTAAGGGTTATTTCACAATCTCTTCATTATCTGAGGTTGTTTATACGTAATAATCTACTAGGATCTCTTTATCATCCACATCCATGTTTCTTAAAAATGTATTTCAAAACATTTTTACTATTTACAAGAATATGGGTTAAAGTCATTTATACTCTTGTTTGAATTTTTATAAGAGGTTTATAAAGGAATCTTTTCGTCGTTTTCCAAACAAGGTGCTTTTTAACCTTTTCGACAAAATAAAGGTAAGAATGTTTTTTTTATCTTATACGGAGGGTGCAGTTATTTTCCGCCGTTATAAAATCGTCGAAGCTTCCCTTACAATATTATAAGAATATTATCAAAGAAAATGTTTTATTTTATAAATATATGACTCTTAAATGATTTCAAAATAGAAAGAGATATTTCTTTAAAAAGAGTTTTGATTTCATCTACGTCAACATCCTTTGATGGATTTTAGGCTTATTTGAAGTTGATTTATTATGATACAAAACTTATATATTATATTGAAGGTTTTGTGATATTTTTGACTGTGGATGTGATATTTTTATACCATTCATGGTTTATAGTGAATGTATTGACATTTCGTATGCTAGTTTTAATACGAATGTTTATGTTATGTTTAAACCTTTTCATATGGGAATGCATTGGACTTAATATGTGACGGGTGGAGCCCGCTATAGCTCCCCGATACATCGGTAGGTCACATGAGACAAACAAGTTTCTTGGCACAAGGCCTTGGAAAAATCTTATTTGTAGTCTTGGCACGAGGCCTTGGCTATGTGGTTATGATAGTCTGGCATTATGCATTCCATCATTATGAAAGTGGTTATTGATATTGCATGTGATTATTTGATTAGTAGAATATCCATGTGAATAAGTAAATGGAATTATTTCATTTTACTTTTTCCATACTATGTTAATGTTCAAGTTTTAAAGGATTTTGTTTTACTTATACATTTCCTTAAATGTTTATGCTTATTTTTGAATTTTTCCGCTATATTGTTATCCTTACTGGGCATTTGAGCTCACCCCTTTTCAATGTTTTTTTCCCAGGATGTGAAGAAGTAAGTTATGAATGACCTCTAGAGATTTTATTTGGGGATATGAGTGTGAAATATGGAGACTATGTTGTTGTAGTAGTTTTTCACTTTATGATGTAATGTAAAACTTTATGAATATATCTAGTGTTTCCAAGGCTACTAAACCAATCGGTCTTTCGAGATTTGATCATTCTTGTGATCATGCCAATGTTATGTAATAATACACCGACTCTAGGTAACTGGGGTCGGGGATTTATAGTTGGTATCAGATGATGTTTAGTACAAAGCTTGGAAGCTAGATTTATATAAACTCTAATTAGAGCAGGTAGACCTAAGATGAACATTGAGGATTAGTATAGAAGAACTTCCTAGAATTTTGGTATTGTAGAGATTTTGTGAGTTTCCGAGCAATACATCCCTGTATGGATACGAGAAGGTAGAGGCGGCTCTAGCACATATGTACCTAGGGGTAAAACCCAAAAACACTGCATTGAGCTAGACTCTAACGGGAACTGGTGCACGACAACGGGCCCTGCTGCACTCTTGGTTACGACACTCTCGGGGGATATGATTAGGATAACTCTCATTTTCATTACAAATAATTATGAAAGGATTATGAGTATATACTTCCTCAAAGAAAAAATTCTTATGATTATGGATTATATCCATAAATAGTTCAATTTATGTTAAGTGTTTTGTAAGTATGGGATTATGTATTTTGATTCATAAACTGATCTAGTTTATACCATTGTTTAGAAATGACGCCTATTGGAAGAAATGGAAACTGTATCAATGCACGCACTCCATGTAGGGTTTTCCCTCCTGTTCAAGATAATTATAGTGGATCTGGTGATGCAACTGGTGCCGATCAGCTAATCACCATACTGGGACAACTCACTCGGGTTATGAATAATAACCTTACCCGTATGGAGCACCCTGATCCGCAGTGTGGAGGATCAATGATAGATCGATTCATGAGGCAACAACCACCAACTTTCAATGGGAGTACAAATCCATTAGTAGCTGAGCAATGGATAGATTCCCTAGAGGAAATATTTTAGGCTTTAGGGAGTAGTGAAAGGGAATAAGTTATCATGGCAGTTTACTGCCTCACTGGAGATGTTGATCAATGGTGGTAGTTGATTCAAAATACAAAGGAAGATGATGAAGTATCAAATATGGAATGGAGGGAGTTAAAAGATCTATTTTTAGAAAAATACTTTCCTCGCGACCATCGACCAGATATGGAAAGGCAGTTTCTGAGTCTAAGACAAAAGGAGGATGATAATGTCACAAAGTATGAGGCTAACATTACAAGGTTAGCAAGGTATGCTGGAGATTATATACGTAACCCAAGAAGAAAGATTTATCATTTCCTTGATGGGTTAAAACCATTTCTCCATCGAGCATTAGTATCACAATCCTTCTCGTCATACGAAGACATTGTCTCATGTGCTATCAAGACCGAAAATTAATTCTCTAAGTCTTATGACTTTAAAGCAAAGCAAGAGAAGAAGAGGCATGTTGATCAATCTGGGAATGGAAATAAGTTGAAGAAAGGAAAGGTTGAATATCCATCCAATGGTAAATGTGGGAAGAAACACCACGGTACTTGCTTGAAGGGAATGGGCGTCTGTTACAAATGTGGTGAAAAAGGCCACCAAGCTCGGGATTGAAAAGGGAAGAAGGAATCTACCAATGTTCAGTGATACAATTGCAGGGAGATCGGGCATTATGAAAATGAATGTCCTAAGCGTCAGGAGAACTTACCTCAGAAAAGGCCAAGGGATCAAGGACAAGCTTATGCTATCACTACTGCTGAGGTAGAAGCTCCGAAAGACGTGGTGGCAGGTAATTTAATGGTTTCCTCAAGTTTAGCAAATGCATTATTTGATTATGGATCATCTCATTGTTTCATATCTTCCTAGTTTTCTAAGAAAATTAGATATTTCAAATTTGATTTAACAAGGGTGTTTTCAGTTAAAACTCTTAAGGGAAGTATCATTGCAACAATGTTTTGTGAATCAGTCCCCATTAGAGCACATAAATGTTCATTATCTGCTGATCTCATCGTCATACCTATGATTGAGTTTGATATAATCCTTGGTATGGACTAGCTTTCGGACTATGATGCGAAGATTTATTGTAAGAAGAAAGAGGTTACTATTCTTGATGATAATGATAAGGAACACCTTATCTTTAGAGAAGAATCGTCACCACCTATTTCTTATTTAGATCCACCCCCAGTAGCTCAACTAAATTCAATTATTGGGGAGGAAGAGAATGAAATAACTGTGGGTGAGGAACGGAATGTTCAAATAGAGGTTGTACCTATTGTGAAAGAATTTGTAGATGTATTTCCAAAAGATTTACCTAGACATCCTCCAGAACGAGAAGTTGAGTTTTCCATTGATTTAATTCCTGGATCAAGGCCTATATCGAAGACCCCTTATAGAATGGCCACTGTAGAATTAGTTGAACTAAATAAACAACTAGAGGAATTGAGTAATAAAGGATTTATTCGCCCTAGTGTTTCTCCATGGGGATCCCCTGTTCTTTTTGTTAAAAAGAAAGATGGATCTATGAGGTTATGTATCGACTACAGGGAGATCAATGCTATAACGATAAAGAACAAGTATCCCCTACCTCGCATTGATGATTTATTTGACCAAAAACATGGAGATCAATACTTTTCAAAGATTGACCTTCGATCTAGATACCATCAGTTGTGTGTGAAGAAGGAATACATTCCGAAGACAACATTTTGAACCAGGTACGGGCATTACGAGTTTACTGTAATTCCTTTTGGATTAACTAATGCACCCTCTGTATTCAGGGATCTGATGAATAGAGTTTTCAAGGATTATCTCGATGAATTTGTGGTGGTATTTATTGATGATATCTTGGAATACTCCAAAACCTACGAAGATCATGAAAATCACTTGCGCATTATCTTGAAGACTCTGAGAAGGCATGAATTATATGGGATGTTTAGCAAGTGTGAATTCTGGCTTCAGGAGATTTCTTTTCTTGGCCATATTGTCTCTAAAGATGGAATCTCTATTGATCCTTCTAAGACCATGGCAATCTAAGAATTTCCAGCACCTACGAGTATAACTGAGGTATGTAGTTTTATTGGTTTGGCATGTTATTATCGATGATTCATCCAGAATTTTTCCCGATTGGCTAACCCATTAACGAAGCTCACACGTAAAGGGGTTAAATTTGTTTGGACAAAAGAGTGTGAAGAATGTTTCTAAGAACTGAAGAGAAGATTAGTCAATGCTCTTATATTGACTCTACCATCAGGGAATGATGGGTTCATTATTTATTGTGATGCATCGATGAAAGGACTTGGTTGCATCCTTTTGCAGAATGATAGAGTTATTGCCTATGCATCACAATAGTTGAAAATTAATGAACAAAACTATCCTACTCATGATCTCGAGTTAGCAGCTGTGATCTTTTCTTTGAAGATACGAAGGCACCACCTCTATGGTAAAAAATGTGAGATTTATACTGATCACAAGAGTTTGAAGTATATTTTCTCACAAAAAGAACTCAACAAGAGGCAAAGGAGATGGTTTTAATTACTCAAGGATTATGATTGCACGATACACTACCACCCGGGGAAGGAAAACAGGGTGGCAGATTCTTTGAGCAGAAAATACCTTGGAGTTTTGAACAATATGAGAATTGAAAGGGATCCAATTTTCATGGATCTAGTGATGATGGACATGGGAATAACCAGGGAAGGAGAAACATCAATGATTTTTCAAATGTTTTCCAAACCATCATTACTAGAAAGTATTAAGAGTTCTCAGACCGATGATGAAGAATTTCAAAAGAAGATTAAAGCTGTGAATGATGGGAAACTGAGAGACTTTGTGTTCCCGATATACCTGATATAAAAAGGGAATTGCTGGATGATGATCATAGTTCCAATTTCTCTATACATCCTAGGAGCACCAAAATGTATAGAGATTTGAAGGAATTTTTTTGGTGGGGCAATATTAAGAGAGAGATTGCTGATTTTGTGTCATGATGTATGGTTTGTCAACAAGTGAAAGCTGGAATGCAACACCCTGGAGGAGTCTTGCAACCTCTTCCCATATCGGAGTGGAAATGGGACAATATTATGATGGAGTTTGTCATGGGGCTACCAAAGACTCCTAGAAGGAATGATGCAATATGGGTTATTGTTGATCGTCTTACCAAGTCAGCACATTTTCATGCTATAAGAGAAGATCTACCATTGGAACGTCTAGCAAGACTATATATTAATGAAGTTGTGAGACTTCATGGAGTACCCCTATCGATTGTTTCTGATCGTGATCCCCGTTTTACTTCAAGATTATGGAATAGTCTTCAGAAATCCCTGGATACTGAACTTCATTTGAGAACTGCTTACCACCCTCAAATGGATGGACAATCAAAATGAACTATTCAAACCTTAGAAGACATGTTGAGATCCTGCTCACTTGACTTTCAGGGTATGTGGGATCAATATTTACCTCTGGTAGAATTTTCCTATAACATTAGCTTCCATTCGAGTATTCAGATGGCACCATATGAAGCGTTATATGGAAAGAGATGTCGTACACCAAACTGTTGGGATGACGTTGGTGAACGAAAACTTGTAGGCCCGGAACTGGTGGAGGAAACGGTGGAAAAGGTGAAGGCAATCCAAAATCACATCAAAGCAGCTCAAAGTAGGCAGAAGAGCTATGCCGATAATCGAAGGAAGAATTTGGAATTTCAAGTCGGTGATCATGTTTTCCTGAAGGTATATCCATGGAAGGGAGTCATACGTTTTTTTAAGAATGATAAATTGAGTCCTAGGTACATCGGACCCTTCGAAATTCTAGAACGAATTGGGGCTGTAGCTTACCGATTGGCAATGTCGCCAAGTCTTTCCAAAGTTCACGATGTGTTCCACGTATCTCTATTGAGGAAATACATGCCTGGCCCAACGCATGGACTCACCTATGAAGAATTAGAAATGGAACCCGATCTGTCCTATTGTGAAGAGCCCGTCAGGATTCTTGATATGAGAGAACAAGTACTGAGAAACCGGACGACGCATCTGGTAAAAGTTTTATAGAGAAACCATATGATAGAAGAGGAAACGTGGGAACCCGAGGAACTTGTGATGAAGAACCACCCAAGTCTTTTCATGTGATAAGTATTCTAGAAATTTCTAGGACGTAATTATTTGAAGGAGGGGAGAATGTAACACCCCAAGCTTCTACAGTATGCTTCTCTTTGAATAATGTGATAGCATGTCTTGTACGCAACATCGAGTTCTGACACACCACAACCAAAAAAACTAGCCATTATGAATAGTAATACCTACTTTTTGAAATTATATATATTTTATATTTCAAAATGGAGTTCATTTTTGGATTCGGAATATCAAAATTATCCTAAGATGATTTTTTTTGAAAACATCAAATTTTTATAAATAGTGAAAAATACTTAAAAACAACTTTTTTAATCAAAATAATTTATAGTGATAAATTATATTATTGAGTGGTTTTAAAGTATAATTAGAATATATTTTTACCATTTTATCTGATGGTATTCATTAGAATTAATTTCACTTTGAAATTGGACATAAACAATTATCAATCTTTTGATATATATTGTTTCTTAAAAACACGCTATTTTTGTGAGAGCGGGAATTAATTATAAAATTAATTAATGAAACTTATATGTTTGGAATTTTTTAAAATAGACATCATTTTTGAATTCGGAATATCAATTATAGATTAGGGTGAAAGTTTGGCATTATTCTGAAAAACCTCAATTTTTGATGAATAGTGAAACTACTAAGTGGTAGTTAAAAAACTGAATTTCACATAATACGTAATTTTACCGCTTCGGTGAATGGAATTTCGAAAATCCGAGAGAAATGGTTAATATCAAGATGTAAAATGTGGTTCAATGAGATGAAAATAATTTTTGGTGAATAGTAACTTTTTACTTTTATTTACCACGGTTAAAAGTAAATAGGGTAATTAAGGGTAAAAATGATATTAATATTACCCTAACACATGTCCTATTTCTATTGGACAAGGGTATCTCGACCAAAACAGCCTTAGGAATAAAATATTATCATTTAGGTCCACTTGGATTAGATTAGGAGATTTATTATTTTTTAATTCAAAGAAGAGTTAAAAGAGTTAAAATCAAAGTTTATTTACTAAAACATTTTTAATATAGGGTTATACATAAGATATATTCAATTGTAAATATTCATTAGAAATATAAAAATATTTTATACATAAGGATATTTTATTTATAATTTTTATACATTACATAATTTAATTTACTTATGACACAAGAATGATGCAGTAATTACCATAATAGTGGAAAATTAAAATAATTGATATTATAAATACCCAAATAAATATAATTTAAGACTTTTAATGAATGAAAATAATTTTCTAGGATAATATGACATATTAGGATTGGTTTAATTAACTTTTTTCTAAGTAATAATTCTTTTATGAGTTTCAAAAAAATCAACTATTGAATAGTGTCAAAATGGACATAAAAGAGTTTTTAAAACATGTATTATATTATTAATTGATATTAAATTCATAAAAATCTAAGGTTAGGCAAAGAGACTTATATCATTATATTTGTATCATTAATGTACCACTTGGGGGTCGCTTGGATGTATATGGTATGTTTATTAACCATATAATATAAAAATACAATGAGACATAGTAAAAGTGAAACTAATTAACTTAGAGTTAATACCTAAAGATATGGTTAATATAGTAACCCAAACCTGTCAAAATTATTTTGGTTGAGTTTTTTTCGACCTATCCCCACCTTAAAATTTAAATAATAAACTTTTGAGCCATTCAAAACCTAATATGAATTTATTATAAATTAATATTTCTAGCTTTTCCAAAGGTGCCCCTCACCCCTCTTATAAAGGGGAACTCCTCCTTCTCATTTCTTTACACCTTCAAAGCCTTTTGGTTCGGCCAAACTCTGCCCAAATACTCTCCCAACTTCCCTCAATATAACCTAGAGGCCTTATTTTCATCATAAAGCCAATCTAAGGAGCCCTTTTGATCAAATCAAAAGGAAGAACCCGAAGAAGAGGTAATGATTTCACCACCCTTTTCCAAGTTCCTTTCCTCTTCCACTTCTTCTTTCTTTGTTATTACCATTATAAAATAATAACTACAGTATCATATATATACTGTGATGTTATTATAAATATGGTTCAACCATATTCAGTATTCTATCCACCCTTTGAATAACATGACACCTTACGTGCGTACGTACGACTTACCGTCTCCACGTCGTGTTGTAATTGTTATTCAATATATTATTATTTTGATGGGTATAATAATAATTTGTAACTCATGTAAATAATACATATAACATGTTAATGATTCTGTATATATGATATTCCATCCATTTATATATTATTTTAATATCAAAAGAATGATATTGTCGCTCGTGCGTACGTACGGACTACCGTCTCCACGAACGCGATGAGATTCATTCTCCATCGTATCCATTCAAGTATAATTCTCATTTGATGATTAATAATAGTATCTAAGTACTTGATATCATTCTGTATATGATTAAGATACAACCTATCAATTACAAACATGTCTTACATAACAAAACATATAAAAGAAAACGAATAAGTTAACACCTGAAACAATGATAATACTAAGATATTATTAACAAATCAATGTTAAAAGATCATAAATGATATCATATTAATGTATATGATTCTTGTATAATTTAATAACAATTATTTCACCATTATACAGGAGGTTAACCTACCCCAACCAAGGAAAAGTACAAGGTAAGGGTTATTTCACAATCTCTTCATTATCCGAAGTTGTTTATACGTAATAATCTACTGGGATCTCTTTATCATCCACATCCATGATTCTTAAAAATGAATTTCAAAACATTTTTACTATTTACAAGAATATGGGTTAAAGTCATTTATACCCTTGTTTGACTTTTTATAAGAGGTTTATAAAGGAATCTTTCCGTCATTTTCCAAACAAGGTACTTTTTAACCTTTTTGACAAAATTAAGGTAAGAATGTTTTTTAACTTATACGACGGGTGCGGTTATTTTCCGCCGTTATAAACTCATCGAAGATTACCTTACAAGATTATAATAATATTATCAAAGAAAATGTTTTATTTTATAAATATATGACTCTTAAATGATTTCAAAATAGAAAGAGATATTTCTCTAAAAAGAGTTTTGATTTCATCTATGTCAACATCCTTTGATGGATATTACGCTTATTTGAAGTTGATTTATTATGATACAAAAGGTCTATATTATATTAAAGGTTTTGTGATATGTTTGACTATGGATGTGCTATTTTTATACCATTCATGGTTTAGGGTGAAAGTATTGACATTTCATATGCTAGTTTTAAAAAGAATGTTTATGTTATGTTTAAACCTTTTCATATGGGAATGTATTAGACTAAATATGTGACGGGTGGAGCCCGCTATAGCTCCTCGATGTATCGGTAGGTCTCATGAGACAAACTAGTGTCTTGGCACAAGGCCTTGGCAAAATATTATTTGTTGTCTTGGCACGAGGACTTGGCTATGTGGTTATGATAGTCTGGAATTATGCATTCCATCATTATGAAAGTGGTTATTGATATTGCATGTGATTATTAGATTAGTAGAATATCCATGTGAATAAGTAAATGGCATTATTTCATTTTACTTTTTCCATACTATGTTGAAGTTCAAGTTTAAAAGGCTTTTGTATTAGTTATACATTGCCTTAAATGTTTAGGCTTATTTTTGAAAGATTCCTCTATATTTTTATCCTTACTGGGCATTTGAGATCACCCCTTTTCTATGTTTTATTTTTCCCAGGATGTGAAGAAGTATGTTATGAATGACCTGCAGGGATTTTATGTGGGGATATGAGTGTGAAATATGGAGACTATTTTGTTGTAGTAGTTTTTCACTTTATGATGTAATATAAAACATTGTAAATATATCTAGTGTTTCCAAGGCTACTAAACCAATCAGTCTTTTGATATTTTATCTTTCTTGTGATCATGCCAATGATATGTAATAATTCACCGACACTCGGTAACTAGGGTCGGGGCATTACAATATATGTTTGCCTTTTGGTTATCTAATGCTTCAGTACCGTTGTCCATTCAGCTTTGTATTGTTTACTACTTCCACTTCTGGGCATGTTTGTATTTTTTAGGTGCGCTACACTTTGAAAAATATGGGCATAGATTCCCCACTATCAGACCAAGTCCCTTGCTTCTAGTCGGCATCATCTAGCATTTGGGAAAATGCCCTTGAGGTCATGTGACCAATTGGGTTCGGGGAACTAGTTGTGTAGCGCCGAGATCCGGGACGTTACAAAGTGGTATTAGAGGGATTTGTTTTCTATGGATTTATATCTGAATCTTATAGTCAGGGATATGATAGAATTGGTATTTGTTAATAATTTGTTCCCAAGATAATCTAACCCACATACAGGGAAAATCCAATCTACTTTGTATAATTTCGAATTATCTGGTTTTTCAATTTTACAGTTGATTTCATTTTCACTGTTTGATGATGCATTTGTGGTGTGTTGTTCATTTTTTATACTTGGGTTATATTTAGTTGCAACACGATGAGATGAGGGTATGCCATCTCATGAATTATTAGGAACTTGTTAGAATCACATGCCATGCATAGTTTTCATGCCATATATGTGCATTATAAATTGCATGTTGTTATGTTAGATGAGGTGCTAGAGAATGAATGTTGTTGTGATAGGTGCCTTGTTAGATACACATACCATTGATAGGGTATGGTTACATGTTACAATTGGGTTTATGGATGATAAACATTGGTTCATGAAAAGTATGTGCTCTCTTGGACCGGAATTTAGTGCATCACGAACCACCCTTTTGTTCTGTTCGTACTATAAAATGAAAGTCCGGGTGTTAAACATTTATTCGCGGGGAGTATGGGCCCCCACAGATTGGAATTTGGCATACTAGTGCTTGAAATTAAAGAAAACGGGGTTCCAGAGTAGTTTTTGAGGTTTACTATCTGGAAACCCAGACAACACGGCATATGGTTCTATGAACACACTCCATATACTCTTCTGTTCAGGAAGAAATGAAAAGCTATTTTAAGTGCACGTCGTGTACCCTATGTACATGCCGTGTATTTTCTAACCTTGTCATAGGCCGTGTAGGCAGAAAAACAGGAGGGGAAAACTTTATAGGGAACACGTCCTGTACCGTCTATACACCATGTGTCGTGTGAGCACTGTGTCTACCCATGTAACTAAAAACTTGGACGGAGGAATCATTGCTTAAACACGACGTGTCACTTCCGAACACGCTGTGTAGGGTAATCTGGGAATCTGGCCATGTAACTAACAACAGAGGTCGGTGTTATCCTTCCTGGTATACACGGTGTACCTATGGGGCACACCATGTAGTCTTTACCGGTGAGAGACTCTGTGGACTTGACCATATGGTTGGGGAAACAAAGTGGTGTACACGCCGTGTGTAGTTGTAACATGTCGGGTTTTGTGAGATATATACCAAACCGTGTCACGCACAACACAGGTCAGTGAAGCTTATCTAGTACATGCCGTGTAGACCTTATACACATCATGTAGTCTTGTTCAAAAGAGTGTCATGTGGCTATTATGTATAGAAGGACATGGGCACGGGAAGAAAATTCAAGTACACGCCGTGTGTGTGGACAACACGTCATGTGTTTGGGGTGTTACATGACTAAAACTGGTATATGTACATGCCCATGTGAAGGACATAAGGGAACATTCTATGTAGTCTTGTTTTATAAAACTTTGATATTTTCTTTCTCTTGTTCCCTCCTTACACTTCCAGTTCTTAGTCCTTGTTGATCTTAACATAAGGCGTGTTTTTGACCATGTAGAGTCATGCCACTGAGAAGACCTCGAGTTGTTTTCCATGAGTGTGGAAATGATTATACTCTAGAGATGGTAGGCCATGGGCTACCGATGTATCCTCTAGAAGAGATAGATGTGGTGTCAACCATTATACCGGATGTAGGTGCAGATGCGTAGTTCCCTAAAGGCTTCATGTGGTTTATGCAGACCATCTAGAGAGCACAGTCAGCTCCCACATCAATGGTAGAGCTGACACGTATATTCCAATAGAAGAATCCGCTTACATTTTCCAGGGATGGTGTACCACAAGCTCTGAAGTGTTGGCTGGGTTCCATGAAGATGATTTTCGATCATCTAGAGACACCTCCAGGGAGGATGGTCAATCTCACTACTTATATGTTGCGTGATTCCACCAAGAGATGGTGGGATGTTACCACCTAGACTGAGAATCACCGAGACATGGCATGGGAATATTTTCAGGAAGTTGTCTATGAATTTTTCTTTCCATAGATGCTAAGGGAAGATCAAGCTTGAGAGTTCATGAATATGCATCAGGGCACTATTTCAGTGATGGAATATTCTACCTACTTTACCGAGCTACAGTTTTTTTCACCTGTTTAGGTGGGTGACGAGACATTGAGGGCTATAAGATTTGAGGATGTTCTTCAATATGACATCTGTGCACTGGTGAATGTTTTTAGGTTTACTATAGTGCATGATATTGTGAACCAGGAGCTAATTACTGAGCAGAACCTATGGGAATCTAGTGGTGCGGAATAGGGTGGTTCAGCACCAGTCTCTGGTACTATTTATATAGGCATGAGGAAGAGGCAGATGAATTTCTCTCATAGTGACAGTACTAGCCAGAATAAATCTTCATGTGGCCATGTAATATGCTACCAGTGTGGTAAGGAGGGGTACAAGAGACCTCAGTGTCCACGT
The DNA here is from genome assembly GCA_963277665.1 of Viscum album. Taxonomy (NCBI): domain Eukaryota; kingdom Viridiplantae; phylum Streptophyta; class Magnoliopsida; order Santalales; family Viscaceae; genus Viscum; species Viscum album. Next base: position 493,718,953 of record OY728151.1, on the reverse strand, counting down.
GACCCAGTGCAGTGCAGAGCTTGTGGAAAGATGGGTCATATTCAAAAATTTTGCCGGGCGTTACCACCAGTGACTAGTGGGAGGGGTTCTGTACAGACTCAACATGTGTGAGAAGGGCCAAAAGATTCTTACCAGTTGGTGAATTGTAATACTTTGGGACGTTCAGGAAGAGGAATTGGTCGAGGCCATGGTAGCCAAACACAAGAATCTCAGAGACAGCAGGACGGGTCATCCATGGGTATCAAGGCTATGTCGTAGGGTCGCGACACTATGCAGACATATGTAGCGAAATATACCCAACATGAGAAGGATCCCAAACCTTTCACTAGCAGAGTTACTATTCCATTTTCTTCTGTTTGTCTTCAGTACATTTTGATATGAGTGCTACGCATAACATTATATTTGTGCCCGTTGTGGAGATACTTAGGCTCTGTTTTTCTTCTTCTTCTGATTTTATGATGCTAGACACTATTTTGGGGATTTGAATGGATGTTGTGCGTCAGTGAAAGCAGTGCACCCTAAGGTTTGGCGGGTGTCACTTTCTATGGGACCTCTATGTCTTGGAGATGACGAGCTATGATTTCATTCTCAGGATGGATTGGTTGGTACAATTTCTAGCCTTTGTAGATTTCTGCCATTGCAGGGTGAGTTTCTATACATGGGTGAATGGGATGTCCCTGTGAGCCTAGCTGGAACAGAGCGTCGTGGGTGAGGTGGAGTGATAGCCTATATTGTGAGTTTATATCTGGATGACCGTAGAACTTGTCCGAAGGATTTCCCTCCAGTGTTGATCATTTTAGGAATGTCTTCCTGGACGAATCACTAGGTCTACCTCCAGAGCGAGAGGTGGATTTCTCTATTGATCTTGTGACAGGAGTGGAACTATTGTCCATTCCTCCTTACAGGATGTCTACACCTAATATGTAGGAGCTCATGAAATAGTTAGAGGAGTTACAAGAAATGAGTTTAATTCTACCCAGTACTTCTCCTAGGGGTTTCCCTATCCTTTTTGTGAAGATGGCAGATGATACCCTCATACATTGTGTGTATTATCGAAAGCTGAACTAGTTTACTATCAAGAACTGATATCCCTTACCAAGGATTTATGATCTTTTTTATCATCTTCGAGGAACACGAATGTTCTCGAAGAATGACTTGAGATCTAGATATCATCATTTTCACGTTAGACCATCGGACATTCCGCTTAAAGACATTCAAAGTAGATATGGTCTATAAGAGTACAAGGTTATGCCGTTTGGACCCACGTACGCACTAGAAGTTTTCATGTCTCTAATAAATTGTGTTTTCCACCCTTATTTGGATTCATTTGTGTTTGTCCTCATGGACTATATCTTGGTGTGCTCCCACACTCAAGATGACCATGCCACCCATCTTGGAATCGTATTGAGTACACTGAGAGAGCATTAGTTATATTTTAATTTCTCAAAATTCCACTTTTGGATGGACTAGATTCACTTCCTAAGTCATATTATATCAGAGGCAGGAGTTGTAGTAGACCCAAAGAAAGTGAGAGCGACAGTTTCCTGGGATAAGCCTAATAATGTGTATGAAATATGGAGTTTCTTGGGGCTGACTGGTTACTATTTGTGTTTTATATTGGACTTATCCCGCTTAGTAGCACCGTTGATGGGTTTTATTAAGAAGGGTGTGAATTTCGTTTGGTCATAATCTTGCGAGACAACCTTTCAAGAGCTATAGGAAAGGTTGAAGTTAGAACCCGTACTGATACTCCCAGAGCAGTGGAAGAGCTATACAGTTTACAGTGATACATTAGGTATTGAGATGGGAGCCGTGTTGATGCAGGGTGATTGAGTAATTGCGTATGGGTCTCGGTAGTTGAGGACACATGAGAGTAATTACTCAACACATGATCTCAAGTTGGCTGTAGTTGTTCTTGAGTTACGTAGTTGGAGACATTACCACTTGGGAGAACATTTTGTGGTGTTCACGGATCAAAAAATTCTTAAGTACATATTTACCCAGTGTGACCTGAATTTGAGACAACTAAGGGGTGTTGAATACCTTCAATCCTTCGACATTGAGATTTCTTATGCACCTGGTAAAGGTAACGTAGATGCTGATGCACTGAGTAGGAGGACTCAGATACAAGTAGTGCAGGAAGCCATTTGTGTGTGTATTCTCATGGATTTGTTCTCTGAGATGAATTTAGAGGTGCATGACAGTTAAGATAAACTTATCTTCCATCATTAGTTGTGACCTTGACCCTCCTGGATAGAGTGAGGATGAGACAACTATCAGATTCATAAGGCCAAGTTCTACGAGAGTTAGTGGAATGTGAGGACCCTCCTCATGGTTGGATGGTAGGCAATGATGAGGTACTACGAATCCATGGATGAGTGTGGGTTCTAGGGGATATACACGAGGAGTTGATGCGAGAGTTTCATGCTTCAGCTTGGCCAGTGTATCCTGGAGTTACCAAAATGTAACGTGACTTGAGACATTAGTATTGGTTGTCAGGTATGAAAAGAGAATTAGTTGGTCTTGTTACGAGATGTTCCACCTGTCAGTTGGTGAAGGAGGAGCATCAGAGGCCATCTATAATGTTACAATAGTTTCCCATTCCAGAATGGAAACGGGATGATATCGCGTTGGATTTCGTGACTCGGTTGCCGAGGGCACCTCGAGGAAGTGATTCCATGTGGGTTATTTTAGATATAATTATGAAGGTAGATCAATTTTTGGTGATCAATGAGACCCGTGGTGTTGACGAGCTCAAATTTTTTTATATCTAATAGGTAGTACGTCTTCAAGGGGTCCCTCGTTCTATCGTTTCAGATAGGGATGCCCGTTTTACATTTTTTGGCATATTTTTTAGAGCGAACTAGGTATACAGGTGCTTCTGAGCACATCTTACCACCCTCATACCGATGGACAGTTAGATTGAACAAAATAGGTGCTAGAGGACATGCTACGTGCATGAGTGCTAGACATTGGGGGATATTGGGAGAAGCACATACCCCAGATCAAGTTATCCTACAACAATAGTTTTAAGGAAACTATTGAGATGGCACCTTACAAGGCTTTATATTGTAGGCTGATCCGACAACCATTGTGCTGGTTGGAGGCTGGTGAGCAGCTTTACTGGGACCACATCTCATGCAGGAGACTTTAGAGTAGGTCAAGTTGATTCAGAAGCGGATGGATACTGCACAGTCTCGTCAAAAATATTATGTTGATCGTCGTAGGTGACCATTGAAGTTCGTTGATGGGGATTAGGTTTTCTTGCGTGTTTCACCAAGGTTGGGACACATGTGGATCAGGATATAGGGTAAAATATCACCGAGTTATGTAGGGCAGTTTGAGATTCTAGAGAGAGTCGGGCCGGTTTCCAATCAGTTGTAGTTACCATTGCTATACCGGTCCATGCACGACTTCTTATATGTATCTCAGCTGCGCCATTTTCACTCAAACCCATCTCACATTTTTCATCCTGAGGAGGTTGAAGATCAGGTCGATGAATCCATTGAGGAGCATCCAACACTTATTGGGGATAGGAGAACGAAGGTTCTCCGAGGCCAGTTAGTTCCTCTCATACGGATGCTATGGCAGCACTTTTGAGTACAAGACAGAACCTAGTAACAGGAGACCGACGTACGTGCTCAGTGTCCAGAATTGTTCTCAGATTTACCTTCACCTGTGACATCCCCAAATGATAAAGGGTTAAATGGCTAAATAATATGACTCATGTCAACAAGGTTCACCTTCCTTTTCCGGAGCCTACCTGATTAGAACTCCACAGTTAAGCGTGATTGGCTTGGAGTAGTGATCATGATGGATGACCTCCTGGGAAGTTTCTCAGAGTGAGTGTGAGTGAGGAAAAAACACACTAGAAAGGACATGTGTTGGCTTGTGGGGACTTTCATTAGTTAGATAACTCGTTCGGGCTTGTGGGTGGGACCTAGGGTGGGGCCCACGTATCTGTGGGGCAACTGGTGGTACCCGGTGGGACAGGACCCAACAGCCATGTTAAGGCGTGGTGGTTGTGCTCTCATCGGGAACCTGTTGTCACATTTGGTATCAGAGGAGGAACCCAGCCTTAAGTGCGGTGCACTGCCTGGGTTGAGGTGTAGGGCCCACAACGAGGGCTTTGTGCTCTAAAGGGGGGTGATTGTAACATCCCCAAACGATAAAGGGTTAAATGGCTAAATGATATGACTCATGTCAACAAGGTGCACCTTCCTTATCAAGAGCCTGCCTAATTTGAACTCCACAGTTAAGCGTGTTTGGCCTGTAGTAGTGATCAGGATGGGTGACCTCTTGGGATGTTTCTCAGGGTGTGTGCGAGTGAGTACAAAACACACTAGAAATGACATGTGTTGGCTTATGGGGACTTTCATTAGTTAGATAACCCGTTCGGGCACGTGGGAGGGACCTAGAATGGGGCCCACGGGTCTGCGGGGAAACTGGTGGTACCTGGTGGGACAGGACCTGACGAAAATGTTAAGGTGGGGTGGTTGTGCTCTCATCGGGACCTGGTTGTCACATTTGTCATGACCTGTGCTCGGGACCGGTGTCGTGAATACCCCAAGCCCGCCTTCCATAGGCCAGGGGCTAGGGACTAGCACCAAAGGCGTAAATATCGATAACTGGGAAGGCATTTCCTTTATAAAAGTAACAAAAAACCACAGAGTACAAGCGGAAGTAAAACACTAAGTACAAAGAAAGTGCTGAAAAGTAAATGGGCCAGAATACAAACCCAACTGAAAGTACAGCTACAACTGAACGAAAGTACAATAGAAAAAGGCAAATATCTGAAAGAAAGGAAGCTCCTCCTGGGTCATCCTTCTCGGATTCTACCTGAAGGGTAGGTACAGATAGAGAAGCTCCTGGATCGTCTACCACGGATCATAACTGAAGGGTAGGTATAGATAGCGCTGCCCCTGGATCGTCCACCACGGATCCTACCTGAAGGGTATGTACAGATATCCTCCACAACGATCTCGCCAGTCAACCTCCTCTGTGTTTCGTCTCACCGTGAAGTCCACCTCCGGATACTGACTCGTCGTGTGGTCCACCTCCGGGTAAGCTCCAGTCCTCGAATACTTGGCCTCTGTCAACACTGTCGTCGTCTGCAACCATCACAACGAGGTGCGGGCATAGTCCATGCAGGGGTGAGTATAACGATACTCAGTAGGGACCCCGAGACCCTCAAGGTCTCACTAAAACCAACAAGGATAACCACAAAGAAGATCTCTACAGATAACCTATACTTAGGTATATTCCCATACATATACCTAAGTTATCAAATAAACCATCTCAATTATGAGGAAACACATGATTATGAAATCATCGGATAACCACTACTCAGGTATATGCCCATAGATATACCTACGTTATCAAGTGACCCATCTCAATCAAGAGGTAACACCAAGGTCATAGACTCAGCTGAAACCAGAATTTTCATTATCGAACCTGTAACTGCTGACGAGCCCCATCTCTGGAGTGTACAGGGGTCCTGTCACGACTCTGAGGTACTACTCACTAACCTAAGACTGCTGAGGTACTCCTCCTGTCGAGTACCGCGGGTCTACCGCCTCACATAGTTGTACTTCTCCGCCATGGGTCTGCCACCTCACACAGTAGTGCTCCCCCTCATAGCCTAATGAGGTACTCCTCCTATCGAGTACCGTGGGTCTACCACCTGACACAGTAGTGCTCCTCCACCATGGGTCTGCCACCTCACAAAGTAATGCTCCCCCACTGGGCTATGCTAGTCACTCCGAATCGAATCGGACAAGCAGTCATCGGTCACAGCCAGCTACACGGTCTCCATACTCTGTATTCTCCTCTCTGGGAGGGTCCTCTCCACGAGCTACAGGTCGATACTCCATGTATATCAAGTCCCACGAAGAATTATCTCAATGGACCGTTTCGTCATAGGGGTCTCAACGCAACAGACGGCGCGTCAATCGGATGACCGGTCAGTGAGTTATTAGCCTTTTCGTTTCTAGGGGCCCGGTTGGTTTTGTGTGCGAACCAAACTGGCCGTATCTCAACTGTACCCCAAACTCTCATAGGGTATACTCATAGGGACCGTTTCTCAACGTGATCACCAACGCCACTGACGGTTAGTCAAACAGACGTTCGGTCTGAAAGATGTCAGCTTTTCTGTTCTAGGGGCCCGGTTGGATTTCGGGTACAATCCAACAGGGACATACTCCAACAGCATCCAAAACTCAGGTGAAGTATTCCAACCGCTCCGTCTCATCAAGAGGAAACCAACAAAGTCAACGGCACGTCAATCGGACGTCCGGAACTCAAGATATAAGTATTTCCGCTCCGAGGGCTCGGTTGGTTTCGTATCAAAACCAACTGGGCCGAACCCAATGTTCTCCGAAACGCTGAGTGCAATATACCGAAACGACCCTCTCGATCCAAGGATTGCAACACAACTGAAGGAGCGTTGATCGGAGGTCCATACCCCATGTTATGGGAAAAAGACCGAAGAGGTCCGAAAATAGGGGGTCTGGGCCCGGACCGACCCGGCCCAAACCCCCTGGGTTGGCCCGAACTGGGTCCGACCCGGCCGGGCGCGGCCCTGCCGGGAAGGCGTGGTCCGGCAGGGCGGCGCGGCCCGGCGTGTAGGCTCGGTGGTGCAGGCCAAGCAGCCGCTCAAGGGGGGACGACCCCCCTGGACGAAACTGCAGCCCCCGCGTGGGGGCTGCTCCCTGTCAACGGACGCGGCGCGATGCCGTGTCCCTCTGGTCCCGCGTGGCCGCTGGACCAGCTGCCCGCTGCCACGACATCAGCCGCGGCGGCCCCTTCCTGGCGACGTGCCGGGTTCCGCCGCCTCCGGCCGCCGGCGCCGCCGTGCCGGCGTGGTGCACTAAGGGAGTCTTCCACGGACCACCAGACGCGCTCCAGTGGTTCGTTTTTCTCGCCGCTTTCTCCAAAGGTCCTCCCGGGACCCGACCTTTACTGCGGCGGCTTCAAAACTCCTTTGCAGATCGCCTCACCATCGTCCGTCAATCCGCACTTCGACAACAAACTACGGGGTCTTCGAATCGCCTCCGCGGCCCCGACTCCGCCCGCGGTTTCGTTCGGCCTCAAAGGTGCCGCGCGACGGCGCCGCGCTTCTTCGCCGCGTTATTTCTCGTTTCCGCGCGGTGCCACAGCACCGTACTACCTTTCACGTGCCGCAACAAATTCAAACAAACAAGGGGGGAGAAGGGTCGACCGTGTTTGTGCGGTCCGACCTCCTTCCATTATCATGATAACAGGCGGCCCAATTGAAACCAAGAATGGTGACAAATGAGATCACGATCAACAATAAAATAAACCCCCAAAACTTCCCGCAACAAATTATTCCAAACACGCAAGGAAAACATTCACGGATCAACTAGATAATAAGTTGATCCGTGTTTCATTGTTTTCTTTAGAATGAAAGAATCAAGGAAATAAAATCGTTCTCAATTAATTCCCAACCTCAACGTTGTCGTCGACCGAGAGTTCATCGTGGAATTAACCATCACGGAAGATGAGAATCTTCATGGAAGAGAAGGATCATCGTGAAAGAAACGTCGCAGAAGGAGCGTCGTTGATTTCTGAGGATTTGGCGTTCTTCATCGGAGATCGGTGCGTTCTTCGCGTTCTTTGCGTTCTTCGCGTTCTTCGCGTTCTTCGTTGAAGAAGAACGCTTTCCTCCAAATCCTCTCCATGCAACAAGTTTCAACAAAAATAAAATAAGAACAGTCTTATTTTATAAACGCATGAGTCAACCTTTTAAATTCAAAAAGAAATAATCAATTCAATGAATTAATTGTAACGATTTAACAGCCCAAATTAATGAGGCGTTTCTTAACCAGAATAAATGCGTGGTTTGACTTCATTAATAGGGGTGCGGGTGCGTTACTTAAGAAGAAAATAAATAGTGGATCGTGTGGGTCCCACCTCACAAAATATCCTACCATGTGGGTAGGATATTGTGGGTCCCACATCATCCACTTAACATAGGTTAAGAGACTTAAATAAAATAAAATATCAGTTGATGCACTTTTATTTTATTCCATAACTTTATCCCAAAATTAAAAACCACACCCGAGAAAACGCACCTCCGGAAAATGAGTTTCTAAGCAATTACCGGCGCTGCGATTCCATCGGTGCCTTCAGATTTCGATTCTGAGCACAGGTTAAAAAGTTAGAAAAACCCGCTCGCTTGTTCACTAAATGTACCCAAGCTAAACTTTTGAAAATAATTCCGGGCACACCGGGCCTCGGAATGAGGTGTCGTCAGAAACTGCGTTCTTGTAAAATCCCAAAGAACATTTTGAAAAAAATTACCTTTATTTTTATGGGTCATTACATTAATCCCACCTCAGGGCTTTACGTCCTCGTAAAGCTTTATCACAAACTAGGGTTACAAAAGCGGTACTGAGCACGCATCTGAGCCTTCCGCTCCCATGTGCTCACCTGGAGGTTCCCGCGCTGCCTATGAAAGTGCACCCGAGGAATCGACCGTCCTCGTAGGATCTGCTCCTTTCGATCCTCAATCCCCACTGGAATCTCCATGAAAGTCACCCCATCTCTAAGGTCCAACTCCTCATGGTCGCTGATATGAGAAGTGTCGAGCACGTATCTCCTCAGTTGAGATACACGGATGTCGTCGTGAACCTGGTGCAACTGAGGTGGATGGGTTAAGTGGTAAACCACTTCGCCTACCTAGCTGAGGACCTAAGAAGGTCCGCTGAACCTCGAAGATAACTTGCCGCCTTGGCCATATCTCTATAAACCTTGTCGAGGTGAGACCCGTATAAGGACATGATATTCATCCTCAAACTCTAGAGGTATCCAATTCCTGTAAGAACTGGAACTCAAAACGACTGCTTCCACGAGGGTAAGGTTGACCGACTCAAGAGTGATCGGTCACACCCTCATGTGCTTCCTGGGGTTTCCTTTTCACCGACCAAGGAAAACCCATCCCTACGTCGTAGTTAATCCACAACCTTCTTTCCTAATACCATCAATTTTTGTATGAACTGTGTTCACCCAGTTCATACTCAAAACAACGTCGTAAGGCCTCGACGCTACCACCAAGATATTCCCACCGAAACTCTCACCTCGAGGGTCTGATCACACTATCAGCATAAGTGTGATTATCGAGTCTTCTCCCAAGGTATCTCCAGACGTGAGGGTCAAGTCTATGGCTTACCAGAAACTCTAGGTCTGGGACAAGATTCGTGGAAGGAATGAATGATTCGTATCAACGTCTGTTACTACGGAAGCTAGTAGTGGACACAAACTGTCCCTCGAATCATTCTTAGAGCCATCGGGTCACTCTCCCTGACCACACGCAACTACCCTCTTCCCCTTCCCTCAAGCTCGCAGAGCCTGGCGGGGACAACTTACACGGGTGGTTGTAGCATGTTAAAATGTACACCACCTCATGCTGCTCCCCTAGCTCTACCTCCATGTCTGCCGCTTCGCAGACTCATCTCTCCTTAAAGCTTCCACTTCTTGAAACATTTAACATGCCCGAGTCTCTACGACTGGTTCCAGTTTCCTGTTTCTTACTGCACCGTGCAGTCTTCATCCGCTCTTGTATGATCTGCACCTTCTATGCCTATGATCTGTAAGAGCTGCTAAAATTTCTCATTTGCCAAAAAGAGAAGATCAGTCTCATCCCCTGGATGAACCACGTTCTTTTCCTAATACAGTCAATCCGGGCATGAATGATGTATTCATGCCATGGATGACGTCATAAGGCCTCGACGTTACTACCTTGAGATCAAACCGTCACTCTCGCATCTAAGGGTCGAGTCACACTGTCGGCATCAGTGTGAGGTCACTGGGTCTCTTCCAGTAAGAATCTCGAAAGTGAGGGTCAAGTCAACAGTTTAAACCGGAACCTCTTAGTACTCAAAAATGGATGAAGCAAATGTCACAAAGATAAGTGTCATTATATTATTGCAGCTCATGGTACAGGAGACAAATATAACAGCAACAACAACATGGAGCTAGATATACACCACTAGTTCCGCTCTTGTCCACTCGCTTTCGGAGCTCCGTAGTCTTAAGCTTATACTGCCTGAAGCTGAGCTATCCCATTTCTACCTATTCCCTATGGTCGGGGTGGACCGCCTGGTGGTGGTGGTGACAACACCTCGAAGCGTCGTCCACCTCCAGCTGCACGGCCAGCCCCCCTCCCTCGGCCTTCAGCTCCTAGCGGTCTGCCTTGATCGAACCTCTTCCTCTGCCTGGGAGGTTCTTCATTTAACTTCTGGTTATCTGCAAGGCGGGTCTGTAACACCCCGAGCTTCCACGATACGCTTCTCATTAAATAATGCAATAGCTTGCATTGTACGCAAGTTCGAGTTCTAACACACCGCGACTAATCAAAGTAGCCGTTATGAATAGTAATAACCACTTTTTAAAATTATAGAAATTTTATATTTCAAAATGGACTTCATTTTTGTATTTTTAATATCAAAATTATCCTAAGTTGAATTTTTTGTAACTTTCTGAGAACTTCCAATTTTTTTATGAATAGTGAAAAATACATAAAAAAACTTTTTTAATCAAAATAATTTATTGTGATAAATTATACTATTTAGTGGTTTTAAAGTATAATTAGAAAATATTTTTACCATTTTATCTAATGGTGGTCATTAGAATTAATTTAACATTGAAATTGGACATAAACAATTGCCAATCTTTTGATATAAATTGTTTCTTAAAAACACGCTATTTGTTGTGACAGCGGGAATTAATTATAAAATTAATTAATGAAACATATATGTTTGGAATTTTGTAAAATATACATCATTTTTTAATTCGGAATATCAATTATAGCTTAGGGTGAAATTTTGGCATTGTTCTGAAAAACTTCAATTTTTGATGAATAGTGAAACCACTAAGTGGTAGTTAAATAACTGATTTTTCGTTTAAATGAAATATTACCACTTATGTGATTTGATTTTCAAAAATAAGACATACATGGTTGTCATTAAGAAGTAAAATGTGGTTCAATGAGATTAAAATAATTTTTTGGTGAATAGTAACCTTTTAAGTTCTTAATCGCGATTAGAGGTAATTAGTGTAGTTTAAGGTAAAAATAATGTTTTAATAATATGATATGAGCTTGAAACTTGTCCTACTCCTATTTAATGAGTCATGGCCGACCAAGAAAATCCATGGGTCAACTTAGGGACCCCATGGAGCCACTTTAGTTGGAAAATGGCATAAATACTTTTTATTTAATGTTAAAGTAAAAAATGACACAAACATGAAATGTTTTACTAAAACAATTTTTACATGGGGTTATACAAGTCATATTTTTGACTATAAATAGTCATTGGAAATCTAAAAAGATTTAATACATCATAGTATTTGTTTTATAATTTTTAGACATTAAATAAATTAAATTATTTATGACATCATTATGATGCAGCGATGACCTCATTATTTAACGATTTTAATAAAATGAACAGATAATGTACAATACAAGGCTTACACTTGTCCAAAGACTATTGGATGGGTATATTTAGAACCCTTATCACCTTATCCACGAATTATATAAGTGTGGGACCTTTATAATCCTAAAATCATTGTATAATAATGTAAAAGTTCCTTACTTTCCAAGAGTGCCCCTCCTCTCCTCTTATAAAAGGCCCCCACCTCTACCACCTCATTCACACTTTCAAGCCATTTGGCTCGGCGAAACTCTGCCCAAATACTCTCCCAACTTCCCCCTCTTACTCATAGAAGCCTAAATTTGGGAATAACTCTTCCCAAGGAATCCTTTGGCTCCAATTAAAAGAGTTACCCGATTTAAAGGTAATGTCTTCTCTTATGTTATTTTGTTTTCTTTTTCTTCTCCAACCCCATAAACTCTTTTTATTAATTTCTTTTTTAACAAAAACAGTATCATAAATATACTAGTATGTTGTTATAATAAGGATTCGAGCTACACTTACACACACCTACATCTAATGGTTAAAGAACATACAGTTTCTGTGGATGGCGAATTTCTGCCTCATGAAACGATGATTGTTCAACACTCATATAACACCTTCAAAGGTGTCCATTAAGATGTCACTATATTTAAATATGATATATAATATTTTTATGTTTTACTTATGCTTCTGTATTTCTCATTTATGGCATACTTTATAATTTCCATTATGGGTAAACGCGATAATTTCATTTTAGGAAGTGCGGACTACCGCCCCCTAAAAGTGATTTGAATCATTAATACCATATGTGGGATGTATAAAGGATGGAGTAAATGGTATTATATGCTATATTATACTGGAATTATATTATACATTTATATCAGTATGATTTCATTACATTAAATACGAAATAGAAATGAACGTAGCGTTCATGCGTACGTACGGCTTACCGTCTCCATGAACGGTGCATTTCATTTCTTACCTATAAATGTTACGTAATATTATGAATGAATGTATATACTAGATATATATGATATATATGATATCTACATCATGAATATAATTATGTATATAATGGATATTTCACCACATGAACAACATGTAATTATAAGAAGTTTATTGTTGACACAAGTACCAAAGATCGACAAAACGACCGTTATTAACTTAAATAATTACATAACGTTCATAACATTGTAATAAGTGAAATAAAAAGGATAATGAAATTGAAAATGGTTCTTAATAAGGTAGATATTAACTCTAGTTTCTTATTCAGGAGGTCAAAGAATGGTTTGATCAAGTTGGACACGAGGTAAGGGAATTTTTAACCCAATTTCCATTCTTTGGGTTAATCTCCTACTTTCAAATTGTGTCATGATATTATTATGTCCTATCTTGTATTTTTACATTATTTATGTGTACTTATAGTGAATACACATTATAGATTTACTTTATTTAAAAAAATGATCTTTTTAAGGACTTCGCCTCAATCCCTTTCATTGAGGCATATTTTGTTTCATACACAACTTTCGTTTATACGGTGTATAAACCCCTTTGACTTTTACGTTTATTCAAAAAGAATCTTTTTTATACGAAGCGTTTTGCTAAACGAAAAAAGGGAATGTTTTTCTTTCCGTACTTATGCGGCGACAATGACTTCTCCGCCGCTTTGACCATTATTTGAGTTTCGGCTTCCTCTACAAGCCGTCATTTTTTTAATGAAAAATAAATACAAAGTTTTAACTTTCTTTTATTTTGGTATTGAAAATGGTTTTGAAAGCGTTTTTATTATAACAATGTGTTGTATTGATATCTTGTGATTGAAATGTGGAAATGTTATGTTTCCTTTATGCATGTTTTATGTGATACGATTATGTTATGGTTTATGATATGTTTAAACCTATTCATATGAGGAATGTATTGGACTTAATAAGTGACGGGTGGAGCCCGATATAGCTCCTCGATGCATCGGTAGGTCTCATGAGACAACTAGACGTGGAATTGGCCGAGGCCCTTTCCCAATTTGATTTATGGTTTTGGCCGAGGCCTTAATCATTTTAGACGTCTTGGCCGAGGCCTTGACAAAATTTTTCAGAATCTCTGGCATTATGCATTCCATCATTATGAAAGTGGTTATTGATATTGCATGTGATTATTCGACCAGTAGAATATTCATGTGAAGAAGTAAATGACATTATTTCATTTTACTTTTGCCATATTATGTTGATGTTCAAGTTTAAAAGGCTTTTGTTTTAGTCATACATTGCCATAAATGTTTATGTTTATTTATGAAAGCTTCCGCAATATTGTTATCCTTACTGAGCATCTGAGCTCAACCCTTTCAATGTTTTAATATTTTCTAGGATTTGAAAAGGTATTTTATGAATGACCTGTAGGGATAGTCAGAAGAGGATATGAGTGTGGACTATGGAGACTTTGTTATTGTAGTTTATCACCTTATGTTGTAATGTAACATTTATGAATGTATCTAGTGTTTCCAGGCTACTAAACTAATCGATCTTTCGACACTTGATCTTTTGTGATCATGCCAATGTTATGAAGTAATGTACCAACTCTGGGTAGCTGGGGTCGGGGCGTTACAGTTGGTATCAGAGGCAGTTTAGTACTAACCTTGGAAGCTAGATTTCGATAAACTCTGATTAGAGCACATAGCCCGAATATAGACTTTAAGGATTAGTATAGAAGAACTTCCTAGAATTTTGGTATTATAGAGATTTTGTGAGTTTTCTGAGCGATGCATCCCTGTCTGGATATGAGTAAGTAGAGGCGGCTCTGGCACAGATGTACCTAGGGGTAAAACCCGAAAACACCGCTTTGAGGTAAACTCGAATAGGAACTGGTGCACGACAACGGGCCTTGCTGCACTCTTGGTTACGACACTCCCGGTGGATATGCTTAGGATAATTCTCGTTTTCTTTACAAACCACTATGAAGGGTTATGAGTATATACTTTCTCAAAGAATTTTTTTTTATGATTATGGATTATATCCATAAATAGTTCAATTTATGTTAAGTATTTTACAAGTATGGAATTATGTATTTTGATTCATAAACTAATCTAGTTTATGCCATTGTTTATAAATGGCGCCTAGTGGAAGGAATGGAAACCGTATCAATGCACGCACTCCGTGTAGGGATTTCCCTCCTGCTCAAGATAATTATTCTAGAGCTGGAGATACAACTGGTGCTGATCAACTTATTACCATACTGGGACAACTCACTCATGTTATGAATAATAACCTTACTCGTATGGAGCACCCTGATCCGCAACGTGGAGGATCAATGTTAGACCGCTTCATGAGGCAACAACCACCAACATTTAATGGTGGTACAAATCCGTTTGTAGCTGATCAATGGATAAACTCCTTAGAGAAAATATTCCACGACTTGGGGAGTAGCGAAAGGGAGAAGGTTATCATGGAAGTTTACCGCCTCACTGGAGATGCCGATCAATGGTGGTTATTGATTCAAAATACAAAGGAAGATGATGACGTATAAAATATGGAATGGAGGGAGTACAAAGAGATTTTGTTAGAAAAATACTTTCTTCGTGACCATCGAGCAGATATGGAAAGGCAATTTCTGAGTCTGAGGCAGAAGGAGGATGAGAATGTTGCAAAGTATGAGGCCAACTTTACAAGGTTAGCGAGGTATGCTGCAGATTATATACGTAACCCAAGGAGTAAGATTGATCGTTTCTTTGATGGGTTAAAACCATTTCTCTGTCGATCTTTAGTATCACAATCCTTCTCATCATATGAAGATATTGTCTCGTGTGCTATCAAGACAGAAAAGGAATTATCTATGTCTTATGACAACAAAGTAAAGCAAGAGAAGAAGAGTACGGTGGAACAAGAGACAGATAAAGGGAAAAAGGGAAAGAAGGATTTTCCATTATGTGATAATTGTGGGAATAATCACCCTGGTACTTGCCTAAAAGGAATGGGAGTTTGTTATAAATGTGGAGAACAAGGTCACCAGGCGTGTGATTGCAAGGGAAAGAAAGAGGCTATCAAGGTTGAATGCCACAATTGTAGAGAAATGGGTCATTATGCAAATGAATGTCCTAAGAATCCGGGAAACATACCTCAGAAGAGGCCAAGGGATCAAGGACAATCTTATGCTGTTACTAAAGTTGAAGCAGAATAACTAATGTATCGGTGCTTTTGGACTCATGGATTATATTCTGGTTATTAGAATAATGTGATATATATATAATGATTGTACTGCAGTACATGTTGATTTCAGTAAGGTTTTAATATGATGAAGGTAATTATATTTTTAGTATGTGACAATAAGAGAAACTTTACTTTGTTTGGGGAATCTGATAAATTGATTTTAGAATTAAGAGACCTTTTAGAGAAAGTCTGGACAAAGGTATTTTGGATAACTATAAAGGTTGGAGTGGATTATGTTGATCTTTGGATAGTATTGTTTAAGTTTAAAAAATTTATGAAGATTATTTTTGGAATATTATGATACTATAGTGTTAGGAAAAGGACAACCTGCAGGGTGGGGCATAACCCGTCGCGTCGGACAAAGCTGCAGGAATCGAACCCACAACCATAGTGCGACATGCCTTTATTTCCTACCACTAGCCTACAGGAAGTCCCTGGTTGTTACAAAATAATTTTACTAATCTAAATGGTATGTGTTAACATTTGGAACCTTATACAATTAGGATAAGTATAATATTTTTGAGTTCTATTATCTTTTGAGTGAAAGATGAGTTGAAGGTTGAAACTCTAATTGTCAAGCATAAATATATAAATACCTATCTCTTAATAAATGAATAGATTAATTCTTAAACTTTAGTAAAGGGATATTGAAACAAAAAAACGTGTTATCCTAATACCTTATGTCTTGTTGAACTGATGATATTTTAAATCAACATAGATTGAAGGCTTTGAGGCCCTCAATTTGAAAGTTAATTGTGATTGATGACCTCAATCACTCCCTACAAATATTTACGTTTTTCCTCCAATTACATGTCTCTAATTTCCACCAATGTTCTCCAAATCGAGATCATAATTGGGTGGTGACTTTTTCATTTCCCTTTCCCTCTTATTAAGGCTAAATTTTATTAATCTTATTTCCAATGTGGGTTTTCCACAAAGGTATTTTCTCATTCAACCTTTTATTTTCAAAGAAAAAATTTCAAATTGCGAGGATGCAATTTATTGAAGGAGGGGAGAATGTAACACCCCGAGCTTCCACGATACGCTTCTCATTCAATAATGCAATAGCTTGCATTGTACGCAAGTTCGAGTTCTAACACACCGCGACTAATCAAAGTAGCCGTTATGAATAGTAATAACCACTTTTTAAAATTATATAAATTTTATATTTCAAAATGGACTTCATTTTTGTATTTGTAATATCGAAATTATCCTAAGTTGAATTTTTTGTAACTTTCTGAGAACTTCCAATTTTTTTATGAATAGTGAAAAATACTTAAAACAACTTTTTTAATCAAAATAACTTATTGTGATAAATTATACTATTTAGTGGTTTTAAAGTATAATTAGAATATATTTTTACCATTTTATCCAATGGTGGTCATTAGAAATAATTTAACATTGAAATTGGATATAAACAATTTCCAATCTTTTGATATAAATTGTTTCTTAAAAACACGCTATTTGTTGTGACAGCAGGAATTAATTATAAAATTAATTAATGAAACTTATATGTTTGGAATTTTGTAAAATAGGCATCATTTTTGAATTCGGAATATCAATTATAGCTTAGGGTGATATTTTGGCATTGTTCTGAAAAACTTCAATTTTTGATGAATAGTGAAACCACTAAGTGGTAGTTAAAATAACTGATTTTTCGTTTAAATGAAATATTACCACTTCTGTGATTTGATTTTCAAAAATCCGACATACATGGTTTTCATTAAGAAGTAAAATGTTGTTCAATGAGATTAAAATAATTTTTTGGTGAATAGTAACTTTTACGTTCTTAATCGCGATTAGAGGTAATTAGTGTAGTTTAAGGTAAAAATAATGTTTCAAAAATATGATATGAGCTTGACACTTGTCCTACTCCTATTGGATGAGTCATGGCCGACCAAGACAATCCATGAGTCAACTTAGGGACCCCATGGAGCCACTTTAGTTGGAAGATGACATAAATACCTTTTATTTAATGTTAAAGTAAAAAATGACACAAACATGAAATGTTTTACTAAAACAATTTTTACATGGGGTTATATAAGTCATATTTTTGACTATAAATAGTCACAGGAAAGATAAAAAGATTTCCTACATCATAGTATTTGTTTTATAATTTTTAGACATTAAATAAATTAAATTATTTATGACATCATTATGATGCAGCGATGACCTCATTATTTAACGATTTTAATAAAATGAAAAGATAATGTACAATCCAAGGCATACACTTGTCCAAAGACTATTGGATGGGTATATTTAGAACCCCCATCACCTTATCCACGAATTATATAAGTGTGGGACCTTTAGAATCTGAAAATCATTGTATAATAATGTAAAAGTTCCTTACTTTCCAAGAGTGCCCCTCCTCTCCTCTTATAAAAGGCCCCCACCTCTACCAGCTCATTCACACTTTCAAGCCATTTGGCTCGGCCAATCTCTGCCCAAATACTCTCCCAACTTTTCCCTATTACTCATAGAAGCCTCACTTTGGGAATAACTCTTACCAAGGAATCCTTTGGCTCCAATCAAAAGAGTTACCCGATTTAAAGGTAATGTCTTCTCTTATGTTATTTTGTTTTATTTTTCTTCTCCAACCCCATAAACTCTTTTTATTCATTTCTTTTGTAACAAAACCAGTATCCTCAATATACTAGGATGTTTTTATAATAATTATTCGAGCTACACTTACACACACCTACATCTAATGGTTAACGAACATACGCTTTCTGTGGATGGCGAATTTCTGCCTCACGAAACGATGATTGTTCAACACTCATATAACACCTTCAAAGGTGGCCATTAAGATGTAACTATATTTACATATGATATATAATATTTTTATGTTTTACTTATGCTTCTGTATTTATCATTTATGGCATACTTTATGATTTCCATTATGGGTAAACACGATAATTTCATTTTAGGAAGTGCGGACTACCGCCCCCTAAAAGTGATTTGAATCGTTAATACCATATGTGGGATGTATAAAGGATGGAGTAAATGGTATTATATGCTATATTATACTGTAATTATATTATACATTTATATCATTATGATTTCATTACATTAAATACGAAAATAGAAATGAAAGTAGCGTTCATGCGTACGTACGGCTTACCATCTCCATGAACGGTGCATTTCATTTCTTATCTCTTAATGTTACGTAATATTATGAATGAATGTATAAACTGGATATATATGATATATATGATATCTACATCATGAATATAATTCTGGACATAATGGATATTTCACCACATGAACAACTTGTTATTATAAGAAGTTTATTGTTGAAACAAGTACCAAAGATCGACAAAACGACCGTTATTAACTTAAATAATTACATAACGTTCATAACATTGTAATAAGTGAAATAAAAAGGATAATGAAATTTAAAATGGTTCTTAATAAGGTATATATTAACTCTAGTTTCTTATTCAGGAGGTTAAAGAACGGTTTGATCAAGTCGGACACGAGGTAAGGGAATTTTTAACCCAATTTCCTTTCTTTGGGTTAATCTCCTACTTTCAAATTATGTCATGATATTATTATGTCCTATCTTGTATTTTTACATTATTTATGTGTACTTATAGTGAATACACATTATAGATGTACTTTATTTAAAAAAATGATCTTTTTAAGGACTTCGTCTCAATCCCTTTCATTGAGGAATATTTGGTTTTATACACAACTTTCTTTTATACGGTGTATAAAACCCTTTGACTTTTACGTTTATTCAAAAGGAATATTTTTTATATGAAGCGTTTTGGTAAACGAAAAAAGGGAATGTTTTTCTTTCCGTACTTATGCGGCGACAATGACTTCTCCGCCGCCATGACCATTATTTGAGTTTCGGCTTCCTCTACAAGCCATCATTTTTTTAATGAAAAATAAATACAAAGTTTTAACTTTCTTTTATTTTTGTATTGAAAATGGTTTTGAAAGCGTTTTTATTATAACAATGTGGTGTATTGATATCTTGTGATTGAAATGTGGAAATGTTATGTTTCCTTTATGCATTTTTTATGTGATACGATTATGTTATGGTTTATGATATGTTTAAACCTATTCATATGAGGAATGTATTGGACTTAATAATTGATGGGTGGAGCCCGCTATAGCTCCTCGATGCATCGGTAGGTCTCATGAGACAACTAGACGTGGAATTGGCTGAGTCCCTTTCCCAATTTGATTTATGGTTTTGGCCGAGGCCTTAATCATTTTAGACGTCTTGGCCGAGGCCTTGACAAAATGTTTCAGAATGTCTGGCATTATGCATTCCATCATTATGAAAGTGGTTATTGATATTGCATGTGATTATTCGACCAGTAGAATATCCATGTGAAGAAGTAAATGGCATTATTTCATTTTACTTTTTCCATATTATGTTGATGTTCATGTTTAAAAGGCTTTTGTTTTAGTCATACATTGCCTTAAATGTTTATGTTTATTTATGAAAGCTTCCGCAATATTGTTATCCTTACTGAGCATCTGAGCTCACCCCATTCAATGTTTTAATATTTTCCAGGATGTGAAGAAGTATTTTATGAATGACCTGCAGGGATAGTCAGAACAGGATATGAGTGTGGACTATGGAGACTTTGTTATTGTAGTTTTTCACCTTATGTTGTAATGTAACATTTATGAATGTATCTAGTGTTTCCAAGGCTACCAAACTAATCGGTCATTCGAGACTTGATCTTTTTTGATCATGCCAATGTTACGAAGTAATGCACCGACTCTGGGTAGCTGGGGTCGGGGCGTTACAGGGTCGGACAGCCACGTGCCATGTGACCAATCTCGCCGCAGGAGTAACATTGCATGGCAGGTCTGGCTCTATCATTACCCTTGGTGCCTCGCACTACCGACCCTGAGTCCCGCGGTCGACCACCTGTAGGTCTGGTCCTCTTGGACCTCTATGTCATTTGTCTACTGCCTACTACAGAAGACTCTGCCGCATGCCGGGTAGTGGTGGGTCCGGCTACTGGAGCTTTCCCAGCAAGGAAACTCTACATTAAGAGGGCTCGCTCCAACACCGCTGTCTGCGTCAGAATGCTGTGAGAAACAACCGAATCTCTAATCTCTCACCTGAACCCCTTCTTGAAGGTTCGGGCCCTAAAGAACGGGTCATGTACCATATCTAAGGAGTAGTGTGAGAGGTCTGTGAACCTTGCTGAATACAGTGCCACTGTCATGTTGCCCTGCCGCAGCTGAAGTAGCTCCTGTATATGCACCGCTCGAAGGGTGGATGGTACAAACTCTGTCAGGAATAGGCTCTCGAAGTCTGTCCATCGAATTGTCGCCTCGTCATGCATCTGGAGAATTCGGCTCCACCATCTGCCTGCTGCTGCCTAAAGAATGCTGGCAGCAAGGATCACCATGAAGTATGCTGGAGTCCCCACTAGCCTGGAGACTGTCACCACAGCCTCCAGCCAATTCTCAGCCGCCTGCGGGTCCTTCTCTCCCCTGAATCTGGGTGGCCTCTAGTGCTGTAACTCGTGCAGTGTGCTCAAGCGACGTGCACCCTCTGCTGCTGGGGCTGGTGGCATCGGTGGCCCAACGGGTAGTAGTACCGCTGGTGCCTCCACTAGTGCCTCAAACGAGATAGGGCCCTATACTGAGGCCACGTCCCTCTGCGGGCTGTCAGTACGAACAACTCTCGGGGCTCTAGCTGGTCGTCTGCGCGAAGGCATCCTGAAAGAAACGAACATGACATGGTCAAACGATTTATACCTAGTGAGTTGACCTAGTTTGAGCTAACTTTTAAAAACTTCAGGAAACACACACGCAATCAGTGTTTTCATGCACAAAGTCGGAAATCAGTTGTCAGGGTCCTGGTGTATGGATACGTCGGCCGCCCGCACCAACACTGGATTCCGTGAACTAAAAAACACACTCAGTACCCTTAACACTATTGCTTCATAGAAATAAAATATCAGAGTTATAAGTTATGCAGTAGAACCAACTCCTCTGATACCAATTGGTCACGACTCGTCCTCGGGGCCCGTGTCGTGACTACCCCAAGCCTGCCTTCCATAGGCCAGGGGCTGGCGACTAGCTCCAAAGGTGTAAATCCCGATAACTAGTAAGGAATTTCCTATATAAAAGTATCAAAACACCATAGAGTACAATCAGAAGTAAAAAACTATGTACAAAGAAAGTGCTGAAAAGTAAATGGGCCAAAATACAACCCCAAGTGGATGTACAACTACAACTGAACAAAAGTACAACAGAAAAAGACAAACAGCTTGAAGAAAGGAAGTAGCTCCTGGATCGTCCTCCTCAGATCCTACCTGAAGGGTAGGTACAAATAGCGCAGCTCCTGGATCATCCACCACATATCCTACCTGAAGGGTAGGTACAAATAGCGTAGCTCCTGGATCGTCCACCACGGATCCTACCTGAAGGGTAGGTATAGATAGCCTCCACAATGCTCTCTCCTGTCATCCTCCTCTGAGTGTCGTCTTTCCGTGAAGTCCAACTCCGAATACTGACTCGTCGTGTGGTCCACCTCCGGGTACCGTCCATTCCTCAAATACTCGGCCTCTATCAAAGCTGTCGTCGTCTGCAACCAACCCAATGAGGTGTGGGCATAGCCCGTATAGGGGTGAGTATAACGATACTCAATAGAGACCCCGAGGCCCTCAAGGTCTCACTAAAACCAACAAGGATAACCACAAAGAAGATCTCAACTGATAACCTCCACTTAGGTATATGCCCATACATATACCTAAGTTATCAAGTAACCCATCTCAACCGTGAGGAAACACAAGATTATGAAATCATCGGATAACCACTACCCTGGTATATGCCCATAAATATACCTAAGTTATCAAGTGACCCATCTCAATCAAGAGGTAAACACAAAGGTCATAGACTCAGCTCAAACCAGGATTTTCATTATCGAAACTGTAACTGTTGAAGAGCCCCATCTCTGAAGTGTACAGTGGTCCTGTCACGACTCTGAGCTACTGCTCACTATCCTAAGACTGCTGAGATACTCCTCCTGTCGAGTACCGCAGGTCTGCCACCTCACACAGTAGTGCTCCTCCACCATGGGTCTGCCACCTCACAGAGTAGTGCTTCCGCTCATAGCCTATAGAGGTACTCCTCCTGTCGAGTACTGCAAGTCTGCCACCTCACACAGTAGTGCTCCTTCGTCATGGGTCTGCCACCTCACAAAGCAGTGCTCCCCACTGGGCTATGCTAGTCACTCCGAATCAAATCGGACACATAGTCATCGGTCACAGCAAGCTACACGGTCTCTATACTCTGTATGCTCGTCTCCAGGAGGGTCCGCTCCACGAGCTACAGGTCGATACTCAAAGTATCACAAGTCCCATGAAGAAGAATCTCAAAGAACCGCCTCGTCATAGGGGTCTCAATGCAATAGACGGCGCGTCAATCGGACGCCCGGTCTGTGTGTTATTAGCCTTTTCGTTCTAGGGGCCCGGTTGGTTTCGTGTGTGAACCAACCCAGCTGTATCTCAACCATACCTTGAACTCTCATAGGGTATACTCTTAGGGACCATTTCTCAATTTGATCACCAACATAGCTGACGGTTCGACAAACTGACGTTCAGTCTGAAAGATATCAGCTTTTCCGTTTCAGGGGCCCGGTTGGATTTCGGGTACAATCCAACCCGGCCGTACTCCAACTGCATCCAAAACTCAGGATAAGTATGCCAAATGTTCTGTCTCATCAAAGGGAAACCAATAATGTCGATGACACTTCAATCAGACGTCCAGAACTCATGATATAAGCGTTTCTGCTCCGAGGGCCCGGTTGGTTTCGTATCCAAACCAACCTGGCTAAACGCAATGTTCTTCGAAACCTTGAGTGTAAAATACCGAAACGACCGTCTCGATCCAAGGATTTCTATCCAACTAATGGTGGGTTGATCTGAGGTCCGTACCCCATGTTATGGACAAAAGACCAAAGAGGTCCGAAAACGGGGGGGTCTGGGCCCGGACCGACTTGGTCCACCCCCCCCCCCCCCCCCCCCCGCCCTTGGGTTGGCCCGGCGCGCCGGCGCTAGACAAGTGGCCGCGCATGGGGGGCCCGCCCCCCTCGACAAAACTGCGGCCCCCGCGCTGGGGTCGCTCTCTGTCAACGGACGCGGCGTGATGCCGTGTCTCTCTGGTCCGACGCAGCTACGGGACCCGCCTCCTTCGGCTGCCGGCCCCGCCGTTCCAGAATGGCGTGCCGGGGGAGTCTTCCGCGGACCACCGGACGCGCTCCGGTAGTCCGTTTTTCTCGCCGCATTCGCCAACGGTCCTCCCGGGACCCGACCTTTACTACGACGGATTCAAAACGGCTTTGGGGATTGCCTCACCATCGTCCGTCGATCCCCACTTCGACAAAAAACTTTAGGGTCTTCGAATCGTCTCCACTGCCCCAACTCTGCACGCGGTTTCGTTCGGCCTCAACGACGCCACGCGACGGCGCCGCGCTTCTTCACCGTGTTCTTTCTCATTTCTGCGCGGTGCAACGGCACCCTGTTGCCTTTCACGTGCCGCAACAAATTCAAACAAACAAGGGGGGGGGGGGAGGGTCGGTCTTGTTTGTGCGGTCCGACCTCCTCCCATTATTATGATAACAGGCGGCCCAATTGAAAACAAGAAAGGTGACAAATGAGATCATGATCAACAATAAAATAAACCACCATAACTTCCCACAACAAATTATTCCCAACCCGCAAGGAACACTTTTGCGGATCAACTAGATAATAAGTTGATCAGTGTTTCTTTGTTTTCTTTAGAATGAAATAATCAAGGGAATAAAATCGTTCTCAAATAATTACCTACCTCAACGTTGTCGTCGAACGAGAGTTCGTCGTGGAATTAACCGTCGTGGAAGAAGAGGATCATCGCTGAAGAGAAGGATTGTCGCGGATTAAATATTGCGAAAGGAGCATCATTGATTTCTGAGGATTTGGCGTTCTTCATCAGAGATCGGTGAGTTCTTAGCGTTCTTTGCATTCTTCATCGAAGAAAAACACTTTCCTCCAAATCCTCTCCACACAACAAGTTCCAAAAAAAATAAAATAAGAACAGTCTTATTTTATTAACGCACGAGTCAACCTTTGAAATTCTACAAGAAACAATCAATTCAATGAATTAATTGTAATGATTTAACCACACAAATTAATGAGGCATTTCATAACCAGAATAAATGCACGGTTGGACTTCATTAATAGGGGGTGTGGGTGCGTTACATAAGAAGAAAAGAAATGGTGGCTCGTGTGGGTCCCACCTCACAAAATATCCTACAAAGTGGGTGGGATGTTATGGGTCCCACGTCATCCACTTAACATAGGATAAGCGACTTAAATAAAATAAAAGATCGGTTGCACCACTTTTATTTTATTCCTTAACTTTATCCAAAAATTAAAAACCACACCCGAGCAAACACAACTCCGGAAAAGGTGTTTCTAAGCAATTACCGGTGCTGCGATTCCATCGGTGCATTCCGATTTCGATTATGAGCACAGGTTCAAATGTTATAAAAACCCGCTCGCTTGTTCACTGAATGTACCCGAGCTAAACATCGGAAAATAATTCCGGGTACATCAGGCCTCGGAATGAGGCGCCGTCAGAAACTGCGTTCTTGTAAAATCCCAAAGAAAATTTAGAAAAACAATTTCCCTTGAATTTTACGGGTCTTTACATCACCACCCTTGAAAGGGAAATTCAGGGATGAATTTCTTTAAGGGAGATGTTTTTAGGAACCCGGTTCTTATTCATGTGGAATGGGTTTATTCATTTCCCTTTTACTTAAGTGTTTTTGAGAAAATATGAAAAATGGGGGGGAAATCCCAAAATTTTTCGGTACACACCATGTACTTTTCCACACACTGTGTACTTTGGCTGTGTGGGATCGGTACCCAGGGCATGTAGGCCTGTCGGTGATGAAGGGTGTAAAAACTGACTACACGCCGTGTATTTAGTATATAGACGCTGTGTAAATTAGATGGTAGGTGAACAATATGGTGGTGGGAGTAGTTTCCAGCAGAATGATAGTACATGCAGTGTACTCAGAGATATACGCTATGTAAACAAGTGGACTGATGAATAGTAATGTGGTGGAAAGTGGCCGCCAGAGGAATAGTTAAAAAAATGGAAAGTACATGTTGTGTACTTGAGAGTATATTCCATGTAGTTATTCTTTTTTCACTTAAAAAAGGCAGTAGCCACCACATTTGGAAGATTTTTCATAGAACACAATAGGAGCTGTAGGAGAGGAGGCCGAGACTTGGAGAAGTTGTCAATCGTACACCGGGACTCCGATTCTTCCATCGTTGATCACGTTTGGACCGCATGGGTAAGCCCTTCCCTCTCCTTGAGTGTTTACTTCCAATTATTTCATGAGGGGAGGTTATTTTTGTTTTAATGGGTTATCGTTATTCCCAGATCTATGTCGTTCTCGGTTGATTTGGGAGGTGCCCTTCATGTATATCAATCAGAGGAGATCAAGGTAGGTGGTCTGGTGTTTATTTCTTATTGTTGAGTTGATTTTGTGTAAAATTGTGCAATGCTCTCAAGTTTGGGGTGTTCTATGGCCGAGGCCTTGGCTATTAAGATATCTATAATTGAATAGATAATACAATGATAAATATAAAACGCTGATTGGGATAATTGCTTTGATCTAGGGCCCCCCCATGGGTGTGATTACCTTGTTTAGCTATTTGGCCCGGATACCCGTGGGTATGCTGTGATTATAGCTTGTTTTGAGTTTTACAAAGATGAAAAATATTTAATACATGATTATGTGTTGGGATCGGCCTGATTACATGGTTAACCTAAGGGCAGTGTTAGCTTAGCCAGAGGACAATGTTTTGTTTAGCCTGAGGAAAATGTTTCTTATGCATGAGGACAATATGTCTTATGCCTAAGGGCATCATCTCGTATGCCTGATGGAAATATTTGTTATTCCTGAGGGAAATCACCTGAGGGTTTCGATTATGATTACCTGAGGGTATGGATTTGTATGTCTGAGGAAAATGTTTTCTTTGAATATTCACTATGGTAATTTCTTTTGTTTTATATGATAAGCTAATGCAGAAGCTTGGATTTTTAAAATATTTATTAAAATGGAAATATAACTGGTAGGAATGTTTAAATTTGAGTAATTCATAGATTTTTTTCATTTCATTATTGCACACTCCTGCTGCACATTTTTCACTGACAGTTGGGCACATGCCTTTGGTGGTTGCCTACTAGGATTTATTTCTCACCCCCTGTTTGGGTCATGTCTTGGGCCCAAAAAAATTACACTGCAACAGGTGTTGATAAGGGCAGGGGACCCTATATAGGTTCTTTATTGTTGCAAAGGAGTAGAAGAGCAAGGGACCGAGCTTAGGCTTGTGATGTTTCTGAGTTCCTGTTGCACTGTTTAGCTTTGTTTTGATGTAATTTGTACTTTATTGTATTTGATTGTAGTTTATCCAATTTTTACTTCGTTATTTGTAATATATCATATATCATCATCATATATGTATTACTATTGGTTTTCTTTTTCTTCAGTACTTTCATCCTTTCAACATTGTATTGTTTACTACTTCCTCTTTTGGGTATGTTTGTATTTTTCCACTGCGCTACACTTTAAAAAATGAAGGAATAGATTCCACACTATCATACCTAGGCCCTCACTTTTAGTTGGCATCCTATGACATTTGGGAAAATGTGCTTAAGGTCATGTGACCAATCGGGTTCGGGTCACCTATTTTGTGGAACCTGGATCCGGGACGTTACAGAGGGTTATAGGAATGTCAATTATATAATAAAATAGATCAATTTTATGTATTGATGAGTACCCATGGATATGAAAATATAATTGGGTAGTCACATAAATAATAGAAAATAATTTATTGAGAAAAAGTGAGATATTTTGAGATGAAAATAATGCAACATAACTTCTATATTACATGGATTCAGAAAAAATTGAAAAGAGTGGGGACTAGAGTCACCCACTCATAAATAACTCATAATAATGTATGGTTATAGAATAAAATTAAATAATATCTTGCTATGGAGTTTTGAAGGAAATTCCATTTGAAAATGAAACTCGAAGGAAAAGAGAAGATATGATTTCTTTTACAATAAATTTGGACAGCCTAACGGCGTCACATTAAAATTCAAAAAATAAATTTATGAGAGTGGAAAGGGTATCTCATCATTTGAATATGAAAGGAAAGTAGTAAAGATTTATAAGAACAAGCCACCTCATTATAAAATGGAACTATAAGTCATAACATAAAGGAAGTCATGACTTTAAAGACGAGGTTGTAAGTTTCCCTTACCTTGAAGAGTAACATTGAAATCATGATGGTTGGAACCTTGGAAGGCCAGGGGAAACATGGGAGGACTCCTGGGGTGGTATGGAGATCAGAACGTTGTCTATGAGGATTTTAGAATGAAAATAATTCGGGAAATGGCATGGAATTTATAGGAAAAGTGTGTGAATAAATTATTAATTTCCATGGGACACCTCATCGGTGGTATTTGCAAAACCATGGGCTTTCCCATTTTATTTTCCCATAGTATTGGACACTTGGGACTCCTCATAGAATATTAAACTATTAATAAGTCTTCTATAAATCATAAATAATTATTACATCAATAATGATGTCATTAAACACCTGAATCTCAAAACTCTATTTTTACGATTTACCGATAATTCTAATATTTCAAAAAAATCACAAAAATTAACTATAACCTTATACCAATGCACTAAATCCAAAAATTAACTCCATTTTATGAACTTAATTTTTTAAATAATTTTAATTTATTTTTTAAATAAAATCATTATTTATTAAAAAAACCACTCTAAAACTATAACTCATTTCGTAACACCTTAAGAAAGAAATCAAGGTCCCATAAAATTATCATATAACAATAAGAAAATAAAGTAACAATTTATGATTAAATTATATGAAAATACATTTCCATTTTATATTATTACTTTTAATATCAAATTGAAAATAAAATATTTATGACATACAAAAATACCAAAACATATACTATGATCGTTTTTTTCACTTATAAAATTCTTAAATTGTATTTATACATTCATGGGTGAAGACTCTGTTTTATTGGCCAATTTACTATTTATTACTATTTAATGCTATTATTACGGGTATATTACTATTCATACATTACTATTTACGAAAAATCATGTTGATCTTATTAGACTCTAAAATTTTCACAGAACACAACTGTAGAAGATCATTTTTTTTAAATAATTTCACATTATAAATTATTTACGGAACATAAAAATATTTTAAAATACCCCATTTTTCTAAATTAATCTATAATACACATCCTATATTTATCCGGATATTTGGAATTCACACAATTTCACATAAATAGAAACAACAATTTTGTTTATATAGAAGGTTTACACAAAGACTCTAATGTTTCATTACATAGCCCCTTATAACACCATCATATGACCTATGTATAAGGTGTGAAATGGTGATAGAATATTGGGGTGTCTTGGAAAATATTTCCTGAGTGGTGATTTCAATCCGCATGAACTTGTCGATGATGAGATTATGTTCAAGCTTCAAATGATGATGTTCAGCTTGGGACTGGTCCAGAGTAATGCCGAGTGATGCTACCTCTTTCCCAAGATCTGACAGATGGGCTTCATATGTCCCGAGCCTACTAGATGAGGACATTCAATCTTTTTTCTATATTAATTAACCAAGATAACTGTATTTATAAAAACACAACGTTATGATAATAGTTTCCAACAGTCATATTGACCAACAAACATATAATAGTCGAAAAAAGGTCTCATTTTAATTATACCCACATCATTAATTAAAGGATATATTTTTTGAATATAAAAAAATAACACAAAAATCCTGGAAATAAAAACAAATAAAAAGTTCAGGTTGTTGCAATCTTCCCCCCTTAAATAATTTCATCCCTAAAATTTTATCTCATACCTCTAATGAGAAAAGGGGTTGGTACATATATCTCACAGACTCCTCTAGTTCCTACATGGCTTCTTCACATTTGTGGTTCCTCCACAACACCTTAACAATGTGGGTAGTCTTTTTGTGTAGAACCTTGTCTATATGATCTGAAATCATCACTAGCTTCTCCTCAAAATAGATTTCATGTTCCTATTGTACCACCATTGTATTTAGTAGATGTGAAGGGTCAGGTATGTACTTCTTCAAGAGTGATACATGGAAGACATCATGAAATTATGCTATATTGTGAGGAATTGCATGCCGATAGGCCATTGCTCCTACATGATCAATGATTTCATTGAGGCCAATGAACCTAGGGCTTATCTCCTTTTTTTTCAAACCTCGTGACTCTCTTCCAATGTGACATCCTAAGAAAGACTTTATCAGCAATACCAAACTTCCTGTCCAATTGGCAGTTGTCGGCATAGCTCTTTTTCCGACTCTGAGAATCCTTAATGTGTTGCTAGATGGCATGGATCTTTTCTATCATGTCTTGCACTAGATCAGACCCAAGAAGATTTCTCTCAATAGCTTCATCCCAACAAGTAAATGTTCTACATCATTTCCTATATAGAGCTTCATAGGGTTCCATTTGAATGCTCGAGTGGAAGTTGTTGTTGTAAGAGAACTCAAATAAAGGGAGATGTTGATCTCATCCACCTTTAAATTCCATTTATCATGTTACAAGCATGTCCTCGAGTGTTTGAATAGTCTTTTCAGATTGGCCATCAGTTTGGGGGTGATAGGTCATACTAAAATTCAATTCAGTACTCAAAGATTGTTAAATAATTCTCCATAATATTAATGTGATTCTTGGATCACGATCAAATATGATAGAAATTGGAACTCCATGCACCCTTACCACTTCATTCATGTAAATCCTGGAAAGTTGATCAAGAGACAAATCATCTCGAATGGAGATAAAATGGGAAGTCTTGGTGAGATGGTCCACAATTACCCATATCACATTGTTTCCTTTGGATGTTCTCATGAGACCAGTGACAAAGCCCATAGTGATTTTGTCCCACTTCCATACTGGTTTGGGTAGTGGTTGCAATACTCATTTTGGAATTTGTTGCTCCACCTTCACTTTCTAACATACCCGACACCATGAAGTGTAGTTAGCAATATCGCATTTCATGTTCTCTCACCAAAAATGATAATGAATGTCCCTATACTTTTTCAAGCTACCAGGATTCATAGTGAAAGTAGTGTTATGAGCTTCATCCATAATCTCATTCTTTATTTCCCACGTATATAGAACTCATATTGTTTTACGAAATTTTAGTACACCTTTTGGATCAATATTGAACTCATGAAACTTCCCATCCTTCATAGCCTCAATCTTCTTCTGTAAAAAAGTATCTTATTTATATGACTTTTGATCTTCTCTAGTAATGACGGTTGAGAAATCATTTTGTTTAGGGTTGATGATGTCCCTTATTTTATAATTACCATGTCCTGTTTTACCAGGTCACTGATCAAAGGATCCCTTTGAATCCTTATAATAGAAAAAACAACTAGGTCTTTCTTGCTTAAAAAATCGATGAAATAGTTTTCTCTTCCGGGATGATAATGAATTGTACAATCATAGTCTTTAAGAAATTCCAACCGTCTCCTTTGTCTAATGTTCAATTAATTTTGTGTGAAAATAAACTTTATACATTGATGGTCTATGTATATATCACATTTATCATCATAATAATAGTTCCTCCATATCTTCTGTGCCAAAACAACCGCAGCCTGCTCCAGATCAAATGTAAGATAGTTCTTCTCATGAGTCTTCAACTGTCAAGATGCATAAGAAATGACCATGTCATTTTTCATGAGGATGCACCCAAGACCTTTTATATATTTATTGCTAAAAATAATGAATCCTTCTCTACATGAGGGCTGATTTAACACGGGTTTAGTAACCAATCTCTATTTCATATCTTGGAATCATTCCCCACACTCCTTTGTCCAGAATAACTTGACCCCTATTTGAGTTAACTTGGTTAATGGATTAGAAAGTCATGAAAAATTATTCAAAAACCTCATATAATATCCCGCTAATCCAAGGAAACTATGAATCTCAGTTATTGTTCTTAGCTGAGGCCACTCCTCTAAAACATTTATATTTGTAGGGTTAACTGTGATTCCTTCGTTGGTAACAATGTTCCCGAAGAAAGAATCTTGTTGTAACCAGAATTCACATTTAATGAACATTCTAAAAATCCTCTCCTTCTATAGAGTTTTCATTATAACTCTTATATGATCCTCATGCTCTTCACGACATTCGGAATATATCAGAATATCACCAATAAAAACCACCACAAAGTTATCAAGGTAGTCCTTAAATACTCTATTCATCAAATCCATAAAAATAGCAGGTGCATTAGTCAGTCCAAAAGGCATAAGAACAAACTCATAATGCCTATATCTTGATGGGATGGCAGTTTTTTTATGTCTAATTTTTTAACCCTCAATTGATGATAACCAGATCAAAGTTCAATCATAGATTAGAATTGAGCCCCACAAAGTTGGTCAAATAAGTTATCAATTCTTGGAAGAGGGAATTTGTTCTTAACTGTGATCTCATTCAGTTCTCTATAATCAAGGAATATCCGCATTGATCATTCCTTCTTCTTCACAATGGGGATAGGTGATTTCCAATTAGACACACTCGGTCAGATAAACCCCTTCTCAAAAAGGTCTCAGATTTTTTCTTTAATTTATCAAGATCTACATTTTTAATCCTATAAGAGATCATTTATATTGGATGAGATCCAGGTAAGAGTTCAATAGATAATTATACCTATTTTTCTGGGGGAGGTCTAGGCAACACCTCAAGAAATACGTCAACATATTCTGGATGATGGGGACATTTTCTATCATCAAACTCTCATTTCCTTCTTCTTCTTAACCGATCAATTACATAAAGAATGATATTGGAGGTTCTTTTAGACGAAGATCAGGTTGATATATATCTCCTGGGAATATAACTGTAGGTTCTCCATTCAAGACTACTGAGATTTCCTTTCTTCTTCATTTGATATTAGAATTATACATTTAGAGCCAGTGCATCCCTTGTATAATGTCAAATTCTAGCATGAGAATGACTACTAGATTTCCGATAATATTGTTCTCACTAATGTAAATACTATAGTTTCTAAACACTGATGATTTTTGGATAATCCCACCAACAGTCTTGATAGATAACTCAACTTTTACAAAATCAGGAGTTGATTCTAAATTCTTTGCAAACGTGGAGGAAATAAAGGAATGTGTAGTACTAGAATCTAATAAAGTACTTTCCAGCTATGACAGAACAATAAGAGTACATGCTAACCAATCATTATGAGCTTCAACATTAGTTGTTGTGATAGTGAAAGCACGAACTTTCACCCTTGGACTTTGCTGAGGCTGATAGTGGTTCCCCTCCACTGCCCTTAGATTTTGACAGTGATTGGTAATGTGCCCAAGTTGTACATAATTAATTAATTGGACATTAATTAGGGATTTCACCATCTTCCGCTTTTTGATAGTGTTTGGATGTTGAGGTTTCACCTCACTATGACAATTCCTCTCAATATAGACATCTCTTACACACTTGTAGCATTTCCTGCTCTTGAGTATGCAATTACCTGAATACTTCATAAAACATTTATTAGACATGGGATGTTGCACTTGCCTTGCTCCTATTCCCTGATCACAGGTCCTCCCTAAGCTGGGCTATATCGATCTCTTTTTTCATCTGATTTATGAGAACACTGTGTCTCACAAAACTCCAGTTCAACATTCATTGCACTATGTATGATATTCTCATAGATGTCATAGTGTCCGTTTTTAGATTCTTCCACAGATGAGGTCTCATTAAACCAAAGAATATATCAACCATACCATTATGGTCCTGAAAAATCTTGAGGTATAATGGGAATTTCTTTTCATGTTCCTTTAGTAGCTTCCTAGATTTTCATTCTCCTTCTACTTCAGCTGCAGAAACTCATTCTCCATTCTTGTTCTCATGGAAGGAGGGAAATACTTACTGAAGAAGATCCCTCTGAAATCTTCCCACTCTATTGCTTCAATCCCCACTCTTTGAATCATGTTTTCAATCATTTCCCACCACTTATCATCTTCTCCCATTAAGCGATATACAGCCACGGTGACCTTCTCTTGATCTAAACAATGGATCATAGAAAAGATCTTCTCTATAGAGCTGATCCACTGTCTAGCAATCAATAGGTTGGTCGATCCACTGATGGTTGGTCATATTTTAGGCATAAAAGACTCAACAAAATGTTGTTCCCTTCATGATGATATTGGTATCTCTTCTTGATTCATGTTATTTCACATTACATGAGACAGCTGGTTCACCATTCGCATGGATGTTTCCATTTTGGCTTCCATCAGAGGGTCGTCAGCGTATGGTACATTGCAGTCACCATTTCCACGGTTCCTCATATTGCCCGCAATTTCTAAAAGAATTAAAAATTAGTGAGAAACATATTTAATTTATGAATTTTTTAACAATAAATAATTTATTATCTTAAAACATCATTAAAAAATTACATTTCTCTATAAATCCTTCATAATTACGCATAAAAAGATTATGACTAACCAAACATATCCCTCGAGTGTGTCCTAAGAAAGAGTAGAGAATGCCCATTTTAATGTCCTAGGATACCCTAGGTCAAGCCCGAAACTCCTTGTCATATTTTTCAGTCCTAGGTACCTCTGTACTAGAGCCTCCTCTATTTGCTAATATCCACAGAGGGATACAGTTTCTTGATAAACCACTTACATAATACTCACCAAAATACCAGAAAGTTTTCCTATATTTAAAATTTTATATAGTATTATTCCTAATGATTTCATAGCCTAATTTCTATAACTAACTAAACTATCCTCTGATACCAACTATGGAATCCGGCCTTTTTATTACATAACTTTTCATTACATTTTACATACAGAGGATCTTTAATGTCTAGTGTCATTGAAATCCCGAATATAATACATGAAAAAAACATAAAAAATCCATATAATACACTTTAAGGCATCATCATAGGTTTATACTATGTAAAATTACTGCATCTCATAACCTAGAGACATACATCAAAGGAAAGGGTGAGCAGAAATCTCAGTAAAGAAAACAAGCGAAATAATTGACATGTGATCTTGAGAAATATTAATAAGAACATGATATAAATCATAAAATCTTGAGAAATAGAAGAATAGTAATATTATAATAAAAATAACATGAATCATAACTTTAATATATGGCTACAACATTTCATTTAGTCATTTATGAACATATCACAAAGGTTTATCCCAGAGGATTTATAAAAATTACGATGGTCATTCACCAAGGTATCGTGAAACATGTCATCTCTTAAGATTAAATTTTTTACCCAATTCATTGGAGATATATCAAGGAGAACTATTAATATGTTTTTATTTTCATGTGATCCACATATATCATAATAAAACATTTCATAAATAACTCATGGAGAAAAAAATAAATGGGATTCATTCCAAAATCGCGACGTATTAAAAGTTCTTAAAAACTTGATCATTAGGTCATTTATAACCCTTGGAATGGGAGTGATGGTTATATATATGTAGATTAAAAAATAAAATAGATAAATTTAATGTATTTATGAATACAATTAGATTTAATAATATAATTAGGTATTCACATAAATAATACAAGAAAATCTATTAAGAAAAAGGGAGAGATTTTGAGACGAAAATTCTGCAGCATAACAGCTCTTTAACATGGTTTTAGAAGACATTTAAAAGAGAGGGTACATGAGTCACCCACTCATAAATAAATCATAATAAAGTATGGTTATAGAATATTGAGATATAATATCATGGTGTGGATATTTTACGGAAATACCAAATTAAAATGAATCTATAAGGAAAAGAGAAGATGTGATATCTTTTACAGAAATTTCTGCAACCTAACGACGTCACATAAAAATTCATAAAATAAATTGATGATAGTGGAAAGGGTCTCTAATAATTTGGAAATTAAATGGACAGTACTAAAGATATGAAATAAAAATCCCCCTCATAATAAAATGGAACTATAAGACATAACATAAAGGAAGTAATGACTTAAAAGAGGATGGTGAATAGTTCCCTTACCTTGATGAGTAACTTCGAAATCAAGATGGTTGGGGCCATGGGAGGCTAGAGGGATCCTTGGGAGGACTCCTTAAATGTAAAGAGACGAGAACATCATTGAGGAGGATTTTAGAATTAAATTAATGAGGAAAATGGCTTAGTATTTATAGGAAAAGTGAGGGAATAAATTATAAATTTAGAAGGGACACCTCAACAGTGTTATTTTCAAAACCATGGGCTTGCCCATGGTATTTTCCCATAGTATTGAACACTTGGTACACCTCATAGCATATCTCACTATTCATAAGTTGACCAGAAATCATACATCCTTAATGATTTCCTTAAACACCCAAATCTTAATACTGTATTTTTACTATTCCCAGATATTTCAACTCTTTCAAAAAAATCCCAAAAAATCATTCTAACCAAATATCGATGCTCAAAATTCAAAAATGAACTCAATTTTATGAAAACAAATTTCTAATTATTTTTAATTTAATTTTTAAATAAAATCATTATTTATTAGAAAAAACCACCCTAAAACTATAATATGTTTTGTAACACCTTAAGAAGTTAATAAAGGTCCCTTAAAATTATCATATAACAATAAGACAATAAAGTAACAATATGTGATTAAAATTTATAAAAATAAATTTCAATTTGAAATTATAAAATTAATTATAAAATTGTAAATAAAATATTTATGGCATACAAAAATACCTAAACTTATACTGTGTTCATTTTTTCAATTTTAAGATGTTTAAATTGTATTTATACAATAATGGGTGAAGTTTCTAGTTTTTTTTCAAATTTACTATTCATTACTATTCATTACTATTCATACGAGTATGTTACTATTCATACTTTACTATTCACTAAAAATAAAGTTGATATTATTTGAATCTAAATTTCTCACTAAACATAACTGTAGAAGACCGTTTTTTTAAATCATTTCACCTTATTTATTATTTAATGAATACAATTTTTTTTTAAAATACCCCTTTTTTCTAAATTCATTAATATTACACATCCTATATTTATCTAGATATTGGAATATCACAAACATTTCCATAAGTTGAAATAATTTATTTTATATAAAATGATTACACAAAGAAGCTAAGGTATCTTTACATAGTCCCTTATAACACCAACATAGGACCAAAGTGTAAGCTAAGCTATGGTGATAGAATCTTGGGGTGGCTAGGACAACATTATCTGGGTGGTGATTTCTATCAGCTTAAACTTATACCTTATTTGATTATGTTCAAGCTTCATATGTTGAAGTTCATCTTGGGCTTGGTCTAGAGAAAAGCCCAATGATGTTTCCTCCTTCCAAAGCTCCAAAAGATGGGCTTTATATGGCCTGAGTCTACTGGATGAGGTCATTCAATCTTCTTTCTCTATTAAATAACCATGATAACTATATTTATAAAAACAAAAAATTAAGATTATACTTTTCAAAGGTCAAATTGACCAATAATCATATAAAAATTGAAATGCAATGGTATCATTTTAATTATACCCACTTTATTAATTAAAGGATATAGTTTTCTTGAGTATAAAATAAAATAACTCACAAATTTAGGAAACAAATATAATTAAAAAGTTAGGGTCGTTACAATAATGAATATGGTTGTACCATTTTAATAATAACATCACTTTATATAGAAGATACTAGTGTTATTATTTTATAATGGAATCAACAAAGAAAGGTTAAGTGGAAGAAGAAAAGAACTTGAAAGAGGTGATGAAATATTTACCTCTTCTTCAGGTTCATCCTTTTGATTTGATCAAAAGGGCTCCATAGGTCAGATTTCTGACCAAAGGAAGGCCCCTAGGATGAAGGGAGGATAGTTGGGAGGATATTTGGGAAGGGGTGTGCTTATAAAAATGGCTTTGGAGATGTGAAATTAAGAGATGGGGATGTTCCCTTTTATATAAGAGGTGAGGGTCACTTTAGAAAAAGAATGAAATGCTATTTTATAATAAAATCATTGTTGGTTTCTAATGTCTTAAAAATGATTTAATTAGTGGATAAGGTGAGTATGGGTCTGAAACCTCTCAAAAAATAGGTTTTAGAGTGGTTTAGGACATCATATTAACCTTATCTATTAGATTTAACGCTTAGTTAAATAGTTTGACATTTACCATGTCTATATGTATTTTTATATTATATGGTTCATAAAATTACTATAAACTTCCAAGTGAACCCAAAGTGGTTCACTATTAATATTTATAACCATAACTATGTACTTTGGATGATACTTATATTTTTATGAATATTATATCAATTAATAATATACCATTTGGTTTAAAATCTCAATTATGTCAATTTTGACACTATTTAGTATTTGATTTTTTCACAAAGCCATTAAAACTCTGTCACATCGAATAAAATTTAATTAAAAAAAATATCATGTAATAATATTCTAGAATATTTGTGAGTCCCCCAAAGTCTAAATTTACATTTATTAGAATATTTATAACATCAATTATTTTAATATTTCATTATTAAGGTAATTACTGCCTAATCATTGTGTCATAAATATTTTAAATTATTTAAGGCCTAAAAATTATAAATATAATACCATTATGTATGAAATATTTTTACATTTCTAAATAATATTTATAGTCAAATTTATATTATTTGTTGCACTATAATTAAAAATGGTATATTTATTAAACATTGAATTTAACTCTTTTAACACTTCTTTAAATAAAATATTAATAAATGTCCAAATCTAATCCAAGTGGATCAAATGGGATCATATTTTATCCCTACAACTTTTTTTGTCGAATTAAACTTATCCAATTTAATTAGGACATGTGTTAGGGTAATTTTGATATCAATTAAACCTTAATTACACTATTTACATTTAAACGTGGTAAATAAAAGTCAAAAGTTACTATTCACCAAAAAAATTTCATCGTATTGAACCACATTTTACTTACTGATATTAATATTGTGTCTCATGTTTTTTAAATTCAACTCACATAAGCGGTAAAATTATGTTTTCTGCAAATTTGAAAATGCTCCAAAGATGTGGGTAAAAAACTGTAAAAAGTTCAATAATAATATTATATATCTAAACTTATTATAAAATGACTTCAATCAATTAAATTGACCATACATAGGTATTATGTATCTATTTTGATCTAAAATAAAATACAATAAATAAATAATTATTTGAATAAAAAGTCAGTTTAAACCAATAACGCAGTGTTTTTCACTATTCATAAATAAATTGAATGTTTTCTGAAAAAATAAAAAAATTCACCCTAAGCTAATTTCGTTATTACGAATTCAAAAATGAAGTCCATTTTGAAGAATAAAATTTATAAAATTTCAAACATTGTCTATTACTATTCATAACGGCTAGTTTGATTGGTCATGGTGTGTTAGAATCTTGAAGTTGCGTATAATGCCAGCTATTGCATTATTCAAAAGGAAACGTACCATGGAAGATTGAGGGTTTACATTCTTACCTTAAAATAACTTCTTCCTAGAAATATCTATAATACAACCACACAAAAATATTGGGTAGTTTCTTCATCAAATGTTCATATGGTTCCCACATTGCCTCTTCCATCTTATGGTTTCTCCATAGATATTTTACCAGACGAGTCGTTTGGTTTATCAACACTTGATTTTTGGAATCAAGAATCTTGATAGGATCTTCAAAATACGAAAAATCAGGTTCCAGTTCAATTTCCTCATATGTGAGTACAGGTGTTGGTTTAGGCATGTATTTTCTCAATAGTGATACGTGGAACATATCGTGAACTTTGGATAGACTTGGTGGAATTGTAGAATGGTAAGCTACATCCCCAATTCATTCTAGAATTTTGAAAGGTCCGATGTACCTAGGACTTAATTTACCCTTCTTACCAAATAATATAACTCCCTTCCATGAAGAGTCCTTCAAAAAAACATGATCTCCTACCTGAAATTCCAAATCCTTTATTCGGTTATCGGCATAGATCTTCTACCTACATTGAACTTTTTTGATGTGGGTTTTATTAATCTTCACTTTTTTCAATGTTTCCTCAACATGTTCGGGGCCTATAAGTTTTATTTCACCAACATCATCCCAACAAGTAGGTGTGCGACATCTCTTTCTATATAACGCTTCATATGGTGCCATCAGAATACTTGAATGGAAGTTATTATTATATAAATATTCAACCAGAGTAAAATATTGATCCCACATACCTTGAATTTCATTTTAGAAAGATCTCAATAAGCCTTCCACGGTTTTAATATTCTGTTATGATTTTTCATCAGTTTAAGTGTGGTAGGCCGTGCTCAAACGAAGTTCAGTATCCATGATTTTCTTTAGAATTTTTCATAATTTTGATGTAAAATGGGGATCTCTATCAGAAAAAATAGATATAGGTACACCATGATGTGTTAAAACTTCATTAATATACAGTCTTTCTAAACGTTCAAGTGGAAAATCTTCTCTTATAGTAAGAAAATGTGCTGACTTTGTAAGATGATCAACAATGACCAATATCGCATCATTTTTTCTAGGATTTTTCGGTAGCCCCATTAAAATGCCTATTGTATTATCTTCCTATTTCCACTAAGGTGTGGGAATAGTTTTCATGACTCCTCTAGGATGTTTTCTTCCTGCTTTCTCTGGTTAGAAAACTATACATCTTGACACAAAATCAATAATATCTCTTTACATGTTGTCCCACCAAAAAAGTTCACTCAAATAACTATACATCTTGGTGTCCCCAGATTGTATAGATAAATCTGATCTATGAGCATCATCCAAAAATTCCCTTTTTAGATCAGGTATATCGGGAACACAATTTATCTTCCCAAATTTCAAAATTCCATCTTCATAAACGAATTTTCTCAATCTTCCACCATTTATAGCTTTAATATTCTTCTGAAACTCCTCATAATTAGTCTAATAACTCATTATCCTTTCATGTAAATATTATTGGGAAATCATTTGAAAAAGTATTTATGTTTTAACTTCCATGGTTATTACTATATCCATCTATACTAGAACTATAAAAATAGGATCCCTTTCAACTCTCATATTGTTCAAATCTCCATGGTCCTTTCTACAGAAAGCATCATCTACCTTATTTTCCTTCCCTGGGAGGTATTGTATAGTGAAATCATAATCATTGAGTAGTTCAAGCTGTAACATCCCAAGTAAGTAATGAATAATAGATATTTTTATCTATGTTTATTAATGATTAAGATAGTGTTATAGAGGCTTAAAATGAAAATAAATACAATCTTATGCATGGAATACACTAATATTCTTAAAATATTGTTTTAGTGCCTTTTGATGGCAAACAATTTTTGAATCTATATTTTGACAATTTTATAAACTATTTTTGTCAAAATAAACTTATTCTTTATGATTGGGATATCAAAATTTACCTTGTGTGATTTTTTGGTATTTTTCTGACAATGTTCATTTTTTAATGAATAGTGAAAAATACTGCATTTTACATCAAAACTGCTTTTTAATCTAAATTATTTATATGATTAGATTATGTTTTGAATTGGTTTTGAAGTGAAATTAGAATATATTTTTACCATTTTATCCAATGGTGGTCATTGGAATCAATTTCACTTTGAAATTAGACTTAAAATGGTGTCAATCTTTTGATACTTATTGTTTTGTAAAAACACGCTATTTGATCTGGCAGCGGGAATTAATTATTAAATTAATTAATGTGACTTATATGATTTGAATTTTGTAAAATAGACTTCATTTTTGAATTCGGAATATCAAATATATCTTAGGGTGAATTTTTGGTAATTTTCTGGAAAACTTCAATTTTTGATGAATTGTGAAACCACTAAGTGGTAATCAAGCAAACTGATTTTTCAGTTAAATGAAAGTTTACCACTAATGTGTATTGAATTTTGAAAATCCGACATACATGGTTGTCATTAAGAAGTAAAATGTGGTTCAAGGAGATTATAATAATTTTTGGTGAATAGTAACTTATTAAGTTCTTAATCGCGATTAGTGGTAATTAGGGTAGTTTAAGGTATAAATAATGCTTTAATAATAGGGAATTACCTAGACACATGTCCCAACCTTATTGGTTGTGTCATGGCCGACCAAGAAAAGCCATGGGTCAACTTGGGGACCCCATGGAGACACTTTGGTTTGGAAATGACATAAATAACTTTTTATTAAATGTTAAAGTAAAAATGACACAAACAAGAGATGTTTTACGAAAACAATTTTTACTTGGGGTTATAATGATCAGATTTTTGATTATAAATATTAATTGGAAAGATAAAACGATTTCCTACATCATAGTATTTTTTTTATGATTTTTAGACATTAAATAAATTAAATTATTTATGACATAATAATGATGCAGCGATGACATCATTATTTGACGATTTAAATAAAATGGAAAGATAATGTAAAATCTATGAACTACACATGTCCAAAACTTATTGGATGAGTGGATTTCGAAGCCTTATCACCATATCCACGAATTATATCAATGTGGGACCTTTCGAAACCTAAAAACATTTTCAAATAAATTAATATTTCTTTACTTTCCAAAAGTGCCCCTCCTCTCCTCTTATAAAAGGCCCCCAACTCTACCTCATTTCACACACACCTCAAGCCTTTGGCTCGGCCAACCCCTGACCATTTACTCTCTCCACATCCCTCTCCTCATCCTAGATTATTCTTTTTGGGAAGAATCCTTTCAAAGGAAGCCTTTAGGCTCAAATCAAAAGGAGTTACACTTTTAAAGGTAATTCATTCTCTCATGTTCATTTTTTTTATTTTTCTTCTCCAACCCCCTAAAATCTTTTTATTTACTTTCCTTGTAACAAAACAAGTATCTTAAATATACTAGGATGTTGTTATAATATTTATTTGAGCTACACTCTCACACAACAACATCAAATGGTTAAAGAACATACGGTTTCCGTGGATGGTGAAATTCTGCCTCCCAAAACGATGATTGTTCAATACTCATTTAACACCTTCAAAGGTAGCCATTATGATGTCACTATTTTTATATATGATATATAATATGTTTATGTTTTCCTTAAGCTTCTGTTTTTTACATTTTGGGCATACCTTTATGGTTCCCA
Organism: Viscum album; assembly: GCA_963277665.1. Lineage (NCBI taxonomy): Eukaryota > Viridiplantae > Streptophyta > Magnoliopsida > Santalales > Viscaceae > Viscum > Viscum album. The sequence continues at coordinate 493,676,118 of OY728151.1, read as the reverse complement.
TTATGGGTAAACACGATATCTTCATTTTAGGAAGTGCGGACTACCGCCCCCTCAAAGTGATTTGATTCGTTAAATACCATATGTGGGACATATAAAGGATGGAACTATGATATTATATATGATATTATACTGGAATTATAATATACCTTTATATCATTATGATTCCATTCTATAAAATACGAAATAGAAATGAAAGTAGCGTTCATGCGTACGTACGACTTACCGTCTCCATGAACGGTGCATTTCATTTCTTACCTCTAAATGATTGTGTAATATTATAAATTCATGTATGTACTGGATATATATGACATATATGATATCTACATCATGAATACCATTCTTTATATAATGAACATTTGACCAAATTAACAACATGTAAGTCTAAGAAGTCTATTTTTGACTTAAGAACCAAATACCGACAAAATGAACATTATTAAATTAACTGATTACATGATGTTCATAACATGGTATAAAAGGAATAATGAACTTGAAAAAGATTAATAAGCAAGTAGAGATTAACTCATGTTTATTATTCATGAGATTAAAGAACGGTCGGGTCAAGTCGGATATGAGGTATGGGACTTCGTCTCAATCTCTTTTCATTGAGGAATATTTTGTTTTATACACAACTTTCTTTTATACGGTGTATAAACCCCTTTGACTTTTACGTTTATTCAAAAGGAATCTTTTTTATACTAAGCGTTTACTGAACGAAAAAAGGGAATGTTTTTGTCGTACGTATGCGGTGACAACGACTTCTCCGCCGTCGTGACCGTTATTTGAGTTTCGGCTTCCTCTACAAGCCATACCTTTTTAAAAAAAACGAAAAAATAAATACCATGTTTTACTTTGGTATTGAAAATGGTTTTCATAATGTTTTTATTATATCAATGTGTTGTATTGATATCTTGTGATTGAAATGTGGAAATGTTATGTTTCCTTTATGCATGTTTTATGTGATATGATTATGTTATGGTTCTTGGGAATTATTATGAAGACGGGTGGTTCCGTGATAAACTAAGGGCGGGTGAGCCCGTTATAGCTCTCCAATGCATTGGGTAACGCGAAGGAGTGAAACGTTAAGGTTTCTCCGAAGAGATTTTAGGGAATATACTGTGATGTGTATTCCAAACGTAACCAAGAGGGTTACTCCCTATGTAAGAATGTTATGAATGCCTCAAGTTACCTTTATGTCTTATGATTTCTATGATTTATTCATGATTTTATGAGGTATGTTAAAGTTCCTATGTTTTATGTGTAAAGTATGATTTCAATCTTATGTATATATGAACTCATGTTTCCATTCCATGTTTTTTTATAACCCATACTGAGTTTTTATGCTCATCCCAAGTTTTTGAAATGTTTTTCACAGGTCAAGGGAAAGGTACATGATAAGATGATAGAGTCAAGGATGTGTCATGAAATAATCCGTGTTTTATTTTAAATGTGTTCCATTGATGGGAATGAAGAATACTATATTTATGTAACCACTTTGTTTATATGTGGAATGTAATGCAAGTTTTATGATCTGATTCTATAAAACTCTAAACCTGAAAAGATCCTCAACGTGAAATCTTGTAATAACTCAAGATTAAGTATGGTTTAAGGCTGGGGCCTTATAGTTGGTATCAAAGTTCGGTTTAGATAACTTTAGGAGTTAGAATTCTATTAAATGATTATCCAAAAATATTTTTTTTGAAATGATATAGAATTTAAATATTACCATGTTGATTCATCTAAGACATGTTTGTTCAGAATGGTTTTCCGTAGAGGAAACAGGGAAGCAGTGCTAGGAAGGCATACAGAAGGAAATAAACTTCCGAATCAGCATCCAGAAGTGGTCGGAATTGGAAATGAACAATTTTTTGCAGTAATGGCATAGTTGACTCAAGCGATAAATGGCGTTGGTATCCATGCACGAGATCAGCCAGAACAACCGCAGAGGAACATGTCAGTGGTGGAACATTTCATGATGCAACATCCACCATCATTCAGAGGATGATCTGACCCTGTGCTAGCTGAAGGGTGGATTAAAGCACTGGAGAAGATTTTTGATGTCATGGGGTGTTCAGACAATCAAAAGGTTAGTCTTGCTATTTACCGTTTGGAGGGTGAAGCAGATCAGTGGTGGTCTATGGTTAAAAATATCAGGGACGCCGATGAGATTGATGCTCTTGACTGGGATGAATTCAAAGGTATGTTTCTTGAGAAGTATTTTCCTAAGGCTGTTCGACTTAGGATGGAAAAGTAATTCTTGGAATTGAGGCAAGAGGAAGACTCAGTGGCTGCCTATGAAGAAAGGTTCACTCGATTGGAAAGGTATGCTCCAAATTTTATCCGGGACCTTGATAGTAAAATCAATCGTTTTTACTTAGGATTAAAGCCAAAGTATTGAAGGGCATTAGCTTCTCGTGAGTTTAAAAGTTATGAAAAGCTTGTTCGATGTGCTGAGAAGGTGGAAATGGAGTTTGCCGATGACCAAGTTTTCTATAACAACCAGCAGAAGAAGAGACCAAGGTGGCAGGAGAAAGGTAAGAATTATTCAAAAAAGTCTGATGATAAGAGAACTAAGTTTCCAGTTTGTGATAAATGTGGCAAAAGGCATGCTGGGGAATGTCTTCTGAATTCTGGGAAGTGCTACTGATGTGGTAAGATGGGACATAAGGCTCGTGATTGCACTGAAAAGGATCAAGGTGAAGGTAAGAACAAATTTGATTTACAGTTAGTGAAATGTTATAAGTGCAATGAGATGGGTAACTATGCAAACGAGTGTCCGACAAGGAGCTTGAGTGATGGGAAGCAGTTAGACTACAAGCAGAAAGGGGTGGTGAAATCCTTTGCAACTACTTCATCAGATGTCGGGCCATCAAATGAAGTTGTATCAGGTACTTTGTTTGTTTTTTCAGATTATGCCAGTGTGTTGTTTGATTCGGGGTCTACACATTCTTTCATCTCTGAAACCTTTTCTAGTAAAATGGGAATACCATCTCAAGAAATGACTCCTGAACTTTTGGTAAAAACACCTGGGGGAAATGTTGAGGCAAAAAGAATTTATAAGAATCTTCCTATCCTTATCTGTGGAAAGAACCTACTTGCAAACCTTATTGTTCTACCTCTAGTAGAGTTTGATGTTATCCTGGGTATGGATTGGCTCTCTATTTACCATGCTAAGATTGACTGTAGAGCTAAAGAAGTTTCTTTTCATAAAGACTTTTAGTTTGTTTACAAGAATGAACCCTTAATTTTGATAACATATCAAGAGGCCGAGAAACTTGTAAAATATGGAAATGAATGTTACCTTGCACACGTCGTTGAAAATAAAGGAACTGTTCAGATTAATGATGTGCCAGTGGTAAATGAGTATCCTGATGTTTTTCCTGATGAGTTGCCTGGAATAATACCAGATCGGGAAGTTGAGTTTACTGTTGACTTAGTTCCTGATGTTAAGCCAATTTCAAAACCCCCTTATCGAATGGCACAAATTGAACTTTTAAAGTTGAAGGAGAAATTGCAAGATTTATTAGAGAAAGGTTTCATTAGACCTAGGACATCACCATGGGGTGCTCCTGTTTTATTTGTTAAAAAGAAAGATGGTTCTATGAGACTTTGCATTGATTATAGAGCCTTGAATAATATCACTGTTAAGAACAAATATCCTTTGCCTCATATCGATGATTTGTTTGATCAGCTCCAGGGAGCTCAGTTTTTTTCAAAGATTGACCTGAGATCGGGGTACCATCAGCTGAAGGTAAAGGAGGCAGATATTCCGAAGACCGTGTTCCGTACGAGATATGGCCATTATGAATTTGTAGTAATGCCTTTTGGGATAACCAATGCACCTGCTGTTTTCATGGACTTAATGAATAGAATTTTCCATGAGTTCTTGGATAAGTTTGTGGTGGTTTTCATTGATGATATTTTGGTGTTTTCTAAAAGTAAAGAGGAGCATGAAAAACATTTAAGGGTTATCTTGCAAACCTTAAAAGAAAAGAAACTGTATGGGAAATTCATCAAGTGTGAGTTTTGGTTGCAACCAATTTTTTTCCTTGGTCACATTGTTTCTAAATATGGAATAACTGTTGATCCTGCAAAAACAAAAGTTGTGGAAGAATGGCCAAGACCCACAAATGTAACCGAGATTCGTAGCTTCCTTGGTTTGGTGGGCTATTACCGAAGGTTTGTTAGAAATTTTTCACGGTTATCTAGTCCAATTACTAAGCTAACTCGGAAGGGTGTTAAGTTTATCTGGACAAAAGAATGTGATGATTGTTTTCAGGAATTGAAAAGAAGATTGGTGAATGCTCCAGTTTTGGCACTACCTTCCAGGAATGGTGAGTTTGTTATATACAGTGATGCTTCATTGAAAGGACTTGGTTGCGTCCTAATGCAGAATGATCAGGTAATTTCTTATGCTTCACGACAGTTGAAAACTCATGAGGTAAATTACCCTACACATGATTTGGAACTAGCTGCTGTTGTTTTTTCTTTAAAAATTTGGAGGCACCATTTGTATGGAGTAAAGTGTGAAATATATACCGATCACAAAATTTTAAAGTATATATTCACTCAGAAAGAGTTAAACATGAGACAAAGGAGGTGTTTGAAATTAATCAAGGATTATGATTGTACAATTCATTACCATCCGGGAAAAGAAAATAAAGTGGCTGATGCTTTGAGTCGAAAAAGTAATGCTTCATTAACAATGTTGCGTTTGGAACGTGATCCTTTGGTTAAGGATTTGATGAACTTTGGCATAGAAGTTGTTGGTGCAGGAAGTCCTTCTGTTTTGTTTCAGGTATCAGTGAGATCTTCTCTATCAGATAGAATCAAGCAAGCACAGAAGCAAGACAGTGAGTTGCAGAAAAAGGTAGAGCTGGTTCAGAAAGGTAAGTTTCCTGAATTCAACATTGATAATGATTGAATTTTGAGATTTGGGAAGAGATTGTGTGTGCCTTGTGATTCAAAGTTGAAGAGAGATTTGTTATGTGAAGCTCATAGTTCTCCGTTTTCAGTTCATCCGGGCAGTACTAAGATGTATAGAGATCTGCAGGAGTATTACTGGTGGGATGGAATGAAAAGAGATATTGCTGATTTTACTATGAAGTGTTTGACTTGTCAGCAGGTTAAAGCAGAGCGGCAGTTACCGAAAGGGATGCTTCAGCCTTTAACAGTGCCAGAGTGGAAATGGGAGAATATATCCATGGACTTTGTTGTTGGATTACCGAAGACATCTCGAGGTAATAATGCAATCTAGGTTATGGTTGATCACTTGACCAAATCTTCTCATTTCCTTGCTATACGAGATACTTTATCTCTTGATCAAATTTCCCGTTTGTATCTTAAAGAGATAGTCAGGTTACATGGAGTTCCTCTCTCATTATATCGGATCGTGATCCCAGGTTTACTTCTAACTTTTGGAAAGGCCTTCAGAAGTCGTTGGGTACTGAATTAAATTTTAGTACAGCTTTTCATCCTCAATCAGATGGACAGTCAGAACGAACAATTCAGACATTGGAGGATATGCTACGATCTTGTTCTATGGATTATCAGGGAAGTATGGACCATCATCTTTCTTTGGTTGAGTTTTCATATAATAACAGTTTTCATTCCAGTATAAAGATGGCGCCATTTCAGGCATTATATGGGAAGCGGTGTTGAATTCCAGCTTTCTGGGATGAAGTGGGTGAAAGGAAGTTGATGGGACCAGAATTGGTAGAAGAGATGGCAGAAAAAGTTCAGCTGATTCAGAAACACATGAGAACAGCTCAGAGCAGGCAGAAGAGTTATGCGGATAACCGGAGGAAGGATCTATCTTTCGAGGTAGGTGATCATGTTTTTCTCAAGGTTTCTCCTTGGAAAAGTGTGATGAGATTTGGTAAGAAAGGAAAGTTGAGTCCAAGGTTCATTGGACCATACGAAATTCTAGAGAGAGTTGGATCAGTTGCATACCGAGTGTCTTTACCTCCGAGTTTATCTCAGGTACACAATGTTTTTCACGTTTTGATGTTGAGAAAGTATATGCCAGATCCATCTCATATTTTGAGTCCAAAGGTAGTTCAGCTGGAAGAGAACCAATCTTATGAGGAACAACCGGTCTAGATTCCTGACCACAGGGAGCTGGTGTTACAGAATAAGGTGATTCACCAGGTAAAGGTTTTGTGGAAAAACCACATGATTGAAGAGGCAACATCGGAATCTGAAAATGCAATGAGGGATAAGTACCCCCATTTATTCGATAAGTAAATAAATTGCGGGGACGCAATTTTCTAAAGGGGGGAAGGATGTAACATCCCAAGTAAGTAATGAATAATAGATATTTTTATCTATGTTTACTAATGATTAAGATAGTGTTATAGAGGCTTAAAATGAAAATAAATACAATCTTATGCATGGAATACACTAATATTCTTAAAAGATTGTTTTAGTGCCTTTTGATGGTAAAAAATTTTTGAATCTATATTTTGATAATTTTATAAACTATGTTTGTCAAAAATAAACTTATTCTTTATGATTGGGACATCAAAATTTACCTTGTGTGAATTTTTGGTATTTTTCTGACAATGTTCATTTTTTAATGAATAGTGAAAAATACTGCATTTTACATCAAAACTGCTTTTTAATATAATTTATTTATATGATTAGATTATGTTTTTAATTTTTTTTGAAGTGAAATTAGAATATATTTTTACCGTTTTATCCAATGGTGGTCATTGGAATCAATTTCACTTTGAAATTAGACTTAAACTGGTGTCAATCTTTTGATACTTATTGTTTTGTAAAAACACGCTATTTGATCTGGCAGCGGGAATTAATTATTAAATTAATTAATGTGACTTATATGATTTGAATTTTGTAAAATAGACTTCATTTTTGAATTTGGAATATCAAATATATCTTAGGGTGAATTTTTGGTAATTTTCTGGAAAACTTCAATTTTTGATGAATAGTGAAACCACTAAGTGGTAATCAAGCAAACTGATTTTTCAGTTAAATGAATGTTTACCACTAATGTGTATTGAATTTTGAAAATCCGACATACATGGCCGTCATTAAGAAGTAAAATTTGGTTCAATGAGATTATAATAATTTTTGGTGAATAGTAACTTATTAAGTTCTTAATCGCGATTAGTGGTAATTAGGGTAGTTTAAGGTATAAATAATGTTTTAATAATAGGGAATGACCTAGAAACATGTCCCAACCTTATTGGTTGTGTCATGGCCGACCAAGACAAGCCATGGGTCAACTTGGGGACCCCATGGAGACACTTTGGTTTGGAAATGACATAAATAACTTTTTATTAAATGTTAAAGTAAAAATGACACAAACAAGAGATGTTTTACGAAAACAATTTTTACATGGGGTTATAATGATCAGATTATTTATTATAAATATTCATTGGAAATATAAAAAGATTTCCTACATCACAGTATTTGTTTTATTATTTTTATACATTAAATAAATTAAATTATTTATGACTTAATAATGATGAAGTGATGACATCATTATTTGACGATTTAAATAAAATGGAAAGATAATGTAAAATCTATGAACTAAACATGTCCAAAACTTATTGGATGAGTGGATTTCGAAGCCTTATCACCTTAGACACTAATTATATCAATGTGGGGCCTTTTTAAACCGAAACACATTTTCAAATAAAGTAATATTTCTTTACTTTTCCAAAAGTGCCCCTCCTCTCCTCTTATAAAAGGCCCCCACCTCTACCTCATTTCACACACACCTCAAGCCTTTGGCTCGGCCAACCCCTGACCATTTACTCTCTCCACATCCCTATCCTCATCCTAGAGGATTCCCTTTGGGCATAATCCTTTCAAAGGAAGCCTTTAGGCTCAAATCAAAAGGAGTTACACTTTTAAAGGTAATTCATTCTCTCATGTTCATTTGTTTTATTTTGCTTCTCCAACCCCCTAAAATCTTTTTATTTTCTTCCTTTGTAACAACACCAGTATCTTCAATATACTAGGATGTTGTTATAAGATTTATTTGAGCTACACTCTCACACAACTACATCAAATGGTTAAAGAACATACGGTTTCCGTGGATGGCGAAATTCTGCCTCCCGAAACGATGATTGTTCAATACTCATTTAACACCTTCAAAGGTGGCCATTATGATGTCACTATTTTTATATATGATATATAATATGTTTATGTTTTCCTTAATCTTCTGTTTTTTTTCATTTTTGGCATACCTTTATGGTTCCCATTATGGGTAAACACGATATCTTCATTTTAGGAAGTGCGGACTACCGCCCCCTCAAAGTGATTTGATTCGTTAAATACCATATGTGGGACATATAAAGGATGGAACTATGATATTATATATGATATTATACTGTAATTATAATATACCTTTATATCATTATGATTCCATTCTATAAAATACGAAATAGAAATGAAAGTAGCGTTCATGCGTACGTACGGCTTACCATCTCCATGAACGGTGCACTTCATTTCTTACCTCTAAATGATTATGTAATATTATAAATACATGTATGTACTGGATATATATGAAATATATGATATCTAAATCATGAATACCATTCTGTATATAATGAACCTTTGACCAAATTAACAACATGTAAGTTTAAGAAGTCTATTTTTGACTTAAGAACCAAATACCGACAAAATGAACATTATTAACTTAACTGATTACATGATGTTCATAACATGGTATAAAAGGAATAATGAACTTGAAAAAGATTCATAAGCAAGTAGAGATTAACTCAAGTTTATTATTCAGGAGATTAAAGAACGGTCGGGTCAAGTCGGATACGAGGTAAGGGACTTCGTCTCAATCTCCTTTCATTGAGGCATATTTTGTTTTATACACAACTTTCTTTTTTACGGTGTATAAACCCCTTTGACTTTTACGTTTATTCAAAAGGAATCTTTTTTATATGAAGCGTTTACTAAACGACAAAAGGGAATGTTTTTGTCGTACGTATGCGGCGACAACGACTTCTCTGCCGTCGTGACCGTTATTTGAGTTTCGGCTTCCTCTACAAGCCGTACCTTTTTTTAAAAAAATGAAAAAAATAAATACCATGTTTTAATTTGGTATTGAAAATGGGTTTCATAATGTTTTTATTATATCAATGTGTTGTATTGATATCTCGTGATTGAAATGTGGAAATGTTATGTTTCCTTTATGCATGTTTTATGTGATATGATTATGTTATGGTTCTTGGGCATTATTATGAAGACGGGTGGTTCCGTGATAAACTAAGGGAGGGTGAGCCCGTTATAGATCTCCAATGCATTGGGTAACGCGAAGGAGTGAAACGTTAAGGTTTCTCCGAAGAGATTTTAGGGAATATACTGTGATGTGTATTCGAAACGTAACCAAGAGGGTTACTCCCTATGTAAGAATGTTATGAACGCCTCAAGTTACCTTTATGTCTTATGATTTCTATGATTTATTCATGATTTTATGAGGTATGTTAAAGTGCCTATGTTTTATGTGTAAAGTATGATTTCATTCTTATGCATATATGAACTCATGTTTTCTTTCCATGTTTTTTTATAACCCATACTGAGTTTTTATGCTCATCCCAAGTTTTTGAAAAGTTTTTCACAGGTCAAGGGAAAGGTACATGATAAGATGATAGAGTAAAGGATGTGTCATGAAATAATCCATGTTTTATTTTAAATGTGTTCCATTGATGGGAATGAAGAATACTATCTTTATGTAACCACTTTGTTTATATGTGGAATGTAATGCAAGTTTTATGATCTAATTCTCTAAAAATCTAAACCTGAAAAGATCCTCAACGTGAAATCTTGTAATAACTCAAGATTAAGTATGGTTTAAGGCTGGGGCCTTATACAAGCCATCTTCATTGCCACATGTTGAGTTCTTTCTATGAGAAAATATACATCAAAATCTTTTGACCTGTATAAATCTCACATTTTTCACCATAGAGAGAGTGTATCCATATTTTCAGAGTGATGATTACAGCTGCTAACTCAATATCATGAGTGGGATTATTTCTCCCAAAATAATATATCTGTCGTGATTCCTAGGCAATAACTATATCATTATTCAAAAGGACACAACCAAGTCCTTTCTTTGAAGAATCACTATAAATAATAAATCCATCATTCCATGATGGTAGGGTCAAGATAAGAGCATTACCTAATCTTATCTTCAGCTATTAAAAAAATTATTCACTCTATTGTCCAAATAAGTTTAACCCCTTTACGTGTGATATTGGTTAATGGTTAATCCAACCGAAAAAAATTCTGGACGAAACGTCGATAATAACCTTCTAAACCATTAAAACTGCATACCTATGTTATACTCGTTGGTGCTGGCCATTGTTGGATTGCCTTGATCTTTGAAGGATCAATATATATTATATCCTTATAGACAATATGGACAATAATAGAAATATCCTGAAGCTTGAATTCAGAAATTTTAAACGTCCCATTACTTCATTTCTTCTAAGAGTCTTAAGAATAATGAAAAAGTAATTTTCATGATCTTTGTTGATTTTGGAGTATACCATGATATCATCAATAAATACCACTAAAAATTCATCACGATATTCCTTGAAAACTCTATTCATTAGATCCATGAAGACTGACGGTGCATTATTCAATCCGAAATGCATTATTCTAAACTCTTATTGCCCATACTTAGAATGAAATGCTATTTTTAGAATGTCTTCCTTTTCACACACAACTGATGATATTCAGATCGAAGTTCAATCTTTGACAAATATTGATCTCCATAAAGTTGGTCAAATAAATCATCAAAGTGATGCAGCGGATACATGTTCTTTATTGTTATATCATCGATCTCCATGTATTCAATGCACAACCTCAAAGATCCATCTTTCTTCTTAGCCAATATGACATGGGATCCCTATGGAGAAACACTAGGGAGATTAAATGATTTATTACTCAATTCCTCTAGTTGTTTCATTAGTTCCACTAATTCCATTGTGGTAATTCTATAAGGGTTCTTTGATATGATCCATTTACCAAGAATTAAATCAGGTAAAACTCAATTTATCATTCTGGAGGATGTCTTGGTAAATCCTTGGAAACACATCAGCATATTATTGCACAATAGGTATGTCGTCTATTCAAACATTCTTTTCCTCGCCCATTGTTATTTCATTTTCATCCTCCCCAATAATTGAATTTATTAGAACTATTGGGGTGGAACTTGATTAGAATCAGATGATGACGTTTCTACTCTAATTATAAGGTACTCTTTATCATCATTGATAATTATAACATCCTTCTTCTTATAATGAATATTTTCATCATGGTTCAAATTCCAATCCATACAAAGGATTATATCAAATTCAATAATGGGAATGAAGATTGGATCATCAGATAAATATAGTTTTTATTCATTAATGGGGACTAATTCACAAAACATTGTTGAAATGATACATCCCTTATAAGATATTACTGGAAACTCCCAAGTTAAATCAAATTGAAAATATCCAATTATCGTAGAAAACTGGGAAGATATGAAACAATGAAATGATCCAAAATCAAATGAAGTATTGGCTAAACTTGAGGAAACCATTAAATTACCTACTACCACATCTTTTGGATCTTCAACCTCAGAAGTAGTTATCACATAAGCTTGGACTTGATCTCTCGGCCTTTTCGGATGTTTGTTTCCCTTAATCTTAGGAAATTCATTTTCATAATGTCCCATATCTCTAAAATTGTAGCATTAAACATTGGAAGCTTCTTTTTGGCCCTTATAATCACTAGAAATATGGACTTTCTATCCACATTTATAGCATACTCCTTTTCCTTTCAAATATGCACCGAGGTTCTTCCTTCCATAATTATCATAAGCTGGGAATTCAACTCTTCCCCTATTCCTTATTTCCTTATTTTCATTCCAAGAGTGTTTAGAAGATCTTTTCTTCTCTTTCTTTTCTTTAAATTCGTAAGACTTAGAGAATTCATTTTCTCTCTTGATTACATGTGAAACAATATCTTCATACGATGAGAATGATTGTGAGTCTAATGTCCGATAGAGAAATGGTTTTAACCCATCAATGAAATGATCAATCATACTTCTTGTTTTATGTATATAATCAATAACATTCCTTGCTAACCTTGTAAAGTTAGCTTCATCCACTGTGACATTCTCATCCTACTTTTGTCTCAGACTCAAAAATTGCCTTTCTGTATCAGCTCGATGGTCACAAGGAATGTATTTTTCTACGAAAATATCTTTAAACTCCTTCTATTTCATTCTTGATACATCTTTATCCTATTTTATGTTTTGAATTAATGACTACCATAGATCTGCATCTTTAGTGAGGTGATAAACCGCCATGAAAACTTATCCCTTTTGGCACTCCCCAATGCATGAAATATTTTTTCTAAAGAACTTATCCATTGTTCAACTACAAATGGATATATAGACCCACTTAATGATGGTGGTTGTTTCCTCATTAAGTTATCTAACATTGATCCCCCACTTTATAGATCATGGAGCTCTATATGGGTAAGGTTATTATTAATAACATGTGTGAGTTTTCCAAGTATGGTGAAAAACTGATCAGCACCAGCTACATCCCCAAATCCACTATAATTATCTTGAGATGGAGGGAAATAACTACATGGATTACATGCATTGATACGGTTTCCATTCCTTCCACTACACTCCATTTCTAAACAATTGCATAAAATAGATTAGTTTATGAGTCAAAATTCATAATTCAAAACTTGTAAAACACTTAACAAAAATTAAACAATTTTTGGATATAATTCCTAATTATAAAAATGTTTTCTTTCAAGAGTTATATACTCATAAATCCTTCATAATAGTTTTTAATTAAAATGAGAATTAACCTAAGCATATCCCCGAGGAGTGCCGTAACCAAGAGTGCAGCAAGGCCCATTTTCGTGCACCAGTTCCCCTTCAAGTCTATCTCAAAGAAATGTTTTCGGGTCTAACCCCTAGGTACATCTGTGTCAGAGATGCCTCTAACTGTTTGTATGCAGACAGGGATGTATTTTTGGAAAAAACACAAACCTCTACAGCCTGAAAATTCTTGGAACTTTTTCTTTACTAATCATCAAAGTCTATCTTAAGGTAATGTTATCTAATCAGAGTTTTTCTAAATCTAGTTTCTAAGGTTTTTACTAAAATTCCTCTTATAAAAATTGTAATTCCTCGACACTAGTTAACTAGAGTAGGTGCATTATTACATAACATTGGAAGGATATAATTATTCATGTCTTGAAAGACCAATCAGTTTAGTATTATTGGAAAGAAGATACATACATAAGTTCAACATTACAACTTTAAAAGAAATAAAACACTATTTTATTCCATTAGAAACATACAAGCCTCCGAGATTATGCCTAAAAGTCACTCATACATGACTTCTTAATATAGAGTGAAAATGAAACATAAGAAAGAGGTGACCTTAAACACTTTGTAAGGGTAAGCAATACCACATAAGATAACATAAACATTAGGCATGATGAATAATTCAAAACACATTCCTTTACAAATAATAAATATGACAACATTATTGCAGGAATATGAGCTGAGTAAATAAGTCCATAATAAAACATATCCATGGGTATTCTACTAGTCGAATTACCACATAAACCACCATTATTATTTTCATAAAGAGGTAATGCTTAATGCTAGAAATTCTAAAAGATTTTGTCAAGGCCTCGACCAAGACATCTAGAAATTTTTATGGCCTTGACCAAAACCATATATCAAATAGGGAAAGGCTTCAGCAAATTCCACATTTTATTGTCTCACGATACCTACCGATGCACCGAGGAGCTATAGCGGGCTCCACCAGACACATACTATGTCCAATGCATTCCTCATATGAAAAGGTTGAAACATAACATAATCCTTAGTATTAAAACTAGCAAATGAAATGTAAATAAATTAACCATAGACCATGAATAGTATAAAAATAACACACCCACAGTCAAAAATATCACATACCCTTTAATAAAATATGGAATATTTTTGTCCTAATAAATCAACATCAAACAATATTAAAATCGATCAATGGATGTTGACATATATTAAATGAATTTTTTTGAATGAAATACCTCATTATATTTTGAAACCATTTAAGTGTCACATAATTATAGAATAAATAATTTATTTTTAAAATATATTTATTAGTTTATAAGGTATGTTTTGATGATGTTATAATGGAAAAATAGTCTCTCCAACCGTATAAGTTAAAAACATTCTTAACATAATTTTGTCAAAAATGTCATAAAGTACCTTGTTTGATAAATGTTAGAAAGATTACATTCAAAGAATATAAGGTAAAATAATGGTATAAAAGACTTTAACCCACAGTATAGTAAATAGTAAAAATGTTTTGAAATACATTTTTAAGAAAACATGGATGTGGATGATAAAGATTTCCCAGTATATACTAACATAAAAACGATATCGGATAATGAAGAGATTGTAGAATTAACCCTTACATTTTACTTTTCCTTCGTCGATGGGTTTTTAACCTCATATATAATAATTAAAACATTTTTATTAAATTATTCCAGAACTATTTATATAAATATAATATCCTATGTGATCCTCTAATATTTATTTGTTAATAATATTTCATAAGTATCATTGTTTCGGGTGTAAACTGATTCATTTGTTTTTATATGTTTGGTTACGTAAGACTTGTTTGTAATTGATTAGATGTATTTTATTAATGTAAAAAATTATATTATGTACATAAGCATTATTGTTAATCCTAAAATTAAAATTATACTTGAATGATTACGATGGGGAAATGAATCTCATCACGTTCATGGAGACGACAATCCGTACGTAAGCACGAGCGATAATATCATTATATTGATATGAAATCGTATGTAATTGGATGGTATGTCATTTATAAATAATCAAAAACATGTTATATTTATTATTTACCTTAGTTTTAAACATTATTATTCCCATCCAAATAATGATGTGTTTAAATAACATACTACACCACGACGTGGAGACGACAAGCCGTACGTACGCACGTACGGTGAGTTTATCATTCATATGATGGATAGAATAATGAACATCCTTGTATGATTTTTATAATAAAATCACAGTATATATAAGGTAATGGAGTATTTATTTTATAATGGAAACTACAACGAAAGAGGATGTGAAAGAAGAGAAGAACATGAAAGAGGTGATGAAATATTTACATCTTCTTCGGGTTCTTCCATTTGATTTGATAAAAAGGGATCCTTTGGTTAGATTTATGACCAAAGGACGACCTCTAAGATGAAGTGAATAAATTTGGGGGGATATTTAGGATGGGGATATCTGAGCCAAATGACTTTGGAGATGTGTAATTAAGATAAGGGATGTGATCAATTATAAGAGAGGTGAGGGACACTATAGGAAGAGCTTCAACTATTATTTTATATTAATATCAATTTTTATTTTTAATGGCTCCAAAATGAATTATTTATAGGATAAGATGGGGATGCGTCAAAAAAGTCTCAAAAATAGGTTTTAGAAAGGTTTAGGTCACCATATTAACCTTATATTTTAGATTTTACTCTTAGTTAAATAATTTGACATTTACAATGTCTTTTGTATTTTTATATAATATGGTTAATAAACATACTATAAACTGCCATTAAAACCTATAGTGGTTAATTATTAATATATATAACTTTATCTAAGTCCTATGTCCAAACCATAGATTTTTATGACTATTATATCAATTAATAATATAGTATTTGTTTTAAAAGTTCAATTATGTCAATTTTGTAACAATTTTGTCAATGATTTTTTTAATTCCATTGAAACATTATCACTTCAAATAAAATTTATTTAAACAAACCTAACATGTCATATTAACATATAAAATTAGTGTAATTCATCATAAGTCTATGTTAAAATATATTTAGATATTAATAATATAAATTATTTTAATATTTCATTAATAAGGGAATTACTGCATGATCATTCCTTCATAAATAAATTTATTTATTTAGTGTCTAAAAATTATTAATAAAATTCCATTATGTATTAAATATTTTTATATTTTCATATAATATTTACAGTTGAATTTATATTGTGTGTAACCCTATATTAAAAATGGTTTTGTTATTGAACATTGAATTTAACTCTTTTAACTCTACTTTAAATAAAATAACAACAAATGTTCTTATGTAATCTAAGTTGACCAAAGGGGATCATATTTTATACCTAAAGTTGTTTTTGGTCGGATTACACTTATCCAATATAATTAAGACGTGTTTTAGGGTTATTATGATATAACTTTTAAACATAATTACCCTATTTACAATTAACGGTGGTAAATAAAAGTGAAATGTTACTATTCACCAAGAATTATTTTCATCTTATTGAACCAAATTTTATATACTGATATTAACCATGTCTATCGGATTTTTGAAATTCAACTAACAGATGTGGAAAAAAAAAATTTTATACAAATTTTCAAATCCTCATAGGAGGTGGGTAAAAGACGGTAATAAGTTAAATAAAAATTTTATATATCTAAACTAATTAAAAAAATTAATCCAATGATTTAAATTGAACATATATAGGTACTATGTATCTATTTTTACATAATATAAATTTAAATAAAATAAATAATTATTTAAATAAAATTTCAGTTTTAACCAATAATGCAATGTTTTTCACTATTAATAAAAAATTTAATGTTTTCAGAAAAATACTAAATATTCACTCTAAGCTAATTTCAATATTTTGAATTCAAAAATTAATTCCATTTTGAAAAATAAAATTTATAAAATTTCAAAAGTGGGTATTACTCTTTATAAATTCTAGTTTGATTGGTCGCGGTGTGTTAGAATATCAATTTTTCTTACAATGTAAGACATTTAATTATTCAAAGAAAAACAAACTGTGGAAGTATGGGGTGTTACATATATTAAATGTTGTGTCCAACACCAGCTTCATGGGATGAAGTAAGTGAAAGAAATTTGATAAGTCCACAATTGGTATATAAAATGAAATATAATATTCAGTTGATTCAATAACACATGCGAATAGATCAGATTAGGTATAAAATTTGTTCATATATCTAATGGAAGGATATTTCTTTTGAGTTAGGTGATTATGCCTTTCTCAAAGTTCTTCAGTAGAAAACTATGATACATTTTGGTAAGAATGGTATGTTGAGTCGATGGTATTCTCTAAAATATGAAAATATATAGAAATATGGATCTGTTCACTATAGAGTGTCTTTACTATAAATTTTATCCCATGTAAATAATTCTGTTCTCTTTTCAATAATAAAAATGCATTTTCGAGATCCATGTCATATTTTGAGTCTAGAAGTAATTGAATAAGAAGAGAATCATTCATGGAGGAATAACCATTCATGATTCATCACCATAGAGAGAATGTCTTATAGAATATGGAGATTCATTATGTTATGGGTTTTTTTGAAAAAAACATTATTGTTGAATAAAAAACACGGGAATCTAAAAATGCTTTAAGGAAAAAATACCCCCACTTATTTGATATGTGAATTAAATTGTAGGGATTAATTTTACTGAAGGAATATGATTGTAACAACAGAGGTAAGGATTGAATATGTATTATTCATATTAATTAATCAAATAGTAATTAAAATAAAAAATATGTTTAAAAATTTATATCATATAACTAGTTTAATTCATAAACTAAAAAAATGATTTTTTACACCAATTTGATGGGGAACCCATAATAAATATTTCATTGAAACATATATAATATATATTTAATAAAATAGACATCTTATTTGAAATAATTTTGTCAAAATTTAAATTGGGTAAATGTTTTCTATTTTTCTGATATATTTCATATTGTAATGAATAGTGAAAATACTATATTTTAGTAGAAACTGCTTTTATGACTAATATATTTATATTATAAAATTTTTAGTTTATTTTTATTTAAATTACAATTAGATTAACTTTTATCATGTAATATTATTTAGTTAATTGGAATCAGTTTCTTATTGAAAAGGGGTATAAAAATTTTGTGAACTTCTGAACGTTTTACATTAAAAACCAATTTTCTCATTCCATCATCAAGATTATTTTTTTATAATTTTAAAAAAATGATATGTTTCAAATTTGAAAAATGGATTCAATATTTGAAATCAGATGATCAAAATTATTTAAATAGGTCCAATTCATTGTTGACATTATGAATAATAACATCAGAAATATTTTTTTAACTAGGTTAATGGTAAATCGACTTATTAAAGGTACAAATAATATTATAACTAATATAAAATTACCCTAACCATTGGCATAATTTAATTTTTATGAGGTTTTTTTAAACAGGATAATCCATGGTTCTATTTTATGATCACTTCGATCCAAATTGAATAATTTTATGTATTTATACTATTATGTTCAATGAAATGTCATTTTTGTTACAGTTTAGTTATTAACAAGTAATGTATTTTAATATGGGATTATAAAAATGATAGTGTATAATATAAATATTCTTCAAAAATAAAATAATATATCCTATATTAGTGTAATTTATTTATAATTTTTAGGAATAATATTATTAACTTACATTCAAACAGAATGATGATGTGGTAATTTTTTAATTAATGAATAAATACAATTAACGATATTATAAATTTTAACATAAATATAATTTTACATAATCGATTCGATACATGAATTTTATGGATTAATTTTAATTTTTATTGATATTTTCAAATAGCTTTCTTTACTATGTCATGATGTTATGATTTTTATTAAAAAATAACAAAATTAATAGTGTCAAAATTGATACAAATGGTATATTAAAATTTAAATATTTATATTAAATGTTATAAAATTTATAGAAATAAAATATTATGTCAAATAGAATTTCTATTTCAATAAATTTCATAAATGGCTCTTTATTTTATTTTTTTACATGTTATGGTAATTATTTTAAATCATAATGTGTTAATTACTTAATAAAATGTTACGAGTAAAAAAGGTTAAAACTAAACGATATGGATTATAAAATTAATAAAAAATTGTATAATTTTAATTTTATGATTATATTTAGTCCCTTACACATCTTATATTCTAAATAAATAACTTTTTACACATTTAAAATTGATAATTAATTTATATAAATTTAATACTTTGAAGAATTCCATGAGTGCTCATCCCCTCTCTCATAAAAGGTAATTATTTCCAATAATATCTTAAAAAATCAAAATAAAAGTGGTTTTAGCCAGTATCTACCTAAAATCTACCATTTAATTCCTCCACACATTATGTAGTCATTATTTTATGTAAAAACATCCTTAAATGTGTTAAGATGTTAATTAATGGCGACCATTCAAAGAAGAAGTTTCGTTTTTATGTGTTTCTATTTTATTTATTCTTTAATTTCAATAAAATATTATTCATCCATGATAACATAATAATAATATTATCTTCAATATTTTTAGTGTTTTCAGTTTAATATCATCACTTAAATCCATATCCACTTACATCTAATAAGAGAGGAATTAGTTGTTCATGCAAATGTGTAAATTATCCCCTCCATGAATCGATATAATTTTTTTTCATCATAATATCTTATGACTAGTAATATAGATGGAATTATATTTCACTCATGATAATAATTACATAT
Organism: Viscum album; assembly: GCA_963277665.1. Lineage (NCBI taxonomy): Eukaryota > Viridiplantae > Streptophyta > Magnoliopsida > Santalales > Viscaceae > Viscum > Viscum album. The sequence continues at coordinate 493,656,476 of OY728151.1, read as the reverse complement.
TATTCAATATAAGATAATAATATGTCTGTTACATTTTTACGATACATTCACAAAAAATTAATAATGTCATTTGTGAATACTAGTGAACTATCAACCACACGAAGCAATGTGATTCATTTTTATTCCCCACGTCAATTATATAGTATATGTAAGTATATTTTAAATATTAGTGTTATATTAATGTTGTTATTATCATTATACATTGATAAACTAATGCATAATTTATTTTCATAATAATAAAAAAGGTAAATGTTACCCATGCGTACGTACGTTCTACCATCTACATGATTATAATATTGTTCATTTTTCCAAACCATGTATAATGGTATGATTTAAATGTATAATTAATATAAAAAATAATAATAAATTCATCAATAATATTCTAGGTATTATGTATTTATGAAAACATTGAATATTGACGTCATACCAAGTTTATTTTCCACTCAAGTGTCGATTATCGACAAAACGTACTAAATTAACATAAACAATTATCAAATTGATATAAAAATGGTAATAATTTATATAAAATAAATAAAAAGCATGATAAAGGTTCTGAAGAAATGAACTAATTATCCGATGTTTATTATTTTGGAAGATAATGAACAAGCATGATCTATCAGACCAAATGTAAGGGACATTGTCTCAATCTCAGTTAATTTTGGAATATTTTGATGCTATACACCACTTATTTGATAATGTGTTTAATTAACCCCTTGAATTTTAATTTCATTAAAAGGATTTAAAAATGTATATTTCTATACGTATGGATTTAATTACATTATAAGTGATAAAATAATATTATTTTAACTTGTATGGTGCAATGACTTCTCTGTGACCCTAATCATTATATAATATTTTTATTCCTTTGTGACCTGTAATGTTTTTAAAAGAAAACAAAATTCCTTATTAATTTATTTTATTTTTCTATTTAATTTTTTTTCGAAAATTGAATCATTATTTAAATATATTAAATAATACATTATAATTGAAAATGAAATTTTATGAGTAATATGATTAAAATTGCAATATTATTTTTGATACGAATATATAATGATACATGATTATTTTATGAGTGGTTCTGTGATAATCCAATGATTGGTGGTATTGTGATGAACTATGGAAGGATGGTTATGTTATATCCTCTATTGCATTGGATTTTGAATTTGCTCGTATGGATATTATATTTATAAGAGTGACACGTACGAAATTCAAATTATTGGTTATTCCGTTGGAGTACGATTATGTACCAATTTACCTTTTAATTTTATATGTGGATTCATTGGTTTTATAGTAGTTGTTTGATAAAATTTATTGTAATGATCTAATAAACAAAGGAATGTTTTAAAACATATTAATGGGAATTTGTATTATAATATGATAAAGTATCCATGGGTTGTAATATCTTCACAAGACTAATTGTTTTCCTTCGTCGTGTTTCCCATACATAGACTTTTATGCTGATCCCATGTTTTGAATTTTTTTTCATAGGAATCACGGAATAATAGACTCAAGGATGGGATAAAGGAAACATTATAATGAATAAACATGAAAAGAGTCCATGTTTAAATTTATAGGTTTTTATTTCAAGAAATAAATGGATATAGTTTTAAGTGAACATATTATATTTCTATGGGTTTTTCATGTATGATTTAGGGCTTAATTATAAAAATATATAAAATTATAAACATCCTCAATTATAAATAATGAAAAATTGTTTACATAAATTAATATTATATAATGTTTAAGACTAGGTCCTTATAACTACAGATTTCATGTACGTAAATGTGGAATACCTCATCCACAAATTTATTTGATATTTTTTCATTTTATATTGACAGGTATGAAAATAATAGTATATTGGGAGAATATATATGATATATAGTGTTTAAAAATTATTTTTTTAAAGTTGAGTTTTTATTTTACTTTCACTTGTTGTATCTATAGAAAAAAACATTGTTCTTGAGTATATATGACATACTGTCTCTATATACAATGTAATGATTTTTTTTACCTCTCAATTATAGATTTCCATAAATAAATATATAATAAATTTATAAGATATTTATATCATGATATAAATTTTGAGTTTATTGAACCATAAATAATGTACACGGAAAAAAACTACCGAACTAATTCATTCATTGATGAAAATGTATTTACAACTCGAAAGAGTGATTTTAATATAGATTTTATAATAAAATTATGAATAATGGTTATAACTAAATAATATAAGATATAATATATATTTTATTATTGTTATGGAATATGTATATATATATATATAATAAATCTATATTAATTATATAGGCATACGGAAAATATACACAATAATGTAGACATTAGGTAACTGAATTTTGTTTCACATTAATTTATATTATTAACATGGCTTATTAGCGACATGTTTATTTAATTCAATGTATGTGAATCCCATTAATTAATTTTATGGATTTATAAAAGATTTATTCTGGAAATTTTCATATTCATATATGTTTATTTTCTTTAAATATATTATTATTTCAAAAATACAATTACGGATAGAAAAATGGGATAGAAAAAACTGTTTTAGTATACAAGGTGTGAATGGAATTTTATGTAACCATGTACACTTTATTCACTTATGAGTCCAATATTAATTTAAAAGGATCCATTAAATGAAATTTGTTTCATTAATATTTATTTAATGAGTTTAAAATAACAATTTTCAGTATAGATAAGATATTTTCATCAATAAATATGCTATTTGGCATTCTAAAGTAGTTATACATCTATGAATAATTCTTTCACTGTTTTTGGATCCATAAATTTTTCAATGGATACAATTAGGGGTGAATTATAGTTTAAAAAAAATGAACCTAACAAATTATATAATATCTATTTTATTATAAAATTACTGGACCTAAAGAAAATATGATTACTAGAGTATTATTATCAATATTAGGAACTATCCAATTAAATCATATTATGATTGGTTGGTATCATAGATAAACAAATAATATATTTGTTTAAATGAAAAACTATAAATAATAACTTTCTAAATACATGCATAGGCTAAAATATAGATATTGTTAAAACAATTAATATAATATATAAAAAAATTAACAAAAATGTCTAGATATATTTAATTATTTCACTCGTTATCCTTAAGAGTAATGTTATTAATAGTCACAGACTAATGGTATCAATAGTTTTATAATTATTATAATATTTTTGATTCTTTATAAAGAAACCCTAGTTTACGATGGTCACAATATGACATGTGTTCTTATCCATTGAAGTCCTCTACATGATGATCAGAGTCTATCTTCCTAGTTGCAGAAGCCCTCTATCGAATGGACTAGATTCATCATCATCATATCCTTAGAAACCCTTGATCTATCCAATTATCTAACAAATGATTATAAAGAATATAGTTATAATTTAATTATAATATACAAATGGATTATTTAGAACTCCAACTCTCTGACGTGTTTCAAGTATATTTAAATAATAAGTTCATAATAATAAAATATTAAAAAAATCATATTATGAAATCAAACACATATAACACTTCAACTGACTAGTTATTTTTAATTGAAGCTCCAATATTCAGATTCCAAATGTAGTTTCATTTCCCTCAAATGTATCTCAATTAAAATCTTTAAAATTAATGAATCTACATCCAAATTTTTTTATTACCATTAAAATGAAATTTTTTATTCCTTATGATTAATAAAATTATAATCATTTTGATTGTAACGATTTGACAGTCCAATGGATTTCATAATATAAATTGAAATCATAAATTATATAAGACTTTTGTCTAATCAATATGTACTAGGTTTAGTTCAATGGTCATGTGTTTTTTCAGTAAGGCAAAATTCCAACCACTCATTAAACTAGTATTTTGTTTTATGTATTGGAGTCACAATAATTTTGATGGGTTGGAATTAATTAATATATTTTTACATTAATTTTCATTATAATTATTTCAATGTTAGGAATAATTTAATGATTTCTCCAAAAATAACATAAAACATAGGGAAATAAATACTTACTAAACCTAGTTTTTATTGGGGGATTTTTATTCAAAAAACTAATGTAATAGAAATGTAAGATGTAATATGTTTTACTCAAAAATATACCTCATTTTCAAAATCAAAAAACATGATACCTAAATGAATATAATATCATTGAAATACATATATCCATTTATCCTTTTATAATCATTATTGATATAATTTATAACACCTTAGAGTTTATAAATCCTTTATGATATGATGAATAATTTTTGTACTTTTAGATATCAACATTAATTAAAATTATCAAATAATATTTCTACCCCTTATTGAATTATCACCTCTAAAAATATCTCCTATAATTTATCCATTTTTTACTCCATTTGAAATATCTAATCCATATTTTGTAAATTTATCAGCACCATCTCCCATTTTAGGATTTTATAAAATTAATAGTGAATATATTTAACATGAAATGATTGTATGATATAAAATACAAAAATATTTTTGATGTGAAATAACTAATAATACAAGAAGAAAATGAAATAAAATATTCCTAACAGTCATTGTAAAATAGAAAAATTCTAATGTATTGGGTGAAAATTAATTCCAATTTGAAAACCATTCAAATGATTAAATATATATATATATCAATAGATCAAAGTTATTGTGTTCATTATTTCATCATTAATTTATTGATAATCATATTAATCTTTTTGAACAATTTTTCATCCTTCTATGATTTTAACAATAAAGATTTGAGATTCATGATTTGATATTCTATTACATTCATCATACTAACAACTAACTTGAGTCCCTCAATTTATTAATAAATGTTATTTTTTGCATCCATGATAAGGAAAAATTATTCATCACACAACCTTATAATAATATTATCCAGCACCCAATTGTAAACCATTTCTGTAATACATTCACTTTTTCATCTTGTTCATGTTTTGTGTCTTTAAACTCTTGAATGAACCTAGAAAAAGATTATATATTTTTAGAAATAATATCAATGGAATCGTCCATTTAGTGAGCATGTTTTCTTAATTCAAAAAAATAATTATCCTGACCACTAATTTAATTTTCCTATATATTTGACCACATTACCAATTGATTATATGATCATTTATGAGTCTTATAAATTTCACAAATTGTTTTCAAATCATTATAAATACAGGTAACAAATTCTGGGAGTATATTCACATAATATAATTCCACATTAATTATATATTGAATATGTTTATACCTAACCAATTTAAAGGGATAATTTGTAATGGAATGACATGTTTTTCAGATGATTTGGATGACAATATAAAAACCATTATATAAAATAGTAGTTTCTATATCTGATGAACCAGGAGATCCTTTTGGAGGTTTTCTTCTTTTATATTCAGCATCATATTTTGATACATCTGCATATTTATTTATCCAATTAATATAAAATTTATTTTTTATGTAAATTCCTATGACATCAACATTATTATTTATTTAGGCACATTTAGAAACGATTGTATGCATTTCTTGGTACTATTATTCATCTTACATTGAGGAATATTTTTATTCCCATTTTGAGGAAACCATTATATTTTTGAAGATTATGAATTTTCTCTTAGACCCCTCAATGTAATTACTATTAACAGACTGTTAAGATAATATATTTAATCATCATATTGATTTATATTTTTTCCTTTATATTGTATATTCTTCAATTTCATCATCATCTTCAAATTCTTATTCATGTTTTTCAAACTTATCCACTTATTATTATTATTTTTTAATGATTACCCTTTTTATTAGGTAGTTCTAAGAGAAAAATTTCTAGCAATTTTAATATCTAATTGATTTTCTCTAGGAATAACTTCTAGAAATTTATCCATAACAAATAATATTATTTCATAAAAAAAATTTATTCCCATTTCAATTACCATCAATATAGTGAATAGATGATGATTCTTCAAAATAAAGACCTAATTTAGGATGGATCTGATCGATAAGAGGAAATGGATTTATTGGATTTTTAAAAATACATTCAATAAAATTAAACAAAATTTAAGAAATTTATACCTCATATAATAAATTATTAAGTTTACTTTCCTTATATATACTCTAAAACTCTTATTAAAATATAATTTCTGAAGAAAATTCCTCAATTATATCAATTCTATAGTATGGATCTCTTGTTTTATTTTGAACATTACTTTCCACCATCGTTTTTTAGTCATCATTAGAAATTTCCATTTCATTTATTTGATTATTTGGTGATGAATAATCATCCCTTTTTATTTGGATCAAGTTCAATCCTTTTAAGGTTGTGATTCTAACAGTCTTCCATCAATATTTCCATTAATATAATTTTACATTGAATAAATGAATATCTTCATTATTGAGATAGTTTCTTCAATCATTTAATATATATTTTAACTCATTAGATATGTTTTATTTTCATCTTTGAAAAGTATTGTATCATACCTATGTAAATAATTTATTATATATGGTAACATAGTGATATTTGACTTCATCGATGAACTATTGTTTTTTCACTATAATGAAGGAAAAAATAACGAGGTTAATTTTATTCATATTTATCAAAAATTAAAAAAAATATATCCAATACCATTAGGGTGTCCCCATAACATTTCCAATGAATTTTATAACATTTTATGCATAACATTAAAACAAAAGAAAATTTTAAAGATGAAAAAAAATTTATCTCTTTCATAACATTGAATCAAAAAATCTACTACCGTGGTTCCAAACAAATATCCAGGACTATCCTTTTAACATCCCATAAAAATGAAGAATAATATATTTTCATACTTATTATTATTTATGAATTAAATATTAATTTAACATTAAAAGGTTTTCTATGTTCGATAGCGTACCAGTACGCAACAATGGGTTTCTTTGAAATCATACATTGCACACTAATAAAATAATATTATTATTTTAAATGGAAGTTAACTCATAGAAGTTGTGTTGGGGGCAATGAACAAAACTAACTACAATATTATTATACATTTTTGTTAAATGTATTTACATTTATCCAATAAATGTTAAAGGCTTAAAATGTGAATGAATCTAATTTTAAGCATAATTTAAATTAAAAGGACGATTTATCACATTTTAATGGTGAACCCTCCTTAAATCTAATTTTGGATACTTTAATACCTTCTATATTACCAAATAAAATCCTTATTTATAATGGTAACATCAAAATTTATATTTTTTAAATTTTTGGAATTTTTCCGATAAAGTTCATTTTTTAATGAATAGTGAAAATATTGTATTTTATTTCAAAACTGTGTTTTAATATAATTTATTAATATGGTTGTATTATAATTATAATTGGTTTTAAAGTGTAATTAGAATATATTTTACAATTAAATATAATTTTTTTCATTAGAATTAATTTCATATGGAAATTGGACATAAACAAGTGTCAATCTTTTAATAGTTATTGTTTCTTAAAAACACGCTATTTGTTTTAACAAACGAAATTAAATTTAAAATTAATTAATGAAAATATTATTTTTTCAATTTGGAAAAATGAAAATAATTTTTGAATTTGGAATATCAAATATAGATTAGTCTGAATTTTTGGTATTTTTCTGAAAAACATCAATTTTTGATGAATAGTGAAACCACGCAGTGATAGTTAAAAAAACTGACTTTTTCATTTAAATGAAATTTTAAAACTTATGTGAATTGAATTTCAAAAATCTGACATTTAGGGTTGTTATCAAGAATTAAAATGTGGTTCATTAAGATGGAAATATTTTTTGGTGAATAATAACTTTTGACTTTTATTTACCGCACTTAAAGGTAAATAATGTAATTCAAGGTTAAAAGAATATTATAATAATTCAAAATTACCTTAACACTTGTCCAAACCTTATTGGATGTGTACTAGCTGACACTTGGCATCCTTGGGTCGATTTTGGGACACCATGGAGCCACTTATGAAAGATAATGTCACTTTAGATTAATTAATTTATTGTAATGACAAAATTGACATTAACAAAAATCATTTAGTAATTAATTTTTATATGTTATAATATAAATTATCTTTTCAACTATAAATATTAATTGGAAATCTAAAACGATTTCCTATATCATGGTTTTTTTATAATTTTTAGACATCAAATAAATTAAATTATTTATGACACAATAATGATACAGTATTTACCTCATTAATAAATTATTTAAATAAATAAGATTATAATGATTAAAATATTATCCAAAACATATCGAATTCTTATTAGATTATTTTATTTGGAATATGAGTAATCTTATCTCCAACCTTAATGATTTTTGTAATTTTAGAAACTGAAAATAATTATATAATAAAATAATAGTTTCGCGCTTTCCTAAAAGGCCCCTCCTCTCCCTTATAAAAGGAGACCATTTCAATCCAATTCCTCACACCTCTCAATACATTTGTGTAACATCACAATTAAATGAAGAATAAGATATTTTTATACTTATTAATATTTGTGAATTAATATTAATTTTACTTTAAAAGTGTTGTTGTGTTTGATAGCGTACCCGATACGCAGCAACGAGTTTCTTTGGAATCTTACGATGCACAGTAATAATATAATATTATTATTTTAAATGGTACTTAACTCCTAGACGTTGTATTGGCGGGAATGAATGAAACTAACTACAATATGATTATACATGATTGATAAATGTATTTACAATTATCCAATAAAAAGTTAGAGGCTTAAAATATGAATGAATCTAATTTTAAGCATAATTTACATTAAAATGCCGATTTACCGCCTTTTAATAGTGAACCCTCTTTAAATATAGTTTTGGTCACTTTAATACATTCTAATTGACCAAATATAATATTTCTTTATAATGGGGACATCAAATTTTACTTTGGGTAATTTTTTGGTATTTTTCTGATAAAGTTGATTTTTTAATGAATAGTGAAAAATACTGTCTTTTAATTCAAAAGTGGATTTTAATCTAATATATTTATATGGATATATTATCTTTTTATTTGGTTTTAAAGTTAAATTGAAATATATTTTTACCATTTAATCCAATGTGGGTCATTGGAATTAATTTCACATTGAAATGGGACATAATCAAGTACCAATCTTTTGATAGTTATTGTTTATTAAAAATACACTATTTGTTTTTGATAACGGAAATTAATTTTAAAATTAATTAATTCTACTACTATGTTTTGAATTTTTCAAAATAGACATCATTTATGAATTTGTAATATCAAATATATCATTGGCCGAATTTTTTGTATTTTTCTGAAAAACCTCAATTTTTGATGAATAGTGACACCACCTAGTGGTAGTTAAAAAAAACCGAGTTTTTCATTTAAATGAAATTTTACCACTTCTATGAATTTAATTTCAAAAATCTGACATACATGTTTGGTATCAAGAAGTAAAATGTTGTTCATTAAGATGAAAATAATTTTTTGTGAATAGTAACTTTTGACTTTTATTTACCGTGGTTGAAGGTAAATAAGGCGATTCAAGGTAAAAAGAATATTATTATAATTCATAATTACCTAAACACTTGTACTAACCTTATTGGTTGAGTAATTAACGACCATGGGCAGATTTGGGTCTATTTTGGGACCCCTTTGATGTAAGAACCCTGTTTTTGCTACGAAAGACTTTGGAATATTCTTGATGATATTCCAGAGCATAGTCTTCAGATGGCGTGCGATTCCGAGCCCCGTAGTGGCCGGAATTAAATTTTCAGTGCGTTCACACTAGAAACGGTAAATAAATGGGATAACTCCCGGATCAGAGATCCGAGTGTACGGATGGGTCCGGAATGGGGTGTTTACCCTAGGAACGACATAAAACTTGTCACCGCGGGATGTTTGGACCCCTCGCCCGCTTCTGGAATGTTAAACGGATTAATTAATTAATTAATTAGTTTAATGGAGAAACTCTAGTATCTATTAAACGGTGGTTCGGTTTGGAAAACCGATGGCACCGTTGAGTTTGGAGGGTGTCGTTTACCCGAGGAGAGGTATATGTTTCGCGGGCGCGGGCCGTTTGTGAAAATTGGCCCCAGGGGCGTTTTCGTAACTTGGCGGCCTCAGGCGCTAAGTTTAGTAACTTTTGAAAGGGGTCTCGAAATAATATTCTGAGACCGCCGTTGCGCTCAGAGCATGGTTCTTAGCCTAGGGGAGGAAAAATCCCAACCCCGTCGGGAGTTCGGGTTCGGGGCTGTCGGGCGGGCGTTTAAGTGATTTGTACTTAAACACCCCCTCTTCTTCTTCCTCTTCTCCCTCAAACCCTCCTCCCCCTCCTTCACCTCTGGCGAGGTGAGCTCCGGCGAGGCGACTCCGGCATGGTGCGGTGGTGCCGGCGGATTGCGCGGGAATCGTCGGGCGAAGCCCCACGAGGTAGGGTTACGTTTTTGAGCTTTAATTCCCAAACCCCCCTTTTCACCCCAATTTTAGCGTCGATTTGTTATTTTCTCTTCGATCAAATCCCATGAATGCGTAGTAGAGTAAATTCCCTATCCAACGCATCTTTCGGATTCAAATTCCGACCTCCGTGGCATCCACAATGATCCGCCGAACTTTGCGGGTTTTCGGGTTCCGGCGAGTTCGAGCGGCGGCGCGGCTCTGCGGAGGAGGCGGCACGCAGGGCGGCGCGGTGCGGAGCAGGGCAGAGGCGGTCTACCGGGGCTTCAGAGGCGGCAGCGGCGCTTCCGGGAGGCGCTGGCGGCCTTCGGCGGCGGGTGAGGGCGCCGGCTGTGGGAGCCGGCGAGAGGAGGGCTGGGGTCGCGCTGTGCGACCCCGCGGCTGGGCAGAGACCCGCGCGACGCGGGTCTCCGCGTCGAAAGGCCGACCGGCCTGTCGGCCGGTCGGTGGAAGAACCGCCCGCGCGGCATAGGCGGTGTGACCTGCGAGAGGAGGCTGGGCCGCAGTCCCGGCGGGCCGACTGGAGCGGGCCGGCTCGAGCTGGGCGGACCGGCCGGACGGGGCCGGTCCGGCCGAAGAGGGTCCCCCTCTTCCTTTTAAACCTTCGGACGCCCGTATTTCGGGCTACGAGCATCCGTTTTGCGCACTGTCTGCGGAATCGAAGTGCTTGCATCAAGACGAAGATTTTGAGATGGTTTAGGGAATTTTTAGTTCCCGAAACGAGGGGCCTCAGAGGTGCGACACGTCCTTAAGTGGACGAGCGCTTTTCCCGGGATTCTTGTTTTGGACGGCGCGGATGCGTCCGACATCCGTTTTGAGCGCCGTCAGCGGCGTTGTGACCCTGGCACTGATTCGGAGGTTTCCAGTGCAGTTCCAGGCGTTGAGGCTGGAGTTGAGAAGTGGGCCCCACGGCCCGTCTTTTGTGTTGCGTGCATCTTTTAGTGACGTTTTCCTCGGACATCCGTTCAGGGCGTGCGAGCAGTCGATGTTGGGTGTTTTTCTGAGGGGATTGCAATGGTGAAATCTGCCCGCTCAAATTCGGTATGATGGTGCGGGGCCCACGAGGGCGGTTTGGGGCGTCGACGGTGATTTTCTATCTTGATCACCGGGTGACAATTTTGGACAAGTGCGTACTTCGTCTTGTGTGATTTTTTGAGAGGATCACAATAGTGTGATCCATTCATGGAGTTTCGGGACCGGGTTGCGGGTCTCACGTGGCACCGCTCGTGTGCGGTGCGTCGGGATGCATCTTTTCTCCGGATATCCTTTGCACTCAAGTGAGTAGTGCTATCGACGTGTTTTTACGAGAGCATCGTGATGGCGCAATCCGCCCGACTTCTTTCAGAGACGTGGTGTGGGTCCCACCCAACCCGGCTACGGTGAATAGTGCACTTTTCACCGGGTGTCTGTTTTGGGCGATTGAGTACAGAATCCCGGGTGTTTTTCCGAGGGGATCGCAGTGGCGTGATCCGCTGGTTCAATTTCGGGATCTTGGGGTGGGACCCACACTGGTTTGGTCACAGTGAATAGTACCTTTTCCACCTATTGACCGTTCGGGCGAGTAAGTAGTCTATCTCGCGTGTTTTTTCCGCAAGGATTACAACGGAGTAATCTGTTCCGGCGAGCGGAGCCTTTTACGCGATCTTATTTAATGTGGAAGCCTGGAAGGTGCTCTAGTGGCGGTCCTTCTACCGTGTCCGTAGAGGACCCTTGGCGTGTGAACGCGTGCACTCCTGGGAGAGTGATGTTGGTGTTTAAAGAGATGTGGTTGGCCATGACTGGGCCTTTGAGGTAGAGTTGTTACATCCCGACTTCGCGTTGACTCTGGGTGTCGTGTGCACGATAGCCTTTGGGCTGAGACGAGGTATACTCTGGGAGTATACGGGAGAGCTTAGAGACACGTGTGGTTTGTACCTGATTTGTTCGTACGCTTGGTTGGGGTTGACTTGGGGCCACACGTCATGTGGGCCCCAAGTGTGTGTCGGGTTCTGCTTTGCGTACTTCGACCCCTCGCGACGAAGAGGGTCCCTCTGTGTGTTTGTTTGACCAGTAGGGTGGAGTTTTTCTCCTGGCTCTGTTCTCGTTGGTTGACCAACAGGGTTGAGTGGTCTCCCCCTGGTTTCGTTCTCGATGGATTGGCCGGTAGCGATGCTAGTGACACCCAGTGCTGGAGCAGACGCCGCCCCTCCTTTGGGTGAGTTGTTCTGGAGTTGGGAGGTTGGGCGATACCCACTCCGTGTTCGGTTGGCCCGTGTTGTGCCCTCCGGTGGAGAGGGCTAGAGAAGTTTTGAGCTCTGCCCTCCAGCTGGACTGAGCAGTGGGTTACTCATCGACTTTTAGGGTCTACCCTCGAGCAGAGACTGGGCAGTGGGTCACTCGACGCTACTAGGGTCTACCCTCCACCAGAGACTGGGCAGTGGGTCACCCGACGACCTCTTAGGGTCTACCCTCCAGCAGAGACTGGGTAGTGGGTCACCCGACGACCTCTTAGGGTCTACCCTCCAGCAGATACTGGACAGTGGGTCACCCGACGACCTCTTAGGGTCTACCCTCTAGCAGGGCTAGGTAGTGGGTCGCCTGTCGTCTAGTTCCAGGTCTACCCTCTAGCACAGCTGGGCAGTGGGTCGCCTGTCGACTTATTCCAGGTCTACCCTCCAGTGGGGTTGGGCAGTGGGTCGCCTGATGATGTATTAGGGTTTACCCTTCAGCAGGGCTGGGAAGTGGGTCATCCGATATCTGATTATGGTCTACCCTCCAGCGGGGCTGGGTAGTGGGTCACAGACTGATGTATTAGGGTTTACCCTTTAGCAGGGCTGGGTAGTGGGTCACCTGATATTTGGTTATGAATTACCCTCCAGCGGGGCTAGGCAGTGGGACACCTGTTAGCATTCCAGGCTCAGTCCTTCGACTAGGCTAGTCTGTGGATTACCTCAGTGATTATTGGATCAGGACCCTTGGTTGTACGTGTCGGTGATGTAACGTCTTAACTTTGGGAAGACCTCTCGACCGTAGGGTAGTGATGAGGTGTGGTTTGACTTTTCTAGAACTCTCAAGTACGAGGGATGGTTTCCCCACCGAGACGTGTTCTTGCGACGCGATATAAAACCGTACAGGCGAGTCAGTGCCGCCCAAAGCAGATATTACCAAGGTGCGGTGACTGAGCCCCTTGGCTTGCGGTTCAGGGAAGACGTGCGGGTTGCTGGGCGACGATGATGGGTTATGTCTGGGATTGTTGGCTACTTGTCTTCTTGGGCTAAGCTACGGGACGAAGATCCCCATACAACGTTGTTCGGGCTTCTTGTTTGAGCATATGGACATGTATATACCTTGTTTCTGGTACCCACTTCTTGGGTTTAGTTACTCTCTTTCTAGGTGAGGCGAAGATGCATGGGGTATGCCACGTGCTTTCCATGTCTAGCTTCTCATGGTTGGACGAGTCTACCTTCTTTTCTCTTGTTGGGTTGAGCTGGACTCTTTACTTCACTTCCAGTTGTACTCCTCTAATTTTTTGTTTGCTCTACCGCTCACCCTTCAGTACCTCCTTTGTTGCTCCCTCGAGCCTTCGGGGTATCCTACTGAGTATTTTTATACTCACCCCTTCTTGGGCTTTTCCCGCACTTGGTGTGCCCTTGCAGACGACGGACAGGTGGAGCATGACTTCAGTGGAGCGTATTAGCTTGGGAGCTTGGACCGCGTGCGGTGGTCGCGGCTGGGTTCTAGGTGGGAGACCCGTCAGTTGTTTCTTTTGTTTACCTGTTGCATGGTTGTGGAACTTTTCGGTTGGGCGCGTGTTTTTCCACTTTTATTTACAGTTTTTACTTTGTACTTGTAGAGGTCGATGCACATCTGTGGGTTATATATAGCACTTGCCTTTACTTTTGTTTTTACTCTGCACTCTTGCATTGAGTGTGCTGCGTGTGGGTGTGTACAGGTACTTAGGAAAAGGCCTCCCCGAGTTGTTGTGCCTTCGGCGCTGGTCGCCAGCCCCTGGCCTATGGAGGTGGGCTTGGGGTAGTTGCGGATCGAGCCTGGGTAGGGTCGGGTCGTGACAAAGTGGTATCAGAGCTGGTTCATTCCTTTGGGTGTTGTGCGGATGTCCCTAAAAGAGGAATTGGTTGGGATATAGGGCAACAGTGTTAACGTGTCTCGAGAGCGTCTCTCAGGCCAGGGAGTCCAGTGATGGTGCGGCGGCTGACGTATCTATTCACCAGGACTTTGATAACCCGCTTGTCGACTCGGCATGCTGAGACACTTGTTTCAGGGGAATTTTTTTCTGCATCACATAGGACTGAGTCTTGACTGTCCTTCTTGAGTCATCTCCCCATCGTTGTTGTTGTGGTATATACATATATGCTCATATGACCGCGTCACTCCTTAATAATATTCAGGATGTCTCCGCGAAGACAGCCATCCAAGATACCAGCTTGGGTATGTGACGACGACCCTGTGAGCTATGAGGCCACAGTCTAGGACCCATCATGTGAGCCCCTTTCTCCGGGTGGGCCAGTAGAAGCACCCCCATCTGTTGAGCAGCAGACCGTTTCAGCCAGAGCAGGCTGAGTTTGAGCGCTGGTTGAGCGCGCTCTGTGAGTTCTAGTGGCAGGGACCACTGAGATTCAGTGGTGAGCCAGACCCTCAGGCAGTGGAGGCTTGGCTCGAGACAGTGGTTCGCCTTTTCAGGCTTGGGCAGATGCGGAAAGATTAGGGATTGGCCTTGGCAGCCAGCCTTTTTCATGGAACAGCATGGCATTGGTAGAGTCTGGTGACTCAGTTTCTTGACGAGTCGTCGCTTTCGTTGGACGACTTTCAGTTGTTGCTCCGTGAGAAGTTTTTCCTCTCTTGCTTGAGCTCCATTCGGATTTAAGAGCTCCTGCAGTTTCAGCAGCGAGGGATGACGGTGGCCGAGTACGCGGCTAGTTTTGTAGACCGTGCACGCTTTTACTCGGACTTGGTCTGTGACGACGACATCCGAGCATGGAAGTTTGAGCAGAGTCTCCCCCGAGAGATTCGTGCTGTTATAGTACCCTTGGGCATTTCCACATATGCTGGGGTGCTAGATCAGGCACTGGTGACAGAGGGCTTCCTGTCATGTTTTGCGGTTGGTAGTGGTAGTGGGCGTGACGGAGCCGGGATGTCTACCGTAGCTAGCAGGCGCCGGAGGATAGGACCTCGATGTAGGAGCCATTCCCACTGCCGGTTTCGGAGACGTGTTCGTATACCACTATGGCGAAAAGGCGCAATGCCTCAGGCGAGGATTCCCTTCCATGAGTGGATCCCGGGCCGTGGTCGTACACCAAAGTGGCGCCGGAGGGCACCAGGGTAGCCCAGAGAGCGTCGGTGCTATGCTTGTGACGGAAGATGTCACTTGGCATGAGACTGCCCGACCCGAGTTGCTGAGAGCTTCGGGCAGGCAGCAGGTGCACCACCATAGTAGTGGAAGCTCCGTGATCGGAGTAGTGCCCAGAGAGGTGGTGCTAGCAGAGGAGTGGGAGGAGCTGGAGGTGGGGGACGACATTACGAGATCTCCCCGTCACCACTAGGCGGTCCACGACAGGCTCTGGGAGCTAACGGTTGGGACCGCGGGTAGCCGCGAGCTTTTAATGTCTACGATCCTGTAGAGCACGGGATGGTGAGAGGTTCCCCTTGCGACTCTTCTACTTCTTGCAGTGGAATTGATAGGCTCTGCGTGTGAAAGACGTTTCTCCCTACTCCTTGTTTGAGGTGTTACCAGGGTGACGCAGGGCGTCGGGTGTAACCCTGTGTTGGTAAGGTAAAAGGCGTGAGACCTTTTTCCATTAGTCGATGGTGTTGGCTCCTTCCCCTGTTGAGCGTGTAAGAGAGCATCGACTGTGGAGTCTTGTGTGACCAGATATCCTTGGGTGTTTCACCATATGGATATTCAGAAGGAGGGAATCACCGGGCCTTGTTTTAGGAGAGGGTGGTGATTCTAGTCGCGGCGTGCGACGTAGAGGTTTGACCGGGGAGGTGAGATACCCCCGAGGGCCTTCGGGCCGTTTGAGACCGTGCAAAGGGATGGCGAGGTACCCTACCGCCTTGCCCTAACCCCAACGTCAGGAGTGGGTGCACGACATCGGCAAGGGCTGACCTCGCGTGAACAGATCAATCCTTTGGTTTGTGTGCTGTGGCACAGAGCTGTGCGTGGGTTCATCTGGGTATGGGAAAGCCATGTGTGGGCTTAGTACCCCGTGTTGCTCCCTAGTTTTGCTTTTCGAGGACGAAAAGCTTGAAGGAGGGAATGATGTAAGAAATCGGTTTTTGCTACGAAAGACATTGGAATATTCTTGATGATATTTCATAGAAGTGCCTTCAGACGACGTGCGATTCTGAGCCCCGGAGTGGCCAGAATTAAATTTTTAGTGCGTTCACACTGGAAAAGCTAAATAAATGGGCTAACTCCTAAACGGAGTTCTGTATCAGAGATCCGAGCATACGGATGGGTCCGGAATTGGTTGTTTACCCTAGGAACGACATAAAACTTGTAGACGCGGGATGTTTGGATCCCTCGCTCGCTTCTGGAACGTTAAACGGATTAATTAATTAATTAATTAATTCGTTTAATGGCGAAACACTAGTATCTATTATACAGTGGCTCGGATTGGAAAACTGAGGGCACCGTTGAGTTCGGAGCGTGTCGTTTACCATAGGAGGGGTATAAGTTTCGCGGGCGCGAGCCGTTTGTGAAAAATGGCCCCAGGGGCGTTTTCGTAATTTGGCGACCTCGGGCGCTAAGTTTAGTAACTTTTTAAACGGGTCTCGAAATAAAATTCCGAAACCGCCGTTGCGCTCAGAGCGTGGTTCTTAGCCTAGGGGAGGCTAAATCCCAACCCCGTCGGGAGTTCGGGTTCAGGGCTGTCGGGCGGGCGTTTAAGTGATTTGTACTTAAACACCCCCCATTCTTCTTCTTCCTCTTCTCCCTCAAACCCTCCTCCCCCTCCTTCACCTCCAGCGAGGCGAGCTCCAGCGAGGCGAGCTCCGGTGAGGCGACTCCGAAAAGGTGCGGTGGTGCCGGCGGATCGTGCGGGAAGCGTCGGGCGAAGCCCCACGTGGTAGGGTTATGTTTTTGAGATTTAATTCCCGAACCCCCCTTTGAACCCCAATTTAAGCGTTGATTTGTTGTTTTCTCTTTTATCAAATCCCATGAATTCGTAGTAGAGTAAATTCCCTATCCAACGCATCTTTCGGATTCAAATTCTGACCTCCGTGGCATCCGCAATGATCCGCCGAACTTTGCGGGTTTTCGGGTTCCGGCGAGTTCGAGCGGCGACACGGCTCGGCGGAGGAGGTGGCACGCAGGGCGGCGCGGTGCGGAGCAGGGCGGAGGCGGTCTGCCGGGGCTTTGGAGGCGGAGGCGGAGCTTCCGAGAGGCGGCGGCGGCTGAGGGCGCCTGCTGCGGGAGCCGGCGAGAGGAGGGCCGAGGTCGCGCTGTGCGACCCCACAGCTGGGCAGAGACCCGCGCGACGCGGTTCTCCGCGTGGAAAGGCCGACAGGCCTATCGGTGGAAGAACCGCCCGCGCGGCACGGGCTGTGTGACCTGCGGGAGGCGGCTGGGCCGCAGTCCCGGCAGGCCGGCTCGAGCGGGGCAGACCGGCCGGACCCGTATTTCGGGCTACGAGCGTCTGTTTTGCGAGCCGTCTATGGCAGCGCGGATCTTGCGTCGAGGCGAAGCTTTTGAGATGGATTAGGGAATTTTTAGTTCCCGAAACGAGGGGCCTCGGAGGTGCGAGGAGTCCTTAAGTGGACGAGCGCTTTTCCCGAGATTCTGGTTTTGGATGGCGCGGACCCGTCTGAAATCCGTTTTGAGTGCCGTCAGCGGGGTTGTTGTTGGATCGAATAGTCGATATAAAAGTCTATTAGATGGAACAATACAAGAGGGGGGGTGAATTGTAGGTTTAAAAAACCTTGAGTTTTAGTAACAAAGAGATTAGTTTAAATGAACTTAAACCAATACAAACACAAACACCCACAATTGTATTGAATGTAAAAGGTATGATGTATTGTAATACTATTGTTATGTAAAACAATTGTATTCAAGATGAACACAATAATTAGAGTAATACAAATGTAAATGATTCTACCTTAAAGCGTATAGAACCAATCAATACAATATGTAATAGAATGATTGTAATTGAAACAATTACAATTGAATATGTAAAGAAGAAATGAAACAATACAAATCCCTTTCTAATACAACAGCGGAAATGTAAAAGTAATACAATTCTTTTAACCCAAAGAGAAGGGTTATCCTTTCACCTAGGATAAAAGGTCTGTCTCACCAACACCTTGGTGAGCCCTCGATACGATGATCGGCACGTCTGTCTGCCTATCCCCGGCAGCCCTCGATACGATGATCGGCTCGTCTGTCTGCCTATCCCCGGCAGCCCTCGATACGATGATCGGCTCGTCTGTCTGCCTATCCCCGGCAGCCCTTGATTTTGCAGGTAATCGGCACCTCTGTCTTTCAATTACTTGAAAGCCCTCGATACGATGATCGGACGCACAAGGCTGATGAGAGAAGTCACAGTGTCTCTCTCTAAAATCTTCGTAGTTCACAGAGTCTCTTCGTTCATCAGTATGTTCTCAGCTTCAAATGACCTCCTATTTATAGGCCTCGGGTTCCAACGGCCATATTGCCTCCAACGTTCATATAGAAACAGAAAGCACGACATCGTTTGGATTAGTATATAACTAACTCAACGACATCGTTTCGTTAGGATAAGAGATATATAGAAATGTAAAACATGAGTACGATTCATATGCAGAGAGAGTTTTTGACAAAGTACCAAAACAAATAATGATTATCTGAATAGAAAAGTCAGTACGATACGATTGACAGAGTCAGTACGATACGTTTGACAGAGTCAGTACGATACGTTTGACAGAGTCAGTACGATACGTTTTGGTCGGTACGATCAACATCGTACGATACGATAAACATGACAGAAGACAATTTGTTATTTATAAACATATGATAGAATACATTTGAAATTTCCAAAACATGACATAGAATATATTTGTGATTTCCAAAACATGATGTGAAAGCCAAAAGAAGACTTTTGACTTAACAATCTCCCCCTTTTTGGAAAGCACAAACACACAAAGTAAATGAAACAAGAAATACTTATCTCCCCCTGAGTTATTGAAAACTCTTCTGAATAAGAAATTGAATACAACTAACTCCCCCTTAGGTATTGACTTTCCTAAGGATTGTATTCATAGATTTTCCTTAAGAGTATTGTAATGCATTCTCCCCCTTTGTAAAACAAACTTTTCATTGTAAATATTCTCCCCCTTTGTGATTTACAAAAAGAATGGAGGAATCTCGAATTATCTGGAAGAGTTAGTGAAGTAATACACGACAATGGATAAAAGAGAAAGGATTATAAGAGTTATTACAAAACAAACAAGTTCCAAAAGAAAAAAATACAACAATCATTTGTTTTCTCTTTCCTTCTCTTTCTTTATAAGCTCATGAAGCACAGCTTTCATCTTCTTGATCTCCTTCTTGTCTTCAGAAATTGATTCACCCTGAGTTTTGAGAAGCTCCTGTTGATCCGCAAAAATATGATCTTGATTTCTGATGGTCTCCTTCTGTACTCTGATTACTTCTTCAAGGGTATCAATTCTGTTTTGCAGAGTCTTGTTATCCTTGGACAACTCGGAATTTTGATTCTTCAGTAAAACCATTTCATCTTTGAAAGATGAAACCTTCGAGAATTCAGATTGGAAAACATTCATTCTTTCTTGCAAATCTTTCACTGAAGGAACATCGGCTCTTTGAGAAGACAAAAGGTTCAGCCTTTCAACCGTTTCTTTATCAAGCTTGTTGAAAGCAATTGCTAGCTCATTTGATAACCTCCTTATATCTTCAATAGCTATTTCATGATCATTGATTGAGCTCTCTATTTTGTACGACCACTTAGTCGTCTTATTACATGCCTTCTTATGAGCAACTGAGCTTTCTGAAAGAACTTTTAAATCAGCTTCTACAGACAAAACTTTCTTCCTCAATTCTTTCACAGATCCAAACTTCTTTCTCTGATTTTCAGTAATAAAATCAATCTTCCCTTCCAGCCTCGGGAAATAAGGAATAGTTTTCTCCATTCTTCTCAAAACATGAACAATGTAATCACTCTTCTTGAGAGAGATTGTATGCTCTGAATCGGTATCATCATCGTACGATGCTAGTTCATACGATCTGCTTGAATCAACAACTGTTTGTTTCCCTTTCGCTTTTTCTTTCTGTTTTCTTTCATCTTCCACTTTGTCACTAATGACAACTACTTTATCAGAATGAGAGGATTGATCACCTTGCTTTTCTCGAGATGACATTCTATCCGGAGATCTTTCCTGATCGGCATGAGGAGTTTGTTGAACACCTTCGCTCAGCTTTTGAAGCGATTCCTCTCTACTTTTCTTTGAACTTTGAAGAAATTCTAAAAGAAAATCTCCTTCTTCTACTTCCACTTCTTCTATCACTTGTTTTCCTTTTTCTTTCTCAGGCAAACTCTGTACGATGGGTTCTTGATGCACTTCCATAGTTAGTTGAGCACTAGCATCTTCGACTGCTTTCAAGACTTTAGAAATATCAAAGTCCTGAGCCTTTCTTTTCAAAAGAGTCTTCTTTTTCTTTTCAGCTTGAAGGGTTTCTTCTACCCTTATCCTTTCTGCAAAAGCCTCAGCAGGATCAAGACCAAACTTCGGATCACCCTCTTTTCTCTGTTCCTTGTCCTTTCTCCATTTGGCTACAACTTCCTTACTGTACCTCGGCTTCTTCTTCGGCTTTGAACTAGTCTGCGGATCAGACATTCGAGTAACACCGGCGGATTGATTGTCCTTGGCTGGCATAGGTGCCGATTGATTTTCAGGCAATTCAGCTTCTACATCTCTGACAAAACGTTTTGAATTTGAATCAAAACAAACATTCAGTTTTTTCATCGTACTCTTATTAATGAAAGACGGCCACAAATCCATAGGTTCTCCTTTCAAAGGAATGTTACAAAACTTCATACTCTCAAGAATGAATTTCGTAAGGATGGCTGGATACATCATTATCTGGGATTTAATCCCTCCTTTCTTGACATTCTTGACAGTTTCAAAAATATATCCCATGAGATTTACTTTCCTCATATTCACAAGATAATCGAGCATAAAGACATCAGAAACTTTAAGAGTTTCTCTATCCCCTTTCCTTGGAACAAGAAAACCTTTCATCCATAAGGTAACAAACCGATTGTCCGGTGAAAGATGATAAAATTTCCTCTTTCCCTCATTAACAACAAACAATGATTTTTCAGCACTCTCTCTATTAAACGTACCAACTTCCTCTGGTAGTTTGTGAGATGGACAGAATGAATCGCCTTCTATAGAAACATTCAGAAAATGTGCCGCTTGTTTCACAGACATAGATAACTTTCTATCGTACACAGCGAAGTTTATAGTCATATCTTTGTCGAAAGAAACGGTTTTGTAAAACTGACAAACTTCATCAAAAAGAACTGGATCTTGAATATCAGGCTTTTCAACACAGAGATGTTCCCATCCTTGAAACAAAATAATCCTCTTGATTGTAGAATCGTACATATCGAAAAATTCTCGGGATACTAACCTTTCTCTGTGAAAGTCTTTCTCTGTAAAAGTCTTTGAAGACATTTCGGCAGGAGTATTAGCAGAAGATTGAGACATAAAGATGATGCCGATTGAGAAGATCGTACGATTGTTTATAGCTGGGGAAGCAGAGCTTCGCCTCAAATCCTGGACAATCAATGTGGGTTTGGGGAGGGGAGGGGGGTATTTATAGGCAAAAAAGAGATGACCGTTGAACTTCTACGGTCGAGATTATATAATACCAGTTCAATGGTTAGGATTAAAACAAAGAAAGAAAATAAAATAAAAATTGAAAAAGATACCTGTCGGAGAACAAAAGGTGATTGTTGGATTTGGTAAGTATCAAAGAAACAATCGTAAGAAAAAAAAATGATGCCGATGGAAAACAAAGTCAATACTATCATCGGACCGTACGATGGAGAATAGTTGTTACCATTAACTGACAGTACGATGGAAAACAATCTCAATACTATCATCGGTCGATACAAAAAAAAATATTGAATGATACGATGGAAAAGAATTTCAATACCATCATCGGTCGATTAAAAAAAAATGAATGATACGATGGAAAAGAATTTCAATACCATCATCGGTCGATTCAAAAAAAATGAATGATACGATGGAAAAGAATTTCAATACCATCATCGGTTGATTCAAAAAAAAATGAATGATACGATGGAAAAGAATTTCAATACCATCATCGGTCGATTCAAAAAATTTGAACGATACGATGGAAAAGAATTTCAATACGATAAACAGAAAAATTTGAAAAGGTCAATACGACAAACAGGAAAACTTAAAATGAAACAATAAAACTGTCAATACGATAAACAGAAAGAAGCATATAAAAAGAGAGTAAATATCTAAAGATCAGAAACATAGACATAAAGAAATGTCCTCCCCCTTTCTACGAGGAGTTTCTTACTATTAGGAGAGATGTAAAACAGGAAGTAGATATGAATGATTATTTTATTGTAATCATTCCTAGCTTCTGTTTTATAAATTCAAATCTATCGGAAGGTAAAGGTTTTGTAAAAATGTCAGCAAGTTGTTCTTGCGTTCCGATGAATTGTAAAACAATATCTCCTTTTTGTGTGTGATCCCTAAGAAAGTGATGCCTAACATCTATGTGTTTTGCACGAGAGTGATGTGCTGGGTTTTTACTAAGAGCTATGGCACTTGTATTATCACACAAAATTTGAGTTTTGGAGAAACTCAAACCATAGTCAGTGAGTGTGTGCTGCATCCACAATACTTGAGTACAGCAACTTCCAGCTGCTACATATTCAGCTTCAGCAGTGGAGAGTGCTACTGAGTGTTGTTTCTTGCAAGACCAAGAAACCAAAGAATCTCCTAAGAAATGACATGTTCCAGATGTACTTTTTCTATCCATTCTACAACCACCAAAGTCAGCATCTGAAAAACTTTTTAAAACAAAATCATTTCCAGAAGAGTAGAAAAGTCCTAAATCCATAGTGTCTTTTAAATACCGAAAGATTCTCTTTACGGCCTTTAAGTGAGACTCTTTTGGATTAGATTGATATCTTGCACATAAGCATACAGAAAACATCAAGTCGGGTCGACTAGCTGTCAAGTATATCAAACTCCCTATCATACCTCTAAAAATTGTTTGATCTACTGGTTTCCCAGTTTCATCAAGATCAAGAGTATTTGAGGTACCAATTGGGGTGCTAATACTTTTAGTTTTGTCAAATCCATACTTTTTGAGTAAGTCTTTAATATACTTATGTTGAGATATATAAGTTCCTTCTGGTTTTTGAGAAATTTGAAAACCTAGAAAGAATGTTAACTCTCCCATCATACTCATTTCAAACTCAGATTTCATTAAATTTGCAAAAGAATCGGTTAAAGATTTCTGAGTTGATCCAAATATGATGTCATCAACATAGATTTGGACAACCAAAACATTTTTGTTTTCCATTTTGATAAAAAGAGTTGGATCAGCTGTACCTTTTCTATAATTGTTTTGTAAAAGAAATCCTGTAAGTCTATCATACCATGCTCTAGGGGCTTGTTTAAGACCATATAGAGCCTTGGTAAGTTTAAAGACATGATCAGGATGTTTTGGGTCTTGAAAACCAGGAGGTTGTTCGACAAAAACTTCTTCTTGAACATAACCATTTAAAAAAGCACATTTGACATCCATTTGAAATAGTTTGAAATTGAAATATGCTGCGAAGGCTAATAGAATGCGAATAGATTCAAGTCTAGCTACAGGAGCATATGTTTCTTCATAGTCTATTCCCTCTTGTTGATTATAGCCTTTAGCAACAAGTCTTTCTTTATTTCTTACAATGATTCCATTTTCATCACACTTGTTTCTGAAAACCCATTTTACACCAATTACAGTTGTTTCTTTAGGTCTTTCAACTAAAGTCCAGACTTGATTCCTTTCAAATTCATTTAGTTCATCCTGCATTGCTTTGATCCAATCATCATCACCTAAGGCCTCACTTGGACTTTTAGGTTCAAATTGGGAAAGAAAAGCAAGATGTTCTATTTCGTTTCTTAAGGAATTTCTGGTCCTTACAGGTTGATTTATATCACCAATGATGTTATCACTGGGATGATTCCTAAGAAACAATTGATTTTGGTTTTGTAAAACCTGTTCATCAACATATGGTAGAAAATCTTCTGTGGTAAATGTTTCAGGAACACTTTCTTGAACATTTTCCTTATCAGAATGTTCTTCTAATATAGGATGATAAACATTTTTGGAAAACACATCCGAGGATGTAGGATTGGATTGGTTGAAAACAAAAGTGTTAGTTTCATCAAATTTTACATGTACTGTTTCTTCAACAGTACAAGTGTTTTTATTGAAAACTCTATAAGCCTTAGAGATTGTGGAATAGCCTAGAAAGATTCCTTCATCAGATTTTGGTGCAAATTTGTGTAAATTATCTTTTGTATTCAAAATGAATACTTTGCATGCAAAAACTTTGAAGTAAGAAACTTTAGGTTTTCTGCCAGTCCATAACTCGTAAGGAGTTTTATTAAGAAATGGTCTAGTTAAAACACGATTTATAGTATAACAGGCAGTACTTACAGCTTCAGCCCAAAAGTGCTTAGCAATTGAGTATTCACTCAACATGGTTCGAGTCATTTCCTGAAGAATACGATTTCTTCTTTCAACAACACCATTTTGCTGAGGAGTTCTTGGTGCTGAGAAATTGTGAGTAATACCTTTCTTACTACAAAAAGTTTCAAAATATGAGTTTTGAAATTCACCACCATGATCACTATGAATAGTTATCAATGGTAGGTTTTTCTCATTTTTAACTTGGGCTCTAAAAGTTTTGAAATACAAAAAGGCTTCAGATTTCTTTGTGAGAAAGTAGACCCATGTAAATCTAGTAAAGTCATCAACTAAAACAAATACATAGTATTTGCCTCCAATGCTTCCAGATTGTGAAGGACCAAACAGATCCATATGCACAAGCTGTAATGCATTAGAAGTTGAAACTTCATTAATTGGTTTAAAGCTAGTTTTATGTTGCTTGCCAAATTGACAAGGATCACAGACTTTTGAAGAATCATATCTAAGATCCGATAGCCCTTTTACAAGTCCTTTCTTTGAGAGTTTTCTTAGGTTTCTCAAATTACAGTGTCCTAATCTCCTATGCCATAGCCACGATTGGTCTTCTATTACACTTAAACAAGGTAAGTTCTGGTTCCTAAGGTCTTCTAAGTTAATAGTGTAAACATTCTCTTGCCTATGGGCAAATAGAATGAATTCATCCTTGGAATTGTTAACTAGACACTTATCATTTCTAAAATTCACAAGGTAACCTTCATCACATAATTGACTTATGCTGATGAGATTGTGCCTAAGACCTTTAACAAACAAAACATTTGAAATAAGAACTTTTCCAAGAAAAACGATATTACCTATACCAACAATCTTTCCTTGAGCATTATCTCCGAAGGTAACTTTTCCACCTTTTGTTTTGATAACCTTTTCAAAGAAATCTTTGTTTCCAGTCATATGTCGAGAACAACCACTATCCATGTACCAAATGTTCTTATTGATACACTTCTCGTTTCCCTGAAAAAGAAACAATTAGATTTTTGGAATCCAAACTTGTTTGGATCCAGAAGGATTAGATAAAAGAATTTTAGGAATCCACATTTGTTTTGCAAAATGAGATTTATGAAATCCTAAGGATTGAGTTTTGTTAAGAGAACAATCTCTTCTCCAATGTCCACCACATTGACACTTGGAACAGAAAATGGTTTTTTGAGGAACAAAATAGTTATTACTAAAAACAGGTTTGGAGTAAGTATAACCAAGACCAGAACGATTTCTCAAAGGTCTTATTTGAGAGTACATCCTATCAAAGTTTTATTTTCCATGAGTAAAATTTGACAAGCACTTTTTCAAGGATAAAATCTCTGACTTTAGTTTTAAAACCAAATTCTTATTTTCTAAAACATTTGAATTAGAACTAGAGTTAGACTCTAAAAAGTTTTTCTTTGAAATAGTAGTTTCAAGATCCTTATAAAGTTTATCTTTTTCAGATTTGACTTTCTCAAGGGTTTTCAAAATACTTTCAAAATCAGAAGTTTTCCCATCAAGATCTTTAGAAAGATCTGATACTTCTTTAGTCAAAATAGAAATTCTAGAATTTGCTTTTTCAAATCTCTTTTTGAGTTTAGAATTTTCATTTTCAAGTAACTTAGAAAATCTAGAGACTTCTTCAAAAGAAGGTAATGTATCATCTTCTGATGATGAGGGTTCATCATTTGAAGATTCATAATATTTATTATCAACATAATTTGCATTTAAAGAGACATTTGTAACAGCTTCAGCATTATGTACCTTAGCCATGAGACAATGATCTTCAATTGGTAGTCTGGCTAGAAGTCCAATATTCCTTTGTCCTGACGTCTCATATTCTGATGAATCATCTGAGGAATCACTACCACTTGCACTCCACGTATCATTTGCTTTCAAGACTTTCTTTGTCTTATAAAACCTTTTCTTGTTTCTTTCAGAGTGTTTCTCTTTTCTATCTTTCCTCTTCAGTAAAGGACAATCAGGCCTTATATGTCCTGCTTTCTTGCATTCATAACAAGTTACCTCTGAATCTTTCCTATCTTTCCTGTCTTTCTTTTTGAATCTATATTGAAAATCTTTCTTTCCCACAATCTTGTTCATCCTCCGAGCAAGATTAGCTAACTCATTGTCTGAAAGATTACAATCACTTGAATCAGAAACAACAACTTTCTTGGATTTAGACCTTGTAACCCTTTCAGGTGTTTTAGCTTTAGATGCAAAAGCTACACTTCCATTCCCATTCTTCTTCTTATTGAAATCAGCATCTCTTTTCATTCTTGTCTCGTGCTGTAGAAGAATTCCAAAGAGTTCATCAAGAGTAATCTGGGAAACTTTTCTATTTTCATCAATAGCTGTTCTTTTTGACTCCCATTCATTTGGCATAATATCTATAATCTTATCAACAAGAGCTTCATCATCAAGACCTTTTTCTCCCATAGATTGTAAGCTGTTGACAATTGTCATAAACCTTTGTTGCACTTTACATACTGGCTCTCCATAAGGAAAAACAAATCCATGATACTCTGCTCGAAGCATTGCTCTCCTTGTTTCTATAACTTTGGATGTACCAAAATGAGTGACTTCTAATTTCTTCCAAATACAGTTAGCTGCTTCACATGAAGATATCTGACTATATATATTCCGGGTCATAGAACATAATAAAGTATTGCGTACCTTGTAATTCAGTTGATATTCTTGCTTCTCTTGATTGGTGAAAGTACTAACTTCTTTGTCAGGAATTTTGTAGGCCCCAGTAAGCATAATAAAATTGTCTACACCAGTATTGATGACGAAAGTCTTCATACGATCTCTCCAATACTCATAATCATTTCCATCAAAGATCGGTGGTCTAGAAGGATTCAGATTATCTATTGATCCGATATTCATTCCTGCCATCTAATATAACAAAACCAACTTTTCCACTCCACACGTTAGTGTAGTAAGTATTTAAGAAAGTAATAAGAAATAAAGCTAGTAATACAAGTTAGTGGAAAACCTCCTCTGATACCAATTGTTGGATCGAATAGTCGATATAAAAGTCTATTAGATGGAACAATACAAGAGGGGGGGTGAATTGTAGGTTTAAAAAACCTTGAGTTTTAGTAACAAAGAGATTAGTTTAAATGAACTTAAACCAATACAAACACAAACACCCACAATTGTATTGAATGTAAAAGGTATATTGTATTGTAATACTATTGTTATGTAAAACAATTGTATTCAAGATGAACACAATAATCAGAGTAATACAAATGTAAATGATTCTACCTTAAAGCGTATAGAACCAATCAATACAATATGTAATAGAATGATTGTAATTGAAACAATTACAATTGAATATGTAAAGAAGAAAGGAAACAATACAAATCCCTTTCTAATACAACAGCGGAAATGTAAAAGTAATACAATTCTTTTAACCCAAAGAGAAGGGTTATCCTTTCACCTAGGATAAAAGGTCTGTCTCACCAACACCTTGGTGAGCCCTCGATACGATGATCGGCACGTCTGTCTGCCTATCCCCGGCAGCCCTCGATACGATGATCGGCTCGTCTGTCTGCCTATCCCCGGCAGCCCTCGATACGATGATCGGCTCGTCTGTCTGCCTATCCCCGACAGCCCTCGATTTTGCAGGTAATCGGCACCTCTGTCTTTCAATTACTTGAAAGCCCTCGATACGATGATCGGACGCACAAGGCTGATGAGAGAAGTCACAGTGTCTCTCTCTAAAATCTTCGTAGTTCACAGAGTCTCTTCGTTCATCAGTATGTTCTCAGCTTCAAATGACCTCCTATTTATAGGCCTCGGGTTCCAACGGTCATATTGCCTCCAACGGTCATATTGAAACAGAAAGCACGACATCGTTTTGATTAGTATATAACTAACTCAACGACATCGTTTCGTTAGGATAAGAGATATATAGAAATGTAAAACATGAGTACGATTCATATGCAGAGAGAGTTTTTGACAAAGTACCAAAACAAATAATGATTATCTGAATAGCAAAGTCAGTACGATACGATTGACAGAGTCAGTACGATACGTTTGACAGAGTCAGTATGATACGTTTGACAGAGTCAGTATGATACGTTTTGGTCGGTACGATCAACATTGTACGATACGATAAACATGACAGAAGACAATTTGTTATTTATAAACATATGATAGAATACATTTGAAATTTCCAAAACATGACATAGAATATATTTGTGATTTCCAAAACATGATGTGAAAGCCAAAAGAAGACTTTTGACTTAGCAGTTGTGACCCTGGAACTGTGGCGGAGGTTTCCAGTGTGGTTCCAGGCGTTGAGGCTGGAGTTGAGGTGTGGGCCCCACAGCCCGTCTTTTGAGCTGCGTGCAGCTTTTAGCGACTTTTTCCTCAGATGTCCGTTCGGGGCGTGCGAGCAGTCGATGTTGGGTGTTTTTCCGAGTGGATTGAAATGGTGCAATCCGCCCGCTCAAGTTCGGCACGATGGTGTGGGGCCCACTAGGGCGGTTTGGGGCGTCGACGGTGATTTTCCATATTTATCAACGGGCGACCGTTTTGGACAAGTGCGTAGTCCATCATGTGTGCTTTTTCGAGAGGATCGCAATGGTGCGATCTGTTCATGGAGTTTCAGGACCGGGTTGTGGGTCCCACGTGGCACCGCTCGTGTGCGGTGCGCCGGGATGCATCTTTTCTCCGGATATCTGTTGCACTCAAGCGAGTAGTGCTTTCGACGTGTTTCTCCGAGAGCATCGCGATTGCGCAATCCACCCGACCTCTTTCGGATATGTGTTGTGGGTCCCACCCGACCCGGCTATGGTGAATAGTGCATTTTTACCAGGTGTCCGTTTTGGGCGATTGAGTACTCAATCCCGTGTGTTTTTCCGAGGGGATCGCAGTGGCGTGATCCTTTGGTTCAGTTTCGGGATCTTGGGGTGGGCCCCACACGGGTTTGGTCATGGTGAATAGTACCATTTCCACCTATTGACCGTTTCGGGCGATTAAGTAGTCTATCTCGCGTGCTTTTTCCGCATGGATTACAACGGTGGAATCTGTTCAGGCAAGCAGAGCCTTTTACGGGATCTTATTAAATGTGGAAGCATGGAAGGTGCTCCAGTGGCGGTCCTTCTACCGTGTCCGTAGCGGACCCTTGGCGTGTGAACGCGTGCACTCCTAGGAGAGTGATGTTGGTGTTTAAAGAGACGTGGTTGGTCATGACTGGGCCTTTGAGGTAGAGTTGTTACGTCACGCCTTCGCGTTGATGTTGGGTGCCGTGTGCACGATAGCCTTTGGGCTGGGACAAGGTATACTCTGGGAGTATACGGGAGCGCTTGGAGGTACGTGTGGTTTTTACCTGAGTTGTTTGTGCGCTTGGTTAGGGTTGACTTGGGGCCACACGTCGTGTGGGCCCCATGTGCGTTCCTGGTTCTGCTTTGTGTACTTCGATCCCTCGCGACGTAGAGGGTCCCTCTGTGTGTTTGTTTGACCAGAAGGGTGGAGTTTTTCCCCTGGCTCTATGCTCGTTGTTTGACCAGTAGGGTTGAGTGGTCTCCCCCTGGTTTCGATCTCGATGGATTGGCCGGTAGCGATGCTAGTGACACCCAGTGCTGGAGCAGACGCTGCACCTCCTTTGGGTGAGTTGTTCTGGATTTGGGAGGTTGTGCGACACCCACTCCGTGTTCGGTTGGCCCGTGTTGTGCCATCCAGTGGAGATGGCTAGAGCAGTTTTGAGTTCTACCCTCCAACGGGACTGGGCAGTGGGTTACTCATCGACATTTAGGGTCTACCCTCCAGCAGAGACTGGGCAGTGGTTCACCCGACGCTACTAGGGTCTAACCTCCAGCAGAGACTGGGCAGTGGGTCACCCGGTGACCTCTTAGGGTCTACCCTCCAGCAGAGACTGGTCAATGGGTCACCCGACGCTACTAGGGTCTACCCTCTAGCAGAGACTGGGCAGTGGGTCACCCGACAACCTCTTAGGGTCTACCCTCCAACTGGGCTGGGCAGTGGGTCACCTGTCGTCCAGTTCCAGGTCTACCCTCCAGCACGGCTGGGTAGTGGGTCGCCTGTCGACTTATTCTACGTATACCCTCCAGCGGGGCTGGGCAGTGGGTCGCCTGATGATGTATTATGGTTTACCCTCCAGCAGGGCTGGGCAGTGGGTCACCCGATATCTGATTATGGTCTACCCTCCAGCGGGGTTAGGCAGTGGGTCACCAGTTGATGTATTAGGGTTTACCCTCCAGCAGGGCTCTGTAGTGGTTCACCTGATATTTTGTTATGAATTACCCTCCAGCGGGGCTGGGCAGTGGGACACCTGTTAGCATTCCAGTCTCAGTCCTTCGACTAGGCTAGTCTGTGGCTTACCTCCATGATTACCGGAGCGGGACCCTTGGTTGTACGGGTCGGTGATGGAACGGCTTGACTTTGGGAAGACCTCTCGACTATAGGGCAGTTATGAGGTGTGGTTTGACTTTCCTAGAACTCTCAAGTACGAGGGGTGCTTTCCCCACCGAGATGCATTCTTGCGACGCGATCTAAAACCGTGTAGGTGAGTCAGTGCCTCCCAAAGCGGATAGTATCAAGGTGCGGTGACTGAGCCCCTTGGCTTGCAGTTCAGGGAAGACGTGCGGGTTGCTG
This sequence comes from Viscum album, assembly GCA_963277665.1. NCBI lineage: Eukaryota > Viridiplantae > Streptophyta > Magnoliopsida > Santalales > Viscaceae > Viscum > Viscum album. The sequence continues at coordinate 493,624,726 of OY728151.1, read as the reverse complement.
GGCGACGATGATGGGTTATGTCTGGGACTGTTGGCTACTTGTTTTCTTGGGCTGAGCTACGGGACGGAGATCCCCTTACTACGTTGTTCGAGCTTCTTGTATGAGCATATGGAAATTAATATACCTTGTTTCTGGTACCCACTTCTTGAGTTTAGTTACTCTCCTTCTAGGTGAGGCAGAGACGCGCAGGGTATGCCACGTGATTTCCGTGTCTAGATTCTCATGGATGGACGAGTCTACCTTCTTTTCTCTTGTTGGGTTGAGCTGGACTCATTACTTAACTTCCAGTTGTACTCCTCTACTTTTCTGTTCGCTCTACCGCTCACCCTTCGGTACTTCCTTTGTTTCTCCCTCGAGCTTTCGGGGTATCCTACTGAGTTTTTTTATACTCACCCCTTCGTGTGCTTTTCCCGCACTTGGTGTGACCATGAAGACGATAGACAGGTAGAGCGTGACTTCAGTGGAGTGTAGGATCTTGGGAGCTTGGGCCGCGTGTGGTGGTCATGGCCGTGTTTCAGGTGGGAGACCCGTTAGTTGTTTCTTTTGTTTACCTATTGCCGGGTTGTGGCACTTTTCGGTTGGGCGCGTGTTTTTCCCCTTTTCTTTTCTGTTTTTACTTTTTACTTGTAGAGATCGATGAACATCTGTGGTTTATATATATAGCAGTCGACTTTACTTTTCTTTTTACTCTGCACTTTTGCATTGAGTGTGCTGCGTGCGGGTATATACAGGTACTTACGCAAAGGCCTACCTGAGTTGTTGTGCCTTCAGCGCTGGTCGCTAGCCCCTAGACAATGGATCCGGGCTTGGGGTAGTTGTGGCTCGAGCCCGGGTAGGGTTGGGTCATGACATTTGATCCACTTGGAAGTGATAATGTCAATTTAGATTAATTAATTTAATGTAATGGCCAAAATGAAATAAAAAATATCTTTTAGTAATTAATTTTTATATGGTGTTAAATAAGTCCTATTTTCGACGATAAATATTATTTAGAAATATAAATAGATTTCTTGTATCATGGTATTTTTTATAATTTTTAGACATCAAATAAATTAAATTATTTCTGACACAATAATGATGCAATATTTACCTCATTAATAAATGATTTAAATAAATATGATTATAATGACTCAAATATTATCCAAAACAAGTCCAATTATGATTGGATGATTTTTTTTCGACCATGAGTAATCTTATCTTAGAATATAATGATTTTTGGACCACTAAAACCCGAATATCATTATATAATAAAATAATAGTTTTACACTTTCCTAAAGAGCCCCTCCTCCCCCTTATAAAATAAAACCACTTCTAACCAATTCCTCACACCTCTCAAGCTTTTTGGCTCATCCAAACTCTGCCAAATTAATCTCCCAACATACCTATCATCCCCCTAGAAGCCTTACTTTAGGCAGAAAGCACTTCAAGAAGTCCTTTTGGGTTAAACCAAAGGATGTTGCCTAAATTAAAGGTAACGATTTCTCTTAAATTGTTTTATTTTATTTTACTTCTATAACCCCTAAACTCTTTTTATTCCTTTATTTTGAAACAAAACCAGTATCCTCAATATACTAGGATCATTTCAATGATATGGATTTGAACTACAGATACGCACCTCCATCTAATGGGTGAATAACATAATGTTTCTGTTGATGGAAAACTAACGCCTCACGAAATGATGATTGTTCTATTATCTTCTACCGCCTCTCATGGTGGCCATTAAGATTGAACTATATTTATATACGATATATATTATGTTTATGTTTTCTTTATGCGTCTGTATTAACCAATTATATCACACCTTTATGGGTTCCATAGTGGGTAAATATGATAATCTCATTTGAGGAAGTGCGGACTACCTCCCCCTTAAAGTGTTATGACTCGTTAATGCCTTATGTGGGATGTATAAAGGATGGAGTTAATGATATTATATATGATATTATACTGGAATTATAATATACCTGTGTATCATTATGTTTTATTTCCATTAAAATAAGAAATAGAAATGAATGTAGCATTCATGCGTACGTAAGACTTACCGTCTCCATTAATGGTGTATTTCATTTCATACCTCTAAATGTTATGTATTATTATGAAAACATGTATATACTGTATATATATGATATATATATATATATATACATCCAAATCATGAATATCATTTTGGATATAATGAACCATTTACCACATGGACAAATTGTAAATATAAGGTGCTCATTTTTACTCAAGTACAAAATATCGACAAAATGAACGTTATTAACTTAAATGATTGAATAATGTTTATAACATGGTAATAATTGATATAAAAGGAATAATAAACATGAAAAAGGTTCTTAAGAAAGTAGAAATTAACTTTAGTTTATTATTCAAGAGATTAAAGAACGATCGAGTCACGTCGGAAATGAGGTAAGGGACTTTGTCTCAATCTCCTTTCATTGAGGAATTTTTAGTTTTATACACGTCTTTATTTTATACGGTGTATAAACCCCATTGACTTTACATTTTATTCAGAGGGAATCTTATTATATGAAGCGTTTTACTAAACTAGAAAAGGGAATGTTTTTTTAACATAAGCAGTGACAACGACCTTTCCGCCGCCACGAGTAATATTTGATCTTTGGCTTCTTTAACATGCCAGAATATTTTTAAAAGGAATAAAATAAATACCATATACTATTTTTATGTATTTTGGTATTGAAAATGATTTTGATGATGGATTTATTATTTCATATCTTGAAATGATATTTTATTATTGCAATGTGGAAATGTTAACTTTCTTTTATGCTTATGTTATGTGTTATGATCATCTTATGGTTATTGGGAATTATTTATGTATATGGGTGGTTCTGTGATAATCCTAGGGTGGGTGAGACCAAGATAGCTCTCCAATGCATTGGGTAACGTGACAGAGGTAAACATGAATGTTTCTCCTAAGAGATTTACAGAATATACTTTGATGGGTATTCCAAAGTAACTCCCTATGAAGCTGTGATAGCTACAATGTAAGTATGATATGGATGCCAAAGTTACCTTTTGGATTTATGATTTCTATGTGTCTTTCTTAAATCTTATGATTTCATGTGGTAAGTAGAAGAGTTTACAATTTTTATCTATTTATGAACAAAAGTTTTCATTCTTTTTTTATAACCCTTACTAAGCTTTTTATGATCATCCCTTGTTTTGAAATGTTTTCACAGGACATAAAGATGAATAAGGTCAAGGATAGGATCAAGGAAAAGTCATGTTGTCTAAAACATGGAACTAGACATGAATCTTTTTTAAGAGTTTTTATTTTTTGAAAAAAATGGTAAATATGTAGATATGTCTACCTGGTACTCTTTTGAGATGTAATAGTTATGTCCTAATTCTCAAAAAATCTAGACCTAAAAATATCCTCAATGGTAATTATTCATTTAATTCAATATTATGTAATGTTTAAGGTCAGGTCCTTATAGTTGGTATCAGAGGTCAGTTTAGATAACTTTAGGTGTTAGGGTATTGTTATTGTAATATCCATAAAGTAATTTATGTTAATATTGACATCATATATCATTTTCAGATTACCATGTAGCTTCTCCTAATATATTTCTAAGTTAAAAATGGTTTTCTACCTAGGAAACATGGAAGCTATGTTGGGATGACATCAGGAGGAAGACAACCTTCCAAAACAACAACCTGGGATGGTCAGAATCGGAACTGAACAGTTTTTTGCAGCGATGGCACAGTTGACTCATGCTATAAATGGTGGTGGTACCCATGTACGAGATCAGCCAAAACAACCACAGTGGAACATGTCAGTAGTGGAGCATTTCATGAGGCATCATCCCCCATCATTAAGAGGATCAACTGACCCTGTGCAAACTGAAGGGTGTGTTAAAGCATTGGAGAATATTTTTTATGTCATGTGTTGTTCCGAACATCAAATGTTTAGTCTTGCTATTTACTGTTTTGAAGGTGAAGCTGATCAGTGGTGGTTGATGGTGAAAAATATCAGGGATAGTGAGTAGATTGTTGATATTGATAGGAATGAGTTCAAAGGTATGTTTCATGAGAAATATTTTCTTAAGGTGGTTCGTCTTAGGATGGAAAAATAATTCTTGGAATTGAGGAAGGAGGATGACTCAGTGGTTGCTTATGGACAAAAATTCACTCAACTGGAAAGGTATGTTCCAAATTTCATACGAGATCTTAATATTAAAATCAATTGTTTTTACTCAAGATTAAATCCAATGTATCGAATTGTAATAGCCCGAGATTTTATGAAAAATATTTTTTTTAATTTTATTAATGACTTGTGTTGTACGCTACACCAAAAGGAGCTTGCACAACACGCATCTTTGACTTCCCTTGCATTACACGCAATCACAACCTTCCTCGATAGCGTGTGTAGTACACAATACTGAGTTTCACGAAACAACGATATGTTATTAAAATATTATTAAAACTAGCTGTTATGAATAGTAATAACCACTTTTAAAATTTTAGAAATTTTAGCTCTCAAAATGGACTTCATTTTTGGATTCGGAGTATCGAATTTAGCCTAAGGTGAAATTTTGGTACTTTTCGGATAACTTTCATATTCTGATGAATAGTGAAAATTACTAAATTATAATTAAAAACAACTTTTTTAATCGAAATAATTAATAGTGATAAATTATTAATTTGAGTGTTTTTAAAGTATATTTAGAATATATTTTTACAATTTAATACAATGTTGGTCATTGGATGTAATTTCACATTTAAACCAGACATAATAAAGTGTCAATCTTTTGATAGATATTGTTTCTTAAAAACACGCTATTTGTTTTAACAGCGGGATTTAATTATAAAAATAATTAATTCAACTTCTATGTTATGAATTTGGTAAAATAGACTTCATTTTTGAATTCGGAATATGAAATACAGCTTAGGATGAAATTTTGGCATTGTTCTGAAAAACATCAATTTTTGATGAATAGTGAAACTACTAAGTGGTAGTTAAAAAACTGAATTTTTCATAAAACATAATTTTACCGCTTCTGTGAAAGGAATTTCAAAATTATTAGAGACACGGTTGATGTCAGTAAGTAAAATGTGGTTCAATGAGATGAAAATAAATTTTGGTGAATAATAACTTTTTACTTTTATTTACCACGGTTAAAAGTAAATATGGTAATTAAGGGTAAGAATGATATTAATATTATCCTAACACATGTCCTAATTCTATTGGACAAGTGTATCTCGACCAAAAACAACCTTAAGTGTAAAATATTATCATTTAGGCCCACTTGGATTAGATTAGGACATTTATTATTATTTAATTCAAAGAAGAGTTAAAAGAGTTAAAATCAAAGTTTATTTACTAAAACATTTTTAATATAGGGTTGTACATAAGATAAATTTGATTTTAAATATTCATTATAAATCTAAAATGATTTCCTACATGATGGTATTTTAATTTTAATTTTTAGACATCAAATAATTTAATTTATTTATGACACAAAGATGATGCAGTAATTATCTTATTAATGAAATATTGACATAATTGATGTTATAAACACGAAAATAAATGTAATTTGAGACTTTTTATGAATTACATTAATTTTCTAGGTTACTATGATATATTAGTGTTGATTTAATAAACTTGGTTCGAACATATAATTCTGTTATGAATTTCACAAAAATCATATATCAAATAGTGTCAAAATTGACACAAAATAGTTTTTAAATAAAATATTATATTATTAATTGTTATTTTATTCCCAAAAATCTAAGGTTCGTCCAAATGACTTAGATAAGGATATATGTATTAATAATATACAATTTGGGGTTCGTTTGGCATGTTATAGTAAGTGTATTAACCATATAGTGAAAGAAAACAAAAAGACACGGTAAAAGTTAAATTATTTAACTTAGAGTTAAATCTAATTGATAAGGTTAAAATAATACCCTAAACTTGTCTAAATCCTATTGTATGATATTATTTCGACCCATCCCCACTTTAGCTTAGAAATAAGACCCTTTGGAACCATTATAAACCGATTTTGACTTTAATATAAAATAATATTTTCAGATATTCCTAAGGTGCCCCTCTCCCCCCTTATAAAAGGGCACCTCCTCCCTCTCTTCCTCACACAACTTTGAGCCTTCAATCTCGTCCAACCCCTGCCAAAATCCCTTCTCCACTTCCCTAGAATAATCCTAGAGGTCCTGGTCTTCTTCAAAGACCAATCTTAGTTCCCTAAGTGAAGGATTCAAAGAGGTGTTCCAAAGAAGATGTAATATCCATTACCGATCTTTTTCAATTTCTTTCTTCTTCAACTTCTTCTTATTTAGTTGTTTCATGATAAAGTAATAACATCAGTATTTCTTATATACTGATATGTTATTATAAATATGAAACAACTCTAATTAACCTTCTATCCATCCTACAGAGAATGGAAATCACTGCGCGTGCGTACGTACGAAATACCGTCTCCACGCCGTGGTGTAATCTATTTTCCGCCACCACCTTAATTGGATGGGTATAAAGGTGTAATGAGTAACTATATATGATTATTATAAAGTGATATTGATACTGAAATATTATACATACACTTTAACACAATTCCACGACCATGGGAACGATATCATCGCTCGTGCGTACGTACGGAATACCGTCTCCACGACGTGATGAGATTCATTCTCCATGTTAAACATTTAAGAATGATTAAAAAGTATATATAAGAAATAATAATGAAATATATGACATTATAAAGATACTGGATTTATGTATGTATGTATATGTATGTCATCTACTTACTTCCATTCAAGACAATAAGGAAAGGAAAACAGCGTTCATGCGTACGTACGGACTACCGTCTCCATGAACGGTGTTTTTCATTTCATTTATCTATCTATTATATATATATATACTGAATATATATGATATATAAATCATATTTTATATTCTGGAAGTAAGTAAATCATGATATAAGTAATAATAATGTCAAGAACAACAAGTCAAAACACCTACGATAAATGAAATGATTTTACCCAAAACGCTTCTTTAACATGGAATTTACAAAAGAACGGGTAATATAAAGTCATAAGTGAACCATATATGATATCATAACAATGAATAGGATTCTTTAATAAGTCAATGACATTATTTAAATCATTCCACAGGAGGTTCGGACACATACGAAGCAAATCGGACCTAAGGTAAGGGAAATATCACAATCTCATTTTTATCCGAGATTGTTTATTCGTAAGTATTTACTGGGGTGTATTTTATCATCCACATCCATGTTTCATCAATATGTAATATTATTTCTATCCACCTACAATTTTTTAAATCTATTTTTACCCTTCGGTGAGTTTTTAGTAATAGGTATGAAAGGAATCTTTTGTCGTTTTTCGTACGAGGTACTTTTTGACTTTTCCGACAAAAGTACGAGAAGAATGTTTTTTTAACTTATCCGGCATGAATGGATTTTTAAAAAATTATTTCCAAGAATCTTCCTTTACAAGTTTTCAAGTTTATTTTTAATCAACTTATTTTAGTTTTAAATTGTATGACATGTTAAGAAAGGAAAATGTTTTTGAAGTAGAAAGGATATTTTCCTCAAGAATGGATTTCAAGTGTTTTATCAAAATTATTTTCTATCTAAGATAATAAAGGGTTCTGTTTCTATCTCTATTATTACATGGATTTGATTATGTTGTGATGGAAATATTTTTATGAATTCCTTTATCTTATATGAATTGTTTTATGATGTCATGTTGTTTAAGAATCCCATTTTTATTACATGGGTTATGCAATGATGTATGATTTATGATTTTGTGGCACACATAAGAATGGTATCATTTTGAGATGGGTGGGACCTATATCTCCCTCCAATGCATTGGGTTAAGATTTTATATCTCATGAGATAGACATGGCTGGAATGGTAGGTTATACCGGTTCAGTGAAACAGGACTGAAACGAGGGTTACTCGATTCAGAAAGGGACTTTGTCCCCTAAGATAGTCTTGGAAATGAGTCTTGACTAAAAAGAAATGATTCTCTATGATTATGTGTGAATGCCACAAAGTTTCATGTTTTAAGTTATGATTATTGTGATTACATTTCACTGCCATGATTTACCCCATGTTATGAAATTATGATCTCTTTTGCAGGTTAAGATTTCCAAAATTTATGTGCTTGTGTATACGATGAGATTTATATTTCTTTTGATTACCCTTACTGAGCATTTGAGCTCACCCTTTTATGTTTTCTTTTCCCCAGGATATAAAGAAAGGTTTTAGGTAAAAAAAAGGAATATCTTTATGGGAGATGTTGAAGATCTTTCACCACGATTAGAAGATTATATTCCGAGTTTCCAAAGACACTAAACTATTACGGTCTTTGTGTGTGTGTTTTTGTAATGTACTAAGTATTCCGAAAAAGTAATGTAATGTCCATGTACGTCAAGCTTAGGGTCTCTACAGTTGGTATCAGAGGAAAGGTTTAGTCAAACATTGGAAACTAGGATGCGAGAACTTTAGTGAGATCCCTAGAGATATTTCTAAGGTATGTCTAGGGATGTCCCTAAGGATAAGTATACGTATAGGTTATAGTACTAGAATTACGCTAACGATCATAGAATTAAACCTAAGATGTTAGATATTGAAGGTACTCCCCCTTTATTATGTTGTTTTCCCTAGCATGATTTTTGCCTCTCACACTATTCTTTTTGGGTTTTAGACGATGGATGGAACCTGAAGGAACCGTGTTGATCAATGCAATGGACAATGCAATGATTTCCCTCCTGAACAAACAAATGTTATGGTAGATGGAGTGAAAAATCTTATTGCTATACTTACACAAGATATGAATCTTTCTGGACTTCTAAATGAGCAGAGAAGGGAACAATATTCTATTGAGTCTTTCATGAGGCAACGTCCACCTTCTTTAAGTGGGTCTTCTGATCCACTTGTTGCTGAACAATGGATCAGTACCACTAAAAAGTTATTTTCAGTTCTTCAATGTTCTGAGAATGATAAAGTCATCTTAGTAGTATATCGTTTGGAAGGTGAAGCTGATCAATGGTGGGATCATATCAAGAATACGAGGCAAAGAGATGAAATTGAGTCCATGGAATGGGACGAGTTCAAGAACTTGTTTTTCAGTAAGTACTTCCCTCGTATTCTTCGAACAATGATGGAGAAGGAGTTTCTTGAACTAAAGAAAAAGGATGATGAATCTGTTGGTATGTACGAAGCGAATTTTACAAGACTTGCAAGGTATGCATCTGGAATTATCATCCAACCTGAAAGTAAAGTTGATCGATTCTTCAGTGGCTTAAAACCAAGTCTTCGAAGGGCATTAGCTATAAGAGACTTCAGTAGCTATGAAGAAATTGTACGTTGTGCTATCAAGGTAGAAATGGAAGTTCGTGTTACATATCCATCTTATGGTTTTGAAAAGAAACGAAAGATGGAGTTCAAGGAGAAATCTCAGAATAATGGTGAAAAGAAAATGAATGTTTCCTTATGCTCAAAGTGTGGAAAGAACGATGGTGGAGATTGTCTTAAAGGGACTATAAAATGTTTTAAGTGCGGAAAAGAAGGTCATCGAGTAGCTGAGTGTCGAAGTAATGGAAAAAGGGTTTCTAATGATGTGAACAAAGCAAACACTGCAGAGAACGCACCACCAACACTTCCATGCTTCAAGTGCAAGGAAATGGGGAATTATGCTAATAAATGTCCTAATCCAAGGGTTAGTGATGATCAACATGAGAAACCACTGAAGGCAAAGGACAAAGGGAAGTCACATGCGATCATTATTGGCGATGTTGAATATGACAACGATGTGGTGGAATGATTAAGTGTTTATGTAATGGGATTCCAAAATAATATTGTATCATGGAGTATTGAAATATTTATGTATTGGTCTAATGTGGTATTCAAAGTAATTGAGATATTTTTGAAAATAAGATGATATGCGCATAATGAAGGAAAAATGAGAAAATGAAATGTTTAACAGTATTCATGAGCTCATGATTGATATAAGGATTAAGTGATATCATGGTTTGAGTATATAGAATTTTGAGGATTTTGGTATGTGGAAAGTGTTAACTTTTAACTGCATTCATGTTTTCACTAAGGTATTCAAGAGAATACGCGATTAAGGACATTGAATGTTTGGAATGTGACCAACAAGACATACCTTATGATATATGGGGATCGACGATGGTGTTAAATCTCTGGTAATCGTTTTCACTATGTTATGAGAGTGGACTGCAGTATTATGGATAAGCCTAAAGATTGGAAAGGATTATGTTGGACATAAGTTAGTATTGTTTAAGGATAGAAGTTTTTTTTCGATATTATTGATGGGATGTTATAGTAATATAGTTTTGGAAAAAGGACAACCTGCAGAACGGGCGACAACCCATCGCGTCGGACAAGGCTGTGGGAATCGAACCCACAACCGAAGTGCGACTGGCCTTTATCGCCTACCACTGGCCTACAGGAAGTCCCTGTTTAGTAGAAACTAGTTTTATTATATTAAGCAGTATGATATATGAAGTATAAATCCATTTTAGGAACCATATGCGATTAATCTCACTATAGATCGACTTATGTATATAATTTTTGCTAACATTTTGTTTGAGACAGATGGAATGACCTGTCATTCTATCACATGATCTGCTAACACTTCACGAATAACAAATTCAACTTCATTTATTTAAGTGATGAAGTGGAAATTGTACAAGGCACGAACAACAGTGAGATTGTACCAAAATAAAGTAAGTATTTATTCTAATTCAAAATTTTCAACTTTAGGGAAATGATCTTGAAAACCAAAAATGTTATCCTAGTGATCTTATACCTGATGAATCAGATGGTACCTTATATCATCACAAATCTATGGATTTGTGATTACTGTCTTTTCCATAGCCATGTTCTCTACCACTCTCCATCAGAACATGATGGTTAGATGTCTCTTCCATGTCCATATTTTCACCTATGTGGAAACCCAGTGATTAGTTTATTTGGGTAACCGTTACGTTTTATACTTTTGTTTTTAAAGATATGTTTTGGTATTCCTTTTTACGATGTGGGTTTCTATCAAAGAAACTTTCAAATAGTAAACCATTTATAACCCTGAAGAATTTCGAGGGCGAAATTCATTTTAAGGGGGGTAGAATGTAACAACCCGGGATTTTATGAAAAATATTCTTTTTAATTTTATTAATGACTTGTGTTGTACGCTACACCAAAATGAGCTTGCACAACACGCATCTTTTACTTACCTTGCATTACACGCAATCGCAACCTTCCTCGATAGCGTGTGTAGTACGCAATACTGAGTTTCACGAAACAACGATATGCTATTAAAATATTATTAAAACTAGCCGTTATGAATAGTAATAACCACTTTTTAAATTTTAGAAATTTTAGCTCTCAAAATGGACTTCATTTTTGGATTCGGAGTATCGAATTTAGCCTAAGGTGAAATTTTGGTACTTTTCGGATAACTTTCATATTCTGATGAATAGTGAAAATTACTAAATTATAATTAAAAACAACTTTTTTAATAGAAATAATTAATAGTGATAAATTATTAATTTGAGTGTTTTTAAAGTATATTTAGAATATATTTTTACAATTTAATACAATGTTGGTCATTGGATGTAATTTCACATTTAAACCAGACATAATCAAGTGTCAATCTTTTGATAGATATTGTTTCTTAAAAACACGCTATTCGTTTCAACAACGGGATTTAATTATAAAAATAATTAATGAAACTTCTATGTTATGAATTTGGTAAAATAGACTTCATTTTTGAATTCGGAATATGAAATACAGCTTAGGATGAAATTTTGGCATTGTTTTGAAAAACATCAATTTTTGATGAATAATGAAACTACTAAGTGGTAGTTAAAAAACTGAATTTTTCATAAAACATAATTTTACCGCTTCTGTGAAAGGAATTTCAAAAATCCGAGAGACACGGTTGATGTCAGTAAGTAAAATGTGGTTCAATGAGATGAATATAATTTTTGATGAATAGTAACTTTTTACTTTTATTTACCACGGTTAAATGTAAATAGGGTAATTAAGGGTAATAATGATATTAATATTATCCTAAAACATGTCCTAATTCTATTGGACAAGTGTATCTATACCAAAAACAACCTTAGGTGTGAAATATTATCATTTAGGCCCACTTGGATTAGATTAGGACATTTATTATTATTTAATTCAAAGAAGAGGTAAAAGAGTTAAAATCAAAGTTTATTTACTAAAACATTTTTAATATAGGGTTTTAAATAAGATAAATTGGATTTTAAATATTCATTAGAAAGATAAAATGATTTCCTACATTATGGTATTTTATTTGTAATTTTTAGACATCAAATAATTTAATGTATTTATGACACAAAGATGATGCAGTAATTATCTTATTAATGAAATATTGACATAATTGATGTTATAAACACCAAAATAAATGTAATTTGAGACTTTTTATGAATTACATTAATTTTCTAGGTTACTATGATATATTAGTGTTGATTTAATAAACTTGGTTCGAACATATAATTCTGTTATGACTTTCAAAAAAATCATATATCAAATAGTGTCAAAATTGAAAGAAAATAGTTTTTAAATAAAATATTATATTATTAATTGTTATTTTATTCCTAAAAATCTATGGTTCGTCAAAATGACTTAGATAAGGATATATTTATTAATAATATACAATTTGGGGTTCTTTTGGCATGTTATAGTAAGTGTATTAACCATATAGTGAAAGAAAACAAAAAGACACGGTAAAAGTTAAATTATTTAACTTAGAGTTAAATCTAATTGATAAGGTTAAAATAATACCCTAAACTTGTCTAAATCCTATTGGATGATATGATTTAGACCCATCCCCACTTTAGCTTCGAAATAAGACCCTTTGGAACCATTATAAACCGATTTTGACTTTAATATAAAATAATATTTTGAGATATTCCTAAGGTGCCCCTCTCCTCCATTATAAAAGGGCACCTCCTCCCTCTCTTCCTCACACAACTTTGATCCTTCAAGCTCGTCCAACCCCTGAAACAATCCCTTCTCCACTTACCTAGAATAATCCTAGAGGTCCTGGTCTTCTTCAAAGACCAATCTTAGTTCCCTAAGTGAAGGATTCAAAGAGGCGTTCCAATGAAGAGGTAATATCCATTTCCGATCTTTTTCAATTTATTTCTTCTTCAACTTCTTCTTATTTAGTTGTTTCATGATAAAGTAATAACATCAGTATTTCTTATATACTGATATGTTATTATAAATATGAAACAACTCTAATTAACCTTCTATCCATCCTACGGAGAATGGAAATCACCGCGCGTGCGTACGTACGAAATACCGTCTCCACGCCGTGGTGTAATCTATTTTCCGCCACCACCTTAATTGGATGGGTATAAAGGTGTAATGAGTAACTATATATGATTATTATAAAGTGATATTGATACTGAAATAGTATACATACACTTCAACACAATTCCACGACCATGGGAACGATATCATCGCTCGTGCGTACGTACGGAATACCGTCTCCAAGACGCGATGAGATTCATTCTCTATGTTAAACATTTAAGAATGATTAAAAAGTATATATAAGAAATAATAATGAAATATATGACATTATAAAGATACTGGATTTATGTATGTATGTATATTTATGTCATCTACTTACTTCCATTCAAGACAATAAGGAAAGGAAAACAACATTCATGCGTACGTACGGACTACCGTCTCCATGAACGGTGTTTTTCATTTCATTTATCTATCTATTATATATATATATACTGAATATATATGATATATAAATCATATTTTATATTCTGGAAGTAAGTAAATCATGATATAAGTAATAATAATGTCAAGAACAACAAGTCAAAACACCTACGATAAATGAAATGATTTTACCCAAAACGCTCCTTTAACATGGAATTTACAAAAGAACGGGTAATATAAAGTCATAAGTGAACCATATATGATATCATAACAATGAATATGATTCTGTAATAAGTCAATGACATTATTTAAATCATTACACATGAGGTTCTACACATACGAAGCAAATCGGACCTAAGGTAAGGGAAATATCACAATCTCATTTTTATCCGAGATTGTTTTTTCGTAAGTATTTACTTGGGTGTATTTTATCATCCACATCCATGTTTCATCAATATGTAATATTAATTCCATCCACCTACAATTGTTTAAATCCATTTTTACCCTTCGGTGAGTTTTTAGTAATAGGTATGAATGGAATCTTTTGTCGTTTTTCGTACGAGGTACTTTTTGACTTTTCTTACAAAAGTACGAGAAGAATGTTTTTTTAACTTATCCGGCATGAATGAAGTTTTAAAACATTATTTCCAAGAAACATCCTTTACAAGTTTTCAAGTTTATTTTTAATCAACTTCTTTTAGTTTTAAATTGTAAGACATGTTAAGAAAGGAAAATATTTTTGAAGTAGAAAGGATATTTTCCTCAAGAATGGATTTCAAGTGTTTTATCAAAATTATTTTCCATCTAAGATAATAAAGGGTTCTATTTCTATCTCTATTATTACATGGATTTGATTATGTTGTGATGGAAATATTTTTATGAATTCCTTTATCTTATATGAATTGTTTTATGATGTCATGTTGTTTAAGAATCCCATTTTTATTACATGGGTTATGCAATGATGTATGATTTATGATTTTGTGGCACACATAAGAATGGTATCATTATGAGATGGGTGGGACCTATATCTCCCTCCAATGCATTGGGTAAAGATTTTATATCTCATGAGATAGACATGGCTGGAATGGTAGGTTATACCGGTTCAGTGAAACAGGACTGAAACGAGGGTTACTCGATTCAGAAAGGGACTTTGTCCACTAAGATAGTCTTGGCAATGAGTCTTGACTAACAAGAAATGATTCTCTATGATTATGTGTGAATGCCACAAAGTTTCATGTTTTAAGTTATGATTATTGTGATTACATTTCACTTCCATGATTTACCCCATGTTATGAAATTATGATCTCTTTTGCAGGTTAAGATTTCCAAAATTTATGTGCTTGTGTATACGATGAGATTTAAATTTCTTTTGTTTACCCTTACTGAGCATTTGAGCTCACCCTTTTATGTTTTCTTTTCCCCGGGATATAAAGAAAGGTTTTAGGTAAAAAAAGGAAGATCTTTATGGGAGATGTTGAAGATCTTTCACCACGATTAGAAGATTATATTCTGAGTTTCCAAAGACACTAAACTATTACGGTCCTTGTGTGTGTGTTTTTGTAATGTACTAAGTATTCCGCAAAAGTAATGTAATGTCCATGTACGTCAAGCTTCGGGTCTCTACACGAATGGATTTATCTTCTCGTGAGTTCAAAAGTTATGAAAAACTTGTTCATTGTTCAAAGAAGGTGGAAATTGAGTTTTCCAATGATCATGTATTCTTTGACACACAACTAAATTAGAGGACGAGGTGGCTGATGAAAGGGAAGAACTCTTTAGAAAAGTCTGATGGTATGAATCTTAATTTTACAGATTGTGAAAATTGTGGTAAAAAACATGATGGAGAATATATTTTGAATTATGGTAAGTGATACCGATGTGGTAAAATGGGACTTAAGGATCTTAATTGCATTGAAAAGGATAAGGGTAATGGTAATATAAAATCCAATTTATAGTTAGTAAAATGTTTTATTGCAATGAAATGGGTCATTATGCAAATGAGTGTCCAACAAAGAACTCAACTGAAGGAAATCAGCTAGACTACATGCAGAAAGGGGTGGCGAAATCCTTTGCAACTACTTCAGTAGATGTTGTGCCATCAAATGAAGTTGTATCAGGTACACTATTTGTTTGTTCAGATTATGCCAATGTGTTGTTTGATTTGGGGTCTACATACTATTTCTTTTTTGAGAATTTTTCTAGTAAATTGGGAATTCCATCTCAAGATATTAATACAGAACTTATGGAAAAAACACATTAAGGAAATGTTGAGACAAAAATAAAACATAAGAACATTCATTTCCTTGTGTGCGGAATGAATCTACCTGTAAACCTTATTGTTTTGCCTCTAGTAGAGTTTGATGTTATTTTGGGCATGGATTGGATTTTTGTTTATAATGTTAATATTTACTATAGAGCTAAAGAGGTTTCTTTTCAGAATGATTTTTAGTTTGTATACAAAAATGAACCCAAGCTATGGATAACATATGAGGAAGCTAAGAAACTAGTAAAAGATGGAAATGAATGTTTCCTACCACATATTGTTGAAAATAAAGACACTCTTCAAATTAATGATGTGCCAGTGGTAAACGAGTACCTTGATGTTTTCCTGATGAGTTACCTAGTATTATACCTGATCGGGAAGTTGAATTTACTATTGACTTTGTTCCTGATGCTCAGCCAATTTCAAATCCCCCTTATCGAATGGATCAAATTGATCTTTTAGAGTTAAAGAAGAAATTGTAGGAGTTATTAGATAAAGGTTTCATTCGACCAAGCACGTCACCATGGCGTGATCATGTATTGTTTGTTAAAAAGAAAGATGGTTAAATGAGGCTTTACATTTATTATAGTTTATTGAATGAAATCACTGTTAAGAATAAGTATCATTTGCCTCATATCGATGATTTGTTTGATGTACTCCAGGTAGCTTAGTATTTTTCGAAGATTGAACTCAGGTCGAGGTACCATCAATTGAAAGTAAAGGAAGAATACATTCCAAAAACCGCTTTTCATACTAGATATGGCCATTATGAATTTGTAGTTATGCCTTTTGGGTTAACCAATGCACCTGCTGTATTTATGGATCTTATGAATAGAATTTTTCATGAGTTCTTGGATAAGTTTTTGGTTGTGTTAATTGATGATATTTTGTTTTATTCCAAAGGTAAAGAGTAACATGAAAGTCATTTAGGGGTTGTATTTCAAACCATAAAAGAGAAGAAACTATTTGGGAAATTCAGAAAGTGTGACTTCTTGGTTACAACAAATTTCTTTCCTTGGTCACATTGTTTCAAAAAATGGCATAACTATTGATCCTGCTAAACCGAAAGTTTTTGAAGAATGGCCAAGACCCACAAATATAACCAAGATTCATAGTTTTCTTGGTTTGGAAGGTTATTAACAAAGGTTTGTTGAAAATTTTGCATGATTATCTAGTCCAATGACTAAGTTAACTCGAAAAGGTGTTAAGTTCATCTAGACAAAATAATGTGATGATTGTGTTTAGGAATTGAAAAGATGATTGGTGAATTCTCTAGTTTTGGCACTGCCTTCCAGAAATGGTGAGTTTGTTATCTACAGTGATGCTTCATTGAAAAGACTTGGTTGTTTCCTAATGAAAAATGATATGGTAATTTCTTATGCTTCACATCAATTGAAACCACATGAGTTAAATTACCCTACACAGGATTTGGAATTAGCTGTTGTTGTTTTTTGCTTTAGAAATTTGGAGGCATCATTTTTATGGAGTGAAGTGTGAAATATATACTGATCAGAAACATTTGAAGTATATATTCACTTAGAAATAATAGAACATGAGATAGAGGAGATGGTTGGAGTTAATCAAGGATTATGATTGCACAATCCTTTATCATCCGGGGAAAGAAAATAATGTTGCTGAGGCTTTGAGTCGAAAAAGTAATTCTTCATTAACCATGTTACGTTTGGAATGAGATCCTTTTGTTTTAGATTTGATGAACTTTGGAATAGAAGTTATTGTTGCAGAAAACTCTACTGTTTTGTTTCATGTGTCAGTGAAATCATCTCTATCAGATAGAATTAAGCATTCGTAGAAGAAAGACTATGAGTTACAGGAAATGGTTGTGTTGTTTCAGAAGGGTAAGTTGCTTGATTTTAATGTTGATAATGATTGTGTTTTGATATTTGGAAAGAGATTATTTGTGCCTTGTGATTCACAGTTGAAGAATGAGTTGTTATGTAAAGCTCATACTTCTCTATTTTCTGTTCATCCTGGCAGTACTAAGATGTACATAGATCTTCGGGAGTATTGCTAGTGGGATTGAATGAAAAGATATATTGCTGATTTTATTAAGAAATTTTTGAACTTTCAGTAGGTTAAAGAAGAGCGGAAGTTACCAAAAGGGATGCTTCAGCCTTTACCAGTGCTAGAATGGAAATGGGAAAATATATCCATGGACTTCGTTGTGGGATTACCAAATACATCTCGAGGTAATAATGCAATCTGGGTTATAGTTGATCAATTGACTAAATCTGCTCATTTCCTTCCTATTTGAGATACTTCGTCTCTAGATCAACTTGGTCGGTTGTATGTTAAAGAGATAGTAAGGTTGCATGGTGTTCCCCTCTCCATTGTATCTTATCGTGATCCTAGGTTTACTTCTATATTTTGGAAAGGGCTTCAAATGTCATTGGGTAATGAATTAAATTTTAGTACAGGTTTTCATCCTCAATCAGATGGGCAGTCAGAACGATCAATTCAGACCTTGGAGGATATGTTACGTGCTTGATTGATGGATTACCAGGGAATTTGGTACCAACATCTTTCATTGGTTGAATTTTCTTATAATAACAGCTTTCATTCCAGTATAGAAATGGCTCCATTTGAGGAATTATATGGAATGCATTGTCGTACTCCATCATTATGGGATGAAGTAGTTTAAGGAAGATGATGGGACCATAATTGGTTGAGGAGATGGCAGAAAAAGTTCAGTTGATTTAGAAGCACATGAGAATAGATCAGAGAAGATAGAAAAGTTATGCAGATAACCGGAGGAAGGATCTTTCTTTTGAGGTAGGTGATCATGTGTTTCTCAAAATTTTTCTCCATGGAAAAGTGTGATGCGATTTGTTAAGAAAGGATAGTTGAGTTCGAGGTTCATTAGACCTTATAAAATTCTAGATAAAGAGGGATTAGTTACGTATAGAGTGGATTTACCTCCATGTTTATCCCAGGTACACAATGTTTTTCATGTTTTGATGTTGAGAAAGTATATTCCAGATCCATCTCATATTTTGAGCCCAAAGGTAGTTCAGTTGGAAGAGAATCTCTCCTATGAAGAACAATCAGTCCTGATTCTTGACAGTAGAGAGCAGGTGTTTCGGAATAAGGTAATTCACCAGGTAAAGGTTGTGTGGAAAAACAATATGGTTAAAGAGGCCATGTGGGAATCTTAAAATGCTTTGAGGGATAAATACCCCCAATTATTTTGATAAGTGAATAAATATTGTGAGGAAAGAATTTACAAAAGGGGGGAAGGATGTAACATCCCAAGTAAATAAAGAATAAGATATTTTTATACTTATTAATATTTTTGAATTAAATATTAATTTTATTTTAAAAGGGTTGCTATGTTCGATAGCATATTAGATAGGCAACAACGAGTTTCTTTCGAATCATACGCTGCACACTAATAATATAATATTATTATTTTAAATGTTAATTAACTCCTAGACATTTTATTGGCGGGAATGAATGAAACTGACTATAATCTGATTATACATGATTGTTAAATGTATTTACATTTATCCAATAAAAAATTAGAGGATTAAAACATGAATGAATCTAATTTTAAGCATAATTTACATTAATTGGATGATTTAACACCTTTTAATAGAGAACCCACTTTAAATATCGTTTTTTTCAATTTAATACATTCTAATTGACCAAATATAATTATTATTTAGAATGGGGACATCAAAATTTACTTTGGGTAATTTTTTGGTATTTTTCTGATGAAGTACATTTTTTAATGAATAGTGAAAAATACTCTATTTTAATTCAAAAGTGCCTTCTAATATAATTTATTTATATTGTAATATTATCTTTTTAGATTATTTTAAAGTGAAATTGTAATATATTTTTACCATTTTATCCAATTTTGGTCATTGGAATTAATTTCACTTTGAAATTAGACATAATCAAGTATCAATCTTTTGATAGTTATTGTTTCTTAAAAGCACGGTATTTGTTTTGATGACGGGAAATAGTTTTAAAATTAATTAATTCCACTTATATGTTTTTAATTTTTCCAAATAGATATCATTTTTTAATTTGGAATATCAAATATATCTTATGCTGAATTTTTGGTATTTTTCTGAAAAACATCAATTTTTGATGAATAGTGACACCACTTAGTGGTAGTTAAAAAAACAGACTTTTTCATTTAAATAAAATTTTACCACTTCTGTGAATTTAATTTCAAAAATCCAACATACATGGTTTTTATCAAGAAGTAGAATGTGGTTCATTAAGATGAAAATAGTTTTTGGTGAATAGTAACTTTTGACTTTTATTTACCGCTGTTAAAGGTAAATAAGGCAATTCAAGGTAAAAAGAATATTATAATATTTCAAAATTACCTTAAAACTCGTCATAACATTATAGGTTGAGTCATTAATGACCATGTTAATCTTTGGGTCTATTTTGGGACCCATTTGATCGTCTTGGAAGTGATAATGACAATTTATATTAATTAATTTAAAGTAAAGGCCAAAATGACATAAACAAATCTTTTAGTAATTAATTTTTATATGATGTTATAAAAGTCGTATTTTTGACTATAAATATTATTTGGAAAGATAAATGGATTTACTATATAATGGTATTTGTTTTATAATTTTTAGACATCAAATAAATTAAATTATTTATGACACAATAATGATGTAGTATTTACCTAATTAATAAATGATTTAAATAAATCTGATTATAATGACTCCAATATTATCCAAAACATGTCCAATTCTGATTGAAAGATTTTATTTCTACCATGAGTCATATTATATTCGAATATATTTATTTTTGGACCATTAGAAACCGAATATCATTATATAATAAAATAATAGTTTCACACATTCCTAAAGTTCCCCTCCTCCCCCTTATAAAAGAAAGCCAATTATAACCAATTCCTCACACCTCTTAAGCCTTTTGGCTTGTACAAACTCTGACATATTAATCTCCCAAAATCCCTCTCATCCCTCTAGAAGGCTTACTTTAGGCAGAAGGCACTTCAAGATGTCCTTTTGGTTTAAACCAAAGGATGTTGCCTAAATTAAAGGTAACAATTTCTCTTAAATTTTTTTCTTTTATTTAACTTCTCCAACCCCTAAACTCTTTTTATTCCTTTATTTTGTAATAAAACTAGTATCCTAAATAAACTATGATGTTGTTATGAGAAGGATTCAAACTAAACATACACACACCTCCATCTAATGGGTGAAGAACATAATGTTTCTGTGGATGGCAAACTAACACCTCACAAAACGATGATTGTTCGATTATCTCCTACCGCCTCTCATGGTGTCCATTATGATGTCACTGTATTTATATATGATATATATTATGTTCATGTTTTCTTTATTCTTCTCTATCTTCCATTTACAACATGCGTTTATGGTTTCCATAGTGGGCAAATACGATAATCTCATTTGAGGAAGTGCGGACTACCGCCCCCCTAAAGTGATATGACTCGTTAATTCCTTATGAGGGACGTATAAATGATGATGTTAATGATATTATATATGATATTACACTTGAATTATAATATACCTATGTATCATTATGTTTTATTTCCATTAAAATAATAAATATAAATGAAAGTAGTGTTCATGCGTACGTACGACTTAACGTCTCCATGAACGTTGCATTTCATTTCTTACCTCTAAATGTTATGTACTATTATAAAAACATGTATATACTGGATATATATGATATATATATATATCTAAATCATGAATATCATCTGGATATAATTAACCTTTGACCACATGGACAACTTGTAAATATAAGGTGCTCATTTTTACTCAAGTACCAAATATCGACAAAATTAATGTTATTAACATCAATGATTGCATAATGTTTATAACATGGTAATAAGTGATATAAAAGGAATAATAAAATTGTAAAAGGTTCCTATGAGAGTATAAATTAACTTTAGTTTATTATTCAGGAGATTAAAGAATGATCGAGTAAAGTTGGACTCGAGGTAAGGGATTTTGTCTCAATCTCCTTTCATTGAGGCATTTTTAGTTTTATAAACAACTTTATTTTATACGGTGTATAAACCCCTTTGAAAGTTCATTTTATTCAAAGGTAATCTTCTTATACGAAGAGTTTTACTAAACGACAAAAAGGAATGTTTTTTTAACATAAGAAGTGACAACGACCTTTCTTCCACCGTGAGTATTATTTGATCTTTGGCTTCCTTAACAAGCCAGAATGTTTTTAAAAGGAAAAAAAATAAACACCATATACTCTTTTTATTTATTTTGGTATTGAAAATGTTTTGAAAATGGATTTATTATATCATGTCTTGAAATGATATTTTATTATTGAAATGTGGAAATGTTATCTTTCTTTTATGCTTATGTTATCTGTTATGATCATGTTATGGTTCTTGGGAATTATTTATGTATACTGGCAGTTCCGTGATAATCCTAGGGCAGGTGAGCCCGAGATAGCTCTTCAATGCATTGGGTAACATGACAGAGGTAAACGAGAATGATTCTCCTAATAGATTTAGGGAATATACTGTGGTGGGTATACCAAAGTAACTCCATATGTAGCTGTGATAGCTAAATTTTATGTATGATATGGATGCCACATGTTACATTTATTATTTAAGATTTCTATGTGCCTTTCATAAATCTTATGATTTCATGTGGTAAGTAAAAGTGTTTATTTTTTGTGTTTATTTATGAACAAATGTTTTCATTCTTTGTTTTATAACCCTTACTGAGCTTTTTATGCTCATCCAAAGTTTGGAAATTTTTTCAGAGGACATAAAGTTGAATAAGGTCAAGGATGGGTTCAAGGAAAAGACATGTTGTCTAAAACATGTAACTAGACATGACTCTTTTTTTAAGAGTTTTTATTTTATGAAAAAAATTGGAATGATGTAGATATGTCTACCTTGTACTATTTTGAGATGTAATAGTTATGTCCTAATTATCTAAAACTCTAAACCTGAAAAGATCCTCAATGTGAATTATTCAATTAATACAATATTATGTAATGTTTAAGGTCGAGTCCTTTTAATTTGGCTCGTCCAAACTATTCCCAATTAAACTTTCTACATCCCTATCTTCCTTCTATAAGTGTTTCCATAGGCAGAAGGCACATCAAGAAGTCCTTTGGTTCAAACCAAAGAGAGTTACCCAAATTAATGGTAACAATTTCTCTTAAATTGTCTTTTATTTTACTTCTCTAACCCCTAAACTATTTTTATTCAGTAATTTTGTAACAACAGCAGTATCCTCAATACACGAGGATGTTGTTATGTTAATTATTCGAACTACCCTTACACACACCACCATCTAACAGGTGAAGAACATAACGTTCCTGTGGATGGAAAACTAACGCCTCACGAAACGATGATAAATACATGTATAGACTGGATATATATGATATATATTATATCTAAATCATGAATATCATTCTCGATATAATGGAATATTGACCACATTGGCAACTTATAAATATAAGGTGTTCATTTTTGACTCAAGTACCAAATATCAACAAAATGGACATTATTAACTTAAATTCCTACATAATGTTTATAACATGGTATTTATTGATATAAAATGAATAATAAACATGAAAATTTTTCTTAAGAAAGTATAAATTAACTTTAGTTAATTATTTAGGAGATTAAAGAATGATTGAATCATGTCGGACACGAGGTAAGGGACTTCATCTCAATCTCCTTTCATTGATGAATTTTTTTTATACATGACTTTATTTTATACAGTGTATAAAACCCTTTGACTTTTCATTTTATTCAAATGGAATATTTTTATACGAAGCATTTTACTAAACGTAAAAACGGAATGTTTCTTTATTTTTTATGTAAGTGGTGACAATGACCTTTCCACTGCCGCGAGTATTATTTGATCTTTAGCTTCCTTCACAAGATGGAATGTTTTTAAAAGGAAAAATAAATATCATATACTGTTATTTAGTATTTTGGTATTGAAAATGATTTTTATAATGGATTTATTATTTCAATATCTTGAAATGATATTTTATTATTGCAATGTGGAAATTTTATCTTTCCTTTATGCTTATTTTATGGGTTATGATCATGTTATGGTTCTTTGGAATTATTTACGTATACGGGTGGTTCTATGATAAACGTAGGGAGGGTGAGCCCGAGATAGATCTGTAATGCATTGGATAATGTGAAGGAGGTAAACGTGAATGTTTCTCCTATGTTATTTGTGGAATATACTATGAGGGGTATTCCAAAGTAACTCCCTATGTTGCATTGATAGCAACAATGTAAGTATGATTTGGATGCCACAAGTTACCTTTATGATTTTTAATTTCTATGTGTTATTCATAAATCTAATGTTTTCATGAGGTAAGTAAGATAGTTCATGTTTTGTATGTATTTATAACAAAATATTTTCATCCATTGTATTATAACCCATACTGAGATTTTTGTGCTCATCCCATGTTTTTTAAATGTTTCCACAGGACTTAATGATGAATATGGTCAAGGATGGGATCAAGGTAAATTCATGATTTATAAAACCTGGAACAAGACATGACTCTTTTTATCATGAGTTTTCATTTTATGAAAAAAATTTATACTGGGTAGAATTGTCTACATGTAATATTCATGTTGTCATGTAAATGTAATGGCCAAATTCACTAAAACTCTAAACCTAAAAAGATCCCCAATGTGAATTATTCATTTAATTCAATATTATGTATTGTTTAAGGTTGGGTCCTTATAGTTGGTATCAAAGGTCGGTTTAGATACCTTTAGGAGTTAGGGTATTGTTAAATTAATAAATTAATTTATGCTAATATTGAAATGATATACCATTTACAGATTACCATGTTGCTTCACCTAAGATATTTCTATGTTAAGAATGGTTTTTCCTAGATGAAATAGAGCATCTTCTCTGGGAAGTCATATAGAGGGAAATGACCATTAAAATCTGTATCATGAGATGGTACGAATTAGAACAAAACATTTTGTTGTAGTGATGGCTCAATTGACTCTAGTGAAAAATGTTGGTGGTTTTTATTGATGACATCTTGGATTATTCTACAACAAAATAGTATCATTAAAGTCATTTAAGGGTTGTCTTGAAAACCATAAATGAAAAGAAACTATTTGGGAAATTCAACAAGTTTGAGTTTTGGTTACAACAAATTTCATTCCCAAGTTACATTGCTTAAAAAAATGGAATAACTATTGATCATACTAAAACAAAAGTTGTTGAAGAATGGAAAATACCCACAAATATAACCGAGATTCATAGTTTTCTTGTTTTGGAAAGTTATTACCCGATGTTTGTTGAAAATTTTTCACGGTTATCTAGTCCAATAACTAAGTAAACTCTAAATGGTGTAAAGTTCATCTGGACAAAAGAATGTGACGATTTTGTTCATGAATTGAAAAGAAGATTGGGGAATGCTCCAGTTTTGGCACTGCCATCGAGAAATGGTGAGTTTTTTATCTACAGTGATGATTCATTGAAAGGAATAGGTTTTTTCCTAAAGCAGAATTATCAGTTAATTGCTTATGCTTCACGTCAGTTCAAACCTCACGAGATAAATTACACTACACATGATTTGGAATTAGCTACTGTTGTTTTTTGCTTTAAAAATTTGGAGGCATCATTTTTATATAGTAAAATGTGAAATATATACTAACCACAAAAGTTTAAAGTATATATTCACTCAAAAAGAATTTAACATGAGACATAAGAGATTTTTGGAATTTATCAAGGATTATGATTGCACGACCCATTAACTTCTGGGAAAAGAAAATAATGTGGCTGATTCTTTGAACCAAAAATGTAATGCCACAATAGCCATGCTACATTTAGAACGAGATCCATTGGGTTTTGATTTAACGAAGACTAGCATAGAAGTTGTTGGTGCAGAAAATTATTCTATTTTATATAAGGTGTCAGTGAGATCATCTCTATTAGATAGAATAAATCATGCACATATGAAAGACAATGAGTTGCAGAAAATTGTAGAGTTAGTTCAAAAGGTTAAGTTTCCTGATTTTAATCTTGATATTGATTGTTTATTGAGGTTTGGGAAGAGATTATGTGTACCTTGTGATTCACAGTTGAAGAATGAGTTGTTATGTGAAGCTCATAGTTCTCTGTTTTCAGTTCATCATGGCAGTACTAAGATGTACGGAGATCTCCGTTTGTATTACTGGTGGGATGGAATAAAAAGAGATATTAATGAGATAGTATCCGTTCTTCATTTGGAATTGAAGAAGATGAAATCCGAAAATACTGTCATTTTATCTGCATCAACAACCATCATTTTACCACCATCGATTCATACAAATGATGAATATATGATTATGGATTGTTACACAATGAATCTATTGCACAATAATGGATTGGTCAATAATACATCCGAAAATAGTTAAAATAAAGAACACCAAGAAGAATAAGGAATATGAGGAGAAAATAACAAACCAAATTGAGAGGGAAGAACCTTGGTAAATTTTCATGTTGATCATGGTTCATCACTAATATAATGATAAATTAATCAAGAAATAATGTAATCAAAAATATTAGAATATAAAAATAATAAAATAAAAAATAAATCGTCTAATATAAAAATCAATGAGTAGGAATATCTATTCCTTGATTAGTCCATATTCATCAAAGAAATGATTAATAGGAAAAAAATAAAACACATACCCAACATCAAATCATATCATTCACTAATGAATAATGATCACTGGTTCATCATTTTTTGAATGATCCACAGAATCTGTTTCTCTTGGGTCATTGAACCATGATCTGTCACCTTTTCTTAAAGAATATACATCACCATATCTATCTAGAGGATTTTTAGAGATTTTTGGGTTATGTGGCTTACCATGGATCTCTATATAATGATACCTTAAGGATTTATGGTCTCTATATCTACAAGGTTAATAAAATAAATAATTTTACTAAATAATTTTATCTATTTTTCACCCATGATAAGATTTTCATAAATTAACCACATCGACCAATATAAGGTTGTGCCTAGGAAAAAACCATCATTCTGAATTCAACATTTCTCTTAGATTTTTGATCCATTTACCCATTAATATTTTATTCATCTTTTTAGGAAAACAACACATATTCAATTTAATATATTTATAACTATAAAACCTTTATTCTAGGTACCTTGCACTTAAAATCACATGTCGTCTCAATCCATGATCAATAAGTTAATCCATATAATATTACAAATCAAAACATGGAATATATGTTGCATTAAAATATCAAAAAATTATGTTATTTTGTCCCAAAAAAGAAAAAATAGAGTCTAATAAAAAATATTTGGGTACATAACACAAATCTAAGTCTCTATTTCATGTGCTCTACCATATATTTCTATTCTTCCATTTGACAAAAACTAATGAAATCAATTATCCATGATGGATCTTCCACTACTAATCCTATATCTCCACTAAGTACTATATAAAATTCAATCCATCCTCAAAGTACATCTCCCCCAAATGAATAATGTGTGATGGTTTATGCACATACCTCCTCAGATGTGACATGTAAAAAATGTATTGTACCTGAAATAACAATCAAGGTAGTTATAAGCGGTATTCCATCGTACCCAATCTATGTAGTATCTAGAATGGTCAAATGAACCAAGGAGATAACTTGTGGCCCTGAACAATTATATAAAATCCTCATCAATGTGAAACCCATATAAATATATGATACCCTTCCTTAAACTCCATTATACTTTGTATCCTATCAGCATAAGACATATAATGACTTTTTCAGTCTTCATCTACTCATGGATGATATGAACCTTCTCTACAATATCTTTAACCAATGTTGGGACCATGAGAGCTGTCACATTTAGGTTAGTCCATCAATAGGGTAAAATGTAGGTTCTACCATATAATGCCTTAAAATGTGCCACGTCGATGAATAAAAGGTGGCTTTTTTATGAAAACTCTTCCAGTGGTATGTGATCCTACCAAATGTGGACAAAGTATATCTGTCAATCTCACAACATTTCCTACAGAACATGTATGGTCTTTTTAGTGTGTCCATCAGTTTGGGGGGGGGGGGGGAATGATATTTTCATGTATAAAAACGTCCCAAAGTCCTAATACATTCCCTTCCATAACTAGTAAGTACTGTGAGAATCATGATTGGAAAGAATTGTTGATGGAACTCCAAGGAGTAAATCTATCTGCCGATCATAGAGTAATCCCATAATCTCTACTAAAAAACTTTCTTAGATAGATAGGAGGTGTGGTAACATGGTGAGTAAGTCAATTACCACTTGGATGGAATCATTTCAATTGGATGTACAAGGTAATCCCTTCAAAAACGTTCATTGATATCATATCCCACTTCAACTCTAGCTCCTCAAGGTGTTGAAAAAAACCTTCTAGAACTTGGGGATCAGTTTTCACTTCCTAGAAAATAGGAAATCAAGAGATGAACTCCAAAACCATTTTCTTTACCCATATCCACAAAAAACGATGTTGGAGGTCCTGGAACATCTTTTCCACACCATTATTTCTAGGAAATGAGAAATATGAAAGTATAAAAAAACTCTTCCCACATAATCACTGGTAACATCATGTGACATATAAAATGAACTATGTGATCCACACATTTATAAAGTCCATTAAGAGTACTCCCTTTAGATATATCTTCACATGTGTCCCCACATTCAATATCCCCATGAAATAACTCTCTAACTCATTGTAAGAGTGGAGGGGTGAATTCCATAAAATGAAGGTGATATAATCCTTCTCTATCCACAGAGGATAACTAAAATGAGTTAACATCTCCAAAAACCGCATTCATTAGCTATGAACTAGATATACTATATAGAAAATCTACTACCATGCTCCCATTATTAAGAGTGTAGATAATTTCAAAGTCATAATTATAGAGGAACTATATCCATCACCTCTGCCTCGTGTTTTTTTCCTCTTAGGGATGGTATAATTGATTCTATATTGATCATAGTGATGATAAAGAACTCTTACATTAATTATTGTCACAAAGTCATCAATGTTAAATAAACCAAAACTGAAACAATATTGTGGGAAACATAGTTATTCTCATGTGATATTTAATTTCAGGAAACATTAGAAATCACCCCACACCTTTGCATCAAAACACAACCCAAACTGGTCTCTAATCCATCGTATAAAACTACATACACTACACCATCCTCTAACAATATCAAGATATTGTCACTATTAAAACACTACCGTAGCTACAGAAAATATTATAAGAACTTCTCTATCCAAAATAATGGATTCTCTTTTCAGTCAAAACTGTCATTATCCAAATACTCTAGATGAGTCAAGTATGAATCTCTAGTAATTGTTTTCCAACCTAGGAAGCTTCGCACCTATGTCACGCTCTCAGGAGACTCTTATGATAAAGTTTCCTCAATCATGGATTGGTATATTAATACTCCATAAAATGATATAACATGTCCCATATGATGAATTCCATTAATCCAACATGTGAACCATGATATCCTTCACTAATAAAAGTGATATCAGAGTATGTTGATAAATAATCTTAATATTATTATGTGCTTCTCATTATACGCTAATAAAAAAACTATATAATAGATGAATACCACCACAAACATGTTTATGAAATGTAGAAATATAAGTTTCATTATTCCAATTAACACTTTTGGGGTGTTTCTCATGAAAAAGGGAATCACTATATACTCATTGTGACCATAAAGACAAAAGAATGTAGTTTTCAATATATTATTTTCTCGTGCGTGTTACAAGTGATGGAATGATATGTGGTCAACCTTCCTGATCCAACTTTCCCCTATCAAATGATAAATTATTTCTTAAATCCATAGTAGTGGAAAATTGTTATTCATGGTCACCTAGTTCAAGCGTTTGTAGTCCACACACAACCTCAATCTCCAATAATCCTTCTTGAAAAACAGTACTAGTGCTTCCCATGGAAAAAAGAGTTCTCATGAATAAAATCATCTACAAGTCCTCCAAATAAACCCTCATATTGAAAATATCTATATGAGAAATTTAATGTGCTGCTATAGATATCAGTTCCATCCAAGGGTGTCAATCAATGTAGAAGTATATCTCTCAGTAGAGAGGTAAAATATGAATATCATCAAGAAAGACATCATCAAACTACTCTATTGTTTTAGGAAACTAGGGACCCATAAAATCCACTATTACATGGGTTAGGCTACAAAATTTATGATTAATTGGTTGTACCATATATATCACGAGTCTATCATGCACTTCCTACTTTTGAATTTGACAAAAAAGGTTGATCCTAATACCATAACCACAAAAACACGACAGCCTTCTTCTAAAACAGTCAATCAAACCATTAATTATTGATAATTGGACCAAACAAAGAATGAAATCATAATGGCTTGAAGATTTTACCAAGTGGATCCAAACAAAATACTCTTATCCCAGACTCATGTCACACTATTGAAATAAGGGAGTGATTTTAGAGTCTTCTCTAGTAGGTGTCTCAAAGAGTACGGTTCGAGTTATGGGTTCAACCCAAATAACTATATATCAGACATGATATGTGGAATGAAAGGAATTACTAAAAAATATGCCTATCAGTACTGAATATAACAGGGAAAAGACAATAATTGTACCTTGAATAATTATGGGAGCTCTTCAGTCACTATCCATGACCATCTGCAGTCGTTCCCTCCCCTATCATTCAGCTCTCTGAGACTAGTATGGACACATAGGGGTGGTGGTGGTAAAAATTCACAACATCGACCACCACATACTGTTCTCACATATCATCTTTCACATCCACTGAACTATGAATCATAATAATTATATACATTTTTCTACCACGGTAGTCCATCCATAGTCTACATGTCAGTTATATGGCTGGTTAAACAATCTCAGATGTCGTCACAGGAGTAGCACCACCTCTATTTTGGTTGAATAGACACACACTGTGATCCCTGAAATAAAGATCAACTATCTTGGTACCTCCTCCTGATATGTATCCCATGTCTAGGTCTCTGATACTAATATCAAATCTCTGTTTTCAATGATTCATCATATGCATTACCATTGTTATGTATCACTGGATATATGCTATTAGCAATGGTTCATTCATCCAGAAAATCATTCCCATGAACCCCAACAAAAGTTAAATTAAAATATGGATTAAATGGGATTGTATTTATCTATGTATAACATTTACAATGGTTTAATCTCAAATGTACTGATGTTGAACTATATATATAGAGTACCAAGAAAAGTTGGTGGACCATAATGATTAATTATCAACTAACATGCTTCCCTACTGGAGCTAAATAAGAGCCTGTATATGAACAACCATTTGTGTAACTGGTGAGATATCCTCCCTTAATTGGGGATAAAATTCCATCCATGAAAGAGCTACCTAATCATCTATCTTGGTATCCAAACTCCACCATTTCCTTATGGAGCTGTGAATAAGTTTAGCCGGTAAGACCAACATATGATCTGTTAGTGTCCTAACTAGATAGAAAACTCAGGTCACTGCATTAAGCTAGTCCTCAGCCTCATGTGTGTCCATATTCCCTAGTAACCTATGGGGTCACATACAATAAAAAATTTTAAGTTCCCTCATCCTACAAACCACATCTTTTGGTACTACATGTACCATGTGCTTCTCTATAGGGTATGGTTTGGATGGTGCACCAACTAAAGGTAACATCTCAAGAACATGTCCCTGTACAAAAGCCTCATCATAGAGAAGGTCATCATCATCATCAAGATTTTTAATCCTATATGGTATGAAACATAGAGGCATACTGTAAGTAAAAAAGTTGTAATTCACTCGAAGACTATATCTGGAGAGCCTAATCAAGAAGGATTTCAATACAAAAACCTATTCCATTATGATGCATGTAGAATATTCCCCAAGAACCAATGTTTTCATATACGAAGTGAAAAATTTGGTCATCAGATTCTAGGTGTATTGATATGTTAGTATCCACACCAACAGTAGAGTCTATGGACTGAAATACAAACTCGAAACACATAACACATTTTTCCAAACCAATATCACGGACTCTCAATGATAATATAGTACCGAATACCTTTGATACAACTCATTCATGACCTATTCTAGTGGGGAATGTGCTGGGACTCCCCAAGCCTATACCCAATAGGACTAATTCTGATGACATGAATATATTAGTTATAACACTATCATTGAAGAAATTTATAATGTACCTATAACCATATACATATCTCTAAGGACACAAAATGAAATAAATGTAAAAATCACTGAGGAACTGATTCACACATAAACAAAAATGAAGTAACCATAGTATGAAAGGATGTAATATAATGTAATGAGGTATATATACTATCTCACATCAATGAAGTCTACAAAAAATGTGAAAATATATGTAGTAGTACATGAAATGTAGTCTGAAGCTGAAGAAAGACACCTCATTATTTGTGGTCTCACAAAGAACCATTTGGTCCATGTCCTCCCAGGACACTATAAAATGTTCAACCATTTAGTCATCTATACACATTTATATGTCTCCAAAACATATAATAAAAATATCCCGATATACACAATCCAAGACACACATTATAAAAGTAAACCACAACCATAGTATACCTACCATAGGATTTGAGTTCATGGATTCCACGATATGGTAATTCGGGAGCACACACTCCTGGGTCTAACAGAACCGATGAAATCTATCCGAGAGGTGTCGCTGATTTGGTCTCACCTTGATAGATAATTGTTGTAATCTGATGAGAATATGTTATATAAAAGAGGATCATTATCAAGGCCATGGAGTGATACCACCAACTCAATCTGGACTAATTTTATTAGTAAAGGATTAGAGTACACATAGTTTTGGTCACACCCCGACCACGGAGGGCCGTGTTTTTATTTTTTTCTCAGTCCCGCGAATTTGGGTAGAGTCAGGTTTGGGTCTGCGTTTGAATTTTTGAAGCTTTGATATTTTCAGTGGGTATCAAGATAGTGCGCAGTCACCGCAATGCTAGCGGTCACTCCGTATTCAGACCAGGTGGGTGCGCGGTCACCGCGCATTCAGTCTGATCATGCATTCAGACCTAGTGAGTGTGTGGTTTCCCACCGGTTTAGATAAATAATAAAACTAAATGAATAATTTAATTTGAAAATAATTTTATAAAATGATTTATAATAATAATAACTATAATTAATAATATTGTTATTATTATTATTTTTTTAGTCAGATTTTTATTATCATTTACTATTATTTATTTACTCTTCTTTTTATTTTATTTTATCTTTTTATCTTTCCTTCTTATTTCTTTATTCTTTTTTTACGAGGATGTTCCCCCTACATCTTCTTCTCCCACCAGACCCACACCCTACTGCACCTCTCCCTTGCCGGCCCTCCAGCTTTATTCACATAGCAGCTCCCAGTAGCCGGACACAGTAGCCTTGTCCGGCACCGCTTACTGCTTACTCCCATGTCCGCTGAGCCCTGCGCTCCTGTAGCGCTAGCCGCGCCACCCTCCCATGCAGCGCCCCCTGCTCAATACAGCTGCTCATATGTTCTCTATAGCGCCTCCTTGCCTGTAGCCCACATCTCGTCCTGTCATCACCCAGCACCTCCTGCATTATCCACTGCTTCACCCACATCTTGGCCTGCCGACAGCCCATCGACACTGCCTTGCTGCGTCTCGGCCACGTCGTGTCCCTCAACCCACCTACTGCGCTCCTATTGTCCGACCTCCACCAGCCACACCCTCCTCTTGTAGGGCCTCATGCAGCCCACCTATTTTCCCATGCCTACAACACCTCCTATCGTGGAACCCTATAGCAGCCCCATGTCCTGCACGACGCCGCACCGCACCAATCTTCTCCACTTCCCGCACAACAACCTAGCAACCAACACCCCTCCCTACACGAGCAGTTTCCTCCCTATCTGGATCGCCCTTCCCCCCCGCCCCTATCGGTTTCCTCACACACAGCCACCCGATGGATCCTTCTCCCCTCTCTCATGCGGCACCCCTTTCCTTGTTGAATCCCACTACACACCCAAGGCTTCCCTAGTGCACCAGCCTGCTAGAGCGATGTTCTTCTCCCCGTACGATCTGCAACAACAACCCCTCCCATATCTTGCCTCAACCAGGCCTCCGACCAGCCAGCTTTTGTCGGCCTTCCATCCAACTCACATTGCATCAACCCACCATCACGCCTTCATCCTTCTCTCCTACAGCCTACAAACCTCTGTTGACTCAATTTCGGCCGCAACCTCCCCCTATTCTAGCCGATTTCCCCCTAGTGTGGACCTCTTTCCCGGCGAACCCTCCTTCCGCATGCTCCTCCCAAAACAACATTACAGTGCACACTATTTTGATGTCCTCGCCTCCGGACTCGGCCCTCATGCTCACCAGCAGAGCGACACCCCGATAATCCCTTCCCCTGCTTGACAAGTAGCCCTGGTCAGACCACATTCAGTCGCACGGACCCCCTTTGCGGGTCCGGCGCCATGCTCTTCGTTGTTCGTGGCTTCTCCGGCCTTCCCCCAGCCATTTTTCGCTGTCGCCATTGACCCGACCAGCCCATTGGTGGTCTGTTTCTTATCGCATCTCCCCCCTAATGGGACCCACACGAGGTGTTTCCGAGTGAGCATCATCGCTACGCCTGGTTTCAGAGCTTGCGCCATCGGCGCTCCTTGGTCTGAAGGTAGGTCCCCCACTACACTCATCTTTAAATTTATATTTTATTAATTGATTAATGTTTTTTTTAATTTTAATAAATTTGAAATGATATAAGATAATTAATTTTTAAATGATTATTTTGTGTAAAAAGAGCCATTTATTTTATACATGACACTTGAAATATTTTCATGATGAGAGGACCACCAGTATTAGAAGAATTCTAGTTTGTCCTTAAAACATAATTCAAAGAATTTCAAATATAGTTCTAGTTTTAAAGATAAATGATTTCGTCTAAACAAGTGTTTTGCGTTTTCTTGAGAAATGAGGTTTTTATTTAAAATTGATGAAGGCCCGTTTGGAACATTAATAAAAAAAATTATTTTGGAAATACTCACATTGGGTTTAATCAGTGGTGATTTTTGGCATGCATTGATTTCGTTAGTTTTGCATGATATTTTTGCCTCACGACTAATTGATTTACATTTTGGACGCACCCCCTTTAATTGTTTGTGTTGACATGGGAACCTAACATAGTGAGTGAATCTTCTGAGAATGATGGCTGCACTAGTTTAGATTACGCTCTGGCTAGTGGCCCCTATAGCATGGGAATATTGAGTTATTACTGCTATGGGGATTGGGCCCCTCGGTTAGGCCATGCAGAGCTATGCCGAGCATTATAGAATTATGAGGTCATCAAGTTAGAGCATGCTTTCTAGATGAGTCACATGTATAGTACGTTCTGGATTGTTCACGATCTCCTATGTTTGACCCATGTTTCCTTTGGTGTTTATTTTAATGTGGAAGATGGTTGAGAGGACTATTTTGGTTGTTGGACCCCTTGTGCCACGTTTTCCTACTACCCTTGGTGTGTGTTGTGTATTATGTGTGATTCTTCATTTTTGGCTAATGACCGATGTTTGGATTTCCAAATGGTTCGTAGAAAATGATTTAAAAAGAAATACACTTATTTCTTTAAAATGTTAAACTTTTATTTAAATTAAAAAGGGAAATGGATTTATTCTTGTTTTAGAAATGAAAGTGTGTGTGTGCGAAAACCAATATTTAATATAATTTTGTTCAAACTTTGAATTCGTAAATTTCATTATTAAAAGTTAGTGCATTGGGAATAGATATCGGGCTAGCCTACTGAGTTTTAATACTCATGCCTATAGTTATTTTCTATTATAAATGTTTTTGCAGGATACAACTTTGGTGTGTTCACCTTGGGTGACGTTTGGTCGTGAGTTGGAGAGTGACCTGCGAGGTCACATGGTGATAGTGGTTGTCACTTTCAGTAAGTTTTATTTTCGTTTGTTCTTTTTTAGTTACTTTACTCTCTTTATTTATTTTGTGATGCTCTATTTTATTTCATCTACATTATTTATTTATTTATAATGGGAGAAATAATTCCCATAACCTCAATTGATGCCCTGGTTCTTGTCGCCAGCCCCGGAGGATCGGGAACGCCTCTTGGGCCATGTCGTGGACCGGCTCGGGTGACAGGATCAGGGTGGAATTGGGTTTGTTCGTGAAAATATGGTATCAGAGGAGGTTGGCCTATATCGGACCTCTCTTCTTAGAGCGCCCTTTGTTATTTGGGATGTCTGGTAGAAGGAGATTAGGACTGTCGGGGCTCTGGAGGTTGGTTACGGGTAAGTGCCTGATCACCACAGCTCGTGAAGAGACCTGAGTTACCAGAGTTAGTTCAAGATTTGAATCTTTTAACTTTGGTAGTTTTGGAATGAGGAATGACAATGTGGGCGAATCAGTTCACTTTTAGGACTCACATGGGGTGGTGTCCCATGTGGAGTCCAAGTTCCCAGTTTAAGGTCCTCTTAGTGTTATGCCTTACATGAGGCATGGCTCACCACCATGCCGATGGGTCCGACATATGCACTAGTTTCTCATTCCAGTGGGTTATTACTTCTTGTGTTTTGTTTTAGTCTCAGTTGATTTGAGTGTGCGTTAAAAGTGAAATTGGATTTTAAATGGAAAAGT
This sequence comes from Viscum album, assembly GCA_963277665.1. Taxonomy (NCBI): domain Eukaryota; kingdom Viridiplantae; phylum Streptophyta; class Magnoliopsida; order Santalales; family Viscaceae; genus Viscum; species Viscum album. Next base: position 493,588,053 of record OY728151.1, on the reverse strand, counting down.
GTTTCTTCCAAATTGTTTTTGAAATTACTAAAGTGGGTTTTTAAAGAGAAGGTGTATTTGTTTGAAAAACATGGTATTTTTTGGATTTGGTAAGGATAAAGAAGTGTTTGAACCTTGGAACTTTTTATGGAGGGTCATATGTGCGTGGGTATGTATGAGAAGTGCGTGGGGGGAACTTATTCATAGATGATGTGAACGAGATTGAATAAACTCACATGTGACGGTTTATAAGGTCCCATAGGTGAATTTATAAAAATTGTAAATAAATAATGGTTTTGGAAAAGTGATTTCTCCTTGTGTTGTATATGATTGGATTATGGGCCTATTGTCCTTTTCTTGTGTTGTTACATTGATTGAGTTTTGGCTTGATGATGATTTACATGGTTTTTTTCATGCAGTTATGAGTATGTCGCCAAGAAAGACTCCAAAATTTGTTAATAATTTATACTTAGTTCTCAGTTCGTTTTGTTCATTTCTTTCTTTTTGAGGTAATCGAAGTATGTTTGGGGTAGTTGTATTTTTCTGAAAGATAGTGTGTCTTTGGGTTTTTGGGAACACCCAGGGTAGTTAAGATTCATACCATCCCAGAGTTATTTGAGGGTTCAATTTTGGACTAGTAAAGATGAAATGTCCCATCACCATTAGAGTTTTGGGTGTGATTAATGGTGGTCGACATCTGCGAAGGTTACCCATTTGGCAAGGAGTGTGGGCCGGTGGAACCTATCTCCAAGAAACCATCCTCGTCGGTATCGGCTCCTAGTTCATCAGACCGCTCTATTGTGCGCTGTCACGACCCCCTCCCACCAAAGATGCCCCTTATGAGATGGCAATGGTGAATGGGAGATAATGACCCCTAGTCCCGCCTCCAGTAGGCCCCAGGGTGGCGACTACCACCAAGGGTATGAGTTTTCACAAATAAGGGAGGCATTACCCTTTTTATTATTTAGGATCAGTAAATAGGACAAGTAAACCTACAAAAAGGAAAAGAACAAGTGTATATAAATAAACCCCAACCAACCCCACATGCATGTTTAAACAATTTTATAACAAGGTACAAGTACAAGAAAGCTCAAAGTACAATACCAAAAGAAAACAAGAGTACATCAACTGTAGCAACACCAACTGTCCAACTATTAGGGTCCCGCACGACCCTGGTAGTCCTCCTGGAAACCTGAATGTAAACGTAGGGTGAGCATTCATGTATACTCAGTAGGGAAACCTAAAGCTCTTGTGGACATGTGGGGAGACATACTAATGTCCCGTGAGAACAATAGAAGAAACCTAGCAAGGAATTCTATCCACCCAACCTCACCAGCCACACTCACCAAAAACACAATCACAACAGGTAGTAGTACATAAGAATAAGAGTATTGGGTACCCCACACCATTTCCCTTTAGTTAGCTGCTCTTCCTAACAGTGAACGTTTTGACGCTGCCACACTCTCCCCGCCCGCACACACCTGGGCCTCACCACCACGTATCCCGCCCGCACACACCGGGGACTCACAACCACGTATACCGGCCGCACACACCTGGGCCTCACAACCACGTATCCCACCCGCACACACCTAGGCCTAATTTCAAAGATTCTTGGGAAACAGTAGAACCTGCCCAAAGAATCTTGGTCTAAAACCACCCCAATCAAAACCTACCTGAATATTCTTATGTGTAAGGTCGCCTCAAGCCATCAAAACCTAGAGTAGAAGGAGCAGGAAGGAGCTAGTAACTAATGAAAAAACACCCTCTCCCATGAAATGGGAGTGTTCGGCACTAAGTGCTCAACATGGGTGGGGTGCGATAAAACAAAAAAGATACAGATATATATATATATATATGTATACCAAACACACAGCCCAACCTATGGCTTCAAAATAGAGAAACTCAGCACGTGCCTCGACACTACTACTACGAAGAATGCATACAACAAACAACCCTGACCCTATTTAGGTTTTCATGTTTCAGCAGACTTAGTTTATTTAGTTCTTTAAATATTGGGAAACTATCCACAACCAATCACACCCATCGTTTGTAAAACATATCACTGACATCCATGAATCAAGTTAGGAAAACACAAGCAACACAACAAAGTCCCTTCTTATCAACCAACCAACCTTGTTGATTATTAAACCCATTCCATTACCATGACCCACCATTCATTAAATATTCCACTTTTTTTTATTTATTATTCACAACCCATAGTCTGTTCACATTGAAACCCATCCCTACAATCCCGCTGCCAACCACCATAACCACAACTGCACCGTACATCATTATCCCCTTAATACCACTTATCGCAGCCCCGCTACCCGTCACCAACATAACATTCACACCAACCCACAACCAAGTCAACCGTATACCCGCTACTCACCTGATCCATGAAAACCCACAACACACCCCCATCACATGCCATGTATCCAATCCAACACCCACATGTTCATTTTTCCATTTTGTTTAACCGGGGTGATCACACAAGGGTTCCAGATTTTAGACAGCCAACTTTACGTGATTAATCAAGTTCAACATTCAACAAATTTCCATTCACAAAAATGGTTTAGAAGATAGGGAAACATTTAAATGTAGAAGAAAAGGCCCCCAATGACCGTTATTTTTAGTAGGAATAAGCCTATTCAATTCACAACATATCAAAAGGATAAACAAAGATAAACATAACGACTTTCCCATCCCCGTTATTTAACCAGTTATCATCGTTTTTTAAAACGGTTCAAAATTGTTTCACGTAAACAAGAGAACACCCTCCCCGCATGAGGCACAAATTAGAGAGACGAAGGTAAGATCCCTACCACAACAGGTTTTGATCACAGCGCTCCCCCTGATCAACTTTAGAAGACGCCTGTCGGCATCCGTCACTTCCGTCGAGTCCCGGAAAAACCTCCTCGGGTGGATGTCGGAAATTAAAGGCTGAAGTAAAGACAATAGATACAATCTCGGAAGTTCTGCCTCATCATTATGATCCCATGGCCGCTGACGGATCGTAAATCAGAGCTCGGACGAAAAAGTTATGGCAGAAAGAGACTTCGAGTCTATTGGGAGAACTTTGCTCAGAGAAAAGGGAAGTAGAGAAGTGAGTTGAAAAGGAGGATGGGACCCCTCCTTTTATAGGAGAGAAAAGAAAATTTACATGACATGTACGTTATGGTACACAGCGTGTAATCGGTTATTTCACATGGTCTCCACGCTGCTTCCAACACGGCTCTACGACCGTTGACTGGTCAACACACTGTTTGAGGGTAATGCATACATGGGGAGGTACTACACGACATGTAGTTTGGACACACGGCGTGTACCCATTTATTGCACATGGCAAGGAAACAGATCCAACATGGTACACAGATGTTGACTGGTAACGCGTATGTAGGGAAGGACTACACACCATGTAGTACTGGACACATGACATGCACCCATTTCATTCACACGGTAAAGACACAGTCTTCAACCCGGGGTATACCAGGAAAGGTGGTACACGGTGTGTACTTTCACTACATGGTGTGTAATCATTTAATTCACAAGGCGAGGACATGGAATGCAACATGGGGTATAACCAGCAAGAGGGTAAACGACATATACTCAAACTACACGACCTGTAGTTTCAAAATTCTGGGAAGTGTGGGAAAATTTCATTTTACCCTCCAGAACACATTGTGGCCTTCTTTTTGACTAAGGAATGGGTCAGAGAGGTCCGAGACATTACATTAGACACCTCTTAAAACATTCTCGTCCCCGAGAATTCAAAAACTAACCCATAGGAAACCCAACAAGATACCTCTTAGGGTTCTTGTTATAACAGGAAACCAACCAACAACCCTAATCATATGTGTTAGGAATTCCTTCTCCTATGTCGAGATATTATCTGCTTTAGGTGGCACTGACTCACATGCATGGGTTTAATCGCATCCTTATTAATGAGTCTCGATTAATAATTGGGTCTTCCCATTTTCATACATTAGGATTTTCCACTTACGCAGCCCCTAACACCATACAACCCACACATTTCCCAAACACGTGGTTTGGGGAAAATTTACTTCTTCTATGTCAAGATATTATCCTCTTTAGGCGGAACTGACTCGCCCGCATGGGTTCAATAACATCCTCCTTAATGTGTCTCTATTAAGAGTCTGTTTTTTTCCTTTCCCCACACATCCGGACATGCTACAAACTTCTAGAGAACAAGGAAACAAAATGTCTCACAACCGACAAGCCAAACATTACATATATCAAAGGTACACAGTACAACATCAACACAAGCTCAGAAGAACATGGGAAAACACAAGTCAAAAATCTCCAGGTACTGAGCATGCATCTAGGTCTCCCACTCCCAAGTTCTCTCCTCGAGGCCGCCATGCCTCCACAACACACGAACAAATGGAATGGTTCATCCATGGAGCACCTTCTCTTTACGATCCTTGATTCTGACTGGTCATTCCTCGAAGGTCGCGTAGTCTCCCATATCTAACTCTCCCCAGTCGATAATTTGGGAGTCGTCGTGTAAGTATCGACGAATCTAGGAGACGTGGAAGACGTCATGAATCTTCTCCAACTGAGGTGGCAGGGCCAGCTGATATTCCACCTCACCAACTCTCCTCAGCACCTCAAAAGGTCCGATGAACCTAGGTGAGAGCTTGCTCCCCTTCCCAAACCTCCGCTGACCCCATCATGGGGAAACCTTCAAGAACACATGATCTCCAACCTCGAACTCCAAGGGCCTCCTCCGACGATCAGTATAAGACTTCTATCGGTCCTGAGCAGCTTTCATCCTCTCACGTAAAAGCTGGACTTTCTCCGTGGTGCTCTGCACTACCTCTGGCCCAAGAGCACCTGTCTCACCAACCTCTGCCCAGAAAATGGGTGAACGACATGGTATCCCATACATGCCTCAAACAGTTCCATGCCAATAGTAGAGTGGAAGCTGTTGTTGTAGGAAAACTATAGTAAAGGCAAGTGTCGTACCCATGATCCTCTGAAATCCAGAACGCATGCTCGCAACATGTCCTCCAATGTCTAGATAGTCCTCTCTGTCTACCCATCGGTCTAGGGGTGGAAAGCAGTGCTAAGGCATAGATGGGTGCCAAAAGCATGCTATAACCCCCTCCAGACTCGTGAGGTAAACCGAGTATCCCGATCTGAGATGATAGTATTCAAAAATCAATGAAAATTCACCACCTCGTCTATGTACCTATGTACTAAGGTACTCACTGGGCTTGACTCTTCATTTTCTAAGAATTGATCTAATTTCATCAGTCGATCCACCACTACCCAGATAAAATCATAACCACCCTGAGCTCTGGGTAGTCTTGTGACGTAGTCCATTGAGATGTCATCCCACGTCCACTCGGGGACATCTAAAGGATGCAACAAACCACTGGGAACACGGTGTTAAGTCTTTACTTGCTGACACACTATGAATTTAGCCAGAAACTCTGCCACTGCCCGTTTCACCCTGGGCCACCAAAACTATTCCCTCAGGCCTTGGTACATTTTTGAAACTCCTGGATGTACCGCCAAGGCTGATCTATGGAACTCACTGATAACTCCATCAAGCATTGCCTCCATAACAAGCAACCTTCCATGGAAAAAATCCAATGTCAGCTATCCTCTGACCATCCTTCTGGAGTGTTCCCTTGATCGACATGATCCTGCATCACTTCTGCCTCAGAGTCCCCCCACTGAGATTCTTCCACCAGCTGCAACAAGGAGGACTGCACCGTCATCTGAAACAAACAACCTCTAACACCTTCTACCCTGGCATCCAATTGCAAGGCAGCCAACACTCCCATCACTTTCCAAGCATTAGTGGATTCCCGAACCACTTCCTTATACAACTTCCTGCTCATGGCATCAGCCACAACGTTTCCCTTACCTTCAGTGTCAGATATCTCAAAGTAATAGTCTTGGAGAAACTTGACCCATCTCCGTTGCCGTAAGATCAGGTCACGCTGGGAGAAGATATAACGTAGGATCTTGTGATCTGAGAAGACCAAAAAGAACTTCCCAAAGAGGTAATGTCGCCACAACTTCAGTGTGAACACTACTGCTGCAAGCCCTAGGTCATGGGTGGCATTGTTAAGCTCGTGAGGGCGTAAATGCCTAGACCCATAACAGATCACTCCCTTCTTCTGCATCAGCACACACCCCAGAACAAGGACAGAAGTATCAAAAAACACTTCATACAACAACCCTTCCTCTGGAAACCTGAGTATGAGAGCACTGACCAACTTCTCCTTCAGGTAGTCGAAAGCTTTCTGGAACTAATCACTCCATAGGAAGACCTGGTTCTTCCTAGTCAAAGTTTTCAATGGAGCAGGAACTCGAGAGAAGTCCGAAACGAACCTCTGATAGTAACCTGCTAACCCCAAGAAACTACAAAGTTCTTCCACTCTCTTGGGTGCTGCCTAAGAAACAACTACCTCCACCTTCGACGGGTCCACTGACAATCCATGCTGAGACACTACGTCCAAAAGGAAGTGTACTTCTTGTGTCAAGAACTTACACTTCGACAATTTCCCATAAATCTGGTGGTGTCGAAGGACTTCCAAGACAGCCCTGAGATGCTCAACATGCTCCTCCTCTAATCTTGAGTAAATCACAATGTCATCGATAATCACAACGATGAATCGGTCCAGAAACTATTAGAAGACAATGTTCATAAGTCCCATGAACACGACCGGTGCATTCATAACTCCAAACGACATCACTACAATCTCGAAATACCCATACGTACACCTAAAAGTTGTCTTCGAGATGTCACTATCCTTTACCCCTCAGTTGATGATATCCAAATCATAGATCAATCTTGGAAAACCAACCTGCTCCCCTCAGTTGGTTGAAGAGATCACTTATCCTTGGAAGGGGGTAGCGGTTCTTGACAGTTACCTTGTTCAACCTTCTGTAGTCTATGCGTAGCCTGAGACCACCATCTGCCTTTTCACGAACAAAACTGGAGAACCCCATGGGGATACGCTGGGTCGAACAAAACCCTTCTCTATCAGATCGTAAATCTGAATATGCAACTCCCGCAACTCCGAAGTTCCATCCGATAAGGGGCCATCAAAATCAGACGGGCACCAGGCTATAAGTCTATCCTGAACTCAACGTCACGTCGGGGGGGGGGGGTAGAGTCACAACCTCCTCATGAAAAACCTAAAGGAACTCTCCAACAACCTCTGGGACATCGATCATCTATGTATCAGCTGGAACCACTGATAACCCCCCTATCAAGGAAAGGAGAGGCTTCACTTTCCGGTTTCCCACCTGATAGCTCCTCTCACCAACAACAGATACGCGCTTCCCATCCACGTCGGAGAACACTACTCTTCTCCGGAAGAAGTCGATAACAGCCCTAACAGAAAGAAAACAGTCAATGCCTAGGTTGACATTGTATGGATGCATCTATAACAGAAGAAGGTCCCCACTAGATTGATGTGGTCCCAACGTCAGCCCACATCCCTAAAAAACACAAGATACACTGGTCTAGCCTCCAACTGGTGTACTCATCACCAGTGGTATGGAAAGTCTATCTACGTATAGTCCCAAAGAATGGGCTAGACCAGGTGCAACAAAGTAGTGAGAAGATCCCGAATCTAACAAAGGAAAAACAAGAATGATGAACAAACAAATCGTACCTCGCACCACCTCTGGTCCTGCCGGAGCTTTCAACTCTACTGCGTGCAACTGTCCATGCCCAGATCCTCTACCTCTCTGATGTTGTCCACCTCCCCGACCACGCCCTGGTCGAGGTCCCTAAGGATCACCCTGAGGTCGGCCTCCTCCCGCAATGTCTGACCTCAGAGGAGCATGGTCATGCTACTTCTGGAAGGGCCTTGCCGGCAACTGGTGATGCTGAGGTGGGCGCTGAACCTTCCCACCTCCACCAGACTAAGCTCGGGTAGGGAAATAACTCTGAATGTTCCTAAAACCTCCACATGAAAAACACTTTGATCCTGGGCTCGTGAAAAAGGGATGAGGACCCGAAGATCTGAACTGGAACTGCTGGGGCCTTCTCCCCACTGGTTTGAACCTGGAAGGTCCCATCGCAGGAGACCTGCTACTAACTGCCTTCCCCTTCGATGAGCCTGGCTGGATCCCCTCTCCTGGTGCACCTCCCAGCGAGTGCATCTTATTTAAAACCTATGCCTTCTTCTGTACTGCCAAGTATTTAGGAAGGGTGAAGGCGGTAAAAACATATTGGAGTGAAGGACGAAGAGCCTCCTCCAAATGTCTCGCCCAAGACTCCTCATCTCGAATGAGTTCTGGATAAAATTGGAGGAGATCCTTGAACTTCATCCCCAACTCTTGTACTGACATACTCCCCTACTGAAGGGAGAGTAACTCCTATCTCTTCTCCGCCTTGATCATGGAAGAAATAAATTCCTCTTGGAATTACTTCTCAAAGTCATCCCATGGAACCTCTGCCTCTATCCTCTCTCCGAGGCAGAGAATCCACCACTGTCGCGTCGCGCCTCTCAGCTGACTGACTGCTAGGGGAACCCAATACTTTCTCAGATCACATATCAAGATAAAAGTGATCCCTAACTCCTCAATCCACCCCTACGTCTCCGAATCCGAAGTACTACCCTCGTACTTCTTGAGGGTCTGCCGCTGGAAAGAACGGAGAGTCTTCTGCCACTGGCTATATTCCTCCTCTCGGTAAATCCTCAACTGATTGACCTCCTGAATCTACTAGGCCTCAGCTGTTTGAGCCACCTAGGGATGACGTCCAGGTTCCATAGCTATAAAATAAACATGGATCGCCTAATCCAAGTAGTAAGGAAATTTATCAATGTTTTATTTTATCATTTTATTTCATTTTCATTCTCAGAACACCAAAATCAAGTAAAACACAATCATAATGATGCATGTACCTTCCCTAGGGTCTCTACCCAGCAGTCAATGTCATCTCACTTGGTCGTTCGGTAGGCTCAGAGTCCTTGCATCGGATCACAGGGGGCCCTAAAATCCCACGACCTAGCCAGTCTTCCATGGCCTATGTCACGCAACAAGATTACCCAACACTGTTTCTCTACTATCCCATGCAGTCCTCACTATGCCTAACTCTAGACTCCATCCTATCTCTCAACCATCAACTCTGATACAATTCTGTCATGACCCCCTCCCACCAAAGATGCCCCTCCTGAGCAGGAAATGGTGAAAGGGAGATAATGACCCCCTGAGTCCTGCCGCCAGTAGGCCCCGGGGTGGCGACTAGCACCACGGGTATGAGTTTTTACAAATATGGGAGGCATTACCCTTTTTATTATTTTGGATCGGAAAATATGACAAGTCAACCACCAAAAAAGAAAAGAAAAAGTGTATATAAATAAACCCAAACCAATCCCACATGCATGTTTAAACAATTTTATAACATGGTACGAGTACAAGAATGATCAAAGTACAATACCAAAAGAAAGCAAGAGTACAACAACTTCAACAACTCCAACTGTCAGACTAGTAGGGTGCTGCACGGCCCTGGTAGTCCTCCTGGAAACTTGAAAGTAAACGTAGGGTGAGAATACAAGTATACTCAGAAGAGAAACCAAAATCTCTCATGCACAAGTGGGGAGACATCTTAATGTACCGTGAGAACAATAGAAGAAACCTAGCAAGGAATTATATCAAACAAACCTCACCAGCCACACTCACCAAAAACACAATCACAACATGTAGTAGTACATAAGAACAAGAGTATTGGGTACCCCGCACCATTTCCCTTTAGTTAGCTGCTCTTCCTAATGGCGAATGTACGGACGCTTCCACACTCTCCCCATCCGCACACACCTGGGCCTCACCACCACGTATCCCGCCCGCACACACCTGGTACTCACAACCACATATCCCACCTACACACACTTGGTCCTCAACCCAATGATTTTTGGGAAACAGTAGAACTTGCCCAAAGAATCTTGGGAAAAAACCACCCCAATCGAAACCTACCCGAAGATTCTTAGGTGTAAGGTTTCCTCAATCCATCACAACCTAGGGGAGAAGGTGCAGGAAGGAGCAAGTATCAAAGGGAAAAACACCCTCTCCCATGAAATGGGAGTGTTCAGCACTAATTTCTCAACATGGGTGGGGTGCGATAAAACACAAAATATACAGATATATTTATGTATACAAAACACACAACCCAATCTATGGCTTCTAAATAGAGAAACTGAGCACGAGCCTCGGCACTGCTACTACGAAGCATGCATACAGCAAACAACCCCAACCCCATTTAGGTTTTAACATTTCAGGAGAATTAGTTTTTTTAGTTCCTTAACTACTGGGAAACTATCCACAACCAACCACACCGATCGTTCGTAAAACATATCCCTGCCATCCACGAATGAAGTTAGGCCAACACAAGCAACGCAATCAAGTCCCTTCTTATCAACCAACCAACCCCATTGATTATTAAACCTCTTCCATTACCATGACCCACCATTCATTAACTCTTGCACTTATTTATTTATTTATTATTCACAACCCATACTCCATTCACATTCAAACCCATCCCTACAGCCCCGCTGCCAAACACCATAACCAAAACTGCACCGTACATCATTATCCCTTTAATACCACTTATCACAGCCTCGCTGCCCGTCACCAACATAACATTCACACCAACCCACAACCATGTAAACCACAGCCCTGCTGCTCACCCGATCCACGACAACCCACAACACACCCCCATCACATGCCACGTATCCAAGCCAACACCCACATGTTCATTATTCCATTTTGTTTAACCGAGGTGATCACACAAGGGTTCCAGATTTTAAACAGCCAACTTTACGTGATTAACCAAGTTCCACATTCAACAAAGTTACATCTACAAAAATGGTTTAGATGATAGGGAAACATTTAATTGTGAAGGAAAAGGCCCCCAACGACCTTGATTTTTAGTAGGCATAAGCCTATTAAATTCACAACATATCAAAAGGATAAACAAATATAAACATAAAAAATTTCTCATCCCCATTCTTTAACCATTTATTATCTTTATTTAAACCATTTCAAAAGTTTTTCATGTTAACAAGAGAACACCCACCCCGCATGATGGAAAAATTAGAGAGATGAACGTAAAATCCATACCTCAACAGGTTCTGATCACAATGCTCCCCCGGATCAACTTTAGAAGACATCCGTCAGCATCCATCACTTCCGTCGAGTCCAGGAAAAACCTCCTTGGGTTGAAGTTGGAAAGGAAAGGCCAAAGGAAAGACAACAATTTCAAGCTCAGAAGTTCCACCTCGTCGTTAAGATTCTGTGGCTGCTGACGGATCGTAAATCGGAGCTCTTATGAAGAAGTTACGGCAGAAAGAGGATTCGAGTCTCTTGGGAGAACTCTGCTCAGAGGAAAGGGGATGAGAGGGGTGAGTTGAAAAGGAGGAGGGGACCCCACCTTTTATATGTGAGAAAAGAAAAAGTACACTGCGTGTACATTATGGTACACGATGTGTACTCGGTTATTTCACACGGTCTCCACGCGGCTTCCAACACGGCTCTGCGGTCGTTGAATGGTCAACAAACGGTTTGAGGGTAATGAATATGCGGGGAGGGACTACACGACTTGTAGATTTGACACACGGCATGTACCCATTTATTGCACATGGCAAGGTCAAGGCTCCAACACGGCACACAACCATTGACTGGTAACGCGTATACGGGCAAGGACTACACGGCGTGTAGTACTGGACACACGACGTGCACCCATTTCTTTCACAAGGTAAGGACACAGTCTTCAACCCGGGGTATACCAGGCAAAGTGGTACACGACGTGTACTTTCACTACATGGGGTGTACTCATTTACTTCACACGGCGAGGACACGGCCTGCAACACGGGGTATACCCAGAAAGGGGGTACACGGTGTGTACTCAAACTTCACGGCGTGTAGTTTCAAAATTCTGGAATGTTTGGGGAAAGTTCATTTTACCATCCAGAACACTTTATGGCCATCTTTTTGACAATAGAATGGGCTGGAGAGGTCCCGACCACTACATGCGCCACCGGTATGTCATATCCAGACATTCTATGTCGTCCTGTTTCATCCCTTTGAAAATGTACAACCATCTTGGTTATTGGAATCATCGAATCTAAGGGTTTAGAGACTATAAGATAAAATAATTTTTGATAATGAGGCATGTGATGCTTCATCCATCACGGTCATAACCACAGGTCTCGGGGTGAAGCTCGCACATAGTCAGGATTTGCCGAGGGTGTGTGGAATCTCGGTCCAGATAATTTCTTCAGCTTTGGAATGGAAATATCCAAAATATTCCTTGTTCTATTATCTTCTCTTTCTTAATATCATCCTTGATTTGGTAGCATGATGAGTTTGTTCCCCCATAGTTCGGGCATTCTTATCTGCTCTCAGTGTAGTTTTTATGTTTTTTGGACTCTCTGAATGGTGTAGGACATTGAATAAATGGATATGTTCTGATTTTGATTAGTTATTAGTTGTGTTCATTTGTGGAATGTTCGTTTCGTGGAGTTTGGGGGAGGCGTTGAGATAATTTCTCATCCTCAATTTGTTGGAATGTTCCATAGCAAGTTTTTCGTCATGTCTCAGGTGTGTTGTTTGGTACATGTGGGAAATATTAATGATTTTGTCTTTGGAGTTCTCATGTTGCCCCCCCGGTGGGTGGTTTGTTCGGGTTTCAAGGGTTATGTATTAGTAAATTACTGTGGTGGGGAGAACCCTCTCATGTTCTCCCCTCACTCTCAAGCAGTGGTTTTTCTTTGAATTGGTCGGGTGTGACGATTGTTGGGAATGGTCACACCAAAGCTCTCGGTTCTCTATGAATTTAAATGGGAATGAACTCAAGTTGTGTCAACTGTTGTATTGGTGACTTTCATGGGGTAGAAAGTGATTGTGGTGGGAAGAATTATCACACACTGACCACAGAGGCCCATGTTTTTATTATTTTCTCGGTCCCGCGACTCATGGTAGAGTCGGGTTTGGGACCGAGTTTGAATTTTTGAAGGTTTGATGTTTTTGGTGGGTCTCAGGCCAGTGCGCAGTCACCGCACAGCTAGCGGTCACCGTGAATTCAGTCTAGGTTGGTGCGCGGTTTCCCACCCGTTTAGATAAATAATAAAATTAAATGAATAATTTAAATTGAAAATAATTTTATAAAATGTTAAATAATAATAATAAAAAAAATCTATAATATTTTTATTTTTATTATTATTATTAGATATATTTTTATGATTATTTCCTATTATTTATTTACTCGTCTTTTTATTTTATTTTATCTTTTTATCTTTCCTTCTCCTTTATTTCTTATTTTCTTTTTTTTCCACGCGGATGTTCCCCCTACCTATTCTTCTCTCAGGCAACCCACTCCCTACTGCACATCTCCCTAGCCAGACCTCCAGCTTCTTTCACACAGTAGCTCCCAGCAGTCGGACACAAGATCCTTGTTCGGCACCTCCTGCTGCCAACTCCCCTGTCCGCTGAGCCCTGCACTCCTGCAACGCAAATGGTGCCACCATCCCATGCAGTGCCCCCTGCTGAATCTAGCCACTCATACGTTCTGTCCAGTTCCTCCTCGCCTGCAGCCTGCGTACCGACCTACCATTACTCAGCACCTCATTACTTCTCTGCTACTTCGCCCGCATCCCGGCCAACCGACAGCCCAGAAGCACTGCCTTGCTGCGTCTTGGCCTCACCGAGTCCCTCAACCCACCTCGTGCGCTCCTGTTGTCCGGCCTCTGCCAGCCACACCCTCCTCCTGTAGGGCCTCATACATCCCGCCTCCATTCCCCGGCATGCACTACCTTTTGTCGCGACACCCTACAGCGGCCCCTTGGCGTACATGACGCCACCCAGCACCCCTTTTATCCTTTTCCCGCATAGCAGCCCAGCGACCGACACCCGTCCCTACACGAGCAGCTTCCTCCCTATCCGGCTCACCCGCCTACCCCCCGTTGGTTTCCTCACGCACAACCACCCCATGGATCTTTCTCTCCTCTATCACATGGCTCCCCCTTTCCCACTGATTCTCACTGCACACCCATGGAGGATCCGCTTCGTCAGCCTGCTATAGCGACGTTATCCTCCCCATCGTATCCGCGGTGATAACCCCTCCTATAGTCTGCCTCCTCGAGGACTCCGACCAGCCAGCCTCTACTGACCTTCCAGCCACCTCACATCACAGCAACCCACCATCGCACCTTAATCCTTCTCTTATACAAACCAAAACCCCCCGGTTGACCTGATTTTAGGCGCAACCTCCCCCTATCCCGACCATTTTCTCCCTAGTGTGTGCCACTTTCCCGGTGGACCCTCCTTCCGCCTGCTCCGCCCACCAAAATGGTATGACGCACACTATTTCGAAGTCCTCACCTTTGGTCGCATCCCTCCTACTTACCATTGGAGCGGCACCCCTAAAATCCCTTCCCATACTTAACACGTAGGCCTGGTCGTACAACACTTAGTATCGCGGACCCCCTCCGCTGGTCCGGCGGGATGCTCTTTGATGGTCGCAGCTTCTCCGGCCTTCCTTCGACCATTTTACACTGTCAGTGTTACCCCAACCAGCCCTTCGGTGGTCTAGTTCTTTTCACAATCCCCCCCTCCCCCGATGGGACCCACGCTCGGTGTTTCTGAGTGAGCTCCATCGCCACACCTGGATTCCGAGCACGCACCATTGTCGCGCCTTGGTCTCGAGGTAGGTCCCCCACTTCACTCATCATTAAATTTATCATTTTTTTATGTTTTTATTAATTTTAATAAAATGGAAATGATATAATATTATTAATTTTTAAATTAATATTTTGTGTAAAAAGAACCATTTATTTTATACACGACACTTGAGTTATTTTCATGATGAGCGGACACCCCGTATTAAAAAATTCCAGTTTGTCCATTAATCATAATTCAAAGAATTTCAAATATAGTTCTTATTTTAAATATAAATGATTAATCTTGAACATGTGTTTTCGGTTTTCTTGAGAAATGAGGGTTTTCTTTAAAATTGATGAAGGCCTGTTTGGCACTTTAATAAAATAAATTATATTGGAAAAACTCCCATTGGGTTTACTCAGGGGTGATCCTTGGTGTGCGTTGATTGCGCGAGTTGTGTAAGATATTTGTGCCCCCTGACTAATTGATTACATTGTGTAAGCACCCCTTTTTATTGTATGTGTTGACATGGGAACCTGACATAGTGAGTGAATCTTCTAAGAACGATAGCTACACTAGTTTAGATTACGCACTAGCTAGTGTCCCCATACTAGGGGAATACTGAGTTATTGCTGCTATTGGGATTAGGCCCCTCGGTTAGGCCATGCAGGGATATGCCGAGAATTAGGGTGAAATGACAACATCGATTTAGGGCATGCTTTCATGATGAGTCACATGTATAGTATATTCTGGATTGTTCACAATCTCCTAGGTTCGACCCATGTTTCCTTTGGTGTTTATTTTTATGTGGTGAATGGTTGAGAGGACTAGTTTGGTTACTTGCCCATGTGTGCCAATTTATCCCATTTCCCTTGGTGTGTGTTGTGTATTAGGTATGATTCTTCCTTTTTGGCTAATGAATAAATATTGGATTTCTAAATGGTTCGCAAAAACTATTTTAAAAAGAAACATACATATTCCTTTCAAACAATAAACTTGTTTTTAAATTTAAAAGGGAAATGGACTGATAATTTTTTTAGAAATGAATGTGTGTGTGTGTGAAAACCAATATTTTATATAATTTAGTTCCAACATGGAATTATTAAAAAAATTTATTTAATGGTAGTGCATTGGGAATAGATATTGGGCTAGCCTACTGAGTTTTAATAATCGTGCCTATAGTTATTTTCTATTTTTAGTGTTTGTGCAGGCTACAGATTGTGTGCGTTCGCCTTCAGCGGTGTTTGGTCATGAGTTGGAGAGTGACCTACAAGGTCACACAGAGATAGTGGTTTTCTCTTTCGGTCTATTTTATTTTAATTTGTTCTTGTTTAGTTACATTACTATATTTATTTATATTTCGCTACTCTGTTTTATTTCAGATTCTTTATTTATTTATTTATACTGGAAAAAATCGTTCCCATAACCTCTGTTCATGCCCTGGCGGTTATCGCTAGCCTGGGAGGATTGGGAACACCTCTCGGGCCATGTCGTGGATTGGCTCGGGTGACCGGTTCAGGGTTGGCTCGGTTTGGTTCTTGATAGTGTTGATCATGTAGATATGATGAACACCCCCTATGTTCCAAAGATGAATAGCAGATCTCATTATGGTCCTCTCATAGGGATTCAAAAACACTATCTAGAATATACTGTGGTTGGGATTCTAGTCCTAGGAGTAGAAAAAGATATCATACCACCATTCATGGAAAGGATAAATGGAACAAACCCTAATGAAACATCTCCATGATATCGTTGAAAATAGATACAATCCGTGTAGGAAAAATTACACTATGTGTATTAGGGGTAAATGTCTTTTCCCATGACCCTAGGTACTACCCGTGTACAACCACATGTGATATTCCACCCTTGTTATGTAAAAGAGTAAATGGTGTGTGGATGGTTTATACACCATGTCCCTATATCAATTGTCAACCCAGTCATGTTACAATACATGATGTCTTACCATGTATCCATTCAAAGGTATCAGTACATAAGGTATACCATCTACATTATCTGGGAAACGTCATGTGTGAGTGTACACACCATATAAGAAACCCATGTATTCCACCTCATTTTTGTGTACTATCTGAATTATATGCTGAGTTTGTCTAAGTAGACTACACATAATATACAAAAGGATTAAACTTTATGTGTATTTGTTTCTTATAGAACACATCTTCATCCTACCACTCACTTTGGTCGATCCACTGACTTCCATTCTGGTTGTCTTTTTCCCATGAAAATCTTGATCTGATGATGTTCAATCAAGCCATCACCAAATTGAAATAATTCAAGACACCAATTAGCTCCAAAAAACAAGATTGATTTGGTTCATCATTACACACTGAATAATTTAAAATCAGAAGTAACCATCATTTGATTCATTTTTTCAAGCACCATCGCACCACTGTTGAGTCGTACTGATGTTGGATTTATGATTTTAGATTATTTATCCATGAATTGAATGGGAAATGATCAATTGTTCAATGAAAAATCAAAAAATGGGAAAAATGAAATTCAAAATCCACAACGGAGAATCATTGGGGAAAACACAAACCATATCTAATAGAGACAACCCAATATAATAAAACATCAATGGAGTTTTTTCCCTTTCAATTTGGTTTGTTCATTTCTCCACTGATTCACCATTCTTAACAGTGTACTTCATTTTCACTTTGGTTCATTTATTATTTTCTAAAGAGATCATTTTCCATTATATGCTTGATTAAAATATCCAAAATCCTTGATATATTATCCATAAAACTCGACATATTTTTTACGGTTGATTTGGGAGGATATTGATTGGTGGTTTGTATTGATTTTTTGTTCTTTGAAATATAAGGAATAATGATGATGATATTTTTTTCGAAGTCAATTGAACGCATGAATCTTACCTATTCAGTGATGGTATGGATAAACATCCGCAGATCAAATGTTTCAAGAAAAAATGACCACTAGAACAGAAGAAGAATGATCCACCAGTGTGATCTAGAGGTAGAAGATTTATTCTTGAAAAATAAAATACACATGGCCTGTAGTATTTGACTACATGGTCTGTAGTCCCCCCATGATGAAGTCGACATGTAGTTCAGAATGTACACAGACATGGGGTGTAGTAAAGGGGTTTCAATCCAGGGGTTCTAGAATTTAGACCCTATCCTATTAGAGGTTGGAATGGGGAGTCGCAACATGGTCCCCACATGGACTAGTCATGATAATTAATCACATAGATTCAGAAAGACAATGTGTTTTATAGAAGTTCATTTTTTTAAAAAAATTATTATATATTTGTAATATAATAAAAAATAAACATTGTATGAACGAAGAATAATATTTAATTATATTTACTATATATTTTTCTATTAAATAAATCATATTGGAAAATAGTATAATTTATTAAAAATGGTAAATATTATTCATTTGAAAACAATTTTAAAAACCAACATTTTAAACCATAAAATATTATAATATCATACAATATAAATTTGATATAAAAGTTATAATTTGGTAAAACATTTAAATAAATAATTATTGTGTTATGTGAAATTTTATTGAAAATATATATGTACACATTAATAGAATTTTTAAATAGAAATATTATTTTGTAAACATATTTATATGTCACATTTCAGAAAAAATAATATTTCCTAAAAAATCACAAAATTTCACCCAATACAAAACATATGGGTTGATTCAAATTTTTATTGTAATTTTTTTTAAAAAAATAAATAAGAAAACATATAAGTCAACAGTTTTAATAATACTTTATAAGATAATTTTTAAAATATAATTCATGTTTTACTAAATAAATACATAATAAATTCATAATAAATGTAGCTATATAATGAATATAATACAAATGAAAATGATTTATTATTTCATTAAATGGGGTTTTAAAAACATACCACATTTGAGAAATTTTATGCTCACAATTTAAATCACATACTAATCCACTGTGGATATCTTTCACTAATAGAATTTTCATATTCCCATGTTGTATCTTCAACCATATGAGTTTTACATAAAAAAATATCCTTATGAGTCACATTATTCTATACTAATTTATATTTTTATTAAAAACAAATAAATAGGCTATCCTTATAAGAAATATTTTATTCCAACTGAACTATATCTAGTCTTCAATAATGAGAAGAATCAGTCACATATTTCCTAAACATTAAAAAAAGTGTTAATTTGTTTACCTTAGGTAAACTCTAAGGTAAGGGATCTCATTAGGGAACTAATCCAACATTCTATAGGATTACATATGGTCTATTGAACCATGGAATAAATATCCCCTTCAAAATAAATTCAATCCAATATTTATAGGGTGAAACCATGAGAAATAAATAATAAGTAACCACAATGAAAAATAATTCCTTTGATCATCAGTAAATATTTTATACCAGCTCTGAGATATCCTAATATGTAATTAAATAAAATTTATATTATCATCATTTTATTATACCAATTACTGTCCCATAAAATTAACTTTCTATAAATCATCAGAACAATATTTTTTCATTCACCTATTTTCATATTCATCCACTAACGATACAATTTGTATACTAGACTGGGATTTCTTATTAAATATAAACTAAAAAAAATATTGGTATTTATGCCCACATATATGGTAATTCATCGAACATGAATGAAGAATTTCCTTCTTTATTGGAATAATCTGCTTAGTTTATCCATCTGATTTTGGATGAAAAGATGTAATGAAATTTAATATAGTACCAAATTCTTGTGATTTTTTTTCCAAACAATTGATGTGAACCTTGTTTCACATTCTGATACAAAATATATAGGAACTCCATGTAAATTAAGTATACACATTAGATTCATTAGTAAAATATGTTAAAAATATATAGTATTTGAAATGGGAATTTAAAATGAAAATTTTGTTAATAGAACAATGATGACACATATATCACTGTAACCCATATGATATCCTTGAAAATCCCCCTTAAAATACATTGAAATATTTTTCCATTTTCTCTCTTAAAATTTAATACTTTAATGAATTTCCTTTGATATGTTTTTTCATTGTTAACCAAATGGAAAATCAAACACTTCATGGTGAAATCATAAATATATATTTTATTCATTTCCACTAGAAATACTCTAATTAGTTGTTGTCAATATTAGTGATCCATATATGAATGAAAAAGAGAGAACTATGTGATTTAAAAAACAGCACATTCCACAATTGAGAATCAAAAGGAACTCATTTCCTTTTTCCTAATAATAAAACACTTTCATTATCATTATTAAAAGAAGGAAACATAAAATTCATAAAATATTTTATCTTTTTCAGCAATCATTGATTCTATTTTGGAGTTTTCATAATTCATTTTCAATGTGTCAACTATACTGAATCCTAAAACATGATATAGGATGTCCCTATATACACAACATATAAGACAATATTTATTATATAAATAACAAATGGGTCACATCCAAAATGTATCATGGTTAACATATTATGCTTTCTACAGACAAAAGCATCAACCTATTTTATTTTCTTTGACGTAAAATAATCATGAAATCTATGTCCTGGATGTGTATTAAAAATCTTCTTTGTTTTATGATTAATTATTTCTTGGTCAATGTATACAGAATCATTTTTTCAATATATATGTCACAAAAAAACCAGAAAATGATTCAACAAAAATTTTAAATTACAATCCACATTATATTTATCCAAATCATTTGTATGGTAATTTAACTCATGACATATCAACTAATTTGTAGAATTTTATGGTATGTAATAATTTTTTTAGTAAACACCCATGTTCTTTCAATGAAGCATCACCATAACTAAAAAAATCAATATTTCTATATTGAAGGGACAAATCAAGAGAAAAGGCCAATATTATTTCCAATATTAATAAACAATCATCATTTTCACTATTTATATTAATATAATTCTATTTCGAGTTAACCTATTTAGTGTTATTGAATAAAAGATTAATATTTTCAAAAAACCATCAGTAGCAACCATTTGTTTTTCAAAATCAAATAATTTCATGTTATATATTTGGGTCATTGATATTCTTCATAAAAATCTACATTATTTGGGTCTGCAGATATTATATCTATAGAAACTATGTGCCTAATGAATTAAAAATTGTATAAAAAATAAAAACCTAAAAACATTTCATATAATTTATTTATTTTAATTTTTTAGAAAACCATCTTTAGGATTCGTTAATATTCCACTTTAATTTAAAAATATTTCAAAATGTCCTTAAAATAAATAACCCCAAACATGTTCATGAACTCATCAAAAACACAATTAATAAGATCAATATATATACAATGTACATTGTAAAACCCAAAAGAAATAACTACAACCTCATAGATTCCATACCCATTCTGAAAGATAGTATTTAGAATATCATCCCCCATCTCCATCGTCTGATGATCCCAGAATTCATAAGAACTATTGACATATAAAATGTTTCCTATAGTTGAAGAAAAAATCATTTATATGAGGAGAATTATAATTTTTCATAACAATGATGTCATTCAAGGATCTATAATCTACTAAAAATATTATTTTACTATATATATTTTATATCAACAAAGATCGGATACACCATGGTGTTTTGTTTATTCTGATGACATAATTATCTTATAATTCATATGATTTAGTTTTCAATTCAAAAAGATACAATTAAGAAATACTATTATAGGGATTAGATATTGTCTTATCACTAAAATCTATGTTAGAAGTATACATAACCTCTAGATCTAAAATAAAACTAGGATAGTCGTATGATAAAACATTTATGTATTCTTTTAAAACTCTAACATCACTAATTTGAATAGAATCATTATTATCAAAAACTAGTTCTAGGCAACATTAACATCCATATCTAATCAATTTCTAATCTTATCACCATATTATCAAAAGTATGAAATCATTGAATAAAAAACAATTTTTACTACAATATATCTTATAATGAAATACTAAAATCCGTCCATAAAAAAATGATATCAAAATATATGAGGGTTAGTTCAAAAAGATATATTGTAAAGACCATCCAACTAATAATAGCATAAAGAATCCAATAAATACTCATTGTTTTAATACTTTAGCATTGAGTTTTTACCAAAATCTATAACTTACATTCGTGAGAGGATATTACCAATTAACATTAAAATTAATCTGAAATAAATAATCAAAATTTATTGAGTTAGAAAATATATTGGTATAATTTTAATACATGAGTAACTTAAATGACACCACCTCATTTTAAGGGGAAACATCAACTCTAGAATTAGAAACTTTCCTTGATGCACCATTCAATTTATGATCACGAATATATCTATATTTTCAAACTAAATTCCAATATACACTTTTTTAATAACACAACCCATTGATAATATGATTTCATTACACTATATGGATATCGATTTCCCCATTAATTTATTATTAATGATTATTTTTCTTGCATTCACATTCCATATGGTCATACATTTCACAACCATTACACTTCCCAAAAT
Source organism: Viscum album (assembly GCA_963277665.1). Classification (NCBI taxonomy): domain Eukaryota; kingdom Viridiplantae; phylum Streptophyta; class Magnoliopsida; order Santalales; family Viscaceae; genus Viscum; species Viscum album. Next base: position 493,565,913 of record OY728151.1, on the reverse strand, counting down.
TACGATGTCAATTACAGTGGTGATTTTACCAAAAATACCAAATGAAAATAACATAATTTTTATATATCAATCCCTCATTAGTTATTATTACATCATTTCCTTCCACCTAGATCAGTAATTACATTCATCATCATGAGGAATAATAGAGTGAGAAAACTCCATCTCATGATTTTTAACATAATGAAAAAATTGACCATAACATTAGAATTCTCTTGACTCCAAAGATATTCATATGATTGGATTTAATACACTGTAAAATATATTGATTTTACTCTCAATTTCAGAAAAAATTAATATTTATCCCCATAATCTTGTAAAATTATATTCATTTGATGATATGGAATCTTTATCTTTTTCAATTAATTTCATAAATTTTGTTTTCATTTATATTTGATCAGCATCAGTAAAATATTTCTGAAAAAAATTTCTTAAATATTACCTATTATTGGATAAAAATATGATCTTTACCTATGGTATTATTATCCAAAAAAATTTGTTGATTATTTTTACTTTCAAAAATAAAAATTGAAAAAGATAAATTTAGATTTTTCAAACATCAGATAAAATGTAATATCATTTCCAAATAACTAATTAATTCCTTAGAGACCACAAAATATTAGATTCATTGAATGATGTTTTAATTTTACTCATGATATTACACACAATAGAAGTGATCCTTCATGTTATATTATGTTTCCCTGGAGAATGGATACCACCACTGTTTATAGATTTTTAAACTAAACCATCACTATAAAAAACAACTCTATTCGATACCCACCCATATGAGGATGTTGATTTGGATTATTTTTTTCCAATTCATTTATCCCCACTAAATCATCCTTATATACTCTATATAAATCCATTCTGAAGAGATATTTTTTGGTGGAAAACATTATAATATACATATGATAAATCATGTTAAATTTACCATATGGTAATCTTTTTAGTGGTATGTATATTATAATTACTATAACAACTAATTTTACATAAAATAAATATCACACAAACTATAATGATACCTTATAAATTACCTTATACTGACTAAATTTCAAAAAAATTAAACTCTTTCAATTTGAGTATCTTTTCCTATTTAGAGTCTTATAAAAATATGGACATAACTAATACATAAAAAACTGTATATCAATAATTTTACACTTCGTATTAGTATGAAATGCTTCTACAGTATATAACATTTATAATGAAAAGTAATTTCTATAAAAAAACTCATAATGGTATATAACATGAACTTTTATATTCCCTTATCCATTTTTATCCCTAATGTATTTTTTTAAAAAAATGCGACAAGAAAAAAAGTCTATTAAGGGACATAAGAATAAAAAAATGTTAGTCAAATTATAAACAAGGAAACCCATGAATAACCATTTCAAGAAAATAATTATTTTACCCATAAAGTAAAATATCATTCGATGAATAATATATTTTAATTATAATTTTGAATGAAAATATTCTCCATGAAAATAATTTATAAATAATATAAAATTCATATAGTTACCCTCAAACATAATCTCATTGAAGCATTAAGGAATTGTCATAGGTTGGACTAACAATTTCGAAAACTTCTTATATAATTATTCCAAAAACATATTAATAAATCAATGCATTGGATTACTTTCAGGGAACACAGATAATTAAATAAATAATTGGATAACCTGAAAATCTTTTGTAATAACCATCATATATAATGTGTGAAAACGAAAACATAAATAAAACATTTCATCATTTTTCAAAAAAAAATTAAACCCGAATGAAAATCACATTCAGATATCAAAATAATATTTTATTTTAAAAAGAATTTTCAAAAACAAAATTTCAAAAAATGTGTTTTTAATTTAGGATAACATTTATTTTTCAATGGAATCTATAAATTAAGTAACAGTCGTGGTGGCAGAAAATTTCATTGTAGTCATTTAGTTTAAAACACATAAAAACAATCATTTTTAAATACAATGAAATAGAGTAATATAATTATATAATTTGCATAATAAATCATTTATTTCCATATAAAATCATTACTAAAAACATTTCAAAAATATTTGAACATAATATAAAGCGTTGTTAAAGGAAAACGTTAAAATATGAATTTTTTAAAATAAAAATCCCTTATTACTTTTTGAAATATTGGAATCATAATAAAGATAAAGGAATGACATTAACAATAAAATAAAAACCATGAGACTATATAGATTAATTGTATAAATTTTCATTGTGGCTATATATAACCCCAATAAAATAATAATTTTTTATAGCATTATGATATTCATTAATGAATGGAAATCAAAATGAAGTCCTTTAAAATGAGTCTGACATTCCAGGTGAGTCATTATCTTCATGAATAATAAATATATTTTATTTAATTAATTTAATATGGAAATATTTAATGATTATTATTAATTTAATTTCATAGTTAAATATATATATAATTAGATGATAAATTTTGATTATTTCTGATGTTTTCACCAAATTCAGATTATTTTTCTGAGATGACATTATTTAGATGACCATGGTCAAAAGGATCATTATAAAATCATATACTATATTTTAATAATAAATAAATATCATAAATATACATAGGTTATAAATTTTAAACCAATCATGACATATTGTAATGAAAAATGGTGAATCATTATGATCAGGGAGACAGTAGGTTAAATATATTCATGATTAATGATTTTATTTTTCAATGAAAAATATGGAAAAAAGGTTTGTAATATTTAATCTTGAATTATTTAATATTAAACAATTAATTAATTATTATATACTTATATATACTTATATATATATATCAGTCATGTGAAGCAGTTGCAAAAAAATGTATTCACATCACGCCGAGAAGCCGATAGTCCACACATATATGATTGATGTAATCTTTTTTGTCATTGATTGATAAGTTTAAAAAAATGATATATTTAATATTTTAAATGATAAATTTTTCATTAATATCATCAATATTTCATTTATATGAAATAAAATAATTTTATGTATACTTATTACCCTCCAGGGAACTTGTTTCTAAAAAATGAATAATATCACTTCCTGATGTAGTAGCCTGCTGTTAACATGAGAGGCGCTATTATATACCTAGCGGAATGGAACATATAATGGTATATATGTTTTATTAAAATAATTCAGTATATTATTTTAAAAGTAACATAAATAATTTTTATATACATTTTCATTCACAATTTTGATAGTTGGTAATATAATGAAAAAAAACATCATTTCACGAGGAAGGTTTCCTTTGTACACATAAATAATAATTCTAAACCCCATTTAACAGAAGTGTGTGTGGTTTTGATTCATGAATATAACATAAAATCATATATATATATATATTTGGAATATATGTGGTATATTTTATTATTATTTTATAATAATAATTGGTGGTAGAGGAAGAAATACCATAAAAATGGTCATTATAGTATTTTACATCATTTTCAAGTATATCAATTTTATTTTCACCATAGGAATTCAATTATTGTATTTATAAACAAATTACTGATTCTATTAAGATATAATAGAAATGAATAAGTTATTTTATTTCATATTTTCAAAAAATACTCATCTATGAAGGTGTGAAGATTAAGGGATAGTGGATGGGAATTCAAAAGTGAGGTGAGTGGAACATTTTTAAATTATTTTGATGAATGATAGGAGATCACACCCATTTACCTACAAAGGGATCCAATAATTTAAAAAATGTTAATATAATAATGAGTTATGTATAAATATTTATCTTATATTAGTTTTTTATTAGTTTTGGGGAATTTTGACAGTATAAATTTAATTTTTAACCATTACTATACTTTTTTTAGGTTAATTATTGGAAGAAATTTTAATTTTATTCACTAATAACATTGGTGATTTTTTTAACCATGTTAGAAAATATAAAATTTAATTATTCAAAATATAGAATCCATTTTCCCTAATTAATTAAAATAAGTTGAAATTATTATATTAATATTAATATCGTAGACATGTCAAAACAATATTTTTTTACAAAGATTGTTTTCCACAGAAAAATATATCTATATAAACTATATGGAAAAAAACATTTTATGAATTTTAATATGATTATAATGGTATATATTATAAAAATATCAGATTATAAAATAATATTAAAAATTATTTTATTCAATTAAAATGTAGAGTCGTTATACATTTTTTGACTTGTTTTTATTTTCACACATCTTTAACCAAAAATGAACTTATACTAATAACTAATATAATTTTTGATTAAATAGTAATGAAGTTTTTTAAATATAACTATATAATTATTATATTTCTTGTAGTCATATACTGTACATATGGGGACAAATAAATTATTAATTTTATTAAAAAGAGTGAATTTTTCTAGGAAAATAAATTAATTTTAGTATTCACTGATAAACAAGTATTTTTAGAATATTCAATAAATATCAGCAAAGGTTATTTTTTATATGAAAATTTCAGAAATTATACTTATTTTATTTAATTTAAATTCAAAATTTTATAAATTTCACTTCTAAATATGTATTTATAAGAAAACTATTTAAAATTATTTCCATTATAATTAAAAAAATACATAACTTTTTTATAATGAATATAACTGTCTAATTAAAACTAACTTTTTTTAGTGATATATTCTATCATTACATAGGTTGATAAAATATTTCATGGATAAATCTATATTAACTATGAAATAATTATAATATTTCATTGAAACATAATGATAAATAATTGTAATGACCCACACCATACAATAAAATAAGAGAAAAAATCCATTACAAGATTTTTTATCGAGTAACACAGTAAAAAAATCCTAATAACAATATAACACTCATCAAAACATAATGTATAGTTAAAAAAATAATACATACAAAAAAATTGTAACATCATCACCAAACCCTTACTTATATATTCTATCAATTCCTCAAACACTAGAAATATGAAATGTAATGTTATAATAAGGTTAAAACCATCACATAAGATACCAATACCATTTTCCTTACCCTAGAGTCTGTGATCCAAAAAAAGATATAACATCATTCAAAACAAAATATATTTTATGTAACTCTTGAAAATATATTATAACACTATGTGAAAAATGTAGTTAAAATCTCTATATTATAATCTAATAAAATTAGAAAAACACTCATGAAAAATAAAATTAATTATAGCTCAACATACTGAGATTGTTCCCATGAATATTCTATAAATCCTATATTCCTACTTAATAATTTATACAATAGATGAGAAATCACATATAGAACATGATAATAATGATCCAAAATTATAACTAATAGCTTCGGGAATTCTACATCATCCTTTAACATGACTATAACCAATAAAAGAAATTATTTTCAATATAATGATATAAATTAGGTTGAGACGCATGAAATACATAATGTGTAAAATATATTTATATATTATTTTCTATCTAATATGGAATATAATTTGCATTATCCATCACCATTGATAGATATATTAACTTAGGGATTCCCTTAGTACCTTATAAAAAATGAACTACAGAAGACCAGAGATTCCATTACCAACTTAATACCACCAACATGAAAATATTGTGTCTGACACCTATGATATTACAAATTATTTTGAGGTGTAAATGAAACCCTATAAACTATAAAATAGTTTTTTAACTATTGGATATGATCTACAACACATCAGGAATATAGACCACACACTCTGTAAAGCCCCAAAATTTTAATTTAGAAACATTTTATTCAATAGCGAGTGAGACATGCAATACTGAGCATAAAAAGGTAATATAACAACAAAATACATTATGATATGTTTATATTTTCATAAATTTCATCATCATATATGCATATATTATTGGAAAAACTAATATGATCTTTCATTATATGAAAAATAATTATTATCATTATCTACATGTAACAACAAGGTTAGATATCATAATACGCAAGACCGAGTTTTACTGAACATCAATATACAAAAAAAATATAATTATTTAATATAATAATATTTAACCAATAGAATAATTGGAATTCATTTATAGGATTTATAATGTTATAAAAATATATTTTTCAACTTGTTAGTGGAAAATTATACTAAAATAAATATTTAAACCAATTGAATATATAAGTAATGATTTTATAAAGAACTATTTTTTGCACCCAAAATTGTCTTAACTTTTTAAAAAAAAATTATATACTATTATTTAATGATATTAATGAAATATACATATTATATATTTATTAATATATATTTTTACATTCATCCAAAATATTTAATATGCATTGGATATAATGAAACCCAATTTTAGGCATAAAAATCTATATTTTTCTAAAGGATGTGATGGTGTCTTTTAAGGGTGAATCTAATTTAATTTAATATTTTTACACTTTAATATATGTTATACTGTACTATGAAATTAATTTTTGAAATCATAACATCAAATTTATCCTAGGATAAACTTTTTTTCGGAGATTCTTTATTTTTGGATGAATATTGAAAAATAAAGGATTTTAACTGAAGATGGTATTTTCATCAAAAACATTTAAATGGATAAATTATATTTTAAATATTTTAAATTTATATCTGTTAAATTGTATTTAATTTACTCCATTATCGGTTATTTTAATCAATTTCACATTGAAATTGGGAATAATAACATTTCCTACATTTGAACATTTATACATTAAAACCATGCTTTGTCACCTCAACTAATGAATTAGTTTTAAAATAAAATCATCCAATTAAGGGATTTTAATCTGAGAAAATGGATTCAATATTTGTATTGAAAATAATTTAAAATTTATACTATTGTGAAATTATTTTTTGGCAAAAAATATTAATGAATGGTATTAAAAGTAATTATTGCGATTCCTGTAAAATTAAGCTTCATGTTGGTGTAAACATTAAACATAAGGGACACGTTTTCCAAGAAAAATATAAAAAATATATCTAATGGAATGTTTCCAAACATATCATAAAATTTATCTAATGTTTTATTTATATAAGGCTCATGATGTAAGAGATACCTCCAAATATTTTTACCTTTTTATATTTATAAGAATAATAATCATCCTCCGCTATAATAGGGTACAAACTCCCCATGCTTTTTCACACAACTCAAGCCTGTTATATTTTCCCATGTCATACCACATAGCCTCAAAAATTTCTTAACCTTATACTAAAAACATAAATTTTTAATGAATGACAATTAAAGATATGTTTTGGTAAAAACCAAGTGGTGTGACCTGAATTAGAGTTAAAAATCATCAATAATAACATTAGATTCATTTACCTATCATACCATTACTAATTTTTATATAATTAAATTATAATAATTTTAGAATAATTATCATAATGATCCATTTTTATATCCAGGTGATGGCCTAAACTCATACACACCTCTATCAAATGTGATAGACAATCATCATTAAAGTGATGGACAAACTACCACCTTATGAATCGATGAATGTCTTTCTTCCATTAAAACCATTATGGATTATATATAATTAAATATTTAATTTTATAACATATATATATATATATTTATTATTTCATTACTATTTTTGACATATTACATGACACAAACCATCATTGTTTTCATTTTGTGCTAATTAGATAACATTATTTGTGGAAATGTGGACTACCACGTCTTGAGAGCAATGTGATCCTTTCACAAATTACATGATATGTATTTAGAATAGTTTTAGTAAAAAAATATGATTTATATGATATATATATTAAAATATAATAATAAAAAATAAATCTATATAATTTTAAATTATTTTAATAAGATATGAAAAATGAAATAATGTTCATGTGTATGTATGTCCTACCAACTACAATAATGATGTATTTCATTTCATATATCTAAATTTTAATTATTATTATAAAAATTTATATATTGATTATATATAATATCTAAATAATTAATTTCATTATTTATGTTATTAAACCAATATATATGTAATAGGAACAAAAATATCATGTCTTGACTATAAGGCCCCAGCCTTAAACCTTAATTAATCTTGAGTTATTACAAGATTACACATTGAGGATCTTTTCGGGTTTACAGTTTTAGAGAATTAGATCATAAAACTTTTATTACATTCCATATATAAACAAAGTGGTTACATAAAGATAGTATTATTCTTTCTCATCAATGGAAACATATTTAAAATAAAACATGGATTTTTTCTTGACAATTCCTTGACACTATCATCATATCATGTACCTTTCCCTTGACCTAAGAAAAACATTTCAAAAAAACTTGGGATGAGCATAAAAAGCTCAGTAAGGGATATAAAAATATGTAAAAGAAACATGGGTACATATATACATAATAATAAAATCATACTTTACCCATAAAACATAAGAACTTTAACATACCTCATCAACTAATGAATAAATCATAGAAATCATAAGACATAAAGGTAACTTGAGGCATTCATAACATTCTTACATAGGGAGTAACCCTCTTGGTTACATTTGGAATACCCATCACAGTATATTCCTTAAATCTTTTCGGAGAAACCTTAACGTTTCACTCCTTCACATTACCCAATGCATTGGAGAGCTATATCGGGCACACCTGCCCATAGTTTATCACCGAACCACCCGTCTTCATAATAATTCCCAAGAACCTCAACATAATCGTATCACATAAAACATGCATAAAGGAAACATGACATTTCCACCTTTCAATCACAAGATATCAATATAACAAATTGATATAAAAACATTATGAAAACCATTTTCAATAACAAAATAAAAGAAATGTAAAACATGGTATTTATTTTTCTTTTAAAAAAAGGTATGGCTTGTAGAGGAAGCCGAAACTGAAATAATGGTCACGGTGGAGGAGAAGTCGTTGTCACCGCATACGTACGACAAAAACATTCCATTTTGTCATTTAGTAAAAACTTCATATAAAAAATATTCCTTTTGAATAAACGTAAAAGTCAAATGGGTTTATATACCATATAAAAGAAGGTTGTGTATAAAACAAAATATTCCTCAATGAAAGGAGATTGAGACGAAGTCCCATACCTCGGGTCCGACTTGACTCGATCGTTCTTTAATGTCATGAATAATAAACATGAGTTAATTTATACTTGCTTAAGAACCTTTTTCAAGTTCATTATTCCTTTTATATCACTTATTACCATGTCATGAACACTATGTAATTATTTAGGTTAATAACGGTCGTTTTAACGATCATTGTTACTTGAGTCAAAAATAAGCCCTTTATAATTACATGTTTTTCATGTACCCATTATATCCAAAATGGTATTCATGATTTAGATATCATATATTTCATATATATCCAGTACATGCATGCATTTATAATATTACATAATCATTTAGAGGTAAGAAATGAAATGCACCGTTCATGGAGACGGTAAGCCGTACGTACGCATGAACGCTACATTCATTTCTATTTCGTATTTTATAGAATGGAATCATAATGATATAAAGGTATATTATAATTCCAGTATAATATCATATATAATATCATATTTCCATCCTTTATACGTCCCACATATGGTATTTAACGAATCAACTCACTTTGAGGGGGCGGTAGTCCGCACTTCCTTAAATGAGGATATCGCGTTTACCGATAATGGAAACCATAAAGGTATAACCAAAATGAAAAAATAAGAAGCTTAAGGAAAACATAGACATATTATATATCATATATAAATATAGTGACATCTTAATGGCCACCTTTGAAGGTGTTAGAAGAATGTTGAACAATCATCGTTTTGGGAGGCATAAATTCGCCATCCACGGAAACAGTATGTTCGTTAACCATTAGATGTAGGTGTGTGTAAGTGTAGCTAAAATACTTATTATAAAAACATCCTAGTATATAGAGGATACTGGAGTTGTTACAAAAGAAAAGAATAAAAAGATTGTAGGGGGTTGGAGAAGCAAAATAAAACAGAAGGACTCAAAAGAAGACATTACCTTAAAATCGGGTAACTCCCTTTGGTTTGAGCTCAAAGCCTTCCTTGGGAAGACTTCTTCCCAAAGTGAGGCTTCATGGAGTAAGAGAGGGAAGTTTATATACAAAATGGGTAGGGGTTGGCCGAGCCAAAGGCTTTTTAAGTGTGGGTAAGGAGGTAGAGGTGGGGGCCTTTTATAAGAGGAGAGGAGGGGCACTCTTGGAAAGTAAAGATAAGTTACTTTATTTTAAAATGAGTTTCTGATTCAAAAGGTCCCACATTTATTAAATTATAGTATAAGGTGATACGGGTTCGAAATAAACTCATACAATTGGTTTTGGCCATGTTTAGGTCTTAGATTTTACAATATCGTTCCATTTTATTTAAATCGTTAAATAATGAGGTCATCACTGCATCATCATGATGTCATAAATAATTTAATTTATTTAAAGTCTAAAAATTATAAAAACAATACTATGATGTAGGAAATCTATTTATATTTATAATTAATATTTATTGTCCAAAATCTGACTTGTATAACCCCAGGTAAAATTGTTTTAGTAAAATAACTCATGTTTGTGTCATTTTTACTTTAACGTTAAATAAAAAGTTATTTATGTCATTTCCCAACCAAAGTGGCTCCATGGGGTCCCCAAGTTGACCCATGGCTTTTCTTGGTCGGCCATTACACATAAAATAAGGGTAGGACATGTTTCTAGGTCATTTCATTTTATTAAAACATTATTCTTACCATAAACTACATTAATTACCTCTAATCGCGATTAAAAACTTAATAAGTTACTATTCACCAAAAAATTATTATAATCTCATTGAAACACATATTACTTCTTAATGACAACCATTTATGTCATATTTTTGAAATTCAAAACACAAATATGGCAAAATTTTATTTAAACGAAAAAATCAGTTTTTATAAGTACCACTTAGTGGTTTCACTATTCATCAAAAATTGATGTTTTTCAGAAAATTACCAAAAATTCTCCCTAAGCTATATTTGATACTCCGAATTCAAAAATGAAGCCTATTTTAAAAAATTCAAAACATATATGTCACATTAATTAATTTAATAAATAATTACCGCTGTCATGACAAATAGCGTGTTTTTATGAAACAATAAGTATCAAAAGATTGACACCAGTTTAAGTCCAATTTCAAAGTGAAATTGATTCCAATGACCACAATTGGATTAAATGGTAAAAATATATTCTAATTTCACTTTAAAACCAATTAAAAATATAATCTAATCATATAAATAAATTAGATTAAAAAGCAGTTTTGATGTAAAATGCATAATTTTTCACTATTCATAAAAAAATGAACATTGTCAGAAAAATACCAAAAATTCACACAAAGTAAATTTTGATGTCCCAATCATAAAGAATAAGTTTATTTTGACAAACATAGCTTATAAAATTGTCAAAAGATAGATTTAAAAATGGTTTTCCATCAAAAGGCAGTAAAACAATCTTTTAAAAAATATTAGTGTATTCCATGTTTAAGATTGTATTTATTTTCATTTTAAGCCTATAAAACACTGTCTAATTAATTAATAGACATAGATAAAAATATCTATTATTCATTACTTACTTGGGATGTTACATCCTTCCCCCCTTTAGAAAATTGCGTCCCCACAATTTATTTACTTATCGAATAAATGGGGGTACTTATCCCTCATTGCATTTTCATATTCCCATGTTGCCTCTTCCATCATGTGGTTTTTCCACAAAACCTTTACCTGAGTAATCACCTTATTCCGTAACACTTTCTCCATGTTTTCAAGAATCTGGACCGGTTGTTCCTCATAAGATAGGTTCTCTTCTAGCTGAACTACCTCTGGACTCAAAACATGAGATGGATCTGGCATATACTTTCTCAACATCGAAACATGAAAAACATTGTGTACTTGAGATAAACTCGGAGGTAAAGCCACCTGGTATGCAACTGATCCAACTCTCTCTAGAATTTCATATGTTCCAATGAACCTTGGACTCAGCTTTCCTTTCTTACCAAATCGCATCACATTTTACCATGGTGAGACTTTGAGAAAAACATGATCACCTACCTCAAAAGTTAGATCCTTCCTCCTGTTGTCTACATAACTCTTCTGCCTACTCTGAGATGTTCTCATGTGCTTCTGAATCAACTAAACTTTTTCTGCCATCTCTTCTACCAATCCTAGTCCCATCAACTTCCTTTCACCCACTTCATCCCAGAAAGCTGGAGTTCGACACCACTTCCCATATAATGCCTGAAATGGTGCCATCTGTATACTAGAATGAAAACTGTTATTATATGAAAATTCAACCAAAGAAAGATGTTGGTCCCAACTTCCCTGATAATCCATCGAACAAGCTCGTAGCATATCATCCAAGGTCTGAATTGTTCGTTCTGACTGCCCATCTGATTGAGGATGAAATGCTGTACTAAAATTTAATTCAGTACCCAACGAATTATGAAGGCCTTTCCAAAAGTTATAAGTGAACCTGGGATCACGATCAGATACAATGGAGAGAGGAAATCCATGTAACCTAACTATCTCTTTAAGATAAAAATGAGAAAGTTGATCTAGGGAAAAAGTATCTCGTATAGCAAGGAAATGAGTAGATTTGGTCAAGCGATCAACAATAACCCAGATTGCATTATTACCTAGAGATGTCTTCGGTAATCCCACAACAAAGTCCATGGATATATTCTCCCATTTCCACTCTGACACTGGTAAATGCTGAAGCATCCCTTTCTGTAACTGCCGCTCTGCTTTAACCTGTTGACATGTCAAACACTTCACAGTAAAATCAGCAATATCTCTTTTCATTCCATCCCACTAGTAATACTCCCGCAGATCTCTGTACATCTTAGTACTGCCAGGATGAACTAAAAACGGAGAACTATGAGCTTCACATAACAACTCTCTCTTCAATTTTGAATCACAAGGCACACAAAATCTCTTCCAAAATCTCAAAACGCAATCATTATCAATGTTGAATTCAGGAAACATACCTTTTTGAACCATCTCTACCTTTTTCTACAACTCATTATCTTCCTTCTATGCTTGCTTGATTCTATCTGATAGAGATGATCTCACTGATACCTGAAACAAAACAGAAGAACTTCCTACACCAACAACTTCTATGCCAAAGTTCATCAAATCCTTAACCAAAGGATCACGTTCCAAATGAAACATTTCTAATGAAGCATTACTTTTTCGACTCAAAGCATTAGCCACTTTATTTTCTTTTCCCGGATGGTAATGAATTTTACAATCATAATCCTTGATTAATTCTAGCCATCTCCTCTGTCTCATGTTTAACTATTTCTGAGTGAATATATACTTTAAACTATTGTGATCAGTATATATTTCACACTTTACTCCATACAAATTATGCCTCCAAATTTTTAAAGCGAAAACAACAACAGCTAATTACAAATCATGTGTAGGGTAATTTACCTCATGAGTTTTCAACTGTCGTGTAGCATAAGAAATTTCCTGATCATTCTGCATTTGGACGCAACCAAGTCCTTTCAATGAAGTATCACTGTATATAACAAACTCACCATTCCTGGAAGGTAGTGCCAAAACTAGAGAATTCACCAATCTTATTTTCAATTCCTGAAAACAGTCATCACATTCTTTTGTCCAGATAAACTTATCACCCTTCCGAGTTAGCATAGTCATTGGACTAGATAACCGTGAAAAATTTATAACAAACCTTCGGTAATAGCCTGCCAAACCAAGGAAGATACGAATCTATGTTACATTTGTGGTTCTTGTCCATTATTCGACAACCTTTGTTTTTGTAGGATCAACAGTTATCCCATATTTAGAAACAATATGACCAAGGAAAGAATTTTTTTGCAACCAAAACTCACACTTTCTGAATTTCCCATACAATTTCTTTTCTTTCAAGGTTTGCAAAATTACCCTTAAATTCCTTTTATGTTATTCTTTACTTTTAGAAAACACCAAAATATCATCAATGAAAACCACCACAAACTTATCCAAGAACTCATGAACAATTCTATTCATTAAGTCCATGAATACAGCAGGTGAATTGGTTATCCCAAAAGGCATTACTAAAAATTCATAATGGCCATATCTTGTACGAAATGCAGTCTTCAGAACATATTCTTCCTTTACCTTTAGCTGATGGTACCCCGATCTCTGGTCAATCTTTTAAAAATACTGAGCTCCCTGGAGCTGATCAAAAAAATCATCGATATGAGGCAAAGGATATTTGTTCTTAATAGTGAAATTATTCAAGGCTCTATAATCAATGCAAAGTATCATTGAACCATCTTTCTTTTTAACAAATAAAATAGGAGCACCCCATGGTGATGTGCTAGGTCGAATGAATCCTTTCTCTAATAAATCTTGCAATTTCTCCTTCAACTCTAAAAGTTCAATTTGAGCCATTCGATAAGGGGGTTTTGAAATTGGCTTAGCATCAGGAACTAAGTCAATAGTAAACTCAACTTCCCGATCTGGTATTATTCCAGGCAACTCATCAAGAAAAACACCAGGATACTCATTTACCACTGGCACATCATAAATCTGAATAGTTCCTTTATTTTCAATGATGTGTGCAAGGTAACATTCATTTCTATCTTTTACAAGTTTCTCGGCCTCTTGATATGTTATCAAAAGTAAGGGTTCATTCTTTTAAACAAACTGAAAGTCTTTCTGAAAAGGAATTTCATTAGCTCTACAGTCAATCTTAGCATGGTAAATAGAGATGCAATCGATACCCAGGATAACATCAAACTCTACTAGAGGTAGAACAATAAGGTTTGCAAGTAGGTTCTTTCCACAGATAAGGATAGGAAGATTCTTATAAATTCTTTTTGCCTCAAATTTTCCCCTAGGTGTCTTTACCACAAGTTAAAGAGTCATTTCTTGAGATGGTATTCCCTTTTTACTATAAATGTTTTCAGAGATGAAAGAATGTGTAGACCCCGAATCAAACAACACACTGGCATAATCTGAAAAAACAAACAAAGTACCTGATACAACATCATATGATGGCCCGACATCGGATGAAGTAGTTGCAAAGGATTTCACCACCCCTTTCTTCTTGTAGTCTAACTGCTTCCCATCACCCAATCTTTTTGTCGGACACTCGTTTGCATAGTGGCCCATCTCATTTCACTTATAACATTTCACTAACTGTAAATAAAATTTGGTCTTACCTTCACCTTGATCCTTTTTAGTGCAATCATGAGCCTTATGTCCCATCTTACCACATCAGTAGCACTTTCCAGAATTTAGAAGACATTCCCCAGCATTCCTTTTTCCACATTTATCACAAACAGGAAACTTAGTGTTCTTACCATCAGACTTTTTTGAAGAATTCTTACCTTTATCCTGCCACCTCAGTCTCTTCTTCTGTTGGTTATTATAGAACACTTGATCATCGGAAAACTCCATTTCCACCATCTCATCACATCGAACAAGCTTTTCATAACTTTTAAACTCACGAGAAGCTAATGCCCTTCGATATTTTGGATTTAATCCTGTGTAAAAATGATTGATTTTACTATCAAGGTCTCAGATAAAATTTGGAGCATACCTTGCCAATCGAGTGATCCTTTCTTCATAGGTAGCCACTGAGTCTTCCACATGCCTCAATTCCAAGAATTGATTTTCCATCCTAAGTTGAGAATCCTTATGAAAATACATTTCAAGAAACATACCTTTGAATTCATCCTAGTTGAGAGCATCAATCTCATCAGCGTCCCTGATATTTTTAACCATCGACCACCACTGATCTGCTTCACCCTCCAAACGGTAAATAGCAAGACTAACCTTTTGATTGTCTGAACACCCCATGACATCGAAAATCTTCTCCAGTGCGTTAATCCACCCTTCAGCTAACATAGGGTCAGATGATCCACTGAATGATGGGGGATGTTGCCTCATGAAATGTTCCACCACTGACATGTTCCTATGTGGTTGATCTGGCTGATCTCGTGCATGTATACCACCACCATTTATCGCTTGAGTCAACTGCGCCATTACTGCAACAAACTGCTCAGTTCCAATTCCGACCATCTCAGGATGCTGATTCAGAAGGTTATTTCCTTTTGCATGCCTTCCTAGTACTGCGTCCGTGTTTCCTCTGCAGAAAACCATTCTGAACAAACATGTCTTAGATGAAGCAACATGGTAATCTTCAAATAATATATCACTTCAATTTGACCATAAAAAAATATTTTTGGATAATAATTTAATAGAATTCTAAATCCTTAAGTTATCTAAACCGACCTTTGATACCAACTATAAGGCCCCAGCCTTAAACCTTACTTAATCATGAGTTATTACAAGATTACACATTGAGGATCTTTTCGGGTTTAGAGTTTTAGAGAATTAGATCATAAAACTTGCATTACATTCCACATATAAAAAATGTTTTTACATAAAGATAGTATTCTTTTTTCCCATTAATGGAAACATATTTAAAATAAAACATGGATTCTTTCTTGACACTTCCTTGATACTATCATCATATCATGTACCTTTCCCTTGACCTGTGAAAAACATTTTAAAAAAACTTGGGATGAGCATAAAAGGCTCAGTAAGGGATATAAAAATATGGAAAGGAAATATGGGTACATATATACATAAGAATGAAATCATACTTTACCCATAAAACATAAGCACTTTAACATACCTCATCAAATTATGAATAAATCATAGAAATCATAAGACATAAAGGTAACTTGAGTCATTCATAACATTATTACGTAGGGAGTAACCCTCTTGGTTACGTTTGGAATACTGATCACTATATATTCCCTAAATCTCTTCGGAGAAACCTTAACGTTTCACTCCTTTACGTTACCCAATGCATTGGAGAGCTATATCGGGCTCACCCGCCCTTAGTTTATCACGGAACCACCCGTCTTCATAATAATGCCCAAGAACCTCAACATAATCGTATCACATAAAACATGCATAAAGGAAACATAACATTTCCACCTTTCAATCACAAGATATCAATAAAACAAATTGATATAAAAACATTATGAAAACCATTTTCAATACCAAAATAAAAGAAAAGTAAAAAATGGTATTTATTTTTCTTTTAAAAAAGGTATGGCTTTTAGAGGAAGCCGAAACTCAAATAATGGTCACGGTGGCGGAGAAGTCATTGTCACCGCATACGTAGGACAAAAACATTCCCTTTTGTCATTTATTAAACGCTTTGTATAAAAAAGATTCCTTTTGAATAAACTTAAAAGTCAAAGGGGATTATACACCATATAAAAAAAATTTGTGTATAAAACAAAATATGCCTCAATGAAAAGATATTGAGACGAAGTCCCATACCTCGGGTCCGACTTGACTCGATCGTTCTTTAATGTCCTGAATAATAAACTTGAGTTAATTTCTATATGCTTAAGAAACTTTTTCAAATTCATTATTCCTTTTATATCACTTATTACCATGTCATGAACACTATGTAATTATTTAAGTTAATAACGGTCGTTTTAAGGATCATTGGTACTTGAGTCAAAAATAAGCCCTTTATAATTACATGTTTTTCATGTATCCATTATATCCAGAATGGTATTCATGATTTAGATATCATATAAGTCATATATATCCAGTACATGCATGCATTTATAATATTACATAATCATTTACAGGTAAGAAATGAAATGCACCGTTCATGGAGACGGTAAGCCGTACGTACGCATGAACGCTACTTTCATTTCTATTTCTTATTTTATAGAATGGAATCATAATGATATAAAGGTATATTATAATTCAAGTATAATATCATATATAATATCATAGTTCCATCCTTTATACGTCCCACATATGGTATTTAACGAATCAACTCACTTTGAGGGGGCGGTAGTCCGCACTTCCTTAAATGAAGATATCGCGTTTACCCATAATGGAAACCATAATGGTATACCCAAAATGAAAAAATAAAGAAGCTCAAGGAAAACATAAACATATTATATATCATATATAAATATAGTGACATCTTAATGGCCACCTTTGAAGGTGTTAAAAGAATGTTGAACAATCATCGTTTCGGGAGGCATAAATTCGCCATCCACGAAAACAGTATGTTCGTTAACCATTATATGTAGGTGTTTGTAAGTGTAGCTCTAATACTTATTATAACAACATCCTAGAATATTGAGGATACTTTAGTTGTTACAAAAGAAAAGAATAAAAACTGTTTAGGGGGTTGGAGAAGCAAAATAAAACAGAAGGACTCAAAA
Source organism: Viscum album (assembly GCA_963277665.1). Lineage (NCBI taxonomy): Eukaryota > Viridiplantae > Streptophyta > Magnoliopsida > Santalales > Viscaceae > Viscum > Viscum album. The sequence continues at coordinate 493,547,719 of OY728151.1, read as the reverse complement.
GAAGACATTACCTTAAAATCGGGTAATTCCCTTTGGTTTGAGCTCAAAGGCTTCCTTGGGAATACTTATGCCCAAAGTGAGGCTTCAAAGAGTAATATAGGGAAGTGTAGAGACAAAATGGGCAGGGTTTGGCCGAGCCAAAGTCTTTGGAAGTGTGGTTAAGGAGGTAGAGGTGGGGGCCTTTTATAAGAGGAAAGGAGGGGCACTCTTGGAATGTTAATATAAGTTACTTTATTTTAAAATTAGTTTCGGATTCAAAATGTCCCACATTGATATAATTCGAGGATAAGGTGATAAGGGTTCGAAATAAACTCATCCAATTGGTTTTGGCAATGTGTAGATCTTAGATTTTACATTATCTTTCCATTTTATTTAAATCGTTAAATAATGAGGTCATCGCTGCATCATCATGATGTCATAAATAATTTAATTTATTTAATGTCTAAAAATTATAAAAAAATTACTATGATGTACGAAATCTATTTATCTTTCTAATGAATATTTATAGTAAAAAATCTGGCTTGTATAACCCCAGCTAAAAATTGTTTTAGTAAAATAACTCATGTTTGTGTCATTTTTACTTTAACATTAAATAAAAAGTTATTTATGTCACTTCCCAACCAAAGTGGATCCATGGGGTCCCCAAGTTGACCCATGACTTGTCTTGGTCGGAAATGACACATCCAATAAGGGTAGGACATGTGTCTAGGTCATTTAATTTTATTAAAACATTATTCTTACCTTAAACTACACTAATTACCTATAATCGCGATTAAAAACATAATAAGTTACTATTCACCAAAAAATTATTATAATCTCATTGAACCACATTTTACATATTAATGAAAACCATGTATGACGGATTTTTGAAATTCAAAACAAAAAGATGACAAAATTTCATTTAAATGAAAAATCAGTTTTTATAAGTACCACTTAGTGGTTTCACTATTCATCAAAAATTGATGTTTTTCAGAAAATTACCAAAAATTCACCCTAAAAAATATTTGATACTCCGAATTCAAAAATTAAGTCTATTTTACAAAATTCAAAACATATAAGTCACATTAATTAATTTAATAATTAATTCCCACTGTCATGACAAATAGCTTGTTTTTATGAAACAATAAGTGTCAAAAGATTTACACCAGTTGAAGTCCAATTTCAAAGTGAAATTGATTCCAATGACCACTATTGGATTAAATGGTAAAAATTTATTCTAATTTAACTTTTAAAACCAATTCAAAATATAATCTAATCATATAAATAAATTAGGTTAAAAAGCAGTTTTGATGTAAAATGCAGTATTTTTCACTATTCATAAAAAATGAACATTATCAGAAAAATACCAAAAATTCACACAAATTAAATTTTGATGTCCCAATCATAAAGAATAAGTTTATTTTGACAAAAATATCTTATAAAATTGTCAAAATATAGATTTAAAAATGGTTTACCATCATAAGGCAGTAAAACAATCTTTTAAAAAATATTGGTGTATTCCATGCTTAAGATTGTATTTATTTTCATTTTAAGCCTCTAAAACACCATCTAATTAATTAATAGACGTAGATAAAAATATCTATTATTCATTACTTACTTGGGATGTTACATTGACATACTCAAATTTAAGGAAGTTAAATAGTTAAAATAACGAATGATTATTAAATAATTGATAACAAAATTTTATAAGAATATAATATATATTATTATGAAAATGAAAATGTTTTGGGTATAAATAATTAAATTTTTTTAAACCACCATACTAGATTTTAATGACCATACATCTAAATGGAATCATATAGTAATGGAATTTGACTCAATTTACATTCCATAAAGAGTTACTTGTTCCAATGAACCAATTAAAATTAATATAGTGTATATTAGTCCAATTTTTCACTCAATATAATTATTTAATAACACTATTGGGTATTTTATTTTTCAAATAGAACTATCAAATCCAATGTGTTTAGACATGAAACACACCAAGTGATAAAATTTTCCTTTTCAATATCGCATTCTTTTATGATTGCAAACATTTCATAGAAACATTATATCCATAAGATCTTTTTTAGTTCATATTTATCTTAAATATCTATACTTTCAGGAAAAAGTATATTAGTATTGTCTAAAAATTATACCATTTTTTATATAGTGTTCACTTTTTACATTTATTAGATTAATTGACGAAATTTAGATAAATAGAGATGTTTTACTCTATACAGATCGTTTATGGTATGTCTTATTTGTCATTAAATAAATCATGCATTAATCATATGAGGTATTATTTAGACACATAATAGATGGTTTGGGGTATGTTTATTGGAATCCCTATAGGTTGGGGACCAATAAATGTAAGTCTAATGGGTTGGGGACTATTTAATGTAATCCCAACAATGACTCATCAATATCAAGTGATGAAATTAGATGGGGAAAACCATTAGATTTTTTCTTAAAATATCTTTATCCTATATTTTGAATTGTATTTATATTGGTGTTATGGTTGGACAATCAAAATCATTTTTACCCATTATTATTTAGCCTTTTTTAATGAATTATCTTGGAAATAATTGTATCTAGTGAAATATTACAAGGAATTTCATTTATTATATTGGTTATTAATTTGATTTTCACATGATAAAATTTATGGAAGCATTTAGGGACAAGTACATTTATTTTAGAGAATTATCTTCCTATTATTTACCATTATATATAGAGTAATAATTATCTAGTCATTTCAGTAGAATGTGTTTCTAGTTATTACTATGACATATTTTTTACCCATATCCATATCATTTTGTTTATTATATGGTATGTGTGCCTTGTTATATAACATTTTCACAATGGTTATAAAAATAAATATTTGTTAATCACACAACATGTGTGTTTTTTATTTCCTTTTTATATTGATTATTATCATTTATTTTTTAATTTTATCTTTGTAAATAACCCATATTAATAATTTGACTTCACCCTAATTTTATTCATTACGCATAAATCCAAGTGGTTTATGATAAATCATAAGAAAGGTAATGGTATATTAGAATAAAGTTAGTATCAAAACAATATATATTGTGATTAGTTTATATATTTGTTTTACATGTCTCTTTTATGTATCTGGTTTACCAAGGATACTATACTCTTTTTCCCATATGGATTTTATTCTTTATAATAATTCCAATGTATTGTTAGTATAACACTGGCTGAGAGATAACTAGGGTTAGTGTGTTATAGTCAGTATCAATGTATGTTTACTTGAATAATTTGGAAATATACGTAGGAATATTTTAAATATATAACATATCCCTAAAGAATAATTTTAAGAAAATTATAGGAGAACATCATAAAAGTTATGTTAGATAGTGATTATGTGGTTTCCTAAGAAATAAATTTATATCTAGAAACAATGAGTGGATATAGTTCTAGACCATATGTAGCTATGAGTAACAACTCTGAAAAAGTATGTCGGGCATGACTAGAGCATAATATGTTATAAGAAAATGGGTCTTACTGTACATGTATATTGAAACTCTCATAGGGTATGATTATGATAAATCACACATTCATTAAAAACCATTGTTAAGGATTTGAATAAATAAATACAATTGACGTTCTAGGTTGTATGTTAATTCAAAGAAGGACTTGTGGTGAAATAAAAATGTTGAAGTGTTTACATATTGGAGTTAGAGAATTAAATTGTTGATGTATTTCTACAAATGATTTTTTGGGTATAAGAATTATAAAATACCGATGAATTATAAAAAATTGTAGAATAATTATGTATTAATTAAATTTGTAGTTACGAATACCATCATGTTTAATATTTTTTTGATTGATCATATGTAAGAGGTCTTAGACACCTATGATTAGGTTTTATGTGCAGGTAGTCTACCATTACTGTATACATATTTGAATAACTTTAATGTAATACATCATATTATTTTTTGAATGTTTTTAGTGAGAAAGATATTTAAGAATGGTGTTTTTAAAATTTACAAATATACGATTACATGTATTGATAATCATTATGGTTGATATACAAATAGGATTATAATACATTGTGTAAAAAAATATGATGTTAAAGAAACCCTGTAAAAAATTATATGTATTGGTTAACATTCATGGATTCAAATCATACTTTTTGGAAATGTTATTGTAATTATATTATTGTAGTTTAGAAAATGAAAACCCACATTTATATTGAAAATTTAACAAAACCAGTGATGTAGTGGGGCATGATGCCATGACTGAAGGATGATAAGAGTTTTTGGCCTACAACTAGCATACATGATGTCCTGGTTAATATGTTGTTGTTTTTTTAGTAAAATATTTGAAAATTATATTTTAATAATGAACTAGTAGTATAAATTGTTGGTTATGAGATTAATTATTAACTACATTGGTAATCAATAATAAATAGAGATATATATAAATTATTTTTTATAGATCTTATAATCCACTAAATGTAATTTTTAATGCTTCAGTTATTGAAAAAAAATTTAATTCTTGGATATTCATTCCATTAAGTAAAGGATGAATTATAATATAATTGAAGAAAAACCAAAGGTTAAAATATGTTTTTTATAAATGTGTCTAGTAAATATATTTTAAAATATTATAAGGTTGTAAATTAATTAATCAATATTAACAAAATGATTTTGATATATAATTTCATAATTATTTAATTATTTTATAAAGATAATGTCTATTAAAAAATAATTTATATATGGTTTTGAGTCCCACACAGGCCCATTTTCCATTAAAATGTATGTTTTCAATGAAAAAAATCACTCCGTAAAAAAAATATTTCATTAATATCCATATCTTTAATTTTCATATATGTTCTCTTATAGGGGTACCTAGTTATGTGACCATCGTACTTCGCTTTCTCTCTTATTAAGTGTGTATTTTATTATCTAATTTATGATATGTAATTTATAAAAATGGATATTCAAATATAAAATAATATATTACCATGATCAACTATAAATTACAATGATTTAATTTGATTATGTTGGGTAGAATGTTATTATCCATTATTATAATGTAATAACATTATAATCAGTATCATGTATGAAACAAAAAACATACCATAGAGAGGCCAATAAAAACCGAAGAATGTTTTATGTATTTATATTTATATAATATCAATATTTTTCTAATAGAATATATTATATGAAACCCTGATATAATCTTATGTTATAGGCATAATTATTTTTATCATTATATACTCGAAACACATTGTTTTTCTTTTGTTACATTCAAGAATGATTTTTTACCAACAATGATATATTATGAAAATATTAATATTTAATATAATAAGTTATAATATAAATTTCTAAATTAGTGGTTAGGACTATGATTATGTAATATATAATAATATATTTTGGACTCAATTGGTTAACAATTAAATATAAATGAATATTAAAACCAATCATGTATATATTAGAAATGATTTTACAAATATTTTTTACTATCATAGAGGCATTTAATCGTCTTAATTTGAATTAATTACTAATATTGACTGTGCTTAGTAATATATATATATAATATATAATAAAATATTTTACATAATCATCGTACATATTTCATACGTATATTATAAGAACAAATCCATTTTTTTAAAAAAAATTATATTTTTATAAAGCTTATATTTTAGTAGTTTAACAGAAAACCTATTTGAAAAGTAAATTTTGAAACATTTACAAATTTTACACGATGAGATAAAATTAATTTTTAAATTAATTACAAAAACTTATCCTACAGTGAATGTTTTTTATTTTTATGAGCAGTTTCATTTTTTATAAATAGTAAAAAGTATTAAATTTTTATTGAAAAAATAATTGATTTTAATAATATATAATGTTAAACTATATTGTAATTTTTTATAAAGTGAAATTATATCAATGATACATAAAAAAATCAATATTGGTAATTTTAATCATTTTCTATTAGAAAATTGATATAAAATCATTTCAATATTTTGAACATTTTTACCTTAAATACCAGTAATGTCTTCTAGTCTAATGAATAAATTTAAAATATATTTCATCCAAATATATGATTTTATATTGAAAAATGGATTTCATATTTTTAATATTTGTAATTTATCATTTCTATTAATGTAAAATTAGTTTCCCCTAATAATTTTAATGAATTCTTTTAAAATTTGTTAAAGTGATTCAGGTAAAATTAAACAAAACATGGGAAAAAATCATATACTTGATGAAAAATATGATGTAAAAACATTTCTAAAATATATTGTACTGAAATTATAGACAATATAATCAATTGGATATAATTTTTTAATTATTAGAGAGACATTATGTACAGTAGACCTCTCAGTAGTGTTCACCATTTTATATTTACAAGAATGCCACTACATATCAACAATAATAGGGAACTCATCCCAACCACTTATTCAATAATATACAATCAATTAATATAATGAAAAATCATCCTTAATAAGATACTATATCACCTTCCCAAATTATAGAAACATCACATTGGATATAAAAAAATTTACGTATTTCATTTTGTATAAACTGAATGAGTTTCTTAAATAATATGCAACGTCCTTTAATGAAAACATTAGATTCATTTAATTGTACACCCCATTAATTATGTATATATAATTTTTAATCAATAAATATAGACTAGTAAATACAATTATTTATTTTTATTTCATGGTTAAGAGTTACACATACACGTGAATAGAATTGGATACACAATCATTGTTAGTGTGTATAGAAAACTATCACCTTCTGAACTAATTTAGTTTGTTCTTCCATTAACACCTTTCATAGTTGAATATAATGATATATTTATAGCTTATATTATATATATATATATATATGATTAAAAATGTATTTTTGATTATTAATTTTGTTTTGTCATAAACCTTCTTGAGTTATATTTCATGAGAATACGATAACTTCATTTGTGGTCATGTTGAGTACAACATACTCAAAACAATGTGATCCTATCACACGTTACATGAAATCTTTTAAGGATTGTTATAATAAAAATATATTTTGTACATGATATAATTTTTTTGATTTAATTATATTATTCATATATATCATTTAATTTTCATTCATTTAATATGACAAGAAGATGGAAACAACGTTCACACATATGTACTACCCACTATTTCCATGAATGATGTTTTTTATTTTCTATATAAAATTCATATGGATTATTCAAAATTAATTTATAATATATATATATATATATATAATTTACATAATTTATTAAATTTTTTATATAATTAAATCATGTTCCAAGTTATAATAACAAAAAAAATTCCAAACATACTAAAGAAACTAGTCAATTAACCACTGAAATAGGGAAAATAATTTTTTATTTTCAACACACATATAAAAATATAATAATATATGGATAAAAATTAATTTATGAATAATCTATTGATTCATTAATAAGATAATAAAATGAATTAAACTACTATAATTGTGGTTAAATATAGTGAATCTAAAAGTAAGAATAAGGTATTAAATTTCCTCTTAATTACATTCCATTGAGACTTATTTGTTTTTGGGCACCAAATCTATTTAATTATGTATGCATATTTTTCTTTTGTCATTCAATAGGATGATTCATCAATAATTAATTTTATTATATGTTTCACTATGAAATACTTAATTCAATATAATTTGAATTGATAATTACCATGCTGTAATGGTTATAATTGTAATGTCACATTTTTTGTTGATTGTTAACAAACTTTTGAAATAATAACAATCTTATGCTAATAATTATTTTAAATTTATTGTTGAAATAAAAATTATAATGAAATTTAGTTTATTATTTAATAATAAATATTTTCTTTTAAAATTAGGTGTTCAATTTTAATATTAAATGATTAATTGAGGAAATAATGATATATCTATATCATTTAATCAATACAAATATTTGAGGGTGATTCATTTTTTCATTAATTAAATTGATTATTCTATATGTGAGGAATTATTGAGAGATTTAACACATGGTTCCGGTACTGTTTTAAAAAATACCTATTTGTTGGGGATATGTTAATTTGAGACATACAGGTTGGGGTCCATTTAATGTATGTTACAGGATGCATCAGTGGTCTCATGGGTAGAATGGTGTTGGTAGTAACCCCATCGAACATATTTTCAATTAGTTTTGTGTTATCATGTGAATGGTATTAGAATTACTCTTATGATAATCAAAACCAAATCATTTTTACCCAGTATTTTTGATGTATCTTGATTATAGATCATGACAATAAAAGTATCATGTTCTTTATACAATATTTCTAGTAATTAAGAATATCCATTATTTCATTTATTACCCATGATATTTTCCCAGGTTAAGATATATGGATTCCTTTTATTTTGTAATTATTAGATATATATAATTTGTTTTTAGTTATTTACATTTATATATTGATTATTCATTATCTTGTAATTTTATGGACATGTATTTCGAATTATAACATTGCCCTATGATTTATCAACATCATTCTTTGATAAATGATTATATTATATATATGTTCACAAATTTACCTTTCCATATTATTTATTAAATTAATTCTAATTTTATTGATTTTATGGAATGTTTATTAATTATTTATATTGAAATATTTATTATAAGAAATGATTAATTATTTCTTATGATGTACTTATCCTTTACCATTCAATTGAGAACACACTTATTTCGCTTCCTCTCCCCATGAATCTGAGAAGTGTGCTAAGAGTTATACACATTGATATTTTAATTGGAAAGGATATTATATTAAAATTAAAATTATGTTTTAATTAGTGTATTCATTTGTAAAACAAATACTTATGTACGTATCCTGTCTAACCGGACTACTAAACAATTAGGTATTTTGTGATTTGATTCTCGGTAATCATGACAATTTAATGGTTGCACAACACCAGATCTGAGCTAATTAGGGTTGGGAAATCATATACTCTCTATAATAGATCAAATAAAAGAATTATATGGATTGATGTGGCTCTATTTTTACATAGTTTTTCCACATCTTTTTAATTTTTTTTTGATTTAATTAATTAATTAAGAAATTTTTTTTCTAAATAATTGTAATCTTTTAATTTTATAATTAAATTTATTAAGTAATCAATATTTATAATTAATTATGTATTTTTAGTCTTTAAAATAATTATTTTAATTTTAGTTTTATTTTCTAGTCTAAATATTTGTTAATTATTTTTGATAATTATAATCTTCTCACCACTTAATAATTTGAGAGAAATAATAAATAATCATCAATGATCTTATTTGTGTATTAAGTAATAAAAAACTAATTTTCATATTTTATCCTTTAATTTAATTTAATTAAAATATATTAACTTCTTTAATTAATATGTTTCATCACCATGCTAATTAATTAAGTTACAAATTTGTGTTTAAATTAAATGAAATAGTGTAATTCTAACTTTAAGTATTCACTCAGTTATTTAATTAATTAATTATGAGTTTTAAATCATTATTTATATAATTCCTAGTTAGTAGTTAAATATTAAGTCATTAACTATTGTATTTAGTCTACCTGTGAGGCAATATATGAGCTATCAGTAACTTATTTATTCACTGATGCTATCCCATTTCACTCACTGTATACCCTTTAATAAATTTTAACAGAAGTATTATTTCAACTTAATTTAACAATAATCGAGTTTTCATTTTATGTGATATCAATTAATATTTTAAATTGTAAATTTTTTTAAATATTAATAATAGTTTTGTTATTAATATATTTTGTTTAGTCTTGTTTTAATTTTTATTATTTTTTAAGTTAAGTTTTAATATTTAGTTTAATATATGTAGTTTTAATATTTTTCTTACCTTTGGTTCTATTTTTTATTAATGTCACCGATGCAGATTATGTTATGCATCAGTGACCTTTTTCTAATGGTGACCCTCTGTTTAATGGTAATCAATACTTTTTTATCACTAATGGTGACATTCTATTTATTGGTAATCTTTATTTTTTTTATCACTAAAAGTGACCTTTTAATATAAAATAATGGTGACCCTTTTTTCTACCAGTTCCTTTTCTCTTGCAACTATCAGTAGCCAATTCTAAACTATTGGTTACCTATGATGTCGCTCCCCTTCTTCACATACTAGTGTTTTGTAGAGACCCGAAGCTTGACGTACATGGACATTACATTACATTTGCGGAATACTTAGTACATAACAAAAACACACACTAAAGGATCGTAATAGTTTAGTGTCTTTGGAAACTCGGAACGTAATCTTCTAATCGTGGTGAAAGTTCTTCAATATCTCCCATAAAGGTCATCCCTTTTTTCTACCTAAAACCTTTCTTTATATCCTGGGGAAAAGAAAACATAAAAGGGTGAGCTCAAATGCTCAGTAAGGGTAAACAAAATAAAAAAATCAATCACGTCATATACATAGCTTTTGGAAATCTTAACCTGCAAAAGAGCTCATAATATCATAACATGGGGTAAATCATGGCAGTGAAATGTAATCACAATAATCATAACTTAAAACATGGAACTTTGTGGCATACACACATAATCATAGAGAATCATTTCTTGTTAGTCATGACTCATTGCCAAGACTATCTTAGTGGACAAAGTCCCTTTCTGAATCGAGCAACCCTCGTTTCAGTCCTGTTTCACTGAACCGGTATAACCTACCATTCCAGCCATGTCTATCTCATGAGATATAAAATCTTTACCCAATGCATTGGAGGGAGATATAGGTCCCACCCATCTTATAATGAATCCTTTCTTATGTGTGCCACATAATCATAAAACATACATCATCGCATAACACATATAACAAAAATGGGATTCTTGAAACATCATGACATCATAAATCAATTCATATATGATAAAGGAATTCATTAACATAATTCCATCACAACATAGTCAAACAAATGTAAAAATATGGATAGAAACAGAACCCTTTATTATCTTAGATGGAAAATAATTTTGATAAAACACTTGAATTGAATTCTTGAGGAAAATATCCTTTCTTCTTCAAAAACATTTTTCCTTTCATAACATGTCATACAACTTTAAAATAAAAGAAGTTGATTAAAAATAAACTTGAAAACTTGTAAAGGAAGCTTCTTTGAAGTAATGTTTTAAAAATCCATTCATGCCGTATAAGTTAAAAAAACATTCTTCGTACTTTTGTCGGAAAAGTCAAAAAGTACCTCGTACGGAAAAACGACAAAAGATTCCTTTCATATTCTTTACTAAAAACTCACCTAAGGGTAAAATTGGATTTAAACTATTTCAAGTGGATGGAAACAATATTACATATTGAGGGAACCTGGATGTGGATGATAAAATACACCCCAGTAAATACTTACGAATAAACAATCTCGGATAAAAAATGAGATTGTGATATTTCCCTTACCTTAGGTCCGATTTGCTTTGTTCGTGTCCGAAGCTCCTGTATAATGGTTTAAATAATGTTATTGACTTATTACAGAATCATATTCATTGTTATGATATCATATATGGTTCACTTATGACATTATATTACCCGTTCTTTTGTAAATTCCATGTTAAAGAAGCGTTTTGGGTAAAATCGTTTCATTTATCGTAGGTGTTATGACTTGTTGTTCTTGACATCATTATTACTTATATCTTGATTTACTTACTTCCAGAATATAAAATATGATTTATATATCATATATATTCAGTATATATATATATATATAATAAAATAAAAAACACCGTTCATGGAGACGGTAGTCCGTACGTACGCATGAACGCTGTTTTCCTTTCCTTATTGTCTTGAAATGGAAGTAAGTAGATGACATACATATGTATGTATATAAATAAATCCAGTAGATTTATAATGTCATATATTTCATTATTATTTCTTATATATACATTATAATCATTCTTAAATGGTTAACATGGAGAATGAATCTCATCGCGTCGTGGAGACGGTATTCCGTACGTACGCACGAGCGATGATATCATTTCTATAAATATTGAATTGAATTGGAGTGGATTATACTATATATCAGAATCAATATGATGTTTTAATAACTATGTATAGTTATTCTTTACACCATTATACCCATCCATGTAAGGTGGTGGTGGAAAATAGATTACACCACGGCGTGGAGACGGTATTCCGTACGTACGCACGCGCGGTGATTTCTTTTTCCGTAGGATGGATAGATGGTGAAATAGGTTTGTTTCATACTTATAATAACATATCAGTATATGAGTGATACTGATGTTATTACTTCATAATGAAACAACCTAAGAAGAAGAAGTGGAAGAAGAAATAAAGATGAAAGAATTGGTAACGGTAATTACCTCTTCTTTGAAGTGCCTCTTTGAGACCTCCTCTTAGGGCACTAGAATTGGTCTTTGAGGAATACCAGAGCCTCTAGGATGTTGCTAGGGAAGTGGAGAAGAGATTTTGGCAGGGGTTGGCCGAGCTTGAGTGCTCAAATTGGTGTGAGGAGGAGGGGGAGGAGGTGTCCTTTTATAGGGGAGGAGAGGGGCACCTTAGGAATATCTCAAAATATTATTTTATATTAAAGTCAAAATCGGTTTATAATGGTTCCAAAGGGTCTTATTTCGAATATAAAGTGGGGATGGGTCGAAATCCTATCAACCAATAGGATTTAGACAAGTTTAGGGTATTATTTTAACCTTATCAATTAGATTTAACTCTAAGTTAAATAATTTAACTTTTACCGTGTCTTTTTGTTTTCTTTCACTATATGGTTAATAAACTTACTATAACATGCCAAACGAACCCCAAATTGTATATTATTAATACATATATCCTTATATAAGTCATTTGGCCGAACCTTATATTTTTAGGAATAAAATAACAATTAATAATATAATATTTGATTTAAAAACTATTTTGTGTCAATTTTGACACTATTTGATATATGATTTTTGTGAAAGTTATAACAGAATTATATGTTCGAACCAAGTTAATTAAATCAACAATAATATATCATAGTAACCTATAAAATTAGTGTAATTCATAAAAAGTCTCAAATTACATTTATTTTGGTGTTTATAACATCAATTATGTCAATATTTCATTAACAAGATAATTACTGCATCATCTTTGTGTCATAAATAAATTAAATTATTTGATGTCTAAAAATTACAAATAAAATACCATCATGTAGTAAATCTTTTTAGCTTTCTAATGAATATTTACAATCGAATTTATCTTATGTATAACCCCATATTAGAAATGATTTACTTATTAAACTTTGATTTTAACTATTTTAACCCTTCTTTAAATAAATTAATAATAAATGTCCTAATCTAATCCAAGTGGGCCTAAATGGTCATATTTTATTCCTAAGTTTGTTTTTGGTCGAATTACACTTGTCCAATAGAATTAGGACATGTGTTAGGGTAATATTAATATCATATTTACCCTTAGTTACCCTATTTACTATTAACCGTGGTAAAAAAAGTAAAAAGTTACTATTCACCAAAAATTTATTTTCATCTCATTGAACCACATTTTAGTCCTTGATATTAACCGTGTCTCTCGGATTTTCGAAATTCCATTCACAGAAGCGGTAAAATTAAGTTTTATGCAAAATTCAGTTTTTAACCTACCACTTAGTGGTTTCACTATTCATCAAAAATTGAAGTTTTTCAGAAAAATGCCAAAATTTCACCCTAAGCTATAATTGATATTCAGAATTCAAAAATGATTTCTATTTTACAAAATTCCCAACATATAAGTTGCATTAATTAATTTTATAATTAAATCCCGCTGTTAAAACAAATAGCGTGTTTTTAAGAAACAATATCTATCAAAAGATTGACATTTGATTATGTCTGGTTTAAATGTGAAATTACAACCAATGACCAACATTGTATTAAATTGTAAAAATATATTCTAAATATACTTTAAAACCACTCAAATTAATGATTTATCACTATTAATTATTTCGATTAAAAAAGTTGTTTTTAATTATAATTTAGTAATTTTCACTATTCATCAGAATATGAAAGTTATCCGAAAAGTACCAAAATTTCACCTTAGGCTAAATTCGATACTCCGAATCCAAAAATGAAGTCCATTTTGAGAGTTAAAATTTCTAAAATTTAAAAAGTGGTTATTACTATTCATAACGGCTAGTTTTAATAATATTTTAATAGCATATCATTGTTTCGTGAAACTCAGGATTACGTACCACACACGCTATCGAGGAAAGTTGTGATTGCGTGTCATGCAAGGCAAGTCAAGGATGCGTGTTGTGCAAGCTCCTTTTGGTGTAGCGTATAACAGAAGACATTAGTGAAATTAAAAAGAATATTTTTCATAAAATCTTGGGCTGTTACATTCTACCCCCCTTAAAATGAATTTCGCCCTCGAAATTCGTCGGGGTTATAAATGGTTTACTATTCGAAAGTTTCTTTAATAGAAACCCACATCGTAAAAGGGAATACCAAAACATGGCTGTAAAAACTAAAGTATGAAATGTAACGATTACCCAAATAAACTAATCACTGGGTTTCCACATAGGTGAAAATATGGATATGGAAGATAAATCTAACCATCGTGTTCTGATGGAGAGTGGTAGAGAACATGGCTATGGAAAAGCCAGTAATCACAAATCCATAAATTTGTGACGATCTAAGGTACCATCTGATTCATCAGGTATAAGAGAACTAGGACAACATTTTTGGTTTTCAAGATCATTTCCCTAAAGTTGAAAATTTGCTTAGAATAAATACTTACTTTATTTTGGTATAATCTCACTTTTGTTCGTGCCTTGAACAATTTATACTTCATATCTTAAATAAATGAAGTTGAATTTGTTATTCGTGAAGTGTTAGCAGATCATGTGATAGAATGACGGGTCATTCCATCTGTTTCAAACAAAAGGTTAGCAAAAGTTATTAAATATACATAAGTCATTCTATAGTAAGATTAATCATATATGGTTCCTAAAATGGACTTATACTTCATATATCATACTGCTTAATATAATAAAACTAATTTCTACTAAACAGGGACTTTCTGTAGGCCATTGGTAGGCGATAAAGGCCAGTCGCACTTCGGTTGTGGGTTCGATTCCTACAGCCTTGTCCGAAGCGATGGGCTGTCGCCCGTCCTGCAGGTTGTCCCTTTTTCTAAAACTACGTTACTATAACATCCCATCAATACTATCGAAAATCTTCTATCCTTAAACAATACTAACTTATGTCCAACATAATCCAGTCTAATCTTTAGGCTTATACATAAAACTGCAGTCCACTCTCATAATATAGTGACATCGATTACCAGAGATTTAATACTGTCGTTGATCCCCACATATCATAAGATATGTCTTGTTGGTCACATTCCAAACATTCAAAGTCCTTAACAATGTATTCTCTTGAATACCCATTGAACCATAGTGAAAACTTGAATGCAGTTAAAAGTTAACACTTTTCACATACCAAAATCCTCAAAATTCTATATACTCAAACCATGATATCACTTAGTCTTTATATCAATCATGAGCTCATGAATACTGTCAAATATTTCATTTTCTTATTTTCCCTTCATTATGCGCATATCATCTTTTTTCCAAAAATACCTCAATCACTTCGAATACCACATTAGAGCAATACATAAATATTCCAATACACCATAAAAGTACCTCAACAACATTATTCTTGAATACCAATACATAAACACTTCAGTCCATCCACATCAATGATTATCCTGGAATAAGTCCTTCCTTGATTTAGAAGTAACTTTTTAGGTCAGGGCATTGAGTTGGGTAATGCCCATGTTCTCCACAAATAAGACATTGAACTCCATAACAGTCTGTCACTCTATGACCCTTTTCTCCACACAGATAACATCGGTCCCTCCATTTGAGGTATTCCTCAAGGTTCTTCTTCCCTTCTTTAGAAATCTCAATCTTCCATTCTTTATGCTCCTCAACATGCGAACATGCATAATAGTCTATCTTCCTCTTCTTTGAAGAATTAGGCATACCACTAAATTTCACCTTGTTAATCATATATCGCGATGATTGATTCGGCATAATCACAACATCTTTCTCTCTAGGCATTACACAATTTTGTTGCTCATAGTCACCAATTTGTCCATTGGATTCAATGTTAACTGAATTCCTTTTGGTTCCCTCCATTAACTAAAACACAAAAATAATTTTGTGAGAATCAAAAATCATGCTAGAGAAAACAACATAGTAAAGGGAAAGTATCCTCAATACCTAACTTCTTAGGTTTAATCTAATATCATTACCATAGTTCTAGGAATATATCCTATACGTATACTTATCCTTAGGGACATCCCTAGACATACCTTAGAAATATCTCTAGGAATCTCCCTATCGTTTTCGAATCCTAGTTTCCAAAGGTTGACTAAACCTTTCCTCTGATACCAACTGTAGAGACCCGAAGCTTGACGTACATGGACATTACATTACATTTGCGGAATACTTAGTACATAACAAAAACACACACTAAAGGATCGTAATAGTTTAGTGTCTTTGGAAACTCGGAACGTAATCTTCTAATCGTGGTGAAAGTTCTTCAATATCTCCCATAAAGGTCATCCCTTTTTTCTACCTAAAACCTTTCTTTATATCCTGGGGAAAAGAAAACATAAAAGGGTGAGCTCAAATGCTCAGTAAGGGTAAACAAAATAAAAAAATCAATCACGTCATATACATAGCTTTTGGAAATCTTAACCTGCAAAAGAGCTCATAATATCATAACATGGGGTAAATCATGGCAGTGAAATGTAATCACAATAATCATAACTTAAAACATGGAACTTTGTGGCATACACACATAATCATAGAGAATCATTTCTTGTTAGTCATGACTCATTGCCAAGACTATCTTAGTGGACAAAGTCCCTTTCTGAATCGTGCAACCCTCGTTTCAGTCCTGTTTCACTGAACCGGTATAACCTACCATTCCAGCCATGTCTATCTCATGAGATATAAAATCTTTACCCAATGCATTGGAGGGAGATATAGGTCCCACCCATCTTATAATGAATCCTTTCTTATGTGTGCCACATAATCATAAAACATACATCATCGCATAACACATATAACAAAAATGGGATTCTTGAAACATCATGACATCATAAATCAATTCATATATGATAAAGGAATTCATTAACATAATTCCATCACAACATAGTCAAACCAATGTAAAAATATGGATAGAAACAGAACCCTTTATTATCTTAGATGGAAAATAATTTTGATAAAACACTGGAATTGAATTCTTGAGGAAAATATCCTTTCTTCTTCAAAAACATTTTTCCTTTCATAACATGTCATACAACTTTAAAATAAAAGAAGTTGATTAAAAATAAACTTTAAAACTTGTAAAGGAAGCTTCTTTGAAGTAATGTTTTGAAAATCCATTCATGCCGTATAAGTTAAAAAAACATTCTTCGTACTTTTGTCGGAAAAGTCAAAAAGTACCTCGTACGGAAAAACGACAAAAGATTCCTTTCATATTCTTTACTAAAAACTCACCTAAATGTAAAATTGGATTTAAACTATTTCAAGTGGATGGAAACAATATTAAATATTGAGGGAACATGGATTTGGATGATAAAATACACCCCAGTAAATACTTACGAATAAACAATCTCGGATAAAAAATGAGATTGTGATATTTCCCTTAACTTAGGTCCGATTTGCTTTGTTCGTGTCTGAAGCTCCTGTATAATGGTTTAAATAATGTTATTGACTTATTACAGAATCATATTCATTGTTATGATATCATATATGGTTCACTTATGACATTATATTACCCGTTCTTTTGTAAATTCCATGTTAAAGAAGCGTTTTGGGTAAAATCGTTTCATTTATCGTAGGTGTTTTGACTTGTTGTTCTTGACATCATTATTACTTATATCATGATTTACTTACTTCCAGAATATAAAATATGATTTATATATCATATATATTCAGTATATATATATATATATATATATAATAAAATGAAAAACACCGTTCATGGAGACGGTAGTCCGTACGTACGCATGAACGCTGTTTTCCTTTCCTTATTGTCTTGAAATGGAAGTAAGTAGAAGACATACATATGTATATATATACATAAATCCAGTAGCTTTATAATGTCATATATTTCATTATTATTTCTTATATATACATTATAATCATTCTTAAATGGTTAACATGGAGAATGAATCTCATCGCGTCGTGGAGACGGTATTCCGTACGTACGCACGAGCGATGATATCATTTCTATAAATATTTAATTGAATTGGAGTGGATTATACAATATATCAGAATCAATATGATGTTTTAATAACTATGTATAGTTATTCTTTACACCATTATACCCATCCATGTAAGGTGGTGGTGGAAAATAGATTACACCACGGCGTGGAGACGGTATTCCGTACGTACGCACGCACGGTGATTTATTTTTCCGTAGGATGGATAGATGGTGAAATAGGGTTGTTTCATACTTTTAATAACATATCAGTATATGAGTGATACTGATGTTATTACTTCATAATGAAACAACCTATGAAGAAGAAGTGGAAGAAGAAATAAAGATGAAAGAATTGGTAACGGTAATTACCTCTTCTTTGAAGTGCCTCTTTGAGACCTCCTCTTAGGGCACTACAATTGGTCTTTGAGGAAGACCAGAGCCTCTAGGATGTTGCTAGGGAAGTGGAGAAGAGATTTTGGCAGGGGTTGGCCGAGCTTGAGTGCTCAAATTGGTGTGAGGAGGAGGGGGAGGAGGTGTCCTTTTATAGGGGAGGAGAGGGGCACCTTAGGAATATCTCAAAATATTATTTTATATTAAAGTCAAAATCGATTTATAATGGTTCCAAAGGGTCTTATTTCGAAGCTAAAGTGGGGATGGGTCGAAATACTATCAACCAATAGGATTTAGACAAGTTTAGGGTATTATTTTAACCTTATCAATTAGATTTAACTCTAAGTTAAATAATTTAACTTTTACCGTGTCTTTTTGTTTTCTTTCACTATATGGTTAATAAACTTACTATAACATGCCAAACGAACCCCAAATTGTATATTATTAATACATATATCCTTATCTAAGTCATTTGGCCGAACCTTATATTTTTAGGAATAAAATAACAATTAATAATATAATATTTGATTTAAAAACTATTTTGTGTCAATTTTGACACTATTTGATATATGATTTTTGTGAAAGTTATAACAGAATTATATGTTCGAACCAAGTTGATTAAATCAACACTAATATATCATAGTAACCTATAAAATTAGTGTAATTCATAAAAAGTCTCAAATTACATTTATTTTGGTGTTTATAACATCAATTATGTCAATATTTCATTAACAAGATAATTACTGCATCATCTTTGTGTCATAAATAAATTAAATTATTTGATGTCTAAAAATTACAAATAAAATACCATCATGTAGTAAATCTTGTTAGCTTTCTAATTAATATTTACAATCGAATTTATATTATGTATAACCCCATATTAGAAATGATTTACTTATTAAACTTTGATTTTAACTATTTTAACCCTTCTTTAAATAAATTAATAATAAATGTCCTAATCTAATCCAAGTGGGCCTAAATGGTCATATTTTATTCCTAAGTTTGTTTTTGGTCGAATTACACTTGTACAATAGAATTAGGACATGTGTTAGGGTAATATTAATATCATATTTACCCTTAGTTACCCTATTTACTATTAACCGTGGTAAAAAAAAGTAAAAAGTTACTATTCACCAAAAATTTATTTTCATCTCATTGAACCACAATTTAGTCCTTGATATTAACCGTGTCTCTCGGATTTTCGAAATTCCATTCACAGAAGCGGTAAAATTAAGTTTTATGCAAAATTCAGTTTTTAACCTACCACTTAGTGGTTTCACTATTCATCAAAAATTGAAGTTTTTCAGAAAAATGCCAAAATTTCACCCTAAGCTATAATTGATATTCCGAATTCAAAAATGATTTCTATTTTACAAAATTCCCAACATATAAGTTGCATTAATTAATTTTATAATTAAATCCCGCTGTTAAAACAAATAGCGTGTTTTTAAGAAACAATATCTATCAAAAGATTGACATTTGATTATGTCTGGTTTAAATGTGAAATTACAACCAATGACCAACATTGTATTAAATTGTAAAAATATATTCTAAATATACTTTAAAACCACTCAAATTAATGATTTATCACTATTAATTATTTCGATTAAAAAAGTTGTTTTTAATTATAATTTAGTAATTTTCACTATTCATCAGAATATGAAAGTTATCCGAAAAGTACCAAAATTTCACCTTAGGCTAAATTCGATACTCCAAATCCAAAAATGAAGTCCATTTTGAGAGTTAAAATTTCTAAAATTTAAAAAGTGGTTATTACTATTCATAACGGCTAGTTTTAATAATATTTTAATAGCATATCATTGTTTCGTGAAACTCAGGATTACGTACCACACACGCTATCGAGGAAAGTTGCGATTGCGTGTAATGCAAGGCAAGTCAAGGATGCGTGTTGTGCAAGCTCCTTTTGGTGTAGCGTATAACACAAGACATTAGTGAAATTAAAAAGAATATTTTTCATAAAATCTTGGGCTGTTACATGTTTACTATCACTGATAGTACAAAACCAATGCATTTTCATCTTCTTCACATGACCATACTTTTCCATTTGGTGATACTCCCTTCAATATCCCGCAATCACTTCCCCTATTATGCACCTCTTCCCTATCTTTTTAATCGATACTTCCTATCTCTGCCTAGCCCATGACCACTCACCGAATTGGCCTATTTTTATTCTTATTGGGGACGAAAACCTTAATTTGTTTTCACATTCATTGAACAAGTTCCACCAAAAAATTGTATTAATTTTTGTTTACCACAACTAGATATATCCACCTACAATTCAGATGAATAAAACCAAAAAATAATAATAGGTTCATAGTAGATACACTACAGGAATATTACGATTTTAATCCCCATTTTTGCATTCGAAGACCCCTAGTATCGCCTCCATCACAATGCAATAAAGCAGAGGAGGAGATGAGATGAATTCTAACCCGCCACTTCTTCGGGTTTCACTTAACTGAATAGCTGAGATGCTTGTAAAACAGAAAAGGAATTGTTTTCCTATCCAGAGTTACTAATCACTATGAAATGGAATTTCACCACCACAGTGTTAAGACCCCATGATTCAACCTTATTTTGTACCATCTGTAAGAGATCCACACCCATTGTGGATGGAAGGAGGCTACATCTGGTCCTTGCACACCTGAGTTCATCCATTATACTAATGAGGGATCCCAATTTTCCACAGGTTGAAACCATTTCATGCCATAGTCGTCGTTCCTAGAGGGTACGAGAGATGGTGTATCACCTTGCTACCGTGATCCAGATCAGTCCGCCTACATCTCACACATGAGCTGGGGAGTATACCACTGGGTCACTTACTGCAAGGCCTAGACGAGGGGCCTACAGAGTGGTTCATTGTGGAACAAACCCCCTCCCCCCCTCATGCACTGATTTGGAGGGAGGAAGAAGAAGCTTAATGAAAAATATATAAAATATAATTCATTAAAATAAAATCACAAATAAAATTAAAATTAAATCAAATTTCAATTATAAATTATTTATAGACAAAATATATTTAATTTCAATAAAAAGTAATGATTAATTAACATTAATGAAACTATATTAAATAATAATAACCGCTAAAGTATGTTTATTTAAATGATTATTTTAATGTTCTATTTTAAATATTTATATTTAAAAAAATATTTAAAATAAAATATGAATGTGTTATAAATAAAATTTTATATTAATTAAAAAAATAAATTTAAAATTCGAATTATTTTAATTTTTAAAATAATAATAAACATAATTTTTTATAACATAAATTAATAATGTTAATGAATAAAAAGTAATATAATTAGAGTATAAAATAACTATAATATATAATAAAACTTTTAAATTTTAAAGTGTTAATAATAAAATTAATCCTTTTTAACTCATTATTTAACTAAATTTCACATTAATATTTATTTATTTATTATAACTTCTATTTTATTATTAAATGAAAACTATCTTAATAATAATGAGAATAAATTTTTCTTCTCTATTAATAATAATATAAATTAAAAATGTAGTTGTAAAAACATATTGTCAATAATATTAATCTAAATAAGTAATTTGATAAATTTCATTATTTTAAAAAACTATAACTATAATAATTATATTATTTCATTCATGTTTTAACATATTTATTTTGATTTTATTGCGCAGTATCATTTAAGCGACGGAAAGGTGACTAAGTGCATTCCATTAACTCATATGGAGTTAGTTACAAGGAAGAATCTAGTATGATGTGTGGTTCAATATAAAACACACGTGATCGGTGTAATAGTAAATAAAAAGTTCAAGTTAAGGAAGAGTGGAAGTGTTGTATAGTTTTTGACAACCATATTTTCTTACAAACCATGCAGTAAAATTCGGAGGCAGATAGTAATTCAATTCATTCAATCATTCACTTCCGAGAAGAGTGAGATCCTAGGGAGGAAATCTTGGAGAAACTCTCAGAGTACCATTCTGGGAGACCTGAGGTCTAGGAGCAGCATCGCTTTGAACTGGAAGAGGGTGATCACTTCCTCTATTTTTATTCAAATATATTTCTTTGTAATTGAATGATTCTAGTTTACGTAATAGAGATGATATTAAGATAATTATTCTAGTTCGAGGACAAAATGAAATCTTCAAGTTGTTTTTCATCTTGCTTCTCATCATCATTAAGAATGTGATTGGAATTGAATGACGATATTAGATCTGCATGCATTCAATTGAAAAGTACCATATTCAATTAAAATCAATACTCCACAATCATGTGGTGAGTCTCGATGGGGATTAATTTTCAAAAATATTTAAATTGAAATGAAAACTACAAAACTAATGGCGAGTTCATTTTTTCGTCTTTTTGAAACCATAATTCTAAATTTAAATTAATATTGGAGTGGAGAACAACATTATTTGACATCTTGATTGATTTTTATCCTATACAAAAACATAAAAGACTCCTTTTCATTGGAATTTTTTTAGTATCTATCTTGAGAAGGAAAGTTTTCAAAACAAGTAGATTTTTTTGAATTATCACTGGACGTTTTTTTTTGATTATTAACTTATCATCATTTTATATATCTGTGACTTACTTATTTTTGTATATTTCTTATTTCGTTATAGTTTAGAAGAAAAACAAAAAAAAGATTTTGGTGTTCCATTTGTGCAATTTAATAAAATGTTTTTTGATGTTTTAAAAAATAGAAAATATAATCCACTACTGACAACAGTGGGCTCTTTTGAATGTTTTAAAAGAATAGTGGTCATAATCTCCTTCCATAAGGGTTAGAACCTAATTGATACATTTATAGTAGTTAGTAGGATTATAAATTTTAAACATTGATAGAATTCAACGATAGTACAGGTCAACTTTTCACCACCATCCTAATGCTCATGAGCAGTGGAAGAGCCGAGATGAAGTCTAACCCGCCACTGCTTCAGGTTTCCTCGAACTAAAGAGTTGCGATGCAACTAAACAAGAAAAAAAGAACTCTTTTGATATCCGGAGTTGCTGATCTTTATGAAATGGAATTTCACCACCATTGTGTTAAGACCCCCGATTCTATCATGTTCTGCTCAGCATGTAACCGATCCACACCCATTATGGATGGTAGGAGATAACTGCTGGAGCCCGTACACCTGAGTTCAACCGTTACATAGATGAGGGGTCTCTATTTTCCACTTGTTGAAACCATCTAAATCCATATCCGATGATCCTTGAGGGAGTGGGAGATGGTGCATCACCTTGCTTCCATGAGCCAGATCAGTCCACCTCTGTCGCAGACAAGAGCACGGGACAAGACCACATCATCACCTACTTCAAGGCTGAGCCTGGGGGCTTCTGCAGCAATTCCTTGCACAAGATACCCTCCCCCATATGTGCTGATTTAGGGGGAAAATGAATAAGATTAATTTAAAATATATAAATCAGAAATTATTAAATTAAAAACATTAAAAAAACAATTAAATCAAATTTCAATTATAAATTATTAACAGACATAAGATATTTAATTTCAATAAAACATACCGATTAATTAACTTTAATTAAACTGAATGAATTTATTATAACCACTAAACTATGTTTAAATAAATTATTAATTTAACATTCCATATTAAATATTTATATATTTTTCAAAATAAAATATTTAAATGAAAATATAAATAAGTTATTAAATAAATTTATATAAACTAAATTATAAAATTAAAATTGATATAATTTTAATTTTAAAAATAATAATAAACATAATGTTTTATAACATAAATAAAAAATGTTAACTAATAAAAATTTATAAAATTATAATATTAAACAACAATAATCTATAATAAAACATCTAAATTTTAAAGTGTAAATAATAAAACTAATCATCATTAACTCATTTAATTAACTAAATTTCACTTTAATATTTAATTAATTTTTATAACATAATTTATATTTTTAAATAATAAATATCTTAATAATAATAATAATTTTTTCTAAAATATTAATAGTAATATAATTCAAAAATATTGTCGTAGAAATATATTTTTAATAATATTAACTAAATTATATAATTTAATAAATAAAATTATTTAAAAACTACATTACTATAATGATAGTAATTTTATTTCCTTCATGTTTGACTGTTTTATTATGTTTTTCTTGCAGAGGTTTATTAAAGAGATGGAAAGGAGACCAAGTGCATTCAACTAACTCAATGGGAGTTAGTTACAAGGGGGAATCTAGATTGAGGTGTGGTTCATGAAAAACACATGTGAGCAGTGCAATGGTAAATGACTAGTTCAAGTCGAAGAAGATTGGTAGTGACATGCATTTTATGACAACAATATTTAAATGCGATGAAATCAGGGAAATTTAGAGAAGGATATTCATTCAAATCATTCAATCATTCACTTCCAAGATGAGCGATATCTTGGGGAGCAAATCTGGGAGCACCTATCAGAGTACCACATCCTGGAGACTTGAGGGCCCAGAATAGCAACAATTTGAGTTTGAAGATGGAGGTTACTTCCACTACATTCTTTCAAATATCTTTGTTTGTAATTTTAGGATTTTTGTTTATGTAATAGATATAATATTAGGCTAATTCTACCATTGTGGGGTTAAACTCATGTGTAATGGTTATTTTTCATCTTCCTTCTCACTATCATTTAGAATTTAATCGGAATTGATCAGTGAGATCAGCTCTTCTTGTATTCAATTACAGCGTACCACTTGAACATAAACATGAAACTCCACAATCATGAAGTGATTCTGGATGTGGATTAATTATCTAAAACATTTAAATTAAAATTAAAACTACATAACAAACATCTTGTACAATCTGTTGTCTTTTTCCAACCAGCAATCTTAGAATAGATTAACGTTGGTGTGGCGAACTCTGTGATTTATCCTTATGATTGATTTATCTTCTGTGGAAGGAATTAAATAACATTTTTAGAGGTAATAGTTGTAGTATCTTTCATGAGATGAAATTTATTCAAAACTAGTAGAATTAATAATTATCCCCGAATGTTTGTTTATTCACATATCAGAATTTTATATCTCTATTACTTACAATTTTATGTCTGTTTCTTTTTTTGTTATTGTTTAGAACAAAAACTAAAAATTATTGTGGTGTTCTATATGTTCATTTTAATAAATATAATAAAAAATATAGATGTTTTAAACAATTCAATATTTACTCCACTACAGACAACAGTGTGGTCTTTTGAATGTTTTTATAAGAATAATGGTCATAATCACCATCCCTGTGGGTATGACCCTGCTAGCCACATATAAAAATGTTAGTCGGATTATATATTTTTTACTTAGACCGATGTTAAAGATAGTCCAAGTCTTTTTTTGGCACTATTTTCAGAGAATGCATGAGTCATTATTTTTATTCAAAACACAACAAAAAAAATTTCAAAAAATGAAAACTGAAAAAATCTGCTTCATTTTCTACAGAATTGTTACTTTAATCTGTTTTGTTGGGCTTGTGTATAGTTCTACTGTTGTGATAATTTGAACTGTTAACAAACATTTTATGAGCACAATGATCTATTCCACTAGATTAGAGCCCCTAAATATGGAACATGACAATCATCCTATTCCACAATGAAATAAATTTAAAATTAAAATAGTGACCATTTAATATTGAGTTTCTGATAACAACTTCCAAAATCATCTAGAACTCTTAGAATAAAATTAAAGGCCTAGGATGAGGGAGTTCCAAAATCCTCAAATTTTATGAAATCCATCGTCCATTAGACTTAGTGCTAGAGCAAGAAAATATGAACATAAACAGTCACATATTTCATTACATCCATTATTTAATGGGCTCTCTAATGATGACTCTAAATCTTTAATTAGAGATTTATATAGTACTATGCAACAACAACCGCTTCTAGGACTCATAGGTAATGAACTTCTAATGAGTTTATTTTATTTTTTCCTTAAAAGGAATGATAAGAATTGGTTTCTGAGTCTAGATGAGAATATCTTTGAAAAGTGGGATCAAGTGTACAATTACTTCATTATGAGATTTTATCCCCGAAGACTAAAGGGTTAACGGAGAAAAAATAACTTGTTTCTATCCTGAAGATATACAATATTTTTATTAATCATGGGATAGATTTAGGGACCTTCTTAGAAAGTGCCCCCATCATCAACTCCCATATAACCTTCTCATGGATACCTTCTATGAGGGGCATTCATCCTCCGGATAGAATCTATTCAATCAGACTGTTTGGGGTAATTACACTAACATGACAGATGATTAACATAGGCAAATTTATAATAATCTTGCTCTAAAATCTCAAAATAAAAATTCATGAAGGAAAAGAGTTAGTAGAAATGTAAATGTTAACAATGGTTCGACAAAAGGAACTTGTGCTCATCTTGCTAAAATCACCAACAAACTTTAATCCTTAATGAACCATATTCCAAATCAAACTATTAATCAACATGGTTGTCAAAAAAATCAATCTTTAGGAGAATAGTGTGTCTACTGTGGTACGTTTGGGCATAATGAATTTTTTTCCTAATTTTGATATGCCAGCCCAACAACAAGGTAATTCAAACATTGATAATTATGGTCATATAATTCCTCCTAAAGAATATCAATTTTCAAATAATTAAAACAAGTCTATAAGAACCACCCAAACATGTCTTGGAAAGATCATGGGCTAATTAAACAATCCACTACCCCAAATTACTCTAATGAACCTAGACCATATTATCCAAATCAACAAAAGGGTGAGTTATCAAATTTAAAAGGATATAATAATAATTAAATTTTATCTAAGATTGATCTAATCTTGAAAAAGAAATTCTCTCAATAGGAATAATATAATAATCCTATATCAAAACATAAAAAATAATATGAGTTAGATAAAATGAAAACTGACGTTAGAATACAGAATATAGAATAAAAAATTCGACAACTTGCTAGAGATTTTTCATGGAGGAAAAGGTAGAAATTCTAATACCACTGAGCTTAACCCTATAGTGAATTCCATGGGGGTAGTAACTATTAGTGGGATGAAAACTTGAACTGCTGCTGAAAAAGTCCATGAAAATGTCAAAAATGAAAATCTGCATGAGTCTGGAAATAAAAATATGCTTTGTCTACAAGCTATAAATTCACAGGAAATCATGGAAATTATCAGAATAAAAATTTATTATTTTATTTAGAAACTGAAAATCCATCTAAAAATCAAGAGAATAAAGGAAATGAAAATGTTGAGGAATAGGTGAGAGATATTCTTACTACCATTAAAAATTTTCCCCCACCCATCCCATTCCATGAGAAGCTGAAACCACAAAGTAATACCAAGGCTGACCTTCTTCAGTTCCCTGGTCTCATTTCAAAACATCAAGTAAACATTCCATTTATCCAATCCATAATTCAATTTAATTATTACATAAAATCTCATTAAATATTTATTTCAAAGAAATAGACCCTCGAAAAATTTTCTACTTATATCCTCACTGGAGACCGTTGTGTTTTAGACCAAAAAATAATCCCACATAAACTAAATGACCCAGGTAGAATTGTTATTCTCTGTACATTAGGAAATTATAATCAACTCAATTGTTTGTGTGATATAAGTGCTAGAATTAATCTGCTTCAATATTCACTATTTTGACAGTTGAGTTTGGGTGACATTCAACCCACCACAATCATACTACAATTAACTAATAGTTCTTTTACTCCTGCTATGGGTATGATAGATACCCTTATAGTAGGGTAAGGGAAGCTATTTTTTCCTAAATAATTTTTAGTCTTACAAATATAGTGTGGTCAAAAGTTTCCCATCATCTAAGGTAGACCCTTCTTGGAAAAAACTGGTGATATTATTGATGTTTCATAGTGTATGTTAATTTTTAAAATTGGAGAACAAGAAAAAGAGTTCAATGAGTTTTAAAATGTTAAAGGACAAAATTTTTCTAAAAATTGTTCAATAGTAGAGTCCTTAGATGATGAGAACTGAATTGGAAAAAATGAAGAATCTGAAAGAAGATTATCTACTGAATAAAATAATTTAGAAGCTGAAAATCTTGTTGAACATGTCTTAGAAGTTCAAATTTCTGCTCAAATACTAAATCTTGAAAAATTTCTATAATTGAAAAACTGTTCGGTTTCTACTCTAAGGGAGTATACTGTTTCTAAACATAGGATATTTTTGAGTGAATTTGATGCTGTTTTTGTTAACACAAACCATTCTGAAATCTTTGATGATATTGAAGGAGAATTTATAAGTCAACTTGATGATTATTCATTGATTAAAATTTTAAATTTTGACCTGGAATATTTGGACAATATTTTTCCCAATCTGGACAGCAGCACTATTATTTTTGAATCTGAATATAAAATTTATAATATTACATCATTTCAAACTACAAAAAAAAATACGATGATGATCTTAGACTTCCCAGACTTAAGATTATTCCATCTAGTGTAGAACCTCCCTTTCATGAACTAAAACCAATCCCTGCTCATTTTAAATATTGATTTTTGGGTGAGAACTCCACATTGCCTATCATAATTCTTGCCGAGCTAAATGAATACCAAGAGGAAATACTGTTGAGTGTTTTGATGAAATTTAAATCTACCATAAGCTAGAAAATAACTGATATTAAAGTTATTAGTCCTTCATTACGCATAAATAAAATACCTATAGAACCTGACCTTAACCCTATAGTAGCGAGTCAAAATGGAAGAACTAAAACATAAAGGAAGTTGTGCGAGATAATGTGATTAAGTTGTTGGAAAATTGAATGATTTACCCCAATATTGATAGTTCTTGGGTCTTCCCCGTTCAGGTTGTTCCAAATAAATGGGGTTTCATTGTAATAAAAATGGAAATAATGAAGAAATCCATGTTAAGAAAGACATACAATGGAGAGTCTATATAGATTATTTGAAGCTTAATGAAACCACACAGAAAGATCATTTTTCAATTCCCTAATTGGATCAAATTCTCGATATGCTTACAAGAAATGAGTTTTCTTCTTTCTTAGATGGGAATTCTGGTTACAACCAGATTCCCGTTTTTACAGAGATCAAGAAAATACCACTTTCACAGCCCATTTAGGACATTTTCTTACAGTCATATTCCCTTTGGTTTGTATGGATCTCCATCAAGCTGTCAAATAGATATCTTTTTTGATATGATTGAAAGAATCATTGAGGGTTTCCTGGATTATTTCTCTCCTATGGGTATCACTTTTTATACTTGTCTTGGAAATTTTGAGTTAGTTCTAGAAAGACGCATAGAAACCGACCTTTTTCATAATGGATAGAATTTTCAATTCATGGTAATAGAATGTGTTTTTTAGTTCATAATTTTTCTAAGAGTGGTCTAGAAGTTGATACTGCTAAAATAGAAGTCATTAAAAAACATTCACCACCTGATAATGTGAAAGGTATTATAAGTCGTTCTAGGAATGTTGGTTTCTATCTGAGATTCATTAACGAATTTTCCAAAATAACTAAGACCTTGGGTTCTTTGTTGGATAAGGATGCACCTTTCAATTTTGGTAAAACCTTTTTGAAATAATTTAATATTTTAAAAGAAAAACTCACTACATCACCAATTATCACTGAACCTGGCTGGAAACTATCTTTTGAACATATGTGTTATTATAGTGACATGAATTGAGGCGATGTCCTTGGAAAAAGGAAATATAGAAAGATTCATGTGGTGCATTATTCTAGTAGATTGAAATATGAGGCCTAAAAAAATATATAACCACAGAAAAGGATTTTCTAGCTGCTATTTTTGCTTTAGAGATATTTATACATTATATAATAGGCTCTAAAGTTATCATTTTCACTGACCATTGTGACTTAAACTACTTGATTTCTACGAAAGAAACAAAACGTAGGATGATTAGATGTATTATGTTACAACAAGAGTTTGATTTTAAGATTATGGATAAACAGGGAGATAAAAATTTTGTTTTGTACAACCTATTTATGATTCCTCTTAACCATTATGACGATCCAAGAGAGATAAACTCATCCTTTCCTGAGGATAAGCTGATCATTATCTCAATTTAGCAATTTTCATGGTATGCATTTTTTGCCAACTTCCTCGTAGCAGGTTTCTTTTTTCAAAAATCAGTTCAACAACCAAAGAATGAAATTCATTTCTGAGCTTAAATACTACATTTTTTATGATCCTATGTTGTCTAGAAGATGTGTTGATGGTATCCTTAGGAGATTTTTTCCTGAGGAAATGATCTGGCCTCTTATATAGAGTTTTCACTCCTCAACTTAGGGAGGTCACCATGGTGGTGAGAGGACTGCTCAAAAAGTCCAATAATATGGTTTTTATTGGATTACACTTTTTAACGATGTAAGGATCCTTGTGGTTGGATGTAAAAAAATACAAGAGGTTAGGAAATGATGGTAGGAAGAAAGAGTTACCCCAAAAATGAATTTTGGCAGTATATATTTTTACTATTTGGTGATTTGATTTCATGGGTCCATTTCCTTCATCTCATGAGAATGATTTTATTCTTGTTTATGTAGACCAAGTGTCAAAATAGGTTTATTTATTTGCACTGCCCAAAAATCAAGCCAAATATGTAATAATTCTTGTCAAATAGAATATCTTTTCTAGATTTGGTGATCCCATAGACATTATCACTGATAATGGAACATATATTAAGAATTATATGTTTATGAATTCGAGGGAAAAATATTGGTGTGTTCATAAAACCGGTACTCCTTATCATCCACAGTGCAATGAGAAAGTGGAAATGTCAAATAGGGAACTAAATCAAATACATGAGAATACTATGTCAAAATCTAGGAAAGACTGGTCTTTTAAATTGGATGAAGATTTATAGGCATATAGAACTGCTTGCAAGACCCCAATAGGTTTGTATCCTTACAAGATGTTTTTTGGGAAATGTTGTCATTTAACTATGGAGTTGCAACATAAGTATTATTGGGTAGTTAATGATCTGAATTATCATTTTAAGAGTGAAAATGAGAATATATTACTTGAATTAAGTGAACATTATGAAATTATGAGGGAGA
Organism: Viscum album; assembly: GCA_963277665.1. Taxonomy (NCBI): domain Eukaryota; kingdom Viridiplantae; phylum Streptophyta; class Magnoliopsida; order Santalales; family Viscaceae; genus Viscum; species Viscum album. The sequence continues at coordinate 493,516,068 of OY728151.1, read as the reverse complement.
GATATGATAATTCTAGGATTTATAATGAAAGGACTAAAATAATTAATGATTATATAATTCATTCCATAGAATTCAAACATAGAGAGAAGGTCCTTCTCTTTAACTGTAGACGTAAACTATTTCATGGAATTCTGAAGTCAATGTGGTCTGGACCTTTTACTATATTCATATTTTGAAATAATGGAGCTCTTTAAATTGTAGGTGTAGAAAAAAACCCATGTATGTTTATGGACAGAGAGGGACACATTATTTTTAGTGACAACCAAAGGGTTTGGCTACCATGACTATGATTGAAAACCAATCTTGAATAATGTCTGGCTGAAGACATTATAATCAAGTGCTGCATAGGAGGCTACCCATGGTCTTTATTTTGTTTTAAAAAAAATAGTTAAATAAAGTCTAATTGAACACATTAAACTCAGTGCCCTTTCTTCTTTTTCTCTTTTTTACCGTGTTGTTCTAAATAATGTTATTCTTTATTTGTCTTTTATATGCTCAATCTCAGCTGGATTTTTGTTCCTAGTTTTTATGCTCTATTTTTTAGGATGATTTTACTATGTTAATGAAGGAGTGGAATTCACATATTAAAGGATTAATGAAAAAATATTTAAATCAAAGATGTACCGTACTATTTTTTTTCATTTCTCATATCTTTAATGCTCTAGAAAAAAATATGTTCCATGTCTTGCTTGATAGAAAATTCTAATCTATATGTTGCTGCTAAAAAATTTTCTACTTACTAAAAGATTTATCAACATGATTGTTGCCACTAAAAAATTATACTAAAAATAATTAGTTCTGTGTTGGAATGTAAAATTTTGCATGTACATCTTTGATGGAAGTTGTAACTCAATGGTTTAAAGCCTATCTCTATTTGAAATTATGTTTGGGGGTACATGCATGATGTTTTTTCTGTGAATATATATAATGTTGTGGTGTTTATCATGATTTTTTATTCTTTATTTAACACCCGATTGAATCTAATTTGTTAAAATGCGAACAGCCAATCCATTTTTCACACAAAAGATACATATTATCACTAAACATAAATGACAATTCATGTACTTGTTTGTGAACTGGATGATAATTTATTAATTGTGGGAAATATTATATTTTAACATCAAATATATCATTTAAACATTTCATTGATCTACGAAATTAATAATCTATTTTGATTCTAAATATTTTAATTTTTCCTTATACACTTTAAATGTCATCTTTGGGGACAATGTTGGGTTTTATCTATGGGGGAGGGGGTCAATTTTGGACAATTCTAAATAGTGTTTAATTGTAATCTTATCAATTCCCACAAAAACATCAATATTTTTGTAATAAATGGTTATAAGTTTCAAAATTATTTCATATTTTGAGTCTATACATTGTATCCAATAGGGAATTACCTTAGGACAAGTACATTGATAGTAGTTATTATTTTCATTGATTATGAAATTTTTCAGGTTTGATGATTTAAAAGTGAACTTGTTAAGTGATGAAATGGAAATTTGGTTTAGGAACTACTTTTGAGAGTGATATGAGAGACATATTAGGGGAGTTATGATCATTAATATTGGAATTGGAAGTTTAATTTCGATTCTAGGGGATTTTTTTATTTATTAAATTGGTCACCTTAATGAGACAACGTAAATTATTTTCATAAAAAGCTTTTGAAATAGGAGTAATTTGGGCATCTTGGATCCATTGGTGAATCTCTGAAACCCTAGATGATGTGTTTGTTTCGATTTACTATAATGCCTCTGTACACTGTGAATAAGTGCATATGCATTATGTGTAACACATGATACATGGATTCGAAAAAATACAATAAATTTTCTAGGGTAAAAAATGAGTTCATTATGGCGAAGGGAATGATGAAAACCAAAAAAATAAATGATTATTTTGTTTATATTGATGTCATTTAAATTTTTTCTTCAAGGATATTGACAAAAAAATCATTTATTTTTCAAACATAAGAAAGAGTCATTGTACATAGTTCCTACTGTTAAATTCTTAACTCCACCAAATTTTTAACTATTGTCACACTTAATATTAAGATGAAGGCTTGAATTGAAATGATCACTACGTAGTGTCGAGTATGAGGCATGAAACTTTCATTAATTGATGAATCACTCATATATTGATTTCCCTTTTAGTACTCGTTCAAGGTAAGACATGATTTGAAAATATCATTTCAAAATACTATTTTCATATTTTGTATTCTTTTCATAAGTGCTAGACATGTTATAGTTTGAGCCAAATCATAAATACTACAATATTTTTTTCATTGATAAGAAATTGTTTGAGGATAAACCATTCTTGCATGAGGGTGAATTAGACCTGGCTTTATTTGTACATAGTTTTTCCACATCTTTTTTTTATAATTTTTAATGATATAATTAATTATTTAATCACTTTATACTAAATAATTGTAATTTTGTATTTTTATAATTATGTTTTTCAATTAATAAAATTTTATAATAGAAAATGGATTTTTATTCTTTAAAATAATTAATTTAATATCAGTTTTATTTTTTTTTAATTATTTGTTAATTAGATTTGTTAATTTTAACCTACTCAACTCTTAATAATTTGACATTAATAATAAATAATCATTATATAATCTTATTTTTATATTATTTAATCATCGTTATATTAATATTGTATCCTTTAATTTAGTTTCATTAAAATATATTAACTTCATTATTTAATATTTTTATTCAGCTGGCTAATTAATTATGTTAAGAATTTCTGTTTATATTAAATCAAATAGCATAATTTTATCATTAAGTATTCCCATATTTATTTTATTAATTAATTAAGAGTATTAAATCATTTATTATTTAATCCTTATAATGTAGTTAAATTATTAACTCAGTAATTTTTTTTGTCTACCGATCTGGTAGACATAAGCTATTTTTAACTTATTTAGTCATTGATGCTATCCTTTTTAACCCATTGTAGGCCCTTTAATAGATTTTAACATAAATCTTCATTCAACTATGTTTAACAAGACTCGAGTTCTTAATTTATGTGTTATCAATTAATATATAAATTGTAATTTTTATGTTTAAATTTTAATAATAATATTGTTTTTTAATATATGTTGTTTAGTATTGTTCTAACTTTTTAATTTTAATTTACATATGTTATAAATTTAAGTTTAATATATGCACTTTTAATTTTTTATCTTACCTTGAGTTCAATTTTTTTTAATTTCAACGATGGAGATTTTGTTTTTGCATCAGTGACCTTTTGATAACGGGGACCCTCGGTTTATCGGTAATCTTTAGTTTCTTTTATCACTAATAGTGGACTTTTAATTGAAACTATTGGGGACCCATTTTTCTACTAGTGTCTATTTCTCTTGTAACTAACTGTGACCTTTTCTAAACTATTGGTGACCTCCATTGTCACTCCCTTGCTTCACATACCAATGTTTAATATCACTGATAGTGCAAAAACGATGCATTTCTATCTTCTTTGCATGTCCTTTTTTTCCATTCTCTGATCCTCCCTTGAATATCACACCGTCGCATCCCCTTCTACTCACCTCTTCTCTACCTGTTTATCCAATAATTCTGCTTTATGCCCACCCATTGACCACTCAATAACATGGGACAAATTTTATTCTTCTTGAAGATGATAGAATTCATTATTTTAGCATTGGGATTGACCAAAATCAAAAAAAAATCAAAAGAATTTATGTTTACAGCAACTAGATATTTGCATCTACAATTCAAATTAACTAAGGAAAAAAGATTAATAAGTTCGTAGTAGATTCCAAACAAGAACATTCATATTATCACCTGCAATTTTTCTTTCTAATATGATTATTATCATATCCATCACAAAGAAATGGAGTAGAGGAAGAGATGAGATGAAGCCTAACATGCCATTGCTTTGGGTTTTTCCGAACAGAAGAGCCCATACCCCTCTAAACCAGAAAAGGAATAGTTTTGCTATCTGGGGTTGCTGAACTCTATGAAATGGACATGCACCACCAGTATGTGAAGAACCCTGATTCAACCCTCTTCAATGCCACCTTTAACTGATCCACACCCGTTGCGTATGGCAGGAGGCTACCACCAGAGCCCACACACCTGAGTTCAACTACTGCACGGGTGAGGGATAACAATTTTCTACTGGTTGAAAAAATTTCAAACCACAACCCCAGTTCCTATAGGGAGAAGGAGATGGTGAATATCCTTTCCACCGCGATCCAAATTATTCTGCCTTCATCGCACACCCGAGCAGGGGAGTAGACCGCCGCATCACCTTCTTCGAGGCTAAGCCAGGGGGCCGCCGCAGTGGTTCCTTGCAAAGGAAACCCTCCTCTGCCACCCCTGTGCACCGATTTGGGGGGAGGAAAAAAGAATCATTGTAGAAAATTTATAAAATAGAAATAATTAATGTACAAAATTAAATAAAATAACAATTAATTCAAATTTTGATTAAAATTTTTTAATAGACATAATATATTTAATTAAAATAAAATAGAATGATTAATTAACATTAATTAAACTAAATTAATTAATAATAACATATAACATATTTTTAAATAAATCATTATATTAACGTTCCATTTTAAATATTTATATTTTTTAAAATAAATTATTTAAAATAAAATATGAATATGTTATAAATAAATTTTATATAAACTAAACTAATTAATTTAAAATGGGAATAATTTTAATTTTTGAAATAATAATATACATTAGTTTTTATAACATAAATTAATAATGTTAACTTATAAAATTTAATGGCATTATTATATTAAATAACAACAATCTATAATAATTCTTCTAAATTTTAACGTCTTAATAATAAACTTAATCATCATTAACAAATTTAATTAACTAAATTTATCTTTAATATTTAATTATTTGTCACAAATTATCATTTATTATTTAATAATAACTATCCTAAAAATAATAAAAATTGTTTACTATTAATAAAAATCTATTTTAAAAATATAGTTGTAAGATTATATTATAAAAAATATTAATCTAATTATATATTTAAATAAGAAATATTATTTAAAAATACTATTACTATAATGATAATAATTTTATTTCCATCATGTTTTAAATGTTCTATTTTTCAGAGGTTCATTCATGAGATGTAAAGGCGACCATGTGCATTCAACTAACTCACTCAGTGTTAGTTACAAGGTAGAATCTAGTTTGATGTGTGGTTCGCAAAAAAAGACACCCGAGCGGTGCAATAGTAGTTGACGAGTTCTGGTCGGAGAAGAGTGGCGCTGACGTAAGGTTTATGATAGCATGATTTTAAAGTAATGGAAATAGTGAAATTGGGAGCAGGATAGTCATTCAATTCATTTGATCATTAACTTATATGTAGAGTGAGATCCTGGGTAGAAAATCCTGGAGCACCTCTCGGAGTACCACTTCTTGGAGACCCAAGGGAAAATGGCAATAGCGATTTGAGCGAGAAGAGGGAGATATATTCCTCTGTTTTCTTTCAAATCACATTCTTTGTAATTATTTTATTTTAGATTATGAATTATTAACGATATTAGGCTAATTCATCTATTTCAGGGTTAAAATCAAGTCTACTGGTTATTTTTCACGTTCCTTATCATTTTCATTTAGAATGTGATCAGAAATGTTTGGAGAGATCAGCTCTTGTTGAATTCAATTACAACGTAGCTCATGCACTTAAACTCTAAACTCCATAATCATGCTGTGAGTGAGGGTTTGGATTAATTTTCATAAACATTTAAATTGAATCGAATATTACAGATATAATGGATATTTATTTCTGTAATCTACTTCATACCAGAATCTCACAATACATTAATCATGTAGTGGGGAACTCCAAGATTTGTTGTCATGAGTGATTTATCTCATGGAGTGGGATATAAACCACTTACTTTTAGTATTACAACTTGTAGTATCGATCATGAGAAGGAATGTTTTCAAAACTAGTATAATTGAGAATTATCCCTGGACGTATTCCTTTGGATTGTTCACATATCAGCATTTTATATATATGTAAATTTATGTTTCTAGTCTATTTCTTATTACGTTACAATTTAGAACATAAACTCACAAAGTTTTTGGTGTACCATTTGTGTATTTAATAAACATAATAAAATTTTTGGATGTTTAAAAAAATAAATAATCTACTCCACTTCTGAAAATAGTGGGGTCTTTTGAAAGTTTTTATAAGAATATTGGTCTTAATCACCATCTATATGGCTTCAACCCTGCTTCTAATATATACAGTAGTTTGTAATATTATAAATTTTTATCTTTGAATGAATTTAATGATAGTCCCGGTCATTGATGATTTTAAAAAAAATTCCCTAAATGATTTCAAGTTAATTAATTATTAATATCTATTGAAAGTGGGATGTCAACCAATTTTCGATGCGTTAACTCTAAATAAGAGAACTCCAGAACACATGGGCACAAAATGTCCTCCAATGTGTGGCTCGAATACTATATTTTAATATATGTATAATGACATAAAATTATTATATATAATAATTGAGAACCAATATCATCTTAATATTAACTCCACACATGTAAAATAAAATAATTATTCCAATGAGATATAATAGTTCTAATACCCTATTATGGTTCACAACATTAGCTTCATGGATTATTTTATAGACAGACATAGGAAATGAATTTTTGATTCCAATGTTGGAAGGAATCATCATTAATAGATATTCAATACCCAATATATCATGTTAACCTATAATATTTTGTGGAAAGTAATTAATAAAATCCCTTCAAATTTCATCCATTTTTAATAATGGAATAGACAATGTCAATTTAAATTAACTATTTACCCTATTTTCTTCCATTACCTGTTATAATAAAAAATATTAAAATTAAAACTCCACCATAATCCACATCATCCTTGGCCACCGAAACATACTAATCATTATAATATATAATTTTCAAATAAAATTTTTACAACAATGGGTGTCATAAGAAACTCATGAAAACCACCAATTGATTCAATAAATTGAATAAATAATTCAATAAATTCAAAAACAATTGATTATATTAATTTCAAAAACTCATCAGTGAATCATCAGGAATGATGTTATCTTATATCACCTCTACCTCTGAGTCTCCCCACTAGGACACCTTAATCTAATGTAACAAAAAAATACATAATCATAAAATATTAAAAACATAGACATCTAGCCTCCAGCAAATGATGAGACTTTTAATAACTCTTATATTTAAATCATCATGCACTTACATATTCATAAATATAATATGAGGAAATACAATAAATATATACAGATCAATTAAATAATTTTAGTAGTACTTTGTAAAAAAATTAATATAAATATCAATAAAAATGAATTTTTTTAACATCAAGTAAATTATAAAAATAAACACCATATTTAACAATATAATAATCATCATCCAAAAATATTATTATTGAATGAAACCCTTTTAGAAACATAATATATTTAAATCTATATTGTATCATAAATAATGGAATCATAATAAACTATGAGCTCATTTGTATAATTTTGAAAAATATAATAGATATTAATCATTGATTAGAAGCAATCATAAGATGAGTCATTGGGTGGAAAAAAAAATAATTTTGCAATTTCAATACAAAAGACAATTTCAATCAATATATAATACATCATAAAAAATGATTCACGGAATAACATGAAAGTTATTTCATATATGTTTGAAAATAAGAGACAATAATCATGATCCAAGAAAACATAAAATAAGTAATATAAATTAAAAAAGAATTCATAAAAAATATAAGAACCGAAATTATATCATATTCCAAGAATAACCATAATTACATTCATATCAAAAAAATTTAATCTGACCATAATTGCATTATATAGTGGAAAAATGAAGACAACATGTGACCAATAACACAATATACATGGCCTGACCAGCCACATCCATTCCTGATATTAAGAGACAATATGCATTACCAAACATTTTATAGGGTTATAAGAGACCTACCTATAAGAAAATAACCTATCATGAAACTATGTTATAGGAAAATATGGAATAAATCGTAGTCTTATTAGAATATAATTAACCGGTGAGGAAAAACATCACGAATAATTATTTTTGTAAAATAATGTCTTAATCAATCTTGATGAAAATGATATATTTTATGACTATGGAATATTCCCAGTGGTTTATACAAATATTTAATTAATATTTAGGTATATTAAAAACTTAATTTAATATCATTATATAATTTATTTGGAAAATAAAATTAATTTTATTATTAAATTTAAATATTTAATTTAAAAATAAAAAAAATTACAAAAATTTGGAAATTAATTTCCCTTGGCAAATAAAAATATTTTGAAGATGAATTTTTCTACTATGAATTCATGATGATTTTAAGAAAATGGGTTTATATATAAATTTATTTAATAAGATTTTTTTATTAAAATGGTGTAAATGAACATTAACAACATTAAAAAATGTTTTTTTATTAAAAAGAAGAAAATTATATCCTTGAATAAATTTTTATTACTTTTATGAACAATATATATATACCATATGAAATCATAGATGTATATATAAGGACATAAATTATATAATATACTAAATATGGACTTATATGGAAGGGTTTCCTGACGGAAAAATATACATGTTCATATCCACATTTAAATATTTATTTTTTGTATTAATTATCTAATGAAAACTAAAATGGTAGTAATAAATGTGAACACAATTATTTAACAAAAAAATATGATTATGGATGCAGTTTTAGAGAGGTAGATCGAAAAAATTACCCCAACATAATTTTATTCATTGGTAATAATTATTTTATTATGACATTAGAATGAATACTCATAAATTTACTCCCATAATCCATGAAAGGCATTATCATCCTGTATAACATACATAATAATAATAAGGAATTATATTGAAACATTATTACTATTTTTTAAATTTTGATAGTATATAAGTTTAAATAATTATTTAACAAATTAAAATAAGTTAATGTTAATATTCATCATCTAATATATTTAATTATTATTTTTTATCATATATATCTTATTATTGATGTCCAACTTCATTCATTGATACATTTTTATTCACTCTATGATTTGTAAATTCTATATAATCATTATTTTCCAATTACTTGTGTTGTCTGATATTCATTTTTTATATTGAATGTGTATGGTTTATGTGAAATAATATATGATGAAAAAATTTATGTAATTTGTCAACAATCTTGAATTGTTATATATTTATAAATCATTTATTTTTCCTCCCTCTAGATCCATATTAATGAAATTTATAAATAACTAAAATATTATGTTAGAATAATTAATGTATTTATACATATTACTATTGATAATGATGATTCTGGTATAACATAGATTATGTATGTAATTGAACCGATCCCAAAAAGAATATGTCATAATAGCTAATGGTTATGAATTTATAGTTCCATTATAGTGGTATAATTTCTATATAATCACAATGATGGTAAAATAACATCATTAAATTTACAATTTATATTTAAAAATATGGTATACAAGAAGGTAAAAAAAGAAAATAATTTAGAAAAATACATGATAAATTTCACACATCAAAACATGAGTTCCATAAGAATTAAGACTAAAAGATACCAAACATAAATAAGAATCCAAAATACATAAATAAATTCTCAAGGAGACTAAAATTGGTCACTACCCAAGTGTTTATTTTTAGATTAGAGTTATATGTATGAGTATAAGAGAGTTCACATTATATATTAATAAAATATATATTTCATGGATTGAAATGTTTATTTAATTGGTAAGGATATAATTAAATTGGGTTTTTAATGTATATGTTAAAAAATGATATTGAATCATATTTTATTCACTAAAATTAGTAAAAAGTACTTTTAGAATGCATAATTATAATCTTAATTTAAAATAACTTTATCCATTATAATATTCATCATTTTACAACCACTATCACTAAATAATTATTAACCATAGTTATTAATTTTTTATTAGAAATATATTATTCCCTATAATTTTGTTAAAAAGTACTACTAGATTTGGATACTATTTAAAAAAATTAGTAAATATGTTAAAATTTTGTTTTTAATTAAAACAACACACACAAACATCGATGAACAGACACAGACACACAGAAATATATATATATATATATATATAATTTTTTAAAAGATAATTGGAGTATTAAACATTATATATCCTTATACGTATTTCATTTCAATTATTAATAAACAAGAGTTATCATTTTTTATAAATTATAATCACATATTAGATTCATAATTCAATATTTATTCATTTAAAATATTTAATAATAGTAAAAAATAATAAAAAGTATTTCAAATAGATATGTCAATTTTTAATAGCATATAACTCTAAACAGATCCTTTTAAATATAATTATTCAATATAGACACATTTAATTTTATAAATACATCCGTATTAAATTCAATCTTTTAATTTAAAAAATAATAAAATTAATTATTAATGATAATAATAATTATATTATTACATATATATTAAAATAATTTTTTTTCATTAAAATGTTGTCTATTTATATCATTAAAGAATGTTATATTTCTTATTTACAATACTTTCTAGTTTGATATAAAAAAACTAAATTATTCATATTCCCAATGATTATATATCGAACAACCTTAAATATAACAATAATATATTATATCTATAATATTTTTCTAAAAATTACTAAAATCGTTCTTACCTTATTCTTTATCACTCAATGTGTCTATTATTTTTATAATTATTTTTCTCTTTCTTAGAGTATCAATAACGTATATTATTTTCAAGTGATACAATAAAGATAATTAGTTTATGTATATGATATTTTCATTTATATAATGATTTATTCCACGTTTACATTCCTTACAAATGGTTCCTATTTAATAATAAAAATTTATTAGTATTTATTATTCACTATAATATTTTATCTCAATCAAATCTGATATGGTGAATTTAATATTGGAAATTCCTTTACCAAATAAATGTATATATTATTAATTTATATCAAAATCCTTGTAAAATTATTTAATGATATATCATCTCTCTAAAATTTTCATTACATTAAATAAAATAATTGATTGTACTATTTCATAAATAACTCACTAGGTTCCTTTGTTAATTTTTCATACATATGATTCCTCTATTGATTTTTAGCAATTTATAAGTTGTATTAATGTTTACTAATATAAATTTATGATCCAATATTTTCATTAGATTCACCAGATATGAATTATCATGTTATATCAATATATAATATATATTTATAACACATGATGGATCAAGTATTTAAATAATCAAAATTAGACATATAACTCATCATAACATTGGGATATTTTTTAATTGAAATAGAAATAAATAATATACGATCCAAAAATTATTATAGACTTCTATGTGATCAATGTATTTCTGCATAATCATTCCCATCATTTAGAACACATAAATAGATAACATTGTGATATTGAAAGTAATACCTTTTCAAAACATCAAATAAAAAATTTTATAGTTTGTCATTTGCATAAAAGATCTATCAACTAATTGAAGATTTAATTCATTTTTGAATGGTTCTAATATTTAATTCCATTTCATGAGAATGATCTCGTATTAATAATTTTATACAATAAAATATCATCCAAATTTGAATGATGTCATAAAATGTTACCATAACAAGACAAATATGGTTTAATTTAATTATAGAGTGAAATTAGAAATTATTTCAAAACAACATATGATGATGGTTGTAAAGACCCGGAAATTTCAAGAATTTTTTTTTCATAATTTTCTTTGGAATTTTACAAGAACGCAGTTTCTGACGGTACGTAAATCCGAGGTCCGGTGTACCCGGAATCAATTTCCGAAATTTAGCTCGGGTACGTTTAGTGAACGAACGAGCGGGAATTTCTAAACTTTTGAACCGGTGCTCGGAATCAAATTCCGAGGGCACCGATGGAACTGTAGCACCAGTAATTTCTTAGGAACTCCTATTCCGGAGTTGTATTTTCACGAGAGTTGATGATAAAAATTTTGGAAGTTTAATTTATAATTATTCTACAATTTTTATTTTACTCTAAGTGTTTAATTCTTGATTGAAGTTGGGTAACCACCCAACCTCCCTTGGGAGGTTATGAGGGTGTTGGGGCCCACACGAACCCCACCCCTAATTATCCTCTAACCCCTCTCAACTCCCATAAAATGTTGATAACTTAAGTTTACTAAACTTATGGAATTAATGTGTGAGTTAAATGTAAGTTTCTGAAATTTAAACTCTTGAATTTCAAAGGTTTTGTGGTGTTAATAAATTAAGTGAGGCTTAATTTCTTTATGGGTTAATTTCTTAGTTGCTTGAGGGCCTTTGGAAAAGAAAGGATCAGGAAAGCTAGAGTTCTTCATCCTCTTCGATGAAGAACATGAGGAACGTGAAGAATGCATCGAACTCCATCGAAGAACGCCAAGTCCTCGAAGACCGACTCCGCAACACTGATCCACGACGTGACGTCTCTTTCCGAAATGGTTCTTTCGCAACGTCTTTCTTTCTGCTACGCCGTTCCCGTGACGTGACTTCCTCCTTGCAAGTCGCCTCTTTCCGCGACGGTTATACCGCGACGTTTTCTCTTCGACAAACCTCTGAACAAGCTCCGCTCTTGAAACCAAGGTAGGGGATTTAATTTTACTTATTTATTTTGATCTTGAATACCAACTTGACGATCTTCATGGTTTAAAACCAATAGTTATCGAATAACGCGAGGGGGTCAGACCACACAAACACGGCCGACCCTCCTCCTTTTTTTCATGTTGGTTCCTTTGGGGTTTGGTAGGAGAAGGCGTGGTGTTGTTGCACCACGCGGAATCATGCAACAAGGAAATGCGCGGCGCCATCGTGCCGCGCCGTGAAAAGAAGAACAAGGATGCGACGCCGTCGCGCCGCGTGGGAGAAACCCAAAGACATCCGCGGACGGAGTCGGGCCACGGCGAAGGGGCGCGGCGTAAATGCGCCGCGCCGGAGAACCGCGAAGACGGAGCGTTGTGTTATTTGACATGCGGATTGAAGAGCGATGAAAAAATGAGGCCACAATGTATTTTTAAAGCCTGCGCAGTAAAGTACGAGACCCGATATGAAAACCGGCTCAGACGGTTTTGAAAACGGACCACCGGAGCAACTCTGGTGGCCCGCGGAAACGCCCGAAGGAGCGGGTCGCCGGCGCAGCGCGACGGCGACTGGAGGCGGCGACGGCAGTGCCCGAGCATGCCGCCAGAAGAATTGGCGGCGGTGGTTGCGCCGCCGCCCTCAATTAACGGTGAGGGGCGGGCAGCGCGCACCCCCCGCTCCCCGACATCAACTCAGCCACGCCGAGCTGCGGCAGGTCGGCCGGGCCGGGCCGTGGCGGTCATGCTGGGCCGGGTCCAGTCGGGTCTGTCCCAGTTTGGACCGACCCAGTGTAAAGATCCGTAAATTTCTAGGAATTTTTTTTTCTTAAATTTCTTTGAAATTTTACAAGAACGCAGTCACTGACGGCACCTGATTCTGAGGCTCGGTGTGCCCGGAATCATATTCCGAAGTTTGGCTCGGGTACGTTCAGTGAACGGAAGAACGAGTTTTTCTAACATTTGAACCGGTGCCCGGAATCGAATTCTAAGGGCACCGATGAAATCGCAGCGCCGATATTCGCTTAGAAACGCCTCTTCCGGAGTTGCGTTTACTCGGGTGTGGTTTTTAATTTTCGGGCGTAAAGTTAAGAAATAAAATAATTTTGCGACAACTTTATATTTTTTCACTTAGGCCACTTGGAAGACACTTGAAGCCACTTAATGGAGGCTTGAACTGAGTTAAACCGAATATGATGCTATCCAGTAATATCCTACCCCCTTGGTAGGATATTTGTGAGGTGGGGCCCGCACGAGCTCTGCCGTTTCTTTCCGCTAAGAAACGCACCCGAGAAAACCCATCTTTATGAAAGTCAACTGACGCGTTTCTTAAAATCTGACAGACCATTTAATTGGGCGGTTTATTTCGTGAATTAAATGGGCTGTTTCTTTCGTTGAATTAATTCAACGAATTGATTAGTCGTTTCTTAACCATTTTTCAAATTCGTTGGCGTAATAATAAAATAAGGCCAATACACGACCTCTGGTTATTTGCGCGTTGAGAAGATTTGAGAGGACCCTTGTATCTTCTTCTCCCTCACGAAGAACGCGAAGAACGCGAAGAACGCGAAGAACGCGAAGAACACGAAGGACGCCGAACCCGGAAATCGACGACGCTTCCGTCCGAGACGTTCTTCCCCGCTCCGATCTCCGATCACCAACCATTTGAGGTGAGTGATTTCGGGTTTCCTCTAAAGGTTCTTTTTGGTATTAAACGAAACATAGATTTAAATATTAATAATTTAAATTTGTTGTTCTTGGTCCGTTGAGCTTGCCGACTCAATGCCGGATTCCGCGACGACGCGACGCCTTCCCGCGACGACGCGACGATCCCCCTCTTCCGCGATGAGCTTTCACGCGAAGAACGCCCGCACACGACGATCAACGAGGTAGGGATTTATTTTTGGGAATTACCCCCTTTTTTTATTCCCGTAAGTGTTTCTTTAAAAAGTTAAAGAACCGGTTTCAAACGAACAATTTTATTTTATTAAAGTTGTCGGTTCATGTGTTGAAAAAAATTCTCCCGTTTGTTTATCTCTAACGCGGAGGGTGTGGGCCGAACGAACACAGCCCGACGACCCTCCGCTGTTCTTCATTTTGTGCGGATTTGACGGGCGATGACGGAACGTGCCGCAACGGATGTTTGATGATTCCGCAGTGAAGAATGACTTCCGGGAGGAGCAATGGCGCAGACAGGAAGAGGATTGGACCACCGGAGCGATCCCGGTGGCCCGCGGAACTCGCCGGCGACGTGGGTCGCCGGCGCGGCGGCGCCGGCAGCCTGGAGCGGCGGCGCCCCAGCGCGCCGTCGGACAGGCCGCCGCGGCTGAAGCCGCGGCGGTGGCGGCACCCGCGGATCCGCGTCCGTGCGGGTCCGGTGCCCTCGGACGCGGCTGAAGCCGCGTCCATGACTCAGCACGGCCCCACGTGGGGGGCCGCGGCACTAGCAGGCCGCGGGGGCGGCGCCCCGCGCACCTCGGCCGTTCGGCCGCTCGGCCGAACCGGGCCAGGCCGGTCCGACCAGCCGGGACGCGCCCCGGCTGGACCGGACCGGGTCGGGTCGACCCGGTTCGGCCGACTTCTGGGGGGGTCGAGCCGGGTCGGCCTGGGCCCGTACCCCCCTTCTTCGGACGGTTTTCGTTCAAACACCCGTAACATGATCTACGGGCCTCCAAACGACTCGCCGTCAGTGGAAACGCGATCCTTGAATCGATACAGTCGTTTCAGTATATCGCACTCAAGGTTTTGGAATACTTTGAGTTCGTCCGGGTTGGTTCGTACACGAAACCAACCGGGCCCTCGGAGCGGAAACGCTCATATCTTGAGCTACGGACGTCCGATTGACGTGCCGTCAGTTTTTTTGAGTTTCTCTTTGTGAGACGGATCTTTTGGCTTACTCCGCCTGAGGTTTGGATGTAGGTGTAGTATGGTTGGGTTGGTTTTTCCTTAAAAACCAACCGGGCCCCTGGGACGAAAAAGCCAATAACTCTCAGACCAGGCGTCCGATTGACGCGCCGTCTGCGACGTTGAGTTCCTGTTGGCGATACAGAACTTTTGGATACATCAACTTCGGACTTTGTGTCAGTTTATGTATCAGCCTCTCGGCTCGTGGAGCGGACCCTCCCGAACGAGCTTGCTGTGTGCGGGAACCCTAGAGCTGGCTGCGACTGCTTCCTCGACAGCGACGACTGTGTAGAGATCCTCTGTGGACTCCGACGACGACCGTGCAGAGATCCTCAGTGGACTGTGGCGACGACTGTGCAGAGATCCTCAGTGGACTGCGACGACTACTGCACCCAGCGATCCTACGTGGATCAGTGCTACAGGTCCTGTGTGGGCCTGATCCTGTGTGGGCCCGATCCTATGTGGGTCCGATCCTGTGTGGGTCCGCGCTTAGCGGTTCTGTGTGAGCCAGTGCCTACAGGTCCTGTGTGGGCCCGATCCTGTGTGGGTCATTGCGGGGGTTAGTTACCTATCGATCCTTTGTGGGTCCGACGACTTAGATGGACCAGTGATCATCTTTATCGTCATCCGAAGAAGTATACCTGTGTGAGCTGAATCTTGTGTTACTCTCCTTTGTGGATTGTGTTGAGCTATCCTGTGTGGATTAACTGTTTACTCTCCTTTGTGGATTGTGATGAGCTATCCTGTGTGGATTTACTGTTTACTCTCCTTTGTGGATTGTGTTGAGCTATCCTTTGTGGGTATACGTTTTGCTTTCCTGTGTGGACTGGGTTGTGCTTGGGCTCAGACGTTGGAGCCGAACGGGAATTGATGACTTAGGAATATGTATGGGCATATACCTAAGCCGTGTCAGATGTTACTTCGTGATTGTATCTTTCCTTTTTGGATTATCCTTTGTGGATTTTGGGAGACCTTTGGGGGTCTCAGGGTCCCTACTGAATAGCTTATACTCACCCCTGCACGGGCTACGCCCGCAATACGTTGTGTTGGTTGCAGACGACCGACAGCGCTGATCGTGGTGGAGGCGTGCGGAGCAGGACGGTACCTGGAGGTGGACCACTGGGCGGGATGTACTCGGAGCGGTCAGGTGGACCCGAGGAGCAGTGGAGGCTATCTGTACCCACCCTTTAGGTGGGACTTCCAGAGGACGGCTCGACGCTGCAGTTTTCCCTTTCAGTTGCTATTTTTCCTTTCAGTTGTACTTTACAGTTGGGCTTGTATTTCCGGCCCCTTTTACTTTCAGCACAACTTGTACTATTTTTAATTAGTGTTTACTTTTCCGCTTTCTTACTCTGTGGTGCTTGTTTACTTTTCAAAGGCAATGCATTCCCCTTTTGTTGGGATTTACGCCTTGGTGCTGGTCGCCAGCCCCTGGCCTATGGAAGGCGGGCTTGGGGTAGTCATGGCACGGGCCCCGAGGGCGGGTCGTGACAAATTGGTATCAGAGGCGGTCGGTTCTACCGCAGAATCTGATCTTTCTTCTATGGAAAGAAATACTCTTTAGCGTATTAAGTGTGGTTATCAGTCCAGGGAGTACAGTGTTGGTGCGACGGCCGACTTATCCATACACCAGGACCATGACTTCTGATTTTCGACTTAATGCACGGAATAATTGATTGCATGTGTGTTTCAAGTTTTCTCTGTGATTACTTGTGTCAGCTCACCAGGTATACTGTTCTGACCATGGCATACTTGTTTCCTTTTCAGGATGGCATGACGACAGCAGCCAGCTAGGGTTCCTAGAGTAGAGCGCGACGACAGCCCGCCGAGCGACGAGGCCTCTGTACAGGGCCCGTTGATAGTAGAGGAATCAGCGGTACCTTTACCCCCCGAGCCCCCGATGCTTCCAGCACTGACAGCTGACGACGCACAACACCTCGGAGCTCTGCACGAGTTCCAGTTCCAGCAACCACCCAGGTTCCGTGGGGAGTCGGACCCCCAGGCAGCCGAGGACTGGCTGGAGGCGGCCATCCGAGTTTTCAGGCTAGTGAGGACACCAACAGACCTCATGGTGATCCTCGCGGCGAGTCTACTACACGCAGCAGCAGGGCGATGGTGGAGCCTGATTCTCCAGGTACATGATGAGGCCACCCTCATCTGGACGGACTTCGAGGGCGTCTTCCGCTCAGAGTTCATCCCGGCCACCCTCCGTGCGGTGCGCATCCAGGAGCTTCTTCAGCTGTGGTAGGGCAGCTTGACGGACGCCCAGTACGCGGCGAGGTTCGCCGACCTTTCTCGCTACTCGACAGACATGGTACGAGACCCCTTCTTCCGGGCCCAGACCTTCGAGCAGGGATTGAGACACGAGATCAGGGCATCGCTGATCTCCCTCAGCATCCCGACCCAGGAAGGAGTACTGGAGCGGGCCCTCCTGATCGAGAGCTTCCAGGCTGAGTCCACAGCGAGACCTACCGCAGGGCGGCAAGTAGCGGAGTCTTCGGCTGCTAGTAGCCGGCGGATGAATCAAGGTTCCAGGCAGACCAGGCCTTCCCGTAGACGACCTCGGGACACTGGATCAGTGGTGCGGGGCACACAGCGCGGACCCAGCCTTCCGAGAGGCAGACAATGCTATGAATGCGGCGGGCGGGGCCACATGGCTCGTGACTGCCCGACCCGTCGTACCGAGGGGCAGCAGACGGTGGAGGGACCACATAGGCAGAGGCAGAGGGTCGACCGTGGTGGTCCGTAAGGAGGAGGCGGACGAGGCAGAGGAGCTGGCCGAGCAGCAGGTGGTGGGCGACGCTTTGAGGCTCTGCCACCACCACCACCAGGAGGCCCGCCCCGACCGCAGGGAGCTGGCGGGCAGAGACAGGCGCAGCTCCAGGCAGCAGAGGCCTATGACCACGGCGCGCCAGAGATGATTCCAGGTATGATCTGTGTCTATTCCACCCTTGCTGCAGTTCTGATAGACACAAGAGCGAGTCACTCTTTCATAGCCACTGCCCTTTTTCGGAGCTCGGAGATTCTGACGGAGCCGTTGGCTCGATTCTTGCGGCTAGAGACTCCTACGGGAGCAGACTCAACGATTACGCACTGGTGCCGGAAGTGTGAGCTTACTCTAGGAGGCGAGATCTTCGGATGGGATCTTCTTGTATCGGTGTCGAGGCCTTATGACGTCATCTTAGGCATGGATTGGTTATCAACGGTCCATGCTCAGATTGACTGCATTAGGCGCAAGGTGCGATGTGTGCGCACCGACGGGAGCAGGTTCACCTTCACCGGAGAGAAGGGAGCCTTAGCAGTACAGGATGGACTCAAGTAGAGGAGAGGTCAGACCATCACTCATCAGTTGGCTAGCCACATCTTGGGAGCATTTGACATACGGAGTCCCAGTTTTCCTGCCGTGGTGGATCAGTACGCGGACATCTTTCCCGACGACATTCTAGGACTATGTCCTCACAGAGAGGTAGAATTTTATATTGACCTGTACCCCGGGACAGCCCCGATATCCACTCCAGCATATCGGATGGCCTCCGATGTGCTTCGAGAGCTGAGGGTACAGTTGGAGGACTTGCAGGGAAAGGGGTTCATCCGACCTAGTGTTTCACCCTGGGCTTCCCCGATATTGTTCGCCAAGAAGGCAGACGAGAGCTTGCGACTGTGTTTCGATTATCGTCGCCTGAACCAGGTGACAGTGAGGAACAAGTATCCGCTACCCAGGATTGATGACCTCTTCGATCAGCTGAAGGGAGCATGGTGGTTCTCGAAGATAGACCTCAGGTTAGGCTATCATCAGGTCCGAGTTCGAGACGAGGATGTGTAGAAGACGGCTTTCAGGTGTCGGTATGGCCACTACGAGTTCTTGGTTATGCCTTTTGGCGTGACCAAAGATCCAGCAGTGTTCATGAGCCTCATGAACAGGATCTTCCATCCATACCTCGATCGTTTTATTGTGGTCTTTATCGACGACATTTTGGTGTACTCGACGACGGAGGAGGATCACGCCTACCACTTGCATGTTGTACTAGACACACTCCAAGAGAACCAGATTTATGGAAAGCTCTCGAAGTGTCAGTTCTTGTTACGTGAGGTCCACTTCTTGGGGCATGTCATTTCTGAGGCGGGAGTTGCAGTGGATCCCGTGAAGATCGAGGCAGTGATAGCTTGGGAGCCACCCAAGAGCGTGACAGAGGTGCCCGGTTTCTTGGGCCTAGCCGGATACTATCGGAGATTTGTGCCGGACTTCTCCAGTGTTGTGTCCCCACTCTCAGCATTGATGAAGGAGGGGAAACCCTTCGTGTGGTCAGACATATGTCATCAGAGCTTCCAGGAGCTGAGGCAGAGGTTGAACAGCGCACCTATCTTGAGGTTGCCTAAGGAGGGAGTTGGACACGTAGTCTACTGCGATGCATCAGAGACCGGACTCGAGTGTGTGCTGATGCAGGAGCGGGCCGTGATTTCCGATGGATCACGACAGCTGAGGCCTCATGAGCAGAACTATGCTACCCATGACCTGGAGTTAGCAGCAGTGGTCTTCACCCTGAAGATATGGCGGCACTATCTGATGGGAGAGCGCTTCATAGTCTTTTCTGACCACCAGAGTCTCAGGTACATCTTCTCTCAGAAGGACCTGAACCTGAGATAGCGGCGATGGCTCGAGTTCCTCTAGGAATATGACTTTGAGATAGTCTATACTCCTGGGAAGGGGAACGTGGTAGCCGATGCCCTCAGCAGGAGGATGGGAATCCAGCTACTTGAGGAGGCGACAGAGAAGCTAGCCGCCATGTGGATATCCTTCGTGGATAGAGACGGAGCAGCCTTCCTTCAGTCTCTCACAGTCTCTCCACCACTTCTACAGTGGGTCAGAGAGGCACAGCGTGGGGACGCTGACTGTGAGACACGGCTTGCACAGATATCCTCGGGACAGGCACCTGATGGTTTCTCCCTTGGAGTAGAGCACGACGTCCTTTTCAGAGGACGCAACTTGGTACCAGTCGCTTTACGAGAGGAGGTGATGAGAGAGTTACACACTTCTCCTTTGGCGGTACATCCTGGAGTGGAAAATATGTACCCGGATCTCAGGCGACAGCAATGGTGGCCGGGCATGAAGAAGGTTGTGGAAGAGTTCGTTTCACGGTGCCTCACCTGCCAGTAGGTGAAGGCGGAGCATCAGGTACCAGCAGGCTTGGTACAACCCTTGGAGGTCCCGGAGTGGAAGTGGGATGGGATATCTATGGACTTCGTGACTGGACTTTCACGCACTTCCAGAGGTCACGATTCCATTTAGGTGATTGTTGACCGACTCACCAAGTCGGCACACTTCTTACCCATTCGAGAGCAGGGCTCAGTGGAGAGCTAGGGGCGTCTCTACGTTCATGAGATTGTACGGCTTCACGGTGTTCCATCTACCATCGTCTTCGATCGGGACGCTCGCTTTACTTCCCGGCTTTGGAAGGGGTTGCAGGAGGCGTTCGGGACGCGGCTACGTCTGAGCACTGCCTTTCACCCTCAGATGGATGGTCAGACGGAGAGGACCATTCAGACCCTCGAGGACATGCTTCGTGCATGTGTCCTCGACTTTTGTCACAGCTGGGAGGACCACCTACCCTTGGTGGAGTTCGCGTACAAAAACAGCTACCACTCCACCATCGGAATGACACCCTACGAGGCATTGTACGACATGCCTTGCAGATCTCCTTTGTGCTGGACAGACCCTGGGGAGTCAGCACTTGTGGGACCAGAGATGGTCCGGGCCACGACAGAGAAGGTCCAGGTCATCCAGGAGCGGATGAGGACAGCACAGAGCCGACAGAAGTCATATGCTGATAAGAGGCGGAGGCCACTAGAGTTCGAGGATGGTGACCACGTATTCTTGCGGGTCTCACCTCGATGTGGTTTGAGGATATTTGGCCGAGGGTGGCATGTTGTCTCCACTCTTCATCGGGCCTTTCCAGGTCATCAGCAGGATTGGCGAGGTGGCTTATCGCCTGGCTCTAACACCTCAGTTGCACCGGGTGCACGACGCCTTACACGTATCCCAGCTGAGGAGATACGTGCACGACCCGACGCACATCATTGAATATGGGGAGCTAGACGTGGATGATGGGGCGACTTTTGCGGAGGTCCCAGTGGAGATAGTGGATCGACAGTAGAGGGTCCTACGTGGGCGATCGATTCTTCTTGTGCGCATCAGATGGAAGCACAAGAACCTCCAGGAGAGCACTTGGGAGCGGGAGGCTCAGATGCGTGCTCAGTACCCACATTTGTTTCCCTAGTTTTTGATGTATCTTTACGGGGTCGTAAAGTCTTGAGGTGGGAGTAATGTAAAGACCCGTAAATTTCAAGGGAATTTTTTTTCTTAATTTTCTTTGAATTTTACAAGATTGCAGTCTCTGACGGCACATGATTCCGAGGCCCTGTGTGCCCGGAATCATTTTCCGAAGTTTGGATCGGGTACATTCAGTGAAAGGACGAGCGGGTTTTTCTAAATTTTGAACCGGTGCCCGGAATCGAATTCTGAGGGCACCAATGAAATCGCAGCGCCGATATTCTCTTAGAAACGCCTCTTCCGGAGTTGCGTTTACTCGGGTGTGGTTTTTTATTTTCGGGCTTAAAGTTAATAAATAAAATAATTTTGCGACAACTTTATTTTATTTCACTTAAGCCACTTGGAAGCCACTTGAAGCCAGTTAATGACGGCTTGAACTGAGTTAAACCAGATAGGATGCTATCCAGTAATATCCTACCCCTTGGTAGGATATTTGTGAGGTGGGGCCCACACAAGCTCCGCCGTTTCTTTTCGCTAAGAAACGCACCCGCGAAAACCCGTCTTTATTAAAGTAAACTGACGCGTTTCTTAAAATCTTAACAGACCATTTAATTGGGTGGTTTATTTTGTGAATTAAATGGGTTGTTTCTTTCGTTGAATTAATTCAACGAATTGATTAGTCGTTTCTTAACCAGTTTTCAAATTCATTGGCGTAATAATAAAATAAGGCCAATGCACGACCTCTGGTTATTTGCGCGTTTAGAATATTTGAGAGGACCCTTGTATCTTCTTCTCCCTCGCGAAGAATGCGAAGAACGCGTGGAACGCGAAGAACGCCGAACCCGGAAATCGACGACTTTTCCGTCCGAGATGTTCTTCCCCGCTCCGATCTCCGATCACCAACCATTTGAGGTGTGTGATTTCGGGTTTTCTCTAAAGGTTCTTTTTGGTTTTAAACAAAACACAGATTTAAATATTAGTAATTTAAATCTGTTGTTCTTGGTCTCTTGAGCTCGCTGACTCAACGCCGGATTCCGCGACGACGGGACGCCTTCCCGCGACGACGCGACGATCCCCCTCTTCCGCGAAGAGCTTTCCCACGAAGAACGCCTGCGCACGACGATCAACGAGGTAGGGATTTATTTTTGGCAATTACCCCCTTTTTTTTATTCCTGTAAGTGTTTCTTCAAAATGTTAAAGAACCGGTTTCAAACGAACAATTTTATTTTATTAAAATTGTCAGTTCATGTGTTGAACAAAATTCTCCCGTTTGTTTATCTCTAACGCGGAGGGTTCCGTCCAAACGAACACATCCCGATGACCATCTTCCGTTCTTCATTTTGTGCGGATTTGACGGGCGACGACGGAACGTGCCGCAACGGATTTTTGACGATTCCGCAGTGAAGAATGACTCCTGAGAGGAGCAATGGCGCAGACGAGAAGAGGATCGGACCACCGGAGTGATCCCGGTGGCCCGCGGAACTCGCCGGCGGTGCGAGTCGCCGGCGCGGCGACACCGGCAGCCGGGAGCGGCGGCGCCCCGGCGCACCGCCGGACAGGCCGCTGCGGCTGAAGCCGCGGCGGCGTCGACACCCGCAGACCCGCGTCCGCGCGGGTCCGGTGCCCTCGGGGGGGGGGGGGGGGGGGGGTCGGGCCGTAACTTGAGATACGGGCCTCCAAACGACTCTGCGTCAGCGTTAACGTGATCCTTGGATCCAGACGGTCGTTTCGGTATATCGCACTCAAGGTTTCGGAATACTTTGAGTTCGGCCGGGTTGGTTCGTACACGAAACCAACCGGGCCCTAGGAGCAGAAACGCTCGTATCTTGAGCTATGGACGTCCGATTGACGTTCCGTCAGTTTTGTTGAGTTCCTCTTTGTGAGACGGATCTTTTGGCTTACTCCGCCCGAGGTTTGGACGCAAGTGGAGTATAGTCGGGTTGGTTTTGCCTTAAAAACCAACCGGGCCCCTGGGACGAAAAAGCCAATAACTCTCAGACCGGGCGTCCGATTGACTTGCCGTCATGGACGTTGAGTTCCTGTTGGCGATACAGAACTTTTGGATACATCAACTTCGGACTCTGTGTCAGTTGATGTTTCAGCCTCTCGGCTCGTGGAGCGGACCCTCCCGAACGAGCTTGTTGTGTGCGGGAACCCTAGACCTGGCAGCGACTGCTTCCTCGACAGCGACGACTGTGCAGAGATCCTCCGTGGACTTTGACGACGACCGTGCAGAGATCCTCAGTGGACTGCGACGACTACTGCACTCAGCGATCCTACGTGGATCAGTGCTACAGGTCCTGTGTGGGCCCGGTCCTGTGTGGGCCCGATCCTGTGTGGGTCTGATCCTGTGTGGGTCCGCGCTCAGCGGTTCTGTATGAGCCAGCGCCTACAGGTCCTGTGTGGGCCCGATCAAGTGTGGGCCATTGCGGGGGTTAGTTACCTATCGATCCTTCGTGGGTCCGAAGACTTAGATGGATCAGTGATCATCATTATCTTCCTCCGAAGAAGTATACCTGTGTGAGCTGAATCTTGTGTTACTCTCCTTTGTGGATTGTGTTGAGCTATCCTGTGTGGATTTACTGTTTACTCTCCTTTGTGGATTGTGATGAGCTATCCTGTGTGGATTTACTGTTTACTCTCCTTTGTGGATTGTGTTGAGCTATCCTGTGTGGGTATACGTTTTTCTTTCCTGTGTGGACTGGGTTGTGCTTGGGCTCAGATATTGGAGCCGAACGGGAATTGATGACTTAGGAATATGTATGGGAATATACCTAAGCCGTGTCAGATGTTACTTCGTGATTGTATCTTTCCTTTGTGGATTATTCTTTGTGGATTTCGGGAGACCTTCGGGGGTCTCGGGGTCCCTACTGAGTAGCTTATACTCACCCCTACACGGGCTACGCCCACACTACATTGTGTTGGTTGCAGATGACGGACAGCGCTGATCGTGGTGGAGGCATGCGGAGCAGGACGGTACCTGGAGGTGGACCACTGGGCGGGATGTACTCGGAGCGGTCAGGTGGACCCGAGGAGTAGTGGAGGCTATCTGTACCCACCCTTCAGGTGGGACTTCCAGAGGACGGCTCGACGCTGCAGTTTTCCCTTTCAGTTGCTGTTTTTCCTTTCAGTTGTACTTTACAGTTGGGCTTGTATTTCCAGCCCCTTTTACTTTCAGCACAGCTTGTACAGTTTTTACTTAGTGTTTACTTTTCCTCTTGCTTACTCGGTGGTGCTTGTTTACTTTTTAAAGTCAATGTCTTCCCCTTTTGTTGGGATTTACGCCTTGGTGCTAGTTGCCAGCCCCTGGCCTATGGAAGGCGGGCTTGGGGTAGTCACGGCACGGGCCCCGAGGGCGGGTCGTGACACCCAGGGGGGGTCGGGCCGGGTCGGTCCAGGCCAGGACCCCCCGTTTTCGGACCAATTTCGGTCAAATGCCCATATCGTGGGCTACAGACCTCCAATCGATTCACCACTAGTTGTGTAGCGATCCTTGGAATGAGACGGTCGTTTCGGTGTAATACACACAAGGGTTCGGGGAACTTTGGGTTCGGCCGGGTTGGTTCGTACACAAAACCAACGTGGCCCTCAGAGCGGAAACACTTATATCTTTAGCACCGAACGTCCGATTGACGTGCCGTCAACTTTGATGGAATCCTCTAAGAGATACGGATCTTTTGGCTTACTCTGCTCAAGGTTTGTATGCCGTCGGAGTGCGGTTGGGTTGGTTCGCTCACGAAACCAACCGGCCCCCTGGAACGAAAAAGCCAATAACTCACAGACCGAGCGTCCGATTGACGCGCCGTCTGTTTCGTTGAATTCCTTTTGATGAGATGGAACTTTTGGCATAGTTTGCTCGAGATTTAGACATAGTTGGATAGTGGCTGGGTTGGATTGCACCCGAAATCCAACCGAGCCCCTGAAACATAAAAGCTGATATCTTTCAGACAGGACGTTCGTTTGACGAACCGTCAATGGCGCTGATGATCTCGTTGAGAAACAATACCTATGAGTATACCCTATGAGTGTTCGGGGTACAGTTGAGATATGGTCAGGATTGGTTCGCTCACGAAACCAACCGGGCCCCTGGGATGAAAAGGCTAGTAACTCACAGACCGGGCGTCCGTTTGACGCGCCGTATGTTGCATTGAGACCCCTATGACGTGGCGGTCCTTTGGGATACTTCATCGTGGGACTTTGAGATACTTGGAGTATCGACTAGTAGCTCGTGGAGCGGACCCTCCCAGAGATGAGTGTACGGAGTACGGTGACCGTGAAGTTGGTTGGGACCTGAAGAATGCTTGCCCGATTCGAGTCGGAGAGACTTGTATAGCCCAGTGGGGAGCACTACTGTGTTTGGGTGGCAGACCCACAGCGGGGAGCACTACTGTGTTTGGGTGGCAGACCCGCAGTACTCGACAGGAGGAGTACCTCTATAGGCTATGAGGGGGGGGGGGGGAGCACTACCGTGTTTGGGTGGCAGACCCCGGCGGGAAGCACTACTGTGTGAGGTGGCAGGCCCGCGGTACTCGATAGGAGGAGTACATCAGCAGTCTTAGGTTAGTGGGGAGTACCTCGGAGTCGTGACAGGACCATTGTACACTCTAGAGATGGAGCTCTTCAGCAGTTACGATTTCGATAATGAAAATCCAGGTTTTAGCTGAGACTTTTGACCATTGTGTTTACGTCATGATTGAGATGGGTCACTTGATAACTTAGGTATATGTATGGGCATATACCTGGGTAGTGGTTATCCGTTGATTTCGTGATCTTGGTGTTTTCCTCATTATTGAGAAGGGTTACTTGATAACTTAGGTATATGCATGAGAATATACCTAAGTAGAGTTTATCTGTTTAGATCTTCTTTGTGGTTATCTTTGTTGGTTTTAGTGAGACCTTGAGGGTCTCGGGGTCCCTACTGAGTATCGTTATACTCACCCCTGCATGGGCTATGCCCGCATCTCGTTGTGTTGGTTGCAAACGACAAGTCAGTACCCGAAGGTGGACTACACGACGAGTCAGTATCCGGAGGTGGAATTAGCGACGAGACGACACACGGAGGAGGTTGACGGGCGAGAGAATTGTGGAGGCTATCTGTACCTACCCTTAAGGTAGGACCCATGGTGGAAGATCCAGGAGCTGTTCCATCTGTACCTACCCTTCTGGTAGGATTCGAGGAGGACGACCCAGGAGCCGCTTCCGTTCTTCCAGCTATTGTCCTTTCCTGTGTTACTTTGTTCAGTTGTAGTTGTACATTCATTTGGGTTTGTATTCTGGCCCATTTACCTTTTAGCACTTCTCGTTGTACTTAGTGTTTTACTTCCACTTGTACTTTGTGGTGTTTTGTTTACTTCTATAAAGGCAATACCTTCCCAACTATCGGGATTTACGCCTTTGGTTCTAGTCGCCAGCCCCTGGCCTATGGAAGGCGGGATTGGGGTAGTCACGGCACGGGCCCTGAGGACGGGTCGTGACAAATTGGTATCAGAGGAGTTGGTTCTACCGCAGAACTTAGAAATGTGATATTTTCTTCCTGTGAAGGAATAGTGTTAAGGAGTACCAAGTGTGGTTTTCAGTTCAGGGAGTCCAGTGTTGGTGCAGGCGGCCGACGTATCCATACACCAGGACCCTGACAACTGATTTCCGACTTTGTGCACGAAAACACTAATTGCGTGTGTGTTTCCAGATGTTTTATTTAAATATCAGCTCAAACCAGGTCAGATCACCAGGTATAAATTGTTTGACCATGTCATGTTGTTTCTTTCTGGATGCCTCCCCGTGGATGACCAGCTAGAGCCCCGAGAGTGGTATGTACTGACAGCTCGCCGAGCGACATGGCCTCAGTATAGTGCCCTATCCCAGTTGAGCCACCAGCGGTACTACTACTTATTGGACCACCGATGCCACCAGCCCCAGCAGTAGAGGGTGCACGTTGCTTGAGTGCACTGCACGAGTTCCATCACCAGAGACCACCCAAGTTCCAGGGCGGGACGGACCCGCAGGCGGCTGAGGATTGGCTGGAGGCTGTGGTGAGAGTTTTTAGTCTAGTGGGGATGCCAGCAGATTTCATGGTGATCCTTGCTGCCAGCCTTCTTCAGGTAGCAGCCGGCAGATGGTGGAGCCTGATGCTCTAGATTCATGATGATGTGACTCTTCTTTGGGAAGAATTAGAGAGCCTGTTCCAGGCAGAGTTTGTACCATCCACCCTTCGAGCGGTGCGTATACAAGATCTACTTAAGCTGCGTCAGGGCAGCATGACTGTGGCACAGTATTCAGCGAGGTTCACAGACCTCTCACGCTACTCCACATATATGGTACGAGACCCATTCTTCAGGGCCCGAACCTTCGAGTAGGGGTTCAGGCGAGAGATTAGAGCTTCTGTGGTTCCACTCAGCATTCCGACACAGATAGGGGTGTTGGAGCGAGCCCTTTTGGTAGAGAGTTTCCTTGCTGAGCAGTCTCCAGCAGCATGACCCACCACTAGCTGGCATGTTCTAGAATCTTCTACAGCAGGAAGTAGACAGATGATGCAGAGGTCCAAGAGGACCAGACCTACAGGTGGTCGACCGCGTGACTTAGGGTCGGTAGTGCAAGGAACCAAGGGAAGTGACAGAGCCAGACCTTCCCTGCAGTGTTACTCCTGCAACAGAGTTGGTCAAATGGCACGTGACTGTCCGACCTGCCATGCAGATGAACAGCAGTTAAATGAAGAACCTCTAAGGCAGAGGCAGAGGTTCGATCAGGGCGGACCGCAAGGAGCAGGCGGCCATGGCAGAGGAGAAGGCCGTGCAGCTGGAGGTGGACGACGCTTCGAGATGTTGCCACCACCACCACCAGGAGTCCACCCCGACCATAGGGGACAGGAGGACATGGGAGAGATCAGCTTCAGGCAGTAGAAGCTTTTGACTTCGGAGCTCCAGAAGCGAGTGGATTGGAGCGGAACTAGTGGTGTATATCTAGTTCCTTGATGTTGTTGTTATATTTGTGTCTTTGTACCATGAGCTGCAATAAAATAAATACACTTACCTTTGTGATGTTATCAATCCCGTCCTCTCTTGTGTTGTTACTAAGAAGTTCCGGATTAAACTGTTGACTTGACACTCACATTTGAGATACCTACTGGAAGAGTCCCAGTTACCACACACTAAAGCCGACAGTGTGACTCAACCCTTGGAGGCGAGAGTAACGGTTGGATCAATTGGTAGTAGCGTCGAGGCCTTACGACGTCATCATTGGTATGGATTAGTATCATCAATGTTGGGATTAACTTTATTAGGCAAAGAAAGTGGTTCATCCAGGGGATGAGATTAGATTTCACTTATCGGCAAAGAAGAAATATTTGCAGCTCTTGTGGGACCGGAGATGGTCCAAGACACGACAGAGAAGGTCCAGGTCATCCTAGAGGCAGAGACCACTGGAGATCGAGGATGAAGACCATGTTTCCCTACGGGTCTCACCTCGATGAGGTTTACGGAGGTGTGGCATAGGCGGCATGTTATCTCCTAGGTTCAGTAGACCTTTTCAGGTCCTCAGCAGGGTAGGCGAGGAGGTTTATCGCTTGTCCCATTCACCTCAGTTGCACCAGGTGCACAACGTTTTTCCAGGTATCTCAACTGAGGAGATACATGATTTATCCTTCACACATCATTGACCTCAGGGAGTTGGACGTCGATAATAGGGCGTCATGCACAGAGGTTCCAGTGGGGATCGAGGATTGACAGGATCAGATTCTATGAGGACGGTTGATTCCTCTTGTGCGTTTTCGTAGGCAGCATGGAAACCTCCTGGTAAGCACATGGGAGCGGAAGGCTTAGATGCATGCTCTGTACCGCTTTTGTGACCCTAGTTTGTGTTTAAGCTTTACGAGGACGTAAATCCCTGAGGTGGGAGTAATGTAAAGACCCAGAAATTTTAAGGAAAAGTTTTTCTTAATTTTCTTTGGAATTTTACAAGAACAGAGTTTCTGGCGGTCCCTGAATCCGAGGTCCGGTGTACCCAGAATCAATTTCCGATGTTTAGCTCGGGTACGTTCAGTGCACAAACGAGTGGGAATTTCGAAACTTGTGAACCGGTGCTCGGAATCAAATTCCAAGGACACCGATGAAACTTGTAGGAATTCCAAGGGCACCGATGGACCCGTAGCGCCGGTAATTTCTTAGGAACTCCTATTCTGGAGTTGTATTTTCACGAGAGTTGATGATAATAATTGTTGATGTTTAATTTATAATTATTCTAAAATTTTTATTTTACTCTAAGTGTTTAATTCTTGACGGAAGTTGGGTAACCACCCAACCTCCCTTGGGAGGTTATGAGGGTGGTGGGCCCCACATGAACTCCACCACTTCATATCCTCTAACCCCTCTCAACTCCCATTAAATGTTGATAACATAAGTTTACTAAACTTATGGAATTAATGTGGTGAGTTAAATGTATGTTTTTGAAATTCAAACTCTTGAATTTCAAAGGTTTTTTGGTGTTAATAAATTAAGTGAGGCTTAATTTATTTATGGGTTAATTTCTTAGTTGCTTGAGAGCCTTTGGAAAAGAAAGGCTAAGGAAAGCTAGAGTTCTTCATCCTATTCGACGAAGAACATGAGGAACGAAAAGACCGCATCGAACTCCGTCGAAGAACGCTGAGTCCTCAAAGACCGACTCCGCGACACCGATCCATGACGCGACGTCTCTTTCTGCAATGGTTCTTCCGCAACGTCTCTCTTTCCGCGACGTCGTTCCCACGACACGACTTCCTCCTTCCAAGTCGCCTCTTTCCGCGACAGTTATACCGCGACGTTTTCTCTTCAATGAACCTCCGAACAAGCTCCTCTCTTGAAACCATGGTAGGGGTTTTAATTTTATTTATTTATTTTGTTCTTGAATACCAACTTGACGATCTTCGTGGTTTAAAACCAATAGTTATCGAATAACGCGAGGGGGCCGGACCGCACAAACACGGCCGACCCTACTCAGTTTTTTCATGTTGATTCCTTTGTCGTTTGGTACGAGAAGGCGTGGTGCCGTCGCACCACGCGGAATCATGTGACAAGGAAATGTGCGACACCATCGCGCCGCGCTGTGAGAAAAAGAAAAAGGACGCGATGCCGTCGTGCCACATCAGAGAGACCCGAAGACATCCGCGGACAGAGTTGGGCCACTACGAAGGGGCGCGGCGTCAACGCGACGCGCTGGAGAACCGCTAAGATGGCGTGTTCTGTTATTTGACGTGCAGATTGACGAGCGACGACAAAACTGGGCCACAAAGTATTTTTGATGCTTGCGCAGTAATGTACGAGACCCGAGATGAACACCGGCTCAGACAGTTTTGAAAACTGACCACCGGAGCAACTCCGAGGCCCGCGGAAATGCTCGGAGGTGCGGATCGACGGAACGACACGTCGGCGACTGGAGGCGGTGGCCGGAGCCGTCCGGCTGCCAGGCAGCGGCGGCGCCCGAGCACGTCGCCGGATGAATTGGCGGCGGTGGTTGCGCCGCCGCCCTCAATTAACGGTGAGGGGCGGGCCGCGCGCACCCTCCGCTCCCCGACTTCGGCTTGGCCACGCCGAGCCGCGGCAGGCCGTTCGGGCCGGGCCGCGCCGGTCGGGCGGGACGGGTCGAGTCGGGTCGGACCTGGTTTGGGCCGACCTAGGGGGGGTCGGGCCGGGTCGGTCCGGGCCCGGACCCCCCATTTTCGGACCACTTTCGGTCAAATGCTCATATCTTGGACTACAGACCTCCGATCTACGCACCGCTAGTTGTGTAGTGATCCTTGAAATGAGACGGTTGTTTCGGTATATTACACTCAAGGTTTCGGCTAACATTGGGTTCAGCCAGGTTGGATCGTACACAAAACCAACCGGGCCCTCGGAGCGGAAATGCTTATATCTTTAGCACCGGACGTCCGATTGACGTTCCTTCGACTTTGATGGATTCCTCTAAGAGAGACGGATCTTTTGGCTTACTCCACTCGAGGTTTGGATGTCGTCAGAGTGCGGTCTTGTTGGTTCGCTCACGAAACCAACCTGGCTCCTGGAACGAAAAAGCCAATTACTCACAGATCGGGCGTCCGATTGACGCGCTATCTGTTTCGTTGAATTCTTCTTGATGAGACGGAACTTTTGGAATACATTGCTCGAGATTTGGATATAGTTGGATAGTGGCCATGTTGGATTGCACCAGAAATCCAACCGAGCCCCTGGAACGGAAAAGCTGATATCTTTCAGACAGGAAGTCCGTTTGACGAACCGTCAGCGGCGTTGATGATCTCGTTGAGAAACGGTCCCTATGAGTATACCCTATGAGATTTCGGGGTACAGTTGACATACGTCCGGGATTGGTTCACTCAGGAAACCAACTAGGCCCCTAGGATGAAAAGGCTAGTAACTCACAGACCGGGCGTCCGTTTGACGCGTCGTCTGTTGCGTTGAAACCCCTATGATGAGGCGGTCCTTTGAGATACTTCTTAGTGGGACTTTGAGATACTTGGAGTATCGACCAGTAGCTCGTGGAGCGGCCCCTCCCAGAGACGAGTGTACGGAGTACGGAGACCGTGTAGCTGGCTGGGACCTGAAGACTGCTTGTCCGATTCGAGTCAGAGAGACTCGTATAGCCCAGTGGGGAGAACTACTGTGTTTGGGTGGCAGACCCACAGCGGGGAGCACTACTGTGTTTGGGTGGCAGACCCGCGGTACTTGATAGAAGGAGTACCTCTATAGGCTATGAGGGGGGGGGGGGAGCACTACTGTGTTTGGGTGGTAGACCCCGGCGGGAAGCACTACTGGGTGAGGTGGCAGGCCCGCGATACTTGACAGGAGGAGTACCTCATCAATCATAGGTTAGTGAGAAGTACCTCGGAGTCGTGATAGGACCACTATACACTCTAGAGAAGGAGTTCTTCAGCAGTTACAGTTTTGATAATGAAAATCCTTGTTTGAGCTGAGACTTTTGACCTTTTTTTTACCTCATGATTGAGATGGGTCACTTGATAAATTAGGTATATGTATGGGCATATACCTGGGTAGTGGTTATCCGTTGATTTCATGATATTGGTGTTTTCCTCATTATTGAGAATGGTTACTTGATAACTTAGGTATATGAATGAGCATATACCTCAGTAGAGGTTATCTGTTAAGATCTTCTTTGTGGTTATCCTTGTTGGTTTTAGTGAGACCTTGAGGGTCTCGGGGTCCCGACTGAGTGTCGTTATACTCACCCCTACATGGGCTATTCCCGCACCTCGTTGTGTTGGTTGCAGACGACGAGTCAGTACCCGGAGGTGGACTACACAACGATTCAGTATCCGGAGGTGGACTTAGCGACGAGATGACACACAGAGGAGGTTGACGGGCGAGAGCGTTGTGGAGGCTTTCTGTACCTACACTTTAGGTAGGATCTGTTGTGGAAGATCCAGGAGTTGCGCCATCTATACCTTCCCTTTAGGTAGGATCCGAGGAGGACGACCCAGGAGCCACTTCCATTCTTCCAGCTGTTGTCTTTTCCAGTTGTACTTTGTTCAGTTGTAGTTGTACTTTCATTTGGGTTTTTATTCTGGCCCATTTACCTTTCAGCACGTCTCTTTGTACTTAGTGTTTTACTTCTGCTTGTACTCTGTGGTGTTTTGTTTACTTCTATAAAGGCAATGCCTTCCCAGCTATCGGGATTTATGCCTTTGGTGCTAGTCGCCAGCCCATGGCCTATGGAAGGTGGGCATGGGGTAGTCACAGCACGGGCCCCGAGGACGGGTCGTGACAATGGTGTTGATAATAAAATAACTTTAAAACATTAGAATAGATCAAACCATTATTTACAGAGTATTAATATCGCTTACTAAATGACCACAATTCATATGATGATATATAGATATAATTTTCCACATAATTTATAATGTTTAACGATAATATCACAATAATATTAAAAATAAAAATCCGGTAAACTAAATTATTGTATTCCATGTAGAATTTCAACATCCATATCATATAACATGGAATGTTGATTGATTCAAAAATTATATCAAACAGATATTAAAGGTGATAACTTAATAATTTAATCAACTAAATCTAAATATCTTCCGTAATTCATAATAATGAAAAAGTCCTATAATGAAATCCATAGTGATGTTTTATTATTTCCATAAAGGCATGTTTAATGAATGCATTATCCCCATATTCATCTACCATTCTTTCTTTAACGTAATAACTTACGAAAGAACAAGACATTTAATATCTAACCAATATCATTACTTTTTCCTATTAAAAAATAATTATTTAGATCAATATGTTTATTTCTTATCTAATGTTTTATAGATAAGAATGATATATGTTCATATTATAAAATCTCATTTATTTATTATAGAATATGTGGAACACATTTCATCTATTGAATCACATAATTTATTATTTTTGATATATAACTCAACAATATTATGTGAAATGTTTATTAACTAATATTCTTCTTATATTCTACTAAGATCATTATATTGAATTATGATTGAGCTGTATTTTTTTGAAAATAATAACTAACACCGTCTACCATGTTTTTAAAATTCATATGTTGTAATTCAAGAATTATTTGTTTTCGTTTATTCCCCATCAGGATTTGGAAATCATTATTCATAATGATCATAAAATTATCCACACTATTTTCCTTCCCATAATAGTAATATATCCTAAAATAATACTCATTTATCAACTATAAACATCAATATTATGGAATTTTTATCTACTTTTGTGAGATAATATAGTTTATTTTCTTATGATAATTATATTTATTTCACTTTTTAATAATGATATTTGTTCTGAATATCAACAATGAAGATATTACTACATCTATATCAATATCATATATTAGTAAAATTTTTACAAGAATCATTAATTGATTGGAGATAGAATCTACCATTTTTTCATTTTATGTGAGGATATATGAAAATATTTTTTAGATATCTAAATATATATTAAAAACTATTTACATTAAATTATTGTGCGAGTACAAGAGTATTCATATTCTTTATTAATGTTTTTTTGAACAATTCATATGAACATAAATCAATATTACTACTACATGGTTAGTGAAATTGATAGTCATGAAGAAATTCACTTTATGAATGAATATATTATATATAATACTATGATACTATGAATGCATGTTACGTTTGTTTAGAGGTGTAAATTATTAAATAACCTCTTAGTTTTATAGATCCCCACATAAAACATCACAAATGATTAAATGAAAAACATTCTAATTCAAATATCTAAAATTAACACCTGAAAAATTACTCATATTGTATATGATCCAAATGTATTTAGCCTAATCGTCTATTGATGTTTACTCTTTCTTATTTTATTAGTGTTTATGAGTACATAACTCAAAAATCAATAAATTTCAATGTAAAATATATGAATATATTATTCATAAGATCAATGATAATAAGAGTATTTTATTGTTTAAATGACATCATGCTAAATTCATAGTTCTCATATATTTTGTTAAATTTAATAATGGTAATATAAACCTTTCACCAATAATTGATAATATCTAGATTTTTTTATCAATACTTAAATTATTTTAATACATTTATACTTGATAAAAAATTATGACAAATAGAAAGTAAAATAGTTGTTCTTGATTATAATTATGATTTCATTATTATTATTATTATTATTGAGATGTATTGATCTATCAATATTGTTTTATACACTGAATGGTTAGTCATATTATTATATGAATGGTATTATAAAAAAAATATACTATTGTTGGGTAATTTTATTGAAACATAAAATTCAATTGTTTACATTCTACGAGCATTATTAAATATACACAAATAAATACAGTTGAATTTCATTGGAATCAATAGATATTAACAAGGGAGAGGCCAAAAAACCCTTCTTAAATTAAATTCATATTTTCCATCAAAATAGGAATACCACTTATATCATGTTTTTCTTTACCAATT
Organism: Viscum album; assembly: GCA_963277665.1. Classification (NCBI taxonomy): domain Eukaryota; kingdom Viridiplantae; phylum Streptophyta; class Magnoliopsida; order Santalales; family Viscaceae; genus Viscum; species Viscum album. The sequence continues at coordinate 493,480,300 of OY728151.1, read as the reverse complement.
CTTCTAAATACCCCTCATGCTTAGGTATTATGAAATATATATTGGAAATAATTTTTATATGGAAATTATGGCCAATATTTTGTTAATAAATTAGCATAACCATATTATTGAAATGAACAACGACATCCCCATTAAAGAAATATATATTGGATATTTAAACAGGTGGAAAATCATTGCACAAAATCACTATTTTCATTGTAGATTCATTATAATGATATTTGAAGGAAGTACATTATAAAAATATTCTATCATAGAGGTGCCACATAAATTTTGTTATATCATCATATCTTTAGTTTATTTCATAAATAAATAAATGTATATATATCGTGGTAATGATTTTAGAACATAAAAAATACTTAATATAGGAATTTTTATTTAAAACATGAATCGGATATGTCATTTTTGTAATTTAGTGGATCATGAGTGAATCACTAACCAAATCATATTATTGACCCCATTAAATCTTGTGATTTCATAGTATTCAACATTATACCCTATTAGAATTTATTGATAATAATTATTTTCCTCATTATTATTATGTTTTATTAACATGTTTTAATAATTTCAAAATCATTAAAATTATTTCATTAGAGTGTGGGTGGTGTGATAAATTTGGATTTATTTTCATCAAATTCATTTGATGGACTCCTTATGTCTCTTCGACATTCATATGCACAATGAACTTCTCTTGTTCAAAAGAATAATTTCTAGGATCCTTTGAGATGATTCACCCATGCATAATATAATATATTAGGAGGGTATAATTAGGATTATATATTCTTATAATTTTTTATAATTTGATATTCCCTGAAAACCATGTTCCTCATATTGTACATAAAACCATGAGTATACTTGTAATATCTAATTTATGTTTTAATCTCCAGTTCAATAAAAAATGTCATGGATTAAATATACCCTAAGTGTTAAATCCTTTTGGAAACATTGTTTCACACAACTAATTTAATGCCAATTTTTTCATATAGGTTCCATATTATAACTAGAAACTACATTGAATTTATTATAATTTATTCAATAACTACATGAAAATTTACTAGTAAATTTCAACATATGATTTATCTAAATTTATCATGTAATATGGTCCTAGAAAAAGAATGTACTTATTTGATTTTATTATTTCCTGTCAGATTTAAATGATTACTAAGCATCATAACCATTGAAAATATATCTATTGAATGGGGATCATACGATTAGTTTAAATATTGGGGTTTTTTAAATCCAACCAATATAGAAAAGAGATGTGATTCCCTCAACTAGTAGGATCGTATCCTATGAAGCCCATATATTAGAGAATAGATGGAGACACCATCAAAATGATTTTTTCTTTTACCAACAAAATGTTGATATCTAACAACATAAGAATGAAACAAAACATTTACAGGGGAATTTCATGCTCATCGATATCACGATGCCACACATATACACCAAAGCACACCATTAAAGTCTCAAAGTCACACACATTATTCATAGCATGTTTGATGGTTTATAAACAAGATGTATATGAAGACACTAATAAAATGAGTATGTACATTTTTATTTATAAAATAATAAATATATTTTCATCACATTACTTATATTTTATAAATTATATTCATTTTAATAAAATAAAGCACAATTAAAATTTATAGGTAATAGTCAAATTCTATTATGGAATTTATTTTTATTATTCAATGTATTTTTGAAATAAATTTTTCAAATAAAACAATATGATTAGATAATGATTAGTCACCATAAATATTAATATAATTATTATGATGTGAAATATAATTTTTATAAGATTTTGGAAAATATTATTTTCAAAAAAATTTCATGTTTAAATAAATGTGAATTTTATTTTAAAAGAGAAAATTTGAATATATAGAAAATTAATTTGTTAAAATGAATATTATTTTTTGGAATCAAAATATTGAAATTATATAAAGGGTAATTGATATTAATTTTTTGAGATAGTCAATTTTTAGTTAAAAATTAAATACTATATAAATATACGGTGTGTGTTTGGAAATTATAAAGAATATATAGTGATTTAAGATATACTATAAATTTTTTCCACAACCCAAAATATGTTTCTCCGCTGAAATAATTTTTTTTTATTTTTTGATATTTTAATGTGTTTATGGTACCTCAAAAATCTTTAATATATTTTAATGTTTTAAAATCTTTTCCTTTATAGTATGACTCTTATCATCCTAATAAAGGTAGTTATTTTATTAAATTCATCCATTATCCATATACAATAATGAAAAAAACACCCATTTTGAATAAAAAAAGGTTATAATCCATTTCATGGTTTTTTTAATTTTATTATATATAATCCAAAACCCATGTTTGAGAAATGGTAAATAATTCACCACTGTTTTCATATATACCTGCCTAGACACCAATTTTCATTCATAATAAACTAGTAACACATACTTAATATAGAATTCCATCTCTATATTGCTTCTAAGGTTCTCCTAAGCTCAGAGGGAACTCCTACAACCTATTTCTGATTCTCACACTCAAGTAAGGGATATTTTTTTTCTCTCCATTAATTCAAATTCATTTTTATCTTATACCTTTAATTTACAGTTCCTATAGTTTTGATATGTCTCTCCATGTTTATATTAATTCCAATTTTATTTACAAATGTTTATAGAAACATTTATATTTCTTTATCAAATATCAATGAATTTATAGTGGAAACTATTATAATACTGAATTGTCACCATAATTTTTCATGAAAAAACAATTATGCAGTGAACCCCACACCCATTTCATATCAAGGGTGTTGACCTTCGTAAACATATACATATAGTAATTTGGTTTTACATATACATATTAATGACTCTATTATCATGGAAAAATATGATTATTAATGAATCATTGTTAAATTATCTATGTGGAACACATAAGAATGAGATTGAGATCAAACTAACAGGTGTTCCCAGAATTGTAAACCTCTCTCATGTATTGGGTAATGTTTAGTCTCATCAAATTTCAAGCTTGCATGGCGAGTAAACCATTTTTTATGGGAATTTTTCCATCATGATGTATTATATATTTCCTATGTTTATGATGTAGTGTTTTCAACTATTTCTGTATTTACTATGTTATCTTGATATATAATGATTCATTGTTAATGTTTTGGATTCTCACACATTTTATGACCCATTGATATTAATATTTTCTAACATGTATTTCCTTATTCATGTAATTCCATATTTATTCTTGAGTTGGGATGTATATTTTCCCCCATATAATGTACTTCACCATTATATCACATACGATTATACCAGGAAATAATGATTAGGTCATAATGGTCCTAAGAAAGCTAATATTAAAATCATTCCAGTTCAAGCATCACATGGGGTTATTATATATCCATTAGTAAATTTCACATTTCATATCAACGAACATCATTTTTTTGAAGTATTATAGGGCCATAAAACACCATTCTACATTCATTTCCATGATTGATCACTTTTACAAAACATCCACAGCTTCATTTTCCACTAAATATGCATGTCAGACAACAATATTACATAAATTATCAAGCTAGACACTATCAACCCAATAAGGCAATACCTTCCATGGCACACGTCTCATTTTATCTTTCAAGGCATTGTGTATTAGTTAGGAATTTGTATCAATCCATATTAAATACTATTAATGTTGGAAAAAATTATTATTTTCATTAATTTTATCTTATAGTTTATATTTACAAATCATACCAATGTATTGATAATAGTAGAAGAATCCATTTATAAATCCACAAATCAGGTGAAAAACAACACTGCAGCCTCAGGGTCCAAGCATGTTAGAGGATGAACCATTGAAATTTATTTTTATATATGGATCAATTGGTGGGATCTAGCATATATATAAGATGATCCTAGTCTTCCCTGGCATGATTGAAATACAGAATACTCTAATAATTTACATGTTATATGGTATGTTTTCCATAAATCCAAATTTTTCATTTGAAGTAGGATATACAACAACATGTATGAAAGGGATGTGCACATACATAGTGGTTGTCTCCCATAAAAAATTTATGAGTTACAGGCAGCCTAGATGGATGAATAGATAGAAGAAGATGCTACCCGTAGGATGTTTAACACCTTCTCAATATAACTATCTATCCTTGTAGCACCATGAAACCATAAAATTGAATGATAGTGTTAGTTTAAATTCAAAATAGAAATTTTTCATAAATTCATATATTCTAGAAAAATTTGTAGGCATGAAAGCAATGGTCTACATCACCCATATCTCTTAAGGAAATATGGAATGTTGACATAATTCTTTATCCAACCTTTTGGAGCTAGTCCTGAGTGGGGACCATATTTTTCCAAATCATCAAAAGAATCATAATCCTATAGGGGTGTATAAATACTACCATGAACATGAGAAGCTATGCTAGTGGTATGTTGATTTATTCACAATGAATGTATTAATAGTCTAGGGTATAGAATTTCTAATTACTAGTTCTCTTCCAAACAAAATGATTATTTTCTTTTAAAAATTGATTTTGAGAGTCAATTTGGATTTTTATAGAGATAAATATATTATTATTGTAGGCCTCTTATTTATATTTCTAAAATGGTAAAGTGGATTCTATCAGATGAAATCTGAATTATATCCAATATAGGTCTGTCTAAAAATGTATTGCCCAAATAATTGAGATATGAGTTTTTTCAAACCATCAAAATTCTATAATTCATGATATTATTAAATTTATTTTTGATAGATGTCAACACTGAGAAAGAAAGACAGATCTTGTATCCATTCAGAAAAATTATTTTGTACCTAATGTATAAAAAATCATATGTCTCAGCATTAGAGAACAAATTCCATGTGAATTTCTGAATAAAAAATCATTTAAAATCTCTTGGCCTTTAATGTGGAGACCTACCATTTCAATTTGTTTTATGTATTCTTGCAAAGAAACAATGACCATATAATTTTAATATACTAATGTGTTCCAAAATTATATTCTGAGTTATTCCCTAATGTACCTTATGATGACTTATATTCTATCAGTATAGAGAAAAATAGTAGACAAATATGAATGTTTTAACAAAATTAATGAGGCTCATGATTCCCACCTATGATAGGACTATCCCCTTCCAACTAGTATTTTGATTCATAATTCTATAGAAAATTATCTCGGTGTTTTTCCTTTTATCTATCCCCAAAATAAGGGAAAAACATGATATGTGAAGATTATAGATCCCCTCATGTTTCCATGTGTTCTAATGGTTATATATTTCATCCCAACATCAATAACATTACCAAATCTATTCGATGATTTATCCAAGTTTATTTCATTCCAATCCACTTCATGATAATAATAACAATTAGATTTAATTATTTTTATGGCATTTTAGAAGAATTTTCTATAAGAATAATTTCATAAACATATAATAGATGTGATGGTACATCCTTATTTATAAAACCATTAATTTTATCATAAATACCACAGTAATTGAGATCCGTGATTCATCTAGTTTAATAATCCTCATTAATGGAATATCAGACTCTAGAATGTGGCTCTCCTTGTCTCACACCTCTCGATCATATTTATAACCCTATAGTGACTCTATTAAAAAGAATATTTAATCTTAGAGAGTTAAGATGAAATCTAATGAACCTAATAAAAACCACTGATAATCAATATACCATTAAAAAATCGAATGTGAAACTTCATTTTAAGGTTTGTAAAGACATGGTGATGTAAATTTTAAGGGAAAGGTTTCCCTCCTATATTTTCCTTTTCATTATGTGGATACGATTCATGGTCATGATGTGACAATGATTAATTTTAATTCTAGTAAAATTTTAAAATTGATTGGTTGTAATGTGTAATTGGACAATGTTTTCCATCCTATTCATAATGATCTGGCTAATATTTTTGGGTATAGTTCTCCCAAGATCTAATTGTTCTAAATCCCTCTTCTTAGTTATGTTTTCCTTCATCAGTATCAACCCATTTAATCTTGAATTTATACCACATGACATTTTGTTGTGGATGATAAATTCCATCACTGCCAAGTTAAAATCATCCAAAATAATTTCATAGTAAAACATGAAGAAATTGATGGTGAAATTATCCAGGATAGGGGAACTATCCATGTTGAGAGAGAATAGGGTCATTTTGATTTCATTTTTCAGGTATCCATGATGAAAACCTGATTTGGTACCCCCTAAATACAGGGAACTAGGTTATCAACCATTTTGTGCGTTTTTTCCAGATGATAACTTAGATTTAACCCTCTAAAATGATTAATAACTATGTTATAAATCTCATTTTTAGAAGTGTTAATACATCTACTAATTCTAATGATCTTGAATCCTTCATAAACTTCCTTCACATAATACATTCTATGAAATGGTTTTTATATAAAGTCCCTATATTTTATGAATATTAAAATAAAGTAGTTTTTATCAGGAATTTTATTGATGATGAAAAGATCATCCAAACTCCAATGGGATTGGATTTCCTCCCAACATGGAAGATTCAAATCAATATTCCTTCATTGACATAATAGAATATTTTCATTAGTAGATTTTATTTACACATCCAACATGGAAAATTATTTCATGATTTAATTCATCAACCATCCCTAGAAATGATATAATTTCCAAACTATACTTTTTAGTGGGCTAACCAATGAACTAAATTTTATAGTCCTACAAATGAATTTCTTAACATTAGGGATATATAATCATTCCATTATTGAAATGAATAAGAATAATATTTCAAAATTCCATATAGGTGGAAAATTACACAATCAACAGTTTTGATCTAAATGATATTTGGGGATTATAAAACCTGATACCCCATTAAATACACACACTTCATCCCTTTGAACAAAACATTTCTCTATTTTAATTGTTTTCCATTCCATTTATGGTGTATCTTCTCCATGTGAAGTCAAATCCTGTAATAGGGACATCAAAAAAGTTGCATTGATCAATACAAGACAAGAACTGTTAAGAATAAATTCTATTAAATTTATATCAAGTTTTTTTCCTTATGTCTCAATAACGAATTGAAATATCAAAAAATTATCAAATTATTAATCATATCTTAATATATTTCCCCAATTTCATTTCATAAGTATCTTATATGGACATAATATTTGGAAGCAATCCGAAAAGTGAAAGATATATTATACCTTGTCATTATGGAAAAAAATAGAAACCTTTTGTAATCCATTACTGCATTGGGTATCTTAAATGTTATCATTATTTAGAACACTTAATGGATCCATAATTGATTCATGACAGTTTTTTGTAACAAATCAATTTTCAATTGAGTCGCATTTGAAAGACATCAATTTATTAAAAATAATTTTTCTCTTAGAAAAACTAATAATATAATGTTTATATGAAATAATTCAAGATATAAAATATTTTTCCATTATGTAATTTCTTAGACATAGATAAATTCCAATTGATTATTCTAATTATTTAAGGTCATTTCCCATTGTATGGGGTCCCCATTTTTATTCCTCGTTCACTTTTAATTTCCCCTTTTTCTGGTTTTCTTTTCTCATTTTTCCCTTTAGTCTTTCTATTCATTCAAAGTCCATTTATATGCATTTTATGAAATTTTCAACATTCATATGATGTGGGTTGTTATGTGTCTTTATTGTAATTTTACAAAAATAGAGCCACTCAAAGGGGTAAATTTGCATCAGTTTGTACATTTTCAAAGTACTAGTCGAGATTTTCCTTCTAAATGGTATTTTTCAGGTGGGGGACCTTTGAAAATATACCTTCCATATTTATTTAACCTATATGGTTGTTGTACTGATGGTCATTTGACTCATTTATCATTGAGTGAGTTTATGCATTCCCCTCATAGAATGGTGGGGCATGGGTGCATAAATTAGGCCCCTGCTCATTTGAACAAGTTTCTATCAGTAATAATGTTTTATCATACACATTTTTCTCACATTAATGACGTATAACATTAATTTTTTCAATCTATTATTCATTCCCATCAGTAGTTGCATAAAGAGAGATATGGTCTTGCATAGGGAGATGTAAAGGTCCATCCACATCAGAAATGATAGTTACATGTTCTGAATGATTCTGAGATTTTTTTTATTGTTATAAGATCCATGGTGATCATTATCTATAACTTGAGAGATTTACCCAATCATAGAGATCAGTTCCTTGTCATGGTTCTTCTCAACATGGACACTAGGAAGGCGTTGCTGTGAGGTTGTATGTAATCACCCTTCATAAAACATCATTGTCTATTCATGAGAAACCAATTTGAGTGTGGATGTAGTTGGGATGTGGTCATGTGATATGTTTATATTTTCCTTTATATAATAATTACCATCACTCATCATCTCATTATATTAAATGGTAAATTCTAAGAGTTTCTTCTATTTCTCTTGAAGTCAAATTTATAAAAGTTGTTTGTGCATTTAACCTAACTTATTGTCTACTAGAGAGATAATGATTGAGAACAAATAATTTTGTTGGATGAACACATATGCCAAATTTTTACCTTCCTTATTGTATACATCGACATTAGATGTTCGAATCAGAAGGTCACATTAACAATTGGTGCGTGAAATTTCATTATACCCCACATTTTTATAGATAATTATAACATGTCCCTTTATTTTAAAAAATATTCATTCGTTGAAAAAAATTCTCTCATAGGTTAAGTGGAAATTTTTTTAATTTATATAAAATTTAGGACTCCTATAAAAATTTATATAATGGTATATTCAATCATTTATTATTGCGATAACCTCCACCACTACTAGTGTATTTCACATATTGACTTCAACCAGGATCCCAGCATAATGCTCGAATCATAGATTATCACATTATTTATCCATCTATAAAGGGTTTATGATATATGATTCTATTTCCCAAATAATCCTATGATTACAATATATTAAATTAACCATTAAATAATAATCTTGACCTCAGTAAAAGTATTCTATACATTTTATGGATCAAAAAATGGGTCTTTCTTTTGAATTATTAAGAATTTAAAGTTACCTTATAAGAACCATAGACTGTAGAATCTCTACTTGTAATCATCAGATGGGAAGACTACATGTTTGTATCCACATCACATAATATTCATTTTAATATTATCAGAACCGCAAATTTCTATAAATCTCCAGTGATGATCATTAAGATTCTATATATTTTCCTCCTTAAGAATTCAAACTCTTTTGATTATAGAGTACCTATATAATATGACTTTTTCATCTACTACATCCGGATTTTCTATGATGTGTGCTATCAGACCACTCCTGATAATATTTATAGGAGATGAAATATCAATATTTGTGAAGGATAAAGAAGAATTCATCTTTACAAACATTTAAAAATTATTTTCTGGGGAATTAATGACAAAAAATATACATTCAACCACATTGGGCTTTATCTCTAGATGGAATAACTCTGTATTCACAATGTGACAAAGTGGTTCCTTTAATGTTTTCATTGGATTGATATAACCCAAAGCATCAGATCCCCCAAAATTAGTGTTTTGTTCTTATTCAAATTTCCCCACCATTATTATTGATTTATCCTAAGTAGACACACGTTCAATAAAATATTATGATTTTGTATTATAGTTTTTCAATAAAGATTTTGCTTTATCCATTTAATGTTTCAATGTAATGTACCTAATTCTAGAAGAAAATATTCATCTAAATCTCTGGGGTTGTAACAAGTAAAATATTATGCAATAAAATTTTCCTTGATTTGAAATCAATATCATGGTTTTTGTATTTAGTATCAAAGGAAATGTTTACTCATTTTTTTATTAGTCTTAGAAATTCTTATTAAAAGATGAGGTATATTACAATGTTTGTGAAAAACCACAAAATTTTAGTAAATTTAAATTAATTGTGTCATTAAAAAATACATATATTTAATGATACTACAAATGGTTTTGGGTCTAACACAGATTTATATAAGGTTAAAATCCAAAAGACACAGTGCAGAGCTAGATTCAATTAGGAATTGGTGCATGTGAATGGGCCTTTATACATTTTTTTTGAAACTTATATGGGATATGAATTGGTAAATTCATACCCTCATTACAAACAAATATTATGTTAACAATGAAATCTATAATTATATGTCATTAGAAATATAATCATGGTTAACATATACTAAATCCATAAAATTGATATTTTATATATATACATGTAATTAGTAACTAATATCTTTAATATTATCAGATTACCTTCTATATGTTTAATTGAATTAAAATAATCACCTATAACATTCCCATTATTCTAGACAATGTCATGATATAGGAGGAATAAGATGAGTAATCAATGTGACGGGGAATGTGATTACCGCACCAAATTAGATCTCCAACCTAATGGGAGAATAAACAATAACTGTTGTGGCAATTTCAAATTATACGACATGGGTTATGAGTAGAATAATAGATTAGATGATGTTCCCAAATACCCATATGAGTGAGAGAGATGCAATTGAGTGTTCTATGTAATAATGGCCTCAAAATTTCAATGCATCATCTAGTATCTGAATTGTGGAACAATGAATCATCTCCATTGATAATAACATCTTCATGCATTAATTTTCTATGAAATATAAGGTTCAACTAGTTGTGAATTATATGGATGGAGGAGATAATAATTGGTGGTCAATTATCAAGAACATGAATCTTGATAATGATATCATGGTGGTTGAGTGCATTGAATTTCAGAATTAATTTTTTGATAAATATTTCTCTTAAATTCTATGATATTAAATGGAAATGATTTTAGTTTCCCTAAAAAATAATTATGATGAATCTATTAGTGCATACAAATAAAACACCAAAATAAATTAATGATTCACCTATGTCTTTTTCATTACACCCTAATATATGTTTAATCAAAAGGTTAATGAGACATGAAAGCCTTCTCCAAAAAAAATTAATAAAAATAAAATTATAAATGGGTAAATAAATGGGAATTATAAATTAATGTATACACATCACCATGCATATCCTCTTGAATAAATTAATAAAAAAACATGGTTTCCATAAAATTACATCTAAAATGGGCCTCCATTATTGATCTCTCAGAATCTGAATCAAGAAACTGATTTTATTCTCTGTAGACATGCGTAAAAACATTATTAAGATTCCCCAAAAGAGGAAGACAATCAATTTACGAATCCAACATATTTCATGGGCCATTTCGAGGGAATATTTGAGAATATCAAGTTTCATTATTGAATCTAATTAAATCTATATTGTATTCCCTGAAAAAAAATCTTCATACATAACTATAGTGATCATGGACTAAATCATAACATCAATTGAATTTTCACTCTGAATGAAGTGATGATACTAACACCTAACAAAGAGCTAATAAGTGAGAAATATTCCCACATAACCAGAAGGTTCCAGATTATCTGATGTCACCCCATCTACATTAACCTTTATCTATTCATGAATAGTGGTATCCACATAATTGATTTATTAACTAGTGGATTATTTTTTCTATCATTAACACAAATTGATGTTAATATAAGAAGATCAGATAACCAATTAATGATTTTTCAGGTTTGGATCTTAGACCAAATCATGAATGTTCTGTGTATTATATTAATCCCAGCATTTTATCATAGAAAATATTTATCAAAATCCCATGCATTCATCTCCATCCATGTAAATGAAATAGTAGATTCTAAAAAACAATAACAAAGCCTTCATTTGATCACTATTTCATTCTCATGTAATTGATATCATAAAATCATCAAAGGATCCAAAAGAGATCCTAAAATAATAAAAAAACATTTACCTAAATCTATAAACATCATTTGAAAGAGAAAAAGAAAAATATATGATCAATGGATTCATCTAAACTCATGCAGATATAATAGGCAGGTGAAAGAATATTTCATACACACAATAGGAGCTAGTGCAAAGGTAGGCGCAATATAAAAATTCTCCAAAGATAAAGAATGGATTTTTTTCCTAAAGATAGCCAAGAGGGAGTTAGGAAATAACCATTAGATTTTAATCTAAAAAATCCAATGAGTTGAAAATTCCACTAAAAAAAGGATTAAAATAGAGAGTTTCTATATATATATATTCAAACCTATCAAAATCTAATTAGACATGGTCCATTAATAATTAATACTCCCATACATTATTCATCAAGGAATAAAATTAAAGGGATTATAAATTATATAGAATTTCTAAAGCATCCACAATTAGACTTGATAGCCAAGTAGATGTACAACAGTTCAGATAAGAGTGTTTAGAAACCATCCATTTAGGGTAGTGAAATATCTAATTATATGAATGTTTCAGAGTACGGTAGATAGTTGATGGGATATACTAGGAATATCCTCTCCAGAGATTAATAAAAAAATAGGGTAATAAAGAATTAAATTGATGAAAAATTAGAAGTAATAATATTCCATGTGAAATATTTAAGAAGAGTATCGTTGAGAACCTAATATCATTTAATCACATTACCCCCATACCAACATGTATTAAACATTCCTTAAATGACATTTTAATAATTTTCCATTCATGAATATAAATCATCTAGAAAAAATTCTGAATCAAAATCTACATCTCATTAATATGACTTCTATGACATCTATACAAGGAGAATGATTAAAAATCCTATAATTGATAACATAGTTAACAGAGAATACCCCCACTATATCAGAATTTTTTTTCTATTCCATGTTACCAATTTATTAATAATTATGATGCAATTTATTACTATATAACACCTTTTAACTCTAACACAAAGAAAATGCACCATATTATATTTCAATGGAATGAATCTATCCCGAAACTAAGCATTATAGATGACCTATTTTCATATAAATGGACTCCCCATCACCACATATCACAAAAAATTACAACAAATAATCACATGAGAAGAAATTCCCCATAATTCCCAAAAATAACATTAATATAGGATAAATTGATTCTATAATGTTGTATAAATAACAAAATAACATTAACATGGAGAATATATGAATGTTAAAAGAGATATATCTTAGAGTTCTTTTGATGATACAGTCCATAATGCAAAATACCATTTAAAAAAGTACTCACGTATTACTCAGAAATGAAAAAGATCATTCCAACTAATGGATTTCCTATATTATTCATCTAAAGAATTGAAAAAAACCTCTAGTTATTACATTTAAACTCACATAAGGGCTATCACATTTTAATATGAAATTTATCAAATAGATATAATCATTGGAAGAAACAAGAATTATCATAGTAAAAATGATAAACACCTTTTTATTGTATCAAAATCCTTATAAATTATCAATAATAAGTTCTATATTTCCATTCATCACTACCTTCTTTATGATATTAACTAAATCTTATGTAGTCTAAAGGTAAATCTAAATGTTTGATCAAAGCAAAAAAATCAAAATGATTTTTTAATAAATACCTTTAGAATTCATCCCAATCTATTACCCATGATCTTACATATCACCTATGGAATAGATTTCTCTATATCAACATGTTTTAAAAACTTGATATCTAGATCATTGTCATTTTTTGGAAATAGAGAAATGAAATAATCATTCACATCACAAGGAATAGAATAATTATTTAAAAATTCAATAAAAAAATTATATACTTCAATTCTAATAATATCCCATAGAACATAGAAAACTTATAAGAAAACATATACATGCCAACAACATTATTGATGTTCAATAAAATGAGTATGTTTAATTTTTATGTTAATGGGTTTTTGAGTAAACAATCTATTTTGAATTTCATCGAGAGTAAGAGTGATGTTCTTGAACATTTTTTTAATATCATCGTGTTAATTTTTAATATATGCATCCTAAAACTAATTTTTTAATTCATTATAAATTTAATTCTATGAGGTAAACATCTCCCCAATAATTTTAAAACCAGTTAGACATATTTTAGCATTCTTCTCCCTATGCATGGAGTGAAAAAATCATGACATTATATAACTATATTTCATGCATATTATGTTTTATTTCTATCATGAATGATATTCCCTATGATATAAAAAACCATAAAAATATAGTAATGGCATTCAAATATTCCTTAAAAGGAGTCTCAGGATTGTTATTATTACATTGACATTGAAGTAGATGATTTTTATGATTTTTAATGTATAGTTCAATGTTTTGAATATAGGTTTTTCTTCATTTCTTGATTCTTTCTATGACATTCCATTGTTTCATGGAATGAATAAGAAGTGGAATACAAAAAACGTTTCTTTATAAGAATCTACAAGAAACACTATACAACCGGGAATCACAAGGAAATAATTATTAATCTTATAAGGTATGGTAGAGGAAGTTGATTTATATATGAAAATATCCATAGTAATGGGGGTGTTATCCATGTGATACATAGGAAGAGTCATACTAGAGACATCATCAACAACATTTTATTCATCCATCTATGTAAGGAATCAATCCAATTTACTATCTTTTCACCAATTCATAGTATACATACTCAATGTATAATATTCACCAAATATAGGGACCCTAACTAAGAAACAAATTTCAATACATGAAGATTATCCAATATATTATAACCTATAAATGTAATTTATATTCCTTTGTTATATCCTTATCTCAATGTTAAAATCACATAAAATAATCTACTGTATCATAGAATTTCCAAAAAAGAATCCCGAACTATCTATATATCAATTCTTCTTATATAATTTTTGATGGAATATATAGAGACCTGAAGCTTGAAGTAGATGGAAATTACATTTATTTTGTGGAATACTTAATACATAACAAAAAACAGACACACAAGGACCGTAATAGTTTAGTGTCTTTGGAAACTTGTAATGTAATCTTCTAATCGTGGTAAAAGATCTTCAACATCTCTCATTAAGATCTTCCACTTTTTGTTTCCATACCCTAAAACATTCATTTAATAATGGGGGAAAATAAAACATAAAAAGGGTGAGCTCTAATGATAAGTAAGGGTAAGCATGGTTAAAATAAAACATACCATATACATTTGAACTTATAAACATGAACATAATGTTTAAACATCAAAATCTTTAGCAACGACATAAAACATGGAAGTACATAAGGCATAATTAATAATGGGACATAAATCATGATAAAATAGCATGGGAACAAAACATGTAATTGTGGCATCCATTAAGCACATGTAATGATTTCCATAGTAGACATGGAATTGCCGCCAAGACCATCTTAGTGGACAATTTCCCTTTCTGAATCGAGTTCAATCCTCGTTCCAGTCCTGTAATACTAAACCAGATTAACATACCATTCCAGCCATGTCTATCTCATGAGATATAAATATTTACCCAATTCATTGGAGCGAGATATAGGTCCTACCCATAACATAATGAAGTCATTCTTACTTGTTTCACAAAATAAACAAAAAACATTCATAATAACCGAACAAATAAAATGGTTTTCATAAACATCATCCCCTCATCACATAATTCATATAAATGAAATGGATTTCATTTTATAATTAAAAAAGTGAAACCATGTAAATCATAGAGACATGAAACATACACATATGAAATAATGTCATCATATATGGAAAATGGTGTTGATAAAACACTTGAAATGAATCCATGAGGAAAATATGGTTTCTTCTTAAAAATCATTTTTTTTCACAAAATGTCATGCAATTTTAAAAGAAAAATGATTTTGTTGAAAATAGTCATGAAATAATTTGGAGTAAGATTCATGAAAATATGGATTTATAAATCCACAAAAATCATTTCATGCCGTATAAGTTAAAAAAACATTCACCGTGTACTTTTGTCGGAAAAGTCAAAAAGTACCTTATATGGTAACCAAAGGAAAGAGTCCATTCATGAAATGTGGTAAAAAGTCAATAAAGGGTAAATATGAATTTAAAATTTCATGGAAGAATATTAAACATTTTATGAAAAAAAATTTAGAATACATGGTCAGGGATGATAAACGTAACCCCAGTAAATACTTACGTATAAGCAATCTCGGATAAAAAATGAGATTGAAAATTTATCCCTTACCTTAGGTCCGATATGCTTTGTACGTATCCGAAACTCCTGTATAATTATTTAAATAATGTCATTGACTTATTACAGAATCATATTCATTGTTATGATATCATATATGTTTCACTTATGTCTTTATATTACCAGTTCTTTTTTAAATTCCATGTTAAAGCAGCGTTTTGGGTAAAATCATTTACTTTATCGTATGTGTTTCGACTTGCCGCTCCTTATATTAATACTTATATCCTGATTTACATAATTATAGAATGTAAAAAATGATTTATATATAATATATATTCATCATATACATATCTATATATTAATGATCGATAAAAGGAATGAAATACACTGTTCATGGAGACGGTAGGTCGTACGTACGCATGAACGCTATTTTTGTTTCCTTATTGAATTGAATGAAACTAAATATATTACATACATATATATATATATATATATACATAAATACAGTAGCATTATTGTTTCATATATTTCATTATTATTCCTTGTATAAACTTTATGATCATTCATGTATGGTAAACATGTAGAATGAATCTTATCGCGTCGTGGAGACGGTAGTCCGTACGTACACACGAACGATGATATCATAACCATAATTATTGAATAGAATTGGAGTGGATGTTATAATATATCAGAATCATTATGATGTTATAATAACCATATATAGTTTTTATTTACACCATTATACCCATCCATGTAAGGTGTTGGTGGAAAAACAGATTTCACCACGGCGTGGAGACGGTATTCCATACGTACGCACGCGTGGTGATTTCGTTTTCCATAGGATGGATAGAAGGTGAAATTGTGTTGTTTCATACATATAATAACATATCAGTATATTATTAATACTTATGTTATTAATTCATAATGAAATAACTAAATAATAAGAAGTAGAAGAATAAATAAAGATGAATGAATCGGTAACAGACATTACCTCTTCTGTGAAGCGCCTATTTGAGACCTCCTCTTAGGGCACTAAATTTGGTCTTTTAAGAAGACCAGAACCTATAGGATGTTTTTATGGAAGTTGAGAAGAGAATTTGGTAGTTTTTGGCCGAGCTTGAAGGCTCAATGTGGTGTGAGGAAGAGAGGGTGGAGGTGCCCTTTTATAAGGGAGGAGAGGGGCACCTTTGGAATAACTAAAAATATTATTTTATTATAAAGTCATATTCGGTTTTTAATAGCTCCAAATTGAGTTATTTCGAAGCTAAGGTGGGTATGGGTCGAAATACTCTAATAAAATAGAATTTATACAAGTTTAGGTTTCTATTTTAACCTTATCATGTAGATTTAACTTTAAGTTAGATAATTTTACTTTTACCGTGTCTTCTTATTTTCTAACACTATAAGGTTAATAAACATACTATGACAAGACAAAAGAACCCCAAGTTGTTTATTATTAATATATATAACCTTATCTAAGTCAGTTTCCCGAACCTTAGATTTTTAAGAATAAAATAACAATTAATAATATAATATTTGTTTTAAAAACTATTTATGTCAATTTTGACACTATTTGGTAATTGTTTTTTGTGAAAATCATAAAATAATGATTAGTTCCCACAAATTAAACTAAATCAATACTAACATGTAATATTAACCTAGAAAATTATTGGAATTCATAAAAAGTCCCAAATTACATTTATTTGGGTATTTATAACATCAATTATGTCAATATTTCATTAATAAGATAATTACTGCATCATCTTTGTGTCAAAAATAAATTAAATTATATAATGTCTAAAAATTATAAATAAAATACCATTATGTATAAAATATTTTTATATTTCTAATTAATATTTATAGTTGAATTTTTCCTATGTATAACCCTATATTAAAAATGATTTACTTATTAAACATTGATTTTAACTATTTTAACCCTTTTAAATAAATTAATATTAAATGTCCTAATCTAATCCAAGTGGGCCTAAATGATCATATTTTATTCCTAAGGTTGTTCTTGGTCGATTTTCTCTTATCTAATAGAATTAGGACATGTGCTGGGGTAATAATAATATCATTTCTACCCTTAATTATCCTATTTACTTTTAACCGTGGTAAATAAAAGTAAAAAGTTACTATTCACCAAAAAATATTTTCATCTCATTGAACCAAATTTTAGTCCTTTATATTAACCGTGTCTCTAGGATTTTCGAAATTCCACTCACAGAAGCGGTAAAATTATGTTTTATGAAAAATTCAGTTCTTTAACTACCACTTAGTGTTTTCACTATTCATCAAAAATGAAAGTTTCCAGAAAAATAACAAAAATTAGGCCTAAGCTATATTTGATATTATGAATTCAAAAATGATAACTATTTTACCAAATTCAAAACATATCAGTTGCATTAATTAATTTAAAAATAAATTCCCGGCATCAAAACAAATAGCGTGTTTATAAGAGATAATAACTATTAAATGATTGACACTTGTTTATGTCTGGTTTAAATGTGAAATTACATCCAATGACCAAAATTATTTTAAATGGTAAAAATATATTCTCAATATACTTTAAAACCACTCAAATTAATAATTTATCACAATTAATTATTTCGATTAAAAAAGTTGTTTTTAATTAAAAATTAGAAATTTTCACTATTCATCAGAATATGAAAGTTATTCTAAAAGTACCAAAATTTCACCCTAAGCTAATTTAGATATTACAAATCCAAAAATGAAGTCCATTTTGAATGATAAATTTTATAAAATTTCAAAGAGTGGGTATTACTATTTATAACGGCCAGATCATAATAATATCTCATTCAGTGAAACTCGGTATTGTGTACTACACACGCTATCAAGGAAGGTCTTTATTGCGTGTAATGCAAGCCAAGTCTGGGATGTGTGTCATGCAAGCTCATTTTTGTGTAGCGTAAAACACAAGACATTAATGAAATTAAAAAAAATATTTTTCATAAAATCTCGGGGTGTTACATTCTACCCCCATTAAAATGAATTTCGCCCTCGAAATTCGTTGGGGTTATAAATGGTTTACTACTTGAATGTTTCTTTAATTGAAACCCACATCATAAAAAGGAATACAAAAACATCATTTTAAAAAACAATGTTAGAAGCATAATGGGTACCCAAATAAATCATCATTAGGTTTCCACATAGGAGAACCTAGGTGAAAATATGTATATGGAGGAGAAATTTGACCATCATGTTCTGATGGATAGTGGTAGAGAACATGGCTATGAAAAATCCATCAATCACAAAGACATATATTTTTGATGATCTAAAGTACCATCTTATTCATCGAATATAAGGGCACTAGGACAACATTTTTGGTTTTCATGATCATTTACCAAAAGTTGATGAAATTGGAATTAGAAGAAATAATTTCGTGATTTTTGTACAGTCTCACTGTTGGCCGTTCTTTGGACAATATCCACTTCATCTCTTAATGAAATGAAGTTGAATTTGTCATTCGTGAAGTGTTAGTTGATCATGCGATAGAATGATGAGTCATTCCATCTTTCACAAACAAAAGGTTAAAAAAGTTATCAAAAATACATAATTTCATCTATAGTGATATTAATCATATATGGTACCTAAAATGTACTTATACTTCATATATCATACTTCTTTATATAATAAAACATTTTTCTACTAAACAGGGACTTCCTGTAGGACAGTGGTAGGTGATAAAGGCCAGTCACACTTCGGTCGTGGGTTCGATTCCCATAGCCTTCTCCGACATGATTGGATGTTGCCCGTCCGGAAGGTTGTCCTTTTTCTAAAAGTAAATTACTATAACATCCCATCAATAATATCGATAAAATTTATATCCTTAAACAATACTAACTTATGTCCAACATAATCCATTCCAATATTTATCTAAAATACTTTGGTCCAAGCTCATAGTATAAAGAAAATGATTACTTGAAATGTCATCAACCAACCATCATTTATCTCCCATATATCTTGTTGGTCACATTCCAATAATGTGAATACCTTAATCATGTATTCTCTTGAAAAATGAATACCCATTAAACCTTAGTGAAAACATGAATGCTGTCAAAAGTTAACTCTTTCCACATACCAAAAATCCAAAAATTCTATAGACTCAAACCATTATATAAACTTCTCCTTATATCAGTCATGAGCTCAGGAATACTATCAAACATTTAAATTTCTCCTTATCCATTCATTATGCGCATATCATCTACTTTCCAAAAATATCTGAATAACCTTTCATGGTTACTGTTACAATTCATCATAAACTTTCAAAACATAAGGAAAGACAACCGTGTAAAAATCCTTAGATGTCTATTTATTCCATAGTACCATGATATTACTTATACAACATTACACTTGATAAACTTGTAATCATTCCTCTACCTTCTTAACCCATTGACTGAGCTTCAATAATTCTTTCATCTCACATATCATTTGTAGTCTCTTTATCATCATCCACATAAATACTACCCATACGACCATACTGATTCTCTTCATGAGACTTTCCCTTAGGGAATTGGTTTGCTTAATGCCAGTATATTCCACATTTAAATCATTTAACCATTATTGATGTCATAGCAATACCATTATCATCATCCATGGTGTTAACTGATCCTTTTCCTTTGCACTTACTTGATTTATGTACTTCTTTTCAACACCCAAAGAATATTCAAGTTCCTTTGAAAAATTCTCCTTTATTCCTCTTCCCACATGATTTACATAGGGTAAATTGAACTTTCTTTCATCTATGATCACCATGAAACTCCATCATTCTCTTATTATCCGAGTCAGGAAACTTTCCAATTTCAGTTTATTGATCATATTATGAGATTGTTGATTTGGAATAACAATGATGTTTGGACTTCCAAATCCCATTTCATATGGTTTCTCATTAAGAATATCATTCCATTGTCCATCATATCCTCTATTATCATGAATCATCTTGTTTCCAGCCATTTTCTAAATCCCAAAATGAATTGTGTGAGAGGAAAAAATCATAATAAAGGGGGAGTGATTTCAATATCTACCATCTTAGGTTTAATCTAATATCGTTACCATAATTCTAGGACTATAACCTATACTTATACTTAATCATAGGGACATCCCAAGACATACCTAAGAAATATTTCTAGGGATCTCAGTAATGTTCTTGCATCCTAGTTTCTAAAGGTTGACTAAACCTTTCCTCTGATACCAACTGTAGAGACCCGAAGCATGACATACATGGACATTACATTACTTTTTTAGACTACTTAATACATAACAAAAACAGAAAGACAATGACCATAGTAGTTTACTGCCTTTGGAAACTTGGAACGCAATCATCTAATCGTGGTGAAAGAACTTCAACATCTCCCATAAAGATCTTCCACTTTTTGTTTCCTTACCCTAAACCTTTCTTTTAATCCTGGGGGAAAATAAAACATAAAAAGGGTGAGCTCAAATGCTCACTAAAGGTAAGCATGGATAAAATAAAACAAACCATATACATTTGAACTTAAAAACATTAACATAATGTTTAAAAATCAAAATCTTGAGAAACGACATAAAACATGGAAGTACATAAGGCATAAATCACAATGGAACATAAATCATGATAAAATAGCATGGGAATAAAACATGTAATTGTTGCATCCATTAAGCACATGTAATTATTTCCATAGTATCCAAGGAATTGCGGCCAAGACCATCTTAGTGGACAAATTCCCTTTCTGAATCGAGTTCACTCCTTGGTCTAGTCCTGTAATACTGAACCAGTTTAACTTACCATTCCAGCCTTGTCTATCTCATGAGATATAAATCTTTACCCAATGCATTGGAGGGAGATATAGTTCTTTCCCATCTCATAATGAAATCATTCTTACTTGTTCCACAAAATAAACACACATCTTTCATAAAAACCCCACAAATAAAATGGGTTTCATAAACATCATCCCATCATCACATAATTCATTTAAAAGAAATGGATATCATTTAACAATAAAAAAAGTGAAACCATGTAAATAATAGAGACATGAAACATACACATATGAAATAATCTCATCTTATATAGAAAAGGGGTTTGATAAAACACTTAAAATTAATTATTGAGGAAAATATCTTTTCTTCTTAAAAATCATTTTCTTTTAAAAAAATGTCATGAAATTTTAAAAGAAAAGGATTTTGTTGAAAATAGTCATGAAATATTTTTGAGTAAGTGTCATGAAAATAAGGATTTATAAAACCGCAAAAATCATTTCATTCCGTATAAGTTAAAAAATCATTCACCACGTACTTTTGTTGGAAAAGTCAAAAAGTACCTTATATGGTAACCAAAGGAAAGAGTCCACTCATACAATGTGGTAAAAAGTCAAAAAAGGGTAAAAATGGCTTTAAACATTCAGGGAATTATAGTAAACATTTTATTAATACATTTTTAGAAAACATGGTCATGGATGATAAACGTAGCCCTAGTAAATACTCACGTATACGCAATCTCGGTTAAAAAAATGAGATTGAAAATTTATCCCTTACCGTAGGTTCGATATGCTTCGTACGTATCCGAAAATCCTGTATAATTATTGAAATAATGTCATTGACTTATTACAGAATCATATTCATTGTTATGATATCATATATGTTTCACTTAGGACTTTATATTACCCGTTCTTTTGTAAATTCCATGTTAAAGTAGCGTTTTTGGTAAAATCATTTAATTTATCGTATGTGTTTCGACTTGTCATTCTTGATATTAATACTTATATCCTAATTTACATAATTATATAATTTAAAACATGATTTATATATAATATATATTCAGCATATACATATATATATATATATATTATAGATCGATAAAAGGAATGAAATACACCGTTCGTGAAGACGGTAGGCCGTACGTATGCATGAACGCTATTTTCGTTTCCTTATTGAATTGAATGAAACTAAATAGATGACATACATATATAAATACATAAAAAAAGTAGCATTATTATTTCATATATTTAATTATTATTAATTATATAAACTTTATGATCATTCATTTATGGTTAACATGGAGACTGAATCTCATCGCGTCGTGGAGACGGTAGTCCATACGTACGCACGAGCGATGATATCATTCCCATAATTATTGAATAAAATTGGAGTGGAAGGTATAATATATCAGAATCATTATTATGTTATAATAACCTTATATAGTTATTGTTTACACCATTATACCCATCCATGTAAGTTGTTGGTGGAAAACAGATTTCACCATGGCGTGGAGACGGTATTTCGTACGTACGCACGCGTGGTGATTTCGTTTTATGTAGGATGGATAGATGGTGAAATAGGGTTGTTTCATACTTATAATAACATATATGTATATGAGTTATAATGATGGTATTACATCATAATTAAACAACTAAATAAGAAGAAGTGGAAGAAGAAATAAAGTTGAAAGAATCGGTAACGGACATTACCTCTTCTTTGAAGCGCCTCTTTGAGACCTCCTCTTAGGGCACTAAAATTGGTCTTTAAAGAAGAACAGAACCTCTAGGATGTTTCTATGGAAGTGTAGAATAGAATTTTTCAGGGGTTTTCCCAGCATGGAGGCTCAAAGTTGTGTGAGGAAGAGAGGGATGAGGTTCCCTTTTATAAGGGAGGAGAGGGGTACCATTGGAATAACTAAAAATATTATTTTATTATAAAGGCATATTCGGTTTTTAATAGCTCCAAAGTGAGTTATTTACAATATAAGGTTAGTATTGGTCGAAATACTCTAATAAAATATACTTTATACAAGTTTAGGTTTCTATATTAACCTTATCATTTAGATTTAACTTTAAGTTAGATAATTTAACTTTTACCGTGTCTTCTTGTTTTCTTACACTATAAGTTTAATAAAAATACAATAACAAGCCCAAAGAACCCCAAGTTGATTATTATTAATATATATAACCTTATCTAGGTCATTTGGAAGGACCATATATTTTTTGGAATAAAATAACAATTAATAATATAATATTTTTTTAAAAAACTATTTTATGTTAAATTTGACACTATTTGGTAATTGATTTTTGTAAAAATCATAGAAGAATTATTAGTTCAAAAAAGGTTACCTAAATCAATAATAACATGTCATATTAACCTATAAAATTAGGGGAAATCATTAAAAGTCCCAAATTACATTTATTTGGGAATTTATAACATCAATTATGTCAATATTTCATTAATAATATAATTACTGCATCATCTTTTTGTCATAAATAAATTAAAATATTTAATGTCTAAAAATTATAAATAAAATAAAGTTATGTAAGGAATATTTTTTTCTTTATAATTAATATTTATAGTCAAATTTATCTTATGTATAACCCTATATTAAAAATTATTTACTTATTAAACATTGATTTTAACAATTTTAACCCTTATTTAAATAAATTAATATTAAATGCCCTAATCTTATCCAAGTGGGCCTAAATGATCATATTTTATTCCTAAGGTTGTTTTTGGTCGAATTACTTTTATAAAGTATAATTAGGACATGTGTTATGGTAATAATAAAATCATTTTTTCCCTTAGTTATGCTATATATTTTTAACCGTGGTAAATAAAAGTAAAAAGTTACTAATCACCAAAAAAAATATTTTCATCTCATTGAACCACATTTTAGTCCTTGATATTAACCATGTCTCTAGGATTTTAGAAATTACACTCACATAAGTGGTAAAATTATGTTTTATGAAAAATTCAGTTTTTTAACTAACACTTAGTGGTTTCACTATTCATCAAAAAATGAAAGTTTCCAGAAAAATACAAAAAATTAGGCCTACGCTATATTTGATATTATGAATTAAAAAATGATGTATGTTTTACCAAATTCAAAACAGATTAGTTGCATTAATTAATTTAAAAATTAATTTCTGTCGTCAAAACAAATAGCGCGTTTTTAAGAGATAATAACTATCAAAAGATTGACACTTGTTTATGTCTTGTTTAAATGTGAAATTACATCCAATTACCAATATTGTATTAAATGGTAAAAATATATTATCAGTATACTTTAAAACCAATCAAATTAATAATTTATCACTATTAATTATTTCTATTAAAAAAGTTGTTGTTAATTAATATTTAGTAATTTTCACTATTAATCAGAATATGAATGTTATTTGAAAATTACCAAAATTTCACCCTAATCTAATTTCAATATTCCAAATCCTAAAATGAAGTCCATCTTGAATGATAAAATTTATAAAATTTCAAAATGTGGGTATTACTATTCATAACGGCTTGTTCCGAATAATATTATAGTAATATCTCGTTTAGTGAAACTCGGTATTGCATACTACACACGCTATCGAGGAAGGTCTTTATTGCTTGTAATGAAAGCCAAGTCAGGGATGCGTGTCATGCAAGCTCCTTTTGGTGTAGCGTACAACACAAGACATTAATTAAATTAAAAAGAATATTTTTCATACAATATATTGGTGTTACAGAATATATAGAAGTGACAATTATATCATATCTAGTCATCCCTATAGAAACAATTATTTAATGTTGATCATGGAAACAATAGTTTAGATATATAAAATCATTCTTCATAACCCATAGGGATTCTATAAAATTTTCATTATTGTGATGCAAAATAAAGGAATATCTAATGTAAGGTCACTCTAAATACCTAAAATCATCAAAGGTCAATCAAGATTTTTTTAATAAAAACCCATTGGTTTTTCTATCATAACTAAATTCTTATGTACTTTTTACCATGGTATAGTTCCCAAAACCATGGATATTCAAAAATAAAATCATAATTAATTAAGATACATGAGACTTTTTAATGGACCTTTCTACTATGGATTATTACATTTTGTTGCATTTCTTTTTTTTTATTTTAAGCTTCATTCTCTTTCCTACAATAGGTGCAGTATGCCTGAGTGTAGATGGCTCATATTTTAAAAAATATGCTGTATTATTAGAAGTAAAAGACATAATCGGTATGATACATTGAAAATGAGTAGTTTCCATATTTTAGGTTTCTTCACTATCATCATATATAAAAATAAATTTACTAAGGTGAATTTATTCAATTATTGAATAATATCGAGAGAGACTTGGACGAGAGTGAATTTTCTTTCTACTTTAGATGTTGGGAGCTAGGAGAAGGGGCCTTCTCCAGTCATAAAACTCTATTCATACATCCCACAAAAAATATGACCAATACATATGTCATAGCTAGATTAATCCAAAACGCTATTAGACTACTCAAATGGAACATGCTAATCTATAGTGGGTTTAGTGTCCTCTTGACTAGCACTATAATGATCAACAAAGAATATGTGGAAGCCATTATAAAGGTCCCATGATCCCCTTGAATAGGTTTCAAAACATAATGAGTAATATCAATCTCATATCTCTTAATATTAGATATTGGGTAGACTGAGTTACCCAATTAGATACATAATAGGCCTTTACATGATATAACAGAAACATGTTCCCTAATGACAGAACTAGATTGTTGATCATCCAATAGGGGGATAGAAGATTCCACCTTATTTTCATTCATCAAAGTACCATCTTACCCATATTTTTCAGTGGAATTACAATAATTAAAAACTGAGGGTAATACATGTTGGACTAGATCAACACTCTCTCATGTTGTATAGAGTTCGGATAGAGGAAATGCATTATCAATATCCTCCAAAATAGAGTTTTTATACTAGTATAATGTTTGGGGATGGATGATTATCCTTCTTGTTATCCATCGCAATATAGTCATTCAATGATAGTTCAATTTAATTTTCCACATTATTATTATCCTTTTATTAAGTATTATCAATAGGTACACCATTTGATAATCAGGATCAGGTGCTGTTATCCATTTTCTACTTATACAACTACTATAAACAACATAACATCCAATGATTTTGAAAATATTTTTATAGTTAATTATTATTTTCCATATATGTTTCTCACATAACCCTATAAATCTATATATATATATAAATATATAAATAAACTAATTCTAACATTCATTTCAAATATAATAACAATTTGTCTTTCGCTACATGCAATACCAACTGGGCTTGCA
Source organism: Viscum album (assembly GCA_963277665.1). NCBI lineage: Eukaryota > Viridiplantae > Streptophyta > Magnoliopsida > Santalales > Viscaceae > Viscum > Viscum album. The sequence continues at coordinate 493,453,231 of OY728151.1, read as the reverse complement.
CTACAAGCAACACAAAAAAAGAGTACGATGAACTGAAACATGAGTTTTTATGAAAAATATTTATTTTTATAAAATTTATTAAATGAGATATTATAACCTAACCATTATAAATAGTTATAGTAAAAGTAATAAATAATTCCAAATATTACTTTTAATTGTTTTATAAAAATAAATCATATTGATAATGAAAGAAAATATTTCTAGTAAAGTCCTTTTTTGTAAAAAATACCATTATATCAAGAAAAATAAATGTGAAATTGATGATCCCATAAAGGGCATGAAAACATTATGGTTTCCCCTCGTCGTCGCTGGATCCTTCCATAATTCCTCCTCAGCTCAGCGCCCCTCCTCGCTCTTGGAGAGCCGTGATGTTGGATTCATGCAATGATTGTGTCATGTGGATTCATGGACTCAATCATATCCGTTGTTTACATTGATGTTGGCCTTCATGTCACTCAAATGTTTTTCATTGGATATGACTTCCATAGTGGCCCAGTGTTGGCCCAACCACATAGATCCAGCTTCTATGGATGGAGGGTACTGATTCGTCTCTAGATGTGTGTTGGGAGGTGTCGAGGTCTTTGCGGGAAACCTAGTCTGCAATGATGGGGTTAGGGTTTTGATTGTGACGATGTTTTTCTATAGGTTCTATATTGATGGTCTTTGTTTCTTCCTTTTTTATTCTAAATCTGGTTTTAGTCTACTTAATTCCTAGATCTAGGGATGGGTTTTCTCATAAGGTTAATTTGGAGGCAGTTTTGATTTGACTCGTAGCTGGTTTTTATTGAGGATGGATTTTTTTTCAACCCTGTGAAAATGATTTAGATGCGGACACATAGCAGGTAGCTTCCATTGTTCACTACTTTTCGGATTTGTATGATTGAGAGGGTACCACCAAGCCATCTGTACTAGGCCCGTGTATCTTTGCACGAGACAGTTCGTTGATTAGCCATGCATTGGTGGAGGCTTTCCATAATGATTTTGATGATGGGAAGGGAAATTTATAGTAGTATTGTTTTGGTACTGTGATATTTATATGTTTCCATTTCGTTGATGTCATGCGAGGTTTCCCACTTTTCCATAAAAGGGGGTTTATCCAAAAAATAAATAAAAATTGAGGCCTTTGGGCCATTCAGTCAATTTGAAAATAACTGGATATAATAATCATTTTTTAGAAATATAATTAAATATAATTTGATAAAATAATCATTCATTTAAAATTCATAATATCAAAATAAACCACAGTTGAACATTCAGGATTTTTAAGAGAAATTTTATTTTTTGAGGAGTAGTAAAAATACCACTTTTTTGTTAATAGAATCAATTTTTTAAATATTTATTAATTCCTAATGATATTATAAATATTTTTTAAGGTCACATTATAAAATTATTAAATCTATTAATACAATGTATTTCATTAGAATCAATTTCACATTGAAACTGAATATAAAATCTTAATAATCTTTTGAACATTTTCCATCTTTAAAAACCAATTATTTCATCTTGTCTGTGGGATTAACGGTAATATTATTATATCAAGTTCTGTGATTCGAATTTCAAAAATATCAGATAAAATATTTTATTTAGTATAATATTTACTGTCTACAATGACCATGTTAATATTTTTACCATAATTGTTAGTAAATGTGATTAAAATTAATCACTATAGTTAAAGTGAAATAATGATTAATTAGTGACTAACCTGTAAAATTAATGCCCCAGATGACCGATAAACATGTCCAATGCCCATTTTCTATCCATATTTCAGCCATAAATTATTCATTAATGAGTTTTTTTAGTTAGGTAATACTTTTTAATGGTAATAACTTGTTTAAAACTAATATTTTTAAAACAAATTCCACGTGAGTCATTTTCATTCCCTAAAATGGACACCAACTCTATCCATTCCTCACACCTATTAAAACATATATTTTCATCCCATATAGGCACATTTATTCTACCAAAAATACTATATTCAACCTTAATAATTCCCTGTGTAAAAAAATCATCTCAAGGAATATTTTTTTCAACAATCAAATGGAGTTACTCGATTAAAAGGTAATGTCTTCTCTAATGCCCCTTTCCATTATTTTCCTTTATCACCCATTATACATCCTTAATTACATAAATGTGTGAATAAAAAAGTATCATACATATTATATGATGTTTTTATACGATTATTATTAAATAAACATACACACACCTATATATAATGGATGTTGAACACACTGTTTCTGTGTACGACGAACTAATTCCTCTCGAAACGATGAGTGTTCGTTTCTCTATTACCAAAAATCATGGTGCTCATTATGATTAAACTTATATTTATATATTTCATACATTATATTTAATAGGTATTTATTATTATGTATCCCTTATATAACACACATATGTTTACCTTTCATTTGGGTTAATATGATAATCTCGTTTGCGGATGTGTGGACTAATGCCCCATTAATGCGATGTGATTCATTCATACACCTCATAGAATGTATTAAGGATGATTTTAATGAAAATATAAGATATATATTATATATTAATGATACTATAGTAATTATTTTTTATATATTCATATATATACATAATTCATTTACATACATTCTTTAATTACGATATTAAAAACATTAAACAACATTCATGGGTACATACGACTTACCATCTCCATGAATGGTGTATTCCATTACGTACACCATTATGATATATATTATTATAACAAAATTATAATGTATATAATGGATATTTATATTATGTGACACATTATAGTATCATGATATAAGTTTAAAGACAAATGATGTAACAAATTAAGATACATACAAACAATAAAGTAAATTTTACTCAAAGTGAAACATTAACATACAATAATTAACAAGAAAGTAATATAAGGTCATAATGAAACAATATATTTTAATAGATATAATAATATAATTCTATAAAATATTTAAAATAAACTGTTATTTATTATAAAATAATCTTGTATGTGTATAGGGAGAGACACGACACAAGTTAAGGGTATTTCATCTCACTTTTAATTATTATGACATACATGAAATGTTCGCGATTGATTCCTTTTGTGTCATGCATGTACAAACCATGATTTTTTTCTATGTATGTTGTACATAATTTTATTGTTTTTCAAATGCCCATTCTATAATCCTTTTCTCATGGGGATTATGTTTCAATTGTCAAGAAATCAATAAAAATATTTTTTCTCAATTTTCATTCATTAAGACTCATGTTTTGTTATGCACCTAAACACTTTTTCGAGGTGATTATACTTGAATTTTACATTCCATTTCATGAATCTAAATATTTTCAAGATTTTATATACTTAATGATATTTCATTTCATTACCTGGAGAGTATAATCCCAAGATACCATGTTAAAAGAGTTTACCAAGAGAATCTCATTGGTTTTTGAGATTGATTAGGTTTATTTGTACATTGATTAAATAATATAATCCATCTCTCCAAAATATTCATGAGTTTAATTATCTTCTATTATTTCATTATATAGTCATGTATTGGTAGATTTTTATACTCTTTTCTACATAAGATAGTTATGAATGTTTTTTAAGAAATTCCGTTGTTACCCCCTCTTCAGTCGAAAATCTATGATTTCTAAAAATAGTTTCCATGAAAATTCTACCATTCCCCTATTTTATTTATTGATATTTTTAAACATTTTTATTTTCCAAATATCATCAATGGAATCTTATTTTTAGTTTCCAAATAATGAACTATTATATCCTTTTTACCGGGAAAAATTAATGTTCTTTTGTCATCATACGACATGTACAGATTTACCAATTATCATTTCTTCAAATCCCTCATTTCATTTTTAACTGATTATTCATTATGAAATTTTTTTAGAGGATATTTAAAAAATAATAATTCAACAATTTTCATGTTTTATTTAAATGTTTTCAAGGTGTTTTCAATGAAATGTTTTTCAAAACATTTTCATACTTCTATTATATGTTTTCAATAAAAATGATTTTCAAAACATTTTCCTACATTTATTATATGTTTTAATATTTATTTTCAAATAAATTGTATTAAAAAAATTTCAATATATCTATAATATATTTCATGTGTTTTCATTGAAAATGGTTTTATAAATTTTTTGTTTTTTATTTTAAATGTATTTATGGAAAAAGTATTTTCAAAATAATTTCATGGATTCCTTATATGTTTTCAAGGTATTTACAATATAAATGATTTTCAAATGATTTTATTTATTATAAATCCATTTTCATACATGAAATGATATTTTCCCCAAGAAACACTTTTAGTGAATATTTTAAAATTATTTTCCTTCTAAGACAAATTCCATTGATGTTACTAATGCATTTATAGGAACCGATATTAATGGTCTATTTGTATCTATTCAAGGAATGAGTTATGATTAAATATATGTTCTTTCCAAAACCCATTTCTTTTTTCTTTTGTAATATGTTAATGAAACACATTTCTCACTCCTGGGTAATATGTTTATGAAATACATTTCTTTGTCTTTGGTTATTTGATTTCAGAACAAGATTCTCTACATTGATTATGTCTATGATGAAATGATTATGAAACGTGCCACTTGCCATAGGTTATGGTATGTTTACATGTGTATGATAAGCATTTCATTTAATGGGTTAGGATATGTTCATTTATTATCTTGTGGCACCTGTATGTATCATTTAATTATGTGAGGGTGGGAAATATATATCCTTCTAATGAAATTTTAAATGTTTTATATATAATGAGATAAACTAATATGACCTTTGGAGTTATCCTTGACTACCATGATGAACATGAGGGTGAGCCATGACTACTAAGACAGTATGCGTAGTGATCACATGATACTATGATATCCATGGGAGTAATCCATGACTATTATTATCGTATAGGGAGTGAACTCATAGTACTAAGTCGGTCTTGGAAATGATTCCTTGGATATTAAAGAAATCATTATATTATTACGTTTTTCCCTGATTCCATGTCTTATTTCAATCTTATTAAATACTGGAATATGCTCTTAATTTGATATGATTTGTGTATTATGAATGGTAAATATTTGTTTTGTGAATTCAGTTTTGATAATTTATTTTTAGGGTATGAATTTTTATTTTTAGGATCATGTTCTTATACCCTTATACTCATGTTTATGCATACATTCCACCGTTATTTACCCTTACTGAGCATTTGATATCACCCCTTTTATGTTTCCTCTCTAGTGATTTATGATGATATATACAATGTTTGATATGTCTATTAATGGTACAAGACATGAAGAACCTAGATGGAGATTATGTAGCTCATATATAATACAGTTTTTATGTTTACATGTTTCCAAAGGCTCTATACCAACTATAGTCATTGGGAGTCTTTTTGTATAATGTTTATGTATTCTAAAAAGGTTATTAAGGTTAATGTTTGTAATGTGAGGGTCTTTATAGTTGGTATCATAGAAAATTTGTTGATAACATTTGGAAACTAGTGTTAGACATCTATAGTGAGATCCCTAGTTATATTTCTATGTATGTGTCTCCAGATGTCACTAAGGATATATATAAGTATGGGTTTACAGTAAGTAAAAAAGAAGTGGAATTTTTTTAAAGGATAGAGTGTGTGGTTTACAAGAAATACATACCTATATGGATACTACAAGTGCATGTGGATTTTTCAATGATGTACCAAATGTAACATCTACGACATGATGTTTGGGTCTTGACTGGAGGTAATCTAGTACATAATGACTGGCCTTTCTGCACACCTAGTTGTACACTCTTAGGGGATATTATTTGAGAATTATAAAACACTTCCTGAACCATCATTAAGGATTTATATATACGTTATCGAGGAATAACCTAGGATAAATAAAATGTGTCATATATTAAGGAAGGGGTCAGGATATAGATATTCTACAAGTAATTATTTTCAAGACTTTATGGTTTTTTCATATGACAAGTAATGTTGACATGATGCTTCTGGTTTTAGTCAATGGCAGGAACTAGAAGGAACCTTATTATTGTTGAATGTTGTGGAATATTATTTGATCAGATGTCAAGTGGTATGATAACTAGATTGAAATATTTCATGACCATTCATTAATAATTTTCACAGAACATTATGAATAATGTTTACTTTAACCAACTCTCAAACTCCCCAAATAAGTGAAAGAAGGAGTTCACGGATATTTTGGGCTATGAATACTATGGAGGAAATATAATTATGTTTCCTTTATATCAAGAATGTGTAGTGAATCACCTCTTTTAATGTCTTTGAAGAACAATATCATGTTTTGACTATGGAAAATAGGGACACAAAGCAATTAACTACAAGGAAAAAAATGAAGAGTTTCGTTAACAAAATGGATATTAAATTTGGATTCACTATATAATCATCAAATATTATGTGATTTAAATGTTGATAAAATGGTCATTATACAATTCAATGTTCCAAGAAGAATGTTCCTAAAGTGAATCACTATGGTGGGTCGAGTAATGGTTATATTGTAGGTGAAGACGAGACTATAGATGAAATCTGATAGGAATGATGTATTATTGTTAATGGATTAAGGATGAAGTAATAGAGATGTTTATGTATATTGATTGAAAAGTTATGAATAATGAAATATTAATGTATTGTTATACATAGGTTTTCTATTAATTATTTTATTGTATATGTTGGACTAGTGAAGTGATTTAACGAAAATATGATATGTGCATTAACAGAAGGTAACCCTTAACATGTTTATTTTGTTTTGATAATGTTGTATTGGAAAATATATTTGGAATATGAATATGAAAATTTGAATGTATTTATTACCTTATAACTAATTAAAGAATTTTTTAGGGGTGTTTTATTATATACAATAGTTTGGTATTTATGGAGTAAATCTAATATACGTTTTAATGAGAAAGAATTCATATTTTCCAAAAGGATTTACTGTAATTCAAGTTGATACAATGTTTCAAAATATTATATGATGATGGCGATCACATGTTTGGAATGTTACAACCATGGGATAATTGTTTTTATGTAAGGAAACAAATGATAATCTAACTTGGTGTCTCTCTTTCTTTCATTTTTTACATTCACCTTTGAGAATGGTTATAATCATAACCATTACTGAAAAGTTTATGTCAATCTTTCGAGGACATATTTTTTCATAGAGTCTCTATTGAGAACCTAGGATAAAGCGATAATAAGTGATTTACTATATTTCAAGGATTTCTTTCAAATATTTCAGATTAGATAGATTTTAAAAAAGGACATCATGTATATTCAGTGACAACCAATCAAGTCTAGTAAGGCTATGAGTCTTGACCCCATTACCAAAGGAATATAATTATTTCAGGCCTACCACTGGACTATGTGTTATCTTGGTTAATGTACTTTTATTTATAATGAATAATTTTTATGATGAACATTTAGTTATACTTTTTATTTTTATAGATTATTGAATGTGTTTTAGAGACAAATAATTATATATTTTATTAATTATGGTCCTTATGATCGGTTAAAAGCATATTTTATTGAATTATTTGTCAACATTGATTTCTGGATATTTATTCCCTTAGGAAATGTATGTAATAGAAATTATTCAAATAAAAACCCAAATATGAAATTTTTCTTACAGAAATTTGTCAAGAAATACTCCTTCTTATAAAAGTGATAAATTTTTTTCCCAATAACTAAATCATTACTAAGCTAATGGCCTTTTAAATGATCAATGATTTATAAATTTTAGGACCTATAAATTCATTTGATCATTAATGTTTTTGTTATTTATTACCTCCATCATGCCCTATAAATATTTATTCTTGTCCTCCATGTCTAATTTTCACAACCAACATATGTTATCTTATGTCAAAACACAATTATATTTTTCTTTTGGTAACATTTATGGATCCAATATTTACTTTTAAGGGAATTTTTAGTATCCATTTTCACGATTTTGGTTTCATTCAATGAAACAATATTGTATTAATCCTTTGATAACCAGATGAATTTTTATGGGGTAAATGATTTGAAGGGGTTATTATGTAACAACCAGAGATTTGAATAATTGTTTAAGAATGAAATTAACTTTTCAATATATTTTTCACATGAAATTTGAAATATATATTTATATAAATATAAAAATTTAAACACAATGTAAAACATTAAAATCGCTTGTAATACCAAAATCGCTTATGCTAAACTCAATACCCACTTTGTGGTCACTATAAGAAACAGAAACATTGTGTATGATGCACACAACACTGAGTTTATATGGGACACACACACAAAAATATATATATATATATATATATATAATTAAATGATATAAATATAACAAAATCATTTAAAATATTTATAGTAATATTTATAAATACATTTCAAATATTTCTTATAATTTATTTATATAAATAAAACATATTTATAATTAATTAAAAGTTTTTTGGTAATGTCGACTTATGTTAATAATATCATTCTCTCAAATAAACCACTTCTATTAATGAGAGTATTTATAGTAAAATTTACAAATTTATCTGATAAAGTATTTTTTTGAAATAATTATTCTGAAATTATACAAGATAAATCAATTGGAATTTTTCACAGAAATTCCATTTTTTAGGAATAGTAAAAAATACAGCTTTTCTGTTAAATGATTATTTTTTGTATAATTATTTATTAATGATAATTTATATAATAAATATGTATTAGGAATATATTATATATTTTTTAAATATGTCCAGACAATTTAATTCATTATAATCAATTCATTTTTGAAACATAACATTAAATCCTAACAAATGTTTGAACATTTTCCATCATTAAAACTCTATTATTTCGTCCATCCTATAAGATTTTCACAAATATTAAATATGTATCATCTATGATATTAATTTCAAAAATCAAACTTAATACATTTTATTATATATTATATTTATAGTTGAATGTCCCCAAGTTATTTTTTGACTAAATTGATTAGTAAAAGTGATTAAAATTAATCACTGTAGTTATGGCGAAACTAGTCTTCTTTAGAGACTAATCCTTAAAACTAAGGCAAAAAATTACGTAAAGACTTTTTAAAAACCAATTGGATATCCATGGTTCATATATACACAGTTAATTTTACAGTTCAGTTGGTTCGGTATGTCTTTTGATAGGTAAGAACATGTGCACAATTAATATGTTTTCAAAAATTCCATGTGAGCCATTTTCCTTCCCTATAAAATTCCACCACCTTTACACATTCCTCACTTATCTAAAGCCATTATGTTAGTCCAAAATCTAAACAATTATTCTCCCAAAAATACTCCCTTCATCTTTGAATCCTCCATTTGGGCATAATTCTTTTCAAGGAATCTTTTTTGCATAAACAAAACGTAGTAAACATATTAAAAGGTAATGTCTTATCCCAAGTTCCTTAACATTATTTATTTATTCAAACCTCCTCTCACGTTATTCCATTATTTTATGAAAAAAAAACAATATATTTTATATTCAAGTATTTTTTATAAAATTTGTGTTTCCTTCAATTGAAAACACCTCCATCTAATGGATGTGGAACATACAGTTTCAGTGTATGACAAACTACTTCCTCACATAACGACGCCTGTTGATTTATCCTTTACCACCCACAATTGGGGCCATTATGATGTAAAATATACTTTTATACATCATATATTATATATATAATTTATTTATTGATTTTATTCCTTTTTAAAACACACAATTTTTTACCATCCAGTTTTTGTTAATACGATAATCTTGTTTGAGTAAATGCGGACTACCACCCCCTCAAAGCATTGTGATTCGTTCACACAACACATAGAATGTATTAAGGAATCATTTAATGAACTTATATAATATATGTGATATAATTATTATAATTGAATATACATATATAATCTTATGTATACATATTCTATTAACATACTTTCTCTTAGTATGGTAGTATTAACAGAAAATGGCATTTATGCATATGTACGACTTACTGTCTCCATGAATGGTGTATTTAATTGTGTAATTAATTATGATATATTTTATAATAATATAAATAAACTGGATATACATGATATTAATATTTTTTTATAAATTCTTGAATCATTATATAATTATAAGAACAAAAAAATGTATAAAATTAAGACACATGCCAAAAACAAAGTAAAGGTAAACCGAAGTGAAAGCCTTACGTACGATTGTTTATAAGTGAGTAATATAAAATAATAATAAAATAATATATGTTAATATTTTAAAGAATATTATTCTTTAAAATATGTATAATAAATAAATATTAATTTTATATTAATATTGTATGAGCACTGAGAGATTCAAGACACAAGGTAATGGGATTTATTCTCACTTTTAATTTATGTGAGATACAAGATATGTTTGCCATTATTCCATTTAATGTGGTGTATATACATACTATGATTTTATTATACAAATATTGTAAATATATTTTTTGTATTTAAATCCCTGTATTATTTTACTTGTTTCATGGGGTTTATGTGTCAAATGATACTAATTCTATAAAAATGTTTTTCATCAATTTTTCTTCTTTGAGACTCATGAATTATTATGCACCTAAAGTCTTTTTTGTGGTTTATATACATCCATTTTACATTCCAAATCATGAATCTAAATAATTTTTTGATCTTATTTTCTTTATGTAATTTTCTTTTCCTTATATGAATAGCATGATCCCAAGATACAATGTTATAAGAGTTAATAGATACAACATCATTTCTTTTTGAGATAAATTATTTTATTCTTCCATTTATAAAATAATATGATCCATATATCAATAATATTCATTAGTTTAATTTTACTGGATTGTTTCATGATTTAATCATGTATTCGTACACATTTATAAATATTGATACATAATATAGTTAATATTTTTTTTGGAATGAAAATCATTACGATATCGTTGGTCCGAAATTTATGTTTTCTAAAACAAATTCCTAGAATATTATAGCACTCCCCTATAATATATATAATAAATTTTCCTATTTATTCCATACACCAATATATTCAAGGGAATAATTATGCATATCTCTAAACGATGATCTTTTGTATCATTTTTATAATTCAAAAAGAATTTTATTTTGACTTCATACGACATGTACATAATTACATTCTATCAATTAATTGAAGATATTTTTTCATTTATGAAAGGTTGATCATTAATAAAATGTTTTTAGAAATATTTTAAAAAGTCATATTTTATTATTTTTAATGTTTTTTTAATGGAATGGGTTTCAAAAACATTCCAATCATATTTTATAAATTTTCACGAAAAATAATTTTTGATATAATTTTCAAGCATTCATTATTACATTTCACTTTATTTTAAATTTTTTTTTTCAAAACAGTTTCATGATTTAATTAAATCATTTCATGTTGATTAAAAAATGTTTTTATAATTTTCGGAAGATTATTTGAAATTTTTTAAGGAAAAACGATTTTCAATATGATTTCATTCCTTATTTATACATTAAATGGTATTTTCTAAAAAAACTATTTTCAAATGGTTTTATGTGTTGAAAATCATTTTTCGGATTAGAAAAGATATCTTCCTCAATAATATTTTAAATAGTATATTTCAAAATTATTTTCCATCTAAGATGAAATATATTGATTTTACTCATGCCATTCTATTATATGTTGTAATGTTTCAATTCATATCCTTTCTATTAATTTGTTACGATTAATACCATGGACTTTATATAACCCATTTCCCCTTCATTCGTATTTTTTTTTGAATCCAATTTCTCCTTGATGTGTAATATGTTTATGAAACCTATTTATTTTCCCATGAGTTATATGTGTTTGAAATAAACTTCTTTTCACTAGTAATGTTTATGATTAATTGATTATGAAACATATATGTTTCCATAAGTTATGATATGTTTAAATGTTTATGATAAAAATTTCATGGGATATGATATGTTAATTTATGATCATGTGGAATAAGTATTTATAATTTCATTTTGTGACTGGTGCGATCCATAAGTCCCTCCAATGTGTTGATTAATTTTTTTATATATATCATGAGATAAACTATGATGGTCTTGGGTGTGAACCATGACTAATATGATGGATATGGGAGTGAACCATATCTATTGAGATGGAATGAGGAGTAAACTCATGATACAATAATGGAAATGGGAGTAATCCATGATTACTATGATGGTATGTGGAGTGAACCCATAATACTAAAATTTTATTGGTAGTGATGACTTGAATACCATCGAAATGATTATATGATTATGTATTTTTCTGAATTCCATGCCTTTTTCAAATCTTATCCATTCATGTTATATAGAATTTTTTCATATCAGTGATGTCATATAAACTGAAAATAATTATTCCATGATTTTAGTAATGATATTTGATTAAATGGGAATGATATATTGCTTATATGATCACGATATCATAACTTATAATCAAGATTATACTTACATGTATCCCTTTTGTACCCTTAATGAGCATTTGATATACCCGTTTTTATGTTTGCCTTCCCTGAGGTTATGATGAAATGTAATATTAATGATATTTCTAACAAGGTTGATAGATAAGAATAACCATATAGGAGATGGAATTTCTCACATATGTATTAGTGGTTAGGTTTCCATGATTCCAAAGGAACTATACCAACTATGGTATTTATGGAATCTATTTGTATAAATATTATGTATTCCATAAAATCATTGTAAAGTAAATGTATGTAATGTGATTATAACTATGATCAGTACCTTTAGGCTTATACAGGTTGTAAAATCTATTTCTATTGCATTCAAGGTGTAAATTTCCAATGAAGTTAAACATGAAAACGAACTTAGTTTTATTCTAATATTGAATCTCTAAATTGATGTTTTTAAATTGTGTTGTTAGAACAACCTCTTCAACCAACATTGAAGCCATTGAAAATTTCACTAGGATCCTATAATAATGAATAAATAATAGATTATCTATGTTTCTATACATTCAAATATGATGTCCAAAAGAATAAGAAATACCCCAATGTATTATTGGGTTATTTTAATTCGAATTTATATAGAAGGTTTGAACTCATACAAGAGAATGTGTATTTCTGACATTATTAGGGTCAATTTTGCGATTCCACAATTAAATTATATGAAATGAAGGATTCAAATTAACCAATCATAATCCTAGTGCATGGAAATTACACTCAACAAAAGAAAATTCTATATAATAGAATCTATGTCCCATGGAAGTCTACCATCAATCATTAAATTACCATATTTCTGAGATCCTTCGAGTAAGATCATTGAATTAACAAATTTATTCCCCTTTTGATGTCACGAATCTAGAAATTATTTTGAATTTACAAAGGCCAAAAAACTCATTAATATAATCTTGATCGTCCAGGACATGAGTAATTATACCATTCTGTAAACCCTTCCTGGAGGAGGAGAACCAATGTTTGAGAAAGAAAAATTCTTTGCAACATTGAAAACATTCAACGATTTTTTATTTGGGCTAGAGGATTCATGAGGTGATGAAACATTCACATTAGGTTAGATCATTTCACCAAAATAAAAGAGTAACTAGTGCAATAAATAACTCTAAAACGTCACATAATAAATAGGAACCTCACCACCATAAGTCCTCATGGGAGGACGAGAATAAATGAATTTATGGTTTTTTCTCACCGCCCCACTTTTCTCCCTACCTTGTTTCATTATATCTTGAATGAATTTCTGATTGATTATCTGGTGAGATAAAATCTTGCCTAATAATATCACTACTGATCCAAAACAACGAAATCTATGAGGAAATTTTAGGATGTTCCCTCAATGTGGAGATGGAGTTTAACGAATTTTAAGTGTATCACAAGCACAAAAAGATCAAACCGGACTCTAATTATAGTCTTTAAATGGATAAATATAATAGTTTCATGAATTTTCAACATCCCACAGGTCAATATATTGGAATATATAACCAAAAAATTATCATAATAGAGATGATGAAATAGTTTATGTGTTTGAAGAAGGGGAACCTAGCTAACGAATACCAAGACAATAAATAAACCTATGTGAGGGATGAAAGGACTACTCCACTCATCCCGCATTTTGTTTTTCATTACTTCACGTACATGGAAACTGGTCACATTCAAACAAATTTTTTAAACCAAGGTTGTTCAGAGACAAACAAAAACATACAAGGAAAAAATGGGTGATATTTTTTCATCACGACCATTGATGTGTATCTAAACAATAAAGTGGTGGTAGGAACTCTAGTAATTTATTCATGAATAGTGAACATACTTTTTTTAATATAGTTCTATAGATTTATTCATATAATGAAATATTAGTATATATATATATCCCAAAATCACTAAAAATAATTAATGTATAACTATTGGTGAAAATAATCAACGGGGAAATTATTGCATCCTAATTATATAAAACCCCCTATATAAAAAATTAAACGATGAAATCCTAGGAAATATTTTTATAATGGATTTTGATTCAAATCCATGTATATTTTTGTAGTCACTATATAGATCCAACATAAATTTCCGTGAGATGAAAATCACTCTTTATATTATGAATCATCCTTCAAGTCTATACAAATTAACGTAAGAGGATTAATAAAATTTGAACCAACATCTATAGAATTGATATATTTTCTCTATGAGAATCTGTATCATTCAAAAATTATTTATTATATGGAAAATATGATCCTTGACGACATGCCAATTATGAGGGAATACAGTAATGTTTTTCCTGAGATATTTCATGGTCTTACTCTTGGTCAAAAGGTTAAATTTTTAGTCAAGATTATACCAAAAAATTACCATTATCCAAGAAACTGTATAGAATGGTTATTGTGGAACAAAAGAATCGAAAAAAAACATAATCAACATAATCTGGATAAACTGTTCGTGTTCCCATGTGAATCACCGTGGGGTATAATATCCATCTTCAACAAGAAGAATAATGGATCAATGCCCATTTGATTTGATAATATTGAGCTCAATAAGATCGTGATTATGAAAATGTATAATCTTACACGGCCTGATGAATTATTCGATTAGATAAGTGGGGTAAAATGATTCCTCACGGTGGATCAAAGGTTGAGGTTTTACTAATTTAAGGAGATGTGGGATGATATCCCCATGTCTACTTTTCGTACATGGTACAACAATGTGAGTTCATAGTAATTACATCATTACTTACTAATTATCCAAAAATCCTCATTGAAATGACTAATAGAGTATATAGAAATTAACTCAACAATTTGTTTAGCCATTATATATTGAATTATAATAAACTCAAATAAAATAGAAGATCATAATGAGAATTTGAGTACTGTGCAAAAGTCATTTTGAGATGGCAATATTTATTCAAAGAAAAAAAATATTAGTTCTCTTTGAATTAATTCTAGTTCATGGGTTGCATAAACACATGAAATGTGTTATCTATCGACACTTCCAAGACATAATTAATTTAAGGATTGTGTAACAATACAATTTGATAGATGTTTTTTGTTTCTTTGGATTATCCGGGTACTGTGGATGATTTTTTAAATCCTTATCATAATTTCATGAACCAAAAAAAAAAGAAAACTCATAATGGAATCAATATTTTTTTTGAATGATGATTGTGATGACTGATTCACAAAGAAAAAAATATAGCTTATCACTACACTAGTGCTCACAAAACCGAAAATTATAGAACTTTTCATAGTATTCATAAATTCATCAGATACAAAATTAGGATGTGTTTTAATGTTGAATGACAATGTGAAAGCCAATGCTTCAAGATAATTGAAAGGTCATAAAAATACTACCCACCACATGATATTAAGTTTTTTATAGTGAGCTATGAAGTTAAAATATTCAGACATTATCATTTTGGGGAGAAGTGTGAAATATATACGGATTACAAAATCCTAAAGTATATATTTTCATAGAATGATCTGAATATTTTCCAATGAATATATTATGAAATGATCAATGACTTGGAATATTCAATTTAGTATAATAGTTGTAATAAAAATAACTCGAAATATTCTCTTAGTAGAAAGAATCCAACAATATTGTTATTGATGAGAATTGGTAATGATATGATATTCATAGAATTCAAATTCATGGAACTGGGAATTACAAAGGTTAAAAAATCATGAATCATTTAACAAATGATTTCTCAACTATCAACTGTGGAGAGGTTAATGGATTCTCAAAGGTATTAGGTGGGAATTCATGATGAATGTAGAATCTATAAGAAAGGATAAACCCTCTAATATTAATGTTAATTATGAAGAGGTGGTTAAATTTCGGTCACAACTATTTGTACAATAAAATACTATGTAAATGGAGGATTTGTTCAATTATAAATATTTTTTGACATTTTATATCCATCCAAGAAGAAAATGAAGATGTTTTGAGACCTTCAGGTGGACTATTGGTGAAAAAATATGAAAGATATCACGCAATATGCCTCATGATGTCTTGTATGGTAGAATGTGAAGGTAAAAAAAGAAAAAATACAAGGGTAGATTCCACTTTTTACCATATATTTATTGAAATTGAAAAAAATGCATGAATTTATTATTGTACTTATGATAAAATATATAAGAAATAATTATATTTGAGTTGTGTTAGATCATTTTACAATAATTGCACAATTCATTTTAAAATGAGGGTTCTTTTCATTTGATCAAGATGAAAAAATATATCATAGATCTGGTGAGGGTGCATAGAGTAACACTATAGATTCTACACAATCAAAATATGATATTCACGTCTATGTTCTAGAAAATCCCTCAAAATTCTTTAAACACCATGTTAAACATCATCAAGGCTTGTCGCCCACGTGTTTCTGGCCAATCTGAGTGGAATATACATAGATTAACAACATGTTTAGAGAATGATCAATTTAATTGAAAAGATGATGGTATAAACATCATCCTATTGTTATTTTCTCATAAAATAATAGTTTCCACTCCTGAAAACTAAAGAATCCCTATAAAACCCATTATGGGAAGAGATACAGAACACGTATATGATGTGATGGAGTTGGGGAACTAAAACTGATAGAACCTGAAATTGTGGAAAATATAAAAACCCATTAGAAATAGATTAAGGATACTAAAAGTTTATAAATGATCTATTATGTAAATAATTGATGATACCTATATTTTTTGTTGGGGACATTGTATTCCCTTATATATCATTGGGGAATAACTTTCAAATATTTTGAATTAGTGGAATGATTAGTCCATGATACAGCATCCCGTTTGTGATCCTTGGTCACATAAGAGTGGTGTAATATCGAATATAACTCCCACCCAACCTATATTATGTAAATTATGTATCCCATGTAATCCATCTTGAGAAATTACATACCAAACCCATTTAATATACCAAATCTAGATTTTTTTTCTATTGGATAACGATATCTCATATGAAGTGTAGCCAATGAAGATCTAAATTCAATGATCTGAAGTTATAAGAAATAAGACAAAGCACCTGGTCAATGTGTTGTGGAGAAACCAAAAGATTTTATAATAGAAGTTTGAATTGAAGGATGTAATGAAAATGAGTGACCCTCATCTTTTTTAATGAGGTAAATTAAAATTTTAAAGGAGAAATTGCTAATTGATAAGAGTATAATATCTCAAACTATTATAAATATTATTTCACTTGAGATATAACTAAATTTATTACCCTGGACAAGAAATATTGTTTGGATTTATTATTTCATATCTAATTTAACTGAGAAATAAAAATATGTACAATTTATAATATAGTTGTTGAAAAGTGGTCACATTATGAGTAAAAAAATAAGGTTGTAACAAATCTAAGTGCACAGATAATTAAAGTTATAGACTGAACCTGTAGAATCAGACCCTATGATTTCTATTTATCCAAGCATCTAGGGGAAACAAAATAATTTGGATTTTACCTTTACGAAGAACAAGATGATATCCAACAACATAAGCATGACAGAAACCATTTAAAAGAGAAGACCTTTCTACCCATGATGAGGTCCAAAACCTTGTATGCCAAACCACCCCCATAGTCTCTTTGCCACACACCTTACTCATATGGATGTTTCTGGTGTATTGATGGAATTAGTATCAAGACCTATGGAATATAATTATTTACATTATTATTTATATAATAATGAATAAATTTTCAATATTTTTTGGTTACTTTCAAAATGATTATAATTTTGATATAAAAATACACAATTACAATTTTGGGTAATATTCAAAATCAATTAATGAATTTATTTTAGGGATTTAATTTATTGTTGAAATAAATAATATATTAATAAAATATTATTATCATGTATTTTTTATTAAATATAAATTATCATAATTTTTTAATGTCTACTGTATTATTTATAACTGTTCAAATACTATTATTGTAAACAAACTAGAATTTCTAAATAAATGATAACTTTATTTAAAAAATTAAAATCTTGATATTTAGAAAATTATTTGGTTAAAATAAATTTTATTTCTCCAACAAAAATGTTGAACATATCCAATGGTGAATTTTTCATAATTTTCCATGACAATCAAATCATGAAGTAAAAAGTAAATAACATGTGAATATACAGTGTTTATTATGACATCATAATAACACAAAAGTGATGTAAAAAAATAAGTAAAGGGAATCAAAGAACAAATAATCTTTTTCCCTTAAATATATTTTATATTTTTATTATTTTATTCATAGTATAAATCCCTTAGGGATCCTCAAAAACATTAAATATAGTTTAAGGTTTTAAAAACATTTATTTAAGAGTATGAATCAATTCCATATAAACAAGAGTATTATTTTATTATATTCGCCTTATGGTGTTATAAAATAATGATAATAGAACCCATTTAGAATAAAAAATTTGGAATAACCAAGTAAGGATTGTGGTTTTTGTTATTTTTGTATATAGATTCCAAAAAATATGTTCGAGAAATGATAAACAGTTCTATACAATATTCCTATATAACCCCACCCATGATCCTATTTATCATCAATAAAAACTCATAGACTTGGTCTGTATTCTCTCGGTCCCCACTATAGTCTCTAATGGTTCTGTAATTATTTCACGAAGTATTCACTTATCAATTTGAGTCACACACTCTAGTAGGTTATCTTTTCATCACCATCATTAATTCAATATTCTTTATTATCATATGTATTATATTTCCAATTCCTAGAATTGGGATATGTATTTATGGTCCATATTTCTACATATTGGATTTATAAATGATTATGTATCCATTTTCCCTCTTAGAAAATGATTTTTAGGAATTTTTATGGCTCTATTATGTTTTCGAAACATCATCACAATTTTCCTTTCCAAAACAATTCTGTAGTAAATACAATACCCATTTCATTAAAAATATGTTCCCTTATACAAATATAGTTCATTGATATAGGACTTAATTGTATTTATTCCACACTCCTTGATCATTTAATAATGTAGGAGGATATATGAATCGATGTTGAATGATCTATGTGGTTCACATAATCATGAGATATAATTAACTATTTTGGGTGAACTATTAATTATAATGTGATCCAATGATTTAGGTAATGTTTAGCCTCATGAGAAATTTTTTATGAATAATGAGTAATCCTGATTCATTTATTGTACTTTTTCTATCATTATTTCATCGAAGATAGCATTGCTGTAATTTTTTGATGCATTCTTTTAAGTTGTTGACATATTTTTTGATCATCTCATACCACACCTCATTGTTCATGTTTATGATTATCACACATTTAATTACATATTGATATTTCTGTTGTCTTAAATTTATTACAATATTCACGTTATTATATATTTATTCTCTTATTATGATTTATAGCTCACACTTTTCATTTTTATATCCCCGGGTTATCACATGCGATTTTTTGTTCAATGGACTATTATGATACTGTGAATATTTTATTAAATAATATAATGTATTCCATGTTTTGAGCATTTATGTAATGCAAAAAATTATGAAATACAATAGACTTCTTAATCATCTAAGTTATATTAAGTGTAATCTTATGTAATAAATCATATATTAATGTGAAATAAGGAGAATGGTTCTTATAGTTTTCATCATAGGTACCATGGATTTTCTATATTTTGATTCAGCTCTAATAATTATATAACAATTTTTATTGTATAATATTTTTGACTGATTTTAATGAAAAAGACAATCATAAACATCATCAACTATAAAGATGCCATATTTTCCCTCTTTCATTGTATTTTTAATTAGAATACCCCATTTGTTTGCATCACCATCAAATGTAAAATTTGTCAAAACAACATCTTAATGTTCAATGAGATAGTCTGCATAAAATAAAATTTATATTACATTGATTCTTTTCTTGGAAATAAGATATATATAAAAGTCACACTAATGTTGGGGGTATAATTCCACATGAATGAATCTAATATTTTTTTTTGTTTTTTATATTGATAGGATCATTGGAAAGAATTGTTTTATTTTCCATATCATGAAAGTGTTGGGTGATAATAGATATGAGATTGTATAGAATTTTTTCCATAATCTTTTTTGATCATTTTTAGAATCATTTATTTATATATTAACCATATGGTTAACTAGTTTACTTCTTTTTTCCAACTATTGAAATAATCGATAATTCTTAGTTTGATTTTAAATGAAAAATAAAATGAGTATGAAATCCAATATCATGGAAAATAAATCATATGATATCCTAAATTAATAAATGTTCATTTAAATAAATTTTAATTTTAATTTGACTACATAATATTTTACTAATATAATTTTTTCTTCTCGGTTTTACCATCATAATATTAATAACAGAATGTTATAAAATAAATTAACACTTCTTTGATTCCAAAAATGGAAAAATATGAATTGCATTCAAACAAATGACAATATTTAATTTAATTATTATATAAATATCAAAGAAAATAACACCTAAACAAATATTATCACAATAATATTTTATTATATGAAATAAATTTAATAAATTTTTAACCTATCTAAAACATTTTTTAATCACATGAAATATTTTCTGACACACCATACATAATATTTTCTTAAAAAAATTGTTATTAATAAAATAATATTGGGTGAACTAGGATTGTTAGTAAGGGAAATAATAAGTTATATTAATCAAATACTACATTTGATTATATTTTTAGAATGTGGGTATGAGATCACAATATTGGTGAATTGTCATACTATAAAAAATCATTCTTAATAATCTATATACAGATAACAATGACTCATTTAAGAGTATTTAACATGAGTCATTATAATATTGAATTATTCAATAGTGATGACACATAATTTTACAATAAATGCGTGATTCGTTATAAAATAATATGACACTATTATAATAATAGAATTCATAACATATATCAGGGTTAATGTCCATGACATTCATATTATAATGTGTAATTTCACCACAATTCCATGACATTGTGTACATGGAATAACCATTACAACGAAATTAAAATATCAAGATATATAAAATTACCCAATTAATTATTTGAAATTAATATTTTAATATGTTTATAATGATATACAAGACATATGTATGTCACATGGACATGAAAAATACATAACATTGTAACAACATAATTATACTGTGAGAATGAATTGAGATCTACAATGACTTCATCAATACTTGACCATAATCCATCTAGTGGGAAATGGTTTATGTTATCATTAATTAATATAAATGATCATTCATAAAAAACATTAATGGATATAGGAATAGAATGAAATACATTATAAAATCAATACAAAATATCTTTTTAAATATGAATAAATAAATTGTTATTTTGATAATAATTATTTTAATTTAAAATAATTTTTAAAAATAATTTTATTTGAAATTTTCATAAAAACCCATACATAATTTGTGAAATATTTTCTTAATGAAAATTTATTTATAAATTTGGGAAATTTATTCTTATAGAATTTTTTTAAAAATGATTCAACAACACTTTCTTAAAGATATCCATAGTCATTAAAAAGTAACATATTCATAAAAAAATAAAATTATATAATTAATATATTTGAAAAAATACATATCTAATTGACAATATTATTAACTAGTAAATGAATTTGATAAATGTAAATCCTTTAAATAAATAATGGACATATAATTTTGGGATAATGAATCCTTTATGAAAGAAAAATACATAACCCCAACTCCCAAAACATGAATCTATTCAGTTAATCATTGAGTCAATAAAATAAAAATGCTCTGGATAAATGTGAACTCGATGAATAAAAATGGAGGATGAAAATGGACATGGTTTTAATGGAAAATTATCATAAAAATTTAATATACATAATTTTATTCCTTAACAACCATAATTCTTATATGACAATGGAAAATACAATTTTATTTACTCTCATATTAGACAAAAAATATTAAAACTATTTTATAATAATTATAATAATTCTAATCTATTATGCTTTAAAATTATTCTTATATATATTAATTATATTTTATAATATTATAAATATTTATCATATATAAATTGTAAAGTATATTGTTTTCAAAAGCACATGTTTTTAATTTTGATATATTTTTAGAAGCTTTCATAATGTAGATGTCTACCCCTATCTATGATCCAAATATAGGCAGTCAATGACTTTTCATGGAAGTGGAATAATTTTCTTAAAAATAATTTTATATTCTCATGTACATTTTATTAAAGGTATTAGTGTGGTAAACATGCAGAAAATAACTATAAGTAATGTTTTTTCTAATACACTGATTATAATAAATATAATATTAATGTTCATTAGTATTTTTCCCATACATTTAGAGACATATTAATGACAAATATTAATAATTAATAAAAAATATTGAAAGTATTAATGTCTTTTTACCAATTAATTTTGATAATAATGATGTTGTTATAATGTGAATCATTAGGTAGATTAATCCAACCCCAATAATAACAATTGATTCTAGTGATTGAGTATGTGTTTTGGGTTATACAATAGTTGTTAAATTTCCTCTGTAAAAATATATAATATAGTAAAACCATAATTGGGGGAAAAGATATTGAATAATAGAATATATTATAATGACATTAAAAATTATGGAAAATGTAGATGCATTAATGTTGAATTTTATATTCAGAAGATATATTCTATTAGAAATAATGAATTAGGAATCCCTAAATGGAACCATTAATTGTAATTTTTTTAATGGAAAGGTAGATTGAATACGGCTATGATTGAAAATGTGTCTTGATGGAATGGACCAGTTTTTAAGGGATTATAGAGAGCACCATTTTCAACATAAATTTAGTTAAATTTCATTAAAAATACTAATTAGGTGAAGGGTAAAAATGGAATTACAATGTTTTTAAGAGTTTTAGGTAGAAATTGTTTGGGATAAAAAATTTATAAATTATATTCTTAATATAATAATTATGTAAAGCAAAAAACCATTAATATAAAAGAAATTATATGAATGAAAATTTAACTATTTTTATCACCTATCCAATTATAATATTATCCCTAACCACATTTGTAATGTCCATATATAAATTCTGCATATTTATTTCCTATACATATGATTAAAAACATTACTAAAATCATTAATCTTATTTAAAACTATATAAACATGAATATTTTATTACTAATAGTTTTACTCCATTATATATTTACATTCATTTTTTTGATTTTAATGGAAATTGATGAGTATAATGATTTAAGGTTCATTTATTTTTCTCTACATATTTATTTATACCACATATATATTTCTTAATGGTTTCTTTTATTGTATTCCCATAATTTTCTAATGAATATCTTAAATTTTAATATTTTATTCGAATAAAATATATCATGATACATTTTAGTTCATCATTCCATGTGATGATATCTTCCAACGTAGTATTTATTAAATGGAAAATACATTTTAATTTTATGTGGTGTTGCACAATTTCTCCATGAACATACACTATACATTGGAAATTAAAATTACATTCTCTATATTTCAAGATATGTTGAAATCCCAATCTTGAAAGAATGAAATAATTATCTACTGAAATATAATTTTATCTAATTAGTTGAATATATATTTTAGCATTTTTGTATTTAAGATGTAAAATATATTTTTATGGCCAATTAATGAATTCTTGATATTAGAGAATTAAATATGTCTTGTTACAATTTATTAAATCTGATTAAGGTTATATCATTATGTAATAACATCCTCTATATATTTGAGATCACCAAAATCTATTTTTTAAAAATAACACAGAGATTAAAATATGTGTATCATAGAATCCATGGAACATTATTCCCTGAATAACAATCAAATATTTTAAATGATTAGTATCTACATTTTATAGAAAAAGAATAATTTCACACTAATAAGTCCAAATGAATATTTGGATATTTTGTGTAAATGATGTAAAATGGTAGGTAGTTGAGTTGAAATAAAATAAAATAATTTTTATATAATATACTATCCCATTGAACCTATAACTCATCATAATATTCCTGGGATATTCTCATAAAACATCCACATTAATCAATGAAGGATTGACTACCAACCTATTATGAGAAATCATTTGAAAAATGTAATGAATGTCACATGATAAAATAATTAAATTATACTGTTTCCCTTAACTATAGAGGTATTAGGGGACATGAAATCCAGTCCCAATATTCTTAACATGGTCCCCATTTAAGTTCATGTACATGTGAATGTAGTTAATGAATAATACCTTAAACCGATTAAGTAACTCCGAGAACACATAGTTAACGATTCACAAAAATTATTCATTACGTTCATGATACAAAATTAAATCAATAAAATCAACAAAATCCATAATGAAAACTGTTATCATTCTCCTTCAAACACTTTAGATGATATCCATAAGAGACAAAAATCATAAAGACCACCTTCATCTAATTGATTGATCAAACATATCGACTCTCCTCATAATTGTGTAATGGATTATTATAATCTAAATATTCAACATTCAATAACCAATACATTATATAATTCTATTATACAATTCTTTTATAAAACAATATTGGTTTAACCCATTGTTAAATTATATATTGAATAAAACCATTTTTAATCCGAAATGGATCAGAATATATTGATCATATATCTCAGAATGCTTCTCCATGAGATTATCCATTAAAATAAATGATGGAATGGTATTAAGTCTATCCTAATATTAGTATCATGTTGATGGGGTATTGTAAATTCAAATCTAGGGAAAACATCCAGAAACACCATAAAAATCACGAGGAATACAATTTCTTCTTATTCTTCCTAACATAAAATGAATCCTAATATTTGTCAAAAAACTACCACTAAATTCCTATAATCTATATAATGCACACACATTCCCTGAAAAACAGTATATTAGACTTCTATATAAAAAAATATAAATCTAAATAATATTTCATGAATACATTATAAGTATTTGATATAAGTGATTTATGGTACCCCATCATTTTCTGTAATCATAACACATATAAAAAAAATGAAAACCCAGCAACAATAATAGTCATCACTAAAATAATTTGACTCCTCTAAAAAATGATTTTCATTGTTCATATAATAGTTAGTGCATTGAATATATTAGCACATATGGAATTAAACCTGATATACAATTTGAAAGACTGTTTGAAGAACCTGGAACAAACATTGGTCGATATACTATAGATATATCTATAGAATGAATATATATATATATATATATATGGATCCCCTAAGCCACAAAACATGATTACACTGTCCTCTGTGAATATTCGAAACCATTTCACCATATCGACAAGGGATATCATGGGTGTTTCCCCTATAAGCATTATATAATCATGGATATATGAATTCCTTCAAAAAATATTGTTGATAATTCCCTTATAAAATATTATATTATTAAAGGACTATAATTTCACCACTTATGGACCACAATCCATTAATAATTGTTTATCATGAAAAAATATGATTTAAATGACATTTAAATGAAAAAACTATAATAGATATCCTAGTGGATGTAAGAGAAATATGAACTATGAAAATGTATCTATAATATTACTAATGTATGCATTGAATAGATCAAAACCACAACATCCAAGACATTCTAGGATCCCTAAATTATTATTTACTCTTAATGATTTTTGATGGAATCCTACTTGAGACTTTCCCAACATAACATGAATCCTCAAAATCATTTATACTATTTTATGACCCTGTATATATAGACAAAAAATAATGTAAATATAATCTATATAGAATGATGTAGTGTCTCATTAGAAGACATTGTTTATGCCTTAAAATATGGATGAAACATTGCGGTATGTAGAAGGTGGTCCATGAATTAAATAATGAGATCTTGTATAAAGATAGTCCCTAGAATGTTGTAATTCTAATCCCGCATCATTTTTTCCTTCATATTCTTTGAATCAGACTACACCATTATCTAATAATGGAAATAATTTTATAAATTGATATATAGAATTCCATCCCAAAATATTAAAACACCTCACTAAGATGACTCTCATTTCATGTGACAAATAAGGAATGAGACATAATTAACTTTTTTTATCATTATTTACTATAAAAAAATATTTTATTTCATACAACATCTTCTTCTTTGAATGAGACTTTTAAATTTAGGCCAAACCTATACTTTTTAAGCATGTTTTTTAACTATTACACTATAGTTTGGACCACATGTGGAAGGTGATGAATTATTATATATATAATAAATGAATTAAATATCTTAATCCCAAAAGAATATAATTTATTTATGATCATTTAATTTCATTTATTTAATTTCTCCAAAATATTCATATTCAATCAAAACCTCAAGAGAATTTAATTCATGTAACTATACTATCTCTATACACCAACATAAGAAATATATCATAGAGGTTTTTTAATGTGATTATAGTCAATCTGTAGTATAATAGAGACTATAATACCCAATTTCATAGCTAGTCTCTCATGATACACCATACATTATGTTCAATGTAAGCCTTTTCTCCACCCAACACATTTAGTACTCCATAATTACACACAATAAACACTCTTATATCTCTCAACAAAATTTCTAATACCACTATTTCA
This sequence comes from Viscum album, assembly GCA_963277665.1. Classification (NCBI taxonomy): domain Eukaryota; kingdom Viridiplantae; phylum Streptophyta; class Magnoliopsida; order Santalales; family Viscaceae; genus Viscum; species Viscum album. Next base: position 493,426,141 of record OY728151.1, on the reverse strand, counting down.
TATCCACCCATTAGGATCCCACCTATAGTGAATGTAAATATATGTGTGACCCCCCATTAAAATGAAATAAATAATATTGAATGTGTTAGTAACTATTACTATGTGTATAAATATATAAAAACAGCATGTATTACAATTATAAAAGATATTTAAAAAAACACATTAAAAATCAAATTTATAAAATAAAGATGTTAAATCTATTTTTAATAAATGAAATTTAGTGACCTAATATAAACATCCAAAATGAAATACCCTAAAAACATGAAATAGAAAAACCACAGCGGGAACCAGTTCAAATAAGAATGTAATAACTAAATTGGTCACAACATTCCACTTGGAGACATGACCAATTTTTTCCCCAAATCAATAAGCTTTAAATAAATATCATGTGGTCCCCACACAAAGTCTCTCTTGAATATATGGGTGATAGATTAAAATTCCCAAATGAACTACCAATAGAATAAACATGGACCATAATTATGTAAATAAATAATAAAAGAAAACCAGGATTCTTCATGCAATATGATATTCATATACAGTAATATGTTAGAAAAGGAGTATATCATTAATGTTTCATGAAATAACATCCCCTTAGGTTATTTATATATACACTCCATCAAAAAAATCCCAGTTCACCTATATATTTTGAATTAAATCAACCCAACATTATATATAATGTATCAATAATATGAAATATACCCCAAATATATAATATTTTTATCATATATCCACCACCAAATACCATTGCACATCTATAACCACCAAATTACCACATATCATATTGTAAATAGATTAAACAACCATATCATATCTTGGGTCATTGATATAAAGGATACCAACCTCACCCAACAATACCTACATGTCACAACCACCACTATATATTCTATCCTCTATAATTTCAAAATAATTTCATATATTATCATCATCACATCATGGATACGAAAATAACATGTAATTATTTTGTATATATACAATTATATTACCATTATGTCTTTTGGAAGTCATGGATCACAATTCAAGGAATGGGGAGTTGTTTTATATCCATTATTTCTCTATCCCGGATTCTCAAAAAAATACTAGGAACCTAAAATAGTATAGGGAATTGATAATGATATACAATAGTTATAGATATGAATATAAAATTACATGAATATAAAATGTATTTACTATTTGAACACATTCACTGTATAAGGGTTCACCAACATTCATAGTTCCACTACATCAATCAATAACAATACCACTACCACCATTTGTAACTATCAACTATTTTAATAAAAACAACATAAAATTCCTATCCATCCACAAAAAAATTAACAAGTTCTTGAATTTACGAGGGAGTCATTTCATCATTATATTTTTTCAACATTAGTCTTTATTGTCTATAAGATATATATCACTCTATACATTCATAGAAGTATAATGGAAATACATTAATATAATGAACACTCTATCCCACATCAGCAAGATTTTTCTTGTTCACCACTACAGTAAAAATTAAAATTAATCAATTATATTCTTTAAAAAAGTCATTAATTAATAATAATGAATGAAACCAACAATTTCTAATTTTGTGCCACATTGAATTTATTCATAATTTATTTACAAAAAAATAATTAAAATTTGAATCTATAACACAACCCTACAACAACCAAACACATTATAATATTTATCAACAAAAAACACAAAAAAAATGAATACATCACAATAGAAAATTACCATACATAATACCATATTTTTCATTATAATTATAATAACCAGAAAACAAATCCACCACTTCCAAAATAAATACATGGTATGTGTCTATAATATCCCCACACGTCCAAAATTTACACCTCAATATTGAATTAATAAGACTTCATGTATTTCATCAATATTGAGAAAACAAGGGTTAAATACTATAATATATTTGTTTTATTCAATCTAATATTATGGGAGTTTTATGTGACTTAGTTATTAAAAGAAGGTTCTAAAGTGAAGGGAGGAGTATGGCCAAATATACAGCCATTCTCATCCAATCACGGTACCCCAATATAACTTACTCAAGATAGATTACAGGACATGTCCCATGTGTAAACAAAATAATAGAAAAAGAAACACTAAAATACAAATGAAATATTACATATACTTTATTCCTAAAAAATCAATCTTATATGGATAAAACTGATTATGAATCCATACATTCGAAATTCCAATACTCTATTTGAATACCAGGAACCACCAAAATGCCAGACATCAAAGGAATCAACATCCATGAGAAGCTGGTGAGGTACAATGTTATATTATTATTAACTACATCCCAAAATATAACAAATAAAAAAAATGAAAAATTTAACAACAAGTGTTTCTAGATGCATATTATTATTGTATCACCTATGAATTAATACATTGTGTAATAACATGAAAATTATATATATTTTATTAAAAAATATTCATTTATAAACAGTTTTGTATAGTTAAAATGATTTTATAAGAAAACATTATTTAACAATAAAGTACATTCATATTCACACAAAATGGATTTTGAAAAATTTATACAAGAATGAATATGTTTATATGGGGAAAAAATAACCGATACAATATAATATGAACAAGTGAGAAATATAAATTATTAATATACTATTATGAATTTAACAATTCATCCCAGCATAAGAAGCCATGCAGACAGATTTTATTTCTCTAATAAATTAACTACAATTTTCCAAAAACAAATATTACTAACCCCTATTTTACTTGGTTATCTAATAAAATAATTCCTTCATTTATGGATGCTACCAAGAGGGTTAAAAGTCTCCTTGAACCACTTTATTCTTTAATTAATGATCTAGGTAATGAACTACCTCCAAATTAGTATGTGTTTCTTTCCCTTATTGGACACCTTCCCTCCTATTTCATTTTTTGGATGAATATGTTTTATTTTTACTCAGTTGTTGATAGTTTAGATCGAAATTTTGTTGATATAATCCCTTAGAATCTAGATCGTATTATTTTTCTCTAGATATTCCATTTTGTTGTGATTTTAGTCATTCTCAATTAGTTGGGTATTTTGATTTTGTGGATTTCTATCTACAACCAAGAGGTTACTTGTCTAGATGTAAAATCTTATATTATTAATTAAAATTTTTTGTATGGAATTCTGGAAGATTCAATTCCCACATTTTAAAATTTTATTCTAAATTGAATAAGCTATTTTTTGTTTTCCTTGGGGACCATTAATATAGATGGTTACATTATAAATATATTTTTGGAAAATTGGGATTTTGAAATTGGTAAATAAATTGATTATTAAATTTATAGAGTCCCATATGGTGTTATAATTTGATTTAAATCCTTATTTATAATTTAGGCATGGATGATAAATGAAATTATGAAATTCGTTCAAAAGAAAAATATGTTTATTATGGATAAATTGAAGGAAATATGGAACTAAAAGATAATTTATTTCTGATTGTGTTTTTGGATAGTGTCTACTGCTCCAAATACCAACAGAGTAACAAAATTATACTCTAGGACCCATATATATATACACATGTCTATGAGTCTGTGTTATTAATGATCCTTGAGTTGTGGGAATGTGATTACTGCTCCAAATACCCATGGGGTATAATAATACAAGTTTATATTTAATATTATATTTACATTTAACAATATAATTTCTTTATGTTAATATTTTTTTGATGATTTAATGTAAATATATGTTTTGAGATTGAATATGGAAATTTCATGGAAATTATTTTTTACCACTATAAAATATTTTGGAATGTCACGACCCCCTCCCCACAAAGTGTACCCCTCCTGGGCCAGCAATGTGAAAAGGGAGATAATGACCCCCGAGTCCCGCCTCCAGTAGGCCCCAGGTTGGCGACTAGCACCGAGGGTATAATAACATACAAATGGGATGCATTACCCTCTAAGAGAACACATGCAGAAGAGAGAGATAGAATAGACTCCAATCAACTCCAACATAGAACTGAAATATAAAAGGAAACCAAGTAAATATATGAAATGTCATGCAAAAGTACTACAACTGAAGGGGAAAACTAAAATTACCCAAAAAAAGTTAAACGGCAGCGACCACGAGCCCGAACAGCTCCTCCTCCAACCACAAGCTAGTAGTAACCCGCTTGATCTCGAACCTGCTCCAAGTGACCTGAAAAATAGTTTATATATACATAGGGTGAGTATAATAGTATACTAAGTAGGATCATCCCCAAGCCTCTCATGCAAAAGTAAAGAAAGCATGCTAAAGCCCAGTGAACAACAAGTGAAACTAACTCGTCACCTAAACAGGTATACTATGTTCCCAACTTCACCATGGATACTCTAACCAAGTAACACATACAAGAATATTGCATATAGTAAAGAATATCAAGGGTACCCCGCTACTACTTCCCCACTGGTTTGCCGCTCTTCCCCAACGACATACTTCCTGTGCATCTCTCTCCAAAGGCTTGCCCACAGACACCTGGGCTAAGCTCCACAATCTTCACCTCGTGCACCACATAGGCTTGCTCACAGACACCTGGGCGAAGCACCACGCCATCCTCACAACCAAAGGTAACCAGGTAGTTTCCGAGAAGCCACCACAGCTCGCATAACGTGTATCATACGTCGGGTATAATACCTCAAGCCATTACAGCCCATACTCCGAGTAAGGATCCTCAAGACATCATAGCCTATACACGTTACACCTATAGTAGTCCATAGGATACTTATCCAGAATATATGTGTGTGAATAACCACAAGCCATTACAGCCCTCTACACACATATATGGGGTATCTCACCGCTGTGCCTCATGGCACAAGTATCTACCAAGAGAAGAGAGCGGGGCTAAAGGGGGTAGTCAGCCATTCGACCTCCCATCAGAATGTTGGGGAAAACACCCCCCAAGACTCAAAATCCCCAGGGTGTCAGTTGCCCTTAATGACAGAGTGGAGAAGCGTATAGAAACACAAAATGTATAGAAATAAATGTAACTCACATACACACTATGTGCATTACCTAGTCTTAGATACAACTGCAGCTAACGTCTCTCAGACTCCAGGCTGCTACTTCTAAGACTAGGTATCCTATAAGCACACAAACATTTGAAGAGCTTTATTAGATTACTCCATTCTCATTTTATCAGTTCCACTGTACGTTAATTAATTAATTAACGATGAACAATTTACCACATTAAAATAAAATGGAATCACATTCAAAAACTGCTCTTTTTTAAGATTCACATCGCTATTAAATTACAGTATCTCCATCCCCGTGGATTTTCACCATTTAATCAAACATTCATTATAGAATTACTTTTCCACATTCCCAGGAATTCTATAAAAGAATCCTATTCTTCTAAACACAATGGAGGCTCAAAACGGTGAGTAGATATACTACCCGTCGTGTCTTTGCCGCCTATAGAAAGAGCATATACCCATTCTCCCTCGAGAGGCTAAACACAGAAAGCACGTGGCATACCCCGCGCGTCTTTGCCTCCTTCGGAAGAACGGTAGCAAGACCATATGCCTTGAGCAGTGGGGAAAAGCAAAGCAGATTAACATTCATGAAAACCTCAAGCAACCAACAACCACATCCATCCCATTCCATCACCCATGGTGTCCTCCCCGACACCCACATGCATAAACTGATGCATCTCGCCACTCTAGGCGTCATCTGCTGCCATAACACAAGGCCTCCATGCCTCCACATATCACAACAACCATCCAGGCTCACATCACAGCAGAAGCAGCAGGAATACAAACATCACATCATGGGCTCTTGACCCTTTAACAAAAAAGAGGGTAACTCAGAACCCTTTTAGAAATTCCCACATAATCTGTTCTCTAATCCATATTGAATTAACATATTTGTTATTCGTAGGTTCCAATTACGGGATACCTAATCAGTAAGCTATCACAATTAAATAACCATGCTTAATTTGTTAATTTGATTATCCTCAAATTAGAACAACTACAACAACTGCAATAACCAGATTAATTTACATGCCTCTTTATCATTAGCCAATGAATTAACAATTAATTCTGGATTTACGTTCGTTATCAATTTCTATCATGAACGAACAACAAATCAAAGAAAACATAGATATCAATATATCTAGGAAAACACGAGGCAAACCGTTATCACAGTATAAAGCAACAACATGCGATCAACCAATTCTCTTAATCCGGTTCATGTATTTAATTAGGTCAATTTCATTGTGATCCAAAGGTATAAATCATGCTAATTCTACGATTTCACATATACAATTAGAGAAGCCATGAATCCCCTACCTCAAACAGTTCCTCACGTTTTTTATCCACACAATAGGTCATGATCCTCCCCTCGCGACAACTGCATCCACCGGAGGATGCTGTGTTACGACAGTACCAACCAACCCCACGAAAACCCATTAGAATTTTGGAAATTACATGGTATAATTATGGAAAAGAGGATAGGAGAAGATGAACCCCAAAGAACGACGATACAACATACCTTATATCGAAGATTGATCGACATGGCTCGGTTGCATCCAAAACAGAGCAGAACCAATCCTAGGAGTAAAGATTGATTGTGAAACTCCTACGAAAAGGATTGAAAGGTTCTAGTGCCTCTTAATTGAGAACAAAGGAAAGAACAAGGGAGAATGATATCTCGTCCCTTTTTGAAGATTTAATGGGGCGACGGTTTAAGATCCGGTTAATTCTCCATTAAAAACGGATTGCATTAACCCACGCGTTTTGACCAGGTAAAAAATTCCAAGCCTTAGGAAAAATTAATATAGGATTTATGGAATTTTAAACGGCCTTAAGAGACCTTAAAATAAGGCTTTAAATGTATTTTACGTCAAAGGAAATGTCAAAAGGGGCAAAACTGTAGGAGTCTGGAAACACTGTTCACCCACTGTTACTGTACATGAAACTGATCTGTGAAACCGACCTGTCACACCAATCTATGAAACTGATCTGTCACAACGATATGTGAAACCGATCTGTCACACCGATCTGCGAAACCGATCTATCAGACCGATCTGTGAAACCGATCTGTCAGACCGATCTGTGAAACCGATCTGTCACACCGATCCGTGAAACTGATCTGTCAGACTGATCTGTGAAACCGATCTCTCACACCGATCCGTGAAACTGATCTGTCAGACCGATCTGTGAAACCGATCTGTCACACCGATCTGTGAAACCGATCTGTCACACGGATCTGTGAAACTGATCTGTCACACCGATCTGTGAAACCGAACTGTCACACCGATCTGTGAAACCGATCTGTCAGACCGATCTGTGAAACCGATCTCTCACACCGATCTGTGAAACCGATCTGTCACCCTGATCCGTGAAACTGATCTGTCAGACCAATCTGTGAAACCGATATGTCACACCGATATGTGAAACCGATCTGTCAGACCGATCTGTGAAACCGATCTGTCAGACCGATCTGTGAAACCGATCTGTCACACCGATCTGTGAAACTGAACTCTCACACCGATCTGTGAAACCGATCTGTCAGATCGATCTGTGAAACCGATCTGTCACACCGATCGGTGAAACCGATCTGTGAGACCGATCTGTGAGACCGATCGGTGAGACCGATCTGTTACTGTTCATAAAACTGGAAGCACTGTTCACAGAACTGGAAAAATTGGCAAAGTGTTGGGGATAAGTCCCCTTGACCTCCCAGAACACCTCTAACACCAACATTTCACAAAGTAATGGACCGGAGAGGTCCGGGCCCTTAAATTAGATACCTCTCAAAACATTCTTGTCCTCGAGAATGAAAAACCAACCTAGAAGAAAAGAGGGGTCCGAACAACCACCCCATAAGATACCTCTCAGGGGAAAACCACCATGAGTTGTTCGAAATCTGGAACAAAACTACGACATCCGGGAACAAACAATCCATACCCAAACAATTCATTCACAAAATCACATCAAAGGTACATAAATAAAACATGAAAGGTCTATCCTTAATGGAAACATCATTACATGAAAGGAGTTAAACATTAAACAACTCTGGGTACTGAGCACGTATCTGTGACTCACGTTCCCAGGTACTCTCCTCCATGCCACCGTGTCACCACAAGACATGAAATAAGGGGATAGAACTCCCATGCAACACCTTCTACTTGTGGTCTTGGATCTCCACAGGTCGCTCCTCGAAGGTTGCATCATCATCAATATCGATTTCTCCCCAATCGATAACATGAGATTCATCATGAAGATAACGACGGAGCTGTGATACATGGAAAACATCATGTATCTGACTCATCTGAGGGGGAAGTGCTACTTGATATGCCACAGCTCCAACACGAGCTAACTCCGTGAAAGGCCCAAAAACCGGGGAGAAAGCTTACTTCCATGACCAAACCTTTGTTTCCCACGATGGGGAGTCACCTTTAGAAACACATGATCCCCAACATTAAACTCTAACGGTCTCCTTCTTTTATCAACATATGATTTCTGATCGAGATCCTCGTTTTACCTCTAGGGTGTGGAGAAGTCTCCAGCATGATTTTGGCTCTCAATTATGCCTTAGCACTGCTTTTCATCCTCAAACGGATGGTCAGACAGAGCGAACAATCCAGACTCTTGAAGACATGCTGCGCTCTTGTGTTCTTGATTTTGGAGGTTCATGGGTGAAGCACTTACCCTTGCTAGAGTTCACTTACAATAATAGTTTTCACTCTACCATCGGCATGGCACCGTTTGATGCCTTGTATGGCCAGCCATGCCGTTCTCCGTTGTGCTGGACTGGGGTCAGAGAGTCAGCAATTCTCGGACCAGAACTACTGCAGAATACAATAGAGATGGTTTAGGTGATTCGTGAGAGGATGAAGACAACACAGGATTGTCAGAAATCATATGGTGATCAAAGAAGGAGACTGTTAGAGTTTAATGTTGGGGATCATGTGTTTCTAAAGGTGACTCCCCGTCGTGGGAAGCAAAGGTTTGGTCGTGGAAGTAAGCTTTCTCCCCGGTTTGTTGGGACTTTCGAGGTGTTAGCTCGTGTTGGAGCTGTGGCGTATCGAGTAGCACTTCCCCCTCAGATGAGTCGGATACATGATCTTTTCCATGTATCACAACTTTGTCGTTATCTTCATGATGAATCTCATGTTATCGATTGGGAGAGATCGATATTGACGATGATGCAACCTTTGAGGAGCGACCTATGGAGATCCAAGACAACAAGGAGAAGGTGTTGCGTGGGCGTTCTATCCCCTTAGTTCGTGTCGTGTGGCGACACTGTGGCATGGAGGAGAGTACCTGGGAACATGAGTCATAGATACGTGCTGAGTACCCAGTGTTGTTTAATGTTTAACTCCTTTCATGTAATGATGTTTCCTTTATGGTTAGACCTTTCATGTTTTATTTATGTACCTTTGATGTGATGTTTTGAATGAATTGTTTGGGTATGGATTGTTTGTTCCCGGATGTCGTAGTTTTGTTCCAAATTTCGAACAACTCATGGTGGTTTTCCCTTGAGAGGTATCTTATGGGGTGGTTGTTCGGACCCCTCTATTCTTCTGGGTTGGTTTTTAATTCTCTAGGAAGAGAATTTTTTGAGAGGTATCTAATGTAATGGACCGGAGAGGTCTGGGCCATCACATTAGATACCTCTCAAAACATTCTCGTCCTCGAGAAATAAAAACCAACCCAGAAGAAAAGAGGGTTCCGAACAACCACCCCATAAGATACCTCTCAGGGGAAAACCACCATGAGTTGTTCGAAATATGGAAAAAAACTACGACATTCAAGAACAAACAATCCATACCCAAACAATTCATTCACAACATCACATCAAAGGTACATAAATAAAACAAGAACGGTCTAACCATAAAGGAAACATCATTACATGAAAGGAGTTAAACATTAAACAAATCTGGGTACTGAGCACGTATCTTTGACTCACGTTTCGAGGTACTCTCCTCCATGCCACCGTGTCGCCACAAGACACGAACTAAGGGGATAGAACGCCCACACAACACCTTCTCCTTGTGGTCTTGGATCTCCACAGGTCGCTCCTCGAAGGTTGCATCATCATCAATATCGTTCTCTCCCCAATCGATAACATGAGATTCATCATGAAGATAACGATGGAGCTGTGATACATGGAAAACATCATGTATCCGACTCATCTGAGGGGGAAGTGCTACTCGATACGCCACATCTCCAACACGAGCTAACACCTCGAAAGGCCCAACAAACCGGGGAGAAAGCTTACTTCCATGACCAAACCATTGCTGCCCATGACGGGGAGTCACCTTTAGAAACACATTATCCCCAACATTAAACTCTAACGGTCTCCTTCTTTGATCAGCATACGATTTCTGACGATCCGGTGCTGTCTTCATCCTCTCACGAATCACCTGAACCATCTCTGTTGTATTCTGCACTAGTTCTAGTCCCAGAATTGCTGACTCTCCGACCCCAGTCCAGCACAACGGAGAACGACATGGCCGGCCATACAAGGCTTCAAACGGCGCCATACCTATGGTAGAGTGAAAACTATTATTGTAAGCGAACTCTACCAATGGCAAGTGCTTCACCCATGAACCTCCAAAATCAAGAACACAAGAGCGCAACATGTCTTCAAGAGTCTAGATTGTTCGCTCTGTCTGACCATCCGTTTGAGGATGAAAAGCAGTGCTAAGGAATAATTGAGAGCCAAAATCATGCTGGATACCTCTCCACACCCTAGAGGTAAAATGAGGATCTTGATCAGAAATGATCGTCTTAGGAACTCCGTGAAGCCTCACCACCTCCTCCAGATACTACCTTGACAAAACTTCCACTGAGCTCGACTCCTTGATCGCTATGAAGTGGGCCGATTTAGTTAAACGATCCACTACCACCCATATAGCATCATGTCCTCCCGGAGCTCGAGGTAAACCTGTAACAAAGACCATTGAGATGTCCTCCCACTTCCACTGAGGAATCTCTATGTGTTGGAGAAAACCACCAGGAACACGGTGTTCGGCCTTCACCTTCTGGCAGACTAAACATCGAGACACACATTCTGCAACTGTATGCTTCAGCCCAGGCCACCAAAACTGACTCCTCAAGGATCGGTACATCTTTGTCACACCAGGATGTACCGCCAAGGGTGAACTATGGAACTCTCGGGGAACCATCTCGTGCATCGCCAAGGGAACAAAAAGCCTGCCATGATACAACACTCGGTGTTGTTCGTCCTCCGACCAACCATCAGGGGCCTCCCCACAAACAACTCTGTCTCTCCAAACATCCACCTCTAGATCACCCAACTGAGACTCTTCCACATTCTGCATCAGAGATGACTGTACCGTCATCTGGAAAAGACAACCTCTACCTCCAACCTCTTCCATATCAAGATGTAATGCTGACAGTTCCTCCATTACTCTCCAAGAATCCCCAGATTCACGCAAAACATCATTACGTGACTTTCGGCTCAGCGCATCAGCAACAACATTTCCCTTACCAGGTGTATACGATATTTCTAAGTCGTATTCCTGCAAGAACTCCATCCACCGACACTGCCGCAAGTTCAAGTCCTGCTGAGAGAAAACATACCTCAAACTCTTATAATCGGTGAAAACCACAAAACGCTCGCCAATGAGGTAATGTCTCCAAAACTTCAGCGCAAACACCACGACTGCCAACTCAAGATCATGGGTGGCATAGTTGCGTTCATGGGGACGAAATTTTCGGGACCCATAAGAAACAACTAACCTTTGTTGCATAAGTACACAACCTAGCCCGAGATGTGACACATCGCAGAAGACGTCAAACTGGACTCCCTCAGCTGGAAGACAAAGAAAAGGAGCACTTAACAACTTCTTCTTTAGATACTCGAATGCTGCCTGACACTGATCAGTCCACATGAATGCTTGATCCTTCCTGGTCAAAGATGTCAGAGGAGTCGCATCTCGGGAGAAATTGGCTACAAACCTCCTATAATAGCCTGCGAGACCAAGGAAACTTCACACCTCTGACACTGTCTTGGGGGCTGCCCAAGACACTACTATTTCTATATTTGAAGGATCCATAGCTACTCCCTATTGGGACACAACATGCCCCAAGAAATGAACTTCTAGAGCCCAAAACTCACACCTGGAAAACATATCAAACAACTGATGTTGGCGAAGAACTCCCAAAACGGCTCGTAGATGCTCTGCATGCTCTTCTTCAGATGTAGAGTACCCAAGGATGTCATCGATGAAAACCACAACAAACTTGTCCAGGAATTCATGGAACACAGCATTCATCAACCCCATGAAAACCGGTGGAGCATTCGTCACGCCGAATGGCATTACAACAAACTCAAAATGCCCATGACGACATCGGAAAGCAGTCTTCGGGATATCCTCATCCTTTACACACATCTGATGATATCCTGACCGCAAGTCAATCTTTGAGAACCAACATGCACCCTTCAGTTGATCGAATAGGTCATCAATACGTGGAAGAGGATAGCGATTCTTTATTGTCACTTTGTTTAATAGACGATAATCGACGCACAATCGCAAACTGTCGTCAGCCTTTTTCACAAACAAAACTGGTGCACCCCACGGTGACACACTTGGCCAAACAAAACCACACTGCAACAGACCATCGAGCTGTATACGTAGCTCTCGTAACTCAGAAGGGGCTACACTATACAGAGACATAGAGATAGGAGACGCTCACGGTTGTAGCTCGATCCCAAACTCGATCTCTCGTCGAGGGGGTAAGGATACAACCTCTTCTGGAAAGACGTCAGGGTACTTCTCTACGACCCTAGGAAACGCCAACTGTTGAACCTCTGAAGAACTCAGCATCATCACAGCCATCATGGATGATTAGGATGAAACTCTTCTATGAGTCATCCGGGGATCTCTCTCACCAACAAACACTACTTTATCTCCATCTGCATCAAAGAAAATGACCTTCTTCCTATAGAAATCCACAATAGCCTGCACCGAATACAACCAATCCATGCCGAGGATGACATCATATGGTTGTATTCATAAACATAGGAAATCTCCCCAAGAGCGGTGCTTCCCCAACACTAGCTCACAGTCTCTACATACTTCAAACAAGCTAGCTCAACCTCCAACTGGTGTAGTCAACGCCAAGGGCACTGGAAGACTCTCTACCTCAAGTCCCAAAGCATGGACAAGGGTAGGGGATATAATGGAGTGTGTCGCTCCAGAATCAAACAAGGAATACACCAAGGTAGAAAACAAGCAAAGGGTACCTCGGATGATGTCTGGCTCGCCTGGAGCTGGAAACGCTAGAGCATGAAGCTGACCACGACCACCTCCACGGCCTCTCTGACCCTGATGACGACCACCACCATGGCCGCGCTCTGCTCTCTGAGGACGGGGAGTGTCATGGGGTTGTCCTCTGCCTACTCCATCTACCCTCTGGTGATCTAAAGCTGGTGCAACCTGCTGCTGCTGCCTCGGCTGGAACTGCCTCAACAGAGGAACCTGGAGTGGAGCGCCTGGTGCACGATGACTACTCTGAAAAGTCGGGCAATCCCACTGCTGATGACCACGACCACCACAAGAAAAACAAGCGCATGATCCCTTGGAATAGGCCTGAGAGTTGTTTCCTCCAGAGAAACATGATGGGAAGGGCTGGGACCTACCCCCAGTTGAACGGAAACCCTTCTGTCCTGAAAATCGGGAACCCCGGACCACAGCTCTGCTTCGTGACGAATCATGATGATTCCCCTCTCGTGACGATCCAGTCCTGGCCAAATTCCTCTCAACAACCTCTTCCCTCTCCAGCACCTCAAGATATGTCTTCAGCATAAATGGGGTGACCTGGCGCTGGATCTCTGGACACAAAGCCTCCTCGAAATGCCTCACCCTGGCCTCATCATCTGGTAACAGGTCTGAAGCATATCGTAGAAGGTTCCTGAAATGGATTCCAAACTCTAGAACACTGGAGCTCCCCTGTCGAAGGGTGAGAAGCTCCTGGCGACTGGAATCCTTCGCAGTCGATGAAATAAACTCGACTCTAAACCTGTATCGAAACTCCTCCCATGAGATTGCTGACTCCTCACGATCACCGAGGAACAAGAACCACCACTGCCTCGCTACTCCACGCAGCATCGTCACAACCAAGGACACCCAGTGTTCCTTCCGAGCACGAATCGAACTGAAGCCTATCTCGATCTCCTCCAACCAGTCTTCTGTGACTGCATCTGAAACGAAGCCCTCGTACTTCTGTAGACTCTGACACTGAAACTCTCGAAGTGTCTTCCTCCAAGTGTCATCATCGTCAACCTCTACTCGGTGGTGATCTGCTGGAACAGCCTGTTGGGCATCTTCTGCGTAAACCTGACGAGGACGTCGACCTAGAGCCATACCTGTAAAATAACAACTGTTAGAGCTCCTAAGCCTACGATATGGAAGACTCAACATTAATTAATTAATTTTTTTTATTAATTTCAGGTTACCTATCCCAAGGTCTACCCATTCAAACACAGGCGCAAAGAATAATGATGCATGATCCTTTCCTAGATCTCTACCCTACAACCAGTATCACTTTGTTTAGTAGCCATCGTAAACTTAAAGGTCTGTGCAACAGATCATAGGGGGCCCTGAACACCTATGTCTCTGCCGGTCTCTAGTGTTTACCCCACTTTCTAAACATGAATGACACCATTTCCCTACCATCCAATGCATCATCATATGTGCCTAACTCCAAACTCCATCCTATCCCTCAACCAGACCTCTGATACCACTCTGTCACGACCCCCTGCCCACAAAGTGTACCCCTCCTTGGCTGGCAATGTGAAAAGGGAGATAATTACCACCGAGTCCCGCCTCCAGTAGGCCCCGGGTTGGCGACTAGCACCGAGTGTATAATAACATAAAAATGGGAGGCATTACCCTCTAAGAGAACACATGCAGAAGAGAGAGATAGAATAGACTCCAATCAACTCAAACTTAGAACTGAGATATAAAAGGAAACAAAGTACATATATGAAATGTCATGCAAAAGTACTACAACTGAAGGGGAAAACTAAAAGTACCCCAAAAAAAGTTAAACGGCAATGACCACGAGCCCGAACAGCTCCTCCTCCAACCACAAGCTAGTAGTAACCCGCTTGATCTCCAATCTCCTCAAAGTGACCTGAAAAATAGTTTATATATACATAGGGTGTGTATAACAGTATACTCAGTAGGATCCTCCCAAAGCCTCTCGTGCAAAAGTAAATAAAGCATGCTAAATCCCAGTGAACAACAAGTGAAACTAACTCGTCACCTAAACAGGTATACTATGTTCCCAACCTCAACATGGCTACTCTCACCAAGTAACGCATACAAGAATATAGCATATAGTAAAGAATATCAAGGGTACCCCGCTACTACTTCCCCACTGGTTTGCCGATCTTCCCCAATGACATACGTCTTGTACATCTCTCTCCAAAGGCTCGCCTGCAGACACCTGGTCTAAGCTCCACAATCTACACCTCGTGCACCACATAGGCTTGCCCGTAGACACCTGGGCGAAGCACCACGCCGTCCTCACAACAAAAGGTAACCAGGTAGTTTCTGGGAGCCACCACAGCTCGCATAACATGAATCATACGTCAGGTATAATACCTCAAGCCATTACAGCCCATACTCCGAGTAAGGATCCTCAAGCCATCATATCCTATACACGTTACACCTATAGTAGCCCATAGGATTCTATATCCAGAATATATGCGTGTGAATAACCACAAGCCATTACAGCCCTCTACACACATATATGGGGTAACTAAACGCTGTGCCTCATGGCACAAGTATCTACCAAGAGAAGATAGCGGGGCCAAAGGGGGTAGTCAGCCATTCGACCTCCCATCATAATGTTGGGGAAAACACCCCCCAGGTCTCAAAATCCCCAGGGTGTCAGTTTCCCTTAACGATAGGGTGGAGTAGCGTATAGAAACAAAAAAAAGTACAGAAATATATGTAACTCACATCCACACTATGGGCATTACCTAGTCTTAGATACAACTGCAGCTAACGTCTCTCAGACTCCAGGATGCTACTTCTAAGACTAGGTATCCTATAAGCACACAAACCATTGAAGAGCTTTACTAGATTACTCCATTCTCATTTTATCAGTTCCACTGTATGTTAATTAATTAATTAACCATGAACAATTTACCACATTAAACTAAATTGGCATCACATTCAAAAACTGCTCCTTTTTAGGATTCACATCGCTATTAAATTCCAGTATCTCCATCCCCGTGGGTTTTCACCATTTAATCAAACATTCATTACAGAATTAATTTTCCACATTCCCAGGCATTCTAGAAAAGCATCCTATGCTTCTAAACACAAAGGAGGCTCAACACGGTGAGTAGATATACTACCCGTCGAGTCTTTGCCGTCTATAGAAAGAGCATATACTCATTATCCCTCGAGAGGCTAAACACGGAAATCACGTGGCATACTCCACGCGTCTTCGCCTCCTTCGGAAGAAGGGTAGCAAGACTAGCTGCCTTGAGCAGGGGGGAAAAGCAAAGAAGATTAACATTCTCGAAAACCGCAAGAAACCAGCAACCACATCCATCCCATTCCATCACCCCTGGTGTCCTCCCCGACACCCACATGCATAAACTGATGTATCTCGCCACTCTAGGAGTCATCTGCTGCTATAACCACAAGGCCTCCATGCCTCCACATATCACAACAACCTTCCAAGCTCACATCACAGCACAAGCAGTAGGGAAACAAACATCACATCATGGGCTCTTGACCCTTTAACAAACAATAGGGTAACTCAGAACCCTTTTAGAAATTCCCACATAATATATTCTCTAATCCATATTGAATTAACATATTTTTTATTCGTAGGTTCCAATTACGTGATACCTAATCAGTAAGCTATCACAATTAAATAACCATGCATACTTCCTTAATTTGATTATCCTCAAATTAGAACAACTACAACAACTGCAATAACCAGATTAATTTACATGCCTCTTTATCTTTAGAAAATTAATTAACAATTAATTCCGGCTTTACGTTCGTTATCAATTTCTATCATGAACGAACAACAAATCAAAGAAAACATAGATATCACTATATCTAGGAAAACATGAGGCAAACCATTATCACGGTATAAAGAAACAACATGCGATCAACCGATTCTCTTAATCCAGTTCAAGTATTTACTTAGGTCAAATTCATTGTGATCCAATGGGATAAATCATGCTAATTCTACGATTGCACATATACTATTAGAGAAGCCATGAATCCCCTACCTCAAATAGTTCCTCACGTTCTTTATCCACACAATAGGTCATGATCCTCGACTCGCGACAACTGCATCCACCGGAGGATGCTGCGGTACGACAGTACCAACCAACCCCAAAAAAACCCATTAGAATCTTGGAAATTACATGGTATTATTATGGAAAAGAGGATAGGAGATGATGAACCCCAAAGAAAAAATATACAACATACCTTATATCGAAGATTGATCGACAGGGCTCGGTTGCATCCAAAATAGAGAAGAACCAATCCTAGGAGTAAAGATTTATTGTGTAACTCCTACAGAATGGATTGAATGGTTTTAGTGCCTCTTAATTGAGAACAAAGGAAAGAACAAGGGAGAATGATATCTCGTCCATTTTTAAAGATTTAATGGGGCGACAGTTTAAGATCTGGTTAATTCTCCATTAAAAACTGATCGCATTAACCCACACGGTTTGACCAAGTAAAACATTCCAAGCCATAGGAATAATTAATATATTATTTATTGCATTTTAAACGGCCTTAAGAGCCCTTAAAATAAGGCTTTAAATGTATTTTACGTCAAAGGAAACATAAAAAGGGGAAAAACTGTAGGAGTCTGGAAACACTGTTCACCCACTGTTACTATACATGAAACTGATCTGTGAAAACGATCTGTCACACCGATCTGTGAAACTGATCTGTCACACCGATCTGTGAAACCGATCTGTCACACTGATCTGTGAAACCGATCTGTCAGACCGATCTGTGAAACCGATCTGTCAGACCGATCTGTGAAACCGATCTGTCACACCAATATGTGAAACCGATCTGTCACACCGATCTGTGAAACTGATCTGTCAGACCAATCTGTGAAACCGATCTGTCACACCGATCCGTGAAACTGATCTGTCAGACCAATCTGTGAAACCGATCTGTCACACCGATCTATGAAACCGATCTGTCACACCGATCTCTAAAACTGATCTGTCACACCGATCTGTCAAACCGATCTATCACACCGACTTGTGAAACCAATATGTAACACCGATCTGTGAAACCGACCTGTCAGACCGATCGGTGAAACCGATCTGTCACACCGATCCGTGAAACGGATCTGTCAGACCGATCTGTGAAACCGATCTGTCACACCGATCTGTGAAACTGATCTGTCAGACCGATCTGTGAAACCGATCTGTCAGACCAATATCTGAAACCGATCTGTCAGACCGATCTGTGAAACCGATCTCTCACACCGATCTGTGAAACCGACCTGTCACACCGATCTGTGAAACCGATCTATCAGACCGATCTGTGAAACCGATCTGTCACACCGATCTGTGAGACCGATCTGTGAGACCGATCTGTCAGACCGATCGGTGTGACCGATCGGTGAGACCGATCTGTTACTGTTCATAAAACTGAAAACACTGTTCATAGAACTGGAAAAATTGGCAAAGTGTTGGGGATAAGTCCCCTTGACCTCCCATAACACCTCCAACACCAACATTTCACAATGTAATGGACCGGAGAGGTCCGAGCCATTACATGGAATTTTTGTCATAACATATTATTTGTACAGAAATTTGAATTGAAATTTTACATTAATTTTTTTTAAAAAAATTTGATACATATTTTATTCATACTTTGGTAGTTGGATCACATATTTGGAGGGCTGATAATTGGATCTAATAAACATATGGAAATAATTTAGTATAATAGACACCACACCACTATACCGACCAAAAATTTTTAATTACAACATGGAATTAGTTGAAATCTTGGGAGTAGTTAAAGAAATAAATTCTGAGAATTTCATACTACAAGAGTGACAGTTGTTTCATAATAGATGCTGGTCAAAATCTTATATCAACATGAATTAATTTTTGTACACTAAATGATGCATGTACACTTTTTTTAATTTGAATCCATAGCCTGCCCAAACTCTATTTAATGTTATTTTATCTACTTGTTAGTAGTTTTTAGGATTTAGGTTGTCTTTTATGAATGGATGGCTCCTCAAAAAAAACTCACAACTCTTGGAATATGTATTGATTTTTGAAAAGATCACTACTTAGAAGGCTCACATCTCCAAAATCCACTTTTTATTCATTGTTTTGATTCGTATAACATGAATTTTTATTCACTAAATATTATGTATTATTATATTTCATTCATTATATTTTTCTTCTTGTTTTTAGAATCTATGATTACAGATGAGACAAGTTTATTACCTTTCAATCTATTTTTTCTAAACAACTTTTACTTGGGGTCAACACCACCGATGGAACAGTAATATCGTTCATCATTGATATAATCCCTTTTCCAAACAATTATATATTTTGAATCCATTATAATAATATAATTACAAAATCATGATCAATTAATTGATTTATAATTTAAATGGAACTCTATTGACTTGCACATGACTATAAGGGCGGACATGTGTGAATCTTGTGAGTCAAATATCAATTGAAAAATCCAATCCTCGTGGGATGGAATTTTAGGGTTCAATTCACATTCACAAACATAATTAATTCTAAAATCCATGTATTAGATCCTATCCTAATTTATAATTTAACATATGTTTTATTTAGTATCACAATAAATGTAGTGTCCTATGATTGGAAGTCCTTATGTTAGAATATGTCTAATGTTTTCCAATAATTGGGGTCATGTAAATTTATTTAGTGTTCAAGGATTGGAAAGGATAGGGAATTAAAATTAATTGAAATATAATTATATGATATAATGGAAAAATAATGGTCATGGGGGTAGATTTTATCTACCATGTCTTCTCCTATTTTTTTTCATGAAATTGTGCCCGTAACTATTTATCCTCCTTGGTTTATTATGTTTATTGTACAAAAATAACAAAACCAAACCTCCCAACTTCTTTTATCTGTTTTCACTTATTTTAATGAGTTTAAATGAGAATTAGAGGTTGTTCAATTTATTTCACTTTTGATATATCTAACAAGGTTATCCACCATGGTGCACATAGTAAATTCACAAATACTTTTGAGAGCATGTGTGACAATTCTCATCAAATTGGTGTGGCTTCCGGGGAGGAAAAAATTGCATTTGTTTTCTTTGATGTATTTACATTATTATTTCTTCATACCTTGTTTATTAACTCTTCTTTTCTTTTAAATTATATTATTTCTTCACCTCCTCTTATTTATTTGGCCATCAATTAAAATATCATTCAATTTTGTTACAGTCACCGACTTTTAGTTCACTATAATTAATGTCATGATCCAACCCTGATGTTCATTTGAAAGTAGATCCCATGATTAAAAAAATATTGTGTTCGTGAAATAAAAAATATAAATGTTCATGAAATTCAAAAATTCTTACACTTCATTATTTTAATCATTTTTATAGTAGTTATAATAAACCCACGTATTAAAAATATATTTTTAAAAATGGGATGGAAAAAAATAAACATGACAGAACTATTCGAGAGTTGGCTATTCTAGAAAATAATTATCATCCAATATACATGTCATATCCATATCCTGAATTATAATTTGAGCTAAAATCTATGCTAATTCAAATTCATCCAAAATTTCATGGCCTCAATGTTGATGATCCAAACATACCTCTAAATAAATTCTGTATGATTTTCCGAAATAATATACCAAATAATTTCCTTGAAAACCAAATAAAATTATGGGAATTTCTATTCTCATTAGATTTAATTGAATAATATTGGATTTATTACCAAGAATATATATATGTGTAATCATTGAATTATTTGAATTTCCTTTTCTTACGATGTTTATTTCTTTCATATAAGAAAAAATCATTTCTAATGGAGATCTCTAGATTCAAGAAAATGCATGGAGAGTCTGTTTTTGAGTACTTAGAGTGGCTTAATAAATTTCATGAATTTTTTCCACATCAAAAAATTTGTGAAAAAATAGTTAAACAATTATTATTTGAAGGTCTCAACCACATAGATAGGATAATGGTTGGTGTGGCAGTTTTAGGAGATTTATTTGATAGTATATCTATGGATACATGAACATTGATAAAAATATGATACACAACTCTTCACAATTCGATGATCTCGGTAAAATGGGTATAGGGTTAGTAAATTATTTAATTCTATCCTCTCTAATGAATAATTACATTAATACTAATTTGAATGAGATAACCCCAATGGTGAGAAAAAAAATAATTTCCAATAAATCTACCCCTACTCCAGTGATGCTTTGTGCAATTTGTACATCAGTGGACCATCAAATATATTTTTTCCCATAATTACAAGAGATAGATTATTATTCAGGACTGTTCCCAGGGATACCAGTTCAACAAAAACATGAACTCACACAACAGAATAATGATTCCCTTGAACCATCTTAACATAAATGATGGAAGGATAACTGATATATGAGGTGTGGTTGTGAACAACAAAAAAAGGATAATTTTTAACAGAACATCTAGAAACCTCCACTTTAACAGAATCTTTCTAACCAACTGTTAACGATATTTTTGTAATTACAATCAACATGTCAGTATAAAGGGATTCTGAAACCAAATTTAGATCCTAAATTAGATGATACATTGAAACAAAATTTTATTTAACCAACATAATGAGATAGAGATTCACGTATTTGTGTTAAGGGAGATATATATTCAAATAAGAAATATTTCCACTGCCGTCTATGAAATGGATAATAATAATTATGGAAAAATCTACACATCAAACTACTAATCCAAAGATGAATGTTACTTCCATCAAATTTAGGAGTGGGAATTTAAAAAGTGAGAAAATTGTTCCTAGTATTCCGCATAGAATTACCTAACAGGAAGATAATCCCCCATCATCACCAGTCATCTAGAAAACAAATTTAATGGGAAACGTAATATGAAAATTATTTCTATTCCTCCTAAACCAAGTCCCTTTCCAAATAGATATATGAAAATATAAAAGTATGTTTAAGAGGTAATGAAACAAAAAAAATGTTTTTTAACACATTCAAGCATATTGATATAAAACCACCCCATCATAGGGCCATTAAATGAGTCCCATTTTCATTCAAATGATTAAATGATAATTTTACCTAATTAAGATGGATCAATCGAATGATAGGATTTGAATTGGAAGGAATCTTTCAGAACTCATTACACTAATTCATGAAATTCCCACAATGTTAAACGATCTGCAGAAATTACCCATACAATTCACCAATTCTTTGTTAATATTTTATTATTCTATTTGTGATTTTCAGTCCTCTATAAATTTAAATACACGCACTTCCTTATCTTTCAAACTAAACGGATAGTTGATGCTAATGAGAGGATTGGTACATTTGATGAATAGATCTACAATAAATTTTGTAGGATCCCTAGAGGATGTACATGGTAAGGTAAGATATATAATCTTTTGAATATATTTATACATTTTAACAGATATGATGATTAATAAATTATCATGATCCAATTATCATTGATAGTCCCTTCATCAAAACTAAAAAATGATCATAAATGTCCACAAATCTACACATTAAATAGAGTCTCGAGCTGAAGTTATGATAATATGTATATGGAATCTATGAAGTACCCCCTAGATGACAATTATTCTGTCAATATCTCAGTTTTTTATCCACTAAGTGAAAATAACTTGTAAATTCATTGTCATATTTTTATAGTTATTATGATAATTGGTTATAGTTTGATGTCTAAGAGCACATACAATATTATTTCTAATGAGCAAACCTCCCTTGAATGTAATTTTTATGTGGACTCATATTTTGATTTTGATAATGTTCAAAATAATTTAGACATGGATATTGAGTATTCTATTATATATGATTCATTGTTCTTTTATTTTCATAATATATATTCTAATATTGTTTCAAATTATAGAAATATTATAGTTCCCTCAATGTCTCCATCCATACGAAATCTACAATCATCATTTTAACTCATGTCGTTCGGCAAGATCCCAAAAACTCATACTAGTTGAGTGGTGAGATATTACATATAGTTATTTATATCAATCACTCTTTTGAACCTGAAGAAAAACTTTTGAATCATTTGAGAGAGAAGACATGGAAAATCGGGTTGACCTTTACAGACATATCTAGTATTACCCCATCCATTTTCATGCATAATAATCTTTTAGAGGATGGGGCTAAAATTATAGGGAAACCACAAAGGTTACATAATCAATCTCTTCGGGTGGTTGTGAATAAATAATTTGAAAAACTATTTGACAAAGGAATAATTATTCCCAATTCATATTCATTGTGGGTGACCCCTATCATTGTTTTTCATAATACCTAGTTTTATACAATATATTGAAATGATAGGTTGGTGTTAGTTCCATTGGGGTAAATTTTTTTTCCATGTCTCTATTTATTAGAGGAATATAAATCAAACTAATCGCAATGACCATTTCCCTATCCCATTTATTAATCATATGATTGAATGACATTACAAGGAGGTTACACAATAGTTTTTAAATGGATTTTTTGGTTGTTTTCTAGGTCCCATGTGCTCTGATTGATTAGAAGATGTTTAAATTCACATGTCCATTTGTTAAATTCACCTATAAGATGATGCAATTTGGGATTTTAAATTCCAAAGGAAACATCCAATGATGTGTCGTGTGTATTGTTTTTTATTTTTACGACCTATAAGGTGGTATTGGTAAATGATTTTATTGTTTATGGATACTCATTTTATAAATTACTATTTAAATAGGGATTGGGGTTGAATTGTTATATTCAGAAGAATTAGGTATGGAACATTGAAATGTTTTTTTCATTGTAGATCATGGGATTGTATTATAAAATAAAGGGTCAAAAAAGGAATAAAGGTTGATAGATAAAATAAAGATATTATTTCATCCTTAACAAATTATTCAAGTGTGTGTGATGTTATATCTTTCCAAAAGAATTCATGTTTTTTTTGTGCTTCATCCACGATTTATGTAAGACTCTCATCCATTTTCATGATTACTTCAAAATGATTTCTATTTTGTGTTTAATGATTATTGTTTGGGATTCATTGATGATGTCGAAATTTTCATGACCACTCCACTGAAAATAATTAACCTATGGTGGGGCCTTCCATTTGAGCTATTGTGTGAAGATTAAAACATAACAGTTAGATATATATAACCACAGATCATCAAGGGACGTTCAATGTGATTGCTTATGTTGTGAGGATTTTGGATTCATCCCAATAAAAATGCACAACCTTGGAAAATGATCTTCGATTCATTATATTTTCATTAGATAAATATTTTTCATAATTATTCTCCACTAATAAAGTTTTTTTCTAACCATGAATATCAGTGGTACCTTTTGCTGATACCAGATGAAAATCATAGAATAAACTAATGGATTATCCTTCTTTTGAAATTTGATATATAGATAAATGAAATGTATATTTCAGATAATTTTTTATCAGAACACATGAGTATGATTACTCACACACTTGATGGTAAAAATTTGGACCATGAAAAAATGTGATAATTGTTTGTCGATGAGCATCATTAAACACTATTATTTATACATCCTTGTTATGCTGATTTGGTGAACTAAATTATTTGCTGTGAAATTACTTCACATTTAAAAAAAATCATGTAAAAAATTTAATGAGTGAGTCATGGGTCAATGTGTTGGATGGCCTTTTACATTTCCACATGTTTAATGATCATGTTATTAGGATGTGTGTTAATAATCATTATTTTCCATCTGTTATACATTTCATCCACACACATTAACTTGGGGGACACATTGGAACCAAACGAGTATATAGGAACCTCAATGACTCTATATTATATTTTCCTAAATTATTCAATGATTATAACATGTTTTTATGTCATACAAGCATTTTCAACACTATAGAATTATTTCTAAGACATACGAGATACCTCAACATCCCATACTGTTCAACATGATTTTTGATGTATGGGTCATTGATTTTATGGAACTAATAACCAGTTTATTTGTTTTTTAAATATTTTTGTTTTCATTTAATATGTTATAAAAGGGTTGGAGGGGAAGGACACTAGTAATGATGATTCTTATGTTGTTTTGGATTTTCTCAAGACTATAATATTCTACTCCTTTGCTGTACTGAAGGCCATATTCATTGAAATGTGACACAATTTCTCCATTGGAATTTAAATTACCTATTTCTAATCTATTTGGAGACTCACAAAACATCATCACCATATCACCCTAAATCCAATGTGCATGTGAATGTATATAATAATAAAACAAAATAGATAACGGAGAAAACAATGCAGCTGAATAGGAAAGAGATGAAAAAGAACTTTACTAACATGATATTTTCTTATATGATGACAATGAAGACTCCCATCATTATACCCCATTTATTATTTTTTTTTGATATTCTGTCATCTTTTCATGGAGGTCAGGCATTAAACATATTAGGATATCAAGAAATGGATCATGGATTTAGCCCATGTTAGAAATCATTTGATGTTAATGATTTAAGTGAGTGAAGATATTAGGTTATTATTATATGAGAACTAACGTATCTATAAAGAAATATAAAAATATTCTCATGATAAAATTATCAGTAAAATTTAATAAATGATGTAAAACATGTGCTTATCTATAATTCAAAATTGAATTTTTTGTCTGCAAAGTTAAATTCTAGATGGTTGTATCATTATGTTGGATCTCATGATATACCTTATGGTGTAGTGGATATAACTAAAGCGAAAATAAAATTTAGTGTTTATGTCAATGTAAAATGGTTGAATCAATACATTTAGTTATTCCCATTACATCCATGGGAATGATTGAGATTAGATGTTTTGTTTTTCAATCCTCAATGGATTAATGTGAAGCAGGGGAATGGTTTCATCTTTGGTTGTTGGTTTTTTTAAAAATATGAAGTTTATCAGTTATATATTTTATAGTGACTCTATGAATCATTCGGTATTTATTACATCATAAATTGGGGGGAACTTTTGGCATAACTGGTTCATTTAATATCACTATTCACATCACACACAATCTTGACTTGTGTGTTTCTCTTACCCAATTAAATTTATTTCATGGGAAAGTAGTACATTTAATCTTATAACATGGTCTTTACATATGTTCATTTTACATATGATCATTTACATTACTATAATATTCTGACATATTCATGTGTAACAATATTTAACTATTGTAAATCGTAAAAAATCAATGAAAAAAAAAGTGGAGTTATGAAATGTTCGACATGTAGATATATCATGGTCGAGAGATCAAGGTTTTACGTTAATGAATTCTCAAATGAATGGGATTCCAAATTTGATTACAATGGATGTTTAAAATTTTTAGTGGAATATAATCTATTAAAAATAAAATAAATTGTAGACATGAATATACTAGAAAAAGGGTGGAGAATTTTTTTTGAAATTATTGCTATGAATGTGGATGGGTAATTGTTGGATATCAATAGATTTTATTTTGATAAAAGTTTATAGAAATTTAATTCTTGATTTTATTTTATTTTATTATTTTTGGTGAATAATTATACTGTCAAATTTCCATAATGTAATGATAAATTTCAACATCTATCATTTTCAAGGATACATCACTAGAGGTTTTTCTCAAGGGTGAAAGAGGTTATGTATGTGGGAGTGGATGATATATGATTTTCATTAATATTTTATTTATACATATTGATATAACTTCCACACATTAATTTTATTGTTACTATTTAATGGGAAAATGTGTTTTGGTCTTGAATTTAGAAATTACCTTGATATTCTTTTTTTACCATTTTAATGTCACCGTACTATTTTTTAACAACATTTTATGTTCAAAAATACATGAACTAATTTTTTTTATTTATATTCACCTATATATTTTATTCAGTTTTCATTAAGACCATTAAACTGGATCAAACAATTGGAGTTCCATAAATTTAAATTAATGGATGACTTGAATAATTTTGACATAATTGCCCCCATGAAACTAAATCACCCAAAACCCATTCATTACATCATGTAATAGATTTAATTTTTAAAGAGAGAATGAACTATTTTTTTTAATATAGTTAAACTTATGTGACAATTTTCTCTAAAATGAATGTGGTCAAAGTCTCAAATCAAAATAATGTAATATTTGGGGACTAATGTTACATGTTCCATTTTTTTAATTTGAAACCCCAGCCCTCCCAAATATTAACAAATATAATTTTTTCCCTATTAGCTATGGTTAGTAGTTTCTTTGGGAAGGTGTTTCCTAAATGGAGGATATTGAAAAAATCTCACACCTCTAGGAAGAAGTAAGGAATTGTGAAAAGATATCTTCAAAGAATGAAATTCTCTACCTCATTTACTTTTCATTTGATTGTTTTATTGATTGTAAATTGACTTTGTTTATAAAACTTTTACGTTACTTCCTTTTTTTCTTCTTATTTTTCTTATTTAATCTATAATCTATATTTTCATGTTATATTCGGTGTTTATCATTAAATCAATTACTTTTCAAAACATTACCATGGGGAAAAATCCATCAAATGAATAGTGAATTCATTCATCATTGATCTAAAACATAATAAATTAAAATTTTTTATTAAAAAATTCACATAAAATAATACATAAACTATTAAAAATTTATTTATATTTTATTTATATAGAATCATATCAACATACATAAGACTACATGGTTGGACTTATGTGAATCATGTAGGTGAAACATGAGTCAATAAATCTAATCAACATGTGATAAAATATTAGTTTTCAAGTATCAACACAAATCTCAAGTATATATTATCATAGTGGAGGAGTGTATGATGTAATTTTAATTTTTCCAAATTTTATATTTTTTATTACAATCAATGCATAGTTCTAAATTAGGAAGACCCAATGTTGGAATATGGATCATTTATTCCAATATTTGTGGACATGTTAATTTCTATTTGATTCAATAGAAAAAAAGTCTCCAGAATTCAATTAAATTAATTATAATCATATGGGATAATGATAATTTAATTATTAATTGGATAGATTATATCTAATAAATAATCTCATTTTAGTTTTTTAATGAAATTGGGTCCTCTATTATTTCTTTTCCATTATTTTTTCTAATTCTCTCTTATCCAATATTGGGAGATACTGAATTCACCTATCATTACATGGGTCTTGAAAACAATATCTTAATTGTTCAAAAGGAATCAATATCGTCTCACTATAGGGCCTAGTTGGATTTCACAAAGAATCTATACAAAGACTAATATCATGAATATGATAGACATATATTTTAAAAAATCTTGTATACAATGAATTTTAAAAATATAAATACAAATTAAAAATAAAGAGTTTGATTTCCATCACTGTATTTAATATTGACATAAACAGGAACACAAAAATATGTATAATCATTAAGTTGATCATAAGAAAAACATTCCATGGAAAAAATATTAGATAAAAAAGAGAGCCATATATCAATTAAAAAAATATTATTATTTGAAACAAATCATAAAATAAAAAAACTTATATTAGGTGCTAAATAATTGGAAAACATAGTATACTAAAATATATTCCTAAGCCAAACATTACATGGATCTAACTATTATTGAGGCCCATAATGTTATGCCAAATTAAAAAATCTTCCAGTCCTATTACCCTCAATAATGAGACTTTTATATTTAATAATGTTTCCAATTATAGTAATGTGATATGTCTATAAAAATATTTGGATACCTTACTATAATTTTATGAAAAATAATTGGTAGGGATACATT
The DNA here is from genome assembly GCA_963277665.1 of Viscum album. Taxonomy (NCBI): domain Eukaryota; kingdom Viridiplantae; phylum Streptophyta; class Magnoliopsida; order Santalales; family Viscaceae; genus Viscum; species Viscum album. Next base: position 493,397,210 of record OY728151.1, on the reverse strand, counting down.
ACAATTTAAATGATTTGAATTTCATTTTATAATAAAAACCATTATTCTAGGAATTTAACAACGCGTATTGTTCCTAAAAACCTATATACCATAAAACCACATTAATATCAACTATCTAAAAAAGAAAAATTAGATTTATATAAAATTAATAGTTTCATGAGAAACCCCATTAATTAAAAAAGAACGAAAAATTAATAGAGAATTTGATGAATTTTGTAGGGGCACAAACTAAATGATTGGAGAAGAATTTTTATTAATCGATCTCACAAAACTGAATTATGAAAGTCACCAATGTGATTTACAAGGAAATTTATTAGAACTATATGTAATGTGTTATCTATTGGATAAAAGTGGAAATATGGTAGAATTCATTGGGTAACTATATTTATACCAAACCTATAATATAAATATCAATGGTTTAAACTCAGGATCCATATTACCTATCCATCAAACCACACTTAATAGTTCATATTATTGCTGCAATCATCCATGTGAAAATGGACATTAGAAACTATATTATAGACCATTCCCACGACATATTAATCCTAGGAATGACTATAGTGTAGTAGAAGACACCATTCCATAGAACTATGCCACTCAAGAAGAAAACTACATAAAAACTACCTCTATGATGCAAGGGTGATCAATTTGGTAGAACATACATAACCCCACCACATGATCATTTCACCATATCCACCCACTCTACACTATAATAGTCAGCCAAAGAAAAGTGATATGATGTAGCATATTTAACATGATGTAGATATGAAATATATAGATGTATCTATGAATATTCATCCATATGACACTATAAAATAGTTATATTATTATTGATACAATGACACCACCCACTTCTTAAATTAATCCCTCCACAAAATAGTCCCCCATAGAGTTAATAAAATAAAATCGATCTCCAATATTAACCAATATTAATATACTAACTCATAATCCTTAAAATAGAGTTCACCAAAACCCTGAGGGAATCACACTACAAATTGAGGGTTGGGTAGGAAAAGTGTAATGACATGAACTTTTAAATATTGTTTATTAACTAAATTTGGGTGTTATTTTATTTTATATGCAACAAAACTATATCCTTTAGTTAACAAAGTGAGTATAATAAAATGACATTGTTGGATTTCGACTGTTATATGGACATTGGTCAATATGACCATTAGAAACTAAATTATTAACATTGGAATTAATGTTTATAAATTCAAATGATCTTGGTTAATTAATACAGAATGAGGAATCAATGCCATAATCCAGGAGACTCGGGCCATATGAAGCCCATCTGTCGGAGCTTGGGAAGGATGTATCATCATTAGTCTTTTCTCGGGACCAATCCCAAGACGGACATCCATATGTGAATCTAGAATGGGATCACCTAAGGGAGAAGTTCAAGCTGATAGAAATCACTACTCAAGAAATGTTTGTAAGCCACCTCAATATTCTATCAACATATCACACCTTACACATACATCCAACGCAGGTGTTATAATGGGATATGTAACAAAGCCTTAGTTACTTTCTGTAATCCTTTTGTTTAAATAAATTTTTTACTTATTATTATGCTAAAATTTGTGAATTTTAAATGCCCTGATAAATATAGGATGAATTTTTTAAAGGTCAATGTTATTGATGAATTTAGGAAAAGTGGGGTATTTTAAAATATTTTTGTATTCTTTAAATAAATAATAATGTTAATTTATTTTTTAAAAATGGTCTTCTACTGTTGTGTTCCGTAAGAAATTACAGTCTAATAAGATCAACATAGTTTTTAGTGAATAGTAATATACGAATATTAACATACCCATATGAATAGTAATGAATAGTAATGAATATTAAAATGAAGAAAAAATTTAAACTTCACCCATCAAAGTATAAATACATTTTAGACATCTTAAAAGTGAAAAAATGATCACAGATTAAGTTTAGGCATTTTTTTGTCATAAATATTTTATTTACAATTTTATAATTAACTTAATAATATAAAATGGAAATGTATTTTCTTAATATTTAATAATAAATTTTTTACTTTATTGACTTATGGTATATGATAATTTTATGGGACCTCTGTTACATTCTTAAGGTGTTACAATATGAGTTACAGTTTTAAAGATGGATTTTTGGCATAAATAATGATTTTATTTAAAATTTATATTTAAAATATTTAGAAAATTATTTTCATAAAACAGAGTTACTTTTTTTATTCAGATCATATATATTAGGTTAGAGTGGTGGTTTTGGATTTTTCTGAAATAGTTGATTTTGCGGTGAATATTAAAAATTGAGTTTCGAGTTTCAGGTGTTTAATGAAATCATTTATGATATAATCATGATGTAATTAATATGGTTGAATTTTGATTATTAAGATATGTTATTAGTGTCCCAAGTGGAAAATAAATGGGAAAATACCATGGGCACACCCATGGGTTTTCAAATACCACCGATGAAGTGTCCCATGAAAATTGATAATTTATTTCCTCCCTTTTCCTATTAATACGAAGACATTACCTAATTAATTTCATTCCAAAATCCTCCTCAGTGATGATATAGTCTTTATACCTCCCAAGGAGTCCACACAAGGTTCTCTCAAGCCTCCCAAGGTCCTGGACTTCATGCTTTCGAAGTTACTCTTCAAGGTAAGGGAACCTTTCACCCTCTTCTTTTAAGTCATGACTTCTTTTATGTTCTGTCTTATAGATCCTTTTTATTATGTGGGGTCTTTTTATTCAATATCCTTAATACTATCAATTTTATGTCTAAATTATGACATACCCTTTTTGATCTCATCAATTTCTTTATGAATTTATAAGTTATATTGTTAGGCTACAAAATTTTTTATAAAGGAAATTGTATCTTCCCATTCCTTTCAAGTTACCTTTTGATGTAGTATGGAATTAAAATTTCTTTAACATGTTCTTATCAACATGTTTTTATTTATTTATACTTTATTATACGTTATTATTGAGTTTATTACCCTTGTAACCCATATTTTTAATGTTTTCTAAACCCATGTTATATAGTTGTTATGCTGCAGAAATTTGGTCTCAAATCTCTTTCTTTTTCTCTAGAAATTCTTCAGTCTTATATATGAGAATACCCAAATATATTTTCATTTCCAGGGGTAGTCATCAATACAAAAAATTGATCTATTTGATTCTATAATTGAAATAGATATAACCCTCACTCCCTTTCAATGGGTTATCAATGACTTAATGATCATGTTTTTAAGAACTTTTAAAACGTCATGATTTTGAAATGAAACCCATTTCTTTTATTATATATGGGTTATTTATAAAATGTTTGATTATGAAATATGTGTATCACATAAAAATAAATACATATTAATAGTGAACCATGATAGAGGTCCAAAGCATTGGGTAATTAATTTAATCTGAAGGGATGACATGTTTCACGATACCATGGTGAACAACCATGGTAATTTTTATGACACCTTGGGGATGAACCTTGGTGATATTTTCATGAAAATAATAATTAAATTTCATAGACACATATTCATGTTATGGTTCATGTTCTTTTAATTATGAAATTCCTTTTCTTATATTGCTATTGTCTTTATGTTTTTATCATGTTCTTATTGATTTCACACTAAACTGATTCCCCTATTTTCCATACTGGTCCTTCTGCTCACCCTTTACTTTGATGTATGTCTCCAGGTCATGAGATGTAGTAATTTTACATAGGATGAACCTATTATGAATAATTAGATGTTTATTAGAATAATTTTTATATTTATTTCATTTATTATGTTCCTGATTTCCAAGATAATAGACTTTAAATATCCTCTATATATAAAATTCATTGAAATGTTATGTAATAAAAAGGTGGGATTCCATATCACGTATCAAAGGATAGTTTAGTTATTTATGGAAATTATTCTATGAAATTTTTATGAATAATCCTGTAGAAAAGATTAAATATAAGAAAACTTCATGGTATTTTGGTGAGTATTGAGTAAGTTGTTTATCAAGAAAATATATCCCGATCTGGATATTAGCATGTAGAGGCGGCTCTTGCAGAGAGAAACCTAGGAGTGAAAACTCCAACATGGATTTTTGGGCTTGACCTGGGGTATCTAGGTACATGACATTTTTTCATTCTTCACTCTTGGTTACGACACTCTCATGGGATATGATTGGTTAATCATAAGCATTTTATGAATCATTCTGAATGATTTCTAGAGAAATGTATTTGTTTATATATGTTTTATGAATAAAATCCTTTAAAGTTAAAAGATTTGTAAATGAAATAAGTTTCTTAGTAAGTTCATAATCTTTTAGAAAATGGTGATAAATAGGAGAAACTGTGAAAATGGTGATTTCAATGGACCAAGCATTGACAACCCTCAAATAGAAGCCATAATGGAAACATTCATTCGAATTATGTTCCAACTGCCCAATGTTATGTGTAATAACTTGAACTAAGATGAAAGACTGATCTCACTGTGAAGAGAAAATTTTTATTTTCAATCCTTTATGCGTCAATGACCACCAACCATTATTGGATCTACCTACCCATTGAATGTTGAGGAGGGGATCAGCTCTATTGAGATGATTTTTCATTGCTATGATGTTCTGTACCAGAAAAGGTTACTCTAGATGTCAATTGCTTAGAGGGAGAAGATTATCAGTGGTGGGAACTGATTACTAACACAAGTCCAAGTGTAGAAGTTTAATCTATGGAGTGGGAAGGGTTCACAGGGTTATTCACCAACAATTATTTCCCTCGATTGATGTGAAAAATAATGGATAAGGTGTTTCTCGAGCTGAAGTAGAATGATAATTAATCTATGGAAAGCTATGAGATGAACTTCACAATGCTTTCACGTTACACCTTTAGATTTTTCATGGATCCAAATGGTATGGTTTATTGATTCTTTGGTGGACTGAGACCATGTATGTGGAAGAATCTATCCAACTGAGACTATGACAGCTATGAGAATATCGTTCGGAGTGCGATAAACGTCGAGATGGATTTTTTTTTGAGACGCAGTGGTCTCATAAAACTGATGACAACAAGAGATCGATGAAGCCCAGCTTAGGGAACACCTTTGATCAGGTAAGAGGAGGCCAGAAACTGCCATGTCTCATGTGTAATAAATGTGGAAAAATGCATTCTGGGAATTGCCTGCGCAGGAGTGGGAAATGCTATAAGGGTGGATGATATGGCCATATTGTGAGGAATTGTCATGGTGAGGTGAAACCTTAACTTCCAAACACTAATGAAAATGTGAATATAGTGCAGGACCAAACTGATGTCTAGTTCTTTAAGTGTGGACAACTTGGGAACTTCCTAAACATTTTCCAAATCTCGGTTTAGTGGAGGGGAACCATCATTATCTTCCATAATGGCCAACTGAGAATGGTTGTGATTTTACTACAATGACAGCTAATGTTGAAGCTAGGAATGATGTGGTAGAAGGTACTCTTTTTGTTCTCACAATTCTAGGAAGAATATTTTTTATTCTGTTTCTATGAATTCCTTTATATCATCCATGTTTGCAAGGAATTTAGAATCAACCCTCGATTTGATAAAAGTAGTGTTATCAGTTAAGACTCCCGGTGGGATTATCCAAGAATCGTCAATATTTATAAACTCTAGTTTTTACTTTAGTTTTCACAATATTATTGAAAATATCATAGTTATTCCCATGCTATAATTCAACATTATATTTGTAATGGCTCGGACCTCTCCGGCCCATTCCTTTGTCAAAAAAGGCCAAGAAGTGTTCTGGAGGGTAAAATGGACTTTTCCAACAATTTTCAGAATTTTTAAACTACACGCCGTGTATTTTGAGTACACCTTGTGTACCCCCTCGCTGGGTATACCCCGTGATGGAGCTGTGTCCTTGCTGTGTGCAAAGAATGGGTACACGCCGTGTGTCCAAACTATACGCCATGTAGTCCTTCCCCACGTATGTGTTACCAGTCAACGGCCATGTACTGTGTTGGAGTTGTGTCGTTGCCATGTGAAATGAATGGGTACATGCCTTGTGTCCAAACTACACGCCATGTAGTCCTTCCCCACATATGCATTACCCTCAAACCGTGTGTTGACCAATCAACGACTGTAGAGCCGTGTTGGAAGCCGTGTGGAGACCTTGTAAAATAACCGAGTACATGCCATGTACTATAATGTACACGCCGTGTACATTTTCTTTTCTCGCCTATAACAGGAGGGGTCCCCTCCTCCTTTTCAACTCACCCCTCTCCTCCCCTTTCCTCTGAGCAGAGTTCTCCCAAGAGACTCGAAGGCTCTTTCTTCCATAACTTCTTCGTCCGAGATCTGATTTACGATCTCTCAGCGTCCACAGGATCGTAACGATGAGGCAGAACATCCGAGCATAGATTTTTTGTCTTTCCTTCGGCCTTTCCATTCCGACATCCACCCAAGGAGGTTTTTCCAGGAGCCGATAGAAGTGACAGACATTGACAGACGTCTTCTAAAGTTGATCTGGGGGAGCTTTTTGATCAGAACCTCTTTAGGTAGGGATCTTACCTTCATCTCTCTATTTTTTGTGCATCATGCGGGGTTGGTATCCTTTTATTTTCATGAGAAATAGTTGAACCATTAGATAAAGATAATAATTGGTTAAAGAACGGGGATGGGGAAGTTGTTATGTTTATCTTTATATCCTATGATATTATATTGTGAATTAAATAGGCTTATGCATACTGAATATCATGGTTTTTGGGGGCCTTTTCTTGTGAAATTAAATGATTCCCTATCTTTTTAGACTATTTTTGTGGATGGAACCCTGTGGAATGTGGAATTTGGTTAATCACGTAATGTTGGATGTTTAAAATCTAGAACCATTGTGTGATCACACTGGTTAAACAAAATAGATTAATGAACATGTGGGTTTTGGCTTGGTTACTGGTGTGTGAAAGGGAGGGGTGAATCCTGGGTTGTTATGAATAGAACAGGCAGTGGGGCTGCGATAAATGGTATTAAATGGATAATGATGTATAGTGCAGTTGTGGTTATGGCAGTTGGCAACGAGGTTGAAAGGATGTGTTTGAATGTGAACTGACTATGGGTTGTAAATAAATGTGTAAGAGTTAATGAATGGTGGGTCATGGTAATAGAACGAGATTAATAATCAATGGGTTGGTTGGTTGATAAGAAGGACTTGGTTGTGTTGCTTGTGTTTTCCGAACTTGATTTGTGGTTGGCTCAGATATGTTTTACAAACGATCGATGTGGTTGGTTGGGGATAGTTTCCCAGTAGTTAAGGAACTAAATAAATTGATTCTGCTGAAACGTGAAAACCTAAATGGGGTTGGGGTTGTTTGTTGTATGCATTCTCCATGGTAGCAGTGCCGATGCACCTGCTCAGAGTCTCTGTTTAGAAGCCATAGGTTGGGATGAGGGTTTCGTGTATATATATATCTATATCTTTTGTGTTTTATCGCACCCCACCCATGTTGAGAACTTAGTGCCGAACACTCCCATTTCATGGGAGAGGGTGTTTTTCCCTTAGTTACTAGCTCCTTCCTGGTCCTTCTCCCCTAGGCTGTGATAGCTTGAGGCGACCTTACACCTAAGTCTCTTCAGGTAGGTTTTGTTTGGGGTGTTTTTAGCCCAAGACTCTTCGGGCTGGTTCTATTCTTTCCCAATAATCTTCGGGATGAGGCCCAGGTGTGTGCGGGAAAGATATGTGGTTGTGAGGCCCAGGTGTGTGCCGGTGGGATGTGTGGTTGTGAGGCCCAGGTGTGTGTGGGCGGGATGTGTGGTTTGTGAGGCCCATGTGTGTGCAGGCGGGATATGTGGTTTGTGTGGGCCAGGTGTGTGCGGGCGGGATGTGTGGTTTGTGAGTCCCAGGTGTGTGCAGGCGGGGAGAGTGTGGCGGCGTCAGGACGTTCGTCGTTAGGAAGAGCAGCTAACTAAAGGGAAATGTTGTGGGGTAACTGATACTCTGGTTTCTTATATACTAATACCTGTTGTGATTTCATTTTTAGTGAGTGTGGCTGGTGAGGTTGGGTGGATAGAATTCCTTGCTAGGTTTCTTCTATTGTTCTCACGGGACATTAGGATGTCTCCCCACTTGTGCACGAGAGCTTTTGGTTTCCCAACTGAGTATAATTTTATGCCCACCCTACGTTTACTTTCAGGTTTCCAGGAGGACTACCAGGGCCATGCGGGACCCTACTAGTCGGACAGTTGGAGTTGTTGCAGTTTTTGTACTCTTGTTTTCTTTTGGTATTGTACTTTGAGCTTTCTTGTACATGCACCTTGTTATAAAATTGTTTAAACATACATGTGGGCTTGGTTTGGGTTTATTTCTATACACTTGTCCTTTTCCTTTTTGGTGGTTGACTTTTCCTATTTCCCGATCTTAAAAATAATAAAAAGGGTAATTCCCCCCATATTTGTGAAAACTCTTACCCTTGGTGATAGTCTCCAACCCGAGGCCTACTGGAGGCGGGACTCCGGGGTCATTATCTCCCTTTCACCATTGCCAGCTCAGGAGGGGCATCATTGGTGGGAGGGGGTCATGACAGAATGATATCAGAGGTGATGGTTGAGAGATAGGATGGAGTCTGGAGTTAGGCAATGTGAGCATTACATGGGATGGTAGGGCAACAGTGTTAGTTAATCTTGGTGTGTGACATAGGCCAGGGATGACCGGCTAGGACATTGGATTTTAGGGCCCCCTGTGATCCGATGCAAGGACTCTGAGCCTACCGAACGACCATGTGAGACTACATTAATTACATGGTAGAGACCCTAGGGAATGTACATTCATCATCATGATTGTGTTTTACGTGATTTGGGTGTTCTGGGAATGAAATTTAAATGAAAATAATAAAATAAATCCTTGAGAAATTTCTTTACTACTTTGGATTAGGCAATCTTTGTTTACCGTAAAACTATAGCACCTAGACATCATCCCCGGGTGGCTCAGATGGCCAAGGCCCAACAGATTTAGGCGGTTGATCAGTTGAGGATTGACCGAGAGGAGGAAGATAGCCAGTGGAAGAAGACTCTCCATTCTTTCCAGCGGCAGACCCTCAAAAATTATGTGGGTAGTACTTCAGATACAGAGACATAGGGGTGGATTGAGGATCTAGGGATCACTTTTACCTTGATCCCTACTCCGAGGGAGTAAGGGGTTCCCCTAGCAGTCAGTCAACTGAGAGGTGCGGCACGACAGTGGTGGTAGCTCTACCTCGGAGAGAGGATAAAGGCAGAGGTTAGATGGGATGACTTTGAGAAGGAATTCCGAGAGGAATTCTATTCTTCCATGATCAAGGCGGAGAAGTGGTAAGAGTTACTCTCCCTTCAGAAGGGGATTATGTCAGTACGAGAGTTGGGGATCTAGTTCAAGGATCTCCTGCACTTTGCTCTGGATCTCTTTCTGGATGAGGAGTCTCGGGCGAGAAGTTTGGAAGAGGCACTTCGTCCTTCGCTTCAGTATGTTGTCACCCCCTTCACCCTTTCGACGTACTTGTCGGTACAGAAGAAGACAGAGGTTGTAGAGAGGATGCACTCGCTGGGAGGTGCACCCCGAGAGGGGATCCAGCCGGGCTCATCGAAGGGGAAGGTAGTCAGCAGCAGGTCTCCTGCGACGGGGCCTTCCAGGTTCATGGCAGTGGGGAGCAGGCCCCTGCAGTTCCAATTCAGATCATCGGGTCGTCATCCATTTTTCACGAGCCCAGGACCGAAGTGTTTTTCTTGTCGAGGGTTCGGGCACGTTCAGAGTCGGTGCCCGACCAGAGCTCAGTACGATGGTGGTGGGCAGGTTCAGTGCCCACCTCAGCAGAACCAGTTGTCGGCGATGCCCTTCCAGCAGCAGCTGGACCATACTCCTACGAGGGAAGACTTTTCGGGGGGAGGAAGTCCTTAGGGTTCTCCTCAGGGACCTCGACTAGGGCATGGTAGGGGAGGTGGATGACATCAGAGAGGCAGAGGAGCTGGGCGTGGACAGTTGTACGCACCAGAGTTGACAGCTCCGGCAGGACCAGATGTGGTGCGAGGTATGATTTGTTTGTTCAGCACTCTTATTTCTGCTTTGTTCGATTCGGGTGCTTCACACTCCTTTGTTGCACCTGGTCTAGCCTATGCTTTGGGTCTAGAAATAGAGAGACTTTCCATACCACTGGTGCTGAGTACACCAGTTGGAGGCTAGGCCAGCGTATCTTGTGTTTTCCGTGGATGTGGGCTGACATTGGGACCACACCGATCTAGTGGGGACCTTCTTTTGTTACAAATGCAGTCATATGATGTAATCCTAGGCATCGACATGTTATTTTCTGTTAGTGCCGTTATCGAAAACTTCCGAAGAAGAGTCGTATTCTCCGATGTGGATGGGCAACACATATCTTTTGTTGATGAGAGGAGCTCTCATGTGGGAATCCGGCATGTGAAGCCTCTCCTTTACTTGTTAAGAGAGTTTTCAGTGCTTCCAGCTGATACAAAGATGATAGATGACCCGGAGGTTGTTGGGAAGTCCCTCTATGTTTTTCCTGAGGAGGTTGTGACTCTACCCCCCAACGTGACGTTGAGTTCGGGATAGACTTACAGCCTGGTGCCCGCTCGATTTCGATGACCCCTTATCGGATGTCACCTTCAGAGTTGCGGGAGTTGCGAATTTAGATTGATGATCTGATGGATAAGGGTTTTGTTCTACCTAGAATCTATCCATGGGGTGCTCAAGTTCTGTTCGTGAAGAAGGAAGATGGTGGTCTCAGGCTATGCATAGACTACTGATGGTTAGAACAGGTAACAGTCAAGAACCGTTACCCCCTTCAAAGGATAGATGATCTATTCGACCAACTAAGGGGAGCAGGTTGGTTTTCCAAAATTGATCTACGATTTGAATATCATCAGTTGAGGCTAAAGGACAGTGACATCTCGAAGACGGCTTTCATGTGCAGGTATGGGCACTTCGAGTTTGTAGTGATGCCATTTGGAATTACGAATGCACCGGCTGTGTTCATGGGGCTTATGAACTTTGTCTTCTGAGAGTTTCTAGACCGGTTCATCGTTGTGTTTGTTGATGACATCCTGATCTACTCAAGATCATAAGAGGAGCACGTTGAACATCTCAGGGAAGTCTTGGAAGTCCTTCGACACCACCAGATTTACTGGAAATTGTCGAAGTGTAAGTTCTTGACGGAAGATGTACACTTCCTTGGGCACGTAGTGTCTCAGCATGGAGTGTCAGTGGACCTGTCGAAGTTGGAGGCAGTTGTTTCTTGGGAATCGCGCAAGAGAGTGGAAGAAGTTCGTAGTTTCCTGGGGTTAGTATGATACTATCAGAGGTTCGTTTCGGACTTCTCTCGAATTTCTGCTCCACTGATAGCTTTGACTAGGAAGAACCAGGTCTTCCTATGGAGCAAGAAATGCTAGAAGGATTTTGACTACCTGATGGAGAAGTTGGTCAGTGCTCCCATACAAAGGTTTCCAGAGGAAGGGTGGTTTTATGAGGTGTTTTGTGATGCTTCTGGCCTTAGTCTGGGGTGCGTGCTGATTCAGAAGAAGGGAGTGATCTGTTATGGGTCTAGGAAGTTACGCCCTCACGAGCGTAACTATTCCACCCATGACCTAGATCTTACAACAGTAGTGTTTGCACTGAAGTTGTGGTGACATTAACTCGTTAGGGAGCACTTTGTGGTCTTCACAGAGCACAAGAGCCTGCATTATATCTTCTCCCCTCATGACCTCAACCTGCGGCATCAGAGATGGGTCGAGTTACTCCAAGACTATGACTTTGAGATCTTTTACACTAAAGTTAAGGGCAACGTTGTGGCTGATGCCCTGAGCAGGAAGTCGCATAAGGAAGTGGTTCGGGAATACACTGATTCTTGTAAGGTGTTGGGATTGTTGGTTGCCTTGCACTTGGATGCTAGGGTAGAAGGTGTTAGAGGATGTTTGTTTCAGATGACAGTGCAGTCCTCCTTGTTGTAGTAGGTGGAAGAGTCTCAATGGGGGGACTCCGAGGCAGAAGTGATGAAAGATCGTGTCGATCAGGGGAACCCTCCAGAAGGATGGTGAGAGGACAGCTAACATCAGATGTTTTTCCATGGGAGGTTGTTTGTCCCGGATATAATGTGTGAGGGAGTTCTTCGTTAGTTCCATAGCTTGGCCTTGGTGGTACATCTAGGAGTTTCAAAAATATACCGAGCCCTGAGGGAACAGTTTTGGTGGCCCGGGGTGAAACGGGCTGTGGCAGAGTTTGTGGCTAAATGCCTAGTGTGTCAGTAAGTGAAGGATGAACACCGTGTTCCCATTGGTTTGTTGCATCCTTTAGATGTCCCCGAGTGGAAGTGGGATGACATCTCAATGGACATCGTCACAGGACTACCCATTGCTCATGGTGGTTATGATGCTATCTGGGTAGTGGTGGATCTACTGACGAAATCTACTCACTTCGTAGCCATTAAGGAGTCAGGCCCGGTGAGTACCTTAGCATAGAGGTACATAGATGTGGTAGTGAGATTGCATGGAGTCCAGAAGACTATTGTCTCAGATCAGGATACTTGGTTTACCTCAAGATTTTGGAGGTGGTTACAGCATGCTTTTGGCACCTAGCTACGCCTTATCAATGCTTTCCACCCCTAGACCGATGGGTAGATAGAGAGGACTATCCAGACGTTGGAGGACATGCTGCGAGCATGCGTTCTAGATTTCAAAGGATCATGGGTACGACACTTGCCTTTAGTATAGTTCGCCTACAACAACAGCTTCCACTCTACTATTGGCATGGAACCGTTTGAGGCTATGTATGGGAGACCATGTCATTCACCCATTTGATGGGCAGAGGTTGGTGAGATAGGTGCTCCTGGGCCAGAGGTAGTGCAAAGGACCACATAGAAAGTCCATCTTCTATGTGATAGGATGAAAGCGGCTCAGGATCGACCGAAGTCTTATGCTGATCGTCGGAGGAGGCCCTTGGAGTTCGAGGTGGGGGATCATGTGTTCTTGAATGTTTCCCCTCAACGGGGGCTGAAGAAGTTTGGGAAAGGGAGGAAGCTCTCAACTAGGTTCATCGGACCTTTTGAGGTGCTGAGCGAGTCGGCAAGGTGGCATATTAGCTGGCCCTGCCACCTCAGTTGGAGAAGGTTCATGAAGTCTTCCACATCTCCCAGCATCGCCGGTACTTACACGACGACTCCCACATTATCGACTGGGGAGAGTTAGATATGGGAGAAGACATGACCTTCGAGGAACGACCAGTCAGAATCGAGGATCGAAAAGAGAATGTGCTCCATGGATGAACCATTCTGCTGGTTCGTGTGTTGTGGAGGCATGGAGGCCTCGAGGAGAGCACATGGGAGCGGGAGACCCAGATGCACGCTCAGCACCCAGAGTTGTTTTGACATGTGGTCTCCCTTGTTCTTCTGAGCTTTGTGTTGATGTTCTACTCTGTACCTTTGATATATGGAATTCTTAGCTTGTCGGTTGTGAGACCTATTGTTTCCTTGTTCTCTGGAAGTGTGTAACATGTCTGGATATGTGGGGAAAGGGAAAAACCTGATCCTTAATTGAGACACATTAATGCGGATGTGATTGAACCCGTGCGGGCGAGTCAGTGCCGCCTAAAGCGGATAATATCTCGACATAGGAGAAGGAATTTTTTCCCCAAACTACATGTTCGGGCAGTGTTTTGGTTGTGTGTTGTTGGGCGTAGTGCAAGTTGGAAAATCCTTATATATGGAAGTGGGAAGGCCCATTCCTTAATCGAGATGCATTAATGCGGAAGCGATTAAACCCGTTCAGGTGAGTCAGTGCCGCCTAAAGTTGATAATATCTCGGCATAGGCGGGGGAATCCCTAACACTTATGATTAGGGTTGTTGGTTGGGATCTTGTTATAACGAGAACCCTAAGAGGTATCTTGCTAGGTTCCTATGGGTTGGTTTTTGAATTCACGGGGACAAGAATGTTTTAAGAGGTATCAGATGTAATGGCCCGGACCTCTCCGACCCATTCCTTTATCAAAAAAGGCCATGAAGTGTTATGGAGTGTAAAATGGTCTTTTCGCACACTTTTTAGAATTTTGAAACTACACCCCGTGTAGTTTTAGTACACGCCGTGTACCCCATCACCGGGTATAGCCCATGTTGGAGCTGTGTCCTTGCCGTGTGCAATGAATGGGTACACACCATGTGTCAAAACTACCCGCCCTGTAGTCCATCCCTGCGTATGCGTTACCAGTCCATGATTGTGTACCGTGTTGGAGTCGTGTCCTTGCCACGTGAAATGAATGGGTACACGTCGTGTGTCAAAACTACACGACGTGTAGTCCTTCCCTGTGTATGCGTTACCCTCAAACAGTGTGTTGACCAGTCAACGACCGCGGAGCCGTGTTGGAAGACACGTGGAGACCGTGTAAAATAACTGAGTACACACAGTGTACAATAAACTACACGCCATGTACTTTTTCTTTTCTGGCCTATAAAAGGAGGGGTCCCCTCCTCCTTTTCAACTCACCCATCTCCTCCGCTTTCCTCTGAGTGGAGTTCTCCCAAGAGACTTGAAGGATCTTTCTTCCATAACGTCTTCATCCGAGCTCCGATTTACGATCCGTCAGCGATCATGGGATCGTAACGACGATGCGGAACTTCCAAGCTTGGATCCAATGTCTTTCCTTCGACATTTCCTTTCCGAATTCCACCCAAGGATGTTTTTTGGGACCCGACAGAAGTGACGGACGCCGACGGACGTAATCCAAAGTTGATCCGAGGGAGCGTTGTGGTCAGAACATGTTGAGGTAGGGATCTTACCTTCATCCTCATATTTTTTGTGCATTGTGAAGGGTTGTTATCCTTTTTTCATGTGAAACAGTTGAACCATTAATAAAGATAATAACTGGTTAAAGAATGCGGATGGGGAAGTTGTTATGTTTATCTTTATATCCTGTAATATTATGTTGTGAATTGAATAGGCATATGCCTACTAAAAATCACGGTTGTTGGGGGCCTTTTCTTACAAAATTAAATGTTGCCCTATCTTTTTAGACCGTTTTTGTGGATGAAACCTTGTGGAATGTGGAATTTGTTTAATCATGTAAAGTTGGATTTTTAAAATCTGGAACCCTTGTGTGATCACCTCGGTTAAACAAAATGAAATAATGAACATGTGGGTTTTGGCTGGGTTACTGGTGTGTGAAAGGGAGGGGTGAATCCTGGGTTGTTACAAATAGAACAGGCAGCGGGGCTGCGATAAATGGTATTATAGGGATAATGATGTACGGTGCAGTTGTGGTTATGGCAGTTGGCAGCGGGGCTGCAGGGATGGGTTTGAATGTGAACTGACTATGGGTTGTGAATAAAAGTGGAAGAGTTAATGAATGGTGGGCCATTGTAATAGAACGAGATCAATAATAAATGGGTTGGTTGGTTGATAAGAAAGACTTTGTTGTGTTGCTTGTGGTTTCCTAACTTGATTTGTGGATGGAAGGGATATGTTTTATGAACGATCGATGTGGTTGGTTGGGGATAGTTTCCCAGTAGTTAAGAAACTAAATAAATTTATTCTGCTGAAACATAAAAACCTAAATGGGGTTGGGGTTGTTTGTTGTATGCATTCTTTTTGGTAGTAGTGCCGAGGAACGTGCTCAGTGTCTATGTTTATAAGCCATAGGTTGGGCTGAGTGTATGGTATATATATATATCTGTATCTTTTGTGTTTTATCGCACCCCACCCATGTTGAGCACTTAGTGTCGAACACTCCCATTTTATGGGAGAGGGTTTTTTCCCTAAGTTACTAGCTTCATCCTGCTCCTTCTCCCCTAGGCTATGATGGCTTGAGGCGATGTTACACCTAGGACTCTTTGGGTAGGTTTCGTTTGGGGTGGTTTTAGCCCAAAACTCTTCGGGCAAGTTCTATTGTTTCCCCAGAATCTTCGGGATGAGGCCCGGGAGTGTGCGGGCGGGATACGTGGTTGTGAGGCCTAGGTGTGTGAAGGCGGGATGCGTGGTTATGGGGCCTAGGTGTGTGCAGGGGGGATGTGTGGTTTGTGATGCCCAGGTGTGTGTGGGTGGGATGTGTGGTTTGTGAGGCCCAGGTGTTTGCATGTGGGATGTGTGGTTTGTGAGGCCCAGGTTTGTGCGGGTAGGGAGAGTGTGGAAGCGTCAGGATGTCCGTTGTTAGGAAGAGCAGCTAACTAAAGAGAAATGGTGTGGGGTACCCAATACTGTTGTTTCATATATACTACTTCTTGTTGTGATTTTGTTTTTGGTCAGTGTGGCTGGTGTGGTTGGGTGGATAGAATCCCTTGCTAGGATTAATCTGTTGTTCCCACGGGACATTAGGATGTCTCCCCACTTGTGCATGAGAGATTTAGGTTTCCCTACTGATTATACATGTATGCTAACTCTACGTTTACTTTCAGGTTTCCAAGAGGACTACCAAGGCCATGCGTGACCCTACTAGTAGGACTGTTGGGGTTGTTGCAGTTGTTGTACTCTTGTTTTCTTTTGGTATTGTACTTTGATCTTTATTGTACTTGCACCTTGTTGTAAAATTGTTTAAACATGCATGTGGGCTTGGTTTGGGTTTATTTCTATACACTTGATCTTTTCCTTTTTTGTGGTTGACTTGTCCTATTTCCCGATCTTAAAAATAATAAAAAGTGTAATGCCTCGTATATTTGTGAAAACTCATACCCTTGGTGCTAGTCGCCAACCCAGGGACTACTAGAGGTGGGAATCGGGGGTCATTTTCTCCCTTTCACCATTTCCAACTCAGGAGGGGAATATTTTGTGGTAGGGGGTCGTGACAATATTAGGGATGGATTTTCTCTCAATGTATAATGCTAAGATCAAATAGAAAATTAAGGAAATCTCAGTAGAATTGAACGGAGAACCAAGAGTTATCTTCCAAGGAGAGATATCTCAACCTGATATTTGTCTATAAGAACCTCTTATATCCTTATTTTTTGAGTTGATCAGTGAAGAAGAAAAAGGAAATGAGAGTTTTAGGATTGAAAATGTCTCTATCTCCCAAGAATGCATTTCCATATTTCTTGAGGAGATGGTTGGACCTCCCCTAGAAAGAGAGGAAGAGTTCTCTTTTGAACATGTACGTGGATCTCATCCAATATCAAAAACCCATATAGGATGGAAAATGTGGAGCTAGAGGAATTAAAGAAACATCTCTATGATCTTTTGGAGAGGAGGTTTATCCGACCAAGTGTGTCTCCTTGGGGAGAACATATTATATTAGTGAAGAATAATGATGAATCGATGTAGATATGCATTGATTATAGAGAACGGAATGGGATCATAGTAAAGGAAAAATACACTCTTCAATGAAATAATGACTTATTTGACCAACTTCATGGGGCTCAATTCTTCTATAAGATTGATCTTCGATCTGGTTATCATCAATTGATGGTGAAGAAGAATGATATTCAAAAAATGGTCTTCCGATCAAGATATAAGCATTATGAGTTTTTGGTTATGCATTTTGGACTGACTAATGAACCATATATATTAATGGATTTTATGAATTGAGTTTTTAAGAACTACCTTCATAATTTGTGGCAGTTTTTATTGATGACATTCTGATATATTACAAATGTCGTGAGGTGCATGAGGATCCGGTAAGGGTTATTTTGAAAACTCTACAAAAGGGTAGTCTTTTGGGATGTTCAGAAAATTTGAATTCTTGTTACAACAAGTTTCATTCTTTAAAACATTGTTACTGATGAAAGAATCACAATTGAACCTACAAAGACAAAAGTTGTAGAGGATTGGCCTAAGCCTACAATAATAACTAAGATTTGTAGTATCTTTGGAGTAGAGTAATATTATAGGAGGTTTGTGAAAATATTTTCATGACTTTCTAATCCATTAACCATGTTTACGTGAAAAGGGGTCAAATTAATCTTGAAAAAGAATTGTGTAGAATATTTCCAAGAGCTGAAGAAGAGATTTGTTAATGAAACAGTGTTAACTCTTCCCTCAATTGGATAATGAATCATTATTTGTAGTGATTCATCTCTGAAAGGTCTTGGGTGAATCCTGATGTAAAATGAAAAAGTCATTGCTTATGCATCTCAACAGTTGAAGACTAATGAGAAGAATTATCCTATGCATGATATAGAACTGGATGCAGAAGTTTTTACACTGGAGATATGGAGGTACTATCATTATGGGGATAAATTTGATATATACAATGACCATAAATGTTTGAAATATATTATCACAAATACGTAATTGAACATGAGAAAAATGATATTGTTGGAAATTCTCAAAGACTATGATTGTTCAATTTGTTATCATCCTGGAAGAGAAAACAATGTCGCTGATGCATTAAGAATGAAAGACCCAGTTGTTCTTTCCAGGATGAGGATTCAAAGAGATCTTTTGATCAATGACCTTGTACAACTTGAAATTGGAATTATAATGGAAGGGACATCATCAACCCAAACCCAAATAATTTCTAAACAGTCATTACTAGAGAAGATCAATAAAGCTCCAAAAAATATCCTTTGTTGCATTAGATGTTTGAGGCTATTAAGGATGGGACGTTTCTTGAGTTCAATATTGATCAATAAGGTGTGTTGAAATTTTTTACAAGACTATGTGATCCATCATCTCTAGAAATAAAGGAGATGATAGATGAAGCTCATACATCAACATTATCAATACATCCTGGAAGAAAAAAAATGTATATTGACATTCATGATCATTATTTGTGGGATAGTATGAATAGTGTGATTTTTTACTACACTTCAAGGTGCCTGGTATGTCAGCAAGTGAAGGAAGAGAAACAACTTCTTAAAGGGGTATTGCATCCTCTACCCATACCAGCATGGAAGTGGGACAATATAACTATGGACCTCATCACTAGTCTCTTGAGTACATCCAAATGAAACAATGTGATATTGGATATTGTGCACTGTCTCACCTAGACTGCCCATTTTATCTCCATTTGGGAACATTTCTCTTGTGATCAACATTCTAGGATTTACATGAAGGAAGTGGTAAGGCTGCATGGAGTTCCACTTAATATCGTATCTGATCGTGATCTAAGATTCACATCAAAATTATGGGGAAGTCTTCAACATTCTCTTAGCACTAAATTGAATTTCAGTATATCATATCACCATAAACTAATGGCCAATCTAAGAGAACTATTTAATAACTCGAGGATATGTTAAGGACATGTTCAATGGAATTTTAAGGTGGATGGGATCAACATATTCCTTTAGTAGTGTTCTCATACAACAAAAGCTTCAACTCGATCATTCAAATGGCACTCTATGAAGATCTACATGGGAAGCGATGTAGAACACCTACTTGTTGGGAAGAAGCTGGTGAGAGAAAGCTTCTTGGGCCTGATCTTGTGTAAGATATGGTATAAAAAGTTCATTCCATCCAACAACACATTAATGATACATAGAGTCAGTAGAAGAGCTATGCTGACAACTGTCTAAGGGAATATGAGTTTGATGTTGGTGAAAAACTATTTCATCGAATTTCAACTTGGAAGAGAATAATGTGGTTTGGGATGAAAGGGAAGCTCAGACCTAGGTACATTTCCGCCTTTGAATTCTTTGATCACATAGGGGAAGTGGCCTATCGTCTTGCACTTCTTCAAATCTAGCATAAGTTAATGATGTATTCCACGTATCCCTCTTGAGAAAGTACATACCTAACCCATCATATTTACTAAATCCAGAGGTGGTACAATTGGAACATGTCCTCTCTTATGAGGAGAA
Source organism: Viscum album (assembly GCA_963277665.1). NCBI lineage: Eukaryota > Viridiplantae > Streptophyta > Magnoliopsida > Santalales > Viscaceae > Viscum > Viscum album. The sequence continues at coordinate 493,377,506 of OY728151.1, read as the reverse complement.
GCTGGTGGAGATCATGGATTATAGAGACTTGGTTCTACGAAACAAGACTACTCACATTGTTAATGTGTTGTGGAGGAACCACAAATGTGAGGAAGCCACGTGGGATCCAGAAACTTCCATGTGTCATAAGTACCCAAACCTTTTTTTTCTTAGGGTAGGATTTAAAACATTGAGGAAAACATTTCTAATGGGGGGAAGAATGTAACAACATAACCTTTCAGTAATAGTTTTTTCTTAATTTTGTGTGTAATTTTATTTTATACTCAACAAAACTATATCCTTTAATTAATTAAGAAAGTATAATTAAATTGGATTGTTGGGTTTCAAATGTTATATAACCATTGGTCAACATGACCATTAGAAACTAAATTATTAAAATTGAAATTATTTTATAAAAAATGAAATGATCGTGGATAATTAATACCAAAAGAAGAGTCGATGGAATCATCTAGTAGAATCGAGCCATATGAAGCCCATCTGTTAGAGCTTCGGAAGGGGGTAGCATCACTGGTATTTTGGTGTGGACTAAGCCTACGCAGAATATTAACATGTGAAGATTGAATAGAATTGCCTAAGTGATTTGTTCAAGTTGATATAAATCACCACTCAGGAAATGTTGTCCAAGCCACCCCAAGATTCTATAACCATATAACAGCTTACACTTTGGTCATATGTAGTTATTATAAGGGGCTATGTAATGAAGCCTTATTTACTTTCAGTGATCCATTTATTTAAATAATATTTTTTTACTTCTTATTAGGGTATAATTTGTGAATTTCATATGTTCGGATAAATATAAAATGAATTTATTGAAGTTACGTGTTGTTAATGTATTTTGGAAAAAGAGGGTATGTTAAAATATTATTTATTCTTTAAATAATTAATAATGTAAATTGGTTTTCAAAAAATAGTCTTCTATAGTTGTGTTCTGTAGGAAATTTTGAGTCTATTAAGAACAAATTATTTTTTATTGAATATTAGTGTATGAATATTAACATACCCATATAAATAGTGCTGAATATTAATGAATTGTTAATCAACCAAGAAAATAGAAACTTCACCCATGAATTTATAAATACATTTTATACATCATAAATGTAAAAAAACAACCACAATTTCTGTTTTTGAATTTTTGTATGTCATAAATATTTTATTTCAAATTTTATAATTAATTTAAAAATTTATAATGGAAATTTATTTTCATAAAATCAAATCAGAAATTGTTTCTTTATTTTCTTATGGTTATACAATAATTTTGTTGGACATTGATTACTTTCCTCAGTTGTTACAAAATGAGTTATAGTTTTAATGTTTTATTTTTCAAATAAATATTGATTTTATTTAATAATTTAACCAAAAAAATTTAAAAATTATTTTCATAAAATGGAGCTGACTTTTGAGTTCATAGTATTGATATTAGGTTAGAGCAATGTTTTGGGATTTATCTGATACAGTTGTATTTTCAGTGAATATGAAAAATATAATTATGACTTTCTGGTGTTTAAATGACATCATTGATGATGTAATCATGATGTAAATAATCTAGTTGACTTTTGAATAGTAATATATTGTATGAGTTGTCCCATGTCGCCAATAAAATAGGAAATAAAATGGGAAATCCCATGGTTTTGCAAATACCACCGATGAGGTGTCCTTTGGAAATAAATTATTTATTCCCTCACTTTTCTTATAGATACTAACCCATTCCCACATTTTTTCATTCCAAAATACTCCTCAATGTAGATATGGTATTTCAACATCTCAAGGAGTCCTCCCAAAGTTCCTTCATGCTTCCCAATGTTCCAGCCATCATGCTTTTGAAGTTAATCTTCATGGTAAGGGAACCTTTCAACCTCCTCTTTTAAGTCAAGTCTTCCTTTATGTTAGGTCTTATAGATCCATTTTGTTATTTGGGGGTGTTCTATTATATATGTTTAATAATTTCCATTCAATTTCCAAATTATGAGATACATTTTCCACTCTAATGAATTGATTTTATAAATTTTAATGTGACATCATTAGGCTACCTAATATTTTGTAAATGAAATTGCATATTCTCTCTCCTTTCAAGATTCCTTTTCATGCGGTAGGTCATTAAAATTTCAACTACATGTTATTATCTTCATTTTATGCTATCATTATATTGTATTATATGTTATTTATGAGTTTATTTCCCTTGTACCATCTCTTTTTAATTTTTTCTAAAACCATGTTATATAACCGTTATGTTGGAGAATTTTTTCTCAAATCTCTCTCTATTTCATAAAAAAATTATCTTTTATTATTTATGAGAATAAAAAAATCAATTTTCTTTTCTAGGGATATTCATAAATACATAAAATTAATCTATTTTATTCTGTAATTGACATACATATAACCCTCTATCCCTTTCAATGGGTTATAAATGACGTTACGATCATGTTTTTAGAACATTTAAAACGTCATGATTTTGAAATGAATCCCATTTCTTTGATTATATATGGGTTATTTATGAAATGTTTGATTATGATATATGTTTCTCACATGAAAATGAATATATATTAAGGGTGCACTCTGATATCACCAAAATTCATTGGTTAATGAATTTAATATCTAGAGATAACAAGTTTCACGATACATTGGTGAATAACCTTGGTTATTTTTATGACACCTTCGGGATGAACCATTGTGATATGTTCATGAATGTATAAATTAAATTTTGTAGACACATATTCATGTTATGATTCATATTATTTTAATAATAAAATGCCTCTACTTCTATTTCTAATGTCTTTATGTTTTTATCAAGTTCTTTATTGATTTCACAAGTAAACAGATTCCCTTGTTTTACTTATTGGGCATTATGCTCACCTTTTCCTTTGATCTAGGTCTCCAGGTTATGAGATGCAGTAATTGAATATAGGATTAACCTATGATGAAGCCTTAAAAGTGTATTAGAAGGATTTTTTATTTAATTTTCATGTATTGTGTTCCTGATTTCAAATACACTAGACATCAAAGATCCTCTATATGTAAAATGTAATGAAAATTTATGTAATAAAAAGACAGGACGCCATAAGAGGTTCCTTATAGGCAGGTAATGTTTAGTTCACTATATAGGTTTTATTAATGGAATGAGTTACACAAATTTAGGGTATTGTATTAGTGATGGGTTATAGTGGTTTTATATAGTTTGTGGTTTACCACATTGGTAGGAGGCTATGACGGGGTTTCTTATTTGGTATTTTTGGGATTTTTAATGGTTTTGTTAATCAAAAGGTAGTTGCGGCGTGAACCTTAATCTATGTCAAAGATGAATCATCCATATATGTTTTGGGGTAAAATGGATGAAATTTTAGTTTGAAATATCGAGTTTATATTTTTTCACGTTTTATTATTTTTACCTTGTCTACACTTATGAGTAGGGCTACGACAAATGCATTTAATTTATTTTTACCTTGTTTTATGTGAGTTGGTTCCTTTTTCATGTGGTTTCATTCCCATGATTATATAATTATATTTTTAACTATTCCATTTATCATAAAAATAAATTTCAGTATCTCTAATACTGAATGGTGACTCAAATTTCATTTTGTTTCCTCTCCAACATCATCCATTAAAAAATTGGCATAGTGTGTTATTTTGTGGTCTTCAAATTTAGATTGTGGGTAAAAAATAATGAACCCCATAAAACATTATTAGTAATCAATAATTTTCTCAATTATTTCATTGGGATGGAATATCATTTAGAGATCTACTAAATCCTTTTTAATGGATTTGATACACATTTTTATGATACTTGTTTTTTTAAAATACGTGATTTACATCCCCTTCATATTTATAATTGATCATAGTTATGGTAATAGCTCATGTATTTCTCATTAACTTAATATTATGTTCAATGGGTTTATCCACAAAAAATATAATTAGATATATACTCTTTTACGTCAAATGTTTAATTAAAATGTATAAAAAATAGTAAAATTATTTTGAAATATATCTATATGAATATGTGTATACATATGAAAAAAAAGTAAAATAAAATACACCGTAAGAATCACACCTAATAGATATAATTATGAAAATAATAAAATTGCTTTTAATTATAGAAATTCATGTTAGAAAATGGAAAATTGTTTTCATGATTCATATATTTCGGGACTTTTCAAATTTTCTAGGATTAGTAACAATTCAAGTAATGAATTCCCATAAAATTAATTTGATAATATTTTGTTATCTTATTTCTATGATATATTTTTCAAATTTTATAATGTGAATTTGTAACAATAAAAATTATTTTTAGATTTATCACGGTAATATAATATTAATATTTTTTTTGATTAATCTATGTTAAATTATTTTAATGTGAATAGTGAAAATTATAGTTTTTTAGAATATTGTGGATATTAAAAAAATAATTTTTAATAATAATATTATAAATAATACGAATAAATTTTCTTGATTTTTTTTGTTTTTCTATGTAGCATTATAAATATTAATATTTCATGCTTAAATTTATACAATATATTTGATACTTCTTGAGATAGTTAGTTTTTTTGAAAATTTATTTTTATATCATAATAAATATTTATTTTAAAATTATATTTTATATAATTAAATAAATTACATTTATTTAAAATTTTAAATCAATAAGACTAAAATATCTAATAATTGTCAAATTTTTTTGAAGAATAATGATTAAGTTACCTTGGCTATTTATAATTTACCCCTACAAAGGAATTAATTTTCGATGAATACCTAATTTATAATTATAGTGTATCTTATAATTTAATAAATCAAATTAAAATTAATTATAAAATATGATGTTTATATATATTATTAATAAACATTAATTTAATTGGTAATCAATTTTATATATAGTTGATAACAATTATTTATCATGAATGACATTTGTCTACAAAAATTGATGGTTAAAAAATATATGTTCATTATTAAAATTTATTCACATATTATTTATCAATTTATTTTAGATAAATAGATTCATATTTATGATATATCCTGTAAAATGTTGGTAAAAACTGTATATATATATTTTAATTAAAAATATAATTGATTTAAATTGTATTTAATTTAGAGGAATAAGTTCATAAATGAAAAATATATAGTGGATATGTTTTAGAAAATGTAACATGATCCAAATTGCATATATAAATTTTTTCTTTTGTGTATTGATATAATAACATCATTTCTTATGGACCTTTCTTCCCCTTTATCTCCTAATAATCATATCATTCCTTTCTTACCCTTTGTATACCTTTATTTTTTATGGAACTTCCCGTATACATCAGTTATAAATTTTTTATCACATGAACCATCCAATAAACAACATTTATTGAGAAATTTACTTGAATAAAAAACAAAAAATGAAATCATATTATTCATTTAGATGTGTTGGTTCCCCTGGACACTAAAAAATAACCTAATTCCTTGAAATATAAGTCCTTCCTCAAGATGACATTTATGGTCTCAATGTGCATATCACAATTCTCTTATCATTTTTAATTATTGATTCACTTAAAAATAAATCCTAGCCAATGAATAATAACAAAATAGATTCAATTAGTGTGATGATTTATTGTTATTAAAATTGTAAATCCATTTTATATTCTCTTCCACATTCTAATAAAATAAGAATAATCACTAGTTCATGTGTGTGAATTGTAATATCCAGAAAGATTTTTTTAGATTTTCATCACAAACTATCCAATTTGTTATTTGGTGTGGGTTATAATGTAAAAAATTATATAATATATTAATTTTCATGAAATGATAATATAATATCCACCTTGACCCCTCTCATTTGATGTGTATCAAACACTGTAATAGTGTTTTTTGTAGACCGTTACCTCCATGAAGGATCAATTTTTATTCTTTATTTTTATTGATTATTTATTAAAACAATTAAAATATGTTTTTACACCATTAAAATATTTAAAATATTATTATTATTCTATTATAATGATAAAATGTCAAAATTAAAACCATATTAATGACACTATCCAATTCAGTTAATGTATACACATAATTTCATCAGTTTAATTATCTTCATGATTAAAAAATTGATTTTATATAATGAATGAATATGGAAACAAAAATTCTAATATAAACATAATGAAATATTAAAAATTATTTTTTATTTATTTAAATGATACAAAATATCTAACACTTTTTCTATAAAAAAGACCTTCGTATGTTGAATGACACCAAAAAAATTTCTTATTGCCTTCATATTCTTGGATATATAGTAAGGTAATAATAAAATAAGGTTTAAAAAATTAAATCAATATAGTAATAATCTTTATCACAATACTAGAAAATTAGTTATTTGTGACTAGGAGGATACTTGTTTTAAATAGTCACATATCATAAAAAAATTGTGAAGTATAATCATTTTTATTGTAAAACACGGTTGTTAATATTTATTTTCGACGGGAAACATCTCTTCTCGTTAATAAATTTGGAGAAAATTTTTCTATTATCCTGAAAATTATGGTAAAAAATATTTTGATGATCACATTTCAATAAAAGATTTTTTTATGAAAAATTATAAAATTTGATTTATGATTATTATTTTAAGTAAAAAATATATAAAAAATTGTAGAAGTAATTATTAATGACTAACAATGGATTTATTTTTCAATGAATTTTTCTGAGTGTCATAAATTTTTTAGAATTTTATAAATATATATCCTTTTGTGGATCCTTATAATGAATAATATTAATAGTAATTTTGAATAACATTTAATATATATTATTAATAAATAATTAATATTTAGTATCGAAAAATAATAATATATAATAAACAGTAAAAAAATTTAAAAACACATGTATGAAAAGATAAAAAATACAAAAAAATCAAAAAAGAAATATTAATTTTAAAAATGTCGTAACAAAAATATTATTATTAATTAAAAAAAAATAATTTAAATTTAATAATGAAATATTAATAATAAATAAAATATATTTTTATATTTTTATACTTTTTAAAAAAAATATATTACTAGTAAAATATTAGATGGGTTTCCCACACATGTGATATTAAAGACACGTGACACCACCAAATGTTATGTCACAATTACTATAAATAATACCTTTTAGAACTAAATATTTTCATGAAATTCCAATTTCATACATCATTCAAGATTGACTACAATAATTTATATAAGAAATTATAAATCAATATAAAATTAAATTCCACAAATTTTGTTGTTAAAAAATAGAGGACATGTAGAAATATTTTATCGTATATTTGGAAATCCTTACATCCCATACATAATTGTGGTGAAATATTTTCCTAATGATACTCTATTTAGGAGATCTGGTATTATCATTTTAGAAAATATCGTGAATGTGATTTATATAATAAATATTTTTAATCTATTTATGCAACTCCTCAACATGCATTAGTATATCATGATAACTCAGTAGCTTATATAAAAAATATATCATAAAATATTATATTTTGTTAAAATAAAATAGAAATTTGTAATTATTAATAAGGAATAAATATTATTCTTATTTTTAATGTTTTTAAATATAACTATGGACTCTAAAGGAAGATATTAATTATCAATTAGATTATATGATTGGATAAATAATTATAAATCCAAAACAATGTTTTATAAATACAATCAACATTGAGTGTGTTAAAAAATTAATATAATTTGATTATTTTAATTATAAATATTTATCTAAATGTATATAATAATATTTAACAATGAATTTTAATCTTCTGATTTAGAAACATTTTTAATTTTTGGAGTTCATATACTACATTTTGGGTTTTTGTATGATTATAAATTTTTTTTAATCATGTTGAATAGGATTCAATAAAATATAAAAAATTAGTTTCAGAAGATTTATTTTAAAATTCAGTGCATGAGTCTGTTGGGATGTTTATTTTTGAAATAAAAACAATGAATTATATTCAAAATATCAAAATGACACCTTAATAATTTTTCACCTTTTTTATAACTATGGTGGACTATATATATCCAAGATTCCATATGATAAATCATGAAGATGTTACAAATTGTTTTGATTTTAAATCCAAATTTAGAATGTAAAATTTTGGAATCAATAAAATATTAACAATGGAAAAATCATTGTTTTCCGAATGATAATATGTTACATGTATTTTTAAATAAAAGTAAGGGGTTATCCTGTAACTTGTGTTTTAGTAATCGTAAAATCCATTATTATTATAATTAATTTATAAAATATTATGGTGATTAAGAATCAATATATAAATGTCAATCATATTAATAATTGATCTATTAAGAGACACAATATTTAAATTCCATATTTTCTATGATATAATTATTGTATTTTCTAATCATACACTGATTATAGTCTCTAATTATGACCCACAACCCATAAACATTAATGAGATGTCATAAATCATATATTCCCATTTGTAAAATAGTAAATCATCCAAGGGATGGAAGTTATTATAATAACATTTATCACATGTGACCTCCATTTTCCTCAAATCCCCATCACATACTATAGATTCATTATAATTACGTTTTTTTCTAAATTGGTATTACATAAGATAGTATTATTGTTAGAAAATTTACATTACTCAGTACAAATTACCTCCATAGATGTATTGAAATAACCATCTATATATTTGGCACTATTAACATTGATTAATATAATGAAGAATATTTTTATTATTTGAATCCACTAATTGAAAAGTTTTTTTCCTGGTTAAAAAGTAGTTTAACCATATATAATATTGTTCTATATCTATATTTCACACTATTAGTTGAATTAATATGGATTATAAATGAATATATTGTGTATGAAATGTTATATGGATAGATTTCAGATGGATTAAAATATTTCTAGTACGACATGGTGGAGGACAAAGTATTTATACATGCTAATAGGAGAAGTCCAAGTTTTTTCAATTTTCATTGGAGATTTATTCTTTCATGTAACAATTTTTTAAAAGGAATATAAATAATTGTTAAAAATCTATAAAAAGCTCTTTTCATGGCTCAATTAGGGCAATAAGGTATTAGTAAAAATATATATTCTCTATTTTACCTCGAGTTATGTTTAGAAAAACAATAAAAGAAAAAAATAAACTATTTTTGGGGAGATAATAATTTAATAAGGTATATATTTTTTAGTACATTATTTATGGTTTTTTTATATTTTTTCACATGTTATATGATACTCATATTGATAATAATTTTATTACATAACTTATTCCATGTTTTGAGAACCCTATAAAAAATGATAATTTAATGGTTTGGTTATATCATTATGAAATTGGATGTTTTCCTAAACATGAATTATATTTTATTGAAATATAATACAATTTAATAAATACAAGAGAATCTTATTCACTATCCAATTAAGTTTCATTATAATTATATTAAAATATTATTTTTTTATTGTTATAAGACTATCATTCCTCAAAATTTTATTTTTGTTTCAAAAATAGAATCATTAAAATGTAATAAATTCATGATTTTCATGTCCTAATAGAAATTGGTATTCATGTTGGTCGTACATAGTTTTTGAATGATTGAATATGAGAAATTTTTATAATAATATCAAATTACATCATTGAATTTTTTGGGCAACCATAAAATTATGATGATTTAGACATCCCTAAAAAATTATTTTTTGAATTTTATTTAAATTTTAGAATATATTCCCATATAGTTAAAATAACTCAATTGAATATTTAATATTACATTTTCAATATACAGTAAAACATTCTGGGCCAATACATTTTTATGGATGTATGAATTAGATTGACTCTATTGATATATAATGAATAATTTTTGAAATAATGAATTAATTGAAAGGTAAATTGTGGTGGAATACTTGTATGATGAGATTTGAAATTTCTACAATTATTATTGTCAATAAAACTAGAATTAAAAAATTATTAACATGTATCAAAATGATGATAATTTATAAGATGTTAGAAACCATTAGATGTCCAATTTAAATCAGCAAAACCCTGGTTCCAGTTATTATTGGGATTGATTAATTTTTAACTAATATTATCATAAAGACAATAGAAATGTACAATTTAATAATGATTAAATCAAAATATTTCAATAGTAATAATCTCTTTTATTAATTCTATAAATTTTTATAATATATTTAATAATTTACATTATTCATTTCTAATATATAATGACCATATCAAAAATGAATATATAAAAATTAGCCCTACTATTATTAAAGAACATCATCAATTGATTTTTTAATATTTGCTTCGATAAAAATAATGATATAAATCAAATAGTGTTGTAATGATTTTTATAAAATTTAAATTAAATCGATCAGATTCACTATATGAAGAACAATGTTTCTAAAGTGTTACATGTGACACTAAGTTTTATCAAACATTAATATATTATTTATTTTATTTTTTAAAAAATTTCATTATAAACTAGATGATAAAAATATATTTATTTATAGTAATAACTCATTTTTAAAATTGATTTATAATATTGTATTATAATGAAAATGCATGGAAAAAAAATAATTTACTTTTTAGTAAAGTATTTATATAATTTAAAAATACTATTTTGATAAAAAATATTTTATATTTAAATATATAAAAAATAATGACATCAATTTTTATCAATTTTAGAAAATATATTTTTCAAAATATAATTCAATTATAAAATATTCATTTCAAATTTATCATTTATATGTTTTTAGTAATTTTTAACAAGTTAATTATTTTTATGAATAATGAAAATAACCTAATTTTATTTAAAAGTTCATTTTTTTAAAGAATATAAAACGATAAAAAAATTAATATTTGTTTAAAGGTATAATTAGTTAAATTATTTTTCTATTTATATAACTAACAATATTTTAATAATTTTTATATTAAATTTTTATATAATTTTTTTGAACTTATGAATATTTTCGTATTGGAAAATCACATTCTCTTCCCGTCTAAATATTTAATTTTAAACTAAATTACACCACTTCTATAATATTATTATTAATAAGGGATTATATATTTTGAATGAGAATACTTTATATTTACATATATTTTGAATTTCATTTTTACAAAAATGATTCATCAAAATAATAAATATTATTTAACATAGTTATTGTGAAATTTGGTATACCTAAGGGTAATCCTAAAAAGATAATGTTTAATCATAACCCAAACATATACAACACACCCTTTTTATATTTATTTTTTATTTTTCACATTTACGGTTTGATTATGACCAATTTTTTTAGCCTTTTATCAAAATAAAACACAGGGATAATGTTTTATTTCAAAAAATACAACTCTTTCACTAAACTCACTTATAAAAGACCACTCCAATCCTTTATTATTCACACATAGAAACAATATGGATCTACATGTAGCTTTTAAAATCAAAATTTTAGTACCCTTAATGCATCCTTTTATCCCATCCATGAACATAAACCCATCCTAGGTTGGATTTTGGTTCCAATCAATAGTGTTTACTTGATAAAGAGGTAAAATTATAAAAATAGTTTTTTTATTTCTTCCACCACATATGTAAAATATTTTTAAACCATGATAAAATACTAAAAAATTATATTCCATAAAAAATTTGTTTTTTCTTGACTAATCATGAACAAAATCCATCTCTTCTTACGTCAATTTAGAATTGATAATGTTAGTCACATGTAGAGCAGAATACATTATTACAAACATATATGACATGTTCCCCATCAACACCACTCATCATTGGAGATTATGAGGGATATAATTTATATTTATTATTTCAATAACATAATTATATTTATTAAATTATATTATAACATATTACTTTTTTACATTCCATTCAATATTTTCTTTGATAAATTCAATCATGTGTATGGTGAATTACATCTTCATGATGTGATTTTCATTATCTTATGATTCACATTGAAGGCATTAAAAGATAAATTTAATTGATACATATAAAATTTATTAAATATAAATGACTCTATAAAGGTAACAAATTATTTACCATTTTTCTCATAATCCATGGAGAAAATGGATTCAATAATCTTATGTACGTACAAATGATTGTCTCCTTTGATAGTATTTGAAATTTAATATATCTATCAATTATGGTTTACTAAAAATTAATATATAATTAATATAAATATTTTTTATTTTTATCATGGTCAATATTATAGATATTATGGAACTATAATAAAATTAATCGGATCAAACATAATTAATCAAAAAAATGTAGGAAAGCAAGAATTTATTACCAAAAACATAATTTTTACAATGTAATGCTAAAAAATGGGAAATAAAATATATATGTACAAAATATATTATAAGATATATATTAAAATTGTTATTTAATTGATGTATAATAAATTTATATTAAATATATATGAGGATATAGTTCTTTTATGTTAAGAGGAAGTCTAGTTAAGTGTTTTTCTCCCAATTTTCCATCATTGAGGCATATGTTATGGTTTGGTACAATTTTATTCATTTATGTTAACATAATTCCAATTGGAATTTATTATAAAGAATTTATTTTCATTATAATTTATTATTTTTTATAGTCATTCTTTGAATAGGGTTAATGATTCAATTTTACAGAATATGTAAGGGTTTTATGACACACTCTCATCATTTATTATGATATTTTATAACTATTATTTTGGTGATCAAATATAAAATATCCATTTCTAAAAGAAACATTAAGTCTATTATTCTCTGGTTATATAATTAGAATACATGGTTTAACTTCAAAAATATATTTTAAAAAATCATCATGAAATTTCTCAAAACAGGGAAAATTTTGATGTTATAAAATATATTAATGGAACCAATTTTTCAATATGTTTGGAATATATTGGATTTCATATAATATTGAATTTTTTTTGAAGCATATGTTATAATTTTTAATTTTTCTTTAAAATTTAAATTTCAATAAAAAATAATGAAATTTTACTTTAAAAATTACTTATATTGAAAAGATACATTCCCTACGATTTTATTAATATGAAATTTCAAAATCATTTTCAATATTTGACTACATACATTTATGTTACTTATTATTGACATTTGAAATTTTCCATTGATACCATTTTAGATATTTTTATATTTTTTTAATGATTTCAGTATTTTTAAGAAATACATTTCTATTCACCTTTTTATACTTTGATTAATTACTTTCAAAACCAAATTCATTTTCCACATTATATAATTTTTATAAAATTGTGAAATTATTATGAATATTGTTCCAATTATACTGTTCATATTATATTAAAATTATTATGAAACTCATTTTTTATTGTTGATTTTAATATTATGAATCATTTATGTTATTACTGAAATCAAATATAAATTTTATATTGATTGATGGGCTGTTCCTACAGCTCCTACAAATGTATTAGGTAGAAATATTATATATAATGAGATAAACAATAATATATTGGATAGTGTACCGATTCCATTATGGAACTCTATCCGCTATGATATTCATAATAGTTAACCTTGATTACTATGATTGTTTATTAAGTGAACACATTTTACTATGACAATATATGTTGTGATATTTGAATTATTTTTCAAGTAATTTTTTGTTGTTCTTTGTATTCAATAAAACATTTCCATATATTAATTTTATGTTCTCATAGTTCAGGTTATGTGGTTCCATTGTGATATATATCTTAGGAACCTACATGAATTATGTATCAAATTTTATTATGATCTAGGATATTTAGGGTATGTATGTTAAATTTTCCTTTCATGATCTCAAAACCTTGTGGTAAAGATATACTGATATTACAAATGATTACCCTTATAGAGATTATAATACCAGTAAATATTTTTCTTCTGTTTAATTGGTTATTATTAAATCCATTATTAATGATATTTCTATCATGGGTGGTATTTATGATCAAAAAATTGGAGATGATATTTAACATTATATTCATGTTGTTTAGGGGTCATGTTTCCAAAGGAATCATACCTAAATGATTCAATTTTGGATCATTATGTTATGTAATGAATTTTTTTCTATTAAAATGTTATATTTATATATTTATGTTTGGGAAATTATAATTGGAATCAAAGAAATATGTATTTATCCTTTGGAAACTAGGTTGAAAAATTTAGTGAGTTTTCTATGTATAAGTATAGTTATATGTATAAGTATGAGGAAAAATATATTATTATTTCCATGAGTTTTCGAAAAGGATAATGTGTTTGGTAACCAAATATTAAATCCATATTTTCATTCAATAAGATTATGTGGCTTTAAATAGAGATTATTATGGGTAATAACTCAAAAAAGGGTGCATTGAGGATGACTGAATCATAATCTACTCGATAAGAACTGGGAATTCGATTCACCAGGTAATATATTCCCATGATTAATTCAATGGAATTTCAAAAACTCTTTATGAAGGATCATAATGGATGTATATAATGAACATGAATTTTATATGATAAATCTGTGATATGTATATATGAAAAGTATTTTTTCCTTATATATACTTCATATAAGTGATTTTTTTATGATTATGAGGTTCCCCAATATGATTATTTTGACATAAAATATGCCTTTTGTTTTTGTTAAATTACTTGAACTCAATAGAAATGTGTTATTGAAGTATGATATGGATGATAAAATTATGGTACACATTATATGGAAAATATTATGATATCTAGTAGTTTTTTAGAAAGTAATTAGTACCATTGAAATTTAATTAACCGTTATAAATTTTTTATAAAATGAGAAATTTTTTTATAACTATTTATTTGAATGTGAATTCAATCAATAGTGGAATCTTATTAATAATGTAAATCAATATGATGAAGTTTACACAATATAATGAGATGAGTATATGAACTTATTGTTCAATAAGTACATTAATTATATTATTTTTAATAAATTTAATGAGGAATTACATTTGTTAAATTATAAGCATGGTTAATTAGTTGGTACCTATGTGGAATATGTTTTATCTTTCGTGAGGTATGAAACATATAAATTTATATGAACAGAATTTAATGTTTATTTATTCCTCTATTAGATAAAACATGGTCCCTATATGATGATATCCATAAGTTATATCAATATCTAGGATTAATATTCCACTATAATATCACAATATAAATAATGATTGGTGTTACAGATCGACCTTTTAGTTTTGATAAGAATATAATAATTGAATTGAATGAAATATTTAAAACAAATGGAGAAAAGAAGCTGATAATTCCGTCATGATCAATATTTTTGTTGAAAATTCAGGAAATTTATTTATCGGTACTAGTAAAATATTTATGTGTTGAAGGAAATGGCAACGAGATATTCAATTTTTTAACGATGGGATGGTGTAAACTGATGATATGAATAGAGAATAATATACACATAATTAACCTCCCATATTACAAGGATTAAAATTCATGGTGTTTGATAATTGGGATAATGTGTTCCAAAATTTGTTTGATAATAATGATGATTTATAGTAGAACGATTTTATCACCAGTGTAAAAGGGATATATCTAGAGATCATTGTTGTTTATGAGGGGTGCTATAATGAAGTGGTGGAAGGTATAGATATCATCAAATATAGAACTATTAATTTCTAATCTAAATCAGGATATAAAAATTAAATAAAATATTATCATATATATATGGGTATAATGATTTCACCCAAATTATTTGATGTAGTGTTACTATTTAAAACCCCTAATGGTATATTGATTACATCAGAGGTATTTGTTTAATATTATATTGAATATTATGACACCATGTTTCATATAAATTATGAAATTCTTATTATGGATGAAAATGATGTTATTTTAGGAATGGATTTTTTTATCAATATAATTCCCATATTAATTTCAATTGAAGGGAATTCACATTTGAAATTCTAAAATAGCCTGTCAATTTATATCATAATGATAATAAATACGAAGATTTGATAAAAACATCTCTTATATGAGTTTTGATTTCTTAGTAAGGAGTTGATTAATATCAAATAGTTGTAGAGAATCTCAATATTGCTAATATTTATATTGTTCTTTAGTTATAATATTTTTCCAGATGAATTTCCTACCCAATAACTAAAATATGTATTTTAGTTCTCAATAGAACTCATTCCTAGTGAAATTCATATCTTAGTGTCTCCCTATTGAATGTCTCTGATTAAGAAGAAGGAATATGACAATTAACTACTTGGGCAACATAATAAAGGATTTAATTGGTCAATTTTGTAACCTTGGGGGTAATTTTTCATTATTTTAAAATAAAATATGAATCGATGTAACCATATGTAGATTATCTATAACCAAAATGTCATGATCATGTATAAGTATTCGCATCCCCATATTTATAATCAATTTAATCAAATGTGATAGTTTAATATTTTTCAAACCATTAACATTATTATTCAATCAATATTTGAATTTAAAGAAGGAGGATATAACCAAGAATGTATTAAGTACAAAAAATTCAAACTATGTATATAAATAATTTGATTAATTAATAAAAATTGTTTTCATATCATCATTGATTCGATGAAAATAGTGTTTAGAAATTATGTTGACAAGCTTGTGGGAGTTTTTATATGATATTATTATCTTTTAAATGTGAAAATAATATCATGAAAATCACATGGGAATCATAATAATACTCCTAAGATATGGTAAAATATAAGAAATATTTAATTTTTGTGTTTTTTGGCTACAAAATAATTAATTTTGGGGTAATGTAATCTCAATTGATGCTAAACATGTAGATCCATAATAAATAGATTCTATTGAATGTCATTCAATATATACCATGGTGAACAATATCTATATTTTTCTTGGATTTCAAGGATATTTTTAACATTTTGATTAATCATTATCAAGAATATATTGTTCACACAACAAGGTAACTCATAAGAGATTTAATCTCCTCATGAAAAATGAATTTGGGGAAATTTTCAACGAACTAAATAGAATATTATTTAGGAAAATGGTTCTTTAATTTCTATGTAGTGATGAAGGGTTTTTAATCTATATTGACACATAAATCATGGGAATATGTTTTTTTCTTAAATATAATATTATTAAGATATATTATTCCTCCCAATATTTGATGCTTCCTTCGAAAATATAATCAACACATTATTCGAAGGAAGAGAGAGTAATTTTTACTTTACAATATAAAGGTTTTTTATAAAGTGAATCATATTATTTATATACTGATCAAAATATATTAAGGTAAATATTTACACTACATGAGTTGAATATATAGTAGTGATGATGGATATATCTAATTAATGGTTTTTTCTTCTGAATACATTACCTTCTGGGGAAATTGATCACGGTGGAAGGTGATTTTAGTAGAAATTACACTTCTAGCATACCCTGACAAGGATAAAAATGATCAAATATATATGGATTTGTATATGATTTATAAAAAAATAATGATATAATGTGATCAATATTATCATTCTCAGCTAAATGTTAAACCATAAATCCATATCCACATTAATGAGCCACATAATAAATATGTAGTTTTGAAAAAGAATTTTTCAAATTTTCATGAGATTAACAATGATCATTAATTCATTTTAAGAGTAAGGAAATATGTATGTCATCAATCAAAACAATATTTTATGGAGATTATAAAAGAAGCTAATATTTCCAATGTAAATATTTTAAATTGATATAAAATTATGTTTCTTTATATATATTTGATTATTAAATTCTTGTTGGTTGTATTGAAGACATATATTAATGATATTTAGATGCATCACATGTTAGAGTGATAAGGGTGATAGATAAATGTCCAAATGAATTTAATATATATTACCCATAGATTAATAGATATGTGAAATCATTATCATATTTTTTTAATATACATCCCAAATTGTATAAAATGACTAATGTTATCTGGGTTTTATTTGATCTATAAAATTATGTATGTGGTAATATTACATGGAGTGCCACATTCTATTTTATATTTTTATGGTTCTAGGGTTACCTTGATATTCCATCAATGACTTCAATAAGGTCTAGATTGAAATATATGTTTCAAAAATACATATCATCCATAGATATATGATTAATATAAGTGAAAAAATATATTCCAATATTATATTTTGAGATGATTAAAAATTTATTTAAATGGATTTTCGGATCAACCCCTACCTATAATTGAGATTTTTTATAACAATAGGTTTCACTAGAGATTTCATGTTGACCCTTAAAAACCCCTCTATAGAATGAAATGTATAACTCCAGCATTCTAGAATTGATCGATTGAAAGAGAAATATTGGATCTTGATTAATCTTAAGAAATTGATGTTAATGTGAGAGCCAACAAAAAAAGACATCAAATTATCTCAGAGTCAGCAAATAATTTATTTTGAAAATCTCCCCCAAAATCTAGAAATTGAATTCGGTGACAAAGTATTTCTATGAATATCTCGATGGATATGGATAACAATTTTTGGAAGAAAAGAAATGTTAATCCATATATTAATTGGTAATTATACGATTACTTCTTATATCAAGATAATATCTTATCATTTGTCCCTACCACTGAGTAATTCTATTGTTCTTGAATATTTTCCATTTTTCTCTCTAATGAAGAAGTATATACCTAATCCTTCAAATATAATAAACAAAGTGGTTATAACCAGCGAGTAAGAAATATATTAAGAGGGTACAAATGAATATCCATGCTCATTAGAAAAAAATTGTACTAAATAAATGTAATGGCCCGAACCTCTCCGGCCCATTCCTTTGTCAAAAAGAAGCTCATGAAGTGTTCTAGAGGGTAAAATGAACTTTTCTGACACTTTACAAAATTTTGAAACTACACACTGTGTAGTTTGAGTACATGTCGTGTACCCCCTCGCTGGGTATACCCCGTGTTCAAGTCTGTGTCCTTACTGTGTGAAATAAATGGGTTCAGGCCGGGTACCTCATACCAGATGCCGTGTAGTCTCTCCCCACGTACGCGTTACCATGTGTTGACAAGTCAACGGCCGTATGCCTTGTTGGAGCCATGTGAAATAAATGGGTACATGCCATGTACCCAATACTACACGCCTTGTTTTCCCTCCCCACGTATGCGTTACCCTCAAGCCGTGTGTTGACAAGTCAATGGCTGCGTGCCGCGTCGGAGGTCATGTTGGAAACCGCGTGGTGACCATGTGAAATAACCAAGTACACACTGTGTACTATAATGTACACACTGTGTACTATATATTATATTGCCTATAAAAGGAGGAGTCCCCTCCTCCTTTTCAACTCACCCCTCTCCTCCCCAGTCCTTTGAGCAGAGCTCTCCCAAGAGACTTGAAGGATCATTTTCTTCCATAACTTCTTCGTCTGAGATCCGATTTACGATCCGTCAGTGGCCACGGGATCATAAAGATGAGGAGGAACTTCCAAGACTTGATTCGTTGTCTTTACTTCGGCCTTTACTTTTCTTATTCTACTCAAGGTGGGTTTTCCGGGACTTGACAGTGGTGACAGACGCCGATGGACATCTTCTAATGTTGATCCGGTGGAGCATTGTGATCAGAACCTGTTAAGGTAGGGATCATACCTTCATCTATCCAAATTGTGTATCGTGTGGGGTGGGTATCCTCTTATTTTCATGAGAAACAGTTGAACCAATAAACAAATATAATAACTGGTTAAAGAACGGGGATGGGGAAGTTGTTATGTTTATCTTTATATCCTGTGATATTATGTTGTGTATTGAATCAAATTCTGCCTACTGAAAATCAGGGATGTTGGGGGCCTTTTCTTGAACAATTAAATGTTTCCCTATCTTTCTAGGCTATTTTTGTGGATGGAATCTTCGTTGAATTTGGAAATTTGGTTAATCGCGTAACATTGGCTAATTAAAATATGGAACCTTTTTGTGATCACCTCGGTTGAACAAAATGGAATAATGAACATGTGGATGTTGGCTTGGATACATGGAATGTCAAGGGGGTGTTTTGTGGGTTGTTGTGGATAGGGTGAGTAGTCGGCTGTGGTTGGCTTGGTTGTGGGTTGGTGTGAATGTTATGTTGGTGATGGGCAGCGGGGCTGCGATAAATGGTATCAAGGGATGATGATGTACAGTGTGATTATGGTTATGGTGTTTGGAATCAGGGATGCAGGGATGGGTTTTAATGTGAATGAACTATGGGTTGTGAATAATAAATAAAAGTGGAAGAGCTAATGGAATGGGAATAATAATCAATGGGTTGGTCGGTTAAGGGACTTTTTGTGTTTCTTGTGTTTTCCTAACTTGATTTTTGGATGGTAGCAATATGTTTCACGAACGATTAATGTGGTTGGTTGCAGTTGGTTGCCCAGTATTTAAATAAACTAACTCTGTTGAAATGTGAAAACCTAAATGGGGTTGGTGTTGTTTATTGTATTCACGCTTCATAGTAGCAGTGTCGTGGACCGTGCTCAGTTTCTCTATTTAGAAGCCATAGGTTGGGCTATGTGTTTGGAATACATATATATATATCTGTATATTTTGTATTTTATCGCACCCTACCCATGTTGAGAACTTAGTGCCGAACACACCCATTCCATGGGAGAGGGGTTTTCCCCTTAGTTACTAGCTCTTTCCTGCTCCGTCTTCCCAAGGCTGTGATGGAATGAGGTGACCTTACACCCAAGACTCTTCGGCTAGGTTTCGATTGTGGTGGTTCTAGACCAAAACTCTTCAGATAGGATTTACTGTTTCCCAAGAATCTTCGGGATGAGGCCCAGGTGTGTGCGGGTGGAATACGTGGTTGTGAGGCCCAGGTGTGTGCGGGTGGGATACGTGTTTGGGAGGCCTAGGTGTGTGTGGGCGGGGAGAGTGGGGCAGCGTCAGGACGTTCACCGTTTGGAGGAGCAGCTAACTAAAGGGAAATGGTGTGGGGTACCCAATACTCTTGTTCTTATAATTACTACTACCTGTTGTGACTTTGTTTTCGTTAAGTGTGGCTGGTGAGGTTGGGTGGATATAATTCCATGCTAGGTTTTTTCTGTTGTTCTCATGGGACATTTGGATGTCTCCCCACTTGTGCACGAGAGCTTTAGGTTTCCCTACTAAGTATACTTGTATGATCACCATACATTTACTTTCAGGTTTCCAGGAGGACTACCAGGGTCATGCGGGACCCTACTAGTCCGACAGTTAGAGTTTTTGCTGTTGTGGTACTCTTATTTTCTTTTGGTATTGTACTTTAATCATTCTTGTACTTGAACATGGTTATAAATTGTTTAAACATGCATGAGGGATTGGTTTGGGTTTATTTGTATAAACTTGTTCATTTCCTTTTTGGTGGTTGACTTGTCCTCTTTCGTGATCTTAAAATAATAAAATGGTAATTCCTCCCATATTTGCTAAAAACTCGTACCCTTGGTGCTAGTCGCCACCCTGGGGCCTATTGGAGGTGGGACACGGGGGTCATTATCTCCCTTTTACCATTTCTAGCTCAGGAGGGGAATCTTTTGTGGGAGGGGGTCGTGACAAAATGGTATCAGAGGTGATGGTTGAGAGATAGGATGGAGTCTAGAGTTAGGCACAGTGAGGATTGCATGGGATGGTAGGGAAACAATGTTAGTTAATCTTGGTGCGTGACATATGCGAGGGAAGACTGGCTAGGACACTGTATTTTAGGGCCCCCATGATCCGATGAAAGGACTCTGAGCCTACTGAATAACCAAGTGATACTACATTGATTACAGGGTAGAGACCCTAGGGAAAGTACATACATCATCATGGTTGTGTTTTACTTGATTTGGGTGTTCTGGGAATGAAATTGAAATAAAATGATAAAATGAAACCCTGAGAAATGTCCTTACTACTTGGGCTTAGGCGATCCTTGTTTACTTTACAGCTATGAAACCTAGACGTCATCCCTGGGTGGCTCAGACGGTCGAGGCCTAGCAGATTCGGGTGATCGATCAGTTGAGGATTGACCAAGAGGGGGAAGATAACAAGTGACAGAAGACTCTCCATTCTTTCCAGTGGGAAACCCTTAAGAAGTACGAGGGTAGTACTTCGGATACGGAGACGGAGGGGTGGCTTGAGGATCTAGGGATCACTTTTACCTTGATTCGTGCTCCGAGGGAGTACTGGGTTCCCCTAGCATTCAGTCAGCTGAGAGGTGCTGCGCGATAGTGGTGGACGCTCTACCTCAGAGAGAGGATAGAGACAGAGGTTTTGTGGGTTAACTTTTAGATGAAATTATGAGAGGAATTCCATTCTTCCATGATCAAGGTGGATAAGCGGAAAAAGTTACTCTCCCTTTAGGAGGGGAGTATGTCTGTACGAGAGTTGGGGATCAATTTCAAGGATCTTTTGTGCTTTGCTCCGGATCTCTTTCCAGATGAGGAGTCTCGGGCGAGATGTTTAGAGGAGGTTCTTCGTCCTTCACTCTAGTATGATGTCACCCCCTTCACCCTTCCGACTTACATGGAAGTACAAAAGAAGGAAGAGGTTGTAGAGCGGATGCACTCGCAGGGAGTTTCACCATGTGAGGGGATCCAGCTAGGTTCATCGAAGGGGAAGGTAGTCCGCAGTAGGTCTCCTACAACGGGACCTTCTAGGTTCAGGCCATTGGGGAGCAGGCCCCAGCAGTTCCAGTTCAGATCATCAGGTCCTCGTCCCTTATTCACGAGCCCAGGACCGATGTGTTTTTCTTGTGGATGTTTCGGGCACATTCAGAGTCGGTGCCTGACCCGAGCTCAGTACGGTGGGTGTGGGCAGGTTCAGCACCCACCTCAACAGCACCACTTGCCGACGAGGCCCTTCCAGCAGCAGCAGGACCATGATCCTACAAGGGAAGACCTTGCGGGAGGAGACCAACCTCAGGGTGCTCCTCAAGGACCTCGACTAGGGCGTGGTCAGGGAGGTGGACGACATCAAAGAGGCAGATGAGCTGGGCATGGACAGTTGCACACATCAGAGTTGGAAGCTCCGGTAGGACCAGAGGTGGTACGAGGTATGATTTTTTTGTTCATCACTCTTGTTTCTACTTTGTTCTATTCAGGAGCTTTTCACTCCGTTGTTTCACCTGGTCTATCCCATGCTTTGGGACTAGACGGAGAGAGAATTTTCGTACCCTTGGTGCTGAGTAAAATAGTTGGAGGAAAGACCGGCGTATCATATGTTTGTCGGGGATGTGGGATGATGTTGGGACCATATCAATCTAGTGGGGACATTCTTCTGTTACAGATGCATCCATACGATGTCATCCTAGGCATCGACTGGTTGTTTTCTGTTAGTGCCGTTATCGACTGATTCCAGAGAATAGTCATGTTCTCCAATGTGGATAGGTAGCGTGTAGCTTTTCTTGGTGAGAGGAGATATCAGGTGGGAAGCCGACATCTGGAGCCTCTCCTTTCCTAGTTAGGTGGGATATCAGGGGTTCCATCTGATAAAGAGATGATGGATGTCCCAGCGTTTGTTGGGGATTTTCTCGATGTTTTTCCTGAGTAGGTTGTGACCCTACCCCCCTCCCCCCCTGATGTGATGTTGAGTTTGGGATAGACTTACAGCCTGGTGCCCATCCGATTTCGATGGCCCTTTATCGGATGGCACCTTCAGAGTTGCGGGAGTTGCGGATTCAGATTAAAGATCTGATGGAGAAGGGTTTTGTTCAACCCAACGTATCGTCATGGGGTGCTCCAGTTTTGTTTGTGAAGAAGGTAGATGCTGGTCTTAGGATATGCATAGTCTACCAAATTTTGAACCAGGTAACGGTCAAGAACAGTTACCCCCTTCCAAGGATAGATGATCTATTCGACCAACTGAGGGGAGTAGGTTGGTTTTCTAATATTGATCTACGATCTGGATATCATCAGCTGAGGGTCAAGAATAGTGACATCTCAAAGACGGCTTTCAGGTGTAGGTATGGGAACTTTGAGTTTGTAGTGATGCTGTTTGGAGTTACAAATGCACTGGCTGTGTTCATGAGACTTATGAACCTTGTATTCTGAGTGTTTTTGGACCGGTTCCTTGTTGTGTTTGTCGATGACATCCTGATATACTCAAGATCATAGGAGGAGCACATTGAGCTTCTTAAGGCAGTCTTAGAAGTTCTTCGACACCACCATCTTTACGGGAAATTGTCAAAAGGTAAGTTCTTGACAGAATAGGTACACTTCCTTGGGCACATAGTGTCTCATCATGGAGTGTCAGTGGACCCGTCGAAGGTGGAGGCAGTTGTTTCTTGGGCGGCACCCAAGAGCATGTCAGAAGTTCGTAGTTTCCTAGGGTTGGCAGGTTACTATCAGAGGTTCGTTTCAGACTTCTCTTGTGTTGAAGCTCTATTTATATCTTTGACTAAGAAGTACCAGGTCTTCCAATAGAGTGAGCAGTGCCAGAAATCTTTCGACTACCTGAAGGAGAAGTTGTTCAGTTATACCGTACTCAGGTTACCAGAGGAAGGGTTGTTGTATGAGGTGTTTTGTGATGAAACTGGCCTTGGTTTGGGGGGCATGATGATGTAGAAGAAGGGAGTGATCTATTATGGGTCTAGGCAGTTATGCCCTCGTGAGTGTAACTATGCCACCCATGACCTAGAGCTTGCAGGAGTAGTTTCTCACTGATGTTTTGGCGACATTACCTCTTTGGGGGAGTGCATTGTGGTCTTCTCGGATCACAAGATCCTACGTTATATCTTCTCTCAGTGTGACCTGAACTTATGGTAGCAGTGATGGGTCGAGTTTCTCCAAGACAATGACATTGATATCTCTTACACTGAAGGTAAGGGAAACGTTGTGGCTGATTACCTGAGCAGGAAGTCGCATCAGGAAGTGTTTCAGGAATCCACTGATGCATTGAAAGCGATGGGAGAGTTGGGAACCTTTCACTTGGATCCAAGGGTAGAATTTATTAGAGGATGTTTATTTCAGATGACGGTGCAATCCTCCTTGTTGCATCAGGTGGAAGAGTCTCAGTGGGGGGACTCTGAGGCGGATGTAATGCAGGATCATGTTGATCAGGGAAACACTACCGAAGGATGGTTAGAGGACAGCCGACATCAGATGCTTTTCCATGGAAGGTTGTTTGTTCCGGAGGCGATGCGTGAGGGATTTATCCATGAGTTCCATATCTTAGGCTTGGCGGTACGTCCAGGAGTTCCAAAAATGTACAGAGGCCTGAGGGAACAGTTTTGGTTGCCCAGGGTGAAACGGGAAGTGGTGGAGTTTGTGGCTAAATGCCTAGTGTGTCAGCAAGTGAAGGCTGAACACCATGTTCCCAGTGGTTTGTTGCATCCTTTATATGTCCCCAAGTGGAAGTGGGATGAAATATAATTGGAATTCGTCATAGGGCGACCTAGAGCTCAGGGTTGTCATGATGCTATCTGGGTAGTGGTGGATCGACTGACGAAATCATCTCATTTCTTAGCAATTAAGAAGCCAGGCCCGGTGAGTACCTTAGCATAGCGGTACGTAGACGAGGTGGTACATTTGCATGGAGTTCCAAAGAATATCATATCATATCGGGATACTCGGTTTACCTCACAAGTCTGGAGGGGGTTAAAGAGTGCTTTTGGAACCCAGTTACGCCTTAGCACTACTTTCCACCCCTAGACCGATGGGCAGACAGAGCGGACTATCCAGACATTGGACGACATGCTGCAGGCATGCGTTCTGGATTTCTAGGGATCATGGGTATGACACTTTCCATTAGTAGAGTTTTCCTGCAACAACAGCTTCCACTCTACTATTTTCATGGAACTATTTGAGGCTTTGTATGGAAGACTGTGTCGTTCACCCATTTTCTGGATAAGGGTTAGTGAGACAGGTGCTCTTGGGCCAGAGGTAGTGCAGAGCACCACAGGGAAAGTCCAGCTTGTATGTGAGAGGATGAAAGCACCTCAAGACCGACAGAAGTCTAATGCTGATCTAAGGAGGAGGCCCTTAGAGTTCGAGGTAGGAGACCATGTTTTCTTGAAGGTTTCCCCTCGACGAGGGAAACCGAGTTTTGGGAAAGGGAGCAACCTCTCCCCTAGGTTCATCGGTCCTTTTGAGGTGTTGAGGCAAGTCGGCAAGGTGGCATATCAGCTAGCCCTGCCACCTCAGTTGGAAAAGGTTCATGACATCTTCCACATCTCCCAGCTATGTTGATACTTACCCGATGACTCTCACGTTATCGACTGGGGAGTGTTGGATATGGTAGGCGATGCGACCTTCGAGGAAGGTCCAGTCAGAATCAAGGATTGTAAGGAGAAGGTGCTCTGTGGGAGATCCATTTTGTCGGTTCGTGTGTTGTGGAGGCATGGCAGCCCTGAGGAGTGAACTAGGGAGCGGGAGGCCCAGATGCATGCTTAGTACCCGGAGTTGTTTTGACTTGTGTTTTTCCTTGTTCTCTTCTAAGCTTTGTGTGGATGTTATACTCTGTACCTTTGTTATATGGAATGTTTGGCTTGTCGGTTGTGTGACGTTTAGTTTTCCATGTTCCCTAGAAGTGTTTAACATATTCGGATGTGTGGGAAAAAGGGAAAACCTGATCCTTAATCGAGACGCATTAATGCGGATGCGATTGAACCCATGCGGGCGAGTCAGTACCGCCTAATGTGGATAATATCTCGACATAGTAGAAGGAATTTCCCCAAACCACATGTTCGGGCAGTGTGTTTGTTGTGCGGTGTTTGGGGCAGTGTAAGTTGGAAGAATCCTAATGTATGAAAGTGGTTAGACCCAATTCTTAATCGAGACACATTAATGAGGATGCGATTAAAAATGTGCAGGCGAGTCAGTGCCGCCTAAAGCGGATAATATCTCGACATAGGAGAAGGAATTCTTAACACATATGATTAGGGTTGTTGGTTGGGTTCCTGTTATAACGAGAACCCTAAGAGGTATCTTGTTGGGTTCCTCTGGGTTGGTTTTTGAATTCTCGGGGATGATAATGTTTTAATAGGTATCTTATGTAATGGCCCAGAACTTTCCGGCCGATTCCTTTATCAAAAAGAAGGTCACGTAGTGTTTTGCAGGGTAAAATTGACTTTTCCCACACATTCCAATATTTTGAAACTACACGCCGTGTAGTTTGAGTATATGTCGTGTACCCCCTCGTCGGGTTTACCCCGTGTTCAAGGACATGTCCTTACCGTGTGAAATAAATGGGTACACGCCGTGTACCTCATACCATACACCGTGTAGTCCCTCCCCGTGTACGTGTTACCATGTGTTGACCAGTCAATGGCCGTATGCCGTGTTGGAGCCGTGTGAAATAAATGGGTACACGCCGTGTACCCAATACTACACGCCGTGTAGTCCCTCCCCACTTATGCGTTAACCTCAAGCTGTGTGTTGACCAGTCAATGGCCGCGTGCCACGTCGGAGGCCGTGTTGGAAGCCTCGTGGTGACCGTGTGAAATAATTGAGTACACGTCGTGTACCATAAAGTACATGTCGTGTACTTTGGAATTTATCACCTATAAAAGGAGGGTTCCCCAGCTCCTTTTCAACTCACCCCTCTCCTCCCCATTCCTCTGAGCAGAGATCTCCCAAGAGACTCAAAGGCTCCTTTTCTTCCATAACATCTTCGTCCGAGCTCTGATTTATGATCTGCCAGCGACCACATAATCATAACGACGAGGAGGAACTTCCGAGCTTAGATCGGCTGTATTTACTTTGGACTTTCCTTTCCAACATCCACCCGAGGAGGTTTTTACAGCACTCGACAGTAGTGACGGACACCGACAAACATCTTCTATGGTTGTTCCGGGGGAGCGTTGTGATCAGAACCTATTGAGGTAGGGATGTTACCTTCAGCTCAATAAATTATGTATCATGTGGGGTGGGTATCCTCTTGTTTTCTTGAGAAACTGTTGAACCAATAAACAATGATAATAACTGGTTAAAGAACAGGGATGGGGAAGTTGTTATGTTTATCTTTATATCCTGTGATATTATGTTGTGTATTGAATCAGATTTTGCCTACTGAAAATCACGGTCGTTGGGGGCCTTTTCTTGCACAATTAAATGTTTCTCTATCTTTCTAGACCATTTTTGTGGATGGAAACTTCGTTGAATGTGGAAATTTGGTTAATCACGTAAAGTTGGATGATTAAAATCTGGATCCTTAGCGTGATCACCCCGGTTGACCAAAATGGAATAATGAACATGTGGATGTTGGCTTGGATACGTGGCATGTAAAGGGTCAGTTTTGTGGGTTTTTGTGGATCAGGTGACTAGTGGGTTGTGGTTGGCTTGGTTGTGGGTTTGTGTGAATGTTTTGTTTGTGATGGGCAGTAGGGCTACGATAAATGGTATAAAGGGATGATGATGAATGGTGTGATTGTGGATATCGTGGTTGGTAGAAGGGCTGTAGGGATGGGTTTGAATGTGAACGAACTACGGGATTTGAATAATAAATAAAAGTGGAAGAGTTAATGGAACAGGAATAATAATCAATGGGTTGGTTGGTTAAGGGACTTGTTGTGTTGCTTGTGTTTTCCTAACATATTTTGTGAATGAAATGGATATGTTTCACGAACGATTAATGTGGTTGGTTTCGATTGGTTACCCAGTAGTTAAATAAACTAATTCTTCTGAAATGTGATAACTTTAAATGGGTTGGGGTTGTTTATTATATGCATGCTTCGTAGTATCAGTGTCATGGAACGTGATCAGTTTCTCTGTTTAGAAGCCATAGGTTGGGATGTGTGTTTGGTATACATATATATATATATATATCTGTATCTTTTTTGTTTTATCGCACCGCACCCATGTTGAGCACTTAGTCCTGAACACTGAAATTTCATGGGAGAGGGTGTTTTCCCTATAGTTACTAGCTCATTCCTACCCCTTCTTCCCTTGGTTGTGATGGCTTGAGGCAGCCTTACACCCAAGACTCTTCGGGTATGTTTCGATTGGGGCGGTTCTAGCCGAAGACTCTTCGGGGAGGATTTACTGTTTCCCAAGAATCTTTTGGATGAGGCCCAGGTGTGTGCGGGAGGGATACGTGGTTGTGAGGCCTAGGTGTGTGCTTGTGGGATATGTGTTTGTGAGGTCTAGGTGTGTGCGTGCGGGATATGTTTTTGTGAGGCCCAGTTGTGTGCGGGCAGGTACGTGGTTTTGAGGCCTAGGTGTGTGCGGGTGGGGAGAGTGTGGCAGCGTTAAGACGTTCGCCATTAGGAGGAGCAGCTATCTAAAGGGAAATGGTGCGGGGTACCCCATAATCTTGTTCTTATATATAATACTACCTATTGTGATTTTGTTTTTTTTTTGAGTGTGGCTAATGAGGTTGGGTGGATAAAATTCCTTTCTAGGTTTCTTCTGTTGTTCTCACGGGACATTAGGATGTCTCCCAACATTTTCACGAGAGGTTTAGGTTTCCCTACTGAGTATACTTGTATGCTCACCCTACGTTAACTTTCTGGTTTCCAAGAGGACTACCAGGGTCATGCGAGACCCTACTAGTCGGACAGTTGGAGTTGTTGTAGTTGATGTACTCTTATTTTCTTTTGGTATTGTACTTTGATCTTCCTTGTACTTTAACCTTGTTATAAATTGTTTAAACATTCATGTGGGATTGGTTTGTGTTTATTTCTATACACTTGTTCTTTTCCTTTTTTGGTCGCTGACTTGTCCAATTTCCCGATCTTAAAATAATAAAAGGGTAATGCCTCCCATATTTTTGAAAAACTCATACCCTTGGTGGTACTCACCACCCCGGGGCGTACTGGAGGCGGGACACTGGGGTCATTATCTCCCTTTCAACATTGCCAGCTAAGGAGGGGCATCATTGGTGGGAGGGGGTGGTGACAATAAATTCACTCTACTACAAAATGTTTTCTATTGAAAAGACCATTTTAAAAATACCATGATGGAATCCGAGAAAATGTTGAGGAATATGTATCCCAATTATTTATATAATGGTGATTCATTTTTAAGAAGAAATTAATTTATTGTGGGGTGAAAATTTTCACAATGAGTTTTTTGGAATTTATTCAATTAAATTTATTTTCATTGATATTATTATTTATACCAAACAACGAGTTTGGATTTTGATACATGCAACATTGTGTTATTAAAAACAATGTTGTTATATAAATATTATTATTTAGAAACAATTGTTATATTGTAACGATAAAAATATATATGTTAATATTAATAAAATATCTTTAAATATTATGTATATTTCATTTATCTAATGAAAAAATATTTATTAAAAGATCACAATTTTAATTAATTTCTTCATTTGTTTCATGAATACTATATAATAAAATTTTTCAGTATTTAGAAAAAAATTGAAATAAATTATCTCTCAACTTTATAATATTTATATTATAAATATTATCTTAAAATTTACATGGAATAACTATATTTCTGTGAAATTTTTATAATTTTTTAAAGAGATATTTTTGGCATGAATATTAATGAATACAAGTTTTCATTAAAAAGATTACTTCATTAAAGAAAATGTAATGTTATTTCTTATTTGAAAAGATTTTAAAAGAAATATCAATAAAATATTATCTTTTTTTATCAAATTGTTTTTATTTAATTCATTTTCCTATTGATATAATATATGAAAACATTGTATATAATTGAACATTTTCACATTTGAAAACTGATTTATCATCACGTCTGCTGGTTTCATTAAAATTTAATTATATAAATTTTCTGAATTTATTTTGAAATATCATCTAATTATTTGGAATAATAATAATTTATATTATCCGGTATGGTAAAATTGTTTTTAGATAATTAATATTAAAAATATTCAAAAATAATTTGACATGGTTATAGTATAAATATGATTACAGGGGGTTATTTTTAATAGATATTGGATAAAAAATGACCCAAAACATGTCAAACATTCATATTATTCCTTATTTCAACCTTATCAAATCTATAGTTATATAGTGCACAGTTCTGGAGCCTTATTTCATGTGAATAAAATGTGTTTACCATTTTCAAACCACATGTTTCATGTGTTTAACTCACCCCATATATAAAATTAATCCTCTATACTATTATCTCCATATATAAATAACCATTTTATTCAAAAAATATATTCCATAATATTTTCATTTAATCCCTCCAATAATCATAAAATCTTTATTTTTTTTAGAAATATGACATAAGATGACTTTTATTACAAATAGAAGAGGATACCTAAAGAAGAAGTAACATTATTCAAAGAGTATTTTTTTCATCCTAAACCACCTTTAAATATTATAATATATAAATAATATAATAAACTATGTATATTTCATATAATGTGGTTTTAATTTTATAATATTATTATCAAAATATTTCTCTTCATCCATTAAATGGTAAATGATAATGTCACTCATTTATACGATTGTATACCACAACATGAACTACTGTGACATGACTTCCGTCAACAATTGTTATGGTTTAGAATTATGAATTTTATAAATTGTATTTTTGGTACTTTATATGTAAATATAGTTCTATGAATATTTTATCGTATAAAAATTTTATTATTTTTTATTCAGTGGGTGGTATAATAAATTTGATAAAGTTTTTGGATGTTTATGACCCAGCAAAGCAGTGTGAGTAATTTTCACATACATTTTACATGAAAGTTAATAAGTTCTAAACTTTATTGATATATTTAAAATAAATATCATATTAATTTTTATATAAATATAATCTTTCAATTATATTTAATTAAATTCATACCACAACAAAAATGGAAGATATATTCATTTATATGTATGACACATCATCTCCATTAGTGATCTATTTCATTTTTATCTCTTTAATTTTTGTAAAAATCTAAAAAAATTAAAAATAAATAAATAATATATTTATATCATTATTAATAATATTTATATTATGAAATCATGATCATGTTTTCATGTAAAAAAATTACAAATCAAAATATATGTGAAAAATGAAGAAATTATTACTCGAAATGTAATTCAAACAAGTAATTGTTAATAAATGGATACCGAAAAGTTATAAGCACAAAATATAAGCTATTATATTTATGTTTATGGTCCTAAAATATATTTATAATAAATTTATATTTGTAATTTAGTATGTAAGAGTTCTTTAATGGAAATAGAAACTCAATAAAAATGTTTTTTTCTTTCAATTTTCTATCTTTAATAAAATCATTTTCTACAAACATATTTTATTTTATAATATGTATATATAATTCTATTTAATTTTAATATAATAATTTTTTTAATCCAGTGTTATTTATTTTTATTTTTATTTTATTTTATCATCGGGTTTTATGGTTCAATGTTACCAATGTGGCAATGGTTTTGTGATAGAGACTCATTATTTAATTGTATTGTATATGACTATATTTCATTTGATGAAATATTACGATCCAAAAAAATTATTTTAGTCATACATTTTTAGAACGGACTTTAAAAACTATCTTATTCTTTTTAGTGTATTTTTAAATATATATTTCTTTTTCTTATAAAATATTTTTAAATGAATCATTAATTAATTTTGAAAATAATCACCCTAAACATTTTTTATAAATGTAAAATGAATCTTTGATTTAACTTGATAGAAATGCATATAATTTCTTATGGTCATGAAATAGTAATTTTTGAAAGAACAAATTATATTTTTTAATATTTATTTTCAATGAAATTTATCTCCATTTTATAATATTGGATATAAAAACATTTTAATGAATTTTTTCCCTAAAATTGTTCTATGTTATTTACCCAAATAATTTTCCTTAAATGATGGAATAATTATATGACACATATAATTTAATTGATATATGATCAATGTATATGAATATTATAATTTCTAATTATTTTTTATGATTAATATGAAATGATATTTATGAAACTCATTTCTCATCCGAATATTTAATATAAAAAAGGATTTTTACACCCGCTTCGTTTTAAGTGGGTTAGGATTTGATGAAATGGTAATAAAATTATGAAATAAATTTATATTCCATAAGTAATTATATGATTATATTTTTTTGAGAAACAATTCTATTTCATGGGCTATGATATTATGAATGCTTATGACCTTTTGAGAAACATATGTATGATTTTCATTATGTTATGGGCGGTACTTTTAAATCTTTTTAGTTCATTGGTTAATGATTCAGATCTCATGAGACAAATAAGACTAGAAGGGGAATGGAACACCATTTAATAATATATGAATTCCTCTATAGTTGTCTTTGGAGTCCACTCTAACTACTTACACGGTTAGGGGAGTAAAACCATTCCACTATGAAAGTATATTCAATGAGCATTAAACTACTATGTAAATGTTTTTCAAGGATTATTGGTGTGATAAAAATCTATTTTTAATGATAATTTGATATTATAAATTAAAATTTTCATTGATTCCATTTTGATTCATTTCTCATTTACTATAATTATTCAATCTATGAATCATGTTTTTGGCCTAAAATAATTTTATGTATGATTTTATGATTATTTTATCATACTCTATAACTCATTTAAAGATTATATATTTATATGTCCCTTATTTACCCGTACTGTGAATCTAAGATAACCCTTTATAATGTTTACTTTTACCATGATAAGATGGATGTTATTATGTATTATATATCAATGAATGGTAATTGTTTCAAGGAAAATTATGGTATATGTTGTATCTCACATATGTATAAGATGTTAATGTAAACCGGTTCCAAATGGATCTGGACATAAATTATTCTTCTAGGGATCATTAAGTTATTGTAATGAATATTAAAAAATATGATGTAATATTTAAGTATGAGAATATTTATTCATTATAATATATGTGTTTTTCAATTAAATAGTATATCAATTTATATATGATATGAAATTTTTAAAATAAATTTTTTTACAGGAAATAAAATAAGAAATCCAATCTCATATTCGATTATATGTCAAAAAAATAAAACAATATATATTTGTAGATCAGATAATGGGTTTGTGGATAAGGGATTTATCTTATAGACAATAATATATGGTGAACTAATAAAGTAAATGAATAATGTATTTTTTGAATAGATTTCATCAAATGGAATGTGATGTTTCAATTTATGGAATGTGAGATGAAAAAATAAATACATTATTAGAGGAAAATTATGTTACAATATTCAAATAATTTTTTTTCATACTACATAAGGGTTATAATTCAATCTATGATACTCAATCATTTACATTAATTAAAATAGTATTCATACATCAAATGGACAATTTTTTGTTAGAAAATCAATCACATAAATATTATTATTCAAATTAATTTTATATTTCAAAATATTTTAATTACTCATGGAGTATAATCAAAATAAAATAAACTAAAAATATTTTTTATGAAAATGAAAATAGTTCTATAAATGTTAATTATATGTACATTTCTTAAAGAGCATGATAATATATTTTTGTGACTAATGAGATATAAATATCCATGATAAAATACCCCATTTATTGGCCAATACAATATATATATATATAATATTTTTAAATTAAGAAAGTATATTGAATATTAAATTCAAATAAATTTCTATGATGTAAAATATAATGATTAAGACGTTATCTTCAACATAGTTGAGGATTAAAATGATGATTTATTTATTATACACATGTATTCATTATATTTTTATTTTTTTTTAAATTTGTGTTAAATTTTTTTTAATGGTAATATTATTTCTGATTTATGGAGCTAATGATATATTCTATTCCTTCATTGATACAATCAATTATCAATTTTTATATTTTCTTATAAATTGTTTTTCTCTGCATAGAGTATTATATACTATATAGAAGTTTTTTACATTTTTAACTATATTAATATATATTTACATAGTAGATTATTATAATATTATATTTATTTATGGATATTTATTATATTTGGATATTAATTAGTTTTTTTATATTTTATGAAATTGTTATAAATTATTTATAGCTATAAATATTATATTCTAATAATAATTTGTTTTTTATATTTTATATCAGTATAAACAAATTTTCCCAATTTAGAATTTTTTTTATGGATTTATATTACAGTAGTTATCTATTTCATATAGTCATTGATTTTAGAAAACATTATTACTATCAATATTCATCTTACCACTATGATTATAAACCTATAAAGAGGGAAACAAAACTGATCGATTGATGATTCAAGAATCTGTTCTTGAAACAATTCATTCTTTTTATTTTCATCATTTTTATGGCAGTATTTTCAATTATTTATGGTATTTTATTTTATAATATGTCATATATAAATTTTTCTATTGATATTTTTTTATTTTCATTGTTTTCACATTTAGATGGAGATTCTATGAAATAATTTTTTTGAAACACAGAAGTCACTAGTTTGGGTCCACATTATCATTAACTAGAAGTTGTTAAATCACATAATTTTCTAATATTAAATTATATATTGGATTTATTATATATATAGTTATTAAAATATTTTCTAATTTTCTTTCAGAATTGATGGGATCAAATTTTTAATAGTGTGGTAGATAATATTTAGCAAGCCTGGGTGGTTTGTATCAATGAAAAATGTCATTTGTATTTATTAAACCCATGAATGTGATCTATTGATTGATATTTTGTTTCATTTTTTCAACCAGTCTTCAATATACAATTGAATAGACTATATATATCAACTCATGTATCAAATGGATTTTTCTAAAAATAAATATGAGATACTTATTTGATGAGTACATAATATAAACATTAGAACAGATTGATTTAGGTGGCCACACATTGATTCAGAAGTTTTAAATTTAGTATACATCAATTTTATAAGATATGTAAAATTATATCTTTTTTAACAAATAAATTAAATGTAAAATTTTCATTTATTGTATAATTTTTCACAAGTCCCACTGTTATAGAGTTTTAATGTTTAAAAAAATATTTACAAAGATCCCTATATAAGATATAATGTAGATGATAAACAACACTAGAATATGAAATGATTTTTTGCAAACATATAATATTATTTATTTAATTTTTCATAATATTATTTTTTTTTAAAATGTAATGTGTGGGAATATGGATTCACCTTCATTAGAAAATATCGCATGGATTGATGAATATTCCACTTTTGAGTCATGTTTCAATGTGGAGGATTGGATATGAGCCAATATTCATGGTGTCAAGATAAGCTTTGTGATCCGTATTGGCTCAGGAATTACAACAACTAGTTATTATGGCACTTATTAGATTTCATTAGTAAACTCCAAGGGAGATCATGGACTGTCATCATAGTTTTCTTACGCACATTGTGTAGATAGGTTTAGAGATTTGGAAACGTGGACACATCATTTTAAGAGAGATAAATAGAGGAGGATCATTAGAGTCTGTATTAGAGAGATAATCATGATTTAGAGTATATCCATAACATTGTTTTTATGACTGTAATTTATTTCGTGGTGAAAATAATATTATTTTTTTAATGTTGTAAAAATTTTATTATTGTTTTTAATATATTTAATTTTATATATATATTCTATTATTTGTATATTTTATTAAATTTTACAAACAAATAAATTAGCAGTTTCTATGGATAACTATTTCTATTATAAAAGGATATTAAAAAAATATCTGATGTAATTTTTTAGTATTTTGATTCTACAAAAAATAAAAATTATCTTATATAGACTATCTAAAATGATTATTTAAATAATTTGAACCCTTTTATTTTTGAGGAATTAATTATCCATTAAAAAATTATATTTGTGGGGATAATAAATAAATATAATATTTAATTATTATGCTAATTTATATAATGACAAATTAACAATAAGAACTCATTCCAAATTATCATTATTTATTATAATCCATTGATAATATCCTATCACAAAATAATAAAATACTAGTACTAATTAAATTTATTAAATTTTCACGAAGTAAATATTATATGAAGGATGAATCATTTCAGTCATCGAAATTCTCTATAAATAGTAAAAATAATAAACAATTGATGTTGGAAAATAAGGAAAATACCAACTAATAAACATAAATATTTGTATATAAAGGAAAATTATAGACAAGTTTATCTATGAATATGTTTCTGCATCCCAATATTATTGTTTAAATTTTTAAATAAATGTTTTAGAGGTAATTAAAATAAATTTATAAACAGGGTTAGGGAATTCCATAACTCATTTCCATTTCACTATGTTATAATGAGTAATCATAAATGTCAAATTTTTCTATAATTTTATAATGGTTTTCAAATAATAATAAATAAACATAACATATAGATCCAATAAATTTGTTAATAAAAAAATTAAAATTACCTCAATAGGTCGATATCATTTCTTCACCAATAGGTATTTTTTCCAAGAACCATTAGTCCCATCAAATTATTATTATGATTATTAATAAT
Source organism: Viscum album (assembly GCA_963277665.1). Classification (NCBI taxonomy): domain Eukaryota; kingdom Viridiplantae; phylum Streptophyta; class Magnoliopsida; order Santalales; family Viscaceae; genus Viscum; species Viscum album. Next base: position 493,340,242 of record OY728151.1, on the reverse strand, counting down.
ATTTTTCATTCATTTCAATTCAACAAAATCCATGTAATGGAAATTATTATTGGACTCTTGAGTTTTTGGAATCAATTGGGGTTCTTGAAATTCATCAAAGAGATATAGAATTGTTATGAATGATGATAAGAGAGTAGTGATAAAATAAAAAAATTTGAGATTCTATGAATAAATAAATTTTATATCCGATCAAAATTATAAAAAAATCAAAATGGATGTGGAATGATCAAGAAATCATTTTAATAAACCAAATGTCGGAAACATGGGAGACCAAATTTGTAAATCCATGTGACCTAGTCCAGAATGTAGAATCCACCAATAATAAAAATCACATAGACAAAACACTAAATTATGATTACTATATAAAAAAACAATATCATAACATAGTGGATCAATGGAAGAAACAATATGATTTATTATTGATTCCTCAAATGAATATTTTAGCAAGATAATAAACCAGAAATCGATTTTTCATTAAGGATCATCTGTTTTTTTTTTGAATAAAATGCTTAGATAGAAGCAAATGAATTTGAAAAAGACACTCCATTGATTGAAGCTAGTACAAACTCAATAATATTTTTGGTTTCATATTTGAAAACTAATGCATAAAACTCTAACTAAACTTTACATAATTTAAGGAATGAATGTGGGGAACCCCAAAAATCAACATGATCCTAAATCATATAACTTCTCAAATATTATTATCAATTGTAGTCTTATTATTTTTATTTCATTAAGTATTAATGTGGGTATCTCTGTGTGGAATACCCCTAATGAACTCCCCTCAAACTCGAGAGGGGATCACCACCCTCCATACAATCAGTTAGAAAGTGTCATATTTTCTTTCCGGTAAAATCATAGTCAATATGTATAAACCATTATCATATGTGTGGTTCTTATTGTGCTAAAAATTTCTCAAATAAAGAAAATTATGTAACAAAATATAGAAAAAATATATAGGTTTCGACCAACAATGGTAGGCGAGATTCTATAAAAAATAGATATCACTATAAATGTATCAAAATAAAACATAACCATAATGGTTGAAATTATGATCCCAAATAAAATCATTCATCCACAAAAATTCGTTTATTGCCTTTATAAGTATAATAATAATAGACTCAATTGTATATAAATCTACGAATCACTCCAATCATGACATCAAAGATACAGTCCCTCCTACAAAAGTGATCTAAATGTATAAGGTAGTCTTTCTCAGATAAATATCATATTCAATATCTGAATATATAATTCTGAAAATAATGCGTTCAATACTACCAAAACACATTCCCAGATAAAAAATACCACGATGATATAAAAATACATAATACACAAAATATATAATTTCCCCTCAATAGATTATATAGAAAACAACAATTTCTACCATTAATTAAAATTATATCGACATGCCAATAGTAGTTTTTTCAATCAAAAAATAAATCATTTCAAAATAATGAAAAATATAATTCAGAACTCAATCAATTTGAAAATCATGACTTTAAATAATTAAAATATCATAATAATTAATAAAAAATATAAAAAAATCAGCATCAATAATTCTCTAAAAATAATTCTCAGATTATATCATACAAAAACCATGATGAAAAATTATTTATTTGATTTATTATACCACTACCTTAAAGTGTAATTAAATATGTAAATATATTTACATAAATTACACATTTATTTTTCATTATTATTTTCAATAAAATACTATGGTTATTCTATATAAATATCCTCATAATGATCTATATAGAAAATATCAATCTTTGAATAAACCATCTCAATATTTTCATCCAAAATAACTATGAAACCAAGGAAAACAATATTGGAATACATTTTCAAAATTTTTGATTAATTTAAACAATGTTAATATATATCATATAATGAAAAGAATTAAAAACTCGAAAACCCTTTTATCATAATACAAAAAATATTCCCCATTTTTAATAATATATATCCATCGATTTTACAAATCTATCTTACCTATAGAAAACATCACCAGCTCAAATTTATTTGTCTTCTGTAATGGTTTTATCTCATTATCAATTCAATAAACCAAAAAATCCTTCTAATTATTTTCCATCACCTCAATAAAATAATTTTGTTCTTCCCCATCACTGTGCATTACCTAATTATTAGTTGATCACTGATTATAGCTTTTAGGTTATCTATATGAACTCTATAATTGAACTATGGGTTTATTAATAATACATGGAAAAAGATAACCAGATATAAAATTTGAAAAAAAATTAGCTCTATCATGGTCACCCTGGATATCATTTTTTTCATCAACTCAATCACAAAAATTCACACCATGAAGAAAAATTACTCAGAATGAGGCACAAGACTAAAAAAGTTATTAGATGTTGGAGAAGTACATTGTTATCTATTATCAATATATAAATTTTTGATCCTCTATATATATCTGAACATGGATTTTGAATTTATTATTTAAATAAGGACCACAAAAAGTATATCTAAAGTCTTCATGTCTATAGAATGTATAAATACCATATTGATAGTTACCTTCCAACTTGTATCACTCATTTCCCGGAACATGAAGAAAATAATTACACCCATACACACAAAACTGATCAGATTTGATCTCTTTTCTATAAAAAACATGTAATGAGTGTTTTTCATCAATGAAATATTGGGAGATAAGTTGATATTATATGATGTTATAAATTATTCTTCAAAAAAATGTTACTATGATTTTTTACTAAAAAACAATATTTCAAACAAACTCATATTAATTAATATAACAACCCCATTTAGGTGATGGGTCATAAGAGGGATCATATGATTCTAAATACCATACTTTCTTTAATACTAAAAATATAAACTATAAAACAAACCCACATTATTAGTGAAAATACATTTCAACTTATACCATATTAACTCCCAACTAAACCATTAAATTATTTAAAATCACCCAGAATATGACTATTAGAATTCATAACAAATACGTAAAGCATAAGAGATATTTCAATAATAAATTTCAAAAAATAGAGAATTAAACTAATGATATTAAATTAAAATTTCCACACACTTCAGATAATAAGAATTCATTTACCCTTTACTTCATGTGAAATACATGAGCATTGAAAATCCGCCTACTCTATTTTCAAGACAGATAGTGTTTGTACCCGTTCAATTTTACACCCATAAAACCTATAAGAAAATATTAATTTTCCAATAAACTAATGAATTATCAAAAAAATTAAATATAATAATATTAGATTACATGTAATTCATAATATATTCAAGAATACAATCAATATCATAAGAAATAAGTGTTTTAGTATAATATAAATCAGACCTGTTCTTTCCTTGAGATACAATTTTGGAACCCTTCCAAATATTTCGTCGGAAATATACATAGGAATTGATAAAATTAAAATCATCAAAAACACTAGTAAGATTAAATTTATAAAATCATTACCCACATAATTAACAATCTTATAAATCAATTTAATTCTTCCACTAGTCTCCAGAAAAATTCTTGATACTTGAAACATTAGAATTCCAAACATTACCCATATTCATAATCCCATAAATATATAGGTTTTAATATATAAATAACACCTTCTCTAATTTAAAATGAAAAAATCCACCACATTTGACAACCAATAAAGAAATACCTTGAATTCAAATTAATTGAGTTATAATCAATAACAATATATCCCCCTAATAACAATGAATAAATATTCTCAATAAAAAAAGTTCAATATCCTATTTCATTATTTAACATTCTTTAAAGAACCAATGATATGAAGATAAAGCATAATTTCTTGTAATATAATAATTATGATATTAAAACTACTTATGTATTGATCTATATTTTATTTTTTATTTTATCATACCAATACTTATGCATCTCTGAATCTATTTTTATATTCTATAACTTCCCTATATAACTAAATGATATACGGAAGATTTATCTAATTCACATATATTATCTTCTATATAAAAAATATATGATTTCACAAAATATAAATTTACACCCAAAATATTATAAGAACCGGTTAATGTTCTATATTTTTGTCCAAAAAGATAATTTTAAGAATTATGGAAAAATTTACAAAACCATTATCAAGAGAATTAATTCCCATATAATAAAACTAATCAAAACTAGAATGATATTCATCCAAATTTTCTGAAATAGATAGTACATATATTTACTATAGATTCGTTACATTGATACAGTTAATAAATTTATTAATTCTTATCATGAAAGAATATGTGGTACTATGATTATCCTTAAATGTTCTGGCAGGAGTGATGTAAAAAATATTATTTATCACATCATCATTGAAATACTGAAAAATGAAACATCATACCATATCTTTCTCGAACTCCCATTTATAGTTTATTATTTCCTCTAGTTTCGTGGTCATAAACCCCTTTAGATGCATTCCCCTGTTAAAAGATTTGATCCATCATTTTTAATGTATAGTTGTGAAGAATTCCACTAAATAATCATAATATAATTTAGTTAAACATTTTTTGAACAAAAAGCATACACTATTATACATGGTGTCGAGAATAAGGAATGAAATCTACATAAAAATGAACAAAAAATTAATGTATAGAGGAAATAAATTGTTTATACTTCATAGAAGCATGACAAAATATATGTCAATACACAGTGGCGAAAATATATTTGTTAAAAATTAAATGATGATACTGTAGTATTTTTCCATGTAAAACCTAAAAAATAAAAACCAAATGACATAGTAAATAAATAAAAATAGAAAATAAAAAAATTACATAATAAAGACACATGTATATGAATGAGATCTGAAAAATATTGTTCAAAAAACAGAGGTTCTAATTTTAAAGTATATTCACAGCGATGTTATCCAGAAATGAATAACATATCCAGATACAAAAATGAAAATATACATGAACATGATGATAATATATTTCATATCAAAATAAAAGGTTCAAATATAAATAAGAAAGATTTAATTAAAAACCAGAAAATATTATTTCTATTCAGGCCTAAAAATTATAATAATTTAATATTAAAAAAATATATTATTATGTTCATGAATCCATAATACCAATTTTGAGGAATGATTGATGGGATCAAGAATAATCATCTACATCTTAAAAATCATATCTCATAAAACCACCCTATCCATTTTTTTATTTTTTATGTAAATATGGATGATTATAGTTCCCTATGTTAGGATTACCCAAACAGGAATATCATACTCACTCTAAACCATGTCATTATTCAATACATAAAAATATCATAGATCTTCTAAAATGATACCCATTATATTTTTCAGTGTTCGGAATTTTATTTCTCATGTCCCCAACATTTTTTCGTAGAATGAATTTTTATTAAAAAATTATATGATAGAGGTTCCTTTTTTTATTGAATCCAAATAATTGTTCAATATATCCAAAATAAAGTGTTAAATATAAATGAAACGAAATTATTTTTCAGTTTTTATTATTTCATTTAATAGGTCCACATCATTTAAAACATTTGTATTATTTTTTATTGCACCAAATGTAACTTCTTCACCCCTTCCCCCAAATATTCAACAATATTATTTTTTTAAATGGAAAAGGAATGATAAAATTGGTTCATTATATGATATCAAACCCAAAGTCACTTCTAATCATCAAAAATATTCATCTCATTAGATGAAATAGGAGATATAGAAACCCATGTTCTATGGTCTCTTCAAATCTGAAGCAAATATGAAGAACTATTTTAATTAATTTAATGGATTTTGATAATGTTCATTTTATTATAGTGAACACATCTCAATAAAAATAAAATTTAATATATTATATGTTTTTTATTCATTACAATATTAAATTATGTAATATGATTCTGTAAAAAAAATATACCCATCCTCTTCAATTTGGATATCAATTCTTGTAATTAGATAGTCCAAAATAAAAAAAATCATTCATCAAAGATATGGGGACTCAATTCTTTGGTCATCAAAAAATTTAAATCAACAAAAATTATTAACGAATTTTTCCAATAAAATCACACTATATTAACCATGTAAACAATATTAGTAAATATTAAAACATTTTCCCAAATTAAAAAAAATTAAAAGAGAATGGATATACATTATATTTTCATGAGCACTATTGGAAACCCATAATTTTTAGGCAATTTTGATTGTACTCAATATTGGTACACCCTACCCATTGTAGTTTTTAGATGAACTGGAAAATGCATAATGAACCATTTTAAATACAAAAAAAATATATGATATAATGTGTTATTCGTATATATGAATTAGAATAATTCAAAGTTATTGGTTCGTAATGATGTCATATCAACTTCGTACATATGACATAAGATTATATCCTAACCATGATTAATAATAATCAAATGTGAATTAATGATGGATTTTTCTTAAAAGTCAACTATTGACAATTATTTCTATAATTAAATAGTTTCCTAGAAAAAAATTTTAGGTGGACCAACCAAATCTTCTTTCAAACCATTCCTCATCATGCTACTCAACAATTATCTAAAATTTAGATGATACTTGTACGACTCAATAAATGATTATTTATTTGAATAAAATTTTTGACACAATTCACAATTATGGAAGATGATTATTACAAGATGGAATTTATATTAAATTAGACTATGATTGGAATGTTTCCACATGATCATTTGGAGGATTCATGCTATTGTTTTCCCTGAACCAATTTTGAAACAAGAAACTACATTTATTCCATCAATAAGTATAGTGACGGAAATAAAATTGATTATGGTATGGATATCAGTTCCCTTTTCATAGAGATCACAAATGATATCAGTTTTAAATAAAGGTTCCTTGATACCATTAAAACCTCCTAATTTTTTATAATTCAACATATTATATCTTTAATTTCATAGTCTAGAAAACACATTCACTACTATTATCAATTGTCACTTTTCACTACTTTTACATTATATTTAGGTGAGTTTATTAGATATCATTATGTTATTTTCAATTTATTTTCCTATGATTGAAACCGTATCACCATATACTAAGGTGTGTCAGCATGAAACCCAATTCCATGAAACTAATACTTTTTGGTTTAACAATTATATTATATAAATTTATAAAAATTAATTTCCAATGTAATTTATCTGGATTATTAATTATAATAATGAATTAAAATCCAATGGATATGTAACAATTTAATTTTAAAATTCATAAATTATTATTTGTTATAGATATGAATCCCTTGCTAAATGTATATGAAATACAATATATTTCCTTTCAAATGGGATTTATACTATCATTCATTATTTTTATATCGCTATTATTTTATATATTGTTATATTTATTTTCATTTTATATATACCTATCATGGTATACTAGTTAAAATGTTAAAATGAATGTATGGGATTTTCATAATTCAACTACATTCTTGGGTAATAATTACTAATAATTAATTTTAATGTTTTAATTTTTTCATGTTATAAAAACATTTGTTAGTTGGTATTTACTATATATTTTATTGTTAAATAATGATGTCCATAAAAGCGTACAACATCAAAGTGTTTTATATTTCATTAAAATAACTTTTTGAACATTAATTCCAATTTCATTAGTGTTTTTTATTCTATGCCAATTTTTACTACCAAAGAATCTTATATTTTTTACTAGTGGTGTAACGCCCCGACCCCAGCTACCCAGAGTCGGTGCATTATAACATATCATTGGCATGATCACAAGAAAGATCAAATCTCGAAAGACCGATTGGTTTAGTAGCCTTGGAAACACTAGATATAATCATAAAGTTTTACATTACATTTCAAAGTGAAAAACTAATACAACAACATAATTTTTCCACAATCCACACTATTAACCCCTCATAAAATCCTTGCAGGTCATTCATAACTTACTTCTTCACATCCTGGGAAAAATAAAACATAGAAAAGGGGTGAGCTCAAATGCCCAGTAAGGATAACAATATAGCGGAAACTTTCATAAATAAGAATAAACATTTAAGTCAATGCATTACTAAAACAAAAGCCTTTTAAACTTTAACTTCAACATGGTATGGCAAAAGTAAAATGAAATAATGCCATTTACTTATTCACATGGATATTCTACTAATCGAATAATCACATGCAAAAAATCAATAACCACTTTCATAATGTTGGAATGCATAATGCTAAACGTTAATTTCTTTGTCTAGGCCTCATCCCAAGACCTAGGGGTTACTTCTAACCGGAACCCAACCCGGAGTGCCTCTAATAACCGGACACCAACCCGGAGTGCCTCTAATAACCGGACACCAACCCGGAGTGCCTCTAATAACCGGACACAAACCCGGAGGGCATACTTTTACCAGTCCCTAACCTGGAGGGCTTACTTTAACCAGTCCCCAACCTGGAGGGCTTACTTTTACCAGTCCCCAACCTGGAGGGCTTACTTTTACCGGTCCCCAACCCGGAACATACTTGTTTAGCACATTCATCTGAAGAAAAGTTTGAAATATAACATAAACATTCGGATTAAAACTAGCATACGAAATGTCAATAATTTCACCATAAACTATGAATGGTATAAAAATAGCACATCCACAGTCAAACATATCACAAAACCTTCAATTCAATATAGAATTTTTGTATCATAATAAATCAACTTCAAATAATCTTAAAATCCATCAAAGGATGTTGACATAGATGAAATCAAAATTCTTTTTAAAGAAGTATCTCCTTTTATTTTGAAATCATTTAAGATCCATATAAAATAAAACATTTTCTTTGAAAATATTCTTATAAGCTTGTATGTAAAGCTTCGACGATTTTATAACGGCGGAAAATAACCGCACCCGCCGTATAAGTTAAAAAAACATTCTTACCTCAATTCTGTCGAAAAGGTTAAAAAGAACATTGTTTTGAAAACGACGGAAAGATTCCTTTATAAACCTCTTATAAAAAGTCAAACAAGGGTATAAATGACTTTAACCCATATTCTTGTAAATAGTAAAAATGTTTTGAAATACATTTCGAAGAAACATGGATGTGGATGATAACGAGATCCCAGTAGATTATTACGTATAAACAACCTCGGATAAAGAAGAGATTGTGAAATAACCCTTACCTTGTACTTTTCCTTGGTTGGGGTAGGTTAACCTACTGTATAATGGTGAAATAGTTGTTATTAAATTATACAAGAATCATATATATTAATATGATATCATATATGATCTTTTAACATTGATTTGTTAATAATATCTTAGAATTATCGTCGTTTCGGGAGTTAACTTACTCATTTTCTTTTATATGTTTTGTTACATAAGCCATGGTTGTTGTATCTTATTCATATCCAGAATGATATCCAGTCCTTAAACATCATTTTTAAATCATCAAATGATAATTATACTTGAATGGATACGATGGAGAATGAATCTCATCGCGTTCGTGGAGACGGTAGTCCGTACGTACGCACGAGCGACAATATCATTATTTTGATATTAAAATAATATATAAATGGATGGTATATCATATATACAGAATCATTAACATGTTATATTTATTATTTACATGAGTTACACATCATTATTATACCCATCCAAATAATATTATATTGAATAACAATTACACCACGACGTGGAGACGGTAAGCCGTACGTACGTACGTATGGTGACATGTTATTAAAAGGGTGGATAGAATACTGAATATTATTGTACCATATTTATAATAACATCACAGTATATGTGAGATACTGGAGTTATTATTTTAGAATGGTAAGAACAAAGGAAGAAGAAGTGGAAGAAGAAATGAACTTAGAGAAGGGTGGTGAAATCATTACCTCTTCTTCGGGTTCTTCCTTTTGATTTGATCAAAAGGGATCCGTAGGTTGGCTTTCTGATCAAACTAAGGCCTCTAGGTTGTAGTGAGGGATGTTGGGAGAGTATTTGGGCAGATTTTGGACGAACCAAAAGGCTTTAGAGGTGTGAAGAAATGAGAAGGAGGAGTGCCCTTTTATAAGAGGGGTGAGGGGCACCTTTGGAAAAGCTAGAAATATTAATTTATAATAAATTCATATTCGGTTTCTAATGGCTCCAAAGTTGACTATTCAAAGGTTAAGGTGGGGATAGGTCGAAAACCACTCAACCAATAGAATTTAGACAGGTTTGGGTACTTATATTAACCTTATCTTTAAGTATTAACTCTAAGTTAATTAGTTTCACTTTTACAATGTCTCTTTGTATTTTTATATAATATGGTTAATAAACTTACTATATACATTCAAGCGACCCCCAAGTGGTCCATTAATGATTAACCTATCATAATATAAGTCTCTTGGCCGAACCTTAGATTTTTAGGAATTTAATATCAATTAATAATATAATATTTGTTTTAAGAACTCTTTTATGTCAATTTTGACACTATTCATTAGTTGATTTTTGTGAAACTCATAACAGATTGATTACTTCGAACAAAGTCAATAAAATCAATCCTAATATATCATATTATCCTAGAAATTAGTTTAATTCATTAAAAGTTTCATATTATATTTATTTGGGTATTTATAATATCAATTAGTTTAATTTTTTACTATTATAGTAATTACTGCATCATCATTGTGTCATAACTAATGTAAATTATTTAATGTCTAAAAATTATAAATAAAATATCATTATGTAGGAAATCTTTTTAGCTTTCTAATGAATATTTATAATCGAAAATCCAACATGTATAACTCTATGTAAAAATTGTTCGTCTAAAAGATATATGCTTGTGTCATTTTTGTATTCATTTTAACTTAATTAAAATAAAGTGTCATTATCACTTACAAGTGGATCCATGGGGTCCCAAAATTGACACAAAGATGCCCATGGTCGACCATGTATCAACCAATAGGGTTAAGACACGTTTTAGGGTAATTTAGTATTATTATAATATTATTTTTTAACCCTTATTTACCGGATTTACCCTTTAACCATGGTAAATAAAATATTTACCGCAGTAATTATTCAAAATGTGTAAAAATAAAAGTTACCTATTTACACAATTTGAACATCCCGATTCCAAATATGGAATCCATTTTCCTAAATTCAAAACACAGAAGTGGCAGAAATTAATTTAAAATTAATTCCCGCTGTCAAAACAAAAAGCGTGTTTTTAAGAGATAATAACTATCAAAAGATTGACACTTGTTTATGTTCGGTTTAATTGTAAAATTATGTCCAATGACCAACATTATATTAAATGGTAAAAATATATTCTAAATATACTTTAAAACCACTCAAATTCATAATTTATCACTATTAATTATTTTGATTAAAAAAGTTGTTTTTAATTAAAATTTAGAAATTTTCACTATTCATCAAAATATGAAAGTTATCCGAAATGTACCAAAATTTCACCCTAGGCTAATTTCGATATTCCGAATCCAAAAATGAAGTCCATTTTAAAATATAAAATATATATGATTTCAAAAATTAGGTATTACTATTCACAACGGCTAGTTTAATTAGTTGTGGCGTGTGTTAGAACTCGAGGTTGCGTACAACACACGCTATCGCATTATTCGAAGGGAAACGTACCGTGGAAGCTTGGGATGTTTCATTTTAAATTTTTTGATGTCTCCATTTAGTCAAAAAGTTTAAAATATTGTATTTAAAAAGGTTTCACTATCAAAAGTTGATAAAAGTGCAATACTGAAAATGAATCTGTTCTTGCATTATGACTAAGAAACTCATAATATGGATTCTAAAATTATAAGGATAATATAAAGTTTAAAATTTAGTTAATATTATTCATGAACTCTTTTAATGGCTTTTTTTTTTGGTAAGTCATGGTGCAATTGAACTAAGTGTTGCGTGTAGTGCAAGTTATTGAATTATTTTGAAGAAATAACACACTATGAAATCTTGGGGTGTTACATTCTCCCATCCTTCAATAAATTGCGTCCTCGCAATTTGAAATTGTTCTTAAAAAATATAAGGTTGAAAGTAGAAAATATATTTGTGGGAAAACCCACATCGGAAATTGGGTTACTAAAATTTAGTCTTAATATGAGGAAAAGAGAAATCAAAGGGTCACCACCAAATTATGATCTCGATTAGGAGAACATTGGTGGAAATTAGAGACATATAATCGGAGGAAAAACGTAAATATTTATAGGTAGTGATTGAGGTCATCAATCACAAACAAGTGTATAATTGAGGTCCTTAAATTCATCAATCTATGATGATTTGAAATACCATCGGTTCAACAAAACATAGGGTATTAGGATAACACATTTTTGACGTTTCAAAATATCTTAGTTGAAATCCCACATCGAAAAATGAATTAATGAGTCCTCTATTTAAAATAAAGAGTGGAAAGTATGAAGATTACCGAAAATAACACATACTAGGGTTCCATGTAGGAAAATATGGATATGGAAGAGAAATCTAACCATCAATTATCTGATGGAGAGTGGTAGAGAACATGGCTATGAAAAGGCCAAAAATCCCAAAGCCATGAATTAGTGATGATTTAAGGTACCATCTAGGACAACATTTTTGTTCTAAGTTCCTTTTATTAATGTTGAGGAATATATTTATGAGATTGGCTAAGATCATAAGGAGATATACTTACTTTATAATTAGAGTTTTATCCATTAATAAATTTCTACCAAAACTCATCATTCACTCGTAAAAAAAATTCTATTTATACTATTCATAGAGGGTTCCAAAATAAAAGAATTTATAATTCATCTACCAGATCTTTTAAAAAACTACTTTATTTAATCCAGGACATCTCGTGGGATAGTGGTAGGTGATACACCCTTGTCGCCCTTTGGTTGCGGGTTCAAGTCTCGCAGCCTTGCCGGACGCGACGGGTTGCCGCCCGACCTCCGGGTTGTCCTTTTATGGCAATCCAAAATAATCCAAACTAGAACTATCCAAAATACTTCTGTCCAAACTCACAGTCTAACATTTATAAGGAAGGTAAACATAATATAGATCCTTTTTACCCCGTAATAGCATATGAATACCTTCATCATGTATTACCATATTCCTTATTGATTACATTCATGCTCCCTTATTCCATATAGAATGCTGGATATACTTCATTAATCCAAAAATGTTTTAAAACCCAACAATGATGGAATATACAAATCATTAATCAGTTCCAAGGTAGTCAAGAATATCCAATACAATTTATCCAAAACAATCACTTATTATTCCAAAATCACTACCTTAGTATCAGAACTATATTATGATTTATCATTCTCTCAACCATATATTTTCCAAAAATTTATCCTGCTATTGAGTCACTTTTCTTTGTTCCACACAATCTCAAGTCCTTAATGAAATAGTACTGCAGTACAATCCTTATATACTCCATAATTATTATAACAAGTACATTGTTGATACAACACTCAATTGACATAATCAACTTAAGAACTCTAATCATTCCTCTTCATATGTGGTAGTATCATAACTTGATTGTTATCCAATAGCATCATTTGCGGCATAGTCTGATGACTGGGACATAGGTTCGCGTAGTGTCCAAACTCCTTGCAAATGAAGCATTGTACATTTGAAACCATTTTCTTACCCTTGCAGTCACGTACTTTGTGCCCTTTTCCTCCACACTTATAACAAACTCCCATTCCTTTCAGGAAAGTTCCAGGGTGTTTCTTTCCACAGTTACCACATATGGGAAAATTCTTCTTTTCCCTCTTACTTTTATCCATCTTTCTCTCTTCCATCCTTTTCTTCTCTTGCTTCCCTTCAAAGCCATAGGACTCAGTAAACTCTTTACTTATCTTATCAACACATGATATTATTTCTTTATATGATGATAATACATGGGAGACTATTTCTCTTATAAATTCTAGCTTAAGACCATGAAAGATATGATCCTTCCTTCTCTTTGGATCATGTGCATTTCTGGAGTTCTCATTCCTTCTACTGGGCGCCATTTCTAAACAATGGCATAAACTAGATCAGTTTATGAATCAAAATACATAATCCCATACTTATAAAACACTTAACATAAATTGGACTATTTATGGATATAATCCATAATCATAAAAATATTTTCTTTGAGGAAGTATATACTCATAAACCCTTCATAATTATTTGTAAAGAAAATGAGAGTTATCCTAAGCATATCCCCCGGGAGTGTCGTAACCAAGAGTGCAGCAAGGCCCGTTGTCGTTCACCAGTTCCCGTTCTAGTCTAGCTCAAAGCGGTGTTTTCGGGTTTTACCCCTAGGTACATCTCTTCCAGAGCCGCCTCTACCTGCTCGTATCCAGACAGGGATGTATTGCTCGGAAAACTCACAAAATCTCTACAATACCAAAATTTTAGGAAGTTCTTCTATACTAATCCTCAAAGTTAATCTTAGGTCTACGTGCTCTAATCAAGGTTTATCTAAATCTAGCTTCCAAGGTTTGTACTAAACTTCCTCTGATACCAACTGTAACGCCCCGACCCCAGCTACCCAGAGTCGGTGCATTATAACATATCATTGGCATGATCACAAGAAAGATCAAATCTCGAAAGACCGATTGGTTTAGTAGCCTTGGAAACACTAGATATAATCATAAAGTTTTACATTACATTTCAAAGTGAAAAACTAATACAACAACATAATTTTTCCACAATCCACACTATTAACCCCTCATAAAATCCTTGCAGGTCATTCATAACTTACTTCTTCACATCCTGGGAAAAATAAAACATAGAAAAGGGGTGAGCTCAAATGCCCAGTAAGGATAACAATATAGCGGAAACTTTCATAAATAAGAATAAACATTTAAGGCAATGCATTACTAAAACAAAAGCCTTTTAAACTTTAACTTCAACATGGTATGGCAAAAGTAAAATGAAATAATGCCATTTACTTATTCACATGGATATTCTACTAATCGAATAATCACATGCAAAAAATCAATAACCACTTTCATAATGTTGGAATGCATAATGCTAAACGTTAATTTCTTTGTCTAGGCCTCATCCCAAGACCTAGGGGTTACTTCTAACCGGAACCCAACCCGGAGTGCCTCTAATAACCGGACACCAACCCGGAGTGCCTCTAATAACCGAACACCAACCCGGAGTGCCTCTAATAACCGGACACAAACCCGGAGGGCATACTTTTACCAGTCCCTAACCTGGAGGGCTTACTTTAACCAGTCCCCAACCTGGAGGGCTTACTTTTACCAGTCCCCAACCTGGAGGGCTTACTTTTACAGGTCCCCAACCCGGAACATACTTGTTTAGCACATTCATCTGAAGAAAAGTTTGAAATATAACATAAACATTCGGATTAAAACTAGCATACGAAATGTCAATAATTTCACCATAAACTATGAATGGTATAAAAATAGCACATCCACAGTCAAACATATCACAAAACCTTCAATTCAATATAGAATTTTTGTATCATAATAAATCAACTTCAAATAATCTTAAAATCCATCAAAGGATGTTGACATAGATGAAATCAAAATTCTTTTTAAAGAAGTATCTGCTTTTATTTTGAAATCATTTAAGATCCATATAAAATAAAACATTTTCTTTGAAAATATTCTTATAAGCTTGTATGTAAAGCTTCGACGATTTTATAACGGCGGAAAATAACCGCACCCGCCGTATAAGTTAAAAAAACATTCTTACCTCAATTCTGTCGAAAAGGTTAAAAAGAACATTGTTTTGAAAACGACGGAAAGATTCCTTTATAAACCTCTTATAAAAAGTCAAACAAGGGTATAAATGACTTTAACCCATATTCTTGTAAATAGTAAAAATGTTTTGAAATACATTTCGAAGAAACATGGATGTGGATGATAACGAGATCCCAGTAGATTATTACGTATAAACAACCTCGGATAAAGAAGAGATTGTGAAATAACCCTTACCTTGTACTTTTCCTTGGTTGGGGTAGGTTAACCTCCTGTATAATGGTGAAATAGTTGTTATTAAATTATACAAGAATCATATATATTAATATGATATCATATATGATCTTTTAACATTGATTTGTTAATAATATCTTAGAATTATCGTCGTTTCGGGAGTTAACTTACTCATTTTCTTTTATATGTTTTGTTACATAAGCCATGGTTGTTGTATCTTATTCATATCCAGAATGATATCCAGTCCTTAAACATCATTTTTAAATCATCAAATGATAATTATACTTGAATGGATACGATGGAGAATGAATCTCATCGCGTTCGTGGAGACGGTAGTCCGTACGTACGCACGAGCGACAATATCATTATTTTGATATTAAAATAATATATAAATGGATGGTATATCATATATACAGAATCATTAACATGTTATATTTATTATTTACATGAGTTACACATCATTATTATACCCATCCAAATAATATTATATTGAATAACAATTACACCACGACGTGGAGACGGTAAGCCGTACGTACGTACGTATGGTGACATGTTATTAAAAGGGTGGATAGAATACTGAATATTATTGTACCATATTTATAATAACATCACAGTATATGTGAGATACTGGAGTTATTATTTTAGAATGGTAAGTACAAAGGAAGAAGAAGTGGAAGAAGAAATGAACTTGGAGAAGGGTGGTGAAATCATTACCTCTTCTTCGGGTTCTTCCTTTTGATTTGATCAAAAGGGATCCGTAGGTTGGCTTTCTGATCAAACTAAGGCCTCTAGGTTGTAGTGAGGGATGTTGGGAGAGTATTTGGGCAGATTTTGTACGAACCAAAAGGCTTTAGAGGTGTGAAGAAATGAGAAGGAGGAGTGCCCTTTTATAAGAGGGGTGAGGGGCACCTTTGGAAAAGCTAGAAATATTAATTTATAATAAATTCATATTCGGTTTCTAATGGCTCCAAAGTTGACTATTCAAAGGTTAAGGTGGGGATAGGTCGAAAACCACTCAACCAATAGAATTTAGACAGGTTTGGGTACTTATATTAACCTTATCTTTAAGTATTAACTCTAAGTTAATTAGTTTCACTTTTACAATGTCTCTTTGTATTTTTATATAATATGGTTAATAAACTTACTATATACATCCAAGCGACCCCCAAGTGGTCCATTAATGATTAACCTATCATAATATAAGTCTCTTGGCCGAACCTTAGATTTTTAGGAATTTAATATCAATTAATAATATAATATTTGTTTTAAGAACTCTTTTATGTCAATTTTGACACTATTCATTAGTTGATTTTTGTGAAACTCATAACAGATTGATTACTTCGAACAAAGTCAATTAAATCAATCCTAATATATCATATTATCCTAGAAATTAGTTTAATTCATTAAAAGTTTCATATTATATTTATTTGGGTATTTATAATATCAATTAGTTTAATTTTTTACTATTATAGTAATTACTGCATCATCATTGTGTCATAACTAAAGTAAATTATTTAATGTCTAAAAATTATAAATAAAATATCATTATGTAGGAAATCTTTTTAGCTTTCTAATGAATATTTATAATCGAAAATCCAACATGTATAACTCTATGTAAAAATTGTTCGTCTAAAAGATATATGCTTGTGTCATTTTTGTATTCATTTTAACTTAATTAAAATAAAGTGTCATTATCACTTACAAGTGGATCCATGGGGTCCCAAAATTGACACAAAGATGCCCATGGTCGACCATGTATCAACCAATAGGGTTAAGACACGTTTTAGGGTAATTTAGTATTATTATAATATTATTTTTTAACCCTTATTTACCGGATTTACCCTTTAACCATGGTAAATAAAATATTTACCGCAGTAATTATTCAAAATGTGTAAAAATAAAAGTTACCTATTTACACAATTTGAACATCCCGATTCCAAATATGGAATCCATTTTCCTAAATTCAAAACACAGAAGTGGCAGAAATTAATTTAAAATTAATTCCCGCTGTCAAAACAAAAAGCGTGTTTTTAAGAGATAATAACTATCAAAAGATTGACACTTGTTTATGTTCGGTTTAATTGTAAAATTATGTCCAATGACCAACATTATATTAAATGGTAAAAATATATTCTAAATATACTTTAAAACCACTCAAATTCATAATTTATCACTATTAATTATTTTGATTAAAAAAGTTGTTTTTAATTAAAATTTAGAAATTTTCACTATTCATCAAAATATGAAAGTTATCCGAAATGTACCAAAATTTCACCCTAGGCTAATTTCGATATTCCGAATCCAAAAATGAAGTCCATTTTAAAATATAAAATATATATGATTTCAAAAATTAGGTATTACTATTCACAACGGCTAGTTTAATTAGTTGTGGCGTGTGTTAGAACTCGAGGTTGCGTACAACACACGCTATCGCATTATTCGAAGGGAAACGTACCGTGGAAGCTTGGGATGTTTCATTTTAAATTTTTTGATGTCTCCATTTAGTCAAAAAGTTTAAAATATTGTATTTAAAAAGGTTTCACTATCAAAAGTTGATAAAAGTGCAATACTGAAAATGAATCTGTTCTTGCATTATGACTAAGAAACTCATAATATGGATTCTAAAATTATAAGGATAATATAAAGTTTAAAATTTAGTTAATATTATTCATGAACTCTTTTAATGGCTTTTTTTTTTGGTAAGTCATGGTGCAATTGAACTAAGTGTTGCGTGTAGTGCAAGTTATTGAATTATTTTGAAGAAATAACACACTATGAAATCTTGGGGTGTTACATTCTCCCATCCTTCAATAAATTGCGTCCTCGCAATTTGAAATTGTTCTTAAAAAATATAAGGTTGAAAGTAGAAAATATATTTGTGGGAAAACCCACATCGGAAATTGGGTTACTAAAATTTAGTCTTAATATGAGGAAAAGAGAAATCAAAGGGTCACCACCAAATTATGATCTCGATTAGGAGAACATTGGTGGAAATTAGAGACATATAATCGGAGGAAAAACGTAAATATTTATAGGTAGTGATTGAGGTCATCAATCACAAACAAGTGTATAATTGAGGTCCTTAAATTCATCAATCTATGATGATTTGAAATACCATCGGTTCAACAAAACATAGGGTATTAGGATAACACATTTTTGACGTTTCAAAATATCTTAGTTGAAATCCCACATCGAAAAATGAATTAATGAGTCCTCTATTTAAAATAAAGAGTGGAAAGTATGAAGATTACCGAAAATAACACATACTAGGGTTCCATGTAGGAAAATATGGATATGGAAGAGAAATCTAACCATCAATTATCTGATGGAGAGTGGTAGAGAACATGGCTATGAAAAGGCCAAAAATCCCAAAGCCATGAATTAGTGATGATTTAAGGTACCATCTAGGACAACATTTTTGTTCTAAGTTCCTTTTATTAATGTTGAGGAATATATTTATGAGATTGGCTAAGATCATAAGGAGATATACTTACTTTATAATTAGAGTTTTATCCATTAATAAATTTCTACCAAAACTCATCATTCACTCGTAAAAAAAATTCTATTTATACTATTCATAGAGGGTTCCAAAATAAAAGAATTTATAATTCATCTACCAGATCTTTTAAAAAACTACTTTATTTAATCCAGGACATCTCGTGGGATAGTGGTAGGTGATACACCCTTGTCGCCCTTTGGTTGCGGGTTCAAGTCTCGCAGCCTTGCCGGACGCGACGGGTTGCCGCCCGACCTCCGGGTTGTCCTTTTATGGCAATCCAAAATAATCCAAACTAGAACTATCCAAAATACTTCTGTCCAAACTCACAGTCTAACATTTATAAGGAAGGTAAACATAATATAGATCCTTTTTACCCCGTAATAGCATATGAATACCTTCATCATGTATTACCATATTCCTTATTGATTACATTCATGCTCCCTTATTCCATATAGAATGCTGGATATACTTCATTAATCCAAAAATGTTTTAAAACCCAACAATGATGGAATATACAAATCATTAATCAGTTCCAAGGTAGTCAAGAATATCCAATACAATTTATCCAAAACAATCACTTATTATTCCAAAATCACTACCTTAGTATCAGAACTATATTATGATTTATCATTCTCTCAACCATATATTTTCCAAAAATTTATCCTGCTATTGAGTCACTTTTCTTTGTTCCACACAATCTCAAGTCCTTAATGAAATAGTACTGCAGTACAATCCTTATATACTCCATAATTATTATAACAAGTACATTGTTGATACAACACTCAATTGACATAATCAACTTAAGAACTCTAATCATTCCTCTTCATATGTGGTAGTATCATAACTTGATTGTTATCCAATAGCATCATTTGCGGCATAGTCTGATGACTGGGACATAGGTTCGCGTAGTGTCCAAACTCCTTGCAAATGAAGCATTGTACATTTGAAACCATTTTCTTACCCTTGCAGTCACGTACTTTGTGCCCTTTTCCTCCACACTTATAACAAACTCCCATTCCTTTCAGGAAAGTTCCAGGGTGTTTCTTTCCACAGTTACCACATATGGGAAAATTCTTCTTTTCCCTCTTACTTTTATCCATCTTTCTCTCTTCCATCCTTTTCTTCTCTTGCTTCCCTTCAAAGCCATAGGACTCAGTAAACTCTTTACTTATCTTATCAACACATGATATTATTTCTTTATATGATGATAATACATGGGAGACTATTTCTCTTATAAATTCTAGCTTAAGACCATGAAAGATATGATCCTTCCTTCTCTTTGGATCATGTGCATTTCTGGAGTTCTCATTCCTTCTACTGGGCGCCATTTCTAAACAATGGCATAAACTAGATCAGTTTATGAATCAAAATACATAATCCCATACTTATAAAACACTTAACATAAATTGGACTATTTATGGATATAATCCATAATCATAAAAATATTTTCTTTGAGGAAGTATATACTCATAAACCCTTCATAATGATTTGTAAAGAAAATGAGAGTTATCCTAAGCATATCCCCCGGGAGTGTCGTAACCAAGAGTGCAGCAAGGCCCGTTGTCGTTCACCAGTTCCCGTTCTAGTCTAGCTCAAAGCGGTGTTTTCGGGTTTTACCCCTAGGTACATCTCTGCCAGAGCCGCCTCTACCTGCTCGTATCCAGACAGGGATGTATTGCTCGGAAAACTCACAAAATCTCTACAATACCAAAATTTTAGGAAGTTCTTCTATACTAATCCTCAAAGTTAATCTTAGGTCTACGTGCTCTAATCAAGGTTTATCTAAATCTAGCTTCCAAGGTTTGTACTAAACTTCCTCTGATACCAACTGTAACGCCCCGACCCCAGCTACCCAGAGTCGGTGCATTATAACATATCATTGGCATGATCACAAGAAAGATCAAATCTCGAAAGACCGATTGGTTTAGTAGCCTTGGAAACACTAGATATAATCATAAAGTTTTACATTACATTTCAAAGTGAAAAACTAATACAACAACATAATTTTTCCACAATCCACACTATTAACCCCTCATAAAATCCTTGCAGGTCATTCATAACTTACTTCTTCACATCCTGGGAAAAATAAAACATAGAAAAGGGGTGAGCTCAAATGCCCAGTAAGGATAACAATATAGCGGAAACTTTCATAAATAAGAATAAACATTTAAGGCAATGCATTACTAAAACAAAAGCCTTTTAAACTTTAACTTCAACATGGTATGGCAAAAGTAAAATGAAATAATGCCATTTACTTATTCACATGGATATTCTACTAATCGAATAATCACATGCAAAAAATCAATAACCACTTTCATAATGTTGGAATGCATAATGCTAAACGTTAATTTCTTTGTCTAGGCCTCATCCCAAGACCTAGGGGTTACTTCTAACCGGAACCCAACCCGGAGTGCCTCTAATAACCGGACACCAACCCGGAGTGCCTCTAATAACCGAACACCAACCCGGAGTGCCTCTAATAACCGGACACCAACCCGGAGGGCATACTTTTACCAGTCCCTAACCTGGAGGGCTTACTTTAACCAGTCCCCAACCTGGAGGGCTTACTTTTACCAGTCCCCAACCTGGAGGGCTTACTTTTACAGGTCCCCAACCCGGAACATACTTGTTTAGCACATTCATCTGAAGAAAAGTTTGAAATATAACATAAACATTCGGATTAAAACTAGCATACGAAATGTCAATAATTTCACCATAAACTATGAATGGTATAAAAATAGCACATCCACAGTCAAACATATCACAAAACCTTCAATTCAATATAGAATTTTTGTATCATAATAAATCAACTTCAAATAATCTTAAAATCCATCAAAGGATGTTGACATAGATGAAATCAAAATTCTTTTTAAAGAAGTATCTGCTTTTATTTTGAAATCATTTAAGATCCATATAAAATAAAACATTTTCTTTGAAAATATTCTTATAAGCTTGTATGTAAAGCTTCGACGATTTTATAACGGCGGAAAATAACCGCACCCGCCGTATAAGTTAAAAAAACATTCTTACCTCAATTCTGTCGAAAAGGTTAAAAAGAACATTGTTTTGAAAACGACGGAAAGATTCCTTTATAAACCTCTTATAAAAAGTCAAACAAGGGTATAAATGACTTTAACCCATATTCTTGTAAATAGTAAAAATGTTTTGAAATACATTTCGAAGAAACATGGATGTGGATGATAACGAGATCCCAGTAGATTATTACGTATAAACAACCTCGGATAAAGAAGAGATTGTGAAATAACCCTTACCTTGTACTTTTCCTTGGTTGGGGTAGGTTAACCTCCTGTATAATGGTGAAATAGTTGTTATTAAATTATACAAGAATCATATATATTAATATGATATCATATATGATCTTTTAACATTGATTTGTTAATAATATCTTAGAATTATCGTCGTTTCGGGAGTTAACTTACTCATTTTCTTTTATATGTTTTGTTACATAAGCCATGGTTGTTGTATCTTATTCATATCCAGAATGATATCCAGTCCTTAAACATCATTTTTAAATCATCAAATGATAATTATACTTGAATGGATACGATGGAGAATGAATCTCATCGCGTTCGTGGAGACGGTAGTCCGTACGTACGCACGAGCGACAATATCATTATTTTGATATTAAAATAATATATAAATGGATGGTATATCATATATACAGAATCATTAACATGTTATATTTATTATTTACATGAGTTACACATCATTATTATACCCATCCAAATAATATTATATTGAATAACAATTACACCACGACGTGGAGACGGTAAGCCGTACGTACGTACGTATGGTGACATGTTATTAAAAGGGTGGATAGAATACTGAATATTATTGTACCATATTTATAATAACATCACAGTATATTTGAGATACTGGAGTTATTATTTTAGAATGGTAAGAACAAAGGAAGAAGAAGTGGAAGAAGAAATGAACTTGGAGAAGGGTGGTGAAATCATTACCTCTTCTTCGGGTTCTTCCTTTTGATTTGATCAAAAGGGATCCTTAGGTTGGCTTTCTGATCAAACTAAGGCCTCTAGGTTGTAGTGAGGGATGTTGGGAGAGTATTTGGGCAGTGTTTGGCCGAACCAAAAGGCTTTAGAGGTGTGAAGAAATGAGAAGGAGGAGTGCCCTTTTATAAGAGGGGTGAGGGGAACCTTTGGAAAAGCTAGAAATATTAATTTATAATAAATTCATATTCGGTTTCTAATGGCTCCAAAGTTGTCTATTCAAAGGTTAAGGTGGGGATAGGTCGAAAACCACTCAACCAATAGAATTTAGACAGGTTTGGGTACTTATATTAACCTTATCTTTAAGTATTAACTCTAAGTTAATTAGTTTCACTTTTACAATGTCTCTTTGTATTTTTATATAATATGGTTAATAAACTTACTATATACATCCAAGCGACCCCCAAGTGGTCCATTAATGATTAACCTATCATAATATAAGTCTCTTGGCCGAACCTTAGATTTTTAGGAATTTAATATCAATTAATAATATAATATTTGTTTTAAGAACTCTTTTATGTCAATTTTGACACTATTCATTAGTTGATTTTTGTGAAACTCATAACAGATTGATTACTTCGAACAAAGTCAATTAAATCAATCCTAATATATCATATTATCCTAGAAATTAGTTTAATGCATTAAAAGTTTCATATTATATTTATTTGGGTATTTATAATATCAATTAGTTTAATTTTTCACTATTATAGTAATTACTGCATCATCATTGTGTCATAACTAAAGTAAATTATTTAATGTCTAAAAATTATAAATAAAATATCATTATGTAGGAAATCTTTTTAGCTTTCTAATGAATATTTATAATCGAAAATCCAACATGTATAACTCTATGTAAAAATTGTTCTTCTAAAAGCTATATGCTTGTGTCATTTTTGTATTCATTTTAACTTAATTAAAATAAAGTGTCATTATCACTTACAAGTGGATCCATGGGGTCCCAAAATTTACACAAAGATGCCCATGGTCGACCATGTATCAACCAATAGGGTTAAGACACGTTTTAGGGTAATTTAGTATTATTATAATATTATTTTTTAACCCTTATTTACCGGATTTACCCTTTAACCATGGTAAATAAAATATTTACCGCAGTAATTATTCAAAATGTGTAAAAATAAAAGTTACCTATTTACACAATTTGAACATCCCGATTCCAAATATGGAATCCATTTTCCTAAATTCAAAACACAGAAGTGGCAGAAATTAATTTAAAATTAATTCCCGCTGTCAAAACAAAAAGCGTGTTTTTAAGAGATAATAACTATCAAAAGATTGACACTTGTTTATGTTCGGTTTAATTGTAAAATTATGTCCAATGACCAACATTATATTAAACGGTAAAAATATATTCTAAATATACTTTAAAACCACTCAAATTCATAATTTATCACTATTAATTATTTTGATTAAAAAAGTTGTTTTTAATTAAAATTTAGAAATTTTCACTATTCATCAAAATATGAAAGTTATCCGAAATGTACCAAAATTTCACCCTAGGCTAATTTCGATATTCCGAATCCAAAAATGAAGTCCATTTTAAAATATAAAATATATATGATTTCAAAAATTAGGTATTACTATTCACAACGGCTAGTTTAATTAGTTGTGGCGTGTGTTAGAACTCGAGGTTGCGTACAACACACGCTATCGCATTATTCGAAGGGAAACGTACCGTGGAAGATTGGGATGTTTCATTTTAAATTTTTTGATGTCTCCATTTAGTCAAAAAGTTTAAAATATTGTATTTAAAAAGGTTTCACTATCAAAAGTTGATAAAAGTGCAATACTGAAAATGAATCTGTTCTTGCATTATGACTAAGAAACTCATAATATGGATTCTAAAATTATAAGGATAATATAAAGTTTAAAATTTAGTTAATATTATTCATGAACTCTTTTAATGGCTTTTTTTTTTGGTAAGTCATGGTGCAATTGAACTAAGTGTTGCGTGTAGTGCAAGTTATTGAATTATTTTGAAGAAATAACACACTATGAAATCTTGGGGTGTTACAAGTGGAATATTAAAAAATTCTACACTGATTCTTTAATGATCCTTATTTCTAATTATAGAGAATATTCTATAATAAATTTAAAATATATGACGATTAAAAAGTTAAAAAAAAAATTAAACGGTTTTTATATACACTAAAAATATTTAGCCTTATCATCTATGTTACATTTCATTATAGAAATATTTTCCTTTTAAATGATTCAGTAATGATTATTTTTTGTAATTAAAATAATCTATTTTGTATTCTCTTCTAATTTTTTATATTCATTCTATCATTTCGTGGATATTGTATTTATTAATGGATTATATGATGGTATCCTAAAATATTCTATTTCTATTAATATTTTTATTGGGAATGTAATTTACCCAAAAATGTATTAAAATGAATTATGATTTTTTAAACCACTATTTACACTTATATAGTTTATCATTAATGAAATGTTTTTTTATAACCATATATATTATTTTATTATATTATTCAATTTTTAATTTTTTTTATATATTTTTAATTCATCAGTTCGTTACATGTGATTTTATTGAATGTTTTACGATACACATCCCATTTCAATGGGTGATTTATGAGGTGATTAAAGATTCATATTAAAGTGTTATAAAAATATAAGAACATTATAAATTATGGGGAATATATCTCTAACCAATTCATTGGATACATTTTTATTTTATTAATAAGGGTCGAGGCAGTGCCTCTTTTATATAAAAATTGAAGCAAGTCATAAGAACCAGATATGGGATGGGAATAATATGAAAAGTTCCCAAAGATAAATCAGGAGACCTAACTTTTTCATCAATATTTCTCTTAGTCTTCTTTCCTCTATATGAAATGCATTACATTAAACAAAATATCTTCTTGCACCCATGCCCCCCGACATCTAGATTTTCCCTTACTTGGTAGAAGAGATTCAATCCTTTCATTTAGGGTCTCAGCATCAGTGCTATCAGATTCGGAGCAATCTATATGCTTCTCAATATTATTTTCTAGAGAAATGTCCCTCATCACCTCATGCTCTTCAGTCTGGGGGGGGGGGAGCCTCCTAATTTTTGGTCTCCCCAATTGGCTACTCAACCTCCACTAGGAGGACACCCAAGGGCCTTTCCTTCTTGTAGGAATCAAGTTGGAAGCCCTCATTATCCACAACTGATTTTTATAAAGCCTTAAAAATTTTGGAATTGGGTGGAACTTCTAATTTTTTTATCCTTTATGTTACCTAAGGATGTCATATTTTCATCATGAAGCTATTGATTAACCTCTTAGTGATTATCTTCCTCATTGACTCGTTCAACCATCACTTTATTTTCATTTCCTTTGGCATGAGGCTGATCTGGCTGCAAGCTAGTATTTTTTGCATTTTACGGAATATCAACATCAGTGACATTCACCTCTTCTGTGAAGTTGGAAGCCCACAATTTCTACTTGGTTCCAGAAGTGGAGACATTAACATTATTTGAATTGTTTGGATGATCTGCGACCATCAACCCTTTCCCTTAACCTCATGGGAATTAATTTTCTCCACATGTAGATCATCATGAGCAATGTGTTTTGGAAAGTGTCCATATTTGAGCATTGAGTTCTTTTGAAAAAATTTGACTAAGTGAAATCTCAAACCACATCCGTCAAACAAGATTTTCTTTCAACATTGCACCAAATCATGTCCGACAACCTTGCATTCAGAATATAAAAGAAGCATTTTTCATACTCAACAGAAATTTGATTGTTATCTGAAGGAGTTGAAAGGGTTACCTTGTCAATCAAGGTGGAGATAAGAAAAATCTACACCAGCATCCTGGAAAAATACCCAAACCTAACATCCTAAGTATCCTTATCAAGCAGGATGGGAGTTCCAATTGCCATGCCAATGTCATTCAGTATTTTTGGGTGCCGTAAAACCCAATTAAGTCCATTTTGACGAACCCTAACCTGAAAAAATGCGTTTCTCACAAGTGAAACATTGAATTCCAAAGACCATTCATTTAAATGAAGCAATCAAGGTTTCAGCTATAGAGAACCAATGGTCCATGCTCTAAGCTTCAATTCCTCTGAAAAAAACAAACAATGGAAAAATCCTCATCTAAGGGAAACACATTTCCAATTAGAGAAACTACACAGATTTGAGATCCTTATACCCATTTCATCATGCTTCTAGTTTTGATCACCTTTTAGAAAAACGTCCACACTATGAGAGAGTTGTTTCCAATTTCCATTCATTCAGCGAATGCCACCAGATTAGATTTAACATGGGATGAAAAAGCCTTGCGAAGAATTCTGCCTGGAGATGAATCCATAAGCATATTTAGATACATTGACCCACTAGATTTTGTGCCTACTTAAATCGTAGTGGCCTCCGCATAAGTTTCTGCAACCCGATCATGGTCGCCTTCATGGTAGGTGACTTGAATCATGTAGCTTCGTTTCAGCCAATAGAAGTTCTCGGTTATTCAGATCCGCACAAACGGGTAGATCCTACAACCAAATGTGATGTTGGAGGTCCGGATTTTATTGATCCAGAAACTAAATTAGATTCCATGACCAGATTTGATGTCATAGGTCTCACCTTTTCATGTTCCGTAGAAGAATCAGATGTAACCACCATTTGTGTGGCCATCTTCACGGTCATCTTCTTGTCTGTGCAGGTGCAAGCATCAGCATGGTCATTTGGCCCACGACCAAGACCAGACTGGGATGTAGCTGCTGACGTAACATCATCGTGAGAGGGATGTATCATAAAAATAAGGAAGTGTAGGACCACCATGTTCTCAATGGGAGTGGATAATTTTATTTATCTACAGTCAAGAATTTATGGGTCAATGGGTTACTAGGTATATTTGTTAACAATGATAATAAATCATTTATTTATGATCATGATGAAATTAAATTCTGTTTCTCATTTTATGACATGATTTAAGGATTATTATAATATTTTATGTATTCCATACATTTATTTCATTGAAACATATTTCTCATTATTTCTATTTTTTGACCTAGGTAATTACTTTTACACATCCTTAAAATTATATCAGTGATATTTTGTTTTTTATTGGTTTTTATTACTATCAATATTTTTCCAATTTGTTATTATTATATTTTGTTCCTTCTCATATTCTACATCATATATGTTATCTAACAATTTTTTTAATTTTTCCCTTATAGAATATTAGATGTAACCCCATTATTATATTACCCTTTCATCATGTAATGATGATAATTATATAATTAGTGATTTATACGGATAAGTGTAAAATAGTATAAACTATATTATATGATTCCAAATATATTAAATTAATATATTTATGTTTTTTCTCAAAGATAGTAAACACACCAGTTTCTTAATTGTGAATATTTTTTAAACATGTTTTATTTATGTTATGAAATAGCTTTCTATTTATGTGTTTTTTATCTTAGGTAACATAAATATGTATTAGATTAGGGTTTAGTAACTGTTGAATAGTAGTTTAATTATTATTGGTAATTAATTTAACTAATTTAGTGAATTTCCTAGAGATGAGTCTTTGAATGGGATGATATCATGAAATATTGTTACAATACAGATTAGATGGAGATATCTAAAAATATATCCTAGTATGGATAATACAGTTTTATATAGTTGTGTTAATGATTTACAAAATTAAAATAATATTATGAATGGTTGGTTCATCAATGACATGATCAAAAGCCTTAGGCAAAACATTTATGTGTATAACTGCACGTCTTATTTGTATCTCTGAGTAGATACAAATGTGTTGATAGTTATTCCATTATGAACCACTATAATGTATTTATTAAAAATTTAGTTTGGGGTATTTTGTTGAAAAACACAAGATAAACCATTATAATATAACCATAAAAATAATCATTGAAATCTATCAAACTAAATGACCAACAAGAGAACATTATAATATTAAATAAAAATACATTTTAGGGGTAAATTTCTTTAATTAAATGATAATTTTCAAACTGTAATAGTGTTTTCACTCGGGTAAAGAATTATGACATTAATACGAGTGGGAACAAGAAAGAACTCAGTTAACCAAGCATGTGACTGAGAATATGATGATTAATTCAACAATAAACCCATTAGAATGAATGATAGTCTTAGAAATATGGTGATTTTTCCAAATAATATAGTGGAAAAATATTTTCTGTGTAAAAATTATTGAACCCCCTAGTGAATCAATAATGTGATGGATGGTGAATAATGAAATCTCAGGAAGAGAATATGATGAATGAGTATATATTCAACAACCTATTATTAAATAATTTCTAAATAAATATATAATGAATATCATCAATGAGAATGAATAATTGCATACATGTGGTAAATGATAATATTGAGGTTCATGTTGGTGAGGAAAAAATAAGGATACAATGAAGAATGATAATATTCTTCAATAGGATCTACTAACTTTTATACTTGATAGATTTGAGGTTTTTATTTACTATGAATTACATTGGACCAATATAGTTGTTAAATAAGATGAATATCAGTAATAACCTATTAGTTCATGGGAACATAGAAATGTGTAGTAAATGAATTCTTTTATAGTATATATTTATTTTTCAATGTAGAATTATTGATTTAATTTTAAAAAATATATATTGAATTTTATTAAATATGAAACACTAGTGTTTATAATATCTATATACATGTAATGTAAATCACCATTATGTATTGATGATAAATATTCCTTATATGTTTACCTCATATTCCATTTTCTGATTTTATTAAGAATGGATTTTCTCATATTGCAGGGGATCATATCATATTATATATACTGAAATGTCACTTCATATCCAAAAT
Organism: Viscum album; assembly: GCA_963277665.1. Taxonomy (NCBI): domain Eukaryota; kingdom Viridiplantae; phylum Streptophyta; class Magnoliopsida; order Santalales; family Viscaceae; genus Viscum; species Viscum album. Next base: position 493,310,003 of record OY728151.1, on the reverse strand, counting down.
TGAACTATGATCCTCTACCAGTGGATGGTCATTTAGTATATCCCTGTATAAATTAGTCCCATTGTACTAGTTTTAATTTTTGATGATGGTAATTATATATCAATGGTTCAACGTAAGGAACCATCTGTTTCTTTATAAATCAATAGACCACTATTTTCTTTTCTCGACACTCAATACTAAGAAATTAAATGTAGACCATTATAGGGTATCCAAAATATTAAAATGAATAAATAGTTGCAATGTATTTTAATATTTATATATATACATGAACAAAACAATATAAAAATGAAAATAAAAATAAAATTGAAATAATTTAACTATGAAAATAATAAAAAAAAAAATTCATTTAAAATTAATTTATATAATAGTTATTTTGCTAAGATTTATATATTTATGGTCATCAATAATTTTATTATTGTAGTTATTGTATGAATAAAATTGAATAAAAAAATTGTTTTCATGATATTTTATTATTTAATATTAATGTAAAATTTATTATTATTTGTATTTTAGTTTTTATAAATTAGGATGAATTTTTAATTTATCGAGGTTATATTTCATTATACATAATATGTAATATTTTTTTTAAAATAATTGATCACTGGTTGCATAATGGAAATACTATATCATATGAAATATAATTTTTCTTTTGTTAAATAACATGGATAAAAGAAAAACATAAATCTCTGGAATCATTTTTATTATAAAATATATTTATTATAGGTATAATTATATATTTTAAAATATAATGTTTGAAAAATATGTTTATATTTGATATTTAATGTCATAAGTAATATTTTATAGAAAATATTTCAAATAAAATTTCTATTTGTATTTTAAATTAAGTTATTATCAAATGAATCAACTAAACATATTTTAAATGGTAAAATCATTTTTTTATATTATATAATTTTGGATATATTATTTTTGGGAAAATTATATTGTCATCATGGTACAATATTAGTTATCCTAGGAAAATGAATATTTTTCAATGTGTAATACATTTATGATGATTGGTTATTTTTAAATTTTGATGGATTAATTTTCAATAGAATCTCTTATATGATGTATAAATATATATACATATGGAATATCAAATATATTAATCATTAGTAAATGTTAAATATGATTTAAAATATATAATGACTAAAACATTTGTATTTCTAGAAATCATTTTTTAATATTATATATTTAGAATTAAATGTTGAATTTATCATATATAAAAATTTAATTATAATATATGAACAATAAATCTTATTCATCATGTTCATATTTTTAATTAAGTGTCTACTAGTATTTCTTGAAATTATTAATATTTTATGATTAAAAATTAATTGATTTTAATTATTCTTTAAAGGAAATATCTATGGTAGAATGAATTTTTATAAAAGAACATGGCCATCAATTATTAATAAATTTTTTCTAAATATTATAGTAACATGAGAATCAAATAGTTCATTATATAAATCATAGAACATTCTTTAATTTTCATTAATTTCCAAGGAAAAGTTCCTCTAACTCAATTAAAAAATATAGATCACTTCCAAACCTTCAATATTATACCACTATATCGAAATTATGAATAAACCATACGCATATATGAACTCTTTAAAGTCAATTACACACAAAAGAGACCATAGAGCCAACTTGTTTCTATATTACATCAATGTTAAAGACTTAAAGAAGATAATGTTCAATGTATCAATTTAGGTATAACAAATTTCATATGATTTATTTTGTATTTATTAATTTATAAAACAAATGTGACAAAATTACAATAAAAATTAGATTTAATACTATGTTATCATTTTATTAATATAATTGTACAGAAATTATTTTTTCTCTTTTATCTATAAGATGAAAATTTTCATTAGTCACTGTGCAGGGATTAATCCATCAACAATGTGATTTTTTTTAAAAACACTTATAATTGCTGTTCTTAATAGTTTATTTTATGAATAAATTTTATTTAATTATTGTAATCATTTTTATGAAATGGTGAAATTATATTATATTTAATTCTATGTATTTATTGAGTAACATAAACATTAATTGGGTGTGTTGTGGAAAACCAACACCATAATGAATAATTATTTTTTTAATCAGTATTTGAAAATTTATTTACAAAAAATTAGAAAACATATCACATCATTATAATAATATCAAATTTATTTGAATTTATTTTTCTGGTAATTATTTTTATAATATCCAAGACGTATAATAGATATATCTTATAATATGTTACTAATATTTTTCATTTCTATTTAAAAAATGACACATAATGGCCCTATTGGTATTAGAACTTTGAAAACATTGAAATGTAAACAACTAGTTCATAGGTGAACTGCATAATTCCCCAAAACATTTGTCATAAATATAACCCTCCATAAAAATATCATACATAATACATTTGTTTGTATCCAATATATAAGATAAATAACAATGGATGTGATTAGATTCTATGTATGGGTAAAAAAGGTATATTGATTATAATAACATGAAAATAATCATTAAAAACATGGGAAAAATAATTGAAAACCATAACCTACATACCAAAGACTAATCCTGGGCGATGAAATAAGGGTTGGCATTTTATAATAAATTAATAATTAGAATATCAAAAAACATGTTCCATGAGTGCTTTGTATTTGAATAAACATATAACATAGGGAAACACATAAGTATATAATATTATTTCCATAGTAGTTATGTATCACTACCAAGGTTATCAAAATAAATTCAGTTTACTCCCAAAAACATCAAAGTAGTCAAGGTTAGATCTCACGACCATCATTGTAGAAAATTTTACATGTTGATCTGACTTCACAATGCATTCTATTAATTTTTATATAATGGGATAAATATATTTAAACAATAAATTGAGGGAGATATTTTTCTCAAAATTATTATAATGGAAATAATAAATTGGTGACACAAAATATAAAAAAATATTATATCATAATCCATGAAATGAAATGGGTATCATAAGAATTTCCTCATATCATTACATATGTAAAAGTGTCATGTATAAAAATCATTTCAGAAATTCATCATAGCATTACCTATGAAAAAGAAATAAATTTCATATTCATTTCCACATGGTATATCCAAAAAATGATAAATAGGTTTCATAATAATAATTCTATCATAATAATAAAATATTCAAGGATTAAATAATAATGGTATCCTTATATCATATAACTGATAAAGAAAAATGTTACATTAGTATATGTCATCTTATATGGAAAATTATTCTGAAATGAAACATGGAGCATTTTATTATGAAAATAAATTTTCATTGAAAATATCTACCAAAAACTAAAAATTAATAAAAAAAAATTCATTCTGTTATTTGATATTTAAAATTGAAAGCATACAATGGGTTCTTTAAAAATAATTTAAAAAATTTTAGGTCGAAACTATAAAATCATAATTATAAAATAATTTCTAAAAAATAAAACTTTTAAAATATACGTCCTAATGAAAATGATATTGAAAGTGTAAAATACAATATTCCATGAAAATAATGGCTAAAATTGCTGGAATATTTGTTCCTTTCGTACTAGTTGAAACAGATATTCCTCTCTTAATTTAAAAAAAACAAATAGACATTATTTATGAAATGACTTGAAATTTTTTTAAAAAAAATAAAGAAATCACACATGAGTAAAATGGATTTACACAATAATTTTATGAATGTGGAAATTTTTTTTGATTTTTTTATATAACCGTATTTTGTATGAAAATGGATTCTTATCCTATGACATAATTGAAAGAATATTTTTCTTAAATACATTATGAATATAATTTATTTTGAAAAGAGGTATAAATAATTGAAAAAGTTTTATTAAAAAAAATATAAAATGAAAAATCCAATGTTTTTAGAGATATAGCTCATAATATTTCATCATAATTAGTGATAATATAAACATCATTGATAAAATTTTATATTTAATTAAAAAACATACCACCTTAGTAACTATGAATCAGAAGCACAAAAAATAGTAACAGTAATTGAAAAAAATGACATGTTAATATAAAAAGTCATGATATTTTATTTAAATTTTTCTTTTAAAACATGTTATAAATGGTTATGAGTGCTTGATACATCTTATGTGTTGGTGACTAAATGTTGAGACAAAAATTCATTATCGCTTGGTTTAAAATTTTACATTAACAACCATACAAATATTGATCATAAAATGGACATGAAAGACACCAAAATTATCAATATAACAATGATAAAATTAAATAATGATTTTTATATACACCAAATAAATTAAACAGGAGGTTAATACAATATTTTTATCTTATCAAATAAAATTGAGATGGAAATCCCATACCTGAAGGCTCGACCTCATTCACATATGTTTGTATATCTAATAAAATTAATTTATCTATTATTATTCTATTAAATAAAATTAATAATATTTATCATACCATATATGCTTTACTTAAGACATTTTATTATCAATTTATCAAAATATCCTTGTTAAAATATTGTTTTAAGTAATAAATGCTTTGTTTTCCATGAATTTTGTGAATCATTTGTTTTGTCCAACATTGATCATTATTCAAAAATAATTATAATTTCAACCATAGTGTAAATAATATATATATATATATATAGTATACAAATATTTATACTAGTCCCATAATGTTAGTTATATAAAATTAAATACCTCACTCATTAAGTTGATTAGTTATATGTAGGTATAAACAAAATTTAAATTTTCAAAAAATATTGAAATATAGAAATCCAAATATTATATAAATTGTAGAAAATAGTTATATTAAAAATATATCACATAAATTCATTAAACCCATCCATATTACATTCCATGTATAATGTGAATGAATCAAATTGCTTCACGAGGCGGTAGTCTGTAGTACACAAAAGTGAAATTATTATATTTTACAAAATATAAACTATAATTGTATATGTGATATAGATTTTTAGAAATGTCCTAATATAAATAATATAATATATTAATATTTAATCCATCAATATAACGATATTTATTTGGTTGTGATTGAGGAAATAATATAATTTTCTTACAATGTGGTAGTCTGCCACAAAATAAAATAATGATTTCATTACCCATATGGTGGAAAATGAAAAAAAGTTCAATTATTACAAAAAAATTACAAATAATTATATTTGTTAGAATGATTATATTATATAATTTTTTAAATAATTTAATTAAATGGATTAAGAAATATAATAAAATTCTTGTTTTGGGTTATTAGCCATTATTTAGATTACTACATTTGGGTTGTACCACATTGCTTCATATGATGATTTTTTGACCAAACTAAGGCCTTTAGGAATAGTGGATAGAATTTAATAGGTGATTTGTGCTTGTATTTAAAGACATAATTGGTTTTGTATGTCTTTTGTGGAGAAAAGTGTGGTGACCTTTTATAATGGAGGTGAAAGTCACATTTGTGATTTTTGAAAATAAAATGTGTACCAACATTTTCTGCAGGATACAAGGAAACAAATTGAAATAATAAATACTAGAGGACATAAGGACTATTTATGAACATAATATTGGATTTAGTAAGGTTTAGGTTTTTTTAAAAATTTTGTACTTGGGTTAACCCCAAGTGAAAATATTTATAAATTAGTCGAGATAATTAAAATTTTAAAATATTAATATTCATTATGTTAAAAATAAATTCAACCATATTATATAATATTAATTATTAAGATACCAATTATTGAATGAATTCCAAATATCTAACTCAAATAATAATGAAAAATTAGTTTAAAATTATTCTCATAGTTGTGACATTAAATGAGTTTTCAAAAGAGAAAATGTAAACAATTTCAATAATATTTTATACCATTTATTAATATGAGTATATTTAAATTGAACAAGATTTTATTTATAGATAATTTTTATTAACAATTTTACATTCAAATACATATTTTAAAACATTTTATTGGATTCAATGTTTTATATGAAATGAAATTCATGAAAAGGAATACAATATTTTTCATTATTCGTCAAAAATAAATATTTTCATAAATTTTTAGAAAATTCACTACAAGAAAAAGTTGTAAGTATGAATTAACAATTTATTTATTTTATAAAATTTATTTTTAAAATATTAAATTTCATTTTGAAATATGTGTCAAAAAGAGGAAAAAACTATTTTCATTGAAATATATTTTTTAAGAGTAATATAAGTTTTATTTTTATATGTTTTATAAAAAATACATAAGATGAATGTAATGTATTTAATTTAAATATAAGTAATATATCTCATTATATTAATTCATACAATGTTATTTTTTTAATTTTTATTGGTAAAAATTATTTACACAACTAACTGTTTATAAAAAAAATCATCAATTTTTTATTTGATACTCATTAAACAAAATAATTTCTTGTCTATTAAATATTAAATAAATATGTATTCATGATATTATAAATCCTATATATTTAAACCATTAAATTGGATAAGATAAAAAAGTAATATATATATATTATTATTTTTATAGTACATCACATTTGATATAAAATCCGTGTTACTTGTAATGCATATTACACTCAAATTTCTTTTTATCCCAATCAACACATAATTTTTTGTATTGAAAAATATCTAAAATGTTAAATATATTTGAAATAATAGATTTCAACAATTATTAGTTTTTTTTATTCTACTCACACTTTAAAAAATTTCAACCCTCCATTTTACCTTATGCTCGGTATGTAATGATTTAAATTATGAAAAATAATTTTTGGGTAACCCACATCATAAAATGCATAATAAAAATTTATCTAGAATATATAGAAGGTTATTTGTGAAGGTCATGTAGAATAATAGATAATAATTTTATAAATTGTATAAAATTGGTGGATCATGAAAACATGAACATAAAGGAGAAAAATAACTCAAAAATAATAATGGAGTGTGTTAGAAGTCATTTTATAGAAAAGGTTGATGACCAACCAACCATAAATCCAAGACACATGAGAAGTAAATTAATTAATCAGAAAATAAGCTAAAATTTAAAAAATTAATGTCAGTATCATTTTCCTAATAGTGATGAATTTTCTTCAGAATACATAATAACATAATTTCATTAATTTTTATTGTCACAATATTATCCTTTTGATGTGAGTTGATCAATTTTCACATATTATCATTACTCTAAGATATTAAATTTTCATGCATGAATCACTAAATAATAATATGTTCCAAAAATAAATTATAAATCATTTCTTTCATCTAAATATATTATACGAAAACGAATTTTTAGAATACTTAATCCATTAAAATCATAATATAACATAATCCTTCAACGAATAGTTAACCATAATCCTATAATAGATATGACCAAAATTGAAATAAAATAAAATAGAAAAAAAGGTCACTACATTTCCAAAATAAACTTATCCTTAATCCCCAAAATAACATGAATTATCTCTTAATGTCACTTACCAAATATGTGCATACAATGATCATATATTTTCCTGACTCAATTTAATATATTGAATAAACATAATCCTTAATAAAAATACACCTTATATAAAAAATTAACACCATCCCCATTGCATAAATAAATCATAGACAATTTAATATATTCTATAATTTCATATATATTATAATCTTCATGATTGATAACATAAAATATTTAGTCATAATATAAAAAAATTATTTCAAAGGTAAGGAATACAATACAATTTACCTTATCCATTTGAATCATCTATTTATCAAAACTAGACCTCATTTCCTCATCATAAAGAAAATTTTTATTATATTTTTTTCTTAATAAAAATATAACATTTTCATCAAATAAATTTTCAAAGTCATTAGTAATATGTATCATATTTTTAAATATAATTAATGAAATCCTAATGTGGAACCATCCATTGATGTATGATGATATTAATAACCATAATTATAATTATATAAATATAAATCCGTTTATCCAAATACATAAACACATAAATAAATAAACATTATTCTTAAATAATTAACCAATATTTTTTATCATATTCATTAACACATGTTCTGTTTCATATTTAATTTGTATCCACTTCAAAATATGAAATATAACCATTACTCATTAACCTTTGCAGATTTTCATCAAAAAAATAGAATTTAGGTCGTCAATTTTCATATTTTATATTTAGGTGAATTTAGAATCATTTATCTATCAATGTTATCATATAGATAAATTTATTTTCACCCATTATGTTTACTAAACTATTAAATTTTTCTGATAGAATTACACTTTTTCTATACATTTTGTAAAAAAACTGAATATTTTCCCATTACTACTAGACTTCTATATGGGTGGTTCTTCCAAAGTTATCAATACATTAGAAACTAAATATTATTTTATCAATGGTCACCAATACCCTTTCAATCAATTAACATAACCATTATATTCACTAGTGACCCTGATAGATGGTTTAAGTGTATATTTTTAATAATATATTATGTTAATAAGTTAGAAATATAATATGAATCACAAGACTTATCATACCATCAAGTCACAAATCAACACCTTTTCTGTCACATTAAATTTTAAAATTTTTCGTTCTAGTTCCCAACATTGACTAAAACAAAAACCATATAGTGACTAACAATATTCACACTAGGAAACAAAATAATCAGAAAAAATAACATATTGGATGTGGATTTCATGACACATTATTTTCATTATATTATACCTTAGGATTATCCTAGTATACACATGATAATTATTCAATTCCATCATAATGGTTCCCAAATAGTTATTTTATTTATAATGAATACCATATAGGAGTGTTAAATGTGGTGTGTATCAACAAATGTTTTGAGGCACTATGTGGAGATCGAGTCCATTTCAATTATTTCTTTTTAGGGTTATTGCAACTAAGAACCTCTATTACATAAACATATCTAATATTATATACATACATGGATGTAATTTTTTTGGAAACCACTCTCTCTATAATTTACAAAATTTCGATGAAATGTTTATTTATATTAAATCATCTTAGAACATATACATAGAAATTTCCCTAAGGATATCACAAAAAATTTCTAAGAATATTTTTCAAGGGTTAACTCAACCTATCCCCTAATAAATTGTATAGTAATACATTCTTATTATATATAGATATTATGTAGTTTTTTATGAAAATTCACTATATTATACTAACACATGCATGTTGATTTGAATTTAATAAGCTGATCAGTGGTAGGTTTTGATTAAAAACATCAGTCTGAGAGAGGATATTGTAACTAGGGAGTAAGAAGAGTTCATATGGATCCTCCTCAATGAGTATTTCCCTTTTTTGATTAGAAAAAAATATAAAATTAATTTTTTAAGTTGATGTGTAATGAGAATTAATCTGTGTGAATCTATGAGATGAAATTTAAATCTGTTTTAAACTTCACCTCTAACATTCTCATGGGTCCTAATTGGAAGATTGATCGATTGTTCAGTGTAATATTTACCTCATCTACAAAAGAATCATTCCAACAAACACTATGACATCTATGAGGATATCATACAACGTTTAATGAAAGTCAGACTAATGTTTAGTGAGATTAAGTTGTCCCGTAAATTCAATAAAAAGAAGATATCAATGTGGCCTATCATAGGGAGTATCATTAATTAGGTAAGAGGAGGAATTGAAAGTGAAAAATCCCAAATGTAATAAATGTGTGTTTAGGAATTTCAAGATCTTCTATCTGAGTTGTCGTAAATTCTAAAAGTGTGGAAGAGATTTCCATATCACTTAGAATTGTCATATCGATGTGAATCCTTGACTTCTCAACAAAAACTCAAAGGGAATATAGTGCAGGACCTGCTAGAAGTCCAATGAATCAAGTGCCGACAGCTCAGAAACATTTCGAAATCAATGTCCAAATCAAGGTCCAGTAGAGGGTATTCACTATCAACCAAAACATAGTATAAGGGAGAAATGTCATCATTTTTAAATAATTATAGCTAATGTTGAATCTCTGTTATATGTGTTGGAAGATATATATGTTGTTATCTCAATGACAAAAGGAGCGTTGTTTGATTCTGGTTTAACGAACTCCTTTATATCATTCAATTTTTCAATGAACTAAATATAAACCCCTGAATTTAAAAATATATATTTATCATTAAAAATTTTTAGTGCAATTATCCAATCACAAAATGTGATTTGAAACTATTGTATTTAAATTACTGAGAACAAAATTATAATATAATTATTAGTCGATTTCATGATGGAATTCGACATTGTACAAGGGATGGACTGGCACTCAAATTATAATGCTATGATAAAAGGTAGAAAAAAGGAAATATTAGTAGTCTTTAATAGAAATCCTATATCTATAATTAAAGGAGATATATATTGAATTGATATTTTGTTATAAGCACCACCTTTATCCTTATTTATGGAGGTGAATAGTTAAGATGTACGAGTAAATGAAATTATAATAATAGAAAATATTCCCATAATTTATGAATAGATTTATATATTTTTAATTGAGTTGCCTAGACCTCCCTTTGAAAGAGTGTAATTTTTTTCCATTGAACATATTCCTATATCTATACTAATATAAAAAACCTCATTCATAATAAAAAATGTAGTGATAGCGGAATTAAAGAATCAAATCAATGATCTTTTTTAGAAGGAGTTTATCCATCCATGTGTGTCTCCTTAGAGAGAGCCTTTTATATTTTTGAATAATATGGATGGACCAATGCCACTGTGATGTAATTATAGAGAAATTAGAAGGATAATAGTGATGAAAAAGTACCCTATTTCATGAATTGATGTTTTATATGACCAGCTTCATGGGGCTCAATTCTACTAATATGTTGGTCTTAAATCTAGTTAACATCAATTGAGGGTGTATAAGGATGATATTAAAATTAACTCCTTCCAATCAAGATATGAGAATTATGTGTTTTTTTAATTCCATTCATCTTTATTAATTCCCCAGCTATATTTATGTATTTGATGAATAATGATTTTGAGGACTACCTTGGTTGCATTGTGGTTGTTTTTATTAATTATATTTTGATATATGTCAAAATTTTTGATTAGCATGAGGATAATCTAACAATTATTTTCTATATATATGGAGGGAGAGTATTTTTGGTAATGTTTAGAAAATGTGAATTTTGGTTATGGAAAGTTGCTTTCTTGTGGGACATTGTAACCAATGAGAGAATATCAGTAGTCCCTTCCAAGATAAGGTTTGTGGAGGAGTTTCATGAAAAAAAACAATAATTAATATATTTATTTTCCATTTATTAGTAGGATATTATAAGAAGATTTTGTAAAAAAATTAAATGACTATCAAATTTATTAACCATGTTTATTAAAAAATAGGTTGTGTTCATCTGGACAATGTATTGTGTGGAATGTTTCCAATATCTTAAGAAGTTATTGGTTACTGAACCCAAGTTAACTCTTCCCTAAATCCATGAAAAATTAATTATTAATATTGATTCATCTATATGATGGCTTGGGTGTGTCCTCATGATAAATTAAAATCTCATATATTTTGAATCTGGATAGTTCAAACCTCATTAGAAGAACTAACCAACACATTTTATAGAGTTTGATTTTGTTATTTATTCTCTAATGAACTAAAGGAAAAATCTTTGTGGGGGAGAAGTCAAATATATATGAAAAGAAATCATTGTTAAATGTAAATATCCATAGAAATGGAATTGAACATGAGATAAAGGATATGGTTGGGTGTCCTTGAAGACTATGATCGTTCATTTCACTATCATCCCGGAAAAAAATGGAAAAGATGCATAATGTAGGAAAAATCACGTAATGCTAGATTGATGATGATTAAAAGAGATCCTATGATAAAAGAACAACTGTAACTACAGATAGAAATTATAAGATATTGTAAACCATCAACCCTATCCAAAATGATCTCTCCACCGTAATTTCTATTGAAGATCACAAAATATCAAAAAGATGATTTGCTGTGACAGAATAAGTTTGAGTCTATGAAGGAGGGGATGTTAATTAATTCCAATATTGATTTATAATGTGTACTGAAATTTAGTACACGAATATGTGTTCCATTTATTCCTGAAATAATGAATTAGTTGATGGATTATAGAAACCCTTCATTTTATTACACACGTAAACAGGATTTATTACATATAAATCATCACTTGATATAACATATGAAGATCAAGAGTTTTAGTGTCTTTGGGTCTTAGGAACATTATATTAAAACAAAAAACATAGGACAAAACTTGTTATTGAATACTATATTTACATGACCACCACCTTCTCTCGTACTTAGCATTGCATGGGATAACATGAGGACACACATAGGAAATGGGTTATCTATATAGCCCAGTAAGGGAGTTAATGAAGAATATCATGAAAGATAAAATACATGTTAGGAAATATGAAGATCAATAGATCAAAAGATAAAAATTAACATAAAGGCATGATATAACATGATTAACATAACATGGAAAGGTGGAAACAACATTTAACATGATTTTAGCATGAGACAAGGATCATTGCACCTTGAGAATGAGAAAAACCTCATTGCACATGAATTAGAATGAGTAAACCCTCATTGAACTGGACGTATCATGATAAATTTTTTTACCCAAAGCATTGGAGCACTATATGGGAGAAACCTTCTTAAATATTTCATATCATGAATAAGAGTGCCACATAGATCATATAACATGGAATCATTCAACAACATTAGTTATTCCTAGATTATGAAATGTGTAATACACATATGAAATTAAAATTAAATATTTATATGTGAATAAATATGAATACCCTTTATAGAGAGATGGGTATGGTATTAATTACATAATGATTTTGTCTTGGAAATTCACGTTGCAATTCCGGCAGCATAACTGCTTGACATAAAAATTTGTAAAAATAGTTGATGAGAGATAACAGTGTGTCTCATCATATTTACTTGAAACGGAATGTAAAGGGTTCATATATAAACATTTCCCAACCTAACTAATGTAATTTAAGTTTATAATACAATGAAATTGCTTGATTTTAAATGAAGAGAGAGAAATACCTTATGGAATTTCGGCATGGTAACACGAGTTCATGAGAGGCATTAAATGAGAGTGAAGGAAATCTCTCATAATCATAACATAAAGAGGGCACTATGGGGGAGGTGATAAATCATACCTCCACATTTGTAATTGAAATTAAAAGGGTATAAAAACATAATGAAATTGAGAAAAAAAATGAGAAAATAGGAAATCCCTTACATGGATGTGTGATCCCAAAGTCTTGAGAGAGGGTTGAGAGAGGCTTCATGGGAGCCTGGGGAACCTTGGGAGGATTTTAGATTTTGGAGAGTAGATGTTGGGTGTTAACTTACTCGTTTTCTTTTATATGTTTTGTTACATAAGTCGTTTTTGTTATGGATAGGTTGTATCTTATTCATATCCAGAATGATATCAAGTCCTTAAAAATCATTTTTAAATCATCAAATGATAATTATACTTGATTGGATACGATGGAGAATGATTCTCATCGTGTTCGTGGAGATGGTAGTCCGTACGTACGCACGAGCGACAATATCATTCTTTTGATATTAAAATAATATATAAATGGATGTTATATCATATATAGAGAATCATTAACATGTTATATTTATTATTTACATGAGTTACACATCATTATTATACCCATCCAAATAATAATATATTGAATAACAATTACACCACGACGTGGAGACGGTAATCCGTACGTACGCACGTATGGTGACATGTTATTCAAAGGGTGGGTATAATACTGAATATGGTTGTACCATATTTATAATTACAACACATTATATATAAGATACTGGAGTTATTATTTTATAATGGTAATAACAAAGAAAGAAGAAGTGGAAGAAGAAAGGATCTTTAAAAGGGGTGGTGAAAACATTACCTCTTCTTCGGGTTCTTACTTTTGATTTGATCAAAAGGGATCCTTAGGTTGGCTTTCTGATCAATATAAGGAATCTAGGTTGTAGTGAGGGAAGTTGGGAGAGTATTTGGGCAGAGTTTGTCCGAACCAAAAGGCTTTGAAGGTGTGAAGAAATGATAAGGAGGAGTTCCCTTTTATAAGATGGGTGAGAGGCACCTTTGGAAAAGCTAGAAATATTAATTTATAATAAATTCATATTCGGTTTCTAATGGCTCCAAAGTTGATTATATAAATTTTAATGTGGGGATAGGTCAAAAATCACTCAACCAATAGAATTTATACAGGTTTGGGTCATTATATAAACCTTATCTTTATGTATTAACTATAAGTTAATTAGTTTCACTTTTACAATATCTCTTTGTATTTTTATATTATATGGTTAATAAACTTACCATATACATCCAAGAGACCCCCATGTGGTCCATTGATGATACAACTATAATTATATAAGTCTCCTGGACGATCCTTAGATTTTTAATAATTTAATATTAATTAATAATATAATACTTGTTTTAAAAAACTCTTTTATGTCAATTTTGACACTATTCAATAGTTGATTTTTGTGAAACTCATAACAGAATTATTACTTCGAAAAAAGTTAATTAAATCAATCCTAATATGTCATATTATCCTATAAAATTATTGTAATTCATTAAAAGTCTAAAATTATATTTATTTGGGTATTTATAATATCAATTATTTTAATTTTTCACTATTATGGTAATTACTGCATCATCATTGTGTCAAAAGTAAACTAAATTATTTAATGTCTAAAAATTATAAATAAAACATAATTATGTAGGAAATCTTTTTAGCTTTCTAATTATTATTTACAATATAATTTATCTTATGTATAACCCTATAAAAAATGTTTTAGTAAATAAACTTTGATTTTAACTCTTTTAACTCTTCTTTGAATTAAATAATAATAAATGTCCTAATCTAATCCAAGTGGACCTAAATGATAATATTTTATTCCTAAGGCTGTTTTTGTCGAGATACACTTGTCCAATAGAATTAGGACATGTGTTAGGGTAGTATTAATATCATTTTTACCCTTAATTACCCTATTTGGTTTTAACCGTGGTAAATAAAAGTAAAAAGTTACTATTCACAAAAAATTATTTTCATCTCATTGAATCACATTTTACTTCTTGATATTAACCGTGTCTCTCGGATTTTAGAAATTTCATTCACAGAAGCGGTAAAATTAAGTTTTATGAAAAATTCAGTTTTTTAACTACCACTTAGTAGTTTCACTATTCATCAAAAATTGAAGTTTTTCAGAACAATGCCAAAATGTCACCCTAAGCTATAATTGATATTACGAATTAAAAATGGTGTTTATTTTACAAAATTCCAAACATATATGTTTCGTTAATTAATTTTATAATTATTTCCCGCGGTCACAACAAATAGCGTGTTTTTAAGAAACAATATATATCAAAAGATTGATAATTGTTTATGTCCAATTTCAAAGTGAAATTAATTCTAATGAATACCATTGGATAAAATGGTAAAAATATATTCTAATTATAATTTAAAACCACTCAATAATATAATTTATCACTATAAATTATTTTGATTAAAAAAGTTGTTTTTAAGTATTTTTCACTATTCATATAAATTGGAAGTTCTCAGAAAAATACCAAAAATTCATATTAGGATAATTTCTATATTCCGAATCCTAAAATGAAGTGCATTTTGAAATATAAAATATATATAATTTCAAAAAGTTGGTATTACTATTCATAACGGCTAGTTTGATTGGTTGTGGTGTGTTAGAACTCGATGTTGCATACAACACACGCTATCACATTATTCAAAGAGAAGCGTACCGTAGAAGCTTGGGGTGTTAAATTCTCCCCTCTAAATAATTTCGTCCTCAAAATTTCTAGAATACTTATCACATGAAAAGACTCGGGTTGTTCTTCATCATATGTTCCTTGGGTTCCCACGTTGCCTCTTCCATCTTATGGTTTCTCCACAAAACTTTTACCAGACGTTTCGTCCGGTTTCTCAGTACTTGTTCTCTCGTATCAAGAATCCTGATGGGCTCTTCGCAATAAGATAGACCAGGTTCCAAATCTAATTCCTCATAGGTGAGTACATGCGTTGGGCCAGGCATGTATTTCTTCAAGAGAGATACGTGGAACACATCGTGAACTTTGGAGAGACTTGGCGACATTTCCAATCGGTAAGCTACAGGCCTAATTCATTCTAGAATTTCGAAGGGTCCGATGTACCTGGGACTCAATTTACTTTTCTTACCAAAATGTATGACTCCCTTCCAAGGAGATACCTTCATGAAAAACATGATCACCGACTTGAAATTCCAAATCCTTCCTTCGATTATCGGCATAGATCTTCTGCCTACTTTGAGCTGCTTTGATGTGATGTTGGATTTCCTTCAACTTTTCCATCATTTCCTCCACCAGTTCTAGGCCTACAAGTTTTCTTTCACCAACATCATCCCAACAGGTTGGTGTACAACATCTCTTTCCGTATAACGCTTTATATGGTGCCATATGAATACTCGAATGGAAGCTATTGTTATAGGAAAATTCTACCAGAGGTAAATATTGATCCCACATACCCTGAAAGTCAAGTGAGTAGGATCTCAACATGTCTTCTAAGGTTTTAAAAGTTCGATCTGATTGTCCATCCGTTTGAGAGTGGTAGGCAGTGCTCAAAAGATGTTCAATATCCAGTGATTTTTGAAGACTCTTCCAGAATCATGAAGTAAAACGGGTATCACGATCAGAAACAAGCAATAGGGGTACTCCATGAAGTCTCACAACTTCATTAATATATAGTCTTGATAGACGTTCCAGTTGTAGATCTTCTCTTATAGAATGAAAATGTGCTGACTTGGTATGACAATCAACAATCACCCATATTGCATCATTCCTTCTAGAAGTCTTTGGTAGTCCCATGACAAAGTCCATCGTAATATTGTCCCATTTCCACTCTGGTATGGGAAGAGGTTGCATGACTCCTCCAGGCTGTTGCCTCCCAGATTTCAGTTGATGACAAACCATACATCATGACACAAAATCAGCAATATCCCTCTTCATGTTATCCCACCAAAAACGTTCCTTCAAATATCTATACATTTTGGTGCTCCCAGGATGTATAGAGAAATTGGAACTATGAGCATCATCCAACAATTACCTTTTTAGATCAGGTAAATCAAGAACACAAAGTCTCTTCCCGAATTTCAAAATTCCATCTTCATACACAAAGTCTCTCAATCTCCCATCATTCACAGCTTTAATCTTCTTTTTAAATTCTTCATCATCAGTCTGAGAACTCTTAATCCTTTATAGTAAAGATGGTTTGGAAACCATTTGAAAAAGAATTGATGTTTCTCCTTCCCTGGTTATTCCCATGTCCATCTTCACTAGATCCATGAAAATTGGATCCCTTTCAATTCTCATATTTTTCAAAACTCCGTGGTCATTTCTGCTCAAATCATCTGCAACACTATTTCCTTCCCCGAGTGGTAGTGTATCGTGCAATCATAATCCTTGAGTAATTCAAGCCATCTCTTTTTCCTCATGTTGAGTTCTTTTTGTGCGATAATATACTTCAAACTCTTGTGATCAGTATAAATATCACATTTTTCACCATAGAGGTAGTGCCTCCATATCTTCAATGAAAAGATCATAGATTCTAAATCGAGATCATGAGTAGGATAGTTTTGTTCATTAATTTTCAACTGTCATGATGCATAGGCAATAACCCTATCATTCTACATAAGGACACAACCATGTCCTTTCTTCAATGAATCACTATAAATAACAAACCCATCATTCCCCGATAGTAGAGTCAATATAAAAGCATTGAATAATCTTCTCTTCATTTCTTCGAAACATTCTTCACACTCTTTTGTCCAAAAAAATTTAACCCCTTTACGTGTGAGCTTAGTTAATGGGTTAGCCAATCGGGAAAAATTCTGGACGAATCATCGATAATAACCTGCTAAACCAATAAAACTATATTCCTCAGTTATACTCATAGGTGCTGGCCATTCTTGGATTGCCTTGGTCTTAGAAGGATCAACAGAGATTTCATCTTTAGAGACAATATGTCCAAGAAAATAAATTTCCTGAAGCCATATTTCACAGTTCCAAAACTTCCCATATAATTCATATCTTCTCAGAGTCTTCAAGATAATGCGCAAATGATTTTCATGATCTTCTTATCTTTTGGAGTATACCGAGATATCATCAATAAATATCAACACAAATTCATTGAGATAATCCTTGAAAACTCTATTCATCTGATCCATGAATATAGAGGGTGCATTAGTCAATTCAAAAGGCATTACAGTAAACTCATAATTCCCGTACCTGGTTCGAAATGCTGTCTTCGGAATGTATTCCTTCTTCACACACAACTGATGGTATCCAGATCGAAGGTCAATCTTTGAAAAGTATTGAGCTCCATGCAGTTGGTCATATAAATCGTCAATGCGTGGTAAGGGATACTTGTTCTTTATTGTTATAGCATTGATCTCCCTGTAGTCGATACATAACCTCATAGATCCGTCTTTATTTTTAACAAAAAGAATAGGGGATCCCCATGTAGAAACACTATGGCGAATAAATCCCTTATTACACAATTCCTCTAGTTGTTTCATTAGTTCAACTAATTCTATAATGGCCATTCTATAAGGGGTCTTTGATATACGCCTTGATCCAGGAATTAAATCAATGGAAAACTCAACTACTCATTCTGGAGGATTTCTAGGTAAATCTTCCGGAAATACATCTAAAAATTCTTTCACAATAGGTACATCCTCTATTTGAACATTCCATTCCTCAGCCACAGTTATTTCATTCTCTTCCTCCCCAATAATTGAATTTAGTTGAGCTACTGGGGGAGGATCTAAATAAGAATTTGTTGGTGATGATTCTGCTCTAAAGATAAGGTGTTCCTTATCATTATCATCAATAATCGTAACCTCTTTCTTCTTCCAATAAATCTTCGCATCATAGTCTGAAAGCCAGTCTATACCGAGGATAATATCAAACTCAATCATAGGTATGACGATGAGATCAGCAGATAAAGAACATTTACGTGCTCTAATGGGGACTGATTCACAAAACATTGTTGCAATGATACATCCCTTAGGAGTTTTAACTGACAACTCCCTTGTTAAATCAAATTGTAAATATCTAATTTTCATAGAAAACTGGGAAGATATCGATGATCCAGAATCAAATAATGCATTTTCTAAAATTGAGGAAACCATTAAATTACCTTCCACCGCGTCATTCGAAGCTTCTACCTCAGCAGTAGTGATAGCATAAGCATGGCGTTGATCTCTAGGCCTTTTCTGAGGTAAGTTCTCCTGGCGCTTAGGAAATTCATTTGCATAATGCCCCATCTCCCTGCGATTATATCACCGATCATTGGTAGCTTCCTTCTTCCCTTTGCAATCACGAGCTTGGTGGCCTTTTTCACCACATTTGTAACAGACGACCATTCCCTTCAAGAAAGTACCGGGGTGTTTCTTCCCACATTTACCACAGGATGGATATTCAACATTTCCTTTCTTCCCCTTATTTCCATTCCCAGATTGATCAGTAGGCCTCTTCTTCTCTTTCTTTTCTTTAAAGTCATAAGACTTAGATAATTCTTTTTTAGTCTTGATAGCACATGAGACAATGTCTTCATATGACGAGAAGGATTGTGAGACTAATGCTCGACGGAAAAATGGTTTTAACCCATCAAAGAAACGATCAATATTACTTCATGGGTTACGTATATAATCACCAGCATACCGTGCTAACCTTGTAAAGTAAGCCTCATACTTTGTGACATTATCATCCTCCTTATGTCTCAGACTCAGAAATTGCCTTTCCATATCTGCTCGATGGTCGCAAGGAAAGTATTTTTCTAAAAATAGATCTTTGAACTCCCACCATTCCACATTTGATACTTCATCATATTCCTTCATATTTTGAATCAATGACCACCATTGATCAGCATCTCCTGTGAGGCGATAAACTGCCATGATAACTTTTTCCCTTTCACTACTCCCCAAAGCCTGAAATATTTTCTCTAGGGAAAATATCCATTTCTTAGCTAGTAAGGGATTTGAACTCCCATTGAAAGTTGGTGGTTGTTGCCTCATGAATCGATCTAGCATTGATCCTCCACGCTGCGGATCAGGGTGCTCTATAGTGGTAACGTTATTATTCATAACCTGAGTGAGTTGTCCCAGTATGGCGATTAGCTGATCAGCACCAGTTGCATCACCAGCTCCACTATAATTATCTTGAGCAGGAGGGAAATCCCTACAAGGAGTGAGTTCATTGATACAATTTCCATTTCTTCCACAAGGCGCCATTTTTAAACAATGTAATAATCTAGATCAGTTTATGAACCAAAATACATAATCCCATACTTATAAAACACTTAAAATAAATTGAACTATTTATGGATATAATCCATAATCATAAAAAAATTTCTTTGAGGAAGTATATACTCATAAACCCTTCATAATGATTTGTAAAGTAAATGAGAGTTATCCTATGCATATCCCCTGGAGTGTTGTAACCAAGAGTGCAACAAGGCCCGTTGTCATGCACCAGTTCCAGTTCGAGTCTAGCTCAAAACATTTTTTTTTGGGTTTTACCCCTAGGTACATCTGTGCCAGAGCCGCCTCTACCTGCTCGTATCCAGACAGGAATGTATTGCTCGGAAAACTCACAAAATCTCTACAATACCAAAATTCTAGGAAGTTCTTCTATACTAATCCTCAAAGATCATCTTAGGTCTACGTGCTATAATCAGAGTTTATCTAAATCTAGCTTCCAAGGTTTGTACTAAACTTTCCCTAATACCAACTGTAACGCCCCGACACTAGTTACCCAGATTCGGTGCATTATTACATTACATTGGAATGATCACAAAAAAAGATCA
Source organism: Viscum album (assembly GCA_963277665.1). NCBI lineage: Eukaryota > Viridiplantae > Streptophyta > Magnoliopsida > Santalales > Viscaceae > Viscum > Viscum album. Next base: position 493,289,121 of record OY728151.1, on the reverse strand, counting down.
AATCTCGAAAGACCGGTTGGTTTAGTAGCCTTGGAAACACTAGATATATTCATAAAGTATTACATCATAAAGTGGAAAAATACTACAACAACATAGTCTCCATATTCCACACTCATATCCCCACATACTATCCCTGTAGGTCATTCATAACTTACTTCTTCACATCCTGGAAAAAATAAAACATAGAAAAGGGGTGAGTTCAAATTCCCGGTAAGGATAACAATATAGCGGAAACTTTCAAAAATAAGCATAAACATTTAAGGCAATGTATAACTAAAACAAAAGCCTTTTAAACTTGAATTTCAACATTGTATGTCAAAAGTAAAATGAAATAATTCCATTTACTTATTCACATGGATATTCTACTAATCGAATAATCACATGCAATATCAATAACCACTTTCATAATGATGGAATGCATAATGCCAGACAATCATAACCACATAGCCAAGGCCTTGTGCCAAGACTACAAATATGATTTTTCCAAGGCCTTGTGCCAAGACACTAGTTTGTCTAATGAGACCTACCGATGCATCTAAGAGCTATAGCGGGCTCCACCCGTCACATATTAAGTCCAATGCATTCCCATATGAAAAGGTTTAAACATTACATAAACATTCGTATTAAAACTAGCATACGTAATGTCAATACTTTCACCATAAACCATGAATGGTATAAAAATAGCACATCCACAGTCAAACATTTTACAAAACCTTCAATACAATATATAAGTTTTGTATCACAATAAATCAACTTCAAATAAGCGTAAAATCTATCAAAGGATGTTGACATAGATGAAATCAAAACTCCTTTTATAGAAATATCTCTTTCTATTTTGAAATCATTTAAGAGTCATATATTTATATAATCAAACATTTTCTTTGAAAATATTCTTATAAGCTTGTAAGGGAAGATTCGACGATATTATAACGGTGGAAAATAGCCACACCCTCCGTATAAGTAAAAAAAAATTCTTACCTAAATTTTGTCGAAATGGTTAAAAAGCACCTTGTTTGGAAAACGACGGAAATATTCCTTTATAAACCTCTTATAAAAAGTAAAACAAGGGTATAAATGACATTAACCCATATTCTTGTAAATAGTAAATTTTTTTTGAAATACATTTTTAAGAAACATGGATGTGGATGATAAAGAGATCCTAGTAGATTATTACGTATAAACAACCTCAGATAATGAAGAGATTTTGAAATAACCCTTACCTTGTACTTTTCCTTGGTTGGGGTAGGTTAACCTATTGTATAATTGTGAAATAATTGTTATTAAATTATACATGAATCATATATATTAATAAGGTATCATATATGATCTTTTAACATTGATTTTTTAATAATATCTTACAATTATCGTCGTTTCGGGTGTTAACTTACTAGGTTTATTTTATATGTTTTGTTATATAAGACATGTTTGTTATGGATAGGTTGTATCTTATTCATATCCGGAATGATATCAAGTCCTTAAAAATCATTTTTAAATCATCAAATGATAATTATACTTGAATGGATACAATGGAGAATGAATGTCATCGCGTTCGTGGAGATGGTTGTCTGTACGTACGCACGAGCGACAATATCATTATTTTGATATTAAAATAATATATAAATGGATGGTATATCATATATAAAGAATCATTAACATGTTATATTTATTATTTACATGAGTTACACAAAATTATTATACCCATCCAAATAATAATATATTGAATAACAATTACACCACGACGTGGAGACGGTAAGCCGTACGTACGCACGTATGGTGACATGTTATTCAAAGGGTGTATAGAATACTGAATATGGTTGTACCATATTTATAATAAAATCAAATTATATATAAGATACTGGATTTATTATTTTAAAATGGTAATAACAAAGAAAGAAGAAGTGGAAGAAGAAAGGAACATGAAAAGGGGTGGTAAAAACATTACCTCATCTTCGGGTTCTTCTTTCTGATTTGATCAAAAGGGCTCTTAGCTTGGATTTATGATAAAACTAAGGCCTCTAGGTTATAGTGATGGAAGTTGTGAGAGTATTTGGTCAGAGTTTGGTCGAACCAAAAGGCTTTGATGGTGTGAAAAATGAGAAGGACGAGTGCCCTTTTACAAGAGGGTTGAGGGGCACCTTTGGAAAAGCTTGAAATATTAATTTATAATAAATTCATATTCGGTCTCTAATGGATCCAAAGTTGATTATTTAAATTTTAAGGTTAGGATAGGTCGAAAACCGCTCAAACAATAGAATTTATACAGGTTTGGGTCATTATATAAACCTTATCTTTAAGTATTAACTCTAAGTTAATTAGTTTCACTTTTACAATGTCTCTTTGTATTTTTATATTATATGGTTAATAAAAATACCATATACATCCAAGAGACCCTCAGGTGGTCCATTAATGATTCATATATAATGATATAAGTCTCTTGGCCGATTCATAGATTTTTAGGAATTTAATATCAATTAATAATATAATACTTGTTTTAAAAACTCTTTTATGTCAATTTTGACACTATTCAATAGTTGATTTTTTTGAAACTCATAACAGAATTATTACTTCGAAGAAAGTTAATTAAATCAATAATAATATGTAATATTATCCTATAAAATTATTGTAATTAATTAAAAGTCTGAAATTATATTTATTTGGGTATTTATAATATCAATTATTTTAATTTTTCACTATTATGGTAATTACTGCATCATCATTGTGTCTTAAGTAAATTAAATTATTTAAAGTCTAAAAATTATAAATAAAATATCCTTATGTAGTAAATCTATTTATATTTCTAATGAATATTTACAATCGAATTTATCTTATTTATAATCCTATATTAAAAATGTTTTAGTAAATAAACATTGATTTTAACTCTTTTATCTCTTCTTTGAATTAAATAATAATAAATGTCCTAATCTAATCCAAGTGGACATAAATGATAATATTTTATTCCTAAGGCTGTTTTGGTCGAGATACACTTGTCCAATAGAATTAGGACATGTGTTAGCGTAATATTAATGTCATTTTTACCCTTAAATACCCTATTTACTTTTAACCGTTGTAAATAAAAGTAAAAAGTTACTATTCACCAAAAATTATTTTCATCTCATTGAACCACATTTTACTTCTTGATATTAACCGTGTCTCTTGAATTTTATAAATTCCATTCACTGAAGCGATAAAATTATATTTTATGAAAAATTCAGTTTTTTAACTACCACTTAGTAGTTTCACTATTCATCAAAAATTGATGTTTTTCAGAACAATGCCAAAATTTCACCCAAAGCTATAATTGATATTCCGAATTCAAAAATGATGTTTATTTTACAAAATTCCAAAAATATAATTTGAATTAATTAAATTTATAATTAATTCCCGCTGTCACAACAAATAGCGTGTTTTTAAGAAATAATATATATCAAAAGATTGATAATTGTTTATGTCCACTTTCAAAGTGAAATTAATTCAAATGATTACCATTGGATAAAATGGTAAAAATATATTCTAATTATAATTTAAAACCACTCAATAATATAATTTATCAATGTAAATTATTTTGATTAAAAAAGTTGTTTTTAAGTATTTTTCACTATTCATAAAAATTGGAAGTTCTCAGAAAAATACCAAAAATTCAACTTAGGATAATTTCGATATTCTGAATCCAAAAATGAATTCCATTTTGAAATATAAAATATATATAATTTCAAAAAGTAGGTATTACTATTAATAACGGCTAGTTTGATTCACTACTGGAAAACTAACCTTTACCAACGGTTTGGAACCGTTGGTATAGGCCTCCAAACCGTTGGTATAGCCTATTCCAACGGTTTGGAGAACCGTAGCGAAGTAAGCCATTGGGATAGGTCTATACCAACGGTTTTCCAAAAAAATTTGGTATAGACCTATACCAACGGTTTTGGAAACCGTTGGTATAGGTAATATGAAATCTATACCAACGGTAATGGAACCGTTGGTATATAAATTCCAAAAATAAAACATCCATTGGGATTTGATCCCAGTACCCCTCATTTATAATTGAACGACTCAACCACTAACCTAACATGACTTTTGTGGTCATAATTATATAAATATATATATGTATTCTCATAAATATTTTAAATTTTGACTTATATAATATTCTCGGTACGAAGGTCCGAAAAAAATGAAAGTACCTATACCAATGGTTGTTAAAACCGTTGGTATAGGTCTTTGGTTGTGATTTTCATTCTGTGCTGGATGTTGAATTTTTGCCCACTTTTTCCAATGGTTTGGACAAACCATTGGGAAAGGTAGACCTATCCCAACGGTTTGGACAAACCGTTGGGAAAGGTAGACCTATCCCAATGGTTTGGCCAAACCTTTGGGAAAAGTGGCATATTTGGGGACCTTTCCCAATGTTTTGGCCAAACCGTTGGGATAGGTCCACCTTTCCCAATGTTTTGTCCAAACCGTTGGGAAAAGTGGCCAATTTGGGGCCTTTCCCAACAGTTTGGCCAAACCATTGGGATAGGTCCACCTTTCCCAACAGTTTGTCCAAACCGTTGGGAAAAGTGGCATATTTGGGGACCTTTCCGAACGGTTTGGCCAAACAGTTGGGAGAGGTCCACCTTTCCCAACGGTTTGGCCAAACCGTTGGGAAAGGGGACCTATACCAACGGTTTTTGCAAACCGTTGGTATAGAAGCGTTGGGAAAGATCTAATTTCCAGTAGTGATTGGTTGTGGTGTGTTAGAACTCAATGTTGCGTACAACACATGCTATCGCATTATGCAAAGAGAAGCGTACCATAGAAGCTTGGGGTGTTACAGGAAAACCGACACTGAGAAGTTCGAGCAGACTCCCCTCCATTAAAGAAAATTCCAACACTGATTCATTCTAGAGAAATTCGTGTGAGACCCAATGTGGGTCTCCCCACCATTAAGAACCTACCAACACCCAAGGCGATACTAGAAAACCAACATGGGGAGGACTGGGCGGACTCCCCACCATTCATGAAAGGCCAACACCGATTTATTCTAGATACATTTGTACAAGACCCATCGTGGGTCTCTTCACCACAAGAACTAATAGAGGATATTGAACTTTGAAAAATTCCCGATGGTGGCCAAACACCCCCACCACAAGGGGCGGGGAGGGAGGGGCCCGACTACCAGGCGTCAAAATCATAACCCAAGACAAACCAGAATTTCCACATTCCTGGATGAGCATTATTCCGATTTGAGATATATTTACTCAACAAACTCCCATAAGGACCACTAAAAAGATTTCATCCAATGGGACGGAATCCCCAAGACTTTAAGGCAACGAGACGAACACTCCTCCACATGGCCAAACAAACCTTATGCAACCAGACAACTCATTCGGAGCGGAACAACCTTGGAAACAATTTAAACTGCCTTTACATTTAACATTGGTGACAGAAAGAAATTTGGGGTCCCATAAACTCCTGGGATTCCTGACCATGCGCCATCTTGACTCCGAGGCCTATGGCTAGAGCCCTGATGTATGAAGCATCTTCTACCTCGATTCAGGAATTAAAGACTCTTGAGATGAGCTTCTCATTTTGGTGCCAAATACAATCATATATTACCCGAGGAAACACCATAAAACAAAACACATTACAACATCTTATTGATCATACTTGGAACATTCACCAACACCAGAGTTGAAATGGTGCATGAGCATCACCCTTTGTCACACTGAATTAAAACACAACACCACCAATCGTCACCTGAACATGACCGTTGCTGTTGAGAGGAACATTACACTGAGAAAGACCTTAAACCACGTCTTGAACAACACATGATCCTATGAATGACCATAGAAGCCTCATACGGCTTGGTCTGCCAAACTAGTAGCCTAACACATACCTTTCATTAAACGAAACAAACCAAAGACCAGAGGTCATTTAGAACCATAGACCACACCAATAACTTAGGGTTGCTTCCACCTTTTTTCCACTGGAGTCTCCATTACCACTTCCAAACCACCGTTGACTATCAAAGGGACCTCACACTACCAGACGTCACCGAACATTACCCTTGCAGACGATGTAAATACTAAAAATCTCTTCAAGGCACTGGTCAACACTAAAAATTCTGAACCACCTTCACCATTCCCCGCAAGATTTCCATTCGCCGTTTCCAGGGGGAACCTTCAAACATGATGACGTCAAATTTCATACCCAACAAGTCGAGACACTGAAAAGAGACTGACACTCCCTTCAGTTCCCCTCGCATATATCACCCCGCTGCGAGAAGATCTACTTAACCCAAAAGAGAAATGTAAAGACTTAGCAATACCACCCAAAAGGGAGAGCCCTTACTTTAATCAACTAGAGGGTCGGCCAATGAAGAACAATCTATGGCCACACGTCATTCTCACATTGACTCTTTATTAGAGAGTACACTATCCAAGAAGAAGAACTATAGACCTAATCAAACATGTGTTATGGTCAAGACATACCACAAGCGAATACCAAAAGTGCATGGGGACCACTGCAAGGTCTCCCCGATACTTTTCAAACGAATTAACTAACTACACACTAGAATACCAACTTACAAATAAGAATTCAAACTCGGGACATAAGTCATTCAGAAAGGATCCTCGGCTCAAAACTCTTCACAGACGACATTTCCAAAACACAAGGACACGACACACAAACACCGGTTATCAACGCACCAAATTTTCATTTAACAAAACCTTTTGAATATAAGAAAAGGAGGTGGGTTAAACAAACACCAATGGTGTCCCATGGACATCGCACATGCATGTTATCGGGCCGCACTGGAACCCACATCAAATCCATCCAGGAACTCATCCAATCATGCCATTAACCATTTATTTTTTCCATATACACTCATTCATGTGGTTTCCCATGAGAACACCAAGGGTTAAAAACAAACCCTTCCATTTTTCAGAACAAAAAAATCCAACCCACACTTTTCAAACCTAATAACTCAATTTATTTTCAATGTGACTTATTTAAAACATTTATCAAAATAGTTTACATGACCAAAATTTTATTTTACTTAAAAACCAAATTTCCACGAATCCAAAACAAAGAGATGAGAAACAATGCAGGATGCAAATATTGTCAGCGGGTGATTTGAGCATATGGTTGGAGGCCATAATCCAATCACGCCATTGGACACAGAGAGTATTCTAGGACAGTGTCCCCGGCTCCACAAGGCTAGCCATACGTTGCGAGCTCACTAAGACCACTGGCCTTACTCCCTTTTCATTTCAATTAGACACGATTAACCACGAGGACCAAAAACTCAAACAACCCCCAACATACATTGGTAACTTGAGTCCCACCAAGAGTTGTGCTGGCTATCACCTTATTCGTAGCCAGGACGTCGAGTCCCGACAACTTTAACTCAAGTATATCATGACTCTATCCCAAAATAAAATGAAACAAGAGAGAAATCCAATCCCTCTAATACCATTTTTTCACGAACCAGGCTGGGTCACCATCTGACTCGGCACCCGACCCGGTCCGCGACATAACTTGAAGGGTGTTCTCGATTCCCACGGGCTGGCCCAAGTGCCCGGGTATCAAGATTAACAAGTGGTAATGGTTTTACCTAAAATAAAAGACATAAAAACAACCAACAAGATAAATTAACTGAAACTGGAAACATGCTACCAAAAACAGCTCTAAATTATAAATAGGTTTAGGTCTACAATTTAGCTAAAACCCACAGTGAACAACAATAAGAATAGAGAACTAAACTCCAAAACCATCCTCGTGCTACATGAGAAGCTGCATACCCAACCTACCAACACCTACCTACACACGAAGGCCAACATCAACCATAACCACCATCGCTGAGCACAAAGTCACAACCTAGAGTGCAAAAGAAACAGAATCTACATACACCCAAGGGTTTATGTAGTGTGTGAGAAAAAATCCCAGTAGGATGCCACCGAGAAAAGGTTCCATGCTTAATTATCAAAAGACAAATATATTTGCAATTTAATAGAATAAAAATAAATAAGTGTTTAAGGAATTTTTTTTAATGAAAACGCGTTTTAAAGGGAAATTTCTCTAAAAGGAAAACAACTTATATCAACATACACACACGCACGCCCACCCACACACGCATGCACACACACAAACGCATGCACACATGTACACATGCACACAAACTTTTCTTGGTAACCCCAACGTCACACCATGTGCCGATGGTGAGAAGAAAGCAGAGGAAGAGCACAATACATGGGAGAGACCCTAAAGATACTAGCAAGAAGTGGGACCATAGAACCTCACATCTCGGAGAACCATATCACATATTCCCATGCACGAGCCACTGGTAGGGAAGAACCTCCTACCATAGTGGTCTCCAGTCATCATCCAATGTTTAGTTAGTGTTGTAAGCGTCATTCCTGCTATGTGAAACTGGGCCGAGGCCACTCCCGTATCACTAGCACGCTAGTCTAGTCCGCCGACCTAATACCCAAGCTTCCCGTTTGTGTTCAAGTAATTCAACGTTCATCCCACATGTCATAATCATACACTCAAACCAAGAAATACATCGTTCACACCAAAAACCACCATTCACATACACAGAAGCCATTTGAAATAATACTCACGCTAAAATGTTCCAAAACTCAATATGCATTTCTTACAAGACCAATTAAAAAAACTACACAGTCAACGAAAACACTTTCATTATCAAACACACCACTAAAAAAATTTATTAAACAAACTTCGCATGTGTCTCAGGACTTTATGCAACAAAATATTCACACAATTTAATCAAAAAAAAATTTCACCCTTAATATTCATTTAATCAAACAACCCTATTTATTTAATTAATAAATTTTTGAGAGAAAAGAAATGCTTTACACACTAGTCCAACCCAAACCCACCATTACATGACCACACGTACACAACAACACCTCAATAACACAATCTACATCACACAAAAAATTAATGAAAATACACGTATAATTTAAAATATCATTTCTATAATTAACCGAACTACTAGAAAAATGTGCCAAACAATTTCAATATATGTCACATGACACTAAATGCCAAAAACTCATTAAAATGTAATTTCTGACTAAATGCAGATAGATGCAACAATAAAACAAAAATTACACCCTTTTGCATGCCCTAACAAATTAACTACACAACTTAAGGAAAAAAACTAATAACCAGTTCAACATTGGGTTCATAACAACATACTTATTTTATGCAGACACTACAAAACACATAAAAAAAGACTAAACCTTATGAAAAATAAAATTCAAATCAAATTAAATGATTAATAAACATGCTAAATTAATTAAATCAATGAATGAATTCATAAATCAGTATTCATGCACAGAACCACCTACCTCGATTGGCGAAACCCCCAAAATTTGTGTGCAACCACAAATGTGTGTCTTTCACACCTCAAGAAACCTAGCGCGAACCCAAAATCATGAATTCAAACACATAACATATAATTAGAACTCAAAAAACATAGTAACCCACCCCCAAAAAATGAAGAAACAACAAAAATAGGGATCACGCACCATTGGTGGTGCAACCGGGGTGGGTGGGTGTGGGGGGGGGGGGGGCTGTCCGGTGGCACGAAGGGGGTGTGGGGCGGCTGTCTGGCGACACAAATGGGTGTCAGCCAGAATTTTTCCGGACAAAGAAGGGGGTTCAGTTGCCATGGGGGGTGCAGCACGAGCTAGCCGAATGGGGTAGGAGCAAGGGGAATCGGGTTCACCGGAGGGTGGTGCTGGCCGGGGGAGAAGAAGGGGTTGTCAGCCATTTGGTGTGGGGTGGCCAGTGTGGGACGGCTGGTCAGAAGATGAAAAATAGGAGGGGGAGTCTGGCGGGGTTCCATGGAGAGAGGGGGGGTGCGACTGGCCGAGGGGGAGGTTGGATGAGAGGGTGGTCGCCGGACAGGAGGCGTAGCCGGGAGGGAGGTCGCCGGACAGGAGGCGCGGCCGGGAGGGATGTTGGAAGGGGAGGTGGCGCAAAGGGGAAGGGAGCCGCGGAATGGCGCGCCGCACAGGGAGAAGGCCATGGAGGGGGTGGGGGAGAGGGAGAGAAAAAGAGAGAAGAGAGGGCATGGCCAAACCCTAACCATGGGAAAGAAAAAAAATAAATAAACAAATAAGGGAAAAATAAATAAATAACAATAAATCCAAAATAAATGGTAATAATAATACTAAAATAAAATAAAAATTTATATCAATAAAGATAATATTAAAAATAATATTAAAATTAACTGTAACACCCCAAGATTTCATAGTGTGTTATTTCTTCAAAATAATTCAATAACTTGCACTACAAGCAACACCGAGTTCAATTGCACCATGACTTACCAAAAAAAAATCCATTAAAAGAGGTCATGAATATCATTAACTACATTTTTAACTTTATAGAATCCTTATAATTTTAGAATCGATATTATGAGTTTCTTAGTCATAATGCAAGAACAGATTCATTTTCAGTATTGCACTTTTATCAACTTTTGATAGTGAAACCTTTTTAAATACAATATTTTAAACTTTTTGACTAAATGGAGACATCGAAAAAATTTAAAATGAAACATCCCAAGCTTCCACGGTACGCTTTCCTTTGAATAAAACAGTAGCGTGTGTTGTACGCAACGTCGAGTTTTAACACAGACCACAACCGATCAAACTAGCCGTTATGAATATTAATACCTACTTTTTGAAATTATATATATTTTATATTTGAAAATGGACTTCATTTTTGGATTCGGAATATCGAATTTAGCCTAAGGTGAAATTTTGGTACATTTCGGATAACTTTTATATTTTGATGAATAGTGAAAATTACTAAATTTTAATTAAAAAAAACTTTTTTAATCAAAATAATTAATAGTGATAAATTATGAATTTGAGTGGTTTTAAAGTATATTTAGAATATATTTTTACCGTTTAATATAATGTTGGTCATTGGACATAATTTTACAATTAAACCGAACATAAACAAGTGTCAATCTTTTGATAGTTATTACCTCTTAAAAACACGCTTTTTGTTTTGACAGCGGGAATTAATTTTAAATTAATTTCTGACACTTCTGTGTTTTGAATTTTGAAAAATGGATTCCATATTTGGAATCAGGATGTCCAAATTGTGTAAATAGGTAACTTTTATTTTAAGACATTTTGATTAATTACTGTGGTAAATATTTTATTTACAATGGTTAAGGGTAAATCCGGTAAAAAAGGGTTAAAAAATAATATTATAATAATACAAAATTAACCTAAAACGTGTCCTAACCTTATTGGTGGACACATACCCGACCATGAGCATCCTTGTGTAAATTTGGGGACCCCTTGGAGCCACTTGTATGTGGTAGGGACACTTTATATTAATAAAGTTAAAATAAAAATAAAAATGGCATAAGCTTACATCTTTGAGAAGAACAATTTTTACATAGGGTTATACATGTTGGATTTTCGATTATAAATATTCATTAGAAAGCTAATACGATTTCCTACATAATGATATTTTATTTATAATTTTTAGACATCAAATAAGTTAAATTATTAATGACACAATAATGATGCAATGTTTACCTCATTAATAAATCATTTAAATAAATAAGATTATAATGATTAAAATATTATCTAAAACCTGTCCAATTCTTATTGGTTGATGTTATTTAGAATATGAGTCATCTTATCTTCGACCTCAATGATTTTTGGACCATTATAAACCAAATATAATTATATTATAAAGTAATACTTTCACTCTTTCCTAAAGAGCCCCTCCTCTCCCTTATAAAAGGAGACCACTTCTACTCATTCCTCACACCTCTCAAGCCACTTGGCTCGTCAAAACCCTGACCAAATAAGCTCCACACATCCCTCTCCTCCTCCTTGAAGCTTCCCCTTAGGCAGAAAGCATTTCAAGAAGTCCTTTGGTTCCAACCAAAGTGAGTTACCTAAATTAAAGGTAACGATTTCTCTTAAATTATTTTCATTTATTTTGCTTCTCCAACCCCCAAACTCTTTTTATTTCCTTTCTTTTGTAACAACACCAGTATCCACAATATACTAGATGTTGTTATAAAAAGTATTCAAACTACACATACACACAACTCCATCTAATGGATGATGAACATAATGTTTCTGTGGATGGAAAACTAACGCCTCACGAAACGATGATTGTTCAAATACATCTTACCGCCTCTCATGGTGGCCATTATGATGGAACTGTAATTAAATATGATATTAATGATATATATTTTATATATAAGCTTCTGTAATTCCATTTTATTTCATATCATTATTCGTTTCATGTTGTATATACATACGATAATTTCATTTGAGGAAGTGCGGACTACCGCCCCCTTAAAATGATATGACTCGTTCATACCACACATAGAACGTATAAAGGATGGTGTTAATGAACTTAAGTAACATATATAAAATATTATTTTATACTGGAATAGTAATATACCTATGTATCATTTGGATTCGATTCTTTTAAAATAAAAATTAAATGGAAGTAGCGTTCGTGTGTACGTACGGACTACCGTCTCCACGAACGCGATGAGATTCATTCTCCATCGTATCCATTCAAGTCTTATTCTCATTTTAGGGTTCAAAATAATGTTAATATCATTCTGATTATAAATAAGATATAATCTATCCATTAAAAACATGTCTTACGTAACCAAACATTTAAGAAGAACGAATCGATTATCACCCGAAACGACGATAATACTAAGATATTATTAATAAAACAATATTAAAAGATCATATATGATATCATATTAATGTATATGATTCTTGTATAATTTAATAACAATTATTTCACCATTATACATGAGGTTAACCTACCCCAACCAAGGAAAAGTACAAGGTAAGGGTTATTTCACAATCTCTTCATTATCCGAGGTTGTTTATACGTAATAAGCTACTGGGATATCTTTATCATCCACATCCATGTTTCTTAAAAATGTATTTCAAAACATTTTTACTATTTACAAGAATATGGGTTAAAGTCATTTATACCCTTGTTTGACTTTTTATAAGAGGTTTATAAAGGAATCTTTCCGTCGTTTTCAAAACAAGGTCCTTTATAACCTTTTCGACAGAATTGAGGTAAGAATGTTTTTTAACTTATACGGCGGGTGCGGTTATTTTACGCCGTTATAAAATCTTCAAAGCTTTCCTTACAATCTTATAAGAATATTTTCAAAGAAAATGTTTTATTTTATATGGATCTTAAATGATTTCAAAATAAAAGGAGATATTTCTTTAAAAAGAATTTTGATTTCATCTATGTCAACATCCTTTGATGGATTTTAAGATTATTTGAAGTTGATTTATTATGATACAAAACTTCTATATTGTATTGAAGGTTTTGTGATATGTTTGACTATGGATGTGCTATTTTTTATACCATTCATAGTTTATGGTGAAATTATTGACATTTCGTATACTAGTTTTAATACGAATGTTTATGTTATGTTTAAACCTTTTCATATGGGAATGCATTGGACTTAATAAGTGACGGGTGGAGCCCGCTATAGCTCCTCGATGCATCGGTAGGTCTCATGAGACAAACTAGTGTCTTGGCACAAGGCCTTGACAAAATCTTATTTGTAGTCTTGGAACGAGGCCTTGGCTATGTGGTTATGATAGTCTGGCATTATGCATTCCAACATTATGAAAGTGGTTATTGATTTTTGCATGTGATTATTCGATTAGTAGAATATCCATGTGAATAAGTAAATGGCTTTATTTCATTTTTACTTTTTCCATACTATGTTGAAGTTCAAGTTTAAAAGGCTTTTGTTTTAGTAATGCATTGCCTTAAATGTTTATTCTTATTTATGAAAGTTTCCGCTATATCGTTATCCTTACTGGGCATTTGAGCTCACCCCTTTTCTATGTTTTATTTTTCCCAGGATGTGAAGAAGTAAGTTATGAATGACCTGCAGGGATTTTATGAGGGGTTAATAGTGTGGATTGTGGAAACATTATGTTGTTGTATTAGTTTTTCATTTTATGATGTAATGTAAAACTTATGAATATATCTAGTGTTTCCAAGGCTACTAAACCAATCGGTCTTTCGAGATTTGATCTTTCTTGTGATCATGCCAATGTTATGTAATAATGCACCGACTCTGGGTAACTGGGGTCGGGGCGTTACAGTTGGTATCAGAGGAAGTTTAGTACAAACCTTGGAAGCTAGATTTAGATGAACTCTGATTAGAGCACGTAGACCTAAGATGAACTTTGAGGATTAGTATAGAAGAACTTCCTAGAATTTTGGTATTGTAGAGATTTTGTGAGTTTTCCGAGCAATACATCCCTGTCTGGATACGAGCAGGTAGAGGCGGCTCTGGCACAGATGTACCTATGGGTAAAACCCGAAAACACCGCTTTGAGCTAGACTCGAACGGGAACTGGTGCACGACAACGAGCCTTGCTGCACTCTTGGTTACGACACTCCCGGGGGATATGCTTAGGATAACTCTCATTTTCTTTACAAATCATTTTGAAGGGATTATGAGTATATACTTCCTCAAAGAAAACATTCTTATGATTATGGATTATATCCATAAATAGTTCAATTTATATAAGTGTTTTATAAGTATGGGATTATGTATTTTGATTCATAAACTGATCTAGTGTATTCCATTGTTTAGAAATGGCGCCCAGTAGAAGGAATGAGAACTCCAGAAATGCACATGATCCAAAGAGAAGGAAGGATCATATCTTTCATGGTCTTAAGCTAGAATTTATAAGAGAAATAGTCTCCCATGTATTATCATCATATGAAGAAATAATATCATGTGTTGATAAGATAAGTAAAGATTTTACTGAGTCCTATGGATTTGAAAGGAAGCAAGAGAAGAAAAGGATGGAAGAGAGAAAGATGGATAAAGGGAAGAGGGAAAAGAAGAATTTTCCCATATGTGGTAACTGTGGAAAGAAACACCCTAGAACTTGCCTGAAAGGAATGGGAGTTTGTTATAAGTGTGGAGGAAAAGGGCACAAAGTATGTGACTGTAAGGGTAAGAAAATGGTTTCAAATGTACAATGCTTCATTTGCAAGGAGTTTGGACACTACGCGAACCTATGTCCCAGTCATCAGACTATGCCGCAAATGATTCTATTGGATAATAATCAAGTTATCATACTACCACAGATGAAGAGGAATGATTAGAGTTATTATGTTGATTATATCAATTGAGTGTTGTATCAACAATGTACTTGTTATAATAATTATGGAGTATATAAGGATTGTACTGCAATACTATTTCATTAAGGATTTGAGATGGTGTGGAACAAAGAAAAGTGACTCAATAGCAGGATAAATTTTTGGAAAATATATGGTTAAGAGAATGATAAACCATATTATAGTTCTGATACCGAGGTAGTAATTTTCGAATAATACATGATTATTTTGGAAAAATTATATTGGATATTCTTGACTACCTTGGAACTGATTAATGATTTGTATATTCCATCATTGTTGGGGTTAATACCTTTTTGGATTAATGAAGTATATCCAACATTCTATATGGAATAAGGGAACATGAATGTAATCAATAAGGAATATGGTAGTACATGATGAAGGTATTCATACGCTATTACAGGGTAAAAAGGATCTATATTATGTTTACCTTCCTTATAAATGTTGGACTGTGAGTTTGGACAGATGTATTTTGGATAGTTCTAGTTTGGATTATTTTGGATTTCCATAAAAGGACAACCCGGAGGTCGGGCGGCAACCCGTCGCGTCCGGCAAGGCTGCGAGACTTGAACCCGCAACCGAAGGGCGACAAGGGTGTATCACCTACCACTGTCCCAAGAAATGTCCTGGATTAAATAATGTAGTTTTTTTAAAATATCTGGTAGATGAATTATAAATTCGTTTATTTTGGAACCCTATATGAATAGTATAAATAGAATTTTTTTTACGAGTGAAAGATGAGTTTGTGGTTGAAATTTATTAATGGATAAAACTCTAATTATAAAGTAAGTATATCTCCTTATGATCTTAGCCAATCTCATAAATAAATTCTTCAACATTAAGAAAAGCAACTTAGAACAAAAATGTTTTCCTAGATGGTACCTTAAATCATCACTAATTTATGGCTTTGGGATTGTTGGCCTTTTCATAGCCATGTTCTGTACCACTCTCCATCAGATAATTGATGGTTAGATTTCTCTTCCATATCCATATTTTCCTACATGGAACCCTAGTATGTGTTATTTTCGGTAATCTTCATACTTTCGACTCTTTATTTTAAATAGAGGCCTCGTTAATTCATTTTTCGATGTGGGATTTCAACTAAGATATTTTGAAACGTCAAAAATGTGTTATCCCAATACCCTATATTTTGTTGAACCGATGGTACTTCAAATCATCATAGATTGATGAGTTTAAGGACCTCAATTATACACTTGTTTGTGATTGATGACCTCAATCACTACCTATAAATATTTACGTTTTTCCTCCAATTATATATCTCTAATTGCCACCAATGTTCTCCTAATCGAGATCATAATTTGGTGGTGACCCTTTCATTTCTCTTTTCCTCATATTAAGACTAAATTTTAGTAACCCAATTTCTGATGTGCATTTTCCCACAAATATATTATCTATTTTCAACCTTTTATTTTCGAAGAACAATTTCAAATTACGAGGACGCAATTTATTGAAGGAGGGGAGAATGTAACACCCCAAGATTTCATAGTGTGTTATTTCTTCAAAATAATTCAATAACTTGCACTACAAGCAACACCGAGTTCAATTGCACCATGACTTACCAAAAAAAAATCCATTAAAAGAGGTCATGAATAGCATTAACTACATTTTTAACTTTATATAATCCTTATAATTTTAGAATCCATATTATGAGTTTCTTAGTCATAATGCAAGAACAGATTCATTTTCAGTATTGCACTTTTATCAACTTTTGATAGTGAAACCTTTTCAAATACAATATTTTAAACTTTTTGACTAAATGGAGACATCAAAAAAATTTAAAATGAAACATCCCAAGCTTCCACGGTACGCTTTCCTTTGAATAAAACAGTAGCGTGTGTTGTACGCAACGTCGAGTTTTAACACACACCACAACCGATCAAACTAGCCGTTATGAATAGTAATACCTACTTTTTGAAATTATATATATTTTATATTTGAAAATGGACTTCATTTTTGGATTCAGAATATCGAATTTAGCCTAAGGTGAAATTTTGGTACATTTCGGATAACTTTCATATTTTGATGAATAGTGAAAATTACTAAATTTTAATTAAAAACAACTTTTTTAATCAAAATAATTAATAGTGATAAATTATGAATTTGAGTGGTTTTAAAGTATATTTAGAATATATTTTTACCGTTTAATATAATGTTGGTCATTGGACATAATTTTACAATTAATCCGAACATAAACAAGTGTCAATCTTTTGATAGTTATTACCTCTTAAAAACACGCTTTTTGTTTTGACAGCGGAAATTAATTTTAAATTAATTTCTGCCACTTCTGTGTTTTGAATTTAGAAAAATGGATTCCATATTTGGAATCAGGATGTCCAAATTGTGTAAATAGGTAACTTTTATTTTTAGACATTTTGAATAATTACTGTGGTAAATATTTTATTTACCATGGTTAAGGGTAAATCCGGTAAAAAAGGGTTAAAAAATAATATTATAATAATACAAAATTAACCTAAAACGTGTCCTAACCTTATTGGTGGACACATACCCGACCATGAGCATCCTTGGGTCTATTTGGGGACCCCTTGGAGCCACTTGTATGTGGTAGGGACACTTTATATTAATAAAGTTAAAATAAAAATAAAAATGGCATAAGCTTACATCTTTTAGAAGAACAATTTTTACATAGGGTTATACATGTTGGATTTTCGATTATAAATATTCATTATAAAGCTAAAAAGATTTACTACATAATGATATTTTATTTTTAATTTGTAGACATCAAATAAGTTAAATTATTAATGACACAATAATGATGCAATGTTTACCTCATTAATAAATCATTTAAATAAATAAGATTATAATGATTACAATATTATCTAAAACCTGTCCAATTCTTATTGGTTGATGTTATTTAGAATATGAGTCATCTTATCTTCGACCTGAATGATTTTTGGACCATTATAAACCGAATATAATTATATTATAAAGTAATACTTTCACTCTTTCCTAAAGAGCCCCTCCTCTCCCTTATAAAAGGAGACCACTTCTACTCATTCCTCACACCTCTCAAGCCACTTGGCTTGTCAAAACCCTGCCCAAATAAGCTCCCCACATCCCTCTCCTCCTCCTTGAAGCTTCTCCTTAGGCAGAAAGCATTTCAAGAAGTCCTTTGGTTCCAACCAAAGTGAGTTACCTAAATTAAAGGTAACGATTTCTCTTAAATTATTTTCATTTATTTTGCTTCTCCAGCCCCCAAACTCTTTTTATTTCCTTTCTTTTGTAACAACACCAGTATCCACAATATACTAGGATGTTGTTATAAAAAGGATTAAAACTACACATACACACAACTCCATCTAATGGATGATGAACATAATGTTTCTGTGGATGGAAAACTAATGCCTCACGAAACGATGATTGTTCAAATACATCTTACCGCCTCTCATGGTGGCCATTATGATGGCACTGTAATTAAATATGATATTAATGATATATATTTTATATATAAGCTTCTGTAATTCCATTTTAGTTCATATCATTATTCGTTTCATGTTGTATATACATACAATAATTTCATTTGAGGAAGTGCGGACTACCGCCCCCTTAAAATGATATGACTCGTTCATACCACACATAGAACGTATAAAGGATGGTGTTAATGAACTTAAGTAACATATATAAAATATTATTTTATACTGGAATAGTAATATACCTATGTATCATCTGGATTCGATTCTTTTAAAATAAAAATTAAATGGAAGTAGCGTTCGTGCGTACGTACGGACTACCGTCTCCACGAACGCGATAAGATTCATTCTCCATCGTATCCATTCAAGTCTTATTCTCATTTTAGGGTTCAAAATAATGTTAATATCATTCTGATTATAAATAAGATATAATCTATCCATTAAAAACATGTCTTACGTAACCAAACATTTAAGAAGAACGAATCGATTATCACCCGAAACGACGATAATACTAAGATATTATTAATAAAGCAATATTAAAAGATCATATATGATATCATATTAATGTATATGATTCTTGTATAATTTAATAACAATTATTTCACCATTATACAGGAGGTTAACCTACCCCAACCAAGGAAAAGTACAAGGTAAGGGTTATTTCACAATCTCTTCATTATCCGAGGTTGTTTATACGTAATAATCTACTGGGATATCTTTATCATCCACATCCATGTTTCTTAAAAATGTATTTCAAAACATTTTTACTATTTACAAGAATATGGGTTAAAGTCATTTATACCCTTGTTTGACTTTTTATAAGAGGTTTATAAAGGAATCTTTCCGTCATTTTCAAAACAAGGTCCTTTTTAACCTTTTCGATAGAATTGAGGTAAGAATGTTTTTTTAACTTATACGGCGGGTGCGGTTATTTTACGCCGTTATAAAATCTTCAAAGCTTTCCTTACAATCTTATAAGAATATTTTCAAAGAAAATGTTTTATTTTATATGGATCATAAATGATTTCAAAATAAAAGGAGATATTTCTTTAAAAAGAATTTTGATTTCATCTATGTCAACATCCTTTGATGGATTTTAAGATTATTTGAAGTTGATTTATTATGATACAAAAATTCTATATTGTATTGAAGGTTTTGTGATATGTTTGACTATGGATGTGCTATTTTTTATACCATTCATAGTTTATGGTGAAATTATTGACATTTCGTATACTAGTTTTAATACGAATGTTTATGTTATGTTTAAACCTTTTCATATGGGAATGCATTGGACTTAATAAGTGACGGGTGGAGCCCGCTATAGCTCCTCGATGCATCGGTAGGTCTCATGAGACAAACTAGTGTCCTGGCACAAGGCCTTGGAAAAATCTTATTTGTAGTATTGGAACGAGGCCTTGGCTATGTGGTTATGATAGTCTGGCATTATGCATTCCATCATTGTGAAAGTGGTTATTGATATTGCGTGTGATTATTCGATTAGTAGAATATCCATGTGAATAAGTAAATGGCATTATTTTATTTTACTTTTTCCATACTATGTTGAAGTTTAAAAGGCTTTTGTTTTAGTAATGCATTGCCTTAAATGTTTATTCTTATTTATGAAAGTTTCCGCTATATTGTTATCCTTACTGAGCATTTGAGCTCACCCCTTTTCTATGTTTTATTTTTCCCAGGATGTGAAGAAGTAAGTTATGAATGACCTGCAGGGATTTTTATGAGGGTTTAATAGTGTGGATTGTGGAAACATTATGTTTTTCATTTTATAATGTAATGTAAAACTTATGAATATATCTAGTGTTTCCAAGCCTACTAAACCAATCGGTCTTTCGAGATTTGATCTTTCTTGTGATCATGCCAATGTTATGTAATAATGCACCGACTCTGGGTAACTTGGGTCGGGGCGTTACATTAACAAAACAAAAATAATTGTAATAAACTAAAATAGAAATAATAATAATAGTAATTTAAAATGACATTATTATGATGATTATTATTAAAACAATTTTAAATTCAATTTCTTTCATTAATTTAACATTCTCAAGGCGACGGTGAACCCGGCGGGGCCACGCGGTGACTCAAGCGAGGCCGTAAAGCTTCGACCGTGTTGTGATGGATGCAAACAAGACCAAAACACAAAAAACTCTAAATATTATGTATCTTTTCGACCCGAACTACCCGACACAAAGTAAATTAACAAAATAAATAAATTATAAACGACGAGTGTGACACACCATTACTATCAATTTTATCACTTTTTAAGAAGATTTCTGTCATGGCCAACATGCGAGGATATAATTGATGGAAAGGGTAGGGCTTCATTGAGATAATCTTTCTATCATATCTGATCATGATCTAAAGACCCCAAAAATTATTACAATTGTATTCACCATCATCTGGGTATCTAATTGAATTTTAGTACGTCCTGTCACCCACAAACTATTGAACTGTTTGAAAGAACATTTTAGTCATTGGATGATAGGCATTGAATGTGCTCAATGTAATTGAAATGTTGAAGGGTTAAATATCTCCCATGTTTTATTTATCTTACTAAAATATCATCCAATAAAGCACTAAAATGGATCCCTATGAATATATATATGGTATGTGATGTATAACACATAATTGTTATAATGTAGTGGGTGAGGGAAATATTTTTGGGCATAATCATATGCAATAGATGATAGAAATGGTTCATGTCATCTAACAACAGATAATGGATTCTCAGAGCTGGTATAACAGCTATACCGACAACCATAAAAGGGGTTTGGAGTATGATGTTGGTGAAAAATTCTTCCTTTGAATTTCTCCATAGAAGAGAGTCATGGTGTTTGAAAAAAAATGGATGCTCATCCCTACATACATTATCCCTATGGAAATCATTGATCACATAGGGGTAGTGGAATATCGGCTTCTAGTTCCTCCAAATCAATATCATGCTCATGATGTTTTCCATGAAACCCTATTTAGGATTTACGCCCATGACCCTTCACATGTACTTAAATCATAGGTTGTACAATTGGAAGATGAAATATCTTATGTGGAGTAGGGGGTGGAGATCTTTGACCGGAGAGACGAGGTTCTGTGCAACATGAATAACCACCTTGTTAAAGTGTTGTAATGGAACATAAAATATGCAAAATCAAAATGGGAACCATTGGATTTTTTGATGCACACACACCCAGTCCTTTTCTCTTATGTGGAATTGGGTTAAAATTTAGGGATGAAATTTATTAAGGGTGGAACAATGTAAAGACTTGATGTATGGAATAATAGTTTGTTTCCAAAAAAATGTAATTTTTAATATGTCATAATAAATAAAAATATTTAAATATAATTTCAAATTGGCCATTGGTTTATGTAAAATATATGACCATTGGGCAATATGACCATTGTAAACAACAATAATTTCCATGGATATAATTAATTTTTATATATATAAATGACAATGGATAATTATTACAAAAATAAGGGTCTATGGCCTCATCCGGGAAAATCTTATGGTATGAAGCCCATTTTTATAAACATTGTAAGGAGGTTGAATAATTGTGATTTAATCTAGACCAAGACAAATAAGAGCATCACCAAAGCAGTATGAATGAAATCGCCTTCAAGAGATGTTCAAGTTAGTGGAAATTACAACTCAAGCAATGTTATCTAGGATACCCCCAGAGTTTTTCACCATCTCACTCTTTACCCATATGTTGTATTAAGGTTACATTAGTGTTTGTGTTTCAAGGCCTTAGTTAAATAATGTATAACCCCCATGTGTAAAAAAATTCTTTTCTATCATTTCTGATTTAATAACAGTTTATCTTAATAAAATGGAATTTTATAAATTAATCGTTTTTAAACAGAATTTCACAATCATGAAAATATTTAAATTTTTATAATAATATATAATATTATTAGTAATACTTATTATAATGATATGTTATTATAAAAATCCTATTTTTAATTCATAATGAAAAAATAATTTCTTTTTGTTTTCAGAATTTATAGTATGAATTCACTAGGCATTTTTTTCTTATAAAATTATTAATAAATGAATATTTTTATTATTGTTTATCATATTTAGATAAAAATTATTATACGAAAAATATCATTATTTAAACATGAACTTCCATATTAGGTTACAGTTAATTTATTATATTTTTATAAAATACATTGTTTTCAGTGAATAATAAAAATACAGTTTTGAGAATTAATTATGATTAATGAAATAAGTAATGATTTAAAAATGATGTAATTATTCATGAAGACTATTTTGAAATAAAATAATATATGT
Source organism: Viscum album (assembly GCA_963277665.1). NCBI lineage: Eukaryota > Viridiplantae > Streptophyta > Magnoliopsida > Santalales > Viscaceae > Viscum > Viscum album. The sequence goes on along the minus strand of OY728151.1, from coordinate 493,266,165 downwards.
GGTGTCACAATTGTTTAGTACCATGGTTAAATACCATGGGAAAGCCCATGGGTTAGAAAATACATCTCATGAGGTGTGCTCAAATATTAATAAAAAACAACCCCACATTTACTATAAATACATACTCATTACTTCTCTTCCATTCATTCTAAAATTATGCTCCTTGAATCTCTAAGATTATTTCCCTCCATTTTGAAATTACAAGGTTTCCTAAATCCCTCAAGGACTATATCATATAGTTTTTTATCTTACTCTTCTAAGGTAAGGGAATCTACCACCCTTCTCATTTTCAAGCACGTATTTAATGTTATTTCTTATTAATTTCCCAATTTTGAACTAGTATATTTCATTATTTATACACATTGCAATAAATATTATTTAAAAATTATTAGAAACCCATTTTATTCCTTAAATATATTTTATGACTTTTATGTGATGTCTTTAGGCTGTGGAAATTCACAAAGAAATTATCAACATATCATTTCCTTATAAATTTTATTTTATGTGGTGGGCATTTAAAATCTCCATTCCATATTTTAGTTACATTTTATTCTATAACTATATTTTTTATGAGTCATTTATGAATGGGATACACCTATCCATTATCTTTTTAATGTTTTGAAAACTATGTTTCATACTTGCGGTGCTGTAGATTTTTTTGTCTCCAAAATTCTACCATTTTCTAAATATATTATTTTATTTTCATTATGTTAAAAAAACACTTTAATTTTTATGTTTATTTATAAGTACATAAAAATTTACATTTTAATTCTACAACTAACATACATAAAACCCTCGATCCATTTCAATGGGTTATAAATCATAGATTGATCATTTTTTATACCATTTTAAAAAACAAATCATTTTGATATGAAACTCAGTTATTATATTATCTAGGAGATATTTACAGCATCTATTATTTTAATATATGTATATTACATAAAAATTAAGACATATTAAGGGTTCACCCTGATAGCTCTACTATAAGGACCCAACCATAAACATTGCATATTGCATAATTAGGTAAATAATTCACATTGAGGATCTTTTTAGGTTTATAGATTTAGATAATTAGGTCATAACATATACATAACAACTTTAATATTACATACATCTACCTAGTTTTCATTTTTTCACAAAATAATTTTTTTTATAAAAAAAGTCTCTTGTCTAGTTCCATGTTTTAGACAACATGAATTTTCATTTATCTCATAGTTGACCCTTATCCACTTCATGTTCTGTGGAAAAAATTTCAAAAACATGGAATGATGATAAAAATATCAGTAAAGGATACAAAATGAAATGAAACTATTAGATTTTTAAAACAATAAGTAAATAATAAATACTTTATCATAAGTAATACTTTTATCCTTTATGAATTAATAAATATTATTCACTAAATAAAAGATCATTGCTTACCATTTTTTAATGAAAATATAAACATAAAACCCATCTAAAAAACACATAACATGTAAAGGTAACATGCGACATAAAAATATTTAATGGGAATAACCATATGGTCAACTTCCACACATATCACTAAATGGAATAGCCATATGGTAGACTTGCATACCAAATTCATTGGATGTTATAACATAACCACCCATCCTGGTTTATCACGGCAACACCCTTTATTTGATTTATCATGTAACCACCAGTCAAATGTCCATGTACTGTTGAAAAATCATAACACATACAACATATATAAAGGAAATAAAAAAATTCCACTTTTTAATCACAATACATCACATAAATATATTGACATAACAAACCCATTATAAAAAAAATTTAAATAAAAAAATACTTATAATAGTATAAGGTATTTATTTTCATTTTAAAAACATAATAGTATGTTAAGGAAGCCATAGATCAAATAACACATGCGGCGGTGGAAAGTTCATTATCACCACTTACGTTAAAAGAAACATTACATTTTTTATTTTTGTAAAATGCTTCGTAGAAAAATATTCTCTTTGAATTAAATAAAAATTCAATGGTATTTATGTATCGTATAAAAGAATATAATGTATTAAAACAAAGTATTCCTCAATGAAAGGAGATTGAGATGATATCTTTTACAAAAGTCATTTTGTAAATAAAATCGATAGAATATGTATACTCAATATATGAACACATAATGAAATTATACATGATAATATATAAAAATAAATTTATAACATAATCAATGACATAAATAAAAAAGAACGATAAGGTCAACCCAAAGAACATAAATTGGGTTAAGAAGTTCCCTTACCTCATGTCTGACTTGACCCGTTCGTTCTTTAATCTATTGAATAATAAACTAATGTTAATTTATAATTTCTTATGAACATTTTTTGAGTTATTTATTCCTTTTATGTCAATTACTACCATTTTATAAACATTATGTAATCATTTATGATAACAATGGTCATTTTGTCGATATTTGGTACTTGAGTAAAAAATAGACCTCATATAATTACAAGTTTTTCATGTGGTCAAAAGATCATTATATCCATAATTATATTCATGATTTATATATCATATATATCATATATATCTAGTATAAACATGTATTTGTTATAGTACCTAACATTTATAGATAAGAAATAAAATGCACCATTCATGGAGACGGTAAGACGTACGTACACATGAACACAAATCCATTTATATTCCTTATTGTATTGGAATTAAAACATAATGATACATAATTATATTATAATTACATTATAAAAACATACAAAAATGTATTAACTCTACCCTTTATACGTTTCACATAAGGCATGAACGTGTCATATCACTTTAAGTGGGCAGTAGTCCGCACTTCCTCAAGTGAGATTATCATAATTACCAACTATAGAAATCGTAGAATTATTCTATAAATGAAAAATAATTAATTATATAAAAAATATAAATATAATATTTATCATATATTAATACAGTTCCATCATAATGGCCACCATGAGAGGCTGTCGGGTATATTTGAACAATCATCATTTTGTGAGGCAGTATTTCTCCATCCACAGAAACAATTTGTTCATTACTTATTAGACAGAGGTGTGTGTATGATTAGTTCGAATCCTTCTCATAAAAACAACCTAGTATATAGAAGATAATGTTTTTTTTATAAAATTATGAAATAAAATGTATTTATGGGGTATTAAAATTAAAATAAAACAAAATAAAACAAAATATTTTAAAGGAAATCATTACCTTTAATTCGGGTAACTCCGATTGGTTTGAAACAAAAGGACTTCATGAAGTTCCTTCTGCCTAAGGTAAGGCTTCTATGTGGAATAGATGAATCTTTTGAGCTTATTTCGGAAGGGATTTGAAGAGAAATAGATCTTGAGAGGTCTAAGGAATGGGTTAGAAGTGGTGTACTTTTATAAGGGGGAGGGGCTCATTAGGAAAGTTTGAAACAATTATTTTATTATAAACTTATCTTCGGTATCAAAAGGTCCAAAAATAATTAATGTAGAATTTAAGATGACTTGTGGTCGACATAAACTCATCCAATAACAATTTCACAAGTTTGGATGTTATTTTAATATTTATTTTCGTATTTATTAAAATATTTTGTTAATGAGTTAAACATTGCATCATTATTATGTCATAAATAATTTAATTTATATGTTGTCTATAAATTATTAAAAAAATACCATGATTTACGAAATATTATTATCATTACAATTAATATGTATAGTTGAAAATATAAATTATATAACCCTATGTAAAAATTAATTTACTAAATGATATATGTTTATTTTATTTTTGTCTTTACTTAATATTATCTAATTTAAAGTGTCATTATCAATCCCAAGTGGCTCCATGGGGTCCCAAAATCGACCCCCAGATTCCCACTGTCAGATATGTATCAACCAATAAGATTATGACACATGTAAGGAAAAATGAATATTATTATAATATTTTTTTACCTTTATTTACCAGATTTTCCCTTTAACCATGGTAAATAAAATTTTAACTGAAGTAAATATTCTTAATGTATAGAAATAATAGATACTTATTTTCAAAATTTGGACATATTGATTCCAAATATGGAATAACGTTTTCCAATTTCAAAACACAAAAGAGGCCAAAATTAATTTAAAATTAATTTCAGTTGTCAATACAAAAGGCATGCTTTTATGAACTATTAAATACCCAAAGATTAACACTTTTTTATGTCCAATTTGATAGTGAAATTACATCCAATTACATACATTATATTAAATACTAAGAACATAATTTAAATAAATATTAAATCCAAATAAAAATTTAACATAACATTAATAAAAATTTAGATAAAAAGGATGTTTTGAATTAAAATACAGAATTTTTTACTATTCATTAGAAATGAATTTTATCAGAACAATACCAAAATTTCGTCCAATGTAAAATATGATGTCTCAATTCTAATGAAAAATATTATTTTTTCAAATAGAACATATAAAATTGTCCAAAACTATATTTAATGTGGTTCTTTAATCAAAAGGTTTTAAATCAACCTTTTAATGAATATTTGAGTATTTATGCTTAAAATCAGATTCTATCTAATTTGAAGCCTCTAATATTTAATTGATAAATTTAATAACTTTTAAAAAACATGTATAATCATATTTTAGTTAAATCTATTTATTCCACCAATACAACGGCAAGGTTTTCACTACCATTTAAAATAATAGTATTATATTAATAGTGTGCAACATAAGATTCTATAGAAACCCATTATTGCGTAGTGGGTACACCATTAAATATAGAAATACCCTTTAAATAGAAATTAATATTTAATTCACAAATATTTATAAATATAAAAATGTAATATTTCCTTATTTACCTGTGATATTACATCCTTCCCCCTTTTAGGAAAATTTTTCCTCCTGATTTTATTCACTTATCAAAAAATTGGGGTATTTAACCCTCATAGGAATTTCAGATCACCACGTGGCCAATTTACCCATATGGTTTTTTTCACAAAACCATTACTTGGTGAATTACCTTATTGTACAATACATGCTCTCTTCGGTCAAGAATTTAGACTTTTTTTTTCTCATAAGAGAGATTCTCATACAACTGTACTACCAATTGGATCTAAATATTAGAGGGATCTGGCATATAATTTCTCAACATTGAAACATGAAAAACATTATGTACCTGAAAAAAACATAGAGGTAAATTCACTATGTAGGCAATTTATCCCACTTTCTCTAGAATTTTATATGCTCCAAGGTACTTAGGAATCAACTTTTCCTTCATACGAAAACGCATCACACTTTTCCATAGAGAATCATTGAGAATGACATGATCACCTACCCCAAGATAATGGTCATTCCTCAGATTATCTGCATATCTTTTCTGACTATTCTGATTTTTTCTCATGTTCTTATGAATTAACTGATCTTTCCCTACTATCTCTTTTACTAATTCTAGTCTGTCCATCTTACATTCAACTGCTTTATCAAAAAAAGATGGAGTTCGACAATGCATTCCATATAATACTTCTAACAGAGCCATATGTATAATGAAATGAAATATGTTATTACAAGAAAATTCAACCAAAGAAATGTGTTGGTTCTAACTTCCCTGGAAATTGAGTGAAAAAGCACATGACATATCCTTCAAGTTCTTAATTGTTTGTTCGGACTGCCCATCTAATTTCAGGTGAAAAGTAGTACTAATATTTAATTTAGTACCCAATGAATTCTGGAGGCCTTTACAAAAGTTAGAGGTAAACCTGGATCATGATCAGATACAATAGAGATGGGAAAACTGTGCAACCTGACTATCTATTTAACATACAACCAAGAAAGTTTATCTAGAGAAAATGTATCATGAATAGAAAGGAAATGAGTAGATATAGTAAATAAATCAACAATAACACAGATTGAATTGTTACCTAGATATGTCTTTGGTAATCCCACAATAATGTCCATTGATATATTTTCTCATTTTCAATCTGGAAGTAGTAAATTCTAAAGCATCCCATTCGATAACTGCCACCCTACTTAAACCTATGTACAAGTCAAACACTTCACCGTAAAATAAAAAATAACTCTTTTCATTCCATATCACCAGTAATACTTTTGATGATCTATGTAAATATTAGTACTACCAGGATAAACTAAAAACATGGAACTATGAGTTTCAAATAACAACTCGTTCTTCTACACTGAAGCACAAGAAACACATATTCTCTTTCCAGATCTCAAAACACAATGATTGTCATCGTTAAAATTAGGAAACATACCCTTTTGTAACAACTCTACCATTTTCTAATGCTCACTGTATTCATTATGTAATTACTTAATTTTGTCTTATAGGGATGATCTAACTGAAACATGAAAGAAAATAGAAGAATTTCATGCACCAACATCTTCTATGATAATGTTCTTTAAATCAAAAACCAAATGTTCTCCTTCCAAACATAGCAGGGTTAATGAAGCATTTACTTTTCAACTCAAAGAATCAGCCACATTATTTTCATTTCCCGAATGGTAAAGAATATCACAATCATAATCCTTTATTAAATCCATCCATCTCTTCTGTCACATGTTTAATTATTTTTGAGTGAATATATAGATTAAAATTTTGTGATCGGTATATATTTAACACATTACCCCATACAAATGATGCCTCCTAATTTTTAAATAAAAAACAGTAGCAGCTAATTCCAAACCATGTGTAGGGTAATTTAGCATATGTTGTTTAAACTTATGTGAATCATAACCAGTTACTTGATCATTCTATATAAGGACATATCCAATTCCATTCAATAAAGAATCATTGTAAATAACTAACTCAGCATTTCTGGAAGGCATTGGCAAAACCAGAGCATTCACTAATCATATTTTCAATTCCTGAAAATAATCATGACATTCTTTTGTCCAAATTTACTTATCACCATTTTGATTTGACTTAGTCAGTGGGCTAGAAAACTGTGCTAAATTCTCAACAAACATCTAGTAATAACATTCCAAACCAAGAAAACTATGAATCTTATTTATATTTCATGGTCTTGGACATTCTTCATGACCTTTTGTTTTTGTTGGACCAACAATTTCTCCATTTTTTAAACAACGTGAAAAAAGAATGAAATTTGTTGTAACCAAAACTCACACTTTCTGAATTTCCCAAATATTTTGTTTTATTTTACACTTTGCAAGACAACCGTAAAATAAAATTAGTATTTCTCTTTGCATTTAGAATAAACCAAGATATAATTAATTAAACCAACCACCATTTATCACCTCATTCAACTCACCCATCACGGGAAAATACTATTCAACTATAATTCCGACATTCTCTGGATGCTGATTTGGAAGGTCATTTACCTTTTTTATGCCTTCCACGTATAGATTTAATGTTTTCTCTGAGGAAAACCATTATAAACAAGGAAATATCTTAGTCTATAAAACATAGTAATATGTAAATTCTATAATTTCAACATTAACATAAATTAATTTATGGATATTTATATAAAAATACCCTAGCTCTTAATGTCATCTAAACCGAACACTAATACCCACTATGAGGACCGAGCCATAAACAATGCATATTATTGAATTAGGGTAATAGTTAAAATTGGGGATCTCTAAAGGTTTAGTGCTTTATAGAATTAAGTCATAACATATAAATAACAACATGAATATTACATACATCTACCATGTTTACATTTTTTTCTCAACATAATTTTTTTAAAAAAAGTCATCTCTAGTTCTAGGTTTTAGACAATATGAATTTTCCTTGATCTCATACATGACCCAATTAAACTTTATGTTTTGTAAAAAATATTTCAAAAACATGGGATGAGAATAAAAAACTCAGCATGTGATACAGAATGGAGGAAAATTGTTAGTTTTTCAAAACAACAAGTAAACTACGAATACTTTATCATAAGTAATAATTTTCACCTTTATGACGTACTGAATACACCTCACTGAAAAAAAGATCATTTTTACCAAGTTATAACTAAAATATTATCGTAAAACCCATATATAGAAGATATAGCGTATAAAGGTAACTTGGGACATAAACATACTTAAATGTAAAAACCATACGGTCAAATTCCACCCATATCAATAAATGGAATAGGAATATGGCCGATGCCCATACCCAATGAATTGGATTTTTTAATGTAAACACCCATCCTGGTTTATCACAACACCACCAGTTATTTGGTTTAATATGTAACCACCCATCAAATGTCCATGTACCATTATAAAATTATAACACATACAAAAAATATAAAGGAAAAAAATTCACATTTCAATCGCAATATATCACATAAATATATTGACATAATAAATCCATTATAAAAACCATTTTCAGTAATAAAATAATATAATGATTATATGGTATTTATTTTCCTTTTAAAAACATTACGTCTTGTTTAAGAAACCTAAGATAAAATAATATTCGTGGCTGTAGAAAAATCATTGTCACCGATTAAGTTCAAAGAAACATTCCATTTTTGGTTTAGTAAAATTCATCATAGAAAATAATTCCCTTTGAATTAAATTAAATGTCAACGGTATTCATACAATGTATAAATAAGTCGTGTATTATAACAAAATATTCCTCAACTAAAGGAGATTGAGATGATGTCCCTTAAAAATATCATTTTTTAAATAAAATTGATCGATTATGTGTATTTAATTTAAGAACACATAAAATAGTCTAAATACATGAAAAGATAGAAAAATTCATTTCTCACATAATCAAATAGCAACATAAACATGAAAGAGAAGATCATCCCAATGAATGGAAATTGGGTTAAGAAGATCCCTTACCTCATGTCAGAAATTAGCCGTTTGTTCTTTAATCTTTTGAAGAATAAACTAATGTTAATTTAAAATTTCATAAGAAGAATTTTCAAGTTTATTATTTCTTTTATATTAATTATTACAGTGTTATAAAAATTATGTGATAATTTATGTTTATAATGGTCTTTTTTTATATTTGGTACTTGAGTCAAAAATGGACTTCTTATAATTACAAGTTGTTGATGTGGAAAAAATTTGATTATATACATAATGATATTGACGATTTATATATCATATATATCATATATATATAGTATATACATTTATTTAAAATATTACATAACATTTGGAGATAATAAATGAAATGCACCATTCATGGAGACAGTAAGTTGTATGTACGCATGAACGCAACATCCATTTCTATATCGTATTGTAATGGAATGAAAACATAATGATACATTAGTATATTATAATTATTGTATAATATAATATGCATTTTTAGTAAATCTACCATTTATACATTCCACATAAGGCATGAACGAGTCCTATCACTTTGAGATGGTGGTAGTCCGCACATCCCCAAATGAGATTATCGTATTTACCCAATATGGAAACCATAATAGTATTCTATAAATGAAAAATAAAAAAACTATAAAAAATATAAATATAATACATATCATATATATATATGTAGTTACATCATTATGGCCACCATGACAGGAGGTTGGATATATTTGAACAATCATCGTTTCGTGAGGCAGTAGTTCGCCGTCCACAGAAACAATTTGTTCATTACCCATTAGACTATGGTGTGTGTAAGTGTAGTTCAAATATTTATCATAACAACAACCTAGTATATTGAATATACTATTTATGTTATTAAATAATTTAATAAAAATAGTTTAGGGGGTTAGAAAAGTATTATAAAACAAAATTAAACAAAACACTTTAGGAGAAACTATTACCATTAATTTGGGTAACTCTCTATGGTTTGAACCAAAAGGACTTATTGAAGTGCCTTCTGCATAAGGTAACGATTCTATGTGAATGATAAGTATCTTGAGATATTATTTTCATAGGTTCTGGATGAGACAAGGGTCTTGAGTGGTGTGAGGAATGGGTTAGAAATGGTGTCCTTTTATAAGGGGTTGGAGCGACTCTTTAGAATATTTTGAAACAATTATTTTATTATAAACTTATCTTCAATTTCAAATGGTCCAAAATATCATTAAAATAGAATATAAGATGACTCATGGTCAAAAAAAATTCATCAAATAATAATTTTATAGGGTTTGGATGTTATTTTAAAAATTATAATCTTATTTATTAAAATGATTTATTAATGAGGTAAACACATCATCATTGTTATGTTATGAATAATTTAATATATTTGATGTCTAGAAATTAAAAATAATACAATGATGTTGGGAATATTTTTTAATTTCGAATGAATATCTATACTCTAAATGGAAACTTATATATCCCTATATAAAAATTAATTTACTAAATGATATTTTTTATGTCATTTTGTTCTTTAAATTAAAATAATTAATTTAAAGTGTCATTATCACACCCATGTGGCACCATGGGATCCCAAAATCGACCCAAGGATTACCATGGTCTAATATGTATCAATAAATAGTTTTAGAACACATGTTAGGATAATTTAATATTATTTTAATAATATATTTTAACCCTTATTTACCATATTTAACCTTTAACCATGGTAATGAAAAGTTTTACTAAAGTAAATATTCATGATTTCTATAAATAAAAGTTATCTATTTACACTATTTGGACCTCTAGATTTCAAATATAGAATGCAATTTCCCAAATTAAAAACACAAAAGAGGTATAAATGAATTTTAAATTAACTTACACTGCCAAAATAAAATGCGTGTTTTTAAGTAATATTAACTATACAAAAATTGACACTTATTTATATCCAATTTCATAGTGAAATTACTTCCAATGAAAAAAATTGGATTAAATAGTAAAAAATAATCTAATTACACATTAAAATAATTAAAAAATTAAGACAGACTTATAAATATATTATATTAAAAGGAAGTTTGTAATTAAAATATAGTATTTTTCACTATTCATTAAAGATGAATTTTTTTAGTAAAATTCCAAAATTTTATCCAATGTAAAAATTGATGTCCCGATTCAAAAGAATAATTTTATTTTGTCAAATAGAATATATAAAAATAATCGAAACTAGATTAAAAGAGGGTTCTCCATCAATAGGCGGTAAATCGTCCTTTTAATAAATATTGGAGTATTATGGATTAAAATCAGATTATATATTATTTTAAGACTCTAATATTCATTGGATAAATGTAAAAACATTTAAAAACATGTATAAACATATCATTGTTAGTTCTATTTATTTCCACTAATAAAATGATAAGGCGTTATCTACCATTTAAAATAATAATTTTTATTATTAGTGTGCTGCGTAAGATTTCAAGGAAACCCGTTGTTCTGTATCCGGTATGACATCAAACATAGAAACCCCCTTTAACGTAAAATTTATATTTAATTAAAAAAAATTAATAAATTTGAAAATTTAATATTTCATTATTGAAATGGGATGTTACATCTACAATACATTGGATAGAGAAATTAATTGATAGATATGAAATGTTTTAAGAAACATTGGTTTATAACCAAGGTGGTTTTTATGACACATTGGGAATATACCTTTGTGATATTATTATTAATGAATAAATTAATTGTCGTATCCTAATTAAAAAATTATTATTCATGTTATTATTATCATGACATGACACTTTATAATGCTCTTATGATATTCCTCATTTTCTTATTGACATTCCCCATGATCTCGTGTTATATGTTTCCCTTATTTTCTATTAATGGGCATTTTTATCACCTGTTCCTTTGATGTATTTCCCTAGGTTATTAGATTCCACAAATTTTAAAAATATAAATCAAGAATAATACTTTTAATTAGAATAGAATTATGTTTTATGTTTTCATGTATTGGGTACCTTATTTACAAGACACTATACATTTATAGATCATCTGTTTGTAAAATGTAATGAAATGTTATATAATAAAAAGGTAGTATTCAATAAAAAGGAAAATTCATGATTGTTTGGGTAGATTTTTCATAATATTTCATCATCAGAATCATAAACAAAAAAATAATGATAGAAGTTGTGATTGTGGTATAAAACCAGTAACATTTTGGTAAAATGGAATCATAATCGACAATGGAGGAAAAATATCAAAATAAATTTATAATTCCATGATAATAAATAAATTCATTATATAAAATTTCAATATATATATTTAGATTTATAATAATAAATATGACTCAAAGTTGGAATATTGGAGGAAAATCCCTTAACATTTTCCTAAATATTGAATTGTAAACACCAAGAATGAGATATTATAATGTGGATAGATAAATCCACATATATATCAATATAAAAAAAATTATTTCAAGAGTAGTATATGCAATAGATAAAATAATAATATATTGAAAATATATATTTTCTCAAATAAAATTAATTTTAAAGGGAAATCCACACCTTTAAATTTCAACAACATTCAAATTTATTTCAAAAAAATGTAAATTAAATATATTTTTTTGATAAATTTAATATGTAAACATAATAATATTTTACATGCCATGTTTTATTTACATAAAATATTTTATTACCCATTTATGAACAATTTTTTATTAAAATTAGGTCATGGATATTAAATAAATTGTTATTTGAATATTATATTATTTTTATATTCCACCTAAATTGGAAATGGTTCAATATTTATTATTAATTATAACCATTATATAAATTTTTTATTCATTAAGTATATATTAATTTTTATTAGTATATAAATTTACGAGATATAAAGTGAAATATAACATTCATAAAGATGGTATGATATATTTGTGAATGATATCGTTGCCTTTTATCGATAGAATAAACGAAATTATTTTAAACAATATATAAACAATATATATTTATTAATATGTCCTACATATATCATATCTTCCATAATTGCATCATTATTACCTTCTATATAAAAAATGAATGAATGGAATCACATCATGAGGTAGAAATCTATTATACACACGACCGAAGATATCATATTCCAATGGAATAAAATGTAAGAAACTATATGAGATAAAAAAAGTTAAAAAGTATTATAATATAATTAGTATAATACTAAAATATTGTATCCATATTTATATCCATCATGTATTTATTTTAATGGAAAAACAAATAATATCATTTTGTGAGGTGGTAGCAAGTTGTACAGAAAAATTAAAATTTCATAGTCCATTTGATAGATAAAGAGAATGATTTATTATATTACATTATCATAATGAGTTATATTTTTATTTATGATACTGATTAGAATATATCCTAATGTTTTATTATTAATTTATTCAGATTGTGCAGAATGTGAAATAAAATGCTTCGTTTTGGATGTTAACACTTCATTGGTAATCACAGTTTGGTTTACATCAAATGAGTTATTATGTTTTCATTTGAAAAAAAATAATTCTTATAGGATGTGTGTTTGGAATTAATTTTTTTATTAGATTACTATTTTTCACAACAACGATATTTGGATATGTGAAGTTGAGATAAGAGTGGGTGGCCAATTAAGAGTGTGTTGAATGGCATACAAGAAAATTTTGAAAAGAAACAACTGCTCCCACATGTTCCACATACCATAAGTTCTAAAAATGGAAACTGATAGTATATAAATGTGATATTATTGATATATTTCCAACCAATGGTGTTTTTAAATGATTTTTATCAGTTTTCCTAATCTAATACAATTTTAGTTTAACACATGATAATCCAATTTTAATGTCAAAAAAGATAAGTAATTTTTTTCAAATTTTAATATTTATTATATTAATTTTTTTATAGAATTGTTATATGATATATATTATTATTATAAAAAATATTGAATCTAGTTTTATAAATTATATAATTTTTTTTCAAATTTTGGATTGATGTTAATCCGAAATTCTCGATGACAATGCAGTTTTCCAATGAGAAAATACTCAAAAGTTTACATTGTTTTTAGGGAAAAATTAAATATTAAATTGACTATAGTGAACTGAATTGGAAAACCATATTTATAATTAAAATAATATAACATCTAAATCAATCTTAAAAAATTATTATATGTAAAAAAAATTTAAAATAAATGTGATTTCATTAATATAACATGTAATTTTCAGTCTTCATCAAGAACATATATCTTGTTTTAAAATTATCAATAGTTAAATAAAATATCATTTTCAAAATAAAATTTTAAATGTTATTTTTATTATTTTAAATTTTTTTTTATAATATTAGAAAAAATAAATATGTTTCTAAAATCCAACAAAAATTTATTTTTAAGAAATGTAGATATTATGTATAAAATTGGTTTTGTGATTTTATATTATCTAAAAAACACCAAATATTAATATAATAAATATTAATGAATATATTAAATATATTTAATAATAATAATACAGTCAAGGTTATTTGATTAATTTATTGAGGAATATCATGTTTTTGCGCGAAAAATGTTTTTTAGAAATTGATTTCCATTATTTTTAGATGGTTATTATTTTTATTTATAATATAATTTCAAAAAATAATTATTCAAATAAAAGATTTTAAATAATATATGTTCACTATTTAGTTAATAATATTAATACTCTTCATTCTAACAACTAGGTGAAATCAGTTATATTAAAAAATAATATTCTCATAGTATATCACATTTCTTTTAAACTGTATTTTTAATGTAACGTAACATATTTGGATCAATCTGTATAACGTAAGAGAAAATAAGTGTTTTTTATGATGGATAATATCAATATAATTAATTCATTTGTATAAATAATTTCAAAAAATATCTAGTTGTTTCATGATTTGTATAACTTAACACCTCCCAAACCATCCTCATCAATCGATTTAAAGGGTGTTGTGGATTGAGTTTATTTGACTATTTTTTAAAATAACTCTAAAAAATTATTTCCTGAATTAATATGAAATAATAATCTCAAATAAAATATGAAATAAATATGTAAATATTTTTTTTGTAATGTATACATTAATATTTAACTTCTTAATTAAGATAACTCCCTTTTAGGTAGAAAATCACTGAAAAAATATCATTATCAATTTCATCTTCTATAATCACGACAATCGAAATAATGAAATAGAAATATAAACATCACAAATAATTATAATTTATCCTTTATACAAAATTATCTTTTAATTATAAATAGTGGCATATGAATTAAAATCGAGACTACTAAAATGAAACAACTATAAATGGTCAAAACAGTAAACTCTTGGAGTGGGAAAAAATAAATAAAACAACAAATAAACATATAGATAAATATTTTATATTAAATTTTTTAATATATTTATTTATGTATATTATTCTAAATTATAATATTAATATATTAATTATTTTAATAGTAGGGGCTATATTTTTTTACTAAACTAAAAATATAGTCAATTGTTTTTCATAACTCATTATACATTCTGTGAGTTATAATGGATATTCTTAAACATCAATCTTATAAGTTGAATTTTGCAATATTATTGTTGTATAAAATTGTATATTCATTTTTATTTATTTATATCATTAATTAATTTCCATAAATTTATTTTCAAATGATCTATACATCAATTACTATGGTATTCCTAAGGGTTTCATTTCCTGAATTCTAATCCATGAGAGAAGATTAATATATACACAATGTTTCTTTTTCAATTATTTATATTAAAAACATTTATAATTATTTCAATATTAATTATCTTGATATTAATTGTTCTTTTTAATGATATAACTTTCATGGAGGATAGTTAAAAATGTCACATTGTAAATAAGGTGTTTTCATGATTCAAATACATTTAGTGTGACAAAATTTCCCTTCAAACACAATAATAATTTAAAATTCATATATTGTAACTATGTTTTATGATATTATTAATTTCAACCTACAATTATAGAGAAATAATTATCTACACCATATTATCATTCATTAGTAATTTTATTTTTTTATTAAAAGTTTTCTTTGTTATTAGATATTAACATAATATTAAAAGAACATTCTTCAACATAAATAATTTTACATCCCAAAACAATTCAACCTTTTCAAATGAAATTAATAATTTTTATCTCCAATAACCCTTTTATTAAATTATTTCATTTTAGATTAATGTTTTAATTAACATATTTATCAATACTAGTTTTAAAAAATATTAATTTAAAAATATGAGAAGGTTTTTCTATTAATTTCTAAAAATATTTTTAAACATCCACCTTATATTTTATTTTGATAAAATTAATTTCATTTGATGGGTTATATTATTATAATTCATTATTATGTAATGTTATTCAACATATTTTCACAACACTATTTTTACAACTATTTTTAATTTTAAGAATTTATTTCATAGAAACTTTTAAAATCAATAGATTCAAAATTATTATCATTCCCTTCATAGAAATGTTTTTTAACATAATATTAAAATGAATGGTTTAAATTATTTGGTGAAAATATTTTAATTATTTATTGAAATAAACCTCAAAATTTTATTATCCCTGATGTGATATTTTGATCACCATATACATGTCATTATGAGATATTTTCGGATGTGAAGTTATTTTTCTGATTTCTTATAAAAGGTTATGTTCTTAATATAGGATATTTTAAAACAAAATAAGAAATCAATTATTTTTTTCAAATTGTTATTAATGTTATTGTTAATATTTTATTATTATGTGGACAAAAAATATATGTCTTATTATATGGGTTGGACCTATATCAACTAGAAACAAATTGTGTAAGGTATTATATATTATGATATATAAATTTTATTTGAACAGGTTTGAATGTATCTAAGTCCACAAAGGTTGTGTTTGAAGACATTTAGCTTTGATCATAAATTATAGAGTTAATATTAGTGTGGGTATCTTGTTGTTAAATTATAATAAATCTTATATTTATGAGTTTTCCATATGATAATTATATTTTTCATGTTATTCAATGTTTTCATATTAATGGAATATTTTTTATGTATTTCACTATTTTATCTCATATTACCATGTTATTTTGTAATTTATATATGTTTTGAGCCATGTACCATTGTAACACCCCAGGTAAATAGAGAATATGACATTTTCATATTTATCCATATTTGTGAATAAAATATTAATATTACTTTAAAGGGGACGCTATGCTCGATGGCGTGCCCAATACGCAACAACGAGTTTCTTGGGAATCTTACATTGCTATCTAATAATAAAATAATATTATTTTAAATCGTAGATAACACTTCGTCGTTGTAATGGAGAGAATTAACAAAACTAACTACAAAATGATTATATATGTTTGTCAAATATTTTTAATTTTATCCAATAAATGTTAGAAGCTTAAAATGTGGATGAATCCAATTTTAAGCGTAAATATTCTAATATTCTTTAAAAGGTCGATTAACTTCCTTTTGATGGCGAACCTCTTTTAAATCCACTTTTTAACAATTTTATGTGTTATATTTGACTAAATAAAATTCTTCTTTAGAGTCGGGACATCAAAATTTTCGTTGTGTAAATTTTTGGTATTTTTCTGATAAAGTTCATTTTTTAATGAATAGTGATAAATGTTGTATTTTAATTCAAAACCACTTTTTAATATAATTTATTTATATGATTAGATTATATTTTGAATTAGTTTTAAAGTAAAATTATAATATATTTTTACCATTTAATCCAATAGTGGTCGTTGGAATTAATTTCATCTTGAAATTGGACTTAATCTAGTGTCAATCTTTTGATAATTATTGTTTCATAAAAACACGCTATTTGCTATGACAGCGGGAATTAATTATTAAATTAATTATTGAAACATATATGTTTTTAATTTTTTAAAATAGAAATCATTTTTGAATTTGGAATATCAAATATAGCTCAGGGTGAATTTTTGGTATTTTTCTGGAAAACTTCAATTATTGATGAATAGTGAAACCACTTTGTGGTACTTAAAAAACTGATTTTTCGTTTAAATGAAACATTTCCACTTTTGTGATTTTATTTTCAAAAAACAGACATACATGGTTGTCATTAAGAAGTAAAATGTGGTTCAATGAGAATAAAATAATTTTTGGTGAATAGTAATTTTTAAGTTTTATTAATCGTGATTAAAGGTAATTAGTTTAATTTAAGGTAAAAATAATGCTTTAATAATATGAAATGAACTAGATACATGTCCTACCTTCATTAGATGTGTCATGGACGACCAATACAATCCATGGGTCAACTTGGGGACCCCATGGAGCCACTTTGTTAGGAAAATGACATAAATAACTTTTTATTTAATGTTAAAATTAAAATGTCACAAACATGTGTTGTTTTACTAAAACAATTTTTACATGAGGTTATATAGGTCATATTTTTTAATATAAATATTCATTAGAAATATAAAAATATTCCCTACATCATGATATTTTTTTTATAATTTTTAGACACTAAATAAATTAAATTATTAATGACACAATGATGATGCAGCGATTACCTCATTATTTAATGTTTTAAATATAATTGAAGGATAATGTAAAATCTAAGACCTAAACTTGTCAAAAACCTATTGTTTGAGTATATTTAGAACCCTTGTCACCTTATCCTCCAATTATTTAAATGTGGGACCTTTTAAATCTGAAACGCTTTTTAAAATAAAGTAACATTTCTTTACTTTCCAAGAGTGCCCCTCCTCTCCTCTTATAAAAGGCCCCCACCTCTACCACCTTACACACACCGCTCAAGACTTTGGATTGGCAAACCCCTGCCCTTTTAATCTCTCCACATCCCTCTCTTACTCATTGAAGCCTCACATTGGGCATAATCCTTTCCAAGGAAGCCTTTGATCTTAAATCAAAGATAGTTACCCGTTTTAAAGGTAGTGTTTTCTCTTGTGTTCTTCTGTTTTATTTTGCTTCTCCAACCCCCCTAAACTCTTTTATTCATTTATTTTGTAACAACACCAGTATCATCCATATACTAGGATGTTGTTATAAGAGGTATTCTAGCTAAACTTACACACACCTACATCTAATGGATAAAGAACATACTGTTTCTATGGATGACGAATTTCTGCCTCACGAAACGATGATTGTTCAACACTCATATGACACCTTCAAAGGTGGCCATTAAGATGTCACTATATTTATATATGATATATAATATGTTTATATTTTACTTAAGCATCTGTATTTTTCATTTATGGCATACCTTTATGGCTTCCAGTATGGGTATACGTGATATCTTCATTTTAGGAAGTGCGGACTTCCGGCCCCTCAAATTGATTTGATTCGTTAATACCATATGTGGTATGTATAAAGGATACATTTAATGATATTATATATGATACCATAATGTAATTAAAATACTATTATGTATCATTATGTTTTAATTCAATTAAATATGAAATAGAAATGGAAGTAGCGTTCATGCGTACGTACGACTTACCGTCTCCATGAACGGTGCATTTCATTTCTTATCTCTAAATGTTATGTAATATTATAATTGAATTCATATACTGGATATATATGATATATATGATATCTAAATCATGAATATAATTCTGGATATAATGGATATCTTACCACATGAACAACTTGTAATTATAAAGAGTTTATTTTTGACTCAAGAACCAATGATCGTTAAAATGACTGTTATTAACTTAAATAATAACATATTGTTCATGACATGGTAATAAGTGATATAAAAGGAATAGTGAACTTGAAAAAGGTTCTTAAGCAATTATAAATTAACTCAAGTTTATTATTCAGGAGATTAATGAACGATCGAGTCATGTCGGACACGAGGTAAGGGATCCTACTCCTCTCTTTCTTTTTAAGTACACTCTTTTATGACATTCCTTTTAAGCTCATGTTTCTTATGATTGGGATGTTTTTTTATATTAATACTACTGTACTTCTTATTTTCATATGATTAGAGACCCTCTTTTCTCTCATCATTCCATTTTGGACGTTTTGAGTGGCGCCCTTAGGCTGCCGAATTTTCGTAAGAGATCTAACCTCTCTCTTTCTTTTTAAGTACTCTCCTTTATGTCACATCTTTTAAGATACTCTTTGTTATGATGGGGGATATTCATTTATATTTCTCTTACTTTACATTTTATTGTAATATGATGAGAGACCCTATTTGATATCATCAATCCTTTTCTTTTGAAGTTTTAAGTGGAGTTGTTAGGCTGTCGAGTTTTCGTAAGGGATTTTTTCATCTCACTTTTAGTCCCGTGAGATTTATGCTATGTTTGTCACTTTTTCCTTTGAGTGGTGTATGTACTGCCCATTATTATACAATTTGTGTAATATAATTTCATTTATGGGTATTTACATCTTCATTGAATGTCCCTTCTTCCATGGGGTGTACATTTCGAAATTTACCCAAGTCGGTATGGGAACCTTTCACCCTCCTCTATTTAAAAGACTTCTTTTGTTATGTATTTTAATTCACATAATATTATGTTGGGATATGTTCTTCTATATCCTTATTGATGTAAATTTTATGTCCAAGTTACGAGATACCCTTTTTATCTCTCATCAACTCTTATTCTGAATTTTGATGTGACGCCGTTAGGTTGTCGAATTTTTTCAAGGGAACTTCTTAACCCAATTTTGATTCTTGGGGAGAAACTTTTACTCCTTGTATATGTCGTTTTATGAATATGTGTGAATGTCCTCTGATTTTGTTACACTTAATATCCACTTATATTTGGTGTATTCTTTTATCACACATAATTTTGTAATTGATTTATCCTTAATCCAAGGATACCGTCTTTGTAAGGGACTTTGTCTCAATCTCCATTCATTGAGGCATATTTTGTATTATACACAACTTTATTTTATACGGTGTATAAACCCCATTGAATTTTATGTTTATCCAAAAGGAATATTTTTTATATGAAGCTTTTTACTAAATGACAAAAGGGAATGTTTTTTTCCTACGTATGCGGCGACATCGACTTCTCTGCCGCCGTGGCCATTATTTGAGTTTCGGCTTCCTCTACAAGCCATACTTCTTTTAAATGAAAAATAAATACCATGTTTTACTTTTCATTTATTTTGGTATTGAAAATGGTTTTCATAATGTTTTTATACCAATGTGTTGTATTGATATCTCGTTATTGAAAAGTGGAAATGTTATGTTTCCTTTATGCATGTTTTATGTGATACGATTATGTTATGGTTCTTGGGCATTATTATGAAGAAAGGTGGTTCTGTGATAATCTAAGGGCCGGTGAGCCCGATATAGCTCTCCAATGCATTGGGTAACACGAAGGAGTGAAACGTTAAGGTTTCTCTGAAGAGATTTAGGGAATATACTGTGATGGGTATTCCAAAAGTAACCAAGAGGGTTACTCCCTACGTAAGAATGTTATGAATGCCTCAAGTTACCTTTATGTCTTATGATTTTTATGATTTATTCATGATTTGATGAGGTATGTTAAAATTCTTATGTTTTATGAGTAAAGTATGTTTTCATACATGGACTAATGTTTTCTTTTCATACTTTTATATCCCATACTGAGCTTTTTATGCACATCCCAATCTTTTGAAATGTTTTTTCACAACTCTAGGGAAAGGTACATGATTGATGATAGTGTCAAGGAAGTGTCAAGAAAGAATCCATGTTTTATTTTAAATATTTTTCCGTAGATGGAAAAAAATGAATACTATCTTTTATATAACCACTTTGTTTAAATGTGGAATGTAATTCATGATTTATGATCTAATTCTCTAAAACTCTAAACCTGAAAAGATCCTCAATGTCAATTATTCATTTAATTCAATAATAAGTAAGGTTTATGGTCGAGGACTTATAGTTGGTATCAGAGCTTGGTTTAGATAACTTTAGAGGTTAGGGTATTCTCTAGGCATAAGTGACATTATCATAATGTATAGGATTTCGGAAAGAGTCCTAGTTTTAGATAAAGTGAATGAGTAAGTATATATTAGTGTTTATCTTCCTCATTAGTACATGATGGTTTTGTTGATATACTAAAACTGAAATTTCAGTTTTTAGTGAATGGATGGATCTAGCAGGCACCAATGTGACAATAGGTTTGAAGGAAACTGTGGTGGTTCCTTGATTAAGGGATTGGATGAAATGGGGGATTCAATGAGGAAACTCATGATTGTTCTAAACCAACTATCAACGAGTCATGATCAACCACTTCTACCTTGGTATGTTCTGTAATGCATCATGTACGAGATGACCAATAGATGTGGAAGTTCAGGTAATTATTATAAAGGTAACCATTAGGGTTTATATGATCCTTTTTTTGAGGTGATTATGGGTTATTATATGTTATGATGGAAATTGAAAGGAATGAGATAAACATGAGGTTAAAATATGTTATGATTATTTTTGAAGATTTTATCTCGTTTTGGGGAATGTTTTAAGAATTATATAGTTTGGAAAAAGGACAACAAGCAGACTATGTGACAACCCGTCGCGTCAGACAAAGCTGCGGGAATCAAACCCAGAACCCAAGCACCACAGGTATTTATCGCCTACCACCGGACTACGTGAATTCCCTGGTTAGTTTGACTAATTCTTTTTAGTTAGATGATTTTAGGAATCAAGAGTATGTTTATTTTGGGTTATCTATGGAAATGATTAACCTATCATCGAGGATATGTGATTAGGTAAATTACTTTTCAATATGAGAATTTAAGAGAAACTGATGTTATTTGGAGATAAAAGTTAATTTGTACCTTGGAAGACTATGTGATTAAATCCTTAAAATATTTGGGTTTCAATATATGTTTGGTTTACTTTGAAGAATTTGATGGACAAATTTTTTATTGAATGTCCTTCGTTGAACTTTGGGTTTTTTGGACAAATTTTGGAGATTAAGAATAGATTTTATTTTTATAAAGGATTATACTTTTGTGGATTATCTGATCTCATACTAACAATTCTGGTTCTGGATTTTGTCTAAATACATGGGAAATATATAGTTCTCTTTTGTGGATTAGGTGACGCTCAAGAAGTTGATTATAGTACTCATAATGCGAACAAGTCTTCTTAAATACTCGTCTTTTTAAGAAAATATGAGTTTGATTAAGGAATCTAGTAAAAGTTGAAATTCTACGTGACAAGTAAGTAAGTTTCATTATGATTTAGTTAAGCTCAAAAATAAATTCCTTAATGAAGATTAACATAAAACAAAAATGTTGTCTGTTAACTTTTCCTACTGGGGAATCGAATATCGCTTAACCCATCACAATTTTGTGATTTTCTTATGGTT
Organism: Viscum album; assembly: GCA_963277665.1. Taxonomy (NCBI): domain Eukaryota; kingdom Viridiplantae; phylum Streptophyta; class Magnoliopsida; order Santalales; family Viscaceae; genus Viscum; species Viscum album. The sequence continues at coordinate 493,243,083 of OY728151.1, read as the reverse complement.
AACTTTCTCCTACACATGTTTACTATCAATCACCATCCGAACATGACCCACTGTTTTTTTCCTCCACGTCCATATTTTCATACATGGAATCCTAGTATGGGTTAACTCGGGTGACCCTTGTACTTATCTTTCATTATTTTATAGTGATTGTTTTACTGACTCTTGTTCCAATGTGGGATTTTCAATGATGTTTCCAAGCCCAATTTTAAAATTGTGAGGATGAAATTCCCAAAAGGGGGGAAGGATGTAACACCCCAGGTAAATAGAGAATATGAAATTTTCCCATTTATCCATATTTGTGAATAAAATAATAATATTACTTTAAAGGGGACGCTATGCTCGATGGTGTGCTCAATACGCAACAACGAGTTTCTTGGGAATCTTACGTTGTAATCTGATAATAAAATAATATTATTTTAAATCGTAGTTAACGCCTAGTCGTTGTAATGGCGAAAATGAATGGAACTAACTACAAAATTATTATATATGTTTGTCAAATATTTTTACTTTTATCCAATAAATGTTAGAGGCTTAAAATGGAAATGAATCCAATTTTTAGCGTAAATATTCTAATATTCTTTAAAAGGTCGATTAACCACCTTTTGTTGGTGATCCTCTTTTAAATCCACTTTTTAACAAATTTATGTGTTATATTTTATTAAATAAAATTATTCTTTAGAGAAGGGACATCAAAATTTGATTCGTGTAAATTTTTGGTATTTTTCCGATAAAGTTCATTTTTAATGAATAGAGAAAAATGATGTATTTTAATTCAAAACCACTTTTTAATATAATTTATTTATATGAATATATTTTACTTTGAATTGGTTTTAAAGTGAAATTATAATATATTTTTACCATTTAATCCAATAGTGGTCATTAGAATTAATTTCATCTGGAAATTGGACTGAAACTAGTGTCAATCTTTTGATACTTATTGTTTAATACAAACACGCTATTTGCTCTGACAGCGGGAATTAATTATTAAATTAATTATTGTAACTTATAAGTTTTGAATTTTTTAAAATAGACATCATTTTTGAATTAGGAATATCAAATATAGCTTAGGGTGAATATTTTGTATTTTTCTGGAAAACTTCAATTTTTGATGAATAGTGAAACCACTAAGTGGTACTTAAAAAACCGATTTTTCGTTTAAATGAAACTTTGCCACTTTTGTGATTTGATTTTCAAAAATCCGACATAAATGGTTGTAATTAAGAAGTAAAATTTGGTTCAATGAGATTAAAATAATTTTTGTTCAATAGTAATTTTTTAGTTTTATTAATCGCGATTAAAAGTAATTAGTGTAATTTAATGTAAAAATAATGATTTAATAATATGAAATGACCTAGACACATGTCCTAACATCATTGGATGTGTTATGGCCGACAAATAAAATCCATGGGTCCACTTGGAGACCCCATGGAGCCACTTTGGTAGGAAAATGACATAAATAACTTTTTATTTAAAGTTAAAATTAAAATGTCACAAACATCTGTTGTTTTACTAAAACAATTTTTACATGGGGTTATACAAGTAATATTTTTAACTATAAATAATAATTAGAAATATAAAAATATTACCTACATCATGATATTTTTTTATAATTTTTAGACACTAAAAAAATTAAATTATTTATGACATAATGATGATGCAACGATTACCTCATTATTTAACGATTTAAATAAAATAGAAGGATAATGTAAAATCTAAGACCTACAATTTTTAGAAACCTATTGGATGGGTTTATTTAGAACCCTTATCACCTTATCCTTGAATTATATCAATGTGGGACCTTTTAAATCCGAAATATTTTTTAAAATAAAGTAACATTTCTTTACTTTCCAAGAGTGCCCCTCCTCTCCTCTTATAAAAGGCCGCCACATCTACCACCTTACACACACCTATCAAGCCATTTTCTCAGCCAACCCCTGCCCATTTCATCTCTCAACATCCCTCTATTCATCATTGAATCCTCACCTTGGGGATAATTCTTTCCAAGGAAGCCTTTGATCATAAATTAAAGAGAGTTACCCGTTTTAAAGGCAGTGTTTTCTCTTGTGTTGTCATGTTTTATTTTGCTTCTCCAAACCCCCTAAACACTTTTATTAATTTCTATTGTAACAAAAACAGTATCATCCATATACTAGGATGTTGTTATAAGAATTATTTGAGCTACACATACACACACCTATATCTAATGGTTAAAGAACATACTGTTTCTCTGGATGGCGAATTTCTGTCTCACGAAATGACGATTGTTCAACACTCATATTACACCTTCAAAGGTGGACATTAAGATGTAACTATATTTATATATGATATATAATATGTTTATGTTTTACATAAGCTTATGTATTTTTCATTTATGACAAACCTTTATGGCTTACATTATGGGTATACACGATATCTTCATTTTAGGAAGTGCGAACTACCGCCCCTTTAAAGTGATTTGATTCGTTAATACCATATGTGGTACGTATAAAGGATAAATTTAATGATATTATATATGATACCATACTGGAATTAAAATACTATTATGTATCATTATGTTTTAATTCCATTAAATATGAAATAGAAATGAAAGTAGCGTTCATACGTACGTACGGCTTACCATCTCCCTGAACGGTGCATTTTATTTCTTACCTATAAATGTTATGTAATATTATAAATGCATGAATATACTGGATATATATGATATATATGATATCTACATCATGAATAGAACTCTGGATATAATGGATATTTTACCACATGAACAACTTGTAATTATAAAGAGTTTATTTTTGACTCAAGAACCAATGATCATTAAAACAACCGTTATTAACTTAAATAATAACATAGTGTTCATGAAATAGTAATAAGTGATATAAAGGGAATAGTGAACATGAAAAAGGTTCATAAAATAGTATAAAGTAACTCATGTTTATTATTCATGAGATTAAATAATGATCGAGTCATGCCGGACACGAGGTAAGGGATCCTACTCCTCTCTTTCTTTTTAAGTACACTCTTTTATGTCATTCCTTTTAAGCTCATAATTATTATGATTGGGATGTTATATTACATTACTCTTACTGTACTTCTTATTTTAATATGATTAGAGACCCTATTTTCTCTCATCAATCCATTTTGGACGTTTTGAGTGGCGTCGTTAGGCTACCAAATTTTCGTAAGAGATCTAACCTCTCTCCTTCTTTTTAAGTACTCTCCTTTATGTCACTTCTTTTAAGCTCCTCTTTTTTATGATGGGGGATGTTCTATTATATTCCTTTTTCTATAAATTTTATTTTAATATGATGAGAGACCCTATTTGATCTCATCAATCCTTTTTTTGGATGTTTTAAGTAGCGCCGTTAGGCTGCCGAGTTTTCGTAAAGGATTCTTTCATCTCACATTTAGTCCTGTGAGATTTATGCTACGTTTTCCATTATTTCCTTTGAGTGGTTTATGTATTGCCCATTATTATACACTTTGTTTAATATAATTTCATTTATGGGTATTTACGTCTTCATTTAATGACCCTTCTTCCATGGGGTGTACGTTTCTAAAGTTACCCAAGTCGGTAAGGGAACCTTTCACCCTCCTCTTTTTAGAAGACTTATTTTGTTATGTCTTTTAATTCACATACTATTATGTTGGGATATGTTCTTATATATCCTTATTGATGAAAATTTTATGTCCATGTGATGAGATTCTCTTTTTATCTCTCATCAACTCTTTTTCTGAATTTTTATGTGACGCCATTAGGGTCTCGAATTTTTCCAAGGGAACTTCTTAACCCAATTTTGATTCTTGGGGAGAAACTTGTACTCCTTGTATATGTCATTTTATGAATATGTGTGAATGTCCTATGATTTTTTAACACTTAATATACACTTATATTTGGTGTATTCATTTGTCACACATAATTTTGTAATCGATTTATCCTTAATCCAAGGATACCATATTTGTAAGGGACTTCGTCTCAATCTCCTTTCATTGAGGCATATTTTGTATTATACACAACCTTATTTTATACAGTGTATAAACCCCTTTGACTTTTACGTTTATCCAAAAGGAATATTTTTTATACGAAGCTTTTTACTAAACGACAAAAGGGAATGTCTTTGTTGTATGTATGCGGCGACAACGAATTCTCCGCCACCATGACCATTATTTGAGTTTTGGCTTCCTCTACAAGCAATACTTTTTTTAAATGAAAAATAAATACCTTGTTTTACTTTTCATTTATTTTGGTACTAAAAATGGTTTTCATAATGTTTTTATATCAATTTTTGTATTGATATCTTGTGAATTAAAAGTGGAAATGTTATGTTTCTTTTATGCATTTTTTAGGTAATACAATTATGATATGGTTCTTGGGCATTATTATGAAGACGGGTGGTTCCGTGATAAACTAAGGGAGGGTGAGCCCGATATAGCTCTCCAATGCATTGGGTAATGTGGAGGAGTGAAATGTTAATGTTTCTCCAAAGATATTTAGGGAATATACTGTGATTGGTATTCCAAACGTAACCAAGAGAGTTACTCCCTACTTGAGAATGTTATGAATGCCTCAAGTTAACTTTATGTCTTATGATTTCTATGATTTATTCATGATTTGATGAGGTATGTTAAAATGCATATGTTTTATGAGTAAAGTATGTTTTCATACATGGACTAATGTTTTATTTTCATACTTTAATATCCCTTACAGAGATTTTTATGCTCATCCCGGGCTTTTGAAATGTTTTTCACATGTTAAGGGGAAGGTACATGATATGATGATAGTGTCAAGGAAGTCTCAAGAAAGAATCCATGTTTTATTTTAAATATTTTTCCATTGATGGAAAAAAATGAATACTCTCTTTTATATAACCACTTTGTTTAAATGTGGAATGTAATTCATGATTTATGATCTAATTATCTAAAACTCTAAACCTGAAAAGATCCTCAATGTGAATTATTCATTTAATTCAATATTAAGTAAGGTTTATGGTCGAGGCCTTATAACCATAATTTTTCATTTCCTTACATTCTAGTTATTATCTTATAGTGCTTATCATGTTTTATTATTATCATTTATAGTCATATAATATCTAATAAATATATTTATATTTTTCTCATATATTCCATCATGTTTATAACCAAACACGTTATTATATGATTTACCCATAATATGTGTCTGATCTCACCCCGTTCCTATATTTCCATTCCCCATAATATTAACATGATTATATACTGTGAGATATATATAAATTGGTCAATAGAGAAATTAATTTATAGAAAAGTATTTAGGTATAGTAAAATAAAATATTTACGATTCCAATATCTAATAAAAAATACACAGTATTTGGGTTGGGATCCTTTTTAAGAGATATTTTATTTTTTTCATGACATTAATTAGGTATTTACTTCATTATTATCTTTGTTCATATCAGTTCATATAAATATTTACTTATAAATAATTATTATTTCATGAGAACAAAGTCTTTTTGTGAGGATTTGGAATGATAAATATGTTTATGCTGTGTTTTTCATTGTTGATCCATCCAGGTCATAATTAAATTATTGTGGGGGTTCTCTCATCACATTATAGTAATGTAAAATATTTTTTGGTTTGTTTTATTTAGGTAATAATATGATATATATCATGTTTTATATAATTTATATAAATGGATTTCTTCTTAAATTTTTTACCACATATGAAAATATAAAATATTAGTGTTTTGGTTTGTGGGAAATTATAGAAAATACATAAAATATTCATATATTGTGATTCAAAATTAATTAATTTCGGAAACCAATTAAATAAAACATATTTGGGACTGAGGGTATGGGTTGTTTTAGTGTTTTGTTATATTAATGATACGTTCAAATTGTGATAAATATTAATTGATGTGTTTATACTATGATTGTATAGCTCACATTGTCATGTAAATCCTTCATCACCTCCATAAATTGATAAATTCTTAAATGTGGTTAATGGATAAGGGTTTTATTTATTTATAAACTATCATTAACAATACTAAAAATATTTTCTTTTCATTAGACTATTAAAAATTTGTTTATTCCCATTGATTGTTCTTGAGATAAGATCACATGTTTATTAATGGAATAGGAATACTAAACACATGATTTTTTGACCATGATTATGAAAGCATAGGGAATTAAATATATAGAACTAATTAAATAAATGTATTATAATTTATAAATTACAAAATAAAATTATTCTATGTTTGGTTTCTACAACTCTTATTTTATGTAATTTCATCCACTAAAAACCATGTCTCCATTATAAAGAGAAAAATTAAATTTGAAAGGTAATGATTTGAAATACGTGTTGTAAACTATTATTATTGTAATTGAATTCATGATTTGTGCATCTTATTTTAATTTATTTAATAATATTAAATTACATTAAAACTATTAATCACATAAAAGTTGTAATTAATGGAAATTTTTTTTATGGCATGTTAGCCAAATTTGTTATACCACATGATCATATTTGATTATGTATTTTTACACTTGGGATTTAGTTAATTAATTGAAACATAGATTTAATGCATTTTCTGAAGTAATAAATTATGATGTTAGATTTATCTTAATGTTTTTAATATTTATTATGTGTTCTTATACCTTACATATGCGTAGTTTTTCATGTGATGATATTATTCCATGATTTTTTTCATTTATTATTTCGATCCAAAACTTTGGTGGATGTGTGTAAAGGATCATGAAATAATATTTATCTTGTTATATATAATCTTTTTATGTAGATATATATTTTATTAAGGCTATAATAACATGAAATTTTTATAAATTCACTAATAGTTATGGATTTATGTTATTGAACATTAGAGGAGATGAATTATGGTATGATGTGGTGGATTGTATATGGTTACATATATAATAGGAGAATGACATGAGGATGATGTGATCAATTATTATGATACAATACTACCCATGTTATGAGGTGGGGTTATGGAATCAATGTGAACTAAGGATAGATTGAGATACATGAACATGTGTTAGTGGGGTTGGTAGAGATGAATAAAAACCAACATAACTAATGGAGGGTTATGGGATTAAAAGACATGGAAAATAGTGTAATGGTAATGATTTATTTTTTATGATATTTCCCAATTTTGGCTTGATAATCTCTTCTATGTTGCTCTCGATGAGTTCATCCAACTGGCTGATGGCCACATTGTGTTATAGATCCCATGATGTAATAGTTTTCATCTAAGATGAATATATTCCATGAAATAGGAAGTTGAATGGTTTTAATTTTTAATTTTTCCATTGGGTTGACAGTGATACATAACAGATAATAGAAATAAGAATTGATGTTGAGGATTCGATAATGCTACCGTTTATGATTTTTATGATTTTTAGCTTATAGATATGATCTATCATTATTATTTTATATTTTTTATAAGTTTGATGACAATTACATACATGAATAATTACCATATTTTATATTCATCAACATTTAAAAAATAAGTATGCTAAACTATTTAGATGGGCAATCATATAGAGTGTACCAAGGTGATCACCTCAGTATAGATTTATTCTATTTCAGGTTTAAACCATTTTGTCAAAGGATAATATTCAGGTATCAACCCATTAAATTTATATCATTTATTGATTAATAATTTCTTTTGGATTTATTTTCCCGTGGATGAATATTTCCTAAAATGAAATTGGCAAGATACATATAAATATTATGTTAATAATTTATTATATTTTTTTGAGTTCTATTATACAGTTTGTATTTTTATATTCTATTGTAGGTCATTTAATGAGAGTAAATGATATATAGGGGACATGTGGAAGAATATGTGAAATGGATATAGAGTGTGAATATTTTACTTATTTTGAATATTCGTCACAACATGTTATACGAATAAATTCTTTAATGAGAAGAGATGAATGTTTTAGTGATTAATGTCTTCATGGATTACATAAAATGTAATGGGATTATAAAAACACCAATTTTCCTGATATGTGGGTTTTATTGATCAATTTTAGGGTTTTATTTATTCACCCACTACCCAGCCTCCTTCTCATACCTAATCCATTCTTATGATATTTTGGGAAATTATCCCTCTTCTGGGTCACAATATTTATTGATTGATAACTATTTTGTTTAGGGTTCCTTTCTTTTGGTATATAAACTTTTTTATTTGTATTTAGTTACAACTATAATTCGTACTGTGGTTGTGCTAAAACATTTTATCATATAGTGATTTCTATTCATACTTTTATGTTTCATGGCATTCATTGACTTTCTAAGGCCATTCTATTGGTTTTATAAAACTATATTCAATGGTAGATATGATTCTACTATGATATGTTTTGTTTCTCTATTAAATTTATTAAATTTATTAATTTAATATCATTCATGATAAATTCATTTTTTTCATTTATTATATGTGATATATGCTTCTGAAGTATTTCATTCAAATATTAACAATTTAAAAAGAATATTTTCATTGAAAATAGATTTTTTTCATTTGGGTTTTCATTAAATATATGAAGTGAATTATATATGACTTGAATATGTTATATTAAATTGGAAGACAAAATTTTAATTTCATTTTATGATTTCACGTTTATAACTATTGGGGAATCAAAAAAGAGAGGTGTTTTGCATTAGTTTGTTTCTGCAACCACTAGGATGTAACCTTTTGTGATATTGACTAACATGAAACAATATCTATTAGATCTAATGTTATAAATATTTTTTTCCTATTACATAGTTTCCCATAAGATAAATATTTAATTTGAGGTTATTTTTAATAAATAGTTATATATAACATAATTTTTTATCATGTATTTTTCCGTACAAGAGTTTATATGATGTATAATATTATATAATAACATTATAGTTTTTAATGTGTATAAGTTTACCAATTTAGCATATGTTGTATAGATATTATTTCATATTTTATCACATCTACTTGTAATATTTATTTTTTAGAATATAAATTGTTTTAATGAAATTTTTATCAACTAGATTTAAATTATGAAAAATAATTGGGAAAATATTTTGTTAAAAATTCAATAAGAGTTGCATTAGTTATTTTATACGATGTAATGATACTGGTGTGAAATCCTACTAGGCATTGAATTACACCTCACATGTCCCTTTCTGTGTTTTAGATGTTATAATTTATGATTCTATATAAGGTAATGACATAAAATAGTATTTTATATTCTCTCACAGTTCATACCTTTGGTTTAGGTTGGTGTGGAGGTGACTGAATGTTATGTAGGGATTTTACATTCTTTCTACATAAGATTGTTTTTTCGTGGAATGTATCTATTATTGGTATCTCACTGTCTTTCTACATTTTACACTAGTGTTGTGTCTTATCTATCTTTTATTCAAGAATAGTTTTTATACTATCTTACCAATATTATATGATGTGCTGGTTTATCTATTTTTCATGTTGACTAGGTTTAGTTTTTTACAATTTCTTGTCAAATATTACGCAAACAGTAATGTGTGTTAAAATTTTCTATGTTATATTCATTTTATTATTTAGAAATTGGTTTCGTAATTTATAATTCTATTGTCATTTGGAGGAAAAGGACATGGTTAGTATTCTTTCATGATGGAATCTATGTTACAGGGGGTGGTAAAGTATATTTACCTAGTTTAAGAAATTGAGTATGAGGACATTTGAAATAAGTGTATGGGATTTTTATTTAAAATAAAATGTTTACTTTTTATGGTATTTCCTGGTGGATTTAAATTCTCAATAGATTAATACACTAATATTAATACATGATGTTGGACATTGTAATTTTTAATTTTCTCATGACAGATTGGTTTTTAAATTTTTTCACATATTAACTATGAGAAAATATCATCCAAATATGAGAGAGTATGTTGTGATATATTTTCCATTAATAAACCATCTAGTATAACCTGTATATATAGAATCTATTATATACACTATTCTAAATCTGTGTCACATGGGTTTTTTGAACCCTTCTCATGTAGTGGATCATGTATTAGAATTTATAAAGCATTATCATCATATGTTACGTATTGAAAAAGGTCCCCTATAATTCAATGTTTATATTTAGTAGATTGAAAGTATATTACTGTACTTGATGTATTTTGAAAATATTTTGGTGGTTTTTCAATTTATCTGATAATGGTTCTAGGATGAAGGTTGTGGTAATCAATTGTATAAGAAAAGATTAATGTGTAGCTTATATAGTCTTCTTTTAATAAAATATTTTACCAATAGTTTTACCCAATGTCATTACATGTGGAAAATATATGAGAGTTTTTTACCCCATATTAGGATGATCGAACTATTCTAGAGTATACTATCTGTTATGCTGAGTTGCATCATCTGGAATAAAAAAATTACTAATGAGTTATTGAAGGATCAATGGTTATAGTTAGGGATGGGGCATGATATTCAATCAATGTTTATTTTCAGGTTCCATCAAAACATTGTAGAGTTAGTTGAAAATTATGCTTTTGATGAGTCATACAAAGATGGTAATACAAATTTTGGGGGTTAATTAGTTGGTTCAGTGGTTATATTGAGTATATATTATGTCCCTAATTGTTAGTATAACAATTGTTAATTTTTTAGGACAGGTTTTATGGGAACCAACCTAGATGTTGCAGGTAATCTACTACCAGCATGGAAGATGATATCATATGAATAAAAACTATGTGATAATTCCATTACATTACAACTTTGTGGGATACATGTCCATTGTTAGTGTTTTTTGATAAAATATATCATTAGTAATTTGAGGAGGATTTAAATTAACAAATTCTTTTTAGGATCATAAAGATTCTTCAAAGGGTTTTGGGTCTAATATTTTTCCAAAGAGATATGAACATATTTCTATGAATGGATAACTTTATGCATCAGATTATATTATTGAAAAATATGAATTTAGTTCCACTATTACTAGTGGTATGATGTTTATTAAATATTTTATGCAGAAGTCATTGTTTGATATAGGATTATTTCATTATAATATATATATAAATTTTAGTTTATGTGTTGGAATTTCATTCAAAAATAATTTGATTATTTTAGGATCTTATAAGTCATTTTGTAAAATGTCTGAACATGGTTTCATATATCCCTGATATTAGATGATGTTAACTGACATATAGTTTTCATAGGAATTTTCAGTGCTTTATATTGAAATCCTCGCAATGATTATTGTATTGAATTGGATGATTAGTGTTAATTCCTAGATAGTATGGTTCCACCATCGAGTTCAGTTTAAATCAACTGATGGGGTCGTTCATGTTTTCTAAGGTGGGTTGAACTCATGATTTAGTAGGAATGGGAATCTTTTTATTTATTAAGGGGAAATCTAATTGCATAATTTATGGTGTTTTAATGATTTAGTTGACTCTTTTGTCTAGTTAAAATTAATGTAGTGGTGATTGGGTGTAATCCACGGCTTTTCAAATAATATTTTTGGGTTACCACTCCAGATAGTGTTTATGTATACCATTGAACATCATTATAATACAATGAACTTTTCTATTAAATTTTATTATATGGAGCCTTTTTGTTGGTGTAATATAACATATATATTGAAGGAGTAGACGAAAAATTGTTTTTTCCATACCGGTGACACCATTTGGGATTCACATGTCTAATTTTTTACGAATATATGTGGGAGGCTCAAAATTTGTTTTGCAATTCCAATGTTAAATAACGTTTCAATTAATAAAAAATATAATTTCCTTTTCTTGATCATCTCATTCATCCTATTAAAAGGAATAATAATATTTTATATATTTACTTTATGTATGGTTACAATTAGTTTAGTGTCCACGAAGTGGATATACTGAAACCAACATCTTGGAGTTGAAAAATGAATTTTGAATTTATAGTTATACCATTCAGTCACACTAAATATTTTGTGGTGTTTATTCTTTTGATTAACCAAATATTTAATTTTTTCTTGTAATATATTATTATTATGTTGTTTGGTAATTTTTTCATCTACTACATGTCATAGGAGGAGAATATATAGCATTTAGATATCATTATTTTAAATTTTAGGGAAAATAATTTATCTGGTAAGCCACCACTAAGTGTTTTTTTGGATCTAGGAAGATATTATTCAGTGAAATTTCATATCATAGAGGGTCATATCAATACATACTAAAATTTCTTGGATGGTACGTCTAGGTAGAACTAGAAAAAAGTGTTTGATATCCAAATATTATTGTGTTTTTATTGTTATTATATGTTATTAATTTATAACTTATCCATGATTTCATCTTTTATTGACTAATTAACATTTAAAGGTGTAAATTTTTAATGGAATAAATTATTTCATTTATCATTTAAATAGAGGTATTTGAGGTTGAATTTAACATGATTTTTTACCCTTTCTTATCTAGGATATATATTTTTTATTTTTTTATGCTTCTAATATGGTTTTGGGATGTGTTTTTATATGGGTAATAGGTTGTGGCATGAACCAATCTATAGTTAATCCCATGAGAGATTTACTACACTAACCATGATCATGAGTTGGTTTTGGTTATTCATGAACTAAAAAATGTCATCCCTATCTCTTCACGAAGTGTTTTATATTATATTTTTTTCTTGATGTTCATGAATAATATTATACATATAGGGAACTAAATTTTATAAAGGGACACTAGGTAGAGTATCATATTATATTTGTTATTCATTTCACATATAACTCTTGAAAAGGTAGTTTAGGAGCTAATATGTTGAGATGATCATTACTGACCTAATCCACAACAGAATCAGTTTAGTTGTGGTCTCCAATATGATTTTTGACGAGATGAACAAGGATGTGGAAGAGGTTTATAGATAGGTTCATTTAGATTCACTGAATATAACTCTTATTTTGATGATAATGTTTTGATTCTATAGTTAGTAGACATTAAGTTAACATGTTTTAGTGGGATCCATTATGGTTGGAATACCTAAGGTGAGTTGTATCCATCCTGATGTAGTTCGTTATTATTCTATTTTAGTTTGGTTGTGCCATTTTCCAAGAGTAAACAGTTTTTGGATAGTGGACACAATTATTGTTGGTTATTTAACCTATGTACTACCATGATGTATCAGGATCTGTGATTTTGGTAGATGTGGTAGGGGATTGGAAAATCAATTAAATATTTTGTATCCCAGTTCCTTAATTGTTAGAGAATTAAGATGGAACACTAAAGGACTTCTGGTTTGTTTCATCTCATACCCACTTTTGTATGGATGGGGGATGTGATTTACATTTTCATAATTATATTATTTCCATAGACACCTTATATGATTGATGATATTTGATTTTTCATTGACCAACCCCATGAAATTACGACATTTTTTACTTATCATGAATTCTAAAAATGTTGAATATAATAGGGAATTTAATTCATGGAATATTGGGATACATCACAATCATCCCTCTTTAGTATATTTTTAGATGTAATTGAGGTTCCTGCCTATGATCTAGAACGGTTTTTTGGTGGTGATGGTTTTCAGAATTAAATTGATGTTGGATGAGCCTTTGTAGATATATAGATAGAAAATTAGGACACCACAAGTTCTAGTGGATATGAAATAGGTTTTTACTTTATTTCATATGATATTGGGAAATAAATTTTTATTTGGATAAATTTTATTATAATATTTATTTCATTTGTTGATAAATATGAAACCAATAGAGGATTAACATTTGAAATAATGTTTATCTCTATTTCTATTAGATGTGTTAAGAGTGTAGACCTTGGTTGGTCCAAGAATATAGAAGATATAAAGGATACGATGTAGACGATCTGACGGATTTTGATCATACAATAGGGAAAAATAAATCTTATGTGGATCACCATCTTCTGCTACTATAGTTTTAGATTCATAATCGGTTTTTTCTCAGAGTTTCACACCACTTGTGACATCATTTTTTGTCTATGTATGGTAAGTGTAAAATGATCAGTCAGGTAACCTTTCAGATCATTGGATTACATCGTATGGTGCCCAATTAGTTTCAATATTATTCTTTATAGAAACCTATACATGAAATTTTCATCTTTTCCTCTTAATTAGGCCTATACCGGATCACCCCTACATGATTAGACAATTGGATTTTGATCATGAGACCGACACCACTTTGGTTAAACATCTCGATTAAGATATTGATCAATAGGATACTGTGATACATGGTAAAATGGTCTCTTTATTAAGGATTTTATTGTTGTACATATTGTACACTATTGACATTTTGCAATGAGAGTCATTGATGAGGTAAAAATGAAACTCATTTTTTTCAGATCTGTGGTCATGTGGGGATTTCAGGGAATGAAATATTTAATGGTCTGGATATTGTAACTAAATGTTACATTTATGTCATGAATTTATTTTCCTCTTTATTTAATTTTTTTTTCATTTGATGAATAATAAAAACATAAATTTTGAGGAAAAATATAAATATGAATTCACAGAAATTTTATGGGATTTATCATCTAAACCTATCTTTTTGTTGTTCATTAGGCTATTACATTTTATTTAATGGGATTTCATGTCCTGATAACACTATCAGAAAGAATATGTGAATTGAATACAATACAATATGAGATTAATAATAATATAATGGGTTTATTATAGCCTTTTTATGAAGAAGGGTTCTCTTCTTATTTGATTTTGATGGATTTTATCCCATTCTAGTAACTTTTTCACTACAATTGATTGTTTTTATGGTTGGGTTGATTTTTTCTAGGTATGTAATATTTCCTTATTTACCAATACTTTGGTTATAGTTGTGGTTTTTTTATTATTATATTATGTTTTGTTATAACACAGTGTTTTCTATCATTTATTTTTAGTATCTTACACTTCTTTATATTTTTATCTATGTTATCTTTGTTTTTGGTAACTTTTAATGAAGGAGCATACATTTGTACCGTGTCTAAGTAGGTGTATCTACATAATAGAATATTTTTTTACTTTCATATTATTCTTCATAATTTCATTAGTTTTTTTCATTTATTAGAGTTGATATGTTGTATTATCAGATATATTGGAAAACATACTTTTTTTAAAAAAGGGTTTTTTCTTCAAAAATTATTTTCTTGATTTGATAAATTGTTTTCAAACTCTAATGTAAGTCATCATGTATTTCAAAACGTTTTATATTATTATGATAATGGTATTTAAATGTATTTGGAATATTTCACATTTAGAACCATTGGAGAATTTTTTAAAGAGTCACCAATAGCCTTAGTCTACGTATAGATCCCCAAGGTGGTAACTATTTGTAATGTCGACTAGAAAGACTCAATATCAGTTTGATATAACACTATTCATATTTAGGTATGTTTTTGGTAGTAAAAAGTGTCCCATAGGATAGATCCCAAATGATAGGTTCTTTTCCATTAATGGTTTTTTATTGAATGATTATATAATGGATTGTAGATCATAAGTTTTTATATGTGGTTGTATCAGATAAGATCACTTAATATTTTTTTCAAGGTTATTTGTTGTCATAATTACATCTTGATATGTTGGTATTAATTCTTTTTTTTTCACATATATATTTCATACTTCTTATTTTAAAATAAGAAATTATTTTATGAAAAATAAATTGAAAATGAAATAAATATATATTACATTTATGGAATGTTTTGTAGAACTGTTGTATTTTAAATGAAATAATATTTTTATTCTAAATATTAATCATTGTATAGAAATAGTAGTGGTACCCTAAAGGCGTTTTTCACAGATACTACATATTATTTGGAGAATTTGAATATGTTGTATTATAGGATTCAATTAATGGGAAGAATATATTATATCATTTTGGAATATATTGTTGCGACATCATTCAGTTTAGGATGGGTTGTAGGTGACTCTTGTTCATGTGAGGATTTTTAGTAATTTACAGTTTAGAATATTTTGGCTCGAACTGTGTTTCATTGTGGAATCATAAATTATTTAAATATATTTTACTTTTTTGTATTTTTTGTGTTAATTTGTGTATTATATTATCTTGTTTTTCAAATATTATCTAACAATTTAGTTCATATTTCTTGTCAATTTATTCTAGGTTTGATTGTAATAATTTTGGTAGTAGGAGTGTAACATATATAATATTCCTTGAATTATCATGGATGTATTTTATTTTTACTTGTATTATATTTTTTGATTGATAATTGTTACACCTCAATATTAAATATTGTATACCTGGTGGTTATTTAAATTATCAATATTATTATTTATAAAGGAAATTCAAGACATTTTAGTGTTTTTATATATCCTTGGATCTAGTCCCAAACCTATATCCTACTAACGGATGGAATCGAGGGTCACTATTTCACATCATTTTTTTTTCAACCCATGAAGGCTATCAAAAGAGTGGTTGGTTCTATAAATATTTTTATTAATGTTCTTTGATAATATATAATGTTAATACTGATGTTAAGAACAAGTGATGAATGATTACAAATGATTGGGAAACTTATAAAATTGATACAAACATGTTACATGGTCAAATGATACAAGCTAGGTCACAATTATTTATATGACCCTTGTAATGTGATGATATTAATTTGATAACATACAAAATTTTATAAATGAGAGTGAAATATTTATTGTGTAAGAATTGTTAATAGGTCCAAACATCATAAAAAACTACTATATAATATTTAATATCTGTATACAACATATGGTTATGTGAATATTTATATATTATGATGGAATTCATGACATTATATAAGAAATAAATGGATTTTATTTCAATAAAGGGAAAATATAAATTGAAATTTTTCGGAATATTGTATTTAATTGATGACCTTGTTGAAATAAAAAAAATTATTCCCATTCTTGTTATAACATATATTTTTATTATGAACATTTCTTATATTGAACTGGATGTTATGGTAATTTGTTTATATAATTCATATAAAATATTTCAATTAATTAATAGGATGTTATTGTTATGCTCTAGTCAATTTTTTATGTCATTCTTATTTCATTTTTCAGGTAAAAAAATTACGTATCAATAGACTATACTCATGTGTACTATGGATATGATTCACAATATTTACAAGATGAAAAATATTTTCTTCCATGTATTATCGACTTTCAATGATATATTATATTCACAAGAATGAAATTTATTTTTTGGAAAAATAGTAATAATTTTTAAACTAATAAATTAATTATATGTATTCAATTTATATAAACCATCAAAATTTTGAATCTTATATTACATAGATCTCATTTCATCTTTCTAAGAGTAGTTGAAATTTTGTAGAATTACTAATTAAGGTGATAAGAGTTGAATCATGCTGCATATGAAAATAATAGAGTTTGGTTATATATGAGAATCTATAAAGGGGAGAATATATGAATTTTTAATTGAGAAACATGTCCATGTTTGGGAATATTGTTTCATCATTATGGGATACAACCATATAATATATTAGCATGCTAAATGGTTTAAAAATAATTGAATATATTATTGCATGATAAAATTTTATTTCCATTTGTTGTTAATTTTTTGGAAATTTTGTGAATCTACGGTAGAAATATGTCTGTTTTAGTTATAAAAATAATGTGAAAAAATAACATGTGTTTGTTTTATCATCATATATTATTCTATTAATATTTTATAAAATAATTAATTGAATCATGAATCATTATTAATATATCTTGAATGAATGTTTTGTTAACAATATATTTTAATTTACCATGGGAAGTGTTATGTTTGATAAAATGGTTTTAAATCGGAAATAATTTATTATATTTATTATTTTTTCATGAGAAATATCGAAAAAAATTAATCATGTTGACTGATATTCATTATTCTTGTGTATTATAATATTAAAAAGTATTTTTTTGACTAATATAAACATAATTCATAAGAAAAATTATTTATTTATTTTGATATTAATTGGTAACCATTCCTAAAGTTGATATTAATTTTCATCTTACTATGACACATCGATTATTTTATTTATGATCAATGAATATGTATATTATGTTATATTCTAAAAAACAATTATGTTATTTATTGTTCATTTTTCAACTATTTCTGTAAAACCATATACCCTTTATTATGAAGTATAATAATTGTCCTGTAGTTTAAAAAAATATTCATGACTATTTTTTCTAGGAATGACAAGAATTAAATATTATGTTAAAATTAGTGAAATTATATTTTGTGATGTGAAATTTATATTTATATTTAATTATAATATCATTTCATTAATGTTAGAAAATATTTATGAACTAATTTCTTTAGTAATGGATATCATGATGGTAGAGGAAAGGGCATGTATATTTTTTAATTAAAGAGAATCTAGTTACCTTCAAAATATTAAGTTTAAATTATGTACACCATGTATTATTTGATGTACTGTGACATTAACAATTTTTTCCTTCATCATTACATTATGTTACAATCTTTTCAATTTATAGAATGATGATATAAATGATGATGACATGAAAATTTTAATTATTTTTTTGTATAATTTTTTTATTTAAATTCACGCACTTATTACGTGCTAAAAACAAACATTATTGATTATAAAATGATGTATAAAATAATTCCTAAGAATAAGATATTATATAATGAATCAAAATCCACAGACCCTTGATTTTTTATAAAATAGAATCTTTTAGATTATTAGGATGATGCTTTTTACTATTTTAATATTTTTACATAATGTGATTATGTGTTTTAGTAATATTGTGTAGATTGAATCATAATACTCTAGTAAATGGTCTTACACCTAATGCTGGTAATAAAATAATTATTTGGTAAAATATCGAACTATTGAAGATGAAAACACTATTTATACTTTATTGATTATAAATAAGTTATTTCTTATATTTATATATAGATGTTGTTGATTGTTTTTTTTTTGATTTTTTGTTCTAATCTTTCTAGTGTTATTATATCATGTCATCAATTATTCTGAATGCCTTATTTCTCAAATACCTAATCTCATCCAAACATAGTCTATGTGGCATCACTGATATGCATGGGTTGGATATAATCCAATGAAATAATAAAATAATTATTATTAAATTATTTATTTCTATTTAATTGAGGATGATTAATGATAGAACATGGCATGGCATTTATCTGAATAGATAACAAATGATAATTGAACATGTAATACGTCGTTCAAAAAAGAAAATCATTAAAGACAACAAATCTGTCGAGATAAAATCATAGTGATACTATATAATAATAAGATCAAATATCAACTATTTACCTCCATCGCTCTAGAATCAATGGATCAATAACATCCACCACCTAAATTATATGCATTTCCTTTTCTAGAACATGAAATATGATAATTTACGAATGCAATAATGAAAAGTTAGAGTCTGAGATACTATATCCAGTAGAGTATCATCTAGTTATCAATGAGACATTACATAAAATATAATCCAATTAGGATTTCAATATAAATAGAAATAGGTATTTGTAAGTAATTAATATACATTTAACAAATCCTATATTCAATTCATGTGATTAAATATTTTGAAAAAATTAATTTGATGAAAATTTAAATTAAATAATAAAATGAAATATTTAGACTAAATAAAATAATCCACAATCAGTAATATGTGTAATCAAGTATAAAATGTACCATAGTAATATAACATAAGATTCATTAGTTATATTCCATCTAATAAAAACATTAATCTATCATAAATAATGGCTAATTGTTTTTTCATACATCTAAAGGATAATGATAATGAGACAAATTAGTAAATTAATCATCAATAAAAATAATTTACAACTCATATTAGTTATATTAATCATCATGAATTAATTGTTTACTATTATGTGTCCTAGATTTATTGTCTAACTCACCCACTAACTAATAAGGATAAAATTTCATTTAGTGAGCTAATATAAAAATCATGGGAAAATAAATCATTTCAAATATGATAGCCATTCATATTTTAATTACCAAATTTTTTTCCAAAATTAATTTTTAATATAAAAATAAAATATTTCGTTTTCATCAAATTCTTTCATTTAAACTCACAATTATTTTGGGGAATATTTTATAAAAAAATTTAAAACCATTCCATCAAAAAAAATTAATTTCAAGATATAAAATCTCTAAATAAACCATCAATTTCAAGGACATGGATAATGTGGTGATTTCAAAATTAACTTAACCTAATTAAATAAAAAATCCGAATAATTTATTATAAAAAAAATTAATCACACCTCAATTTAATTATTCTATATTGCATTTCAATTATATAGTATGTCATATATACCACCTTAGATTAATATAATGATCAAATCAGAAATAAATTTTAAACAGGATCCTCCAACGATGATTGAAAGTATCAGAGATCATGAAATCAATTCATAAATCACATTCTTTAATAATTAAAATTAGAACCATCAATAACATGAAGATCAGTATATCTCTATGGAGGATAAAAATTTTGATTGGAGAACCCAAATATATGACTTACACATACATGGAAGAGATTGAATGTAATCCCTATATGATCAATTCAAACTGAGAATACTTTAGAGGAGTCAATTTCACCTATTGAGATCATTCATGTAAGATTAAATTTTAAAATGGATATTATAAGGTTATTATGGATTAAAATTGTATTACCTGGATTTAAATGTAAATTTTTTTGTGGTTATAATCAAGTGTTCATAGTTTACTACATGGGAGGCATGGTTAGTAGTATCCTTGGACCCTAAAAGTGAACTACAATAGAATTATTTATTTGGATTATCATTTTTATACATGATTAATCCAACCATGTTCCATCCCTACAAATCCCCCATGGTGAGCCATTACTGGAATGAAGTGGTGTATTTTCGATTTGGACAAAACATGCACCAACTATGGACCACACCACAAAACCTACCTAGAGTGAGCATTTGTTTCTTGGAAAAACTCTATAGTTTCACAAACTATGCTACATAAATGAATAATCCCACAAGACACTAAAATTTCTCAAACACGATAGAAAATATTTAGAGAGAATACTTAACCAATTAATTTGCATATCAATGAGAAATAATTACATGAATATTGGTAAAAATAAGTTACATGATCCCCCAATAAAAAATTATATCCATTCAAATACTATAAAAAGGGAAATATAAAAGGGATTATTAAACTATTATCCATTCAGTTATTCATGCACCGATATACCATGTGAATCAGTAAGATGCTTCCAATATACACACACCAATGTTGGATGATCAGTCATTAATGAATCAGGTTCATCACCAAGGTCATCAACATTAAATACATGATAAGGCTATATAATATTCTCATAATTAAAAGAATCATTAATCATGTTTTCAATCAAAATTGACTATATTGGAAGTAAAAAACTGTAAGACACCTTCCCAACCCACATAACAATCTCAAATGGACCCACAAACATTGGCCTAATATTTTCATTTTCCCAAGTAGTTGGTGAACCATCCCTGGTTGAACTCTTAGTAACACCTATTAATCAACTTAAAAATCCAATAATATTATACATTTATTATATTAATATTTATAATGGTCCTGTTTCATCACTATTATTTATTGAATAAACTGAATATTCATTATATCCTTATGTATAAATCTCAGAAAAACCAATGATTTATCCCAAATCTATGATCAAAACTATCCTTATTTAGATATTAGGACATAAAAGGCATCAATAATAATCAATCCTTTTTTATACATATTACTATTATTGCTGGAAAACATAAAATTTAAAATATAGTCATCAAATGTTCCACCAAATTCATTAATTCAATATTTTAGCATGTTCTGAAGGATCTATATAGATCATTATCTATTGTTATCCATCATCCAGTGATATTTTGTGAAACAATATACCTAAAATCTCGTGGAATTCGTGATAAACATCTAGAGGTGATATGAAAAATAGGGACCCTAATTATTTATATTGGAAGATAGAATTCCATGAATATTTTAAACCACATTCACATTGATATTTTCCAAATAATCAACCTTGGTTGTAACGTCAATGACTAAGAAGATAGTTGATTTGGTCATATTATCGTTTAGAAACCATATCCATATTTAACTTGGATTTTTATTTAAAATCCCAACCATAAATTCCATTGAAATATTTTTTGACATCCTATTCAATAGAGGTATTGGTTGAAGAGATCTAGAAGGTCATCAGTTAACATATTTGACAAGTTGTAATGTATAACAAAAATACTAAAATTAAGTGCTGTATTCTATCATACATTCAAACCCGAATCATTATCTTTTATCAAAGACCATTTTTTCTTATTGGGGGCACACAAAATGTTAAAAATTATATAAATCATCTATTACAACAATTATCTTAGGAAAAGTCACTATTGTCCTTTCCTAGTAACATAGGATTATTTTTGAAGAGAACAAAATCTCACCAATGGTCTCCCCATTGTAATGAGAGTCTCAAATATCCAAACATTCAAAATAAACTTGTTTATACTAATGAATCATATTTTTAAATGTAGATGTAAATTGAATGATTTAAAAAAAACCATTATTTCATCCTCCAAATCAATAGAATTAAACATTCCAAATAAAGTTGACGTATTCCACTCTCTTGATGATTCATTCATGGAATGTGATGAATGTTTTCAAGATAATACATCAGTAATGAAATTTACATTACATGGGGTGAATCCAATGTATATATTAAATAGAATTACACATCAATAAATAGAATACGTCAAAGGTTAATATTTTATAGATAATATATATCTAAATCCTTTATAAGTTAATAAAATATAGACCGATCCCGGAAACGGTAATTCTAGAAAGTCGTCAATGCATAAATCATGATGATTATTTCATGATCAATTATTGGGTAGCTATTATCATATGGCATTTGTTTTCTGGGAAAATATTTTCTCTTGAGCCGACCCTACATAAGGAAAAAGGACCATACTCAAATCGGATGCATCATAATTTACTACATATCCATTACTAGCCTAATGAAGTCTAAATTTAACGCATTAGTCAAAATATATTTCATAAAATAAAATAGTACACTAAAATTTCATATCCAATATTAATATTAATACATTCTATGTGATTGAAATAATTCTATAATAGAACTCTGAGAATTACATAATGAACATACTATAATGAAATACCATTCCCATGAAATTTAGTATTCAAAAACAATACATGATTTCTCCAATGTCAAAAATCATTAAAATTTTTATTAAAATTAGAAATATCACATTTTGAGAGAACATATCCTAATAATTTCACTTCTTGAATAAAAAAATTTCATTTTGAGTACTACAAAAAAATGCCAATAATGCCTCAATATTTTTAGAACTACTAAATTATTTCAAACATGACCCTTTTTGTTTTGGAGCAAGAAAAAATTCCAACTATAATGATAACTTCATAGAATTTTAGACTCTCATGGAATAACTTTTTTATCTATTCTTTTAACAATAAATGAGTGTTGGTGAAACTATATGGAATAATGGGTACTCATAGTGGCCATAACTACTCCTTAACGAGGTATTTTAGATGTTATATTATTTAATTCTAAAATTTTGTTAAACATATAAGATATCAATCATCGTTAACAACATCACCACATTCAAATGATAAAAAATCATCAATCTATATAAATAGATATTTATTCATTTTAGTAACTACATTGATAATTATGTAACCTAAAATTTAAATAATTTTCCTTCAATCAATACTGGAAACATTAATATCCAACACCATTGGAATAACATGAATATGAATATCAGAATATTCTCCAGATTATCATTTAATTGAGATTTAAACTCTTTAATCAACATTGAATTCATATGGAAAAAAGGAATAGATAACATATTAGTATAATGTAATAGAGAAATTGAGATCAAAACTTCTATTTAAATTGTAAATATAGAAATATTTAATAGAAAACCATTAGTAAACTGAATAAAACATTCCTTGAGAACAGCTCATTATGATTCTCCAAAATATTTAAAATAATAATCTAATATTAACCATTAAAAATATAGATAATAATTCTTATATCTACATGACATTATTACCCAATAACCTAGAGAAATGTTGAACACCCAACTCAAGGTAGATTATATGAGACATCCGAATGATAATATTATATTTGGGACCAATTAGAAATTATCCAATACAACTAGAAAATTAAATAAGGAGGTTTTATCTTGAATACCAAATTTTTTTAGTTATAATTAATATCCAATTTATAGAATACATAAATAAATAAAATGAGAAACCTATTTCCCTTCATTACAAGGGGTGTAGTAATATCCAAAACATATGTTAAAATATTTATATTATGGTTTGTCAGGATAATAATTGGATTTGATATGATTTTTTTAGATTAAAAAATAAAAAATATAAAATTTTTCAAAGGGGAATCCTTAATGATTTTCCCCAAATAGTAACGGCACCCACTTTATCCTACATGAGAATTAAATATAATCAGTTCTTCAGTGAAATCCACTATTGAATTCCCAACCATACCATAATAATATTATGCATGTGGGAAAATAACATCAACACAAGGAGGTCTTGATGAATATTGATAGAGACATTAAAAATGAGACTATTCAATTTTTATCATTACTTTAATGGGACCTATATAACTACCACATGTAGAAAAGGGTACACCTATTAATCAAGACGTACAATCTAAATGAACCTCATCCATAAAAACACTATAAAACATTAATATAGGGCATAATATTTTGTGTAGTTAATTAAGAAGAAATATTTGATTTATAACCCATAGAAAACAAACATTCCTATAGATTCTCATTTATCACTGCCTAATTTTAGAATTAAACTAGCTAAGAAAAACAGATCGCACATTGTTTTACATTATTATCACTATATGTATTGATAATAAACTTTATGGATTTTACAGATACAATTAAAATAAATATAATTGATCTATTAAATGATCTATAAATTCCATTATATCCGATTCTATTCATTTCATGGTATTAAAAATATAATTACACAACCTCCGGATAGGTGCTTCATTTTTTCCTTTATCACAATTTACATAAATATAATGAGGTTTTTTCATGAAGTTAAAAAGATGATCTATTATTTTAAAACACCACTCATCCATTTATATATAAATTGACCATTGATAAATATGTATATTTTTTATGATAAACTCTTGAAAATAATTATGAGATTCAACCAATCAAGGATCAATAGTTTAATACTACTAGATAATGAGTGTAGAAAACATTACGAGATAGTAGAAAACATGCACCATTATCTGAAATTATTATGGTCAATTGGAGGATCTTCCTTAAATGGTTCAACAACATTATCCCCCAAAAGGCCTATTAAATCATCTTCTCAATGGAATGATGAGACAAAAAATCAATAGGTTATACTGAAAAATTTGAAATGATTTCCATATTAACCAATCCATTAGGAGTAATAAGGATTACAATGCACATAGAACACCAAGGAGAAAGTAGAATCAAATTAAGGATTCTACAAATATAATTTTTACAGACACCCAGGGTGACATAAGGCTTTTTACTATGAGATATGGAATAGAAATTCTATGTATGTACCTCATACAACCCATAAATCTCACCTCATGTTTACCGGGAAAAACCAGTCACAAAATGAAATTATTGAAAGAAACAAAAACATGGAAAAATGATAAAAAATTTCATTATCTTTCATAAATACACTATTACCATGAGACACAATACTACCATAAAATAACTAGAAAATAAAAATAAAAATTGAATGTATGGTAATTAACTCATTTAATTAAAAAAATATTAATGATAGAATATTTTTTTACAAAGAATACAATAAAATAAATGATTCTAGTTGGTATGTCAAAAATAATCAAGAAGAATGTGTAACACCCCAAGCATCCATGGTACGTTTCACATTGAATAATGTAATAGCTTGCATTGTATGCGATATTGAGATTCTAACACACTACGACCAATCAAACTAGCCATTATGAATAGTAATACAGACTTGTTGAAATTTTATAAATTTTATCATTGAAAATGGACTTTATTTTTGTATTAGTAATATCAAAATTAGCGTACTGGAAATTTTTGTTATTTTTATGAAATCATTCAATTTTTTATGAATAGTGAAAATACAATATTATAATTTAAAACAACTTTTTTAATAGAAATAATTTATATTGAAAAATTTTACATATCAATAGGTTTTAAGTATCATTAGATTTCATTTTCATAGTTTAATATAATTTAAGTCATTGGATGTAATCTCACGAATAAACTGGACATAAAAATGTGTCAAACTTTTGATAGTTATTATTTCTTAAAAACACGTTTTTCATTTTGATAGTGAGAATTAATTTTAAATTAATTTCTGCCACTTTGGAGTTTTTAATTTAGAAAAATGGATTAAATATTTAGAATCAGGAGTTCAAAATTGTTTAAATATGTATCTTTTATTTTTAGTCATTTTGAATAATTACATCAATAAATTTTTTATTTACCATGGTTAATGGGAAAATCCAGATAAATAAGGGTAAAAAAATTATATTATAATAATATTAAAATACCGTTACATGTGTCATAAACCTATTGGATGATAAATTTCTGACCATTGGCATCCATTGGTCGATTTTGGGACACCATGGAGCCACTTGTATGTGATAATGACACTTTATATTAATTAATTTAATGTAAAGACAAAAACAACAAAAGAAAGGATCTTTTAGTAAAAAATGATTATATGAGATTATATAATTGATCTATATAGATATAAATATTCATTATAAATATAAAAATATTTCCTACCTCATTATATTTTATTTATGATTTTTCAACATAAACTAAATATATTTATTTATTAAACAATGATGATACAATATTTTGCTAATTAGTGAAAGAATCAAATAAATGGTATTATAGATGTTAAAATAAATATAATTTGAATGTTTTGATGTCATCCACAAATTTTATAGGAAAACAAGACTTGTTAGTAATGATTAAAATAATTTTTTAAGGAGTAATGTTTTTAGAAAATTAACAAAAAAATAGAAAATATTGTCAAAATTGACATAAAAAAATTGTTAAAACAAATATTATATTATTAATTGATATTATATTCCTAAAAATATAAGCTTCATGTAAATGTCTTAAATAATACTATATATGTCATTAATGAACCACTTGAGGTTCTCATGGAAGTTTATAGTAAGGTTATTAACTATATAACATAAAAATACAAAGAGTAATGGTAAATGTCAAACTAATTAATTAAGAGTTAAATATAAAAGATAAAGTTAATATAGTGACCCAAACCGGTCTAAAACCTATTGGTTGAGTGGTTTTCAACCCATCTCCACCATAGATTTTAAATAATTCATTTTGGAACATTAAAAACCAGAAATGTTTTATTATAAAATAATATTCCAATCTTTTTCTAAGGCTCCCCCAACCCCTTTGATAAAAGGGAACATCACCTTCCCTCTAATTCACCACTTTAATGCCATTTGGCACGGCCAAAACCTTACCAAATATCTTCTCCACTATCCTACCTTCATTATATTGGTCTTACTTTAGTCAGTAAGACAACCTATAGAGACCTTTTGATCAAATCAAAAGAAAGAACACGAAGAAGAGGTAAATATTTCATCACCTCTTTCTAGTTCATTTCTTCTTCCACTTTCTCTTCATTTTTTGTTTCCATTATAATATAATAACTCCAGTATATTATATATAATGTGGTGTTATTATAAATATATTACAACCATATTCATTATTCTATCCATCCTTTGAATGAAATGTCACCATACGTGAGTAAGTTCGACTTACCGTCTCCACGTCGTGGTGTAATTGTTATTCAATAAATAATTATTTGGATGGTCATAATAATGATATTTAATTGATTTAAATTATAAATATAACATGATAATGAATCTTCATATTTAATATAACATCCAATTTTTTTTTTATTTTTATATCAAAATAATGATATTGTCGCTCGTGCGTACGTACAGATTACCGTCTCGACAAACACAATGAGATTCATTCCCCATCAAATCCATTCAAGACTAATATTCATTTGACGATTAAAAATAATTTTTAAAGACATAATATCATTATAAATATTAATAAGGTACATCTTATCCATAAAAAACAATACTAACATAACGAAGCATATAAAGGAAAAAGAATCAGTTAACACCTGAAACGACGATAATACTATGATATTATTAATAGTTCAATGTTAAAAGATCATATATGATATCATATTATTATATATAATCCTTGTATAATTTTATAACAATTATTTCACAATTATACATGAGGTTAACCTACCTTGGACCAATGAAAAGTACAAGGTAGGGGTTAATTCTACAATCTCATTATTATCCGAGGTTGTTTTTATGTAAGTATCCACTGGGACCTCTTTATCATCAATATACAGGTTTCTTAAAAATGTGTTTCAATATATTTTTTTACTAGAAACTGTGGTAAATTAATTTATACCCTTATTAGACATTTTATTCTTTGAAAGGAATCTTTCTGACATTTTCCAAACAAGGTACATTATGACATTTTCGACAAAATTAAAGTAAGAATGTTTTTTTAATTCATACGGAGGGTTCATCTATTTTCCGCGTTTATAAAATCATCGAAGCTTCCCTTAAAATCTTATAAAAATATTTTCAGAATAAATATTTTCTTTATAATTACGTGACTCTTAAATGATTTCAAAATAGAAGGATATATTTCTCTAAAAAGGGTTTTGATTTTGTCTATGTCAACATCCAATGATGGATTTTATGTTTATTTGAAGTTGATTTATTATGATAAAAAACGTCTATATTGTATTTAAGGTTTTTGATATGATTGAATGTGAATGTGATATTTTTATACCATTCATGGTTTATAGTTAATGTATTGAAATTTCATATTCTATTTTTAATATAAATGTTTATGTTATATTTCAAACTTTTCATATGAGAAATGTATTGGACTTAGTAAGTGACGGATGGAGCCCGCTATAGATCCATGATTAATCGGTAGGTTTAATGAGACAACTAGAAGTGGTATTGGCTGAGGCCTTTCCCAATATGATATATGGTTTTGGCAGAGGCCTTAATCATTTTTAGACTTATTGGCTGAGGCCTTGACAAAATGTTTCGGAAAGTCTGGCATTATACATTCCCTCATTATGGAAATAATATTGATGGTACATGTGGTCATTCGACTAGTAGAATACCCATGATTATGGCTTATTATAGAATTATTTATTCACCTCATGTTCCTGCCAAAAATGTATTCATGTTTATTATTGGCAAAGGTATATGTTTTCAATTATTCACCATGATTAATATTTATGTTATCTTCCGCTATTTTTCATACCCTTACTGAAAATTTGAGCCCACCCCTTTCTTATGTTTCATTTTTCCAGGATAAGATGATGTTAATTATGAGTGACTTATAGGCTAAAACTAGGAGGCTTAGATGTATCTAATGGAATAAATTAGTGTTGTATTTCTTTTCATGTTCTAAAGTTGAACATATGTATGAACCTTGTTTCCAATAATACTAAAATGATTGGTCTTATGAAACATGATTTCCTTTTGATCATGACAATGTTATGTAATAATGCACCGGCTCCTATATTATGGGGTCGAGGCGTTACAATTTGTATCAGAGGATGTTGAGTACAAACCTTGGAAACTAGATTTATATAAACTCTTATTAGAGAACATAGCCCTAAAAAAGGCAATGACGATTAGTATAGAAGAACTTTCTAGAATTTTGGTACTGTAGATATTTTTTCAGTTTTCAATTCTATAAATCCATGTCTGGATATGATCAGGTGGAGGAAACTCTGGTACAGATGTACCTAGGTGTAAAACATGAAAACACTACTTTGTCCTAGACTCGAATGGGATCTGGGGAATGACATCGAGCCTTGCCGCACTCTTGGTTATGACACTCCCGAGGGATATTCTTAGGATAATTTACATCTTTTTAAAACTCGATTTGAAGGATTTTAATATAAGATGAGTATAAATGACATTGGTTAATCCAAAGTTGTTTTAGATTGAAAATATAGTGTCATGATATTCTCTAAATGATTTCATGATGATTGATTGTCACTCAATCCTATCCAGTTTTAGTCAATGGATGGATTCCAAGGAAGTCATAACAACATTGATCATGATGTACAAGGTGGTAATGGTGGGGAAAATGAGCAACAAAATTGAATGTAGATAGGAATAAATGATATTGTGTTCATGATAAATCAGTTTTCCAAAAATACAATCAACAACATATATATTAACAAACTCCCGGACTAAACAAAGAATATAAAGGCGAAGAATGATAAGTGCTCTAGAAGTGGAGACCATGGAGAAATAAAACCTCAATTTCCATCATTCCGGAAATGTGGAAGGAGACGCCCCAGAAAGTGTCCCAATAAAATAATGAAATTCTTTATGTGTAGGAATGAAGGACATAATGTAAAAAATTACAGAGGGAAAATGAAAAGTAGTATGGAAGAAAATAAAAATGGTCCCAAGAATCCATTTACAGTCATTTGTTGTAAATTTAGGGGACCATGCTGTTACCCTAGTGAATTCCCTATTCTATAAGATATTTTCTTGGTCAAAAAAAATGATATGTGGAAACAAAGGGTTAGAAAAATGTTTAAAAGTATCAGTGCTCTTCGTTAATGGGATTACTTTGAAATAACTTTCTCTAGTATTTGTAACCATGCTGTTTTTCATTTGAAAATTATATTTTTGGAAGGATTATCTTTTCCCTTGTGGATATAGTTATAAATAAACATTTGGTTTTGTATGATCATTTTGTTTGAGGGAGTTACAAGTTATTATATTTTGGGATGAAAATGTGAGGTATGAGATAACATTTGATGTTATATTATGTTATGGTTATTTTGAGGAATTTATCTCATTTTGGTAATTTTATAAAATATAGTTTTTGAAAAAGGACAACACGCAGACCATGTGACAACCCATCACGTCGGACAAAGCTGTGGAAATCGAACCCACAACTAGAGTGATATTGGGATTTATCGCCTACCACTAAATTATGTGAAGTCACTAGTTAGTGTGACTAATTATTTTTAGTCAATAATAAGTTGATTTGGGATCTTATGTCTTATCAAATGAATACACTTAGTATAGGAAAATGATTTGGTAATTAAGTGATAAGTGTTATTTTGGAAGATGTTCACTCTGTTGGGTACACAATATGCCAAAGAAAAATAGAATAATATGGTATTTCATTTGAGGAGTAATGGTGGATTTTTTTCTATGTTTTTATTGTGGATTTACTGTGAATTAGGTTATTTAAAGAAATAATTAACCTATAATAGATAATATGTGATTAGGTTAATTATGTTTAAGTATGTGACTTTAAGAGTAGTAAATGTCATTTGGAGATACAATTTAATGTGGAAGACTGTATAACCAAATTCTTCTATGTGTCAGGTTTCAATATTATTTTGTATTATATTGAAGTATCTCAAGGACAATAGTTTATTGAATGTTATTTATTTAACATTGGGGTATTGTTGGTTTAATTTTAGAAATAAAGATTAGTGTTTCTTTCTCTAAATGATTATCCATTTGGGAGATCATTTTATCTTGTACTAACCATTTTGGTTTTGGTTAATCTTTAAATACAAGTTAAATATATAGTTTATCCTTTGTGGATCATGTGATTTTCTAGATGATGATTGTAGCTCTTTCGGTGTGACGAAGTCAACTTCAATAATCATCGTTTGAAAAAAATGAGTTAGTGGTATAAATTCATTAAAGAATGAAAAAAATGCATAAATATTAAGTATATATCATTATGATCTTAGTAAATCTCATATATAAATTCCTCATCTTTATGAAATGGAACATAATACAAAATAAATCATGTCCATCGACTTTTCCTATTGGGAAACTAATGATCCTTTGTCGTATCACAAGTTTGTGGATTTCTTGTTGTTATCATTCTATTGATCGTGTTTTATATCCCTCTATATCAAAACATGACACCTAGTTTATCTTCCATATCCATGTTTTCCTACATGAAATCCAATTATGGGTTATCTCAGGTAACCTTGGTTCTTCTCTTTCTTTATTTTAAAGTGATAATTTTATCGACTCTTTTTTATGATGGGGTAATTTCAATGATATTCCCAAGCCCAATTTTAAAAATTATGAGGACTCAATTTCAAAATTGGGGGAAGAATGTAACACCCCACGCTTCCATGGTACGTTTCCCTTTGAATAATGTATTATCTTGGATTAAACACATCTTCAATATTCTAACACACCACGACCAATCAAACTAGCCGTTATGAATAGTAAAACCCACTAATTGAAATTTTATTAATTTTATCATTAAAAATGGACAACATTTTTGGATTTGGAATATCTAAAATATCTTAGGTTATTTTTTGTTATTTTTCTGAAAACATTCAATTTTTGATGAATAGTGAAAATAATAAATTTTAATTAAAAACAACTTTTTTAATCGAATTAATTTATAGTATTAAATTATACATTTGAATATTTTTTAAGTGTCCTAAGAATATATTTTTTTTCATTTAATGTAATTTAAGTCATTGGTTTTAAAATCATGACAAAAAATGGACATAAACAAGTGTCAATCTTTTGATAGTTATTATTTCATAAAAACACGCTTTTCGTTTTGACAAAGGGAATTAATTTTAAATTAATTTCTGCCAGTTCATTGTTTTGAATTTAGAAAAATGGATTATATATTTAGAATCAAGAGGTAAAAATTGTGTACATAGATAACTTTTATTTTTAGACATTTTGAATAATTACTTCGTTAAATATTTTCTTTACCATGGTTAAAGTGTAAATATGGTAAATAAGGGTATGAAAATAATATTATAATAATAATAAATTACCCTAACATGAGTCCAAGCCCTATTGTTAGTACATGTCTGACCATGGGCATACTTTGGTCTATTTTTGGACCCCATCGATCCACTTTTAATTGATAATGACACTTTATATTAATTAATTTAAAATAAAGACAAAAATAACAAAAGTGAATATCTTTTAGTAAAACAATTTTTATATGAGGTTATGTAATTGATAAATTATACTATAAATGGTCATTAGAAATATAAAAATATTAAATACAAATGGATATTTTATTAATAAATTTTAGACATAAAATACATATATTTATTTATGACATAATGATTATGCAATATTTTCTTTATTAATGAGTGAATAAAATAAATGGTATTATAGATGTTAAAATAAATATAATTTGAAAGATTAGATGCTTTCCAAGAATTTTCTATGTTGATGTGACATTTTTGGATTTATCAAACACATTTTTTTAAAGTAATAATGCAGTTAATAATTAAAAAAAAAATTGAAAATAGTGTCAAAATTGACATATAAGAGTTATTAATACAAATACTATATTATTAAATGATATTCTATTCTTAAAAACCAACGGTTCAGAAGAAGGTCTTAAATAATTATATATATTTCATTAATGAACCACTTGAGGTTCTCTTTGATGTTTATAGTATGTTTACTAACCATACAATATATAAATACAAAGAGACATGGTAAATGTCAAACTAATTAACTAAGAGTTAAATATAAAAGATAATGTTAATATAGTGACCCAAACCCATCTAAAAACTATTGGTTGAGTGTTTTTAGACCCATCCCCACCTTATCATTTAAATAATTAATATTGGAGCCATTATAAACTGAAAATTATTTTATTAGAAAATAATATTTCATTCATTTCCTAAGGTTCCCCTCACCGCTCTTATAAAAGGGCACTAGCCCTTCACTCTAATTCACAAGATCAATGCCATTTGGATCAGAAATACCAGGAACAAATTTCTTCTCCAATGTCCTCCCTTCATCATAGAAGAATTAATTAAGTTATAAATTCATCCTATGGAGCCCTTTTGATCAAATCAAAGGGAAGAACCCGAAGAAGAGATAAATATTTCATGACCTCTTTCAAGTTCCTTTCTTCTTCCACTTCCTCTTTGTTTTTTGTTTCCATTATAAAATAATATCTCCAATATCTTATATATACAGTGATTTTATTATAAATATGGTAAAACCATATTCATTATTCTATCCATCCTTTGAATGACATGTCACCATTCGTGTGTACGTATGTCTTACCTGTCTCCACGTCGTGGTGTAATTGTTATTCAATACATTATTATTTGGATGGGTATAATAATGATGTGTAATTGTTTTAAATAATAAATATAACATTATAATGATTCTTTATATATTATATAACATCAAATTATATATTATTTTAACATCAAAATAATGATATGGTTGCTCGTGCATACGTACGGATTACCGTCTCGACGTACATGATGATAGTCATTCCCCATCATATAAATTCAAGAATAATTTTTATTTAATGATTAAAAATAATTTTTAAAGACATAATATAATTCTGAATATGAATAATATGCATCTTATCAATGAAAATCATTACTTACATAACAATGAATATAAAGAAATCTTACTCAACTAACACCCGAAACGACGATAATACTAAGATATTATTAACAAATCAATGTTAAAAGATCATATATGTTTTCATATTAATATATATGATTCTTAAATAATTTAATAAAAATTTCTTCAACATTATACATGACGTTAAACTACCCCTGGCCAAGTAAAATTACATGGTAAGGGTTAATTCTACAATCTCTTTATTATCCGAGGTTGTTTTTACGTAGGTATCAACTATGACCTCTTTATCATCCACATCCATGTTTCTTAAAAATGTATTTCAATTTTTTTTACTAGACTATGGGGTAATGTAATTTATTCCCTTATTTTACCTTATATGTTTTGAAATGAATCTATCTGACGTTTTCTAAACAAGGTAATTTATGACATTTTCGACAAAATTAAGGTAATTGTTTTTAACTAATACGGCTGCTGCTGCTATTTTGCGCCATTATAACATCGTCGATGCTTCCATTACAAGATTATAAGAATAATTTAAGAAAATATGTTTTCTTTATAATTATGTGACTCGTAAATGACTTCAAAATAGAAAGATATATTTCTCTAAAAATGGTTTTGATTTCATCTATGTCAACATAATTTGATTGATTTTAAGTTTATTTTATGTTGATTTATTATGATACAAAACATCCATATTTTATTGATGGTTTAGTGATATTTTTGACTGTGGATGTTCTATTTTTATACCATTCATGGCTGATGGTTTATGTATTGACATTTCTTGTTCCATTTTAAAAAAGAATGTTTGTGTTATATTTCAACCTCTTCAAATGAGTAATGTAGTGGACTTTGAAAGAGACGAGTGGAGCCCGCTATAGCCCCTTGATGAATAGGTATGTCACATGAGACAACTAGACGTGAAATTGGTCAAGGCCTTTCCCAATTTGATATATGGTTTTGGCCAAGCCCTTAATAATTTTTTGATATCTTCGCCGAGGCCTTGAAAAAATGTTTTAGAATATCCGACATTATACATTCCCTCATTATGAAAATAATATGGATGGTACATGTGGTCATTCGACTAGTAGAATACCCATGATTATGTTTTATTATGTCATTATTTACTCAGCTCATATTCCTTCCACAAAATTATTCATGTTTATTATTGGTAAAAGAATGTGGTTTCAATTATTCACTATGTTTAGTATTTTTGTTATCTTCTACTGTACTGCTTACCCTTACTGAGCATTTGAGATCAGCTCTTTCTTATGATTAATTTTCCCAGGATATGAAGAAGTTAATTATGAGTGACTTTCAGGATTATTATAATAGCTGTGTATGATTCTAATGGAATAAATTAGTGTTTTATTTATTTTCAAGTTGTAATGTTGAACTTATTTATGAATCTTGTTTCCAATAATAATAAACTGATCATTATTTTGGGACATTATTTCCTTATGATCATGCCAATGTTATATAATAATGCACTGACTCTGGGTTTCTGGGGTCGGGGCGTTACATAATGACCCATAAATAAAAATTAGAAAAAAATAGTATATAATCAATCATAATAAATCTATTAATTTAAAAGATAAGATATCACATGTAATAGGTGGAAAACATCATAACAAGTCATCTACATCACTCGAGGTCTAGATACTCTAGATGATCTACCACCTATAGGTGGCACATTCCCTATGTTAGAACCTTAAAAATTTCTATCAACACATGACATTGTAAAATGTATTATCTGAGAAATAAATAATAGTATGGTACCACTATTTATTTATAATATATTACATAATAATTCAATAAATTTATCATTTAATATAAATAAAAATAAGTAATAGAAAATAAAATTAAATATTTTCATTAAAAAATATTTTAATTTCCGAAGATGGAAGATATAGAAGAACATTCCTAAATTACCAATCTATAAAAAACATTAATATGTTTTTTTGGAATGAATAAAACAGTTTATAATTAATGACATTGTCATGACCCGTCTTAGGGGGGCTCATGCCGCGATTCCCCAAACCTACCTCCAAATGGCCAGGGGGTGGTGACTAGCACTGAGTAGGCATATTAATAACATAGAAGGAATTGTCTATGTACTTGTACACACATACACATATCCAAGCCCAAAAATGATGAAATATAAGAAAACCCACTAGGGAAAAAATTCATGAATACATCTACACCCAACCAATAGAGTACGACGGAATGTAGAGTTCTGATACTAAACTGGGACAGAATACAAGCCCACCTATATTAAGTGTCTGAAAATTAAAAAGTCAAAC
Source organism: Viscum album (assembly GCA_963277665.1). Classification (NCBI taxonomy): domain Eukaryota; kingdom Viridiplantae; phylum Streptophyta; class Magnoliopsida; order Santalales; family Viscaceae; genus Viscum; species Viscum album. Next base: position 493,206,266 of record OY728151.1, on the reverse strand, counting down.
CTGTGAACACTAAAAGGTACTAGGACTACTGCTCATAGTCGTAGGAACGCATCGGCATATAGGGAACTCATAAATCTTGGTCATGTCCTGGTCCGATCTGGACTCCGTCGAAAGGCTTCTCGTCTAGACAAGACATGACGTGTGCGACCAAAGCCCATGTAGGGGTGAGTATAAAAATACTCAGTAAAGGACCACAAAAACAACAAAGAAAAAACAAAAAGTAATGAAACAATAATATATAAACAGTATATGTCTTCGGAAAATATAACAAGAATAACACAATCTTGATATACTCAAAACCCATACCTGTAATCTAGAGACAAGTCACACAACAACATTCCACCTCTAGGGATTCTATTTGATGATTCCATGAAGAACTCATTCAGGAGAACTCACTCCATGAATTTGATTGTTATAATTATGTCCGTTTGAAAAGTATTGTCTGTTATGAAAATTAACTTGAGATAGATATACTGATTCTGGGACAACACACACCTGAGCTGGGAATGATCAAGATACACAGATGAAAATCACTGCCAAGGCCTGGGCTGATACCATTACTCATATGGATTCACCTACAACGTAGTGGATCGCCACCCTATGGGGATATTAACGATGGTACCTGACATTAACTAGAGACAAGAAGCTATATAGGATCTTTATCCGGGCCTCTCGGATGGATACCTGACTCTATCTCAGAATGTCCTAATTAAGGGATCACACTCCCGAAAAAGGAAATGTTACCTGAACATCAGTGGAACACGATAAAGGGGTTCTAACTCAAATGAAACATGTCAATGATATAGTGGACATGAAAACCAATCCATGTACTGAGAAGTACACACTATGAATAAGTGTCAGTGTCATGTCTTCTGACCACGAGTTCTACCTGTGTACAATGGCCCGTTTCGCAAGGCTCGTCGTGTATAAAGGCCAGTACATGTAATGTTGTACAGATTAAATTTCATGTCTGAGTAACTGATTTCTGCTCCATGTATGCAGAAGTGTGCCCGTACAAGTCTTTATCATGTGCGTGCCATCCCATGTAACTGGTACACTGAGTAACTAGTAGTGATGGACTGGTTTGGCCATGTGGTGATGTACACGGTTGTGTACTCTATCTCATGTCACAGTATCATCTGGGATACAGACCGAGTCCATGTAAGGATCCACACAATGTGTTCTTTGGAGAACATGTTGTTTCATCACCTCATGCATCACAGAACCCTAGTCATCTCTTAGATGGTCCCACATGGCATGCTCTTCGGAATACACGGCGTGTTCTTGGAAAATCTCCTGCAAATGAAGTTCTTCATCTGGTGCTCTGGGGGATGCTTAGTTCGTCAATTCGGCCACCCGATCACCCTGAAGATCAAGGGTTTTGGTTTCCAAGAACACTCATACCCAATTCTGTAGGTTTCAAACCTCTAGTCCACTCCTAAATTGCATATCAATCCACCTGTGTGAAGAACACTTGATGAACAATATCTCTGGATCTGAACTGATTTGTCATCCAACATCATCGTCGCACCTACAATAGGTCGTTGCGATGTCAAATCATTAATTGGGGATCGTTGTGTTGTAAAACAGATGCGAAACGATCAGTTTCTCATCACCCAATAAAGAACATGAAGTAAGAAAAGAAAATTGGATGAAAATCCAATTAACCAAATTGTATAACGAACAACCAACATAATTCCTTATAGTGTTGATCCACTACGTTTGGAAGGATTTAACAGGTTTAATCAAATGATAAAAAAATATCATATCAATTTTCTAAATCAAATCATGAATGAAATGGGAATTAATAACCCTCCCATGAGAATGCACAATCCCTGGATCAACCTTTTCATGGGTTGATCATAGTTCACCATTTTATCAAAGAAAGAGGAAAAGAAGAATCAAAATAACAAACAAGTAACTCTTTATCTGACGAAAATGTAGATCAGTTGGTGTTCAGGATTTGATCTCGTTGTGCAATGATCCACATGTTGTTGTTCATCAGCGTTCATCAAAAATCCTCAATGGTTGGCTTCTCTACAATGCTCCAGAGTATTCATGGGGAAAACCCCAAGGTTATGAGTCTAACTCTATGATCCTGATTATTTAAAGATAATAAGTTTCATTATGTTATAGAAACATTTTAAAATAAATTAAATTATTAATTTATTTAATTTCTTCTAAAATGATTCTTTTAAAACTCCCAAAAACTATCTTTTGCGATCGTCCCACATTGGTAGATGTTAGGCCCTGCCTAAGGTAAATTCACTACTCTGAACTCAACGGTGCCCCTATATTTCTGATCCAAAAACCCGTTTAATAGTTATTCCCCTTTTATAGGAAAACCGCTCACATGTGCAGTTTAAAATTTTAATTAATTCAAACATTTTTTACGGGAACTCTAGTCCTTGGAATCGCATACCATCAAAAGGTCTTGTATCAAAATAAATCAATATAATATTTAAAAATAAAACATACAAAACCCGAGACATTACATTCTCCCCACATTAGATCTTTACGTCCCTGCTAATCCAAAACAAGGCTACTCAAAAAGATGTGGTTACTAGGCACGAATCTGAGCCACTCGCTCTCACGTTCTCTCCTGATGATTCATGTGCTACCACCGAATGCGCTCTATGGGAATTTATCACCTATTAAGGATCATCACCTATTGATCCTCAATTTCCACTGGGTTCTCAGAAATTGTCTCTTCATCCTTGATATGACGCTCACCCCAATTGATGCGTGCAATGGGTAATTCACGTACCACCTCAACTGCGACAAGAAGAAGACATCATGTACCCTATGAAACGGGGGTAGTAGAGCTAAGTGATATGAATCCTATTAAACTATACATAGTATCTTGAAAGGTCTGATGAACCTCAGAGATAGCATGTCAGCTTATCCAAATCTCTTACCCCTCTCCAAGGCGAGACCCTAAGGAAGACATGGTACCCTACCTCGAACTCCAGAGGACTCCATCGTCTGTCAGCATAAGACTTCTGCCAGCTCTGGGTGGTTTTCATCTTCTCCCAGATGATCTGTATTTTTTTAGTGATAGCTCATTCCATCTCTGGACCCATAAGTGATGACTCTCCAGGGTTGGTCCTGAAAAGTGTTGACCGGTTGGGTTACCTATACAAGGCCTCGAATGGGGCCATACCAATGATGAAGTGGTATATATAATTTTATGAAAACTACAATAGTGATAGGTGGTCCTCCCAAATAAAACAAAATTCCATGATATAGGCCAGCAACATATCCTCAAAAACTTTAATGGTCCTCTCCGTCAGACCGTCAGTCCAGGGATTGAATGTCGTCCTCAATCATAGCTGAGTCCCAAAATCTTCCTACAATACCTTCCACCATTGGGATGTGTAGAGGGAATTTAGATCAGAGACTATTGTCAAAGGGGTTCCATGAAGCCTAACTATCTCTTGTATATAGAGGCATCCCAAGAACTCTACAAAACCCTACTCTCTGATAGCTAGGAAGTGGGATGACATAGTGAGTCGGTCAACAATCACCCTGATGGAATCATATCCCTTAGATGTTCATGGTGATCCTATTATGAATTCCATCATTATTCAACCCACATTCACACTGGAACTTCTGGAAAGTGAGAAAATCCCATTGGAACTTGGTGCTTAGACTTCACCTGCTGGTACGTAAGTCATTGAGAAACAAACTCTGCTACTGCCTTTTTCTTGCCTAACCACCAGAACTGTTGTTGACGATCTCCATACATTTTTTAAACTCCATGATGCACTGCTAAGGGTGATTTAGGAATGTCCCTCATGAACCCCTCTCGTGACGCCACTGTTACAATAGTGAATCCTTTGAAAAGAACTACATTCTCCCCACAATGTGAATATCCCTTATGAGCATATCTAATGGTTAACTGAGAACATAAAACCTCACAGTCGACATCCTCAAGCTGTGCCTCCTTAAATCGCTATAAAAGTTCAGGGGTGACAACCATAGACTGTAGGTAAGTTGAATATTCTTTGTCCATGAAGGATAGTTTTAACGTGGCTAAATACTTTGTCTCCTCACTCAACAGCTGTGACATCAACCTTCTGCATAGAGAATCATCCACCTTGTTTCCCATCCTAGGATTATAGACATACTCAAAATCATAGTCCTGGAAGAACTCGAGCCACTTCCTATGTCTAAGATTCATCTCTTTCTATGATAAGATTTACATTAGGCTCTTTTTGTAAGAGTAGATGATGAACCGCTCTACCATAAGGTAGTGTTACCACATCTTCAATGAGTAAACTACCACTGCCAAAATGAGATCACGAGTCTCATAGTTCTGCACATGTGGCCTAAGCTGGTGTGAACCATAAAAAGTTATTTCTTATCTTTGCATCAGGACACAAACAATCCCAATCCCTGATATGCCACAGAATATTATGTACTCAACACCCTCCTCCGGTAATCTCAAGAACGTGGAACTCATAAAACTCTAACACCACTGCTTGAAAGAATGCTATAACTTATATTTCCACTTTAAGGGTTTCCCATTCTTGGTCAATAGTGTCATCAGTGCTGATATACGAGATAAACTAGGAATGCATCTCATGTAATATCTTGCGAACCCAAGGAAGCTCTAAACCTCCGTCAGGCTCTGAGGTGTCTTCCATGCTAAAAAATCCACCAACATGGATGGGTCCACAACTACTCCATCTGTTGAAAGGACATGTCCTAGAAAGTGGACCACCCGAATCTGGAACTGGCACATCGAGAGATTCCCCTAATATTGGTGATCTTTGATTACATCCAGAACCATCCACTACTGCCTCACGTACTCCTCCTTGGAAACTGAGTACACAAGGATGTTGTTGATGAAGACCACTATGTACCAGTCCAAGTACGGATCAATGAACTGATTCATAAGTCCCAAGAGCTCTACGGTGGAATTCATCAAATTGAAAGGAATCACCAAGTAATCATATTGACTATATCAGCATCTAAATATCATCTTTTTTATATACTTGTCCCATACTCATAATTGGTTGTAACCAGATCAAAGGTTACCCTTGGAGAACCACTATGCCCCATATCAGCTGATCAAAGAGGTTTTCGATCCTAGGCACTGGATACTTATTCTTCACCGACACTATGACCAGGAGCTGTTAATCCATGGACAACCTCAATATCTCGTATACAATTTTTGGCAAAAAAATATGGGGACGCCCAATGTAAAATAGTAAGTCTTATGAAACCCTTGCTTTGAAAATCATCTAACTGCTCCCTCAGCTCTCAAAGATCTACAAGATCCATCCAATGTACTCTTGATGAAATTAGTGTGGTCCTGAGGTGTAAGTCGATGCAGAAGTCGATTTCCAGGGATGGAGATAATCTTCGAACATCTTGGGGAATGACGTCCTCATACTCGGCCACTACTACTGGGAACTGGATGCTCACAACATCTACTTCTCTGAGGGTAAGGCTATCCACCTCATGAGAGATCAGTTGTTCCCTCTTATGCAATATCTCATTCTTATGCTGCCTATGTCTCCCTTTTTATAACAAAGGAAAACCATGTACAATCACTGCAGACACACCACACTCTTTGCCGAAATCATTCTATATGGGCATGAACTGATGAAAACCAATCCATACAATGAATGAAGTCGTAAGGCCTCAATGCTACCAACAAGAGGTTCTACCAAAAACTATCACCACCAAGGGTAAGATCACACTATCTGCAATGGTGTGTGATCATCGAGTCTCCTCCCGTAAGTGTCTCCAAGGGTAAGGATCGAGTCATTGGCTCTACCGAAATCTCAGGGTTTCTCACAAGACATGTAGAGGGGAAGGAATGACTAGACCCTGTGATTATAAGTACTCAAGGTAAGGTTGAGAAAACATAGATCATACCTATAATCATCCATGGAGTCCAGGGGTCGTATGCCTTGATAGCATGTAGGTGTCCCCACCCATCTACCCCAGCTCCCTAAGCCTTGTGCAGACTACATGGGTGTGGTGGTGGAAATAGATCAAAGTGTCCGCCACCACCAAAAGCTCTCCCTATTCCTCTACCACATCCTGCACCTGGTGGGCCAGACTGATCCACTCTCTGCCTCTACCTCGGTGGTCTATCCACCGCCTCCCTATCAACAGATTGATGGGTCGTAAAACTCTAGTGAGATGTCCCCTACCGTCGCACGAGTAGCATAACCTATCCTTAGGCTGGCTAAATCTATCCTGGGATACCTAGACTTAGAAACCCCTGTCGAGGGTCCTTCTATGACATCTCCCATGTCCTGATCCCTATGTCTGACGTCGCATCCCTGCTATTGAGGCCTCTACACTTGTGTGCCTACTGCTGATTGTCGTCCGCTGTCTCTTCTCTACCCAGAAGCTCTCAAAAACCAATAACTTCTTGAGAACTCCATCGCATATCAAAATTCATAGAGGCATGAAACTAGCTCGAATTTTTCGTCGTATACCATGCTCGATGGTCCCATCTCTAAAGTACCTATCCCTAACAATATCCATTGAGTACCTAGAGAGGATGGTGATCCACGATGAATAGTCAGCCACCATCAAACTACCCTATAGAAGATGATAAATCTCTAGGATATGCACTTCTCACAACGTAATCGGTGAGAAGTAGTCCCTAAAAATTCACCCAAACTCCGTCCATGAATGAATATCATCATCATGTTTCTATGTATTTAGAATCAACCATCGTCATGCTGAACCCTAAAGAAGGATCCCTCTTAGGATCACAATCTGGTCTGTCGGTGTCCTCACATGATGGAAAACTCGGGTCACCACTTCAAGCAATTTCTCAATTGCCTAAGGGTCGGGATAACTTCAGAACCCGAGGGGTATTTTTCTATAGAACTCATTGACCACTCTCAGCCTGCGCCCCTTGTCTGTTGGTACTACAGGTACCATGGACATCTCAACTGGTGGTGGTATAACTGATGCACCACCTAGAGGAAACGCCTGGGGAACTATACCTGGTATCATAGCCTCATCACTGAGGGGGTCATCCTCATGATTGCACTGTTGAATACTAGCTAGTATGTGTCGTGAAGGAATCTTATAAAGAACAAGATGTACCATGGGAAAAGTGTATATATGTATAGCTGACAAAAAGGACATAGAAAAAACAACCCATTCATGTATGATTCAGGTACCAATCCCTTATATTCCATAAAACTTGTGTTTTTATTTACCGAGATGAAAAGAAGGTTTTCAAAGTCCTGGTGTATGGAAACGTCAGGCTTCTACACCATCACTAGAGTCTTTGGCCCGAAATCCAAACTCAAAACACTTAACATTAATTCCCCAATTCAATTTCACAGGCTCTTTGTTCTAAGGTAGAACCAAAAACATCTGATACCACTCTATCACGAACCATCCTAGTGGAGCCCGCACTGTGACTCCACAATCCCTCCTCCAATAGGCTAGGGGCTGGTGACTTGCACCGAGTATCCGCATTACTAACATGGGGGCATTGAATAAGTACATATACACATGCACATATCTCATAGTCATCAAATGATGAAAGGTGAGAAAACCCAATAAGGAACAAAATGCATCAATACAACTACACCTACCCAATAGAGTACGATGGAATGTAGAGTGCTAAATGTAAACTGGGAAAATATAAAAGACCAACAAGAATAAGTGTCTGAAAACAACAAAGTCCTACCTGTGAACACCATGAGGTACTGGGACTGCTACTCTTATCTATAAGAACACCTTAGCATATTGGGAACTCAAAAAGATTGGTCATGTCCATGTACACCCTGGACTCTGTCAAAAGGCTACTCATCAACACAAGACACGACGTGTGTGGGAAAATCCCATGTAAGGATGATAAGACAAATAATCAGTAGAGGACCCAGATAACCAAAAAGGAAAAACACAAAGGAAAGGTACAATCATCTCTACACATTATATGTCTACTAAAAATATAACAACAGTAAATGAATCTAGATATACTCAAAACCCAGACCCGTTGACTAGAGACAAGTCACACAACCACATTCCCACTCTAGGGATTCAGTTTGTTGATTCCAAGAATCACTCATTCAGGAGAACTCACTCCACTAGTCTGATAGCTTTGATGATGTCAGTCTAAGAAGTATTGTCTATTGGTAAAAGTCACGAGAGATAGATACACTCATTCTGGTAGAACACCATATTGAGTGAGGAAACATCGCGATTCGCATATGAGGATCACTACTAGGTCCATTTATGATACTACCACTCATCAAGATTAACCGTCTATGTAGAATATCATTACCCTGTGGGGATATTCATGTAGATACCTAACTATATCTAGGGTCAAAAATGCCTAAAGGATCTAGCTATGGGCCTCTCGGAAGGATACCTGCAATTATCATAGAATTTTTTGATGAACAGATCATACTCCTAAAAAAGGAAACGATGCCCGAACATTAGTGGAATGAGAAAAAGGGACACTAACCTAAACGAATCATGTCCAAGATATGGTGGATAGGAAGATCAAGCCATGTACTAAAAAGTACACGGCATGTGTATGTTTCACATTCCTGTCTTCTGACCATGGGTACTGCCTATGTAAAACAGCCGATGTTGCAAGGATTGTCGTGTAGAAAGGTCAGTACATAATGTGTAGTATAGATCAGACACCATGTCCGAATAATGGGGTTCTACTCCATGAACATGACATTGTGCATGTACACAGATTTATCCTATGTTCACAATCCTGTGTAACTGATTCATGAGGTAACCCGTTCAGCCGGTTTGGTATGGCTGTGTGGTGGAGTACAAATTTGTGTAGTCCATCCCATTTCAATGTATCACCCAGAATACAAGTCGAGTCCTCATAAGAGAGCAAACTCAATGTTATTCAGAGAATAGACAGTGTCATCGCTTTGTGCATCATGAAACCCTAGCCACTGTAGAGCCAGTCCCACATGAAGTGTTCTTCGGAATACATGCCATGTTCTTTGGAAATCTCCATAAAATAGAACCATTAATCCTTCACATAGGGGACACATTTTTCATAGATCCAGAAGCACGATCACCATGAGACTCATGTCTTTTGGTCGCCCCGACATCTCTTAGAGAATTCTCTTGGTTTCAGACGACTTATCGGCTCCAAAAAATGTGTATTAATCTACCTGTATGAAGAAATCCCAAAGAATGGTCTCTCCCAATCTGATCTGACTATTCATCCCCATCACTGTCACACATTCGATAGGTCATTGTGATGTTAGATATTTAATTTGGGATTGTTGTGTTGTGAAATGGATGTTCAGCGATCTGTTTTACGTCACCCCACGAAGAATGCGAATCACACAAAGAAAAGAGGAATAAATAAAATAAACCAAATTGATGAACGAACCTCCACCGTCATTCGTTACTGCTCTAATCCACACCTATTAGAAGTATGTAATAGGGTGATTAAATTGATAAAAAACAAATATCATATCAATTTTCAAAATCAAATACCGAAATAAACTGAAATTAAAAACCCTCTCACAATAATGCACGATTCAAGGATCAACATGTTCGTGGATTGATCTGCATTCATCGTTTAATCCATCAATTGGTAAAATAAGAATTGGAATAACAAACCCTTGCCTCTATCGTTGATGTAGATGGAGATTGATCATCTTTTGGTATTCGATCTCGCTGCGCCATGATCCACGTGTCGTCGATCATCGTTGTTTGTCAAAAATATTCCAAGGTTGGATCCTCTCCAAAGCACTAGATGATTCCAGAGGAAAACTCCAGGGTTATAAGTATAAGACTAGTATCCTTAAAATTTATTGAAAATAAGAATTGTTTCATTATGGAAACATTTTATGAAAAATAAATTATTAATTTATTTTATTTCTTCTAAAAATTTTCCTCTAAAAGGCCCAAAAAATAAATTTTGTACCCGACATGTGATGGTTGATTTAGGCCGCACCTAAGTTAAAGTCACTACTATGAATGCAACGATGCACTCATATTTCTAATTCGGGTACCTGTTTAAATGTTATTAGACTATTACATGAAAAACGCTCACGCACACTATTTACATTTTTAATTAATTCAAACATTTATTACAAACACTCCGTGTCTCGAAATTTTATGTTGTCAAAAGGTCTGGTCTCGAAATAATTCCATAAAATATTTAAAAATAATACACAGAAATCATAATACATTACGGACATGGATATTAAATTAATAAAATATTCACCAAGGTCATATGTGATGAGTTACGTTAATTCCAAGTTCTCAAATTCACTAATTAATAAATAATTAATCAGAGCTCTGTTAAATGTGAACATATCCCTATTCATGGCCTAGTGGGACTAATCTGTCAACTTCTAATCAAGGGTAATCATGTGTATGTATGTTTTTTTAATGTTGTCATCATCAAACCATTTTTTGTTAGTCACAATCCTTTATTGTTTGTCTTACTCAACTTCTGACTACTAATTCCCATATGTGATTCAATTATTCAATAAATCAATCATAGGAATATAAACCATTTCAAATATACTCATCAATTATAGTTTAATAGATAAATTTATTTCTCAACGTGACTTTTAAAATTTAATACAAAATCAGGGGTTTTAATAAAATTCATACCTTCCAAATCATCATTATTTTTTTTTCAATTGTTTCAAAATTATAATCAAATCATTTTATCAAAATAATTAACCATTAATTGGAAGAAATGTTATCATAATTTACACATCAATTTCAATTTAAATGAAAATTTTAGTATATCACAATGATCACAACATTTCTAAATACAAAAAAAAATCCATTAAAATAAAATTATTATAATATAATTTAAAAAAAAAATAATGTAGTCATGAAATATTATGATTAAATATATGGTGTATATTTATTGAATCACATACTATACTAATGATATGAAATAAAAAAACACCATCAACATTATCCCCCAAAATATAATGAAGGAATATTAATACATGAAATCAAACATATAATGTAGATCAAAAAAATTATAAATTAGATACATTAATAATCATATCATCAACCACTCTTTAAATAGGATATAAAATGATTTTATGGTAAATAATTTATAGGTGAAAAACATATGTAGAGGAAATAAGAAAAAATCTCTAGAGGTTATATCCAAAAAAATGGTTGACGGAGTCAATCACAAAACTTTAGATACTAATGTATAATTTAATTAGTAATTATTTTACATATGGAGATAATGGGATTAAATACATGGTCTTGTGATTTGAAAATTTAAATTTTATATGGCTGAAGCTGTGTACATCAAATCTAAATAGTCATTATTGTTAGTAGTAATTATTCACCATAATTTCTCACCCCATTGTTCATTTGTATGGGGAACATGGTTTGACAAAAACACTATAATAAAAATGTGTTTACTATGAAAACCCCCACAATATTGGGTTTTAAGGTTTTGAGTGGTGGTTTCAGGATTTAGAAAAAACATTCCCCAACCCCGTTCCACCCTCCAGGACCTATCAAGAGGGCACATGTTTTATATGAGAATTCAAATAGTTTTCCCAAATCTGGTGCCAATCCAGTATAATACCATGTGATTCCATAGTTTTACAAATATTACACAAAACACAATGATATAGTCTACATCAAACTAACATAAAAAGTATGATTAATTACTTGATATATGGTCGTAAGATCTTACAACCTCCACATACCAATTAATTTCTATCCGCATAAATAAATTCATGAAAATAATTGTCAAATATGTGAGGAAGATATACTCTCATAAGTTCATCACACTCCTAAGACTCATGAGAATGGGAAAAATTCATCTATAAAATATTAAAAACACCAAATGATGAATCCTTACCTCATAATCTATAATCATAACATGATTCTCAATAACTGATAAATCTGTTTCTATATTAAGATCGTCAAATACAATGATAAGTGTAGGTTCTGAATGTAATATTAGAATATGTGAAACATTATTCATATTGTGGATTGAAATAAACTATATTTGTAGTGAAAAATATAAAGACACATTCCCATCCCACACATCAATCCCAATACGACCCAATAAAATGGGCCTAACATTTACCGCTTTCATAATTTTATGTTATTCAAAATTATGTGATACCCATATGAAAACCCAGTAACCAATTTATTCCTACAATATTCATTGACAAAAATTTTCATAATGTATTTATCTACACTGTTCCATTACCATTAATTAGAAAATTAACTAAATACTCATTAAGGACTAATGGACCAAACTCATTCTAATAATACAAGATGCACCAAATCCAATGAATAGGGTTGAAATTTACCAATCAAACCATAGAAGGCTATAAAAGGAGCCCTTATAATACCATTCTGGTAACATTTATTATAGGAGATCACAGCTAGTCCCAAATGTTAAACTAATTCTCCAAAAAAAATTATGCATTTATGTAGCATTCCCTCAAATATTTTTTACTTTTCATTCTATATAGAAATCAGAATTTTGTTGATATTACATGATCAATGGAACAAAAGATACAACTCCCTCCCATGGATCCTTCTCTAAATGAGATGTTAATTAAGGAATCCTATCAATGAATATAGATGTATGAATTCCCTGTAGGACACACCCAATTTCTCTTACTGATTTCCCAAATCATCAACAATTGTTTCAAGTGGAATGGTTATAAGGGAATAATATATGTCTTGAATATAGATCACCACAAATTTGTTACTCTTATCTTGAGTGTTACATGAAAAAATCCAGATATTCTCCTAAAATCTCATATGTCATTCGATTCGATATAGGAAGTGTCTCAAAAAACCCAATGGTCTTCAATTCTGATCTTTGAACAATTAGTAAGTAAAAAAACTAGATATTAATTCAACTATATATTATCTCTTACTAGGAAACAGAAATCATATCCACCTATCAATGGAAAATTTTTTGGGTCTTGGGTACACATCCCACTAGGAATTACAAAAACATCCTTTCACAACCATCCCCATATGAAAAGGTACATCTAACTAATTTCATGAAACACATGACTTCATAGGAAGATTAAGGGAAATCACCAATGTTAAATTCAACCTAAAGAGAGTACTTAGTTACCATTAATCATTTTCAAGATGATACTTATAAATAATCATCTCGAGAAATGTATTTTTCATCAAAAAAATTTCTAGAACTATCTATGATTCATCATCTTGAACACCCATATGCAACTGTGAAATGAGATCCTTCATATTTTCAAAATAAGATTACTTTTTAAGGCCAGGTTTCAATTGTTTCCTTCATACTGTATGGATGATGAAATTTCCCATAGAAAGGGTGTAGTTAATGTTGAAATATAATTGTTTAAATTTTTCCACCAAATGCCTTTATTTGATAGGAAAATTTTTTGGGATGATATATCTCAATGTTATGGGGTTGTAAAAAATGGTAAATGACTCCCCAATATATTAATTCCATCATCTCTTGAGATAATACATCAATTATATGAGTTCAAAATCATGTTTTGGGTATTTATTCTCATTTTACCCTAGCTTTCTAGAAGAAGAGTCTGCCATGTGATTACTCTACAAAAAGATATAGGAATAACCTGATCCTAATGCATCAAAAATGAAGAAATAATCCTAAACAACATCTTGAAGATTAAAAACCAATATATAATTTAATATACATTTTATACCATCATAAAAAAACTTAAATTTCATATCCATCATGTATTTAAACATGTAACAAGTGAGTTTTTTCATAAGGGAAGTCAACGTCAAGAAATAGTAAATAAACAATAAGTAATACCCTACAATGAACTTTGTCCTCTATATCTTAATAAATTTATATTGTATCCCATTTTTCATAACATCATTCACATTAATAGGATATTATAAATTACATCTTTATTGCAAAATGTATATAATGATCATCACTTTCAGAATACATAAATTACATCTGGAATGCTTCCTATAATTCTATTTATCTCCACAGATTTCTATAATTACTCTTAAATTTTTCAAATCATCCTCCTCAGTTTTAGAGTAATCAAAAATTTCATACACAATGACTACCCTAACTAATTCAAGGTTCTCATAGAATATCATTTAAATAAATTCGTTGAACACATCAGGATCCTTTCTCACACTAAAATTTATAACAAGACACACATAATGGAAAACATAGTAATTATAGTGGTCATTTGAATATAGGAATATTTACCATTAAATTGATGATTTATATCTCACTAATGAGTCACTAAGAACCACATCCACCCATTAAACTAATGGAAAAAATAACTAGTACATAGAAAAATATATCTATCCATTATCAAAAAATGAATGGTTTTTCATTTAATAATAAATATGGGATATGTCCCATCATCATTCTTGGAAAAAAGAATAAGAATCGCTAAAGGAAACATACTCATGAATATTAATATATATTTTAGTTGACCATCCAACTGATATTTAAACTTATTGAACTATACTGATTCCATACAGTATAAAATAATAAGAACTAGATGTCTTCTATATAATAAATAATTTTTGAACACCAATACTCTTACTAGTGTAAAATAAGAATTTTTTTAAAGAAACCTGATGGAAAACATGATGAAAACTAGAGAAAGATTATCACTCAATTATTCATACTCTTTATCAAAATAATAATCAATTTTATACCACTCTCCAATATACAATACTAGGTTTAGGTAAACCTAACCATATGTAACATTATCTCTAAAATACATGTCCCATGCCATTATGAAAAATATATTATAGTTTCTATAGAAAATAGTTTATTATTGATTTATGAGAAATCCACAGATCCATTCTTAAAATGATATCAATTGGATTCTTTATGAGAATGTAATAATTTTAGGTAAGGTCAATCTCTGATAAAGTGAAAAAAATATGGACACTAATAATCCTTCCCTATCTTAATTCAAGGGGAATAAAAATATCAATAACATATGAAAAATTAACCATTGAATAATTTTTTAGGTTCAAAATAGGCATCTATAAATAGGGTTGAGATGAAAATTTATCAAATAAAGTAGACACTAAAGAAGATGTAATATTGATGGTACTCTCATATTATGTAGACTCACATATGAATCATATAATTACTATTACACAATATGAGAATGATTCATCTCAGATGAATAGGGTGGTAACCTCATAGGTATTAAATCACCCAATTTCATCATAATACAGTTTCGTAATGATGAGTCCAATCCACTATGAATAAATTAATGTACATTGAAGAACATATATTGGTAACCTAAAACACCACGTGACTTATAGATTGTTGGTGGATCAACATCAATCCATTTAAATAAACAAACTACCACAATAAAAGAAACCAAAGGGTTGTATTCATGGGAATTTATGATTTCAAAACTATTATTGCAAAACATATCCACCACGAGAATCACATCTCATATTTGTTACTATATAGTAACTCTTAGCACAACTATTTCGAGAAAGAGGAACTCAGGTCAACAATTTCATACCGTTCCGATCATGATAAACCATCGATTCTATATCCACTACTTTATTATAAATAGGAATCTTCAATATAAAAACTAGTTATAAAATATTTGTTCATCGACCCATATAAAATATATAATCCTTTAGATTGTTATTTGTCACCACTTCAAAGGAAAATTGAACTATATCAATAGAAAATTTCTCCTACTATCTCACATATCATCAACAAAATTTGTGGAAAAAATCAATAGACTCCACCAAGACTATAAAATATCGATTAAACTGATCAGTGAAATTGACATTTTTATCCTTAAACTCAATGAACTCTTGTTTCCTCATTATAAAATTAAAATCACACCACATCCTTTTTGGTACCAAATGGTTGGTTATATAAAATTTAAATCTAATTGAATTAGGTGATTCTATTTACTCAAAATTTAAATAAATTATTTTCTTCCCATATTTAGCCTCATGAGGATTATTATAACCTTGAGTAAATGTTGTAATTTTTCAATGACAATTTGGAGCATGACTCCATGATTCATCCCATTGAGGTTCCAAAACTGGATACTAGATAGGGAAAAGTGATGATACGAACCCCAATATTTACAATATATGCCCCAATACCTTATTAAAACTTTATCATATTATAGTATTTTCTTGAAATTGTTATCACATAGAATCCCAGTGTGCCCAATTTAAATGTCAACATTGTGGTAGTATTCTATAAAACATCACCATAAAAATGAAACATTTGAAATGATGCTCAGATAAAATACTAAACCGTGATTTAATGGGAAATAAGTCACCTAGATAAAATAGAAACATATTTGAAAAATGAAAAATTACTCCTCAATGTTACTTTTATTGAACACCCATTGTGACTTAAGTCTCATTTTGATGATAGAATTCCCGATAATAGATTCTAAATACCTCCTGTTTAATGATAATTATACATAACATATACTAGGAAAACTCATATAAAAACCAACATCATGAAAGGATACTGATCTTTTATAAAAAATACAACATTTTCATGTACTATTTTGAATATGGTAGTACTCTTATATAGAAGCAACTCAAGACATAGAAATAACAGCGCAACGAATCATGGATCATGGGAGACCAACACCCAAAATAACAAAATAATAATAATGTAGTAATATTTTTTAAAAAATTTGATGATAAATGATTCATATCTGTATTTCAATTAGGGGATGATTATAATTAGATCAAACATCCACCAAGAGTATAGTTCCTAATCACACATGGTTACACAATGCCTGCTACGATGAGATATCACTACAATATCACTCATTACTACCAAAAATTCCCCCAAACGTATACCTCATGTATATATTGAAAAACGAAATATATATTGAATTCATGAAAAAATTAACAACCCTAACCTATTATATTATTTTCTTACAAAATAACCTGAATTCCATGATACTCTAATACCTGACATGGTCCTGAAATTTGAAAAATAGTTTCTCCAATCCTAAACGCCATGTGAATTTCACCATGAGTAATAAAATAATAAATAGGGAATTATATTTTCATCATGAAATTTGATGATAAATGATAAATTTCATTAATTTAACTCTCCAGGAGGAAAAAATAGAATGAATAAATGAAACCTTACATCAAATAGTAAATCATAAAATAAAAAATGTCATTCAAGATAAATGATCAAAAAATTTATGTAATATATTGATGAAAACTCCACCAGTCATTTCTGTCACTTCAATTCATAAGGTTCATGATCACCCAATGAAATATAATTAAACATTATCGATGCAAATTATTTTTCCGCAGTGTTTTTTTGAAATATGTCTATTTGAAATTATTGATTTATCAAAAATACAATAAAAAATGACACTAATTCATGAATTTGATATATCAATCTAATTATTGAATAAATTTTTAATGACTTTTTTAGATAAAGTAAAAAATTTGGAAAAAATAGATATAATTTCAATATATGTTGGTAATTTTTTTTAAAACATGAAATTAACATTTTTTTATATTTCATGATATAATTTTTTTGAAACGAATTCATAATATTTTCTTAGAAGAACAATGATTCAACACAATACCACATACAATGAAATAAACCTAACCTTTTATAATATCACAAATAATATTCCATGACCAACCCCCACCATTCCCCCATTAAGCTCAAACCATAATCTGCTAACATTTACACTACACAATATACAATGAATTGTAGAGACCCAATGCTTGACGTACATAGACATTACATTACTTTTGCGGAATAATTAATACATAAAACTAAAACAAACACCAAAGGACTGTAACAGATTAGTGTCTCTGGAAACTGGGAACATAATCTTATAATCATGTTGAAATATCTTCGACATCTCCCGTAAAGATCTTCCCCTTTTGGTTTTCTTACCCAAAAACCTTTCTTGAAATCCTGGGGAAAAGAAAACATATAAAGGGTGAGCTCAAAAGCTCAGTATGGGTAAGCATGGAGAAAATAAAACAAACCATATATATTTGAACTAAAAAACATGAACATAATGTTTAATCATAAAAATCTTAAGCAAAGACATAAATCATGGAAGTACATAAGGCATGTATCATAAAGGAACATCAATCTTGATTAAATATCATTGGAATAAATCATGTAATTGTGGAAACCATTCTTCACTTGTTATGATTTACATAGTAGCCAAGGCATTGCTACAAATACCATCTTAGTGGACAAAGTCTCTTTCAGAATCGAGTTCACTTCTCATTCCAGTCCTATATAATTGAACCAGATTAACATACCATTCCAGCCATGTCAATATCATGAGATATACATCATTACCCAATGAATTGGTGGGAGATATTGTTCCCACCCATCTCATAATGAAATCTTTCTTTCGTGTTCCATAAATTCGTAAATCATACATCATTGCATAACCCATGTAATTGAATGGGATTCTTAAACATCATGCCATCATAACATAATCCATATAAAAAAATGGATATCATTTCATCATAAGAATAATAAAACCATGTAAATAATGTATTCATTATACTTGAAACATAAACATATTAAATAATGTCATTTTAGAGGGAAAATATTTTTGATAAACACTTGAAATGAAATCTTGAGGAAAATATCCTTTCTTCTTCAAAACCATTTTCTATACAAAAAATACCTTGAAATTTGAAAAGAGAATGGTTATTTTTGAAAATAATCATTCAATATTGTATAGGAAGCTTCATGAAAATGAGGCCTTATGAAACCGTAAAAATCCATTTGCGCCGTATAAATTAAAAATAACATACTCCTCGTACTTCTGTCGGAAAAGTCAAAAAGTACCTCGTAAAAGAAAGATTCCTTACATACCATGTAGTAAAAGTAAAAAATGGTTAAAAAGGAAATGAAACATACATGAAATAATTTTTATAAAATTGTACATGGATGATAAATATAACCCTAGTAAATACTAACGTATAAGAAATCTCGGATAAAAAAAATGAGATTGGAAAAGTTATCCCTTACCTTATGTCCGATCTGCTTTGTATGTATACGAAACTCTTGTATAATGATTTAAGTAATGTAATTGAGTTATTATAGAATCATATTAATTGTTATTATATCATATGTGGTTCACTTAGGTATTTATATTACCGTTCATTTGTCAATTCCATGTTAAAGTAGCGTTTTGGGTAAAATCGTTTCATTTATCGTATGTGTTTGGACTTGTTGTTCTTGATAAAATTATTACTTATATCATAATTTACATACTTCCAAAATGTAAAAACTGATTTATATATCATATATATTCAGTATATATACATATATATTAGATAGATAAATGAAATTAAACACACCGTTCATGGAGAAGGTAGGCCTTACGTACGCATGAATGCTGTTTTCCATTCCTTATTTACTTGAATGGAAGTAAGTACATCACATATATAAATATACATAAATAAAGTAGCTTTATAATGTCATATATTTCATTATTATTTCTTATATATACTTTACAATCATTCTTGAATGGTTAACATGGAGAATGAATCGCATCGCGTCGTGGAGACGGTAGTCCGTACGTACGCACGAGCGATGATATCGTTCCCATAATTATTGAATTTAAATGGAGTGGATGATATAATATAACAGAATCAGTATGATGTTATAATAACTATTTATAGTTATTATTTTCACTATTATACCCATCCATTTAAGCTGGTGTTGGAAGAACAGATTACACCACAGCATGGTGACGGTATTCCGTACGCACGCACACGCGATGATTTCATTTTCCGTAGGATGGATAGTAGGTAAAATGGGGTTGTTTTGTTATTTATAAAAAAATATCATTATATTAGTGATACATATGATAATACATAATATTTAAAAAACTAAATAAGAAGAATTTGAAGAAGAAAGAATCCTGAAAGAATCGGTAGAAGAGATTACCTCTTCTTGGATGCACCTCCTTTAAACTTATTCTTAGGGAACTAGGGATGGTCTTTTGAGAATTCCAGAACCTATATGATATAGCTAGAGAGGTTTAGAAGAAGAATTTGAAGGGTTTGGAAGAGCATCAAGACACAAAAGGGTGTGAAGAGAAGTGGGAATGGGTTCCCTTTTTATAAGGGAGGAGAGGGGCACCTTTGGAAATCTTAAAAATATTAATTTATAATAAATCTAACACCACATAAAAACCTCCAAAAATGACTCAAATTCTAATATTATATGAGATAGGGTTGTGATATCATCAACCAATAAAATTTATACATGTAGGGAATCTTTTTTATACATTATCAACTTCATTTATCCTTATTTAATCTATTAAACTTTATTTGTGGTAATAAGATTCCAAATTTTAAATTGTTATATATAATTACTTATGTGATATTAATTATACATATATATTTATGTTATGACATTTTAGACTATATTAATTTCAATTTAAAATTTTTAGATATTTTTGTGATTTTTAAACAATTTAATAATATGTTATTTTTATAAAATAACAATAGTGTCAATTTTTACACTATTCAATTACATGAATTTAAAAAAAATCCACACCGAGGATATATTTGAACTAAAATATTCAAGAGGTTCCTAAATTTTCATAGTAATCTAGAAAATTAGTGGAGCACATTAAATAGTTAATATAATATTTATTTTACAATTTTTAAAACCATTTATTTGATATTTCTCTTAATAAAATAATTACTACAACATTTTTGTATAATTACTAAATATACATATTTTTTCATAAAAATAAAAAATAAAATACCAGGATGAATATAAATCGTATATATTTCATTAGAATACATTTAGTCAGATTTATCTTCTAAAAAACCCAAATTTTAAAATGTTATATTTATTAAATTATGAAGGTTAAAACATTGACATCATATAAAATAAAATAATATAAGTGTCATAATCACTTTTATAAGCCTCAGACGGCCATATATTCGGTCATTAGAGGTTTATGGTGTAGATATACATTACCAATAAGTTTTGATCACGTTTTTGGGACCTTTAAAATGTATTAATATTTCAATAAAAACAATATTATTTATTTTTTTACTAAATAAATAATTTCTACATCATTAATGTATAATCTAATAATGTAATTAAATAACTCTTAAAAATTAAACAAAATTACCAAGATAAATAAAAATATTTTAGCTTTCAAATGAGTTTTTCTAACCTAATTTATATTCTTTATAACCTTATATTAAAAATACTTTAATTATTAATGTTTGAGTGAGACATATTTCACTTTCCTTTAAATAAAATAACGTAAAGGTCTTAATCACATCCATGTGGGTTCTAATTGATTCCCTTTCGACCCAAATATGACATAGGACAAAATAAAATCTTCCAATTGTATTACGACAAGTGTTAGGATAATTTTATAATATTATATTTACCCTCAATTACCTGATTTACCTTTAACGATGGTAAATAAAATTTACCATAGTTACTATTCATAATGCCCAAAAATAAAATGTAGTCTATTAATATAATTTGTACCAACTGATTAAAAATATGGAATCAATTTTTCCAAATTCAATACATAGAAGTTGTAGAAAATAAATTAAAATCAATCCCATTGTCGAAAAAAACATGTTTTTGATTAAAACATTTCAAAAGATTGAATCGATTTAACCTACGAATTCAATGTAAAATAAATGCTAATGACATAAATTATATTAAATGTTAAAAATATATTCTATTTATTCTTTAATACCATTCAGTATTATAATTTAACCACAGAAATTATTATGATGAAAAAATTTGTTTTTAATTAAAATATAGCATGTTTTTACTATTCATTAAAATATGAATGTTATCAGAATAATATGAAAAATTACTCCAAGGTAAAATTTTATATCCTGATTCCAAAGAATAATTTTATTTTGTAAAACGGAACTTATAAAAATGTAAAAAAACTAGATTTAATGTAGGTGCACCATCAATAGGCGGCAAAACTGCATTTTTTGAAAAATAATTATTTTACCCGAAAAATTTATTTTATTCTCATACCGTATTCAATAAAATGAGTAAGATGAATAAAAATGTTATAAAATTCAAAATGTAGTTAATACTATTCATAACATCTAGTTCTTGATAATATTATAAGCATATATCGTTGTTTAGTGAAACCCGATATTGCGTACAACACACGCTATCGAGGATGGTCGTGATTGCGAGTATTGCAAGCTAGTTCAGGGTTGCGTGTAGTGAAATATCCCTTTTGGTGTAGCATAAAACACAAGACATCTACAAAATTAAAAGAATATTTTTTATAAAATCTCGGGGTTTTACATTCTACCCCCAGTAAAATCAATTTCTCCCTCGAAATTCATCAGGGTTATAAATGGTTTACTACTTTAAAGTTTCTTTAATATAAACCCATATCGTAAAAAGGAATACCAAAACATAACTTTAAAAACAAAATTATGAAACATAACGGTTACCCAAATAAACTAATCACTGGGTTTACACCTAGGAGAACATAGATGAAAAATATGGATATAGAAGAGAAAACTAACCATCATGTTCTGATGGAGAGTGGTAGAGAACATGAATATGAAAAATCCAACAATCACAAAGCCATAAATTTGTGATGATATAAGGTACCATTGGATTCATCAGATATGAGAGTACTAGGACAACATTTTTGGTTTTCAAGATCATTTCCCTAATGTTGATGATTTTTTGTATAAGGATAAATACTTAGATGATTTCAGTGTAAAATCATCATTGGTCATTTCATGAACAATTTCCACTTCATCTATTATTTAAAGATATGAAGTTGAATTTGACATTCTTGAAGTATAATAAGATCATGCGATATAATGATAGGTCATTCCATCTTTATCTATCACAATAAAAGGTGAGTATAAGATATTAAATATACATAAGTCCATCTATGGTGAGGTCAATCGTACATGGTTCCGAAAATGGACTTATACTTGATTTATCTTACCATGTAATAAAATAAAACTAATTTATACAAACCAGGGACTTCCTGTAGTCTACTGGTAGGCGATGAAGGCCTATCGCACATCAGTTGTGGGTTCGATTCCCACAACCTTGTCTGATGTGATGGGTTGTCGCATGTCCTACAGATTGTCCTTTTTTCTAAAACTGTACTATCATAATATCAAAAAGCTCTATCCTTAAAAAATACTATCTGATGTCCAAATTAATCCATTCCAACCTTTAGGTTTTTCAAAAATACTTCTGTCTAATCATATAGTATAAAGAGAATGATTACTAAAAAGGTCATATAACAAGCACGTGAATACCATCGTTTTTCCCTCATATATTACAAGATATAACTTTTTGATCGCATTCCAAACATATGAATAACTTATTATTGTATTCTCAGAAAAAATGAATACCCATTTAACCTTACTGAAAACATGAATGCTGTCAAAAGTTAACTCTTTCCACATACCAAAATCCAAAGATCTCGATATAATCAAACCATGGTATCACTTTGTACATATATCAGTCATGAGATTATGAATACTATCAGACATATTATTTTCACCTTATCCCTTCATTATGAACATATCATCTACTTTCCAAAAATATTTCAGACATTTTTCATGGTTACCTGTACCATATTCTTATTGAAAACCATAATTGACCAATACATAGATAATCCAATATACCATAAAAGTACCTCAACAACATTATTCATTAATACCAATACATAAAAACTTCAATACATCCTATTCAATGATTTTCATGGAATATGTCCATCCTTGATTTAGAAGTAACCTCTTAGGTCAGGGCTTTGAGTTGGGTAATGCCCATATTCTCCACAGATAAGACATTGAACTCCATAATAGTCGGTCACTCTAAGACCCTTCTCTCCACATAGATTACATCTTCCCCTCCATTTGATGAATTCATCAAGGTTCATCTTCCCTTCTTTAGAAATCCCAATCTTCCTTTCTTTATGCCCCTCAACATGCAAACACGCATAAAAGTATATCTTCCTATTATTTGGTGAATTATGAATACCACTAAATTTCACCTTGTTAATCATATATCATAATAAAAGATTCGGAATAATCACAATATCTTTCTCTCTAGGCATCACACAATTTAGTTTCTCATAGTCACCAATTTGACCATTGGATTCAATGTTAACCGAATTCTTTCTTGTTCCCTCCATAGAATAAAACACAAAATGAATTCTGTGAGAGGAAAAAATTATACAAGGAAAATAACATAATCAAGGGGGAGTACCTTTGACATATAAAATCTTATTTTTAATTCTAATATCGTTACCGTAAATCTAGGACTATAACCTATACTTATACTTAGACTTATGGACATCCCTAGACAGATTTTAGAAATATCTCTAGGGATTTCACTAATGTTTTCACATCCTAGTTTCCGAAGGTTAACTAAACCTTTCCTTTGATACCAACTGTAGATACTCAAATCTTGACGTACATAGACATTACATTACTTTTGTGGAATTATTGATACATAACAAAAAAAGACACCAAAGGACCGTAATAGTTTAGTGTCTTTGGAAACTTGGAACGTAATCTTCTAATAATGGAGAATGATCTTCAATATCTCCCATAAAGATCTTCCCCTTTTGGTTTTCATACCTAAAAAACTTTCTTGAAATCCTGGGGAAAGGAAAACATATAAAGGGTGAGCTCAAATGGTCAATAAGGGTCTTCATGGAGAAAATAAAACAAACCATATAAATCTGAACTTAAAAACATGAACATAATGTTTAAACCTCACAATCTTGAGCAAAGACATAAATATTGGAAGTATTTAAGGCATGTATCATAAAATAACACCAATCATGATAAAATAGCTTGGGAATAAATCATGTAATTGTGGTAACCATGCAGCACTTGTTATTCTTTCCATAGTAGCCAAAGCATTGCTACCAAGACCATCTTAGTGGACAAGTCTCTTTCTGAATTGAGTTCACTCCTCATTCCAGTCCTGTATCACTGAACCAGATTAACTTACCAATCTAGCCATGTCTATCTCATGAGATATTAATATTTACCCAATGCATTGGAGGGAGATATAGGTCCCACCCATCCTATAATGAAATCATTTTTTTGTGTGCCACATATTCATAAATCATACTTCATAGCATAACCCATGTAATAGAATGAGATTCTTAAACATCATGCCATCCTAACATAATCCATATAAAAAAAATGGATATCATTTCATCACAAGAAGAATTAATGCTTCTAAATAATAGAGACATTATACTTGAAACATAAACATATTAAATAATGTCATTTTAGATGGAAAATATTTTTGATAAAACACTTGAAATGAAATCTTGAGGAAAATATCCTTTATTCTTCAAAATAATTTTCTTTTCACAAAATACCATGAAATTTTAAAAGAAAACAACTTTTTTAAAAATAATAATGCAATCTTGTATAGGAAGCTTCATGAAAATGAGGCGTTATGAAACCGTAAAACCCCGTTCACGCCGCATAAGTTAAAAATAACATTCTCCTCGTACTTTTGTCAGAAAAGTTAAAAAGTACCTCGTAAAATAAATATTCCTCACATACCATGTAGTAAAAGTAAAAAATGGTTAAAAAGTAATTTAAAGATACATGAAACCATTTTTAGAAAATTGGGACATGGATGATAAATATAACCCTAGTAAACACTAACGTATAAGCAATCTAAGATAAAAAAATGAGATTGGAAAAGTAATCCCTTACCTTATGTCCGATATGCTTCGTATGTATCTGAACCTCTGGTATAATGATTTAAAATATGTCATTTAGTTATTACAGGATCATATTAATTGTTATTATATCATATTTGGTTCACTTACGTATTTTTATTACCCGTTCATTTGTCAATTCCATGGTAAAGTAGCGTTTTAGGTAAAATCTTTTCATTTATCGTACGTGTTTGGACTTGTTGTTATTGATATTATTATTACATATATCATGATTTACATACTTAAATAATGTAAAAAATTATTTAAAAATCATATGTATTACGTATATATACATATATAACAGATAGCTAAATGAAATGAAACACACCGTATATGGAGACGGTAGGCTGTACGTATGCATGAACGATGTTTTCTTATCCTTATTGGGTCGAATGGAAGTAAGAAGATGAAATATATATATACATAAATCCAGTAACATTATAATGTCATATATTTAATTATTATTTCTTATATATACTTTATAACCATTCTTGAATGGTTAACATGGAGAATGAATCTCATGACATCGTAGAGACGGTAGTTCGTACGTACACACGAGCGATGATATCATTCCCATAATTATTGAATTAAATTGGAGTGGATGATATAATATATCAGAATCATTATGATGTTATAATAACTATTTATATTTAAGATTTACACCATTATACCCATCCTAGTAAGGAGGTGTTGGAAAAACAGATTACACCACGGCGTGGAGACGGTATTCCATACGTACACACGCGCTGTGATTTCGTTTTCCGTAGGTTGGATAGAAGGTGAAATGGGGTTGTTTAATATTTATAATAACATATCAGTATATTAGTGATATTGATGTTATTACTTTATAATAAAACAACTAAATGATAAGAAGTTGAAGAAGAAAGATGTTTGACAGAATCAGAAGAAGAGATTGCCTCTTCTTCGACGCACCTCCTTAATCCTTCTTCTTAGGGCACTCGGGATGGTCCTTTGAGAAGACCAGAACCTATATGATATAAATAGATAGGTTCATAAGAGTAATGTTTTATGGTTTGGAAGAGCTTCAAGGCTCAAATGTGTGTGAAGAGAAGTGGGAAGGGGTTCCCTTATTATAAGTGAGGAGAGGGGCACCTTTGGAAATCTCAAAAATATTAATTTTTAATAAATATAATCCCACATAAAAGACTCCAAAAATGACTCATATTCAAATATTAGATGAGATAGGGTTGTAATATCATCATACAATAAAATTTAGACATGTAGAGAATTTATTTTAAACATTATCAACTTGATTTATCCTTAACTAATCTATTAAATGTTATTTGTGGTAATGAGATTCTAAATTTTAAATTGTTTTAAATAATAACTTATGTGCTATTAATTATCCATATTTAGATAATTTATGAGATTTTAGACAATATAAATTTCAATTTATAATTTTTAACTATTTTTTTTGATTTTTAAACAATTTAATAATATGATTTGTTTATAAAATAACAATAGTGTCTATTTTGACACTTTTCATTTATTTGAATTTAAAAAAAAATCCACACAGAGGATATATTCCAACTAAAATATTTAATAGGTTCCTAACATGTCATAGTAATCTAGAAAATTAGTGGATCACATTTAATAGTTAATATAATATTTATTTTACTATCTGTAAAACCATTTATTTGATATTTCTATTAATAAAATAATTATTACATCATTTTTGTATAATTATTAAATATACTTATTTGTTGCAGAAAAATTAAAAATAAAATACTCGGATGAAGATAAATATTATATATTTCATAATAATACATTTAGTCTGATTTATATTCTAAAAAACCCAAATTTTAAAATGTTTTATTTATTAAATTATGATTTGGTATCTTTGACATCATATAAAATCAAATAATATAACTGTCATAATCACTTTTATAAGACTTTAAACGGTCATATATTCGGTAATTTGATGATTATGGTGTAGCTATACATTACCAATAAGTTTTTATCAGGTTTTCAGGCCTTTTAATATGTATTACTATTTTACTTAAATCAATATTATTTATTTTTTTAGTAATAAATAATCTCTGCATCATTAATCTATAAGCTAATAATGTAATTAAATAACTCATAAAAATTATAA
Source organism: Viscum album (assembly GCA_963277665.1). Lineage (NCBI taxonomy): Eukaryota > Viridiplantae > Streptophyta > Magnoliopsida > Santalales > Viscaceae > Viscum > Viscum album. The sequence continues at coordinate 493,178,456 of OY728151.1, read as the reverse complement.
AAAAATTACCATGATAAAGAAAAACATTCTAGATTTAAAATTAGTATTTACAACTGAATATATATTCTGAATTAACTTATATTAAAAATACGTTAATTATTAAAGTTTGAGTGAGACATATTTCACTTTTCATTAAATAAAATAAACTAAAGGTCTTAATGACATCCAAGTGAGTTCTAATGGATTCCATTTAGATCCAAATATGACTGAGGACGAAATATAATCATCAAATTGTATTAATACAAGTGTTAGGGTAATTTTATAATAATATATTTACCTTTAATTACCTGATTTACCTTTAACGATGGTAAATGAAATTTACCGTAATTACTATTCATAATGCCCAAAAATAAAAAGTAGTCAATTAATATAATTTGATATCACTGATTTCAAATATGGAATCCATTTTTCCAAATTCAATACATAGATGTTGCATAAATTAAATTAAAATTAATCCCTTTGTCGAAAGAAAATGGGTTTTTGTTTAAAACATTGCAAAAGATTGAATTGATTTAACCAACGAATTCAATGTAAAATCAAAGATAATGAAATAAATTATATTAAATGGTAAAAATATATTATATTTATACTTTAAAACCATTCAATGTTATAATTTAACCACATAAATTATTACGATGAAAAAAGTTGTTTTTAATTAAAATATAGAGTGTTTTTACTCTTCATTAAAATATGAAAGTTATGAGAATAATTTGAAAAATTTATCCAAGGAAAAATTTAATATCCTTATTCCAAAGAATAATTTTATTTTTTAAAATTGAACTTATAAACATGTAAAAAACTAGATTTAATGTGGGTGCGCCATCAAAAGGTGGAAAAATTTCTTTTTTTGAAAAATACATATTTTACCCGAAAAATTTATTTTATTCTCATACCATGTTATATAAAATGCATAAGATGAATAATAATGTATAAAATTCAAAATTTAGTTAATAATATTCATAACGGCATGTTCGTGATAATATTATAACCATATATCGTTATTTAGTGGAACCCAGTATTGCGTACAACACACGCTATCGAGGAAGGTCGTAATTGCATGTAATGCATGCCAGCTCCGGGTTGCGTGTAGTGCAATCTCCCTTTTGGTTTACCGTACAACACAAGAAATCAGTGAAATTAAAATAATATTCTTCATAAAATCTCGGGGTGTTACATGAATTGTATGTAATTTTTAGTAAAAAATATAAATAGATATACATATATATAAATATATATTCTGTATTAAAAACTATTATCTATATTTTATAAAGAAAATTAGAATGTTTTGATATAAATATTTCTATATTTATGTAGTCATTATTTACTGTTTGAAAATATTTTTATTTTTTTGATGTTTTATGGAAAGAATCAATAGATACATGGAAGTGTAATGAAAATAGATTAATAATTTAGCATAAATATATTGTGAAATCCAATTTTTTACACTAGAGAGGATATCAAGAATCAAATTAAGACTAATTACACATCATTTATTCCAATTAAATGATGTTAGTTTTTTCGGGATATATTTTACGATGTGAAATGAAAAAAATCAAAACGCCTTCTTTTATTGTGAAATTCTGAATAATAAACATAATGTATTACCTTGAAAAACCTAGTTATGATAAATTGAAGTGGTTTTTGAAGAATAATCTCAAATATTTGTCCCTGGTACCCATCATGGGTATTTTACCAATTCATTATAACATTAATACATGTCACCAAATCCACATGTATTTCTAGAAATAAAAGGGAAATTCTCCACTCAATTAATTTATTCTGAGTTTCTACTAATGGGATTAAGGACCACTAATTATAGGATGCATAAAATATGATCATTATTTTACAACCCCTCATGACTATAATAGGGGTTATCCCTTATGAAAAATAAATCTATTGATATGGGATTGATTGTAATAAGTGATTTTATTATATAATGTAATACATTTGAGTCTTCTTCCTCAAACCTAATATAGAAAATCTACTCGTTATTCTATCATTTATGACCATTGTGTGATAGTACAGGGAGTGATAATTAAATGTGTTAACTTCTATGTGATTCATAGAACAACCATTTGGTGGATTATTTTCTCTAATTAAATATGGTTACAATTTACAAATTTTCTAAATACCTAGTGTAACATTACCATTTGTGAAAGGTAATATCGGAGATTTTGGGGTTATCAACTAAGAACATATGATTAGAATCATCTCAATTTGGACACCATGTTATTTTTATTTAATTATTTTATTCCATAATTAATCATGATCCTAGAATTAAAATTATCAATCAGGGTTTTTTTATTTTTTTTAAATCCAAACAATCAATCATATAAACATTAAATCAATTACATTAGGATTCTATCATAAAAAAGTTTTTTTTATATTTTATTTAAGGAATAATTTCTCTAACCATATATTCTTGGGTTCATCCTTGGACTCATAGTTCTTATACTACTTTAATTTTTAGTGTTTTTTTGTTTTGTATTTATAAATTTCCAAATTCGTAATCTATAAGATTATTAGTGATTCCAATGGGTATATAAAAAACATTAATATGTAAATATAGATTTGAACACATATATCTATATAGTGTATATATATAAATTTAAAAAATATATATATATATTAATATATGAATATATATTTTATATATCTGTGTATTTTTTGATTATGTTATATACAAAAAGAATCAATATATATATATATATATTTGTGTGTGTTTTTTGTCACTTTAAATATAAATATGTATGTGTGTATCTGTGTTTGTGTGTGTGTCTATGTTTTTATGATCAATAGAAATTTTCTGTTGTATATTCATGCGTGTATGTCTGTATGTGTGTGTTAGTATATAACTACGTGTGTGTCTGTTTACAAAGGCAGAAAAAAAAATATTTATATATATCAGAATGTATTTATATTTGTGTCTATATATATATATATTCATATTTATATGTTATTTTATGTATGATTAAATACATTTGCTTTATATATATTTTATGTTTTTAAATATATCTTAATTAATTAATATATATCATAAAATATAAATTTAAATGAAATTATAATTTTTACATGAATTTTTTATATATGTAAATTATTTGAATTATAATTATATATATATGTCTATATATTCCAATGTTTTAAAAAATTATTCAAAATTTCCAAAAAATAGCCATGTTTTGGGGAAATGTTTTTTAAATATGAAATATATTATTATATATATAAATATATCTCTACATTTATGAAAATATTTATACTGTGGTTGTAAAAATTAAAACACTAGAAATAAAATCATGAAACACTAAAATACATTGATAAACTAATAAAATATCGAAATAGAGATTGCAATGAGACCCATTGGGGAAGCTACAAATGAGAATTTCCTTGAGTTATATATATATAATTGTTCTTTTATATATATTTATATAAATATTTGGATATTTAATTATATTATATGTATTTGTATATAAATAATTTTTTATATATATAAATATTTGTGAATATTATTAGTAATGTATATATAAAAATATATATTAATATATATTATTGATCGTTTATATAATAATCCAATAAAATTATTTATTAAAAATATTACTCAATTCAAAATTTTGCACAATGTTCAAAAAAAGTCACTATATTACCCATGTTTTCTTGACACAATGATAAATCTACCACATTTTCAGAAAACATTGATTTATTTTATTTTAGAAAATTATATATATTGTTTTAATTATATATTTATTTATTGGGGACTTTTTTATGGAGAACATTTCTATATTGGAATCTTTTTATAAAAAAACAATGTTACAATAATGAATATATCTTAAAAACATGGCTAGATTTAAAAGTAGTCATGTTTTAAAAAAAATATATATATATAGTCTCTAAATTACTCAGTGTTTTATGCATAACTAAAATACCATAGTAAAATTATTATTGATTTATTAAATGGTATAAGATAACTATTTTTTTAACTGATCAACCACCTCCAAGTGTCATATTCACTTTTATAGAAGAAAAAAAAGACAATCTATAGAAACTTAATGGAAAATGTAGGGTGCAGGTTATAAATTATGTCATGTGTCTATCAAGAGTTTCTAATGAAATTTAATAAATATTAATAAAAAAATTATTTAATCAAAATAAAAAAAGTAATGGTATGAAAATTTTATATTTTTCTCGAGACATGTTTTATGATCTGAAAATGATATATATAGAAAAATATGCATAAATGTAAATTTTATAAAAAAATGGCATGAAAAAAACTATTCAAAATCAATTACATGAAAAATGATGTCAATCAAAACAACTACCATTGTCAAATTCCATGAATTATTTTAGTTCCAAGATCTTTGATCCTTACCCAACATAATAATTAATCCTAGAGCATGTATGGGTTCACATGTTCCTAATCAAAGGAATATTTGACTAATAAATCCATGTCCCATTAGATAAAATCATGTCAATTTGTTTTTTGTTATTTTTTTCAACATAAATAAATTTATTTAGAGTCAAATTAGGATAGGTCCTGTCTAAATCCACAACTGACTATTCATTCTCACATGTGCTTCAATTAATCAATAAATCAATCACGGAAAATTCAATCCTTTCAAAATAGTTCATAATATAATGATCAATTTCAAAATTACGCATTCAATATGAAATTTCAATTTCATAACAACATATTCTATGTGAATAAAATTCATGAATTACATTAATATTTTATTCTAAGCTAATATTCACATAATAAACTTCATATTATATTATAAAATCCTTTATATTTTCCATCAATATTTTTTCAAAAATAATACCCATCAATTTTAGTAACATATAAAATTGGGGGTTTCCAAATAATTCATTAACCTTTATAAATAAAACATTAAATCAATTCAAATCATCGTTTTATAAAATCATTTTAATAATTATTTCAACTCAGTAATGTAAAATTGAATTTATATTATTGGGTCACGTTATCTAGAATAGCCTAAGATTAGTTACCATTAAAAATCAACACAATGACTTCAATAGGATCCACATATGAAGAATGATTACATAGGATATCAAAAACTAAAACATATAAACATGATGCATGTAAATATAAATTAGATTGATCAATATCAAGATGATATATTACTCATTAAGGAGGAATACAAGGGATATCAGGAAAAAAATGAGAGGGCATCCATACACTTGTATGAGATTGAAGAAAGTCACAATATGATCAAATCATAATGAATTTTTTTTATAGGATTCCATTTCACAAATGTAGAGACTTCATGGACCATGAAATATTATTTGGGTATAGATATGGTGATTATAGTTAAAATTAATGGTTCTTATAATTCAAAATAAAAATTTATGGGGTTTAAAAACCACTCACATGGACTACTATAAGGGATGAATTGTTACAAATGACAGTTCTCCCTATCCATCCCCCCAGTTTACTATTGGATGGAGTTAATGTATTCTCAAAAAAATAAAATAGACCACGAACCATCCTTGATAACCTAAACTCTATAGGGTGAACAATTTGTAGGGGTGGACACATGGTTTGGGAAAACCATGCTCCAACAGTGTGATACCCTGCTGAAATCTAGAATAGGATGAAAAATGTTCTATACCAATCTATATGTAATTCACTTACCATAAAATTCGCCCTGGGATTTAAAAATAATTAAAGCATCACCTGAAAAATGTTTAAAAAAATTGCTAAATAATTTAAGATAAAAAAAATTTGTAAATGAAATAGGTAATCAGATGTCACACATCAAGAATATTATTTGAGGGATACCCCTAACTCATAATAATTTTTTTTATTTAACACATTATTAAAAACAGTAATGGTGATTCTAGGTTTCCCAAAAAAGTAAATATATATAAGTAAATATATTAATGTGGTTGGTGGGTTACCTCAAATTATATAATTGTTGCAGTGGTGTGTCAAATTTGGGTTGGTTATTATCTTTGGTAATATAAATGAGGCTTTTGTAGTGTGAATTAAAATGTTAAATTGTATTTTCTTGTGGAAAACCTAATACCATTTGATGTTTTAATATATGGTTGATGGTGATGTTTTTGTGTGAGGTTTTTTCTGTATTGTTTCAAGGATTCATGTGCCACTTGTAATGTTCATATATAATTGTTAATTTATTGTAGATCGTGCTTTGTTTTTGAAAACATGTTTTCATATATGTTTAAATCTATTACATCAAAACTCCATTTTTTGACATGGAAAAGTGAATTAGAGATGTTGGGTAACATTCAAGGTGAATTTCAATTGAAACAAATGTTCAACGTCCAGATGTTTTTCTTCTAAAAATAATATACATGAATAATTGATGGATGTTGAGGACTATTTTTAGTAAGAAAATAACTTATATATATTTTAAAAATCTATTAAATTTTAATTTTTTCCAGAAATTGTCTCAAATATTCTTAGTTATGAAGCATGGTGATCTGATTGAAATTTCATAGGCTAATTATTTTGATATATTTATGATATTTTTAAATTAATTATTATATATTTTTGATCATATATTGGACTTTAAGGTATTATAATGGGTTTAGATTATGTTCATTTTTATGATCTGAATTTTTTTCATTGTTAGTTTGTGTTCAAATTTTATACAGGATGGGATAATATTATAGTCGTATTAGTTCACTTTGATACTAACAATTCAATATTCCATCATTCCATTTCAGTTTACATTATTACAAGCAGTGAGTTTTCAAGTAGATATCATAAAAAAATTGTTTGATATTGATTTTTGTTTCAGTGAAAATCTACCATAAATACTTATAAATATAGTGTTTACTAATCTAGGATTATTGAATTTATCTTCTAGGTATAAGTGTGTGAGGAATTATAATAAATATTGATTGTAGTACATTTTTCATTGATTGTGTACATCAAGGTGTAATTCCATATGTGATAAAGAATTTATCTATTTAAATGTTATGAAACACCATTAGAAGGATTATATTAATATTTAAAATGGATCCATGTCTTCGATGGATAATTATATGATGACAATATTATTTAATGACTTATACATCATAAATCATTACCGTGTAATAGATTAAAAAATAAAATAAAATATTGTTGTGATATTATAGAATTTTACAATTAATATTTTCATGAAATATTATAGAAGAAACTATTTAATGATTTTTTTCAATCATTGCATGGATATTCTTTATCATGAAATAGTCATTCTGAGACATGGATAATATTGATGGTATAGTTTGGAAATTGTAACATTGAGTGAGAGGGTTGGTTTTAAAATTGTTTCATTTGTTTGTTGAATCCTATTTGATATATATATCTTAATTTTTTTGAGATTTCAAAGGTGTATTTTAATTGGGAGGGTCTTCTTATATCACTTAATGAGGTTGTAAGTAACTAATATTCTCTATTTGAAACTTATCATTTATGTGGTTGTTTTATCACTGGCCTTATTCCACTAGAGGTTAGTTTTGATTCATGACTATGCGAATATTTTGAGAGGTATCAGATGTAATGGAATGTCCCTTACCATTGTATAACAATTTGTTAATTAGATGAGTGTGGTTTCTATACAAGGAGAAATAGTTAATTTAGGTTCTTGAAGTTAATGATCTCTATAGATAACATCTTTGTGGTGTTTTATAGTTTTTTTGTGAATAATATATAGTCTTTGAAGATGTGGAAGATAATTTTTGAGTAGAGGATTGGAGAGGGATTTAACGGTCATGTATTTTGATGGTTTATGTTAGAGTCATTGGGGTATGCCATGAAGTATTACAGAGGCTTTTTTGGGAGTTCTAGTGGTTATGATAATCTCTAGGAAAATTTGATGTGTCCCATATATTGTATTGTGGATGAACCATGCATAGATGTTTTATAAGAAGATGTATGTTTTAACAAATGGATACATGGATGTTTGAGTTTATGGCATTCCTTCACCTTTGGTTTTTTTCCAAGAATCTGGGATAAAATTTCAAATTCTTCATTTGCAAAGAAATATATTTTTTGGTAGTTTGATTGTATAGTTCATTGTTTTCAAGGATTATATGGCCTCATCATGTACTGGATAGTATATCTTTAAAATGACCTCATCATACTCTAGATCATCAAGGTACTTGCCATTGAACTATAGTTCATATTTTAGGACTACCTTTAGTTTCATGGTGTTTTTTTGATACTTGGTTATTTTTTGTCTTTCTTGGGTTTTATATGAATAAAAACATTAACTCATATAATTCATTAATACTTTCACTAATCTATTGGAATGATGTGGTCAATATAAAAGATGTATTTTAACCCTTGGTTAGTGAATTTTATCATCATGTTCAATATATTAGTTTTTTCCTATCACACGTGAGTTCCATCCATTACCTCATCAATTTTATTCTATGCACATATTTTTCATCATCTCCTCAGATTGTTTCTATTATGTAAACAAATAGTTGGGTTATTTATTTTTAATACAATGTTTTTAATGGTGTGTTTTATACTATAGAACTGTCTTTGGTGTGTTTATATCCCTGTGAGAGTCCTCTCATCCCATTGACATCACATAGTGGTTAGAGGATCATTGATTGATGTAGGGTATCTCAATGTTTATATATTATATTATTAATTTAGTATGAATCAAATTACTATTATATATTTCCAATCATATTGTAATATAATTAACAATTGATTTGGTTTATGGTTATATTGAGAAAATGTAAAAACATCCTTGGTTAGAGAATGTGTTCTAATTTAAAATGGTAACCAATTTAATTATTCTGGTAATGTGGGGATGTGTTTGATAATTTGTTTTTTGAGATACATGATATTTACATGTGTTTATTTTTATTGAACAATATGTTGGTACATTTATTAACATTCCATTTTGTCACCAATTTATTTTCACCTATATAAATACATAAATTCACATACCACATATTTCATAATAGATATATCTAAAATCTAAATTATATATTAAAAATGATGAAATTGATTGTTGGCATTGTGTTTTTTAGATGATTTTTCCCCATGGTTGTTGATAATACATTATAATGGGTTAAAAAATGTAGTATAAAAACTAAGTATACACTATTTAAATAAGAAAAATGAACCATTTTTGAAATTTATATTAATCCAAAATAATATATATATATATATATATATATATATATATATAGTGGTTTATATATTATATATCTAATCAATTCATATATTTTTACCTATTAGTATCATTTTATGTTATTAAAAAAACCCCTTGTATCTGATATCGAAAAATTTATTACATAGGTTTATTAATTAATTTAAACATGAGATAAAAACTATGGTTAGTGGAAAGCCATTAATGTACCGGCATTCTAATTTGACAAGAAATCATTTGAGGAAATACCATTATACTGGTCATTCACATAAATTCGGATATTTATTGATAGAATTAAATGTGTGGGGGTTTTTTCCATGCTGGGTGCATCATGTGGTCATTGTTGGTTATTTCTTGATTTCATGTAGGTGATTTAATGAATAAAATATTAAAAATAATGGGGCTGGTAAAATGATAAATAATTTATTGGGACTATTATTATTGAGGTAAAATTTTGATTTTGTTGACATATTTCATCAATGGTGTTAGTTATTCATTTGGTGGTATTTCTAAATGAATAGACTTTAGTTATCAATTCATTTTTTCTAATAAGGAATTAAATGTATAGAATAGATTATGTATTGTAACATATATTTTTCTGTTTTAATGGCTCATTATTGTTAAATTTTTCCTATGGTATTTAATTTAATAATCATGGAATAAAAATGATATATGAGAGAATATATTTACTGTTCACTAGAATTGATAACAAATAAGAGGAGGATAAGGTTCCGACATATTTTAAAGAAATGTTACACGATTTTATGATTTAGTTTTCATTAAAATCATGAAACCTTTTAGACCATTTACATTGTGAGGTTTTATTGTGGTGTCTGATTGATTCTTGTATACGATGACACAACATGAACGAGTGGGCTACGTAGGGATGTACTCTGACCTACAAGAGAGACAAATGAATATTTGATGCGATGAAATTGAATGTAATGGAATGGGAAATATTTATGGTTTATGATAGTTCAGTAGTATTGTTTTATACTCATATTCATGAACATAGTGTGGAGGTTTTCCTTCTATCCCTTTACTGGATCACTATAAGGTTGACTGGGAAAGACCCTGAGTTTATAAGTTGGATATGACATCAATATATTCTATCCATGAGTAAAATTATTGATATTGATAATAATGATGGTGGTTTTGGTGATAATGATACATCAAGGACACTGGTTATAATGATATAAGGTACATCATTATGATGGTTTTTCATGTTCTACTCTTGCTTTCAGAAGAATGGATATGTGTTATCACTATTCCTGTTGTATTATGTACATGTTTTTTATATTTTTAATAAATGGATAATTTCACTCACTCATATTATTATATATTTATTATACATTTATGTTAATATATTTAAAATTATTATCCACCATTGTAGTCATAACTGGTCATCCAACCATACGTTTCTAGTGCTTTCAGGACTGATCATCAACATTCGAATTTTTAGTTCTGGTATATTGAATGGAGAATTTTAGTATATCCTTCAATTATCTTGGATATATTTAATTTTTTATTCATAGAATTGGTATTAGAAAATTTTATAAATTCCCATTATATGTACATTTCATGGTTGTTATTTAATTCTCCTTAATTAAATATAAGAGGGTAATGCATTCCATTTTAGACTTTTTATATACCCTCACTACTATTCATCAAACTAGAGCCTACTAGTGGACAACCTCATGGGTTCTTACCTTTGATACATCATTGTGGACAATGGGGGAGTTCTATTAGAGGTAGTGGATCATGACATACCCATATAAAAACAAATATTCTTAATCAATCAATCATATTTAATCCAAATACATATAAACAATTGTCAATATAAAATCAAAATTTTCACATAATTAGTTCACAAACAATATTAAATGATTATCGCATTATGAAAGGATATTCAAATACATCAAATACATGATATATATATATATATATATATAAATTTAGGAAAAAAACAATTATAAGAAGCATATTTGAAAAATATAAACTATATGTAATACCTAGGAAACCACATTGTACATTTCAGTGACCCGTCTTACATAAATCATATTTAACCCATGTTTTTTATAAATTATGCTAATAAATAACATGAACCCAAAGAATTAAATTTATGATACATCTCAAATTTTCAAAAAAAAAAAATTATGAAGAAATATTAAAACACTATCATAATCTAAAATATTAATGAAAATTACATGATACATAATGAAATATTGAATCATAACAACCCTGAAGAGTTAATAATAATCCACATGGAAAAATATAAATATGTAATCATTTATAGAAGAACATTAGACCACAAAACCGATCTCAACAATAGTCTTTAATGTGACATGATAGAAGGGAATGTAAATTACTGTAAAGAAAAGAAGAAAATTTCTTAGTAGTTGACATTGTTTTCATTATCATGATACTAAAAGAAAAAATATAAATCCGTAGATAAAATTTTCAAGAAATACATCATTTATGTCTAGGTTTTATGGAATGGGAAATAAGAATGAAATTTTACTTTAACATAACATACAATGATCAAACAAGTCAAAAAATTATAGTTTTATTGTAGGTCCTCACAATTAAATTAGAAATAAATTAACACATCCCATAACAGCATTCCCAATATCCCCTTATATCTCATAGAATCAAATATTCTAAACTCCCGTAACAATATACATTAATTTTATGTTATGACAAAACTAATGGAGACTTGATTCATTAATAGATCCAAATATTAAAATATCGTAGAGACGACCATTAAAAAAATAATCCAAGACAACAATAAAACATAGTTTGGTTAATTAATTGTTTAACAATTTTTTTTATAAATGTAAATCCCCTTATTATAATAATTTCATATAATCAAATTAAATCATTACTCAGTGATCTAATGAGTAATATTGGACTTTTAAACGTAATATTATTTTTTCTGTGATTTGGATTTCAAATATATGACATACATTTATTCAACAAGTAAGGTGTTTGGAGTCCGATAAGACATACATTCTTTAAATAGTAATATACCCTTATGAATAGTAACCTACCCATATGAATAGTAATATGACAATTATGAATAGTAAATCTCCCAAAAAAATAATAACATTTCCCTTGAATGTATAAAACAAATTTCGACATCTTATAAGTGATTATATGTCCATAGATAAAAAATTGGTGTGTTTGTAAGTCATATATAATTAATTATAAAAAATTTTATAAGACCTTATGTAATTTATGAAAGCATTATAAAATCAGTTATACTTTTAAAATCTGTATTTTTTAAGAAAATTATAATTTTAATAAAAAATTAAAACAAACGCATTTAATTTTTTTTGAAATGTGTATTTTATTTTTGGAGTCTTAACATCGAGAAATGGAAAGGGTTAGTTTTCGGGGTTTTTCTAAAATACATGAATGTTGGGTCAATAGTAAAATATGACAATTTACAACATATTCTAAATACATGAATTATGATGTCATCAGTAGATCTATGGATGATATAAGGGTATTGTCTCAAACTTCCTTGAACATATTTCAATTTTGGGTTTTTTAATAATCATTATTTATGGTTTTTAGGGAAATTAATAATCTATAGATATAAATATTAAGAAAACCCTTATCTCCTCTATTATAAATACAATCACACCTTACCTCTTCTCTTCACTCCTATCAAACCTAGTTCACTGAATAAATTCTTCTCAAATATCTCCCCACATTACTTCTCCACTTCTAACATACCTTAGTCTCTTCAAAAGATAAAATCATCTCCCTTTAAGAGGCTCTGAAGGAAGATTCATTCATGTGGTAAATTCCCCTTTTCAATTCGTTTACATTCCTTTCATGTTCATTTGTTTTCATTTCTATCCTGACCTATCCTCATCCAAATGTTATGAATATAGAATTAACTTACATAAAATGGAATTTTGTTATGATAATGGTATAATGTTTTCTTAACTTTCCTTTACTCTTCATTAATACTAGCAGTAAACACACTATCTTGTATATGTTCATATACCATATTCAAACACGACGAGTTTTCAATTTCTATTTCAAGCTTCAACTCAAGTCAGGAAAACAATTTGTGTTGTGTTTTAGTCATATTATTGTTTAATATATCCTATTTAAATTTCTATTCTCTTTTTTTACACGAGATAATAAATTATAATGTAGAAAAAGTTAATAGTAATAAAAATTTCTAAAAAATCAAAATGGTTATCACTAATGTTTTATATAATTATTTAACAAAACTCCAAGTAAAAAAACTAAATTTAAAACAATGAAAAGTTATATATGTTAAATAATAAATTATAACTCCAATTTTCTATAACCATCTCCATTTTACATGATTCTTCATTCATGAAAATAAGTAAACTGATCGTAAAATCCAAGGAAACAGACGAAACCAAACAACGATGTCGAACCACGTAACCCATCAATAATGTAATTAACAACCTTAAAAAGGATATAATAAATTATTTAAATATTTAATAGGTTCTGAAATTATTAATTCATGTAATTTTTATGATTTTTAGGTCATCAATATCAAGTGGAGAACACGGTCAGACTTAATATAAGGGATCCTCTCTATATCACTTTTATTCAAGAATGTACACTTTGTAATTTTCTATTATGTGTAATCCCTAATTATGGGGCATGACTTTCACCTCTCCATAATTCACTCATGATTTATATGTGATGCGAAACCCATTTCTATCTCATTAAGACCTCCTATGCTCAACAAATACCATGCTGATAATCTGTAAGGGATTTTACCAGAACCTCCATCATTTCTTCAGGTTGCCTTATATTCATTTTATAATTTTTTTTATCTTGTCTTTTTAAATGAATCTTATAAATTCTGTCTAAATGTTCAAATTTTTTTATCAATATCTTTTCATCTTTCTCTTTCAATGATATACATGTTTTTTAAGTGACTCCCTCCTCAATACTTATCGATAAGAAAACTAGTTTTGTCGGAACATCCGAATTATTACATGATACCAAATTCAATCTGTCTTATGTATTATTCCCCCATTTTTATATTAATATTAGGCCTTTTGTTATGAAAACATTCTTGTTTCATGGTTATATAGTGTCATATTAGAATCCATCCTTACTAATTCATAATTATCGAATAAGGAATCTAATGACTTCTTTATAATAAAAAACCAAGATCATATGGAATCATTTTTGAGGGAAAAATGATTGTATTTTAATGTATCCCATACCATAAATTCAAAATTATTTTATTAATATTTATACTTCTTCCCGTAAATTGAAAAATATTTTTTCAATTGTCATTAATTAATTGAAAAGAAGCATAAAATTATCCTAAAAGATCATGATACCAATTATCAAAATACTTATTATAATTTTAAACACATACAGACACTCACCCATGGAATTCAATGATCTCTCTAGTTGATCAATCTTTTCATTGAAATATTCATTAACTCCTACTTCCAAGAAAACATACCATGTCTTTACTATTCAAATGATGAAATATTATTGAGACAAATATTAGGAAATCGGAGGAAAAGAATAATTGTTGGGCTATCAAAAATAATGAATGAAACACGTGTGGGACCACATCATTGGATAAATAATGTGGAATTGTGTTTTTTCCATCCATTATATACACACTGGAGTTGTTAGTTGATCTTCGAAAATAAATCAAACAGTTTAGAATAAAAAAATTGATATGATGTTTGATATTGACATGAAGATAGATTTTTTATAACAATATGAACTATATAGATTTAAACCATTTTTAAAATATAACGAATTAATACATTATGATTATTATTTAAAAAAAACGAAACATATATGTTTTATTTAATTAAAAATGGAATAATTTATAATGAAACAGTTTATAAAGATAAAAATTGAGAAGTACCTTTCTATATGATGATATCCGTCGATATGTCTAATCAGTTATCAATATTTTTGTATAGTTAATAGTTTATGATGAAATTGAATAACAATAATTGGATATAAAATGTTATAATAGAAAAATTAATTTTTGTTAAAACACTATTTAAAATGTTTTTTTAAATTATTGTCATAGATTTTTTAGATTTATATATTATGATCACTTTCAAGTCAATATAATTTTTATAATAAAAAGTGCGTGAATTTTTTATATCTTATTCAGAGTCTGAGGATTTTTATAAGAAATATAACTATGAAAAAAGTACATAAATATGAGTCTAGAAAACTCATTATGAAATTATTTTTAAAAAAGTGTAATTAATTAGAAAAAAATTAATTTTTATTAAAAAGTAAACATTTTGAAAAATAGTAAAGATATGTATATACCTTATAAATATGAGTTTCATAGTGTTTGGATAGGGTTAAAAAGGAAGATTATATTAGTTCTTTAACTATTTTCATCATTCCTAAATTTTGTTTAATGTATTCAAATACATCAGTAGGAAATGGTTTTATAGAAATATATGAATGTTTATCTTATGTTCTGAAGAATTTGACAACAATATATCCAATATATATGGGATCCTGAAGGAAATAGTGTCTTATATCTATTTTTATAACATCTATGATGTGTTGGGTTTTCAATTTCGAAAATGGAATCTCTATTAAAAAGATTATTTGAGTGTTTTTAAATCCCATTCCATAGTGAGTGATTGTTTTTTGAATCTATAAATCATGAGTAGAAAAACATACAATAGCCAAATATTTGGCTTCAGTAGTGGAATGTTTTTCCGAGTGTTGTATCTTTCAAGACCATTTAATTAAAGTCTCTATTATTAAATTAGAACATCTGGATGTTATTTTTATATCAATTCTAAAACCAACAATGCGAGAAAATGGAAAAAAATTATTAAAAAATATCATTTAGAATAGGAAAGTCTTAAATCCATAACACACATAAGATAATGAAAAAAAAATCACAACTTTTATATTGGATTCCATGTACTTTATGTATATGTTTCACAAAATAATATATAAATCATTTAATTTTGATGAATTAATTTATTTATAATTAAATTCCAAAAATACATCTAAAAATATTTTGATCAACTAGTTTCCCAGACTTATCACGATCTATTTTATTTGAGGTTATTATAGGATTAATAAAACATATAGTATGTCTATATCAATATTTATTAAGAATATATTTTATACACTTATGTTGAGATACATACATTATTTCTAGTTTTTGAGGAATTTTGAAAAAAATAAAATATGTTAATTCAACCATTATACTAATTTTAAACACATTTTTCATAAGATATATAATGGAATTAGTTAAATATTTTTCCTTTTATCCAAACATAATTACATTTAACTAAACTTTTACAATCCGAATGTTTTTATTATGTTATTTTAAAATAATATTTGTACATTCACCTCCCATATAATTTGGAAAAAATAATGTTAGTAAATCATAACAAAATATTGGGGCCATTTTAAGCCCATATAATTATTTTTTATGTTTAAAAATGTATTCAGGATGTTTTGTTTATCAAAAGTAGGATTATTTTCAACATATCATTCATTATGAAAATATACATTTAGAAAAGAATACTTAACATCCATTTAATATTTTATGAAATTAAATAATGATTCAAAGGATAATATATTACTAATAGATTCATCTATATATATTTTTTCATATTTTTCATCAATATCTATTCCTTCTTATTAATTATAACCCATAGAATTATGTATGACTTAATTTCTAACAATTCTTTCATTCTCATAATAGATATTCTAAAAATAAAAGTAGTTCAATTAAAGGTGTTTATAAAGGGCATTCAATAAATTCATATACATTGTTCCAAAAAATCCATTAAGCTCATATTTAGCTGTATTAATCCAATCCCCATAAAAAAATAACATTCGGATTTATGGGTTCAATTTGAGATTATAAAGTTAGATGGTCAGTTTGATGTTTTGGGGAGGTTTTAGTCATAACTAGCATATTTACATCACCAATGATACTCTCACTAGGATGGTTCCTTAGAAATAAATGACACCCTTTATTTTTTGAATAATGTTCTTCAACATATGTTATAAAATAATAATGCAAAATTAATTAGAAAAAACATTAGTAACATCCTTCTGTGAAAATCGTTATAAAATTGGTTGAAAATCTTTTTAAAAAATGACATATGGGGATGATGGTTGGGGTTTGATGAATTAAAATGGGTCTATTTCATCAAAAAAACATGTAATATTTCATATATTGTATAATTATATTTAAAAAAACTATATGACTTTAAACTAAAGTAATAATCTAAAAATATACATTTATTGGATTTGGATGATAATTTATCTAACGTACCAAACTCAATTTCCACTCAATAGTTCCCCAATCCTAGTGGATACATAGACTCATGTGTATATCCCCAATTTCCAAAGGCTTCTAACTGGTTGTGAAGGACAGGGTGAGTTAATGATAACATTATAAAATCATTACTAGAGTATAAAATTACATAAGTGAAACACATTCAATAGCCAAAGAGAATAATTAAGTAGATAGTTGAAAATTATGAATAGACATTAATACATATATAATACATAAGTGTCATATATTAAATGATAAATATTATACATGCATATATAAAGTATCTAGAACAAGAAATGGAAATACCATACAATAAAAGTGTCTAAAAATAATAAAATTTCAACATGTCCATGTACCATTGAACACCTCACATTTTCCCCATGCTCTCCAGCTCCAAACAAAATATAAAAAACATTACAAGGGCTGTTTCCACTTCCATCACCTCTGGAAATATAAAATACTTGGGTCCCCAAATAGTCCCAAACATAGTATGAGAAAAACTTCCCTATAGGTAACCATCCAAATATCTATAAATTATAAAATAGAAATATGAAACATGTTAACAATGGTATGTAATGTATTACTGTAAGTATAAATTCCCATGGAATAAGTATAATACAACAAGTAATACTAGACATTCCATCATGTATCCTTTCAATATTTTTTATCACATAAGAGGTATACTATAAGAAATATAAACAAGTAACTCGGCCCCTCAATTCATCCATCCACTATAAAAACCATTGACCATGACATATTTAGAGTGTATTAGAAACCCACAACATGTTGTAAAATGAAACCATAATAGAAACAAATAATCTAGTAGTATTGTGATGTGTATACATCGAAGGACCAGATCCAAAGTATTGAAAACCATGGAATGCTCATCGATACCCAAAAGCATGTCAGTGGAAACTTTGGTCAACATAATTATTGGAGTCTTAGGAGCACATGTACCACATCTCCAATGTGAGTCCATGTTAGATGGATCCATGGGGCAGCATGGACCGAGGAATCACATAGAACGAGTACTAATTCGGAATAATCATCCCAAAGCATCCTCTACCACATTTCAGATCTAAGAATATCCATCCATTGACTCTATCAATCCATTTATTCATTTCATTAAATTAATAAAATTTCATTCCATGTGATTATTCAAACTCACATAACAAATTACATAACATATGTATACCCACTGATTTATTCCATTTCACATTAACATGTCACATGGTTATACCCACACATTCTTCACCATTATCAATTAAACACTTTATGTGTGTTTACCCACTCAAATGTTACCTTTTACCAATAATCAATTTTAGCACTTTAAAAACTACCAATGAGTATGCCCACTCATTTAACCAATCCCATTTAATCCATTTAATCAATATAAGCGTGGAATGTAATTATAACATAAGGAAATAAGGAAGTACAATCCATTATAATGGTATTCAAACTCCTAAAAGTATATTCTTCATTCTTTAACTAGTCAATCATAAGAACTCTCCACATGAGAGCTATATAATTCAAAAATGGGATAATTTCATCTGGCACACCCCATGGGAGTTCATAGTCATTGAAAAACCTCTATCCCACTACAATGTATCCTGATTGAATCCCTCACAGGTCGGAATAAATCTACATCAAGTAACCTTCTCAAAAAATGGCTTGTATAGGAATGTCTGACCGGTGACATAAAAGATATTTTATCTAAATAGAAAAAAATCCAAAATAAATGTATAGAACATATACCTTATATAGGTAGTATAGTGATCATCTAGTATCAATTCGTAATCCACCTCTATTTAAGAAAAATCAAAATAATGAATGAAAAAAATGAAATTCTACAATATGAGCATATATCCAAACAACATAGTCATTATTTTGAAGAATCAAGAATTATTAATTGGGAATTGAGTACATACCAAGGGGATTATAATGTGATCAACAACAAATGAATCAGAGTCATGATCAATATCTAGGATAATGGCCTAATTTTTGGATTATTTGATTCTCTAATTCATAAAATATAGGGATGGGGGTTCTATATTAAAAAAATAAGATCCCACTACATAATTTTTAAAAAACATATCTAGGAAATTACAAGATGTGTATTGTTCAATTTTCACAACCCAATGAAATACTATTTCACACCTAGATGTGTCCTATCTACTGCATTACACCTCGTATGATAGGATTACACTATATGTATTCAGAACACATGTTGTCTAATTGGCATGTAGCATGTACATAGCCTTCCCACTAATTCATTCCCAAAATAACCCAACTGACCCCTAGCTCGTCTAATGGTCGAAGAAAAAAGGTATATTTAAAATGATTAATCTCGAATGAAAATTGCCATACCTCAAGGAAAACCCAGGATCCCATTTTCTTCCCCTATTATAGAAATTAGTCCCTATATGTCCCTATCAAGGTGGTCATGATTTGTCTGAAAATAACATTGTCCACTGAGCATGTATGTCATCCTCCATCTCCCAAGTCTCTTCCAATAAATTTTCATACATCCATAACACCCATACTAGAGAAACATATGGACCACAAAGAACCTTAATGCTCCAATAAGTGATAGAAATTGGATTCTCTTAAAAAAATGTATCTATATACAATTAACCCACTTTATGCTGAAATACATGAGAGTAGTACGAATGTTAACCTCACAACAAAGATATGTGGCTGATGTCATGCATGGAATAGTAACTTTAAGGAAACTATAAGAGTTACGCTATCGATCTATCTCTCTCCAATATCTCAAATGGTCCGATACATATCAATGGAAGATTACATTTTTTATGATTTATCATTGTCTCAACCAAAATAAAACATGTAAGAATAACCTATCCCAAACCTCAAACCCTATTTATCATTTGAAACCATTGATGTAAGATTTCTATTGAAAATGTGATGTATCAAACAAATTTTTAAAAAAATAGACCTTTTTAGAAGTCTCCTGGAGGATACGCAGTCCTAGTAATGCTGCTTCACCTTCATTTAACTAGAACATGGTTGATCAAAAAGGAATAACATATAATTCCTAATATGTTTCCATATATTTCATTTCATGATAATTATTAATATTTTTGAAATCAACAAGTTTAATCTTCATCTCTTAAGAGCCCCAAAATTAAGATCACATGCTCATTTCATATCCTTCTACACATTTATCGAACAATCTGACTGATCATCAGTCTGATGGCAGAATCATATGATCAGAAATAACTATGTTCCAAGAACCCTCTTAAAAATCTTAGAGAAAAGATATGTAAATCAAGAATATATATTTGAAACAATAGTATGTGGAACCCCATGAAGTCATATTATCTCAACGATATACAACATTCCATTCTCATCAACACCGAAGGACTCCTTGATCTGATAAAAGTGTGAAACACGTGTGATCCTATCAACAACAACATAAACAACATCAACACCATGGATTGACCATGGTAAACCTTTCATGTAGTCAATTGTGGCATCATCCCATTTCCACTCTTGAATATGTTACTACTGTAATGCCGATATGGTCACCGAAATTTTTCCTTAACCTACTGACAGGTGTAACACCTCATAGTCAATGCATCTACCGCACACTTCATACCTGGCAATCAGTATTTATATTGCCAGACATGGTATATCTTGTTAACTTAGGGATTCACATCCCAAACTGAAGAATGAGACTCGCATATCATATCTTTTCAAAATCCAATGAAACCCAAATATATCAATAGATATTCATGATATCATCATCTCCTACTATCTAACTAGGAAGAGGGTTCTCACCTACCAAAATCAACTATAGAACTAGGCCATAAAAATAAGATATCATTTTTATCCTAACTCTGTAATGTTGTGTATAAGTCATATAAAAGGAATATAGATATGTATTTCCCTGACTATCATTCACCAATAGATTTATCTTAAGGAATAATTACATAACCTACCTCTCACTAATGGAATAAAACATGACTTGTATCTGAGTCCTACTACTTGGTTTGGAAAATGCATTTCCATTACCATATATGTATTCTTGATTGTATTTAATGGACTATATCTTCGTAAAACACCTCAACTACCTTAGTTTTTATCACGATGAGTAAATATATACTTGAGGATTTTATGGTCTGTTTACACCAATAAATTTTATACTAGTAAGTAATGTCTCCAACAGTGTAATGCATGAAAGTAATCAACTATCTCGAGATCATTCATCAGATAGTTCCTTTCATGTGGCCGCACCATCCAAGACCCATATGCCAACATTATATCAATCTGCATCATCACTAATCGAAGCCCAATAGCTGATGTGTTACAAATAATAATTTATCTCCTGCCCTGCTATTATATTATGAAGACCAGTGTTGATTTCAACTATATGTTCATATCTTGGAAGGTTTTCTTTAAAAAATATAACCATACAAACATCACATCCTTCTTAGTTAAGGCCATAAATGGTTCATTTAGACATGATAAGTCTTGTAAGAAATATCTTTTGTAACCATTTATCCCCAATAAACATCTTATATCAAAACTATTATTTGGATTTTCTTTGGAAACAATATCTCTTACCTTCAATGGGTTTTTTAATACTCCTTTCCATGAGATGATGTGACTAAGAAAGTTAATCTGATCTATCAAAAAGTGATAGTTTTGAGATTAGAATATAATTGTTTATCTCTTAGTGCACTCAAAATTATATCAAAATGGTTTTCTTGGTCTTGTCGATTTTAAAATTACAATAATATATCATCCATGAAAAAAACAAAAAAAAATCCATGTAATGATGGAACATTATGAATATCAGCATGATGAATTTTTTTGGCATGTTCATGAGAATGGACGACATAACCAGGTAATCTTAATAGAATACCTTCTAAAAAACGTTTTAGGTTGTATGTCCATATAATGATAATGTTCTATGTTATATTCTGACCCCATGTCGATTTTCAGGAATGCTCGATATCTTAAATGATGAGAAACCAACTCATGAATATGAAGAAATAGATATCTATTTTTAGCTATTATATGGTTTAATTTTAGATAGTCCACACATTTCTTAATATTTTTTACTTCATTTTTTTAAAAAAAATTACCCGTGAACCCAATTAAGAAGTTCTGGGTCAAATAAACCACATTCACATCTGAAACCATTAGTTTCTCCTTGACATCTTCTAATTCGATAATTTCCATACTAAAAGGAGGAATGAATGATGGTGTATCTCTTAGAAGTAACTTGATGGAAAATTCCACTTATCTCTCTGGATGAATCATAGGAATTTTCTAATGGAAGACATCGCTAAAATGCTCCACCACTGGAGGAAAGTCTACTTGACCCACTCTCTGATCTTCTAAAAACAAACTAGTGATATAGGTTGTCATGAATCATAGGCCATGATGATATGGTACATCTCTACATGTATTTTCACACCCATGAATTTTTCTTAAATTTATAATTGATTTAATTTCCAATCCTGATTTTTTGGGGGGGTTTACCCCTCATTTTGGTGAAAATGGTGGGTTTTGAAAATTTGGGCCAAACCGTGAGCACAATTCCCTATTTAAAAAAAATATTGTTTCATATATAACTCCTTTAATTTTTACTATTTTATATCCATTACACTTTCCAATTGGCATACCCTGATATATCAAAATCACCATATCCCTTTGGACCACATAGAAATCAAAAATCATGATGGATTTTGGTTTTTGATTATGGTAATGGGCCTGGCCGTAAGCCCATTTCCTGTTATAATTTTTTTTTTAAATTTTCCATATCACATTAATTTTTTCTGTGTTTCAGTTATTCCACCTCCCTCTCAAATAAAATATCTTTAGTGTCACCCCAATTATCGTTTTCTCAATTTTGGTGCTCAGGTGAACCAAGAATTAGGGTGACCATTCATACTCTTTCTCAAATCGACCAGATTTGATGAGGTAAAATGAATCATTCATAACTCCTTCAATTTTCATCCTTTTTCAATCATTTATATCCCCACATGACCTAATATGACTCCTTAAAACCTCCATACAAGTTTTGTGTACTTGGAGATTAATATATTGGTGTATTAGGGATGATTTATTCATGATATTTCATGTAAGGGAATTCCTTCTTGGTTCCTTCCATCGTCTTTTAGTTTTATTTCTTATTTCATGAAGTTCATCATGTATAGAAGTTGGGGGTAGATACTAAGGTCTTATTTGAAATATTTTGGGTCATTTTTTGGTGGTCTAGGTCTAGATTTATATTCCTTGTGGTTTGGCGGTGGTACCCTCAATGATTCGCACCAAGTATAGAGGGTTTCGACTCAAAAGGTAGGTGATTCCATGTGTAGCCATTTTATGATGAGTTAGCTTCCTTGGTTTATAAATTTAGAATTTTTATAATCTGTTTCGTGTGATTTGCAAACTGTTTTTGATGGATTTTGTTAAACATTAAATTTGTAGTTGCATTTTAGCTTGAAATTGGGAACTTTTCACGTGTGACTCTTGGGGTAATTTTTGGGTTTCATTTATAACATATGAAAGTGATTTATTAGTCTTTAAAAGGGAAGCCAATTCTGGTTTTTTAATTTCTTATTGTCATGTGGTCCGTGAAAGGAGGATTTTGAATGAGTTTAAGGTGTAAAACCATGTTGTACTTCTTGAAGGAGATTTGTGAAAACGTGTGTTATTCAAGTGTATCTTTGGGGTATTATTCGATGTATTTTTATAACACTTGGGGGTGGTTTAATAATTGTTTTAGGGCTTAAAATTATTTTTTGGATTGTTATTTGAATGATTTTGGTCTTGAATGAGGATTTTGAAATGGGTTTAGTGTGGAAATAATGCTTATAACTCATGGGTTTGTTTTATAAAAATAGAAAATGTTTTTTTGGTTAAACAAGGCCGGAAAAGGGTTTATATGTACTGTTTGGGTGAGTGTTTTAACCTATTGTGAGTTTTTAATGGTAAATTGGTGATTTGAGATGTCAAACATTTTTTTTAATGTTGTATAATTTGCTGAAATGTTTTTATAAATTGATTTTTGTGTGCGAAACACTGGTGTGGGATGTTTTGTGTTAGTTTATTGATAAAATGAATTATAAAGGTGATAAGGGTATTATGTGACATGTATGTGACCTATTATGTGAGTCTAATATCTTGTAATATTTTTAGAAAATAGTGTAAAGGATTTTTGGAAGTGTTAAAGAAATGTGGAAAGTGTTGTGGGGAACTTTGATGTGGGTATGATTTCAAAAAGCATTTGAATTAAAAAGTGTATTTTGTGAGTAGTGTTATGTACGTGTGGGTTGTTTATTGAATGTTTGACGTGGAAGTAATATTTTCATGTGAAAGTTATATTTCATGCCTTGTCGAACTTGTTTGAGCACAAGAGGGAAACATGTGTATCTTGGTGGGTGGACGTGTACTAGTATGTTAGTAATCCCGTGGGGTTTGGCCTCAGTTTGAATTAGCATGATTGATGCTTACAACTCTAACTAAACAATGATGATGTTGATTATTGGGGACCACTAGGTAATGGGTATGTTCCCTACTAGTGCCTTGTGCAAGAGAATAGATATTTGTGATGGTTACTTACACCGAGATACGAGGTACCTAGGACCCAAAACGAGCTAGTACCTAGGGGTTATTTCCCATTGCTTGTGCTCATTAGATCCTTTGTACTGTCCATCAGCATACGGTATTTTGGGATGGAAAATTCAGTATCTTTGGTATTTATTTTAAAAATTTTGGTCCTTTAAAATTTTCCCACATGAAAACTGTTTTCATTTAACATTGCATCCTTTAGAAAATTGTAACATGCATTTTTTTATTTACAAAACATGCAATGATTTTTGTCATGAAATGTTTATCACATAGAATCTCTTAGTGGTGGTATCCTACTGGGCTTTTTATCACACCCTACTTACACCTTTGGGTGTAAGTAGACTTTCTTATTTTATGTCACAGGTTTGGGTACAGGTTTTATGCCTTTGGTTTGGGGTTTAAGTGGTCCATAGTGATGGAGTGTCGTGGAGATGGCTTGAGGGAGGTGCCTCTTTCCATGTGGTGGTTCATGCGATATCACATCCTGTGGTTGTACTTTTGTAATGGTCTTCAAACATTTTTTAAAATTGTACAATATTTTTTGGGTATTTTTTTCCAAAGTGTTTCTCCTTTTGGGAGATCTCAACATCCTCTTTTTAGAGGAAGATGTTTTTATGTGTCCTTTATTTCTGTTATTTCTCACTCAAAGAAACACGGTGTGATGTGAGTGCATCCTATAAACCCTTAGTTCAGTGAAATTCCATGTTAGGGTAATGTGCATTCTGGAGTGTGTTTTGTCTTGATTAAACCATCTGGGATATCATGTAGATGGTTTTAGCATTGAATGAAGAAATTATATTTGGGGGTTTCCAAATCCTAACTGCGAGGCTGAAGATTCTTCAATCATTCTTTCTCCAACCATAGGTCCCAGAGAGAATCTGGCACATATTCAATGGAAATCCCATTGTATTTTTAACCTTGTACAACAAACTATTCTCAGTATGGAAGATGGAAAGTTTTTAAACATTTGTTGTTGTCATCTTGCTTCTTTTTTTCCCGTTCGGTGGAGAGAGGTGGAGGGCCTCATCCTCATGTTATCTCCCAATGACTTTATTTTACCCTTTGGTTTCCTTTGGGTTCGAGGGAAAGGTTTTAGATTTGTCTAGAAATGTTGAGTGAACATTTATTAGTAACCATTCCCTAGAAAAGTAGTATGGTATAAGGATCCCCATGTTTAGCGAACAGTTTCCCATATTGTGCGGGCTAACCATGCGGCCACCCTAACTCTTTGAGTTTTGGGGTTTTTCTGTGTCGGCCCATATTGGTCAGTTAAGATGGTTAGTTCTTATTTTGGGGATTCCCAATATGATTCTATTGTATATTATTTTGAAAATTCATAATTGGATTCTACCCCTTGTCCTGGGGAGTTTGTTCGGGGCTCCCCTATTAGTGTCCTTATTCTGTCTCAGAAAAAAATTTAAGTTGTCTCTTATGGCAGGGGATCCCATTTGTGTATCATTGTACAAGAAACTCACTTTTGTACTTGGTCATGGCTTGGAAGTGTGTAGTCTCTTCTGGAGCTTTATAACCACGTACATCTTCCTTGTGTAATCTTTGGGATTGGAGAGTTCCCAAATGGTTTTGTTATATCAAGGATAGTGTAACATTGTTCGATGTTCTTGTTTTTTGTGTAAATTTCTTGATCCTTGTTCAAGTAGTGTTTGAGGATTTTTCTTTTAGGATAAATCCATAATGTGCTTGATCTTTTCATTAAAGAGGTGTCAGTTTTGATTGTGAAGTATTCTTTCCTTAATTGATCAGTGGAGGTGTTTTGGCCTTTGGGGGTAAAGTTTAGAAAACGAGGCCATTTCTACATTTCGGTTGGGTTTGGTTTTCAGTTTGTCCTTGATGTGGCTTTCCGAGGGTGTAATGTTATATGTTGGGGAGAATTTTCACACCCATGAGCTTTTTTAATTCTATTACTCATTTAATTTCCATTCCTGATTTTTTTGGGGGTTTACCAATCATTTTGTTGGAAATGGTGGGTTTTGAAAATTTGGGCCAAACCGTGGGCCCAATTCTAGATTTAAAAACATATTTAGATTCTTCTATAACTCCTTCAATTTGTACTATTTTATAGCTATTCTACTTCCCAATTGGCATACCCTGATATATTAAAATCACCATATCCATTTGGACCACATAGACATCCAAAATCATGATGGATTAAGGGTTTTGATTAAGGTAATGGGCCTACCCATAAGCCTATTTCTTGCATTAAATTATTTTTTAAAATTTTTCATATCTCATTCATTTTTTTCTGTGATCCCATGATTCGACCTCCCTCTCAAAACCAATATCTTATGGATCACCCCCCATTATCGGTTTCACAATTTTGGAGCTCAGGTGAATCGCGAATTAGGGTGATCGTTCATACTCTTTCTCAAATTGACCAGATTTGACGAGGTAAAACGAATCTTTCATATATCCTTCAATTTTTATCCTTTTTACCCCATTTCAGTCCCCATATGACCTAATATCACTCCTTAGAACCTCCATACCAGTTTTTTGGTACTTGGAGATTCATATATTTGTGGATTAGTGCTGATTTTTCAAGATATTTCAAGTATGGGAATTCCTTCTTGGTTCCTTCCATCCTCTTTTATTTTTACTTCCGCTTTCTTGAAGTTCCTAATGTCTAGAAGTTGGGTTTCGATATTAAGGTATGATTTGGTGTCTTTTGGGTAAATTTTTGGTGGTCTAGATCTGGATTTATATTCCTTGTGGTGCGGAGGTTGTACGTATAATGTTTCGCACCAAGTTTTGAGGGTTTCGACTCAAAAGGTAGGTGATTCCATGTGTAGAAATTTTATGATGAGTTTGGTAGCTTGGATTATTAATTTAGAATGTTTATAATCTGGTTTTTGTGATGTGATAACTTTTTTTGATGGATTCGGATAAACATTTAATTTTTAGTTGCATTTTTTCATGAAATTGGGTACTTCTCATCTGTGACTCTTGTGGTAATGTTTGGGTTTAGTTTATAACATATGAAAGTGATTTATTAGTCTTGAAAGGGGATTCCAATTCTGGTTTGTTAATTCCTTATTGTCATGTGTTCCTTGAAATGAGGTTTTTGAATGAGTTTAAGGTGTAAAACCGTGTTTTACTACTTGAAGGTGATTTGTGAAAACATGTGTTTTTCATGTGTATCTTTGTGGTATTATTTGATGTATTTTTATAACACTTGTGGGTGGTTTAATAATTGTTTTAGGGCTGAAAATTCTGTTATGTATTAGTATTGGAATGATTTTGTTCTTGAATGAGAGTTTTGAAAGTGGTTTAGTGTAGAAACAATGGTTATACCTCTTGGGTTTGTTTTATAAAAATTTAAAATGTTTTATTTGGTTAAAAAAAGTTGGAAAAGGATGTATATATACTGTTTGGGTGAGTGTGTTCAAGTAATGTGGGTTTTTTAATGGTAAAGTGGTGATTTTAGATGTCAAACATTTTTTTAATGTTGTATAAATTTCTGAAATGTTTTACTAAATTGTATTTTGTGTGCGAAACACGGGTGTGGGATGTTTCGTGTTAGTTTATTGATAAAATTAATTTTGAAGGTGAGTTGGGTATTATGTGACATGTGTGTGGGCTGTTATGTGAGTCTAATATCATTTAATAGATATATAAAAAAATTTAAAGGATTTGTGGAAGTGTTAATGAAATGTGAAAAGTGTTGTGGGACACTTTGGTGTGAGTATGATTTCAAAATGCATTTGAAAGAAAAAGTGCATTTTGTGACTTGTGTTATGTACGTGTGGGCTGTTTAATGAATGTGTGATGTGGAATTGATATTTTCATGTGAAAACTATATGTAATGCCTTGTCGAACTTGTTTTAGCACAAGAGGGAAATCTGGGTCTCTAGGTGGGTGGATGTGTACTAGTATGCTAGTGATCCCGTGGGGTTTGGACTCTGTTTCACTTAGAAAGATTGAGGCTTACAACTATAACTAAAATATGATGATGATGATTATTGGGAACCACTGGGTTATGGGTATGTTACCTACTAGTGGATCATGCATGAGAACAGATATTTGTGACCGTTACTTTCATCGAGATACGAGGTACCTGGGACCCAAAACAAGATAGTGCCTAGGGGTTATTTCCCATTTCCTGTGCTCATTAGATTTTTTGTACATACCATCATCATATGGTATTTTTGGCTGGAAAATTAAGTAGATTTGGTATTTATTTTAAAATTTTTTGTCTTTAAAATTTTCCCACACGAAAACTATTTTCATTTATTATTGCATCCTTTATGAAATTGTAACAAGTATTTTTTTATTTAAAAAACATGTAATGATTTTTGTCATGAATTGTTTATCACATGGAATCTCTTAGTGGTGATATCATACTAGGAATTTTCTCACACCCTAACTACACCTTTGGGTGTAAGTAGACTTCCTTATTTTATGTCGCATGTTTGGTTATAGGTTTTATGCCTTTGATTCAGGGTTTCAGCGGTCCATTGTGATGCAGTGTCTCGAAGATGGCTTGAGGGCAGTACCTCTTCCCATGTGGAGGTTCATGGGATATAATTTCGTGGGTTTGTACATTTTTAATGGTCTTAAAACATTGTTTAAAATTTTACAATATTTTTTGAGTCTTTTTTTCCAAAGTGTTTCTCTTTTTGGGAGATCTCGACACCCTCTGTTTTAGAGGAAGGTGTTTTTATGTGTCCTTTATTTCTGATGTTTATCACCCAAAGAAACAAGGTGTTATGGGAGTGCATCTTCTAAACCCTTATTTCAGTGAAATTACATGTTAGGGTATATTGCGTTCTGGAGTTTTTTTTGACTTGGTAAACCCATATGGGATTTCATGTAGTTGGTTGAAGCATCGAAAGAAGAAATTCTATTTGGGGGTTTCCAAATCCTAACTACAAGGAAAAAGATTCTTCAATCATTCAAGCTCTAGCCATAGGTCCCAGAGAGAAGTTAGCATGTAGTCAAAGGAAATCCCTATGTTGTTTTTAACCATCTACATAGAACTGTTCTCAGTATGGAATATGGGATGATTTTAAGCATTTGGTGTTGTCATCCTACTTCTTTTGTTCTCGTTCGGTGGAGAGAGGTGGAGGTCCTCATCCCCATGTTATCTCCCAATTACATTCTTTTCCCCTTTAGTTTCCTTTGGGTTCGTGGGAAAGGTATTGAATTTTTCTAGACATGATGAGTGAACATTTAGTAGTAAAAATTACCTAGAAAACCATTTAGGTATAAGGATCACCATGGTTAGTGCACAGTTTCCCAAACTGTGCGGGATAACCGTGCGGCCATCCCAACTCTTTCAATTTTGGGGTTTTTCTGTGCCGGCCCATATTGGTCAGTTAAGATGGTCGGTTCTTATGGTGGGGAGACCCACTATAAGTCTCATTTCTATTATTTTGAAAATTCCTTATGGGATTCTACCCATTATACCATGGAGTTTGTTTGAGGCTCCCCTATTAGTGTCTGGATTCTATCTCGGAAAAAAATTAAGTTGTCTCTTATGGTTGGGGAGCCCATTTGTGTATCCATGTACCAGTAACTCAATTTTGTACATGGTTTTGGCTTGGAAGTGGGTAGTATCGTTTGGATCTATATAACGACATAAATCTTTCTTGGGTAAACGTTGGGATTAGAGAGTTCCCAATGGTTTAGTTATATCAAGGTAAGTGTAACCTTGTTCGATGTTCTTGTTTTTTTGGGTAAATTGCTTGAGCCTTGTTCAGATAGTGTTTGAAGATTTTTATTTTAGGATAAATCATGAATGTTCATGATCATTTCATTAAAGAGGTGTATGTTTTGGTTGTGAAGTGTTCCTTCCTTAATTGATCACTGGAGGTGTTTTGGCCTTTGGGGGTGATGCTTTGCAAAGGAGCCCATTTCTGCCTTATAGTTGAGTTTGGTTTTCGGTTTGTCCATGATGTGGATTTCAGAGGGTGGAAAGTCTTGTGGTGGGGAGAATTATCACACCCATGACCATTTTTTAAATTCATTATTCATTTAATTTTTAATCCTGATTTGTTTTCGGGGTATACCACTCATTTTGGTGAAAATGGGGGGTTTTGATAATTTGGGCCAAACCGTGAGCCCAATTCCAGATTTAAAAACAAATTTCGTTTCTCAAATAAATCCTTCAATTTTTTACTATTTTATACTCATTACACTTCCCAATTAGTATACCCTAATATATTAATATCACCATATCCCTTAGGACCACATATAAACCCAAAATCATGATGGATTTGGGTTTTTCATTACGGTAATGGGCGTGCCCGTAAGCCCATTTACTACTTTAAATTATTTTATTAAAATTTTCCATATCTCATTTATATTTTACTGTGTTCCCGTGATTCCACCTCCCTCTCAAATCCAATATCCCAAGGATCACCTCCATTACCGTTTTTGAAATTTTGGAGCTCAGGTGAACCGCAAATTAGGGCGATTGTTCATACTCTTTCACAAATTGACCAGATTGGACGAGGTAAAATGAATCTTTCATAAGTCCATCAATTTTCATCCTTTTCAGCCCATTTCAGTCCCCACATGACCTAATATGACTCCTTCGAACCTCCATACCAGTTTTGGGTACTTGGAAATTCATATATTGGTGGATTAGGGCAGATTTCTTCAAGATATTTCAAGTAAGGGAATTACTTCTTGGTTCCTTCCATCCTCTTTTAGTTTTATTTCCTCTTTCTTGAAGTTAATCATCTCAAGAAGTTGGTGTTTGATACTAAGGACTGATTTGGTTTATATTTTGGGTCAATTTTTGGTGGTCTATATCTAGATTTATATTCCTTGTGGTGCGGTGGTGGTACGCATAATGTTTCGCACCATGTTATGAGGGTTTTGACTCAAAAGGTAGGTTATTCCATGTGTAGACATTTTATGATGAGTCATCTTGCTTGGTTTATTAATTTAGAATGTTTATAATCTGTTTTTTATGAAGTGAAAACTGTTTTTGATGGATTGGGTTAAACATTTAATTTTTAGTTTCATTTTAGCTTGGAATTAGGTACTTTTCATGTGTGACTCTTGGGGTAATGTTTGGGTTTAGTTTATAACATATGAAAGTGATTTATTAATCGTGAAAGGGGATGAAAATTCTGGTTTTTTAATTACTTATTGTCATGTGGGCCTTGAAATGTTGTTTTTGAATGATTTTAAGGTGTAAAACTGTGTTGTACTTCATGAAGGTGATTTGTGAAATGTGTGTTTTTCTTGTGTATCTTTGTGGTTTTATTCGATGTATTTTTATAACACTTGGGGGCAGTTTAATAATTTTTTTAGGGATGAAAATTCTGTTTTGGATTGGTATTGGAATGATTTTGTTCTTGAATGAGGGTTTTGAAATGGGTTTAGTGTGGAGAAAATGTTTATACCTCTTGGGTTTGTTTTATAAAAATTGAAAAAGTTTTATTTGGTTAAAAAAAGTGGGAAAAGGGTGTATATTTACTATTTGGGTGAGTGTGTTCACTTAATGTGGTTTTTTTAATTGTAATGTGGTGATTTTAGATGTCAATTTTTTTTGAATGTTGTATAAGCTGTTGAAATGTTTTACTAAATTTTGTTTTGTGTGCGAAACACGGGTGTGGGATGTTTCATGCTAGTTTATAGAGAAAATGAAATTTGAAGGTGATAAGGGTATTATGTGACATGTGTGTGGGATGTTATGTGATTCTAATATCTTTTAATAGTTTTATAAAATTGTTTAAAGAATTTGTGGAAGTGTTAAAAAATGTGAAAAGTGTTGTAGGCAACTTTGGTGTGAGTATGATTTCAAAAATAATTTGAACGAAAAAGTGGATTTTATGACTTCTGTTATGTACGTGTGGGCTGTTTAATGAATTTTTGATGTGGAAGTGATATTTTCATGAGAAAATTA
Organism: Viscum album; assembly: GCA_963277665.1. Classification (NCBI taxonomy): domain Eukaryota; kingdom Viridiplantae; phylum Streptophyta; class Magnoliopsida; order Santalales; family Viscaceae; genus Viscum; species Viscum album. The sequence continues at coordinate 493,145,533 of OY728151.1, read as the reverse complement.
TATTTCTTTTCATGTCGAACTTGTTTGAGCACAAGAGGGAAACCTTGGTATCTAGGTGGGTGGAGGTGTACTAGTATGCTAGTGATCTAGTGGGGTTTGGCCTCAGTTTCACTTAACAAGATTGATGGTTAAAACTCTAACTAAAATATGATGATGTTGATTATTGGGGACCACTAGGTTGTGGGTATGTTACCTAAGAGTGTCTCGTGCATGAGAACATATATTTTTGATGGTTACTTTCACCAAGATACGATGTACCTGGGACCCACAACGAGCTTGTGCCTAGGGGTTATTTCCCATCGCTTTTGCTCATTAGATCCTTTTTACATACCGTTGGTATACAATATTTTTGGCTGGAGAATTCAGAAGATTTGGTATTTATTTTAAAATTTTTTGGTGCTTTAAAATTTTCCCACATGAAAACTATTTTCATTAATTATTGCATCCTTTAGAAAATTGCAACACACATTTTTTTTATTTACAAAACATGCAATGATTTTTGTCAGGAAATGTTTATCACATGGAATCTCTTAGTGGTGGTATCCTACTGGGCATTCTCTCAGACCCCACTTACACCATTGGGTGTACGTAGAATTGCTTATTTTATGTAATAGGTTTGGGTACATGTTTTGTGCCTTTGGTTCAGGGTTTTAGCAGTTCATAGTGATGCAGTGTCGTGGAGATGGCTTGAGGGAGGTCCATGTTTCCATGTAGAGGTTCTTGGGAAATCATTCCATGGGTTTTTACCTTTTAAATGGTCTTCAAACATTTTTTAAAATTGTTTAATTCAATTCTGATTTTTAGTAAAAGATTTTTCGGTTTGAAAAATCCAGATTTGATTTCATGGATTCATTTGTGGTTTTATTTATAAAAACTAGGGTAATTTGTTCCCAATTTTTAGTTTTTGATACCCGGGCACTTGTGCTAGCCCGTGGGGATCGGGAATGCCCTTCGGGGCTTTCCACGGGTTGGGTCGTGTGCCAGTTTTGGTGGCAACAAGTTTCGGTTCGTGACTTTTATGGACAACCCATTCACTTTATATGTAAAAAATGAACCTTCTAGTGATGTTAAATTCACTATCCCATTATAGAAGACAATGTATACTCGATATGCTACTAGTAATTCCATCATGATTGTGACTTCAGAACCTATCATCTTGAGGACATAATGATTCCAAATGATTTCATACCCACCAACATATTGGGTAACTCCCTACACTGGTTCACATCACCTATTATTATTCCCACCGATGTGTATAGACCAAAATCTCCTTAATAAGACCATACAAAAAGTATAATGATTTTCAAAAGTGGTTGAAATATAATACTATGGGATGAACTTATATCCAAAAGTGTAGTGGTAGTAGTATATGATACTATGATCATAATTTTTACCCCATACGTTGTTTCACCGTTCTCCTTGAGGGTTGAATGTAGATATTTGATATGGTATGTACCATTGCTCAATGACACATTCTCATTTCCTAGAGTAGTTGTTCTCTAATGTCATGGTGTAATAGGAATTTTGATTTCTATTCCATGTCTACCACATCTTTGTCCTGGCCGGTCATCACTTATCTAGCTCAATGTTTAATAACGAGTTGAGGAACCATTTCATGAACCTCATGTCCGAGCGAACCCCCTACCACTCCTAGTTGGTGCGAAGGTCCTTCAAAACTACTACATCTTCCCCATACATCACCAAGATTGACACTCTACTAGTCCATGATTAAAACAATTCAATATGTTTCCTCATCTATCACTCATATGATATGACACCAACATACTAGTTTTCAAATCCAGACTACACTAATCTCACAGGAAGCCTAAAAATAGAAATTCCTTATTCAAGTTGTTGATCTGTCATGTTGAGATAAATCACGACCTTGCTCTTCACCCCAATATTCACTCAGGTTATACTCTATAATTAGATTCAAATTCCAATGTTTTATGGCAGAGTTCAATGTAAACACATTAACATGGTATTTTATAGCATGTTAGAGACCTTCCTAGAAGGGTCTCGTTCTACTTAGATCATCAACATAGTATATTAGCACAAAACAATGCAAAAATGTTTAATGTGTCAATATATCCATTACTATTATTGTTCCATACTATAATCCATGAACCCAGTAGCCTTATGGGATCACAAATCCTTGAGGTAAATGTTGTTGTTGAAGAAGGTTTCAAAAATATTACAATCCAAATATTGCAGCCTATCTTCTCAGTTCAGAACGTATCTCTTGAGCTTTACTAATCCACCCAACAAATAATTCAAAAGCTTGACCCTCCTCTTAGTAGGAATATCTAGATGTTCAATGAAGTCTATCATGGTATCAAGCCACAACTATGCATCCTATTGACATACATCAGCTAAAAATGTTGGATGTTGTTTCTATTGAAACACCTGTATCAACTCAACCAAAGTCCAGGCAGGTTGTGTTAATCCATGAAAAGTCTGTATATAGAGAAGGAATCTATCATGGAACATTTCTCTAAACATATTTTCAAAATATCACATAGTTCTATAGCTGGAACATAAATATTATCACTCAATAACCAATGAACAACCACCCCTAGATTATGCTAGTCACCTCCCTTGCATCATACCCATGGACACGTTCATGGTGGAATGTATTTATAATGAGAAACACTTGCCTCTGAAAAGAATGACATCTAATACAAAATTATAAAGCATAGTATAGGTCAAGAAACTCCTAAAACCAAATCAAAACCCACAACCTGCTTCTAAATATAATGATTTTTAATGACTAGTCACTTAACCACTACAAACTCTACTTCCTACCCACTCAAAATCTAGTTATTTTTGATGTATCTATTTTCCATTTCATTCGTTTTCAATTTTCAGAATAAATAATTGATAAAATTTTTCTATTTGTATAAAAATCCTGAATCCATGAGGTGCCATATCAAATAATAAAAATAAAATAGGGATCTCATTCAATTTTAACATTTCTGATTTACATTCTCATTTTCATTACATCAATGCATCATTTCCCAATCCATAAGAGCCCATATACCTTATGAATTTAATAAATATGACACTCATATATCCTCTATAGAAATTCTATCCCAATAGTAGTCAAAACTATCAAATCATCTATCACAACATCATGAAAAAAGTAATTCATCTTAAATTGCATGGGATAACGCACGGAATGGGTTTTATAACCTGTACATATATGATTCATGAGATTTAATACCCTAATTTCCTCAGTTTTTTATCGAAATAGAACCTAAAATCGTACTAATAATCATAAAATATCTCATTTTTGTTACCAAGTGGTGAAATCAAGTCCGCAATATTTTTTAAAATCCATAAAATCATAATACCGGTCGTGGAAATTTGGATTTTCCCTGTACATTAGGTATCTACTCCCAAGAACAATATATTAACAAATTCCATTGTATTCTTACCCATGTATATCATCCACAAACATGACATAAAACAAGAAAAGAATCCTTTCATACAAAATTGTGACATCCTTGACATGATTTCCACTGAATAGTGCTCTAATTCCGGTAGGCTAAATGGCCACAAGTGCATCTTCCCTATTTCCAGAGGCTACCTACTAGTAGTGAAGGCATTCCTAAGTCAACGGGTAGATTATTTCTTCACTACTAGAGTATAAAATAGGGTAATCCAACCACGTTCATTTGGAGATGTGAATAAATAATCATATAGAAAAAAAGAAGGACAAGACAATAATACATATAAAATAATGAAAGGTCAAATATACAATGATGAAGAGAATACATGTATCTAGGATTAATTCAAAATAGTACATGTAAATACAATAAAACCGATGTTTTAAAAATAAAATAATGATAAAATGTCTATGTAGAATTTCCAAATTCAACTTAGTCCCACGCTATCATAGTATAATGAAACTATCAACACCATATACTGGGGAACATTCCACTACAATCAACTGAAAAAATATAAACTATTTTCGTCCCGAAGGAGTCCAAAATTGGTTGTGAGATAAGAATACTAATACGTAACCACCCTAATAACTCTACATTTTTAAACATAAAAAAGAAACATGATAACATGTTTTTGAAAAAGAGTTACATATTGTAAATTAATAGGGAATAAGTGTTCTGAAATAACTAATACTAAATATCCAATAATGGCCCCCCCAAAAATATTTTCTCCTAATAAATTATATAAAAAAATTTAAAAAGTATCATGAACTTTCTATTCATCCATACATAATACAAACTCATTGAATTTATATAAAATAAATTGTATCATAAATCTACGGCTACACCATATAGTGAAACTATAACCGAACCCCACAGGACAACAAAATAGTGAAGTGGGGAACATGAATTTTTGAATCAAATCTGTCGATAACCAAGGAATCATATTCGAGTCATAGTATCATCTCTGTGGAAACTCTATCCAGACACTATTTGGACTCCTATGATCATGTGTACTAATATGTCGCATGAAATTCCATGAACACCACATAAATGATGTAGAAAGGTATAAGGCGTCCAAACAAATCAATATCCAAGGGATAAATCAATAAAAGGAATCCAATCCCACATTTCAGGTCAATGGAGAGTCTTACATGGAATATATCAAACCATTCAAACATTTCATTCATTTTAAATATTTACATTCTATGTGAGTAAACCCCCTCAAATCTACAATTATATCAAATGAGTATAACCAATATGGTATTCCATTAATCATTAACATGCCTAAGGGATATACAAACCCATTAATAAGCATTTTAATATAAACACATCATGTGACTATAATCACTCACATATCACATTTACCCAATAAACATTTCAATAAAATCGAAAAAAATCAATGAGTATACCAACTCGTTTAACAAATTCCATTTAACCCATTAATTCACTATATGAATGGAATGAAATGATTCATAATGTAATGGGTGTATTTCATTTCCAATGAAGGATATTCATACTTATTAAACTATAAATGGCATCCTATATCTCTGAAAACACAATAACATAAATCTTAGGTGGTTTGATAAGTAAAGAACAAGTTAATTTTTCCCGGAGCACCCCATGGGTGGAAATTATAGAGGAAACAACCCCCAACACACCATAAAAACCAATGGGAATCCATAATAAGAAAAATAACATGCACTAATAGTACCCAACTCTAAAATGAGTCTATGATGAAATGAATAATACAATGAAATTTTTTTGTTTTCAATAAAAAGGACTTAATGTCAATTGAAAAGAATAGACCATATACATTTTTTTTTTAAATTGTAGTTTTTATCCAATATCACGTCACGATTTCCCTCTATGTAGGTAAAATCTAAAGAACAAACGAAGAACAAAAAACTATGCATATGAGCCTAAATCCAAATAGTGATAATGTTTTTCATAAGAATAAATAACATTTAAAAAGGATTATACTACATACCGATGTGGGTCCAACATGACTGAAGATAGAAGAATCAGAATCTGGATCTTAAAATAGAAATAAATAATACCATTATCCCTTTCATGGTTCCCATGTGCATAAAATATAGGTCTGAGGGTTATGTTTTAAGTAAAACAAGAGGTCACTTCTTCCTTTTAAAAAAGTATTTTCGGTCGATTACACTATGTGTAAAACATGGTTTTACCTTCGAGGGGAAATCAACTTTCATGTTGTGATGAGTAATGAAAAGACTATTTCACATCATGTTATCATATTACACATTGTGTAATGCCATTACACATCATGTAATTAGACTAAAACCCATATAAATCATTCATACAACTTCTTTTAAAAGAAAATACAACCATATGACAACCTGACATAGGGTTTAATCGAGAAAAGAAAATTAAACAAGCATTTAGAAAGAATATTAATTACTATATCTCAATTCTAACCTAGGATAGTACAATTACTCTTAGTAATCGTTCATATTTAGGATGAACTATTTTCAAATATATACATTGAATCACAAACACTTTTTTTCTTACATTCCACTACTCAAAAAGTTCTTTATTAATAAATGGTCTAATTATAACTAAATTCACAACAAATCATGTAGTAATAACCACATCAGACTAAAAAATTAGCAATTGATTATAACCTCAATAAGGCTGTAGTTGTTTCTGGAATAATTTTATTTTTTATTTTGATTATAGAATTTTCTAGAAGATGTTCTTGGAGGTCAGTTTTTTAATAACATTAATACATCAAAATGTTTCAAAATTATAATTTAAAAAGTATCCACTATGATCACTATGAATAGTAATCAAGGGATAGTTTATCTCATTTTTTACATTAGATATAAAATTTTTGGTATAACAAAAGTATTTAAATATTGTTTGGAGAAATGTAAACCCATGTATGTCTCGTGTAATCATCATACAAGAAATATACATATTATTTTCCTCATATTATCCATTTATCTATTGGATCAAAGAATTACAAGTACACTAATTATAATGAAATATGCGATTATAAATAACTAATAGATTTGAAACATTACTTTGGCTACTTCCCATATTGACAAGGGTTTTATTCTTTTTATGCATTAAATATATGATATGGTATATACTTTACTTGTCTTTTTAATAGTCATCATAGATAACATTATTAGGTTATAATGTCTTAAACATAAATTACATAATAATGAATTGTATTACATTAATCTAATGAAATATATGTCATATATCCTAATGTATTTCACATTAAGAATAAAAATATTCTCATGAAGATTAAAATAAATAATAAATTCATCCTTGGAACAATGTGAAAACATTAATCATTCATAATGTTCATAAGGTAACCTTCATCACATTATTTTCTTATGCTAATAATGTTACTGTAGGGTCCATTAATAAACAAAACATCATAAACATGCGCTTTCCTAGAATGATATATATTAACAATATTGTTAATATCTCCTTGATAATTATCTCAAATAGATTATTTTCACTTTTTGGTTTGAAAATATTTTAGAAGAAGTATTGGTTTCTATTCATGTGTTTGGAACATCTACAATCTATATAGCATGTGTTTTGTTTGTTGGATCTATCAATTTTTTTCCGAAAAAAGATAAAATAATCCACACCCAAACCTTATTGGGTATGGTAATATTAGAAAATAAAACATCTGGAATCTAAATTTTCCTAGGAAAATATGATTTGTCAAAACATAGGGATTGTGAACTTTTTAAAGAAAAATTCAATTTCCCGAGGCCAAAATTATTTTATTTCATTAAAAATTGGAATTTTGAGGAATAACAAACTTTTTAAAAAGATTTTTTATAATTATAACTCTTTCAAAATCCATTACCACGTGGATAATTATATATATATATTTTTTGAAAAAACAATTTTGATTAGAAATTGTATAAATATGTTTTCTATACCTATAGATTTAAAATTTCTATTTTATAACTGAATCATTATCATCACAGGTATTATTTAAATAAGTATGTTTAATTTCCAAAAATTATATAAAAATTAATTAGTCAAAATATTTTGAATGAGTATATTTATCAGGAAATACATTTTGTGATATTTTATATTTTAAAACATCTAATGTTTAATTAACAAAGGAAGGTTTCCCCTTATCATTATAATTTTATTTTCTAAATTTTACAATTATCATTTTCATTGTTTTTTTTAATGAAACTTTATCCAAAGAAGTTAAGGAACAATAATCAATAACAAAATAAGATTCATTCTCTAAATATTTTAAATACATATTGTTATGATATTTTTTATTAAGATATATATTTTTATGATTTTCAAAAGTTCAATCATTTTTAATGAAATTTTTGTTAACTTGTAGTACATTAGAAATAATACCTATGTTCCTCTATTCAGAAAATTCATTATCATATAAATTTTATCTTGAATTACCACAAATATAACTCTGTGTGTTAAATTCCTTCTGAACATTTTTCACATGAGATATATAATATCTATTGGAAATCTATTATAAATTTTTACCCTTACTATATATTTTTATTTACCATTGTAAAATATGGTCCGATTTGGGAAACATTCTTTAATTCATAGCCATCATCTCCATCATTTTTGTAACTTCTATCCTAATTGGATTTATTTTAAATATATTTAGAATATTTCATTCCAAAAATAATTTTCATCCTTAATGAAATATATTCCATTAAATTTTTAGATTTATCATAGTAACACGAATTGGATTAAAAAAAAATTCTCCATTCATGATGATTTAAATTTTTGTCATTAGATTATAGTATTTGGAAGGCTGTATTAATTGATATGACTATATTTTTTTCTATTTTTTAGAATCCATTTATATAATTATAAATTATATTAAATAAGATTTATAATATTATTATCAATAGTATAATTATTTATCATTCAATTCGAATCTATATAATTCCTCCTTACTTATCACTCTTTATGAATAATATATATTTTCTTCGAAACATCTATCTAATCAATAATTCTATTCTCACAAATAGATTGTAAACTATTAATAATAGTTAAAATCATAGAATCTATATTTCTAATAGATTATACTTTAATGAAGTTAATGGATTTTTTGTCTTCTCATTATATGGCTCTTTGATCTCAACTAGTTTATATGTACTAAAATGGTTGATCTCATGATTTTCACAAATATGACTATAAACATCACAAGATGAAATATGGCTATAAATCTTTCTTAACCAATAAAATAAAAATTTATTCCATACTATTTAGAATAAATGAATTTTTTTTCATGATGAGTAAATGAGTAAGATTCTTATTAGGAATTTTATAACAACTTGTTAATTTAATATAATATTCATCTCTTCTTTTTGTAACAAATTTCTTCATCATATTTATTTGATACTCATAGTGAGAACCAAAACAAATTAGAGGTCGGTATGGATTTGGATTATATACGTTTTTGATATTTATTCAACCTATACTTTAAAAAACTGATAGATTATATTCAACAAAACGCATTCTTGTCACAAAATACTTATATAAAAAATTTTCATATCAATATATTATAAATATGGGATCTTAATGTATAGAAAAACTCTGTATGTATATAAGTAATTAATTTATTCTCTAATTATAAATGATAGACAATTATTAGAGAATAATTCTAATTAAGATCATAAGAACATGCTTATATTGATATCATAAAATAGGGGGTGGGGGAAATTTTATTTTAAAAAACACTAGTTTCAAATAGTTAAGAAACAATACACAAAGCCACTTAATGTATTTTTTCAGTCATGGACATATGTACAATGATTGTAATCATAAAATTGAAATCATGAAATGATCAATTTCAATTAGAGTACAAAAATTATTACCACTATGCATTCTATTGTTAGAGTATCATAATTACTTTGGATAATATTTTTTATAAAATATAATTTTAATATGAAGAAAATGTTTCACATTATATTAATATATTTTGGTGAAAAATGAACATTCTAAAAAATCGTAAAAAATATCAACAAAATTAATTAATGACATCTATTGTAATTAAAATGATAACTCTTTTAACGTAAAGAAAAAATTTGTCTATAATAAAGAATAAATTTATCCCTTTTTATACATTCATGAATATATTTCATTTTATACCCTGTAAATCATGTGATATGATGATTGGATGGATTTGTTTTCATAAATCATGAAGACCTTTATATTTTAATGAGCTTATTTGACTACCTTGCCTCAATATCCATCAATCTTATCAATCAAAATCTACATCTTCCAAGACCTAAAATCCAATGATCATTATGAAGATCAAATGATGAAATAATTACAAAACAATCCTTAAGGAGAAAACCATACAATGATTCTATATGAATAATTCTCTGAAAAAGAAATATAGTGATTAAGAATAATCTGTTCACACCGACTATTCATCTCAAATTTGAAGAGTAAATGTAATCTACCATGTCCAAACATATAAAATGTCATATTATTTATATGCATCCTATAAAACAGTAATATTTATCTTATAATGATTATACTTCTCTATGTTTATCTAATCAACACACACACATTAAACATGGCCCCTCATAATGTTATGGTGTAACTGAACATCTGATAATATATTGGATTACACAATAATTGTTTAAAAGTTCTTCCTTTATGATAGAAATAAGTCTTCGGTATTCATTCTATAAACATAGTCAGTCCGATGAAATTTGGTAAGTCTTTCAATAGGATAATCATCATAAGTGTAAGTGTAATGTTATCAATACCAGTATCATTATGACTATTAATTATTTATCATTACCATATTCATTATATAATTTATATTATTTAGCATTGATAATGTGAGTCTAATTAATTTGACACATACTCATGATGATAACAACAGTGAAAATTAAAATTTTTATACTAATAATACCTATGAACTGATTCTTGGTGTAGATAATGAAATTTTTTCAACCAAAATATATAAAACTATTTCTGAAAAAACGTTAGTAAAAAAATTTTAATAAGGTGTTTGTGATTTCCAAAAATAAATGAATGGAAATTGAGAAATAGAATTTCTGACTCAAAATTTGAATATTTGATAAATATAACAATTCTAATGATCAGTACAAATTATTTTGTTGAAATAAAAAATATGAAAAGTATTTTATTACAATCAATATAATGATTCCTTTGTTATAATGTTATTTTATTAAAATTTGTTTAAAAAATATAATATCAAAATAGGAAAATTTAATTAATTATTCCAATATATATATATAAATTTTAATTAAAATATTTAATAATGATGTATTTCAATCCAATTAGCGATGAATCCATTATCGAATATAATATCATTTGGTTTCATGTATAATTTTCAATCATAGTCTTAAAAAGTATCATATATAAATTTCATAATAAAATATTATTGAATTATAATAATATACATTTTAATTTTTTCATATATATTGTTAATATATTTCAAATATTTTTTATGATATTGATATTGAAAAGTCCTGTATAACAAATATAATTTTAAAATTTTTACCATATTAAAAATATAACAATAAAATATATTTTTTAATATTTATTACACCATTTATGTTGATTTAATATAATTAATATGATACTTTTTTTTTGAAAATATATCCTATCACAATGGAAGTGATAAATATGTTAATAAAAATATCACCATATACAGTTAAACCTATAATTAATGGTAATTGTGAATAGTTAATAAATATGGGAAATTAGAGTCATATTTTATTATACTTTTAGTAGATTTAGAAATATAAAATTTGATTTATAGTTATTTTTATATTATGGTGATAAATAATAAATAATTAAATTAAATTAATATTTTATTTTATGAGTGGTGATTCATCAAAAATGAGGAGTAATCTATAATGACGAGTTATAATATAGAATTAAATGAGATGGGTGACATAAAAATTTATATAATAAATATGGGAGACAAAATTGAAGGAAAATTAATAAATCATATAAAATTTGATGAATTATATATTTTTAAAGGGATAAGATGTGGAATTTATAGTTGGAGGGGTAACATATATAAGTAAAAATATTGAATATAAACTTTATTCATGACTTAAACATTGAATATTGTAGGGTTATAATGTTAAATAATAGTATTTTTTTATTTTGTCACAAACTAAAAATAAATAACTTTATGAATGATGATTTCATGTTTTCTTTTAACATTATATAAATATTAAATTAGAAATAAGTAATTTTGATCCAAAATTATTACTCATTAAAGATGATTAAATGTTTTCCCAATATTCCAAGATTTATATATTAATTGTACATATATAACATATTTTAAAACAATATTCATATGTTTTAAATTTTTATACAAAATTATAGAAATACATTAAAAACATATTTCTTATAGTACATTCCAAGAAATTATTTCTATTATTTTTTTAATAATAATATATTTTATTATTAATTAATATAAATATAGTTACATCAAATATCTTAATTATGGAATATTATTTTTAATTTAATATTTTATATATTATAATATTTATAAAAAATTCCCACAATAAATTGTCCTCTTTAATAAAATATATAAAAAATTCCATGATAAATTATAAAAGGAAAATTTCGAAAATAAAATATATTTTATAAAATAAAATTCAAATTATAACAAATTCTATGTTTATATTTAAAATAAAATATTAATGTTTTGTATCCAATGGTAAACACTTGTAAATAATAATTAAATTTGTTCTGTTATATAAATTAAAATTGTTAGGAAATGATTTAAATATATATTTTTTATATTTTTCATTTAAACAATCTATTTATTCGATTTGTTTTATTTTATATTTATTTACAAATATTTCAAAATTACTATTTTAATTTCTTCTTTACTATTTTGAACACAATATTTCAAATATTTTTAATTCCATTCAGTATAATTCATATACACCTAAAATGATAGATATTTATTTCGCTCAGTTTTATATCAAGGTTTTACATATTATTAATTAAATCCATTCCTAATTTCAAATCCATTACAAGTTTTTAATTTTTATTCAAATATTAGATACTATTGGGAGACCATGAAAGTATTTTTTTTCAAAATTATAGACAAGTTGGATATATGATTTCACATTACTTTTTTCACTGTGTTACTGGTAAAAAATATATTTATTCTTGGAATATAATTTTTTACAATGATTAAATAATACAATAGTTATTTTTTATAGGATCTGTAAATTTTTTATATTATTCCTTATTCTATACAGGAGATAAAAATATCTCTATGTATGTCACACAAAAATATTTTTAAGGAATGTTTAATGAAAAATTACTTTTTCACTACTTTCTCATACCCCTTAATATTTATTCATCGATTTTTTTTATATGAAGAATTTATAATTGAAATTTGTACTTATATTCCATTAAATAATTTTTGTCCCATGTCTAGTTTATAAATTTTGGCCCTCAATAGTATTATAACATTGTTAATTATCTTTTTAAAATGATACTTATATTAATGACATAACATCTCAATTTATTACTATATATAACTAACATCATGAACTAATTTTATATCCTTTACAATCATATTGTTACAAATATGTTATATAAAGTCCATGTAAAATTAGATGGAAAATATTATTCACTTGAGTCCATTTTTTAGTAGGTTCAATTTGTATGGTGACATTTAAAACGTGAACATGATTTATAAAGATAAAATTATAACTATTGTTGATTTTTTCTTTTTTTATTAATCACATAACATTTTTTTCATGATAAATAGAATTTAACCAACTATACATAATATCAAACATTAGAGATCCTTGATAAATGACTTCATATATTATTTTTGTCAGAAACTGAATCTGGTCACCACCATTAACGACACCAAACCCATCCCATGGAAAGGACAAAACGACGTTCTCTATCCCCATGGGATGGAATAAGTTCCCAGATATCATTTATACTGGTTTGGGAATGAGTTACCTGAATATGTATACATAAAACATAAAAAATATCTGATAAAATGAATCTAAAAAATTCATACCAGCAAGGTTTACAAAAAAATCCATAACTGAATACATAGGTTAAAATGAAGTAAAAAAGGTCCATATACACAATGAAATTGCAAAAAAACATCCCCATGGACTCCACATGACAAGGGTTCATCACCCCCAAGTCGTCTCCACAACTCCGTCCCATGGATGGAGAGTAACACCATGTACCGACATCACCCTTAGCCTTTCCTTTACCTGAGGAAAACATAGCCAATACTACTTAAACCCAATGGGTGTAAGTAGGGTGTGAGTCTATTACCAATAGGATACCACCCAATGATTAAAAATATAATTCAATACAATGTGAAAAAAGCAAGCAGATTTAATATGCACAGAAATACAGTGATAAAATCGAAGAAATTTAACTTTCAACTGATAACAGTTTTCAAGTTAAAATTTTCAGAATATTAAAACATTTAAAAAGACATGTGAGCTACTATATGTTATTTCCAAAAACACCCCAATACTAGGGTAAATATCAAAAATCCAATGAGTACCAAAACTGGGAACACCCCTAGGCAACTAGATAGTCTCGAGCCCTACTTACCTCGTACCTCGGTGTAAAGTATCCAAGTAACAATCCTTTCCCATGCACGATCCAGTAGTAGGGAACATACCCATAACCTAGTGGTCCCCAGATATCATCCACATAGTTTAGTTAGAGTTGTATTCATCCATTTTCTCAGTGAAACAGGGACACAACCCTTCTGGTTCACTAGCCGTACTAGTACATATCCACCCACCTAAGTACCCGGGATTCCTCTTTTTGTGCTCAAACAATATCAGAAAACAATAAAAATACCATTGAAAATAAAAGAAACTACTGGTAAAAAACAAACAATACAGTATCTATACATACTTTATACCTTTTAAAACACACAACAAAACATTTTGGTTTTCAATGAAACAACCTCTCAAAATTTTACATTATTTTGCACCCAAAGCTCTTTGAAACAACCCCTTGCACACTATGTGCACACATTTAAGTCACCAAAAAATAAATTGCAGTTCAATTACAATCAATGAAACCTAAAATTCAGTTATTGGGCAGCCCCATGTGAACCAAGAAGTTATATCTTTTAAAAACACCCATTTTCACCCAAACATGGCACTTAAAGCCCATTTGGTTCCCAAACACCATTTAAACAAACTTTTTCAACAAAAAAAAAGAATAAACATTAAAAAAATTATTTAAATACCTAATAAAATTAAATAAAATCAACAAGCTAATTTTTGGTCAGCTCCAAATGAACCAATAAATGTATTGTATAAAAACCGCCAAATTTCACCAAAAATTGGAACTTAAAATTCATTTGCTTTAGAAATGTAACTAAAACCAATTTTTTCAAAAAAATACAAATGAAATAAATTTTAAAATACCATGATCATAGCAATATAATTCACAAAAATATCATGCACAATAGAATACCCTACCAAAATAGCCAAGAAACAGAAATCCTATTGCGGAACTTCTACCGCACCACCACCGCACGACACGGGAGTGATATCAAACCCATAACAAGAATATTGGACAAGGAAACTCAAAATGAAACCCTTGGTACGAAGCCCTAGATTCTGGAAATTTTTGGAATCAAGATAAAATGGAGAAATCTTAAGGAAAAGGAAGGATCTTAGGAGGATAGACACTCACTTGAGAAATCTGTATGATTTTTGAAACCTGAGATGTTGGGCCCTAATACCAGACTGATACGATCTTTAAAGACGGGTAAATGACGATGTGGGTGAGGCTAGGTATAGTGGTATAAGGTGAGAGGTGGAATCACCAATGACAAATAAAAAATTAATATTTTATGAAATTATTAAAAAACAATTTTAAAACTAGAAATGAGATTTCGGGTTGGCCCAATTCCTAATTTGATCACCCAAATCAAAGATGATAATGAATTTCTAAGGGGGCCAAATTTCATTGGGGGTTTTAATAGTAAAATGAGGGTCATTTTGGAAGTTTAATTGGTGAAAAAGGTTGAAAATGAAGGATTTATTAAAGAAAAACAATTTACTTTCAAAACTGGAAATGGGCTCTCGGGTTGGCCCAAATTTTGGAAACCCACCATTTCCTTCAAAAATGCATGGAAAACCTTCCAAAGAAAGAAATGATTTAATTAAATGAAAAATTCATTTAAAATATGTCATGTATGTGAAAATTTTATAATGTTGTGATTATTCATTGTGTTTCTTAATGGACATATCCTCCTTTTTCATTAAATTCATTTTCTTGGGTCATTGAATATTTTTTTCGAAATTTTTATATAAAAATGTTCGTGTTATTCATATATAACAATATATATCCTAAAATAGTCAAAATTTGGCACTAGTATGTAAATTTTTATATTTTGAGAATAAAAATACTTTAAAAAGTTAATCAAATAATTCATTTTAATCCATAAATCAATTACTTTTCATAATGTTATACACCCAAATTTATCATTTTAATAAAGTACCTATATGATGAAGATAGTTTTCACTAAATTTCATCTATTTGTTCAAATCAAGATGAATATTCCTCTAAAAATTGAGAATATAAGTTGATATAATTTATTTATTATTATATATCATTACCGAATTCCCTTAGAACTTCCATAATCTATGACATTGAAAATGGATTTTGTGAAAAAAATTGAATAATTATAATGTGATCTGTGTTTATGTATTGATCCACTATGACTAATATTACATTTTATACATTATATTTCTTCATTTAAAACATCAAAAAATCAATTTAATATTTTTCCAATTCTGATGATTATATATTAATTATTTTATTATAATACTAAACATATAATTTTTGAAATTTTATTTATGTATGGAATAAAATATAATGTTTATCAAATAATATTATTATTCATGTATTTTTTTGATGAAATGAAAAAATATTTTTCAATTTGTAAAAAACTATATACATACCCTCAAAGGAAAGTAACATGTAAATAAAAAATTTAATTAATGGAATATAATGTCAATCATTATATGAACTACATCCAAACTATAGATGAATCAAAATAGAATCCAAATATGAAAAATTATTAAAAAACTAAAATAAAAATCTTGACAAATATTTAAAACCATACATAATACAATATTCTTAAAATATGATAAGAATGTCCAAAAAAAATTTAATAAAAAAGATTCAAAATCGATACATATATGGTCAAATAATGATAGAAAGTATAATATTTTAATAATGAGATAATGAATATATTCAATTTTGAGGGAAAACTCATAAATTTATACATAGGGTTAAGTGGATTAACTGGAAACATCTGGTCATACTAGTGTAACAAAACAAGATATGTATCAATGGAATCTGAGCTCCTTCAGAATCAATATTATGTATAGTTTGTGCCTGACTAAGAAATAATCTTGTCAAATAAATTTGGGGAAAAACTAGAAGAGTTTTTTGTGGTATAAAATTTAAAAAACATAGAATAATAGATGTAAATGTAATAGGGATATGTTGATGGTCTCTCTTATCGTTATATTTGTCATCAAATGGGGAACCCAACATATTCTATGGATGTAGTAAAAAATAATAAATCCATATTTTTTTAAATTATATGTTATAAATTTTTTCTATATATCTTTCTACTACATTGGTTGATTGAGATCAATGAGATTGGTTCATTATTGAAAAAACGTCCCCCATACCTATAGTGTTGATAGTTTGAAAAATAATATTCTAAATCGAGTTATTAAATATTTATAATTATTTATTTCATGATCAATTCATTTTATAAATTACCTAAAATTATATTTTAGAACCAAATAATTAAATTATTATTTTTATTATACTTTATATTGTTGGTTTAGAAATAATTTTACTATGTTAGGATATCTTTATATGTTTTGGAAATTAAAATATATCAATTAAATACAGATGAAAACTTTTCTATTCGTAATCCCCTATAGTTATCTGATACAACATTCCTTTAATAAAGTTTCATTAGATACATTATTCTCAATCCCATTGTAGATATTTATGGACATGTCATTATCATTAAGGAACACTAACCATATTTATTAACACTTTATCATCTTCAAATATTTTGATATATAATTTGAATAATTTTTATTAGTATATATATGAGCGTTCATTAAATAGAGATAAATCTTAAAAGGTATATATTATGTAATTAGAATAGATTATTAAAAATTAGGTGTTATGAAGTATTTTTATATAATTATTTGAAATAGGTATTATATAACCCTGTAATCATTTTACATGAATATGTTACAATAGATATTTACGGAATAAGAATTGTATATCATAGAACATTCTCGATATATGGGGTTTTTTAATACTTTATAAGTGAGAAACATATCATTGATCATCTAAATTAATAGTATCATTATTATATTAAATAATAAAAGAATAACTACTATGTTTACCAATATACTGTAAAACCTAATAAAAATTAATTTTTCACAATGTTTGGGCAATAGAAATCTATTGATTCAAAATTATATATCAATACAAATTTTTCCTGAAATTTTTGATTCCCATTTCCATTAAGGGTTTAATGTAAATTAATATTCTTTTTATTATGTTCCCCAGGTATGTGAATTATTTTTTTAATTTTTATAGTTTTTGAATAATGTTAAAAACAAATACCATCATAAATACATCAATATAATGAAAATGTTTTCATGTTTTATTAATTTTACTAATAGTTTAGTGGAATATAAAAAATAAAAAATTTAAAATTTTTATATAGTCAATCAATAAAAGAACAGTACATTAAATAAATTATTATTAATGAGTTTTTTTATGTCCAAATGTAATAACTATGAAATCATAGGGTATGTATCGTGCATAATATTAAATTTAAATTTCATAATTATAAACCTTTTTATGAATTTATAATGAAGATAAATTGTTTAGAATTATTTAGATCCTTAATAATGATCAAATATGTTATGAATCCATGGTATAAGATTCTTTTCTTTTTTATCTTCTTGATGGGACATTATTATTAAATGTAAATCCTAGATTCACCAATTGACCTTCTTGAAATGTGATAATAGTCTATGATTTTATGATAAACTATGACAGAAAAGGAAATATTTCAGAATTATCAACCTCTTTTTTTTATTCATCTATTATTACGCTGTCCATTTTATATGGAAGCCTACATATAATAATAACACTTGGAATATGTTCTATTTAGAAATAAACTTATTTCTTAAATAAATGTAATTTTTTTTTGTAGGAAAACATTAGAAAATTTGAATAAAATATTTATTTATTATAGGTTCAAATAACAGTACCATGGATATGATCAGTTGTATAATACTAAAACCATTTATACATATTACCAAAATCATTTTTTATATATAATATAGTTAGAAGACTCCTAAAAACTATATGTTATCAATGATGTAAAGACTAAACACAAATTTAAAAACATTATCAATAAAAAAATGTGTATAACAAAAAAACTAGTAAATTTATATAACTATAAAAAATTAAAAACTCATTATATAAATATAATAATATTTATACAAAAATTCCGTAAATATTTTCAACAATTAATGATTCAATGTAAAATACCAAAAACAAATATCCTATAAAAAGATATGTATAAAAAAATGTATATATGCATTCTCAACACCAATACATTAACTCACCTAACACAATATATAATCAACTCCTTACACACTAGATGTAAATCTATTTAATACTATTTCATAAATGTAAAAAATAAGCTAACATAGGAACATCCCTTGTTTGTTTGTTATGTGATATAAAGCTCAAAAGTGTTTTAATTAGTTTTCATAATATACATTATCATATACTTTAGTGTGATTGAATAATATAATCATATAACATTTAATATAAAATCATAAGATTCGTTTAATCAAGTTCACATAAGATTGCCATGATGTCAATCCATATTTATACTGACCAATGGTAGAATAATAATTCAACTCATTCAATTATACATGTTTTCTACACTATGACTCATGGTTGGTTTTCATTGCATTACAAATCCTCCAGATAGTCACTCATTATAGGGATTATATTAAACATCAATTTTTTTAAAAAAGATTCAACAACTACCCACTATGTCGTGGTATGGTGAGATAGAATCCCACATTTACTAACACATCACTTGGGATTTTAAAACACTATCACCAAATTGATGATCTTTCTCTGATTAATTTTGGTCAATATGTATAACCACTCAAATCAAAATAGTCTTAAATTCAATAATTAGATAATTTTTTTCTCACCCAATGAAGGGAGAAATATGAGAATAATATGACTAATATATCATTAAGTAATGGTTATAATAATAGAGTCATTCAGTACACCTTACCACTTTATAATACATAATAAACCATATTCATGACCACAACCTTTAATCATAGTGTAGGATCCCAAAAAAAATATAAATGAAAGCTGCCTTACTTGGGGAAGTCTATTATGGAAACCTATTACTTTGTGAAATTATAGTCACCAATTCACATCAGCAATTATTAGGACTCTTTCATTTCATGTGTGTAACAATTTCATAAAATAATACATATAAATTACATACATCCATGATTAAAAGCAGTTATAATATGTTTGGAAAAATATTATGATATATGAACTTCAAATTCATTACACAAAACTAGGTTATATTAGCTCATGACCGAGAATAATATCATGTTTTACATAAAAAGACACACCTATTCCTTTTGGACACCATCTAATACCATGATTGAACATGAAATCCAAACATATTGAACTCATTTAGATTATATTCCCACTTAATGTTGTCATGTATATATGCCATTGAAATCTGGGGAGCCATCTAACTATACAGTCATTATTTAATAAATCAATATGAACATCAAACTCATTAAACATATCTAGTTTTTAAACCATGAGGTGATTCAATATTCTTATTCTAATTCCAAAATCAATATCATAGTTTAAATTGTTAGGTTAAATGTAAATATGAATCCATTAATTCAATATGGAAATTTTTTAATGTTACAACATGATAATTCAAAAAACCCATACATAGGTCCCATATCACATCACCATTAAAATAAAAAACAATATGATTACCTAGAGTAAAAATAACATGAGATTCCATTTGATTTATATAAGGAAATATCCAACTCATAATAAAAACCAATTCACCAATCCACCATTAAGAAACTATTTCCCAACCAGAGGGGAGATATATAAAAACTTCTCATTTAATCTCTTTGTCTATACCTCTCATACTCACTATACTAACATTATAGAATAAATTTAACTAAAACACTACTCTTTATATCCATATTAATCTCATGGGACATGAATAAACTCAATCACCCTTAAACATTAATTGAAATTATTCTATTTGGAGATTCTAATTACTCAACACGCCGTGAAGTAGTTACATCAAGCACATGAAGTTCAATGGCACAAATTTACCAAATTATGGATAAACATTTCGCAATATAAATCACAAAAAAAATGAAATACCAAGAAATCATGTATTGTATGTCATAAATAATAAAATAATTATGTGTCATTCAGGCCACCCTCTTTTAAGAGTTACTATCATCATTCCATAGTTGTTATTCTAAGACATAACCCAATCTAATATTCTATATGTTCATTCAATGGGTGGAGCCTTCATCTCGTAAATAATTCACAATAATTAAATTAATATATATATATATATTATTTAATGAAATTATATTGGTATTAAACACCTAAAACACATTAATAAACCATAATAATCTATTAACATTTCCTAAAAAAGAATATTTCTTATAAGAGACTCTGATACCTCATTGAGAAAAATCAATATCATGTGACATCATAAAAATTTAGATTTTATTTTAATAATAAGAATATCATGACATAATGATATAATTAAATTTTAATCATCCAAAAACATGAATTATGACATGAATTCATCATCGTATCACATGATATATTAACCACATTTTGAAATTTCAATATTCGGAACCATGGCAGCATTCTTTTGTTGTTTCGTCACTCAAAATCATGCATAAAGACACCATAAGAAAGCATAAATAAAACATAATAAATATAGATTCAATAAATAAATTTCTATACCTAATGAAGTTTATACACAAATAGAATGAACCACTATATATTCATAGAAAAGTATGGAGGTCATGAAGAGGTATCATTGGGTCCCCCAATAATGATCATTACCAAGGAGGTGGAGGCCACTAATTATATGGTTTAATAAATTTTTATAAAAATAAGCAAATAATCGTACTATAAATATCATTAATAACACAATGATAACGATTTAATCCACTATGTAGAATTGAATTATCTAAAATTAACAAATCCCACAATCTTTGATCACCTAGTGGGGATCTTTGAAATTCTGCTTCATCGTAGAAGATATTATTTTACATATTGTATATACTAGGATTTAATTGGTAACTAAAACGCTATTTTATTTTTCACATCATTAATAATAACCATCAACAAACTTACCTATGATTAAAAACTAAGAAATCCACCAAAACACAACTCAAAACCACTCAGTGGGATATTTTATCAATTGGATTCCAAAACTAATTTAAAACTGTGAAAATTCTCATTACACTAAAATGAAGATTCAAAATTCATTGGAAATTAAGGATATAAAAATTCATTTTTTGTTACAAAATATCTACCATAATATTATTCTTAAATTATATGAAATTTAAAAAATATAACAATATAATATCCATTTTTCAAAAAGTGATAAATTCAAAATGTTTTATTTTTGATCAAAAATTATATATAAGATCACTAATGTAGAGTTGCACCGTGGTGCATATATTTTACCTCAAATAACTCATTCGAGCACATCAAATAAATAAACAAAATATTTAAATAACAAATAATTAAATTAATTTTTTCCCAAAAATATTATATTTTATTAGAATAATGTCATCATAACTCTTATAGATAAACTTCAACATCAATGCTGAAACTTTATTATCATTAAAAAAATTTCGTTATACAAAACATCATTCCAAAAATCAAGATCTTCAAAAATATAATATAAAAAGATTAAAAATATTTTTAACATAAAATTAATGTATTACATTAGTTAGATCATCAAGTACCCAATATAATATAATTTTACACAAACATGAATCGATGAATCCAGGATATCTTCACCCAAATGATCACATATATAAAAAAATTAAAAAATCTATCTTGATCCACAATTTAATTTAAATAATCCATATGTTAGTGTATAATTATATATATTCAATGAAATCCAATTCACAATATGTCATTATTTTTTAAAATACTGATATCACATAGAAATAATTTAATTTCACATTATATATATTAAAAATTAAATAACTATACTTACCATCTTTATAATTCTCTATAATTTATATATTTATTAAATACAATGATTTTTTACTTCCTTACACAATCTTCCTTTTTCATTACCAAATAAAACTATTAATTTTAATTATTCATCTTATTTTCCTTATATATATTAATGAATACTCATTTATTATTTTTTATAAACACATCATCCCATTTAAATTTTTGATAATTCAAAATAAATATAAAATTTATCATATTATATACCTTGATCATACACAAGGTCAAATTCATACTATAGATAATAATTAAGTAAATATAAAACATTGAACAACATTGTTATAGAAAAATAACAATCTATGACATCCATATATATATAATAGTAAAAAAATCAATTAACGGTATAAACTATATTTTTTAATTGAAATTGAAATTACCCAAAACATTATTCCCATCATAATCATTTTTTGATAAATATAGCCTTTTCATAACATATCGAATAGAAGTTAAATATTAGGACATATTGTAGAGTAAACTTTACATATCCTCAAATATCATAGTGTATGTTTTATATATTTTTGTGACACATATCCATTTTCCATATGGAAAAATATTTTATATCCATAAAAAACCATAAATATAATCTCAATTGACCCATAAATATCATGTTTTCTACATTAAAATCAAAAAATACAATCATATTCATCCATGTCTCCAACATTGAAACACTTTTGAAAGAGAAACTAAACTTATATATCATACATTGATCCTTACATGTTAGGGTAACAATAATGAATGCATCACAATTTATTGAGTCACCCATATAGATAAGATTTAAAATAATGAATACAATAACATGAAGGTAAATTTCAATTTTTTTTATATTGATATTTGAAAGACTAAAAATTATTTCCATATATATCAACTTGATTTAAATTAATCCAAACCGCACATATCAATATCCTAGAAAAATTATATTTCTCTATATTAATAAGGCTTCTAAAACATCCACAATTTCTTTATAATTACCGTTTTCTTATCCACCATAGAATATGAAATAATACTATGGAGTGGTTAGTTATTATTTTTCCAAACATTTAATTAATTATTTACAACTACTCACCAATATCACATTCGATTCCATGTATATATTTTAACCATAATACTGTATTTCATATTATCCCATGAATAAAAAAAATATTATATGAATGATTAAATTTTTTTATTACATATATAATATATATAAATTTAATTAAAATCATGCAATAATAGTGAATAATTTATTTCATTATGTGAAAAAAATATTGCATGAAATGATTCATATCTATATAATAAATTTTCTTTTACTCTAATTTTTTCTATTTTTACTTTTGATATATTAATTACTAATTAATTCAATTATATGTGTATAAAAAAGAACATTTGTTAATTTAGGTATTCAAATTCATTTCCACCAATTCCACAAAAATGTGATAACTATGAAATAAAAATATTTTAACATTATATCAGGGTTTATTTAAATACATATTTTGTTTAATATAATGTATTCAAAAAATATAATTATATAATAAGAAATGTAATATAAAATCTCCTGGTATTACATTATATAACTATAAAAAAATTTCTCCATTTAAATTATATCACTTGGATATAAATAAATGAGGTTATTTCTACATCATCATATATATAGTTTCCTACATATAATCATCAAATTGGTGTTTTTCCACAAAACATTAACATGGTTAGAAGCCAAGATTTATATACCTCTCACTATACTTTACAGAATAAAAATAAATTTTTTTGGATAATAAATATCATTCTCTAGTTGAATGACCTCTAAAATAAGAACATGTGAAGGTTCATGCATTAAAATTTTAATGATAGATAAATTGTACACATCATGAACTTGATATATATTTGTTTGATGAACCAAATGATATGATATCATCATGAGTCTATACCATATTTTAAAGGGTCAAATATTCCATTTTCATAGTTTCCCTTTATTTGTTAATATAATCACTCTCCTCCATCAGCAGATTCATATGAATATCGTTACACTAACAAAAATATCTAGATCATTATGGCTATTATCAATACACCACATTTTTGGAATCTATGCTTACATTATTTTCTATTGAATAGAACAATCATTATCATTAATTTTATCATATGCATATGGTTCCAATAGATTTACTTCTCCAAAATTATTATCATTCATTAAAAGATAATCAATCCTCCAATAGTTTTCTTCTTTAGGAGAAATCTTAACTCTAGAGTGAAAATTATTTTTATAAGAAAATTCCACAAATGATAGTGTTTATCACAAACAACATTATATTAATAATTTAATATAATAATATAAAAAATATATGATAAATAGTTGGTAATAATATATTATAATAACTTCTTGAAATATATTTCTTAATTAATTTTTTTATAACTAAATAGAAATGAATATACATAATTTAATATATATGACATGTCTTTATAATGAAGTATTATTATGATTACAAAGGTGTATAGTAATAACTAATTACATTTATTAATATTTTCGAAGATATTAATTTAATATCTATATTATAAATTAAATCAAAAATAATTTTAGTCATTCATTATATGTTATTGGAATTTGAGGGCATCAATCCCAATTTTACCCATTAATAACTATACAATTATAAAGATAGTTTTGATACTTTTTAATAGAGAACCTACATTAAATATGAATTTTGGAAAAATTTGAAATATTCTATTTCGATATAGAAATATTGTTTGAATGAGTATCATCAATGATATCTTAGTTTTAATTTAAATTAATTTTCTATGAGGTTTTATTTTTTGGTGAATAATGAAATATAATTATTTTTAGTTGAAAACGACTTCTTTTTTATTTTTTTAATGAATTATTACATATGAATGGGTTTTAATATAAATTTATAACAGTTATATATTAATTAATATAATTTATTCCATTGGAAATATTTTATCTTTCATATTGGAAAAAAATTGCATGCATTGAAACAATTTAACATACAAAATTTCCATGGTTGCCCCGACAATGGGGTTAATTTTAAATTAATGTTTATCATTTATTTGATGGGAATTTAAAACAAATTATTTATTGTGTGAAAAAATAATAATATATTATTTATAAAAATATTATCATATATTTTTACCCAAAATATTATGGAACGTAATTAAAAATAATAATTGTTATTAAGGTAAAATTATGCTTTACAATGGACATACTGCCAATAATAAGGAAACAAGTTACATTGAAACATGTCCAAAAACGTTATTTTTCTCATATATAGACCATATAATTCCTTTTATCTAATTTTTTTAAACTATTTCAGTAAAAATAGGTATTTCGGACCTCTCAATAGTGTTTACCTTTTTTTATTTACATGAATGTTTGTCCTCCTACGCTATGAAAGTTACACGACATTTCTACATTGTAACAGCCCAAGATTTTATAAAAAAATATTCTTTTTATTTTTATTAATGTCTTGTGTTGTACGCTACACCAAAAGGAGCTTGCACAACACGCATCCTTGTCTTGCCTTGCATTACACGCAATCGCGACCTTCCTCGATAGCGTGTGTAATACGCAATACCGAGTTTCACTAAACAACGATGTGCTATTAAAATATTATTAAAACTAGCCGTTATGAATAGTAATAACCACTTTTTGAAATTTTGTAGATTTTATTTTTTTAAAATGGATTTCATTTTTGGATTCAGAGTATCGAATTTAGCCTAAGGTGAAATTTTGGTACATTTCGGATAACTTTCATATTCTGATGAATAGTGAAAATTACTAAATTTTAATTAAAAACAACTTTTTTAATCGAAATTATTTATAGTGATAAATTATTAATTTGAGTGGTTTTAAAGTATATTTAGAATATATTTTTACAATTTAATTCAATGCTGGTCATTGGTTGTAATTTCACATTTAAACCAGACATAATCAAGTATCAATCTTTTGATAGAAATTGTTTCTTAAAAACACGCTATTTGTCTTAACAGCGGGATTTAATTATAAAATTAATTAATTCAACTTCTATGTTATGAATTTGGTAAAATAGACTTCATTTTTGAATTCGGAATATGAAATATAGCTTAGGATGAAATTTTGGCATTTTTCTGAAAACCTTCATTTTTTGATGAATAGTGAAACTACTAAGTGGTAGTTAAAAAAACGGAATTTTTCATAAAACTTAATTTTACCGCTTCTGTGAATGGAATTTCAAAAATCCGACAGACACGGTTGATATCAGTATGTAAAATGTGGTTCAATGAGATAAAAATAATTTTTTGGTGAATAGTAACTTTTTACTATTTTTACCGCGGTTAATAGTAAATAGGGTAACTAAGGGTAAATATGATATCAATATTACCCTAACACATGTCCCAATTCTATTGGACAAGTGTAATTCGACCAAAAACAAACTTAGGAATAAAATATGACCATTTAGGCCCACTTGGATTAGATTAGGATATTTATTATTAATTTATTTAAAGAAGGGTTAAAATAGTTAAAATCAATGTTTAATAAGTAAATCATTTTTAATATGGGGTTATACATAAGATAAATTCGACTATAAATATTCATTAGAAAGTTAAAAAGATTTCCTACATAATGGTATTTTATTTGTAATTTTTAGACATCAAATAATTTAAATAATTTATGACACAATGATGATGCAGTAATTATCTTATTTATGAAATATTGACATAATTGATGTTATAAACACCAAAATAAATGTAATTTGAGAATTTTTATGAATTCCACTAATTTTCTAGGTTACTATGATATATTAATGTTGATTTAATCAACTTGGTTCTAACATTTAATTCTGTTATGACTTTCATAAAAATCATATATCAAATAGTGTCAAAATTGACACAAAATAGTTTTTAAATCAAATATTATATTATTAATTGTTATTTTATTCCTAAAAAATCTAAGTTTCGGCCAAATGACTTAGATAAGGATATATATATTAATAATAAACAATTTGGGGTTATTTTGTCATGTTATAGTAAGTGTATTAACCATATAGTGAAAGAAAACAAAAAGACACGGTAAAAGTTAAATTATTTAACTTAGAGTTAAATTTAATTGATAAGGTTTAAAATAAGATCCAAACATGTCTAAATTTGATTGGTTGATGAGATTACAACCCTATCTCATCTAAGCTTCAAATATGAGTCATTTTTGGAGGTTTTTAAGTGGGGTTAGATTTATTATAAATTAATATTTTAAAGAATTCCTAAGGTGCCCCTCTCCTCCCCTATAAAAGGACACCTCCTCCCCCTCCTCCTCACACCAATTTGAGCTCTCAAGCTCGGCCAACCCCTGCCAAAATCTCTTCTCCACTTCCATAGAAACATCCTAGAGGTTCGGGTCTTCCTCAAAGACCAATTTTAGTACCCTAAGAGGAGGTCTCAAAGAGGCGCTTCAATGAAGAGGTAATTACCGTTACCAATTCTTTCATCTTTATTTCTTCTTCCACTTCTTCTTATTAGGTTGTTTCATTATGAAGTAATAACATCAGTATCAATAATATACTAATATGTTATTATAAGTATGAAACATCCTTATTTCACCATCTATCCATCCTACGGAAAAAGAAATCACCGCGCGTGCGTACGTACGGAATACCGTCTCCACGCCGTGGTGTAATCTATTTTCCACCACCACCTTACATGGATGGGTATAATGGTGTAAAGAATAAATATACATAGTTATTACAACATCATATTGATTCTGATATATTGTATAATCCACTCCAATTCACTTCAATATTTATAGAAATGATATCATCGCTCGTGCGTACGTACGGACTACCGTCTCCACGACGCGATGAGATTCATTCTCCATGTTAACCATTTAAGAATTATTATAAAGTATATATAAGAAATAATAATTAAATATATGACATTATAAAGATACTGGATTTATGTATATATATATATATGTATGTCATCTACTTACTTCCATTCAAGATAATAAGGAAAGGAAAATAGCGTTCATGCGTACGTACGGACTGCCGTCTCCATGAACGGTGTTTTTCATTTCATTTATCTATCTATTATATATATATATACTGAATATATATGATATATAAATCATATTTTATATTCTGGAAGTAAGTAAATCATGATATAAGTAATAATAATGTCAAGAACAACAAATCAAAACACCTACGATAAATGAAACGATTTTACCCAAAACGCTCTATATCATGGAATTTACAAAAGAACGGGTAATATAAATTCATAAGTGAACCATATATGATATCATATCAATGAATATGATTCTGTAATAAGTAAATGACATTATTTAAATCATTATACAGGAGGTTCGGACACTTACGAAGCAAATTGGACCTAAGGTAAGGGAAATATCACAATCTCATTTTTATCCGAGATTGTTTATTCGTAAGTATTTACTGGGGTGTATTTTATCATCCACATCCATGTTTACTCAATATGTAATATTATTTCCATCCACCTAAAATTGTTTAAATCCATTTTTACCCTTCGGTGAGTTTTTAGTAATACGTATGAAAGGAATCTTTTGTCGTTTTTCGTACGAGGTACTTTTTGACTTTTCCGACAAAAGTACGAAGAATGTTTTTTTTAACTTATACGGCACGAACGGATTTCTACTGTTTTATAAAGCCTTATTTTCATGAAGCCTCCTCTAAAACATTTCATGACTATTTTCAATAAAATCTCTTTCTTTTAAAATTTCATGATGTTTTGTGAAAAGAAATTGATTTCGAAGAAGAAAGGATATTTTCCTCAAGAATTCAATTCAAGTGTTTTATCAAAATTATTTTCCATATAAGACAATAAAGGGTTCTGTTTCTATCCATATTTTTACATTGATTTGACTATGTTGTTATGGAATTATGTTTATGAATTCCTTTATCTTATATGAATGGTTTTATGATGTCATGTTGTTTAAGAATCCCATTTTTTTTACATGGGTTATGCAATGATGTATGATTTATGATTTTGTGGCACACATAAGAAAGGATTCATTAAGAGATGGGTGGGACCTATATCTCCCTCCAATGCATTGGGTAAAGATTTTATATCTCATGAGATAGACATGGCTGGAATGGTAGGTTATACCGGTTCAGTGAAACAGGACTGAAACGAGGATTACTCGATTCAGAAAGGGACTTTGTCCACTAAGATAGTCTTGGCAATGAGTCTTGACTAAAAAGAAATGATTCTATATGATTATGTGTGTATGCCACAATGAGTAATGTTTTAAGTTATGATTTCATTTCACTACTATGATTTATCCCATGTTATGAAATTATGCTCTCTTTTGCAGGTTAAGATTTCCAAAAATGTTATGTTCTTATGAAAAATATGATATGATTGATATTTCTTTTGTTTACCCTTACTGAGCATTTGAGCTCACCCTTTTATGTTTTCTTTTCCCCAGGATATAAAGAAAGGTTTTAGGTAAAAAAAAGAAGATCTTTATGGGAGATGTTGAAGATCTTTCACCAGGATTAGAAGATTATATTCCGAGTTTCCAATGACACTAAACTATTACGATCCTTGTGTGTGTGTTTTTGTTATGTACTAAGTATTCCGCAAAAGTAATGTAATGTCCATGTACGATAAGATACGGGTCTTTACAGTTGTTATCAGAGGAAAGGTTTAGTCTACCTTTGGAAACTAGGACGCAGAAACGTTAGTAAGATCCCTAGAGATATTTCTAAGGTATGTCTAGGGATGCCCCTAAGGATAAGTATACATATAGTATATAGTTCTAGAACTATGGTAACGATATTAGATTAAACCAAAGATGATAGATATTTAAGTTACTCCCCCTTTATTACGATTTTTGCATCTAACACTATTCTGTTTGGGTTTTAGAAAATGGCTGGAAACAAGATGATTCACAATAATGGAGGATATGATGGACAATGGAATGATATTCTTCATGAGCAACCAAATGAAATGGGATTTGGATGTCCAAACATCATTATTATGCCGAATCAGCAATCTCACAACATGATCAATAACGTAAAATTTGGTAAGTTTCCTGACTCGACTAATAAGAGAAAGATGGAGTTTCATGATGATCATAGAGGAAAGAAAGTTCAATTTCGCCTATGTAAATCATGTGGGAAGAGGCATCAAGGAGAATGTTTCAAGGGAACTGGAAGATGCTTTGGGTGTGGAAAAGAAGGACACAAAGCAAGTAAGTGCAATGGAAAAGGGTCGGTTAACACCATGAATGAGGATAATGGTATTGCTACGACATCAAAAATGGTTAAGTGTTTTAAATGTGGAATGTATGGCCATTATGCAAACAAATGCCCTAAGGGAAAGACTCATGAAGAGAATCAGTATGGTCATATGGGTAGTATTTATGTGGATGATGATGAAGAGACTACAAATGATATGTGAGATGAAAGAATTTTTGAGGCTCGGTCAATGGTTTAAATGATTACATGTTTATCATGTGTAATGTTGTATATGAAATCTCATGGTACTATGGAATAAAGAGACGTCTAAGGATTGTTACACTGTTGTCTTTCCTTGAGTTATGAAAGTGTATGATTAATGGTACCACTATCCATGAATGGTTATTCAGATATTTTTAGAATTTAGATGATATGCGCACAATGAAGGAATAATAAGATAATGGGGTGTTTGATTATATTCATGAGCTCATGATTGATATAAGGACTAAGTGATATCATGGTTTGAGTATGTAGAATTTTGAGGATTTTGGTATGTGGAAAGTGTTAACATTTAACTGCATTCATGTTTTCAATAAGGTTCAATGGGTATTCAAGGGAATACATGATTAAGGCCTTTGAATGATTAGAATGTGACCAACGAGATATATCTTATGATATATGGGGATCAACGATGGTATTAAATCTCTGGAAATCATTTTCACTATGTTATGAGAGTGGACTGCAGTATTATGGATAAGCCTAAAGATTGGAATGGATTATGTTGGACACACGTTAGTATTGTTTAAGGATAGATGTTTTCTCGATATTATTGATGGGATGTTATAGTAATATAGTTTTAGAAAAAGGACAACCTGCAGGACGGGCGACAACCCATCGCTTCGGACAAGGCTGTAGGAATCGAACCCACAACCGAAGTGCGACTGGCCTTTATCGCCTACCACTGGCCTACAGGAAGTCCCTCTTTAGTAGAAACTAGTTTTATTATATTAAGCAGTATGATATATGAAGTATAAGTCCATTTTAGGAACCATATATGATTAATCTCACTATAGATCGACTTATGCATATAATTTTTGCTAACCTTTTGTTTGAGACAGATGGAATGACCCGTCATTCTATCACATGATCTGCTAACACTTCATGAATAACAAATTCAAATTCATTTATTTAAGAGATGAAGTGGAAATTGTTCAGGGAACGAACAACAGTGAGATTGTACCAAAATAAAGTAAGTATTTATTCCAATTCAAATTTTCAACTTTAGGGAAATGATCTTGAAAACCAAAAATGTTGTCCTAGTGATCTTATACCTGATGAATCGGATGGTACCTTAGATCGTCACAAATTTATGGATTTGTGATTACTGGCTTTTCCATAGCCATGTTCTCTACCACTCTCCATCAGAACATGATGGTTAGATTTCTCTTCCATATCCATATTTTCACCTATGTGGAAACCCAATAATTAGTTTATTTGGGTAACCATTACGTTTCATACTTTTGTTTTTAAAGATTGGTTTTGATATTCCTTTTTACGATGTGGGTTTCTATTAAATAAACTTTCGAATAGTAAACCATTTATAACCCCGACGAATTTCGAGGGCGAAATTCATTTTAAGGGGGGTAGAATGTAACAGCCCAAGATTTTATAAAAAAATATTCTTTTTAATTTTATTAATGTCTTGTGTTGTACGCTACACCAAAAGGAGCTTGCACAACACGCATCCTTGTCTTGCCTTGCATTACACGCAATCGCGACCTTCCTCGATAGCGTGTGTAATACGCAATACCGAGTTTCACTAAACAACGATGTGCTATTAAAATATTATTAAAACTAGCCGTTATGAATAGTAATAACCACTTTTTGAAATTTTGTAGATTTTATTTTTTTAAAATGGATTTCATTTTTGGATTCGGAGTATCGAATTTAGCCTAAGGTGAAATTTTGGTACATTTCAGATAACTATCATATTCTGATGAATAGTGAAAATTACTAAATTTTAATTAAAAACAACTTTTTTAATCGAAATTATTAATAGTGATAAATTATTAATTTGAGTGGTTTTAAAGTATATTTAGAATATATTTTTACAATTTAATTCAATGCTGGTCATTGGTTGTAATGTCACATTTAAACCAGACATAATCAAGTATCAATCTTTTGATAGAAATTGTTTCTTAAAAACACGCTATTTGTCTTAACAGCGGGATATAATTATAAAATTAATTAATTCAACTTCTATGTTATGAATTTGGTAAAATAGACTTCATTTTTGAATTCGGAATATGAAATATAGCTTAGGATGAAATTTTGGCATTTTTCTGAAAACCTTCATTTTTTGATGAATAGTGAAACTACTAAGTGGTAGTTAAAAAAACTGGATTTTTCAGAAAACTTAATTTTACCGCTTCTGTGAATGGAATTTCAAAAATCCGACAGACACGGTTGATATCAGTAAGTAAAATGTGGTTCAATGAGATAAAAATAATTTTTTGGTGAATAGTAACTTTTTACTATTTTTACCGCGGTTAATAGTAAATAGGGTAACTAAGGGTAAATATGATATCAATATTACCCTAACACATGTCCCAATTCTATTGGACAAGTGTAATTCGACCAAAAACAAACTCAGGAATAAAATATGACCATTTAGGCCCACTTGGATTAGATTAGGATATTTATTATTAATTTATTTAAAGAAGGGTTAAAATAGTTAAAATCAAAGTTTAATAAGTAAATCATTTTTAATATGGGGTTATACATACGATAAATTCGACTATAAATATTCATTAGAAAGCTAAAAAGATTTCCTACATAATGGTATTTTATTTGTAATTTTTAGACATCAAATAAGTTAATTAATTTATGACACAAAGATGATGCAGTAATTATCTTATTTATGAAATATTGACATAATTGATGTTATAAACACAAAAATAAATGTAATTTGAGAATTTTTATGAATTCCACTAATTTTCTAGGTTACTATGATATATTAATGTTGATTTAATCAACTTGGTTCGAACATTTAATTCTGTTATGACTTTCATAAAAATCATATATCAAATAGTGTCAAAATTGACACAAAATAGTTTTTAAATCAAATATTATATTATTAATTGTTATTTTATTCCTAAAAATCTAAGGTTCGGAAAAATGACTTAGATAAGGATATATATATATTAATAATAAACAATTTGGGGTTCTTTTGGCATGTTATAGTAAGTGTATTAACCATATAGTGAAAAAAAACAAAAAGACACGGTAAAAGTTAAATTATTTAACTTAGAGTTAAATTTAATTGATAAGGTTTAAAATAAGATCCAAACATGTCTAAATTTGATTGGTTGATGAGATTACAACCCTATCTCATCTAAGCTTCGAATATGAGTCATTTTTGGAGGTTTTTAAGTGGGGTTAGATTTATTATAAATTAATATTTTTAAGAATTCCTAAGGTGCCCCTCTCCTCCCCTATAAAAGGACACCTCCTCCCCCTCCTCCTCACACCAATTTGAGCTCTCAATCTCGGCCAACCCCTGCCAAAATCTCTTCTCCACTTCCATAGCAACATCCTAGAGGTTCTGGTCTTCCTCAAAGACCAATTTTAGTACCCTAAGAGGAGGTCTCAAAGAGGCGCTTCAAAGAAGAGGTAATTACCGTTACCAATTCTTTCATCTTTATTTCTTCTTCCACTTCTTCTTATTAGGTTGTTTCATTATGAAGTAATAACATCAGTATCAATAATATACTGATATGTTATTATAAGTATGAAACATCCTTATTTCACCATCTATCCATCCTACGGAAAAAGAAATCACCGCGCGTGCGTACGTACGGAATACCGTCTCCACGCCGTGGTGTAATCTATTTTCCTCCACCACCTTACATGGATGGGTATAATGGTGTAAAGAATAACTATACATAGTTATTACAACATCATATTGATTCTGATATATTTCATAATCCACTCCAATTCACTTCAATATTTATAGAAATGATATCATCGCTCGTGCGTACGTACGGACTACCGTCTCCACGACGCGATGAGATTCATTCTCCATGTTAACCATTTAAGAATGATTATAAAGTATATATAAGAAATAATAATGAAACATATGACATTATAAAGATACTGGATTTATGTATATATATATATATGTATGTCATCTACTTACTTCCATTCAAGACAATAAGGAAAGGAAAATAGCGTTCATGCGTACGTACGGACTACCGTCTCCATGAACGGTGTTTTTCATTTCATTTATCTATCTATTATATATATATATACTGAATATATATGATATATAAATCATATTTTATATTCTGGAAGTAAGTAAATCATGATATAAGTAATAATAATTTCAAGAACAACAAATCAAAACACCTACGATAAATGAAACGATTTTACCCAAAACGCTCTTTATCATGGAATTTACAAAAGAACGGGTAATATAAATTCATAAGTGAACCATATATGATATCATAACAATGAATATGATTCTGTAATAAGTAAATGACATTATTTAAATCATTATACAGGAGGTTCGGACACTTACGAAGCAAATCGGACCTAAGGTAAGGGAAATATCACAATCTCATTTTTATCCGAGATTGTTTATTCGTAAGTATTTACTGGGGTGTATTTTATCATCCACATCCATGTTTACTCAATATGTAATATTATTTCCATCCACCTAAAATTGTTTAAATCCATTTTTACCCTTCGGTGAGTTTTTAGTAATACGTATGAAAGGAATCTTTTGTCGTTTTTCGTACGAGGTACTTTTTGACTTTTCCGACAAAAGTACGAAGAATGTTTTTTTTTAACTTATACAGCACGAACGGATTTCTACTGTTTTATAAAGCCTTATTTTCATGAAGCTTCCTCTAAAAGATTTCATGACTATTTTCAATAAAATCTCTTTCTTTTAAAATTGCATGATGTTTTGTGAAAAGAAATTGATTTCGACGAAGAAAGGATATTTTCCTCAAGAATTCAATTCAAGTGTTTTATCAAAATTATTTTCCATATAAGACAATAAAGGGTTCTGTTTCTATCCATATTTTTACATTGATTTGACTATGTTGTGATGGAATTATGTTTATGAATTCCTTTATCTTATATGAATGGTTTTATGATGTCATGTTGTTTAAGAATCCCATTTTTTTACATGGGTTATGCAATGATGTATGATTTATGATTTTGTGGCACACATAAGAAAGGATTCATTAAGAGATGGGTGGGACCTATATCTCCCTCCAATGCATTGGGTAAAGATTTTATATCTCATGAGATAGACATGGCTGGAATGGTAGGTTATACCGGTTCAGTGAAACAGGACTGAAACGAGGATTACTCGATTCAGAAAGGGACTTTGTCCACTAAGATAGTCTTGGCAATGAGTCTTGACTAACAAGAAATGATTCTCTATGATTATGTGTTTATGCCACAATGAGTAATGTTTTAAGTTATGATTTCATTTCACTACTATGATTTATCCCATGTTATGAAATTATGCTCTTTTTTGCAGGTTAAGATTTCCAAAAATGTTATGTTCTTATGAAAAATATGATATGATTGATATTTCTTTTGTTTACCCTTACTGAGCATTTGAGCTCACCCTTTTATGTTTTCTTTTCCCCAGGATATAAAGAAAGGTTTTAGGTAAAAAAAAGAAGATCTTTATGGGAGATGTTGAAGATCTTTCACCAGGATTAGAAGATTATATTCCGAGTTTCCAAAGACACTAAACTATTACGATCCTTGTGTGTGTGTTTTTGTTATGTACTAAGTATTCCGCAAAAGTAATGTAATGTCCATGTACGATAAGATACGGGTCTTTACATACATATTCACTTTTCTAATGCCATTTCTCTCAATTGATATCTACCCAAATAATAACAAAACCACACCAAACTAATCTTAGATTCTTCACATTGGTCATAAATCCATTCAAGGATGACTTTGGTTTTAAACTAAAAGGATTAACTCGATCAAGAGGCGACATTCTTCAATGATCCATTTTGATTCATTTAAATACCCACCACTAATCATATTTTTATATCATTCTACTATATTAAAGTAATTATTAGAAATATAATGTATTTATTTAATTCTAATATTTCTACCGTCACATTACACACATATATAAAATAAAATATACAATCATCATTTGTATGTACAGTTGATTACCACTTTAAAAACTGGTGTCTTCTGTTATTCAATTACTATATTTAAAAGTTAGAAATAATTAAGGATTTATAGTTTATATATGATATATATAGGATAAATATAATTTATTTATTATTCTATAATTTCTATATAATGTTTTTCAATTTTTATTTCATTTTTTGTGTATAGAATTGCAACGTTTGTAGACAAGTGGCAACTTCCATATCAAAGCGATGTTACTTGTTCATACTATACATGGATTCTATAAACGATGGTTTTAATGAAAATATTTAAAATATATGACATTAATATCATATTTTAATCATAATTTACAAAAAAAATATATATCATTTAATTTTTTTTCTTTTAAACATGACAAGGTAAAGTGTAACAACATTCTTCAGTACGTACGACCGACCATAACCATAAATAGTGCATTTAATTTCTAATCACCAAATTATATGGATTATTCTAAACAAATATATTAATAAAATATATGATATTTACATAATGAATTAAATTTATGAAATAATGAACTAATGAACTAATTATTAACAATAATAAGTATCAAGCTAAAACACTCTCTAAAACAAGGCCATTAACTCCAAAATAATGAATAGAATGATATATTATTATCCAAAAGGTAATAAGATATTATAATACTGTAATATATGAAATTATAAATATGAATAGTTTAATTTCATAATTTATTAACATGTTTTTTACCCTTATACATGAGTTTAATGTATATTCATCTAAATTGAAATGCATATTTTGAGGATTCATCTCAAAAATAATTCATTTAGGCATACTTTATCGTCGTACATATAACATATTATTTTATGGTACGTAAAACCAAATTGGAATTTAATATCATTGTTAATACATTATACATGGAATTATTTTATCAATTTTTATAATTTTTTATCTTATGGGATTTGATCATAAAATTACCATGATATAAAAAGTTTACATAACACAATTTATTTTTAGTTCTGTTATATTACTTCCTTGTTATTTTACATATTCTATTATTATGTGTACAATGACTTTAACTATCTATTTTTCTATTTTAAATTATTATATGTGTATTTATATTTGATACACGTAATCATACCGTTGATCAATTCACACTTCAATGTTATGATCATTTTAGGAGTTTATTTCACAATAACATTTTAATCGAGATTTATTATTCTTGAAATGTCATTAACAAAATTTATATGATCATTTATAAAAAATATATTATTTTATTATTTTATTTTAATTATCTAAAATTTTCATGTAATAGTACCATTTTTATACTTTTGGTACTCAGAATTTTTTAGATTTTATTTTAAGAAAACATAAAAATGTTTCTCTTATTAGTTGGATAATTTGTTTTCCTCTGAGAAACAAATTTTTTTAAAATTTTTTCAAGAAATTTTTTATCCTATAAGAAATTATTAATTCCACTATATTTTACCCTTATTGTTGTTCTAAAGTTTTTTAAAGTAATCTTTTTATATATTTTCAAAGAAACTACTTTTATAATATTTTTACACTTCAAATGGAAGGTAATATTTACATTATATGATATGTATATAATTTCCCATATTTATTTATTTGATGCATATTTTGAAATTATAAAATGTTAATTAGAATATAATTTGTTTTTATTAATGTAACATTCATTAAAAATTATTTTTAAAATGTTTTTCAAAATAAAATTTATATTTCACAAAAGAATGTTTTTATAATAGCTTTTTATAATATTTCTATTTGTCATTGAAAAGGATCCAATATTTTTTCTCCACATATAATATGATATATTGATTGAGTCATTATTTGTTCTATAGAAAGTTTTTATTGATTTTTTCAATGATATTATTTACATTAACTTCATTGATTTATTCTTATAGTCCCCTTGAACAATTCAATTAACTGAGATCATTAGAAATCAAGTTTATAAAAGAAATCCATATCATGTCTCATAGATATGTTAATTTCCAAATCAATATACCATTTTATAATATTTAATTATGTTAATATTTATTATATCAGAAAATATTATTAAATACATATACACTAATCAATAATGATATTTGAAAGGAACATTATTATAAAATTAAATAGTTCATTCAACATATGATGAATTCATCAGACATGCAATATATGGATTTGGGATCTATTAATGTAAGACCCTTGATGCATAAATGGCCACACGATATGAAACTACATTATTAAAACCCCTTCACGTTAGTTACCAAGGACAATAAATGGGTTTATAGACATTTATTTCAACTACATTTAGAATTTGTCTTGACAATATATGTATCATGTTTTTGAGGACCAAGAGATTTGATAGTTAAACATTGCATTATTTTTTATAATTGTAATCCATTATTTATTTATTTCACATTATCAAATGCTGCATTATATTATAATTTTTTTGATTTAATTTCATTTTTTAATTTTTTTTCAATTCTATATTGATCATGGAATATAACATTAATTAAATGTAATGTGTTTTAGTTATTTTACCATCCATATTTTCTAATCACTTCATTTTTTATTTATTGATTAAATTCAATGGGTTACTACCTATTACATATCCATATTGAAAATTGTCACCGAATCATTATTTATTCCCCTAAACATAACCCTTATATTAAATTTTGGATCATCCTTATTTTGTTTCATTTCTCAATGATATGAAGATGAATTCATTGAATAAGTTTCAAGGATAAAAATTATTATTATTTTCTATGTATTATGAATTATTTTCTATTCCCCAATGTAAAATAGGAATCATGTATGTAATTTGGTTTTTCTATACTACAAAACTAAATGATCATTCATGATTTCATTACATTTAATCCTTCAAATGTAAAAAACTAATGCACTAGATATGGGATTATGGGGTCAGGTTATTAAATTTTGTAACAAAGGATGTTTAGTAGAAGCCTTTAAAACTATATTAACAAAAAAATATAATAAATAATATAAACATAAGTTAAAAATTGGTGATACGTATTGAAAAATTACCAAAATAATTGTAAGGTAAAAATTATTTGGGTATTCCTTGCATATATCCCTGTTTGGATACAAGATATTTACATGGTTTGGAAGAAATTATACCTAGGGTTAAAGCTATAGAAAGTGTGTTAGGATTGAAATAATAATATCCTAATATATGACAATGGTCTATATTGTGCACCTTTTTCACACCTTCAGGGGATATTCTTAGTATAATTCACAATTTCATTATGATCTACTATGAAGGAATTTAATGTAGTGATATCCCCGAACAGAATGTGATTATCATAATGACAATATCTATGAATATAAATTCAATGTTTTTTAATGTCTAACACTTTTTTTTTGAAAATTAAAAAGTTCATAATTTTATGAGCTGATAAAGTAAATACCATTGTTTAAAATAGAAGATGGAATGACTAATTATATTTATACTTGTGGCCAATGTTGAGGTTTACCAAATAAGAATTATATTATAGATGGTACTAGGTTCAAGAAGGTTATGGATAAATTAGGAAAACATAATCAGGATATGAAAAAAATCATTACTCAGATAGAGAAATCTAGCCCACAATGATACTTTCCTAATGTTTGATCACATTATGTGATTGATGCCCCAACAATTTATTTGTAATACTAACCCAATAGACATTATATAATTTATTAAGATATTAGAGAAGATATTCATGGAATTGGTATGTGGTGATAATTAAAAATTATCACATAATGTGTGTTGTATCATAAGTTGTGTAGAACAGTGGGGGTTGATATTACCTAATACTGGAGAGGAATAAGATATAGAAATCGAGTAATAATTAAATTTTAACGAGAAATTCATTGAAAAATACATCCCTTCAAATAAAAAAATTATATAAATGTAATGTTTAATAGTTTAATGAAAATGAAGGAATAATTTGTTGTAGAGTTTGAAGAGACATTAAAAATTTTATCAAGGTATTCTTTTTATTTCATACATAAATCAGAATGCATGTTTGATAATATCTATGATGGAAATACGCCATGAATTTGAATAGTTTCGGTGTCCAAAACCTTTCTTCATATATAGAAACAATTTTCTCTTCTATAAATATAGAAATAAATTATTTAAGTCATATCGAATAAAAGTGACGAATAAGAATAAAAATACTTGTTGAACAATTAATGAATAAAAGGAAATGTGAAATATAGTTTTTCCCACATGTTATTACCATGTAATGTATTACCCTATGAAATTTATCAAAGGATTGGGGCTTCATAATATGATAATAGAAAAGAGACATAATAAAAATTAATGAAATTGGAAGAAATGAAATACAACTATTTAGCGTTACAACGGTAACTAAATGGGGAACTATGGAAATGAATGCCTGCCGAATAAAGGTATTATACCTTAGATTAATATATTGAATCAATGCCATGAATGAGTAATTGATAAAAAATATGTGGAATGATTAATGTTCATATTTATTTGGGTAAATGAAATATATTATAATTGAATTTTATTGATAATATTTTCATCATATGATTTATGGAATATATAAGGATTATATTGCAGAACATGTTCATTAAATAATTGAGATCGTATAATTAATGGTACTACGAAAAGCTATTTTGAAGGTGGCTAAATTAATCGGAAAACAAATAGATGTGGGAATGATAATCCTTAATACGTTCCTAATGATCACATAATGATGTTGGATAAAGAAATTATTTACATGGAAAATATAATTTTGATACTACTAACTACCTTTGGAATGATACTATTGTTTTCTATCATAATACCTGGAACGTTAATAAGGTTAACCATTAATGAAATTGTTTAAATTGAACCCTTAATGTGGTTTTAGAGATTGATTGGTTACTACAACATATGATTCATCATGTTCTATGTGATGATGTATAAATAATTCAATCCATGAACAAAAGAAATGATTTTTTTAGACAAACATATTAAGTAAATATACTTACTTATATTTGTAGATAATGTAATAATTCAACAAATTTATGAAAAATAGTACTAAAAATAATGGTTATCTATTATCATCAATTTCCATTATATCTGTATACATTATTCAGAACATTGTTTTACAGGTTAATGGTCAATAAATTATTTTGAAAATTTCTTCAATCAATCTTTATTATAAATTTATTGTTTTATTTCTCTTACATATCTATGTTTTTACTAATGTTCTGAAATTCGATAGCCCTATTTTGTGGTGACCATAAAATTTTGATTCCCTTTTATTAAAAATATCTGATATTAACCCTATATTAAATGTGGTATTTTCAACAATATTTTATACTCATATATCAATTCCTTGATTACTGAG
The DNA here is from genome assembly GCA_963277665.1 of Viscum album. Classification (NCBI taxonomy): domain Eukaryota; kingdom Viridiplantae; phylum Streptophyta; class Magnoliopsida; order Santalales; family Viscaceae; genus Viscum; species Viscum album. The sequence continues at coordinate 493,102,936 of OY728151.1, read as the reverse complement.
ATCATGTTCAAATGGTATGGGCTCTGATTAGTTATCTTGGGGAGAGTTAAAGACACATTAATTCTAATGTAATAATATTATATTTAATAGTCTGTATGATATGAAATAATAGGCATATAAAAGAATAAAATTTCATAATAAAATATGATATATTTAATATTTTTGATAAATATAATCTATAGATCTTTATTCATTAAGCACTAAGCCATCATTTGTTACATAAAATTAATAATTTGTTTGGTAGTTTTCCTAACTCACAATAATGAGTTATACTGAAAAATAATATATTTCGAAGATATTAATTATTTAATATTAGGATAAACCCATGCATTTAAATTGATGGTTAATAATAAGATGAAATAAGTTAGTGAAATATATTTTTTATCTTCTTGGAGAAAAACTAAATAGAAATGAATGTCAAAACCAATTGAATATGTAGGAAGTGTTTTTATCAAAATAATTATTGTCTACATTCTATGGTGTTTAATTATTATAAACTAAATTGATTAATATTAGTGTATATTGTGATATATATATATATATATATTAAATAAAATAATTTTCAAGTCATTCAATATATTCGATAGGCCTAACATGATAACAAACCCACTATTATGCATAGAAACACATTTTTTATAGAGACAATTTTCAAGACTTTTAAGAGATAAGATATTGTAAATAAAACTTTGGAACCCTTTTAAATTTTATATATCAAAATACACATTATTATGGAATGTGTAATTTAAAATTTATATTAGGTTTATTTTTTGAATAAAATTTAATGAAGTTTTATTTTTCGATTAAAAGTGAAAAATAATATATTTTAATTGAGAACAACATATTTTTCTATATTATTAAAAAGGATAAATTATATGTTGTTTTATTTTTTACTTAAGGTTATATTAATTTTTCACAGATTAATCATATTATGGTAGTTGGAGTCAAAATTTGGAAATTTTGATGATATTTACTTTAAAAAGATGCCATGATGTCTCATCACTAGGATAAATATTATATAATTGTGGCATCTTATGTGAATAGAAATGAAAAAAAAATCCACATTTTAAATAAGAATTATTTATAATTTCTAATTATGGAAACAATTTTTTTTATCAAAGTTATTTTCAAATGTAATTACATTTTATTATAGTGACTAGGGTAAATTTATACTCAACAATGATCAAAACTTAAAACAGAAGGGCCACAACAACCTTGAAACATGTAAAGAATTTATTTATTTGACATATTTTGACCATATACTATGTTATATGTAATTTGGTTTTATAGTGTCGGATCATGAAGTATGTTAGACCATTCAATAGTTATTAACATTTTATATTTACAAGAATGTCACTCCTCCTTGACAATAAAAACCAGTCACCCTTCCCACTTATTCAAACATCTCAAAAAAATTTCTTATCCAAACACTAATTTTTTTTTAAAACACCCCATAATTCTAATATCATAACAATTGTTAGAAATCCATCCATGTACATCGTATAGTGTAAACTAGTAGTAGTTATCCAAATAAAAGGTAACATTCATAAATGATATCTTTCGTGTTGTTTAATTTCCTCCCACATAATTTCATTTTATATCATGATATTATATTAAGAAAAGTATATTCAAAAAACTATAACATGTTTATAAAAATATTTAGAACTAAATTTTGACACACATGTATCAAAGGGTAAACCCATTCATCTTTCATGTGTACAACGGACTACCGCCTCACAAACTGATGTTGCTATTGTTTCCATTACACCATTTCAAGGTAGAAAATTATGATGGATATATATCTCATAGATGAAATATATTATATTTATAATTTAATTTTACTTCTTTAATTTTATTATAACTCAAACCTTCATGATTTAATTTTTTTCCAATGTGATAACATCATTTGTGGACACGTGGACAATACCTTCTCAAATTGACATGACTCGTTAATGCTATAAATTGAATGTATAAAAACTGTTTTAAAACATCATAATTAAAATATTTAAAACTAATTTGATAATATATTAAAAATATTATTATAAATATATATCATTTACTATTAAATTCTATAAGGATAGTGGAAGTAGTTCTTATGCGCATGTACGACCTACCATCTCCAAAAATAGTGAATTACATTTCCAATATGCAGATAGTATAGATTATTTTAAAAAAATTTATATAGAAAATATATGATATTTATATAATTTATAATAATCATAAAATTATTAAAAAATCATATAATTAATATTATTATAATTGTAACATGCCCAAACATAGTCGAAAAACTATAAAATTTACACCTGAAATAGTGAAAAATTATGAAATTTCATTTACAAACTATTAAAAAGACATTATAAGAACACAATATACAATATTATAAATACTATTATAGTTTTGTTTAATTTATTTAACATTATTAAACACCATTACACAATTATATTATAAAGACCTGGAAAATTCAAGAATTTTTTTCTTAATTCTTTGGAATTTTACGAGTCTGTATCTTCTGACGGCACTAGATTCTGATGCCCGGTGTGTCCGAAATCAATTTCTAAAGTATTGTTATGGTACGTTCAGTAAACGTACATTCGGGTTTTTCTATCTTTTGAACCAGTGCTCAGAATTGAAATATGAGGGCACCGATGAACTCGCATCACGAGTAATTTCTTAAGGGGACCATTTTCACAGTTGCGTTTTATGCGGGTTGAAAGATAAAATTTGGGGATTAGTTAAAAAGTTAAATAAAATTGTTTAAAAAAATTTTATACACCATGGTGTTTAAATCCTACATGGGGAAGTTAATGGTGGGTCATACCCCCACATAACTTCCAATGTGTGGATATTTGTAAGGTGGCGCCCACACGAGCCCCAACCTTTCATCTTCCTTGAATCCCCCTTTAAACTCCCTTGCATTTATTGAGAAAACCATTCTATTTATTGTGTTTGTTAAACTCTCCACCTTCCTCCCAAATAATTTTTCAACACATTATAATTAATTAAGGGGATTCACCAATTAAATAATTATAGTGTTTCATTCTTAAATCAATTGTTGTGAGAATAAAATAATAGGAAGAGCTATTATTTTTGTTGGGAAATTGTGGTGTTGGAGAAAACTGGGGAAAGATCTGAAGATATAGATAAAGAATGTGATCTTCTCTTCGACTAAGAATGCCTCCAATGAAGAACGACGTCGTTCTTCATGACGCCATCTACCGTGATGTTCGTCTTCAACAGATCGATGACGTGCGACATCTTTTCAAGGTAGGGGGATATTTTATATTTTTCATTTATGTGGTTTATACCCTCGAGCTTGAGCGTTTAATTGTAGGATTTATATTTTTTTATTCCTTACCCTAGTTTAAATTCCTTATGCTGAAAGCAAATTAAATAAATTAATTCACAGATCGATAAAAAATTGATTGAATTAATTTTCTTCTTGATTATCGTGAATTTGAAATTCTTGAAGCGTGATAAATATTTAATTTCCAATTCCACATGTTTTGATTCTAAAAAACGATGTCCAAACTAACACGGCTATCAATACACACTTTGACAGTGATCTTTCTTTATTCATTGTCAGCACATTCTTCTCGTGTTCTTCATCCCCAAATAATTAAGTGCGCTAGATACTCAATGTTTCCCTGAGCGTGACATACAGACGCGAAGATATCGACTCGCGGATCATGGATAAGAATTCGTATCCTTTTTCCGAGTTAAATCGAAGTTAGAATGTAGTTTGGAAGGATATAATGGTGCGAGTAGGGAAGTCTGGCAGAGAAAGGTTGGCAGGCCAAGGCGGAAGTGCAGCATGTTGGAGTCTCTATTTTCGTGGGAGATGATGCTAATTGGAGAGAGGATGAGGTATAAAAATTTGATAAATAATAAAAGAAATAAAAAATGGGATAATCAAAGAGGGGGGGGGCATGGATGGCATGGAGTCAAAGTAAGGGAGGAAGATATATTTTGGTGGTGCGTGGATTTGGTGTAACACCCCAAGATTTCATAGTGTGTTATTTCTTCAAAATAATTCAATAACTTGCACTACACGCAACACCGAGTTCAATTGCACCATGACTTACCAAAAAAAATCCATTAAAAGAGGTCATGAATAGCATAAACTACATTTTTAACTTTATATAATCCTTATAATTTTAGAATCCATATTATGAGTTTCTTAGTCATAATGCAAGAACAGATTCATTTTCAGTATTGCACTTTTATCAACTTTTGATAGTGAAACCTTTTTAAATACAATATTTTAAACTTTTTGACTAAATGGAGACATCAAAAAATTTAAAATGAAACATCCCAAGCTTCCACGGTACGCTTCCCTTTGAATAAAACAGTAGCGTGTGTTGTACGCAACGTCGAGTTTTAACACACACCACAACCGATCAAACTAGCCGTTATGAATAGTAATACCTAAATTTTGAAATTATATATATTTTATATTTTGAAATGGACTTCATTTTTGGATTCCGAATATCGAATTTAGCCTAAGGTGAAATTTTGGTACTTTTCGGATAACTTTCATATTTTGATGAATAGTGAAAATTACTAAATTTTAATTAAAAACAACTTTTTTAATCAGAATAATTAATAGTGATAAATTATGAATTTGAGTGGTTTTAAAGTATATTTAAAATATATTTTTACCATTTAATATAATTTTGGTCATTGGACATAATTTTACAATTAAACCGAACATAAACAAGTGTCAATCTTTTGATAGTTATTATCTCTTAAAAACACGCTTTTTGTTTTGACAGCGGGAATTAATTTTAAATTAATTTCTTCCACTTCTGTGTTTTGAATTTAGAAAAATGGATTCCATATTTGGAATCAGGATGTCCAAATTGTGTAAATAGGTAACTTTTATTTTTAGACATTTTGAATAATTACTGTGGTAAATATTTTATTTACCATGGTTAAGGGTAAATCCGGTAATTAAGGGTTAAAAAATAATATTATAATAATACAAAATTACCCTAAAACGTGTCCTAACCTTATTGGTGGACACATACCCGACCATGAGCATCCTTGGGTCAATTTGGGGACCCCTTGGAGCCACTTGTATGTGGTAGGAACACTTTATATTAATAAAGATAAAATAAAAATAAAAATGGCATAAGCTTACATCTTTTAGAAGAACAATTTTTACATAAGGTTATACATGTTGGATTTTCGATTATAAATATTCATTAGAAAGATAAAAATATTTCCTACATAATGATATTTTATTTATAATTTTTATACATCAAATAATTTAAATTATTAATGACACAATAATGATGCAATGCTTACCTCATTAATAAATCATTTAAATAAATAAGATTATAATGATTAAAATATTATCTAAAACCTGTACAATTCTTATTGGTTGATATTATTTATAATATTAGTCATCTTATATTCGACCTCAATGATTTTTGGACCATTATAAACCGAATATAATTATATTATAAAGTAATACCTTCACTCTTTCCTAAAGAGCCCCTCTTCTCCCTTATAAAAGGAGACCACTTCTACTCATTCCTCACACCTCTCAAGCCACTTGGCTCGTCCAAACTCTGCCCAACTAAGCTCCCCACATCCCTCTCCTCCTCCTTGAAGCTTCCCCTTAGGCAGAAATCATTTCAAGAAGTCCTTTGGTTCCAACCAAAGTGAGTTACCTAAATTAAAGGTAACGTTTTCTCTTAAATTATTTTCCTTTATTTTTCTTCTCCAACCCCCAAACTCTTTTTATTTCCTTTCTTTTGTAACAACACCAGTATCCTAAATATACTAGGATGTTGTTATAAGAAGGATTCAAACTACACATACACAAAACTCCATCTAATGGATGATGAACATAATGTTTCTGTGGATGGGAAACTAACGCCTCACGAAACGATGATTGTTCAAATACATCTTACCGCCTCTCATGGTGGCCATTATGATGGTACTGTAATTAAATATGATATTAATGATATATATTTTATATATAAGCTTCTGTAATTCCATTTTATTTCATACCATTATTCGTTTCATATTGTATATACATACAATAATTTCATTTGAGGAAATGCGGACTACCGCCCCCTTAAAATGATATGACTCGTTCATACCACACATGGAACGTATAAAGGATGGTGTTAATGAACTTAAGTAACATATATAAAATATTATATTATACTGGAATAGTAATATACCTATGTATCATTTGGATTCAATTCTTTTAAAATAAAAATTAAATGGAAGTAGCGTTCGTGCGTACGTACGGACTACCGTCTCCACGAACGCGGTGAGATCCATCCTCCATCGTATCCATTCAAGTCTTATTCTCATTTTAGGGTTAAAAATAATGTTAATATCATTCTGATTATGAATAAGATTTAATCTATCCATTACAAACATGTCTTACGTAACCAAACATTTAAGAAGAACGAATCGATTATAACCCGAAACGACGATAATACTAAGATATTATTAATAAAGCAATGTTAAAAGATCATATATGATATCATATTAATATATATGATTCTTGTATAATTTAATAACAATTATTTCACCATTATACAGGAGGTTAACCTACCCCAACAAAGGAAAAGTACAAGGTAAGGGTTATTTCACAATCTCTTCATTATCCGAGGTTGTTTATACGTAATAATCTACTGGGATATGTTTATCATCCACATCCATGTTTCTTAAAAATGTATTTCAAAACATTTTTACTATTTACAAGAATATGGGTTAAAGTCATTTATACCCTTTTTTGACTTTTTATAAGAGGTTTATAAAGGAATCTTTTCGTCGTTTTCAAAACAAGGTCCTTTTTAACCTTTTCGACAGAATTGAGGTAAGAATGTTTTTTTTAACTTATACGGTGGGTGCGGTTATTTTACGCCGTTATAAAATCTTCAGAGCTTTCCTTACAAGCTTATAAGAATATTTTCAAGAAAATGTTTTATTTTATATGACTCTTAAATGATTTCAAAAATAGAAAGAGATATTTCTCTAAAAAGTGTTTTGATTTCATCTATGTCAACATCCTTCGACGGATTTTACGCTTATTTGAAGTTTATTTATTATAATACAAAACTTCTATATTGTATTGAAGGTTTTGTGATATGTTTGACTGTGGATGTTCTATTTTTATACCATTCATAGTTTATGGTGAAATTATTGACATTTCGTATGCTAGTTTTAATACGAATGTTTATGTTATGTTTAAACCTTTTCATATGGGAATGCATTGGACTTAATATGTGACGGGTGGAGCCCACTATAGCTCCTCGATGCATCGGTAGGTCTCATGAGACAAACTAGTGTCTTGGCACAAGGCCTTGACAAAATATTATTTGTAGTCTTGGCACGAGGCCTTGACTATGTGGTTATGATAGTCTGGCATTATGCATTCCACCATTATGAAAGTGGTTATTGATTTTTGCATGTGATTATTCGATTAGTAGAATATCCATGTGAATAAGTAAATGGAATTATTTCATTTTATTTATGCCATACCATGTTGAAAGTTCATATTTAAAAGGCTTTTGTTTTAGTTATACATTTCCTTAAATGTTTATTCTTATTTATGAAAGTTTCCGCTATATTGTTATCCTTACTGGGCATTTGAGCTCACCCCTTTTCTATGTTTTATTTTTCCCAGGATGTGAAGAAGTAAGTTATGAATGACCTTCAGGGATTTTATGAGGGGTTAATAGTGTGGATTGTGGAAACATTATGTTGTTGTAGTAGTTTTTCATTTTATGATGTAATGTAAAACTTATGAATATATCTAGTGTTTCCAAGGCTACTAAACCAATCGGTCTTTCGAGATTTGATCTTTCTTCTGATCATGCCAATGTTATGAAGTAATGCACCGACTCTGGGTAGCTGGGGTCGGGGCGTTACAGTTGGTATCAGAGAAGTTTAGTACAAACCTTGGAAGCTAGATTTAGATAAACTCTGATTAGAGCACGTAGACCTAAGATGAATTTTGAGGATTAGTATAGAAGAACTTCCTAGAATTTTGGTATTGTAGAGATTTTGTGAGTTTTCCAAGCAATACATCCCTGTCTGGATACGAGCAGGTAGAGGCGGATCTGGCACAGATGTACCTAGGGGTAAAACCCGAAAACACCGCTTTGAGCTAGACTCGAATGGGAACTGGTGCACGACAACGGGCCTTGCTGCACTCTTGGTTACGACACTCCCGGGGGATATGCTTAGGATAACTCTCATTTTCTTTACAAATCATTTTGAAGGGATTATGAGTATATACATCCTCAAAGAAATTTTTTTTATGATTATGGATTATATCCATAAATAGTTCAATTTATGTTAAGTGTTTTATAAGTATGGGATTATGTATTTTGATTCATAAACTGATCTAGTTTATGCCATTGTTTAGAAATGGCGCCCAGTAGAAGGAATGAGAACTCCAGAAATACACATGATTCAAAGAGAAGGAAGGATCATATCTTTCATGGTCTTAAGCTAGAATTTATAAGAGAAATAGTCTCCCATGTATTATCATCATATGAAGAAATAATATCACGTGTTGATAAGATAAGTAAAGAGTTTACTGAGTCCTATGGATTTGAAGGGAATCAAGAGAAGAAAAGGATGGAAGAGAGAAAGATGGATAAAGGGAAAAGGGAAAAGAAGAATTTTCCCATATGTGGTAACTGTGGAAAGAAACACCCTGGAACTTGCCTGAAAGGAATGAGAGTTTGTTATAAGTGTGGAGGAAAAGGGCACAAAGTACGTGACTGCAAGGGTAAGAAAATGGTTTTAAATGTACAATGCTTCATTTGCAAGGAGTTTGGACACTACGCGAACCTATGCCCCAGTCATCAGACTATGCCGCAAATGATGCTATTGGATAATAATCAAGTTATGATACTACCACAGATGAAGAGGAATGATTAGAGTTCTTATGTTGATTATGTCAATTGAGTGTTGTATCAACAATGTACTTGTTATAATAATTATGGAGTATATAAGGATTGTACTGCAGTACTATTTCATTCAGGACTTGAGATTGTGTGGAACAAAGAAAAGTGACTCAATAGCAGGGTAACTTTTTGGAAAATATATGGTTGAGAGAATGATAAATCATAATATAGTTCTGATACTGAGGTAGTGATTTTGGAATAATATGTGATTGTTTTGGATAAATTATATTGGATATTCTAGACTACCTTGGAACTGATTAATGATTTGTATATTCCATCGTTGTTGGGGTTTAAACCATTTTTGGATTAATAAAGTATATCCAGCATTCTATATGGAATAAGGGAGCATGAATGTAATCAATAAGGAATATGGTAATACATGATTAAGGTATTCATATGCTATTACGGGGTAAAAAGGATCTATATTATGTTTACCTTCCTTATAAATGTTAGACTGTGAGTTTGGAAAAAAGTATTTTGGATAGTTCTAGTTTGGATTTTTTTGGATTTCCATAAAAGGACAACCCGGAGGTCGGGCGGCAACCCGTCGCGTCCGGCAAGGCTGCGAGACTTGAACCCGCAACCGAAGGGCGACAAGGGTGTATCACCTAACACTGGCCCATGAGATGTCCTGGATTAAATAATGTAGTTTTTATTAAAAGATCATGTAGATGAATTATAAATTCGTTTATTTTGGAACCCTATACGAATAGTGTAAAAAGAATTTTTTTTACATTATATTATCTTTTAGAGTGAAAGATGAGTTTGTGGTAGAAATTTATTAATGGATAAAACTCTAATTATAAAGTAAGTATATCTCCTTATGATCATAGCCAATCTCATAAATAAATTCCTCAATATTAAGAAAAGCAACTTAGAACAAAAATGTTTTCCTAGATGGTACCTTAAATCATCACTAATTTATGGCTTTGGGACTGTTGGCCTTTTCATAGCCATGTTCTCTACCACTCTCCATCAGATAATTGATGGTTAGATTTTTCTTCCATATCCATATTTTCCTACATGGAACCCTAGTATGTGTTATTTTCGGTAATCTTCATACTTTCGACTCTTTATTTTAAATAGAGGCCTCGTTAATTCATTTTTCGATGTGGGATTTCAACTAAGATATTTTGAAATGTCAAAAATGTGTTATCCCAATACCCTATATTTTGTTGAACCGATGGTACTTCAAATCATCATAGATTGATGAGTTTAAGGACCTCAATTATACACTTGTTTGTGATTGATGACCTCAATCACTACCTATAAATATTTACGTTTTTCCTCCGATTATATGTCTCTAATTGCCACCAATGTTCTCCTAATCAAGATCATAATTTGGTGGTGACCCTTTCATTTCTCTTTTCCTCATATTAAGACTAAATTTTAGTAACCCAATTTCCGATGTGGGTTTTCCCACAAATATATTATCTATTTTCAACCTTTTATTTTTGAAGAACAATTTCAAATTGCGAGGACGCAATTTATTGAAGGAGGGGAGAATGTAACACCCCAAGATTTCATAGTGTGTTATTTCTTCAAAATAATTCAATAACTTGCACTACACGCAACACCGAGTTCAATTGCACCATGACTTACCAATAAAAAAGCCATTAAAAGAGGGCATGAATCGCATTAACTACATTTTTAACTTTATATAATCCTTATAATTTTAGAATCCATATTATGAGTTTCTTAGTCATAATGCAAGAACAGATTCATTTTCAGTATTGCACTTTTATCAACTTTTGATAGTGAAACCTTTTTAAATACAATATTTTAAACTTTTTGACTAAATGGAGACATCAAAAAATTTAAAATGAAACATCCAAAGCTTCCACGGTACGCTTTCCTTTGAATAAAACAGTAGCGTGTGTTGTACGCAACGTCGAGTTTTAACACACACCACAACCGATCAAACTAACCGTTATGAATAGTAATACCTAAATTTTGAAATTATATATATTTTATATTTTGAAATGGACTTCATTTTTGGATTCGGAATATCGAATTTAGCCTAAGGTGAAATTTTGGTACTTTTCGGATAACTTTCATATTTTGATGAATAGTGAAAATTACTAAATTTTAATTAAAAACAACTTTTTTAATCAAAATAATTAATAGTGATAAATTATGAATTTGAGTGGTTTTAAAGTATATTTAAAATATATTTTTACCATTTGATATAATGTTGGTCATTGGACATAATTTTACAATTAAACCGAACATAAACAAGTGTCAATCTTTTGATAGCTATTATCTCTTAAAAACACGCTTTTTGTTTTGACAGCGGGAATTAATTTTAAATTAATTTCTGCCACTTCTGTGTTTTGAATTTAGAAAAATGGATTCCATATTTGGAATCAGAATTTCCAAATTTTGTAAATAGGTAACTTTTATTTTTAGACATTTTGAATAATTACTGTGGTAAATATTTTATTTACCATGGTTAAGGGTAAATCCGGTAATTAAGGGTTAAAAAATAATATTATAATAATACAAAATTACCCTAAAACGTGTCCTAACCTTATTGGTGGACACATACACGACCATGATCATCCTTGGGTCAATTTGGGGACCCCTTGGAGCCACTTGTATGTGGTAGGAACACTTTATATTAATAAAGTTAAAATAAAAATAAAAATGGCATAAGCTTACATCTTTTAGAAGAACAATTTTTACATAGGGTTATACATGTTGGATTTTCGATTATAAATATTCATTAGAAAGATAAAAATATTTCCTACATAATGATATTTTATTTATAATTTTTAGACATCATATAATTTAAATTATTAATGACACAATAATGATGCAATGTTTACCTTATTAATAAATCATTTAAATAAATAAGATTATGATGATTAAAATATTATCTAAAACCTGTACAATTCTTATTGGTTGATATTATTTAGAATATTAGTCATCTTATCTTCGACCTCAATTATTTTTGGACCATTATAAACCGAATATAATTATATTATAAAGTAATACCTTCACTCTTTCCTAAAGAGCCCCTCTTCTCCCTTATAAAAAGAGACCACTTCTACTCATTCCTCACACCTCTCAAGCCACTTGGCTCGTCCAAACTCTGCTCAAATAAGCTCCCCACATCCCTCTCCTCCTCCTTGAAGCTTCCCCTTAGGAAGAAATCATTTCAAGAAGTCCTTTGGTTCCAACCAAAGTGAGTTACCTAAATTAAAGGTAACGTTTTCTCTTAAATTATTTTCCTTTATTTTGCTTCTCCAACCCCCAAACACTTTTTTTTTTCCTTTCTTTTGTAACAACAACAGTATCCTAAATATACTAGGATGTTGTTATAAGAAGGATTAAAACTACACATACACAAAACTCCATCTAATGGATGATGAACATAATGTTTCTGTGGATGGCAAACTAACGCCTCACGAAACGATGATTGTTCAAATACATCTTACCGCCTCTCATGGTGGCCATTATGATGGAACTGTAATTAAATATGATATTAATGATATATATTTTATATATAAGCTTCTGTAATTCCATTTTATTTCATACCATTATTCGTTTCATGTTGTATATACATACAATAATTTCATTTGAGGAACTGCGGACTACCGCCCCCTTAAAATGATATGACTCGTTCATACCACACATGGAACGTATAAAGGATGGTGTTAATGAACTTAAGTAACATGTATAAAATATTATATTATACTGGAATAGTAATATACCTATGTATCATTTGGATTCAATTCTTTTAAAATAAAAATTAAATGGAAGTAGCGTTCGTGCGTACGTACGGACTACCGTCTCCACGAACGCGGTGAGATCCATCCTCCATCGTATCCATTCAAGTCTTATTCTCATTTTAGGGTTAAAAATAATGTTAATATCATTCTGATTATGAATAAGATTTAATCTATCCATTACAAACATGTCTTACGTAACCAAACATTTAAGAAGAACGAATCGATTATCACCTGAAACGACGATAATACTAAGATATTATTAATAAAGAAATGTTAAAAGATCATATATGATATCATATTAATATATATGATTCTTGTATAATTTAATAACAATTATTTCACCATTATACAGGAGGTTAACCTACCCCAACAAAGGAAAAGTACAAGGTAAGCGTTATTTCACAATCTCTTCATTATCCGAGGTTGTTTATACGTAATAATCTACTGGGATATCTTTATCATCCACATCCATGTTTCTTAAAAATGTATTTCAAAACATTTTTACTATTTACAAGAATATGGGTTAAAGTCATTTATACCTTTGTTTGACTTTTTATAAGAGGTTTATAAAGGAATCTTTCCGTCGTTTTCAAAACAAGGTCCTTTTTAACCTTTTCGACAGAATTGAGGTAAGAATGTTTTTTTAACTTATACGGTGGGTGCGGTTATTTTACGCCGTTATAAAATCTTCAAAGCTTTCCTTACAAGCTTATAAGAATATTTTCAAGAAAATGTTTTATTTTATATGACTCTTAAATTATTTCAAAAATAGAAAGAGATATTTCTCTAAAAAGTGTTTTGATTTCATCTATGTCAACATCCTTCGACGGATTTTATGCTTATTTGAAGTTGATTTATTATAATACAAAACTTCTATATTGTATTGAAGGTTTTGTGATATGTTTGACTGTGGATGTGCTATTTTTATACCATTCATAGTTTATGGTGAAATTATTGACATTTCGTATGCTAGTTTTAATACGAATGTTTATGTTATGTTTAAACCTTTTCATAAGGGAATGCATTGGACTTAATATGTGACGGGTGGAGCCCGCTATAGCTCCTCGATGCATCGGTAGGTCTCATGAGACAAACTAGTGTCTTGGCACAAGGCCTTGACAAAATATTATTTGTAGTCTTGGCACGAGGCCTTGACTATGTGGTTATGATAGTCTGGCATTATGCATTCCAACATTATGAAAGTGGTTATTGATTTTTGCATGTGATTATTCGATTAGTAGAATATCCATGTGAATAAGTAAATGGCATTATTTCATTTTATTTATGCCATACCATGTTGAAAGTTCATATTTAAAAGGCTTTTGTTTTAGTTATACATTTCCTTAAATGTTTATTCTTATTTATGAAAGTTTCCGCTATATTGTTATCCTTACTGGGCATTTGAGCTCACCCCTTTTCTATGTTTTATTTTTCCCAGGATGTGAAGAAGTACGTTATGAATGACCTGCAGGGATTTTATGAGGGGTTAATAGTGTGGATTGTGGAAACATTATGTTGTTGTAGAAGTTTTTCATTTAATGATGTAATGTAAAACTTATGAATATATCTAGTGTTTCCAAGGCTACTAAACCAATCGGTCTTTCGAGATTTCATCTTTCTTGTGATCATGCCAATGTTATGAAGTAATGCACCGACTCTGGGTAGCTGGGGTCGGGGCGTTACATTTGGTGTGTGATAATTTAATGAATTAAATTAAATTAAAAATAATAATATTATTATAATGTTATTATTATTTTCATTGGGAAAACCGTATTTGGATGGTATCTTCTTCAGGAGACCTTGGTTTCATGAACCTTCAGCGGCAGTGCGACCTAGATTCCGAGACGGACATTCCAAGTCCAAGATTTGATGTCTCTTTCGGGTTTTTGGATTGTGTACCCAAAGTGCATGGAAAAAATATATATTTAATTTTATTATTAAATCTTAGACCCACCATAACACATGCGTACGACGTCCAATTGGCTTTCCATTTCTGGTTATGTAATCCCACCATTAATACGGTCGATTCAATTCTAATGTTGGATAATAAATTCTAGTTCATGGCTCGAATCCACGAAACACCGAATAATAATAATAATAATAATAATAATTTTACAGGATCTTGAATCTGACATATCTCACTCATATGGTGTCGGAATGAAAAACCGTATGCAACGTTGAGACCCTGAAATTAAGAATAATGTGTCAATATATGTTTTGGATATTTAAGTCGAGGTCAAGGTGTGGGCCCCACGAGGCCCGGTTCGCGTGTGTTGCGGTGAAATGAAGCTTCTTCACCCGCTATCCATTTTGGACCAATGGGTAGTAAATCATGAGTGTTTTTTGGTATGGATCATAATGTTGTGACCGGTTTGGTTAACTGGTGTCATTGGAAGTATGAATGGGTTGGATAGAACATGAATCTATCCGGGCCCTTGGTAATAAAACACTTATAACATAGGGACTGGACGTCCGATTGACGTTCCTTCAATTTTGTTGGATTCCATATGATGAGATGGTTCTCTTAGAATACTACACTTGATGCTTGGACATAGTTGGTGTACGGTTGGGTTGGTATTTCTTTGAAACCAACTGGGCCCCTAGAACGGAAATTCTAATGACCCGCAGACCGGGCGTCCGATTGATGTGTCATCTGTTGCATTGAGACCCCTATGATGAGGAGGTTCTTTGAGATACTTCCACGAGAGATTATGTGACACTTGGAAGTACCGACCAGTGGCTCATGGAGCGGATCGTCCCAGAGACGATCATATAGAGTACGACGACCCTATAGCTTGCTGAGACCTAATGAATGCTTGTCCGATTTGATTCGGAGTGACTTGTATTGCATAGTTGGAGCACAACATTGTAAGGTGGAAGACCCATGGTGGTGGAGCACTATTTTGTGAGGTGGAAGACCCATGGTACTCGATAGGAGGAGTACCTCTGTAGGCTATGAGGGGGAGCACTACTTTGTGAGGTGGCAGTCCCATGGCGGAGGAGAACTACGTTTGAGGTGGCAGACCCGAAGTACTCGACAGGAGGAGTACCTCAGCAGTCTATGGTTAGTGAGTGGCACCTCAATTTCGTGACATGACTTCTTTCCATGATAGAAGAGGATTTCTCCAACAGCCCTGTTTTCGTCACCATGAATAAAAAATCCTGGTTTGATCTGAGTCAATGACCTTTGTGTTTTCCTCATGATTGAGATGGGTTATTTGATAACTTAGGTATATGTATGGGAATATAACTCTGTAAAGGTTATCTATTGAGATCATTACTTGGTGGTTTATCCTTGTTGGATTTAGTGAGACCTTAAGGGTCTCGTGGTCCCTACTGAGTATCGTTATACTCACCCCTACACAGGCTATGCCCGTACCTCATTATGTTAGATGTAGACGAAGGAAAGTGCTGATTGAGGCAGAGTTTACGAGGACTGGATAGTACCTGGATGAGGATCTCACGATGATTCGGTACCGGGAGGAGACGGACAGACGGACGAATAGATGCCGAGGGCTGAGGAGGACATCTGTACCTAACATTCAGGTAGGATCCGTGGTGGACGATCCAGGAGATTCTTGTCACATTCTAGATATTTTGTCTTTTTCCTTGTACTTTATAGTTGATCTTGTATTTCCACCCCCCTTTACTTTCAGCACTACTTTTGTATTTAGTTTTACCTAGTGTTTTTCTTCTTCTTTATCTCTTGTTGTGTGTGTTTACATTTTATAAAGGTGATTTCTTCCCAGTTATAGTGATTTATGAATTTAGAGGTAGTCTCCAGCTTTTGGCCTTTGGAAGGACGGCTTGGGGTAGTTATGACACGTGCCCTGGGGGACAGGTCGTGAGAAATTGGTTTCAGAGGATTCAGATCTATTGTAAAAAATTATAATTGTGATATTTCTTTTTTATGATGCAATAGTGTTAAGGGTACCGAGTGTGGTTTTCAGTTCAGGGAGTCCAGTGTTGTTGTGGTGGCCGACATATCCATACATCAGGACACTGACTATTGATTTCTGACCTAGTGCATGAAAAAACTGATTGAATGTGTGTTTTCAAAAGTTTTCATAATGTCAGCTCAAACCAGGTCAGCTCACCAGGTATAAAAATGTTACCATGTCGCATCTGTTCAGGATGCCTCCACACAAATAGTCATATGGAGATCTGAGAGATTACCCGATGATGGCCCACCGAGCGATGATGCTCCGGTGCAGGGCTCTCCGACTATGTTGGAACCTTCTGGTGGTGTACCAGTAGCACCACCACCCGTTAGGTAGCAGATACCACCAACCGTACTGGCGGATGATGCACACCGACTGAGCATGTTTCATGAGTCCCAGCGGCAGTTGCCTTCGTGGTTACAAGGCGAGACAGATTCCCAGGTTGTAGTAGACTGGATAGAGGTGATAGATACAGTTCTACACCTAGTTTAGACACCTGTAGTGCAGATGGTGATCTTGGATACTCGTGTTTCCTAGTGAGTGACCACGAGGTTGGTCCACATAATAACGAGGCTTCGGTACATGGACCGATGCTTGAGAAAGTACATTCGAGTAGTGTTCCAACTATATCACTACCTATTGGTCCGCAGTTACAACTGTTGGTACCGGTAGATGACACATGCATGCTTAGTACCTTTCATGTGTTTCAGCATCAGATTCCCCTCAGGTTCCGAGGTGAGCTCGACTCACAGGAAGCTGAGGACTGGCTTGAGGAGGTGGTTGAGTGTTCCCTCGGGCTTATATAGCTTCGGAAGGGTGACATGATGGTAGCTGAGTTGTCATCAAGGCATATCGATTGTTCTTGGAACATGATGACTACAATACGATCTATGCTTTAGAGATTTGACTTCAAAGAGATGTGTTCTTAATGGAAAGATGAATCTGTAAAGTTGCAGACGTAGAAAAAGAGTTTGGAGACTAGTATGTGGTGGTGTAAATTTCGATATGTTACAAACACTAACCTTTGTATTCCCATCCATGATCAAAGAGCCAGATAGAAGGGGTAGCGAGTAGCTGCATGCGGTCAAGGAGTGCAACCGAATGGCTATAGGGATGATTCGAGGTATGGTATGTGTCTACTACAAGCTGTCATAACAACAAAAATTGATATAAATCATTCCTTCCTTCCAAAAATATTTTCCCAGACCTAGAGTTTCCAGTTAAGCCATTTACTTGACCCTCACGTCTTGAGATACCTTTGGGTGGAGACACGATAATCACACTTATGCCAATGCTGTGATCTGACCATTGAGGTGAGAGTTCCGGTTAGAACCTCTTAGGGGCAGCGTCGAGGCCTTACGACGTCAGTTTGGATATGGATTGGGCAACCACAGTTCATACACAGATTGACTGTATTAGGAAAAAAGTTTGTGGTTTATCTACAATATTGGGATGGGGTTATCCCTTGGTCGGTGAATAGGGAAACCCAGGCAGCACCAGATAAACTCATGCATAGGAAGGTGTGTCCGATCACTCTTGAGTCGGCCAACCTTACCCTCGTGGCAGTAAGAGTTTTGAGTTTTCATTTCCAAACAATAAAAAAGGCCTCTAGAGTTCGAGGATGGCTTCCACGTCTTTATACGGGTCTCACCTCAGCAAGGTCTACGAAAATGTGGGTGAGGCAGTAAGTTATCTCCGATGTTCAACGAACCTTTCCAGGTCCTCAGTAGGGTAGGCGAGGTGGCTTACCTCTTGTTCTTTCCACCACAATTGCATAGTGTGCACGATGTCTTTCACATATCATAGCTGTGGAGATATGTGCACATCTCTTCACACATCATCGACCATAAGGAGCTGGACATTGAAGATGGGGAAACATTCACAGAGGTTCTAGTAGAGATTGAGGATAGACAAGAGCGATTCCTATGAGGACAATTGATTCCTCTGGTGCGCATTCGCTATTATCACGGGAACCTCCAGGATAGAACATGAGAGCGGGAGGTTCAGATCCATGCTCAGTACCTCTTTTTTCCCCTAGTTTGTGTTAATGCTTTACGGGGACGTAAAGACCTGAGGTGGGAGTAATGTAAAGAATCAGAAATTTCAATGATTTTTTTTCGTAATTCTCTGAAATTTTACATGTCTGTAGCTTCTAGAAGCACTTGATTCCGAGGCCCAGAATCAATTTCGGATGTTTTTTTTGGGTATATTTAGTAAATGTATGTGTATGTTTTTCTATCTTTTGAACCGGTGCGTGGAATTTAAATCTGACGGCATAGATGAACTTGCATCATGGGTAATTGATTAAGGGGACCTTTACCGCATTTTCTTTTTATGCGGGATGAAATTTCAAATTTTGGGATTAGTTAAAAAGTAAAATAAAATTGTTTTGAAAAATTTTATACACCATGGTGGTTAAATCCTACATGGGGAAGTTACTGGTGGGGCCTACCCCCACATAACTTCCAATGTGTGGATATTGGTAAGGTGGGGCCCACCCAAGCCCCATCCTTTCATCTCCCTTGAAACCCCCCTAAAACTCCCTTGCATTTATTGTGACAACCATTATCTTTATTAAGATTGTTAAACTCTCCAACTTCCACCCAATTAATTTTCCAACACATTTTAATTAATTAAGGGGATTCTGCAATTAATAAATTACTTTGTTTGATTCTTAATCAATTATTGTGGAAAAAATTTATAGGAAAAGCTATTATTTTAGTTGGGAAATTGTGGTGTTGGAGAAAACTGGGGAATTCTCTGGAGATTTAGATAAAGAAAGTGTTCTTCTATTCGACAAAGAATGCCTCCAACAAAGAACGACGCCATTCTTTGAGACTCCATCTACCACGACGTTCGCATTTCGTAGATCGACGACATGCAACATCTTTGTAATGTAGGGGAATATTGTATATTTTTCATTTATGTGGTTTATACCCTCGAGCTGGAGTGTTTATTTGTTGGATTTATCTTTGTGGATTCCTTACCCCGGTTTAAATATCTCATGATGAACGCGAATTAAATAAATTAATTTGTGGATCGATAAACAATTGATTGAATTTATTTTCTTGTTTTTTATATTGAATTTGAAATTCTTGAAGCATGATAAATATTTAATTTCCAATTCCCCATGTTCTTGATTCTAAAAAACGATGGCCAAACTAACACGACTATCAATACGCACTTTGACCTTGATCTTTACTTATTCATTGTCCATGCATTCTTCGTGTGTTCTTCATTCCCAAAAAATTAAGCGCGCTGGAAACTCAATGTTTCCCCAAGCGCGACATAAAGACGCGAAGATCTCGACCTGAGGATCATGGATATGCATTCGTATCTTTATTTGAGTTAAATCAAAGTTGGAATAGAGTGCGGAAGGATCTCATGGCGCGATTAGGGCGGTCTGGCGATGAAATATTGGTAGTCCGAGGTGGAAGTGCATCATGTTGAAGTCTCTATTTTCATGGGAGAAGATGCTAATTGGAGAAAGGATGAGATATCAAAAGTTGATTAATAATAAATGAAATAAAAAATGGGGTAATCAAAGAGGGGGCGTGGTTGGATTGGAGTCAAAGCAAGGGAGGTAGATATATTTTGGCGGTTCTTGGATTTGGGGTGTGAGAATTTATAGAATTAAATTAAATTAAAAATAATATTAATATAATAATGTTATTATTATTTTCATTTGGAAAATGGTATTTTGACGGAATCTTCATCGTACGACCTCGGTTTCACGAACAATCAGTGGAAGTGAGACCCAGATTTCGAGATGGACATTTCGAGTCCAATATTGGATGTCTCTTTCATGTTTTTGGATCGAGTACCCAAAGCTCTCAAAAAATAATAGATTTAATATTATTATTAAATCTTCGGCTCGCCATAACACATGAGTGCGACATCTGATTGACTTTCCGTTTGTGGCGATGTAATCTCGTCATTAATACGGTCGATTCAATTCTAATGTTGGATACTAAATTCTGGTTCATGGCTCGGGTCCACGAAACACCGAATAGTAATAATAATAATATTATTATTATTATGTGATCTTCTATCTGACATATCTCTCTCATACAGTGTCAGAATGAAAAAAAGTCTGCGACATTGCAACCCTAAAATTAAGAAAAATGTTTCAAGACATGTTTTTGATATTTAAGTCGAGGTCAAGGGGTGGGACCCATGAGGCCTGGTTCACACGTGTTTCGGTGAAATGCATCTTTTTCACCAGCTATCCGTTTTGGACCAATGGGTAGGCCATCTCGTGTGTATTTCGGTATGGATCGCAATGGTGTGACCGGTTTGGTTAACTGGTGTCAGTTGAAGTAAAACTGGCTTGGATCAAACATGAATCCAACCTGGCCCTCGGTAATAAAACGCTTATAACTTAGGGAATGGATGTCTGATTGAAGTTCCATCAATTACGTTGAATTCCATATGATGAGATGGTTCTTTTGGTCTACCCCACTTGATGTTTAGACGCATTTGGATTACGGTCAGGTTGGTTTAGCATAGAAACCAACCGGGCCCCTAGAATGGAAATGCAAATAACTCACATACCGGGCGTCCGATTGATGCGCCGTCTATTCCATTGAGACCCCTATGACGAGACGGTCTTTTGAGATCCTGCCAGGTGAGATTACATTACACTTGGAAGTATTGAACAATGGATCGTGGATAGGATCCTCCCAGAGATAGGAATACGAAGTAAAATGACCTTGCAGCTGGCTAAGACATGATGACTGCTTTTCCGATTTGATACGGAGTGACTTGTATAGCCCAGTGGGGAGCACTACTTGTTTTGTGGAAGACCCATGGTGGAGGAGCACTACATTGTGAGGTGGAAGAACCATGGTACTCAACAGGAGGAGTACCCTTGTAGGCTATGAGGTGGAGCACAACATTGTGAGGTGGTAGACCCATGGCGGGGGAGCACTACTTTGTGAGGTGGCAGACCTGCAGTACTCAACAAGAGGAGTACCTCAACAGTCTAAGGTTAGTGAGTGGCACATCAGCGACATGATAGGACTACTGTGCATGACAGAGGAGGAGTTCTCCAGCAGCCATGTTTTCTTCACAGTGAAAAAAAATCCTGGTTTGAGCTGAGGAAATAAAATTTGTGTTTTCCTCATGATTGATATGAGTTACTTGATAACTTAGGTATATGTATTGGAATATACTTGAGTAAATTTAATTTGATGAGATCTTAACTTTGTGGTTTATCCTTGTTGGATTTAGTGAGATATTTAGGGTCTCAGGGTCCTGACTAAGTATTGCTATACTCACCCCTGCATGGGCTATGCCCGCACCTCATTATGTTGGATGCAGACAACAGACAGCGCTAATCAAGGCAGAGTGTATGAGGACTGGACAGTACCCAGAGGTGGATCTCATGACGAGTCAGTACCCGGAGGAGACGGATGGATGGACATGGAGTGCTGATGAGGAAATCTATACCTACCTTCAGGTAGGATCCATGGTGGATGATCCAAGGGCTGCTCGTCACCTTCCAGCTATTTTGTCTTTTTTTCCTTGTACTTTACAGTTTGGATTTTATTTCCAAGCCCCTTTACTTTCAGCACTACCTTTGAATTCAGTTTTACCTAGTGTTTTGCTTCCAATTGATCTCTAGTTGTATGAGTTTACATTTTATAAAGGAAATGTCTTCCCAGTTATAATGATTTACGCCTTTGGTGCTAGTCTCCAGCTCCTGGCCTATGGAAGGCGGGCTGAGGGTAGTTAGGACACGAGCCCTGGGAGACATGTCGTGACATATATAATATTTTATCCAAAATAAAAAGAAATGTAAGGTAGCTCATTTCAATTAAAATTATTTGTGGAAACCAATATCATTATGCACATAATTTCTTATATAAAATTTATATTCTAAAAAATTGAAAGGTTATATATAATTTAAATCACTATTAATGGTATTAATAATTCCAAATTGAATTATTCTATCTAATGGGAGTTGATAATAAAACAACCAAGTGTTAAATAAATTTCATGATTTAATTCCTTTATCATTGTGTTATATTACTTCCTCCCAGTTTTTAATTATCAATAATTATGTGTATAATGTCATTGAATATATATTGATTCGTTAAATCCTCTTATATTTGTATTTACATTAGATAATGGTAATCAATTAATTTTTGAATTCTTAATACAATGTTAAGATCTTTGTAATAGTTTATTTCACAATCACATTCTAATCAAAATTGAATATTCTTAAGATTTTATTAATTTATTTTATACAATAAGTATTAAATATAAATATTAATTTTTTATAAAATGTTTTTCATGACCTTTTTTATGTAATTGTATCATTTTTAAAGCCTCTGGTACTCAACGTTTTTATTTAATGTATTTATGAAACACTTATGGAATTTCAATCTTTATTTGGAAGAACTATTTTCTTCAAAAAGCCTATTTCCTAAAAAGGATTTGAAGATTATTTATACTCTCCAATAACATTTAAGGAATAATTTTTTACCCATTATTCTATTCATTTTTTTCAAATGAATCTTCTTATATCATTTAAAAGAAATAAATTTCTATCCTTTTTACATTAAAATTTCAATTTTATCTTGAATGGAATTTACGGAATTACATGACATCATATATGTAAATATTTATTTGAATTTTTATATTGTTTATATTTTATGAATTTTTTTTATAATTTATTTTTAAAATAAAATTAGTTTCAAATTATTTTTCAAAATAAAATTGTTATTTTTTAAAAAACTGTTTCTAAAATATCCTTTTATAATATTCATATTCATCCATGATAACAAAATTTTAGTTTTACTCGAATTTGGATATGTTGTGTTGATAAAATCCGTATTCATCCTCTTCATGGTTTCTTATTGATTTGGCCATTGATAGTATCGACATTCACTCTTTTCTTAATTTTTATATCCTCTTATTTTAATCACTTTCCAACGATAATTGGAAATTTATTTTCCAATAATTATCCATATCATTTGTCTTGTATATATTAATTTCCTAAACTTTATAAGATTTTTCAAACATAATTTATTTGATATTTATTATATGGAAATTATATATTTAAATATATATCCTTTAATAAATATGAATATGTGATAATGAATAATGATCATTAACTAAAACATTAATTTGATATATGTGGAATGTTTTCATCATCAACTATATGGTTTTGAAATTGATTAATCTATATCCCTTGAAGTGTTCCATGTATTATGAGATGAAATGAGTTTCCAAAAAACCATTGTGTATTTTTTTCCAATAAAAATAGATTTATTTCAACCATCATTTTTACAATGTCTTTAGAATATATACTAACTGTAATGGTATCATTATCAAAGGTTACATGATGTCTGATAATTATGTATTTCCATCATTTTAGTTATTA
Source organism: Viscum album (assembly GCA_963277665.1). Lineage (NCBI taxonomy): Eukaryota > Viridiplantae > Streptophyta > Magnoliopsida > Santalales > Viscaceae > Viscum > Viscum album. Next base: position 493,078,932 of record OY728151.1, on the reverse strand, counting down.
TTAATCATTATATTTTTTCTCCAAAATTATCAATGGAATAAATTTATTCACTTTTCATTTATTAAAAGGATTGTTATTTTGTTATTTTCCTTCCAATATTGATTTTTTCTTATCCAAATGTTTTAATTGAATATATTTATAGTTATTTACTACTATATAATATTTGTTCAATTGTTTCCCTATTTATTCATTAAATTGAATCTATATTGACCTATTACCTCTAAATATTGACTATTCTTATTGAATAATTATTTATTCCACTATATGTAACCCTTACTGATAATTTGAGAACACTATTATTACTTAAACTTACTCGAGCTTCAATAAAGTGTAGTAAGGATGATTTTACTAGATATGATATGTTGAAATAATTATTTCCCAAATATATATATATATATATATATATATATTAATTTGTGTATTATTTTTAAATATAATACTCATTTATGTATATGGTTAACATTGGTTTCTAAATAGACTGATCAATTGGGATTTGAAAAATTGGAATCAGGCTAATGTAATGGTAGTAGACATCGACATCAAGCTTCCTAGGGTCTGGGTGCTAAACTTATCAACATATGACTATTACCAAATAGAGATGAAGTGTGATTAAATTATAAATATATTGACTATATCCCATATATAATTATTACTTTTTTTATGTTATTTGGTGTCTCGTGATAAAAATAATGTAGTTTCTCCCAATCCAAATTGTTCATGGGAAATGGTTTTATTATCCCTTTAAAATATTATTACCCAACTACAACATGATAACTTATAAGGAATAAATGTAAAAACACATTAATATCTCTTTTTATTCCATCACAGAAAAAATTATCTTTGAAATTTCTATATACCATTATACCATCATTCGTGCTATATAAGTGAAAACAAGACATTTCACACTTTTGTAAAGATATAAAAAATTATATCTTTTATAAAAAGATAAAAATATTCATTTTAAAAAAATTAAAAAATTAAAAACATTGTATAAATTGATTTAAAATAAAATTTTATGATATTAATAACTGTCAAGTAAAATATTTTAGAGTACATTGATCGGTAATAAAAAATGATCAAAGAGAGAAATAAAATCTATATTGTATACAAAAATATTATTTGTTTCATGAATATATTAGATGAGTTAAAATTATTCAATTTTTTTTAAATAAATAAAAATAAAATATTATACATTATTTTTTTATAATAAAATAAAAAAATAGTTTCCCCAAAATAGATAATAACAATAAAAATTCTAAATAATTATGAAATAATCAAATATACCCCTACACTAGGTTCAAAATCCTTCGCATATGTATGAACCTAATGTATAATGAATAAAGATTATATATATTAATAATCAATAATAATCTTATAAAAAATATGTTATATTCTTAAATATTATATCATCCATTTTTTATAATTATTTTTTAGAATAATTAATTTTCGTAATAACTGCATCATTTTTCATGTTCTTTTTTTTAAATTTTAGTCTATGAACATTAATGACAATTACATCATTGAAATAATGTAAAAAAATATATAAATAACATATATATTAATTATATTTGAATTTAAATTAATACATAAAATATTTATATATACAAATGAATTATACTCCTAATGGAGAGGGTGTATCATATGTATATATGAACAATTTTGAGCATTTCAATTCATAGAATTAATGAATGTTAATTAATAACTATAAATATATATAATCATTATTATTTCATCTTCAATAAGTATTTATTTATTGAATGTATACTTATAAATATCCATTTATAAACGAAAAAAATAGAATATGTGTATTGGTGGAGGTGATACACCACACATATGCATGATTGATGTTATTTTTGTCTAATAAACTAGATTGTAAGAAGGTATTTATATTAGTATGTTTATAGATAAGTATTTATTTAATAATGTTGTTACATATTTATAAGAGTTGAAGTTAGAATAAACCTTTTAAAATAGTAATTTATAATGAATCACTATGATATATAGAGATATTAAGCCATTTGTAAACAAGGGAGATGTTCTTTTACATTTCCATTAGTTGGCAATTTGATTGAAAATTATTGAAACATAACAATAAACACATATATGATTTGTATGAATTTTTTATTTTCTGTTTCTTAAAAAAAATAATAGGAATTATAATATGAAATAAACTTGAATGACTTGATACAGATGATTACATTTTATTTGGTAGACTTCATATAGTTGTGTTCATAAGGGACATAATGTTGGTCTATTAGAATTTAACAATCCACTAAAACAAGCTTATGGATATTTTGAATTGGAACGGGTTGGTATTTATTGATCTTTATGGATTAATGTGGTTTAAATAATAGAAAATAGTAGTATCATTTTATAGTTTATGGGAGGGTCATTTTAAAGATGAATCATCCTAGAGTACTATCAAAAATGATATCTGAACCGATTTTTCACTAATCCAAATATCCTTACCAATATCTATAGGGAAGTTAAAAGCATCTGTAAATCATGCTATAACTATTGGGTGTGATTTCAACCAAAAAAAAATTTCAATATATGTTATAATGTGGAAACATAATTGGATTCAAAATAAATATATACACACACACAAATGTTTGAGTATAAAGAGACACTTCACGAACTAAAATTAGACCATAAAAACCAAAACCCAACTAACGGTGGTCCGAACCCACTGACCATGTCCCATGTCTCTCAAACCTTGTCATCATATAATGATCACAGTACGTAATGTTTTAGCATTAAAATATTATATAAGGTCTAAAAGGCTATAAATATCAAATGGTACAAAATGTTGTGAGGTATATAGCCCATTTTGACTCGACCGGATATATACAGGTAGTTACATCATATAGAAAATATATTATTCTAGAATATTATTAAAATTATGAAAGTATTAGTATCAGTTGAAAGACCATTATTTAGATATTTAAAATTCATTTATCAGACCATTGTTCTAAAAATTTCATTTCACTATTTAAAAAATAATTCAAAATATTAAGAAAATATTCATAAGAAAAATGATCGATAATAATGAAATTATGATAATATTAACCTAATATAAAAACATTAGAATGATTCAATACAATAGTGTTATGGTGTATAATAATAATAATAATTAATCAATAAATCAATTGATTTAATCAAGCTAGAAATGAACCTCTAATGATAATTATTTATGGAAAATATTATCATGTGTGATGAATAATGTATAATGATTCAATTGTTACAATATTTTTAATATAGTTGACAAACGATATAATATATGAAAAAAAATAATCATGGATAATCATTGGGCCAACATACACTATTAAAGGGTATTAAGAAAAACAATTTAACACACACCAATGTTCCTAGCCCATTTTACATATCCTTGAATCATTCATGTCCTATATGGATCCACAAGATGGGGTGTGAATCAAATAATGATAAATATAAATAGTACATCACACAAAAACACATATATATCGTGGATCCTGTGACTATTAAAAATATATGGGTGAGACAAAAAAGTCCCATGAATCACAACCATTATCCTTAACAATATCACTAACATGATCTGGCCCTCAAATATCATATTAATCTCACCCAAAATATACATCAATTTAAATGATAAATTTTAAAATGCATATTAATTGTAATTACAAGAAAAAAATGATACATTAAGAGTGTTTTCTAAGAATGGATAATTATAATGCACTAACTGGGCTGCCTAGTATCATCAAATCATTTCAAAACCATTTATACCACATAATATGTCAGAGGTTAATAATACCCATTAAATTTCAGAAATGAAAATCCTTAATCTATATTATCCAACATTAAATTCATTTATTTCAGGGTAACTCTAATTAATTCATTGTAATTTTAAATTTAAAAAATGTTTACGTATGTTTCATAACATCGGTTTATAATGCATTTCAATGTAAATAAATATATTCTATTAAATATCAGAAGATCAAAAATTTTAATTCATTGGAAAAATATTATCAATAGGTTTGTTTTTCATTTTAAAAATTAAATAATTTCTCCTAATTTAAATTTTTAATTTTTTTACTCAATTCATTAAATGGAAGTATCTTAATATTCATTACTAAATCCTGACCCAAATACATCATTTTAAATAAATATTAATTTAAAAGATCCTTGAAGACAAATCCAATCAAAATTTTCATTTCATATTTCAAAATATTTTTATTGAGGTCATTATATTACCATTATTTTCTTATGAAGAATAATTTTGTTAGAATGGGGTCAAATAATTTTTCAAAAGCAATTTCAATGAAAAAATTCATAGAACATGTGTTAGAAAATATGAAACATGTATATTTTAATTATAGATGAAAAATTGATTTATATATAATATAAAATCATATAATCACGTAATTGGAATATTTGGTATCGACAACATCAAATCTATGTTGTGTCTCCCTAAATAGAGATAAATAGATATAGGATGGGGTATCGTAATTAATATGAGAGTTGTTATTTTATACATATTTCCAGACTAAAAATTAATGGAAAAATGAAACACAAAGAAATCATAACCTATATGTTGATGTAATACAAATAAAAAATATATAAAAATATATGAAGATAATAAATCCTTACAAGGGGATCTATTCATTGATTGAAATGTCGATCTATCATGAGATGATGTTGGGAGAGTCAAACTCTTATAGAGGGATCCCAAAATATAATGTGTCACATTATGCTTGGAAGACAAGAGATTGTGATTATTTATATTGGTTTTTTTATTTAATATGGATTTAATTATTCTTCTCATAATTTTTTAGGTTAGGTCGGATGGTTATTCATAACTATGCCACTAACCATAAGCACAAAACTAAGACACTAGAATATATTCTTGTTTACGTTGGATGGTTTTTTAATTGTGTCTTATCCATGGGTTTCTTTCTATGATATAGGGAAAGGATTAATGATTGTGATTCATGGTTTCTTAAAACATATTATAAGATTATTTCCATATAAATATAACTAGAAATTTTTTCATTTTTTATATTCATGGTTTTTAAAATAATTAACCAATGATACAAAGATACCAAAACATTCGGAAAACTCCAAAAAACATGGGAATAAACCCTTGAATTGATCTAATAAAAAGGATAATCAAATTAATTGTTCAAAAACCAAAAATTTGTGTAAGTAAATACTAAAACCTACACACTAATAGACATTAAATCCTCAGAAGTATTCTAATCTAAATTATAGAGTTTGACGAAAGAATAAAAAATTTATTAATCATCTTTTATGTTGAATGGTCTGAAACAATAAAGATTGAATATACCAAAGGAAAACAATGAACACACATATATGAGACCAATACATCAATATAATAGACCATAAATAAGTCTAAAAGCAATTAAATAATTTAATAAAATTTTATAACATGAGAAACAATGTCCATTCGATCCAATAATGGGACATCAACCACTCCTAATGGAGTGATATCTATGTTAAAACAACTACAATAAATGAAAGTTTCTAAAAATTATTTATACCCTGGGTAAGTACATGACTGCAACATATAATTTATATCATTAAGTCTCACCACTTGATAATCTGATGAAATCACACATTAACACCTTTATGTGTGTGTTTAATCCATTAATTATATATTCCATGATTCATGAGTATATTCCATAGGCTCAAAAAAGTCTAACCAAAAGAATATCAAACATACATGTCAGTGAAAATAGGGATCTACATTCTCATAAGGTAAATTATCAATCACGTAAAAATTTAACACTAACCATTAAAGCAAATATAAGGTAAAATCAATGAACTCAAATTCCATAACAAATAAACTATTCTCGGAATAATATTACAATCAATCAATAAGATATCCTTGAAATTTAAGTAAATAAATCAATTGAAAATTTAGTTTTATAAATCAATATTACACATCATTATAGCATAACCATAGATATATAATAAAATTGATGTCATTCTCACATTACTATTGATATTTAAATGAGATCAATAATAAATATTCCCTAACCAGAAGTATATATCTATCAAATAATTGGTTTAAAAAAAGAGACTATCTACAATAATTAAAATAGAATATATATCAACATAGACATAAAAAAAACATTTTGTATCAACATTAACCAGTTTTTAAAACCAGACACTCCTCCCACATGGTGAAAATATCGATTAATAGGCATGTGGATTGTTCATTATTATCTTTTTAATCATTTTCCCATATTCATGATAGAATTATCTCTAAAATAAATACCCAATTATGGAAACAAAACACAATGAACCTATTATGGTAAACAAAATGAACAAACTAATTATAAAATATCAGGATCATTCAAACACAACCTCAAAATGTGACCATGTTCTCCACATAAGATGCACAAAATGGTCCTCATTTACCTATAATCACTACCCTTCCTAAACCGTTAATGTACTATTATTTCCTTTATGTTATTTTTATATCTCTTCATTATGTGAAAAAATCCTACTATGAATCATAATGATTGGATATCAACTGTTTCATAAGAAAAGACGTAAAAATCCATGGTTGAATAGTTTTAAAAAAAATTTATAAATTTTTTTATAGAAAATCAATTGTTTGAACCAAATGAACAAATTTAATTTCATGTAATATTCCATTACTGATAGCTAATATTGTCCAAAACCCCAGAACTCAGTAGCTTGTTGTGTATCCACATTCTTAAGATACTCTTATAGAATAAATATTTACCTGATGAATTCTGACGACATTACACTGTAAATATAATATATAGTCCAATATTTCAACAACATGTGTATGAGTATATCAAATATAAAATAATTTAATTAAACATCAATAAATCTGGATTCTTGACAGAACCTATATTTCGATAAAATTCTTCATGAATCATTACTTTTTTATGATAACTTCCTTAACCAATTTAATATGATAGACTGAAATACAGAAATCCAAGGTTGGAGTTCAAATGGGGGAAGGTCTTTGAGTACACCAATCGATATGGAGTCATAGTGGAGTCATAGAATTTAAATTACACTTATGGATACCATAATGTACCACATAGAAAACATGAAAAAAGTATAAATCTTTTATAAAATATATAAAAAATCAAAAGGAAACATTCTTATCATCATTGAACAAAGGATACACAACATTTAAAAAATAAATTATAAGAAACCTGGTATAATCATGTGTATTGTTTTCAATAATTTCAAAACATTTTTAACAATGTATCATTAGTTTCAAAACACACATGGTATCACCATATATATATAATTATTAATTCCATTTCAAAATGTGAAATTTATGATAAAAATAATTCACCTATTTAAATAATAATTTAATATTTCATGGAAATTTGTACATGGTTTCAAACACATTAATCATTTTTCCTATATTCAAAACCATTTTTATTTCATAAAAATTATACTAAATATTTATTATTAAATCAATTCATTAACACCTATTCAACATGGCCATGAAATACATTTATTAAAACTATAAATTTATCAACAACCAATTTATGTTAGTTGAAAAAATTTATCTATAATAATAATAGAAACTTGTTTTATCCAACATTTTGGTATTAGAAGTGGATTTAAAATTGTCAGTCAGGGTCAAGAGTTGAAAAAAAACATCTGAACTAAACACATCACATATATATCTCTCTAAATCACTCAACAAAATTGAATTCATAGTAGAATCAGAATAACATAATTATAGGTTTTATTTAGAGTAGAACAATTTATGGAACTGTAAATGTGTTAGTTATCAACACACCAACCACAAAATAGTTACTTGAATGGATTGAAGATCAATCACGGTAATCCCTCAAAATTTACCAGAAAATGAACGAACATTTTGAATTTGGAATTCTTTATGTGCCAACCCCAAACAAACAATAGATTCCAAAAATCAATGAAAATATTATCATCAATCTTTATCTCATTCGATATCATAAAATTTATAACATAACAAATATACTCAACTCCCCACATCTGTGGTTTTTAATGTTTCCTCGGGAGGATGTGGTGATCAAGAATCCATTTATAAAGTAACTCTAGTGTCCCAAAACATCTTTAATATAATTTTACATGACTCATACCAAATTTCATAATGTGTTAATATTAGATAAAATTTCGTTTATAAAAAAACATGCTTAATAACATTTCTTATCAACATTCATGGAGTAACATCTAAACTCAATTTTCATGATGATTCTCCACTAAATCAACATTATTTCTTGATCTCCACAAGGTGGTGACATGAACTTGGGAGTCAAGAAGAAATAATCGGGAGTTATTTCACCGCAAATATATATTTATAAAAAAATTACACTATATTAACCTCAACAGAAATATAAATCAATTAATACATTTTAGAGTAAAAGGGGACAGTAAAAGAAATAATGCAGAAAATAATGACCAAAATAAAACTCATTGATTTCCATGAACACCCACCAATTACAAAGAAATATAACTTCGTTACAAAATAATTAAAACATGAAAGATAATGAGATTTTAATAAACTACTATAAGACCATATAGTATTCAAACACTTAACTGTACAAGAAATGTGTGATCTATTGATCATAGTTGGATTTCACTGAATATTCCAGGTTGATAAATCATAAGGCTAAAAGAATATTCTAAATGATGATTAATATTAAGAAAAAGTGTGGCTTTATTTAAAAATTGAGTTTTCATCATTGAAAAATTATTTCTCAAAATAAACATCTAAAATATGTAATTTCACCATTTAAAATATAAATAATTTCATGAAATATATTTAATATAATTTAAAAAACAATTTCATATAATCATAATAAAATTATTATATTAACTAATCATTAAAATATATATGTTCCAGAAATATATATTCAATGATTATAATAATAATAAATAAATAAATCATGGGTAGTAATAATTCATATTGGGAAATATCCTAACCAATCATTACTATCTAATTTAATCATTTGTAATGAATCAATAATAATAGTGAGATGGGAACAAAATATGTATGAATGTGAGTACTCCATTTAATCACTATTTAATAGATTATGATTAATCACTAGGGATACATCTAGTTTGATGGGGTCTCAAACAAACTAGTTCTATTTACACCCATTTTACAAGAAGAACCTTAATAATATAAACATATGATGTTCTATTTAGATCCCATAGTTATGGTATGATTCTCTTAATGAATCATTTATTTTGGTAATCCTATTTCACTTTAGAGACATCAAATAAAATTCGAATTGGTAATCCAATAATATTATTTATATTCCCATGACTAGTGATTTGATTTGAGTATGAAAATCAAGATGTGAGGATCATAATAGTGATCCATGCCAATATAAATCATGGGATCAGGACATCATATCCCATGTCACTCTCATACCAAAATCCCTAACAGTAAATTAATCTTCATTGTACATCATTAAATAATAATTAAATGAATAAATAATGTCACATTATAGGATTTTCAAAAAAGAGTATCATCATAATTTTCAAACTGGGTTTTCATGAATCATCAAAAAAATTTGTATCCTTTTTATTTAAAATGGTATTCATAACCTATTCCTTTTACAAATCATCATCATAATGAAAAACATGCCATTAACACAATCATTTAAATCAATGAACCCCAATGGGATTCTTATGATATTTAACAACATAAAAGGATTGAATATGATAAATAAAATGGGTTTACACCCACATAAAATGTAAATAAATATTTTATTTTAAAAAAACCAATTAATATCCATCTAAAAATAAGTGTAAAATAATTTATATTGGGTATATAGTAATTTAAAAAATTCAAGCAGTTGGAAATTATTTTGAAGAAATCAAATAGTTTATCAGATTTTATTCAAATATGCTGACAAATTTTAGGAATATAAACCTGAAAAATTAAAGATATTTAACTAATGAATAATTTAATCGATATTTGATGAAAAATGAAAAACATGTATTTAATTAAACCATTAACAGAAATTTTTGAGAGATTAAGATTATTTCTATTCAATTCATTCCATGATCAATTTAACGAGAAATGGGATAATGAGTTATTCAATGGAAATTTCAAGGAATAAATAATTGGAACCACTTTGAGACATTAATGAAAATAGAATATTTGATCATCCAAGAAAAAAATTATTAAAAGATGATGTTAAACCATAAAAACACCAACATAGAAAATTTGAATCCAACCGTAATGAATATATGATATGTCACCTTTAATTGAGAGAATATAAAATTGGATATGAGGTCTTGATTAATGTGAACAGAAATACTAGAACTAAATTTTGAAATAAAATTTCAATAAAACAATGATGAAAAGTCCATCATAACCCATAGTAATAAGGAATAAAATGAAGACTATGGATTATTTTTTTTGAAGAATATGATGTAAAGAAAGGGGATCCCTACATATAATATCAGTTAGGTCTACAAAGAGTGATTTTGGTAGAGAAAAAATTCCTCTAGAGGAATCCCAAACACCAAATGGATCAAATTTACATTTAGTTAGTCGAGATTATGATTAAACACCTGGGTTTTGAAGAAATAATTAATATTTTCAAGGCTTTAATTATGGTTAATATAGTTTCATGGGTTAGGTCACATAGGCAGTTTTAAAAAGGGTCTTATCTATACACACCTAATTGGGCCATTTTCAATGATTCATAGATATGATACACTATTTATTTCCATAATCCAAAAGTGAATCCCCTTTTGGGATATTGGAAATTATTTCATGGGTTTTTATATAGTGTTACAATTCATTTTCCATTTGTGAAACCATAATTTTTATGCTAGAAACATCATCATGGTTTTGTTAAAAGAGATTTTATTCACCAATACACCCATGATAAATAATAGATTAATTCACAAGAACTCAAAAAATTGACTGGAAACAACCCAAAAATAAATTCAATAATGGATACTCAAATCAATTGTTCAAAAAACATAAAATAATATTGTGGGAAGTTTCATTCATGTAATTCCATAAAATATTATTATAAAATATTATTATTTCTCAAATAGTACTAAATTGATATTTTTTTAAAATAAGTTTTTTAAAATAGTATATAATCTAATAAAATAAATATTGGACTTGTTTTGGTTATACTTCCACTACAATCATTGAGTTTTATCCCCTATATATCCCATTTGAAAATTAATATAATATTAATGTTTTCAATAAAATAAATATAAATAATATTAATATAAAATTAAAAACAAACCATAAAAGGAGAATAAAATATTATTAATTATGTTTCCCATTATTTTGGTAGTATAGTTTATTTGTGAATTTGCAATCATTTTATTAAATACTCAAATGTATAAAATTTCATTAATGTTATCTTTATCATTATTAATTTAATTATACGTCAAATACATCATCAATATTTTTTAAAGTCAATCTATTTATATAACACATTTGAAATATGTCATATTAAACCATGAAATTATTGGAAGACATTATATCATAGAAATTATAAGATATTAAAAAAAATTCATTATCATTTATTTCTTTCTGCTAATAGAATAATTATTATATTATTGTTACAAATGAATTTAATGTATTTATTTAATCATAAAACATTAAGAATAACTTATGTTTAGGAATTAAATTTAATAATAAAGAAATTAACATTTTTATTTGTTCACCAATTTATTTTGTGCATATCTGAATATATAAGTAATACATAGAACTAAGAGAGGGTATTTTTTTGTTAACATTATTTGATAAAAATTCTATATAAGTATTTTTTGGGGAACGATTTAAATTAATATAATCATTATCTAGCCTATAGAGATATGGTTATAATTAAAATAATCAAAAAACAATTACGATGAAAAATTATTTCATTATCACATAGTATTAACCTAGATGAACTCGATTTACACAGTTCCAATGTGATAAATTTTACCACGGTTATTATTGAATTTTATATAAACTAATAAAGGATTATTTAAAAAAATTATAACCTCTATAATATAAATATTTAATACCTTTAATCTAATTTAATAACTGTAATTGAAAAAAAAAATTAATTATAGGACAGATATTAAAATGGTTGAAAACAATTGTTCTCAAAATAAAATTTTCTTATGAATAACATTGGATTTATTTTATTCAATTGAATTTTACAAATATTTGATAAAATTTTAAACCACATGACAGAATAAATAATATTTTTATTTCTATAAATTTATTAATTAATTGTGAGAAAATAATTTTATTATTATGAAAACATATTGCAGACATATTTAAAATAAATTTATTAAAACATTTATTTTACATTAAAAATGTTTTTTATTTTAATTTCTAATTATTTAATAAACAAATAAATTCATTTTATACATTTAGATAACATAAATTTTCATAATTTCTTTAATTATATTCATAACTACCATTAATATGGCTATAGGATAAGTTTAACATAGCATTATTTTAATAGACTATCATAGTTTTCTTATATATGCAATAGTTTTCATTACAAGAAATCAATGAAATAACATTATTTAATTATAATTATATTATAAAATATCCTGGTGTTAAACATTTATATATAAAATTGAAATTGAATTCAAAATATAAGTAACTTATAGTTATATTTTTAATATACAATGACATACATGACATGTATTATAAAAAAATTATAATTCCATATCATTTTATAATCTACAATCATTCTTCATAACAAATACAACTGTCTTGATATGTTCAATTAGATTTAAATCAATACTAATAAATTAAGATATTAAATGAATAAAATATATATAAAATCATTCATTTGTTGTCAACACCAATTCATTGACCTCTCTATATTTTTAATGTATTATTTATGATACATTCATATAAAAACAATATATATTTTCATCTTTTTTCGATGTATGAATTTATTTCGGTCATGATGTATTTAATTTTTAATTCAGTGATTTGAAATTCAATATATGTAATAATAAATTCAACATATCCATTTATATGCTTATCTTCATGTTTTTTCACCATTATACACCATTTAAACAAACTATGATTTCCATGCAAATAAAAATAATTACAAAGTGAAAACTAGTTGATTTTAAGTGTCATATCAAATTTTACAACAATTGTTAACATGTTTGTACTTTAAAATCACATGATAATAAATTTTTTAAAAGGTATATATTTTTAATTACATATTGAGTAACCATTACATATAACTATATAATACATTGTTTTCAATGAATAATTTTATCTATAAACATGTATTATATACATTTTTTAGTAACGCTTCTATAATGTCTCAATGGACCCTTACATATTATCAATATCAACCTCATTGTGTCATTACGTTCACATATATGACAAACAAAATGCTAAAATGTGTCAATTTATCTATATTTCTAACTAATGTGAAACACATTTTAATCCCTACATATTTTACAGTGATAATTACATATTAGTATATCCGTCAAAGATTTTGTAGGATAGTTAGGTTGCTACATTTGTTTCATATATTATATAATTATATCTCTTATATAAAGGTATATCCTAATTTTTTTCATAAACATTATACTCCACACCCATTGTAATTTGTTTCCCCCAATCTGAAAAAATTCTAGAATATTCTTGCTAAATAAAATCAAACATCAAACATTCCCAAATAACTATATATTCTAATTTCTTCCAAAAATACTAAAACTTTTTATAAAATTTTAATTTTTTTTAAAAACTTGTATAAATATTATCAACGTGATTTGGTGATCAATTCTATCCCCAAACAATTCACTATAATTCCAATACTACAAATCAAACATCTAAAACAATGTGTAGTTTCAACCATTATCTTTATATGTATTATTTTCACGGGATTACAACAAATAAACATGCATATGAACATAGACATAAATAACTCAAGCCTATTCCAACGAAATGAGGATTGAAAGGCACCGAATAGACATATTTCATTTCATCTCAATAAAAATTACATTCTCTTGATGATAATTACAAAAAGGATTAGTGGTATACTTCATTCAATCAGTCTTTTATTATCTTTCTCACCCACATAATGGACAACCTTACTTTTCCATGTTTTTTTCCCAGAACCATTGCTCCACAACCATGTGTTCAACATATAATGTATATACATAGGGAAATGTGTTGTTTTTTCTATTTCCATGTGGACTCAATTAAAATTCCATCCATTTTATTATATAATAAATACCATCATGACAATTGTAACACCATAGTTTCCCATGTGAGGACCTATCAATCATCATAGGGTTCCCTATGGTGAGTTTTTTAATGAATCAAGACCACCGATGTAAGTATAGCCCTTCATTGAAAACATAGTTGTTCACAGCTCATTCTCTATATATCTCATCATAGATATATTGTCAATGATATGTCCAACATGAATCATTATGTCTAATTTGGACACTCAACATCAAACATCGAGATTCCACATGTTGGGGAATGGTTGAGTCGGCCTAGAAGACCCTATGACTGTTAATATATAAAATAACTAACATAATCCATCACATACAACTTCACAACATGTTTTTACTAATGACTATTGTTTTTTATCATCATCCACCATCAAACACTCTATCACATCTCAATTATACCTCTATTATGACCCTAATTTTTTTGGACGTGTTTCGTACTAGCACTAAGGGTCAAAGGCCTAATGAAAATACTTATGAAATAATTTCAACACAATTGTTATATAAATTTTAATTTTAAAAAATTCTAGTTCAATTCTTAAACATTAATAATATTTATAATATAATACCTTATTACAAAATGAATAAATAATTACACAACTATTGAAAAGGGGTTTAATTTTTCAAAAGTCAAATATGGTTTTAGATTATAGGTTTAAATGTTTTGGTAAAACATATATATACAAAATCCATTAAATAATATCTAATAAATTTAATGGAACTTTTGTTTTTATGAATAAAATTTTCCTAAATTCATGAACATGAATAAATCAAAACATATCAATTTTAATTTATGTGAGATCCCTATGGGGAATATATTTACTTTATTATCATTCATACACATTACAATCCTCATGATAAACATTTTAAAATACATTATTTGAACAAATATCTCTGTTAAAAAATGAATGAAATTCTTTTTATAATATTATACAATATTAAAAAGTTAATAATTTTTCAAATTTCACATAATAATATAGAAACACAATTATTACGTTATTACTCTTAGTAAAAATTAATTTCACGTCTTTTTAAAAAATTATTTCATTTAATGAAATATGTAAACTTTTTAATTTATAAGGGTTATCTAAAAAATATAGAATCATTTTCTAGAAAACAATAATACAATACTTAAACTGTTAAATTTTTTTTTTCAGAAAATGAACATTTTAATATTTTTGTAATATAAAAACTTGTCGTTAAGAAACCATAAACATTCGAAATATGAAATATATCCAAAAAATTATAAATAATCCCATTTATGAATATATATATACATTCATTATTTTGGAATGTATAATGTTTTAAATAATTTTAGGATCATAAATGGATTATTCTATGATATCATATATATATATTTAAGGTATATTCATCTTACCCATACAAATTTATCCTGTGGACCAACTAGTATGTCGATGGTAAATAAATAACATTTCCCATTATTTTATATATCTAATGATTTCATCAAATTATAAGAGTAAAAATCTATATAAATATCCATATTTCAAGAATATCGTATATAATTTCAATATTTCCCCCAGTTAATAAAAATAGTGACATGAAACAAATCCATCCAATCTTATATGGTTCATTATATTAATATTTTATGTTGTCAATAAATCATATAAATCATTATATTAAGTTTATGTAGATGAAAAATATATATTAAAATGTAATTACAATGTCATTAAAAAACATGAAGAAATAATATACCTATTTAATTGACTTTTTCAATAAAATATTAGAATAATTAGAATAATATTTTCTCAAAATATTATGTAATATTGTAGAAAAAACATTTACCGTCAATAATATTATGAAAATTTTGTCAATCCATATACATTAAATATTTTTAATAAATTTATACGAAATTTAAAAAATTTCAAATTGAAAAAATAAAAAGTACTACATTTTAATAAATTTTTAAGAATTTCATATGTTGCTAAAATTACAATGAGGAATATCATTCAGTAAATTGTTAAATTATTAAATATTTCATATATTAACATATACATTAGAGAATATGAAATTTGAATAATGAAAATATTTTTTTCAGAAAAAATATCTGACCAGAGTGGTTCTATTTGAACTAAAACATTAGTGAATGATATGACATGAAAATGATTTGAAAACCCATTTAATTTTATAATATGGATTATATAATTAATTTATTAGGAATTTTATATAGTACATAAAAAATATTTAAAAAATTTGGATTATTTATTAAATAAATTAGAACTGAAACCTCATTCTTTGAGTATTACTGAAAACCGAAATTCTTTACCTCATATGGAATAATATTGTACTAAATATTAACAGATAGAAGAACCTTTTTAAATATACATATTATGTTATCATAATTTTCTTTATCTCATTTTAACAATTTCTTATATGGTTAATAAATAAATCAAGTTACTTTCAATGATTGGTTTATAATTCAAAAACAATATCAATAGTTTTTTCAACATTAATGGGGTTACAGTTTCACCATCTCTTGAATAGAAAATAAGAAATATTTATCAATTTTTTAAATTAAAAAATAAACAAAACCTAAAATATAAATTATATGATTCAAAAACTATTCACATTGATTTGTGGATGTGGTAGTATACACATGCATAGAAGTTGGGATAACATTTCTCTATTGATTGATGTGTAAGATGGTATGTCACATATTATCATTATAAAATCATAATTATTTCTGTAATATAATATATAATCAGCTAATCAATAATATTATCTACCATTTTTTATTATAATGAATAAAACAAACAACCACTAGTGGAGGTGGGAGTCAACTGGTACACATGATTGATGAATTCACTTACATTATATGAAAAATTCGGTGATAAATGGTTATTACATCATTATAATAACATTTTTATGTTTTAATTATTCTTTTGTTGTAATATTATATTTTATATAAAATCATTCATGGTTATGATGGAAAAATGACCATAAAAGGACAGAATAAAGAGTGACACCTTTTTATTGGAAAAAATCATATTTCTTATACCATAGAACATTTTAAAAAGAATTTAGGTGAGACAGGATCCAATGGAAAATAGGTAAGATTATAGGGAAGGTATTATGGTAGATAACAGTCATTCAAAATTTATCCAGATGTTTGAGGAATACAAGAGAGGAGGTTTAATTTTATAACATAGGTGGATGAAAATATTATATAAACACCAAATATTTATATATATATATTTTAATTACTGATGTAAAATATCTGAAAAGTCATATTGATTCAATTTGATATTGGATAATGTAGATATGATTCTCCAAAAAAATTAAAATATTAGTTGGCTGTTGAACCTTATCACTTAGGATGACCACATAACTAACCCATTTAATTATAATTGTGGGGACACATTATTAACCCTATAAGGGTGATGATAGTAATTTTACTACTTAAAAGTGGAAAAAAAGGAATAATTATGATTTCAACAATTAATTTTCATTAAATTGATATATTATATGATTATAATGTTTTAATAATTATCATGAGAATTATACATTAACTTTCATTTACATTCATCTTTATTACTATGAAATTTAATTTTACAATAATGAAATAATGAAATAACTATAAATTGTATCTAAAGTTTTTTACAAACACTTAGTTTTCATAATAATCAATATGATTAATGGAATATCATAAATTACATAGCATTTTTTACAATAACGTTTTTAAATAATGTACATTATATTTCTATTGTTGGAACATTCATTAAATGGATTATGTAAAAAATTATAGATAATTATATAATCACTAAATGTCTAAAATTAATTTTTTTTGTAAATTATACTATTCATAATCAAATATATAAAAAATATTAATTCCTATATAATTTTAATATTCAATTATACCATAAATTAATAATATGAAAAAGTGAATGACCTTTCGGAAATACACATTTCCTAGTATAAAATGATCATAATAATATAAAAAATATGGGCACAAAATGACGTTATTTTGTATTTATAATGATTTCTATAGCATTAGAAACATAGAATAAAATATATTATTTTCTTTGAGTATTATTTAATCCCTCTACCATTGTTATAACCTCAATTTCCAAATTTTTTTCATTACCACATTGATAAACTTGTTTCAAAGATAATGGTATTAATGATTAAAAATAAAATATAACAAATTAGATATTTTTTATATTAAAAAATATATGGATACTATTTTTATAAATTAATTTTTAAATTTGGAGCAAATTATTTTAATACATGATATTGAAAAATAATCAAAAATAATATCTAGAAAAAAAATTATTTTTAGAATAAAATACATTTTATAAAAAAAATGTTAAATACTCCTTTAAGTTAAATTAGGTCAATTATTTTCAATGTAAAGAATCATATGTCACATTAATTTTAATTCAATATATAATGGGACATCTAAATTAATGAAATTATAAAAATAATAACATATTTTTTTTAAAATAAAATTATATATATTGTGACAATAAATTCATACTATTTAGATAAATACCAATAAACAAATTTTCATATTTTTATCACGTGATGATTTCAAAAACGGTCATATGTTATCAAATATATGTTAAAAATTTTTGGAATAATTTTCATTCTATCCATATAAATTTAAAAAAATATATTTTTTGACGAAATTTTTTTATATTCAAAAATGAATTCATAAAAATTTAATATATATTAACATCTACTAAATAATTTTTAATTTTCCTTAATTTTTATTAAAATACATTACAACTATTTATTAACTATATCTATTTTGATAACATCTACTTCAAGCAAATAAATAAATTTTCCAAAATATATATCATTTCTTTATATATAATATATTGTAATTTTTTTTCATTCCAATCAATTAATTAGTGAATTTTACTTGTCTAATACTTATCTAAATATATTTATGTCAAAATATTGTTTGAATAATTAATTACCTCAATTCAATGACCTTGATATTCAATGAAAATATTTAACTAATAAATGTTAACAATTACATCATAGATTTTTCTATGACTATAATTTCAAGTATTATAAAAAATATAATATATTTTTTAAAAATCCCATAATTGTATTAATATTACCTAGAAAACCATTAAGATAAATTATTCCTTTATAAATTTATTTTCACTCTCTAAATAAATTTATAATTACATTATAATAATAATATATTTAAATTTAATTGGGAACATTAACATACAAGTTAGGATGATTAAACATATTATTTCACAAATAATATGACCATTATATGACTCTTATAATATGAATTTTTTTCAAATGTGTAACTTGATTGTTATTTATCACATTCTGTATGTGTCTTGAATGACTTGGGAATGTTTTTTACATTCAAATAGATATTTCATGAAATTATAGTTTGATATTTTCAATCAACTACATATATTTAATTTAATTCAATGTTTTTAGATAAATATTTTTATCTATATGATATATTTCACCATGAAATAAATACGAAAAATGTTTTTTTCTTTCCAAGATAATTATATTAAAATAAAAAAATGTCAACTAATCCAAAAGGAATATTTGTTCTTTATCATATTTCAATACATTAATCAATGACATCTTCTCACAAGTTATGATATTATCCAGCATGAATAAAAAACATATTATGATATTTTACATTAATATCCAAAGTCTCAATAATAAAACCAAATGTTATTATTATGTCATTCATAATTAACTAACCCTAAAAAAATTAACAAATTGCACTCCAATATCAATACCTTGATATCAGAACAATTTTATCGCATTGTCTATGGAGTTCAATTAAATATTTATATATAAACCATATTAATACCTAATAATTTCATATTCCAAAAATTTATATTTCCATTCCAAAAAATCACAAGAAATATTAACATATTTTCCAAAACTAGAACGACTAACCAAAATATTATATATGATTCATAATGATTACTCAGACAATATTCATAAAATTAAACACAATTTCAGGATAAAAATATATCCATTTATCATAATTTATAATGTTCTTAATATAGTGATCTTATTTGGAAAATAAGAAAAATCAATTAGTTGACAAACCAATTTTTAATATAAGGGATATCTAAATGTATCATCATCTGTTCCAAAAAAAAACCTGTTGACTCCCAATTAGTCAAAATTATCTCAACTTTAAATATCATATTAACCCATTATGATACCAATATCATTCAATATATATATATATATATATATTTATTCTTCATCAATTAATTATTCATAAAAAGAGAATTAAAACATAAGTGATACTTATACCACAATTATTGATTAAATTTTAATAAATTTCTCAAAATGTAATCTAATGTCATAAAAAAATTAAAATAATTTAAATTACATGAAATTTATAATCATCCATAAAAGTATAACAAAAATAATTAAATAACACTATATGAAAACTACAAGAATTTTATATCATAATAATTGAATTATTCATCATCCTTCCAAAAGAATTGATAATGCTTCTTAATATTACTTAGTAATATTTTATTTTATATAAAAATAAAAATTAATCAATTTATGTAATTAAATAATCCAAATCATGATTCCAATATTATACATTAGAGTAGATGATAAAATAAATATTTCATGCTATATTATATATGAATTTAATTTTTCCCCTATAAAAAGATATTCCCCTAAAACCCTATATTTTTATGATATTATCACATCCCTTCATGAGAATTTGGTTTTTATTATTCTGATACACTATACCTATTTTTACCACCTGTGAGTCATCTTACTATTAAATTTAAAAATTTCAAAAGTTGTTATTTAGAGATTCATGATACAAAATAAGTTTAATATTTATACATTTATTGTTTTTATAGAAAATACATTCATGAAGCAATAATTGAATATAAATATAATGGATAATAAAATCAACAATTAAAATATTACTAAACATATATCAAGATAAATGATTTGAAATTTGACAAATTTTTTCAGTTAATAACCTATATGATTTTGTTTCTAATATAGAAAAATATTATAATTCCCTTCACAACTATTCTTATCTATTATCCTATTGGCTCCCACCAATTTTAAAAATAATACCAATTAACCTGATTATATCATATAAAATAATGATAAACAATATTATAATTTAGGGGGGACTATTCTATACCTAACCATGTAATCCTATATTCATAACACTATTTTTATCCAAAAAATAACCCAATTCTACAGAACATATTATATTTTAATTTTATTGATTAAAATTTCTTCATGATCAAATAATATCTAAACCCTAATGATATATAATATCTTCTTTGATATAAACAATAATTATGAATAACATAAAAACATATAATTACAATATTTATAACAAAGGTTTAATTTAATTATTTTCATTGATTTTTCCAATTTCATATTTAATATAAATATTTATGAATCATGATATAAAAACACTAGAAGAAAATATTGGGACTTCCACAAAAATTTTATCTTTTTAATAACAAATAATTTTTTTAAATTATATTTTACATAAAAAGAGTTTATCTATTTAAAAATGTACCCCCATAGTAAAAGGAGAGGCCTTTTTATGCTTCAAATAATGATTATTCTATTTTAAAAACATATTAATATTGGTTTCATTAATATAATTCATATTTCAGGATTTATAATTATTTAAAACCAATTAATAATTTGGAGAACATGAAACCCATATTAATGCTTTTATTTTCTCATAAATAAAATTGTTTTAAAAACAATCGTTTACATTACTATGATATAAACAACAGTTCAATATTATTATTTAAATGGTTTTTGAAAAACATAATAATAAAACCAATATACATATGGGTTTCATTAAAAAACAAGTCAATATTACCTTATATACAATAAAAACCACATAAAAATTTACTAAAATTATATTTTAATGAGAAAACCATTTCAATATTTTATAAAGAAAAAATATATACATAAAAAAATAAAAAAATTTAATATTAAATATAGACAAATATAAAAATATAAATAATAAAATGTATTATATTAATTTATTTCCAAATTAAATAATTCTTAATGTCACATATCATTTTAGTACCATCAAATCATCATTCTTGAATATCAAAAATAAATACGTATTTGATTCAAATAATAACCAAACTATATTGAAGCATAATAATATAATATTCATTTGGGGGGTATTGTAGACCGCAAAAATTAAATAATTGGTAGAATACATTATTCAAATGATATGTGTTGGTAATATATAGAATATATACTGAACATACATATCCATTTAAGAAAATCGGCATAAAATATGCAAATATCATTCTCATTAAATAAATAAGTAAAATAATTAAAATCCATAAAAATAATAAGGTTGGATATGTTCATTTTATATCATCCCTAGTGAAGTAAAAATATTCCTTAATATTTTTAAAAAAATAAATAATGTAACTATTACAGAGGCATTAAGAATTATATTTCAGAATATAAAGAATTATTTTTCCATTTGAAATAATATTTTAACAAAAAATTTAAAAAATAATTGGAAGAATATATTATATTAAAATTATTGTTATTTTTAGAATATAATTAAAAATTAAAAAAAAATAATGTTTTGGGGATGTATGATCATACTGTAATAATTAAATAGATGTATATTTTTTCTTATAACTCTAAATAACCAAAAAATGAAATATTTAAAAAAATATTTATAAAAATGTGTTCATAATTTTAATATTAATTAAAAATAAAATTAAATATCCAATAAATATAAAATTATACAATTCATTAATAAATTTAAAAAATATATTCATGGATGGAATATATTGTACAATGTTATGAAAATGTTTATTTCAGAAAAAAACAGACCACTTTAGTAAAATTTGAATTAAAATAATTTTTTTATATGGAAAATGATAATCAATCATAATAATGTTTAATTTCAATTATTTAGTCATATAACATATTCAAATTGAAATTTATGCATCATATAAGAGAATTGATTTGGTGATGGTGGCGTATATCTCAATGAATGGAAACTAAAACAATAAATCCATTACATTATTTCCGAATCAACACATATGTTGTATAGATTATTTATAATAAAAAAATTATATACATGATAATGATATTTTTTTCATTTTATTTTTTTATAAACAAATAACAGTTCATTTCATTACTATTTCATATATAGTTACTAAATCAATTCATCTAATATTTGATGTTTTGAGGACATTTGTATCATCCTCAAAAATTAACTATTAGTAGGTTGTCCATGGTAAATGAATTTATGGGTCAATAATATACATAAAATTTGTTAGGATATAATAATCATTATTATTTATTAAATGAAATTTTATATTTATCCAATAATTTTGGATATGAAAAACAAATTTAATCTCTTTTTGATGGTCATAGTCCATATTTGTATAAAATATAATTGAACATTTTTTTATGGAAGAAATAGAAACATGGGACGTGATATATTGACATTCTTTAACTAATGAAAAATTAAATATATTATACAAATTATATATATATATCATAGTAACATTCAATGGTATAAAATTCCAATTAAAGAAACTCATTTTATTATGGATTGTGTATTCCACAAATTATCAAATGTGATTATTTCAGTAAATGAGATAATAAATTGTTTTGATAAGATCATTTTAACATTTTAGAAGATGGATTGTAATTATATATTATTTCATAATTTTAATACTCTACCTTAGTAGTTTATTTTTATATATTTATTTAACATTGAAAACATTTGAATTATATAATTGGATTCATAGTATCCCAATTCCTTGAATTAGAAGAAATAGTCTATGGGATGTGGAGTTTTCATAACCTATGTTTTCTTTATAATATTTTTGGGATTTTAATTTTACTATAATTATTCATAATCTCAAATAAATTCCCTCACATAATAAGAAAACATTTTTTCCCCTAATGTAGTTTCCATGATACTTTATCATGATATATAACATGTGGGGTATTGGATTTCTTTTCCTACGTGAGTATTATTAAATGATCCAATATATTTAATCAAAAATTCCTAAATAAATTTTCAATTCTAATGAGACCCCTAATAATCGTAAATTCACATATCAATCATTAAGAAACTTATGGTATTTTTCTCATATCTATTCAAGAATCAAATTGACAAGACCTTTTAAGGATTCCAAATATTACCATGTATAATGTGTTAAAACTTATTCTAAAAATGGTTGAGATATTTTTTGGAATTGAATACAGGAATTTTTATTCTTTATTCGTAATCCCCAATAGATTTAACTACCTTTTAAATTTTACAGTGTAATTGTTTATAAATTTAATTATATATAGTGTAGGGAAAATAATAATTGAATAATATAATCTTAAATATATCACATACGTTGAATTAAAGGTACATTAATGTAATTATAATCCTGATTAGATTCCATTACTTATAAAATTTCTTATTTAGGTCATATTTAACATGATATTTATTCCTTGATTTGTTCATTTTTTGAAAGTGAGTATCATCTAAATTAATTAATAAATTACTATATAATCAGGGGATTAGATGATTAAAATTGATTCAGAGTTTATTATCATATAATGTAAACAACCATAACATTCACCTTTATAGAGGAATGAGGCTGTTTTATTTATTCTTATTAAAAATCATATATTCAGAAACACATATTTTTAGAAATTGATTCTCTTGATTCCTTATGTAATAATATAAATATTTCATTAATGAAATTATAAAAATTCCAATTACATATTTAATATCCAATATTCCTCAGTTATACAAAAACATTTAATCTAAATTATTCTGTTTGATGAGGAAACATGATTCCATAAGTATATATGAAGTAAAATTATTTTACTTATATTAAATATCATATATACTATAACATTTCAATATATAGGTTTTAATAGAGGACATATGTTGTCTATTTCCTATTATTTTTTTCCAACATAATATTACATTCAAATAATACATATTGATATTAATGAACATGTAAATAAAATAAATGATATCGCATGATTATTTCACTGGGAGTTATTCAGAAACACCTACCACTCATGTGTGTGGTGGAGATCATGTTAGTTCATAACCAACCCAATTGAAGGTAATTTATCAAAATTAAATCTATGTATGAACACCAATCATATTAACTATTAATATTTAGATGTCATTTTTTAGAGATTCTAGAATCTCTTAGCATAATTTCTTATTTCGCTTATAGATAGATTTTTCCTTATTGTTTTATATATTGTTCTCTAAATCAAAATCAATATAATCTAGTATACCTAGTTATTATAAAAATTGTAAAACCCATTATTTTTAATTGATTTTATTTCATGAATTTTAATTCAATTTTCTATATTTAAAAGTCCATATTAATTTATAAACATCTTGTTTTTTTGAAAAATAATAACACATACCATTAACATAAAATAAAATACAACAACAATAATTTAATCAAAATAATTTGATAAAAGTTTTCTTTGATATCCTAGAAATGAAAATTTTAACTTATGTACATAATGAGTATTGGCTGATCAATAAATCATGTAATAGAATAATCAACGAATAACATGGGGATAAACTGGTTATGTGAGAAAGGAGCGATATTGTGATAATATTAGCTAATAACAATCATACATACACACACGGTTCCATGGAATTAACAAAATCCCCAAATAAATAGAATTATAAGATTTTTTTCATCAGTAAAAAACCATAAATAATAATAATAATCCATGGATAACCCATATTATAATATAAAATACTGTTGGTATCCTATCCACATAAGCATTATGTATTGATTTTATGATATGAAATCATTATCCAATATATTTGACAAGTATCTCGGTACACTTCTTATTTGTCTAAATTTTTGTATGTTAGGTCTTCCAAAAAAACATAAGAATTTATTACATCATTTCAATATAATTATTTTGGATTATTGGATAAAAAATGGATTTCCCCAATCACTGATGGATTATTACCTCAATGTTAATATGATTGAATGAAAATAGGGATGAGTTTTAAAATCATAATGGAATTACATAGAGAATAAATATATAATTTCAAAGGAATAATGTGATTACATAGAAGGCCATGTATAGAATAAAGGACTGTTATAATATATACATAATTTATTATGAATGATTTTATTAATAAATTGATGTATATAGACATAATAAAAATTGTCAATGGTGAATTAAAATTATTATTAAATATGATCATCATTAATAGAAATGAGGAATGAAAGAATTATTTACTGATATAAGATGTTCTTAAATAAATTAGATGATATCCTCATAACTACTAAAGCATTATAGTGGGGATATGATGAATAAAAATGAGGGGAATAATGTGATTTAAATATTTAGAGTGAAGGTTAATGGGGAAATGTTTTTTTACTTATTATAAAATATTGGGACTGCATATTAGATTCCATGTTTATGAATTAAGAATATTGTATAAAAAACTAAAATCACAATGGCCTCACGTGGATTTTCATTCAGTATATTCAATAAAGGGGTGGAATAAAATTTTTTATTGGTTTGAAAACCAAATGTGAACAAATTATACCAATCATCTTGGGAATGATATTTATGTAAATATAGATTTGTTTTTAAAATTCTAAAATATCCTTTAGTATTTTGAGTGTGTTTTAAAGGTCTTACAAAATAATATGAAAAAATTAAATATTATAATATTAAAAGTATCATTATTTTTAGTTGATTATTCCATTTATAGATTAATTATATCAATTTCATTTATTATGATGACATGCTACAACAAATATATTAATAACACTATTAATTATTATATGAAAATAATATTATCACAGAAAATTAAAAAAATGTCACAATTGGATAGAAATTATAAAAATGATACTTCATTAACTAACATTTTATCTAAATATTATAATTTTTACTTTTAGAAAAAAACATGTACTATAAAATGAATGATTTATCAGGATAATCAACTCACATCCCATTAAACAAACTACATTGAAATATTACATTTTTTATAATATTAATTAAACTAAAAAATTTTAATATATATTTTTCAAAATAGATACTGATTAAAACTAATTAATTTAAAACAATATTCTATTTTAATAAAATTCCATTTTTCAAAAAAAAATTGAATTTGCATTTTGTATTTTTATATAAATCAATTATTCATTATTTAATCAAATAATAATGATAATGGGATTTTAACAAACAAAATATTATTTTCAAAAATATAATTACACCATTATAACACAATATTAAATATATAAATAGTCACTTATTACACAAATTGTGTCCCTGTGGGTACATTGTGAATTTGAGGTACTTTATTGGTGGTAGGATAGTTAATATTTATCATGTTATGATTTATGCAAACATAAAAATTTCTCATATGTCTTCCCATTCATGCCTCAGTTGATGAATCCATCTATAGGCATGGTAAAAACTGATCCCCATCAACACTATCTCTCCCACAATTAATAATAACTTATATTTATAATACATGAATCAATTTTTTGAGTACATAGTTTTTCAATTATATATCAATTATTTCTCCAAATTACCACTAATAATTTATAATATAAATAAAATCCTTATTATGGTTATATTACCAATTGAAATAGTTTCCAATGGTCATAATGTATATCATATTTGAGAAAAAACCTCTAATTTTGGTCATTCATCTAATACTACAATTTTAATCATGGATGGATATTATTGATTTTAAAACATTCATATTATGTTATTAATGTTCTTGTTTGTACCAAAAGTCATGTCTCATGAGGTATGAATATTTTCATGACCATTCCTTTGTAAATATGGACTCAAAATTTCACATAAATACATGTTAACCATCCTAGAGGGATCATTTCATGAATACATATATAAGGACATACCACCATTATGATCAGGATAGTAATTGATGGAACCTTAGCTATTCTGAGGGATCTCGACTCCTCTACAGACTCACATGTTTTTTGTGGCCCACTCCATGATGGTCGACTCGATGATCTTCTTTATAGTTTGAAAAACTCGTTATGAGTATGATGAATTATGATAGATCCCTTCCTCTCTATAATGAAACTATTATATATGGCCCTCTCTACAATCACTCCACTGATGGACCCCTCTACAAGTTCAACTAAGTACAACTCCACCCCTTTGGCTCCACAGAGTCACATCATTTTTCCAGTGCTCATATTTTCTCTGTGGAATTCTTTGAGACCACCACCAGCCTTTGTTTCTTATACATAGAGGGATCCACTAATTTCTTACAATGGTGAATCCTCCCTTTAAAAATACAAGATCATATTTCGAAGGCCCTTCGCAAATGAATCAAATGAATAGGCAATTTTACATGGATTCTACAAATTGTACCACCTCATTTTCATCATGACCTCCACCTATGGTGGGGATTCCCTTTGTGAAGGCATATGACCATTGAAAATAAGGGACCCCCTTTGGGGTTCTCAGGTCTTCGGGAAGCACTCTCCAAATTAAGAGTCCTTTGCTAAGGAAAATCTCTACTCCCTTTAAAACTTCCTATCACGAAGACCCTTCCCTTCATGATGACATATTCCTTCATGAAGGACATCCTGTTAATGACTCACCAAAGATTCATGACATCCCTCATATTCATAAATACTCTACACTTCATGAAACCCCTATTTTTCTAGTTCTCCATATATGTAAAACCATCCCTCATGCATCCCTCTATGCTTGTATGATGTGATCTATAGGTCATGTGAGTGGTGCTTCATATTGTGTTTCCCCATCTTGTTCTTAATTTAATAAGAACTATAATTGATATTGCTTCCTTAGATATCCCCTCTAACTTGGACCCCTTAATGAATCACTCCACAACTCTAATACACAGAATCTATGGTTCCTTCCATTCAACAAGGGCCAATGTGTTCCAGTTACCTATGTATTATGGGTGAGTTGGGAACCCTAATTGTTTGTTCTGTAGGATGTTAAACGTCCATGAAATCCCATTCCCTCAATGCAGGATGTTATATTTTTCTCACAACAGAGGTGACATTCCTAGAGAGAATCATTTATAGGATGGGTACCAGATCCATATAAATTTTACTCTCCTTATGTGCAATGTCTCCACAAGTTCCATAGGAAGCCCTTGACTAATAATGGTACATCATAATAAGGCGCTAAATGTATGGATTTCATATCCATATAGTATATCCGGACCCCTACATGTGCTCCCCACTCAGAGTAATCTCCCCCTTTTTCCTATTCGAGATTCTAGCTAGGTGTAAGCCTCACACCATCCCTCACAGATGCACCTTTTAAGACATGATTTTAAATTATATTATTTCCACTTGTTTCTCAAATTGAGCCTGAAGCACTTGGTATTATAGTGTGAATCGACCATGACATCCTCTTTGGGACTCCATAACCTGTAAGCCACATGCCCCTCTTGACAAAACTATGTGAACATTGTTCATTTACCCCTTTTACGAGCAAGGTACATATGAACCGTCATTGAGGCTCAAGCCCATCACATGTCGGTCCCAACCACATAATGTCAGTTCACCCTCTTCCATCATGATGTTAAATTTTATCCCCCCTTTCATCCCACATGAATATAAATTGTATGAATTAAAACTACCTGGTTTTTGATCCCTATATCCTAAACACTTTACCTAGGAAGCCTCTCTGAGATTCATCCCCAACACTGTAAAACATTAGAGTCCCCTTTTGGGACCCATATCTGTGGTTCTTCCCTTAGTGGTGTCAAACATGTTCCCATATTCCTAACCATATATAATCCCCACATTCAATCCATAATCCTACATCAAAAATATTACCTCTTTCGAAGGAATTCTAACCACGCATAAGCCTCAATATGCTCTCAGGTTGGTGGGATTTGTGTACACCTTGATTTTATGCCTTGTTCCTGATCTATATGGACCTTGATCTTTTCCATTTTTTAGAAAGGCACATAAGAATCCTCATTTTTGTACAATTCCATATCTCGTGTCCTATCCAGGTCCATCCCATGCAGTTTTGTGCCGTGGGAAGAACATGTCTTAACCTATTGGTTTCATTTCCCTCAAGTCCCCATCCACGCACCCTTTCTCACAAGCCGTGTCCCCATGCGACTGATCGCCCCATCCCGAAGTACAAGGAATTTGATTTCGTTCCATGAATATTTTTTGGAAGCCACTTTGAAGTTCAATCCGCATACCTCTACCTTCACATTGGTTTATGGTTCCATCCCCATTAATTACACCCTTTTACACTATATACATATCCACATTGATTTTTACCTAGGTTTCTACATCCCCGTGAAATAATGACATCTACATGGTCCATTAACTATTCTTAAACCCCAACATGATTACAGATTGATTTTAATTTTTTGAAACCTAATTCCATGTCTCAAAAATTTGAACTACATGTTTTTTGTTCCATGTATCCTAAATATTGTATGTAGAAATCCTTACTGTTGTTCAATCCCATCCAATGGTAAACCATAGTATCCCCTTTGTGTGGACCTATTTTCCTATCAATTTCTCCATTTGTGGTGTCTAGTCATTGTACATCACTATCCATTTCAGTGGTGTGGAAGTCAGTCACTATCTTTTTTTCATAGGTTCCAGGATCAATCATACCCTGCTCCAAATTCTCTATAAGAGGGGAAACTATGAATCATGGATTAATCCATTTGACCTTAATATTCAATTTTATGAATGGATAGAGTAGGACCTTTTTTTGGAAAAAATTACATGAATACCCAATTATGTGGCTTGATTTCTAGAACAGAGTTTAGGGTTATCACACTAGACACCTCTTATAATTCATTTATATGTGGAAAATTGATCCACCTACATCTATTAGTCCCTTCCTCACAACACTAATTCTCGATGTACTATATCAATGATCGATGGGGAATTATACAAGGTGATTCTTCTCCATTAGGTTCTTACGAAGTCTTCTTTTTATATGCTGACTACTATGGGATAAAGGAAAATAAGATTCAATCTAATGATATTGACCAAACTAACATTGTGGTTGACCAATGGAAAGACAATGATGATGCCTATATTATCCCAATTTTCCAATTGTAGGTAGTTTAACTCGAATTGGGGTACTTTTTGTATTCATTGGGATGATCGGAAAGCTCATTCCCCAGTGTAAGGAATGGAAAAAAGACTACTTAATACTCATACATGAATCTTGATCGAGTGATCCCAGAGACCATTACCCTAGTAAGGTATCAGGATGATAACCCCATGGATGTAGTAATACATCATAATTTCTTGTTCCATTGGCTTGGTTGAAGATTCTCAAGTCAATGATTCACTACAGCTATGATATTATAAGTCATGTACCATTAGGTTGAAGTCGTAATAGAATTGGATCGACAACTTTCTTCACTGTGGATTCAACAGAATAGAGGTCACCCAATAAAGAGTGACTCACACATGCCAATACCAGTATCCCATCAGAGTTAGTCAATTCAGAAGAAATTACATCCTACCAATGATCCTCCCCCGTAGACTATGACAAGAATTTTGAGGATGCTACGCCTGCATCATGTGAATGAATATCTACTATGGTCAAAGAGTTTGTATAGGTGAAACATGGAATTGAGGAAGATCCGAAACTGACACTGATCAGGGCATCAATGCATGTAGAAGAGAAATTATGATTTATAGTTTCACTAAAGTAGAATTGGGTTGTATTTTTCAAGAGATAAGACAATATACGAAGACTTGATAATCAGTTAGTCATCCACTACCTTGGTCTCCCAATCAACCATCAATGGCTAAAACAATATCCCAGGAATATGAACGCCTCTCATGGTTCCATGATCGAGGACAAAATTGATAAAATCATTAAAGAAAAATTCATAAATGAATACCAGTACACAAAATAGCTACCCAACGTCATTTCCATTTATATGAAGTACAATAAGATCATAGTCTGCATCAAATTTTGAGATATCAATATCCACTGTCTGAAGCATGTCTTTCCACTTCATACGACAATGCTATTGATAGACACTATAGCAGGGTTCCAATATCAATCATTACAAGATTGGAATTCTAGATATAATAAAATACAAATATATCCTAAGGAAAAATAATCCCCTCCCTTCATAGAACCACAATGTACTTTAAATTACTAAGTAATGCCTTTATGTATGTATAAAGCATGTTCCACATATTAGCATGAGATGAACCCCATGTTTACACCCATCCTATGGAAATTCATGTATGCTACCTGGAATATTTGGTTGTCAAATCCCACAATCATTAGTACCATATAGGATATCATCATATTTTTTAATGTCTTTATCTGTTCCCACTAATTGAAGATGAAACCCATGATGTGTGCATTCAGGTTTACTAATGAAAATTATATTAGGATCATTATTAGATATATAGGTATCAGTATAATCAAAAGATGATCAAATTAATCAATCATATTTCTTCTGTGAGTAACAGTTGGTAGATTCTAAGCATTATAGGCCACTCACCCATCGATATGCTGATTTATTGAAAATTTAGACGACAAGTGTAGTTCATTCTACTAGATCATTGAAAAAGGTAACAAGTACTAGTGGGATGATGTTTGTTAGGACACCTTTTAGGATTCCATGTAGTACATTCTACACCATTCGGTTTTGATGCAACTCTTCTCAAGAAAGTCTTCGGTCCATTATGTAACCACGCAGAAATGGTCCCTCAGTTCCCATCTCACTCAGATGAATAATGATGAACGTAGAATAGCTTTTATTATCTCATCCACTTGCTCCTTGATACAGAGACTAGATATTCCACTATCGAGAAGAGCTCTCATGCACTTGTATTCCTAGGGAATATGTTGTGACATTACATGAAGCACAATGACATATAGCTACTAATTCACGTGGACCATCTATGTACATTATAAACCTCCATAGGTTGACATGTCAACTAGCTCGATGGGATGTAATCCATCACCACTACAATATCTAGTTCATTTTACAATAACATGTTAAAGTTATTGAACTATATGGATTATTTTCCACCCATATAGGCCTCACATATTAATCTATGGATCATGACATCCCATATGAATCAATCTTCTCAGTGCTTTAGACTATACCGTATTGGAATATTCTATTTGATGGTTCTTCTCAATGCCCTACTAGTAGAAGACTCAGGGATTCGAAACATAATAGAGTATGTCTAGGTATCATATTCATCACTCTGTCATAGGTAATACTATAATATCCATTCTTGTTTTCAAAAGGTTTTACCAATAATGATGAAAAGTATTAGTCTTTCATCAATGGTTTCATGTAGGCCATCATGACTGATTTACCCCATTTTCATGTGAAATGGGACCATGAGCTAGTCATCAAGAAGATCAATGATAACATTGTTATCCAAGAAGACAGAGCATGTAACCCTATTAGAGAACACTCCCCAACTAATTATCATTTTCCCTTCTCTACCAAATATCATACATGTTCCCCTGTCACTGAACTGCCAAGCCGACACCTTTTCCAACCTTGCTGCATCTCTATTATAGCCTTACAAGGAAAACGTCATTATCTATGTGGAGCACTGAAGATTTATCTCTCCTTTAACATCGAACCATGATTATATCTCATAGATAATAAATCTTATATCCATTGCATCCAAACCAGGACCTCCATTTCCCCATGCCCTAGTGGATGAGACCCCTGATTAGTTGACTCCCTTTGCCGTGTACCTCCAAAAATTTACTCTCTTTTAAGATCATATAGAACATGATCATATTCATCAACATGTAGTAATGTTTACCATTCATAATGGAGCATCCCTCATGTAGATCCTCTATAGAAATGTGTTATACATGGTAATCATTTGTTTCATCCACAAAAGTGAGGTTCCCTAGTTTATGTATTATGTTCACACTGGTTCCAGCATTGAAAATCGTGTAGGGTTGAAACTCTCACATTGGAACTGAATGTTGGGATAATTTTGTCCCACCATGGTCTCTGACTATATAAATTTATCCATGAGGTGCCACATATTATTGATCAATGCCAATTTTTTGGATCAACATCTTGATCCTCTCCATACTACTATGTACTCTATTCGTATTGCATTCTAAGGAATTGATGTTGTGAAACCATATCCACCAGTGATTTCTCACCAGCAGAGGTTCATCCTAATAGTTACAAATTTCATTTCCTAGGGGATATTTTGTATTCTAATCAAGGAGGTCTCGGGTGAGTATATTAATTATTTCATGGGATCTTATATCACCAACTAAATTGGACTCTCTCGTACCATCCTCACGGATAACATCACATACTTCTAATCCTCTATGATGATGAAATTGTATAATATGTACAAAATCATTCATTATCTTACCAATCACTATCACATTCCATAAAATGGGTAAATTGATGCATTAAACAAAAAATAATATAATATTGTGCAGTTGATTGATGGTCATAATAAGAATTGTTTTCAGAAAAAGTTCACCAACGCTCTCTAGGCCTATCAGAAAATGACTTGTAATTCCACCTAGTTGACTCCAAAATACATGGGGTAAGAAACATAGGCTGTCATGAACCTAAATATTCATTTACCATTACCCTATAAATCAATATTTGATCAGTAAACATCAGATATGGTAGCATAATTCCATTTGAATGAACTAGAATCCCTCGATTATAATAGGCTTTGGGCCATACATAATATGAAGAGGCTTCAGAACATGATATCCAGGGAAATATATAAGAAAGTTCCCTTTCATTCAATCATACAAGGTGTCATGGTTTTGGCCTGGAGAACACCAATGATCCTTATCTTGAATCCACCAATGTTGGAGCCCAAATTGGAGGGACCATATGTTATTCATGATGATTTAGCCAACAGTGAAGACTATCTGGTCAATATGGATGGTGAGTGAATTAAGCTTCTCACCTTTGTCAAATTACCCAATCAACAATTTTCAGGTGGGGTTCATTCATCATTCCCGACGATACAATTCAATCGGTCTAGGCTTTATGACCATACAATATTATAACCCTCATTCCGCATTATGATAAACTACCTGAGATAAACATAACTCATGGTCCAAGATCATTGAACTTAATCTATGATTTCCATTATCCTTACCGAAAGATGTTATTTTTCATTTCATTTTGTGAACTAAATGTGTCTTGATTTCCATCCATATGGATACATATGGGTGACTATATATTTTTCCTTTTGGTCATGTCCTAGTTTTTTGAAACCTCCTATCTCACTTTGACTCTTGACATATGTTTTCTCAGGAATATGTGGTGTGGTGTAGACATACATCCCCATTTATGTTGGGTTTGGAATAACCATGCCACATTATGCTCACGAGATTTATCAATTTCATGTCTTTACCACATGATGTTTAACTGTTAGACACATAAGAACTATGATCATTCTGATTCCCATTCAAATGGGATATATAGTGATGCCCCAACATTTTGTCAACGGGACCATCCCAATTTTCCCTCATCATTACCACATGTAGTGAAAATTAATGGAATTTCAATAACTACATGTGTCTTGATTCATATTCTTATGGGATATGTAGGAATGCCAAGACATTTAATCTTCATGTATATCCCCATGTATCACAGATTCTTCCATCCTTCTAGCATCTTAGCCTATTTATCTCAGGAGAACATGGAATAATGTAGACTTTTTTTCTCATTTACATTGGAATTATATCTTCCATGTCACTTGTCCCCCTTAGTGGTTCTCCCATATTCCTCCTTACAACATTACATTAAGCCAAATGAAATCATGATAACTTTTTATTTCTTGATTCCTACACTCACAAGATACGTTGGAATGCCCGAAAACTTAGTTGTCTGGTCCATCCAATCAAATCTCACAATCTATTTGGTTTTCCACTTCTGGGATTTTTTTATTGAGGGTATCATGTCGTACGATGGTTATTTATTTACTCATTCATGTAGGGGTTTCAATAGTCTTACTATGTGTCCTTCCCTCTAGAGCATCCATTTTTCTTTGAATCCCTACAGCATAGAGTGAGACAATAAGTCATTTTATAGACTACATGTGGAATGATTCCTACACATATAAGATATATAGAAATTTAGGGGCACCATATCTATCATCCAGCCCCAGGCCCCTCGACCTTTCTCGACCCCAAGCCTTGAGGTTCCCCCTTGGCATTTTATACAATGTGGTGTAGAGACTTCCTAACCTCATTTACACCGGGAATGCGTTATCATGACATGCACATTCCATTTAAAAAATCCTTCATCCAAAAAATTCCAAACCATATGATTTTATGTTATTTTTATTCATCACATATATCATTAATATACTTCGTCTTTGACACATGATGTTAATTTTCCTTGGTCTATCTTGTCATACAACCTTAAAATGAGACGTTATCATCATGTATGCACAACAAAAAATGGCACCACATTTTGGTGTCTCACATTAGAGGTCCTCATGTTTGGCACTAGTCATCTGCAATGGTATTTTTCAAGGCCACCATATGGATTGATACTTGCATCAACACCCATATTATTATTCATAGGTTTTTTTCTCCAATAAAAACACACCAATTCCAAAGTACAACCACAATCCATAAAATAACTCTTCATTCAGTGCATGGTCATTACCTACATGAAAATCCATGTAAAACATATGTTTGGATTGACTCCATCCCTTGCAAGATATATATGAATCATGGGCACTTGTCCTCAGGTCCAACGCTAAGTGCATAGATCTTTTTTCCCCTATAACATGAGATCCCCATTTAGGATTGTGAATAATGTGTTTTTGACATTTCCTATCCTCATTCACTTGATGGTTTACATATCATTCCATGCACATTACCTTTAGAATTTCATTCTCTCCAACATCCTTACCGCATGACATTAAACAACACAACAAATTGAGAAGTATGCATAGCATGATTCCCATCTTCATGGGATATGTAGGAACTCACAGACATTTCCACATCCGGTATATCCCTATGCTTCTAAAATCATCTATTCTTCCATCCCCTTGGTCCCAATCACATCAAGACATTGTGGTGCAGCATGTGGCCACCATATCAATCATTCTTGTCGGTTTTTCAATAACCATAATGTGTTACCTCTATTGAGATACCTCTATACCTTTCTATCCTCACTGCATGAAGTTAAAATTCATGACATCTTAAGAACAATGTATTGATTAAATCCCACTCCAATGAGATACATAAGAATTCCAAGAATTGTTTTTCTTTGTATCCTTCCCTAGGTATAACAAATTCTACTTCCTTTCCAGCCCCTTGGCCCGACATCTGTTTCATGAAAATGGTGTGGTGTAGAATTCTTTGGTCCTCATTTACATTAGGTTTATAATATCCAACCCACGTACTTACCTTCAGGGATATATCTTCCATCATGTTCTTCTTTACAACATGACATTGAATAAAGAGTCTCTTTAGAACAATGTATGCATTCATTCACATCCTCATGTCATATGTAGAAATGCCTATAAATTTTATCTCCAGGTCCAGAACCATGTATATAAAACCATTTTCGCCTTTCCTCCTCTCATCTCCACGTGTTGTCATCTTCTAACTAAACCTATCGTCCCCTCTCATGCCTTGTCAACACACTCAGATGCACTATGGTATCAGGCATAGAGTGAGAGATTCTATATGGACAAGGTTTTGTTCCATTCCTATGCTTCATGTGTCCCTTCATTTTAGGAATCCATTATCCTTCACATTTGAAGGGACCGTAGAATGGTATGAATGATCATACACAAGGGTTGATTATTAATTCGGTACAACATATATGTGGATTTTGAATGGCATTTGGGACATGTTCTACATTTTTAATATAGTTCGCGGCCGACCCGTTGGTGTCCAGTCACAATTCAGGTAACATTATATTGATACTATGCTTCATATATTGTCAACAATTATCATCTGACATTATTCTATCCTTAGGAATCCCTAAATATTGGTCTCGTGATTCACAACTATCTCCACTTCATCATGTTTACGTGGAACTTTGACACCCTCGATGCAATCCATCCACATACCTATGTGTGTTTTGAGGACGAATCAACATCATGGGGTCATCCTTAACTCAATACCATTTCCCATATATTGTATGTTCAATACATTGTGAACATATTATCTTCCCTTGATTCCTACACCGAGTATAGATCAAATGGGAGTAGGGATTTGGATAATGTTTATGCCCTCTTATAAGAATCTCACACGCGTAAGGTCCAAGCTCTATGAACATAAACTATGATATCTTATATCATTATCATGCAATAGTATAATAAATATTCCTAATCTAGACTATTTAATAAATAATTTCCACGCTATAATATGACTTCACTCAAGAATACATTTCCACTTTTTGATATTGGTTTCCTACTTTTGCACCTTCAAAAACTACATGTGGCCTAATTCTCATCCTTAAAGGATACCCAATGAAACCCATACCTCCTGTTTGTGGTCCAACTCCATAACCATGGAAAATCTTTTTATACATTGGACTGATTTTCTTCTTAAGTATGTGGTGTGTTGTGGAATTTTTTTGTCATTAATGTCATGTTTTCATTATCCACACCGTATAACGCCCATAAAAATATATATATGTCATTTTTATATATTTCATGATAATAAAATGTACATGCATGTTCTATGCACATGAAATTAAATAAGGTGGCTTAGACTCTGAGCTATATGACCTTAAACAATAATTATTACAGTCCGGAATCTATCAACCTTAAACTATGTAACAACTAAAATTTTTCTCACAAAAGAGGATATCACCCCTCTTGGTATCAGATGAAATCCATACTACCCTCGAGAAATAAGTGTGTCTTTATTCCCATAATTATTCTATAGGTATTGTGGTCAGACATCTCATCATTGGTCCATATGCAACCTCCTTTGCTTTTCTGGTCCTATTGGTTTGTGTTGTATATGGTATAGTGGGGAATGCTTTCTTCCCTCTATCCCATCTGTTTTTAATAGCCACGCCATGTGATTCATTTTAAATTATTCTTCCTTGCACATAACACTTCTGTTCAATTGGATCTCCATCATTTTTATAATCCAAATTGAACCCAAATGGAATGGATGTTTGGCCATAGTGCTCACCTACCATCCCAGGCCAACGCCCCATAATATTTTGAATGACAATTAGATAAAAGTCTTGTGTATTGAATATGGTCAGTGGTCAATCCTCAGTTGTTTATTTCTATCCCATGCTAGCACAAAATTGATACATAGTTTTTGAATATGGTTAATAATTATCCTTCATCATTAGGCCACTCCCATTATATCATGATTATATGATGTTTTGATTAATATTTTTAGTCCCATTTCCGTTTTCTGGTTCATCAAAACCACATGGTGTTATAACCCTGTGAATTCATGCACAACGAGTAGGAATGTGGAAATCTCTGGCATCTTACCCCACCCAACATTTACATCCCTCTATTTGACCCTATCATTAAGAAGTGAAGGTCAAACATCACTACATTAATCATACACCAATCATGGATCATATTGGATCTTGGGTTTTAGTCATGTAATACCCATATACAAGGATTTGTTACCATAAAGAAAAAACACTATTTCATTAAAAAGGGGTTTCAATTTAGTTTGACATGAAATTAATCTATTAGTTAGGTCAAAGAAGCATGACCTTAAATTATGTACAACATCTTATTCATGTGACATTAAACTATTTTTCAGATCTTCCTCGCCATACGATAGAGAATAACATATCTATCATCTTTAATTTCTTGATGTAAAACTAGAAGGAATTAATGGATATTTCTATAGAAGGCCTTTTTTGTATTAGGTTTGATCATTACAAGGACCTTTATGATCACCCAATGTACTTTTATTATAATTGAATAATTTCAAGAATTCTTCACATTATTTTAATATCAAATAATTCCATCTCCATGCTTTGTGTTTAGTCATTGGGATCCTTATTGTCATGAACCGAATCTGGTCACTACCAAAACTGGCACCCGACCAGATCCGTGGAATGTCCCAAATGGCGTTTCCAATCCCCATGAGATGGCACAAGTTCCTGGGTATCAAAAACTGAAAATTGTGAATGATTTACCTGAGTTTGTATACTTACAACAACAAATGATTCCAAGAAATCAAATCTGGATTTTTCAAACCAAAACATCATTTACTAAAATTCAGAACTGAATTACACAATTTTAAAAAATGTATGAAGACCATTAAAAATGTAAAAACTCATGAAATGGCAGCCCAAGAACCTCGACATGGAAAGAGGAACCACCCTCATGTCATCTCCACGACACTGCATCACGATGGACAGCTAAAACCTTCGAACTAAAGGCATAAGACCTGAACCCAATCCTGTGACACAGAATAAGAATGTCTACTTACACCCAAAGGTGTATGTAGGGTGTGAGAGAAAGCCCATTAGTATAACACCACTAAGATATTCCATGTGATAAACATTTCATGACAAAAATTATTGCAAGTTTTGTAAATAAGAAATGCTTGTTACAATTTTCTAAAGGATGCAATAATAAATGAAAATAGTTTTCATGTGGGATAATTTTAAAAGACCAACAATTTTAAAATAAATAACAAAGCTAATGAATTTTCTATCCAACAAAACTGTATATTGACGGTAAGTACAAAGGGTCTAATGAGCACAAGTAATAGGAAATAACCCCTAGACACTAGCTAGCTGTGGGTCCCAGGTACCTCGTATCTCAGTGAGAGTAACCACAAAAAATGCTCATTCTCGTGCACGAGCCACTAGTAGGGATCATACCCATAACATAGTGGTCCCCAATCATCATCATCATAGTTTAGTTAGAGTTGTAAGCATCAATATTTCTAAGTGAAATTGAGGTCAAACCCCATGGATCCACTAGCATACTAGTACACGTCTACCCACCTAGATACCCGGGTTTTCCCTTTGTGCTCAAACAAGTTCAACAATCCATGAAATATAGTTTTCACATGATTATATCACTTCCACCTAAAAAATTAACCAAACATCCCCATGTACATCACACAAGTCACAAATTCTACTTTTCATTCAAATGAAATTTGAAATCAAACTGACACCAAAATTGCCTACAACACTTTTCACATTTCTTTAACACATCAAAAAATCCATTAAACAATTTTATAAAACCATTAAAAGTTATTCAACTCACAAAACATCCCACACACATGTCACATAATACCTTTCTCTCATTCACAATTCATTTTATTAATAAACTCACACGAAACATCCCACACTCGTGTTTCGCACACAAAACACAATTTAGTAAAACATTTCGGCAATTTATAAAACATTCTAAAAAGTTTTCACATCTAAAATCGCCACTTTACCATTCAAAAACCCACATTAGGTTAACAAACTCACCCAAACAGTAAATATACACCTTTTTACAAATTTGTTTAACCAAATAAAACATTTGAAATTTTTATAAAATAAACCCAAGAGGTATAACCATTGTTTGCACACTAAACCCATTTCAAAACCCTCATTCAAGACTAAAATCATACCAATACCATTCTAAAACAGAATTTTAAGCCCTAAAAGTATTATTAAACAACCCCCCAAGTATTATAAAAATACATCAAATAATACCACAAAGATACACATGAAAAACTCATGTCTTTATAAATCACCTTCAAGAAGTATGACAAGGTTTTACACATTAAACTCATTCGAAAACTACTTTTCAAGGACCACATGACAATAAGGAATTAAAAAACCAGAATTGGAAGCCCCTTTCAAGGCTAATAAATCACTTTAATATGTTATAAACTAAACCCAAACATTGCCCCTAGAATCACACATGAAAAGTACCCAATTTCAAGCTAAAATGCTACTAAAAATTAAATGTTTAACCAAATACATCAAAAACAGTTTTCAAACCATAAAAAATAGATTATAATCATGCTAAATTAATAAAAAAAGAAAGATAACTTATCATAAAATGGTTACACATGGAATCACCTACCCTTTTGAGTCGAAACCCTCAAAACGTTGTGCGAAAGCTTAAGCGCACCACCGCTACACCACAAGAAATATAAATCCAGACAGAAACCACAAATATTGACCCAAAAGACACAAAATATGACCTTCGGATCGAACCCTAGCATCTGGATATTAGTAAATTCAAGAAAGTGGAAATGAAACTAAAAGAGGATGGAAATAACCAAGAAGGAATTCCCATACTTGAAACATCATGAGGAAATCGGCCACAATCCACCAATATTTGAATCTTGAAGTACCCAAAACTGGTATGGAGAAATGAAGGATTTATATTAGGTCATTTGGGGACCAAAATGGGGGAAGAAGGACGAAAATTAAATGACTTATGAAAGAATCAACTTACCTTCTCAAATCTGGACTATTTGATGAACCCGAAGAAATTCGTCACTAAATGGAGATTCCTAAGAGCTCCAAAGTGGTTTCAAAGGTACTGGGGGATAGGATGGGTGTAATGGGATCGTTGGAGACTTGGAATCACCTAAAAATATCTGATATTGAATAAGGTATTAAATATATAAATTTAATTTTTAAAACTGGATATGGGCATCCGGGCAGGCCCAATCCCTTAAATAAAAATAAAACTAAACATTGGTTATGGATTTCTAAAAGCTCCAAATTTTCATTTTGGTGTTAATATATCAGGGGAGGACATTTACGAGTTGGAATTAGTGTCAAATATTAAAAAATGAAAATGTTATAAAAGAATCAAAATTTATTTTTAAATCTGGAATTGGGCTCACAGTTTGGCCCAATTCATTAAAACTCACCAATTCTATAAAAAACCATTTTGAAACCCCCAAAACAAAGAATTAATGGAAATTAAAATAAAAATACATTTAAAATTAGATATGTATATAAAAATTCTCCCCACCATGATAACTTTCCGCCTCGTAAAGTCACAACAAGGCCAAAGCAACATCCAAACCCAACTGAGAAACTAAGAGGTACTCCCTTGCTAGGTTTCTCCTCCAATGGCCAAAACAAC
This sequence comes from Viscum album, assembly GCA_963277665.1. Lineage (NCBI taxonomy): Eukaryota > Viridiplantae > Streptophyta > Magnoliopsida > Santalales > Viscaceae > Viscum > Viscum album. The sequence goes on along the minus strand of OY728151.1, from coordinate 493,035,649 downwards.
TCCAGTGATCAATGAAGGATGGAATACTCTCACAAACCAAACATAAACCAATTTACTAAAACAATCAATAACATTAAGGTTTTATCCCAGATGAAAACTCCTCAAACACAATCTGAACATTACTCAATCAATTTACCGAAATAAACAACAACATCGAACAAGGTTACATGTACCCTACTATAACTAAACCATTGGGAACTCTCTAATATCAATGTTTACCCAAGGTTTATATAGGTAGTTAGATATCCCAGAATGATAATACCTACTTCAGAGACAAGTCCATGGAAAAATATGAGTTACTAGTATGAAGAGACATAAATGGGCTCCCCACCATAAGAGACAACTTAAATTTTTTCTCGAGATAGAATCAAGACACTAATAGGGGGAGGCCCAAACAGAGTCCATAGTACAAGGGGTATACATCCGTTAGAAATTTACAAAATAATATGCATGATTCCCACGGTTGGTCTTCCCACCACAAGAACCAACCATCTTAATCGACCGGCATGGCCTGACATGAAAAGACCCCAAAATCAAGGTGTTGGGACGGTTGCACGGTTAGTATGAACAGTTTGGTAAACTGTGCGATAACTATGTGAATTCTTATATTTTCAAGGTTATTTTTTGTTAATGGATAGAGGTAACCATGTGAAAACTGTGTGCTCAAATTTTTTAGACAAATTTCCAACCATTCTCCAAAGACTCAAAGGAAACCAAAGGGGGAGGGAATAACATTGTGTGATGACATGGGTACATGACCCTCCAACCATTTCCACTGAATGGGAAAAACAGAATAAATATGATGAAACCATAGGATTAAACTCTTCATATCTTTCATACTTAGTATAATACTTTGTAAAAGGGTTTAAAAGACACTAGGGTTTCCCCTAACTACACGCCAACTTCTCTCAGGGACCTATGACTGGAGCTCAAAATATTGAAGCATCATCAGCCTCACAGTTAGGCTATGGAAACCCCTATATGGAACTTCATCTTTCGATGCCACAAAAAACTACACTGCATACCCTGATGGGTTCATCAAGACATAACACACTCCATAACTCACTCTACCAATACCAGAAATTTCACTGAAACAAGGGATCAGAAGATGCACACACATCGCACCATGTTTCATTGGGTGAGAAACAATAGAAGGGAAGGACACGTATAAAAACCTTCCTCTAAGATATAAGATTTTACGTTCTTCCCAAGGTAGACATACTCCCAACATAACCGAGAACCTATGAGGATTGTGTGAGCTTCAACTTTATAGTCAAAAGAGCACACAACATCACAATGTGTCACTAAACATGACCCTTGCGATTGATAGAAAAAATACATGGAACATGACTATATTCATGTCCTTAAACAACAGACAAGTCCAAAACGTGGACACAATATCCTATCAGGACCGAAATCTCAAAATTGTTGGTTTAATAATAACTCTTGCTTCAAAGAATCTATGATGAACCCAAAGGCCCTCTTAGACACCATTATGACACTCATCCACAATAAAAACCCAAAAAAAACTTCCACCTTCGATGAATCATGACACTTAAGAAACTAAGGTTTCTTTCAACCTTCCACAAGCCCTTTACCACTAAAAGAGGATCCATAAATCAACTAAATGAATGGGTGTAGACTCAATCAACAATGATCGATAAAATATTCCTTATATAGATCAACTAGAGGATTTTCCAATGGCAAAACAATATGGGTTGCACTTTAGTAGTGAATTAACCCTTAATGGGGGCGTACCTTATCCAATGAGAGAAACCGAGGACCCAACCAAGCTGGTAAATTGGTCAAAACATTCCACAAACCAGATCAAAACACATGAAGGGATCCACCGTAAAGGCATCCCAAGACATTTTTCAAAAGAGACCACTAACCGTCCCTACAACACAGATTACTGACCAAACACGAACCCAAAACACAGTTCAAATAGAAGGGGTTCTTGGACTCAAAACATCCCACAACATCAACATTTTTAAAAACCCATAATACAAACCATACCAAACTTTTAATCAAGACATAATGTTTTTCTTTAAAACTAATTCTTTGAAAACAAACGGTTTAGAAGTAATCTTATCAACCAATGGTACCCCATGGGCCTCACACATGCATGTTTTTGTGCCACACCGGGCACCCTGCTCATATCCATCCTGGAACTCATCCAGTCATGCCATCATCCATCCATCATCCCATATAACTCCATGCATATTGTCACTCACGGAAATACCAAAGGTTTAAACAATGATTCTTTCCACTTTTCAAAACCAAAACGGTCAACCAACACATCCTTTTTCTCAAAACTGCTAACCAAGAGATCCAAATCCTAATTCAAATATTACTAAAATTTTCATAAATACACAACCATTTTATCAAGAACTAAATTTCATGTCATTCACATCAATTTCATAACATCTCATCCCAACTAAACACCCTATGATAGTTGTGAAAACTCTATGGGAAACACATTTTCAAAACAAACTTCAGTATAGTTTCTCCTTTCAAAAGAGGTGTACGCACACCATTTTCCATTTCAAAATAATTCTGAACATTCAGTTCAACTATTTCATTAATCAAACCATTCCATATTTATTTGAAAATAATTTCAATACAAATTTACACTTCTTAAAACCAAGTCACTATAAAACCAACATTCCAAGATTTCAAAACTAAAGAACACAAGACAATGTGAGAGGAAACTAGTTTCAGTGGGTGACTTGGACATATGGTTGGCAGCTGTATTCCAATCACTTCACTATCATAGAGAGTGTTCTTGGGAATATCTCCAGCTCCACATGGTTTTCCAAGCCCTACAAGCTTACTAAGACCATTAACCCAACTCTCTTTTCATTTCCCCTAATCATCATTAAACCAAGAAACCCAAATGACTCTGGATGGTCCCGACTTCCTCTGGAGACTTGATTCCCGTCATGAGATATGTTGATCAACCACACTACTCATAATAGAAATTCCAAGTCCCAATATTCCTAACTCCAGACTATCTCGAATGTTTCCCAAATAACATAACCCAAAGAGAGAGAACATCCTTTGATAAAATTTTATCAAGAACCAAATATGGTCGCCACCAAAACCGGCACCCTACCCGACCCGTGGCAAGTCCCAAAGGGCGTTCCTGATCCCCATGGGCTGGAATATGTGCATGGGTATCAAAAACTAAAAATTGGGAACAATTTACCATAGTTTGCATACTTACAACAACAAATGAATCCATGAAATCAAATCTGGATTTTTCAAACCAAAACATCATTTACTAAAATTCAGAATAGAATTACACAATTTTAAACAATGTATGAAGATCATAAAAAAGGTATGGACTCATGAAATGAAAGTCCAAGAACCTATACATTAAAATTAGAACCACCCTCAAGCCATCTCCATGACATTGCATCACGATGGACCACTAAAACCCTGAACTAAAGGCATAAAACCTGAACCCAAACCTGTGACACAAAATAAGAAAGTCTACTTACCCCCAATGGTGTAAGTAGGGTGTGAGAGAAATCCCAGTAGGATACCGCCTCTAAGAGATTCCATGTGATAAACATTTCATGACAAAAATCATTGCAATTTTTGTAAATAAGAAATGCTTGTTACTATTTTCTAAAGGATGGAATAATAAATGAAAATAGTTTTCATGTGGGATAATTTTAAAGGGCCAACAATTTTAAAATAAATAACAAATCTACAGAATTTTCCATCCAACAATACCGTATACTGACAGTAAGTACAAAGGATCTAGTGAGCACAAGTAATAGGAAAAAACCCCTAGGAACTAGCTAGTTGTGGGTACCAGGTACCTCATATCTCAGTAAGAGTAACCACAAAAAAATGTTCGTTCTTTTACATGAGCCACTAGTAGGGATCATACCCATAACCTAGTGGTCCCCAATCATCATAATCATAGATTAGTTAGATTTTTAAGTGTCAATCTTGCTATTTGAAACTATGGCCAAACCCCATAGATCCACTAGCATACTAGTACACGTCCACCCACCTTGATACCCGGGTTTTCCCATTGTGCTCAAACAAGTTCAACAATCCGAGAAATATAGTTTTCAATGAAAATTTCACTTACACAACAGAAATTAACCAAAAATCCCTATGTACATCACACAAGTCACAAATTCCACTTTTCATTCAAATGAATTTTGAAATCAAACTCACACCAAAATTGCCAACACCACTTTTCACATTTCATTAACACTTCCAAAAATCCTTTAAAAAAATTTAAAAAACCATTACAAGATATTCAAATCACATAGCAGCCCACACACATGTCACATAATACCTTTCTCAGCTTCACAATTCATTTTATCAATAAAATCACACGAAACATCCCACACTGATGTTTCGCACACAAAACACAATTTAGTAAAACATTTCAGAAATTTATAAAACATTCTAAAAATGTTTGACATCTCAAATCACCACATTACCATTCAAAACCCAAAATTAGGTGAACACACTCATCAAAACAGTACATATACACATTTTCAACATTTGTTTAACCAAATAAAACATTAGCAATTTTTATAAAACATACCCAAGAGGTATAACCATTGTTTTCACACTAAACCCATTTCAAAACCCTCATTCAAGGCCAAAATAATACCAATACCAATCCAAAACAGAATTTTCAGCCCGAAAAAAATTATTAAACCACCCCAAAGTGTTATGAAAATACATGAAATAATAACACAAAGATACAAATGAAAAACACACGTTTTCATAAATCACCTTCAAGAAGTACGACACAGTTTTTCTCATTAAACTCATTCAAAAACCATTTTTCAAGGCCCACATTCCAATAAGGAATTAACAAAACAGAATTGGAATCCCCTTTCAAGACTAATAAATCACTTTCATATGTAATAAACTAAACCCAAACATTACCCCTAGTGTCACACATGAAAAGTACCCAATTTCAAGTTAAAATGCTACTAAAAAGTAAATGTTTTGCCAAATCGATGAAAAACAGTTTTCACACCATAAAAAATAGATTATAATCATGCTATATTAACAAACCATGAAATATAACTCATCATAAAATGGTTACACATGGAATCACCTACCCTTTTGAGTCGAAACCCTCAAAACTTGGTGTGAAAGATTAAGTGCACCACCGCTGCAGCACAAGAAATATAAATCCAGACCTAAACGACAAATATTGACCCAAAGACACCAAATAATACCTTAGGATCGAACCCCAGCTTCTGGATATTAGGAACTTCATGATTGTGGAAATAAAACTAAAAGAGGATGGAATGAACCAAGAAGGAATTCCCTTACTTGAAACATCATGAACAAATCGGCCCCAATCCACCAATATTTAAATCATGAAGTACCCAAAACTAGTATGGTGGATCGAAGGATTTAAATTAGGTCATTTTGGGACTGAAATGGGGGAAAAATAGTAAAATTAAAAGACATAAGAAAGAATCAACTTACCTTCTCAATTCTGAATGATTTGATGAGCCCTAAGAAATTCATCCCTAAATCGTGATTCCAAAGAGCTCCAAAGTGGTGGAAAAGATTCTGGGGCCGCTGATGGGTGTAATGGGATCGTGGGAGACTTAGAATCACCAAAAAATACATAATATTTAATATGTTATTAATTAAATAAAATTATGTTTTAAAATCGGATATGGGCTTCTGGGCAGGCCTAATCCTTTAAATAAAAACCACACTAAACATAGGATTTGTATTTCTAAAATCTACAAATTTTACTTTTGGTGTTAATATATCAGGGGAGGACATTTAGGAGTTTGAATGAGTGAAAAATATTAAAAAATGAAAAAGTTATAAAAGAAACAAAATTTATTTTTAAATCTGGAATTGGGCTCACAGTTTGGGCCAATTCATGAAAAATCACATATTCTACATAAAACCTTTTTGAAACCCTCAAAACAAAAGAATTAATGGAAATTAAAATAAAAATTCATTTAAAATAAGCTATGTATACAAAAATTATCCCCACCATGAAAACATTTCACCCGGAAAGTCACAACAAGGCCAAAGCAACATCCAAACCCAACTGAGAAACCAAGAGGTAATCCCTTTCTATGTTTCTCCCTCAAAGGCCAAAACACCTCCAATGATCATTGAAGGAAGGAATACTCTCACAAACCAAACATAAACCAATTTAATAAAAAATAAATAACATTAAGGTTTTATCCCAGAAGAAAACTCCTCAATCAAAATCTGAACATTACTCAATCAATTTACCGAAATAAACAACAACATCGAACAAGGTTACATGTACCCTACTATAACTCAACCATTGGGAACTCTCTAATATCAATGTTTACCCATGGATGATATAGGTAGTTAGATATCCCGGAATGATAATACCTACTTTAGAGACAAGACCATGGAAAAATATGAGTTACTCGTATGAAGAGACACAAATGGGCTCCCCACCATAAGAGACAACTTAAATTTTTTCTCGAGACAGAATCAAGACACTAATAGGGGGAGGCCCAAACAGACTCCATAGTACAAGGGGTATACATCCATTAGAAATTTACAAAATAATATGAATGATTCCCATGGTGGGTCTTCCCACCACAAGAACCAACCATCTTAACTGACTGGCGTGGCCTGACAAGAAAAGACCCCAAAATCAAGGTGTTGGGACGGTCGCACGGTTAGTCTGCACAGTTTGGTAAACTGTGTGATCACTATGTGGATCCTTATATTTTCATGTTTATTTTATTGTTAATGGATAGAGATAACCATGTGAAAACTGTGTTCTCAACCTTTTTAGACAAATTTCTAACCATTCTCCAAAGACTCAAAGGAAACCAAAGGTGGAGGGAATAACATTGTGTGATGACATGGGTACAAGACCCTCCACCTATTTCCACCAAATGGGAAAAACAGAATAAATATGATGACACCATAGGTTTAAACTCTTCCTATCTTTCATATAGAGTATAGAAGTTTGTACAAGGGTTTAAACGACACTGGGGTTTCCCCTAACTATGCGCCAACTTCTCTCAGGGACCTATTGCTGGAGCTCAAAATATTGAAGCAACATCAGCCTCGCAGTTAGGCTAAGGAAACCCCTATATTTGACTTCTTCTTTTGATGCCACAAAAAACTACATTGCATACCCTGATGTGTTCATCAAGACATAACACACTCCATTACTCACTCTACCAAAACCATACATTTCACTAAAACAAGGGATCAGAAGATGCACACACATCACACCATGTTTCTTTGGGTGAGAAACAATAGAAGGGAAGGAAACGTATAAAAACATTCCTCTAAGATAGAGTATGTTACGTTCTTCCCAAGGTAGACATACTCCCAACATAACAGAGAACCTATGAGGATTGTGTGAGCTTAAACTTTATAGTCAAAAGAGCACACAACATCACAATGAGTCACCGAACAGGACCCTTGCGATTGATAGAAACAATACATGGAACATGACCATATTCATGTCCTTAAACAACAAACAAGTCCAAAAAGTGGACACAATATCCTATCAGAACAAAAATCTCAAAATTGGTGGTTTAATAATAACTCTTGCTTCAAAGAAACTACGAAGAACCCAGAGGCCCTCTTAGACACCATTATGACACTCATCCATAGTAAAAACCCAAAAACACTTCCACCTTCGATGAATCATGAAACTTAAGAAACTAAGGTTTATTTCAACCTTCCACAAGCACTTTACCACTAAAAGGGGATCCACAAATCAATGAAATGAATGGGTGTAGAATCAATCAACAATGATCGATAAAATATTCCTTATATTGTTCAGCTGGAGGATTTTCCAATGGCGAAACAATTTGGGTTGCACTTTAGTTGTGAATTAACCCTTAATGGGGGCGTACCTTATCCAATGAGAGAACCTGAGGACCCAAACAAGCTGGTCTATTGGTCAAAACATGCCATAAACAAGATCAAAACACATGAAGGGATCCACCGTGAAGTCATCCCAAGACATTTTTCAGAAGAGACCACTGAACGTCCCTACAACACAGCTTACCAACCAGAAACAAATCCACAACACAGTTCAAATATAAGGGGTTCTTGGACTCAAAACATCGCACAATATCAAAATTTTCAAAATCCCATAATACAAACCATACCTAACTATTCATCAAGACATAATGTTTTTCTTTAAATCCAATTCTATGAAAACTATTGGTTTATAAGTAAGCTTATCCACCAATGGTACCCCATGGGCCTCACACATGCATGTTTTGGTGCCACACCGGGCACCCTGCTCATATCCATCCTGGAACTCATCCAGTCATGCCATCAACCATCCATCATCCCATATAACCCCATGCATATTGTCACTCACGGAAATACCAATGGTTTAAACAATGATTCTTTCCACTTTTCAAAACCAAAACGGTCAACCAACACACCTTTTTTCTCAAAACTGCTAACCAGGCGATCACAATCCCAATTCAAATATTACTAAAATTTTCATAAATACACAACCATTTTATCAAGAACTAAATTTCATGTCATTCACATCAATTTCATAACAACTCATCCCAACTAAACACCCTATGATAGTTTTGAAAACTCTATGGGAAACACATTTTCAAAACCAACTTCAGTATAGTTTCTCCTTTCGAAATAGGTGTACGCACACCATTTTCCATTTCAAAATAATTCTGAATATTCAGTTCTACTATTTCATTAATCAAACCATTCCATATTTATTTGAAAATAATTTCACAACAAATTTACACTTCTTAAAACCAAGTCACTATAAAACCAAAGTTCCAAGATTTCAAAACTAAAGAACACAAGACAATGCGAGGGGAAACTAGTTTCAGTGGGTGACTTGGACATGTGGTTGGCAGCCATATTCCAATCACTTCACTGTCACAGAGAGTGTTCTTGGGAATATCTCCAGCTCCACATTGTTTTCCAAGCCCTGTGAGATTACTGAGACCATTAACCCAACTCTCTTTTCATTTCCCCTAATCATCATTAAACCAAGAAAACCAAAGGACCCTGGATGGTCCCAACTTCCCCTGGAGACTTGAATCCCGTGATGACTTGTGTTGATCGACTACACTAATCATAACAGAAATTCCAAGTCCCAAAATTCCTAACTCCAGACTATCTCGACTGTTTCCCAAATAACACGACCCAAAGAGAGCGAACATCCTTTGATAACATTTTATCAAGAACCAAATACGGTCGCCACCAAAACCGGCACCCTACCCGACCCGTGGCAAGTCCGGAAGGGAATTCGGGATCCCCATGGGCTGGAAAATGTGCATGGGTATTAATGTAACAACCCAGGATTTCAGAGTGTGTTATTTCTTAAAAATAATTCAATAACTTGAACTACACGCAACACCGAGTTCAATCACACCATTAAAAGAGGTCATGAATAGTATTAACTACATTTTAAACTTTATATAATCCTTATAATTTTAGAATCCATATTATGAGTTTCTTAGTCATAATGTAAGAACAAATTCATTTTCAGTATTGCACTTTTATCAACTTTTGATAGTGAAACCTTTTTAAATACAATATTTTAAACTTTTTGACTAAATGGAGACATAAAAAAATTTAAAATGAAACATCCCAAGCTTCCATGGTACGCTTTCCTTTGAATAAAACAGTAGCGTGTGTTGTACGCAACGTCGAGTTTTAACACACACCACAACCGATCAAACTAGCCGTTATGAATAGTAATATCTAAATTTTGAAATTATATATATTTTATATATTGAAAATGGACTTCATTTTTGGATTCGGAATATCAAATTTATCCTAAGGTGAAATTTTGGCACATTTCGGATAACTTTCATATTTTGATGAATAGTGAAAATTACTAAATTTTAATTAAAAACAACTTTTTTAATCAAAATAATTAATAGTGATAAATTATGAATTTGAGTGGTTTTAAAGTATATTTAGAATATATTTTTACCATTTAATATAATTTTGGTCATTGGACATAATTTTACAATTAAACAGAACATAAACGAGTGTCAATCTTTTGATAGTTATTATCTCTTAAAAACACGCTTTTTGTTTTGACAGCGGGAATTAATTTTAAATAAATTTCTACCACTTCTGTGTTTTGAATTTAGGAAAATGGATTCCATATTTGGAATCAGGATGTTTAAATTGTGTAAATAGGTAACTTTTATTTTTAGACATTTTGAATAATTACTGCGGTAAATATTTTATTTACCATGGTTAAGGGTAAATCCGGTAAATAAGGGTTAAAAAATAATATTATAATAATACTAAATTACCCTAAAACGTGTCTTAACCCTATTGGTTGATACATGGTCGACCATGGGAATCTTTGGGTCGATTTTGGGACCCCATGGATCCACTTGTAAGTGATAATGACACTTTATTTTAATTAAGTTAAAATGAATACAAAAATGACAGAAGCATATATCTTTTAGAAAACAATTGTTACATAGGGTTATATATGTTTGATTTTAGATTATAAATATTCATTAGAAATATAAAAAGATTTCCTACATAATGATATTTTATTTATAATTTTTAGACATTAAATATTTTATTTTATTTATGACACAATGATGATGCAGTAATTACTATAATAGTGAAAAAATTAAAATAATTGATATTATAAATACCCAAATAAATATAATATGAAACTTTTAATGAATTAAACTAATTTTCTAGGATAATATGATATATTGGGATTGATTTAATTGACTTTTTTCGAAGTAATCAATCTGTTACGAGTTTCACAAAAATCAACTATTGAATAGTGTCAAAATTGACATAAAAGAGTTCTTAAAACAAATATTATATTATTAATTGATATTAAATTCCTAAAAATCTAAGGTTCGGCCAAGAGACTTATATCATGATAGTTTCATCATTAATGTACCACTTGGGGGTCTATTGGATGTATATAGTATGTTTATTAACCATATTATATAAAAATACAAAGAGACATTGTAAAAGTGAAACTAATTAACTTAGAGTTAATACTTAAAGATAAGGTTAATATAAGTAACCAAACCTGTCTAAATTCTATTGGTTGAGTGGTTTTCAACCTTTCCCCACCTTAACCTTTGAATAATAAGCTTTGGAGTCATTAGAAACCGAATATGAATTTATTATAAATTAATATTTCTAGATTTTCCAAAGGTGCCCCTCACCCCTCTTATAAAAGGACACTCCTCCTTCTCATTTCTTCACACCTTCAAAGCCTTTTGGTTCGGCCAAACTCTGCCCAAATACTCTCCCAACATCCCTCACTACAACCTAGAGGCCTTAGTTTGATCAGAAAGCCAACCTAAGGAGCCCTTTTGATCAAATAAAAAGGAAGAACCCGAAGAAGAGGTAATGATTTCACCACCCTTCTCCAAGTTCATTTCTTCTTCCACTTCTTCTTACTTTGTTCTTACCATTCTAAAATAATAAACTCCAGTATCTCACATATACTGTGATGTTATTATAAATATGGTACTACCATATTCAGTATTCTATCCACCCTTTGAATAACATGTCACCATACGTGCGTACGTACGGACTACCGTCTCCACGTCGTGGTGTAATTGTTATTCAATATAATATTATTTGGATGGGTATAATAATGATGTGTAACTCATGTAAATAATAAATATAACATGTTAATGATTCTGTATATATGATATACCATCCATTTATATATTATTTTAATATCAAAAGAATGATATTGTCGCTCGTGCGTACGTACGGACTACCGTCTCCACGAACGCGATGAGATTCATTCTACATCGTATCCATTCAAGTATAATTATCATTTAATGATTTAAAAATGATGTTTAAGGACTTGATATAATTCTGGATATGAATAAGATACAACAAACATGACTTATGTAACAAAACATATAAAAGAAAATCAGTAAGTTAACACCCGAAACGGCGATAATACTAAGATATTATTATCAAATAAATATTAAAAGATCATATATGATATCATATTAATGTATATGATTCTTGTATAATTTAATAACAATTATTTCACCATTATAAAGGAGGTTAACCTACCCCAACCAAGGAAAAGTACAAGTTAAGGGTTTACTTTACAACCTCTTCATTATCCAAGGTTGTTTATACGTAATAATCTACTGGGATCTCATTGTCATCCACATCCCTGTTTCTTAAAAATGCATTTCAAAACATTTTTACTATTTACTAGAATATTATTTAAAGTCATTTATACCCTTTTTTGACTTTTATAAGTGGTATATAAAGGAATCTTTCGGTCGTTTTCAAAACAAGGTCCTTTTTAACCTTTTCGACAGAATTAAGGTAAGAATGTTTTTTAACTTATACGGCGGGTGCGGCTATTTTCCGCCGTTATAAAATCTTCAAAGCTTCCCTTACAAGCTTATAAGAATATTTTCAAAGAAAATGTTTTATTTTATATGGATCTTAAATTATTTCAAAATAAAAGGAGATATTTCTTTAAAAATAATTTTGATTTCATCTATGTCAACATCCTTTGATGGATTTTAAGATTATTTGAAGTTGATTTATTATGATACAAAACTACTATATTGTATTGAAGGTTTTGTGATATGTTTGACTGTGGATGTGCTATTTTTATACCATTCATAGTTTATGGTGAAAGTATTGACATTTCATATGCTAGTTTTAATATGAATCTTTATGTTATGTTTAAACCTTTTCATATGGGAATGCATTGGACTTATTATGTGACGGGTGGAGCCCGCTATAGCTCCTCGATGCATCGGTAGGTCTCATGAGACAAACTAGTGTCTTGGCACAAGGCCTTGACAAAATCTTATTTGTAGTCTTGGCACGAGGCCTTGGCTATGTGGTTATGATAGTCTGGCATTATGCATTCCAACATTATGAAAGTGGTTATTGATTTTTGCATGTGATTATTCGATTAGTAGAATATCCATGTGAATAAGTAAATGGCATTATTTCATTTTATTTATGCCATACCATGTTGAAAGTTCATATTTAAAAGGCTTTTGTTTTAGTTATACATTGCCTTAAATGTTTATTCTTATTTATGAAAGTTTTCCGCTATATTGTTATCCTTACTGGGCATTTGAGCTCACCCCTTTTCTATGTTTTATTTTTCCCAGGATGTGAAGAAGTAAGTTATGAATGACCTGCAGGGATTTTATGAGGGGTTAATAGTGTGGATTGTGGAAACATTATGTTGTTGTATTAGTTTTTCATTTTAGGATGTAATGTAAAACTTATGAATATATCTAGTGTTTCCAAGGCTACTAAACCAATCGGTCTTTCGAGATTTGATCTTTCTTGTGATCATGCCAATGTTATGTAATAATGCACCGACTCTGGGTAACTGGGGTCGGGGCGTTACAGTTGGTATCAGAGGAAGTTTAGTACAAACCATGGAAGCTAGATTTAGATAAACTCTGATTAGAGCACGTAGACCTAAGATGAACTTTGAGGATTAGTATAGAAGAACTTCCTAGAATTTTGGTATTGTAGAGATTTTGTGAGTTTTCCGAGCAATACATCCCTATCTGGATACGAGCAGGTAGAGGCGGCTCTGCACAGATGTACCTAGGGGTAAAACCCGAAAACACCGCTTTGAGCTAGACTCGAACGGGAACTGGTGCACGACAACGGGCCTTGCTGCACTCTTGGTTACGACACTCCCGGGGGATATGCTTAGGATAACTCTCATTTTCTTTACAAATCATTATGAAGGGTTTATGAGTATATAATTCCTCAAAGAAAACATTTTTATGATTATAGATTATATCCATAAATAGTTCAATTTATGTTAAGTGTTTTATAAGTATGGGATTATGTATTTTGATTCATAAACTGATCTAGTTTATGCCATTGTTTAGAAATGGCGCCAAGTAGAAGGAATGAGAACTCCAGAAATGCACATGATCCAAAGAGAAGGAAGGATCATAACTTTCATGGTTTTAAGCTAGAATTGATAAGAGAAATAATCTCCCATGTATTATCATCATATGAAGAAATAATATCATGTGTTGATAGGATAAGTAAAGAGTTTACTGAGTCCTATGTCTTTGAAGGGAAGCAAGAGAAGAAAAGGATGGAAGAGAGAAAAATGGATAAAGGGAAGAGGGAAAAGAAGAATTTTCCCATATGTGGTAACTGTGGAAAGAAACACCCTGGAAATTGCCTGAAAGGAATGGGAGTTTGTTATAAGTGTGGAGGAAAAGGGAACAAAGTACATGACTGCAAGGGTAAGAAAATGGTTTCAAATGTACAATGCTTCATTTGCAAGGAGTTTGGACACTACGCGAACCTATGCCCCAGTCATCAGACTATGCCGCAAATGATGCTATTGGATAATAATCAAGTTATGATACTACCTCAGATGAAGAGGAATGATTAGAGTTCTTATGTTGATTATGTCAATTGAGTGTTGTATCAACAATGTACTTGTTATAATAATTATGGAGTATATAAGGATTGTACTGTAGTACTATTTCATTAAGGACTTGAGATGGTGTGGAACAAAGAAAAGTGACTCAGTAGTAGGTTAAATGTTTGGAAAATATATGGTTGAGAGAAAGATAAACCATAATATGGTTGAGATACCGAGGTGGTGATTTTAGAATAAGACATGATTTATTTGGATAAATTATATTGGATATTATTGACTACCTTGAAGCTGATTAATGATTTGTATATTCCATCATTGTTGGGGTTTAAAACATTTTTGGATTAATGAAGTATATCCAGCATTCTATATGGAATAGGGGAGCATGAATGTAATCAATAAGGAATATGGTAATTCAAGATGTTTCAGTTTATTAAAAGAATACAAGATGAAGGTATTCATATGCTATTGCGGGGTAAAAAGGATCTATATTATGTTTACCTTACTTATAAATGTTGGACTGTGAGTTTGGACAGAAGTATTTTGGATAGTTCTAGTTTGGATTATTTTGGATTACCATAAAAGGAAAACCCGGAGGTTGGGCAGCAACCCGTCGCGTCCGGCAAGGCTGCGAGACTTGAACCCGCAACTGAAGGGCGACAAGGGTGTATCACCTACCACTGGCCCATGAGATGTCCTGGATTAAATAATGTTTTTTTTAAAGATCTGGTAGATGAATTATAAATTAATTTATTTTGGAACCCTGTACGAATAGTATAAATAAATAAAAAATTACATTCTATTATCTTTTAGAGTGAAAGATGAGTTTGTGGTAGAAACTTATTAATGGATAAAACTCTGATTATAAAGTAAGTATAACTCCTTATGATTTTAGCCAATCTCATAAATAAATTCCTCAACATTAATAAAAGGAACTTAGAATAAAAATGTTTCCCTAGATGGTACCTTAAATCATCACTAATTTATGGCTTTGGGATTGTTGGCATTTTCATAGCCATGTTCTCTACCACTCTCCATCAGATAATTGATGGTTAGATTTCTCTTCCATATCCATATTTTCCTACATGGAACCCTAGTATGTGTTATTTTCGGTAATCTTCATACTTTCCACTTTTCTTTAAATAGAGGACTCATTAATTCATTTTTCGATTTGGGATTTCAACTAAGAAATTTTGAAACGTAAAAAAATGTGTTATCCTAATACCCTATGTTTTGTTGAACCGATGGTATTTCAAATCATCATAGATTGATGAGTTTAAGGACCTCAATTTTATACTTGTTTGTGATTTATGACCTCAATCACTACCTATAAATATTTACGTTTTTCCTCCAATTATATGTCTCTAATTGCCACCAATGTTCTCCTAATCGAGATCATAATTTGGTGGTGACCCTTTCATTTCTCATTTCCTCATATTAAGACTAAATTTTAGTAACCCAATTTCCGATGTGGGTTTTCCCACAAATATATTTTCTATTTTCAACCTTTTATTTTCGAAGAACAATTTCAAATTGCGAGGATGCAATTTATTGAAGGAGGGGAGAATGTAACACCCCAGGATTTCAGAGTGTGTTATTTCTTAAAAATAATTCAATAACTTCCACTACACGCAACACCGAGTTCAATCACACCATTAAAAGAGGTCATGAATAGTACTAACTACATTTTAATCTTTATATAATCCTTATAATTTTAGAATCCATATTATGAGTTTCTTAGTCATAATGCAAGAACAGATTCATTTTCAGTATTGCACTTTTATCAACTTTGGATAGTGAAACCTTTTTAAATACAATATTTTAAACTTTTTGACTAAATGGAGACATCAAAAAATTTAAAATGAAACATCCCAAGCTTCCACAGTACGCTTTCCTTTGAATAAAACAGTAGCGTGTGTTGTACGCAACGTCGAGTTTTATCACACACCACAACCGATCAAACTAGCCGTTATGAATAGTAATACCTAAATTTTGAAATTATATATATTTTATATTTGAAAATGGACTTCATTTTTGGATTCGGAATATCGAATTTAGCCTAAGGTGAAATTTTGGTACATTTCGGATAACTTTCATATTTTGATGAATAGTGAAAATTACTAAATTTTAATTAAAAACAACTTTTTTAATAAAAATAATTAATAGTGATAAATTATGAATTTGAGTGGTTTTAAAGTATATTTAGAATATATTTTTACCATTTAATATAATTTTGGTCATTGGACATAATTTTACAATTAAACCGAACATAAACGAGTGTCAATCTTTTGATAGTTATTATCTCTTAAAAACACGTATTTTGTTTTGACAGCGGAAATTAATTTTAAATTAATTTCTGCCACTTCTGTGTTTTGAATTTAGGAAAATGGATTCCATATTTTGAATCAGGATGTTCAAATTGTGTAAATAGGTAACTTTTATTTTTAGATATTTTTAATAATTACTGCGGTAAATATTTTATTTACCATGGTTAAGGGTAAATCCGGTAAATAAGGGTTAAAAAAATAATATTATAATAATACTAAATTACCCTAAAACGTGTCTTAACCCTATTTGTTGATACATGGTCGACCATGGGAATCTTTGGGTCGATTTTGGGACACCATGTATCCACTTGTAAGTGATAATGACACTTTATTTTAATTAAGTTAAAATGAATACAAAAATGACACATGCATATATCGTTTAGAAAAACAATTGTTACATAGGGTTATATATGTTGGATTTTAGATTATAAATATTCATTAGAAATCTAAAAAGTTTTTCTACATAATGATATTTTATTTATAATTTTTAGACATTAAATAATTTATTTTATTTATGACACAATGATGATGTAGTAATTACTATAATAGTGAAAAAATTAAAATAATTGATATTATAAATACCCAAATAAATATAATATGAAACTTTTAATGAATTAAACTAATTTTCTAGGATAATATGATATATTGGGATTGATTTAATTGACTTAGTTCGAAGTAATCAATCTGTTATGAGTTTCACAAAAATCAACTATTGAATAGTGTCAAAATTGACATAAAAGAGTTCTTAAAACAAATATTATATTATTAATTGATATTAAATTCCTAAAAATCTAAGGTTCGGCCAAGAGACTTATATCATGATAGATTCATCATTAATTTACCACTTGGGGGTCTCTTGGATGTATATAGTAAGTTTATTAACCATATTATATAAAAATACAAAGAGACATTGTAAAAGTGAAACTAATTAACTTAGAGTTAATACTTAAAGATAAGGTTAATATAAGTACCCAAACCTGTCTAAATTCTATTGGTTGAGTGGTTTTAGACCTATCCCCACCTTAACATTTGAATAATAAGCTTTGGAGCCATTAGAAACCGAATATGAATTTATTATAAATTAATATTTCTAGCTTTTCCAAAGGTGCCCCTCACCCCTCTTATAAAAGGACACTCCTCCTTCTCATTTCTTCACACCTTCAAAGCCTTTTGGTTCGGCCAAACTCCGCCCAAATACTCTCCCAACATCCCTCACTACAACCTAGAGGACATAGTTTGATCATAAAGCCATCCTAAGGAGCCCTTTTGATCAAATCAAAAGGAAGAACCCGAAGAAGAGGTAATGATTTCACCACCCTTCTCCAAGTTCATTTCTTCTTCCACTTCTTCATCCTTTGTTCTTACCATTCTAAAATAATAAACTCCAGTATCTCACATATACTGTGATGTTATTATAAATATGGTACTACCATATTCAGTATTCTATCCACCCTTTGAGTAACATGTCACCATACGTGCGTACGTACGGACTACCGTCTCCACATCGTGGTGTAATTGTTATTCAATATAATATTATTTGGATGGGTATAATAATGATGTGTAACTCATGTAAATAATAAATATAACATGTTAATGATTCTGTATATATGATATACCATCCATTTATATATTATTTTAATATCAAAAGAATGATATTGTCGCTCGTGCGTACGTACGGACTACCGTCTCCACGAACGCGATGAGATTCATTCTCCATCGTATCCATTCAAGTATAATTATCATTTAATGAATTAAAATTGATGTTTATGGACTTGATATCATTCTGGATATGAATAAGATACAAAAAACAAGACTTATGTAACAAAACATATAAAATAAAATGAGTAAGTTAACACCCGAAATGGCGATAATACTAAGATATTATTATCAAATCAATATTAAAAGATCATATATGATATCATATTAATGTATATGATTCTTGTATAATTTAATAACAATTATTTCACCATTATACAGGAGGTTAACCTACCCCAACCAAGGAAAAGTACAAGGTAAGGGTTTACTTTACAACCTCTTCATTATCCAAGGTTGTTTATACGTAATAATCTACTGGGATCTCTTTATCATCCACATCCATGTTTCTTAAAAATGCATTTCAAAACATTTTTACTATTTACTAGAATATGAGTTAATGTCATTTATACCCTTTTTTTACTTTTATATGTGGTTTATAAAGGAATCATTCGGTCGTTTTCCAAACAAGGTCCTTTTTAACCTTTTCGACAGAATTAAGGCAAGAATGTTTTTTTAACTTATACGGCGGGTGCGGCTATTTTCCACCGTTATAAAATCTTCAAAGCTTCGCTTACAAGCTTATAAGAATATTTTCAAATAAAATGTTTTATTTTATATGGATCTTAAATTATTTCAAAATAAAAGGAGATATTTCTTTAAAAAGAATTTTGATTTCATCTATGTCAACATCCTTTGATGGATTTTAAGATTATTTGAAGTTGATTTATTATGATACAAAACTTCTATATTGTATTGAAGGTTTTGTGATATGTTTGACTGTGGATGTGTTATTTTTATACCATTCATAGTTTATGGTGAAAGTATTGACATTTCATATGCTAGTTTTAATATGAATGTTTATGTTATGTTTAAACCTTTTCATATGGGAATGAATTGGACTTAATATGTGACGGGTGGAGCCCGATATAGCTCCTCGATGCATCGGTAGGTCTCATGAGACAAACTAGTGTCTTGGCATAAGGCCTTGAAAAAATCTTATTTCTAGTCTTGGCACGAGGCCTTGGCTATGTGGTTATGATAGTCTGGCATTATGCATTCCAACATTATGAAAGTGGTTATTGATTTTTGCATGTGATTATTCGATTAGTAGAATATCCATGTGAATAAGTAAATGGCATTATTTCATTTTATTTATGCCATACCATGTTGAATGTTGATATTTAAAAGGCTTTTGTTTTAGTTATACATTGCCTTAAATGTTTATTCTTATTTATGAAAGTTTTCCGCTATATTGTTATCCTTACTGGGCATTTGAGCTCACCCCTTTTCTATGTTTTATTTTTCCCAGGATGTGAAGAAGTAAGTTATGAATGACCTGCAGGGATTTTATGAGGGGTTAATAGTGTGGATTGTGGAAACATTATGTTGTTGTATTAGTTTTTCATTTTATGATGTAATGTAAAACTTATGAATATATCTAGTGTTTCCAAGGATACTAAACCAATCGGTCTTTCGAGATTTGATCTTTCTTGTGATCATGGCAATGTTATGTAATAATGCACCGACTCTGGGTAACTGGGGTCGGGGCGTTACAATCAAAAACTGAAAATTGGGAACAATTTACCTGAGTTTGTATACTTACAACATCAAATGAATCCACGAAATCAAATCTGTATTTTTCAAACCAAAACATCATTTACTAAAATTCAGAACAGAATTACACAATTTTAAACAATGTATGAAGACCATAAAAAAGGTATAGACTCATGAAATGAAAGTCCAAGAACCTCCACATGGAAAGTAGAACCACACTCAAGCCATCTCCATGACATTGCATCACGATGGACCACTAAAACCCCGAACTAAAGGCATAAAACCTGAACCCAAACCTGTGACACAAAATAAGAAAGTCTACTTACCCCCAATGGTGTAAGTAGGGTGTGAGAGAAATCCCAGTAGGATACCACCTCTATGAGATTCCTTGTGATAAACATTTCATGACAAAAATCATTGCTTGTTTTGTAAATAATAAATGCTTGTTACTATTTTCTAAAGGATGGCATATTAAATGAAAACAGTTTTCATGTGGGCTAATTTTAAAGAAACAACAATTTTAAAATAAATAACAAAGATACTGAATTTTCCAGCCAACAATACCGTATATTGACAGTAAGTACAAAGTATCTAATGAGCACAAGTAATCGGAAAAACCCCCTAGGAACTAGCTAGCTGTGGGTCCCAGGTACCTCATATCTGAGTGAGAGTAACCACAAAAAAATGTTTGTTCTTTTACTTGAGCCACTGGTAGGGATCATACCCATAACCTAGTGGTCCCCAATCATCATCATCATAGTTTAGTTAGATTTGTAAGTGTCAATCTTGCTAAGTGAAACTGAGGCCAAACCCCACAGATCCACTAGCATACTAGTACATGTCCACCCACCTAGATACCCGGGTTTTCCCATTATGCTCAAAAAAGTTCAACAATCCAAGAAATATAGTTTTCAATGAAAATATCACTTACACACCAAAAATTAACCAAAAATCCCTATGTACATCACTCAAGTGACAAATTCCACTTTTCATTCAAATGCATTTTGAAATCAAACTCACACCAAAATGGCCTACAACACTTTTCACATTTCTTTAACACTTCCAAAATCCTTTAAACAAATTTAAAAAACCATTACATGATATTCAACTCACATAGCAGCCGACACACATGTCACATAATACCTTTCTCACCTTCACAATTCATTTTATCAATAAAATCACATGAAACATCCCACACACATGTTTCTCACACAAAACACAATTTAGTAAAACATTTCAGAATTTTGTAAAACATTCTAAAAATGTTTGACATCTCAAATCACTATATTACCATTAAAAACCCAACATTTGGTGAACACACTCACCCAAACAGTACATATACACCTTTTTAACCTTTGTTTAACCAAATAAAACATTTTCAATTTTTATAAAACATACCCAAGAGGTATAACCATTGTTTTCACACTAAACCCATTTCAAAACCCTCATTCAAGACCAAAATAATACCAATACCAATCCAAAATAGAATTTTCAGCCCGAAAACAATTATTAAACCACCCCAAAGTGTTATAAAAATACATCAAATAATAACACAAGGATACAAATGAAAAACACACGTTTTCATAAATCACCTTCAAGAAGTACGACACGGTTTTACTCATTAAACTCATTCAAAACCCATTTTTCAAGGCCCACATGACAATAAGGAATTAACAAACCATAATTGGCATCCCCTTTCAAGACTAATAAATCACTTTCATATGTTATAAACTAAACCCAAACATTACCCCTAGTGTCACACATGAAAAGTACCCAATTTCAAGCTAAAATGCTACTAAAACTTAATTGTTTAACCAAATCCATCAAAAACAGTTTTCACACAATAAAAAATAGATTATAAACATTCTATATTAACAAACCAAGAAAGCTAACTCATCATAAAATGGTTACACATGGAATCACCTACCCTTTTGAGTCGAAACCCTCAAAACTTGGTGCGAAAGATTAAGTGCACCACCACTACACCACAAGAAATATAAATCCATACCTAACCCACAAATATTGATCCCAAAGACACCAAATAAGACCTTATGATCGAACCCCAACTTCTGGATATTAGGAACTTCACGAATGTGGAAATAAAACTAAAAGAGGATGGAAGGAACCAAGAGGGAATTCCCTTACTTGAAACATCATGAAAAAATCTGCCCCAATACACCAATATTTAAATCTTGATGTACCCAAAACTGGTATGGAGGATTGAAGGATTTAAATTAGGTCATTTTGGGACTGAATTGGGGGAAAAAGATTAAAATTAAAAGACTAATGAAAGAATCAAATTACCTTCTCAATTATGAACGATTTGATGAGCCCTATCAAATTCTTCCCTAAATCGCGATTCCTAAGAGCTCCAAAGTGGTGGAAAAGATTATGGGACCGCAGATGGGTGTAATGGTATCGTGGGAGACTTGGAACCACCGAAAAATACATAATATTGAATATGTTATTAAATAAATAAAATTAATTTTTAAAACCGGATATGGGCTTCCGGGCAGGCCCAATCCCTTAAATAAAAACCACACTAAACATTGGATATGTATTTTTAAAACCTCCAAATTTTACTTTTGGTGTTAATATATCAGGGGAGGACATTTAGGAGTTGGAATGAGTGAAAAATATTAAAAAATGAAAAAGTTATAAAAGAATCAAAATTTATTTTTAAATCTGGAATTGGGCTCATAGTTTGGGCCAATTCATGAAAACTCACCTATTCTACATAAAACCTTTTTGAAACCCTCAAAACCAAGAATTAATGTAAATTAAAATAAAAATACATTTAAAATACGCTATTTATATGAAACATATCCTCTTTTATGACTGAGGGAACCTCCAAAATAGCCTGGTCCCAAGCCATTTTAGCTAATTTAACATATTTTCCAATCATTCTGGAAGACATTTGATTCCATTTCATGAATGGAAATGTGTTTTAAAATTTGCATCAATGGTCGGCCCTTAAATGTTTTCACCCATTTTAGGCCAATGCAATGTGGATGCAGTGCTGTGAACATTTTCAGTAGTTATCCAATACCACCATGACACTATCACTGTGTTTCAATTTTTTCATATTGAGATTCAAATTTTTTACATTCCCCTTTGACTGGGTCGATTTCAACGCATTTAGGGTTATCCCTCTCATAAACTAGAGTACATTGGGAAAAGTGTTTCATATATTATGATATTGATATTCTCATGTAAAAACCTATATCTTATCTAAAAAACCATGGGTGGGTTTTCAAAACCTGAGTTGTCATTGGATCAAGGATATTCACAAATATAAAGCGATAAATGGTCTAATAATCTCTTTTTTTGACACTGGCCATGAGCAATGTGATATTAGGGTGTGATTTTTGGCTTATTTTTGGGCGTTTTTGAGATGCGATAAGTAGTTAACATAATATACATGTCCATACATGTAGAGTATAAGTATAGAGTATGGTTCAGGGTGACTAAATCATGTCCTCCATTAGTCCTCTCCCTCGATAGAATACTTCACATCCTCTAAATTCCGGTTCATGTATTCCATGGGGCCTTATAGTCCCTTGACCTCCTCCTCTTTATCAGTATCCTTGACATAATGATTCTCATATCATCTCTGCATTCGATCTCACTCAACTCAGAATCCTGTCAATTGGTGTTTTAACGATGTAAATTGTTCTTAGCCTTCATCCAATTGGGAATTCAGACAATCGAACAATCCTATCCGCTTTTTGATAAATCTGAATTTCTCACAATGACTATATTTAAGGTGTTAGATCACCTACCCAACCTCTTCATGACTCTAGATGTTTTGAATTTATTTTTCATATCCTATTCTTGGAAATATTCCCATATCATTTCCTCAAGGGAATCCTGAAAAAGAATGTGTTGATGTCGTGAAGCCACTCCTTCAGTATATAGATCACACAACCAGAGGGGGAGTAATCCAATCCTGATGATCCACCCAAACATGGAAACCACTTTGATGAAGGGAATGATCAACATTCATGTTTTGCGTCAAGTCTTCTAATTTCACATGATTGCATCATAGATGTATTTTTATTTCATTAATTGATCCTCAGTCTCATATTCGGGTAATGTGTCTGGGATCATGGCAGAAGCATCACCTTAAGTCACTAAATCCAAAGTACTGGACCCCAAGTCATTATATTGACCAACGTCACCTGACTCTGCATCAATGATCTCAATCCGACATGATTTAGAAATTTCCATTAAAATAAAATCACTTTAAATATTTAGTTACTTGTAAGAAACTATGGACTAGTCTTCATGAGAACTTGATTCGATATTGACATGCTTCATTAATTGGAGGGGATCCTTAGGTATTAATGTAATTTATATCAGCAGCGTGCATGACATTCTAAAATCTATATAGGTATGGGTTGTTTTAGCCAATTTTATAAATTTGGAAACATGTATATATCTTAAGCATGAGACTTTCCATATTTATCTACTCGAATTCACCACAGTATTTTCATTTGAGGGATACCCAGGCACAACCCTCTATATATGTTTGTGAGCTCTAAAAACTATAAGGGGGCCACCCCTACTCCCCTAGAACAACTGGATTCCAAAGCCATTATTTCTCAAACTACATGTCCTAGTGTTTTGTTATCATCACTAGTAATGCCTTGATCCCCATTAGTGGGGGTGGTTAGTTCAAAACATTCCATTACATATAGTTTTCTATTTTGAAATCGTAAAAAGCAAAGAAGAGAAATGGTGCAACGAAGAGGATTTGGAGCTCACTTCTTGGTCTATATGAAACTCACCCATGGATGTTCATTCTGAGGACAATATTTCTCTTTATTCAATTGAAGATCTATTGGATGTTTCCTCATATGTGTTTTGATAGAAATATTTTACCCTGACTTCTTCATATCAATATTTACCTACATGACCAGGAAAAGGAAGGTGTTATGCTAGTTGATCCATCGTCGGTACTGGAATGGTAGACATGGTCAACATCACCCATAGATATTGTGTCGCTGGTCACATTAACCATGAGAGTGCATTATAGCCACCAATTCTATCATAGACTTTTCCCACCAGTCAGAGTAGCATTGTATCCGCCCATCATAAATCCATGTTCTCTGTGCACTATATCGTTGTTAGTCATCTTTTTCCACATGCTATAGACACCTAGATATTATTTTTTTCTCAATCAACATAGGACTTCCTAAAATTAAAATCAGAAGGAATCACTACCAAATTAAGTGTATTCCCTGAACCCTGAGAGGGAATCAATTGACATCCACGAGATGAATAACTTCGGTTTTGGGTCTCCCAAACCAAAGCCACCAGGGTAAAAAATGTTACCTCCCTCTCTGCACCTCTGTCAATCTCTGGTTCATGGTCTACTAATTTGTGGCCTACATCCCCTACTATTATGGTCTCATCGCATTGACACAGGTTGGAACCACATTCTTGACATCCCCCTTTCATTAATTTATTCCTTCGAGATGTGGAGACCACTTCTTTGTTGGCCTGGATAGTTAGTCACATCAACATCTCACCAGGGTAGGACACCTACTAGTTTATTGCATAATCCTGAACTAATCCAAATGTAGCATTTAATGGTGGAAAATTATTCCAAATCATCCTATATTCCATTATAAACATCATCCAAATTTTTCTTGTCATGAAGGGGTGGTTCTTGTGGAAATCATTTGAGTACTCCTATAGGGTTAACCTCTATATGCCGAAGAATTGATGTGAGAACCAATGTGGGGTATATGGTTCACTAGTAGGTTCGAAGTCTACTCATTCCACTGACACACTGCCACAGAATGATAGATGATACAATGAATTCTCTCTATTAGTCTTTGTTATTGTCTGTGTCTACTCTATTTTGAATAGAGAATGGGCGGATAATGATTTTTTTACCACCATATTATACCCATCTCAGTCATGACATGAAACATCTATGTGGGGATCCCTACAATATTTAAAATTGATGGCCAGCAATTTATCCCAAGATGATTGATGGGGTTTCAATATTCATAGACATCAAGTGTGTTGTAATCCAGCTACATATTATGTGGAATGTCCCACACAACCACATTTACATCCATACTTCACAAATGTTCTGAATTAGATTGTATAACTTCTCCCACACCTGTATTCCCAGTTTAATGTTATTTCTAAAAACTAGTTGAGCATCCAAGATGAATTTACTCAGTTATACCCCCCACAACATCTCTGACTTGAAGAATCCTCCAACATATCAGTGCATTGATAAACCTATCCATTCATAACATTGACATCAACTCAGTATTAATGTAGAAATCAAATATTTTCCCATAGTTATTCTCCAGGATCTGAGAGTATAAACCTTATTTTCCCCAATGTGCTTCTCATGGACATATGGGATTCCTTTCCTGTAGTTTTTCTTATTCTAAAGAGATGCTTTGAAAATATCCAAACCACTCCTTGAAGTTGACATATCATTTTTTTCTTATACTTATTTGTACCTAGTACTATATTTAGGAATTCCCTTGGAAATGGAAGAGTCTTCTCCACATACTCCCAAACATTCATGGTAGGGAGGAATGAATCATACATCACATCATGGAGTGGGATTACAGTAATTCAATGATATTCCCAGAGGTTAATTCTATCCTCCCAATTATGTAGGTGGAAGGTGATTGAATCTGGTGACCATCAACTTAATAGCTTTGGGGTGAACTCCTTCTCCATAAAAACACTGAATGGGGAGGCTGATGATGCTTCTTATAGGCATACCCACCTCAGTATATTCTCAAAGAATTCACAGGATGCATTCACCAGGTAATCCCAAGACAACTCATAATTGATGTTGCAACCCTGGAACAGATCCCACTTCTTGATCCACCAATTGTATGGATTCTAATGCCCCTCTTAAATAATCATCTCGTACAAATTTGTATATTACTTTTTGCTACTGTAATTCCATCGATGTTTTTGACATGATTGTATAGAAAATTATCCATGACCTGGGTATGATCATTTCCAATGTGGCCATCCACATCCCGGTACCACTGATATTGATGAGGGGTACTCATAAACAATAGGATGCCTTGTCTTTTCAAGTATCTGAGATGGAGACTTTATCCCATAAGCTGAAGTCATACAGTGATAATCTCTTGAACATTGGATATTCTCTATACACCTCCATCTGTAGTTCCATTAAATACTGGTGATCCGATGTTCTCTATAGGTCTTCCCCTATTTTATTATTATTCAACATGGACTCCCTCTAAGAAGCATCTTCATAGACCTATTGAGTTTTCTCCTCAGCATACATAGACTTATTGATTAGAAATAATACTATCCAGTCGGGTCATGAAGACCATCATAGAGACCCTTCATGATAGAAGTTCACAGAGAGACAACCCTTCACACTGAATCTTTGATCTCATCTTTTATTGAAAATGAAGTTGTAGATCGTGAAACAACATTTCCTAATAGCATTCGCGGAGCACCAGACCTAGGATCCCAGTTTTTGGAGTAGTATTAAGGGGGGTGATTTATTCATGAAAATATAGAAACAATGTGGTCCTTTTTGAAATCATGGTATGAAAAAAAGACCCTTATTCACCTATTTATAGGCATAGTTGGCACATGCATCACTGCAAACTATTCTTGGGCTTCATGGTGACTGTTGCCTACACTTCCCGACACACTTCTACCAACACCATTAAGTGAATCCGCATCACATTTACCCTTGACATTTATCATAATTTTATGTGATAATTCGTTGAAATATATCATACTTATATTTCTTTTTACAATATTCTAGTTTTTCAGAAAACTACACTCAAAATCATCCCCTATTATCATTCAGTACCCTTTTTGGGTGGGGGAATTTACTAGCACTAATATTTGTGCAACATGAGCTACATACAATTTAACATCCGTCACAATGTAAAATTGGAATCAATATTTCTCATAAACCCATCCATATAATCCAAAAGGGTTAATTTCAAGAAGAACTCCTCGGGGACATCTATAAATCATGATCAGGAGTGTTTGGGATGAAACATTTTCATTTCTGACGGATCCTGATGCCTCTATACCATCGCATGTTCTTAGTTTCCCGGTATGTGATGACCACCTCAACGATCTTCTCTATAGTGGGACAAACCCAATGCATGTCTGGTAATTTCATATGCAGCCCTTTTACAACAGAGTGGGAATATTTTTCATGGCCCACTCAGCGATCACTTCTTTAACGGAAACATATATGAGTTTGATGCTACCCCATTCGCTCTGCAATGTCATGTCCACATTATGATACCCTGATTGTCTTTACAACATGCTTTTTGAACCCCACTGGCCTTCATTTTCTACAAATAGAGGTATTCCCACCCATTGAAATGACAATGTCTCCTCATTTTCAACTTCTGAGCTACCATTTTGAAAAGGCTTTCCCAACACAAGTAGATGGATTTCCAAAGGTACACAGCCTCTACAAGTCGTACCACCTCATGGACTTTGTGATCTAAAACTATGGTGGGAACTCCAACTGCAATGGAATATGACATTCGCAATGTACGGAGACACAATGGGGATCTCATGGCTTCGCAAAGCATTGATCGTTCAAAAAGAACTCCCCAAATAAATATTCCTATGATTATATGAAGCTTTGCACTGTTGATAAGATTCCATCATGAATACCCTTTCATTCACAAAGAAACTTTATTCAAAAAGGAAATATTATTCATGAAGCACCAATGCATTGTGAATTTCATCCACTGTGAAATGCATTGATGCTTTGAAAATCCCTTCTTTTCAAGGTCTCCAGCAATGAAAACACATCTTCTGTGAGACCCTCTGTGATTGTAAAATGTTATCTCAAGGTCCCTAGAGTGGTGCTTCATATTTCGTTTCCCTTGTTATTCTTCATAGAGGCATGATTACGTCTATTGCATCTTATTATAGAATTGCTAACTTGGAACCCTAAATATGTCACCCCACAACCCCAATACATGTTATTGGTCTCATTTTCTCTTCACTAAGGGTTAAATTATACAAGTTATGTATGTAATATGCATGAGGTGTGAATCCTCATCTTTTAAGATACCAGATGTTAAAATGCCATGAAAACCCACATCTGAAACATATGATATTAAAACATGGTCATTGCATTGGAGAAAATCCCTAAGAGGACCATGATGGGGATGGGCACCAACGTCCCCTCAATCATCCTTTCCCACTACACTTTTTGGCCATGTGCAACTCTAGATGCCTATTTGTATGCCCCAAAACACATTGAGAGGGTAATCCATGTATGGTAGTTATATCCTCCTCACACATCTATACCCCTACTTGTGCTTCCCTATTTGATTATGCCCTCATGTTTCCACTTCTTTCCACTAGCCATGTGTAAGAACCACACCATCCCTCACAGATGCACCTTTTTTGATGTGATCATCAAGTCTATTTCTGCCTCTTATTTCCCAAATTGATCAAGACTCATGTGTGGTTAGAGTAATAAGGGACCATGAAATCTTCTATCTACCACATTATTGTGTAATCCTTATTACCCTCTTGACTGAAATATGTGGACATTGTTCCTTTCCCCCTATTTGAGTAGGGTACATAGGAAGCCTCTTTGAAGGTCAATCCCATCACTTATCAATCTCGACCACTTCACGTCGGATCGTACTCATCCCACATGATGTTAAACTGTATGACCCCATTTTTTCAAGCACGATGCTAATCATTAGGGTTTTAATATATGTGGGTTTAAATCTACATCTTTTTGATAGGTTATGTAGGAATATTCACTGAAGTTCAACTACAAACACTTGTAGACTTTGGAGCCCCATTTGTTTGGAACCAAAACCTTTGTCCACCCCTTAGTGGTGTTGGACCAGATCATAGAATGCTAACCATGTGTAAGACACAAACTCAGTCCATAATCTTTCATGAAATATTATCACTCATGTGATAGGATTATATCTACATGTAATCCCCATCATTCTATTGAGTTAATATAAAATTTGTAAACCACGATTCTTTGCCCTGTTCCTGAACTATATGGACATTGATATTTTCCATTTTTTAGAAAGGTGCGTAGAAAGCCACCTTGTTTTCCAATACCTTATCTGATGTCACATCCTTGTACATCCCTTATGCCTTTGTGGATGTAAATATCATGCCTTAACCTATTAGTTCCATTTCCTTAAGGTCCCCATACACACACCCATTGTCACAAGCTGCCTCCTCATGTGAATCATTATCTCATCCATAACGATGTTGACATTGGTTCCCTACCACTGGGATTTGTAGGAATCCTTAGGGAGGTTCTAGAATTATAAAAAAACCTTCAAGTAAAATTTACATTCCATCCCCATTCATCCACCCTTGAACACTCCATTCATATCCATCCTAGTTTTTACCCGGGATGCTAATTCACAGTGAAATCATACCATTTAATTGGTCCATTAACTATACATAATCCACATCATGATTTCGTGTCATTTTCCATTGTGTATAACATGATTCTATGTATCAGAAATTTAAACTACATTGGTTTTTACCTATTCCCCCTAAATATGGTTCTTAAGAACCATTACTGAGGTTCAATCCTAGTAAATGGTAAACCGTGGTATCCCTTTGCATGGACCCATTATCCTCTCTGATTTCCCCTTTGTGGTGTCCCAATCAATCATTATGACGTGAATCCTTCACCTTCATCGGATAGGCCATCCTAGGTCCGCTATCATTGGGACTTTTTGACCCATCAATCTAGTAAAATTTCTTATGTACTCTTTCCTAGGGATGTACCCATCTGATCCACTACCATTAGTGTTCTAATAAGTCTGATCCATCTCTACTGTATGTTAAACTCATTGAAAACCCTATGTTAGACATGGGATGAAGAGAAAAACCTTGAAGGCATGCCTTCAGCATTAAATTCCCCACATTTTTCATGGGATTCCTTAGACTTCCACGACATTGAGAAGCCCTGTCATAAGGGAAAATCTAGTTTTACCATTTATCCAACATCCAGACTTGCTAGTGATGCCCAATGTGACTACTACCCTAACCGAAGGATGCGACACCAACCTTACATATTCAAATGTCTTGACAAGAGATGTGTAATTAACCAGTATGAACAATGATATGGCACTAATATGTGTTTCACAACCAACATCTTAATCATTAAGGCAGACTCATACAAGGTGATGAATTCTGAGGAAGAGTTCATGGATGGAGGGGATGACATCCCATCAGACAATTTCAATCATGGAGCAAGCATTTCTAAAGAAGTGATGAATTCCGCCAAGCTTTGGAATGATTGAATGGAGAGAAACAATCTGTGCATCCCCATAGAAATTTGTGATCCCCAGAGAAAGCCTTAGAAAAAGTTCAACTTTTTTTTATTGTGTGTTTTAGATTGATAATACTATGTCATCAAGATATTCCAAATTTTGGAAATATATTTTTTACAATCTATTTATTTTCATATGGAATTGTTGTTTATTTTATTAGGATTAATTTGTGATAAAATGTAATGGTCTGAAATAAGGGAATTTTTTTTTATTTTTTATATAATATATTATATTAACAGATATTTAAAATAGATATACATATAAGTGGTGTAATATATATATATATATATATATGTGTGTGTGTGTGTGTGTGTAGTAACATAAGAATGAAAAAACATACTAATTTAAACATGAATATTAACAGTAATAATTAATGATTAATAAATTGGTAATAATAATTTTTTTATGTTTTGTATAATCATAAATAAAAACAAATATATTCTTTATATTGATTAATAATAAATATTAATTGATTATATAATAGGAAAAATAATATTTGTTAATGTCTGAATCAATAGTATTGTTTTTTCATTATAACATCCCTTCAATGAGACATATTTCATATTACAAGAATAAAATATATTATATTGTTTATATTCCTACTTTATGAAAACATTTATCATAATTTCAACATAATTAATTGAATATAAGGATAAATTTCATTTTATCTCTTTCCATTTCGATTACATTATTCCAAAAAAATTATAAAATGGTTTTGGATTACTAAATTTTAAAATCCATTGGGTGATAATCCGACTAAAAGGAAAAAATTTAACTATGATTGTTTTATTCATCTATTTGTATATTAAATATTTTATCTAATTATTTCAATAATAATAATAATTTTTTTGAAACATATTTTTCCTTAACATATTTATTTATTATGAATATTTTTACATTTTTATTAATAATTCTAATCCATATCGTTTCCTCATTCTACACCATGTCAATATTCATGAATACAATGAAATATTATTTTCATGATTTTAAATAAATATATGAAATTAATTTAATTAACATCATGTTTTATTCACATATATTTAATATTAGTTATTATAACTCTCATTTAACTGTTAAATTTCATTAAAACTGCATAAATATCATAATATTTATAACTTTTTTGCGTTCTAATTGTTTTTTTTTTGCTAATAGTTTTCTCTTATTTTATATTATTTCAATATAATGTTAAAATATTTTCAATTAGTTTATCATTTTCAAATAATAACTAATAACCCTTTTTGGGATAATTATTTTTCATCTTATATAAGAAAATTAATTATGAAAACCGTAGATAATATGTCAAAAATTTAATTTAAAAAATATGATTCCACTATCATCTCAATATAGAAAATATTTACCTTTCAAGGAACTATGTTTATTTTTAACCCTTTAAACGATCTCATGATATATTTAAATATTGGTGTTTTGAATTTTTTTTATTTTATAATTATATTCTTCAATGTTACATATATATAATTACCAAAAATTATAAATGACCCATTTTATATTATTGGTTTTTTCTAGTAAGTTATAAGATTCGTTTCTTGTGGAACACATTTAATGTTTTTTCAATATAGTATGGGCTGATATAATATAGAACTCTATTTCATTGGTAAATTATATATACCAAATGATGTAGTAAATATAAATATAGATAAATATTCCATATTTCACTTATCTATGTTCACAAATCCATGTTTAGACATGATTTCATTTAGTTTGGTTCATAATACTATTTGTTAACATAATTGTGTTAATATATATATGATAAATAATCTATGGTCCTTGTTGAATTTAGATATTTTTACATCTCTACATATGATCTTAACTATGTTTTTTTATATTTACAATGTTATGGTTTTCCTATGATTATGATTGTTCCATATAACTATATAGTCCTCCATTTATAATGATTATTGTATTATGTTTCTGTATTTTATATCAATGTTATTTGTTATGTTTCATTGATGATCCATTTTCAGAATATACATCCTTTTATCATGTGTTATTGACAACCATATTATTTCAATTTTTTATTCGTAATTTTATGACGTGGCATGTTTTCTGATGAGACTATGATCATACCATTAATGAATAGTAATAGGATAGATTCTTTTATGAGTATTATATCTCACACATTGCAAAGTTTTGAGTCTCTCCATGAACTATTTAGATGAATTTGTTATTTAGGAATTAATTTTGTAAAATTTTTCTAAGGATGATTACAAAATAATTTAATATAATAAATTTATTTATATAAACTCTAATAAAATTAAAACATATGCGTTTCAAATGTTGTATTTAATTGTGAGAAGAAAAATTTAAAATATAGAAATTATTTAAAATATATTTATTTTAGACATGTATAATATGAAATGGTTTTGGGTAATAGTTTACATTTTTAATGAATATGTTTAAATTTTTATGATAATTCTTTTTACAAAAATGTAGGTTGGACTAAATGTGGCATAAGATATTATATGGGTTTCATAGAGAAATAAATATTGAGGTAGATTTTCATTTTTTGTATTTACATAGATTCTCTGTAGATTTTATTTAGTAATAATGTTATCCAATATGGGATTAGAATATTTCATGGTCAATGAAGGAAAATTTATACTTCATATGTGATTGAACATGTATAAATAGTCCCAATAAGATACCCAATGATAAGGGAGATATTGTAGCAGCATCATAGAAAATACATTTAATGTGATAATCATTATCCATAACCATACTAATCTTCATAGTTCTCCAAATTAGGTGAAACGATATATTGAATCATTCATCTTTCAACAAAAATAATCAATTAACTGATTCTATAATATGATAATAATAGTTTATAATCTCATTATAAAAAAAAGAATTTATATTCTTGAATTATATGATTATGAGAAATTAGTGTTGAATATTTATCATTTGGGAGCAAGAGTGGGAAAATGGGGGACTATGATAATGTAATTATGAAATATAATTTAATTTGTATAATTTGAATTACGGGATCATATCAAAATATATTTCAATGGATTTTATTCAAAATCATTTATTTTTTGGGGTGAGAATTTTGTTATTAAAAAT
Source organism: Viscum album (assembly GCA_963277665.1). Classification (NCBI taxonomy): domain Eukaryota; kingdom Viridiplantae; phylum Streptophyta; class Magnoliopsida; order Santalales; family Viscaceae; genus Viscum; species Viscum album. The sequence continues at coordinate 493,001,216 of OY728151.1, read as the reverse complement.
TTTATTGATTAATCTATCAGTTTATATAAGTCAATGTTCATTAAATAGAAAAATAGATATTAAAAATTATTATAAAAAATTTGATACAAAATATCATGTGGTACAAGGTGTTTTACAAAAAAATGAAATTGGCCAAGCAATACATATTTTCATCAACAATTGACAATAAATAATCCAGGTTTATGAAGGACCACATCGAGATTGTATAAATAATATATCTCATTTTAAAAACATTAATGACTTGAATAGCCTCAATAATATCATGTGAAACCATCAGATTGTGGTGGTTAGAGACATGTATGAATTTAATCTGATGAGATATCTCTTTTATGGAAATAAATGTATTCTTATATATCTCTGATAACCATAATTGAATATTATTCAAACCATTTAATGATCCATTCCCACTAAATATTATTCTTGATATATGCATAATAGATTCATGATCATATTCATAAGAAAATCAATTTACAATTTAATGTGACAAGAACCACTGGTGATGTGACAATGGGTGTGGAAGACAAAACCAAACCCTATGGTATATGGTGAAATCTGATGTATCATCATTCATCTTGTTCCTAGGATAGGCTAATGGAATCTAGAAAATATGTTTCAGGGAAATATTTATTCATTTAATTATATGTTCTCAAATAATTTTTAATATGTTGTGATAGGTCAGATTAACTATGAAAATAACACCAGAGGGGTGTGAATTGTGTCTTTTAAAAATTATTCCTTGATATTGTCTTAAAAAAATAGTAGACACATCTTGATAAGTATCTGTAATAGATAATATGTAGTGGATTGAACAGAAAAAAGGACAAATAAATATATAGTGGTTCGGGGCACGAATATCCCCAAGTCCACTCCACCAATCACCCTCTCTGTGGGATTGATGAATTTCACTAGTAAGGTCCTCTTATCGTAAAACCCTTCCAAAACTAAGTAGAGGTAGCTATCACCCTTACAACAAAGGAATTATAAAATAGAGCCATCTGGTAATTTACAACAGAGACTCAAAACTCACAGATTAGTGACAGAAGCTGGTACTCCACCACGACTGAATACGAGCAGCTGATACTCACGATAAAATATTTTTTTTGATAGAAAAAAAAATCACCCCACAGTTGTAGTAGCATGCAACTAATAAAAGATGGATCTTTGTCCTCATAAAATAATAAACCTTGAAGAATTATTGAAGAGATCCAGTTGCATAGAATACCATTGAATCCTTAAGAATAGAAATATAAATAGAGCGCCCTATTCACAGAAATTAAAAGATAGATTTTTGATAAAGTTCACGTTCTTGTGATTCTTGATATCTGTATAATTGAAAAACAATTATCATAGATGATTTAATGATTTCATAAAATAGAGAGTCCTCTATATTTTGTTAATGAAAAATCATAAAAATTTATAACGAGAAGAAAAACCTCAATTATGATTTTTATGATTTCAATATGTCACTTTTTATGAAGTTAATTCTTTAATAAACATGTATAATAACATTAAATGATACAAATTTTGTTTTCATATAAATGTCATGTAAAAAAAACTATATATGTAATCATATGGAAAAATTGTTACAGAAAATATGATCATCCTCCTAAATGTATTATGGATAATTATAATATATGATGAATATACATATATATATGTGAATTTATATTATAAAAAAGGACCCATTATATTATTTATATATTCAATTAAATTTTGAGTTTGAAATGTCATTACATGGGCTAATATGTATCTCACAAACATATTGTTCTATACCTACTGTTAATTTGTGATGATTTTTCATAATCAAAATTATGATATATATTGCAAAGTTAATTTCTATTAATTATTTTTAACTATAATAAAAATTGAAATACATTAAAATATATCAAAAATGAATCATAATTATTATTATTAAAAATATATAAAACCATAGTTAAATAGAAAAACAAAATGTGTGATATGATGATCATTAAAATCAATCACAAGAATCATACTACTAATAATAATTCTAAAAATAATTAAAAATAACATAATAATAGTAAAAAATGTTTGAAATGAATTTTAAAATTGGATAATTTATTTAAATAAATTGTGTGATATTATAAATTTTAATGTTAAATTTTTATTATTAATGTGTTAATTTTTTTATCTGGTAATTCAAATAATATTTCCAATAAGATTATTTTGATGTTAGACTAGTTTTTTTTGATATCATAATAGAACATATGAATTTTCAATAAGATTACATGATGTTTTATGGGTTTAATATGGATATAACATCATAGATGATGAAATAGTAGGTACAAATAGATTTAACTGAATTATAAATAAAATTTGATTATCTTCTCCATTTGTGTTTTGTTTATTTTTAGGTTTATTTTTTACTTTTTTGAGTTATACTATTTTTTGGAGAGTACACTTTTTATTTGGAATTGTACCATTTTTAATAGATGGAAATGTAGTGTTTTGGAATTGTGTAGTGCATAATGGTTAGTGAAACATAGTTTGTGGTCAACATGTAGACCATTAAATAATCATTAATAAATATGTACACTAAGATGCATGTTTCATCATAAGTTCCTGCATTGGAAGTCCCCTTATAATAAATAAATGAACTAATATCATTATAATAGGGAAAGTGGTATGTGAGATATGATACATAAATATATTATCACTTACCTATATGTAGGTATCAACAAAACTACAAAAAAATCCATTGGATTATATATGGTGTCTTTATTATGGGGATTTAGATATATATAAAAACTATATGGACCATTTAAAATAAGGGATTCACATAATGGTGTATAGAATAGAATGGTAATAATGGACAAGGAATTACTTTGACACTATAATGTGTAATAATGGTGGATCATTAGAGGAATATTATGATCGAATGAACCATTTATGTGAAAGTAAATGGAATTCTACTGTATATATCCTCATATTTGTTTTGAAATGGCTCAACTGTCCTCTATACATCAAGGGATTTATGCATATGAAAAATAACACCACCTTTGATTAAATAATGGATTTATTAAAAAAAAATTAATTAAATTTCTTTATTGATGACACATGTTATGCCTTTTTATGTGAGTTTTTTGTTTAGGGTTAATCCAGTATGACATATGTGGATGATTTCATATCATAAAAATGTTTTACATAGAATGGGAATACATTTATGTCAGTATAAGAAACATAAATTCATTAAAAAAATTAATATATTTTCCATTTACAACTATATATCTCTATCAATCATATATAATGATACTATTTTTTATGTAATACAATACTATTTTTTTGATTTAATAATATTTTTATGGAATTTATATAAATTATATTCCTTAATTTTCATATCTTTTTAGGTTTTTTATGATACCATTTTTTGATATTATTATCATGTGGGTGTGTGTTCCTATAGAAAATTTGAAAATTTCATTACATAATTCATTTGAGGGAGAATTTCATCATGTGAGTACCTTCATGATATTATTTTCTTTTTATTGTTATAATAATTCTTGAGTCGCATGATTAGTATAATTCACATGGTGGTGTATTAAAAACACTTGACAACTTTTAATGATATTGAATAATAATTAATTGTTATAGAGTTAATTTTGGTAGATGATTTTTTTGATTACATATAGATATATTAATGGCACCATGTTATTATATAAAAATTATTCATACCCTTAGAGGGGTAGTGGTGCCATTGTGAGTGGATGCTTATAATTTTGGAGCCAAATAAGGTTTTTCATAGGCTTTATTCCATAAATATGAATATTAGGTAATCATGTATGAATGAGTCTTACCAAAAATCATGATTTTTTATGAAATTTGGTACTTAATCATTCCCAAGAGACATAAATTTGGGATACATGTGGACACCAATATATTCCATCAAAGGGGATGATGATTAGTTCCTTAGTGGCATCACAATAACTATTAGTTGTTATTTAGATGGAATTTGAAATATTTTTAATGATCTATTTCATGGAATGATTAATTATGACTATTTTTTTTGATTTTTGAGAATATATTAATATAAAAGGGTCCATATATTCTTTCATACCCCATGATGAATTAGTATAACATTTGTTATTTACATAATTAATTTATTGTATCATCATGCATTATTATATAAATTATGCACTTATTATATGGATGAATTTGTGTTATTCAACATGGAATTATACTCAAACACTGTATAATATTGTTTTATGGATGAAAATGTCATAGTCCATCATTTCATATAAGAATAATGATAATATATAATGGACATTGTAGAAGATTAGTACGGTTGTCGAGCTAATGTTGGGAAACACTTTGGGATCCTTTATAGCGATGAACTAATATTAATTTTACCTTATTCGTAATTATATAATGATCCCCATCATGTAGGATTATGTTTTATTACATATTAGGCATTAAAATTGATATATTATAACGTTGGATATTATTACTATCATATGTATGTGATTTTAATTTTATTATTATTAGTATTATTATTTCAACAAATTTATGATCAAATTGTTATCTATTTCTAATGGAATAGTATCCCAACTATTCATCATGGGCTACATCCAAAATTCAAAATATCATTTCATATAATAATATGTGCATGAGGCCTCCTAAAACATTTGACGAAAACAAATTATATTTTTCATGGTGTTAGAAAATGTTATCAAATGAATTTTTCATTTGAATGACTATTATGGATGATATAAATGAAATGGGATAATATAAAAACATTGAATGAAACTATTTCATTGGAGTATGTAATAGATATATACAATCAATATGTTTTTAGGGGTTGGATTTATGTTCATTGAATTAATTTTAAAAGGTTTTCATTTGAAATATTGTTATGTAAATATTTTGTTATAGTTTTTTTGTATTTACACTTTTACTGATTGGAAATAGTAGATAGTTAATGGATCATAAATAAACATGTAAGAAATTATTTCATATAATTTTCTTATGTAATTTATATTCTATGGATGTAATAAAATGTTTTATTTGTGGTGGGGAAAAACATCAATGTGTTGATCATATAAATTTAATATTTGTATAGGTAGAAAGTTAATTTTATATAATCATTATTTTAATGTAATTTTGTTTAATACTTATTATTATTTGGACAAAGGGGAAATTAAATTTACATTTTTTGATTTATTGATAATTTATTTCATCCTAAGGTATAATTCATTTTGGTTTCTATAACATGCTTTTTTACTATATTATGTTAAATTGATATTTTTTCACATGTTTGTGTAAATTTTTAAATTCAATACTTTATGTGGATTTATTTTTAAAATTTTTATTTTTACCTTTGTTTTCCATATACATGGTGGATTTGTGTTTCTTATGAAAATTATTTGAATAAAACAAATTGGATTGGATTTAGAATTCTGTTTTTATGAGAAGAGGCATTAGCATTTCCAGAGTCATTAAATTTTTTTAAAGGTTGTTTCCCTATATTTTTTGTTTTAAAATATTATGGAAATGAGTATTTCAATGGTTTAAAATATTTAATTGGGGGAATTTATTGATATGACATATTTGGGAGTATTTTTATTATGGTTTTATTAATATGGATTTCATACCATCAGGTATTCCTATTGTTTTTCGTCAAGATTTAATGATATAATAATATTTTAATATAATGGTTGATTTTTGTTATTTGGTTTCATTGAAGTGTATCATTGGAGTTGGTTGAATATTGATTTCATTAAGAAATGGTGTTTGATGTGGTTAACCAGGTTAGACTATAACATATGATGGATGTACGCATCAAAAATGGTTGGTAAACTATGATATATCATGTGATTAAATTTAGATACCCAATAATGTGTGTATAAAAATATTATGTAATTTAGTTTCATGGTGACCCATAAATGCAATACAAAAACCCTCAATTATTGATTAAATAAACAGTTTTTTGGGTGATGAATCATTAATTAGTAGTATTGAGGTGATATTTCTTGTTGGACCATTGATAAGTGGATTTATGTTTATTAAATGGGATAAGTTTTAAATACTATCTTTTTTTCATTGTAAGACATTGAAATATTTTTACATATATTTCCAGGGATAAGGGCTGAGATTACATGTGATTTTTCAGGCTCTCTATGGCTAGATTTAATTTCCTCAAAATAATTAATATATTTTATATTGTGTGTGGATATTATCATATAGATATTTCATTATCAATTAAATATAAGATCAGATCAAAAAAATGATTCCATTGTTGGTTTGGAGTTTGTTGTTTAACAATGGTGTGACCTGAAATAGGTCATCATGGGGAATTCAAACTCCTTTCACCTTAGTATTATATATGGTGGATTAAATAAATATATAAATAATTCATTCTTTCATTCAATACTAAATGAAATGTTTATAAACATACATCCTTGTAAATTCTCTCATGGTTAGCCTCATAAACCTTGGATCATTGAGATCTTATCATTACTCAATCATTGGTGAATATCCTTAGAAGATGACAAAACACCATATTAGATCACGTCAGAGAATAACGAACAGAATAATGTCCTTAAATATTTGGCGTTCTTTTTCATCAATGATGAATGATCATATGACCATGAATAAATAATTAATTTAATTTTTAATCCCCCTTTCATTAAATATATTGAGAGGATCAATACATGTTCTTGGATATAAACTAATTATGGATAATTTCATGCACCAATGTAATAAAAATATTTAATTGCTTCAATTACATCCAACCACATATTCCATTTATTGAATTTTTGAAATGAAAAAAGTGAAATATATGATTATGAAAATGTTGTTATGCTTTTACTACAATATATTTATTAATATTTTTCACTTGTGGGAACTATGGTCTCATGTCGATGTTGGAAGTTGGTACCAAGAATAATTAGACCCATGGATCCATGGTGAAATTTCTATCAAGAATTTGACTAATTTAATGAATAATGGTATGGAAAATTTATTAGGCACGAAGGATTATTTTCAAGAATCAATATCTTGAAATTAGTGGAAAAATTTATGGTGTGTATGTGTTGAAATAAAAAATCCTTGAGGGCCACTAGAATTTGTTGTCTAATGAACATTTAATGGGGAAAATGATCCCTAACTCAATCTATATGTTTATGGAAGAGATGTGGATAAAATAGAATAAAAAAATGGATTTTAGTAACCTTATGTGGATGTAGGAGTTTTTTAAAAATTGAACAACATGTCATTTATGTGAATGAACACCTGATGTGAAGCCCCCTATCTGTGACCGAAAAGGTTTGGGAAAAAGATAAGGATGGAACAACATAAAACCCACCTAAATTACATGTTAAACATTGTTGGATGGGGAACTCGTGTGGTGGATCACTCCAGTGTAATATTTTGTGGATGTACATGACTGGGTATATGATTGTAAAATCAAGTACAAAGAATTAGTACATGTACAGAGACCTGAATACAAGTACATGGCCCAGTTCTTGATAGTATGGAGATGCCATGAATTCTACCTACATGGTGTGTACTGCGACATTGGATTGGAGTCATGTACTATTATGTGAGACAACCTGGATGTTGATGAGGATCAAACAATATGTGGGTCCCCTTATAGGCAATATACCCAATGGTTTCTTCTAGAAAAACATCAATGATCTATATATCAATCATTTATTTTTTAATTTTGGTCTTCATGTATCCTATCATGAGTGTTTTTTCTTATATAAACTGATTTTTTTCTTACCTATGTCATTTAAAATATGATGTGAAATGTTATAGGAAGGATGAATATTTAGGAAATTACCGATGGTGATGAAGATCTGGAAGAATCGCAAGAGTATTCTTATAGAGTGGAACCCCCCATCAACGTGGTTGTGTGTCTTCTATATTTATAATCCTAGTGAAACCTGCTATTAGATAGGATAAGGGTCCTTGATGATATTAGTGGAACCCCAAGTCACACCAAGGTACAGGTCATAAATATATTTGGGGAACCCCCTTATCATATAAGGAATGGGTCCTCGATGACAAGATTAGAACCACCTGTCACACCAGGTTGAGTATCCTAGACTTTTAGTGGAACACCACTATGAGATTTTGTGTGTGTAGGATTACTAGATTGGATCCCAATGTCACCAAAGAGTGTGGGACTTTGACATTTGAGTAGAACCCCCTATTATTATGGGGTTCAGTTCCTCAAAGACCATAGTGGACCCCCTATCAGACAAGGGCATGTATCATTAACATCTAATTCGAACTCATATCAGATAATTTGTTGGTCCCAATGACTGTAGTGGAACCCCCTATCACAACATAGTGTGGTACCTCAACCTATAGTGTGAAACCCCCATCTTCTTGGTCACATGTCTTCTATTTACCTAGTGGAACCCCACCCCCATCATTACATTTTTCCGGTACCCATGAATATAGAGTTGAACCCACATCATTATGGAAATATGACCACTATGGATAGTTATAGAGTGGAACCCCCTTGATACACTAGGGATCAGGTCCTCTACTTTGAGTTTTTATCGATCGACTGTGTGGAAAATTGTTGAGGCCTGGATTGAAATGATCATATAATTATGTGAAGACACATTTTTAGTTGGTAATAATGGATTGATTTTTGAAATACTGGGGACTATTCTACATAGTACGAGCAATGGGATGATTAACCCCTTTCTATCTCATTTGGGCGTCATTGACTGATAATACATATATATATTATACTCTATGAATTCTATTATATTTGGTTACTTACCATTAATGGGTTAAAAATACGCTTGGCTTATGCCTCCTTTTTCCTGGTTTATATATCAATTGTCAGATGACACTACTCTATTACTGTAGGTGTCAAATACGCAATGTGTAATTCACCTAAAAACAGTTTTGAGCCCCTTGTTCTTGTAAGATAATACACTTACCTAAATTGGTTTGAGATACTATTCATTACGTGTCATGAATCCTATGTAGTTTTTGATGTCATCGATTCTTATTTTATCTCTCACTGTTCCCCCGAAAACATTTGTGGTGTCCTACATGATACGTATAAAAACATCACAAAATGGGATTTTCCCGTACATGTGATGTATTATGCAGAATAAAGATTGGCCAGTGATGAGTATAGAGAAGCATTGGATTATTGGTTGATGCATACCACATACAGTTATTGTATCTTAAATATTAAGGGTTATTTATTCTTAAGACATTACCTTTATATATTTTTTCATGATAGGACAACTTTTTGGTTGGGCATGCATTTTTTCACATTACATTTCAATTTTTGTTTACATAATCATATAAACCATAGATTTTTTTCTCTCATGTTTTATATTATTGAAGTTTATTATAATTATTATTATACCTCATCACACATTCATCATGATGCTTGTGTGTATGCATACGTTTATTAATTGAAAGTCCACCCATTTAGTTTATGCCTTTTTTTTCTTGTCACCACCCTGGCATTTATAGGTAGTTTTGTAGTAGTTATGTCTTGATAACTTTCTTGGGTATACATATGATAGATTAGTATTATAGTAGTTCATCCCTTTGGATGTTGTTTTGACTAGTCATCTTATGATTATTTGGATGGGTTTAGTGAAATATTTAATGTGTCTCGAGTGAGACTCTCAAGCTAGGGAATCCAATGATGATTTGGGTGGTATATGTACCCAATAACATAGGTATTGTCTTCTATATTGTTGAAAAATCCTATAGATACAATTCTTTCAAAGATCAAATGGTTCTTACCTTATATATTATTGAAAATATGAAATTCATGCATGACCCGTATTATTATTATATATATATAAATATATATATGTGTGTATCTGTGTGTGGGTGTTTGTAAGCTCATTTGATAGTGGGAAATCTTCAAAACATTCAGGATTCCTCCATGATGACATTTTAGTAGGATACATATTTTAATCATGAGAATGATTAAATGAGTGATGAGGGCTTAGTACATGTTTCAACAGAAATTATTTCCCCCTAAGGGGGGTAGGTAGAAACACCTCCACCTATTGTAAAGTAGAACATTCTAATAGAGTAGGATGAGAATTCACATTGGCTCAATTTGATCTATGAGTACCTGCACCGATGGCTTCATGGGATCAGTGATGTGGGTGTTCATTATTTGTAATAGTATTGACTATATTTAGTGGTCCATATAATTTGGATTGTTCTTAACTCAATAGATCATGTGGTTTTAATTTAATCTATCCATTGACATGGATAAGATGGACACTGAGGGAGGCTTGTTATATAGATGCAGGATGAGTCAACACACTCTAGAAAAAACTTCCATAAATTGTTCTTTATATAGTAATACACCTAATATTTACCCATAGTTAGGATAAGAGATATAAAATATCTACAAAAGGCGAGATGATTCTTGATGTGTACATAGTATATTAATAGACCCTAAACAGTACTCTCTTGACATTTTTGTGTGCGACTATGCATGAGAACATCTGTTTGAGGAGGGAATCAATATAGGGATTTATGATAACATGTTGAACTTATGAATCCCGGCATATTATGGGGTGTTGGAGTGGGAAATAGTGACAATGTGGTTTTTTTCCAAGTGGCACCAGACAACTGGAGCTGGTAGTGGACCAACAGAGAGTGGATTTTTCTGTAGTAGCTAGAAGATGTTAGGTGCAAGGATATTGACACAAAATACCTCCCAATGATCCATCTCAGCCACTTCTTCAGCGGTATAATTGGGGACCATGGTTTCATTTAGATATGTTGTACATTTTTAGTGACAATCATGGTCTCATAGAGTAATGTTTTCCAAAAATATGTTTCGATCAATGCAAGATGATAACTGATGGACTGCCACAGTACAGGAAAACCTATGATCTTGTATTTCCAATACAAGGGATGGGAGGTTTGTTGGAAGGTGGAGATGAAACATGAGTAGGATGAGGTATTGGTGGTATATGAACATATGAGATCCATCTACCACTACCACATGAATGTGCATGCTAGGATCATTAAGGTTTTGGTCATGTCCATTGATAGTTGAATTATTTGGAGGCATATGACCCCATCACATACGATATGATTAGAGTTATGAAATGTTTTTAATATAAACATTATTTATTATTAGTGTAAATTGGTTCCATTCTATACATTGTATCTACAATTATGGTAACGGAGTTGGAGATCCCATTTGAGGTACTAGTCCATCTACATTTCCTTGAGGTTCCTATAGAGAATTCTTGTTCATAAATATTATCTATTAGTAGTGAGAGATGTTTCTTGGTGGAGATATATTCACATGAGACATTTTATGTCATCGTCATGGATCTCTGTGAAGTCATATTTGGTCAAGATTGGTTATCCATGGTCCAAGACAAGATTGATTATCACCACATAGGAGTATGATGCCTACACAATTATAGGATGAAATTTTCTATTCGACGGAGAGAGATATATATCATGGAGGTAATCATGGGGTCGGTGAGTAGGAGGATTGACCTATTATCCATCAGTTATAGAGTATATCCCTTGGAGAGTTAGGATCTTCATGCATCTGTATAACTTTATTTTGGTAGTATTATATAGAGTCCATCCCAAATGACATTTCAGGAGAACATATCAAAAGGGAGATGGATTTTTTATTGACATGCATCATGGGATCACCCTGATATTTTATTGTAGAATATTAGATTTCACCTATAGAACTATGGGTGATACCATCTTCGGTGGAGGTCCTTTGAGAGAAATGTTTCATTAAACATAGTTTCTCCCCCTGGGAATCTCTTGTGTAATTCATGAAATATTCGTACAAGATATCACATATTTTTGGGGAATATCATAACTAGAACTAGAATATGATAAATAAAAAATATCATTTTTATGGATTGAAGACATTTTCAATAGGTTTTGAGGTGCAATATGGTATTTGAATATCGATCTTCTATCTGGATCCCACTAATTGATTGACAGTGATGATGATATTTGAATGATCTAATTACGATGTCCCTACAGACACTATGAGTTCCTCATGTGGATCTTTGTTATGATAAATTAACTTGACATGTTTATTATTTTAATAAACCATATTTCTATAAATACATTTATTAGATTTTGGTCGTCTGCATTGAGGACATACTCATCTTCTTTCCATTAGAGGAGGGGTAGGTAGAGCACATGTTTATGGTTCTAGATGTTATTGCAGTTAAGCTCTTTTCTGTAAAACTATTGAAGTGACATTTATGGATTCATGAGGTCCATTTTCATAGTAATGACATTTCGGATAATCTTTTATATGTAGAAATATTAAATAATTATGCAGTTATTTCTTCGGAGAATATTATGATCATGTTAGAGGTGGAAATATTTCTTTTCAAGGGGATATACTTAATGATCATTATGGAATAATTCTACTAAATTTAAACCACATTAACTACCCTAAATTATAATGTGACGTTTTTTACTTTTTGAAAGTATTGGTAGAGTGTCTTTATGGAGATGAGGTTGTGTATAATGATTTCATCGGTTTGGATACTATCAGTGGAGGACATAGAGTAAGTTGTGTATTATAATTCCTTGAAAAAGGGGGTTTCCTTTATGTTGATGTTGTGATATTAATTTATCTCATATAGGTCAATGTAGTTTAGAATCAATGAGTAGAACTCTGTAACGCCAAACCAAGATATGTTAGTATTAGTTTTCACCATGAGGATATGGATAGAGTACGTTTTGGGGACTTCATTGTGGTTTACTCAGACTATCAGAGTCCCAGGTAAATATTTGTAAAGAGATACTAGAACCTTAGAATATGAATTATGATGGAGTTCTTGTAAGACTATGACATAAAAATTATACATACTATTGGTAAAATAAATCTAGTAGTGGATTCCCATAGAATTAAGTACATGGAAATCTTATTGTAGGAGGCTTCAAGGAATATGTATTCTTTGATACTAAACTTCAATGGGATGGAGGGAACCATTTTACAGTAGTTGAGGGTTTGGACTCCCCAATATCCACTGAGTGTGAGTGATTCCTAGCTATGAGACATTTACTATGAGGTCTTGAATTTATTTAAATGAATGGTTTACTCAAAATATGTATATTTTGAATGCCCGAATCATTCCATCTTATTATAGTGGCATAAAATGGTTCTAGTAATAATGTAGGTGGTGGGGATATAAGAGTCCCACACATCCCCCATAATAGTACATCCTAGTGTGGGGAACACGTTCAGAGATGTTATGTGATAGTTATAATGATTCAAAATAATATGGATCATATATGAGTTTGCCTCATAGTGACTTACCTATCAACATCTGAAGCTAATAACTACATTATGATAGGATTTTTCATCCCATTGAGACCCTATAGTGGTAATGGGATGGTAGAACCATGGAATTTTTGATAGAGATTTTACACAATAAAAAGGGCCATGATTCCATGTTGGTGATAATTATCCACCTCATGATTTCTAAACATTCTATATCATCGTGGAGAAGTGATCTGTGTATATATTAGGGATTTTTTTATTTATGAGAGATTCTTCCGATTTATGGGGTGACCATGATGCTTTTCTCTGATCATTACTTGTGTTTTACATCATGATTGTGGTTAGTCTTGTAAGAAATATTTATATACAAATGAGGATGAGTGTATCATTTCACACCTAGATTTTTTGTTAAACTCATCATGATATCCAGGTGTTGGGGGATATATTGTAGGCATTTGTCTTAGACACCATCCAGAGATTGGAGGATCACTTTATACTGTATAGATTTTATAAACCAATATTTACCATAGGAAAATCAGCATGTAACCTTTAGAGTCTACGTGTTGGAGGACCTACTAGTCACCATTGGGCTGGATAGTGATTAGTGAGACATCACTTGTGGGCCTGGAAGATGTGCATGTGAGGATAAATAATCTCTATATAATCTATGAGAAGACGGGGATGACTCATAGATGATTGTAATATAAGGTATATCTCTATCATAGTTCAACGATGTTTGATTAGGGCTATAACATTTTCATGAGATACTCCCCAAGATGAGTATGTGAGATGTTCGATTGGGGATGCATTTTGTCCCTTATAATCATTATGAAATTAGATATCATATAGATGGTTGGGGTGGATTCGTACACCCTAAAATTAACACCAAAACCTAAGTTTTTTGCATCAATTATTCTATGTGCCATAGATGACAAGATATGTGAATGTCCACGAAAACATCACTCAGTAGGTTGAGATGATCATAAAGGATGGAGTCACAGTTGTAATGAACCTAGTGGAAATCATAGATCAATTTGAGAGGACCCCTCATAGATGGACTACCATCATGCTTCATGGGTAGTGGATGCATGGTAACGTGGATGAACGTTCCTTTGAATAAGATAGCCAGGTGTGGGATTACTATCCAGAGTTCTTTGTTTAATTTTTGTTTGTGGGAATGAAAATCATGCATGATGGATTGATATAATGCCCACATTTTATTTATAATATTCTGATATATTTCAATATATACATATAATGATACTCACCAACATGACTTGTGATTTTGAGGGATGGTGTGAAGTAAATTAATTTTATAAAAAATATTTTATAAAATTTATATATTTTATATTGCGTGCATATATTATCATAAATAAAATGGTAACTATCATAAAAAAGATCAGATAAAAAATATGAGATATATGTTGGGTCCATAATGTATTTTTTGACCTAGGTGGAACGAAAAATTGTTCACTGTGGGGTTTGTAGACACTTCTCTCATTAGTGGTATGTCCATTGGATTAATTTATTATTTAATTCATTCATTCATCATTTTTATCCTAAATAAAATATTTATAAGTAATCATTCATTGTGTTTCCCTTAGGGTTATCCTAATAAAATAATGGTTCTTAAGTGATTTTAATTACTCCATTAGAAAATCTTGTAGAATGACAAAAAAATGAATGATCTAGAGAGATCTGATCATGGTGACCACAACTATGCACTTCAATCGGTTGATATAATGATCATAAATTGCATTCCTCAGTGTAATGAATTTTTATTTTTTAATGTTTTATAACCTCATATGATAGTTCATCATTGATATCCATAAAATCTTTTCGAATCATGTTAACAAACACATCTTCTTTTCCACAACCTTAATTTCTTTTTGTTCTTTAATTTTTTCAACACATGGTCCCTGTTCGATGTTTTTTGGGTTCTACTGAGCCATATAGCCCCCCCCCCCCCCCCGCCCAGAAAAATGGAGATATGAATAGTGTGTCTTGGATAAATGAAGTAAGGTATTATCTAGATTATTTAATTGGAACATATGATCATTTTAATGATTCTTATATAATTAAATCCGAATAAAAAATGTGTATAGATTATGGATTTAATGATAAAATGAAATTGGAAAATGAAAATTAAATTCCTGACAGAAAACAACTAGAATACGTGATCTATATCTTACTATAATTTCCAGGAGGTGATTGGGGTAAAATTAAGGTGGATTTATTGTATATGATGCACCTGTAGGATATTTGTGAATATGTGAAATCCTCTACTACATGTTGTGTACATAGATGAACACACTTTGTGTATCCCCTTCCAATGATAGTTAGGGTTTTTGAATGTGACAAGTATGGAATTGTGTGAAACCGTATTACATGTTGTGTACCCTTTTCCAAAATAGGGAACCAGTGTTGGGGATAAAATTGGTGGGATATCATTGTACAGTAAAAGACCATGTTCATGATTGTGTACCCAAGTAAATATACAAGAAATTATTTACATAGAAAATGTCAAAAGATCATGTCCTGGTCCTAGATGGTCTGTAAATTCTATGTATTCCACCAAAAAAACATGTACATCAATGTGGGATCAGAGCTATGTAGTCCATTTAAAAGGTGTGTACTACTACTTTTGTTCAACTGAGGATAAATTCTATATTCGGTATCTTGTTCATTTAAACTAGGATGTTGTTCCTTGATTAGCCTATTTTATATGTTTTTCTACGTATAAATCAATCTACATTTGGTTGAGGTTTTTTATATATGATGTAAAATTTTATGTGATTCTCTCATATTACACTGAATCTCAACGATGTTAATGATCTTGCTAAATAACCAAAGGATTAAAATAATATGGAACCCCTTCTATATGGTAAAAAATCTACTATAGGTACTTTACTAGTGGATCCCCTATCAGACAGGTTGTTGTATAAGATAAATATATTTGAACCCCTTTTCACACTTGGGTGTTCATATATGAATATTGAGTGGTAACCACTATCAGATAGGTTGTGGGTCCACGGTAATGAGATTGGAACCCCCTATAACACTATGGTAAGGGTACATTAATTCTAAATGAAACACATAATAAAATAGAATGTGGGTCCGTGATGAACAAATAAGGACCCCTATTTTAGAAAAAGGTGTGGTTTCTAGACATCATAGTGGAACCCCCCTATAGGATAAGGTAAGGGTCTTCAATGACCTGAGTGGAACCAAACTATCCACCTGTGGTGTGGGTCTTAGAATTCAGTGTAGAACCTCTATCTAATAAGGAGTGGTTCCTTGATGAAAACTACTATAACCCCTATTGACACAAGGTTATGAGTCATTTACCTATATAGTGGAACAACCAACTGATTACGTATTGGTCTTTTTACTACCAATTTGAACCCCCTATCAGCATACAACGTGTGTCCTCATGACTCTAGAGTGGAAACACCAATCAACATGGTAATAGGTTCTATAAAGATACTTACAAAGTGAAAACCCCATGATAAAGTAAGGTGTCGATCCCCTTCTCCATGTTTTTACCCTCGAAAATGTGACATAGTGATGATTCATGGATTGACATTCCCAAATACTTCTAAGATGACACTTTTGATATTGGGCATCAATGATGAACATTTTTAATAGTTGGCGACATATATTCTTATTCTAATATATGATATGGATTTCTACATTGTCTCTTATTTTCTGATTCATTAACTAATAACACAAACATATATATATATATATTATCTGATTTCAATACCTTTGGATTTGGTAACTCTCATTCCATGTGTTTTGAAGACGTGCATGTTATGCCACATTCTTTAAATATTTAACTTCTCATTATGGGATGAGTCTAACATCATTAAATTGGTGGAAAAGTCTCAATGTATAGTTCATATACACAATATATTGATCCCCATTTGTTGGATGAGATTTTTTTTTCATTGGTTGAGATATTATCCTTTTCAATGTATCATGTATCCTGTATATAATGTCTAATGTTTATTTGATGGTTTATCTTTATCTACTTGCCATATTTCTTTTGAGGAATCTAAATGGATATTTATATGCTCACCACTACATTGTAAAATAAGGCACATGTGGTTTCTTATGATGATGTTAGACTTGTTAGTGATAAATTTAGATCATTATAGAGATACGTGGTGTTGTGGACTCCGTATGGTGGTCGTATCTTTGAGTTAAGGGTTGGGATCTCTATAAAGTATAGTTTTACAATTATATCATGTTGGTAAATATTTATTGTATGGAAGTTATTTCTAATGTTTAATTTTATGTTTTCATTGATTGAATTTTATACATACATGAGGTTTTCCATGCATGGTTTACTTTCTAGCTGTCAAAATTATTTATTATTAATCCTCTGTACTTTTTCATTGAGATGGTCATCTGTGTATGTACATATACATAGGAAATCACCAACAATTTATGGCATTAATTTTCGTTCATGTATCTACCACTTGGTTGATAGAGGTTGGATTTGGGAAGTTAAAGCTTGAGTATTGATTTGTGTGGGGTTGTGACATATTAGCAATATGAATATGAGGGGCTTGATAGGCATCCATGGGTTATATAATTCTAAATAGAATGATTAGTTTTTAAATTCATTTCATTGAAGGAGAATGTTATTTACACTTAGATTATATGGAAACTGAGATATAATGGTTGATGTAGGTTAATAATAGTGTGTGGCTTGGGCTGAAAGTCTTATAAGTGACAATTCTCAATCTTTGTCGACATATGAACATCTTTTTTTGTTTGGTTGGAAATATTTTAGACTTGATATGAATGAGTGATTCAGATCCCTTATTTTATTTTAAATAATAATATTTAATTTTGTACATAGTTTTTGATGTGATACTATATTAATTGGTTTACATGGGGAACCTACCATTCCGATTGATGATGAGGTCATATGATTATTCTTGAAAATGTTAACTATGGTCTATAGAGTCTAATAATTTTATATCATTTATAAATAATCTGTATATCTTGTGTATCATGGTTCTCTAAGTCTCTTCATGATGTATTATATATTTTAATGTAATATTGAACTACCATCTTCTAATATATCAAATGTTAAGATTATGATGAAATGTATGAAATCATGATGTTTTATAAAAAACATGTGTTTTATTAGTCTAGAAGAATGGAAGAATAGAAGAAGTCTTAATGAGTTAGTAATGATGTGTGACCATAATGTGGATATATATCATTTTATTAATATGGTTTACGGAGAAATTCTTGAAGGATATGTACTTTGATGATGATAATGTTCTCTAGTACCTTCTCTAGTTTACATTATTTTAGTGTTGTAAGTCCATGGAATATGTAGCCTATAAGATAGAGTACAGTTTAAAAACTGTGTGAAATGTGAAGATAAATGATTTTTATTTCTTATTAATATATTTTGTTTTTATTTTAGTGATTGATATTAATTATAATACTATTATAATATTTTTCATCAAAATGAAATGATCATATTTCAAAAAAATATCTGTTATCAATAATAAATTTTCTAATATTGAAAAGTCATTCTTAATTGTTATATTTTTTATAAGAAATATTTAATATTATTTATTAATTAAGTTCATAGAAATTCACATAGGATTGATAATTTATAATTTTATAAAACTCTAGATTTTGTAAGGAGTAGTTATAAATAATAATTTTTTTGAAAATGTACTTCTCATTTAATGAATTAAAAAATAAAAATTAAATTTTATATATTTTTTGAAATTTAATTTGTTTTAATTTATATTCCATAATGTAATAATTTTTATTATAATAAATCTTATACTGTATTTTTTATAAAATTATTTTTTTCATATATAGAATTTTTCTGGAATCATGTTATTATAAAATATTATAGGAATAATTTTATATTAATTTCATAAATTTATATCGATTGATTTGAAAAAATGGATTCTATATTTGAAAATTTCGTAGTTAATATATCTCAATATATTAATATATATATTTTTGTCCTGAAGATAATTTACAATAGTGAAAATATGTTATAATGTTAACGCATACAATAGGCATTTAGGGTGTCAAAATATAGGGATAAGGGTTAAAATTCAATAAAAAGTTTCTATAATATATATTTTTTAGAAATATATAAATAATTGATGAATTAATATTTATAATTATACCATTATAGATACATTTATATTTAGTTATAAATTAAAATATTTTCATATTTTTTAAAATTGTATATGTTTCATCTCCACAAATTATAAAATGAAACCCATTATTATATAATATACGTAGTTCAATATAATAGTGGATTATCCAAAACATGAATATTTTTTTGAGCCCCTTAAACTTACCATAGGTCATTTTTAAAAATACTAAAAAACTTCAGATTCATTATGTATAAACCCAAAGAGTTAATTAGAAAATTAGAAATAATAAACAACTAATTTTTTATTCTTTTATTCTTAAAACTCTATAATATAATTCTCCATCCGACAATATAATAGAATAAATATTATAAATATGCCAACATATTATTAATTTTATTCGTTCCCTATATCCAACACATCAATGATCGAATCGGAAATGAAAATCATTTATATGTATGATGACCAACCACCTCACAGAAAATATGTTATTTCATCTCCATCACCAACTATAATTCAAGGTAAAATTGATGAATTGATTGTATATACATGACATAAATGAAATAATAATCAGTTATTAATGATATTTTATACAGTAATTCCATTACATTCCACAATTAGATGATTTTAAATGTATAATTAATGTATAGAAATACAAGTTATTTTTTAATTATGAATCCTACATCCTCAAAACACTCAATGTGGAATTGAACAATAATGTAATTAAAAATGATCATTAAATAAATGAATTTAAATTTTCAATGATAAGTGATTAAAACTATAGATTTATATTATAAAATTAAATTATTCTTATATAATTATTATAGATGTGTAAAAGGACATAAATTTCATTTATACACTCAAGTTATTAGATATCATCTCATTTTTCATTCATTATGTAATATTTAAATTTTATGCACCACATTTTGTTTTTATTCTGTATTTAATGTATTTATACATTTTATATATTGATTCCACTAAAAATAAAGTTATTTTATGACACAAATAATTTGAATGCATTCTGGGGATTTAAATATGATGTTTTCAATGTAGTAAGGGTTTTCTAAACTGAATTTTCATTCATTCAAATATATTACTTATTCCTTGATTTTTTTGATAAAATTTTATCTCTAAAGGTTAATTTTATTTATTTAAATTTAATTAGATACGAAAGAAAAAGGTGAGATCTACTACGCATGAAATGCATGATGATAATTTTTAAAGGTTGATTGATTTTAAAATTATTGAAAAACCCAAGATAAGGAATGATCTTAATTTTTTATACATAAAGTGAATTTTTTTATGTTAGAATACAATAACGATACCCGAGCAAATGGGTTATTTTTCCAAGATAAATGTGATGATGAATAACATCATGTAATGATTACATTCTTTCCCAAAATTTTACAATGTAATAAGAAATATGGAATGCATGTTTTTCTATATTGACCATCCATATTACTTTTCTTGATGAAATTCTAGGTACCCCTATCTCATTACAAAAAAAATATTTTAACATGTTTGAAATACAATTGGAATCCGGGGAGACAAAATGTATGGAACCGACCTTAAACATTACATAATATTAAATTAAATTGAATAATTCAAATTGAGGGTATTTTCATGTTTATAATTTTATAGAATTAGGACATAACTATTACATCTCAAAGATTAAAAAGTAGACAAATCTACTCAGTTTCCATTTTTTCCAC
Source organism: Viscum album (assembly GCA_963277665.1). NCBI lineage: Eukaryota > Viridiplantae > Streptophyta > Magnoliopsida > Santalales > Viscaceae > Viscum > Viscum album. The sequence continues at coordinate 492,980,100 of OY728151.1, read as the reverse complement.
AAAATAAAAACTCTTGAACAAAAGAGTCATGTTTAGTCCCTTGTTTTAGACAGCCTGACATTTCCTTGATCCCATCCTTGACTCTATTCAACTTTATGTCCTATGAAAACATTTCAAAAACATGGGATGAGCATAAGAAGCTCATTAATGGTTATAGAAGTATGGAATGAAAACTTCAGTCCATGTGTACAAAAGAATCAATGAAATCCTGCTTTACTTATAAAACATAAGCAATTTAACATAACTCATGAAATCATAAGATTTATGAATAACTCAATAAAAATCATAAGGCATAAAGGTAACTTGAGGCATTAATAACATTATTACATAGGGATTAACCCTCATGGTTATATTTGGAATACCCATTGCAGTATATTCCCTAAATCTCTTCGGAGAAACCTCTGCGTTTAACTCCTTCACGTTACCCAATGCATTGCAGAGCTATATAGGGCTCACCAGCCCTTAGTTTATCATGGAACCAACCGTCTTCATAAAAAATTCCCATGAACCAAAACATAATCATAGCACATAACTTAAGCATAAAGGAAATATAACATTTCCACATTGCAATAACAATAAAACATTATAAGATATTGAAATAATGAATCCATTCTAAAACCAATTTTCATAACCATTTAAACCATTTTATAAATAGATTTTTGAATCAAAGTTTCCTATTCCACATTGAAGATTTTAACATTTTAAACAATTAATATATATATATAAATAAATCCTTAAAACATTTAAAAACATGGATATTAATTAGAAATATTTTTAAGAATAAATCCTTAAAACATTTAAAACTGTATTTTAGTTAAAGGATAATTAACAAAATGAGAGACACTTGATTACAATAGTTGAGGAATAACATTTAATCATAACTTTATAATATCATGAGAATAAAGGGATTCGTGATATAATATTACAAAGGATAGTATATACACCATATAAGGGTGAATTGGTGCATAACAACAATGAAGTATCAATACAATTGTAAAATGAGATGAAATCCCTTATAAAGACGGTATCCTTAAATTAAGGACAAATAAATCTCATAATAATGTGTAAAAAATACAAATACACCCAATATAAGTGGATTTTAAGTTTAAAACAACCATAGGTCATTCCCACATATTTATAGGATGACATATTCAATAATTACAAGTTGAACCCAAAGAAATCGAAATTGGGCTAAAAGTTCCCTTGGTAAAATTCGACAGCCTAACGACGTAACTCTAAATTCATAAAATTAGTTGATGATAGAGAAAATGGTATCTCATATGTTGGACATAAAATTTACATCAATAAGGATATGGAATAACATATCCCATCATAAAAATATGTAAATTTAAAGACATAACAAAATAAGTCTATTAAAAAGAGGAGTGTGAAAGGTTCCCTTACCGATTTGGGAAACTTTCGAAACATACACCCCATGAAGGAAGGGTCATAAAATTAATATATAAATACCCATAAATGAGAGTATATTATACAAATATTAAAATAATGGGTAGTACATACCCCAAACAAAAGGAAATAGTTTCCAATGTAGCATGAATCTCAGAGGAATAAAAAGTGAGATGAAAATCCCCTTATGAAATTTCGGCAGCCTAACGTCGACACATAACACTTCCAAAAATGTATTGATGAGATAAAATAGGGTTTCTCATAATATTAACATAAAATTTACAGAAATATGAATATTAATGAACATCCCCCAATATAAGAAAGAGGAGCTTAATGTATGTTACATAAAAAAGAGTACTTAAAAAGAAAGAGAGAGGTAGGATCCCTTACCTCATGTCCGACTTGTCTTTTTCATTTCTTTATATTCATGAATAATAATATTTTGATAATTTATGATTTCTTAAGGACCTCCTTTAATGTTTATTATTCAATTCATATCACATAATATAATGTTATAATAATTAGTCAATTATCTGAGTTCATATGAAATGTTTTTGTCGATGTTTCGTACATGAGTCAAAAATGAACTTGTTTGAAATGAATCGTCCATGTAGTTATAATTAAATAATATACAGAATAGTATTAATTATTTAAATATCATATATATAGAGTAAATATTCATTTTATACTATTCCATAACATTTGGAGATAAAAATAAATGATATGCACCATTCATGGAGACAGTAGGTCGTACGTAAGCATTAACGCTACATTCATTTCTTTTTCATTTTAATGGAATTAAAAATAACTGAAATATATATATATTATAATTCCAGTATAATATATATGTCATATAGGTCAAATAATATCATTAATTTTATTCTTTATACATTCCATGTATTGAATGAATGAGTCACATAACTATAGGGGGCGGTAGTCCTCACTTCCTCATATAAAATTAGCGCATTTTCACAACATGAAATGAATAAAGGTATGTTTTAAATACAAAATACATAAGCATATATAAAACATAAATACCATATATATCATATATAAAATACAGTGACATCATAATGGCCTCCTTTAAATGTGTTAAAAGAATATTGAACAATCATTGTTTCGTGAGGTAGTAATTCGCAATCCACATAAACTGTATGTTATTTAACCATTAGACGGATGTGTGTGTATGTGTAGCTCGAATATTTCATATAAAAACATCCTAGTATATTAATGATACTTTTTGTGTTACAAAAAAAGAAAAAAAAAGAGTTTAGGGGGTTGTAGAAGCAAAATAAAACAAAAGAACATAAGATAATACATTACCTTTAAATTGGGTAACTCCCTTTGGATTGAACCAAAAGGGTTTCATGAAGAGCTTTATGCCTAAGGTGAGGCTTAAATGATGAATAGAGGGATGTGGAGAGATGAAATGGGCAGGGGTTGGCCGAGCCAAAGGCTTGATAGGTGTTGGTAAGGAGTTATAGGTGGGGGCCTTTTATAAGAGGATAAGTGGGGCACTCAAGGAATGTCAAGAAATGATAATTTATTTTAAAAAGCGTTTCAGATTTTAAAGGTCCCAGATTGACATCTTTCTAGGATAAGGTGATAAGGGTGCGAAATATACTCATCCAATAGGTTTTTTCAATGATTTAGTCTTAGAGGTTACATTTTCTTTTCATTTGTTTTAAATCGTTCATTAATGAGGTAATCGCTCCATCATCACGATGTCATATATAATTTAATATATATAATGTCTAAAAATTATAAAAAAATACTATGATGTAGGAAAATTTTTTAGCTTTCCAATGAATATTTATATTCTTAGAGATAATTTACACAGTCAAAACTAATTTTTTTTACATGGGTGATACATACTTCTATTATATTTTCCTTTCTTTAAAAATAAAATGACAAAGTGTCACTCCTGCAAAAAATTGATTCCATGGGGTCCAAAAGTGTGGAAAAAGGCATACCATGGTCCTAAATGACACTAAATGTAGAATTATGACACATGTTGGGGTCATTTTTTATTATTATGATATTTTTTTATTATCCTAAACTACCCGATTACTAATTAATCATGATAATTAAAGATAATTACCATCGTTATTATTCATAATGTCCAAAAACAAAAGAGTATTAATTAAATAATTTGGAACTTATGATTCAAATTATGGAATATGTTTTACCAAATTACAAACAATTAAATTTCAATAATTAATTTAAAAATATTTCTCGTTGTCAAAACAAATAGAAGGTTTCTTTGAAGCAATATATATGAAAAGTTTATCACTTGTTTATGTCCATTTTCAAAGTGAAATTAAATCTAATGGCCACCATTGAATTAAATGGAAAAAATATATTATAATTACACATTAAAAACAATTAAAAATATAACCTAACCATATATTTAAATTTGATTTAAAAGAAGTTTTGATGTAAAATGCTGTATTTTTTCACTATTCATTAAAATAAATAACCATGTCAGAAACATACCAAAAATTTATCCAAAGTAAATTTCAATTTCACAATCATAAATAATAAGTTTATTTTGACAAAAAGATATTTTAAAATTGTCTGAATTTAGATTTAAAAAAGTTTCACCATCAAAAGGCGATAAAACAATCTTTTAAAAATATTACAGTATTTTTTCTTAAAATTGGATTCATTTGGATTTTAATCCTCTAACATTTATTGGATAAATGTCACAATATTTAACACACACATGTAATCATTTTGTAGTTATTTTTTTTCATTTCCACTATTACAATGGTTAGGCATTAACTATTATAATATTATTATATTATTATTGTGCAACATATGATTTCAAAGAAACTCGTTGTTGCGTATTGGGTACGCCATCGAGCATAGCATTCCCTTTAAATTAATATTAACAATTTATTCACATAAATTGATAAAACATAGAATGTAATATTATTTATTTTCCTGGGATGCTACATCCTTCCCTAGTTTTGGGAATTTCATCCTCGCAATTTCAAAATTGGGCTTGGAAACTTCATTGAAAGTCCCACATCGGAACAAGAGTGAGAAAACTATCACTTTAAAAGAAAGGGAGATAAGTACAATGGTCACCCGAGTTAAACCATACTAGGAATACAAGTAGGAAAACATGGATATGGAAGAAAAAACAAAGGGTCATGTTCTGAGGGAGAGTGATAGAAAACATGTCTAGGATAAAGTTAACCACACAAAAATCACAAATATTTGATGGGTTAAACGGCATTTGATTCCCCAGTAGGAAAAGTTAACAAAAAACATTTTTGTTTTAAGTTATTTTTCATTGATGAATTTATTTTTAATCTTAACTATAACATATGCACACATACTTACTTGTCACGTAGACTTTCAACTTTTACTAGATTCATTATTCTAACTCATATTTTCTCCAAAAGACAAGTATTTAGGATGACTTGTTCCCATTAAGAGTACTATAATCAACTTCATGAGAATCACCTAATCCAAAAAAGATAACTATATATTTCCCATGTAATTAGATCTAACCAAAAAAATCCAAAAAGTTTCATATGAGATCAGATAATACCCAAAAAGGATATTTTTTTACAAATAGAAAAACCACTCCTCATCTCCAAAAATTTTCAAACGAAACCCAATGTTCAACAAAGACCATTCAATAATAATCTATCCGTAAAATTTATCAAAGTAAAATAAACTAAGATTGAAACCCAAATCTCTAAATGATTTAATCACATAGTCTCCTAAGATAAATCTTAACACTTTTCTGCGAAATAACATCAGTTACTCTTATAGTCTCGTACTGAAAAGTATTTAACCTAATCACATATCCTCCATGATAGGCTAATAATTTCCATTGATAACCCAAAATCAACTTACTATTGATTCATAAAATCATCTAATCTAAAAATAAGCAGTCAAACTTATTAGGGTCTTCACGTTGTCCAGTGGTATGTGATAAATACCAGTCGCACTTTGGTTGCGGTTTCGATTCTCGCAGCTTCGTTCGACGTGACGGGTTGTCACACAATCTACATGTTGTCCTTTTTCCAAAACGATAAAATTCTTAAAACATCCCCCCAAAAAAGATAAAATCTTCAAAAATAACCATAACATATTATAACCACAAAGGTTATCTAATAACTTCCATTTTTCAACCCAAAATATATTAACCAGTAATTTACTCAAATTCAAGTATCATATAAACCGAAATAGTTCTTTATAACTATATCCACAAAATAAAGGATATTTATTCCTTGAATAAAATTTTCATATATCAAACATCAGGGTTACATATACTATAAAAATTCTTCTAATGTAACCCCATCATAAAAAGAGAGTTAATACATCTAAGAATTTCTCCATCCTAAAATATACCGTAACTATTGAATCCCTTATATGTTGACTTGTTACTCATTCAGCATTCTTCATGATCCATCAACCATTCCTTTTCAAATTATTCTGAAATACTTATTTTTTACAAACAAAATCATGAATCATATCCTAAGATTCCAATAATAGGAAAACATGTGTTAAGAAATAATCCATTCATTTCATTGATCATTGTCAGTTTCTTCATCCTCAATCGGAATGGCACTAGGTATTGGTTAATGAATATTTGTATGATCTTGGTGATCCCATTCCCGAAACTTCTTTGTAGGACATGTGTTTGCATAATGACCATGCACACCACATTTAAAACATTCCATTCATCCTCTAGAAAGAACTTATTTCCCTTTTCTAGAGTCAACTAGATGCTTCCTTTTTCCATGGAAGGTTCTTGATTTATGACCTTCATTTCCAAATATATATCATCTTTATGTCCCTTTGAAACATTTTTTTATTTTTTTCCTTCCACATCATTGACACGTAGGTTTTTGAACATACATACCTTTATGGTTTTTACCGGAACATCCGTAGGGATTTGTTTCTCGCATATACGATGCCTTATATAAATCATTATGATTCAGGTGGTCAATCATGACACCAGATAGATGGTTGAGGATAACCAAAAGAGTTCTCATTGTAGCTCCCTTATCATTCAGTAGTAATTTCATAAAACAGTCATAGTTTCCTTCAAATCCACTATTACCTTAGTGGCTGCTAGATCCATCCATTTACTTAAACCAAAAAGGTCAGTGTGAGTATATCAGTAAAATCATCATATAACAAAGAGGAAGGTAAACACCAAGATATACTTATACAAGTTATCTCAAACTCATTATAACTTTAAAAAAATAGTGACTCTATCTAATATATTAACCATTGTGGTAATACACAACTTGTCACTTCTTCTTAAACAACACTCTAACCTCTAAAGTTATCTAAACCGACCTCTGATTCCAACTGTAAGGACCCAGCCTTAAAACTTAGATAATATTTAATTAAATTGAATAATTCACATGGAGGATCTTTTTTGGTTTATATTTTTAGAGAATTTGGACATAAATATTACATCTCAAATATTACAAAGTAGACAAATCTACTCAGTTTCCCTTTTTTCTACAAAATAAAAACACTTGAACAAAAGAGTCATGTCTAGTCTCTTGTTTTAGATATCCGACATTTCCTTGATCCCATCCTTAACCCTATTCAACTTTATGTCCTGTGATGATATTTCAAAAACATGGGATGAGCATAAAAAGCTCAGTAAGGGTTATAGCAGTACAGAAAGAAAACATCAGTCCATGTATACATAAGAATCAATGAAATCATACATTACTCATAAAACATAATGAATTTAACATACCTCATGAAATCATAATATTTATGCATAACTCAATTATAATCATAAGGCATAAAGGTAACATGAGGAATTAATAACATTCTTACATAGGGAGTAATCGTCATGGTTACGTTTGTAATACCCATCACAGTATATTCCCTAATTCTATTTGGAGAAACCATAGCGTTTAACACCTTCACGTTACCCAATGCATTGGAGAGCTATATCGGGCTCACCCGCCCTTAGTTTATCACTGAACCACCCGTCTTCTTAAAAAATTCCCATGAAATATAACATAATCATTGCACATAACTTAAGAATAAAGGAAAGATAACATTCTCACATTGCAATAACAATATAACATTTTAAGTTATTGAAATAATTAATCCACTCTAAAAACCATTTTCAAAACCATTTAAATCATTTAATAAAGAGATTTTTGAATCAAAGTGTCTCATTCCACTTTGAAGATTTTAACATTTTAAACCATTAATATCCATATAAATAAATTCCTAAAAACATTTTGAAAAAATGGATATTAATGAAAAATATTTATAAGAATAAATCATTAAAACATTTAAAACGATATTTTAGTTAAAGGGGTTTTAACAAAAAGAGAGACACATGAATAGTGTAATTGAGGAATAAAATTTAATCACAAATTTATAATATCATGAGAATAAAGGGATTCATGATATAATATTCCAAAGGAAATTATATACACCAAATAATGTTGAATTGGTGCATAACAACAATGAAGTCTTAATAGAATTGAAAAATGAGATGAAATCCCTTATAAAGAAGGTATCCTTAAATTAGGGACAAATCAATCTCATAATAATGTGTGAAAAATATAAATACACACAATATAAGTGGATATTAAGTGAAAACAACTAGAGTTCATTCACACATATTCATATAATGACATATCCAATAACTACAAGTTGAACCCAAAGAAATCGAAATTGGGTTAAATGTTACCTTGGTAAAATTCAACAGCCTAACAACGTCACTTTAAAATTCAAAAAATTAGTTGATGAGAGAGAAAATGGTATATCATCACTTGAACATAATATTTACATCAATAAGGATATATAAGAACATATCCCAACATAAAAAGATGTAAATTAAAAGACATAACAAAATAAGTCTTCTAAAAAGAGGTGTGTGAAAGGTTCCCTTACCGATTTGGGAAAGTTTTGAAACGTACACCCCATGAAGGAAGGGTCAAAAAATGAAAATGTAAATACCAATAAATGAGACTATATTATACAAATAGAAAAATAATGGGCAGTACATACACCACACAAAAGGAAATAGTGGACAATATTGCATGAAACTCATGAGAATAAAAAGTGAGATTAAAATACCCTTATGAAAATTCGGCAACCTAACAGAGCCACATAAAACTTCCAAAAATGTATTGATGAGATCAAATAGGGTTTCACATCATATTAACATAAAATTTAAAGAAATAGTAATATAAAATAACACCCACAAATATAATAAATAGGAGCTTAAAGTAAGTTACATAAAAAAGAGTTCTTAAAAAGAAAGAGAGAGGTAGGATCCCTTACCTCAAGTTAGACTAGTCTTGTTCATTTCGTTATTTTTCTGAATGACAATATTTTTTCAATTTATAATTTCTTAATGAAATCCTTTAATTTTTATTATTAAATTCATATCACATATTATAGTGTTATAATAATTAGTTAATTATGTGAGTTCATATCAAATGTTTTTGTCGATGTTTGGTACATGAGTCAAAAATGAACTTTTTGGAAAAGAATCGTCCTTGTTGTTATAAGTATATCATCTCCAGAATATTATTAATGATATAAATATCATATATATCCATTATATATTCATTTTATACTATTCTATATCATTTGGAGATAGAAAGAAATGAAATTCACCGATCATGGAGATGGTAGGTCATACGTACGCATGAACGCTCATTTCATTTCTTTGTCATATAAATGGAATTAAAAATAATTGAGAGATATATATATTATAATTCCAGTGTAATATATATGTTATATAGGTCACATATGTTAATTAATTTATTTCTTTATACATTCCATGTATTTTATGTAAAAGTTAAATCACCTGAGGGGGAAGTAGTCCGCACTTCTTTATATGAAATTATCACATTTGGACAACATGCAAAGAATAAAGGTATGTTTTAAATTTTAAATACAGAAGCATATATAACACAAAAATACCATATATATCATATATAAAATACAGTGACATCATAATGGCCACCATTAATGGTGTTCAAATAATATTGAACAATCATTGTTTCGTGAGGCAGTAACTCGTCATCCACAGAAACAGTATGTTATTTAATCATTAGATGGATGTGTGTGTAAGTGTAGCTATAATATTTCTTATAACAAAATCCTAGTATATTTAATATACTGGTGTTGTAACAAAACAAAATAATAAAAAGAGTTTTGGGGGTTGGAGAAGAAAAATAAAACAAAAGAGCATAAGAGAAGACATTATCTTTAAATTGGGTAACTCCCTTTTGTTTGAACCAAATGGGGTTTTTGAATAGATTTCTACCTAAGGTGAGGATTAAATGATTACGAGAGGTATTTGGAGAGATTAAATGGGCAGGTTTTGGCCGAGCCAAATGCTATAGAGGTGTGGGTAAGGAGGTAGAGGTGGGGGACTTTTATAATAGGAGAGGAGGGGCACCCATGGAAAGTCAAGAAATGTTATGTTATTTTAAAAAGAGTTTCGAATTTTAAAGGTCCCAAAATTATATATTTCTATTATAAGGTGATAAGAGTTTGAAATATTCTCATCCAATATTTTTTTCCATGTTTAAGTCTTGGATTGTACATTATCTTTTCATTTTATTTCAATCATTCATTAATGAGGTAATCGCTGCATCATCATGATGTCATAAATAATTAAATTTATTTAATGTCTAAAAATTATAGAAAAATACTATGATGTAGGAAATATTTTTATATTTTCAATGAATATTTATAGTCTAAGTGATAATTTACACAGAAAAAAACTAAAATTGTTTTATTTGGGTGATACATACTGTTGTTATGTTTTCCTTTCTTTAAAAATAAAATGATAAAGTGTCACTATCACACAAATGTGATTCCATGGTGTCCAAAAGTTTGGCAGAAGGAATACCGTGGTCTGCCATGACACAAATAGTAGTATTAGGGCACATGTTGGGGTCATTTGATATTATTATGATAATATTATATTATCCTAAACTACCCGATTACTAAATAATCACAATAATTAAAGATAATTACCATCGTTTTTACTCTTAATGTCCACAAACAAAGTAGTCTTAATTACATAATTTGGACCTTCTGATTAAAAATATGCAATCAATTTTACCAAATTCCAATAACAAAAATTGCAATAATTAATATAAAAATATTTCCCGTTTTCAACACAAATATCAGGTTTTTTAAGCAATATCTATGAAATGTTTGGAACATGTTTATGTCCATTTTCAAAGTGAAATTAATTCTACTGACCAAAATTTAATTAAATAGTAAAACTATATTCTAATTAATCTTTAAAACCAATTAAAAATATATTCTATCCATATATTTAAATTAGATGAAAAAGCAGTTTTGATGTAAAATGAAGTATATTTACACTATTCATTTAAAAAAATGAACAATGTCAGAAACATTCCAAAAATTTAACAAAAGTAAATATCAATGTCCCAATCATAAATAATAAGTTTATTTTGACAAATAAATCTTATAAAATTGTCAAATGTCAGATTTAAAAAAGGTTTTCCATCAAAAGGAGGTAAAATAATCTTTCAAAAATATTAGAGCATTTATTCTTAAAATTGGATTCATTTGGATTTTGATACCCTAAAACTTATTGGATAAATGTAAAAATAGTTAACAAACATATCTAATCATTTTGTAGATATTTTTTTTCATTCCCACAATTACAATGGCTAGGCGTTAACTATTATAATATTATTATATTATTAGTGTGCAACGTAAGATTTCAAAGAAAGTCGTTGTTGCGTATTGGGTACGCCATCAAGCATAGCATTCCCTTTAATTTAATATTAACATTTTATTCAAAAATATTGATAAACCATAGAATGTAATATTATTTATTTACCTAGGATATTACACAAAATCTATGGGGTAAGGGTTCTCAAATTCACTTTAAATAAATATGGAATCTGATATGATATTTCGATTAAAATTCAATGAATAAAATAATTGTTTATGTATTACATGTTCAGTTTAGTTTCAAGGATGAAGCTACTTCAATTTTTTAAATATTATTTCTCAATTTTATTATGAATGAACCTTGTATGTACAATATATTATATGAGGATTGATATGATGTTATCTGATATACAATGATAATAATACCAAAAAGGTGTACTTATAGGTCATGTAGTAAGTTCAATCATTCCCAAAGGAGGGGATAATTGAGTGAGGATTCATAATCGATTGATCATGAGTATACCTACTCACATTCTAGCATATTATATTATAAGTTTCACCATTTAGGTAATTAAATGACACTTAAAAAATAGTAATTAAAAATTGTTTTACGCACATGAAAAAAATTCAAATATACTATTTAATAACCAAGGGGGAATTAGATTTCAAGTCCAAAATGCTATCTATTAAGTTAAATTATGCCAATAAAAAAAGAGGAAATATTGAATAAAATTAATATTTCTTACATGCATATATGATAAAAATTAAGTGTATGCTAGTCAAAATTGTAGTGATATAGGAGTTAAAGAGAATTCTTGATGCTTGTTAATTCTATCAACCTATATTTGGATGTTTCATGATGATTTCAAGATATCTCAATTTAATAAAAAATTGATGTTATATATTAATAGGATGATAAAAATAAATCGTCTATGTGTCATCTTGGATGACATGAAATGGAAATGGATTTATCTTGTCGGTTTTATTAATTTTAATAAATTATGTTGCAAAGAGTATTCCATTAACTCCATTTATTTTATAACATTCATTCTTACATTTTTGTGTGATTTTTGATAATCATATGTGTTGAAAATGTAGAATGGATGAAAATTTATAAATATATTTTCCCAATTTAGTTAAATGGATAGGGTTGTATGTGTTATCTATGATGTATATTTCCTACATTGAGACATGCCTCAGTAAACATTTATAAATTTTATCAATATTATAAGCTAAATGGTAATAACTATCACTAGACATATTAATATAGTAATGGTGCTACTTTTAAACAAATGTTTTAAAAATCCTGAAATTTTAGGTATTATATATGTTGGAAATTCAACCAGAAAATGATCACAGTAGATATTGAAAATTGATTCCAATATTTAACTATAATAGATAGCGAAATTTAAAATATTAATATATATTTTTCTATACATTTTAGAGTTCCAAGGGATGTATAATAATATAGATACCCCAATTTCATTCATTAAATGTAATGTCTATAGAACCACAAAATGGAGTTACATTTGGATGTTAATGGGGATATTTCTAACTAAATACAAGGGTTTATTGTCAAACCCTATGAGTTTTTCATAGATTTTGTTACAAAATTTTATCTTGTATTTCCTAATCATAAAAGATTAATTTTTTTAATGATAGACTTTTTTGGATTCATTCATTCAGTAATATTGATGTTTCGGAAATATTGGTTGATTTTTATTTTGTTAAAAAATATATATTTCTTAGATAATTTATAAGATTAAAGAGTTAATTTCGTGGAAATGTGATTAAGTAAGGAAGTGAAAAAAAAATTAGGCCATATTAGGCTACAAAATATAAAGAATAACTCAACTAGGGATTACGAGTGAGTGATCAACCATGTCCAAGCTTGTAACACCTAGATGTTTTAAAAGAAGAATGTTATGTTCGATAACATAAATGAAATGCAACACTATGATTGAAAGAGAATGTAACTCCACAAGACATTCTGGTATATTTTCTTAAATGAATTTACTCTCTATTATATATCGTGGAACATACAACCCCAAAATTTTTACATTTGGTATCCTATTCAACATGGAACACCGTACTTAAACGATCCATGATATATATAACCACTGTATCCTAGAAGTTAAATACGAGAGTATGAATAATATTAACTACACTACGATATATATATATATATATATATATATATATTTCACAGTCAATATAAATTATTGAAAAATGTTTAGTAAATAATGAATCATTTTTTATTAAAGTAATTTTATTCTTCAAAAATATGTTTTCATAAAAACCTTTTTATTTCATTATTTGATAAAAAATTATAAATAATTTTATGAATATAAGAAAATATAATTTATAAAATTAATTTTATTTTGGATATAATAATACCAATTTTTTTTGAAATTTTGTGTTTTTTAGTTAAATATTTATTTTCCGTGAATAGTTAAAAATGCCGATTTTTATACAAATGTAAAATATTTTCAATAAATTATGTAATTTAAAAGTGAAATTATGTTATGTGTATGAATTAAATTATAATAATTATTATTTAGTTATTTTTAAACTACTTAATTAAATTATAATTATAATTATAATGTATTCTATTAGTAGTTTGATTTTAGGTTTGAAAATGAGTTTTTTTAAGAAAATTAAAGGGCCTAATTCTACTAGATTTTAATTAAACAAAATAATATATAAGTAGGAATGATTTAAATTAAATTTAGATGTTATATATAATTATTTTTTAATTTATATTCTTTAAATAATTATTTTTAGATATATAGTTATAATAAAATCGTCTTGTGCTTGAAAAAAATGCACATCCTGAGAACCCTCATTTTACTCATGTCCATAGTTTTTGTATTAGATATAACCTTTTTCACACTTTGAAAAATTTATATGAAAATATAAGCATAAGCTTTGAATCATAATTTAAAAATTATATTACAACTAGTTTTTTATAATTTTTAGAAATAGTTATTTTATTTGAGAACTAGTGAAGCATTATGAATTTTAGTTGATAACTGCCTTTTTGTTTAAATTATTTAAAAAGATAAATTATATTTTTAATTTTTTTATTTTAAAATTATTTCAATTATATATCTATTATTATAATTTAGGTTATTTAAATCCATGTCATATTGAAATCAGTTATAAAAACATTGTAAACATTTGAACATTAACACTTTGAAAATCCACATTCTCATCCCGTTGGTGGGAATAATTTTAATTTAAATGTTGAAAAAAATTAAATGAATTTGAAAAAATTGATTCTATATTTTGAATAAGAATAATTTATATTATCTAATAATTTCAACATAATGTTTTACCCAAATTAATAGTGAAAATGGTAATAAATAATTATTGTGTTTAAGGTATAAAAGGTTTTACGTGGGGTTAACCAAAAAAGATAATGGTTAAAATGTCATATGAACTTGTATAAAATATATTGGATATAAATATTACTACCTTATCTATTATAGTTATCGTAATGGTCAATTATTAGAGCCTTTTGATATAAAAAACATCATTGGAATTCATTCATTTCAAAAATTACCAATTTGTAACTCCCTTAATTTATAAAATGCCACCTATTGTCCTCATCTCTTATAATAATAAAAACCCATTTTTTTAGAAAATCAATGAAAAGATAACTCATAATATTTTCACATATCATCCTTCAAACTATATTATGGGAACACATATAACCAAGGAATGACTTTTGGGAAATACAGATTATTTTACCCAAAGAAGTGCAAACAGTCTTCAATGAGGGATTTTATTTCATTTCTTCCACCTACTCATTCAATTATTCTTAAAAAAGTATTATATAAAAACCTTATAATATAACATAAACATATATTTTATTAGGTTAATTTATAAACATTTATCATTCTATTATTCCAAAAAATGTGTTTTGAAATCATCATTTTTGTTTATGACGTACTACCACCTCAAGAACAGTTGCCATTCGTTTTTTCATTACCACCACTCACAGTTGGGTATGATGATGGATAATATAAATATATATTAAATATATAAAATAATTATAAATAAATGTTCATTATATCACATATAAATTTTTTAAATTATATAATATATGGGATAAGATATCGCCACTATTGTATATGACTAACTTCCACCTCGTGAAGCAAGGTAATTCTTTTTCACTACCATGCTACATAGAAGGTAATAATGATAAAGTTAATGTATATGATATAAATGAAACAATTTTTATTTTCATGACATATTTTTTATTATCTACATTTAATATATCATATTCTTTTATAACATTTTACCCACTGAAAGACGATAATGTCATTCATGTATGTGTGGACAACCACATTCACAAAGTGATGTGACTCTCTGATTTATCACCACAACACATGTTCATATATATATAATTATATTTAAATAAATAATATGTTATTTATAATATTACAAAAATAATGTAGAGATAAAATTGAACTTACCTCAATTTTATAATGATCATTGAAAAATAGAAACATTACTCATGCATATGTATAACAAACTATATCTATAATCATAACGTACATCATTTTTTAAAATGATATTTCATAATTGGTCTTAAAAAGTAAAATTTATCAATAAATATTATTATTATTTATTTATTATTTTTATGTAGATGATGAAATTATATTATATTCACAAGAACGATATCATTCATTAAAAATCAGGAATGAGAAAACAAGGAAATTAACGCCCGAAATAATGAAAATAATGAAACCTTATTAATAAAATGGTGATGAGTTATTATAAAAGGATCATATGTGATATTATAAATATTAAAATAGATATTTAATAAGTTAATAAAAATTTTACAATAGTTATATAAGAGTTTACATCATGTTCGAGCAAAATTATGTGCGAGGAAATGGATTTCATAACTCAATTTTAATTCGATGGGTTAAACATATACATAAATGATTATGTCATACATATATTATGTTTTTATTTAAATATGATTTTTTAATCTATTATTTTTAGTTTTTTAATTTTATTTAAATTTGATAAAAATATTAAATTCAATATATAATCCCCACTATGATGATATGATATTTCTAAGGGATTTTTTCGCAATTTTCCTTATTTGAGTATTTTTTCTTGTTATGCAATTATCCTTTTTTATGAGGTATATATTCCAAACATTTGACATATAATATCATGAATTTATATATAACTATGATATTTTATTTTTAATTAAAATTTATACTTTTATGGGGATTATATTTCAAAGTAATGAAGTGGTAAAAGATTTATTTTATTACCTCATCGATTGTCCAGATTGTTTATGCTTAAATATCCAATGTTTGAATATTATGATATTCCTCTCACATATTATCATTAATTTTAATCTCCTCTATTTTTTTATTTTATTTCCACGTAATAGTACTATTATCCCAAACTATGGTACTTAAAATAAATGTGGAATGGATATCTTCTTTGTTTCTCTCTTCATTTGAAAAACCCTTTTCTTTTGAAACCATGTTTTCTAAAAATATATTCAATTTTTTTTATTTCATAAAATGATTTATTAAATACATTTTAGAAAAGTTTTATTTTTTATTTTTTTCCAAAAGAATATATATGTTGTTTTCTAATCAACGTTGTAGGGTCCTGAAAAATCCGCCAAGGGGAGAAAATACCCCCAAAATTACATTATAGGAGGAATCAAGCACATATATAAGTCTAGAACGGTGAATGGAATCTCAATATGTTGTAATATTTAGAAGAATCTTGAAGGAATTAAAGTTTTCAAATCATTTTAAGTGGATCATGTACTATCTTTGGGAAAGGTAGATGGACTAGCTAGATGGCAAACCACCTGGATCGCGGGATGATCCAAGAACCAATGGCCCATGGAGTAATGGCTAGAGAATTAAGGTAGAACTCAAACCACATTGCCGACAAATTCATATATGTGAGGATCATCCATCTACCATGCCATAAACTCAGCAGTTCATGGAAAAAGCGAATCAGTAGGGTTCCACAAACCATTATCGCAAACTGAAGCCTCCAAAAACCCCGGTTGACTGAGTCTTTCATAGGTCAGGATATTGATTCAATGGTCCTCTACAAATGGTGTCACATGTCCAATAGATATGATTTCTTTGATGATCTATAAAAGGAGAACATTTGAAGTACGAAATACATACATAGAGGGAGAGAGACAGAGATAAGGACAGATGACAGAAGCTTGAGGGAGACTTATTGGTTGCACTATGGCTTCCTTGTTATTTCATTAGTGAACCCTGAACCATGAAACACTACCTCTGCAGGTGCAGCAATCCAAGAACTATAAAACAAGGGAATTGAATAATAATAATAGAATCGTTAACCTAACTGGTGAACCATGAACCAAAGGATTCTCATGGATGAACTTCATGCGAACGATGATCCCCCAGACCCCCCTTCAATATTGTGCTCCTCATAACGTACCACTATGTAGAATGAACCTAGCACCATGTACTACCACGGTACATGGATGGAACCCAAAGCGGTGTGATGGGCCATTTACCACTATGGTACATGGTTGTATATACCCATGCATGAGTACCATAGTGGTATGAAGATGACCTGTCTACACACACACCACAATCGAATGCAAAGCCTACCTCATCCCGCAAAAAAAGTTAGTATGCAGAATGGGGTGTTTTGTGGTATTTTTCCTTCTATTTATGACCTCAACCCTCCACTACTATCCAGTCACCCATGATTACTCCACTAAAAAGCCCTCCAACATTAGTCCAAATCCTTCCCCAAAGCCATCATACCCGTAAGATTAGACCATCGAGTGCATCAGTGCACCCCATTAAGTCTACATACCCATAGTAAGCAGAGTCATGAAGGCCCTCCCCAAATTGATGCGGGCTTTGGGAATGTCTCTGAAGATACAATCCCATAGTAACCCAAAGTCCAACCTTGGGAAACTAATGTGAACCTCCCCGTTCTTGGGATTAAGGGTGATCACGTTCATTTCTATTCAACGAGGAATGTTGATTTCTCTACGGGTTTAGGGTTTCTCCCCCCTTTGACATTGAAAAAACTCCTCCCCTTCCCAGAACATGCTCTGGAGCCCTCCTACTGAGGTAAGTCCCCAATTTTTCAAGGAAGGGTCATATGAACATTAATGTAATCTTACATTAAAGGGTTCATTGCTCCATGACCTCGGCCATGGTCGCTCCGGCCTCCTCCACCGAGGCTCTCCCTCCCCCACCAACAGGGGAGGAGGGATGTGAATTATTAAATCTTTGACATCCTCTTGTTTCTCACACTGATCCAGACTCACATGGGATTAGTTGTTTATGAGGATTACACCATCCACATGATTCTGTACTATGAGAAATCTAATTCCTAGTCAAAACAGGATACGTAAGATGTCTACCAAAAGGCCCAATCTCAAAAGGTTGCCCTCCCATAAAGGGTTAACCCAATCATGTTTCCTCAAATGGGAGGCTTCCATACATAAGGCCCAACTCTTTTGAACTATGAGAACTCTAACTCATAATCAAATCAGGATATCTAGAATTCCTACAAGATGGACTGACCCCAAAAGGGTTCCAATCGAAAAGGGTCCACCCAATCATGTCCCATCAAATGGGCAGCTCCCATGCATAATCCCTACACTATTCAAACAATGTGGGTTTTGATTCCTCTCCCGAGGATATATATGAATCCCCCATTGGGGGCTAGATCCCAACATCAAGTCACATTCTGTTCCCCCGAGATAGAGATAAACTCTAGAGTGCCTTATAATACATCTTACGTAAGCATCACCTCCGTAGCATCAAATATATGTTTGCTTAAAAAAATCATGTTAATAAATTGTAGCCTATGGCCACACTCTTCAGGAGTAAACTGAGGATTCATGAACACATGAACATGAATTAAAATCTATAAGAGAGTCCCAAAATAGGAAACAATCCCCCCTTAGAAGGGTGTGGCGAGCCTGACCTCCCATCCTTTTGAAAAATGGTGTCCTTAAGGGTCATTAGCCAAATCATCATCCAATGAGAAACTTCCTTTAGAAATTAGGTCCATGAATCATGGATACTAGGGTTTTTGGAGTCCATATATCCTCGAATAAACCCGTTGGAGACCATGTGAGGATGTTATATCTGAGAAGGACTGATTGCATGAGTTCTTGAACCCCATGCAATCGCCCGCTAGGACCAAAAGTTTCCATATGGTTAATTCAAACTTTTTAAAGGATAATGAAACTGAATGGGTCAAAACGATGGAATGATAAATTTTATGAGAACTTATCTCTATAGAAAAAAGGGATGGGTGATGATCCTCATCAAAATATTTTCGCACTGCCCGTAAACGTGCCACCTCATAGGTGGAACAAAAATGGTGAACCCGAACTGAATACTTAACCAAGTTGGAACTAGATGTGCAGTGGAAGAACCAAACTGGTGGGTTTTAAAAAAATTTCCACTGACGGTCTAAATAAACTTGTCGACGTCAGTACAGAGCATCCTGGTCAAAGCTGAGGATCTCACATAAAGGTTTTTAATAACAAAATTAAACCGTAAAATTACTTGTTTAAATCTAAATCAGTGCATGATGTCTGCTGGTCGTTGGTGATCACTTCTTGAAGAATCTGAAGTCGAACGCTTCTAGATCGTCCAAACATGCTTAAAAGAATTTTATGGAGCGTTATTTTTCATAATCCTGGTGCTAGTGTAGAATTGAGACGATTTCTTCGATGCTCCAAAGATCACTGCTTAACTTCACTAGTGATGCCTAAGAGAGTGCTTGATATAAATCCCTTGGATCCATATCCTCTCTCTCTAGAATATGGGATTGGGGAGAAGAGATAGAAGCCCCATGAATTGTGATTATAAATATCCTCTCCTCTACTATTTATAGTGGTTAATTAATTAACTGGAAATGCCAACCCGACCTTCGAATACCTAACACACTATCAACGTCATTTTATGACTACTCGTATGAGTCATTAATATTTTTATCATGCACTTGTAATATATTAAAATATATTATGTGATAATAACGAAGTCATTAACTCGACTCATCACTCCAATAAATGTTAATTGAACCTTGAATAATTTAATATTCATCAATTAATATTTTTCATGTATATACTAAAATTTATAAATACATTTATTAAATAAATTCAATAATCATTATTATAAACTCAATTAATATGAATTTATTTATTACATTGGTGATCCTTTAACCTTGGACAATTCTCAGACCCCTTTGGTGTGGTCCACTATGCCCAAAACACCTATTAAACTGAATAGGGAAGATTCATGAATACTCTATTATTTGTGACCCTCTAGAACCTTATCTCGATAGTAGTGAATAATATTCACAGACCAAGAGAGGGAACTAGCAACCCATCATGGCCCCTGAAGAGATAAGGATTGTCACAGTAGCGACAACCAACCTATGAACACACATTGTGTAATATAATCTCTTTGTCTGTAATATGTCATAAAGAAGGATGCACTCTCGTGTCATATCCCTTTTCTCACTTTATTGTTTGTTGATGTAACTCGATAGATTTACTCTCGAATTCCATGGCCAAGGTCTTATAAAGGTACTACCATCCTTATCAACATGGCCTGAGATATATTACTTCCATAACTCAGAAGTGACATGTCCTTTCTTGAACATTTAACCAATTTCATGCCACTAATGAAGCACACGAAAAAACTAACTCGCCAAGAATTCATTGCCATGGTTTTCATCTTTCATCAATGTATTCAATCAAAATGACATACATTGGTAATAATCTCAAGTTAGGATACCATTACACAAGATTGTAGATATGAACATTCAATGACACATAAAACATGTGTTATTCCTATTGGCGGGTCAGTCCCCATGATCTAACTTCTAGGGATCAAATAGTGGGGACTTAATGAGAAGAAGTCTCAATTCTTATGAGACCCCAACACCTTATAGTCAAAAAACTACTGTGTCCAATCAATAAGATGTTTCTAGATGATAAAAATATATTTATGATTATTGTCATGGTATCTAGAGGTACTCATTATAGCCTGGGAACTACTATAACCTTTCGATAAGACAATTAAGCATTTGGAATTACAATTTCAATAGTGGAAATAGAAAATTCTACACTACAATGGTAAGATAACATCATGTAGAGCTTACTGTATACACGATAAGGTAATCAAAATCACGGAATAGTTGGGTATATGGAACCCACTATTTCAACCAACCATGGTTCCCACAGAGCAACCATTGATCCAAATGATATCCAAAAAACTAATAACGACATGCACATTAGCGATCCCGTAGGAAATCAGGGTCCCAACGAAGAGCAGGACCCCCTCACCTAACTAGCATCTTATCCAATGGGTATCCAATTTGTTGATCAAAGAGTAACACCGAAATGGTACTCTCCCCAAGCTGGAGGATGCAATATAAGACCTCTAGTCGGCAAGAGTCCTCTAGCTACCTCTTCAGCCACTGCTGGTACCCCTCCCAAGGCAGCCCTGGTGGTCATCTCAAATCATTTTGGGAGCCTGTCCCTGGAACATGACAATGAGTACCTCCCTTATATTAGGGAGGGAGATGAATTCATTGCTGGAGAAGTCATCTCAACTACACAGGGGTCCTACCCACGGTCCCCCTCTAGAGAGAATCGCTGTCAACACTGGATGACTAGGCCTCCTCCTACCGAGGAGGACCTTATGCCGAGGTCACCTTCCAAATTTCAGGTGACTTGGGAACCTCGGGGTGCCCGCCAAGGGTGTCAAATTTATAAATGGGAACATGCTATCACCCTATTTCATAATGAGAAGCTCCACCATACTAATGCGGTGGAATTCAATGGGAAGAACTATAACCCTTCCCCCTACACTGAAGCCCACAACAAAAATGGGGTGGCACAATATGAGAACATGCACACTCCGGCAAATGCTCGTTGGTCCTACTGTGCTGACATAGTGGCAAGTTACATTTAGATGCAGATATCTACCGATGCACAAAATCCCGTCAACCAAATATGATGGCACTTAGATACAAGAAGGCACATATACTTATTGACACATTTCAATCCTGCCATCTAAATAGGGAAGAAAAAGGATATACTATGGTTCAAGAACCTGCTAACGCATATCAATTCCATCACCAAAATAGGGCCACAACAAAATACGAGTAGACTCAAATTTCAGTGGATGCTTAAAAAGCTCATGAGACAAATACAATGAAAAATGAGTGGATGAAAATCCTCGCTCATGAATATGAATACCAACAGTCAAATACGGTGGAAACTAGTGAAGACAACAGGTGATAGAATACTTCCTCTAGCCCAGCATAGGAGAAATGCCAGAATCTACTGGAAACTCATGGAGGACTGGAGCTGGCACCAACTCCTTCTCTGACATCAAAATGTGTCTTCATACTCATTCTATCCAATGATGTATCCGAAAACATCGTCAAAATTATGGAATTTCAGACTTCTATTCTAGACCATATCCTCTAAACATGCCATGATATAATTGCATTCGCAGAAAAGGTGAGAAATCAGGCCCACGACTCGGTTTCCACGAAAGAAATGACTCACTCTCAAAATGAGTTAGTCACTGCGAAGTAGTTATGCATCCCTACTCCAGTCTATGAGGGTCGACGACAATATCCCATGATACACGGGCTACTTGATCAGGAAAAAATACCTTTCCCAATTGGGGGATGCCAGCCCAACGTGGTGGCTGCTCTATGGTAGGCATATATCGCTGCTAATACTCAAGATGTATGATATCATATCCCGATGACATCACGGGACCCAAAATGACATGGAATAATATATGAAGGCTATTACCAATAGCATATAAACCTGGATACCCATTAGAGAGCACCCAAAAATGACTGCTGTCATTGGTAACAAGAAAATGAAGATCACATACATGATCCTGCTATACATGAAGTTGGGGTTCTTGATGCCCTCATACATATATCAAGAACGTCTCAAGACATTATCATTCCATTACCAAATTATGGAAGTAGTAGTAGAGGTTTTGAGGGTCCTCACCACAATGGCACTACCAGATTCATTAAAGGTCCTCCATAGAGTACCCATGGAGGCTCACTCTGTGGGCAAGAAATGATAAATCACGAGAGCCTATCTCCTGATACACATCGGGGTAGCCCTTCCCTCGACCTGATGACCAGACAACAAGAAGGTCCACCCCTTACTATCATCTACAATGATGGTCCTCCCTATGGTATACTCCATAGATATGCATCACCCTATAGTCATACATCGAGTCATAATGGTTGTCCTCACCATGATGACAGTCATTGCGAAGGCCCTCCCTACAATGACAGATGTTGTGAAGGTCCTCCTCATAGTAACGCCAAGAAATAAGAAGGTCCCCCCATCATTGTAGTACATCCTGAATGCCCTCCCCAAGATGTTAACTATATAAATTCTCCCTGTAGCCAGGAATCAAGTCATGATGGTAGTCCTATCCATGATGATGATAATTATGGAGGTCCTCCCAATAATGATCGTTTCTGTGAAGGACACCGCCATAGTGACATCATATATCAAGAAGGTCCCCTCCTCACTATATCCCACCCTAATGATCCTCCCTAGGTTATAATCCATAAGGACATTTCTCACGATTTGGAATCAAGTAGAAATAGTATCCCTCGCCATTACAACACTAATAGTGAAGGTCCTCCCGGTAATAAAAATTCATGCTAGCTAGAAGGTCCTACCCTCACCAGAAAAAATGTGAGAGAAACATCCATTGCTGAGGCACTAAAAAATATGGATTCAGACATATCAGACACTCCTTTTATAACCAGTGATATTATTTCTCAACTAGAGGATGGCCCAGGGCCACACTTATCTTCTGAGCCACCCCTATAGCGTCCACAAATAAATAAAGCTCCCACCAACCCATTTCCTTGGAATGGAATTATTAAGAAGTAGTCAAACTAAGCATATATAATAGAGGAGCCTCTAGAGGAACAACAACAAGATATGTTTCATGTGAGAAGACAACTAGCTAGGGATAATATACTAGTGATGTATTGGCCTACAACAACTTCTCACTTCGACATACTAGGAGAGGTGCCTGGGGAATGTACACATGACATTTTCCTCAATATATAGATGAATCTTCTAAATCTAAAAGAAAAATTTCAACCCTATGAAGGGTACGAAAACTATGTCAGCACAATAGGGGATCTTTGCAGCCTAATAGACTTAGAATCCCTCACATTCCATAGGCATCCAAAATCAGAAAGGAGAAAAAAACCTTGAACTAGATTGCCTCCAAACACTACATAATTTGATTCACCTCCGTGGAATCACCGCAGTTGGTGTTCCCATTTGGGAATGGGGAGATCATGGAGCTCTACACTTCACCCCATGCCTCTTCCAAAAGGCCACATTTGAAATGAAATCCTACAATGTCATCAACCAGAGAAAACAATCAATTGAAACCCCTAATAAAGAAATATTGGATACTCAACAAAAACCATCTAGAAGTAAGTCTCAAAAGCATCGAGGATGAAGAGATCAAGCCATCGAAATGCTTCTAAGTCAGGTAATCAGGAACATTCAGAAAGCTTCCTGACTAAGGTAAGACAACCAGTAAGCAGTGCTCAGGTATTCAAAATATCACAGAAACTATGCGATCCCAATTATATACCCAGATTATACCAACATTGGAGTATAAGACATTTAATGGGTGGTAGTAGTGGTGGCTACCATTGCAATACGAGAACAAACCCATCCCATAGGGCTGAGGTGAATTTTAAATTGAAGTGCCCATAAGACCAAAAAATCCAAGAGATAGCACATTAATAGGAGAATGGGAAAACCCCAGCCCATATGTTTAGGTGATTTTTTATCTTAAATTCCCACACAAGAGATGTTTTTCATCCACCATTTAGGAAAAATGATGGACAGAGGAGTTACCCGTTCCAGCCCTTCTTGTGGTTCTCACCCTCTGATACAATGTTGCGTTATGTGGTCATACCAAGGCTCCCTTTGGATCAATCTTCACCAAGAAACCTGATGAATAAAAAAGAATGGAAGGAGAAAGTCCAATAAATTTCACAGGAATCCTTCCTACCATTCGGCACTGGGTATGCCACCCACAATGAGGTATGCCTTAGTAAACGTGGAAAATTTCAACACCATAGATATCATAGGATGTGAAACAGGAGGAGATGGCGTGAAGAAAGATAGTTCTATCCTAGAGGTATCTCACACCGAACCTAATGGTGTGCATACCCAAAACCAAAGGGAAGTCCTAAATATGGGTTCCCCCTTAGTCAATATGACATTACCTCCTACGCGAAACCACAACACCACTAATAAGAAATCCAAGGTCATTTATGGCCCAACATCTCACACCCCTATGAGTGAATCCCTTACCCTCAAGCTAAGGTTATTTAATAAGGAGTAAGAAATGAATAAGCTGAGGTGAATTAATATTGAGTTACATCACGAGAGATATCTAGCCAGATGTGTTCCCCCCACAGAACATCAATGGGTTATACCAAAGAGGTGCCCATGCAAAAGGAACTCATCCTGATTAATGAATCCAAACAAAGAGAAATGTTCAACCCTTCCCTTGAAGGACCACAATACTTCCCCTCTCTAGGAAGGTAGTCATAATATATCTAGGTAAACCCACAAATGATTCCCGCGGCTGGGTATCCACCCCAAATTCCAACACCACCATCACACCCAGTTGTAGCCGTTGCCGCACCAGATCAAGATCAAACTGGAAAGGATATGCATCAAGGTCTCTTAAACACCATCGAGAAGCTAATGGCTTGATTAGAAGCCATGGAGGGGCAGAGCACTCTGATACAAGAGAGAATGAGAGAGTCTCATGCTTCATTTCTAGATGGAAGGGCCTAAAATTTCCTTGAACCGACCACTCCCCCAGGATGAGATGCTCACCATGTGTATCGATACACTTTGGGATGAATTACGAACGCCACTCATCCCTGTCAAGTACACTAGTGGGTTTAGAGACTTCTATTCCATTATCCATAAGATAGAACACTCCTTACAACAGACCAAACATAAGTCCCGAATGGCCCCATCATCCCCGGGGAAAAGAACGACAAAAGTTGAAGTGGCTTATGTCATGCTTAAGCCACCCCGACACCAACTCCAGCGGCGAGGCCCCCACCAAACTGTGCGGCACCCCCTGGATGCCAAAAACCACACCTAACTCGACAATATAAGCGATGGTGTGCCAAATGAAATTAGATCTAAGTATTAATAAGTTATTTTTACATATTCTGAGATGACCAGGTCTACGACTATTTCATAGCTGCTAGGAATTTCAATTTACTCCAGCAACCAGAGCCAATGCGAGCCGATGAAGTCAGTATCGGTGAATATCCAAATTATGGTCCGTATCACCGGATAATAGGACGAACCATCCATGAAATCATTTTTTCAAGGATCCATTTCAAAATATAGTGGATTCTAGGAAAGTCAATTTGGGCCCGCAACCAGCACATGTGGCGTGTGTTTCCACCTCAGACTGAAGAGATGATGTGAAGTGGAAAACATCTTCCAGTAAGAAGGAGAAAAAGTTAGACAATTGGGTGACATAGAATACTATTAACAGATTCCATGGAATCCTCCAGTCATTGTTGAAATAACAATCTGTTCCCCCAAAGGCTCCTAATACAGCACAACCATCCTTCTTAGCCTCGCGGTCCTTCAAAGGCCATAAGGGAAGAAAGCAAGAGCACGAAGACGAGCTGAAATCAAAGATGAATATAGAGTTGAAAATTTATGTATTCATGCCAATAGTAATGGTACAATAGGAAACACCCATCCAAATGGTACAATGGGCACCACGTCGCTAAACAACACCATCAGAATGAGATAATCAGATATAAAATGTGTCAGATCAAGAATTGATCTTTTGCTTTATAAGTGTCATTCACTTGATGGACCCCTTGTTTGATGAATACTATGACTATGAACCCAAATTAACCACACCTAACTGGGGATCTAGATGAAGAGGCCTCAGAGGTCGGTTGTTTCTTGGAAGGCATGATCGTGGAGGAGTCAAATTCTAGGAAACACCACAAGTAAAGCCATTTACATTGTGGAAACTCATGGAAGGACCCTCAAGAAGATACTACAAGAACCATAATTCTCCTTCTCCCCCATTGGAAAAAATCCAAGACTATTTATATTGGAATATTCATCAGGGGAAAAAAATACCAAACCACCCAAGGTATATGGGCAGACAAGTTTGTCCAAACTAAGAAAATATGACAACACTATTGGACCCCATTATAGAGGCTGGACCATCTATGTCCAAAGATCAAACACCTAAGAGTCCATGAACGAGAAACCCCAAGTTGGTAAGTGACGACCTATAGAGTAGAAGTATGATATTTTAATGTAGCTAGCTTCAGTACCCGAAAATATTTCAACCTTGGATGAATTAAGCCTGTCCGTAGATCATTGGGAGGCACTTAGTGAAGCCTTTCTAAGCCCCCAGAAGTTAGATGCTGAAGTTGAAACAGTAAAGTTATACTGGATGGAGACTAGTCCCAAAGAATTTCATCCCATAATCTCCTTCACAGACAGGGATGCAGACACCATCATGCAAGGGAACATCAAAACCCTTATATGTGTCTAACAAGTTGAATGGAATTGATGTTCGTTGGATCTTCATCGACAACAGATCTAGAGTTAACCTCCTCCCAATGTGAATGTTTCATTCATTGGTATATGTTGAAGAACAATTTTCACCCTGCACTACAAATTTTCTAGGATACGACAAAAGTTAGTACAAACCATTGGGAAGAATCAATCTCAAAACATCGATTGGAGATATCATATCAGATTCAGAGTTCATGGAAGTGTGGAAAAGTATGGACTTCAACATCCTGTTAGAGAGGCCTCAGCTACATCATCATACTACAATTCCATCCTCATACTATCAGTGCAACAAATATTGCAATAATGGGAGAAACAGGACATTGTATGCTGAAAAATCCCTAATTGAGTCTTGTGAGTCGCATTATATCGACGTTGGATTCTATGAGTCAGAATAATAACATATTTTGTCCAATGACGTTTATTACATCAATGCCCTGAATTGATTGGAGATGGATTCCATTGACCACCTCCAGCAATATGGAGAAGAGTACGTACTACCCATCAACCAAGTTGAATGCATAAATGCAATCTCGGGTGCAGACTCGGTTCTCTACATGGTCTCTATTACGACCACCAAATCCACAGACCTAGAAAAGTAGTCTGACTCCTATGTTTTCAGAAAAATCACTATCAATGATGCTACAGAACCATATTTGGGACATCAAACTACCCTTTCCTCACACACTAAGGAAAAATAAGATTTCTCTTCCAACATTAGAGATTTCTTCTCAAGAATAATTTCTCCAACAGAAGAGGAAGATGATGAAGGTGATGAAGATGAAGAAGAAGATGAATATGAAGAAGACCTCAAAGATTCCCATCCCACATTCAAATAAGGTATCTCCACAGCAATTGACGAAATTAAGAAGATAAACTTGGGCACCAAAGACAACATGTTTCCCACTTTTATAAGTGTATCCATTATTATCAAGGAACAAGTGGCATAACCCTCCTTCCTAAAGAATAATCGAGATGTGTTTTCCTGGAATTAAACATAAATTTCAAGGCATGATCCTGAGGCCTCCACCCATCATTTGGGATTACCAGAAAATTACCCGGGAAACAAAAGGTAGCTAGAAGGACCCACCCAATGCATGCTTCCAAAATAGAGGCTGAAGTTGACAACCTCATCAAAGCCAACTTTATACGGGAGGTCCATTATCCAATTTGGATGGAGAACATAGTTCCTGTCAAAAAGAATAAGGGAAAGATTAGAATCTGCATCAAATTTAGAACCTTAATCACCATTTCCCAAAATACAACTTCCCGGTCCCGATCACAAAATTGATGATCGATACAATAGCCGGATACAAAGACCTATCTTTCATAAAAAATATTCTAGATATAATCAGATCTATATGACCTGAGGAGATGAATATTCTACTACTTTTAGGTACCCTAAATGGGTGTTTTTTATTAAGTGATTCTCTTTTCCATAAATAATGTCGGCGCCACATATCAGCGCACTATGAATATCTTCAACAATCCTTTCTTGGGAAAAAAAGCTGAGTGATAAATTGACAATCTGGTGGTTAAATTAGGACAAAGGTCAAACCACCTATCTAATCTTGAAATTGTATTCAACAAATTGCGGCAATATAGTTTAAATATGAATCCCCTAAAATGATTCGTTGACGTTACAAAAAAATATTTCTGTAGATTCACCTTATGCCATCATTGCATCGAAGCCAACCCTGAGAAGACAGAATCCATCCTTGGCATGTCCCCACCTCGCAACCTCACCGAGATGAGAGGAATCCATGGGAACCTCTTCTACATTCGGAACTTGATAGCCAACCTAGTAGGTAAATGTTTACCTTTGTTCAAGATCATAAAGAAATGAGTTACATATGAGTGGGATAATGATTTCCAAGAAGCGTTTTTCAATCTTAAAAGATATCTCCTAAGCCCACCAATGTTCTTTCGGCCAGTTGAGGGGAGACCGCTCATTTTATATGTAACTTCCCTAGAATGGTCAGTAGGCACCTTCCTCATGCAGAATAATGATTCCTCCATCGAGAAAAACCTCTACTACCTCAGTCGGCCAATGATCGATGCTGAATCATGGTATTCAAAGATTGAAAAGAACTGCATAGCCCAAATCTTTGCAGGTTATTATCATAGGAATTATTTGCATCACCATGAGATCAACATGGTCTCCCACTATAACCCGCTCAAATATATCCTCAACAGTCTCATGCTAAATAGGTGCCTATCATGATGTTCAGTCATCCTACAAAAATTTTACTTATAGTACATGTCCTAGAAGTCCATCAAAGGCTAGGAATTAACAGACGTCTTGGTCGAGCACCCCTCAGAAGAAACAACTCCATTGGATGCCGAACTTCTGGATGAAGAAGTTTTTTCTATTCGGGAGGACCCCCAAATGCAGGAAATATACTTCAATGGTGCTTCTAGAAGCCCGATAGGAAAGAAGATGGAGGATCACAAACTGAAAAGGTGGGGTTGGTATTAATTCTTGTATCTCATGAAAAGGCCATATTTCCTTACTCTTTTCTTCTTTTAGAAGGGTTTACAAACAATGAAGTGAAGTATCAGGTCCTCATTGTAGGCCTGGAACTGGTACATTAGGTGAAATCTAGACACCTAAAAATAAATGGTGACTCAGAGCTAGTCATCAAATAGGTCAACGATGACTATACTATAAAGAAAGAAGTATATGTTACATTGATGAACCATGTTTGATCACTAATGGTAGAGTTTCAATCAAAACCAATGTTTAATTCTGTCCCCTGGTCAAAGAATTATAAAGTCAAAGCTTTGGAAAATGAAGCCACAACCTTTGCCGATCCCGATCGAAATAAAACTATCCTTAGAATTGCTCACACATGGATGGTCTTTGCATTCATCCAGAGCAATACAGAGGAAATCAATGAAATTAGTCATGTTCCTGAGTGTTATGGTCATACCATAGGTTAGATGTCTACCATTGAAAATTACCTTCGTAATGGGAAACTCCCACCAGATAGGGCTGAAAGGGAGAAGGTCCAAATATGGGTAGTCAATTATTTCTTATACAATGGGGTAAACCAAGAAATGGTACTCTATAAATGAGGCTTTGGAGGAGTCCTTCTTAATTGAATTGAGGGATAAGAAACTACTGTCATCATAATAGAGTTTCATGTTAAAGCTTGTGGAGTGCACCAGTCAGTAACCAAGCTGTCTCACTAAATTTAAAGGCTTTGATATTACTAGCCCACTATGATACAAGATTTTTCCACATTCACCATGAAGTGGTATTCCCATCATGTTCATTCCAATTTCATACACAACCCCCAGAGTTACTTCATACAACTATGTACTCCTGGCCATTTATCACCTGGGGTATGGATGTTGTGCGACCATATAATCCCACTACATCCAGATAGTTCAAATTCATACTCACAATGACGAACTTATTTTCCAAATGGGCCAAAGCCACACCCCTTAAAGAATACAGGGTGAAACACATCATCATATTTGTGAAGGAAAACATCATAACCAGATTTAGTGTCCATCATACAATACTGAGGGACAATGACAACAAATTATACTTTGCTGAGGTAGACAAGTTATACCAGGAGTATTGATTTAAATCCAACTATTCGTCCTATTACCATGCGGCGGGAAATGGGAAGATAGAGGATTTCAACAAGACACTATCCAACATACATCAAAAGATGGTTGATAAGGATAAGAAATCATGGCCTGAACAGCTCCTTCTTGCTTTATGGGCTTACAATACCACAACCTGGATGACCACCCATGAAACCCTATACTCACTAGTATACGGGGCAGAAGCGGTTGAGCCTATTAAAATACAAGTGCCATCACTTTGTGTGGAAATTTTTGATCAAATATCCATGTAAAAAAAATCCCTTAGATGGATTGATGAGTTTTAGTAGCTAGACAAAAAAAGGTTGCACACTTTTCACCATTTGGAAATCTACCAAAACCGGATTGCATGAGCCTTCAACAAAATGGTTCGCCTTCAATCTTTCCTCGAAGGAGAAATGGTGTTAGTCCTCAGATCCCCAATAATACTCCGGAAGAAGCCCACAAAGATTGAATCATAGTGGTAAGGAACATATATCGTTAATAGGGTCTATTTTAATGGAAAATAATCCCTGATATCAATGGATGAACAAATCATCATGGCTCTTAAAAATTAAATGTTTATGAAGAAATACATTGAATAATAAAAAATTGAAGCCAAGGTCCAAAATCTATGTCCTTAAAATATGATTACTGAAAAAACACCATGATGGAATGGTCCAAGCTCTTAGGCCATAAACTATGAGTTATAATACCCCCAATTTCATGGTACAAACTCTATGACCTTAAACAATGAGTCATCATCCTGGCTACATGATGATAACTATACGATATTTTTCCATACAACATGACATTAAACTGAAATGCCAAGGTCCAAACTCTATAACCCTAATCTATGAGTCATCATACTGGAAACATGATGTTAAACTGTAAGGAACGCATCCCTGGAACATGACTTTAAACTATGACTCATGTCCTTATCATAAGACGTTAAAATACATGACAGAAAACGTCCTAATCATAGGATAATAAACCGCATAATCTCTTACAGAACTATGTATGGCTTGATTATTTCCCATGTAGGATACGTAGTAATGCCTAGATCCTCAATCTCAGCCCAACCACCATAAAAAATTCCTCCATCACGCCCCCTATCAACCCATATTCGCATGGGAAACATTATCACTTATTGTTTCTTACATCGAGTACAAATCTGTGAGATTAGTATTAATGGTAGGGATTCTCTTACTAAAACCAACTACATAGTAACATGGTAGACCTGGAAACCGTGATGGAAAGAGTGGAAATTCCCCTACCCCTTGGACTGAGCCTATTCAGTACAAGGTACATACAGAACTATGTGTGGCTTGAT
Source organism: Viscum album (assembly GCA_963277665.1). Lineage (NCBI taxonomy): Eukaryota > Viridiplantae > Streptophyta > Magnoliopsida > Santalales > Viscaceae > Viscum > Viscum album. Next base: position 492,947,386 of record OY728151.1, on the reverse strand, counting down.
TCCTTCCCTCACAGGATACGCAGAGATGCCTCGATCCTTGATCATGTCCCAACTTCACCAGGAAGGAAAAATAATATGCCCCCATCATATTCTCTACCTCCTTGCACTTGAGAAGGTGACTATGTAACCAATCCTTGTTTCTCACATCGAGTATAACTCACGTGTGCTTAGGATCAATGGTGAGGATTCTCTTATGAAAATAAATTTTAGGGGAATATGGTAGGACTGGAACCCATATCAAGTGAAACCAAAATTCCCTCACTTGTCCTCACACTTGGACCAATCCAAATCGGTAGAGGGAAATTTCATAACTACATGTTTCTTAATTCATTCCATCACAGGATATGTAGTGACGCCTCGATCTTTCTATCCCATCACAGCCATCATCATCATAAAAAATTCCCTCAAGTGTCTCTACACATCTAGAAAACATTTGTAGGGAATATTAATAACTACATGTGGCTTTATTTCTATACTCACAGGATATGTAGTGACGCTCAGCTTCATCATCCTAACCAAACCACCAGAAAAAAATTCCCCTTTCCCCCATATGTAGGTCATACATGTACGAGGAGTCTATGAAATTTCCTATCACATGACAATAAACTGTGAAATTCTTCATGAGTTTTCTGTGGCCCAATCCTCATTATTAGGAGATTTTATGCATGACTCTCTGTCATAAGATGTCAAATCATCCTACTTCCCCATTAACATATGGGTCGGACCTATGTCAAAGCTCCAAGTAGTTTACAGTTAATCATGGTTTTGGTATTCTCACATTCCCAGGTACGTATTTCCCATTTTTCTCACCCCATACCTCAAGAAAACATGGATCCCCATAATCATTAAAGGCCATCTGATATGGAAGGACAATGTATTTTGGAATCATTTTCTTGACTATGCACATTATGCCTTGGTGGCTCTGCATATATTTCCCAGAAAAATGGTCGTCAATCAAAGGAAAATATGTCCCCAGGAGAGTAGTCTCCTATCTTAGTACGCCCAATGACTTCTAATCCCCATGTGATCACTCCTGATTCATGTTTACCTTGGGACTATGGTTTACTCCTTTTATCACCACTCACAACTAAGGAAAGCCGGAACATCCTGATTGCGATTAACCTAAACCTATTGAAGATCTTTATAAAATTATAATCTTCTTCACTGCATGACTATAAATTGCATAGCATCATGTCCTCACTGCATGAATCTAAAATTCACATCATCACATCATCAATGCATGACTCTAAAATACATAGCATCATTCCCTCACCGCACAACATTAATCTGCAAGCCTAAATCATCCCGGCTGTATGACGTTAAACATAATAACAATGGTTGAAGGTGAAAAGATCTCTCTAATTCTGATTTTTCTATTCCTAAAAAATTACACGGAATCTTCATAATCCCTTGTTTCTCACACTGAGCATAGATAACATGAGATTAGGTATTTCAACAAGAGATCCACTGTGGCATTATGGAAAAACATTATACGATTTTGGTCCTATTAGTATAACCCTAAATGGTATGTCACGATTCCCTCACCCAAGAGGAACCCCATGTCCTGGGCATGTGATGTTAAATAAAAAGGTATCCCAAATATATAACGAATTCCTAACCCTTTGTACGATTAATATCTACATAAGGGACACCCGATTCTATGAGTAAATCTTAGCCCAAATGTCCCCAATTTGTCCGGATACACTCCTGCCATATTTCAAACACTGTGCTCTGAGAGATCTTGAATCTACATAACCCTCCATGGCCATATGGTATGGATGGATAGTTTCAGATGACACCTTTTCTTGACTATGCATGTTATGGCCTAGTGGATCTACATATATATCCCAAAAAACACTCTTCAATCGAAGGAAAATTTCCCCCCAGGAGAGTCCTCTCCTATCTCAATATGCCCAATGTATTCCAAACCTCATCCCATCCCTCCTAATTTAAAGCCACATAAAGTGATGGTTTACACTTTCCTACTTACACATATCTTATATATATATTATAAAATAAAGGGCCGAATTAATCTATGGTCCCTTTTTAGGATTCTAAAGATATCACATCCATATGTGTGAAGTCGATCTGCATACAAAATAAGAGTAACCCCACTCGTTTCCAGGATTCCTTGAAGATGTTAAGCTAAAATGCCTCCTTTTGTGTTCAATAGGACCCCTGGTTGAAGGTCTCGTACCATATTCAGAAAGATCACAATCTCTATAATCCTCAATGAAAATCAGAGATGGATGGCTATTGTCCTGCAGACAACTTTTCTTGACTATGCATATCATGCCCTTGTGGCTAAGTATATATTTTCCACAAAAATGGATTTCGGGAAAAGGAAAATTCTTCCCCAGAAAATTCTTTTCCATCTTTCATATGCGCAATTGAAATTCATGCCTTGTCACACCCTATGATTTGGAAAATTCCTACATGACAACTTATTTACATTCTTCCCAGGTTCCTTTTACATAAAAAAGACTCTTAACTAAACTGACCATTCACCACCTCTCTCTCAGTCAAGTAAGAAATGTATGGTAATAGTTTCCCACTCAAATCTAATATTAATGTTCCTAATATTTTTAGAAAACACTACTCAACTTATCCTCCCATTGTGGCTCCCAACATTAAAATAAATCCAACATATTTCAAATCTCACTAGGCCATCGTAAATGGAAGGCCAATGTCCTACAAACACCTGTTCTTGACTATGCACATTATGCCCTAGTGGATATGCATATTTCTCCCACAAAAATGTCCATCAATCAAAGGAAATACCATCCCTAGGATAGTCCATTCCAACCTGTGTATACCGAAAGTGGCTCCCGAGCCTCATGCATGTTCATAATCCACTAATAAAGGGCCAATAAAAATCCCAATCCATGTATGAAGGATACTAGAACATTCCCAGCTAATGGTCCCAAGTCAGGGCCATTCCCTTTTAAGTCTGGTCAAATCTATTCAACCAAAAACATCAGTAATAAGTATGATTGGCAAGACAGTGAACTGCTAGTGAAAAAGATGCCATACTTGATAGAGGAAAAATCAAAAAATTGAACCTCTGGGAAATAGAAAAGTATCGGTTCATTGAAAAAGGGAATAATTGAGCCATTAGAAAATGCATAAAACTTTTTAGTTCAAAATCCCATGAAGGGTGGCCTAAGAAAAATCCAATTTATAAAAAGCCATGCTATACTCGCTATGCCCGTAGCAAGTAGGATTAATAAATAAATAATGTAATATAATCAAAAGACACAGTATTTTGTGGGATTTTCCATAAGAACCACTTAATAGTCAAACAACACTCACTGAGTCTCACAGCTCAGGACAAAATTAGAGCTTGATTCAATTATAATAGTTTAATGATTTTGAGTCATGTTTTAAAATTAATTCTTGGCTAAAATGATGTTGACACGATTGGAAAAGTCAAAGAAGAAGCGTTTAGAGGCAAATAAATTCCATCATATTCCATAAAACAAAATTATGTTGGGTATCCACCTCCTTGAGCCTATCCACGTAAGAAAGTCATGATATTTACAAGATACATTCAGAATATTCAAAAAGATGCAACAAAGATTGATGAGACTCCTCAACAACTCGGTGGAGATTTAATAAATTCACTATCTTTGCCTCTGCACTCTCTCGTAATGCCTCAGATTCCCTCATGGACTGGAGGCTGGTCATTTCTCCCTCCTATATTTTCCATCGCCCCTCCTCAATAGATGTTGTGGCCCGGACCTTCTTTTATTTGAGTCATTCCTGTTCTAGAATTGTTTCTCCACTTCCTAGTCAAGCTGATCCATCAATGAATCTTTCTTCATGAGTTTTCTTGGTATCTTCACAACCATTCCAGAATTACTGGAAGATTTTTCAGTGAGATTTTTTCATGTAGCAGCCATATAAGATGACAAATCTACCACGGAGAGTTGAGATTCTAATGCACCAGTTGTATCCTGAGAAGCATCCACTTGCCTCACTATATCATAAATTCCATGATAGTTAAATCCAATGAAACCCATAACTACAAACTGGTGGTGTAACTTTGGTAATTTTACTGGCATATCATCCAATGGAGTATGTGAGATTAATCCCCAAATGTTTCTACATTCTTTTTGCTGAGTGGGTAGAAAATCAACAAGTTTTTCTGAGTCGGTCTCAGAATCAATCCTCGATGATGAAATGTAGTCAGTAATGAACATCACCAGAGAGAGGCTTGAGTTGGAAGATATAGTACAACTTGACCCTGTAACAGCCTCGTCTATATTAATTATAATAGATGACAATATAGATGTGTCATCTATTACCAAAGATTGTGGTTGTGATTTTAGGGAAGGAGAGGAGAAGGAATCAATACCTCCCAACCCCACAATGGTACAACTTTCTAAAATAGGTGACATTGCTTCCTCATTCATCAATGGCACCCAATAGATAAATGGATAGACTAAAAACCCAAGGCCATTCTCAGCCAAAACAGTAACCCTCAAGGGATCCTTGAAAAGGTTGTCAGTTAATATGAGGCATAAAGGGATGGTCAGCCCAGATTAGGATATTGGTCATGGAATTTTGGGGGAAGAAATAATAACCCCTATCAGAACTGGAAAATGGGCATGATAGCCCTCTAAAAATATTCAGGGGACAAAACATAAGCCTCCATGATTAAGAATTTACCAAAGACACCATGTGAAGATGAAAAAGTAGCCTCTATAGTGACTCCCTCTGCAATGGAAAAGGCTGATCAACCGAGATTGATTGGTTCCTTGACATTCAAAACCCCTTTAGGATCCAGTAAGGCATAAGGCTCATCATCAGACATAGCCCGTTCCATAAATACTACATTGTCTCTCTCTATGAGAGTCATATCAGTACAATCAAGTAATCCCATAACTTATAGATGTCATTCCATTGTTTGGGAAAAAATTGTTTAAGAAAGAGCAGCAGCACCCCCAGTCTCTTCAAATGGTCCAGCTTCCCTGTTTTCATCAGCCATGGCAGATGGTGACCCTTCCTCCACCCTAAGAGGGACATGATCTATAGATTCTTGAGAAATCATCATTCAGTGACCAATAGGCCCTGCCTCAAATTACATTTACATAACAGTATGTTGACCAGATAAAGGTACTTGGTTCACTCACCATGTAAATAGAAAATTACTTTTGATCCCCCATCAAATACGCTTGGTTAGATGAGAGGCTTTCTTGCATTTCCTTGACTTCTGGGGGATGGATCTGGAATATGATCACCAAGAGGAGATGGAGGAGGAAATTCATAGGAAGGGTCTGTGATAGCCACTTCTATATGTTATTGGGCACCAGGGGATACTTCTACAGTACTCCCTACTATTGAGGGGGTGTACTCCCCAACCACAACACCTCTGGGAATATAATCCAGGGAATAAACCATTTACCGATTCCAGGAGGCCACTAAAAAATAAGTAAAAAGGGGGAGACTTTCACCATATTTGAAATACAATAATTTAAGTCCAACTATTGCTGATAAGACCTCTACCATCGTCTGTGAGAATACATCCATCAACGCCATATGGTCTGACTAGTAATGCATGCACACAAGAGCATGAAGACACTTATCCATTTTAGTCAAGTTAGCTGCCACCTCACCAGGATTTTTGTCGGCTAAAATAAAGGTAGGAGAAATGGTTCCCCAAAAACTCAGAATATTTAAATGATCCCTAAGAAGAATCCTCCATACATATCCATATGTTGTTCTCACCCTCAATTCATCTCAGACTCTCCAAGCCTTTATAAATGCGGTCGTAATTAGGATGGACAGTGTTGTAAGGATGGTATAGGGGAGAAGAGCTGGTTTCGACAACCACAAACGTTTCCCAGTTGCCTCTTCGAACTCAAGATCTCGTGAAGAGGAATTTTTATGAGATGAAGCTAGAAATTAAGAAACATTCGTCATGGAAGCCAAAGTAGGCAATCCAATGAAATCTTCATCCTTGTGACTAGTTCATGGTCACATCATGGAAAGTAACCAATGTGATTACATACAACAACCACTATGGGAGTGAATGAGGGTCTCGAGGTCCTTAATATAGAAACTCACCCTATCTATATTCTCATCAAAATAAACATCAACCGGTGATGACACGTAGCATATTCCAGTAAGGTCCAATTCTCTAGTATGCATGAGATTCCATAAATTATGGGGGGGACCTGCCATGGTTTGTTGAACGACATTTCAAAAGGTCCCATTGCCTCCAGGCCATTGTAAAATCAGCCACAAAAGGAATGGATTATGGATTCTTGGAAATAGCTCTAACAGCTTGTTCAGCAGCCCGTGAGTTCATAACCCCATCTTTCACAACTTTCCTGGGGGGAGCGAATATACCTTTGGAGAACTTTCCACAATCGATAGTGTTCAGTAACTATCTTTTTATTCCCATTTCCTTTCACCTTGGATTCCTTGTAATTTATCACAATAGGCACCATGTCAGAAAATTGGCCATCAAGATATGAATTATTCTAGGACTCCGCATAGTTCATGGTAAGGAAGGGTATAGAATCCCTAGAATTCAGATGTCTGGACTGGCGGTGGGTGTCCTCCCTGGTGAACATTATCCATTATTGGTGAGATATCATCAAATGTTTCTCATGGAGATCACTTTTCAGAGTATGAGGGAACAACCTATAAATGAAATTGAATTTTCGACTAAATTCGCCTGGTGAATAGCACTCGCAAATAAGTTCCCCTCCGATACGGGCAACCAAGGTGCCTCCTCATAGAGAAACGAAGTAACCATGGTTGATAAAGTCTTCATTTGCATTATTTTTAATAAAACCAGTGGGGGAGTTATAAGTGTGGTAAGAGAAACGTTAATAAACATTGAGACAGACTATTTAGTCATGCTTGTCCTTTTTAGTTTTCTCATATTTTTTATCCTGTGAATCCCAGGCCACTGAAATGACCCTACTGGTGCTATGAAGGTACAATCGAAGGGTAGAATGTATAATTTTTTGGGAATTGATGAACGAATAACCACCTATGTGGGATCTCATCCATCCCAAATGAATTTGAAAAGGGCCATCCATCCAGTATGGTGACCCCCCTTCACTGATTCGGCCAAGTAGGTGGTATATCCTGGACAACACTAGGATATCCAAATTTATGAATTTTTAGGTGGCCAAATGAGCAACCATGATAAAGGTTGAGGCTCTTACAACACCTGATTCTCGCATTGGTTGGAGCCATCCACTCAGGAACATGGCCAAGAAAGATAACAGTCGAAATAACTGATCGAACATAGGGTTGATCCTCCATCCCCATTTTTGAAAATCCACCACTTCTAAGGTGGGCCTATATGTACCCACTCACCTCCAAGTAGCTTTGGTGGGAAAAGCCCTGGGTCTCCACAGATCGGGATCGAGACTAGTATGCTTAGTAAAAGATCCAAACCATTCATCATACAGAACGTCCTTCATTGTATAAGGATCACGTTCCTTCAGAAGTTCCTTTGCATAGATAATGAGTTTCCTAGACAAAAGGCGGGGGGGGGGGGGTCCTTTCCTCATCATCTGAAACAATAGAGGGAGGAAAAAATTAATTGTACATGTCTCCAATGATAGGGACTCCCGAAATCAGCTAGATGTTCCAAAGGTTGATACCAACCTCCCGGTGGGTCAAATGGGAAGTGTTGGTATCTAGAATCCACCTATTTAAGAGCTATTAAATAAGGGAAATAGGGCGATGGGTGTATATCTAAGAAACCCAGGTGGCCTCTTAGAGTCCCACAACTTGTAGCACAGCTTATAATTCTTCACAGCTCTGGCGAACTTAAAATGAACACCCCTAGTCCAAGACAAATGAGCCAGCATGATGAAGGTCCTGTCGAGATGACCAACCGTGCTGATCATTCGTTGTAGCCTTCCTCATGATTCTCTTGTAACAATGGGCCATCTAATCAGGCTTCTGCTACACCACATCTAAGGTTTGAGGTGCATAGTGCAATGAAGGCCCAGACGTAGTATCTCTCTAAAGGAACTTCCCCTAGGAAGAAATCAATGCCTTAGGAATAGAAGTATTAATTATCCATAATATGGGATGGTCAATTGAGTTTGGCACCAGGATCACTTTGTCTGAGAAAAGGCCTAACCCATAAGAAGGAATCATGTCTGAGACCAGGTACTCCCATTGACCCACTGTGAGAATATTCTCAAGGGATTGGTGAAATGGAACGGTTAGAGTTTTGTCGTCAACCAAAGCCTCTATATCCTTCGATATTTTTTTAGCACCAGAAATAGGGGTAGAAATAGTAGCCTCAGAAGAAGCAGTGACGTCAGTAGCAGACTCTGAATCAACCATTGTAGCCTGCATTGGATGATCCAGAAGTAAATGAAAATTCTTCCCGATATAAAAAATTATTGGATAATGGTTATAGAAGTGTGGTTAAAGGATTCAAAATATGTCCAAATGAATCTCTTCAAATGGATTTTGGAAATGGTAAGTGGTAGCCACATCCTGCGTACTGCATGATATGTGGAAGAAACCCCTCCTACAGTTATGGTACAAAGTCGCATTCTACTACGTACAACCATGGTATGCGAACCATATACAAGGAGTTGGACCACAGATCATTTTCCATCGAATAGAAAGGTTCACAGAAAGAGGATACCACAAACCTAGGCCTTGATTAAGTTTTTATTTCACATTGGTGGGTTAATGTTTATGTTTGTATTGTTAATATTATTAATGTCAGGTTCACCAATCAAAGTGTGTTATGCATACCAGACAAATTCATAGAATTATCCCATGCGGAATCTAGTTTTTCAGTATTAAAATTCCACTGCCCAGTTCATGGAATCCAAAATATGGTATGCGGATGGAGAAATGGTGAGGAAATCAATTCATGGATCTTATAGAGTATTTCGTGAATGGGATTATTGCAATGAGCATGGTAAGTGAGAGCAAAGGAATCTAGGGAAATAGAGAGTAATTTTTTCCATGAGAAATGATAAAAGGAAAATTCCATGGGACTTTATATATAAGTGTGGTCCCCTCCTACCAGATCTATTTGTTCTACCGCAAAACATTTCAGTTCAACACCCATTCTACATCGGAATAGTCCCCTTTTCATTCTGAAAGGACACCATTCCAATGAGGGGCATTTTTAGGGTCCTGAAAATTCATACAATGGGATAGAACACCCCAATAATCACTTTTCATAAGTAATAAAGCACTTCTACATGTCTAGAAAGGTGAATGAACTCAAAATGAGTTGCAATATTTAGAAGAAACTTGAAAGAATTCATGTTTTCAAGGCATTTTAATTGGCCCATATACCATCACCGGGAAAGTTACACGAACCATCTGGATTGAGAACCATGAGGAATGTGTGATGATCTGAAAACCACTGGCCCGATGAGTGATGGCCAAAAAAACATGGCAGACCACAAACCATGTCACCGATGGATTCATATGCTGGAGGAACATCCGCGTACCATGCCATGAACTCATAAGATCGCAGATGAATTGAATAAGCGGGGTTCCATGAACCATTATCCAGATCCAAAGCCTCTGCAAACCCAATTGACCATGTCTTCCACGGGTTAGGATATTGCTTCAATGGGCCTAAACAAATGGTGTCGCGTGACAAATAGATACGATTACTCTGATGGTTTATAAAAGGGGAACAATAAAAGTATGGAAGACACACATAGAGGGAGACATACAGAGATAAGGACGGACATTGAAATCTTGAGGGAGACTTGGAGGGTGCACTCTGGCTTCCATCTTGTTTTATTCGCGAATCCAAAACCACGAACCACTCCCTTTGAAGGTGCAGCCAGCTATGAACCATAAAACGGAGCTATTGAATAATAATAACAAAACTGTGAACCTAAATGGTGAACCGTGAACCAAAGGATTATAATGGATGAAATCCCCGTGAACGATGATCCCACATACCCCCCCCCCCTTTAATATGGTTTTCTGTGTAGCGTACTGCCATGTGGACTGAACCTGGAACTGCGTACTACCTTGGTACTTGGATGGAACCCAAATCAGTGTGATGGGCCGCGTACCAATATAGTATACAGTTGCCTATACCCATGCCCGTGTACAATAATGGTATGTACACAATCCCTCTTCCCACATACCACTATGGTATGCAGATCCTCCCTCATCCCGCATAAAAAGTCTATATGTGGAATGTGGTATTTTCAGGTATTTTTTCTTACGGTTCCAACCTCACCCCTCAACTACTGTCTAGTCCTCCATGATCCCTCTATTAACTAGTGCTCCGATATTAGGCCAAAGCCTTCTCCAAAGCCACCAGACCCATATGATCAGATATTTGAGTGCATCAATGCACCACATTGAGTCAATGTACCCACATTAAGCGGAGTCACGAAGGCCTTCTCCACAATGGTGTGGGCGTCAGGAATGCCTGTGAGGATACATTCCCACGGTAACCTAGAGTCCAACCTGGGTAAACATATGTGAACCTCCCCCTTTTTTGGATTAAGGGTGATCGCTTTCATTTCCATTCAATGAGGAATAGTGATCAGTCGAAGGAGTTATGTTCTCTCCCCCCTTTTATGAGGATGAAACTCCCCCCTTCCCTGAATGTGCTCCAGGGCCCTCCCACTTGGTTTAGTCCACAATTTTTCAAGCAGGGTCACATGACCTTTAATGTCTTCTCACATTAAAGGGGTTGTTATTTCGTGCCCTCACCCATGGTTGCCCCGACCACTTCCTCCATGGGATCTCCCTCCCCCACCAATACTGGGAGGAATGTGAATTGTTGAATCTTTATCATCCTCTTATTTCACACAAAAAACTTGAATCACATGGGTTTATAAGTTTTTGAGGTTTACATCATCCATGTGATTCTGTACTATGAGAACTCTGATTCTTGATCAAAACAGGATACATAGGATTCCTACCAGAACGCTCGAGCTAAATAGGGTTCCCTACCATAATGGTTCCTCCCAATCATGTTTCCTCAAATGGGTGGATTCCAGGAATAAGACCCAAATAATATAAACTACATGAACTCTATTTCTTGATCAAAACAAGATACATAGGACAACTACTATAAGGCCCAATCTCAAAAGAGTTTCAATCCATAAGGGTTAACAGAATCATGTCCCATCCAATGGGAGACTCCCATGAGTAATCCCCACAGTATTCGAACTATGTGGGTTCTGATTCCGCTCCTGAGGATACATAAGAAGCCCTCCTTGTGGACCCGATACGAACATCAAGTCACCTTTCATCCCCCTGGATGGCACTAAACTCTAGAGAGACTTATAATATGGATCATGTCAACATCCCCTCTATAAAATCAAATAGATGCATGCTTTTGAAGATCTTGAAAACCAAGGGTAACCCGTGGAAACACTCTTCATGAATGAACGAAGGATTCATGAACTTATGAACACAACATAAATTTATAAGAGAGTCCCAGAACAGGAAACAATTCTCCCTTGGAAGGGTGCGGTGAGCCTGACCTCCCATTCTATCAACCAATGGGGTCCTTAAGAGTCGTTCGCCAAATCATCAAATAAGAGTTCTTACCATTAGAAAGAAGGTCCATGAATCATGGATACTAGGGCCATTGGAAATTTTTGTCTCCCTGAATAAACTTGTTGGAGACCATACAAGGAAGTTATATATGAGAAGGACCAATTTCATGAGTGCTTCAACCGCACACAATCTCATGTTGGGACCAACAGTTCCCGCATGGTTAATTCAACCTTCATTAAATTATAATGATGCTGAATGGGTCGAAAAAAAGGAATGGTAAATTTGATGAGAACCCATATTTATAGAAAATGGGACGAGTGATTATCCCAGTTGAACCATTTCTACACCTCCCAAAAATGCACCACCTCATAGGCGGAACAAAGACTTGTTAGAATTTTTCTAAAAATCTGAGAGGAATCTTTTTTTAACATGTACAACATGAATGGAATTTTTCACCCTCATGCATATTATTTTATCATAAGACTCATTTATAATATTTCAATTATAATTTAAAATAATTATTTTTTCAAAATTTTTAATAATGCTTTTTTATCAAAATGCATAGCATATTTTTTCCAAAAAAAAATTAAATCATATTTAAATACTTCTTTATAGATTCAAACATTATTTTTAATACATAGTATTTTCACAATATATTGAGATTTTTTCGTTTTTAATTCAAAATGAAAGGGATACTTTCCTTCAATTGTATTTAATGATAATTTAATGGTATCTCAATTCCTCAATTTCAATAACCTTTTTTCTTACTTATAATCCAATAGATATATTTTGTATTGATAACATACTCATTATTTCTCTAGATGGATCATGATTGTTTTGATGAGATTGTTATAGAACTACTTTCATTCCCGCTGGGTAATAATATTTCAAATATATTTCTACAGAACCACTTTCATTTCCATGGGGTATCATTGTTTCAAAGATGTTGTTATGGAACCAATTTATTTTCCACATGTTAATAGTGATTCAAAGAGATTTTTATGGAACCTCTTACATTTCGATGGTTTAATCATGATTCAAAGAGAGATAAATGAAACCCATTTATTTTTTATGGGTTAATTTCAGTTATTAAAGTAATAATGATAGTTTTCTATGATTTTTGTGAAGAATGATATATTTTGATTATTCATGCTGTGTTTCGTAGAAATTTTAAATAGTGTGTGCACCCATATAGATCCAAGTGAGGTCGTTATAACATTTATGATTGGTTCACCCATAGGGCTTAAGGTGAATACGATATAGGTTAAATGATTGATGCCCTAATATTTTACCCAAATTAATCATGAAATGATTATATTACCTCAATAATTATCTTAAAAGGAAATTGTGTGGTTATTCCATTTATATAGGTTCTGTAAGTTTTTTATAGATCTTATGTTCGAAGAAACCTAAACATTTTGTCTAATATTTGTATGGGTTTATAGTGTTTCTATAGACAATGATTAATATCACATGCCTCATGATTATTGATTCTGATGAATTTTTCTTTTGTTATATATTTATACCATGTTTCCTGATTGTTGACTCACCAATTGATGTTTATTTGTTCTATAATCATTCACTCATGAACTATGATCATGTCATCTTATCCATATGAACTTCTTAATAACATTGATGACATTCACTTATTAATTCTTATGATTACCCTTAATAATAATTATATGTCACCCTAAATAATTTCTCTCTTCTCAAGGTTGTCAATAAATTTTGTTTAAAAATTATTTCTAGATTATATTTCAGACGGATATTGATGATAACTTCATGTGAAATAATAATTACTAGTGTTAGGTGTGAAATGTTCCCATTTAATGAAATGTGTATTTTATGTTGGTGTTTTTCCTACTTCTATAAAACCATAAACCTAAAAGTACCATGAATATTTATGTGATACAATTTTTAAATTTTCTCTTATAATGTTCGTATGGAAAGAAATTAGGATATTATTATCAATTTGAATACCAAAAAGGTAAAGTTTATGATTTGAGCACCAGATCCCGGAGTGCATGTTCTGAATTATTATAGATGGTTCCGATGAAAGGTTTAGATATCTTTGGAGATTTTGATGTTATAATGTGATGTTATCTTAATATTTATAGATACTATCATAGGGTTATATGTATAAGGATGATAAAAAGTTCAAAGTCTTGGAAACCCATTTTTAGGTTTAATGTGATGAGATCATAAAGTGATTAATTACATATTTTGAGGTTTTTTTATGCTTAATTAAATCTAATGTTTTTTTTTTAATTTAAATTATGCATTTGATTTTTTTGAAAATAGTATTTATGGTATGATAACCTTTAGGGATTATATGATCATGTATATTGAGCTAATTATTGGAATAAATTTTTTATTTCCTAGATAATTTAGGGATTTAAAAGTGATTTAGTGAGTATTTCAATAATGTTATGTAAAAAAATATTTCCATTTTTTTATCTTGAAATATAAAATGTAAGAGATTATGTTTACGGTTAATGAACTCATTAATGATGAGGTTTTTTAGGAATTATTTAGTTTTATCTTTGGGTATTACTATTGAATTTTGGAGATTAATGTATTATTTCATCATATGACGGATTACTTATTTTTTTAATAATTTTCCTATGTTTTAATCATTTTGGATTTGGTTATCTTAAAAAAAAACAGGTATTTTATATTTTTATCCATTTTATGGTTATATGATCTTTTAAAAATTTAGTTCTAGTGCTTCATGAATGAATGAATATATTGAATACCCATTTTTTGGAGCAAGTTATGATATTCTGGTGGAAATTGGTTAAAGGATGGAATAATACATGTCAATTAGGTATATTTCATTATTTTTTCTGGTGTGGTGGAAAAATAATTCCATAATATTATGCAAAGGATATTGAAATAAATATATTATTCTATTATAATAATATTAAGTTCAATTAGAGAGCCTTTTAAATCATCATAGATTTTATGGTTTTGAGGCCACGAACATTCCATTGATCATTAAATTGTTTATGATCAATTAACTCAATCACTCTCTATAATTATTGATGTTTTCCTTATATTTCCAAATAAATACTTCCCTCATATTTTCTCTTATTATGAAACCAAGTTTATGTTATTCTAGATAACCCTCATATATAACATTTATTTTTATCAAGAAGATGTTTTATTCAACTTATATACAATGTGGGATTAAAAAAATCCAAAATATTATCCTTCAATTACCGAGATAATGTTTAAATTGCAAGGATACGGTTTTTCAAATCGGTGTAGGATGTAACAGTCCATAATTTTAAAAGTTGAAAATTATTTTTGATAGTCTTAACCAAATGATCCAATGATCATAGAAAAGAATATAACTACTCATGAATTTACAATATATTTATTTTTTAAAAAATATCACCTTTTCTATAGCATTTTCTACACCTATCCCTGAGATTTTTATGTTTTGTATTGTATTCAACACACGACGCCAAGCATAAACGACCCAAAATATATATAACCATAAAAAACACAGACATTAAATTTATTGGTATAAATAGTATTAACTACTTTATAATAATATATATATATATATCCTTCTCAATATAAATTATTTTCATATTTTTAGTAAATAATAAATCAGTTTTTAGTGGAGTAATTTTATTCTTCAAATATATGTTTTCTTTAAAAATGTTTTCTATTACTTTTCATGAAAACAATATTAAAATAATTTATTTGTAAATTTTATAAATGAATTTATTTTAATTTTTTTAAATAATAATATTAACATTTAATTATATTGTAGTCTTGGGATTTTTTAGGAAATATATATTTTCAATGAATAGTAAAAATATAGTTTTTTATATAACAATCATTTATTTTCAGTAAATTATGTAATTTAAAAGCAAAATTATATTTTTAATATTATTTTGAGTAAAATAAGTATTATTTATATTTATTTAATACAATTAATTACATGTGAATAATTATTATATTGTATTT
Organism: Viscum album; assembly: GCA_963277665.1. Lineage (NCBI taxonomy): Eukaryota > Viridiplantae > Streptophyta > Magnoliopsida > Santalales > Viscaceae > Viscum > Viscum album. Next base: position 492,931,915 of record OY728151.1, on the reverse strand, counting down.
TAATTTAATTTTTTTTAATTTAAAAAGTTTCTTTTTATTAAAAATGTTTTAAAGTGAAAAATGTTTCTCCATTTCTATTAATTAAAATTACCATTTGTGATTTATGATTTAAATTATATTTATAGATTATATATAATGTTAATTTAATTTTATTCAAAAATTACTTATTATTATAAATAGAGTTATTATCAAGTCATCTATATCTTGGAAAAAATACACGTATCGAAATCCTTCATTTTCATTATGTTTTCAGGTTATGTTTCAAATTTAGTTTTTTCACTTTTATAAATATTATTTGAAAAACTAAAATTCATGGTTTGGAAATCATAATATCATTATTTTATTCAGGTGGGTTTTTCGTAGCTTTTGGAAAAGGTTAATTTTTTTGACAAATTGTGTAAATACTAATTTTTTATTGATAGTTACCATTTCATTTAGCTTATTTATATATATAAATTATATTATAATTAATTTTAAAATTAAATTTCTTCAATTATATATCTATTAATATAATTTATTTCATTTTAATAAATATCATATTTATATTTCACATAATAAAATTGTAAACATTTGAATATTTTCTGTGTGAAAACCAGTTTTCTCATCGTGTATAGAATATTAATTTTAAATTAAAATTTTCTTCAAATATGTAATGAATTTGTAAATATTAATTACAATATTATAAATTAGAATAATTATTATTATAGAAAAATTTTCAAATAATTTTTTTCAAAAACTAATAGTAAAAATAGTAAAAATTAATTACTGTGGTTATAGTAAAAACTATTTTAACGAGAGTTAAATTAAAAAAGAAAACTGTTTAAATGATTTAAAAAATGTATAAAAGCTATTTACAGAAACTTTTATACCATAAATTATATTATTCATAATGTTACTTTACTGGTGACCTGTGAATGAATCAAATGTGGGTGGAATTCATTCTCTTCAAGAAATACAAGTTTGTCTCTCACGTCACTCATAAAATTCCAGCTCATGTCCTCCACAATTTACACCTTCAAAACCCATAGTTTTGACCAATAAATACCCTATTAAATTCTATAATTCCATAATTTAATCCTAAAAATCTTTATTTTAAAAAAATCCATCCAAGAATGGACTTTGGTTCAAAACAAATTAGTTACTCGAGGAAGATGTAATGTTCTTCAACAGGCATTTTTATTTTATTTATTCCACCATCTAATTAAAATCTTAGATAGACAAAATTTTATTATAAATATAGAATCTTCCATATAACAAGATGTTATTATATTAATGTTATAATCTAAATTCTTATATTCTTCAATCAAATGGGTTAATAAATCGTCATTCATGTGTACAACAGACTACCACATTGTGAATTGATGCCATTTTTTTCCATTATCACTTATCATGGTTGGGTATGTCGATTGATATAACATTTAGATATGATATAAGTTATATAATTATACCTATGAAGTCACTTTTTGATATATTATATTTGAAAATTTTCCTTTTCCTATAGGATATTATAATATAGTTCATGTGTATAGAAAACTACCACCTCACGAAGCGATGTGATTCTTTTTTCTCTAACATTTTACAGGGAAGGTAATAAGAATAATGTTAATGAATATATAATATATTCTGTGCATAAAGAAAATATTAATTAATTATACTTTATTCTAAAAATATAGTATTTAACTTTCATTCTTACCATTTCAGTCACTGAATGAAAATATAGTTCTTTGTGTGTGTATGGGTTACCGCCTTCACAAAGTGATATGAATCCCTCTTTTCTCCCCACACCACATGGATTCTATATATAATTATATAAAAATAATTAATATTATATTTATTATAGTATGATTCTTATGGATAGATAAAATTTTAATTACATCCTTTCCATAATGATCATTGAAAAATGGAAATGTTACTCATGCATTCATACAACCTATAATATTGATGATCATTACATACTTTATTATTCAATACCATCACTCATAACATGTTTTAAAAAGTATAATTGGTGTGTAAATATGATAATAATTTCATTATTATTATTCTAGAGGGTGTAGAACTATATTATATGAAAAATAACATGAAATTTCATAACAAATAATGAATAAGAAAATAAAGTAATTGACAACCTAAACAATGAAAATAATGTAATATTATTAAAAAATATGTCAAAATGTGTCATAAAAGAATCATATATAAAATTATAAATATTAAAATTTATATTTAATATTTTATAACATGTTTAGATCCATTATACACGTGGTTATATATTATTTAACCAAAAGGAAGTTTGAAGTTTGAGATTTCATAACTAAATTTCAATTTATTGGGTTAATCTTTGACATCACTAATTATTTCATGCTAAGAATATTTGTGTAATAATCATTGATTATTTTAAATTTTACATCCAATTATTAAATGTGGATTTAAATATGATACAAACAATATATTCATTGATTAATCCCCACTTATGTGATATGATATTTCCTAGGTATTTTTCTCTTAATTTTTTGTCATTGAGAATTATGTCATGTTATGAACATATATTTTTTATGTGGTGTATATATAACCCAATTGACATCTAATATCTTGAATTTATTTATTCTCATGATAAAATGTGTTTAATTTAATATTATCATTTCATGTTTCTTAAGAATCAAATTTACCAAAGGGATAAGAGATTTGTGTTCAGTGTCATCAATTATCAAAATTGTTTTTGATTAAGGCTCCAATGATGAAATATTGTGATTTAACTTTTTAATATTCTCTTTAATTTTCTACTACTATGGTTATTCATGTTATTTTAAATTAAAATTATAATCATTATACTATTTTTTTACATAAAATAATAGTGAATTCCTTTTTAAGAAAAACTGCATTTATTTCTCTCCTTGGTCAAAGAACCCTTTTCATCCAAAACCATGAATTCTAAAAATGTTTTTAAATTTTTTAGCATTCTTCAGATTATTTTTACAATAAAATTTTACAAAAAATTTATTTTTTAAATTTTTTTTGAAAGGTGTATTCATGTAATTTTTTTATAAAATTCCAATTTTGATTTTACAGAAAATATGAAACAAGTATTTGTTTTTACAGGTACACAATGAATATAATTTTTCTCTTTCATGAAAATTATTTTATATGAAGCCTCCATTATATGTTTTCATGTTTATTTTAAAATAAAATTATTTTCAAATTTTTATTACAAAGTGTTTTTCAAAATTCAATGCCTATTGTGTTAATGAAAATATATAAAATGGTTTTTAATTATTATTTATATGATTACATGTTTATTATCAATGAAATGTATTTATAAAATATTTGTGGATTTTTTATTTTTAAATGTTGATTTATTTTATAAATAAGTGGTAGTTCTAATAAAAATTTCAATAATTATATTTTAAAGGTATCCCCATTCATCAATTTCGAAAACACTTGTTTTTTACATCTACTGTAATGGTTATATTTTGTAATGATACTATACTCATTATTTTATATAATGATTAATACTATTTTTTAGAGATTTATATGGATCACATTACTTTCCCATGAATTAATCCTATTATAATGTGATTTTTATGGTACCTTATTCTTTTCCATAGGTTATCCTTATTTTAATGGGATTGTTATGGAACTCATTTCTTTCCCATTTTTTAACGTGTTTCATGGAGATTTTTAGGAAAATTTTTTCTTTTCTACTTATTAATCATGTTTAAAAATGATTGACATTAAAACCATTCATTTTACATGGTTTAATAAAGTTATAAAAATATTAATGATTATTTCTATGAGTTTTATGATGACATATATATATATATATGTTCTTGACCATTCAATAAATTTGCTATGAAATGATATTGTTGAGGGATCCCATTACAAAGTATATAGTGGGTGTGCGTAGATAGTTTTTTGTGAGGTCGATATAGACAATACAATAGGTGTCCCAGATTACCCTCTAATGAATTAGGTAATGATTATTCTCTCTGGAGAATTATATTAGATGCCAACTATATAATAATTTTATTTTTAATGATTATATAAGTGTTCAATTATGATTATTTTCCAAGATAAGAACACATTTTAAAAATTATTTCTATGGGTTTATAGTAATTATTTTGATAAATATTAACATCATATGGATTATGACTAATTATTTGGATGAATCCTATTTTTCTGCCTTATATCAAGTTTCATTATTGATGATTCTAGTATTGATGTGTATTTGTTCTTTTATGAATCACTCATGCACTCTGATTATGGTGACATACCCTTATGAAATTTTTATGTTCATGGATTATAATTCAATTGTTCATGATTTTGATTACATTTACTGACCATTTTATCTCACCCTTATTATATTTCAATTTTCCTAGTTTATCATGAAATGAAATTCGATGACTTATTTATAGAATGTATTTCAAATGGGCGATGATGATAACATAATTTCAAATTAGAAAAGTTTGTTTAAGTGGGAGAAATTTCCATTTTATGAAATATTTAATTATTTGTAGATTTTTTCAAATTCTATAAAAATTTAATCCTAAAATTTCCTTGATAATGTTAGAGATCATATTTTTATTTGTTGAGGTTTTATGTTAGGGTAGTGGTGACCTATGTAAGGGAATGAAGGAGGCTTATTTGGACATTTCTTATCAAACCATAGTTGGAAAGTCATAAGGTTTTAACCCAATGTCCCAGGCATTAAATCCATTGAAAACGGATTTGAAGGCCTTCAAGTGGAAGGTTTGAGAACTTACCAAACCGATTAAATCTATGAAGAGAGTGTATATATTAATAAACCTGATGATAGTGGTCATAACATTTTTATAAGTGAAACTTCAAGCCTGATGAGTAGTATGAGTAATAAGAAAAGGAATGATATGAAGGATTACTCTCTTTTACCACATCTTTTTGAGATTCAATCAACAATAAAGATAAACGCTAAGAAGATAGACTACAAGGATGTTTTATGGTGGAAATGAAGTGGCCCTTGTGATCAATCTCAAAATTTTATATTTATTTCTGTAGAATAAGTGGTCGAGTAGGTTCTTTTAATCAATGATATAGAGTAGGAGGCAACTAAAATGTTAGGGAGGTTACTAATGTTTACTCCCAATAAGGAGAAATACACTTAGATTGACAAGAATGACTTGATTCTTGTTTAGGGATTCAATAACGAGAAGAATAACTGTAAATATTACATAAATTCATGGGAAAAGGTGGACTTTGAGTTTAATGATCTGGTAATGGATGAACCAAGCACTCAGGTAACATCTATCTCCTAGAAATTGTCGACCTATTTTGATTTTGGTAGATTGAAATTTCATTTCACTGACTCTATTTGATCCTTTTATGGTTGAGCTCTTGGTTTCTAAATTTTTCTTAATTTTTTTTTGATATAATAAAAATTTAATTTTCAATCAGTCAGGAGTGTCAATTCCGGGCAATTATACATAAAATATAAGGACGCACTAGGTTTCCAATCTATGATAAATTACTAATGATTGGGCATAGGGGATCACTCATTAAGAAGTAGTTTTGAATATGGGAGTAGTTGTCTATGACTCAATGTGATATGGAATAGGAGTCCATTAATATACCCAGTTACATTAATATAGTGAGTTAGGAAAATTAAGATAATTGTAACATTTGGCAGTAATGATAGGATGTCCGATGTGGGACTCTGTGAAGCAAGAAATATTTACCACCCTTAAGAACATATTCATATAAGTAGAGTATTTCAAACATTATTTCTATACTAGGGGATCTTGTTTAGGGATCTCCATAAACAACTTTATTGAGGGTTCTAAACTCCACACTAGTATCTTTCTATATTGTAGGAATGAACTGCTCATTGTAGTTTTATGAAATACATGATTCCCATACCATAGCTCCGAGCTTGCATCATGTAAGGTTTTTATTTAACATATTAAAATATTTTTAGTTCCCTAATATTATAAATAACAACATTGTACTATGTGGGATTACACCATAGTAAAATCTAAAATATAAGGGCTGTGGAATAATAGAACACATAATGGAAGAGACAATTTTATGTTTTTATTTATAGAGTTTACACATTCCATAATGAAACATATTTTACTATAAGATAATTTTGAAATAGATTTAGAATGATGAATACACTATAATAAAAAATCCATAATGAAGTATTGAAATGGTTTCACTATAAAGATACATTTTACATCATAATGTAATGTGTGAATGATTTTTAGCTTCCATCTAATATGTGTCTATGGCATATTAAAATCATCTTTATTATATAACCTGTTTGGTTTTGTGGATAATCTATGGATTTTTTACTTAACTGTAATCATATTTTATCAAAAATAGAATCATTCTCCTATATTTAATGGCTTTGAAACATCATTGATGTCTTTAAATTGAATTATATTATGGGAGGCATAAAATTATTTTTAAATACATGAATGTGTGTAATGATTATTTAATAGAGGGTTAGAAATATCTAATAGTGGTTTTATGATCATGAATCATAAATACATGAAAAATAAAAACCATGATCATGGTGGTGTGCATAATTGGTTATTTATATTTATTAATTCTGAAATTCATTCTTTATAATGGATAAACTCTTATGTTGTTATATCCTTCTGATGTTAAATTTCACATATAGTAACACATAAGAAAATTCAGAGTTATCTAAAAATAATATCCTAATTGTAACATAGGATAATAGTTTTTGAATAAAAGGATATAAGTTAATATAATATAAATTAGAGTGATTCTATACTATTCAAAACATCGGAACAATTAAATAAAGATATGAAATTACATTGAAATATCTACAAATAGAGAAAGATGGTATTCATTCATGAAATGATTTCTAATATAATTTCTATTTGGAAGTAGTTAAAGGGATAAATTTAAATATCTATAAAGGTTCACATATATTTAATGTTATTATAGAATAAAATTTTAGTTCTAAAATTACTCTATAATGAATAATTCTTTGCATCAATTGATGATTCTTCAAAAGACGGAGAACAATATTTCACTATTTTACAATGAAGAAGATGATTACAAAATTCTTCTATAAATAATGAAAATAAATTACATGAAATCTCATAGAATTAATATTTTGCTAAAAGATATGTATACATCATAGATGCGAAGGAGAAAATTGACATCAAATGTACATATCCCTTCAATCATGGCACTTCTACAACATTAATTTGATATTTTTATTATCATGTGAGACAATATTTTTCCCACTATTGTAGTGAGTGAAAATAATATATTTTAGGGTGTTTTTTCCTAGGATAGAATTCAATTAGATAGTTAAACTATAAGGGTAGTTATAATTGGTTGAATTTACATTACCAAACCCCATGCAGTGAGCTTAATGTGTTTTTTGTGTAATGATATAACACCAATAACATGGTCCTTAGACTAACATATATTGGTGAACCGAGATAAAAAAATTTGGAATATGTGTATTCTAATTTATATTATACTAAAAAAATGGAAAATGGGGTTATTTAATGAAATATATATTTTATTAATGGATATCTAATTTAGAAGATAGTCATATTAAGAGGTCAACATGATCAAAATTAGGTGAACCTTTCCAATAAGAGGTCAAGAAAATCAGTGTAGTGAGAGTGAAAATGAAGAGTCAACAAATTGGGATAAGTTCATATACCATGAACCCCCCTTATGGTTTATCTCACATATATCTATTATGAGTCGAACAATTTATGAATTGTTTTCTATCATAATTATCTTTCTCATCCTTTGACAGTGTCCTATCAATGTTCAGTTAATCCCCTATGAGGGAACTAACAATGATGTTATTAACAACTGAAGATACAGTTAGTATGATTTATATTTAATATATTAATACTAAATTAAATACCATTCAATATTCTATAAATAATTTTACTTATTTATATATAACAATGAATATGAATTGAAAAATTGATACATAGTGGGATAATTTAATAGAAACATGGCATAAAAATAATTATTGTTTAGAAAAATATATAATAAAAATAGAATAATATAATTATAATGGATCCATAGTGACATAGGTGAATATATTTCACATAATTTTATATACTTTAACAAAATAAATGTTATTATATTGAATGTTTCATTAAGATAAATCCAAACCAGATTTATGATATGGGGTTTTTTTGAACTAAAATCCTTTATTTTGGGTTATATCTTCATTTACATTATATATGTTATAGACTTTTCTATAATTTATAGAAGATATCCTTTCAGTATAATTTCTTTCTGGGTTTTCAAATAAATATGTTTCTATAATGTTTCTATTTTTTATTCTAATTTCAATATTTTTTTCAAAATAAATTTATAAAAAAATCACATTGAATCCTCCTAATAAATTTGTACTCCACCTGAGAACGATGGTCTAGTTTTTTAAAACATGATCTCCCATATATGTTAGGGAACACTAATGTCAACTCATTAATATATGTCTTATGAAATCACTATAAAACCCATTCCTTTATATGGTTTTTTTTTCATTAATACCTTTTTATATGATTTCATTCCATAAGGAATGCATGATTAGTGGAATTTTTTTATTTTACCAGTGGTACTGATATTATATATCCCTCCAATGAATTTGGTGAAGTCATATATCTCCTGATATTACTTGTGTTATGTTAGAACACGATGGAATCATTGTTTACAATTATGTTGTTGTAATAAATGTACATATGTTATATATGAACATGATGTTATATATTTCCACAACGTTATTTTGTATTGGAATATATGTTTTTTATTTTTATTTTTTCTAAAAATTACCCATTCCATGAAATTCTAAATTGATTCCCTCATGCTTATGATAATAATTACATGCTCATGATAGGATGATGAGGATTATTCTTCCACCTGTAAAATTGATTCATGTCACTACTCCTTTTATAGCTAATCCATTACATGGATTTTAGACCACCCATATCATTTATGTATATCCATAGATGAATACATATACTAATGAGAACATGAGAACCTTTAGGAGGATTATGAATAAGTATTTAAATAATTTATTTTCTAAATAAATAAATAATGTATGAACTTAATTTTTCTAAGACATATATCCTTTAAATCATTGAATGTATTAATATTATGTTAATTATCTTAAATATTATACAATAATCATGAATGAGAATGTTAGGTATCTATAAAAAGTTACTATGAAAGAATTAGGCAAACATTCTTTAATCCATACTATGAATATAATATGCCATACCATTCCACCACAAGGAACTTATTTATCATTGATTCTTAACAAATCCCATTATGTATAGGATAAATTGTACCAAAAAAGGAAAACACACACACACACATATCAGTATGTAATTATGTATGTAATTATGTATGTATATATAACCATCATCCTACATTATTCCACTCTCTCTTCTTTGGGATGAATTTTAATTATATCCATTTGTATGAATCCATTTTTAATTTCAATTCATCACTCTCTTATAAGTGATGAACTATACTAATATCAATATGTACACATTTATCTTCAAGATGAAGGATTCTCTATCATATTGTGGGGACTATAATTATATCTAGATGTATGAAACCATGTTAATATCAGATGACACACACACTAATTTAAGAGGAATATATGTATATATATCAATTATAATATAAATATTTATAACCCTTCTTATAAATTACGAATTTCACCATATAGGGTGGAACATATATTATATACATATATTATTACATGTAACTAGATAAATGTATAATGAAAAAACCTTCAAAACATTGTTAAAAACATTTATATGTAATATGAATCAAATATAAGGATATTGATATATAATACCACAAAGGATATCATGCCAGAATAATATACATGTTGTTATCAAAATATAGGATTATGATAATATATCATCTAATTCCAAAAAACTATATATGATATATGAATAATTTTTTCTCAACTATTTTGAATATTTAATACTATAATTGAAATAATGATGGCATGTAATAATTGATGAATTAAATCCAAAAATACAAATATTTTTATATACTCTAGTATCATATACTAATATTTTTATAAGTAATTTGATATGAAATATTAAAACAAAGGAATGAACTTTTTGTTTGTTTGGGTGTATCGATTAGTATATTACAAAGACATTATGTTAACACTATCTTGATCTATAATATTATATGACATATGATACCAAAATATAGTGATTGTATTATAGGATTCCCATGGAATCCTATGATTTAAAATCTAGTCGAACATTATGCATTAACATTCAAATATTTTCAATAATGACTATCATTAATAAAAAACATATATAAGATTATAAATTGTATTTATATATTAAATATAAATTGGTGTATGTTTTCATAAACACAATTACCATTTACATTCACACATTATTTTTTAACATATGATTAACTACTATAGAGGCTCAAGGAGAACCCTCAAGAACTTTATATGGAGGTAGTAGCTATTGAGATGATATGTGGCCCTTGAGAAATCCTCCTATGGATTCGCTCTTTTTATGAATGTTATCATTCTCTATATATATTTTCCACGATACATACTAGAATATTATGTGATGAAGGAGAGTCCAATAAAAATTTTTGGTAATTTGGATCATCCCATTGATACACATTAGTGGGACTAGTCCTTTTGTGTTTTTTGTGATCTTTATGAAGAACAAGATTGAATAAGGACTCCATTAAATATACGGTGGAAGTCACACATTACTCATTTGGATTATATATGGTTCTAGTTTTCCATAGTACAATGATTTTATGGCTTACTATTATAATGTCTGATAATACATTAAAAAAGTTTTATATTACCCTCATAAAAAATTTAGTGTTATGATAGGTTTGCAGGCTCTATTATTCATGAAATAATTTTTTGAAATTAAGATACCTATTGATCATATTTATTTCATATTAGTTATCATAAAAAAATGTATACAAAGTGAATTTTGGATGTATATATGAAATTGGTCATCATAAACTATGTTTTATTTAGAGTTTTAGATTTTTTTAAAAATAATAAAAAAAATTATATGTTCTTTGGTTTTTTCAAATATTATAACATACAATATTGGATGTCATATATGGTAATAGTAATTAACTACATTTTAAAAAAAATAAAATTTTTTCACAAAAACAATATATAGTGTATCATAACCAATGAAATCCCAGTTACAAAATGCTATATCAAATCAATGAGTTATTTTTCCTTAAATATGACAGATAATGAAGTAGGTCAAATCATACAATATAGAGAATATTTTAAAATAATATATATATAATAACATTTCAATTTTTCATTTCTAAATTGAAATATGTACATTATAAAGTATTAATAATTCATAAGAAAATGTATTTTTTTTGTTTTAATTTAATTTTCTTATATTTATTAACAATTAAATATAATGTTTATATAATAATTTTTTTTAAAAAAAATTATAGAACAATTATTAAATAAATATCAAAAATATTATATATTAATATTAAAATACCTTTGTTTTATATGGATGGACTTGTATTTTTGGTGTAAATGGCTAACAAGGATTCTATAATTGGATTATTAATGTGTTTTTAAATAATTAAATGAAGAAAAATATAAAGATGTCCATATTGACTTTTAAATTAATTAAAAATATTAAAATTGATATGTTCAAATTTAATTATGTATTTGTGAAAAATATTTAAACCATATCAAAATAATTCTTCATAATTTATTTGATTAATTAATAAAAAACATGAAATATATGGTATTATAAATATTTACATTATATCTAAATAGTTAATTTATAAAAAAATTATATTTAAATTAAATATATTTAAATAAAATAAAATTTAAAATATAACATGTTGGTGTCACTATTTTAAGTAAATATAATGTGTTTATATTTTTTATCATTATGGAATTTCTATAATGTATGAATAAATTATGAATTAAATAAAAATGAATGGTTTATTAATTGTTAGTCAATTTTTATCACAAGATTTAAAAAAATGTAAATGTAGTTCAACAAGTGGATATATATGCTAATGAGAAGCATATTTAAATTCACATTACTTTTACAAGGAATTCGACGTCAAATAACATAAAGAACATTAGTCTATTCTCATGTACTCAACATGATTCTGTATGAAAATATAAGGCCACAACCTTTAACCATACTTAATCTAGAGTTATTACAAGATTACACATTGAGGATCTTTTTAGGTTTAGAGTTTTAGAGAATTAGATCATAATACTTGCATTACATTCTACATTTAAACAAAGTTGTTACATAAAAGATAGTACTAATTTTTCCCATCAATGGAAACATATTTAAAATAAAACATGGATTATTTATTGACACTTCCTTGACACTATCGTCATATCATGTACCATTCCATTGACCTGTGAAAAACATTTCAAAAAAACATGGGATGTGCATAAAAAGCTCAGTAAGGGTTATAAAAATATGGAAAGGAAACATGAGTACATATATACATAAGAATGAAATCATACTTTACCCATAAATCATATACACTTTAACATACCTCATAAAATCATGAATAAATCATAGAAATCATAAGACATAAAGGTAACATGAGGCATTCATTACATTCTTACGTAGGGAATAACCCTCCTGGTTATGTTTGGAATACCCATCACAGTATATTCCCTAAATCTCCTTGGAGAAACATTAACGTTTAACCCCTTTGCATTACCCAATGCATTTGGAGAGCTATATCGGGCTCACCTGCCCTTAGATTTTCACGGAACCACCCGTCTTCATAATAATTCCCAAGAACCATAACGTAATCGTATCACATAAAACATGCATAAAGGAAACATAACATTTCCACTTTTCAATCACAATATATCAATACAACACCTTGATATAAAAACATTATGAAAACCATTTTCAATACCAAAATAAAATAAAAGTAAAACATAGTATTTATTTTTCTTTAGAAAAAGGTATGGCTTGTAGAGAAAGCATGAACTCAAATAATGGTCACGGCGGCAATGAAGTCATTGTCGCCGCATACATACGACAAAAACATTCCCTTTTTTCGTTTAGTAAAATTCTTCTTATAAAGAAGATTCTTTTTAGATAAACGTAAAATTCAAAGGGGTTTATACACCGTATAAAATAAGGTTGTGTATAAAACAAAATATGCCTCAATGAATTGAGATTGAGATGAAGTCCCATACAATGATGGTATCCTTGGATTAAGGATAAATCAATTACATAATTACGTGTGACAAACGAATACACCAAATACAAGTAGATATTAAGTGTAAAACAATCAGACGACATTCATACATATTCATAGTATGACATATTCAAGGAGTACAAGTTTATCCCAAAAAATCAAAATTGGGTTAAGAAGTTCCCTCGCAAAAATTTGACAGCCTAACGGCTTCACTTCAAAATTCAGAAAAAGAGTTGATGAGAGATAAAAAGGGTATCTCATCACTTGGACATAAAATTTACATCAATACGGATATATTAGAACATATCCCAACATAATAGTGTTTGAATTAAAATACATAACAAAAGAAGTCTTTTAAAAAGAGGAGGGTGAAAGGTTCCCTTACCGACTTGGGTAACTTTCGAAACATACACCCCGTGAAAGAAAGACAATACAAACTTTATGTAAATACTCATAAATGAGATTATATTACACAATGAGTAAAATAATGGTCAGTACATACATCACTCAATGGAAATTGTGGAAAATGTAGCATAAATCTCACGGGAATAAAAGTGAGATGAAAAATACCTTACGAAAACTCGGCAGCCTAACGACGCCACTTAAAACATACAAAAAATGGATTGATGAGATCAAATAGGGTATATCATCATATTAAAATAATGTTTATAGAAAGAGGAATATAAAATAACATCCCCCAACATAACAAAGAGGAGATTAAAAGAAGTGACATAATGGAGAGTACTTAAAAAAGAAGAGAGAGGTTAGATCTCTTACGAAAAATCGACAGCCTAACGGTGCCACTGAAAACATCCAAAATGGATTGATGAGAGAGAATATGGTCTCTCATCATATGAACATAAAAATTACAGTAGGAGTAATATAAATTAACATCCCAATAACAAGAAAGATGAGCTTTAAATGGAATCACATAAAAGAGTGTACTTAAAAAGAAAGAGAGGAGTAGGATCCCTTAACTCGGGTCCGACTTGACTCCATCATTCTTTAATATCCGGAATAATAAACTTGAGTTAATTTATACTTCCTTAATAACCTTTATCAAGTTCATTATTCCTTTTATATCACTTATAACCATGTCATGAACACTATGTTATTATTTAATCTAATAACGGTCGTTTTAACGATCATTGGTACTTGAGTCAAAAATAAACTCTTTATAATTACAAGTTGTTCATGTAGTAAAGTATCCATTATATCTAGAATTTTATTAATGATGTACTTATCATATATATCATATATATCCAGTATATTCATTCATTTATAATATTACATAACATTTAGAGTTAAGAAATGAAATGCACCGTTCATGGAGACAGTAAGTCGTACGTACACATGGACGCTACTTCCATTTCTATTTCATATTTAATGGAATTAAAACATAATGATACGTAATAGTATTTTAATTCCAGTATGGTATCATATATAATATCATTAAATATATACTTTATATGTACCATATATGGTATTAACGAATCAAATCACATTGAGGGGGCGGTAGTCCACACTTCCTAAAATGCAGATATCGCGTATACCTATATTGGAAGCCATAAAGGTATTCCATAAGTGAAAAATACAGAAGCTTAAGGAAAACATAAAAATATTATATATCATATATAAATATAGTGACATATTAATGGCCACCATGAAAGGTGTTAAGAGAAGATTGAACAATCATCGTTTCGTGAGGCAGTAATTCGCCATCCACAGAAACAGTATGTTCTTTAACCATTAGACGAAGGTGTGTGTAAGTGTTGCTAGAATCCTACTTATAACAACATCATAGTATATTTAAGATACTGTATTTGTTACAAAAAAAAATAAAAAGATTTTAGGGGGTTTGAAAAATAAAACGAAAGGACTCAAGTGAAGACATTACCTTAAAATCCGGTAACTCCCTTTGGTTTGAGCTCAAAGGCTTCCTTGAGAAGACTTCTGCCCAAAGTGAGGCTTCAAGGAGTTATATAGGGATGTGGAGATACAAAATGGGCAGGGTTTGGCCGATCCAGAGGCTTTGTAACTGTGGGTAAAGAGGTAGTGGTGGGGACCTTTTATAAGAGGAGAGGTGGGGCACTCTTGGAATGTAAAGAAATGTTACTTTATTTTAGAATGATTTTCAGATTTTAATGGTCCCTAATTGATTTGTTTCTAGGTTTAGGTGATAAGGGTTCTAAATCCACCCATTAAATAGGTTTTGGACATTTGTAGGACTTAGATTTTACATTATCTTTCCATTTTATTTTAATTCTTCTTAATGAGGTAATCGCTGCATCATCATGATGTCATAAATAATTTAATATATTTAATATCTAAAAATTATAAAAAAATATATCATGATGTAGGAAATATTTTTTGATTTCTAATTAATATTTATAGTCAAAAATCTGAATAGTATAACCCCATTTAACAATTTTTATAGTAAAACATTTCATGTTTGTGTCATTTTTACTTTAACATTAAATAAAATGTTATTTATGTCATTTCCCAACCAAAGTGGCTCCATGGGGTCCCCAAGTTGACCCATGGATTTTCTTGGTCAGCCATTACTCATCCAATGAGGGTAGGACATGTGTCTAGGTCATTTAAATTTATTAAAACATTATTCTTACCTTAAACTACACTAATAACCTCTAATCGCGATTAAAAACATAATAAGTTACTATTCACCAAAAAATTATTTTAATCCCATTGAAAAACATTTTACTTATTAATGACAACCTTGTACGTCATATTTTTGAAATTAAAAACACCAAGATGGAAAATTTTCATTTAAACGGAAAATCAGTTTTTATAAGTACCCCTTAGTGGTTTCATTATTCATCAAAAATTAATGTTTTTCAGAAAATTACCAAAAATTAACCTTAAGATATATTTGATATTCCAAAATCAAAAATTATGTCTATTTTAAAAAATTCAAAACATATAAGTTGCATTAATTAATTTAATAATTAATTCCCGCTGTCAAAACAAATAGCGTGTTTTTATGAGACAAAATGTATCAAAAGATTGACACTAGTTTAAGTCTGATTTCAAAGTGAAATTAATTCCAACGACCACTATTGGATTAGATGGTAAAAATATATTCTAATTTCACTTTAAAACCAATTCAAAAGATAATCTAATCATATAAATAAATTATATTAAAAAGAGGTCTCGAATTAAAATATAACATTTTTCACTATTCATTAAAAATTGAACTTTTTCGGAAAAATACCAAAAATTTACACAAAGTAAATTTTGATGTCCCGATTATAAAGAAGAATTTTATTTAGTCATTTATAACACATAAAGTTTTCAAAAAGAGTATTTAAAAGTGGTTCGCCATCAAAAGGCAGTTAATCGACCTTTTAATGAATATTAGAATGTTTACGCTTAAAATTTGATTCATTCGCATTTTTAATCCTCTAACATTTATTGTAAAAAGTAAAAATATTTGACAATAATATATAATCATTTTGAAGTTAGTTCTATTCATTCCATCCATCACAACATCTAGTCGTTAACTACCATTTAAAATAATATTATTTTATCATTAGATTGCAACGTAAGATTCCCAAGAAACTCGTTGTTGCGTATTGGGTACGCCATCAAGCATTGCATCACCTTTAAAGTAATATTAATATTTTATTCACAAATATGGATAAATATAAAAATTTCATATTCTTTATTTACCTGGGGTGTTACATCCTTCCCCCCTTTTGGGAATTGCGTACTTGCAATTTTAAAATTGGGCTTGGAAACTTCATTTAAAATCCCACATCGAAACAAGAGTAAGTAAAAAAATAACATTAAAATAAAGAAAGATAAGTACAAAGGTCACCCGAGTTAACCCATACTAGTATTCCATGTAGGAAAACATGGAAATTGAGGAGAAAACATAGGGTCATGTTCTAATGGAGAGTGATAGAAAACATGTTTAGGAGAAAGTTAACCAAAAGAAAATCGCAAACTTGTGATGGGTTAAAAGGTATTCGATTCCCCAGTAGGAAAAGTTAACAGACAACATTTTTGTATTAAGTTAATATTCATTGAGGAATTTATTTTTGAGCTTAACTAAATCATAATGAAACATATTTACTTGTAACGTAGACTTTCATATTTTACTAGATTCCTTAATCAAACTCATATTTTCTCCGAAAGACGAGTATTTAGGAAGACTTGTTCACATTAAGAGTACTATAATCGATTTCTAGAGAATCACCTAATCCATAAAAGAGAACAATATAATTCCCTTGTCTTTAGACTCTATCCAAACAAAAACCAAAAATTTTAGTACAAGATCAGATAATCCAGAAAAGGATAACCCTTTATTGAAAGAAAATCTATTCTTAATCTCCAAAATTTGTCCAACAAAACCAAATGTTCAACGAGGACCATTCGATAAACAATTTGTCCATAAAATTTTTCAATGTAAAACAAACTATGATTGAAACCCCAATATTTGAAGTATTTAGTCACATAGTCCTCCATGTTAAATTGTAACATTTATCTCCAAACAACATCAGTTGCCCCTAAAGTCTCGTACTGAAAATTAATTAACCTAATCACATATCCTCCATGATAGGTTAATAATTTTCATAAATAACCCAAAATAAACTTACTCTTGATTCCTAAATTCATACAACTAAACTGAATTAGTCAAACTAACCAGGGACTTCACGTAGTCCAGTGGTAGGTGATAAATACCATTCGCACTTTGGTTGTGGGTTTGATTCCCACAGCTTTGTCTGACGTGATGGGTTGTCCCACAGTCTGTGTGTTGTCCTTTTTCCAAAACTATATAATTCTTAAAACATTCCCCAAAATGAGATAAAATCTTCAAAAATAATCATAACATATTTTAACCTCATGTTTATTTCATGCCTTTTATTTTCCATCATAACATATAATATCCCATGATTACCTCAAAAGAAAGGATCATATAAACCCTAATAATTATTACCTGAACATCCACATCGATTGTTCATCTCGTACATGATGCATTACAGAACATACCAAGGTACGAGTGGTTGATCATGACTCCTTGATAGTTGGTTTAGAACAACCATGAGTTTCCTCATTGAATCCCCCATTTCATC
Organism: Viscum album; assembly: GCA_963277665.1. Classification (NCBI taxonomy): domain Eukaryota; kingdom Viridiplantae; phylum Streptophyta; class Magnoliopsida; order Santalales; family Viscaceae; genus Viscum; species Viscum album. The sequence continues at coordinate 492,913,598 of OY728151.1, read as the reverse complement.
TAGTCTCTTAATCCGAGAACCACCACAGTTTACTTCAAACCTATTGTCACTTTGGTGCCTGCTAGATACAGGCATTTACTAAAACCAAAAATGTCAGTGTGAGTATATCAACAAAACCATCATGTACAAATGAGGAAGATAAACACTAAGATATACTTACTCATTCACTTTATCTAAAACTAGGACTCTTTCTGAAATCCAAACCATTATGGTAATGTCACTTATGCTTAAAGAATACATTAACCTCTAAAGTTATCTAAACCGACCTTTGATACCAACTATAAGGCCCCAACCTTAAACCTTACTTAATCTTGAGTTATTACAAGATTACACAATGAGGATATTTTCAGGTTTAGAGTTTTAGAGAATTAGATCATAAAACTTGAATTACATTCCACATTTAAACAAAGTGCTTATATAAAAGATAGTATTCATTTTCCCATAAATGGAAACAGATTTGAAATTAAACATGGATTCTTTATTGACACTTCCTTGACACTATAATCATATCATGTACCTTTCCCTTGACCTGTTAAAAACATTTCAAAAAACTTGGGATGCGCATAAAAAGATCAGTAAGGGTTATAAAAATATGGAAAGTAAATATGAGTACATATATACCAAAGAATAAAATCATACTTTACCCATAAATCATATACACTTTAACATACCTCATAAAATCTTGAATAAATCATATAAATCATAAGACATAAAGGTAACTTGAGGCATTCATAACATTCTTATGTAGGGAGTAACCATCTTGGTTACGTTTGGAATACCCATCACAGTATATTCCCTAAATCACTTCGGAGATACCTTAACGTTTAATCCCTTCGCGTTACCCAATGCATTGGAGAGATATATCGGGCTCACCCGCCCTTAGTTTTTCACGGAACCACCAGTCTTCATAATAATTCAAAAGAACCATAACATACTCATAACACATAAAACATGCATAAAGGAAACATAACATTTCCACTTTTCAATCACAAGATATCAATAAAACACTTTTATATAAAAACATTATGAAAACCATTTTCAATAACAAAATAAAAGAAAAGTAAAACAGGGTATTTATTTTTCTTTAAAAAAAGGTATGGCTTGTAGAGGATGTTGAAACTCAAATAATGGTCACGACGGCAGAGAAGTCATTGTCGCCGCATACGTACGACAGAAACATTCACTTTTGTCATTTAGTAAAACTCTTCGTATAAAAAGATTCATTTTGGATAAACGTAAAAGTCAAAGGTGTTTATACACCATATAAAATAAGGTTGTGTATAAAACAAAATATTCCTCAATGAATGGAGATTGAGATAAAGTCCCATACAAAGACGATATCCTTGGATTAAGGATAAATAAATTACATAATTATGTGTGACAAACGAATACACCAAATATAAGTGGATATTAAGTGTTAAATAATCAGAGGACATTCACACATATTCATAGTATGACATATTAAAGGAGTATAAGTTTATCCCAAAGAATCAAAATTGGGTTATGAAGTTCCCTTGCAAAAATTCGACAGCCTAACGACGTCATATCAAAATCCAGAAAAAGAGTTGATGAGAGATAAAAAGGGTATATAATCACTTGGACATAAAATTTACATCAATAAGGATGTATAAGAACATATCCCAACATAATATTATGTGAATTAAAAGACATAACAAAAGAAGCCTTTTAAAAAGAGGAGGGTGAAAGGTTCCCTTACCGACTTGGGTAACTTTCGAAACATACACCCCGTGAAAGAAAGGCAATAAAACATTGATGTAAATACTCATAAATGAAATTATATTACACAATGAGTAAAATAATGGGCAGTACATACACCACTCAAAGGAAATTGTGGCAAATGTAGCATAAATCTCACGGGAATAAAAGTGAGATGAAAAATCCCTTATGAAAACTCAGCAGCCTAACGAAGCCACTTAAAACTAACAAAAAATGGATTGATGAGATCAAATTGGGTCTCTCATAATATTAACATAAAGTTTACAGAAACAGTAATATAAAATAACATCCCCCAACAAAACAAAGAGGAGATTAAAAGAAGTGACATAAAGTAGAGTACTTAAAAAGGAAGAGAGAGGTTAGATCTCTTATGAAAATTCGGCAGCCTAACAGTGCCACTCAAAACATACAAAATGGATTGATGAGAGAGAATAGGGTCTCTCATCATATGAACATAAAAATTACAGTAATATTAATATAAAATAACATCCCAATAAAAAGAAAGATGAGCTGTAAAAGGAATGAGATAAAAGAGTGTGCTAAAAAAGAAAGAGTGGAGTAGGATCCCTTACCTCGGGTCTGACTTGACTCGATCGTTCTTTAATCTCCTGAATAATATACTTGAGTTAATTTATACTTCCTTAATAACCCTTTTCAAGTTCATTATTCCTTTTATATCACTTATTAACATGTCATGAACACTATGTTATTATTTAAGCTAATAACGGTCGTTTTAACGATCATTGGTACTTGAGTCAAAAATAAACTCTTTATAATTACAAGTTGTTCATGTGGTAAAATATCCATTATATCCAGAAATATATTCATGATGTAGTTATCATATATATCATATATATCCAGTATATTAATGCATTTATAATATTACATAAAATTTATAGTTAAGAAATGAAATGCACCGTTCATGGAGACGGTAAGCCGTACGTACGCATGAACGCTACTTCCATTTCTATTTCATATTTAATTGAATTAAAACAAAATGATACATAATATTATTTTAATTACATTATGGTATCATATATAATATCACTAAATATATCCTTTATACGTACCACATATGGTATTAACGAATCAAATCACTTTGAGGAGGTGGTAGTCCGCACTTCCTAAAATGAAGATATCGCGTATACCCATAATAGAAGCCATAATGTTATTCCATAAATGAAAAATACAGAAGCTTAAGGAAAACATAAACACATTATATATCATATATAAATAAAGTGACATCTTAATGGCCACCATGAATGGTGTTAAGAGAAGATTGAACAATCATCGTTTCGTGAGGCAGTAATTAGCCATCAACAGAAACAGTATGATCTTTAACAATTAGATGAAGTTGTGTGTAAGTGTGGATCAAATACTTATTATAAAAACATCCTTGTATATTTAAGATACTGGATTTGTTACAAAATAAATAAATAAAAAGAGTTTAGGGGGTTGGAGAAGAAAAATAAAACAAAAGGACTCAAGTGAAGACATTACCTTAAAATCAGGTAACTCCCTTTGGTTTGAGCTCAAAGGGTTCGATGGGAAGACTTATGCCCAAATTGAGGCATCAAGGAGTTAGAGAGGGATGTGGAGAAACAAAATGGGCAGGGTTGGGCCGAACCAATGGCTTTGGAAGTGTGGGTAAAGAGGTAGAGGTGGGGGCCTTTTATAAGAGGAGAGGATGGGCACTCTTGGAAAGTAAAGATATGTTACTTTATTTTATAATGATTTTAGGATTTTAATGGTCCAAAATTGATGTTTTGCTAGGGTAAGGTGATAAGGGTTCGACATCTACCCATCCTATTCGTTTTGAACATGTGTAGGTCTTATATTTAACATTATCTTTCCATTTTATTTAAATCCCTTATTAATGAGGTAATCGCTGCATCATCATGATGTCATAAATAATTTAATATATTTAATGTCTAAAATTTAAAAAATATATATAATGATGTAGAAAATATTTTTATCTTTCTAATGAATATTTATAGTCAAAAATATGAATTGTATAACCCCATGTAACAATTGTTATAGTAAAACATTTCATGTTTGTGTCATTTTTAATTTAACATTAAATAAAATGTTATTTATGTCATTTCCCAACAAATGTGGCTCCATGGGGTCCCCAAGTTGACCCATGGATTTTCTAGGTCGGAAATTACTCATCCAATGATGGTAGGACATGTTTCTAGGTCATTTCATTTTATTAAAACATTATTCTTACCTAAAACTACACTAATTACCTCTAATCGCTATTAAAAACTTAATAAGTTACAATTCACCGAAATAATATTTCAATCCCATTGAACCACATTTTACATACTAATGACAACCATGTATGTCGGATTTTTGAAATTAAAAACACAAAGATGGAAAAATTTCATTTAAATGAGAAATCAGTTTTTATAAGTACCACTTTGTGGTTTCACTATTCATCAAAAATTGAAGTTTTTCAGAAAATTACCACAAATTCACCCTAAGCTATATTTGATATTCCAAATTCAAAAATGATGTCTATTTTACAAAATTAAAAAAATATATGTTGCATTAATTAATTTAATAATTAAGTCCCACTATCAGAACAAATATCGTGTTTTTATGAGACAAAATTTATCAAAAGATTGACACTAGTTTAAGTCCGATTTCAAAGTGAAATTAATTCCAATGACCACTATTGGATTAAATGGTAAAAATATATTCTAATTTAACTTTAAAACTAATTCAAAAGATAATATAATCATATAAATAAATTATATTAATAAGAGGTCTTGAATTAAAATACAACATTTTCCACTATTCATTAAAAATTGAACTTTTTCGGAAAAATACCAAAAATTTACAAAAAATAAATTTTGATGTCCCAATTCTGAAGAAGAATTTTATTTAGTCATATATTACATATAAAATTGTCAAAAAGTGTATTTAAAAGAGGTTATCCATCAATAGGTGGTTAATCAACCGTTTAAAGAATATTATAATGTTTACGTTTAAAATTGGATTCATTCACATTTTTAATCCTATAACATTTATTGTAAAAAGTAAAAATATTTGACAATCATATATAATCATGTTGAAGTTAGTTCTATTCATTCCCTCCATCACAACAGCTAGGCGTTAACTACCATTTAAAATAATATTATTTTATTATTAGAGTGCAACGTAAGATTCCAAGAAACTCGTTGTTGCGTACTGGGTACGCCATCGAGAATAGCATCTCCTTTAAAGTAATATTAATATTTTATTCACAAGTATGGATAAATATAAAAATGTCATATTATTGATTTACCTGGGGTGTTACAGATAAAGACATAGGGAGAATATATAATTCTTTGATGCTTGATATGGATATGGAATTAATTCTGTGTTTATTATTTGAAATGTTCTTCCATTCCAAACGAATTTAATAAAATTTTAACTAATTATTTCAAATTTTTAATGATAGTAATGTAAGACATGTAATGTCTATGATATACCACTATGTTAACATTACACAAAGGGTAATGTTTTGAGATAAATATCATATATTGGAGGTTTATAATAATTATCACTAGACATATTTTTTTTATAAAAATTATTTAGATATTCCCAATCATGTACTATTTTCCTTAAAATATACTCTTTTTTAAGTGGTATATGACTAAAAATGAATATTTTACATTTATTATAAACATATATGGGTTTTAAATAAAGGATAGAATTTATATAGCACATTTTTTTCCAAATTATGATTAATAGGTTGATATTATGGATACATGAAATATAAATCAATATATATATATATATATATATACATAAATATCATGATCAAATGGATCTATGTAATGTTCTAAACATTTCCTAGGGGTAATATTGTGTGTTGTGCCATGAATGTATGGATATAAGAGAAGGTATATTTGAATTCTAGTGTTCAATTCCAGGAGGCTATGGATTATATTAGTATATCAATTTCACAATTTGAGGTGTGGACAAAGTGATTTAGTTACAGAACTATTTCTAGGATAGTGTTAGGTTGCAGAATGATGTGTAATAGCTCGTATCATTACGATTTATGATTTTTTGGGATATTTTTATCTATTCATATAATGGAGAATTATATCCATGTACCAGTTATTAAACCAATATGATATATGCTATAACATCATTAAAAGGAGTCTTTAGACAATAATTGATGCTTAGTGGATGAATCAAATCTCTGGAGATCTATGAAGGAAGATTTATGTAGTAGGGATTTCTATTGCTACCATAGATTATCTAGTGGGATGGGATGCAACCACAGTATATTGTATAAATACCTATATAACTAATGTGCATACACCAAGTATTTGATGTGACGGGAAGTAACATTTCTAGAGAGTAGTACTCACCAACCTCTCTGTGGGGTCACTGTAGGGTGTCTTATATAGGGGGATATTAATCCTTTTTTCTTCATAACCCATTTAGTATTTTTATGCCTGCAATGAATTGGATGGGAAATATACATAATTCTCTAATAATCTCCACTATCCATTAGTTCCCTTTGAATATGTATGGATCTTATGAAAATTCATCAATTAATTCAGGAAAAAACATTCATTTATTTCAAATCATGGATCCGAATTACTCATGGCTCATTTGATGAATGCATCATTTGATTCTATTGGTACCTCTTGATAAGTCCATTCCACATTAGACAATGATTTTTAATTCAACTTAAATTTTTAATCCCAATGATCACCTCTTAATTATACCTTGATTATGGTTTGTAATATGATGATATTACCAATAGATCATGGTGTAATGTTCTATGAACAATGGGTATTTTTTAAGCATGGGTAGGGGATAACCCATAGTGATTTTACATTACATACATTGGGATATTAAAGGTATACTACATTGGAAATAATTTGATATATTTTTGGCTAAATTTTTTTGATCTAGTCCTCATACCATGTATTTTTATTTGGGTTTTTAACATGGAATTGGATAGGATGCGTACAAAGATTAAATCAAACTGCATGGTGTAAAGTCATGAATAATTTATGTTAGATATTTTATTTTTGAAAGATATTATTATTTAATTATATTAAATTTTCAATTAAATTGATTAAACACAATAGATATTTTACCTTGGTTGATGATGGAAGATTATTTTAAACCATCCATGCGTTGTAGGTCTTGGTTTCCGATATGTTTTGAGAATTGGTGAGTTATTCAGATATTATACCATTCACTTTTGGTTGAGAGTTTTAATATAATAATATATTTATTTATAACATAGTTATAATCAATTACATTAGAATTATCAAGAAATGTATATGATCGTGAGGTGATTGCTGGAGTTGCCACAAACAGAGATAAACTTTTACATAGATAATGGAAATTTCTTCCTTTGGAAATGCCATCATATTTTGGTAGGTGGGACCTAAGAATTTCCCAATGGATTATTAAATTTATAAGTTAATTATATATGAAATATGAAATATTATTATTCCACCAAATTATATTAATAAATAAATTTCTAAAATTTATATTTAAATGAAATTAGTTAATTAAATTGAGTGCATAAATATAAAATTTTAAGAGAATCAAGTTCTATGATGTGACCATATAAAATGAATAATACTATATCCTATTATTATTAGTATACTTATAAATATGATTTAATTAAAATAAAACTCATATCCATAGACTGGTGAATATGTCAAGGGACACTTTAGACCATTGTACTATGTCTGAACAACCTTACTGTATATGGTGGGGTGTAAAATTGGTTATTTGTTTGATGAAATTTGTGTGCTATGTGAGATGTTTAAAATTATTGATTTTTTGAGTGTAGTGAAATTGATAGGTTCATGGAGACTTTCCTAAGTATGTTTTTATTGTGAATTTGAAAATATATATTTTTAGCTAGTTTTCCATAAAGGATTGTGTGATGATTTTGATCTTTTAACAAGATGAGAATAGTGGAAATTGAATGACTATAGAAGACATAGATAAGTAGTTTAAAAAATACCATTTGGTTGAGAGTGATGAATGATCATTAAAACCCCATTTTATTATTCTGACATTTTCAGATATATTAAATTATTGTTATGAGAGTTTCCTATAGAAAATCATAGGTTAATGATCAAATTAGATTACAAGTATTCTTAAGACATTTATTAATATATTTTTTTCTGTTAAGATATAAAATATTAATTTGTGAACATGATTAAATGTGATGATGATTATTAGTATTAAAATTTACCTTGATGTTATTTGAAGGATCTGATGTGTCATTGTTATTATAAACTTTTTTTATCATGGTATAAAATCTATAGATCTGGTATGCCCGTAATTATTATTATTGGGGGAACCCTATGTGATTCCATTGACCTTGTATAGATATTATTATTATTATTATTGGGGGACCCTAATGTGATTCTAGGGATCTATTATTCCCCTTTATATTTTGATAGATGACTATATAGAGAGTATCATGGATCTGGTGTTCCAATAATTTATGATGTGACTATTTTTCATTACAAATTTTGAACACCATTTTCATGATTCTTTTATCATTTATATGAATAAATGTATTTATAATTGATCAATTTTGAGTGTTTTTTGTTTTGATGTTTAAAATATAATTTTGTAAATGTTATTTTAAAAATGATAATTTGTATGATTAAATGATTACAAGTTCTTATTTTAATTTCTCTATATTTAGAGAACAAATTTTTTGGATAATTATGTGATCCTTAATTGAAGTTTATTTTGTATGTGAATTCGATGTTTCATATGGTTTGACATAATTCATTTGTGTTCCAAGGTTTTGATTATGATAGTATATTATTGGAATAATTTTTTAAATTTATATATATTTTTGATGATATTGTGGCTGGAATCATTCTGTGTTGAATTAAATAATCATCATGATTTTTAATTTTTACCCTTCATCAATAGTTTTATTTTCACAAGTCTAAATTCTATCAAAGTGGAGCAGTGTATTCTATACCAAAATGAACCAAAACTTATGCAGCATAATTTCTAGATAGATCAATACTAAAGTAGATCAATTACAAATGATTCACATAACTAAATTACCACGATCTTATACATTGGATAATATTTCCTAGAATATATGTAGCTTTTCTATGTCTATTATCCCTTATGGATCCATTTCACAAACAATCAATGAAGTGGAATTCCATGACTTATAACATAGAAAAATATAGTAAGGTAATAACATATAGGAATTTCATGAAGCTTATATATACAATTTTCCAAGGGATTTATGTTACGGAATTTCTTCCTAGTATCTACAAATTCAAATTGAAATATAATCATGTAATGTAATGTCATATTTTATTCAAAAATAAACATCACATAATTTTGATGAATATTTATTTAATTTGAATAATATATACACCATGAATATTGTTTTTAACTTTTTGACTGTTTAAATAGAATTATTATCTTTTGAATGATCTTGAACATATCCCACAAATATCACCCCATTAATTGCTCTTCATTGAAATACCATACATAAAAAAATTCATCATAACCATGGGAAAGGAAACATAATAAATACAGATCTCATATGCTTGGCAATTTTAAACATGGGAAATATAAACTGATGATCATATGAAATAATAATATATGCATAAGGGTATAATATCATTATAATAACTTACAATGTTCATACAAAATAAATCAATGATCATAAATATGAGTAATGGAATAATTATTGGAATTTCACAAGACATGATTCATAAAGCAATTCAATAAACATGATCCTTGAGATCACATCATATATATAAGAATGTGGAATAACATAATATTATAACATTGTGAACATGTATACATAAAACATGTTCACTCATTAAGTTTTGGGAAATAATCAGGAACTCACATAAAATTATAGACACAGAAAATAGGTCAATGAAAAATATTATGGACATAAAATACAATTATATAAATATTATTATGGGTATGAAGGCTAGGTCCACACATAATATATCCCACATGAATACCAAATCCACACTTGTACTTATATATATGAAATATATGTCCATACATAACATTATGGACAAGATAGCCTGGTCTATACATAAAATTTTAAACATGAAATTAGGCTCACACATATAATATTTACTTCATGAGTTATCCATATATAACCAATAAAATGGAGTGAAATAACAGAACCACCTATCACGAAATCATTATTCATTCATATAAATTTTAGAAGATCTTAAATCACAAAAATATACAATATACCATGGCAAATAAATGGGTTTCATGAAAGTATCATAATAATAATTATAAACCAAACCTAGAAGGAATAATCGTGATATCATGGGATCATATCCCTAAAAATTTTAATGTTACATAAAAGGATGTTATCATAAATTAAAAATTCCATTAATATATCAGTAATATTTTTGAGAAAAATATTATTTCGACACTGAGAAAAATATATAAAATATTCACCTATTCTTAAAGATAAAATTTTCTTTTAAGATAACCTTAGGAAAATAAAAAATATTAATCAAATAATTGACTGGTCATGACTAAATTTAATTATTTTCTTTATACCTTAAATACACTCCTTTCAAAATATTATAGAAAAATTAAGAAAGTAACACATTATGAAAAGAAAAAAGATTAATTTTAAAAATTTGGTAAAAATTATAACATAGCTAAAAAATAATTTAAAAATAATAATAGATTTTTATAAACCATATTTGAATCATTTTTAAAAGAATATGATATGGGGGATAAAGGTAATTAAAATCAAGAGAGAAATAAAGTCAAATTTTTCTTAAATTTTATTTTTGGTCACATGAGTACAAATGGTGAGGAAAGTGAAATAAAACACATATTACAGATAAATTAAATAATAATAATAAATTTAATGGGATTATTGAGATTTATATCAGTATATTTCATCATAAAATATTTAATCATAAGAAATATCGATAAATAATGAGATTCTGACCAAAAAGCCTTTCTAATTTAGATACAAATAAATTATAGTCCTCATGATAGAAAAAATCATATATTAAATTTTAGATTCCTATTTTGTTATTATGAATAATCATAAAATACAATCATACGTTGTATATAAACTATATAATATAAAGATGTAGTGAATATGGAATATGTCTCACATAGATAAAAAGGAGACACAAATCCCTTACCTCAAGTCTTATCCTTCTTCTTACAATTTTAAAAAACCTATAAAATAAATATAGATTACTAAAAAAATTATTTCTTTGGAACCATTATAATAACTATCATACAATTTATGATTTAATTATGACATTTTAACAACTATTTATTAATATATTTCTATTAAAAACCAATGTTCTAGGTGATATCGTCCTTGTTTATCATCCATGTTTCAGTTTGGTAGTCTATTGAATTTTCTTTTGATGATGATTAAATCATATATAGAAAATAAAAAAATGATATAAATATAATATATTTTCTATATAGATATATATTGAGACATCCATAATGGATAGAATTTGTAAAATGAATCATACTATTCAAGGAGACGGCATGTTATGCATACAAAAGAAATATATTTTAAAATTTTAATATATGGGAAGAAGGGAAGGTAAAATATAAATCATGAATAAAAAATAATTATAGTATCATAAAATCATATATATTAATTAAATCTATCTTTATTACAATACAATTAATATTTAAATGAAAAACAAATCACATCGCTTTGTGGAGGTGGTTTTCCACACATATGCGTGGGAAACATTATCATTTTCTAAATATTTGGGAGGTAAGAATGTCGATATGTTCTTATCATTACAAAAGAATAATTATTTAAAAATATAATATATAAAATATAGACCCATCTTGATAACGATCCATGAATGATGGTTATGGAAAATGAATTTTATTTCTATGTGGAGATGGTAAACAGTATGTATGAACGAGAAATAATTTCACTTCCTAGTTTTGGGAATGTGGGTGAATAATTGTTATTTCAAAATTATAATTATGTTTTAGTATAATTTTGTTAGTAAAATAAATATTATTTTAATAATATAAAATATTTATCAGATATAGAAAAAAGAAAAAATAAAATGATCGGTTAAGGTGATTACACCTTCTTTAAATCGACTCCATTGCATATTCTGTTAAGGACAATAGGGTTGGTATTTTTGGGACAATGTGACCTATAAATCATTTATATTGGTTTTGAGAAGATATTTTTGTATTAATTGGTCATTTTAGAAATATCAATGAGGTGTAATGAATATAAAGGATATGATACCATTAAAAAATTAATGGGAGGGGAACTCTTGGGATTTCATTGAACATTAAAATATGATAATTCATTATCTATCCAAATGAATCCTAATGGAAAGTGATTTGAACATAAGAAAATATGTTTTTGATATACCATCATTTAATAGGTTTGTTTAGTTTTATTTGACGATCTAAATATTATCCTTTGGTTTAACCCCTTAGTTAAGCTATTTTAACTATAACTAGGTTAACATCATTTTCCATTTTAAAAGGCTAAAATTTAATTTATGATGATAAAATTGGATAATAAATGGAAAAAAGATAACATTATCGACTATATATTACCTAACATGTAATATTTAAATATTTTTCTGATTTTAACATCATTAATAAGATATTATCTTCATAATTTATGATCAATGTCTTTTTGAGGCAATTTGTTTAATTTCAATTTAAATACTCTATGACAAAATATAATTCAAATTTAATCTACTGAAATATCCCCATTAGTTTATAATTATATATAAAATTCCTTCCAAACATTAATTAATCAATATAATATATCTTATAGTTTTTATAAATAAATTAATATATTTTCTACTAGATTTACAAGCACTGCGTCAACAATACGTAGGCATTTAAGAAAATTATTTAATTAGAAAAATTTGAAAAAAATCATAAAAAAATTTAGTTTAATTTAATAATTAATAATAAATAAATTTGTACTTTTACTTATATCCATATCAAGAAAACTTATTTAATATATTTTATTTACCCTTTCTACCTTGTGTATAAGTTATAAAAGAATTTATGTAGTCGCCTTCTATATAACGCAAAAAATTAATATATAACCCAAAAAATAAAAAATAATACATAATAGTCAATTAAAATGTTTATAAAGGACTTATTAATAGTCAAATATTATATTTAGGACAATAAATTTAACTTTTCTAGTGTTATTCATGCACTGCATTGACAATGAAATTGATTTTCTGATTTATCAGAAATAAATTCTAATTGTTGTTTATTTTGAATAATTTAAGTATTATATTTTTTTAATATACAAATAGCTATTCAATATATAATTTTATAAATATTTTTTCAATTTTTATATCTTTTTAATATTTTATAACATTCCATATTTCATAAAAACTATATTTTTACCATTCACAAAATATTTATCTTCTACAGGAAAATACAAAAACAATTATCCATAGAATAAATTTTACATGAAGAATGAAATAATAAATACCGTTTATTCAAATTAAATTATTTTATGTATAAGTGATTACATTTAATATAAATGCATCATACACAATGGAAAACAATTATTTGAGAAAAAATGTATTTCTAAGTCGAGAAATGAAATTATAAAAAATATTATAATTATGATTCCTTATTATTTAATAATATTATATCTATATAAATGATACATATGTTATTCTATGATAAAATTTTATTATTAATTTCTCATTTAAATTAAACAATGGAATTTTTTCGAAAATACACCAAAAATAGAAATTGTACTATTAACAAAAAATACAACTTCTCCAAAATTTCATAAAATTTCATCCAATGATGATTTTGATGTGTTGAATTAAAAAGTTAAAATTAAATATTTGAAAATAATTTTTTTATATACTCTAAAAAATAAATATAAATTTTTTATAAAAATCATCAAAATTCATTTTTGAGGAAAGTATATATTTAAAGAAAATATTGACATTAATAAAATAATTTATTTTTTTATTTCCTTTTAATTTTTATTAAATATTTATATTTCATAATTTTTTCATCCCTATTTATACTTACCAATTTATTATCAATTTTTATAAGTATAATATTTAAAATATAATAATTCATGGTTTTTTTGTGCTTGGGGTTGCAAGTCATATCTGCTACCAATCATAATTTTTCTTCTTTAAATTATAATAGTGTCAAATCCCCCCCCCAATAATTTCTGTCCTTGAAATTTTAACTTGTTTATTAAAATTAATTGTTTAAAATTTTAAAGTACATTTTTCGACAACCCACATTGTAAAAGGGTGAAAAAAATCCCATTCAATAGAAGAAAATGAAAATATGAAGGTCAACTGAAATAAAAAAATAGGTTTCTAAATAAGTTTAATGTAGTGGGATTAAAAAATATGGACCTAAAATATTATAGTAATTAAAAATTATTAATATATAGTGATAGAGAACATGTTCATGAGATATTTAGAAATAATAAAACATGAAACAATATTGGTTAAAAGGCCATTGATACATCTGAAATGAAAGTAATTAGATATCATTTTTATTTCAGAGTCTGTCTTATAATTTTGATGAATTATTTTACTATCATGATAGATAACTAAAAATATATATTTATTTTATATCAATCCATTTATTAAAAAATTCATCGTTTTCTAGTGCTTTGATATATTTTCACTTCATTTTATACCCCAATAAATCAACAATCAAGATGGGTGTTTAACTCCTAACGAAATGAAATGAAATTTTAGGTGATCGTATTAATGAAATGTTATTACTAATGTGTCCTTATTTTTTTATGAAAATGGAAATTAATAACACCTTTGATCTAATAGGTAAATTCATACATTATTTTTTATAACTTATTCCATTGTTAAATGTAAACCATTACTGAAATATATAGTGTTAAAACCCTTCAAAAATAAGTCTAAAAAAATCAAAATCCCAAAATTTAGGAAGTTTGTTACTAAATGCATAGAAATAAAAAAAATAATCCAAAGATATTATTCAATATATTTATGTATCTAATAAAAAATATGTTAATACCTTGATCGTATATTCTCATGAAACATGGTAACAAACTATATTACTATAAAAACTCAATGAAATCATTTAGTCTTTCAAAAATTCACTATCTCATCATTCTTTAAATAAAATCATATATTATTGAATATTTTATTTGAATATAAGATTTTTTTAAACACAGTCATGGATAACATAAACCATTTTTTCACTTAATCACTAATCAATTCAAACTTCACTAATATTATCCCATTTACATTACCACAATCAGTCATATCTTTATCTCAATATTATATGAGCATAAAAATATAATAATGGTTATCATTCCCTTAATCATTATTCTCAAAAAATATCTCCTTACCAATAAATCATCTTACATGGTCATTACTACCATTCAACACTTTCATGATAATCCATTTATAAAAAAAAACTCCAAAATAATCCTCCGACATTTCATTGAAATTTTCATAATAATATCATTATAAAAAATATTCATGAATATAATTCTAAATTTTAATTAAAAAATTATATCAATCCACATGAACCATTTTTATAACATATTCCCTTCCATGTTCCAAGAGTTAGATCATGGATTAGGTAATTTACTCACACAATGCACATGTTCCCCAAATATAAGTCATTCCAATATAAATGGTTCCTTGGGATGATATTCATATACCCAATTGAAGTCTTCAATTAAAAATTATAATTAATTTCCCTATTCCCATATTCTCCATCCATAGAAAAAATTCATAACCTGATATGTTATGTTGAGTGATTCTTCCCTCATTTTTGACATATATTAATTGTGAAACGTATTCACTCCATGGTCTACACCACTCGAGATCTTAATGAACTCTATCATTCTCTTATTAGAGTCTCTAAGATTTGGTAAGGGTACATTTTATTAATAATATATCCTGATAACTAATTATGAATAATCATAATATCCTTTAATTTAATAATCATCTAATTGGATTCCTCATCATCACAATGTCCATTGAATATAATGATAACCTAGTTCCTTCTGATTATCATCATTAAATAAAACACAAAAGAATAGGGTGATCATGAATAATGACAGTGAAAAAATACCTAATGGTTAATAGTATATTAATATCACTGCACCATTATTAAATTAATGACATATTATGTATGACCTATATCATCAAAGATCATGATCAATTTAGATATTACATAATGGTTCATAATGGAAGTATACATTATACAAGAATATACATTTTGAATGTCAAACGATCTGTGCAATAAGGGAACCATAAAAATTAACCAGATTGATGGATGATAATACTCAACCAACTGATTTTATGGTTATTACATAATGCAGAATATGTTCTGAAACCACATACATATGGATGTATTTCAAGTAAAATCACATAGCCATATCCTTAAAAACACATAAAGATTTTATCGTATACTTATAGTTATCCCCAGGGTTTTAACCAATGTTGTTTATTCCTAGTCACCAATGATTGACTAAACACTACTATGATACAAACTATAAAGGGCCATGATTTTCATACGTAAATATCACATGTTAAAATGAATATTAAATATATTTCACAAATACATGCCCATGGACCATAAGTTTTAATGTCATTAGAGACTAGATGTGAACTATTCTTATTTAATGAATGATATTCAAAATATCAAAAAAAAAAATATCCCAATATAGCACTATTTATATACATACCATACATAAAACCTATTTTCATAACCTAGGGAAATGTAATATAATAATGTGTGGGCTTAGATTCATTGTGATGGTAAAAAAATGGAGATATAAATAGATGATCATATGAAATAATTTGTTAAGTATACATGTATAATATCAATACCATAACTTAAAAACATCAAAACCAATTTTTCAAAGATCATAAAGAAGAGTAATGGAATAAAACCTTGATGTTTATAATACATGATTCATATAGGGATTAAATATTCATGAGGAAAAATAGCATATTATATACCTAGTAATTTTTAAAAGTATAATGTTATAACATAGTGAAAATTTCTAAATTGAAACAGGTTCACTCATTATGTCATGGGTATGAAATCAGGCCCTAGCATAAACTGTGGACATGAAAATTAGGACCATGAATAGTCATATCAACATGAAAACCATTTCCATGCATAATATTATTGAAATGAATGCAAGGTCCATGCCTAATTATATGGAAATGAATACTTGTTCTACATATAAAATTATGGATATAAAAACCATTTCAAAAATAATAATATGGACATGAAATCCAGTTCCACACAGTAAATTTTTAAAATGAAATCAGGTTCAAGAATACAAAATTTACCCCCTTAGTTATCAATTATTTCTCAATGAATTAAAGGTCTATAATAGACCCATATAGCATATTATCTATATTAATTCATATAAATTACAAAAGATCATAAATTATAAAATTATTACAAAACCCATGAAAAAATAGGTTACGTAAACATCGCGTCATTATAATAAAAAAAGACTTATATAAAGAAGGTATATAGTATCATTGGACAATATCCCCATTAAAAAATAACTAAACTCAAAGGATGTTTTTATAGATGAAAAGGCTATAAATAGATATGTTGAAAATTTCATGAGGAAAATATCATTTCAAATTGAAATAAAATATTATAAAAATAATAAATAATAAAATATAAAATATTTTTTTAAATATATTTCCATACAAGTAATGGAAAAAAAATCATTGATCAAACATGATAATTGTAAAATATATTCATTCCATATATGATAGAATAGAACATTCATTTCACAATTTTTTTAGAAAAATTGAAAAGGAACCTCATTTTAAAAAAGCAAAAAAATTATTTTAAAAAATTGTAATTATAAAAAGATGCGTAAAAGTACCTTAAAGTTTTATAGGATAATTGTAAAAACCATCATGAAAACAGTTTTTGAATATTGGGATATGAGATAATTGTTTTTCTACCGAAGACATAACTAAATTTGATTTTACATAAAAATAATAATGTTAATATATTGTGTACATTAGGTGAGGATAATGAATTATAAGAATTTATTATTAATAAATATAAAAATAAAATTAATATTCATGATTTTATTGATTGGTAAATCATACAATATTATCATCGAAAATATAATCAGAAACATTCTCGTTAAATAATGAGTCTGCGACAAAAATCCATTACCGCTTCGGTAACATTTGAATCATATTATCCTTGAAATTTAGAACCTCATGATGATATTTAAATACCCAAAATATTAAAAATATTCATCATAAAAAATATTAATGGGAATTATATAAAACAAATAAAAAAACAATTGTTGAATATGATTTATGCTTCATTGAGATAAAAGTGGGAAGTAAATCCCTTACCTCATGTCTTGTCATTATTCGTACACATTAGAACCTCTTGTATGATAAATATATATTCCTTATAATTGTATTTCCCGAACCAAACTCATATTTATAATAAAATTCAATACTTACTTTGGATGACTAATCCCATGTTTATTAACAATTTGTATTAAAAAACATAGTTCTGTGTGACAGTTGCTTTGTTTTTAAAGCATTTTTATGTTCAACATGTCCAATATTTTACCTTTTACCATGGTTACCCCATAGAAATAAATTGAATCAGGATATAAAAATAAAATAATTTCATTATTTATATATTTTTGGCCATCCATAAAAAATATATATATATATATAGAAACATAAATTACACCGTTCGTGGTGATGGTAGACCTTATGTATGCCTGAACACTATTTTAAATTATTGACAAATAGAATGAAGTAAGGTTAAATTACAATCCATCATCATTATATCTTATATATCATATATATTCATATAATTCACCATTATTAGTTTCCATGTAAAATATTAATGAATGATGAATCACATCTCTTTGTGGATGTTGTAGTCCACACAAATGCATGACCAACGTTATGAGTTTCTAAATGTTTTAAGGTAAGAAGGTAGATGTGATATTACAATGAAATAATAACAATTATGTCATAATATGATATGTAAAGATTTATACCATCATAATAACCATATATCATATATGGGGATGTATAATTAATTGTATCGCTACTTGGAAACAGTATGACATACATATGCACGAGCGATTCTTTCACATCCCATTTGATTGAAAGATGACGAATAAAGGTGGTGTCATAGTCATTATAAAAATTTTATTATATTTACAACACTGAAATTATTATTTTATTTATAATATAATAGATTTAATTGACGCAATATAATAATTAAAAAAAATGTGATCGGTAAAGGTGATTGCATATTCTTTGAAACAACTCATTTAGATATTCAATTTAGAACTTTAGGGTTTTTAGCAATACCATAATGTTAAAAAATTTTATGTGGAAGTGGAGAAATAAATTGGATTGGTTTTTTAGATTTATAATCGTCAATGTTTTGTGAATAATTGAAATTAGAGGTTCCCTTTTATACTTTAGGGGAGGGTCACACTCAGAAATTTATAAAAGATTATAATAATAAAAATTAATTCTCTACCCAAATAACAAAAACATCCTAAGGATTTAGATATAAGGTATTATGGGGATAAAATTACCACAAAAAATAATATTTGGATATTTTTATGTGGTGTTTTAAACCTTATCTATTGTTTTAACCCCATAGTTAACCAAGTTTATCCTCAACTATAGAAACATCTTTTTCACATTAAAAAGTTTATAATTGTACTTATAAAGAGTCATGTGGATCATAAAAAGGAAAGATATGAAATATTTGACCATATATTATCCCCCTTGTACACTTTTAATAATTTTACTATTTTTATGTAATATAATAAATTATTATTTTCATAATGTATTATTAATTTCATTATAACTCTATTCAATTGATATTACATTAAATAAAATAAGGAAAAAATTAAAATCTGAATAAAATCCATTTAAAAATTTAAAATATATCTTATTTATCTATTAAATTCGTGGTACACTTTTATTAGTCCATAAAATATAATTTTTAGTTTAGCTAATAAAAAAGTACTTCATTTTTTTATTGTGTGCAGAAACAATCTACCGTCATTATATACAAATTTAAGGTAATTATTTCATTGTTAAAAATAAAAAATAAAAAAAATAAAAAAATAATATAATTATTTATTATATTAATTTAATATTCATTTTTACTCACATATATGTTATTAAAACTTATTTAATATATTTTTTACTTGTTTGGGCTTTCACAAGCCTTTCATAAGATTTGGATAAGAAACACGTTATATAACTCAAAAAATCAGTATCTATCCATAAAAATAATCAATAATACTTATTATTTAATATCAATATCTCTAAATGACTTTTTCATTATAAAATATTTTCTTTCGGTGTCAAATTTTAACTTTACTGTTATTGTGAATGAACTTCATCAGCACTGAAAATGATTTTCATATTTATCATAAAGTAAACCGTAATTTATATTTTTCTAATTATTTATAAATCCTTTTTTTGTATTTTTTAATTATTAAGTTATTCATTAAGTTTAATAAGTTTTTTAATTATATTTATGTTATGATTATGTCCTTAAATATTGACTTCTTTCATAAAAACTATATTTTTTACTGTTTATAATAAATCACTTCTTCATAAAAATCCAAAAATTTAATTCTTAGATCAATATTACATGAAAATTAAAAAACGGTTTAATAAAATTCAATTCCTATAATTTAAATAATTTTTTAATATAAATGTCTAAAAGGAATGAAAATATTTAATTTTGAAAACATGAATTTTTAAGCAAAAAATGAATTTATACATAAATAAAGTATAATTATGATCCTAATGTAATTAATTATATAATTTATTACTATTGGAGGATTAAAATAATTTAATATCAAATCAAATGATTCATTAGTCATTTAAATGATATGAAATGACTATTTAAAAAAACACACAAACAACAATAACATTAGTATTCATTAAAAAATCATTCTTACCAAAAAATACCAAAATTTCACAGTAAGCTAATATTGAAATTATAATTCCATAAATTATTTTTATTTTATCAAATATATTTTTTCAAATTATCCTTTAAATACTTATATTATTTTATTATATAGAGTAATACAAATTATATTTGAAGAAATTGTATATTTGAAGAATAATTTAAAATTACTAAAAATGGCTATTTATTTCATAATATATATATATATATATCATAATGTTTTTAATAATATTAATACATTCTAGTTTAATGGATATATTATAACTATTACATTTAAATAACAATATTTCATGGTTCATTAAGCTCAGTGTTGGGTGTCATATAAGCTACCAAACATGATGATATCATTTTAAAATCATGGAGTGATTTAGGTAAGTAGATTTTAATTTTTAACATACATAAATACATAACTTATATAATTAATTGGATACATGGGTCAAAAATGAATAACTATTGAGTGTTGTGTCTTTTTGAAAAAGATAAAAATGATCTAAAATATGATTCTTTGTATTGATTTTCATTGATAAAGCATCAATTTGAGAAGATGATGTAGACACTATGGATTCATTTTAATGTTGGTAGGAATGTAAAATCTAAGTCCAATATATCTCTAGTCTAATTAGACATGTTATAAATTTTATTATTTTATTCCTATTGATGTTGAATAAGATGAAATGGAATTACTGAAGGAAACTAGAGTTTGAAGCATAGTTAGTTGATATTGATCTCAGTTGATGATATTGGACGTGACTCTTAAAGATGATGATGATCCAGGAAAAAAATGCTTCATTATCCTAGAATAAAAACTTTTTTATATGATGATTTATTTTTCTTAGATATAGGTATTATGATGACCAAGAGGGATATTTATAATATATCAATCGATGGTGTGATTTTTCATGTAATATGTTTCAATTCATAAATAAGAAAGGGACCTCTAGTTCTCATAATATATTATTTTTTCTGATCATTCATAATTAATATTTTTTGGAAATTATACTAATCATAACCTATGTTGTGTTGAGTTGAAATGGAACTAGGTTTAAGTTGAGGAATGATGAAATCAAACTTATGGATGGAACTAGTCTTGTGCGAGCTTCTCAAAGAAGATTTTGATAATACCTTTTTATGGACATTATAAAATCTATGAATGTATTTTATTCCATTCAGGGAAATAGTTTCATTTATGTTCTTCCACACATGTGTGGTTATGAAATGTTGAGTGAGATATTGACAACAGTGTTGGAGGACCCACCACTTGTTAGTAGCAATTTTTTTAAATTTTTTGAAGGTAATCAACATAAGAAATTATTATTTTTCTAGTAAGCAAATTTAATATGGGAAAATTATTTAAAAATAAAATGGGGAGAATAATTTTGAGACATTTGTTGATTGAGATATCAGTGAAAAAGGTAGATACAATGAGGAAAGTAGATATCATATGGATAAGACATGCATGTTGAGCAGAGTGGATAAGGGGGTATTGACCTAACAGTGATGATTCTTTCATATCTTTATTTATCACCCTAAATATTTTAATATGTAAAACCAGAATCACAGAGAAATAAGAAATCAATATAGTCAAATTATTCATAGGGAAATAAATAATTTTTTTAATCCATCTACTTATTTATGAAAATATTATTAAAAAGTGGGTTCCACCTCAAGTGATTATTTTTCAGAATATTACAGTAATTTAGTGAGGATATTTTGATTATAATTTATTGAAACTACTATGCATTGTTTTAATCATGAATGTATTGATCTTGAAGAGTCAACCTTCAGCAGGTTAATACCCTAATGAATAATATTTAATGAATTAACTTTATTACTGTACATGTGAAAAATATTCTATAAAATAAGAAATATATTTTAAACCACATAATTTAAAGTCCCCATTATCTTCCTCATTAATATTACATCTTATTCCATCTTCATAAATCATTTTATTTTGTGATAAACCAAAGTAATCACCTCTTCCATTTTTTATAAATATTTTATTGAAAAATATCCCATCTTATAATATTATAGAATTATGTTTTATTTATAGTTCTACAAACAGTTTCATTGGTTTTGGGTCAGAAACCATATTAATTTCTATATAAATAATTTTTAGGAGACAAAAAAATTATATTTAAAGTATTTCATGGAAATTACAACATATTTTTTCTACTTTACTGAGGAAGGTATTGCATACCCATGAAAAGTGTCAAAAAATAAAATATAGAATGTCCGAAAAAATCAAATTCTTTGTGTGATATTGTAATCTATTGTTAAATTGTTAAAAATTTATTTATTTTATAAAATCCACATCAATAGTTGATAACAAGAATAACATAATTCATGAGATAATAGTACACTAAAGAAACATTAAAAATGATAAAAAAATCTATCATTGAAAACCCTATCCGTAGAGAGTTTTCATAAAACTATAGATGTTTCCAACTTATACTCATTATAGAGGTAAATTAAAGGCATATGTTAAGGGAGAATGAATAACCAAAGGTTTCATGAATTTAATCGTTATTTAGACTGATAACTAGAACCCGACTTTAGGAGATTAATAATTAATAAATTTTCATACTCCATACATTTAATGGAATAATAAATGATTACTCTTTTTCATTCATTGGAGAATTCATTAACATAGTGCAGTAGTTACTAGTAGAAAGGATCATTTAATATTGATTAAGAATAAGTCTGTTTCTATTTTTTTCTTAAGGGGAATACAAAAAATTAGTTTTTTTGAAATATTTGAAAACATTTTTGATACATATAAATATGTCTACAACTCATCTATGATGCAATTTTACCCAATTATATTAAAAGAATAAATAAGGAATCATGTCATAATATTTTTTCAAAATAATGGAGAATCCTTCTATGGGGTTTGAGACTAGTTTAAGGATTTTTCTAGGCACTTTAATAATTATAAATTTTTTTCCCATGTCCCTATGGATATCTTCTCATATGGTTATTCATCAATTTTCAAAATTCTAGATGATTAGTTAGTTTGTGTAAATCATAGTGAAAAAATTTATGATTATTTTATTATTTTTTAATAACATTTCCTTTAATTCTAAACACTAAAATTATCAAAATTATAAGAGTGAGTAACGGGAAAAAATATTGTTCCTAGAAAGATATGAATGCTCAAATCGATGAAATAAATTATCAACTACAATCTATAATGAATAAAAGTGCCAAAACAAGTGTGAATAAGGTGATATATCAAATAATAATCAATAAAATTTAGAATAATTATCTCAATATGTTATGTTTGGGGGAACAATTTTTTTTTTAAATTTCTATATTCCAATAAAATAATAAGAATATTTTAACATTACATGATATAGTCACTGAATCAATTCCATAGATGATACATTTTTAAAAAATAAATATCCTCAGTTAAGTGAACCATCATAATACCTCCTATAAAGAACATAGAATTCTTCAAAATCATACAACCCATGTTTACCGAAATCAACCTGAAGATCTATTCAAAGACAAACAATGGGTTAAGTCATATAATTCTGAAGGGAATTTTGATTGAAAAATTATTACTAACATAAACTATGATTTAAAAACATTTCAGTCTCAATAGTTTATGTTTGACTATTAAAGGATTAATATGATTTGGATAAAGTAAAAATTAATTCTATAGATCAAAATCATGATCTAAAAGTGGGTTAATAATAAAGAGACATGAATTTCGGGGATAATGGAATGAAACCTAATATAGATGAAATAAATCCTTCTGAAAATTTCATTATTTTGGTAAAAAGTGTTGATTAAAAACTCAATATTTATCTCCGAATAATAATGTGAATTAAAAAACTGAATGCCATGGATAAATATGAAGTGATAATCTAAGAACATGAAATCCATATATGTGAAAAAAATTAGGACAATTAAATTAGTTTCATTATTATATAATAAATTCTATCTATAAAATCATTAAAAAAATAAAAAAGGAAGGGGAAAGTTGATGAAGATATTAGGAAGATTCCACATTTTCATAATAATTCTTCCCCATCCACACCTCTCCATAAACTATTAAAAACTAAAAACTAACAAAACATTGCTTCTCTATTTATTTGGTATTATTGGTATAAATCATGAAAAAATTCCATTCATCCATGAATAGATTTATATTCATTCATATCAAAATTAGTAATTAATATTGTTTCAAATAAAATGGGTTTCAAATAATTTCTAACTTTCCACCTCACTGATGATTTTACTTCCCATTATCAAAAGAAAATTTCTCAAAACCATAGAGATATTGTTATCTTTATCAACCCTTTCTCTTTAAGGTAATACTAGAAAACTATTTTTATGATATTAGTGTTAATATTAAAATTATTCCTTTAATATTGTTTCATTATTATATATTCAGTGAGTTAAGACCACATATATTATTCTGTAATTGGTTGACCATTCAATTATATATCCCATAGGTAGAGTTGATTATTTTCTAGTTGGAGTTGGCATGATATTTCTTCTAGCTAAAATTCCTATGTTATACATGTAATGTCACTTAAGGTTCCCATAATTTTAGATAAAGTTATCTTTGACACTTGGAGATTTGTTTTAGATGTCTATATTTGTTAGATAATTTTTATATATAGTGAACAATTAATGGAGTATAATGTTTTAAAAATTTTCATGGAAGGAACATTTGATGAAAAATATTCAATAGTAAAGTTTGTAGAAGATGAAAATACATTTGGTTATTTTGAAGAAATTCATAAAAATCCTTTATCCGAGTAAATACCATTACAATTTAAAATTATGTTTCCCACCATTACTAGTGTGTCTAGTAAGTGAATCTAAATAGTTTTTGTAATGCCCCGACCCCAGTTACCCAGAGTCGGTGCATTATTACATAACATTGGCATGATCACAAGAAAGATCAAATCTCGAAAGACCGATTGGTTTAGTAGGCTTGGAAACACTAGATATATTCATAAGTTTTACATTACATTATAAAATGAACAACATAATGTTTCCACAATCCACACTATTAAACCCTCATAAAAATCCCTGCAGGTCATTCATAACTTACTTCTTCACATCCTGGGAAAAATAAAACATAGAAATGGGGTGAGCTCAAATGCCCAGTAAGGATAACAATATAGCGGAAACTTTCATAAATAAGAATAAACATTTAAGGCAATGCATTACTAAAACAAAAGCCTTTTAAACTTCAACATAGTATGGAAAAAGTAAAATGAAATAATGCCATTTACTTATTCACATGGATATTCTACTAATCGAATAATCACATGCAAAAATCAATAACCACTTTCATAATGTTGGAATGCATAATGCCAGACTATCATAACCACATATCCAAGGCCTCGTGCCAAGACTACAAAGAAGATTTTGTCAAGGCCTTGTGCCAAGACACTAGTTTGTCTCATGAGACCTACCGATGCATCGAGGAGCTATAGCGGGCTCCACCCGTCACTTATTAAGTCCAATGCATTCCCATATGAAAAGGTTTAAAAATAACATAAACATTCGTATTAAAACTAGCATACGAAATGTCAATAATTTCACCATAAACTATGAATGGTATAAAAATAGCACATCCACAGTCAAACATATCAAAAAACCTTCAATACAATATAGAAGTTTTGTATCATAATAAATCAACTTCAAATAAGCATAAAATCCATCAAAGGATGTTGACATAGATGAAATCAAAACTATTTGAGAGAAATATCTCCTTTTTTTAAATCATTTAAAAGTCACACATTTATAAAGGAATTAATTAAAAATAGATTTTTGAATCAAAGTGTCCCATACCACTTTGAAACTTTTGAAAGGAATTAAAATGTTTAAAAACATTCATGTCCATATCATTTTAAGGGGGCGGTAGTCCGCACCTTCTCAAATGAAATTATCGTATGTATATACAACATGAAACGAATAATGATATGAAATAAAATGGAATTACAGAAGCTTATATATAAAATATATATCATTAATATCATATTTAATTACAGTTCCATCATAATGGCCACCATGAGAGGCGGTAAGATGTATTTGAACAATCATCGTTTCGTGAGGCGTTAGTTTGCCATCCACAGAAACATTATGTTCATCATCCATTAGATGGAGTTGTGTGTATGTGTAGTTTAAATCCTTTTTATAACAACATCCTAGTATATTTTGGATATTGGTGTTGTTACAAAAGAAAGGAAATAAAAAGAGTTTGGGGGTTGGAGAAGCAAAATAAATGAAAATAATTTAAGAGAAATCGTTACCTTTAATTTAGGTAACTCACTTTGGTTGGAACCAAAAGACTTCTTGAAATGCTTTCTGCCTAAGGGGAAGCTTCAAGGAGGAGGAGAGGGATGTGGGGAGATTATTTGGGCAGGGTTTTGACAAGCCAAGTGGCTTGAGAGGTGTGAGGAATGAGTAGAAGTGGTCTCCTTTTATAAGGGAGAGGAGGGGCTCTTTAGGAAAGAGTGAAAGTATTACTTTATAATATAATTATATTCGGTTTATAATGGTCCAAAAATAATTGAGGTCGAAGTTACGATGACTCATATTCTAAATAACATCAACCAATAAGAATTGGACAGGTTTTAGATAATATTTTAATCATTATAATCTTATTTATTTAAATGATTTATTAATGAGGTAAACATTGCATCATTATTGTGTCATTAATAATTTAACGTATTTGATGTCTAAAAATTATAAATAAAATATCATTATGTAGGAAATCTTTTTAGATTTTTAATGAATATTTATAATCGAAAATCCAACATGTATAAACCTATGTAAAAATTGTTCTTCTAAAAGATGTAAGCTTATGCCATTTTTATTTTTATTTTAACTTTATTAATATAAAGTGTCCCTACCACATACAAGTGGCTCCAAGGGGTCCCCAAATTGACCCAAGGATGCTCATGGTCGGGTATGTGTCCACCAATAAGGTTAGGACACGTTTTAGGTTAATTTTGTATTATTATAATATTTTTTTTAACCCTTTTTTACCGGATTTACCCTTAACCATGGTAAATAAAATATTTACCACAGTAATTATTCAAATTGTCTAAAAATAAAAGTTACCTATTTACACAATTTGGACATCCTGATTCCAAATATGGAATCCATTTTTCTAAATTCAAAACACAGAAGTGACAGAAATTAATTTAAAATTAATTCCCGCTGTCAAAACAAAAAGCGTGTTTTTAAGAGGTAATAACTATCAAAAGATTGACACTTGTTTATGTTCGGTTTAATTGTAAAATTATGTCCAATGACCAACATTATATTAAATGGTAAAAATATATTCTAAATATACTTTAAAACCACTCAAATTCACAATTTATCACTATTAATTATTTTGATTAAAAAAGTTGTTTTTAATTAAAATTTAGTAATTTTCACTATTCATCAAAATATAAAAGTTATCCGAAAAGTACCAAAATTTCACCCTAGGCTAAATTCGATATTCCAAATCCAAAAATGAAGTCCATTTTGAAATATAAAATATATATAATTTCAAAAATTAGGTATTACTATTCATAACCGCTAGTTTGATCGGTTGTGGTGTGTGTTAAAACTCGAAGTTGCGTACAACACACGCTACTGTTTTATTCAAAGGAAAGCGTACCGTGTAAGCTTGGGATGTTTCATTTTAAATTTTTTGATGTCCCCATTTAGTCAAAAATTATAAAAAATTTTATTTAAAAAGAGTTCACTATTAAAGTTAATAAAAGTGCAATACTGAAAATGAATTTGTTCTTGCATTATATCTAAGAAACTCATAATATGGATTCTAAAATTATAAGGATTATATAAACATTAAAATTTATCTAATACTATTCATAACCTCTTTTTAACGGCTTGTTTGGTAATTCATGGTGTGCTTGAACTTGTTGTTGCATGTAGTGAATGTTATTGAATTATTTTGAAGAAATAACACACTATAAAATCTTGGGGTGTTACATTCTCCCCTCCTTCAATAAATTGCGTCCTCGCAATTTGAAATTGTTTTTCGAAAATAAAAGGTTGAAAATAAAAAATATATTTGTGGGAAAACCCACATCGGAAATTGGGTTACTAAAATTTAATCTTAATATGAGGAAAAGAGAAATCAAAAGGTCACCACCAAATTATGATCTCGATTAGGAGAACATTGGTGGAAATTAGAGACATAAAATCGGAGGAAAAACGTAAATATTTATAGGTAGTGATTGAGGTCATCAATCACAAACAAGTGTATAATTGAGGTCCTTAAATTCATCAATCTATGATGATTTGAAATACCATCGGTTCAACAAAACATAAGGTATTAGGATAACACATTTTTGACGTTTCAAAATATCTTAGTTGAAATCCCACATTGAAAAATGAATTAATGAGGCCTCTATTTAAAATATAGAGTGCAAAGTATGAAGATTACCGAAAATAACACATACTAGGGTTCCATGTAGGAAAATATGGATATGGAAGAAAAATCTAACCATCAATTATCTGAGGGAGAGTGGTAGAGAACATGGCTATGAAAAGGCCAACAATCCCAAAGCCATAAATTAGTGATGATTTAAGGTACCATCTAGGACAACATTTTTGTTCTAAGTTCCTTTTATTAATGTTGAGGAATTTATTTATGAGATTGGATAAGATCATAAGGAGATATACTTACTTTATAATCAGAGTTTTATCCACTAATAGATTTCTACCACAAACTCATATTTCACTCTAAAAGATAATAGAATGTAATTTTTTTTTCTATTTATACTATTTGTACAGGGTTCCAAAATAAATGAATTTATAATTCATCTACCAGATCTTTTAAAAAAACTATAGTATTTAATCCAGGACATCTCGTGGGCCAGTGGTAGGTGATACACCCTTGTCGCCCTTCGGTTGCGGGTTCAAGTCTCGCAGCCTTGCCGGACGCGACGGGTTGCCGCCCGACCTCCGGGTTGTCCTTTTATGGCAATCCAAAATAATCCAAACTAGAACTATCAAAAATACTTCTGTCCAAACTCACAGTCCAACATTTATAAGGAAGGTAAACATAATGCAGATCCTTTTTACCCCGTAATAGCATATGAATACCTTCATCATGTATTCTTTTAATACACTGAAACATCCTGAATTACCATATTCCTTATTGATTACATTTATTCTCTCTTATTCCATATAGAATGCTGGATATAATTCATCAATCCGAAAATGTTTTAAACCCCAACAATGATGGAATATACAAATCATTAATCAGTTCCAAGGTAGTCAAGAATATCCAATATAATTTTTCCAAAATAATCATGTATTATTCGAAAATTACTACCTCGGTATCAGAACTATATTATGGTTTATCATTCTCTTAACCATATATTTTCTAAAAATTTATCCTGCTATTGAGTCACTTTTCTTTGTTCCACACCATCTCAAATCCTTAATGAAATAGTACTGCAGTACAATCCTTAAATACTCCATAATTATTATAACAAGTACATTGTTGATACAACACTCAATTGATATAATCAACATAATAACTCTAATCATTCCTCTTCATCTGTGGTAGTATCATAACTTGATTATTATCCAATAGCATCATTTGCGGCATAGTCTGATGACTGGGACATAGGTTCGCGTAGTGTCCAAACTCCTTGCAAATGAAGCATTGTACATTTGAAACCATTTTCTTACCCTTACAGTCACATACTTTGTGCCCTTTTCCTCCACACTTATAACAAACTCCCATTCCTTTCAGGCAAGTTCTAGGGTGTTTCTTTCCACAGTTACCACATATGGGAAAATTCTTCTTTTCCCTCTTCCCTTTATCCATCTTTCTCTCTTTCATCCTTTTCTTCTCTTGCTTCCCTTCAAATCCATAGGACTCAGTAAAATCTTTACTTATCTTATCAACACATGATATTATTTCTTCATATGATGATAATACATGGGAGACTATTTCTCTTATAAATTCTAGCTGAAGACCATGAAATATATGATCCTTCCTTCTCTTTGGATCATGTGCATTTCTGGAGTTCTCATTCCTTCTACTGGGCGCCATTTCTAAACGATGGAATACACTAGATCAGTTTATGAATCAAAATACATAATCCCATACTTATAAGACACTTATATAAATTGAACTATTTATGGATATAATCCATAATCATAAGAATGTTTTCTTTGAGGAAGTATATACTCATAATCCCTTCAAAATGATTTGTAAAGAAAATGAGAGTTATCCTATGCATATCCCCCGGGAGTGTCGTAACCAAGAGTGCAGCAAGGCCCGTTGTCGTGCACCAGTTCCGGTTCGAGTCTAGCTCAAAGCGGTGTTTTCGGGTTTTACCCCTAGGTACATCTGTGCCAGAGCCGCCTCTACCTTCTCGTATCCAGACAGGGATGTATTGCTCGGAAAACTCACAAAATCTCTACAATACCAAAATTCTAGGAAGTTCTTCTATACTAATCCTCAAAGTTCATCTTAGGTCTACGTGCTCTAATCAGAGTTTATCTAAATCTAGCTTCCAAGGTTTGTACTAAACTTCCTCTGATACCAACTGTAACGCCCCGACCCCAGTTACCCAGAGTCGGTGCATTATTACATAACATTGGCATGATCACAAGAAAGATCAAATCTCGAAAGACCGATTGGTTTAGTAGGCTTGGAAACACTAGATATATTCATAAGTTTTACATTACATTATAAAATGAACAACATAATGTTTCCACAATCCACACTATTAAACCCTCATAAAAATCCCTGCAGGTCATTCATAACTTACGTCTTCACATCCTGGGAAAAATAAAACATAGAAAAGGGGTGAGCTCAAATGCCCAGTAAGGATAACAATATAGCGGAAACTTTCATAAATAAGAATAAACATTTAAGGCAATGCATTACTAAAACAAAAGCCTTTTAAACTTCAACATAGTATGGAAAAAGTAAAATGAAATAATGCCATTTACTTATTCACATGGATATTCTACTAATCGAATAATCACATGCAAAAATCAATAACCACTTTCATAATGTTGGAATGCATAATGCCAGACTATCATAACCACATAGCCAAGGCCTCGTGCCAAGACTACAAATAATATTTTGTCAAGGCCTTGTGCGAAGACACTAGTTTGTCTCATGAGACCTACCGATGCATCGAGGAGCTATAGCGGGCTCCACCCGTCACTTATTAAGTCCAATGCATTCCCATATGAAAAGGTTTAAAAATAAAATAAACATTCGTATTAAAACTAGCATACGAAATGTCAATAATTTCACCATAAACTATGAATGGTATAAAAATAGCACATCCACAGTCAAACATATCAAAAAACCTTCAATACAATATAGAAGTTTTGTATCATAATAAATCAACTTCAAATAAGCGTAAAATCCATCAAAGGATGTTGACATAGATGAAATCAAAACTATTTGAGAGAAATATCTCCTTTTTTTAAATCATTTAAAAGTCACACATTTATAAAGGAAGTAATTAAAAATATATTTTTGAATCAAAGTGTCCCATACCACTTTGAAACTTTTGAAAGGAATTAAAATGTTTAAAAACATTCATGTCCATATAAATAAATCCTTAAAAACCATTTTGAAGACATGGACATTAATTGAAATGATTTAGAAAGATAAATCTTTAAAACATTGAAAATTCTAATTTTGATAAAGAGTACCTTTCTGGAATTCTTAAAATATTCATTTTGAAATCATTTAAAAGTCACATAATTATAAAATAAAACATTTACTTTGAAAATATCCTTGTAAGCTTGTATGGAAAACTTTGAAGATTTTATAACGGCGTAAAATAACCGCACCTGCCGTATAAGTTAAAAAAAACATTCTTACCTCAATTTTGTTGAAAAGGTTAAAAAGGACCTTATTTTGAAAACGACGGAAAGATTCCTTTATAAACCTCTTATAAAAAGTCAAACAAGGGTATAATTGACTTTAACCCATATTCTTGTAAATAGTAAAAATGTTTTGAAATACATTTTTAAGAAACATGGATGTGGATGATAAAGATATCCCAGTAGCTTATTACGTATAAACAACCTCGGATAATGAAGAGATTGTGAAATAAACCCTTACCTTGTACTTTTCCTTGGTTGGGGAAGGTTAACCTCCTGTATAATGGTGAAATAATTGTTGTTAAATTATACAAGAATCATATACATTAATATGATATCATATATGATCTTTTAATATTGCTTTATTAATAATATCTTAGTATTATCGTCGTTTCGGGTGATAATCGATTCGTTCTTCCTAAATGTTTGGTTACGTAAGACATGTTTGTAATGGATATATTATATCTTATTTATAATCAGAATGATATTAACATTATTTTGAACCCTAAAATGAGAATAATACTTGAATGGATAAGATGGAGAATGAATCTCATCGCGTTCGTGGAGACGGTAGTCCGTACGTACGCACGAACGCTACTTCCATTTAATTTTTATTTTAAAAGAATCGAATCCAAATGATACATAGGTATATTACTATTACAGTATAATATAATATTTTATATATGTTACTTAAGTTCATTAACACCATCCTTTATACGTTCTATGTGTGGTATGAACGAGTCATATCATTTTAAGGGGGCGGTAGTCCGCACTTCCTCAAATGAAATTATCGTATGTATATACAACATGAAACGAAAAATGATATGAAATAAAATGGAATTACAGAAGCTTATATATAAAATATATATCATTAATATCATATTTAATTACAGTGCCATCATAATGGCCACCATGAGAGGCGGTAAGATGTATTTGAACAATCATCGTTTCGTGAGGCGTTAGTTTGCCATCCACAGAAACATTATGTTCATAATCCATTAGATGGAGTTGTGTGTATGTGTAGTTTTAATCCTTTTGATAAAAACATCCTAGTATATTGTGGATACTGGTGTTGTTACAAAAGAAAGGAAATAAAAAGAGTTTGGGGGTTGGAGAAGCAAAATAAATGAAAATAATTTAAGAGAAATCGTTACCTTTAATTTAGGTAACTCACTTTGGTTGGAACCAAAGGACTTCTTGAAATGCTTTCTGCCTAAGGGGAAGCTTCAAGGAGAAGGAGATGGATGTGGGGAGCTTATTTGGTCAGGGTTTGGACGAGCCAAGTGGCTTGAGAGGTGTGAGGAATGAGTAGAAGTGGTCTCCTTTTATAAGGGAGAGGAGGGGCTCTTTAGGAAAGAGTGAAAGTATTACTTTATAATATAACTATATTCGGTTTATAATGGTCCAAAAATCATTGAGGTCGAAGATAAGATGACTCATATTCTAAATAACATCAACCAATAAGAATTGGACAGGTTTTAGATAATAGTTTAATCATTATAATCTTATTTATTTAAATGATTTATTAATGAGGTAAACATTGCATCATTATTGTGTCATTAATAATTTAACTTATTTGATGTATAAAAATTATAAATAAAATATCATTATGTAGGAAATCTTTTTATATTCCTAATGAATATTTATAATCTAAAATCCAACATGTATAACCCTATGTAAAAATTGTTCTTCTAAAAGATGTAAGCTTATGCCATTTTTATTTTTATTTTAACTTTATTAATATAAAGTGTCCCTACCACATACAAGTGGCTCCAAGGGGTCCCCAAATTGACCCAAGGATGCTCATGGTCGGGTATGTGTCCACCAATAAGGTTAGGACACGTTTTAGGTTAATTTTGTATTATTATAATATTATTTTTTAACCCTTTTTTACGGGATTTACCCTGAACCATGGTAAATAAAATATTTACCACAGTAATTATTCAAAATGTCTAAAAATAAAAGTTACCTATTTACACAATTTGGACATCCTGATTCCAAATATGGAATCCATTTTTCTAAATTCAAAACACAGAAGTGGCAGAAATTAATTTAAAATTAATTCCCGCTGTCAAAACAAAAAGCGTGTTTTTAAGAGGTAATAACTATCAAAAGATTGACACTTGTTTATGTTCGGTTTAATTGTAAAATTATGTCCAATGACCAAAATTATATTAAATGGTAAAAATATATTCTAAATATAATTTAAAACCACTCAAATTCACAATTTATCACTATTAATTATTTTGATTAAAAAAGTTGTTTTTAATTAAAATTTAGTAATTTTCACTATTCATCAAAATATAAAAGTTATCCGAAAAGTACCAAAATTTCACCCTAGGCTAAATTCGATATTCCGAATCCAAAAATTAAGTCCATTTTGAAATATAAAATATATATAATTTCAAAAATTAGGTATTACTATTCATAACGGCTAGTTTGATCGGTTGTGGTGTGTGTTAAAACTCGAAGTTGCGTACAACACACGCTACTGTTTTATTCAAAGGAAAGCGTACCGTGTAAGCTTGGGATGTTTCATTTTAAATTTTTTGATGTCCCCATTTAGCCAAAAAGTATAAAATATTTTATTTAAAAAGGGTTCACTATTAAAGTTAATAAAAGTGCAATACTGAAAATGAATTTGTTCTTGCATTATATCTAAGAAACTCATAATATGGATTCTAAAATTATAAGGATTATATAAACATTAAAATATATCTAATACTATTCATAACCTCTTTTTAACGGCTTGTTTGGTAATTCATGGTGTGCTTGAACTTGTTGTTGCGTGTAGTGAAAGTTATTGAATTATTTTGAAGAAATAACACACTATAAAATCTTGGGGTGTTACAGTTTTATAGTACAAGATACCAAAACAATTCCACATGAGAAGTGTGTTATTGATGATGAATTTTCTATGTAAAAACAGAAAGAGTATTTAGGAAATCATGTGTTATTTTTTCCCACTCCAATAAATATAGAACAGCATGATAAATATTGTAGATTATATAATTATCTTTCATGATGTTTGAAAAATTTACAACATATTAAATCATTCTTAGGTCAGCATAGTCAAAGTTCTTCTAAAGAGGGGAGGTTCCACAATTTTTACCAATGAGATAAATGAAATAATTAAAATGAGAGAATAAAAAATTAAAGAACAAATATTTATTTAGAAAATAAGAAACATCATTTTTATTTTACATTAATCTATGAAATTCTTGAGAGTTTATCTAGGAATAAGTTTTTCTATTATATGAATAGTAATTATGGTTACAACTATATTCAAAAATCCCTTTATGAAAAAGAAAATACAACATTTTTGGATATTACTGAGATGATCGTTGATGTGTTCATGGATGTTTATTTATTATTAGATGAACATTTTATAGTTTTTTAGAAAATATAAAATCTATTTTTGAGAGGTGTTAAGAATCTAATATTTCTCTTGATTTTTAGAATTTCTTGTTCATGTTGACTGAATGTATTGTTCTTTTTCACATTGTTATTATGAGAGGAATTTAGGTTTAATATATTATTATTAAGGTTATTATAAAATTTATTCTTCATGAAAATTACAAGGGCATTGAATTTTTTTAAGACATGTGGGTTTTTATTTAAGAATCAGAAAAAATATTCAATGAGTATAATGAAATTGAGATCAATAACAGTAAAAAAATTATCATTTCTTATTTCAGGAAAGCATATGGAAATATTTTTATATTCTTATGTACAAAAATATATTATCACACATTATCACTACACCTTACAGGAAAATTCCTGTTGAAATCATATTTAATGATTCTAATGTGGATATTGGAGAAATTTTTGAATAAATTAAATAAGAGAAATATCTTCTAGTTTATTACTATAGTTTTTTGTTAGATAATGATCAAAAAAATTTGTTTGATGTTTTGTTTTCATTACATAAGTTTTTCCAATACTTTTTTAGTTATAATTTCATTGTTTTTTAGATCATTTATCCTTTAATCATTTGATTTATGAAACTGTGTCTATACATTGGTTAATTATATAGATTCATTTTCTTTAGTAGTTCTATTTATATATTAATGACTTGTATGGTTTAGAAAATTTTTGGGGTAATAAATTATCTAGGATGACTATAGCCAAAAATTTATGATCATATAGTGTTAAACTCTACCTTTGTTGACAATAATATACACACTTTTTTATTAATAAATATTCTTCTTATCAAAATTTCTAAAACATTTTAGCTGCATGATTAATGACCAAGTATTTCACTATAAATTAATCGAGGAAATACATCAATAATTTATGAATTAATCTTGTGATGATTCTATTCATATTAAAATATGTGTTGATGATATTTAAGTAGGTGTGTACCAGAAGATGAAATGTAACTAATTATAGATAGATTTAACTCATCACCATTTTGTGAACAATATGGTGGTACAAAATTACCAAATATTTATTTCGAATTATATTTTAATGGACCACATGGTTCAAGGATTCTAGGAGTTTAGTTTTCATCTATGGTTAGTATCAAATATTAGAGATTGGTAGTAGAATAACACTTTCCTTAGAATATAAATTTAAAAATTGATTTTTTTATATCATTTGATTATATTTAAGCAGATAATTTACAAATTTTTATGGGAATTAGTACATAAAATTAGATTTCAATTATGATTCAATGTGGATTGAGATAGTGGTAGTTCCCAATGACAAGAAGGTATTATGAAATATTCATAAAAAAGAACATTCTAAAAATATTTTGGGTACCCATATCATCTATCTCAAAAAATGGAATTTATTTTATGAATTTAAATTTCAAATAACCGAAGGATATATCTGGTTTTTTCGATAGAAATTGAATTTCTTATCATCCAAAATATAGTGGATTTGTTGTAAT
This sequence comes from Viscum album, assembly GCA_963277665.1. Taxonomy (NCBI): domain Eukaryota; kingdom Viridiplantae; phylum Streptophyta; class Magnoliopsida; order Santalales; family Viscaceae; genus Viscum; species Viscum album. Next base: position 492,876,106 of record OY728151.1, on the reverse strand, counting down.
TTCAAATAGGGATATTAGATAGATATTGGAGAAAATTATTTCTAATTATTAGAAAGATTATTCATTTAAAATTGATGATTATTTTTGGTCCTACAAGATATATTTTAAGATCCCAACTAGTATGTCTCTATATTGTATATTTTACTTATAAAATCATTTTATTTAACTATGGATTTGATGCATTTGTCATTTTGTGTAGATAATTCCAGGAACATTATATTAAAATCTATTGGATAATGAATAATTCTTCATTTGAGTGAGTTGGATTACATTATAAGATATTTATATCAAAAAAATATATGAAATAAATAAAGGATAAATGATTATCATTACTCTATAAATAAAAATATATAACGCAATTCTAGTCAAACATTTCTTCTCTTTAATTCGAGTCTAAAAATCATTCATTGAAAATTACAATCCATGCGGTTTGAACATTTCAAAATTATTAGAGTGTTAAAAATTGATATGTTGAAATATGTGGAGAATAGAATAAACCAATTATTGTTAATATTTATAAGAAAAAAAATTATATGGATAGGAATCCAAAGGGATATACTGCCATTATAGTGCATGGAAATTGTTTTTTATGTCGAAATGTAGATTATACATTTTGTTCATTATGTGAGTATAAGAATGTCATTTTGAATTTTTTATTGTTTTATGTTATCTTTTTTCATGATTAATGTGTTTTTTGGATCTATGTACACTCTTCTATTTCCAATTTATATTTGTTTTTTGGTCCTCCTCCATTTTATTAAATAAGGAGTCTTGTGTACTGAAAAAAAATACTTGAATCCCTAAATTTTAAACCCAAAAAATAGATTCTTGAGGCTGTTATCATTATTAAACTTACATAAACAAAACCACCACTTTCATTTCAATTGTTGTTTAATTTTTGAAATATAAATCTCATATGCTTAAGTTTTTAACAATAATAGTTTAATAACCATGAGGGTTACCACTCAAGAAATGATGGAAGAGTTATAGGATTCACATTAATAGATAAATATTCTTAAAATTGTTTAGTTGTTGTTTAAATTTATGAATTTATAATCTTGTTATTGTTAAGGGTACTAATATATATATATATATATATAAATAGTTGTTATCAATAGTTAAAAACTGAGCATCAATGTTTTTGAATTTCATAATAATTATAATTATGTTAAGGGGGGATATTCATGAATGTTTAAAACATGATTTGATATATTATACATTTCTTATTTGTTATGACTGATTCTCTATATTCTTTTTAATTAATTCAAAATTAAATTTTAAATAAATACTAAACACATTATGTTGTAAACAACTGTAAATTTCTAGAATGAATGTTATCATGTTGTTTTATTGAGAAAAATTTATCATCTTTAGATTATGTAATTTAAGAGAAGGTATGTAAAATATGAAATTTAATTTATTAAATGGTTTGATTCTTTTGGAAAAAGTGTTTTTTAGAATATTCAATAACCCTGTACATGAAAATGATCATTAAAATTTAGAATATTTTTTAGCATTCATGACTAATGTATTCTTCCACTCATGATATAAAACAATGAAGATATTTTTGGGTTACATGTAATGTGGAGGGGTATTATATGGTAAAATATATATATTATTTTTAAACAAATCAATTGTTTTTAAATATTGGATTTTTTTAATAATCACTATAGATTTTTTTAGAAGTGAAATTTTTTCACAATTTTTAATTTTTTCATTCCATATTGAATAGGTTATAATATTATACACCATAAGATATTTATGGTTATTAATTTTATTCAAGTCTTAAATAATATATTAATGGTCAATTTTGAGAAATTTTATAAAAAATTCATTGAATTTGAAACTATTTTATTTTGAAACAAACCTATAAGATGTGAATTTAAATAGCATATGAAACAAATTCATATTCCTTGTAGAGAAAAATTTTATTTATTTAATCATTCAATTATTCTATAAGATAAATCTAGACGGTGCTTTTTTATACTTATTTGTAAATATTTAACTCAGTCATCTATTATTTTGTGTCGAATAATTTGTGTGATAAAATAAGTGTGTTTTAATACAGAGTGGTAAAAATAATTTTGGGAGATTCTGTTAAGTGAATATTGATTTTCCTTTAACTAAATTTTAAAAAAATAAATAAAAATAATTTTTTGTGAAATAATAATCAATTATTTCTCCAAAACAACATTGTTTTACGTGTGAACTGATACATACTTCCAAAGGGAGTCCATGGGGTTATATTATGTTCAAAATCAAATTCGTTATGAAATTTTAGTTTTACTTATTTAAGATTTATTTTTTTCAATTGATAATTCCAAATTAATATTTTAAAGATATGAAATATGGTATGTGTAGGAAAATTTCATGTGCCTCATTTTCATTACATATTTTTTGAACAATAATATGGAATTCATTATCCTTATTATGATAAAAATATTATATAAAGGTGGAATATTGAGGGGTCATTGTTTTTAAAATTTAATTATGATAAAATGAATATTTTTATAATGTATATAATTTACGTTTTTAAATATTGAAATTTCATAATTTTGATTTCCATACATTTTCATAACAAAGACGTTTGTTGATTGTGTGAGCCATAATCAAAATATATTTTATTTGTTAAAATTATAATTCAGAGAGTTTGAAATAATTCATTCATATTACATGGTTTTTATATTGAATGTGTATTTTTGGAACGTTTTCTTATTTTTTATTTTTTTAATTTGATGGCAATTTTTTTCAATTCATTATATTCTTTAAAAATTAATCATCACGATTTTTAAATATTTACCCTCTTCTTCAAATGTATTCTCAGAAGTTGTAATTATTTGGAAAGGGAACAGTGTGTTCTATAGAAACAATAACAATAATTTATATATCCTAATTTATACATAGTAAAGTATTTACATAGTCAAATGCTAAAGGTTTCACATATTTTCATTTCAAATAGCATCGATATATTTATTTTTTACCATATGTTGTATAGACATATAGTACAAGGGTCTATTACATAACAATTTATTGAATATTCAATATAAGTGAATTTGAAGAGTGTACATACAGCCAAATCTCCAGAGGCCATCGTATATGGGAATTATGTTCATCTAAGGTATCCAATATTCAATGAGATTTGGCAGATTAATTTATTTACAGTATCCTCATTTTTAAATTTTTATGGAATCTTGTTATTATATTATTATCCTTCATTAATCTAGATAAATATCATATCAAATTAATTGGAAATGAGAGTTGATTCTAATGAAAGATCTAGGGATGAGCCTTTTTAATGATATTAACAAGATCTTGAAGATGATTTGGGTTTCTGATTCTTATTGATGAATCATCAAGGCAAGAAGATTATATTGGGACTGTGGTTCCATTTCTATGTTGTCTAGTGAGTCAATTATGATGAAAATAAACTAATAGAATAATGATACCAATTCACCGAGATATAAATTAAATTAGTTTGAAGAAAATAAATCCATGATTTAATTATTGGAGGAAAAAAAGTTTGAAGAAGAGTTAGTTGAATTAAATATTAAATATGGATCTTTATTTTGAATCTATAATAGGTAGAAGCCCAAAGAATATCAATACATCCTAATTCTCATAGAAATTGGAGTTTAAGAATATAGATATGATATCATGTAGTTGTAAATTATGTGGAATATTATTAGAGTGAAAATATATCAATCATTTGTGTGATTTCTAATGTTATATGTTTGGATTTTAGAAGATGATAGGTACATCTTGTACACTAATTTATATGGTTAAGTTGTTGATTCATAATACACAATATATGTTCTAGTTTATACCTATATTACACTATCAATTATTATATCAACATAGAACCTATATAAAGTGTGGAAAGATTAAAATTAACTTTTTGATAGAGCTAGACTTATGTGAGGTTCCCAAATAAGATTCATGTTGTTTTATCTATTGAACATTAGTGAATTAATGATGGTCATTGATTCTCTCAATTAATAAAAGTTATTTAATTATAATACATCTTTTAGTGGAAGAGTAATTTTATGTTAGCTTACAATTAGGGCTTAGGAGGGTTGATCATATTTTAGTAGAATAATAATGTTTATTAATTACATTTAATCTATTTAATATAACAAAAATTTTGTTTTTAAAACATAAAAAATTATGTCATTGAAATTATATAGAATTTAAATGGGGAGAAGAATTTTGAGATATTCAGTGAATGTGAAATGAGAGAATAAGGGAAAAAATTATTTATCAATAGGTAACATAAAGAGAAATCAAGAATGTATAGAAAACTAAATAAAGGAAAATAGGCCAATTGTGGAGGATTTCATTATTTCATCACTTTTTTTCCTATAGTTGTTATTCACATGTACACCATTGATAATATATAATATAAAAGTATTTTGGACTAAATTATTATTTGTGAACTAAATTATTAGTTTAAATCTTATACATATTCATGTCAGGTATTTTTAAAAATTGTATTTCCCCTCTAGTTATTAATTTTCATAATGTCAGAATATTTTAGTGAGTTTGATTCTATAAAAAAAATTAAAACTACATTTTATGGGTATGAATCTTGAAATTGGTGTGGTGTAAGAGTCATACTTCTTTTGGAAATAATAGGGGGTATTATATTTACCTAATCAAAATTACAATTATTAATAATATAAGAAATATATGAGAGAAGAAATTTATTTTAAAACATTTAATTATAATTACCCCTATTCTTCCATTTTTATATTCTATCATTTTCACCTTCCTAAATTACAATCTCAGGCCATAAAATTCAATAATCTCATTTACCAATTATTATTATACAAAAATAAAAAATAAATAATATCATCAACAACTATTGTTGTTATTATTTTTCCTTATTTACTTTCACAATTTCACTTTCATAATTCTTTGGAAAACATACTCATTTCTATACATGTAGTATGTGGTATTTTAATAAAAATAATTAATCATGATTCATTTATGTTAATGTCCACAAATTTATAATATTTCTTTGGGGAATAAAGTGATTCTAGTGATCCACTATGTCCATTGGTATTTGGTCGGTGTCTATGTATGTAGTTAAATTGATATTGTGTTCTAATTATTTATATAAATGTTGGGGGAACCTGATATGATTAAATGGATCTAAAATTTTTATTTTAATAATGTTTGGGGACCATAGACTTAGTCCTAGTGATCTGGTGTTCCCAAAATTATACTCTTGGGGGTCCTAGGAAATAGGCCATTGATCATGTGTGACATAAAATTATATACCTCATTATGATAATTTGGATAGAGACATTATGAACTAGATGAAGAAGGTATAATCAATCCTAGGTGTCAAGTTAGTCTTTGAAGATCTATGATAGAATTTATTGTGTAAAAATAGTTATATTTTATTTATTCTTACATGTTTTTCACTTGGACATATCACTGAATTTTAATTTATAAACATGGTACCTTATTGTTAGTTTTGTACTTTGTTATATACTCACACACTAATTGAGTATCCATATCACCAAGTCTCATAATTTAACTTCACTATTCACAAGTTCTGGTTGGGAAGAGGCCTAATGTAACTCAACCAAGTAGAAAAGATTGGATGATATTAGAGAAAGGCATGATTTGAGGAAATAAGATATAGTTTGGCCTCGTTGGGTTTTCATTCATTCCTTTATTCCATACATGTGACTGGTCTAGGGGTGGTTATTTTTCTATGACTATATGCCTCATGTCATTTTTTATAATTCATAACTTTTGATTAGTTATTTATGTTTGATACTTTAAGGTTTGACATTGTGGATGATGTTAAGATTATATTTATTGTTATTACTTCTAGGATATAATGGTATAATCTCTCCACAAAAAAGCCATACATCCTCACTACTATTTAGTAGCCTCTGGAATATAAGAAGGAACACCTAATGTCATGTAGTGAACCTGTCTAGCTATTATTCATAGTGAACTATGGCAGGGGTTTTCAAAAGTTTCATCATGGGACTCATTTTCATATCATAAAATTTTATGGAATCAATAGAATAGATTTATTTTAATATATTTCTATCTTTTTATGAATATTGAATTTATTTTCATCGAATAAATTTCAGGGTTATAATTCATTTTTTACAGGGCCAAAGAATTGATGTTATGTATTTTTTATCTTATGGTTTACTAATTTCACCTCATGTGATGCACATGATGTTCTTATTTATGCCTTTTATAATCTTTTGGATATTATTAAATTATTAAAATGATATTTATTTGTTTTTTTAAATCTTTTCCCATGGGAATTAGATAACATCAAACATCATGTTCAGAAAATATGATTCACATTGCTGTTAGAAATAATACATCAAGGCATATTTTTAGTGATTTTGGGTTGATTTAGTTGTTTGACAAAAAGGTTTCCAAAGTATTTTTTAATGTTTGAGTGAAATTTTTTAGAAGTTATATTAACAAAAATCCAAGGAAAATGATTGTATATCCTTGATGTGGTACAAACAATTGTGTACACCTGGTGTCACTTTCCTAGCATTTTCTAAATTTTTTGGGTACCAATTTTACAGGATGACTCATGCTTTATGAAATTTAAATTTCCAGGACCGACTGTTCATATAAATGTTAAATGATTGATTTTTTTTGATGATTTGATTTTTATTAAAACATAGAGCATCGTGACTGAATCTAGTGTCATGATGGTTTGAAGGTTTCCAAATGTGAGATGGAAATATGATAAAATCTGTGACTATGTGAATATTCATGAACAGAAAGACTTTCATGGTGTATCACAAATAAAGAGAGGTTTGTAAACTAGAATGGAAATAATTTTTTAATTGTGATGGTGAGGTTGAATGCATTGGTAATGGGAGTAAATTCCTATAAATAGATGTTACCACCCTATTTGAACAAGAAAGAGTTAACAAAAATCCAATGGATATGAATACGTGAAGGTGGTTAGTGAAGGATTTTTCTTATATTGAGGGTCTTATACAATCATCCATTTTGTAGTTTAATGGGGTTCGCAAAGGCTTTGGGAGATTCATGTATGTTTTTAGCTTCAATAAAGAGTTGAGATTAATAAATTCTAAGTGTGATTCAATAATGGAGGGGGAAACGTGAAGGCTATATGTGCATCATGAGATTGGTGGTATTTTAAAATGTTTTGGGGTTTTTGAAATAAGGAAATTATTTTGAGGAATTAGGCATTTTTTGATTCTTGGAATTAGGGTTTTTTTAAAAGTATATATCATGAAAACTAGAACAAATTTCCCGGTAAATTTTTGGTAATGTTTTATTAATCAAGACGATGATATTAGAACATAATGATTCACTATATAAGGTGTAAACCATAATGATTAACGTTATGAAAAAATAATCATCTTAAAGATTTGTGATAAAACATTAGGTAAGAGAAAACTGAGATTTCAAATTATGGTTGGTTGTAAAAAAATAGGGTAAGTGAGTCATATCTAAATATTTTAACAATAGTGTTATTTATTGTATTTTTTATATATCCACATTTTCTTTATAAGATAATTGGTTGTAGCTTAGTGTGGGTGAACAATTTTATGTTGTTGTGTCTCATGCATAAATTAATTCCTTCATAATATATTACTACAGAAAATGGATAGAATGGTATTTTTCTAATGATGAAACATGTTCTGGAAAGAAATTAGTTTAATAAATCACACACTAATTCTCCCAACCCCCTCTCATGGTATTAAACATGGTTAGGGTAAAAATTGGTATCAATGTGAGGATAATATCATTGTTTCTCTCTCAAGGTGTTAAATGGATGTTGTGAGTCATGAATTTATTTGAATCTTCAATGGAAAAATTTTCAATTATGAAAGAATAAGATAAAAAACTACCCTATATATTTTGGTATGAAGGTCTTTATTGAATCATAACATTGTATTTTGGCAAGTGTTCATAGTAATGATTTATGAGATACTATCCATAATGAATTTGATGCTAAATCTATATGAATCAATGCATTATGGGGAGAATTATTCAAAGTGATCTACACAAAGGTAATGTTATGAAATTAAATTCATGAAATATGAGAAAAAAATTCAAATATCGATGAAGGTGATTCAAAATTAATGGAGAAATAATTATAGGTTCAAAATAAATAATATGAGTTCATGATAATGAACTACAATGAGTCTATAATTGCATTTTTGACTAGGTAAATATTGTTGAGGAAGACATGTGTGGTCTTAGTGAAATTCTTGAAGTTGTAAAAATCATTTTGTGCATGTTGAGAAGACTTCCTCTTCTGTTCAATACAATTGTCTATGTACGAGAAGAAAAAGATACAAATAAGCTGACAATAGACATACTCTATAGTACTATCGTCTCATATGATATCTGAAATGAAGTTATTGAATCTCTTGAAAAAGAAACATATAAAGAGGTGGAATTACAAGATACGATGAAGCTATCTATAATGATATACAGGTAGAAGATGAGATAGATGATGGAATTTCATTTCTTTACTCAAATATTCAATGATGAAATGAACATTTTAATGGGAAACCTCTACTTATATGCATTAAAAGTGGAAAAGATACAAATATTTGCACAAGTATCCCTAATAAGTAACAAGAAAATTATGACGCATAATATGATATTACAAGAAATAAGTATTTATCCTATTTGAATGAAAAAAAATTTAAAGATTAATTTCTTCAAAAAGGGGAACCCCTTCAAAAGAAAATGACAGTCCAACTGAATCTGAGGTTCAAGAGTTGGATAACTACAAGGATCATGTAAAAAACAATACGGTGGTTTTTTTAGTATATCTCATATAATGAAATAATGTGACAATGATTAAGAAGATGTTAAATTAATATTTGATCTTTATGTTGAAATGAAAGCTAATAATGAGGAGATATATGTTTGGATAGAAAAAAATAAAAAACCCAACATAATGGATTGTGATGCCAAACTCTATATACAGTAGCTGGAAGAATAAAACTCTAATCTGATAAAGGAAATTAAAGATCTAATGTATTTAATTATAGAGAACTCAGATTAGGTTTTAGAATAAAATATCAAAGATGATGAACTGTATAGAGAGATAAAGCTTTTATTAGCTTATAAAATGATCAAATCAAGAATTCTGATGAACTTGAAGAGACATTTTCCAAACTGTGATGAAAAATAAAAGATACTGAGAGGCTTTTTAGTCAACAAAAGACATCGAGAAGGAATATCACGTAGGAGACATAAAATAATGAAGTTGAGAATAGAGGTCCTAGATGATGGAAGAAACAGTCATATCTAAATGAAATGGCATGTGCAGGGATTGACCACAAATATAATGATAGGGTGATTAATATAAAACTGAAAGATCCCAATCCAAGAAAGAAAATTGATTAAGGTTTATATAAAAATCAAAATACTTGTATAAGTCAACAATGAGCTAGTCATACAATAATTTATAATAATACACGTCGTATTAGGTGTTATTGTTTTTTAAAGATGATACAATGTCAATGTTTATGTCCCATAGAGAAAATATATCGAAGGGAATAAGATCAAAAAAGGTGACCACTAATAGTCCAAAATTTTAGGACTTATTTTGTTGATTACTATTTCTAGTGAGGAGGATTTGGTTAGATGGAAAAATATTTCACATATATGATATAGATGAATGTCTCCAAGAAGATTGAAAGTGGTCATAAGAAGTATCTTAATGTATCATCGAATAACTTTAAAATTTAAAATAATTTTTTTATTAAATATAGTGTCCCTCTATAAAGAATCTGTAGGAACACGAATACCCCTTAAGGGGGATGAAAATGATAGAGACCAAGTGAATCCCCTTGGATAAAATCCTTACATTCCAATGGAAGAGAATACAAACTATCATAAATAACAAGATCCTCTCCCTATCTACCCAAGCGGGAAAGAGAATATGAAAGATGAAGTTGGACCATCATAATCTGGGGAAGATCATGATTATCAGTGAAAAACAGGTATGAATTCAATGATGTGGTTCAAAAAGAAAATTGTTGAACATAACGTGGTTGTAGATATTGGTATTAAATCTTCAGATCGTATTGGTGTATAAATCCTTGATATTTGAGGCTCATCTCATGTGATCGGAAAGAAGGATCTTGATAAAACATATAATATGAAAAGGTAGGTGTTGTTAATTTTGGAAATGATGGAAGCCTAAGGAATTTTTTCTAGGGAAAATCAAAATGTGGGGAGTATAGATATGAGATGTGTTGATTTCATGGTTTTCAAAGGTCACAGTTCTGACATGCTATGTGTTACTCAAATATGTGACTCAGGTTATGCAATAAGCTTTATCAAGATTTTGTGTACAATAACAGGAAAATATATTACAAATATTTTATTGAGAAATTCCATGAATTAGAATCAAAACCTTGTGAGTGGTGAAGAAAATATGTTCTTTCTATCGATAGAATAAGAAAACAGGTGGTGGAATAAATGGAATGGCCTTCTATTCCATCTTTCCATGGAAGAACTAGTCAAATGTAGAATTTCTCGAGATCTCCCAATGAAATAATGTTATCATACTCACTTCCGTGTTTCTTTTTGACATGTGATTATTATAAGAAAAACAAACATGGAAGAAGAAAAAAATTCAACTAGAGTGCTTGAATTTTTGAATGCAGATGTGTGTGGACATATCTCACCATGATCCAATGATATAAAGTGATTTTATTTTCTTTTCATTTATAATATTAGTAGAATAAAATTGGTATTTTTAAGTTCATATAAGTCCGATTTGTTGAGACAAAAAATAAATATCAGAGGGAATCCAAATGGATGCTTGGATAGATGATCATATCATTTTTTACTAATAATGGTATAAAATTCAGAAACTTCCAAGTCTACGATTATATTGAGAAAGATGGTATAATGGATATTTTTTTTGTAGTGATAACTCATTATAAAAATAAATTGTATCATATAAGAAATTAGATAACAAAAAATAATTATAGAGCAATAGTTTTTGAAGGCAACCAAACAGAGTCATTTTGGAAGGAATCAGTCTTAACACCAATCTACATTTCCAACATGGCTCTATTGTGCCCAAAATATGAAAATAGTCTATAGAAGACATGGTATGGAATGAATCCAATATTGAAAAACATTTAGATATTTGGAAGTATTTTTTTAATCCCAATACAATAATACACTATAATTTTTAATCATATGGATATAAAGGGATATTCCTTGGATATTTTTGAAAAAAAAGTAATACAAATTCTTCAAAAAGAAGATGGGAAATGTACTTAAATGTAATGATGCCAATGTAGTAAATAATTAATTGAATCAATAACCACATAGTTAATAGATCATTTGTGATACTGATGAGGAGGTACAAAACTCTAGGGGAGTAGAAGTGGAAAATGATGATTCAAAAGAGGATACTAATGATGAGAAGGATGAAATCAAATCAATATCATCTTATAATATTATGCATCAAGAATAAATTGAATGAAAAATTTCATTGGATAATAAGATGTACTAGTTATAATATGGAGAATGATGTATTTAAAATATACATATTTCCTATAATAGGTAGAGCCTAAATATTTTTAATATGTGGATGGGGATGACAATTGGGTTCTATATATGAATGAGGAGCCACACCAAATTGAAAAGAATTAGACATGTGATATTGTTTCAACACCAAAAGATTAATAATTCAATAGGGCCAAATGGTTATTTCATAACAATCTAACAAAATAAGGTAGTATGATTTGAAATAAATAAAAACAACTCTACATGGGGTACTCCTAGATAGAGTGTATCAATATTGATGAAACCTTTTCACCAGTTATGAAGTTAGAGATAATTATATTTTGTCTTCAATATTATTGTGTAAAGAAACATTAAAGTTTTATAGATTTATGTCAAGTTATTATTTAATAATGGTGTTATAGGAAAGGATGTATATATTTAGAATCAATATACTTTTCTCATTCAAGGAGACGAAAAGATAGTTTTTCATATAAAAAGGTGTTATATGGGTTTAATCAAGAACTGGGAGAATACTATTAAAGACTATATTAGTTTTTGAAAAAACATGGATTTCAGTGTGGGGGAGTTGATTATAATCACTATTACAACAAATAAATTAATCAAAGGATAATTTTTCTGATGAATGTCGATGACATAATATTTGAGGAATTAAATGAATCATAGTGAAAATAGTTCCCTCAATCCATAAAATACTCAGCTTGAAATATTAATAATTTATGAACTGGACCTTTTCATTATCTTACATGTGACACAAAAGATGATTTTGAAATTTATTTCCCCAACCAAATATGCGAAGGAGGTTTCGAGGTGATTTGGAATTGATAATTCTAGGGATATGATGACTGTAGTCGCTACTTAGATGAAACTGTCATGAGAAGATAACGGAAAAGTAGTTAATTTCATATAATATATATAGATAATTGGTAACATATTTTACTTAATACCATAAAGACCATATATTGTTCTTTCCAAATTCGATAAATCATAATATCCAATCAGTACCAAATAAATCCCCAAAATTATAGTAATAAATAACACTTTAGTATATCATGGGAATGGTTGATTTCAGTTTTCTATAAAATGAAAAATCAAGGAAAGGATTATTGGGTAATACAGATGTACCCTGAGGTGGATCCATAGATGTTAGAAAATGAACATTTGGTGGTGAATTTTATCATGGAATATTGGGTATTTATTATCAAATAAAGAAACAATATTTGATTTTATTGAGCTCCGAGAATGTTGGATATATTTTAGTTACTCATGGTTTCACATAGTTATTATAGATGAAGTAGAAACATGATGATATTGAAGTTGTATTGTGGTCTTTTATTATTATCTAATATGATACTTAATGTTTTATAAATCATAAAAATTTAATTCCATCACTAATTAAAGATGGACATTGCCAAAAATAACAATTTAATCAAGGAGAAGTTGGAGCATCTGCCTATAAAGGTAGAGTATATGCCTACAGAACTATATGTTGCGGTCAATCTGATGAAAGGTTTAACCAAATAAGTGATTCAATGTAAATTACTATCAATTAGATTTCATTCAAATTCATTCACTTCAAATTTTTTTGAGGTGGGACCTCATATCCTTGAGGTTTGATGTGTTTTCCCCTAATATGATTATCTATGGTCTTTACAATATTGTATTCACAAAGGAGTACCCATTGAGTTCATTGGAAGAGGGGGAGAAAATAACATGATCTGTACTATTAGAGAAACTGATAGGGGTAGTAGTGAGGTATGGGGAGTTTTAAATATGATGATTCTAATGATGTTTGATGAATGGTTATATATCATGATAGGTGCTATTCTGAGTGAAAGTAGTTGAGTGTTTCCGAATTAAGTGGTTCATTTTGAACACTTCATGCTACTCTTGTTTCTCACACTGAGCATGGATCATGTGGGATTAGAGTGTCTATTGAGTAAATCATTGATCTTTATATGGGATTTAAAGATGAAAATATTTGTAGAATATTGAAGGATAATTAATGTGGTATCATGATGTGAAGTGTTTTCATGAAACCTAAATGGGGTGATTTTTGGGCAAGAACCCCTCAAGGAAACTATGTAATGTTTTTAGGATGATTGTGTTTTTTGATGAAGTAGGTTTCCATGATCAGTTGTTTCATTTAAGAGAAATTATTGAAATGTTATTTTAACAATGATCAATGATAAGGGAATTGATTCATTGGAGACATTATTGAAATTTTTGCATATAAGGTGGGGTCGTATCTAAATTTTTTCCAAATTTTTGGGGTCCAAAATTTGGAGGATGACTCCAGATTTGTGAAATATGGATTTTGAAGAATGAGTCTTCATATATATGGTAATTGCATGGCTTTCATAAATATTTTAGATTCATGAATCTGTTGAGCATTGTGAATGAATATGGTGTTTTGAAAGATTTAAGGTTCATGAATGTGCAAGGGAAAGATGATAATCACTATGATTTAAAAAGTCTTCAGGAAAAGAAAATTTTTCCTAATGCTTTACGAATATAAGGGGATTAATCAACATGAATTCATAGATTTGTAAAAATGGGATAGTGTTTTTTAATTATTTTAAATAGGGAGGAAAGTTAGAAAAAAAAGTTTTTTTAAATGGAAAAACATGATCAGAATTAGAAATATTTTGAATCTATGATACCCTTATTCACCTCTCACCTCTTAATGTATTTATCATTGTTTGGATAATAATAATGACATTGTTTTGTCCGAAAGTTTATTGAAAAATGAACATTATTCATTTCTGTTCGTATCATAGGCTATTTGAGTCACCAATGTGGTGCTCAATGATTATGTATTTGCAGTACCTCAATGCGTAGTTACATGGATATCATTGGTTGGTCAATATATTCACTATGATCCTTTGTCATTAACCCCTTATAAGTAAATTTACATTTGTTTCTAATCTCTACATAAAACCCCAAAATTTTATAAATGAAAATATTCTTCTTCAAATTATGTCATAAAACTAGTCAATCACATATATAACCCCTTAAAAACAGTATTAAGATAAATAATGAAATTTATAAGTGGTATTTATTAAAATTAAGAATCCTATACCATTATAATAGCTACTTGAAAAATAGAATTGTAAAATGACCATTAGAAATAGTGGTTTAGATTTTAGAATAATAGCCTCAATTATGACATTCTAAATAAAATGTATATATCTTATAAATGGAAATATTATATATTTATATAATTGTAAATTTAAATAAATTTATTATAAATTATACATTAAATGTGTATTTTAAAAAGTAATTGTTTATTTATAATTTAATATTTATTAAAATGATTTAAATGAAAATTTATGTCCTTAAAATAGATTCATAAAAAAATTTATATTTTACTATAATAATAATATATTTTTATGAGACCTTACTTTATTTTCATAGGGTCATAAAAATGTTTATGTTATAAAAATTATTATTTCTAAAAAAGACAATTTTATTTAAAAATTAAACTTCTCATATTTAGAGACATATTTAAATATAAAAGAATCTATTTTTTAAATCTATACATCATTAAATTTTTATGATTAATTTATGTAATTTTCCAAAAATAGTATAATTTTTACTGAATAGTGTAATACGATAATTTATTGTATAGCTAAATATAAATTTTTTTGTTTCATTCCTTATGTATAAATGATGTAATAACCCAATGGTTTGAAATATCTCAATCCATTTATAATATTTAGTCTTATTAATTTACACTATTTATAGTTTTTTATTAAAAAAATTAGTTAATTAATGTAATGATAAAAAATATCCATCTCCCCCACCTATCAATACCACCCTTGACGACTTCTTCTTATCAAAAAATATCATAATTGTAGCTCGAATAAATTTTTCCCCATTAAATTTCAAAGATTCTTCCCCAAGTCTGATATATGTTTTTCTCAATAAAATTCCCAACCAAATTTCTTTAAAAAGGTTTGTAAGGAGATGACATTCATGTGGTAAAATCCTCAATTTTTTTATTTTACATTATTTTATTTTATTATCCTCTCATATACTATCCTATCTAATATAGAAGGATGAATTTTGTGTAATATATATAGATATATATTTATGTTTTATTATTTTAATGGAATATCGATCATCAAATCTCTTTACTTCTCCTTTTATACTAAACATGAAAAAATTGTCCGTGATATGTTAGTTCTCCACCTTCATGGATGACAAGATTTCCATTTTCATTTATCACCTTCATGGTTAGTCATAAATAAATTACTATAGTCAAACTATATTTTAATATACTTATTATAACTTCATAAGTGTTTGCTAACTAATTTATAGACATAATATTAAATAAAATGAAACTACTTTTTGATGGATGGAAAACACACCAAAATAAAATAAACATTTATCATTAATAATTTTTCAAGTGAATAATCCTTACAACATAAAAAATGTTATATGAGACTATTTAAACTCTAATAAGTTCATTAATACCAAAAAATTTCAATATAGGTGAATTATTCCCATTTTACAAGAACTTCCATAATTATACATAAGTAAACCAACCATGAAACCGTGAAAATGAAATTTCTCGGAATGACAAAATTGAACTATATAACTAATTAAAATGTCCATAAATTAAATTTATATAACCGTAATAAATCATATACTTGTATAACAGGTTAAAAATTTATTATTTATTGAATGTAATTTGACTATTTTGGTTATTTAGTTCAAGTGAAAAATGCATTCAGATATAATGTTATGGGATTCTCAATCCCAACTCCCTTTCTAGGGGTTTTTAATCTTTCATACCAAATTATATTGTCTATTTTATATAAATATACCAAGTATATAATTTTAGTATTCTTCCAATTTTTTTGGGTATATACATTTTTCCAATATTATTTTATGATAAAAAATTATTTTCCAAAATAACTCTTCTTTCTAAAATATATCTCGATTCCCCTTCAGTTATTTCTTTATTTCTCAAATATAAAGATTATTATACAAAATAATTTTTTTTATTTTCCCATTTGGGAATACCATGTTTATTAATGGAAAAATAATTTATTAAATCCATTCCATTACATGGGTACATCACAAATTTTGTTGATTTATGTTCCATGTGAAATTCATGATTATATAATTTTTATGATGTAATGGCTGGGACCAGAATTATTTATCCCTCCAATGATTTGGGTATTGTGATGAATGTCCTGATATATTGTGTATTATGAATAAAAATGAGGCTATCTATTTTCAAAATTATGATTTTATTATTATGAACATATTTCAGTGTCTACATGATTCTGACATTGTTCATAACTATTTTTGGCATTTACCACTATAACATGATGCCTCATTTTTATGCATTTCCACATTCCATGAAATTATATAATGTTTCCCCTTATTATTATGATAATGATTCAATTATTATTATTTGATGAATATTTTTATTCTCTACTATATCATATTGATTCATGTCACGTATTCATCCTCAAACTAGGCTTTTATATCACTCCATTCATTAATGTTTATCCACAGGTCATTACATGTATTTAGTAGAACACATCATTAGATGGAAAAATAAGCATTATTTAAATAAATGATTATTTTTTATTATTAAAATTTAATGTATGAGCCTAGTTTTGAAAAGGTACTAAGCCTTTTGATCATGGTTTTCTAATTCTACTAAGTTGTTTATCTTTATCATGATATACTATCCATGTATTAAATGTTTGGGTTTCTATTGTTGGTAACATGGAAAGGCATAGTTAATTTTGGAATCACGATAAGATAATTTATTGAAAAACAATATGAAAAAGGAAGAATTAGGATCTCATTACCCACATATAAAGAATGTGGGAAGAAGCATCATTGTAATTTCTGCAAAGGGATGGTGATATAATTCATATGTGGTAGAGAATTCCATCATGATCATGAATGATTAATATCTATAAAGAATACAACCAACATGATTGACAATAGGATTGTACCAACCAAGGATCAATGCTTCAACAATAGGGATAAAGGGAACTATACATGCTAGTGTACTAAACCCCTGGTCACTGAGGGTAATTAGTGTCAAGAACCACCAAAAGAAAAGTAGAAAGGGAAATCTTATTCCATTACTATTGCTGAAATGAAGTGAGAAATAAATTCATAAAATGTACACTTTCTATTCTCTCATGAATGGAAAATCCTTATTTTATTCTATTTCTACAAATTCATTCATATACTGCATGTTTTCTATAACTATCAAATCGAAGGCCTGATTCCTTGAAGTAGAGATATACATAGAAACACCAAGCGGTTTGATAATTACAACCCAAATATTAGAATCTTCTATTATTGGTGTATATGGGAATATTTTTCGATTTTATCTCATAATACTTCCCTTGGTGTAATTTGATACTATAATCGGTGTGGATTGATTTTTATATATAAAGAAAACATCAACTATCAAGAAAATGAAATATAATTTCATATTAAAAACCATAGCATGCTCCTCTAAAAATGAAAGGAATACCATGTATCTCTTTTGGAAAATCCCTCATTGATGTAGGTTTTGATTCCATATAGAGAACCATTCCTCTCTCAAATTGTTCATTCAATGGAAGTTATCATCCTAGAGGAAATATCCATTGTGAGGGAATACAATGTTGTTTTTATATAAGAGTTACATGGAATTACCCCAGATCATGAGGTATATTTATCAATAAAATGTATACCAAGAGGCACTCCTATCTCGAAATGTCCATACATGATGACCCCTATCGAACTAAAGATTTTAAGGAAGTAGCTACATGAGAATTTATAAAAGGGGTTTATACACCCTAATCCATCACCATTGGATGCACCAGTGATCTTTGTAAATAAAACGGAAGTATTAATTCATATGTGTATCAATTATTGGGATCTCTATAATATCAACATAAAGGACAAATATTTTATTCCAAGGACCGAATACTTGTTCAACCAACTATGAGGGTCTCTGTACGTCTCAAGGGTGTATCTTTATCTGGATACCCCCAAATAAAGGTAAAGAAGGAAGATATTCATAAGGCTACTTTCCATACATGGTACAGTCATTATGAGTTCTTATTGATTCTCTTAAGACATTCTAATTCCCCCAAAATCTTCATTGATTTGATACATAGAGTTTATAGATACTACATTGAATTAATTTTTTTAGTTTTTATTGATGTAATTTTTATCTAATCCGAGATAAATTAAGAACATGAATAATATATAAGGGTTATTCTCAAGACATTAAAGAAGGATAAATTATATTCCAAGTTCAGAAAGTTTGACTTTCGAATGTGTAAAATCACATGCATGGGGAACATGAACAAAAATGATTGATTTTTTTGGACCCTTCAAAGAAAAAAGCAACTGAGGAATGGCCCAGACCCACTATGTCATGTAAATATTTAGTTTTATTTTACTATAAGCGTACTACCATCATTTTTTAGGATTTTTTTAATTGTATATTCCACTAACTATGTAAACATATAAAGGGGTAGAATATTTCTATATGAAAGAATGTGAGTGACGTTTTGAGGAGCTCAAGAAGAGGATAACCACTTAACCTATAATCACAAGAATAATAAGTGGATTAGTTTTTATGATTTACATCAATGCTTCAGTGAAATTATTGGGTTGTGGAATAATGTAGAATGATAAAATTATAGATTTCACCTCACGTCAATTGAAGATTCATGAGTCGAACTACCTGATGTGTGATCTTGAGCTACTAGCAATGATTTTTTCCTTAAAAATATAAGGGCACTACCTATATGGTGAGAAGTGTGAAATATATACTGATCATAAGATTCTAAATTATTCTTTCACTGAAAAAGAAAATCAACATTCGTAATAAAAGTTGGTTAGATATAATAAATGACTATAATTTATCTATTAATTACCATATGGGAAAGGTTAAAATGGTAGTTAATGCTCCTAGCTAAAAAGAATATAGTACCTTATCCATGGTTTGAATTGAAAATACCACATCTTTATGGATATAAAAAGGATGTATTTTTAAATCACAGTGACATGAAATAAATCAAACCTGTACCAAATTATTACCTAACCATATAATAATGAAATGGTAATGGAGCCACAAATAGATGATTTAGAACTATAAATGAAGGTTAAAGAGGTAATAGATGGAAATCACCATAGTTCCACATTGTTGGTGATGGTGTGATTCTATTTGGAACTAGGACTCATTTTCCATCATCACTTGAGATAATGATGTAGGTTTTGGATAATTCATATAGAATATCCTTCTCTATCTATCCTAAAATTACCATGATGTACTATGATCTTAAAGAGAGCATATAATGGGACAATATGAAGAAGGAGATTGTGGATTATATCTCAAGATGTTTGGTATGTATTCCAGTTAAATAATAGATTAAAAAGAAAAAAAGTGATAATGTAACCCTTTCCTATACCCACATGGAAGTGGTATATTATTACTATGGAATTATTCACTCATCTCATAAAGACTTCCAAATGAAATACTGTGATATGGGTTGTGGTGGATCTACTGACTGATATTTTCTACATCATTACTATAATAGAATATTTATCACATAAAACAACTATGAGATATAAGTTAAGGAAGAGGTGGTTCTATATGAGGTTACTCATTCAATCATATTTTATCATGATCCATGGTTTAATATTTAATTCTAGAGAAGTCCTAATCATGATTTAAGTACTGAAATGAATTTCAATAGAACCTATCAGCCCGCAAACATACAACTAATTTTAAAGAAATATTTATACACTAGAGGAAAGTATATGAGTCTTCTCAATGGAATTTAAACGAGCATGGGATAATCACCTCCATTGGGTGGAGTTCACATATAATACCATTATCAATTTGACTATTCAGATGTCTCTTTAGGAATCTATTTATGGGAAGCGATGTTGAACTTGATCCTATTCGATGAATTTGGAAAATTAATTATACATGGAATTTACATTGTGAGATATATGAAATAGAACATTCTAGTAATAAAACTACACATAAATTCTTCTATGATTTGGAAAAATATTTATTATAATCTCCATTTAAGATATTCAGAGTTTGATATTAGAGATTTTGTTTTTCTTCTAATATCCCTAAGGAAGAGAATCATGTGGTTTATAAAGAAAGAGATGCCTAGCCTTAGGTATATTATCTCCTTTGAGATCCTTGATTTCACAGGTGTAGGGCCTATCATCTTTCACTTCCCCCAAATATGGATCTAGTTCAGGTTGTGTTCCATGTATCTCTCCTAAGGATGTACACACCTAACACCTCACATGTACTAGATCCGTAGGTTGTTCAACTAGAAAAGGACATATCATATGTGGATAATCTTATAAAGATCATATAAATCAGATAAAAAATCATATATATAATATGATTAATCTTATTTTCAATGTGTTGTGGAGGAACCATATGTATGAAGAGGAAAAATGGGAACTAGCTGAACCAATGAATGATAAATACCCTCACATGATTCCACCTTAGTATGTAAATCACAATTTTAGGGTTATAATTTATTAATGGGGGAGGAATATAATGACCCACAATTTTATCATTGTAATTTCCCTTCTTTTATTTATGTCATAAAATTATATGAATCACATAGAGAATCCAATAAAAACATTATTCATGTAAATATAGAATTCAATTACTGGTATTATTGAAATTAAGTAACCTATACCATTTGAATTGTAACATGATTGTAGGAATAATAATATTTCCATTAGAATATTAGCCTCACTTATGAAAGTAGAAATAAAAATTTTCTAAGTTAAGAGAATAGTATATAATTTTATCATGGAATAAGTAAAAATATTTCATAAAATGATAAATTAATTGTTAGTTTTTTTGTATATCATAAATTTATAATTACAACTTTACATTTTATATAATAAATTATATGTAAATTTATTTTAATAAAATATATTAAAAACCTTAATATTCTATTTTATTAAAATGATAATATAATTATATTAGATCATTGTTAATTTTTCAAACGGTCATGAAATCGATTATAATATTAAAATCTGTATTTTTCAAATAAAAGATAATTTTTTTAAAAACTTATAGTTCTCATATTTATTAAATTATTTTCATAAAATGGGGTTGATTTTATAAATATAAATTTAAAAAAATGGTTCGAGTGATTTTTTTTATTTTTTTAATACAATTGATTTTTTTAATTGTCAAATACTGTAATTTATAGTATATGATAAATACATTAATTTTTTTGTTATTGATGATATATGGAAGATGTAAGAACCCATTGATTATAAATACCTAGAAGCAGAAACTATATTTAGTATTATGAATCAAAACTATTTATAAACTAGATTCAGAATAAGAAACTAATTAATATACTAATAATAAAATGCCTCTCCCCTCCGCTATAAATACCACCCATAACCACTTCTTATTATCAGAACTTATAAATCTTGGGTATTGTCTAGATTATTTTAAATAACATTCAAAAGAGTCTTAACCATTTTCAAGAGCATATTGACTCAAGATAAGACCAAATCCATGTTCCTTAAGGAGGTTTTTAAGGATACGACATTCAAGAGGCAAAACCGTTAATTATTCTCTCCTAATATTTTTATTTTCTTATCTTCTCCCCACCTTCCCTATCCAAAGTGGATCGATATATCCAATGAAACATATACACTTTAATTAAATTATGTTAATTAAATATTCATCTAAAAATCTATTCTCTTATTTATTCATACTAAAAATGAACATATCATCACTAATATTTCAATCCATCACATTCGTGGATGAAGAGTATTCACATTATAGTAAATCATTCATGTATTTTAATAATTCCATTATTATGTTTTAACCGGATTTTAATAATTATATTATAACTTTATTTAGTGTTCTATAACTAATTTAACGTCATAATATTAAATAAAATTAAATTAATTCATAATGGTCGGAAAACCCGCCAAAATAAACTAAACATTTATCATTAATATTTTATCAAATGATTCATCCACATAGCATAAAACTATATGACATATATAAAAATTTAATCCCATGGAATTTAATTTACAAAAAATAATTTCACTTCTATAGAATTATTTCCATTTTACAAGAACATCCAAAATTACTCATAACAAAACCAATCATGAAAACATAAATATTTACGGTCCCAAAACGATGAAATTGAACTATATAACTCATTAAAATGGAACTAAAATAATTTAATAAAATTATAATAAAAAAAATAAATTTATAATTGGTCATAAATTATATAAATAATGAATATAATTTTATAAACCTGAACATTATGCACATGTGAAGAAGCATTCCGACATAATGTAATTGGATTCTTGAACCAAACTCCCTTTATTTAGTTTGTTTATCATTCATGAAAAATTTCACTATGTATATTCTTTTAATATTCATCAAATATAATTTAATTTTTCTTACATTTTATTTTTGGGGATATTCAATATGATTTTATTAAAATTACAAATATTTTCCAAATAAACACTTCTTTCCAAAACACCTCTTGCCTCCTCTTAAGTTATTTATTATTTACAAAAAAATGTTGATTATTATAATAAATAGGTTTATCTACCTTATCCATTTTGAAAACAAAAATTTATTCATGAAATATGTACTAATTAAATCTTTATGATTCATATTACTTTGAAATAGTTACTTCATGAATATGATTTATATATATTCTATGAGGCAAGAATTATTAAGTAAATATTGTGATGTGAAAGTTGGGCCTAGAATTAGATATACCTCCAATCCATTGGGTAATGTGTTTTTCCTAATGATATAATCTTTATAATTCATTAACATGATGCTATATTTGATTAAAATGAAATTTTATGATTATGAAAATATGTTATGTGCGAATATAATTTCATCGTTATTCACAACTACATTTTTTATTTGACCACTATGACAAGATTTTTCATATTTATTCATTTCCAATTTCCATGCCTTTATATAATGTTTACAATCAAGATCAAGATTTTTATTCCTTAATTATGATTTAATGATTGTATTTATTACCACCCAAGTTATATTGATCCATGTATTTTATTCATCCTCTTTATAGGATTTAACCTTTCCAATTTCTTTAATGTATATCCCAAAGAGATTACATGTATTAAGGATAACACAATATTTTCATGTAAAAAGAAGAATGATTTAAATAAATATTTATGGTTTATTATGTAAAAGTTATTAATTGGAATAATTTTCACAAGGCATTAAACCATTGTATCCTAGTTTTTAAATGATGTTATGTTCTTTTGCCTTTAAAATAATAATATCTCAGTCAGGTAAGAAAATGTAGGGTCTCTACACTCTAAATAACATATCCATACGATAAAAGGATTGTATTTAATTTCACATAGGTCATATAGGATGATAAAATCATATATATTTGTTGAGGATATCAGGATTCTAGAGGGGTAATATCATATGTGGATTCCCAAGGAGAATCAGAGCACTTGTAGGCATATAACATGGCATGAGGTTTATGATATTCATATAATTAAATAGAACATAGAGTGTGTGTCTTGCTAGTCAGTTTCTATTTGATTTTAATGATGATTATATTGGTTTTACCCCTGATCTATGACATATATGTAACCTATTGGTTAGGAAAGTTGCAATTCAATCTTCAGACTAGCTGGGGACCATGGTTGAGTTGAGAGTTATGATCTAGAGGCTTGAGTTTTCCATGATTTTTTATGTCATTCAATTAAATAGAATATTTTGGAAATGGAGTAAAAATTAAATTTTTTTTCCTTAAATTTTGGAGGAATAGTTCTTCATCAAATTTTAGGAATGGTGTACACGATGTGGTCTTAGTTATATTGTATGGTATTGTCATCCATATGACTTTTTTTCATTAATGAAAACATTGTGTTTTTTATGAATTTTTTTAAAACATTGAATTTTTTGATGGAATATGTTGAATTCCATTCCAATTTTTTCATATGTGACAGGAATAGAAGGGTGGAACTACATTTAGATGAATGGTTTTTATTAAACAGTTCCCAGATTGAAAAAAGGTAATGTGATTATAATGATTTGCGAAAATCCATGAGTATGAATTTGAGTACCCAGAGTGATTTGGAATAAATTCTACTGATATACTAGATGTATGGTAAATAAGTATCAATGTGAGAGTAGTTTTAATATAGTTATATTAATTTTATCATGATTTTTATGATGAAAACATGTAGTCCATGATCTTATGTCGGTCTATTCAAAAGTTATCGAGTTGAAGCATGCTATTTACGCATGGAACCAATTATTTTTTTGAGTCAGTATTTGGTGGTGTATAATTTATGTATGAGGTTAAATTACAAGATTATAGTTATAATTTTGTTTGGGGGAGTTTATAAAAATTAACAATCCATTATTTAGTATGGGTTTTTTTAATTGTTGGATCATGTTTTTTATAATACTATGCAATGTTTCATTTGTGGATATGATGAAACTGGGTCATATGGTGTTATGTTCTGATATTTTGGAGCATGGAAACAAGGGGGTAGCATATATTTTTTTATAAAGGAATTTGTTTACTTTTTGGTGTTAGTACAAATGTTTTGATGGATCTAATTAAATAATTAGCTATTATACAATGTGAATCTCAATGCGAATTAAATTTCTATAGTTATGGATAACAAGAGTTCAATGAGACAAAATTTTTTAGGGATGAATATAATGTTCTAAAAAATGGATACTAGTGTGGTAAATAGGTCTACTAATGGATTCTTATAATGCAATGGTTGTGGGAGAATTATATTGATGTATACATTATGTGGAAATGATAAGGATACTATAATGGGGGAGCATTGATGTGGTCTTGTGTGATAGATGTTAAAGGGTTATAAAATTTTGCAATAAAAATCATGATATGGTCATGGTGACATCATAAGAATAATGATTGATGGAATTGATTTTATCTAGTTCCCTAATGAATTCCTAATTATAGAATCAAGTATGGAACTGAATAGAGACTGTATGTGGGTATTAGACTCAGTTCGATGTTGGTGTAATGTGAGAGATATTGAGATAGTTAGTTTTATGGTGGCACAATTGATAACACAATAATTAATGCTAGTGGTCTCTAGTAAAGCAATTGAAATATATAGAGAGGCATTTTTGGACATCAGAGAATAAGTATATAAAATTTAACATTATCACCATGGTGTAAAACATCATGATTAGTAAATTCATGGACTGTTCATTATTGAGTTCATCTTCACCAGGAAGAAAAATATATAATGAAGAACTGATTTTTTCATGTATAATTAAATGCAGTTAGTTGGAAAAAAAGTCTAGATCATCTTGTATACAGTGATGATGGTGTTTTAATTTAATGTTCGAGGTGCTCTATCAATGGTTGACACATTTTGGTATCATTTGGATGATATGGAATTAATGGATTTAGTTCACAATTTTAAATTCTGTAAATGTATTTTAATTTAACATGTGTTTTTAAATGTGATACAGTGTGATAAATTGGATTCATCATTCAGTTTGTATTATAAATAAATGATTTTTATTCTATCTAACTATTACTATGTTATGGAGTGCCAAAAATATTTTATATTAAAGGAAATATGAAGTTGAGGATGGGATGGGTTGGACTAGTGTGGTGGTAACTTCTTGATATTCTGTGATACAAAACATATTCCTAGAATGATATTGACACTTCATAGAGTTTCACTACAAGATCTTGATGAACATTTGGGATTTAAGAACATCCATTAAGTAGTGGGTAATTGTTTGATGATATAATGTGGTAATCTCCATGTGGTTATCGACCATGGGAGGTTGGGATGTAAGAGTTACAAACTCACACAACTTCTCAATTATGATAAGTTCTATGGTGGGATAGTGTAACGATCCACATCACAATGGGTTATAAATATTATAGGTAATTTTAATATTTCCTTTTATGGAAGGATCATTCATAGAACTGGGTGTTGAAACAAGACTCTTCTTCTTCATAAAAATATACGATGGGACTTTAAACGTGAATGAAAGCTCTGGGGGGGGGGGGCGATATCTATAGATCTGCAAGGAAAGACTGAAGTAGGAGGGGTTGTTGTTGCTAATAGTGGTAATACAATGGGATATCGAATTAAACTATGCATATCAGAAATTACTGTCTAGTAGGTGTGGTGGGTAGTATCTATGTTACCAATAAGGACCCACTAGATAGCTTATGAACCTATACCAGGTGGTTGGTTCCCCACCAACTAGATTATAGGGACACATTATTGTGTCTTCATCTAGTGAATTTTCATCCTTTTACCTAAATACCATTTCTATAATTACATGCCATTGTTTATTATAAGGGCCATTTAAGACATTCCCAAATAATATTCTCCCTCCATGTTATTATATTGGCGTAGGATGGATCAAGATTATAACTTTTGGAAAATCCAAGTAAAATCTATAATATTTCAACAATCATGTCTTCCTCTTCCACATTCCACAGTTGATTAATCATTGATTCATTATGATTGGTACCTCTTAATTAATTTATAACACTTTTTTGGCATTGATGTAAACTTCATATGAAATCCATAATCTCATTTATCTTCTCATAAACCTATCCCAATTTTGGTTTTTAATTGGTTGAAAATTTGAGAATACGATTTTGGAATTATACAAAAAATATGGGGCTTTTGATTAGTATGGAAATAGGATGTCCTGAGATGGTTTTTTATCATTACATTGAATGTAATTTTGTTAAGGTTACATCCCTTGGTGAATTATTTGACTATTTTCTGTCATATTTCATTTAACTAGATATTTTTTCATGGAATTGAATTGGGGATTTCTCATGGATTAGATTCTAATATGTATAATCAGTGGAAAAGATTCCATGGTATGATGTTGGGGCTATGGTACATCACCTTCTAAGATTTAAATGATATGATAATTTAAGTATATTAAATATTCAATTTAATTGATCTAAAAAATAGTAATTTTATTGAGATAATATATAAAGAGTGGTATGGACCACCAAAGGGTACTTGCCTATGGTTCTAGATAAGCTATGAGATCAGGAGAATTATTTTGTGATTATATATTTTAACCATGGATAATGAATTTATTATAATCATCAAATTAGTTATATATTAGTTATAATTAATTAGATTGGTATTCATGGGAGATTGTTAGGGCCTTTAGGTTATTTGTGGATATTGTATTGACTTGGATGAACCTGGGTAGAGAAACATCAAATTTATTAAATTAGATATGTATCTATATTAATTAATGATGTAATTTTGAATTTCACTATGGATTATGCTAGATTTTTATTATTTATTTATTTAAAGTGATATATATTCTTTCCACAGCTGATGATTGACCATTGAATTAATAAAAAGATAATTTACATTAAATTGGATAATTAAATTGATTGTTTAAATGTGAAATTCACAGAGATATAATGGAAATGATTTTCCCATGTACATTTCTCAAAAAATATGAAATATGAGGGTTTATGGAGTGATTAACTTGATTTGTTATAATAAAATTCAAATTCCTAGAATTTATAAATTATTTAGTTCCACAATGGATCCTTGTACACTGGATGGACATATCAACCATTGATGGATGAGAGTAAAATTGAATTTGTGTGTATTGTGATAAATAGACCTAGCTTTAGTTTTTATAAACATTAATATGTTAATGTGGTGGACCCTATAGATATTTGGAGTCCCCTATAAAGTGAAAAAATATAAACACTCTTAAATTATACATTTATAAAATGGTTTAGTTATTATATCCAAAAATATTTCCAAAAACAAAGGACATAGAGGTTAAATACCATAGAAACTATAATTATAAAAAACACAATATTTTATAACTTATGACAAATTCTACATAATCTAAATCCACTTAAATAAATTTGTAGAGAAAAAATAATTATTGAATCCATGGGAAGGGAAAACATAACTTGGGGTGAGATGAAATGCTCAGTATGGGGCACTATAACAAAGGAAACAAAGATTAGAACATAAAAATGTATAAAATATTAAAGAATGAAAAATATCTTATTTAATTGAACATAAATTATTATGTGTCAATCATATACATGAATTATAGAAAGAAAATCATCAATGATAAAACTCATACCATTGCATGAAAAACTAAAACATGAATCATATATCATGGTCGATGAAACATAGGAATTAAAGTGAAACCGTCAAAAACATATGACTTATTATCTTGGAGAACATGGCTACCTGACAACCATTTCACTCATAAAATTTTGAGAATAGATATCCCTCATAACCCTAAATATTTTAAAACCTAGATACTCACAAACCCATTCACATAATTCTTATATATATTGATAAACAATCTTTTACCAATTCATTGGATAGAGATATAATTTTGAGTAATCTCATAATCCATATAATTATGGTCCACTTTCACAAAATCACCACATAATTAAAATAACTCATAGAAAAGAAATTTGTATCATAAAATTTCCAAATCATCATATAACGAACTCTTGGTATTAAAATGGGTTTCATAGAATATCCACAAAACATCAATAATTAAATTACTCGATTCTTAAAACATAATAACCGAAAATATTCCCATAATATAATGTGAAACATGAAATATAACTACAATTGTCTAAGATCATTTTGAGTATAATAAAATCCATATCTCAAAAAGGGATTTTTAAAATCCTTTTTTATTCATCATTGTAAAATTCATAGGTATGAGTCTCTTTTCAAAAAGTGTCATTTTTTAAGAAAAATTAGAAGAAACCCATTCATTGAAATTTAATTTCTTCAGAAACTACATTTCCCAAGATTTATAATATAGAACATCATTTAAAATACAGTTTCCTTGAAATGCATTGTTCAAATATGAAATTAGATAATTCAAAGAAATGGGTTTTAGTTATCAAGTACATTGAATTTGCCCATGATTTACAAAAAAGTTATTCAACCACAAGAATAATTAATATATAAATATTATTTTCCATTTAATCAACTTATTAAAATACATTTCCTTTCATAACCTTCATTAATAACAACTCTATAAATGTATTATATTGTTTCAATCACCTTTGAAATCCATGTGTTAATAATCTTGACCATTTTGAACTAGATTCATAAAATCAGTGTTGATGTCCCCCCCTAAATATCATCAATTATAAATAAATATAGTTAATATAATTGATGTTTTATAATGGAATTTAATTTTATAATACTATTACAAATAAATTTTGGTTTTGTTTAAGGAAAATAAAAACTGTAATGAATTATTTTTGGGTTATTTACCATTATTAACATATTACATTATAAAAATAATTATTTTTATTAAAAATGAACCATATTAATGATATTTATTACTCATAAGTATCATATATATTCTTCCATTATATACTAAAACTATCCATATTTGGATGTAGGAAAATACAACACGATCATTCATGGTGGAGGTAGTCTACACAAGACATGAATAAATTTCCATTACTCAATGATTGAGATGTTTGAACGTGGATAGTAAGTGTTCATTTTGGATTCAGAAACACATTATATAAATAATATTTTTTTAAAAAGAAAATTATTAAGACCAACTATTAGTAGTGGTGAAGAAAAATTAATAGCATTGCATCATGGTTGAAGTAATCCAAGAACACATACTAACAAAAATTCTATTTTTTCATAGTAGATGAAAGAGAATAAATAATGGTTTTACCACTAGTATAATAAAATCTCAACATAATATTTATGATTATGTAATTATTATAATTATGTTTATCATTTTCTTATGAATTATGTAATAATTATGGATTTTAATGAACGATATGTTACCTATATTGAGACCTTCAACTTTTACATGATGAGGCCCTTAAACTTGAGGTACTTATGAAAATTTATGGTGAACAAAGAAAGTATGAAATGTAACAGACACTGGGGAGAGGAAATTTGGGCAGTGGTTTAATGAAACTGTGAAATTGGATAGGGGTTTGGAATGCGTTTAATTGATCCTCATTTAATAAGTGAAGAGTAATGAATTTACCATAGGAATGCCTATTATGTAAGGGGTAATAATAGATTAGAAATAATGTTAGGTGAGTGAGATAAGTTAAAATTGATAATAGTTTTTTTAAATAATCTTAAAAAAAATTATATTCTATAGGGTATATAAGCTATGATAATTTAGGAAAATTTGAGCCAATGTAAATTATTCATTTAAACACTTATTAGTATTATTTCAATATTATTCATGTAGTTTTTATTACAGATATTATAAGTAGGCCCTTCTTACCAAATCATTACATTATAATTATAAATATGGGATCTATTTGAACTAAATAATTTCATTAATATGAGAAATTTCTTTTTTATATTAATTACACAGAACACATAGAGATCATTTTTAATTAATTATGTGTTTTTCAAATTTTAGCATAAGTATAAGATAAATTTTTTATGATTTTTAACTTTCATGATAATAAATAATTTATTATAAACCAAATAAATTTTATATGTATTTAATAGAAAATATGAACTGAATTTTAACAAGAAAATATTTATTCAAAATAATAAAATAAATAAATTTTTTATAATGAACTATTAATATAATATAAATTGAGTTTATATGTTCATAATAATTTTTTGATTTAATAATTAATTTTTTTTAAAATAGAATATTCTATAAACATTTATGCATTTCTCATACACTGATAAAGTCATTATATTCAACATTTTTTTAAAAACAATTGTACTATATTCACTATTAATAAAAAAATATAATTTTGAAAAATTCCAAAAAAAAATAATGTTATATTTTAATTATTATATCAATAATTATGTTCATTTTATAAATTGAATTTCTAAATGTTATAAAATTTATTTGGATGTATGTGAACATAAAATAATTCTATTAATATAAATTTTTTGGTATTAAATTGACTTCGATTTATTATACCAATTTATATAGTTTTTATAAATTTCATAGTCTTGGTGATGCCCAAATATTTTAAGACTAAAATGGGAATAAAATTATTAAATTTACTATAAAGTTTCTTGATAGCAAAACTACTCACATGTTATATAATTAAAAAAATGTAATTACTAAAATCTATTTCTGTTACATTCTACCCCCACCCCCTCCCCCCATACTGATGAATTTCATTATTGGGATTTTTATTACATTGAGGAAAACAAGTGATCATACTTTTACCTCATCACATCCTTAGGATCCAATATACCCTCCTTAAAATTGTTTTTACACCATATAACCAAGAGAATATGGGGGTATTTTCCACAAAACCTTGTCTATTTAGTAAAATATCTCCATGGGTTAGTCTTTATAGGGGATTCCATGTTACTATACACACCATCTAAGTTTAGTACATGTGATGGATCTAGTATGTACATCCAAAAAAATTGAAGACATCATAAATATAGGAGAGGTGGGGAGTCAGTTCAAAATGGTAATCTATGACCTCAACATGATCAAGGATCTCATAGGGGATGATGAATATGGGGCTCATTTTTTATTCTCTTACAAAATATCCTAACTTTCTTCAACGGAGATATTCAGAGAAACACCCTATCACAATAATTAAACCCTAGATATTGTATATGATTATCTATATAACTCTTATATCAACTTATTTCTACATTAATATAATATTTAATGTATTGAACATTCTATTTTACTTAATAATCATGGTCAGGACCAGTCCCCTTCTTATCCATATCTTCTTCACAGTGTGCTGGAATCCTAAATATATTACTATACAGATTCCCATATAGTTCCATTAGAATGATAGAATGGAAGATATTGTTATATGAGATCTATTACAATGGCTCATGTTGATCCCAACATGATTTAAAATCCATGAAAAATATCATATTATATCCTATAGAGTTTGGATAGTTTTCACTTAATTACCATGTGTATAAGGATGATATATAGTTCTAAAGCACAATTATGTATCCAATTAATTTAAAAACACATATAAAAACTCTAGGTAAACCATGGATTATGATGAGATATAATATATGTTTATACTCTGTGAATCCTTGATAATTCACATATATATATCATGGAATGTTCTTCGTGGGAGAAATATTAATTTATTGTAATAAAATACATTGGATTTATATGGAGATTGGAAACAACACATATAGTATTATGACCACTATGAGTTTTAGTAATTCATATGGTAATTTATATGGTGATGTTTTTTAAATTTTAATACATTTATAGGTAATTTTTTTATCAACCCATTCATGTTATATTTTTATTACTTAACGTGACAAAATATCAAATATTGAGGTTTATACACTATGATTTTCTACTTCAGTTTATCCCACAAGAACATTTTCTTCATATCCTTATACATATTTTATCCTCCATGAAAAATAGAGGATGTTGGAATATATGAATAATAAAATAGAATATTATACTATTCACCTATATATTTTAAACATATCTTCGATTTAATCCTCAGAACTTAATATTTTTAATGATTTACACTAGATTATTCACTAGATTTTTCAATAGCACTCCATTATTTTTATTGGATTATATGTTCTTCACATGAACTATGGATGAGAAGTAGTAAGGGTAAGATATGATATAATCCCCCTTCTGAAATCTGTATTCAACCTCATTAAATCCATACGTATCAAAAAAAATCAATCCACATAATTAATAGGGTAGAACAATATTTTCTACTTAGAGCATCAACCACCATGATTCTTTTATAGGGAAGTAATGTATCGAAAATATATTTTTTTAAATGTTGGGGCCGAATCCTCAATTTATTATTACATAAAATACATCTTTTTTTGTCTGTGTAGAGGGATACCCATTACATAGCTTGAAGGCCCAATGCCAAGTGGCCTGAATACAAGGCTTGAAAGCCTATTTTTGGCCCAATAGACCCCTTAGTGAAAAGTACTAATATAGTACCTTCATGTATCAGAAATCTATAATAATTTATTAAATCTAACAATATAATTTAGATCATTTTTAACTACTTATTTATAAATACATATTTAAATCTATGTGATCAGTTTAAATATCACACCTATCA
Organism: Viscum album; assembly: GCA_963277665.1. Classification (NCBI taxonomy): domain Eukaryota; kingdom Viridiplantae; phylum Streptophyta; class Magnoliopsida; order Santalales; family Viscaceae; genus Viscum; species Viscum album. Next base: position 492,842,456 of record OY728151.1, on the reverse strand, counting down.
CCAAAATTTTAATGATCTAAAATTTTTATTTCAATAATCACAACATCCAATTAGAAATACGGCATCAAGTATTTTTCCTCATTATATTTTAATTGATGGTAAGAATATGAAAGTAAATTTTAATTTTTCATAAAATAGAATCTTATTCTTCTAAATAATTCATCACTATAAAATAAGAACCCATCAATACTATAGGTTATTATAATCATGGGAATAGTTTCCACTCTTTTCATGAGATCCATAAAGAATTCCTCACATTTTTTTTCTAAATAAAATTGAAACCATTTTATTTTAACTTTTTTAATGTGTTTTATTTCGATGAAAAATTGATCAAAAATATTTAATAACATCCAGATAATCAATGACAACTATAAATTTCATTCAATGAGGTTGTTCTAGGATATTTCTCAATACTATTGTTCTTTGATGAATTAATAAATATTGCATTGATAGTGATAAAATTCCCTTAGAAAAATATTTATTATATAAAGTTTATATTTTTTCAGTGTTTCAAATCATATATACCTCATTAAGGTCTTTAATATTGTCAATAAGTGATCCTAAGGTTATTTCTTGATTTTTTAATAAGTTAGATTATAATCTATAAGGACTATAAAAAATTGTTCCTTGTAATCCCTAAATACTCTATTTATAAGACTCTTTATGATATAAGGGGAATTGATATGTAAAAAATAGAATCACTATAAACCCATAGTGTATATACCTTGTTCAAAATATGCCCTTTGTAATATCCAACTTTTTTACATATAGTTGATGTAATCTAGAACGGAGTACAATCATTGATAAGAATTAATATCCAAATATTTGATCAAGTAGGTGATCAATATAGGGAATATGATACTTTTTCATTATGAATTTATTGAGATCATGATAATAAATTAAAGGGTGCATTAATCCATCAATATTATTACATAGAAGACCAGTGAACCCCATAGTGAATAACTAGGTTTAGAAAACCCTTATCAATTCTACATTTTAAATTAGTAATAGATTCTTATAATTCATTGAAATCCATTCTATAGGGAGTCATTGAGGTTGGAAATGATCTAAGGATGAGTTTTATTATGAATTAAACATCACATTATTATGGAATACCATATTATTCATCGAAAAATACATTATAATATTCTTATATGATAGGATTGATCATAATGTTTACATAATCCCACAATGAAATGAGATAAGAACCCCTTGTTCCTTAGTATAAAGACCAAAACTATATATTTAACTTATAATGGAGGTATATTTTAACATCTCACACATCCTCATTTTATTAAGTCGTGTAGGGAAAACTTCTTGGACTAAAGCAATATCCGAAAGATGCTAAAAGCATGAAAAAAATGCCAAGGACATTATAAGAAAGTGGTGGATGATTTTACCATTGAGAAATAAAACAACTCAACCAAACATTCCATAAAAAATTACTACAACATGATTCATGATAATAATATAATGAAACTCAATGTACTGCAATTGATATCAAACCCAAACCATTACAAAGTACCAAAGAGGAAGAATAAAAATTTTAGTGTACACAGTTGAAGACGAAACCAACAAAATTAAAAGACTGTATTGAAGTCTCCAAAGATCCCAATGTGCTCCATGCTCCAACTTCAAAACCAAACCCTAGTATCATGAGGCACCACTATATAAGTGTGATAGATTACCTTTACATGTGTACCGATGAAAAATATCTATAAAATAACAAATATTCCAAATAAAGGGTGATTAATGAAACTCAGTTAGTTTTATAAAATAAATTCACCACTCGTTAAACTAAGATATAACATTTAAATAAAGAAAATTATATAAAACACTTTAAAATAAATTTTATTAGAATATAAATCAATTTCTATACCAAATATTTTTTCTAATAATATCCATTTTTCAATGGAAGAAAGAAAACAATACTTTCTATCCATTTCAGAAGTTCCATTTTGGAAAATAAAATTTTATTCTACATATCCACACAACCAACCAAGAATTCAACTTATAACTCCCTATATGAATGAGTGGTGAGTCATCTATTGACTAAGATATCACATAATGAACCATTTTTAAAGGGTAATTTTCTGTCCCTTATCCATCCCACTAATGATGGGGGAAACAAATATTTTTTATCCATACCAAATGCACATGAACACACAAAACCAATTATGAGAAAACCAAATTCGAAAACAACCATTTCAATAAAAATAATCTTCTATTGAAAACCTTTAAAAAAATCATTAAACAAAAATAACCATTTTTTTTGAAATTTTGTCAATGAATCATGACTACAAAATAATTTGAAAATCATAATTTTAAATTTTAGTTAAAATTTCACTTTCCACAGAACACCAACCTTCCATAATTTATAAACTATCACCAAGGATAGTTTCTAGTAAGTAATTCATTAAATTTTCACTACCAATATCAATCAAAACAATCCAATTGAAATTATTCCTTTATGTTCTACAAATAGGTGTCTATATTAAAGAAACCTACCTTAGGAATTAGATTGATAATGAAGAAAAGCACAAAAAATCCCACCTAAATGGGTTGAAACTCCAAAAACACACCTTAAATATCTTCCCCTAACATAAAAAAGAAAAATATAACCATTATTGGAATCAAAAACCATATATCTATTGAAAAAAAGTAAATATAATCAAATTATATAGGGATCAAATTATATCTAAGAAATACATAAAAATTTACGACAAATTACGACTTACCAATGGAATCAGGATTAAAAACACCAAGAAACACCACCAGAGATCTTCCGATTTGATAGGGAATGTTACAAATCCTTAGAAAAGAAGAAATCCAGAGTTGGTAGAATTTTGGAGAAAAAATGAGGGGTTAAAAGTTAATTAGGATCCACATACACTTTTTAAGGATATTATTTTTAAACCACACATGGTTAGTCACATAGATAAGAAAAATATGCACTAATTGTGCACCAGTCTCTATCCCGTGGGGGTCTTGCATAGTTGGACTGAATGCTATGAAAAATATTATTCCAAACAGGAACAATATCATTGTGCCACTATTAATGGGTTCTCATTTCTTTCCATGTTGGTTGGACAAACCATGCAAATTATTTTTATCCCATGTCATAGTGTGCATTGTTTCTTATAGGATTTTTATGGTTTTCACTAACTGTGTACGAAGTCTAAAATTTTAAAAATGACCCAAAAAAATCATTACATAATGAAAAATTATAAATAAATTTTTACTTACTTGGAAATGGGGGTGCGTCATATTTTATCATTCCTTAATTTATACAAGATATCCAAATGATTATGCATATCAAAGGGGATTTCCATTTCACAAAAATTGATATGAAAATATTATATATGATAACCTATTAATTATAATGAATCATGTCAAATTAATTTATAATGGAAATAACAATATATCCTAGATGAATCTTACAAAAAATATTGATTGATAAATATTTGAAAACCATAGATTCATTTAGAGTTCAAGAAGGTGTTTTCATAGTGAGCATGATATTCAATTTTTAATTTTGTGAATACATATTATTTTATAAAAAATAATATATAAAATTACATGACATGGATGAATCAAATATCGAATGTGTGGTTTTAGTGTGGAGAATGAGTATACCTTTAACCACGTTGTTATTATTATCCAACTCTATAGTACAGATTTCATATTCCTTTTCTTGATCCCATGATTTAGGAACTCATTTAAGAATATTCCCTTAATTCACTATACAGTTAGGGTATTTACTTTCATAATTAAGATACTCATAGAAATTGGAGCATTGAAGAGTGTGTTGATCATCAGCTAGAGCATTATTCTCCTCAATAGTATTACTCAACCTGTCTCTATTTCATAGTCAATAATTGTATAGGTGGAAAAAATTTGCACACATATAATAGATCCCATAACCATTAATGTATTTCCTAAGGTGTTTCCTTGTATCTTTTTTAAATATGGGTAATTGGACTTTCTACACCAATGAGACTATTCATAATGTATTTTTTGATTCTCTAGATTTCATTTACTTTCTCCAGAATCATATGCCTATCCATATTACATTTAATCCTTAAGTTAAAATCATAAAATTTTAGATAATTTTATAATTATTTCCTCCTAATATCAAACATATTCATCTTTATTTTGTTTCAAATCAAGGAATTATAATTCTATCTTAGTGTGAATAGTTTGATGTAAATATTTTATTAAGAGTATTACCTTGAAATATACCCTCACTAAAGAATCAAATTTATCCATTTTTATTTTAAATGAAAATATATTATACTATTTCTCAACCACCAATTTTAAATGATATACAACCAAAATAACTAACTATTTTTTTGAGTAATGATGCAAAAAAATAGAATTTAAATCGCATAAATATGGTGCTTAGTAATAAGTGGATTAAAGGAACAATAATTTATCATGGGATCTAAAAAATCATATATTTTATAAAAGGATAGTTCAATCATGGTTAGTTTGGGTGCTATAAAATATTCATGTTATTTTTCATAACATGAGAGAATTGAGTGATCATTTTAATGTTGTTTCAACTCAAGTCCCCATCATATTATGACAATCACTGCACTGTCCATTGTGTCCTTCATTATTTTAGTTACATCATGATAAATATATATCCTTTAAAGGGAAATGTTCACAGTGAGGGTAAATAAATTAGAAAAATTTTAAATATGAAAACTACCATCATAGAATTAATAACTAAAAATTAATGATTATATTAATCCTTAACAACCCCCTATATGAAAATATTGGTTATCAGTGATTATTTCCCTACTGTATTTCTTATAAACATTAAATTTAACATGATAAAAAATCTATCATAATGGATTATATATAAAATATGAAATATATTATTCATATACCCCCAATATTTTCAAACCGGGTTCTCATTAAGCATTCATTCATAGTAAACTAGAATGAGGGTTGGGATATACATTACCAACATATTTCAAGGTAATTTCCCTTAGATGCAAGTGTTTTAAAATAAATTATTGTTTTAGAATCTGTAAATGATGGTATTTTAATGAAAATAACACTCCTTTGATTACCATAATAGATGATGGTCTCATATACTTTGGATTATACAAATGGTTCTCAATGTTATTTTCTCATAAAATCCTAAAAAATTACTAAACATGTTTCTAATACTGTCTAAAGAATCCCAATCTATAAATACATAATTAATAAAATTGGTATCATGGATTAATTATTAAATACACAATTAGTAACATAAAACATTCAACAAATGGTTTAGTGTACTAGAAACTAGACATATAAAAACACTCATTTCACATGCCACAATCATATTTATATAACATAAATCAACTCCTATAAATTCCATGAAGCTCAATCCTCTTCAAATCCTATAGAAGGAAAAACATAAGAATCAGGGAGAAAAAAAGCTTTATAAAGTATAACATGAATTAAAATTATATGGATTGATCATAAACAAGTGGAAAGAAATTACTAAGGAAAATATTTTACATAAAAGATCATCCAAAATTTCTTTTTATCCATAATAATGATATAAATTACATCTCAAATGATAAAATTTTTATAATTTCATCAGATTTTAAAAAATGAAGCATATAACATAGTCCATGTAATGTTGAAAAGAATGTCACATAATCATAATAGTTTGTCTTATTATACTATAAAACAGAGATACCCACTAACTTATTCACTCATAAAATTATAATATGATATAAATTCCATAACATTTACCCTTTTTGAACATAGCAACATCCAAACCATATTATATAAATTTTTATTTCATGACATAAAATCCATTACCCAATGTCTTTTGGAGAGATATAGATCCCACCTATCTAATAACCAATATTCTTATATTCCATAAAAAATAATCATAAAATTATAAAATAACCCATAGAAGTAAAATGGGATTCATGACATTTACAAATCACAATAAAAATAACCCATGCGATTAATCAAGGTTTCACAGATCATCCTCATCAAATCGTGATTTAAATTTCATGACACTGAAAACACGATCCCACAAAATAATTACATTGTGAATGGATAATATAGGATGAAACATTAATAATTACTCCCATGGTTGTATTAATTTCTATGATAATTAAAAAAATAACAAAATCATATTTTTGAAAACATTGTGTATTTATCCTTATAAAAGTCATAGTTATGAGTCTCAATTTAGAAAGTCTTCTTCACATTAATGAAAAATGAAAGTTTTTCCATTCAGAGAAATTTAATTGATTAAAAAAATCTTCTCACCTATAAGTATTAAAATTTAAAATCATTTTAAAAGTACAATCATTGAAATATGTTATTCAATTATCAACTTCTATTACTCAAAGAAAGAGTTTGAGTGAACAAGTCCCATTCAATTATCATTAATTCCCATGTAAGTGTGTCAATTTGTAATATGATAAAGATAAACATCTTAATATAATTTATTGTCTCATTATTCATATATATTTATACTTTTATTTTTCATTAGAAACAATTATATTCATGTATATGATTTTTTATTCTCTTTTCAACATCAATTGTTAACAATCTTAATAATTTTTTATCTAGGTTCTTACAAGTGGTTTCAATATTCTTTTTTCTCAAAAAATATCATCAATTAATAAATAATAAACATAGAGGAATTTATGTTTTTTAATATAATATAATTTTATAATACCATTGTATTAGTGTTTTAGATTGGTTTCTTAAAAATGAAAATATTAATAAACTATTTTGGGTTATTTATGGATATTGATGGAATACCTTGTATTGATCATTATGCTTTTTGTTATCCAAAAATAACTATATTAAAGATATATATTATTTATATATATTACATATACCCATAAAATATATACTAAAACCATCCATATTTTTATTTTAATGAAAATGAAACACATATATTCATGGAGGCGATAGTCTACACAACACATGATTAACTTTTATGTTATTGAACACATTATAGGGTTAAATATAGAGAGAAATTATTCATTTAAGAATAAAAAATGGATAATATAAATTATATTTATTAATCAATACTATCATTTATACTATCCATGAATGGTGGTGATGAAAAAATAAATTTATATCTTGGTAGAGGCGGTAATCTTCACACAACCACTGACTATGATTTTGTATTTTCATAGTAGATGTAATAGATTAAATAATTGTTGTAAAAATATTAAAATAGAATAATAGAACAATAATTATGATTATTCTATTGTTATGTAGTGTTTATGTTTGTTTTTGAATGTAAATAATAATAATTAATGGTTATGAATTATTTTATACCTATATTGAAAACTTGGAATTCCTCTTGACAAAGGCCTTATATTGTATGTACCTTCGATAATATGTGGTTAAAGGGAGAATTATAATGTTTATATGATTAAAGGAGAATAAATTTCAGTACTAGATAAATTAAATTTTAAAATATGAGTGGAGTATTGAGAGGATGGAAGTGGACCGACTTTTAAAAGTAGGGAAGACAACCATTTTCATAGAATAGAATTTTAAGTGGATTGAATGAAATGTCAGGAATGTAAAGTGAGTTGGGTGGGGGAAGGATTGTAATACATGTAGTTAATGATTTCAAATGAAATATATTTCTATATTTTCTTAAGTTCATCTCAAATTTGGAAACATCCATCCACCTTAAATTTCTCATTACAAAACTTTTTACTCTTTTTTGTATATAAATCATGATAATTATTTTTTATCAGAAATTATAATTAGACAATTATTAGAAAATTTTTACATAACGATTTTGAAATTGGGTCACATTTAATATATTTAACATCATAACTATTTACAATATTATATGATTAAACACAAAGAATAGATAAAAATTGGTTTAAAATAATAATAATGTATTTAAACTATAGAGTTATGTATTCGATAAATTTTCTAACATGACTAATTTTCATGATAATAATTAATTTATTATAAAACAAATAAAATATATATTTCATTAAAAGTAATCACAAAAAACATTTACTGTGATAATAATTAATTAAATGAAAAAATAAAAATATATATTCAATTAATACTAAATCATTACTTAAGTATTCGAATATTATAAATTGAAATTATAATTTTATACTAATATTATATAGTTAATAATTAAACAATTAAAAATAATATCTGATCAATTTATGTATTTTATAACATTTTGGCCTCATATATATACTTATAATCTGATAAGGGTCACTAATTTTGAAGGAATTTTATTTTCTATCTGTTCACTTAAAATTCAATTATTTTACATAAATTCAAAAAATACTTCTTATCATTGTATTACAAGGATTAATCCAAAAACGATATTCGGTTTTGGAAATTAAATTATTTAAATTGATAAAATTAATTATTATTTGAGCACACATATAATATATTTAAACACTCTATATTTCAAGGTATAAAATGAACATTGTTCCATTATAGCATTTTATTTGGTTTTTATAAAGTGGATACTTTTACTGACACCATATAATTTAATGTATATACTGGTAGTATGGTAATTCATTTTGGTTTAGAGTTTTCTTCCAAAATATCTACTATCACGGTACTTAATTAAGAAAATGTAATTGATGAAATCCTCATTTATTAAATCCATTTATTTGGTTTGAGTTATAAATTGGTTTATTTGTATGTATTTAGACATAATATTTTGGAAGAATATATAGGGATTTTGGGTAGTTAAGATGTTCCCCAAATGAGTAATCATAGATAAAATATATAGGTTCATCGTGAATTCCCCTAGGTTTAAAGTGATGTTGAATTAGTATAACCATATTTTGTTGGGTTGATACAGTGGGAGATATTATCCTTTAGTGGTAGTAGTTTCTATTCGAAAAATATTGGTTAGTGATTAAATGATTTTTTGTCGATTATTATGATGTTTGATAAGGTCTGATTTTTAATTCATGTTTTTAGATGTTGTTTAATAATATTGATTAAATGTGATGATGATTATTATTGTAAATAGTCCTTGACGTGATTCTATGGATATGGTGTTCTATGATTTTTGCATATTATTAGGGGACCTTGACTGTATCTTCAAGGATCTTTTATTTACCCTTATTATTAATTTTTTGGTACCTTGATCTAATTCCCTAGATTCATTATCCATTAAATATTTATATTGACTGGGGATACATGTGTGATTCTGTGGATCTTGTTTTTCTGTTGGGATTTAGTTGGTGGACTATGGACGTAATTCCATAGATCAAGTGTCCCTATGATTTATGTAAATATTAGGGGACCCTGGTCTGATTCCACTAATCTCGAATTCCCATTGTGATTTTTTTGGGTACCATGGATGCCTTTTAATTGATATATTTTTCCAATTAAATATATAATTTTTGGGTGTATGATTTTATTCCATGGATCATGTATGCCTATTATCATATTGTTGTGGGACCGTGGATGTTTTTAAATGGATCTCATGTTCTATTTATTATAATATAAGGGGATTTAAGAATTTTCCAGTCATATAGTATTCCCATATAATTGATACCTAATTATAGTAATTTGGATAAATTTTCTAGCATTATAAGAACCAGGAAAAGTCAATCACATTTGTCATGATTGACATTAAGGATTGATGATTTTATTCATTTTATATATATAGTTATGTATTATTTAATCATCAAAGAATAAAAAAAGATTCAATCATAACATATAAAGTTTATTTATATTACCACATTGGTGGTTCCCAACTATGTTATGAAGTCACACCATTCTCAGTTGGTCATTTCACATGGGTATCCAGGAAGCCTTTAGTGTTCATAAGTTCATGTTGGACAAAGGGCCAAATTACCTGAAATGATTAAGATAGCTCGAAATTGATTGGATACAAGGATGAGTTGAGGCATGGGGATGTAGTAGGGACTTGGTGTATTTTTCTTCCTTCCCTCATTTGGTAAATGTTTCCTGTCTGGAGAGCAGACATTGTTTATAACTTTTTGATTATGGTACTTATTTATTTTTTTATCAAAACTAATTATTTATTTAATATAAATATTATATTTTTACCATTTTTAGGTTTTTTAGATTATGTTCCACATATATTTAAACTCTTTGATAAGCGTATAGTCACCCCAACGTAACACATTACACCCTATTTGTTATTCAAAACCTTATGGCATGCAAGGAGGAATGAATGAGGTCACAAAGAGATTTGTTCCAGTTAATGATCCTAGTGAGTTGTGGTAGTGGAATTTAATTTTTTGTCTCTCTAAACATTAATGGTTAGAGGGTTTTTTTTATAAAAGTAGAAACTAATAATTTTTTGAATACATCACCACATTTGGATTAACAATCATATGTATTTACTTTTTCAATTTTCTATCTACAATATGAGGTGTTTTTGTTACAATACAAGATATGGATATGGGAGATTATTTTATTTCCAATAATATCCTTCACTAAGTTTCCATGAATACAGTGACATGTAACCCTAGATAGATAGTTCCTTCATTATTATATTGAGGAATCGTTGCACTATGGGGGTTATGTCACATTTTGGATTAGCTTATATTTCAACATGTAATTCTAGAGTTCTGTTATTTTTTATAGTTATAGTTATCTCATCATGCTCTACATGGGAATAAAATTAAAATATATTTTACCATAATTAATGAGCAGAAGAATAAGATATTTCTACCAAAATATCAGGATTATCCCAAATATGGCCTGATCAAAATGTGATGATTATTGGTCCTAAAAAATCCTTAAAAATTCACCACCTTAATAAATTTATATTTCCATTTCCATTAATATTTTTTAATTTAAATTTCATAATCCTTAGGTGGCCAAGGGTGTGTCATTGGAGAACTTAGGTTTGGATCATGGAATCATTAGATCCACCACCTCATGATCCAAGATGATATCTATATTCTACTAATTATTTTTAAAATTTCATTCTATGTTTTAGAGGAATTTACAATATTATTATTCATGTTAAGAGTTGTTATACTAGAGATATTGTAGTATATGTTTGGGAATATGCATCTAGATTTATCCTTGATCATTGGGCGGTGTTTTATTTTAGTTCACTCTAATTTTTATATAATGTCCATGACGGTTCAATTTTGGTAGAGGATTCAAGAGGTCCCTTTAAATATTTTTTATTAAATTGTGGAGGTTGAATGGTTTTTATCTCATGATTAAAAATTCTAAAATAATAATGATCATATACTTCAAATTGTCTAATTTAACAGAAATTGTTATTAACTAGTGGTTATCTATTTCTATGATATTTATTATGTTTGATTGCTAGATTGATGCCATTACCAGTAGTTTTGATTTTATATTCTGATTTTTGTGGAATGTGGTTATTTTTTATATTTTGATCACCTATCATAAAAGGATAAACACATAAGAAAGGTAATGAAATTTTTTTTTAATATAGAAATAAGTTGATGGAAACTATAATGGGAACAATACTTCATAAGAAATAAATTGTTACTAAGAGTTTTCTTCTAGTAAATTTCTAATTGTTTGATTGTTTCTTATTGTTTATTGTAGTGATATGGTTTCTTATATGGATTTCTATAGTAATGATTGGATTTATAAATGGCATTTTCACCTTAATAATTAAATAAGTCTTATAAGTATGGAAATATATTTTTTGGAATATAGAATATTTGGTAATATATGTTGATGGATATGTGGTGGTATTTGTAGTTATGAAGAAAATAAATCATAATGGTGGATTTTTTATTATCATGTGATGGAGTTTATATGTTGAATTTCATTCATTATAGGGATAATATTGTATTTTCCTTACACTATGGAAGAAGTTTGTTAATAAGAAATGTGATGATGTGTGATTAATTACATGGAAGTGGATATTGATTATGTATACTGATTAAAATTAGAGGGTAATTGATGGGAGTATTCATGATTTTGGAATAAAATAACATTTATATTTAGTAAGGTTAAATTAATAACATAATGAACACAATGTGGTTGGTAAATTGTAAATATTTTAAATATTTAACCATGTGACCAAATAAGAAGTAAATGTTCTTATGTTTTAATTTTAGTGTTTTTTACAACAGTCTCATATAGTCACAATGGAAGAATTTATTCGGTTCAGTCAATAGTAATATAGAAATTTTTCATGAATATATATTTGTTATTGTTAGTGGGAAGCCATTGAATTGGGTTGTGTGTGGATATAAAATATAATATTTCTTCCTTATGATTTCATATACACCCCAAACAAGTTATATTGTTTACAATGTGAAAAAATTATGATTTTAATGCTTTACCCAACTAAATTTGGTATGTTAATGAATGGTTGACTACCCCCTCTTCCTCACTAACCCTTAATATGTGGCATTGGTTGCGGTGGATAAATTTATGTCAATTGATTCAATATTTTTGAGAATAGATTTATCGTATGCATCATACCATGAAATTATAATATATGGACGAGGGTTCATGGATGTGTGGTTGAGGTATTAAGGCTAATTTACTTTAATATCATCATACTGTAATGTTATGTTGATTTGAGGTTGTTAGACGATGATATATAGAGGGGTTGTTCATTGTTGGAGGAGGAAATTTGGGTGATATAAATTATACTCAAGATAACCTATGGTAATGAATTTTCAAGAGGAAATAGTATTGTTTGTTACAAACTAGTACCAGCCATAATGGTTGGCCCTATTGGTGTTCGAGAATGCAGGGTTGTGGTACATCTCAAATCGGATGTGAAATGATATTTACATATATACAAGGAATATGGATTTGTATAGAGGGGATATAATCATAGGATTTTTTTATTGGTACCTAGGATTGAAAATGTTGTGTGGAAGTAGATATAAGTCACATTTATTAAATATTCATTCATTATTACACTATTATATTTGGAGGTGATATTCGATGAGTATGCCTTGGTGTGGTTATGTAATAATTGTCTTGATGAAATCACATATTTATTTTTTCTATTTACTTACCAAGGAATTGGTATGATTATTCCAAAATAATGAATATAGGTCTTCAAGTGGATGATATTGAGTATGACTATTAGATTATCCCTATAAACAAATCTGTCTTCCATGTTTGTATGGGTGACTAGTGATAATTCTTTATATTATTTACTTCATGCTTGGGTTTGTGCGTGGGTTGTTACCATAATCCATTATTTAAGGGATATTATTATGAATACTATGTTTTATATATGAAATTCATGTTTCAATAAATATCAAGGTTCACCTTATAAAATATATATTATTGATGGGATAAATTTATGTATGTTTCTAAAACAATGTTGGTAATGAATCCCATTTTCATGTTGTATACCCTCGATGGTTGGAAAAAACCTGTGGGTTATTGGTGGTGGGATTAAAAGGGTCACTCTTGTCTTTAATATTGTCCCATAGGGATCCTGGTGGGGTTAGTCAATGATAGAGAGGTATATGTTCTATGGATGAGTGTTAGGAGACAGAATGTATTTAAAAAAATTAAAGATTTCTTGGGAATTTTTGATAAATAGTGTTCATTGAACATAGTGTTCATTGAACATAGTGTGTGATATGTTATAGTAAAATAATTAAGACATAGGGTATTATGGCCCCTTGTGATCTGATTTAAGGAACATAATATTACTGAAAAATGTTGGGATGGTAAAACCTATTTTTGTGTGGAGACATAGGGAATCTACATGAATCATTCTTGTTTTGGATTATAATGGAAATGAAGAATTTTTGATGTATGAATTTAAATGAATCTAATTAATCAATTTATATTGAGTTCTATATTCCCTGATTAGGTATTTAGGTTAAATTAGTATAATATGTTGAGGTTTTGGGATATAGTGATGATTATTTGGATACTCATTGATATATTTTGGTATTGCGACTGTGGTTTTACCCTATTTCAAGGGTTGATCCTTTTCTTCATTGATTAAGTGAATATTACTATTCACATGATAATGTGTTTTTGGTTTTAGATTTTTGAGTTATTTAAATAGATATAAATTCTTGTAAACCAAAAATTCTAGAAAGATATAACATCCACCTACAAAAAATTGTTATTGGATGCTTTGATTTTGTTAAAACAAACATCATGATTTAGGTATATTAATTGAATTTATAATTTCATTTTTTTAAATTGATACATTTTTAAAAATTACTTTCATTTTTAAGAACTATATGACCTAGATAAAATTAATTTATTGAGGCTCTGGTTTTACACCCCATTCTATGAATGAAAATAAATTCTACAGTTCGAAGTAATAAATATAACACTAGTTAGAAAAATAATATAATTGAAAACCTTGTTTCAAACTAAATGTATATGTTGAAATAATTTACCCTTTTCTATAATGATATATATTATTATTTTTTGTAATTAATCCTTAATAAGTTAGGTTAATCATATTGTTTATTATGCATTAAATTTCATATACATTTTACTTAGCTTAATAGGATGCATGAAATTCTATTAATGTAGTTATAGTTGAAATGTTAATATTATATTAATAATGATAATATATATAGTCTAATTTATTTTGTATCAAAATATATTTTATTTGAAATGAGATGTTTCTGTTTTTTTAATTTATACATGGTGATTCTGAGAAATTTTTACATGATTTATAATAATTTTTATAGTGATATCTAATAATGTGTAGATGAATGTTTTAAACCATGGTATGATTGGATGGTGTTATATTTTCTTGTATAAATCAAACAATTATCTTAATGTAAATTATTTTTTATTTTATTTGAAATAAATTGAATTTAGTTATAATTTGAGAGTGTATTACAATGGTTTTTATAGATATTATCATAACTAATGTATTTTTTTATTTAAATTATTTTGAATAAAAATTATAAGTTTTAAGGTTCAATACATGATTAAATTTTAGTGATTTGAATATCTGGGTTGAATATATATTTTATACCATTATAAAACTAATGTTATGTTTTATGATCCAATCAAGATTTCATTATGTGACTAAATTTAAAACAAAGATAATTTCTTATTACCTAATGGGTATTTTGGGTGACTTTTATTTAATTATAATTATTTTTCTCAAAATTTTGTATATATGATTAGATAGGAGAATGGCGATTTTTTATTTCAAAATTGGCTATGTGGTAAAAATATTAATGTCGAATTTTTATGATGGATTAAAATTTGAAGCCTATTTAGAAAAAGGACGTGATATTTTTAATGGATAAATTATTTTGGAAATTGGGGGAGTGTAATAGTAGTTGTGATACTATAGCTCATGTGTTATCTCTAATTTCTTATTGGGTTTTATTTTTTAGAACAAACCTTACATATTTTGATGTTTGTGGAGAATCTAGGTTGAAAATTTTCAAAGGGAATTTTCGATATTAAAGAGGAATATGAATCATTGGATAATTTTCTATCCATATATTAATTGAATAAAGTTTTAGAGTTAATTATTGTGGTGACATTAACTAATGTAGAGAAATTATTAGAAGTGGTTGCAGCTACCTTTGATTTGACAATGAATCAAGTTAAATATTCAATTACCGAAGTAGTGAGTTCATTATTAGGGGTGGCTCGTGTGTGGTGAAAGTCCAATCATCATTTTTTGAAAGAGGTTTCTTGGGAATAATTCCATAACTTGGTTAAAAAGGTGTTGATTATTGGGTTTTATATAAATTAATTTTAAAGGATATCTAGAAGCTCCAAAAAGGAGAATCTAGTGTGTGTGATCTCAGTATTCTCTTTTAGAAACTGGTTTCCCAGGTCATGTACATCTATTCTAATCAATACATTAGATACCAACATTTTGTGCCTTTTATAAGGTTGAGGATTTGATAGAGGGAAGCAATATATTGATTAAATTACTCTATGTATGCGAGTGTATATAATATCAAGAAGAGATTATTCAAGACTATTGTGAATGGTGAATATAGACACATTAGTTACAGAGCTTGTTGAATGATAAGAAATGATGTGAGGAGATCTCCTTAGCATTAAGAAAGGATTTGAGCCTAATTTTAGGGTATCTCAACGAATGATATTTTGGGTAAGCTGACATATTTTTGTTTTTGGAGGTGGGGCACTAATGGTTTATATTTCCATTGATTTATAGAGTTTTTGGGATTAGGTAAGGTGATTTATTAAATGATATGATAGTTGGATCTTTATGGGAATCCCATCTAGAAGAAGTGGAATTAGTTTAATTGTATATGAGTTATTGTTTTTTGAGAAAGTGATTTTATGACATTCTTGATCAATTTGATCATTTCAAATGATCATTGAAATTTCATTTTAATGTAATTTCACTACTGTTAAATCACTATATTTTCCTTCATTTTGTTTTGAAAAGCCAGAAACTCAATTTATTTTGTGAATATTTTTTATTAAAAATACTAAATGATTTCATAAGTACATAAATAAGAAGTTTTATATTTAAATTAAATGTGTGAATTTTTTGAAAATAAAAATTCAGGATTTCAGGAATGAATTTAATTATAAACATAATTTCATAATTTTTTTCACTAATATGAAATCTAATTTTAGTTAGTAATATATATTTATAATATTGGGAAGGAATGGGAGATGATTTCATTTCACTTTCTTTATTCTGTTTAGTATCATTAGATTTTGGATTCATTATTGAGAAGAATCTCATGTGTTTGTTGGTTAATAGTTATTCCAAATATATTATAAGGATGGATCATTTTTGTAATTCTTTAATTGACTGTGATTAGTGTGTAATAGTATTTTTTCATTGGATATATTTATTTATTGGAATTAGAAAATGGTTCATTGAGTGATCTAGTCCTTTTTAGTTTAGGAAGTGGTTTTTATGGACACGTACCTCACTCAGTGATTATGATTTATAAGGTTTAATTCCTTGGATTTTTTTGATATAAATAATAAAATTTGAGTTTTTATGTATGGTTTTCTAATTAATCAAGCCTATTTAATGATTTAATTATGGTTGTACCTATATTTATGAGGTATCCAATATGGGTGTCTAGATTTGGTGGTCGTTTCAGAACTTTTGAGAATACCTTTTATTTTTAGGGGCTAGAATAATTTTTTGTGTATATAATTTAATTATTAAAACCATTCTAACTTGTTATATTTATTTTCTTGGAGTTTGATGTGTCAGGAGTTGATTAGGAGAATAGAGTTGTAATTGGGGTAGATCATTCTGTTTGATGGAGTTTTTAATAATTTTTCCTTAGAATCCAAATAATTATAGATTTTATAGAATATTAGAGTGTATTGAGGTATGGTGTTTTACACTACGTTTTTTTTAGGTTGTTACATGGTACATGTGTCGTGAAATAAGTTTTATACTATAAGGGTTATGAGTTATAATTATTCAATGAGAATGTTTCTTTAAAATTTTGGGGATGTGTATAGGGGAATAATGGGTTTAAAGTGGTCTTTTATAAAGGATAAGACACATAATTTCATGAAGAAATTCATATATATAGTTTAAAACCCAACATATTACATTTTACTTTTTTTCTAGATGTAGTGTGAGGGGTTTGTCTCATATCATGGGAAATGGTTTGGGATATTTATTGTGGTTGAAATATTCTTCCCAAAATATCCATGAATTTAGTGAGATTGATCATTAGATAGAATGTTTTTATGGTCCTTCCATTGTACGGGTCATTTATCCATGGTGCATATGTATCATTGTGGTTTGGTTCAAAAACTAATATAGAAATCAAGGATTCGGGCACCATGGAATGGTTATAGTTATCATGAAATGACC
This sequence comes from Viscum album, assembly GCA_963277665.1. Taxonomy (NCBI): domain Eukaryota; kingdom Viridiplantae; phylum Streptophyta; class Magnoliopsida; order Santalales; family Viscaceae; genus Viscum; species Viscum album. The sequence goes on along the minus strand of OY728151.1, from coordinate 492,824,695 downwards.
ATTATCAACCAAATCAATATTAGAAACTTATAATCCTGCGTAATTGGTGCAGATATAGGAGGAAATTAAATTGAACTCATGATTTTTCATGAGATACCACCATCATGATATGACCAATATTTTCACATTGCTACACCATAAATTTCTATCACTAGTTTAAATTTGTTATCACTTCCAAAGTATCCACATTTGAATTATTTTCCTCAATCCTTAGTTTATTGAGATTATTTCCTTGGAGACTAATGAGTTCCGTTTTATGAAGGATGGATCTTGGATTAATTGGGTAAAAATTTTTGTGATCCAATTTTTATTCAATTTTCTTGTTCTTCATTTTAATTCTATCCATAAATCATGGGGGGTTTTGGTAATGGTGATAATTTATTTTGGTGTATTTATGAAATGAATTCAGTGCGGAATGGTTACATGTAGTCCTTTTGGTTGATCTATAATCATTCTATAGGGGTATATTTGAGTTTCATCATCATTTTATAAATAAATCATGAATCTTCAATAGAGGTAGGGGTTTCAACACATCTCCTTCCTTTTTTGGAAATATTAAGGTGGTTTCATACTCTTAATTTCTCTAGTTGAATGGTAACACTAATCCAAATGAAGATACTGAATTTTACCAAGTAAAATTGATGGTAAATAATTTTTATACTATGGTTATATGTTACTGTTATATTTTGTATGTTTTATGGATATATTGATGTCATTACTAAGAGTTAACTTATTGATGTGTAATGATTATTAACTATTATTTTTATAATGTTTTTTTCCACAATTTATAAAAGGATAAAAAATTTAAAAAGGTAATGAATGTGTTGTTTGAAAATAAATAAATATGGTTGTGGTAAAATTTTTAACCATAAAACGTCATATGAAAATAATGAATTAAAACAGATTTTCTAATGTGATTGTCTTATAGTTTTATTTGTTTATTTACCTATTATAGTTAATATAGTTGGTTTATGTGTGTTGTTGTTATAATAATAGGAACTTCAATTGATGGAATTTTCACTTTCATAATTGGATAAGTGAAGTAAAAATATTATTAATTTTTTTTTCTGGGAATAGATTATATTTATTAGTGAATATTAACATGAAGAAGGTTTTAAATCTTCTTTGTTGAAAATGAGTCAATGTGGTGGATATTGGAGTATGTTTTTATGGGATTTTTGTGTTCTATGGTTGTTAATTATGTGGATTATGTGGGGTGGAATAGGGGTTAAAATAATGAATATGATATTGGGAAAGAAGTTACTATGAAATGTCTATTGATGATCAATAATTTTTAAAATGAATTGGTAATGTATGAAAGATTTCATGGTCAAATTATAATTGATGATTTATATTTTTTATGAGTAAATGATCATTATAATTGATATAATATTGTTGTTAAGTTCTAAAAAATGAAAATTTTAATGATGTGAATGAATAAGAAGTAAATAATGTGTTTTTGTATAATTTTAAGTATTTGTTTGGCACTGGATTATATAGTAGTGCCATCATCATATGTTTGGTTTAGTTAGCTATAATAATGAAATATATTGTGTATATTTTTTAATAATGATTAAGGTTTAACCCCTAGTATTTTTGTTTGATTGTTTAAAGAATGTATAATATTTTCATCAGGATTTTTTGTGCACCCTATCTAGATTTATTGTTTCCATAACTCAAATATATTAGTTTCCCATATTTTCCCCAATATCTAGGTTGGTAAGGAAGTTAATGAATAAATTATCAACATTAGCCACTCTAAATTTATACTTGGTTTGTTTAATGATGGATCAAATATATTGTAACACCTCATTATGATTTTCAAGTAGTCCCTTGATTATGATTTGTTTATCATCCTTGTTTGTGTGCGCTTGTGGGATACTTAAGGATGGAGGGAATTTTCTATGTAAAATGACCAAATTTTTATGGATTTATGTCTTTTTTTTTTGAATTAATGGATTCTTGGAAAAAATATTTCAAATACTTCTTGGGGTTCTTCCCATGTCTGAACAGTGGTCAGATCGTGTTATTTTGGTTTTTTATGCCTAAACCTGTAGTTTATGTAGTCTATGGGGAGATTACATTCCATATAAATAATTACACAATGGTTAATATCATCAAAGAATATTTAATAAAATATGCACTTGGTATTATGGTTTTGAATGTTGTGAAACATTTTCACATCATTTACTATCAAAAAATTTATTTTCAATAAAAAAGATATGGGTTTCTTGGTGTACATGAGCTTTAACGATTCCAAGATATGTAATGGGATTACACACAATGTAATCATCAGGAGTTGATATTTTAGGGTGCTTTAGTGCTCATTTATTATTCATTCATTCACATCTCTTATCCATCTAGAACTAGAATCTGTTAAAGGAAAGTTTAGAGACCTCCAACCCTTTCAGATCATTTTCATTAGTGGTTGATCATTATTTCAGTTTTCATGCATTTCATTAGGTTAGTGTTCCTTGAAGTTATTCTTTTTCTTTTGTTGCATAATACAGTTTATGTATTTTTTTAATCAGATAGTATTTTTTATCTATTCATTTCTTTTTCATGGTGTGCCTTATCATTTGAATTTCATTCCCATGGTTTCCATTAACTATTGTTGAATGCATCTATGTTTATACTGGTTTGTGGTAGGTGTTTTAATAAAATGGGTTATTTCAATGAATAGATTTATGTTCTATATAGTTTCCTTTCGTTCCTTAATTTATTTGAGGTGATATTTTTTAATAATAAGTATTCACATGAAATGAAAAAAAATTTAAAGGGGGTTTTCTTTTCTAGTGTATTTTCTTGATTTATAAATGCATTTTCCAACACTAATGCTGATTGGATTGGATTTGAAAATGTATTGTGAAATATTGAGCATGGTTTTGAAAATTTATTTTTATAATTGTCACATTTGGAGCCTTGGGTTAATTAGAATAGAGGCACTAGTAGACTTTGTTTATATGGAACCACTAAGAGGTAACCTTTTGGATAAATATGGATTATGGTGGGACTCGAAATTTGATGGATACAATGTTATGCTTATTTAGGCTCTCGAGTGTCTAGTAAGTATTTTCCCTTATCCTAAGGACCAATATGAGGTTCATTATCATTTTTATAAATTTCTCACATGGCTTTTCTTATCATGGACTGTTTCCTATAGGTTTTATATGATGTTGTATCATATAACATCACATTATTGGTTATTTCAATGATTTTTTTACTTCTTACTTATTAGTTTATAAATATATTTTTTCTTTATATCACTTATAATTTTTATATTTGTAGTTTGACAATATAAATGGATTTTATTAAAAAATGGATAATTATTTATAAATGATTTATAATTATTAAAATTCTTTGTAAATATATTTTATTAATGTTGAACCATTATATTATTTTTATTAAACCTTCTATAGATTTTTGGTGGAATCCTTGTGAGTTTTCATCACACATCATACTTATTCCCTTTAGGGGTTATAGATTTTCTATTTTAGAATATAGGTAAAGGGAAATAAATCCTATAGAATATCATATTCTTCTTTAGTTCGAGTTGGTTACTAGGTGAATATTTTTCAGATGGAGACATATTGGTCTTAATTTATTCATAAATTTAGGTTTAACAAGTTTGTATTGGATTATATTGATTAGGTTGTACCTTTTTTCTACATGTACTCTTGTGGTATTTCTTGTTTCTATATACACATGAATTTTTATATTTTCTTCATTCAACTAACTATGTGATGTCTGCAACAAGTGTATGGATTTATTGAACTAGTTTTTTCTGTTTGAAATTTATATTAGAGGGAAGGGTCAGCCTAATGTGTGTTAACACTACATGATTTTGGTTTTATGTCCTCGGTAAAAAGAATTTATGAATATCAATTTTTGGATAGTACATGCATAAAAGGGGCCTAGTTGGCTCACTTATGTTTCCAAACATGATATTCTATTGTAGGTTAGGGACCTTTATCAGGTTTGAGACATGGTGTATGAGGTCATTTTAATGAACTATAGTATAGTTTTATTTATACTGATCTATTCCTTTTTGGTAATGTCTTCTATAATTATAATTCTTAAATTTAATTAAATTATTTCTGTTTTAATGAATTTTTCTTATTTCTTTAAGTGGTCATAATATTTTTAGATTTTTTTTATGATTTGAATTGTAATTTTCTTATATTTATTTGAAAATTTATCTAAGAAGAGATATTAAAAATCAAAAAGAGAAAAATTCAAGATAGGTTGTGTAGTTGAATCCCCCTATTGATCGTTCCTTGTAGAAACCTTTATCCACACTATTCAGACTCTGGGCGAAGTGGTTTATGGGATCCTTGGGTGTGCATTGGATCATGTATCATAGTTTACTAAGAATCATCCACTCATATTCTTTTGAGATGATTTACTGAAACTTCTATGGAGTGGCTTTAGTGGATTCAGAGGATCTTCAATTTCTTTAAGAATTCTTGAAACTTGAAGGTGGGTTTTCCCATATATGTATTTTAGGGACTAATAATGAGATTGTGTGACTCTATTGTTCATGACAAGATTATTGGGAACCTTACCTAGTCTTATTTAATGATAATATTTAATTAAACATTTTATCTTGAGATGTTACATGTGATAAATACTTGGGTGTTTATGAACTTGGAGTTAGGGGAGAAAACTGTTTTGGTGTATTCTACATGTTTTGTTGAGTTGGTGTATCTAGAACCTGAGGATTTCACTATTGAGTACCTTAAGATTTATTGGTTTGAGTTGGGATGAAGGTATAATACCTAGTTGTTTCATGAACCTTCCGGCCTCTACGAATGTAGTTGAGAAAGTGTCTTTCGTTGAGGGAGTCATAGCTGGGAAGACCAGTTCTGGTGGAGATTTAGGTGGTTTATTTGTTAAAAAAGGTGTATGTTTTGGAATTAAGATGAAGCTCATGAGTTTTCAGCTTTCTTAAAGACCTATTTTATGGACATTACTGGGTAGAAGTAAGTTGTTTTCTATCAGTGTGGGAGATCTAGTCATACTAGGACTCATAGTATGGAGGCTCTTTTGAATTTTAATCATTGTGGATTATTAGGTCATCTGATGTGTTTTTGTGGAAATATTTCCTAGGGCAGTATAAAATGATCAACTCTCACCAAGGGTTCACATGTTCATACAGATGCTTCAATGATTAGTGGGTCTAATCTCCATCCATGGGGGATGTTCATGGGATAATACCAGACATCGTTATGTGACTGAGCCTGTGTATGAGGAAATTGAAGTATGTTCAACTATTGTTATAAGTAAAATGCTTATTTTATTTTCTATGGTGCTATATTATTTTTTTGGTATAGGTGATACCAATTATTTTATATCAGAAATTTCTATTAATATATTGGACTTGAATTCAAAACTTATGTTGTACTATTTGGATCATTTCACACCTTTGAGAAATTTGTTTGGAAAAGTAGTTAACAATCATGTGTGTCGTGTGATGATAATTGACAGTGATGTATGATTGGACATATTGGTTCTTGATCTTGACAGCATCGGCATGATTATTGGCATGAATTAGATGATTAATGTTAAGATCAAATAATCAATTGTCATCATTAGGTACAATTCTTATGTATCGATGGGGTTACTCATGACTTTCATGGTGAGTGAGAATCTAGATCGGGAAGGTAATGGTATGTCGTTCATTATGATAGGGTAATTTTATGATCGCTATTAGATATGATTCTTGATAAACTAGACCTTTGTTTGGGTGGTTGAAATATTGTAGTGTTGAATGTGTGTGTTTTGGTCTTTTATAATTATTTTTTCTAGTTTACTGTCCTAAGTAGAAGTTGGGATTACTATTGACCTCATATTTAGTATGATTCCCATTTCAATGACATCATATCAAATGGAACCTACTGGTTTATTAGAACATATTTTCCATCTTGTGGACGTAGAGTCTAATGGATTGATTCATCCGAATGTGTCACCAAGGGGTTTTCCTATCCACTATTCTAAGAAGGTATATGGGGTCTCATACATGGTATTGACTATTAGAAGATAAATTGGGTGACCATAAAAAAATATACAATTCCTATGATTGATGGTCTTTTTGAAAAAAATATAGTGGAATTATGGTTATTAATCAATGACATGTGGTCAGGGTACCACTAGTAGAGGGTATGAGAATGGTGTATACCAAAGGAAAAATTTACGAGATGGTAGAGGTATTCATAGTTTCTAGTTATTTCATAATGTCTGATTAATACCCTGGCCATGATTATGGATTGATGAAACTGATATTTTATTGGTTCCAAGAATCTTTTGGGTTTTTATTAATTGTTTATATTTTGGATTACACTAATTTGGATAAAGATAACATGGACCACTTGGATATAATTTTTCAAACCTTGAACGAAAATCATCATTATAGTAAGCTCTCTAACTATGTATTCGAAATCTAGGAATTGATATTTCTATGTCATGTGATATTTAAGAGGTTTGTCTCAGTCGATCCTAAAAAATATATAGGTTCTTATGTCCTAGGGGTATCCTAGAAATTTATTTTATATCTAAATATTCTTGAATTTGGTTGGTTACTATAGATTTTTTCCAGATTACTCCATGCTAACATATTTTATGAATAATTTAACCAGTATGTGGGTTCTGATTGAATAGAATGAAAATTACCAAAGATATTTTGAGGGAATCAATATAAGGATAACTGAATCACCAATTTTGATTATTCTAGAAATTGGATTGGGTTATGATATTTTCTATGATGCTTCAGGTATCGGTTTGGGATGAATCTTGATGCAAGGGAAACATGTGGTGCCCTATAACTCACACCAGTTACACCCTCATGAGAAGAACTAACTTATAAATGTTCTCGAGTTTGAAATGGTGATTCAAACCCTCAAAATTTAGGACCACTCTCTCTTTTGAGGGTGTTTTATAGTGTATTCAGATCATAATTGATAGAAATAAATTTTAAATCAAAGGGATTATAAATGGAGACAAATATGATGGATAATGTTTATTCAATAATTTGATTTTTATATTTCATACACATTTGGGAAGATAATTGTGTTGGCTGATTCATTGGGAATAAATATACTATCACATGTCGTGAAGGAATCAGTTGATTAGTAGTATTAGTTGAGTTTTTTTATTGAGAAGATCTATGGAGTAGAATTTTATAGATGACATGTGTTCATAGATTTTTGGAAATAGGAATAATATTTTTATTATAGGGTTCAGATGACGAATGTGGTAAGAATTGAGTTCCAATTATTTAGTAGAATCCTTTATGGTGGGGAGACCTTGGGTGAGTGGTCTCAGTCTCATAGGGGCACTTGTGTTTCCATGGAAAGTTGGTTGTTTTGTTTTTCATGAGGGAAGAGTTTTTTGTAAATGAACACCGTCCTTGTGGGTTTTTCGACCCTAGGGTTTTGAAGATATAGCATGATTTGAGATGTTGTTATTGGATCAAGGGTATATGGTAGTCAATTTCATATTTTTATTTTTTTCCTAATTGTTCCAGAATTAATGTTGAACACTAGTGACCAGTAAGTTTGATATAGACTATTCCCATTATGGTATGGAAGTGTTATGAGAATTCCATGGACCAAGTCAATCGGTTTATATTGACTCAATGTGGGAAGGATGTTATTTGGGTGATCATTGATTGACTCATGAAATTAGACGCTTTCCTTCATATCAATCAGACAATGATCATGGAAGATCGTGGGGACTTGTATGTCTGAAAGATTTTCTGACTTCAATGGGTTCCCTCTATAGTTGTATCTATCATGGACCCAAGGACCACATCCAGGTTTTTGAATGTTTTACAGAAGATGATGGTTTCCCATATTGGAATGAGATGTTCTTATCATATTTATATGGATGGATAGACATACTCATCTTGTCACGAACCAGCCCGAGTCGACCCTGAACCGGTTACCCAGGCAAGCCCGCGAAATGTCCCGAGAGGCGTTCCCGATCTTCTCGGGATGGGGAAAAGAACCAAGTTCATCAATAGAGTTCACAAGGTAACGATATCTCCCATTTATAAACAATCAAACAAATAGTAGAAATAAATGGACAGACCAAAATACATTTATATATAAATTGAACTAAGAATTATTTGTACTAGAAACTGAATGTTGAACTAAACCAAAAACACAACTTACCAAACCCAATGACTAAATTAATCCATGTGACAACGCTGGTCACACTCCAATACAATGATCACATGTCACCCAAGGCTATCAAACTCGAGCTAAATCCTGCACAAGGGCTAAAAACTAGAAGAAGACTATAGGCTTGAGTATTAAAACTCAGTAGGTTAGACTGATATTATATTCCCAATGCACATCCATTAAAATAAAATAAATATCAATTTCAAGTTTTAAATAAAATATATAAGGGTATGTTTTCCAAATGATTTCCCATGTTATATAAAATAAATTACCAGACAAAAACTTGAATGTTTTATAAACAAAAATGCTAGCAAAATTTTTCAAAGAGGTGAAATTTCAAAATAAAAATAGTTTTTAAGAGGGCTGTTTTAAAGAATTTATACTTTTAAATAAATCACACACACTACTGAATTTACCAACCAAACACACCGTCTGCCAACAGTGAGTACAAAATATCCAATGAACACCAGTCATAGGAACACCCCTAGGCACTAGTTAGTTGTGTGCCCCTGGTACCTCGTATCTTGGTGAAAGTAACCATAATAAATATCTGCTCTCGTGCACATGAGCCACTTATAGGGAGCATACCAATAACCTAGTGTTACCACAACATAATCATCATTATAGTTTAGTTAGTGTTGTCATCGTCAAACTTGATATGTGAAACATGGGTCAATCCACACGAAATCACTAGCATAATAGTACACGTCCACCCACCTAGATACCCGAGATTCCCATTGGTTCTCAATAAAGTTACAAATATTATTAAATACACATTCCACAAAAAAATTCACTTCCCAAACCTTAAACACACAAACATCCCTCAAACATTCATCACATTTCTTTCACGAATCAATAAACCACTAAAAAATTTCATAAAACAAATTTCATGGAGTATCACGTGGCCTTACACATCAAATCCATTGTATGATTCTTTTAAGGTAAAAACCCATAAATAATAGAACAACCCATATTTGGAAGCTCAAAAAACAATTAATAAATCATTTTCATGGAAAATAAAATTTCCCAAAAAAATATAACATGAAATTCACATGGAAGACATTTTTACAAAAAAAATCAAAAGTTTCCATTAAGCCTCTCTCAAAACTGACATTCGACCAGAGTATGAATTTCACATTTATTAAGGAGGTGTATAAACACAATTTATAGAAGAAATCCAAATTCATAAATTCCTTAAAACACTCAGGTTACATATTCAATACCCAACCCTTTTCATAATGATGTCAAACGGTACATTTTTCGACAACTCGGGCCAAAACATGTTGTAAACCAAAACACATTTATTTCTAAAAAAATCCTAAATTATAAAGACATATAAGGACCCCAAAATAAGATTTATAATTATTTTAATTCATTTATAAATCCCAAAAATTAACATTTAAATCACACATCACAGATAAAATCCAACCGGGCAATTTACCGAAGACTTGACATGCCCTTTTTAAACAAAACAATTTATTTTAAGTACGTGAAAAGGAATAAAACACCAATTGAATGTGTTATTTTATTCAAGCTACATTAAAATGTCCAAAATACCATAAAAAATTATAAATCTCAAAAAATAGTTTCAAAAGATAACAAAACATTTAAACAAACACTTGTTGAGCACTTTCATGACAGAACAACACTACATTTCACAAAACAAGGATTAGACAACCACTTTTCACACCATGAAAATTATAAAAAGGCATAAAAAAAATAATAAAAATACATATCAGTTGAGGAAAATAATCAAATGATGAACCTTGAATGATAAATGAATGTTCAAGGGATATCCTATCTCAAATCCTTGGCGTAATGGAGATGCACACCCGAAATCACCTGTCGGAGGTTTATAAACCCTAAAACTATAAATACCAGACCAAAACGACTAGAAACCCCATCCAAAATCATTTTATAATATTACCTTAGGTCTATAATGACTATGGGGAAATATAAAATCAAGAAATAATGAATGGAGGAGGAAGAGGAAGGAGAAAGGAGAAGGAATATCATCCTTCCACCTAAAAAACTCTTCGTCTTCCATTAGATCGACAACCCTAGATAGAATGGAATGGATTGAAAAATCTTTTAGAGTCTCATAATGTCATGAAGAACCAGTGAAAGAAGAATTTTTTGAAAAAGATTACGAAATGAATGATTTATTGGTGATATAATTTACCTTCTCAATTCTGGACGATTTGAGGAAACCAGAGAAATTTCGAAGAAATATTCAATCCCAATGAGCTACAAATAGGTAAACTAAATAAAGGGGGAAAGGATAAGTATTTTGGCTTCAGGTGGGAGGTTGAGTAACAAAAAAATATATAAAAAATGGAAACCTAAATTCACCATGATAATAAATTCTTAAGGGGTCAAAAAGGATATGTGGGTTTGAATATATCAGCGGAGGAAGTGTATGAAGTGGAATGGGTAAAAAATGTTTAAAAAAAGGGGTTATAAAAGAAACCTATTTGGTTTTTAAAACTGGAAATGGGCTCACGGTTGGCCCCAATCCTGATTTAACCACTCTCTCTCTAAAAACCCCTAAACATGCAATGGGGAACCCAAATTAGGGTGATTAGAAATATATGGCAGTTCAAAACTCAAAATTAATCTCATCCAACACTCAAGAAAATGATTGGTACTTTCAATGGACCGGATAAAAACCAATACATGAAAATAAAAGATAAAAAAGAACTGGGTGTGAAAATTCTCCCCACCATTAAAGCGTTCCACCCCCGAAAATCAATAACACTTTCCAGTTGAAAGATCAACACCTAAGGATTACCTACCAACATGTTCCAGCCTCTCAATATAAGAAAATTTCATAAAAAATCAATGGATTTTAAGCCTCAATCTGAAACAAAAAACACACTTACTCACTACCACTACCTGAGAATCAATGGAAATATCATGCCACCAACTCCACAATAATGCAAAGGACCAGAGTGTTAGGACATCTCCCAATGAACCCAAAAATCACTCAAACCAATGAAAACGTAAGAAAACCAAAGACTCTAGGGGAATATATAATGGAGTCCCCACCATTAATAAAATGCGATCACTAGACATGTTTTAGGAGGAAAAGTCAACGAGGCTTATGGTGGGTCTCCCCACCATTTGAACCCAACCAGCAACGAAAAAACAAGAACTCAAAATTAACTAAAATTGGGCCTCACTTTCACAAGTCCAACAAAACACTCCCAAAACAACATACCAGTCCATGTAAAGAAGGTTATAACTTGAACATCTAAACCACCCACTCCCATACAGATGGTACATGAACTGGGCTAACACTTTCTGCACAGATCTAGACCCCCACCACTCAGGGAGGGGAGGGAAGGGGACCTAATAATTATTCCAATAAAACGACAAAAGGAACGATGGAAATACCCAACACACTACACCTATAAACAGGTAAGACCAAGAAGATACTAGATTTTCACTTGCGTTCCAGACATGTACATTGATCTAAACCCACATTAATGAAGGTATAACCATAGAAACATTGTGAGGGGTTATTCCACCACGCTTGTTGAGACAAAGTGATATTTGTTGTGATGATTAAGAAAAATAGAGACATTAAAACTAACATACCATAATAGTGGAGGGAGAATCCTGGTCATGCTCCCCACACATCTGGAGATTTCCTGGCTGCGTGAAAAGCTTCACACTAAGGCCTATGGCTAGAGCCCTGATTCATGAAGCATCTGCTGCACCACAGTCAGGGTTCGAATGATTACACCTCTAAAAAAACTCACATACTCAACAAAACTCCTTAATCTAATTAGGAACTCATAGATTCATATGAAAATTCTATCTCTCTCTGAATGAGGGGCATAATGGAAAAGGAATATGACAAAACACATCAACATCACCGAACACAACTGCTATGTCTCGAAGAATTATCACGACCTAGAAGAACTTTTAATCGATCCCAAACAACTCTCTATTCAAACAATCAGGTTGAGGCATCATCCAAAGTGGTGTATTTAACATTTTAAATGAATCCTTAGGTTGATAAACAAGAAATATTTCGACCAGAGAACTATCCATGGCCACACCACAACATCAAACACATCTATAGAAACCAAATAAGCATTACTCCAAAACCGAGCCACCAACAAGATCTCATCTCAAGATACAAAATGTGTTTGACTTTTAGATCACAAGTAATCTTACTGAATAAAAATATATTCTAAGACATAGAAAAAAACTAGCCACATAACCACTGGTTTATAAATAAAGGTTGTAATCTTCCAGCTCAAAACAATTTTGAAAAACAAAACTTACTTGTTGGATTTTAACATTCACCAATGATGTTTCATCAAGTCTCACACACATGAACATTTATGTGCCCCCCCAGGCACTCAACAACCATACCATATAGGCCATCCTTCCAGATATCAACAAAACCATGCATGTGAGAACCCATGAAAACACCAAAGTCTAAAACAAAACAACATCATTCCAAAAATCATGTACCGTCAAAAGGAACACCAACCACCAAGTCAAAAAACCTTTTAAAATAACATAAACCAACTACACATCATCTATTACCATTTAATTAAAAAAATTTCCCATTTAATTAAATAGAACATTCACAAACAACCATTCTATTACAATTTATACCTTTCCCATTTTAAAAAAAATCAGTAAGGTCTCTTTTCATAATCGGACAACCACAAGGGGCATAACCCTTTTCCATAAAAACACCAGCTGCTCAAAACTAAATTTACGAAACTTATTCATCATATTTAAACACTTTTCAACATCCGAAAACACCACATTTAAAATAATGTTTCATAATTTCTTTAAAATGATTCACACATTCAAAACATTTAATTTCAATAAACCACAAGTATAGATTATGGAAAATCCACCGAATTTCCAAAACCTATTCATCATATTCAAACACTTTTCCACAGCCCAAAACACCCCATTTAAAAAAAATTCAGAATTACTGTAAAATGTTTCACACTTTCAGAAAAATTTATTTCAACGAACCACAAGTTTAGATTAGGGAAAATCCAGTCATGTTAAATCATTTCCACTTCCTCCCCAAATGTTTTTAAAAAACAAAACCTTCCCAAAACCATTCTTATATTTAATTTTAGAAAACCTATTTTTCCAATTTCTATACTCCAAAACCTCATTTAAAACCAATTTACATAATTCCCACAAAATTATTTTCAAACCAAAAATTTATAATTCATGAAAGGTTAAATAAACCCACAAATGGGATCTAGTTTTGGTGGGTGACTTGACCATATGGTTGGCGGAAATATGTAAAACACAACACCAACATAGAGAGACATATTATGACCATGCCCTGGCTCCACAGGGATTTCTAGGACCTGCGATCTCATGGAATCCATTAGTCATATTCCCCATGTCATATTCCAAAACTAAAAAATCAACCAGAACAAAATAAAAAGATAAAACCTGACTTCCCATGGAAACCTGATGATTATTGCAAGAAAGAGTTCGCAAAGCTCTTCTTTAAATTACCCCTAAGGTCCCAACTATCCTACTCCATATATCTTGAAATCCCCCAAATAAATATGGTGCTCTAAAAAGAACAGTCAGCTAAGAGCTGACCTCCACTGATATCATTTTGTTACGAACCAGCCCGAGTCGACCCTGAACGGGTCACCAAGGCCAGACCGCGACAAGTCTCGAGAGGCGTTCCTGATCTTCCCAGGATGGAGAAAAGTACCAAGGTCATAAATAGAGTACAAAAGGGAACAATTTTTCCCATATATAAACAATCAAACAAACAATGGAATGAAATGGATATCCCAAAATACATTTATATAAAAAATTGAACTAGACAGTATTTGTACTAGAAACTGAATGTAGAACTAAACTAAAAACTCAACTGACCAAACCCAATAACCAAATAAATCCATGTGAAAGTTCTTGTCACACTCCCACACAATGACCACACATGACCCAAGGTGATCAAACTCAAGATGAAACCTACAAATGGGTTAAAAAAAGAAGAATACTGTAGGCGTGAGTATTAAAACTCTGTAAGTTTGCCCAATATTATATTCCCAATGCACATCATTTAAAATAAAATAAACATAAATTTCAAGTTTTAAATAAAATATATAAATGTATGTTTTCCAAATGATTTCCCATTCTATATAAAACAATGTTCCAGAGAAAAACTTGCATGTTTTATAAACAAGAATGCTAGTAACAATTTTAAAAGAGGTGCAATTTCAAAATGAAAATAGTTTTCAAGAGGGTTGTTTTGAAGAATTTAAACTTTTAAATAAATCACACACACTACTGAATTTACTAACCAAACACACCATATTCTGATGGTTAATAAAAAATATCTAATGAGCACCAGTCATGGGAACACCCCTAGGCACTAATTAGTTGTGAGCCCCAAGTACCTCGTATCTTTGTGAAAGTAACCATAATAAATATCCATTCTTATCCACATGATCCACTATTATGGATCATAACCATAAAATAGTTTCCCCCAAAATCATCATCATCATAGTTTATTTAGTGTTTTCATCATCAAACATGCTATGTGAAATAGGGGCCAAACCCCATAGAATCACGAGCATACTAGTACACGTCTGCCCACCAAGATACCCAAGATTCCATTTGGTGATCAATCAAGTTACACATATTATAAAATACACATTCCACATAAATATTCCATTACCAAATCATAAACACACAAATATCCCACAAACATTCTTCAAATTTCTTTCACGGATCAATAAACCACTAAAATTTTTAGTAAAAAAAATTTCAAGGAGTATCACGAGGCCTTGCACATAAAATCCATTCTAAGATGAGATTTTTAGGTAACAAACCCATAAATAACATAAAAAACATATCTGGAAACTCCAAAAAAATTAATAAATCATTTTCATGGACCATAAAATTTCCCAAAAAGATAGAACCTGAAATACACTTGGAAACCATTTTTACAAAAAAATGCCAAATTGGCCATTTAGCCATTATCAAAACAAACATTAGACCATGGTATGCATTTTACATTTATTAAGGTGGTTTATAAACAAAATATAGAGAATAAATTAACATTCACAAATTCCTTAAAACAATTAGGTTACATATTCAATACACAACCATTTTCATAAGGATGTGAAACATGCCATTTTCCGACAACTCCGGCCAAAACATGTTGTAAACCAAAACCCATTTATTTGTAAAACCAAATCAAAAATAGGAAGCCATATAAGGACAAAAAAATACCATTTATCATTATTAAAATTAATTTATAAATCCAATCAAATAAATATTAAATCACACATCACACATAAAAGCCAACCGGGAAATTTACCGAACACATGACATGCCCCTTTTAAACAAAACAAATTATTATAAGTACGTGAAAAGGAATAAAACACCAATTTAATGCCATATTTCATCCAATAAATATACCATGTTCAAAATAATATAAAACATGTTATAAAACTCACAAAACAGTTTCTAAATATAACAGAACATTTAAACAAACACTTGTTGAGTACTTTCATGACAAAACAACACTACCTTTCACAAAACAAAGATTAAAAAACCACTTTTCAAATAAATAATATATTAAAAATGATTAAAAATAATAAAAAAAAATTTATTTGATGAGTATAATATTAAACTGATGAATATTTACTGATAATGTCTTGTGCAAGGGATATCCTACATCAAATCCTTGGCGTAATGGAAATGCACACCAGAAATCACCCGCTGCAGGTTTATAAACCCTTAAACTATAAATACAATACCTAAACAAATATAAAAACCATAAAAATCATGGTATAATATAACCCTAGGTCATTCATGAATAAATAAATATATAAAACCAAGAAATAATGAATGGAGGTGGAAGAGGAAGGATAAAGGAGAAGGAATCTCACCTTTCCACCTAGAAAACTCTTCATCTTCCATTAGATCTGCAACCCTAGATAAAAGGGAATGGCTTGAAACTTATTGGATAGTATCCTATGTTCTGGAAGAACCAGTGAAAGAATATTTGTTTGAAAAATAGTAATAATGTAATGATTTATGGATGAAATAATTTACCTTCTCAATTCTGGATGATTTGACAAAACCAGAGAACATTAGACACAATATGTGATCCCAATAAGCTCAAAAGTTGTACAATTGATAATGGGGGTGAGGATAGGTTTTTTGGTTTTGGGTGGGATTTTTAATCAAAGAAAAATAAATAAAATAAAAAATATATATAAGAAACAAATTATTTTTTTAAAACTGGATATTGGCCCATGGGCTGGCCTAGTACCTAAATAAGTAACCTAAATTCCCCATGATCATAAATTATTAAGGGGTCCAAAAGGATATGGGGGTTTGAATATATAATTGGAGGATGTTTGTGAAGTTTAATTGGTTAATAATTTTTAAAAAAAAACTGTGGAGAAAGTGTTGTTTTCAACAATACATAATATTGTTTTTTGATGGGGGAGTTTATATTAATACTATATCTCTTTATAAAAATTATATTTCTCACAAATAACCTTAATTATTTTCTAATGATTTTAATTTTTAAGTATTTTGAAAGAATTTATTATATTATTTTACTCTTGAAATAACAGGAAGTTATTACCAAATTATTCGTATCTTGTGTGTTCTAGAAACACTATTCATGCGCTACTAATTCAGAATCTACTTGAGCGTGTTCTGGAAACACTGTTCATACTCTATGTTGATAAACATAGTGTAAGGATGAAAAGAATGTATAATTTTTGAAAAAAGAAAAAATTATGGTTAATCAACCATACGTTATCGGAATAGTATGGAAGAATAACCCTACGTTATGAAAGAACCCTACGTTTGGGATATCAAAAAAGTATGGAAAGAGAATTGTACGTAAATATTTAACGTTACATTTATTTCTCAGAAGAATTGTTTATCAACCTTCCTTTTGTAAAAAAACAAACATTCTTCGAAAAGTATGTATCAAGTAAATGTATGGATCTTTTATCGTACGTTTGAAACTTGAAGAGAAAAGTATGTATGACCAAACCAACATTTGGAATGAACATTACGTTTGTTGTCAACATTATATTGTCAACATTACGTAGTCAACCTTACGTTGTGAACCTTATGTTTGAAAACTATGTCATCAACCTTATGTTCAGAGGATGCATACAATTCAACTCAACCATACGTATGGCCACAGATAATTTAAAGTCGATATTTTTGTGCAATGGTCAGTACGCTTATTATTTGGCGGATTTCAAGCCAGATTTAAAGCTGATTTTAAAGTACGATTTTGACTGATTCAAAAATGTTTTATCAATTTTTTGATCAAATTAAAAGGAGATTTTTATGCTGAGTCTTTAGAGAAGTTATGAATACTCTGTAAATTCAAAATTTTGAATATCCCTAGATAAAAGGCGACTTGTGTAGATCTAATTTATAATAGAAGTTATTATTGTTCTTTTATTTATATGGGCTTTTTGAGACTGCATCGACAATTATTGATTATGTCTGATCTATTGATTATTCTGAAAAAAAGGAAAATAGAGACTACAGAAACATACTAATATGATGTTTCAAAAGGACCTTCAATGATCTTCTTGTTAAAGAAGAAGGAACACGATAGAAGATTTACTTGTTCTATATCGAAGATCTACTGTTGATCTGTCTATGTTAAGGTTGTGAATTTTTTATTATATTTACTGCAATGGTATCGACTGAGAATGACTCTTATATGAATATTATTTCTGAAGGTGACGATCTATATACTATCAATTATATGCTATTGCAATTGTGAAGAACATCTGGAAAGTATATTCAGAATACGAATATCATTCTTTTCTATTCTTGAGTGATCAGCTTCTCGTACTAAGCTGTGTAGGTTCTGTAAGTGAACCAGAAGGCTTTGTTTTTCCTTGGACTGTAAAATTTTCAATAGCATGTACTCAGTTGTGAACCATTCTGTTGAAACTAGTATCAAATTGTGAAAATCACCATGCTCCTAGAGTAGAGTGTTGGTGGAGTGGACTTGGGGTCTTCTGTTCCCCGAACCACTATATATATTCTGTTTCTACAATTTAAATTTATGCTGCATCATTTTATCTGATTAAAGTTAAATGGTAGAATACAATCTCATAATTATTTTTTAAAAGTCACAATTTATCCCCCCTCTTGTGTATATTTAGTGTAATCTTATCCAATAGAAAGGAGTTATAAAAGAAACCTATTTGGTTTTTAAAACTGGAAATGGGCTTACGGTTGGCCCAAATCATGAAGTAACAACTCTCTATCCAAAAACTACTAAACAAGTAATGGGGAACCCATATTAGGGTGGTTAGACATATATGACAGTTAAAAACTCAAAATTAATATCATCCAACACTCCAGAAAATGATTGAGATTTTCAATGAACCGGATAAAAACCAATACATGAAAACAAAAGAGAAAAAATCAGGGGTGTGACAGATCTATCCTAGTTCTTGAGGATTTTCTCCTGGATTGTATACTTGTTTTTGCAGGATAATGGGAAATTATTTTCCCCTTGTTTATTTTTCTCAAAAAAATAGTTATTAGACCTTAATTAGGATTGTAACATTTGGAATGTAATATGGTTATCCATGTAGATCTCCCTTATGTTATGAAGAGATTAGAGAGTGGTCCTTGGATGGATTGAGTCTCATTCAATAGATGATGAAAATTGTGTATTTGATCATTATGAGATTAATAATTATGTATAGTCATCAAAAGGCTTATGTGGACTTTCTTCGTCATCCTCTAGAGTTTATGGTTAGTGATTGGTATTTTCATAGGGTTTTACCTTGAATGGGAGATTGTAAATTTTATATGCATGGTAATTTTTCACTGATATTTTTTGTCCCCATAGAGGTCATTGGATGATAGGTGAAGGAGAATTATTAATTATACTTATTATCGGGTTTGTCTTATATCCATGATGGGTTTCATGTTTTCTAGATGTAAAGGTGTATACCATATCCTTCCAATGTGATTGGATGGGATGATTTTTATTTTAATATGGACACTACATTAGGTGAGTAGCATGTTAATATTATAGATCACCTAGAGAAGGTAATTAGAAATAAAATTATTTATCTAGTTCGGGTACTATTCATGTTTAGACGGAGTACCCATGCGACTTTGGGGTGGGATTTTTTTAAGAGGAAGTAGTGGCCTTCAATTTTTATGACTCCTATAATCTGGGGGAATCATGGGTGTAGAAATAGGTAATGGTGGGGAGATTGTGACACCCCATTAAACTTTTTAGGTACTACCTTTTATTATTTTTTATCATCCATGTTTGGATGAATTTACAGGATTATTATTGATGAAGAGACTATGTTTGGTAAAATGACATAATCTTTGGGGATGTCAGTTTGTTTAATTAATGGAGTCTATATATAAACATTTATAAGACATAGTTGTGTTCAACCCATGATTGGATAATTATCATAGTGGGGTATTTAGATTATTAATCACAAAACTATAGTTTCTACAGTCTTATAGGATATTACATGTTGTGCAGTGGTATTAAATTCCATTTAGTTTTCTCATGTATGATTTTGTGAAATAGGTTTAGGGCATGAAGTGTTTACACACTGTGTAACATGTTCATGTCCTCTACTATCATAAATCATGTTTTTATTAAAAAGGTGATGGGGTTTTATTTATGAAATAGTCTTATAAAATATACAACATATAAAGGTATTACATGACATGTTATCATCATGATTCTGTATTTTAGGGTGAGAAAAAACTAATATCTAAATCTTTCATTTTCATTCCTTCTCCCTCCCATCATAGAATCTTTTAGGGGATGTTTAGAGTCCTCCAACCCATTTAAATCATTTTTATTGGTGATTGATTATTAGTGTGGATGCCATGTGTTTCCATTAGTATGAGTTAATTTTGATACTTCTATGTATTTTGTTGGTTGTGGTTGTTTTTAGATTTGTTATTAGATCATGTTTTCTATCGATCCATTTTAGTTTCATAGTGTGAAATTCTTTTTGAACGATTTTCCCAAGGATTCCAACCACGTTTGAGGAAGGAATTTAGGTTTATACTAGTTCATGGTAGTTTTTTTGTATAATGGGTTAATACAATGAATTTATTTTTGTTCTTGGAAAGGCCCTCTAGGGTTTTCCTTAATTTTAAGTGATATGTGTATTAAAAAAATTGATTGTAAATGAAAGTGTTTTCTTTGAAAACATTTTTTCATAGTTTGGAAATGTGTATTAAAACACCAAAGAATATTATCCTATATTTGAAAATATTTTTTTTAAATTGTGATCATGATTTTGAACTTTTATTTTGGCAATTAGATCATTTGGATCCTTGGGTGCATAGGGAAAGGAGACACTAGTATCCTTAGTTAGTGTCACACAAAAAGTAGGAAACCTTTTGGATATGAATGAAATGTGGTAGGACTCGAGATGGGTTAGATACAATGTCATTTTTATTTAGGCTCTTGAGTGTAAAGTATTTAGTGTCCCATATGATAGGGCCTAATATGAGATGCTTTGTCATTTATATTTTTTAATCCCATAGTTGTTTTTATCATGGATTTCTTCTCACATGTTTTATATGTGGTAATTTCACAAAGCTTAATTTGATAGGTTATTTCAAGGATACGTGTTTAAATTCGTCCCTCTTGATGCATGGATATGATTCCTATTTATATCACTTATTCTTAACATATTTATTGTTTGTGAATAACAAATTATTTTCTCAATAAAGATAAAAATATTGACAAATGAATTTATTTTTGAAAATTATTTGTACAAGTATATTTTCATTAAAATATATAACTATTAAATTATTATTGTTGGAATTCTTATAGTTTCTATGGTTTAATAATATTGGACTTTTTTCTCACACACTAATTTTGACATTGGTCAGTTGTATATGTTGTATTACAATATACATGTAAATAGAAGTGCATCTTGTACCTTTTCAATATCTCCCTTGGTCGTTTCTTTTGGTTTCGGTGGGTTTGTAGGTGACTATTAGTGGCATGGAGATTATTTTTTCTTTCTTTATTCACACTTTTGGGTTTAAACTGTATGTATTTAATTTTATGGATTTGTTTGTAAATATTTATTCCATTACTACTCTAGTTTTACGTATTCTTTCATTTTATACAGGACAAGTATTTTTTTTCATGCTTCACCTCACCACATGTCGGTCAACTTGGGTGTATGGTTTCCTTGACCCGGGTTGGTCCATTACAGTTGGTATATTCATGTGAAATGTGATGAAATATATATATACGATGAAATATACCATTATATGATGATACATATTGGGGGATCATTCATATTTTGAGGGAATGAGGCTAGTGTCCCATATCATAATGATGCCCCATTTTTATGGCGATAATTGTTTTGAGATATAATGATATATGGTGGGGGTTGTTCATGTTAATATAAAAGAATTAGGTTGATGTATTTATTTTTCATGATTTTACAATATAAATTATTTTTTTGATTATGGGTTTATAGTTGTTATAGATGGGTGAAAATGAAAATTTTGGGCTATAAATGGGTTGGGGAAGGCATGGATTCTGTTTTTTCCACAATATTTGTAACATGATATATATATATATATATCATAAATACAACTTTATAGAATGGATAAAAGCAAAATCTATTTATTGTTGGTGTGTGAAGGTGAATTTTTTTTTTATGGATGAAGAGAACCATAATAAAATATTCATTCATTATTATGACATTATATCTTGAATAGATATTAGTTAATTTATGTATGGAGAGGTTGGGAGATATTTTACCTATTGTTGGATCATTTTGGTACTACTCATCACTCCCTATGGAATTATTATTCTTTATTCTAATTTTCAAAATAGTTATTTCAGTGGATCCTAATGATAATACATGTATCTTAATTCTTATATACAGAGGATTTTTTAGGTTTTAAATGAGTGTTTGGTGGTTGAGAAGGACATTACTAGCTTAGAGAAAAGATTAGATGTGGGTTTCTGCAATTGGATTATTATTATTATCTCATTCTAGAGACTATGCATTACATATAACTTTCAACTATGATGAGATATAAGGGTTAATTTTATATGTTTATTATTATCATTGGTTGGTTTGTTTTATATATGTTCCTTATATGTATAATGGAAATGTTTCCCATTTTTATGTTTTATACACTACATTCTAGTCACCAATGCAAATACTATTAGAGGCTAGAATCTAAGTTCACTATAATCTTCACTACAATTCAATGGAGTTTCCAAGTGGTGTGGATTATATCAATCAAAAATGGATTTATATTTTCCTATCAATTTTTTTATATTATAATAGAATTTATTAATTAATTAAGTGGGTTTTATAAATATTAAATGATGATGGATTTAATACAAATTTTTTATAATTAATTGTTGTCTATAACCAACATAAATGATGATAATTATAAAATAATTATTATCTGTGGAAAAATATTTTATCCATAATATATGATAATATTTTTGGACTTGAGATATCTTCACCCCTCAAAGGAACATTTTGGTGTTTTTTTTTAAACTCAATGCACATAGAATATGTAACACCCAATGATTTGGTTTTATAATTCATTCCAAAAAACATTTTTTAAGTAAAATTATTCCTATGGAAGACTAAACCAAAATGTGCCATGAAATATTTATCATTATGGAAAATTTAATAATAATAAAACATCTAGTAAATGAAAAATAATGAACATTGAAAAGTATTACCTTTTTTGGATATATAATTAATATTATTTAACATATAAAAGTACTGTTCATTCTCAAATAATATTTCAATGTATTAATAAAATAAAATTGACCACATTTAAAATATTACATTGAAAACATATAATATTTTAATACATTTAATATCTTTTTATCATAATTATGTTCATAATTGTTATGAGATATTACTCAGAAAACATTATGATTAAAAGGTGACATTTTAAAATAAAAATAATTTGCTATATATATTCATTTAGAAGATTTATTTGAAGATTTTTAGAAATTTATTTTTTAAATAATGATCATTATTTTTGAATTAAAAATATCAATAATAGTTTTATATGAGTTCTTCCAATTTTACTAATTGGATTGATTTTGAGTTGAAAAGTGAAAAAAGTTATTTTATAAATAACATTACCTTTTTGACGTTACTATTATATAGGTATGAAATTTAATTTCATGAAACATTTTGTAAAATCTATCTATTTATTTTAAAATCATCTTTATTATTTTTCAAATGTTATTTTTAATTTAAAAACCCATATTTTGTATTTTAAAGAAAAAGATATGTATATTCAAAAATATTTTTTTAATTTATTAAAAATTTTATATTTAATATTTAATATTTATCACTCATAGAAAATTAATTTAATAAAATGGATAAAAAATTTGTAATCATATTTTCCAAATTATGTAATATTAACCAATTTATTTTCAATAATAATGGATAAAATACTTTGAAAAAATAGACACCTCGATAAAAATCAAACAAGGAAAAAAGGGTTAAATAAAGAGTGAAATACACCAAACATGTTTAAAGCATGCATTATAATGGGGTTTTGAGGCCTTTTTCAACTTTATCTCAACCCTTCAATTATTTAACAATTTTTTATAAAATTTCATTGAGAGTGACTACCCATTATTAATTTTTTTAGTTATTTACTAAAATGATATCTCATTTCACATATAAAGAGTCACTCTCTTCCCACTTATCCTCACACTAAAACTCACTTCTTTTGGCCAAAAATTTTCCATAACTTATCCTCAACATTCCATTAAGAAATAATGAGGTTCAGTTCTACTTAAAATATTATCCATCAAAGGTTTAACCCCCTTTGCAAAGGAGATAATCAGAGAAGTAATATATAACATTCTATATTCTCCTTTCTTATATGTATATTTTTTTCATTTATTCTTCCTCAAAGTATATTATATGATCATAAAATTATTAAATTAGAATATTTATTATACATCAATATTTTTACAATTATTTCATAAGAATTAATAATCTTTACATTGTCTATTTAAAAATGATACTTCTATTAATCCATTGTGTGGACTACTTCATCCCATAAGAAATGAATTTAATTTTCCTTAACATTCATACATATATTTTATTAATATTATATATAATTATTAGTTATTATATTAATGAAATATGTAAAATTCTAAAATGAAAAATAATATTATTCATTCTCCCCATTCTATAAAAAAAATCATTATCCACAAATATTTATAGACTACCACCTCCATGAAATAATTGATCTCATTTTATATTTTCATCACTAACTTACATGTATATTTATGAGAATTATTATAATTGATATATATTATTTTTTTTATAAATTATTGTGGTATGTAAAGAAAACAGGTAAATCATATTAATAATATCATCAATAAAAAACAATGGTTAATTCAACCGTCGAAAGGATCCTTCTAAGAGAAAACAAATTATTTATTTTGATTATGTAATATATTCATATAGGTTTTCTTCATCTTAATATATTTTATACTTATCATATATCATAATAATAAATATTAAATTAGTTTATTATTCTTCTAGTATAATGTTATCACAACAAAATTACATCATAATTGTCCTTTAATTATAGTATGTTGGTGTTTGGGTTGGTTTAACCTCGTACTTGATCGATGATAAAAACGTATATCATAAATTCCCATGGGAATTATATTTCTTATAATATATTATATAAATAATTTAATAATGAATTTTTTTGTTCATCAGTAGTAATATAATAATATAAATAATATTTAAGAAAACTCTCTTTGACCATTAAGAATCATATAATCATGCTCATCACCAAATTCATCATCATTGAACATAAAAGAAACTCACATTGAATGAAATAAAAGAATTTATGTTATTATGAAACATCTATTACACAAAATTTTATTATCTGGGAGTGATGAACATTTTTATATGAATGAATAATAATATCATAATTACGAAACTACATCAAAACAATCAAGATTACTGAAATCTAATATAGAAAATAGATAATAACTAACTAATATTCATATAAAGAATAATTATAAATTATTTTTAAAAGATTCTGGAAATTAATAAGGCACTAAAATAAGATGAAAAATATTTTTATGTTTTTATATAGGAGGCCAGAGTGCGATCAACTGAGTGGGAGTTCATGGTAATAGTTTCATGTCTCATATTTTATTTATTACGAAATATTTCTTACTATTCATAATGAAATATTTAATAAGGTTTTATTACTAGACAGTGAATGTGTATTTCCATATTAATGTTATTAGTTGGGTCTTTATAGGCATATCATTTTCTATTTATATATATATATTGTTATTCAAAGGACACCAAGTTCAAATGGTTCTTTGTAAAATCTACTCTCTTTTTTGGGATAAAATGATTAACCATGAACTTTTGTGATTCTAAAATTGATTTATTTCTCCCTAAGATTCGATTTTAATTATATTTTATATTAACATTTATTTAATTTTTTCTTTTCAATACATGTATTTTACGACAATGAATTTATTCTGAATAAAAATTATATCAATTTTTTAATAATTTTCATCCTCTTTAATAATGTTTTCCCATCCTAGTCATTGTTTTGAATTAATATCTATATTATAATTTAAATTTTGAAACCCCAATTATGTTTTACCCCATGATACAATAATATTATACAATACCATATTTCAAATGGTTGTTTTACTAACCCATTTTTTATGCGTTCTTTCAAAAAAATTATTTCAACATATTAAAATGGATACCCATCCTTTCAAAATAATATGTTTTATCTTCCACTCAATATTTATTATTATAACATTTATTTCATCTGAAATATTCATTATTGAATTCTATTTTTCAAAATTAATGGTTTTATAAAGATTTCACATAACCTTTTTTAATCCATTATGTCTTTTTTAAATGCTCAGTTATTGAAAATTATTTTTTAATTTAATATTTTGGAAATTTTTTTCAATTAAATTATTTGAAATGATTATATTTTTTTCTAGGATAATTTATTTAATATTAATTAAATTTATTTAATTTGAAAATCACATATTTTTTATTTATCTAATATTACATATCCAAAAATAACTCTTAAATGCGATGAATAACATCACCTCTCATAGAAATGTTATTATCATTTTACACAGAGCTATTTTATGATTTCACTACAACATTTCTCATTATCCCTAAACTCCATCTTTCAATGTATTTTATTTTTCATGTACCAACCTCTAAATGATCTTATAAAATAGTCATTCGGGTGATTTAATTTTTTTTCTACCATTATTATTCTTATGCATACTTTTAAAATACAATATAGAAATGTTTTGAAATAAATTTCTCATTCCATGGGTTCATTAAGAAATTTTTAATAAATAAAATTCATGTTTAACCATATTCATCAATTATTCACATGTGGGTCCATATATATCCCTCTAATGAATTGGTAATTTATATATAACATGTGAATAAATGGGTACATAAGTATATTTACCCCATGTTAATGAGTACACTAAAATATTTATCCAAAGAAAATTGGTTTAAAAGAGGATCTATCCCATGTAAAAAGGTACTTATTAATATTTATCCCATGAAAAAGGGTACATATAATGTTTTATCCCAAGATAAAAGGTATACATGAGGATTTATCCCCATATGATGGTTATACTAAAGGATTTATACCAAGTAATAGGGTACAAAAGATGATTTATTATAGGAAAATCGATACGTAGGAAGATTATTTAATTCCCAAGAAGGTACATGAGGGATTAATGCAAGCCTACTATGTGATGATTGTCTTCCCAGATAGCCTTAAAATATTATTTCTACAATTATGTTTATTTAGTATTCTTATATACAAATATTTCACCTTTGATTATGATACTTGAATATGTTTTTATTTCTAATGATTCCAGAAAATAATTCCATGTTATATGTTTGTTCATTTGATATTACATGTCCTTCTATCGTGAATTATGGAAAGAAGTTATTCTTACATTCTCCTTTAATAAGATATTTCTCTAATGATAAAGGTTCCATGAATTCCTATCATCTAACCCTTGATGTTTTGTTCATAAAATTTCAAATGATGAGAATTTTAGTTCACCAATTTATAATGTTTAATATCAATAGGTAATGAGGATGAGTGTAAAATATGAAAAGTATATAATGTAATCTAGTGTGGGTTGATTATAAAGAAAAGTTAAAATGTGTCTCTTATGTGACTTTCCTCAAGGATACCAATCCTATCGTTATTTTATTGGGGTGACTATTTATAATGAGTGGATCATTTATAAATGAAATTCCATTAAATGAATAAATGTATAACTATATAATGTAATTATAGAAAATGCATGAAATAAATTGGAATATTGTAACCTAACATGTTTTAAAATAATATTACTAATATTTTCATTGATAATATATCAATTATATAGATCCAATCTATTTTATTATATATTAAGGATTATGATAAGCTCTAATTTTCATAGATTGAGGCATATATGACCTAGACTAGTAGAATTGTACCATATGGAGACTAGTTGTCAAAGATTCTAAGGGAGATAAAATCATTGTTCCCTTACCTTAATCAACCCAAACCTATGATTCAACAACTAAAGCATGAATTCAACAATTTAGGGGATAAGTCCGAGATCAATGATATCATAACCTAAATAATATGTGCTATACCACCATAAGAAAATATCACCTTCACACACCATACCCGTATGGTTTTCACTGGTGTAACAAAGGGGTATGCATCGATACTCTAAAAATATGAATTTTTCTATTATATTTTATTAAAATAATGGTAATATTTTTCTCTTACTAATTATAATTTATAAAGGATTATATAACAGGTCTAATAAATAATTTGACTTTCATACAACAAAACATAAATTTTATTTTTGGGAGATTTATAGTTTCCATAAAGGCACACATTTAATAAATTTAATATATTTTTTTAAAAAAATATATTTTAATAAAATATTAACAATATATAATATTTATTAAATATAAAATTTGATTTAAAATTTTGAATTTAAATATAATTTTTAATAGTGTATGATAACGTTTATTGTCAAAAAATAACTATTTTTAAATAAATGGGATTATTTGAGTTAAAATTGTAAAATATCATATTTAGATAATTAATTTACTTTTAAAAATAATATTTTTAAAATAGTCACATATTAATTATAAAATGTGCAATTTTATATAATTTTATGAGATAGCAAAATTTTTGAGAAAGAATTAAATATCAAATAACTATATAGTCTGTATTATTACATCATAAATTCCAGAATTAATGTAATAAATACAATTAAGGGAATTCACAACTAAACTAATTTTTTCCCTTTTTATTATTTAATTCTTGGTGTTATTGTATGAATTTTAAAATTCCTTATTTAATCCTCCAAAATCTATATTTTTTTGGGGTTTTAAAATCAATTATTTTTAAGCATAAATCACTTATAAATCACCATGTTCATTATTATAGAGAGATATGTTCTTAAACATGTAATATATTTAACCAAATTATCTTTGGTAGAAAATATTGAAAATACTATGGGATGGTTTTTTATTAAATTCTCATGTAGATCCCAAAACCTATGTTTGTAAATTAAAAGAACTCTAATCTCTTTTTCAATAAAAACACACCCTACCTCTAATTTTCTTCATTAAAAACTCAGTATTCACACCATTTCTCTACCTTTTACTCTATATATCCCCCTAAAGGCACCCAAAAGCTCTCAAGAATCTCTTACCATGATTTTAAAAGAACTCTATCAAGTTAAGGGATCACCAACTTCTCCACTTCATTTATGCACGTCCTTTATGTTACGTCTTTGTTTTTCCTTGATCATGATGGTATATATATCACACATCTATCTTACTTACATAATCATATCTATGTGATGAGATACCCCTTTAACTCTCTTTAATTCCTCACATGAACTATTATGTACCCCAATTATGCTACTAAAACGTTCCTATGATTTTCCAATCCCTTCATTTGTGTAACTAATAACCATTCCCATTTACACTCAAGAGAATTCATGTAGATGTACCTATAATTAATTTATTTAGGAAATTAATGTTTGTAATCGATACTCCATAATCATGGGGTTAGATTTTTGTTAAACATGACTTTATGTTGAATGGTCTATGATGGACACATCAGCATGCACATATTATGATGGGTGTTCCCATATAGTGCTCCAATAAATTTTTTAATGATTTAGTCTCATGATAAGTTGTATATGGGATTAATGAATAAAACTAATGTATTTTTATAAATTTTACACCAGTTTAGGATATCTTAGATGTAATACTTGACCCATTTTTATGATGTTATGATTAATTTTGTCTCTACAATTCCATATTTCCTTTATGCAATCATTTTATATCATGACTAATTATTCAAGATTATAATTCTCACCCCTATTATGTTACCTTGATATTCCCCTTAAATAACATGATTCTTCTTTCATATATTATACTCTTTTTACATAACAATATTTTTCATTGTCTCTCACCAAATTCTTATGTACACATAAGGGTTGTCGCATGCAGTTTTAGAAGATCCATTCATTATAAACACATGTGGTGACTTTTTCTTATAATATGGTACTATCCCATGTTAATGTTGTTATTTTATGTTTCTAATCACCCAAAGAAGTCAGTATTATCATTTGTTTTGTTATATTAATTGTTCTTTTCTTTGAAAAATCTAGGATTAATGTTTACTAAATACAAGTGTTGTCATGGTTGATATTCAAGGAATTTATTTTAATTTATCTTTTTAGGATTAGAAAATTCTATCAAAATCAATACAGATATGTCTAAACATAAGTAAGAATCCCAAATTTTTTTATTTATTATATAAATTGATTTCCAATAAAACACATATCAATCGAGATAATCTAATTTGATGTGACTCTAGAGAAGTGGTACATAATAGTAATAACCATGAGAAAGAAACATTGAGCTAGTCTCAATCGACACTTTGAGCACGAAAATGGGCCATGTTGGAAACCTAGTTTGACATTCTCAATTGATCTGATTTGGTAAATTCATAACCTCCTTATGAACCATTATTATGTGAATTAAAATTTCCATAATATTTCATGTTAGTAAATAAATCCTGGATAATATATATATATGATACATATTAATTCCTAGTTTAACTAATAAATGTCATTTATCAAAAATCACATTAATTTTTTAAATTCCCCTTTATGGTATTAATCGTATAAAAATTCTAATCCCATGTTTTTCCTTTATTCTAGTCAATGTCTAGATATATGGGATACATAACCAACAACCAATGTGGGGGACTATGCGATGACTGTGCAAAAGAGATGTCCAACTCAATAAAAGTAATAATAGAAAATATAATGATGATACATTCTCAATTTACTCATGTTTGAAACATAAAAATAATCCTAGTGAATTACCTTATACCCTTAATAAATAAAATTTTCCTATATAGAACATCATGCAACAATTTCCACCAACATTCAAGGTACTATATTACCACTTAATCAAGGAAAAATAGAATAAATCCAATGAGAATATCATCTCCTTATTTCTATTGTATACATAAGAGAAGTTAATGCATGGTATTTAACACATGTGAGGATAATATGATCAATAGTGGAATTTTTTCAAGATATTATTCATAAGCAGGATATCAATCTCATGAAGTGGAATGAATTTTTGAAAAAAAATACTTGTATCATCCCCATAATATTCAACTAAAAATTTAAAATGATATCCTTATTATCAATAAATTGGTGGATTAATCCATCAGGGTGTATAAGGAAAATAAAAAAAAATTCATGATATACCTTTGTAATTTTCATCACCCTAAAAATTAAATATCCATGATTCATTGGTGGGATTAAACCAATTCTAAAAAAATAATATAACATTACAAACATTGAATGTTATTAAGAAATTTTTTTATTCTCCCACAATTTCAAAATGGAGATCTATGATTCTTAATGTTATAATGGGTATAATAATTGGAAAACAGAGGGTAATTCTAGAAGTTAAATGGATAAATATAATGATGGAATGAAATCCCAATATCCCACATATAAATACCGTGGGTAGAATAGCCCTATAAATTTATTACAGGGGATGATGAATGATTTAGGTGTGGGAAAGAATGGTACCTATGTAGAATTTTTCAATGTTATAAACCCTACAATTGGATGGATTAATGTAATGATTTGATTACTCCTAAAATTTTTGAATAATAATTCAACTATAAGGAATGGAGACACAATATGAATTTATTCGCTAAGATAAGGGTGGTCAACAATAACTGATGGAAGAAATCCACATAACCTAGAGAAAAAGAGTGATAATATTACATCATGATTACTAAGGTGGATCCCACCAATTATTTTGTCACATGAACACTTGTTTTTATTAAAAATATAGATAAAATGATTTTTATTATGTTTATATGCATTCATTCATATCATGAATGTTAAGACTGACTATGCGAACCAACATATAAATATACAATTAGTGCTATCTGTGAAAATGTAAATTGAAAGAATTATCATATATAATGTATATAACTCATACCTTATTAAAAATTTTGGAATGAACATCCTACTTAACCTTTTTATACTCCCTGTAGTGTAATTATATTTTATTCTAGTTTGGTATATTTTTTCATTATTTAAATCCAATAATATTTCCAAAAGAAGGTAGTCACACTCCTTAGAAATAATCTACCTCCATTTCCTTAAAATTTCATATAAGAGTATGATTATTCATTAGTGTCATCATATCATGAAAGGATATTATTGCCTTATGAAAATATATATATTGAAAAAACGATTGATAATAAATAAGGGATCATCCTTGGAGATATTCCTAGTGTGAGGGAATTAGCTATTGTGTTTCTTGAAAAATTTCTAGGTCATCCTTAGAGTTATTTTACTGTGTTTTTAATTGAGATTATACATTATGAATTTATTATATCAAATACCCCATATATAATGGATTTCTTTGAACATGATGAGATGAAAGAGAATCTTTAGAAGAATCATGATAAAGGGTTTATACACCAAATTTCTTCACTATCGGGTGGGCCAATCGTCATATTTAATAAATAATAATGTGTAAAAGTGCCTCAACATTGATTATAATGAGCTTAAAAAGATCAAGATAATGAACATATATCCTCTTCCATAGATACATGTCCTATTAGATTAGCTATGTAGAGGCCAGTGTTTACCTAAGGTGGGTTATTGTTTGAGATACTATTAATTAATTAAGAATATGAAGAATATACCTAAGGCTAATATTCATATAATGTAAGGGAATTACGAGTTGATACTGATTCCATTTGTACTCACTAATACTCTGGAAATATTCATGAATTTAATGCATAAAGAATTTTTATATTACCTTGATATATTATTGGTAGTCATTATATATTATATTCTTATCTACTTGAAAATCAATGAGGAACATAAGGAGAATTTAAACACTAATGAATAATTTTCCAAGAGAAAAGTTATATGAAAAATATAGTAAAAGTGATCTTTGGTTGGAGAAAGTGTTATTCTGTGAGAATTTTGTCACCAATAATGGTAAATCTATTGGCCCTTCAAAACTAGTGGAAATATATTAATGTTACAAATGAATTTCTATAATATAAATATGTAATTTCCATTTATTATATGTGTAAAATAATTAAATTTTTGAAACATCTGACAATTATCATGCCTTTCGACCAAGATTACTTGAATGGGAGTCATGTTTTTTTGGGAAAATTGAATGTGATTATAGATATAAGCAGTTAAATAAGAATTTATTCACTATACCTTTTCTCACATTACCCACCCTTAAGGATGGATTTTTTTTATCCATGATGATGAATCCAAACAAGGATAGGGTTATGTATTCAATCAAGTTGACAATGTGTTAGAATTTTCCTCCAAAAAATGAATAATCCATGAGAAGAAATACCAAACATATTATAATGAATTGGTTGTAGTAATATCTGTATTAATGTTTTAGTATAATTATATCTATGTTTATTATTGTGATGTATATATAAATCAAAAAACCTTCATCTATATATTCACCCAAAA
Organism: Viscum album; assembly: GCA_963277665.1. Lineage (NCBI taxonomy): Eukaryota > Viridiplantae > Streptophyta > Magnoliopsida > Santalales > Viscaceae > Viscum > Viscum album. Next base: position 492,791,353 of record OY728151.1, on the reverse strand, counting down.
GAAGCATAATACGAAACAATGAAGGTGGTTATAACTAATCAATTATTATTATTTTTCAATCCAAATCCATGATGCAAAGGAAAAAAATGTGGTTGATTATCTGAGTAAAAAGGATCCCTCAATACTATCCATGATGAATATTGATAGGGATTGAATCATCATGTATATCAAAAAAATAGAGATGGGAATAATTAAAAGATATTCATCCAAAAAATCTCAAATAATTGTCCAATCATCGATTCCTGAATGAATTATGGAAGCAAAAAAGAAATATGAGGTGATACAAATGAAATTAGAAAATATTATAGAGTTCATAAATGATAATTATGGATTAATACTTTTTTAACCCAGATATGTGTACCATCAAAACAAAAACTGTATATGTAACTTTTGGATGATGCACATTTCTGATACTCTATTATGAATACGAGAAGCACCATGATGTATATTGATTTGAGGGAAAAAATTTAGTGGGATAACAGGAAGAGTGAGTTTGTGTAATTCATATCTCAATGATTGGTATTCTATCAATTCATGTAATAAAAAAATATTTCTAAGAGTATTATGAAAAAATTCCTATACGAGTGTGAAATTGGGTAAATATAACAAGGTATTTCATCATAGGAATAAAAATGAAACATGAAGGAAACAATATGTTATTGGTGTTAGATTATTGATAAAAAAAGATAACAAATTTATTTTCAATAATTATATACTTATCTCTCACCCAAATAACCATGTTATACATAAGGGAAGTAAAAAAACCACATGGATTAACAATCACTATTGTATCTGATTGAGAATAGATGTTTACCTTGAGGTCATGGAGAATCCTTTTTCAATCATTAAAAAAGAAGATGAGTTTCATTAATTTTTATTACCGTCAGAAGAATAGGGAGATTTAATGGACCGTTAAAACTCTATATGATATACTAAGATCATGTTCAATAGATTTCTAAGAATATTGGGATCAACTCCTTCCGCTAGAAAATTTATCACATTATAATAATTTACATTTAAGAATTCGTAAGGATACATATGATTATATACATGGGAATAGGAATTAGAATCATATATATTGGGATGAAGTTATAGATTAAAAGCTTATGGGATCAGATCACGTCCAAGAGTTGATGGAAAAGGTTCAAAGAATTCATCTCCAAATAAAATCTGAAAGAATTCAATAGAAAATCTCTGAAGAAAATCATCGATGTGATATAGTTTTTAGTATGGAAACAACTTATTTCACCATATATCTCCATGGAATAAAATCATGATGTTTCATAAGAATGTAAGTATTATTCAATGATACATCGGTCACTTTGACATCCTCAATCACATCGAAGATGTATCATAATGACTAGAACTCCAATTTTACCTATTATCAGTACATGACGTGTTTAATGTATATCTATTGAGGATTTACATATCAAGTCTCTCAAATGTAATGAATCAAAATGTGGTACCTTTGACGAATGGTTTTTTATGAGGTGATGATGTTGAATATATTAAATCATAGAGATAATGTTATATGAATCAAGAAAACTATCATAATACAAGTCTTCTGATAGAATCATAAATTTGAGGAAACAATGTGGGAATATGAATTGGTGATTAGTATAATGTAACATCATCTATTTTAGTGTATGAAATTACAATATTAAGGTTTAAAATTCTAAAGTGTGGATGAATGTAATGACTTGATCATTAATAAATGAAATTCTATTTATTGTATAAATGTTTTTTACATAATGTATTTACAGAAACATATACACCACATTAGATTGTTATAACATGTCAGGTATTAAAATACATTTTATCATAATAGTCCTTGATAGTATAGACATTATATCAGGACCATTATGGGGAATAAATATTAAGGAATATTACAAAATCTAATTGATAGATATGGAATAAGTAATAGTCTTGACTAGTATGATACTACCATATAAATATCATTTAATAAATATACCTATTCACATAGTATCACTATGACATTTACTCGACCAACCCATGTTGAGATTAAACAAGTAAATTTAAAAGAAACCATTTTATGGTGAAGTTTAAGGTTATTGAGATGATGCCCCAAACCATGTATGAATAACCACCCCATTAAAATCTGACCATCAGGCACATTACCTTGAGGATATTATATTATGTAACAAAGGGATGTGTATCTAGACCCTAATTATATGAATTTTTATATTTTCTTTTTGTTATGCAATTAATATGTTTTTCACATTTTATATATTAATTTTTAAATGATTAAATAATCAATCTGAAAAAATTTTGTTATTGATATGATAAATCAAAAAATATATTTTTGAGAGATATATGGTTTCAATATAGAAACTATTGTTATTAATATAATAATATTATAAAAAAAATATATTTAAATAGAATAATTATATTATTTAATATTTAGTAAATATAAATGATAATTTAATTTTATATAGAAAATATTTATTTTTTTATGGACAGGAAAACTATTACTATCAAAAACAAATATTTTTCAATAAAAGGGTTTTTTTAATTTTATAGTAAAAATTTTAATATTTCTATAATTATATGTATTAATTTTTTTTTGAAATCAGCTTGTTGAAATTATCCAATAGTGAATTTTTCCTAATATATTAGGACAATCAAATTTTTGGGTAAAAAATAAATTCATTATAACTATACAGTGTTTATTATTATATTACACAAGAATAAATGTGATTAAGTAAATACTATAAATTAAATTCATAATCAAAATTATAATAAACTAATAACCTAATATTATATTTTTTTATTTGAAAAATTTTATAAATCCTTAATGAATCCTTGAAAATTTATATTATATTTTATGTTTTAAAAATATATTATTTATAAACATTAATCACTTCCACTTCACCAAGGGTATTATATAATGAGATCAGCTATTGAAAATGTAATATAATTAATTTAAATCCACTTTGAATGAAATTTTTGGAAAATAACATTTGGTGTTTTGTTGTAAATATTATATTATCATATATTTTCAAAAACCAATGTTTGGAAATTAATAATGAACTCTCAATTCTTTCTCTATATAAACCTACCATTTCCCTTTCTGGAAAACTCTTGTATAATTTTATTACTATTCCCATAGATTTTTAAATACCTACCATGGTTCCCAAACCTCTCATGAATATCCTACATATCTTTTACAAGAACCCTCCTATTATAAGGGATCCACCACTTTTAAAATATATCCAAGGAAATCCTTTATGATATTTCTTTTTTCCAACTTTTTCATGTTGTGGTATTTTACAAAACATCCCTACCATGTCAATTATTATTTCAAAGTGAATATAGACCACTATAACTATCATTAATATCACCCAGTAACAATTATATACCACCATTATGCTGCAGAAATTGTCCTTTAATTTTTCATTCCAAAAAACTGTGTAGTGAATACCTATACCCATTCCCATAGAAGGGTATTCACATAGATGTATGTATACATCGTTAATTGGGGAATATTGTATATTTATATCATATTAATTAATTTTATTATTAAATTTGATGAAATATTTATGGATGTTGAATGATCTTTATGGAACACACGAGCAGGTAGATATTATGATTAGTGCCCCCAGAGAGTGCTCCAATGAAATGGGTAAGGTTTTGTTCCCATGAAACTTCAGGGATAGGATTTTTGAGTCAATCTAATCGACTTTCATAATTTTTTACACAATTTTATGATTACTTGTAGGTTATACATAACCTAATTTTATGATTTCAAATTTAATGTTTTCACCAAAATCATATGTTTCCTTAATTTTATCATGTTATATCATAATTCATTATTCACTATTATTATTATCTTCCCTCCTATTTAACTATAATATGAAACTTGGTTTACATGTACAAAATTAAATTATTCAATTCTTATTTAATGCCATTATCTGTATTTACAGATCAACCATTTCATATATACATCCATAGGTTATCCCAACCATTTTTAAAAAATATATGGATTATAAGTTCATCGTTTAGAGCTATCATTATAATTTCATTGTATCCCATGTTCTAGTTTTTATGATATGTACCTAATCACCAAAATATATTTGAATTCATTATCTTTTATGTTTTATCAGGAATTTAATTTTATTAAAGTCATGGGTTTTCATAATATTTCGAAGATTGAAAGATTATTCATGTAAAATAAAAACATAAATATGTATATTCAGGATGCGTCATTAATATTAGTATTATATGCAGGATTATTTATTTTTTAGGACTAGTTTAGTTATTTATCATAAATAGATAATAAAATATCATGTAAACCATAGGGATAACTCTATTTGATACGTTTATTTATCTGATAACATCATAATGTTTTAGTAATGTGGAGATTGTATTGTTTTCCATGAAATTAAATACAATTATGGATACTAAAATTTTGATATGATTGTAGAATTTATTAACCTGGGGGTAATGACCCCATGAAAAATATCTTTTGGAAACAACATGATATTCAATATAGTACCTGATTAGTTGGTCCGAGAATTCACACATGTCTACACAAAATAGAGTGATATTATTTTTTAATCATATAATCATTATAATAAATTATAAAGTATTTATTATGTAAAATAATTTTATTAGGGAATATGTGCAACACCTCAAGCGTCTATGGTACGCTTCTCTTTGAATAATATAGTAGCGTGTGTTGTACGCAACCTCAAGTTCTAACACACCACAACCTATCAAACTAGCCGTTATAAATAGTAGTACCTACTATTTGAAAATTAATAATTTTTATCTCTCAAAATGGACTTCATTTTTTGATTTGGAATTTTGAAAATAGCCAATGTTGAATGTTTGGTATTTTTCTGAGAACGCCCAATTTTTGATGAATCGTGAAAAATACTAAAAAACAACTTTTTTAATCAAAATAACTTATAGTGATAAATTATAAACTTCAGTGGTTATAAAGTGTAATTTGAATATATTTTTACCATTTTATTCAATGGTGGTTATTACAATTAATTTCAATTTGAAATTAGACATAAACATTTTTCAATCTTTTGATTGAAATTCTTTTTAAAAACACGCTATTTGTTGTCAGAGCGGGAATTAATTATTCAATTAATTAATTCAATTTATATGTTTTGAATTTTGAAAAATATACTTCATTTTTTAATTAGAAATTTCAATTATATCTTAGGATTAATTTTTGGTGTTGTTCTGAAAAACTTCGATTCTGGATGAATAGTGAAACCACTAAGTGGTAGTTAAAAAACTGATTTTTCGTTTAAATGAAATTTTACCACCTCTGTGACTTGAATTTCCAAAATCCAACATACATCATTTTCATTAGGAAGTAAAATGTGGTTCAATGGGATTAAAATAATTTTTGGTGAATAGTAACTTTTAAATTCTATTAATCGCGATTAAAGGTAATTAGTGTAACTTAAGGTGAAAATAATATTATAATAATATGAAATTACCTTTACACATGTCCTACCCATATTGGGTGAGTCATTTACGACCATGAAAATCCATGGGTCACCTTGTGGTCCCCATGGAGCCACATGGGTATTAAAATGACATTAATAACTTTTTATTTAAAGTAAAAATAAAATCGACACCAACATGTGTTGTTTTACTAGAACAATTCTTGCATGGGGTTATATAAGTTAACTTTTTGACTATAAATATTCATTTCAAATCTCAAAATATTTCCTACATCGTGGTAATTGTTTTATAATTTTTAGACATTAAATAAATTAAATTTTTAATGACACCATGATGATGCATCGATTGCCTCATTAATTAACGATTTGAATAAAATGAAAAGATAATGTAAATTTGAAGACTTACACTTTTCTAAAACCTATTTCATGGGTATATTTAAAACCCTTATCACTTTATCCTCGAAATATATCATTATGGGACCTTTGAAATCCGAAAATCACTTCATAATAATGTAACATTTCCTGACCTTCCAAGAGTGCCCCTCCTCTCCTCTTATAAAAGGCCCCCACCTCTACCACCTTATTCACATCTTCAAGCCATTTTTATCGGCCAAACTCTTCCCAAATACTCTCTCAACTTACTAATATTACTCCTATAAGCCTCAATTTGGTCATAATTATTCCCAAAGAATCCTTTGGCTCAAATAAAAAAGAGTTACCTGATTTTAAGGTAATGTTTTCTCTTATGTTATTTTGTTTTATTTTGCGCCTCCAACCCCATGAACTATTTTTTATTCATTTATTTTTTAACAAAAATAGTATCTTAAATATAATAGGATGTTTTTATGAGAAGTATTTTATTTAAACTTACACTCACCATCGTCTAATAGTTATAGAACATATTGTTTTTGTGGTTGGGAAATTTCTGCCTCATGAAACGATGCTTGTTCAATATTCTTTTAACACCCCTCATGGTGTCCATTAAGATGTCACTGTATTTATATATGATATATATTATTTTTATGTTTTTTTATGATTCTGTATTTCTCATTTTTGTCATACCTTTATGATTCCCATTATGGGTAAAGGTGATAATTTCATTTTATGAAGTGCGGACTACCGCCCCCTCAATGTGATTTGAATCATTAATGCCATATGTGGGATGTATAAATGAGGGATTATATGAAATTATATATGATATTATACTTTAATTATAATATACCTTTATATCATTATGATTTCATTTCATTAAATATGAAATAGAAATGAAAGTAGCGGTCATGCATACGTACGGATTACCGGCTCCATGAATGGTGCATTTCATTTCTTACCTCTAAATGTTATGTAATATTATAAAAGCATGTGTATAATGGATATATATTATATATATTATATCTATATAATTAATATAATTCTGGATATAATGGATATTTTACCACATGAACAACTTGTAATTATAAGAAGTTTATTCTTAACTCAAGTACCAAAGGTCGAAAAAATGACCATTATTAACTTAAACAAATACATAATGTTAATTACATGGTAATATGTGATATAAAATGAATAATGAACTTGACAAATGTTCTTAAGAAAGTATAAATTAACACTATTTTATTATTCAGGAGTTTAAAGAATGATCGAGTCAAGTCGAACACGAGGTAAGGGAACTTTTTAACCCAATTTCAGTTCTTTGGGTTAATCTCCTGCTTTCAAAATATATCATGATATTATTATGTCCTATCGTGTATTTGTACTTTAATTATGTGTAATTATAGTTAATATACATAATATATCTTTTTTATTTAAATATAATGATCTTTGTAAGGTACTTCCTCTCAATCTCCTTTCATTGAGACATATTTTGTTTTATACACAACTTTCTTTTATACGGTGTGTAAACACCATTGAATTTTATGATTATTCAAAAATAAAATTCTATACGAATAATTTTACTATTTAACAAAAGGGAATGTTTATTTTTTGTTGTAGGTATGCAGCAACAGCGACTTCTCTACCACCGGGACCATTATTTGAGTTTCGGCTTCCTCTAGAAGCTGTAACTTTTTTTAAAATGAAAAATAATTACAATGTTTTTATTTTCATTTATTTTGGTATTGAAAATGGTTTTGAAAGTGTTTTATTATATCAATGTGTTGAATTGATATCTTGTGATTGAAATGTGGAAATGTAATGTTTGGTTTATGCATGTTTTATGTGATACAATTTTGTTATGGATTATGATATGTTTAATCCTGTTCATATGAGGAATGCATTGGACATAATAAGTGACGGTTGGAGCCCGCTATAGCTCCTAGATGCATCGGTAGGTCTCATAAGAAAAACTAGTGTCTTTTCACAAGGCCTTGACAAAATCGTATTTGTAGTATTGGCACGAGGCCTTGGCTACGTGGTTATGATAGTCTGGTAATATGTATTCCATCATTATGAAAGTGGTCATTGATATTGCATGTGATTATTCGACTAGTAGAATATCCATGTGAATAAGTAAATGGAATTATTTCATTTTACTTTTGCCATATTATGTTGAAGTTCAAGTTAAAAAGGATTTTGTTTTAGTTATACATTACCTTAAATGTTTATGTTTATTTATGAAAGCTTTCGCTATGTTGTTATCCTTTCTGAGCATCTGAGCTCACCCCTTCCAATGTTTTAATTTTTCCAGGATGTGAAGATGTATAATATGAATGACCTCCAGGGATAGTATTAGGGGATATGAATATAATATGTTGTTGTAGTTTTGTTTTAGTTTATTATATAATGTAATACTTATGAATGTATCTAGTGTTTCCAAGGAAACTAAACTAATTAGTCTTTCGAGACCTGATCTTTGTGATCACTCCAATGTTACGCAATAATGCACCGACTCTGGGTAACTGGGGTCAGGACGTTACAGTTGGTATTAGAGGCATTTTTGTACTAACCTTGGAAGCTAGATTTAGATAAACTCTAATTAGATCACATAGATCTAAGATAAAATTTGAGGATTAGTATAGAAGAACTTCATAGAATTTTGGTATTATAGAGATTTTGTTAGTTTTCCGAGCAATACATACCTATCTGGATACGAGCAGGTAGAGGCGGATCTGGAACAGATGTACCTAGGGTTAAAACCTGAAAACACCGCTTTGAGCTAGACTCGAACGGGAACTGGTGCATGACAACGGGCCTTGCTAGACTCTTGGTAACGATACTCCCGGGGGATATGCTTTGGATAATTCACATTTTCTTTACAAACCATTATGAAAGGTTTATGAGTATATACTTCCTCAAAGAAAACATTTTTTTGATTATTGTTCAATTTATGTTAACTGTTTTACATGTTTGGAATTATGTATTGTGATTCATAAACTAAACTAGTTTATGTCATTGATTAGAAATGGTGCCTAGTGGAAGGAATGGAAACTGAATCAATGCACGCACTCTATGTAAGTATTCCCTCCAGCTCAAGATAATTAAAATAGAGTTGGTGATACAACTGGTGCTGATCAACTTATCACCATACTGGGACAACTCACTCTGGTTGTGAATAATAACCTTACTCGTATGGAGCACCCTAATCCACAACGTGGAGGATCAATGTTAGATCGTTTCATGAGGAAACAACCTCCAATATTAAATGGGGGTACAAATCCATTAGTAGATGAGCAATGGATAAACTCCTTAGAGAAAATATTTCACGCCTTGGGGAGTAGCGAAAGGGAGAAGGTGGTCATGGAAGTTTACCACCTCACTGGAGATGTCGATCAATGGTGGTCGCTGATTCAAAAAACAAAGGAATATGAAGAAGTATCAAGTATGGAATGGAGGGAGTTTAAGTAAACTTTATTATTAAAATACTTTTGACATGACCATCGAGCAGATATGGAAAGTCAATTTCTGAGTCTGAGGCAGATGGAGGATGAGAATGTCGCAAAGTATGAGGCTAACTTTACAAGGTTAGCAAGACATACTGCAGATTATATACGTAACCCAAGAAGTAAGATTGATCGTTTATTCGATGGGTTAAAATCATTTCTCTGTCGATATTTAGTATCATAATCTTTCTCAACGTACGAAGATGTTGTATCGTGTTCTATCAAGACAGAAAAGGAATTCTCTAAATCTTATGACAATAATGTAACGAAAGAGAAGAAGAGAACGGTGGAAAAAGAGACAGATAAAGGGGAAAAGGGAAAAAGTATTTTCTATTATGGGATAATTGTGGGAAGAATCATCATGGTACTTGCCTGAAAGGAATGGGAGTTTGTTATAAATGTGGAGAAAAAGGTCACCAATCTTTTGATTGAAAGGGAAAGAAAGAGGCTATTAATGTTGAATGCTATAATTATAGGGAAATGGGGTATTATGCAAATGAATACCCTAAGCGCCAAGGAATCTAACCTCAGAAAAGGCAAAGGGATAAATGACAATCTTATGTTGTTACTACAGTTGAAGTGGAATAATTAATGTTTTGGTGCTTTTGGACTCAAGGATTATATTCTGGTTATAAGAATAATGTGATATATATATATATGTATTGTATAGCAGTAAATGTTGTTTTTATTATGGTTTTAATACGATGAAGGTAATCATTTTTTTAGTATGTGACCATAAGAGAAATTTTACTTTGTTAGGGGAATCTGATGTAACAATTGATTTTGGAATTTAGAGACCTTTTAGAGAAAGTCTGGACATAGGTATTTTGGATAACTATAAAGGTTGGAATGGATTAAGTTTAACTTTGGATAGTATTGTTTAAGCTTAAAATATTCCTAAATATTATTTTTGGAATATTAAAATACTATAGTTTTAGGAAAAGAACAACCTGTAGGTTGGGGGATAACTCATCGTGTCGGACAAAGCTGCAGGAATCGAACCCACAACCACAGTGCGACATGCCATTATTACCTACCACTAGCCTACAGGAAGTCCCTGGTTATTTCAATGAATTTTTCCAAATCTAAATGGTATGTGTTAATATTTGGATCATTATACAATTCTGATAAATAGAATATTTTTGCATTATATTACCTTTTGGAGTGAAAGATGGGTTTGTGGTAAAAATTTATTAAATAATGAAAGTCTACATGACAAGTATGTATATTTCCTTACATTCTTAGTAAATATCCTAAATAAATTCCTCAAATTTAGGAATGGTAACTTAAAACAAAAACGTTGTTGGTTAATTTTTCCTACTGGGGAATCAATTATAGTTTAACCAATCACAAGTTTGTGATTTTCATGTAGTTAAAAATTCTCCTAATCCTGTTTTATACAAGTCTCCATCCGACCATGATGGTTTTTTTCCTCCATATCCATATTTTCATAGAATCCTAGTATGGGCTATCTCAGGTGATCGTTGTACTTCTCTTTCTTTCTTTTAAAGGTATATTTATATTAACCTTATTTCCAATGTGGGTTTTCCACAATGCTATTTTCTATTTTCAACCTTTTATTTTATAAGAACATTTTAAAATTGCGAGGACGCAATTTATTAAAGGAGGGGGGAATGTAACACCCCAAGCGTCTATGGTACGCTTCTCTTTGAATAATACAGTAGCATGTGTTGTACGCGACCTTGATTTCTAACACCCCAAAACCAATCAAACTAGCCGTTATGAATATTAGTACCTAATTTTTGAAATTTTAGGAATTTTATCTTTCAAAAAGGACTTCATTTTGGGATTCTGAATATCGAAATTAGCCTATGTTGAATTTTAGGTATTTTTCTGAGAACATCCAATTTTTGATGAATAGTGAAAAATACTTAAAAACGACTTTTTTAATCAATATAATATATAGTAATAAGTTATACAATTGATTGGTTATAAAGTGTAATTATAATATATTTTTACCATTTTATCCAATGGTGGTTATTATAATTAATTTCACTTTGAAATTGGATGTAAACAATTGTCAATCTTTTGATTGATATTCTTTCTTAAAAACACGCTATTTATTGTGACAATGGGAATTAATTATTAAATTAATTAATTCAACTTATATGTTTTGAATTTTGTAAAATAGAAAACATTTTTGAATTAGGAATACCAAATATATCCAAGGGTTAATTTTTGTTGTTGTTCTGAAAAACATCGTTTTTTGATGAATAGTGAAACCACTAAGTTGTTGTTAAAAAACTGATTTTCATTTAAATAAAATTTTACCACCTCTGGGATTTGAATTTCCAAAATCCGACATACATCATTTTCATTAGGAAGTAAAATGTGGTTCAATCGGATTAAAATAATTTTTGGTGAATAGTAACTTTTAAGTTATATTAATCGCGATTAAAGATAATTAGTGTAACTTAAGGTAAAAATAATTTTATAATAATAATAAATTACCTTTACACTTGTCCAACTCATATTGGGTGAGTCATGGCCAACCAAAACAATCCATGAGTCAACTTGGGGACCCCATGGAGCCACTTGGGTAAGAAAATGACATTGATAACTTTTTATTTAAAGTAGAAATAAAATCGACACAAACATGTGTTGTTTTACTAAAACAATTATTACATGGGGTTATATAAGTTAAATTTTTGACAATAAAAATTCATTGGAAAGATAAAAAGATTTCCTACATCATGGTAATTATTTATAATTTTTAGACATTAAATAAATAATAATTTTAATGACACCATGATGATGCAGCGATTACCTCATTAATTAACGATTTAAATAAAATAAAAATATAATGTACAATATAAGACTTAAAATTGTCTGAAACCTATTTTATGGGTATATTTCGAACCCTTATCACCTTATACTCGAAATATATCATTGTGGGACCTTTAAAATCCAAAAATCCCTTCATAATAATATAACATTTCCTGACCTTCCAAGAGTGACCCTCCTCTCCTCTTATAAAAGGCCCCCAACTCTACCACCTTATTCACACCATAAATCCATTTTTATCAGCCAAACTCTGCCCCAATACACTATGAACTACCCACTATTACTCCTAGAAGCCTCAATTTTTGCAGAATTCTTCCCAAGGAAGCCTTTGGCTCAAATCAAAAAGAGTTACCTGAGTTTTTGGTAATGTTTTCTCTTATGTTATTTTGTTTTATTTTTCTTCTACAACCCCATAAACTCTTTTTATTCAATTATTTTGTAACAAAACCAGTATATTAAATATACTAGGATGTTTTTATTATATGTATTTGATTTACACTTACACATAACTTAATTTAATGTTTAAAAAACATACGGTTTCTGTGTTTGGCGAATTTCTGCCTCACGAAACGATGATTGTTCAATCTTCATTAAACTCCTCTCATGGTGGCCATTGAGATGTAACTGTATTTATATATGATAAATAATATGTTTATGGTTTCTTTATGCTTCTGTATTTCTCATTTATGTCACACCTTTATGATTTTCATTATGGGTAAACTCGATAATTTCATTTTAGAAAGTGCGGACTACCGCCCCCTCAAAGTGATTTGAATCGTTAATGCCATATGTGGGATGTATAATGGAGGGAGTAAATTATATTATATATGATAGTATACTTTAATTATAATATTCATTTATATCATTATTATTTAATTCCATTAAATACGAAATAGAAATGAAAGTAGTATTCATGCATACGTACGGCTTACCGTCTCCATGAATGGTGCATTTCATTTCTTACCTCTAAATGTTATGTGATATTATAAATTCATGTATATAATGGATATATATGATATATATGACATATAAATCATTAATATAATTCTGGATATAATGGATATTTTACCACATGACCAACTAGTAATTATAAGAAGTTTATTTTTAACTCAAGTACCAAAGATCGACAAAATGACTGTTATTAACTTAAACAAATACATAATGTTCATAACATGGTAATAAGTGATATAAAAGGAATAATGATCTTGAAAATGTTTTTTAATAAATTATACATTAACTCTATTTTATTACACATGAGTTTAAAGAACGATCAAGTCATGTCGGACACGAGGAAAGGGATCTTCTTAACCCAATTTCTATTCATTGGGTTAATCTCCTACCTTCAAATTATGTCATGATATTATTATTTCCTATATTGTATTTGTAAATTCATTATGTGTAATTATAGTTAATACACATAATGGATCTATTTTATTTTAAAATAATGATCTTTGTAAGGGTCTTCGTCTCAATCTCCTTTCATTGAGGCATATTTTGTTTTATACACAACTTTCTTTTATGTGGTATATAAATCCCTTTGACTTTTACATTTATTCAAAAAGCATTTTTCTATACAAATCATTTTACTAAACGAAAAAAGGGAATTTTTTTTTCATACGTATGCGGAGACAATGACTTCTCTGCCACTGTGACCATTATTTGAGTTTCGGCTTCCCCTACAAGCCATAAGTTTTTTTTAAATGAAAACTAATTACAATGTTTTAATTTTCTTTTATTTTGGAATTGAAAATGGTTTTGAAAGTGTTTTTTATATCAATGTGTTGTATTGATATCATGTGATTGAAATGTTAAAACGTTATGTTTCCTTTATGCATGTTTTATGTGATACAATTTTGTTATGAATTATGATATGTTTAAACCTGTTCGTATGAGGAATGCATTGGACTTAATAAGTGACGGGTGGAGCCCACTATTCCTCCTCAATGCATCGGTAGGTATCATGAGACAAACTATTGTCTTGGCATGAGAACATGACAAAATATTATTTTTAGTCTTGGAACGAGGCCTTGGCTACGTGGTTATGATAGTCTGGAATTATGCATTCCATCATTATGAAAGTGGTTATTGATATTTCATGCTATTATTCGACAAGTATAATATCCATGTGAATAAGTAAATGGCATTATTTCATTTTACTTTTGCCATATTATGCTGATGTTCAAGTTTAAAAGGCTTTTTTTAGTTATACATTGCCTTAAATGTTTATGTTTATTGATGAAATCTTCCACTATATTGTTATTCTTACTGAGCATCTGAGCTCACCCCTTCCAATGTTTTAATTTTTCCAGGATGTGAAGAAGTATATTATGAATGACCTGCTCGGATAGTATGAGAGGATATGATGAAAATATGTTGTTGTAGTTTTGTGATGTAATGTAATACTTATGAATGTATCTAGTGTTTCCAACGCTACTAAACTAATCGGTCTTTCGAGACTTGATCTTTTGTGATCATGCCAATGTTATGAAATAATGAACCGACTCCGGGTAACTTGGGTCGGGGAATTGCAATATGAGATAATATAACCGAATGAAACCAAGATTTAACAAATAGTGATTAAGGTTTAATAGAAATATAGTGATAATTTGGTATAGTATGATATTTTTAGGATGTGAATGTCTTCAAATTTTATAAAAAATATAATCTTATACCATTAAATATTCATCACTTAGAAATAACACCTTTTTTTATAAATGTATGTATAAAATAGGAAACAAGTTATTAGTAGATATTATGGACTATGTAGTGATTTTTAATATGGGAATCCAAATATGATATAATCTAGTATTGAAAATCAAGTGTTTATTCTCACTAAACTATTTCAAGTTGTTACTAATATCTCAAGTCATTAAAAACATAAGGAAATACATATGAATAGAATGACAGAGTCTCCTAAAAATAGAAAGTGATGAAAATGATGAAGGACATAAGATTCAGCACATACGTGTTTAAAAATTTTTAAGAAGAACATAAGGGAATGTATCAATAGAATATGAAAATATTTCATGTGTGGAAGGACTGGATATAAAACTCATGATTGTAGAAGACGGATGAAGGGCCAGTATAATATAATAGAATGTATTATAGAACAAACTAATTAGTCATTTTTCATATCAACACATTAAATAAATGATGTTAGGGAATTAAGAAAATTGATGCTCTATTCCAAAGTATAAATTGTTTTATAAATATATATATAAACAACCACCTAAAACAAAAAATTCAATTGAAAAAAAAAATCCACCAAAAACTACTAATTGTGATTAATAAAATTATGTTACCCTTATCCTCTAATTAATAATTAATGATGTCATCATTAATTCTTTTCTACAGTATCTATTATGTTTTCTATGAGCATTAAATCACAACATTGATAATTTTATTAATGAAGAGAACATATATTTGTATTTTATCCCAATATTTGGTTTGGGGAATATGATTCAAGAAATTATTATTGTCACTTATTTTAATAAATTCCAAATTATTTTGTATATTTATAATCCTTATACACATAAAATCCGTAGTAATTATCAATATAGGGATTTCACATCTCATATTAAAAACCATCCTATGAACATAAATCGGTGAAAGGGTGATAATAAGATCACATATAAAACTACAATAATTATAGGAGTCAAGATAGATAATTGGGTGTGATGATTAGCAAAAATTATTAAAGAAAAATTTATATTAATATTTTCTCATTTCAATGAAAAATGACAGGCTTACTATGTTTTATGAAAACAACAAATAAATTATATTATTATTTTCATATATCTCTTAGATAAAATTACATAATTTATCATTTGTGATATTTAATAATTTGAGGAAACGATTTAATTAAGGGGTGTAGAATTTAACTCCAAGATATTTTTGTATATATTACATTAAATTAATACATTTTTCAGTATCATTCTCATCACACAACACCAAAATAAAATGATCCATAATATATTTATTAATAATAATTATAAATAATGAAAACTCACGTAAATAAAATGGTATTAATAAATTAAAAATTGTTACATTTGTAGGATATATAATAAATATCATTTAATGTATAAAAATATTTTCAATTCTAAAAAAAATTGATGTATTAGTTAATTATAAAATATTCCATTTTAAAATTTTATTTTCATGTTTTATACAATTTAAATATATTAACTAGAATATTAATTTCAATAAGTTAGTAATTTGTATGTGCTCTTATATAGAAATACAATAATTTTTTTTAAAGGTAATATTTTAAGGAAATAACATTAATTTATAATATCATTTATGATATAAATTTATAATGTATAAAATTTTATTTAAAAAATAATATCATATTTGGATTCCAATTATCCAAATTCATTTCAAATTAGTTTTACGATTTTTGTAGTAAGAATGATTTTTAGGAGGATCCTGAATAATAATATCTTTAAAAATAAAAAGAAATTTATTAATCTACTAAATTATTATTATGGAAAATAAATTCATGAATATAACATTGTGATATTTAATTAAATATGTTTTTCCAAATAATTTTTTTATCTTCGATGGCTTGCATTATAGGAAACATTATGCATTAATTCAACATGATATACTATAAATACAATTTTTTAACATCAATGTTAAATCATACACATTTAATTTTTGGTAATGAGTAAAAATATCCTCATTATAATATAATTATTTTATTTTTAGATAAATGAAATATATTTTCTTGAAAATATATAATATGTTTAAATGATTCATTTTTCTAAAGAATGCTTTTTTATTTTTGTAATTAAATAATATAATATATTAATACCACATTTATAAAATTTATTTGAATTCATTAACTTCTTTTTTAAAATAATCATGTGAAAAATATCTTAGAGTAAAATTTTGATAATTTCTAATGAGATACTTCTTTTATGAATTGTAAAAACATTAATTTTTAAAGGAATAACATTTTCATTTTAAACTATATAGAAAGTTAAATTATATTTAAAATTTGTTTTAAATGTAACATTATTTTTACGATATATTTATTAATACAATATATCTTGTTTTAATATTTTTTAAATATAAAATTCATAGTTAAACATTCTATATTTATAAAAACTTTTTTGTGGGGGGAAATGGATTTTTAATCATGACTTTTTGATTATTTTTAAATTAAAATCCTCCAAATATGTGTATTGAATTTTATAAAATGTATTCCATATTTTATAATAATCATAAATAATATTATATAATAATTCTATCTTAATTATATCTCATAATAAATATAAAAACCGGAAAAATGTATTACGAAGGTTATTGTTAAAACGAGATTACATGGGGTTGAACTAAAAGGATAAGGGTAATTTTTCCAATAAAAATATCTTAAATCCTATTATATGGTAATATTTCAACCTTATAATATCTAAAAATCGAATATATTTTAATTTATATGCTTTTTTATTTGGTCTGACTTTATCATTTTGGATTCTGTTGGGAAATTTTCATGTAGTTTTCATTGTGGGTTCAGTTTCCCACATATAAAATGACATCCACTATCATATCATATTCACACTCCCAAATCATTTTGGTTCAATGATTAATCACACAAATCCATTCCTTACTTCCCCGCCTAGATCCTATAATACTTTGTTTGATTTGGAAACCCTATTTTTAAACTTTTAAGTCATGCATGTGTACGAAGTGTACTAAAAGGGGTGTTCTATACTGGAGATTTTGAATATCATTCATAAAATAATAATATTTTTTATCTGGTATACAAACACACTAACCCATTATTGTACCCATGTTTTGGTTTTATGACTGTGTTAAATATTCATCTTAAAATAAATAATATTTATATATGAAAATATTTAGTTTTTATAGTTGGTATCTTAAGAATGGTTTTGATAACCATTCAAAATAGTATGAGAAGAATGCAATGATAATATTATAGATAAGTCTAAAGATATGTCTATTTATAGGACGATATCATTAAATTTTAGTGAAGGATAGATCAGGTGGTTTCCAATAAATTATACCCCTATCCAGATTCAAGAATTGCATGTGTCGCTGAAACAGTTGTACCTAGTGGTAATATATATGAAATTGTAGAATTGTGATTTGACTTTATCATCACCTAGTGCACAATAATGGTCCTTATTTCACACCGTTTTCGACACTACCAGGTGTTTTTTTGTAATTTACACTCTCATTAGGAAACATCTCGTACTATTTGAATAGATAATGACCATGAATGACATATGTTAAAGCAAAGGAGTCCTAGATAGAAAATAAGTTTTTATGATTAGAAATTATATGAATGATTGATCAATCTGATCAATGATGTCAGATAGTCATGTTGACCATTTTGGATTTACTAATTGATTGAAAATAGAACAATGAATTGGGGGGGTGATAGGTATACTCAAATAATGAGGAATTTTATTTGATAATATTTATATAAATTCTTTGATGAAATGAAATGTATTTAGGAATGTTAAATTATGTACCTAAATATTATGTTTTTAATTTTTAGTGAAAACTATTAACGGAATGATGATCTCAAATATAGTCTATAAATTATATACAATTTATGCTTACGGGAGTTATTATTAAAAAACATATTATTCTCCCAATGATTTAATTTGGTGTTATCTATGTCATTTATTTTCTATCTCTACAAAAATATCACATAATTCTGTATGTATTTACTGTGATGTTTTATTTTATAGAATAATATATTAGTATATATCAGTGAAACTACAAATTCAAACTTGTTATGCATATGGTATCCAATATATGGGTATTTATTCCTATTAATAATTAATTTTTATCTTATATGGTTGGGGAGAAACATGACATAGATGATATAAGTATTGTGTGGGAGTTGGATGATGTATTTCATGATGAGTTTCATAACATTACACCAAATAATGATGTTTTGTATTCAATAATACTCATACCCCTTGATACATAAATATCAAATACTCCCTATATAATGGCCTTGATAAAGCTATAAGAATTGATGAAATGACTCTAAGAGAATCTTGAAAATTTATTTATTCAGCAATGTGTGTCACCTTAGGTTGAAATTTTTTATTTTAATAAGAATGAAGATGTATTTATATGAATATTCATTATATATTGAGAACTATACAAGACCATAACCAAGAAAAATTATCCTCTACCACATGTTGATGAAATGTTTAATTAATTACATAGATCTCAATACTTTTAAAAGATTGACCTTTATTATTGATATTATTAATTTGGTATTAATAATGAATATATACCCAAGGTAACCTTTGTACCAAGGTATGAAAATAGTGAGTATATAGTGACTTAATTTGATCTAATATATGTCATCACTATCTCAATTGGTTAATGGAATAGAGTCTTTAATTAGTTCCTTGATTAGATTAAGATAATATTTACAGATGATATTCTAATCTGTTACAAAATAATTTAATATAATGAATACCACATGAGGATTTATATAAGACCCTATCAAAGGTGATTATATATTGAAAATTTACCATATTATAATTTTTTAGAATGATTTTTCAGTTTTGGGAAATATAATCTAAAAAAAGTGTATTTCAGTGTATCTATCAAAAATGAATTCTATTTAATGTTCAACTAGACTAACCATGTTGACATAGATTAACAGTTTTATTTGATTGGTGGAATATTAAAAATTCTATGTGGAATTTTATCACAACATCCCAATCCACATACAATGATAACTCGTAAGGGAGACATGTTCAATTGAAAAAATTAATGTGAAGAAAATTTTAAGGAACTAAAGGGAATGTTAGTAAGTTGACTATTTTTACATTATTAAATAGTGGAAAAGTATATATTATCTATAGTGATACATTATTGAATATATTAGGATGACTTCTCATGAAAAATTATGTGATTATAGCTTAATCCTCATGAAAATTGATGGTTCTTGAGAAAAATTAACCATCTCATTATTTGGAGATAGATGACATTAGTTTTTCATCAATGTTATAGACACAATATCTATTTCGTGAAATGTTT
The DNA here is from genome assembly GCA_963277665.1 of Viscum album. Taxonomy (NCBI): domain Eukaryota; kingdom Viridiplantae; phylum Streptophyta; class Magnoliopsida; order Santalales; family Viscaceae; genus Viscum; species Viscum album. The sequence goes on along the minus strand of OY728151.1, from coordinate 492,771,189 downwards.
GATATATAAACTAATCATAATGTTTTAATATATATATTCAATTATATTGAGTTTAATATGAACCATAGATGTTATATATAACTGATTAATGATTATGAATATGCAATAGATTACCACCATAAGAAGGTAAGCAAAGTGTCTGATGATTCACGTCAAAAGGATCATGATAGCTTATCTATGATGATGATCACAGACGATATTATATTTCAATGTATGAAAAGGATAGATATTGAAATCTTTATGGAAGAGGATAAATATTATATATCTCTAATGAGTGTTAAACTATTTATCTATGTGAATATTAAATAAGATAAAATTAATGATTTGGATATATAGAATAAGTTAATAAATTTTAATGTGTTTTAATATGATCATGATAGGATGTTAATGTTCATGGACCACATATGTGTTTCATCCATAACCTATTTGAATATGTATTTTTTATAGGAAGCTCACAGTTCATCATTATCTATTCATCTTGTAAATATAAATTTTTATCGATATTTTAAATAGTATTTATGGTGTGATGGGATGAAGAGATATATGTAGAGTTTGTATCTCTATTCATACTCTGTTAGTATGTTAAGTATGTGATATAAATTTATAATGGTGTGTTACAACCATTACCCAAACTAGAATGGAAAATGAAAAAATATCACCATGGATTTAGTCATTAGACACCCTGAAACATCTAAAAGGCATAATTATATATGGGTGGTAATTGATTGACTTACAAATTTATCACACTCAATCACTATTAGATAATTTTTCTTCCTATATCACCGTTCCAATATATACATTAAGAAAGTGGTAAGTTTTATGCCATACAACATTCTATAATGTATATTCGATATATGAGGTTTACCTCAAGGTTTTGTAGAAGTCATTAGTAAGATCTTGATACCAAGATATATTTTATTACTATGAATCATCCTATTATATATTTTTAAAGGAATATAATAATTCCTAACATATAGGATATTAATATATTTTATCTTATGTATTTAAAAGGAAGTTGAGATCATCACCTTCTTATTGTCAAGTTTTCTTACAAAAAGACCGGTCCCTTGAGAAATTAGATGGATCCTTATAAATCCCGAAATGGAAAAAAAATTATAATTGAAATATATTGGGATGAATTTTGGTATAAAATAAATTTTAAATTGATAAATATTAGTAAATAATAGTGAAATTTAGATCCATTTATCCAAACATCATGGAACCTCAACGTTGACAAAAAAATAATGATGAAAATATTCGTTGTGATTTGGGGATTGAAGTTAGTGAGACGTTTTTACTAAAAATTTAACCATGTAAGAATGTCATAATATTAAATAATATTTAAATTTTGATCCCATTATATGTTTTACCTTTTTAGATTCATAATCGAGTATGGAAAAATGCTTATCGATTGGTGCTTCCACCAAACCTCTCTCTAGTCAATGATGTGTTCCATTTATCTCCCCAATGGAAGTACATACCTGAACATTTTTTATATGATTAAATAAAATTTCATTCCAATATATAATTATCATTCACAAAATGGGAAACATGTGTATATTATATAATATATAGTTAAACTTCTTCAAAATAAGACCACGCACCTGGTTAATGTTTTTAGTGAAATGACCTACTTGAAGAAGGTACACGTGAACCTGAGGTTATGATAAGGCATAATGTTATTAATTTTACTATATCATAGTAATTATCATATAATGTTTAATTTACTTTATGTGGGTTATAATGTTACCCCTATATTTAATGAATTATTTTTTTCCAAATAAAATTAATTGTATTGACATATTGTGTTACACACAACAACAAGGTTTATTGAATCATTATATACAATTAGTATTATTATTTAAACATCATAGTTATAACCTATTTTTTTATGAATAGGAATGATGAAATTTTAAATTATATAATGGTTTTATATAATGAATCTTTATTTTAGAGATGTTTTTTATGTAAGGAAAAAAAATTCCCACAAATACAGTTTACTTCTTTTTGTGACAAAATAAAAAAATAACCTCAACCACATTGAAAATATTTATTTTTAAAAAATAATATAATTTATCAAATCATCATTTCATAGTTATCATAGAGTTAATTTTTCACAATTTTTTATGAGGATATTTTTATAATGAATAGTGAAAAATATTGACATTCATTAAAAACAACCTTTTTATTTAAAGTATTTTGTAGATAATTTATTTTTTATATTTGTTTTAAAATTAAAATTTGATAAATAATATATTTATTAATCCAATTAATCTCATTTTAATAATTTTTATATAGAATTTATATATTCAAAAGTTCTATACTTATATAAACTTTTTCATGGGAAAACAACATTTATATCACCTCTTTGATATTTACTTTAAATTAAAATAATCATATTTTCTTAATTTAATATGTTAAAATGGATTATAAATTTGTAATATTCATAATTAATATCAAATAATATATCCAATATATATTTTTTTAATAAATTGAGAAAATAAAGTATTTTCTATGGTTAAGAATATGGTGTGATTTCCATGGGGATAAACTAAAAAGGTAAGGTTATTTTTTTTATATAAAAACTCTAAATCATATTGGATGTCAATATATTAGCATTATAATTTCTAAAATAGGAAACTATATCATTTTAGAAGTATTTTTCTTTGGAATTAACTTATCATTTTGGATTAATTTGAGAAAGTTACATTCTGTTTCTATATCATTTCTTTTTCCCACATATAAAAGGGTATCCCCTCTCGTATACTCTTTAAATGTAAAAATCCTTTTGGATCATCCAATCCCTCGAAAAATACATTCTGTAAATCCATATCCCTATCTCAAAAGAATTATTTTGATTATAAAAATTTCCTTTCAGATTTTAATGTTTGGTATATCAACGAATTGTACTAAATGGGACGATATTTATGTACGTTATTTAAGATTTTTCACGAATTAAGAGGATTGTGTATCTCCTCTTCAAAAAAAAAACTATACATTTATTTTCCTCATGGTTTTATTGGTTAAATTTATAGAATATTCATATAAAAAGATATAATATATATATATATGGTCTCATTAATGAAACAATTTTATAATAAAAAAATTATATTTTAAAGGTGACTATATGATTTTTAAAATGTTATATTTTATTTTAAAACCCATATATGAAATTTTAGGACAAAATTTATATTTTTCAAAATATTATTTTCAATACATTATACATCTAGTATTTTAAATTTATTTTTTAACACTTCTATGAGTTTAATACAGTAAAAATAATTTTAAAATAGGAATCATCATGTTCAATGTATATAATAATGTTGAATTATATTTCAATATTAATGGATAAATTACCTTGGTAAAAAAAGGTGCATTGATAAAAAGGTTTTAAAGAGTTTGTCCAAGAGGTAAAGACCAAAAACATGTTGAAAACATGTGTTGGAATGGGTGGTTAAGGAATATGATGAAATTATCAAATATTATATGAATTATTTGATTATTTATTTAAATATGTTCTTTTATAGTCTCTTCCCATTATTAAAATTTATCGGGTATTAATGAAAATTTCATCCCATTACACATATGACATTGAATTACTCTCCTCCCATACCTTCACACAAAACTAATATATTTATGAAAAAAATATTCCCAATACAATCACAATTACCCTTATAAACATTTAAGTGCTTCCAATATTCTCTAAATTATATCCCTCAATGTATTAACAGCATTGGGAAAAGATATAATCCACGAATTGAGGTATAAATTTCAAACCTCTCCACTCTAATTTTTTTTATAAAAAATATTTAAGTAAAAAATTACATTTTGGTGACTTGAAATTTTAATATAAGTATTATTATTAAAATAGTATGTTATTATGTATTATGTTATTATAATTTCATACCATTCCTTATTATATTAAGAAAAATTAAACTCTCGTCTGTGCGTTGTGTGGACTACCACCTCTATGATGTAATGTGGTTCATTTTACTTCACCAACATACAAATAATATCTAAAAATAATTTTAAAATAAAATTATATTATTAATAAAATATATATTATTCATAAATTATAAAACATATTACTTATTATCTATTTTATATTGAAAATTAAATCATCATCCATGCATACATGTAGACTACCGACTCCAGGGAATGATTGATTTCTATTTTTATTTCTTCATTAAAATACATGGATGGTCAATTGATGTATTTTAATTGATAATAATTTTTTTTCCAATTATAATGGTTTTTAGAGACAAATTGGTAAAACTATTAAGAATATGAGTCATCAATAAACATGATAAATTCAACTATCAAAAAGTGTGTTCTATGAGAAAAAAACTTATTTATTCATATTACATAGTAACATCATATGTTTCATCAAAATATTATAATAATGAATTCAAATTAATATATTTCACACTAATAAACACTAAATAAGATCATTATTCTTTTGGTATAATTATATTACAACTAAATAAATTCATAATAATCCATTAATTATGGAATGTTCTTTTTTAGGTTATTTTGACCAACTATATTAATAATTATATAAATTTATATCATTTTTAAGAAAATAAATTAATTTATTTTAATATATTATATAAATAACTAATTAATTAATTATTTTGGTTTTTGGAATTATAATATAATCTGTTAAAAAATTCATTATGAAAAAAACTTTTTAACTCTATGAAGCATCGAAACATTCACATCACCAAATTTATCATTATATATCATAACAAAAAAATAAAAATATTGAAATTAAAATTTATTAAATAATTATAAAAAATATTTTATGACCATTTTTGATATGAGATATATTATATTTGGGCTAATAAGGAATAACAACATCACTATTAAAAAACAAGTTCAAAATGATCATGATTACACACACATGATATTGAAATTTGATAATAAATTAAAAATTAACAAAAATGGATTAATTTTTAATTAATATTGTAAAATTTTATAGACATGAATAAGGTCTTGCAATTGGTTATTAATTCTGTGATATATTTTTGCAAGATTTTAGAGTATGATCAACTATGTGAGACACAAAGGTAAGGTTTTCATGCATCAAAATTAATTTCATGATATAAATATCTTATTGTACACCATGTTTTCATTGATATGGGTTGGTTACTACAATGTTAATGTCATTGAATATATTCATGTAACTAATTGTTTTTAAATATCCATTAAATTTTCTTTATTTAAATGGAATTTGATTCATTGGATACCAAAGTCATAAAGATCATTATTATCTCAACTACCTTCGTTTAATAAAAAAAATTCTTTTTGGACTTCTTTATTTCATGAATTATTTTAAACACCATAATATTCTATTTAGTTATATTTTATCTTGCTCTAAAATGAAATAATAACTTTAAATTCAATTCTTTTACCTTAATGAATTTCTTTCCCATAATAATTATATCATTACTGAGATAAATTAGCATCCCCATTAAAAACTATATTCCATATTTCTCTATAATTTAATTTAAATCCAATATTTTCAATTATATTTGGAGGCCCCATATATGTGTTATCTTATGCGATCTTCCAATTATCCATAATAATTTTCAATGGGATATTTTAAAACCTATTTTGGTGATGTTGGTTTTTTACACTGGTATTTCAAAACAATAAAGTGTCTTACAATCATTTTAAACTAATCATTTTGACCAATCCAAACTATTTTGGATAAACATTATGTAATTTCAAGGATCTATTATTGATGTTTCATTTCATTAGTCAGTGTTTTACAAGGATTTGAAATCACCTTTTGAGAGAATTATTTCTTCTCTTCAAGGATCAATTACATAATATTATTTTTAAATGTAAATAATTTCGATGTTTTTACCTCCGCATTATTTAACCCCTTATGTATTCTCTAATGAATCATTTTTTTAAATTTTTTAAAATTATTTTTTTTGAAAATTAATATTTCTTAATTCAACAAAAGTTGTTTTTTAAAATTGAATCATTAATGTGGCCCTTAAATTCATCAATTACTCTAAAGATAAATGATTTATAAAAATATATATTTTTTCCTATATTTATAATTTCATTTATTCCATGTATGTTCCTTTTTTTGCATCCCCCACAAAATTTTCATATCAAAAACATTGTTTGAGTTATTTAATATTTAGTGTCAACTATTCACATTCTTGATGATGTTTTTTGTGATACCGTTGGAAAATATTATGAAACCCATTTTTCATTTTCTGGGTTCTTTATGTAGTAAATGAATTTTTATCTAGTGGAACCATATGTATGGATTAATTATGGGTGGGATCCAATTTTTTCCCCAATTCATTGTTAATGATTCAATATTATGATATTAAAAGGGATCATGGGAGTAATCATTCTAAGAGAAATGGTCAACTATATAATTTTTCCCATGATAAATTTTACATGAAAGTTTTTATCAAAGATAAAGGCTATACATGTGGATTTATCCCACAATAATGAAGACTCGTATAGATTTATCCCAATACCAAGTGTATATAAGAGGATTTTTCGCATGCCCAAGAGTACATTGGAGGATTTATCCAAAGAGAAAGTGTAAAAGGGCGGATTTAAACCTAGCCAAATTGTACAAGGTTAGATTTATCCTAAGAGAAAGTTGTGCATAGAAGATTTTATCTCATGCCTATCGGTAGAAAATAGTATTATCCCAATCCCATGAAGGTACATGGGTGATGTTCCCTGGAATAAAAGGTAGTGAATTTCTCGGTGGGTAGCCTCGACATATGTTTTATATGCCTAATTTCATTCCACATTTTTATGTTATAATAGTATTTTTATTATTATAATCCTGGACTCCTGTTTATTGTTTCAGGATTACTAAAAAAGTATCTTCGATATATATTTGTTCATTTGAGAATAAATTACATTATATATTTAATTATTTACAAGGATTATTGGTATGTGCTCCACTAATAATATACTTCTTCCATGTTCATGTTCCTTAATATGATTATGTCTTAAAACTTAATAACATGTTGAATGATTTTCACTTATTGAGAATTTACCACACCCCTTTATTATTTGTCACTTCGCTGGGTTCTAATGAAAAGTATTACTTTTTTGAATTATAAAAGGGATTATATAATCGTTAAACAATGGATAAATTCCCACATACATTACTTTTTTCACTAGTCTTCAATGACACTTAACCTTTGATTATTTAATTTCTGCTTGTATTTGTGATATGGAATGAATATTCACGGAGAAATGAAATTATTTTGTATGATTATCACATATGATTATAGAATTTTGTACATGAAAATGATAAATAGGTTCTTTGTTAATAATTTAATGTATGGGAGACTTGTGTTATTCACTAACACAAATTAGTTTTATATCTTAAAATAATGATAATACTTTTTAAAAATTATAACAGGACAGTGGGAGTATATTTTTACATAGAGTTCCAAAATGTATAATACGTAAATTATTATAAATTTAAAAATAATACATGAATTTTAATTTATATTCTGTAGATTTTTAGGATGTGTTGGTGTTGAAATAATTTAAATTATTAACCTTTGTTACCAAAATGATCTCAATAAAAAAGGTTGCATAGAAAAATATCAATGACTGATGATAATGTAGAATTTATATGGAGATTTATATAGAAAATAAATTTTAATAAAATCATAACCTTTGATATTTGAATTAAAGGGAGTTTGAATACTAGTTTAAGTACATGAAAAAATGGAATTTGAGTCATAATACTGAATATTATTCTAACATTCCTTCTATATTTATGTTACTCACTAATGTTTTTAAGGGGTGAAAATCATCCAATGGTCACATAGATATATTGAAGGAAATAAATAGAGAGGTAATGAGTTTAAAAACCGATAAAATTGTATTGAACATAAGGCATATGTTTTTTCAATCATATGTTATATGATTTAATAGGAACTTATTAGTGGTTTTTATATGATTAAATGACATTATAAATATAAAATGCATCATATCATCAATTGAGGCTTAACTAACATTGTATTTTCATCTCATATGTTCAGTATGATATTTAAGAACTTGAATCGGAAAGATTGTGGATTTTTTTTTCACGCCAATTTAATGTACATGTAATGTAACATTCAATCTAAGTAGGGTAATGTTTTTTATTATCCACATAGATAAAGGATAGGGTACGTTTTCATCTACATTTCATATTTTTACTCATTGAATCATTATTATCTTTGTACTCTATATGTTATTTTCATAATCAATGTCTCGCGCTCACTCAAGGATTTGGACAAAGGGATCATATGATTATATATAGAAGTATATAATATAGTTAGCAAACAAATTTATGCATATATATATATATATTGAACCTTTAATAAGGAATATTTCTTAATAAGAGGGGTGAATCATGGTATAGTTGTGTGATATTGGATTTTAAATCTAGTTTTCTCAACATTGGAAACAAATTTGATATCTGTATTTCATTTTCTATAGAAAGAATGAAGCAATAAATTACATAGATGATTTTAGTCAATTCACCCATAGTAATATAATAAAATGATAATACTTGGTAATGGGATAGGTCCCAAAAAAACAAAATGTCATGGGTTAATCATTTAAATTCTTTGATTCGTCTCTCTAACCTTCCATGTTCAATAAATCAATTGATTAGAAATATCACTTCTCTCTAATAAAAAGGAACTCAATTATCATTAGGACATTGTCATCATATTATTCTCTACAAATGGTGATGGAAAAACAAATGATATGTGATGTTTTTATTCAACATTGTGGTTCCAATATTTTAAAGTTAAATAAGAGTCCTTCATCACCTCAACATTCATCATTATTTTCTTGGAAGACATCTGGAAACATCATATCACATTCTAGAGAGTTTTGGGATTTTAATTCACTCTACCATTATTTTCATTCCATCCATGGTCAATAACAAATCATATCTATTTAAAAAAAACTCTCCAATATTTCAATTTCATTGATTTCATGAATATTACATCATTTCTAAATTACAATCACGTTCATACATCAATATTTACAACTATAATCCCTCAATTTTAGAACATGTATTTTTTTTGTCTCAATATATAAAACAACTTACACTTTATTATGGTGGTAATTTCATGGTAATTTTGACGCCAACATGATAATAACGACATCCATAATAAAATATTAAAATTATTTATCATATAAATAATTCCTTTATTTGAGTTAAATTATGGTCTCCTACACACTCATAGTGGGCTACTCATGATTCACTAGGAGATTTATATGCCACCATGCCTAGACAAATGGTGTGGTGTATTTAAATAGTATATTTTTAAATCACTATGACAACTGAAACACACATAGATGAATTTTAGATTTTATAAAAGTTACTTATTCGATCAAGATGACAAATATAGTGTTCATGGTTACCAAATGTAGTAGTGTCCATATCTAACATGTCCTAGAATATATCAACATGATGAGTTTTAGATCATGGCGATGTGTTACATCGCTTATTTGACCAAAAATATAAAATTATCATTTGTTTATTCAACTTCATAATCTCTAAAAACTACCTCTATAAAATTTATTAGCAAAAAAACCCAAAAAAAATACTAAGAAGTTATTTCAATAACAATATCCCATTTGGGTTTTTTGACAACTCTCGGATACAACTTCTATATTCAACATTATAAATCTCATGATAGTGAATAACTAATGATCAAATATAAGACCATGTGATCCATGATCAGTGTGAGAAAAAAATATTTTAATTAAAATAATATCATGATAATATAAATTGATACCAATTTCAACAATAACTAGATTCATAAACATTTTTTCCCATTATATTCAACATGATTCATGATCTCCCCATTCCAAACACACTTGAAAAATCTTATAATTTATCCACATTTTAAAATATACCAAAATAAATCACTTATCAAAAAGGATACATCAAAGGGTAATAATTATAACAATGAAATGTCATAGAGTTTCATACCTTTACCTTTATTCAGATTCACATGGTGTTTTGGTGATCCATTTATATTTAGTTTATGTAGAAGGATTCAGTTTGACATTGTGACCCATATAATTCTTCTAAAATTACACCATTGATAATGCCTTAATCTTAATATCATCCACTTTCTCCTTAATTAAAAAATACACCAATTTGACCAAGAATTTCTAATCATCCTCTTTATAAAGTTATATTGAATCTTTATGTGATTTTTTATTAGATGATTTGTGTGTGTTTTGGTAGGTTTTATTGTACATGAATTTTCAAACATAAATTGAATAAGAGAAACAAATTCAATTATAATATCTCCATTTTATTTTTTAATCCAAAGAAATTGATTACATGATTTATGTTATAAAATATTCTAATACTTCATTATGGCTAATGTGTCAAAACACTACTTCATTGCAATCACTAATGTGATGGAATTTCCATCCTAAAAGACTCCACTACAGGTTGATATTATTTTATCAATTGAACCTTCCCAATTAACATAAAAATATCCAAAAAAAAACTATATTTGTCGATTCATGTATTAAAAAAAACAATATTATACACAATTTTTGATATATTAAATTATCATTTTTAATGTTTTAATGTGAAATTATCTGGTAAATCATTTATATCATGTACCATGACATATTTAAAATAGAATATCTAGTTTGGTGGAAGTAAATTTGAGTGATGATCCAATAATTAGTCAATAAAGGGTGGAATTGAACTATTTTCTTTATTCATCATTTAATTATTTTTTATTCGAATATCTTCCAAATATTCCATTAGTATTTAATTATCCATATGAAATTTTTCAATTACTCAATATCATATATTTTTATAGATAAATTTCTAATCATTTGAATAAATCACCTATATTCTAGAAAAAATAAAACATCACCTATAAGTGAAATCACATATCCATACCTCATAAGATATCAATATTTCATGTAATGGATGTTTTCTAAGCCTCCAATGATAATATAATCCACACATACAAGAAAAATAATCCATTAATCTATTTATATAATGACGTAGAATTTTTTATCAAAACCTCCCCTTTGATATTTAAGCATATCCAAATATTATCCCAGTATTGAGCACCATGTCTTGGGGATTTATCTATCATATAAAATTACTTATTAATCTTAAATACATTATTTTCATCACTACTAATGGTAAATCCAAGGGTTGTTTGATGTAAGATTCTTATTCATGGATCTTAGTAAGGAAATATAATTTTATGGTCATTTGGTACACCTTGAATCCATTATTCACCATTATGAATATGAATAATAATATTATTTCATGTCATTATACCAATTTAAATGCTTCATTCAGATAAATCACGTTAATTTAATAGCACCATTTTTGAAAAAGTAACTCATTGGTCCCTATAACCTATCTATATTAATTTTTTTTAAAATACTAATTTTCTCTAAATGGTATTCTTATCATGTGGTTTTAGGAAAAACTCTAGTTACTTTCCCTTTTTATTATGTAAATGCACATATACATATATATTTTTGTTAACTTTAATCCTATGAATCTTCTTAATAATATTTTTAAAATAGAAATTAGAGAGACACCTATAACTAATCCTTTATCATTCTTGTTTGAATGAGTGAAAATTGATCTCCAACAATGTTGTTTTCAGTGATTTCATCCTTGGTTGATCATCTCATTGAAACATATATTAATGAAATTTTTCTTCATCATTATAGATTATATAATAGTAATAAAAACCCTTCAGGACTCACCCAAATCCATACTCTTCTTCAACACTTTTAACTTCTCTAACATGATATTTTTCATGTGAAACATGCACATTAGCAATTGAATTCTTTTCAAGATCCATGTTTATATTCTCATTTTCAATATAAAAGTCAAAATTTATTTCAATGCAATTTCATATCACATTATTAAATCAATATGAGGATACACTCTTAGATGGATACCCATGATAAATTCCTTCATCACCCTGATATTCAAGATTACTATTATTTTCATTCTTGATAATGAATCCCCAAACTCTAAATACCCTGAATTATTTAAGTATGAACTTCATTCCATTCTATATTTCAAATATTGTTCCTTCTTTTCTAGTATATAATAACACTTTATTATATATTTATACCATTCCATGGAATACCACCTTTAAATTTTGACCTAGTAATTATTTGAAAACAAGTATAGTTCAGGACATGTTTTTGATGAGGTGATTACTTTAACCATAAACTAAATTATACTATCATGTTATAACAACAAAAACATGGTATCTAAACCCACTCTATTTTAAATATTATATATAATGATTTTTTTCAATTCTGTTACTTTTTTAATGTCAGTATTTTTAATTTTTACTCTAATAATATTTACTTCTTGACTCATATATAGTCTAAAAAACATAAGAAATTAAAATTTATTAATTACATAAAATATAAATACCATTCAACTAAAATCAGTCTAAAAAAGTAATACCTATTTCTTTACACATATTTGGGTGTAATTGGCCCAAATAAAATGACATGCATAATGCCAATAAGTCTTGATTACATTCACATCTTTGGATTATATGTCTTTCTAATATTCCTACCCTTTGGAAAATAATTAAATGTGTGATTATGATCACATGTAATCATTGGGATTTATTAATAACTATTATAATTTTCCATTTTTACCAATATTTTTTTGCATTAATGGCCACATTGTTTGTGACCTAGTCTCCTCTCATCATCACTAAAAAGAATACCTCAATTCTCTTCACCAACATAGTAAAGAATCCATTTTGATCATATTCATTTTCTAACAACTGAACTATATCGTTCTATAAATAATCATATATTATTTTTGAGCTACACAATATTCCCTAATTCGCATAATTTACTAACTCTAATATGTATATATATAAGGTCTTTAAATAAAACCATATCTATTAACTTGTGATATTTATCACCAATTCGAGCTTTCATGTATCTAATTATCTACGAGTTTCATCATTTAAACAAATAAATACACTTTATTTATTATATTTGATTCACATGATGATTTATTCATCTATAGTCATGTGACATGTTCATTTTCTATCTAAAATATGTAAACTGGACATGTCTACTACAGTTAAGAAAATATCATTGATATTATATTTTTCTATAACACTCAGACTCTAATAATTCATAATTGGTGTTCACATTAGTTTATTTTTATAATATATAAGGTATACCACCATGTATGAATGATTATTTTAGCTATCTTCAAAAACTACATACATACATGATTCCCATATTACAAAAAAAATAAAAAATTAGAAGAATAAACATTGTTTCATCCTTAAAATCATTTATAATATCATTTATTATATCATAGGGGAATGGATAATAAATAAATAAAGATATAATATTCTCAGTAAGGGTTATATATATTAGAATCAATAATGAGTAAATACATTATACTCAATATATAATAGTGGATAATCAAAACACGTCACATTCAATCAATTACATGAGTTCAATGAAAATCCATGCCTAATATCAGCATAAAAATTAAATATATAATGTAAAATTAATTATGAATAAATGAAATTCATAATATTAGAAATTCATGATGAATTCATTTCAATAGTAATATCATGAATATTTCCATCAATTCCTCTCAACCAAGACAACATTCTGAATAGATGGGTAGTTATACACTATATAACCATACTACATGGACTTTATATTTTTTATATCCCAATACATATCAATGCATCGAGGAGATATCTATAACTATTCCACACATATCATGTCAACATCTCATTAATTCCTCATATTTTGAGTGATCTGTATATTCATTTTCAAAATTTTATATAAATCAACAATCATCCATATTAAATCAAGAATATTGGACATCATTATTTACACAATAAATGAAATAATTTTTTAATAACTTTTCCTAAAATGATACCATATATGGAATTGTTATATGGTTGATGTAATTTCAATGTAACATATATGATCTTGAATTCATACATGGAATTAAAAATATAGACATGATTCAAGAGAATAATGTTTGATGAATAATATAGATTTATAGAAAACATGATATTAAAATCGGAAATGATACCTAAATCTGGTATAATCCATTATCAATAAAGTATGATGGAATACCATAGATTCATTAGAAATGACGGTTTTAAATTTAAACTAGGACTTTAGAAGAGAGAAGAAAAGAAATAAATTAAGAAAAGCATCATTGTAACTACCTTTTGGAAGAAAATAATAAATCAGTTTTAGAAATAATTTTAATTAATTAATGATAATAATAATCTTTTATTCTGATATCATTTTAATGAAAAATTATTAATATATTGAGAATAATATATTCTTTTAATATGACCACAAATATTTTTATAGTAATATTCAATGAAATGAGTACCAATATCGATAGGAAGGTTCATTATTGTGGTGTATGTTAAAAAAAATATTGTATTAACACCTTTGGGAAAAGTACCCCATTTGGAAAATGATATAAATATTCAATTGAATCCTTTTTATAGAAATCTAAAAGGGTAAAAATATTAGTAATATATAAATATTGAATAGTAAAAACATAAAATAATTTTTAGAATATATGGATGTGAAAAAAAAAGAGTTGGATGGGAAAAATCAATCCATCATTTTTAAAAGAAAATCACTTTAATGTATCCTACATTTTGATTCGTGATCCAACATGAAAAAAATAGAATATATAAATGTAAACCCAAACATAAATGAAAGATAAGATAATATATGGTGTTTAAAATATTAGGATCGTATAATTTTCAAATGGAAATGTGAGCTTAGTCAATCCCAAAAAAAATAGTCTCTAAATGAAATCCCTTTCCTAATGGTATTCATTCCTTGTTTTTTATTTTAATCTCTTATATTATATATTTATACTTATTATAATTATATAACAAAATAATATTGTAACATCTCAACTAGATGGAAACACATTGGGTCCCTGATCTAGATGGTCACATGACATTAACCATGCCTCCCCATATACTAGTGTCTGGAGACTAGTAGTGAGGGTCAAATATATAACATGGGTAGAATGTACCCTCTTTATAAAAATGTTAAAATAGATGAAATAAATAATAAATTTACAAATAACATTCCAAATAACTAGAATAATACAAAATCTAATAGAGACCAATATCACCTGCTGAAACAGAATAGGGAAAAAACCAAATTAGTAGATATGTCATTACATATATGTCTCAAGTGTCAATATGAAAAATCCAAAATAAAATCACACTGGGAAATACCCTTTAAAGACACAAAATCATTTTTTACCTCATCCATGATCCATCCCAACTTAACCATCTATCACATGGCTATTTCCATTGTCATCTTTGGCAATCACGATGTTTATTCAGATATCAATCAGGAAGCATGAGTGTGGTGTGAGTACAACTTAGTATTCCACCACCAATAGTTTATAAAAAATCCATTCTAAAAAATTGCGTGAAGCTGTATAAGGAATAAATTAAATTTAATAAGTTTACTATTTTTCACATTTCATTATTCTTTAATTGACCACATAATTTCATGGGGTCACAATGACAACTGAAACAACAATACATTCTACTACCTAAGTTGGAGTCTGAATCTTCCCGAAATGGATATAAAATTTTATTACAACATTGGTTTTCATTAATAAAATCATTAAAAATTAATATTTATTAAATAAGGTCATAGATGTGTTTTTTGGAACCCATTGGGTATTTTTAGCAGTAGTCTTTATCCAAAAACATAGTAACCACATGTATACATAAAAATATTCGGGGATTAGGGTAGTAGTCTGGAACCCCGCCAGTATTTGGAGCAATAGTCCATTTCCCAAAACTCAATCTCAATTTCACATCTCATGGTTACATATTTCCTACCATTTATTAATCATGTAAGAATTAAAATTCTTTTTTTCAGTTATATCATCCCACCGTAAGGGTGGATTCCAATTTCAAAATTCTATTAATAATTTTTTTTTAAAAAATTCAATATTCAACCAATTTCATAAATCAATTATCCCAAATTCTATTATATAATCTCACACAATTGGTTTATATAAAAATTCATAACCCATTAATAAAATAAAATTCATTAAGCTATTATTAATTGGTTTCATAATCATGTTAGTCACCAAACATATAATCATTTTATTACCCCAGTTACATGATTCCAAAAATTAATTAAACAATTAATTAATCGAATTCTTGATTATATTGAAAAACATTGAAATTGATATTTCAGATTTACACACATGCAATTATTATCATGACTAGTGGAATTCATAAATAGACCACCTACCTCAAGATTATTGATAGCTATTTACAAAACTAGAAATCCCCAAATTGATGTGAAATGATCCAGATCAAAACTACATTGATGATATAGGACCAAATCCTAGAAACTAGATCAAATTAATTAATATCCATGAATACGTATATCCAAAACACTAACAATATAGTGAAAATCAGTCCTCTTCATTTGTAATGATTGTTATGATGGATAGAAATCCAATCATAGAAGAAATTGAATACCAATGGGGAGACAATCCTTTGAATGGATAATTGATTCATCATTAACATATTTCATTGTTCCTTATAACCCTATGAGGAGCATCAAAATTTGATGGAATGGTTTTAGGGTTGATCTGTGTCAATTTGGGGTTAATACCAGGGGGTTCTGAATTTTTTTTAGATTTTTTCAGAGGACTGAAAACCCACGTGCACATTTTTCGAGGTTGGGGAACACGGTTTTCCAAACCATGCACCATATCCCCATGCCACTCCATAGTGGAACATGGTTTGAAAAACAATGTTTCAAATGTCAAATTACACTCTTTATTGGATTTCATGGTTTTCTTGAGGTAGACACACGGTTTTGGAAAACCATACAACAGCTGTGCATTGGCCATTTGCTTTCAAAAACATCTATAATTCTACAAATTCACCAAAAAAACCCCCAAAAAAATAAAAACAATATTTAATCAAAAAAGGATACAAGAATAACTAAAATTAGAATGGTATATTTAGCGATTTTTTGGGTTCTTATAATCTAAACACCTTTTAAGAGGTCATCCTCGAGATGTACTCCCAAGAATCTATAAGATTCTAAAGTAAATTATTATATCCACTGAACCTATATATCATCTTCTCTCTCTTGTGTTTGTTCATTAACATGACCATGTATCCATAATACTCATACTATAACCAATTTCATTCCTTCTAACACATTGTCACTATGATCCATAACACAAATCTGATACCCCTCAAAGGACGCATCGACCTCAATCTTAGCATCATCAATAAAGATCACAGGATAAGGCTTGGGTTAATAATTCCAAATCTCTAACACAGGGAAAACATAGTTCAAAACATTATAACAATGTCTAAGAGCCAATCAGTATACCACCAGCCCAGTTCTGTATAAAATATCAAAATGTCTAACAAACCTGGGTTCTGACGTTCCCTGACTTCAAATTATATAGTGAAACTATCTAAGAGATAGCTGAAGGAACACACGATCACCCATAGACAAATAAATGAATTGTCGATGTCTATTAGAAAATGAATTCTTCCTACTCTGATACACATCAATATTTTTCTAAATCAGCTAAACCTGCTCTGACATATCATGCATGAGACTTAGTCCCAATGACTCCGACTCACCTACCTCTTTCTAGCATAGTGGTGATCTGCATGGCCTAACATAAAGAGCCTCATATTAGACCATCTGAATAGTTTCTTGATAACTATAGTTATAATAAAACTCAACATGTTCTAGGTGCCTCTCCAAAGACCCACTAATGTTTAGCAAGCATGCCCATAACATATCCACTAAAACCTGTATTATATGATATGTCATTCCATCTTTCTATGGGTAGAATTTTGTACTCAAAAATACCTAAATACCAAGAATTTTCTATAAAACCTAGTATATTCCTAAAGTGAAATTTTAGTCATGGTATGAAACTACACTCTTTCGTACCCCATTTAGATCGAATATCTCTTTAATGTACAATTATCCCAATAGTTCCACTTATATAGTCTCTTTGATTGGAAATAAATGAGATGAATTCATGAATTGGTCTATGATCAAAAAAATAACATCATTTATCAAATTCATCCTGAAGGGACCGACCATTAATTCCATGTTACTATCACTCCTCTTCCATTCTAGATTTGGAAACAACTGTAGTAAACCACCAGGTCATTGATGCTCAGTCTTCACCTATTTTCAGGTGTTGCATCATGTAATGAACCCTCAAATTTCTTTCTTCATGTATGAACAGTAATACTACTTATTTACATTATTATAAAATTTTGTCATGCTCAGATGTGCTTCCCACTTTGAGGGATGAAATTCATGCAGCATCCCTTCTCACATACCAATAAGAACAATAACATGACCTCAGACATAGATTCTCTCATCCTCCTCTATGGTCTAATTAAATGTGGATCCCCAACATTAAGGATTTCCATTAGGATAGGTAATATGGATTCTCATTCTACATATCCAAAATCTAGTTCAAATGTGTGAATTTCACGAACCCTAATATGAGGTTCATCTACTCATTGCCCCCCTAAACCAAAACATACCTCCCAAAAATCAATGTCGTTATCTTCCACTCATAACTTTACTATTGAACTATCTGAGTCTGGTTTTTCCTTCTCAATGAATCTACAATACTATTTAATTTCCCTAGAATATATTATTGATCATAATGAAATGATGGAATATACTAAACCAATCTACACTCCCATAGATTAATATATCATTGTGAAAAGATATACATTAAGCTCTTATAGTTGGTATACACATTTAAATTTCCAACCAATTGATAATGATGCTAACACCTCAATGCATAAACCAATGTAGGTAACTCTAGGTCATGCATAAGGTATATTTTTTTCTGTGTCCTTAGCCACAATGACCCATTTTCCACAACTCAATCTCCTTACATCCTCACTTCTCTATGTCTTATCCCAGATACATCACAAAACAAGGTATACTCCTCACCCAGCCCGAGTAAGAAAAATGTTGGTGTAGTATTCAAATAAATCATACACTTTGAGAGAGACCACTTACTTTATAAAGACCATTCAAAATTACATATCCTCTCGATAATGATTGAAAGTGGTGCTGTAAAGAAAGAAAAATCTTAGATGAACCATCGATAATAACCCGCTAATCCCAGAAATCTATAGATATCAAAGACATATTTAGGATCATCTAAAGAAATGACTACATATCGGATCTCTGGGTCCATTAAAACACTTACCTCCTTGATGATGTTTCCTCTAAAATTTACTATATTAATACATAATTTAAACATAGATAGATTTTTATATAATTGATTCTATCTCTAGGTACTCTGAATGATGTTAAGATAATGGGAATGAATTCCATGAGTCTTGGAGAATTCCATGATATATTAAAAAAAACAACAACACACTAATCTACATATGGGTGGATGATTAGGTTTATTAAGGCCATAAAAACTATCATAGTTTTCATCAGTCCAAATGGCATCATGTTGAACTCATAAAGGCCATACCTTCTTATGAAAATTTACCAAGGAATATCAATAAAATAACACTCAACTAATGACAACCTGATATCAGTTCAATTTAAAATAAGACACAATCCCCCCTCAAATAGTCAAAGAGATCATTGATATATAGAATATGATACCAGTTCTTCATTTTCATATGGATCAACATCTGATAATTAACACATAAGAGTTATGTTTCTTCATCCTTCGTATTAATGAAAAATAGAGAACCCCATGTAGACATACTTGTGTATATAACCCACTAATCAATTAACTCCTCTAGCTGATTTTTAAGCTCTTATTGCTCTATTGGTTACATTATATAAGGTGGAATGGAATCTATCCCAAATCCTGGAATGTTCTCAATATTTACCTCGAAATATCTCTCAAGTGGAATCCCTAGATTTTCCTCAGGAAAAATATCCTGGAATCTGTCTACTATGGGTAGAAATTCATCCTGATCCACACCCCCACTATCCAAAAAAAATTGATACTTGGGTGGTAAGATCCCGGATTTCATGATGTATTGGTGCTACATAGCTTTCCTGGATATCTCACATTCAACTATGAACATAATTGTAACCCTTAAAGGATGTAAATATCACTCTACTACGAAAAACATTTATGTGGTATTAGTATTATAACAACTAGTCCATACCTAAAATAATGTCAAATCCTTTCATATCAAGGATGTAAGGATCCTATTGAAAATCACACTCCCCATCCTATAGAGAATGCAACATGCATAAACATACGTCTCTCGACGATACTCGCAAGGGTTCATCAAATTTCACAACCCCACACACAAGATCATCCATCATCAGAATCAATCCATTCACATTTCATGCAAATATTGAAGATTGAGAGTCTCATGTGTCAAATAAGGAACTAGAAATCATAAAATATACAAGAATAATACAAAAAAAATTTGGTCCAGCCTCACTATCCAAATGTGTAGGATGAAATGCATGCAAGCCCCATGCCATTCTTCCCTATTCAATATTCTTAGTCCCCTAAGGTGACCACTCTCCAGATATAGGTTTTATTTTCCTTAATAACCTCATCCACAGCAATTTCCACCACATCTGGTGTAACTCAAACATCCATATTGATATGGTTCAGAAACCCCCTCCCATTACTTTGATCATGTGCGCCTCCTCTGTCGCTACCCATATGTAAAGGGTTTCTTTAAAACCATTTGTATAAGTTTCATCATATTGTATGATCAGCCCTAAACTAGTGGTAGTGGACAATGGATATGAATATTTCATGACCTTCTATACTAGTGGTTGTATATGCGACTAATTCTAAAGGTTATAGATCTAACTGCATGGACACCCTATTTGTTATCTCCCTAGTTGAAATTTTAATTGATACACTTTCTATTCGTGAGAGTTTTACATCATGGTCATCCTAAAAAACCCAGCTATCCTCCACTAGAAGCCTTTTTCGGGTTCCCCATAAAAATGAGATCCTGATTCAACACTTCTAAAAACATTTTCAGTGGAAAGATATTAACATGGTACTTATTCTCACATTGAATACCATCTTGAAATTAATTCACCATTATCGCCTCATCACCTTCTGATATTGGAACTATGCACTAAAAATCAGAAAATATACACACATATATACTCCCCTAGGTATATATCATAAATTATTCTACCATCTCATGTCTTAGAATCAATGTGTAAAATATCTCCATGATATTCTACCGAATGTCCTTACACTCGATATTTTCATGCAATCCATCCTATGTTTGGATATCCACGAAATTCATTATGTGACCTCGTATCATATAAGCCACCATTTTTACACTCTTCTTGGAAATATTCTCTAAGTGGTCAAGGATTATCTAGATAGGCTCAATTCAAACCATTGCTACATTAGGTCCATGCTCTCTAGTAAATGTAGGAGGGTGCTAAAATGTAACTCCCATATCATGACAAATGTGTTCAGCATAACCCACCTTAGGAATCTTTCCATAAACTGCATAAGGTAGAATTTTTTTCATGAAACATCCCTTTATTTTCCTCACCCAAAACTATCAGCTTCTTTGGTTACACTAATGAATGTATATTTCTATCGATGTTCTCATGTTACCCTATAAACAAGAATCATCATAGATAAATATATATATAATTATAAACACATTTCCGAAGACACATTACACAACATTATCAGATTTATATAAGAGAGATTCACATAAATCCATAACAAGTCATATCCCATACAATGCCACATTGTCAAGACCGAGGCACTTTCAAAACCCTCAACCGTTGCTCACATGGATCATGGATCATATAGGGTGAAACATTTTTAAAATTAATTTTTATTAATATAAACACATTTATCCATTTAATTTACCATATTTATCATCATTTACATATTTTTAATTTCATATTAGGATACTTTTTAATTAAATTATAGATGAAGGAAAATTATTTTCGTTTAAAATAAATTACCAAAAACATAATTTAATATGTGTGACTATAAATTAAGCCTTTAAAAATAAATCATGAGTTTATATAATGATTCCTTCTTACAAAAATCTCATGCCAAAACATCCCATGAAGAAAAATATCAAAAAATAATAATAACATCACACCATAAGTACTTCAACCAAGGTTAAGTAAAATAAAACTATAACAGAAAACATCTATTACAATAATCTCACCAGGGGTACTTGGGTTTCCTCTATAAATGGGTTAGATACTCAAATGAATGAGCTCATAAACAAGGAACAAACCATCCTAATATCTTGTAAAAATTTCCAAATTAGAAATATATAATATAATAAATGATCCTCCTTTGGTAGCAATTTGTAACATACCAACCTGGGTGACACTCATTTTTGCCCCATTCCTGGTGGTCATATGATCTTAAGTGAACCTTCTTGTATGACAGAGGCTTTTGACTAGGTAAGATGGTCAAATAAATAACATGGGGAAAATATAACTTATTTATCAAAGAATCGCAACAACATAAATAAATGAAAAGATACCAAATGACAGACAAAATAACAAAAACAATACCCTAACTAATTCTGAAAAATATCACACAATGAATAAAAATAGTAAAAAAATACCAAACCAATGAACTAAATATGTCATTAAATATATGTTTCAATTGTTAATATAAAAATCCAAAATAATGACACATTGAAAACTCCCAATGAAGGTCCGGAAATCACATATGGTTCCCTCCTCCATGCTTTATCCCAAGTCAACGATTTATTATAGGGCTCTTTCACTTACAAATTCTTAGAAACATGAATTCTACAAGGTTACTAATCAGTTATCCCGAGTAGGGTGTAAGTAGAACTCAGTAATCCACCACCAATAACGTCTAAAATAATATAAAATTTATAATAGTTTAAGTAGTTGTATTGATAATAATGTACTATAAATAAGGTATACAATTTTGATATTCCATTATTCCTAAATTTACCACATCCTTTCCTATAGTGACATTGAATCTTGAACCAACAATACCTACTTCATGTCATGCTGGAGTTTGATCCATACCCAAAGTGATGTCACATTTTATTACATAATGGGTTTTCATTAGTCAAATCACATAAAATTTACCTTAGATCAAGGGGGGAATTATTGGTAGTTTGGAACCCCATGGGTATTTGGGGAAATAATACCTATCCCACAACTCAGTGATCATAAGTATACATAAATATATTGGGGGCCAATTCCGCAGTCTGGTAACCAGTGGGTATTTAGGGTATTAGTCCTTCTCTCACAAATCATTCTCAATATTAAAATAACATGGTTCAATATTACCAACCATTTATCAGCCAAGTAAAAATTAAAATTCATCATTCAAATTATATTATCACACCCAAGGGTGGCTACCTGTTTCACAATTCCATCAATCAACCAATTTCATATGTCAAACATCAACCAATTTCATAATTGAATTAACACAAATTTTATTATATCAGTACACCCCATGGGTTACAATCAAAATACACAACCCATTAATCAAATGAAATTGAATATTTAATTAGTAATCAGTTCCACAATTATTTTATTCACTTAACGTGTAATCACGTTATTCCCCCAATTTCATGATTACCTTAATTAATTAACATAGTAATTAATCTAATCCCATAAGGAGATTTCAAATTTCAAAAATAATATTTTGCAATTATATACATGTAATTATAATGAAGAATATGGAAACTAATAAATAAACCAAATTCCTCAAAATCATTTTCAGATGTTTTCCAAATAATAAAACTCTAAATTGAAGCATAATGATCAAGACCACAATGAAGTTGATGATCTATGATGAAATCCAATAAATAGGATCAAATAGATTAATATCTATCAAAAACTAGATCAAATCCACCAACAACTGAGGGGAAAACATTCCAATTTATCTAAAAAGAGATATGAGTGATATATAAATCCCAAAAAAGAAGGAATTATTCCCTAATTTAGAGAATATCCATCAAATATATCATCAATTCATTTTGAACGGTGTTTGAGGTGCCGTGGAACATTCATGGGAGATTCAATATTAATAGGAACAGTTTTACTATCGATATGGGTCGATTTAGGTTAATATCATGGGGTTTCAGATTCTTTAGTCCTTCTGTTTAGGATTAAAACCAAATTCATATTGTTTTCTAAGTTTGGGTTCCCAGTTTTCCCTACTGTGCTCCTTAACTATGAGCCTATCCTTAGGAGTGCACAATGTCTCCTAAGAGGGTTCATGGGTTTGAAAAATTGTGTGCAAACTGTGAAATTTCCCTCTTTATGGGATTATGTGGTTTATTGTGGGTAGGCACACTGTTTGAGAATACAATACGATTTTGATATTCCATTATTCCTAAATTTACCACATCCTTTCCTATAGTGACATTTAATCTTGAACCAACAATACCTACTTCATGTCATGTTGTAGTTTGATCCATACCCAAAGCGATGTCACATTTTATTACATAATGGGTTTTCATTAGTCAAATCACATAAAATTCACATTAGATCAAGGGGGGAAATATATGTAGTTTGGAACCCCATGGGTATTTGGGGAAATAATACCTATCCCACAACTCAGTGATCATAAGTATACATAAATATATTGGGGGCCAATTCCGCAGTCTGGTAACCAGTGGGTATTTAGGGTATCAGTCCTTCTCTCACAAATCATTCTCAATATTAAAATAACATGGTTCAATATTTCCAACCCTTTATCAGCCAAGTAAAAATTAAAATTCATCATTCAAATTATATTATCACACCCAAGGGTGGCAACCTGTTTCACAATTCCATCAATCAACCAATTTCATAAGTCAAACATCAACCAATTTCACAATTGAATTAACACAAATTCTATTATATCAGTACACCCCATGGGTTACAATCAAAATACACAACCCATTAATCAAATGAAATTTAATATTTAATTAGTAATCAGTTCCACAATTATTTTATTCACTTAACATGTAATCACGTTATTCCCTCAATTTCATGATTACCTTAATTAAATAACATAGTAATTAATCTAATCCCATACAGAGCTTTCAAATTTCAAAAAGAATATTTCGCAATTATATACATGTAATTATAATGAAGAATATGGAAACTAATAAATAGACCAAAAACCTCAAAATCATTTTCAGGTGTTTTCCAAATAATAAAACTCTAAATTGAAGCATAATGATCAAGACCAAAATGAAGTAGATGATCTAGGATAAAATCCAATAAATAAGATCAAATCGATTAATATCTATGAAAAACTAGATCTAATACATCAAAAACAGAGGGGAAAACATTCCAACTCATCTAAAAAGAGATATGAGTGATATATAAATCCAAACAAAGAAGGAATTATTCCCTAATTTAGAGAATATCCTTCAAACATATCTTCAATTCATTTTGAATGGTGTTTGTGGTGTCGTGGAACAGACATGGGAGATTCAATTTTAACAGGAACAGTTTTAGTGTCGATATGGGTTGATTTAGGTTAATATCATGGGGTTTCAGATTCCTCATTCCTTCTATTTAGGATTAAAACCAAATTCATATTGTTTTCTGAGTTGGGGTTTCCAGTTTTCCCAACTGTGCTCCTTAACTATTAGCATATCCTTAGGAGTGCACGATGTCTCCTAAGAGGGTGCATGGGTTTGAAAAATTGTGTGCAAACTGTGAAATTTCCCTCTCTATGGGATTACGTGGTTTATTGTGGGTAGGCACACTGTTTGAGAATACAATGAACCAACAGTTCACTACCCCTTTCGCTTCCATAAACTTCCTCGATTTTGAAAATTCACCCAAAACAACCCCAAATCAAAACCTAATGAAGATTCACTCAAAACAAGGGTATAAGAGTACCAAAAAACAAGTATGATAAATTTTAATAATGGTTAGTATCTTACACATATAAGTTATTTAAATAACATAAATTATCCTCATATAAACTTTTAACTCTCATTTGTTGATAATATTTCATTAAAATCATTATTTCAGGTGATAACTGCTTATTTTTTCATATATGATTCGTTTTATAAATGATAGTCCATTCATCGTGACCATGATTCCATCATATCCATACTATTAATTCTGATATTAATATAAAATTTAAGGATTATATACAAAATTATTATCATCTATAAATGGAACACATAAAAAATGAATCACACCACTTTATGGAGGTGGTCATTCACAAGTATGAAAAAGTGATGTAATTATTGTTTATGAGTTAAAAGTGTAAGATGAAAAATGATGTATTATATTTTCTGAAAAATAATTATGATAAAAATATCATATATATTTTCATTACCATCAATGTAAATTAATTATGAAAACTAAATTATAACAGAATATATAGATCATAGATCGCAGTTATGCACAAGGGATGTTTTTATTTTCTATGTTATGTTTAGTAAAATGAAAATAGTTTTAATATAATCATAATAACATATCCATATATTAATGATACTAAATTTTTTAGGTTATTATGGGTAAACATGTTTATATGATGTAGATGAATAATTGATCATTAAATGAGATGGTAAATACAATGACCTCATCCTTGAGATCAATTCTTTCGATTATATACGAAACCATTATAAAAATGTGTTAGAAGATAAAAATAAAAACAATAATGAATTAATTTAATATATTATTGTTATTGGGTAGGTCATATGTATACAACATGGATCAATTTATTTGAGTAATTTTGGAAAAGAGGTTCCATTTTATTTATGAGGGGAGGGACACATATGAAATTAATGAAAATATTTAAATTAAATAAATTCATTTTCTGTGAATGTATCTTCATATATTAATATATTTGTTTATGATATACATGATGTCAAGACCAGGGCAATAAATTTTTTTAAGTATGTTATTTAAGCCATCTTGAATTTTTATCTTATTTTTTATCTGTTTAGCCCGTTTTATCTATAGATGAGATGATAATTATTTAATATGTCCATTAATCATTATGAATAAAATCAATTAAAATTATTACATAATATTAATTATTATTATTTTAATGTATGTAATAAATTTTAAATTATTCATATTCTAAAAAGGGTTATAAATTTCATTTAATATATGTTTACAATAGGTAATCAAAACTATTTTTAGGGAATTTTTTGTCACAATCATAAAAAGGATTTTACAGCAAACTAATGTATTATGTTTATTCCAATGGAATTAGATGGTGTATTTTCATTAATTTAATACTTATTTTTAATATAAACTAGACGACAACATTATTTTACCTTTTAAATTCGATATAAAATGAAAATAAATAAATAAAAATATTTGAATGAAAAAAAACATAGATTCCCAAAAATGATATACATATATTTCAAAATTTAACCTTATATTTAGAGAAGAATTATAATAGTTATTTTTTATATATTTGGTTTAGAAAATATTATTCATAAATTTTCACGTTAATATTATATTATTATATTTTCATAAAAGTGATATTTTTTATTAATAAATATTTTTAACTATTAAATTAAAAATAAACTCTTTTATAAAATATAAAAAATATATCCTATGATAATTATGGCATGATCAATTCCAAAATGAAATTAATTTCTCAAATTTAATTTAGAAAATATTAAATTTTTTTCTTACATTATTAGATAAATTTATGTGAATTAAGATATATTTTCTATTAAAAATAATATACCATAATATAATTTAATCTTGGTTGTTATATTCTTCCCTAATTCAAAAATATTATCATAGAAATTTAAATAATTTCACCGTATTAATAGATGTTGGTAATTATTCAGGATAACATCCTTAGTTTCCCACATTGCATCATTTATTTTATGATTTCTAAAATGTATCATAACCAGTTGAGTCATTTTATTCTATAACACATATTCTTTATTGTCATATATCTAGATAGAATTTACATGATAATATAAATTAGTTTTAAATTTTATTTCCTTAGTGGTTATA
The DNA here is from genome assembly GCA_963277665.1 of Viscum album. NCBI lineage: Eukaryota > Viridiplantae > Streptophyta > Magnoliopsida > Santalales > Viscaceae > Viscum > Viscum album. The sequence goes on along the minus strand of OY728151.1, from coordinate 492,743,142 downwards.
ACAAGATTGGGGTTTGGCCTGTACTTCCTTAATCAAACACATCATAAACTATTGAATTTCAAGGTGGCATTGAAAAATGGAAACTAACAACATAAATTCAATATTGATTTTACAAAGTCCCGATGTACCTTGTATTTACATTCCATTTCTTAATTAACATTATAACATAGATTCATAATGAAAACATCATGAAAACATGGTATCCAACATGAAATTTTAAATTATTCAGTTAATTATCCATATATCTGTTATTCCTTTTTTGATATGCCTTTATATGACCCGGAAGAGATCATAATTTCATTATTTTCTCCTCAACATGTTCTAGACCAAAATTATTCCTTTCAAAAACATAATCCCTATATATTGTTATATGAAATATTTTCACATCAAATGTATCAAACTATTTTATTATAATGCTCCAAAGGTATCTATTATAATATGAGAATTTTATAAAAGAAAAATATTGATCACGTGTATAATTAATATCAAGTGATCATGAGTTCAAAATATATATTCTATTGTCTGAATAGTCATTTTATATTTTCAATCTTTCTAAGGATGATAATTAGTTCTCAAATGTAGACCAGTGATGGGATCCTTCTACAAATTATTCCATAATTTCAATATAAACTATGGATATTGATTGAATGAAATAAAAATAGGTGAACCATGAAGTCACATAACAGAATTAATATAGATCCTCATGAGGAACTAAAGATTAATCCCTTATATTATAGAAATTTTCTAATATAATAATATTATTAGTAATAACATAAATGGCGTCATTATTTCATCGTGTCATTATCAATCTAATGAAAAAATTTAGTGTAATGTCATTCCATTTTCACACAATAATATGTATTGGTTTCATAAATCCATTAGGATATTGAATATCAACCTTTAACTTTTAAAAAAACCATCATGATAAATTATATGGTATTTCCCATTTAATATTATCTAGAAAAAAATATTCCTTCAAATACTGATACATTTTCATGCTTCCAAGCTGTATATGGAAATTTGAGGTATGTACATTTTCTAATAATTTTATTATTACCTTAGAAATATATGGATGAAATATACTTTTTTATATATCAATATAATATCTTTATAGATTATGTATATGTACTTACCATCATTCAGAAATTTTATTTTATTCTTAATATTCTTTTATCAATCAGGGAAACTTTCATTTTTAATAATAAGGATATTTTTTTAATCTATTGGAATAGTCCTATTGGTTCTCCATTCATATGTATTTAAATAGAAAACATTTCTAAATCCATTAATTTTAGATCATTTTCAATACACATTTTAATCAAAAGTCAATGATCATTCCCACTAAATGAGTCATCAAAATTATTTCCTTCCCAAGGTCATTGTTAATTTTAAAAGCATAACACTTCAGTAATTATAGTCATCCCCTTTTTCTCATATTAATCTATTTGTATGCTAATTTTATTTTGAACCATTACTGATTGGTATATATTTCATGTTTTTGACCATAATGCTAATTGCTATATATCGTCAATGCAATGACTACAACATCTAACATAAGATCATAGTTGGATAATTCTTTTCAACAATCATTAAATACCTTGAGGTATAGAAAATAATGATAAAGTTCTTCATAAATAAAAATCATTGTATCTTTATTAATGCATCCCTATATATCCCAAATATATCTCATTCAAATTGTGATATAAATATTGATGCAATGAAGAATATCATATTTAATTATACAAAACATTCATTACATTATTTGGACCATATAAACAAAACCAATTTATATGTCAATATAGTTAAAGAGTAACCTAAATGATAAAATTCATAAACAATTCAATGATAGTGACATAAAAATATGTGGAAACTACATACATCATTTATATTCTTTAGTGTTTGACCACATATCATTGTGTTTTCCTTAATGGATAATGTGATCTTTTATCCATAGAGAAAATATGTCCATGAAAAGAAACATCTAGATGAAAAAAGTTCTCATTTCTAAAATTTCTATGTATACTCATTTCTTTGAGAGTCATAATTTTTTTTTCAAAATGAGTATTTTGATCATCAAATATTTTATATTTTATCATTATATGATAAATAAATGGAAAAATTAAATTATAATGATATTACTTATACACTTATTTCAATAGATCCATAATTTTAAATGGTTTATAAGTCAGTTTGTATTTCAATACTATAAATTTTCACATTCATTACATTATATGAAATATCTCTATAATAATATAAAACTTCTCTACATTCAACTAATGATACTTATAAAAAAGTTCAATCATTGAAAAATATTGACTTTTATGAAGTTGATCAAAAAAATTAAATTTTGCGAAGTGGATATACATTCATTATTGTAATGGAATTTTTTTCCATATAATCTTTGTAAACTCTCATAGACTCGGATTTCTATATAAACAAAATCGAACCTGGGATCCACAAGGTGAAATAATAGGGTGCAAAAATCATTTATCACAAAACAACTATAGCTCTTTATTATATTAAAATAATTCCATTGTGGCCACCTATATAGAGTCTTACATATATATAATTAATCACACATGACATCAATATAAAACATATCTAAAATATAATGTGGATTTCAATATATTTCTTCTAGAAACCCATCAATGTATTCTTACACAATAGTTAAAAAATATAGCCTAATAGTTCCCTTTCATTTTAGAGGTTTTGTCTACTCTTATTCTCTAATAATTTCACTATGAAAAACTTCAGATATGGATATAAACACAATTTAGAAGATGTTATCTCCAAACTAATGGTAATAAATTTCATAAATCCATTTTTAATGATAATCACTTTTTCTTGGAAATAAATATTTTCAATATAATTTAATTTCCAATATATTCAATGAATTATATTAAATTCAATAGTATTTATGGAAATTTATATTTCATAATTTTTATCTCTATATTATATAATGGTAACACATTGACAAATCATAACAATAATAATATTTTCATTATGATTATTTAATAATAACTAAATAATAATGGTACTAGTGTTATAACTCATTTTCATGGAAAACATGGATCATATAAAAGAGTGTGATAATTTTTAATAAAATAAAGTGTTAGATAAATTTGAAGTTTCAATAATTCAACCTACCACAACATCATTTGGAACTTTAAACATGACTATAGTAACCACCTTAGATTGTCCTTATCCCCTAGTCCTCTTATGATTGAGGGCCCTTGATGCTTTGCTCACTATATTGAATAATTCCCTATCTCATTCTATTTGAAGAAATATATAGCTAATGTTTCATTCCATTAATTCGATTCTAGTTCCCTATAACTAGTTTCTATAAATAGGAAAAAATATCATTTTCATATTATGAATGTACATGGTTGTTTCTTCCATAATTATATCAATTTGGAAATTGCATACTCCTTTACTTCTTCATTATTATATATCTTTTCTTATTTGATATCAACTTGGAAAAATGATTTTTATTTCCCATGAAGATATAATAACATGAAAATTATTCCTTTTAACTATGGTACGCATTATTATATAAACATATAAAGATAATTTTTTAGAATCATGTTGCCTTCAAAAACCCATCTTAAGCCTATCAAAGAAATGGTCATTATTGATTCCCAAATTACATACATAGTCTTCAATATTCCTGGATAATCATGTAATTCAATCCTTTTACTCTTTAACACTTTTATATTTCTTATAAATTAAAGTTAGGATCATCTTATTCAGTTTTCTCCTTTATTCATAAGGAAATTACATCAAAATTAATATCACGTTAAAGGTTTTTTATTCTTCAAGTTATGTTTCATTTTCCTATTTAGTATTTTAGATCAATGAACATCATTAATGAGATTCTCAATTTAGATAATAATATTCCAGAATATCCTTTTTCCTTCCCATACCTCCCATGGAATGAAAAATCCTTTTGGGGGAAAAATTATATTATTCACATACAAATGGATTAGTAGTTACATTAAAAGAGAAAGTCTTCCATAACATTAATTGATCTAACATAGGTTAATCATGCTGTGCAAAAATAATATTCTCTATATAAGAATGGTCATTCATCTAGAAATGAATCATCTTACAAAATTTTTCCATTATCTAATCAATTCTAACACAATCAATATTGGATTTCATAGAAGACCAATCCTGATGTTGACTATCAGTATTGATTCCCTTATATCTTAATTCATACATATCTAAACAATGGAACACATTGAATACGCTAATAACCATAATTAATATTGATTTGTAAATTAAATAACCCAATAATGGTAAATGTTATCAAAAAATTATGGGGTTAACATAATTCTTCTGTTATTATTATTCATTTAAATCTTGGTTCACAAGGATTGTAGTAAACTTTTTATTAAAAAATCTAAAACACTATGAATATGGTCACCTAGATTCAGTTTTTAATTAATTTCATGAGTACAAGATACAATGGTTATCACCAAACATTATTAATCAGTTTAGAATTCATGAAATACAATATTGAAACATGATCTCTACAATAGATTATATATATATATATAACAACATACCAAATAAACATTTTTGTATACTTTAAATCATTAAAAATTTCCCATTTAATATGATGGAAAAAGGGACAAAACTGAATTATGTGATTATAGGATCAAATAGTTTTATATGAAATGGAATATTTTATGGTCAAATAATGACAATTCATTATAGTATAGTGGATAATAAAAAAATTATTAGGTCAACAAAATAATTTCAATCAACATCCCTATCTTAAATAATTTAAATCACATAAATAATTTTAACTAAATCATAATAAAGTTGATTCATAATAATATACATTCATAATCTATTCCTCTCAATAAATATATCAAAAATTTTACCATCATGTTCTACCAAACAAGAAATAATTCGTAATAAATGGATAGTTTTTGAAATAAATACTCATATATTGAATGATGAAATGGTATATAAAAATGCCCCACCTATCACTCCCACATCAGATTAAATCGTCTTATTTTAAATGATCAATAAAATTTTTGATAAAAATTTTAGAAATAAATAAATATCCCTATCGAATCATTAGTGAAAAACATTAATATTTCCCTTTTATATTTAAAACCTGTATTAATAATATTCTATCTATTGATACCATTTATAGAAATGGTATTTTGATGACAAAGAATAAATTTAATATAAATTATTCTAAATTCAGTAGTGATATTAAAAATATGTACATAGTGGAAGAAAATAATTAATAATAAATATTAGAGAGTGATATAGAATTTTTTCACAATAAAGTGAATTATCTCAAAATAAGGTATAATCTGTTATTATTAAATGATTATAAAAGACAATATATTGATTATAAATCTATGTTTTATTCTGAAAAATGAATTTGTAAAATAAAATAAAATCAATACATTAAAAGAACTCTTTTTTTAACATCATGTTAGCATGAAGTTATAGATTTCAATTCAAAAATATTTTTGTTCCATTTAAAAAATTAATAATAATTTCATTTGATACAATTTTAAATAAAAAATCCAAAAATATTGAAAAAAAATCTTTGAAAAATTACTTGAAACTTTTGTTAGGAATCTTCATCGAAAATATTAGTCATAATGGTGGGAAAATTCATTCATGAAGTGTATGTTAAAATAATGATTACGTTCACCAATTTATTAAAAATTACATCATTAAGAAAATAAAAAGTTGATTTGTTTAAAAAATAATAATATAAAGTAAAACATGGTTAGAAATACCAGTAATAAATATTTTTTGAATGATAAAAATTTATTTCATACATTTTTGTGAAAATATGTACAACGAGAAAAATTTTATAAATGAAAACATCAAAACATGATTTTTGAAATAAAGTACAATATACGTAACTTACATACATATTGACATACCCAAAAGAGAAAAAATGGAACATAAACTATTAAAAACTATCATAAGCCAAGGAATATAAAATATATTGTGTGTAAAATATTATAAACATATAATTTTCCAGAATTATATCTTAACATATGCAATCCTGAATCAAAATGATATTGTCACATAAATCTACTACCAAAAGTTCATCTTACATCATAAGTGATTGTATACACATTTATAATAAATTTATATTTAATATAATTTTAAACCAGTACAATATACAAAATTATAGTATCATATATAATCCACAAATAACATTAAAACATGATTTTATTATTAATATTTTATTATCGTCATCATTTTAGGTGTTACTTCCTTCATTTTCAATTATGTTCCGATTTAGAAAAATGACGCACTCATATTTAGTATTTTAAAGTCATCAATATAATGATAATAATGATTTAATTATCATATATATTCACTTAAAACAAATTTATAATCATTAATGAAAGGTGTAAATGGAAAATGAGACACATTGCTTCAAGGAGGTGGTAGTCCACACATAAACAAGAGTAACATTATCATTTTTTAACAGGTGGATGTGTAAGAATATAAATGATATATTATATTTATATAATAAAAATTAAGTTATAAATAGTAAATACATTCATTAATTCTGTATTTATAATCATCTAAGTATATTAGTGATGAAAAATGATATTAATCGCTATGTTCACACGGTAGGTTGTTCAAACACATGATTGATGCTTCCATTTTACCTAGGATAGAAAGGTGGTGTAAAAAGTTTACTCATATTCATAATAATGTATAAATATAATTTTTATATTAGATAAATTATTTTATTAGTGTTATAACATATGTATTGTATGTATAAGAAGAAATAATATTTTCATGAGTTAGTAAAGAGAATTATGACTTCATTTAGAGAACCCCTTTGGCTTACATCTTATGAACCCATAGGAATATCTTAGGAGATGAAAAAATATCCTGGATGATGGGATGGAATCATGGAATATTTTTAGGATCATATTGTTTGACCTTTAATGATATATTTTTTCCTGTATTGATGTAGATGAGGATCATTTTCATATGTGAGGGGTGGGATACTCATAAATTAATTTAATAGATTTTAATAATATTAATTCATTTTTTGGTGAAGGTCTCTCCAAATTTCAATGTCATTTAATATGACGACTATAATTTTGAAGTAAAACTAACTAATGACGTTTAATAATTTTTTTTCTAATATACTGAAGTTGTATCTCTTTATTATCAACCATTTTAAAACATTTCACTCTTAGTTTAGGTAATATTTATTTACCATTGTTAATATTCATTATGAAAAAAAATAATGTCAAACTCATTAACTAATTTTAATTACTATAATAAAAAATATTTATTACATTTTACATGATTCAAATTTATGAAAACCCACCTATGTCATAATGTTGTTATTTTTGTGTTCTTTGGGGAATTAACATCTTGTTTTGAGTCTCTATGTATTTTCATCTTAAAACATTGTAATTTTTTTAGGTTATCTAATTTTGAATGATTATGGTGCATGGTTAGAATGAAAAAATGTAGCATTGCATCATAAGGAGCATTTTTAGTTCATTTTGATCCACTCATGGTTTTTCAGCATAGGTTTCTCAAGGTTAAGTCTAAATTGGGTGGCTCTTAAGAGAATATGACTAGGGACCTTGTTGTGTCTATAGTGTCGTACAAAAATATCACATGGTTTGTTAAAACATACTGTAAAGTGCAGTTTTGGATCTAGTTTTCTATAGTTACATTGATAATTTCTTCAACGTATTTTTTAAAACCATGTGGGGAACCTTAGGAGGATGTGTGAGTATTAGGGGACTTTTGGACAAGGTACATGGGTTTTATAAAAATATGTAGAATATCAAGGGTAATCATGGTATTTGGTTCCTAGACTAGGTAGTCACTAGTAAATTGTTTGTGTATATTTTCAAAAACCATATATCCAAACATTTCATCCTTCCCAAGAGATTAAATTTATTGTTTTACCAAAAATTACCTTCTCGATTTTAAATGGGGTTTACCCCCCATTTCCTCTCCAACATGTCGAACAACCTTGGGATCATTGGAGGAGAACCAAAACCGCACTCCACTTGATTATTCTCCCTCCTATGATGATATCCAATATATTTAAGGTGATGTATTACTCTCATTCCCTCTTCTTCCATTCCCCCACTTTTATCATTTAGATTTGGCATCCCCCATGAACCTTAATTATCTTGTATCCTTATTTTAGGGTTCTATGTGAATATAATGGTAGTTATTTTTCTGTCAAGGGGTTGTAGACATTATCTACTGTCTTATGGGTGTTTTCATCACTATAGGAAACCTGTTTTGAGGGGATTTGACTTGATTCTCCCCACTTAGATGTAGGTGCTATTATGAACTTGTTTCATTTTTAATTTCACTGCAATTTTGAGATCTAAATTACCTTTAAATGGATGTGGAAATATATATGATATATCCATTATGGTATGAATCCATTTCATGAGGTTTTTGATATTGGAATTGTGGGTTTCCCTTTTAAATTACCTCATTTAATTTGTTAACATTATTTTTTTAATCTTCTATGAATATTTGAAATGCCTGTGAGGAAATCATAAATGGTTTCCGTGAATTCAAATGGGTTCAAATCAATATTTGGTTTTTAATGGGGTAAAATAACTGTTTTAATGGGAATTTAGTGTAAATTGACGTGTTAACCTTAAAAATTTTAAAAAGGGGGATCTATGGTATATTTAAATGGTGACTCGAAATTTTGATGAGGTTTCCCTTGATAAAATTCCATAGTGGATTGTTTTAAATGGATTCTTGTAAATGATGATCCTTTTGGGTTTTAATTTTTCTTCCAAGAGAAATACCCTTGTTGATAGGTTTCTTTGAGGAATTTTTTGAGATAAGATTCATATTATTCGACCTCTCATTGAGAATGAAGTGGTGATTATTAAAGGTTTTAAAGAATTAATAGACCATGGTTATGTTTCATATTTTAAAATAATAGAAACCTTATATAAGGGTGATGTTGAAATTATTTAAAATTATGGGAGTTTTATATCACCTTATAAATTGTGTTTCGAATGAATTCTACGAAATTTTAAAATTCATGCCATTCTGATTCATTTTTTTGTGTTAATGTCCCTTTTGAAATTTTTTAAATGGTGTATGGGAATCTTACCCCTTGATTTACTGTTGCATGTTTAACCATGTTGTGGAATTTCAATAAAATATTAAATTTCTTTCTCCCCTTTTTTGGGAATGTTATTTTTATGAAATGTATGCATGATATGATTGGACAAGGGGATTTACATCATTGGGTGTTATGGGTGATGGTAGTGATGGTTATTCCTCATGAATTAGACATGTATAGTTGGTTCATATTCCTCAATTACATTTCATTTATCTTCAGATATGATGTACTAAGTGGATGAACAATATTGTTCCTATAGTTGGTTCACATGCCACTAGTTTTCCACTAATAATGCTAATCACATGGTCTATGAATGGTTTTTTCATCACTGTTATTCTTATGTGGGTTAGTTGGAAGATAATATAGACATATAAGATGATGGAATCTAGTTTAGGCCATTATAAGATTATATAGTTATATACATGGAATGATGGGATTCCCATGGTAGATCCCATGAAAATTTTAATTTTATTTTTGTGTAGTTATTGAGGGGAGTTTTTTTGTAGTTCTTGTTTGTATCAATTCACCCAACCATCATTTTTGGGGAACATTTCTTTTGTATATTAAATTGTTATGTTTTTTTCTAGTGACACATGGTACATGATTACGGTGTTTGAACCATTTGGGTGGTGTGTTTCTTTCCTTTCTAAATGAGTATTCATAGATGTTTTAATTACATTTTTTGGGGTTTAAGGTTCTTATGTTGGATTGATTTCAATGTATTCGAAAATGGGTGTTTTTATTTGTGAAATATATTCATCAAGTTGAATGTTTTAAAATGGTATCTATTTCATTATAAAAAATAAATTAGCATTTTTTAGAGAAATAGGAATTGGTGTGTGTTTTAGTGAAATATATTAGATCGATTTTTTGTATTGAAAACTAATGTTTTCAGTTTTGATAAAAAAAATTGAAATTTTTCATGTGGTGATTATGGATGTGTTCAGTTTTTCATATCTGTTATATTTAAAAATCCTATTTTTTATCTTATTTCGAAAATAACATTCATGAATTTCCATATGAAACATATTGAATAGTCTAAATAGGATTTAGTGAACTACTAGGATTTTGAGGTCACAACTAAAAAAATTATATTTCTAGGTTCCCTTTTGGAATTTGTCCTTCAATATGATCATCATAACCAACATGGGGTATGTTGGTCACTTGTGAGAAAGTAGTGGATTGATGGGGAATGTTTAGATTTTTCTTGAGTATTTTTCTTTTTAATTTTATTTTGGTATTTTAGTTCTATTTCTTTTTCCCTTTTTTATGGGTTTTGATTGTATATGAAAATTGGTTGGATCATTGTTGTTTCTTAAGACCTATTTCGAATGTTTTCTAGATTTTAGATCCTATATATTTTTATTCCACCATTATATCTCTGTTTTTTTATAAATTTGTTTCCAACCGTGTTCATGTGATTTGTAGGAACATGTCTCCATACCATGGGGATTGGTAGAGCCATTAAAGCAATCTAATAGAATGAGTCAGGTGTCGGGTGAGATGGAAACCAGAGCCAGTTTTTTATATAATGGTATTAGAGATTTAGGATTTCACATAGTTGAACATAAGATTCTTTATTCTCCGTTTTTATTTTGGGAATTACTTGTAGAAAGTGGGATAACTATCTAAACGATTGATAAGTAATGTTGGGGAGAGTCTAGTTAGCTCTATCTCATCCCATGCCTCATGATTCGAGGGGTGTTATTTTTAGAATTTTGAATTAGATTTTTATGTAATCTGTTTTTTTTTTGATGTGTTTGGTGTTTTTTGGATACCATTTTGATTATCTATATGATATTGGGGAGAACTGTCTAGTTTCAAGATGATGGGTAACAAGACTCAGGCCACATAGTTGTCTCACATGAATTGGGAAACCATGTGGTTCTTGTGTGGATTATTTAGCCTTATTGTTGGGTGTGTAGAAAGTTATCCACCTATCCACTCAAATAATGGTAGTCAAGGAATTCATACCCCAACATCTATTTGGTTAGCCTATTTGGGATCTTCTTGTTTCTGGATTTTTTCAGAAGTATTTTTCTCATGATGGAGGTAGAATTAGGATTATTTTTTTCTTATATTTTTTGTATAGGGTCCTCGTGATTATTTAATGGATTATTATGCTGTGTTTCGTCAATCATTTTATTAAAAATATTATATTTGAATTATTTTTTTTAGGAAATATATTATTTTCAGACATGGTTTAGGAAGAAATGGGAATATGGAATTCCCATGGTTTTATTAAATGTATAATAAAGTTTTGGTTTCCCTTATGATATTTTTATAATTGATATGTTTCAAAAGAGAATTTTGTTTTAAAATAGATTTTTAATGTCATTAAAAATGTAAACATGTTTTGAAAATCATTTTCATATAATTTTTATTCAAATTATAAAGGGATGTTGTTTGGAATTTTATAGCTAGCCCTATTTGGGTAATGTGTGTGTTCCATCAAGGTTGAATTTTTTTAATGAATTTATTGTATTGAGTTTTTTTAAATACCATGGTGGTAGGTGATTTAATAATTAATTGTATAAATAGTGTATTCCAAATTAAAAGACTTTTTTGTTCTAAAATATATACCTCATTTTAGGGATTTCTATTATGTCCATGATTCCTTTTTTGAGTGGAAATATTTAGCTTTTGTTTTTTGAAATTACAAGATGATGTTCGTGTCTTGGTTTTTTTCAAAAAATGTTGAAAGAGTATTTATAGCTCTTGTACCTATTCGAACACCAAGGGGAGTGGTGGATGTAGAAACTTCACAGATCATAGTATCAATGAGGTGATTGGAAGGGATTGAGGTGATCCTCAATTATCTTGGGAAACCTCAAGATTATTGGGATAGTTTCGTTGAGTGATAATTTTCATCCTCTATTGGATGAGGGTTTTTTGACGTTTTTTGGTGGAATTCATCCAATAGTTCTTATATGTGTTTTTAAATGGGAAAAATTATTTAGTTTCGTTGAGTTTTCCTTAGTCATGGACTTTGGGTCATTTGGTTTCTATAAAAGGACTCTTTCCAAGTTGATCGGGATCGTGATAATGGATTATTTTCCAATGTGGTTGGTTTCTAGGGATGTTTTCACATTTTTTGGATGTTTCTTACCGATGGATCACTTTTAGGCTTATTTTATTGTATTTTTTATTACTATTTCAATTGATTCAATATTATCCTTTTGGGGTGCATCCCACCCCACTTGTGTGGTCTTTTCTAGTATATGAGCACAATTTATTTGAGCCTAATTTGGTTTGGAAAAACCTTCTTAGTGATAATGATCCATTCCCATTATTCTATTGTTCATATCATTTCTAATTTATTATAAAAGAAAGAGTTATTTGGGTTCATGATTGGGTAACTAGGGTCTGTGATACACTGTCTGAGTGTGGTATAAAAACTGATTTAAAGTCATGGTCCTCTTTTTGGATACCCCAAGTGAGGGTGAACTATGTTTTGACCATAGATTATATGTTTATTTCAGGACCCAAAGTGAGAGCTCATATAATTCTCTTAAACTTCTTTTGGTCGTTTCTTCTTCCTTGCTTTGGGTTTGGAAGTGGTTTTTGTCTAAAATCTTGTATCTCTCATGATTTTTTTGTAGTTCGAGGATGTGTTCTCAAAAGTGGATCATCTATTCACCTATTTTATAGGATCTCTAAATATTTGTGATACTAAATTAGGTATATCATTCCATATAGGAACATTTTTAAGGTTTAAATTTTAGTTGTGCTTCGAGAAATTTTTCTTCTACATGGTTGATCAATTGTTATTCATGGGGATTATAGTTGTAAACTTTGAGGTTCAAAGGTCTATTATGTGTCTTTTTTTTATGTCCTTTAGGTTATTTTTTCATTCACTTTCATTTTGATTAAGGAATTTCATGGGGTTTAAAGTTAAATGGTTGGGAGTTTGGGACAACCCCCATGTCATGATGTTGCTCTTTTTCGGATCTATAGTGATGTGGAGGCCCAATCTATATTTCCATGATGTTTTGGATTAAAAAATTGATTTTTTAAGTTTTACTATGCTTTAGAGATAGGTTTCATGTTATGAGGGAAACCATTTAGCCTCCCTTTGAGAGGTTCCTTTTTAGTTCATTATTTAATTTGGATGGTTTGTTAGTATGGGAAACAAATGGTTATCTAAAAACATTGTGGAATATAAGAAAAACTTTATGGGGTCCTTGGTGTGTCTATAGTGTAGCCCACAACTTCAACACAATTTTTTATCCATTAAACAAGAATGAAGTTTGACTCTGGTTTTTTTCGAGAAATTGAGCATATATTTTTCATGGTTTTTTAAGCTTTGTGAGGAACCATAGAAGGATGTTAAAATCATAGGCTAGCTCTGATATTATGTTAATACTTTTTCCACGACTGAGTGGCCTATCATAGGTAATCATTCTATGTGGTGCATTTCCTAGGAATTAACTAGCTCAGGGTAAACATACCATTTGTAAAACCATTTGGGTAATGCATATGGTCTTCCTAGAAGATTAAATTTTGTTCTTTTCCTAAATTGTCCCTTCATTTTATGGTCTTTCACCACCATTTCCAACCCCTGAAACCATCTAAACCATGTAAGCCCTGAAGGTGCTCCACCACCATCCTTATCGTTATTATTTGCTCTCTGTTGATGATATCAATGGGATTCTAGGTGATTTCTTCCACTCTTTACCTCTTCTTCCTTTATTACTCTCTTCCATAAAGGAATTTTTTCCACTATGAACTCTATATATCATGTTTCATGGTTTTAGGGCCTCATTGGATCTAATGATATTAATTTTCTTGACTATGGTTTTTTAGAAATTGATTCTTATCCCATGGATTTCATCTCCATTGATGGTGATGAGTTTTGTGCATCTTTTGCTTGATTATCCCATATTTAAGGAAGGTATTTTTATAACAAATTTTGATTTCTGATTTATAATGATATACTTTTTTCGAAATTCCATTTTTTAAAATTATAAATATATACAATATCTCATTGGTCACCAGAAACCATTTAATGTTATTTTCTACATTTCATAGTAGGTTTTCAATTTAAATGCTTTGTTTTCTTGGTTGAAACTGAATGTTTTAATATGTTAATATTTTTTAAATACCCATTGGATTATTTTAAAATGTATTGATGATGGAAAATGTTTTTTGACTTTATTTTTATTTTTAATGAGTGAAAATAATTATTTTAAATTGATTTTGGTTTGAATTTTAATTATGACATTGAAAAAGATTTAAAAAGTATCTCTCTAGTGGATTTTAAAAGGTGATTTGAAATGTGTGTGTGGTTTTCCCCTTGAGAAATGATATTGTGGATTTATTTAAGTGGATTTATTTTTTTAAAGAGAAATACCTATCATAATGGCTAGCTCTAATTTTTTTTAATTAAAGTGATGGTATCATTTTACATATCAAATTGTTTTAATCAGTGTATATATATGTTTTGAAGGAAATAAAGTATATTGGAAATGTTTCAGATTTTTAGTGAAGAGATACATTTTTTAAAGTTGAATTTAATTTTTTTTAATCTTGTTCATTTTTATTTCAATCCAAATAATGATTGGAATGTAAACTCTTGAATAAAAAAGTCATACCATTATAAGTATTGTTTTATTATTAAAGGACCTCATATAACCTCAGTTTTTAAATGTTTTTTATGTAACCCCTTGATTAACCAATACTTTATTACCCCTTTTGTTTGTTTGGTTCACAATGTGATACTTGTTATTCCCATTGTGTCATAATGTTGTTATTATGCCTTGTGTGTATGCTATGTGTGAGCATGGGGATTCACATAATTGGGTGTTAGGGGTGAGGCTAGTTATGGTTTTGAAATTCATGTTAGACATGGATCATTGGTTCATATGTGTCACTTAATTTTTATTAATCATGGGATGTCATGTACTAAGTGGAAGATCTAGCTTTTTCCTCTTTTTGGTCCACATACCACTAGTTTCCCACCAGGTTTTTTGGGTATAATGGATAGGTAGTGACAATGCATCAATATAATGATTATGTTCACTATTAAGTGGATATTATATAGTTAACATATTTATATACCTAGTTTTGGTGGTTATACACTTATAAAATGAGATTACTTTCATGCTAGGATTCTCATGGTAGAGCACATTAAACATTCAATTGATTGGTTGGTCAATGATTGAGGGTTGTTTACTCTAGATATTTTTTGTATTAGTTCCAATGTCATAAAGTTTTAGAAACCTATCATGAGTTTATTATATTTTTATGTTCTGTTTATGCATGGTTATTTTTTGTGTGTTTAACTTGTGTAGATTTCATGTTGAGATCTTTTAAAAATGTGTTTATAGAGATGTTATAGAAGCCAATTTTTTATTTTAAATCTTCTTGTGTGCGTGGTCATTAAATGTATTTCTAAGTGGGTATCTATATTTTAAAATTATTTCCTTTAGTAAAAAAATTTACAATGTTATATGTTTATTATTAACAGAGCATGTTGTTTGTTTTTAGAGAAATTGGAATGGGTGTGCACGGTTGTTAATTATCTAAGTTTCCTGGATTTTTTTCCAAAAAAAATGTGTGTTCATATTGTGAAAACAATGAGAAATGTTTTGTGTGGTTATTATAAAAATGTTTGGCTATTATTATATGTTATATTTTAAATGAATATTTTTTAGTTTATTTCTATACTATAATTTATGAATTTCCTTATGAAGCACATTTCATAGTCTTGGCAGGTTGTGGTGAACTATTGATATTTTTAGCAGACACGTAAAAAAATTATTCTAGGTACTCATTTTGAATCTATACTTTGCTTTTATCATCATGATTCACATTGTGTGAGTTTGAAAGTGGATTGAAAATATCAGTTTCATGGGGATGGTTCATCCTTGGATCGGGTTGATTTGTTTAGTTTTCCATTTTTAGGTGTTTCTTTTAGTTTTACTGCCTCGTTAATTGTCCTTTTTATATATGTGGTTTGTATAGGAATATTATTTGGATCGTTATTATTTTTTATGACATGTTTGGAATGATTTATATTTTTCGGTTCTTGTATGTATTTATTCAACTATTGTATATATGGTTTAGGAAAAAATCATCCCCAACATAGTTCTAGTGAATACAAGAATTTTTTTGCCACTCTATGAGGTTCAAGATTTCCCTTTAGTCCTTGAGAAAAATTATGTCATGTTATAGTTTATTTCGTATCCTAGTATTGTTCATAACATAGTCAATGAAGTGGGATAAAATATTTTTTATATGAGTACACAAAACTCAATAAAAACTACTTTTAGAAAAATCGTTTTTTGTATAAAAATGATTTTATAGCCCCAAATACAATATTTATTGCAATTTGATTAATAATATAATTTCATATTAATGGAATGTTTTCATTATATCAATAAAAGTTAATGGTTCGTTATAATTAAATAATTAATACAAAATTAATAATAATTTATTTTTTTAAAAAAACTATACATAGATTTCCAAAATGTGAAGGATATATTTATAGGATAAATATAATATTATTAGATGAGTTATATTAATTATTGAATATTTTTTTTACACTAAAAATTTAATATATACCATCTTGTTGTTCCTATACAATTATAATATCAAAAAATTTGCAGTTTTATAAAAATATTATTTTTTACTATTCTCCTAAAAAAATGTGTTCCTAAAAAATTAATAAATAATAAGATAATATTTACATGATTAATTAGAAAATGAAATAAATTTCTTCAAATTAAATATATTAAATTTATGAATTTATTTATAAATATCATTCTGGGATAAATATATATGCATTATTTTATAGTTTTTTAAAGAAAATCTTGCATACTATAATTGATTATTTGTTGTTACATTTTCCGAAAAACTTCCCTTCAAACATGATTTTTTTATACCTTTATCGATAATGGATAAACATTGTTTTCTTCTTCCTACATTAAATATTCTACATCTTGTAATATTGAGAATTGTTTTTTGGGAATTTAGATTGTAAACTAACGATTATTACTATTGTTTTAACCCTTTAAACAATCTATTTACACAATTTTTAAACTCTTGAGGAATAATAGATAACATATTTTCCGTAACCATTAGAAAAAACATAAGACATTAAATTCATTGTATTATTTTGATATCCTTACTTCATGTTTTTTTAACGTTGTTTCTCTAAAATATCTCTTAGAAATAGATTTACCATATTTTATGTGTCCCATATTTCCAAAGTCAAAAAATAAAATTTATAAAACATACCTCTCCAAATATAATGATCCAACAGTAATTTATTTATTTGTAAAAATATTTCCATTAATTAAAGGTGTTGATTATTGAGGATGAGGAACGACCATGTTTTTCATCTTTATGCCATCTTTCTCCACAAAAAATTTTTCTCAGTCTATAATGAATTGTAATTATGGAATTTGATAATTTTCCTCTGTGAATTACCCAGTTTTCATTGATGCGTAGAGAGAATAAAAATAATTTAAGTTACATGGTTCCGTACCAGGTGTTAGAAACTACTCTCGATCCTTACACATGCATTGTAATTTCATGACTTATTATTCTATATATTGTATTCCTTTGGATTTTTTACTCAAAAATTTATATATGCCATTAATAATTTCAGCTTTCTCATTATCATTTATTTTCAACTTGACTTATTTCTTTTAACTTAAAAAATTTATAATTTTGAGAGTTTTAATTTAAAATCTTAAATCTAACATCATCTTGGTTTTGTTAGTAGATTTTAGAGTCATGTTCAATTGTAATAACCTTTTTTTATGGCCCAACAAACATAAAAATGTTTACGTGCTTCCTCAAGTTGAACAGGAATATTAATAGTATTTTTGAAAAACAAAATTACGTCATTATTGTTGTGATTTCTAATAGCTACTATGGAATATTTATTTAGATCTTCAAAATATCGAAACTTTTTATCTTCACATTCAACGTATTTCAAATATTTTCATGATGGAAAATTATTTATTTTGAAATATTTTTTCCCTTTCACAATATCCTCATCATAATTTTGTAATATATTTGGAAATTTATAAAAAATATTTTCCACTTTTAGCCATTTTAAATAGGCTACAGATAGTTCTCCTTTAAATAAAAAAATATTAATTGTAAAGATAGATTATATAAAGGAAATAATCTCAACAATTTATTCTTCTTCTTAAACATCACTCATTGTGGAATTATTCATATTTCAATTCCACTTTATGAGAATTTTCCTTCACCCTAGGATTTTTTTCATCATTCCCCATCTCTTATATTGAAAAAGTTCTATATAATATGTTCACATAGGTATCAATTATATCATTGAAATTAGGAATCAAAACCATTTAATTAATGTAAGAATGAATTATTATCACGATTCCCTTCATAAGATTCTCATATTTGAGATCCTCACCCATACTTTGTATGTCATCATTAAGATAATTTATTCAATTTTAAAAGGAACATAATAACTCCATTTGAATAGTTTTTATGTCCTCATATTTATTTCATAGAACCTATTCATTATCCTCATGAACTATTGAATCCCTTTAATTTATATTAAAAAAATTCCACATAAAATGAGAATATTTATATGAAATTGAATTTTCTAAATTTTTATTGTCTATGAAGCATCCTAGGGAATAATGTTTCATTACTTATTAATTCAATTATCCAAGAATTTTTTTTGATAAATATATGATTTCTATTCTCATATAAATAGCATACATGAAAACCCACATAAATATCCATGAAAAATAATTAAAAAAAGTTTTTCATATGGATCTCCCATAACTAAAAATTATAACCAATAAATATTGAAATGCCTTTATAGTTGAATTTTTCACCATGCTTTAGAGAGATATATAGATAACATGTTTTCCCCAAAACCAGTCTTTGATACATCTATTTAGACATTTATCAAGGAATATAACAAGGGATAGTGGGTTGAATGAGGTTATTACAGCATGATCATTCGTTTTTTATAAAGTAATTTCAACATAATAAACACAAAAATATATCCCTTTCATTCACAATATAGATAAAAAACCATAAAATGGATCAAATTAGTTTTCTCATTCCACCCCCTCTAGGCTATTCCAAAAAGCACGAAAAATAATGTTTTTGTGGACCAAACACAATAAAATCTATATGATTCAACATTTATAAGTTAGGGGTTGTTTTAATAACAATACTAGTTAACTAAAAAGAATTCTTCAATAACTTACTAATCCTATACAATAGGTAACCCTCCAATCCTATTGAAATTACCTTGATATTTTTAAAATAATTATGGAAAATTATATGTGATTTTTAAAAACAATATATGATGTTTTTTCAGCAAAGTTGTATAGAACATGCCATGAGAAACGTAACTCTTTTAACAAATTTACCATTTAACTTTTCCTTACATAATATATTTTGAATCACTCCCTTAATTTCAATATATGTCTGGAATCTCTTTTCACTATACATCATTTTTTATCCATTCCATATTCATCCCTATATTGGATCCATTCTGTAAAAAATATTCATTGTGAATTCCCACTATTCCATTGAAAAGAAAAAAATTATGCATATAATAATTGACCCAAAATCTCTCACCAATCAACTATTAAAACATCATTAAAATCCCCCAATTTCACGATATGTGTTTTCATGATTTATTGACACATGCACTGAAATGCATTTCCTTATGATGTGGTGAGAAACACATTTTGGTTTTCACATCAACATGGAGATCACCATTATCATGGTCATTATTGGTTTGATATTTTTTATAATCACACATATTTCATTATATAATGACTACGGGATCCTCAAAAATTTTAGAACGTAACCAAATAGTGCACAAGTAGTTGTCCATTCCCCCGTATATAGTTAAATTCAGTGGTTCAATTTGACTAACCATTTTAAACATTCTAAGACCACCATCATACACATGGATGAATTTTTTGTTTCTAAAAAGTTACCTATCATATCAAAATTCTCAATAAATAATGAATGTTTAGGAAATACAACGATATCCATATTCATTATATCCTAGACAAATTCCGCACACCATTGTATAATCCATTGAAAATACATTCTTCATAAATTTGAAAAAAACACCCAAATACTTTATTAATTAATTATATTGGTCTTCTAAGAAATAATCCTGCATATTATTTATTGGGAAACTATCCCAAAAATTCCTAAATTAATATTTCTTCTAACAATATAAATTTATCTAATAGATTTCACATTATATCCCTTGATTTAATTTATGGTAAAAATGATTTTCTAGAGGCCTCACTATTCGAACAATATTAATTCTGTAATTTACTTCTTTAACACTAAAAGGACTATGGGGTTACACATTTTAGTTGACTATAATAGGGTTTCATTTAATTGAACTCGTTGAGAATGTCTAATAGTGTTTAGTGTCATTGAAAAGGGGATTTTTTTTATGGATAATAGTAAGTTATTTCATATGATGTAAAAAATGGTGGATTTGATAATCGATTTCCATAATAATTTTTGAATATATTAAACATGATTTTTGTATTTGATTTCAAATGTTGTTATATATGATACAACATAGTTGAATTGAAAATAATTTTATAAATCTTTAGTGAATATAATAGAATCATGTTGTTACACCCCCTATTCATTACATGTATAGATATTCCAATATCAAAGTGAAAAATATTGATATGTTTCATGGTACAACATATATAATACAAAGAATATAATGTTTTATAGTTTAGGAATACCATATAGTAAAATATAGTGAATTCATATCATTTTTGCATCAGCCTGCAGAAGTAGATGAAACATTGTGACATAATATCCTGATTCAGGTTTTAAGATAACTAGAAAACCTTTATTTAGTAAGGTTGTTTTATGATAAGATTTAAATATTAGATATTTTAAATAATGGATATCATTAACACATGAAACGTCAAAAAGAACCTTCGTTGTAATTGTTTGAAAAATACATGTAATTCACTAGGTTTATAATATTTGTATCTATTTCCATTTACTAACAAAATTTTCATTATTCAAATTACTAATATAGTGGCCAAGGAAGCTTATTTAAGGCCTACATTTGGAGGACATAGTAGCTAATATGGTCTGAGATATTTGAGAAATCATCCTTGTGATTATTTCACTATCTATTTAAAATATAGCCTTCCTCTTATCACATTTTGGAGATGTACTATAATATCTTGGTGTGATGGAGAATTCCATGAATGAAATGGGGGGATAGAGAAGCTATATATACAATATGAAGGTAACAATACTATATAAATTAATATTAATAATAATAAAATACTAAGTTGACGAAGTATTCCCATCCATTAGTAGTGAAAGGTACATGTTCTTCAATTATATTTTATAATTATTCAGTTTTACATAAAATATGATCTTGGGAATGATGTTTCTAATTTCATTTACTATCACAACTGGAACTTGGTTCTTTCCCAACAATACTATAGTAATGGTTTGAAAAAACTGTTGTTATAGTGTAAAAGAAGAAACATTTTCTAATAGATTTTTTCAAACTATTGGCAATGTGTATATATTCCTATGATTTCCCAACGGTTTACCAAAACTGTTGGGAATTATCTATTTTATCTAAGGTATACCAACGGTTTTGATAATCCATTGGTGAAGAGAAGTTTTTCCAACAGTTTTTAAACACCATTGGGAAAGATTCCCTCCAAATACCTAGAGCCCCAGCTCTCAGTCAGCCCGATTGTAGACCTAATCCAGACCTCCTCCTGAAGTCTTCTCAGCCGCAAAACACCTTGAAGCTTAAGATCCTCTTCAATCAGACAAATTTTTAATTCCATACAAAAAATTAGTATGTGTTACCTTAGTATTAGTGTTCATACTCTTTTTGTTTTATGTATGAAGTTTACATTTCGGCTTAATTAGAGTTATTGTTGTTGGAGTACTGAACCCTTTGGATTTTTTTATGTTTTTTTTGTTCTACACTTCATACATGGTAAAGGGTCTATTTAGTGGGGTTTTTTTAGTTTGGGGGGTAAAGGGTTTGTTTTATGTTTTTTGTTTAGTGGGGTTTTATGTTTTATGTTTAGTGGAGTTTTATGTTTTTTGTTTAGTGGAATGGATAATGCATGATAGTGTGTCTTTCTTATTGAATAAAATGATTTTAAATAAAAATACCCTATGGGGATATAGGAGGGGTTGGGGGTTGTCCAGGTTTGGGGGGTTGTCCAGGTGGGGGTGGGCTGTCCAAGGGGTAGGGGCTGCAGGGGGTAGGGGGAAATAGGGGTGTAGGGGAGGGGGTATGGGCTGCCCCAAGGAGGGGTGTGTGTTGTCCAGGGGGTCAGGGTGGAGTGTCCAGGTGGGGGAGGGTGTGTGGGGTGTCCAGGGGGTGGGTTGTCAAGGTGGGGGGGGGGGGGGGGGTGTTGTCCAGGTGGGGGGATGTCCAGGTGGGGGGGATGTCTAGGTGGGGGTGGGGGTGGGCCGTCCAGGTGGGGGGGGGGGAGTTGTCCATATGGGGGTGAAGGGAGGGGGTGGACTATCCTGGGGGGGCTATCCAGGTGGGGTATGGGGTATGGGTTGTCTACGGAGGGGGGGGAGGGGGCTGTCTTGTGGGGGGTGGGGGTGCGGGCTATCCAGGTGGGGAGGGGGGTTGTCCAGGGGCGCAGTCGGGGGGGGGGGGGGGGGCTATAGGGGAGGGGTGTGGGCTGTCCTGGGAGGGGGTGAGAAGTCTAGGGGTGGTGGTGGGTGGGCTATCGAGGTGGGGGAGGGTTGTGGGTTGTCAAGGGGGTGGGTTGTCCAAGGGGGTGGGGTGGGCTGTCCAGGTGGGGGAGGGGGTGTTGGTTATTTAGGGTGGTGGGGGTGGGGGTGTGGGCTATCAAGGAGGGTGGGCTATCCAAGGGGGGTGGGGTGGGTTGTCCAAGTGGGGGAGGGGATGTTGGTTTTCCAAGGGGGTGGGGTGGGTTGTCTAGGTGGGGTTGTGGGTTATCCAAGTGGGTAGAGGTGGCCTATCCTGGACACCTTATATCCCCTAGACAACCCCCCACCCATGGAAAGTTCCCCCCCACACCTGCCCCCCTGATAGCCCCTCCACCCCATCGGACATCCCACCCATCCCCTGGACATCCCGTACCAGCCGAGACAGCCCCCCCCCCCCCGGTGGACATCACCCCCCAGACACCCCATACCCCCTAGACAGCCCCACCACCCCCATAGACAGCCCTCCCACCCACCTCGTACCCCCTAGACAGCCCCGCCCACCCCGTGGACACCACGTCCCCCTGTGGATATCCCCCACCCTCGTGGACAAAACTGGACACCCCCTTGGACACCTTGTACCCCCTAGACAGCCCCGCCACAACCTGGATAGCTTGCGCACCCCTGGACACCTCGTACCCCCATGAAAACCCCCGTGGAATGCCCCCCCTACCCTCGTGGACAGCCCTGGCACTGCCCTGGAAAGCCCTCCCACCCCCTCTCCCCTCAGACACCCTCCCACCACCTCGCAGACACCCCCATACCCCCTGATACCCCCACCCCTGTAAACCCCCCCCCCCACCCCATTGACACCCCGACCCCACTGGATAGCCCCTCCACCCCTGGACAACCCGCCCACCCCTGGACACCCTTTACCCCCCCCATACATCCCTGCCACCCCATGGACAGACCGCCCACCCCCATGAACAACATGTACCCCCTGGACAACCTCGCCCACCCTCTGGACACCCTTCTCACCCCCTGGAAAGCCTGCCCGCCCCCTGGACACCCCTACCCCCTGGACCGCCCAACCACCCCCATGGACAGCTCGGCCACCTGGATAACCCGACCCCTCTAGACAGCCCCCACCCCCTAGACACCTCAGACCCCCTGGACAGCCCGACCACCCCCTGGACAGCACTGCACACCCTGGACACCCCCCCCTTTGGAAATGTATTTGATCACTCAAATTATCTACTAAAATATAAAATTTATTCAATCAAAAATTTTTTCATATCTTGAATAATTCTCCTCCACAAGTGTACATGATCTTATACACTCATGAATAGTTCTTCAAATATATGTTGTTACAAATAATGTATTTTTTTGTCTTTTATATTATGATTCTCATATAGAGTAGTGTGTGAATTATGGTTTCATATAAAGTTAACAATTTTCGTTTACATAAATATATTTTCGATGAAACATCAAATTTATTGAATTTATTTTTGACGAAATGACTTATAAAAATTTATTTTACAGAATGGATAGAAGTTAGATGTATGAAACCGATCGAATCTCAATAGATTTTCAAAACAATTTTGTGAGATTTTTAGATTTTTCATTTCAAAATGCTTCATATAGGGATCACATACACTACATATGTTTCAATTGTGTTGGTAGACCTTGGTGGAGTAGTGAAGAAGTTAGCTACCACATAACCAAATATGGTTTTCAAGAAAACTACTATGTGTGGTATCACAATGGGCATGAAATGAAATCTCGAATTTCAAATTATCCAAAGGAGAGGACTGTGGTGGAGAATTTGTTATATAACCAGTTTCTATTTATTCATCATCATGAGAAAGAAAGGATTACAACACAAGAAGACTTTGATATGAGTACACATGATGTTTCTAATGAAAATGATGATGTTGTTGAGGTGAAAAAATTGAATGATGCTACCACTACTTCAGTACATTGACAATGTGATAAAATGAAAAAGCTAGAATTTTTAATCCGATTGATTCATGGGAAAACTATGTATGATATTTCTAATAAAGAAATCGATTAAATTATTACATTATTAAAGTATTTACTTCCATATGATGTAGATATTACCTCAAACCACTATATGTCAGGGTTGTTAGTTGATGAACATGAATTTTAAAGAAAATAAATTCATTCTTGCCCGAAAGATTGCAGTTTATTCTGGGAGGAAACCATTGAAATAAATGATTGTATAAAATGTGGCACATCCTTCTAAATGTCAAAATATGATGGAACACCACCCTGTGTGCCACAGAAAGTAATGTGGAACTTTCCATTTGTGACACCCCAATCTTCAACGGTATACTTCTCTTTGAATAATACAATAGCGTGTGTTGTACGAAACACTGAGTTTAAGTACACCATGACTTACCAAACTAGCCGTTCAAAAGAGGTTATGAATAGTATTAACTAAATTTTAAATATTATATTATCCTTATAATTTTAATCCATATTATGAGTCTCTAAGACATGATTTATAAACAATTTCATTTTTTTAGATAAAAGAAGTATTTTTCAAAAAATGAAAATTTACCGCCTTTTAATGGCGAAGCCTTTTTAAAACCAATATTTGAAACTTTTATATATTCAATTTGACAAAATGAAATTATTCTTTATAATCGGTCCATAATAATTTAGTATCAATAATGTTTTGTTTTCTTTCTGATATCTTTCATATTTGGGTGAATAGTGAAAAATACTGTATTTTAACTGAAAACAACTTTTTTAATCAAAATAATTTATATTGTTAAATTATAAATTTTAATTGTTTGGAAGTATAAATAGATTATATTTTTACTATTTAATCCAATTATGGTCATTTTAAGTAATTTCACATTAAAATTGGACATAAACAAGTGTCAAACATTTGATAGTTATTATTTCATAAAAATACGCCTTTTGGTTTTGAAAGCGGGAATCAATTTTAAATTAATAAATGAAACTTTTATGTTTTGAATTTGGTAAAATAGAATTAATTTTTTGATTTGGAATAACTAAATTTGCCTAGGGTAAAATTTTGGTACTTTTTGGATAACTTTTATATTTTGATGAATATTAAAAATTACTAAATGTTTAATAAAAACAACTTTTTTAATCTAAATAATTAATAGTGATAAATTATGAATTTGAGTGGTTTTAAATTATATTTAAAATATATTTTTACCATGTAATAAAATGTGGGTCATTGAACATAATTTCACATTTAAACCGATCATAAACAAGTGCCAATCTTTTGATAGTTAATATCTCTTAAAAACACGCTTTTTGTTTTAACAACGGGAATTAATTTTAAATTAATTTCTGCCACTTCTGTGTTTTGAATTTGGAAAAATGGATTCCATATTTGGAATCAGGATGTTCATATTGTTTGAATAGGTAACTTTTAATTTTAGACATTTTGAATAATTACTGCGGTAAATATTTTATTTACCATGGTTAAGGGTAAATCCGGTAAATAAGCGTTAACAAATAATATTAAAATAATAGTAAATTACCCAAAAACGTGTCCTAGCCATATTGGTTGATACATGTTAGACCATAGTCATCTTTGGGTTTATTTGGGGACCCCATGGAGCCACTTGTAGGTGATAGGGACACTTTATTTTAATTAAGTTAAAATGAATACAAAAATGACACAAGCATATATCTTTTAGAAAAACAATTTTTACATATGGTTATGTATGTTGGTTTTTAGACTATAAAAATTAATTAGAATTATAAGAAGGTTTCCTACATAATAATATTTTATTTATAATTTTTAGACATTAAATAAGTTAGTTTATTTATGACACAATGGTGATGAAGTAATTACCATAATAGTGAAAAATTAGAATAATTAATATTATAAATACACAAATAAATATAATTTGAGACTTTTAATGAATTAAACTAATTTTATAGGATACTATGACATACTAGTATTTATTTAATTGACTTTTTTCATAGAAATAATTCTGTTATGAGTTTCACAAAAATCAACTATTGAATAGTGTCAAAATTGACTTATAAGAGTTTTTAAAACAAATAATATATTATTAATTGATATTAAATTTCTAAAAAACTACAATTCGGAAAAAATACTTATATAATGATATGTGTACTATTAATGGGCCACTTTGGGGTCTCTTGGATGTATATGGTATGTTTATTAACAATATAAAATAAAAATACAAAGAGACATTGTAAAAGTGAAACTAATTAACTAAGAGTTAATACTTAAATATAAGGATAATATAATGACTCAAACCTGTCTAAATTCTATTGGTTGAGTGGTTTTAGACACATCCCCACCTTAACCTTTAAATAATCATATTTGGAGCTATTAGAAACCGAATATGAATTTATTATAAATTAATATTTCTAACTTTTCCAATGGTGCCCCTCACCCCTCTTATAAAAGGGCACTCCTCCTTCTCATTTCTTCACACCTTAAAATCCATGTGGTTCCACCAACCCCTGCACAAATACTCTCTAAACAACCCTCAATACAACCTAGAGACCTTATTTTGATCAGAAAACCATCCTAGGGATCCCTTTTGATCAAATCAAAAGGAAGAACCCGAAGAAGAGGTAATGTTTTCACCACCCCTTTTCAAGTTCCTTTCTTCTTCCACTTCTTCTTTCTTTGTTATTACCATTCTAAAATAATAACTCCAGTATCATATATATGTTGTGATGTTATTATAAATATGGTACAACCATATTCAGTATTCTATCCACCCTTTGAATAACAAGTCACCACACGTGCGTACGTACGGCTTACCGTCTCCACGTCGTGGTGTAATTGTTATTAAATTTATTATTATTTGGATGGGTATAATAATGATGTGTAACTCATGTAAACAATAAATATAACATGATAATGATTATATATATATAACATACCATCCAAATATATATTATTTTAATATCAAAAGAGTGATATTGTCGCTCGTGCGTACGTACGGACTACCGTCTCCACGAACGCGATGAGATTCATTTTCCATCGTATCCATTCAAGTATAATTCACATATGATGATTAAAAATAATATTTAAGGACTTGATATCATTCTGGATATGAATAATATAAATCCCATTAATAACAAATATGTCTCACATAATAAAGAATATAAAGTAAAATGAACCTGTTAACACCCGAAATGACGATAATTCTAAGATATTATTAACAAATCAAAGTTAAAAGATCATATATGATATCATATTAATGCATATAATTCTTGTATAATTAAATAAAAATTATTTCTCCATTATACAGGAGGTTAACCTACTTTCGTCCTAGGAAAAAGTACAATGTAAGGGGTTTCTAATCTCACTTTTAATTTCGTGAGATTTCCATTATTCACCACTTATTTATTACATGTGGTGTGTGTACTCCCCGTGATTGTATTCATTGTGTAATATACTATAATTTATGGATATTTACATCATCATTGTATTATCCTTCTTTCATGGGTGTATGTTTCTTAAGTTACCAAATTGATAAGGGAATTTTATATTTTAATTTCTACTTATTCGGCTTTACGCATTCTTAATTGATTATTTTACTCCAAGATTATGTGTGGAATTACAATTCATTTTCTTATGTCATATTTTCCACTCCTCTTTCTATGGATATACTTTTGATACACATAACCACTCCATTGATAAATTCTGAAGTGATCGGTATGAACTTGATAAGAGTAAATTTAACTCAATCTCCCTTTGTTGAGTTAAATATCCAATTCATTGGTATTGTTTTTAGAAGAATATATGTGAATGTCATATGATTGATTTACACTAAATATCCAATCATAATGAGTGTATTTATATTTTGGACACATAATTATGTCATTGATTTGTCCTTAACCTAAGGATACAACCTTTATGAGAGATTTCATCTCAATTTAAATTCCACTGAGACTTCTTTGTTGTTATACACTAAATCAATTTTATGTGGTGTATATAATGTACTTTGACATAGTATATCATGAATCCCTTTATTCTCATGATATTACAAAGTTTTTATTACCTCAATTATTTGTATTCAAGTGTCGCTCTTTTGGTTAGAATCTCTAACCAAAATACCATTTTTAAATGTTTTAAAGAATTATTCTTCCAAATCTTTCTCATTAATGTCTATGTTTTAAAAAATAGTTTTAAGGATTTATTTATATAGACATTACAGTTTTAAAATTAAAACTCCTTTTAAAAGTTTCAAAGTCGTATGGGACACTTTGATTCAAAAATCTATTTTTAAATGGCTTCTTGACAAATTGTGTGACTTTTAAATGTTTTCAAGAAAAGGGCGATATTTCTCTCAAATAGTTTTGATGATTATTTTCATCTATGTAATCATCCTTAATTATTCTTGATTAAGGTTAATGTGATACAATAAAATATTATATATTTTATCGAATGAGTTATGTTGGACTGCCGATGTGCTATTTTTATACCATTCATGGTTTGTGGTAAAAGTATTGACATTTCGTATGCTAGTTTTAATACGAATGTTTATGTTATGTTTAAACCTGTTCATATGAGGAATGCATTGAACTTAATAAGTGACGGGTGGAGCCTGCTATAGCTCCATGAAGCACTGGTAGGTCTCATGAGACAAATTAGTGTCTTGGCACAAAGCTTTGGCAAAATCTTATTTGTAGTCTTGGCACGAGGCTTTGGCGTTGTGGTTATGATGGTCTGGAATTATGCATTCCATCATTATGAAAGTGGTTATTGATATTTCATGTAATTGTTTGACAAGTAAAATATCCATGTGAATAATTAAATGGCATTATTTTATTTTATCGTTGCAATATTATGCTGAAGTTCATGTTTAAAAGGATTTTGTTTTAATTATAAATTTCCTTTAAGTGTTTATGCTTATCTATGAAAGCTTCTTCTCTAATGTTATCCTTACTGAGCATCTGAGCTCACCCCTTTCAATGTTTTATTTATCCCAGGATAATGAAGAAGTAATTTATGAATAACCTGCAGGGATAGTATAAGGGGATATTAAGACAAGATGTTTTTTATGTAATGTAAAACTTTTTGATTGTATCTAGTGTTTCCAATGCTACTAAACTAATCTGTCTTTAGAGACTTGATCTTTCTTGTGATCATGCCAATGTTATGTAATAATGCACCGACTCTGGGTAACTGGGGTCGAGGTGTTATAGTTGGTATCCGAGGAAGTTTAGTACAATCCTTGGAAGCTAGATTTATATAAACTCTAATTAGATCATGTATACTTAAGATTAACATTTAGGATTAGTATAGAATAACATCCTAGAATTTTGGTATTGTAAAGATTTTGTGAGTTTTCCAAGAAATACATCCCTCTCTGGATATGAGCATGTAGAGGTGGCTCTGTAAAAGATGTACCTAGGGGTAAAACCTAAAAACACCGCTTTGAGCTAGTCTCGAATGGGAACTGGTGCACGACAATGGGCCTTGCTGCACTCTTGGTTACGACACTCCCGGGGGATATGCTTAGGATAATTTACATTTTCATTACAAACCAATTTGAAGTAATATATATATAAGATGAGATTAAATGACCTTGGTTAATCATAATATGTTTCAAATTGCGAATATGGTGACATGTTAATCTATAAATGATTTTATGACTACTGTTACTCACACAATGGTTTCTGGTTTTAGTCAATGACTATATTCCAAGGAAGTCATAGTTACTTTGAAAATGATGTACAAGGTGGGAACGGTGGTGGAAATGAGCAAAAAAATGGAATGTTGATAGGCGTAAAAGATATTGTCTTTATGCCAAATCAGTTTTACAAAAAAATGATCAACAACATATATATTAACCAACTCCTGAACTCAACAAGGAAGAGAAAGGTGATGAATGATAAGAGCTCCAGTAATGGAGACCATGGAGAAAAGAACCCTCAATTTCCATCATGCAAGAAATGTGGTAGGAGACAACCGGGAAAGTGTCTCAATGGGACCAAGAAATGCTTTATGTGTGGGAAGGAAGAACATAAAGTGAAGAATTGCCGACGAAAAATGAAGAGTACTATAGAAGAAGATAAAAATTGTCCCAGAGTCCATTTACAATCGTTTTCAGTAAATGTAGGGGACCTGTCCATTACCCGAGTGAATGCCCTATTATATAGGATATTATATTGGTCAAAGAATAAGCTATGTGGAACTAAATGTGTGGAGAAATGTTTAAAAAGTTTTAGTGCTCCTTGTTGATGGGTTTACTTTGGAATATTTTTCTCTTGTATATGTAAACCTACAGTTTGACATGTGAGAATGATATTTGAGGAAGAATTACCTCTTCTATTGTGGATATAGTTATAAATAACCATTTGGTTTTATATGATCATTGGGTTTGAGACAATTATATGTTATTATAATTTGGGATGAAAATGCAAGGTATGAGATAAGATTTGTGGTTAAATTATGTTATGGTTATTTTGAGGAATTTATCTCATTTTGGTAATGTTATAAAGCCTAGTTTTTTAAAAGGACAACACGTAGAATACGTGACAACCCGTCGTGTCGGACAAAGTTGTGGGAATCGAACCCCCAACCAAAGTGCGATTGGGATTTATCGCCTACCACTGGGCTACGTGAAGTCCCTGGTTAGTGTGACTATTATTTTTTAGTTAAATTATTTTATTGATCAATAATAATTTTATTAGGGATCGTATGTCATTTCAAATGATTACCTATAGTATAGGAAAATGATTTGGTGATTAAGTGATAGATGTTATTTCAGAAGTTGTTCGCTTTGTTGGGAACACTATATGCCCAACGAAAATTGAATAGTATGGGATTTCATTTGAGGAGTAATGGTGGATTTTTATCTGTTTTTTTATTATGGATTTATAGTGATTTGGGTTATTTATGGAAATTATTAGGTTAGTTACTTTTAAGTATGTGACTTTAAGAGTATTTCATGTCATTTGGAGATACAATTTAACGTGGAAGACTACATTCTTATAAGTTTTGAGTTTCAAAATTAGTTTGGATTATATTGAAGGATTTTAAGGACAATTGATTATTGAATGGTATTTATTTAACATTGGGGTATTGTTGGTTTAACTTTGGAAATTATGATTAGTGTTTATTTCTCTCAAGGAATATCCTTTTGGGGGATCATTAGTTCTTTTACTAACCATTTTGGTTTTGATTAATCTCTAAAGACAATGTAAATAGATAGTTCATCCTGCATGGATCATGTGATTCTATATAAGGTTATTCTAGCACTTCCAGTGTGACCATGTCTTCTTGGATACTCATCGTTTAAAAAAAATGAGTTAGTGGTGGAAATTTATTAAAGGATGAAACTCTACTTAAAATGTAAGTATATATCTTTATATTCTTAATCAATATCATAAATGAATTCCTCATCCTTATATAATGTAACTTAAAACAAAATTTTTTGGTCCATTTACTTTCCTGCTAGTAGACTAATGGTCGTTTGTCCCAATACAAGTGTGTGGTTTTCTTATTGTTAACTTTCTCCTGATCATGATTGCTATCCCTCTCTATCCTAACTTGACACTTAGTTTATCATATATATCCATGTTTTCATACATGGAATCTGAGTATGGGTTATCATGGTTGACCATTATACCACTCTTTATTTCATTTAAAGTGATAGTTTTATTGACTCTTTTTACTATGTGGGACTTTACATTCTCAGGACAAATTTTTAAAATTGCGAGTACACAATTTATTGAAGGTGGGGTGAATGTAACACCCTAATATTCCTCGGTATACTTCTCTTTGAATAATACAATAGCGTGTGTTGTACGAAACACTGAGTTTAAGTACACCATGACTTACCAAACTAGCCGTTCAAAATAGGTTATGAATAGTATTAACTAAATTTTAAATATTATATTATCATTATAATTTTAATCCATATTATGAGTCTCTAAGACATGATTTATAAACAAATTCATTTTTTTAGATAAAAGAAGTATTTTTCAAAAAATGAAATTTTACCGCATTTTAATGGTGAAGCCTTTTTAAAACCAATATTTGAAACTTTTATATATTCAATTTGACAAAATGAAATTCTTCTTTATAATCGGTCCATAATAATTTAGTATCAATAATGTTTTGTTTTCTTTCTGATAACTTTCATATTTGGGTGAATAGTGAAAAATACTATATTTTAACTAAAACAACATTTTTAATCAAAATAATTTATATTGTTAAATTATACATTTTAATGGTTTGTAAGTATAAATAGATTATATTTTTACTATTTAATCCAATTATGGTCATTTTAAGTAATTTCACATTGAAATTTGACATAATCAAGTGTCAAACATTTGATAGTTATTATTTCTTAAAAATACGCCTTTTGGTTTTGAAAGCGGGAATCAATTTTAAATTAATACATGAAACTTTTATGTTTTAAATTTGGTAAAATAGATTTCATTTTTTGATTTGGAATAATGAAATTAGCCTACGGTGAAATTTTGGTACTTTTTTCATAACTTTTATATTTTGAGGAATATTAAAAATTAATAAATTTTAATTAAAAACTACATTTTTAATCTAAATAATTATTGGTGATAAATAATGAATTTGAGTGGTTTTAAATTATATTTAAAATATATTTTTACCATGTAATACAATGTGGGTCATTGAACATAATTTCACATTTAAACCGATCATAAACAAGTGCCAATCTTTTGATAGTTAATATCTCTTAAAAACACAGTTTTTGTTTTAACATCGGAAATTAATTTTAAATTAATTTCTGCCACTTCTGTGTTTTGAATTTGGAAAAACGGATTTCATATTTGGAATCAGGATGTTCATATTGTGTGAATAGGTAACTTTTATTTTTATACATTTTGAATAATTACTGCGGTAAATATTTTATTTACCATGGTTAAGGGTAAATCCGGTAAATAAGGGTTAACAAATAATATTATAATAATAATAAATTATCCTAAAACGTGTCCTATCCCTATTGGTTGATACATGTTCGACCATATTCATCTTTGGGTCGATTTGGGGACCCCATGGGGCCACTTGAAGGTGATAGGGACACTTTATTTTAACTAAGTTAAAATGAATACAAAAATGACACAAGCATATATCTTTTAGAAAAACAATTTTTACATATGGTTATGTATCTTGGTTTTAGACTATAAAAATTCATTCGAAAGATAAGAAGATTTCCTACATAATAATATTTTATTTATAATTTTTAGACATTAAATAAGTTAATTTATTTATGACACAATGGTGATGCAGTAATTACCATAATAGTGAAAATTTAGAATAATTAATATTATAAATACACAAATAAATATAATTTAAGACTTTTAATGAATTAAACTAATTTTAGAGGATACTATGACATACTAGTATTTATTTAATTGACTTTTTTCGAAGTAATAATTGTGTTATAAGTTTCACAAAAATCAACTATTGAATAGTGTCAAAATTGACATATAAGAGTTTTTAAAACAAATATTATATTATTTATTGATATTAAATTTCTAAAAATCTAATATTCGGACAAAATACTTATGTAATGATATGTGTACCATTAACGGGCCACTTGGGGCTATCTTGTATGTATATGGTATGTTTATTAACCATATAATATAAAAATACAAAGAGACATTGTAAAAGTGAAACTAATTAACTAAGAGTTAATACTTTAATATAAGGTTAATATAATGACCCAAACCTGTCTAAATTCTATTGTTTGAGTAGTTTTAGACCCATACCCACCTTAACCTTTAAATAATAATCTTTGGAGCTATTAGAATCCGAATATGAATTTATTATAAATTAATATTTCTAACTTTTCCAAAGGTTCCCCTCACCCCTCTTATAAAAGGGAACTCCTCCTTCTCATTTCTTCACACCTTCAAAGACTTTTGGTTCCACCAAACCCTGACCAAATACTCTCTAAACATCCCTAACTACAACCTAGAGACCTTATTTTGATCATAAAGCCATCCTATGGATCCCATTTGATCAAATCAAAAGGAAGAACCCAAAGAAGAGGTAATGTTTTCACAACCCCTTTTCAAGTTCCTTTCTTCGTCCACTTCTTCATTATTTGTTATTACCATTCTAAAATAATAACTCCAGTATCATATATATGTTTTGATTTTATTATAAATATGGTACAACCATATTCAGTATTATATCCACCCTTTGAATAACATGTCACCACACATGCGTACGTACGACTTACCGTCTCCACGTCGTGGTGTAATTGTTATTAAATATATTATTATTTGGATGGGTATAATAATGATGTGTAACTCATGTAAATAATAAATATAACATGATAATGATTCTATATATATAATATACCATCCAATTATATATTATTTTAATATCAAAAGGGTGATATTGTCGCTCGTGCGTACGTACGGACTACCGTCTCCACGAACGCGATGAGATTCATTTTCCATCGTATCCATTCAAGTATAATTCACATCTGATGATTAAAAATAATATTTAAGGACCTGATATAATTCTGGATATGAATAATATAAATCCCATTAATAAGAAATATGGCTCACATAATAAATAATATAAAGTAAAATGAACCCGTTAACACCAGAAATGACGATAATTCTAAGATATTGTTAACAAATAAATTTTAAAAGATCATATATGATATAATATTAATGCATATAATTCTTGTATAATTAAATAACAATTATTTCTCCATTATATAGGAGGTTAACCTACCGTCAACCTAGGAAAAATTACAATGTAAGGGGTTTCTAATCTCACTTTTAATTTCGTGAGATTTCTATTATTCACCACTTATTTATTGCATGTGGTGTACGTACTCCTCGTGATTGTATTCATTGTGTAATATACTATAATTTATGGATATTTACATCATCATTGTATGATCCTTCTTTCATGGGTGGATGTTTCGTATGTTACCAAATTGATAAGGAAATTTGATATTTCAATTTCCACTCATTCGGCTTTATGCATACTTCATTGATTATTTTACTCCAAGATTATGTGTGGAATTACTATTCATTTTCTTATGTCATATTTTCCACTCCTCTTTCTGTGGATATAATTTTGATACACATAATCACTCCATTGATAAATTCTGAAGTGATCGGTATGTACTTTATCAGAGTAATTTTAACTCAATCTCCATTTGTTGAGTTAAATATCCATTTCATTGGTGTTATTTTTACAAGAATATGTGTGAATGTAATCTGATTGATTTACACTAAATATCCAATCAAAATGAGTGTATTTATATTTTTCACACATAATTATGTCATTGATTTCCCCTTAACCTAAGGATACGGCCTTTATGAGAGTTTTCATCTCAATTTAAATTCCACTGAGACTTCTTTGTTGTTATACCCCAAATCAATTTTATGTGGTGTATATAATTTACTTTGACATAGTATATCATGAATCCCTTTATTCTCTTGATATTAGAATGTTTTTATTACCTCAATTATTTGTATTCAAGTGTCGCTCTTTTTGTTAGAATCTCTAACCAAAATACCATTTTTAAATGTTTTAAAGAATTATTCTTCTAAATCTTTCTCATTAATGTCCATGTTTTAAAAAATGGTTTTAAGGATTTATTTATATGGACATTAAAGTTTTAAAATTAAAACTCCTTTTAGAAGTTTCATACTGGTATGGGACACTTTGATTCAAAAATCTATTTTTAAATGGCTTCTTGACAAATTGTGTTACTTTTAAATGTTTTCAAGAAATGGGCGATATTTCTCTCAAATAGTTTTGATGACTATTTTCATCTATGTAAACATCCTTCATTATTCTTGATTGATGTTAATGTGATACAATAAAATATTATATATTGTATCGAATGAGTTATGTTTGACTGTGGATGTGAGATTTTTATACCATTCATGGTTTGTGGTAAAAGTATTGACATTTCATATGCTAGTTTTAATATGAATGTTTATGTTAGGTTTAAACCTGTTCATATGAGGAATGCATTGAACTTAATATGTGACGGGTGGAGCCTGCTATAGCTCTTTGATGCACCGGTAGGTCTCATGAGACAAATTAGTTTCTTGGCACAAAGCCTTAGCAAAATCTTATTTGTAGTCTTGGCACGAGTCTTGGCTATGTGGTTATGATAGTCTGGCATTATGCATTCCATCATTAAGAAAGTGGTTATTGATATTGCATGTGATTGTTCAACTAGTAAAATATCCATGTGAATAAGTAAATGGCATTATTTCATTTTATCTTTTCCATATTATGTTGATGTTCATGTTTAAAAGGCTTTTGTTTTAATTATAAATTTCCATAAGTGTTTATGCTTATCTATGAAAGCTTCTGCTTTAATGTTATCCTTACTGAACATCTGAGCTCACCCCTTTAAATTTTTTATTTTTCCCAGGATTATGAAGAAGTAATTTATGAATGACCTGCAGAGATAGTATGAGGGGATATGAAGACAAGATGTTTTTTTATGTAATGTAAAACTTTATGATTGTATCTTGTGTTTCCAATGCTACTAAACTAATCTGTCTTTCAAGACTTCATCTTTCTTGTGATCATGACAATGTTATGTAATAATGCACTGACTCTGGATAACTGGGGTCGGGGTGTTACAGTTGGTATCAGAGGAATTTTAGTACAAACCTTGGAAGCTAGATTTATATAAACTCTAATTAGAGCACGTAGACTTAAGATTAACATTGAGGATTAGTATAGAATAACTTCCTAGAATTTTCGTATTGTAGAGATTTTGTGAGTTTTCCAAGAAATACATCCCTCTCTGGATACGAGAATGTAGAGGCGGCTCTGGAAAAGTTGTACCTAGGGGTAAAACCTGAAAAGACCACATTGAGCTAGACTCGAATGGGAACTGGTGCACGACAATGGGCCTTGCTGCACTCTTGGTTACGACACTCATGGGGTATATGCTTAGGATAATTTACATTTTCTTTACAAACCAATTTGATGTAATATATATATAAGATGAGATTAAATGACCTTGGTTAATCATAATATGTTTCAAATTGAGAATATGGTGACATGTTAATCTATAAATGATTTTATGACTACTATTACTCACACAA
Source organism: Viscum album (assembly GCA_963277665.1). Classification (NCBI taxonomy): domain Eukaryota; kingdom Viridiplantae; phylum Streptophyta; class Magnoliopsida; order Santalales; family Viscaceae; genus Viscum; species Viscum album. Next base: position 492,705,230 of record OY728151.1, on the reverse strand, counting down.
TGCTTTCTGGTTTTAGTCAATGACTATATTCCAAGGAAGTCATAGTGACTTTGAGAATGATGTACAAGGTGGTAACGGTGGTGGCAATGAGCAACAAAATGGAATGTTGATAGGCGTAAAATATTTTGTCTTTATGCCAAATCATTTTTACAGAAATATGATCAACAACATATATATTAACCAACTCCCGGACTCAACAAGGAAGAGAAAGGTGATGAATGATAAGAGCTCCAGTAATGGAGACCATGGAGAAAAGAACCCTCAATTTCCATCATGCAAGAAACGTGGTAGGAGACAACCGGGAAAGTGTCTCAATGGGACCAAGAAATGCGTTATGTGTGGGAAGGAAGAACATAAAGTGAATAATTGCCGACGAAAAATCAAGAGTACTATGGAAGAAGATAAAAATGGTCCCAGAGTCCATTTACAGTCATTTTCAGTAAATGTAGGGGACCGGGCCATTACCCGAGTGAATTCCCTATTATATAGGATATTTTCTTGGTCAAAGAATAAGCTATGTGGAAATAAATGTTGTAGAAATGTTTAAAAAGTTTTAGTGCACCTTGTTGATGGGTTTACTTTGGAATATTTTTCTCTTGTATTTGTAAACCTACAGTTTGACATGTGAGGATGATATTTGAGGAAGAATTTCCTCTTCTCTTGTGGATATAGTTATATATAACCATTTGGTTTTATATGATCATTGGGTTTGAGACAATTATAAGTTATTATAATTTGGGATGAAAATGCAAGGTATGAGATAAGATTTGTGGTTAAATTATGTTATGGTTATTTTGAGGAATTTATCTCATTTTGGTAATGTTATAAAGCCTAGTTTTTGAAAAGGACAACATGTAGACTACGTGACAACCCATCGTGTCAGAAAAAGTTGTGGGAATCGAACCCACAACCAAAGTGCGATTGGGATTTATCACCTACCACTGGAATATGTGAAGTCCCTGGTCAGTGTGACTATTATTTTTTAGTTAAATGATTTTATTGATCAATAATAATTTGATTTGGGATTGTATGTCTTATCAAATGATGACCTATAGTATAGGAAAATGATTTGGTTATTAAGTGATAGATGTTATTTCAGAAGTTGTTTGCTTTGTTGTGAACACTATATGCCCAAGGAAAATTGAATAGTATGGGATTTCATTTGAGGAGTAATAGTGGATTTTAATCTGTGTTTTTATTATGGATTTATAGTGATTTGGGTTATTTATGGAAATGATTAGGTTAATTAATTTTAAGTATGTGACTTTAAGAGTATTTCATGTCATTTGGAGATACAATTTAACGTGGAAGACTACATTATTATAATTTTTGATTTTCAATAATAGTTTGGATTGTATTGAAAGATTTTAAGGACAATTGATTATTGAATGTTTTTTATTTAACTTTGGGGTATTGTTGGTTTAATTTTGGAAATTATGAATAGTGTTTATTTCTCTCAAGGAATATCCTTTTGGGTGATCATTAGATCTTTTACTAACCATTTTGGTTTTGATTAACCTCTAAATACTATGTAAATATATAGTTCATCCTGCATGGATCATGCGATTCTATAGAAGTTTATTCTATCTCTTCCAGTGTGACCATGTCTTCTTGAATACTCATCGTTTAAAAAAATTGAGTTAGTGGTGGAAATTTATTAAAGGATGAAACTCTACTTAAAATGTATTTATATATCTTTATATTCTTAATCAATATCATAAATTAATTCCTCATCCATATATAATGTAACTTAAAACAAAAAAATGTTGTCCGTTTACTTTCCTGCTAGGAGACTAATGGTCGTTTGTCCCAACACAAGTGTGTGGTTTTCTTATTGTTAAATTTCTCCTGATCATGATTTCTATCCCTCTCTATCAGAACATGACACTTAGATTATCGTCCATATCCATGTTTTCCTACATGGAATCCGAGTATGGGTTATCATGGTTGAACTTCATACCACTCTTTATTTCATTTAAAGTGATAGTTTTGTTGACGCTTTTTCTGATGTGGGACTTTCCATTCTTAGGATGATTTTTTAAAATTGCGAGGACGCAATTTATTGAAGGTGGGGTGAATGTAACACCCCAATATTCCTCGGTATACTTCTCTTTGAATAATACAATAGCGTGTGTTATACGAAACACTGAGTTTAAGTACACCATGACATACCAAACTAGCCGTTCAAAAGAGGTTTTGAATAGTATTAACTAAATTTTAAATATTATATTATCCTTATAATTTTAATCCATATTATGAGTCTCTATGACATGATTTATAAACAAATTCATTTTTTCAAAAAAAAAAGAAGTATTTTTCAAAAAATGAAATTTTACCGCCTTTTAATGGCAAAGCCTTTTTAAAACCAATATTTGATACTTTTATATATTCAATTTGACAAAATAAAATTCTTCTTTATAATCGGGGCATAATAATTTAGTATCAATAATGATTTGGTGTCTTTCTGATAACTTTCATATTTGGGTGAATAGTGAAAAATGCTATATTTTAACTGAAAACAAATTTTTTAATAAAAATAATTTATATTGTTAAATTATAAATTTTAATGGTTTGGAAGTATAAATAGATTATATTCTTACTATTTAATCCAATTATGGTCATTTTAAGTAAATTCACCTTGAAATTGGACATAAACAAGTGTCAAACTTTTGATAGTTATTATTTCTTAAAAATACGCCTTTTGGTTTCGAAAGTGGAAATTGATTTTAAATTAATAAATGAAACTTTTTTGTTTTGAATTTGGTAAAATAGAATTTGTTTTTGATTCGGAATATTGAAATTATCCTAGGGTAAAATTTTGGTACTTTTTGGATAAGTTTTATATTTTGATGAATAGTAAAAATTACTAAATTTTAATTAAAAACAACTTTATTAATCAAAATAATTAATAGTGATAAATTACGAATTTGAGTGGTTTTAAATTATATTTAAAATATATATTTACCATGTAATACAATGTGGGTCATTGAACATAATTTCACATTTAAACCGAATATAAACAAGTGCCAATCTTTTGATAGTTATTATCTCTTAAAAACACGCTTTTTGTTTTAACAACGGGAATTAATTTTAATTTGATTTCTGCCACTTATGTGTTTTGAATTTGAAAAAAAATGAATTCCATATTTGGAATCAGGATGTTCATATTGTGTGAATATGTAACTTTTATTTTTAGACATTTTGAATAATTACTGCGGTAAATATTTTATTTACCATGTATTAGGGTAAATCTGGTAAATAAGGGTTAAAAAATAATATTATAATAATAATTAATTACTTTAAAACGTCTTGTAGACTTATTGGTTGATACATGTTCGACCATAGGCATCTTTGGGTCAATTTGGGTACCCCATGGAGCCACTTGTAGGTGATAGGGACACTTTATTTTAATTAAGATAAAATGATTACAAAAATGACAGAGGCATATATCTTTTATAAAAACAATTTTTACATATGGTTATATATGTTGGTTTTTAGACTATAAAAATTCATTAGAAATCTAAAATGATTTACTACATAACTATATTTTATTTATAATTTTTTGACATTATATTAGTTAATTTATAAATGACACAATGGTGATACAGTAATTACCATAATAGTGAAAAAATTAGAATAATTGATATTATAAATACCCAAATAAATATAATTTGAGACTTTTAATGAATTACACTAATATTCTAGGATACTATGACATATTCGTATTTATTTAATTGACTTTTTTCTATGTAATAATTCTGTTATGAGTTTCACAAAAATCAACTATTGAATAGTGTCAAAATTGACATAAAAGAGTTTTTAAAAAAATATTATATTATTAATTTATATTAAATTCCTAAAAATCTAAGGTTTGGCCAAGAGACTTATATCATGATAGGTGTATCATTAATTGTCCACCTGGTTTTCGACCCATTCCCACCTTAACCATTAAATAATAAACTTTGGATCTATTAGAAACCGAATATGAATTTATTATAAATTAATATTTATAGCTTTTCCAAAGGTGCCCCTCACCCCTCTTATAAAAGGGCACTCCTCCTTCTCATTTCTTCATAGCTTCAAATCCTTTTGGTTCGGCCAACCCCTGCCCAAATACTCTCTTAACATCCCTCACTACAACCTATAGACCGTAGTTTGATCAAAAAGCCATCCTAAGGAGCCCTTTTGATCAAATCAAAAGCAAGAACCCGAAGAAGAGGTAATCTTTTCACCACCCCTTTTCAAGTTCTTTTCTTCTTCCACTTCTTCTTTCTTTGTTATTACCATTCTAAATTAATAACTCAAGTATCATATATATGCTGTGATGTTATTATAAATATGGTACAACCATATTCAGTATTCTATCCACCATTTGAATAACATGTCACCACACGTGTGTACGTACGGCTTACTGTCTCCACGTCGTGGTGTAATTGTTATTCAATATATTATAAATTGGATGGGTATAATAATGATGTGTAACTCATTTAAATAATAAATATAACATGATAACGATTCTGTATATATAATATACCATCCAATTATATATTATTTTAATATCAAAAGAATGATATTGTCGCTCGTTCGTACGTACAGACTACCGTCTCCACAAATGCGATGAGATTCATTTTCCATCGTATCCATTCAAGTATAATTCTCATTTGATGATTAAAAATAATATTTAAGGACTTGATATCATTATGTATATGAATAATATACATCCCATTAATATCAAATATGGCTCACATAATAATGAATATAAAGTAAAATGAACCCGTTAACACCCGAAATGATGATAAATCTATGATATTATTAACAAATCAATGTTAAAAGATCATATACGATATCATATTAATGCATATGATTCTTGTATAATTAAATAACAATTATTTAACCATTATACATGAGTTTAACCTATCGTCGACGAAGGAAAAAGTACAAAGTAAGGGGTTTCTAATCTCACTTTTAATTTCGTGAGATTTCCATTATTCACCATTTATTTATTGCATGTGGTGTGCGTACTGCCCATGACTGTATTCATTGTGTAATATACTCTAATTTATGGATATTTACATAATCATTGTATGATCCTTCATTCATGGGTGTATGTTTCATAAGTTACCAAATTGATAAGGGAATTTGATATTTCAATTTCCACTCATTCGGCTTTACACATACTTCATTGATTATTTTACTCCAAGATTATGTATGGAATTACTATTCATTTTCTTATGTCATATTTTCCACTCCCCTTTCTGTGGATATACTTTTGATACACATAATCACTCTATTGATAAATGCTCAAGTGATCGGTATGAACTTGATAAGAGTAATTTTAACACAATCTCCATTTGTTGAGTTAAATATCCAATTCATTGTTGTTGTTTTTACAAGAATATGTGTGAATGTCATCTGATTGATTTACACTAAATATTCAATCATATTGAGTGTATTTATATTTTTCACACATAATTATGTCGTTGATTTATCCTTAACCTAACGATATGGCCTTTATGAGAGATTTCATCTCAATTTAAATTCCATTGAGACTTCTTTGTTGTTTTACACCAAATCACTTTTATGTGGTGTATATAATGTATTTTGACATAGTATATCATTAATCCCTTTATTCTCATGATATTACAATGTTTTTATTACCTCAACTATTTGTATTCAAGTTTCGCTCTTTTGGTTAGAATCTCTAACCAAAATACCATTTTTAAATGTTTTAAAGACTTATTCTTCTAAAACGTTCTCCTTAATGTCCATGTTTTAAAAAATGGTTTTTAGGATTTATTTATATGGACATTAATGTTTTAAAATAAAAAATCCTTTTAAAAGTTTCAAAGTGGTATGGGACACTTTGATTCAAAAATCTATTTTTAAATGGCTTCTTGAAAATAATGTGACTTTTAAATGTTTTCAAGAAAAGGGGGATATTTCTCTCAAATAGTTTTGATGATTATTTTCATCTATGTCAACATCCTTCATTATTCTTGATTGAGGATAATGTGATACAATACAATCTTCCATATTGTATCGAATGAGTTATGTTTGACTGTGGATGTGCTGTTTTCATACCATTCATGGTTTGTGGTAAAAGTCTTGACATTTTGTATGCCAGTTTTAATATGAATGTTCATGTTATGTTTAAACCTGTTCATATGAGGAATGCATTGGACTTAATAAGTGACTGATGTAGCCTGTTATAGCTCCTCGATGCATCGGTAGGTCTCAAGAGACAAATTAGTGTCTTGGACCAAGGCCTTGGAAAAATCTTATTTGTAGTCTTGGAACGGGGCCTTGGCTATGTGGTTATGATAGTCTGTCATTATGCATTCCATCATTATGAAAGTGGTTATTTATATTTCATGTGATTGTTTGACTAGTAGAATATCCATGTGAAAAAGTAAATGGCATTATTTCATTTTATCTTTGCCGTATTATGCTGAAGTTCAAGTTTAAAAGGCTTTTGTTTTAATTATAAATTTCCTTAAGTGTATATGATTATCAATGAAAGCTTCTGCTCTAATGTTATCCTTATGGAGCATCTGAGCTCACCCCTTTTAATGTTTTATTTTTCACAGGATTATGAAGAAGTAATTTATGAATGACCTGCAGGGATAGTATGAGGGGATATGAAGACAAGATGTTTTTTTATGTAATGTAAAACTGTATGATTGTATCTAGTGTTTCCAAGGCTACTAAACTAATCGGTCTTCCGAGACTTGATATTTCTTGTGATCATGCCAATGTTATGTAATAATGCACCGACGCTGGGTAACTGGGGTCGGGGCGTTACACCATTGATACCCAGACTCCATAATCTTTTTATGTTTGCTATAATATCAATAAAAAGGATATGGAATCATACTGAGAAAAAGAAGACTAATGATGATTTGGTTTTCCATGCAGATGGATTTTCATGGTAGAGATTTTATGCTCCATATCCTTATTTTGTAGCTGACATGCATAATGTGAGGCTGGGTATTTCATGCGACGATTTTAATCCCTTAGGGCAGATGATTACTTCACACAACACATGGCTAGTTTTTATACACATTTATAATCTTCCCCCATGGTTGTGTATGAAAAAAACATTCACTTTCAAGAGTATACTCATAAATGGCCCTTCTGATCCCATCATTTATATTTACGTATACATGAAACCTTTAATAAAATAGTTGTAACTTCATTGGGATGTGGGTGTGCGCACTTACTATATATTTTCGAAAGTCATATTTCAGATGCATGTTTTACTTATGTGGACGATCAATGATTTTATTGATTATGCAATGATTTCTAGATGGATCGCGAAGAGAAAACCGTCATGTCCTATTTGTATGAAGAATACACGATCCAGAAGTCCGGAACATCGATGTAGTTTCAGTTGTATGGGACATCAATGATTCTTACCAATGGAACATCTATATTGAAATAACCATTGAAGATTTGATAATACCATAGAGACTGATGATCCACCTCTACATATGTCTGGAATTGATGTGTTTAATTAATTGAAAGATTTCTGTTTTTCATTCGGGAAGGGTCAAATGAAATCTGGAAAGACAATGAATGTTTACCCTGAATCCTGTTACAATTAGAGGAAGAGTAGTGTCTTTTTTGATTTGCCTTATTGGTCAACCATTTTGATACATCTTTTCTTATATGTAATACACATTGAAAATAATATATTTGAATTTTTTTTTCGATACTTCTAAATGTAAATGGAAAGAAAAAAGATGATATACTTTCTCGGCATGAATTCGTGGATTGGGGAATCAGACCATAATTTCATCATGTGCGTATTAGTGAACATAAATGGAAAGTTCCATGTGCTTCTTATGCGATGAAACCTATAGAAAAAAACAATTTCTAGAATTATTAGAGGCTATTAGAGTTCATGATGTCTATTCAATAAATATATCTAAACTGGTCAACAGAAGAGAGTTGAAGCTAAAATCATTGAAGATTCATAATTATCATGGTCTTCTGAATGTGTTGATTCAAATGGAAATATGAAATCTGTTGTCCAATAATGTAAGGGTGACTGTAATTCAGTTATTCCATTATTTATAGATCTGTGTTCTAATAAGTTTTTCATGTCTTTCTTGAAAAAATGTTGACAGATAGCCCATTAATTTTTTGTGAGTTGGAGAAAATATTTCCTCCATCATTTTTTACATGCATTTTTCATCTGATTGTCCATATTCCCACTGATATACTTCTCCATGGACCTATTTTTGTTGTTGGATTAATCCAAAAAAAATAAATATGTACACATTAATGTCTTATGTCCGAAATAGGAATCATTCTGAAGGTTCTATCGTGAATGGTTAATTGGATCAAGAAAGTGTGGATTTCTACTCAATGTATTTGTCTGGTCTTACTACAAGATTGAACAGACCAACGAGAAATGAAGATGAACAATATGAAAAAATTGACACCAATTTTCCATCACTTCCTCAAACATGAGGAATTGTTGGATCATATACAGTGAAGAGATTAATCCTTGAAGAGAAGGAGTTGGCACATCTCACAGTTTTGTTCAACTATGATTTGTTCGATGACTACATCAGGTAACTAAATTTAATATGTATATCTTACATATATATCTTTTAAACAATTCATATTTTTTATCTATAGGGAACATAAAACAATGATAAATAGAAAGCATCATTCTTTATCTTTGAGAAGGAGGGAGACTTTGCATAGCAAAGAGTTTTCTTCTTGGTTAAAATTGAAGGTAAAAATATTACTATTTAAAATAGTTAATAAATATTTAATTAAGTTTAATATTCATTTATATTTTAGGTATTGAGTTTTCTTGGTGACTTTGTCTCTGAATAAATAAGATCTTTGGCTTTGGGTCCTAATACCGCGGTTCATGACTGTAAATCCATTTTTATCATTGGGTACAAATTTATTGTCAATAAATGAGCAAAGAACATGTGAACACAATGTGATAGTGTTATGGTTACAACCACAACAGATTGTTATGACAGTGCATCAGATAGTAGACCTTTTTTTTTTGAAAATGTGGAATATTATGGAGTCATTGAAAAATAATAATATTGAATTATTACTCTCATGGACAAGTCATGATGATGAAATGACATTGTATTGATTCGATGAAAAGACAGGGAACATTTATTGATGATTGTGGATTTCATGTAATTAATATGACTCACACTCTTACTACTGAAGAGCCATATGTATTGGCATCAATGGCTAATCATGTTTTTTATATCAAAGACCAACTTACACCTGAATTTGATGTCACAGTTGAAGTAATTCCACAAGATATTTTTTATGATGGTGATGATGGAATTTACACTTTCCCTACTACCATTGGAACCAATCCATTTATTTATTTTCAGGATTCTAATATTTCAATTGTTAGAGTTTATTTTGAACCTGAATTTGTGGTGGAAAATATATATAATCATCTATCCATCATGTCAATTCTTTTGTTTTACCTCGAGTTGGGTTGTTAAGGTTGGTATTATTCAAATTTATTTAATATTAATTACAAATATGTTGTATATGACTTGATCATTATTTGAATTTTCAATGTTTATTGGTTGGAATTTTTATTAGAATTGCATTTTCTAAATTATTGACTTCATTATATATTTTTTCAATCTCACCTAAAACAATGGTTAGTTAAATTATCCATAAATCCTCTATTACCTCTCATTTATTTTGTTTTTTGGGTCACACATTAGTTATCCTTTTCTATTTACTTCCATATTTGTTTTCAAATGTATGAAATGAAACCCATTGAATAGAGGTGATGAAAATATATTATGGACAACAAACATCGCATGACTGAGCTGGGCATTCCACCACTAGTCCATGCAGTATGTATTTTATTTCAAATATATTTATTTAAATAAAATATAATGTCATGTGATTATATTTTTTAAACATTTTTTCAAGATCAATATTTTAGGTGATAATTATATGATGAGCGTCCTAGTAGTGGTCCTAGTACTCGAGGTGTTTGTATGAGGGGGGTGGTACAGGTGCTAAATGATCTGGTCGGTGTACCTGATTAGAACATGCCCCTCCCACTAACATTCCATCCATCCCACATTATGATCCTGGTGTGCCTTTAGAGACACACGAGATATTTAGGCCTCCCATGTTTTCACCACCCTTTACATATGAGCCTCCTCACCCGTCTGTACCATATTTTATGATGATTCCCACTCCCCATCCAGCATTTGTCTATCTATCCTTGTCATCTTCTTTTACTTCTACTTCCTTCTCTCTGGGCTTTTATATTCCATATTCTTCGACTCCTACTCCGCCAGAGTCTATTCCTACAGAGCATACATCGGGACATAATCTATCTGTACACGGTTTTCCTTTAGTTTCTGCAGATCTAGCGGCTCCCATTGATCAGACTACCGCAGGTATACTTATACATCCCTAACAAATTGTTACACCATTATTTATTTTCATTATAACATTTATTGATAAAATATTTATTTTTCCTTCATAACAGATACATATACTGATAAGAGGAGTGGTCATGGGCGTACACGCATGCGTGTGGTGTGGAACCGCCACACACAGCTGATGGTGGATTATAATGAAGATAGTCAGATTATTGAAAAATCAGTGAAGCAATGTTATAGTTTTTTTTTGCAACACTTTCCAAATACTCTGACATCATTCCTGTCAGCCCACTCTCATGGAGATAGCTTCCAAATGAAGTCAAGGATAAATCCAGGGAAAGATATAGGTAAAAAAATTGTTGTTTGTAATGCAATATATTAATTTTTTTATTTATATGAATTAATATTTTGGTTTCAACTATAGTTTATTTTCCCCAATGGTGATGGTGCACGACCATCATGACAAAAGGATTTAGGCGAGTATTGGAGAGATTATATGTATGATTTGTACATTGGATGGAATGCTAGAGTGGGCACCGAGTTAGAGGCAGTCCCTATCAAGGATGATTTTCTGTTAGAATAGTATCGACCGATGATTACTCATTGGGCAACTAGCCAATTTACGGTATTAATAAAATTAGATCTATTTAAATAAATATTTTCATGTTTTTTGTTAATACTAATTGTTGAATTTTATATAGGATTCATCTCGAATAAATAATAAAACATTGATGCTAAAAAATACGTCCACACATTAAAATTGACTATGATGCCAGATCTTGAGAGACAACAGGTATGCTAGTTTAGAATCATTCTTTACGACTTACACATTCTATTGATTCCTCCATAATTTATTCGATTACTAAAGTTGTTATATAATTTAAGCTATGAAATTATAGTTTTTGTATTTATCCTATTTTTAATTATGGTTTCCTACATTAAATGTCATTGTAGATATATAAATTGAATATATAAGGAAGTTTTCCTCAAGAAAAACTATTTTTTTGAGTAGAAAGAAGAAAGTTGGATGTGCGGTTAATGAACTGAATCAGCACCAGATTGTATGTTTTACATTGTAGATTTAAAATTTTAATCTCTATTTTGTAACTTAATAATCTATTTATATTTTTAATAGGATTATTTAGAGGCCCTTGATGCCCAAGAACTGGATAATTTTGGGCCAAACGATCACTTACATCAGGTGTTGGGATATTAGCACCAAGGTAGAGTACACTGTCAACCTTGGAGGAGTATAGTTCTAATGAGGTATTATACCTCCTCATGTAAGATTTGTAGTACCATTGAGTTATAACAGGTTAAATAATAGGTAGAACATGCTGAAAAAAGGGCTAAAGAGATGACAGAACAGTCTGCTAGGGAAAACACTGTATTTATTAAACTGATGGAAGTTTTACGTCCAACACTTCCACTAGAGGCCAAAACTATTTGTGATGAATATATTTCATCGATTCATTCTATATATGATGAACTAGTTGGTATCTATAGTGGTGGTCGAGACGATGGTGAGGAGGAGGCCGAGGCATAGAAGGAGGGAGAGGAGGAGGCCGGGGCGGAAGGGGAGGGCGATGAGGAGGCCGAGGCTGAGTACGAGGGAGAGGAGGAGGGAGAGGACGATGATGGGAGTGATGATGAGAATGAGTGTGAGTGTGAGGATGATGGTGATGAGGGACTAATTGATTCGCTACAATTTTTACTAAAATTATTGACCTCAAATGTTTATTGATTTGTTGTTCCTGAATATAGGTGTGATTAGGTATGTCACATTATCTTTATTTTTTATCTATAATTAATAAAACTTGACTTGATGATTTGATGTCAAATCCCCCTATTTTAATAAAATTGTAAATTTTTAGTGGAATAATAAAAATTGGTGGTCTGATTAGAAGATGATATAATGAAATTATTTTTTAAACCATGAAATAATTTGCTTATAAAATATGTAAATTCTATCCCATGAACCCGGGACATCCCCCGAATAGCCCCTCAGAAAGCCACCCCCCCCCCCACCCGCCTCCCTGGACCTCGAACATCCCCCCCAGACAGCCCCCCAAACAACCCTAAGATAGCCCCCCCCCCACCCTCCACCCTAGACCCCATACATCCCCCCACCCCCCAGACAGCCACCCCACCCTCCTCCCTGGACCCCAGACAGCCCCCAACCTCCTCCCTAGACCTCGGACAACCCCCCTTTGATAGCCCCCCGGAGAGCCCCCACCCCCCTCCCTAGACCTCAGACTCCCCCCCGGACATCCCCCAACCATCCTCCATGGACCTCAGACAGACCCCTTAATAGACCATCGGACATCCCCCTCATCCTCCTTTCTGGACCCCGGACAGCCCCCCAGACAGCCCTCCCACCCTCTTTCCTAGACCCCGGACAGCCCCCCGACCCAACACCCCAACATTGGGCGAGCATCGATTGGGTATATATAAAACATCATGAAAATTCATGAAATGATAAGGACCACCTACCTTGATTCCGGAGACAATCACACTCTTAATTCAGTATCTCAGATCCCAATCTTAGATCTCGTCAAGATTCCCCCTAAATCAAATCAGAAAATAGGGTTTTAGAGTTTCGGAAAACCAACCTAACTAATTTCTATTGTTTTAAGACATTGAGATAATGATCCATGGGTCATATGTAATGTTTATGAGTCAACTTCACCTCAATCTAAGTCATGGTGTGGATGGTATCACTTGGAGTGTCTTTCTCTTGATTAAAATGTACACCCTTTTAAGTAAAAACAACTTGCATACAGAAAATTGACCAAATGTATTCTGATTGTTTTGATACATTGTCACAAAGATCGATGGTTTATTTTTGATGTTTTCAAGACATCCCCGCCATAATATGAGGCACGGTGTGGCCGGTACCACTCAAAGTTTCTCACTTATATTTGAAATGGACTACATTTTATGTAAAAACAACAGCTGGAATATGTAAAACTGACCAAATGCATTCATATTGTCTTAATAATTCAGTAAAAAGATCCATGGTTCATTTTTGATGTGTATGAGTAATCCATTCCTCATTCCAAGTCACAGTGTGTCCGATTCCTCTCAAAGTGTCTCACCTTTATTTGAAATGGACAATATTTTAAGTAAAAACAGCAAATGACATATGAAAAACCATCCTAATAGATTAGGATTGGGTTGATACTTTATTAAAATGATCCATGGGTCATATGTGATGTGTAAGAGTCAACCCCTCCTCAATCCGAGGCATGGTGTGGCTGATATCAATCAAAGTATATTTTGTTTCTTTAAAATGGAAACCGTTTTAAGTAAAAAAACAATGGCATACAGAAAACTGATCAAACGTATTTGGATTGTGTCGATACTTTACCGCAAAGATCCATGGTTCATTTTTTACATGTATGAGTCAACCCCACCATAATGCAAGGCACAGTGTGGCAAGTTCCACTCAAAGTGACTCAATTTTATTTTAAATGGACAACATTTTAAGTGAAAACAACATCTGGCATACATAAGACTGAACAAACGGATTTTGATTTTGTTGATACTTTAGGAAAATGATCCGTGGGTCATATGTGATGTTTACGAATAAACCACGCCCCAATTCGAGGCACGGTGTAGCCATTGTTACTTGAAGAGTCTTTCTTTTTTTTTGGATTGGACACCATTTTAAGTCAAAACAACTACTGGCATACAGAAAACTGACCTAACGCATTCGTATTGTGTTGATACCTTAGGAAAACGATCCATGGGTCATATGTAATGTTTATGAGTTATCCCCGCCTCAATAAGAGTCATGGTGTGGCTGGTATCACTCTATGTATCTTTCTATTGTTAAAAATGGACACCCTTTTATGTAAAAAACAACAACTGGAAAACGAAAAACAGACCAAAATTATTAGGATTGTGTAGATACATTAGAAAAAGGATCCATGGTTCATTTTTTATGTTTACGAGTCAACCCCTATTGAATCAGAGACACGGTGTGTCCGGTACCACCCAAACTGTCTCACTTTTATTTGAAATGGACAACATTTTAAGTGAAAACTAGAACTGATATACGAAAAAATGACCAAACACATTCGGATTGTGTTTATACTTTAGTAAAAATATCAATGGGTCATATTTAATATTTATGAGTCAACCTCGCTTCAATATAAGGAACGGTGTGGCCGGTATCACTTGAAGTGTCTTTCTTTTGTTTAAAATGGACAACATTTTATGTGAAAACAACAACTGGCCTACGGAAAACAGACCAAATGGATTCAGATTCTGTTTATACTTTAGTAAAACGTTCCATTGGTCATATGTGACATGTATGAGTCAACCCCTCCTCAATATGAAGCATGGTGTGGTCATTATCACTCGAAGTGTCTTTCTTTCGTTTGAAATGGACAACATTTTAAATCAAAACAACAACTGAAATACGTAAAACCAACCTAACAGATTTGGATTGTGTTTATACATAAGTAAAATGATCCATGGGACATTTGTGGTGTGTAAAAGTCTACCTCGCCTCAATCCAAGGCACAGTGTGGTGGGTACCACTCAAAATATTTTTCTTTTGTATAAAATTGACACTCTTTGAAGTAAAAACAATTGGCATATGGAAAACTGAACAAACATATTTAGATAGTGTTGAAACATTATCACAATGATCCATTGGTCATTTAAGATGTGTACAAGTCAAACCTGCCTCAATATGAGTCGTGGTGTGGCTGGTACCATTCAAACTGTCTCACTTTTATTTGAAATGGACAACATTTTATTTGAAAACAACAACGGACATATGGAAAATCAACCAAACACATTCATATTGTCTTGATAATTTACGAAAACGACCTGTGGATCATTTTATATGTGTGTAAGTCATCCCCGCCTCAATCCAAGGTACGGTGTGGCTGGTACAACTCAAAGTGTCTCACATTTATTTAAAATGGACAACAATTTAAGTAAAAACAACAATTGATATACGGAAAACCAACCTAAAGCATTTGGATTGTGTAGATACTTTAAGAAAATGATCCATGGTTCATATTTCACGTGTACGAGTCAACCCTTCCTCAATCCAAGTCATGTTACGTCTGGTATCACTCGAAGTGTCTTTCTTTTGTTTAAAATGGAGACCCTTTTACGTAAAAAAAAATGGCATACAGAAAACCAACAAAACGTATTCATAGTATGTATATACATTATAACAATGATCCATGGTTCATCTTGGACTTGTACAAGTCAACCATGCCTCAATATGAGGCATTTTATAGCTGTTACTAATCACAGTGTCTCACTTTTATTTGAAATTTATAACATTTTAAGTGAAAACAACAACTGGCATACAGAAAACCAAGAAAATGCATTCGGATTTTTTTTGATACTTTAGAAAAATAATCCATGGGTCATATGTGATGTGTAAACGACAACCCCACCTCAATTAGAGGCATGGTGTGGCTAGTGTAACTCAAAGTTTCTTTATTTTGTTTGAAATAGACAATATTTTAAGTGAAAACAACAACTAGCATACAAGAAAACGACCTAACACATTCAGATTGTGTTGATACTTTAGGAAAACGATCCATGGGTCATATGTGACATGTACGAGTCAACCCAGCCTCAATCTGAGGCCCGTTGTGGCCATTATCACTCAAAGTGTATTTATTTTTTTTAAAATGGACACCCTATTAAGTAAAAACAACAACTGGCATACAAAAAATAGAACAAACATATTCAGATTATGTTGATACATTATAACAAGGATACAAGGGTCATTTTTTAACATTTAAAAGTCAACCCTACCTCAATCTGAGGCATGGTTCGGCCAGTACCCCTCAAAGTGTCTCACTTTTATTTGAAAAGGACAACATTTTAACTTAAAACAACAACTGGTATACGGAAAACAGACCAAAAACATTATGATTCAGTTGATACTTCAGGACACTGGTTCATGGGTCATATGTGACATGTATGAGTAAACCCCACAACAATCAGAGGAACGATGTGGCCGGTATCACATGTAGTGTCTTTCTTTTGTTTAAAATGGACACCCTTTTAAGTAAAAACAACTTCCACACTGAAAACTAACCAAACATTTACGGATTACATTGATACTTTAGAACAAGGATCCATTGGTCATTTTTAACCTGTATGAGTCTACCTCGCCTCAATCCGAGGAATGGTGTGGCTGGTACCACTCAAACTGTCTCACTTTTATTTGAGACGGACAACATTTCAAGTGAAAACAACAAATGGAATACGGAAAACCATCCAAACACATTAAAATTCAATTGATAATTTAGGACAACAATCTATGGTTCATTTGTGACATGTAAAAGTTATCGCTACATCAATCCGAGGCATGGTGTGGCCGGTATCAGTCGAAGTGTCATTATTTTGTTTAAAATGGACACTCTTTTAAGTTAAAACAAATGGCATATTGAAAACAAAACAAACGTTTTTGGATTGTGTTGATACTTTAATACAACGGTCCATGTGTAATTTGTGACGTGTACGAGTCAACCCCGCCTCAATCTGAGGCTTGGTGTGTCCAGTACCACTCAAAGTGTCTCACTTTTATTTTAAATGGACAACATTTTATGTGGATACAATAACTAGCATACGAAAAATCGACCAAACGCATTCAGATTGTCTTGATACTTTAGGGAAACGATCCATGGGTCATATGTGACATTTATGAGTCAACCCCGCCTCAATCCAAGTCACGGAGTGGCCGGTATCACTCGAAGTTTCTGTGTTTTGTTTAAAATGGAAATTATTTTATGTAAAAATAATTGGCATATGGAAAATTGAACAAACTTATTTGGATTGTGTTGATACTTTACCATAAGCATCCATGCTCCAGCCTCACAAAATCCATATCTCAGGTGAGGAACTCCTACCCCAATTTTAAAACACATGACATTTTATACACCATGGACAACTACATTCCCTAAGTCACACAAGATCATGGATACACACCCATTATTATCATCCCTAAGTTCAAAGACACCCACCCAAACCATGGGACATTATATTTGTGTTTGGTTGAAGTCATTTATCCATTTCCTTATTTTGGGGTTATTAGCTTCTAATTTCGGAATTCAATCGTGTATGTGTTATACAAAATGCAATTTTGTATGTATTCTTAATTTTGTATAACACATATAATTACATATTTAGTTTTTTATGTAATGTATTCATAATTGATAATTAAATTATGTATATATTCAATTCAGTATTCTATTATGAATTGAATTCTGGATTTCACATGAAATTTTCATCCCAATTATGAATTTAATTCTAAATCAATTATGTATGTTTATAATTACCTTATGATTTTTTTTAATTCTGTATGTGTATTGTTGCAGGGTGAATTTGGTGTTAAATCTATATTTATTAATTGTTTATATGTCTGTGTTATAAGAGTTTATTATAGGTAATCGGAGTTAGGAAGCTGGAAATGGAGAAAGGGCAGCCTACAGTAGGCTGCTACTTAAATTTCAAAGCAAAGCCTATTCCAATGGTCTACAGCCGTTGGCATAGGGATATGAATGGGTTTTTACCAATGGTTCTAAGAGAACTGTTGGTAAAAACACTTTCCCAACGGTTTACAAACCATTGGGATATAGTGAAATATCCAGCCTTTACCAACGATTTACAGAAAACATTGTTAAAAATATATACAAAAGTATATTCCAACAGTTGGGAACCATTAGAATAGTATGTTTACCAATGGTTTCAAACCACTAGAATAGTACGTTTACCAATGAATTGACATAACCATTGTTATAGTGTATATTTCCTAACATATATTAATGGTTTTCCAGAAACCGTTGGTATATGTATTTCCCTATAGCTTACGTCCCTATGGTTTGGATAACAGTTGGTATATATTATACCCAGGGTTATCCACCATTTACCGGTAGTTTGGAACCATTGGTAATGGGTGCATTTCCAGTAGTGTATATTGAATAATTATTATTTCATCCTTACAAATCCATCAATAATTCCACTACTTATGAATGAATCCCTCCAACATTTTTAATAAATATTTTCACATGTAGGGAACATATATAATTTCTAAATATCAACAGCCATACATTGGATTCCATATTATTGGATAATTAGAAATAATAAAACAAGGAAACCTGTATACATTTAAAAAATATATAAACATTTCATATTTCTAGTATTCATATTATACACAGTTTTAAACATTTAAAAGAAATTATATCATGGATTTCATAACACATAGTGTCATACGAAGAATTCATGAAATGTGTTTTAATGAAAATCACATTAAGGTGATATGTCAACATATGAAAATAGTGAATGTCATTTATAGTTTCCCTACAAAGTTATAAACCCAATATTACACAAGTAATTTATTTCAAATCACCATTTATAAATCAATAATAGGACTAGATATTATCAATGTATTAAAATTAAAGATTAAAATTTGATAAATTAATTATAAAAAAAATATCATGTTTTGGATGAATGAAAAAATTTCATTACCAAATTTTTCATGGTTAATTTAATTTAGAGTTATCGCTTACACTATCCCTTGTAATTATAGTTTTATCTATTTAGATAACATGATATAAATATATTGGAAACCAACAAGATCCTATAGAAAACAGTATCTCTATGCCTAGTGGAGTAATATATTCAACCCCTATAAGATTTATAAAAAAATAGGATCGAAATATTCAGATATGTAGATGGTTAATGAATATAATAAACTAAATCAAGATGGAAGAATGGAATCATTAACTTAAGAACATCAATACTAGCTATCACTGCCCATATGGACGAAGACATAACACAATACTAAATGGATTTTTAAACCATGAAAAATAGATGATGCATTGAATTTTATTTCTCGAAACATTAACATTATAAAAAATATTAAAAAATATCCTACCTCAGTAAAGTATCCTTGATATTTATCACCTCAATAATAGTCGATTTAAGGGGTAATAACCATTGTAGACCTCCCCATATTTCTTTAGTTTAAGAACATTGGTGAGTGTTTATGTAATGTGGGATGAGTAGACAACATTTAATAGAGATAAGGTTAAATCGTAGTTTATGTAACATAATAACTACAATAACATATAAATATTATGATAAAGGGAACATATTATAGAAAAATTCTAGTAAAACTAGAAATAAACCCCATTTTGAAAATAAAAATTGGATATATCAAGGAATCATAATGGTATACATAATATGCTACATTGGATAATCATGTATGGGTCACTTAAAAGTAATTAATGGTATAAAACTCATAGAATACCCTATCCCAATTGCATACCCAGTTTCAGAACGGAATCACCCACCATTCTCTAGATTAACCATAAATAATAGGAGTCCTACCCTAATCTACTCTAAAAATGAGTTTTGATTGGGTACATAATATATCCAAATAGGGTGTGAGTATATCTTAGTATCCCACAACCAATGGTTCCCCTTAAAATTTAAAGAAGCACATGTGTATATATTGTTTGATATGATCAAATAGAAGGTAATGATGAAATGGACATTACATAAAATATGTCACAACTATGGGAGAACTAAAAATTTCATGGTGATTAATAACTGAAGATATCACACAACCATCAACAAGGAAACCATCCCTATGTCATAGTCATTTGGAATAAATTATAATAAAAATATAAGGATAAATTCAGGTTTAGTACATCCTATTGTAATTTCTGTAGATGTGGGAATATCATCCATTTAATAACTTGATCACCAATACATAGGGATTCATAACCTAATAATATGTCCAAATATTATGGTAAAGATCATAGTGGTAACAAAACTATAGATTTGTGGGGAACATTTCATAAAGGATAGTCACATTTATGTTCATACAATCCCTAAGTGAATATATATATAAGTGACATCATGATCATTCTATATTACTAAGAGAGTTAATAATGTCATTAACCATAGTGACTTGCAATTTTGAATGTTATATATAGTCCAAACACATTATAGGGGTTGAGGGACACCATATCCCATAAACGCCGAGAGTGGTGACCCAATGTTTTATCAATGGAACTCCCTTCTTATAATAATGGCTTATGGAATAATCACATATGATTACTTATATAACACAATAAAACCTTTTAAATTAATAATGAGTAAAATAAAATGTATTTTTAGAAGTTAACAAACATTTACCCATGAAATAGTAACTTGACCTTTCGTATAGTAATGTGACCCTTATGAATAGTAAACTGGACAATGTAATAGTAAACTCACCAAATAATGTATAAATAAAATTCATCCATCTATTAAGTGAAAATTTTATACAATTATCTCATAGTATAAGTGAATAAATATTTTAAAAATTATTGATTAAGTGTTGGTTTTTTTATAAGTCATAAATAGTTAATTACAATTTTATGAAATATTTGATAAATTAAAAGAAAATTTATTTTCATAAAATGTATTCATAAATTATTATTTTAATTTCTTATGAATATAATATAATTTTATGAGACATTAATTATTTTTTTTAAGTGTTTTAAAAGTTGTTTTAATTTTAAAATTTTAATTTTCAGGTAAATTTTTATTTAAATTAAATATTAGATTTCTTATATTTAGAAAAGTATTTTCATAAAATACAGTTCATTTTTGAATTATAATTGATGAAAAAAATTTGTGGTAATTTTTTTTATTTTTCTAAAATTCTTGAATATTTGGTGAATTAAATGATATGATGATTTACGATAAATGAAAAATATATGAATTAATGCATCATGATTGAGAAATGGATGATGTAAATGGCCATCAGTTCAAACACCCATGTTCTCTTTATAGTTTTTTGTCACAATAATAAAAAATATTCATACTCTTCAGAAAAAAATACTAAACTAGTGATTAAAATAATGAAAATCCCCACCTCTCCTCTACTGTTAAAACCACCCTCAACCCCCTCTTCTCTTCCCTCTTCACAAGCATTTTTCCTAGTCCAAATTATGGTCAAACACTATGGGAAAAATAGAATTTTGAGATGGGCTATCTTTGATGGGAATTAATATCGTCGCAAATAGTTTTACCCAGAGGTTATTTGGGACGGGGCTTGGTTATTTCCGACGGGATTTGGGGTCCCTTTGCAAAAGGTTTGGCACGGTTTGCGCGAAAAACTGTGGGAAGGTTATTTGAGATAGGGGGTATTCCCCCATCGAAAATATTGTGTCACTTCGCGGGTATTTGCTACGGGACATGTCACAAATAGTGCGTCGGCATGTATCTATATCGTTGGGTCCCATCACAAATACTCTTTTAACCACCGACCGTAATTAATGCGGGAAAAGGTTTTCGCGACGGGTCCAGTCGCAACTAATCTAACATATATATATCCACATCAGTTTTTTGAAATCCACCTCTCATTTCTTACTCTCTCTCTCCATCTAAACATATTTTTTAGTGAGAAAATTTGGGTGAGTTAGTTCTTTTTCACAAAAAAGATGTGAATCCATCTACATCAATATGAGATCAAGTTTAAAGGTATTTATATTTTCTTTAATTTAGTATTTATTTCATTTTTTATCTTAATTTTAATTATTTTTGATTAGTTGTAATTAAACTAGATTTAAATTGTTTTGTTATCTGTATTTATTTGTAAATTTAAATTTAAATTATTAGTACTAGTTTTTAAATATTAGTAATTAATAGAAATAATTTGTAAGAAATAGTAATAATTAGTAATAAAAAGGAATGACTAGTAATAAGTTGGAATAATTAGTAATAAATAGAAATAATTGGGAATAATTAGGAATAAATAGCAATTATTAGAAATAATTAGCAACAATTAGGAATAAATAGCAATTATTAGAAATAATTAGCAACAATTAGGAATAAATTTTATTAAATAGTAAAAAATACCAATAATTAGCAATAAATATCAATAATTAGCAATAAATAGGAATTATTTGCAATAATTTGCAGTAATTAGAAATAATTAGCACTAATAAGTAATAATTAGAAATAATTAGTAATAAATAGCAATAATTAGTAATAATTAGCAATAATTAGTAATAAATACCAATAATTAGCAATAAATTGCAATAATTAGAATTAAATAGCAATAATTAGCAATAAATTTCAATAATTAGTAATAAATAGAAATAAATAGGAATAATTAGTAATAAATAGAAATAAATAGCTATAAATTGTAATAAATAGTAATAAATAGGAATAAATAGTAATAAATAGGGATAAATAGTAATAAATAAGAATAATTAAGGATAAATAAGAATTTATAGTAATAAATAGGAATAATTAGTTATAAATAGTAATAATTACCAATAAATAGTAATAATTAACAATAAATAGTAATAATTAGAAATAAATAGTAATAATTAACAATAAATAGTAATAACTAGCAATAAATAGTAATAATTTAAAATAAATAGTAATAATTAGCTATAAATAAGAATAATTAGCAATAAATATGAATAATTAGCAATAAATAGGATTAATTAGCAATAGTTAGTAATAAATTGCAAAAATTAGTAACAAATAGAAATAATTAGTAAAAAATAACTATAATTTATAATAATAGCAATAATTAGTAATAAATAGAAATAATTCCAAATTAATATCAATAATTTTTAATAAAATAGGAATAATTCCTAATAAATAGAAATAAATATGTATAATTAGCAATAAATATGAATAACTAGCAATAAATATGAATAATTAGCTATAAATAGGAATAATTAGCAATTAATAGGAATAATTAGCCATAAATAAGAATAATTTTCAATAAATAGGAATAATTAGAAATAAATAGCATTAAATATAAATAATTAGCAATAATTATGTATAAATATTAATAATTAAAAATATATATAAATAATTAGGGATAATGTAAATAATTAGAAATAAATAACATTAATTAGAAATAAAAATGAATAATTAGAAAAAATCACAATAATTCGAAATAAATAGGAATAATTAGAGATAAATATGAATAATTATAAATAAATAGTTATAATTATGAATAAATTGGAATAATTAAAAATAATTAGTAATAATTAGTATAATAGGAATAATTAGTAATAAATAGGAATAATTTGTAATAAATAGGAATAGTTAGTAATAAATAGTAATAATTATTAATAAATAGGAATAATTAGTAATAAATAGGAAAAAAGGAAAAAATAGGAAAAATAGGAAAAAATAGTAATAATTAGCAATAAATAGTAATAATGATCAATAAATAGTAATAATTAGAAATAAATAGTAATAATTTGAAATAATTAGGAATAAATATTAATAATTAAGAATAATAAGGAATAATTAGTAATAAATAGAAATAATTAGTAAAAAATAGTAATAATTAGTAATAAGTAGAAGTAATTAGTAATAAATAGCATTTATTAGTAATAAATAACATTAATTAGTAATAATTAGAAATAATTCGTAATAATTAGCAATAATTACAAATAAATATGAATAAATAGGAATAAGTAGTAATTAATATGAATAGTTATCAATAATTTAGAATAAATAGCAATAGTTTGGAATAATTAGCAATAATTAGGAATAATTAGAAATAATTGGGAATAATTAGCCATAATTGGGAATAAATAGAAATAAATGGGAATAAATAAGAATTAGTAGGAATAAATGGGACTAAATAGGAATAAATTTGAATAAATTTGAATAATTAGTAATAATTATTAATAATTATAAATAAATAGGTATAATTATTAATAATTAGGAATAATTAGGAATAATTAGTAAAAATTAGTAATAATTAAGAATAATATCAATTGTAATAAATTTTAATTACTTGTATTAACTTGGCACAATTTCTAGTGGATTGACAACACTACTTTTGCTTGATGATACTTCTCCTTTCAACATTCTCCGACTCAAAACATTATGAAATGTATTTTTATACGTATGCATATCCAATCCTGTATGCATGAGTTTGAATATGAATTCATAGGACCACATTTTTCATAATCATATCAAGTGGTGATAGTTGCGAGAAGATGATTCATCGATGAAAAGGGGGCTCTTTTGTCTGAAGACTCATTTACTTAAATTTTTCTCACATTGAAATCACAATGAAGAATATTCTCTGAGGTACGCTTATATATTCTCATATGCACAAGAATGAAAATGTGTACCTTTGAGGATATTCTTCATTGTGATTTTAGTGAGAGAAATTTTCAAATAAATGTGGTGTCAGACAAAAGAGTAGTTTCCAATCCACTAGAAATTATGTCGCCTAAAATTAATGGTAATTATTAAGAAGTTGTTGTAATTTTGTATCTTATGTATTCATATAGTGTTTTTATAATTTCAAATTATTCAAAAACAGTGATGATTTTATATTTTGAAGAAAAATATATAACAAGGAAATCGACTTTAGTCATTATTAGATGATCATGCTTAGATAAATCAGCGTAGGAATCCAAATGGTTCTGGGTTAAATCCTGTATATATTGAGGGAGTTGAATCATTCTTATCACTTTCATAATCAAAACCAAAATATGTTTCAGAAGTCACAATTAAGTGTCCCTGTAAAAAATGTGCTTTGAGAATGTTTGACACATTTGTCAAGGTTGTGGGACATCTCTTGTAGTTTGGTTTTCAACCAGATTATGTCTTTTGGTATCAACATGGTGAATGCAGTTCCTGAGAATATACTAATAACTTGATTCTAGATCAATCACAGTTTAAAAATTTAGTACAGGATGTTGCATGTCAATCTGTTCAACGAACTGAAACACAAAATGATATCGATTTAACTCCTAAGTTGGCACCATAAAAATTTTATGAGTTTTTGAGGTCTGCTGAGGATACATTATATCATGGTTGCAAGATTTGAAAATTAGAAGCAGTAGAAAAATTTATAGCTATTAAATAGGATAATGTAATGTCAAACAATAGTTTTTATCAGATATTTTCTTTGGTTAACAAACATTTACATGATGAAAATGTGCTGCTTACAGATTACTGTAAGAGCAAGATGTTAGTTCATAACCTAGGACTTAGTTATCAGAAGATTCATGCATGTGAAAATGATTTCATCTTATATTATGGTGAGAATGAGCCATTGGATTGTTGTCCCACATGTGGAAAATCGAGTTATAAAGATGCTCAACCATGGATGTGTGGATTGATTCATATAAAACAGTTGAGATATTTACCCTTTACACCTAGGCAGCAAAATTTATTTATGTATCAGAACACAACATCAATGATTCCATGAAACGAAACCAAAATTTCAACAAATAATACCTAAAATCATCCATCTTATGGTGATTCATGGAAACATTTTGACCGTCTGCATCCGTATTTTAATTTAGATTCCCATAACGTGTGATTGGGTCTTTCTACTGATGGCTTGTGTCATTTTGGTTCTTATAGTATTCAGTATTCATAATGGTCTGTCTTTATAACTCCATAAAATTTACCTCTATGGATGATGATGAAGGAGCCCCATATCTTTTTGACACTATTAATCCCAGGACATCCATAAAATAATATTGATGTTTAATTGAAACCATTTATTGATGAGTTAAATGCATTGCAGAGTAATAGTGTTAGTACATTTGATGTTGCTGCGAAACCAAATTTCATATTAAAATCTACATTAATGTGGACAATTGGTGACTTTCCAGCATATGTCATGTTATCTAGCTGGAGTACATGTTGTCCGAAATCTTGTACTTACTTTCTGAAATACAAAAAAGCCTTTATGCTCGTCAATGGAAAAAAAACCTTTCTATTTTGACTGTCATTGCATATTTCATCCAACTGATCATCCTTTTCGAAGGAAAAAATATCATTTCAGAAAAGGCACAATTGAAAGGGATGAACCTCCAAAAATGATCTCTGATACAGAGTTAAAATCAGTGGTATTTTCATTACCTCGCATCACATTTGGTCCAACACTAAACCAATAAAAAATTAATTTCTTTGGAAAAGAACATATTTGGATAAAATGGAGCATTTATTCAGATATTCCATATTGGTCTGATTTTTTGGTCCACCACATGTTGTATATAATACATATTGAGAAAAATGTTTTGATAATATATTTCATAATGTTTTGGATACACCTGGTAAGACCAAAGATACTGTAAAATAATGATTAGATCTTGACCAAATTTTCAGGAGACTAGAACTTGAACTGTTTGAAAATGTCAGATCATAAATTTTATTGAAGCCAAAAGCAACATATACACTTTCTAAAGAGAGTCTCTTATTATTTTGTTAGTGTATTGAAGATTTGAGGCTTCCTAATTCCTATAAGTGCAATTTGGATAGATGTGTTAATAATGATCATATTACCAGATTAAGAAGTCATGATTTTCATGTTATAATGGAAATACTTATGCTGATTTGATTTAGAGGTTTGTTGAATTCTATGATTTGGGATTCTATAATAGATATATCATATTTTTTTCGAGACATTTGTGCAGTGTCAAAAGACTACAATGCACTATGAAAACTGGAAGAATATGTTGTTGTAATTATATATAAACAAGAAAAAATATTTCCGCAAACTTTCTTTGACTCAATAGAACATCTGATATTACATTTTCCACATGAAGCTAAATGTGGGGGTCCAGTACAGTTTTGATGGATGTACCCATTCGAGAGATGCATTCATAAATTAATGAAAAATGTATGGAATAAAGAATCAGTCGAAGACTCAATTGCTAAAGTGTATTAGTAAGAGGAAATTTCTTTTTTCTACTCTCACTATTTTGAATATGAATATCTCTCAAAACACAACCGCATGGGACGGAATGAGGGAAATGTTAATGACGAAATGGAAAATGAATTATCAGTTTTTAATCAGTAAAATCCTGGCTTCAGTATAGTTCAAGAACAATGGATTCAAATGATGAACATCACATAGATCATACATATGTTCTGCTCAACTGTGAATAAATTACATCATTTGTACAATGAGTGATTATATCACTTATTCTATAATTTATGTTACAGTATGTAAGATTATTTTTTTGTTGGTTATATGATAATAATATCATAAACAACTTCCACAAATTATAGCAGTAGCTCTTGAGGAACACAGAAAAAATAAATTCTTAATGGTTTTAAAAACTGGTAACATAAATTATTGATGGTTTAATATCAATTCAGTTTACTATTTATTATATTGATAATTGTATTACAAATTTTTTGGTGTCTCAACATGCTGGTAAAATTGATAAGTGATTGTGTATATTGAGTAACCCACCATCCAAAATGGTTAAATATTATAATGAATATGTGGTGAATGGTTTTCGATTTCATACACGTGCATATGGGGAATAAAAAAATAACGAATAATAGAGTTTGTTTGAGAGGATCGCATCATAGGGAAACTGATGTTGAGTTTTACGGGATTCTAGATTAAATTATTGAGATGTGTTATCTAGGAAAGAATTACATAATGATGTTTAAATGTCAGTGGTTGGATACTGAGAGAGGATTGGGTGTTTATCTGACTCATGGAATTGTCAATATTAAATATAAAAGTCTTGTTATAGTAAATGAACCATTTTTACTGGCTCAATGGGCACATAAAATTAATTACCGAAAGTAATGTTCTATTTCAAGAGACCTAAGTGATTGGTGGAGCTTAATAAAAATAAAATCTTTGGAAAATCAGTTTACTCAAACATAATACCATTCTTCTAAAGTGGAAAGTATTGAAATTTTTTAAGAGACTACTCAAAATCTATCTTCTTCTCAAAGAGACCTGAATATCGATGATGACACCCCATAATTAAGGGTCGATAGAGATTTAGATGTTAATGATGTTAAAAATGAATTTGAAATGACAGGAGATGATGAAACTGAAACTCATATAGATATTGATGATGCCAAGGAGGAATATGAAGACATTGACATCATAATTTATGAATATAATGATGAAGGGGAACACTTACACAATTAAATTCTGTTTATTGTCATAAATAATATATATATATAATATTTATTTTCAACTATCTGCTAATAAAAATAATTTTTTGTTTTAGATGGACCCTGATCAATTTCGTGAGTTACATGAGGCTGATCTACCATTGGATGAGAGGGATTTGGGATCATCTAACCCTCATCCTATTGGTCGTTCAAGGGGTACGTGGAGGGGGCACAGTCTTGCGCGGATGATGATTCATGACCCTATCCTAGAGTGACGTACATGTCTTGGCTTTGATCCACACACACAGAGGTATGATAAACTGTATATTTTAGTTAGATTTCATTAATTTATTTATATATATTCTAACTGTTTGATTATTTATTCTTTTTTTATAGTTTTGTTCATTTTGCTGTTTGAAAAAAGAGTCCTATCTTGCACAATTATTTTTCTCAACCAAGGATCACATGGGAACATATTACCATTGATTTGCAGCTCAAAATGTTCAATTATTGGCTAGTTTAGAAATAAATAATGTTTAATTTAAAATTTATTTTATTGATAACTCGATATTATAAATTATTTATAGGGTTTATAGTATCACATTGATGATATCATGTGTGACGCTATCCACATGGCATGTGATGCATCTACGTGTGACTGTTTCCATTAGTTTTTTCACAATTTTAGAAGGACAGTTATTAAGAAAGAAGGAGTGATATATTTTGATGAGTCGTGTAGAGCCCACCGACCGTAGTATTATCATGGATTTACACTTTTCAAATTTAAGGTCTACATTCATTACTTCTCAAATTTCGTGATATGTTTTATGTACCTGATTTTTTCTCAAATTAAAATAAATGAGGAATGTTTTAATGTTATTAATCTATTTACTATTAAATTATTTATGAAATTACACTTTAATATATAACATATTCATTTATTTTTTTGATAAAATATTATCTCTGAAGTTAAATTTTTTTTATTTAAAATATATTTTCAATTTTTCATGGATTTAAATTTTTCAAAATTAATCTCTACATTCATTACTTCTCAAATTTTGGAATATGTTCTATGTAACTGATTTTGTCTCAAATTATAATAACTGGGATTGTTTAAATGTTATGACCCTATTTAATATTAAATTATTTATAAAATTCCACTTTAAAATTATATATATTTAAAAATTAAACAATTATTTTATTTTATTTAAATTAAAAATCATTAGTTCAATGATATTTAACTACAATGTAATCTCCATGAGAGTGGATTTTGAAATCCATTTCCATTAATTGGGATATACCTCTTCATAATGTGTATTTGTTTGTGAAATTATTGATTATTAATTGATCAATAAATTGTTAAATTAATTTTTCCAACTTATCTAGATTTATTTTCATATGTTAAAATAGTCACATCATTGATAAACTATCATTTTTAATGGTATTATCTTTGAATGAGTTATTTCTATATCTCACTGTTCATATAATGATCATTATTTTATTTATATGGTTTAATTACTAACTCATGAATTAATTTTGACATATTAAATAATGAAATATATTTTATTTTTATATCAATATCAAATTATTTATATCAATTTATTTTTGTTTTCAATGCCACAAAAGAGGTAATGGATTTATGTTTTACTGTACATTCAATTTGATATTATTTATATTATAGGTTTTTTTAGGGAAATAATATTTCATTCATTTCACAAAACAAATATATTTTCATCTACTTAAGTTATGAATTTAGGTAAAACTTTTATTTCTCATTTCAACACTTATATATTAAAAAATCATCATTATTATATTTTATAAGTGATAATAACATGGAATATTTTATTTTATTGTGAATCATTATCTTATATATCAATGTTTTCATAAATTTTATCAGGACTATTAATTTTCTAAAATAAAAGCTTTTATACTGAAATCATAAACAATATATGACATTTTTAAAAAAATTATGCTAAATTTAATTTCATAAAATTTTCACTATGGAAATATTTTTTTATAATTAATATTTATTTAATTTAATAATAATATTCATATTTTATAGTAGGAAAGTATTTTTCCATATTCATGAAAATTATATTCACTAAATAATAATTTATTTTTATCCATATTAATTTTAAATGAGAATGGTTGTTAAACTATATTTTTAATATATGTTTATTAAAATTTATATTTAAAATGTAAAAGATATATCCCTAATGAATAGTTTTACTAATATTTAGATTATATTTATATTTAAAAATTAAAACAACTATTGATTTTATTTATTTAATACTATGTATAAAATGTAATGATACATTATATTTTTCCATGATTCAGTTTCATCATTTCAATGTGATTTGCTTTTATTCCAAATTCATATTCATGGTAAAATCAAGGTGGGAAATAAGTATTTTTATTATAAATTTTTATAACAAACGAGATCAACAATTTTGATTATTTTATGTACTGTAGAAACTTATGTGATGATGGGTAAGAAAAATATAGCTCATTATGAAAGGATATCCTATTATAAAACTCCAATGCCTTGAGTGACATGATGAAATAAAAAGATTACATAAATATCTTAAGTTATTATTTGAGTTCTCTGGGAGGGTTATTCAATTTGTACGTGTGAATATATTAGTGACACCAAAATGAATATCTATCATTGAAAAATATTTTAACATGATAGATAAAATTTATTATTAATACATATTTAAATAATTTTCTTTGAATGGATCACTAATGTTGAATTAAATGACTCTTTTCTTATGATAATTAATTATTCCTTGTTTCATATTTTGAAATCTAGATTTTTATAGATGTGAATTATCTTATGTTATTGTGATTCACATCAATTATCTCATCATAATCATTTGTTCATTCTATGATAAAAATTTATATAATATAGTTAATGAATATATATACCTTTACCAATAATTTAATCTCACATATTTTATGCTTCATATAATCCATGTTGTAATGATGGGTTTTTGAATTTTTTTCTATAAAAGGTTAATTTATTTGAAGAACATATTGTGAGATGAAATATATATTTTATAAAATATTTTATTATTCATCCAAATTATTATATATATTTTTAATAATTATTGGGTAATATAATGCTAAAAATATCATTGGTATATATGTTTTTATTAAGTTATTTCAGTAATTTATGATAAAAATTGTTTAATTTTTGATATTGTTATATTTGTCAAAGATAAAAATAGACATATTAATTTTCAGATTTGATTCATGGTGTGTGAGATCAGCAGTTTTACAATTCATATCTAGAGGAAATATTTAGATAACTTTGGATGTTATGATATTCTCATATATGTTTAACTTAATTGTATTGGACACTATCATATGTTTATATTAATATGAATGAACATAAGATAAAAAGTCAACAACACTAATTTTTAGGTTTTATGAGATGGCTATCGAATAGATTAATTATATATTGGGAAATTATTTATTCAGATGTAGTATATATAACACATATTATTAATGTGATAGATTATTTAAGAAGAATAATATTAAATTATTTATGATTTAATATGTATGGTATTAGATAATATTTTAGAATATTATATTGTTTATTGTTTATTTAATTATTTTTTGTGGGTATTGGGTTATTTATATGTAGAAATATAAAAGTGTATGCTTTACTGTTATTGTGTAAATTTTTAATTCAGATGTATTATTTCATCATAATATGCCTTTAACATTAGGTATAATATCTTAATCTGTTCTATATATTTAACGATTGGTTAATATATAATTATTATTCAAATAATATTTTATCCCTTTTTGGATTATCATTTTTATTAGAAAAATATTTTATTTAATCATTTATGAAGATACCATCTTGAATAAAAATATTTGGAGGAAAGAATTATATTTCAATCGAAATTAATTCACATATGAAATTATAATATTCAAATGATAAAATTATTATATTCATTAAATAGACTATAATATAATATCTTTATTCTATGAGAATGATCATCATAAAAAACATTCAAATATTACATTCAATTTTAATGAATATATAGGTTTTTTCACCCCTAATTAGTTAATGATTTATAGTCAATTAAATTCTCATGACCATTACCATTCATATTATTAAGTATAATTGTCACTATATTTCATTCATTGGACATTATATTATTCCCATATGTAAATATTTTATTAATTCACACTAATGTGCTCTTTTTCTGAAACCCAATTTTATAATAATACATACATTTTCATAATTCCATTTTTCATTTTTAATAGATTTTTAGGTTATCCCTATTTAAAATGTGAGTTTTCTATAATGGTAATTTTAAATATTATTTTTTTCATTTCATGTCTTAATGTTTTTTCTTCTATCCATTAATGTACATTTTTAAAATGTTTTATAACCATTCTATAAGAAAGATAATTAAATTTAGAGAATTAAATTTTCAAAAGTGGGTGAAAAAATAACAAATAATGTATCATTATTAGAAATAAATCTCATTAAATATTTTTTTTTATTTCATAAATACATAAAAAAATTAATATTAGTATTTCAGTAAAATTGAAAAATATTTGTTTTTAACAAAATATGGTTTTCCTGTAATATATATTTTATATAATATCATAATTTCAAATATAAGTAATTTTTTTGGGTAAAAGGATATTAACAAATAGATTTATCTATAAAAAATTAAATTATGTCAAATTATAGAATATAATTTAGAGTGATCAATATTTAAATAAATAGTCTAATATTTCATTTTGTATTAATCATTGTATTTTATTTTTAGTTATATACAATTGTACATTATATTTTTTATTATTTATTAATTTTATGTACACAATTTTTATGGAATGTAATCCAATAGAAATTAATAATATAATAAATAACTATTACATTATTAAAATAACTGTTTTATAAGTATAATACTTGTTTCTGTCATAAATCGGCCAGGGTACCATGGAAACTCGATAACCGAGTCGACCATAACATAACTTGAAAGGTGTTACCTATCCCAACTGGTCATTGATTAGAACCTATAATCATACAACATGCATGTGGGAACTATTTTTTCAAAAGACATAAAATATGTAAGACATGAAAGCCAAAATGAAAATTAATGAAACTCCACTAGGGGTAAAGTACAAAAATACAACATGGAAATTAAAAACACAATGTACTACAACCCATGTAAAAAAACATGGATAAAAACCCTATGGTCTCCAAGGACATTACTCACCATGTCTAAAACACATCATTTGGATATACCTTCAATAGATCGTTTTTCATAGCTCAAACATAGAAGCATAAAGTCCACAAACACCTGAAGGAAAATGTAGGGTTTGAGCCTTTTCACAATTAGATGCCACAAAATATTCCAGAATATAGTCCAAATTTAGATTATCCATAGAAAATATTTCAAATTTAATATTAAATATTATAGTAAATTAAAGAAAATATTCGAACAAAATATGTTTTACATTCAAAAAATTAGGGAAGTTACTATTTAAGAACATTATTTTACATTATAAGAGATGGAATATTTCAAAAAATGGATTAAATAATAAAATTATATTAAATAGTTTCTCTATAACCATAAAAGGAATTTATATTAGTTTTATAACATTAAGATACATTTATATATCATATATAAATAAGAAATTAAGAAACATGGTCATCTGCCATGTTGGTCTGACAATATTTACCAACTATAAGATTTCACACAATATAATTGTTATTACAAAAATTATTATACTCTCGTCCCCCTACCACACTCTAGAGGTGTCTAACCACCCTCTTATGAGGAATTTGACCCACTACAGTTTTGTTTTAGAACATTGTAATATAGTAAAGAGTATGCAAATAATTCACTAACTACCTATGGATTTCATGTGATCTAAAATGATAGGATATTTATTTTAATACTCTTTATAATAAATTTAAATACCATTCTTATATTACAAAATACCAATTTTTAAATTTATAAAAAATTGGGATTTAATAAAAACACACAATTTCCACGAGATAAAACCACTAGGTTTCAATCAAATCATTTTTATGTCATGTTAACAAGTTTAAAATAAATTAAAAATTAAATATATGATATTAAAAATATATTTCCTCAATTAAATTGAACAATATTATATAAAATATTTATAACAAATTCACAATTTTATAAAAAATATTTAAATCAAATGCACAATTTAAATTCCCCATTTTAAATTAACTAACTTCTATAAAATAATCCCCAATTTAAAAGAATAGGGGGTTTTCCATTTTCTCATGCCAAAAAAATCAAATCACTCAATTCACTAGAATTTGGTCTTATTAGGTCAATATAAATATGTTTTGATAAATTAATAATAAACAAGAAATTAAAATAAATCATGAAATTTATGAATAATCAATTTGAAAATTCTATATCGATCCACATAATTCTTCTTGAAAATAAATTCTCTAAATGGAACCCGTAAATGATAATGAAGGTAAAGGAGGCCTCAAAATTCAGCCTAGAAGAATCATCCAAGACCACTTGGAATAGATACATCAATTCCATGACTATCATTGAAAGAAGAAGAGGATGAAAATAGATAAACAAAAAAAATGAGGGAGAACACTAACCCTCAAAACACACTGCAAGTTTAACGACCTCCCAAATCCAAACGATTAAATTTGGAAGGGTTTGATAGGTTCTAGATATCATATGGAATGAAACTGGTCAATGAAGTTGAGAACATAGTACATTGAAAATATTTAACAAGACACACTACCTTTAAAAAAACTTATTTGGTTTATTAAACGATGTGTAATCCAAATAAACATCATGAACTCCTTAAATTTTTTAAATGCTGAAAAATGATTCACCTTGATGTAAATTCAGATTCTATGAATTAAATACTGATCATTAATTCCATCATAATATGAAGTGATAACTCACTACGTGTAACCATAAAAGTGTTAATCTTAACAAGACCAATTTGTAGGACCATTACGCAATATGTAATCATATTTCACGGTCTGTTACCCTCTAGCAGTTTTCAGGAAATTTCAATTTGAAGTTGAGAACCCAACAAATATCTTACTTCACTGTTATATGTATCATACCAATCCAAATTAACCCTACCCCATTAAGGAAATGGAAAAATTGAAACAAGGATTAAGGCATACCTATCCAAATGATAACAGGATGTTACAATCTCTCGCTATAAGAACTATCTATCACCAAAGAGACTTTGAAGAATCATTCCTACCAAAAATATGATTCCACTACCCTTTCATCAGTGACACACATTCCCACAACTCTTGATTATTAGAACCCTACTACCATAGCACAAAAAAAAATTTATCCCCCTTCCATGATGTACCTTACTCTTAGAATCGACTACCCTAAATGGCCACTCAATCACAAAAAAAAAGGTTCAATCTCATGATTACTCTATCTGAAAATGTGAGATTGATCAGAGAAATAAAATCATATGTGTGATACATGTAATACATTATCTATTGTCTTCATATGTGGTGGAAGTGATAAATGGTAAGAAACATTCCATATAAGAAATAAAACATTAAATGGTTCCACGAAATGAGGAGCAGGCTTATCATGCTTTTTTGACGCCAGTAACCTAACATGGTTGAAAATTTGAAGAAAACATAATCACCAACGGTAAAAACAAAAGGTCTAAAATATAGATTAGAATAATAATTATATCAATACTATTCTATCAACATTCTCTATTATATTATCTAAATCGTAGCTACCTTATAATGCACTAATCTTGGTCAAACCAAGGATCATTCACCCATATCTGACCAACATAACCGTGATATACATGTTCAGACCTACAAGGCATAAATAAGATCCATTCTGATCATTGAAGGTTAACTATTATTTTTATAGAAATCAACCAATACATTGCGGTCATCCAACGCCCCAACGATGTGGATAACAAAGGCACAATCTTTATCCTTAAGAATATGAATATCATTATCTATCTCGCTATCTGACAGCAGAAGGAAGGTCGTTCTCAAATAAACTAGAGATCACATTCCCTGTAGAATTCCTCTCCAAAAACAGTAAGTAAACTAGGGGTCCCTATCAGAGTCTATAATATATGTAAGTCCATGAATATAAACAATATTTTTCACATCGATACTTTAGAACTCCTCAACATTGGATGAATCACAAATGTTAATAACATGAGGAGAAATGGTAAGCCTAAAAATCACATCACATATAGCATTTTTCATTCTTTGTGTATGTGGTAACCCGACCAAAAAATACTTTGAGATCTCATTCCACATCCATGTACTAACATGAAGTGGTTGGAAAAAACCATAAGGATTCTAGTTCTCGGCCTTATCATGCTAACACACACATAAATGATTGAAAAACCTTCAAATTCATCTCTCCATGAATGCCCATAAAAACTATCTCCACATATAATATAACATTATTGTGGTTCTAATATGCACAACCTACTAGGAATTATTATTATACACCATCAGATACATTTAAACTACTAAGGGAACATGAAATTGATTATGATAATATAGAAAACACTTTTGGAGAATGATTAGTTGGAAATAATTTCCCCACTATAATGAGAGTCCACGATTCATAAAAATTATTCATCATCTTATTGGTCATGATAAATAATATTTTGAATAGAAGATGATAACTAAATGGTGTCTAAATAATCTTCATCCAATTTCTCTTAAGCTCTGATACACATCTATGCAATGAGATCCATCAAATTCCACTATTTTAATGATTCTTTCACAACATGGGATTGATGTTTTCTTTATTAACACATCTTTAATAAAATTCCCTTTCACCATGGTGTAGGTCATGTCAATGTTAAGTAATTGTAGGTACTCCACCCAATATGTCTAGAGAACCTTGAAATAATTCATAGAGAATATATTACTGGTACATTTTTTGTCTGAATACAATGTAATCCTTTCTCTATAAAGTTAATGACACTAAATCTCAAGATAAGGTATTATAGCTACTAGTTCAAGGTGATGGGTAGGGTAATTCATATCATGTGGCCTAAGGGTGTGATATCCAAAAGCAAGTTCAAGGTCTTTCTATAAAATAATGTATCCCAAGCCTAAAGATAATGCATCATAAAAGACAACATAGACCATCCCAAAATCAGAAGAGTCATTATTGATGAAGTATTCAAAAGACATTTTAGTTCAAAAAATGAATTCTACCATTTTTCATCCTACGAAATTTTTTCCACCTTCTGAGTAAGAGTGGTCATAAGATAATCCAACTTCCAAATGTCCTTTATAACCAAGCGGTTGTATGTGGATAAGACCAAAAAGCTCTTAATTTCGAAGACATTTCATGGTTTCACTCATGTAATTATACGTTATCATATAATAATCAACTGATATAACATATTCAGAAATCATATGTCATAATAATGTTACTTCTAAAATCTATAAATTTTCCTTTCAAATTTTGGAATAATTCCTATGATTGATAAATAGACTAAAAAATGCCCTCAGTTGATGCCCTTGATCCTCCTCGGACGTAGCATAAACCATGATTTCTTCTACAAATATTACTACAATTTCTCTAGATACTCATTGAATATCATTTTCATTAAATCCATTAAAACAATAGGGTCTTCAACTAGCACTTGGAATCATACAACGTGAATATGGGAATTATTTTGAAACAAGATATAGTGAATGTAAGACAAGAAATTCAAAGTGAATATAAAAGAAACCCCACTGTGATTAATATAGAAAAAATTAAAAATGAAAATAAAAATCTCAAAGTACTAAAAACAATGTATTAAAAATAGGTAAAATTCCCCCTAGGTCCCCATGGTCACAACTTACCATGTCCAAACCTCAATAGCTAGATCCACCTATAAGTTCTACCTTTACAAAGATCAAACATCCCAAGAGAAATCATACAAACACTTGAAGGAAAAACTAGGTTGTGATCCTAAGACTAGTAGTACACCACTAGAGATTCAATAAAAATGGAAAATATAGGTATCGTAGGAAAATATTTCATATTTCAAAATAAAAGGGTTTGTAAATTCAAAATCATATTTTAACAAAATATGTTATACATTATCAATATGGTTGAAGATACATTTAATGCACATTATTTTAATTTACAAGAGGTGGGATACTAAAAAAAATATATTAAAAAAAATATTCACTTAAAATAGTTTATACAGAATCCGGCAATGGGATATAAATATTTTTAACAATATTGGAATTAATTTATATCTCATATATAAATAAACTAGTGAGAAACATGGTCATATTCCAGGTAAGTACTAAAGTATAAACTAACTATAGGATTAGAAATTCACTATGTGATATCATAAAATTTGGTAAACTCAAGCATCCCCGACACTTCCTAGAGTTTAATTGTCAACCTCCCATCAGAGATGCAACCTACCATAGGTATGTTTTAGAATGTTGTAATAGCGTAGGGTGTATCAAAATAAATCAGAGACTACCTATGGATTTTTTGTGGAGTTACATGAGTGGAAATTTATTTTAATAATCCTTAAAATACAATTAAATACCATTCATCCATTTTAAAATTTAAATTTTCCATTTAAAACAAAAATAAGTTTTAATTAAAAAATCATTTCCTTTCAACAAGATAAAACCACTAGGGTTACGTTAAATATATTTTAAGAAATTTTATCATATTTTAAATAAATTAAAAACCAATTATATCCTTTTAAAAATTTATTTATACAATTTAATTAAAAAAATATAATTGAAATCTTTTAGATAAAATCCAAAATTTACATTCCACAACTAAAATTAACCAATTTCAAAAAATACACCCCAATTCAATGGAATTTGGCGTTTTCCAAATTCTTGTACCAAAACAATTTCAAATATCCTAAATCACTGGAATTTTATTTTATCAAATAAATTTAAATAATATCTATAAATTGAATTTAAATAACAAATTGAAATAAATTAGGTAATTTATGAGTAAACCATTTGGGAATTCAGGGCAAAACCAACTACCTCTTCCTGAAACTCAATACTTGCAACATCACCCGTTAAATAGAACAAAGTTTAAGTATACCATGAATATCAACATGAAGGAATGATCAAATACCACATGTTAAAGATAAATCATTTAAAATAAGATCCATTTAAATACCAAGAGAGTAAAAAGATAAAAACAATGAGTATGAGGGAGAACACTCACTCGTATAACACTCAACAAGCATAAAAATGATGCAATCCCATACAAATGGATTCAGAAGGCTTGTCTAGCATCAAGAACACCTAGGGGATGACATTGGTATAAGAAGATTCATTTGGAACAGGAGAAAAGAAATAAATATCCACACTTTTTTTTCAAAAAATTGTAATTGGGGTGTTAGAAGAATTATAATCCCAATATAGGTCATGAAACCTATAAATTTTGTAACTGCTAAAAATGTTTCGAATACATATTAAAATTTAATTCTCCAACATAAAAACTGATCACTAAATGCATCACTATGTGTAGTAAAATCTAATTATTTGTACCCATCAGAGAATGAAGCCAATCATTAACTGGTACTTTTAGTATGTATTTTAATACTAAAATTTATTCTTAAGAATAATGATGAAGAATAATACAATAAATATATGTGGCCAGGGAAATATGGCACAATTTCATGCCATCATTGTTATTATAATATTCTAGAATATGAATGATAAAACAATAGAAGATGCCAATTTATTACTTATTAAATATCAATAATTCATTTTCCATTCACAAAACATATTCATTAATACTATTCCAAAAATTCTAGACATCCAATTAGAAAAACAATTATGACCCGGGTTCTTTTATGATTATGAGAAAACATGTCACCCTATGTTTAATTATCCTTGGGAATAAAATATGTCATCCAGTTTTCCTTTCCATCAATTAATCAAAAGATAGAATCTTACAGTTCAATGATTCTATCATCAGTACAGTCATTGAATATATATATTTATATTATTTTACTATACAAGAAGAAATTTCATTTTCTTTATTTGAAAATATCATGCAACATAAATTTTTTTGTGGCCATATTCACCTTATATTTATGAATCCTAATAATAAAGTTACATTATATATCTTTATAGAATAATAATAAAATATCACTGCATATTTAATTTAATATATTATATTTTTGTCATATGAATGTGTTTATAATAGATTTTAATATATGATAAAAAACATGGTAATGGATTAAAATTTTTTATGTGAATGTGAAATGTCAAAGTCCTGATTCATATTTTCATATTCAAAAAACCCATCATTATTCCAACATAATGTATCTTTCATCATTTTTTAAATATTTATTAATGAATAAACATAATAGTTCAAAAATTAATCATGTAATTATTATTGATAATTGTTGGATATTTTTCATTAATTTAATTTAATTACATCTCATCATTGTTACATGTATAGAAAAATAAAAGATCATTAGGCCTTTTGTAGTGTTCATTTAAAATGATGTGTTGATGGAATAATGGATGATATTCATCATGGGGAGATTATGTAATGATATTTACTCTATGAAATATATAAAAATATATTAATTGATCTAAAAATACATAGAGTAGTCATCATATGAAAAAATATTCTACAATGTATACATAGATCCAATTAGGTGGGGCTTAATAAAATAAATTACATCAATGAATGATTTAATCTCTATAAAACCTATAGGCAATAAATTCAATAGAATATTTTCATAAAAATAGAAAACTCTATTGGTTACCCAAATTGTTATATATAGATCATGAGTATGTTACATTAAAAACAAATTGATCCCAAAAATATCATCTTCTATAAGAATACTAATGTATTATAAAATAGATAACACCATTAATTTATCATATAAATGAAATGGATTCATATTCATAAAATATCTTCCTACAACTAAAAATATGATGTACCACCATGGACATGATCATTTATTTACGAGATTAATGGACTACATGACAAAATTTAATGAAAATTTCATGAATAAATATGTTATTGGTTAAATATGGATATATATTATTAATTATTTTTTTAGTTTTCCATATTTTTAAATTAGTAAACAAGAATATAATAGGAATTATTAATATTTGAACATTATTCATACATTTTAATTAAATGAAGTATGCATTATGGAAAAAATAAATGTTCTTGGAAAAATTTATATGTATTATATTGAATGATTTTTTTGACATTATATATTATTTGAAGATTTATAATGTATTATTTTGTTATTTTATGAGTGATCAATGATGGGTTCATCATGCGATCAATGTTGTTATTAGCATTTTATAGGCTTATGTGATTTCACATTTAATATAATAATGACGTTTTGGAAAATTATTGTTTGGTTTTAAAATAAATTTGATGTATAAATTATCATTCTATTTATAAAGTGAATAATTTTTTTTATAAGTAAATTTTAAATATATTTTTTATAAAAGATAGATGTTTATAATAAAATTAGAGTTAATAAATTCATTGATACTGATGTGATTATAATTATTTGGGATAAAGGATCATTTTCCTGACCCACACCCCATATAGTGTACCTCTCATTGGTTATCAACAAGATGAGATTAATAGTGAAAATAGATTCCCACCTATAGTAATCGTTGGTTTGACAACTAGCAGCAAGAGTCAATCATACATGTATAAATGAAGAATTACCCTCTAAGAGAAAAAATATGAAAGAGATATAAAATTTAGAAGGAAACCAAGTCCTTCTTAGACAAGAGAATAAAATAATGAATAAGATACCCAAATGTATTTTCATGAAAGGAATACTACTACAATAAAAGAAAACATCAAATAAAAAAAGAAATTTAAGGGTTATAATGGCCACAAATCCCTAACAACTCCAACCAAACACCAAAGATGTAGTAACCATCCTGATCTGCAACATTTTCCAAAATAACATAAATAGCTTATATATATGATGGTTGAGTATAACATTTTACTTTATAGAATCATATGTGAAGTCTCTCATGAAAAATTAAGGAATGTGTGATAAAGAATAGTGAAAATAAGTGAAACTAACTAATCTCCTAACCATTTTTACCATGTTCCGAACCATACCATTAATACACAAACAATGTTTCATAAAAAATACAATACAATATAATATTGAATAAAATGGGTAACCCATACCACTTCCCCACTGGTTTTCCATTATTCCCCTACATTTCATGTACTGAGTATCTCTCTCAAAAATGGAAACCCCATAAACACCATGGATTATCCCCAAAACATGCAGCTCGTGCAACAAGCCACCACATCCACATTTCCGAAATTAACTAGTTATATTCTATGAGCCGCTACATCCCATAGAATTTCTATCATACATTAATAATTATTTCTCAATATATAATATCCCATAAACTATGTATGCATCCTCAAGTCATCACATCCTATTCACATTATACCTATAGTTGTCCTTAGATAACTCTATCCAAAATATATGTGCCTGAAATAACCAAAATACATTACATCGATCTATACAAATATATGGGAAAAACTAACCATAATGCATACTAGGACAAGTTACTTCAAAATAAAGAGATTAAGGACAAAGGGGTACTCAGCCAACCACTCTATCACTATGAAGATGGGGGAAACTCCTAGGATCAGAATTCCCATGCTGTTACATTCCCTAATGAAAGGAAGGATTATCATTTATAAAAAGTGTAAATGTTATAATATAGATCAAAATCACATAATTGGAATAACATCATCTTAGACTCATTACTAACTAACTTCCCACAGACACCAGACTTCCAATTCTAAGACTATATATCCAATGAGAACAAAACCATATAAATATATACATTATTTTAATTAATCTCTTTCCATAATTGTAATTTTTTGTTAATTAATTTTTCAACCATTAATTAACCATTATTAAATTACACATTATGTTTCATTACCATTTAAACAATGACACATTCCCTCCATGACTAAGAATGATGATTCCATGGTTTCTCATAATTATAACCTCATATTTTCATCCTAGTAAGTTCCAATACTATGCTTTAATCATTTTATCATTTATTATCAATTTAAATTTACATATTTCGATGTATTATAGGAAAAGAATTATTCTAAACAAACGGGGATCGTCACAGTGAGTAGATTAACTACCCATTGAGTTTTCACCACCAATATTAGGACCATGAACTCATCCAATTAGTAAAGATAAAAATAAGAGGAACATGTAATACGACATGCATAATTTCCACTCATGGATTGAGAGTAACAAAAAATCTACGTCAAATTGTGGGGAAAGGAACAAAGATAAAAATAACCTAACTATCATCCTAAATGTAGATTCAATCATGCATCCATATTTAATATCAATAGGTACTCCTAGCTTCATCTAGTTCTTTCATCCCCAACGAGCTCCTCGACACCCACATTCATATCCAGATGAATCTCAGCCCAATGTGATTCAATTTCTACCAAATAACAGGACCACCCTACCCATCATCCCAAATTTGCCTTTCATGCCAAACCATCCTAGGATAACAACACATCTAGTCCTTCCCTCCCCACAGAACACAATATCCCTTCATGATGACATCATAAGATGCTGAAAACAAAAAAAGAAAGATGGTTGTTATCCCTAAAACATGGAACTCATCCTTCATAAATATTGATCTCTCACAGATCCAATGGAAAAGATACCAAGCCATTACAAGAATGCATGAATCTCATAAAAATCAATGGAATTATCCGTTA
Source organism: Viscum album (assembly GCA_963277665.1). Taxonomy (NCBI): domain Eukaryota; kingdom Viridiplantae; phylum Streptophyta; class Magnoliopsida; order Santalales; family Viscaceae; genus Viscum; species Viscum album. The sequence continues at coordinate 492,661,132 of OY728151.1, read as the reverse complement.
TCACCCAACTGGTTCTTATTCCATCTTGAATTAACTGATTCATTAGTCAACAATTCCGACTATTGGATTCCTAAGAAACATGATATCTCTAGATATAAAAAACAAATAAAAATATTAATTCATTTTTATTTATGATCCTGTATATACAAGAATAAAAATTCTTCACATCTAATAACAAATTAAATTAATCATGAATACAATTATCAATTGGATTAAAATAAATTTATAATAACTACTTGATTAATTAAAAATTTAATTTTAATCTTTTAGCCAACAAATTATAAAAAAAATCCATATTTTTTTTCTATAAAAATTTTCACCTAGAACAAAATTATGTAGGAATAAAGGAATAGATATCACACTATCCAAAAAATACTGAGGAAAATACTTTTCATGATACCAAGAAGCAACATCACAATGCGATCGATACCTATTATTTTAACTAGTTCAAATTATTATTTGGTCAATTTTGTTGTTATCAATGGGATAAAGGATGGGAAGACCATATTTTTATGTCAATAATTAATGAAGCAATGTATATACATACTAAAATGGTATTTGACATTCTTTTCATGAGAATGAACAATTCAACAGATCTCTGATCCTTCTTATCACAATAACAACACAAACCCAAATACATTGTGGTGAAACTGCACCAAAACAACAATAATGAAAACTCACATTAGAGTCATGGGTGATCATATGACATCCAAAAGAATGAATAATATATATAGAGGGGGATAAAATGAAAAGAAACAATTGGAAAACAAGTAAATTATAGAACAAACATCAACCTTGATTGCCAATGATCTCAAATGGATGCTTGGAAGTGATCCATGATGATGAAATTCAAAAAACGTAGAAGTTAGAATCATTATGTTTTCTGGAGTCGAGATAGAGTCATTGTTGTGATAGGGATTTATAACCCGAGTGGATGAAAACTCATTAAAAATTACAAAATTTGGTGATTACATGACGTGTAATCCCCTTTGACATCATCTAATACCAATTTTTTTGTTTTCTAAAAAAATAATCTATTCATCAATTTATTTATTTTAGAAATCCCAATATATTAAACATTGTTAAACTTATATTCATGTAATTTATCCATTTTTTGTGATGTAAAATCTACCCTATATCTTTCATCTAGCATCTAAACTCTACTAGACTTCATTCGATCCTCCATTGGGAAAAAAGACCTTCAGAAACACACAATGGTTAGATCTATAGGGATTCAATCCCATACATCATATAGCTCAATAACTGTCTCATCAATGATAATTCAATCAAATCCTTGAGAGGAAACAGAAAATGGGTCATCCAAACACCCCCCCCCCCCTTGAGATACCTTTTAAAACCCTCACCAGCACATGAGATCAACCACCCCATCCATGAAAAAGTTTAATCCTTCTCATAAGAGAAAAATATCAAAAAAACATAAGGAATAATGTTTCAAGTGAAGAGATAAAAATACGAAATATTGGGATACTAAGCATGAATCTTCCTCACACATTCCCAAGTAAACTCAACCATGAAATCATGCTACCACAAGACATGAAGCAAGGGTATATGACACCGATGTAATAAATTATCTTATAGGTCCGGGATCTGAATAGGATACTCCTTAAAGATCCCATAATTTTCAACATAAACCTCACCCTAATCAATGAAGATTGAGTTGTAATGAAGATAACTGCAGAGTTTTGGCACATGAAAAACATCATTCATTTATCTCAATTGTGGGGAATGCACTATCTGATACACCACATTTCTAACATGATACAACACATAGAAAGACCAAAAAATCTAAATACAAAAGTTACCCCATGACCAAACCATAAATTCAAATGATGGGGATACACTTTCATAAACACATGTTCACCAACAATGAACTTTGAAGGTGTCATCCTGTGATATTCATAGAATTTTTGAAGATCCAATTCTATTATTATCCTCTCATGAATGAATTGAAACATCATTAATGTATTTTATACCAGTTTAGACCTCAGATTTGCTGACTCTATGACCCAAGACCATCAAAATGGAGAATAGAGAGGTCATAAATACAATGATTCAAATGGTGATATAATGATGGTGGATTGAAAACTATTTTTGTAAGAGGACTCTACCATGGGAATGTGTCTCATCCAAAAAAACTACAAAATCCAAAACACAATAGTAAAATTTTTATCAAGATTTTGGTTTTTCCACTATGTCGGACAATCCTTATATAGATGAAAAGATGATATAAGCATAGATGAAAACCAAAATATTGATGCAATCCTATCCATTTACTAGGGGTGAAATGTGTATCATGATCGGTAAAGATCATCCTCGTGGACTCATTGAATATCTCCACCTCCTCTAGATACAGCATCGTCAAAACCTCTACTAATATTGACTACATATTCATTATAAAGTGGTATGATTTCATCAGAAGTTCCACTACCACCCATATTGCATCATAGCCTCCTGAAGCTTATGGTAATCTAGTACCATTTTCCATTGATATGTACCCCCCTTATATGGAGGAACATTAAACTTTTGTATCAAACCACTAACATCATTGTGTGCTATATTAACTTCAGGAAGACTAAACATGAAGACAGAAACTATGTAACCCCAAAGATCAACCCATGCCACCAGAAATGAACTCTTAAAGCTAGATACATATTATTGATTCTAGGATATACTTCTAATGATAGACTATGGATGTCCATAATAACAATCTCACACATCACAACAAGAATGAAAATTCTTCCCTAAAAAAACAATGTGTTGTTCTTTGTCAAACCACCCATCAGGGGACTCAACATAAGATATATAGTCACACCAAACATCTACCTCAAGATCCAACAACATGGAATATTCCACCTATTTCACTATAGATGAACGAACCATCATCTTTATAAGTAAACCACTTCCCTCGATGGATCTGATATATATGTGAATTGTTGAATGTTCTTCTATCATTATCAATGAATTTCTTAATTCTCACACGACAACATTGCATGACTTATTAAATAAATTAATCAACAAAAACATTATATTTACCTCTTGTATATGAAATATCCAGGTAAATAACATATAATAACTCCATCCACCAATGTTGATTCATGTTCAAGTCAAGCTCACAGAAAACAAACCGCAAGCTCTTATGATTGGTTAAAACCAAACAATACTCCTTGATGAGGTAATGTCTCCCAAAATTTATGGAAACCACCATACCCAATAACATCATGTCATTGGTGGAGTATTTATCCTCATGGGTATGCATATTTCAACACACATAAGTAAATAAATTCATCTCATGCATTAGAGAGGAACCCAAACTAAGACCTCCGGAATCTCACACACAATACTAAAAACTGAACTCCTTATATTAGAAGACAATGAAATAGGGTAGTGAACAACTTTAACTTTTGATACTAAAAATATATCTATCATTGATTAATCCAAAAGATTTCAGGATCCTTTCTGGTCTATGATTTTAGAGGAGTTATATCCCATGAGAAATCAACTAAATTCCACTGATAAAATCCTAGAATTCCAAGAATACATCACACCAATATCACCTTCATAGGGTTCGAACAAGACCTGTCTAGTTATATCATTGAAGTATCCATATCTAATACCATTTATGTTACATCATTCCCCATTATGCATAATTATTGAGCCCAATACTCACACTTCAAAAACATTCCGAACAACTGCCCACCATGAAGAACTCCCAAAATAGTATGCAAATTCTTTTCATGATTGTCCTTGTATATGTGGTACTGAAAGATATTTTTTAGGAAATTTCCATTAAACTTATATAGGAACTCATATAACACAGTGTTAATTAATCCCATGAATTGAACATGTGCATTATCTATATTAAAACCAATCAAAACAAACTCGTTATGCACATGTTGACAATGGAAAGAATGTTTAAGGATATCCCCAACACTCACTCACCAAAGATGATATCTTGACCGTAAATTGAACATTATGAACCAAAATTCACATTTTTGTTCATTGAAGAAATATTTAGTCGAAAAAATAATGATGTGATTCGTGAATGTGAATTGGATAATATGATGTAATATAACACAAAAATGCAATCTACCAACAACCATCTTCATAAAAATAATTGGTGCACCCTATAGTGTCAAAATTGGTCCAACCAAACCACAATATAGTAGACCATAGAAGTTTATTGGATTCTCTTTCAAAAAATAAGGAATCATCATAAGTTGAAAAATTTATATAGGATACATCACTAGTTGTAGATAAATCCCAAAAAATATCTTTCATCAATCGGGTAACACTACCACATCCTCTATAAATATAGAAGGGTAATATTATGCAACCCTACGAAATTCCAATTGATGAACCTCGAATGAAATCTGCGTCATCTCTTCCATCAAGGACGATAAGGACTGAACATGCCTCTAACACAACTGAGGGTCTCTCTCCCTAATGAACATTGTTGGATCTCCATCAATATTAAATAACTCAACATTACTCTAGCTCAAATTCATGATATACTTCACCAAATACAAGAAATTCAAACTGAATATGATTTAATATGGTTGTATATATAAACATTGTAAATTTCCCCATGTTCGTTCTTTCCCCAACACTAGCTCATTATCGCAACATACTTTTCACAAGTAAGGTCAACCTCTAACTGGCATAGTCAAGGACAAGGGAACTGGAAATATCTCTACCTCATGTGCCAAAGAATGGACAATGGAATGTGATTTGAAGGAGTGCATGCCTCTGAGATCAAAAAAGACATAAACCCATGTATAAAATAAACAATGGGTACATCGAATGATGTCTAGATAGCCTGAAACTAGAAACACTAATTCATTTAGTTGGGCATGAACTACTATATGACCTCTCTAAAATAGCCGCTGAGCTGCTCCACATCCAAGCTCTTCTCTATGAGGATCGGATGATTCATAGGGAGATCAACATCAGGCTAAATCTAATATCTCTGGATTCCAAAATAGAGCATCTTGGTGGTGCGGCCTCATCTAGAACTACGTCAATGGAGGAACATGAAGTGGAACAACTTTCACACACTAGAAGGTCAGAAAGGTTGAGCACTCTAATTAATGATGTCCTTGACCTCTAAAAGAGAAACATGTGTCTGATTTCTTGGCATAGGATACAGAGATTCTTACCCATTATAAACAGCACATTATGGGATGGGATCTACCCCTAGTAGATTGGAAACTCTTATGACCTGACAACTAGGAAACCCATAAAATAGTTTAACATTTTAAGGAATCCTATTGACTCACAAATCATGAAACTCTGTTATTGGATAACGTCCTCCCGAGGTCCTCTTCTTTATCTATCACCTTGAGATAATTATAAAATATATATGTGGATAATAGAATTTTTATATCAATATACTAATGTTCCTCGAAATGCCTCACAATGTCCTCCTCATCTATCGACAACATCAAAAAATATCACAAAAAATTACCTCAAAAAAATCCCAAACTCCCGCACACAAGAGCTCCCCTGTGAAAGGATAATCAACTCCTAGAGAATAGATAATATCATGGTCATAGAATGAAACTAAACTCTAAACTAGTCACATAAATCCTCCTAAAAACTATCGACTCATCATGATCTATGAGTTACAAGAACTATCACTACCATGCTTCCCCAAACAACATCTTCACATCCAACAATACATAGTTCTCCTAACAAGAACATACAGAATGTCTATATCAATAGCATAAAACAATTCCACCAGGAATGAATCTGAAATTGAACCTTCATACCTCTACAGAATCTGATCCAGATACTCAAACAGTGGTCTCCTTAAAGTGTCATATTTATCAACCTCTACTCTGTAATGATCTGCTGGTGAAACCATCTTAAAATGTTCTGCACGAACCTTACGAGGATGTTGTCATAGAGACATACCTAGATATGAATAAATAGTTCTTGATAATAAATCATAAATATTTAATCCATTAACATTAATTAATTGTTTTATTTTATCCAATTTAGGATTCCGTATCCCAAGTTCTACCCATTCCATCATAGGCGCACAGAAGAATTATAGATTATATTATCCTAGGTTTCTATCCATCAATATGTATCAACTCATTTAGTAGATACTATAACAATATTGGTACAAGAATCAGATCAATAGGGGTCCTACATACCTGTGTCTCAACTGGTCACTCATGTTTACATAACATGCTAAACATACCTGACTCCCTCTCCATATCAAACGATTCAACATATCATATGCCTAACTTCAAACTCCATCTTATTGCTCAACAAATCCTATTACAAAACTCTTTCAGGACACCCTCCCCACAATGTGTACACCAACTAGACTAGAAATGGGAGAATATAAATAGTGACACCTGTGTCATGCCTCCTGTATGCCTTGAGTTGGTGACTAGAATTTTTGTTAATGTTAACACACCGATAAGATACATTACCCTCTAAGACAACACATGATAAAGGGATATATAATAATGATATAAAAAACACCAACTCATGAAAACTATAATAAAAAGGATATGGTATAAAAATAAAATTTCATTCAATAACTACTACAAATGAAGGGAAAAAATCATGTACCAAAAGGAAAGAAAGGAAAACACTGACCCTGAATCCCCAAGAGCTCTGAAAAAACCACTAGCAAGTTTTAACCAGCATGATTTCCAATGTAATCAAACTATCCTAAAAAAGAAATATATATATATGTATATGTATATTTATATATAGGGTGATTAAAACTGTATACCGAGTAAGATACCCCCTGATCCCTCTCATAAAAATGTAAGGAATTCATTTTAAATCATAATGAACAACATGAGAAACTTACTCATCACCTAATATGGTATTCTATGTTCACAACCTCGCTATGGTTACTCTCACTTTGTAATTCATGTAAAATAAAGTTATATAATAAATAATATCAGTGGTACCCCACCAAAACATCCCCAATGGTTTTATGATTTTTCCCAACATTGAACACCCTGACGATCACTCTCTAAAAAATATAGATCATTGACAACTGGGTGAAGCACCACAACCTGCAAATATTACAACAAACCAACATGTCCACATAACAAAATTTTACTATTATGTTTTTGGGAGTAACCAGAGACCGTACATCATGTATAATACATCATTTATTATTTCTCAAGCCATCACATCCCATACAATGAGTTTAGAACCTCATTCCATCAAAACCTATACATGTTATACCTATAGTAGTCACTAGGAAACTATATCCAGAAAATATGTTTGAGAAAAAAACAATTTATTACAACCCCAATACAAATATATGCGGAATACTTAATGTCGTGCTTTACAGAATTGGAAAATAACATGATAATAGAGCAGGGCCAATGGGGGAACATAGCCATCTATCCACCACTGAGATGTTGGGAAAAACCCCCATGGGGCATTGAATCCCAGTGGGTTTAGTTACCCCAACCAAAAGGGTGGAGTATCTAATACAAACATAAAAATTAAAGGATATAATATAGCTCAGAACAACAATATAGGAATACACTATTCTTAGAATCAACTACAGCTAAAGTCTATCAGTCTCTAGTCTACCTACACAAACACCAAATATCATATAAACAAAGAAAAATTTAAAGTGATAAATTATGTTACATTATTCCTTTTAATTAGAATAAAATTATTTTAATTAATTCATTTACCATTTATTAACGATTTATTTTTTCATCATTACATTTTATTACCATTTCATTAAAGTTTCAAGGCCTCATGAAATATTAACACTATGTTCAATGATTATCTGGATTATAATATCGTCATTAAAATAATGCAAGATCCAAACCCGTGGGTTAGACATTTAACCATTTATTTACATTATTACATTAATTATTTCTAGGTGTTATAAAAATAAATTTTTTTCTACCGAAATATATGAGTTTAAAATGTTGAGTATGTCAACAACATGTTTATTATTCACCTCATATAGTAGGTGAATAGACTCATCCAATAACTAGAATCCAACACTGTAAAGAATGTGTCATACCGACGTGTACTTTCCTCTCTAAAAAGAGAGTAACCAAAACCATATTCCACATGTAGTGTGGAATGGAAAGTAGTAAAAAAAACTACCTGGAAATTATCCTAACAACAAAAGAAAACAATAATCCAACAATAAGATCAGTTGGTAATCCTAGCGTTAAATTATTTTATCATCACTGGTGTCCTCCATGACACCCTCATGAATATCTCGATTCCTAACTATAATCAAGTCATCAATTTCTTCCCTAAAAACCATGTCTCACCACCGCTAATAACTAAACATCCCTCCAAGTTCTCAATCCTACGATCATATCCCATCTAGGACTCCCTAAAAACACACTAGAACATCCTTCATGGTACAAATAATATGGTGTACAAAATGTACACGAAAACTGAGATATTTTCTCTAAAACAAGGCATTAAACCTTGATACATAGTGAAATATCATGGATTCAAATCACAAGGAAATCGAACTTTACAAGAAAGCATAAAAATCATTCCCCTAAAAGAAACTATCTTTTATCACACAATAAGTTAATATTTCATGTTTAATTAACTGAGTTATTATTCCAAGCTTCCAAATATCTGAAACCAAAATAAAAACAAAATATAAATATATAAAAAATTAAAAAAAAATTAAAATGACTTAAATTATTTTATAAACAAGAATAAACAATATTAATATACACAAATAATTAAATTAAACTTTCATACATATATAAATGTGATTAAAATCAAATTACAACAAAAATTAGATTCATTAAACATGTATAAATAAAATTTTAGAACAATTATTAAAAATTATTTATAGATTTATGTTATTTAACAATTTACATAATGATTAACATGATAAACCAGGAATGGAATAGATATCTAACTGTCTAGATAATAATGATGTAAATACCAAGAACCCATATCACTATGCGATCAATACCGATTCATCAATACACTTGGAATAATTGTTAGTTCAGTTTCATTGTGATAAAAGGGGATAAATCAGACATACTCTATGACTTAACATAAGTAAATAAATAAGAAATTAATCCACGAACTCATAAGGCCATTACAATATTTTCTTGATAATGGACCACACAACATAACTCAAATCACCCCACCTAAAATAAATATATCCACCCAAGGTTTTTGTACCCTAAATGTACTGACAAACAACAAATAAGGCCAACTATTTAAAACATTAGAGATAATCCTCCATCAAATTACATGAATAATTAAAGGGAAAAAATATCAAAAGGGAATAAACCATTGAAAATGTAAAGAAAAACAAATCATAGATCAACCAAGGTTACTAGAGGTCGATGATGGAGGCTAGGAATCGATCCATGTTGAATGAGTCCCCAAAATAGTGAATAGGGGGTCACCAGGTCACCTAGAGTCAAATTAAATTCAATGCATCCATAGGGTTACATAACCCGAGAGACAACAACGGTTTTAAAACATACTACATCTGTGGATTACATGTTGTGAAATCCCCTTTCACGGCATATAATCCTCAAAATTTAGTTTTAACCAAAAAATGTGTCACCTCTCTATATTATTTTTTAAAACCAAAATATATTACATGTAGTGAATCCCGCACTCTTATTGCGTAACATTCATTCACAATGTGAAATATCCATATATTGCGTCATCTTGAAGTCATAGTCCTCTTGAATTTTTCTGATACTCCATTGAGAACCTTAGTCTTTAGATACATGAAATTGTTTTATCATTACGGTTTTATCCCTTAAAATTATCATTTTTTGGGATCAATATAGTATTATGGTGATGGTTACTTTTTTTTGATATATATGATTTTATTTAGAGTGGTTAATATTATTTGAAAATTAAAGATTGAATTACCCATTGGAATAATTTTAATTTTTTTGTGTTTTATGTCATGGCAAGTCATGTTATTTGTAGAAAATATTAGTATATTTTGGGCGATATATTTTTAGAGAATATACATTTTTGGAATGAGAAATTATAAATTAATAGTATTATATGGATATATGTTTTTTTATTGAATATTTGAAGAGTGATTTATTAACCATATAAAATTCTTTATATTCCAATTTTATCGATAATATTTGGGAGTGGTCAAAGAAATGATTAATTATTTAATTATTTTTGCACATATAGAGTGGAATTCATTTATGTATTTATAATGAATTAATCCCAATTTTATTTTATGTTTTACTCCTATTTTATTAGGGACTATAAAATATTATTTAATTAATTTTGGGTTTTATTATATTTCCAATGACATGTTGAATAACATGTAATACCATATGTGGCTATAGAATGGATTTAATATTTATTTTAGATCTTATGTTAAGAAAAACTAAATTTGTAAATTAATATGATGTGATGTTATTGTGGGTAATTTCATGAAAAATAACTAATCAATGATACTATGATTATTTAATGATATGAAATCAAGAAAGTATTTTTTTAATATTAATCATTATTATTTTAAAAAAAATACTGACACCAAGAATGAAAAATATAACTTAATCATGTCATGTATGTGAAATATTGTTTATTCAACAATATATAATTGTGTAAAATGATTCAAATATGTTAATCATATATTGATAAATATTAGGTTTTAGGAAAATCTATATAATAAATAAAATTTTCCCTACAATTAACAATGAAATTAGTGAACATGATATAATTAAAAATAAATCTTTTAAAAATTACATGATATGCTCTATTTTATATGTTAAAAATATACATTTTGAGTATAAAATTTAATTAAAATAGGGGATATAAAATATATAAATTTTATTAATTACTTGATAAAATAAATATATTCCTAAATTGTTTCCATCACACTTAATAAAATACAACAATTATAAGTGAAAAAATTGAAATATAAGTATATTACAACACCTAGTTATTAAAAAACATTGTAGTAAGTTCAAAATTTATATAATAAAAGGGTAAATACTCATAACATTTTAATGATTAAAGGGTATTCAATCCATAAAAAATCGGGAGAATGAGTTGTATTTTATTATATTAATTAGTCACCAATAAATATTTACCATGAAAATAAATAATACTAAAATTCATTTTATAATATCATATCATTCTTTTAATTTCACATTATTATGTAATAATATTCAGAAAATCAATATTTTAAATGAATATTTCTAATAAAAAATACGCAATTCATTTATTTTTATTGTCTACATAAAAAATATAGGTTTATAAATTTTAGAATTTTTATTTAAAAATAATAGTCTAATTTTTTTAATTTATATTGTTATTTTATTGGGATATTTATAAAAAATATTACAAATAGTGAAAAATAATGATTTTAAAAATACTCACACATTTATGCCAGTATATTTTAAATTTTATAGAATGGAAGAAGGTATCGAAAATGGACTATAAAAAATATATTGAAAACTTTTTCAAGTTAAAATATTTATCAATTATAAATTTAAAAATTTATTTACTTTGGAAAATACAAATATGTAACACAAAAATAATAATTACAGTTCATTCCAAATTTGACGTTGTCTACTATTAATCCATTTTGCATAGTCACAAAATGAATTTTAACTACGAGATTTAAAACGTATAATCATATCCCAATACAATGAGTTGATTTTATATAGTTAGCATAATTAGAATGGAAAACTGGATATTGTGTGGGGAGTGAGAAATTAATTATACATGTAAGAATAGTTAGTGGGAGTAAAAACATGAATCCAACCATTCCATATAATTCAAGATTCAAAACATTTTATGATAAAAACATCATATACATGGGGTAAAAAACCTCATATCATGGCTTTATATTCTAGGAATAACATTCCATAAAGAATGAATAATTTTCTATAGAAACATTTTAATCCAATATATCAACATAGATGATAAGATAGAAATAATTTATTCAAATGAATAATAATAATCAATAAAAATATAAATGGTAAATATTCAACCATAGAAAATGGTTACAAATTAAGAAAGAGAACATATATTTATAGACAAATTAGTTATTTTGAGATATTAAATATTTCTATGATACATTGTTAGAAATGGATATCATAGTGTAATTTATCTCTTGAGGTTTTCTAGAGAATTACTAATTTTAATTTCCCCATGTAAAATTTTGTAACAATATATAATCATATGTTATAATATTTTTCCACCACATATCTTCCATAAATTAGTCATGACCATGATATAAAATTGGAATAATGCCAAGTTGTTTTCTTGAAATATCAAATAATAATGTAATAAATATTTTAATTTCGGATATAAAGATATGAATGTTAATATATGAATTTGAATCCCATTTTAATAATGTATAGAAATTTAAACTACTCATTATAGTGTAAAAAACACATAGATAATAATTTTTCAATATTTTTACAAATAATTCAAATAAATTCAAACTACAATAATCAAAATTTATATTCGAACGCATTTCTATATTAAAAACAAAAAAATATATCATATTAAAAATATTACATTAATAGGATTATTCTTTTATTAATAACTTCTTTATATATAAACACAAATTTAAAATCATTAAAATATACTTAACCATCGTAGAAAAATAAATTATTAATATTATTATTCAGATGCATAATGTTCATATGTGAAATAAGGAATATATTTTATCTTTATATGAATATGTTTTATCAAATTAAACAAAACATAAAAATGATTTTTTAAATCTAATATGAATTATTTCATTGATTAAATCTATGATAAAATCATAAAATTTGTAAAAATGTCAAATACAATGAAATTCATGAAACATATAGAACTAAAGAAAATCAAAATTCTACACCTATCTAGGGGTATACCAAAACATTCGTAATGGTAAAATGAAATTTGAAAACAATATTTCCATGTAACCTCAATGACCCACATGCGACAAAAGTTAAACAGTTGTTTCAATAATGATTTGTAAGGAAATACATAACATTTTTTATGTGTAAAATAAAAAATTATTAATATTATTATTAGTGGGATTCAACGAAAATATGCAAACTAATGATAGAAATATAGGTATATAGGTTTTGTATATGTAAAATTTGTTTATAAAGGGTTGAATAATATGAAAAAGTAATGTTGTGTATGTCTAATAATAATTTTATATAGATCACGTAAGTGAATGGAATGATATTCATTAAGGTTAAAAATTAAATTTTAACACAATGTGATTTATCAATTGTCATATAGTTGTAAACTAAAATTCCTGAGGCCATGTAAGGATAATCTTAATCATTATAATTGGTATGATAAACTTCCTAAGGTTAATAAAAATTTGAATATTTTTTGAATGAATATTATTAAAGAAACATAATATTAATGGGAATTTGAAATATGATATAGTTGGGTAACAAATAATCTTGTAAATGTATATTTCTTTCGATACATGATTAATGTAATAAAATATTATTTAATAATATTTCCAAAATCATATTTTAGAATATTTATTATGAATATTGACAATAATTTAGGTATAACTAAAAACAATTACACTGAAAAAAAAAATTTACTATAAAAAATAAATAACATTTTGATATATAAAACAATAAATAATTAGTGTTCATCTAGGAACGGCTCAAAAAATATTTTATTTTTTAATAATTATATTAATGTATATAAATTCCAAAATTTATGAAATATTTTGGAAAATATTATATACTTTGTAGCGTCTGAAATATATATACTATCCACCAAAATAAATTATAAATATTAATAGAATTTATCGGCCTCATAAATTAAGCATTCAAAAAAATTAGCTTAAAAATATATTGATAACTAAAAATATAATATCCATTAAAACATGATTAATAATAAATGATTATTATTTATAAAAATATTTACCACAATTCATTAAACTTAAAATATATGGCCTATAACACCGGATTAATGGCCATAATTTAATAAATTTTATTGAATATTGAAATTTGAATAAATTTATAATTATCCTCTTTAAAAAATGGAGGAAAAAGTTTGTATTTTACCAGTTCCCCCATATATAGTTATTATTTTTAGAAAATGATCTCCCATTTAATTTTTTTGAATCAAAAATATACCAACCTGTATAAAATTTTTACTTTTTTGAAATATTTAAACACATCCCTTATTGAATAGAACAAATTTAACAAAATTTGGAATTTAATTTTGGATAAACGACCACTTGATTAAACATTGATTTACATTCTAAAATGTCCTATTAAAATAAAAGAATAACACCTTTTTCACCCCATCCTATTTTTTTTGGCCAAATTAGGTTAGAGTAGAGAATCTTCATTACCTAGACATATATTTAACAAATTATTTTATTGAAAATGTGATTTTTAATTTTTTGAAATATAAAATCATTTTATAAAAAGTGATTGTGGAATCCCAAACGAATAATCATTAGTATAATGTCCTTCAAATAATAATTTGAAAAAAAAACAAATTGTGATAGCTTCCTGTTAAATATATTAGCAATTGAAGAATTATAAATCTAAGTAATATGATTTGTATTATAAAAAATATTCTCATTTGTGTTTTTATTTATCGTAACTATTATCTTATAATATTTTAAAAATATTTTAAAAATTTGTAGAATTTTTTTTGTTCAAATTTGTATTTTCAATTTTATATTTAAATTCACCATCTAAAAAAATAATGATCATTATAAAATTATATTTTTGTAGATAAAGATTTATTTCTAAAAAATATTTATTCTATTTCCAGGATTGAAATATATTTCTCCAAAATATTCATTTTCTCATTTTATTTATCTAAATCAAATTTATATTTTTTGAAAATTTCAGTTTTCCAAGAAGTTTATGATTTTTTAATAAATTATTTATCTTTGTTGTAATTTTATACACCCTGAACCATCTAATTATTTTCATATTTAAAAATAATATAAAACATATTCACTTTTAAATTATCCATGTAATGTATCTCATTTTCATTGTACAAGTCAACCTATCCATATTCATTTTTCAACATATCAAGCACAATATGAATCATTAAATTCCACATTTTTTTAATTTATCAAGACACTGGTTATCAATCTCTTATTCACATATATATTCATAAAATAAATAATAATTATATGTGAATACTCATATATCATGATAATCATGTTTCAATTATTTTTTTGTATTTCCTATATCTCCCTTATTAATAAAAATTGCACAACACATATTGATATATCACTACATTTTACCTTCATAGATTGATACGTATAGTATATAGATAATATGAGTCATTTATTTTTCACCATTATAGTTCTTTTTTATTGATTTTTATTTTTAATTTATTTATATTGTCACCACCCGACCCTACATGGGCTCGAGCCGCAACTACCCAAGGCCCACCTCCATCGGCCAGGGGCTGGCAACCAGCGCCGAAGGAACAACAACTCGGGGAGGCCTTTGCCTAAGTACCTGTACACACACACGCAGCACACTCAATGCAATAGTGCAGAGTAAAAGAATAACCGCTATATAAAAACCACAGAGTGCATCGACCTCTACAAGTACATAGTACAAACTGAAAAGAAAATGGGCAAAACACGTACCCAACCAAAAAGTGCCACAACCCGGCTACAGGTAAACAAAAAGGAAACAGCTGACGGGTCTCCCACCTGGATCCCGGCCATGACCACAACACGCGGTCCAAGCTCCCGAACTCTTATGCTCCACTGAAGTCACACTCCACCTGTTCGTCGTCTGTAAGGGCACACCAAGTGTGGTCAAAGCCCAAGAAGGGGTGAGTATAAAAATACTCAGTAGGATACCCTGAAGGCTTGAGGGAGAAACAAAAGAGGTACCGAAGGGTGACCAGTAGAGCGAACAAGGAATAGATAGGAGTACAACCAAGGGTGCAGTAAAGAGTAACAGCTCAACCCATCAAGAGAGAGATACAATACTCGTCCTAACACAAGGAGCTAGGAACGGTGAGAAGATTCACTTCTCATTGAGCTTCCGTAGCCCATAGTAGGAGAGTAGACTCATCCAACCACGAGAAGATGGACGCGGAAAGCACGTGGCATACCCCGCGCGTCTTCGCCTCTCCTGAAGGATAGTAGCCAAAACCCAAGGTGTGGGTACTCGAAACATGGTATATACGAATCCATATGCTTAGTCGAGAATCCCGAACAACGTTGTAAGGAGATCTCCATCCCGTAGCTCAGCCCAAGAAAAGAGTAGCCAACAGTCCCAGAAGTAACCCCATCATTGATGCCCTGCATCCCGCACATCTGTCCTGAACCGCAAGCTTAGGGGCTCAGTCATCGCACCTTGATACTATCCTCTTTGGGAGGCACAGACTCGCCCGCACGGTTATAGATTGCGTCACAAGAAAGCATCTCAGTGGGGAAAGCACCCCTCGTACTTGAGAGTTCTAGGAAAGTCAAACCACACCTCATCACTTCCCTGTAGTCGAGAGGTCCCCTCAAAGTGAAGTCGTTCCATCACCGACCCGTACAACCAAGGGTCCCGCTCCGGTAATCACGGAGGTAAGCCACAGACTAGCCTAGTCAGGAGGACTGAGTCTGGAATGCTAATAGGTGTCCCACTGCCCAGCCCCGCTGGAGGGTAATTAATAACCAAATATCAGGTGACCCACTACCCAGCCCTATTGGAGGGTAAACCCGAATACATCAACCGGCGACCCACTGCCCAGCCCTGCTGGAGGGTAAACTATAATAAGATACTAGGTGACCCACTGCCCATCCCTGCTGGAGGGTAAACCATAACACATCATCTGGCGACCCACTGCCCATCCCTACTGGATGGTAAACCTGGAATAAGTCGATAGGCAACCCACTGCCCAGCCTTACTGGAGGGTAGACCTGGAACTAGACGACGGGTGACCCACTGCCCAGTCTCTTCTGGAGGGTAGACCCTAATAGCGTCGGGTGACCCACTGCCTAGTCTCTCCTAGAGGGTAAACCCTAGAAGTCAATGAGCTACCCACTTCCCATCCCTGCTGGAGGGTAAGCCTGAGGAAGTCGGTGAGTAACCCACTGCTCAGCCCCGCTGGAGGGTAAAACTCAGAACCGCTCTGCCATATCTATAGGAGGGTGCAACACTGGCCGACCGAACACGGAATGGGTGTCGCGCAACCACCCAACTCCAGAACAGCTCTCCCAAAAGAGGTGCAGCATCTGCCCCAGCACTGGGTTTCACTAGCACCGCTATCATCCAATCCATCGAGAATGAAACCAGGGGGAGACCACACAACCCTGCTGGTTAACAAACGAGCACAGAGCCAGGGGAAGATATCCACCATACTGGTCAAACAAACACACGGAGGGACCCTCTATGCCGTGAGAGGTTCAAGTACGCGAAGCAGAACATAGCACGCACTTGGGGCCCACACGACATGTGGCCCCACGTCAACCCCAACCAAGCGCATGAACAGTCACCAGTACGAACCAAACGTACCCCCATGCGCCCTCATATACTCCCTGAGTATACCTCATTCTAGACCAAGGGTTATCATTCCCCCGACACCCAGCGTCAACGCGAAGGCATGACATAACAACTCCACCTCAAAGGTCCAGGCACGGCCAACCATATCTTGTGAATCATTTAAATCACTCTCCCAAGAGTGCGTGTTCACACGCCAAGGGTCTGCTATAAACAAGGTAGGACGAACCACCACTTGAGTACCTTCTATGCTTCCACATTTAATAATATCACGTATAAGGCTCCGCTCAACCAAACTGATCGCACCGTTGTAATCCTCGCGGAAAAACACACGAAATCGACTACTTACTCGCGTACAACGGATATCTGACGAAAAAGGTCACTAACACCGCCTCACGCCCGAACGGTGTCCCGTGATCCCGAGCCTCGGGCCCGAAAAAAGTCAAGTGCATCGTACCATTGAGATCCCCTCGGGAAAACATGTCAGAAGCATTACTCACATGAGTGCAATGGAAATACAGAGATATGATGCATCCCGGTGCACCGCACATGAGCGGTGCCACATGGGACCCATATCCCAGTCCCGAAACTCAACGAACGGATCACACCGTTGCGATCCACTCGAAAAAGTACACGAAATGGACTACTCACTTGTCCAAAACGGTCTTCCGGTGATAAGGCCGGAAATCACCTTCAACACCCGAAATGGCCCTCGAGGGGCCCGCACCATCGTGCGGAATTATAGTGGGCAGGCTACGCCAACACGATGCCCTCGAAAAATACCCAACATCAACTGCTCGCACGCCCCGAACGAACATCCGATGAAAAAGCCACTAAAAGGTGCACGCAGCTCAAAAGACGGGCCGTGGGGCCCACATCTCAAATCCAGTACCAATGCCCAAAACTGCCCTGGAAACTTTCTCCGCTGCGCCAGGGTCCCAATGCCCCTGACGACGCTTAAAACGGACGTCGGACGCGTCTGCGCCGTCCAAAACAAAATTACCGGAAAAGCTCTCATTCACTTAAAGGCGCGTCGCACCACCGAGGCCCCTCGTTTCGAGAATTAAAAATTTCCAAAACCATCTCAAAACGTTCCCCACGACGCAATGTCTGCGCTTCCACTAACGGCGCGCAAAACGGACGCCCGTAACGAATGTTACGGGCGTCAGAAATTCAAAGAAGAGGGGGGACTTCCTAGGCCCGGCTCGGCCCGGCCCGGTCCGGCCGGCCCGCCCTCGGCCGGCCCGCGGCCCGGCCGCATGCCCGGTTCAATCCGCTGCGTCCATCAGGCCGCGGCCAGCTCCCTCGACTGTCCGTTAAGGCCGGTCTACTTTCCCCAGCAGCGACCCGCGACATGCAGGTCGCGGTCGCGCCGCACGCGGGGTCGTGCACCCCGCGTCCTCCTCTGCCCTACGCCGGAGCCGCCCGGCTGCCTCCTCCTGCCGTCACCCTAAAGCCGGCCGCCATCCACTGCCAGTGCCAGAAAGTGCCGCCGCCAGCTAAAGCCCCTACCGCCATCCCGGAACTACCGTCTGCCACCTCGGACCGAAGCCGCACCGCCATGGGAACCTGCCGGACCGCCGAAAATCGCCGGGAAAACCCAAAATTCCCGCAACCTTCGACGATAAACCCCGAACCCATCCGACCTCGGATTATAATTCAGAAATATGAGTTGGAACGATAAAAAAGTATAATACGCATATATTGAGTTTATTTGAAGGTTTAACATAAAAACGACACATAAAATCGAACTAAAAGGAGGGTTCGGAAATGAAAATGCAACGAAACCTACTACCTCACTGGGCTTTTCCTAGAGCATTGCGTCGATCCGTCGGCACCAGCTCGCCTCGCCAGAGCTCGCCTTGCCGGAGGTGGAGGGGGAGGAGGCCATGAGGAGGAAGAAGAAGAAGAAGAAGAAGGGGGGTGGGGGTGTTTAAGTACAAAACACTTAAACGCCCGCCCAACAGCCCCGAACCCGAACTCCCGACAGGGTCAGGATTTAGCCTCCCCTAGGCTAAGAACAATGCTCTGAGCGCAACAGCGGTCTCAGAATTTTATTCCGAGACCCCGTTAAAAAGTTATTAAACTTAGCGCCTGAGGCCGCCAAATAACGAAAACGCCCCTGGGGCCATTTATCACAAACGGCCCGCACCCGTGAATCTTATACCCCTCCTAGGGTAAACGGCACGCTCCGAACTCAACGATGCTCTCGGTTTTCCAATCTGAGCTACCGTTTATGTAATACTAGCGTTTCTCCATTAAACGAATTAATTAATTAATTAATTAATCCGTTTAACGCTCCAGAAGCGGGCGAGGGGTCCAAACGTCCCGCACCGACAAGTTTTATGTCGTTCCTAGGGTAAACACCCCATTCTAGACCCATCTGTACACTCGGATATCTGATGCGGAACTCCGTTTAGGAGTTATCCCATTTACTAGATTTTTAATAATAAATAAAGTGATATATATTAAAAATTCTATTTGAAATTTAGTTTAGAAATTCCATCTTATTTGATATTACATTATAATCACATAAAAAAACCTATATATTATTATGACAATATATTCGTAGAAAACCTCCATAAATTGAAAATATGACTATCCAAAATTTAATTCTGGCATCATTCAATATTATTCATGTGATAATGTCAAAAATTAATAAATATAAATTAATAAAAATAATTCATTATTGAATGACACCATTAGACGTAATATTGAATTTAGAATTAGTAAAATCAATGAAATCAACCTAAAATAATAAATTTTAAAAATTTGAGTTTGAGCCATAAATTTCATAAGTGAGAATAAGAAAATTTATGGTCATCATAGAAATATTTTTAAAATATTTTATAAAAACCTTACTTGTATTATTTAAAATTAGTAATATTTATAGAATTATTATCACAATTTAAAAAATTAAAAACATTCATCAAATTAAAAAACATTGAAAATAATCCAAGAGATAAAATTAGTGAAAATTAAAATTATATAACTATTTGAGCTTATGCTTAATTACATTCATAATGGTAAAATTAAATTTTCAAACAATACATAAATATAATAATAAAAGATCAGATATGTAATAAGGGTATATATAAAATCAACTAAACTATAAAATATATATTATAAATATTCATATGTCTATGCTTTGAATAATATTGGTTTTGTAATATAAAATGAATATAAGAAGGATTACATAGTTTTAGAATATAATACTTCTAATGTGAATGAATATTTTAATATGGCTCAAGTAATGGTAAATAAATAGTTACAGAGAGGTAACTAACAATATTTATGTTATACGTAATGGTTATTGAAATTTCATAATGTTAACCATTAAATTCAGCAGGATGTTTATGGTTATTATAAACTTCTATAAGGAAAATAATCAGTTAAAATTGGATATATAATAGAAATATTGATGTAACATAATGGTATAATTGAAGATAACACATGATACCTAATTTTTATGCATAACTCGTGGAATGGTAAATACATATTTCTAATATATTTGAATGGGTTGAAAACATTAAAATTTTAATTGTCATTAAAAAAATTAAAA
Organism: Viscum album; assembly: GCA_963277665.1. Lineage (NCBI taxonomy): Eukaryota > Viridiplantae > Streptophyta > Magnoliopsida > Santalales > Viscaceae > Viscum > Viscum album. The sequence continues at coordinate 492,640,114 of OY728151.1, read as the reverse complement.
TATAATTCCAACCTTTAGTTGTAATAATCTATCAATAAAAAAAACACTTAACTCAACCAAATTAATATTATAAAAAAAGATAATTATTATTTGTACAAAAAAATATAAATAAATTAATGTTGAACAACAGGATACAACTTGATTATCATGATATATGAATGAATATATTGTTTATGAATTTCTTATTTACTAAAATATATTAATATCAGATGTAAAAAACCATAAGAAAATTATATTTAACTTAGAAACCTATCTACGTAATTTTGAAACCAAACTACTAGTTTATTATAATAAAACAATTATTTTTTATCATTTTTTATTTTAAGTATATTCAATGATAAATTAATGTTAGAATTCATTTTAATTTCATTATAACACAAATTCATTTTTCATAAAATTAAAAATCAATGAGGATATTTTTTTTAATTAAATTTTTTAATAATTAATTTTTTTTATATAATATGATAAATTTTAAATTAATATATACAATGAATTATATGTGTTTATATTAAAATTAAATTTAACATACATTTAAAATTTAAAATTTTTAATTTTGTTCACATTTAAAATAATAATATTTATCTTTGGTAATTATTTAAATTATTATAATGATAATGAATATTTATGATGATAAGCAATTTCACAACATTATTTATTAAAAGGATTGATGATGGTTATATATTAAATAGATATTTGTTTATACAAAAATAAAACACCTCAAATTTTATTTTTTTGGTGTATATTTACCATCCCTCTAATTTTATTCCGAATGACCTTATTTGGAGACCATTCCATGAAGTGTTTTGGCGTACTCTCTTTTTGGGATGGAGTAAAATAAATACCTCTAGATCTTCCAGAGGGAATTCGGTTCATTCGTGTTATGGAATTTTTTAGGAACAATTTTGTTGATGTTCTGGGTTTCACCTTCATCTCATGTGTTATTCCCTCTTCTTTTGAGGTTGAGGGGCATGGAGTCATTTCTGCTTTTGATCATTTTTAGAAGACGGTTCTGAAGAAGATATGGTTGGAGTGTGATTCCACCAAGGTTGATCCAGAAGTCAGAACCTCTTAAACTCATATCATTTGTAGTCTAAAGAATAGATGGATTAACTATGGCATCCAACCTTTTTATTATATAACTTTTCATTACATTTTACATTCAGCAGATCATTAATGAATAGTGTCTTGGAAATTAGTAATATAATACATGAAAAAAATACAAAACAATATTCTAATTCACTTTTAAGGATTCATCATTGGTTCATTCTATGTACAATTACTACATCTCATAACTTGGAGACATACATCAATGGAAAGGGTGAGAAGAAGGCTTAGTAATATAAACAAGTGAAACAGTTGACATGTGATCTAGAGAAATATTAATAAGAACATGATATAAATCATAAAGGAATGACAAATTGATGAATTGAAATATCATAATAAAAATAACCATAATCATAAATTGAAAATGTGGCTAAAACATATCTTTTAGACATTCATGAACATATCACAAAGGATTATTCATGAGGTGTCATAAAAATCACAATGTTTATTCACCATGTTATTGTGAAACATGTCATCTCTAGAGATTAAATTTAGTACCCAATTAATTGGAGTGATATCAAGGTGAATCCTTAATATTATTTTATTATAATCTGATCCACATATATCATAATCAATATTTTCATAAATAACCCATTGAAAATAAAAGAAATGGGGTTTATTTCAAAATAATGATGTTTTAAATGTTCTTAAAAACATGATCATTAAGTCATTTAAAAACCAATGGAAAGGGAGTGAGGGATATATGTATGTCAATTAAATAATCAAATAGATCAATTTTATATATTGATTAATACCCCTATATATGAAAATAGAATTTTCAATTCACAGAAATAATACATGAGAATTTCTTGAGAAAAAACAGAGATATATGAAAATTCTACAACATTAGAAATATATAACATGGTTTTATAAATAATTTAAAAGAGATTGGACAAGATTAAACCACTAATAAATAACTCATAATACAGTATGGATTTATAATAAAAAGAAATAATATCATGGTATGGTGATTTAAATGAAATAAAAAATGTAAATGTCACTCGAAGGAAAAGAGAAGATGCAATTTCATTTACAAAAATATTTGCAGCCTAACGGCGTCACATAAAAAATTTAGTAAATAAATTGATGAGAATGGAAAGGGCCTCTCAAAATTTTGAAATTAAATGGAAAGTAGTAGATATATAGAATAAGAAGCTCCCTTATAAAAAAAATGGAACTATAAGACATAACATAAAAGAAGCCATGACTTAAAAGAGGAGGGTGAAAGGTTCTCTTTCCTTGAAGATTAACGTTGAAAGCATGATGTTCGAGTCCATGGGAGGCTTGAGGGATCCTTGGGAGGACACCATGGGAGGTAAGGAGACTAGAAAATCATTAAGGAGGATTTTGGAATGAAATTAATGTGGGAAATGGCTTGGTATTTATAGGAAAAGTGAGGGAATAAATTATTAATTTCCAAGGGACACCTCATCAAAGGTATTTGCAAAACCATTTCCTTGACCATGGAATTTTCCTATAGTATTGGCCACATGGGACACCTCATAGAATATATCACTATTAATAATTCCACCAAAAATCATCCATCATTATTACATCATTAATGATTTCATTAAACACTCGATACTCAAAACTGTATTTTTACTATTCACTAAAAATTCAGCTCTTTCAATAAAATCATGATACTTAACTCTATCCTAATATAGATGCTATGAATCCAAAAACTGACTCTATTTTATGAAAATAATTTTTTAAATAATTTTAATTTAATTTTTTTAAAAATAATTTTTTATTATAAAAAATGTAAATTATAATTCATTTTTTCACACCATAAGGAAGTAATCAAGGTCCCATAAAATTATCGTATAACAATAAGACAATAAAGTAACAATTTATGATTAAATATTTGAAATTAAATTTCCTTTTTATGTTATTAAATTAATTATAAAATTTTAAATAAAATATTTATGACATTCAAAAATACCAAACCTTATACAATGATAGTTTTTTTCACTTTTAAGATGTTTAAATTTTATTTATACATTCATGGGTGATGTTTCTATGTTTTTTGCCAATTTACTATTCATTACTATTCATATGGGTATGTCACTGTTCATACATTACTTTTCACTAATAATCATGTTGTTCTTATTAGACTATAAATTTTATCACTATACAAAATGGTAGAAGACCATTTTTTGAAAATGAATTCAAAATATTGATATATTTAAAGAATACAATTTTTTTTAAAATACCCTTTTTTTCTAAATTAATTAATAATACACATCCTATATTTATCCAGATATTTTAAATTCACAAGAATATCTATTAGAAGAAATAACAATTTTATGTATATAAAAGTATAAGACAATGCGGCTAATATCTCGTTACATAGCCCCTTATAACACTAGCATGTAACGTAAGTTTAAGGTGTGCTATGGTAATAGAATCTCAGTGGGGGGGGGGGCTTGGACAGAATTGCCTAAGCGGTGATTTTTATCATCTTGAACTTCTCCCTTAGGTGATTCTTTTCAGGATTCATATGCTGATTTTTATATTGGGTTTGGTCCAGCGCAATGTTTAGCGATGCTTCCTCCTTCCCATGCTCCGACAGATGGGCTTCATATGGCCCGAGTCTACAGGATGAGGCCATTCAATCTTTTTTTGTATTAATTATCCTAGATAACTATATTTAATAAAAAAATGAGGTTAATATTATAGTTTCCAATGGTCATATTGACCAATGGTCATATAAAAGTCAAAACAAAATAGTCACTTTTCAATAATACCCACTTCATTAATTAAAGGATATACTTTTGTTGAGTAAAAAATAAAATAACACACAAATTTCAGAAACAAATATAATTAAAATGATAAGGTATTTAAATTCATCCCCCCTTATGAATCATTTTCCCCAAAATTTTATCTCGTACCCTCTGATATGAAAAGGTGTGGGTACTTCTCTCTCATAGAATCTTACGGTTCCCACGTGGCTTCTTCTCATTTGTGGTTCCTTCAAAACACCTTAACAAAGTGGGTAGACATGTTACGTAGAACCTTGTCTCTACGATCCAAAATTTCCATTGGATTCTCCTCATAAGAGAGGTAATGTTTCAGTTGTACCACCTCTATATTTAGTACATGTGAAGGGTCATGAATGTACATCCTCAAGGGGGATACGTGGAAGAAAGCATCAACATGTGCTAGATTGGGAGGAAGTGCATGTTGATAGGCCACTGCTCCCACATGATCAATGATTTCATAGGGGCCGGTGTACCCAGGTTTGAGCTTCACTTTTTTCCCAAACATCATGACTCTCATACAAGGTTAAATCCGAAGAAATACTTTTCCACTAACCTCAAACTCAATGTCCCTTAGATGGTTGTCGGAAGAGCTCATTTGCCGACACTGAGTATCCTTAATGTGTTTCTGGATGTCATGGACCATTTCTATCATCTATTTCACAAGATCCAGTCCAAGAAGATTTATCTCAATGGCTTCATCCCAATAAGTAGGAGTTCTACATCGCTTCCCATATAGAGCATAATAGGGTTCCATTTGAATGCTCGAGTAGAATTTGTTGTTGTTAGAGAACTCAACTAATGGGAGACAAAGATCCCATCCACCTTTAAATACCATTGAGCATGTTCTTAGCATGTCATCATCTAAATGAATATTCCATTACAATTGGACATCAGTTAGGGGGTGATAGGCCATACTGAAATTCAATTCAATGCTCAGAGCTTGTTGAAGACTTCTCCAAAAAATTTATTTGAAACATGTATCACGATTTGATATAATAGAAACAAGAACTACATGCAGCCTTACCACTTCCATCACATAGATCCTAAAAAGATAATCAAGAGATAAATCATCCCAAATGGAGGAAAAATGGGCATTCTTGGTGAGAAGGTCCACAATTACCCATATCACATTGTTTCTTTTTGATGTTCTCGAGAGACCAGTGACAAAGTCCATATTGATATTGTCCCACTTCCATGCTGGTATGGGGAGTTGTTTAAAAACCCTTTTAAGAAGTTGTCACACCACCATCACTTAGTGACATACCAGGCACCTTTATGTGTAGTCAGCAATCTACCTTTTCATATTATCCAACAAAAATGATCCCAAAGGCCACTATACATTTTTGTGATACCAGGATGTATATAAAATGTAGAGCTATGAGCTTTATCCATCATCATGTTCCTTATTTCTATAGTAGATGGAAAAAATAGCCTTGTACAAAATTTTAGTACACCTTCTGGATCAATATTGAACTCTAGAAACCTCCCATCTTTCACACCCTCAAACATCTTACGTAACAAAGGATATTATTTTTGAGCTTCTTTGATCTTCTCTAGTAATCACGGTAGAGAAATCATTTGGGTTATGGTTGATGATGTCCCTTCGTTTGTAATTCCCATGCCCAGTTTTACAAGGTCATTGATCAAAGGATCCCTTTGAATCATCATAATGGACAGAACAACTAGGTCATTCCTACTAAATGCATCAGCGACATTGTTCTCTTTAGAGATGATAATAAATTGAACAATCATAGTATTTAAAAATTTCCAACCATCTAGTTAGTCTCATGTTCAATACTATTTGTGTGAAAATATATTTCAGACATTGATGGTCTTTGTATATATCACATTTCTCCTCCTAAAGATAGTGCATCCATATATTCATAGTAAAAACAACCGCAGCCCACTCCAGGTCATGCGTAGGATAGTTCTTCTCATGAGTCTCCAACTGTCGAGATGAATAAGCAATGAACTTGTCATTTTTCATGAGGATTCACCCAAGACATTTTAATGATGCATCACTAAAAATAACAAATCCTTCTCTATTTGAGGGCAGAGTTAACACGGGTGAAGTAACCAATATCTTCTTCATCTCTTGGAGTCATTCCTCACACAACTTTGTCTAGATGAACTTGAACCCTTTTTGAGTTAACATGGTTAATGGATTAAAAAGTCAGGAAAAGTGGTTCACAAACCATATATAATTTCCCTCTAATCCAAGAAAACTACGAATCTCAGTTATTATTGTAGGCTGAGGCCAATCCTCTAAAACATTTGACATTGTATGGTAAACAATGATTCCTTTATTGGAAACAATGTCCCCTAAAAAAGAAACATGTTGTAACCAAAATTAAAATTTATCGAACTTTCCAAAAAGCTTCTCCATCCATAATATTTATAAAATAACCCTTATATGATTCTCATACTCCTCAAGACATTTAGAATATATTAGAATTTCATCAATAGAAACTACCACAAAGTTATCAAGGTAGTCTTTAATGACACTATTCATAAAATCCATAAAAATGGAAGGTGCATTAGTTAGTCTAAAAGGCATAATAACAAACACATAATGGTCATATTTGGATCAGAAGGAAGGTTTATAAATATTTTCTTTCATCACCCTCAATAGATGATAACGGGATCGAAGATCACTCTTTGAGAAGAATCAAGCCCCATGAAGTTGGTCAAATGAGTCATCAATTCTTGGATGATGGTATTTTTTCTTTACTGTGATCTTGTTTAGTTCTCTATAAACAATGCATAGTTGCATCGATCCATCCTTATTCATTACAAAGAGAAGAGGTGCTCCCCAAGGAGACACACTCGGTGGGATTAACCCCTTCTCCAAAAGTTCAAAGAGTTTTTTCTTTAATTCCTTCATCTTCACATTTTCCACTTTATACGGGGTCCTTAATATTGGATCGGATCCTGGTACGAGTTCAATAGATAACCCTACCTCTCATTTTGGGGGAGGTCCAGGAAGCTCCTTAGGAAATACCTCAATGTATTCCTAGATGATGGGGGCATTTTCTATCCTCATACTCTCATTTTCTCCTTCTTATTCTCCAATCAATTCAATAAAGATGGATATAGGATGCTCTTCTAGAAAAAGATCACTTTGAGATCTCTCTCCTTGGAAGATAACTGTAGGTTCTCCATTCATGACTATTGTGATTTCCTTTCTTTTGCATTTGATCTTATCATTATAATTTTAGTGCAAGTCCATACCTAGTATAATATTAGAATTCTAGCATGGGAATGACTACTAGATTTGCGATAAAATATTTCTCACTAAATTAAATACTAGAGTTTTTAAGAACTCATGATGCTTGGATAATCCCACTAGAAGTCTTGACTGATAACTCTACTCATAGAAAATCAAGATTTGATTCTAAATTGCTTGAAAACATAGAGAAAATAAAGGGATGTGTAGAACCAAAACCAAACAATGTACTTGATAGAATTGAGAGAGAAACAAGAGTACCTGCTACCACATCATTATGAGCTTCAACATTAGCTGTCGTGATAGAAAAAGCATAACCTTGCTTCCTTGTCCATTGTTGAGGTTGTTGGTGGTTCCCCTCAACTGCCCTTAGATTTGGAAACTGATTGGAAAAGTGGCCAAGTTGTCAACACTTAATGCACAAGACATTAGGTACATAATGCACCATCTTCCCCTTGTCGTTAATTCTTGGATGTTGAGGTTTCAACACAGTATGAAAATTCCTCGCAATATGGCCATATATTCCACACTTATAGAATTTCTCTCTCTCGGGCAGGTAGTTCTACGACTTCTCTTTCCTTTATTTATTACATTTGATACTTTTCACTTGCTTTCCTCATCTTCCCTAAACAAAAGTCCTCCAAAATCTGGGCTCCGTCGATCACTTTTTTTTCTTTTAATTTATGAGACCACTATGTCTCACCAAACTCTAGTTCGACATTCACTACACTCCATATGATCGCCTAATAGAATGCATAGTCTCGGTCGGCAATATTCTTTTGCAGATGTTGTCTCATTCCACTCAAGAATATAACAATCTTACCATTATGATCCATGACAAAGCATGTGGTATAATCGGAAAGTTAGTTAATGTTTATCTCATAGCTTCTCAAGGATTCATTCACTTTCTACTTCAGCTCGAGAAACTCATACTCCATTCTGGTTCTCAAGGAATTAGGGAAATACATACTGTAGAAGATCCCACTAAACTCATCCCACTCTATAGCTTCAACCTCCAATATTTGCCACAAGTTTTTAATCAGTTCCCACCATTGATCAACTTCTACCTCTATGTGATAGACAACCAGGGTGACCGTGTCTTTCCCTGAATTTTAGAGCACAAGAAATATCTTCTCTATAGTGCTGATGCACTATTCAAAAATCAACGGTTCAGTCGAAGCACTGATGTCCGGTGGTCGTTGATGCATAAAAGAATCAACGGAATGTTGTTCCCTTCACAGTGAGATCAATCTCTCTACTTGTATCAAGTAATTTCTCATAACATGATTCAGTTGGTTCATCATTCGCATGAATGTTTACATTTCGTCTTTCATCAGAGGGCTATCAGCAAATGGACCATTATGGTTACCATTTCCAAAGTTCCTCCTATTACCCATTATTTCTATGAGAATAAAATCTTAGTAAGAAACTTATTTCATTTTCGAATTATTTAACAATAAAGTATATTGTGTCTTAAAACATCATTAAACAAATACATTTTTCTATAAATACTTTGTAATGACTCATAAAAAGCATATGACTAACCAAACATATACCCTAGGAGTGTCATAACCAAGTGTGCAGTAAGGCCCGTTGTCATGTACTTGGATACCCTGAGTCATGCCCGAAACACCTTGTCAGAGTTTTCACTATTAGGTACCATTGTGCCAGAGCCACCTCTACCTGGTCGTATCTAGACATGGATATATTTCTTTGATAAACCACATACTCAATACTCACCAAAATACCATGATTTTTTCCTTTATTTAAACTTCTCTATAGGATTATTTTTAATGTTTTCATAGCCTAATTTTCATAGTTCACTAAAACATAATTTGATACCAACTTTGGAAACCTGCCTTTCTATTGCATATCTTTTCATTACATTTTACATTTAGATGATATTTAATGTCTAGTGTCTTCAAATCAGAAATAAAATACATGAAAAAAACATAAAAAATCCTTGTAATAAACATTTAATGCATCATCATAGGTTCACCCAATAAAAAATTACTGAATCATAAAACCTGGAGACAAACAACAATGTCAATGTTAAGAAGAAGGCACAGTAAAGAAAACAAGTGAAATAATTGACATGTTATCTTGTGAAATATTAATAAAAACATGATATAAATCATAAAGGCATGAGAAATGGAAGAATATGAATATCTAAATAAAAATAGCATGAATAATTACTTGAATATGTGGCTAAAATATTTCATTAAGACGTCCATAAACATATCACCAAGGTTTATCCACGAGGAGTGATACAAATTATCAAGGATATTCACCTAGGTATCTTGAAACATTTCATCTCTATTTATTAAATTATTTACCAAATACATTTGAGAACAATCAAAAAGCACCCTTAATATGTATTTATCTTCATATGTTCCACATATATCATAATCAAAAAATTAATAAATAACCCATATAGAGTAAAATAAATGGGTGTCATTTCAAAATCATGGCGTTTTAAAAACAATTACAAATATGATCATTAAGTCATTTATAACCCATGGAAAGAGAGTGAGGGTTATATGTATGTCAGTTATAGAATCAAATAGATCGATTTTAAGTATTTATGATTACCCCGGGATTTGAAAATATAATTGGGTATTCATGTAAATAATACAAGAGAATTTCTTGAGAAAAAAATAGATTTTGAGATGGAAATTCTGCAGCATAACGGCAATATAACATGGTTTTAGAAAACATTGAAATGACAGGGGACAAGAGTCAACCACTCATAAATAACACATAATAAATTATGGGTATATAATAAAAATAAATAATATAATGGTTTGGTGATTTGAATTAAATACCATATGAAAATTAAACTTGAAGGAAAAGAGAACATGCGATTTCTTTTACAAAAATTTCAGCAGGCTAACGACATCACTTAAAAATTCAAAAAATTAATTGACGTTAGTGGAATGGGTCTCACATCATTTGGAAATGAAATGGAAATTAGTAAAGATGTATAAGAAAAATCAACTCATAATATAATGGAACTACAATACATAACATAAAGGATGTCATGACATAAAAGAGGAGGGTGAAAGGTTCCCTTTCCTCGACGAGTATCTTTGAAAGCTTGACAGTCGGGACCTTGGGAGGCATTAGGAAAAATTAGGGGGAATCAATGAGAGGTGTGTAGTCTAGAACATCATTTAGGAGGATTTTTTAATGAAATGAATGAGGGAAATGGCTTGGTATTAATAGTAAAATTGAGAGAATAAATTAATAATTTCCTAGGGACACCTCATCAGTGGTATTTTCAAAACCATGGGATTGCCAATGCTATTTTCCCATGGTATTGGCCACTTGGGACACCTCATAGAATATCTCACTATTAATAAGTCGAACAGAAATATTACATCATTATTACATCTTTAATGATGTCATTAAACACCTGAAACTCAAAACATTATTTTTACTATTCACTGAAAATTCAACTGTTTCAGAAAAATCACAAAAATTCACTCTAACTTAATATCGATGCTCTGAATCCAAAAATAAACTCCGTTTTATGAAAATAATTTTTTGAATTTTTTTAATTTAATTATTAAATAAAATCATTATTTATTCAAAAAAAAACAACTATGAAACTATAATTTGTTTTGTAACACCTTAAAAAATCAATCAATGTCCCATTAAATTATCGTATAACAATAAGATAATAAATAAAAATTTATGATTAAATTTTATAAAAATAAATTCTATTTTATGTTATTAAATAAATTAGAAAATTTAAATAAAATATTTATGACATACAAAAATACCAAAAATTATACTATGATCATTTTTTCACATTTAAGATGTTTAAATTGTATTTATTCATTCATGGGTGATGATTCTATTTTTAGGCCAATGTACTATTCATTACTATTCATAACTATTCATATGGGTATATTTCTATTCATACTTTACTATTCATTGAAAATCAAGTTGATCTTATTAGACTATAAATTTCTCACTAAACGCAATTGTAGAAGAATATTTTTTGAAAATCATTTCACAATATTAATTATTTAAATAATATGAAAATATTTTAAAATACCCCTTTTTTCTAAATTCATTAACAATACCCATCCTATATTTATCTAGATATTTTAAATTAACAAACATTTTCATAAGATGAAATTAAAATTTTATATATGTTAAAGGATTTTACAAAGCGTCTATGGTCTCGTTATATATCCCCTTATAACACCACCATTGGACATATGTGTAAGGTGTGCTGTGGTGACAAAATCTTAGAGTGGCTCGGACAATTTTTCCCATGTGGTGATTTATATCACCTTGAACTTCTCCCTTAGGCGATTCCATTCAAGCTTCATATGTTGAAGTTCGGCTTAGGCTTGGTCCAGAGCAATGCACAGTGATGCTACCTTCTTCCCAAGCTCTAACGGATGGGCTTCATATGGCTTGAGTATACTGAATGAGGCCATTCAATATTCCTTATGTATTAATTAAACAAGATAAATGTATTTATAAAAACACGACATTAAGATTATAGTTTCAAATGGCCATATAGACAAACAATCATATAATAGTCGAATCCCAATGGTCTCATTTGAATTATACCCAATTAATTAATTAAAGGATTTCGTTTTGTTGAATATAATAAAAAAACACACAAATTTAAAAAAACAATATAATTAAAATGTTTGGTTCATTATATTAACTACATACAGATCCTCTCATCTATTTAATTCATTATTACCAATGTTTTTAGGGATTCCAATGCTCTAGATGATAGTTTGGCTAACAAATGAGAAGATAGGGGGAACCATTCTTGGACTATTCATATTTTTGAATATGTAATACCAATATTTCAATTGCATAAATGTGATTTTCCCTTGTCTATACTGGATTGAATTATATGTTTTATATATTTATGGGGCCGTATATTCTGGCAGGTGATCATTTTAGTAAAAAAATATTCTTCCACCCTTATTACATATATAATTGATGTCACTCCATACACATAAAAATTTATTATGAAACATATATATACTAATATATTCCCATAGATCATAAAAACTTTCATAAAATCTTATTATAGGTCATAGGATTCCAAAAAGAACAGTCCAATTTGTCATAATGTTAAATCCTAAGGATAATATACATAGATGAGGTAAATTTCATAACCTAAATCAGTGAAGTTTATTTCATATTATAAAAAATTTAAATATAAATAAACCATGTTAGTATAATTTGATTTTTATAATAATTGGAAAAAAATTATTATATTGTTTAAAAATTTAATTTTTACAACCATTACAATCAATGGAAAATGAAAATTTTAGTCATGTGTACAAGTAGACTGCCTCATCCCTAAAGTGATGTTTGTTGTTTTTCATCACCAAAACATCTTGTGGGTCATATTAATATATTTAAAAAATATTTTGATATTTATGACGTATTTATTATTTTATATTTATAACATATTATGTAAATTTATTACATCTCATCTATTGGAATATCGAAACAATTCTAATTCATACATGTCAACTACTGCCACCATGAAATGAGATATTTAAACATGATTGTATCAAATAATAATATGATTATTATGAACTAGTATTATTAATATAATTAGTTTAATATGGACTTGGATATTAAATTTAATGATACGGGATATAAGGGTTGTGATTTCTCATCTCTATTTCAATTTTGTTACTTATTCCATTTTAACCATGTAATTTTATTTGTTTGTTATATTTACTACCATTAGAGTATAATGTGTCATTTATTTAGTAAAATTATTTTTTTAATTCATTTTTTTCAATACATTTTTTAATTTTAATTTTATCTTATTGTTTCCTAAACTATAAAGTAATTTTTTAAAAACATGTTTTACGAATTTAAATTTTTTTCTATAAACTATTTTCTAATATCGATGTTCCAAAAATTATATCTTTAATATTAATATTCATTTTCAATATAATGGTTAATTTTATATTCATGTATTTTTTAATTTCATTAATTTTTCATTAAAATGAATCATTTTATTTTTTCTAGAAGGGTAAATTTTGACTTCATTATTAATGTGGGAAAATAATTTTTTTATAAATTTTTGGGTAATTTATTATTCATAAAACTGTTATGCATATTAAATGTTACGTATCATTTTAAATATATATTTTTATATTATTATATTATACATATTATTCATGGTCATTTTTTGAATATAAAATATAATGTTAACTTATAGATATGAAGAAATTGAAATTTATATTTTTTATTCATTCAAATGAATGTTATAATGATTATTTTGTTTAAAACGTACTAGATTAATAATTATTTGAACGTAATATGTTACACGGGATTAATAAATATGTATCGGTGAACCCAATATATATCCCTCAACTGTTTTGGATAATGATTATGTTTCATAGAAAAAATTTTGTTTGGAACCTATTACGTCACTCCAATCAAATGTGATCTTTGAAAGAGTTAACATTGGTTAAAATGATGATGATTCATTAGTAAATGATGGTTATTTTTAACATGATATTGTTTTTAATGGAATTTATTTAGGAATAAAAATTGTTCACTTTTTGTAATGATATATTTTTTATGCTCAATTTTTATTATAAAAAATGGGGTAATTTTTTTATATTTCATGATGTTCTAGAGACAAACCTTATTTCTTTATTTTTATACATCTCACTGATAAATGTTTTGTTTATCTCTCTATATCAAATTTTTTATCAGTTATAATGATATGATGGAATGATTATGATGTCTATATATATTTATGAGTTTTATTTTTCAAAATGATTCATTTGTATCATTTGGTTAGTTTAAATTGTGGATACATTCATGATTTATGATGGAATAATAATAACACGGTTTAACTTTTAAGAAGTACATTTAATTATAATAGAATATGACTGGTCATCTGAATCCTTTTTATAGTTATTTAATTTTTTAAACATAAAATATAATTGTAATGTAAGAATGTGTTTTACATTATATTGAATAAAATATTATATATTTTAATATTCATGATCTCATTGTTTGTATTGATAAAATACATTATTTGGAAAAGAAAATTTGCACTATATCATTGTTTTTTGGTTCATCGGGTTATTTTTTACCATATAAAATAATCAGTATAAACATCAATAATTATTTATTAAGAAAAATGCAAAGTTATATGAGTTATTCATTTATGAAATAAATATGATATCAATGCTAGTTAAATCAACTATCATGAAAACAAAAATTAATTCTGTCACAATTATTTCTCATTTGATGGTTATTATGAGTTTTGTAATATGTATTTATGATGAAATAGCCATGTAATATATAATTTAAAAAATGATATGCATGTATATCATAATAATTTTTTTACATTTAAATTGATTAAAATATTTAATTTTAATAAAAGTGATTAAATAAATTTTATTTTTTAATAATTAATTATTGATAAAATTATATTAATCATTGCCAAGAAAATAATTACATTTAATGAATTGGTGATGGGGTTATTTATTGTAAAATTTTTTATCTAACAGGAATCTAATTTTATCCTGTAAGGATAATTTCTAATTATTTACATCTATAATAATAAATTATTATTTTCGTATACATTTAATATATATATATTTTAATTCATCAAAATTTTATTACATACAAAATTAAAATAATAAATTGAATTCTGTATATTATATTATACTTTTGAACATTTTCATTTTATGCATTATATATTATTCTGTGACATGGGGTAGTATTGGAATTGAATGTGCGTGTACAATACCACCTAGATTGGGTTGTATAAATTATTATTTAAATAAAATAAACATCAATTATTTAATAAAATAATACTTAACAAATTAATTAAAATATGAGAAGTTTAATTAATCATTGTAAATAAAATTTTTAATTGTGCATTGAAATTGAATTTATGGGTTCACGAATGACTAGGTTATTGAATAATTATGAGACAACAATAAGTTTCAGAATTCAGTTTGTTTAATCCATTGGTCTCAGTAGACAACTTAAAAATCAATAAATCTACCTTTTTTAAAATGGCCATATTAGTATGATTATTTTGTGACATGGCAACTTGAAACCATATTTAATCATATAATACAATCCTCCCAATAGTCATGGTATGAATAATTATATATTCAAATGCTTTAAAGGAGTCACTAATCCAATGATCACAAAATTTCCATGACGGAAAATGTGAGAAATTGAAGTGACAAAATATAGTGATATTAAATACCCAAAATAAATTTTATTTAGAAATAAAATACTATAATATATTCAGTACCCCTTCATTAAAATTTATTCACGCAAGGTATACCCCCTCTTCTTAGTCAGTAGGTGGTAGGAAAATGAAAATCATATTTTATGTATAATGGATGTTGTGGTTCTTGATCCCAGTAGAGGTCACTCAAAATAAATCAATAAGGGGAGACTTGGATTCTTAGTTATAGATATCCATAGTGCTCACGTAACACTGACAACTATTAATTATTGGTTAAAATGTCATCCATGATCAGTACCATATTTTAAACTTTTTTAAACAATGTTGATACAATATGCCTAGGTACATGAGTCGTGTCCCAACATTTTATAGGATGTGTAAGGTGTTTAATTATCATTTATTCCTTCAATTATCAGGTTCCATGAATATCAACTTATTTTCTCCATAAAATATATATCATGAAAAAATCACATCATGTAATAAGAATACATGTTGTGTAATTAGGCTTCACAACATACAATGGTTTCACGACATGTCTTGCATATAAAATTCATTTGAAAAATAATGAATTGTAATTTAATTATGCTATGTGAAACAATATACTCATGTTTATCATCTCTAGTTCTTACAAAAAATCTATTCCAAAGTATCTTCTCTTCCCTAGTGGTGAAAAGTGTATTTTATCTCATAAATTCTCTATATTTTGTAACATTTCAAAATAATAATTTCTTTCTATCATCATCCACCAAACGAGTTAACTATCTCAAAAACTAGAAAGAATAATAATTTAAAAACACAATTAAAAAGATTTTATTACTATTAAATTTAATAATAATATATATTTATCAATTATATAACCACTATATTTGTAAATTAATTTAAATGTTTTAATTTTTGGGGGCGAAGTCCTAAATTATCACAAACCATCCTCTCTAACGGTGTAGAAGGGGGAATTATAAGCCTAAAGCTTATATTATCTAAATTGGTCATCTATATTTATCAATTATACATTGAAAATTATATTCCTTCTTCATTGTGGAATTGAAATTTGAGAAAATGACACACAAAATCATTGATAAATGGACTGAGACACAACTGAAAGCATCCCAAAAAAATTCAACTTTATTCTTTATAAATAAATAATTATGTTATGTTCTAAAAATTACTCCCTAAAATTTTATAACCCATATTCAAATTAAATAATAACAATAATTTATTTATAATAGGTTCTTCACAAGAATTCTCATGTCACAAATATAGATATCATCATCTACATAATTTTAATCATTATCATTATCATCCACATATTCATCAATTTTATTTATCTCATTAATAAAATGTTTTTTAAATGATGATTTTATTAAAAAAATTATATTATTACTATAGAAAACATTTTTTTCTCATTTTATTATTAGGATATATTCTTCTTTTAGTCTATTTTATTCCACTATCATGAATGAAGCTATTACAGATATATAATTAATGACGTAGGGAAATTTACACTAGTTATATGATATAATATTGATATATTAATGATGTTTTCTAAACAGTTATTAGATTAATATACAAATTTGAATAATATAAGAAATCTATTTGTTGAATTGAAATGAGATTTAAATAATGATAGATTCCTGAAGCTATTTATCAATTTTCACCAAATCATAACTAAATTTGTCATTTGAAAATTATACCTCTCTATATATTATGAAGATGAAAACATAATGATTATTAATTAGGAGCCAAGTCTTCTTTTTTTTTTTCTAACAAAAAATAAATAATTCAATTAAAACATTAATATTAATTTTAATAAATAATTACAAAAATATTTCGAATATAATATTATACATTAATCGAATCACACAATATATATATATATTATAGGAATAATTAGTCTATATTGATTATGAAATATATTATTGTATTTTTTTCAAGATTTTATAAAATGTAATTGTTTTCACTACTCAATTTCCCTTCATATAGACACATTTCATTTTACATAACTATATTTATTTATATGGTTTATATACTACCTCATTGGAAAACTGTCTCATATTCAATTCTTTTTAAATATTATATAATTTTCTATGTGTTATTCTCCCTTTATTTTTTATATTCATTATCTTTATACAATATATATATATATAGATTATTGTCAAATGAAAGTTTCTTTAATTTTATCATACTATTTCTTCTTTCACTTTGATTTTTTGGAATATTAAATTATTTCAGATCACTATATCATATTTTTTATTTTATTTCACTCTATTGAAATTAATTCTTAATTTAATGACATTCTTCTATGATGAATATATTTCATCATAAATAATTGATATTATTAATAATAAATATCATCCAATCTATTAGCTATTTGTCCTAATTTTTGGAGTTCATTCATGAAAAAATTATTTTCAGTTTTTTAGAGGATGTATTATATCCAATAATTTTAGAAATTTTCATATGGATTTAAAAATAATAGTTTTATATCTCTTGAAAAAATAATTTTCCACTATAATATCAGTAATATAATTAAAATTACTTATTAAAATTCATATATTTTGTATATTCTACTTTGAAATAATTATTTATTACCATTTTTTCTTTTTTGTCACAACCCCTCCCCACAATGTGTACTCCACCTAGTCTAGCAACGAGAGAATAACATTCCTCGATTCCTGCCTCTTGTAATCCGCAGGTTGGCAACAAGCACTGAGGGTATAATAATCATGCAGATAGTAGGCATTATCCACAAAGAGAAAAACAAGAAAAATATAAAGATAATGAAGTCACCAATAAACTCCTTCTTAGAAAAAAATATAGAAGGAAAACATTTTAAACAATTGTAATATCAATTAAGAAATACTACAACTGAAAGAGAAAACTGTAGTTACTGAAATAATATAATGAAAATAGTGACCATGATTCCCAAACAGATCCTACAACCCCAAATATTTAAGTAAAAATATTGATCTACATCTTGATCTTGATGACATGATAAAAAGATTATATATCGATGGGGATTATATAACCATATACTCAGTACGATCCTTTCTAATGCCTCCTGTGGAAAAGTAAAGAAGGCATGATAAAGAATAGTGAAAAATATGTGAAAGTAGCTCATCACATAAACATGTATTATATGTTACTAACTTCACCATGGATACTATCACTATGTATCTCATACAAGATTATATTATATTATAAATATTATCATAGGCACCATGCTACAACATCCACACTAGTTAGCTGCTTTTCCCTAATGTCGCGTGTCCTTGTTATCTCTCTCCAAAAGGCTATCCTACAGACACCTTGGTGTATCACCACGAAAAGCTCATTACGCAAAACACCATCATGTCCTTATAATAAATGTATCTTGGTAGTTGCTAGGATCCACCATATCTTTCATAAGGTTTATCATATATTAGGTATTATACATCAATCCATCACAACAAATACACCGACTAAGGAACCTCAATCCATTATATACTATACACGTTATAACTATAGTATCACTTAGAAAAATATATCCATAATATATCTATGTGAAATAAAAAAAATCAAATATAGACCTATAAAAAAATAAATTCTGATAACTAACTTATGTGAATACAATCGAGATTAACTACAAATGAAGAGATTAGATCCAAAGGGAGTAGTCAAAAATCTATCCCCTTCTAGGATGTTGGGGAAGACACCCCCAAGGCTCTAAATTGAGGGGGAGTCAGTTTCCTTAGATATAATGGTAGAGTAGAATAAATAATTAAAAAAATTTGAGGGTAAAATATATCTCACAACCACACTAATTTATTATCTTAGTCTTATACACGATTACAACTATCGTCTCTCGAACTCCTAACTGTCACTACCAATACCCGATATCCTATAGGCACAAAACCACTTAAAGAGCCATATTAAATTATCATATCCATTTCCATCCAATAAAAACCATGTTAATTATTTATTAACCATTAATTTAGCATTAAATTTAATAATTGTGTCTCATTAACTTCCCAACAATGATCCATTCCCTCTAGTTATAACCAAACTGAGCTAAACTCCTCTTATAATTTCAGCCATATCATTGCACCCCAGCTAGCTCCCATCCAATTAGTTAAAAATTTATTCATTCATTAAAAAATTTACATTTCATATGACCATGTTCTCTAGGAAAACATAGTAAATTACCCAAACATAAGGGGATAAACATGGTGAGTTGATGAATTACACATTGAGACATCACTACATAAAGCATGATAGTAAATTCATCCAAACATGAGGAGCTAAACACTGAAAGCATGGGGAATGACCCACACATATATGCCTCCCACGGAAGGAGAGTAACAAAAAACATCTGTCTACATCTTGAAATGTGGAAGGGAAAACAAGCAATCAAACCACAGATTCAAACAAGAATCAAAATTTTTTATCAATAGGTAAGCCTAGAACCATCTCTTTCCATAATCTTCAGGGTCCCCCTAACACCACATGTAAAAATTGATGCATCTCACCACTATAGGTTTCAAAAAATTCCACAACTACTATGTCTCCCAACCCCATAAACCACTCCAAACCTCCAATATCATCAATCATATGATCATGTCACATCTAGGACTCCCTACACCCAAAACCTCAAAAGCCATCTAGGATCATCCATATCATAATAAGCATCAAACAAACAAGAACCCGAGCTATTGGACAGAAATAATGACATGCTTCCTTCCCATACAATGAGGTACCACGGCTCCAAAGCATAAGGCACATGGAATTCACATGATAGAGAGAACCACATCCCATAAAAAGGAATTATATTTAATCACAAAACCAACTCTTTTCTTCATGAATTAATGGATTCATAATCACAAGTTACAATTATGGAAAACCTTAGTAATAAGGTATAACAACAATAAGAAATTAATTAAATAATTATTTAAACCTAAATTTAATTAATTTGATAATAAGAATAATCATGCATCATATTTATTTACCAATGAAATTGAAAATACACATTTTTATTAATTTCATTATCATTATATTGCAACCACACTAAAAGATTCTTTAAACATACCACATTAACCATATATCTAATTAATAATAAATTTGTTTTAGATTTATGTTATTTAAAAATAATAATCATGAACAACATGAACAATATAAGGAATAGATATCATAAAATCAAGAAAATCATATGAAAAAATGGTATCATGGTTAAAAAACAACATCACACAGCGGTTGATACAAACTATTTAATCTGATTCCTATATTAAATTAGGTCATCATTATCGGGATCCATGTGTATAAACCATTATAAATCTATGATATATACTAATTAATTAGATAATAAATTAATCCCATACCTAAATAATTATCTACATTCATCACATGAAAAAAAATCAACGCAAAAAATCATAGATAACATCACTAACAAGTTATGCATACATTTCAGGATGCCACAAAACCACTACACAAACATTAACAATGATAAACC
Source organism: Viscum album (assembly GCA_963277665.1). Taxonomy (NCBI): domain Eukaryota; kingdom Viridiplantae; phylum Streptophyta; class Magnoliopsida; order Santalales; family Viscaceae; genus Viscum; species Viscum album. The sequence continues at coordinate 492,619,310 of OY728151.1, read as the reverse complement.
CCATTAGAAAAATTGGGAAGAAAAAACATATGAAAAAGAGATTAATAGGAAGAAACTAATATGAAACATTGAAAAACTGCTATAAAATGAAGGGAACACACACCTTTGATCAAGCAGGGTCACCACGAATCGAAGATGGAAACCTAAAGATCAATCTACATTGAACATATCTCCAAAACATCATATAGGGGACTGTTGAGTTTTCTTGGATGAGAGGGATTGAAATTACAACCATAGAGTTTTATAGAACAAGTGGCAGTAGTGTTTTATAACATTACATCATTAGGGGATTATAGACTATGTAATCCCCTTTCACATTTTATAATTCCTTGATGTCAGTTTCCTCTAAGAAACCCATTATCATTGTCATTTTCATTAATTTTCAATTCCCAAATTCATACACAACATTAAAACCCTTATTCACATAATTTAATCATATTTCATGATGTTAACTATGCTTTCATCCTTCATTTAGTTGTCGAGTTTATCTGGACGTCCATCAAACTTTCTTCAATCCCCTCAATCTTCAAAAACACAAATAGGGTCAATCCACACGGATATGGTCCCTTAAATAAGACACATATCAAAATTTTTAATTCATAGGAATCCACAAAAAGTTAAAATGGGAAACAAAAAGGTGAAATCCAAACATCTATCCTTTAAGATACCTCTCAATGATCATTCCATTATACAAGATCAACCACATCATCAAAGGAACAAGAGAAAATCTAGGAAATAACGAAAAACTATTCCTAACCAATCTATCTGGGGAGGTACATCCCAAAATAGAGAAGGAAAGAACATGAAAAGTATATATCCGTCTCATAGCCAAGAATTTTATACAACCATAAATTGAAATTTGTTACAAAATAAGTTCTAAATAATAAATAACTGTGGTTATTAATCATGTATCTTGGACACATGTTCCCTAGTTTCCTCCACTATACCATCATGCTACCACAAGAAATTAACCAATGGGATAACACACTCGTGTAACACCTTTTCATGCTGGTCCTAGATCTTTACATGCCACACCTCAATGTCAGAAAACATTCAACCTTGATATCACTAAATCGATGATGTTAGGTTAAACTTGATGAAAAAGATGGAGATACCACATGTAAAAAACATCATGTATCAATCTTATATTCCGAGGAATTCCTATGGAATATTCCATGAATCCAACATGATTCAATATCTCTAAAATCTAAACAACCTGGTGAGAAAGAATACTCCCTTGAACAAATTTTCTTGGCCCACAATGAGTAGTCTACTTCAAGAACACATGATCCCTAACATAAAAATAAAAAGGTCTCCTCTTATGATCATTATAGGATTTCAAAGGATCATGTGCTTCTTTCATGCTCTCAATAATGACATGATCTATCTCTGTAATATTTTGTTCTAGTTCTAGTCTAGGATTTTTTTTACTCTCAGTCCCCCATCTAACACAATATTGAATGGCATTGTTATTCATCAATGGATATAAACATATCTATACAGATACTAGAATGAAAAATATTTTTGTAAAGGAACACTACCAAGGGAAGATTCTTCATAAAGGAACCTCCAATATCCATGATACCAGAAAGCTACATGTCTATAATAGTTTGGATGATCCGCTTGTCTGGCCATCTATTTTTCAATTAAATAATGTGATAAGAAAAATTTGATAACCATAATCTTGTTTGATACCTCTCCACTCCAAGGAGGTTAAACTATGATCTCAATTAGAAACTTATCATCCCATGGTCTTGATGGAGTGTCACAACCTCATCTAGATATTTTCAGAAGAAAACATCCAATAAATGCCACTTCATAATCAATAAAAAGTGGTATGGTTTCATAAAACAATCCACTAAAACCTATATAGCATTATAGCCTCCTTAAAAACGAGATTAACATATAAAAAATTCCATCTAAATTTCCTACCACTTCAATTGAGGAAAATATAATGGAATGAGAAATACTTTTGTAACATGGTGCTCGAACTTCACCCTCTAGTATGCCAAACATGAAGTCAAAACTCTAAAACTGCATGCTTCACCTGTCACGACCCATCCTCGGGACCCATGCCGTGACTACCCCAAGCCCGCCTCCCATAGTCCAGGGGCTGGCGACTAGCACTAAGGCGTAAATCTCGACAAAAATGGGAAGACATTTCCTTTATAAAGTAAACAAACACCACAGTGTAAACAAGGAGAAGTAACACTAAGTAAAACTGGGTACAATAGTAAGTGAGTAAAAGTATGTGGGCCAAAATACAATCCCAAACTGAATGTAATGTAAAACTGGAATGAAAGTACATCAACTGAAAGAAAAGAAGCAACGCCGAGCTGTCCACTAGAAATCCCACCTAAATGGTGGGTACAGAATGCCTACTTAGCTCCTTGGGTCCATCCGTCTGCTCTGTGTATGTCGTGCCCAGTGGTCCACCTCCAGGTACCGACTTTCTCCACAAGCCTCAACCAAGATCAGCGTTGACCATCGTCTTCATCCAACACAACGTATTGCAGGCATAGCCAATGCAGGGGTGAGTATACGCTACTCAGTAGGGACCCCGAGACCGCCGAAGGTCTCCCAAAATCCACAAAGGATAATCCAGAAAAGAAAGATATAATCATGAAGTAACATCCAAAACTACTTAGGTATATTCCCATACAAATATCAATGTCATCAATTTCAGTTTGACTCCAACATCTGAGCCCAAGTTCGATCACGTCCACATAGGATAGCACAATCCAATCCACAGAGGATAACACAACACAATCTACATAGGAAGGCTAGTCAATCATATAGAAGATATTGTTTGAAAATCAAGACTCAGCTCACACAGTTATACATCAATTGTAATGAAAAGAATATGATCATATGTAGTTATTGATTCATCTAGTTGGGACCTACATAGAATACTAGACCAGCTAAGCTGTCAGACCCAGGTCGTATACTAGTTCAGCTACTCTGTCAGACCCATGTAGGATACTAAAACATAGGTTAATACTGTCGGACCCACATAGGATAATAGTACAGTATTCATCACCGTCGAACCCATAGAGGATTCCAGTATAGTTTTCGTCGTCGTCGATCCCACGGAGGATTCCAGTACAGAATTCTTCACTGTCGAACCCATAGAGGATTCTAGTACGATTGTCATCGTCGTCGAACCCACGGAGGATTCCAGAATGACAGTCTTCACTGTCGAACCTATGGAGGATTCCAGTATGTTTTTCATCATCGTTGAACCCACAAAGGATTCTACTATGAACGTATTCGTCGTCGAACCCATGGAGGATTCCAGTACGAAATTTTTCACTGTCGTTGCAGCCACCTCTAGGGATCCCACACACAACATGATCATTTCTGGGAGGGTACGCTCCACGAGAAAAGGGGTCGATACATCAACTGACACGTAGACCATATTTGATGTATCCCAAAGTTCTGCCTCATCGATAGGAACTCAACGTAACAGACGGCGCGTCAATTGGATGCCCGGTCTGAGAGTTAATGGATTTTTCGTTCTAGGGGCACGGTTGGTTTTTAATTCAAAACCAACCCGACCATACACCAACTACATATAAAACTAGAGCGGATTAATCCAAAAGGTCTGTCTCACTATGAGATATCCAACAAAGTTGACGGCACGTCAATCGGACGTCCGGAGCAGACATTATAAGTGTTTCCGCTCCGAGGGCCCAGTTGGTTTCGTGTTCGAACCAACACTGTCATACCCAAAGTTTTCAGAAATCTTGTGTTTACTATACTGAAAATACCATCCCGATCCAAGTATCACATCACAATAGACGGTGCATCAATCAGAGGTCTGTAGCCCATGTTACGGGCATTAAAACAAACCTATCCATTTTTAGGGGGTTTGGGGCCCGGACCGACCCGGCCCAAGACCCCCTGGGTCGGCTCGAAATGGGTTGACCCGACTTGGGAATGGGTCTGGCCCACTAGGGAATGGTCCAGCCCGGCCCGGCGCGGGTGGCCCGGCCCGGTGCGGCCTGTCCGGACTGGGTGGCTCGGCGTTGGAAGAGCGGGGTGGGCCAATAGTGGACGCTGAAGGGGGGTGGCACTGTCCCCCCCAGTTGTCCAGCGAACCGACACGGCATTAATGTCGTGCCGCTCCACCAGAATCTAGAATGGAAAAGCCGTTCTGGTCCGCCGCTGCTTTCCACGGACAACCGGACATGCACCGGTGGTCTGTTTCACCTGCCGTCTGTGCCTGGAGTCTTTACAAGACCTGAACTTCACTTCAGAGTTTTCAAATCGCCACTGCGGCCCGATCTGTCATCCCACTTCGATCCTCACATCAATAAACAAACTGCGGAGGGTTGTCGGGCCGTGTTTGTTCAGCCCGCTCCCTCCACGTTAGGTGTTCTCAAATAGAAGTCATTAAAACACATGATTTTAGTATTGACGAGGGAATAATTTATTCAAGTGTAAATTATACTAACTTCATACCATAAACGCTTTATCATGTGAGATTAAATCACATAATGAGTATTAAACCAAATCCCCTTACGTTTTTTCCGCAATCAAAATTTCCCAACCCGAAAACATATTATTTTTCCAATCAACATAATATTATGTTGATCCACGCTCTTTGATTTAGAAGAAAAATAAACATGGGTTTATTATAATTCACAAACTAATCCCCTACCTTGAATATGTCGTCGAACTAGGATTGTCGTGGGAAGAAGATGTCGCGGAAGATGGCCTCGCGGAACGAGGCTCCTTAAGCATCGTCGGTGTTTGCCCGATGAAGGATGTGGCGGTCCTTCATTCTCCAAAGAAGGTGTCTCTCACTGGCTACAGAGTGGAGAGGATAGGAGACGAGACGACATGGTGATTTCCTTACGGTGACGGAGTTCTTCATATCCTTCAATGAGGAAGAACATTTTTCAAGGCTAAAGAGTTATCTCCTTGTTTCTGCACATTGAATCAACCCCCCCCCCCATAAAATATGACATTTTCTTGTTTTATTGACACACACACATTCCATCATTAAATTTGAAAATCAAAAGATCACATTCAATTAAATGACATAATTGAAGAGCGTTTAATAATCATATTAGCTTTGAGGGTTGACTTTCCAGTAAATTTGGGTTGTGGGTGAGTTATAAAATAATGGCGGGTTTGCAAACATAAAGAGAGGTTAGAGGAAATTGAAAAGGTGGGGCACACGTGGGCCCCACCCCAACTTCCTTCAATCTTCCTTTTCCACAACGCTTAACCATCAGTAAAGGAATAAAAAAAAATGTAAAAAAAAATTATTTTTATTCCTCACATTTTTAACATCTCCTCCCGAGCAAACACAACTCCAGGAAAATTCTTCCTAAACAATTATCGGTGCTATGGTTCCATCGGTGCCCTCGTATTTTGATTCTGAGCACCAGTTCAGATGTCAGAAAAACCTGCTCGTTCATTCATTGAACGTACCCGAGCTAAACTTCGAAAATTGATTCTGGTCACACTGGGCCTCAGAATCAGGTGCCGTCAAAAACTGCGCACTTGTAAAATCCCAATGAAATTTAAGAAAAAATTTCCATTGAAATTTACTGGACTTTACATTACTCCCACCTCAGGGATTTACGTCCCTGTAAAGATACAACAAAAACTAGATGAACAAAAGAGGGTTCTGAGCACACACTTGTGCCTCCCACTCCGATGTTCTCTCCTGGAGGTTCCCATGGTGCCATCTGATGCGCACTAGAGGAATCGACCACCCACGTAGTTCCTGCTCTGGTCGATCCACAATCTCCACTGGGACATCCGCAAAAGTCACCCCCTCATCGAAGTCCAACTCCCCATGGTCGATGATATGCATCAGGTCATGCACATATCTCCTCAGCTATGATATGTGGAAAACGATGTAAACCTGGTGCAACTGAGGTGGATGGGTCGAGTGGTAAACCACCTCGCCTACCCCGTTGAGGACCTAGAAGGGTCCGATGAAGAGCGGAGATAGCTTGACACCCAAGCCAATACTTCGTAATCCATGTCAAGGTGAGACCTGTAAAAAAATGTGGTCACCATACTCGAACTCTAGTGGTATCCGCCTCTTCTCAGCATAAGACTTTTTTCGGCTCTGAGCTGTCCTCATCTGCTCTTGGATGACCTGGACCTTCTCTGGTCCTGCAAGAGCTGCTATGATTTTTTCTTTGCCGATAAGATAAATCTGGTCTCATCCCCAAGATGAACCGCATTATTTGCATAATACATTCAATCTTTACATGGATGATTCTAATCCATACCAAGGATGACGTCACAAGGCATATACGCTACTACCAAAGGATCCAACCATTACTCTCACCTCCAAGGGTTGATTCACAGTGCCAGCATCTGTGTGTGGTCACTGGGTCTCCTCCTCTAGGTATCTCAAAAGTGAGGGTAATGTAAATGGTTTTTAAACCAGAACCTCTACTGCCTATTGCTCACATGTAGGATGAGTAAGGTAGTCTCGTGCCATGTGACCATGCCCGCCGCATGCGTAGCACTGCCTGCTCCTCGTGTAGCTGGCTCTCCTTCATGTACCCTGCACAACTGAATCCGTATCCTGAGATTTCTCATCTGATGGTCTGGCCCACTTGGACCTCTGCGTCATCAGTCTACTGCCAGCTGTAGAAGATGTCATTACAGGTCATCCTGTGGAGGGTCCCGCCACCGCTGACTACTCGATGAGAAAACTCTCTACCAGAAGGGCTCCATCCAACACCCCTGCCTATGTCGGAATGTTGAGGGAGATCATCGAAGCCCTGATCTCATGCCTCAGTCCCTGCTCGATAGTCCGGGCCCTAAAAAATGGGTCCCAACCATATCTGTGAAGTACTGTGAGAGATCAGTAAACCTCGCCGAAAACTGTGACACGGTCATGCTGCCCTGTCATAGCTGTAGTAACTCCAGTATGCGCACCGCAAAAAGGGTGGTTGGTACGAATTCCGAGAGGAATAGGCTTTAAAAGTCCATCCAAATGAGTGATGCCTCATCGTGCAACTGGACCATCAGGCTCCACCATCTGTCTGCTACCGTGTGCCGGAGACTCGCTGCAAGGATCACCATGAGGTCAGCTGGTGTCACCACAAACCTGAAAACCCGAACAACATCCTCCAGCCAATCCTTGGATGCCTAAGTGTCCGTATCCCTACGGAACATGGGAGGTCTCTGACGCTGGAACTCGTGCAGTGCACTAAGGAGACGTTCACTCTCAATGGTTGGGGCTGGTGGCATCGGTGGCTCGACGGGTAGACGTACCACCAGTACCTCCGCTGAAAAAGGGCCCTACACTAAGGCCTCGTCGCTCGGTGGGTTGTCGTTCCATACAAAGCTCTGAACCCTAGCTGGCTGCTATTGTGGGGCCATCCTGAAAATAAACAAGTGAATCACGGTCAAAACAATATACCTGTTGAGCTGTACAAAGTAATCACAAATAAAACTTTTGAAACACACATGCAATCAGTGTTTTGGTGCACTGAGTTAGAAATTAGAAGTCAGGGTCATTGTGTATGGATACGTCAGCCGCCGCACCAACACTGGTCTCCCTGGACTGATAACCACACTGAATACCCTTAACACTATTGCTTCAATAGAAGAAAGATCAGAGTCCTAAGTTCTGATGTTGAACCGAACTCCTCTGATACCAATTTGTCACGACCCGTCCTCGGGACCCATTTCATGACTACCCCAAGCCCGCCTCCAATAGGCCAGGGGCTGGCGACTATCACCAAGGTGTAAATCCCGAAAAAAGGGGTAGGCATTTCCATTATAAAGTAAAAAAACACCATAGAGTAAGAAAACAGAAGTAACACTATGTAAAAGTGGGTACAATAGTAAGTGCGGAAAAGTAAGGGGGCCAGAATACAAACCCAAACATAAAGTAATGTACAACTAGAAAAAAAGTACATCAACTAAAAGTAAAGCAGCAAAGCCGAGCAGTCCATTAGAAATCCCACCTGAAGGGTGGGTACAGATAGCCTCCTCAACTCCTTGGGTCCAGTCGTCCGCTCTGTGTACGTCCCACCCAGTGGTCCACCTGCAGGTACCGACTTGCTCCACAAGCCTCAACCACAATTAGTGTTTTCCATCATCTGCATCCAACACAACATACTTCGGGCATAGCCCGTGCAGGGGTGAGTATACGCTACTCAGTAGGGATCCCGAGACCCCCGAAGGTCTCCAAAATCCACAAAAGATAATCCACAAAAGAAATATACAATCAAGAAGTAACATCCAACACTACTTAGGTATATGCTCATACATATAATTAAGTCATCAATTCCAATTCGCCTCCAACATCCGAGCCCATGTTCGATCACGTCCACACAGGATAGCACAATCCAATACACACAGGATAAAACAACCCAATCCACATAGGAAGGCAATTCAATCATATCGAATATATTGTTTTAAAATCAAGACTCAGCTCACACGGGGTATAAATCAATTGTAAAGAAAAGGAGATGATCAGATATAGTTACTGATTCATCTAGCTGGGACCTACATAGGTTACTAGTCCAGCTAAGCTATCGGACCTACGTAGTATACCAGTTCAGCTACTATGTCGGACCCACATAGGATACTACAGGAGAGGTCGATACTGTCAGAACCACGTAGGATACTTGTACAATAGTCGTCACCATCTAACCCATGGAGGATTCTAGTATAGTTGTCGTCGTCGTCGAACCCATGAAGGATTCCAGTACACAAGTCTTCACCGTCGAACCCACAGAGGATTCCAGTACGGTTGTCCTCATCGTCGAACTCATGGAGGATTCCAGTAAGAAATTCTTCATCGTCAAACCCACGGAGGATTCTAGTACGGTTGTCATAGTCGTCGAACCCATGGAGGATTCCAGTACAAAAGTCTTCACTGTCGTCGCAGCCAGCTCTAGGGTTCCCGCACATAGCATGCTCATTTTCAAGAGGGTTCGCTCCACGAGTCAAGGGGTCGATACATCAACTGACACGTCAACCAAATTTGATATATCCCAATGTTCTACCTCGTCGATAGGAACTCAACATAGTAGACGGCGCGTCAATCAGACACCGGGTCTGAGAGTTAATGTTTTTTTTCGTTCCGGGGGCCCTGTTGGTTTTTTAAGTGAAAACCAACACAAACATACTCCAACTGCGTCCAAACCTTGAGCGGTGTAATCCAAAAGGTCCATATCACTAAGATAAATCCAATAAGGTTGATGGCACATCAATCAGACGTCCGGAGGTCATGTTATAAGCGTTTCTGCGCTGAGGGCCCGGTTGGTTCCATTTCAAACCAACCCGGTTGTACACAATGTTCTCCTAAACCTTGAGTGTAGTATACCAAAAAGACCATCTCGATCCAAAGATCAAATCGCAATAAATGGTGTGTCGATCGGAGGTTCGTAGCCCATGTTACGGGCGTTTTAACAGACTTGTCTGTTTTTAGGGGGGTTTGGGCCCAGACCGACCCAGCCCAATACCCCCTGGGTCGGCTCGAACTGGGTCAACCCGAACCGGGTCCGGGTCCGCCTCACTAGGGCATGGCCCGACCCAGATAGCGTGACCCGGCCCAGCCAGTGCAGCACGGCCCAGTTGGCACGGGCGGCCCGACCTGGTGTGGGCAGCTCGACCTGGTGCGGGCGGGCCGGCCCGGTGCGGCCGGTCCGGCCTGGGCGACTCGGCGTGGACCGAGCGGACGTAGAAGGGGGGTTGCGCTATCCCCCATCGGTCATCCAGCGAACCAGCACAACTTTAATGTCGCGCCGCTCCCCCAAAATCGGGAACGACAAAGCCGTTCCGGTCCACCGCGGCTCAGCAGCAGCGGTCTTCTCCGGCTCCGCGCTGCCGCCATCGGTCGTCGGCGCCGCCGCACTGTGGGGGTGCACCTCTGTCGCTTTCTGCGGACCACCGAACGCGCACTGGTGGTCCGTTTCACCCGCTGTCTGCGCCTGGAGTCCTAACGGGACCCAAACGTTACTACAGAGTCTTCAAATTGCCTTTGCGGCTCGATCCTTCATCCCCCGTCAATCCACACATCAATGAACAAACTGTGGAGGGTTGTCGGGCCGTTTTTGTTTGGCCCGCTCCATCCGTGTTAAGTGTTCTCAAATGGCAGTCATTAAAACACATTCTTTTAGTATCGATGAGGGTATAATTTATTCAAGTTCAAATTATACTAACTTCATACCAAAAATGCTTTAGCATGTGAGATTAAATCACTTGAAGAGTGTTAAACAAAAACCCCTTACGTTTTTCCCACAATCAAATTTTCCCAACCCATAAACATATTCTTTCGTGAATCAATGTAATATTATGTTGATCTGTGCTCTTTGATTTAGAAGGAAAATAATCATGGGTTTATTATTATTCAAAACTAATCCCTTACGTTGAAGAGGTCATCGAACGAGGATCGTCGTTGGAAGAAGACGTCGCAGATGACGGTGTCGCGGAATGAGGATCGGTAAGCATCGTCAGTGTTTTCCCGATGAGGGATGTGGCGCGTTGTCATTCTCTGAAGAAGGTGTGTCTCACCAGCTACGGAGAGGAGAGGAGAGGAGAGGAGACGACACAACGATTTTCTTGCGGTGATAGAGTTCTTCATTTCCTTCAATGAGGATGAACATTTTTCTAGACTAGAGAGTTCTCTCTTTATTTCAACACAACAAATCAACTCCCCCATAAAATAAGACATTGTATTATTTTATTAACAAACACACATGCCAATATTAAATTTGAAAATCAAAAGATCACATTTAATTAAATGACTTAATTGAAGTGCGTTTAATAATCATATTAACTTTGAGGGTTGACTATCCATTAAATTTGGGGTGTGGGTGAGTTACAAAATAATTGGGGGTTTGCAAACATAAAGGGATGATTGATGAAATTGAAAAGGTGGGGATGGTGTGGGACCTACCCCAACATATTTCAATCTTCCTTTTCCACAATTCTTATCTATCGGTAAATGAATAAAAATAAATTGTAAATCAATTTTATTTTTATGCCTCACATTTTTTGCATCTCCTCCCGATCAAACGCAACTCCAGGAGTAGTCTTACTAAGAAATTACCAGTGCTTTGATTCAATCAGTGCCCTCGGATTTTGATTTAGAGCACCGGTTCAAATGTTTGGAAAACCTTCTCGTTCATTAACGGAATGTACCTGAGCTAATATTCAGAAATTGATTCTGGGCTCACCGGGCCTCGGAATCAGGTTCCGTCAGAAACTGTGTACTCGTAAAATCCCAAAGATAATTAAGAAAAAATGTCCCTTGAAATTTACAGGTCTTTACATCACCCCGGACCACCAATACAAAATACTCATGCCTTAATATATAATTTCCAATTACAATGTAGAACCTAATTAGACAAATTTAAATCATTAAGAACAACATCAAACATCTACAAAGGAACTAAATTCCTAACCTAAAACAAGAACCATTTTTGTTCATCTTCAGACTAACCATCAAGGGTCTCACCACAAACAATTGAGTCTCCTAAAACCTCTGCCTACAAATTATCCAACTAGTATTTCTCTACCTACTACATTAGATATTACATATCTATTATCTAATAATGGAAACATCTTCCCCCAAATTCTATCATATCTATGTTCAGTGCTTAAATTTCCTCCGACAATTGTTTGGAATCTTCTAATTCACACAAATTATCACTAAATGGAAACTTTATCATCACATAAGCTACAATATTTTCCCATTTTAGGTGTATACAAAATTTGAAGTCATAATATAGAAAGAACTCCATCATCCAATACTAGTGCAGTTTAATTTCACCTAGGGAGAAAACATACCCTATGATCTTATGATCGAGGAAGAACAAAAAATGCTCATCAATGAGGTAATGTGTCCCCAACATCAGGGAGAAAACCACTATCACCATCTCATGATTATGAGTTGCATAGTTAATCTCATGGGGATGTAAACATAGTGATCCTTAAGTTATAACTTATATTTTTTTATTATAACACGAACTAACCCATTACAAGAAGCATAAACAAACCTCAAACAGAACACCTTATATAGGAAAATTAAGAACTAGATCCCTAACCAAAATCTCATACAAATAATAAAAATATATATGATACTGAAATGTCTACATGAATTCTTGATCTTTTCTATTCAATATTGTCCTAGCAGTCGAAAATAGGGTGAAATCAGCAATGAACCACCTATAAAAACATGACAGACAAAGGAAACATCACCCTTATGCTATTGTCTTCTAGAAAATACCAAACTGCTAATATTATCAATGGATCGACAACTACTCCCAAACCTGATATAATATGGAATAAGAAATAGACTTCCAAGCCAAAAACACACACTTCAACATCTTCGAAAATATCTATTGATGAAGTAGAACACTTAAAATGGAATGTATATTCTCTAGAAAACCTACTCATATGTGGAGTATATAAGTATTTAGTTAATGAATACCACCATGAAATTCTGCAATAACACACGGAAAAGTACATTCATTGACCCCATTAACATAGCTGGAGAATTATTTTCACCGAACGACATCACAACAAATATCTATTTCCCATGATGAAAATGGAAAGATTTCTTTGGGATATCATCCCCCATTACATTCATCTAATGATACAAAATCTAAAAATTGGTCTACTCTACCCATAATTCACCCTTTAGTTGATTGAATAAATCATTGATATGTAGAAGGGGATTGCATTTCATGATTTTCACATGGATCATGCGACGATTATCGATAGCCAACCACAAACTACTATAATATTTCTTTAGAAAAAAATGGTTCACCCTAATTTTAAACAATCGGTTAAACAAAACACTAAATAAAATGATTTTTGAGCTGTATACATAACTCTAATAACTCTAAAGTATCCATATTATATGAAGAAATTTATATTCAAGACACAAATTGTTGTAGCTCAATTACATACATGATATTTCTTCAAGCTGGTAATGATACCACCTCCACTGTAATGACATTAGGGTACTCATCTCTGACCCTAGGAAACAAAAACTATTGAACCATTGATGACCTCAAAATTAACTCAGACGGGAAGGATGAAGGGGTCATAACACTCTTATGACCGATTAAACTTATCTCCCACTAATAAACAATGTTGGACCTCCATCAGCATGAAAGAAGACAACCTAACTATTGATTGAATCCACAATAACCGTCCCTGAATGAATGAAATTCATGATGAGGATAATTTCATTTGGTTGTATATATAAACATATGAAATATTCCCAAGATAGGTATTTCCCAACACTAGCGGATAGTTTCTACATAATTCAAATAGTTTGGCATGACCACGAATTGGAGAAGTTAATGCCAAGGGCCCTAGAATCCAATATTACAAAAGTACCAATGTATGGAAAATGGTAATTGACATGAAGGAGTACGTCATTGCTAGATCAAATAAATCATGAGTCCAAGAATAAATCTAGAAAAGAGTACCTTGAATGTTTTATGACTTTCTTAGAGCTTGAAATGATAATTTATTATGATGACAATGACAAACCCTACGACCTCTTGGACCATGTCAATGACCAAATCTATAGAAAATCTCTACTCTCAAAGGATATGGATCATCATAGCGTAGTCCTCTAAATGTCCCATATGCTACCTACTAATCCCATAAATAGAGAAACAAACTTTTGATTCCTATACTAGAACTGCCTCAACGAAGGAACTTGAAGAGGAGCATCCAGAACATGTTGGCAAATTTGAATGTTTGGGTGCTCTCACAACCGATGAAATCATCATCAATAATAAAAAACTGCATCTAATCCATTGTAATTTGTATGAGAGCTTCTAATACTATGGGAACTAGACATTGAGTGTTGGTATCCTCCCCTAGATTATTAGAAGTTGTTTTTTCCTGGAAACTAAGAACACCCGACCACTGTTCTACTTCGTGATGAAACCTGATTAGTCCCCATCTTGTGATTATACTGTTATGGATATTGTTCTCTTGATGACCTATTTTATTTCCAACATATAGGGATAAATATTAACCATTAACAGGGAGAACTGGCACTGGATATCTACAGAAAAAGCCTCCTCAAAATGCCTCGGCATGGCCTCCTTAGCCAGAAATAATTCTAAAGCATGTAGTAAAAGTTTCTTTAAATGAATTTCAAACTCTCACACACTGGATATCCCTTAATAATTTTTAAGAAGCTCTAGAGGATTGTCTTCCATAAATGTCCTATAATGAAAATTATCTTTAAACTGGTATCATAACTCCTTGTGATCCCCAATGAAAAAGAACCACCATTCCCTAGCTACCCCACACATAATCATCAAAGACTATGACATTCATTCAATTTTGGAACATGAATGAAACTGAAATCAATATTTATGTACTCAAACCAATTTTATGTTACTAAATTTGACACAGAGCCCACATACCACTACAAATTGTTGTACTAAAATATAGTAGATTCCTCCTCCAGGTTTCTCCATCATCAACTTGTACCCTATAGTAGAATACTGGTGAATCATACTGAACGTATTATACAGAGACATGGTGTGGAATTGATCCTAGATCCACACATGTAAATGAAAAAATAGTTAGATCATATTAAAATATCATATGGAAGACTCTGAAATTAATTAATTTTTTTATTCACTTCAGGATAACCTATCTCATGGTCTACACATTCAATTTTAAGCTCAATAAATAATGATGCATTTATAATTCCTAGGTCTCTAACCTACTATCAATATAACATCATTTAGTAGGCACACTAATATTAATGTTGCATGTATAACATCTAAGGGGTCCCTAAATACTAACGTCTTAAAAGGGATCTTGTGTTTAGAAAACATTCCATACATAGGATTATTTTTTTCCCTACCCACCCATGCAACTTCACCAGTGCATAACTCCAAACATTATCCTATCCCTAAACCTCCATTCGATAACACTATGCCCTGAACCCATCCACACAACGTTTACCCCTCCTAGGAAATAAATGAGTGAAGATAAGTAATTATTCCTGAGTCTCACCTCCAGTAGGCCCCGAGTTGGCGACTAACAACAGTGGTACAATAAAAATAAAATTGGGAGACATTCACCACTTAGAGAAATAAATTCAGAAGGGAGATATGTGACCAACACCATCCAACCCATTATCACGTAGTAATATGAAACAAAACCCACATACTAAAATGTGAAATTCGCAATTAATTACTCAAACTGAATGGGAAAACTGCATGTACCAAAAGATTGCAAAGACAACAGTAACCACGAATCCCAAAAAGCTCATACAACCCACAAGCAATTAATATCCAACCTGATCTACAATATGATATGACTATTTTCACAGCCTCACCATGTATTCTCTCAGTTTATATTTCTTACATGATCACATTATAATATAATGAATATCAAGGGTAAAAACTACTGATTCCCCATTACTTTTTGGATTTTCCACAACATCAAATTTCTTGAGAATATCTCTCCAAAAAATTCTAACACACTAACATCAAAGGGAAGTCAAAAATATTGCACCTTGTACAACACACCATCACATCCACATAACCAAGTGATATAAGGTAGTATTCAAGTGAATCCAAAACTCACATTTGTGTATCATAAGTCAAGTATTATAACATAAGATATCAAAGTCTACACCATAAGTAAGAAGTATCATGAAATCACAACCTATAATAATTATAAATGTAGTAGTCTATAGGAAACTACATCTAGAATATATGTGTGGGAAATAACCACAATTAATTATAGTCCTATACATACATATATGGGGAAAGGTCTCCACTATGCATACCATCACAAGTAAATAATAAGAAAAGATAATAGAGCCAAATGGGGTAGTTATTCATAAATCCTCCCACTAGGATAATGTGGAAAACACCACCAGGTCTATGAATACCTAGGGTGTCCATTTACCTAATCGATAAGGTTGAGTATCATATAGAAACATATAAAATTAAATGATATAATATAGATCAAAACCACATGAGGTTAATTTCATAGTCTCATACAGAACATAAGATATCATTTCCCATAATCCGAATTATCACTTCCAATAACATATATCCTGTAAGGAAAAAAAATATTTAAAGAGCTACATTAAATTATCTTCTCCCATTTTATCTGATACACTTTTTGTTAATTAATTCATAACCACTATATAACCATTCTCATTTACACCTTACATAATATTAAAATTTCAACAATGATTTATTCTTTCAAGGCATAACAAGACTCAGCCCATGGATTCTATGAATTTGAACCTCATCATTACACCCTAACATGATCTAACCCCATTTCCTAAACATTTAATCATTTAATAACATAATTATTTTCTATATCAGTAGGTTCTCCTAGAAAATATCCTAATCTCCCCAAATACATGGTTCTCTACATGGCAAGTTGAAGTAATACCCATCAAGTAATTTACACATATAATAGTGGAGTATACTCATCCAACCATGAGGAGAAAAACACGGAATTCATGTGGAATACCCCACATGTATTCACCTATAATGAAATGATAAGAATGATGTTATACCAAAACACATATTTAAAAAAATATCTTAATATTAATAGTAGTGGGTAAGACCAACTTCAACATATTTCATTATATATGGGGTCCTCCCCAACACCACATAAATAAACCAAAACATCTCGATACTATAGGCATCAACTATAGAAACAAAAATCATGAATCCATGCCCCACCGACCACAACAACCCCTTAGGCTCACCAATCACAGGATCACGTCACATCTTGTCATCCCTCTCCCACATGCAGAACACCCCTATAGGGTCATCCATTTCACAAGCGGCTTGAAACAAACATGAAACATGGCTATTGGTCATAATGAAAGACATTTAGTATTCATGAACAATGAGCTCACATGGTCTCAAACCATAAGAAACATTTCCTTTATAAGATGTTATGTATCCTAGGCCCTAAAAAGGCAATATTGTTTATCACACAACCAGTTCTTATTCAATATTTAATTACCAAATTTATTTTCATTACCACTGACTATAAGAAACCTAAGAAAAAAGATATCACATGTATAATAAATTAATTAGAAAATTAATATAAAATGAATTCAGATATTTTATCAAGAAGTAAAAATATGATTCAGGTTCATTATATAATTAAATCAATCATCCATATTTTCATCAATTTTATTATCATCAAATTGTAAAAAAATACCAGATTTATTAAACATGCACCTTTTACCATTTATCCAATTAATTAAGAATTAATATTGGATTTATGTTATTTACCAATTTAAATCAATAAAATCATGATAATACAGTCCAGGAATAGATATCAAAATATATAGTATATCATGAAATTTTTTTATTATAGTATAAAGAATCAATATAAAAAAGCGTTAAAAAACAATTCATTAATCTGATTAAAGCATTTAATTAGTTCAAATTCATTACGATCCATGGGGATAAATGATGGTAGCGCTAAAATTTTACAAAAATAAATAAACCTAAAAAAATCAACAACCTCAAAAGGTCATTATTTTACTTTTCATGATAAATGATCAATAAAACAGATATCAGATCGACTATATAATATGGTTTGTATCTATTTAAAGATGATAAGACAACACCAAACCAATAATGACTGTGAGACACCACATTAGAAACACATTTAAGCAACCACCATAGAACAAAAAGAAAACAGGAGGAAAAATGATCCAACAAGGGGAAACCACTAGAAAATGAATGAAAACACACCTTAGATGAATTTTTGTTACCGTAAATATAAATTGGAAAATATAAATGAATCATTGTGGAAGAAATATCCAAAATACTAAAGAAGGAACTGTCTGGTTCTCTATGATGAGAGGGTGGAAACCAGTATCCATTAGGTTCGAAAAAACAAGTGACTGGAATGTTTTAAAACATCACAACATCTGAGGATTAAACAATTTTTAATACCCTTTCATATCTTGTAATTTCTCGAGTTATGTTTCTATATAATACACTATTTCATATGGACATTTTTGATCCTTGAAATATTAAACATTTTGAAACCCATATTCACATCAAGTAAACTTATTTCACAATGCTAAATATTCTTGATTCCATATTTTGGCATCCAAGTACCTCCAAAATTTCTTCGGGCCTCCACCAAGTGAATCCATCTTCATAAAAATATTATGTTTTTATCCATGGGGACCAAGAACCTTATAATTTTAGGGTTCTATTTTTTTGGAATTATATTATTCAAGAAAAAATGAAAATGACACAGATTTTTAGGAAAATAATTTTCAATGTGGTGAAAAAATCATTTCTATTAAAATAATACAATAAATTCATAAAGAAGTTTTTTAATTATATTATCATTTTTTACTATCTATCTGCATAAGATACCAATTATGGAGTATTGTTTAATATATTATCCAATTTATTACATTGAATTATTTTTGAATTTTTCTTATTGAATATTTAAAATATTTTAATCCAATTCTATGTCACTATTTGTGTAATAATTAATAAAAATGTCATGTATCAAATTCATTGGGTTTTTAGGATTTTAAATATGACATATTTCATGTGGTACACATATGCATGAGTTTTCATAATGTGATGAATGAATCTAATTTATCCACAAAATATATTTTTAAAAATATTGTCATCCAATTATATAATGATTAATTTCAAGGACAAGATTTTACTTAGTTATATTAATAAGTCTATGTGTAGAACATAAATCCTTGATACATGATTAAAATAATATTATTGGAACTGATATCATTTAGTGATAATAATAAAACTACTGATAGACCATACTATAAATTTTTTTGATATAAAATATATGCATGGTCAGTGAATTTTTTAAAAATTAATAAAGAGTTATGATTTATTTCTTCTATTGAGTGAAAAATATATATATTACTCTATTTACGTCAGAATAATAGTCTCATGTTTTCAAATTTTTATAATTGGTTTAAGTTATTCTTTAATTACTATCCATTTTTGTTAAATGTACATGAACCATGTAATATAAATATATTTTGATTCCATGTACATTTTAAATTGATAATCCTAATGTGATTATGTTCACCAAAATGTTTTGGGTTCATCCATTTGATAAGAAATTAATAAAAAAATCCCCTTTACTGAGAGGTTGATCGTACTAATAAATATATTATCATACATTATTAGTATTATTTATTGATTCTTATTTATCAAAGGAATCCATATCTTTAATAATTTTAGAAATATATTGAATAAATAATAATAAATGGTAAATTTAAAAAGGTTATCATTAAATTAAATAAATATTTTGGTTCTAGGATTCATTGTTTATTTGGGGCATGAAAATTTAAATTTAAATATATGATATAAAATATTTCCTTTGCATGCCACAATCATTTCATTGATTGTTAATAAATTCATCTATAATGATACCTTTAGAAATTATTCCATCAAAATATCAACATTTACGCATTATAATCATAAATACAATCATATCAACCAAACTGATAAAATTTTTCAATCATAATATGATGTTTTATATTGATAAAATTTATTTTTGATTGATAGAATTTTTTGTCTATTATTAATGTAAAAAGAATTCAAGGTGTACAATGAGTTCAATAATTGTCTTCCATCATTGTAATATATAAAAACCATGAAATGATAAATCATGTTTATATTTATATGAGTTCAATGAGATATAATTTTTCGTCATTTGGAAAACAATAATATGCATTACACTATGGTAGAAATAACTACAGAAAGATGAAATCAAATCAACTACCGGATTGTCCCAGTCAAGATATATTAATCGAAAAAAATATAATAAAATTTCAATAGAACTGATTCAAAATATTTGATTCCATTATTATATTAAAATAATATTTTCCACATATTTGTGTGAGCATCATTTTGGAATGATACTCCAATTTGGGAATGAAAAATTTCAAAAAAAATATATAATCAAGAAGGTATTTTTTATAATAGTATGCAAAAAATTTTCTATAAACAAAGATTTAGATGATTCATTCATGGTTGATGTAAAGATGAAAAATATATTATACATTTATATTTGAAATTTTAGATGAATAATCATTACATTTCAAAAAAAACTCCTAGGTATCATAATGGTATAGTTCCATTGGAAATGTGGATATATAAAAAATGGTTTCTTTTTTAGATGAATAATATCCTACTATATCCTTTATAACTAGTAAAATTCATTGAAAAATTCTATTTATTTACATTCGTCATAACATGGAATAAATAAATATAATTAAATGTAAGATTCGTTGGAAATTAAGTTTCATGAGATAAAAATCAACAAATAATGGGTATAATGGTATGTGAACATGAGAATATATATTTAAAAAACATTCCCTTTGTATAATTGATGATAATTATGAGATATCGAATTAATATTGTAATTTCATAAGACTTCAAACATATTGTTTAAAATTAAAATTATATATGAGAACTATATATTGATATAAGTCATTGATTTTGTCTTTTTCTTATGTATTGAAAATAGATTCTTTGTAGTATATTGATCATTTATAAGACTATATTATTTGAATTGTTTGACTCCATAAACCATTCCAGTTTCAAGGATTACTCCCATGTCTATCAAATTCAATAGTCTGTCATAATTAAACGGTTCCACTCTCTATTATAGTACAATTTATCATATCATTTTTCATTATTTACACAATTCACTATTTTTAGATAAGGGTTTCACCGTCACATAATGAGAATCATACATACATAGACAAATAATAATAAAACATTCACTATATCATTACAAATTAAAATAAATGGTGCTACCGATCATTTCATAATTATATAAAATTTTGAAAGTAAAGAGGTTTCATAATAATTTCTTAATTTCATCAGAGATTAACCCATAGAAAATAAATGAGGTTCCATAAAGAATTTATCACAGTATTACCTATAATAGAGAATGATGTTTTACGAACATCAAATATACATAAATATAATAAATTTATATAAATTATGATGATCTAGACATTGGATCATATCCCTATTAATTATTATGTAACATTAGTAGAAGGAATCGTAAATGGGAAATTGTTTTGAGTGAACATTCTATTTGATTTTTTTGCATTCAAATATCCATAATTGAAACCATAATTTTTAAATTGATAAGGTAAATAATATTATGGAATATATTATATATTAATATTTATTTATAAATTTATAAATTAATATTCAATGATTATATATGTAATGATGTTTGAGTTTTTTTTCAATCATATTACATTAAAAAAATATTCCTTTTAGAATTTTTGATTAATGTCAAGAAAGACGTGTTTTGATACATCAAAGTGATTCAATAATTTTTTTCAATAAATTAAAACCTGTTTAAAAAGGATTTTATTAAAGAATTATTATTTTGAAAAAAATATCCAAAAATTTTTAGGTAAAAATATTTCTTTGATGAAATTGTTTTTAACGAATGTGAGAAATGAGGGAGAGTTTTCTAAAAACATTATATTGAACTCTTGAGTACATAAATAGATGAAAATTATGGGAAAATATTATTCTCCATATAATAGTTTGGGACATGAAAATAAATGAATACCATGAAATATATATTATTTAAATAAATTATTGGAAGCAAAATCAAGAGAAATATAATAAATCAATGATATTGTATCATAAAACAATTATTGTGATTGTATCCTTGATTAATAAGAATAATTAAAGAATAAAGTCGAATGAGCTGATAAAATCATTGGAATAAGTTAATTCAAGGTATTATAAGCCTTATATACCATATATTATTGTCATAGTAGACAATTTTTTCAAAATATAACACATGTCTCAATGAATGAAAATTGAAACAACAATCTCATTCAATTAGTCTTGTGTTACACAATACATATTCAATACCCCTATATAATAAATATACGATTATTATATATCAAAAAAGAAACTCTAATTATAATATTTCATACCATATATTTTTTATATATGATTTGTTATTAACATTTTAATTGAAATTCCCTGTAAATTTCATGTTTTATGAAATAATTTTATTATTTTTCATGTTAAACATATTTTTTAATTTTTTGTTCCTCCCGAAATTGATATTGTTTACTTTAGATCCTTAATATTAAACAAGATATAAATATAACAAAAATTTCTTATATTTTTGTATTTTATGTAATCAATAATAGTTAAATATATAATATGATGTACATCATTCATGGATCTGGTTGGACTTACATACACATGAAAGTTGTTTCCATTTTCTCGATTATTTCATAGAAAATAATGTTAAATAATGTCACACCAGTATTAATTCATTTTTATGTCGTATATATAGCATATTTTCATTAAAACAGAAATGGTTTATTTCCAAAAAAATGCGTGAATATATCACAATGATTTGTGAGGCCGTAGTCCAAAATACAAAAAGAGTTATTCTTGTATTCCTATAGAATAGTAACAAAAAAGGTGCTAGTTCTATAATAATACAAAACGTATAATAATAAAATATTTTTCATATATAATTTTTTAATCCATTATCATATCGTACTATGAGTGGTGGTGATGAAAACAGAATAACATCGGTATGTGGTGTGGTTATCTTTCACAGACACAAATATTGAAATCATATCCCAATTTTAAAAATTGTAATTAGATAAATGTTATGACCATTGAATAAAGAGATATAACTATATATATTATAATAATGTAATTATATGATCCGGGTTTAATAAAAATTTATTTATTTTGAGGAATAAATAATAATAAACTGATCATTGAATAACATTTCCTTCTTCTGGTAACCTTTATATAGTTTCACCAAAAGCCTTCTATGGATTTCATTATGACTAAAATATTGAATCTAGGATTTTATTATCTAATAAATGAATATATTATGCCATATATTTTATCAACAATTTTTTTATTATGTGATGGGTAGAGTAGATGGGTTGTACTTCTATATGTGTGTTGAGTAGACTACTTATGCATTTTAAAAAGATTAATGTGTACCTAAGTTATTAAAATTAAAAAAGGATAAAAAATGTAAATTTTTCATGATTTAGACATTATATTTTCTAAATAATTCTAGTAAATTGGTGTTGTATGTGTTTTTTTCACTTGTAATACATATATATTTATATTAATTCTTTTATAATTAAATTGTTTACTTTAACCATGATAAATAATTTTTAGTGTTTTTAATATTCAATATGAACAAAAAATAGATTAAATTTTTTAGATAAAAATTATTATTGTATGTTAAAATATTTAATACATTTTATATGTAACATTTAAAAGAGTGAAAATTTTAAATTGAAAAATTATACCATAGACTCAATGGGATTGAAGCATTATAAAGTGAAAATGTTAATAATTCTAATAATATTTCTTATACAAATTGAATATTAAAAATCATTATGATCAACTAAATGAGATTAATTTATATATAGATGAACTAATTATACATTGAAAATAAATTTTTAATATATACTATACTATTAAAATTTTTAATAAAAATATAATTATCATGTAAAAAATTATTATCTTTCGATATTCATCGAAAAAGTAATCATTCCATAAAAATAAATAAAAATAAACATAAGTAAGTTTTTATATGACAATTTTAAAAATGATATTTATTTTATTAAATTAAATTTATAAATTTTTATTTACATTTTTTACTTTCACAAATATAAAAAAATTATTTTTTGATAAAATTGTATTTTTAAAACATATAAAGACTTTATAGAATAATATGTGTTTTTTAAATATGATTGTTCTATAAATAACAACTTTTCTTAATAATTATTACAATATATTTATAATATTACCTCCAAGATTAATTTCAATGTAATAATGGAATTTTTTAAATAAAATATTAAATTTTCGCCACTATTCGTTAAAAATAGGTGGTGTGGGTAATGAAAGCTATCAAATGAATTTAATTTAGATTAAGTAATTATAATTATTGAAAAATTATGGAGTTATATACTACCACATTAAAATTAAATTATACCTACAAATATTGTAACTCTAATGTATATTATTTTGGATACTACACCATCATCATATTGGAATATTACCACATAGCTTCCTCAAACTAGTTATTTTGTAGAAAAATATTGATAGGGGTTGTCTATATTTATCTAACGTTCTCTTTATGACAAAAAAATTATACTAACCATTATTCATAAGGAAAATCATGTTCTTATTATAAATCCTTTGAGATCATAATATGTAAATATTTTGGAATGTACTTCCTCAAGAGAGATATATGGAAGAAATTGTGAACTTGAGAGTGGTTTAGTGAAAACACCAACTGATTGTCTATTTATTCGATATGTGAAATAATTTAAAAGGGAAAAAAAAGATAGGGATGAATTTTTCATTCTTCTAGAATCTCATTACCATTTTTCATTTTGAAAATATTAGGATTTCTATATATGTGATCTCAAATTTCATCTAACATTAATGATTGGCATCATAACATTTACAGTTGATCTTAACTCCCTTGAGGTGATAATAAATAGATATTATCGTCTATGTAAATTATTAAAATATCTCAAGAACCAATAATATTCATTCCATATATTTCTTTCTTCACATTGTATTACTACAACTATTTCCATGTCAGTCTTCATAATTATATATCATAATTCTCGAGATAAATCTATTTTTGTACGAAATATAAACTAAATGATGGTTTTCATCAATACTAACATTGAAATAAAAATAACAAAATATCAACATTTTTTCGATTAAATTATTTTTTAAATTCGACTATCCATATGTTATTAGATGATAGGGAGTAATGAAACTCAATATTTTATCTTCATATTACCAATTTCTTGGCCTAAATGTTAATGTAATGTTGGAATTCCAACTAAACACAATATAATATTATACTGCATGAAAAAATGAATAATAATTATTGTATATAAAAAATGTGATATCTCTTGAAATATTCTCTAATAGTGATCACTATTAATAACATTGTAAGGTGGACGTCTAAAGATCATATACCATTACTCCCTTTAGACTTTTGAGGAGTCGAACAACAAAATCCATTACGATTTTAACATTTATAATTATATTATTACTAATATATGTAAAAACCACTAATAAATTATTTCGATAATCCTTAACATTATTATATATTATGTATGAAGATATTCTCTCTATAATAAATTTCTTTGTAAAATCCCACCAAAAATTCAAAATCAAATATCTGTACGACTTCATACTTTTAGGATGAATAGATATTGAAGAACTATGTTCTTTATCTATAAAGTATGTATTGTAATATGATATGAATATATAACATAAATAGTTCATGAACCATATTATTTCATCATGGATATTTATAAACTGAAGAACATTTATGGCCATGTTTTTTAGCTCAACACCTTCCTTCTTGGACTCATTATCATCGATCTAGATATGTGATTTTAAATAAAATTTAGAAATATATTATTTATCCCTAATATTAAGCATATCTAGAACAATACTCTTATAATATAGAAATATTAGATATTTTTAATAATTACCATCTATATTATAGAGTGATCTTTTAAACTCAATGTATTGACATCTATGATAACATTCTTGGGGTAGATTTTTTTGGAGGAGTAATAATTTTAATCATCTCTGACTATATTATTTGGATCAAATTGAAATATTAATTTTTAAATATAGCATTTATCAATTATTTTAATTTTTATATATATCTCACCTATTCCAACAATATAATTTCCCCATATCATGAATGCGTAATTTTCCACAACTGAGTCAAAAACCAATATTGGGGAAAAAATCCATAAAGATTAAATTCTGAATAAGAAGAATATATAATTATGTCATTCTTTATAATAAATAATCCAAATCCATTATTGGATTTAGTACTATAAATTGTAAACCCCTGTCCACTTTAGTGTAATTTAACCAGGTTTTTGCCAACAAATCATATACTCAAATCATTTAATATTTCATCCCTTTTAACATTCTAGAACTACATGATTTCCATTCGATTTTTTCATGGTGAGTGTATTATTTTGACATGAGAAATTATCCAAAAATAGTCAATAGTAACGAGATGAACATATAAAACTATGAATATATTTCACTGTGGTTGGTCTAGATCAATATTAAAGAGACTATGTATTTTATGGGTCCACAAATATACTATCTCATTAGATTATATGACTGAAAAATGAACAATTTTTCATTTAAAATTAAAAATTAAAAAAAATTAATAGTTTTATCTATAGATATGTTATTTAGTACAATTTCAAATTTAAATTCATGATCATACTTTCTATTGGTACAGATAAAATTATCATTTAAAATGACTACTATAATCTAATAATGTTAATATCTAATGAAAATATTCATTGAATCCAAGATGATTAAAGTGGGATTTGTAAGACTGAATGGTGTCACTATCTATTCATAGTCTCCATACATTTTATAATATTTTTTATTAGGTCTCTCATCCTTCTTAACACAAAATATTTGAATCTGAGAATGGATAACAGTTTTAGAAATGTATTTATCAACACATTGTTGATCAACGATTTCATAAATACATCATTGATGACACATATTTTACAATTTGATTTTATTACCAGCACCCAACCAATAAACAGTCTAATTAGCCTATATTTATTTTAAAAAATGAATAGGAATTCCCTAAGGTTAAACAATTGGTTGAATTAATCCCTTATAAATTTTATCACGAATATTTTCATCAATTACATCAAATGAATCGATAATAATTTTAAAATTTAATTTTAATTGGTGTTTCACTGGGATGGATTTCTATTGAAAACCAAACATCACAATTTGGTGGATTACTATATAAAAAATCTATAAATAAATAATAAAATTTCCACAAAAAGATAATATCATTAATTTGTGTTTCTCTCAAAAAATATGAGATAATAAGAATTTAAAATTATAATCAAGACACATACATTGGTTTTGATCTCGAATTGATGTTTCTACTAATCAAAACATTGATAAATTATCATAGAGTGGTTTAATTTTGACATCCCAATATCTGGATTTCATGTGGATTTTCTATGAGAAATCAAATCATTTTCTAAGATAAAAAAAATTCAACTAGAGGATGAAAAGATTTATTTACAAGAATCTTATTCCAAAAAACCTCAACCAAAGAAGGCTCATATAGCTGTGATACGATAATAATAAAAAAAGGGATGTTCAATGAAAACTGTACATATAATAGTTTTGGTAAAATCATTATACTCATATTAAATTCAAAATATGTGATAAAATAGGTATATCTATAGTCAAATAATACATTAGTTGTTTGAGAGTGAATCTACGTGTTCTTATCACCACGTTGTTATTACAACACTCGTCTAAAAGAGTGATAACCTATGATTTACCCTTTTTCCAATGCTTAAGATGTTATTGAGATTTATTGTCAACAATAACCTTTATTTTTTGTCGCATCATAGATTATTTCCAATTCATATTTCATTTAAAACAATGTTGTGTATGTGGTTAATTCTATGAAACTTTCACTATATTAATATCATTAGTTATCTTCTTCTAATAAATTGGTAAAAAATTGATTGGTAAAATTTCCTAGCACACATAAAACAATTATCAGGTTCCATAACACTATTTCATCCAATCTATCGTCGAAAGATCCATCATTAATGAAAAATATTGTTTTTTTCATGGGTTTTAGATATTCATTCAATCTTTATATTCATTTTTTTGTGAAATTTACTGGACTAAATAGTAACTTTGATATTCATTTCATAATTCCTAGCACAAAGAATAATTTCTTTATTGTAACTACAATATGTTATATTTAACTACCTTCATAGTCTATTTTTTAAAACTGCCGTTAATTGATCACCCATGAATTTTGGATGGATGACAATACTAGTATTGTAACATGTAATTATTGTAAATGTTTCCACATAGAAACAAATAGAATCAAAATCCTTAGAGTTTATCTCATTGAAATAAATCTCAAATTTCTATGAAGTATATATGGGTTTTACTAATTTATAAATATTCAGTAACACTCATCCCACTCTATGGAATAAATTTCACCCTCTTATATTGTATTCAATATCATTTTCTATTATTTATATATCTCAAATTACATCTAATTGAAATATGATATTAAATATTACATGTTCAATAGTAAATAATAAAAAAAACCATTTCAATGGTATTGAGGAATGTAAAGACCCTAGAATTTCAAGGAATTTTTTTAAAATAATTTGGAATTTTATGAGCCTGTGGATTCTGACGGCACTTGATTTCGAGGCCCAGTGTGCCCGGAATCAATTTCATAAGTTAAGATTGGGTACCTTCAGTTAACGAACAAGCGTGTTTTTATAACTTTTAAACTGGTGCTCGGAATTAAAATCAGAGGGTACCGATGAACTCACAGTGCTGGTAATTTCTTAAGGGGACACTTACCGTAGTTGCATTCACAAAGGAGGAGAAGATAATTTTGTGGGTTTATTTAAATATGTAAATAAAAAATTGTTGAAACGATTTTTATTTTATAATATGGTTATTCCCTCCCATGTGTAGTTAACGGCGGGGCCCACATCCACTTAACTACACAAGTGTGGATATTTGAGAGGTGGGGCCCACACAAGCCCAACCATTTAATATCCTATAATCTCATTAATGACCCCTCTTTCATATGGAAACCCCCCCCCCCATTTAAATGACAATTTTTATATTAAATGTGGATCATCCCTCTCCCTTCCATAATTAAATTGTCAACACGTTTTATTAAAACTGATGATTTAATTCTAGGTGTTTCTTGCATGTGTAAATAAATAAAATGAGGAACCTATTATTTAATTTCAGAAAAGCCTTCATTGTGTGAGAGAGATCTGGTTAAACTCGGTGCTTTGGAATAACGCTGGCCTCTGATGAAAAACGATGAAGAACGCTGGCCTCCGACGATGAATGATGAAGAATGCTGGTTCCTCGAAGGTTGATGAAACTCCACCCTTACTCTTATCCCCGGCAAGAGAGGAGATGCTACTTCATCCTCGGCGAACTCTGATGATGCCTATGATCTTCTTCCCTGCGACGCCGTCCACCAAAACACTGTCTACCGCCATGCCGACATTCATATTCGTTCATTGAGGTACGATAATTTTTATAAATTTCATTATGTGATTTTATACCCTCGGCATGGCATGCAAATTGTTTGGTGATGTTTAGAACCACTAACGCGGTGGGTGAAAACTAACGAACAATTCTGAACCAACTGCTGCTTTTTTCATGATGTGAGAAATAATTGGCGACGATGAAGCAGGACTAAAATGGTGATTAGAGGCCTTTCTAGTGATGTACGGGTCCCAAGGCGACCGTAGGCGCAGACGTGAGCAACATCAGACCACTGGAATGACTCTGGTGGCCCGTAGAAATCACCGGCAGTGCGGGCCCCTGGCGAGGCGGTGCCCCAGCGCACCGCCGACAGAAGCCCACCATGGCTAATGATGAGACGGCGAGGGACTGAATCTCGTGGCCGCACAAGATCTAGGGGTGACATGGCGTCTGGCGCAGCGTCCGCGGAACACAAAGGGTGGACCGCGTCCCCCCCTGCTCGGCTCACTGGCCGAGCCAGTGCACCCCCCAGCAGTGCTGGGGTGGGTCGCCCGGACTGGGCCAGGCCATGCTCGGCCGGTCCGGACCCAATCCCGGGTCAGGTCGACCCGTTTCAGGCCGATCCAGGGGGGTTGGGCTGGGTCGGATCGGGCCTAGACCCCCGCCCCCACTTCTGACCGTTTTTGGTCTTTTTCCCATAACATGAGATACATACTTCTAATCAACGCACCGTCAGTTTCTTAAGAATTCATTGATTGAGAATATCATTTTTTTTATTACACTGAAGGTTTCGACAATGATTGGGTTCGACCGGGTTGGTTTGAACTCGAAACCAACCGGGCCCTTGGAGCGGAAACACTTATATCATAAACACAGGACATCCGATTGACATTCCATCAATTGTGTTGGGATACGTTTGGTGAGACGGTCCATTTGGGTTACTCATTTTGAGGTTAGGATGTAGATGGAGTACAGTCGGGTTTGTTTTAGCTAAAAAACCAACAGGGCCCCTGGGATGGAAAAGCCAATAACTCCCAGACCGGGCATCTGATTGACACACCATCTGTCGCGTTGGGTTTCTTTTGAAGAGAAAAAACATTGGGATACAAAAACTCTAGACATTGTGAAAGTAGATGTATCAACTCTCTTGATCGATGAGCGGACCCTCCCGGAATCAAGCATGCTGTGTGCGGGAACCCTAGAGCTGGTTCCGGCTGCAACGATGACGACGACACTTTGTTCCTCCATGAATTCGGAAGTGAGGATGAATGTACATGGATCGTCTGTGAGTTCGGCATCAACGACGACCGTACTGGGATCATCTGGGGGTTCGAAAGAAATTACTACTGTTCTTGTATCCTATGTGGGTCCAGCAGTATGACCTCTATACTTGTATCCTGAGTGGGTTCGGTGGAGTAGCTGATCTTGTATCCTTTGTGGGTCCGACATCTTAGATGGTCTTGTATCCTATATGGGTCTGACAGCTTAGATGAATCAGTGGTTACATCTGATCATCTCTATCACCTTATGAAGTGTATACATGTATGAGCTGAGTCTTGATCTCAATCATCATCATCGATGTGATTGTCCTTCATTCCTGTGTGGACTGGGTTGTGTTTTCCTATGTGGAATGAATTGTTCTTGGGCTCGAGAGTTGGTGAAGAACTGTAACTGATGACTTAGTTATATGTATGTGAATATACCTAGGTAGAGTTTTTGATACTATGTGATTGTATCATTCCGTTGTGGTTTATCCTTCGTGGATATTGAGAGACCTTCGGGGGTCTCGGGGTCCCTACTGAGTATCGTATACTCACCCTTGCACGAGCTATTCTTGCACTACGTTGTGTTGGATATAGACGACAGAAAACACTGATCTAGGTGAAGGCTTGTGGAGCTGGATGGTACTCTGAGGTGGAACACTTGGCAAGACGTACACGGAGCGGGCAGTCGGACCTGAGGAGCTGAAGAGAATTTATGTAACCACTGTGTTTCTATTTACTTACTGCTATTGTACTTTCCTTTCAGTTGTATTTTACAATTAGTTGAGTTTCTATACTGGCCCATTAACTTTTCATCAAATACCTTGTACCCAGTTTTACTTAGTGCTTTCGGAACTTGAATACTCTGATGTGTTCTTGTTTACTATATAAAATGAAATGACTTACCTTTTTCAGATTTTACGACTATGGTGATAGTTGCCAGCCCCTGGCCTATGGGAGGCAGGCTTGGGGTAGTCATGGCATAGGCCCCAAGGATGAGTCGTGAAAAATTTGTATCAGAGGAGTCGGTTCTACCACAGAACTCAAGACTCTGATCTTTCCTTTCTATGAAACAATAGTGTTAAGAGTCTTGACTGTTGTTTTTAGTCCACGGAGTCCAGTGTTGGTGTGGCGGCTGACGTATCTACACCCCAAGACCCTGACCTCTGATTTCCGACTCAGTTCCCGAAAATGCTGATTGCGTGTGTGCTTCCTTTCAAGGTTTCTTTGTGGTTAATTTGTTTCAGATCACTAGATATACTATTTGACTATGGCGCACCTGTTTTTTTTTTGGATAGCCCCAAAAAGGCAGCCAGCCAGGGTTCATAGTTACGTGCAGGATGGCAGCCCACCGAGCGACGAGGCCACGCTGCATAGCCCCATTATAGAAGAGGCACCAAAAGTACCTCTACCCATTGAGCCACCGATGCTACCCGCCCCAGCGGCGGAGAGTGCACACCGCCTGAGCACGTTGCACGAGTTTCAGAGAAAAAGGCCACCCAGTTCCATGGAGAAACAGATCATCAAGCAGCTGAGGATTAGGTGGAGGCTATTGTCAAAGTATTCAGGTTGGTAGGGACACTAGTAGACCTCATGTATATCCTTGCCATGAGTCTCCTGCACATGGAAGTAGGTAGATGGTGGAGCGTGATTCTTAATGCGCATGACGAGGCATCTCTTCTATGGACGGACTTGGAGGGCCTCTTCTGCTCGATGTTATTTCCAGCCAGCCTTCACGTGGTGCGCATCAAGAAGTTACTACAGCTGCGGTTCGGTAGCCTGTCATTAGCCCAGTACTCGGCGAGATTTACCGACCTCTCGTGCTACTCCACATACATGGTTCAGGATCCATTATTCCGGGCTCGGACCTTTGAGTAGGGACTAAGGCATGAGATCAGAGCTTCAACGATTCCCCTCAACATCCCGACGTAGGCGGGGGTGCGGGAGAGAACCCTGTTATTGGAGAGCTTTCTCACCGAGTAGTAATCAGCAGCGAGACCCACCACAAGATGGAAGGTAGTGGAGTCTTCTGTAGCCGGCAGTCGAAAGATTATGTAGGGGTCCAAGCGGACCAGGTCATCGGGTGGGTGACCTCAGGGTATAGGTTCGGTTGTGCGGGGAAAACGGCGCAGAGCCAGCCTTATGAGGAGCATACATTGCTATGCATGCGGCGGGCAGGGCCACATGGATCATGACTGCTCGACCCGACATGCAGACGAGCAGCAGACCGTGGAGGGACCTCCCAGGAAGAGGCAGAGGTTCGACCGTGGCGGTCTGTAGGGAGAAGGCGGATGAGGCAGAGGATCTTGCTGAGCAGCGGGTGGTATACGATGCTTCGAGGCTCTACCACCACCACCCCCAATAGGTCCACCCAGACCATAGGGTGCTGGTGATAAGAGGCAGGCTCAACTCTAGGAAGCAGAGGCTTATGACCATGGTGCACCCGAGACTATTTGAGGTACTATCTATGTCTACTCCACCTAATCTGCAGTTCCTATAGAAACCAGTTCGAGTCATTCTTTTATTGCCTCTACCATTGTTTGGAGCTCGAATATTTTGACAGAGTCGTTGAATCAATCCTTTTGGCTAGAGAATCCTACGGTAGTAGAATCGACGATTACGCACTGGTTCCAAATGTTTGAGCTTACTCTAGGAGGTGAGAGCTTCGGCTGGGATCTTCTTGTAGCGGCATCGAGGCCTTGCGACTTCATTTAGGGTATGGATTGGTTACCTATTGTACATGCATAGATCGACTGTATTGGGCGCAAGGTGCAGTGTGTTCGGAAGGATGGGACCAGGTTCACCTTTACCGGAATGAAGGGAACCTTCGTAGCATAGGATGGACTCACGTAGAGGAGAGGGCATCTGATCACACATCAGTTGGCTAGTCTCATCCTCGGTGGAGTTGACTTGCAAAGTCTGAGTTTTCCACTAGTGGTGGATCAGTATGATGTTGTTTTTCCTGAAGATGTTCCAGGACAACCTCCTCAAAGGGAGGTAGATTTTTATATATACGTGTACCTTGGGACATCACTGAAATCCACTACAACATATCAGATGGCTCTTTTTGAGCTTCGTGAGCTGTGGGAACAGCTGGTGGGCTTATAGGGGAATGGTTTCTCCAACTTAGTGCTTCACCCTGGGCTTCTTTGATTATATTCACCCAGAAGGGGGATGGGAGCATGCGACTATGTGTCAACTACCATATCATGAACCAGGTGACCGTGAGGAACAATTATCCACTTCTGAGGATTGATGACCTCTTTGATCAGCTCAAGGGAGCACGTTGGTTCTCAAAGATAGACCTCTGGTCAGGCAATCATCAGCTGCGAGTTTCGGACAAGGAGGTACAGAAGACGACCTTCAGGTTTCAGTATGGCCACTATGAATTCTTGGTCATGACCTTCGGTGTGACCAACACTCCAGTAGTGTTCATGAGTCTCATGAACAGGATCTTCAATCCCTACCTCGATCTTTTTGTCGTAGTCTTCATTGAAGACATACTGATTTACTTGACTACCGAGGAGGAGCACGCCAACAGCTTAGGGGTTGAACAAGATACACTCCGAGAGAACCATCTTTATGATAAGCTCTCTAAGTGCTAGTTCTGGCTTCGAGAGGTTCACTTATTGGGGAACGTCATCTCAGAGGCGGGATTTGCAGTGGATCCCATGAAGGTCGAGGCGGTACGTGCTTGGGAGCTACCCAGGAGCGTAATGTAGGTGCGGAGTTTCCTATGTCTAGCTGGCTACTATTAGAGATTTGTACCATACTTCTCTAGATTTGTAGCACCACTTACATCTTTGACGAAGAAGGGTAAACCATTCGTGTGGTCAGACAGATGTCAGCAGAGCTTTTAGGAGCTGAGGTGGAGATTGAACAGTGCACCCATTTTGAGGCTTCCAGAGGAGGGCATTGGGTATGTAGTTTATTGTGATTCATCAGGGACTAAACTCGGGTATGTCCTAATGCAGGAGTGAGCAGTGACCGCTTACGGTTAAAGGTAGTTGAGGCCGAAAGAGCAGAACTACGCTACCCATGACCTGGAGATAGAAGCAGTGGTCTTCACCCTGAAGATGTGGCGACACTATATGATGGGCGAGCTCTTTACATTCTACTCTGACAACTAGAGTCTCAGGTACATTTTCTAACAGCAGGAATAGAACCCGAGACAGTGACGATGGATCGAGATCCTCAATGATTATGACTTTGAGATTGTTTATACTCCTGGGAAGGGAAACGTTGTGGCTGATGCTCTCAGTAAGAGATCGGGCATTCAGCTACTTGGGGAGGCGATATAGCAGTTAGACGCTTTGCAGATATCCTTCGTTGATAGAGATGGGGCAGCCTATCTATAGTCCATCACAGTCACTCCTCCACTTCTTTAGTGGGTCAATGAGGCACAGCATGAGGATGTTGACTGTGAGGCGCGATGTGCTCAGATATCCTCAGGGCTAGCACACGATGGATTTTCTAAAGGTGGGGAGAACGTCATCATCTTCAGGGGATGTACCATGGTAACAGTTAGCCTACAACAGGAGGTGTTGAGGGAGTTCCACACTTCCCATCTAACGGTACATCCTGGGGTAGAAAATATGTACTAGGACCTCAGAAGAAATTACTGGTGGCCAGGTATGAAGAAGGTTGTGGCAGAGTTCGTTTCTCGATGCCTCATTTTTCAAAAAGTGAAGGCAGAGCACAAGGTACCAGCAGGCCTGGTATAGCCCTTAGAGGTCCTAGAGTGGAAGTGGGATGGGATATCCACCGATTCCGTGATGGGGCTTCCACGTACTTCCAGAAGACACAACACCATCTGCGTGATCGTAGACCGACTCACCATGTCGGCCCACTTCCTACCTATCAGATATAAGGTCTCATTAGAGAGCATGGGATGCCTCAACATTCAGGAGATCGTACGACTTCATCGTTTTCCATCATCTATCATCTCCGATCGAGATGTACTCTTTATTTCCTGATGTTGGAAGGGGTTGCAAGAGGCTTTTGGGACGCAGCTACGCCTGAGCACTACCTTTCACCCTCAGATGGATGGCCAGACGGAGAGGACCATTTAGACGCTCAAGGAGATTCTATGTGCATGTGTCCTTGACATTGGTCTCAACTGGGAGGATCACCAACCCTTGGTGGAGTTTGCGTAAAACAACAGCTACCACTCCACCATCGAGTTGGCACCATACGAGGAACTGTACGACCAACCTTACAGATCACCTCTGTGCTGGACTGACCCTGGAGTGTCAGCACTCATAGGACCAGTGATGGTTTAGGCTACGACGGAGAAGGTGCAGATCATCTAGGAGCAGGTAAGGATTGCACAGAGTAGATAAAAGTCCTATGCTGATAGGAGGTGGAGACCACTGGTGTTCGAGGATGGAGACCGCGTTTCTTACTGGTTTGACCATGATGTGGATTGCAGAGATTTGGCCGGGGTGGAAAGTTATCTCTTCTCTTCATTGGACCATTTCAGGTCCTTAGTAGTATGGGAGAGGTGGCCTACCGCATGGCCCTTCCACCGCAGTTTCACTTGTTGAACGATGTCTTCCACGTATCTATGCTGATGAGATACGTGCACGACCCGACACATATCATCGATCACAGGGAGTTGGACAAAAATGACAGGGCAACTTTTGCGGAGGTCCCGGTGGAGATTGCGGATTGACAAGATTGGGTCATATGTGGGTATTATATTCCTCTTGAGTGCATTTGTTGGCAGCACTTGAACCTCTAGGATAACACATGGGAGTGGGAGGCTCAGATGCGTGCTCAGTACCCTAATTTGTTCCAGTATTTTATATTCTAGCTTTACAGGGATGCAAAGCCCTAAGGTGGGAGTGATGTAATGACCCAGAAATTTCAAAGAATTTTTTTTAAATACTTTTGAATTTTACTAGTCTGTGGCTTCTGATGGGACTTGATTCCGAGGCCCGGTGTGCCCAGAATCAATTTTCGAAGATAAACTCAGGTACTTTCAGTGAACGAACGAGCGAGTTTTTCTACCTTTTGAACCGGTGCTAGGAATTAAAATATGAGGGCACCGATGAACTCACAACGCTAGTAATTTCTTAAGGGGACAGTTACCTTTGTTGCATTTGCAAAGGAGGAGAAGATAATTTTGGGGTTTTTTTAAAAAAGTATATAAAAAATTGTCAGAACAATTTATATTTTATAAGATGGTTATTCCATCCCTTGGGTAGTTAAATGTGAGGGTCACATCCACTTAACTACCCAAGTGTGGATATCAGAGAGGTGGGGCCCACCCGAGCCCCACCATTTAATTTCCTCTAATATCATTAATAACCCCTCTTTAATTTGGACAACCACCTATTTAATTGCCAACATATAAATTAAATGAGGACCTTCTCTCTCCCTTTCCTAAATAAATTGTCACCGTGTTTTATTAAAAGTGAGGATTAAATTATGGGAGTTTCATGCGTGTGTAATTAAATAATAGGAGGAACCTATTATTTAATTTGAGAAGAGCCTTCATTGTGTGAGGGAGATCGGATGAGCCTTGGTGCTTCGGATGAACGCTGGACTCTGACGAAAAATGACGAAGAACGCCGACCTCCATTGATGAATGACGAAGAACGCTGGTTCCTCGAAGGTCGAAGACACACCTCTTTTACTCTTCTCCCCGGCAAGAGAGGAGGCGCCGCTTCCTCCTCAGCGCACACCGACGTTGCCTACGATCTTCTACCCCGCGACGCCATCCACCACAATTCCATCTACCACCATGCGGACGTTCGTCTTCTTTCATTGAGGTAGGGGAGTTTGTATAAATTTCATTATGTGATTTTATACCCTCAGCATGGAATGAAAATTGTTTGGTGATGTTTAGAACCACTGATGCGGTGGTTGCAGACTAACGAAAAAGTCTGAACCCACCGCTGGATTGTTCTTGATGTGTGAAATAATTGGAGATGACAAAGCATGAACGAAATGTCGATTGGTGGCCATCGTTGTGATGTACAGGTCCCGAGGCGACCGTAGGCGCAGACAGGGGCAATATCAGACCACCAGAATGACGCATGTGGCTCGAGGAAATCAACGGCGGCGCCCCGGCGCGCCGCCAGCAGGAGCCCGTCTCAGCATTAGCCATAGCGGTGATAGACTAGATCCCAAGGCCATGCAGGATCTTGGGGAGATGTGGCATTGGGTGTCGTGTCCATGGAACATAGAGGGGGGACCGCGTCCCCTCCTACTCGGCTCGCTTGCTGAGCCAGCGCACCCACCAGCCGGGCCCGGGCGGGTCGCGCGGACTCGGCCATGCAGCGCCCCGCATGGCAGCCATGCCCAGCCAGGCCTGGTCATGCCCTACCATGCCAGACCATGACCTGGGTCGGGTCGACCCGGTTCGGGCCGACCCAGGGGGGTTGGGCCGGGTCGGACCAGGCCTAGACCCCCCCACTTCGGCCATTTTCTGTCTATTTCCCATAACATGAGCTACAGACCTACGATAGATGCACCGTCAGTTGTGTATGAATCCTTGGATTGATACAATAATTTTGGTAAATGTCATTCGAGGTTTTGGAAATTTTTAGGTATGGCCGGGTTGGTTCGAACTCGAAACCAACCGGGCCCTTGGAGCGGAAACACTTATATCTTAAGGACCAGACCTCCAATTGACATGACATTAATTGCATTGAGATACTCTTATTGAGAAGGTCCTTTTGGCTTACTCTGATTGAGGTTTGGATGTAGTTGGAGGGCGGTCAGGTTTGTTTTATCTTAAATACAAACTGTGCCCCTAGGAAAGAAAAGCCAATAACTCTCAAATCGGGCGTCTGATCGACGCACCGTCTGTCACGTTAGGTTTCTTTTGAATAGACAGAACATTGGGATACATAAACATTGGAATTTTGGATAGTTGATGTATCGACTCTCTTTCTCGAGGATCAGACCCTCCCGAAATCGAGCATGCTGTGTGCAGGAGCCCTGGAGCTAGTTGCGATTGCGACGATGATGATTGCACTTGGATCCAACGTGGGTTTGGCAGCGAGGACGACTGTACATGGATCCTCGGTGGGTTTAGCAGCAATGACGACTGTACTAGGATCCTCTTAGGTTTGAAGACAATGACTGTTATTCCTGTATCATATGTGGGTTAGGCAATATGACATCTGTACTTGTATCTTGAGTGGGTCCAGTAGAGTAGCTGGTCTTGTATCCTTTGTTGGTCCAACAGATTTGCTGGTCTTGTATCCTATGTGGGTCCGACAACATAGATGAATCAGTGGCTAAATCTGATCATATCTATCTTTTTACGAAGTGTATACCTATGTGAGTTGAGTCTTGATATCAATCATCGTCATCGATTTGATTGTCTTGCATTCCCGTGTGGACTGGGTTGTGTTTTCGTGTGTGGACTGAATTGTTCATGGGATCAAGAGTTGGAGATGAACTGTAACTAAGGACTTGGGTATATGTATGGGAATATACCTAAGAAGGGTTGTTGAAACTACGTGATTGTATATTTCCTTTGTGGTTTATCCTTCGTGGATTCTAAGAGACATTGGAGGGTCTCGGGGTCCCTACGGAGTATCGTATACTCACCCCTGCATGGGCTATGGCTGCACTTCGTTGTGTTGGATGTAGACAACGAACATCACTGATCGAGGTGGAGGCTTGTGGAGCAGGATGGTACTCGTAGGTGGAACACATAGCGGGACGTGCATGGAGGGGGTGGCCATACCGGAGGAGCTGAGGAGACTATCTGTAACCATCCTTCAGGTGGGATTTCCAGAGGACGACTCGGTGATGTTGTTTACATACTGCTGTTGTAATTTCATTTCAGTTGTACTATAATTTAACATGGGTTTGTATACTGGCCCATTTACTTTTTATCACTTTCGTTGTAAGCTGCTTTACATAGTTCTTGATTCACTTGCGTACTCTGTTGTGTTTTTTATTTCTTTATAAAAGGCAATGCCTTCCTTTTCTTCGGGATTTACGCCTTTGGTGCTAGTCGCTAGCCCATGGCCTATGGGAGTCAGGCTTGGGGTAGTCATGGCATGGACCCGAGGACAGGTCCTGGCAATGAATTTTTAAAAAACTAAGGGATCAGTGACACCTAGGAAAATGGTGAATGATTCCACGTAAAAGAATCTATAGAATGTTGTTCCCATAATTGCTTTTTTTGAAGGTAAAAATGATTATTTTATTAATAATTTCATAGATTATATAAATTAAATTATTTATTCAAAAACCAATAAAATTTCACTACTGATGAAGAAAATCATTACTTTTCCCTTGGTAGTCATAATTAACGTAGTTCATTCATGTTCCATCCATTAAATAAAACCAACAACATAGTTTAAGAAATAATAATAATTATGGGGAACCAAATATATATTAAAAATATATTAACAGATATATAAATTATAGAAATGTTTTTCTAATATAATACACATTAGGTTTATCGAATGTCATTAATATCCATTACTATTTAAATAATCTAAAAATGTTATTATTATTTTTTTAGTTTCCAAAGAATATACCATTAGAGTGTTAAACTTTTTGTGTAATAATGCCAATTTTAATTCACTAGGTTTCAAAAGATTCTAGTTAAATTTTCACTTTTCAAGGTTATTACCAATTGGTTCACAGGTTCTATAGGCACATCCTATTGTAGTATCCATAAATGGATATTCCACAAAGCGTAGTCAGGGGAAAACCCCATAAATATTTATTAAAATTAAATAAATGTTTAGAAAATAAGTGCCACAAAACCAAAACAAATACTACATACCATCAATGTCCAACCCAACACCACCTTCGTGAACAAAAGCTTCATCCACAGTCGCTGATTTCCATTCTGAGTTTTCAAATTGTATGAGGACCTTGACATACTTCCACCTAAGATCCAACCATTCCAATGCAAGATTTCATTAGTAGTTTGCATACCTTTATTAAAATATCGGGTGGGTATGAACTTTGACAGGTAAGAGTAGTCCTACATTGGCCATCTTCACAGTGATGCAATCACATCCTCTTGCCTCTCAATAAAAATATTTTCCCTCCCTGAACAACATCACTATAAGAGGCTTTGATCACTGTCCTCTCCTTTTCTTTTTCACTATCAGAAAAATCCCCCCATTTTCGAGAATTTTCAAATCTTGAAAAGGTTAAATTCTAGTCTGATGGAGCTGACAATTAGTGTCAATCACAGCTAAGCATTGTGGATTTTCTAGCAATTCATTGCCTTCATAGATCCTTATTTTACTACCATCATTCACTGCAACATCCTCCTAAAAAGTTATCTTGGACTGCAAAATGGAATTATCCAGCATGACCTCTTCCACATTCTCCTGCTGCAGCCCTTGGAACTGATTCTCTGTGGATACTTTGGCCAAGACACCATTCTTACCCTTAGCCATTCCCTGAATCCCAGCAACACAGACCTCTGAAATTCTAATAGGCAGTTGATCCTCACATCCAGTAGGCTTCATGACTCCCACTGCCCCAAGCCTCTGCTCATTAGCCTACACAATACCCTTATTGTTACTAATCCACCACCCTTTAGAACTAAGAACTCCCTTACCTTCACCCCTTTCAATAGCCTGCTTCGCTCCATTTCCCACTATCAGATCATGTTTGAGATGAACGAAGACTACATTGACCAGCAGATTGGAGGAGGACACTACCTTTGTTCCCACTACCATTTTACCTCGCTTCTCAGAATCAGAATCTATACCATTAACCACATTGGGAAACTGACTCTGCCCCTTACATATTATCACCTTCGGATTAATCCTCTTTCATCTCCCTTCCCCATTTCACTAAGACACCAGGTGCCCCAGACAATCACATTTTGAGCAGTAGCTCATCTAGGACTCAAACACCACGTCCTTCTTCCATCTAAACTCTATTCCAACTACAATCCAAAACCAGTCAACCGGGGGCTTCGACACATCCAACTAAACACAGATGTGAGGGTTGATGGGGTGAAAAATAGTAGAGGTGCAGATACGAGTGAATGAGAACCAT
The DNA here is from genome assembly GCA_963277665.1 of Viscum album. NCBI lineage: Eukaryota > Viridiplantae > Streptophyta > Magnoliopsida > Santalales > Viscaceae > Viscum > Viscum album. The sequence goes on along the minus strand of OY728151.1, from coordinate 492,577,942 downwards.
CCCACAATATTCCCAATCATACGGATAAATGTGGGGTTTTGAAAGTGTAATGGAAGGTGAGGACAACATACCCATGTTGCAGTGGAGGGTGGGCTACGATTCATGCAAAGATAAAATGCCCATCGATGGAGGAAGAACTTGCAACAGCTGCAACAACATGGAGTACTAGACCAAGCCCAAATCAGATCATCCACAGAGGAAAACCGAATCATAATATGTCGCGTATCAAGAAGACCTACAATCATGCGTTCTTGTAATTCCCATTCGCTAAACACAAATCGACCAAATTTGTTGACTGAAGACCGTCAGTGATTAAAATGGGGTGAAAGGATTCCTCTTGAGTGGAGGCGACCGAACACCTTCATCCTCCCCCATCCCACCGCCAAGAAGGGGGGGGGAACTCCACCATGATCATCTAGGGTTTCAACATGGTACTCCTCTCCACTGCAAGCATCGTTCGTTACCTCCCATAACTTCAAATGTGTTTTTGGGTAACGAGGTATTGGGCTGGCCTTCCCACCTGCGTGAAACACATCCCCAGTGAGGCCCAAGGGGGCCAACCCTTGGTCTTAGTCTTGTTCACAATGGGGTAGAGGGGCCCATGATAGGATTTCTAGCATATTGTGCACTTTGTATTGTGAGGACATGAACTCGGATCCTCAGGGTCAGGACGCCACCACCTTGAACCAACTCACCCGTGCCCCGCGAGCAAATGTGTAGTTGGGTAATGAGGAATTGGGATGGCCTGCCCATTCGCGCGCCACACGTCCCCAGTGAGGCCCAAGTTGGTCATCCCATGGTCTTAGCCCAATTCCCAATGGTGTAGAAGGTACCATGAGTGTATTGCTGGCATATAGTGCATGTTGCCTTGTGAGGACTCAAACATGTAACCTCAGGGTCAGGGAGCCACTGCCTTGAACCAAATCACCCATGAACCGCATGAAAATGTGTTGTTAGGTAACGAGGTATTGGAATGGCATGCCAACATGTGCGCCACACCTCCCCAACAAGGCCTAAGGTGGACAACCATTGGGCTTAGTCTAGTTCCCAATGGGGTAGAGGGGCACATGAAAGGATCACTAGCATATATTGTGCGTTGCCTTGCGAGGACTCGAACCCAAAACCTCAGGTTAAGGATTTCACCACATTGAACAAACTCACATGTACACTATGGGAAAACATGTTGTTGGGTAACAAGGTATTTGGCTGGGCTGCCTACCTACACACCACACCTTTCCAACGAGGCCCAATGTGGCCAACCCTTGGGCTTAGGCCAGTTTCCAATGGGGTAAAGGGGCCCATGAGAGGATCACTAGCATATATTGTGTGTTTCCTTGTAGGGACACAAACCTAGAACATCAGGGATAGAAAACCACCGCCTTGAAACAACTTGCCCATGCCCCGTGAGAAAACGTGTTGTTGGGTAACGAGGTATTGTCATGCCTTCCCACCTGCATGCCACACGTCCCCAGCGAGGCCTAAGGTGGCCAACCCTTGGGCTTAGGCAAGTTCCCAATGTGGTTGAGAGGCCCATGAGAGAATCATTGGCACATAGTGTGTGTTGCCTTGTGAGGACTCAAACCCAGAACCTCGGGGTCAAGATGTCATATCCTTGAACCAACTCACCCATGCCCCGCGGGCCATACATGGATATAATTTCATTTAAACAACTCACTTTATTGTTTAAAATAATTAGTGAACATTTTCTAATAAATTTAATCATAATTTGATATATCATAAAACACATCCTTATATATATAACATATTTTTTCATCACTTAGTTTCCAAAGGTATATAAGAGTTATCATATAATACCAAATTTGAAGGCCCAAACATCTTATACATATATTTTACATATATTTAGATGAATATAAATTACCTTACATGAACACATGCTTGAGTATATTAATGGTATATTTCCATTTTAAAAATAAAAACCTAAAAAAATGGTCATAGTTGATAAAAAAACCATCTCCCACTATTTTCTTCATAACTGGGACCCTTATTATGAAAATTATTCATAATAAAATTAATTTTAATCTCATGAAATATAAAAAAATAAAGGTTGTTACCATATAAACAGAAATAATAAACACGGTAGATATCAGCATATCATAAGTATAAAACTCTATGAACATGAGAATAAAATTGTAGAACTGTATCCACATTGTCTTATAATATAAATATGAAACATGGAATCAATAATGGTTGTTTATAATACATGAATCATTGTGGAATAAATGAACATAAAAAATGAGAACATAACACTCATATGAATAAAATAATTTTTTCAAACAAGTGAGAATATGATGTAACTTTCTCATTATTTTAGGACTCAATAACAATACAATCTTAGTGGAATGAGACACCCAAAATACATCATTTTAGACAAGGTTTCCATCAAAGATTGGCACAGTGGACAATGTCACATAGTGACCTATATTCCACCCATTACATCCATATTTACATAATTAGATTATAATTATATCCCAATGATATGGAGGGATATATAGGTCCAACAAGCCACTAATAGGAAATTTTTTTTTTTAGACAATAAATAAAATAATCACATAAACACCCATGAGAATAAATAGGTTTTACAAATATATTGATCATAAAATATCCTTTTGAGTATAAAAATAATTCATAATTATTTATTCATCTAATCAAATAATAACCAGTGGAAAAATAAGTGGGGTTTGTGTTAATATTATCAATTTATAACCAATGTAATGCAATGAGTTTCAAAAAAATATTTTCCTCACAATAATAAAACATAATGAATGTTAATAAAGGATATATTTTTAAGTAATATTACAAATATATATTATGTAACATGAATATTTTTTTTTCGAATATATTTTTAAAGACAAATCACATGGATCCTTTCGTATAAATAAAATAATTTCATTGAAAAAAATATTTCAAATATTAATATGCATATAAATATTTTCAAATTTTGTTTGTTAAAAGAATATTTAAAAACATATTAAATAATCTTTAATAGAAATAATTTTTATGAGTTTGGTAAATTTTATTTGTAAAGTATACACAAAAACAAATACTAATTTCACATTATTTTATAAAAAGACTAATCAAACATGTATTTAAATATGTATGAATAATCTATAAAAATTTTAAAACTAGAAATATTTCAAAAAATATTTTATTAAATAATTTTTATGAATCTAAAATCATTTTGGGAAACAATTTTAGAAAACAGGGTTCTTGATGTAAAATGATTTTTGACCAAATGAAGAAACAAAGATGATTTTTCTTAAATACATCATTCTGAAATATTTATTATATATAAATAGGGAAACAAATGTAAAACATGTATTCCAGAAATAGATATTACATGAATATAAAATATTTTCTTGTAAAATAGATCATATTATTTTTTATTTGGAAATAAAATATTGAGCATCCCCAAAAATGGAATGACTGTAACATAAAGCCGATAATAATTTGGTAACATTGAATCCTAATCCCAATAAAGAAATTATATTATATGAATAATTTAATATAATGATAATAAATAATGTATTGAGATTTCATGTCAATTGTGATGTACATACACCAAACATAAGATGATATGATCATAAAAAACATTTTTCCCAATGTTGGAAAATCGATGTAAAAAATATTTTACATGATGTCTTGAAAACCTTCATACACATTAAACTCACTTATAGAATATATATGATTTTATCATAAATCTATTCAATGATTATACATAGATATATATATATATATCATACCTTAGGTGATTTAATTATGACCATTTGTTTAATATTCACCAACTATTCCATGTGAAAGTCACATTTCATGCAGCAACAACATTGTTTTCATGTATGTTTATATTTGTAAATATTTAATACTCATACATAGATCATGTTTACAATATACCATTAATGTAAAACATGATATTAATTTCATATATATATTTCTCATATATATATATATCTATGTATTTAGAGTACGATATAAATTTTAATGATATGAAATAATATATACCCTTCATGGAGATAGTTGACTATATTTACAAAAGAATATTGATTACATTTTAATGAAATATTTCATGAAATAATGGAAAAATTTATTATAATACAAGAATAATTTATATTACAGTTTATCAAATATTATTATTACACTATTCCTTATTACATTCCATATAATTCATTAATTAATTTCATCATTTGGCTTGGGAGTTGCCTGCCACACACATGAGTGAATATATTTTATTCTCAATGAATGCATTTTAACAAGGTCAATGTCATATAATTACTACATAAATATAATGATATCATATATATTATAAATTATCACTTAATCAATCTTAATATCCATCTATGAGATGCAATGATGGAAAATAAAAACATTTATTACACCCTGACACCAGATACCTAGAGGCGGTGCATTATTTTAATAAATTCTCATGATTATATGAAATCATGTCCCGAATGACTGAACAGTTTAGAAGTCTTGGAAAATAGATTAATTTTATGAATGTTACATTAAATATATCTAGAATATAACACTACATAAATAATCCTTTTAGAACACCATTATTTCCCTTGCATAACACGACATATCAATCATAACACAATTCATCGCATACGTGGAAAAATAAAACATAATAAAGGGTTGAGCTTAGTTTCATAGTAAGGAAAAGAATATAGTGGAAACTAGCAGAAAAATGCATAAAAATTTAAGGCAATGTATAGTACTAAAAATAATCTTTTTAAAAATAAACAACAACATAATATGGAAAAGAGAAATCGAATAATTCCATTTAATTATTCACATGTATATTATTCTAGTTGAATAATCAAATGTAAAATCAAAAGCTAATTTCATAAAGATGAAATGCATAATGTCGAACATCATAACCACATAGTCAAGGGCTCAATCCAAGACTAAAAATAAGATTTTTTCAAGGCTTTGTGCTAATACACTAGATTGCCTCATGAGACCTATCTATGCATCGAGCAGATATAGCGGGCTCAAACATCACTTACTATGTCCAATGCATTACCCTTAAAATAAGGTTGAAACATAACATAAACATTCGTATTAAAACTATCTTATAAAATTTCAATACTTTAAGCATAAACCATGAATTTTATAAAACAAAAATATAGTCAAACATATCATAACTCATTATATACAATATAGAACTTTGTGTTAAAAAAATAATCTTCAATCATGAATAATACCCAATAATGTATGTGGACATAGTTAAAAATGATCAGTAAGACTCTTTGAGAGAATTTTACTTTTTTCATGTAATAATTTAAAAGTTACACAATTTATAAAGTAATACATTTAATGGAAATTTTTTATTCAAAGTGTCCCATACAACTCTGATAATTTTTAATGGAACAATCATTTTAAAACATTCAATTATATATAGATAAATCCTTAAAACCATTTAGAAAACGTAGGCATTAATGAGAATGATTTTGGAAAATAAATATTTCATCCCATTAAAATGATGTTTTAGTTAAATAGTCCCATAAAAAGAATACTTTGGAAAACTATTTTATGAAAAATAGACATCGATAATAAATATGTCTCATAAAAACATACACATAAACAATATCATTTAATAATGAGATTGAGAAATTGACTGTTACTTTACACTTTCCTTTAGTCGAGAGTACGTTAAACCTATTTTTTTATGACCATTTTATGTTATTAAATTATACCAGAACCATATTCATATTTATGATATCATACTTTTTTCATTTATTGATTTATACTACCCATTTAATAACGATCTATATTGGTAATAATCGATTTCATTATCGTAAATGTTTTAACATGTTATTCTTGATCATATAACGTAAATGATGATTTAATTGATCCCAAATTATTAAACATTGTTTATTTATCATATATATTAAGAATATAAATTTGTATAATAGATAGATATATGAAATGGAAATTTTTTTTTATGGTGAAGATAGGCCGTACGTATGCATAATCGTTGTTTCTGTTTTTATATCATATTGAAAAGAAGTAAGTAATTGAAATATATGTGCATATATATATATTCAGTAGAATTATAATGTCATATATTGAACATTTATTAATTATATATATTTTTCTAAACAACTTTTAATGGTGAACGTGAAATTAATCTCAACGCGTCGTGGAGAGGGTAATTTGTACGTACGCACGAGCGACGATATCATTCCAGTGATGGTGAAATCATATACAATTTCATGATATATCATTTATGAAGAATAATTAATCAGTTATGTTTATTATTTACATAAATTATACTCATTATTATATCCATCCAAATAACGATGTTTGTAATTACAAAATAAATTTTTTCATTTCATTCATAGGATGGATAGAGTAATAAAAATGGTTTTACCATATTTATGATAACAACATAGTAAGTGTGATGGGATGAATTTAGTATTTTGGTTTCGAAACAACAAATAAATATGAAGTTGAAGAATAAAATAACAATGAAAGAGGTAATGAAATTATTACCTCTTCTTCGTGTGCATCCTTTTGATTTGATCAGAAGGGATTCTTAGTTTGTCTTCTTATCAAAGTAAGAACTCTACGTTGATGTGATGATAGTTGGGAGGATATTTGATATGGGTTTTTCCAATAAAAATATCATTGGATTTATGATTTCGAGAGAAGGGGATGTACCATTTTATAAGAGAGGTAAGGGTCACTTTAAAAATTTATTTGAAATATTATTGTATTATAAAATAATTTTTGGGTTTTGATGGATCCAAAAAGATCTATTTAGAGGATATTTTGGGTATGGTTCCAAACCCTCTCATCCAATAAGATTTAGATATGTTTATGTCACCATATTAACCTTATGTATTAGATTAAACTCATAGTTTAATATATTAACTTTTACAATGTATTCTTATATTATTACAATAAATGGTTAATAAACATAATATGAAAATCAAAAAGAAACATATGTGGTTCATTATTGACATATCAAACCTTATCTAAGTCCTTTGGATGAGCCTTATATTTTTATAAATATTATATCCAATAATAATATAGTCTTTTTTAAAAAACTCATTTATGTCAATTTTGACACTATTTGGTTTTTTTTGTGAATGTCAAAACAACATTTTCTCTTCGATCAAAATATATTTAATCAGCCTTAACATGTCACATTGACCAAATAAATTCATGGAATACATCAAAAGTTGTAATTTACATTTATTTTGATATTTACAATATCAATTATTTTAGACTCCCATTAATAATGTAATTACTGCATAATCATTGTGTCATAAATAAATTTAATTATGTAATGTCTAAAATTAATAAATAAAATAAAATTATTTATTAAATCTTTTTATCTTTATTATTAATATTTATACTCTAATTTATATTATTTATATCCCTATATAAAAAATTGTTAGTTATTAAACATTGAAGCTAACACATTTGACTCTTCTTTAAATAAAATAATAATAAATGTCCTAATCTGAACCAATTGGATCAAAGAGATCATATTTTATTTCTAAGGTTGATTTTGGTCGAAATAAAATTATACAATAGAATTAGTACATGTGTATGGATAATCATAAAATCATTTTTACCGTTCATTACCCTATTTACATTTTACTATGGTAAATAAAATTCAAAAGTTACTATTCACCAATACTTATTTCCATCCTATTGAACCACATTTAACTTACTAATGTCAATTGTGTCTCATGGATTTTTGAAATTCAATTCACATAATCAAAAAAATTACTTTTTATGCCAATTTGTAAATGTGATTAGAAGGTTGTTGTAGACGTTAAAAAATTCAATAAAATTTTATACATTTAATCATATTATAAAAGGACTCTAATAAATTACATTGAACTAATATAAATATTATATATATATATATTAAATTTAAAATATATTTTAAAAAAATTGTTATTTTTTAAATAATTGTCGGTTTTAAACAATAACATAGTGTTTTTAACTATTTATCAATAAATTGAATGTTTTCTGACAAGTAACTGAAATTCAACCTAACATAATTATGATATTAAAAATCCAAAAATTTTGTATATTTTACCAAATTCCAAAAATAAGACTTTAATTAGTTAATTGAAAATTAATTACCATTGTCAAAACCTGAAAGAAAGTTTTTAATAAGTAAAAACTACCAAAAGATTGACATGTGTTCGTGTGCAATTTTTTTTCAAAAATTACTTCCAATGAAAAAAATTATATTAAATGATAAAAATATAATCTAAATCCATATCTAAACAAATCAAATTTGGAATTAATCATTAATTTATTTTGATAAAACATATTTTTTGAATTAAAATTTACTATTTTTCACTATTTATTAAAATATGAATGTTATAAGAAAAGTACCAAAAATGTCACTGAACTAAACTTTTATGTCCCCCTTCTAAGAAAAATTAATTTCATTAAATTGAATATGAAATGTGCCCAATATTTGATTAAAATGGTTCAACATTAAAAGGTAGTAAATTTTCATTTCTTAAAAAATACTTTTTATTCGGAAAAATGAATTTGCTCTCATATTGTGTCTAATAAACAGAAAATATTGAATCTAAAATTATATAGTGTATATAAAATTTAAAATGCAGTAAATAATATTCATATCTAATTTTTAACCGGCTAGTTTGGTATGTCTTGGTGCGCTCAAATTCGGTGTTCTGTGTAGCGCAAGCTATTGAATTACATTAAAGACATTACATACTACGAAATAATTGGGTGTTACATTATCTCATACATCAATAAATTGAATCCTCCCAATTTTAAATTATTCTTAAAAAATAAATGTTTGAAAATATAAAATACCTTTTTCAAAAACCCACATCAGAAATATGGTTAGTAAAAAATGTTCTTAATAAGAGGGACAGAAAAATGAAAAGGTCTCCATAAAATTATGTGCTCGATTAGGAAAATTTTTTACGATATTGGAGACATATAATTGGAGGAAAAACATAAATATTTATAGAGAGTGAATGAGGTCATCAATCACCAACAAGTGTATAATTAAGGGCCTCAAAGCAATCAACATATGATGATTTAAAATATATTTGATTCAATAAAACATAAGGTATTTGGATAAAACATTTTTTTGTTTTAATATACCTTTTATAACTTTTAATAATTAATTTATTCATAGAATATGATAAAAAAATATACATGACATGTATATTTCCATCTGTTAAATAATTTCTACCCCAAACTCATCTTTCACTCCAAAAGATAATAGATCCCAAAAATATTATATTTAACCTAATTGTATTGGGTATCATAAAATATAATTCATCATTCATCATTCATAAAATTTTAAAAAACAACATTATATAAACTCTAAAATCACATAGGCCAGTGGTAGGTGATACACCCTTGTTTCCCTTATGTTGTGAGTTCAAGTCTCGTGGAATTTCCAGATGCAATAGGTTGTCACCCGACAACAGGGTTGTCTATTTTATAATGATCCAAAAATAATCCTAAGAAATGATAAAACCTTAGAAAAGGCATTCAATGTCAAACATAATCTATTCCAACCTATAGAATTATCTAAAATACTTCTATCCAAACTCAATTTCCAAAATATATATTTATGTTCGCAAAATAAATGTGAATAATTTCATGGTTTATTCTCTTAAGATATTTTAATAAACATAATTATAGAAAACTATATTTGAATAGGCATATACTTCTCTATTAATCATCTAAAACATACAATACACGATATACTCCTTAAATCCAAAAATGTTTTCATCTCCATCAATGAGTGAATGAACAAACAATTAATTAGTTCCCAGGAAGTTAATAATATCAAACATAATTTTTTCAAATCAATCATCTCTTATTGCAAAATCAACACCTCAGTATCATGGCAATATTAATGATTATCTTTCCATCAGCCATGTATTTTTCAAAATGTTTAACATGCTATTGAGTCACCTTTCTCGATACCACACAACCTCATATCCTTAATGAAATAGTTCTGTATTAAAATCCATATATAGTCCATAATTCTTATTACTATTACATCGTTCATACAACACTCAAATGACATAATTATTTAATAAAAACATAATAGAACTAGTCATTACTATTCATCTACAGTAGTATCACTACCTGATTAATATCCAATAGAATCATTTGTGGTATACTATAATTATTTGGACATTGATTTGAGTAGTGTCCCAACTGCTTATAGATGAAGCATTTCAAATTTGAAATATTTTTATTACCCATTCAATCACGTACATAGTGTCCTTTTTCTCCATAGTTATTGTAGAGACCCGAAGCTTGACGTACATGGACATTACATTACTTCTACAGAATACATAATACATAACAAACACAGACACACAAGGACCATAATAGTTTAGTGTCTTTGGAAACTCAGAATTTAATCCTCTAATCATGGTAAAAGATCTTGAACTTGTCCCCTAAAGATCGTCCGCTTTTGTTTTCTTACCTAAAATGATTCTTTATATCCTGTGGAAAAAAACATAAAAAGGGTGAGCTCAAATGCTCAGTAATGGTATTCATAGAGAACATAAGACAATCCATAAACATTTGAATGCAAAAACTTGAACATGAAATTTAAACATCAAAATCCTGATAAATGACATAAATCGTGGGAGTATGTAAGGAATATATCATAATGGAACCTCAACCATGATAACATATAATTATAATAAAACATGTAATTGTGGAAAACATTCATCATATGTTATGATTTCCATAGTATCCATAGAATTGGTGCCAAGACCATCTTGGTGGACAAAGTCCCTTTCTGAATCGAGTTCACTCCTTGTTTCAGTCCTGTAACACTGAACTAGATTAACTTATCATTCCAGCCATGTCTATCTCATGAGATATAATTCTTTACCCAATTCATTGGAGGGAGATATAGGTCCCCCCATCTCATAATGAAATCATTCTTACTTGTGCCGCAACATAAACATAAATCAATCATCATAACCCAAATAATAAAAATGGTTTTCATAAACATCATCCCATCATAACATATTCCATATAAAAAAATGGATATCATATAATCATAAGAATATTGAAACCATGTATATGATAGAGACATTTTACTTGAAACATTCACATATGAGAATAATTTCATCATAGATGGAAAATGGTTTTGATAAAACACTTGAAATGAATTCTTGAGGAAAATATCCTTTCTTCAAAATCATTTTATTTTCACAAAATACCATGGAATTTTAAATGAAATGTATTTTGTTGAAAATAGTCATAAAATCTTGTCAAGTAAGCTTCATGAAAATGAGGCATTATGAAACCGTAAAAATCCATTCACGCCATATAAGTTAAAAAAACATTCTCCTCGTACTTTTGTCAGAAAAGTCAAAAAGTACCTCGTAAAAGAAATATTCCATACATGCCATGTAGTAAAATTAAAAAATGGGTAAAAGGACATTAAACATACATGAAACCATTTTTATGAAACATGGACATAAATTATAATAATAACCCCAGTAAATACTTATGAATAAACAATCTCGGATAAGAACGAGATTGGATAAGTTATCCCATACCATAGGTTTGATATGCTTCGTACGTATAAGAAAATTCTGTATAATGATTTAAATAATGTCATTGAATTATTACATGTTTCCGACGCTTTCGCCGGGGCGCGCGCGCATCCGTCCGCGGAGGAGGGGGACGCGCGGCTTTGTTGCCCCGCATTCCCGCTTTCCAAAGGCGGGCGGCATTCGTTCCTTGTTCAGGCACGTCTGCTCCTTGATCGAAACGGGATGATGGGATGTCGGTTCTTCCTCCTGTGGATTCCTCCTCAGAACTCGTCACCTAGTCCGGGTCTCCCTTATAGATTTAATACGTAGTTCGTGAAACTCTTCCCAGTGCCATGTTTCCATGGACGCTGGTTAATTACGCTGCTTCTGTCGGGACATTCCAAAGGGTCCAGTCAGGGCAGCAACCTTCGGTCAGGGGAGTAATCACGTTTGAGGCATCAGTAGCGTGTCTGGATGCTGGGGTGTCTGGCATGTCTGTCTGTTGTCCTTGATCACAAGGCTTCTCGAGGGCATGGAAACCCGAGGCATCCCACATCGAGCGCGGGGGGTTACATGTCATAGACACGTACCTGAGGTTTTCCTCAGCCTCCCGTGTTCAACACAGGGTATGTTTGCAAGATTAACGTCTAGCAAAGACGGTTACGCCAAAGGCGTTCCATCCGAGGTTTTCCTCAGGCATCTCATGTTTACCACGAGGTAGGTCGCGAGTTTAACGTCTCGCGGAGACGGTTGAGAATGGAATGGGACCATCGCAGGGGTGGTGACGACGAAGTTGGGCTTGAGCCTTAAAGGGGCTTCCTACGTATCCCCGTGGCAGGGAATCAAAGTCCGCGTAGTTCGGGATGGTACCGGTAAACCGACGTGATGGTGGACCTTGGTCCGATGGGCATCGTCAGCGTACCTACATGAGGGTGGACCTTGGTCCGGTGGGGGTTGGGCTTGAACCTCTAGGAGGATTCCTGCGTACCATGCCTTGACATGGATCAAAGTCCTCGTAGTTCAAATGATACAGTTTAGCGTCATGCGGGACGGTAATGAACCCTGACGTGAATAAACGACGGGTGGTGGGTGTCGGTGAGCCGACATAAGTGAGGGACCTTGATCCGCTATTGTTGGGCTTGAACCTCGTGGAGGCTTCCTACGTACCATGCCTTGACATGGATCAAAGACCACGTAGTTCAGGTGGGAATGGGTCACAACGGCTTACCGCTGGACTGGAATGTAGTTTAACGTCGTGCTGGAAGTAGGTAGAACACGACGTGAATTGGGTGATGAGTGGGCTTGAACCTCATGGAGGCTTCCTACGTACCATGCCTTGACACGGATCAAAGACTTCGTAGTTCAAATGGTTTGGTCGCAATGGCTTACCACTGGACCGGGATGTAGTTTAACGTCATACTGGACGGGGGTGAAACCCGACGTGAAAGACGGGTGGGCTTGAACCTCGTAGAGGCTTCCTACGTACCATGCCTTGACATGGATCAAAGACCTCGTAGTTCAGATGGGGGGTTTGTCGGTAAACCGACGTAAAAGCAGAACTTGGTCCGCTGATGGTGGGCTTGAACCTCGTGGAGGCTTCCTACGTACCATGCCTTGACACAGATCAAAGTCCTCGTAGTTCGGATGGGGAGTAGACCTTGGTCCACTGATGGTGGGCTTGAACCTCGTAGAGGCTTCCTACGTACCATGCCTTGACACGGATCAAAGTCCTCGTAGTTCGGATGGGGAGTAGACCTTGGTCCACTGATGGTGGGCTTGAACCTCGTAGAGGCTTCCTACGTACCATGCCTTGACACGGATCAATGTCCTCGTAGTTCGGATGGGGAGTAGACCTTGGTCCACTGATGGTGGGCTTGAACCTCGTAGAGGCTTCCTACGTACCATGCCTTGACACGGATCAAAGTCCTCGTAGTTCGGATGGGGAGTAGACCTTGGTCCACTGATGGTGGGCTTGAACCTCGTAGAGGCTTCCTACGTACCATGCCTTGACACGGATCAAAGTCCTCGTAGTTCGGATGGGGAGTGGACCTTGGTCCACTGATGGTGGGCTTGAACCTCGTAGAGGCTTCCTACGTACCATGCCTTGACACGGATCAAAGTCCTCGTAGTTCGGATGGGGAGTAGACCTTGGTCCACTGATGGTGGGCTTGAACCTCGTAGAGGCTTCCTACGTACCATGCCTTGACACGGATCAAAGTCCTCGTAGTTCAGATGGGGAGTAGACCTTGGTCCACTGATGGTGGGCTTGAACCTCGTAGAGGCTTCCTACGTACCATGCCTTGACACGGATCAAAGTCCTCGTAGTTCGGATTGTTTTGTCAGGGTCGGTGCTCACTCTAAGCCCACGTGAGTCATGCTCGGTGTGAGAAACAAGAGGTTGCAAGGACCTGACGATCACGTCGCGAAGGGTGCGTCCGTGAGAAGCGAAATGGGGCTTACGCGTTGAGCGGCCCATGGTGTTGGGACTTACTCCAGGATGGAGGCCCATGGCGCGACAAAGCGCGGGGAAGTTGGACCTTGGTCCGACTATGGGAGGTGCCTCGTTCCCTATCACGTCCTCCACTGACCTTGGTAGTGGGGAAGTACCGAGATGCACGGGTGCAATCATCCGTACCAAAGGTTAGGGATTTACGCTCTGAGGCGACCCTTCCCCTGCGAACATACACCACTCCGACAAGGAGGATCTCATTCCATGTGCGGAAGAGTTCCATTCCCGTGGAGACGAGCGGTGTAATGAATGCTCGAGCTGGGGGGGGACCCTTCGTGAGGGAGACGAGGTTGGGTCACAGTTTAACGTCATGTGTTGAGGACGCGGTGCTTGGCAGTTTAACGTCCTGCAGCTCGGACGAGGTGGGTTCACTCCACACCCCTAGGGCTTACATAACCGGTACCCTCTGGTCCTTGGGGAAGGGAAGGTGTCGGTAAGGCCATGGTAAAGGGGGGTCACGGGAGGAACCATCGAGGGGTCCACGTTAGCGTGGCTATGCGAAGAAGCAATAGCCGTTAGCGTGCCTATGCGAAGGAGCATTGGGCGAAGCAACGCTACGGGAGGTGTTGTCCATGGGACTTTGAAATCACATCGTGCAAACCTGGAGGGTCGCACGGAAGGAGGAATCGCTAAGCAGAGGAGTGTGCTTTGCGAAGTGGGGTGCCTTGGCCTTAGCATGGGGCATAGGTGGAAGTGGGAGGTGCTTCGCGAAGTGGAACAGTGTTCGCGGAGCACTGCCTCGCGAAGGAGTGGTTCGCGAAGCAGGGTCCTGCCAAGCAAAGTGCTTCGCGATGCATAGTTATCCTGCCTTGGCATAGGGATTACTAGCATGGGTTGGGTGTTTCGCGAAGCACGAGTGCTCCGCGGCTGCCCGGGTTCCCTTGGGAATCCCCTTCCTTTGCGAACGCCCTTGGGCTTCGCGAAGGGCATCCCTCTCGGAAGAGGGGCTCAGGACGAAACAAATCAGAGTCGTCTCGCGAAGCAGAAATACCTCGCGGAGCTCATGATTCCCGGGGCAAAGCTTGCTTCGCGATTCGGGAGAGGAGAAGCCGAAAGGTCGGATTGTCCGTCTCCTGGACTCAGGGGGAGTCGAGTATTTATAGGGAAGGGGCGCCGCGAAGCAGGGCTCGCGCGCCGCCTCTGGAGCTTCGCGGCGCGCTCGCGAACGTCAAACGCGCTCGCGGAGGATCACCGCCTCTGGCGCTTCGCGGCGGCTCGCGAACGTCAAACGCGCTCGCGGAGGATCACCGCCTCTGGTGCTTCGCGGCGCCGCCAGGGCTGGGGCGCTTCGCGGAGGGGCTTCGCGGCTGTGCTTCGCGGCTGTGCTTCGCGATGCAGCACGCCGGCTGTCTTTTTCGTTCTTTCCTTTCGGGCCATATTTTTGGCGCCAACAAATGCCCCCCCTCAGACTTGGAGCCGCGGAGGGTGAAGGGTCGAAGTCTGAGGGAAGATCGCCAAAACTGTCGGTGGTTCGCGATGCGGCATCGCGAAGGAGGCCCGCGATGCTCGTCGGGGCCGCAGATCCGGACGCGCCGCGATGCTCCGCGCGGGTGAGGCGCGCCGCGATGCTCCGGGGTCGGCGTCTATAAATAGGGGGTCCGCCCTCTTTTGTCTTTACGCGCCTTCCTTGTCTTCTTGCGCTCTCGGTTTCGCGAAGCTCCGCGTACTCCGCGACAGCTCTCCGCGAATCGAGCTTCGCGGCGAACCGTGAGTCTCTGACTCTGCGTCCGCGCCAAGCGAATCTTTGCGTGCCTGCCTTGGCCGGACTTCGCGGTTTGATCTCGCGACCGATCTTCGCAATCCATCTTCGCGACCGAGCTTCGCGACCGAGCTTCGCGATTCATCCGGAAGAATCCTTTTCCGAGGGCCAGAGTTAACATGGCTCATCAAGAAGCTGTGCGGGAAGTGCTTGCAGATGCTGCTCGCCGGGATGAGATGGCCAACCGCCCGGGCTTGGGGGAAATGGTTCGCAGCCATTCAGACCACACCTCTTTGACAGATCTGCTCTCGGAAGGTCAGAAGGACTATCCACAGTGCAAAAAGCTGCCGTTGTACGGCTTTGGGCTGAGGGATGACGTCTTCATCCCTGAGGCGGGAAGGGATGAACCAGCTTGTTGGTTCAGGAGCACACCGTGCCAACACCAATGGTTCAGGGCGGCCGATGGTCACGCGCAGGAGGATTTCACACCCGTCACCGCCGATTGTCTCTACAATCATGTGAACGACATTGACGGGAGGCCACTGCAACCGGAGACGTCCCCTCCTCTCTACCGCACCATGCTGAAGGCGGCTCTGCAGGATCCGAAGAAGGGATGGTCCGATGAGTGGGACCTGCGCCAGGGCGGCAATTTTACCGACGACTGGGCCTGGGCCTACTAGGTAGGCGTCTCATGCGAGGAGTTCGAGGCTGAACTGAGGAGAGTGGGATTGTACGAGGCGGCATGGGCCTCCCAGTTCCACATTTACCAGCCAAAGCAGCTGATGCCGGAACTGCTGAGTAGATGGTCGTCCAGGACCAACACTTTTCATCTGCATCACGGGGAGGTGGGCATCAGCCTGTGGGATGTCCACCAGGTTTCTGGGGTCCCGATCTTGGGGGCCATGTACGACGAGTTCCTCCCCGTCGTCGGCGTGTGGGAAGATGCGGAGCAAATGCCGCGACTGGCGTCAGTGCTGATGGCGTTTGTCCCCGCGGATGACAAGGAAGCAGTGAGGGACGTCCACTTCAAGAGGTGGTTCAAGTGTTTCCTGAACTTTCCAGAGAATCGAGAGTTCCCTCCAAGTCCTCGAACTTGTCCGAGGGCAGCCCAGCGGGGTAAGGGGCACTCGTATTGGCGGGTTTTGGAGGACAGCCAATGGAAGACTTGGGGCTTCAGCATCAGCACCGAACAACATCCAACAGTTAGGCTGGCGGCGTTCATCGCGGCCCTCATATGTGGGTGGATTCTACCAGTGAGAGATACAAGCATGGGGGTACGGCCCAGCTCGTTCATCATGGCATCGATGCTGGCCATGGGGCAGCGGATCAACCTGGGGATCCCGATGCTCGCCAAGCTATACAGATTTCTGCGACGTATCAGCGAGGGCAAAAAGCCGCCAAGAATATGCGGGCCCTTCCACCTCCTGTATGGGTGGATCGCTGCGCACATCAGGGGGATTTACGAGTATCCAAACCCCATTTCGCCGCCGGGATCAGACTTTCGCCCTTCCATCCTGAACGTAGTTGGGAGCTTCCCATTCAAACTGGCCGTTCCGATGGTGCTGAATAGGGTGTGGAGGGCGGACGAGTTCAACTTTCATCCCTTTCCACTGCCGACGGGAAGGCTTACCGATGGTGGACGGGGAACGGAGGAGCATCGGGCTTACCTCCTGGCCTTCCGAGGCGGCGTTTTGGTGGCTCGGATAGATCGTGAGCCAATCTGTGAACCATACACCCCGCACCGTTTTGCGAGGCAGTTCCGGTGTCTCCAGCGGCTGACCCCGCAGGTATACTGGGAGGTGCGTCACGAGGAGCACCCGTGTGTGATGAGGCAGCTGTGGCTCATGTTCACACGTGAGGATGGAAGGATGCAGATCACATTGCCTCCACCCACCGCCGCCTTCGGCTTAGTGAAGGAGTACGCCATCAGCTGGGAGGCTGCTTATCCCGGGGAGATGCTGAAGCAGCCAACGATCCGGGTTGGTGACGGTGGGCCTCCTTTATCTCGAGGTCGGGGTCGGAGGGCATCTAGGGCCGCCCGCGGCAGCGGGGCTGCCGTGGCAGAGGGACCCGCACCGGCCGAGGGCATGGCAGCAGCGGCGGATCCGGTGGTTCCGGGAGAGCAGGGTCATCCAGAGGGGCGGCCACCGAGGGGATTCCGTCGGATATCCGCTCAGGCTCCGGGGAAGCGGCTGCGTCACATTGACATGGCAGAAGATGCTGTCTTTCCGGAGTCTTGGGACGTCTGGGACGTCAACCGGCAATTCCTCAGCCCATCTGAGGTGTGGGCCCACCTGAATCGCCTCGGGATGAGACTGCCGGGCATAGGCCCAGTCCGGGCCGGATTCATGGTGTCTCCGGCGGAGGCGGAGCGATACTTGAACGAACTGGAGGATTACATCCACTCCTGTGGTGCCCCTCGCCCGATGACAGACCGGGTGAGGGTACTGTTGAATCAGACGGTCCCTCCACAGCTATCAGCTGCCGACCTGAGGGAGCGCTTCCCCTTGCCGGAGGAATCAGGGGGCTCTTCTCGGGAGGATGAGGCGGGAGGAGGGAGCCCGTTGGAGGAGGGCGAGGTCGGAGACCGAAGCTCAGAATCCGATGACTCCGCGGAGGCTCTCGAGGTAGAATTCCGAACCTCTCTTCTTACGATCTGTTATTGAATCCATACGGACTTCTCACCAATGTTTGGGTCAAGCAGGAGGAACTTGTTCGTAGGCCTCGTTCTCGCTCCTCGGCGGGTGACGATGCGGGGCCTTCAGAACCCGTGCCTATGGCTGCGTCCAGTTCTGCACCTGGTGGAACCGGGGGGTTTGAGGTGGCTCCTCCGGACTCTCCGGGCCTTCCAACAGTATACGGGGGGCCTCGTCTTGGAGTCCCATCGGTACCGGCCCGGGAGCAGTGTTCGGAGGTTGATCTTCGTAAGTCTCCTTCACCAGTCTCTTCGTTGCCGCACGTGGGCCATGCCAACTAACGTTTATGTCTCTTTCTCTCTTTCTGTCATACAGTTCTCCGACTGGCGTGGGCTGCTGCTGCGAGGCTGGTTGGGATGTCTGGCGGCGTCCCTCCCAGGGGCATGCCGGTGATGGTGACGATAATCCCTTCACCTCCTCCAGCTGCGGTGCACACCATCACTGGTGGGACCACCGGTAGGGCCATACCTGAAGTCATCGAGGTGGACTCTGAGGAAGAGGATCAACCGGTCAGTCCTAGTCCTGTCGTGCCTGCGCCGGCGTCAGGCGTCGTACCAGACTCGACACCAGATGCGGATCCCGCTGAGGAATTCCTGCAGGCATATCCCGCGTACGAGCCTGCTGACCGCGCGGATTGGGACGAAACGGCCTCTGATGAGGAAGACAGCAGCATAGTCCGTCGCCGGTCGTGGAAGCTGATCACGCGCTTTATCAGGGACACCCCCCAGGTGCAATGGCTGGCGGAAATGGATAGGCTCCGCTCGCGGTTGCGCGAGCTGTGTGCCGGGGGAGTGGATGCCCAACGCCCTCACGCGCTCGTCCGAGACCTCATGGCTGAGAAGATCCGGGAGCATGATCGTGGGCTGAGCGTGGGATGGCAGAGGAGGAAGGCGACCAACATTAGGAAGCTCCAGGAGGCTGAAGGCGAGGCCCAACAGATGCAGATCCGGGCCAACGAGCTTTCAGCCACTCTCAATGCGCAGTGTGAGCTGGTCTCACACTTAAAGGCTCAGCTAGCGGAGGCTGAGGAACATATGGGGCAAACCTCTGGAAGGATGGCTGTCGTCCAGGCCGAGGTGGAAAGGGCCCGGGCCAGGGTTGACGGATTACGCCCCGCCGCTGCTGAAGAGGAGCGGGAGTTAAATCAGCGGCAACAGGCTCTGGACGCCGCAAGTCAACGGGTGGCGGAGCTGCAACGCTCTTTCGACGGAGTCAACCCGTCCATGGGGGAAGTCAACCCCCGAGTACTGTAGCGAACCCGAAGAAACTTTTACTAACACTTTTGTGCTTCAATTCTTCCTTCCTCCTTTGTTTTGAGTTCCGTAGCACGCAGGATTTCCACTGTTGAATTGTCTTGTTGCATCCCTACAATGTTTGCGGGACGTTTGACGACAATTCCCTCAAACCAGCCCAGATTCCCGAAAGATGGGGAAGGCTTGATCGGAGGAGGAACTTCCGGGATAGCCGAATTACCGTTTATCCAATGTGCTCGTATGCACGATTGGGGCAACACCAGGGGCGTGCGTTAGCCCGAAACGGGGACAACAAATGAGCATCGACCGCTGACCGTATTCGCAACGCGGGATTTTATCAATTTGTTGTCGATTAATCTTTCGGGACGTTGGCCCAGGACAGTTGGTGGACCATAGGTCAGACATCCTTACTGTTAGGGGGTCCTTCCAGACATGAAAGAAGACGAGGGTCCGAATAAGGGGCACGCAAAGCGTGGAATATGGAGTGATGGTTTGTTCAAACAGAATCCAACACTTCAGTAGTTACACCACCATGGTGGGTGTACGCCAGATGGGCGCATCGATCTGATCCCGGATCATTCTTTCTTCCAGATAGGGCCTCTCTGGCGAGGGCTGGAAATGAGGAGGAATAGGATTTTGCGATTCCTGGGGCTGGACCCTAGGTGAAATGCCTGGGTGTCTCTACGTATCCCATGACGATGGGAATCAAGCCATACGTAGTTCTGAAAGTGCAGTTTAACGTCATGTAGGACGAGGAGAAGCCTGACTGTGTTGGTACACATCCAGCCAAAACTACTAAGCCCACGTGAGTCGTGCTCGGTGTGGGAAACAAGCAGTAGTGGTGGGAATTTCCCGACGTAGAGAGGGGCAGGTGAGGGCAAAGGGATGCTCGGTGACTACCGGCCCAATGACACTAACATGATCATTCAGCGCATCTAGATGCGCGAAGAGAAGGAGCCGAGTATGATGGAGTTCCACTTGGACATGAAGGAGTGGAAATGTGTGAATCATGACGCTCGAGATTCGGATCACGATGGTGACGGCGTGGCGATAGAGGACTACTGCTGACCATATTCGCAACACAGCATCCTATCGCGTTAGCCTGAAATGGGGACAAACAAATGAGGGTCGACCGTTGACCATGTTCGAAACACGGGACCATGTCACAAATGTTGTCGAATATCCGCAGGGGCGTTGGCCCGAAACGATTGTAGGGCCCTTAGGTCCAGCATTCATGGAGAGCCCTTAAGCTTAGTATCCACGTCGTCCGAGGGTCCTTTTGGATGTGGAAGAGGATGAGGATCCAAATAGTGAGCTCACGAAGCTTGGTCATGGGATGAGGGGAATGTCCCTGTGAAAATCCCATGCTTCGGGCTTTTTGTCAAAACACATCTGAATACGTCAACGAAACGTATTAGAGAGGGAGCAGATTCCTTTCCCTTGGGGAGATCTTAGTTTATGGTCATAGACTTCGGACCATGGATTGGAAAAAGGGGATCAGGGGACGCATGACATCACAACCTGACGTGAATGAGCTCGAGTCGAGGGACCGAACTCAAGGGTTAGGCTGGACCCGCGGGGAAGTACCCGGGCGCTCCTACGTATCTCATAAGGATGAGAATCAAGCCATACGTAGTTCTGGAAGGTGGCAGGGTAAGGTACCAGTGCCAGGGGAAAGGGGAAGTGCGGACGTGGCCCTTGCACTAAAAGAAGCGGAATTTGATGTATCTTGTTTGTTCTTTGAGGTGAATGGTTTTTTTTTTGTGAAGCGACAGGCCTAGAACTGTAGGTCGTGATGTCGCCACAAGAATCAAGCCGTGATGGGCGTTGACAAATGGCATGGCGCGTGGCCAGTACCCAACGTGATGTCCTCTACAGCGAGGTCACCACAATGCGGTGCCGTTTTTCGTCGTGCGGCCAGGACGATAATGTCACAGTTTAGGGTCGTATGATAGGACCAAGCATGCATTTTATCGTCATGCAGCGCAGACGTAGCAGAGACGATGCTAGGCGGGAAATGTGCGCAGTGTTTATAAAACACATTTGACAGAGACATGATCCCACATCAAATTGTACGCCATCCGGAGGTAAAACAGGGGAAGAGACTGGCTTCCTGAATCGGTTGTACCCGGAGACAGGGCGTCTGGGCGGTCCTACGTGTCCCATGAGGATGGGAATGTGAACGTAGTCCCGAACGGGTCTTAGTTTATGGTCTTAGAGCTCGGACCAGGGAGTCCCGAAGGACGCCAGATTGCAGCTTTGTCCCCCTAACATGCAAAGGTGCACTGAGGGATAGCGCCAAAAGTGTCGAGATTCCACCTGGACATGATGGGGTGGAAAATGATGTGAATCATGCAACCAACATTCAAGGACTGAAGGGGCTGGCGTGACGACAGAGGATTACTGCAGACCATGTTCGCAACACAGCATCCTGTCGCGTTAGCCTGAAATGAGGACTAACAAAACGAGCATCGACCGCTGACCATATTCGCAACGCGGGATTTTATCGATTTGTTGTCCGTAAACCTGGAGGGCGTTGGCCCGTATCGGTAGGAGAGCCCTTGGGCGTAGTATCCAGGCCGTTCTTGGGGGTCCCTCCGGGTGTGAAAGATGATGGAAGTCCGAATAGAGGGGAACACGAAGCTTGACAAGTGGAAGGAACTTGACCAAGTTGAATCTGACACTCTTGGTCCTAGACCAGAGTACTCTCAATACATGGGTGAACCGCTGCGGGGAGCCAAGGGACTCAACCTTGAGGGTGATCGAGAGATGGCAGATTCCCAGGGGAAGGGGGGCATGATGCCCACAACCTTGTATCATACCTACGCACCCCCCGCTGGAGAGGGATGGACCAAGTGGTCTAGGTGACCGGGAAATCAGGATATCTCCCAGAGGTGGGGCTGGACCCGAATCTTAAACATCCAGGTGGTCCTACGTATCCCATTAGGATGGGAATCAAGCCACACGTAGTTCTGAAGGGTGCCTTTTAATGTCATGCCGGACAGGGGATAGGAGGACTGAACCTCAGAATGGGGCGTGCGTGGTGCAACTATTGCGTACCCGACGTGAATGAGGACGTAGTCCTACACTGCGCCACGCAGTCCTGTGATCAGGGTCCTGAAGGCAGGATTAGAGGGGTAAATTTGCTGAACTCAAGCTGGGTTCGGAGACAAGGGGTCTTGAACGTAGTTCCAGATGAGGGTCTTAGTTTATGGTCTTAGAGCTCGGACCGTGGATGGTGACAACTCCCTAAGTAAGCACAGAGGTCAACCCAATCCCTAAGCCCACGTGAGATAAACTCGGTGTGGGAAACAAGGGGGGGACCCTCATTGCAACACTTGGGGCATCCATTAAAGGGGAGTCAGCAGAGAGTTCCGAAGGACACCTTTGATGTAGCTTGTTCCTCAAACGCGCAGACGTGCACGGGGGAAAAAAGTACCGAGAGTCCCGAAATTCTACTTGGACACGATGAAGTGATGAAGGGTGTGAATTGTGTACCCGGCATTTGGGCTTAATGGGTTGGCGTGACGACAGAGGAAAACTGTTATCCATGAAGGAAACACAGCGTCTGTATCGCGTTAGCCTGAGGTGGGAGCAACAAACGAGCATCGACCGCTGACCATATTCGCAACGCGGGATTTTATCGATTTGTCGTCCGAAACCCTGGGGGGCGTTGGCCCGTATCGGTAGGAGAGCCCTTGGGCTTTTGTATCCAGGCCGTACTTGGGGGTCCCTCCGGGTGTGAAAAATGGTGAAAGCCCTGATGCGGGGATACGCAAAGCCTGGAAAGCGGGCGCGGACGTGTCCGAGTAAAGCTTGGCATTCCAGGTAATGAACCAGAGTACTCTTAAGCACATTGGTGAACAGCCGACAGAGGGATCGACGAAACAGCTCGGTGGTGCGGGAAACATGGTGTGGTCACTACAAGACCCTCGTAAATGAGGACATAATCCCACACCGCACCATATGATCTCTTCATGGAGGAAGGATGGGCCAAGGGGCCAAGATGGGATGAGGATTCCCGAGAGATGGGACTGGACCCGGATTTTGGACATCCAGGTGGTCCTACGTATCCCATTATAATGGGAATCAAGCCACACGTAGTTCTTGAAGTGCAGTTTAACGTCATGCGGGACTTGGGTGGGGAGTAATATACTCCTGAGCAAGGTGTATAGTATGGCGAAAAACCGACGTGAATGAGGACGTAGTCCTACACCATACCGTACAATCCTATAAGATAGGTCCTGGGTCGCGGCCTAGAAAGGCCGAGGGGCCTGAGGCTGAGCCTCGGTCAGGAGGGCCTAACCGGTTTGTAGTTTAACGTCTTACATGAGGACGGGGGGCCAGGGGCCCAAGGAGGCTAAGAGGCCTGAGGCTGAGCCTCGTAAGGGGAGTTGTACGGCGTGGTACATGATCCCGACGTGAATGAGGACGTAGTCCCACACCACACCGTACACTCCATGTGAGAAATCGTGGGCTGTGGTCCCGATCACTAGCACCACCTGGGGGAAGTTTATCACCTCAGGATGGGGCAGAATGAATCACTGTTGACCATAGTCGAAACACAGCGTTCCTATGGTGACCCGCATGGGGGCAACAATTGAGGGTCGACCGCTGACCAAATTGGCAACGCGGGACTTGTTTCAATTTGTTGCTTGAGAAACCCTCAGGGGCGTTGGCCCGTATCGGTAGGAGAGCCCTTGGGCTTTGTATCCAGGCCGTTCTTGGGGGGCCCCTTCGGGTGTGAATCCATCCGCGAAAGGGGCAAACACCTCCAGGGGGGAATGTGCAGCCGGGTCGAGGCTTGCTCGACGTGGGCTGGGGAAAAAAATGTGCACCCTGCCGTGTCTTAACCCGAGGGGAAGATTTCGGCTTTTGGGCTGGGCCAACAGACGAAATGTCTGGGCGTTCCTACGTATCTCATAAGGATGAGAATCAAGCCATACGTAGTTCTTGAAGGCCATGCAGTTTAGCGTCATGCGGTAAGGACGTGGGAGGGTAGAAGAACGGAGCGGGCGCATGGTGCGACCTTTACAATCTTTGCGTGAGTGGGGTTGCATGAGCGGGGCCAAGAAGGCCGACGCCCTGCTGCACAAAGATCCTCCAAGGAGACCATTCCCAGGGGGAATAGTGGAAGAGAGAAGCTTGGGGCTGGGCTCAAGACGAGGCGTCCGAGCGTTCCTACGTATCCCATAAAGATGAGAATCAAGCCGTACGTAGTTCTTGACATGCAGTTTAACGTCATGCGGGACGAGGGGTATCTCGTTCGGGGATGTGTGCGGCATGGTCATGATCTCAACGTGAGAACGTAGTCCTACACTGTACCGTACAATCCCGTAAGAGGGTAAGTCGGAAAGAAACGAGGGGGGCCTGGGGCCAGACCTCGGTGAAGACGGGGCCAGGGGCCCAAAGAGGCCGAGGGGGCTGAGACTGAGCCTCGGTCAGGAAGAACTGACTGACTTGCAGTTTAACGTCTTGCAGTGAGGACGGAGATACAGTTTAAGGTCATGCGGGACCAAGTCGCAGTTTAGGGTCGTACAGGACCCATGCAGTTTAATGTCGTGCAGGACCCTCTTGCAGTTTAGGGTCATGCGGGACCATCTCGCAGTTTAGGGTCATGCGGGACCATCTCACAGTTTAGGGTCATGCGGGACCATCTCACAGTTTAGGGTCATGCGGGACCATCTCGCAGTTTAGGGTCATGCGGGACCATCTCGCAGTTTAGGGTCATGCGGGACCATCTCGCAGTTTAGGGTCATGCGGGACCATCTCGCAGTTTAGGGTCATGCGGGACCATCTCGCAGTTTAGGGTCATGCGGGACCATCTCGCAGTTTAGGGTCATGCGGGACCATCTCGCAGTTTAGGGTCATGCGGGACCATCTCGCAGTTTAGGGTCATGCGGGACCATCTCGCAGTTTAGGGTCATGCGGGACCATCTCGCAGTTTAGGGTCATGCGGGACCATCTCTTGCCCTAGGCGAAGTATCGCTTGAGGAATCTGGCATTGGTGGGAGGGGTTACACGCTCTCCATCTGTGGTCACCAAGGAGTAAGCTCCATTGGGGTAAACCTTATGGATGATATAAGGCCCTTCCCATTTGGGTTCTAACTTGGGCGGCTTCCTTCCGGGAATCATTGGCGCTCGCAGGGCCAGCACCAGGTCACCCTGTAGAAAAGAGCGGAGACGAACCTTCTTGTCAAAAGCTCTTGCCATCTTGTCCTGATGCCTTTCCAGATTGTGCAGGGCACGAAGCCGGTTCTCGTCCAGTGCCTCTAGCTCAGCTAGACGGATCTCGGCTACCTCATCTGATGTCTGGTGATCATAAACGGCCGTGCGTAGCGACGGCAGCTGGATCTCAATGGGTAGGACGGCCTCAGCTCCATACACCAGGGAATATGGGGTCACCTGGGTAGAGTTGCGAATCGTCGTCCGGTAAGCCCAGAGGGCGTTGGGGAGCTTGTCCGGCCAACTCTTCTTGTTCTGACCAACCATCTTCTGCAGAATGTTAGAGAGGGTCTTGTTGAACGCCTCGATCTGTCCATTTGCCTGTGCGTGGTAGCGGGAGGTATGGTTTGACCGGATGTCGTACTTAGCGTACAATTTCTTCAATTCAGCTGCTCGGAAGTTGGTGCCGTTGTCAGTGAGGACGGCGTGAGGGACCCCAAACCGGTGGATGATGTTGGAGCTCACAAAGTCAACGACGGAACGGGCCTTGACCTCTTTGAGCGGAACTGCTTCTGCCCACTTGGAGAAGAAATCTGTAGCAGTCAGGATGAACCTACACTGGCGGGCTGTTGCCGGCGGGTACGGTCCCACTACATCGAGTCCCCATACCGCAAATGGCCAAGAGTACTTGGTGGGGTGGAGGGGTTCTGGCGGCCGATGCAAGAAGTTGGCGTGCACTTGGCACGCGTGGCATCTCTTGGCGTATCCAATACAATCGTGGATCATGGAGGGCCAGAAGTACCCTAGCCTCCGGATTTGATGGGACAGCTTCGGCCCAGCTTGATGGGCGCCACAGGAACCGGCGTGAACCTCTTGCATAACTTGAGGTATCTCTGCTCCTTGGATGCAACGGAGGAGGACACCATCAAAACTCCGTTTATAGAGGGTCTGCTCAAGACTGGGGCCGCTCTGGAGGGTAAATTGAAGTGCGCGGCGTCGGATTCGCTCGCGCTCGGCCCGGTTGTCCGGGAGCTGACCATTTTGGAGATACTCGACAAAAGGTGCTCTCCAATCGGGGGTCGTTTCAACCACTACATCCGACGAACCCGGGACTTCCGGTACGGAGGGTCCGGCGGTGAGATGACTTACCCGCAGGCTATCACGGTCCTCTTGGGTGACGGGAGAAATGACTCTCCGGTGGGCCACGTGTATGACCAAATCATCTTGCTCGGGTTCTGCGAGCGATGCGGCTAAGCCAGCTAGGGCGTCCGCTTGGCCGTTCTGCGACCGCGGGACATGGGTAACCTCTGGCCGGGAAGAGAACTGGGCCATCAGGAGGAGGGTGTACTCCAGCAACGGTGCAAGCTCTGGCTTCCTGACGACGTAGTCGCCATTAACCTGTTTGATTACCAGCTCAGAATCTCCTTTCACATGTAGATGGGGTACATGGATCTCGAGGGCCAACTCGAGGCCGGTGATGAGAGCTTGGTACTCTGCCTCGTTGTTCGTACAACTTTCTGACAGTAGGAAGGAGTACGGCAGGACGGCTTGCGTCGGGGTAATGAAAACAATACCCAGACCCACTCTGTTGAGCTTGGGGTCGTTGAGCCTTCTACCGGTGGGGCTCCGGGAGGCGCCGTCGAAATGCATTTGCCAACACGGGACAGCGTGATCGACCGAGAGAATCGTCTCATCGGGGAAATCCAGGTCCAGGGATTGATCCGCGGAGGTTGGATGGGCAGCTAAAAAGTCTGCCAACGCCTGTCCCTTAACGGCCTTCTGAGGCACAAACCTGATGTCAAACTGCTGGAGAATTACTGCCCACCGCGCTAGTCAGCCAGTCAGCATGGGGCGGTTCAGGATGTACTTCAGCAGATCCACCCGAGAGATCAATTGCACCTCGTGGTGTTGCAGGTAGTGTCGCAACTTCTGCACGGCGAAGACGAGCGCAAGGCAGCTCTTTTCGATAAGGGAATATCTGACCTCCGTATCGAGAAGCATGCGACTGAGATAGTAGAGACTGTTCTCAGTGCCCTCGTTATTCTTCTGGGCGAGCAGCGCGCCGAGGGATCTTTCCAGGGCGGTCACGTAAAGGACCAGCGGCTTTCCAGAGACGGGTGGCATCAAGACCGGAGGTTGGAGCAGGTACTGCTTGATTTCCTCGAAGGCGATCCGACACTCCTCATCCCATTCGTAGGCAGCGCCTTTCTTCATGAGCCGAGAAAAGGGCTTACACTTGCCGGCCAGGTTCGCAATGAATCGGCGTATATAGGCTAAGTGACCTTGCAGGCCTCGAAGCTCCCGAATGTTGCTCGGGGGAGGCATTTGGCTGATGGCCTTGATCTTCTCCGGGTCGATCTCGATACCTCGGTATCTGACAACAAAGCCCAGAAACTTCCCGGAGGTGACCCCGAAGGCACACTTCAGCGGGTTCATCTTCAGGTGACGGGAACGGAGGAAACCGAACACTTTCTCAAGGTCTTTGAGATGGTCCTGGCGCTGATACGATTTGACTACAAGGTCATCCACGTAGCATTCCACCAATGTCCCGAGGATCGGTTTGAATATGCGATGCATAGCCCTCTGATAAGTGGCACCTGCATTTTTTAAACCGAATGGCATTACCCGGTAGCAAAAGGTACCCTGGGGAGCCCTGAAGGCAGTGGACTCCTCATCTTCGGGGGCCATCCGGATCTGGTTATACCCAGAATACCCATCCATGAAAGAGAGGGCTTGGAACCCGGCCGTGGCGTCAATCAACAGCTCCGTCACTGGAAGTGGGAAGTCATCCTTTGGGCAGTGGCGATTGAGATCGCGGAAGTCGATGCAGACCCTAATCTGCCCATTCTTCTTCCTGACTGGCACAATGTTGGCGAGCCATTTGGGGTACTGGACCTCTTTGACGAAGTTGGCCTTGATTAGCTTATCAACTTCAGCCTCAACCATAGCGCCATGGGAAGGGTGCATTTTCCTGGGAGGCTGCTTAAACCCACGATGTTTTACCGGGAGGCCCAGACGGTGGACGGCCACTTGGGGATCCAGTCCTGGCATCTCATCGTAACTCCAGGCAAACACATCGCGGTGCTGTTTGAGGAAGTCCACATACTGCCGCCGCTCCTCGAGGGACATGGCCGCACTGATCAATGTGGGTCTTGGATCTGCCTCGCTGCCAAGGTTCACCTGCACCAGCTCATCAACCGTGGTAGAGACGCCTTCTTCAAAGGCTGGGGGAGCATCCTCCAAGTCTTCCTCCCCAGCCGGGGGGGGGGGACTTCCCGTGACGGAAGGTGCTTCTGGGCTCTCAAAACCCGAGGGGCAGCTGGTGCCGACTTGGGCAGCAGCAGTCATCACATCAGGAGACTCACTCGTCGTGGAGACCATAGCAATGAATGCATTTGACCCTATCCCATCCGGCCTTCGGCCTAAGGGGCCACGCTTGACGATATCAAAGCAGTGGTGACGTGTCGGCCAGAGTCGGTTGATTCCATCCCGGCGAAATAGACACGTATGGCGCACCGCTGTTGTCATGAGCCTGACATCCCGGTACCGTACAGGGGTAGGAGATTCCGGGATGACCCGAGCCTGGTTGGTGTAGGAGTACGAGGTGATTCTCCGCCGTCGCTTGGACGCGGGAACATGCCTTCCTTGCGTACCCGAAACAACAAAACATTGTCCCATGTCGGGGGTCGTGGCTTCCAACCGGTGGATCGGGAGGATGTAGGCGTCGTCCATTCTCGCCCAGGGATTACTTGCGATTGGAGCGGGCTCATCCTCGCTGACCAGGATCTGCTTGTCTTTGCTTTTGTAATAACCCGCATCCAGATAGCGGGCCTCACAAAAAGAAAAGGGGGACGCGTCTCCTTGGATCACGCCTACTCGACCGTTGAGCGAGTACTTAAGGCACTGGTGATACGATGAGGGGACCGCAGCATGCAGGTGGAGCCATGGCCTACCCATCAGTGCGTTGTAGGCGGTGTCCTGAGAAACAACCATGAACTCGGTGCTGGCAATTAAGCCACCGAACTGGGTCTTCAGGCGGATCTTGCCGACCGGGGTTTGCTCTGTCCTGTCGTACCCCTGAATCCTGAGGTCAGAGGGAGTCAAATCACCTTCAGACAAACCCAGTTTTCGCAACGTCCGGGTCGGAATTAGATTGATTCCAGAACCCGTGTCAACGAGGCAGCGACGGACTTCCACACCGTTAAAGTGGCCAGTGACATACAGTGGGCGAATGTGCCCCTGTATAGGAGGGTCTTCGTCTTCACCAGAGAACGAGATAACCGCCTGACATTCGGCGTTTTCAATCGTCTCAGTATGGAAGGCCTCCGCGGCTGCCACTTCCGTCTCGAACTGGAGGGGGCTCCTTAGGGCCTCGGCAAGTGCCTCGCGCATCTCGGATGACAAGCGCAGGGCCTCAAGGATGGAAAGCCTCGCCGGAATGCCGGCTAAGTGCTTTAGGACATCATACTTGCGTGCCAAACGCGAACCTCTGCTTACAGGGGGTTTTTCGGCATTTGGAGGCATAGCGGGTCCTGCTGGTTGAACTGGCGGTCGGCTAGAACTGGGTACATCCTGCTGCCTGCTAGTAGAAGCCTGGGGAGTAGTCGCCGGGCTAAGGTCGAACAGCGGGAGCTGGCCCGTCGCCGGGCGAGACTGGCTGTGATACGAACGAGGCGGCTCTCCCTGATCCAGCAACACGAATGGCGGTGGAGGTAGAGCCGAGGGTGCTGAATGGGTCTGCGCGTGCTGAGATCTGCGCTGAGCCTGCTGCCTCGTCTCGGTAGCGTGCACGGCTTGGTCACAAGTGCCTGCTGACATACCCCGGTGACCGGCGCGATTGCGATTCCGCCGACGTTGACGTCGGCTGGAAACATTGGGGCGGTCTGCCTGGGGTTCCCCTTCGTCGGGGGTCATATAGGGCTTTACCAGCTCCACGGTGTTAACCGAAGCGTACCCTTGACTATCACTCGAAGAGTCATCCACCGCTGGGCGGATTCTGGGGGGAATGCCCATTTCAGGAGGCATAAAGTCGCCAAGAGTGCGGGATGACGACGGCACTGGCGGTGCACGTTGCTTCTTCATACGTCGCCGCTGCTTGCCCTTTTGGGTAGAGGTCGACTGTGAGGACGATGCTGAGGCACCGGCTGCTTCTTCTGAAGGTTCCGGCTGCTTCAGGCGTTCCCGGATGATACCCTGGGCACGGACAACAGTTTTTCGAGCCATCCAGTTGTCGTATTTCTGGGACCCACGGCTAGGGACCTGCTGCCACTCACCCTCGCTGTCACTGCCGATTTCTGATCCCGCAAAGACGCCTGCCACCTGCGCTGGCGCTGGGCCCATCTTGACTATGTTGTTGTTGACCTGGTCCTGAAGCCAGTGTTTAAACACATAGCATCGCTTGAGGGTGTGCCCCAGGATCCGATGATAAGGGCAGTAGTTGGGGTGATCAGTGAGATGTGCCTCTTCCGGTATCCTGCACTCAGGCAGACGCACAATCCCTTGCTCCAGAGCACTTCGGAAGTAACCAGGGACCTGATTTTCGTTGAACGAATAGGTATGGTATTTTCTTTCCGGGTAAGGAGCCCTGGGGGCCTGATCCTGTCGAGGGACCGGAGGGGCCTGCCGAGGGGGCAGCGCCTGGTTGTCTCGCCTAGGTGGCGGTGGCGCGTTGCGCGGGGGAACCTGTCGGTTCTGAGGCGGTCGCTGCTGGGCAGGAGCCTGTGCTTGAGGTGGAGGACCTCTGCGGGGTTGCGGGGGTGGTACCGCCGGTAGCAATTCCAGCTGCCTCGGGGCTTCTATTTGAGCCACTGCGGCGGGTTCAGCCCTGGCGGCCCTCCTGGCTGGGATCATTGGGGGCAGCAAACGTGGCTGACTAGCCTGTTGCAGGGCCTCTTCGAGGCGCTGGGCCTTATCCGAAAAATCTCTGAACCCCCCAGGGTAATTCTGGGTAATCAAGGAGGGTACCAGCTCTCTCTTTACGTTCCCCACACACATCGTCAGTAATTTCTCCTGAGTCAGTGGCATATCGAGAGAATACGTAAGTCCTTTCCACCGGGCGATGAAGTCCGCAACCCGCTCATCAGGCCTCTGTTTGCACTTAAAGAGGTCTGCGATGCTGGTCTTCCGCGTGGTGGAGCTGAACTGGTACAAGAACTGCCGGCGAAGATCTTCCCAACCGGTCACTGATCCGATGGGGAGCTGGCTGTACCAGACGAATGCCGGACCTTCCAACGTCTGTACAAAACATCGGAGCTTAGCGGCTTCTTGCTGAGCCGGGGTCCCCAACATGGGGCCACACCTGGAAGAGAAATGAGCCAAGTGCTGGGGTGGGTCCCCTGTCCCGTTAAAAGGTGAGAAAGTGGGGTTCCCAAAACCCGGCGGCGCGGGCATATCATCCACCCACGCGGGATAAGGCTTGCCATCGGGTGGGACCGCCACCTGCCGTGTCTCCAACGCCTCGAGGCGGGATGTGAGTGCCGCAATAAGGTCCTCCGGGTGGGGGTCCCTGTCTTGACGGGGATCCCTAACCACAAGCGCATTGCCAGGTTCTTCAACGCGGTAGACGGCTTCTGCTGCCCGCGGGTCAACTGGTTGGACGACCTGTTGGGCGGCCGGGGGAACCCGGGTTGGATTCTTCAGATTGCCCCGTCGCTCAGGGGGGTTTGGCGAGACGTATCGCGCCCTCTTGCCGTACGTTCCGGCTTCCGCCCTGTCCGCGGCAGTAGCATGATCAGGGTTGCCCGGAGGCATCTCACCGGGGGGAAATTGTTCCTGCCCCTGCTGTCCCGGCCTGGGATTACCATAGTCGGGTCGTCGCTCTGCGGCGCGTTCAGCCAAAAGTTCGTCGACCAGCCTCTTCTGTTCAGCAAGCTGCTGGCGCAACGTGGCTTTCTCAGGATCTTCGTCCGTTTTCTGCACGGAGGCGGACGGGTCGGAGTGCTTGGCTATTCCGACGTGCTCCTTACCCTTGCCAGTGCTTCGACCGAGCGCCAGTGACTCGGTGGGTACAGGGAGGCCTAGCAGGTTCCTTTGATGACGGGTGACTCTCCCTGATGGGTCGAGTAGTGGCGGTACACACTCGGGTGGTAAGTCCCCATCAAGGAACTCAAGCTCATCTTCCTTATCCACAACGTCGGCCATGTGGACTGTGACCCCTCTTGAGGGCATATCCTCAATGTCGCATAGCGAATCAGGCTGTCGTAGAATAGGGTCGAAGAGGAGAGCGGCATAGCGTCCCCAACCACGGACTTGCACATGGGGGGTAGCTTCCCTGACAATCTTGCGGAGTGCCTTGAAACTCTGAACGCATCTTCATTGGAGGGCACCCTGATGACCGGGCGACTCGGGGTGCTGGGCCACAAGGAGCACCGCTGCATCAATCAGGCGGCACTGTTTGCCAATCTCCTCGAAGTGCTCCCGACTCCTGGGGTACACTACCCGTTCCCAACGGAGGCGGAAGTGCGTCGCCCACAGGGTCCGACAAAGGCATCCCACTTCTTCAGGGGTAAGCGACTCGGGTATGCGGAAATTCAACGCTGCCGCGGGCCAGAACTTCTCTGGGAAATAGTCCGCTGCAAGAATACTCCAGAAGCTCCTGGGTTCATCCTCGGAGTTCGGCCCTACATTTCCCCACTCATCAACCGGGGGTGGCTGAGGGACCGGTAGCAGCACCGAGGCGGACCTCTGGGATAGCAAACTCGGCGGCGGAGAATACGGCAAGCGAGCAGACTGGCCACCGTACTCTGGGCCTTCCTCTGAAGAGCAAGGTGACCTGACCACGATGTCACGATAGGACGGGCTAATAGCCGCTACTTCGGGTACGGGAATCGCCGTTACCGGTGTCCGGTCATGTCGTGGCTCTACCACCGTTGACCCCCAAAACAGCTCCTCGGGATCCCGGGTAGAGGAAGAGGGCGCTTCGGGCGACGGTGGCGGTGACTGCGCGGTCGAAACCAGCGGAATTCCCAGGATTTCTTCCTCCTGGATGTACCTGCGGAGAGAGACGGGAATCCGATGGACCTCAAATTCGGGGAGAACGAGGCTGACGCGTCTGGTTCCTGCCCCAGTCCTTGATACGGAGGAGCTGGGAGAAGGTTCCATCGCTGAATCGCATTCCGCTTCCGAATCGGAGAAGCGGGCAGGTTTGATCCCCCCCGGGCCTTCCCAAGATTCTTCCCGTGGCGGCGACGACCCGCTCTTCTGCCCCTGGGTGGCTCTTCGGGACAGGGTTGACCCCTATCAGGCAGCCCTGGGGTGGCGCTAGCGACGTGGCGGAGAGGGCCCCCACTTGAGACAGCCGGGGTGCGAGGGGCACCAGGGCAAATATCAAAGGGTACGTGGGGAGGACCTCCACGAACAGTACCCACGTGGGCGGGGCCTCTGTTGGAACCGGCAGGAGCATGGGGAAGGCCTCCACGGTCGATGCGAGTGGAGCGAGGCTGACCTTCACTCCTCGAATTGCTGAGGCGAGGAGGACCTTCGTCAGTCGCAGAGAGGACGTAGGGGGGACCCCCACGTCGAAGGACCGGATGGACGGTGCCTTCAGACGGATGGACTTCATACCCTGTACAGCGGGCGCGGGAAATGTTTCCGCGCTGAGCATCACTGCCCCGGGGCAGGTCTTCCTGCAGGATGGGGGCGGCATGAGGCATGCCTCCACGACGACCTTCGGAGCGGGGAAGACCCACGCTCTGTGGAGTAGTGGTACGGGGAGGACCTGCATCACCGCGGGTTAGCTCGCGGCGATCACTACTTGGGCCTGCAACCCGAAGAGTCAACCCGGCCTGCCCGCAGGGCGGTTGGGGTCTCGATCCTGGTTGGGCGAAGGGGTGCCCCTGCTTAATGTAGGCGGGGGCCTCGTAATGTACGTCGGCGGTGGCTCGGGCCACTGTAGCTGTCGACGTGGACGCGGCTAGGCGAGCGTCCTCAGCCCGGGCCCGGCGCTGACGTCGGGTCAGGCGGGCCGGTGCAGGTGGCGCAGGGACATAGTCCGCCTGTTCTTCCTGCGGGGCCGGACGGCGGCGCTGACGTGGCCGGACGGGAGCTCTCGCCTGGGAGTCCCGGGTCAGGGCCCTGAGCGGACTGAGCCGGACAACACCTGCCTCTTCAGCATAAGGCGAAGAGTCGTCAAGGCGTTCCGGGGATAGGCTCCCGAAACGATTGAATGTCTGGGTGGGGAGCGGGGGCTCCCTGCGCGGCCTGTTAGGGCGGCGTTGACGGCGGGGCCTGGAAGCCTCCAGGTCCAAACGGGCCATATCCCTGGTCGGGATGACCCCTTGTTCCTCATACCTGCGCACGAGGCTGTTGATCACCCTTCGTTGGATGACCTCTGATGGGGAAAGGGGACGTGGACGTCCCGCCTCCCGCGACGTGCCGGCCGTCGTGGCGGTAGTGGCGTCATGTGGGGTGGCCGTAGTGGTGTTGCCCCTGCCCCTGCGCGGGCGAGGAGCGGATGGTGACCGCATAGCAACCTGATTCCTGACAAACGAAGGGATCAACTCATCAGTACTGAGAGGAAAGTGATTGACAGCCAGTGCCCCAGCATTCTTCCATCCCCATGTCTGTGAGAAGGATCCACGCCAACACGCTGCAGAGCGGAGCGCCCCACGTTCTACTCCCCCGACTTCCGGTGAGTTCCACGACAGGCCCGCCATTTGCTTGGCGGGGCCAGGCACCGGATACCTGGATCCGGTGACACGTCAATCTACCGGTGTCTCGAACGCTACTAATCTCCAAGCTGAGGAGAAGAATTTCACGTCGGGTTCACCATTTCTGTTTCCGACGCTTTCGCCGGGGCGCGCGCGCATCCGTCCGCGGAGGAGGGGGACGCGCGGCTTTGTTGCCCCGCATTCCCGCTTTCCAAAGGCGGGCGGCATTCGTTCCTTGTTCAGGCACGTCTGCTCCTTGATCGAAACTGGATGATGGGATGTCGGTTCTTCCTCCTGTGGATTCCTCCTCAGAACTCGTCACCTAGTCCGGGTCTCCCTTATAGATTTAATACGTAGTTCGTGAAACTCTTCCCAGTGCCATGTTTCCATGGACGCTGGTTAATTACGCTGCTTCTGTCGGGACATTCCAAAGGGTCCAGTCAGGGCAGCAACCTTCGGTCAGGGGAGTAATCACGTTTGAGGCATCAGTAGCGTGTCTGGATGCTGGGGTGTCTAGCATGTCTGTCTGTTGTCCTTGATCACAAGGCTTCTCGAGGGTTTGGAAACCCGAGGCATCCCACATCGAGCGCGGGGGGTTACATATCATAGACACGTACCTGAGGTTTTCCTCAGCTTCCCGTGTTCAACACATGGTATGTTTGCAAGATTAACGTCTAGGAAAGACGGTTACGCCAAAGGCGTTCCATCCGAGGTTTTCCTCAGGCATCTCATGTTTACCACGAGGTAGGTCGCGAGTTTAACGTCTCGCGGAGACAGTTGAGAATGGAATGGGACCATCGCAGGGGTGGTGACGACGAAGTTGGGCTTGAGCCTTAAAGGGGCTTCCTACGTATCCCCGTGGCAGGGAATCAAAGTCCGCGTAGTTCGGGATGGTGCCGGTAAACCGACGTGATGGTGGACCTTGGTCCGATGGGCATCGTCAGCGTACCTACATGAGGGTGGACCTTGGTCCGGTGGGGGTTGGGCTTGAACCTCTGGGAGGATTCCTGCGTACCATGCCTTGACATGGATCAAAGTCCTCGTAGTTCAAATGATACAGTTTAGCGTCATGCGGGACGGTAATGAACCCTGACGTGAATAAACGACGGGTGGTGGGTGTCGGTGAGCCGACATAAGTGAGGGACCTTGATCCACTATTGTTGGGCTTGAACCTCGTGGAGGCTTCCTACGTACCATGCCTTGACATGGATCAAAGACCACGTAGTTCAGGTGGGAATGGGTCACAACGGCTTACCGCTGGACTGGAATGTAGTTTAACGTCGTGCTGGAAGTAGGTAGAACACGACGTGAATTGGGTGATGAGTGGGCTTGAACCTCATGGAGGCTTCCTACGTACCATTCCTTGACACGGATCAAAGACTTCGTAGTTCAAATGGTTTGGTCGCAATGGCTTACCACTGGACCGGGATGTAGTTTAACGTCATACTGGACGGGGGTGAAACCCGACGTGAAAGACGGGTGGGCTTGAACCTCGTAGAGGCTTCCTACGTACCATGCCTTGACATGGATCAAAGACCTCGTAGTTCAGATGGGGGGTTTGTTGGTAAACCGACGTAAAAGCAGACCTTGGTCCGCTGATGGTGGTCTTGAACCTCGAGGAGGCTTCCTACGTACCATGCCTTGACACGGATCAAAGTCCTCGTAGTTCGGATGGGGAGTAGACCTTGGTCCACTGATGGTGGGCTTGAACCTCGTAGAGGCTTCCTACGTACCATGCCTTGACACGGATCAAAGTCCTCGTAGTTCGGATGGGGAGTAGACCTTGGTCCACTGATGGTGGGCTTGAACCTCGTAGAGGCTTCCTACGTACCATGCCTTGACACGGATCAAAGTCCTCGTAGTTCGGATGGGGAGTAGACCTTGGTCCACTGATGGTGGGCTTGAACCTCGTAGAGGCTTCCTACGTACCATGCCTTGACACGGATCAAAGTCCTCGTAGTTCGGATGGGGAGTAGACCTTGGTCCACTGATGGTGGGCTTGAACCTCGTAGAGGCTTCCTACGTACCATGCCTTGACACGGATCAAAGTCCTCGTAGTTCGGATGGGGAGTGGACCTTGGTCCACTGATGGTGGGATTGAACCTCGTAGAGGCTTCCTACGTACCATGCCTTGACACGGATCAAAGTCCTCGTAGTTCGGATGGGGAGTAGACCTTGGTCCACTGATGGTGGGCTTGAACCTCGTAGAGGCTTCCTACATACCATGCCTTGACACGGATCAAAGTCCTCGTAGTTCGGATGGGGAGTAGACCTTGGTCCACTGATGGTGGGCTTGAACCTCGTAGAGGCTTCCTACGTACCATGCCTTGACACGGATCAAAGTCCTCGTAGTTCGGATTGTTTTGTCAGGGTCGGTGCTCACTCTAAGCCCACGTGAGTCATGCTCGGTGTGAGAAACAAGAGGTTGCAAGGACCTGACGATCACGTCGCGAAGGGTGCGTCCGTGAGAAGCGAAATGGGGCTTACGCGTTGAGCGGCCCATGGTGTTGGGACTTACTCCAGGATGGAGGCCCATGGCGCGACAAAGCGCGGGGAAGTTGGACCTTGGTCCGACTATGGGAGGTGCCTCGTTCCCTATCACGTCCTCCACTGACCTTGGTAGTGGGGAAGTACCGAGATGCACGGGTGCAATCATCCGTACCAAAGGTTAGGGATTTACGCTCTGAGGCGACCCTTCCCCTGCGAACATACACCACTCCGACAAGGAGGATCTCATTCCATGTGCGGAAGAGTTCCATTCCCGTGGAGACGAGCGGTGTAATGAATGCTCGAGCTGGGGGGGGGGACCCTTCGTGAGGGAGACGAGGTTGGGTCACAGTTTAACGTCATGTGTTGAGGACGCGGTGCTTGGCAGTTTAACGTCCTGCAGCTCGGACGAGGTGGGTTCACTCCACACCCCTAGGGCTTACATAACCGGTACCCTCTGGTCCTTGGGGAAGGGAAGGTGTCGGTAAGGCCATGGTAAAGGGGGGTCGCGGGAGGAACCATCGAGGGGTCCACGTTAGCGTGGCTATGCGAAGAAGCAATAGCCGTTAGCGTGCCTATGCGAAGGAGCATTGGGCGAAGCAACGCTACGGGAGGTGTTGTCCATGGGACTTTGAAATCACATCGTGCAAACCTGGAGGGTCGCATGGAAGGAGGAATCGCTAAGCAGAGGAGTGTGCTTTGCGAAGTGGGGTGCCTTGGCCTTAGCATGGGGCATAGGTGGAAGTGGGAGGTGCTTCGCGAAGTGGAACAGTGTTCGCGGAGCACTGCCTCGCGAAGGAGTGGTTCGCGAAGCAGGGTCCTGCCAAGCAAAGTGCTTCGCGATGCATAGTTATCCTGCCTTGGCATAGGGATTACTAGCATGGGTTGGGTGTTTCGCGAAGCACGAGTGCTCCGCGGCTGCCCGGGTTCCCTTGGGAATCCCCTTCCTTTGCGAACGCCCTTGGGCTTCGCGAAGGGCATCCCTCTC
The DNA here is from genome assembly GCA_963277665.1 of Viscum album. Classification (NCBI taxonomy): domain Eukaryota; kingdom Viridiplantae; phylum Streptophyta; class Magnoliopsida; order Santalales; family Viscaceae; genus Viscum; species Viscum album. The sequence goes on along the minus strand of OY728151.1, from coordinate 492,538,952 downwards.
GGAAGAGGGGCTCAGGACGAAACAAATCAGAGTCGTCTCGCGAAGCAGAAATACCTCGCGGAGCTCATGATTCCCGGGGCAAAGCTTGCTTCGCGATTCGGGAGAGGAGAAGCCGAAAGGTCGGATTGTCCGTCTCCTGGACTCAGGGGGAGTCGAGTATTTATAGGGAAGGGGCGCCGCGAAGCAGGGCTCGCGCGCCGCCTCTGGAGCTTCGCGGCGCGCTCGCGAACGTCAAACGCGCTCGCGGAGGATCACCGCCTCTGGCGCTTCGCGGCGGCTCGCGAACGTCAAACGCGCTCGCGGAGGATCACCGCCTCTGGTGCTTCGCGGCACCGCCAGGGCTGGGGCGCTTCGCGGAGGGGCTTCGCGGCTGTGCTTCGCGGCTGTGCTTCGCGATGCAGCACGCCGGCTGTCTTTTTCGTTCTTTCCTTTCGGGCCATATTTTTGGCGCCAACATTACAGAATCATATTCATCGTTATGATATCATATTTATTTCACTTATGACTTTATATTACCTGTTCTTTTGTAAATTCCATGTTAAAGCAGCGTTTTGGGTAAATTCATTTCATTAATTGTCTGTGTTTCGACTTGTCATTTCTGGTATTATTACATATATCCTGATTTAAATAATACCATAATTTAAAACATGATTTATATATAATATATATTCATCATATACATATATATATATTATAGATCGATAAAAGGAATGAAATACACCTTTCATGGAGACGGTAGGCCGTACATATGCATGAACGCTGTTTTCATTTCCTTATAGAACTGAATGAAACTAAATAAGTGACATACATATATATATAAATATATCCCGTATCATTATTAATTCATATATTTCATTATTATTCATTATATAAAATTTATGATCATTCATGTATGGTTAACATGGAGAATGAATATCATCACGTCGTGGAGACCGTAGTCCGTACGTACGCACAAGCGATGATATCGTTCCCATAATTATTGAATTGAATTGGAGTGAATGGTATAATATATCAGAATCAGTATGATGTTATTATAACCATATATAGTTATTCTTGACACCATTATACCCATCCATGTAAGTTGTTGGTGGAAAAATAGATTTCACCACGGCGTGGAGACGGTATTCCGTACGTACGCACCCGTGGTGATTTTATTTTCTGTAGGATGGATAGATGGTGAAATAGGGTTGTTTAATAATTATAATAACATATCAGTATATTATTTATACTTGTGTTAATAGTTCATAATTAAACAACTAAATAAGAAGAAGTGGAAGAAGAAATAAAGTTGAAAGAATCGGTAACAGACATTTCCTATTCTTTGAAGCGCCTCTTTGAGAGCTCCTCTTAGGGCACTAAAATTGGTCTTTGAAGAATACCAGAACCTCTAGGATGTTTCTATGGAAGTGGAGAAGAGAATTTGGTATGGTTTGGCCAAGCTTGAAGGCTCAACGTGGTTTGAGGAAGAGAAGGAGGAGGGTCCATTTTATAAGGGAGGAGAGGGGCACATTTGGAAAAACAAAAAAATATTATTTTATTATAAAGTCCTATTTGGTAATTAATAGCTTCAAATTGATTTATTTCTAAGATAATGTGGGTATGGGTCGAAATATTCTCATCCAACAGAATTTAGAGAAGTTTAGGTTTCTATTTTAACCTTATCATTTCGATTTAACCATAAGTTAAATAATTTTACTTTTATCGTGTCTTCTTGTTTTCATACACTACAAGGTTAATAAACTTACTATAAAAAGCCAAACGAACCCCAAGTTATTTATTATTAATATATATAACCTTATCTAAGTCATTTCACCATTCCTCATATTTTTATGAATAATATAAAAATTAATAATATAATATTTGTTTTAAAAACTATTTTATGTCAATTTTGACACTATTTGGTAATTGATTTTTTTAGAAATCATAATAGAATTATTAGTTCCAAATAAGTTAATTAAATCAAATTTAACATGTCATATTAACCTAGAAAATTAGTTAAATTCATTAAAAGTCTCAAATTACATTTATTTGGGTATTTATATCATCAATTATGTCAATATTTCATTAATAAGATAATTACTGCATCATATTTGTGACATAAATAAATTAACTTATTTAATGTCTAAAAATTATAAATAAAATACCATTATGTAGGAAATAATTTTAGTTTTCTAATTAATATTTATAGTCGAATATATCTTATGTACAACCCTTTATTAAAAATTATTTCCTTATTAAACATTGATTTTAACTATTTTAACACTTCTTTAAATAAATTAATATTAAATGTCCTAATCTAATCCATGTAGGCCTAAATGGTCATATATTTTTACTAAGGTTGTTTTTGGTCGAATAAAACTTATCCAATTGACCTAGGACATGTGTTAGGGTAATAATAATATCATTTTTACCCTTAATTACCCTATTCACTTTTAACCGAGGTAAATAAAAGTAAAAGGTTACTATTCACCAAAAATTATTTTAATCTCATTGAACAAAATTTTAGTCGTTGATATAAACCATGTCTCTCGTATTTTTGAAATTCAATTCATAGAAGTGGTAAAATTTAATTTAAATTAAAAAAGGTCAGTTTTTTAACTACCACTAAGTGGTTTCACTATTCATCGAAAATTGTAGTTTTTCAGAAAAATACCAAAAATTCAGCCTAAGCATTATTTGATATTCCGAATTCAAAATTGATGTCTGTTTTTTCAAATTTGAAACATAGAAGTTTCATTAATTAATTATAAAATTAATTCCCATTATTAAAACAAATAGCGTGGTTTTTAAGAAACAATAACTATCAAATGATTGATACTTGTTTATATCCAATTTCAAAGTGAAATTAATTCCAATGACCATCATTGGATTAAATGGTAAAAATATATTCTAATTAAAATTTAATACCAATTAAAAAGAAAATCTACCCATATAAATTATTGCGAGGAAAAAAGTTGTCTTTAATAAAAATATAGCGTGTTTTTACTATTCATTAAAATATGAAAGTTAGCAGAATAATCTGAAAAATTTATCCAAAGTAAATTGTTATATCCTGATTCCAAAGAAGAATTTTATTTTGTCAAATTTAACTTATAGACATGTAAAACAAGATTTAAAGTGGGTTCACCATCAAAAGGCGACAAAACTACATTTTTTGAAAAATACTTATTTTACTCGAAAAATTGATTTTGTTCTCATACCATGTTCTAAAAAATGTGTATGATGAATAATAATGTTAAAAATATAAAATGTAGTTAATACTATTCATAACGGCGAGTCCATAATAATATGATAACCATATATCGTTGTTTATTGACACCTGGTATTGCGTATAACTCATGCTATCGAGGAAGGTAGTGATTGCGTGTAATGAAAGCCATGTCAGGGTTGCGTGTTGTGAAAGACTCCTCCATTGTTTCTTATAACAGAATCCAACCATATTTCATTTATACATTGAATATATATATATATATACACTCAATGTTTCGTAGAATAACTACTATCAAAATTGTGTGTAACCTGATCCAAGAATAGTGTTGTGTATACTGCAAGCTCATACGGTGTTGCGTATAGCACAAGGTAATATTGTTGTAGCATACAAAACAAGACATTAAATAAATTAAAAATAATACTTCTAATAAAATCTCGGGTTGTTACATTCTACCCCCCTTAAAATTAATTTCTCCCTCGAAATTAATCGGGATTATAAATGGTTTTCTACTTGAATGTTTTTTTAATGGAAACCCACATCGTAAAAAAGAATACCAAAACTTGACTTTAAAAAGTAATGTATAAAACGTAACATTAACCCAAATTAACTAATCATTGGATTTCCACGTAGGAGAACATATGTGAAAATTTAGATATGGAAGAGAAATCTAACCGTCATGTTCTGATGGAGAGTGGTAGAGAAAATGGCTATGAAAAAGCCAACAATCACAAAGCCATAAATTTGTGATGATCTAAGGTACCATCTGATTCATTAGATATAAGAGCACTAGGATGACATTTTTGGTTTTCAATATCCTTTCCCTAAAGTTGAAAATTCCGAATTAGATGAAATACTTGCTTGATTTTGGTACAATCTCTCTATTGTTCGTGCTTTGAACAATTTCCACTTCATCCCTTATTGAAATGAAGTTGAATTTGTTATTCGTGAAGTGTTAACAGATCATGTGATAGAATGATGGGTCATTCCATCTGTTTCAAAAAGAAGGTTAGAAAAAGTTATCAAATATACATCAGTCATCTATGGTGAGGTTAATCATATACGATTCCAAAAATGGAATTATACTTCATATATCATACTGCTTAATAAAACTAGTTTATACTAAATAGGGACTTCTTGTAGGCCAGTGGTAGGCGATAAAGGCCTCTCGCACTTCAGTTGTGGGTTCGATTCCCACAGCCTTGTCCGACGCGACGGGTTATCGCCCGTCCTGTAGGTTATCCTTTTTCTAAAACTAAATTATAAATAATATCGAAAAAAGTCTAGCATTAAACAATAGTAACTTATGTACAACATAATTCATTCCAATATTTAGGCTTATCCAAAATACATATGTCCAATCTCATAGTATAAAGAAAATGATTACATGAAATGTCATCAACCAAGCATGTGAAAACAATCATTTATCCCCCATATATAGTGTTGGTCAAATTCCAATCATGTGAATACCTTAATCATGTATTATCTTGAAATATGAATACCCATTAAACCTTCGTGAAAACATGAATGATTTCAAAAGTTAACTCTTTCCACATACCAAAATCAAAAAATTCTATATACTCAATCCATGATATGACCTTCTCCTTAAATCAGTCATGAGCTCATGAATACTATCAAACATTTAATTCTCTCCTTATCCCTTCATTATGCGCATATCATCTACAATCAAAAAATATCTGAATAACCTTTCTTGGTCACTTATACCATTCATCTTATACTTTAAAAACATAAGGAAGGACAATATTGTAACGATCCTTAAATGTCCCTTTATTCCATAGTACCATGAGATTACTTATACAACAATACACTTGATAAACATGTAATCATTCCACTACCATCTTAAACCATTGACCGAGCTTCAACAATTCTTTCATCTCACACATCATTTTTAGTCTCTTCATCATCATCAACATAAATACTACCCATACGACCATACTTATTCTCTTCATGAGACTTTCCCTTAGGGAATTGGTTTTCATAATGCCCGTAAAATCCACATTTAAATCATTTAACCATTGTTGATGTCGTAGCAATACCATTATCCTCATCCATGGTGTTAACTGAACCTTTTCCTTTGCACGTATTGGCTTTGTGTCCTTATTTTCCACACCCAAAGAATATTCTAGTTCCTTTGAAATATTCCCCTTGATTCCTCTTCCCACATGATTTAAATAGAGGAAATTGAACTTTCTTTCCTCTATGATCATCATGAAACCCCATCTTTCTCTTATTAGCTGAGTCAAGAAACATACCAAATTTGAGTTTATTGATCATATTATGAGATTGCTGATTATGCATAATAACTATATGTGGACCTCTATATCCAATTTCATTTGGTTTCTTATGAAGAATATCATTCCATTGTCCACCATATCCTCCATTATCGTGAATCTTCTTATTTCCAGCCATTGTCTAAAACCCAAAAATAATAGTGTGAGAGGCAAAAATCATGCTAGGGAAAACAACATAGTAAAGGGGGTGTACATTCAATATCTAACATCTTAGGTTAAATTCTAATATCATTAGCGCAATTCTAGTACTATAACCTATACGTATACTTAACCATAGGGTCATCCGTAGACATACCTTAGAAATATCTCTAGGGATATCACTACAGTTCTCGCATTCTAGTTTCCAAAGGTTGACTAAACCATTCCTCTGATACCAACTGTAGAGACCCGAATATTGACGTACATGTACATTACATTAATTCTAGGGAATACTTAATACATAACAAACAGAGACACATAAGGACCGTAATAGTTTAGTGTCTTTGGAAACTCGGAATTTAATCTTCTAATCATGGTGAAAGATCTTCAACTTCTCTCCTAAAGATCTTCCCCTTTTGTTTTCTTACCTAAAAACTTTCTTTTTTTCCTGGGGAAAAGAAAACATAAAAACGGTGAGCTCAAATGCTCAGTAAGGGTAAACATAGAGAACATAACACAATCCATAAACATTTGAATGCAAAAACTAAAACATGAAATTTAAACATCAAAATCTTGAGCAAAGACATAAATCGTGGGAGTATGTAAGGAATATATCATAATGGAACATCAAAAATGATAAAATATAATGGGAATAAAACATGTAATTGTGGAAACCATTCATCACATGTTATGATTTCCATAGTAGCTAAGGCATTGCTGCCAAGACCGTCTTGGTGGAAAAAGTCCCTTTCTGAATCGAGTTCACTCCTCATTTCTGTCCTGTAACACTGAACCGAATTAACTTACCATTCCAGCCATGTCTATCTCATGAGATATGAATCATTAAGAAATGCATTAGAGGTATATATAGGTCCCACCCATCTCATAATGAAATCATTCTTACTTGTGCCACAACATAAACATAAATCATTAATCATAACCCAAAGAATAAAAATTGGTTTCATAAACATCATCCCATCATAACATAATACATATTAAAAAATGGATATCATTTCATCATAAGAAAAGTTAAACCATGTAAATCATAGAGACATTATACTTGAAACATACACATATGAAAATCATTTCATCTTAGATGGAAAATGGTTTTGATAAAACACATGAAATGAGTTCATGACAAAAATATCCATTTTTCTTCAAAAAAAAATTGTTTTAAAAAAATTCCATGTAATTTTAAATAAAAAGTATTTTTTTGAAAATAGTCATTAAATATTATCGAGTAATCTTTATGAAAATGAGGCGTTATTAAACTGTAAAAATCCTTTCACGTCGTATAAGTTAGAAAAACATTCTCCTCGTACTTTTGTCGGAAAAGTCAAAAAGTACCTCGTAAAAGAAATATTCCATACATACCATGTTGTTAAAGTCAAAAATGGGTTAAAAGTACATTAAACATACATGAAACCATTTTTAGGAAACTTGGACATGGATGAGAATAATAACACCAGTAAATTCTTATGAATAAACAATCTCGAATAAGAATGAGATTGGAAAATTTATCCCTTACCTTAGGTCTGATATGCTTCGTACGTATCTGAAACTCCTGTATAATGATTTAAATAATGTGATTGACTTATTCAATAATCATTTTCATTGTTATGATATCATATATTATTCACTTATGACTTTAAATTGACTGTTCTTTTGTAAATTCCATGTTAAACCAGCGTTTTGGGTAAAATAATTTCATTTATTGTATGTGTTTTGACTTTTCATTATTGATATTATTACTTATATCCTGATTTAAATATTTCCAGAATTTAAAACATTATTTACATATAATATATATTCATCATATACATATATATATTATAGATCGATAAAAGGAATGAAATACACCGTTCATGGAAACGACAGGCTGTGTGTACGCATGAACGCTATTTTCGTTTCCTTATTGAATTGAATGAAACTAAATAGATGACATATATATATATAAATAAATGCAGTAGCATTATTATTTCATATATTTCATTATTATACATTATATAATCTTTATGATAATTCATGTATGGTTTACATGGAGAATGAATCTAATCGTGTCGTGGAGACGGTAGTCCGTACGTACGCACGAGTGATGATATCGTTCCCATAACTATTGAATAGAATTGGAGTGGATGTTAATAATATCAGAATCATTATGATGTTATAATAACCATATATAGTTATTCTTTACACCATTATACCCATCCATGTAAGGTGTTGGTGGAAAAACAGTGTTTCCCATGGCGTGGAGACGGTATTTCGTACGTACGCACGCGTGATGATTTTGTTTTCCGTAGGATGGATAGATTGTTAAATAGGTTTCTTTCATAATTATAATAACATATCATTATATGATTTATACTGATGTTATTTATTTATAATGAAACAACTAAATAATAAGAAGTGTAAGAAGAAATAAAGTTGAAAGAATCGGTAACATACATTTCCTCTTCTTTGAAGCGCCTCTTTGAGACCTCCTGTTAGGGCACTAAAATTGGTCTACGAAGAATACCAGAACCACTAGGATGGTTCTATGGAATTGGAGAAGAGAATTTGTCCGGGGATGTCCGAGCTTGAAGGCTCAACATGGTGTGAGGGAGAGAGGGAGGAGGTGCCCTTTTATAAGGGAGGAGAGGGGCACCTTTGGAAAAACTAAAAATGTTATTTTATTATAAAGTCATATTATGTTATTAATTGCTAAAAATTGATTTATTTCGAAGAAAATGTGGGGATGGGACGAAATCTTCTCATCCAACATAATTTAGACAGGTTTAGGTTTATATATTATCCTTATCATTTATATTTAACCTTAAGTTAAATAATTTTACTTTTACCATGTCTTCTTGTTTTCTTAAACTATAAGGTTAATAAACATACCATAACAAGACAAAAGAACCCCAAGTTGTTTATTATTAATATATATGACATTATCTAACAAATTTCACAAATCCTCATATTTTTAGGCACAAAATTAACATTAATAATATAATATTTGTTTTAAAAACTATTTTATGTCAATTTTGACACTATTCGGTAATTGATTTTTTTGAAAATCATAATAGAATTATTAGTTCTAAAAAAGTTAATTAAATCAAATATAACATGTCATATTAACCTAGAAAATTAGTTAAATTCATAAAAAGTCTCAAATTACATTTATTTGGGTATTTATATCATCAATTATATCAATATTTTATTAATAAGATAATTACTGCATCATCTTTGTGTCATAAATAAATAAACGTATTTAATTTCTAAAAATTATAAATAAAATACCATTATGTAGGAAATATTTTTATATTTTTAGTGAATATATATAGTCGAATATATCTTATGTATAACCCATTATTAAAAATGATTTACTTATTAAACATTGATTTTAACTTTTTTAACCCTTCTTTAATTAAATTAATATTAAATGCTCTAATCTAATCCAAGTGGGCCTAAATGGTCATATATTATTCCAAAGGTTGTTTTTGGTCGAATTAAACTTATCCAATAGAATTAGGATGTGTTTTATGGTAATAATAATATCATTTTTACCCTTAATTACCCTATTCACTTTTAACCATAGTAAATAAAAGTAAAAAGTTACTATTCACCAAAAATTATTTTCATCTCATTGAACAACATTTTAGTCATTGATATTAACCGTGTCTCTTGGATTTTTGAAATTTAATTCACAGAAGTGGTAAAATTTAATTTAAATTAATAAAAGTCAGTTTTTTAACTACCACTAAGTTGTTTCACTATTCATCGAAAATTGCAGTTTTTTCAGAAAAATACCAAAAATTCAGCCTAAGAATTATTTGATATTCCGAATTCAATATTTATGTCTATTTTACAAATTTAAAACATATAAGTGGCATTAATTAATTTTAAATTTAATTCCCGTTATCAAAACAAATAGCGTGTTTTTTTAGAAACCATAACTATCAAAAGATTGATACTTTTTTATATCCAATTTCAAAGTGAAATTAATTCCAATAACCATCATTGGATTAAATAGTAAAAATATATTCTAATTACACTTTAATCCCAATTAAAAATATAATTTAACAATAATAATTATTGCGATGAAAAAAAGTTGTTTTTAATTAAAATATAGCGTGTTTTTACTATTCATTAAAATATGAAAGTTATCAGAATAATATGAAAAATTTATCCAAAGTATATTTTTATATCCTGATTCCAAAGAAGAATTTTATTTTGTCAAATTTAACTTATAGACATGTGAAAAACAAGATTTAAATTGGGTGCGCCATCAAAAGGCGGAAAAACTACATTTTTTGAAAAATATTTATTTTACTCGATGAATTGATTTTGTTCTCATACCATGTTCAAGAAAATGTGTAAGATGAATAATAATTTTATAAAATTCAAAATGTAGTAGATACTATTCATAACGGCTAGTTAGGGTTGTGTGTTGTGCAAGACTCCTCCGTTGTTACGTATAACAGAATCCAACCATATTTCATTTGTGCATTGAATATATATATATAGACACTCAATGTTTCGTAGAATAACTACTATCAAAATTGTGTGTAACATGATCCAAGAATAGTGTTGTCTATACTGCATGCTCATACGGTGTTGCGTATAGCGCAAGGTAATCTTGTTGTAGCATACAACACAAGATATTAAATAAATTAAAAATAATACTTCTCATAAAATATCAGGTTGTTACATTTATAAAAAACTCCCATGCACTTCAAGCATTTACCAATGAGATTATTTCCACAGTTATCATAGATGCGAAAATCCTTCTTCCCCTTCTTCCCTTTATCCATATTTCTATTTACCATCCTTTTTTTCTCTATCTTTCCTTCAAGTCCATATGACTCCTAGAATTAATTACTTATATCGTACACACATTATACTGTTTATTCATATGATGTGAATAAATGAGAGACTATTTACCTTTTAAATTTTGGCTTAATACAATGAAAAATATGACCCTTCTTAAACATTGGAACATGTGTATAACATGAGTTCTCATTCCTTCTACTAGGTACCATTTCTAAACAATGACATACACTAGGTCAGTTTATGAATGGCAATGCATAATTCCAAACATATAAAATGCCTAAAATAAAGTGAACAGTTTATATATATATTCCATAATCATAAAAAAATGTTTTCTTTGAAGTGGTATTTACTCATAAATCAATCATAATGGTTTTAAAGTAAATGTGAATTCTCATAAGCATATACCCCGGGAGTGTCATAACCAAGAATGAAGCAAGCCCATTTGACATGTTCCAGGATAACCTAGATAATCTTGAAACACCTTATTAGAGATTTCACTCCTATGTTTATATGTTTTAGAGATTCCTCTACATGCTCGTATCCACACATGGATGTATTTTTTGTAAAATTCACAAAACCTCCATATTAAGAAAATTATAGGATGTTCTTCTATACAAATGTTCAAAGTATATCTTATGGTAATGTTTTATAATCAAAGTTTTCCTAAATCTAGATTCTATGGTTTGTTCTAAACTTCATATAATTCAAATTGTAACGCCCCTACCCTAGTTACACATAGTCAATGCATTATTTTCATACATTGGGGTGATTAGAAGGAATCAGGTCCCAAAGGATGGATGAGCTTAACAGTCGTGGAAAAATGATTACATATATGTATATTTCATTACAATTTCTAAAATAAAACATAACATAAATTATCAAATTAGAACACCATTAATCCCCTAGATTAACCCTACATATCAATCATATAACACATCTTCACATTCTGGAAAAAATAAAAAAAAGATAGGGGTGACCTCAGATGCTTAGTAATTATAAAAATATAGCTGAAACATTCACAAGTAATCAAAAATATTTAAGGCAATGTATTAGACTAAAAAATAATCCATTTTAACATTATCATCAGAATAATATGAAAAAGATATATCAAATAATTACATTTTATTCACAAGGATATTATAGTAGTAGAGTAATCACATTTAATATTAATAGCTAATTTAATAATTAAGGAATGCATAATTTCGGAGAGCAAAACCACATAGTCAAGGCCTCGTGCCAAGACTAGAAATAAGATTTTGTCATGGCCTTGTTCCAAGACACTAGTTTGTGTCATTAGACCTACCGATGCATCGAGGAGCTATAACAGTCTCCACCCGTCACATACTAAGTCAAATTAAATCATCATATAAAAAGGATGAAACATAACATAAAAATTAATATTAAAACAAGCATATGAAATGTCAATACTTTAACCATAAACCATGAATGGTATAAAAACAACACATTCATTATCAAACCTATCATAACTCATTCAATACAATATTGAACATTGTATTTAAAAAAATAAAACTCAATCATGAATAATATTTACTAAAGGATATTGACATAGTTCAAAATGATCAGTAATACTCTTTGAGAGAAATTTCAATTTTCATGTAATCATTTAAAAGTAAAACAATTTAGAAATGAAGTCATTTAAAAACATTTTTGAATCAAAGTGCCCCATACCACTTTGAACTTTTGAAAGGAATTACTATTTTAAAACATTCTTGTCCATATAGATGAATCCTTAAAACCATTTTGATAACAAGAACCTTAATGGAAATGATTTATAAGAATAAATATTTAAACCATTTAAAATGATGTTTTAGTAATAGGGTCCCTTAAAAAATTCTTTTGGAAACTCTTTAATGAAACATAGACATATATAATAAATATGCCCCAGTAAAAACATGGACATAATCAATCTCTAATAACAATGATTTTACGGAATTAACCCTTACCTTATACATTACATTGGTCGAGAGTATGTTACACCTCATTTATATTAACAACAGAATGTTATTAAATTATACAATAACCATATTCATATCTATTATATCATACTTTGTTCATTTATGGATTTATAATACCCATCTAATAATAAATTATTAGGGTCATAACCTCTTTTTTTATCATACATGTTTTAACTTGTCATTCTTGATCATATCACTTATTTCATGATTTAATTGCTTCCAGAATATAAAACATTATTTATGTGTCATATATATTATGAATATAAATATTTATAAAATATTGATATATGAAATGGAAAATACCGTTTATGGAGATGGTAGGCCATACATACGCATAAACTTTATTTCCATTTTCATATCATACTGAATGGATGTCAGTGAATAAGACATATTTAAATATATATATATATATATATTTCTAGTAGAATTATTATGTCATATATTACATACTTATAAATAATATATATTTTTATAATCAATGTAGTATGATGAATGTGGAAATGAATCCAATCACGTCATGGAGATGGTAAGTCGTACGAACACACAAGTGAAGATATCAATCTATTAATAGTGAAACAGTATGTAATTGGATGGTAAATCATATATAAATAATCATTAACATGTTATATATATTATTTACATCAATTATTATAATAATCATACTCATCAAAACAATGAAGTGTTGAATAACAAACTACACCACGATGTGGAGACAACAAGTCGTACGTGCGCACGTATGAGGACTTTTTCATTCATAAGATGAATGGAATACTGTATATGATTTTACCACATTAATAATACAATCATAGTAAATTAATGGTATTGAAGTTATTATTTTGTAATGAAAAAAATAGATTGAGATTGTTTAAGAAGAAAAGTACATTGAAAAATGAAATGAAATTATTACCTCTTCTCCAGGTGCTTCCTTTTGATTTGATCCAAAGGGATACTCAATTTTTCTATTGATTAAAGTAAAAACACTAGGTTGAATTGAGGGTAGTTGGATTGATATTTGAGCAGGGGTTGACAAGAAAAATGGCTCTTGAGGTGTGATATTTAGAGATGCGGATGTACCCTTTAATTCGAGAAGTGAGTGTCGCTTTAAGAAACGATTTGAAATATTATTTTACTATAAAATTATTTTTAGTTTATAATTTCTGCAAAAAAGATTTATTTAGAGGATATAGTAGCCATGGGTTGAAAATATCTTAACCAATTAGTTTTATATAGGTTTATTTCACTATATTGACATTATTTTTTAGATTTAACTCGAAGGTAAATAGTTTAACTTTTACCATGTATTCTAATATTATTAAAATAAATGGTTAATAAATAGACAATAAAAAGAAAACTGAACCCCAGGTGTTCATTATTTAAATATATTACCTTATCTATGTCCTTTGGCCTATCCATATATTTTAATGAATACCATATCAGTTAATAATATAGTATTTGTTTTAGAAACTCATTTATGTCAATTTTGACACTATTTGGTATTTTTTTGTGAAAGATATAAAAATTATAACTTAAAAAAATTATTAACAATACCTAATATAAAATATTAACCTAGAAAATCTGGTAAATGCACCAAAAATATCAATTTACAATTATTTGGATATTTATAATGTCAATTATTTTAATCATTCATTAGTAAGGTTATTACTCTATAATCATTGTTTTATAAATAAATTTAATTATTTAAGGTCTACATATTAGAAATAAAATACCATGATTTAGGAATTTATTTTATCTTTCTAATGAATATTTATTGTCTTATTTATCATATGTATTACACTATATTAAAAATGTTTTAGGTAGTAATCATTGAATTTAACACTTTTAACTATTCTTTAAATAAAACAATAATAAATGTCCTAATAAAATCTAAGCGGATATAAGAGATAATATTTTATTACTAAGGTTTATTTTGGTCTAAATACACTTATCCTATAGAATTATGACAAGTGTTTGGATAATTATAATATCATTTTTACTTTTAAGTACACTATTTATTTTTAATTGTGGTAAAACAAATTCAAAAGTTACTCTTCAAACAAAATTCATCCAAATGAACCACATTTTACATACTAATGTGAACTGTGTCTCTTGTAATTTTGAAATTCAATTAAAAAAACTATAAAATTATGTTTTATTCAAATTTCCAGATGTTCCTAGAATGTGGTTAAAAGACGTTAAAAAACACAATAAAATTTTATCCATCTAATCTTATTATGGAGTGAATCTAATGAATTAAATTGAAAAAATATATGTATTAGGTATCTATCTTTAAATTAATATTAAATTAAATAAAGAAATAATTATTTAAATAAATGTAGTTTTTAAACAATAACCTAGTGTTTGTCATTATTCATCTAAAATGAAAAATATTCAGAAAAATACAAAACTCTAAACAGAAGATAATATTTATATTCTAAATCCAAAAGTGATGTCTATTTTACCAAATTTGAATCATATGAGTTTCATTAATTAATGTAAAATTAATTTGTGTGTCAAAAATAGAAAGAAGGTTTTTAATAAACAAAAATTGTTAAAAGGGTGACATGTGTTTATGTACAATTTAAATGTGAAATTAAATACAATGACCTATATTATGTTATAAAGTCAATATTTAATCAAATTATACTCTAAATTTACTCAAATTCATTATTTAACACTATAAATTATTTCGATTAAAAATAGCTTTTTGCCATAAAATATTAGTAATTTTCACTATATATCAAAATATGAAAGTTATCAGAAATGTACCAAAAGTTTGTCCAAACTAAATTTCTATTTATTACTTCTAAAAAAGAATTTAATTTCATTAAATTTAACATATAAATGATTAAAATATTGTATTAAAGAAATGTCTCCATTAAAAGGTAGTAAAATTGAATTTTTTAAACATATTTTATTTATCTAAAAAAATGATTTGGTTTTCATATTATGTCTATGAAACACATAATATGTATTCTAAACTTTTAAGGAGTATATAAAATTCAAAATTAAGTTAATATTATACATACCTTCTTTTTGAATTTCTAGTTTGGTATGTTGAGATGCGGTCGAACTCAGTGTTGTGTGTAGCGCATGTTATTGAATTACTTTAAAGGTATAACGTATAATGAAATCATGGGGTGTTACAACATTGGTTGGAAAGGCTGTAATTTACAATACACACATATGATAATTTCTATTTCGATTGTTAGATGTAAAGATAATTATAAGTCATTCAAATAAAAAAATTATATTTCAATAGTAATACTTGTTTTTATGTTATTATGTTTAATAATAATTTAATGAAATTGAGGATGAAATTAAATAAAAATTCTCATTGATTCACATTACCACATATTCATATTACATCCTTAGGTTTTCATCAATGTCATTTCTATAAATAATTTATGGTCAAAATAAGGATTCAATAATGATATAACTGAAATAAAGAAGATATTTTGTTAGGGTTCTCCAAACACAAATTTCATTGAAGGTGTGAATATTAGTAGAGTGTTGGGGGAATTTTTTAAGTTTGTCTAGTGGAACACATGCATTTTTAAAAATAAAAATAAGTACCAATGTTATTCAAATACAAAAATTCTCCAAATATACTATTATAGAGATATAGTCTAGATATGGTATAATATTCCATACTAGTGTTTTGTTTTAAATTTTTTGGGTAATATTTAAAAATTATATTTTTATTTTATCTACAGGTAAACGCATTTTTTCTAAACTATGGTAAATAATTTAGATTGTTTTTATTGTTAAATGTGGTCGAAATTTATGTTTGACATAGTCGATAAGATAAATTATACTAATTTAAATTATTTAAACCATTTTTTGAACCACTATTTATAGATAGAAAAACAGTTATTTTAAAAATAATGAATGAATATTCAATGAGAACTCAGTGGTCAAATGAGAACAAGTTAAAAATATTAAAAGGTTTTAATATCAAAATTCAATATTAGGAATTATTTAAAAAAAATTAATTTAATTAATTTATAAATAACTAAAATAATTTTACATTTAATCAATTTTTATATAATAATGTAACCATATAAATTCTTTATATATTATGTTACTTCTCAATAAATACAAGTATATTTGGATCGTAATTGAAATAGTAACATTTTCAAATAAAATACTTTAAAACTATAAAATAGAATTATTTAAATTCTAATTAAAAATTTTAATATAAATATTTAAAATTATTTTTCTATATGATTCAAAAAATAATTTTATTATTTTTCATAATATAAATAAAACATAGTTATAAAATATATATTTTTTCAGTAAAAATAATTACATTTCAAAAAAAGGTATTTTTTATCAATATGTATTCATATATAAAAAAATTGTACAAAATATTTTGAAAAAAAATATCCCTATTAATTATCCCCACCTTAATGTTGATATATTATTTGTTTTGAAAATAAAAATTGTAATTGTTTTCAGAAATTATTATAGTTCACTAATTTTTGTAACATAAGATATAGAATATCAATAATTTATTAAAAAAATTAATAAAAACATGGGCGGTTATAATTAGATATTGAAAATATAATCTTATAATATATGAAAATTGACATATATTTTAAACAATTAGATATATATAATACCATTACCATTATAAAACATTATATTCTTTTCGTAATATTCACTGAGATCCTTATATCATTAAAACAATAATAGAAATATTAAATTCACTAATATATTAAAATGTTTATTTTATTATCAATAATTTAAAAAATAATTATATCTATAAAATTAATTGAAATAATAGTTTTTTAATTTACATTGTTTTGAATACTCTAATAATGACCAAAATTATTTCAATACATATATTTTTGATCAAATACTCTATATTAAATCTTTTGGATTCTCAGATAATGATATAGCCTATACTTCTATTCTCTATATGGTTTGATATATGCGAAATTATTTTTTAATATAAATATTTTTTTATAAAACTCATGAATATATAATCGATTATGAAATAAAATTTTGTTTGTTTCATTAAGATATTCTCTGTTATTCTATGATTTGATATCTATTTGTTGAATATATATCTTACTTTTCTTATCATTGGATAAATACATTGAATCATCGTTGAAATTTATATTGTACAAATAGTGTTATCTATATTGTTAAATTTATCCAGGTAACGACCCTATAATATTAAATATTGCTTATTTTTTTTTCAATTCAATTTTTATTCATCATGAATATTGGTTGATATTTGGATAATATTTTGGGACTTGTTGACTTTCATTACAACTATAGATATATTTTTTCAATTAGAATTACTCATTATTGGGATTTGGATGGTGGCTCGTATAGAACACATATTTGGTGTGTATAATTAAGAAATACTACATAGGAGTTATAATGTTTGGTTTAGGATATGACTGTGAGGATTATGAATATATTTAATTCTTTTGTTTATAAGGAACAATCAGAAATACTATTTATGGATCAACAATATCACCCTTTTGATGCACATGATATATTCTCCAACTCATGAAGATTTTGATTTCCCTTTGGTTATTTGAAAATAATGTTTGGCTACTAGTTTATGAGGGTATCTACATTGTGATCATCACAATGATATTCTATATTTCCACTATATAATATTATTTATAATGGATTACGCAAATTTTATCATTCTCAAATGTTTTAAGATTATTAATATATATTGTGATCCATGACACAAATTTTAAACGTCCACAATAATCTTTTAATGATCATATTTTTCTCTTTAATCTTTTATTAAAACTATATACATACCTATAATCCAATAATAACATATTTTCCCTCATTTTCTACATTTTTTATTATATATTTATTTTGGATTTGTTTTTTCTTTTAATACCCATTTTATGTAACCAATTACATATGATTAAACACATGTGTATTGATGATTAGTATATCATGTCATATTCCATAATGGGACAAATAAACTGTAATGATGGATAAATGTTCTCATATATTTTGAAATAATTTTTTTATTTTGTTAATCGTTTATAATATGAACCAATTTGTAATTTTATTTAAAAAATATTTTGTAGAATTATTTTTTAAATAATATATTTAATGTGTTATTTATTTCATTTTATGCTGGGTTCTTAAAAATTTTATTCCAACAACAATTTTATATATAAATAACATTAATAATGTAATAAAATGCCCTTTTTCAACATATTAAATATTTAATTTCTTCATTACCTTCACATCTCTCGTTATCGAACTGTATTTTTTAATCCATTAAATATTTACATTTACAAATTATCAATTCATTTATAGATGTAAAATCATAAACCGCTACTGTGGAATTTGGGACTTAATTAAATTTTCAAATACATTCATTTTTTTCAATTTCCTTAGAATGATAAAGAGATCAGTTGATCTTTATTAGATTGATATATCCTATAAATGTATTCAAAATAATAAATAATACTTAAACAACATAACTATAAATATTTATTCTAGTGATAGGTAAATAAAATTAAAAATATATTATATATTCATCCACATAATAAATAAAAAATTGCAATGTTTCTATTTAATAATTTTCAATATAATTTTATCAAAAAATTAATTATTAAGACATTATAATTATGTATTATTTTATATTTATTTTAATTATACAGATTCTTCTATTTAATATAAAATTAAGTTCATGTTCTATTTACAAAATAAATCTATTTTAAAATATATTTTTTATTTGATTATATCCAACATAGAAAATATTAAAAAAAATTCATTAAAATCTAATAATATAATTAGTTTCAATTATAAAAGCATGTATTTCATTCATTAATAAAATTTCCATCATTTATTATCTTTTATTTTATTAGTGATCATGATCATCATTTCATTAAAGTAAAATAAAAAATCGTAATAATCTATTAAAAAATTCAATAAATTTATATTTTAGGAATATGAACAAAACATTTAACACTAACTAATTCAATCAACCACAAAAATAACCCTTTTACTTCAGCATTTATTAAATCAAATTCATCTTTTGTTTTTATATTATATTACATATATGATTATGATCCCATGTAGGAAAATATATCATGAATATAATTATATAAGAATTGATTTGGTTTAGATTATTGGCTCAAGTGGTCAAACGTTTATTCCATAACACGACCTTTTCTTACTTAGATAAAAAGAACATCACTTATTCCCTAAAAATGAGGTATATTATTTCCATTGTGTTCATTATTAAAATTAATATTACATTATCAAATTCAATAATACTATTAATATTTTTTATTTAATCTATTTCCTTAGATAAAAAAACTAGAATATGAAAATTTATATTGTGTCCATATAATTCAATATCATATAAATATGTCCTAGTCATGATTATATCACAAACTTTTTTATTATATAGTCAATTATATTTATGAAATACTAATATTATAAAATTATGTCACAATAATTTAATATTTTCCATAGATTATATTTTTTCCTATTAATTTTATGTGCATCTAACTATATATATTCATAAAGTATATTGGTTCATTATTATTAGTGAAATTTTTTCAATAACTACTATCTAGAATAATTTCATTTCTAGTAGATTTTTTAATTTTCATTTATTATTGATTTATTGATAACTCATTCATGTATAATAGAAACTTCATATTTTATAGAAAAAAATGATTACAGATTATGTAATTTTTTATAACAATATCAGTAATTTTTCACAATCTAATTGGATATCACATGGAATATTCCACATCATCATCGATGATAAAATCATAGAATAGGAATAAAATATTAAAATTTATACACATTTATAATGAGAGGATACTACAAGTACTTATTTATTATGATATATCCACAAAGAAATTATGCCTAAAATGATTTATTTTACACTGAAGTTATATATATTGTGTATAATTTAATTCAATAAAATTAATAATTATTTTGGGGGTATTATTTTTTTTATTCACATTTACATATTTCGTATATTGGTTTTATAAAATATCTACCAACTCTATAGAGTAGATTCCTTTCGAATTTCTCCATCAAACATGTATAATTTTTTTTTAACATGAAACACTTATTTTAGATTACTTTATGAAATTTTATGATATAGTAATACTTGAATCATATTTAATGGAAATTCAATATTATATTATAATAAATTCATTAATTAATTATTTAATCTCTTAATTTCAATATTATTGAATATTTTTTCAGTCTTTGTCCATTCCATTGAATTTAAATATTTTTTAATCCAAATCATTGAATATGTTTACCCCATTTTCCAATATAATATGGAAAATATAAACAAATTATTCATTCATTATTATATTTTGATTGATCTCAATGACATATTCTATATTATATGTCTTTATAAATTTTTGATTTTCTGTCATTACATATATTTTATATACATCATATTTTTGGTTATCCATATTGAGTAGAAAATGTCTTACAAAAAATCAATTATTTATTTTTTAATGCCAGAAAAGTCAAATTGTGCAACCTTAGAATCCACTTTCTATTACATACATTAATCGATTTTATGTTGTTCAATATTTCATTTCCCTTATACCATGGATAATAAATAATAGCCTTCTGAAATAATTTATTATTGTATTTCAAATGAAAATTTCCTTAAATTTAATTTCGAAAGGTATTTTATCTTTTTATGAAATCAATATATTTTTTTTATTAAATTACTCCTAGTAGCATTAATTTGATTTCGATCCATTTAATATATAGTAATGGTCATATTTAGAAAATCATAATCAGGTGAATTCTTATAATTCTTTATATATTTTTTCAATTTATATACATTTCCATATAATAATTGTGGATGAATACTATATTATATTAATTTACCTATGTTTATAGTAGATGAATGTAATAAAATAAACTTTAAAATCTTATTTAGTTAGTTTTATACATATTGATAATATTCTTACTCTCCTGGAATATATGATATTTAAATTCATTTTTTCAAAATGATCATCATTATTATTCAATGTAGAGTTAGAAACATTATTCTTTATAATAATATCTTATAAATATTCCATTGGATTAATTACCATATTCAAAAAAACTATTTCGTTTTTTAAAAATATGTGTTCTCTCGATTCATATCAATACATAATAATCATCTATAATTTTTTTGGAGTCTGCATATGAGCTCCATAATTTCATTTATGTTATACAATAATTTATCAAAAGATTAATTCAGGAGTGTCGTCAAATCCTATTACATGTTCTAATGAACCTAGGATTTTTTATCGTACAATTTATTCATTATTATAGATGTAAATAATTCACAAGGTATTTAACAATTTGAATGAAATCACTTTTCGATAAAATATACAAAAATAGGGACAACCAAATGAAATAATTATTTTATATTAATAACAATATCCTTAGCATCACATTTTTTTAATTTTTTATATTTCTTTTTTGATATATTTTCATTCGTTATAAATTCATAATCATATATATAATGTAATCATATATTGTATTACAATTATTTACTAATTATAATAAATTATTTTCAATGATTATTGGAATATCATTAATATTGAAAACTAGTACCATATAATGATATTTGTATGATATCCATTAAATTAGACCATATATCCTACCAAGACATGATACTAGAACAAAATGAGGAAACCATGAGATGGGGTTCTTGAATTATGGAATTGAAATTATCAAAATATATCAATTTTTATCTTGTCAATTCTCAATTCCTACTCTCAAATAGAATTTAAATAATCAATTATAAATTGATCCATAAGATATTTTTAATTTTTAATCCACATATATCATAGTCAAGGTGTGTTGACTCAAAGAGTTTTTAATTAACCAAAATTTAAAAAATTAATATTTCACATATATATATATATATTTTAAGTAGAATAACTATACCTTTCTATTTATAAGAATTTACCAAAAAGTAATGATATTATTTGTTAATTATTACATAAATATCATTATTAAATTACTAGTTTATTGAATGATATCTGGAGAGTTTAAATTATAGAGGATATTCAAGTCCAAATATAATTTGATCATTAAATAATGTAGTGGAAGTATACATGGATGGTGTTTTAATTGAAAATTCAATGAATTATATACTATTATTATTTATTATAAGATTCATAGTGTAGGATTTTATTACTAAAGAGATATGGAAATTATCTCATTACATATCTAACAATAGTTTGTGCCTAAAATAATTTTTTTTAGTAAATATATTTCCATACAATTATTTGATAATACACGATTAAAACGAATAAAATTTATATTTTTAATTATTATATGACTATTATAATTAATAGAATTGAGTTTTTATATATCTTTCTCAATTAATGAAATGTAATTTTCTCACATATATTTTTCTAATTTCTAAACATTATTTTTTCAAGATATAGTTATAATTTAATGGTATATATTTTCATATCCTCTAACCAAGTCCACTCTATTAATTCCAGATTACATAGTTTCACCTCCAAATGATATTTACTATACCGAAATATATTTTTATGTTATGTATTTATCATCAACATAGAGATTAATTTCATAATTTTGTTTTAATTGGTGAATTATTTAAAAATGGTTATTATGGATTTCAAAAAAAATTATAGTTTATAAAAATACCTAATATTATTATTTCTTTTCGGGATATTATTTTCACTACATTATGGGATTTGGAAATATTTGACGAAATTGTTCACATATTAGTCTCGTTCCTTTTATTAGACATGGAATAAGAGTTTAAAATGATCAATATCCATCACAACACATATCTATTGAATATATATACTAGGAACTCCAATACATAATTTTTTATTTAAAATATAGTTTCTTTACACAAGTGAGTGACATCCGACATCTTCTAGATAAAATTATAATCCACCATATGTGAAGGATTTCAACAACACTCAACCTATCAATGATATTTATTGTTTGGAGTGTCTAATTAGGAATTCAGTGGATGATGGGATTTATATATTCACTCATACATTTTATACAATTAAATTTTATTCATCTAATTAATAGGATGATTATCATATTCATTCTTTACTCTATGGGATCCATTAATGACTCCCTTATTTTCTTCTAGAAAATTGATAAATATTACAAAAAGTCAAGTGATAGGAATGGTAAAAAAAAATATACTAGACCAGGATATATTCATTACATTATAGAGAATGAACGATATGAAATATTTAAAATTTTATACTTTACAGGAAACTACTGTGGTGAGGTTTATGGATTTCATTGTTAATGACAAGAAATAGGATCGTTATTATATAGTGTTTTTTGACGATCCAACCCCATTGTTTATGGTAGAAAAATTGGAGTATTTGAACAATAATAACATCATTTTAATTATTACTGAATAAATAAATAATGAGATGTATCCCTGGAATGTGCGTAAGGAAATAATTGTTATAATGGGGAATCTAAAAATGAGATAACTATTGATGATAACCAATATTGTAGAGAGTAACTTGAATTGACAGTATTATTTTTCTTGTTCATGGGGTTCATAATTTGTGTTCATTGACTACTACAATTAATTGGAAAATATTTTTTTATTATGAAATTTCCTAATAATATTTGAATATATATCGTAAGTATAGCTTCAAAATTTTTATGTTCTTTATTGGATGTCATTTCCCTAGATGTGGCACCATTATTCCATATATTTTTTAATTATTTGATATGGCCCCATTAGATTATCTATTTTTTTATAATTATATGTAGGGATTATGGCTTGGAGGACCTAAAAAATTCCATAATTTTTCCCATTCATTTTACTTCGTATTTATATTATAATATAAGTAATAAACTAATATTCAGATTTTGTTTTATTACCTCAATTTTCAAAAGATATATTATATTGGAGAGTGTGGTGAGAGTGATATTTATATTATCATTACATTATTATGTTCTACATATTCTATAATATTGATATCTATTTTATTAAAATTATATAATTTATCTCATTCCAGACCATTTTATATCCCTATAATGTTTTTAATTTATAATTTCGGTCATTTTTTCTGAAATATTATAGCCATCTGATAAATTTATTTGTATAAATTTTAGAGAACATAAATATAGTGTTTTTGTAATAAGACTTTGTATTTAATAGAAAAAGAATTTTTTTCATACCTAGTGATGGTTAATGAAAATAGATATATTGTTTTGGATATTGAATCATGAGGATGAGGGATTCTTGAATAATTCCTTACTATATGATACAATTTGACTATATAGGTGTTATAATTGTGGTTTTTATGGTCTTTGATGTTTCTAATATTACAATATTGTTATTTTCTACTGAAATTAACTTTTATTCAATTGTTTTAATTATAGTTCACGACTGCCAATCCATATGTCAAATGTTTTATTTTTCTTTTCATTTCTAAAAATAAAAATATATTTACTTTTACTAAACCACTACAAAACTCTGAAAAAAACATAAACTATTAAAACATATTAATTTATATTAACTCATTGTCCACTATTATTTAATTTTACATTATTACTCTAGTTGTTTTCCCACGATATTATTTTATATTCATGAGTAATTATATATTGCGAAAATCATTACATTAATCTGTAATCATTAGGATATTTTGAGAAACATGATTTCTGAATATACTCATTATTTGAGTCATAATTTAGAACCACATATTTTATGTACAAAATAGTGATATGATTTTTCTTTTTCCATTGAATTTGTTTAGATAGTTTATTTGGAGGCGTAGAAGTGTTAAACAAAGCTAGTTCAAATGCGGAATAAATGAAAATTTCCCAGTTTTAATTGGTTAATCATAACATTATTTTATTTTTAGATAAATCACTTGATATTAATCTATATGGTAGAATATGATTCATTAGGAAAATGGGAGTAACCCTTTATAATATGAAATCTATTCATGACCAAAATGGAATATAACATATTAATGTTGAGGTAGCACTTTTTTCATTATATGTAGCCTCTAAAAAATTAATATCAAAAAAACCATTTACATTAACAAATTCAAACAAGAAGGTCTAGTTGTAAACTATTTTTTTACATGTAATGTGCGGCTTTCATGGTTTTGTAGATTAATCTATACAATATTCGATATAAAAAATAGTATTTAAAGGAATCATTGAGTGTATGGTTTGGGATATTAATGTCTATGATCACATTATTTATTCATTTCATGGATATTATTTATTTTTCTTCATCATGACTATATATTAATGCCATATGAACCATTTAGATTTGTTTAAATAGTTGTTTATGAGATATTTTTGGGTATAAATAGAGAAACAAGGGGATGTGTCCATGCTTATGGATACCAAATTAGTTATTTCTTGTAATATTAACATAATATTGGTAGACTCTATGACACTCTATTGTTTTCTAAATATTTAGCCTATAATATTTTGTAAATTATTCTTATGACTTTATTAGAGTATAATTAGTTTAATTTTAGGGAAATGACCATTTTGAAGTATATTTGAAATTATTATTTCTGAATGATGGATTTCAAGATGATTTATAAACAAGATACATGAAATATAATTTTTCATTATAATTATTCTATGGATACCCTTGAATATTATTTTTGGGTTCTATATATATTCAATTATTGAGGAATAATGTGAGGAATGAACCATAATAAAAATTAGATACAGACATGGAGTGAATTTACTATAGTTATATTGTCTACCAATAACCGACAAGACGAAAGGATGTGTCACCACTCTTGAGTTTTGATATGTCCATTATTTCTAGCAATTTTTTGTATTGTTGTTAAAATTGAATGATTTATTCTATGTAGAAAAATTGTAAAATAAATATTTTCTAATTTTCTGACCTATTAATGCAGTATATGTGTTTCATATAAACTACGTATCTTCTTATATCACATTTTATAGAAGAGGTTGTAATTGTTATGGTCTTAGTAGTTGTTTTTTTGTAGTGTATAGGGATTACCTACTGATTATTATACTTTCTTGCTTCTTAGGAAATTATGGGAATTTAAAAAATAAATACACGGAGATATATATAAGGGAAATGACCCTTAAATCATTATGTCTTTTCTATGTTTTAATATATTTGGTTATTGATAATAGATATTGGGAGTGTGAACATATTTTCTTCAGTGGTCCCACATTGATGCAAATGTTTTAAAAAATTGTAGTGATATCCATGCAGTCTTATCTCAGTTTCATGATTACTATGATTTTGTAACAGCCCAACCATAGATACTTTTTTTACGTTTTTTATCATCTCTTGGATCCTTTAGTCGAGGTTTGGGTTGAGTCTTGGTTGATTTCTTTTTTGATTTTGAAAAGATCAGGAGGTTTTATTTTTCCATACTGTTACTACATGGTTAGTAGTAACTATGCAGCCCAGTCGTGTTGGTTGTTCAATTTGAATTCAACTGACCATGTGTTTAGTATACTAGACTCTGGTGGGTCCAATGTAATCACGTTGTATTCTATCATTATGTAGAGGGGCCAATAAATTTACCACTGGGATTGGAAAAACGTGTGGCCAAATTGTACAAACATTCCAGTTCTAAAAACATTGTTTCCCTCTCCTCTCCATTTCCTCCTGTTAAACCTAAATTACTCCTTCTCCTTCCACATCATTTTTTGGACACCATAAGGTCCACATACTCCTTCTCCAATGGCTATCCTTCTTATATGGTGATCCGTTTTTAACTCTATGTTAATATTTTAGTGTCTTTCTCCAATTATCCTCTGCTCTACAGATTTCGTGGTTTTTTATTTGTTATCTGCCTATTGGATTAACTCTATTTTTTTGTTTTTTGTTATGGAGAGTTTTTCCAGCATTCTAGTGTTTTTGGGTAGTCCATGGTGGAATAATCTTCTTTCTTCAAGGGTTTTGTCACTTTCAAACTCGAACAAGAGGTGTTTCCCTGACATTTATTCTAATTTCAATCTATGTGATTGATAGATCTTATTAATTAATTATTAAATAATGATTCAAAAATTTTTTATTAATATTTAATTCTAGGTTTTGATTTCTTATTGTAATTTCTGAATAAAAAAAGATTCTTTTTTTATTTCTATCTATTCCCATATGTATGCATAGCCAATTGTGTTTATTCAAATGTGACATCCTTTAAAATATTTATTTTATATGTTTTGTGTGCATTTTTCTAATGAATTTTTTAATGGATGTTTATTATTTTATGTTCAGTTGGATTTATAAAACATGGTGTTATGATGAAAGGATTTATTATTTTAGTGTATGGTGTGTGTATTTTCTTCAAAAATGGTTGTGAAAAGGCTTCCTGGGTTATTCCATTTGATGTGGTAACATCCATGGATGGACTATGTGCACTAATGGATGGGCCTCCAAATGATGATCACATTTCGAGGGGTTATTTTCTCTAAACATTGTTTCCTAAAATGAACTCTCATTTAATATTCCTCGTAGTTTTTGATAAAATATTCCATGGAATTCAAAACGACATAGGGTGTTTCATAGTTGTATGTGATTCTTGACTTGTATAGTGTTTTATTAAATGGTTATTATTTATTGAAGTTATTAAAAGACTCTTTAGAAACTCTGATTGTGTTTTGCGTGATACCAACTCATTTTTGTGGTATATAGATTTGAAATAATGTCTTTCATAAAATTGTGATGTGTTTGGGCGATTGATTAGAACACAAAGGATGATTGGAAAGGGCACATTAAAAATTTAATTTCAAGGGAAAGGTTGGTTTTATTTGTGTCTGACATACATTACTTGTGGGTTTGCCTTTAAAATTTGTAATGGTTGTGTGGTTTCTCACATTCATTCGGTGTCTATTATTATTGTGGATTCTTTCTCTCAGAGGAGTATCTTGGATGATCCCTTTGTAGTCATCCCTACCATTGGGACTCTACCCCAAAAATTTATTGGTTTGGTACCTGTGGATGTGTTAGGGCTTCATCATTTTAGACTTCATGGAAATTGTCTTGGTATATCTTATTCTGTGAATAAAAAATAAAATTTTGATAGATTATTTTTTATAAATGTACCTTGGATGTTTACAACTAAATGAATGTTTGGTATTTTGAAATTTTTATATGAAAAACTCTTCATTGGGTAGGTTCATTTATTATATGATAAGCTATGTGATTTGTGGGTCCATGGTATGGTACCTCCCTAATGTAACGAATGTTTAAAGGAAAGGGACCACCATTGATGTTTCTGTGGTTGCTCCAGTGGGGTGATGTGTGGTATCTTGTATATGACATGTTTTTTTTCATTGTATGGAAAACGACTTGTGAAAAATAAAAAGGAATACTACCATAGAAAAGTGGTTTTCAGAGAACTATTTCTACACAACTATATGTTACATTACTATTAAGTATTCCATTGTAGGTGGATACTTGGGATTATTGATATGGTATTGGTCCCTTCAACCAGGACAGGTAGGAAAAAGGTCAGGTGGTACAGAATTAGTATTTCATTGAGTATTGAATGGATTCAGGACGTGTCATATGTATGGTATGTTAAGGTTATATAATGAGTTCCATGGATTTCCCATATTTCCTTTTTATGAGTACTCACATAATTTTTTCCTTCATTGTGTTGAATCTCAGACACTGTACCAATTATTGGGTTTTATTATTAAAAAAGATTAATGTGTGGTTGGTTTAAAAGGATTTATATGTTGATATTTTGAACAATGTATATTAATCATCCATCTTCATTCTTGTTCCTTGTTTTAAAATATAATGGAAATGGAACATGTTATTTATTTTAAAATAAAATGTTGTTAAGAGAAAATATTTTTATAAATGTATATAAATCTAGTATAAATGGAATTTTTTGGGAATAAAATTCCATTGATTCAGCGGTGTATGCTTTCTGTGTTTTTATCTCACAACATACCTATACTACTCAGTGTCAGTAGATACAAGATGTTTTAAAGGTTCTGATTTCGTAGGTTCATTGGCTCAAGTTATGATTGTTCGATATTAGACTGTCTTGTTGTTGGAGGTGACCAAGAGGTCATATGTAAATCATGTGATGGTGGTTCTGTTTGGCTTTATTAAATTCATTTATGTAATTTAGTTTTTAGGTAGTTGATTATTGACTTCTAACTGGTTATTTTTATATTATGTTGAGATTTTGTTGTTGACTATTTACATGATTAGTTTTATTTTTTTTATCATGGTTTTCTATTTGGGAAAAATGTTCCCACATGAATGTTTTGATCCCAAACATTAGTTTCTACAACGTGGGGATCGAGAAAGCCCTTCGTGCCTTGTCACGGACCAGGACTGGTTTCGGGTCAGATAAAATCCCTGACATAGTTCTTGACAAAAATTAAATGTGTGGAATTTTTTTGAATCCTTGTAGAACGAGATTAAAAATATCATGACTTGGGAGGTAGGTGTAGAAAGTGCATCGTGAACAACTGATCAAACTAATCATCGAGTTACCAAGGGGTTTCTTGGATTTTCGTCTAGATTATTTATTTTATAGTGATTTAGGGATGATAATAGAGATGAATTGGTGTCTCGTTATGGACTAACATAGAGTAGTGACCGATGTGGAGTCCAAGAGTAGAGTTCAAGATCTTCTTTGTTTAATGACTTACTTGGGGCATGGCCCACTACTATGTCATCGGGTTAGGCATATACACTAGTTTGATGTTCGGGTAGTTCTTTGTTTATTGTGTCTCGTTTATATTTTTGTTGATATATTGGTATATTGAAAATGAATTTGGGTTTTTAAATGGAAAATAGATTTAAAAATGGGGGTGTTTTTCTTCATGTGATTTCAAATATGTAAAATGTGTTACAAAATTGAAAGTGTTTTGGGTGTCAGAATATGGATTGGATGTGGCCCTTTTTATTCCTTATGGATGTTTGAATGTGTGTGGTCATGTGTGGGATGTGCACATTTTCATGTCTGTGGGAATTTTTGATTTGTCCTTGGATGAATGAAAATTTTAAATTTAAAAGGAAGATGTGGTGTTAAAAAGGGAAATAAATTTTAGGTATAGGATTTTCCCTAAAAAGAGGGTTAATGTGTTTTGAAAGTGTTTGGAAAATTTATTTATTTTAAAAACATATGTAAAATGTGAGTTTTAAAATGATTAATATTGTTTACCTTGAGTTTTTTTTCTTTTGGGTCGGTTGTTTTGAGATAGAGGTTCTCCATTTGATTTCTTTGTCATGATGGCGTGTTTGGTTTTAGTTTATTATGTTGTTCATGATTTTTCACCTAGAATGTTACCCATTGTTTCTAATCACTCATTCATAGTTCTAAAGTTTTCGTAGATATTTCTTATCTTCTTGTGGTGTAATAGTGAAATTAGAGGATGGTATATGTCTTGATGTGGTAGAGCATGTCGTTGGGTTGTTAGGAATACACATTGTCATTGTGGCTTATGCCATCTCATATTTTTCTAAAGGACCAACTCAAGAACTGTGTAGGTTGGTTATCTCATCATCGATGGAATTTTGGGTGTAGTTAGTGGTTTCTAACTCTATAAGAGGTTCCCCACCATGAGGAGAGCGCATGCCGAATTAACCTATCAATAATATTCTATTCCAATTGAATTTATATTATAGTTCATCAGACTACTTCTAGTGCTCCATCAGTATGCCCGTTTTGGGAATCCCTAGTGATTATGTTGTATCCCTATATAAATTTACATTCATTTTTGGTAATTTTAATTATCTATAAGAATAATTATTTGGGAATAGAGGAAAAAAATGTCTGACTATGATGTAGGAGATTCTTCAGTAGTCAGATCCTAGACCACTCATCTCAGGGTGAGGCTCGCGCACATTCAAGAGTTTCTAAGATGTGTACAACATTTTCCCAACATTATTTCCTTAATTTTAGGATATTAATATACATAGTGGAATCATTCTATATTTTTCCAATTGCATGTTCATCCTCATTATGGTGGTGTGATGATCTAATTCTACCACAATCCAAGGAGACTTATTTTCACAAATTGGGGATTTTAAATCATTTCATTCCAATGAGGGGGGTGGGTCTGTGAGGGAAGATACCTATTCATATTTTGGTGTTATTTCAGCTATATTGATTATGATATTTTTATATTTTTTTTGTGAATAGGTTGTGTTTCTGGTCCGTTCCTTGGTTCGGGTGCCTTTTTATTTGGTTTCCTCTAGTCTTGAGAAGTCTACTAGGGGTTAATAGTTCCCATATTCGGGCGGTGGGTTTGTTCAACCATGTTCAGAGAGTTACAATTCATGTTTTCAATTTATCTATTTTAGGTCGCTAGTTTTTTGGGTTTAAACATGGTAGTTTTAATCCATATAGTGGGGTTGTTCTGTTATCATTTAATTTGGGCATGGAACTCCCATGTTCCCGATTTCAGCAAGGGTATCATTCAGTTAGTGAGAGGGGTGTTGAGATAATATATCAGCTTTGGGTTTTTGGGTCTTATTTTAGTAATATTTCTATTTATATTTTAGGAATTTTTTTGATTAATTTTGGGCAATTAAATGAGTTTGATTTGGGAGTTTTCTTATATGGTTTCATCACCCATAGGGTGATGTGTTCAAGTGTTATGGAATCATTATTAGTTGAATTATTGTGGCTGATAGAACCATACCATATTATCCCCTCAACCTTGGGAAGGGTGTCTTCTTGAATCGGTCAGATGTGACATGTGGAGAGATAATTCATCACGTGATTCTCAGTTTTCCAGGGGTTTTTTGGGGCATTAACTCAAGTATTTTGTTGGATGACTGATTTTTTATGGTAGAACGTATCAATGGTGGGGATAATTGTCACACCCCGACCTTGGAGACTCTTTTATTTTTTTTATTTTTAATGTGTTGTGTCCTTTTTCCATGTTTTAGGTTATAGCCGAGTTGAAAATTTCATGGTTCTAAAAAGTTTCAAGGTTTTTAATAGTGTTGTAAAGTCACCGCTTGGTTATTAGTAACTGTGAGGAATGACAGTGCGGTTGGTTCAGGTTGGATAGATCGGACCTCATGGAAAACACAGAGTCATGTGGTGGGTCCCTGGTAATCATGAAATATTCAATCATTTGGATGACAGGTCAACATGGTTATCTCATTTTTTGGAAAACCATATAGTCAAACTACGAATATATTTAATTTTATTCAA
The DNA here is from genome assembly GCA_963277665.1 of Viscum album. Lineage (NCBI taxonomy): Eukaryota > Viridiplantae > Streptophyta > Magnoliopsida > Santalales > Viscaceae > Viscum > Viscum album. The sequence goes on along the minus strand of OY728151.1, from coordinate 492,506,350 downwards.
TATTACTTACCTATTTTAAATCTCCACTCCCTTTATCGCGAAGTTTTCCTGCATACATGTTGTTCATTTATTCACAAAAATGGGTCCCAAGAAACCTTCTAAATTGGCTCACCTTCTTCCATGCTGCTTTCTCATTTATTTTAAGGTATTAATTTTTGGTTTTTCCCAATTTATCTTCTATTTCACCTATCTTTCTCCTCTCCTCACACTTTTTGATGGTTTATTATTTGATAAACATCTTTTTCAATAACCAAAGTCTAAGGATTCTGTGTTGTCTTTTTTATTTTACTCTAGGGCTGGTGGTTTTTCATTAGAATCCAAATATTTTGTCTTCATGGGTTTCATCACTTTCACAGTCGATCGGTAGTTGTTTTAATTTCTTTTTATCAAATTTTAATCCATGTGATTCTTGGGTTTTACTAATTAATTCATAAATCATTTTTCACACCATTTTTATTCTCATAGTAAATTCATGGTATTGTATTTTTATAGGAATATATGACTAAATAATGTTTTTTAATCGTTTTCCAATCTGTACCCATGTGTATGGGTAAAAAATTGTGATTAGTAAAATGTGTGTTCCTTTCAATTTTTTATGTTATATGTATTTGGTGGATTTTTTCTATGAAACATTTTATATGGAAGTTGTTTGGTTTGTGCTCTGTTGTATTTATAAGACCTTATGTTTTGATTACATAGATTATTATGTTATTGTATGGTGTGTGTATTTTATTAAAAAATGGTTTAGAAGAGGTCACATGTGTTTTGTCATTATATGCGGCCACATCCATGCATGAAAATAGTACACCCATGGATGGGCCTTCAAATGATAATGAATTTTTGAGTTTTTATTTGATATAAACATGATTTCCTAATAAGAATCATCATCTCCACTTACTCCCTCTTTTTAATAAATGGTTACGTGGTTTCCAAAATAGAATAGGTTGGTTTCAAAATTTTGTGGTAAGCTTTAATTTTTTGGTTTTGATTAAAATGTTATTTTTTTATTGAAGTCCTTGAAATCCCATTTGGATATTTTGAGTGATTTTTTCATGTTTCCAACTCATTTTTTATGTAATGTGGAATTTAAATCATGTATATTTAAAAATTATAATCTATTTTGGTGTATGTGTGAAACCTAACGGCAGATTGGGAAAGGAATAGTGAAAATGGAATTTCAGGTTATTGTATACATTTTTCTAGGTTATTCCTTTAGATACATATACCATGTATGGGTAGAACTAAAGAACTATTTGGCATTTTGAAATGGATATAGGAAGAACCCTTCATGGGTGAGGTTCCTTATTAGTTTTTAAATCATGAGATGGGTGGGTCTATAGTATGGGACCACCATCATTTAATTAATGCATGATGGAAAGGTACAACAGTTGATGTGACTGTGGTGGTGCTTTTTGGTTGTTGTCTTCTATCTTGTATGTGACTTTTTCCTTCCATTGTATGGAACTGCCCCTTGGGAAAAAACATGGTATCCTAAAATAGAAAATATGTTTACATAGAAATATTATTGCACTAGACTTAGTTATTATACTAGCTAGTGACCCATAAGAGTGGATAAATGGTTTTATCTATGTGGGATCAGGACCTTAGACCAGGCCATGTGGAGAAAGAATCATGAGATAGGGTATTATGACGTCCTTGAGTAGGGATTTCCTTCCAGATGAGTCACATATATGACATGTTATAGCACTCCCCTATGTTCCTAGGATTCCCCATGTTCTCCCATTATGAGTAATATTATAATTGTTTCTCTCATAGTGTAGAATTTCATTATCTATACCTAGTTTGTTTTTCATTATTTGGAAAAAATGTGAATGTGTGGTTGGTATTAAAAGATTTCTAGGTAAAAATTTTGAAATATAAAGAAAAAATCCGCTACTTCATTCTTGTGACTTATTTTAAAACATGTGGGAAATATATCATGGTTTTTGTTTTAAAAACAAATGTGTTTATAAAATTCTATTTTTATAAATTTATTTCACAGTAGAATTAATGTAATGTTTTCAGTAATGGAATTTATTAGATTATTTTTTTGTATCCTACCGAGCTTTGAGCTTACAACCTAACTATGCGACTTGGTCTCGGGAGATGAAATTTATTTTCCAGGTAATTATTTTTTATGTTAATTGGCTAAGGTTCTCAATGTTGGTGAATGGTTGGTCTTGTAGTTGGGTGTGACCTAGAAGTCCCACAGAGATCATGTGATGGTGGTTCATTTAGACTGCTTTAGTTTCAGTTCTATATTGTAGTATTTATCATGTTGAGTTGTATCTTTTAATTGAAAAAATTTATATTATGTTGACATTCAATTATTGGATATATATGTGTTTAATTATATTTATATTATCACGATTTTAATATTTGGATAATGTAGTTCCCAAATTTCTGTTTTGATTCCTATTGCAAGTTTCTATCCCATAGATATTGGGAATTCCCTTCACATCTTATCTTAGACCGAGTTCAAGATTATGTCTGTTGAAACACTTGTATTGTTTCTTGATAGATTTCTATATTTTATTGATATTATTTTTGAAAAATATGGATGTTTGTAATGAATCTTGTAGTTTTTAGTTTTATATTTTCACTCATTATTTTTTATGGTTTATAAGGAAAATAATCTCGTGACATTATTTTTTGTAATTGAAATATATTTCCATACATTTATACCATGGTGATAATATCAAAGTCATGTAGAACCACTCCCTATTCCAAAGAAAATTGGTGAGGGTATGTATGTTATAAATTTTATGATTAATATATTAATCTCAATGAATCTAATTTTTTATAAGCAAGAATAAATGTAGTTTTCATTGAGGATTTTCAACCATTTTTGGAAGAATGTTTATATGAAGATATAAATTCCTTGAACTATATAATTAATAGGTGGAAACATTTCTACACAACCTTGAGTGTCATATGATTGTATAGATGTGTATCATTATAGTAGATCTCCTTCACAATCATGAGTGATTGAATAAACCCCTTATAACACTTTGATAATTTAATTGATACATAATAATTAATGAATGGTATATCCTAATATATCTTATAAACGTCAATATGGATAAAAATATTCTATTACATGTAAGGAATCAAAAACCTCTATAATATAAGGTTTCTGTAAAATTCATCATAACTATTATATTTATATATATTGTTTGATACTATTAGAACAAATTATTTATTTTTTCATTGATGGTTATATAATTAGGAAAACATCTATACAGAATGATTCAAATAATTATTTTCTAGAAACACTATTTTATTGGGGATTATAAAGGATTCAAATGAATAGTGTGTTATATTATCATTGAAAGAGTTTCATTTCACTTATTTTATATCAATGTATATATGGATGTTTTTAATTATATATTTTTTATGAACTAACATATGGGATTTATATACCATATAATCTTTTATTCTATGATAGATACATTAACACCCAAAATAGAGATATTTTCATACACATGGGATATTTAGAATGATATTCATAATGATTTAGACCTTTATTGGTAGCTAATATAAACATCTCTAGCTAATTTCATGACTTAAATTTATAGTTACGGATGAAGGAAAAAATGATACCCATCCTCCCCTAGTAGATTAATGTTCTGATATCATATCCAATAAATTTTCTACATTACCACATTAATATGAAAACTAATTTTATATTGATCTACTACTAGAAATATTTTCAATTTTGTTATATAAGAATTCAACATGTTGGGAACCTTTTATATAGAAGAATTAGGATTGTTACATTACCTCTAGCAGGCCTCATTATATTTTAGATTATTATAACTATATGTGAGGGAATATGTATTATTTGGGATAACATATACTATGATTTTATAAGAAATGTATTAGAATTAACTAATATCATTGTATCATCATTTGAAAAAATACTATATCATAAACTGGATGATAGAGGATGACCCGTGTAATCAAGATTCAAATGAAAAATGTAATTACATGATGAAATATATGTAAATAAAACATTAGAATTCAGATAATTAAATGAAAAATATAAAAATACCAAATACATTAGCCTCATATACCTAGCTAGTACAATCTCTAATATCCAACCCATCCAAAATAGTCAAAATCAAGAAAAATTAATTTTCTATTATTCCATCATATATCATCTAATCATATTATATATCTAATGGAGGCTAGAATAAGGTTTTATTATAACATAGTATGTTGATACAACCATTTGTAATCAAAAGAAGTCAAATAGTGAAGGCATGTAATAAATTGATATAAAATGAGTTTTAATTAAAAAACTAATACAATAAAATAATCAACATGCTGCAACACCAAGAAAAATTACATCTAAACATATAGTATTACCGTACCATATATAAATAAATGTTATTGGAAAAACAAAATTACATAAAATGATCCCTATATATTATCATTTCTTCATAATATGGTCAATCCCTACAAGAATTAAAAAATAAATACATTAGGATAAATTACCATTAGATCATATATCCGAAAATATATCTATATAAAAATTCTTTAATAGATGTTCCAAGCCATATATATAATAATTTTAACAATAATATTAAAATCTCTATAAACAGTACAACATAATATTGACAATCCCTATGTATAATCTTTTCAACATGATATTGGGAGGAGCCCCAAATATATTTGTTTGATTGTAACCATTCCTAATAGTATATAAAATATTCTCAACATAACTAGGATAAGCCACATATAAAACAATATTTAAATGAATCTAGGACAATTCATCTATATAATCATTACAACATATATCACATATTCATTCATATCAACATGAAATACACAATCACTTATGGTTTCATGTCTTGATAATACATATTATAATCTATTAGACTGTTCATTATTCTCTATGGGTAATCTCGCCATACATGTATCTCAAAGATAGGTATCCACAATAATGGATCCAATTTTATTCATGTAATTTTTCAAGAACAATATTATCTTCATACATTATTTACTAATTAAAAGTAAATGTTGATTCATAAAAATAGTATATAACATCACAAACTAAAAAATAAAAAAAAGCTATAGTTATTTTTTCTAGACCACATATCCTTATCTAGGGATAAATGAAACACTATCAATAGGTAATTCCAATTAAGAACAAATGAAATAGAGATCACAAGTAAAATATAGATCACAAAAAAAATCATGACCAAAAATTGATTCATTGGATATCATTAGATCACACCACAAAAATGATGAATAATTGAATATAATGTGGGAAAATTTTGATAAGGATATCACATGAGATTAAAATATAAACCAATATATTTGGAAGGGAAGGTATCACTCCATAATCTCATGTAGTAGGGTAAGTGGTTGATATGTATTGGTTGTGATTTTAGATATAAACTCATATGAAAAATGTTGATTAACCCCATTAGCCATGAGATAATCACAACATGAAAACATTTCATGAAATGAATTAATCGATATATAAGATATGAAGACAACTACTAACATTAGGTTAAGATAAAATTTATTAATGTTTTCAATGTGAAAATAATTTTCATTCCATGTAATCCATTAATTCTCTGAATAAGAACATGAAATTTTCATGACATCATCTTCACGTTGTGTAAACCATTTAAAATGAAATTTTTTTGTAAAGATAAATTTCACCCTTAACTCTGTAGAAATAACTGGAATAACTTTTGAATATTTCACGACCCATGAAAAACTCTCATATTCTATTTTAATCATTTATACCTTGAAATAATTAATTAAAAAAACATAAATAACCAAAATTTATTTCAATTTACTTGGAAAATTGTTCCATTCCATTGAAAATGTATGACCACAATGAATTTTAGAATAAATAAAAACCAACAAAAATTGGTTAAATAAATCACTAGTTTGAAATTCGTGGAAAAAAATGGGATCTTTCATCCTTCATCATAAAACATCTAATCCCTGAGATGCTCTAATAATTATAGTGGGATCCCAATTAATATGTTTTCATACACTTCATGGATATCTGATTCTGTATCCCTAGTATTGGATTAAAAACACCCATACTGAAACTACACTTACACTAGAGGTATAGTCCTTCCATAGTGAGACCTCTCACTGTGATATAAAATTCATATCAGATTCTCCTTAAAGGATTCATCTACATCATTAATGAAGTCATAAATATCTATAAAATTTGATGTATTATGTATATATAATAAATTTTATGACGTGTGAAATACATGGTTTATGGAACATTATAGATATGTATGATCTAATTAGTATTACACTAGACCAAACCATTCCATTATCTAAAAAACAGTGAAAAAAATATATGGAGCAATCAATCTCAACTTCATGATATTGCATTACCTTGACCTATGTGACAATTGTAGGAAAACATGATGGCCCACCATATACTATTATTCGAATGTATTAATGTAAAAATTCATTCCATTCATTTATAGTACATGTTAATTAATCAGTAAAAATGAAATCACTTTGATTTTATAAATTCCATACATACTAATAAAAGTAGTTTAAGTTATTATTGACAGTCTCACTATCAGATGATGATATCGTGATCTCAAATATATATTCAAGAAAATTTGTAAATCCATATCTGATATAATAAATCATTATTGTCTGTAAGAGAATATCATTTCATTACCATCATCTATCTCAATTTTTTATAGTCCATAAACATGTTCAAATACCATAATAATTCATGGAAAAAAGAACCAACAAAATCCATGGTGATATAATAGGTCATATAAAATACATAACATCCATTTATTATAAAAAAATGCTAAATTATAATAATAATAATGGTTATATATTATAAGGTGGTATAAAAATTGGTTATAATCTCGAAACCAACTATATAAATAACTTAATCACTCACTCAGGTCATAATCCATAGAACTCTTCAGGAAATTCAGCCAAAATATAGTCTACCACTTAAGTAAAAGTTTCATACTATAATCCATCATCATCTAGAGAATAAAATTTTATTAGAGACACAAGAAAAAACAATATTTTTACTAAAAAATTCATTCCTAACCATCATTATGATCCCACTCAATCGGGTGAAAATAGATGTTTTTAGAGATCAATATGAAACGCTTTTCCAATAATAATCTATGTGAGACTGGTATTGATTTAAAAAATACATAACCAGTATTGAATTGAAACAAATACTTTAAAAAAAGATCTAAAATTAAATGATAACCATAAATTTAAAGAGGATTAACCTTGAGATAATTTATATTCTCTGACCATGATAAAAATGGTGTGTTGATGACCATGAAAACATATATAATTTCCCAAAGCAATATAATATATATGATAAAATTGTTTATATATTTGAATAATATGATCCTATATAAAAAACCCAATTAAATTCAATGTTATACATGTATCGTAACTCATCTAATAAATGATCATTACCCTATACCCTAGGAAGTAGTGTGAAACCCCGATATAACTCCCTATGGATGGTACTACCACTCATTCATTAGGGTAAGAATACCTATTATTTGACATAAAATTCCTTTTAAAATCCATCTACAATCCTATTGAGGGGTATCTGAGTCTTTCCATAACTATGGTACCTATCATGATCCCTTCCAACAGCTGTAATACAATAAGATCCTGCTAAAGATCTGCATGTGTTCTTTCATACCACAACCATGACACTCCCAATAGGTGTATAGAAAATGAGGTTGGTTGTTTCCAAAATTTCCACACCTATTGAAAGGTAATGGAATGTAATCCTAAAATGTCTATCCATTACAAGAAGTTATATTGTTTCTATTAAATAAATAATTATTATCTCAAAATGTATTTTTTCTATAGAATAATAGTTGAAATTTAACATCTCAGAATTTTTTTTTGATAGAACATGATGCGTATATAAGATTCCATTCTATTAATAGTTGCATATTAATCATTTAAAAACGATATTAAAGAGATAAATATTTCGATGTAAGATAATCTCATACCAATATCCATCCTCAAAACACCGAGCCCTCGATATCTCATTAGCTGCAAGTTATGTAACAAATAACTATGTGTTGGTGTAACTTTTAAAATAAACAATCACAAAAATTCCATCATATTTTATGTCTATGAACAAGATAGCCTTCACATCCTTCAAATTTTATTGGTAGAATAAGATCAAGAAAATCATCTCTATCTCTATCATGGGTAACTATTCATTCTTCCGAACATTTACTAATGTGACCCATTAATGCTTGTCTAGTCCTTGTTGAGTGTGTGAATAAAACATCCCCCTCTTTTCTTTAGTCATGTAAAAATTGTTGAACATCATTTCCATGAACATGATCATGAACATTTCTATCTAGTGGTCTCCCTACCTAGTGATTTTAGGTGGATATTGTAGCTGCAACACTCATGTATGATTATATGTTGACGTATCAGTTAAAACAATATCTATTTACATAGATCAAATGACCATTAAGATGTTGTCACGAAGCTGAATGACCATTTTAATATTTAGAGATGCATGATTATCTAGTTTTTCAACAATAGGATCATGTTGACTACCACTCCCAAAATTTTTAGTAAGAATATGTTGTGGAGACATTTCCCAGTATGATATACTCACTCTTTAGAGCACTGTATAACAACCTGGTAAACCTCAAATTATAAACACAATATATATCCATTAAATAAGTATTTAAAAAAACATTTAGATAAAATATTCTCGTAATTTTAAAATAAAATTTACTCTAATATAATCTTGATTTATATATTATTTTATAGTTTTAGGAAATGAGTGAAAACTCATACATATTAAAAACAGACATTACTAGTGATCAATTAGACATCGTATCCATTTTTTCGCCAAATTAAATTATTTAAAACTAAAACATGGTTCTTTTTCTAGAATAAAAAAATAATTAATTTCACAAATAATTATTCTTTGTTTATACCAACAATTAATCCCAATGAAAACAAATTAATAATTTTGGATAAGAAAAAAAATCATAGAATGTGAAATAAATGAATATATCAATTTTCTAATGAAAAAATTTAATATCCATAAAATATATAACTTTTTCACAATTTTAAATAATATAATGAAATAAATAATTTTCACAATAAATAACCCAAAAATGTTTCTCAATGATAATAATTCAGAAAAATAATGTAACATCACGTTCTGGAATCATTGAGAATCACATTACAGATCTTATATAAACTATTATTACAAAAAAATGGTTCCCAGTTCAACATATAAGAGAATACCATCGACAAATACCTCATTATTTACTCTATATACATTGTACATTACAAAATTAATTTCTTTAACATATTGGAACACACATATTTTATACTATAATGAGCTCACCAAGAACTATTTGGGCCACCAATCATATGATTTTCAATAGGCTCATCTAATACTAACTGGAAACACCGAATCCACATTTATAATTCTCTTGTTTGAAATCATGAATAAATATCATTTATTCATAAATATGTTTTCCAAAGTATTTATAAATTCATTATTCATGTTAGAAACAAATATTTTTTTATCAGACTAACATTTTCATTTCAAAAAATGATGAAATTGAAAAACTATGAACATAAAAATGAATCCATTTTCCATGAAAATAACCTTGTTAAAATTTAATGTAAACCTAAAAAACATTTATGTTCCAAAAATAAATGAAAATACTTACTATTAAAGTAATTGAAAAGAATACTTTTTCACTTGAGTAAATATTTTAAAAGGGGATTTAAAATATAAGTATTTATATGAATTTCCTTTAAATTATGTCTAAATCACCATGTACTATCATTATAATCATGAATAATAAACATAATTATGTTTTTTAATTTCATAATAACGTTATAAATGTTATTATTCAGTTTATATAACTTATTTCTCTGATAAAAAAATATTTAAATTTTAATATTTATATTGGATGTTTTGTCGATATTAGATTTGAATGTAAAATATTTGTTCTATAATTTTAGTATCATAATATATTTCATTATTAAACTATATACATAGTAATATTAATGAACTAATTTTAATTTTTCTATACAAATTTTAATTTATAATTAACCGATTACATATTCTTATTTAAATGTACTATGTTACAGTCATAATGATGGTTGGCCATATGAACGCATGAATAACATTTTAATTTTCCAATAAATAATATATAAATAATGTAAGTATTATATTATTTAAAAAAAATTGATTATAACAACATATTATATCTAGGAATATACTTATATATATCCTCCATCTGATCTTGTAATGAAAATTGAATCACATTGCTTCCAGGATGCGGTTATCAACACGTACACTTGAAAGACATTATCATATTTAATTTCATGGTAATGTAAAAATGTAAAATATATATTATCATTGAATATTGATAATATTCCATAAATATAATATATATATAATAATTTCAACATTATAACTTGTCCTTAGTGAATTTAATTGAAAAAAAATACATCAGTTTGAAGGCGCTAGTCCTCTGTAAACTCGAACGATGAGTTCATTTACCATTCTGTGGAGGAGGAGAAGGATATGGGTCATCAAGTAAATACTATAACATCATTTTATATAGATGATAAATTTTTTTATTATTTTATTATAGTTGATTAATATTTTAAATAGTTGTAATAAGAAACAAAATGAAAAGTTGTATTGGAAAACCATACCTCTTACTTGGAAAACCTCCTTTTTAAACTCCATATGAATACTAAAGAAAATATTATAACAAATATATGAACTCAAAAACATGTGGATATATTATTAGATGTTATTTTCAATTTTATTTTATGAACCATAACGTTTTTTATGTTGTAAAATTGAAAAGAACATGGTATCTTTTATATGATAAGAGTGAGGTACTTCGGTTATTTCCTAAAATATTAAATGAAAATAAATGACATTTCAGTACAAACTTGTTCAAAATTGTTATATTTAGAATATAATATTATTATGGGATGAAATACCCACATCCTATAAATATTATATTTATTTTTACTATCGATCTAAAAGGGTATTTTAGGTTCAAATATTATTTAAATGTTTTAATTATTATGTTGGAAAAATGGATTTTTTACTCATTGAGAGTAAATATATTTTATATAAAATGAATAAAGGATAATAAATGAATCATTTTTCGTATTTAAAACCCTATAAAAATTTTAATATTATAATATATTTAATAATATTAGATAATTTATTATATTTATTTTTATTATAATATATCAATAATGTAAATTTTAATAACTACTCATTACGTTGCCTTTCATAATTTCTATATAACACTTAAAATTTTAAAAAAAATTATTATATATATATATATATATAATTTCACTGAATTATATATAATAATTTTTTAATAATATTTATGAAAAAGTATATTAATTTTATTGGTTTATATGTAGATCCTCACTATAAAAAATAGAGAGCCTATATCTCTTGCTTTACACGTGATTTGCATTCACAAATCCAATATTTCTAATGAAATCATTGGCCATTTTAAAATGATTTCATCTTCTGTCTTCCTCTATAATGTTTACTCTAGGGAAAAAAATGAGTAGTTATCTGTTCTTAGTTTTTTTACATGATGTTCTTTTTGGTATAGATAGCATGTCCATACGAGAGTATATTTTTAGTGTTTCTAGGGGTGAGGCCAAGGTTTTTCTATCAACATAAATTCTTGTTTACTGATTATATTATTCACTAATAAGGGTAATAGAGTCATAACTCTGTTTATGAGACATTATAAACAAATTCTTGGGATTGACATTGGATTTGGATCATCATTCTAAATTTTTAGTAATAGAGGTTGACTTATTATAATGCCAAATCATTGGGGCATCTAGGTGGTGAATCAGTTGTGACGATGGGTGTAAGAAATGGTAGTGGGTCCGATCAAATGTTATGGTGCTGCACTAATGACGTGGATCTGATACCCCAGTTTGGATACCTGAGTGCTATCCCGATGCACTGTGATGATAGTGGTGTAGGATATGTATAGTGATGATGTTTTTAAGATCAAAATGATGTTCAGTTTGAGAAGAGATTGATCTTCGGAGGATGATATAGGTTACCATGGGAATTGGGGGTTCTAAGACATCCTTGGGAACCGAGCATATCCCTGGGATGTAGGAACAACATCGAGTTGTGGTATGAAATTGTGGACTACCTAATGATAATATATGGAAGAAATCAGGGAATGTACTGATGTGATATGGTGATGAATATTTTGGGAAGTTGATGATAGACCTTGATGTCAACTTGATAGGCTGGAACACACAGTAATACATGAGTGGCATTAATTTCTTAGTTTCAAATTTTATATTCGACCGGGGGTGATATCTGGTTGACTTTTTGGAAAAATTGGAAGATTTTTCAGGTTGTGTGTGACTATCGGTGGTATTGAACGCCAATGGTGACTTGTTCGTAGAAACAACAAGCTGTTAGGGCTATAGTGCATCAACAATGAGATCAATCAAAACATGAATACTGACATCTCTACTGATGGGCATTGGGTGCAGGCATGGTCATGAGAGAGATAACAATAATGGGAACAATGATATCCTCACGTTATTGTAAATTTTTCAATCTGAAGTTCTAGGGAGGGGTTTTGTTAGTTAACCACATCAATGTGGTTGAGTGAGTAGATTCATCACGGTTGGATGCTTCCCCTTGATATCACAGCAGTATTGTATTCATGTTTTGGTAATTTGGACCTTTTTATTGTTGATTTATGGTCTTACAACAATGTTGTTCTATGGGCCTTGTAATATTTGTATTATTACCAATATATTTTTACTATTATTTTGTGGGGTAATGTATTAGTGTTATGAAATCCATGATCAGACCTGCCATAATATAATAATTTAAATAACTTTTTATAATTGATTTAATTTTCCTAAAATTGACTAATTTTTGTATCATCATTGAGAATTCATTTAACATAATTATTTCATCAATAAAAATAAAAAATATATTAACATTATAATGATAAATATATTTTCATGAAAAATTATATGTAATGTTGAACATATCATATAGATTTGACCATATTAAATAAAACAATTATCAAAATTACGAGTGTGAAAACATTGATGTTTCAATAAATAAATTACTATCAAGGTAATAATAATATCCAAATGTCATGAAATGGTTATACAAATTAACCGTTAAATAAAATGGATGAATATTTTATCACCCAATTATATTTTTGTTAGAGAGGAGATCATCTTCAAGTATTTATTATTTTATTTTAATCATTATTTACTCGATATAACTTTTCTATTGGTAATGAAAACAATAATATTTACTATATATATTATCCCAACATTAAAGTGAAATAAATTTTAAATTTATATCTTATTAATATGTAAATATGAAATTGGTTTACAATTTTAATAACACATTATTTTCAGAAATTAATTTACAATAAAACTAGAAAAATGTGTTCAAAAAAGTTATTCAACATAATGAGCATTTAAATATAAATTGATTTTTAATAAATTAAATTATAAAATATATTTAAAAAACTATTATTATATTTTTTTAATAAAGATTAATTAACATATATTGAAAAATAATTCAAAACATAGTTATAATATTTATATAAATTAAAAAATATTTCAATATTCAATGAAAATAAATACTTTTAAATATTCCTTTAAAACTTCATATTTTCTAAAGAATTTCTAAAACATTAGAATGATTATACTTTTGACATTCTGAATAAAATAGTATATTTAATTTATATATAATTCGTTATATTTCATTTCAATTAATTTTACATACTTATTGGATTGTTCACATTTAAATAATAATATTCCATTATTCGTTTAATCTCAGTGTGGCATATCATTGTACACTATCAATAATAGTGTTTACTTTTATGAATATTGGGATATTACATTAGAAACTCCCCCTTTAGGACATTAATACACAATATTTTATCATGGGATCAAAAATTAGGTTTTTATTTTTAAAATTACCAATGAATATTCCTACATCGTTAAAAGGATTAATTTATATTCAAGTTACTAAGTGATAAAGAGAGTATGTAGGTGACATTAGATAACACATAGTAGTATTAGATGTAAGAAATCAATAATTTGAAATAATAAATAACATTAAATTAATTTGTGATAGAGATATATATTATGGTAACATCAATGATTACAATCACAATACCATAGTTCTGTTATACTTTAAGAAGTACTTTGAATTTTCAGTAAGAAAAGAAAATAGATAACATTTTTTCAAGATATTCATCATATATTTGAGGATTTAAAATTCCTTTTATAATAAAAACATATGTATTTATACTTAAATAGTATATAGGATTTCATATTTAATACATATCTTACAGAGTCTAATCTTTTACTCCAAACAATCAGTACGTAAGTTGAATTATTCATGCTTGGAGTAGTAGAGTTAACTTTTATGCATCAAAAATTAGGAAAAAATAATCCACATATATTTAGGAGTAAAAAACACTAAACATTTATATACATTACAAAATAATTTTCAAAAAAATTATAAATCATTGTGTGAAGAAATATATTTTTAATATAAAAAATTTGAAACTAATACCAAAAGATAAACATAAATCATTCCAGAAGTTAATATCCATAAAATTATTGAAAAATATCTAAAATACGATTGAATATAAAAAATAATAATGATTTTATGTCAAAAAATATAGGATAATTTTATTATTTACCTTCATATTACATCAATGACCCTTAGAGTCTCATTCAAAATTTGTATCTCCTATAATATCATATCCTCCTTGATATTATAAACATTTATTTAAATATTAAAAATCACCCTAAGTATAAAAATTGTAAAAGTATTCTTAAAAATTATAATCCAAACATTATTCATCAAATTAAATCCCTTAATAACTTATTAACATTAATCATATAGGGTTTTAAAAATATTGAATATCGTACAATATAATATTAATCACTTAATTAAAAATCATTTTATTAAAATTTTTGTTCTTCTCAATTAAACATATGTTATCAATATGAAGATATCCTTTTACCTATATATATTCTAATAGAATATAAATTTTAATTATATCTATTACATCACATAGGATACAGGTAGGTGATGAATAGTTATTACACTTCAGTTGGGGGTTCAAACCATGCGACATTTATAGATGTGAATGTTTTTTATCCAACTTATGGGTTATCATTTATAAGAAACTATATTCATAACATATTTATACATTTACCTATAATTTTGTAATATACTCAATAGAATCATTTTATATAGAATAGTAATTATATGTATTGATGTTAATGTTTATCTCATTCTATACAATTTTTATTCCAAAACATAATAACCCATTATTACTAAAAATAAAAATATGTATAAAAATATCATTAGTCACAATAAAAATTCCAATCAAAAATCCACATAATTTTATTGTATGAAAATAAAATTGTGATCAACCCTTAAATTAAAAACCCATGATAGCATACATGACTCATAATAAAACCTCAAATAACAGTATCCGAAAATTTAAATTTTATAAACACTACTTTGATACAAACTATAAGAAACCATCCATAAGAATTACATATTCTGTTAATTGAAAACTGAAATCTATATTATTACAATTACTAGGAATTTTTTGGTTTATATTTTTAGAGAAATATGATATGAACATGCATTGTAAACACATACATTATATATTGACATTAATACTCAGTATACATTTAACAACTATACATAACTGTTGAAAAATAAAAAATTAATTCCCCTCATGGAAAATCATCATGAATTTTACATTATGTTTCTCATTCCCAATATTAATACCTGTGAAAAACAATTTAAAAATGTTTTTTAATATAGTTATTTTATTAAGGTTATTAAAACGAATAAATAAGATTGTCTCATGAAAAAAATGAAAAACCATTTAATATTTACCATTATCTAAATGTTCATTGAGTTAATGAAATAAATCATTTTAACATAAACACACACACACACACACTTTTAGATATCCAAACAGTGTTTATAGAGAAAATAAATTCCAATTTGGGGATTTTAGAACAACACATTCATAATGTGGTTTGGACCCATGTTAGAAATAATTGGATCCTAATTAAATCCCTTAGAGAAAATATTCGTTAACATAAAATTTATTTCATCAAAATTAAATTCTAAATACCCAATAAATTGATTTTCTATATGCTAAAACCCATCATTTAGCCTATAAAGAGCTTAGTTAACACTATCTAGGACTCTATATCGAATTATATATAATTGCATCATCCTGCACTAACTGGGCATTAAAATTTCTCATGTATAATTTTTAGATTGCATATAATTTGTAATTCCTTTTTATTATTGAAATATTTCATTATAAAACAACACAAAATTACTTTTATGTCATAATCAAAAAAATCTGGATAATAAAATATAAATTTTAATTAATAATGACTCATATAATTTAAAAAAACACAAATAATAAAGAAAAAATCTCAATCAAAATACAAATTAGATATTATGAAGGTAAAATATAAACATTTTGGAGTGGAGTAGTTTGGAAAATCCACACATTACATATAGGTAAAAATATTTTTATTTTGGAATTATGGAAATGTTTGAAATAGTTATGTTAATATATGATTTATTCTCAAAAATCCACATATGATATGTAGAACTCAACATGTTTATGGATTATTATGGTTTATGTTTCTGGTGGGGATTATGCACGGCAATGGCTTCGCCAGACAGTGTAGGAGGTCTGGTCATGTTCATTCTTTCCCATTCGTTTTCTAGCCATATTTAACTACAACTCTGGCCTCTCGGACCCAGCACAGATCTCCTAGTTTGATTGCACTGATTATTTCTGAGAGGCATTGGGATGTGAGGTTGGTTTGGTCATTGGTGCTCTAGGAGGATAGTGGTTTTACATGTTTCTTCTCAGTTGAATCCTTTACCAAACCCTTCGCTGATTAGGATTCACACTCCATTCGCCTCTCTCTTAGTCAGTGAGATGCACAGGTTCCAAGTTGGTATTTGGAGGTATGCTCCTTCGGTCAAGGTGTCCATGAAGGCACCCTTATTTCGGAAGATGTTGTAGTCGTTTTGTAATGGAGATCATCATTGTAGTTGGTTTTTGATATAAGGACATGTCTCCCAATTTTATTTTCATTGTTTTCTAGTTTTACTCTCTTTTTTGGGTTTGGTCATTGATGAATCACATATATGGATTTCATTGTTATCTAGTGTGTGGCCACTTTGAGGATTGTTTTTGTGAGAATCTCTGATGTTTCACTGTTGATGGTGGTGAAGGTTGAAAAAAGTCAATTTTTTATCAGGTGGTGTATTGTGGATATTGATTTTTCCTACTTAATGGGGATATTCGAATGGATGTGATGCTGGAAAAGGTGATGTGATTGAGAAGATATGTGGACTCTCTGGGATTTTTTCCTAACTATGTCTTGTAGTTTCTTAATTATAGTTATTTGTTACATGAAATACCTTTTATTCAGAGTAGTGGAGTGGTCTTTAATGTCCATGGGGACATGAGTTTGAGTTATAAGATTCAGGGTTATCGTCGTTGATGCCAACCTATTTCGAGGGTGTATGTGTTTAGTTCAGAGTAGTTGGCGGCAATGAGGCATGAAGGTTTATGTCTTTTTTGGTGGTGAGTTTATATGTAGATGGTGATGGATCCTAGATAGAGATTTTAGGATGTCTCTTCCGGTGATGGACGATGATGACAGTGAAGGGTACTCTGGGGATGAAAGCGGCATTGATGAAGGAAATGGTTCTGAGGAGAAATTGTGACAGAGGATATTGGATGTAGGATTTTTGTCACCTCAAATCGATGTAGGTGAGTGAATTACATGACTCGGGGTGGCTCTTGGATATACCCATAATAATGTGGCTATCATGAGGTCTGAAAGTTGTTTTATGAATTTGAAATTTGAATATATTTTTTTGGTGCTATGTTTTGTTTTTGTGAAAAAGTGGCATGTGATGTTTTTCTCTTGATTTGGGAATTTGGTGCATCATTGTATTATGGTGGAGTCTTTTAAATATAGTGATGTAAGGATACCACTTACCCTTAGAGTTTCTATTAGAAAATATCAAAATTTAGATTTGGACGTAATATGATTATGGAAAAAGATAAACTTTTTTCACTACCTATAGAATTATATACATGAAATACTTAAAACTGTATACATAAATTAAACTACTAAATTAAAAAATAATATATTTTATTATAAAACAAACTATGTTACAATCATTAAGACGGTGGTCCATGTGTAAAAATGAGCAATTATTTTATTTTTCAACACACAATTTTGAATAAATTTATGTATTTTATTCTTTTAAAATAATGATCATAATATAATATGAGTTATATAAATATAGAAATATATATATCACTTATGTGATGCGATGTTGAAAAACAAATCACAATGCTTCATGATTGTGGCATTTAACTTGTATGGATGAATGATATTATATTTTTTATGTTCATGTAATTTTAAGAAATAAAATGAAATATTAAATTTTAAGAATGATAATATGTAATGTCTATAATATATAAAGAACAATTCTTTTATAATGACTAATACTAAAAGATGATGATAAAAAAAATGTATATCATTTCTTGAGGTGGTAGTCTACAATACCCATGGACAAAAAATTCATTTCCATTGGTTGGAATAAGATATAGAAATTGGTCAGACAAATAATAATAACATATCAGTATGCTGATGATAATTGATTTTATATTTTACCATATTTGAATTTGATTTTATGGATTTGTAATGATAACCAATGCCAAAAGGAGTTGTTGAAAATGATACATCTTACATGGAAAACCTCATTTGATTAGTATTATATGACAACAAAGGATATTTTCTAGCTTATCTAGGTAATATGTAATTTAGTGATAGATTTTTAGAAGGTATTTGGATAATGATTTTATGATACAAAAAGTGTTTAATCGTGAATATATGATAAAATGAGGTGACATTTTATATGAGATTGGAGGAGTACTCTTGAATATTCTCAAAATAATTACTAAATATATAAATTTTTTCAATTATATAAGGATTTAAAGTGAGTTATTCAAAATATAATATTATTATGGGAAATATATATTAAAAATTTAAAAAATACTTATGTATTGACTATTATTATATACTTATTATTCGGTTTTATGAAATATTTAATCATTATAGATCTTACTAAGAAAACAAGGATTTTTTCATATTGATGATCAATATAGATAATATAAAATAATAAAATACTAAAAAATTAATCTTGTATGATATATAAAACCATATACAAATAAATGCTTCAAATATATTGTATTTATGAATTTTATATCATTTTATAAAATATTATTGATTAAAAATATCTAAAATGTAAATTGTATGAACTCTTCATCACATTAACTTAAATAATATCATGATAAAATTTATAATTATGAAAAGATGTTTTATTATATCTCTAACCTGTTAAATTTCATTAAAATTGTTATTATAATTATTTTTGGAAATCTATTTATATTTTAAAAATATAAATAAAATTTATTTTATTTTTCAAGTAATTGAATAATTACTTCATCTATATTTAGATGAATTTAATTTCATTATTTATTGTATAAAAAAATATATTATTGTGAATAATATTAATATTTTATATTCTAGAATAATATTTATAGTCTAAGATTTCTTCTAGAAAAAAAATAATAATAAAATGATCACGGTGATAGAATAGACATTGACATAAATATAATAGTATAGTTTTTATCATTATATTCAGAATACATAAAATGGTCATATAATTAATATTTAATGAATATAAATTTGTAATACTTATCTAATTAAATTTTGTAATGTGTTAGATAATTTTATATCCTGAATATTTTATTTTTACACATATTTGATCAATTTACCATTAATGATGGGAAACATATTAATTACAAAACTATTGATATTTTTCTAATTATACAATTGAAGTAATTAATTTATTTGTCAAACATATTGAAAATATGAAATAATTTTTTCAAAATTAAAAATATATGTGTTTCAGAGTTTAAATTATAGTTAAACTATCGAAATTCAACAAAAAAATTTCATAAAAATTTATTTTTGAAATATAAAATATTTTTTATTTATTCAATTAAAAAAAATATCCTAGAAAAAATAGATTACTTAAAAAAACATTAACCAATAATCATTTAAAACTACTCCAAAACAAAATTTAACAACATAAATATTTTAAAATAACACATTGTTTTCAATGAAAATAGTATTTTAAATATTAATAAAACATCTATAATTTCACATAAATCTAAAAAATAATTTAATGATAATTTTTAAATTCATAAATAAAAATGAAATTAATTTTATCAAATATTTTTCATAATATAAGTACAAATTAATTATAATATTTACTAAAAAATCATGAAATACAATTTCTGAAAAAATTCATTTTTTTAGATAAAAAAAATATTACCACAAATTATTCTGAATATTTTCTAAAAATATTTTAAAATTTTCATATTGATTTAGAACATTATATTTATTTAAAAAATTATTTATTAATTTTAATTTATACAAATTTAATGGCTACGTTAGAAGTATCTCATTTAAATAGTAAATTTTCAGGGTTCATTTTATCTCACTTTGTCTTATCATTGACACTATTGTATATACTATTTCTTGTTATGCAATACTATTATTTTACATTCTTTTGAAAAAAATTTATGAAATTTCATCTTATAAATTTTCACTCGAGATAAAAAAGTAGGGGTTTGTATCTTAATAATACATTTTTTAGAAATCATAAAACTGATTAATAAAACATCCACCTGATAACATTGAAAAAAATTATGAATGTAACATTGAATAAAAAATAATAGGATTCCATATAAGAAATCATGTATGTTCAAGGGAGAACTTTCTCAAAAGGATTGTTTGTGAATGATAGATAACATAGTCTTGAGAATGTTTACTATAATAATATCCTAAATCGTTTATGGTTTAAAAAGGCCATTGATTTTTTTATAATAAAAACAATATAATTATTTTAAGATCAATTTATTAAATATGATGATTTCAATTTTAATTTATAATAGGAACAGAATTAAATATAAATATATTAGAAGTATAAATTTATTCCATAGTATATTTTCAAGAAAATAACTTATGTGGCTCAAAACGATGATTATTTAAGATAATTTATTCATTACTAATGTGGTACAATCATATTCTATAGGTCTCAAAAACTCTAAAATGATGATAATATAATTTTCTATTCATTAGGAATTAACCATATACAAATTTTTTTAATAAATATAAGAAAATTATATAAAATGAATAACTATTATAAGAAGAAAAGTATTAAATATTCAAAACTCACCAATAATACCAAATGTTGACTGTATATCCTTCAACAAGAAACTGTCATTAAAATTATTCAAAAATACTCAAGACCATGATAAAAAAAAATCCAATGTATTTGATCATATAACAAATCAATATAATTTTATTTTTTGTCTCCAAATCAAATAAATTAACCTTAAAGACTTCTATCAAAAAATTGTTTTTAGACACAAATCCCCGGTGATATTGTAAATCGTTCTATAAATAACATGAACACCTTAAATATATAGTAATATCAAACATTATTCTGGTATTTTCTTCCTAGATTATTCCTAATATAATATTCTATGGTATTCTAATTAAAAATATAATTATTTTCAAAATATAGATAATGTATTCTAAAATATCATTAATAAAATAATCACAAAATCGTTTTACTTTACCAATTAAATCTCTAAAATTAAAAATATTTTCAGAAATTAAACCTCTTTATTACCAACAATATAATTTAACTAAAAGAAAATGTACATATAAACCAACAACTCATTTAGTCCCATGGTCGATGATACAACATTTTCACCCTTCGAAAGTGGGTTCAAATATCACTACCAAAAATGATGTGAGAGGATTTTAAAAAACCTACTAGATGTCCTTTCTCAAAAACTATATTATTATAATCATTCTATTGTTCTGAATAATGTGATAAAATTCTAAAAATAAATTCCAAATTATTATTATTAATGATATGTTTTAACCTCAATGGTAATATCATACAATCATTTTTCTTCCCAAAATGTAATAACCAATAATTAAGTCAAATAAAACTGACTAAAATAATATCATTGGTCCACATAAAATCCCAAGATATATAGCCTCAAAATTGTTTTCTAAGACATTGAATTTATAATTAATATTTATATTATAAACCAAAATGTTATCCCAAAATAATATAAAACCACCACTATAGATCATCACATTCTCTAAATTTTCATAATTCATCATCTCATACCAACTATAAAGAAATATGCTTAAAAATTACATATTATATTAAATTTAAAAGATATTTCAATTTGCAATAATTTTTAGGATATTGTGTATATTTCCATATTATTAGTACAGACACATAGATTATAAAGTTATAAATTATGTGGGGAAACTTTTTCTTAGTATCCATTTTACACCAAATAAAAAATTTCAAAAAATAAAACATGGTATCATTTCATGAAATGTATTCAATAATTTCTACTTCAGTTATTATTATTTCATACCTATCATTAATCCTTGTGCATTTGTTTTCAAAATTTTGTTATAAGAAAAAATAAGTCAGTATGGGACCTATGAAAAAAATCTATTAGTCCATTGAAAAACAAGAAAACCCGAATAATTTTCATTTATCTAAAAGTTATTTTTGCAAATGAAATAAATCATTTTCACATGAGTACACACTAACTTTTATATAAAATAAAATCATTAATAGAATTAAATCAACCCTTTTGGAAACATTTAGAGATATATTAATAACCGATTCAAATATTTTTCATAATAACATGATTGAAGATAAATCCATAAGAGAAAAATTTCTATAACTACCTCTAATTTCCACAAAATATATCATAAATTAACTAATTAATTTGAGATATCTCTACACATACATCATTAATGATATTACAGGATCACTTAGTAGTATCCATACAACCCATCATATAAGGTTTAAAAGTATCAACCATCACTATTTGGGGACTCCCAATTCACATGAATAATAAATAAGTACTATATAAATATTAAAATAAATCAATTAATTATTAGTTCATAATAGAACATTTGAAAAAATCCATTAGTATTGGAAAAACCACTTTTGGATATGAAAATGTAAGTTTCTTTAAAAAATTTCTATTAATATTAAAAAATTGTGAACATCATTTTGAATACAATTTATTTTAAAATAACCGTCAAAACATAAAATGTAATCATCAATACATTAACATTTCACAATGTTGGGACATAATGCTCATGTCATATAAGTTGAAAAAAATTCATTTTTTAAATATATAAAAATTTAATACGGATCATTAATAGTGGATTTATTAAAATGATTTGACATAAATTATTATATATAATCACATACATTCTTTAAAATCCAGAATAATAAAAATAGGCTTATATTATACTTTCATACCATTTTTTCTTGTTATATATTCTGTTTATGCCACAAAATAAATTTTTTTAACAGTTACATAATTATTTAATTTCATATTGGATGTTTAGTCAATATTTAGTTATATTTCTTAAAAGGAATAATCAATTTATCTATGGTCAATAATGTCATTAGTACACTACATATAGAATAATATTCATGACAGAATTACAATTTTTATAAGTAAATTATACTTTTAAATTCATCCATTTTATATTGTTTTGAAAAATGGATTCTGTTTAAATCAGGGATATGGTAAGTCATATGAATGCATGAGTATCATTTCAATTTATGAAATATAATTTTGGAAAGAGGTTATGTTATACTTTAATTTTAATAAATAATCATAATAACATATTATTTCTATAAATATAATTATATATATCATCCAGTTGATGTAGTGTGGAAGAAGGAATCGTACCTCTTCATGGATGCAATAGTCAACATATACGCATAAATGAAATTATTGTTTTTATGTTCATGGAAATGAAATAAAAAATATTATATTATATTTTATGTATTATATAATTTTATAAATATACAACAAATACATTAATTCCATCATTATTACCACCCTTTTAAAAATATGATAGAAAACAAATTAAATTGGATTTGGAGGAGGTAGTCCTCCATACTCTTAAATGATAAATTGATTTCTCATATGAATGATGAAGAGAGGGATATGAGTAATAATAAATAAATTATAGAAATTAATTATATTTTTGATACTATAGTTAATATATATCATAATTGAAGATGATCTGAATGATATGGAAGAACTAACAAAACTAAAATGTGCAGTTGAAAACTAAAAATCTTACTAGTAAAACATCCATTGATTAACACCATGAAACCACTATGTATTGTTTATTCCTAAAATAATACAACCATTATTTGGGAATCAATTTTTAAAAATTATTTGGATATGTTTTTTTAGAAAAAAATTCAATTTATTTGTAATGTTTTGAAAAGTGGATGTGATAATTTTTAATAGAGGGGATGGATATTCATGACATTTCTCTAATTGTAATATTAATTAAAATTAATTTTCAATCTCAAATTGACAAATGTTATAAATTTATAATTTTTTTTATGATTATGGGTATAAATAATATTATAAAATAAAAATTAGAAAAGTTTTTACAATTATAAATCATTATCTTACTGTTTAAACCATTATATAAAAGATTTAAATCATACACTGAAAGCAATGATTTTTACTCAGTACTATTAAATATGGATACAATAAAATGATAAAAACTAATATATGGATAATTGTGTATATTTAAAACCTTATCCAAAACCATTCATATAATTTATTTTATTTAAGAAATTTATATCATTTCACAAAATATTTTATATTATAAAATATGTATAATTTATATGTTATAAACCATTCATTACATTAACAATAATAATATAAATATAGCACCAATAATTTGTAAAAGATATATTATTATCTCCCTTAAATTTCAATAGAATCAAGGTAAATTTTTATCACTTTATTTATAAAAAATAATATTTATTTTCATATCTTTAATATTATTTATATTATTTTTCAAAAAAACCAAATAACAACTACGTCAATGTTTTGAAATATATAAAACTATTAATTATAAATGTAAAAATATATAATTTATCTCAACAAATAATATAAATATTATTTATTTAATAATAATACTAAATTTCTATCATAACCTTTGTATAAAAACATATTTAGAAAATATCACTTATTAAAAAGATGACTGTAAAATATTTAACATTTATTAAAATAAAATATAATAATTTTTATAATCATATCAATATATCATTAAATTGTCATATGACAAATCCTTGAATAAATCTGGATTATATTTGATTATCAGATTAATTTTGGTAGTTTTTTATTGTAATATTCTAGTAATTAGTTATTTAACTATAATTACCTGATTAATAATTTAATGTGGTAAAAAATCAGTGTTTACTAAAAATAATTTTTAAAAATAAAACCAAAAAATTCACTAAATTTGTAACCATTGATTTAAAATATTTTATCCAATATTGAAAATTTAAATAATTGATGTATCATAATATTATTTTAAAATAATCCAACCTAATGTAATGAAGCAATGTTTTTTAGAAGATTAATCATTAAATATATAAAATACATTAATATTAAATTCATTTATATGATATTTAAAAAACCATAACATTTCTAAATTAAATAAAAATCTACTTATAATAACTTTAAACTATTCCAAAACATGAATTAATAATTTAAATGCAGTCAAATAAAATAATGGTTTTAATGATATTCGTCATTTCTCAACTTTCTTCAAAGAATCATTATTTTCAAAAAATTCTAAATAAATAATTTTACAATAAATTTGAAAATATGAATTAAAAAATGATATTCATTTTACCATATTTATATTCTAAAAATTTCAGAAATTTTTTATAATGTTCCCCCCTAAAATTAAAGACACACCTTTTTGATAAAAATATATGTTTTTGTAGAATTAAATTACATTAATAATAATTATGTGTCTTTTATAATGATATACCAATAAATTCATATTGAGATAGGCCTTTAAATTTATTTTTTAAATTATTTATTCCATTTCATAAGAAGAAATTAAATAACTATGTCATAATGTTCACATTTAGATAACAATATTTCTTTGTTCGTTTAATCTCAGTGTAGCTTTTCTTGTACAATATAAAAAAATTGATTCATTTTATGATTTATCAGTATTTTTCCTTCACCCAAACTGACATTATGAAACTGATTCTATCAAATTAGAACTTTCTTTAATGATATAGTTGTTTGTATAATCAAAATACCTTTTTTGGAATGCCACTTCATAAAAAAGATTAATAAAACATCCACATGATAAGAGATAATGAATGTATAATGGTGAAATAAGATAACATGTACTAGGTTTTGAGGTAGTAATACATGGAAATTCAAGATACAATGAAATCTAATATACTGAAGGAGTGAGATACAAAACATGGAAATGAGAATGTTAAACAATTGAAAATCACAACTCATTGATTAGTTAAAAGAGAATTAATTTTTCGGTTTGAAAAGAAAACAAATAACATTTTTTCAAGTTTCTATTCCTAAATTTAATAAATTAAATTTGTATCTATACTATGATCATAAAGTAATTTAATTACATATATCATATTATTTCATCTATTAATAAATTTAACCCAAAATATCATCTTTCATTCCAAAGGATGAATATTTAGATGAACATTTCATGCATGATGTAGTAGAATAAATATCTATGGATCAAAAAATATCTAAATAAATACATTCAATTACTCATATATTTTAAAATAAACAACACAAATATTGTTCTTACAAATAATATTATTCCTCATAAAAAATAAATTTCTATATGAAAAAATATTATATTTAATCTCTACAATTAACTAGTAACACAAAATGGTTAACAAATATTATTCATGAAAAATAAATATCCTTGAATACATAAAAAATAATCTATAAACAATTTGAAACAAATAAAACTATAACGATTTTATCCAACATCCATCAGTGATAAATTTAATATTTATCTTCAAATCAATTCAATTAATAATAAATATTAATATAAAAAATATGATTTCCCTATGAAATCACAATCAATGATGTGAAAAAAACTCTATAAAAAACTAAATCCCCATAAACCCATTATTATATCATATATTCTTGAAAAAAACAAATCAACAATTATTCCTCAAATAAAATAGAATATTATTCTATTTAAATTAATCATATTTGGTACCCCAAATAATGAACGACATATGAAATATCAATAATTACATAATAATCAAATTATTTTTAAATTGAATGTTTTTAAATTTGATAACTCATATTTTCCAAAAATGAAATGATCTATTATCCATCATATCAGTTATGTAATTATAAAATATCTTATATATAAGAAATTCTAATATGATAGTTATAGGATAAGTATCATTGTATCACTTCACATATGTGTTAAAAACATATAACCTTCCCTCATGTGATGGGTTTTCATCCACAATACAAGTTTTCACTTTTAATGTATAATGTTAATATAATCTCTATATTATTCTTAGTACTGCAAAAAATCTAAAATGTAAATATAATATATTCGACAATAATGATATGTTATAACTCCAATTGTTCTATCACAAATTTCATTTTTCATCAAAAAATGTGATACACGATTATTTTGTGAAAACAAATTCTCTTTAAATATATCATTAATCAGCTAAATGTTTCATAACATGAATCCCAAGAAAATATTTCTATAACCAATATAATTTGATCAACTATAAAATATTAAACCCATGATAGTATCCCTATATCATAATAAATCATTATATAATATTTTCCTAATATCATTATTTATCTAAAGCCTCCACTGATACCAAATCTAAGGACCTATCCTTAAAAATTATATATCCAAGAAATTCTAAACTCAAATTTGAAATCATTAATTTTTTTGGATATTTTTGTTTAAGTGTTTTGAAGAATTAAGATAAAAAATTACATAGTAAATCCATACATTACAAGTTGAAACATATAATCATTATTAGATTTTTTTCATAAAAAGATAATTTCAAAAATTAAACATGGTTTCCCATTAACAAAAATAATTATTAATAACACATAAATTGTTTTTCATTACCATCATTAATATGTATTCTTTTTAAAAAAACTGTAATGATTCGAAAAAACCATTAAATGACAAAAAAAAGAAAATTTCTATTATTCTACTGAAAAAATGAAAAGAGATATAATATTTAAATTTATGTTAATGATATTTGAGCTGATGAAATAAATAATTATTAAATGAAAAAAATTAAACATTTATCTCAAATAAAATAATTCATATCATGAAAATATTACCAACTATTAGAAACATAGAGCATCACATTATTACCATGTTTTAAAAATACGCAATAATTATCTTGATCCACGTTAAATCCATAAGGGAGTCCCTATGGCAACACCCTCATAATTTTATCCAAATATATGGTAAATTACTAAATTAATTGTGGCACTATCTATGCATACACAATTTTTGTAATATATATGGGTCACCATGATTTGTTTCGGCCTCCCAATCATATAAGATCAGATGATCTCACAAAACTATATTTGAGTTAACCAATTTATAATGACAAATTGTGATATTCAATATCATAAATTAAAATTCATATTAATTAACATTTTAATAAATAAATTATTAGAAAATATAAATTATATTCATAGTCAAATTACTATTTTATATCTATAGACACATTTAGTTTTAAAATGATATTTAATATCGAGAAGTTACACACTTCATAATGAAAATAGTTTATTAATAAATATCCATGTAAACATATAATGCAAATATTAAAATGATGATGCGTAGTAAAGGAATTATAAATCACCAATGTGTTATATTAAAAAACATTCTTCTCTACATTTTTTAAAATTTAATGAGTAACCTTAAAGTAAAATAATTTAAAGAAATGTTCATTACCATAAGTCCCATCAATCACATATTTTACTTATCATCTATAATAGTAAATAAATGATAATTTTATACTTTAAAAATAATGGTTTTCATGTTTATTATTCTTTTTAATCACTTATTACCATGTTATAAAAATTAATTTATTATTTAAGTTAATGTTCCATGTTTCTTTGATATTCGGTTTATAATTCTTAAATGCCATTCATATATTGACTATGGTTATCAGGTAAATTATTAGATTATATTATGAAGAATATTTATGATATAATTATCACTATTCTAAATTAATTATAAATTTAAATTCAATAATTTCATATGGATTATGAAAAATAAACTACGTAATATTCATGGATATGTTATTCCATTTGAATAGAAGAGTAATATTTTTATTTTTATAAGACCATTTTTGAAAGAAGTTGTTCATTAAATTCTATTTCCCATATTTTCAAATTATCATATTAATTCTTTAAATATTATTATATATATCATCTATTGGATTTATGGTAAAAATTGAATTACATCACTTCTCATAGTGGTAGTTCTCACATACAAACAAACAACATTTTCATTTTTATGTTCAAGGAAACATATAAATATATATATGATATTTTATAATTTATTAATGAGATATAGTTCATTAATACAATATATAAACATTAATTGCATCATTTTTAATAGTCATTAAAGAGGGTGATGGAAAACTATTTACATTGGTTCGCATGTAGATATTTCATCGTATATATGGAAAAAATTATTTTATCCTTTGATGTAAGAGTGTATGGATATGGGATATTCTCTAACAAAATTTAATATAATTATATGTAGGATAATGGGGATATTATTTTATCTAATTTTATGTTTTTTATGGATGTAGAAGAAGAATAATAACAAAGATGTGCAGTTGATAAACAAACATCTAGTTTTACAAACTCCTTTACTTATATACTTATGAACAATAATGTTGGGTTTGAGATGAATATAATACCAATTAATTATTGGTAGGTGTTATAGGATTTAATTTTTATTTTTATTGGACAATCCATAAGTTTTTTAAGATTGTGGAAATGATAATATGATCAATTTTATAAAATAGGGAAGAGGCACTATTTGAATTTTTTAAAATATTACATGAATGTAAATTAACTTTAAATTACATATAGTAAAAAGTGTGTAGTTTTGATTATAATATAATTATTTATATGAAATACATCATTAAATATATATATATATATATATTGACTATAATACAAAAATTATCTGTTGGTTTTAACTCTTTTTTAACCCTTGAAACTCTTATCATGTCATCCAATATTTTTACTCCTTGATTGTCAATATATTTACTATAAAATCAATAATTACAAAATATGTTATAATGGATGGTATATTAAATTTCATTAAAAAATTTCATAATTTTTTTTCAATTTTTTATATCATTGATGAAAATATTTTTTATTATGATATATTAATAATTAAAATTTTAAGAAATATTAATTACATTGATGTGAATAATACCACTACACCATAATTAATTTTAAAAAAATTACTATTTACATCCCTATCATGTCAACATAGTAAAAATATAATTTTTTCAAAATTTTTTATCGCATATGATTTTTATTTTAATAATTTTAATATGTTTTATTTGAATATTCAAATAATTGAATAATGACTACATTAGTGTTGTTAAAACCATTAAGGTGGTTATTTCATCCATATGATTTAAAAATTATTACCATTGAGAATAGCAATAGTTTTTATATTATAATAATATATATAGTCAAAAAATTATTTTTTAACACTATATTAAAAATATATAATTAATTAAAAATAATTATGTGACATTACTTTCATTCCTCTAAATAAAATATTATAAAGGTTATAGTCATATAAAAATTAAATTAAATTGTTATATAACATAAACAATAATTATTATTGATGAAATTTACTTTTCCAATTAAATTGTTGTAGGTGTTAGGATCATTTTATAGTTATTATAATTTTATTTTTCACCTTAATTACCCAATTTATAAATTACCATTGAAAATATAATTTCTATGTTTCTTATTTATATTGTCTAATATAATATTATTATTTACTAAATTTGAATCCATTAATTTTAATAATATATATAAATTTTAAA
Source organism: Viscum album (assembly GCA_963277665.1). Lineage (NCBI taxonomy): Eukaryota > Viridiplantae > Streptophyta > Magnoliopsida > Santalales > Viscaceae > Viscum > Viscum album. The sequence continues at coordinate 492,475,101 of OY728151.1, read as the reverse complement.
AAAATCAATTATTTTTTATAATTATATTTAAAATTCTTCATAAAAAATGAAATGATTTTTTTTGGATAAATACATTTTTGACTATAAACACTTTTAAATAAATTCAAGAATAACATAAATTTTATAAACCATAATTATATTTTTTTTATCAGAATGAAAAAAAATAAAAAAAATAGAAAAAAATATTTAAAAATGATAATAATTTAAAATAAATGACGCATTTCAATGAAATATAGAATTTTTTTATATTTAGAAAAAAAATATATTTTAATGAAATTAATAAGAATTATGTTAAATATAATTTTTATAATGGGAATTCAAAAATTAAATTGTTTTCGGTATAAATTTTCTAAAAAATTTAGAATTGAATAATAATATTCACTCATAAAAAAATAAACACAATTTTTGATGAAAACATATTTTGTAGAGAATAATTTGAATATAATATTTGGATTTGTTTTCTAAGAATATAACAGTACATTTTTAATTTGAAAATATATATTTATTTTTAAAAAATATTTATTACTTTTTATACCTACCAATTTGTCTCTAGGTTATTAGGATAACATTAAAATAACGATATTTCATTATTTGATTATCATAATATGAGTTATATTATACATAATAAATCATTGTGCATCTTTTTAAATAATCATTGTATTCCAATAATGGTCTTCATAAACATTTTTTACATGTGTAATTTCATGAAAAAAGTATTCATTTCTTATATATCACATTAGATATATTAGTGATCTGATTTCATAGTTCATATTAGAAAATATATAACATGTTATAAATATGTCACTATCATGAAACATGAATGTGAATATATATCCCTTGGTATCTAGGAAAATTCATGCATTTTTCATATCATTTCATACATATTTTAGATTCTATATCTCAATAAATAATAACATCACACATCATGTTAATCACTAAAGGTTAGTTAATATATACTTTAACAATTGAACAATATGAAAAAATCACAACCTTGGAAATATGATTTTCCCCATTTTATTGGTAATATAATTTCATGAACATTCTAAAAACCACGCCTTGTGACAAGATAACATCCTTTAAAAATTTCATAAAAAGACAAGAAATAGAAAAAATGTCTATGTTAAAAAAATTTAATGTCCCTTGACCCGATGAATCTTTCATGACCAAATATGATTCATCACAATAATTCAACACCCCATTACTCTATGCTTGATGATTATTAATTGTAGTCGGTAGGATTGATTAATGGGAATAATATTTCTTGTATAACAAATGAAACAATAATTTGACAAAAATAAATCAAATACCCCCAGTCCCAAATCAATACATAGTCCCATCTCCTTTCCTAATATATTATTCATGAATCAATTAAAACTTTTCCTACTCCCTTTTTCTAAACAAAATCCATATAATCCCCTCATGTACCATAAATAATCCCAAATAATATATTCCTTTAACAATGTAGGTTATTACTACCATTAATAAAAAAAACTTGATAGTAATTTCATGCTATAAAGAAATACAAAATGAGTTTTAATTAATAAATTAATATATTATAAAAATAAAATTTCATTGAAAATTTGTTGAATAAACATTTAGTATGATGTAATACCAAGACAAATGTAAATACAAGTACATAAAGAAATAATATAATTGGAAAATTCCCATAGTATATGAATTTTAGCATATGTGAATTAATCTCACTAAGAATTATAAAAAAAGGAAGGAATCATTATAATCATTACAACATCTCCAGGGCAACCAATCCATATAAAAATATCATTATAACATTCTCATACCATATTCATAATTAGTTATTGATAATTTGGATATGAAATTTGAACAATCCAATATAAGGAGGACAAGACTCTATATAAATTTTTTTCGGCATGAACATAGGCCATGCCCCCTATATAATAATTTTTGTATAGCCAGCTAAATCAATATATATATATATATGTATTTTATCATAACATGGCTATCCTTATATATGAATTTCATAATGAGCCTTGTGCATTCCCTCTATATAATAATTAGAAAATTATTCACAAAATCAGACATAACAGAAGGAATTACAAAGTATAACATCATATTACACAATTTTCAATTGATCCAGTTGCCATTTTCTTTTAATTATCATTTAATTCATCAAATTGTATATTAATACATTTTCATTATAGTTTCTATTTCCAAATAATATCCAATTATAACAAATAATTACATTAATTGTGTATGATTTTCCTAGGTAAACATATCACATTTTACCACCTGAGGTATCATGTCAAGATGAAACATATTTTAATCGATTATCTATTCATTATTATTCCAAGGTAAACACATCATACGGGAAGCCACATGGTGGAAATAAACATCAATAGATCCAATCAGATTTCTGTAGTATACCAAACACATTATTATCAAAACAAATTATTCTAATCGTTTATATGGATGTTTGGTGGGTGAAATTACAAAATGTTTAACCAATGTAAATAAATAAATATAAACCATCGATATTTTAATAGAACACCAATATTTATCTTAATAGAATGAAATTACTAAAAATATGTAATTACAATGATTAAAAAATGAGATTAATATTATAAGGGAAAACCCTAGAACACACAAAAATCATTATAAAAAGATGATTCAACAATGGTGAGAATATTTCACTATGATTATAGAGGCTATAGAGAGATAAATTGCTGAATTCAAATATATAGAACCCAACCACGATAAAATGATAGACTGAGGAATCTAGAGTAGAGGTAATCACTCAAAATTATCAGAGTTTCACTAGGGATTTTTATAATATTATTAATGTTGGATGAAAAATAATATTATGTACATCATGGTTTAAAATAATCGGCCCTAAGATATTCATGATGTGAACACCATTCATGATTTGAAGTGCATGATTTATATGATACAAACAAAAATATTCAACCTCAACAAAAATTAAAAATGATTTTATGATTCATAATGTGAACAAGTTTCATGATATATAAACATCTCATAAACTATAATAGATTATGAAACCTAATTGATAATAGTTTCAAATAATGTTAACTGTTCACGACATGAATGTTTGCATTAGAAATATCTTAGCATAGGTTCATTATAAAAAGCATGGATCAACTATAAATCATTCAAAACACACAAATAACACTCATAATAAATTTTACACATTTATTCCTTGACTACATTAATTTATTAAATGTATATCCTCAATCATTAAGTCATTTTATACAAAAAAATCTCACCAAAGCCATATAAAAATATATTCCACCATGGTTCTATGAATAAAACAAACATCAAGGAAAATATATTTCACAATAGAAAATAATAATAATAATGTAAAAATGATGGTATAATTTTATTATAGTAATATAAAATGGATCTAAATGAGTTATGAGATATAAAGGATTTTCTACAAGATTTGGAATGTATAGATATCATCAAAAATAATATTTCACATTAGGGAAAATCATATTTATTTTTTTGAAGAATTAAGATGGTAGACTCCAATTATGTATTGATAATAATAAATTGATACCTTGTACTATTTGTAACACGGGTTCCCATACTGAAATAGATGATATTTTTTCTGTTAAAAAGTTCAAGGTCATGATCAAATATTGATAAATGACATGTGTATCAACATCATAGATTCAAGGAAGAGTATAACCGACATATAGAACTTAATTGTTACCAAAAACATTATAATTATGTTTCCATTCAATTTAATCTTTAAAATTCACATGAATTCATTAAGGACTTAATAAAAAATATCACCAATATGTACCAAAACTCTATTATTGTATTAATATTACGAATATTTTAACTTCTACTTGATATTGTAATAAATCCTTTGAGCTCATCAAAAATTTTCTGAGTGAATTGTAGGAAAATTGATTATATTATATGTTTTCTTGTTCTGAATTTTGGATCCATGATAACGATTACCTTGGAAAAGTCATTCATAATGATTGAATATTATCTGACCTTTATATGAATGGAGAAAGGGTCTCTTGGTATACAACATTGAATATTATTGGGGTATGTTGTTTGTATATATTAACTGATTATTATTAAATCTTAATTTGGTGTTTCTCATGAAATTATTCTCTAATAAAATATTTTACATATAATGTTGTTTCATTAAAATAGTATAATCTATATCATTAATTAATCATATTTATGAAAAATCATATTACCTCAGTATACATCTAAATAATTATTCAACTAAGTATATACTATATGGTATATTGTTATGATTTGGAATCAAGTACGGGTTTGGTTCTCATACATGGAAACCATGTTGTGAACAATTTTATCTTTATATATGAGAATAAAAATCGGATTTATAACCTCAAATAAACAAATATTAATTAAAATTCATGTGATATTACCTCTTTGTAGAAAAATAATTGATTTTATTGAATATAATTTAATGAAATAATTTTTTTTCTTAAAGACATGAACATGAATCAATTGAATTTGAAGGATTAGATAAATAATATTTAATTTTTACTTGGTATACATGTATAGAAATGGAAATTATGTGGATAATTTATTTAGAAACTATATAGTTTCGTTGGATGATAAAATTATGACCAAAGGAAGGAGATGATGATGTTTGATGACATGAATTTGAATTGTTTAATAGAGAAAGAAAATATATTATTATTCCATGAAAATCATGATCCTAAATTTATGGATCTGGTAAATGAGGAGTATATGGAATATACTAATAATATAATCATAATGTCATACATAATTCATTGTGATAATTCTTACATTTGAAGAAAAGAAAAATCCTATTTACATTTTTGAAATAAAATTACTTTCCCTAATTCATTCATAGGAGAACCAGTTATTTGATATAAATAGTGAAAATGTGAAATTAGTTTATGCATTTGGAAAATTTTAATATTGGGGAAATATTAATTTTAGTGGTCATGTATGAGACAAAAATAATAAATAGTGTATAATTAAAGGAACAACATGGAAATAAATAAAAAAATTCATCCATGAATAATTGATATATTGTAGTTGATGATAATACCAATTAAAATATGAGAAAAAGATTAAATTTAATATATCAGTAGTCTAATAAGAATTTAATTCAATCCCGACAATATAAGAGTAATTTTTGGTAAAAAATTGTATTGGACAACACCACCTCAATCAGAGTGTATATCATAATAATGTATATGGAAATTATTTATATCAATTAAGTGGTCATGTTTCATGGTGTTATAGTTTTTACTGTATTATAAAAAAACATAGATAATATATGTGATTCTAATTGTAATTATAATGAATTTTAGGATTTAGATGATCATGATCATTATATACAATCCATTATTAGATGAGTATTTGGAAAACACAATGCAGACAATGCTTATTTAGTTATATGATTCATTAATTTAAATTAGTAGCTCATTAGATAACAAGGTTCCCTTGATAGAGTATTCTAATAATAAAATATGTAATGTGACCATAATAAATTACTTATTCAAATATTTGTATTGTCATATTTTTCATTATAATCTAATGTTGGTTTAAAAATAACAACATGATTGATTGGAAAATGTTATGTAATTCAGTTAATGTTGAAGATACTGATGACTATGAAGTTTAGGTATACAAATCAAAGCATATTGATATCACATGTGTAATATCATAAATGACTGTTATCATGAAATTTTAGTGATATTATCTTTATAAAAGTGTAACAGATAAATTTTTATTACTTCTTAATAAATGAGGGATGAAAGAAAAATTTCTAGGTGGGATCATTTGATATGCTCAATTAGAATATTAGTATTTCATAACAGTTATCTATATAAAAAATATATCATGTATTATATAATTTATACCGATTTTATCAACTGAAAATGAATTACAATGATCCTCATAATTTTTCTATTTATAATCATATTATCCTTGATATTTACGTGACATTTATCAATGAACTACTAGAAATTATAGACATGCATGGAATTATTATGTGAAGGAGATATATTTCGATTGTGAAACATTTATGGTTGCATGTTCATGTTCATGAAGAATCTTGGGACGAAGATAATATAATTATTGGGGAAAATTTTCAATGTATTAAAGGGAAACACTATTAACCATATTAATTTTGATGAAAATCCAAATGGTGGGAAGAATATAAAATTCTAGCTTTAAAGTGAATTAGATGTTTTACCAATTTTTATACTTTTGAGTTTGTTGGGATAATTTAATGAATAGTTGGAGTCAAAAATTGTTTCTTGTATGAAATTAATCAAGAAAGAGAATTTTTTACCTCAATTGACCATTAATTATATAGATATATAATTTTTATATGTTGAATGACATTCTTATAGAATGAACGAGTTATATTATGTAATGGATGTAGAATAATTATGTTGTGGAACCCATTCATGATGAAAATGAAATTTCACAATATTATTAATATTGTATGGGTTTTTTATTTTAACATTCATCTTTGAAATTATCAAAGAAACTACTTTTACAAAACATAAATTACCATGTTTCCAGTAAGTTTAATAATATTTAGTATATATAAAGAATTATTTATATTATGATCAATTATTATCGACATTTAGTGTTCTCTTATGTGATTTCTGGTTGTCCTCACAATTTTGACCCCAATTATGATGAATCATCGATCCATAGGTAGTAGAATTTAATGGTTGGGATCTTGACCATACTTATTCACATAGATATGATTAGGTTTTCTAGAACCAAATGATGTATGTATATATATATATATATATATATTTTAAATTCCTAGAAATATGGGGGTGTTTATGTGTTGATAATATTTTCATGGGTTTTATTATAGGAATGAAAGTCATAGGTTACATCTATGAAAACCTCCCCACATATATCATTTAAAAAACAGTATATTGGTTGATTCTCTCCCTCATTACTACTATAGAATAGTAATAATATTTTTTTTTCTAAATTATTTAATTTTTATTTGGAATTTCATTTTTTTGACTCATATCGAAAACCCAAATATTAATTTTTTCCAAATGGGTTATTTGTTATAGGGAAAAAATAAAAAATCTAAATTGATGGTAGGTATTTTATGATGTAATTTAGATTTTTATTTGAAAATCTAGAGGGTTTTTATGTTTTAGGAAATGAGAATATGTTCCCTTTTGTAAAATAAGGAAGGGGCACTCTTGGAATTTTCCAAAATATTAAATGAATATAAATTAATTTCCAATCACATAAATTTAAAAAGTAAGTAATTTATATTATAATATACTGATGTATATGAACACCCACATAACATATATATATATATATATATATATATTGACTATAATACTACAATTATCATTTGGTGTTAACACTTTTTTAACTCTTGCAACTCTTATCATAAAATCAAAAAAATTCACTTCTTGATTGTTCATATGTTTAATATAAAATGAATAATAAAAAATTAATATATCATGAATGGTATATTAGATTTAATTATAATAATTTTTCATAATAATTTTTTTTTCAATTTTTTATATCATAGATGAAAATATTTCTTATTATGAAATATTAAGAATATCAATTTGAAGAAATATTGATTACATTGATGTGAATAAGATCAATATAACACATATAATTGGGAGAAAATATTTCATTATATACCTATCATTTCAACATGCTCTTAATATTGTTTTGTTAAAATTAATTATCTCATATTAGTTTTATTTTATTAATTTTAGTCGTATTTACATGAATTTCCCAATAATTAAATAATTAATACATTAGTGTTGTGAAAATAGTTAAGGTGGTTATTTCATCCCTGAAGTTTAAATGTATTTACCAATATAAATTCAAATATTTTTAATCTCATAAAAATATTCATAGTCAAAAGAATTATATTGGAGAACACTTTTTAAAAATATATTAATTTTAAGAATAATTGTCTGACATTATTGGAATTTGTCTAAATAAAATATTATAATGGTTAAACTAATTTAAAAATGAAATTAAATGGTTATATAACATCAAAATTAATTATTATGGATGAAAATTTATCTCTCAATTATATTGGGGTTGGTGTTAAGTTCATTTTATAGTTCTTATCATTTATTTTTTAACATCAATTACCCAATTTACACATTACTATTGAAATTATAATTTCTTGGTTTACTATTTATATTTTCTAAAAAATAATGTTACTTACTAAATATGAATAAAATGATTTTAATATTATGTAGATTTTTAAAAACAATAATAAAATATGATTCAAAATTTAATATAAAATTAAACACATAAAATAAAAGGAAATTATTTTTTTGATAAATGCCTTTTTTAACTATAAAATTCTTTTATACAATTTTCTAGATTAAGATAAATTTTAGAAACCATAATTATATTTTTTTAATAAAATTTAAAAAAATATTAAAATTAAGTCTAACAGAAAGAATAATTTAAAAAAGATCATAATTTAAAATAAAATAAACATTTCAATGAAATTTATTATTTTTCAATATTTCTAAAAAATATATATATTTATATGAAATTATGAAAATTTATTTTAAATATAATTTTAAAAATGGGACATCATAAATTGAAATCGTTTTTTTGAAATAATTTTTCTAAAAATCCAGAATTAAATAACAGTATTCACTCATAAGATAAAAGAATCCAAATTTTTGAAGAAAACATATTTTATGGAGAAACACATGAATATATTATTTTCATTTTTTTTCAAAGAACAAAATTTTTCATTCATATTGATTTAAAAATTAATATTTAGATTAATAATTATTTATTCCTTTTCATACCTACCAATTTGTGTCCATGTTACAAGGATATCATTTAAATAACAACATATATTTTAACTGATTATCATAGTATTACTTATATAATACATCATCCAACATTTATTTGTATCTAAATTAACATGGTATTCTAAATGTGGCCTTTATAAACATGGTTTACTTGTGTACTTTCATGACAAAATTGTTCATTTCATCAATTTCTCATTAGACATAATAATGATATGATTTCATAGCATTTATTGAAAAATGTATAAAATGTAATAAATATGTCACTATTAAGTAATATTCATGCCAATATATATCTCTCGAAAACAATGAAAATGCATACATTCTAATATCATACAATACTTATTTAAATGTCTATATCTCAATTAATATTAACATCACACACCATGTGATTCACCAAAGGTTAGTGAATGTATACTATAACAATTGAACAACACGAACAACAATCACATCCTTAGAAATATGACTTCCCATAGTGCATGGGTAATATAATCCCATGAACATGGTCATATCAATGCCTCGTTACAACGTAGTATCCCGTAAAAATTTCCCAAATAGTAATTAAATATATAAAAAATTATTCATATGATATGATTTTGTAATGTCCCGCGACTTGACGGATCTTTCATGGACAAATATTATTCATTAACATAACTCAAATACTCCTCCCTCTATACTAGAGGATTCTTAATTGCAGTGGGAATGAGTGATTATTGGTGATATTGTACCCCTGTATTACAGATGAAATAAAAATTTTACAAAAAGACAAAAATATCCAAGTCCCAAAATGATGTTTAGTACCATCTTCAAGCCTAACATATCATTCCCGAGTCAATTAAAATATTTCATGTCTCCATTTCTGAAACTATATCCCCATAATCCTCTTAATTACTAAACAACATCCTAAATTCTATGTTTCTTTAACAATGTAGGTCATCGCATCCATGCATAAAAATTATTATGATTGTAATTTCATGAAATAAATTGATAAAAATAATTATCAATAAATCAATTAATATATTATAATAATAAAATTTCATTAAAAACATGTTTAAATATCATTTAGGATTATGTAATACTATCCCACCTTTAAATACAATTCCATGATAGAATAATATTATAGGAAAAATCCCTTCGTATATTAATTTCAGCATAAATGGATTAATCTCAATTATCATTATACAACAAACGAGACAATTCTTATAATCATTAAATCATATCTAGGCCAACCACACCATATAAATAATTCATTATAAATTTTAAAATCCATATATATAATTACTTCTTCTTTATATGGCCAAGAATTTAAAATCATACAACATAACGGGGCCATTCTCTATATATATTGCTTTCAAAATGAACATAGACCATGACCTCTACATAATAAATTTTTATAACCATCTAATGAATCATATATATATATATATATATATATGCATTTTATCATAACTAGTCCAGTACCTATATATAGGAATTTTAAAACGAGACTTGTCTCATCCCTCAATATAATAATTACAAAAATATTCACAATAGTGTCACACCGAAAGAAATTACACAACATAACATAATATTATACAATTTTCAATTGATCTAGTTGCCATTTTTTAATTATCATTTAATTCATTGAATTATATATTAATAAATTATCATTATAATTTTTATTTCCAAATCATATAAAATTTTAAAAAATAATTAAACTAATAGTGAATGATTTTTCCGAGGTAAACCCATCACATGTAGTCACATGAGGCGTCATGTCAAGCTAAAAATATTTTAATCCAGTATCCAGTTCATTATTATTCCAAGCTAGACACACCCTATGGGAAGCCACATGATGGATATCAAATCTAACAGAGCCAATGGTATTCATGTAGTAGTCCAAACACATTATTATCACCACAAATTATTCTATTAGTTAACATGTATCTTTGGTGAGTGAATTTAAAAAATTATTAACATATGTAAGTAAATAAATATAAATCATCGATATTGTTCTATAACTCCCACATTTACCTAGATAGAAACACAAAACTATATATTCTGAATTACAATGATTAAAAAATGTGTTGTAGATCATAAATAAATAATCTAGAATACAAATAAATCCATATCAAAATATTATTCAATAGTGGTGTGAAAATTTCACTACGATGATGGATAATGGAGGAAAAAAACTTCAGAATTCAAATAGATGTAACCCAACGAATATTAAAATATTGAGCAAGGAATCTAGAGTATAGGTAATTACTCAAAAATCTTCATGATTTTCTCTATGATATGATATAGAATTATTTATAATGGATGGAAAATAATCATATGTACATCAGGGTTTAAAATAGCCAGATTTGAGATATTTATGACTTAAAGACAATTAATGGTGTGAATTTCTTGATTTATATGATATGCCAAAGAATTATTCATAAACATAAAATAATAATAATTTTTTGATTCATGATGTGAACTAGTTTTAGGATATATAATAATATCATGTACTAAAATATTTTAATAAATCTAACTGATAGTAGTTTCACATAATTTAAACTGTTCATGACATGAATGTGTCCAGAAGAAATATGTTATCGTAGTATCATTGTAAAGATCCAGGGCTACCTCTAAATATTTTAAAACCTATAGAGAACATTCATAATCCATTGGAATCATTAATACCATGATTTAATTAATTTAGTTAATACATATCCTCGATCATTAAGTCACTTTATGGATAAATATCTCTCCATACTTATAGAAAACACTATTCCACTATGGATATAAGAATAAAATAAACATTGTGGAATATATACTCTACAAAAACAGAGGATATTAATAATAGAAAAATGATGGTATCATTTTATTATAGTTATATCGAATGGATCTAAAAAAGATATGATATATAATGGATTTTCTACAAGAGTTGGAATGTAAAGACATAATCAAACATAATATTTCAAATTGGGATGAATCATATTTTTTTAGAATGAATAAGGTACACAATAATTATTTGTTGATAATCAAAAATTGAATCCATGTATTATTCGGAACTAGAGTCCCCATACACAAGTAGATGATATATTTTTTGAATTAAATTCTTCAAGGTAGTTATCTAAGACTAATATATGACTTGTGAATCATCATCTCAGGTTCAAGGAAGATTATAATCAACATATATAATACAAGAGTTCCCATGAACATTATAATTATGTGTCTATTCCATTTGATATAGGAAATTAAAATAAATTATTTAGGGAAAAAATAAACAAAATAAGTTATAGGTACCAAAACTCCTTTATTGTAATATTTATTGATAATATTTTTGCATCTCATTGATAAAGGAATAAATCCTTGGACATCATTAAAATTTTTCTAATTTCACTGTAGGAAAATTGATTATATGATATATTTTCTTTTTTTGAGTTTTGTATCCCAGAAATCTATTTTCTTGTGGATTTCATTCTTAATGATTGAATATTAGCTATCCCTCAGATGAATGGGGATGAGGTCTCTTAGTAGACCCCGTAGAATATTCTTAATAAATGTTGTTTCTTTGGATTAACATGTTATTATTATATCTTAATTTAGAGTTTCTCATGAAATTATTCTCCAATAACATATTTAACATAGAATTTTTTTTCATTTTTTTATGGATATCATAAATTCTTCATATATAAGAAAAATTGTCTTACTTTTGTATCTATCTTAATATTTTTTCAACTATGTAAGGACTATATTTTATATTTTTATGATTTTTACTCATTCCTTTGTTGTGTTCTCACACATGGAAACCATTTAGTAGACATTTCTTATTTATGTATTTTTATATATGAGAATAAACATCTAATTTATAAACATAAATTATCTAAGATATATTAAATTTGGTGGGGTATTACTTGTTTGGAGAAAAATAATACATTTCATTGAATATAATATTATGAAATAAATATTTTTTCTTGAAGAAATGAGCATGAATAAATGGATATAGAATGATTACTAAATAATGATTTATTTTTTTACTTGGAATACATGTATGGTAAAAAGAATTATTTTGATGATTAATTTAGAAAATGTATAGTTTATTTGGATGAAAAGCTTATAAAGAATGGAATTTGATTATGATGGTTGATGATATGCCTCAGTATTGTTACACAAAGTACGAAATGAATTATTATTACAAAAAAAATCATGTTCCAAAATTTATGGATTTGGTAGAATAATAGATAGAAGATACTAATAATATCATCATAATGTCAGATATAAGTCATTGTGATAATTCTAATATATGAAAAAAAAGGAAAGACCTATTTACATTTTTTAAATAAATTCATAGTCCCTTATTCATTCAAGGAACAATCACTCCAGTAATTTAAATATCAATTTTTGAAATTAGTTTATACATTTGAAAAATATAGATGATGATGAAAGATTAATTTTAGTGGATATGTATGGGATAAAAGAATGATGATTGTGTGATAAAATGTATAACATGGATATAAGTGATTTATTTTCTAAATGACTAATTTGTATGTCGAAGTCGATGATAGTACCAATAATAATATATGTAAAAGATGAAATTTAATATATCATAAGTCTAATAAGAATTTAATAGAATCATGATAATATATGGGTAATTTTTTTGTAAAATCATTATATTGGAAAACACCACCCCTATAAGAGTGTCTAACATAATAATGTATGTGGAAATGAATTATTAAAATGAAGTGGTCATGATTCATTATGTTATATTTTTTTGTCTTAGAAATATACCTAGATAATCATTATGATTAAAATTTTAAATATGATAGGATTTAAGTATTTATATTATCATGGTAATTATATACAATCCATTTCTATAAGAGTATTCAGAACACAAAATGCAGAAAATGCATGTTATGCATAGAGTTACATTAATGAAAATTAATATCTCATTGGATGACCACATTCCATTAGTAGAGTTTTCCAATAATAAAAGATGTATTGTGACTAAATAATTGACTTATTCAAATATTTTTATTTTCATCAATTTTAATATAAAAAATTATTTGTTTATAAATAATAACATAATTGATTGGTCCATGTGATGTTCATGAAACAATTTAGAAGATACTGATGGCTGGGAAGTGGATGTATACATATCAGAGCATTCTAATATCATATTTATAATATCATAAATAAATTTTATCAGTAAATGTGAGAGATGACTTCTTCATAAAAGTGTAACAGATGATTTTTCATTAATTCTTATTAAAATGTGGGATGTAAGCAACAATTCAATGTGGGACCATTAGATATTGTCATGCAGGTTCTCAGTATTTCATATAAGATTATTGTTATAAAAAATATTTCATGTCTTACATTATTTATTCCAGGTTTTTCAACTGAAAATGTATCACTGTAATCCTTATAATTTTACTATTTTGGATCATTTTATCCATGAGATATAGGTGACTTATATCAATGAACTACTCCAAATTATATATAGAGATGAAAAGATAATGTTTAGATATCTATTTTGATTGTTATTGTTTTTTAGATGCATGTTTATATTCATGAGGAATCCTTGGATGGAGATAATATAATGTAGCAGAAATGTCCCAATATTATAATGGGAAACACTATTGTCTATATTACTGAGGATGAAAATCAGTATTGTGGGGAGAATGAGGAACTCTCTGTTTAAAGTGAATATGTTTTTTTATATATTTTTTATAATTTTGTGATTGTTGGGATAATTTTATGGAATAGTTGGACTGATATTAGTTTTCCGATTTGAAATTATTAAATAAGTAAAATTAATTACATGAGTTAACCATTATTTATGTGGATATATTCTATGGATGTGTTCCGGGATTTTTCAATATAGAATGAATGGGTTCTGTTTTGTAAAGAACATAGAATAATTATATTTTGGAACCCATTCATGATATAAATGAATGTCACAATATTCACAATAGGGGATGGAGTTTTCATTATAATAATCCTCTTTGAAATTCTCAAAAGTTACTCATTTTATAGAACTTGATTTCTCATGGGTCCTATAAATTTAATAATATTTATTATATAAAAATAGTTATTTAGTTTATGATCAATTCCTACTGACATTCAATGTTCTCTTAGGTGATTTCTAGAGATCATCACAATTTTGACCCTAATGCCAATGAATCATCGAGCCTTCAGTAGTTGAATTTAATGGATTTGATCTTGATCATACTTATTCAAATAAATATCCATAGGTTTTCTATAATAAAATGACATATATATATATGCATGTGTGTGTGTCCGTCGGTTTAAATTCCCAGACATATGGGGGTGAATATATGTGGATATAAATTTCATGGGGTTTATTAGAGTAATTAAAGGAAGATGTCACATCTAGGAAAACCTCCCCACATCTATCATGTAAAAAAAATTATGCTGGTGGATTCTCTCCCACATTACTACTATAGAATATAAATAATTTGTTTTTTTAAATTATTATTCTTTTTATTTTGAATATAATTTATTTGACTCATATAAAAAACCCTTGTGTTAATTTGTTTCCAAAGCATTATTTATGATGGAAAAATAGTTCATTAAAAATAATTTTAATAGAATATATAGTTTCAAATTAATGTAAAAATGGTCTAGATGTGATATTTTGTTTTTTGTTTGTTAATATGAATTTTGTTTGGAATAATGATGTTGATATATAAATTTCAAAATTTTGAATTGTAATGAAGTGAAGGTATCACCATTAAATCAGTAATCTCGATCTAAGATTTGTGAAAGGACGACTCAACCTTCATGATTATAGGGTGGTTAAATGTTGAATGAAATGTGTTTGTGGGTTTGTATATGGAATGATATTGTAATTCATTATTAAAAATATTAATACTTATTAGATGTTTTATCATGGAAAAATTGTATGTGGTTTCGAGAAATCATTATATCTAATCAACTCTTATTTTATTTATATTGTGAAAACTTGTTATTATCAAATTAGACTATGTTGGGAAATCTCTTTGGATTACCGATTGAGTGTTATTATATCACCTCTAATTGGATCATTGTAGAATTATTAGTTGTCTTCTTTACTGATATAATGAAGGGTAATTTCTCTTACATTAATTGTGGTGATCCCTATATAAATTTATCTGGTTTAAAAATAAGGATATAGGAAGGGAGAACATATTGATGTGGATTGTTTCCAATATAGTGTAATAATAATCACTATAAGATATAATATATGTGAGATATCATATCATTTACCTCTATTACTCTTATTTTGATCTTTTAAATATGTTTTGTTGAGCCATATTCTTATGTTCTCGTCAACAAAATATGGTTTTTTGAATAATTTTTTTGATAGGATTTTTGGTTCAATACATATATAATTACCCAATATTATATCAATAACCCATCATTTATTGAAATACATTGGTTATTTTCAGAATTAATAATTCCATGATACTATTTCAGGGATGGGATATTTCAAAAAAAACACACCATATTCAAATAACTTGTTTACTCATGAATGAAAGTAAATTATAATTAATGATATTTGTTACCTCATTACATGCTTACAAAGAGCACTAAAACTCTGTGTTTTATCATCTATGTTTTACTTCAAATTTATAAAACACAAATTCCAAATCATTTATTTGGAATAATTAATTTTATTTTTAAATTTTACCTTCTTAAGCTTAGTGATTCCTTGATACGTTTCTATGTACACCATAGAAAAAATATATTCTTGGTAAACCACACTTCTTTGTTCCCGTGGTAAATAATAAGTCACAATTTTACAAAAAAAACACATTGAACATCACCACCATATTAATATTTTCATTGAATATTTATATTTTTTATAACTCTATGATGAATAAAATACCTATATAATTATCATTCATATAATTTAATAATCTTAATTTAGAAAATATTAAATTTCACAATGATGAATTCCATTTTCATCTATTTTCTATATTAAATTATTATAAACTATTATATCATCCATAATATAATTTAAAATTCCATATATGTCTTGAGAAACGCAATAACATTAGGAATACTTTATTTTAAATCCATCAGTATTTCAAATTAACTGCAATAATGATTATTTAAACTCTAATATAATAAGACATAGATCTGACATTCAAGTGATTCGTCCACTTAATTAAAAAAATTCTTTTATGTTTTAAATCATGCTATATAAGGACGTTAAATTAATATAATGAGTTATTTTTTATATTTCGCAGAAATATTAATAATAAATTTATCCCCAATAATATTATAATAATGATTCATAAGAAAATATTTAATTAATTTTATCAAATTTCATTTAAATCTCTGATGAGAAGTCCATTGAATAAATAAAAACACCATGATCGGTTTTATTGAAGATAAATATTTAAAAAATAAATTTTATTTAAATAAACATTCTTTAAAAATTGTTCTTTTTGAAGAATTAAGTTTTCATTAATTTTCAAAATAGTGGAGTAATTATTTAACTAATTTTAGATATAGTTTTAATGTGGATGAATTGATGTCATGAGACATTAAAAAAAGTTTGGAATAAGTATGAAATAAATATTATTATATTGAAGATTTGATAAGATAATTTAAATTAACAAGTATGTTTAAGAGTAAATTTATCTGGATTTATGAAATTGAGTTTAATGTAAACAATTTAGTTTATAATTTCATGTGCATTTGTTAATATTGATCAGTTTTTTTAATTTATTAATATAATTATAATTATTTATTATTCAATTTTATTTGGAAATTAACTATATCATTTTTTTGTTAATATTTTGAATAAAATAAATTTCTAGTTAATTACTATTTTCATGGTATTTTTTAGAATTGAAATTTCAAATTTTCAAGTAAATAATCTAGATTATTGAAAATGGTATTTTTTACTAAATAATTTAAATTATTATTAATATTTTTTAAATCATTTTAAGAATTAGATAAATTATAAATATATGGAAAATATATTCCACTCATTAATTTAAACATGTGATGATTTTATCCAACAATGAAATTTAAATTGTTTTTTCTCTATGTTAGAAGAAATATTGATAAAAATAATAAAACAACAATTCCCAAATTAATTTGATATGAAGAACTACTACCTGGGGTAAAATGATGTCTGCACAATATAGAGATCTATTTTTATAAAATATAATTTTGTAAAAAATGTCCACAGAATTTTACTTTGGATGAAAATTTAATTATTTATTAGCAGGTTATTTATTATTTTTCACTTTTAATAAATATGAATATTTAGCAGAATTGTTTTTAGTAAATCCATATATGAAAATGAGTTTATTTATTCTCGAATAAATTTATTTTATACTATAGGTTTTTATATAATAATTTTTATATATTATTTGATATGAAATCCTAATAAAATTGATTTAACATTAATGGCATGATCAATTTAATTTATTAAAATCATAATTATATGTATAAATTGGCTAAAATAAAAGAAACCTGAAAAGAGATATATAATTAAAATGTGTTATCATATGAATTTTTGTGTTTCAATGATTTATGATAAATTAGAAAAAAGTCGAATAGATCCAAAAAACATTATATGATATGATATTACAATATATTTAAATTTCAAATTATTACTATACATTTACTCAATGACCCACATAAATGTTGTTTTCACAGATTCTTTTGGATCTTTTATACACTTAAAATATAAAATTAAGAATTTATTATAATAGAAAAATTAAATTCTATAGATATAAATTATGTCAACTACTGTAATGGTAATAATATAATAGTTAATTCCATATTCAAATGGCATTATTTTTGAATAATTACAAAACAAAATTATTTTATTCAACTGATGTAAAATAAACAAGGGACATACATAAATAGTTTTTTGTTGTTTAAACTATTTGATATATCCCATGAAGATTCCAAAACATGGATTTTATTTAATAATACTATATGAAATTGTTATACATGATGGGAATCTATAGTTTTAACCAATATAGTACTATTAATGTAATTTCCCTTTACACTATAGTGGTATATAGTATATTAATTTTATTTCTCCAAAAATTATCAGAGATTATTTTCCTCTATTAAAAATATATAAAATTAATTAAAGTGAATTTGTTTGCATAAATGTTTTATAACTATTTTTTGAATACAATTACATATTGACATAATACGATGTTTTAACATGAAATCGTGTAATAAAAATATGTTTTTCCCATACATGATTTAATAAATATACTTGTTCTTAAAGCATAATAATAATTAATAAAAAAAATATCCAAAATATTGATGATAATTTCATTCATTTATTATTATTTTTTTCATAATGCCACGGTCAAGGACGGAAGAACCATTTATTAATTAATGAAGAAAAAGATTACGTGAGTCGAAAGGATGGGATCATATTGAAATCTCTTTCAAAGAGGTGAAATAAATCAGCTGGCAGTGCATCCGACCAATTCATGCTCTGGTGAACACCATTGTTTGCAAGGAAATCAGCAACAACATTCGCTTCACGGAAGACATGTATGGAAATGTAGTCAATTTCCTTTAGTGATTTCAGGCAATTCATCCAAAGCGTAGTGAGTGGCCAGGCGAGATGAATGACTCCATTACAAATGTCTTAAATAATGGTAGTAGAATCCGTTTCAATCCAATGTTTTCTCCATCATCTTTGTAGTTCAAAATCAGTAGCATGGATGACTCCTAGCATCTCTGCTTCAAGGGATGAGGCAATCCCAAACCCACTATGAAAGAAACCCTGGCACTGGTCAGCAGAGTCTCTAAAAATGGCCCCAAAGCTGGCAGGTCCAGGATTTCCTTTTGAGGCACCGTCGACATTCACATTAATCCATCCCGGCATCATATATTTCCAGAAAACTTCCAAGGGGTGCCTGGTCTTCTGGAAAATACCTGGGACATGGATAAGTCTGAGGATATCGAAGTCTCCAATATAATTGTTGCAACAGTCTTTTTGAATTTAGGCAGCATCATGTATCCCAATGAGAATTTGAGCTTTTCCTGCATTGAGACTGAATGAGTGATTATTATGGATAATATTGTTTCTTACGTACAAGATTTCATGCATGAGTTCTGCCACTGCATCATGAAAAATGTTTTTAACTTACTGAGAGGCTTCAAGTTTAGTACATTTCTTCAAAAGCAAACAAATCAGGTCAGATAAGGACCATGAGAAATTAAATAACTCAAAAATGTAGTTCCATACAGTCGAGGCCATAGCACAAGAGAAAAAGAGATTATCAGAATCCTCCCTGTGCTGATTACACAAATGACATTTAGAGCATAGTTGAATGCCAAAGGCTTGAAGGTGAGTTTCAGTGTGCAATATACTGTGATAAATGCACCAAATAAGGGTGAACCTAGAGGGTCTGATCCATGTCTTGTTGAAGGTGTTCACCCATTGATAATTAGGTTCATTTCCAGATAAATTGTGCATATAGAAGCTTTACGAGTCAAGGATTCCATTAGGAGGAGGTTCCCAAACAAGGAAGTCCCCAGAATTAGAGATAGTGTAATTCTCAATGATATGAGAAATGTTGTTAGGGAGATCGTGCCTATGAAGATGCATTCCATATTTAATAGTATGGATGGTGTCTTCAGGAGTGTAATTAGGAGGCAGCAAGGATATAAAAGGCTTACCCATCTAGTTGTCACACCAGAAATTAATGTTGGAGTCAGTGTTGTCCATCCATCTAGAGTTAGCCATAATCTTTTGATACGAGTTTCTAATAGAGGTTCAGATCAAGGAGTCAATGAAATTAAAATTTCCTTTTAAAAGTTTATTTAGGAATCTATGTTTTAAAAATTTAGAGGCTTTAGAGTTTCCATTAATGAGACTCCAAGTGAATCTCGCATAGAGGGCATCGTTAAACAATTTTATTTTATTGATGTCAGTGCCTCTGTTATCAAGAATTTTACAGCAGGTCATTGACGGGATGGTGATGAGTTTCCATTCAAAGATACTTCCCATTTAAATTTGATTTTTTATACAGCTATTAATTTTCTTGAAAGTACATGTAGGAGATTTATAAATCATGAGGGAGTAAACCAACTGTGAGATACTAGTTGATTTGAGTATATACTTCCTCAAAGAAAACATTTTTATGATTATATTTCAATTTATGTTAAGTTTTTACAAGTATAGAATTATTTATTTTGATTCATAAACTATACTAGTTTATTCCATTGTTTAGTAATGGTGCCTAGTAGAAGGAATGGAAACTGTATCAATGCATGCAATCCATGTAGGGATTTCCCTCCTACTCAAGATAATTATAATGGAGCTGGTGATACAACTGGTGCTGATCAACTTATCACCATACTGGGAAAACTCACTCAGGTTATGAATAATAACCTTACTCGTATGGAGCACCCTGATCCGCAATGTGGAGGATCAATGTTAGATCGTTTCATGAGGAAACACCTCCCAATATTTAATGGGGGTACAAATCCATTCATATCTGAGTAATGGATAAACTCCTTAGACAAAATATTCCACACCTTGGGGAGTAGAAAAAGGGAGAATGTGGTCATGGAAGTTTACCTCCTCACTGGAGATGCCGATCTATGGTGGTTCCTAATTCAAAACACAAAGGAAGATGAAGAAGTATGAAGTATGGAGTAGAGGGAGTTTAAGGAAATTTTCATAGAAAAATTCTTTCCACATGACCATCGAGCAGTTATGGAAAGGCAATTTCTGATTCTGAGGCAGAAGGAGGATGAGAATGTTGCAAGGTATGAGGCCAACATTACAAGGTCAGGAAGACATGCTACAGATTATATACGTAACCAAAGAAGTAAGATTGATCTTTTCTTTGATGGGTTAAAACCATTTATTGGTTGAGCTTTAGTGTCACAATCTTTCTCAACGAATGAAGATATTGTCTCGTGTTCTATCAAGACAGAAAAGGAATTCTCTAATTCTTTTGACAATAAAATAATGCAAAAGAGGAAGAGAATGGTAGAACAAGAGGCAGATAAAGGGAAAAGGGTAAGAAGGATTTTCCATTATGTGATTAATGGGGGAAGAATCGTCCTGGTACATTCTTGAATGGAATGGGAGTTTGTTATAAATGTGGGGAAAAAGGTCACCAAGCTCATGATTGCAAGGGAATGAAAGATGCTATCAATGTTGAATGCTATAATTATAGGGAAATGGGGCATTGTGCAAATGAATGCCCTATGCGCCAAGGAAACTTACCTTAGAATAGGCTAAGGGATAAAGGATAATATTATGCTATAACTACAGTTGAAGTGGAATAATTAGTGTATTGGTGCTTTTGGACTCAAGGATTATATTCTGGTTATAAGAATAATGTGATATATATACATATATATATAATGATTGTACTACAGTACTTTTTGTTTTCATTAAGGTTTTAATACAATGTATGTAATCATATTTTTAGTATGTGACAATAAGAGAAACTTTACTTTGTTTGGGTAATCACATGATACAATTGATTTTGGAATTTAGAGATCTTTTAGAGAAAGTCTGGACAGAGGTATTTTGGATAACTGTAAAGGATGGAATGGAATAAGTTTAACATTGGATAGTATTGTTTATGCTTAAAAAATTTCTTAAGATTATTTTTGGAATATTATAATACTTTAGTTTTAAGAAAAGGACAACCTGTAGGTTAGCGGATAACACGTCACGTCGGACAAAGCTGTAGGAATCGAACCCACAACCACAGTGCGACATGCCTTTATTACCTACCACTAGCCTACATGAAGACCCGTGTTATTAAAAAATGTTATCCTAATCTAAATGGTATGTGTTAATATTCGGAACCTTATACAGTTATGATAAATAGAATATTTTTGAGTTCTGTTACCTTTTGGAGTGAAATATGGGTTTGTGGTAAAAATTTATTAATGAATGGAAGTCTACGTGACAAGTATGTAAATTTCCTTATGTTCTTAGGAAATCTCCTAAATAAATTCCTCATCTTTATGAATGGTAACTTAAAACAAAATCTTTATCAGTTAACTTTTCCTACTGGGGAAACAATGATCGTTTAACCAATCACAAGTTTTTGATTTTCTTGTAGTTAAACATTTTCTTAATCCAGTTTTATACAACTCTCCATCAGACCTTGATCGTTTGTTTTACCTCCATATCCATATTTTCATAGAATCCTAGTATGGGATATCTGTAACACCCAAGACTTTTATGTGAAATATTTTGTTTTTATATATAAATCAAAGGAATCTTTCACTAACACTGGCTTGGATTTCTTTACACACAACCGCATCCTTCCTCGATAGCTTGCATCGTACACAATACCGAGTTTCACTAAATTATGATATGCTATTAAAATATTATTAAAACTAGCAGTTATGAATAGTAAAAACCACTTTTTGAAATATTATAAATTTTATTTTTCAAAATTGACTTCATTTTTGGATTCAGAATATCGAAATTAGCCTAGGGTGAAATTTTGTTATTTTTCTGAAAACTTTCAATTTTTGATGAATAGTGAAACCACTAAGTGGTAGTTAAAAAACATAATTTTTCATAAAACTTAATTTTACCTCTTCTGTGAGTGGAATTTCAAAAATCTGAGAGACACGGTTGATGTCAGTAAGTAAAATGTGTTTCAATGAGATGAAAATAATTTTTTGGTGAATAGTAACTTTTTACTTTTTTTACCACGGTTAAAAGTAAATAGGGTAATTAAGGGTAAAAATGATATTATTATTTCCCTAACACATGTCCTAATTCTATTGGACAAGTTTAATTCGACCAAAAACAATCTTAGGAATAAAATATGACCATTTACGCCCACTTGGATTAGATTAGGACATTTATTATTAATTTATTTATAGAAGGGTTAAAATAGTTAAAATCAATGTTTAATAAGTAAATCATTTTTAATATGGGGTTATACATAAGATAAATTCGACTATAAATATTCATTAGAAATATCGAAAGGTTTCCTATATAATGGTATTTTATTTATAATTTTTAGACATTAAATAATTTAATTTATTTATGACACAATGATGATGCAGTAATTATCTTATTAATGAAATATTGACATAATTGATGTTATAAATGCCCAAATAACTGTAATTTGAGAATTTTTATGAATTAAACTAATTTTACAGGTTAATATGACATGTTAGTATTGATTTAAGTAACTTGGTTCGAACTAATCATTCGGTTATTATTTTCACAAAAATCAATTACTAAATAGTGTCAAAATTGACATAAAATAGTTTTTCATACAAATATTATATTACTAATTGTTATTTTATTCTTAAAAATCTATGGTTCGGCCAAATGACTTATATAAGGTGATATATATTAATAATAAACATATTGGGGTTCTTTTGGCTTGATATTGTATGTTTATTAACCTTATAGTGTAAAAAAACAAGAAGACACGATAAAAGATAAATTATCTAACTTAAAGTTAAATAAAAATGATAAGGTTAAAATTGATACCTAAAATTGTCTAAATTCTATTTTATGAGAGGATTTAGACCCCTAACCACCTTATATTAGAAATATATCAATTTGTAGCTATTAAAAATCGAATTTGACTTTATAATAAAATAATATTTTTAGTTATTCCAAAGGTGCCCCTCTCCTCCCTTAAAAAAGGGCACCTCCTCCCCCTCTTCCTCAAACCACTTTGAGCCTTCATGCTAGGCAAACCCCTGACAATTTCTCCTCTCCACTTCCCTAGAAACATCCAGGAGGTTCTGGTCTTCTTCAAAGACCTATTTTAGTGCCTTAAAAGGTGGTCTCAAAGAAGCACTTCAAAGAAGAGGTAATGGCCGTTACCGATTCATTCATCTTTATTTCTTCTTCCACTTTTTCTTCATTAGTTGTTTCATTATGAAGTAATAACATCAGTATCACTAACATAATTATATGTTATTATAATTATGAAACAACCGTATTTCATTATCTACCCATCCTACGGTAAAAGAAACCACCACGCGTGCGTACGTACGGAATACCGTCTCCATGCCGTGGTGTAATCTATTTTCCACCACTAACATACTTGGATGGGTATAAGGGTGAAATTAATGAATATATATGATTATTTTAAAGCGATATTTATTCTGAAATAGTATACATACACTCCAATACAATTCCACGATCATAGGAACGATATCATCACTCGTGCGTACGTACGTAATACCGTCTCCACGATGTGATGCGACTCGTTCTACATGATCTTCATTTCATAATGATTATATAAATGAATTAAATGAATTAATATGATATATATTACACTAATACCATTCTGGAAATGAGGTATCTATAACCTAAAGAGAAGAATAAGAATTTATTCAACAAAACACGCATAAGAACAAAAAGTAATAAACACCCGAATAACAAGTAGTAATAAAATATTACTAATAAGAAGCGAAGAATATGACCATATATGATATCATAACAATAAGTATGATTATGGAATAATTCAATAACATTATTTAAATCATTATACAGGAGGTTTGGACACTTACGAAGCAAATCAGACCTAAGGTAAGGAAAATATCACAATCTCATTTTTATCCGAGATTGTTTATACTTTGGTATTTACTGGGGTGTATTTTATCATCCACATCCATGTTTCCTCAATATGTAATATTATTTCCATCCACCTACAATTTTTCAAGTCCAATTTTACCCTTCGGTGAGTTTTTAGTAAACGATATTAAAGGAATCTTTTGTCGTTTTTCGTACGAGGTACTTTTTGACTTTTCCGACAAAAGTACGAGTAGAATGTTTTTTTATCATATACGGCATGAATGGATTTTTAAAACATAATTTCCAACAATATTCCTTTAAAAGTTTTTAATCTTATTTTTAATGAACTTCTTTTAGTTTAAAATTTTATGACATGTTGAGAAAGGAAAAATGTTTTTTAAGTAGAAAAGATATTTTCCTCAAGAATGAAGTTCAAGTATTTTATCAAAATTATTTTCCATCTATGATAATAAAGGGTTCTGTTTCAATCCCTATTATTACATGGATTTGATTATGTTGTGATGGAAATATTTTTATGAATTCTTTTATCTTATATGAATTTTTTTATGATGTCACGATGTTTAAAGATTCACATTTTTATTACATGGGTTATGCAATGATGTATGATTTATGATTTTGTGGCACACATAAAAATGGTATCATTATGAGATGGGTGGGACATATATCTCCCTCCAATGCATTGGGTAAAGATTTTATATCTCATGAGATAGACATGGCTGGAAAAATAGGTTATACTGGTTCAGTGAAACAGGACTGAAACGAGGAGTGAACTCAGTTCAGAAATGGACTTTGTCCACTAAGATATTCTTGGAAATGAGTCTTGACTAATAAGAAATGATTCTATATGATTATGTGTGTATTCCACAAAGTTTCATGTTTTATGTTATGATTATTGGGATTCCATTTCACTACTATGATTTATCCAATGTAATGAAATTATGCTCTCCTTTGCATGTTATGATTTCAAAAAGTTGTATTCTTATGAATATGATGTGATTGATATTTCTTTTTTTACCCTTACAGAGAATTTGAGCTCACCCTATTGAATGTTTTCTTTCCCCAGATCAGGAAGAAGGTTATTAAGTAAGATATGCCAAAAGGGACTATATATATGATGAAATAAATGGGAGACAGTGTAGATGCTTTATGAACCAGTTGTTTATGTTTCCCAGTTTCTAAAGACGCTATACCTATATGGTCCTTTCGTGGTTTTGTTATATGTTGTAATAAGTATGCTTCAATTTTGAAGTATTAACAATGTATGTAAAGTATGGGTAGTTATAGTTGGTATTAGAGGAAAGGTATAGTCAACCTTTGGAAACTAGGATGTGAAATCCTTATTAAGAACCCTACGGATAATTCTAATCATCGAACACAATCATAGTTTTTTAGAAATGGCCATGAATAACCTAGGATAAGACCTTAAGTGTAAAATTTTATTCTTAATTATGTGGTTTTCCTATTATAATTAGTGTTGCTCACCGTATTCTTCTTGGTTTTAGTCAATGGCTGGAACCCGATGGAACCGTGTTAATGCGGAATGCGACAGGCAATGCAATGATTGTCCCCTTGAGCAACCAAACGTTATGGGATCTGGAATGAAAAATCTTGTAGCCTTGCTCACACAACTTTCTCAAGCTATGAATCATGCAGGACTTCCAAACGAGCAATGGAAGGAGCAACATTCTGTTGAATCCTTCATGAGACAGCGTCCACCTTCATTCAGCGGGTCTACTGATCCATTAGTTACTGAACAATGGATTAGTACTACTGAAAAGATATTTTTAGTTCTTCAGTGTTCTGAGCATGATAAATTCATCTTAGCAGTGTATCGTTTGGAAGGTGATGTTGGTCAATGGTGGAATCTTATTAAGAATACGAGGCAAATGGATGAAATTGAGTCCATGGAATGGGATGAGTTCAAGAACTTATTTTTCAATAAGTACTTCCCTCGTATTCTCTGAAAAATGATCGAGAAAGAGTTTCTTGAACTGAAGAAAAAGGATGATG
The DNA here is from genome assembly GCA_963277665.1 of Viscum album. Taxonomy (NCBI): domain Eukaryota; kingdom Viridiplantae; phylum Streptophyta; class Magnoliopsida; order Santalales; family Viscaceae; genus Viscum; species Viscum album. Next base: position 492,447,753 of record OY728151.1, on the reverse strand, counting down.
AATCTGTTGGTACCTATGAAGAAAATTTTACAAGACTTGCAAGGTACGCTTCTGGTATTATTATCCAACCTGAGAGTAAGATCGATCGATTCTTTTGTGGCTTAAAACCAAGTCTTCGAAGGGTTTTAGCCATAAAGGACTTCAATAGCTACGAGGAAATCGTTTGATGTGCTCTCAATGTTGAGATGGAGATTAGAGTAACCCATCAGTCATATGGGTTTGATAAGAAGAGGAAAATGGAATTCAAAGGAAAATCTAAAGAGCACACTGAAAAGAATATGAGCTTTCCCTTATGCTCAAAGTGTGAAAAGAAACATGGAGGGTGTTGTCTTAAAGGGACAAGTAAATGTTTCAAATGTGGAAAGGAAGGTCATCGGGCATTTGAATGCTGCGATGATGGGAAGAAGATGTCTAATGATGAAAACAAGGGAAGGGATACACAGAATGAACCTACTACACTTCAGCGTTTCAAGTGAAAGGAGATGGGAAATTATGCCAATAAATTCCCTAATCTAAGGGTTGATGATGATGGTCGATGTCAACAAACTCTTAAGGATAAAGACAAAGTAAAGTCACATGCAATTTCTATCAGCGATGTGGAGTACGATAACGATGTGGTGAGAGGTACACTTACCATCCACTCTAAAGTAGAAAATGTTTTATTTGATTCTGGATCCACCCACTCTTTTATTTCTGAAGATTTTTCTAAGGGTATCACTGTATTACCTCAACAATTAGATGTTTAGTTAGCTGTGACAACACCTAATGGCACAACAGTCACATCAAAAGTTTATAATTCTTCTCCGATCGAAGTTTGTGGTAAAGTGCTTCCTGCAAATCTTGTGATCCTTCCTATAGTGTAATTTGATGTGATTCTTGGCATGGATTGGCTCTCTTTATATGGAGCTCATATCAATTTCCAAAGAAGGGAAGTCACATTTCATATTCCAGATCAATCTATGATCGTCTATCAATGCAAGGATGAACATAACCATCCAGTGGAAATTCATTCAACATTATGGGTCTGGATTCCACTAAATGAACGTTATTTGTCTCAAATGGTTGGGGAGAAACTCATGATTAAGAAGATTCCCATTGTACGGTAGTTTGATGATATCTTTCTGGAGGAATTACTACGTCTTCCACCAAATCGGGAAGTTGAGTTTTCAATAGAACTCGTACCGGGTGCTTTGCCTATTTCAAAGACACCGTATAGAACGGCCCTAATTGAGATGCAGAAATTGAAGAAGCAACTCCAAGTGAATCTTGATAAGGGGTCCATACGCCTTAGTGCGTCACCTTGGGGAGCACATGTTCTATTTGTTAAGAAGAAAGATGGATCAATGAGACTCTACATTGATTATCGAGAACATAACAAGATCACTATCAAGAACAAATATCCTCTCCCACACATTGATGACTTATTTGACCAACTACGTGGAATTAAATACTTTTCCAAGATTGATCTTCGTTCAGGTTATCATCAATTAAGGGTCAAAAGGGAGTATATACCAAAGACGGCTTTCCGTACAAGGTATGGACACTATGAATTTATAGTGATGCCATTTGTTCTTATTAATTCCCCTGCTATCTTCATGGATCTGATGAATAGAGTCTTTAGAGACTATCTTGATCAATTTGAGGTAGTATTTATAGATGATATTCTTATCTCTTCAAAGAGCAAGGAGGAACATGAATATCACTTGAGAATTATATTGAAGTCCCTGAGAAATGAGAAACTTTATTCCAAATTTTCCAAGTGTGAATTTTGGCTTCAAAAAGTTTCATTTTTGGGTCACATAATCTCAAAAGAGGGGATATCTGTGGATCCAGCAAAAACAGTGGTTATCGAATGATGGTCGAGACCAACAATAGTAACTGAGATCCGAAGTTTTCTTGGTTTGGCTGGATATTATCGATGTTTTGTGAAAGATTTTTCATGATTATCTAATCCACTCACCATGTTGACTCGGAAAAGAGTTCAGTTTGTTTGGACAGAAGAATGTGAAGTGAATTTCAAGGAGTTGAAAAGAAGGTTATCCAGTGCACCTGTGCTCACACTGCCTTGTAGTGGAGAAAGGTTTGTGATCTATAGTGATGCATCCAAAACGGTATTGGGGTGTGTTCTTATGCAAAATGATATGGTGATAGCTTTTGCCTCACGACAGTTGAAAATCCATGAGAAAAATTACCCAACACATGATTTGGAGTTAGCTGCGGTAATCTTTGCATTAAATATTTGGAGGCATTATCTTTATGGAGAATGGTGTGAAATTTATACTGATCATAAAAGTTTAATGTATATTTTCACACAAAAGGAGCTGAATATGCGTCAAAGAAGATGGTTGGAGCTGATTAAGGATTATGAATGCTCAATCCATTACCACCCTGGGAAAGCAAACAAGGTGGAAGATGCATTAAGTCGACAAGACCATGCCAGTTTATCCATGATGAGGATTACAAAAGATCCAATATTTATGGATTTACAAAGGATGGATATTGGAATTATAATGGAAGGGGAAAAATATTATCTTTCTCAAATGAATGTTCAACCATCTATACATGTGAATATTAAAGAGGCACAGAAAGAAGATGTCAAGTTACAAAAGAAGGTAAGAAATGTTCCTGAATTCAACCTTGATTGTGATGGGATAATAATGTTCAGGAATTGGGTTTGTGTTCCCCCCATCCCAGAATTAAAGAAAGAACTGCTGGATGAGGCTCATAGTTCATCATTCTCTATTCATCCTGGAAGCACGAAGATGTATAGGGACCTGAAAGAGTACTTCTGGTGGGATATCATGAAAAGAGATGTTGCTGAATATGTCGCTCGATGCTTGGTTTGTCAGCAAGTTAAAGCTGAGAGACAGAATTCTAAGGGGTTTTTACGACCATTACCCATACCCGAATAGAAATGGGAAAACATCACTATGGACTTTGTCACAGGACTTCCTAAAACATCCAATGGCAATAATTCTATCTGGGTCATAGTTGATTGTCTTACCATGTCTGCACACTTCATTGCTATTAGAGAGGATTTCTCTTTGGATCAGCTTGCCAGGTTATATGTAAAGGAAGTGGTAAAATTGCATGGAGTACCACTTTATATTATATCTGATTGGGATCTGAGATTTACCTCGAAGTTCTGGCGAAGTCTTCAGCATACTCTGGATACAGAGTTGATTTTCAACACTACTTATCATCCTCAGGGAGATGGTCAGTCTGAGAGAACAATTCAAACCCTAGAAGATATGTTGAGAGATTTATCTATGGATTTCAAAGGTTGTTGGGATCAACACATACCTTTGGTTGAATTTTCTTATAATAATATATTTCACTCTAGTATTCAGATGGCTCCTTATTAAGCTCTCTATGGAAAGAAATGAAGGACTCCAACTTGCTGGGATGAAGTTGGGGAAAGAAAGCTATTATGACCTGATCTTGTTGATGAGATGGCAGAAAAGGTCTGATCGATTCAACAACACATGAGAGCATCTCAGAGTCAACAGAAATGTGATGCCGACAAATGAAAAAAGACATAGAGTTTGAAATGGGTGATAAAGTGTTCTTACCAATATCTCCATGGAAGAGAGTAATGAAATTTGGAAAGAAGGGAATGTTGAGCCCCAGGTATATCGGTCCTTTTGAAATACTGGAACGTGTTGGGAAGGTAGCTTACTGATTGACGCTTCTACCGAATATCTCTCAAGTTCACGATGTGTTCCATGTATCTCTCCCGAGAAAGTACATACATGATCCTTCACATGTACATAGCTCAGAAGTTGTACTGCGGGAGCAGGATATTTCTTATGAAGAACATCCGATAGAGATTCTGGATCATAGCGAAATATTCCTACGAAGCAAGACCACTCGATTGGTGAAAGTTTTATGGAGGAACCACCAATTTGAAGAAGCTACATGGGAGCTTGAGGATATGATGAGGGAGAGGTATCATCATCTGTTTGTTACAAAGTGACGAATTTCGAGGGGGAAATTCATTTTAAGGGGGGTAGAATGTAACACCCAAGACGTTTATGTGAAATATTTTTTTTATATATATAAATCAAAGGAATATTTCACTAACACTGGCTTGGCTTGCTTTACACGTAACCGTGACCTTCCTCGATAGCTTGCGTCGTACGCAATACCGAGTTTCACTAAACAATGATATGCTATTAAAATATTATTAAAACTAGCCGTTATGAATAGTAATAAACACTTTTTGAAATTTTATAAATTTTATTTTTTAAAATGGACTTCATTTTTGGATTCGGAATATCGAAATTAGCCTAGGGTGGAATTTTGGTATTTTTCCGAAAACATTCAATTTTTGATGAATAGTGAAACCACTAAGTGGTAGTTAAAAAATAGAATTTTTCATAAAACATAATTTTACCACTTCTGTGAGTGGAATTTCAAAAATCCAAGAGACACGGTTGATGTCAGTAAGTAAAATGTGGTTCAATGTGATAAAAATAATTTTTTGGTGAATAGTAACTTTTTACATTTTTTTACCACGGTTAAAAGTAAATAGGGTAATTAAGGGTAAAAATGATATTATTATTATCCTAAAACATAACCTAATTCTATTGGAAAATTGTAATTCGACCAAAAACATTCTTAGGAATAATATATGACCATCTAGGCCCACTTGGATTAGATTAGGACATTTATTATTAATTTATTTAAAGAAGGGTTAAAATTGTTAAAATCAAAGTTTAATAAGTAAATCATTTTTAATATGGGGTTGTACATAAGATAAATTCGACTATAAATATTCATTAGAAATATAATAATATTTCCTACATAATGGTATTTCATTTGTAATTTTTAGACCTTAAATAATTTAATTTATTTATGACACAATGATGATGCAGTAATTATCTTATTAATGAAATATTGACATAATTGATGTTATAAATACCCAAATAAATGTAATTTGAGACTTTTTATGAATTAAACTAATTTTATAGGTTACTATGACATGTTATTATTTATTTAAGTAACTTTTTTCGAACTAATCATTCGGTTATGATTTTCAAAAAAATCAATTACTAAATAGTGTCAAAATTGACATAAAATAGTTTTTAAAACAAATATTATATTACTAATTGTTATTTTATTCCTAAAAATCAACGGTTCGGCCAAATGACTTAGATAAGGTTATATATATTAATAATAAACAATTTGGGGTTCGTTTGGCTTGATATGGGAAGTTTATTAACCTTATAGTGTAAGAAAACAAGAAGACACGGTAAAAGTTATATTATCTAACTTAAAGTTAAATCTAAATGATAAGGTTAAAATTGATACTTAAACTTGTCTAAATTCTATTGGATTAGAGGATTTCGACCCCTACCCACCTTATATTAGAAATATATCAATTTAAAGATATTAAAAACCGAATTTTACTTTATAATAAAATAATATTTTTAGTTATTTAAAAGGTGCCCCTCTCCTCCCTTATAAAAGGGAACCTCCTCCCCCTCTTCCTCACACCACATTGAGCCTTCAAGTTCGGCCAACCCCTGAAAATTTCTCCTCCCAACATCCCTAGAAATATCCTAGATGTTCTGGTCTTCTTCAAAGACGTATTTTAGTGCCCTAAAAGGAGGTCTCAAAGAAGCACTTCAAAGAAGAGGTAATGTCTGTTACCGATTCTTTCATCTTTATTTCTTCTTCCACTTCTTATCATTTAGTTGTTTCATTATGAAGTAAAAACATAAGTATCAATCACATACTGATATTTTATTTTAATTATGAAACAACACTATTTCACCATCTATCCATACTACGGAAAAAGAAATCACCGCGAGTGCGTACGTACGGAATACCGTCTCCACGCTGTGGTGTAATCTATTTTCCACCACTAACATACTTGGATGGGTATAAGGGTGAAATTAATGAATATATATGATTATTGTAAAGTGATATTTTTCTAAAATAGTATACATACACTCCAATAAAATTCCACGATCATAGGAACGATATCATCTCTCGTGTGTACGTACAGAATACCGTCTCCACGATGTGATGTGACTCGTTCTACATGATCTTCATTTCAAAATAATAATATAAATGAATTGAATGAATGAATATGATATATATTACACTAATACCATTTTGGAAGTGAGGTATCTATAACCTAAAGAGAAGAATAAGAATTTATTCGACAAAACACACATAAGAACAAAAAGTAATAAACACCCGAATAACAAGTAGTAATGAAATATTACTAATAAGAAGCTAAGAATATGACCATATATGATAACATAACAATAAGTATGATTCTATAATAATTCAATAACATTATTTAAATCATTATACCGGAGGTTCAGACACTTAAGAAGGAAATCGGACCTAAGGTAAGGGAAATATCACAATCTCATTTTTATCTGAGATTGTTTATACTTTGGTATTTACTGGGGTGTATATTATCATACACATCCATGTTTCCTCAATATGTACTATTATTTCCATCCACCTACAATTGTTCAAATCCATTTTTACCCTTCGGTGAGTTTTTAGTAAAAGATATGAAAGGAATCTTTTATCGTTTTTCGTACGAGGTACTTTTCGACTTTTCTGACAAAAGTACGAGAAGAATGTTTTTTTAACTTATATGGCATGAATGGATTTTTTAAAAAAAATTACAAGAATATTCCTTTACATGTTTTCATGTTTATTTTTAATCAACTTCTTTTAGTTTAAAATTCTATGACATGTTATGAAAGGAAAAATGTTTTTGAAGTAGAAAGGATATTTTCCTCAAGAATGAAGTTCAAGTGTTTTATCAAAATTATTTTCCATCTAAGATAATAAAGGGTCCTGTTTCTATCCCTATTATTACATGGATTTGATTATGTTGTGATGGAAATATTTTTATGAATTCTTTTATCATATATTAATTGTTTTATGATGTCATGATGTTTAAAGATTCCCATTTTTATTACATGGGTTATGCAATGATGTATGATTTATGATTTTGTGGCACACATAAGAATGGTATTATTATAAGATGGGTGTGAACTATATCTCCCTCCAATGTATTGGGTAATTATTTTATATCTCATGAGATAGAAATGGCTGGAAGGTTAGGTTATACCGGTTCAGTGAAACAGGACTGAAACGAGGAGTGAACTCGGTTCAGAAATGGTCTTTGTCCACTAAGATAGTCTTGGCAATGAGTCTTGACTAAGAAGAAATGATTCTATATGATGATGTGTGTATGCCACAAAGTTTTAAGTTTTATGTTTTGATTATTGGGATTCCATTTCACAACTATGATTTATCCCAGGTTAAGAAATTATGCTCTCTTTTGCATGTTAAGATTTCCAAAAGTTATGTTCTTATGAATATGATGTGATTGATATTTCTTTTGTTTACCCTATCTAAGCATTTGAGCTCACCCTTTTGTATGTTTTCTTTCCCCATGTCAGGAAGAAGGTTATTAAGTAAGATATTCCAAAAGGGACTATAGATATGATGAAATAAATGGGAGATAGTGTAGACACTTTATGAACCAGTTGTTTATGTTTCCTAGTTTCAAAAGACACTATAAGTATATGGTCCTTTCGTGGTTTTGTTATATGTTGTAATACGTATGCTTCAATTTTGAAGTATTAACAATATATGCAATGTATGGGTCGTTATAATATCTCGGGTGACCTTTATACTTCTCTTTCATTCCTTTAGGTCATATTTTTATTAACCTTATTTCTGATGTTGGTTTTTCACAAATGTATTTTTTATTTTCAACCTTTTATTTTAGAAGAACATTTTCAAATTGCGAGGATGCAATTTATTGATAGAGGGGAGAATGTAACACCCCAAGCGCCCATGATATGCTTCTCTTTGAATAATACAGTAGCGTGTGTTGTACGCAACATCGAGTTCTAACACACCACAACCAATCAATCATGCCGTTATGAATAGTAATACCTACTTTTTGAGATTTTATAAATTTTATCTTTTAAATTGACATCATTTTTGGATTCATAATATCGAAATTAGCCTATGTTTAATTTTTTGTATTTTTCTGAGAAATTCCAATTTATGATGAATAGTGAAAAATACTTAAAAACAACTTTTTTTATGAAAACAATATATAGTGATAAATTATAATATTTAGTGGTTCTAAAGTGTAATTAGAATATATTTTTACCATTTTATCCAATGGTGTTCATTATAGTTAATTTAACTTAGAAATTGGACATAAACAATTGTCAATCTTTTGATTGATATTCTTGCTTAAAAACACGCTATTTGTGGTGACAGTGGGAATTAATTTTTAAATTAATTAATTCAACATATATGTTTTTAATTTTGTAAAATATAAATCATTTATTAATTAGGAATATCAAATATAGCTTAGGGTTAATTTTTGGTTTTTTTCTGAAAAACCTCAATTTTTGATGAATAGTGAAACCACTAAGTGGTAGTTAAAAAAACTGATTTTTCGTTTAAATGAAATTTTACAACCTCTGGGAATTGAATTTCAAAAATCCGACATACATAATTGTCATTAGGAAGTTAAATGTGGTTCAATGGGATTAAAATATTTTTTGGTGAATAGTAACTTTTAAGTCCTATTAATCGCGATTAAAGGTAATTAGTGTAACTTAAGGTAAAAATAATCTTATTATAATATGAAATTACCATTACACTTGTCCTACCCTTATTGGGTGAGTCATGTCCGACCAATAAAATCAATGGGTGAACTTGGGGACCCCATGGAGCCACCTGGGTAAGAAAATGACATTAATATCTTTTTATTTAAAGTAAAAATAAAATCGACACAAACATGTGTTGTTTTACTAAAACAATTATTACATGGGGTAAAATAAGTTATCATTTTGACTATAAATATTAATTGGAAAAATAAAAATATTTTCTACATCATGGTAATTATTTTATAATTTCTAGACATTAAATAAATTAAATTTTTTATGACACCATGATGATGCAGTGATTACCTCATTAATTAACGATTTAAATAAAATGAAAAATAATGTAAAAGATATGACATAAAATTGTCTAAAACCTATTGTATGGGTATATTTCTAACCCTTATCACATTATACTCGAAATATATCATTTTAGTACCATTGAAATCGAAAAACAATTCATAATAATGTAACATTTCATGACCTTCCAAGAGTGGCCCTCCTCTCCTCTTATAAAAGGCCCCCACCTCTACCACCTTATTCACACCATCAAGCCATTTGGCTCAGACTAACTCTACCCAAATACTCTCTCAAATTACCTCTCTTACTCCTAGAAGCCTCACTTTGGGAAGAATTACTCCCAATGAAGCCTTTCGCTCAAATCAAAAATAGTTACCCGATTTTAAGGTAATGTTTTCTCTTATGTTATTTTGTTTGATTTTGCTTCTCCAACCCCATAAAAATATTTGTATTCCTTTATTTTTTAACAACAACAGAATCTTCAATATACTAGTATGTTGTTATGATAATTATTTGATTTACACTTACACACACCTTCGTCTAATGGTTAAGGAACATAATGTTTCTGCGGTTGGTGAATTTCTGCCTCACGAAACGATGATTGTTCAATCATCATTTAACACCTCTCATGGTGGCCATTAAGATTTAAATATATTTATATATGATATATATTATGTTTATGTTTTCCTTATGCCTATGGGTTTCTCGTTTCTGGAAAACCATTATGATTTCCATTAAGGGTAAAAGCGATAATTTCATTTTAGGTTGTGCAGACTACTGCCCCCTCAAAGTGATTTGAATCGTTAATGCCATATGTGGGATGTATAAAGGAAGGGGTAAATGATATTTTATATAATATTATAATTTAATTATAATATACCTTTATATCATTATTATTTAATTCCATTAAATACTAAATATAAATGAAAGTAGCGTTCATGCGTACGTACGACATACCGTCTCCATGAACGGTGCATTTCATTTATTACCTGTAAATGTTATGTAATATTATAAATGAATGTATATAATGGAGATATATGATATATATGATATCTAAATCTTTAATATAATTCTGGATATAATGGATATTTTTTCACATGAACAGCTTTTAATTATAAGAAGTTTATTTTTAACTAAAGTACCAAAGATGGACAAAACGACTGTTATTAACATAAACAAATACATTATGTTCATAAAATGGTAATAAGTGATATGAAAAGAATAATGAACATGAAAATGGTTCTTAAGAAAGTATAATTTAACTCTATTTTATTATTCAGGGGTTTAAAGAATGATCGAGTCTAGTCGGACACGAGGTAAGAGAACTTCTTAACCAAATTTCTGTTCCTTGGGTTAATCCCCTACTTTCGAATTATGTCCTGATATTATTATGCCCTATCTTTTATTTGTACATTAATTATGTGTACTTATAGTTAATACACATAATATATTTATTTTATTTAAAAATAATGATCTATGTAAGGGACTTCATCGCAATCTCCTTTCATTGATGCATATTTTGTTTTATACACAACTTTATTTTATAGGGTGTATAAACCCCTTTGACTTTTACGTTTATCCAAAAGGAATTTTTTTATATGAAGAATTTTACTAAATGACAAAAGGATGTTTTTTTTGTCGTACGTATGCTGCGATAATGACTTCTCCACCGCCATGACCATTATTTGAGTTTCGGCTTCCTCTACAAGCCGTAACTTTTTTTTAAATGACAAATAATTACAATGTTTTAATTTTCTTTTATTTTTGTTTTGAAAATGGTTTTGAAAGTGTTTTTTATATCAATGAGTTGTATTGATATCTTTTGATTGAAGTGTTGAAATTTTATGTTTCCTTTATGCATGTTTTATGTCATACGATTTTGTTATGGATTATGATATGTTTAAACCTGTTCATATTAGGAATGCAATGGATTTAATAAGTGACGGGTGGAGCCCTCTATTGCTCCTCGATGCATCGGTAAGTATCATGAGATAAACTAGTGTCTTGGCATGAGGCCTTGAAAAAATATTATTTGTAGTCTTGGAACGAGGCCTAGGCTACATGGTTATGATAGTCTGGCATTATGCATTCCATCATTATGAAAGTAGTTATTGATATTGCATGTGGTTATTCTACTAGTAGAATATCCATGTGAATAAGTAAATGGAATTATTTAATTTTACTGTTGTCATATTATGTTGATGTTCAAATTTAATAGTCTTTTGTTTTAGTTATATATTTCCTTAAATGTTTATGTTTATTTAAGAAAGCTTCCGCTATATTGTTATCCTTACTGAGAATCTGAGCTCACCCCTTCCAATGTTTTAATTTTTCCAGGATGTGAAGAAGTATGTTATGAATGACCTGTAGGGACAGTATGAGGGGATAAGAAGACAATATTTTTTTGTTGTTTTGTTTTACTTTATGATGCAATGTTAGAATTAGGAATGTATCTAGTGTTTCCAAGGCTACTAAACTAATCGGTCTTTCAAGACTTGATCTTTTGTGATCCTGCCAATGTTATGCAATAATGTACCGACTCTGGGTAAATGGATTCGGGGCATTACAGTTGGTATCAGAGGTAGTTTAGTACTAACCATGGAAGCTAGATTTAGATAAACTCTGATTAGAGCACATAGATATATGATAAAATTTGAGGATTACTATAGAAGAACTTCCTAGAATTTTGGAATTATAGAGATTTTGTGAGTTTTCCGAGAAACACATCTCTGTCTGGATATGAGAAGGTAGAAGAGGCTCTGGCACAGATGTACCTAGGTGTAAAACCCGAAAACACCACTTTGAGCTAGACTCGAATGGGAACTGGTGCCTAAAAATGGGACTTGCTGCACTCTTGGTTACGACACTCCCGTGGGATATTCATTGGATAATTCTCATTTTTTTACAAACCATTATGAAGGGATTATGAGTATATACTTACTCAAAGAAAACATTTTTATGATTATAGTTCAATTTATGTTATGTGTTTTACATGTATGGAATTATGTATTTTGATTCATAAACTAAACTAGTTTATGTCATTGTTTAGAAATGGTGCATAGTGGAAGGAATGGAAACCGTATCAATGCACGCACTCCATATAGGGATTTCCCTCCTGCTCAAGGTAATTATAATGGAGCTGGTGATACAACTGGAGCCGATCAACTTATCACCATACTGGGACAACTCACTCAGGTTATGAATAATAACCTTACATGTATGGAGCACCCTGATCCGCAACGTGGAGGATCAATGTTAGATCGTTTCATGAGGCAACAACCGCAAATATTAAATGGGGGTAAAAATCCATTAGTATCTGAGCAATGGATAAAATCATTAGAGAAAATATTCCACACCTTGGGGAGTAGTGAAAGGGAGAAGGTGGTCATGGCAGTTTACCGCCTCACTAGAGATGTCGATCAATGGTGGTCACTGATTCAAAACACAAATGAAGATGAAAAGGCATAAAGTATAGAATGGAGGGATTTTAAGGAAATTTTCATAGAAAAATACTTTCCACATGACCATCGAGCAGATATGGGAAGACAATTTCTGATTCTGAGGCAGAAGGAGGATGAGAATGTCGCAATGTATGAGGCCAACTTTACTAGGTTAGCATGACATGCTGCAGATTATATATGTAACCCAAGAAGTAATATTGATCGATTCTCTGATGGGTTAAAACCATTTCTCCATTGATCTTTAGTATCACAATCTTTGTCAATGTATGATGATATTGTCTTGTGTTCTATCAAGACAGAAATGAAATTCTCTAAATCTTATGATATTAAAATAAAGCAAGAGAAGAAGAGAACGGTGGAACAAGAGACAGATAAAGGAAAAAGGGAAAGAAGGATTTTCCATTATGTGATAATTGTGGAATGAATCATCTTGGTACTTGCCTGAAAGGAATGGGAGTTTGTTATAAATGTGGAGAAAAATGTCACAAAGCTCGTGATTGCAAGGGAAAGAAAGAGGCTACCAATGTTGAATGCTATAATTTTAGGGAAATGGGGAATTATGCAAATGAATTCCCTAAGCACCAAGGAAACATACCTTAGAAAAGGGCAAGGGATCAAGGAAAATCTTATGTTGTCACTACAGTTGAAGTGGAAAAATTAATGTATTTGTGGTTTTGGACTCAAGGATTATATTCTAGTTATAAGAATAATGTGATATATATATAAGTATTTTACTACAGTACTTGTTGTTTTCATTAAGGTTTTAATATGATGAAGGTAATCATATTTTTAGAATGTGACAATAATAGAAACTTTACTTTGTTTGGGGAATATGATGTTACAATTGATTTTGGAATTTAGAGACCTTTTAGAGAAAGTATGGACAGAGGTATTTTGGATAACTATAAAGTTTGGAATGGATTATGTTTAACTTTGGGTAGTATGGTTTAAGCTTAAAAAATTCCTGAAGATTATTTTTAGAATATTATAATGCTATAGTTATAGGAAAAGTTAAACCTGTAGGTTGGTGGATAACCCATCACATCGTACAAAGCTGCAGGAATCGAAACCACAACCATAGTGTGACAGGCCTTTATTACCTACCACTAGCCTACAGGAAGTCCTTGGTTATTAAAAAAAGTTTTCCCAATCTAAATGGTATGTGTTAATATTTGTAACCTTATACAATTATGACAAATAGAATATTTTTGAGTTCTATTACCTTTTGGAGTAAAAGATGGGTTTGAGGTAAAAATTTATTAAAAAATGAAAGTCTACATGACAAGTATGTATATTTCCATACGTTCTTAGTAAATCTCTTAAATAAATTACTGAACTTTCTGAAAGGTAACTTAAAACAAAAACTTTTTTGGTTAACTTTTTCTACTGGGTAATAAATGATCGTTTAATCAATCAGAAGTTTGTGATTTTCTTGTAATTAAACCTTCTCTTAATCCTATTTTATACAACTCTTCATCAGATCTTGATGGTTTGTTTTTCCTCTGTATCTATATTTTCATATAATCCTAGTATGGGCTATCTCGGGTGACCTTTGTACTTATCTTTCTTTCTTTTAAAATTATATTTTTATTAACCTTATTTCCGATGTGGGTTTTCCACAAAGGTATTTTCTATTTTCACCCTTTTACTTTCGAATAACATTTTCAAATTGTGAGGACGCAATTTATTGAAGGAGAGGAGAATGTAACACCCCAAGTGTCCATGGTATGCTTCTCTTTGAATAATATAGTAGCGTGTGTTGTACGCAACCTCATGTTCTAACACACCACATCCATTCAAACTAGCCGTTATGAATATTAGTAAATACATTTCAAAATTTTATAAATTTTATCTTTCAAATTGGACTTCATTTTTGGATTCGTAATATCGAAATTATCCTATGTTGAATTTTTGGTATTTTTCTTGAGAACTTCCTATTTTTAATGAACAGTGAAAAATACTTAAAAAAAACTTTTTTAATAAAAATAATTAATAGTAATAAATTATACAACTGAGTGGTTGTAAAGTGTAATTACAATATATTTTTACCATTTTATCCAATGGTGGTCATTAGAATTAATTTCACTTTGAAATTGGACATAAACAATTCTCAATCTTTTGATTGAAATTCTTTCTAAAAAACACGTTATTTATTGTGACAGTGGGAATTAATTATTAAATTAATTAATTCAACTTATATGTTTTGAATTTTTTATTATAGACATCATTTATGAATTAGAAATATCAATTATATCTTAGGGTTAATTTTTGGTGTTGTTCTGAAAAACAACGATTTTTTATGAATACTGAAACCACTAAGTGGTAGTTAAAAAAATTGATTTTTCATTTAATTGAAATTTTACAACCTATGTGATTTGAATTTTCAAAATCCGACATACATCATTGTCATTATGAAGTAAAATTTGTTTCAAAGGGATTAAAATAAATTTTGAGGAATAGTAACTTTTTGCTTCTATTAATCGCGATTAAAGGTAATTAGTGTAACTTAAGGTAAAAATAATGTTAAAATAATATGAAATTACCTTTAAAATTGTACTAACCTTATTTGGTGAGTCATGGACGACCAAGAAAGTCCATGGGTCAACTTGGGGTCCCCATGGAGCCACCTGGGTACGAAAATGACATTAATAACTTTTTATTTAAAGTAAAAATAAAATCGACACAAACATGAGTTGTTTTACTAAAACAATTATAACATGGGGTTATATAAGTTAAATTTATGACTCTAAATATTAATTGTAAAACTTAAAATATTTCCTACAGCTTGGTAATTATTTTATAATTTTTAGACATTAAATAAATTAAATTTTTTAGGAAACCATGATGATGCAACGATTACATCATTAATTAACGATTTAAATAAAATGAAAAGATAATGTAAAATCTAAAACATAAACTTGTCTAAAACCAATTATATGGGCATATTTCGAACCCTTATCACCTTTTCCTAGAAATATATCATTTTGGGACCTTTGAAATCCGAAAATCACTTCATAATAATGTAACATTTCATGACCTTCCAAGAGTGCCCCTCCTCTCCTCTTATAAAAGGCCCCCACCTCTAACACCTTATTCACACCTTCAATCCATTTGTATCAGCACATATCTTCCCAAATACTCTCTCAACTTCCCTCTATTACTCCTATAAGCCTCACTTTGGGCATAATTCTTCCCATGGAAGCCTTTGGCTCAAATCAAAAAGAGTTACCAGATTTTAAGGTAATGTTTTCTCTTAAGTTATTATTTTTTGTTTTGCTTCTAAACCCCCGTAAACTCTTTTTATTACTTGATTTTGTAACAAAAACAGTATATTTCATATACTAGGATGTTTTTATGAGAATTATTTAATTTAAACTTACACACACCTTCGTCTAATGGTTAAAAAACATACTATTTCTGTGGTTGGTGAATTTCTACCTCACAAAACGATGATTGTTCAATCTTCTTTTAACACCTCCCATGGCGGTCATTAAGATGTCACTATATTTATATATGATATATATTATGTTTATGTTTTCATTAGTCTTCTGTATTTCTCATTTATTTCATACGTTTATGATTTCCATTATGGGTAAATGCGATAATTTCATTTTAGGAAGTGCGGACTACCGCCCCCTTAAAGTTATTTGAATCGTTATTGCCATATGTGGGATGTATAAAGGAGGGATTAAATGATATTATTTATTATATTATACTCTAATTATAATATTCCTTTATATCATTATGATTTTATTCCATTAAATACGAAATAGAATTGAAAGTAGCGTTCATGCTTACGTACGACTTACTGTCTCCATGAACGGTGCATTTCATTTCATACCTCTAAATGTTATGTAATATTATAGATTCATGTATATAATGGATATATATGATATATATGATATCTAAATCATTAATATAATTCTAGATATAATGGATATTATACCACATGATCAAATTGAAATTCTATGACGTTTATTTTTAACTCAGGTACCAAAGATCGACAAAACGACCGTTATTAACTTAAAAAAATACATAATGTTCATAACATGGTAATAAGTGATATAAAAGGAATAATGAAATTAAAAACGTTTCGTAAGAAAGTATAAATTAACTCTATCTTAATATTCAGGAGTTTAAAGAATGATCATGTCAAGTCGGACACAAGGTAAGGGAACTTCTTAACCCAATTTCTGTTCTTTGGGTTAATCTCCTGCATTAAAATTATGTCAGGGTATTATTATGTCCTATCTTGTATTTGTACTTTAATTATGTGTACTTATAGTTAATAAACATTAAAGATATATTTTATTTAAAAATATAGATATTTGTAAGGGACTTCATCTCATTCTTCTATCATTGAGGCTTATTTTGTTTTATACACAACTTTCTTTTATAAGGTATATAAACCCCTTTGACTTTTATGTATATTCAAAAAGAATTTTTTGTACGAAGAATTTTACTAAACGACAAAAGGGAATGTTTTTTTTGACGTACGTATGCGGCGACAATGACTTCTCCGCCACTTTGACCACTATTTGAGTTTCGACTTCCTCTAACAGCCTTAACTTTTTTTAAATGAAAAATAATTACAAAGTTTTAAATTTCATTTATTTTGGTATTGAAAATGTTTTTGAAAGTGTTTTTTTATATCAATTTGTTGTATTGATTTCTTTTGATTGAAATGTGGAAATGTTATTTTTCCTTTATGCATGTTTTATGTGATACAATTTTGTTATGGATTATGATATGTTTAAACCTGTTCATATGTGGAATGCATTGGACTTAATAAGTGACGGGTGGAGCCCATTATAGCTCCTCGATGCATCGGTAGGTCTCATGAGACAAACTAGTGTCTTGGAATGAGGCCTTGACAAAATATTATTTATCGTCTTGGCACGAGACCTTGGCTACGTGGTTATGATAGTCTGGAATTATGCATTCCATCATTATGAAAGTGGTTATTTATATTTCATGTGATTGTTAGACTAGTAGAATATACATGTGAATATGTAAATAGAATTATTTAATTTTATTTTTCCCATATTATGATGAAGTTCAAGTTTAAAAGGCATTTGATTTAGTTATACATTGCCTTAAATGTTTATGTTTATTTGTGAAAGATTCTGCTATATTGTTATCCTTACTGAGCATCTCAGCTCACCCCTTCCAATGTTTTAATTTTTTCAGGATGTGACGAAGTATATTATTAATGACCTCCAGGGATAGTATGAGGGGATATGAAGACAAGATTTTGTTGTAGTTTTTATTTTCTGTATGTTGTAATGTACGACTTATGAATGTATCTAGTGTTTCTAAGGATACTAAACTAATCGGTCTTTCGAGACTTGATCTTTTGTGATCATGCCAATGTTACGCAATAATGCACTGACTCTAGGTAACTGGGGTCGGGGCGTTACATCCCTCCCCAAGGTGTCAACAAAAATTTCCAAGGTTATTCACCATGGTATCAGTCAAAATGGTCATCTCTAGAGATTATGTCTTTAACCAATGCATTGGAGCGCTATCAGGGCACACCCTTAAATTCGCCTTTATTATCATGTGAGCCACATATATTATCATAAATATTTTCATATACAACCCATATAGAATAAAGGAAATTTGTTTCATTTCATAATCATAATGTTTTAAAAACTGCTTAAAAGACATGATCTTGGTGTCACTTTAGAACCCACAAAAAAGGAAGGTGGCTCTCATGTATGTAAATCCCAGAATTTAAAATAGAACATTTTGGTATATATGTTAATACCCCTATAGAAGAGAGATATTTTATTAATCATTTAATAAAATAAAATAACTTTAGAAGATGAGAGACATTTTGAGACGGAAATTCTGTAGCATGACAACTAAATTTCGGTTTTTTAGAAAACATTGAAAAGAGAGGGGATAGGGATCAAACATTCTTAAATGGACAATAAAACAGCAGAGGGGCATAATATGAAGGATATATGAACATTGTAATTAAATTTTAATGATATAAAATATGAAATGAAGAACAATAAAGGAAGACAAAAATAAGATTTCTCTTATGAAAATTTGGCAGCCTAACTGTTTCACTTAAACTTCAAAAAAATGAATTGATGAGATCAAATAGGGTCTCTCATCATATGAACATAAAATATCAGTATGATAGTTATAGAGATAATAACCCAATATAATAAAAAAAACTTGAAAGACTTGAAATGAAATTATATCTTTGAAAAATTAGAAAGGCGAACGAATCCCTTAAAAATACGGCTGCCTAACGGCGCTACTTAAAACTTCAAAATACTAAATTGAAGAGATCAAATAGGGTCTCTCATCATATGAACATAAAATATCTGTATGATAGATTTAGAGATAATACGCCAACAAAATAAAAAGGAAAATGAAATACTTGACATGAATATAGAACTTGAGAAGGGTGAAAGAATCCCTTAAAAATCCGGCAACCTAACAGCGCCAGATTAACATTATTAAAATGAAATGATGAGATAAAGAGGGGTTATCTCATCATATGAACATGAAAAGACAGTAGGATGAATATAAAATAACATACTCCAATCATAAGATCATGGAGCAAAAAATAAATGACATAAAAGAGATTACTTGAAAAGAAAGAGGGAGGTAGGATCCCCTACCTTAAAACGTAACTCTTAAAACTCAAAGGATTGGACCTTGAGGGCTTAGGGTCACCGTGGTATGACTCCTTGGGAGGTAATGAGACCAGAGATTCGTTGGGGGAGAGGTGGGAGTGAAAACTAATGGAAAAAAGGGTGGGTATTTATAGTGAATGTGTGGTGATACTTTAATAATTTCAAGGGACACCTCACAAGTGGTTTTCTCAAAACCATGGGCTCTCCCATGGTAGTTTCCATGGAGTTTGGCCACATGGGTCCCCCAATACAATAATTCATCACCTTTGGTTGGAAAAACCTTAAAATATCTCATGACATCATCATGACACAGTTATGATGTCATTAAACATACCGAAACCCGAAAACTGCATTTTTACTATTCACTGAAAATTCATCTTTATAATAAAAATCCCAAAATATCACCTTAACCAAATATCAATTCTATGATTAAAAATATGAACTCTATTTTATAAAAATAATTTCCGAAATATTTTTAATTTAATTTTTAAATAAAGACACTATTCACTGAGAATTCATTTTTTTCAGAAAAAACCACAACAATTACCATAAGATAATATCGATGCTCTGTGTTAAAAAATAAAGACCATTTTATAAAAATAATTTTCTAATTATTTTTAATTTAATTTTTAATTCAAAACACATTTCACCCGAAAAAACTAATACCTGACTAATAATTTATGAAACCGTTGTTTATCCATTTTATTGAGTCACATTACTTAATCAAGGTGTCTAAATTATATTAAAACTTTCTTTAAGTGAGATTACAAATCCATTGGGTCACATTACTAATCTTAAGCATAAAATCACCATTCATAAATTACTATTCATCAAAAATTTATGTTGATCTTATTAGACTCCAAATTCCTTACTGAACACTTTTGCAGAAGACCATTTTTTAAAAAACATTACACATCATTAATTATTTAAGGTTTACATAAATATTTTAAAATATACTTTTTTTCAAAAATCATCAATAAAATACATCCTAAAATTATCCGAACATTTGAAATATCACAAACATCACTAAATAATGAAATCTCAATTTCTTCATCCCAAAGGATTACATAAAGAAGCTACGGTCTCATCACACATCCCCATATAACACCATCATATGGCCTAAGTGTAAGGTGTGCTATGGTGAGAGAATCTGAGGGAGGCTCAAATAACATTACCCTAGTAGTAATCTCTACTAACTTGAACTTCTCCATCAGGAATTTCCGTTCAAGCTTGACAAACATGAGTTCGGCTTGGGCTTGTTCCAAAGAGAAGACCAATGATTCCACCTCCTTCCCATGCTCTGATAAGTGGGCTTCATAAGGTTCGAGTCTACTAGATGTAGCCATTGACTCCTCTACCTGCATTAACCATTAACATATATATTAAATAGTTATGAGTAAGTTAATATACTATTCAAAAATTTTGGTTTGTTAAATTATTCACCCTTAAGATATTTCATCCCCAAAATTTTATACTTGAGGCCCACTCGAAAAGGTGACGGTACTTTTGCTTCATTGTTTCCTCAGGATCCCAAGCTTCTTCTTCATACTTATGATTTCTCCACAACACTTTGACAAGGTGGGTAGTCTTGTTTCGTAGAACCATGTCTCTATGGTCTAAGATCTCCACTGGATATTCCTCATAAGAGAGGTCATGTTCCAGTTGTACCACCTATGGGATCAGTACATGCGAAGGGTCAGGTATGAACTTATTCAAGAGAGTTACATGGAAGACATCGTGAACATGATCTAGGTTCGGTGGATTTGCTAGAAGATAGGCCACTGCTCCTATGCGATCAAGGATTTCATAGGGGCCAATGTACCTAGGTCTGAGCTTCCCTTTCTTCCACAACCGCATGACCCACCTCCATGGGGAAATTCAAAGGAAGACTTTGTCGCCAACACCAAAATCCAAGTACCTTTGACGGTTTTCACCATAGCTCTTCTGGCGAATCTGAGTAGCCTTTATGTGTTGTTGGATGGCATGAACCTGTTCTGTAATCTCTTGCACAAGATCAGCCCCAAGAAGCTTTTTCTCACTAGTTTCATCCCAACATGTAGTAGTCCTACATCTCTTTCCATATTGAGCTTAATAGGGTGCCATCTTAATACTCCAATGGAAGCTGTTGTTATAGGATAACTCAACTAATTGGAGGTGTTGATCCCATCCACCTTTGAATTCCATTGAGAATAATCTCAGCATGTCTTCGAGTGTCTGAATAGTCATTTTAGATTGTCCATCATCTTGAGAATGATAGGTCGTACTAAAATTCAATTCAGTATTCAGATCATGTTGAAGACTTCTCCATAATTTTGATGGGAATCATGGATCACGATCAGACACGATGGATAGTGGTACCCCATGCAGCCTTACCACTTCCTTTACGTATATCTTGGCAATATAATCCAGATAGAAATCTTCCTGAATAGGGATAAAATGGGAGGTCTTGGTGAGACGGTCCACAATAACACTTATCGCATTATTTCCTTTGGATGTTTTTGGGAGACCAATTACAATGTCCATAGTGATATTATCCCACATCCATACTGGTATGGGTAGCGGTTATAATACCCCTTTAGGAATTTGTCGTTCTGCCTCTACTTGTTGACACATCAGGGACCTTGTAGTGTAATCAGCGATATCCCTCTTCATGTTATTCAACCAATAATGATCATGAAGGACTCTATACATTTTAATTCTTCTCGGATGTATAGAGAAAGTAGATCTATGAGGTTCATCCATCAGTTCTTTCTTCATCTCCAGAATAGATGGAACACATAGTATTGTACGAAATTTCAATACACCTTCTTGATCAATATCGAAATTAGGGAACTTCCAATCCTTTACAGCCTCAAACTTCTCCTGCAGCAAAGGATCTTCTTTTTTGATCCTTCTTTATCTTCTCTAGTAATGATGTTTGAGAAAACATTTGGGATAAGGTTGATGATGTCCCTTCCCTTACAATTCCCATGTCCTGTTTTTCTAGATCTTTTATCAAGGGATCTCCTAGGATCCTCATTGTTTCCTGAACAACATAATCTTTCCTACATAATGCATCCACAACTTTGTTTTCTCTTCTAGGGTGATAATGAATTGAACAATCATAGTCTTTAATAAGATACAACAATCTCCTTTGTCTCATGTTCACTTATTTCAATGTGAAAATATACTTTAAAATTTGGGGGTTGGTGTATATATCACATTTCTCCCCGTAAAGATAGTGCCTCCATATCTTTAGAGCAAAAACAACTAAAGCTAGCTCTAGATCATGCGTAGGATAATTTTTCTCATGAATCTTCAACTATCGAGATGAATAAGAAATTACCTTGTAATTTTAAATGAGGACGCACCCAAGCCCTTTCAGAGATGCATCGCTATAAGTAACGAATCCTTCTCCGATAGAGGGTAGTGTTAAGACAGTTTCAGTCACCAATATCTTCTTCACCTCTTGGAAACTTTCCTCGCATTCCTTTGTCTAAATAAACTTAACCCCTTTTTGAGTCAACCTGGTTAGTGGATTTGAAAGCCGTGAAAAGTTTTTCACAAAACTCCGATAATATCCTGTTAAACCATGGAAACTATGAATCTTAGTTACTGTTGTGGGTTTCGGCCACTCCTCCACAACCATTGTCTTTGTAGGGTCAACTGAGATTCCTTCATTGGTTATGATGTGGCCCAAGTAATCCACTTATTGTAACCAAAACTCACACTTGCTGAACTTTCCAAAGAGCCTATCCTTCCATAGAGTTTTCAAAATAACCCTCAGATGATCTTCATGCTCCTCCTGAATTTTTTAATATACCAAAATATCATCAATAAAAACTATCACAAATTTATCATTGTAACCCGTAAAGACTCTACTCATCAAATCCATGAAAATAGCAGGAGCATTAGTCAAGCCGAAGGGAATAACAGTAAACTCATAATTACCATATCTTGATCGGAAGGTAGTCTTTGGAATATCTTCCTTCTTCACACTCAGTTGATGATAACCAGATCAAAGCTCAATCTTGGAGAAGAATTGAGCCCCACAAAGTTGGTCAAATAAATCATCAATTCTTAGAAGAGGGTATCTGTTCTTCATTGTGACCCCGTTCAGTTCTCTATTATCAATGCATAGCCTCATTGATCCATCCTTCACGTTCACAAAGAGTACTGGTGCTCCCCAAGGAGACACACTCGGTTGGATAAACCCCTTCTCCAACAAGTCTTGGAGTTGGTTATTTAAATCTTATAGCTCCAAATTTTCTATTCTATATGGGGTCTTTGATATCGGTTGAGATCCAGGTATGAGTTCAATGGATAACTCTACCTATCTTTCTGGGAGAGGTCCAGGTAACTCCTCAGGAAATACATCCATGTATTCCTGAACAATCGGAACATCTTCTATTTTTATACACCCTTTTCATTCTTCATCATCACTGATTAACTCCATAAAGAATGCAATAGGGGGTTCTTCTAGATATGTATCAGTTCGGGATATTTCTCCTTAGAAGATAATTGTAGGTTGTTCATTCATGACTTCTGAGATTTCCTTACTTCTACATTTGATCTTAGCATTATACTTTGAGATCCTGTTCATCCCTAGTGTAACGTCGAATTCCATCATGGGAATGACTACTAGATTTGTGATAAGATTGTGCTCACTAAAGTAAACACTAGAGTCACTAAACACTATTGATGAATGCATAATCCCACTTGGAGTCTTGACTGACAATTCTATCTCAAGCAGTTTGGGGATTGATTCTATATTCATTGAAAACTTGGAGGAAATAAATAAATGCATAGAACCCGAATCAAACAATGTACTTGCTAGTTTTTAGAGGACAACAAGAGTACCTGCTACCACGTCGTTCGGAACTTCATCTTCAGTTGTTGTGATACCAAATGTAACACCCCAAGTAAATAAAGAATATGACATCTTTATATTTATCCATATTTTTGAAGAAAATATTAATATTACTTTAAAGGGGATTATATGCTCGATGGCATACCCAATACGCAACAACGAGTTTCTTGGGAATCTTACGTTGCACTCTAATAATAAAATAATATTATGTAACGTCTAGCCGTTGTAATGGCGGGGATGAACAGAACTAACTAAAAAATGATTATATATGTTTGTCAACTATTTTTACTCTTTATAATAAATGTTAGAGGAAAAAAATGCAAATGAATCCAGTTTTTAAGCATAAATATTCTAATATTCATTAAAAGGTCGATTAACCACCTTTTGATGGAGAACCACTTTGAAATCGAATTTTTGAAAATTTTATAAGCTCTATTTTTTAAAATAAACATATTATTTATTATTGGGACATTGAAATTTACCTTGGGTTAATTTTTGTTATTTTTCTGACAATGTTCATTTTTCAATGAATAGTGAAAAATACTGCATTTTACGTCAAAACTGCTTTTTCATATAATTTAATTATATGGTTATATTATCTTTTTAATTTGTTTTAAAGTGTAATTAGAATATATTTTTACCATGTAATTCAATTATGGTCATTGGGGTTAATTTAAATTTGGAATTAGGCATAAACAAGTGCCAAACTTTTCATAAATATTGTTTCTAAAAGACCCGCTATTTGTTTTGACAACGAAAGATTTTTTTAAATTTATTATTGAAATTTATGTGTTTGTAATTTGGTAAAATGGATTACATATTTCTAATCAGAAGGTCAAAATTATTTAATTAAGAATCTTTTGTTTTTGGACATTATGAATAGTAATGACGGTAATTATCATTAATTATCTTGATTAATGAGTAATCAGGTAGTTAAAGATAATAAGATAATATCATGATAATAATAAATAACAACAAAAATATTTCATAAGGCTAATTTTTGTCTCATGGCCGACCATGGGATGCCTTTTGCCAAACTTGGGGGCCCCATGGAATCACTTTTGTGAGAAAGTGACTTTTTATCTTTTTCTTTTTAAAGAATGTTAAATGCAACAAGGAATGTATCACCTAAGTAAACTATTTTTGATTTTGTCTGCATAAATTCTATTTTGGACTATAAGTATTCATTAGAAATCTAAAAATATTTCCTACATCATATTATTTTTTTTATAATTTTTAAACATTATATAAATTAAATTATTTATGACATCATGATGATGCATCGATGACCTCATTATTTAACAATTTAAATAAAATTGAAAGATAATGTAAAATCTAAGACCTACACATGTCCAAAACATATTTCATGGATGGATTTATAATCCTTATAACCTTATCCTAGAAACACATCAATGTTGGACTATTAAAATTCGAAACTCATTTGAAAATAAATATCATTTTATACCTTTCCAAGAGTGTCCCTCATCTCCTTTTATAAAAGGACCCCACCTCTACCTATTTACACACACTTCCAAAGCCTTTGGCTCGGCCAGACCCTGCCCATTTCATCTCTACACATCCCTCTATAACTCCTTGAAGCATCACTTTGGGCAGAATCCTTTCCAAGGAATCCTTTGAGCTCAAATCAAAGGAAGTTACCCGATTTAAAGGTAATGTCTTCACTTGTGTCCTTCTGTTTTATTATTCTTCTCCAACCCCCTAAAATCTTTTTATTAGTTTATTTTGTAACAAATACAGTATCTTCAATATACTAGGATGTTGTTATAAGAAGGATTTGAGCTAAACTTACACACACCTACATCTAATGGTTAAAGAACATACTGTTTCCGTGGAAGGCGAATTTCTTCCTCCCGAAATGATGATTGTTCAACATTATTCTAACACCTTCAAAAGTGTCCATTAAGAAGAAAAAAAATTTATATATGATATCAAATATGTTTATGTTTTACTCAAGCTTCTGTATTTTCCATTTATGGCATACCTTTATGATTTCCATTATGGGTAAACGTGATATCTTCATTTATGGAAATGCGGACTACCGCCCCCTCAAAGTGATTTGATTCATTAATACCATATGTGGCACGTATAAAGGATATATTTAATGATAATATATATGATACAATACTGGAATTAAAATAATATTATGTATCATTATGTTTTAATTCCATTAAACATGAAATAGAAATGGAAGTAGCGTTCATGCGTACGTACGGCTTACCGTCTTCATGAACGGTGGATTTCATTTCTTAACTCTAAATGTTATGTAATATTATAAATGAATCAATATACTGGATATATATGATATATATGATATATAAATCATGAATAAAATTCTGGATATAATGAACCTTTGACCACACGAACAACATGTTATTGAAAGAAGTCCACTTTCGACTTAAGAACCAAATATCGACAAAACAAACATTACTAACATAAATGATTACATAATGTTTATGACATGGTAATAAGTGATATAAAAGGAATAATGAACATGAAAAAGGTTCTTAAGGAATTATAAATTTACTCAAGTTTATTATTCAGGATATTAAAGAACGATCGAGTCAAGTCGGACCCGAGGTAAGGGATCTTACTCCTCTCTTTCTTTTTAAGTACACTCTTTTATGTCATTCCTTATAAAGCTCATCTTCCTTGTGATTGGGATGTTATTTTATATTACTATTACTATAATTTTTATGTACATATGATGAGATACCCTATTCTCTCTCATCAATCCATTTTGGATGTTTTGAGTGGCGCCGTTAGGCTGCCGAATTTTCGTAAGAGATCTAACCTCTCTCTTTCTTTTTAAGTACTATCCTTTATGTCACTTCTTTTAATCTCCTCTTTTTTATGTTGGGGGATGTTATTTTATATTCCTCTATCTATAAACTTTATTTTGATGTGATGAGAGACCTTATTTCCTCTCATCAATCCATTTTTTATGTTTTAAGTGGCGCCGTTAGGCTTTCGTGTTTTCGTAAGAGATTATTCATCTCACTTTTATTCTCGTGAGATTTATGCAACATTTGGCACAATTTCCATTGAGTGGTTTATGTACTGCCCCTTATTACACTCCTTTTTTAATATAATTACATTTATGGGTCTTTACATATTCATTGTATGACACTTCTTCAATGGGGTGTACTTTTCGATAGTTACCCAAGTCGGTAAGGGAACCTTTCACCCTCCTCTTTTTAAAAGACTTAGTTTGTTATGTATTTTAATTCACATAATATTATGTTGGGATATGTTATTGTATATCCTTATTGATGTAAAATTTATTTCCATGTGATGAGATTCCATTTTTATCTCTCATCAACTCATTTTCTGAATTTTTGAAGTGACGTCGTTAGGCTGTCGAATTTTACGAGGGGAACTTTTTAACCCAATCTCGATTTCTTTGGGTTCGACATGTAGTTATTGAATATGTCATCCTTTGAATATGTGTGAATGAATTTTTATTGTTTTACACTTAATATCCAATTATATTGGGTGTATTTATATTTGTCACACATAATTTTGAGATTGATTTATCCTTAATTTAAGGATACCTTCTTTATAAAGGATTTCATCACATTTTACATCTCTATTGAGACTTCATTGTTGTTATGCACCAATTCACTCTTATATGGTG
This sequence comes from Viscum album, assembly GCA_963277665.1. Classification (NCBI taxonomy): domain Eukaryota; kingdom Viridiplantae; phylum Streptophyta; class Magnoliopsida; order Santalales; family Viscaceae; genus Viscum; species Viscum album. The sequence continues at coordinate 492,420,166 of OY728151.1, read as the reverse complement.
TATATACTATCCTTTGGAATATTATATCCTTAATCCATTTATTTTCATGATATTATAAAGTTATGATTAAATGTTATTCCTCAATTATTGTATTCAAGTGTCTCTAATTTTGGTAAAAACCCTTTAACCAAAATATCGCTTTAAATGATTTAATGATTTGTTATTATTAATAAAAATGTTTTAAAAATGGTTTTAAGGATTTATTTATATGGATATTAATGGTTTAAAATATTAAATGCTTCAAGGTGGTATGGGACACTTTGTTTCAAAAATCTCTTTATTAAATGTTTTAAATGGTTTTGAAAATGGTTTTTTAATGGATTCATTATTTCAATATCCTAAAATGTTATATTGTGATTGAAATGTGGAAATGTTATATTTCCTTTATGCATGTTTTATGTGATACATTTATGTTATGGTTCTTGGGCATTGTTATGAAAACAGGTGGTTCCATTATAAACTAAGGGCGGATGAGCCCGATAGAGCTCTCCATTGCATTAGGTAACGCGAAGGGGTTAAACGTTAAGGTTTCTCCGATGAGATTTAGGGAATATACAGTGGTGGGTATTCCAAACGTAACCAAGAGGGTTACTCCCAATGTAAGAAAGTTATGAATACCTCAAGTTACCTTTATGTCTTTATGATTTCAATGATTTATTCATGATTTTATGAGGTATGTTAGAGTGCCTATGTTTTATGGGTAAAGTATGATTTCATTATTATATATATATGAACTCATGTTTCCTTTACATATTTTTATAACCCTTACTGAGCTTTTTATGCTCATCCCAAGTTTTTGAAATGTTTTTAACAGGTCAAGGGAAAGGTACATGATGTGATGATAGTGTCAAGGATGTGTCAAGAAAGAATCAATGTTTTATTTTAAATATGTTTCCATTGATGGGAAGAATGAATACTGTCTTTTATGTAACAACATTGTTTAAATGTGGAATGTCATGCAGGTTTCATGATCTAATTCTCTAAAACTCTAAACCTGAAAAGATCCTCAATGTGAAATCTTGTAATAACTCAAGATTAAGTAAGGTTTAAGGCCGGGGCCTTATAGTTGGTATCAGAGGTCGGTATAGATAACTTTATAGGTTAAGGTATTATTTAAGCCTAAGTGACATTACCATAATGGTTAGGATTTCAGAAAGAATCCTAGATTTAGATAAAGTGAATGAGTAAGTAAATAATAGTGTTTATCTTCCTCATTAGTACATGATTTTGTTGTTGATATACTAACACTTACCTTTCTATTATTAGTGAATGGATGGATCTAGTAGGCACCAAAGAGACAACAGGTTTGAAGGAAACTATGGTGGTTCTCTGTTTAAGATACTAGAAAAAATGGAGGATTCAATGAGGAAACTCGTGGTTGTTCTAAACCAACTATAAAAGAGTCATGATCGACCACTTGAACCTTGGTATGTTCTGTAATGCATCATGTACGAGATGACCAATCGATGTGGAGTTTCAGGTAATAATTATAAAGGTAACCATTATAGTTTATATGATCCTTACTTTTGAGGTAATTATGGGTTATTATATGATATGATGGAAAATGAAAGGCATGAGATAAACTTGATGTTAAAATATGTTATGATCATTTTTTAAGATTTTATCTCGTTTTGGGGAATGTTTTGAAATTATATAGTTTTGGAAAAAGACGACACGCAGACCTTGTGACAACCTGTCGCGTCAGAAAAAGCTGCGGGAATCGAACCCACAACCAAAGTGCGACTGGTATTTATCGCCTACCACTGGACTACGTGAAGTCCCTGGTTAGTTTGACTGATTCATTTTAGTTAGACGATTTTAGGAATTAAGACTATGTTTATTTTGGGTTATCTATGGAAATTTATTAACCTATCATAGAGGATATATATGTGATTAGGTTAATTACTTTTCAATATGAGACTTTAAGATCAACTGATTTGTTTGGAGATAAATGTTACGATTTAACTTGGAAGACTATGTGACTAAATCCTTCAACTATTTGGGTTTCAATCTTAGCTTGGTTTACTTTGAAGAATTTTATGGACAAATTGTTTATCGAATGGTCCTCGTTGAACTTTGGGTTTTGTTGGACAAATTTTGGAGATTAGGAATATTATTTTTCTTTTCATAAAGGGTTATCCTTTTCTGGATTATCAGATCTTGTAATAACATTTTTGGTTTTGGTTTTGGTTAGAGTATAAAGATATGGGAAGTATATAGTTCTCTTTTTGGATTAGGTGATTCTCTAGAAGTTGAGTATATTACTCTTAATGTGAACAAGCCTTCCTAAATACTCGTCTTTTGGAGAAAATATGAGTTTGTGTAAGGAATCTAATAAAAGTTTAAAGTCAACATGATAAGTGATTATGTTTCCTTATGAATAAATTCCTCAATAAAAACTAACTTAAACCAAAAACTTTTTTCTATTAACTTTTCGTACTAGGGAATCGAATACCGTTTAACCCATCACAAGTTTGTGATTTTCTTATGGTTAACTTTCTCCTAAACATGTTTTCTATCACTCTCCATCAGAACATGACCCTTTGTTTTTTTCCTCCATGTCCATATTCTCATACATGGAATCCTAGTATGAGTTAACTCGAGTGACCTTTGTACTTATCATTATTTATTTTAAAGTTATTTTTTTACCGACTCTTGTTCCGATGTGGGACTTTCAAGGATGTTTCCAAGCACAATTTTAAAATTGCGAGGACGCAATTCCCAAAAGGGGGAAGGATGTAACACCCCAGGTAAATAGAGATTATGAATCTTTATATTTATCCATATTTTTGAATAAAATATTAATATTACTTTAAAAGGTATTCTATGCTCGATGGCATACCCAATACGCAACAACGAGTTTCTTGGAAATCTTACGTTTCACTCTAATAATAAAATAATATTATGTAACGCCTAGCCGTTATAATGGCGGGGATGAACAGAACTAACTAAAAAATGATTATATATGTTTGTCAAATATTTTTACTCTTTACAATAAATGTTAGAGTACTAAAAATGCAAATGAATCCAGTTTTTAAGCGTAAACTTTCTAATATTCTTTAAAAGGTCGATTAACCGCCTTTTGATGGCGAACCCCTTTTAAATCATATTTTTTAAAATTTTATAAGCTCTATTTTTCAAAATAAACATATTATTTATAATTGGGACATTAAAATTTACCTTGGGTTAATTTTTGGTATTTTTCTGACAATGTTCATTCTTCAATGAATAGTGTAAAATACTGCATTTTACGTCAAAACTGCTTTTTCATATAATATAATTATATGGTTATATTAACTTTTTAATTTAATTTTAAAGTGTAATCAAAATATATTTTTACCATTTAATTAAATTATGGTCATTGGGATTAATTTCACTTTGAAATTAGGTATAAACAAGTGCCAAACTTTTCATAAATATTGTTTCTAAAAAACCCTCTATTTGTTTTGACAACGGAATGTTTTTTTAAATTATTTATTGCAATTTATGTGTTTGGAATTTGGTAAAATGTATTACATATTTGGAATCATAAGGTCCAAATTATGTAATTATTACTCTTTTGTTTTTGGACATTATGAATAGTAACGATGGTAATTATCGTTAATTATCTTGATTAATGAGTAATCGGGTAGTTAAAGATAATAAGATAATATCATAATAATAAAAAATGACAACAAAATGTTTCCTAAGGCTACTGGTTGTCTCATGGCCGACCATAGGATGCCTTGTGCCAAAATTGGGGGCCCCATGGAATCACTTTTGTGAGAAAGTGACTTTTTATCTTTTTATTTTTAAAGAATGTTAAATGTAACAAAGAATGTATCACCTAAGTAAAATATTTTTAATTTTGTCTACATAAATTATCTTTTGGACTATAAATATTCATTAGAAAGATAAAAATATTTCCTACGTCATAGTAATTTTTTATAATTTTTAGACATTAAATAAATTAAATTATTTATGCATCATGATGATGCAGCGATGACCTCATTATTTAACGATTTAAATAAAATTGAAAGATAAAGTAAAATATAAGACCTACACATGTCCAAAACCTATTGTATGAGTGGATTTCGAACCCTTATCACCTTATACCCTAAACACATCAATGTGGGACCATTAAAATCCGAAACTCATTTGAAAATAAAGTTACATTTTATACCTTTCCAAGAGTGCCCCTTCTCTCCTCTTATAAAAGGCCCCCACCTCTACCTCTTTACACACACATCCAAAGCCTTTGGATGGGCCAAACTCTGACCATTTCATCTCTCCACATCCCTCTCTAACTCCTTCAAGCATCACTCTGGGAAGAATCATTTCCAAGGATGCCTTTGAGCTCAAATCAAAGGAAGTTACCCGATTTAAAGGTAATGTCTTCACTTGTGTCCTTTTGTTTTATTTTGATTCTCCAACCCCCTAAACTCTGTTTATTCATTTATTTTGAAACAAATAAATATTTTTCAATATACTAGGATGTTTTTATAAGAAGTATTAGAGATAAAATTACACACACCTACATCTAATGGTTAAAGAACATACTCTTTCCGTGGATGCCGAATTTCTGCCTCCCGAAACGATGATTGTTCAACATTATTCTAACACCTTCAAAAGTGGCCATTAAGATGAAACTATATTTATATATGATATATTATATTTTTATTTTTACTTAAGCTTCTGTATTTTCCATTTATGGCATACCTTTATGGTTTCAATTATGGGTAAATGCAATATCATCATTTAAGGAAGTGCGGACTACCGCCCCCTCAAAGTGATTTGATTCGTTAATACCATATGTGGTACGTATAAATGATATATTTAATGATATTATACATGATACCATACTGTAATTAAAATACTATTATGTATCTTTATGTTTTAATTCCATTAAATATGAAATAGAAATGGAAGTAGCGTTCATGCGTACGTACGGCTTACCGTCTCCATGAACGGTGCATTTCATTTCTTAACTCTAAATGTTAAATAATATTATAAATGCATCAATACACTGGATATAAATGATATATATGATATATACATCATGAGTAAAATTTGGGATATAATGAACCTTTGACCACACAAACAACATGTAATTGTAAGAAGTCCACTTTCGACTTAAGAACCAAATATCAACAAAACAAACATTATTAACTTAATGATTACATAATGTTTATGACATGGTAATAAGTGATATAAAAGTAAAAATGAACATGAAAATGGTTCTTAAGGAAATATAAATTAACTCAAGTTTATTATTCCATATATTAAATAACGATCGAGTCAAGTCGGACCCGAGGTAAGGGATCTTACTCCTCTCTTTATTTTTAAGTACACTCTTTTATGTCATTCCTTATAAAGCTAATATTTATTGTGATTGGGATGTTCTTTTATATTACTCTTAATGTAATTTTTATGTACATATTATGAGAGACCCTATTCTCTCTCAAAAATCCATTTGGGAAGATTTGAGTGGTGTCGTTAGGCTGCCGAGTTTTCGTAAGAGATCTAACCTCTCTCGTTATTTTTAAGTACACTCCTTTATGTCACTTCTTTTAATCTCCTCTTTGTTATGTTGGGGGATGTTATTTTATATTCCCCTTTCTATTAACTTTATGTTTATTTGATGAGAGACCCTATTTCCTCTCATCAATCCATTTTTGATGTTTTAAGTAGCGTCGTTAGGCTGCCGAGTTTTCGTAAGAGATTATTCATCTCACTTTTATTCCCGTGAGATTTATACTACATTTGCCACAATTTCCATTTAGTGGTTTCTGTACTATCCCTTATTACACTCCTTTTGTAATATAATTCCATTTATGGGTATTTTCATATTTATTGAATGACACTTCTTCAATGGGGTGTACTTTTCGAAAGTTACCCTAGTCGGTAAGGGAACCTTTCACCCTCCTCTTTTTAAAAGACTTCGTTTGTTATGTCTTTTAATTCACATACTATTACATTGGGATATGTTATTCTATATCCTGATTTGATGTAAATTTTATGTCCAAGTGATGAGATTCCCTTTTTTATCTCTCATCAACTCATTTTCAGAATTTTTTAAGTGACGCCGTTAGGCTGTCGAATTTTACCAAGGGAACTTTTTAACCCAATCTTGATTTCTTTGGGTTCAACATGTAGTTATTGAATATTTCATCCTTTGAATATGTGTGAATGAAATTTTATTGTTTTAAACTTTATATCTAATTATATTGGGTGTATTTATATTTGTCACACATAATTTTGATATTGAGTTATCCTTAATTTAAGGATACCTTCTTTATAAGGGATTTCATCACATTTTACATCTCTATTGAGACTTCATTGTTGTAATGCACCAATTCACTCTTATATGGTGTATATACTATCCTTTGGAATATTATATCATTAATACATTTATTCTCATGATATTATAAAGTTCTGATTAAATGTTATTCCTCAATTATTGTATTCAAGTGTCTCTAATTTTGGTAAAAACCGTTTAACCAAAATATCTCTTTAAATGTTTTAATGATTTGTTCTTATTAATACCCATGTTTTCAAAATGGTTTTAAGGTTTTATTTATATGGATATTAATGGTTTAAAATGTTACAATCATCAATGTGGTATGGGACACTTTGATTCAAAAATCTCTTTATTAAATGTTTTAAATGGTTTTGAAAATGGGTTTTTAATGGATTCATTATTTCAATATCCTAAAATGTTATATTGTGATTGAAATGTGGAAATGTTATATTTCCTTTATGTATGTTTTATGTGATACATTTATGTTATGGTTCTTGGGCATTGTTATGAAAACGGGTGGTTCTGTTATAAACTAAGGGCGGGTGAGCCCGATGTATCTCTCCAATGCATTGGGTAACGTGAAGGGGTTAAACGTTAAGGTTTATCCGAAGAGATTTAGGGAATAAACTGTGGTGGGTATTCCAAACGTAACCAAGAGGGTTACTCCCTACATAAGAAAGTTATGAATGACTAAAGTTACCTTTATGTATTTATGATTTCTATGATTTATTCATGATTTTATGAGGTATGTTAGAGTGCCTATGTTTTATGGGTAAAGTATGATTTCATTCTTATGTATATATGAACTCATGTTTCCTTTCCATATTTTTATAACCCTTACTGAGCTTTTTATGCTCATCCCAAGTTTTTGAAATGTTTTTCACATGTCAAGGGAAAGGTACATGATGTGATGATAGTGTCAAGGTTGTGTCAAGAAAGAATCAATGTTTTATTTTAAATATGTTTCCATTGATGGGAAGAACGAATACTATCATTTATGTAACAACTTTGTTTAAATGTGGAATGTAATGCAAGTTTCATGATCTAATTCTCTAAAACACTAAACCTGAATAGATACTCAATGCGTAATCTTGTAATAACTCAAGATTAAGTAAGGTTTAAGGTTGGGGCCTTATACCAAAAGCACGACCTTGCTCCCTTGGACTTTGCTGAGGTTGACGGTGATTCCCCTCCACTACTCTCAGATTTGGACAGTGATTAGAAAAGTTCCCGAGCTGTCCACACTTGAAGCATTCTACTTCAGGTAGGGCCGGAACCATCTTTCCTTCATCGTTAGTGTTGGGAAGTTGAGGCTTCACCTCACCATGACAATTACGAGCAATACGGCCTTCTCTTCCACACTTATAGCACTTACCACTTCCGATATAGCAGTGACCCAGATGCTTCTTCCCACATTTATTGCATGTGGTAAGTTGCATTTTCATTCCACCTCCTCCCTGATCAAAAGTCTTCCCTAGACTGGGCTCCAACGATCTCTTCTTGTAATTTTATTTATGATACCACAGTGTCTCACCAAACTGTAGCTCGGATTTCATTGCACTCCACACGACTCATCATAGCTATCGTAGTCCCAGTTGGCTAGATTCTTCCACAGATGAGCTCTCAGTCCACCAAAAAACTTTTCAACCTTCCCACTTGGATCCATGACAAAGATAGAGGTATATCGTGAAAGTCGGGTGAAGTTCATCTCATATCTTCCAAAATATTCGTTCTCCTTCTGCATCATCTCGAGAAAATCATTCTCCATTATCGTTCTCAAGGAACAAGGGAAATAATTATTAAATAATATTACATGGAAGTCTTTCCACTCAATAGCTTCCATCTCTCATCGTGGATTCGTGTTTTTGATCAGTCACCACCACTGATCAGCTTCTCCCTCTAGGCGGTAAACAGCAAGGGTGACTTTTTCTTGTTCTGAACAATGACGTATAGAAAAGATATTTTCAATGGATCTTATCCATTGTTCCGAAACCAATCGGTTAGTAGATCAACTGAATGTTGGTGGTCGTTGACGAATGAAAGACTCAACAGAATGTTGTTCCCTTCATGGTGAGATCAGCCTCTCAGCTTGATTCAAGTTATTACTCATAACTTGAGTCATTTGGTTCATCATTCAAATGAATGTTTCTATTCCGGAATCCATCGGAGGGCTGTCAACACATGGTGCATTGTGGTCACCATTTGCATAGTTCCTCCTATTGCCCGCCATTTTCTAAAAGAATAAAACCTTAGTGAGAAACTTTTTTCATTTATGAATCTTTTAACTAAGAATTCATTCCTATACAATTACATTTGCCTATAATTCCTTCATAATGATTCCTAAAAAGCTTGTGATTAACCAAACATATCCCACATGAGTGTCATAACCAAGAGTGCATCAAGGCCCATTATCGTGAACTAGTTTCCGTTCGAGTTTAGCTCAAAGTGGTGTTTTTGAGATCTACCCCTACGTACATCTATGCCAAAGCCGCCTCTACCTGCTCGTATCCAGACAGGGATGTATTTTTTTGATAAACCACTTACTCAATACTTACCAAAATACCAGGAATTTCTCCTATATTTAAACTTCTCTATAGGGTCCTTCCTAAATTTATTATATCTTAATTTCCTAAAATAACTAAACCATCCTTTGATACTAACTATTGCATCCCTCCTTTTCATAATATAACTTTCATTTCATTGCACAAAACTGAGGATCTTTAAGGTTTAGTGTCATGGAAACAAGGAACATAATACATGAAAACAACATAAAACGTTCTTCTTAAACACTTGAAAGGATTATCCTTAAGTTCATCCTAGTTTCATTATTTCATCTCATAACCTAGGGATATACATCAAGAGAAAGTGTGAGCAGAAGTCCTAGTAATGGAAACAAGAGAATCATTTTACATGTGAACATGAGATACTTCAATAAGGTCATGAAAAGAACTTCAAGGCATGATAAAGAAATCATGAGGCATATCATAATAAAAATAACATTTTTCATAACATGAAGACGTGGATACAAAATTTTACAAAGACAATCATTTCCATTTACCTAATGTCCATCCCCAATGTGTCAATAAAAATTACCAAGGTTATTCACCAAGGCATCAGTCAAAATGGTCATCTCTAGAGATTAAGTCTTTACCCAATGCATTGGAGTGCTATCAGGGCGCACCATTAAATTTGACTTTATTATCATGTGAGACACATATATCATCATAAATAATTTCATAAACAACCCATATATAATAAAGGAAATGGGTTTCATTTAATAATCATAATGTTTTAAAAACTACTTTAAAGACATGATCTTTGTGTCACTTTAAAAACAACAGAAAAGGAAGGTGGGTCTCATGTATGTAAATACCAGAATTTAAAATAGAACAATTTGGTATATATGTGAATAACCATATAGAATAATGAGATTTGAGTATTCACTTAATAAAATAAAATAACTTTTGAAAAAGAGAGAGACATTTTGAGAGGGAAATTCTACAGCATAACGACTTTGTTTCGGGGTTTTAGAAAACATTGAAAAGAGAGGGGACATGGGTCAAACATTCATAAATGACCTATAAGACAGTAGAGGGACAGAATATGTAGGATATATGAACTTTTTAATTAAATTTTAATGATATAACATATTAAATTAAGAACATGAAAGGAAGACAAATATAAGATTTCACGTATGAAAATTCGGCACCTTGACGGTGTCACTTAAACATCAAAAAAATGAATTGACGAGATCAAATAGGGTCTCTCATCATATGAACATAAAATATCATTATGATAGATATGGATATCATACCCCAACATTATAATAAGGAACATTAATGACTTGATATGAAAGTAGAACTTTGAAAAATGAGAAAGGTGAATGAATCCCTTAAAAATTCGATAGCCTAACGACGCTACTTAAAACATAAAAAAACTGAATTGAAGAGATAAAATATCTTCTTTCATCATATGAACATAATAGTTCATTATTATAGATTTATAGATCATACCCAAAAAATTTTAAAAGAAACTTGAAATACTTGGCATCAAAATAGAACTTGAGAAGGTTGAAAGAATCCCTTAAAAAATCGGCAGCCTAACGACGCCACATTAACATTATTAAAATGAAATGATTAGAGAAAGAGGGGGTATCTCATAATATGATAATGAAAATACAGTAGGATGAATATAAAAGAACGTCCTCTAATCATAAGATCATGGAGCATAAAATAAATTACATAAATAAGATTACTTGAAAAGAAAGAGGGTGGTAGGATCCCCTAACTTAAAACATAACTCTTAAAACTCAAAGGTTTGGACCTTGAGGGCTTGGGGTCACCTTAGGATTAGTCCTTGGGAGGTAATTAGACCTCATCTTCGTTGGGGGAGAGTTGGGAGTGAAAACTAAAGGAGGAAAGGGTGGGTATTTATAGGGAAGGTGAGGTGATACTTTAATAATTTCAAGGGACACCTCACAAGTGGTTTTCTCAAAACCATTGGGCCTCCCATGGTATTTTTCATGTAGTTAGGCCACATGGGGCCTCCAATAAATTAATTCATCACCTTTGGTCGTCCAACCCTTAAAATATCTCATGACATCATCATGACACAGTTATGATGCCATTAAACACACGAAAACCCTAAAACTGCATTTTTACTATTCACTAAAAATTCATCTTTCTCAGTAAAATCCAAAAATTCACCTTAACCAAATATCAATAAACTAATTAAAAATGTGAACTCCATTTTAAAAAAATAATTTTCAATATATTTTTAATTTAATTTTTAAATAATAACACTATTCACCGAGATTTCAATTTTTTCATAAACACCCCCAAAAATTACCATAACATAATATCGATGCTCTGATTTCAAAAATAAATTCCATTTTATAAAAATAATTTTATAATTATTTTTAATTTAATTTTTAATTAAAAAACACTATTCGCCCTAAAAAAACTAATACTTGAATAATAATTTATGAAACTGTTATTTACCCATTTTATTGAATCACATTACTTAATCAAGGTGTCTAAATTATATTAAAACATTCTTTAAGTGAGATTAATATTCCATTTGGTCAAATTAATTTTCCTAAGCGTAAAATCCCTATTCATAAATTATTATTCATAAAAAATTAAGTTGATCTTATTAGACTCCAAATTCCTTACTAAACACTTTTGCAGATGGCCATTTTTTTAAAATCATTACACATCATTAATTATTTAAGGTTTACATAAATATTTTAAAATATCATTATTTTTCAAAATTCATCAATAAAATACATCCTAAAATTATCCTAACATTTGAAATTTCCCTAACATCACTAAAGGAAGAAATCTCAATTTATTCATCCCAAAGGATTACACAAGGAAGCTACAGTCTCATCACATATCCCCTTATAACACTAGCATATGACCTGAGTGTAAGGTGTGTATAGTGAGAGAATATGAAGGAGGCTCAGATAACATTGCCCTAGTAGTAAGCTCTACTAACTTGAACTTCTCCCTCAGGCATTTCTAATCAAGTTTGACATGCTGGAGTTCAGATTGGGCTTGGTCTAAAGCAAAGCCCAAAGATGCCACCTCCTTCCCAAGCTCTAATAAGTGGGATTCATATGGTTTGAGTGTACTGGATGAAGCCATCGACTCCTCTTTATGGATTATCCATTAACATCTCTATTAAATCGTTAAGAGTAAGTTAATAAACTATTCAAAAATTTTGGTTCGTTACATTCACTCAACATGGATATTATTATCTCTTGAAAAATTCTATTTCTTCTTTCAACTACACCATTTTGTTGCGGAGTTCTAGGTGCTGAGAAGTTGTGAGTAATACCTTTTCTACTACAAAAAGTTTTAAAATCAGAATTTTGAAATTCTCCTCCATGATCACTATGAATAGTTTTCAATGGAAGGTTTTTCTCATTTTTAACTTGGGATCTAAAACTTTTGAAATAAGAAAAAGTTTTAGACTTCTTTGCTAGAAAATAGAGCTATATAAATCTAGTGTAGTCATCAAATAGAACAAACACATAGTATTTTCCTCCTATGCTTCCAGTTTGTGTTGGGCCAAAAAGATCCATGTGCACTAACTGTAATGCATCAGTTGTTGAGATTTTACCGATTGATTTAAAAATAGATTTATGTTTCTTGCCATATTGACAAGGATCACAAACTTTAGAAGAATCAAATATAAGCTTTGTTAGATCCTTAACTAGTTTATTCTTAGATAGTTTACATAAGTTAATAAGGCTACAGTGACCTAGTCTTCTATGCCATAACCAATAACGATCTTCTATTGCACTATGTCAACGTAAGTCTTGGCTCCTAAGGTCTTCTATGTTCAAATTTTAAACATTCTCTTGCCTATAGGCAGAAAGAGTAAATTGTTCATTGGAATTATGAACTAAACAATTATCATTTCTAAAATTCACAAGGTATCCTTCATCACATAATTGACTTATGCTCATGAGATTGTGCTTGAGACCCTTAACAAACAAAAAATTGGAAATAAAAGTTTTACCAAGAAGAACAATATTACCTATACCAACAGTTTCTCCCTGAGCATTAACTCTGAAAGTTACTTTTCCTCCATTGGTCATGATAATATTTTTGAAATTGCTTTTGTCACCAGTCATATACCGAGAACATCAAAAATCCATGTACCAAGTATTGTTATTGGTAAATCCATTACAATCCTGAAAATAAGAAAAGAGTTAGCCTTTCAGAATCCAAAATTGTTTCGATATGAGACTTACAGAAAGTAAAATTTTAGGTACCCACATCTTCTTAGAAATGCATTCTTTATGAAAACCTAGAGATTGGGTTTTGTTTAGAGAGAAAATTTTTTCCCAGTTTCCACCACATTGACACTTGGTGTAAAATGGGGCACTTTGTGGAACAAAGTAGTTATTACTAAAAGTTGGTTTTGCATGGGTATAACCAAATCCGAATTTGTTTCTTAAAGGTCGTATTTGTGAATACATTTTATCAAATTTTTCATTACCATGGGTAATGTTTGACATACACTTATTTAAGGAAAAAATTTCGGACTTGAGTTTTATAAATACGTTTTTATCTTCAAAATCATTAGATTTGGATCTCGAGCTAGGCTCGAAAACACATTCATTAGAAATTACTTTTTCTAGCTCTTTAGAAAGTTTGTTCTTCTCAGAATTTACTTCATCAAGATTTTTTGAAATACTTATATCATCAACATTTTTCCTATCATGATCTTTAGAAAGATCTAATATTTCTTTTGTAAGATTGATATTACTAGAGTTTGCCTTATCATGTTTTTTATTGAGTTTAGAATACTCAATCTCAAGAAGTTCACCAAACCTAGAAACTTCATCATTGGTAGGTGTAGTATTTTCTTCATCAGAAAAAGATTCTTCTTCTGAAGTGTTATTATATTTATTGTCATTGGAATTTAAGGAAACATTGGTCAATGATTTATCATTGTCTACCTTAGCCATAAATAAATGATTTTTAATAGGTAATATGTCTATAAGACCAAGATTCTTCTGTCCTAAAGATTCTTAATTAGAAGATTCATCTGAAGAGTCACCACCACTGGCACTCGAGGTGTCATTGGCTTTCAGAACATTCTTAGCTTTGTCTTTGTAATACTTCTTTCTGTTCCTTTCAGAATGTCTCCCATTTCTTTCTTTCTTTTTGAGAAAAGGACAATCTGGTCTAATATGTCCATCTCTCTTTCATTCATAACATGTGACCTCTGAATCTTTCTTATCTTTACTTTCCTTCTTCTTATGCTTGGATTGGAAATTTCTCTGGCCAGCTATCTTGTTCATCCTTCGAGCAAGATTTGCTAACTCATTCTCTGAGACATCACTATCACTATATTCTGATTGGATAACCACCTTCTTAGACTTGGATGTAGTTACTCTCTTAGGAGTCTTAGCTTTTATATGATTTGATTTTGTAGTAAAAGCAACATTACCATTCCCATTCTTTTTCTTGATGTTTTTATCATCTCACATCATTCTTGTTTCATGTTGAAGAAGAGTTCCATATAGTTCACCTAACGAAATTTGAGTGACCTTGCTATTCTTATCAATAGCTCTTCTATTTTATTCCCACTCATCGGGCATAATATCATTAATCTTATCCACAACAGCTTCATCATCTGGACTATATTCTCCCATAAACTGTAGACAGTTCACTATTGTCATAAACCTCTGTTGAACTTTACAAATGGGTTCTCCATACGGTATGATGAAACCATGATACTCATCTCTTAGCATATCTCTTCTTTTCTCTATCACTTTGGATGTACCAAAATGTGTAACTTCATGTTTGTTCCATATAAAGTTAGATGTTTCACATGATGAAATTTGGCTATATATATTCCTAGTCATTAAATAAAGTAGATTATTGCGTACCTTATAGTTTAATTGATAATCATGCTTCTCTTGGTTTGTGAAAGCACTCACTTCCTTATCAGGAATTTTATAAATTCTATTAAGCATAACAAAGTTGTCTACCCCAATGTTGATAACGAAAGTCTTCATTCGTTCTCTCCAGTATTCATAGTCATTACCATCAGAAATTGGTGGTCTTGTAGGATTTAGGTTGTCAATGGAACCAACAGTCAAACCTGCCTTCTTAAAGAAATTCTTTCCAGAAAAACTTGTTAATAACAAAAGTTCAGAATGAAGGAAAAATATTCCAAAGAAAGGAAAATATTGTACCAAAAAAACTGAGCAAGGAAAACTTATATGTGAGTATAAGTATTTCAGATTCCTCCTTTGATACAAATTTTAGGATCAAAATAATGATGTAGATTCTCAATATACAAGAGGGGGTGAATTGTACACTTTAAAAATTTCCTTTGACAAGGAATGATCTAAGTTTAACAAATTTAAACTAAGAAAATTCACAACAACTCTAACACCAATGAAATAATGGGACAAAGTATGAAGTTACAAACTTCTAGTTCTATGCACTTGCTTAAATCTGGAAAGTGATTCCAAAAATTGGTTCCGGAAATATGGATCCGGAAATTGAAACATAACCAAAGTTTACAATATGAGATTCTACCTTAAAGCATATAGAATCTAAATTAATTAGAGTACAAGTGTAAGTAAATATAAGAATGTTATACATTCATTACCATACAAAATTGTAGCAAAAAAACAAGTAGTACAACTACATGTAACAATATATAAATCTTTTAAACCAAAGAGAAGTGTATCCAACAACCTTTGATACAGGTCCCTTGATTTATACTTTCAAGAAAGTTAGTCTTACCCACACCAGGGTAAGCCCACGATACGAAGATCGATGTCTGTGTTTTGCTATCCCCACAAGCCCTCATCTTCAGGGTAGTTGTAACCTCTGTCTTCCTCAGCAAGGAAACCCTCGAACTTCATGGTAGTCAACACCTCTGTCTTCCGATCCCCGGAAGACCTCAAATGTAATCACTAACATTCAGAGTCGTACAATGCAATCTGAATGCACGGTTTAGTACGCACAAAGCATGAAAATATTCTCTCTCTAGAAATCACCTTAATATCATGGGGTCTCTAGAGTGATCAACTCATTTCATATTTTTGATCTCTTTTAAATGGGCTCCTGTTTATAGGCTCGGTTGGAATGGTTGGCTCCCTCCTCCAACCGTAATATTTTCCGTAAAATCTAGAGGGACCTGTACACGTGTCACTGAACCAACAGTTTGTTAGAAACATAATGGACGACATCGTTTTATTACAAAACATGTGTAACAGAAAGAACGACATTGTTTTATAATGAAACAAGCTTAAGTATAAGTAAAAATAGAATTCGGAGTGTAGGTAATTAAAAGTTTGGAGTCTAACTAAAATGGAATTCTTAGTCTATGATAAAAAGGATATTTGGATTCTGTTTTAAAAGAATTTGGAACCTTAATTCTGTAGAGATTTGGAGTCCGAATTTCTACGGAAATTCGGAGTCTGGTTTCATCATAGTTCAGAATCTGAACATACAATGTTCATATTCGAACTAATAAATTTTCAGAGTCGAACTAATAATATTTTGGAGTCAAACTAATAAATGTTCAAGGTCGAACTAGTAAAAGTTTGGAGTCGAACTAATAAAATTTGGGAGTCCGGAATTCGGAGTTTGAACTTTTTTAGAGTTCGTATCCAGAATTTGAAGTGGAACTTTATTATAGTTCACATCCAGAATTCTGATCCTAAAACAGAATGCTTCATACCTTTGTATTATATGATTCCAAGGTTTTGGGTATACAATCCGAATTTTATACTTATGAACAATATTGCTATGTATAAGAAAATATAGGCTAGGATAAATTTCCTTAAGGAAAGAAATTTTCAATAGGGAAGTAAAATATGGATTTTCTTAAGTATAAGGTGTTTGTGATTTTCAAAACAAGAAAGAATGGAAATGTCATAAGGAAAACCTTATTGACTCAACACATTGGATTATACTAGTGACCTCACATGTTTTGTTTATAAACAATGAACTTTGGATATAGATTTTTTTCCATTCTGGTGAGAGTATATAAAACACTATGTTTTGAAGCTAACAGTCCACTCACGAACCTTGTGTATATGTAAAATTACTATGATTTCCTTCCTTTGACTTGGTTAATTATTTATTATAAGGTTATAATTGTCATATTCAAGAAAATGTTAAAATATTGATTATTTTAAACTATTAATGAATATAGTATGTCAATACATTCTTATATAAATGATAATTTGATGACTCATTAAGCATTGTTGTATTATTAAATCATATAAAATCAATAAAAAAAAGAAACATACACCCTAAAAACATTACTACCCCAATTCAAATGTATAAACACCATATCCCTATATGATCTTAGGGTATCTAGAATGACACATTCAATTGTACATTAATAAAATTATTTCTAGGATAACCCAATATGATTCATTACCAACATAGAGATATAAAACAAGTTCTACATTGGTCTTAAAAATGCATTTCTAACATTTCCAACCATATAAGGGATGTATCAAGATGCTCAATGAAAGCATTCATAGACTCTATCCAAAACCCAATATCACAAGGTAATGATTATTCCATAAAATAAGCTAGAATATAGATATAGAACTCCAATTTTAGATATGAAATTAAACATTATCATCTTAGAGATATTTTTACCACAATCTATATAAGTATTATATAATTTGATCATGAGGGGGTATTTGTGTGTTTGGAGTTTCAAAATTAACAAATTATAGGGGGATACTTTTCCCAAACAACATATATCATGATCAGATTTTACTAAAGAGGAATTTAATTTCATTTAAAAACTCAAATGAAATGTAGTATAATATATGTTAATATTAAAATTAAAGGTATGAATTATTTATGAATTCATAGAAAAATGATAAACACATATATTTTCATTAATACACTAGAATCAACTACGACTCACACAACCAATGAAATATGTCTATCCATGACCAGAAATTATTCCTTAAAGGTATAAATAGATATTTTATGGGTTCAAAAATTACATTTAATTGTATATAAAACATGTTTTCATTTAAATAGAGTAAAAACAAAATATTATATAGAATTATAATATTTTTTTAATTTTGAAACGTAGATTAATTTAACCAAATATCATATTTTATATCCTCTCTAATACAAAAGTTCATGAATGTTAGTCAACTTATTCATGATGATAATGATAAATATATCCATGAAAATATTCCACCGTGAGTCATGAGTTAAAACTATTAAATAATAAATTAGTATCATAATGTTATGAATTCTATAAAAATAACCCAAACATGAATTTGATTGTCTTGAATAATAAATTGATCTTCACTTTCATGCTCTTAATTCATATGTTGGTTTGATACTACAATAAATATGATCTATAAGAAGTCAATAAAATATTTTAAACCTTATCAATTGTATCCCTAATAACAAGACAAAATAAATAATCTAGGAATATATATGAATTTTTGGATCATATGATCTACATTACCACTACCATAACCAACATAGGTTCTATATATCTTAACTAATCCACCTATAAAGCAATAAGATAATGATAATCAGTGATGGTCTATTAGTTAATTTGAGTGGATCTTGAAAAATATTTATTGATTACCATAATACATTGTAGAGTATATTTAAATAAAATACACAAAAAATTAAATACATGATAAATTGGACATCATAAATATGTGCTCTTAAAAAGGTGGTAATAACTATCTATAGTTAAATTTTTGTACTAATTTCATCCCTACATACAAAATTTAATCATGGTCTACCATTGGTATATTATATAGAGGAATACCCAAAAAGTATAAAACCATATATAATGACAATATCCTTGTCCCCAATGATACTCAAACCCAAATCCCATCTTTTTATTTTTTTTATGCTCAACCATATATTTTAGGACATGTTTACCTTACAAAATATAGAATCCTATGGTCATATTGAATATAAGAATTTTTTATAATGTTGTGAGTATAACTCAATAGTCTATAACTAATAGTTTCCGTTAGATATTACTATTTTGAAATATATTAATCATTTTCCTATGATAGAAGAGGGTGAAACAAAAAATTTGTAGTTACAAAAAAAATGATATATTAATTGCTGTCTCAATGTCACCTAGGTGTGACCAAAACAACATAAATTAATAATAATTCAACCTTGAAAATATCATAAAATTTTAAATTCATCGTTATATTTAAATTACTGAACAATATTATTATTTTATAGTCAATAAAATAAATAAAAATATGTGTGAATTATATAAATAATAACAAATCCATAGTTAATGTTATACACTCCTTGTAGTAACTCGATCAAAAATATATGTGTTGTACTTATAGTTAAAATTTCCAAAGATAATTTAATAACATATCTTTTGTAACATAACCATATATTATTCAGTAACTTGTGTCAATGTAATGATATGACGATGAGAATAAAATTTCAAAGTTAATATATATACTTGATCCTTTGAAAATTATTATAAGATAATGAGTGGGAAATATTTCCCCATATATGGTAACGTTGATTTTGGAACACATTCCCTTTTCCTATGGTGTATCTTGAGGGTAACACAAAATTTTCCTATAAGGATTAGTACACTTTAAATTATTATGTCTCATTCCATGTATTTATTTATAATATGGTATTTATTTATAAGATCCATGAGTAATTGAAGTCTATTTAGCATAAAATTCCATTTCAATCCTCAACATTTTCAAATGGACATTCATGTCAATTCCGAAGAAAAATCATTATAATAAAAAAATAATTTATAATGGGAATGGAATCCCATATAATATACTATGAACACAATTAGTGGCTAATATGTTCAAATATAATGTGAATAAACTCATTGGATGAGATAAATGAAATAGACTGTATAACATCCTTTGTTATGTAAAATTTATCTCATGTAGAAGAATAGTGAATATCTTATAACATGGAAATTTCAATAATAAATCAAGACGTTAAATTAATCAAGACATTATAACTTCGTAAAACAAATAAATACTATAATAATATAATCATTTATAAATATTGTTTAAATAATATACATCATAGTTTTAATGATTATTGGTTTCGTCTCCTCTTTTTGAAAAATCCTATTTATCAATACATAAGTATTACCAATATGGTTCCATAATATAGTTTCGGGGGAACCCACAACCCTATCTAGTTTATCTAGAAAAAATTTAAATGGAAACTATAAATATTTAAAAGATTCATAAAAAATTCCAACTATTTAAATAAAAACATAACCTATATCAGAAGGGTCTGAAGATTATCAACTATAGCCCATGATCCTAATATAAAACTCATTGATGACACAATTTGGTTATGAGGATTTTTGGGGATTTCATTTTATTTTCATAACTATTAGAAACAATCATATTAATATATAACAGCTCAATAGTTCATCATATTAAATGACATACAAAACTCAATTAGGACTAAAGTATTCTATATCAATAAAACACTTAAGTAATAAAAATTGGGAGATTATAGTTTCTATCACATAGTGAATTAAATAAGTTAAAATGTAATGTATTATGTATAGGTTACATAATTGGGTATAATAGGGAATCATTATTTTTTAATCCTTGCTTAATTATATATATATATATAATATGAGATATCATAAATTAATAAATAATCCATGATATTGGTCTCAATAGTCAAAACACAATATATATATATATGTGTGGTTATAAATAAAAAATGATTAAGTCGGTTCCCTAGAAACATATTCTATGTAAATTATTGTAAATTTCATTTATGAAATAAATATTTTATAAAATATTTTATCACGTCATTATTTTCCATCATCATTCCAAAGTATATGAAAATATATTAAGTTTACTTGTGTTACTCAAAGATCGAAATATCTTCCCACTATATTGATAACATAGAGGATCCAATATAGTATTAAAAAATATATATACTATATGTGGATATTATCATGTAGTTGGAGAAAAATTATTTATTATATCAGGGGAGGAGAATTATGGGACATGGATACACTATCTCATGTTATACGCACTATCTAATATATATTGGATCATATTTTGAGAACATGAAATTCTAATTATAAATACACATTTATAATTATTGACATACATTTATAAGTATAATAATAATTAATGATACATAAATATTAATATAATTATTAATAAAATTAAAAATTTGTGTACTTCGATGTATTGTTGAATAAAATGACAACATATGGGTTCAATGATGTAGAATATGTTGGGTTCTTCATATGTAATTTTATATTTTTAAACACCGAAGGAATTTTTTACCCCTTATATACATATATAAGTGTATATTTTGGCCATTTTATAGTAATTATACTACCATATCATGTACATAGAAGTGGTAGTGTTATTAGGAATCCAATTTCTATGATTTCAATGAATGCTACATCATGTATATTGGTTGATGAAACCAATTTTCCACTTAATTTATTTGAGATATTAATATTTTGATAATATATTAAATTGGAAACAATAATAGTGGGTTACAAGTTATTTTTTCATTATCGTATTTCCCAAAACTATTCCAAGAATGTGGCTACAATTTAACCATTACCTTTTGTTAGTTTAGGCTAATACCAAAAAGATATTGTCTAGGGGGATAACATACTATGGGTATTTAGAAACTACAATAATTTCTATATTAATACAAAATGTTGGTAAAATTATTCAGTTTTATGTGGAAAAAGAATTATTCATATATTTTTTCCACTAATATTATATCACCATTAATTATTTTGTTGAATATAAAGAAAAATTATTTTATCATTTCATGTAAGAGGATATGGATATAGTGTATTCCCTAATATAATTAAATATAATTATATTGAGGTTAATTGTGTTATTATATTATCATATTTTATGTTTTTTATGGTAGTGGAAGAAGAAGATAAAATAATATGTGCATTTGATAACAAAAACATTTAATTTTAAAAACACATTTAATTGTATACTTGAGAAAACTAATCCTAGGTTTAGGCCTAAAATTATACATCATGTGTAAAGACACAGAAATTATGTGGAAATTGTTTATTCATAAATACGTGAAAATTTTACGAGTCTGCGAAATTTGCGGGATGTGATCCTGAGGCCAGTGTGCCGGGAATCAATTTCTGATGTTTTGTTTGGGTATATTCAGTAAACGTACAAGCAGATTTTTATAAATTTTGAAAAGGTTACCAAAATTGAAATCTAAGGGCACAGTTGAACTCACATCGCTGATATTTTCTTAAGAAGACTATCACATTGACGGTAGTTGGTCGAGAATAAAAGATAATTTTTGGGATTTTATAGAATGAATTTAATTAAAATAAAGAGTGTGGCTTAAATTTTATTTGTGGGTTAAAACCTCTTCATGAATGTTGGAGGTGGTACCACCACACCTTAACCTTTTATGAGAGTTTATTGTGGTGGATCCAACCCAAACCTAACCTCCCACGAGTGGTTATGATGTGGGGACCACACAGGACTAATCCTCAAATTAATGGAGTTAGAGGAAAACCTCTCAACTCCCCTAATTAATGACAGAGAGTCTCTCCACACCCCCCTCTTTTATTTGAGCCAACACATAATTTATTATGCCAAATCCTTCACGATAATTAGGTGGATCCAATTAAATTAATTCACCATTTTGAGTTCTGTGCCAAAAAATTAAATAATAGAAAAACACAATCTATTATTATTTTGGATGGCATTGTTCATATTGTTGGTAGCTTTGAGAGGAGGATTGTTGGATTGAAGCTCCCAATGAAGAACGCCTTCACCTACCAAGAAAGATGAACTTCATCAACTTCTTCCTCAGAGCTTATACCGACATTTGATGTCTTCAACAAACTTTCCCTCCAAATCATCGTCAACGAGCCGACAGACGAGCTCGAAATTGAAAGTGTGCAGAGGATGCGATGAACGCCGATCAACTCTGTCTTCTTCCCCATGGCTCCATCGACGAACAACGGTCAAGGTAGGGGTTAGTTTGAGTAATAAAACGTTGCTTTTTCTCATCTTCTGTTGGAATGGAATCGTTGCAGAGGTTTTAAATAAAATTGAAGTTCATCTTTCTTACTCATTGATGACCCAAACGTTACCACCCTAAACGCGGAGTGTGCGGGGAAAACCAACATGGCCTAACCCCTCCATATGTTCTTGTTTATGATGATCTTCTCCATGGAGACGAAGCAATGAGGTGACGAAGGTCATGAAGAAAATGTTCGTGCTCCCACGGCATCCATGATCTGCATCATCCCCATGGTGTCCTGCACTGCCCCCAGCTGAACCGGCCCTTGTCGCGCCCCCGCCGGCAGTGCCGCTCGTGGTGCAGACCCACTGCCCTGCGCCGGCCCGTGCCCCGCCGTCCTGCCCGCGCCCTACCGGCTAATGGCCGGACAGGCTGGGCCCTGCCTGGCCACAACCTGACCTGGCCTGCCACCTATCGTGCACCCGACCGAACCGCGCTGACCCGTGCACCTCATTCCTCCTGAGCCACACCCTCACGGTGCTCGGGGCCGAACCGGCCACCATCCCTGGCAGAACCTCCCATGCAGCCTTCTGGGTGGGGCCCAGTGGGCCGGGCTGAAACTAAGACGCTAGCGCCTCCAATGGGTCGGGCCAGACCCAATTGGTCTGACTGGGTTGACCCAGACCTGGTCGGAGTGAACCTGGGTCCACTACCAACCCTTTACATTCCTTAGCCATATCGTTATCACCGAACGACCATTTGACGAACCGTTAGCGGCGCTGGTATTCAGGGAGCATGACAGTCCCTTTGAGTATACCACACTGGAGTTTGGGGTATAGTTGAGATATAGTCAGGTTGGATCGTGCAAATATCCAACCGGGCCCCTAAGACTAAATGGCTAATAACTCACAGACCGGTGTTTGATTGATCTTCCGTCTGTTGTGTTGAGACCTATATAAAGTGGAAGACATTTGAGATACTTCTACATGGGACTTGTTTATGGTTCGAGTATCAACCAATAGCTCATGGAGCAGATCCTCCCAAAGACAAGCGAGTATAGCGCAGAAACCTAGTAGCTGGATGATACCTGATGACTACTAACCGATTCGACTCGGAGTGACTCGACTATCCCAGTGGGGAGCACCTTGGTGTTCTGACAGAACCACATTGTGGGTGATATGGTGTCGTGGTAGACCCACGATAATCAACAAGATGAGTACGTCAGCAGGCTACGAGGGGGAGTGCCTTGGTGACGTGGAAGACCCACGGTGGGGCTTGCCTCGTTGATGCAATAGACCCACGGTACTTGACAGGAGGGGCACCTCACAAGCCCTAGGTTAGTGGGAAGCGTCTTGGTGTCATGGCAAGCCCACTATACACAATAGAGGAGGAGTTATCCAACAACCCAGGTTTTGATAGTGTTATTGGGAATGTTAGTTGATAATACCCCTAGAATAAAATCATGGTTGAGCTCAGTCAGTAAATTTTGTGATTACCTCGTAATTGAGATGGATTACTTGACAACTTATGTATATGTATAGGCATATACCTGTGTGAGGTTATCTATTCAATTCATACTTTTTGGTTTATCCTAGTTGGATTTTATGACACCATGAGTGTCTCGGGGTCCCTACTGAGTATTGTTATACTCACCCCTACATGAGCTATGCCTGTACCTCGTTGTGTTGGATTCAAATGATGGACAATGTTGACCGAGGCTGAGTTCACCAACACTGGATGATACATAGAGGTGGACCACAAAGCGTAACGGTGCATGGAGGAGACAAACGAACATGGAGGGATGTGGAGAAAATCTGTACCTACTCATCAGGTATGATTTCCTAGTGGACGATCTAAGAGCTGTTTTATCTTTTTCAAGTGCTTGTACATTTAGTTAGCTTGTACTTTTTGGTTGGGACTGTATTTTCAGCCCCTTTTTACTTTTCATCACTCCTTTTGTATATATTTTTATTTAGTGTTTTGTTTCCATATCATACTATGTTGTGTGTGTTTTCTAGTTATAAAAGAAATGCCTTCCCATTTTATGGATTTATGCTCGTGGTTCTAGTCGCTTGCCCTAGGAAAATGGAAGGAGGGATTGTGGTAGTTATGGAACGGGCCCCAGGGGACGGGTTGTGACAAATTGGTATCATAGGAGTAGGTTCTACCACATAATATAGAACTCTGATATTTTCTTTCAAGAAATAGTGTTTCGGGTATTGAGCGTGGTTTTTAATTCAGGGGGTCCAGTGTTGGTTCAGCGGCAGACGTATCCATACACCAAGACCCTGAATAATGATTCCCAACTCAGTGCATGAAAACAATGACTGGTTGTGTATTTTCAAAAGTTTTTTTTAAGTCAACTCAACCTAGTCAGCTCAACACATATAATATTTGACCATGTCACATCTGTTTCTTTTAGGATGCCTCCCCGTGGATGACTAGCTAGAGTCCCGAGTGTAGTACACACAAATATCCCAACGATGGATGAGGCCTCTTTCTAGAGACCATTTCTAGCAGAGGAACCTGTGGTACCACTACCCGTTGGGCCATCGATGCCACCAGCCCCAATAGTAGATGATGTGCACTGCTTGAGCGCGTTGCACAAGTTCTAGTGCCAGAGGCCGCCCAGGTTCAGGGAAGAGACAGACCCAAAGGCAGATGAGGCTTGGCTAGAGGTTGTTGTGAGAGTCTTCAGACTAGTAGGGACACCATCTGACATCATGGTTATTCTTGCTGCCGGCCTTTTATAGGTAGCAACTAGCTGATGGTAGAGCTTGATGCTCTAGGTCCATGACGAGATGATGCTTCTCTGGGAAGACATCGAGTGTTTGTTTCCAACGGTGTTTTTCCTAGCCACCCTACATGTAGTGCCGATACAAGAGCTACTTCACCTGCAGTAGGTCATCATGACGGTGGTACAGTACTCAGTGAGGTTCACCGACCTCTCACGCTACTCCATAGATATGGTACGAGGTCCATTCTTCAGGGCCCAGACATTCGAGCAGGGGCTCAAGCAAGAGATCATGGTTTCTATGATCTCCCTCAGCATCCCGACGTAGGCAGTGGTGTTAGAGCGAGCCCTATTAGTGGAGAGTTTCATTGCTCAGTAGTATCCACCTATGAGGCCCACCACTAGTCGACATGTAGCGAAGTCTTCTGTAGGTGGTAGTAGATAAATTTTTCAGAGGTCCAAGAGGTCCAGATCCACAGTTAAATGACTGTATGACTCAGAATAAGTTGTGCGGGGAACTCAGGGAATAAATATACATGATAAGAGCGGGCAGTGTTCCTTATTTGGTGGGCAGGGTCACATGGCTCGTAACTGTACGACCCGTCATTTGGACGATCAGTAGACGATTGAAGGACCTCCCAGGAAGAGAAAAAGATTAGATCGAGGCATTCCACAGGGTGCAGGTGGACGTGGTAGATGATCTGGTCAAGTAGCTGGTGGTGGGTGACGTTTCGAGGTGTTACAACCACCACCACGAGGAGGTCCACCCCGACCATAGGGAGCTAGTGGAAAGGTGAGATCTTAGCTCTAGGCAGCTAAGGCTTACGATCATGGTGCTCCAGTGATGATTAAAGGTACAATCTGTGTCTACTCTACCTTAGCTGCAGTACTTATAAACACAGGTTCCAATCACTATTTCATTTCCACTACCCTCATTCGGATCTCATAGATTCCAATGGAGTTGTTGGCTCGATCCTTACGGCTAGAGTCTTTTACGGGTGCAGAAAAGACGATTACACACTGGTTTCTGCATTGTGGGCTTACTCTAGGAGGTGAGAGCTTCGGTTGGGATCTCCTAGTATAGGCGTCGAGGGATAACGACATCATCTGGGTTATGGACTTGTAATCTATAGTCCATGCTCAGATCGATTGTATTAGGGGTAAAGTGCGGTGTGTCTGCACATATAGGACCATTTTTTCCTTCATCGGGGAGAAGGGAGCCTTTGCAGCACATGACAGACTTACTCGGAGAAGGGTGAAGCCGATCACTCATCAGTTGGCCTGCCTTACCCTCAGAGAAGTTGATGTGGAGAGTCCGAGCTATCCTGTAGTGGTGGACCAGTACGCGGATGTTTTATCTGATGATATTCTAGAACTAACTCCTCGTATAGAGGTGGAATTCTATATTGACCTGTACCCCAGGATGGAACCTATATCTACACCAGCATATCGGATAGCTCATGCGGATCGTTGCGAGCTGTAGGTACAACAAGAGGTCTTATAGGGGAAGGGATTCATTCGGCCTAGTGTTTCACCACGGGCAACCCCGATTCTGTTCGCCAAGAAGGTGGATGGGAGAATGGGGATTTGTGTCGACTACCATCACATGAATCAGATGACCATGAAGAAAAAGTACTGACTCCCAAGGATGGATGACCTCTTTGATCAGCTAAAGGGGGCACGATGGTTCTCAAAGATTGACCTCAGATCAAGCTATCACTAGCTAAGAGTTCGAGATGAAGATGTGCAGAAAAAGGATTTCAGATTTCATTACAACCCCCGAGAGTTCATGGTTATGCCTTTTAGCATAACAAATGCTCCATCATTGTTCATGGGACTCATGAAAAAGATCATCCAGCCATACCTCGATTGCTTTGTCTTAGTATTCAAGAAGTCTTTCTGATCTAATCGACTACTAAGGAGGAGCATGCCTTCCATTTTCATGTAGTTTTGGACACACTCCAAGACCACCATCATTATGGTAAGATCTCGAAGTTCCAGTTTTGTATTTGAGAAGTTAAATTTTTGGTAGATGTCATCTCATAGGATGGTATTGTAGTGGATACAGTAAAGATTGAGGTGGTACTAGCTTGGGATCCACCCAGGAGTGTGACGAAGGTACATAGTATTTTGGGTTTGGCTTGTTACTACCGGTGGTTCGTTCCAGACTTATCTATAGTTGCAACACCACTATTAGCCTTGACGAAGAAAGGTCAACCCTTTCTGTGGTAAGAGAGATGCCAACAGAGCATTCAAGAGCTGGGGGAGAGGATGACTAGTGACCCCATCTCAAGGCTTCCAGAGGAATGCGTTGAGTTTGTAGTGTACTACAACGCAGCAAGGACCAGACTCGGGTGTGTCATGATGCAGGAGCGATCCGTAATCTTGTATGGTTCTCGTCAGCTGAGAAAACACTAGCAGAACTATGCTACCCATGACCTGGAGTTAGCAGTAGTGGTCTTCGCCTTGAAGATGTGGTGACACTATCTGATGAGTGATCATTTTATCATGTACTCTGATCACAAGTGTCTCAAGGATATATCATATATCTAAAGGACCTAAACCTCAGACAGTTGAGATGGTTTGAGCTTCTCCCGGACTATGATTTCGAGATAGTCTATATTCCTGGAAAGGGGAATGTTGTAGAAGAAGCACTCAGCAGGAGATCTTGTTTACAGCTGCTATGCATGGCGATGGAGTAGCTGGCTGATTGACAGATATCCTTTGTGGATAGAAATGGAGAAGCGTTCCTTCAGTGCCTTACAGTCACTCCCCCACATCTAGAGCGAGTCAGAGGAGCACAACATGGGGACACAGACTGCGAGACATGACATGCTCAGATATCCACAGGGCATGCACCTGATGGATTTTCTAATGGTGGGGAGCATGTCATTCTCTTCAGAGGACATACTATGGTACCAGTTATGCTTCAGGAGAATGTGTTGAGGGAGTTTCAGACATCCCCATTAGCGGTACATCCGTGAGTGGTGAAGATATACCAGGACCTTCGATGAAAACATAGGTGGACATGTATCAAGAATGGAGTAGCAGAATTTTTCTCTCGATACCTCACTTGTCAGCAAGATATAGTGGAGCACCAGGTACCAGTAGGCTTGGTTCATCCTTTAATGGTCCCAGACTAGAAAGAGGCATGGGATATCCCTAGACATTGTGACACGACATCCACATATATCTAGGGGTCATGACTCAATTTGGTTGATCATTGATCGACTCACCATGTCGTCGCACTTCCAACCAATCAAAGAGCAGGGTTCAGTTGAGAGCATGGGACGCCTCTACATGCAGGAGATTGTGCGGCTACATAGAGTACATTCATCTATTGTCTCCGATCATGACACACAGTTTACTATATGGCTATGTAAGGAGTTGTAGGAAGATTTTGGGATGCAAACTTATATGAGTCCCACCTTCCATCCTCAGATGGATAGCTAGATTGAGGGAACCATTTATACTTTTGAGGAAATTCTATGTGCATGTGTCCTAGACTTCGGTCATAGTTGGGAGGATCAATTTAATTTGGTGTAGTTTGCGTACAACAACACCTATCACTCCACCATAGGGATGACACCTTTTGAGGCATTATATGGGAGACCTTTCAGATCACTCTTGTGTTGGACTGACCCTAGGGAGTCATCACTAGTGGAACCAGAGATGGTACAAGATACCACGGAGAAGGGGAAGATCATCCAGGAGCGGATGAAAGCTGTATAGAGCAGATAGAAGTCATATGATGAAAGGAGACAGAGATCTCTAGAGTTTGAGGATGGAGACCACATCGTTCTATGTGTCTCACCTCGATATAGCCTATATATATTTGGATAAGGATGCATGTAATTTCCACGGTTTATCGGACCTTTCAAGGTCCATTGCATAGCTGGCGAGGTGTCTCATCGCTTAGACCTTCCACCTTAGTTGCACTGGGTGCATGACATCTTCTATATGTCTCCGCTGAGGAGATACGCACACAAACCTTCTCACATCATCGACCATGGAGACCTGGATATTGATGATGGGGAAACATTCACGGAGGATTTAGTAGAGATTGATGATCGATAGGAGTAGGTCCTATATGGACAGTCGATACCTCTGGTGTATGTTCGTTGGTAGCACAAGAACCTCTTGGAGAGCACAATGTAGCGGAAGACTCAGATGTGTGCTCAGTACCCCCATTTGTTCCCTTAGTTTGAGTTGTAGATTTTGAGGATGAAAATCCCTAAGGTGGGAGAATGTAAAGACCTAGAAATTCCATGGAATTTTATTTTATAAAATATAAGGGATTTTTTTGAGTTTGTAAAATTTGACGGCGCATGATCCCGAGGCACGGTGTTCCTGGAATCAATTTCTGAAGTTTTCTTCATGTACGTTCAGTAAATGTAGAAGCGGTTATTATTAATTTTGAACCGGTTCTCGGAATTGAAATCTGAGGGCACCATTGAACTCGTTTCCCCAATATTCATATAAGAAGAATATCACATCGATGACAGTTGGTCGAGAATAAAAGATAGTTTTGGGTTTATAGAGAAATAATTAAATAAAAATAAAGTGTCTGGCTTAATTTTTTTTTCTTAGTTAAAACATCCTCACGGATTTTGGAGGTGGGACCACCACAACTTACCCTCCCATGAGAGATTATGGTGGTTGGGCCCACCCAAACCTAACCTCCTGCAAGAGTTTACGACGTGGCGACCACATGAGGCTAAACCCCCTATTAATGGTGGGAGAGGAAAACATCTCAACTCCCCTCATTAATGAGGGAGAGTCTCTCCACACCCCCTCATTTATTTGATTCAACAGATAATTTATTATGCCAAATCATTCACATTAATTACGTGGAGCCAATTAAATTAGCACACCATTTTTTATTTTGTGCGAACAAATCAAATAGTAGATAATCACAATCTATTATTATTTTGGTTGACATTGTTCATTTTGGTGGTAGCTTTGAGAAGAGGATTATAGAGAGGATGCTCCCAACGAAGAACGACCTCGACTACGAAGAACACAGACCTTCTTCGGCTTCTTCCGTAGAGATTCTACTGACATGGTATGTCTTCAACAAAATTTCCATCCACATCGTTGTCAATGAGCCAACGCATGAGCTCGAGAGTGAATGTGTACATCGGATGCGACCAATGAAAATCTCTTATTTCATCTTCCTCGCAACTCCGTCAACGACCAATGATCATGGTAGGGGTTTATTTGAGTAATACAACTTTCCATAATCCCTTAGTCGGTTGGAAAGGAATCGTTGAAAAGTTTTTTAAACAATTAATGTTAACCATTTTTACTCCTTGATGAGCCAAATGATACCACCCTAAACGCAGAGGGTATGGGCCAAACAAACATGGCCCGAAAACTCTGTCGTTCTTCTTTATGATTATCTCCAGCATGGTGTTGAAGCAACGAGGCAACAAAGGAAATGAAGAAAATGGCCGCACTCCCTACGGCCTCCATGATCTATGCCACCCCTGCGGCGTCCCGCACCGCCGCCGGTCGAAGTGGCCAGGGTAGAGCCCCGGCCGCGGCGACGTTTGGGGAGACGAGCCGATGCCCCGAGCCGGTCTGTGCCACGTCGGCATACCCGGCCACCGCCCGACTCACCTGTTTCCCTACCTGGCTACCTGCAAGCCTGGCCACACCCAGGCCGGCCACCTGTCAGCCCACCTGGTTCCACGTCCGGCCACTAACCTGGCCGTGGCCTTACCGGCCGCCTGCCGGCCTGGTCTCGCATTGCCCAGTCGCCCGCCGGCCCTCCGGCCAATCCTACCTGGCCGCCTCCCGTGCGCCCGTCCGAACTGTGTAGGACTGTGTGGCCCGTGCGCCCCCTATCACATGTGACACATCCTTGTGGCTCTCTAGGTCGAACTGGCCCCGAGCCCAGGCCGAACCTAAAAGGCTGGCCCGCCCAATGGGCGAGGCTAGTCCCAATTGGTGTGAACAGTCCAACCTAGACCGGGTCAGCCAAGACGGTGTCGGACCATGTTGGTCCGACCGGGTCGGACCGGAACCTGGCCCCCTATAGACCCTTTACATTCCTTGGCCATATCTTTGCCACCAGAGGAACATTTGACGAACCATCAGTGACACTGGTATTCTTGGAGCGCGACAACCCTTTTGAGTATACCCCACTAGAGTTAGGGGATTAGTTGAGATAAAGTTAGGTTGGATCGTACACAAATCTAACCGGGCCCTCGAGACTAAACGTCTTATAACTCACAGACCGGGCATCCAATTAACGCATCGTCTGTTGCATTGAGACCTCTATAATGTGGCAGAAAAAATGAGGTACTTCTATGTGGATCTTCATGAAATTTAGAGTATCGAACAATAACTCCTATAGCGGATCCTCTGGGAGAGGAGTGAGCATAGCGCATAGACCTAGTAGTTGGTTGAGACCTGATGACTGCTGACTGATTCGACTTAGTGTGACTTGACTAGCCCAGTGGGGATCACCTTGGTGTCGCGGCAGACCCACAGTGGGGAGCGCCATAGTGTTGCGATAGACCCACTATACTCGACAGGAGGAGTACCTCAGTAGGCTACGAGGGGGAGCAGCTTGGTGATGTGGCATACCCACGGTGGGAAGCACCTCGATAAAGCATCAGACCCACTGTACTCGACAGGAGGAGTACCTCAGCAGTCCAAGGTTAGTTGGAAGCACCTTGGTGTCATGGTAGGCCCACTGTACTCGATAGAGGAGGAGTTCTCCAGCAGCCGAGGATTCGACAGTGTGACTGAGGATTTTACATGATACTATCCCTAGAATAAAATCATGGTTGAGCGGAGTTAGTAACTTTTGTTTTTTACCTCGTGATTATGATGGATTACTTAATAACTTAGGTTTATGTATGGGAATATACCAAAGTGAGGTTATTTTTTGAATTCATACATTGTGGTTTATCCTTGTTGGATTTTGTGAGACCTTGAGGGTCTTGGGGTCTCTTCTGAGTATCGCTATACTCACCACTATACGGGTTATGCCTGCAACACGTTGTATTGAATGCAGACAACGGACAACATTGACTGAGGTTGAGAGCACCAGGAATGGACGGTACCCGGAGGTGGACCACATGATGTGATGGTGCACAGAGGGGACAGAAGAACGTGAAGTGATGTGGAAGCTATCTATACCTACCCATCAGGTAGTATTTCCCAGTGGACGATCCAAGAGGTTTATTCCTTTTACCAGTTCATGTACTTTCAGTTTCCTGGTACTTTATAGTTGGGATTGTATTTCTGAACCCATTTTACTTTTCAGCACTCCTTTTGTATATAGTTTTATTTAATTTTTTGTTTCTATAATATACTTTGTTGTGTGAATTTTCAAGTTATAAAGGCAATGCCTTCATAGTATAGGGATTTACGCCTTTGCTGCTAGTCGCCAGCCCCTTGCCTATGGAAGGTGTCCTTGGGGTAGTCCTAGAACGGGCCCCAGGGGATGGTCCATGACATCAAGATTATTGTTAGGTATTATATGATGTAATTTGGATTTTATTTGGACATTCCTTATAGTTTTTATGTGTATTGAAATGAGAATATGTTCCCTTTTATAAAATAGGGATGGGGAACTCTTGTAATTATACAAAATATTAAATGAATATAAATTAATTTTTAATTAAAAATAGTTAAAAAGTGAGTAATTTAGATTATTATATGATGATGGATATGAAGACACTTATTAAATAAAAATTAAATATTTTTTTTTAATACTACAATTATAATTCAGTTTAGACTCTTCGTTAACCATGGAGTCTCTTATTATGTCATAAAAAATTACAACTCCTAGACTAATATTATATTGAATATAAAATTATTAAGGAAAAATTAATTTATCAAGGATGGTATACTAAATTTTATTATAATAAATTTTCATAATATATGTTTTTCTCAATTTTTTATACCACTGTAGAAATTTGTTTCATTATGAAATATTAATAATTTTAATTTTATGAAATAATAATTTCATTTTCTTGAATAATATCAATATAATACATATATTTGGGGAAAAATAATTCATTATATCTCTATCATGTTGACATGTTCAAAAGAAAATTTCAAAAGTTTTATCTCATATTATTATTATTTTCTTAATTTTAATAATATTTATAATTATTCAATAAATAATTGAATAATTACTACATCAATGTTGTGAAAATAGTTAAGGAGGTTATTTAATCCGTAAAAATTAAAAATTATTACCATTATGAATAAAAATACATTCTATATCATAATAATATTCATTGTCAAAAAAAATTTGGATAACAATATATTAAAAATATTTAATTTATTAAAATTTAGTATGTGACATTGTTGGATTTTCACTAACTGAAATATAATAAATGTTATAGTCATATATAAATGAAATTAAATGTTCATATGACATAATCATTAATTATTATAGATGAAAAATATTCTTCCAATTAAATTGGTGTAGGATTGAAGTCCATTTTATACTTCATCACATTTTATTTGTATCCTTAATTACTCAATTTACAGAATACTATTGAAATAATAATCACTATGTCTATATTTATATTTTCAAACAAAATTATATTATTTACTAAATTTGGATTCACTGATTTTAATATTATATCCTTTTTTCAAAACTAAAATCAATTATGTTTCATAATTAAATTTAAAAAGAAACATAAAAAATTCAAGGAAATTAATTTTTTTGGATAAATACATGTTTTTCCTATAAAAATCATTTATACCATATTGAAGCATATCATCAATTTTAAAAAACCATAATTATTTGATTTCCAAAATTATAAAATTAAATATTAAATATTTCCGAAAACATGATTTCAAAATGACAATAATTTAAAATAAAATACACTTTTCAATGAAATTTAGTATTTTTCAGTATTTCATTAAAAATAAATATTGGCAAGAAATTATGAAAAATTATTTTAAATATAATATTGACAGTGGGATTTCAAAAATGAAATTTTTTTATGTAAATAATGATTCTAGAACATCCATAATTGAATATTTATATCACCCCTAAAAAAATCTTGGGTTTTTGAAGAAAACATATTTTACGTTGAATAAAACGAATATACTATTTTCTTTTAGTTTCTATGAATATAATTTTTCTTTTATATTTATTTGAAAATTTATATTTATATAAATAATTATTTATTCCTTTTGATACCTTCAAATTTGTGTCCAGGTTATAAGGAATCATTTAAATACAATTATTTATTTAATTGATTAACTAACTATGACTTATATTATACATCATCAAACATTGTGTTTATTTTTAAATAATCATGATATTCCACAAATTTCCTTTATAATCAGGGTTTACATGTGTAATGTAATTCTATAATTTTTCATTTATTCAATTTCTCATTAGATATAATAGTGATCTGATTTCATAGTTCATATTGAAAAATATATAACATGCAATAAATATGTCACTGTCTAAAAATACACATGTCAATATATATCCCTACGTAACAATAAAAATGCATGAATTCTCATATCATACCCTACCTATTCCATAGTCTATATCCCAATAAATAATATCATCACACATCCTGTGAATCAAAAAAGTTTATTTAATTTATACTATACAAATTTATTAATATGAACAATAATCATAACCCTGTAAATATTTTTTCCTCAGTACATGGGTAATATACTCCCTTTAACATACTCAAAACCATGACTCGTTACATCCTAGTATCTTAAAATGGATTCCCAATTATTAAATAAATATAAATGATAAATTTGACACATTTACAATTTTGTAACGTCCATTGACCCAATGAATCTTTCACATCCAAATATGATTCATTATCATAACTCGACTGCTCCTACCTCTATAATAGAGGATGCTTAATTACAGTGGGTATGAGTGATTAATGGGGGTAATATACCCACTATTATAGATGAATGAAAAATTTGACTAAAATTTATCAAGTACACCATTCCCAAATCGATGGTCAGTCCCATCTTGAAGCACTAGCATATCATTCCAGAATCAATAAAAACAATTCATACTCTATTATCCAAAACAAAATTCATATAATCCTTTCACGTACAAAAAAACACCACAAATAATTTTTTTCTATAATAGTGTATGTCATCACTACCATGCCTATAAAATATTTTGAAGGTAATTTCATGAAATAAAGTGAAAAAAAATGAGTATTAATTAATCATTAAATATTTTATAAAAATATAATTTCATTGAAAACACATTGAAATATCATTTTGGATGATGTAATACCATGCCAACTGTAAATACAATGACATGAATCAATTATATTACAATAGAAATACCATAGTATTTGAATTTCAACATAGATGGATTAATCTCAATAAGAATTATAGGACAATGAAGACAATCCTTATAATTATTACATCATATCCAGGACAACAAATCCATATAATTATTTTAACCACTTAATCACAGACATATATGTATTTTAACATAACTAAGCCAATTCTTATATATATGAATTTCAGAATGAGACTTGTCCTTTACCAATATAAAATATTCCAAAATTATTCACAACAAGATACATTATGGAACGAATTAAACAATATAGCATCATACTAAATAAATTTTAGTTGATCCTATTATCAATTTTCTTTCAATTATAATTTAATGCATAAAATTACATATTAAAATATTATTATTATAGTTTCAATTTCTATATCAAATAAAATTATCATCAATAATTAAATTAATATTGTATGATTTTTTCCAGGTATCCCAATCACATGTATTCACCTGAGGTCACATGTCAAGCTAAAACATATTTTAATCAATTATTTACTTCATTGTTATTCCTAGGTAGACACACCATATATAAATCCACATGAAGGATATCAACACAAACAGATCCAATAGGATTCATGTAGTATTCAAAGAACATTATTATAACCACAAATTATTCTTTTAGTAAACATGTATGTTCCGTGGGTGAAATTACAAAATGTTTATCTATTGTAAATAAATAAATATAATCCATCAATACTGTTCAAGAATACCTACATTTACCATGATTGAAAAAATACACTATCAATAAGGTAGTAAAATGATTAAAAAAGTGATAGAGATCATAAGGGAAAATACTAGAACACACAAGCATCATTATCAAATGATGATTCAACAGTGGCGAGAATATTTCACTGCAATAATGGAGAATGGTGGGGAAAAAAGATGAATTCAAATACATGGAACAAAAAAAATAAAATGATAGACTGATTCAACTATAAAAGAGGTAATAACTCCAAAAAACATTAGAGTATTTATAGAGTTTGATATTGAATTATGTATGGTGGATGAACAATAATCATATGTATATCATGGTTTTAAATAGTTGGACCTGATAAATTCATGATGTTAACACCGTCCGTTATGTGAATTTCATGATTTATATGATTCGCCAAAAAACATTCTCCATCATCTCAAAACAAATTTTTTTCCAGATTCACGATGTGAACTATTTTCATAATATATAAACATCTCATGCTCTAAAATACATTACGAGATCTAACAGATTATAGATTCCAATAATTTAAATTTTTCACAACATGAATGAGTCCAAGAGAAATCTATCATCTTAGCTTTATTAGAATGATCCTAAACCACTCATAATTCATTCCAAACCATCAGGGAACTCTCATAATTCATTTTATACATTTATACCAGGACTACATTAATTTATTCAATTCATATCCTCAATAATTATGTCATTTAATGTAGAAAAATCTCACCGTAACAATAGAAAAATTTATACCACCATCATTCTATGAATAAAATAATCATCAAGAAAAATATATTTTATAAAAACATAACATATTAATATTGGAGAATTTTGTTTATCATTTCATTATAGTTATATATAATGGATCTCAATGAGTTATGAGAAGTAAAATATTTTCTTCATGAGTTTTAATGTAAAGGCATCATCAAAAAAAATATTTCCCACTGGGATGAATCATATTTATTTTTTGTTGAATCATGAGGGTGCACTCTAATTATTTATTGATAATCATAAATGGAGTCCATATATTTTTTAGAACTAAAGTCTCTATAATCAAATAGATTATATATTTGTTATATTAAATGGTTCATGGTGGTTATTTAAGATTGATATATGACTTGTGTATCATCATATAATATTCATGTAAGAGTTTAATATACATATTGATCTCAATAGTTACATTGACCCTTATGAATGTGTTTTACATTCAATTTGATCTAGTAAATTCACATGTAGTCTTTAAGGAAATAATAAAAATATCATCCATATGTACCAAAACTCCTTTATTATATTATTTATTGATATTATTTTGACTTCACATAGATAAATGAATGAATCCTTAGAGATCATCAAATATTTTCTATGTCAATTGTAGGAAAATGATTATATCCTAAGTTTATTGTTCTGAATTTTGGAGCGATGATATCTATTTCATTGGGGAATTTATTCATAATGATTGAATATTAATTATCCTTGGAATAAATTGGGATGTTGTATCTTTGTAAAGACTATAGAATATTATTGATGTATGTTGTTTTTATGGATTAAAGGGTTATTATCAAATCTTAGTTTGTCATTTCTCGTGAAATAATTCACTAATAACATGTTTAACTGAGAAAGGACTATATGATATATTATAATTCTTTTGACTGATGTCTAAGTTCTTTTCTCATACATGGGGACAATGTGTTGAACTATTTTTCATTATATATGTTTTTATACGAGAAGAAAAATCTTATATAAAATCTCAAATTAGAAGAAATATTTAAAATAACTTATGATATCTCCTATTTGGAGAAAAATCACCGATTTAATTAAATATTAGATTAAAGAAATTAATTTTTTTTCTCCTGAATAAATTAACATGAATAAATGGATATGGAAAGATTAATTAAATAATATTTTTTACTCGGTATATATGTATGTTAATTGGAGTTATGGGGATGATTCATTTAAAAATTGTATAGTATAGTTTGATGAGTAGTTTATGACAATGAAAAATGAGGATGATGAATTATGACATGCATCTTTATTGTTACACAGTGCATGAAAAAGTTTTATTATTCAATGAAAACCATGTTCTTATATTTATCGACTTCGTGAAAGTGGAATAGTAGGAAGATATTAATAATATCATCATAAAGTTGGACATAATTCATTGTGATAATTATAATAATGATAAAAAGGGAAAACCCATTTACATTTTTGAAATAAAATCATAGTCCCTCATTCATTCTAGGAACAACCACTCATGTAATTTAAGTAGAAAAAAATGTGAAATTACATTATGAATATAGAAAATTTAATATAATGATGAATTATAAAATTTAGTTGTCATTTATGAGACAAAATAATTAAGAGTATGTAAATAAATTTACAACATGGACATATGTAAAATGTTTTCATTAATGAAAAATTGGTATGTTTGGGTCAATGATAATACCAATAAAAAATTTGAGAAAATGTTGAAATTTAATATATCATTACTCTAATAATAATTTAATAAAATCATGTTAATATTGGGGAAATTTTTGGAAAAATAATTATCTTGGATAACACCACGTCTAACAAATAGTCTTATATAATATTGTATATGGAAATGATTTATAACAATTATGTGGTCATGTTTCATGATGTTATAGTTTTTAATGTCATTTAAATAGGCCTTGATAATCATTATGATTACAATTGTAATTATGATAGGATGTCAAGATTTATATGATTATGATAATTATATATAATCCATTGGTAAAAGAGTATTTATAACACACAATTTAAATAATGCATGTTATTCTTAGAGTTTCTTTTATATAAATTTTTAACTCCTTGGATGACCAAATTCTTTTGGTCGAGTTTTCAAAAAATAAAATATGTAATGAGAGAATAAAAATTGACTTTTTAAAATATTTTAATTGTCATCATTTTCATTATAAAATATTTTTTTTGTAAAAAATAGCCACATCATTTGCTGGACCAGGTGATGTACTTGAGATAATGTAGAAGATACTCATGAACTGGAAAAGGATGTATACATCTCAAAGGACATTGATATCATATGAATAATATAACAAATGACCCTTATAAGTAAATGTGGGAGATAATATCTTCATAAAAGTGAAACACATCATTTTTCATTACTTCATATTATAAAATGGTTGTCACCATCAATTATATGTGGGTACTTGTGATGCGGTCAAATAGATTTTCATAATTTCATAACAGAAATTCTATGTTAATTATTGGTTCCCTATAAACTAATTCTATGTAAATTATTGAAATTTTTTTATGAAATATATTTTTTATAAAATATTTCATCACATACTTATTTTTTATAATTAATTTTAATTATATGATAATGTCTTATGTGTACTTGTTTTACTAAAAAATAATTATAGCTTCCTACCATTATGATAACATAATGGATCCATGATTGTATTCAGAAATATATGTACTACATTTTTATATCGTCACGTATTTGGAGAAAATATTATTTTATATCAGGGGAGGAAAATCCTGGGACATTGATACACTATCTCATGTTGTATTCAATACATAAAATATATTGGACAATATTATTGGAACATGACTTGCTAATTGAAAATACAGATTTATATGTGGTTGTGGAATTGCAATAGTATAATAATTTTTCAGGATACATAAATGTTAATATAATTATTAATATAATTAAAAAAATTTATTTCGATGTATTGTTGAAATCTATGATAACATATGGGTTCAATGATGAAGAATTTGTTGGGTTCTTTACATGTAATTTTATATTAGTTAATAAAGATGGAAATTTGTTACCCCTTATATTGTGATATAAGTTGATATTTGAGGCCCATTGATAGTAATTATACTACTAAGGTATGTCCATATAAGTGGTAGTGTTATTAGGAATTCGATTTCAATGATTTCAATGAAAGCTACATCTATTATATTGGTTGATGAAATCAGTCTTTCACTTGATTTATTTGAGATATTGATATTACGATAATATATTACATTGTTAACTATCCTAGGGGGTTACAAATTATGTTAAAATTATCTTGGTTCCCAATATGATTCATGGAATGTTATATAAACCTAATAATTTACTTTATTTAGTTTAGTCTATTAACAAAAAGAGAAACTACGGGTGAGGGGGGGGGGGTGAACATACTATGAGTATTCGTAAACTATGATAAATTCCATATGAATACAACATGTTTGAAAAAGTATTCTATTTTATGCAGAGAAATACATATTCAAGTATTTTTTCACTAATAATATACCACCATTACATTCTTATGATATATATTAGTTTTAAATTTTTAATAAATATTACTTCATGGGGAATTTATATATTTATTTTAAGTAATTATAAATATAATTATTTTGTTCTGTTAATTCAGAAGGAAAAAATGTATAATTTTCTCTATATGAATTACTATCTAGTCCATATTTAATAAATTGTTGTTATTGTATAATATATATATATTTATTAAATAAAAATTGAATAGAATTTATTTAGAAAAATAAAAAATCATTATTGAAATAGGATCAAATATATTTGAGGATGTTAGTATTTTCTTAATGGCACGATGAGAAGATTCATAATAAATATTATTTTGTAATATTTTTATTTATTTATTGAATTAAATTATATTGATATTATCAGTGACTTTAGTTAATTTCACTAAAATAATAATAATATTTTTATAATGTATATATGTGATACTCTAAAATTGTGAAAATAATAAGATCCCTAGAAATGTTACTTATTGTCTAACTATAACAATCTATAAACACTATTATTTCATTTTACGAAATGAGAAGAGGAACATAAAATTTCTTCACAATGAAATCCATAAACATTTAATTATCTAATATGACCCCTCTCTAGAATGGGTTGAATAACAAAATAAAATTATCCTCCTACAAATGATTTAATTCCTTTTCTTTTGAAGTTTATGGTTGCGATTAACAATAATCATCATAAGTGATATATTATTCATTGAAAATGATTAGAGGCTCATAGAGTAGATGTCGATCACAAATAGATAGAAACTACATATGATTAATTTGACCCAACAGTGTCATGATAATAGTGGTCAGTTTTTTATAAAAAAGAAAAAAATCATCCAAATGAAATTCCTCCACAAATTTAATTTTATTTTGATAAAATATAATATCCTTGTGGTTTAAAGGATCATTTTTTTTCATACTATAATATATAATTAATCAATTGAAAGTTTATGTATTCCAATGGCCTAACCACATCCTCTATGTAAAAAAAACATTCAATTGGTGTCATATTGGTAACATATTAATTTCAATTTTTTTATATATATACCTCTTATACTATTTTATTAGTTTTTCATTTCATTTTTATTCATTTTATAACATGGTTTATAATGAAAAAAAACTAAATTTTTTAATTATTATTAATATTTTAGTTTTATAACATCATCAATTGATTATGAAAATACTATGAATGATTATATATGATATCCGTAGGTAATGATGATTCTGTAAGGTTGACAAGGACATTTTACTTATGAATGATTGTACACACAGTGTACCCAAGGTCATTGTATCTGGATGTATCCTGTAACACATGACCAAATTATTAGTACTAAAATTTGGATAATTTAATGTAAATATAGTGTAGAGAGGTCTAGAATCAAGCATTGATTTCCAAACAACAAAGTTAGTCAGTTTTGTACACAAAATATTATCTATAGTGTTTATAAGACAAATTATATATAATAGTGAATCCATTAACGGTACATAACACCAGTTGAGACTAAAAATTGGTGTCGTAAAGGGAAAAAATTCATGTAGCTTGAGTAAATTTAAGTGAACGAATTAATCCTTTTTTCTAACGAATATGTTAGTTAAACCATTTGTTTTTATGGAAATGTGAAAAATTAAAGACTTTTCATGTAAAATATTATTACATTCCATGTAATACTACTAAAATATAAAATGAGAAACTAAGAATTTACCCTGGATACATGGCATGTTAGAAAATTGGTGTGAATCTCATTCATAAATTACATTTATTATATGTTTAATTAAATAATTTAAATTACCTTGGTAATAATTAATTTTTTAATTAAAATATTACTATGATTTTCAAATTTTATAGGATATCTATTTAATAATTTTTTATAATTAATAAATGGTCAAATAATTCCACGTAATTATCATTAATCACTAGTCATGTGTTTTATTTTATGTTTTTTATATTGGTACCTCCAAGAGATATTGAATTTCATCAAGTAATTAGAATTAGTGAATTAATTAATTAGAATAATTTATGAGATTATAAAATAATAATAAAGGATGATTTTAATTGAATCTAGGAAAATGTAGTTTTAATTATCTATTGCTTGAATTTGGCTGACTCTGAGAATTAAACATACTTTATCTGTAATTGGTTAATTAATTTTTTTTCATGTTCATTGAAATAATATATGGAATTGAATAATTTCATTTGAGCCATTAGTCTTCTATAGTTATATAATATACTATGTATCCAAGGAAAAATAAATTTAAATCTGATT
This sequence comes from Viscum album, assembly GCA_963277665.1. NCBI lineage: Eukaryota > Viridiplantae > Streptophyta > Magnoliopsida > Santalales > Viscaceae > Viscum > Viscum album. The sequence continues at coordinate 492,377,069 of OY728151.1, read as the reverse complement.
AAAAAATTCATTTTCCCCTATAATTTTTTTAATATGATTATGTAATTGATAGATCACTCTTATATGTGGAGGAAATTCATGTTCTGAGAGAAGGTGAAACCAATCCAAGAGATACTCAATTGCTCATGTACGATTTTGTGATTCGAACCATGCTTGGTTCTACTAGTTAATTACCCAAGACCTTTAATTTAACTATCATCCAAATAAACAATCCCATAGAAAATCATATGGTCATTATGATTTATTTATTTAACTTCTTATATGTTTGATGTTCAATGATTTACAGATATTTCAATTAATTAGTATAAAAATTATAAAATATGCATGAATGATATAATATAAATAATTTAAAATTAATATATATTATTTTTAATGGTAAATCAGATAACTAATGTCCACTTAAAATCATTAAGCATATGATAATATAAGATCAGTTGTTTTTATGTAAAAAATAATAAGAATATTTTTCATAGAATACATTTACCCCACAAATGTTGAAATCAAACCATTGTTTAATTTTCATGGAAATCCTTATTTGGGTTGTATTCAAATATAAATATATATAAATATTTTTTAGTTTGACATTCAATATAATGCGCCAATGTTCGATCACATCCATGATACATACTATAAGTAGTTGAAAACATATAGGTGAAATATTTTTTTTAGATCGTAGGAATAGGGATTCAACAAAATGGAACAAAAATTAATTGAGTTATTGTAGTATAATTATATTAGATATCATAATAATGTTAATAAGCCTATTATAAATCTCTCTAGGCTATGATGAATAAATAATGATTCTTTCAAATATTGTATTTGTGAGATGAAATACTGTAAAATGATCATTAAAGGTATTATGTACCAACATAAATGAGAGAAATTAATAAATTAAATTATAATTATTATATAAATTATCTCATAGGTAAATTATAAAATTCAAACATTTTATATTTATAAAATGTTAACTCAGAGAATATTGATAATATTATTGCTTATAATTCCATAGATTCACATCCTTGTTACTATATTATATTTCCATGAATGGAATAAAACCTATGTCTTATACTACACCATGAGAAAATAATAATAATTTATAAAAGAAATGAATTGCTATTTTGTCATCAAAAGTTGATTGTGAGGAAGCACTATACCTTCATATTGTAAATATGAATGATTTTATAAGTTATTTTTTTTCATTCCATCATATATGTCTATTGAACTTTTCATAAAAAACATGGATATACAAACAAATATATATTGTTTCACATTTTTTTTCTATGTCATGATATGCTGATTCAAGAGATATATGATTTCTCCATTGAGTTGATGACTAGAATTCATTGCGATTTGTTTCCACCAAGGCCCCATGTATCATAGATGATTTTGAAAAATGATCACAAATTAATATTGGAATTTATGACACATAAATATAATTTTACCTTAAAAAACTAATAGTTTCTCCCTTTATATTACTAATTATCAAATTACTAATGTTAATAATGAAAAATAATAATCCTTACATCGTTTATAAATATTTCTAAATCCATGGAGCCTCAAATTCATGTAGTATTTCATGATACGAAGAAATGATAGAATAATGAATATGTGGCCAATAATAACTCAAATTTATAACTATTGTGAGAATAATAATTTTAAGAAAGGATGTTTAACTGATATTAATTTAAAATGAAAGGGTTATATTTTTCAGATGCATTATGGGAAAATGTTTGAAGAAATTAATAGAATGAACAATTAAGGGGATGATTTATGTGAATTCATTATGTTGTTCAATTATTCTATTTCAAAGTTTGGGGTATTAGATAACACTTTATTTGGTCATGAATTTTTTCAAATTCTGTAGAATTATATTTATTGAATAAATTCCTTGGGGTGGTAGATTTTTGTAATGAAAACTTTGTGAGGATGGATGCTCAGTCCATTGGATTATATTTCCTTTTTTCTAACAAAAGAGGTAACATTTATCAATGAATGTTTTTACATTACATATATTACCAAATAACAATTTCTATATCCTGTATATATATATAGTTATTATTATTTCAATGATTGAAACTGAATTACATTTTTTATATAAATTAAAAATATGTTATTCTATAGAATATTTAAATAAGTTTCTCTATATATTAAATAATAAAAACCAAGTAATAAAAATATGCAACGAATAATTATTTTCATGAATCAATTCAACTAGAGATTTAAAATCATCATTATGAATGTGTTAATAAGTAGTTTCTGAAAAATCTATATCAAGATGGATACCAATAAAAATTTATGCTAAAACCATTTGATATACATAATGATCATTTTTATGGAAACATGAAAAATACACCATTTTTAAGAAATATATATTTATAAATTCAGTTTATAGAATCAATACACACTACCATGTTTGTAACATTATAGTATAATCTAGTGGAGTGTATTATTACATTATTACATTTACTCACGCATTTAATACAAATGGATTTGTCAAACTAAAGGGAGATAATTATGAATTATTTTATAAAATCAATAAATTCATGCTTACCGTAGAGAATAATTCTGGATAGAAGATAAATAATCATTGAAATAAATAAATTTGTTAATAAAATATCTAAAAATTCATAAAAAATATAATGATGTGATGTATCTTACAAATTTAAATCCTCCTACTACACCATTGTGGAATGGTAATACTCATATTAAGAACCATAAAATGATAGAAATGAAATTTTGGAATATCCAATAAAATTACATTACTAATAGTATAAATCCAATAACATTAAATTTTGATAAAAATGAAATTTCTCCTCTCCCAACATAGCATAAAAAAACCTGAAAAACATACTAATAAATATCACCTTTTGAGTTATTAAATTTCAAAACTATTATGTAACTTAGATAAGATATTCAATAAATAAAAAGTTTCATACCAATTTTTTAAATCCTTAACCCAAGAAAATCATTATCATTATTTGATAGTGAACTAATTGAAGTATTTTTTATGTTATCTCTAGAAGAAGTGGATGTATATTTAATTTGTTTTCATAGGACCAAAATATTCATATGTTATGGTTAAATGTGTAATTTTATTTCAAGTTTATAAGATATCATATCACATCATATTTTCTATTTGGAATGGCAAGATATAAGATAATATATTATGTAAAGACCCGTAAATTTCAAGGAAATTTTTTTCTTAAATTTTCTTTGGAATTTTACAAGATCACAGCTTCTGACGGCACCGAATTCCGAGGCCCAGTGTTCCCAGAATCTCTTTCGGAAGTTTGGCTCGGGTACGTTCAGTGAACGGACGAGTGGGTTTTTCTAACTTTTGATCCATAGCCCAAAATCAAATTCTGAGGGCACCGATGGAATCGCAGCGCTGATTTTTGTTTAGAAACGCCTCTTCCGGAGTTGCGTTTTCTCATTTGTGGTTTTTAATTTTTGGGTTTTATGTTATGAAATAAAATAAAGTTATACGACAATTTTATTTTTATTTCACTTAAAGCTGCTTAATGACCACTTTAAGCTTCTTAAGCTCAGTTGAAACGGATAGGGTGCAAATCCAAAATATACTACCCACTCGGTGGGATATTTGTGAGGGGGGGCCCGCACGAGCCCCACTGTTCATTTTCCCCTATGTAACTCACCCGCAAAAACCCGTTTTAATGAAAGTCAACTGACGTGTTTTCTTAAATTCTTAACGCACCATTTAATAGGGCGGTTTTTTTCGTTGAATTAATTCTATGAATTAATGGGTCGTTACTTTTATATTTTTCGTTTGTTGGCATGTTAATAAAATAATACAAACACTTTTTCTCCTTAAGTGTTGTTCGTTGAGAGGATTTGACAAACCTCAAGTTCTTCATCCTTCTTCGCGAAGAACGCGAAGAACGCGAAGAACGCGAAGAACGCGAAGAACGCAAAGAACGCGAAGAACGCCGGCCTTCGACGAAGGGCGATGAAGAACGCCGAGCCCTCGGAGATCGAGGATGCAACACCAAGTACCGGGATGCCAATGGTTCTTCTTCTGCGACGTTCTTCCGCGACAATCCAACCCCGCGACAACCTTCGATCGACAACGACAAGGTAGGGGGTTTCGCTTCTTTTAAATCTCTTTTTGGGTTATAACAACATCACAGAGTTAATTATTATTAATTAAATATGTTGTTTCTTGATCCTCGGAGATCGTCGACGCGACTCCCTTCCACGACGACGCGACGCCCTTCCGCGACGCGACGCTCCACTTGTTCCGCGACGGTCAATTCCGCAAAGAACGCTCGTGCGACGACTTGACGAGGTAGGGGTTTTGTTGGCAATTTTTTTACTCCGTGGATGTTTCCATTCAAAACAAAGAACCCGGTTTCGTAAGATCAATTTTAATTTATTAAAATTGTTTTTGATATGATTTCTATGTTTTGAATATTCCTCCCGACTGTTATCATCTTATGCGGAGGGTGTGGGCCAAACAAACACGGCCCGACAACCCTTCGTAGTTCTTCGTTGATATGCGGATTTGGCGGGTGGCGATGGAACGTGCTGCAGATGTGATTTGATGTTTCCACAGTGATGAACAGGACCAGGGAGGAGATTCGGTGCAGACGGGAAGGAAACCAGACAACCGGAGCAACTCCGGAGGCCCGCGGAAGCCACCGGCGGTGCGGGTCGCCGGCGCGGCGGCGGCTGCGGACTGAGGCGGCAGTGCCCCGGCGCACCACCGGACTAGGCCACCGTGGCTGAAGCCGTGGCGGCGGCGCCCCCAGCGGACCCGCGGCCGCGCGCATCCGACACACACAGGAAGCGGCCTCGCCGCGTCCGTTGACCAGGGCGGCCCCCCGTGGGGGCCGCGGTGTTGTCACGCTGGGCCATGCCCGCCCCCGCTTTGCTCGGCCGCTCGGCCAAGCCGAGCCGAGCCACACCCTGGCCTGGCTGGACCGGGTCCAGCTAGGTCAGACCAGGTCGGGTCGACCCAGTTCGCCCGACCCAGGGGAGGTCGGGCTGGGTCGGCCGGGGCCCAGACCCCCCGTCTTCGGACCGTTTTCGGTCTTTTGCCCGTAACTTGAGCTATGGGCCTCCGAATGACGCTCCATCAGCGGAAACGTGATCCTTGGATCGAGACGGTCGTTTCGGTATACTGCACTCAAGGTTTCGGGATACTTTGAGTTCGGTCGGGTTGGTTCGTACACGAAGCCAACCGGGCCCTTGGATCGGAAATGCTAATATCTTGAGCTTCGGATATCTGATTGGCGTGCCGTCGAGTTTGTTGTTTTCCTCATAGTGAGACAGATATTTTGGCTCACTCCGCCCGAGCTTTGGACGTAGGTGGAGTACGGTCGGGTTGTTTTTGCCTTAAAACCAACCGGGCCCCTAGGACGGAAAAGCCAATAACTCTCACACCGGGCATCCGATTGACGCGCTGTTTGCGACGCTGAGTTCCTGTTGACGATACAGAACTTTTTGATACATCAACTATGGACCTTGTGTCACTTGATGTATCAGCCTCTCGGCTAATGGAGCGGACCCTCCCGAACGAGCTTGTTGTGTGCGGGAACCCTAGTGCTGGCTGCGACTTCGACGACGACGATTGTGCAGAGATCCTCAGTGGACTGCGACGATGAAGAGAACTAGTATTTTATCCTATGTGGGTCCCAGCTGTGCTGGTCTTGTATCCTATGTGGGTCCCACCTTAGATGATTCAGTGCTGGTCTTGTATCCTATGTGGGGCCCAGCATAGATGAATCAATGAAGAGCGCTGGTCTTGTATCCTATGTGGGTCCCAGCTGTGCTGGTCTTGTATCCTATGTGGGTCCCAACTTAGATGATTCAGTGCTGGTCTTGTATCCTATGTGGGTCCTAGCCGTGCTGGTCTTGTATCCTATGTGGCTCCCATCTTAGATGAATCAATGAAGAGCGCTGGTCTTGTATCCTATGTGGGTCCCAACCATGCTGGTCTTGTATCCTATGTGGGTCACAGCTTAGATGATTCAGTGCTGGTGATGTATCCTATGTGAGTCCCAGCATAGATTAATCAATGAAGAGTGCTGGTCTTGTATCCTGTGTGGGTCCCAGCCGTGCTGGTCTTGTATCCTATGTGGGTCTCAGCTTAGATGATTCAGTGCTGGTCTTGTATCCTATGTGGGTCCCAGCATAGATGAATCAATGAAGAGTACTGGTCTTGTATCGTACATGGGTCCCAGCATAGATGATTTAGTGCTGGTCTTGTATCCTATGTGGGTCCCAACATAGATGAATCAATGAAGAGTGCTGGTCTTGTATCCTATGTGGGTCCCAGCCGTGCCAGTCTTGTATCCTATGTGGGTCCCAGCTTAGATGATTCAGTGCTGGTCTTGTATCCTATGTGGGTCCTAGCATAGATGAATAAATGAAGACAACTGGTCTTGTATCCAAAGTGGGTCCCAGATTAGATGATTCAGTATCTATATCTGATCATCCCTTTGACCTTTTCGACGAATTATACATGTGTGAGCTGAATCCTGTGTTTCTCTCCTTTGTGGATTGTGTTGAACTATCCTGTGTGGATTTACTGTTTACTCTCCTCTGTAGATTGTGTTGAACTATCATGTGTGGATTTACTATTTACTCTCCTTTGTGGATTGTGTTGAACTATCCTGTGTGGATTTACTGTTTACTCTCCTTTGTGGATTGTGTTGAACTATCCTATGTGGATTTACTGTTTACTGTCCTCTGTGGATTTTGTTGAACTATCCTGTGTGGATTTACTTTTTTACTTTCCTATGTGGATTACTTTTGCTCTCTTTCATGGATTGTGTTGTGCTTTTCTGTGTGAGTTTACATTTTGCTTTCCTGTGTGTACAGGGTTGTACTTGAGCACGGATGTTAGTACCGAGCGAGAATTTATGACTTAGGTATATGAATGGGCATATACCTAAGAAGTGTCAGATGTTACTTCGTGATTGTTTATTTCATTTCTGGATTCTGGGAGACCTTCGGGGGTCTCGGGGTTCTTACTGAGTAGCTTATACTCACCCCTTCATGGGCTATGCCCGCACTACGTTGTGTTGGTTGCAGACGACAGAAAGCGCTGATCGTGGTGGAGGTTTGCGGAGCAGGACGGTACCTGGCGGTGGACCAATGGGCGGGGTGTACACGGAGTGGTAGGCTGGACCCGAGGAGCATTGGAGGCTTTCTATACTCACCCTTCAGGTGGGAATTCCAGAGGATGGCTCAGCACTGCGACTTTTCCTTTCAGTTGCTATTTTCCCCTTTTAGTTGTACTTTACAGTTGGGCTTGTATTTCTGCCCCCCTTTACTTTCAGCATAGCTTGTTCCAGTTTTTACTTAGTGTTTAATTTTCCACTTGCTTACTCTGTGGTGCTTTTTTTCTTTACAATGGAAATGCCTTCCCTTTACCGGGATTTACGCCTTGGTGCTAGTCGACAGCCCCTTGCCTATGAAAGGCGGGTTTAGGGTAGTCACGACACGGGCCCCGAGGACGGGTCGTGACAAATTGGTATCAGAGGAGTTTGTTTCTACCACAGACTCTGATCTTTCTTCTTTGTGAAGCAATAGTGTTCAACGTGTTGGGTGTCGTTATCAGTCCAGGGAGTCCAGTGTTGGTTCGGCGGCCGACATATCCGTACACCATGACCCTGACTTCTGATTTCTAACTTAACGCATGAAAACATTGATTGCATGTGTGTTCAAGTTTTCTTTGTGATTACTTGTGTTAGCTCACAAGGTATAAAGTTCTGCCCATGGCGCACCTGTTTCTTTTCAGGATGGCCCCACGACAGTAGCCAGCTAGGGTTCCGAGAGTGGAGCATGATGACAGCTCACCAAGCGACGGGGCCTCGGTGCAGGGATCCTTATCAGCAGAGGCACCGGCGGTACCTCTACCTGCCGAGCCACCGATGCTGCCAGCCCCAGCTGCTGACGATGCACATCGGCTTAGCGCGCTGCACGATTTTCAGCGTCAGCGACCACATAGGTTCCGCGGGGAGACGAACCCCCAGGCATCGGAGGACTGGCTGGAGGTAGTTGTATGGTTTTTTAGATTAGTGAGGACACCAGCAGACCTCATGGTGATCCTCACAGCGAGCCTCCTGCACGCGGCAGTAGGCAGATGGTGGAGCTTGATGCTCCAGGTGGACAATGAGACATCTCTCCTCTGGACAGACATTGAGAGCATCTTCAGCTCCGAGTTTGTCCCAGCCACCCTTTGTGCGGTGCGCATCCAAGAGCTGCAACAGCTACGGCAGGGCAACATGACAGTGGCCCAGTACTCGGCGAGATTTACTGATCTCTCGCGCTACTCCATAGATATGGTACGAGACCCATTCTTCTGGGCCCGGACCTTCGAGCAGGGACTGAAGCACGTGATCAGGACTTCGATGATCTCTCTCTACATTCCAATGCAGGGAGAGGTATTGGAGAGATCCCTTTTAGTGGAGAGTTTCCTCGCCGAGCAGGCACCAGGGACAAGGCCCTCCACAGGATAGCCCGTAGCAGGGTCTTCTGCAGCTGGCAGTAGACAGGTGACGCAGAGGTCCAAACGGGATAGACCATTAGATGGGCAGTCTCAGGATGAAGATTCGGTTGTGCGGGGCACCCGAAGGAGAGCCATCAACACGAGGGGCAAGCATTGCTACGCATGCAGCGGGCGATGTCACATGGCTTGAGACTTCCCGACTCGTCTTACAGATGAGCAGAAGGTGGTAGAGGGACCTCCTAGACAGAGGTTCGGCCACGGTGGTCCGCAGGGTGCAGGCGGACGAGGAAGAAGAGCTGGCCGAGTAGCAGATGGTGGGAGACACTTCGGGGTGTTGCCACCACCACCACTAGGAGGTCCACCCCGACCGCAGGGAGTTGGTGGACATGTGAGATCTCAGCTTCAGGCAGGTGAGGCCTTCGATCATGGAGCTCTGGGAGCAGATGGATAGGAGCGGAACTAGTGGATACGTCCTTTGTACTTATAGTTCCTTGTTGTTGTTGTGTAGTGTCTTTGTATTATGAGCTGCAATAGTAAAAGATGCGTTCCATTGTGATTTTTTCATTCCTGTCCTCTTTTGTGTTGTTACTAAGAGGTTCCAGTTAGACTGTTGACTTGACCCTCACTTGTTAGATATCTACTGTAGGAGAACCAATTACCACACACTGATGCCGACAGTGTGACTCAACCCTTGGAGGCGAGAGTAACTGTTGGATCTCTTGGTAGTAGCGTCGAGGCCTTACGACATCATCTTTGGTGTGGATTAGTAACATCCATGTCAGGATTGACTGTATTAGGCAAAGGAATTGGTTCATCCAAGGGATGCGACCATATTTCTCTTATCGGCAAAGTAGAAATCATAGCAGCTCTTGTAGGACCAGAGAAGGTCCAGATCATCCAAGAGCGGATGAGGACAGCTCAGAGCCGGCAAAAGTATTATGCTAATAGGAGGCGGAGGCGGCGGCCACTTGATTTCGAGGATGGCGACCACGTCTTTATGCGGGTCTCACCTCGACATGGATTACGGAGGTTTGGCCGAAGTGGGGAGTTGTCTCCACGCTTCATCAGACCCTTCCATGTCCTCAGCAGGATTGGCAAGGTGGCTTATCGCCTGGCTCTACCACCACAGTTGAGCCGGGTGCACGACGTCTTCCACGTATCTCAGCAGAGGATATACGTGCACGACCCGATGCAAATCTTTGACCATGGAGAGCTGGTCTTTGATGATGGGGAGACTTTTGAAGAGGTCCCAGTGGAGATCGAGGATTGACAGGAGAGGGTCCTACGTGGACGATCGATTCCTCTAGTTCGCTTCATATGGCAGCTCGAGAACCTCCAGGAGAGCACTTGGGAGCGGGAGGCTCAGATACGTGCTCAGTACCGCCTTTGTATCCCTAAGTTTGTGGTGAAGCTTTACGAGGACGTGAAGCCCTGTGGTGGGAGCATTGTAAAGACCAATAAATTTCAAGGAAATTTTTTTCTTAAATTTTTTTTGGAATTTTACAAGATCGCTGCTTCTGACAGCACCAAATTCCGAGGCCCGGTGTTCCCGGAATCTCTTTCCGGAGTTTGGCTCGGGTACGTTCAGTGAACGGATGAGTGGGTTTTTCTAACTTTTGAACCAGTTCTCGGAATCAAATTCTGAGGGCACCGATGGAATCACAGCGCCAGTATTTGTTTAGAAATGCCTCTTTCGGAGTAGTGTTTTCTCATTTTTGGTTTTTAATTTTTGGGTTTTATGTTTAGAAATAAAATAAAGTTATACGACAATTTTATTTTTATTTCACTTAAAGCCGCTTAAAGACCACTTTAAGATGCTTAAGCTCAGTTGAAATGGATAGGGTGAAAATCCAAAATATCATACCCACTCAGTAGGATATTTGTGAGGTGGGGCCCGCATGAGCCCCACTGTTTCTTTTCCCCTAAGTAACGCACCCGCAAAAACCCGTTTTAATGAAAGTCAACTGACGAATTTTCTTAAATTCTTAACGCACCATTTAATTGGGCGGTTTTATTCGTCGAATTAATTCTATGAATTAAGGGGTTATTACTTTTCTCTTTTTCATTTGTTGGCATGTTAACAAAATAAGACCAACGCTTTTTCTTATTAAGTGTTGTTCGTTGAGAGGATTTGACAAACCTCAAGTTCATAATCCTTCATCGCAAAGAACGCGAAGAACACGAAGAACGTGAAGAACGCGAGGAACGCAAAGAACGCCAACCATCAACGAAGGGCAACGAAGAATGCCGAGCCCTCGGAGATCGACAACGCAACGCCAAGTACCGCGATGCCGACAGTTCTTCTTCCGTGATGTTCTTCCGCGACAATCCAACCCCGCGACAACCTTCGATCGACAACGACATGGTAGGGGGTTACGCTTCTTTTAAATCTATTTGTGGGTTATAACAACATCACAGATTTAATTATTATTAATTAAATCTGTTGTTTCTTGATCTTTAGAGATCGTCGACGCGACACCCTTTCGTGATGATGCAACGCTCTTCCGCGATGCGACGCTCCACTTGTTCCGCGACGGTCAATTCCGTGAAGAACGCACGTGCGATGACATGACGAGGTAGGGGTTTTGTTGGAAAAGTTTTTACTCTGTGGATGTTTCCGTTCAAAACAAAGAACCCAGTTTCGTAAGAACAATTTTAATTTATTAAAATTGTTTATGATATGTTTTCTATGTTTTGAATATTCCTCCCGACTATTATCATCTAACGCGAAGGGTGCGGTCCAAACAAACACGGCCCGAAAACCCTCCGCAGTTCTTCGTTGATGTGCGGACATGTTGGGAAATGATGGAAGGTGACGCAGATGCGATTTGATGTTTCCGTAGTGATGAACGGGACCTGGGAGGAGATTCGGCGCAGACGAGAAGGAAATCGGACCACTTGAGCAACTCCGGTGGCCCGCGGAAGCCACAGCCGGCCGGAGGCGGCAGTGCCCCAACGCACTGCCGGACAGGGCCGCCGCGGCTGCGGCAGCGCCAGTGGACCCATGGTAGCGCGGGTCCTGCGCACACAGGACGCGGCCTCGCCACATCCGTTGACAAGGGCGGCCCCCCACGGGGGCCGCAGTGTTGTCACGCGGGGGCATGCGCGCACCCCGCGTTGCTCGGCCGCTCGACCGAGCCGAGCTGGGCCGCGCCCTGTCCTGGCCGGACCGGGTCCAGCCGGGTCACACCGGGTCGGGTCGACCTGGTTCGGCCGACCCAGGAGGGGTCGTGCCGAGTCAGCCCGGGCCCAGATCCCCCGTCTTCGGACCGTTTTCGGTCTTTTGCCCGTAACATGAGCTACGGGCCTCCGAATGATGCGATGTCAGCGGAAAAGAGATCCTTGGATCGATACGGTCGTTTCGGTATACTGCACTCAAGGTTTCATGATACTTTGAGACCGGACGAATTGGTTCGTACACGAAGCCAACCGGGCCCTCGAGCGGAAACGCTCAAATCTTTAGCTTCGGACGTCTGATTGACGTTCCGTAGACTTTGTTGTTTTCCTCTTAGTGAGAAGGATCTTTTGTCTCACTACGCCCGAGGTTTTGACGCAGGTGGAGTACGGTCGGTTTGGTTTTTCCTTAGAAACCAACTGGGCCCCTGGGAAGGAAAATCCAATAACTCTCAGATCGGGCGTCCGATTGACGTGCCGTCTACGACGTTGAGTTCTTGTTGATGATACAGAACTTTTGGATACATCAACTCTGGACCTTGTGTCAGTTGATTTAGCAGCCTCTCGGCTCATGGAGCGGACCCTCCCGAACAAGCTTGCTGTGTACAAGAACCCTAGTGCTGGCTGCGACTTCAACGACGACGACTGCGCAGAGATCCTCAGTGGACTGCGACGATGAAGAGTGTTGGTCTTGTATCCTATCTGAGCCCTAGCCATGCTGGTATTGTATCCTATGTGGGTCCCAGATTAGATGATTCAGTGCTGGTCTTGTATCCTATGTGGGTCCCAGCATAGAATAATCAACGAAGAGGGATGGTATTGTATCCTATGTGGGTCCCAGCTATGGTGGTCTTGTATCCTATGTGGGTCCCAGCTTAAATGATTCTGTGATGCTCTTGTATCCTATGTGGGTCTCAGTCGTGCTGGTCTTGTATCCTATGTGGGTCCCAGCTTAGATGAATCAATGAAGAGTGCTGGTCTAGTATCCTATGTGGGTCCCAGCCATGCTGGTCTTGTATCCTATGTGGGTCCCATCATAGAAGATTCAGTGCTGGTCTTGTATCCTATGTGGGTCCCAGCATAGATGAATCAATGAAGAGTGCTGGTCTTGTATCCTATGTGGGTCCTAGCTGTGTTGGTTTTGTATCCTATGTGGGTCTCAGCTTAGATGATTCAGTGCTGTTCTTGTATCCTATGTGGGTCCCAGCATAGATGAATCAATGAAGAGTGCTGGTCTGGTATCCTATGTGGGTCCCAGCCGTGCTGGTCTTGTATCCTATGTGCATTCCAGCTTAGATGATTCAGTGCTGGTCTTGTATCCTATGTGGGTCCCAGCATAGATGAATCAATGAAGAGTGCTGGTCTTGTATCCTATGTGGGTCCCAGCCGTGCTGGACTTATATCCTATGTGGGTCCCAACTTTAATGATTCAGTGATGGTCTTGTATCCTATGTGGGTCCCAGCATAGATGAATCAATGAAGACAGCTGGTCTTGTATCCTAAGTTGGTCCCAGCTTAGATGATTCAGTATCTATATCTGATCATCCCTTTCACCATTTCGACGATGTATACATGTGTGAGATGAATCTTGTGTTACTCTCCTTTGTGGATTGTGTTGAACTATCCTGTGTGGATTTACTGTTTACTCTCCTTTGTGGATTGTGTTGAACTATCCTGTGTGGATTTACTGTTTACTCTCCTTTGTGGATTGTGTTGAACTATCCTATGTGGATTTACTGTTTACTCTCCTTTGTGGATTGTGTTGAACTATCTTTTATGGATTTACTATTTACTCTCCTTTGTGGAATTTGTTGAACTATCCTGTGTGGATTTACTGTTTACTTTCCTATGTGGATTACTTTTTCTCTCCTTAGTGTATTGTGTTGTGCTTTTCTGTGTGAGTTTAAGTTTTTCTTTCCTGTGTGGACTGGGTTGTACATGAGCTCGGATGTTGGGGCCGAGCGAGAATTGATGACTTAGGTATATGTATGGGAATATACCTGAGCAGTGTCAGATGTTACTTCGTGATTGTATCTTTCATTTGTGGATTTTGGGATACCTTTGGTGGTCTCGGGGTCCCTACTGAGTAGCTTATACTCACCATTGCATGGGCTATACCTGCACTACGTTGTGTTGGTTGCCGACGACGGATAGCGCTGATCGTCGTGGAGGTTTGCGGAGTAGGCCTGTACCTGGAGGTGGACCACTGGGCGGGGTGTACTCGGAGTGGTAGGCTGGACCCGAGGAGCAGTGGAGGCTTTCTGTACTAACCCTTCATGTGGGAATTCCAGAGGATGGCTCGGTGCTGCGGCTTTTCCTTTCAGTTGTACTTTACAGTTGGGCTTGTATTTCTAGCCCCCTTTACTTTCAGCACAACTTGTTCCAGTTTTTACTTAGTGTTTACTTTTCCGCTTTCTTACTCTGTGGTGCTTGTTTACTTTACAAAGGCAATGCCTTCCCTTTACCAGGATTTACGCATTGGTGCTAGTCCCTAGCCCCTGGCCTATGGAAGGCGGGCTTGGGGTAGTCACGACACGGGCCCCGAGGACGGGTCGTGACATATTATGTGTACATATGAAACTGAATGGTTAATATAGTTCCCGTATCTGATCCAAATAAATAAGTGAAAAGAAATCATAAATATAATTTCTACTTAAGAATGATATCACTTAATAAAGAAAAAATCATATATGTTATTAGGGATGAAAACTCACACGAATTTTAGAAACATTGTCATTTTGTATGAAAATGGTAATCTCAGGTGCATGATATTGTCAGAATAATTCATGTTAATTAGAAATAATAATTTATATGTTGCAATGGATATTCATAGATGAATTTGGGATTCATGGTCCATATATATTAATATTATTTCTGTTACAGGTTATAATTCATCAACAAGGACTTACTGATGAAATATTTTGGATTTTTTTTTCACATATAAGTTTCATATATTGTATGTGTCTGGAGAGATTTTTTGTTAGTGAATTATATGAGAATGAATATATCTATTCTATTGATTTATAAGACTCTATATACTAGGACATTTAGATTGAACTGATTTATCCGAATTATTCCATGGTTAATACCATGATTATTTATGTATATTTATGGAAAATCCAAAAATTAGATATCATGAATAATGGATACAGACTTAAGAATGAAAAATGAATTAGCGTGATAGAGTGTTTATATATTAGCGGGTATATTAATTGTATTTAAAATGTCTTTGGAACATTAAAATCATTTTATATTAGATTCTTGTTGTTTTTTTATATTTTATTCGTGGACATTTAATAGGGTATTGTAATTCCACAGAGAAAGTTCCTATTTGGTCACAAAATATGATTATTAATAATTTTGGTTAAATTCAATATAAATATAACATTTCGGATAGAAATTAACCATTCAGATGGTTTAATAGTTATTTATATTGGCCTATCAAAAACATTCAATCAAAATTTATGATGGGGAATATATATCTTATTTTAATATTTAATTAAAACGTATTAAGAAAGAAATTATTTGTATATTTATTTGAAAATAACAATTTCATTTATTCTGGTTACTTCACAATGTTAAAAAAATCATAATTCATTATTTTTTTAATATTTAATAAATAGATATTCATAAATATTCTTAATAATTTATTTATATAATTATTTTTGGATAATATAGCTTTATTAATTTTATTAAATATATAGTAATTATTCAATGACAAAAACCTAATGAAAATTATTTTAGAATCTTTTATAATGGTATAGTGAAAAGTTATTTATGAATATAATATTTTTTATTCTTTGAGTATATAATGAAAAATATAAATATCAATAATGTTATTATTATTTAGACAATAAGTTCACTGGTAATCATAAAAATTATTATAGGCCTTGAATACATTTTTATTTTATAACCCAAATTGTATATGAATTCAGTAATGAAAATGTTTTCCATGTGTTAACCCACATTCATCTGCTGTGTATAGTGACCTCTAGAGAGAGTCCTACGAATACCATGATACCTTCATACCCAGAATTTTCCAATGAATAAAGAAAATTCAATTCCTTCAATAAAGAGAATTCATTCTCTATTAATTGATTTATCTATAATCAACATGGATTATCATAATCAATAGATTCATGTATTTTATTATATGGAGAATTCAAAGATAATGATAAGAGGTTTAAGAAGCATCCATGGATCATATATACATGTATTGTAGACATGAATACACTAATTAAGTGATTCTAAACAAATAATCTTCCACAGATTCCACAATGATGATAGTATTTAACAAAATGAAAGTATTTAATAAAATAAATTTTATATAAATTATATGTAAAAATGAGATTGTCTTTTTAGGTTTCATGAATTACATTATTACTTAATCATTGAAAAAATCAAAAGAATTTGATGTAAAAAATTTGGTGGGAATTAGTGAAAATACTTCTAATACTCTCTCAAGCCATCATTAATGATTGGTGATGAGACATACAATATCATATTGGACCCACCACTTCGAATAAAAAAAATAAGGAATCCGATAATCAAAATGATTTATATTGTATAAAAGAATATGATTAATGAGATAATGTATAGTAATGGTGTTTATATACTACCCAAATAAAAAATATGGTGAAACCACATTTGAAACAAAAATGTTATTTTTTAATCAATTTTATAAAATTATATAAATATTTATTGAAATAACAATGTAACACTAGCGGCCACTCATCAGAAAAGAGGATGTATTTTTGGTGGTGCATATCAACATGAACTCAAATGGATAACTATTGGGGTACCGGTTGGAAATATAATGAAATGAATGTTATTATAAAGGGGGACTATTTCATAATAACTCGAACCTATAACAACTCAACCTAATATTGTATTTATAATATTACAAAATAAATTATATAAATATTAAAATATATTTAATGATAAACTCATAATAGATATGTTTGTTATAAAAAGTTTTAATGATAAAAAACATGAAATACATAATTATGTATTTCCACTAATACAGAGATTAATTATCTTTACAAATGACTATAAAAATAGCATATCCCACAGGGTAATGATAAAAATGTATGTAATATCAAATATTTAAAACTATTATTCCATAATACAAATCACCACATAAGATGATGTTGATTTGATATATCATCTATATACCATGAAGATCTCAAATAAAATGAAAAGCACAACTAAAACAATTCCAATGTAACAAAATGTGTAAATACAAAAATATTTAAATATTTATTGTATACAATAGATATAAGTATAGAGAATAACCTCCACAATGATAATTCTAGAGCTATAAATATATTTTAGTTATTTGATAAATTAAATATCTTAATAAAAAAAACGACAATTCAATAACATGTATAATAGTTCATAAATTTACATATAAAATTCATAACTACGGACCACCTACCATGATTGTATATGAATCTATAGACCAGTTAAATCAAAATTATTATTAAATACTCACTAAAATACAAAAACAAAAAAGGAATCATCTAAATTAGTTATTTTATATACATAGATAATGATCATCAAATCTATTGGACATAGTATCATTAAATATGTTATATATATATATATTATGTAGGAATGTTTATTCTAGTGAATAAATATAGTTTTATATGAGGATTGAAGAAGCTTCAGAAATCAATTAATGTGTAAAGGGGGAGTTAAAATAAGTTATTTGATCATAGAATGTTATATGGGTTTAAAATATATATATATGGGATGAATTGATAAAAAACATGGAGGTATTTTCATTGGAATAGATCCAATTACTTATTAAACTATATTGGTAACATTTTTTTCAAATATGAAACTGGATAAAATGTCAACATTAATCTAGTTAAGATACATATTCAATATTCCCACTAAAATTTCATGAATTACTTAGTAATCCAAAACAAGAACACAATGGATTAATCATTAATATATATAGAGTATATCCATTGTTATCTATCTATAATCAAATGAAATACAATTCAACCACCAAAATAAAAAATTATTAATCCATTGTCGGTTCATTCAAGTTATAAAAAAACAATAATATTACCTCCCATTTTGGTGTTTGTTACACTATTCAATAGAATTATGACTTAATTTTTTAATCTAGAGTAAAATATAGCCTTATTTTACGATATGGTCCTTGTTATTATATCACATTTTCAAAAAAGTCATTTCAAAAATAATTTTTCCTTAAATTTCATGTCCTTCTCATATATAATTGATTATAATTTATCTAACCATGACTATGATTTATATTTTAGAATAAAAATATAACCACAAAATCATACTCATTCCACTATATAAATATAAATTTCAACTCGATTAGAAAATAAATTGTATATAGAGATACACAAATTCTTATAAGAATAATGTGACATCAAACAATAAGAAGTATAACATCATTATGATTGATTATTTCTATCACTATATAATGGAATAATTTAAAAATATAACATATATATATAATATTAATTTTTTGGTTTGTATTATTTTATAACACCTTTTCAAGAACAATATATGAATTCAAAAACACATTTCACGAATTTATCAAAACCAAATTGCACCAAATAAAAAAATTTATCATATTTATGATGATCTTGAAAAAATCATCAATTATTCCAAAATGGAAATCCTATTTTCATGCATTAACCACCTTTTTATTTTGTATTATATATTTATCAAATATATACTCATCATAAAATCATTGAATACTTTTTTTGTTAATGTACATTCTTTCAGGAAAATTAAAATAATTAATATAAGTATCATATTTGACTCTAGTACTGTCTCATTAATTATTTATAAGAGGAAGTAATTATACAATAGTTTCATTATTTTATATACCTATTATCTTTATAAATCACATATATTATATAATAACATATCATTAACATTCCTCAATTCTATTTTACATGATTTATATCTCAAAAAACATCATATAATAAATCAGTATAAATAAATATGTACTACATTATATATGAGATAACAAAGATACAATATACCTATGGATGAAATAAAATTATAAAATTTATTTAACATAAACACTATATATAATAAAATTGTAATTAATATTTCAATATGTAGTCTATTTCCCATATTTAAAAAATGTTTCAAATGAGTAATAAAATTATAAATAACAAACTCAATTATTATTTAAAACACTATAGGATGATTTTATGTTCAAAAATAAATATTCCTTAACAATTGGAAATATAGTTTCATTAAATCAATAATTCTATAACTTTAGTGTCACCATTTTTTTTAAAATGAATAAAATATATATATTTTTTAGATGATGTTTCTATTAAACTATTATGCATCCCACATCTTTTTCAATGAGAAACGAGTCTAAATATATATTTTCATGAATTGTTTACATGATTTGACATTTTTCCATTGGATTTTTTTACCTATAGTATTACTATATGAAAATATATATGAACAAAATGATGTACCAACTACGATTTCATAAAATTCATATTTGGACATTTCATTAAAAGGGGATTTTTTTTTAGGATGACTAAAAAGTATGATTTTAATAGTGATGCGAAATATAATATATTAACATCAATATATAAAAACTCTAACTCAATATATATATATATAAAAACCATACAAATAATATCATATTTATAAAATAATTGAAAATTAATCATTCTAGTGTACCATTTTAGTGGATATGATAATAAAGAGAGGTAATTAATATATGATATAAGTATGTGTATCTATATTCAGTCCCTATTAATTTTTGATGTGTTTCATTGTATACTTAGTTTCTCTTTCATGAATTTGTCCCAATATTGGTGTCCAAATATATTTCTTTGTATAAAAATTATGTCATAACACGTCGGATTGTGGTTTGTTGAGGAGCTAAATTAGTTAAAAATTATTTCTTCCATTTAGTGATTATTGATATTCTGATAATGGAGTAATATTTACAATATAATGGAAGGTTTTTAGATAGATAAGGACTACAACATTGCTGATGAATTTTTTTTGTTGTGATTGGTTTCTTTAGAATAGATGTATTTGGGTAAAATAAATATTGTGTGTTTTAGTGTACTTTTATAAAACATTGGGGACTGTATTTTGATGCATTTTATATTGATATTTATTGAAACTTTAATGTAGGTGTGAAATCAAAGAATTACTTATCTGGACAAGTATTGTGAATTAAATAGTCATGTAATATTACACCACAATGGACTATATTAGAACGATTATAATTTAAAGGATCAAATTATGTGAACCTATAAGACATATAATTATATAGGTCAATGGATATTTTTAAAATTTTAATTTAATATTTAAATAATTGTATAATAAATAAATCACATTATATGATAATTTACTCATAATAATTCTCCCCAATCATCTCCGTTGCATTCTTAATTCCAATCCAAACTAGTTTCTTCATTTATTTTTTTATTTAATTATCTATTTTTTATCAAGGATTGTCCACATGTTTGTAACATTGTTATTCGGTTTTTATTTTATTTCCCAGTATCAATATAATAATTTTTCTTCAATTGTAACATATATAAAATATTTACAAAAATTAGCTAGTTTCATTACATTATAGTTGATTACACTGTATTATATTCTAATCTTGAAGGGGTTCATTATATGATAAATGTTGAAATTTTTAAAATATATAATTTATTACATGGTTGTGTGGTTTGGGGGGATGAATGACAATATTTTGGGTCCTATATGTTCTTTTATTTTATGATATAGTCTATCTGGTTCATTAGGATCATGATAATTGTAAATAATGTTGCAATGTGGGGTATTAATTAGTGTTGATGTGGATATGATGTGTTTTGGTATGATGTTGGTGGTGCTAGACATTCCAACATGTAGAGAAAGAGTTGTACTAGTCCATGTATATAAGTTGTTTTTGATTTTTTCTCACCATGGGAATGATGTTTTTTGGGTTATGTGTCCGTATCGAAGGGACCATGAGTATATTTCAATAACATTTTGGATTATGTAACCATAATAGACATGATTTATTATGATTGAAGTTGTATGAAATTATTTATAAGATTGAAAAACAATAAATTTCATTGGGAACATCAGAGTGATTGAGATGATCATTTTGGAGAGCGATGATTACTGTATATAAGGAATTAGTTGGATAAAATAGATGAGATGTTGTAAATGATGAATGATAACCGTAGTTTTGGTTTATAAATAGAAAAGAGGTTAATTATTACTCTTTAGAATGGTGAATCATTGAATCAATTTTAGATTATCTGGAAATACCATCATGTTCATGTTGTAGTCTTTGGATAGATATGTTGGATATTGTTTGGTGTGTAATATAATATCAGAATCATTTTTGAGGAGCCCATTTTGATTTCTATATGACTAATAATGGATGATTTATCACCCCATGTAATTGAAAAATCATATGAAGTACCTCACTAGTGGATTATTATGTAAAATATATAGAATATTAGTTTTATAACATTTATTTACAATTAATTCAATTAGTATACAATATTATACATAATCATATTATAATGGGAAAACCGTTTTGTAGTCTATTATGTTGATACACCCACAAAACATATTCCCACTATGAATTGTGCCATCTGTATGTATCTATGAATATATAATAATATAAAATAATAAATAATATTTTTGTTTAGATATTGGTATGTATGGTTAAAGGGAATGATGTTATTGATTTCTAGATGGAAGGAGTTTCTCCATTCATCCCATATTTAAATTTGTTTTTTATTATATTTTTCAACATTTTTTTGTAATAGAATTTTTTTATCTATATTTAATGTTATGGATTAATATGGTTGTGAGAAATTATAATATGATTAATCATTCATAATACTGTAATTTTTTTTATATTTTTATGAAATTGTTTGTTATAAATTTTTAATCACGATAGTTATATATGGACATTTCTTATTGTAATAACATACTTTTCACAATCTATATCCCCTTTCACATTAACATATAGTCGATAGAATCCATATTATAGAGAGTAACCCTTATAGGCTTGTTGTGTTTTAATTGTGTTCAATTGGGAAAATTCATTTCAATGATTATATAATATATCATATTTATAGTTTTATAAAAAAAATTATACCAATTTTTTTTATCATTTTTACTTACATTATTATGAATTGTGGATTTTTGATATGATAGAATGAGATTGATGTGAGTTTTTATTCATATACAACATATTTTCGGAATATTGTTATATTTATCAGTGAACGAGGATGAATTATTTTTTCATGGAAATACTATACAAATTGATTAAAATAGATTGTTATTTTTTGTTATATATATATATATATGGATTTTCTGTCATGGTGTTGTGAGGTGTGATTTGGTACACATGAAACATTTAAAAAATTTATAGACCACAAGTCAGGCATGTTCATTAATGTATGTTCAATTTGTATTTTTGTTGTACAAACAGAATGCGATAGGATATTGAAAATTTTAGAAATAACGTATTTTCTTATTAGAACATTATCATCAGAGTGGAAATATATTAAACTAATAATAGAATAAATTATAATTTTTATTCACATGTGGATCCCACTATTGTGGGTTGTGGTGGAATCATGACCATGACACAGGTATATGTATTTTTGATGACATTGTATATGTTATTTTTTTCTAATAGTGGGAGGTTTATGGGTTTCTATTATGAATTGATGTCAACACATTCCATTATTTGTGAGATTTAGAAGTTTATTTGCCTTATATGAAATGTATATTTCATTCATTGATATTGAACCTCAATGGACACTATTACAACAACAATAAGAAAGAAATATTATTCATTAAATGTGTAAATTGTGGGAGTTCCATTAGGATTTTGTAAATAATGACACATAAGACAATGTTCTATGGTATTTATGGTATGAAATAATTATATAGTAAATGATAAATTGGGTCAGGTGGGATTGGAAGTGATTATTTTTATTTTATTAAAATGGTACATGAGGAAACATATCAGGGTATTGAGAGTAGAGGATTTAGGTTTATATTACAATGTGAGTAGTTGTTAATTTATTTTCCTTATAGGGTGAAACACACTATTTTAACATATTTTCATGGATAATGTATTGATATGTTATTTTATTTTATTTTTTTCTATGATGGCCACATTACTAGTTTTTAGGTCCATGATCAATTTAGACGCATGTATACAAGGTAGGTCTATTAATGGAACCAGGAAAAATTATTCGATATTCTTATTTATGAATAGGATGTGGTAGTGGAAACCATAATATATTTTGGGGGATGGGCCAGATAATAAGCTAAAATACATATAGAGAATATAAATCATCTACTCACATTTATATTGAGCTTCATATGATTAAGAAAGTGAGAGATACATTAATGGTTAAAGGTTTTTTTTCAATATATTTATAATATTTAATCATTGTGTCCGTTAAGGATTTATGATCATGTGTTATATTTGGAATGACTAATGTTAGGTTAACTTATGTTCATTAAATATGATGGTT
Source organism: Viscum album (assembly GCA_963277665.1). Lineage (NCBI taxonomy): Eukaryota > Viridiplantae > Streptophyta > Magnoliopsida > Santalales > Viscaceae > Viscum > Viscum album. The sequence goes on along the minus strand of OY728151.1, from coordinate 492,353,879 downwards.
TATATATTTTTTATTTTTTTGAATCATATTTAATTTTAGTAAAACATTATGATTCATTGAAAAAATGAAAATCAATTTTCTTATAGATAACTTTTTGGTTCATGATTTAGGAATATATTGTGTTTAGTTCCATCATTATATTGGGCAGTATGGCTGATACATGACAATATTGATAATTTTAATTATTTTATATTCCCATATAATGAATCATATGGTCTAATTTATATTTTCATATAAAATTAGATGCTAAATTCTTAATGAAAAAAAGATATACTATAGAAGATTGGTTATTGTCATATTCGAGATTCCATTTCTGTTGATTTGTGACATGGACTAAAAATAATGACGATAAAAAATCATCTATTGGAGATGATATAACAGAATTTTTAGTCATATGATGTAATATTGGATATATAAATGATTAAATATTTTATATGTAATGTATTTTGATTTCAAGGGAATCATAACAGGATGTGAATCTTGTTCTAGGATATTTCGACATGTATAAAGAACATATTCTAGATCATGTAGAAAACAACACTTCAACATGGAGGATATTAGAATCTTATGGAGTTTGATGTATTCGAAATATTATTTTAGATTTATGGAAATAATAAATTTAAAGAGAGCCACCAAAATTTAATCGCCACATAAGGATAAATTTTTAGGTTTTTTTCTGAACACAATGTGAATAATGAAATTTCATTATTATAGGTGATTCTGGGGGAGAAAAATGTTTCTCTAATATTATTTTTCTATCCTTATAGTGGATCATTACATAAAAACGTGTGTTTTGAAATTATTAGGGAAATTTTAAAGTATGTTTGACCATAATGGATTAGTGTGACACTATAATGTTACCAATATAGATAACATTAAGCCTTGTAGTAGATTACTCATATCATGAGATAAGAGGTCATTCTATGATTCTGGTTTGAGGAATGACCGATGACTATTATACGTTGGATCATTCATTCAAGGACCTAATATATTTTCTATCAAAAAATAATTATTATTATTTAATTATGAAATGATAAAAACCCTTCATTTGAGGTCCTTTTAATAGTAGAGTGACCGAAGCCATCTATCCCATTCTTTTCTTCTTCAATCATTGTGATATTAATTGACAAATGTTTGTTTATTTAGAGGTTATTTAATGGTATTTTTCATGAGTTATTTTTGATAACGGTTGGTGTCACACTACATGAAAACTTGGATACACCCCTGGGTTTATAAAAACCATGTGTATTGGTCCACTATAAATCCATTTTTTTGTATAACCATTTGTATATGTTTCTCTGGAATTTTTTTCTCAAGATAAATATAAAACAATAGTTTTACCAAAACAAGGGGCATATATCTACCCAATTCCCATGGGTTTTGGAGAACTAGGGGTATTGGTATTATGGAAAATAAATATCATAGGAAGGAACTGTACCAGTGGTTTAAAAAAATGTTGGTATACGTAGTTGATACCAACTATTTTTGTAAAACATGGAAGTCGGTTTTGGGGGGAAAACTTATTAAAAGGAAGAACATATACCCACAGTTTGACCAAACATTGGGTATTAAATGACCATTATATTTGAATAATAAAAGTAATAATGAATACCTTAATATATATATATATATATGGAATATAAGAACATAAGATGTGTTATAGGGTAGTGGTAAGGATTCTATAGAATATACATTATTTTATATGATAATGGTAAGCTTTTTAGACTGTATTCATGTGGTTCAAGGATTATATGTCAAGATATGACATTTTTTTAAATAAATGACATATACCCAATGATTGGTTAAACCATGGGTATAGGTCGTGGCACATAAATTCACTACAAGAATGGTTTATGAACCAAGGTTATAGGTATATACTGATACCTCTCAATGTAAAGGTTCCTCAAACCATGGGTATAGGATTTACCAATGGTTTTAGAATGAATACCCACGATTCCAGACCATCGATACATAGTCTTTTTCCAATAGTCTCTATTTATTATCCATCATTAATTTCCATTACATTTTTAGTAGATCCCATCATCTTGAGTTTTTATAGAATATTTTATTACATTCATTCATAATATAATCTACCATGTTTTCTTGATAATTATTATACTTTTATCTTTAGGTAGTTGGTTTATAGATCTATATATTGATATTTTAATATTACTCTTTTAGGGGACTTATATGTGTCTTTACGAAAATTTTATCACTCATGAATAGAAAGGATGGGGTTTTTATAGTACATGTGTATTTTCAAGGTTCTTTCACTTTTATTATGTAATATTTTTTTCGTGAGATTATTATTTTTTTCCAATTATATAGTTTTATGGATTATGGACATGGTGGGTTATTTTACATGATAATATAGAGGATTAATTTTTTTTTTGTGGTTCATTTGGATTTTTATTGGTGTAGAAATTATGTTATTATGTGATATTGAAAAATATGGATAAGGAAATTTAAATCACTAATATTTAATGGGTATTGTATACTTCGGATTCAAGTGGTAACATAGGTTCAAAAATTGTTTCTTTTAAATTATTAATGATTACAACCCACGATTGTTTTCAATCTATTAAGGTCCGTTTGTCAAAATAATTTACTAACAACATGTTTTTGAGATATTTTTATTTGTGTTCATATACATATATATTAGTAGCATAGGTTTTACAGTACATAGCATAATTTTGGATGAGCGATAAGTAATTGGATGCCATGGGTTATTAGGTGTGAATGAGATTTTCAGTTTACATTTTTCAACATGGAATATATGATTCCATTATAAAAACATGGTCTTGGATGGATGATCATTATGTCATTTTTAATGATATCATGATGCATTTATAAAATAATAATATATTTATCTTAGAAAATAACATGTGATATGTGGATATTCTTTTTAAGAATCATGACTCGATCAAGATGGTTATTTTTATTATAGAATTGTATAGAACAATATTTGTGTAGAACTAATGTTGAGCTCATTGACCTAATAGATTGAAAGACCATCTAATTTTTATCCGGCATTATCCCCAACCAAAATTAGTAAAGGAGATCATTAATGGTTGGATTAATGTAGCTATGTTCTTGTTATATGGATTTTCTTGTTTTGTCTTTATTTTATTACTTATAAAATAATTTATATAATAATACTATATATGAATAAAAGGATCGTGACCCACTGATTTCATATTCAATATATTCTTTATATCTCTAAGATAATTTCAAATTATAATTCTTAGGAATTTGTAATGGTTTGGGATGATTAGTATGAATATAGATTAAATTTTAGTGCTCAAAATGTATAAACATTGTTCCATTAGAAATTGAACTATGGTTCTATGGTACTAGGATAAAAGTATACTATATTTACATTTATCTAATATGATTGTGATTAGCCAACTACTGATCTATTTCACCATTGATTGAATAAGAAGATGTTATACAAATTCATTTTTTGACCACATATCTTTTTTATGTTATTTGTTTTATATAGATAATATTAACCTGTAAATATTTTTTATTGATTTATTTGTGTTATTATATTAATTATTGTTCATATGTTATCATCACCCCACTATAATATAATTGACCCCCACAACCTATCTGAAAAATAATTATGTACGAGAAGGTTATCCTAAGCTATATGTGGTCACTATATTGACATTAATTATTTTTTTCTCGATAATGGATTCTATAACCATTAATTTATATATTATAAAATTTTTATTACATCTATAATGTTCCCCGTTTAGAAAATATAAACTCCTTGGTTCTAAAACTGTTATTAAAATAAATCTAGTCTTAATTTCCATATATAATTAAATTATTTTCATGGAGAAATTATTTCAAAGTCATTTTAATCTTCATTATAAAAATTCATTACAATTTATGTGTTTAATTCTAGAAATATTTGATTATATTGTTTATGAAACATCTTAAAACCCCCCACAAATACTCAAAATGAGATATTACAATTTTAAATCCTTTTCAATTTACATTTAACTGATAATGTTGATCCACATCTTTAATCATTTAGATTTAAAACTCACATGTAAAAATGTATGAAATTTTTTTTACAGATTCATTCATCTTACAACAAAATATGACATCATCTATGTCAAATATTGATAACATTTTTTATTCATTTTATGTATTCATTGAAAGGATGTTTCCAATGTCACCATTTCAAACTCCATCTATATAATTTATTAATTTAATTGTTAATATGGTGATCATTGACAATAATTTAATTTGAAAATTATTTCATTAAATAAAATATGATTTATAAATCATAAAAACATCAATAGCCATTTATTTTATACAATAAATTAATAATTTTTTAATAATTGTTTTTATTTTATCTAAAAAAAATATTTATATTTTATAAAATCACTACATAACTCCATTTGAACTCTTAATGGGTTTTTAAGGATGATAGGAATGACATCCAATGACCACTTAATATAGTACATGTAATGATAACTAGATTAAAATATAAATAAAATATATAAATAAGTGGACTCGATATCCATGATCATAAAAATGAAATAAAATAATTATAAAAATTGGTAACATACTCGACTTAATAAACTATATATTTTATATTTATTAAAAATATGTATTAAATTTAATAAAATATAGTCAAACACTGTAATGTGTAACGGAATAATTAAAAATAATTATTCCTGTTTTTAATGTTATGTGTGGGAAAATTAAATTGTTCTTGAGAATAGATATAAATATTTTATCAATACGATAATGATTATTTTATTAACATATTGAATATTTTGTTGATAATTTCTAAGAAAGTAATTTGTTTTTTTAATAATATATGAATTAATGGATTCATTTTAGGAATTAGATACAGTATGCAATCAATAATTCTTATAATACAAACCACATAAGATAAAATTGATGGAAGATTGATATTTTGATGACTTTCATGAAGATATATGGTTTATAGTTTTGTCGATATGAAGAAAATTCCATGTATGAAGAATTATTAATACATATAGAGTTTTTAAATTAAATTCCTTAAGTAGTTCTATGATTTTATTTTTTCCCTATTGTTAAAAATTTTTAATGTTAATAAACTCAATGATAAGTAATTTCTCTACATATAAGATATATAGTGTCGACATGATTTCTATGGGTTGTTTAATGATGTGTTAGAGGACTTAACTTGTAAACAGAACACTTTTGAAATCATTTAAATGATTTAATAAACATATATGTTTGAATCCATGGATATTATGTACTAGATAAATTATATATCATGTTGGTAGTCAAATATAAGAAGTATATTTTATGGTGTTTCTCAAGGAGAGGGGCCCACAAAAGCGATGTGTGACGAGTATGGAATATTGAAGAATATTTGGAGATTAATGGAATATTGGTGAGGAATGAATTCAGAATGAAATTTATGTAATATGCATGGGTATTAGTTTTTTATTATTAAATACATTAGTGGATTTTATTCAAGGCAGTTCTATATTGGCGATTCACAATGTAAGTGAGCTATGTTCCTATATCATGAATACTAGATGAGAAAATTGGTTTTTCATATATGTAGTGATGAGTAAGTGTAATAATACAAATTTAGTTCCCAATTAATATTTTATAATATTGAATTTATGGTAATGGATGATTTAAGATGGATTTTTTTCTCTTTTGAATGATTTTACTATATATTTTGAATATAACAAAAAATATTTGGATAGACATGTCACATGTAATAGAATAGAGAAATGACTCATTGAGGTCCTGGAATGTTGGAGAATTAATAAGAGTCCATATAGGGTTTATTACTATTACAAAATATGATGAGAAGATAAAGAGACCATACAATGTACAATATATTTCTGCTCAATTATCTAATTCTATGTGAAATCATAATATCAATTGTTACATTTTTGCATATAAGTTAAGAGAGTGAATAGTATAATTCCAGTTCGAAATTAGCCTCAATAAAAGATTTATTTGTACATGTATAATATTGGGGATGAAACTGGAATATATAACTAAATGAAGTGATTATCATATATAAAATAGATTTATAATAGTATGATATAATGAAATGTGATAGATAATTAAATAAATAATTATGTTTGAATTTGTGTAACATGATTAAATTATATTGTCTCTTATGATTAATATTTTTTAAAATTATATTCATGTAATTAAACTGAGGGGACATTATCTAAGGTATTAATTAAGGATTATTCAATTGAAGACATCAATAGTAGGTAGTGTGATTTATTTTAATTAATTATAATGGATGTTTTCCTCACATAAAATGGCAATGGATTAACACATATATCAGAATTGACTATTATTTCATTCTCAACTCTTGTTTCACTAGAACGTTTATTGTTTATTCTCTTGGGACAAGACGATTATGGTGAATAGTGTGAAAATATATAATTCCAAATTATTTTTTTTATATTCCATCATAATTTCTAATCACTCATTTATTATAAAAGAAGAGATTAACTAATAAATTTGTTCAAAATTCATCCCACAACCATGGGAATAATATCGTAAATGCATTTAAAATAAAAAATAATATGTTTTAAATTGTCATACCCATTGATTTACTTATCCAAAATTTGAGTTTTTGTTAATTATGTGAAATTTGACCAAAAATTATAAAAAATAGTATTTTACTACACATTAAATAATGACCCAACCATTTTACACAAATATTCATGTCTTAGTGCAGTACGATACAACCATTTCACTAACTCAACCATATAATTCATAAAAGTTAATATATAAAAGTTGGGCATAACATTCATGAATATTAAATAGTCTGTTTTAAAAACACTCATGAAAACATTGAAGTGGAATATTAAATACTTATATAATAAATGAAATAATATCATCTAATACACTTGGATATATATAAATCCATATATCTGATGTCCTAATATCCAAATAAAAATCCATTCTACATATATTAAATCAGTAAACATAGTAATACAAGATATCTACATCTCTTTTTCAATGATATACTAACCCACACAAACAAATGATACACCATATAGTTTTCATAAAAATTAAAATAATAATATACATTGATATAAAATATTCACATTCCACAAAAAATAACACTAACATATATTAGAACCACATGTCACTGAAAAATACCATTACCTCTTTCCATACAAATAAACAACATTCCTATAACAAAGAAAATTATTATATTTACATAATGGGAACCATGGAACTAAAATAAATATAAAAATATTTTATAATTATTTAGTAATTTATTAAACCACAGAAAACTCATTAAATTTATTTTTTACAGGAATTTTAAAAATTAACACTGAAAACAATATAATAAATTTAACACTAATCCACTGTAGTACCACAAATTCCTTCCTTGATATAGATCGACTCCATTCCTCCCAGATCTTCACCCTCTCAACACTAAACCCATAATCGATATTGTTTATTTTGTTCATATAAACTAGATTATATTGAACAAAATTGAATAATTCATTATACTTACAATGAGTTAAAAAAAATTTCATTCTTATATTTTACTTTGGTACTATAGGCTCTCGATTTATCAAAATTCAATGTTATTTCAGAATTCACAATTTCCATTTAATTTCATAAGTTTTCGTAATGGTAGAATAATGAAATTTTTTATACCAATATATTTCATTTATTTCATTCTAGGATTCAATATCCCATTCCAAGGAAGTATCAAATCCTAATTCCACAATTCATCTATAATGGTAATATGATTCATATTGTCACACAATCAACTTATATGTATCATTGATAATTGATCTGTTATTAATTAAGTAGAAACTCCTATCAATAACATTAAGAGACAGTTGTGTATTGGTATATATATGATATAAATATTCATTAATAATATTTTTAAATTATAAATGCATTTATAGATTATATATATCAGATTATAAGAGTTGTTTTGGTTAATCAGTGATATTTTTATTATTTTTTGAATACACGACATGAATGATTCTCTTAATTTGTTTAATTATGATTGTTCATTTTGTAGGTTTGTAGAATGTAATTTCCATATTCTTTTTTAAACAATATAATGGAATATGTAATATTAGTTTTAGTTTAAAAATTAATTAAAACTAATGAGATATTCATTAAAAACAATTGGTAAATTTATTAATGATTTTATTAATAAATATTATATATAATAGTAAGGATTACATATCACATTACCACAAATAATGTGATTTAATAATATAAAAATATAACTAAATTATTAATAATGGATATTTTTTTAAGGTTAAGGTCTTTTCGGGTACTGCATAATATATTAATATGAAAAATATGGTATTTGGAACATTATATATACCATATCATTATTATAACATATCAGTGGATCCATTTAAAAATGATATATTAAATAATTCAAAGGAAACATTCAATATTATGATCAAAAGATAAAACACAACATATATATATATATATATGTATATAACTAAAAAATGATTTATTTGGTTCCCTAGATACAAATTCCAAGAATATTATTGTTACATTATTTTATGAAATATAGTATTTATAAAATATATTATCACTTCTAGATTATTTATCTTTCTTACAAAATTATATGATAATGTTCTAACTGTAGTTGTTTTAATGAATGGTCATAATAGATTCCAACTATAATGATAACATATTGTATCCATGATTGAATTTAGAAATATATATAATACTAGTGTATTTTATCAAGTAGTTGGTGAAAATTTTTATATTATATCAGGGGAGGACAATCCTTGGACCTTGAGACACTATCTCATGTTGTATTCACTATGTAATATATATTGGATTATATTATGAGATCATGAACTTTTTATTGTAAATACACCTTTATACTTATTTATGGATATTTATAAGTGTATGAATATTTAATGATACTAAAATAATAATATAATTATTAATAGAATTAAACATTTTTCTGCATCTACGTATTATTAGAACATTTGACAATATATGTGTGTAATGATGTATAATATGTTGAGTGCTTCACATGATATTTTATATTAGTGAATAATGTGAGAAATTGTTTACCCCTTCTATTCTGATATAAGTGAATATTTGATCCCCTTTGACATCAGTTATATGTAATGTCCCAGAATTTCAATACAATTGTTTTTTATATCAAATTATTTTGAGAGCGCAAAATCTGTCAGCGCATTATTTCGAGTCCCAGAGTGCCCTGACAGATCCTATAAAAAACGTTAAGTTTAAAAATAGGGTGTATTGTGGTTTTCCTGAAAATGTGGAATAACTCATAAAGGGGTGTCTTGAACAAAAATCTGAGGGAACCGTTTTGTTCATGATAGCGGGTTTACCAAAGGAATGACAAAAGATTACTCGGTGCAAGCCTCTGGCGAGAAAACCCAAAAATGGAATAACCATAAATAAAATAATTAAACAATGAGATTTTATTTTTCAAATGCTTATAACTAATGAACGATAAACCAGATTAAAAATATGAGACCACCATTGAGATCATGAGTATATTCTTTTTTAGGATGATACTAAGATTTGAAAATGAAGCCGAACTATGGATGTTAGTTTTTGGACATAAATAAAATAATGAAGAAAAATTATTTTATTTTCTAAAATCCATAACTTCTAAATGATAACAAGTATTGAAAATCCAAGAGTTTCTTTTATTCCATTGGTTCATGTTCCCCATAGGCAGAGCCTATCCTTTACTTTCATAGGTCAAGGGTGAATGTTAATAATTTATTTAAAATTTTTAAGGTAAGTTCAGTAAATGCGTAAGAGGAATATTATTACTTTTGAACTAGTGATCGTATAAAATATCTGACGAAACTGTTTAATCCACATCACATGGATTCTTTTAATAGAGGCTTAACATCAACCGTAGAAGGTTGGAAAAAACGATAGATTCTGATCATTTAAAAGAATAATAAAAAAACTTTCTTATTATATTTTTCTTTTTTTTCCATTAATGGACAAGTGGAAGTGGAAGGACCAACGATGTGTCAAGCCATTAAGTGGATTTTCTCCTCAAATTCTTTATAACAGCCCCATTAGAATTAGGAAGGTTTCTATAAAATGGACCACCTTTAATTCCAAGTGCGTTACTCACCCTCCCCCTCTTCTATTTATATGGAGCTTAGAGAGGAGTGTTGGAACGTCTTCTCAAATTGATGAAGACATGCTAAAGTGTCGTGATTCCAACCACATGGAGGATAGGACCTGTTTAGGTGAATGGGGAGGAGTGCCACCAAATTATGAACCGAGAAGTGATGATTGAGTGGAATAGTTGGAGGTTTTTTGTGGGAACAATGAACACTGGATCTTCTCGAAAATGCAAGCGTTCTGCAAATCTCAAGAGGTAGGGATTATTTTCATGTTTGGTTTCAGGAGTTTTTTAGTCATTTTAACCCTCTTTAAATCAATCTAATTCATAGGGCATGGGGAAAACAAAATATGCCAGGACCCTCCACCGTTTTTTGGAATTTGGTGCGTTATTTCTGCGAATTTTAACTCTGTTGGATGGAACCCAGAACGGTGTGTCATGGAAGTGGACAACAATGACCAGATGTAGAGGAGATAGCAGCATGAAGTCACATGTTTCCAGTGAAGAAGGTTATAGCCGTACCTATGGAGGGTAAATATGGGGGCCTCCTTAGTCCCACCATGAAAGGAGGAGCGGTGCACAATTGTGAGAAGGTAAAGAAAGGGGTCGTGGCATATAGTCGTAGCAGACAGTGGAGGCCAGCACTGGCCGGCTGCAGACAAAGGTTAGGGGTGCACCATCATGTGTCACTGAAGAAGGTCACGGCATGTATGCCACCGAGGAGGTCCAAGGCCCTCCCCATGCAGGTCCCCTGAACAACATGGTGGAACCCAATGGGGTTAGTCCCCACTCTACAGGGCCACAACTCTAGTTGTTTGCACCCATCTGTGGGTTGGACCATGCCTCCATCATTTTGAGCTCCTCCACGGCCCAGGCCGCATGATCCCTAGTGGGCATCACCTCCAGCAGGGTGTGCCCCTCTTTATGCCTAGCCATATGAGCCCCTGCGGGCTATGCCTCCAGTGGGTCGCGCCCCTCCGCAGGCCGTGCCACGTGATCCCAGTAGGCCTTGCCCATCACGGGCCAAGACAGGTGATCCCAACGGGCCATTCACTAATGTGGGTTGGGCTACAACTCCCATGTGGCCCAAGACAAGTCGACCAAAGCAGTGGTCGGACCAGAACCAGACACTTCTTGGCCCAGTTTCTCTAAAAGAGAAATAAAATTTGAAATGTATAACCATTTGATAAACCGTCTATAGAGTAGGAATCCTTGTTAAGAGCAAGTCCTTTTGTTATACTCCACTCGTGTTTTGGATAAAGATATATTATAATCAGGTTCGATCGATCCTGAATCCAACTGGGCCCTCAGAACAAAAATTATTATAAGTCACAAATCGGGCATCTGATTGACATGCAGTCTGTCTCGTTGGAACCCTTATGACATTGTAGTTTCTTGGGATACTTATATTTTAATATTTTTGGTGGTTTAGGTATGACTGTTTTATTGAGTAGAGGTTCTCCTAGAATCATGTTTACAATGAGCCAGAATCTAGTGGCTAGCAGTGAGGCAGAGGTGATTGGTTGTGACATGAAAAATGAATAATGATCCTGTGTGGGTCAGTACTTGTCGATATAGGGTGGGTTAGTGCTCATCTATCACTTGGGGGGTCAGCGTATATCGATCTTATGTGGGTCATAATTAGAGCCTCTCGATAGAATAAGATGATATATATTAACGACTAATCATATGTACTTCGGTACTTAAGTTATACCTGGTGTGAGGAGATTCTTTACCTTCATGATGTTACCATTGAGGTACTTTTACCATCGTGGTGTAACCTTGTTGGTGTTACCTTTTTTTAATTTACCTTTGTGGTGTTACCTTTATGGTTCTACCTTCTTGGTACTTTTACCTTTGTGGTGATACCTTCATGGTGTAATCATTTTGGTGATTTTACAATCGTGGTGTTACTTGCCTAGATTTACCTTTGTGGTGATTTTTCCTTCATGGTGTTACCTTCATGGTATTACCTTTTTGTTATTCTTACTTTGTTGATCAGTTCTGAAAATGGATTCAATGATGAAGTCTTATGTTTTCTCATGTATGATATGAGTATATTTTGATAATATAGTTATATGTATGGTAATATAACTAGGAAGAGTTGATTACAGCTCCGAGCTTTGTGATTAAAGTCTTTAATTGTGGGTTATTATTTTGTGAAACTTTGGGAGTCATTCGGGGTTCTCGGGGTCCCTAATGAGTATTGTTATACTCACCCTTGCATGGGATATTCCTGCATCATGTTTTTTCTTATGAAAACCACATATATCGTTGATCGAGACTGAAGGAACCAGGAATAGATGGTTCTCAGAGGTGGACCATGTGATGTGAATTTTAGCAATTTATATTGATCGTGAGTTGTACCTACCCTATATATAGGATCGTTAGTGGATGATCCAAGAGCTGTTTTCTCTTTTCAGTTTTACTTGTACTTTTTAGATTCTCTTGTATTCTGACCACTTTACATGCAATACAATTTTTACTAAAGTAGTTTATATAATGGTAACATATTGTTGTCTTCTTTTATTGTGAGTTTGTACAGGTTTAAATGTAATGGATTCTCATTATATGGATATGCCTTTCAAATGCTAGTCACTAGCTCCTGGCCTAAAAAAGGTGGGCTTGGGGTAGTTACGACACATGCCCTGGGGGACGAGTCATGAAAATCTAGTATTATAGGATTTAATTATACCAATGAACAAGGACACTAATTAGTTCAATGGATAAAAATTTTTAAGTGTTTTTAGTGTGGTTTTCAGTTCATGGATTCCAGTGTTGGTTTGGGAGCCAACATATCCTTACACCAGAACCTTGAATTCTAATTTCCAACTCGGTTCATGAAAACACTGATTTCATTTCTTTTGGAAATGTTTGTCCTTGAATTCCTTGGAGTAAGCTCACCTGGTATAACCAAATGACTGTGGCACAAATGTTTCTTATCAGGATGTTACCACATAGATAGCCGACATGGATTCCTGAGAGAGTACACGATGAAGGCCCACTGAGCGATCATGTGTGGATCATCTCCGAGCGATCATGTGTGGATTAGCAACATATGCTACTAGTGGTCCATGCACATCGATTTAGAAAGTTTCAACAGTTCTAGCGGTAGAGTCCTCCAATGTTTTAAAGGAAGACAGATCCCCAAGTAGCTGAGGACTATCTGGAGGTTGTGTCTAGTGTTTTACGCCTAGTTGGGACAACATCATATCATATGGTGATCCTAGATGCAAGTCAATACCAGCGTGTAACCATGAGGATGGTCCACATGGTGATGAAACTTCCGTACATGTTTTGTTGATTGAGATGGTACCTTCAGGTAGTGTGCCAGCTATATCACTACATGTTGGTCAGCAGTTACAACCGGAAGTACTGGTAGAGGACACATAGAGGCATAGTGCCTGACACCTGTTTCAACAGCAGATAACCCTTAGGTTCCGAGGCAAGCCCGACTCAAAGGTGGTTAAGCACTGTCTTGGGGAGGTGTCTGAGTTTCCATATAGCCAGGGAACTATTCAATCTGATGATGTACCTGTTAGAGAGACTTTTTAATGTCTTAGTAGGATGATGACAGTGTTTAGTTTACCTTGGTCATGTGAAGATGTTACTTTTTTGTGTACATGCTTTAGAACCTTCCTTAGAGAAGGGGGTATCTTTTTGTAAAAATTTAAGGGGTAATTGTTTCAAAGAGATTCTATAGATTTGAAATAATGAAATGTTGGTGGATGAGTATTAATTGAGGCATACCGACCATCCTAGGTACACAATTAATATAGTATGACCAGTGCTTCAGGCATTGGACCGCCGATTTATGAGTGATTATGGACATCTGAGTCATCATTTTTCCACTATGAATTATTACATATGTTATGGTGCTAGATAGAACCTTTGGGTTTGAATTTTATTTGGATGAGTGGATAAATCAAGTGAATTTTTGTTGCGAGAAATCAAGAAACTGATTCCAGTCTAGGAGACATGGGCATTTAAAATGTTTCGGGAAGAGGAAGTGACAAAGAATGAGGAATCTAAGGGGCAGCAGTCATAGAAGTGGAGCAAGGAGAGAAGCATGAGGTTGTATAGATTTTGACATGTTACCACAACCGCCCTAATGTTTTCCCCACCAGGATCAGGTTTCTAGAAGAAAAGGGAAGGGAGTAGATTCATACGTTCAAGGGGTGTGACCCAAGGGATCAAGCAATGATTTGAAGGACAGTTTGTGTCTACTAATAACTATCATATTAATAGAAATTGTTAAAACAATAATTCGTTCTATCCACAAATATTTTCCAATACCTATAGGTTATGGTTAAATCGATTAGTTGTCCATTTTGTTTGGAGAAACCATTGGGGGGAGACTCGATAATCACACATATGCTGATGGATTTATCTAACTCATAAGGCAAGAGTATCGGTTGGAACCACTTGGGGGAAGCGTCTAGTCCTTACGATGTTAGATTGGGGATGTACTAGACTTCCACAGTTCATAATCAGATTGACTGTTATAGGAGAAAACGATGTAGTATATATACAATGTTGTAATGGTATTTTTCATTGTCTGTGAAAAAAGAATCCCAGACAGCATATGATAAACTCGTGCATAGGAAGGTGGAGCCGATCACTCTTGAGTCAGCCAGCCTTACCCTCATGGAAACATGAGTTTTGAGTATTTAGTTCCCAATTATAGTGGAAGATTGTGGGGACATCATTACAAAAAGATGTTTCTAGGACTACCTCCCCAAAGGGAGATGGAGTTCTTATTTTTCTGAGTACTATCTGATATTTGAACTTGACATTTTATAGGGTTGTGGCCCCACTGTCAGCATTGACGAAGAAGGGGGAACCTTTCATATAGATGGGAAGTGTCATCAGTGCTTTCAAGAGAATAGACAGATACTTACAAGTTCCCCATCATGAGGCTACCAGAAGAGTGCATTGAGTATTGGAATATGTGATTGTATAAGATCGTTAGAATGATTATAGATGACATTTTTATAAGTATAGATCAAGGTATAAACATTGTTCCATTATAAATATACTTATAGTTCAAGAGTATTGGGATAAAAGTAAATTATTTTTACTTCTTATCATGTATGTTTGGGATTACCCATCTACTAGTATATTTAACTATTGATTTAATAAGAAGAAACTTTACAAATATATTTTTAACATCATTTATATTTTTTGTTATATCTCGTGTTTCGATAATATTTAAAATTATTTCTTATTGTATTAACATTTATTGTGTTCTAATATTAATTAATATTCATCGGGTGTATCCACACCAGTATTATCACATTGACCCTCACTATTTGTTTGGAAAATAATTATATATGAGAAGGTGATCCTAATCTATAAATGGTCTATAGATTTACATTCATTTTTCTGTTCTAGATAAATAATTATAAAACATTGAATTTATAAATTAAAAACTTTTTCATACCCCAATGATGCTCCTCATTCTAAAATATTAACCCCCTTTTTCAGCTAATGTTATTATAATAACACATTACCTAATATCTAGAGAACATTAAATTATCTTCTAGGAGAAATTCATTTAGAAAAATTTCATCTTATTTGTAAAAATTCATCACTATATATGAGTTTTATTTTGGAACATTATTAAAATATTTTCTATTAAGAATCATTAAAAAATCCCACGCATACTTAATATGTGTGGTTAATAATTTAAATACATTTTAATTTACGATCATCTAATATTGTATAATGAGTTATTTATTCTTTTATATTTATAATTCATGTGAAAAAATGGCTGAAATTATTTCTAATGATTCTTTGATGTGACTACTGAGTATGATATCATCATTTTTCAATGTTGCAATCTTATTTAACTCCTTTTATGCTATCTTTGAGAGGATGTTTCCCATAAAACATTTCTTTAACTCCATTAATATAATTAATTATTATAATTGAGAATACAGAAATCATTAACAATAATATAATATAATTTTTCTTTCAATAAATCATATTTGTTTTTTAAATCGTAAATAATTTGAATACCCATTTATTTCATATATATAAATCCTATATTTTTAATTAATTTACTAATTTTATCTTCAAAATAACTTATTTTTTTTATACATTCACTACCTAACTCCACTAGAACTCATTTTTGATTAGTATGGATGTTTGGAATTACATCCAATGTCTACTTCTAATAGTAAATGTAATGATATATATATATAATAAATAAATAATATGAATTGGAATCAATGATCAGAATAATGAATTATATTAAAGATACCAATTAATAACACAATTTATTTGACAAATAAAATCTTCTATACATATTTTAAATATGTATTAATGGTTACAAAATATTTTTGAGACATTATTATGTGTATTGGATTTGTTGAAAATAATTTTTCATGTTTTTAATTTTATATGGGAGAAAAGTAATTTGTTCATGATAATAGATATAAATATTATATCCATATGAAAAATATTGTTTTGGTATCATCTTGAATATTTTTTCTATCATTTATAAGAAAATAATTTGTATTTATAAGAATATATGTATTCATTGATACATGTAAGTAATTAGATAAGTAATGAATTCAATAATTCCAACAATATAAACACTATAAGTTCAAATTTATGGAGCAAAAATATTTTTATTATTTTATATAAGATATATGGTTGATAGGTTTTGGAATATGAATAAAATTCATATTATGGAAAATTAATAACATTGACACATTTTTCCTAAATAAAATCCTGAACTAATTGCAATATTTTATTTTTTTCCATGTTCTTAAAAAATTATAGTGTTAAAAAACTCTATGATAATGAATTTCCCTTCACATAATATATATAGAGCCAATATTATTTTTATGTGATGTTTAATGATAATTTATATGAATTATTTTGTAAATAGAATAATATTAAAATCATTTAAAAGAGAAAATAAAACAATATGTACGAATCCATAGATATTATGTATCACATAAATGATATACCATGTAGGTAGTTCATAAAAATAATAATGAATTAAGTTGATTCTCAAGGAGAAGGACCCACAAAGGAGATGTGTGAAGAGTAGGTAATACAGAAGAATTTCATGAGGAGAAGGCCCCAGAGTCATGGAATGAATAGAGTCAAAAATGCATATGATATGCATTGGTATTAGTGTCTTAATATTAAATACATGTAACAATATCTATAAAGGTATTGATACAATGGAGGTTCAAAATGAAATTGATGAATGTTCTTATATCAACGAATATTATATTAGAAAATTGGTTTCCCATATGGGTTGTGATGAGTAGATGTAATAATACACACTTGAATGCCAATTATTAGTGCTTAATGATGAATGTATGGAAAATAATCATTTAAGATTACTTTTTTTTCTTGTGAAAGTTTTTATTCAGTATTTGGAAAATACGAAAAAACTTTTGGATTGGCATGTCACAAAGAGTGGAATAGAGAAGAAAACTAGGTGGGCCCATGTAATGGTGGAAAATTAACCAGAGTCCATATAGGGTTCTTTGCTGAACCAACATAAGATATGAAGAGAAATATAAGTTCCAATAGACTATATATTCTTGTTAAATTAGATAATTCCCTATGAAATCATAAAATAAATTGGTACATTTGTGCATATAATATCACTTAGTGCAATAATATAATATTGGGGATGAAAGTGGAATATCAAACTAAATGTGGAGATTAACATATATAGAATAGATTAATAAGAGAATGATATAATGAAATGTTATATATAAGTAAATAAATTATTATGTTTGAATTATCATCACATGATTGATCTATATCTTCCTTAAAGTTTCATATTCTTTAAAATGATATTCAAGTCATTAAACAGAGGATTCATTATGATATGTATTGATCAAGGATAATACAAAAGAAGACATTCAAGGTACGTTTTTTGATGTCCCATAATTATTTATAAAGGATGTTATCATAACATTGATTGAAAATGGATAAACACTTATAGTCGGTAGTAACTATTAATGCATTCTGGATTCAAGTATGACTGATTTTTTTGTGTGCTATTTGGACAAGATATTAATGGATAATGGTGTCAAATTATATATTTCTGATGTATTATTTTTATTCCATTATATTATTTACCAATAATTTATGTTAATAGAAAATTTGAATTAATAAATTGGTTGAACATTTTTTCAATAAATTGGGTAATATTTTCTTGAAAGGGTTTAATATAAAAATATATATTAATTTGTCATAATAAATAATATACCCAACAAAACACTGAGTTAATTTGTTTCAATTATATGAAATGGAACCAACAATTACATAAATAAATATTTTTCTCCTAATTATATAATGATCCAACCAACATATTTAAATATCAATGTCTCAATGCATTATAGTACAACCATTTCACTAACTTTATCATATAATTAAAAAAATATAATATATAAATATTTTACTTAACATGCATGAATATTTAATAGTTATCTCAAAAAAATCCCACGAAAAAAATAAGGTGTAATATTAAATCCTCCTATAAAAAATGAGAAAAATATCATATGAAACCCTAGGATATATATGAAACCATATTTCCAAAGTTTCACTATAAAAATAAAAATTTAACCTATATATATTAAATCATTGAATATAAGAATTAATGGAATCAAAATCTATTTTTGTAGTGATATACTATCCCATACATACAGATAACATACATTTCAGTGTTAACAAAAATTAACATAATAATTTAAATTAATATTTAATATTCGTATTTTACAAAAAATACCACTAACGTATACTAGAACCACGTATAATTGCATGATATAAATACCACTTTACATACAAAAATAAAAAACAATTTTAACCATGAAAATTATTATATTAACTATATAATAACCATGGAACTTCAATAAATATAAAATATTTTATAATTATTATGTGATTTATTAAAAAAAATCATTATATTTATATTCAATTTTAATATTAAAATAAATAATAAAAACAATCTATGAAATTTAACAGTGTTATTCTATAGTTCCATACATTCCTTTTTTTGAGGTTGATCAACTCCACCCCATCCAGATCTTTAGCATCTCATTCTTAAACCTATCCTCCATATTGATTATAAGTTTAATCTAATATGGATTCCATTGAATGACATTGAAGTATGCATTATATGTACAATGATTTCGAATAATTACATTTCTTATATTTATCTTTGGCAGAAGAAATTTAATATCTATCATAAGTCATAAGTATTTAAAATTTTATAATTTATATCTAATTTAATATTTGATTATTTTGGTTGAATGTTTACAGGTGTGATACCAATATATTTCCTTTATTTCATTCTAGGATTCAATATCCCATTCCATGAAATTATCCAATCATAATTCAACAATTTAACTATCATGGTTCTATGATTCATATTTTTACCCAATTATATTATATGAAACATTGAATGATGATCAATGATTAAATTAGTAGAAATTTATGTAACACACTTTAATATTTAGTTCTGTATATATATATATGTGTGTGAAAAATATTTTTTTAATTACAAAAAAATTTCTATATTTTATGTACCATATTATAATAGTTGTTTTGGAATATCATTGATTTTTTTCACTCATTTGAGATATGTCAGAAATGATCCTATAAATTTATTTAATTATGTTATTTAATATTATAAATATATAGAATTTAATTTCAAAATTACTGGTATACTAAATGAAATGGAAACATTATTTTAGTTGGTTCGAATAAAAATTAATTACAACTGAAGGAATATTCAACAAAATAATTTTGGAAAAATAATAATGATTATATTAATAACTCATTTATGTAATAGAAAAAATTTCATATCCTGTTGACCTCACCTATTTTGATAATCTCAATTATGTTTCAATATGCTTCGATAATACCAAATAATATTTATCTTTATATTAATTATTATATCAATCTATGACATCGTATTATTAATTTGATAATATAATCAAAATGATCATTGGAATTTTTTATTCTATGGTTATCTATGTTTATACTTGTTTAGAAATGTTACTAACTCATTCTGAATATGATTTGCATCGAATAAATTAGTATTAATTGTTGAGTCACTGATAAAGACCTACAGGTACATAGTCTATAGATAATTAAAGGTCACTGATAGACCAATATTCATGTGACACAAGGTCACTAGTACACAACTATCAATATAAATTCCAACGATACAGAACCACAAAGTCCACCAATATAGACAGATACCGACAGACAGCTACCGATACAAGTCTGCTGATACAGTCAGATGACTACCTCTATAGGTCTACCGATACGGGCAGATCTACTTATATAAAATAACAGACAGACCTACTGATACAATAAGCTACCGATACAGAGCCACTGATTCAACAAAGTGACTGATATAAAAAATTTTCCAATACAAACAGTCTACCAATACACGGAGCTACCAATAAAGAAGGATACTAATACATATATCTACTATTATATATATTAACTGGTACCGACACAAGACACACTGACTCAAGTCCACTGTTACAAGGTAACTGTTACAAGGTGCTGACGATTGAAAATA
Organism: Viscum album; assembly: GCA_963277665.1. NCBI lineage: Eukaryota > Viridiplantae > Streptophyta > Magnoliopsida > Santalales > Viscaceae > Viscum > Viscum album. Next base: position 492,333,186 of record OY728151.1, on the reverse strand, counting down.
GTCTTTATTTCTCTAAATCATACATATTTTTCTTTATTAAAAACAGTCATATTTAGTGTTGTTAATGCTAACTTCAATTAATTAAATAATGTATGTTGGATTTCAGGAAACCGTACCTCGTACCTAGAAAAGAAATCATGATTTTTGTCAGACAGGATGACCTATAAAAGGAAGATCAAAGATATTCTTAGAATAAGAAGGAAGAATACATTCTAATTCTATAGAGCCTAATCATTCATGGAGTAAATATCTTCAATGATTTCACTTACACTCAAGATGATCAGACTGATAAATTTGGATCTGGAAGACAAATACAAAAATGACACTCTGTTTTTCTTGACAAAAACCAGAGATGGACTCAATGATTCATCAGTAATAATCCAAGGAGTCCAAAGCTTCACTAAAAACACATAGAGCATTCTAAACTCATCTCTATTTTTTGATCTCTATTGTGTTTCATTTATTTACATTTTTGAGCAGTGTGTGTTCTGTATTTACACACTGACTCATGAGCATAACTGGAGGATATCTAGTATCCTCACTCAATCTTTCTAAACTCTATATTTATTCGCACTGTGTATTGTGTTATAGGTCATCTGTGACCTGGATAGTCTGTGTGCAATTGTTTTGGTTTTTCCCACGTAGAACTATGGTAGAGGTCCTAGGACTTGGAAAGTCTTCGTAGTGTTGTTAACCCCAATCCAGGGTGAGTATCAAATTTTATATAAACTATTTGAGAGTAATAAGTCTTGGCTTGAGACTAAACATCTTGTTTTAAGAAACTATACATGTTACCTTTGATAAAACTACTTTGAATATTCCACTGCCAAGTACTTTAAATATTAATCAATTTTAAAGTTACTATGATAGTTAAACTTTCAAGTTGTTTTATTTATTTTATACCAGTAGGTTAGTTTCAAAAGATAATATAATCTTCAGAATAGATTAATTGAGAACTAATCAATCTCTTGAGAACCTAACTGAATCTTTACAGTATTACTAATTCACTACTATTTATCTTGATGTTTAATTAAGGGGATTTTAATCATAAATCTTTTAACAAAATTTTTATTGGAACTCAATTCACCCCCCCTCTTGAGTGTGCATTCCGAACAACATTTGGTGTCAGAGGAAATAGTATTTATAAATGATTTTCAAATACTTTGTTTTTATCCTGTGATTTTAGTTGTATCTTAAATATTTTAAATTCCTGTTAGTTATAAGATTTATCTCATTAAATATATTTTCTAAAATCTGATTATGGATAATAGACTAGAAGGTGCTTCTCCCAACAGGCGACCTTTACTTAATGGTGTTAATTATTCCTAAAGGAAACTAAAAATGAAAATATATTCAGAAATTATGGTATTTGATATCTGGACTTCTATATAGATTCCATATAAGATTCCATAAACTGAAATAACAACTTGGGATGAACCTACGAAAATGGATTACAATAATGATTGTAATGCAATGAATGCTTTGTACTATGATTTAGGATATCTTGAATTTAATTGAATATCTACTTGTAAGACTGCTTATGAAATTTGGGATACGTTGGCTCTTTCCCAAGAAGTAACATCCAATGTTATGGAAATTAGATTGAATACCTACACTATTAAGTATGATAATTTTAAAATGAAGCATGATGAAACTATTTCTGAAATGTATCTCAGGATCAATGAAATTGTAAATACAATGAGCTCACTGGGAAAATTTGATCCTGCAAAAGAGAAAATCATGAGGATACTAAGATGTCTGCCAGAAATGTGGATAGGCACATCGGTTTCAATAAGAGAATCATGTGACATAATATCACTACCTAATAAGGAGCTAATTGGTAAGTTGAATATGTATGAAAAAGAGCTAAAGGTAAACAAACATGAAGATAATGAACCAAAGAATAAGTCAGTGGCATTTAAGTCTACTAACTCAAAGAGCAAGGACAAGGAGAAAGTTCACATACCTACTGAAAGCTCAAAAAGTGGTGGTTCAGATTCTGATAGTGATGAAGAGATGGGTTGAATAGCCTGGAGATTCAAGAAATCTATAGGAAGAAGAAATATTTTAGAAAACCAAATTATAATGGTATGTATGACCAGTGAGGTGATTAGAAGAAATATTGGAAGAAATATGATAAGGATGATAACATAGTGTGTTATGAATACAAAAGGAAATGACACATTAAAGATGACAATCCAAAATTAAAATACAAGAAGAAATATGAGTACAAGGAAAAAAATATAAGAAATCTATGATAGAAACATGGAGTGCTTCAGACGATAGTTCAAGTGATTCTTATTCCAATCAGGATGAAAAATCTCAGAAAGATAATATGTTTTTCATGACTAATACTTCTGAGGTACCAATTTCCCCTATGCTGAATGATTATTATTTTGTGAATGAAAGTGATTCAAATAGTGATAAAATTATGTTTAAAGATGAATTATTTAAATACTGTAATATATTATAAGATAATTCGAATGAGATGAAGGATAAGTAAAAATCATTAAAGAAATAGTATGCCTTGTCCAGTACTATTAAATCTGATCATAGTATAGAAAAGGAAAAGAATGCTCAACTATTAAAGGAGAATACTCAATATAAATTGTCCAATGAGAAACATAGAATAGACTTAGAGTAATTCACTAATGATAAAAAACTCTTACACAAAATCTATGCAAACAAGTAGCACCAAAATTTATTACTAGTTTAGGCTATCTGCCTGGACAGAGACAGATTACAAAAAATAGATTTATTCCAAAATCTGGACAGTATGTTTCTAGTTCCATCTCAAAAAATTCCTATGTATCTAAAATCTATTCAAATAGTTATAGATCAAAAAATGTTTATCTTTCAAATTTTTTTCAATCTATTTATTTTATGAAACCCATTAGAAAAATCTGGCTACCAAAAGTGTTGATTGCTTACCTGTCTGGACCCAATAAAATATGGTTACCAAAATCATATTCTTTCTAAACATGTTTTGTAGGAAACCTGCTTAAAATTTTCCAATAGGAAGACATTGTATATGAACAGTGGATGTTCATGACACGTGACAGGAGAGTTTTCATGTTTTAAGAGCTTAGTCAATGTTTATGGAAGGCATGTCACCTTTGGTGATAATTTAAAAGGAAAAATCATCAGCTTAGGACAAATTTATAACACTTATTCAATTTTAATTTATAATGTATTATTTTTAGATGGATTAAAATACAACCTGTTAGGCATTTCTCAGTTGTCTGATAATGGTTTCAATGATAAATTTGAATATGATGCTTGCAATGTATTTGATTCTTAAAATGTTTTGGAATTTACTACCTTGAGAAATGAAAATGTATATGTTGTAGATTTAAATTATTTATCCACTCAAAATGTTGCTTATTTAAATGATTTTTATAAAGAGTCTTGGATATGTAACAGAAGATTAAGACACTGAAATGTTCACTCACAGAGGAAGCTGATTAAGAAAAATTTAGTTAGGGACCTACCTCAACTAAAATTCCTATCAGACAAAGTTTGCACTCCCTTTCAAAATACAAAGAAACATAACGATTCGTTCAAATTAACAAAATAAGTTCCAACTTTTCATCCTCTTAAATTAGTTTAGATGGACATGTTTGGACTTTCTAGATTTTCTATTTTGAATGGGAAGCACTATGTTAATGTTCTAGTAGATGACTTTTCTAGATATATTTGGGTAAACTTTTTATCTCACAAAAGTAATGATTTCCCTTATATTATTAAATAATCCTTGTCTGTAGAGAATATTAGGGGACTCAATATTAAGAACATGAGATGTGATCATGGTCGTGAGTTTGAAAATCATGATTTTGAAGCCTATTGCTCACATAATGGCTATATTCATAATTTATCTTCCCCTAGGACACCTCAACAGAATGGTGTAGTAGAAAGAAATAATATAACCCTTCAAGAAATTGTAATAACTATGCTTAATGAGTATGACCTACCTGTTTACTTATGGGTATAAGCTATAAATATAGCTTGTTATATTATAAATAGAGTCTTGATTAGACTTGTTCTCAAAAATACCCCTTATAAACTATGGAATAATAGGAAACCTAATGTGAGTTACTTCATAGATTTTGGTTGCAAAGTAATTGTTTTTAATACTATGTATAATGTTGAAAAATTTTCTTCTAAAAATTATGAGGGAATCTTTATAGGTTACTATATAACCAAAGAGTCTTATAGTGTCTTTAACAAAAGAACCAAATGTGTGGAAGATTCTGTTCACATCAAATTTTATGAAACTGATCCACATGAACCTAAGACCCCTCTTGATAGTCTTGAATAATATTTCTCAATTCTAATTCTAAATTACAAAAATAGTGACCCGGCTGTCAAGAAAACTATTTCTGGAAATACACTAGAACCTGCTTCTGATGAAGCCGAACCTAGAGAAGAAGCTGAAATTTTATAGTCCTACCATTATAGATCAACTAGGATTCTATAGAATCATCCATTATATGCATTTGTAGGTAACAAAGATAGAGGAAACAAACTAGAGCTTTTCTGAGAAATCAGGTTGAACATCAAGCCATTCATTCACAGCAAGAACATGAAAATATCAATGATGCAATTGATGATGAATTTTGGGCAATGGCTATGAAAGAAGAGTTAAATCAATTTGAATGAAACAATGTATGTGAATTAGTAGAAAGATCTAAGGAAACCATAACCAAAGGTACTAAATGGGTGCTTAGAATTTAATTTGATTAATCGGGAAATATCATTATAAACCAAGAAAGGCTAGTTTCACAGGGTTATAATGAAGAGGAAGGAATATACTTTGAAGAAACCTTTTCACATGTAGCATGGATAGAAGCTATTAGGATTCTAATTGGATATGTTGATCATCTTAATTTCATGTTAAATCAAATGGATGTTAAAAGTGCTTTTCTAAATGGTTTTATAATTGAAATTTTTTTTATTAAACAACCACATGGATTTACTAATCCTCATTTTCCCAATCAATTTTTTAAGATCTCTATAGCGTTAAATGGTTTAAAAAAAGCTCCACGAAATTGGTATGATCGACTTAGTAAGTTTCTTATTTCAAAATGATTTTATACAGGGATTCTTGATCCAACTCACTTTGTTATAGTAATTTCAAAGGATGTTTTGATAGTAAAAATCTATGTTGATGATATTATTTTTGGATGTTCTAAAAATGATTTGTGTATTTATTTTTCAAAGAGTATCAAAAATGAGTTTGAAATGAGTTTAATGGGAGAACATTAATATTTTCTGGGATTTCATGTTTTTCAAAATGAAAATGGTATTATATTAAATCAAAATAACTATAAGAAAAATATTTTAAAACATTTTGGTTTGGATAGTATTAAGGAAAGTAATACACTTATGAGTAATATTTGTAAATTGGATGCAGATGAAACTGGGAAACCAGTGGATCAAACCAATTATAGAGGTATGATTGAGAGTTTACATTATCTCACTGCTAGTCGACCAGATATTAAGTGTAGTGAGTGTATGTGTGCAAGATTTTAAGCTAATCCAAAAGTGTCAAACATTCTTATTGTTAAAATAATTATCAATGATCTTAAAGATACTAATAACTTAGGATTTTTTTATCCAAAAGGACCATAATTCGATATAATAAGTTATTCAGGTGCTGATTTGTCTGGTTGCAAGTTAGATAAAAAGAGAACTTATGGAATATGCCATATTCTAGTTAAATCCTTAGTATCATGGTGTCGTAAAAATAAGAACTTTGTTGCATTGTCTACTACTGATGAAAAATATATTGTTGCTGGTAGTTTCTATGCACAAAATCTATGGATGAAACACACTCTAATTGACTATGGATATCCATTCCAGCATGTATCTGTAAATTGTGACAACGCTATTGCAATCAATATTCCAATAATCATGTGTCTCACTCTAGGACTAAACCCATTGATGTAGGGCATCAAATTTTGAGATATCATTACCAAAAAAGTGATATTACTCTTGAATTTATTGGTACTGAAAATCAACTAGCAGACATATTAACCAAACCTTTATGTTCATATAGGTTAAGTTACATTGGTCATGAGTTAGGAATGATAGACTTTGTAGGTTAGAAACATCATCGTTAACAAATCCTTGCCATTAGCAAATCCTCATAGTTAGAAAATCCTCACCGTTATCCAAATCCTCATTGTTATCAAAATCCTCACAATTATGAAGACCTCACTATTAGATTCCTCACCGTTAGAGTCCTCACCGCTAAAGACCTCACTACTAGAGTCCTCACTGCTAGAGTCCTCACTGCTACCGACCTCACTGCTAGAGACCTCACTGCTAGATTCCTCACCGCAAGAATCCACACTGCAAGACACACCTCACCGTCAGAGAGACCTTACCGATAGGAAACACTCACCATTAGGATGCTCATCGGTAGTTATCACTGATATGTATTGCACTGTCTAATTTTTCGGATTATTTATCAAAAACTCATAATTGTTTTTTGTATATTATTTTTATTACATTTTGAGACATAAATGATAAAAACTAATCCTAGATCCAATTTCCATCCACCGCGAACTCCTCTCTTTCAATCCCAACTCCTCGAATCCCCGCTTTTTTAAAAAAAACCTAAGTTCTTCGATTGGAGATGGCAAGAACAAAGCTACCGATATTTAGGGATGACAGTGACGAGCCGAGTGTGATGAAGAAGAAAATACGAGCCCAAGGTAACATTAGTGGCTATAGAACATGGCTCGGAAGGAATGTAGTGAACCAAGATCTGCAAAATAAAAAAACTGTAATAGAGAAGGAACTTAGTGCAGAATGGATTATGTCCAGTAAGTCTTTGATTCTAAGGATATTGGAGGAGTAAGGATGGCTTGAATGCTTCACAAAAAATATTTTCCCCTATATCTGAAGCTGGTAAAAGAGTTCTATGCATTTGTGCGCTTTGAGAAATCTGAAGAGGAAAATAGAATGGTTTCAGTTTTGAATGGAATGGAAATATCATTTTCCTCTATTGAATGGGCTGAATGTTTGAAAGTCCCACATGAAGGCATTTTTTTTTATTGATCAAAGAAAATTCCTCATATCAGTGACATTTTTTATTAGAAGATTGCCTTGGAAGAGCTCACTAGTAGATGGAAACAAAGGAAAGTAGTGGCTGTAGAGATGGATGGAGAAAATAGATTTCTTTTAAAGTCCATTCAACACATGATAAGTCCAAGAAGAGGGGACTTTTCAAATATAAGGTATCAAGATATATATTTGTTGTATCTATTAAAACATGGTGGTAAGGTGAATCTGAGTATACTTTTAATGATTCAAATTTAGGATATGACTAGGCCCATATCATAGTCCAACGCTTTATTATTTTCCAAGTTAATTTCAGTTATGATCAATGTGAAGGGAGTAGATGAGCCTCAGGATGAGACAGTGGAGGTAAGGAATAGTTTTTGCATCACAAGCACAGTTTGTACATATATGAATATTGGTTGGAACTCATGGAGAAAGAAATGGGTAACTCATGATGAGAGGGTTTATGATAAGTTTTACCCTGTTGACCATCATAATAGGACAAAATATAGAAGAGATATAGGTCTAAAACATGATGAAGAGGAACCACATTATAGTGACGATACTGATGATGAGGATTCCCTACAGAAGATAGAGGGGATCCTAATTTTCCCCTAGTTTAGCTGGTGAAGTGGTATCACATGAAAAGGAAACTCCTTCCTTGAACATACATAGAAAAAGCAAGAGTTATGGGTGTATTCAATGAAGAACAACCTGTTAATGAGGAAGACCAAGCTAGTTCAGTTCATGAGAAGACTTCCCCAATGAATGAAGAAGAAAGAGAATCTGATACTGAAGCATCTGCTTCCGCTTTCTTGAGTCTTAGTTCACTGATTATGCACTCCTCAATTACTACTGAGGAAATTGAAGAAGTGTATAGACCTACACCTATTCCTAAGGAGCCTCCTGTAGTTTAATTGGAGATAGTTGTTGAAGATTCTTCTGAGGAATACCTACCTGCTAAGGCATCTATTAATATAAATATAAAGGAGAATGCACAGATTGAGGGGGAGCATTCTACTAGACATGGTACTATTCTAGTTGCTCATGAGATTTAAGAATAGACTAAAGAACCAGGTTTTGTAGTGTTTGGGTTAGAATATCCTGATTCAGAAGATGAGACACCCATCAATAGACCTCCTGTCACTTATAATCTCCTTTATAAAACATTACCTGAGGGCATAGTAAGAAAATATGATTAAAAAAAATTAAGTCTGATCTCTAGGATAGTTTTGTGGAAGAAATAAAAATAATGGAAACCTCTTTAATATCATCACTTCAGTCTATGATGACTGAATCAGTGTCTGGTGTTTTGGATGAAGTCAAGACCTGCCAGAATCAAATTTCAAGCTTGGCATAGGATGTTTAATCTCTAAAGAAATCATTTATCTCTATGGAGTCTTATATGAGCTCTAAATCTCAATCAGACAGAGACTTGGATTTTTGGAAGAGTATAGTTTTCTAGATGGTATCAGTTACTGAGGAATTAAATCATCCATGGAACCAAAAGTCAGCACCCATGACTCTCTTGTGAAAAATATCATAAGTGGGGTGACTATATCCTTTAAGGAAACAATTTCCATTACTATTGAACCTCTGAGTAATACCAGGACCTCTTTGGATATTGATCAGATTCGAGCTGTGATGAGAGAAGATATTGGACAGTCTTCTACCAGTGGCATTGTAGACTCTGCTACATTGACCGAAGTTGTGACTACCACTAGGGATATAAGTAAAATTTTTCATATTTTTGTGAGAGATTCCACTGGTTCTCAAAAAGAGGTCAAAGAAAAATTGGATTTCTACTTATGGAGGTTCTACACTAGCATCAGTTGAACAATCATTTTAATCTACTGTTAGTGAACATGAAGCTACCCCAAGTCACTCAGGCTTTCAGAGAAAAAGTATATAAGATCCGGGAGTTTACTCCTATTCTAGATAAATTTATGGAGAAAAAGGATGACTTCATTTATGCTATGGACATAGGAGGAGGGATCATAATGGAATTTCGGAATCTATTGCTATCATTTTTTCATGTGGACAGTACGTCCATCATTGTACCTCCAACTCTTCCTGTCTCTGCTAAGTCTGCCTCCATTCCACATATGAAAACAACTCAAGAAATCAGTCGTCTCACTCTTATTATCAATTAGAGAGCTACCCAATATAGGAAAAAAATTGTATCAGTAGATCAACCTACATTGATCATGTCTGGTGTTCCTAATCCTCCACCTTCATCCACCATACCTGAATCCTCTTTTGATCCCAAGGAAAAATCACATGTTGAGGAGGGGGATTGATTAGTGGCTATATAGTTTTATAGGAATCACATGTATTCTTTTTTCCTCAATTTTGTATCTCTCGGTATTTTTCCCTCAAAAAATATACCTGATGTCATTCTATTTTCCTATATTCCTATTGCTTACTATTTTTTTCTAATCACCAAGGGGAGGAAACTATGATATGAAGCCTAATATTCTAATGATTTGAAGCCAAATATTCTATTGATATGAAGCCTAATATTCTATTGATATAGATCCTAATATTATATTGATATGAAGTCTAATATTCTATTTATATGATGCCTAATATATTTTACACTCATATTCTATCGATATGAATCCTTTTATAATTTTACCTCTAATATGTTACTAATTATTTTGGAATTATAATAACATAATTTGTGATTATCAAAAAGGGGGAGATTGTTGAACTCACCTGTTTTGATAATCTCAATTATGTTTCAATATGCTTTGATAATCCCAAATAATGTTTATCTTTATATTAATTTTTCATTCAATCTATGAAATCATATTATTCAGTTGATAAAATAATCTAAATGATCAATGGAATTTTTAAATCAATGGTTATCTATGTTTATACTTGTTTAGAAATGTTACTAACTCAATCTGAATATGATTTCCATAGAACAAGTAAGTATTATGTGTTGAGTCACTGATACAGACCTACCGGTATATAGTCTACCGATATGTAAAGGTAACTAAAAGACCAAGATTTCTAAGACACAAGGTCACTGGTACACAACTACCAATATGATTTCCACCAATACAGATAGACAAAGTACACCGATATATACATATACAGACAACCAACTACCGATACATGTTTGCTGATATAGAAAGATGGATACAGCTACTTGTCTACCGATACGGGCAGATCTACTAATAGAAACAAACAAACAGACCTACCGATACAAGCAACTACTGATGCAGAGCCACTGATACAAGAAAGTGACTGATATAAACAAGTTGTTGATACAAACCGTCTATTGATACATGAAGCTACCAATGGAGAAGGCTACTGATTCATAGGAATACTATTATAAAGAGTAACAACTACCGACACAAGAAACACTGACTCAATTCCACCGTTACATGCTCACTGTTACAAGGAGATACCGATGGAAACTAGTCTTTATTTCTCTAAATCATACTTATGTTTATTTATTAACAACTTTCATATTTTGTGCTTTTAATGAAAACTTCTATTAATTAAATAACATCTGTTGGATGTCAGGAAACCGTACCTCATACCTACAAAAGTAATCATGCTTTATATCTGACCAGATGAGCTATAAAAAGAAGATCAAATATATGAATAGAAGAAGAAGGAAGAAAACATTTTGAGTCTGTAGAACCTAATCATTCACGGAGTAAAGACATTCAACAATTTCAAATACACTCAAGCTGATCAAAATTATCAACATGGATCTGGAAGTCAAATACAAAAACGACACTCTGTTTTTCTTGGCGAAAACAAGATAAGGACTCAAAGCTTCATCAACATCAAACTAATGAGTCCAGAGATTTACTCAAAACACACAGGGCATTCAAAAATCATCTATATATGTTTAGCTCTATTGTGTTTCATTTATTTTCATTTTGAGCGGTGTGTGTTCTGTATTTACACACAGACTCTTGAACATAACTGAAGGATATCTAATATCCTCACACAATCTTTCTAAACCCTTTAATTATTACCACTTCTAATTTTGGTAGATGTCATGTGTGACCTAGATAGTCTGTGTGCTACTATTTTGGTTTTTTCCATGTAGAACTATGGTAGAGTTCATAGGACATGGTCAGTCTTTGAACTCTTGTTAACCCTGATCTAGGGTGTGGATCAATGTTTATATAAACTGTTTGAGAGGACTAAGTCTCAGATTTAGATTGATCCTCTTGTTTTAAACTACTGTTCTTGTTACCTTTGATAAAAATATTTGGGATATTCCGTTACAAAGTACTTTAAATATAAATATGTTTTGAAGTTACTCTGATATTTAAACATGAATGTTTTTGTATTTATTATTAACTAGTATGTTAGTTTCAAAATCTAATATAATATTTAGAGTAGATTAACTTAGAACTAATCAATCTCTTGAGAAACAAACTGAATTTTTTCTTTATTAAAAATTCACTACAGTTTAGCTTGTTATTTAATTTGGGGGACTGTAATCATAATGCTTTCAAGAGAAATTTTAATAGGAACTCAATTCACCAGCTATTGTGTGTCCACTCTAAGCAACTTATCCCATTTCCTAAAATACAGTTAACTAATAGTATTATAAAAGAAAAAAATTATTATGGATTGATATTTTTTAGAATGTGTAGGACATTACCGGTACTGCATAAGATATTAACCTGAAAAATGTTTTATTTTAAATATTTTTAAACCATATCATGATTGTAACATATATGCGATTCCACATAAAAAGGATACATATCAATTTAAATGTATAAAAATACTAAATGAAAAGCTATATTCATTAATTAATTAATGATTGGAAAAAATCCTTATCTATGATTTTTGAATAATGTGATAAATTTTATTCTCAAATGGTTTTTTTCATATAAACAGACTATATAGAATTAAAAATAATGTAATGTCTATTTTTAAAAAAAATCATGATTCAATTCATAATGGTAAGAATCCAATTTGTCTTAATTAAATTAATATGGTTATTACGAGTCTTGGGAGTAATGAAAAAAATACATTTTTTTATTTAATGATATATGATATATTATAGAGGTTAGTAATTTAATAAAGGGTGAAAAAACTATTCATTATATTCATGGAATTCAATAATAAATTTTGAATGTTTCAATCATCATACTACTAAAAATATAAATGACAAAAATACTATAATCTTAATTATTATTTCCCATTACAATAGTTTTTGAATTAATTATTAATTACATCATTAACTGATATGTACATGAAGTGGAATGCTTTAGAAATAAAATTTGTTATTGTTAAAAAAATTATTCTATAATATTTTTAAAATTTTAATGAATTTCATTACATCGTATTATATCATCCTAGAAATTTTCCATTGGGACTGGATATTGATGAATTCAACCCATTCAGTTTATTCGGTAACATTTATACAACATGGAAATTTTTTTATCACTTTCTTTCTATATGGATGTGTACACATAAAAAATCATTCATAATTCAAGAATTATTCTAAAAAAATTTTTTATATTAAATTTTTTGATTTATACCCTTATCCTCTAATTGAATTATTTTTTGGATTGGTCGATACACTGAATGATAATGGGAAACATGTTTAATTTCCATCATTAGTTTAATTTTGAACATAACATTTGAGGATAAAAATTACTTATTTGAGTCATCAATTTTGATATTTAATAATATATATCATAATAATGAATTCATAAATATTATTTTTTTATTTTTCTTGAAAAGAAGACTATCAAAATAATTAATGGTGATGGGAAACCCAATATTTGTATATGTTACAGGATAAATTTACTCACAATGAGTACAAATCATTTTATAAGGGTAGATATGAATAAAAACTATGGATATATAATTTTTGAAAAGAAGAATATAAAAAATAATTTAATAAAATTAATAATATATAACATTTGAGAGTACCATATGGGCATTAATGTAATATTTCATGATGTTTTAAATAATGGTTTCATAGTTTTTATGGATTATAAATTCGAAATTGGTCTATTTCATGACGATTAGATACTATTTTTTTAAATCATTAACTATTATATGAAATTAAAATTTTATTTGAAAAGTTTTTTTTATAAATTTGTGAAAATAAAATAGGTAAAATTGGATAATTATATGATCAAGACATGATTTAGTAGTGAAAGTCATAAAAAAATTAATATATTGGGGCGACGATTCCCCACAACATTTTTTACATTCATGAATATTTTAATTTTGTGTTATCTAAAATAAGATTAAATAAGATGGTTTGTTTAATAGTTTTGAATATCTATTAATAAAAATTATAAAACATTAATAATTTAATATGTCAGAAACTTTTTTAAATAATTATCAAAGACATAGTCTATTATGTTATAATAATTTTTTTATTAATATTTCATACATTTGAAATAATATTTGGTAAAAATTCTCAACCAAAAGTCTATTTCATAGGTTAACCGAGAAGTGTAGTACATCATAATTGTTTTTAAGAAAATGTATTAAAATTTACAAATAATTTCATTTAGTCTTTGAAGTTGATGATATGTTAAATCAGTATCAAATTTAATTTACATTATAACACATTCCTACCATTTATTAATCTATATAATGGAAATTTAATATTTCATAGGATGTTATAGAATTATAACTACAGTATATATATAACTAAGTATCAAAATATTAGTTTCATTCATTGGATAATAATAGATTAAATAATAGTATAACAAAGAAGAATAACATTTAATGACATATAAATAAGAAAATATGTTACCTAATAAATGGTAGATATGTTTTAACATTAAATATGTTCAAAAAATTGAACTTATATAAAATAAACCTATATATGTATATTTTAAAATTTATAATATATACTTTTATTATAAAACATGAATATATATATATATTCAATATGAATGTATTTCGAATTTAATTCTCATCGATCAAGGTTGTATAAAATATGATGGGGGGTTTTCCATTTTGAATATGAATAGTTTCTTATTCTATAAATTTGTTCCTGAATATAGTTTAAAAACATTTAATTTTGTAATATTTTCTATCAATAAATAAATGGAAATATTTTAATAAATATAATTATATATTATATATATATATATAATTGATGATTTTTTGTAATAAGGATTTATTGTAGTTATAAACATGATTTATATACACTTTTGTAATATGTGAAATTAAATATGATGAATTAATAACTGAAATTGAATCATATTAGTAGTTATTTATTTAACACAATTTACATGATGATATTGATAATATATATTTGGAAAAATATGTTGATGAAGAAAATGTAAAAATGTAAATTATTAATTACATGATCATTGAATTTAAATAAGATTTTATATTTAATCCTCTATTTTGTTTTTAATAGACTTTGTGTCGTTAAATTATTATTTTTACTTTGTGCGATTATTTTCAAATATAAATATCTATATATGAATTCTTTAGCAAGTTTTGAATAAATAAAAAATATAGCTATTTTAAAATACATATTCTAAATACTGATTAAATGATTTAATTAATGGTATGTTATGCAACAAAAAAATCAGTGATAGTCATTGATTGGTGACATATGTCCCACCTACCATCCAAACAACATCAACATTCACAACTAATGTTTAACATTGTATTTCATTTAACACAAATGTCACCCAAATGATGTCATCATTCACACTTATCCAATATACATAATATTGATTTGAGAATAATGGTTCCCATCAGGTTTTCTGGTGATGATAATGCATTAATGGAACAACTAGTATCATCAGTTACATCATGAAGGTAATATAGTGTCCTCATTATTGTTTTGAGTTTTAATAAAATTCCGTGAATATTTTATTCTAATATTTATATTTTCAAAAATATTGTCTTTCAAATAATGTTGAAGATACTAAAAATACAAGTTAATATTTTTGTAAAAAAATGTAAGGAATATTGTTGCCCCATTTTACATTTTTTTATTAACCATTGATTATTATAGGATAATTATTAGTTGGATCATGTTTTTGTCTGATTATAAGTTGAGGACAATACCCATTAATTATGCGTATATGATTTCCTATATGATTATAATAATTTAACATGTATATTTCAATGTTTCATGATAATATATAATAATATTTTTTATTAAATTAATTATAAATATATATATGTATATTTTAAATTTTAAGAGAAAATATAATGTTTTCATAGAAATATATTAGTGGTTATAAAGTCAATAATCTGACCTAAAATTTTATTTATCATGAGAATTTAATTTAGCCTCATGTTATTGATATGTAAATGAAATTTATTAAATAAACTCTCTTCTTGTATAAAATTAATGTTGTCTGGAAACATTTAATATGTAATAATTATTTTATTTTTCAGTGTTTATTTAAGTTAGTAATTTGTTTTATTCATTTAATTATGTTATCATTCCATTCAATGAAATTTTATTTTAATTAAACATTTCTGATTACAATTATTCAAATATAACATTCAGAAGAATTTTTTAATTGTGTTAATGAATATAAAAAATAATAATTTATAGAATAGTAAATTTTTTAACAGAAAAATTGTTTCACATATTTTCATTATGTCATATTTTATAAAAAAAATAGTTACGTTAATGTGATTAGATTTTATTATTTAGGATAATGTAAAAATATTTTTTAGAAAATCATAATATGAGAAATACCATGGATGATTTTATTTTTGTTTAATGAATTATATGATCCAAATTATATATTTCATCATATTTGATTTAAAATTCCTACTTTAATTTTGATAATTAAAAATCATTGTTACATGACTAATAAAAACATTTTTAGAAAGATTATTTTTATTCATCATGTTCAAGGATTTCATCCATGTTTACCATTATTTAAGGGTATACCTTAGAAATATTTTTGAATTCTTTTGTTGCTCATGTATTTATTTGGTATATGTATCTCAAAATCATTATATGTTTTATGGTATCGTATTAATTAAAATAATTTATTAATTAAATCAATATTTGAAAATTTAGATGAGCTGGTTATGAAAACGATAATGCTTAAATTTGATAATATATTTGATAATAGTCTATGTAAACATGTTCATGGAATTATGGTTTTAGATAATTTCTTAACTAATCACCTAACTAGAACATGAATATTGTAATGTCGCGAGCGAGGTTCCACACACTAGTGCCCCATGCCAGTCGGTCACATGACCTCAAGAGTGCCTACCGATATGCTAGTTGATGCCAACATAAATAGTGGGTCAGGTAAGGCAATCATCAGTATATTATAGCCACATTTATTGGTGTAATACACCAGTAGAAATAAATAAACAATTGTGGAAGCATTTATATCTACGATAATACCAATATCACAAGATGATCATATAATGAAATATAATATATAACTAAGGTAGAAAAAATGTCATGCTAATGTATGTGTCTTGTTTATAAGATTAACAATAAAAATAAAGACACATACGATGACCATTTTGTTAATAAAACACATCTTGTTTCCTTATCCAAGTTAGTTCACAAATCATCTATCTATCCGAGGGCTTCTCCCTTAACCAATCATGCAACTATAATTTATATTCATTTACCTATCAGGTAGCACAAGTTGGGTGTGACTAAAACGTTGTAGGCCACAAAAAATTTCTCCAAAACAAATATAGTTAATAATATGTTTAGACAGTTATATAAAAACAAGTACAATAAATAATGATACTGTTATCACAATATCAGTTAATATTTATTAAAACGCAAGTCCCACCGAGTTAATAAGGAACCCATAAATCATTAGTAGATTCAGCTCAAATCGAGTCTGAAACATGTTATATATTTGATTAAAATTTCACTATTCTAGCGGCATAGATCCAAAATCCCATGATAATGTTTTAGGGTTTAAAACTCCATGTATGGAACCCCATTTATCCATCATTCAAATGAATCATGAGATATGAACTTCATGTTCAGTAAACTTTTTCACGAGAACACATATATTTCATTGTCATAGATCATCATGTGTAGCATGCCATTTATAAACCACACAAATGTCTCGTGTCCTTAGGAATTTATGTCTAGAACCCCCTTTCTCATCCAAACATATATCCCATGGACATAGAACACCATATCTAGAACCCCATTTCTCAATCGTGTATATATATATATATATATAATTTTTTAGATCATCTTGTCTATCACCCCATTTATCCACAGTTCATATGTGTCATTATCGTGGGAATATGTCTTAATGCATAATACCACCATATGAAACATTATTATATAACCCGAATCCCTTCATCAATATTAACCACCAATAATTCTAATAATTAATTAAAAAAAATTACTAATCCATTTTTTTAATTAATCCAATTTCATTAATTAACACAAAAATTAATTATTAATCTCATCATCCTTTAATTAATTCAAAAATTATGTAAAAATATCATTCACATTAATAAATCAATGATAAATTAATCACATCTCTTCCATTGATCAATTAAACAATTAATAAACTATTTCAAAACTCAACATCTAGTGATTAAATAAAAAAATATAAATTAGAAATTTTTACTTCAAAATTATGATAATTATAAAAAAAAATTAATTATCCCAATTTTCCAAATTCAATACACTGATAATTAGTAAAAAAAATTTATACCATTATTCCATAATTTATATTATTCAATCAATTCCATCAAATCTTAAAATTATCAAATGGCATCATTAATTATTTTTGTTAGTGATTTAAATCTATAATGAAAATATTTGAATTGAATAATCAAAAACACACATTTTATAATCATACTATGATATATTAATAATAGTCAACCAACCTTGATCATTGGGGAATGATTTCCCAATGGAAATCCCCAAAATTGAGCAGCATAATGACATCGATTGGGATATTAATATTTGTCACTAAAACATGATCAAACCATTCAATATATTATATTTATATATCAATATCCACAAGCCTATATCTATATTCACAAAATCTAGATCATTATATAGAAACAAATTAACTTCCAACAAAAAGAATATAGATAGAAAGTAGTATGATCCAAAAAGAAATGAGATAGGTTCTACATACAAGGAGATGAGAAGATATTCAATCAGGAATTAGAAGAATGTAAAAACGATGGCATGTGACCTTTCAATATCTTTGAAACTATTTCAAATCATCAGAAGTCGAATGGGTTTGAGGTTCTGTCAAATGGGGGAATTATCAGGGATGTAGTGGATTTAAAACAAAATTTAGAGAAAATTAAAAATATTGTGCATGGTTTCATATGGAGTGGGGCATGATTTTACATAATATTGGAAAAAAAATGTGAAATATATTTTAGGAGTGCATGATTTCTCTTTTTTAGTACTTATGTTTAAAAAATAGTTCACCACATGTGTAATCCCCAACTACTAATGGTTCCATAGTTTGCTAGGATTGGGAACCTAGATTTTTTGACCTTGTGGAAACCACACACCACCACTTTTTCAGAAATTATTATTAATTATTTTGGAAAAAGAAAATCCCAAAGTACAATCCAATAGGTAATTAATGAAAATAAAGAAAAATAGAACATGAGAATTATATGAAGTATCTCCAAAAAAGTTTGGGATCTTACAAACTCATCAACTTATAACTGTTCATCCTTAAGCTTCACTCTAATGATTTTATATTATACTAAGCCAAAAATATCATCCCACTAATCCCACATATCTACTTCCCATTCCTATGTTTCCTCCATCACATTCCTATGTTTCCACAATAAAAGAAATATTTTCATGTTCTTTACCAGTAACACTTTCTCACTATGAACTAACACACATATCATATGCTCCTCAAATGAATAATCTATTATAAGAGAATAATCATCCACATTGATTTGGTGAGATGTGTGGGGAGATACTAATAAAGATGTGAATAATAGAATGAATCACGAATAACACTATTTCTCTATGTTGGAGATAGTAGGAATGGCACCGACCTATTTCTCGACACATCCTCCTATGATCCGATTAATCTGGGTGAAAACATGCACTGTATTTGTATCATGTAGTGACCCAGTCTCAGTCACACCCACAGGAATAAAAGATCACTTGAAATATTCTCGTAGGTTAATTGAAATCTATTATTATATGACTTTAATTTAGTGTAACCTATATCCATAACCTTCCGAATTATCTACACTAGCTCTGACGTCTCTTGCCTAGGACTCGATCCCAATAATAATGACTCACAAGAGTTGATCCGGCATTGTGGTGATCTATATGGACTACCATAAAGTACATTGTATGGTACAATATTAATCATTTAATGATAATATTATTTATTAGAAAATTTATCTAAATCTGGGTTTATATTCTAAGACCCATCGATGTCTTTCACACATGCCTATAACAAAACCCCAATCAACTGTATATTACATTTTGAGTACCCCTATGTCTAGGGGTGGAATGTTGTACTGAATAAATTATGTGTACAATGTTCCATCTGTATTCCTTTATAGAATCACATAGTAAAATAGACATCATGGTATTAAACTACAGTCTACAAAACCCCATGAAAAGGAAATATATAAAATACATAAAAAACTCGCCTCTATTTAACTAAGAATGACTTCTCCGAAGGCATGAAATGAGCTACATTTTTCAGTAGATCCACAATATCCTGGGTAGAATCATTCTTCTTTGGTTCCTTCTACAGACACACCCCAAATCCTTATTCTTCTAATCTCACTTCCACATGGTAATTGTAAAATATTATTGCAAACATCTTTTTCCATTGATGGTCATCATGAACTAGATTACCACTCAATAATCATGTTATGAACCCGGAATTCCCCCATTTCATTCCATGACAACCAAATTATCTTTTAAGGATATGGTACATTTCATTCAACAATGGATTTACCTCCCACTTTGAATCATGAAATTAACACATCATATAGCACCACATGATCATAGGAAAAATATTCTTCTCCATCCATTGATGATGTAATCATCATCTATTCTCCAATATTATGGTGACTCCCCCACCATCAAATAATTACCTCATTGTAAAACATTATAGATTATAATATTGTATGTACTTAATACTTCTCAAAATTTTAGACTCATTTAAAACTAACACAAGATTCATCTACATATTATAATACCAAAAAACAATATGAATCTCATCCAACAAAGTCATTATCCTCCACTCAGCACTAGACTAATGAATTACATGTGTCTCAGATATCCTTTTCAAACCATCATCCACATTATTCCTCGTTTTGTGATAATATTGTATATCCAAAGAAAATGAATGCATCTACGCCACCCATATCAATTGCTGGATATTCAAAAATCATTGAAAAAATATTTATCCTACAGTCATGTTATCCATATAAATAGAAAGTTTTTCTCCCAATAGGTAATATATCCATCACATTAAAAATTAATACCATGTTCTAGATTATTAAAATGAATAGGGTAGTTCTTTACAGGTGGCCTTAGCTTTTGAGACCCACACTACACAACTCCACTTCACTACATCATTATATCACAGTGTCCACTTTCATATGAATCATAATACACCATTAACAACCATATTGAATTAAGTATGATCAATATCAAGGATTTTGTCTAATTATTCTCCAATCCCTAGAAGGAATTGTCATGTGAATCTAACAAATCAAACTTTATCCCATTTTGGGTCAGGTGGAAAATTTGTTTTTCCAAATTGTAAAACTAATAGATGAATCTTTAATAACATCCATATAATCTAGATCGATATGGAAGTATATTAAATTCTTGGTTTGATCCCAAGAAACCACATCATACACCTTCTTTGGGTATACCTTTATAAATTCCCCTCAACTGATGTGACCCATTATGAGAACCCGGTCAATCCTACACAAGAATTTGGATATCATTTCATATAGAATATGCTCTATCTGTGTACTCATGTCGATGCAACAATTTTGGGAATAATCTTCTGGAGGGTTAGATTACACTATGATGATTCGCATCAAAACCACGACATTATTATCATGGTACAGATGGAATACAATGTTCATCGAGTCCATAAACACAATTACATAGTTTATTGAATGAAAAAACATTACGAAAAACTCATATAGGCCACACCTACTCTTGTATGAAGTCATTGTTATATCAGATGTCCAAAATCAAAACTGATGATAGTTTGATCTCATGTTGATCCTAGAGAACACAAAATAATACCTCAATGACCAAATATATCGATGATACATATAAGATGATATTTATTCTTTACATTAATCTTACTAAACATTAAGTAATTATCACATAATCAAAATATTCTGTCATCTTACATTTAAAATGTCACAGTTGATCATCGTGGTGTCATACTGAAACTGAGACACACGTTTTCCTCCGACTCCTCCTGTTGGGTCTTGTACACTTGAATATCTGTCATGTTCCATTTTGAATGGTGAAATAGAAAATGGATAATCACCCATCATAATCACAATAGTGGACTACATTTCACTCTCTGGTTGTATAATTGATATATCTTTAGGAAAAGTATATTAAATAGATACAGTACTCTTGAAAAAACATTAGTTTTCACAACTCCACCATCTAGAGAAGAATTGGTGTCCTTGTACGTATTCTCTCCTAGTAGCTAAGTAATTGGCCCTTCTCAGCCTGCTTAGTTATCCCACTGTATAAGTAGAATATAATGGCCAACATTAAGAGACATAAAAGTCATAATACTCTAGTAACATTCTATGTGTTCAGGGTATGCAACTACCAAGACCATACCCATCATCAGGTCTAATCCCGAGATATCTAGAATATATAGATCCCAAAAAATTTTATATGCCTTAACCTCAAGAAAACATTCCACAGAAAAATATATATCACTAGAATGTTCTTCCACTGTTGTATTTACTGTCATGAATCTTCTCATGAACTCCACTTATAGGAAACAAATATTAGAATATTTTTAATAAATAATGGAATGAGAGGAACAATACATAAATAAGGAATTACATAATATACAAGGTAATAGAATAATATATCTCACTATCAATAGTCTGGACTAACTATCCATGATTATAGGATTCACTACATAGTGTATTAATTCTCTTTTTCTCTATGTTGTCTTCTAAATCACATAAGATTCTCTAATCTACTAATATGGGAAAGATGTCCAGAACCAACCTGTCACCTACCTCTACCACATTATACAGTAGTACTCCACCTTCCATATATATATGGTATAGAAGATTCACTTCGTGCACTCTAGTTATTCTAGATCATCAACCACTACCTGTCGATCATGGGTTTTTACAGAACCTCTATAAATGACCCATTTTTATACAAGATTAGTACTATAGTGTTGGTTTGGGGAAATGTTCACAAAATTGTGTTATATTTTTATACATGTGGAAAAGAGCATGTGTATGATCCAGAGTGGCTGATCCTCTAGAATCTCTACTCTGATTCACAATACACTAGATAAATTTATCAGAACATATCATCCTTATATATGATGAGAAAAACTGAATTCATCCAATAGAAACCAAATATTTTACACTGGAAGAATCTCTCAGGTTCCCTTTAACAATGAGATCCCGACCCACTATCTTGGAGAACATCTTCAACAATAATTATGTAATATGATACTTAATCTCACATGTTTGTTCATCCTAAAGAGGCCTCATCGTAGATGTCTCATATTCTATTAGTGATGGACTAATGTGATAAAAATATATAATGAAACCCACATATAATAGAAATTACATGATCCCCTGGGCCATTCCTATGAACTTTTCTTCCCTTTCCTACATCACTGCCTCTAGATAATAGTTCTCCATGAACCTATCGAAGAGTTATTCCATAACATACCATAATTATTTCTACTCTACCCTTGAATTCCCCACTAGTTATTTTCTTATCATTATAGCATATATGCACCCAACTTGACCATAATCTAAGAATAAGTCCTCAAAAGGTCATGCATCATATCGATGGACGCTACCCAGAACATAACTCCCTCATGTCCAACCTATATGGTAAAAACTTGGGGCTCCTACATCTGAAACTCCCCTGTTACTGCATACATGTTATTAACAACACACCCTTTGTACCTTTACATGAATTTCACTATATGAAATATGTACCCTGAGAGCATCTCCATTGATTCCTCACCCTACACTATTGGTATCTCAGGATCCACTACTTGATTATTGTCAGTATACATGTTATATTATAATCCTATAAAAATGTGTCATCATGGAGGAATAAATCTAAAATTCCAAATACAATTATTATGAATAAAAAAAAATTAACACATATGCATTAGAGTAATATTCATTACAGGCCTTTTCCCCAAATTTCCCTATATGGTCAAAAATAATTCATTATTAATTCCTTTAACCACCATTCATCATGGTCTTGGTTAACAAAGTGTAATCTCATTATCACATAAAATTTCACATTAGGCTCCCATTTATTCAAAATTCAAATCATTTTACCAATATCAATATATATTAGGTACCATTTTAAATTCAATTTATGAAGAAAAAAATCCTATCATGTTAAAAAATGTACCCAAAACTCAATTTACCATGAGTGCCTAAAATGAGACATGTACAAAAATAATCCTATGTTCCTTGAATAACGCATGTATATAAAACTCCCGCCCTATTCAATTCTATGATATTGTTATCATCAAATTTCAGAAACACACAATTTGTGTGATACACAAGGTGAATTACTATTCATTTATAAGAAATAACTAAAATAACAAAAATCTCCCTCAAGGTATATATTTTATCCCCTTATGTGGTTTTTAATCACCCATTGATGTTCTCATATCCAAATAACAAATCTTCCTAATCACATGTGTGCCTTTCCAATACAGTAAGACAAACAAGATAGAATGAAATATGGAACATCTGATACTGCATTGTATTATCCAACCAAGGTTCCAGATAATGGATCCTAGATATTGTTAATCACGTGAACTCAAGTGCACCACCCAATACAACAAAGGTTTCTGTCTATAAGTGAGGTTCAGATCATTCAATTATGGGGAGCCTATACCCTCTTTTATCAAAGTAATACAATTCAGGGAATAAATAAACAATATTGAAATCACATAAAGCCTCAATAATACATATACCTTGAGATAATCAATGAAATAAATTAAATATCTAAAAAATTGGAAAAAATTACATGATAATGCATGTGTCAGTGCATATGATGAAAGTAAAAAACAGACACATATGAATCCCAATAGGGGACCCAACATTGTGTGGTTTCCTCATCCAATATCTGTTCCCAAATTAGCAATATAAAATTGTTCCTTTTACCGAAACCTATCCCACATCTATAATGTCTATTCATGTACCGATGAGACAACCCATGTAGGGTGTGAATACAACTAAGAAATCTACCACAAACGTTGTCTAAAACAAATACATTCAACAAAATTTATTTTTAGTTGTATGAAGAAATAAATAAATTGTATACGGAAATAGTTATAACATTATCAATTAATCATTATTAAACTATATTGTCCATCAAGTTCTTTAGGTCACAAGTACCTCATTAAAAACTCTAATATATCCCACCTTTGAACCATGATATATATTCAATTTATATTTCATTATTAGGGTCGCTTGAAACAATAATCCACTGAAAATGTTATTAGGTTTATAGTGTCATTTCTAGTACCCCATTTCTCAATTATTCATATGTATCATGGTATTAGAACGTCATTTCATGATTCCCTTTTCTAATTCACACATATATATCATGGTCATATAGTTTCATGTAGACCTCCCTATTTCTCAGTCACACATATATATTATTTTTGTATTGAATCATGTCTGGAACCCCATTTATAAATCCCACATATATCTCAGGATCATAGACCATCATGTATTGAACACCATTTCTGAATATTTCATAAATAAATATTATTTTTTAGTTCATATTGTATGGAATTCCATTTATCAACCTTGCATATGTGCTATCATCATGGGTGTTGATCGTCATGTCTAACAAAACGTTATCAACATTAATTAAACAACATGTATCCTCTAATCACAATTAACCACCACTGAATCAATTTATTATCCCCAAATTAATTAATACATGTCTATTAATTAGTTAAGAAATTATATAATAATCTATAAATTCTTCAATTAATTCAAGAAATAATCTACCATATTGTTCACATTAATTAATTCAATAATTAATTAATCACATATTATTTGTTAATCAATTCAACAATTAATTAATCGTTTCATAACCCACGATCTAATAATTTATTCAAAAATTAATTATTAACAATTTAAAATTGAATAATTAGAAAAATAAATAAATAAATAATTATCCCCAATTTCGAAATTCAATACTCTAATAGTTATTTCACCAAATAATTGTCCCTCTTCTTCAATATCCAAGAATAATTAAAATCCCAAAATTGTTTAATTTATTAATTGACGTACTTAAATAATTCAATTTTTAATTTCTCTTACAAAAAGAACACTATAAAATTTAAAATCACATAAATAATTTAAAATAATACTATGTTATTTGAATAATAGTTCATCGACCATGACCATAGATGAAATATTTAACAATGGAAAAACTAAAAATTGTTCAACACAATTTCATAGATCTGGATGTGGATCTAAAACAATAAACTGAAATAAAAAAACAATGGTCTCCTAATCTAAGATCTATACACAAAGTATTTTTCTTGATGCATAAATTCACGGTCTACATCAATAAATATTGTACATAGCTTCCCACATAATGAATGATGGATGAATGTAGGGCGAGCGGGAAAATAAAGGGATATGTGAAACTTACTAAGGGATGAGAATATAATAAATTGTGGATTTTAATCAAAATAAATGAAGTAAATATGACTAATAAAACCTTTTTAAACATTGAAATCATCCAAATGGTATGGGTAAGAATTTGGGTATAATATGGGATGTTTGGGGGAGGGGGGGGGATTGGCTCAATTTTAAACAAATATTTGGGAAATTAAAAAACCCACACATTGTTTCCTTGGCAGGGGGGAATAGTTTCACTTGTTATCGTACCAAGTGTGCTTCTATTGGGTTATGGTTGCATAATTTCTCTTTTTATGGTGTAATGTTTGACAAAACTTTCTCTAGCACTGTAAATCCCCACTATCCCATGCAACATGGTTTCTTGGGATGGTATATATTGTTTTATCTAACCATGAGACAATTGTGCATAACATTTCCATCTTCCTAATTTCTTAATTATCATCCCAGAAAACCTTAATGCATAATCTGAGATAAAATAAATCAAAAATAGGAAAATTATTAATTGAAAACAAGACCATGAGAACTCTAAGATAGATTAGGACATTACAAAAATTGGAATTAATTTATATTATCTTGTGGTTTAATATAATTATATTTAATTATTATTTACTAGAATACTTCACCATTTCACTGAAATTTAATTTTAATTAGGTATATATTTACAAAAACATATATATAAATTTACGTATGAGAAGCTTTTTAATGCATTTATATTTTATTAAGTGGATTTATCGGTCCCTATAAATATGTTTTGGCTCTTATATTTACTTTATGTTGTATGTGGTAGACAATTTCATATATATATATATAGATATATTGTAACACCCCGAGCTTCCACGATACGCTTCACTTTCAATAATGCAATAGCTTGCATTGCACGCATGTTCGAGATTCTAACACACCGCGACTAATCAAAATAGCCATTATGAATAGTAATACCCACCTTTTGAAATTATATATATTTTATATTAAAAAATGGACTTTATTTTTGGATTCGGAATGTCGAAATTAGACTATGTTGAATTTTTTTTAATTTTCTGAGAACTTCCAAATTTTTTTGAATAGTGAAAAATACTTAAAACAACTTTTTTAATAAAAATAATTTATATTGATAAATTATACTATTGATTGGTTTTAAAGTATAATTAGAATATATATTTACCATTTTATCTAATGGTGTTGATTATAATTAATTTCACTTTGAAATTGGACATTAACAATTGTCAATCTTTTGATACATATAGTTTCTTAAAAACACGCTATTTGTTGTGACAACGGGAATTAATTATATAATTAACTAATGCAACTTATATGTTTGTAATTTCATAAAATATACATCATTTCTGAATTCAGAATATTATTTATATCTAAGGGTGATGTTTTGGCATTGTTCTGAAAAACTTCAGTTTTTGATGAATTGTGAAACCACTAAGTGGTAGTTGAATAACCGATTTTTCGTTTAATTGAAATATTACCACTTCTGTGATTTGATTTTCAAAAATCCGACATACATGGTTGTCATTAGGATGTAAAATGTGGTTCAATGGGATTAAAATTATTTTTGGTCAATAGTAACTTTTAAGTTTAATTAATCGCGATTAAAGGTAATTAGTGTAATTTAAGGTAAAGATAATGTTATAATAATATTAAATGACCTTTAAAATTGTCCTAACCCTATTGGATGAGTCATGGACGACCAAGAAAATCCATGGGTCAACTTGGGGACCCCATAGAGCCACTTTGGTAGGAAAATGACATAAATAACTTTTATTTAATGTTAAAATAAAAATGTCACAAAGATAAGTTGTTTTACTAAAACAATTTTTAAATTGTGTTATACAAGTCATATTTTTGACTATAAATATTCATTAGAATTATAAAAAGATTTCATACAACATGATTTTTTTTTTTAATTTTTAGACATTAAATAAATTAAATTATTTATGACACCATGATGATGCAACGATTACATCGTTAATTAACGATTTAAATAAAATGAAAAGATAATGTAAAATCCAAGGCATAAACTTGTCAAAAAATTATTATATGAGTATATTTAGAACCATTATCTCTATATCCTAGAATTAAATAAGTTTGGGACCTTTAGAATCCCAAAATCATTGTATAATAATGTAACATTTCATTACTTTCCAAGCGTGCCTCTCCTCTTCACTTATCAAAGGCCCCCACCACTACCACATTCTTCACACATTAAAGCCATTTGGCTCGGCCAAACTCTGCCCAAATACTCTCCCAACATTCCTCCCTTACTCCTAGAAGCATCACTTTGGGCATAACTCTTCCCAAGGAAGCCTTTGGCTCAAATAAAAAAAATTTCCCGATTTTAAGGTAATGTCTTCTCTTATGTTATTTTGTTTTATTTTTCTTATCCAACCCCCTAAACTATATTTATTCATTTCATTTTTAACAGCACCAGTATCCTAAATATTCTAGGATGTTGTTATAAGAATTATTCGAGCAACACATACACACACCTACATCTAATGGTTAAAGACCATAATGTTTATGTGGATGGAAAATTTCTGCCTCACGAAATGATGATTGTTCAACACTCATATAACACCTCTAATGGTGGCCATTTTGATGACACTATTTTAATATATGATATATGTATTATGTTTATGTTTTCCTTATGCTTCTTTATTTCTCATTTGTGGCATACTTTATGATTTCCATTATGGGTAAATGCGATAATTTCATTTTAGGAAGTGTGGACTACCACCCCCTCAATGTGATTTGAATCATTAATGCCATATGTGGGATGTATAAAGGATGGATTAAATGGTATTATACATTATATTATACTGTAATTATATTATACCTTTATATAATTATAACTTAATTCCATTAAATATGATATAGAAATGAAAGTAGCGTTCATGCGTGCGTACGGCTTACCGTCTCCATGAACGGTGCATTTCGTTTCTTACCTCTAAACGTTATGGAATATTATAAATGCATGTATATACTGGATATATATGAGATATATGATATCTAAATCATGAATATAATTCAGGATATAATGGATATTTCACCGCATGACCAACTTGTAATTATATAAAGTTTATTTTTGACTCAAGTACCTAAGATCGACAAAATGACCGTTATTAACATAAATAATTACATAATGTTCATAACATGGTAATAAGTGATATAAAAGGAATAATGAACATGAAAAAGGTTATTAATTAAATATAAATTAACTCCAATTTATTATTCCGGAGGTTAAAGAATGATAGAGTCAAGTCGGACACGAGGTAAGGGAACTTCTTAACCCACTTTCCATTCTTTGGGTTAATCTCCTATTTTCAAATTATGTCATAATATTATTATGTCCTATATATTATTTGTACTTTCTTTATGTGTACTTATAGTGAATACACATAAAAGATCTATATTATTTTAAAAATGACCTTTTTAATGACTTCGTCTCAATCTCCTTTCATTGAGGAGTATTTGGTTTTATACACAACTTTCTTTTATACGGTGTATAAACCCCTTTGACTTTTACATTTATCCAAAAAGAATCTTTTTTTATACGGAGCGTTTTACTAAACGATAAAAGGGAATGTTTTTGTCGTACGTATGCGGCAAAAATGACTTCTCCGCTGTCGTAACCATTATATGAGTTTCGGCTTCCTCTACAAGCCATAAATTTTTAAAATGAAAAATAAATACAAAGTTTTAATTACCTTTAATTTTGTTATTGAAAATGATTTTGAAAGTGTTTTTATTACATAAATGTGTTGTATTGATATCTTGTGATTGAAATGTGGAAATTTTATGTTTCATATTAATCATGTTTTATGTGATACAATTATGTTATGGTTTATGATATGTTTAAACCTATTCATATAAGGAATGCATTGGACTTAATACGTGATGTGTGGAGCCCACTATAGCTCCTCGATGCATCGGTAGGTCTCATGAGACAAACTAGTGTCTTGGCACGAGGCCTTGACAAAATCATATTTGTGGTCTTGGCACGAGGACTTGGCTACGTGGTTATGATAGTCTGGCATTATGCATTCCATCATTATGAATGTGGTTATTGATATTGCATGTGATTATTCGACCAGTAGAATATCCATGTGAATAAGTAAATGGCATTATCTCATTTTACTTTTTCCATATTATGGTGAAGTTCATTTTTAAAAGGCTTTTGTTTTAGTTATACATTGCCTTAAATGTGAATGTTTATTTATGAATGCTTCAGATATATTGTTATCCTTACTGAGAATCTGAGCTCACCCCTTTCAATGTTTTAATATTTTCGAGGATGTGAAGAAGTATATTATGAATGACCTGCAGGGATAGTTAGAAGAAGATATGAGTGTGGACTATTGAGACTTTGTTATTGTATATTTTCACATTATGATGTAATATAACATTTATGAATGTATCTAGTGTTTCCAAGGCTACTAAACTAATCGGTCATTCAAGACTTGATCTTTTGTGATCATGCCAATGTTAAGAAGTAATGCACCGACTCTGGGTAGCTGAGGTCGGGGCGTTACAGTTGGTATCAGAGGCAGTTTAGTACTAACCTTGGAAGCTATATTTAGATAAACTCTGATTATAGAACATTGATCAAAGATAGACTTTGAGGATTAGTATAGAATAACTTCTTAGAATTTTGTTGTTTTAGAGATTTTGTGAGTTTTCCGAGCAATACATCCCTATCTGGTTACGAGAAGGTAGAGGCGGCTCTGGCACAGATGTACCTAGGGGTAAAACCCAAAAACACCGCTTTGAGCTAGACTCGAAGGAGACCCGGTGCACGACAACGAGCCTTTCTGCACTCTTGGTTATGACACTCCTGGGGGATATGCTTAGAATAATTCTCATTTTCTTTAAAAACCACTATAAAGGGTTATGAGTATATAATTTCTCAAAGAAAAAATTCTTATGATTATGGATTATATCCATAAATAGTTCAATTTATGTTAAGTATTTTAAAGTATGGAATTATGTATTTTGATTCATCAACTAATAGAGATATGCCATTGTATAGAAATGGTGCCCAGTGGAAGGAATGTGAACTCCAACAATACGTATGATCCAAAGCGTAAGAAGGATCATATCTTTCACGGTATTAAACCAACATTTAGAAGGGAAATAATCACCCAAGTGTTCTCAACATATGAAGAAATAGTATCATGTGTTAATAAGTTATGAAAATAATTATCTGAGTCTTATGGATTTGAAGGGAAGAAATAGAAGAAAAGTATGGAAGAGAGAATGATGGAAAAAGGGAAGTGGGAAAAGAAGAATTTTCCAATATGTGATAACTGTGGGAAGAAACACCTTGGAACTTTCCTGAAGGGAATGGGAGTTTGTTATGAGTGTGGAGAAAAAGGACAGCAAGTGTGTGACTGCAAGGGTAAGAAAAAGGTTTCAAATGTACAATGCTTCATCTGCAAGGAGTGGGGACACTACGCAAACCAAAGTCCAAATCATCAGAGTGTGCCCCAAATGATGTTATTGGATATAAATCAAGTTATGATACTACCACAAATGAGGAAGGATGATTAGAGTTCTTATGTTGTTCTTAAAGAATTTTGTAATTTGAGTTTTGTATCAATGATGTACTAGTGATAATAATTATGGAGTATATAAGTATTGTACTGCAGTACTATTTCCTCAAGGACCTGAGATTGTGTGGAACCAAGAAAAGTGGCTCCACAGTAGGTTAATTTTTTTGAAAATATATGGTTGAGAGAAAGATAAACCATAATATGGTTCTTATACCGAGATTGTGATTTTGGAATAAGACATGATGGATTTGGGTAAATCATATTGGATATTCTTAACTTCCTTGAAACTGATTGATGATTTGTATAAATTTTTGGACAGAAGGAGTAAATCTAGTATCCTATAAGGAAAAAGGGATCATGGTAATTCAGGATGTTGTAGTGTTTTAAAATAATACATGATGAAGGTGTTCACATGTTGTTACACGAAAAAAAGGGATCCTCAATATGTTTACCTTCCTCATAAAATTTGGACTGTGAGTTGGATAGAAGTATTTTGGATAACTATAAAGGATGGAATAAATTAAGTTGAACCTTGGATAGTAATGTTTAAGGTTAAAACATTTATGAATATTATTTTTGGAATATTATAATAGTTTTAGAAAAAGGAAAACCTTCAGGTTGGGCGATAACCCGTCGATTCGGATTGAGCTGCAGGAATCAAACCCACAACCATATTGCAACATGCCTTTATGACCTACCACTAGCATACAGGAAGTCCCTGGTTATTACAGAATAGTTTTTGTAATCTAAATGGTATGTGTTAATATTTTGAACCTTATACGATTAGGATAAATATAATATTTTTGAGTTCTATTATCTTTTTGAGTGAAATATGAGTTTGTGGTAGAAATTAGTTGAAGGTTTAAACTCTACTTGTCAAGAAAAAAAATATATATGTATACCTATATCTTATTCTATGAATAAATTAATTCTTAAACATTAGTAAAGGGATATTAAAACAAAAAAAATGTGTTATCCTAATACCTTATGTCTTGTTGAACTGATGATATTTTAAATCAACATAGATTGAAGGCTTTGAGGCCCTAAATTGGACACTTGTTTGTGATTGATGACCTCAATCACCTCCTACAAATATTTACATTTTTCCTCCAATTATATGTCTCTAATTTCCACCAATGTTCTCCTAATCGAGATCATAATTGGGTGGTTACGTTTTCATTTCCCTTTCCCTCTTATTAATGCTAAATTTTATTAACCTTATTTCTGATGTGGGTTTTCCACAAAGGTATTTTCTATTTTTAACCTTTTATTTTCAATGAAAATTTTCAAATTGCGAGGACGCAATTTATTGAAGGAGGGGAGACTGTAACACCCCGAGCTTCCATGATACGCTTCTCTTTCAATAATGCAATAGCTTGCATTGCACGCAAGTTCGAGATTCTAACACACCGCAACTAATCAAAATAGCCATTATGAATAGTAATACCCACCTTTTGAAAATATATATATATTAAATTTCAAAATGGACTTAATTTTTGGATTCGGAATGTCGAAATTAGCCTATGTTGAATTTTTTGTAATTTTCAGAGAACTTCCAAATATTTATGAATAATGAAAAATACATAAAACAACTTTTTTAATCAAAATAATTTATAATGATAAATTATAATATTTAGTGGTTTTAATGTATAATTAGAATATATTTTTACCATTTTATCCAATGGTGTTCATTAAAATTAATTTCACTTTGAAATTGGACATAATCAATTGTCAATCTTTGGATATATATTGCTTCTTAAAAACACGCTATTCGTTGTGACAGCGGGAATTAATTATAAAATTAACTAATGAAACTTATATGTTTGTAATTTCATAAAATAGACATCATTTTTGAATTCGGAATATCAATTATAGCTTAGGGTGAAATTTTGGCATTGTTCTGAAAAACATCAATTTTTGATGAATAGTGAAACCACTAAGTGGTAGTTAAATAACTGATTTTTCGTTTAAATGAAATATATCCACTTTTGTGATTTGATTTTAAAAAATCCTACATACATGGTTGTCATTAGGATGTAAAATTTGGTTCAATGGGATTAAAATAATTTTTGGTGAATAGTAACTTTTAAGTTTAATTAATCGCGATTAAAAGTAATTAGTGTAATTTAAGGTAAAGATAATGTTATAATAATATGAAATGACCTTTACACTTATCCTACCCCTATTGGATGAGTCATGGCCGACCAAGAAAATCCATGGGTCAACTTGGGGACCCCATGGAGCCACGTTGGTAGGAAAGTGACATAAATAACTTTTATTTAAAGTTAAAATAAAAATGTCACTAACATAAGTTGTTTTACTAAAACAATTTTTTAATGGGATTATACAAGTCATATTTTTGACTATAAATCTTCATTATAAATACAAAAAATTTCCTACATCATGATATTTTTTTTTAATTTTTAGACATTAAATAAATTAAATTATTTTTGAGACCATGATGATGCATCGATTACCTCATTAATTAACGATTTAAATAAAATGAAAAGATAATGTAAAATCCAAGGATTAAACCTGTCCATATCCTATTGGATGAGTAGCGTTCGAATCCTTATCACCTTAGCCTCTAATTATATAAGTTTGGGACCTTTAGAATCCGAAAATCATTGTATAATAAAGAAACATTTCATTACTTTCCAAGAGTGCCCCTCCTCTCCACTTATAAAAGGCCCCCACCACTACCACCTTATTAACACATTAAAGCCATTTGGCTCGGCCAAACTCTGCCCAAATACTCTCCCAACTTCCCTCCCATACTACTAGAATCCTCACTTTGGGCAGAATTCTTCCCAAGGAAGCCTTTGGCTCAAATCAAAAACAATTACCCGATTTTAAGGTAATGTCTTCTCTTATGTTATTTTGTTTTATTTTGCTTATCCAACCCCCTAAACTCTTTTAATTAATTTTATTTGTAACAACACCAGTATCCTCAATATAATAGGTTGTTGTTAGAAGAATTATTCGAGATACACATACACACACCTACATCTAATGGTTAAAGAACATACTGTTTCTGTGGAAGATGAATTTCTGCCTCACGAAACGATGATTGTTCAACACTCATATAAAACCTCTAATGGTGGCCATTTTGATGAAACTATTTTCATATATGATATATGTATTATGTTTATGTTTTCCTTATGCTTCATTATTTTTCATTTGTGGCATACTTTATGATTTCCATTATGGGTAAATGCGATAATTTCATTTTAGGAAGTGCGGACTACCGCCCCCTCAAAGTGATTTGAATCGTTAATGCCATATGTGGGATGTATAAAGGATGGAGTAAATGGTATTATACAATATATTATACTGGAATTATATTATACCTTTATATATTTATAACTTCATTCCATTAAATATGAAATAGAAATGAAAGTAGCATTCTTGCGTACGTACGGCTTACGGTCTCCATGAATGGTGCATTTCGTTTCTTACCTCTAAACGTTATGGGATATTATAAATTCATGTATATGCTGGATATATATGAAATATATGATATCTAAATCATGAATATAATTCGGGATATAATGGATATTTCACCACATGACCAACTTGTAATTATAAGAAGTTTATTTTTGACTCAAGTACCTAAGATCGACAAAATGACCGTTATTAACTTAATTAATTACATAATGTTCATAACATGGTAATAAGTGATATAAAAGGAATAATGAACATGAAAAAGGTTCTCAAGTAAATAGAAATTAACTCTAGTTTATTATTCAGGAGGTTAAAGAACTATCAAGGCAAGTCGGACACGAGGTAAGGGAACTTCTTAACCCAATTTCCATTCTTTGATTTAATATCCTACTTTCAAATTATGTCATGATATTATTATGTCTTATCTTGTATTTTTACTTTCATTATGTGTACATATAGTGAATACACATATTAGATCTATATTATTTTCAAAATGATCTTTTTAAGGACTTCACCTCAATCTCCTTTCATTGAGGCATATTTGGTTTTATACACAACTTTCTTTTATACGGTGTATAATCCCCTTTGACTTTAACGTTTATCCAAAAAGAATCTTTTTTTATACGAAGCGTTTTAATAAACGACAAAAGGAAATGTTTTTATCGTAGGTATGCGGTGAAAAAGACTTCTATGCCGTCATGACCATTATTTGAGTTTCGACTTCCTTTACAAGCCGTAAATTTTTAAAATGAAAATTAAATACAAAGTTTTAATTTTTGTTAATTTTGGTATTGAAAATGGTTTTGAAAGTTTTCTTATTACATAAATGTATTGAATTGATATATTGTGATTGAAATGTGGAAATTTTATGTTTCCTTTATGAATGTTTTATTTGATACAATATTGTTATGGTTTATGATATGTTTAAACCTATTCATATGGGGAATGCATTGGACATAATAAGTGACGGGTGGAGCCCATTATAGCTCCTCGATGCATCGGTAGGTCTCATGAGACAAACTAGTGTCTTGGCACAGGGATTTGACAAAATCTTATTTGTGGTCTTGGCACGAGGCCTTGGCTACGTGGTTATGATAGTCTGGTATTATGCATTCCATCATTATGAAAGTCTTTATTGATATTGCATGTGATTATTCAACCAGTAGAATATCCATGTGATTAAGTAAATGGAATTATCTCATTTTACTTTTTCCATATTATATTGAAGTTCATGTTTAAAAGGCTTTTTTTTAGTTATAAATTGTCTTAAATGTTAATTTTTATTTATGAAATCTTCCGCAATATTGTTATCCTTACTTAGCATCTGAGCTCACTCCTTTCAATGTTTTAATATTTTCCAGGATGTGAAGAAGTATTTTATTAATGACCTATAGGGAGAGTCAGAAGAGGATATGAGTGTGGACTATGAAGAATTTGTTATTTTAGATTTTCACTTTATGATGTAATGTAACATTTATGAATGTATGTAGTGTTTCCAAGGCTACTGAACTAATCGGTATTTCGAGACTTGATCTTTTGAGATCATGCCAATGTTACGAAGTAATGCACCGACTCTGGGTAGCTGGGGTCGGGGCATTACATATATATTTATATTTATATTAATTTCTTCTAAAAATACCATACCAAAATACGTGACCATTATATATATTATTTATGGTGAAATAGTTTTTTTCTCGATTAATTAATTAACATATAACATAATAATTTCAACAAATGAAAATTATTTTATATATAATCAACAATTATATGGAAATTAATAAAATCAATACCATTTGAAAATATTTAAAAGCATATAAATTGTAGATTTCGGACTATTTAATTATTCTACAAAACTATTTTAAAAAGCTAGCCTGAAATTTATATTCATGATTTATTTTATGATATTATTTACTAACCACTATGGAATCATGTTATGGTAGTTAAACCCCCATTAAAATGGAAAGTGTCA
The DNA here is from genome assembly GCA_963277665.1 of Viscum album. Taxonomy (NCBI): domain Eukaryota; kingdom Viridiplantae; phylum Streptophyta; class Magnoliopsida; order Santalales; family Viscaceae; genus Viscum; species Viscum album. The sequence goes on along the minus strand of OY728151.1, from coordinate 492,296,310 downwards.
CAAAAAATATTAAATTTTATCTGTAAGGTGGATTTATTGTAATATAAAATATTGGAACTATTCACTTATTAATTTCACTGATTTCTTATCCAATGGGGTTTCACCTATATTCAAAAACATATAATGGGAATTTATAATTTTTTTAAACATTGATTTTGTTGAATGTAAGGAAATAAAATTAAATATGATATAATTGGACACATTTTCCATCATATTCCATACATCTGACCATATCTATCTCAAAAACTATATACCATAGGATATATCAATATAACAACACAAAAATCCTTGCAACTTCAAAACACACAAAATTATCAACACATTTAATACATATTTAATTTAAAAAATTACCGCACATAAATTTGAGGATTTTATTTGATTCCCATTAATCATAGAATCTATTTATTATAATATATATAAATATTATTAATTATTGTTATTTTTTAAAACACAATTTCCATTAATTTAGAATAATATCTAACAACTACAAAATTGATATTGATTAAATATAAATATCAATAAAATATCTAATATTTTTATTTATAAAATTACCATTCCACAATAACATGTATTTTCTAGTATGTCCCGTAATATAATCTCCAAATTAAATAAACATTCCTATTTGTAATTATCAATGATATTGTTAATACATTTAGAAAAAATTGTAATCTAATCCAATACCTTATTATATCCTTTAAATAAAGGAATCCTAAACAATTTATTTACCATATTTTATTTTTTATGTCAATTAATAATTCAAAAATATAATGAAATCTCATGTAGCAACTACTTCTTCCAGTGGATTTAAAATAATTATTTCCTCAGAAAAAATTAATATTACAATAACATTTTTTATGAATATTTTATCATTTAAAAATAAATAATAATTTATAAATCCCCAATTAAAATTTATTCAAAAAATTATACCCATGAACATCTATGAAAAATGATTTAAAAAAGTAATAATAAATCACAAAATGAATATTTCATGCCCATGGAAATAAAATATTAACAATAAAATGTAACCTCATTCCCACAATATGTAAATAATATACCTATGGTGGGGATATAATGATATATTATCTCTAAAAGGGAAAAAAATTAATATAGAATATGGAATAAAAAACATAAGATTATATGAAATAGTATGTGGGAGAATATATAATGTTGTCTCACTTACCTCATTATAGTTTTTATCCATAAATTTTAATCTAAAATACAACATGTTAAATAACATTTAATATAAAAAATATACCCATTTTATATTGTAATTTATTCTTCAAATGACTGAGATATCCAAATTCAATAATTCCTTAAATTCATTATGTTATATAGAGAACCAATATGTAAAATATTTCTTGATACAAATGAATCATTCCCAATATTTCATGGAATGTATCTAATGGTCTATTAACTTTGGAAGATTATACAAAAAAATCCTCATAATCATAAAAAAGCATACTTTTTAAAAAATAAAAATAAAACCAAATGTTCTTTTATAACTATATATGATATAATATGGAAAATAAATAACGATAAGGGGGTTATAGATTTTCCATTAATGGGATAATAATGAATAAAATTCTAAAATGTGTGTCAAAATTTATAACAGATATCATAATATGGATGATAAAATGTATATAATCATTTTATTTTTTAATAATATCATTATACATCATGATAAAAAAAATATGGAAAGAATTAAAACCCTAATATCATAAACATATGTCATTGGAAAGTCACATGTCCATCAACAGAATGTTGAAAAATAACCATGATGAATTAGGTTCACTCACAAATATCATTCATGTCATCTATTGTGATATAATTATTAGCCCTCAATATTGGACCAATATATATTTCTTGGGAAAACCAGTTACATAAAAAAATCATAATTTTTTTCCATGTGTGGATAATAAAAAATTCATAAACCATAAGCAAAATAACACCTAAGGGAATGATGTGTGATTTACAATTATTATTAATGGCATAACTAAATTATAAATAATATGGATTCCAAAGGGATGGTGTAAATAAATCATTACAACATTCATAATTTACCATTTATTTATTTTTCATAAACATGGGGAGCCAATATTGAAAATTCTTGATAAATTTCAAAAGAGAATTAAGAAATACCAACTTGGTTGTCATTTATGATATAATTAAAGCGTCACTAGAAATACAAATATATCATATGGTTTTCAATGATTATTTTAACAAATAGATTTATATTAAAAATAATAAATATTTTTTAAAAAAATATATGATTTATTGAAATTTATTGTGGGTGATTCATCACATGAGTCATAAGATAGAGAAGTTTCCTTAAATCATGTTTTTATTAACATGGGAATTTAAAATGTGACAAAAACACATAATTACTAGAAATGGAATAAATTTTTCTAAAATGTACTCATTAAAGTTACATATATATTAAAATATATGTGTTGAATGTAAAAATAATTTAATAAAAGGGGAAGTGAAAGCTAATGTGGAATTAGATATTCACAATATAATTTCAAAAGATTATTTTTTTAAAACAATGGGAATTAATCATAATATATTTTCACTATTAAAAGGTTTATGTTATCACCAGTAATGAATATCAAAATCAATGTGATATTATATTTATGGTTTATTTATTTACCATATAACATATATTTTCATTATTTTGAAATATTAGTTTTTTAAATATTTAAAAATACTGAATTATAATTGAAAACATCCATTTTGTTGAATTTTTTAATTAGTAAAAATATTATTTTAAATTTGATTAAAATTAATATTATTTAAATTATGTATAAATTGATATAATTAATTTATATGGATTAATTTTAATATTTAATTTTGAGATAAATAAATTATAATATTTATAAAATTTTCTACTTGAAAGAACCTCTTTCTCATTACGCATAAGAGATTAATTTAAAATTATTATTTTCCAAAATTTTGAATTGAATTTGAATAAATGTATTTGTTATTTATAATCATCATAAATTATTTAATCTAATATGGCCAACATTATTTTTTACCAAAATGATATTTCATGACTAAAAAAATAAATTTCTCTGGGATAGGGAAAAATGAGTTTATTGTGGGTTGTAAAATTAAAAATATGAGCATAAAAATGTATATAAAAATGTAGAAAACCAATTTTATGACTAAATTTTATCATTATCAGGTATAATTATCAATAATAATCTATTTTTCACCCTTTGGGTGCCTAAAAATAAGGGCACACATTTTTATTTTCAGTAATTACAATTATGTTACTCAAGTAATTTATATTAGGACACCAAATCTCCCCACATCATCTATCCTTCAAACCCTTATAGTTATGAGATAAACATTCTAATAGATAACGTAAAATATCTCCTCTCATTATTTAAGACATATTTTGGTATGGTTTTCATACTAGGAAGGCATTTTGTGAAAATGAATGTTGGATATCCAAATAAGAGGCTATAATGATATTTTCATGATATCCAACCATCTCAACATCAATCCATTATGCTATAAATTCTTTCTTTCTCTATTTTCTGGACTATTTCCTTGTAAACCGATTTCATATGTTTTTTCATTACAACCTTTAATAGTGTCATATAATGAAGCATATAAATTATATATATGATAATAAAATCATAAATATAACTTTTGAGTGATTATATAATATATTAATATTTTATATTCCAATTTATATCGGATATTATGAAATAAAACTAGTGTAAGGTAGACTACTATCTCAAAAATTGATAACAAATGTTTTCTATAATTATTTAAATGGAATATAATAAGTATAATGTTAATGAATATATGTGATTCACATATAATAAAAATGATATTCATGAAATATTAATAATTATTAAATAGGATTATATAATTGTTTATCGTACCTTTTCACTCAAAGAAATTTAATAAAAACCATAGTGTATGGGTTGATTCCCACATTCATGATGCGATTTAACTCACTTGTTTCAACACCACAAAATTTTGATGGCATGTATAATAAAGTTTAATAAAATAATATATCATTTATGATACAATTAACATTATGGGATGATAGAATATTACATACCAAATTTTCATAATGATCATTTAAAAATTGAAATGTTACACATGCGTACATATGGCATACCATCTCCATGATCAAAACTTACCTTATTTTTGAAATTAATATTAAATTACTCATAATCAATGTGTACTATAATTAAAAATATTATAATTATGAAATTATTAATATTAAATATATTAATGGACTATAATAAATGTAATATTACTAAAAAATAAGAACAAATATGAATAAAAAATTGAGTATTAACAAAAACATGATTTTAATAATGAATTCAATAATTAAAAAAATGATTTTTAAATTAAATATTTTATTATTGGGTGACATAAGAAATTTCAGCAATCAAATAATTTAGGCTAATTATAATATTCCTCTTTTATATGTTATAAAATTAATATACCATTACTCATGATATTCAATGTCCCATTTAATGTCAGTTTTTTATGGATCATGTTTAAGTAGACTACATCATTCTGTATGGTATTTCAATTAACTCTTTTATTTAATGGAGACATTTGTAATGTCACCACTCAATTATTTTATGGGGTGCATATACTAACCCATCAAAATTTTATATACTTAATTTTCTCCTTCTAAAGATTTTAATGTTTCATTTTATGTTATTATTTAATTTAGATTATGATTCATAAGATTACTAAAATAGTATGGTATTTCTAGCTCACTTTTTACTCATGTGTGATACATTCCATATTCACCAGTAGTCCCTAAAATGTGGTGTTTATAATTTTCATTTATTACAATAACATTTATAATTCATAATTATAAGGACCTGACCTTTAACATTTCATATTCTTGAATTATGTTAACAATTCATATTGGGGATCATTTCAGGTTTAGAAATTTAGGGAATTGGGGAATAACATATACATAAGAACTTCGATATTACATACATACAGCCAGTTTCATTTTTTTTCAAAATAATTTTTTTTTAAAAAGAGCCAAGTCTAGTTCCATGTTTAAATAGCATGAATTTTCCTTGATCTTGTCCAAGACCCAATTCCACTTTATGTCTAGTGAAAAACATTTCAAAAACTTGTGATGAGCATAAATAGCTCAGTAAGGGATTTATAAAGAAGGAAAACTTTAAGTTTTCCAAAACAACAAGTAAACCATTAATACATTATCATAAGTAATAATTTTCACTTTTATGAAGTAGTAAATACACTTCACTAAATAAATCATCATTGCTTACCCTTTTTTCACAAAATGATTACCATAAACTTCAAATAAAGAACATATAACATATAAAAGGTAAATTGGGACATAAACATACTTAAATAGAATAACAATACAGTCGACTTCCACACATATTACTAAATGGAATAGCCATACGTCCAACTTCCATACCAAATGAATTGGAGGTTTTAATGTAAGAACCCATCCTATTTTATCATGACACCACCCATCATTTGGTTTATCACATAACCACCAGTCAAATGTCCAAGTACCATTCTAAAATCATAACACATACAAAAAATATAAATGAAAGAATACATTTCTACATTTCAATCACAACATATCACTTAAATATATTTACATAACAAATCCACTATAAAAACCATTTTCAATAACTTAATACCTTAAAGATTATATGGTATTTATTTTCCTTTTAAAAACATTAATGCTTTTTAAGGAAGGCAAAGATCAAATAATACTCGCGGTGGCGGAAATGAAATTGTCACCCCTTACGTTAAAAGAAAAAAAATCATTTTCTTAGTTTAGTAAAACACTTCATTGAAAAATAATCCCTTTGAAATAAATAACAATTCATTAGTTTTTATACATCATATAAAATAATTATTTGTATTAATACAAAATATGACTCAATGAAAGGAGATTGAGAAGAAATCCATTACCTTGTGTCCAACTTGACTAGTTCATTCTTTAATATGCTGAATAATATACTAAAGTTAATTTATATTTTCTTAATATACCTTTTCAATTTTATTATTCCTTTTATATAAATTATTACCATGTTATAAAAATTATGTAATCATTTATGTTAATAATAGTTGTTTTGTTGAAATTTGGTACTTGAGTAAAAAATGGACTTCATATAATTACAAGTTGTTCATGTGGTAAAAATTTCATTATATCAATAATTATATTAATTATTTAGATATCATATATATCATATATATCCAGTATATACATGCATATTAGTATTATATTACATTTAGAGATAAGAAATGAAATACACCGTTCATAGAGACATTAAGCTGTATGTACGCATGAATGGTACTTCTATTTCTATTTAGTATTATATAGGAATGAAAAATTAATGATAAATAAGTATATTATAATTTCATTATAATATCATCTACAATTTCATCACCTCTACCCTTTATACATTCTACATAAATCATTAATTAGTCATATCACTTTGAGGGGTTGTACTCCACACTTCCACAAATGAAATTATCATGTTTACCCATAGTGGAAACCATAAAGATATGATATAAATTGAAAATATATAACAATTGAAACAATATAAATATAATATATATAAAATATAAATACAATTCCATCATATTTTCCACCATGAGAGGTGGTTGGAGATATTTGAACAATCATCGTATAGTGAGGCAGTAAATCATCGTCCACAGAATCACTATGATCTTTACCCATTAGATTGATGTGTGTGTAAGTGTAGTTTGAATCCATCTCATAAAAAAGCCTAGTATATTTATGATACTGGTTTTGTTATAATATAATGGAATAAAAAGTGTTTAGGGGATTTGGGAAGTAAAATTTAACAACATAAAACAAAATAATTTATGAGAAACTATTACCTTTAATTTGGGTAACTCCCATTGGTTTGAAACAAATGTAATTTTTTAAGAATATTATGCCTATGGTTAAGATTTTATATGGAATAGAAACATCTTTGGAGCTTATTTTTTCTGGTGTTGGATGATACAAGGGGCTTAAGATGTGTGAGAAATGGGTTAGAAGTGGTGTCCTTTTATAAGGGGGAGGAGGGGCTCTTTAGGAATTTTTGAAACAATTATTTTCTTATATACTTATATTCAGATTAAAAAGATAAATAAATAATTAATATAGAATATAATATGACTCATGGTAGAAATAAAGTCATCCTATCATAATTGGATAGCTTTTGAATATTATTTTAATCATTATAAGTTTATTTATTTTAATCATTTATTAATGAGGTAAACACTACATCATTATTATGTCCTAAATAATTTCATTTATATGATGTATAAAATTTAAAAAAAATTCTATAATTTATAAAATCTATATATATACCTAATGAAAATTTATAGTCTAAGGGATAACTTATATAAAACCATGTAAAAATTAATTTACTATAATATATTAGTTTTCATAATATTAGTCTTCACTTTAAATTAATTAATATATAGTGTCATTATAACCTTCAAGTGGCTCAATGGAGTCCCAAAATCAACACAAGGATGCCTACGGTCAGATATGTATAAACCAATAAGATTATTATACATGTTAGGTTAATTTATTATTATTATAAAAACATCTGTTTACTTGTATTTACCAGATTTACACTTTAACCATTGTAAATAAAAATTTTACTGAAGTAAACATTCATAATGTCTACAAATAAAAGATACCTATTTACACAATTTAGAACTCATGATTCCAAATATGGAATCGATTTTTCTAAATTCATTACAAAAAAGTGGCAAAAATTAATTTAAAATTAATTCCCGCTGTCATAACAAAAGTTGTTTTTTAATGAAATATTAACTATAAAAAGTATGACACTTATTTACATCCAATTTCTAATTTAAATTAATTCCAATTACCAAGATTGCACTAAATGGTAAAAATATAATCTAATTACACTTTAAAACCAATTTTATAGATAATCTAACCATATAAATAAATAAGACTAAAAAATATTTGAATTAAAATATAGTATTTTTCACAATTCATTGAAAAAATGAATTTTACCAGAAAAATACAAAATAATTACCCAAATTAAATATTTCTATCCCGATTATAAATAAATGATTTATTTGGAAAAATATAACATATAAAACTGAACAAAACAATATTTAAAGTGGGTGTTCCATCAAATACTGGTTAATTATCCTTTTAATGATTATTTGAGTATTTATGATTAAAATCAGATTATTTCTTATATTAAAACTCTAATATTTATTGGATAAATGTAAAAAGATTTAAAAAACAGGTATAATCATATTTTAGATAGTTAGATTCATTCCCACCAAATCAATGTCTTGGCATTAACTATCAATTAAGATAATGATATTATATTATTAGTGTGCAACGTAAGATTTTAGAAAAATCGTTGTTGCATATCAGGTACGCCATAGAACTTAGAAATCCCATTTAAAGTTAAATTAAAAATTAATTCACAAATATTAATAAATATGAAAATTTAATATTTCTTTATTTACCTGGGATCTAACTTCCTTCCCCCATTTTGGAAATTGTGTCCTCCCAATTTTATTCACAAATCAAATAAAAGGGGGTATTTATCCCTCATAGCATTTTCAGACGACAACTTTGACTTTTTAATGATATAGTTTTTCCACAAAACCTTTAACTTCTAAATTACATTATTCTGCAATCCATTCTCTATTTGGTCAAGAATATGCACTGGTTTTTTCTCAGAAGAGAGATTCTTTTCCAACTAATCTACCTCTGGGATCAAAACATTATAGAGATCTAGTATGTACTTTTTCAATATTGAAACATGAAAAACATTCTGTACCTGGGACAAACACGGAGGTGAATCCACTTTGAAAGCAACATATCCCACATTCTCTAGAATTTCATAAGGTCCAATGAACCACAGACTCAACATTCCTTTCTTACCAAAACTCATCACACTTTTCCATCGAGAAACATTGAGAATAACATGATCACCTACCTCGAAGGAGAGATCCTTCCTCTGGTTATCAGCATAACTTTTCTGCCTTCTCTGAGCTGTTCTTACATGCTTCTGAATCATCAGAACATTTTTTGCGATCTCTTCTACAAATTCTGGTCCCATCATCTTCCTCAACTACATCATCCAAAAAGCTAGAGTTCGACAATGCTTTCCATATTACGCTTCAATTGGATCCATCTGTATACTTGAATGAAAGTATTTATTATAAAAAAATTCAACCAAATTAATATGTTGGTCCTAAAAACCCTAGTAATCCAGTGATCAATAATGTAACGTATTCTCTAAGGTATGAATTTTTCGTTCTGACTGCCCATTTGATTGGGAATGAAAAGCTATTCTATAATTTACTTCAGTACCCAATGACTTCGAAAGGCCATTCCAAAAGTTAGAAGAATTCATGGGATCATGATCAAATACAATTGAGAGGAGAACACCATGCGACATGAATATATTTTTAACATACAACTGAAAAAGTTGATCTAGAGAAAAATTATCTTGAATAGAATGGAAATGAGAAAATTTAGTTAATCGACCACAAATAACCTAGATTTCATTGTCACCTCAAGATGTCTTTTGTAATCCCACAACAAAGACCATGGATATATTTTCACATTTCCACTTTGGCACTGGTAAAGACTGAAGCATCCCATTCGGTAACTTCCACTCTGATATAACCTTCTGACAAGTCAAACATTTCACAGTAAAATAAACAATATATCTTTTATTCCATCCCACCAGTAATACTCATAAAGATCATTGTACATGTTAGTACAACCAGGATGAACTGAAAATGGGGAAATATGATCTTTACATAACAAGTTATTCTTCAACTGTTAATAACAAGTAAAACACAATCTCTTTCCAAATCGGAAAACACAATCAGTATCATTGTTAAAATCAGTTAACTTACCCTTCTGAACAAACTCTACCTTTTTCTACAGCTCACACACTTCCTTCTACCCTTGCATAATTCTCTCTAATAGATATGATATCACTGACACCTAAAACTAAATAAAATAACTTCTGGAACCAAAAAAATCTATTAAAAATTTCATCAAATCAATAACCAAAGTATCCTGTTCCACATGTTTCATGGATAACGAAGCATTAATTTTTATACTCAAAGCATCAACCACATTATTTACTTTTCCACAATGGTAAAGGATCATGCAATCAATGTCCTTTATTAATTCCAACCATCTCTTCTTTGTCATGTTAAATTATTTTTGAGTGAATATATACTTTAAACATTTGTGATTGGTATATATTTCTCACTTAACTCCATACCAATGACGCCTCCAAATTTTTAAAGAAAAAATAGCAACAACTAATTACAAATCATGTGTAGGGAAATATTACTCATCATGTTTCAAATGACATGAAGGATAAGAAATTTCCTGATCATTCTGCATAAGGGCACATCCATGTCCTTTAAACTAAGTCTCACTATAAATTAAAAACTCACCATTTAAAGAATGTAGTTCCAAAATTGGAGCATTCACCAATATTCTGTTCAATTCCTAAAAACAATATTCACATTATTTTTTCCAAATAAACTAGATACCTTTTCGATTAAACATAGTCAGTGGGATAGATAAATGTAAAAACTTCTCAACAATCCACCTATAATAACCTTCCAAACCAAGAAAACCATGGATCTCGGTTATATTTGTTGGTCCTGTTCATTCTTTCAACAATATTTGATTTAGCAGGATCAACAGTAATTCCATTTTTTGAAACAATGTGACCAGGGAAGGAAATTTGTTGTAACCTAAACTAACAAATTATGAATTTCCCAAATAGTTTCTTTTCTTTTATGGTTATAAAAACAAACATTAAATGACATTTATGTTCTTCATTTCTTTTAGAATAAACCAAAATATCATAAATGAACACAACCACAAACTTATTCAAAAACTCACAGAAAATTCAATTCATAAGATACATGAATACAACAGGTGCATTGGTTAACCCAAAAGGCAAAACTAAAAATTCATAATGGTCATATCTTGTATGAATCATAGTATTTGGATTGTCTGGTTCCATTACATTTAACTGATGGTACCCCCACCTCAAGTCAATCTTCGAAAAAATACTCAGCTTTCTGGAGCTGATAAAAAAAATATCGATATGAGGCAAAGGATACTTGTTATTAACAGTGATTTTATTCAAAGCTCTATTATCAATTGAATTTATCATTGAACCACATTTCTTTTTAGAAAATATGACAGGATCACCCCATGGTAATGTGCTAGGATGAATGAAACCCTTATCTAATAACTCTTGTAATTGAATCTTTAACTCTAAAGCATCAATTTATGCCATTCAATAAGGGGGTTTTGAAATTGGATTAGCATCAAAAACTAAGTCAATAGTAAATTCAACTTCATGATTAGGTATAATACAAGGAACGTCATTAGAGGAAAAATCAAAATACTCATTCACCACTGGCACATCATTAATATGAAAAGTTCCTATGTTTTAAATAATATGTGTAATGTAAATTTTGTTTCCATATTTTACTAGTTTCTCAACTTCCTGATATGTTATCAAATGTAAGGGTTCATTTTTTGTACCAAAAATGAAAATATTTCTGAATAATCCTATTTAATGCTACTGTCATTCTTATAATGATAAACAGACAACAAATCCATGCCCAAAACAACATCAATCTCTACAATATTCAAATCAATAAGGTTTGTGGGTACATTATTTCCTCACACAAGGACATGAAGGTTATTATAATTTCTTTTTTCTAGTACATTTCCTATAGGTGTTTTTACCATATGTTCAGGATGCATATCGTGATATGGAATTCCCAATTTACTAGAAAACATATCAGAAATGAATGAATGGGTAGAGCCCAAATAAAACAACACATTGGCATATTCTCCATAAACTAACAATGTAAATGATACTACATCATTTGATGGCCCAAAAACTACAAAAGTAGTTGAAAAATGCATAACCACCCCTTTATGCTTGTAGTATTGTTTATTTAACTTTGTTGAGTTTTTGATTGGACACTCATTTACATAATGACATGCTTCATTGCACATAAAAAATATTACCACTAGATTTTCATTGCCTGCTTGATCATATTCATTATAGTGATGAGAAATATGACTAGACTTACCACACAAGAAGCATATTGCTGACTTTGATAAACATTTACATGATTATTTTTACCATACTTCTAACAAGATAGATATTTAGATTTCATATCTCTAGGATTATTTAATGAACTCTTTTCTTTTCCTTCCAATTGGATCTCCTATTCTAATGTTCGTTAAAGAACCCATTTTAATCGGCAAATTCTATTTCCAAAATCTTCGTACATCGAACAAGTTTTTCATATCAGTAGATCTCACTAGAGCCTAATTATCTTCGATGACATGGCTTCAGTCATAACTAAAACTGATTTATCTTAATATGATTATCTCTGATGAAATATTGTGAATACGTTTCTAGTTGAGTGAACATTTCTTTATAAACAGCCACTGAGTAATCCTCCTACCTTAATTCCACGAATTGTTTTTCCATCCTAATTCAAACCACCACAAGAAAATATTTATCTAAGAACATACCTTTGAATTAATCCCTATCAAGAGAATATATCCCTCCACTATACCTTATATTTTTCACAATAGACCATAACAGATCAGCTTCAACTTCAAAATTGTAAGAACCTGGTTTTTGCTGTGAAAGACTTTGAAATATTCTTGATGATATTCCAGAGCAGCGCCTTCCGGATCAGGGATCCGAGTGTACGTATGGGTCCGGAATGGGGTTTTTACCCTAGGGACGACATAAAACTTGTCGGCGTGGGTTGTTTGGACCCCTCGCCCGCTTCTGGAACGTTAAACAGATTTATTTAATTAATTAATTAATTCGTTTAATGGAGAAATGCTAGTATCTTTTAAACGGTGGATTGGATTGCAAAACCGAGGGCACCGTTGAGTTCAGAGCGTGTCGTTTACCCTAGGAGGGATATAAGTTTCGCGGGCGCGGGCTGTTTGTGAAAAATGGCCCTAGGGGCGTTTTCGTAATTTGGCGGCCTCGGGCGCTAAGTTTAGTAACTTTTCAATGGTGCCTTGGAAAAAAATTCCAAGACCGCCGTTGCGCTCAAAGCGTGGTTCTTAGCCTAGGGGAGGCTAAATCCTGACCTCGTCGGGAGTTCGGGTTCAAGGCCGTCGGGCGGGCGTTTAAGTGCTTAATACTTAAACACCCCCCCCCCTTCTTCCCCTTCTTCTTCCTCACAACCTCCCCCCTTCCCTCCTCCATTCCGGCGAGCTCCGGCGAGGCGAGATCCGGAGAGGTGGCTCCGACGAGGCGATGGCGAGCGGCGGATCGCGCGGGAAGCGCCGGGCGAAGCCCAACGAGGTAGGTGGTGTTCATTTTCGTTTTAAATCCTCAACCCCTCTTTGAATTTGAATTTTAGTGTCTAAGTGCTGCCTGATCTTCGATCTAAGAACGTAATCGCGTAGATCTTGTATCGAGCTTTCCGAAATGTTATCCGGAACAGATTTTCGACCACTAGATCGTTTTCGGTCGTCCTCTGAAGTTTCCCGGCCATGAGGCTGGTTTCCGGTGACTGCCGAAGGCGGCGGACGGCGGCGCGGCGCAGAGCAGGGCAGAGGCGGTCGACCAGGGCTTCGGTGGCGGCGGCCACGGCGGCGGCTGTCGGAAGCTGGCCGCGGCGCCGGCCGTGGGCACCGGCAAACGAAGGAGTGGCCGCGAGGCGGCGGCCCCGTGCAGCGAGGCAACGACCCGCGCATTACGGGTCGTTGCGTAGACCAAGCGACCGACCATCGTGGCCGGTCGGTGGCATGTCATGTGTGGCGAGCGCACGGGTGTGAAGAGGAGCGGGCCGCAGAGCGGCGGCCCGCGGCTCGGTTGGACTGGGCCGGCCGGCGCGGGCTGGCCCCAGGCAGGGCGGACCGGCCGGTCCGGGCCGGTCCGGCCCAAAGGGGCTTTGCCCTCAGCCTTCGGATGCCCGTATTTCGGGCTACGGGTGTCCGTTTTGCGCGCCGTCTGCGGCGGCGCGAAGCTTACATCGAGGAAAAGCTTTTGACATGGTTTCAAGAATTTCTAATTCCCGAAACGAGGGACCGCTGAGGCGCGACGCGTCCTTAAGTGGACGAGCATTTTTCCGGGATTCTTGTTTTGGACAGCGCGGACGCGTCCGACGTCCGTTTTGAGCGCCGTCAGTTGCACTGGGACCCTAGCATCGAGCCAGAGGTTGCCAGGGTAGTTTCAGGCGTTGGGGGACGAAGTTGAGGTGCGGGCCCCACGACCCGTCTCTTGAGCTGCATGCGGCGTTTCACGCATTTTTCATCGGACTCCCATTCGGGGCGTGCGAGAAGCCGATGTTGGGTGTTTTTCCGAGGGCGTCGTGTTGGCACAGTCTGCCCGATGTAATTCCGCATGATGGTGCGGGCCCCGCGAGGGCCGTTTGGGGGTCGACGGTGATTTTCTATCTTTATCACCGGGCGACCGTTTTGGACAAGCGAGTATTCCATCTTGTGTGCTTTCTCGAGAGGATCGCAACGGTGCGATCCGTTCTTTGAGTTTCAGGACCGGGTTGCGGGTCCCATGTGGCGCTGCTCGTGTGCGGTGCGCCGGAATGCATCTTTTTCTTCGGATACCCGTTCTACTCAAGCGAGTAGTGCTTTCGACGTGTTTTTCCGAGAGCATCGCGATGGCACAGTCCGCCCGACCTCTTTCGGATTTGTGGTGTTGGCCCCACCCGACCGGGCTACGGTGAATAGTACCTTTTTCACCGGGTGGCCGTTTTGGGTGATTGAGTAGTCAATCAAGTGTGTTTTTCCGAGGGGATCACAGTGGCATGATCCGTTGGTTCAGTTTCGGGATTCTGGGGTGGGCCCCACGCTGCTTGGTCACTGTGAATAGTATCTTTTCCACCTGTTGACAGTTTCGGGCGACTGAGTAGTCTAACTCGCGTGTTTTTCCGCAAGGATTACAACGGTGTGATCTGTTTGGCTGTATGGATCCTCTTGCACGATGTTGAGAAATGTGGAAGCACGGAAGGTGCCCTAGTAGTGGTTCGCCCTACTTTGCTTGTAGCGGACCTTTGGTGAGGGATCGCGTGCACTCCCGTGTGAGTGATGTAAATGCTTGAGGTGACGTGGTTGTTCGTGCCTGGGCCTTTGAGGTGGAGTCGTTACGTCATTCCTTCGCGTTGACGTTGGGTTCCGTGTGTACGATAGCCCTTGGGATGGGGACGAGGTATACTCTGGAAGTATACATGAGCGCTTGGAGGTACATGTGGTTTGTACCTGGGATGTTCGTGCGCCTGGTTGGGGTTGACTTGGGGCCACACATCGTGTGGGCCCTAAGTGTGTGCCGTGTTCTTCCTTACGAAATTTTACCTCTCGCGGCATAGAGGGTCCCTCTGTGCATTTTTTTGACCAGCAGGGTAGAGCTCTTCCCCTGGCTCTGTGCTCGTTGGTTTGACCAGCAGGGTTGAGTGGTCTCCCCCTGGTCTCGTTCTTGATGGATTGGCAGGTAGCGGTGCTAGTGAAACCCAGTGCTGGGGCATACGCTGCACCTCTTTTGGGGGAGCTGTTCTGGAGTTGGGTGCTTGTGCGGCACCCACTCTGTGTTCGGTCGGCCAGTGTTGTACCCTCCTGTAGAGATGGCAGAGCGGTTCTGATTTTTACCCTCCAGCAAGACTGGGCAGTGGGTTACACGTCGGCTTTTTTGGGCTTACCCTCCAGCAGGGCTGGGCAGTGGGTTGCTCACTGACTTCTAGGGTTTACCCTCCAGCAGAGACTGGGCAGTGGGTCACCCGATGCACTTAGGGTCTACCCTCCAGCAGAGACTGGGCAGTTGGTCACCTGACGACCTCTTAGGGCCTACCCTCCAGCAGGGCTGGGCAGTGGGTTGCCCGTCGTCTAGTTCTAGGTCTACCCTCCTGCAAGGCTGGGCTGTGGGTCGCATGTCGACTTATTCCAGGTCTACCCTCCAGCGGGGCTGGGCAGTGGGTCTCCTGACGATGTGTTAGGGTTTACCCTCCAGCGGGGCTGGGCAGTGGGTCACCTGATATATGGTAATGAATTACCCTCCAGCAGGGCTGGGCAGTGGGATACCGGTCGGCATTCCAGACTCAGTCCTATCGACTAGGCTAGTCTGTGGCTGACCTCCGTGATTATCGGAGCGGGACCCTTGGTTGTACGGGTCAGTGTTGTGACGACTTGACTTTGAGGAGACCTCTCGACTGCAGGGCAGTGACGAGGTTTGGTTTGACTATCCCCTAGAACTCTCAAGTATGAGGGGCGCTTTCCCCACCGAGACGCGTTCTTGTGAAGCGATCTAAAACCGTGCGGGCGAGTCAGTTCCGCCCAAACCGGATAGTATAAAGGTGCGGTGACTGAGCCCCTTGGCTTGCGGTTCGGGGCAGACGTGCGGGATGCTAGGCATCGATGATGGTGTTGCCTCTTGGACTGTTGGCGTCTCATTTTCTTGGGCTAAGGTACGGGATGGAGATCCCCTTACGTCGTTGTTCGAGCTTCTTTCTGAGCATCAAGATATGTATATACCTTATTTCTGGTACCCACTTCTTGGGTTTTGGCTACTATCCTTTCAGGAGAGGTGAAGACGCGCAGGGTATGCCACGTGATTTCCGTGTCTAGCTTCTCGTGGTTGGATGAGTCTACTGTCCTGCTATAGGTAGCGAAGACTCGACGGGATGTTCATCTTCACACCGTTTCCAGCTCCTTGTGCCTGGACAAGTATACATCCTTTCTTTTGTTGGGTTGAGATGGACTCTTACTGCAATTTCAGTTGTACTCCTCTACTTTTCTGTTCGCTCTACCACTCACGCTTCGGTACCTCTTTTTTTCCCCTCGATCCTTGTGGGTATCCTACTGAGTATTTTTTATACTCACCCCTGCTTGGGCTTTTCCCACAGTTGGTATGCCCTTGCAGACGACAGACAGGTGGAGCGTGACTTCGGTGGAGCATAGGAGCTTGTGATCTTGGAACGTGTGTGGTGGTCGTGACCGGGATCCAGGTGGGAGATCCGCCAGCTGTTTCTCTTTTTTGATTACCTGTTGCCGGGTTGTGGCACTTTTCGGTTTGGCATGTGTTTTTCCCCTTTTCTTTCAGCTTTTACTTTGTAATATTTAGATTTCGATGCACATTTGTGGTATATTTATAGCAGTTTCTCTTTTACTTTGCTTGTCTTTTCTTTTACTCTGCACTTTTGCATTGGGTTTACTATGTGTGTGTGTGTATAGGTGCTTAGGCAATGGCCTCCCCGAGTTGTTGTGCCTTCGGCACTGGTCGCCAGCATCTGGCCTATGGAGGCGGGCTTGGGGTAGTTGCAGCTCGAGCCCGGGTAGGGTCGGGTTGTGACAAAGTGGTATCAGAGGTGGTTCGTTCCTTGGGACGTTGTGAGGACGTCCCTAAAAGAGTAATTAGTTGGGATATAGGGAAACAATGTTAACGTGTCTCGAGAGCGGCTCTCATGCCAGGGAGTCCAGTGATGGTGCGGCGGCCGACGTATCCATTCACCAGGACCTTGATAACCCGCTTGTCGACTCGGCATGATGAGACACTTGTTGCAGGGAAATTTGTTTGTGCATCACGTAGGACCGAGTCATTGACTGTCCTTCTTGAGTCAGCTCCCCATTGTTGATATTGGTATATACATATATGCTCATCTGACCGCGGCACTCCTTGATAATATTCAGGATGTCTCTGCGAGGATAGCCAGCCAGGATACCAGCTTTGGTTCGTGACGACGACCCTACGAGCTACGAGGCCATAGTCCAGGACCAATCATGCGAGCCCTTTCTCCGGGTGGGCCGGTAGCAACACCCCCACCGGTTGAGCAGCAGACAGTTTCATCGGAGCAGGCTGAGTTTGAGCGCAGGTTGAGCGCGCTCCGTGATTTCCAATGGCATAGACCGCTGAGGTTCAGTGGTGAGACATACCCTCAGGAAGCAGAGGGTTGGCTAGAGGCAGTGGTTAGCCTTTTTGGGCTTCTGCAGATGCCGACAGATCAGAGAGTGGCTTTGGTCACCAGCCCCTGGCCTATGGAGGCGGGCTTGGGGTAGTTGCGGCTCGAGCCCGTGTAGGGTGGGGTCGTGACAAAAATGGATAACAACAAGACTATCCTTTTGATGCTTTGAACACCCTATGACATCAAAAATTTTCTCCAGTCCTTTAATCCACCCTTCAACTAGCACATGGTCATATGGTCCTCTAAATAATGGGGCATGTAGCCTAATGAAATGATCCACTACTGACATGTTTCCTCTGTGGTTTATCTAGCTGATCTCCTTCATGGATACCACCAATATTTATTGCCTTATTCAATTGTGTCATCACTGCAACAAACTGTTCAGTTTCGATTCTGGTCATCTCAATTTGCTGATTTGGAAGGTTGTATTCCTCATGATGTCATCCCAACATAGCTTCCATGTTTCCTATGTGGAAAACCATTCTGAAGACAAAAATATGTTAGGTGAAGCAACATGGTAATATGTAAATGCTATATCACTTCAATATTATCATAAATTTATTTATGGATATTAATTTGACAATAACCTAACTCTTAAAGTTATCTACACCGACCTCTCATACCAACTATAAGGCCCCGACCTTAAACATTTCTTATTCTTGAATTATGTTAATAATTCACACTAGGGATATTTTAAGGTTTAGATCATTTGATAATTAAGTCATTAAATATACATAAAAAAATGAATATTACATAAATATACCCAATTTGCATGTTTTTCTTAAAATAAAAATTCTTTCAAAAAAGAGTCATGTCTAGTTCAATGTTTTTGACTGTATGACTTTTCTTTGATCTCATCCATGATAGTATTCCACTTTATTTCCTGTGAAAAACATTTCAAAAACATGGGATATGCATAAAAATATTAGTAAGGTATACACAATGATGTGAAACATCTATGTTTAAAAAACAACAAGTAAACCATCAATATATTATCATACATAACACATTTCGCCTTTATGAAGTTGTAAATATTCATCACTAAATAAAAGTTCATTGCATACCATTTTAAAACCAAAATATTACCGTAAATCCCATATAAATATAACATAACATATAAAGGTAACTTGGAACATAAACATACTTAAATGGAATAACCAAACAGTCAACTTCCACCCATATCACTAAATGGAATAACCATAATGCTGACCTACATGCCCAATTCATTAGAGGTTATAACATAACCCCCAATCTTGGTTTTTCACAACACCACCTGTCATTTGGTTTATCATGTAACAACCTGTCAAATGTCCTAGTATCATTATAAAATCATTACACATACAATAATTATAAAAGAAATAAAACATTTCTACATTTCAATCAAAATATATCACATAAATATATTGAAAAAAAAATACATTATAAAAACTGTTTTCAATACCAAATTACATAAAAGATTATAAGGTATTTTTTCATTTTAAAAACATCACGACTTGTTAAGAAATCCAAATATCAAATAATACTTGCGGAGGTGGAAATGTCATTGTCACCGTTTACGTTTAAAGAAGCATTCCTTTTTTTTATTAGTAAAATGATTCATAGAAAAATATTCCCTTTGAATTAAATGAAAATTCCAATGTATTTATATAGTGTATAAATTAATGTCATGTATTAATACAAAATATGCCTCAATGAAAGAAGATTGAGATGATGTCCCTTACCTCATGTCTGATATGACTCATTCATTCTTTAATCTCTAGAATAATAAACTAAATTTAATTTCAACTTTTTTAAGAACCATTTTAAAGTTTATTTTTCCTTTTATATCAATTATTACCATGTTATAAACATTATGTAATTATTTATGTTAATAATGCCCGTTTTTTCGATATTTGGTACTTGAGTAAAAAATAAACTTCTTTTATTACACGTTGTTCGTATGGTCAAATTTTTTTATATACAGAATGATATTTATGATTTATATATTATGTATATCACATATATCCATTATATTGATGTATTTATAATAGTACATAACATATGGAGATAATAAATGAAAGGAACTGTTCATGGAGATGGTAAGTTGTGCGTACGCATGAACGCTACTTCAATTTCTATTTCGTTTTGTAATGGATTAAAAACAAAATGATACATAAGTATATTATAATACCATTATAATATAATATAAAATTTCATTAACTCTACCCTTTATACATTCCACATAAGACATGAACGTGTCATATCACTTTGATGGGGCAGTAGTCCACACATCCTTAAATGAAATTATCTCGTTTATCCATAATAGAAACCGTAATGGTATGGTATAAATGAAAAATACAGAAGCATAGGAACAATATAAATATAATATATATCATATATAAATACAGTTCCAACATAATTTCCACCATGTGATGGGGTTGGAGATATTTGAACAATCATCATTTCGTGAGGTAGTAGTACGCCATCCACAAAAACTGTACGTTCTTTACCCATTAGACAGAGGTTTGTAAGTGTAGTTTGAATCAATATCATAAAAATAACCTATTATATTGAGGATAATGGGTGCTTTATTAAATAATTGAATAAAAATATAGTATGGAGTTGGAGGTGTAAAATAAAAAGATATCAAACAAATGAATTTAAGATAATTGTTACATTTAATTCGGGTAACTCGCATGGTTTTGAACAAAGATGTCTCATTGAAGTGCCTTCAATATAAGGTTAGGCTTCTAGGTTGAATATATGGATTATGAGAGCATATTTGTGCAAGGTTTGGATGAGCCTAGGGGATTGAGAGGTGTGAGGAATGGGATAGAAGTTGGGTACTTTTATAAGGGGGAGGATGGGCTCTTTAATAATGTTTGAAATTTTTTTTATAAACATATATTCTATTTCAAAAGGTCAAAAAATCATTAAAGTTTATGATAAGTTGACTCATGGTCGAAATAAAATCATCCAATAACAATTGGATAGGTTTTGGATATTATTTTAATTTTTATAATCATATTTATTTATATCATTTATTAATGATGTAAACACTACATCATTATTGTGTTATAAATATTTTAATTTATTTGATTTATAAAAATTATAAAAAAAATAGAATAATGTAGGAAATATTTTTAGATTTCTAATTAATATTTATAGTATAATCTATAACTTATATAACCCCATGTATGAATTGATGTAATAAAAGATATTTGTTTATGTCATTTTCATCTTACATTAAATTAAATAATACAAAGTGTTATTATCACCATCAAGTGGCTCCATGGGGTCCCAAAATAGACCCAAGGATTCCCATTGTCAGATATGTATCATCAAATAAAATTAGGACACATTTTTGTGTTATTTTATATTATTATAACAATATTTGTTTACACTTATTTACCGAATTTACACATTATCCATGGAAAATAAATTTTTTACTGAAGTAAATATTTATAATGTCTATAAATAAAAGACACTTATTTACAAAATTATGGACCTCCTAATTCCAAATATAGAATCCATTTTTCCAAATTCAAAACACTAAAGTGGCAGATATTAATTTATAATTAAATCTCGTTTTCAAAACCAAAGGCGAGCTTTTCGGAAATATTAACTATCAAAAGATTGAGACTTATTTATGTCCAAATTCAAAATAAAATTAACTCCAATGAACAAATTTGGATTAAATGGAAAAAATATAATATAATTACACTTTAAAAATCATTAGAAAATTAATCTAACATATATATAATTTAGTTTAAAAATAATATTTGAATTAAAATATTGTATTTTTCACTATTCATAAAAAATTAATTTTATAAGAAAAAACCAAAAATTACCCTATGTAAATTTTGATGTCCTAATTCTAAAGTTGTATTTTATATGATAAATTAAACATATTCATGTGAAGAAAACTAGATTTAATGAGTGTTCTCCCTCAAAAGGCAGTAAATTGACCTTTTAATGAATATTTGAGTATTAATACATAAATTTTGATTCTTTCATATTTTAGTCCTGTAATATTTTTTGGATAAATGTAAAAACATTTAACAAATATGTATAATTATATATTAGTTAGTTTTACTCATTACTTCCAATACAATGGCTAGACGTTTACTACCATTTAAAATAATAATATTATATTATTAGTGTGCAACAATGATTTCAAAGAAACCAGTTGTTGCATATCGGGTACTCCATCGAATATATAATACCCATTTAAAGTAAAATTAATATTTAATATAAAAATATAAATAAATATTGTAATGTCATATTTATTTATTTACTTGGGATGTTACATCCTTCCCCCCCTTTTTAAATTTTTTACTCGCTATTTTATTCACTTATCAAATAAATCGGGGTATTTTCCCCCATAGAAATTTTAGATTCCTATGTTACCTCTTCAACAATATGGTTTTTTCACAAAACCATTACCAACAGAAATACCTTATTCTGTAATACAATGTCACTTTGGTCAAGAATCTGGACATGTTGTTCATCATAAGAGAGATTTTCTTCCTAGTTAACTATATATGGGCTCAAAACATGAGTGGGATCTGGCTTTTACATTCTCACCATTGAAAAATAAAAAACATTGTTAAACATGGACAAACATGGAGGTAAAGCAACTCTGTAGGAAACAGATCCCAATTTCTCTTGGATGTTATAAGTTCCAATGAATCTCAAACACAAATTTCTTTTCTTACCAAAATGTATCACAAATTTCCATAGAAAAAACATTGAGAAAGACATGATAACCTACCTCGAAAGAGAGATCCTCTCTCTGGTTATCCAAATAAATTTTATTCTTGTTGTGACCTATTCTCACATGCTTCTGAATCAAATGAACGTTTTATTCCATCTATTCAACCAATTATGGTCCCATAAGCTTTTTTTACCTACTTTATCCCAAAATCCAGAGTTTGACAACTCTTTATATATAATGACTGAAACAGTTCCATTTGTAAACAGGAATGAAGTCAGTTATTATAATAAACGTCAACCAAAGAAATATTTTGGTCCCAAATTCCTAGGTAATCCAGTGAATAAGCATGTATCATATCCTCCACGGTCCTAATTTTTCATTCTAACTGGCCATCTGATTGCAGATGAAAAGCTGTACTGAAATTTAATTCAGTACCCAACGAAATCTAAATCCCTTTCCAAAAGATATAAGTAAACCTGGGATCACGATCAAATACAATGGACTGGGGGACACCATGAAACCTAACCATATCATTATCATTCAACCGATAAAGATGATCTAGAGACAAAGTATCTCTATTAGAAAGGAAATGAGTACATTTAACGAACCTATCAACAATAACATAGATTGCATTGTTACCTCGATATGTCTTTGGTAATCCCACAATGAAGTCCATGGATATATTTTTCCACTTCCACTCTAGCAGAGGAAAATACTAAATCATATTTTTCAGTAACTATTTCTCTGATTTAACCTACTGACAAGTCAAACACTTCAAAGTAAAATCAAACAATATCTATTTTCATTCCATCCCACCTGTAATACTTCCAATGATATATGTACTTCTTTATACTTCTAGGAAGCACTAAAAACAATGATCTATGATCTTAACATAACAACTCATTCATAAATTGTAAATCACAAGGCACACATAATCTCTTTCCAAATTTCATAACAAAATCACTATCAAAGTTAAAATTAGGAAACATACCCTTCTGATCCAACTATACCTTTTTCTGAAACTCCATGTTATCCTTATGCACTTTCTTAATTCTATCTGATAGAGATGATCTCACATACACCTGAAACAAAACATAATAATTTCATGCACTAAATACGTCCATGCCAAATTTTATCAAATAAAAAACAAAAGGATCTCATTCGAAATGTATCATGATTAATAAAGCATTACTTTTTCGACTCAAAGTATCAACCAATTTATTTGCTTTTCCTGGATGATAAAAGACCGTGCAATAATAATCCTTGATTAATTCCAGCCATCTCCATTGTCTCAAGTTCAATAATTTTGGAGTGAATATATTCTTAATACATTTGTTATCGGTATATATTTCACAATTTACTCAATAAAAATCATTCCATCAAATTTATAAAGAAAAAACAACAACTACTAATTCTAAATCATGTTTAGGGTAATTTAACTCATGAGTTTTCAACTGACATGAAGCATAGGCAACTACTTCATCATTCTTTATATGGACACATAAGTGTTCTTTCAATGAAGCATCACTATAAATAACAAACTCTCCATTTCAAAAAGATCGTTTCAAAACTATAACATTCACCTATCATCTTTTAAATTCTGGAAAACAATTATCACATTCTTTTATCCAAATGAACATAACACCATTTTGAGTTAACATAGTCAGTGGGATAGATAACTGTGAAAAATTCTCAAAAAACCACTGGTAATAACAAACCAAACCATGAAAACTATAGATCTCTATTATATTTGTGGGTCTTGGCCATTATTAAATAACTATTGTTTTAGAAGGATCCATAGTTATGCTATTTTTCAAAATAATGTGACCAGTGAAAGAAATTTTTTGTAACCAAAACTCACACTTGCTGAATTTCCCAAATAGTTTCTTTTCTTATAAGTTTTGAAAGACAAAACATAAATAACATTCATGTTCCTCTTTTCTTTTAGAATAAACCAAAATATCATAAATGAACACAACCACAAATTTATCCCATAACTAACAGAATATTCTATTCATAAGTTTCATGAATATAAAAAGTTCATTGTTTATCCCAAAAGGCATAACTAAAAATTAATAATGGCCATATCTAGTATGAAAAAAATTATTTGTATTTTCTAGTTTCTTTACTTTCAACTGATGGTTCCCCAACCACAAGTTAATCTTCAAAAAACACTCTGCTCCTCGGTGCTGATCAAACAAATCATCGATATGAGGAAAAATATACTTTTTCTTCACTGTGATGTTATTCAATGTACAATATTAAATGAAAGGTATCATTGAACCATATTTCATTTTAACAAATAAGCCAGAAGCTCCACATGTTGATGTGCTAGGTCGAATGAAACCATTATCTATTAACTCTTGTAATTGCTTCTTTAACTATAAATGTTCAATTTGAGCCATTTGATAAGGGGTTTTTGTAATTTGATTAGCATCCAAAACTAAGTCAACATAAAATTTCACTTCTCGATCAGTTATAATACCAGGAATATCATCCAGAAAAATATCAAGATACACATTTACCACTGGAACATAATTAATAGGAACTATTCCTTTGTTTACAATAGTTTGTGCAGGGGAACATTCGTCTCCATATTTTTCTATTTTCTCAGCTTCCTGATATGTTATCCAAAATAAGGGTTTATTTTTTGTACCCAAATTGAAAATATTTATGAAAATAAACCTATTTAATTATGAATTCAATCTTATAATGATAAGAATATATCCAATTAATTCCCAAAAAAACATAAAAGACAACTAGAGGTAAAACAATAAGTTTTGCAGGTAGATTCTTTCCTCACACAAGGACAAGAAGGTTTTTATAATTATTTTTATCGCAACATTCCCTCCAAGTGTTTTTACCAAAAGTTTAGGATGCATATCTTGATATGGAATTCCCAATTTAATATAAATCTTCTATGAAATGGAAGAATGTGTAGAACCCAAATCAAAAAACACATTGGAATAATCTGAACAAACCAACAGTGTACCGGATACTACATCATTTGATTGGCCAACATCTATTGAAGTACTTTCAAATGAATTCACTAACCCATTCTACTTCTAGTCTGGTTTCTTTCCTTCAATTGAGTTCTTCAATGAACCCTCATTTTCATAATGACCAATTTCATTGAACTTAAAACATCTTACCACTGGCTTTTCACTGTATAGTTGATCATCTTCCTTAGAGTTACGAGCAATATGACCAGACTTACCACACCAGAATCACATTATAGAATTTCATAAACATTCCAAAGGATTATTTTTACCACACTTATCACAAGATGGATATTTATTTTTCATCCCTCTTGGATTATTTGATGACTTATTTTCCTTTAATTGCCTACTTGACCTCTTATTCTCTTGTTTGTTAAAGAACACTTGATCATTGGAAAACTCCATTTCCAACTTCGCTGCACACTGAACAAGTTTTTCATGAAATTTGAAGACATAAAATGCTAATGATTTTCTATACCGTGACATAAGTCCTAAGTAAAATTGATTTATCTTAATATCAGGATCATGATTGAAAGTTGGAGCATTCCATTCCAGTCGAGTAAAGATTCCTTCATAATCATCCATTGAGTAATCCTCCTGCCTCAATTCCATGAATTGTATTCCATCCTAAGTCAAACCACCTTAGGATAATATTTATCATGGAACATACATTTGAATTCAACCCAATCAAACTAATAAATCTCCTCATTATCCCTAATATTTTTCACCATCGACCATAATTGAATAACTTCTACTTCAAAATGGTAAACAACGAGACTAAAATTTTGATGTTTTGAACACACCATGACATCATACAATTTCTCCAATCCTTTAATACACCCTTCAGCTAGCACATGGAAAGATGATCATCTGAATGATGGGGGATGTTGCCTAATAAAATGCTCTACTATTGAAAAGAATCTATATTGTTGATCTGGATGATCTTGTGCATGGATACCACTACCGTTTATAGCCTGAGCCAATTGTTCCATCACTGCCACAAACTATTCACTTCTGATTCCGACCATCTTATGTTTCTGATTTGGAAGGTTGTCTTCCTCCTGATGTCGTCCCAACATAGCTACCCTGTTTCATCTGTATAAAATCTTTCTGAAAATAGAAATATCATAGGCAAATAAGTATGGTAATCTATAAATTCTATACCACTTTAATATTATAATAAATTTATTTATGGATATTAATTTAAAAATACCTTATCTCCTAAATTCATCTAAACTGTCCTCTTATACCAACTATAAGGACCTGGCCTTAAATGTTTCATATTTTTGAATTATGTTGAAAAATACACATTGAGGATAAATTCAGGTTTATTTCTTTAGAGAACTAAGTCATAACATATACATAACAATTGGAATATTACAAACATCTACCTAGTATCAATTTTTTCCACAATATAAAAATTCATGAAAAAAGAGTCACGTCTAGTTACATGTTTTAGACTCCATGAATTTTCTATGATCTCATATATGACCATATTCCACACCTTGTCCTGTAAAAAACATTTCAAAAACATGGGATGAAAATATAAGCTCAGTAAGGGGTACACAAAGAAGGAAAACTGTTAGTTTTTCAAAACAACAAGTAAACCATGAATACTTTATCATAAGCAATACATTTCACCTTTATAAAGTAGTAAATACTTTTCATTGAATTAAATACCATTTCATAACCTTTAGTATCCAAAATATTACCATAATAACCATATAAATGACACATAACATATGAATGTAACTTGGGACATAAACACACTTAAATGGAATAAAAATTTGGTCGACTTCCACACATATCACTAAATGAAATAGCAATACGACTGACATCCATACCCAATGCATCAGAGGTTATAACATAACCATCAATCCTAGTTTATCATGGTAGCAACCTTCTTTTTTTTTATCACATAACACCCATCAAATTTCCAAGTACATTTATAAAACTATAACACATATAATAAATATAAATGAAAGAAAACATTTCCACATTTCAATTAAAACATATCACATAAATATATTGAGACAATAAATCCATTATAAAAACCATTTTCAATATCAAAAAACATAAAAGAGTATATGGTATTTAGTTTCCTTTTAAAAACATTACATCTTGTTGAGGAAGCCAAATATCAAATAATACTCACGGTGGTGGAAAGTTCATTGTCACCACTTACATTAAAAGAAACATTAATTTTTATCATTTAGTAAAAGGATTCGTATAAAAATATTTACTTTGAATTAAATAAAAATTGAAATTTATTTATATAGTGTATAAAAGAATGTCGTGTATTAAAACAAAATATGCCTCAATGAATGGAGATTGAGACGAAGTCCCTTACCTCATGTCCGACTTGACCCATTCATTATTTAATCACCTGAATAATAAAATAATGTTAATTTATACTTTTTATAGAACCATTTTAAAGTTTATTATTCCTTTTATATCAATTATTACAATTTTTTAAACATTATAAAATCATTTATGTTAATAAGGGTCATTTTGTCGATATTTGTTACATGAGTCAAAAATGGACTTCTTATAATTACAAGTTGTTAATGTGGTAAAAATTCCATTATATCCATAATGATATTCATGATTTAGATATCATATATATCGTATATTTCTAGTACATACATGTATTTATAATAGTACATAACATTGGAAGATAAGAAATGAAATGCACCGTTTCTGGAGACGGTAAGCCCTACGTATACATGAATGCTGCATCCATTTCTATTTAGTATTTTTATGGAATGAATACATAATGATACATATGTTTATTATAATTACACTATAATATTATAAAAAATTTCATTAAATCTATCATTTATATGTTCCACGTAAGGCATGAACAAGTAATATCACTTTGAGGGGGCGGTAGTCCACACTTTCTCAAATGAAATTATTGCGTTTAACCATAAATGAAACCATAAAGTTATGATATAAATGAAAAATAAATAAGAATTGAAATAATATTAATAGAAGATATATAATATATAAATATAGTGTTATCATATTGGCCACCCTGAAAGGTGGTTGGAGGTATTTTAACAATCATCATTTCATGAGACAGTAGTTCGTCGTCCACAGAAAAAGTATGTTTTTACCAATTATATGAAGGTCTGTGTAAGTGTAGTTCGATTAAATCTCTTCAAAACAACCTATTATATTACAGATAATGTTTTTTCTATAAAATAATTGAATAAAAGTAGTTTAGGGGTTGGAAATGTAAAATAGAACAAAATAAAACAAAATAATTTATGAGAAATTATTACCTTTAGTTATGGTAACTCCATTTGGTTTGAACCAAAAGGACCTCTTGAAGTGACTTATGCCTAAGGTAATGTAAAGACCCGAAGCTTGACGTACATGAACATTACATTACTCTCGTGGAATACTTAGTACATAACAAAAACACACACACAAGGATCGTAATAGTTTAGTGTCTTTGGAAACTCGGAATAAAATCTTCTAATCGTGGTGAAAGATCTTCAACATCTCCCATAAAGTTCTTCCTTTTTTTACCTAAAACCTTTCTTTATATCCTGGGGAAAAGAAAACATAAAAGGGTGAGCTAAAATTCTCAGTAAGGGTAAACAAAAGAAATATCAATCACATCGTATTCATAAGAACATAACATTTTGGAAATCATAACTTGAAAAGAGAGCATAATTTTCATAACATGGGATAAATCATGGTAGTGAAATGTAATCACAATAATCATAACATAAAACATGATACTTTGTGGAATTCACACATAATCATAGAGAATCATTTCTTGTTAGTCAAGACTCATTTCCAAGACTATCTTAGTGGACAAAGTCCCTTTCTGAATCGAGTAACCCTCGTTTCAGTCCTGTTTCAATGAACCGGTATAACCTACCATTCCAGCCATGTCTATCTCATGAGATATAAAATCTTTACCCAATGCATTGGAGGGAGATATAGGTCCCACCCATCTTATAATGAATCCTTTCTTATGTGTTCCACATAATCATAAACCATACATCATAGCGTAACCCATGTAATAAAAATGGGATTCTTAAACAACATGATATCATAAAACAATTCATATAAGATAAAGGAATTCATAAAAATATTTCCATCACAACATAATCAAACCAATGTAATAACTGGGATAATAACAGAACCCTTTTATTATCTTAGATGGAAAATAATTTTGATAAAATACTTGAACTCCATTCTTGAGGAAAATATCCTTTCTACTTCAAAAACACTTTTCCTTTCTTAACATGTCATACAATTTTAAACTAAAAGGAGTTGATTAAAAATAAACATGAATACTTGTAAAGGAAGATTCTTGGAAATAATGTTTTAGAAATCCATCCCTGTCGTATAAGTTAAAAAAACATTCTTCTCGTACTTTTGTCGGGAAAGTCAAAAAGTACCTCGTACGAAAACGAAAAAAGATTCCTTTCATATCTTTTAAAAAAACTCACCGAAGGGTAAAATTGGATATAAACTATTTTAGAAGGATGGAAATAATATTACATATTGAGGGAACATGGATTGTGATGATAAAATACACCCCAGTAATTACCAAAGTAAAAACAATCTCGGATAAAAGTGAGATTGTGATATTTCCCTTACCTTAGTTCCGATTTGCTTCGTATGTGTCCAAACCTCCTGTATAATGATTTAAATAATTTCATTGACTTATTATAGAATCATATTCATTGTTATTATATCATATATGGTTCACTTATGACATTATATTACCCGTTCTTTTGTAAATTCCATGTTAAAGAAGCGTTTTGGGTAAAATCGTTTCATTTATCGTAGGTGTTTTGACTTGTTGTTCATGACATTATTATTACTTATATCATGATTTACTTACTTCCAGAATATAAAATATGATTTATATATCATATATATATATATATATAATAGATAGATAAATGAAATTAAAAACACCGTTCATGGAGACGGTAGTCCGTACGTACATATGAACGCTGTTTTCCTTTCCTTATTGTCTTGAATGGAAGTAACTAGTTGAAATACATATATATATATATACATACATAAATCCAGTAGCTTTATAATGTCATATATTTTATTATTATTTCTTATATATACTTTATAATCATTCTTAAATGGTTAACATGGAGAATGAATCTCATCGCGTCGTGGAGACGGTAGTCCGTACGTAAGCACGAGCGATGATATCATTTCCATAAATATTGAATTGAATTGGAGTGGATTATACAATATATCAGAATCAATATGATGTTGTAATAACTATGTATAGTTATTCTTTACACCACTATACCCATCCATGTAAGGTGGTGGTGGAAAATAGATTACACCACGGCGTGGAGACGGTATTCCGTACGTACGCACGCGCGGTGATTTCTTTTTCCGTAGGATGGATAGATTGTGAAATAGGGTTGTTTCATACTTATAATAAAATATCAGTATATGAGTGATACTTATGTTATTACTTCATAATGAAACAACCTAAGAAGAAGAAGTGGAAGAAGAAATAAAGATGAAAGAATTGGTAACGGTAATTACCTCTTCTTTGAAGCGCCTCTTTGAGACCTCCTCTTAGGGCACTAAAATTGGTCTTTGAGGAAGACCAGAACCTCTAGGATGTTTCTAGGGAAGTGGAGAAGAGATTTTGGCAGGGTTTGGCAGTGCTTGAGTGCTAAAATTGGTGTGAGGAGGAGGGGGAGGAGGTGTCCTTTTATAAGGGAGGAGAGGGGCACCTTAGGAATATCTCAAAATATTATTTTATATTAAAGTCAAAATCGGTTTATAATGGTTCCAAAGGGTCTTATTTAGAAGCTAAAGTGGGTATGGGTAGAAATCCTATCATCCAATAGGATTTAGACAAGTTTAGGGTATTATTTTAACCTTATCAATTAGATTTAACTCTAAGTTAAATAATTTAACTTTTACCGTGTCTTTTTGTTTTCTTTCACTATATGGTTAATACACTTACTATAACATGCCAAACGAACCCCAAATTGTTTATTATTAATATATATATCCTTATCTAAGTCATTTGGCCGAACCTCATATTTTTAGGAATAAAATAACAATTAATAATATAATATTTGATTTAAATACTATTTTGTGTCAATTTTGACACTATTTGATATATGATTTTTGTGAAAGTCATAACAGAATTATATGATCGAACAAAGTTTATTAAATAAACACTAATATATCATAGTAACCTAGAAAATTAGTGTAATTAATAAAAAGTCTCAAATTACATTCATCAATTATGTTAATATTTTTTTAAAAGGGTAATTACTGCATCATCGTTGTGTCATAAATAAATTAATTTATTTAAAGTATAAAAATTATAAATAAAATATCATTATGTAGGAAATCTTTTTAGCTTTCTAATGAATATTTATAGTCGAATTTATCTTATGTATAACCCCATATTAAAAATGTTTTAGTAAATAAACATTGATTTTAACTCTTTTAACTCTCCTTTGAATTAAATAATAATAAATGTCCTAATCTAATCCAAGTGGGCCTAAATGATAATATTTTACACTTAAGGTTGTATTTTGTCGATATACACTTGTCCAATAGAATTAGGACATGTGTTAGGGTAATATTAATATCATTTTTACCCTTAATTACCCTATTTACTTTTAACCGTGGTAAATAAAAGTAAAAAGTTACTATTCACCAAAAATTATTTTCATCTCATTGAACCACATTTTACTTACTGACATCAACCGTGTCTCTCGGATTTTTGAAATTCCATTCACAGAAGTGGTAAAATTATTTTTTATGAAAAATTCAGTTTTTTCTAACTACCACTTAGTAATTTCACTATTCACCAAAAATTGATGTTTTTCATATCAATGCCAAAATTTCATCCTAAGATATATTTCATATTCCGAATTCAAAAATGAAATCTATTTTACCAAATTCATAACATTGAAGTTGCATTAATTAATTTTATAATTAAATCCCACTGTTAAAATAAATAGCGTGTTTTTAGGAAACAAAATATATCAAAAGATTGACACTTGATTATGTCTGGTTTAAATGTGAAATTACAACCAATGACCAACATTTTATTAAATTGTAAAAAAATATTCTAAATATACTTTAAAACCACCCAAATTAATAATTTATCACTATTAATTATTTCGATAAAAAATTTGTTTTTAATTATAATTTAGTAATTTTCACTATTCATCAGAATATGAAAGTTATCCGAAAAGTACCAAAATTTCACCTGAGGCTAAATTCGATACTCCGAATCCAAAAATGAAGTCCATTTTGAGAGCTAAATTTTCTAAAATTTAAAAAGGTGGTTATTACTATTCATAACGGCTAGTTTTAATAATATTTTAATAGCATATCGTTGTTTCGTGAAACTCAGTATTGCGTACTACACAAGCTATCGAGGAAGGTTGTGATTGCGTGTAATGCAAGGAAAGTCAAAGATGCGTGTTGTGCAAGATCCTTTTGGTGTAGCGTACAACACAAGACATTAAGAAAATTAAAAAGAATATTTTTCATAAAATCTTGGGCTGTTACAGGTAAGGCCAGTCGGTGGAAAAGAGGGATCTTGGGAGATTATTTGAGCAGGGTTTGGACTATCTAACAGGCTTGAGAGGTGTGAGGAATGGGTTAGAAGTGATTTTTTTATAAGCGGTAGGAGGGGAACATTAGAGAAGTTAGAAACTATTATTTTATTATAAACATATGTTATGTTTCAAAAGATCACAAAATAATTAAAGGATAATATAACATGACTCATGGTCGAAATAAAATCATCCAATAATAATTGTACAGGTATGTGATATTATTTTAAACTTTGTAATATTATTAATTTAAATAATTTATCAATGAGGTAAACACAACATCATTATTGTGCAATAAATAATTTAATTTATTTGATGTCTAAAAAGTATAAAAAAATAGAATAATTTATGATATTTATTTATCTTTATAATAAA
Source organism: Viscum album (assembly GCA_963277665.1). Taxonomy (NCBI): domain Eukaryota; kingdom Viridiplantae; phylum Streptophyta; class Magnoliopsida; order Santalales; family Viscaceae; genus Viscum; species Viscum album. Next base: position 492,262,645 of record OY728151.1, on the reverse strand, counting down.
TATTTATAGTATGATAGATATCTTATATAACCCTTTGTAAAATTGATGTACTAAAAAATATTTCTTTATCTCATTTTTTTCTTTACTTTAACTTAATTAATATAAAGTGTCATTATCACCTTCAAGTGGCTCCATTGGGTCCTAAACTCATCCCATATATGACCATGGTCTTATATGTATCAATAAATAAGATTATAACACATTTTAGGGATATTTTATTTTTTTATAATTATATTTTTTACCCTTATTTACCAGATTTACCCTTTAACCTTGGAAAATAAAATTTTTACTGAAGTAAATATTCATAAAGTCTATAAACAAAGATACCTATTTAAAAAATTTGGACCTCCTGATTCCAAATATGATATAAATTTATCCAAATTCAAAACACATAAAGGGAAAAAATTAATTTAAAATTAATTCCCACTGTTTAAAAAAAGGTGTGTTTTTAATAAATATTAAATATGAAAAGATTGATACTTATTTATGTCTAATTGGAAGATAAAATTAATTACAATGACCAACATTTGATTAAATTGTAAAAATATAATCAAATTATACATTAAAATCAATTAAAAGGATAATCTAACCATATAAGTAAATTAGTTTAAAAAGAATATTTGAATTATAATATAGTATTTTTCAATATTCATTAAAAAATGAATTTTATCAGAAAAGTAAAAAAAAATTCCCAAAGTAAATTTTGATGTCCCTATTATAAAGAATAATTTTATTTGGTCAAATATAACATATAAAAGTGAACAAAACTAGATTTTAAGATGGTACACTATCAAAAGGTTGTAAATCTACCTTGTAATGAATATTGGAGTATTTATGCTTTAAATCAGATTCTTTCTTATTTTAAGCCTCTAATATTTATTGAATAAATGTAAAAACCTTTAAAAAATTGTATAATCATAATTTAGTTAGTTATATTCATTCCTTCCAATACATTGATTATGACTTGACTACCATTTAAAATAATAATATTATATTATTAGTGTGCAATGTAAGATATCAATGAAACTTGTTGTTGCGTATCGAGTACACCATCAAACATAGAAATCCCTGGTAATGTAACATTAATATTTAATTTAAAAATATTAATAAATATAAATATTTAATATTTTTTTATTTACCTTGGTTGTTTCAATAATATTATAGATAGTCACATATCCATTTTATTAACACCCATTCAAGATGTTTAGTTTTCAATGAAAAGCAATGTTGTAATGTGATTTTTAACAATTTTTGTACTTTGAGACATATGTTATGTTATGAACCAATATTATTTGATGTGGTTTATAAAATATCCCAATGAATATTTATATCATGAATATATGTAATCATGTGAAATTATTTTTTTCATTCAATTTTAAATCTATCATATTGCTTGGGAATCAATTTTAAAAAATTGTTAATTGTTTTATGATACAACTGTAACATTTATCCAGATCTCTTATGTTAATTCATTGAATGATGAAATGATTTGATCTATCTCAAAATAAAATCATGAATATTATTTTCCTATAGTTATTTCATAATAATATTTTCATCCCATTCAATTTACAATCATAATTTACATATGTATCTAAAATAATTTTTAATAAAATCATTTTCATTTCACCCAATTGAAGAAATACTATTTTAAAGCAATAAACGGTATTAATAAAAAAATAATATGTTTTTTTTATCGATATTAAAATGATTAATTAATTATAATTTTAACTATATATTATGTAGAATACCCTGATCGGATAGTCTCTCACGTGGACAAAAATTTATCGTTATGAGACCTCAAGTATACCTCCCCATATTTTTGTGGCTACTGACTAGCAATAGGGGTGGGGTATTTATATTTGAGAGAATATACATATCGGTTATAGAGTAACAACACAAAAATATTTTACAATATGAAAATAAAAATATGACTGTATAAATAGTGGAAACAATATAATATAGTGGAATACGGATAATAAAATTGAATAGAATATTCCAAAAAATAATATTAAAAAATTCTAATTGTGTGCTCGACTATATATAAATGCCATGAAAGAAATTTTAGACATACAAAACAATCAGTATTAGTAAAAGAATTAATGTTCCTCATTCAAAAACCCATGTTTAGACACCTCTACAATCTCCAACCCATCTAGAGAACAATCAATCCACAGTGCTGACTTTTTCCATTATCCAAACTGGTGTCCATAAATATTCTTGGGTAACAAATAATAGGCCAAATAGGGTGTGAGTGTAAAATAATAGGATGGCACAAAAATTTCTAAACAAAAAAATTCTGATATAAAATCTGTATAATAATGTAATAAACAAGTGTATTAACTAATTAAATAAATATCTTGATACCACCTAATTTTTCTTCATCACTATGAATGGATTTATTTGGGAATGCATCAAAACTAATAAAAATATAACCTTATAAACATGGTATAACAATACTATCACTTACACCATCTTGTAATGTTCATAATGATTTCCTACAACCATTACGTAAATATTTTTATTTCCAAGGTAAAAATAAAGAAAATATTTGGGCAACCGTACTGTATAATCATTTATATATTTAATCAAGGAAAGGACTACAATATAGTATTTTTATAATGTTTCAATGCGCCTAAGAACTATATATGAATTTTATAATCTCAACTAGGCCATGACCTCCATATCATAATGTCCACATTTTTCACATGGAAACCCACTATATAATCATTTCATCGTGTATCATTGGGACAATGCCCTATATAATAATTTCATCATTTAATCACAACACAAATCATAACAACAACGATATAATAGTGTCTCAACATATGGATCAATGGTTAAATATAAAAACTCCAATTTAACATTCATTTAAACATTTTATATATCAATTGGTCATATTAATAACATGAATGTTATCTAAATAAATATTCCATGATAATGTTAATATATATAAGGGTAACACAAAAAACCCATGTCATTTTAAACAAACATTAATCCACTTAAAATTTAATTTATTCCATGGTTCACTAACCATAATGGAAGTTACAAGCCATGTAAAAATCATATTATATCTAGAGAGACACTGGAAAATAATTAAATTTATTATTTTCATTCATTTGTTTAACTATATGTAGGTAGAATTGAATATTTTCACATATATGAAAATTATGAAATTATAGGGTTATGACTTATGCCTCAACTTTAAAATACTGATCAAAAAACAATTCACATGTAAAACAACTATGAGGACGAACGTGAGAATGTTCTCAAGAAGTATAATAACCCAGCCTTAATCATTACTTAATCTTGAGTTATTTCATGAATACACATTTAGAATCTTTAAAGGATTAGAGTTTTAGAGAATTAGATCAAAAATCATGGATTATATTTCACATTTAAACAATATGGTTACATCAAAGACAATATCCATTTTTTCCATAAAAGGAAGCATATTGAAAAGTAATCTTGGATTATTTCTTAACACTTCCTTGAGACTATCATCACATCATGTATTTTTCCCTTGACCTGTGAAAAACATTTCCAAAACAGGGGATGACCATTATATGCTCAGTAAGGGATATAAGAATACGGAAAGAAAACATTAGTCGATGTATACATAAGAGTCAAAGAAATCATACTTTACTCATAAAAAATTCACATTAATATACCTCATGAAATCATAATATTTATGAATAACTCATAGAAATCATAAGACATAAAGTTATCTTGAGGCATTCTTAACATTCTTACATAGGGAGTAACTTTCATGGTTACATTTGGAATACCCATCACAGTATATTCCAAAAATATCTTTGGAGAAACCTTAGAATTTGACTCATTCGCATTACCCAATGCATTAGAGAGCTATCTTGGGCTCACCTGCCCTTAGTTTATCATGGAACCACCCGACTTCATAAACAATTCCCAAAAACCACTACATAATTGTACCACATAAAACATGCTTAAAGGAAATGTAACATTTCCAAATTTCAATAAGAACATATCAATACAACATATTTATATAATAAAAACATTATCATATCCATTTTAAATACCAAAATAATAGAAAATTAAAACATGGTATTTAATTTTCATTTAAAAAAAGTTATGGCTTGTAGAAGAAGCCGAAACTCAAATATTTGTCACGGTGGTGTGGAAGTCATTGTCACCACATATGTAAGACAAAAAATTCCTTCTATTATATAGTAAAATTCATCGTATAAAAAGACTCCTTTTGAATTAATTTAAAAGTCAATGGAGTTTATACACATTATAAAAGAAATTCTTGTACTAAAACATAATATGCCTCAGTGAAAGGAGATTGAGATGAAGTACCTTACCTCGTGTCAAAATTCTCAGGTTCTTTTCTTTATATTTTTGAATAATAAACACTTGTCAAATTATAATTTCTTAAATAATTCATTTAAAGTTTATTATTCAATTAATATCACATATAATAATTTTATAATAATTATTTAATTATGTGAGTTCATATCATATGTTTTGACGATGTTCTGTATATGAGTCAAAAATAAACTTGTTTGAAAAGAATTGACAATGTAGTTATAAGTAAATCATCTCCATAATGGTATTAATTATTTAAATATTTTGTATATCCCTTATATATTGATTTTATACAATTCCATAACATTTGTAGATAAAAAAATGAAATGCATCGTTCATGGAGATGGTTGGTCGTACGTACGCATGAACGCTACTTTCATTTCTTTGTCATATCAAAGGAATTAAAAATAAATGACATATATATAAATATTAATTACATTATAATATATTTTTTATATAGGTAACATAAGTTTATTAATTACATTTTTTATAAATTCAATGTTTGGAATGAATGAGTCACATCACTTGAGGGGGCGGTAGTCCACACTTCCTCAAATGAAATTATCGCATTTGCAGAACATGAAAAGCATAAAGGTATGTTGTAAATATAAATTACATAAGAATATAGAGGGAATAAATATATTATATATCAAATATAAATATAGTGATGTCATAATGGCCACCCTGAAATGGGATAAAAAAAGATTGACCAATCATCGTTTCGTGAGGTAGTAATTCGTCACCCACAGAAACAGTATGTTATTTAACCATTAGATGGAGGTTTGTGTAAGTGTAGCTAGAATCCTTCTCATAAAAACATCCTAATATATTTAATATACTGGTTTTCTTACAAAATAAATGAATACTAAGAGCTCTAGTGGTTGGAGAAGAAAAATAAAACCAAAGAACAAAAGAGAAGACATTACCTTTAAATCGGGTACCACCCCTTGGTTTGAACCAAAATGGTTTCTAGAAGAGATTTATGCCTAAGGTAAGGATTCTAGGATCAATATAGAGATATTGGGAGATTATTTGAGTAGAGTTTAGATGATCCAAATTTCTTGAGAAATGTGAGAGATGGGTAGGAAGTGGGGTCATTTTATAAGGGAGAGGAGGAGCGCCTTGGGAAAGCATGAAACTATTATTTTATTATATAATGATTTTCTGTTTCTAAAGGTATAAAATCATCAAAGTCTAAGATAAGGAGGCCCATTTTCTAAATAAAATCATCCAATATGAATTGTACTAGTTTTTTATATTATTTTAAACAATATCTTATTACTTATTTAAATCATTCTTTAATGACGTACAGACTTCATTATCATTGTGTCAAAAATAATTTTATTTTTTATGTCTAAAAATTATAAAAAAAACTACCATGATGTAGGAAAACTTATTATCATTCTACTAAATATTTATAGTCAAGTATATAACTTTTATAACCCCATGTAAAATTTTTTTTATTAAAATAATACAAGTTTGTGACATTTTTATTTTTACATTAAATAAAAGTTATTAATGTCATTATCTTACCCAAGTGGCTCCATGGGGTCCCAAAAATTGACCCATGTATTTTCTTGGTCGGCCATGACTTATCCAATATGGTTAGGACATGTGTAAAAGTAATTTCATATTATTATAACATTATTTATACCTTAAATTACACTAATTACCATTAATTGCAATTAATAAAACTTAAATGTTACTATTCACAAAAAAATGATTTTAATTCTATTGAATCAAATTTTACATACTAATGAGAACCATGTATATAAGGTTTTATAAATTCAATTCATAGATGTGGTAATGCTTTTTTTAATGAAAAATTCTATTTTTTAACTACCACTTAGTGGTTTCACTATTTATCAAAAAATGATGTTTTTCAGAAAAAATATCAAAAATTTATACTAAGTAAATTTCAATGACCCAATTATAAATAAAATGTTTATTTTGAAAAATAGAGATTATAAAATTTTGAATAGTTAGATTTAAAGACGGTTTTCCATCAAATGGTAGTAAAACAATCTTTTAAAAATATTAGTGTATTCCATGCATAAGATTGGATTTATTCTCATTTTAAGCCTCTAAAACACTATCTAATTCATAAATAGAAATAGATATGAAAATATATTAATCTTTACATACTTGTTATGTTATATCCCTCACCATTTAGAAAATTTCATCCCCGTAATTTATTTACTTATCGAATATGTGGGGGTATTTATCCCACATTTCATTTTCATATTCCCATGTTGCCTCTTCAATCATGTGGGTTTTCCGAAAAATATTTACTTGATGAATCAACTTATTTCGCAACACTTGTTCCCTATGTTAAATAATATGGTCCATTTTTTCCTCATAAGATAGATTCTCTTCTAGCTGAACTTCCTCTGGACTCAAAACATGAGATAGATCTGGCTTGTACTTCCTTATCATTGAAACATGAAAAAAATTATGTACCCGAGATAAATTCAGAGGTAAAGCCACTTGGTATGCAACCGATACAACTCTCTCCAGAATTTTATATTGTCTAATGAACCTTGGACTCATATTTCCATTCTTACCAAATCAAATCACACTTTTCCATGGTGAAACTTTCATGAAGACATGATCACCTACTTCAAAAGAGAGATCCTTCCTCATATTGTCTGCATAACGTTTCTACCTACTCTGAGTTGTTCTCATGTGTTTCTGTATCAGCTGTACTTTTTATATCAACTCTTCTACCAATTCTGGTCCCATCAACTTCCATTCACCCACTTCATCCCAAAAAGCTGGAGTTCGACACCACTTCCCATATATTTCCTCGAATGATTCCATCTGTATATCTTGGAATGAAAACTATTATTTTAAGAAAACTCAACAAAAGAAAGATGTTGGTCCCAACATCCTGGATAATCCATCCAAAAAGCACACATAATATCCTACAATGTATGAAATGTTCGTTCAGACTCCCTATCTGATTGAGGATGGAATGTTGTTCTAAAATTTAATTCAGTACCCAATGACTTCTTAAGGCCTTTCCAAAACTTAGAAGTAAACCAGGGATCACGATGAGATACAATGGAGATGGGAACATTATGTAACCTGATTATATCATTAAGGTAAAAACAAGATAGTTTATGTATGGAAAATTTATCTCATATAACATGTAAATGAGAATATTCTGTCAAGCGATCAACAATAACACAGATTGCATAATTACCTCAAGATGTCTTTGGAAAACCCATAACGAAGTCCATGGATATATTCTCCCATTTCCACTCTAGCACTGGTAAAGGATGAAGCCTCCCTTTCAGTAACTACCACTATGATTTAACCTATTGTCAAGTCAAACACTTCATAGTAAAATCAACAATATCTCTTTTCATTCCATCCCACTAGTAATACTCCCGAATATCACAATACATCATAGTACTGCCAGGATGAACTGAAAATGGAGAACTATGAGCTTCACATAACAAATCTCTATTCAACTGTAAATCACAAGGAACACACAATCTCTTCCCAAATCCCAAAATACAATCATTATCAATGATTAATTCAGGTATCATGCCCTTCTGAAGCAGCTCTACCTTTTTTTTTCAACTTACTGTCTTGCTTTTGAGATTTCTTAATTCTGTCTGTTAGAGAAGATTCCACTGATACCTAAAACAAAACAGAATAACTTTCTACACCAACAACTTCTATTCCAACGTTCATGAAATCCTTAACCAAAGGATCACGTTTTAAATGTAACATGGTTATTGAAACATTACTTTTTCGAATCAAATAATCACCCCCTTTATTTTCTTTCCCAGATGGTAATAAATTGTACAATCAAAATCCTTGATTAATTATATCCATCTCTCCTGTCTCATGTTCAATTATTTCTGAGTGAATATATTGTTTAAAATTTTGTGATCAGTATATATTTAACAATTTACACCATTCTAATGATTTCTCAAAATTTTTAATATAAAAACCACAAGAGCTAATTCTAAATCATTTGTAGGGTAATTTATCTCATTATTTTTCAACTCACGTGAAGCATAAGTAATTACCTTATCATTCTTCATTAGGATTCAACCAAGTCCTTTTAATGAAGCATCACTATAGATAACAAACTCACCATTCTTGGAAGGTAGTGCCAAAACTAGAGCATTCATCAATATTCTTTTCAATTTATGAAAACAATTATCACATTCTTTAGTCCAGATAAACTTAACACCCTTCCGACTTAGCTTAGTCAATGGGCTATACAACCGTGCAAAATTTTTAAAAAACCATTCCTAATAGCCTGACAAACCAAGAAAACTATGAATCTTGGTTACATTAGTGGGTCTTGGACATTCATCAACAACTTTTGTTTTTATAGGATCAACATTTATTCCATCATCAGAAATAATGTGACCAAGGAAAGAAATTTGTTGCAACTAAAATTCAAACTTGCTTAATTTCCCATAAAATTTATTTTCTATTAATGATTCAGAATAACCCTTAAATGAATTTCATGCTCCTATTTACTTTTATAAATTATCAAAATATCATCAATGGAAACCACCACAATCATATCCAAGAACTCAAGAAAAATTATATTCATAAGGTCCAGGAATAGAACAGGTGCATTGGTTAAACCAAAATGAATTACTACATATTCATAATGGAAATATCTTGTACGAAACGCAGTCATCGGAATATCTTCTTCCTTTACCTTCAACTGATGGTACCCCGATCTCAGGTCAATCTTTGAAAAATACTGAGCTCCCTGGAGCTGATCAAACAAATAATCGATATGAGGAAAAAGATATTTTTTCTAAACAGTGATTTTATTCAAGGCTCTATAATCAATGAAAAGTCTCATTATACCATCATTATTTTTAATAAATAAGACAATACCACCCAATGGTGATGTGCTAGGTCGAATGAAACCTTTATCTAATAAATCATTCAATTTCTCCATCAACTCTAAAAGTTAAATTTGAGCAATTTTATTAGGTGGTTTTGAAATTGTCTTACCATCAGGAACTAAGTCAAAATTAAATTCAACTTCATGATCTAGTATTATTCTATGTAACTCGTTAAGAAAACATCGAGATACTCATTTACCACTGGAACATCATTAATCAGAATGGTTCCTTTATATTCAGAAATATGTACAAGGTAACATTCATTTCCATCTTTCACGAGTTTCTCAGCCTCTTGATATGTTACAACAGTAAGGGTTCATTATTGTACACAAACTGAATGTCTATCTAAAAAGAAACTTCATTAACACTACAGTCAATCTTAGAATTTTAAACAGAGAGCCAATCTACACCCAGGGTAACATAAAACTCTACTAGAGGTAAAACAATAAGGTTTGAAAGTAGGTTCTTTCCCCGAATAAGGATAGGAGGAATCTTATAAATTCTTTTTTGACTCAACATTTCTCCCAGGTGTTTTTACCACATGTTCATGAGTCATTTCCTTAGATAGAATTCCAAATTTACTAGATAATTTTTCACAGATGAATGAATGTGTAGATACTGAATCAAACAACACATTGGCATAATATGAGAAAACAAACAATGTACCTGATACCACTTCATTTGATAGCACAACATCTGCTGAAGTAGTTTCAATGGATTTCACCACACCTTTCATCTTGTATTATAACTGCTTCCCATCATTCGAGCTCTTTGCTAGACACATGTTTTCATAATGACCCATCTCATTGCACTTGAAACATTTCACTAATTGTAAATAAAATTTGGTCTAACCATCACCCTGATCATTTCCAGTGCAATAACGAGCCTTATGTCCCATCATACCACATCGGTAGCACTTTCTAGAATTCAAAAGACATTACCCAGCATGCTATTTACCACATTTATCACAAACTACAAACATAGTCTTCTTACCATCAAACCTTTTTTTAGGATTCTTCCCTTTCTCCTTCCACCTCAGTCTCCTCAACTATTGGTTGTCATAAAACCATTGATCATCGGAAAACACCATTTCCACCTTCTCAGCACATCGAAAAAGATTTTCAAAACATTTGAACTCACGATAAGCTAATTAAATTTGATATTTTGTCTTTAATCCTGAGTAAAAATGATTGATTTTACTATCACAGTCTCGGATAAAATATGGAGCATACCTTTCCAATCGAGTGATCCATTATTCATAAACATCCACTGAGTCGTCCTCTTGCCTCAATTCCAAGAATTGTTTTTCCATCCTAAGTCGAATATCCTTAGAAAAATATTTCTCAAGAGACATACCTTTGAATTCATCCCAGTCAAGAGCATCAGTCTCATCAGCGTCCCTGATATTTTTAACCATTGACCAACACTGATCTGCTTCACCATCCATTTGGTAAACAACAAGACTATCCTTTTGATTGTCTGAACACCCCATTACATCGAAAATCTTCTTCAGTGCTTTAATCCACCCATCAGCTAGCACAGGGTCAGATGATCCTCTGAATTATGGGGGATATTGACTCATGAAATGTTCCACTACTGACATGTTCCTCTGTGGTTGATCTGGCTGATCACATGCATGGATACCACAACCATTTACTGCTTGAGTCAACTGTTTCATTGCTGTAACAGACTATTCAGTTCCAATTCCGACCATCTCATGATGCTGATTCAGAATGTCATTTCCTTATGTATACCGTCCTAGCACTGCTTCCCTAATTCCTCTATAAAAAACAATTATGAACAAACATGTCTTAGATACTGCAACATGGTAATCATCAAATTCTATATCATTTTCAATTTGACCATAAAAATTTTTGGATAATAATTTAATAGAATTCCAAAGCATAAAGTTATCTAAACCGACCTCTGATACCAATTATAATTCCCTATCCATAAAAATTAATTAATCTTGAGTTATTTCAAGAATACACATTCTGGATCTTTTTAGGATTAGAGTTTTAGAGAATTAGATAAAAAATCATGCATTACATTCAACATTTAACCAAGTTGATTACAACAAAGATAGTATCCATGTTTTCCATCAATGAAAACATATTTAAAATAAAACTTGTATTTTTTCATGAAAATTCCTCAACACTATCATCACATCACGTATTTTTCCCTTGACCTGTGAAAAAAATTTCAAATACTCGGGATGAGCATAAAAAACTCAGTAAGGGATTTAAAAATACAAAAATTAAACATTAGTCCATGTATACATAAGAGTCAATGAAATCATAATTTAATCATAAATCAAAATCACTTGAACATACCTCATGAAATTATAAGATTTTTGAAAAACTCATAGAAATCATAAGACAAAAAAGGTAACTTTAGTCATTCATAACATTTTTACATAGGGAGTAACCCTCATGGTTACGTTTGGAATACCCATCATAGTATATTCCCAAAATCCCTTCGGAGAAACCTTAGAATTTAATTCCTTGGCATTACCCAATGCATTAGAGAGCTATCTCGGGCTCACCCGCCCATTGTTTATCATGAAACGACTTGAATTCATAAACAATGCTAATGAACAATAACATTATCATATCACATAAAACATGCATAAAGGAAACATAATATTTCCACATTTCAGTCACAAGATATCAATACAACACATTGATATAATCAATGAATTATCAAAACCATTTTCAATACCAAAATAAAAGAAAGGTAAAACATTGTATTTATTTTTAATTTTTTATAAAAATTTATGGATTTTAGAGGAAGCTAAAACTCAAATAATGGTCACGGCGGCAGGGGAGTCGTTGTCGCCGCATACATAAGACAAAAACATTCTTTTTTGTTTAGTAAAATGCTTCATATAAAAATATTACTTTTTAATGAATTAAAAGGTAAATGGGTTTTATAAACTATATAAAATAGAGACTTGTATTAAATCAAAATATGCCTCAATTAAAGGAGAATGAGGAGAAGTCCCTTACCTTGTGTCCGACTTATCTTGTTCATTTATTTATGTTCCTGAATAATAGATGTTGGTCAATTTATAATTTATTAAGGACATAATTTAATGTTTATTATTCAATTAATATCCCATATTATCATGTTATAATAATTATTTAGTTATGTGAGTTCATATCAGATGTTTTGATGATGTTCGGTATATGCGTCAAAAATAAACTTGTTTGAAAAGAATTGCCTATGTAGTTATAAGTACATCATCTCCAAAATTTTATTAATGATTTAAATAGCAATTATATCCAGTATATATTCATTTTATACTATTCCATATCATTTGGAGAAAAAATTAAATTCACCGTTCATGGAGATGGTAGGCCGTACGTACGCGTGAATGCTACTTTCATTTATTTGTCATATGAAAGGAATTAAAACTGAATGAGACATATATATATATTTTAATTAAATTATAATATATATATTATATAGGTAACATAAGTTCATTAATTATATTCTTTATAATTTCTATATTTTGTATGAACGAGTCACATCACTTGAGGGGGTGGTAGTCCACACTTCCTCAGATGAAATTATCGCATTTGCACAACATGAAAAGCATAAAGGTATGTTTCAAATAGAAATTACAGAAGAATAGAGAGGGAATAAATATATTAAATATCATATATAAATATAGTTGCATCATAATGGCCACCATGAAAGGTGTTAAAAGAAGATAGAACATTCATCATTTCGTGAGGCAGTAATTCACCACCCACAGAAATAATATGTTATTTAACCATTAGATGGTGGTGTGTGTAAGTGTAGCTCGAATACTTCTCATAAAAAAATCCTATTATATTTAAGATACTGGTTTTGTTACAAAATAAAGGAATAAAAAGAGGTCTGGTGGATGGAGAAGACAAATAAAACAAAAGATCATAAGAGAAGACATTACCTTTAAATCAGGTAACTCCCTTTGGTTTGAACAAAAATGGTTTCTTGAAGAGATTTCTGCCTAAGTTAAGGCTTCTAGGATGAGGACAAGGATCTTGGGAGACTATTTGAGTAGATTTTGGATGATACAATGTTCTTGAGATGTGTGAGTGATGGGTAGAAAGTGGGGTATTTTTATAAGGGAGAGGAGGGGATCTTTTGAAAATCATGAAACTATTATTTTACTATATAATGATTTTTGGTTTTTAAAGGTCCCAAAATCATAAAAGTTGAAGATAAGGTGTCCCATGTTCTAAATAAAATCATTAGACAAGAATTGGAAAAGTTTTGAATATTATTTTAAGCATTATCTTCTTATTTATTTAAATCATTCATTAATGATGTAAACGCTACATCATCATTTTGTCATGAAGAATGTTATTTTTTTGATGTCCAAAAATTATAAAGAAGTTACCATGATGTAGGAAATCTTTTTATATTTCTAATTAACATTTATAGTAAAAAATATAACTTATATAGCCCCATGTAATTTTTCTTAGTAAAATAATACATGTTTGTGACATTTTTATTTTTACTTTAAATAAAAGCTATTAATGTTATTATCATACCCAAGTTGCTCTATAGGGTCCCACAAATTTACCCATGGCTTGTCTTGGTCGGTCATGACTTCTCCAATAAGGTTAGGAATTGTGTAAAAGTAATTTCATATTATTATAATATTATTATTACGTTATATTACACTAATTACCTTTAATCGCGATTAATAAAACATAAAAGTTACTATTCACCAAAAAATTATTTTCATTCCATTGAACAACATTTTACATACTAATGAAAACCATGTATGTCAAATTTTAGAAATTTAATTCACAGAAGCGGTAAAGTTTCGTTTAATGAAAAATTTAGTATTTTAACTACCACTTAGTGGTTTCACTATTCATCAATAAATGAAATTTTTCAGAAAAATACCAAATATTTATCCAATAAATTTCAATGTCCCAATTCTAATGAATAAGTTTATTTTAAAAAATAGAGCTTATAAAATTTTCATTTGTTAGATTTAACAATGGTTTCCATCAAAAGGCAGTAAAATAATCTTTTAAAAATATTAGTGTATTCTATGCTTAAGATTGGATTTATTCTCATTTTAAGCCTCTAAAACACTATATAATTCATAAATAGACATTGATATGTAAATATATTACTCTTTACTTACTTGGTATTTTACAAGAAGAATCACATATATAGACCAGTCAAGATCAGAATGAACAATGCACATAATCAAAGGGATACACTGTAGTGGATAAGGAATGATAGAAGTGAATTGGGAACCAAATAAGAACCAATTATCCTAGAATACATCACAAAAAATACATCTGGAATAGATAGAGTCACACCAAAATCATGTGAATGATCTCCCAATGTTATGTGGATAAATAATAGACCTAGGTGAATGTAAAAATCATACCAAAATAACTCATTTGGGAATTACATGGATTGTAATTATATGACACAACATGTAATTTTATCCAATGGAATACACTAAAAGAACCCTTTTCCACTTCTTAATATTAAAATCACCAATTATTAAATGACATTTTATCCATTTATATGGTTTTTTTATTTTCTATATATGATTTTTCATCCAATTTTCCTTAAATACTATCTAAAACCCCTTTAACACATATAAACATAATACCAATACATAGAAATAACTTGCCCATTTACACCCAAACTGCATTAATGAAAAAACCAAAAATTCCAAAAAATTAGGTAATATTTACAAAAAAAATATCTCATTCTTCTAAAAATACATGACACCACAGTTTAAATGAATAAATCAACGATATTTTTACCTTTAATAGATGAGATATTTAAACCAACTCTCCATATGACATCTCTTCCCAATGATTATCGAATAATAACAATGGTCTCTCTCTAAACATGTTTTGAAATTATTATCAAATATCAGACTCCATATCACATGTCTTTTCAAAAACTCACACATACTACTACTACACCTAAACCAGCAGTATTTCCCTTCCCCTGAGATTATTCTATGTATGGTACCTAGTCTCCAATGGATGATCCTTTAAGGAAACATTCCCTCAATTCTCAATTTATATTAATTCTATCATTTGCGAAGGTACTAAACAATATCAAAGATTTTGTGACACATTGAATACATAATGTGTGTAATAAAATCACTATGGAACACCTAAATGGTAGGACACTGTATTGACCTTATCCATAATCACAAAGGAACTAAAAAATTAGGGTTCCATCATTCCATATTTCATTATATAAAAATTACACAACGTAGGCGACACCAAAAGTAAAACATCATAACCAACTTAATCACCAACAATCACCTCTAATGGCCATCATAATATTTCTTCGTAGTCTTAATTACAAACAACATTTACCTATGAATTTTCTCATTTTGTAATGTACCCTACAATATATTAGTAATGAGAAATGATGAATCAACTAAATCTAATAAGAAATGTAGATAATACCACATGGTTTCACACAAATCCTCATATGATTCCATTCAGGTAGATTCCATGATGCTATTATTATTTTAAAACTATATGACATCCATATGGTGCTATAATGAACCCATAAAATTCAAAACACAGGCTCGTAGAATATTCTATTGAACATGAATTCTTCACTTTGATTGACCATAATTCATTGGATAATAAGTATTAAACAAAAGAACATGTTATCCCAGTGCCATATGAAGGACCATCCTGAAACAGGATATGAAAGGAGTGGCTTTCTCTAAAATGATAATCCTAAAAAAATTTATAGTAGAATTAACACATGAAAGAAACGGATGCACATATCCTCAATTTTGAATGATTTCATGATTGAAAAAATGGGGCTTAATTTTATTAGTTGATCCACAATCACATATAAAACATCCTTCATATGGGTTTTCCTAGGTAATCTAATCATGAAAATACATGCAATATCATCCCTATTTTACTCAATAACTGTAAAATGATGTAAAATTACAAATAGCCTATGATAATCACCATTCTCCTTTTGAAAAGATAACAGAAATACACAATGCTTTCTAAATCCTTCATTAATCGTAACAAAATGTACTATCTATGGAGATCAAGATAATTTTATTAAAATAAGGGTATACCAACAATCTTGATACATGAATGTCGTTCATCAAGACCTCGTGCAATCCCATAAGAACGCATAATCATTCAATGAATATAATATAATATCTATATATGAGATAATGACCTCATGGTGTCTCCCCACCATATTATCTCTCTCCCAGAATTAAGTCCTCTAAATCAAAAAACTACTAATTCGTGGTCCAATCATAAAATAATTGGTAAAAAATATGTCAATTTCATAGATACATGATTCGTTCACTCCAAAACACCATGATGTGTATTTGAAAAGAGATTCATTATCCACCAATCCTTGAAAGACACCTACACCATTTCTACACATTTCTTTTGGACCGTTGTATTGGAAATTATGTTTCATTTTACTAATGTATTATCCAACTCAATAATGAACTATTTCATACACTAGACACACACCCTCTACCAAATGTTCAATCCACACTAAAAAAATGTGCATGAGGCTCTTCTCATCCATTTATACCACAAAAATCAAACCCTTGAGATAATTCCCACATCTTCTTGGGGAATGTTCCACTACATCAAAATCCCAAAATATAGATGGAAAATTCCATCAATGCAACTTCAATAATATAGATCAATAACAAACCACTCAACACTCATGTATCACATGCTCCTTGATTCATACTACAATTTATTCACAACACCTTTTAAATGATTTACCTAACACATGGTAAATGAGGATATGTGTTTTTGTAAACATGACTTCATCTATTAAAATGTTGCCTCTCAATCATATGCTTAAAAAAACCTTTCATCTATATTATATATCATAGAAATTTGTTCAACCAGATAGGATAAGTCCTTGATTAAAGATTGATAATAAATTCCTATCCCTAAATAATATTTTTTTCAATGAAATTCATGGGATGATATGATTATAGAACAGGTGAAACATTCTCTAGTTCCACTAAAAACACTATGTTCTAGAATATTTTTTCCATAAAATGCACTTTTTCAATGAAAAAGTAACGTTTATCTGCTTTTTGTAAATTTTATAATGTGTAAATATACTCAGGATGATGTCAACATGATTGATATGATGTTATATTTACTGGGAGTATATATATATATGTCTTATACAAAATCAATAAAATGTACCATAAAATGATAAAAGATCATATTCATCAAATCTATGAATATCATAGGTGCATTACTCAAACCAAACGACATAACCACAAACTCATACAAGAAATACCTTCTCCTAAATGATATCATATGTATATTTGATTCTAACCCCATAAAAAATGTATCATAATATCAACTCAATAATAGAATATATATTTTCACCTATCATGTGAGTAATGAGATTTTTTATTTGAGGAAGAGAATACATGTTATTTACCATCATCTGGTTTAATTACAAAAAATCTATACATAAGTGAAATGTCTCATCAGAAGTATTTTTTAAGAGAACTAGAAAAAACCAAGGAGATGAAGTAGGATGTATGAAAACATTAGATTCCAAATCATTTTACTAATCAATCAACTCCCAAAGCACTGTTGGTGTCATTCTGAATGAATTTATAGAAACTAGCTCTGATCCTTACAACATGTCAATCATAAAATATATCTCTCACTCGGGTATTAATTAGTAGAACACACAAATAATGGCATCCTAAATATTATCAACTACTTGTGGAAGTAAATTTTTATCACTCTACCATCATCTAGAGTAATACATTCAATCTGAGTCATGAAAAAATCTAATCATCCATGAATTTGTCCTGCATTAACAACTTAAAGATCCAAATCACCGAAGTTAAAATAGATTCTTCTTTTTGGAGATATCAAATTGATTTTTCTACATTAATAATCAATAAGATTCTAGTATATAAAAAGCAAATACATACCATGAATTTATTGTAATACTATCATTTCTAAGACAAAAAGGTCCCAATGTAAATGGTAACCATGAATATCTATGAAACACAACATAAAATGATGGATAATATATAATTGAACTCAAAATAGTGTTTTCATTGTCATATCACAATCAGAGATTTTCACATCCATTACAGACCCATTTTTTAAACTTTTATGTATAAAAAAAGTAATTCTCTTATAGTGAATAAATGAAAAAACAAGCAAGATGATATAAGAATCATACCTATGATTGTACATGATCTTGCATCCACAATAGTCAGATTATTCATCATATTATACAGATGAATATACACTATCCCATGAGTTTCAACATGAACCCCATGATGTATACATGCTCATCGTACTACCATTACTACAAAGGGGTATCATATCCCCTAACATGGAAATAATGTCTCATTGAACTCATGCTACTGGATTTTTTGAGGTGTAGCTATGTACTTACCAAAATAGGCAACATTAACATTCCTCTTCCACTTATTTGATATTTTATTCTACTAAAAATCACTTTTGGTTTCACAATCATTTACAATCTTGGACACTCCATAACAGGGTATAGAAATTGAATTCATTTGTGACATATCTTGTCACAAAGATAGCACTACAATGGAACATAATCATATGATTTTTTTCCACTTCCATGACAAACATGAATATTTTTTCCTATATAAAACAATCATATATATGCTTATTTCAATTATAATATTATCATACAGGTTTACTTCATGATATAGACTCACAAATTATAAGGGCCTCTCTAAAATTAAGTTAAATCAAGAATTCGTGATTTATAATATCTACAAAACTACTGAAATATAGGCCATTCACCGATGACCTGATGTCAACGTGATGTGCATCCTAAAAACCTTTTTCTCAAGATATCACATTAGTTTCCAAATATAAAACAATTTAGTGCCAGTTGGTGAAAAAATATTCATAGTCCAATAATAAGATGTACTCTTATGTCCTGTGCATGGCCTTATACTCCTTCTCATACCATATCATTTGACAATAGAAGTATCCTGGCTACATTATATTGATTTAATTCTAATGTATCAATTAATTATTACATTCCTAGTGAAAAATATCACACCAACGCTGGGATGGTCCCCAATGCATGAACGTAGAAAACATCACATTCCTATATAGATGTGTCTCATGATGCTTAATGATCATCTAGACTAACACAATCCATAAATTATCTTACAGGGGTCCTTCGTGCCCATTGAATATTGGTGTAATTTTTATACACTCTTTTATACACAAACATTGATGATATGGCATGAATAGTTTATATTTTCGTAGATTTCCTGACCCACAAGAAGCTGCTGCAAATATGAATATCCATCTGAACCTCATGATCTATAAGAATATATAGTTCAATTATTATTGTAATATTATTATTTAAAATCTCTTAATTCACATCTCAGTGATGATTTGGATGAATTATATCTAAAACATTTATATAATAAACATGTTCATCCTCAACATGTGACAAAAATAGGGAAACAATGATTCCACATACCTATAAAAATATATTACATGTTTTTTTAATGAAATATTTGTTCATTTAATTCATTTCTCAGATATAAAAGGATTTTCAAGTTATTGTTAATCAAGCAAGTTTTTATCACTTCAAAATAAATATATCACTATCATGAAACATTCATGGCATTATTTATACATATTTTCCAATTGTGATGTGTGAATACTCATCACATACCATTCTCGGTCATGAGTATAAATATTAAGAATCAAAACATCTTGAAATAAAAACCGCACACAAAATTTGAGTCAACAATGGTGAAATAACATGAACTATAACAAGAAAAAGAAATAAATAATAATCTCATCCCTGTAAACTTGGTTTTTCCCCCATTAAATGGTTTTATACTCCCATACACATGCGTATTTCATTTCTAAAATAAATCATAGTCTACTTTTTTATTTTCTCGAAAATTAAATGAAGTAGAAATGAATCATGTTGATGATACACCTTTGTAATATCCCAAGATTTGACACTCTCTCCAATTTCATGAATGGGATTGTTATGAGACATCACGGGTGCCTCCCCATAAAACTCAGGTAGCTGACATGTGGTGGATCTGTGATATGTATTGTGGGGAGACTACACACCGTATTCATATAGATATAACAAAACATAAAATACCAATAACAAAATATGCATCATCTTTCAAAAATAATAGAAATAATATTCTATAGAGGAATAAAAAAAATAAAATATAAATGAATAATGAAAAATATACATGAATAATATAATTATGTGAACTGATGTAACTAAATTTCATACTATAGATAATAAGAATAAAATTCTAGATAACTCAAATATAGTTTAAAAATCCATGTTCCCAAATCCAATATCAGACCTATCGCAAAACTACTTGCCCTACAGTATGAAAAGATCAACTGTAACAAATTTTTTCCTAATCCAAACCAACATCATTAATATATTCATGGGTGAAAAATGAAATAAAAAATAGGGTATTAGTAGTATTTTTTGGTCAACCCTAACATGTATAAAAAACCAGTCATATACTAAGTGTATGTAATAAAAACAAAAAACACACATATTAATTTATTGAAATAATAATGTAATTCCACATCTAAATCCTTTGTAACCATATTTGGATTTCTCCATGAATGTATCACAACCATTAAAACAATAAAATTATAATCTGGGTAAGACAAAACCTTCCTCATCACTATGCCAGAATTTCTATAAAAATGTCTTAAAACCATTCCATAATAAATTTTTAACCATGGTAAAAATTTCAAAAAACACGGTTAAAACCACTATATATGAATTTGAACATTTAATTTGGGATGATAATTATATATAATCATTTCAACATGTTTCATTTGGATGATACCACTATATTATAATTTCAGCATCACAATTGGGACAAGCACATTATATTATCATTTTATCCTATGTCACTAGGCCAAGACAATTATATATAAATTTCAACATGTATCACTAAGAAAATTCCCCATATGCACATTTAATCATTTAATCACAACATAAGTGATAATAAAAACCATATCAGAATATCACATATTATGGTTAAATGGTTAACTATGAAATTATCATTTCACATTATTTTATAGTTTTCATAAAAGGATTGATGAAAACAATTAGAATGACAGTTTTCTCAATAAGCATGACATGAAAAAGTCAGTATATATCATGAATACTTCTATAACCCATGTCATTCTAAATAGACATTGATTTATTGAATAATTTATTTAATCAATTCTTCATCTAACCAAAATGTGGGCCCATGCCATGTCAAAATCTAATATTGGCCAAAATGACTCAAAAGAATAATACAAATTCTCATTTAAATATATTAAGCACATTATATTTTCAAAAAAATTAATATTTCACATTCATGATAATTACCAATCCATATTGGTAATATTTATATACTATTCATTCAACAACTGGTCAAAAAACACAACATCTGGAAACATACCAAGAAATAAGATTGTGTAGATGGTCGTAGGAAAGATACATTATAAAAACTATTAATGGTCAAAAACAACAATGTGAATAGTCAAAGGGTTACACCATAAGGGTTTGAGAAATAAAAAACGGAATATGGATCCAAATCTAGTCCATTTACCTTGGTAAATATTTGACCAATGGGACATCTAGGAAAGACTGAGGTACCCAAAAATCTATTGGAAGGTCTCTCTAGAACAATAAGTGAATGGTTTCATGTGGTTTGATGGAATAATCAAATTCACTACGTACATTAAAATAGAAGGTCATATAATTATAAGACATGTTGTTTAGTAACATATCATGTAATTAATTTCATTGGAATATACTGAAAAAACCATTACCATGGATGAATATATAAATCACTAAAACATTACATGATGTGTAATGCATTTACATGGTATTTATTTGTCAAGAAGTAGTTTTTCTTAGCATTTTCCATTAAAACATCCTAAACCCCTTTTAATACTTCTCAACATATTAAGAACATGTTATAATATAAGACGTATGTATACCAAAACACCATTAATTCAAAAAAACATCAAACATTATATTATTTTCACCTAAAAAGTCTCATTTTATCATAATATGCCTTTACCATCAAGGATAAATTAGATATATAAATAAAATAGGTATATGAATCAGAAAAATTAGATCCTACATTTTAATTTTTGAATTTTATTTGATATGAATCATCATAATGTTTTTCAAATAATAAATGTTTGAATCTTTGGAAAAATGTAAAATGAATACTTTTTTAACACTCATGACATGAACGTAACATTCAATAATAATTAAAAAAGGACACATTGATGAATAATTTATACATATTAATGTGTATATTCAATGAAATATGTTATAATAATTTTTGATTAATTTTAATTTTTAAAAAGTTATTTAAAAGGAAATATCATTTTCCTATAAATGTTCCATTTATTCTTCTAAAATAATTATCTATTTATGACTATATACATTAATGAAAGATATGTTTTTTTAGATATTCACGATGGATTCAAATCTTGTTATGTTAGATAATGATTTATCATTTCATAATGTATTTAAAACTCATTTATCCTCAAACAGATATTCCATAAAAAAATTAGGTATGAAGACCACTTATTTTTCCATGGGTTATACTGTAATAATATTATAAAATTATTATGAAAGATATATCATTTAAAAATATCATGATATGATGAAATGTTTTTGAAAACCATTTACTTTTATGAGATACTATATAATGACGGATTTATGAACTTATGGCACACATACATATAAGTTTTATTATGTGATCGGTGGGATCGATATCTTCATCCAATTAATATACTAAATATTGATAACTTAGGAATAAATATGTCATGATGGAAGGAGATTTATTTTTCACAATGTTATATTTCAACATGATTAATTTTTCACAATTTCATATCTTATCTTGATTACCAGTTTACAATGTTACGTGTTAACCCCCATAAATATTCAATATTTTATTCCTGGAATAGTATTTCATGTCCATAATGTTATGATTTGATGAGTTTTCATATCCATAATTTTATCTGAATACATGAATTCATTCCTTATGAATAATTAGCAATATATTATATATTTATATATGTTATCAATATTTTAAGTAGATGTTTATGTCAAAAACCCTTGGCTTATCATAATGAAATTTACTCATGCCTCATGTTAATTAATTACATTATGATTTAGTATGTACGTACTATATATATTTATTTTGTAACACTCGACCCCAGTTACGCAGAGTCGGTGCATTATTATATAATATTGCCATGATCAAAAAATATCAAGTCTCGACAGACCGATTAGTTTAGTAGGCTTTGAATAACTAGATACATTCATAAAGATTACATTACATCATAAAGTGACAAATACTAAAAAAACATCTTGTCTTCATTTACCCTCATATTATCCCTGCAGTTCATTCATAAATTACCTCTTCACATCATGGGAATAATAAAACATTGAAAGGGGTGATCATAGATGCTCAGTAAGGATAACAATATAGAAGAAACATTCATAAATAATCATAAAAATTTAAGGTAATTTATAACTAAAACAAAAGCCTTTTAAACATGAAGTTCAGCATAATATGGAAAATATTAAATGAAATAATTCCATTTAAATATTCACATGGATATTCTAATTGTCGAATAATAACATGTAATATCAAAAATCAATTTCATTATGATGTAATGCATAATTACAGACTATCATTACCACGTATCCAAGGCCACGTGCCAAGAATACAAATATGATTTTGTCAAGGCCTCTTGCAGAGACACTATTTTGACTCATGAGACCTACCGATGCATTGAGGAGCTATAGCGGGCTCCCCCCGTCACTTACTAAGTCCAATGCATTCCTCATATGAACAGGTTTCAACATAACATAAACATTTTTATTAAAACTAGCATACGAAATGTAAATACTTTCTCTATAAACCATGAATGGTATAAAAATTACACATCCACTATCAAACATATCACAAAAACTTCAATACAGTATAGAAGTTTTGTATCATAAAAAAACATCTTCAAATAAGCTTGAAATCCATCAAAGGATGTTGACATAGATGAAATGAAATCTATTTGAGAGAAATATCTCTTTTTCTTAATCATTTAAAAGTCACATAAGTATAAAATAAAACATTTACATTGAAAATGTTTTTATAAGCTTGTAATGGAAGCTTCGAAAATTTTATAACGGCAGAAAATAGCCGCACCCGCCGTATAAGTTAAAAAAAGACTTTCTTACCTTAATTCGGTCAAAAAGGATAAAAAGAACCATGTTTGGAAAATAACAGAATGATTCCTTTATAAACATCTTATAAAAAGTAAAAAAGGGTATAAATTACTTTTACCCATAGTTTATAAAATAAAAAAAATGATTTGAAATACATTTTTAAGAAACATGGATGTGGATGGTAAAGATGTCCCATTAGATGATTACGTATAAACAACCTCGGATAAAGAAGTGATTGTGAAATAAACCCTTACCATGTACTTTTCCTTGGTTGAGGGTATGTTAAAAACCTGTATAATGGTGAAATAATTGTTATTAAATTATACAAGAATCTTATAAACTAATATGATATCATATATGATCTTTTAACATTGATTTGTTAATAATATCTTAGTATTATCATTGTTTCGAGTGTTAATGGATTCGTTTTCCTTTATAGTATTTGTTATGTGAGCCATATTTTTTATGGATGGGATGTCTATTATTCATATCCCAAATGATATCAATTCCATAAAAGTTATCTTTAATCATCAAATTAGAATTAGACATGAATGGATACGATGAGGAATGAATCTCTTCACGTTCGTTGAGAGGGCAGTCCGTACATACGCACGAGCGACAATACCATTTTTTTGATATTAAAATAATATATAATTGGATGATATATCATATATACATAATCATTATCATGTTATATTTATTATTTAAATGAATTACACATCATTATTAAACCCATCCAAATTATAATATATTGAATAACAATTACACCACGACGTTGAGACTGTAAGCCGGACCTATGCACGTATGGTGACATGTCATTCAAATGATGGATAGAATACTGAATATGGTTGTACCATATTTATAATAAAATCACAGTATATAGAAGATACTTTTTTTATTATTTTAGAATGTAAATAACAAAGAAAGAAGAAGTTTAAAAACAATGGAACTTGAAAGAGGGTGGTGAAAACATTACCATTCTTTCGGGTTCTTCCTTTTGATTTGGACAAAAAGGGATCTTTAAGTTGGAATTATGATCAAACAAAGGCCTCTTGGTTGAAGTCAGGGAAGTTGAGAGTCTATTTGGTATGTGTTTCATAGAGCCCAAAGGCTTTGAATGTTTGAATTAGTGAGAAGGGAGAGTGCCCTTTTATAAGTTGGGTGAGGGGCACCTTTGGAAAAGCTAGACATATTATTTTATAATAAATTCATATTCGGTTTCTAATGGATCCAAAGTGTATTATTTAAAGGTTAAGGTGGGGATGGGTCGAAATCATTTCAACCAATATATTTTAGACATGTTTGGGTCACTATTTAAACCTTATAATTTATATTTAACTCTTAGTTAAATAGTTTGACATTTACCACGTCTCTTTGTATTTTTATATTATATAGTTTATAAACATACCATATATATCCAAGATAACACCAAGGGGTTCATAAATGATAAACCTATCATTATATATGTCTATTGGCCGATTCTCATATTTTTACGAATTTAATATCAACTAATAATATAATATTTTTTTAAACTGTTTTATTTTAATATTGACACGATTTGGTATTTGATTTTGGTAAAAATTATAATAGCATGATTACTTCTAAAAAACATAATTAAATCCATAATAACAAGTCATATTAACCTATAAAATTAGTTTAATTCATTAAAAGTCTCAAATTACTTTTATTTGGATATTTAAAATATCAATTATTTTTATATTTTATTAATTAGAAAATTATTGCATCACCATTGTGTCATAAATAAATTAAATTAATTAGTGTCTAAAAATTATAAATAAAATTATATTATGTAGGAAATCATTTTATATTTCTAATTAATATTTAAAATCGAATTTATCTCATGTATAAACCTATATTAAAAATTATTTAGTAATAAAACATTGATTTTAACTCTTTAATCTATTCTTTGAAGTAAAAAATAATAAATATCCTAATCTAATACAAGTGGACAAAGATGATAATATTTTATTTATAAGGCTGCTTTTAGTCACGATACACTTGACCAATAGAATTAGGGCATGTTTTAGGGTAACATTAATATCATTTTTACCCTTAATTACCCTATTTACTTTTAAACGTGGTAAATAAAAGTAAATAGCTATTGTTCACCAAAAATTAAATTTATCTTATTGAACCACATTTTACTCTTTGATATTAACCGTGTCTCTACGATTTTCAAAATTCCACTCACATAAGCGGTAAAATTTTGTTTTAGGAGAACTTTTAAATTCTCCTAAAAGGTGGGAAAAAGATGGTGAAAAGTTCCATAAAATTTTTATATATCTAAAATTATTCTAAACCAACCCCAATGAATTACATTGAACTTATATAGGTATTATGTATCCATTTTTACCATAATTAAATATAAAAAAAATAAATAATTATTTAAATAAAAATTCGGTTTTAAACTATAACTCATTGTTTTTTCACTATTCATCAAAAATTGAATGTTTTCAGAAAAATACCAAAAATTCACCCTAAGCTAATTTCAATATTCTGAATCAAAAAATGAAGTCCATTTTAAAAGATAAATTTTAATAAATTTCAAAAAGTGCGTATTACTATCCATAACGTCTAGTTTAATTGGTTGTGGTGTGTGTTAGAACTCGAAGTTGCGTATAACACACACTACAGTATTATTTAAAGAGAAGCGTACTGTTGAAGATTGGGGTGTTACATTCTCATCTCCTTCGAATAATTTCATCCTAGAAATTTATAGAATACTACCACATGAAAGGACTTGGGTGATTCTTCATTATAAGTTCCTCGGGTTCCCACGACACCTCTTCCATTTTATGGATTCACCATAGACCTTTTACCAGATGAGTAGTCTGATTTCTCAGTACTTGTTCTCTCATATCAAGAATACTAATGGGCTCTTCGCAACAAGACGGATCGGGTTCTAGTTCTAATTCCTAATAGGTGAGTACATGCTTTGGTTGAGGCTTATTTTTCCTCAACAGTCATACGTGGAACACATCGTTAACTTTGGAGAGATTTGGCATCATTTCCAAACTGTATGCTACAGCCCCAATTCGTTCTAGAATTTCGAAAGGTCTGATGTACCTAGGACTCAATTTACCCTTCTTACTGAAACTTATAACTCCCTTCCATGGAGATACATTCAATAAAACATTGTCTCATTCCTCAAATTCCAAATCCTTCATTCGGTTATCATCATAGCTCTTCTTCCTACATTAAGCTTCTTTGTTGTGGTTTTGGATTACCTTTACCTTTTCCATTGTTTCCTACACCATTTATGGGCCTACAAGTTTTTTTTCACCAACATCATCCCATCAGGTTGGTGTGCGACATCTCTTTCCATATAACGCTTCATATGGTGTCATCTGAATACTCGAATGGAAGCTATTATTATAGGGAAATTCTACCATAGGTAAATATTGATCCCACATACCCTGAAAGTCAAGTGAGCATGATCTCAACATGTCTTCTACGGTTTGAATAGTCCATTATGATTGTCTATCTTTTTGGGGGTGGTAAGCAGTGCTCAAATGATGTTCAGTATTCAGGGATTTCTGAAGACTTTCCCAGAATCTTGAATTAAAACGGGGATCATGATCAGAAACAATCGATAGGGGTACTCCATGAAGACTGACAACTTCATTAATATATAGTCTTTCTAGGCGTTTGAGTGGTAAATATTCCCTTTTTTCATGAAAATGTGTTGACTTGGTATGACGATCAACAATGAACCATATTTCATCATTCCTTCTATGAGTCTTTGTTATTCGCATGACAATGTCCATCGTGATATTATCTCATTTCTACTCAGGTATGGGAAGAGGTTTCCTGAATCCTCTAGGATGTTTCCTTCCAGCTTTCACTTGTTGACAAACCATACATCTTGACACAAAATCAGAAATATCTCTCTTCATGTTGTCCCACAAAAAGTGTTCCTTAAAATCACTATACACTTTGGTACTCCTAGGGTGTATATAGAAATATGAGCTATGAGCATCATATAACAATTCACTTTTCAGAACAGGTATATCAGGAACAAAAAGTCTCTTCCCAAATTTTAAAATTCCATCTTCAAACAAAAAGTCTCTCAATATCCCATCATTCACATCTTTAATCTTCTTTTTAAATTCCTCATCATCATTCATAGAACCCTTAATCCTTTCTGGCAAAGATTGCTTGACAACCATTTGAAAAAGCATTGGCGTTTCACCTTCCATGGTTATTTCCATGTCCATCTTCACTAGATCCAAGAAAATTAGATCCCATTAAATTCTCGTATTGTTAAAAACTCCATGATCTATTCTACTCAATGCATCTACCACTTTATTTTCCTTCCCTAGTTGGTAGTGTATCATGCAATCATAATCCATCAGTAATTCCAGCCATCTCCTTTGCCTCATGTTGAGTTATTTTTGTGAGAAAATATACTTCAAACTCTTGTGATCAGTATAAATCTCACATTTTCCACCATAGATGTAGATTCTCCATATCTTCCAAGAAAAGATCAAAGATTATAACTCAATATCATGAGTAGGATAGCTTTGATAATGAATTTTCATCTTTTGTGATGCGTAGGCAATAACCCTATCATTCTGCATAAGGACACAACCATGTCTTTTCTTTGATGCATCACAATAAATAATGAACTGATCATTTCCTGATGGTAGATTAAATATAATAGCATTGAATAATATTCTATTAAGTTCATCAAAACATTATTCACATTCTTTTGTCCAAAAAAATTTAACCCCTTTACGTGTGAGCTTCATTAATGGGTTAGCCAATCGGGCAAAATTCTGGACGAAACGCCGATAATAACCTGCTAAACCAATAAAATTGTGTACCTCAGTTATACTCGTCGGGGCTGGACATTCTTCGATTTCCTTGGTCTTAGAAGTATAAACATAGATTCCATCCTTAGAGACAATATGGCCATGAAAAGAGATCTCCTGAAGCCAGAATTCACACTTGCTAAACTTCCCATATAATTCATGTCTTCTAAGAGTCTTCTGGATAATGTGCAAGTTATTTTCATGATCTTAGCAGATTTTGGTGTATATCAAGATATCATCAATAAAAACCACCACAAATTCATCAAGATATTTCTTGAAAATCTATTCATTAGATCCATGAATACATATGGTTCATTCTTCAGCCCAAAAGGCATTACTGTAAACTCATAATGCCCGTACCTAGTTTGAAATGATGCCTTTGGAATGTATTCCATCTTCACACACAATTGATGGTATCCAGATCGAAGGTCAATTTTAGAAAAGCATTGAGCTCCATGCAGTTGGTCAAATAAATCATCAATGCAAGGAAGGTGATACATGTTCTTTATTGTTATAGCATTGATTTCCCTGTAGTCGATACATAACCTCATAGATCCATCTTTCTAATTAACTAAAAGGATAGGGGCTCCCCATGGGGAAACACTAGGGTGAATAAATCCCTTATTACTAAATTCCTCTTTTTGTTTCTTTAGTTAAACTAATTCCACGGTTCCCATTCTATAAGGGGTGTTTGATATAGGCCTTGAACCATGAATTAAATCAATGGAAAACTCAATTTCTCGTTCTTGAGGATGTGTAAATATTCCGAAAACACATCTAAATATTCTTTCATAATTGGAACATCATCTATTTGAAAATTACTTTCCTTACCCATAGTTATTTAATTTTCTCCCTCCACAATAATTGAATTTAGTTGAGCTACTATAGGTGGATCTAGATACGAATCAGGTGGCGATGATTCTGCTCTAAAGATTAGGTGTTCCTTATCATCATCATCAAAAATCATAACCTACTTCTTCTTACAATAAATCTTCGCATCATGGTCTTAAAACCAATCCATACTAAGGATTATATCATATTCAATCATGGGTATGACGATGAGATCAGCAGATAAAGAACATTAAAATTCTCTAAGGGGGATTGATTCACAAACGATTGTTGCAATGATACTTGTATTAAGAGTTTTGACTGAAAACTCCCTTGTTCTATCAAATTGGAAATATCTAATTTTAATAGAAACCTGGGAAGATATGAAACAATGCGATGATCTAGAATCAAATAATGCATTTTTTAAACTTGAGGAAACCATTAAATTTCCTGCAACCACGTCTTTCAGAGATTCTACCTCAGTAGTATTGATAGCATAATCTTGGCATTGATCCCTTGGCCTTTTCTGAGGTAATTTCCCCTGACCCTTAGGACATTCATTTGCTTAATGTCCCATCTCCCTATAGTTGTAGCATTGATAATCGGTAGCTTCTTTATTCCCATTGCTATAACGAGCTTGGTGGCCTTTTCACCACACTTGTAACAGACTCTCATTCCCTTCAAGAAAGTACCAGGGTGATTCTTCCCACATTTACTATAGGATTGATATTTCACTTTTCCCTTCTTCTCCATATTTCCATTTCCATAGTGATCATTAGATCTCTTCTTCTCTAGCATCTCTATTAAGTCATAAGACTTTGAGAATTATTTTGCGGTCTTGATAGCACATAAGAAAATATATTGATACAATGAAAAGGTTCGTGAGACTAATGCTCGATGGATAAATGGTTTTAACACATCAAATAAAAGATTAATCTTTCTTCTTGGGTTATGTATAAAATATGCAGCATACCTCACTATCCTTGTAATGTTAGCCTCATAATTTGCAACATTTTCATCCTCCTTTTGTCACAGACTCAGAAATTGAATTTCCATATCTTCTCGATGGTCATGAGGAAAGTAGTTTTATAAGAACGGATCTTTGAACTCCCCCCATTCCATTTTTGTTACTTCATCATCTTCCTTCGTGTTTTGAATCAACGAACACCATTGATCAGCATCTCTAGTGAGGCGGTAAACTGTCATGCTAACTTTTTCCCTTTCACTACTCCACAATGCCTAAAATATTTTCTCTAGAGAATTTATCCATTTCTCAGCTACTAAGGGATTTTTACTCCCATTGAACGTTGGTGGTTTTTGACTCATGAAGTGATCTAACATTAATCCTCCATGCTATAGATCCGGGTGCTCTATATGGGTATGGTTATTATTCATACCCTGAGTGAGTTGTCCTAGTATGGTGATTAGCTGATCCGCACCATTTTTATCACCACCTCCACTATAATTATCTTGAGCGGGAGGGAAATACCTACATGGATTGCATGCATTGATACAATTTCCATTTCTTCCACTAGGCTCCATTTCTAAATAATGGAATACAATAGGTAAGTTTATGATTCGAAATACATAAATCCAAACTTGTAAAACACCTAACATAAATTAAATTATTTATGGATATAATACATAATCATAAAAATGTTTTCTTTAATGAATTATATACTCATAAACCCTTCATAATGGTTTGCAAATAAAATGAGAATTATCCTAGGTATATCCCCCGGGATTGTCATAACCAAGAGTGTAGCAAGGCCTGTTGTCGTTCACCAGTTCCCTTTTGAGTCTAGCTCAAAGAGGTGTTTTCGAGTTTTACCCCTAGGTACATCTATTCCAGATCCACCTCTACCTACTCATATCTATACATGGATTTATTGCTCGGAAAACCCACAAAATATCTACAATACCAAAATTCTAGGATATTATTCTATATTAATCTTCGAATTCTATCTTTTGGCTATGTGCTCTAATCAGAGTTTGTCTACATCTAGCTTCCAAGGTTTGTACTAAACTTCCTCTTATACCAACTATAACACCCACCCCAGTTACCCAGATTCAGTGCATTATTATATAATATTGGCATGATTACAAAATATCAAGTCTCTAAAGACCGATTTTTTAGTATCCTTGGAATAACTAGATACATTCATAAAGTTTACATTACATAATAATGTGAAAACTACTAAAAAACATCTTGTATTCATATCCACTCATACTAACCCTGATGGTCATTCATAAATTACATCTTCACATCCTGGAAAAAATAAAACATTGAAATGGATGAGCTAAGATGCTCAGTAAGGATAACAATATAGCGGAAACATTCATAAATAAGCATAAACATTTAAGGAAATTTATAACTAAAACAAAAGACTCTTAAACATGATCTTCATCATAATATGGAAAATATAAAAAGAAATAATTCCATTTACTAATCCAATTTGATATTCTACTGGTCAAATAATCACATGAAATATCAATAACCACTTTCATGATGATGGAATGCATAATGCAAGACTATCATAACCACGTAGCCAAGGCCTCGTACCAAGACTACAAATAATATTTTGTCAAAGCCTCATGCCAAGACACTAGTTTGTCTCATGAGACATACCGATGCATTGAGGAGCTATAGTGGGCTCCACCCATAACTTACTAAGTCTAATGCATTCTTCATATGAACAGGATTAAATATAACATAAACATTCATATTAAAAATTACATACGAAATATAAATACTTTATCCATAAACCATGAACGGTATCAAAATAACAAATCCATAGTCAAACATATCAACAAACCTTCAATACAATATGGAAGTTTTGTATCATAATAAATAAATTTCAAATAAACTTAAAATCCATCAAAGGATGTTGACATAGATGAAATCAAACTATTTGAGAGAAATATCTCTTTTTTGAAATCATTTTAAAGTCACATAATTATAAAATTAATCATTTATTTGGAAAATATTCTTATAATATAGTAAGGTAAGCTTTGACGGTTTTATAATGGCGGAAAATAGACGCAGCCATCGTATAAGTTAAAAAAAAGACATTATTACCTTAATTTGGTCGAAAAGGTTAAAAAGAACCATGTTTTGAAAATGACAGAAATATTACATTATAATCTTCTTATAAAAAGTCAACAATTGTATAAATGACATTATCCCATGGTATATAAATTATTAAGAATGATTTGAAATTCATTTTTAAGAAACTTGCATGTGGATGATAAAGAGGTCCCAATAGATAATTACGTATAAACAACCTTGGATAATGAAGAGATTGTGAAATAAACCCTTACTGTGTACTTTTAATTGGTTGAGGGTAGGATAACCTCCTATATAATGGTGCAATAATCATTATTAAATTATACAGGAGTCATATACATTAATAGGATATTATATATGATATTTTAACATTGATTTGTTAATAATATATTAGTATTATCAATGTTTCCCGTGTTAATGGATTCATTTTCCATTATATTATTTGTTATGTTAGACATATTTGTAATGGATGGGATGTATATAATTCATATAAAGAATGATATCATGTCCTTAAGAATAATTTTTAATCATCAAATTATAATTATACTTGAATGGATACGATGGGGAATGAATTTCATCGCGTTTGTGGAGACAGTAGGCCTTACGTATGAATGAGCGACAATATAATTATTTTGATATTAAAATAATATATAATTGGGTTATATATAATATATAAATAATCATCATAATGTTATATTTATTATTTACATGAATTACACATCATTGTTATACCCATCCGTATAATAATATGTTGAATAACAATTACACCACGACGTGGAGACGGTAAGTAGTACGTACGCCCGTATGATGACATACCATTCAAAAGATGGACAGAATACTGAATTTGGTTGTACCATATTTATAATAAAATTATAGTATATAGATGGTACTGGAGTTATTATTTTATAATATAAATAACAAAGAAATAAGAAGTTGAAGAAGAATGGAACTTGAAAAAGGGTGGTGAAAACATTACATCTTCTTCGGGTTCTTCCTTTTGATTTGGTCAAAAGGACTCCGTAAGTTGGATTTCGGATCAATTTAAGGCCTATAGGTTTAATTTAGGGATATATATAGAGTATTTGTTTAGAGGTTGGATGAGACAAAAGGCTTTTAATGTGTGAATTAGTGATAAGGGAGAGTTTTCTTTTATAAGAGTGTTGAGGGGCACCTTTGGAAAAGCTAGAAATATTATTTTATAATAAATTCATATTCGGTTTATAATGGCACTGAAGTAGATTATTTAATGTTTAATGTCAGTATGGGTCGAAATCTTTTCAACCAATAGATTTTAGACAAGTTTGTGTCACTATTTTAACCTTATCATTTATATTTAACTCTTAGTTAAATAGTTTGACATTTACCATGTCTCTCTGTATTTTTATATTATATAGTTAATAAACGTACCATATAAATCCAAGAGAACCCCAAGTGGTTCTTTAATGATACACCTATCATTATAAAAGTAACTTTGCCGAATCATAGATTTTTAGGAATTGAATATTAATTAATAATAGAATATTTGTTTTAAAAACTTTTTTCTGTCAATTTTGACACTATTTGGTATTTGATTTTTGTGAAAATTATAACAGCATTATTACTTCCAATAAACACAATTAAATCCATAATAACATGTCATATTAACCAATTAAATTAGTGAAATTCATAAATAGTCTCAAATTTCATTTATTTGGATATTTATAATATCAATTATTTTAAAATTTCTTTAAATTTGGTAATTACTGCATCACCATTGTGTCATAGGTAAATTTATTTATGTAATGTCTAAAAATTATAAATAAAATACCATTATGTATGAACTATTTTTATATTTCTAATGAATATTTACAATCGAAATTATCTTATGTATAACCCTATATAAAAAATAATTGAGTAATTAAACATTGATTTTAACTCTTTTAACTCTTCTTTGGATTAAATAATAATAAATGTCCTAATCTAATCCAAGTGGACCTAAATGATAATACATTATTCCTAAGGTTGTTTCACGTCGAGATACACATTCCAATTTGAATTAGGACATGTGTTATGGTGACATTAATATCAATTTTACCCTTAATGACTCTATTTACTTTTAACTGTGGTAAATAAAAGTAAAAAGTTACTATTCACCAAAAATTATTTTTATCTTATTGAACCACATTTTACTCCTTGATATTAACCGTGTCCTTCAGATTTTAGAAATTCCACTCCTATAAGTGGTAAAATTATGTTTTATGAGAATTTCTAAATTCTCCTAAGAGGTGGGTAAAAGACGGTGAAAAGATCCATAAACTTTTCATATATCTAAAATTATTTAAACCAACTACATTGAATTACATTGAACTTATATAGGTATTATGTTCCCATTTTTTCCTTAATTAAATTTAAATAAAATAAATAAAAATTTGGTTTTAAACTATAACTCAGTGTTCTTTCACAATTCGTCAAAAAATCAATGATTTCAAAAAAATACAAAAAATTCACCCTAAGCTAATTTCGATATTCCGAATCCAAAAATGAAGTCCATTTTATAATTAAAAATTTATAAAATTTTAAAAACTGGGTATTACTATCCATAACAGCTAGTTTAATTGGTTGTGGTGTGTGTTAGAACTCGAAGATGCGTACAACACACACTACTATATTTTTCAAAGAGAAGCGTACCATGGAAGTTTTGGGTGTTACATATTTAACGAATAATTTTTATGATATTTTACATGTTGTTTATGGTTTTAAATGATATTCTCATGTTCTCATATCTATATAGTAATTTCATTTAGATGTATCAGTTTTATACACTTAAGTGAAATCTGATCTCGCCCCTTCTTATATTTCTCCCCACCATATTACTAATAAAGACATTAATTATATGTTGTTGACCTTAATCATTACGTAATATTTATTTTTGATCATCATTTTATTTTCATGCACATTTAATATCATTCATGTTTAGAAATTTAGATAATAATACCATAACTATTACATTACATCCAAAAAATTACAAATTAGACACGTCTAATCTATCTATATTTTTTCCCAATATTAAAAACCCTATAACAAAAAAAGAATTGTTTTATCGATAAAAATATTATTTATTTCCTCCTTTATCTTATTCTTTCTTATACCTTATGTTAAATATTTCAAAAACATTTTATGAGAATAATAAACTTAGTAAGGAATATAAATTAAGGAATAAAACATTTATCCCATGAATATTTAAAACCCTTGGAAACATTTTCAAAAAATCATACATTTCACCCATAAAACATAAACTACCTATATTACATCATGTAATCCAAATATTACTAAAAAAATATTAGAAATAACAAAACCTAAAGGTAACTCCTAGCATCCATATAATAATTACATTGTAGATTTTATAACTACATAGTGTGTAACCTTAAAGT
This sequence comes from Viscum album, assembly GCA_963277665.1. Taxonomy (NCBI): domain Eukaryota; kingdom Viridiplantae; phylum Streptophyta; class Magnoliopsida; order Santalales; family Viscaceae; genus Viscum; species Viscum album. The sequence goes on along the minus strand of OY728151.1, from coordinate 492,225,987 downwards.
ATACATTAAGAAAACCCATCACACTATATTCCCGATATATATTAGGATAAACGTTGATGTTTACCTCTATCACGTTACCCAATGAATTAAAGATATATCTCGAGCTCACCCACTAGAAATTTATCATGGAACCATCCATATACATAAAAAATTCCTAAGAACCATAACATAATCATAAAACATAAAAAAATCATAAAGGGAAAACAATATTTCCACATTGTAATCATAGGATATCATTTCAAGATTTCGACACAATTAATCCAAATCCAAAACCTTTTCAAATATTTAATAAGGATATTTTTTAACCAATGTATCCCATATCTCTTTGAGACATTTTAATGAAATTCAAGAATTAAAAATTCAAAACATATATGCCCATATAAATAAATCAATAAAACCATTTTGAAAAAATTTGAATAATATTAATGATATATATATATATATTCAACATTTAAAATGATGTTTTAGATAACGAGTCTTGTAACACTAGAGAAACACGTGGATAAACATAATCAACGATTAATTTTATAAATAATTTATATTATCTTGAAAATAAAGAGAATCATGATATAATATGTCTATGGTCTGTATATACCCCATATAGAAGTGAATTGGTGAATAACAACAAATAAGTATCAATGGAATGTAAATTGAGACCAAAATACTGTAAAATGATCGTATCGTTAGATTAAGGATAAATTAATAACCTAATTATGTGTAGAAAATATAAATTCACCTAATAAAAAAATATATTAAGTGTATACCAATAATAAAACTTGGAAACGTATTATTTGAAAAACAAAATTAATTACATGTATATCTAACTCGGCTAGTAGAAATATAGTTATGATTTCCCTTAAAATTTTCTTATAAATGATGTAAGAATTTAAAAATGTGGTGTTTATGTGTAGTAATAGAATATCTATTGAAATTTATGTGAAAATTAAAACATAAATAAATATGTATTTATTCCACATATAATCATGGAATAATATAATCAATGATGTAAAGTTAAAAACCAATAAGTAGAAATTGAGTTTAAAAATTCTCTTAACTTGATTCCAAATCATGAAACATGTTCATTGTTATTCCTGAATACGAAAAATAATTTAATTTATACTTATTTAGAATAGTATTCATGTTTATTACTCCTTTTATATAACTTATTATCATGTTTTAAAAATAATATAACAATTCGAGTACATATAGTTCATTTTATCGATATTTGGTACATGAGTCGAAAATGAATTTGTTTGATGTAAAGTATCAATATTATCCAAATTTCTTATGATCCATAAATATATTAATGATCCAAATATAATATATATAATTTATATATGTGTTTATAATATTCCATAACATTTGGAGTTATGAAATGAAATGAACCATTCATGGATATGGTAGATCGTACGTACGCAAGAATGCTACTTTCATTTCTCTGTAATATTAATGAAAATAAATATAAATGAATAATAGAAATTTTATAATTATAGTATATTATCAAAGTTATAAATATTATATATTTTCATTAATTCCATATTTTATATGATTCATTTATGTCATGAACAATTCATATCACTTTGAGTGGTCAGTAGTCCGCACATCCTCAAATGAAATTATCATATTTACACATTATGGAAACCATAATTATATGTTTTAAATAAATATTACATTAAAATATATAAAATAAAATAAAATATATATCATATATATATATAATTCTATAATAATGGTCACCATGAGAGGTGTTATGAGAAAATTTAACAATCATCATTTTGTGAGGCAGTAGTTTGTCCTACACAAAAACAATATGTCGGTAGAAAATATATAGAAGTGTTTATAACTATATTTTGAATATAAATCATAAAAGAATCGATGTATATTGAGGATTCTTGGGATTTTATGTAATCAAAGAATAATAAGAGAATATGTAGTGTAAAAGAAAAAAAGAAATGGACTTGACCGAATATGATACCTCTAATTCGACTATCATCTTTTGATTTGAGCCAAAAGGTTTTATTGAATTTATTTATTCCCACATTATGGCTCGAAAAATTATGGAAGTGATGTTGGGATATTATTCGAGAATAATTTGGATGATCCAAGGGGCTTGAGATGTGTGTATATGTGGGTATATGTAGTGTTCTTTTATAAGATGGAGGGGTAGTTTAGGAATGTCTTGAATTTTTTTTTTAAAATTGATTTTTGATTTAAAATAGTTAAAAAGGGATATATTTAGAGGATAATATGATAATGGAATGAATTAATCTCATATTATTGGTTTTAAGTATTTTTAGGTCACAAAATTGTCCTTATATTTAACTTTAGTCTTAGTTAAAAACAATAACACTAACCATGTCTTCTTGTATTTTCATAATATAGTGTTAATATAGTTACAATAAAAGGACAAGAGATCCACAATGGGATAAATAATGAAATTTCTGACATTAAATAAGTATGTTTTCTTAATCATAGTTATTTACGATAGTTATATCACTTAATAAAATTATATTTGTTTGAAAACTCATTGATGTGAATTTTGACACTGTTATGTAACAGGCATTTGTTAAAAGTCATTAATACTTTATTCCTTAAAAATAGAATTAAATAAAATAAACTATGTCATAATCATCTAGGAAATTTGTGTATGGCATCAAAATGTTTTATTTTATTTTATTTTAATATTCATAATATCATTTATTGAAATATTTATTTAATAAGGTAATCACTAAATCATCATTCTGTTGTGAGTAAATTTATTTATTTAATGAATAAACATTATAAATAAAATACTATGATGTATGAAATATTTTTATCATTAAAATTACTATTTATAGTGAAATATATCAGTTATGTTAACTAATAATAAAATTATTTTAGTAAATGATACTTTTTTATGTTATATATTTCTTTACATAAAATTAATTATTATATGATGTCATTATGACACCCATGTAGCCCCATGTGGTCCAAAAATCGACCCAAGGATTCACATTGTTTGAAATATCTCATATAATATTATTATGAAATATGTTACAATTTTTTATATTTTTATAATAATATTTCTATACCCTTATTTATAATATTTACTCTTTTAACATGTCAAATAAAATTATTTACTGAAATTACTATTCATAATGTCCAAAATAAAAAAGTAATTATTTAAAAAATTTGAACCACCTATGTCAAAATATGGAATCCATTTTTTAAAATTAAAAAAACTGAATTTTTAGATACTATTTTAAAATAAATTACCATTGTCAAAACCGAAATCCATGTTTTTATGAAGTACAAACTATCAAACTATTGACATGTGTTTATACCAATTTAATGGTGAAATTACTTCTAATGACCAAAATTTGATTAAATGATAAAAACCAAGTCCGTTTAAATTTTAAAACCAATTAAATTGAAATTCTATCTATATAAATAGATTTTAAGGAAATTATGTATTCAATTAAAATGAATTATTTTTCATTATTCATAAAAAATATGAATTTTATCAGAAATATTCTAAAATTTCAATTGTAGTTAATTTTAATCTCCCACATCAAAAAAATATTAGTTCATCATATAGAAAATAAAATATTGATTTTTTTTAAAAAGTATCAACATCAAAAGGTGGTAAAAAGACATCTTAAAATATTACAGTATTTTATAAATAAAGTTGGATTCATTCTCCTTTTACGCCGCTAAAATTAATTGAAAAATATAAATAAAGTTAAAAAATAAGTAAAATCATAATATTTATAATTATATTCATGAACTATAATAAAATAGATAGGTTTTAACTAGAATTTCAAATAATAATATTCTTAATGTGTTATTATTTGTTATAACTCAGCGTTGTTTGCAATGTAAGATTTCACAGAAACCCAATGTTGTGTGTCATGTACGTTATCGAACAATGTTTTGTCTTTATCATAAAATGAAGTTATATTTCATAAATATTAATATATATGAAAAATAATTATACTATAAATACCTAGGTCGTTAAATCATTCACCCCGTTTCAAAACTGCTTCCTCACAATTTTAAAATTGTGAATGGATACATTGTTGGAAATCCAACATTGGAAAACGAGTCAATAATCATATCACTTTAATATAATTAATCTCAAATACAATGGTCACCCGATATAAACCATTATATGATTTCATATAGGAAAACATAAATATGGAATAAAAACTAATCATATTATTATGATAGTGAGTGATAAAAAATAAGATTAAGTGAATGTTAACAACATGAAAACCATAAACTTGTCATGGGTTAAACAGCCTTTGATTTCCCACTAGAAAAATAAAATATAAAATATAATATATTTAATATACTTTTTCTTAATGTTGTTAAATACTTTTACTATTTCGAATAAGAACATACGGAAATATACATACATAATAAGTTGAGTTTCATCATTTAATAAATATCTTCCACAAACTCATCATTTCTATAAATGATGAGTATTCATGATTACTTTGTCACACAAGTATTGCTAGAGTCATCTACATGAGAATCAAATAATCCAAAAATATAAACTATGTGTTTACCCAATTTTAGACATTTAACAAAACCAAAAATGGTTAGTAAATGATCATATATTCTCCAAAAAAAGAATCCTTTATAAGGAGAATGAGTACTGTTAATCCTAAAATTTGACAGAAATTACCAGAAAATAAAAAAAAGTCTATTCAATAAACTATTTTTCATAAAATTCATCAAAATTATCCAAAAAAGATTTAACCCCAAAATTGAGAATGATTTGTTCACATAGTCTTCCCCAATTAATGTTAAACGTTTTCTCCAAATAAAATCAACTACTCAGAAATTTTCATACTATAGTGTAATTAACCTAATCAAATAGTCTCCATGATAGGTTAATCATTTCCATAAATTACCAAAATCATCATTTTTCCACAATAAAAACATAGATTCATCCAAATTTAAAATTCAAAAATTATTCCCCAAATTAGATCACATAGAATTCTATTTTCCTTAGTCATATATTGTTTCGAATATATCAATCTTCTTCCAAATTAACATTTATCACTATATCACCAAATAATTTTCCTATAATAAGGATATCTATTTCATTTAACCTAATGTCTCAAAATCAACTTATTTTGGATCTATAAAATAATTTAAGTAAATAGATGAAGTTATAATAACCTGGGAAATTATGTAGGCCATTGGTAGGTGATGTTCACTTATCTCCCTTCGATTGAGGGTTCGATTCTCATAGCCTAACCAAACGCGATGGTTTTTCACCCATATTGTTGGTTTTCTGTTGTTATGAAACTCAAAAGTAACCCTAACAAGTTTTAAGAACAAATTTCGTCTCATACCTCTCATTTTTACCCCAACCCATGATGACATCAATATTTTAATTCATAAAGTCACATATATATTTAAATTATATTATTTCACCTAAATATTATAAAATAAAACTATTCCCATTAAATAAAATTTTACCGTGATCAGGGTGTCCACCAAGTTTCATAAACATCTTGTTCACATAGATAGAAGGCTCATGCATTGTGACAATTATTTATATATCCTTCAAAATCATTTTATTCATTTTTCCAAATACACCTTATAAAACTGGGGTCATATTGGTCCTCAATGAAAAATAGTTTCCGAAAATAATCATGTATGAAACATAATTTCAGACCATCTGATAAAAATTATATTTTATAAAATATCCGGATGATGTTTGATTTGAAATTTTCAATAAATGGTCCTTTTAAAAAACATTAGATATTTTTTAAATTAAATAATTTAAATGAAAATATAAATTTGGTGTGCAAGGGTCTCTTTCATCATCACCTTTTTAAAAATCATTATATTCATCAAAATCATGTGATATGGTAAAATGTTTCAAAAATCCTTGATAATATTAAAAAAAAAATTAAATTAAGTGAATATTTAGAAAATATGATTTGATTAATGAAAATCCATTATCTATGAAGGTATCGAGGTGTAGTGGAGGTGGTTGACATCTCAAACAATTTATTGGAATTGAGATGTATGTTACAAAAAGAATCAGATTCATCCGTATATGGCTTCGCAAAAATTATTGCAAGCAATTAATTAGGGAGAGATAGTAATGTTATTTGAGGTCATCCTCCTTTCATTCCTAACTGAATTTCAATGATCTAAAAAATTCATAGAACAAGGATTTAACTGAAATAATAGATAGAGAGACTGACAATGTGTTTTTCAAAAACTCAAAATCCCTAAATTCATCTAAACCATTATATTAAACAAACTATACGGAAATGACCCGAAACATTATATAATCTTGAGTTTTTATTATGAATATACTTTTTTCACATTGATGGTCTTTTCATTTTTATATTTTTTTGAGAATCAGGCCATAACTATTACATTACATCTCATAAATTAAAAATTAGACACTTATACTATATCTATATGTTTTCACAATAATAAAACTCCTCGAATAAAACAATAATTGTTTTCATAATAATTTTTTTATGTATACCTTTCTCTTATCCCACCTTAGTCATTATAAAAACATTTCAAAAACATGGTATTAGCATAAAATTTCTGTAAAGAATATAAAATAAGCAAAATATCTATTAGTCCATGAATATTTAAATCCAATGTAAATATTTTCACAAAATCATTCTTTTCACCTTTTAAAAAAAATACTTATCAATCATCATCTAATATTAAGATTACTAAAAAACATTATAGGAATCATAAAACATAAAGTTAACTTGTTGCATCCATAATATACTTACACTATAGTATTCAAAGCTAAAAAATGTGTAACATTCAGGGATATTTTTGGAATACCCACCACTGTATATTACCTAAGTCTTATAGGATAAATCGTAATGTTTACCTCTGTCACAATACTCAATGCATTGGAGAGATATATCGGGCTCACCCATCATTAGATTATGATAGAACAACCTGTTTTAATAAACAATTCCCACAAACCATAACCTAATCATACCATATAATAAAATCATAAATATAAACATAACATTACTAAATTGTAATCAAAATATATATTTTCTAGATGTTGACACAATCAATCAATTTCCATAACAATATAAAAATTTAATAATGTAATTTTTTAATCAAATATTCCCATAAAAAAATATATTTAAATAAATTATTCTATTAAAAATTCACTAAATTTATGTCTGTATAAATAAATATTTAAAAACTTTTTGAAAACATGGACAATAATAGATAATATTTACATGAATAAATTGTTTAATCATTTAAAACAATGTTCTAGTTAAAGGGTCTTATAAAACATTAGAATCGCTTTTATAAAATAAATAAAGAATTAAATTAAAAAAAAACATATTATATCATGAGAATTGGGTGATCAAAGATATCCTATGTCAAAGGGTAATATATACCCAATATAAAATTTAATTGATTTATAACATCAAATAAGTCTCAATGATTATAAATAGATAAAAAATCACTTATAACTATTATATCCTTAGATTAAGTATAAATAAATGAAATAATTATGTGTGAAAAATATAAATACACACAATATAAATGTATGTTCATTGTAAAACAATCCTCGAACAGTTATAGATATAATTTAAAAAATATAATAATGACATTGATATTTTACTCAAGAAATGTAGAATGAGTTAGGAATTCCATTTCAGAGTTATTATAAATTCTGTTAGATTTTATCAATATATTATTATATTTAGAAATATAAATCAATAAAAATTCAACTAGAAATTATGACATAAATAAACAAATAGTTATTCCACACATAATCTTGGAATAATATAATCAATGAAGTATGTGTAAAACCCAATGATTTGAAATTCAGTTTAAAAATTATATTATTATGTGTCCAAATCATCATGTATGTTCCTTGTTAATCATGAAAAATAATCTTAAGTTATTTATTACTTTTTTATAAAAATATTTCTGTTTTTAGACCTTTATATAACTTCTTACCTTGCTTTAATAGCCACATAATTATTTAATTTCATATCGGTTATTTGGTCAATTTTAATAACTTGAGTCGAAATTGACCTTATTTGATGTAAAATGTACATGTAGTCAAAATAACAATATATACATAATTATATTCATGACATTAATATCATATATAACCATTATATAAGTATTTATAAAAGTCTATAACAATTGGAGATATGAAATAAAATGCACCATTCATGGAGGCAGTAGGTCGTACGTATAAATGAATGCTACTTTCATTTCATTGTCATATTGAAGGAATAAAAAATAAATGATAAATAGGTATGTTATAATTCATGTATACTATATATTTTATATATTTCCCATATGTTAATTAATTCCATATTTTATACATTTCAGGTATTTAATGAATGAGTCATATCACATTGAAGGGGCGGTAGTCCGCCGAGCCACAAATGAAATTATCATATTTACATATTATGGAAAGTATAAAGGTGTCATTTTAAACAACATTACAGAATAATAGATAAAATATAAATAAAATATATATCATATATAAATATAGTGAAATCATAATGGAAACCATTATAGGTGGTAGGAGAAAATAGAACAATCATAGTTTAGTGTGGAAGAAGTTCACTGTACCCAGAAACAGTACGATCATATCCATTAGATGGAGGTGTGTGTAAGTGTTGTTTGAATACCTATCATAAAATCAAACTTGTATATTTAGGATACTGTTTTTTATGTAATAATAGTATAATTAGAGCATATCTAGTTAATAATGAAATATAAATGAAAGTAACTTGAGAGAAGACTTTGCCTCTAAACCAGGTAACTTCTTTGGATTTGAGCCACATGGCATCATTAATTATGGTATTCCCATGGTTATGGCTCAGAAGAGAATTTAATTTATGATGATATATTAATTTAGCATATGTTGGATGATCCAAGGGGATTGAAAAGTGTGAGTAAGTTGGTATAAGAGGTGGCCTTTTAGAATAAGGAGGAGGAGCACTTTACGAAATTCTAGAAATATTATTATATTATAATTTTATATAAAAATTATAATAGTTAAAAAGTAATATATTTTGAGGATATGATGACAATGGGTAGTAATACTCTCATCCAATATGTTTTATGAATATTTAGATCAAAAAATTAACTGTATATTTTATATTTAACCCTTATGTAAAAACATCAACTCTTACCATGTCTTCTTGTAAATTATTATATATGGTTACAATAGTTGAAATAATATGACAAGACTACCACAAGGGAATAATTAATGAAATTGGTAACATTATAGATGTAATTTTTCTAAATCATGTTTAATTAGGATGGTTAAATAATTTAATAAAATAGAATATGTTTTAAAAAATCATATATGTCAATTTTGACACTAATAGTAATTGAATTTTGTTAAAGAAATAAAAAGATGATTCCTTTGAACCTAAGTCGTTAAATAAAATATAATATTTCAAAATTATCAATAAAATTAGTTTATTAAATTTAAATGTTCAAAATATATTTTTATAATATTTATAACATTAGATATTTATATCCTTAATTAACAACGTAATAACAACATCATAATTGTGTCATAAAGAAATTTATTTATTTAATGACTAAAGATAAAAAATTAACATTATGTAAGTGATATTTAAAATTTAAAATGAATATATATAGTCTAATAGATTAGTTATATAACACTATATTTTTTTATTAAGAGATACATGTTAATGTTTTATTTCCATTTAATTTAAATTGATTTTTATAACTTGTCATTATCACACCCAAGTAGGTCAATTGGGTTCTAAAATCCACCAAAAATGACCATGGTAAGATATTTCTCATCGAGTTGGATTTGGAAATGTGTTGGGACAATTTTATATTATTATAATATTATTTTTTACATTTTTTACAATATTTACTCTTTAACCATGGTAAATAAAAATAATTCCCGAAGATACTATTTATAATGCCCAAAAATAAATAGTACATATTTAAACAATTTGGGACTTATAATTACAAATATTTAATCCATATTTATAAATTCAAAACAAATAATTTTAAATAATTTTTTTATATTTATTCTTATTGTTAAAAACCAAAAAGAAGGGTTTTTAGAAGAAAAAATTATCAAAACAGTACCATATGTTTATGTCAAATTTAAATGTTGAATTACTTCCAATGAGAATAATTGGATTAAAAGATAATGACATAATCCAATTACACATTAATCCCATTTAAAATTTCAATATAAGTTTATAAATAAATTTGAATATAATGATGTTTTATATTATGATGCAGAATTTATTAGTAATCATAAAATTATAGAATTTATCTGAAAAATGATAAAATTAAATCCAAAGTAAATTTTGACACCCCACTTCTAAAGAAGAAGTTGATTTAATTAAATAGAACATAAAAACGTGCTAAAATATATTTTTTAATAGGTTCTATATCAAAAGGTAGTAAAACGGCCTTTTAAAAATGTTAAATTATATTATGGTTAAAATTGGATTCATACAAATTTTTAGCATCTAAAATTCAATGGATAAATGTAAAAAATTTAAGTAAAAAATAAATAAAATTATAGATAATTATATTTGTTCTCACCAATACAATGACTAGTCATTATCTACCATTTTAAATAATAATAATATTATTATTTTATTTTATGATATTATAACTCATCACTTTTGATTATGATATTTATCATGAGGTTATATAGCACTCCATGAGACTATACTCTGATGATGGGATGACACAAACCTAGAAAATGGGTGGGAATAGAAAACCATACATTAATGGACCACAAAACCAGTGTCTCATCAGAACTCCACTAAAAGAGGAAGTCGAGGAGGATTGATTTTTATCGTCATAGATAGTACACCTAGACCTAATGGCTTCAATAACAAATTATTTATGTTTTATTAGTATATTACGATTGAGTATGTTACTTTGACTATTAAGGATTTCAATGATTATTCATTCATACCACATGGGCTAAATTCTAGCTTCTTAGCCTTGATTACTAAAAAGGAAAATGAACTAGATATAAAAGACATCAATGTTGTGGGACATGGGAAAACAAACACCAACCTCACCAGTATGATTATTATTAACATTATTGGGAGAATGTTTCTGATACTCCTTTCTGAAAACAATTTTATATTTATACTTGGGAGAAATATTCAGAGTTTTTTTCTCCTGGCCTTATAGGGTATAAATTTAAATAGGAAGAAGTCAAAAGATAATAATTTGGCACATAATATTGACATATCAAAGGCCTTTAATACATTGAAATAGAGTTTTCTTCTTAATGTACTCATGATCTATGGATTCTCAGAGATATTTATCAATCATATTGAATCAATTCTAAGCTCCTCAATGATATCTATTATTGTAAATGGGTTTCCCATAGGCTTTTTCAGCTGCTCAAGGTGTGTGAGACAGGGTGATCCACTCACAGGAATCTTGTTTTCCCTTTCTGGAGATCAAATGGGTAGGTTCATTATTGATCTTACTCAAAAATATTTTTATAATAAGATTAAATAGGAAAAGGATGATTTTGTTGCCTCAATTTTTTATTGTTCATATGAAATCTTGTTTTTTTGAACAAGCCTCTAGAAAAACCATCTCCAATGTGAAGGCTCTTTTTCACATTATGGGGATGTTTTGTGTGGGAAATTAGCTAAGATATATATTTCTTGGTCATCATTGATGGTATTTCAGCTATCTAGAAATACAGAATAACACTATGACTAATGGTTCATAGTGATTATACTATATTAAAATATATTGGTGTTCCTCTTCTTTGGGGAAGGTTGAAAAAGGAAATATTTGTAGATCATGTACTTTGGTATTTTTAATCAGATTTCAAGGTGGAAGGGGAATGAAATGTCCCAGGCTTTACGGGAATGTCCTGTCAATTCTATCATCACATCTACGTTTTTCAATTATAGTATACATTATCAAGGGCCATGTGGTATTATCAAGGAGATGAAAAATATGATTAGAAAATTTTTAAGGACTACACCAGTTCATGAAATGAAACTCATTATAGTTGCATGGAAGGTATCCAATGAAATGGTGGAATTTCGGGGCCTTGTGATGAATGATTTGTTGGTCTTTAATGATTCTCTCATTTAGAAATTTATATGGGACATTCTCTCGAGTGATGAACAAAGTGCCTTTCATGATTGAAGATTCAAGGGGAGACTGATTAATTGATATCGATATTTTCTTTCCTCATTTGTAAGGACCTCTGTCACCTAATATTTTAAGAGACAAATGCGTGACTCTAAATGGATTGTGATATGAGACTGAAATCATAATTGTTTGAATGTTGAATGGTAGAATTATTCTATGCTGAATGGAAGGAGTTACCAGACTGATTTGACCCTTGTATCGATTAATGATTTATTAGTATAGCTCTCAGCCTCTAGTTGCTTTCTCCATTCATAGGTCATACTTTCCATACACCGATAAACCTTTATGAAATGTGATACTGTCATTTGGAAACCTAATAGTGTTAGTCACTTCAACACCAAGGATTTATATAGAATGGAATGTGGACCCCCCCCCCCTTAAACATCATCCTAGTTTCAATACTTCTATACTCATTTTATTTTTCCATCTCGGTATGTTCTCATATATAAAATATGTAAAAATTGGATGTCCACTCAGGAACAACTCAAACGTACTAGTGTTCAGCAAACCACTGTATTTTATTTATGTTTTAATGATGAGGAAAATATAAAGCATGTTTTCCTATCATGAATAATTTCTAATGATCCAGGGGAGTAAATTGGTTTTCTATTTATACTTTATCATGACATAGGTGTGCTACTAGATTTTTTTATCTGAGTTCATTATAAAATTTTGATTATAGGGAGAAGGTTCATAACCTACTATTAATAGTTTCCATGAATTTTTTTTCTATACGGAGCTCTTGGAACATGCTTCTATTTGATGAAAAGTGCACTACTATTTAATAGGGAATTCTTGATGTTCAACGAGAGGTTTATGCTGGTGCTATTGTATAAACTGGAATCATGAATAATACCTTATATAACATAAACATTAATTGCCTCTTAGGTGTGTCGAGTCATCCAAGAATACAAAAATTGTCAAACAAATATGATGTATACCACTAATAATCCTCTATATCAATATTAACATTACTGGGTAGCCTCTTGAACACTATAACCATCTGGGTGTGGAGGTGTCTTTCGATCATAATTTGTCTTTGTAAAGGGTTGTTTCTACCATTATACTGGTGTTGGGGTTGCCTATGAAGGTGAGCTATGGGAAATGATACACGAGTTAGATATAATGTCTGGTATAATTAACCTTCTTATTGAAGGAATCTAACACTGAAAATATATTGAAGGATCTATGAACAAGAAGTCACAATGTTATGTGGTGGATGTTACCTCATTGTATTGAAATACTTAATAAGGGAGTCAGACATAATATATTGTTCGCACATGATTAAAGGATGCTAATCATTTTGAAGATATTTTGTAAAAAAGAGATATTATGGACATGACTACAATGTTATATTTCACTGCCCTGATTTATTATTTTCAAATGATGGAGGCTGACAAGTTTGGAAATATTCTTTCTCATATTTAAAATAATTCCACCGACATGAACCTCTCATGGATAGATGGTTTCATGGGATGGACAATTCAGGCTTGGAAAGGTTGGCTCGTTCCATTATTCTAAATGCAGGGGGATGGTGATTATGGGAAGCGAGGAATAGGGCGATGTATGAGGGGAACCCTTCATCTAGGCAGTCTATCATCGCTAGGATTAGGAACCTGTTGGTAGACTTGGATCCTTTTTTGAAAAAATTTCAAGAAGCACCGTCTTTGAAGTACATATGTGCTCCACTCAGAGGGGCCATTTCTTCTTGCACCAAGGTACTGGGGCATTGGGTATGGTGGTTTCCCCATAATGAAGGCTTTAAGCTGAGCAAGGATGGTTCCAGCAAAGAGGTTATTGCTCGTGGTGGTGGGGTTGTTCTCGATTGGAGAGGGAGTGTCATCATGGATTTTAAGGATCTCTATGGAGATGGAACAATAATACAGTCAGAGGAAAATGAAATGTTGATAGGGATCAAAATGACCATCTAGAACAATATTAATATATCCCTAGTGGAGATAGACTCAAAGATTATTCATAGCTCCTTACAAGGTAAGATTCAAATACCTTGGTCGATTTCTTACATAATCTTACAATGAAAAGACCTTCTCAACTATGGCACAAAGTTCACCAACACATAGTGAGAAGTAAATAAGGTAGATACCCATCTTGCATCTCATGCTAAACAAGGCCTTGATGTCACCAGTACTCCAAATATCTATTTCTTCAATACAGAGGGCATGTCCTGTATTAGAGGGGAAGTCCTCATACTTCACCATTTTAGGCCTCCTTAGGCCAGATGTCTTCTTGTTATTCTAGTTTCTCTTACTGCCCTTGTTTCTCTTTGTCTATTAAATAAAAATAGACCATTGAGTAAGCGTTGTGTACAATGTATGATTTTGGATAAACATATTGTTGTGTGTCGGGAACACCATCAAACAAAGTGTACTCTTGAACATAATGTTAATATCTTATTAATAAATATTACTAGATATGAAAATGTATTATTCTATAAATACTTGGTCATTACATTAATTATGGCATATTTATAAGGGGTACTAAATGGAAAGTAATTTATTAAAGATATTTAAGATCAATATAATGTTTATAATATTTTATACAATATCTGTAAAGGATCTAAAATATTATGGTCATCAGGTGCTGGTTTTTATAACGTATTGAATTCTTACCATAAAATATGTAATATATATATTGTATGACATGTTCATAAAATTTAGTATCTTTTGAAATGTTTTTTATTATTTTTATACTTTAATTAAAAATCAATATTAATAAGAAAAGTGATATTTATAAGGATTTATATAGAAATTTATCACAAGATATTATAAATATGAGTAAAAGTGTAGTAAAATGACCTGAAATTTTGGTAATGGATAATGAAATTAATTTATAAAATTAAATCATCTTATAGATACAATTTGTAGATACAGGCATGGAAAAATGTAACCGATTGGTAAAAAAGAGGAAATGGGAACATTAAACTAGGCTCTATCATCACATGATATATAATAATGATATTTGATACACAACATGTTTGAAACACTCAATGGATATGCATGATGTATTCCCAAACTCTTTATGAACCATAAAGAAAGAATTAAACATAATATTTCAATTAATGTAACAGTTAAAACCTAAGGGGACATAGATTAAAAATATTGTTCCATGATATATAGATAATATAACAAGTATTTTAATGATAATTTCTTTTTCCACAGTGATTATTGTTTATCAAATAATGAATTTTGGTTTTAGTCAAAAGAAGAAACATGATGGAAATAAGATAACATTGAATATGAAAGATAATATTATTATGATAATACAAATGTGGTGATGGAAAGAGTGAATGATTCTTTGATTATTACTAAAATATTTACATAGAATCTGATTAACAATGAGAATCCAACCTATGTGAAAGCTCACAATGGGAATGAGAATGGTTCTATAAGTACTGGTTATAATTATAATAATTGAAAGACCTCAATTTTTTATAAATGGAAATAATGAATAATTGAAAAAAATTAAAAGTACTATTAGATGATTTGATAATGATTTATAATTAGTTAAGTGTTTATGTATTGGAATATATAAATATGAAATATATATTTATAATTTTAAAAATGTTTTATTTAATGATTTTAGGGAATAAGATTATTAGTACTAGTGAACATTAAATGTTATTTAATTGAAATGTAATATTATATATAATTATATTTATTATGTGAATATAAATAATTATATGTTCATGATGTTGGTATAATAGTGTTTTGTTTTCATAAAGAGATTATTCATATTGATTACGTAAATTGGATAGTCGTCATGGCCTTTATGATGATAATTATTTATTAAAAAGTGGTTTATATCATCACTAATAGAGTTTAAAACAATTTTTTTTATATGCAATATATTCAAAAATATATTGTTTATATTCTAAAAATATAAATTGAGTAATATTTACCTTTATATTGAAAAGAAATTCAGGTTATTACTTTGTTTCCAGAGAATAAGTTATAAATGAATTTCAACGATTATTATGTTACAATTAATAAGTAATTAAAGTCGTTTGGGAAATTAGTTAAATGTTAATTTTTTAAAAAATTTCACCTTCATTCACAATTCTTTTGTTTTTTATAAGGGACATAATGTAAAGTATTTTTGATTTTCATTATATTGAACTATGGATGAGATTTAAATATATGGCCTCAGACTTAAGCATTATAGAATCATTAATTAAGTTAATTATTCAAATTGGGGATCTTGTCTGTTTAGATCTTTTGAAAATTAGGTATAACGTATACATATCCACATGAATATTATATGCAGACACTTCTACAAAGTATCCTTTTATTATTTAATAAAAACTCATAAATAAAAAGCCCAATGAAAAGTCATGTCATTTAAAACATGTAACTAGACATGTTACATTTATTTTAAGAGTTTTTATTAAATAAAAAAAGGATACTAATTATAAGTGTCTACATATAATATTCATGTTGTTATTATTATTTTAAAAATAATTACAACATTAATATTAAATGTAGACACTTTTTCTCATTAACCTTTTTTAATTAAATAAAAACTCATAAAATAAATTTAACATGTTTAGTTAGACGTTTAAACCACATTACATCTCTTTGATCCCATCCTTGATCCAATTAAACTTTATTTCATGTGAAAAACATTTAAAAAACAAGGTATTAACATAAAAATATTAGAAAGGGATACCCAAAGAAGGAATACTATTACTTTTTCAAAAAATATTAAACATGAATACATTACCATATGTAATAATTTTCACCGCTATGAAGTATTAAACCCACTTCATTGAATAAATGACCATTTCATACCTTTTTGAATCCCAAAATTTACTAAAAACTCATAGAAATTACACATAACATATAAACGGTAAAAAGGGACAAAATCATACTTAAAAGGAATGACCATCGGATTTATTTCTACTAATCATTCATACAAATGGAATAACCATACAACTGACTTCCATAACCAATACTTTGGAGGTTATATCATAACAACCCATCCATGGTTTTTTAGAGAACCACCCATCATTTGGTTTATCATCTAACCACTCATCAAATGTCTATCTACCATTATATAATCAATAAACATAAATGATTGAAAACATCATCATTTAATTTATAAATATTTCAGTTACCATCTTAATAAATAATTTCAAGATATTGAAATTGTAAATGCACATTCAAAACCATTTTAAATTACACAAATGTGTTATATTATATTTATTTTCATTTTAAAACATCACATCTAGTCAAGGAATCCAAATATAAATTAAGGCTCGCAACGACATAAAGGTCATTTTCACCTCATACATTAATGAGAAAAATTAAATTTTTTGTTATGTAAAACACTACGTATAAAAAGAATCCCTTTTAATGAACTTAAAACCAATTGGTGTTTATACAAGTTATAAAGGCAAGTCACATAGAGGTCAAAATATTCCTTAAATAATGGATATTGATACAAAGTCCCTTACCTCATGTATAACATGACTTATTTTTCTATAATTTCATGAATAATAACCATATGTTAATTTATACATTATTCAGAACCATTTTCATAATTATTATCAATTTATATCACTTATTAATTTCCTATAAAAATTATTTATTTATTTGTTATCATATAAATCATTTTGTCGATGTTCGTAAATTAAGTCAGAAATGAAATTCTTATAAATATTAATTGTTCTAGTGGTCAATATTCTATCATAACAAAAATGATATTAATGATTTAGATATAATATATATCATATATATATATATATTATATAGGTATTTATTATAGTCCATATTGTTTGGATATAATAAATGAAATGCATCATTCATGGAGATGGTAAGTCATACATACGCATGAACGCTACATTTAATTATTTATCATTTTTAAAGGAATGAAAAAATTTATAAATATGTATATTATAATTCACGTATAATATATATGTTATATATGTAACATAATTTCATTAATTCAACCTTTTATTCATTCCACGCATAGCATGAACGTGTCATATCAATTGGAGGGGGTGGTAGTCTGCACTTCTTCAAATGAAATTATCATATTTATACAAAATGAAATGCCTAAAAGTATGTTTTAAATAAGAAATAATGTAGAATAGATATAAAATAAATATAATATATATCATATATAATTACAGTGTCATCATAATGTCCATCAAAAGAGGTGGTAGAATAATATTGAATAATCATCATTTCATGAGGCAGTTGCTCGTTGTCCAAAAAAAGGTATGTTCTTTACCCATTAGACGAAGGTATGTGTAAGAGTAGTTAGAATTATTATCATATAAATAACATAGTATATTTATAATAATGGGTTTTTATGAAAATTGACAATAAAAATAGAAAATGGAGTGGAGAAAGAAAAATAATGGAAAGGAACTAGAGAGAACACGTTTTCTCAAATCGGGTAACTTATTTTGATTTGAGCCAAAGGGAATTCTTGATTTGCCTTATTCCTATGGTAATACTTTTTTGATGAAGGGAGATATGTAAAGAGATTATTTTTCAGAGTTAAAGATCAGAAAATGGGGCTTTAGAGGTGTGAGTAAGGGTTAAAGTTGGTGTCCTTTTATAAGAGGGAGGAGGGGCACTTCCGGAAAGACTGGTAGTATAATTTTATTATTAATTGATTTCTGAATTAAAACAACATGTAAGTGATATATTTAGAATTAAATATTGTGATGGGTCAAAATAATATTATACAATGGGTTTTATTAATTGTTATCTCACAAAATTAACCTTATCATTTAGCTTTAAACATTAGAAAACATATTTAAATTTTAACATGTATTTTTGTATATTCATAATATATAGTCACTAGAGTTACAATAAAGTGAAAAGAGACCAAGTAATGGATCATTAATGAAATTGGTAACATCATATATTTCATATTTCTGAATATCATATTATTTTGACTATTATATCATTTAAAAAATATTTTTATTTTTTAAAACTCCATTATGTCTATTTAAATATTTTTTTCTATCATACCTTTTTCTTAAACAATTACAACTTTATTCTTTAGAAAAAACATCATTAATTCTAATATAATAAGTAATAATTGTATCTAAAATTCTTAAATGGTATAAAAAAGTACCTATAATAATATTTTCTTTTACATTTATAATCTCAGTTATTAAAATCATTCGTTAATAAGGTAATAACTACATCACCATTGTGTCATAAAAAAATTTATTTATATATTATCTAAAAATTATAAATAAAAAACTGCTATATCGGGAAAATATTTAACTTTATAATGAGTATTTATAGTTGAAAAAATAACTTATATAACCCCATATAATTTTTTTTTTCTAAAATATAATTGTTTGGGTTATATTTTCCTTAACATTAAATTTAAAGTAATTAAATATCATTTTTACACACAAGTGGATCCATGGGGTCCCAAAATCAACCCAATAATGACCATGTTCTTAAAATATTTTATTCTATATGGTTATGAAATGTGTTAGGGTAATTTATTATTATTATAATATTATTTTTACCCTCATTTTCCGGATTTACCTTTTAACCATGGTAAATAAAATATTTACTGATGTTTCTTCTCATAATTAATAAAAATAAAAGTTACCCATTTTCACAATATGTACCTTGTAATTCCAAATATATAATACAATTTTCAAAATTAAATACACATATGTTGTATATATTAATTTAAAATTAATTCTTGTTGTCAAAATCGAAAAATGTGTATTTAAGAAATAAAAACTACTAAAATATTGAGATGTGTTTATTTCCGGTTTCAATGAGAAATGAAGTACAATGAAAAAAATTAGATTAAATGATAAAAATATAATCAAATTAAACATTAAAACAAATTTAACAGACAACCAAATCATATAAATAAACTATATGAAAAGTCATTTTTGACTTAAATGCATTATTTTTCACTATTCATAAAAAAAATAAAAAATATCAAAAAAATAACAAAAAATTACCCAAATTAAAATTTTATGTACCTGTTCTAAATAAGAAGTTTATTTTGTCAGATAGATCATATAGAAGTGGAAAAACTAGACTTAAAAAGGGATCTCCATCAAAAGGTGGTATACCTACCTTTTAAAAATATTAGTCTATTTATTCTCAATATTGGATTCATCATCATTTTAAGAATCCATATTTTATTGGATAAATGTAAAGACATTTAATAAACATGTATAATCATAATATTGTTAGTTTTTTTTATTCTCACCAAAACAACGGATTGGCATTAACAACCATATAAAATAATATTATTATATTTTTATATTTTTCTTAATATGAATCAGCCTTGTGTGAAAAAAAATATTTTTGATAAACCATTATTTCATGTGAGGAATGCCATAAATCATGGACTCTCTTTTAAATTAAAATTATTATTTAAGACAAAAATATTGAAAAGTTTGAAAATTTCATATTCTTTTTTTCCAATCCTAAAGTTATCTAAACTGACCTCTGATATCATCTATAAGTCCCCAAAAATAATCATTAAATAATATTGAATTATGTTAATAATTAAAATTTAGGATATTTTCAGGTTTACGGATTTAGATAATTATGTCATAACTTATATATAACAAATTGAATTTTATATGTTGACACATTTACTCAGTATCCATATTTTCAAAAAATAATAATTCTTAATAAAGAAACATGTTTAGTTCAATGTTTTAAACAACTAGAATTTTCCGTGATCCCATCGTTGACCCTATTCCAAATTATTTCCTATTATATAAAAATTCATAAACATACGATGAGCCTAAAATTTTCAGTAAGGGATACACAAATAAGTAAGACTATTTGTTTTCCAAGACAACATGTAAACCACTAATACTATTCCATAAGTAATAATTTTCAGCTTTATGATGTTGAAAATACTCTTCAATAAATATAAGCTCATTGCATACATTTGTTTAACCACTGTATTACCATAAAACCCATAGAAATAAAAAATGGTAACCTTGGGACATAATAATAGTAATGTAAAATAAAAATATGGTCGCCTTCCGTAAAAAAATTTGTACAAATGGAATAGACAAAAAACCAATTTCCATACCCAATAAAATGTAGGTTATAACATAACCACCAGCCTTTGGTTTATCATTTAACCACCTGTCATTTGGTTTATCACGTAACCACCTGTCAAATGTCCAAGTACAGTATTATAATAATCACATAGAAAAGATTGAAAATATCAAAATTTCAGTCATATATATTTCATTTTAAATCACAATAAATAATATCAATATATTAAAATAGTAAATCCACATTAAAACCAATTTATAATACAAAAATGTGATTATGGTATCTATTTTCCAGTGAAAAACTTCACAGCTTGTTAAGGATGCCAAATATGGAATAATGCTCGTGGCGCCAAAATGGTAATTGTCCCCACATACATTAAAATGAAACATTAACTTTTCCATTTATTTAATTGATACATAGAATAATATTCCATTTTAATAAAATTAAATTTCAAAGGTAATTATACACCGTATAAAAGCAATTCGTTTATAAATCAAAATATGCATCAAAGAAAACAGATTGAGACAATGTCCCTAACCTCATGTCAGTACTTAGTCATCCATTATTTTATTTACTAAATAACAATAATAAGTTAATATCTACTTGATTCAGAAACATTTTCATGATTATTATTCCTTTTATGTCACATATTACAATACTATGACAATTAGTTAATTATTTCAGTTCATATAGACATTTTATCGGTGTTTGGAACATATGTAAAAAATGAACTTGTTATAATTACAAATTGACCATGTGGTAATAATTCCATTATCTCCAAAATGATATTAATGATTTAGATATAATAAATATCAAATATATCCAATATATATTTATTTTTAATAACCCATATATTTTTAATTTTATAAATGAAATGCATCATTCTGGGAGATGATAAGTCGAACGTACGCATTAATGATACTTTAATATATTATTTATATTTAAATGAAAGTAAAATAAATGATAAAGATGTATATTATAGATACTATATAATATATATGTTATATAATTTCATTAATTACATCCTTTATACGTTTCGTGTATAGCATGAATGAGTCTTATCACTTTGAGGAAGCTGTAGTCTGCACTTCCTAAAATGAAATTATCATATTTATACAAAATTAAAAGAATAAAGGTATCATGTAAATGAGAATTAAAGCATTATATACATAAAAAAAATATCATATATATCATATCTAATTTCTATTTTATCATAATGGTAACCATAAGATGGGGTAGGATAATATTTAATAGTCATCTTTTCTGGAGGCAGTAGTTCACCGTCCAGAGAAATAGTATGTTCTATAACCATTAGATAGAGGTTTGTGTAATTATAGTTATCAAAAATCTCACAAAAATAACCAATTATATTTAGAAAACTAATTTTGTTATGTAAAAATAAATAAAAGAGTCCATGGAGTGGAGAAATAAAAATATTGGGAAGGAACTTGAGAGAGGACGTTACCCCAAATCGGGTTACTTATTTTGATTTGAGCCAATGTGATTTATTGAATTCCCATCTGCCTAGGGAATGGATTCTAAGAGTTAGAGAGGGATGTTGGGAGTTAATTTGGGAAGATTTTTCATAGGGAAAGTGGTCTTGAGAGTTGTGTTGGGTAGATATTTCTGTTAAACAATGACTTTCATGATCCAGAAGATACTATATGAACTCCATGCATGATAACAAATCACCTCCTATATCACAAATCCAGAAAATACACCAGATAACCATGTCCTGATTCCAGAAATATAATAATTGGTGATAATTTATGTATAACATTAATCTCATTAAAATTATTCTAACATTCATTAATATATAAGAATCGAACATTATTATTTGACAGAAATTTCATTTGTGAAGATACTCATGAGAAATCATGAACAAAATGATGACCATAATAGTAAAGACTATATAATATTGGTAACTCGAATACATTACATTGTGTTTTCCTTGAAATAATATCATTTTTCATTTTTTAATCTCTATAAAAATTATCTCGGGATTCTTGGAAAAGGAATCATACTTCATATATCCAAACATCAGAAATTGATAATTTTACCTATAGATGATGATCTCAAAGGAATCCCAACACAATCACTATGTTTTTCTCATGATATACCCTTGTCCTTGAATACAACTATATGTTTTCCACAAGGACCACTCCATAAAAATACAGATACCACTCAAATATCATATTCATCAGTTCCATAAGCCCCACTACTTTATTCGTATGGCCTAAATACTTTAAAACATATTCATAATCTATATATTTACATCATAAATATATTTGGGATTATTCTTTTTCAGATGTCGCAATTGGTGATATCCTATCACATATCAATCATATACAACCATTAGGATCTATACAAAGTATCCAATATATCATTAATTCATGGAGGTGGATACCTATTAATTATCCTCAATTGGTTAATCATACTATAATATACCCATAACTAATTAATTCCATCTTTATTTTTGACAACCATGATAGGTGGTGGTGACATTGAATTACAAGGATTATTAGACCCTTTTCTTTAAAAAACTTCCAATTGATCTTTTTTCTCTATAAATTCTGTTTGTGTCATCTTATACAATAGGTGATATATATTATTGGTCCCCATAATGAGATTAATCATTAAATACACATATCTTGTTAGTGTAAACCCTAAAACATTTTACAAAATACATCCATAAATAATTCAACCACAATAAGAAAACATATATTATCAATCTCATCAATTGATAACATTGTCAACTCTTCCAACTAGTACATTATCATTCCAACAGCTACTTCCAAACGTCCCATCACACATGCCTTTAGAAAATGATTTCCTCTAAAGAATTCATCAACGCCATCCTCAGTTTTATAACTAATCATTCATTTATAAAATTCATAGTGATCCTTAATCATTGGCAACAAATCAATACATAGTATTTTTTTCATAATCATAAATATCAATCATTGAGAAATCCAACATCACCTTACATCTATCAACAGTAATCCAACATGCTCTACACATAAATGATTTCCATTAACATTTAGTAAGATAAATATGATATTCTAAAACCTACGACATTATCTTAACACTCAAAATTTGAATATAAACATCACAAGAATGAATAAAAAAATGGTAACCACCCATATAAATCAAATATTTCACAAGATCAACATTTAAAATAATTGTACCTATCATGGATGATGTCCCAGACTGATCATCCCCAATAAATTTCTCAGTTTGATATAATTTCATTATTGTGGAACATTGTTCATTATTACCCGATTGAGATTACCCTTGAAGAAGTGTCTTTGTAATACAAGAATCACCTTAGAAAAATATTATATATTTATGAGACTGAATATTCTTCCCTCGTATATTTGAACCATATGATATATGTGACGCATGAGAAGTCTCAAGAACACATGACCATGATGTACTAAGATAATAGTGTTGAAGATGACTCATTTGATTGTCCTATTCACGTCCCTCCACTCATATCTCATGATATGTCATATTATTACAATGTTTGTCTAATTAACATTACTATATAATTCAATATGTAATTAAAAGGAGTAATATATATAATCTTTTACAACAATCTTGATGAGAAAATATATGCCATAATTGATGCACTATTTGAAACATTATGTGAAAAGAAAACTAAATTAAAAAAATTATCCACGTACTCAATGACTATGAAGATCTCTTGTTCCTTGTTGATGAATAAATTCATTATTGAAATTCAAATCATATGAGGATAGAATTTTTTATTTAACAATTATAAAAAATCTTATTATACATGGCCTTGGACTAATTTATACTGGAACACTAAATGAAATGAATTTAATGCAAGATCTTCTAGAATATATGTCATTACCATGACTATAAGTTGTACTTATGTGCCATGGAAATCGAATATTTGATTCATCATGTTCATCCACACCTCTTAAATCCCAATTTCCATATCTCCCTAAAAGATGTGTGGAGAGTTTTTCTAAAACTATAAGGATTGATCCACATGCTTCGGTTCAATACCCATATTCTCTCTATCCAAAACATGAAAAGAAATCACTATACATTGAAACTTCTGTTGGTACACCTATGTATTAGGTCGAACCACATTTTCGGTAGCATATGCTAGTTGGTTTTAATGAATCCTATCAAGTTATTTATTGCATAAACACAATATAATCCATAATTCTACCTATCAATCAATTAAAGGATTATAACTATAAAATTCTAATACTTCACAGATAACTAAACAATGTTTTCTTGAAATCCCACATTTTACACATTAAAGAATTTTTAAAAATTCAAGTATAAATTGGAAAATAATTCATTTTATAAATACATGTATCATGCATTTTTCAGAATACTACATTTAAATGTAATTACAAAACATTTCCAATATTCCAATTTTTTCAAAATATCATAAATCATTACTAAATGTGAAGTATGCATTCATATTGGGAATGCATTTCTAATATTCATGTCATGATCATCTCATTATCTAAACCCATGATAATGAAATTAAATATCATATATTTTTCAGAAACAATATTTTCCACCCAAGTCCCTGGAATCAGGATGTTCAACATTAAATGGTTAAATATGTATTTTCATTCATTATATTTCATTTTTAGAAAATCATTTTTTTAAGAAAATATCTCCCATACTATATAGGATGAATATTAAATCCACGACTCAAATACACATATCATTAGTACCAAAAGATATTAGGAATGACCATGACTGAGAAAACAATAAATTAATAGACTCAGAAGGATGATACCACTTGATTCATCCCACACCACCTCAATAGACTGAGAAATAGGGGTAATGTTACTTAGCCTTAATCGACATGACCATGGTTCCAAAGGATGTAATAAATGAAAACGGATTAAATGATGATAGTGGAAGTTTTTTTAATTTAGAAACAAAATATCCCAAAAAAAATTCTATAATAATTTTCAAATATAATTTGTATGAAAACAATGTAATATACTAAATTTATAACAATTGCTTTCAAAACTAAACTACAATATTGTACCACATAAGATGATCGTTAACATTAAATGTACATAGAAGAAGAATAAAACAAAATAATAAATGAATCCAAGACATAAATACATAAATTCAAATATGTTCTAGGATCCAACTCCACAATACATCATTTACATCATGAAGAACCACTAATTATATGCCATACATCACCTTATCCTTTCCCTAATAAACTATATCTGCAAAATCTCTAAATTTGAAAAGAATGGGTGAGTAATGAAACTAGACAGGCTTTCCCCAAACGAATTCCATAACCACTCCAATATGATAAATTATTTCAGGAATTTAATATAAAAAAATTTACAAAATAAATTTTTGAAATATTAATATCTGAATATATAAATATTTTCATTAAAAAAGTATCCTCAAAACAAAAATAAATTTCCATGGAATACTCGTAGACGAGTCATTTAAAAATTTCAAAATTTCCATGTAGTCAAGAACCATTAAATATCCCATAATAACACACAAACACATTGTAACAACCTTAGAATCATGGTGTTCACCATTAACGGTGGAACATCAAATCCATAATTCATTTTTTTCATTGTTCTATATCACATCCATTACCAATCCCATTATACTAATGATTAACAATTAAAGATCCCCACAATACAATTCATAATTTCAAAACAATTTAAATAAAATTATCCTTTTATATTTAAATACATATCCATGCATCAAAATTAAACAATGTAGTTAAAATCAAAATTGTTAAATCATTTTATAGTTTTTACTTCCTAAAAAAATTTTGAAAAATTCCATGAACCATCACCAAAGAAAGATTATATCAAAAAGTTTGCTAAAATTTCACTAAAAAATAACGAAAAAACATCCAATTTGAATTATATAATTCTTTTTATAAGGATAAGGGTCATGAGTGAATCCACCATCTTCAAGAATTTTGGAGGAAATTAATAATCGCCAGAAAACATCCAAAAATATTAATTGGATCTCCAAAAACCCACCTTAGTTCTCTTACCCATTAATATAATAATCAATATATCATCATAATTAGAATCTAAAACCATATATCCATCTCAAGTTGACCACATCTAAAAATTTCATAGAGGGAATAAATGTATATCTATGGAAAAAATTTACTAACAATGACATGTCAAGGGAATTTGGCTTCAACGTGTAATGAATTACATCAACATTGCTTCAAGTTCAGAGTGCAGAGACTCCAAAAGATTTGTTAAGAATTATAACCAATATAGGTATGAAATAAGCTAAAAACATATTCTTAGAGTTATAATGGGTGATATCCACTTTTTAGTGTCTCACTTTGATGTTATCCATGTTTAGTCACACTGTTATCCCAACCATGCACTACCCCAATTCCAACCACTTTTTAAAGGACTATATTGAATATATGGCCCACAAAAATAAAAAAACCATGGATCAATCTATGATAAATCACTTTGTCCCACTTTTCCCACATTCTCTTGTGTGGCCAAATAGTTTAGTTGTATTATGCACATAACTGTGCACCTAACCCAAAGCCTTATTCTCACCTTGAATGGTTTCTTTTATGAGTATCACAGTTTCCACTAGTGATTATCAAATAATAAAAAATTATAAAAGACAAAAAACAATTAAAAATTCATCCAAACTCTCTCATAGATCACCCACACTCTTTAAAAACAAAAACAATCATGTAAAAATGGCTACTTAATTGAAACCCTATGTTCTAGATATCACGTTCCTTAAAAAACGTCTTAGTGAAATTATTTGATAAAAAGGATATATTAATTATAATGAATATACAACATCAATTTATTTATATTGTATAAGTTATCAATAACAATGAAAAAATAATGATCCTAAAAATTATGAGTTAAACATCACCATGGATATCTGTCGATATCCATTAATTGAAATATGAATGATTCTTCTCTACCATATGAAATTTATCATTGATGCCAAAAATGATCATGTTGTATCATTAAACCAACATTATTTAAGAGAACCAAGAGAACTTATAATAAAGACAATGTATAATAACATTTACAATCATATATTTTAAAACATAAAACATCAACTAACCAGAATAGCTTATCTTATAGAAAAAAGTCCCTCACAATATCTATAAATCCACAAACAACCATATAAATAGTTAAAAAATAAAAATATCATCACAAAAAGTTCAGACAACATATTTTGATCTTAACGGTATCCAAAAAAACCCATTACCAACAATTGGTAAATCTTTTGTAAAACATGAAAAAATACACATGACTTCATATATCAGTGAGTTCCATCCAAATGAATATAAAAATTGGTGATATTTTGATCAGAACATTATATCAATAAAATTATAACACATTCAGAATAGTGTTACAATAACCCATGAATCATCACACTTAATGAAATAATCCAACAAAAATGTACATATAAAGAACCATGAAAACAAAAAGGGTAAATCAAATAACCAAGATAAATAAAACATTGTGCCTTCTTCTCGAAAAGATCAATCTATATTAATTGATATTCTTATTTCACCATATTTTATATTTAGATATATCAATCTTGAAAATACCTCATCCATTGTTGCTGGAGATCTATATAATTCTTGACCATCCAAATTCCTAATAAAAAAACGAATTTGGATGAAAACATTAACAATCTTCAATCATTGTGCCATCAAAAAATCCCCTTAAATATAATTAAAAAACTCAAAAGTTGATATATTTTATTTTATTTTGTTTGGTAATCAAATAAAATATTCAATCTTGTCTACCTTTCAGAATTTTTAACTAAAATTCATATGGTTTTTCAAATACTAACCAGTAGACACTGAATAAACTATAAAACCCAACCAAAACGAACAAAAACTCCAAAACATATAGTCAAAAATAGAATAAAAAACCAAACAAACCCTTGTAATAAAAATCATATGATTAGAATAATAATTAACTTAATAATTGTTTGTTATGAAATATATATGTAAAGGGGAATCAGGGTTTCAAAAAACAAGGATGGATTCATAATATTAATTTTCATTTAATGTATTTGTATTTAATGATATGATTTATATAAAATTACTCTAAAAATTTAGTAACAATTCATATTTATATTTTATGGTAGGTCTCCAACAAAATTTCACCATATTTGTATTTTTTAATAAAAACAACATATTTCTCCTCTAATCAAGATTCGAGTTTATCCCCTTGGCATTCTTCAATCCTATATGTACATCTAAAATTAGGGTTAATATATTTTTAAAAAATAACACTTATCAAATATTAAAATCAAGAGAATGATCATGTTAGATCTATATCAATAGTCTATGGGGGGTATCATATATTTTTATAAAAGTATCATGAAATGACCATCTAACAATTGTTCATTCGTTATTGTAATAATAATTACGTTTTTCATTATTACATAGATTCAGGGTGGTTTATCCATATTAATGAATCATAGTTTTTTTACATTTCTTAGAGATCCACATAAATTTATAATTATCAATTTGATATGCATGACCATGTTCATTAGTTAATCATTCAATATCATTATAATGTAAAATATTTTCTCCCCCTTATAAATTTTGAACAGTACATTAAATCTCTATCATAGGAGTCTTAAAATTTCTCCTATTTTTATTATAATCATTAAATGATTAAGTGTTATAAGCATTATCTTCGCATCCAGAAAAATTATAAGGATATGACTATAACTTAAAAGGATAAATTACAATTATTAACAATCATACCACGATAATTCCTATCATGTCTCTAGAGATATGAGCCATGTTATTCTCTATTTTTTGAATACAATATTACATGATTCAAGTAATGGGATTGGAAATATTAGAAAATCATCTATATTCTGTTGTGGAAGGTCAAATTATGAGAAATTTATTTTAATAAAATTGAGGGTTCTTCGTTAAATCCTATTGAAAGATGCCATTTTTAGAACTTTGGATAAAAATGTGATGTGGAAGTGGTTGAGAGATATCAATTTCAAAATATATTCATTAAAAATATAGTTTAGAGAGATTTTTGGTGAATCTATTTATAATTTATGTGGTTTCTCAATTATATTGGAATTTGAAAAAATTTCCTCAGGATTGAACAACTATTGTGGATGTGTAGGGATCCTTGATAAGATATAAGATATTTAAGGTTGAATGTAAATGAAAACAATATAGGGACCATTCCAAAAACTTCATTAATCATACACTGATGGAAAAAAAACCTCTCAACCAAATCTAGTACTAATAATTTTATGGTGTGAATTAAAAAGCCACAAGAAATAAATTCTAAAGGACATCATGCATGTTTATGAAACCAATAAAACCAAAGGATTATGCCATGAAATAGTGGGAGGGTATAAAACTGATAAATAATCCCAAATGTATAATGAATCAATAAATATTATAAAAATGTTCCACTATATTTGTGTAAAAATAGTTTCATGACCAGTATGTCAAATATTCATAAGCTCAATTCAACATGACCTAAGATATACATGAGCATGAAAAACCTGATTTATTACTGACAAGAAGTCATTGAAGGATATATTATTTTTGCATTTTGTTTGTCATTGATGACTAAATCGATATATCTCTAGAAGGTCCATCCCTCCCTCTAATTGGTAACCATAAATAGTTTTTTGATAATCAATATCACATTTTTACTAAATACAAATTACAAAATACAATTAATTTACTATGTATATACTAAATTTTATTTTTTGCTACTCCATTAAAATTATAATATTGATATTAGTTCTATATATACAAAACATCATATTTTTCTTGTAATATATATATATATATATAATATGTTAATGTATATTTATAATATTTAAATAAAACATTTCATGTTCATTCTATTTTATATGATTTTAAATATACCACATATTATTACAGGATGTAAATATATATGTGGTATATCTAGAAAACTACCATGATTTCAATGATTATATTTCAAATTACCATATTTAAAATTACCATATATTCAATGGATAGATACATTCATATATATAGTCATACTAAAAAATATATTATCTCTTTTAATTTATATTGTTTTTATAGATATTTTCCTAAGGTGTTTGTGACACTAACCCCTAGAAGTGACATTGAGTTCGTGATAGACATACAACCCAGTGCTCATTCAATCTCTACGGATCATTATTTAGTGATACCTACTGAGTTGCTAGAGTGGTAGATCCAAATTGATGACCTGATGAAGAATGATCACATTTGACCCTGTGTTTCACTAAGGGTTGATCTGGACTGGTTTCTGATGAAGAAAGTTGATGGATTGAGGCTCTACATAGAGTATTGGATTCTGAATCAAGTAGTTGTCACGAATGGTCACCCACTCCAAAGAATAAATTATCTTTTTGTCCATTTGATGGGAGTATGTACGTAGGTTTAATAAGATTAATATGTTGTCGGGGCATCACCAGTTATGGGTGAAAAAGGGTGACATACTGAAGATGACATGCTTGTGTAGGTATGTGCACTTAAAGTACGTGGTTATGTCGTTTGGTGTAATGAATGCACCAGTCATGTTCATGGTGTTAATAAACTCTATCTTTCATGAGTTCCTAGACTAGATCTCCATCGTATTCTTTAATGACATCCAATTCTACTCGAAGTTAGAGGAGGAGAATACTGAGAATTTAAAGATTCATTAAGAGGATCATTTTCCACCAATATCCCTATAAAAAGTTTTCAAAGTTCGTGTATTGTTCATTTTAGGTCATCTTCCTTGGATATGTGGTGTCTCAGTAGGGTGTAGTAGTGGATATGGTGAAGGTTGAGGCTGTTTTTTCTTAGGAAGCAGCAAACAATGTGTTATAGAATCATAGATTTCTCAGTCTCACATGAAACTTCTAGGTGTTCATATATGATTTTATCGGGGTAGTATCTTCATTGATAAATCAGGCAAGAAAAGTCTAGGATTTTGTGTGGGTAGAATAGTTAGAGGAAGCGTTCATTTATCAGCATGGAATATTGGTCAGATTTATAATATGTTGGCAACCAGAGTAATGGGTGATGTTCAATATTTTTTTATACTGCCCCTCATATAGTAGGGTGTGTGCTAATGATGAAAAATGCAATTATCTTCTATGTTATGGGAATTTATCTCCCAGGGAATATACCTATGAAATCCATGATATGGATCTAGGAGTGGTCATGTTTGCTCTAATGTAGTGGTAACATTACCTCAATGGGTCACACTTTGTGGTCTTTTGGGAACACAAGAGCTTGAGAGACACCTTTTCTCAAGGAGACCTAAACATGTGATAGTGGAGGGCTATAGATTTTCTATAAGATTATGATTTAGTTATCACCTATAACTTAGTAAAGGTGAATGTTGTGGGATATGATTTGAACCACAACTTTAAGAAGTATGTGGATCAAGAACTGTAGATTCTTAGAGGGAGATGGAGGGGTTTGATGTTGTACAGTTAGTTGTATAAGTGGACATGGAAATGTGCCATCTATTTCATATTATGGTATAGTCACATTTGAGTCATAAGGTGGAGGAATACTATTATGATTACTTAGAGGAAAAAGTGATTCATGATCACATTGACCAGGGTGATTCTCTAGAGGGGTGTTTAGAATCAGATTTTGTTCTATTTTAATTTGTTTGATCATATGGAAATGTTCATGTATGTTCAATGTGAGTTTTATAGATCACCCTAAAAAGTACACCCAAGAGTTTCTAGGATGTATCAGTGTTTGAGAGAATAGTTTAGGTGGTCCGTAATGAATCATGTAGTGGTACAATTTGTAGAGAAGCGATTAGAGTGAAAGTATGTAAAGGTTAAAAAACAAGTTCGCAGGTGGTTTTTTCATCCCCAAGATGTCCCTGAGTTAAAGTGGTTTGCAATCATGATGAATATTTTCACAAGATTACACAAGGAATTGGGAAGATGTGATATTATCTGAGTATTAGTGGATCAGTTGACAAAATTCACTAAATTCTTAGCGATCAAGGATTGGAGCATAGTGGATGCCTTTTCACAGAGGTATGTTGATCGGTTGGTGCATATTTATAGAGTTCCAAGACCTATCATATTAGTTCTGGATATAAATTTTACATCACAAGTTTGGAAGGTATTGTACCATGACATTCGGACCAAATTATGCCTCAACATTCTTTTCAGCCTCAGACGAATAAAAAACTGAGCGAAATATCTAGATTATGGAGGAAATGTTACAGGCATGTGTTCTAGACATTATTGTGTTTTTTATGTGACATTTTTACTTGGTATAATTGGATTACATTAATATATATCGCACATCCATTTGTATGGAACCGTTTGATGCTCTATATGGGTGGTCGTTCCATTAATCCATATGCAAGATGGAAGTTGGAGAGGTATTTGTTCATGGTCAAGACATGGTGTAGAGTATGATAGATAAGGTGCATCTAGAACATGAGAGGATAAATGTAGTATATTACTTAAAAAAGTTTTATGCAAATCACATGATAAAGACAATGGAGTTCGAGGTTAAAGACCATGTATTCTTGAATGATTCCCCATGATGTTGGCAATAGAGGTTCTATAGAGGGGGTAATATTTTTCAGATGTTCCTCAGACCCATAGAGGTTTTGGGGTAAGTTGGCGAGGTGGAATAACACCTGTCATTACCACCATAGTTGGCGAGGGTCCATGACATCCTTCATGTCTTCCACCTTCTTAGGTTTCTTCATGATGACATCCATGTCATTGATTTGCGAGAGTTGGATATCGCGAATGTCATAGTGTTTTTTGAGTGAAAAATGGAGATACATGATCATTAAGAGAGGGTAATACATGGAATGATAGTTACTTTGGTTTACGTTTTGTATAGTAATGGTTTCCTATTAGAAATTACATGGGAGGAACAGACACAAGGGTGTGCCTAATACCCAGAGTTGTTTCTATTTTTTCTCATCTGGGTTTATTTATGATGTAATTATTGATGCTTGTTTTCTATGAGAAGTGAAGTTTCCTTATTATGTGACGTATGATAAAATCCTAACATTTGAAAATTGGAAGACCTGTTCACTAATCATGGAAAATTTATTCAAATATGATTTAACTCACGCGAGTGATCAAATTCCCACTAATGTGGATAGTATTTTTACATGGGGGAAGGTATTACAAAATTCATATGTTTGGGAAGTATAACCTTTGGTTACTAGGTAGTATTTAATGTGGATGGTTCATATTAAAAAACATAGTGTATTTTTTCTAGTATGTTGAAATTTAACCCAAATGTGGTTGTTTATCCTTGAGAGGTATCTTATGGGGTGCTTGTTTATAACCCTCCTTCTTCTGGGTTTGGATTTGAATTCTTCAGAGACGGAAAAGATTGAGAGGTATATCATGTAATTGCCTAGACTTTTGTCTCCCATTACAATTAAAAATTAAGTATTTGGGGTGTTCATAGGGGAAATGGTAGATAATTTCAAGAGTTATCCAAATTTACAGTTTTTCCATCAGTAGGTCAAGGTGTCTGTGAGTCAAGGTATCAGTGAGTCAGGGCATCAGTATAAGGAACTGAGCATAAAATGATACTAAATCATTAATTTTGGAAAGAAAATATATTATTACACATTAAGGATCATTTTTATTTTAGAGTTTTATAGAATTAGGATATCTTAAATATATAACATACCACAATCATACAAGAAGATACTAGTAAAAACCGTTTCCATTTTTTTCAAAATATAAAACATTGAATCATAAAGCATGATTTCTTTGAAAACACTCTTTATAAAACATCAAGAATCCATTATTTCTCATACCCATACTTATATTCTGTGAAAATTTTTTATAAACATGGGATGAGTATAAAACTTATTAAGGTATATAACAATACAAAGCATTGTCAAGTCATAACATAAAAACTAGAAAAAATCCATATCATAAAAACTCGAATGCATAGAATACTCCTATGGTTTCCTGGGGACCAATTTACCATTTCAATATTACATTCACCTTCACACATGATTAACCTTTTGTTCAACATCCATCTCCTCAGTTCCCAATGTATTGGAGATCTATAATGGGTCTCACCTGTCATATCGTGAGATATAATGGGCTTAACCCAACATACATGAGTTATTATTGGATCAACCCAACATATCATGATCTATAATGGGCTCAAACCGACATATCATTATCTAAAATGGGATAAAACCATCATAAATAACATCCAAGTACCATATCATAGTAATAAATTATCATTAAATCAGGAGAAACCTCTCATGTCGTACCCATAAAAAAACAATACTTTGGAAATTTATTAAATAGAGTTTTAAAAGAATTTTTAAAATGAATGTCCCTTAAAATATAATTGTAAAGTTAATTAATTTAATGGATTGGATATGTTTACACACTATAAATACATATAATGAAACATTATCTAAAAAAATTAATCACGCCATTAATTTAATACCACATAATGAATAAAGAATAAGGTTAACCCAATGAATGGAGATTGGGTTTTGAATTTATTTACCTCGTATTATTCTTACATCAATCTTGTTTAAACCTATTTTATAATGGTTAATAGAGTTTCATTAATATCCTAAAAAACATATCCATATTTATAATATCTTATATGAATATTTCGTTAAATCATTTCTCCCTTTAATTGTTAGTATTTAGATCTTTGCATTGTTTTGGGTGTGTTTCTTTACATGATTTCAATGATTGTTTCATGATAGATAATCTTGTAGATTAGATGTGATAATATATAATTGGAATGAAATGTTATTTAAATATTTATTGTACCATAAATTAAACAATTTATCATTTTGATTTTTGATATGAGGAAGATTCATAATCTAAAACATTAATGATGTTCATTTAGATCATTTTAGTGGTTCTTTGAAAATGACAACCTCATTTGGTATTATAAATTAAAACCTTCTGTAAAAATTAATACAGAACCATGGATGAGAAATAATATATATATTATAATTTGATCAACCATAAAAATATTATCATGACTAGAAATGAAGGAATTAATGTAAATTTAAATCACATCGTCCCCAATGTCAGTAATTTGACATGTCACAGACAATATTTTTATACCTTGAATAAGTGGGAGATGTGATGAAAAATGACATTCAATTTTCATTGAACACTTGAAATTATAGAATATACCTGATTTATTATGAATTAATGACTCTTGTATAAGAGTATATGAGGAGATACTAAGAAAACCATGGAACTCAAACTAAAATAATAGTTGAGAAATCCTTTACAAAAATTCTACAGCCTAATGGCTATGCAACATGGTTTTAGAAAACATTAAAAAGTTATGAGAATAGGGATAACCATCTAGAAATAAACCATAAAATATAATATAGAAATAATAAGATGAAAATAATAACATGTTATGGATTATTGAATTCTATACCACATAAAATAGAACTTGAATAAATAAAAGAAGTTGGGAATTTTCATACCCTGTAGAGTAACTCCAAGAACATCACGGTTGGGACCATGGGGGATTGAAGAAACATTGGGAGGAAATATAGCGGGGTAATTAGGACAGATTATTGTTGATGTGGAATTTAAAATTAACTTAATGATTGAATGGGTTGGTATTTATAGCAAAAATGGGGGAATATTTTAATAATTTCCAAGGGAAACTTCATTAGTGGTATTTGAAAAACCATTGGCATGCCCATTGTATTTTACCAATGTATTAGAAACATTAGACATATGAAATTTTTTTTTACTATACACAAGTCGAAAATATTTATTACATCAGTAATGATGTCATTAAAACACCAAAACTCAAAACTGCATTTTTAACTATTCACTGAAAAATCAACTATTTTAGAAAAATCCCAAAAATTCACCGTAATCATTTGTCGATGTGTAGAATTAAAAAATGAACTAAATTTCTTGTAAATAATTTCCTAAATATTATTTACATAAATTTTAAATAAAATCATACTTAATTCAAAAATTATCAATTTTAAAATTATACCTACATGTATATCCCATTGAAAATTTAACCAAGATTTCAGTATACTAAAACCTTAAAAAAATAATAAAATTTTCTATTAATTAGGTTCATAATACTATTAATATTAGTATTTATAAGGGAATGTTAGTATTCAACAAGAAAACAACTTGGTTCCATCACACATTGGATAACATACTGAACACAATTGTAGATGGTTGTTTTTTGAAATTCATAACATATAAGGTGAAAAATTATGTTTTAATGTTAGTTATAAATATATTCTTATAAATTTTTTTCATACATTTCATTTATTTTTAAAAAACTTTGTGATGTAACATTATCCCTACCTTCTCGAAATCACATTCTCAGAATTTTATTTACTCTTTAAACAAGTGAGAGTAACTTTTTGTCATAACATTATCAGATTCCCTTGTTGCTTCTTTAACCATGTGGTTTTTCCTGAAAAACATTACCTAGTTTATTACCTTATTGCACAATACATGTTCTCTTTGATCATGAATATGTTATGTATTCTCTTTATAAGAATGGTTTTTTTCAAACTGAACTTCTTCTGGACTCATGAAAGGTGATGAATATGGGACATACTTCCTCAACATTGAATCATGAAAAAAAATTGTACATTAGGTAATCTCGAAGGAAAAGATACTTGGTTTGAAATTATTCCAATATTATCCAGGATTTTAAAAGTTCCAATGAATCACATAATTTACATTCCTTTCTTACAAAAACGCATAACACATTTTCAATGAGAGAACTTAAGGAAAACATGGACACATACCTCGAAAGATATTTCGTTACTTCTTCTATATCAATAACATTTATACCTACTATGTGTTGTCCTCATGTGCCGCTAGATCATATTCACTTTCTCAGCCACTTCCTCTACAAGTTCTGGTCCCATGATCTTCCTTCCCCCAACATTATCCCAAAAAACTAGTGTTTGACTTCGCTTCCGATACAATTCCTCAAAAGGTTCCATCTGTATACTAGAATGAAAACTGATATTATAAAAAAACTCAACTAAAGAATGATGTTGATCCCAACATCCATGGCAGTCCATTGAACAAGCTCAAATCATATCCTCAAAATTATGAATTGTTCATTATGACTGCCCATCTAACTAAGGATGAAATTATGTACTAAAATTTAATTAAATGAACAATGACTCCTGAAGTACCTTTTAAAAGATAGATGTGAACCTGGGATCTCTATCATAAACAGTGGAATGAAAAACTCTAGGTAAAATGAAAATCATTTTGTGGTACAATCAATAAATCTTATAAAATTACATTGTATCTCTAATGGAAATAAAATGTGCAGATTTTGTCAGCACATCAACAATAACCAAAATTTCAATGTTACCTCGAGAATTCATAGCTAGTCCAACCACGATGTCAATAAATATATTCTCCCATTTCCACTCTGGAAATGGAATAGGATAAAGAATCCACTTCATTATATGCCACTATTGTTTTATCCTCTTTAAATTTCAACATTTATTATTAAAATTAGTAATAAACCTTTATATTCCATTCCACCCACAATACTTCTGATGGTCTATGTACTACTTAGTACTTCAAGGATAAACTGAAAAATGGATAACTATTATCACCACACAAAAAATATTTCTTTAACTGAGAATCACAAGGCACAAACAACCTTTTTCCAAATCCTAAAACACAATCATCATCAAGCTTTATTCATGAAACATTATCTTTTTTACTTATTATACCTATTTTCTATATCTCACGATCTTCCTTCTATGATTTTATAATTCTTTCTGATAATGATGACTACACTAAAACTAGAAATAAAACAGATGTATTCCATACACTAACAACTTCCAATAAAAAAATCTTCAAATCATTAATCAAGGAATCATATTACATAGGTAACATGGTTAATGATGAATGATGTTTTCGACTCAACACATCTTCCACTTTGGTAGAATTTCTGGGATGATAATAGAACGTTCAATAATAATCCTTTATCAGTTCAATCCATCTTCTCAGCCTCAAGTTTAATTCCTTCTTAGTGAATATATACTTCAATAATTTATTTTCAGTTTATATTTTACATTTGACTCTGTATAAATGTTCCCTCCAATTTTTCCAAGAAAAACCACAGTTTCCAATTCTAAATCATGCGTGGGAGAATTTAACTCATCATGTTTTAGTTTTATTTCTACATGAGTGATTACCTTATCATTTTGCATCATAACACAACCAATTCCCTTCAATGAAGCACCAATATAGATGACTGACTCTCCATTTCGGGAAGGAAAGGAAAAAACTAGAGTATTCACCAATATCTTCTTCAGTTTCTCAATAACAACTTCACATTCTTCTGTCCAAACGAATTAAACACTGTTTCGTATTAACATAGTTAGTGGGATAGATAATTGTGCAAGGTTTTTAACCAACCTTCATTAATAACCTAATAATCTAATAAATCTATGAATCATTTTCACAATTGTAGGTCTTGGCCATTCATCAACAACTTATGTTTTGGTAGGATCAACTGTTATTCCTTCATTAATTATAATGTTCCCATGAAAATAAATATTTTGAAACAAAAAATTTCACTTACCAAATTTACCAAACATTTTTATTTCATTTATGGTTTTCTAATCAAACCATAAATATTCATCATGCTACTATTTACTACATGAATATATCACAATTTCATTAATAAATACTACCACAAACTTATCCCAGAACTCCTGAAATATTCTATTAATAAGATCCATGAATATAATAGGTGAATTAGTTAACCCAAAATCAATAACTACATATTCATAATGGAAATATCTAGTATATAATGATGTACCCGAGATGTCGTCATCCTTTACTTGGACGTGTTGGTACCCCATAATTAGGTCTACATTCGAAAAATACTACGCTCCCTGGTGACAATCAAACAAATCACCAATATGAGACAATGGCTTCTTGTTTTTAATAGTAATGTTATTCGAGGCTCTATAATTAATGACATGTCTCATTTAACCATATCTTCTATTAAAAAACAATATATGAGAACCCTGTAGTGATGTGATGGGTAGAGTGAAGCCTTTATGTAAAAAAACATGCAACTCCTTTTTTAATTATAGATGTTACATTTGGGCCATTCGATAAGGAGGCTGAGAAAATTTCATAGAATCAAAAACTAATTTAAAAGTAATATCAATGTCTTGATTAGGAATAAAACTAATAAAATCATTAGGAGTTACATCTGAGAAATCATTTACTATTTGTACCTCATTAATCTAGATAGTTCACTTAAATTCAAAAATATGAGAAATATAACTTTTCATTCCATCCATTATCAGTTTCATAGCTTCTTGATATGTCATTAATGTTATGGTTTCATTCTTTTACACAAACTGAAATTCTTTCTAAAAAAAACTTTTTTTCACTTAAATATATATTAGCATGATAATAGGAAAGACAGTCCATACCCAAAGTAATATCAAACACTACTAGGGAAAAATCAACAAGGTTTGTAGACAATCTATTTCCAAAGTCAAGGATATGAAGATTATTATAATTTCTTTTTTATATAATATTTCCTCAATGTATTTTTCCATGATATCTGGTTTCATTTCATGAGTTTGAATTCCAAAATATTCAACAAATTTATCTGAAATGAATGAATGTGTAGAACCTGAATCCTAAACGCATTTGAAAAATATGAGAAAACTAAAAATTTACCACTGACAACCTCATTTGATGGCTCATTATCTATTGTTGTGGTTACCAATTCAGAAACTTTTTAATTATTATTTTTCTAATTCATGTTTTGAGTAACTTGCTTTAGAAAAACATTTGAAAAATTACCCAATTCTAAATAATCCACCATCATGTTCTTATTAATTTTTTGATCATTTTCCTTGCACTCATGAGACATCTGACCAAAAATTCTAGATCGGTAGAATTTCCTCTAATTTAATAGACATTCACAGGGAATCCTTTTACCATACATTTCATAATAATAGAAATTCATTTTCTGAACTCCAATAATCATTGATGAGTTCTTTGCCATTTCCATCCAACCTTACAACTTTTTATTCATGTCAACATGAGGCACATATGATTTAAAAAACTCTATCTTAACTTTTTGTGCACAACAAAAAATCTTCTTATAGCATATAAATTCTTGTGACTCCAAGGATCTTCACAAAAATGGTTACAAACTAGTGTACTATTTATTAATTTTACATTCAAAATACAGATTTAATCTGGTACATACCTGGGAAATATTGTAAAATTCGTTTCATATGCTGCCACAGAATCATCATCTTTCTACTTTGGTATCACTAATGGTTTCTAAATTCTATGTCGAATAGTTTTTAGAAAAAAATTTTCCGAAAAAAGACTCTTAAAATGAAACCATTCAAAACTTTCAAGATAATCTCTTTCTCTTGTATTCTTAATAAGAGACAACCCTTTATTTGATTCACCTTCACAAAAATAAATTTCACGTATTACCTCTTGGCATTTGGAACACCCAATTCCAATTAATATCTTTTTGATATCATTGATCCATCCTTCAGTTATCACGTGATCTGCGGTTCCACTGAATGCTAGAGGATTTTCCTCATAAAATTCTCCAAAAAAGTCATGCTTCTACCTATTATATCATGTTATTATCATTTATGGATAACACCACTATTTATTTATCGAGTCAATCGAACCATTTTTGTCACAAACTGCTCTGTTATGATTCACACCATTTCGGGCTACAAATTCAGATAGGCATTGTCCTCTTTGTGCCTTCATACATCAGCATCCCAGTTTCTTCTACAGAAAACAATTATATACAAACATAACATATATGAGGCAACATTGTAACCCTTAAATTTTATAAAATTTATAATTTCCGTAGTGTAAAAATCATTTATGGAAATCATTAAATATCATCCCAACCCCTAAAGTAATCTAAACCATCCTCTAATACCAACTATAAGGACCCAACATTAAAATGATACTCAATATTTAATTTCACACAAGAACATAAATTATTACACATACATGATCTTTTGAGTTTCATTTTTTAAATAATTAGGATACATTACACACATAACAATCAATTATCATATAAGAGGATTATACTAAAAACATATTTCATTTTTTTAAAATAATAAAAATTAAAACACAAATCATGATTTCTTTAACAACACTCTATATAAACCAATAGTAATCCCTTTTTTTTCTTACCCTGGATTATATCCTGTAATTTTTTTATAAAAAATATGGGAGTATAAAACTCAGTATGGGATATAAATATAGAAATTTTTATTTAAGTGAAAACATATAAACCAATAAAACCCAAATCATAAGAACATGAATGCATAGAATACTCATGTTGTTTCCTTGGGACATATTT
The DNA here is from genome assembly GCA_963277665.1 of Viscum album. Classification (NCBI taxonomy): domain Eukaryota; kingdom Viridiplantae; phylum Streptophyta; class Magnoliopsida; order Santalales; family Viscaceae; genus Viscum; species Viscum album. Next base: position 492,183,366 of record OY728151.1, on the reverse strand, counting down.
ATCATATCAATATTACCTTAACACTTACACACGGAAAAACATTTTGGTAAACTTTTATCTCTAGAGTACCCAATTCATTAGAGAGGATAATGGGGCTCACTCATGATATCTTGAGCTATAAGGGGATTTAAACAACATATCATGAGATATAATGGGCTCAAACCAACATAAATAATGTATTTGGAACATATCATGGTAATAAACTATCTTCAAATCAAGAGAAACCTCTAATTCCATAAACAAAAAAAAACAATCCTTTTGAAATTTATTAAATATAGTTTTAAAAATAATTTAAATGGAAAGTCCCTTAAAAATATAATAAGAATGTGAATTAATAGAATGGGTTGGATATGTGTATACACTGTAATACACATAATACAACATAATATATAAAATATCATCACACCTATAATCTCAATACCACATAATGAATAAAAATGAAGGTTAACCCAATGATTGAAAATTGGGATAAGAATTCCCTTATCTCAGGTTTTTCATACTTCAATCACGTTTAAACCTCTTGTATAATGGGTAAGATATTGTTATTAATATCCTTAAAAAATATTCATATTTATGATAGCTTTTATGGTTATTTAATTACATAATTTAACTTTTTAATTAATAGTACTTTGTTCTTTTCATTTTTTTAGGTGTGTTTCATTACATGATTTCCTTGATTTGATCATGATTTATTTTATATTCGATTGGAAGTGAAAATATATAATTGTAATGGAATGTTATATACATATTTAAAATGCCATTAATTATTCCATTTATAATTTTTATGTTTGATATGTTGATGATTCATAAGTTAAAACAATAATGATGTTTGTTTAAATCATTTTAGTGGATCTTTGATAATAACAACAACATTTTGTTTGATAAATTAAAACGATGTGTACAAAAATAATTCCAAAACCATAGTTGAGACAAAATACATATATTAAAAACTCATTAAACCGTATAAATGATTTCATGACCGTACATGAATGAATTAATGTAAATTGATATCACATCATCCACGATGTTAGTAATTCGACACATAATGGACAATGTTTTTATTCCATGAATAATTGGGAGAAGAGAAGAAAAATGAAGATGAATTTTCATTGAACACCATAAAATCCAAAATATACATGATTTCAGCATCATCCAAAGTAAATAATGAATATTAAATTTTCATATTAATAAATATTGGTAAATAAATTATTAATTTTACTTAAATGGGGATGTTATGTTCAATGGCATTCTTGATACCCAACAACGGGTTTCATTGAAATATTATGTTGGAGACCGCGATGGGTCATACTAAATAAAATACTATTATTAATTTAAATAGTGGTTAATGAATAGACATTGTATTTCTGGGAATGACAGAACTAACTATAATATTATTATACATGTTTGTTAATTTTTTTTACATTTATACAACAAAAGTTAGTGCCTTAAAATGTGAAAAAATCTAATTTTTAGCATAATTAACATTAAATGTTTGATTTATCACCTTATAATTGAGAACCATATTTAAATCAAAATTTTCTCACTTTTATAAGTTCTATTTGACAAAATAAAATTCCCCTTTAAAATTTGGGCAACAAAATTCAGAATTGGTAAAATTTTGGTATTTTTCGGATAAAATGTATTTTTAGATGAATAATGAAAAATACTATATTTTAATTCAAATATATGTTTTAATATAATTTATTTATATGGTTATATTATCTTTTTAATTTGTTTTAATGTTTATTTAGATTATATTTTTACCATTTAATCCAGTGGTGGTTGTTGTAATTAATTTCACATTGAAATTGGAAATAAACAAGTATCAATCTTTTGAGTGATATAATTTCTTAAAAATACATTATTTTTTTGACAATGAGAATTATTTTTAAATTAATTAATTGAACTTTTATAATTGTAATTTCTTAAAATAGAAATCATTTTTGGATTCATAATGTCAAATATATCTTTGGCTGATTTTTTTGGTATTTTCCCGAAAACATCAATTTTTGATGAATAGTGAAACAACTAAGTAGTAGCTAAAAATTGAGTTTTTCATTTAAATGATATTTTACGACTTCTGTGAATAAAATTTCAAAAATCCAACATAGACTGCTGTTATTAGAAAGTAAAATTTTGTTCAATCAGATGAAAATAATTTTTTAGTGAAAAGTAACTTTTGACTTTTATTTATATTGGTTAATGGTAAATAAAGTAATTAAAGGTAAAAAGAATATTATAATAATAAAAAATTACATTAAAACCTGTCATATCCTTAATGGATGAGTCATATCAAACCATATTCATCCTTTGGTGGATTTTTAGACCCCATTGAGCCACATGGGAGTGATAAGCACACTTTAGATTAATTAATTTAATGTAAAGACAAAAATGACATAAACAAATATCTTTTAGTAAATTAAATTTTACATAGGGTTATATAATTATCATTTAAACTATAAATATTCCTTGAAAAGCTAAAAATATTTCTTACAAAATGGTAATTGTTTTATAATTTTTTTACAACAAATAAATTTAATTATTTAGGAATAAATAATTATGTAGTTTTACCTCAATACTAAATCATTTAAATGAATAATATTATAAATGTTAAAAAAACATAAAAAAATATCCAATTATTATTGGAAAAATTTATTTCGACCAATTTTTGAATTATCTTTGGAATTAATGATTTTTTGACTTCTACAAACCAAAATTCATTATATAATAAAATTATATTTTCACACTTTCGTAGAGAACCCCTCCTCCGCCCTATAAAAAGACATCACCTCTAAACCATTCCTCACATCTCTCAAGCCCCTTGGATCATCAAACCCCAGCCCAAATCATCTCTCAAGATCCCCCTCTTAGCCCTAGAAGCCTGACCTAAGAAGTAAGGAACTTCAAGGAGTCCTTTTGGTTCAAACCAAAGAGAGTTACACGAATTAAAGGTAAGAGTTTCTCTTAAATTATTTTGTTTTGTTTTATTTTATTTCACTTCTCAAACCCCCTAAAATATTTTTATTACATTATTTTTAACAAAACGGGTATCCTCAATATACTAGATTGTGTTTATGAGAATTAATCAAACTACACTTACACACACCTCCGTCAAATGGGTAAAGAACATACTATTTATGTGGACGGTGAACTACAGCCTCATTAAATGATGATTGTTCAAATATCTCCATCAGCCTCTCATGGTGGAAAATTATAATTGAACTGTATTTATATATGATATATATTAATTCATTGCATCTATATTTTTCATTTATAGAATACATTCATGGTTTCCATAGTGGGAAAATACGATAATCTCATTTGAGGATGTACGGACTGCCACCCCCTCAAAGTGATATGACTCATTCATGCCTTATATGGAACATATAAAGGGAAGAGTTAATGAAATTATATATGATATTTTACTATAATTATAAAATACTTATGTATCATTATGTTTCTATTCTATTATAATACAAAACAGAAATGGATGTAGCATTCAAGCGTACGTACGGCTTCCCGTCTCCATGAATGGTTCATTTCATTTATTTTCGACAAATGTAATGTTATACTATAAAAAAATTATATACTATATATATATATGATATATATGATAATCTAAATCAACAATATCATTATCGATATAATGAAATTTTGACCACATGAACTACTTGTAATTATAACAAAGCCATTTTTGACTCAAATACCAAATGTCGAAAAAATGACCATTACTAATTTAAATTAATACATAATGTTTATAACATGGTAATAAGTGATATAAAAGAAATGAAAAACTTTAAAAAAAAATTTAATCCAATATAAAATAGCATAAGTTTATTATTCAGGATGAATAAGAAGTAAACAATTCATGTCGGACACGGGGTAAGGGGTTTCTTATCTCACTATTAATTCCATGAGATTTCCATTGTTCTCCACTTATTTGTAGAATATGGTGTATTGTGTACTACAATTTGATATATATTATTATGATTATATTTATATTCAGGGAATTCTGTGATTCAATTGGTGTTTATTAATTTTTTTATACGACTCGTTTGATTGTATTGTGGTAAGGGGTATTCCTCTCACTTCTTAATCCCAAGAGATTTGTAATAAATTGAAACAATTTCTTTTTGTGTGGTGTATGAACTGTCCATGATTATATTCATTGTTTAATATAAATTAATTTATGGGTAATTAAATCTTCATTTTATGATCCTTCTTCCATATGGTGAATGTTTCATAAGTTTCCAAATGGTAAATTGAATTATTCACCCAACTTTTTTTTAAAGACTTCTTTTTTAATTTCTTTTAATTTACATCATAAAATATTGGTATATGTTCTTATATAGGATTAATGATGTAGATTTTATTTCCATGTGATGAGATATCCTTTTTTCCCTCAGAAAATTATTTTTCTGTTTTTTAAAGTGACGTTGTTTGGCTGTCGAATTTCTGTAATGTAACTTCTTAACCCAATTTCAATTATTTTGGATAAACATATACTTCTTGATTATGTTGTGTAAATAATATATGTGAATGACCTATGACTTTTTCACACTAAATATCCACTTATATTTAGTGTATTCTTATGAATCACACATTATTTTGTAATTGATTTATCTTTAATCTAAGGATACCATATTTATAAGTTATTTCGGATCAATTTACATTCCCTTAAGAATTAATTGTTGTTATGAACCAATTCACTTTTATATGGTTTATATACTATCCTTTATAACATTATATCATGTATATCATTGTTCGCATGATATTAAAAGTTTTGTTTTAATCTATTCTTTAATTATGTTTGGTCAAGTGTCTCTCAATTGTTATGCGACTCTTTAACTAATAAATCATTCTAAAATAATTAATTAATTATTATTATAAATATTTTTCATTAATGTCCTAGATTTAAAAATGGTTATTATTATTTATTTATATGGACATTAATGTTTTATAAATTTAATTCTTTTAAAAGCTTCAATGTGGTATGGGACACTTTGATTCAAAATGCACTTTTATCAATTTTTTTAATTTTTTTTAAAAATGGTTTGATTAATCATTGATTATGTCAATATTGTGAGAAGATATATTTTAATTTCAATGTAGAAATATTATTAGTGAAATGATTATATTTACAATATTTTATGTGTTATTATTTTATAGTTGTACATGGACATTTGACGTGTGGTTGCGTGATAAACCAAATGACGGGTGGTGCCATGATAAACTAGGACGGGTGGTTACGTTATAACCTACAATGCATTGGGTATTGAATTCAGCCATATGTATATTTCATTTAGTGGATTGTCTGAAAGTTGATCATGAGGTTATTCAATATAATTATGTTTATCTCCCCGGTAACCTTTAAATGTATTAAGTTCATTATATGGGCTTATAGTAATATTTTGTTTAAAAAAAGGTAAGCAATGATCATTTATTCAGTAAAGGGTATTTACTACTTCATAATGGTGAAAATTATTACTTATGATAAAGTATCATGGTTTACTTTTTGTTTTCAAACACAAATAGTTTTCCTTCTTTTTGTGTCCCTTACTGATCTTTTTGCTCATCCCATGTTTTTGAAATGTTTTTCAAATAACATGAAGTGGAATAGGGGCAAGGATGTGATCAGGGAAATGCCATGATGTCTAAAACATGGAACTGGACTTGTTTCCTTTTAAGAGATTATATTTTATGAAAAATCGATATAGGGAAGTAGTGTCTACATGAAAAATTCATGTTGTTATTTAATAGTAATGGCCTAATTCTTAAAAACGTTAATGTTAAAAACATTATAAATGTAAATTCCTGACATAATTCAATATTATGTAATTTTTAATACTGGGACCTTATAATTTCTGGAGATTTAATTTCCCTTGTGTAAGAGGATATGATGTATGAATAATAAATGAAAGGAACTAAAAATAAAAGCATAGTTGAGAATTCAGTTACAAATGTTCTGTATACTAACGACTATGAAACATGGTTTTAGAAAACATTAAAAAAGAGAGGACAAAGTTCACACACCCAAAAATTAATCATAAAACAGAATAGAACAAGAATAAGATGAATAGAAGAACATGGTATGGATTCTTGCATTCTATAAAACATAATAGAAAACTTGAATGGAAAACAGAATGATGTTGGGAATTTTCATACCATGTAGAGTAACTCTGAGAACATGGTTTTTGGGACCTTGGATTCTTGATGAAACCTCGGGATGACTAATATGGAGGTAAGGAGGCCAGATCATAATTGAAGACAGATATTGAATAATTTTATTAATGGAATGAGTCGGAATTTATAGAAAATGTGAGGGAATATTTTAATAATTTCAAAGGGAAACATCATTAGTGGTTTTTTATAAAACATGGGATTTACCATCTTATTTTCCTAACGTATAAGCCACATGGGACTCCTCACATCTTATTTTACTGTACAAAAGTTGGCCAGATTTATTACATTATTGTTACATTATTAATTATATCATTAACACCCCAAAACTGAAAACTATATTATTTACTATTCAAAAAAAATTCAACACTATCAGAAAATTCACAAAAATACCCCTAACCATTTTTTTATTTTTAGTATTAAAAATAACAATATTTTCTTAAAATAATTATCTAAATATTATTAATTTAATTTTTTAATAAAATCATACTCAATTCCAAAATTATCAAATTTAAAACTATAAAACGTTTTATATCTCATTAAAAAACTAATCATGATGTCATTATCTTAAAGCCTTAATAAAATTATGTTATAATAAAATTTACTATTCAATAGGATTATATTAATATTCATAACTGTATGATACTATTCACCAAAAACATGTTGTTACCATCAGACTCCAAATAACTAACTTAACACAATTTTAGATGACTATTTTTTAAAATTCAAAACATAGAAGTTAAAAAATTATGATTAATGACTAGTTATAAATATCTATATAAAACAAAGTTTCAGGAATTTAATTTATTTTTTAAAAACATTGGGGTGATACAATCAGTGATTCAAGACATCAGTTAGTTAAGATGATAGTGAGTTAGGGTGTTAGTGAGTCAAGGCATCAGTCAGTTAGGATGCCAGTGAGTCAGGCCTTAGGTGAGTCATGGTGTTAGTGGGTTAGGGAATCAGTGATTTAGGGTGTTAGTGAGGTAGGAATCTATAGGATGCATCTGTGGGTTAGTTTTGACGGATCAATGTCAATATATCAGCATTAATGGGTCACTGTTGATGGCTTACTGTCGATGACTCACCCATAAGTGACTAATTTTCCATTTTTCCTAGGTTATTCAGTTTCACCCACATGCATTTTAGTAGTCATAAATCGAGTTTAAAGCATTTTTTTTAAAGTTATTTCAAATGATTTTAATTATATCTTAAATATCAAAACACATAGGGGTCTTTGAAATAGTCAACCCACGTGGTCTTAGACATGATACAACTTTAATGGCCCATGAAACCATTTTGTCTTCCGTTTATATCAGATATGACTTGTCTAAGTATAGAACTTCTATTATTAGATTGTATCCATTTTCACTGGGTGGTCCTAGATATTTCTATCCCATGATGTAACTTGTGATTTTTTAGCCATTGATCAAGTTTACCATGGATTTTTCCTTAGAGTTTTCTTCATTCCCGCGCACCCCATGTTTTTTCTGAAGGAGGATATTGGGTTCCATATTATCAAATGTTGGAATAATACTATCTATCCTTAATTTTTTATCATATACGATGAGATTAGTATGATAAGTTTGTGAAAAAATACAAAATAATGCTTTTACCAATGATAAATTCTAGCGATGAAATACATACCTGATAATGGACATTGATTTGAATGATATTGGTCACTTATTTAATTGGTTATCCTTTCTTATGATGTAATCTGTTGTGGGTGTGTGGCCTTTGAAAATCATGTTGATTGGTTGTCTTTGACTATGCATTTTTGATGAATTATAACTATTTTTTTCCTTTTTAATAATTTCAATAAATTACAATATGATTAATTATGTACACATGGTTCAATAAATGGATTCAAAAGATGAAAATCCTTATCTCATCAGCCCAACTTATCAATGTGGAATTTATAAAATAGAATGGGAATTATCTTAATACAACCAATGAGATATGTGTGGTTGAGTTCTTTGATCTATTGGGTTTCATTAATTGTGTTGTATTTTGTGGTGGTAGTTGTGTGATTGTGTGTACGTGGCGGTATAAGTGACATTGTGGTATCTCATTATAAGTGATTAATTAGTTATGAAATGGATAGTCTTTTTATGATGTGGTATTTCATCTAGGAAGTGGATTAGTAGATGGTTTATAGGACTAATATGTGTTAAAATATCATGTTTATGGGAGTATAGGGTGTGGTGCTGATAGGTAGTGGCTGTACAGGGTTTGGTTGTGAGATGATGAATTGGATGGGATAACTATGAAGAAGGTTGTCAGGAGTTCAACTATTTTATTTTTGTGTATAGGTTAGTATGACAACTTCATCATATAATGTATGAAGTTTTTTAGTAGTTCTTGTATGAATGGAAATAAATAAATGAATTATTTGATATTGCCGAACCAAATTTTTTTTAACGAATTATATGGGGGTATGTATTGATTTAATGCATGTAGTGATGAATCATTCATCGGACCATTGTTCATGGTTGTAGGTTTATGTTGGGGTATTAGAAAAAATGGTTTTCAGTGGCATATTTTTATGTTGGGAATCCCACATTATGTGTATAATGTTTTTTATATATATAAACATATAGTTCAATATGTTTTCTAGAAACACCCCACCCATGTTTGGAACTATATACCCAACACCCCCATTATTATAGGGCTTGATGTATTTACCTACATCCTGGTGGGAGGTTAGATGACTAGTTACTGACATTACCAAGCTCCCCATCTTAGGCATTCATCACCCAAGTCCCTTCGAGTAGGCTGTAATGGATTGAGGTTTAAATATAGACTTATAGTATTGGATGTGTGAGAAGTGGTTTCATTCTTAGGTGTCTTAGAGCTGAGTCCAAGGTGTATTTAGGTGATTCATGTGGTGGTTTTGGCCCATGTTCTCTTTGGAAGGATGTTATGTGGTGTGAATCTCAGGTGTATGTGGGTACATTGTGACAGTTGGGCCTGTGGAAGAGCACAGTAGCACAAAGACATTCTCTATTAGGGAAGAGTATTAAAGCAGTGTAATGTGGTGTGAGGTTCCAAAATAAAGATGTCCTTAATATGTTAAATTATTTTATTTACATTATTTGGAGATATTTACTTGGTGATTTTGGGGGTGTATAGTTTACATTATTAGCTAATTTTTAGTTTCTGATGTTTTCCCAGGGGGGAATTATTTTTCTTCTCCCACTTGTACATGGGTGACATTGTTTTTTCACTTTTGAGTATACATATATACTCACCATATGTATAAAAAAACATTTTTCGGTTTCATGGGAGATTATGAAGATAGTGCTTTAATGTGCTAGATCATACATTAGAAACATTTTTTGTGTCTCTACGTAGTTTTATTTCCATTCTTACATTGGAATTTACTTTATATTTCTAAGAGTTTTACATTAAAAATGCATGTGGGATTGATTTTGATTAAATATTATATAAATATATATATATCGTGGTGTTTTTTGAGGTTAATACATCATATATCTTGGACATTGTTACTATAAAAAGTGTAATAACTCCCATTTTTGTGATATTTCTATACCCATGGCAATGGACACCACCTCAGGGCCTATTGGGGGTAAGATGTGGGGAAACATAACTCCCCTTCATCGTGAGGATGGAATGTATCAGCATCTTGATATCTCATCCCTAATCATGTAGAAGGCTGGTTGTAAAAAATGTAGTCCAAGTAATTATATAACATTGAAAAAAAACACATGGTTACCAAAGCATTGGTCTTACTGAAAAAAAGTGATACATAAATCCCATACTATAAGAATCTACTAGATTTGTACACAATAGAATGTATTTTATGAAACCTTTTTGTTTATTATATATGTATTACACATCAATAATTATATAACATTCCATTTACTTTTAACTAATGAACTTTTATTACTATTTTTGTCATCATTTCTATGTTAATGTCATGTTCTATGTAATTATTTCATTTTTATGTTTTTATTTTTCATTTTACTTACTGCAATTTTCACCATTTTCACATATTCTACATAATTATACATGTTCTATTAATAACATAAATTATCATTATATACTAATTTTTATTACTATATAAAATATAGATACCAGAAATAAAATACATCATTCATGATGATAGAAGTATATAATTACACATGGATGTTGTTTATATTATCTTGATAGATTTAATTATATAAAGACAAATAATATCATAAAATTTCTGAGAAAAAATTCATGACATATATATATGTCATATATTCAATATTCTCTTCTTTATTTCCTTTCATGTAAAGAATTAATGAATCCCATTTCATCGTATGGTTGTATTCTATTGTAAACACAATCGACATTATAATATTTACACAAAATTAATCCTAAATAAGTTGTAAGAAATATAATAATAAAATATGTATAAAAACATCATAGGATGCATATAAAGAATTCAATAGATGTTTGGAGGAAGAAATATAATAAAATTATCATTGATAAATGTTACATCTTTATATGTTAATATTCATAGGATTTCACATAAAGCATTACTCAGATGGATTTTAGAACCATATAAGGACTATAGGATGCGTATAGAGAATAAATATCATATTTTCTGGTAATATTTTATAAAAAAAGTTTCAGTTTTGGGAAAATGATCGTTTAATGGGTCTCCTATAATAATTTAGGTTTTTAGAACATTTTAAATTTTTGAAAAGAAAATTGTGTAATTGCGTTTTTCATATGAAAAATTATCTAAAATGGGAAATAATAAATAGTTATTCATGATAATGTTCAATAATGGTAATATAATTTGTGTTGAAATTTTTTGAGCCATTTTAAAGACATATCTATATAGAAAATTAAATGTTAAACCCGTTTTTACTATACATCAGTAAATAATTTTTTCTATTTTCTTTATTTATTACTATAAAATTATATGATTAAATACTAGATAATATAAATTATTTTCAGTCATATTTGGAAACCATTTTTCAAAATTAAACTCAATTATGCGGTGAAATTTAATTTAAAAATAAACCCACAAACGTGATGGAAAAGATATTTTCCATATAGAAAATAAAAGAACAAATAAAATATATTAAATTTAAATATTGAATTTAATCGAATGAAACAAAATTTATTACTTGATTTATATTTAAATGTAATTAAATTTTGAAACCCTATTATCATTTTCCTTGTATTTTGTAAAATCATTAACATAATTGATAATTATTAATAAACAGTAGTTGTTTTAACATATAATTTAAAATATATACATTCAGAAAATTTACAAAAATATTATTCAAATAATATTAAAATTTATATTTCAAAAATAAAGTTTGTTTAAAAAATATATTTACTAAAATTAATTAAAATAAAATTAAAATAATTGTGAAAATTTAAACAATTTTCTTTTGAAAAATAATTTTTAAGCATAAAATTATTTTTTCTATTACCTCATGAGAAGAAAAAACATCTGTTTAATATTAAAAATAAACTTTTTAATTATATATATTAAATTCGTAAAAATAATTCAAAATTTTTTTTAAAATTTATTGAGGTAAATTTTAATTATGAAATTGATTTTTTTAATTTCCTTTATGTTCAAATAGTATATAATTCCATTTTAAATGTATTGGAAACCAAATATATACATTTATGTACATGTGTAAAACATATATCTTCATAACTTAGTTAAACTCATTTATACCCACCATTCCAACAGTAAATAAATTACTATTTTATTAATTAATATTATCTTAATAGTATTTCAGGTATCATATAAACATTATATTTCACATAACAAATGCTAAAAACCATTGTTCCTATTATAACATCGCAAAGTAAACCACTGAGTATAATCTGTAATTTCAAAGGACCTTATGTGTTCCTCATCATACATAAGTAGTTTACAACTATAAGGTACGGTCTAAGTCTGATAGTTGGGAGAATTGAGACACATTATCTTGTAATTGAATAGGAATATAAATAATAATAATTGGATGATGAATAAATAAAGAGACTAAATCTAGAATAATGAAGATGTCATAAAAAAATAAAAACTACATCCCTATGATATAATCCTCTCCATGGAATGGAAAACTGATAAAATAATGATTTAGGGTCTATATGATCTCAACCTCATCCACCACCATCTTCATTATCCTCTTCTAATCAACCTACCACTGGGCACGTTCCCATCATCAGTTTACCTTGATATATACAAGTGCATCAAAATTAGGATGTTGTTTTTATAACATGAGACAGTATGGAATCACCAATCCATACTTACACTATGTGTAAAAGTATAACAACTATATTTCAAAAATAATAATAAACACTAGAATCATAAAAATAAATCCATAACTAAAATCCAGGGCATTAATCAAACCACAACCAGGCCCATGGCCATTCCATCCTTATATCTATGGTGGAATGATAATCTTGTATTATCTCAAGGGGAATAGTACAATGCATGGTTCCGGGAATTCTTTAATGAATGGAAAAAATCAGGGTGCTTCTAATATTTCTCTATGTAAACCACCACCTCAACATGGAATATATATCCATGTATCTCTATGATAACGGAATAGTTAGACTCAGAATCCATTACTCTTCTAAGTCGATAGTAACCAATCCTTCCACTAAAAAATATCCACAGTGTTTCATGTGAACATGCACTTGATTCCATCTATTTGTAATTTAACCAATATATTGATGATTCCTCTAGTATTGACCAGGAATCATCGACGTGAGTAATATATAGAATCAATTCAACCTAAAATTAATCCATATTGTGACACTATGGCTACCTCATACCCACAAAATGTACACAGGTCCTTCATCTCCATCATAAGAAAATAGTGAACTCAACATTTAATGTATAAATATGTCATAATGATCCACCTATCTCATGTACCACTAATAATGTACCAATAATGGTAATGTACATACAAGGGAATCACACAAGTAAACATAACATAATATATCATCGTTAGTTTATAAAATAAATATAAAAACATGCAATAATAATCAAACGTGGATAAAACCATAGTAATATAACTCAGTAAATTATTTCATCATTTGTAAATTATAACACAAGAGGTAAGGTATCACTTACCATAAATGTGGTTGATTTCAAAGTAAATAGTAATCCAACCCATCTTATTTCATTACTATAGTTGAAACCTCAACAGTTAAGAAAACACATTGATGCCTTACTATCATAAATTTCATCTCATCATAGCTCATGGTTTATAAACACTTCAAATAAAAATCATAATCATTTATTTAATATTAAATAGAATATACCATTGAATAATACATTCTCTCACCTATATAATTTTTGAATTATCATTCTATGTGAACGTATGTTCTTGAAAAGAATACAATAATAATAATATTTTGATAATTTCTTATAGAAATTTTATTTTTAATTATTCTTTTTTAATTTATAATAAATCTTATTTTTTTTATAATTATACTTTATAATTTATCCTATCACACTTTGAGAATGAGTGTCACTAAACCATAATATATTTAAAATATATATAAAATAATTCATAAAATTACCAATAAATTAGATTTTATGAATATTACTAACCAAAATATTTAAATATATGTATTTCATAAAATATAAAATGAATTCATTGGTTACATATTTTTTAGAAATAAATATAAGAGACAAATTGATTATAAAAGGAGTGTTTTTATTGAAAACAATTATAATGCCCACAAAGTAGTTTTAATCCTAATTAATTAAGTTAATTACATTATTAAGTTATATTATTGTAATATATATTTTCATATTCAATCATGTATTTTTTATAGTATTCCAAAATATTTGATTGATGTAATATAAGAAAAATCATACTTTTGTGCTTGAGAACATATATTTTTATAAATCTAGTTTTAATACCTTTTAATAGAGACACCATTTAAATAATTGAGGCATTAATATATTTAATATGATAATATAGACATAATATTTTTATGTGAAACATAATTATTTTTTTATGAGAATGTTTTGGTTATTTTCTTTAAGGATTTTTATTTGAAAAGTAAAGAATACTGGATTTTAATTCAAAATTTCTTTTTAATCCTATTTATTTATTTAGAAAAACTTTTATATTAAATTTGTTTGTAGATTTATTTATATTATAAAATTATCAATTAATCAAGTTTTGTAATTTTTAACCTGTTTTAAATTGAAATTGGAAATAAAAAAATGAAATATTATGATTATTTTTACATTAAAAACATGTATTGTCGACCCAGATGGAGGTTAAATTAAGCATAATAAGTGTCTAAACAATAACATTATGGTACAAACATACATATAGAGATTTCAGAAATCCATTGGATTCCAATATTTATATCCTATAATCCATTTTATATAGTTTTTACAATGAATGATCTATATTCAATAAAAAAATGTTGGTGGTGTTTCTTTCTATTCAAATAATACAAGGGATTCCATTATGCCATTATAAAGCCACCTTTACTTCCACTTACTCACACCTCTCATGAACATTAGTTTCATACAATACATTAACATTTCACTCCCCAAAATACCTACCTTAAACCATGAATCCTTCCCTTTTTTATAAAGTATTTGATTGAATACATTTGTCTCAAATCCAAAGGAGTTACTCGATTAAGCGGTAACAGCATCCCTCAAAGTCATTTGTTTTATTTCATTTATACTCTCTATAAAATATTATTGTCTCATTATAATATAAAAAACAACTATCCTAAATATAATATTATGTTTTCAGGTTTTGATTGTGACTTTTACTTACCCACACATCCATCTTATGAGTAATGAACGTATTATCTATGCGTAGGCGGACTACCGCCTCTCAAAAAGATGATTGTTCTGTTTTCCATTACTTCATGTCATGGTGTCCACTATGATATAGTGCATTTTTATATAAGTTATATATATAATTTATAATTCCTTTATTATATAGTAATTATTTTACCACACATATGTATATACTATCCATTTTTGTTAAACGTATAATTTTGTTTGATGAAGTGGGACTACCACACCTTCAAAGTGATGTGACTCATTTATACATTATGTAGAGAATATTATAGATGGATGAAATAAAAATATATGATAAATAAGTTATAATAAAAATAAATTAATAATTATAAATATATATTTAAGTGTATTTAAATGTAATTTACATTTTTTTGACACGAGAATTAAACAGAAATAACATTCATGTGTACGCACGGATTACCATCTCCATGAACAATGTATTCCGTTTGATACTTATTTGTTATATATATTTTTATAATACACTTATAATGAATATGCGTGAAATTTTTATGATGGTTAAAATTCTGGAATCATACTATTTGTATAAAGGCCAACAATATTGCATGTTAAGGCACATAAATAGAACAAAGTGAATATTATCTAAAGTGAATCCTTGACATGGGAATGTTACTACACGGTAATATAAAATCATGATAAAACAATATATGATATTAGATATAATAATATGGTTCTTGGGATATATGTAAAATATATTTATACTTATTATAAATGAATTTTGTTTTATTTCTACGAGAGTCAAGACATATATTAAAGGGGATTCCTTCTCATTTTTTATTTTTTGTTAGATTCATGCTACGTTCACCACTATATCCATATTTGTGGTATATTTAATGGCCATGAATGTATTCTATATATATTATCAATATATTTATGGGTACTCACATTTCTATTTTGTGATCAATATTTCATGGGTGTTATGTCTCAACTGTTACCAAATTGGTAAAATTGTTTTGCCTAAATTAGCCTTCTTTGAGACTTATGTTTAATTAGGATCCTAAAATCATTTTCTAGTTGTATATAAATCTATTAAAAATAATATATAATGAATATAAATATTTCAATGATATTTAAATATTCATGTAATGTATTTTTCTATACATGTAGTGTTTGATCCCATGTAACCAAATTTTTAGAGTTTATTGAGGCAACCTAATCACATTTCGAGATTATTTATGTTTATGCTACCTATGATTAAATATTTTTAAACACTGAAGAAAAATAATAACATTTATTATCCTCTTTATATTCATGATATATTCATTTGTTGGTATTATTATTTCATTCTTTGTTACATAATATAGTTAAAAATGTGTTTGTAACAAATCCCAACAATACCATCTTTTCAGCCAAAAAAGACTATTCCTACAAATAAATTCATTCCAAAATGGGTTTAAAAGAACATTACAGTGAACACCTATGATCAATAAAATTCATTTTTACCATTTTTTTTCTATAACCAATGTTTTCAAAGAAACATTTTTTTATTTCTAAATAATTTTATTTTTCTATCCTTTTTATAGTTAAAAGACTTCTCATTTTACCTCATACAACATATACATATTTACCCATCATCATTTCTATGAAGATTCCTTTCCAATTTTGAAAGGTTAATTTAAAAGAAAAATAAAAATAGTAATTTTCGTCTAATTTTTTTTATCAATTTTTTTCAAGATTTCATTACGATTTATCGACGTATTTTTAATGCAATTGTTTTCAAAAACATTATCATTATTTTTTTAATGTTTTCAAATTGATAAATGGAGATGGTTTGTAAAATGTTTTGATTTTTATTTTAAGGGTTCTCAAGGAAAATGGTTTCCAAAATTAATTTATGTCTTATTTATATTTTTTAGTTATTTTCTTTTAAAATTATATTCTAATGTTTTTATCTATTAAAAATTAATTTGTAGTGTATAACATATATTTTCATAAAGATATATCTATGTTTAAATATGATTCATAAAATATTCCTTTCCATGATAACGTATGTTTATGTTACTCATTCCCTTCTTGGATATTTTCTTAAGGTTACATTCATATTTCAGAACTGAACAATACAAGATAGGTTTCATTGTATTTTTGAATACCTAATTCTAATTTATGGGTAATATGTTTATGAAATCAGTTCTCTTAAACAGGAAATGTTTTTTATGAAATCATTATGAATGATATATCTATTTCTATGGGTTATGATATGATTATATTTTTATAATAGACTTTTCATTTCATGGGT
The DNA here is from genome assembly GCA_963277665.1 of Viscum album. Taxonomy (NCBI): domain Eukaryota; kingdom Viridiplantae; phylum Streptophyta; class Magnoliopsida; order Santalales; family Viscaceae; genus Viscum; species Viscum album. Next base: position 492,166,120 of record OY728151.1, on the reverse strand, counting down.
TATGATAAGATTATTTATGATTATGTGTAGCATGTTTTCATGATTTCACTATAAGATGGGAGGGACCCATATAAACAACCAGTAAATTGAGTAGAAATTTATACCTCATGAGACAGTACTGGATGGAATGGGAAATTAATCTATTCAGTAATATAGGGGTGTAAAAGGGGGTTTACCCGATTCAGTAATACATGGTTGGAATATGGATTTACCTCTTTCTATAATTCATTAATGGAAAAGGGGTGTACTCAGTTTAATAAATGGATTCCACACTAAGTTGGTCTTCGAAGGGATTCCTTGGATACTATGTTAAATCATATTATGTGCTTATGTGTTTTCAACATTTCCATGCTTTATTCCTATGTTATCTTTCTATGGATTAATTGAGTTATTTCATTAGGTTTTATTTGTTATAAATATTATTCCTTGTCACCTGAATCATGTATATGTTTTTTGATAGGTAGGGAATGGTCTTTTTTTCATGTCCACTTTCATATACCATATACTCATTTATATTATTACATGACTCCCTTGATTAAACATACTAATCATTTGAGATCATCCATTTTTTAGTTCTATTCCCCGAGTAGGGAAAAATTATGTTATGATTGATGATTTTATGAAGGGTTATATCCGGATGATCCTAGTGGATGTTGATATACTCATTTTACATACCTATGATTATATTTCCATGATTCCAAAGGCACTGACTAGCATTGTATTTAGGCATGTGTTACTTAAATTTTCAACATATTCTATAAGTTTAATGTAATGTCTATATATTTCATGAACACATTGTTATTGTTGCTATAAGATTGATTGTTTAGTTAACCATTGGAAACGTGCTTAAGAAAACCATAGTGATAACTCTATGGAAATGTATATGGATAAGTGTATGGAAAAGGAAAAGTTTCAGGGAATATCCTGGAACTTTGGAAAATGATAGAGTGAGTGGTTTCAAAGAAATAAATCTTTGTATATATACTAAAATTGTATGTGGTCTGGAATTATATATTAGTAAAATAAAAAAACTCCAAAAAATATGTTAGATTCAGGACTCTGGGTAATCTAGTACATGATAACAATACTTGTCGAACAACTAGTTTTCCACTCCTATGTGATATGATTTGTATATTTACAAACCCTTTATGAACAAATTTCAAGGATTTAAATATAATATGGCTATAAATAACTTATGATAATCATAAAGATTAAATGATTATGGAAGGTTTCATAACATAGGCTTCCCATAAATTAATCTTACTCATTTTAATGTTCTGCATTGCGATAACAGTTTCATAAACTATGTGTTTTGTTTGAATCAATGGGAGGAAAAAGGCAGATGTGGATTATTAATAAATGTGATGGTCAATTTTTTATGTAAATTCACGATGGATGATAACTGGAGTAAAAAATGATGTGTTCATACCTGATTACATGTCAAGGAATATGTTCGAAAATATATACCACAACAAACTCTTGGACACACTGAGGAATAGAAAGAAAGAATTCATTATTTGTAGGGGTAATGGAGACCATAGAAGACATTAACTTCTGTTTCAATTTTGTATAAAATGTGGAAGGAATCCCATATGTGTGTGACTTAGAGGAATAATAAGATGTTTTTATTATGGGGATGAAGGTCAAAAGAAAAGTGACTGCAATTGAATTATAATGAGTTTGGTAAACAAAATGGGTGGAAATATTGTCCTCCCAAAGATATCATATAATGTTTAGTGTTTTAATTGTGGAATAAACCATCATTATGAAATTCAATTTCCTAATATGAAATTACCTAATGAAAATTAGCATGGTGGATCCTGTAATAGTTACATTGTTTATGATGATGAGACTACAAATAAAATGTAGGGAAAAAGTTATTTCATTATATGATGATGTAGCTTTGTTAATGGAAGAACAGAGAAGTTAAATAATAACTATTTTTCTGTATTTGTAATAAAAATTATGTTACATGAATGGTGATATATAGAAGGATATTTATTCTGTTATGGTTATAGATGTTTGTGTTTAATGTTCCTAGTGGAATGTTGAAGCTTTTTAATGATAATGTGATATTTTTACTAAGGATAGGTAACCCTTTCAATTTTCATTATGGTAGGATACAAATTTGGGGATAATTATACGTGATATGGGTAATTAAATTGGATGGTATTTAGTACCTCAGAAATGATAATGGATCTTGTTCACAAAGATCTCTATTTTATCATAAATGGTTTTTTCATCTCCTCAGGTTTAACGAATATTTCGCGAATCATTTGGAATCTGGAATAATTCATGTTTTTAACAAGTATTTATGGTAATTAATGTAGTAATCATGATTCAAAGGAATATATGGCGATGATATTTACTTGTTTATAATTTAGCATTCATGATTTATTTTGTGATATATGGGGGATCTACATTAAAGGGATTTCATGACCTTCTTTATTCTATTTTAGATTTTCATCTTCTATAATGTTTATAAGGAAACCATTCATGAAATGTTTATATTAAACATAATATTTATTATTTATGTTTTAGAGTTGCATTGATAACTGTAGTTAAAAGGAAATTTAGTGATTAAATTTATTTCAAGGTTGTACATCATATTTATTTGGGGAATTATATTATTTTGGTTTTATAAAAGGAAATTTTTTATGATCGGTGTCTTGCCATCATTTTCATAAAGGATATGGGTCTTGGACTCAAGACATATAAACGACAATGGTTTAAGTCATAACATTATCCTATATGTGGTCCTAGTTAATATATGAAAATTTTGATGAATAAATATTAATGATAAATACATAGTTTTACTTTTCATCTTTAAAAAATATCGAATACAAATTGTGAATAGAAAAATAGTTATACATTTCATTATTTTATGGGCCATCAGATCCGTTAAATGTTTATTTTAGAGCCTCATGTTTACCTATTGTTCAGTTTCTAAACTGAGCTCCAGAACATTATTCGGTGTGTAGGAGCACCTAATGGTGTTATTTTTTGGACTTGTGTAATTACCCAATACATATAGCAGGTGTCCTGATGAGTCTCTAGAGCTCCATATCTAGAAAATACAACTACAATCGATCTTCATTGGTAGTGCACGGTTGTAATCCAACACGTGATGTTTACCCTTTTTAATAAATTATTTATTTTAATTCAATAACATTATATGAGAGATTGGGTTTAATTAAAATAATGTTTTAATTATAATAAAAATAAATAATTTATTATTGTTGTTGTTTTTGTATAATTAAATGAATGATAAATAACTAATTAAATAATGGTTGAAGAAATTAAAGAGTGTTTATGTCGTTCACTAGAATCATTTAACTAATTGAAATGCTTCAATGTTAATTATGAAAGATTTTTTCATTTTTTAAATAGATGTTATGGGTTGGAGTTTTTATCATTCATATCATATAAATGATATTGTAATAAATTGGGGTTTTTTGTTTTAAATAAATAAAATAAGAAATAATAATGATGATGGTGTTATTATTATTATTATTGTGTTTATTTAATTAAATAATTATTAAAAAAAATTAATGTGGCTTTTGAGAATTTCAAAGAAACGTTTTCTTTTTTTAGGATTAATTAATGGTCTTAGGTTTAACAATGAAAAGGAATTTTACATGATATTTAATGATAATTTAAATTTTTGTTGTTTTATATTATTATTTTTAGTTTATGAGGAATAAATAAGGGGAGGTGCATCCTCCTTCTTCCCCAAAAAAATGAACACGCACCCCTACCCTCGAACACCCCATGCAGTGCACACGACACATCCACCGTCCATACCTCCTTCATGTGACATAGCTCTACAAGGCTCCCTCCATGGCCTGATCTATCTTTTCAGAGCCTCCTCCACCCATATGGCATGATGCAATCTCCTCCCAGACCCCCTACAGCAACACATAACACCACCCTTGAGAAATCCCGTGTACCACGCGATCGGTCGTGGCACACAAGGGACCTATGCCTTAGGTTTCATCCTTTTTCCTAGCGATGTTGTGTGAGTGGTGACTTGGCCAGACATTTAATGGCTTGAGTCATAAACTTTGTAACTCTACTAGTGTGAATTAATAGAGGTTCATTATTTCATTTAATTAGCATCATTAATTTCTCAAATTGTTACTCGTCGTTCCCCCTCGTATTTAAATGGTACTCAGGGTGGGGTTTTGGCATGAATTGTTTCAAGCGAGGAAACTCTTGAGAAGTCCTACAGAAACATTCAACGATGGGGGATGGAATCTCGGGCGACAACGATCTAGTGTTGACGTATGCCAATGACTCCAACCAACTTGGACGCTCCTCCAACCACAACCATGACACCTCCAACAGATCTTGATGTAGTGGTTATATTTTTATTTAATAATTCCATCAATTCATTTCCTTGATCCTAAATATACGGGTAGATGTTGTGGGGGATTTGAACATGGTTTATCATTATTTTTAATGTGATGAATAAATTACTCCCACTCGTTATAATGCTAATGCGGTGGGCGCATGTCAAACGAACAAGGTTATGAACCTCTGCATCATGTTTTTCATTTCGTTCTTCAGGGACCATTTTCAAAATATGACATCAATTTGATACATTGGGTCATGCTATGTCGGAGGCAGTCTAGGATGCCTGTAGGCATAGACGGGAGTAGAAATGGAGCTCTGGAGCTCACTGGAGCCCCGCAAAAGATCTGCCGGTGCCGAAGAGCAACAACAGAAACTGACATTGATAAGACGTGGTAGTAGTAGGAGAAATTCCATATAGGGGAGTCACGACATCATACTATGACGGCTGAAAAAGGCGGCCGACTATTGGCCGGCAACAAAGGCAGAGGTGGCTCACTATCATGTGCCACGTTGAAGGATGTCTCGATGGATGAAAAGGGGAACCACATCCCCTGATTCCTACGGGCCACATGGTGGCACCATGTGGCAATGATGATTGAAGATTGAAGAACGAAATCTTTGAGTCGTTCGGCAGGCTAACAACGCGCCCCGCGTGGGGTGCGCCAACATGTCGGGACCAGTCGCTCGGAGGGAAAAGCCTGCCACGGCCCCACCGAACCGGGCCAGTTTAGGATGGGATGGGATGAACCGAGCCAGGTGGGGCCATCCCAGACTGGGTCGTGCGGGGTCATACCACCCCCTGACCACTCTCGGGCCCTAAAAATCTTATGTGACTATATCTTGCAAACCAGACATCCATTTGACAATACTGTATTTGACACTAGGATTCTCTGAGCGAGAAGACCCTTTTGAGATACTAGAAATGTGATTTAATGAAATTTAATGTTCAATCTTTTGGGATCGACTCAGAATCTTATTGGGCCCTCAGCACTAAAATGCATATAACATAAACACCGAACATTCAGTTGGCATGCCGTCTTTTGCGTTGTAAATCCTATGACATGATCAATCATTTGGTTACTTCTTAGTGGGACTTCGTGCTAGTTTAAATATGACTAATTTCTTGGGATGATGATCTTCTAGAATCAACAATACTATGTGTGGGAATATTGTGGCCGGTAGTGAGGTGGAGGTTAGAGATAGATCATAAAAAGTTTTGTATCGAGTGATCATGTCTGGTTTAGCACCTATCAATCCTATGTGGTTCAGTGCTCAATGATCCTGTGTGTTCTGCACGTATTGATAATGTGTGAGTCAGTGCTCATCGATATATTGTGGGTCAGTGCATACCGAGAATTAGTGAGTTAGATAATTTGTGGGTCAGTAGGGGTATGGACCTATCAACATTGGGAAATTCAGATATTATGTAGGACTTGTAGGGATTAGTACCTATCGATCATGTTTGGGTGAAAATTTTTATGGTCAGAATCGGTTATTCTCCATAGAATAAGATTATCAAGCTTCTCCAATAATCATCAGTACTTATTTGATTTAATTATACATATTTTGAGTAGTGTATAATGCTTTGTGCTTTATAATTGATATCATGTTTTTTTTTGTTTTTTTTTTGAGAAATTCTGTGAGACCTTCATGGGTCTTGAGGACACTAGATGGTATTGTTATACTCACCCTAGTACAGGATTCTCCCACTCTTTATTTTGTCTTGTGCAGACGACGGGTAGCATGGATGAGAATTTAGAGAGCCCAGACCAAATTTTTATAGGAAGACATTGACTGATGTGGAGGGTTGCGGATACGACTAGTGCCTATCCATTAGATTGGATACTCAATGGACTATTATTAGAGTTTTTTTTTATTTTTTTCATTTGGAGTTGTACCGTTCAGTTAGACTTGAATTCCTACCCCTTTACATTTAGTACACTCCAATACAAAATTAGTTTTAATTTGTGGTCACATCTTGTTGTGTTCCAAAATTTTGTGTTTTTACAGGATTAATGGAAATTACTTCCTGTTTTAGGGATACACCTTTCTGGTGCTAGTTTCCAACCCATGGCCATGGAAGGAAGGCTTAGGGTAGTCACGGCATGAGCCCTAGGGGGACGAGTGGTGATAAAGTGGAATCAAAGGTGTCAGTTATATCCAAGAACTATGACTCTTATCTTATTAATAGAGTAGTAGTGTAAACTATTTTGAGTATAGTTTTTAGTTCGGGGAGTCAAGTGTTGGTATGATAGCCGATGTATCCATACACCTAGACCCCAAATTCTAACTTCTGACATGGTGCATGAAAACACTAATTGCGTTTGGTTTGGAAATGTTTTTACATTGATCACTTTTGAGTTCGCTCACCAAGAATAACTTATTGAATGTGGCACACCAGTTTCGTTTGAGAATGTTGCCACATATACAACCTATCCAGATTCCAGAGAGAGTTCGTGATGATGGCCCACTGAGTGATGATCCTTAGGAGAGGGGCCCTCGAACTATAGTAGCACCTTTGAGTGGTGCACCAGAATCACCACCACTTATTGGGAAGAAGATGCCACCATCCCCACCAATAGACCATGCATTCTTACTAAGATCATTTCACAAGTTCCCATGATAGAGGCCTCAGTGTTTTCGAGGTGATATAGATCCCCAGTAAGACAAGTACTGGCTGGTGGTTGTGGATAGAGTTTTTCTCTTAGTTGAAACCCCAACACAGTAGATGCTTATCCTATAATTTTTCCATTTCTAGGACACAATAGGGAGTTGATAGAGTCTGACGATCTAGTCACATGACAAGGTGATCCTCACCTTGATGGACATTCAGAGCCTCTTAAGGGTGGATTTTGTTCTAGTGAAACTATGCTCGGTGCCTATCTAGGAGCTAGTGCACTAACATTAGGGCATCTTATCAGTGGCCCAATACACTACGAGATTCAATGGCCTCTCATGCGAGTCCACCAACATGGTCCAATCAAATTCATCAACTCTCGAATCACTGACCAGGCTCTCCAGTGAGAGATCTTAGAGTTAGTGATATCGTTGAATATCCTAATGCAATATAGAGTTCTTGAGCAAGAATTATTGGTGAAGATCTTCATAGATGAGCAGGAATTGACGATGAGAGCCACCAATAAATGATAGGTAGCTGAGTCATTTGCATGATGTAGTAGACATATGACACAGAGGACCAACTAGAAAAGAACCACCATTGGATGACATTGGGATGCAGGTCAGAGGTATAGAGCTCATGAGGAAAAGAATGTCAGATGGGAGGAAGACTGTGTTCACAAACAGCTGGTTGGGCCACATGGATCACAACTAGTCGACCTGTTGTACCGATGATTAGTAGATAGTCGAGGGACCACCGAGGTAGAGGTAGATATTTGAGCGAGGAGGTCTATAGTGCAGTGGCCAAGACGATGGAGAATGTTGTGCAACAAGCGGTGGGTGACAATTTGAGGTTCTACTACCACCACCACAATAAGGTCCACCCTAACCACAGGGAGAATGTTGATGGATGTGAGTACAACCACAGGGAGAATATTCCTATGACCACGTCACTCCATAGATCATTAAGGGTATGATCTGTATCTATTCCACCCTTGATGGAGTGCTTATAGACACAGGTTCCAGTCACTCATTCATTGTAATGACACTCGTTCGGAGCTAGTTGATTTTGATGGATATATCTACTCAATCCATGTGATTAGAGACTCTAACAATAGAATATTTGATGACTGCACATTGGTGAAGAAAATGTGAGATCACTCTTGGAGGTGAGAGCTTCGACTGGGATCTCTTAGTACCATCGTCGATGCCTTACAACATCATCATGGGTATGGATGGGTTGTCCACATTCTACGCTCAAATCCAATGTTTTTTGCACAATGTGTGGTGTGTCCACAAGGAATGGGTCAGGTTTACCTTTATTGTTGAGAAGGAATTATTTTTAGCATAGTGTGGACTATCTTGGTGAAGGTTGTGGATGATAACCCATTAGTTGGCTAGCCTCACCCTCAGAGTTGTTGATGTGAGGAGTCTGATTTATCTTGTACTTGTGGACCAATATTCTGATTTCTATCCCAATGATGTTCCATGAATACCTCCACATAGAGAGGTAGACATTTACATCGACCAGTATCCCAGGACTACACTGATATATACACCAGCATATCGGATGGATCCTATGGGGTTTCAGGGGTTTTGTGCAAAGATGGAGGAATTATAGAGAAATTGGTTCATATGGCCTAGGTTTTCCCTATGAGAATCCACGATTTTGTTCACCCAGAAGGGGGATATGGGATTGAGGCTCTGTTTGGACTACCGATGCCTGATCTAGGTGATCGTGAAGAACAAGTATCTACTCTCGAGGATTGATGATCTCTTCGACCAGTTGAAGAGAGCTATTTTGTTTTCGAAGATAGAAGTTAGATTAAGATGTCATTAGCTCATAGTATGAGATGAGGATATACCAAAGATAGCTTTCAGATTTTATTATGGCCATTACATGTTCTTGGGGATTCCTTTCTATATGACCAATGTTCTGACTGTGTCCATCGGGCTCATCAACAGGATCATTCAACCATACCAATATCTCCATATGGTGGACTTAATCGATGAAATCTTCTTATACTCAGTGCTAGAATAGGATCATGCTACGCAACTGAAGATAGTAATGATTACACTCTAATAGCCCCATCTTTATAACTAGATCTATAAGTGACAGTTCTGAATACGGGAGGTCTACAGATTGGGGAATGTTATCTCGAAGGCTAGAGTTGTTGTAGATCCTATGAAGATAGAGGCAGTTCTTTCATGGGTGCTATCCAGGAGTGTGAATGAGGTGCTGAGTTTTCAAAGATTGGCTTGGTACTACTAGAGATTTGTTCTAGACTTGTCCATCGTAGAAACACCCTTGTCATCTTTGAAGAAGAAAGGGAACCATTTCTTATAGATAGAGATGATCCATCAGTGGTTTTAGGAGCTGAGGTAGAGACTGACGAGTGCCCCCATGTTGAGGATACTAGAATTAGAAACTAAGTGTGTTGTCTCATGTGACACATCAGGGACCGGACTAGGTTTTGTCCTGATGCATGAGCGAGTAGTGATTTCCTATGGCTCATGGTAGTTGAGACAACACGAGTAGAACTACGGTACCCATGACCAGAAGTTATAAGTAGTGAACTTTGCGCTGATGATGTGGGGGAACTACTAGATAGGTGAACAATTTATTATTTACTTTGATCAGAAGAGTCTCAGGTGTAAATTTTAACTAAATGACATGAACCTGAGACAAAAAATATGGCAAGATTTCATCCCTAACATGACTTTGTGATAATATATACTCATGGGAAGGAGAACATAATAGCAGATGCACTCAACAAGAGGTTTGGCCTGTAGTTGCTGAGTGAGGAGACATAGAAGCTATCAGTGTTACAGATATCCTTTTTGGACAGATATGGGGAAGCTTACCTCCATTATATGACTGTCACTCACCCACTTCATAAGAGAGCTAATGAGACACAGCTTGGGGACGTAGATTTTGCGGTCCGACGTTCTATGATATCCTCAGGACATGCTTCTGATGGATTTTCTAAAGATGGAGATCATGTAATCCTCTTAAAAATTACACAATATGCTTCTATTGATGCTTCAAGATGAGGTGTGGAGGGAGTTCCACACATACCCATTGACAATAAATCCTGGAGTGTCAAAGTTGTAGTGGGACCTCTAGTGTCAGTACTGATAGCTAGGGATGAAGAATGTAAAGGTCGATTTTTTATTGCAATGCCTCATTTTTCAGCCAGTGAATGTTGAGAATCAGGTACCATTGGGCTTAGCTCATCCACATGAGGAACCAGAGTGTAAGTGTGATGGTATATCGATGGAATTCATGACAAGGCTACTTCATATATCTATGGGCCATGATTCTATCTTGGTGATCATTGATGATGTCAACAAATTTGCCAACATCCTACCAATCCATGAGTTGGTATCAATAGAGACCTTGGGACACCTATACAAGCAGAAGATTGTTTGAATTCACGGAGTGACATCGACGATCATCTCAGATCCCGATGAACATTTTCAATCCCCATTGTGGAAGGAATTGCAGGTGGTTTTCAGTACTCAGCTATGCTTGGGCATTGTTTTCAACCTCTTACATATGTTCAGATGCAGTAGACCATACATACACTCAAGGACATGCATCATGCTTGTGTCCTTGTTTTTGGTAGTTATTGGGAGGACCACCTACCAACGGTGGATTTTTCATATAAAAATATTTATCACTCCACCATTGACATGGTACTATATGACGCCTTGTATGAGGGACTAGGAATATCACCTATTTGCTGGACAGACATAGGGGAGTCAGCACTTATGAGTCTCAAGTTACTATAGGATACCATCTAAAAGGTGCATGTCATCAGAGAGATGATGATGAGGAGCCGACATAAGTCTCATGCCAACGTATGATGTAGAATCATGGAGATTAAGAAGGGATACTATGTCTTTCTACTAGTCTCACACCGACGAGGATTACAGATTTTTGGTTGGCCCAAAAAACATTCTAAGAGGTTTATCAGAGCCATCCATATCCTCAACAGAGTAGGGGTGGTGGTGTACTATATAGATATTACCCCACTGATGCACCAACTTCAAAATGTTTTTCCACGTGTCGCTACTGAGAAGATACACCCATGATCCACCACACGTTATCAACTGGGGAGAGCTGGACAACGATGATGGGGAGACGTTTTTGGAGTTGTCGGTGGAGATATAAGATCTATTGGATCAGGTCCTTTATGAATGGTGGATACCTCTGGTGGGTGGTTTTTCCTACTATGAGAACCTCTAGGATTGCACATGGGAGTGGGAGGCTAAGATGCTTTCCCAGTACCCCCATTTTTCCAACAGTTTTTTTTGTATATTTCAGGGATGAAAATAACTAAGGTGGGGACAATGTACAGGACAAAAAATTCCATGTAAATTTTTTGGAAAAAATTGTGATTATTTCATGTCTGCAAAAATTGAAGACACGTGATTTAAAGTACTACTGTTCCTGAAATAAATTTATGACATTTTTTATTCTATGTTCAGTAAATGCATTGACATGATTTTCAATGTTTTGAACATGTTCTCATAGTAAAAATCTTAGTGCGACATTGAGTCTGCGGTACCAGGATTCCCTTTAAGGGAAGCAACAGTTCGACCACTGTAGGATGGGAGAAATAATTATTTTTTGGACTTTATAAAGAAAAGTAAAATAAAATAAAAATGTTATTTTCTTTTATTTTTCTCAAATGTTTGAGTGGTGGTTTTGGGAATGGGGACTTGTCAAGAATTTTTATGTCTTGACTAATCAACAATGTAACTCCACCATTGTAAATTAAAATAAGTTTATTAATTCATTTAATGATACTCATTATTTTTTCAATACATTACTCACCATCCAAATCGTATTTAAACAGATCTCAGGTTGGGGTTTTGGCATGGATTCATAAAGTGAGGAAACTCTAGCAAAGTCTTGCGGCAACATCCACTGATGTGGGACAAAAGATTGAGTAGCAATGATTCTGTATCGACCAACGCCAACGACTCGAAGCAATGTGGATGCTCATCCCACCACAATGGCGACACCTCCAACAGATCTATAGGTAGGGTTTGTCTTTTAATTCAAGAAGTCCATTAATACTTTTCATCATTCTTGAATTTGAAGGTGGTAGTTTCCGGAGATTTCAATGGGGTCTATCATTATTTTTATAGTGACAATTAAATTACACTCACTCATTATAATGCTAACGTGGAGGGTGTCTGACAAAAAAACATGCCCCAGACCCTCCGCTTTATGTTTTTTATTGTGTTCTTTGGGAACGATTTTACCAATTTGATGGCGATGTGAGACAGTGTGTCACATTGTGACAGTGGAAGTTTGATAGGCCTGTAGGCGCATACGGGAGTGCAAACAGAGATATAGAGCATCGCCAAAGCCAGAAGAAAATTCCATAGGTGGCCGGAAAGGGCTGGTCATGGCAGCAGCTTCTAGCCCGCCATCGTGCACCCTGGAGGGGAGTCGCGATATCATTTTACAACAGATGTAGAAAGTGGCTAGATCTTGGCTAGCCGTAGAGGTATAGGCGGCACGCCGTCGCGCGCCGCATTGAAGGAAGTCACATCTTGAAGCCTTGACTTCGGCAAGGGGGACCCACATCCCATGCACGATGTGGTGGCTCTACATGTCGCCACTGATTGAAGGGGGACGAAAGTCTCCATTGATCAATTTTGTAGGACAACCACGCACCTCGCGTGTGTCGCGCCTGTAACGTCCATGTTCCAGACACCACCTAGATGCGCCCCGTAACCGATTGATCACATAGCCTCTAGAACATTTCCCCAAATTCCAGAGGCTGCCGACTACCAGCGAGGGTCATGGGTGTGATAGTGGGCAAACTATGCCCTCCATTGAAAAGTACATAGCTGAAGAGAAAATAAATAACAGCAATAACAGAAGTAGAAGACATGCATACCAGAGTAAATGGTAAACGGCAGAAGGGTAACATATAAACAAATCGAGCAGAAATATATGAAATGATGCATGATACATATTTTTCTAGGAAAACAGCCAATCAAGTCACAAATATGAAATACAGTACGAAACCAAAGTACAAAAGAAAAACAGATGAGCAACTCCTCAGCATCGCAAGCCTCAGCTCGGTCCCATGCTCTCTAGATCCAGTGAAATCTAGAACCATAAGTATATGGGGGCTTAACCTTATCTATACCTGTAACAACAAAATCTATTTGGGCCCAAAAGCATGACCAAAACAGGGTGTTAGACAAAGTCCCAATAGGAAACCACCCAAAGATCGGTTCCTAATAGTCAGTGAATATATGGCAGGTAAAGTACGGTAAGCAGTAAACACCAAGCAGTAACAAGGATAATACACAGCAGTAACAATCCCCAGATTCCAGTATATAATCTACAACAAGAAAAAAAAACTCAAGAAATAAAAAAAAGGTAACCACTGGGTAGTTCTCACATCCAAACCCCTAATGTTCAACCTACAAGTAATAGAAACCCTATGGGAATCACACATAGTCTCACCCCTCTGGTTCAGCTAATGAATTAATAGACTCTCAGGGGATGCACTCACCGTAAATTCCCCATATAGTCTAGTATCCTACTAAAGGCTCTCTAGGGAAGCACTCAATGTCAATTACCCATATGGCCCACGTCGAGGAACTATAGACTCTTTGTGGAAGTAGTCAGAGTCAATTCTCCCTGGGGTCTCACTTAGTAAATTAAGGACACTTTGGAGAAGCCCTTCCCTCCATTATCCCTATGGTCCACTATACTAGGTTCTCACTGCCATGTGTATAAAAAACAAGCATAGCATGCGTATCGGCCCAAGTAAACCTCAAGAATTACTTGGCTATCATTCTAAGGCACAACAACATAACAGTACAACAGTTCTACTACCCTATAACTAGGCATGGAAACTGGAAAAAATCCTAATAATAAAAAAATTCATGGAAAATCAAAAGAACACAATATAAATTATCCAAATTTAAAAGCAATGATCTATACTCAATCAATCAAGCAAGGAAGACAAACAACAAGGGAAAAACAGGAAACCCATAATTCCCCATTCAAGGGAATTGGTGGAATTTGCACGAAATATTCACATACTTCCAAAGAAAAGTCACAAACCACCTACATTGGTGCTGTGAGATTGATATACTTGAACCATGATGTTTGATTCCCCTTATAATGTCAAAGATCTCAGAAAATGCCAAAAATGATCAACCCACGATAACATGGAAATAAGGAGGAAACATGGAACAAGGCTAAAGTAGATGAGGGAACTCACCGCTAAAATTCCAACCCAATCAACAATGATCGATTTGGATAATGGACAAAGGAATGTAAGCTCGTCAAAGATCCACTGATTCTTGGCACTCTCGGACAATGAAGCTGTAGAAGAAGAGCTTTTCATCGATTAGGCGAGAACCTAGTCCGTATAATGGAAAAAAAGTACATGGCGTGTGATTTTAGAGTACATGAAGTGTACTAGGATTTTCCATACTCTGACATAAGTGTCCTCCATGTCACCCCTACAAACTGTGTGTGTGGCCCGGGCACGACAAACAAATGGCTTTTATCCGAAAAAGAGTACACGTCGTGTACTATGAATGTACATGGCGTGTACTTCAAAAATTTCATGAAGCTCCATTTTTCTCAAAAACATTTGAAAAAGGAAATACATACCTGAAACGAAGATCCATGTTCTTAAAAACATCCCCCTTTTATGAAATTTTTCCCCAAATTACCCTAGCGAGGCGTGGAAGAAGAAATCTCGAACAGCTCCAGCCACTGTGATAAGACATCAGCCTCCCTTTCCTAAGTCTTGTCCTGTACTCACCCATGCTGCAATAGCACCCATACTAGAGGAACAGACTGCCCATAGAGAACCTTTGTAATGCAATCGACAATCCGGATAGGGTGCTCCTCAAACGATGCATCCGTTTCGAGCACAACTTCCTCTGGCTGAAAGATATGAGATGGGTCTGAAATGTAACGTCGGAGTTGAGAGACGTGGAAGACGTCGTGCATATCCCGGTACCTCAGAGGTAGATGAAACCGATAGGCAAATTCCCCAACTCTCTCCAATACCTCAAACGGCCCGACGTACCGTGGTGAAAGCATACCCTGTATCTAAATCCTCTTGTGTCCCAACCTCGGTGCGACACGTAGGAAAACATGATCCCCGACCTCGAACTCCAGAGGTCGTCTCCTTTGATCAGCATAAGACTTCTGTCGAGACTGTGCTGTAGTAATCCTCTTCTGAATCAACTCTATTTGCTTTGTGGTCTCCTGAACAAAACAAGGTCTTGACAAAGCAGCCTCTTCTGCTGCCAGCCAGCATAAGGGTGATCGGCATGGCCTTCCGTACAGAGCCTCGTAATGTGCCATCTAAATGGTTTCTTGAAAAATGTTGTTGTAGGCAAACTCCACAATAGTAATATGCTTCTCCCAAGAACCTCCAAAGTCTAGAATGAAAGATCATAGAATATCCTCAAGCACTGCGATCGTACGCTCGGACTGGCCATCAGTCTGGGGATGGTATGTTGTACTCAAGAGTACCTGCATAACCATAGAATTCTGAAGCCCCTGCCAGAACCGAGAATTAAAGCATGCATCTCTGTCTGAAACAATGGAGTTTGGAACTCCATGCAGACTTACAATCTCTTGGATGTACAGTTGTCCCAGATCATCAACACCGAAGGTATCCTTGATCAGTAAGAAATGAGAAACCTTCGTGTGCCTATCAACAACAACCGAAACAACGTCGTTCCCTTGAGGTGACCTCATCAATCCACTCCCGACGTCCATCGCGACATCATTCCACTTCCACTCCGGAATGGGTAATTGTTGTAAAAGTCCTATTGTTCTCTGATGCTCCGCCTTCACCAGATGACAAGTAGAACACCTCAAGACAAAACCGGAAACATCCCTCTTCATACCTGGCCACCAGTACTGGCGATGAAGATCCTGATGCATCTTGGTGACTCCAGGAAGAACTACCCAAACTAAGGAATGAAAATCTATCATCATCTCCTCGCATATGTCTTCTTGAACCAATATGCATCCCTGGAAACACAAGATCTCATCCTCACCCACTGTCCATCTAGGAAGAGGGTCCTATCCCGACACACTCTCCCGCAGGACTAAGCCTTCTGAGTTTGATAGTTTCCTCATCTGTACCCGATCGAGTAGTGTAGAGGTAACAGCTACAGAAGATAGAAAAGTATGTCCCTGTCTGTCATGCACCTCCAGATACATCTCAGAGAACAGACCCATAAGCTGCCACTCACTGCAGACCTCCTGAACTCCCTGAATCTGAGTTCTCCTGCTCAACGCATCTTCTACTGCATTTCCTTTTTCCTAGCGTATAGGAAAGCTCAAAATCAAAATACTTAAGATACATGACCCCCTTGTGTTGTCTCAAATTCAAATCAAGATGAGTGAAGATGTACTTGAGACTCTTGTGGTCGTTGAAAACTACAAAGTTCTCTCCCCTAAGGTAGTGTCTCTAACAACGTAGTGCATGAACAACAGCTTCCAACTCTAGATCATGTGTCGGGTAGTTCCTCTCATGTGGCTCTCACTGCCGAGACCCGTACGCAACGACTCCATCTCTTTGCATAATCACAACGCCCAGTCCGAAACCAAAAGCATCATAATAAACATTTTATCTCTTTCCTGGATCTGGAAAGAGTAGTATTGGTGCTGATTTCATCCTTCCCTTCAGCTCCTGAAAGGAAGTCTCGCAAGAATCTGACCATAAGAACATCACCCCTTCTTGGTCATACCTGTCAAAGGTGCTTCTAGGCATGAAAAGTCCTGAATGAAGCATTTGTAGTATCCATACAGCCGTAGGAAACTCTGTATCTCAAAAAAAAATTCAACTGCTCCCAGGAAACTACATATCTCACTTTCTCTGGGTCCACAGATACTCCATCCTCTGAGATGATGGGACCCTTGAAGTGAATCTAATCCATCCAAAAGTGGCACTTTGAGAGTTTAGCAAAAATATGATAATCTCTTAGTGTAATAAAAAAGATCTCAAGATGGGTATCATGGTCGTGTCGAGTGTGAGAGTAAACCAAGATATCATCTATAAAGGACATGAAAAAAGAGTCTATGTAAGGATGGAACACTCGGTTCATCAGTGCCATGATAACTGCTGGTGCATTCGTGAGACTGAATGGCATAACTATATACTCGTAGACACCATACCTACTCTTGAAGGCTGCCATAGGTATATCTGATGGTATAACATGTAACTGATGATAAATAGACCTCAAATCGATATTCGATATCACCCAGGCTCCTCGAAGATGATCGAAAAGGTCATCAATCCTAGGCAAGGGATACTGGTTCTTGGCCGTCAACTGGTTCAGCTTCCAATAATCCAAACAGAGCCTAAGGGTACTATCTACCTTCATCGCAAATTGGATAGGAGAACCCCAAGGATATGCACTGGGTCAGATGAAACCCTTTTCCTGCAACTCCTCCAACCGCTTCTTGAGCTCCTACAACACAGGTCTAGCCATCCTATAGGGAGGAATTGACACTGGTGCCGCTCCTTGCACAAGATCAATATAGAAGTCCAGCTCATGATCCGGAGGCAAATATGAAAAGTCCTCTAAAAAGATATCCCTGAAACGATCCACCACTGGATGAAAATCCAACTGTGAAGTCCCCTTGTCATCCAGATATAGACTAGAAATCTGGTTCGTCACCCTTCCTAGCCCATGATGCTCAAGTCCAGCTCGACTCGGCTGAACATCCCATTCACCTATATGAAACAAATATTCACCCACTGGTGAGATGAAACTCACCCTACAACGATAATTGTTGATGACTGTCTGGAAGGGAACCAACCAGTCCATCCTGAGAATGACATCATAGCCTGTCATCTCTATGACATAGAGATCCCATAAGAAATGATACCCTGTAACCTCGAGAGGGCACTCTCTGCACTGACGTACACTAGATGTTCTCTTCCCCAATGGCATGCCTAGTGTCAACGAGTTGGAAGAATAAAAGATACAGAGCCCAAGGATCTCCATGAAATAAATATAGATAAAGATATGAGTAGCACTAGTATAAAAAAGAACTGAAGATAATACTGAGGCTACTAAAATCGTACCACGAACGGTAGATGGTCTGGGATCCTACTCTTGATAGGTCTGCTCCACCGAAAAGTTTGGCCTGTCCCGCGGCCCTGTGACCCTACTTGACCACTTTGAGCTGATCCTCCCTGTTGGCGATGAGGGACTGGTGACTGGATGCCATGACCTCGACCACCACCTCGGCCCGAATGGCCGGAAGAACTCTTGTTCCCTGACTGGTGAGAAACTGGTGGTGCTTTTCTTGAATAAGGAGTCATGGAAGAAACCTCGTCACCATCTACGGCTGAGAAATCCTAGAAGAAACGCTGAAGGTGACCCATCATGCTGAAAGATTAGCACTCCACTAGATCTCTCTGGAACTTCGGTCTCCTATTCCCTGCCCTTCCACACTGGTAGCATACAACCAGGATACCTGAAGCTCTATCTCGCCTTCTAGGATCACCGCACATAGGCTCCCTACAACACTTCATGCTATCAACTGGTGGAACACTAGCTCTGGAAGCAGAACCACCCTGGCTCATAGCTCCGGAGTCTCATAGATTGCACTCCGCAATCAGTGCCTGGTTGAAGATGGAAGTGATAGATGTCATGTGGAATATATTCACCTGCGAGCAGATCTCCCGCCTGAGTCCATCCTCAAACTTCCTTGCTAAGAACACCCCACTTCCATCCTAGAGGGGTGTTAAATGCTACAGCTTGGTGAAACAAGAGGAAGAATCCATGATGGAATGAGTACCCTGATCTAGACTCATGAATTCCTGGGCTCGATCGGCCCTAGGGTATTCGAGTAGAAGTAGTCATAGAACACGCACTGGAACCCCTCCCAAGCCATAACCTACTGATGACCTGCTCGTGATATCATGTACCACCACCTCTTGGTGGAGTCATTGAGCATGTTGGTAGAAAGCTTCATTCGCCTCTCTGGAGGTGTCTACAGATGCTCAATGATAGTAAGTATGGCTTCCATCCCTGACTCTGTAGCATGTGGTCCTCCTTCCCTCGAGAATGTAGGATATTGCTGCTACTAGAAAACCCATGTCAAGTCTGCCATAGTCGTGGCAGGAGGCGGTGCTCCCTGAAATTTCTGAATCATTATTATAAAGTCTTCCTGGAACTGTGCATTTGTGCCTGCAACTGGTATGACAGCCGGTGCCAAGCCTGGACTGACCGGATGATCGAAAGGAAGTGCCTAATTAGCCCTTTCTGGTGTCTGATCACTGCCCGACAATTGACGTACAACCGGAGGACGTTGAAGAAGCGTATCTCTGAATGATCGAAAGAATACCTTATATTATAAAAACAAGGATAGAGAAAAATGGAGTAAAAAACAAAATAGGAGAAGGAAACACTCAATATTACACAAAAAGACTTCATGACGTGAATAAACGCTACATCGCATGTACTTATCAACACTCTGTTGCTCGTGTCTCCTTGCATGGAAAACCCACATAGTCTTCTTAAACTGAGATTACATGGCTTGTTCTATGTGGAAACGACGTTTAGTAGGCAAGGTTTCAATGACCCGTGTTGTTAGTTACACGGCTGGAAACACGGCTGAGACTACACGGTGTGTTACGAACATACACGACATGTAATTGATGATATTCCCAACTAGAGTTCTTGGCGACACAGCCATGTACTGAGAACACTGATACATGATGTGTTCATACAAAACACAATTTGTATAACATGATCTTCCCAGACATGTGTTCTTAGTTACATGACTTGGTACACGCTCACTACTAGACGGCGTGTACCTACTGTACATGGCGTGTTTCTGGAGGTTTTTCACAACCCGTGTTTTTTCTCACATGGTCACTGACATGGTTTAAAACTACATGGCATGTATATATAAATTAAACACTGTGTATTCTATTTTTTTCCGGGTAGTAGCTCTGAAACTGTCCTGATGCCCAGAAAAGCACTGAAAAACAAGAAAGAAGGTGCCAAATTCTGATCCGTGAGGGCCCATACTCCCCATGAATCAATGAATGGAATCCAATTAAGAAAAGTATGATACAAAAAATCCTCTAAAAAACAGGAGATATTCTATCAAATCATATATCACAACAGCATGCATAATCTACACAAAATCTATCACAACAACATACAAATTCTAATGCACCCTAGGTGGCATGGAAAGAATACATGGCATGTGATTTCTAACGAGTGCCTTTATGATGAATGAGATGGAATTCCCTCATCTCATCTGGTTGTGACAGAAATAGAACCAGAATATCAACAACAATAACAACACAAGGCTTGGGGATCACTCTAGGTGAAATCATATCAACTGTAAAATCTCAAAACCAGTTAACTACAATAACGAGGTAGTATGGCTTTTCCCTGTACAAAGGATAGCTAATCCCGATCGAAGCTTAATACCAAGTATTGAATCCATCTTATCACAAGCTATGGCTCCAAACAGTAAAACAATATAAAAGTAACCCTCTGATACCACTTTGTAATGTACCGGTTCTGGAAGCCACCCAGAGGCGCCCCGTACCTTTTTGGTTACATGGCCTCAAGTGCATTTCACCAAATGACAGAGGATGCCGACTAGCAGCGATGGTCATTTTTGCGATAGTGGGGAAACTATGCCTTCCTTGGAAGAGTACACAGTAGATGAGAAAATAAATAACAACAATAGTAGACGTAGAAGACATTCATACAAGAGTAAACGTTAAACCGCGGAAGACTAACAAATAAACAACTGAAGAATAAATATATGAAATGATGCATGATACATATATATATAGGAAAACAGCCAAACATGTCACAATGCTGAAATACAGTACAAAGCCAAAGTAAAAAAACAAAAACAGATGAGCAACTCCTTAGCATCACAAGCCTTGGCTCGGTCCCATGCTCTCCTGCTCCGGTGCAGTTAAAAACCAGAAGTATAAGGGTGCTTGCCCTTATCTATACCTGTAACAACATAATCTGTTTGGGCCCAAAAGCATGGCCCAAATAGGGTGTGAGACTAAGTCCTAATAAGAAACCACTCAATGATTTGTGCCTAATAGTTAGTGAATATATGGCAGGTAAAGTACAGTAAGTAGTAAACAGCAAGCAGTAATTGGGATAATACACAGCAGTAACAATCCACAGTTTCCAGTATATAATCTACAACAAGAAACAACCACTCAAGATAGAAAAACAAAAAGGTTACCACATGGTAGTTCTCATAGCCTAACCACTATGGTTTAACCTAAAAGTACTAGAAACCCTCTGGGAAGCACACATAGTCTCTCCCCACTGGTTCAGCTAATGAATTAATAGACTCTCTCGAGATGCAGTCACTGCCAATTCCCCCTATAGTATGGTATCTTACTAAAGGCTCTCTAGGGAAGCACTCAACGTCAATTACTTGTGTGGCCCGCATCAAGGAACTAAAGACTCTCTAAGGAAGAACTCAATGTCCATTCCCCCTATGGTCTCGCTTTGTAAATTAAGGACACTCTGGAGAATCCCTTCCTTCCATTCTCCCTATGGTCCACTACACTAGGTTCTCTCAGTCCTGTGTATAAAAAACATGAGTACCATGCGTATCAACCCAAGTAAACCTCAAGAACTAATTGGCTATCAATATAAGGAACAATAGCATAACAGTACGACAGTTCCACTACCCTGCAACTAGGCATGGCACCTGGAAAAAAGCAAAATAAGAAAAACATTCAAGGAAATGCACATAGACATAGTATAAATTATCCAAATTTATAAGCAATGATCTCTTCTCAATCAATCAAGCAAACCAGACAATCAACAGGGGAAAAACAGGAAACCCACATTTCCCCATTCAAGGATATTGCTGGATTTTGCATGAAATATTCACTGACATCATACAAAAAGGCACAAAAAACCTACCTTGGTGCAAAGAGATTTATATACGGAACCACGATGATTGATTCCTCTTAGAATGTCGAATAACTGAGAAAATGACAAAAACACGAAACCCATGATAACATGGAAACGAGGAGGAAATGTAGGACAAGGCTAAAACAGAAGTAGGAACTCACTGTTGTGATTCCAACCCAATCAACGATGATCGATTCAGAGAACGGACGAAGGAATGTAAGATCATCGAAGATCCGCGGATTCCTAACACTCTCAGAAGAATAAGCTGGAGAATAAGATGTTTTATTCGATTAGGCACGAACCACATCTATTTAATGAAAAAAGTACACTACGTGTACTTTTAATGTACAGGGTGTGTACTAGGTTTTTTCGTACTCTTCTATAAGTGACATCTACGTCACCCCTACACCACGTGTGTGTAGCCCAGGCACGGCTAGCATATGACATTTAGATGGAAAAGAGTACACAACGTGTACTAATAAAGTACATGGTGTGTACTTCAAAAATTTATAGAAGCTCCATTTTTCTCAAAAACTCCTGAAATAGGAAAGACATAACTGAAACAAAGATCTAGGTTCTTACAGCGCCAGCAGGCTCGGTCGCATTGTTCACTAGGTCAGGCCAGTGTGCAGCCCAAAGGGCCACGCCCGCCATGGCCCAGCCTAACCGGGATGACCCCATATGCTTTGGGATAGGCCGAGTCACACCCATATTAGGTCAGGTCAGGTCTCCCTGGCCGGGTCAGACTAGACCCAAACCCCTCTTGGGCCCTGAAATGCTTAAGTTACCATATCTTGCAAACCATAATTCAATTTGATGAAGCGTCTAAATCATTGGGATCCTTGGAGAGGGAATATCTTACTGAGATACTTCACGATTGATTTGAATAAATTTGGATTATTTTCTATTTTGAACAACTCTGAATCCAACCGGGCCCTCGACACTAAAATGTCTATAACCAACAGATCGGATGTTCAATTGAAAAAGCTAACTATTGCGTTGGAACTCCTATTGCATGATGGATCACTAGGATACATCGTACCATTTGAAATATCACTAAGGGCCTGGGGAATTGTTCACCCAAAATCTAGTGTATTAAGAGGAGGAATCCAGTGGCAGGCAGTGAGGTAGAGTTTGGAGATAGATCAGACAGAGGTTAGTATTGAACGATCTTGTGTGGGTTAACACTAATCGATTATGTGTTGTTCAGATCCTTTATGGTTGAGCACTTAATAATCCTATGTGGCTCAGTACATGCTGATCATGTATGATTCAGATTATCTTTGGGTCAGTGCTTAGCATCCCTATGTGGATCATTGCATACCATTATTGTGTGTGTCAGATCCTTTGTGGGTCGGTAGGGGTTAGTATATATCGACTGCAGGAGGGTCAGATCCTATGTGTGTCTTTCAGGGGTTAGTAAATATTGATCTTGTGTGTGTCAGAATCTGTATGGTAAACAAAACTGCCTCTCGGCAGAATAAGATGATCTATATTCTCAACTAATCATTATTACACTTGTGCTTTACTTTTAACTGGTTGGAGCTATGTCTATTACTTTCTTCTTGGTGATTGAGATCATGTTTTGTGGTATTTACTTTATAGAATTCTGTGAGATCTTCAAGGGTCTTTAGGTCCCTACTTTGTATTGTTATACTCACCCCTACACGGGCATTGCCAAAACCTTGTTGTGTCTTGTGCAGATAAAGACATTCTTGGCTGAGACTTAAGGGAGAATGGACCAGGCAATATACCTAGGATATTGGCTAACGTAGAGAGCAGTGGATACGAGTTGTGCCTACCATTCAGGTAAGATCCTCGGTGGATGATTCTAGGTGTTTTATTATTTTCATTTATATTTATACCTTTTTATTGGGCTTGTATTCCGGCCCATTACATTATGTACACACCGTTACTACTTTAGTTTTACTTCATGGTTGCAACTTTTTTTTGTTCATGGATTGTGTGTTTGTACAGGAATAAGGAAATGCCTTCCTTTTTAGGGATTTTCCATTCCGATACTAGTCACCAACCTCTGGCCTATGGAATGCGGTCTTGGGGTAGTCATGCCATAGTCCCCGGTAGGATAGGTCGTGACATCGAAACATCACAATTTTACCTGATAAGAACCTCTATAGTGCATGACACACCCCATTTCATGTTTAATGCCCACATCTTTTTCTTCCCAAATTTCTTCACGGTTTAGTTCTGATTCTTCAAGGGACCTCTAGGTCCATGATCCAGAATCTACCACCAAGGGAGAAGCAGATGGGCATGATTTTCTTTGATTACATTATATCATACAGTGCGAATATATATATATGAAGGTGTGTGCGCGTGTTACTGCGAATCAGTTGTGGACTAGATGCCGCCACATGCATTAATGTGTTGCAGAATTAAAATGGTGCCATCTCGAGGTGAGGTTCCAAATCATTATCTCTTTATAAAATGTTTCCTATTAACTTAATTAAATAAGTTGATAATTTGAGTTTCCATGAATATATAACTTCTATGTTTTAATGAAATACTAATTATAAATAAACTGCTGGTTAGTTGTAATGTCATATCATTCTTTCAATGGTTTGGATTTTCATGTGCCTTCTTTCTCGTGATGATAAATGATGTTTTGATACAAAACACTTTTGATGTTATTAAATGATGTCACCAATATGAGATAAATGAGGACTAGATCATGTTTCGGTTTTAAGAATGTATTTATAATTTGGTTAAAGTGATTTGATTAAATACATAAATGATTTGAATGGCTATGGTAGAGTAATAGTGTAATTAATTGAATAATTAACTATCAAGTCTTGAGTTATTTTTTTTACATTACATAATATTTAGAATATTCAATATTTTGACATGACCAAAATATAAATTGGAAACTAGTAATAATTAATGGGTGGTTTAATTAATAATTGTTTTAAGGTAGATGTTTAAATAAAAAAAGACTTGTTAAAGAGATAAGATTTTATCCATTAATTATTGAATAAATTATTTTTCATGAATTAAATTATGATTGTGAATTGATTGTTTTTTAATAATATTTTACAAGGGTACCTTTTGATGATTTTTTGTTTTCTATGCTTTAAGTATATTTTGATGGAGTTTTTAAAAAATATGATATGCTATTTGAGATGTTTGATAAATATCTAGCCCTTGTTAATAATGTTTTCATATGATTATGATGTGGATGTAAATTAGTAATGTCATGGGTGAATCATAGTTTGAGTGGATTAGTTCAAACTCATTAAAGTATTGGGATAATTATATATCAAGTTAATTATTTATTTAGCTTTCCAAAAAATAATTAATTGTTAAATAATTATTAACTATTGATATGTTGAATTGTTAAATAATTATTGACTTATTTTATGGGTAATTTATATTGTAATTTACTTATTGAATTAATTAATGAATTGGATTAATTAGTTTATTAATTAATTGAAGGATTATTTTGTGGTGTTATTAATGGAGTTCTACACCAATGATAATTATATATTTATGATTGATTAGTGGGTTTGGATAAAGGGACTAATGCTCCAAATACTCAAGGGGAAATAGAAAATCCGTTCTAGACGAATCATTCCTGAAAACATTATTTAATAGGATAAGTATTGATGCGTCAAATTCCCATGGGAAGTGAGAGAAGGACTGATTCTGTAAATACTCTTGAGGGTGCAATACATTATGTTCTTCAACCATTAATTGACAATGGATTGTGGGTCCAATTGGTCATAAATGAAATGAATTAATTTGTTAATGAAAAAAGGTTGTAACATTATGATATGTTAATTGAATATGACAAAGGGATCAGACTTATCAATGAATTAGGGGAATCACTATTAGTGGACGGACCTAGGAGAAAATCACTATTTTTATTGGTCAATCTTATATGTAGTATATGAAATATTAAATTGAATATCTTCTTATGAGTTATCAAGGAAAAAGAAAAATCTTAGATTTGGTCTTTACGTTGATTACATAGATGGTCTTTAGAGACATCTCTGGTGACTTAATTATTTGGAGAATGTCGGGCATAAAAAAAATATCGAGACATTCATAATTTAATCAGGTTTGAATAATTAGTAAAGTAAAATGACTGTTTAATGACTATTGTGTATTCCTGAATAATTTATAATACATGTTAAGGCACTATATTAGGGATGAAGCAGGTGATTGGGTATATATTTAAATTTTATTCAATACTTTATTTATGCATGTTTTCACATGGTTTAAATTATTTATTAAATTTCTGTATTTGGGATATACACTGGTGGTCCCAGCCTGTTGAGTTTTTTATCTCACACCCTACTCATTCTGCCACTGCACTAGGGTACCCATGTAGATTCTATTTTGATGCATGGTTGTGATGTTTGTATATACTTTGGGTATTAGATCAGAGGTCGGCACGTAATCTCAAAATGCTAGATGAGACCGCCCTTGGGGGTTTGGGTCCTTTTTTATCTATTTCTATATATGAATGTAAAGCATGATGTTTTTTTCATTGTTTTCCATTTTAAATCACTAGCATGTCATGCATTCATCTTTTTATAATTGGCATTTTCCACATTTATAAAATGAGTAATATTTTTCATCAACTATATTATCATTTATTAGACATCTTCCGCAATTTATTTCCATTTTCTATTAATGAACTATGATTTAAAGGTACCATCTCTCCACTGACTATCCATAGACCCTTGTTGCTAGTATTAAGCCTCTGGTGTATGAGGATATGTGGTTGAGGTTATGTGGCAATCGGTCTAGCCTGTGGTGTAGTGGTGAGCTGTGTCGATACGTAAGAATTTGTTATCAAAGGTAGGTTTCATTTCCTTTTTCTTACTGTTTTGGGGTTGGTAGATAGGAGACTATGGATGTGTCTTCATTTGGGTTAATATCCATTCATGGGACTAATCACCCCATGTATAGAAAATTACATTGGGGTCAGTGATGGGAATTGATTTTTTTACTATTAGAGGTAAAAATTGATATGATTTCACCTTGAGTGAATGGTGTATTTTTCAATTCTTATTGATTTTATGAATTTTGAAAAATAATTCTCCTGACCTGATATGGAAATGATGTTCCTCACATACATCAACTTAGGAACTTAGAGATTCACATGTCTTGCATATAACATTCCATGTAGTTGTATTAGTATGATTCCTACAAATTTGTATTGTGTTATATGGGTGAAATGCCATGTTTGGAGCTATATTCAAATGCCACGTTATAAAGAAGGTTTCATTGATAGATTTAACTTGCATGAGTGATTATATTCCATAATGCCTCAATTATTATTATGTTTTGTTGTTGATTCATGCATCTATGTTATATTATGTTGTTGGGTTACTTATTATGATAACATTCTAGATATGTTTTGATATATGAAAGGGTTTCAAAAGTTAAAATGTTAAATAAATGTTTCTGTGATAAATGGGAGCCAAATTCAGACAATAAGTTGTTTGTATGCCTTATTTATTGATTTATGTCCAGTCATGTGTTTGAACTATATATAACCATAGTATGTTTGAAAATTGTTATTAATGTAAAACTACTGAGTTTTGATTCAAATAATAAATATATGGGTTACTTTTTGAAGAACTTGGATTTATTAAATGAGACCCTCGGAGGTCGCTGTCTTTGTAAAAGGAATTTAGACTCTAAATTACCTATTTAAATATGAATAAAATAGAATGTTAAATAATTAAATAGGATGGTTGTAATATTATGACTACTTTTTCTGTACGATGTTGTTTTGAAAAATAAGTATATTTTTTTGAAAAAAAGTACTAGTGTGTTTTTTTAAATTCATTCAAATTTCAGAAGGTTGAAATGAATTGATTTAAATGGAAAAAATGGGATTTTGAATCTTTTGATTTCGGTTTTGTGTGAGTAGTATAGTGGGTCGACGTTTATGATTCTTAATGTCCTAACACGTGGTAGGTAGTACCCCTAGAATGTTCTAGGACATTATAGTAAGCTTTTACCACTACTCGAGAGGAATTCATGGGACTCAGCTATTATAGAGCACTGATTGGTATATGTTACATCTTTTATGATCGATTCTTGACATGATGATCGTGGATCGAGGAACGTCAAATGTATGCGTTAATGTGTTATGAAATACCATGATGATGACTATATGTCCATTTCATGTTACATTACAGAAAATTTTAAGGCGGTTTCTGTCTCATCCTTACCAATAAATGTGTTAGCAGGTGATGCTGAGCTTTTAGAACAATTTTTTTCGATAGATGTTCGACTGATCTTTAAATGACATCAGTTTTCTCTTAGTGGAATCTTCTAAATACGACGATCATACCCCTACCTTGACCTTATCATGGAGGCAATAAGTTATCGTTGGACTTACGCCGCAGTACAATTTATATGATTTTGGGCATGATGAGTGGTTTTTATCAGGATAGTATGTGGGTTACATGGTTTCTTTGCGATACACCATCATTCATGCTGAAAGAGGATTATTTTTTTCTAAATACCCACATGATGGTTTAACTTGATAATGTCATAGGAGGTTTGGAATGAACTTTGGTGTACATTTGGTTAGTGAGGTAATAATTTTAAAAGGCATGTTTCCAGTTCAAGGACGTGTCTGGGTTTTATGACTATAATGTCTTCCCAAGAAATCATGTGCAACCTGTTTCTCTTGGTCGATAAACATTCAACAGTTTCCTTCAATGAGTTCCCTATAATTTCCCTATATGTAATATTTGTTTTGGTGAATTTTGGTTGGGTTTTAATGATTTATGTGTTGTAATTATGTTTTATTTAGTATTATGTATGGCATTTGGAAACATAATATCTTTGTTTCAAGAGAGACATTTTGAAATCGATAGGCCTAATCATGTAATAGTAGTTCTTAATGGCTACTTGGGGATGATATGTTTTTAAGGTGGTTAGATTTTAAAGTCATGTGTTTTTAAACCATGTTAAAATACAATGGTTTTCAAATTTTGTTTATGGTTTCTCTATGAGTCTGTTTTTAAACTCAGACCCGGAACATCATCCCGAGTGTTGGAACACATAAGGTTTCATCTTTGGACTTTCATAATTATCTAATAATTTTCTAAGGTGTCCCGATGTGTATTGGGATAACCAGATCCATAAAATCTCACATTAATTTATTTTCACAGGCAACACACGGTTCTGGTCCAACCTGTTTAGTTTAACATTTTTTATAATTTATTTATTTTAATTAAATAATATTATATGATAAATTTTGTTTAATTAAAATACTTATTTGATAATAATAATAATGAAATTATTATTATTATTGTGTTTTTAATTTAAATTAATGTTAACGATTTAATTAAATGAAGGTTGAAGAAATAAATTAGTGTTTTTTTGTTCACCGAAAACGATTAATTAATTGAGGAGTTTCAAAGATAATGAAGAAATTTTTTTAAAAAGAGGAAATGGGTTAGATATTTTTATCATTAATATCATATAAATGATATTGTATTTTTTTGGGGTTTTGGTTTTAAATAAAGGAATGTCGAAATAATAATAATGATGATGTTATTTTTATTATTATTTTTTTCATTAATTAAATAAATTTTAAATGAATTTAATGTGGCTTTTTAGAACTTCATAGAAAAATTTTCATTTGTTAAGGATTAATTATGGGGTTTGGGATTAACAATGAAAAGGCATTTTAAATATATTAATGATAATTTAAAATGTGATTGATTTATTTAATATTTTAAGAGGAAGAAATAACCGGAGGCATGACCCCCTTCTTCCAAAAAATCGTGAGCATGCACCCATGCCCCCTCCTCAGAATCCCCTTGAAATGTGCATGCTGCCTCTCCATCACTTCCCCCTCCACTCAACGTAGATCCACTACGCTCCCTCCATGGTGAGATCTCCCTTTTCTAAGCTTTCTCCTCCCATATTGCACTACACAAGCTACTCACAGACCCCATGCCACAGTGTGAAACACCACCTGGGTATAATCCCTTGTAGCACGCGACCTACATTGGTTTGCGCATGACCTTCTCCTTGTAGGGAAATCTCTTTCCAACTATGATTCACAACTATTGTGTAATCCCCGGACGATCTCCTACAGCAGCGTTGTTAAACCCCAGGAAAAAAAGATATAGCACGTGACACCCCTCATTCTGGGGTCCTAGTCCACATGGTTTTCTTCCCAAATTTCTTCTTGGTTTTAAATAGATTCCTCAAGGGACCTGTATTACGATGTTTTGAAATCTTCCACCAAGGGCGAGGTAGATGGGATTGATTTTCATTGAAGTCACTATTTCATAAAATGCACAGACACATATATATGTATATATATATATGTATATGAAGGTGTGCGCACATGAAATTGTGGACCAGTTATGGAAAAGTTGCCGCCAAGAACATTAAAGTGTTGTGGAATTAAAATGGTGCCATCCCAATGTAAGGATTCATATCTTTATCTCTTTATTTAATAATTCTTACCAGATTCATTAAATATGTTGAGAATGCTATTTTCCATGATTATGGGACTACTATGTTTTATTTAAAAGTAGATTATTGATAAAAAACAGTTTCGAAGTAATTTCATAACTTGCTTACTATGTCTTGGTTTATCATATGTCTTTTTACTGGTGCTGAAATATGATATATCGATACATGACACTTTAGATGTTAATAAATTATTCCTCCCACATGATATTAATTAAGAATTGATAATGTGTTGGTTTTAAGAATGTATTTCTAATTTGGGTAATGTGATATGGTTAAACAGTTAAATGATTTTAGTGGATGTGGTTGAGTGATTTGGTAATTAATCGTGGAATTAATTATCCATTCATGAGTTAGAATTTTTTTTGGCAATTACTGAATATTTAGAATATTCAATATTTTGACATGATCAGAATATAAATTGGAAACTTGTAATAATTAATGAATTGATTAATTATTACATGTTAATTGGTAAACGGTTAAATAATTATTGACTTGTTAAAGAGATATGGTTTAATTAATTGACAGCTTAATTAATTAGATTTCATTCATTAAATCAATATTGGGAATTGATTGTTTATTACAATTGTTGTCCAAGGGTACAGTTTCATGCGTGTTTGTTTTTCATTCCATAAGTTGTTTTGTATGGAGTTGTTTAAAAATATGATTTGTTGTGTGAGATGGTTGCTAAAAATCTATGCCTTGTTCAGTATGTTTTTAGATGATTATGACGTTCATGTAAATTGTTAATGTCCCGGAAGAATCAATGTTTGAGCAGACAGGTTCAAACTTATTAATGAATTAAGATACATAAATGTAGACTTAATTATTTAGTTGGCATGATAAAAATAATTATTTTTTAATTAAATTTTAACTACTGATATTTGGAATGGTTAAATAATTATTAGCAAATTTTATTATCAAATTCTGTGTTTAATTAGTTGTTGAAAAAATAAATGAATTGGATTAATTAATTTATGAATTCATTAATGGATGGTCTGGGGTGTTAGAAATGGAATTCTACACCAATTTTAAATATATGTGTATGATTGATAAATGGGTTGTGAGATAAAGACTGATGCACCAAATACCCATGGGTTTATAGACATAGTGTTCTACACCTATCATTCATTCAAATATTTTTTATGGTATAAGGACTAATGCTCCAAATACCCAAGGGTTCTGACATAAGGACTGGTGCTACAATTACTCACTAGGGTGCTAGACATGATGTTTTACACCGATTAATTGACCTTGTATTATGGGTCCAATTGGTCATACATGAAATGAATTAATTGGTTAATAAATACTCTTGCGACATTATGATTTGTGAATTGAATTTGAGAAAGGTTTCAGACTTATCAATGAATTGGGTGAATCACTGTTAGTAAATTGACCCAGGAGCGAATCACTATTTTTAGTAGAAAATCATATATATAGTATATGAAAGATAAAATTTAATATCTTATAACGTGTTACCCAAGCTAATGTACAAGATTGGATTCGGTCATTACATTGATTATTTAGAGGGTCTTTAAAGATATCTATGGTTAGTGACTTATGCGGGGAATGTCGGGCATTGGAGAAATCTCGAGACATTAATAATTAATTTTTTTTCATAATTGATAAATGAAAATGAATGTGTAATTACTATTTTGTATGCCTAAAAAATATATAATACAAGTTCAGACACAAGATGCAGGCTGAAGAAGGTACAAGTGTATATTGTTACATTGTACTTCTTACTTTATTAAATCTTTCTTTCACATGGTATGAATTATTTATTAAATTTTTGGATTTAGTATAGAAATATGTGGTCCCAACCTATTGAGTTTTATATCTCACACCCTACATGATCCACCACTACACTAGGGTACCTGAGTAGAATCTATATGGTTGTAGGATTGTGATGTTTTTATGTACTTGGGGCTTAAAAGAAGAGGTTTGAGGGGAAGCATAGAATGCTCGAGGAGGCCATCATTAGGTTATTGAGTCCATGTTTATCTATTTATTTATTGGAATGTAAACATTCTATTTTTGTTCAAATTTATCCCAGTTTGTATAATTACCATGTCATGAATTAATCTACCATATAATTGGCATTGGCCATATTTATAAAATGGGTACTATTTTTCATCCACTACATTATCATTTATAAGAATTTTTTCCACTGTTTATTGCCATTGTTTACTATTGAATACTTATATGAGGGTGTATGATACCCACTTACATCCATAGACCATCGATGCTTATGAAAACCCTTCTTTTATTACAAACTTAAAAATGATTTATTACATAAACTATTCACTTGATACAACATGGAAGATTGAGAGGTCTAGTGTCTTTGGGGATTTGGATAATTACATAACAACTTAAAACATGAAATAAAACATCTTTATTGAAAACATCCTTTATATGACCAGTACATTCCCTCATACATAGCATTGCATGGGATAACCTGAGGACATGCATAAGAAAAGGGGTGAGCTAAAAGGCCCAGTAAGGGAGTAACCATGGAATACATGAGGAATAAAATACATGTAAGACAATAGTAATATCAATAGAGCATAAGAGAATCATGAACATAAAGGAATGATAAAGCATGATAATCATAACATGGAAATGTGGCAACACCACTTAATATGGAATTAGCATGAGCCAAAGCTCATTGCACATGGAGGATGAGTAAATCCTCATTGAACATGAAGCAAGAGTAAACCCTAATTTCAATTGAATTAGCATGAGTCAACACTCATTGCACATGACGTATCATGATACTATACTTTACCCAATGCATTGGAGCACTATAAGGGTGCACCCTTCATAAACATTTCATTTAATGCAGAAGTGTGCCACATGGATCATAAAACATGGATTCATAAAACACAATAATTTATTCCATGAAAAAAGAATGTGGAATGAATCTTTACAATCAATAAGTAAATGTTCCTGAAGTTTAATACCCTTGATGGATAAACAGGAAAGGTATTCACTAAACAATGGCATTGGCTTAGAAAATCGGTGTAATTTTGGCAGCATAACGACGTGGAATAAGAATTCATAAAAAATGGTTGATGAGAGAGAATGGGGTGCCTCATCATATCTACATGAAATGGACAGTAAGGGGGTCATATAGATACATGTACCATCAATTGTAATGGAATTTAGATTCATGATACAAAAGTATTTCTTGAATGTAAATGAGGAGAGAAAAGTTTCATTCGGAATTTCTGCATAGTAACGGGTGTACATAGGAGGAATTTAATGACAGAGAAAGGGGACTCCCATTATTAAAAAAATAAGAGGGAATTATGGGGGAGGTGAGAAACCATACCCCAGAATTTATAATTGAAATTAAAAGGGCATAACAATATTTAGAATATTAGACAAAAAAGTGAAAGGAAGAAAACCCTTACATTGAAGTGTGCTTCCAATGGCTTGAGAGAGGCTTGAGAGAGGCTTATTGGGAGCATGCGGATTCTTGGGAGGATTCTAGAAAGATTAGGGTAGAGTTTGGACGAACTAAAAAGGTACTGAGTGAGGAGGAAGTGGTATCTTGGGTGGGTTTATATAAGAAAGTTGAGTGAATTCTTTATTATTTAGGTTTGGGACCCCTTACATTAAACTATTCCAAACCACAAATCAGATCATGGTTTTTGCTCATGGTTTTTGGAAAATGTGGGAGGAAAAAAATATTTTATATGTCGGAATTCCAAAAATCTTAAAATAATGGGTTTTCTTATGTGGAGGTGAGTGACACTCCCATGGAAAATAATTTAAAAAGACAAAATGTTTCATAAGTCTTGAGGGGTCCATTAATGCTTTATAAAATAAGTCAAAAAACCCAATATCACATTATTTTAATGTTAAAACATATATTTTCATAACATAAAGCCTATAATATTTTATTACATCACTATTGGGTCATTATGTTTTTATAAAACACATTATATTTTTAAATGGTATTTAATTTTTACCCAAAAAATTTACTGTCTCGGAAAATTATGGAAAATTCACCGTTGGATAATTTATATTTCCTAATTCCAGAAATAACATGTATTTTATCTAAATAATTTTCTAAATATGTTAATTTTGACATTTAATATAAAAACTGACATTTATCAAAAATTCACGGGTTTTGACAAAAATGGATTTCAAACAATAATAAAAATTACAATTGCATGCAAAAAATTATAAGATCATTTATATTTAATAAAAATTTATTTAATAATAATAATAATATTTTATTAAAATATAATTTAATTCAAAAATTCTTTAATTTAATAAAATATAATTCTTAATTAATTTAAAACTAAAAAAACTATTTTTACATTAAAAACTATTTACAATGTATCAGTAATGACAAGAATGTATATTCATTATTATATAAATAAATAATGTAAATGAATATAGTACTAGAGATTTTTTACATAACCTCTTAAAACAGCCGCATAAGACCTAAGGATAATGTGTGCGATGGTGACAGAATCTTAGGGTGGCTCAAATAACATCGCTCGAGTGGTAATCTCTATCAACTTACACTTTTCCGATAGACAGTCTCGTTCGAGCTTGACCTGATGAAGCTCAGCATAGGCATTGTCAAGAGAGAAACAAAAGGATGCAACCACTTTTCCGAGCTCCGAAAAATGGGCTTCGTATAGAGCAACCCTACTGGATGAGTCCATCGCTTCTTTTGTCTGAGTAAATTGGATTTCTTAAAACCCTATATTTATATTAATCATGTGATCACTGTTCAACAACTATTTTATAAATGGTCAAAATTCTTGACATAAAACCAAAGAAGTTGTCATTTTATATTAACATTTTACATAAAGGGACATTTCATCAGATCAAAATGGATTTCCATTAATGAAACTTTGGGTCGTTACAATATTCCCCCCTTAAGAAATTTCACCCCCGAAATTTCCTTTTCACAGACTAAAAAAGATGTGTGTAACTAACCTTCAACATTTCCTCGGATTCCCAAGTCGCTTCTTCAATCATATTGTTTCACCACAACACCTTAACGATGGGTATTTTATTATTTTGTAGAAATTTTTCTCTACGATATAAGATCTTCACTAGTTGCTCCTCATAAGAATGATCATCCTCCAACTGTACTACCTCAGAAGAGAGTACATGTGAAGGATCCGGTATGTACATCCTTAAGAGGGATACATGAAAGACATCATGAACTTTGGCCATGGTAGGTGGAAGTTCTAGTCGATAGGCCACAGCCCCAATACTATCAAGAATATTCAAGGGGCCGATGTTCCTTGGACTTAACTTCCCTTCCATTCAAAACCTCATGACCTTCTTCCAAATAGATATGCATAGAAAAACCATGTCTCTATCTTTAAAATCAAGGTCTCGTCGACGGTTATCAGCATAACTATTATGTCGACTATGGGCTGCATTGATATGCTATTGAATGGTTTTCACCTTCTCCACCATTTCTTCGACCATTTCTGGTCCAAGAAGCTTATGTTAACCGACTTCATCCCAACATGCCGGTGTTCTTCACCTTTTCCCATATAGGGCTTCATATGGTTTCATTTGGATGCTTGAGTGGAAACTGTTATTATAAGAGAACTCAAACAGAGGAAGATATTGATCCCATTCTATTTTAATGTCCATTGAGCATGCTCTCAACATGTCCTCAAGTGTTTGGATAGTCCACTCGGATTGGCCATCAGTTTGAGGATGATAGGTCATACTCAAGGTCAGTTCAGTATTCGGAGCATGTTGAAGACTCTTACAAAAAATATAGGTGAATCTTGGATGTAGGTCAGACATAATAGATAGTGGTACTCCATGCAGCCTTACGACTTCCCTGATATATATCGGTGCCAGTTGATCCAATGAGAAATCCTCCCGAATAGAAATGAAGTGTGCAGTCTTTGTAAAACGATCCACAACAACCCAGATTGAATTATTACATTTTGATGCCCTCGGAAGTCCGATGACAAAGTCCATGGTGATGTTCTCTCATTTCCATTCTGGTATGGGCAATGGTAGCATCATCCCTTTAGACTTCTGCCTCTCTGCCTTCACTTTATAGCACACCAGGAACTTTGATGTATATTAAGCGATCTCCTTCTTCATATTATCCCACAAAAAGTTTTTTCAGAGATATCGATACATATT
This sequence comes from Viscum album, assembly GCA_963277665.1. Classification (NCBI taxonomy): domain Eukaryota; kingdom Viridiplantae; phylum Streptophyta; class Magnoliopsida; order Santalales; family Viscaceae; genus Viscum; species Viscum album. The sequence continues at coordinate 492,129,571 of OY728151.1, read as the reverse complement.
TGTGTTCCCTAGGTGAATAAATAAATTTTGAACTATGTGCATCATCCAAAAGTTCCTTCTTCTTCTCCAGACATGATGGAACACATAGTATTTTCTCAAATCGCACAATTCCTTCTTCATTAACATTAAAATCCGATGATTTCCCTTTTTTCGATAGCTTACACTTTTTCTTGAATTCCCACATCATCTTTTTGAGCATCCTTTAACCTTTCCAAAAGAGATGGTTGAGCAATCATTTGTGAAAGGATTGATGATATTCCCTTTTTTATGATTCTCGTGTCCATCTTCATCAAGTCTAAGAGGATTGGATCCTTCTCAATTATCATCATTGATAGAATCTCTAGGTCCTTTCCACTTAGGGCATCTTCCACCTTGTTCGCTTTCCCAGGCTGGTAATGTATTGAGTAGTCATAATTTGTGATGAGCTCTATCCATATTCTCTACTTCATATTAAGCTCATTCTGTGTAAATTTATATTTAAGACTCTTGTGGTCAGTATATATCTCAAATTTCTCCCCATAGAGATAATTCCACCATATTTTCAAGGAAAATATCACTGCCGCCAACTCCAGATCATGCATTTGATAGTTTCTCTCATGAATTTTCAACTGCCTTGAGGCATAGGATATCACTTTATCATTCTGAAATAGCACACAGCCAAGCCCTTCTTCGAACCAACACTAAATACCACAAAAAAATCCATACTTATCGGTAATGTGAGAATGAGCGCAGTGATAAGCCTCCTTTTCAACTCCTTGAAGCATTCTTTTAATTCATAATTCCAAGAAAACATTACTCCCTTTCGAGTTATCTTGGTAAGAGGGTTGGAAAATCACGATAAATTTCTCACAAATCATCGATAATATCCAGCATACCCCTTGAAGCTACAGATATCTGTTACCGAGATTGGCCTCATCCATCCTTCTATTGCATCTGTTTTGGAGGGATCCACAGATATCACATTGCTTGTGATGACATGGCCCAATAATGAGACCTCCTTCAACTAGTACTCACACTTTCGGTACTTTTAATAGAGCTTCACCTTGCGTAAAGTCTCTACTATAGTTCTCAAATTATCCTCATGATCCTCCTTGTTTACGTAGTATATTATAATATTATCTATAAAGACAAGAAAAAAAAATTGTCGAGGTAATCCTTAAAGACTCTATTCATCATGTGAATGAAGATTTTTGGAGCATTAGTGAGTCCGAAAGGCATTACTATGAATTCATAGTGCTCGAATCTTTTTTGAAAATCAGTCTTGGGGTCATCTTCCTTCTTCACCCTTACTTGATAATATCTTAACCGCAAATCTACTTTGGAGAAGTATTGTGCTCCACGCAGCTGATCAAAAAAGTCATTGATCCGTGGTAAAGGATACTTGTTCTTTATCATGATTTTGTAAAGTTCACAATAATCGATGCAATGCCACATTGACCCATCCTTCTTCTTGATGAAGAGGACTGGTGCAGCCCATGGTGAAGCACTTGGGCATATAAACCTTTTATACATATTATCTTGTAGTTTTATCTTCAACTCTTCAAGATCCACGATGGGCATTCTATATAGAGGCTTGGATATTTGTAGTTCCCCTGGTATAAGTTCAATTTAGAATTCAACATATCTTCTAGGAGGAAGACCAGACAATTCCTCAAGAAACACTTCAGTGAATTCCCACACAATAGGCATTTCTTCAAGGGTGTTTTCTTCCTTGGACTCAATCATCTGAGCCAGATACGCGTGCTCATAGGGCAGTAATATCCATGCTTGAGATGATGGAGCTAAAGGAGATTCATCTTCCTCATTACACATGTATAGAATCGATGTGTGATTCTCCATATGGAGTGTTATTTCCCTCTCTCGGCAATTTATGTTGGCTCTATATAAGGAAAAACTATCCATGCGAAGAATTGCATCAAATTCAACTTGAGGGATTATGACGAGGTTTTCTGGGGAATTAAATCTAAATAATATGATAGGGGAGGAGTTATATTCATGGGATGCAATGATTTCCCCATTTTCCGTACTCACCGATATCTTCACTTCCATGATTTGAGGTGGTGCTGGGTTTGTTCTACTAAACATTAGAGATATAAAAGAATGTGTAGAACAAAAATCGAAAAGTACATTCGCTATTCATGAATTAATAAATAGCGTACTTTTCACCACTTCATTTTCGGAGTTCACTTTGGCATAAGTGATGTCAAAAGCTCTTTTTCGCTTCCATGTATGTTGTTGGTTGCCTCAGAAAAAATATAGATTAGGGAACTGATTTCCAAGATGCCCTGATTCTTTGAAGTTTTAGCAATGAACAATGCGTAGATATTCTAACAGAGTGTTCCTCTCCTATGTCGTAGACGTGGGTCTTTATTTCTGATATTTAACAGCTAGGTGCCTTTCTCTTCCACACCTAATGCATTTCCTCATCCCCTTGAGGCAATTTCCAGGGCGATTATTTCCTCACTTTTGGCATGTGGGGTGTTGTATCTTCTTAGAACCATTGTATTTATCCATCGTACCACCAGTATTGAATTCCACTTTACACTTCTTGTCCCCATGATACCCCTTTGATTCCTCGATCTCCATTTCGACCTTGAGGACACATCGGAAAATTTCCTCATAGCTGTCAATGTCACGGATCGCTAATGCTTTCCACAGGCTAGACTTCAGCCCACCGAAGAAGCGGTCAACCTTGCATTCGGGGGTAACGACAAAGCCAGAAGCGTATTGTGCAAGCCTTGTGATGTTTGCCTCATATGCTCCAATAGATTCTTCTTCTTTTTTCTTGAGGGAAATTAAGTCCCTTTCCATCTTCAGCTGGAGGGTGCACTGAAAATATTTATCGAAAAACATCTTCAAGAAACCTTCAATTCCAACACCTCGATCTCCTCCTCATGTTCGTATTTTGGATCAACATCCACCATTGATCAGCTTCACTATTCATACGATAAGCTTCCAGGAGAACCGTCTCTTTATTAGAACATTGAAGGATGGGGAAGATCATTTCAATGGAGTTGATCCATTGTTCAGCGGTCGTAGGATTGGATGATCAACAAAAAGTTGGAGGCCATTGTCACATGAAGTTCTCGATAGCGACTTGTTCCTCCTTAGTGGGTTTGGACGTTCCTCTTGACCCATGTTTCTATTCAAATCTTGAGTTAGGTGAGAGAGAAGTGTGAGAATGTTCGCGATTCCCACTCCCATTGGATTTGGCATCTCATTAGTACAGTCATCACACTGATCTTCACATCGTTTGTCAGCCTGAGTCCTCCTATTACCAGCCATTTGCTGGAATAAAAGGAAGGATAGTGGGGAACACGTAATGGGTAATCCAAAGAAAAAATGTGTTGACTTATAAATAAACTGTTATTTCATTAACTCATGAGTCTATAGGCTTCAATCAAGGCTTTTCATGATCTACTATCTATCAAATATTCAGAGGTGCATTTTTTTTAATTCCCTTAATAAGGGTTCATACTAAGCTTGTGAATTTATCAAAACATATCCCCTGGTAGTGTCAAAACCAAGAGTGCAGCAAGGCCCGTTGTTGTGCACCAGTTCTCATTCGAGTCTAGCTCAAAGCAGTGTTTTCAGGTTTTACCCCTAGGATACATCTATGCCAGAGCCGCCTCAACCTGCTCGTATCCCGATAGGGATGTATTTGTTTGATAAAACAATTACTCAATACTTACCAAAACATAGGGATGTTTTTATTATACATAGTCTTGTATCTAAGTAATTACTAGGGTTTTCTAATCCTAATCCCAAAAATAACTAAACCACCCTCTGATACCAATTATGACAACCCTGCTTTTATTACAAACATAATCATGATTTATTACAAATACTATTCACTTCATACTACATGGACGATCAAAAGGATTAGTGTCTCTGGGGATTTGGATCATTACATAACAACATAAATCATTAAATACAACATCTTTATTGAAAACATCATGTACATGACCACAAAATTCCCTCTTACTTAGCATTGCATGGGATAACCTGAGGACATGCATAAGAAAAGGGGTGAGCTATAAAGCCCAGTATGGGAATAAACATGGAATACAGGAGGAGTACAATACATGTTAGAAAATAGGCATATAAATAGAGCATAAGATAAGCATTAACATAAAGGCATGATAAATAATGAAAATCATAACATGGAAATGTGGTAACAACACTTGACATGGAATTAGCATGAGCCATGGCTCATTGCACATGGAGCATGAGTAAATCCTCATTGCATATGAAGCATGGGTATACCCTCGTTGCACTTGAATTAGCATGATTCAAAACTCATTGCACATGACGTATCAAGATACTATACTTTACACAATGCATTGGAGCGCTATAAGGACACACACTTCTTAAATATTTCATTTCATGCATAAGTGTGAAACATAGATCATAAAGCATGGATTCATTAAACATAATCATTTATTCCATGACAAAGGAATGTGGAATGAAACATTAAATTCAATAAATAAATCGGCATGAAGGTGAATACCCTTGATGGAGAAATGGGCATGGTATTCACTACACAATGGCATTGGCTGAGAAAATCGGTGTAAATTTGGCAGCGTAACGACGTGATATAAGAATTCATAAAAAACGGTTGATGACAGATTTATGGGTGAATCATCATATCTACATGAAATGGAAAGTAAGGAGATCTTATAGATACATGTCCCAACAATTTTAATGGAATTTTGATTCATGATACAAAATTATTGCTTGAATGTAAACGAGGAGAGAGAAGTTCCTTTTAGAATTTCGGCATAGTAACGAGTGTACATGGGAGGAATTTAATAAGAGAGAAAGGGGTCTCCCATCATTCAAAAAATAAGATGGAAGTATGGGGGAGGTATGAAAACATACCCTAGAATTTATTATTTAAATTAAAAGGGCATAACAATATTAAGAAAATTGGGCAAAAAGTGAAAGGAAGAGAAACCCTTACTTGGATGTGTGCTTCCAAAGGTTTGAGAGAGGCTTGAGAGAGGCTTCATGGGAGTTTGGGAGCCTTGCGAGGATTCTAGAGAGAATAAGGCAGAGGTTGGATGAACTCCAAAGGCTTTGAGTGAGGAGTAAGTGGGAGCTTGCGTGGGTTTATATATGAAAGGTGAGTGAATTATTTCTTATTTAGGTTTGGGACCCCTTTCATTAAACTAATCCAGAGCACAAATCAGCTCATGTTTTTTGCCCGTGCGTTTTGGAAAAGGAGAGAGGAAAACAATATTTTATAAGGCCAAAGTCTGAACTTCATAAAATTATGGGGTTGATTATTTGGAGGTGAGTCACCCTCCCATGGAAAATAATTTAAAAAGAAAAGATGTTTAATAAGTCTTGAGGGGTCCATTAATGATTTGTAAAATAAGTCAAACAAACCCAAAATCACATTATTTTAATGGTAAAACATATATTGTCCGAAAATAAATCTTATAGTATTTTATTATATTACTATTGGGTCATTATGATGTCATAAAACAAAATATATATTTAAACGGTATTTAATTTTTCCCCAAAAATTGGACTACCTTAGAAAATTATGAAAAATTCACCGTTGGATAATTTCGACGTCATGAATACGAAAATAACATTTATTTTATCTAAATAATTTTATAAATATGTTAATTTTCACATTTAAAATAAAAACTGACATTTATCGAAAATTCATGGGTTTTGACAAAAATGGATTTCATACCTTAATAAAAATTACAATTGCATTCATAAAATTATAAGATCATTTATATTTAAGAAAAATTAATTTAATAATAATAATAATATTTTATTAAAAAAAAATTTAATTAAAAAATTCCTTAATTTAATAAAATATATTTCTTAATTAATTAAAAACTAAATACACTATTTGTACTTTAAAAACTATTTACAATGTATCAATAATGACAAGAAAGTATACTCATTATTATATTCAAAAATAATGTAAATAAATATAGTACTAACGATTTGTCACATAACCACTTAAAACAGCCACATAAGACTTAAGGGTAAGGTGTGCGATGGTGATAGACTCTTACGGTGGCTCAGATAACATCGCTCGAGTGGTAATCTCTATCAACTTCCACTTTTCCTGTAGATGGTCCCGTTCAAGCTTGACATGATAAAGCTCAGCTAGGGCATGGTCAAGAGAGAAAAACAAGGATACCACCTCTTTTCCGAGCTTTGAAAAATGGGCTTCATATGGAGCAATTCTACTGGATGAGACCATCACTTCTTTTGTCTGAGTAAATTGGATTTGTTAAAGCCCTATATTTATACTAATCATGTGATCAATGATCAATAGCTACATTAGAAACGATCAATATTTTTTACATAAAACCAACGAATTTGACATTATATATATATATTTTACATAAAGAGACATTTATTAAGATCAAAACTGATTTCCATTAATGAATCATTGGGTTATTACATTGCTAGAGGAATGTCTCTGACATACGGGGAATGTCACATCAGCCCATGTGGCGACCAGTCTGGCAACCTATTTCGTGGTGATCCAAGTCAGGACATTACTACCATGATTATATGATATGTTCATTCCACACTCATATAGGTTCATGAAGAGCACAGATCAATGAAAAAACCCTGATAAGGTAGTATTCATATGCTTGTAATTTATACTTTTTTCATGTAAAATATTAGGTACCACATAACATTATACACTTACATGAGAACACTTGAAGAAGTTCCATCATGAACAACACGTATACAAATCTAGGTTGGTAAAAAAGGAAAAATTTGGAATTTAATTGTGTTGAGAAGCATGAATTATGATAATGCAACCAAATTAGTTTTTCAAAAAGGAATCATTTGACCAATATGATACATACTATTCACATGAAATATTAAAATAATATTTTACATAGTTCCTCTATTGAGAGGATAGTGTGGATTAAACCACCTTGTGAATGTGTTTGTCAATGATTCAAATGGACATGGCTTATGAACATGAGTATATTAATGGGTATATACACATATTAATTATTAATATTTCTATGGAAAAAGAAGGTATTTAATAATGTGGTTGGGAAATATTTATTTGGGTAGTAATTAAAAATCATGATGAAGTTTATGTGTGCATACATTTAGCATGAATATTATTCACTGTCCCATGAAATAATACATGAAAAATGTATAATAAATTATTCATCCATGAATTTATGTTCATAAATGTAGGTTTTTTAGAATATCATAAATTATTAATTTAGTAAATAGTGAGAAGTGATTTGAGACTAAATTTGTAGTATTATTTTTGAATAATTTGTATCAGATATTTTAGACGTAGTGAGGTTGAGTCATTCAAATGAATGAATTCCTGATCGAGTAATGTTGAAATATAAATGATATTTCATAATGTTATCAAATAATATTTGAGCATGTCCAACATCATTATAAATATCCCTAGAGTTTCATAGAAGTCACAGTGATCTAATAGTAATGTAGAGGATGATGTTCATTTTATCATAGTTTAGTGGATAAAATAATCTATTGTTGAATACTACAGCTGCGTTTCTAACCAGTTTCTGAAGATTGAGATGGGTGTCCAATCAACTACTATAAATAATGTGTTGTTAGTGTTCTAAAAAACTACTAAACACTTATTGAAATTGGTGGTTATAAACAATATTTAATTGGGGTGTCAAATTGGATATTTTTGTAGTCACATTCTCATATAATTGAGAATTTCTGTTTGGGGGACCTAACCAATAGGGAAAGGATTATGTATTTGCACTAAACCTCATAAATTAAATTTTTTGATTTATATTATTAATTACTACCAGGATGATGCAATGTTTTAAATATGATGAATCGAGACTATAATCAGTCACAATGATTTCATCAAAAGTAAAATATTTTTTCAAAACATTATATGAAACAGTCTACCCCCTCTAGGTGGTATCTAAAAAATTCATGGAAAATAGAATTATTATCTGAAGAAATGATACCCTATGTATATCCTAGAAAAATTATGAGAAATGGATAATTATTATTCTGTGAAAATCCATTGAATTACTAATATTAATGTGGTGAACAATCATAGTTGGATGATTATAATTCATCATTACCTTATATATCACTTCATAGAAGTGAGAGATAATGATACAATGGGTTTCCCACCACTCAATGACGATGTTCATATAACACAATATGTTATGAATTTTTTTTGATAATTATATAAACGTTCATAATGAAATATTCATTCATTTATATGAATAGGTATAAACTAAAACAATTGTTCTCAAAAATAAAATGGATATCTAGGATAAATGATACATCGTCATGATATAAATTTTATGTATACGAAGCCAAGATGATAATTTAGAGAAGAATGTATAAAGATATAAAAATTTCATATGATTAATGTATTGATAAATACATTACAGTAGTAAATAAAATTGTTAACAATATCATAGGGTTTTGAATGAATATTGAAAATCCTACAGTTATGAAAATGATTATGAGAAAATTCCCAAATAGATTTGCGCAAAAAATTTCCACATTTGAAGACAAATAATTTCTATCATTTTTTGAACTTAATAATACTCTCATATCAATTGAAATGATAAAAATGATATCATTCATGAAAAAATAGACATGAGGTATCCACTAATGTGATAAAAAATAAATTAAAAATAAATTATAAAAATGAACCAAAATCAATAGATTATATTGAAGGAGAACCTAAAAATGAAATTAGTAAAATTATTTCCTTTTATACAATAATTATAAAATAGGGTAGATGGAATGATTCTGTAAACAACAACCAATCTATTGGAATTTTCACAAAATTGTACATTTATTTGGTAATTGTCTATAGAATAAGGATGATAAAACACACTCAAATAATTAGGATATGAAGAATAAAAAATAAAAGTTGGATATTCATACAAATATAGTAACTTCCAAAAAGATAAATATGATGAGAATATAAATTTATGAATTTATATCATCATGTAGTGAGTGAAAATATATAAGATATTTTATGAATAGAATGTGATTTATGGTTAAATCCCTAAAATCTAGAGACTAATTTAATGAATGAAAACGTTATAAGAGAACTGTTAATGATTAGATGTTTAAATGAAATTTTAATCTAACACATGTAGAAAAAATAAAAAGGAATAATAAATAAGAAAAAAATTATGAATAAAATTGAAAAGATCTCCAATGATTATAAATAACGTGTCATGAATGAACAGATTCATCATAATGAAATATGAGAAAATAAAATGAATATATCTTTATTAAAAATAAATATAAAAAACTATTTTAAAACTTGGTCTTGATAATGTTGATTCATAATTTCTAATGAGAATGGAAAAATCATTTGGAATTATCTAAATTTGGTATGATTCGGAATGATCCTGAAGGGAGACTTATTGATAAAGGAGATAAATTATCTTATAAACAATATATATTCCTCAATGTTCAAAAATTTAATTAGATAATATTAAATAAAATATTACTATAGCTATTGATCATAAGGGAAAATATTCTAAATCTACATTAAAGAGTGATACATAGGAAGATTTTGATTCTTAATCAAATTAATATCAATGTAAATGTGCTATTTCTAATAATGATTATATGAATGAAAATATTGGATCCAAATAAACTGAAATAACAAATGAGATATAAATTCTAAAATGAGTGTACATATTCCTATATAAGGTTTCTTATAATGGTGATTCATCCAAAAATTTTGGAAAATTGTAAACAAAAATCTCCATTGATGAATTTCTATCATTTTTTAATATAAAGGTTTAAGAGATATTATGAGTGTTGTGGAGTGTTTTTTCATAAATAATATTCATTCAAGAATATCATATCACTAAAATATAAGATGTATAAATCTTTAGGAGAAATACATAGAAGATGAGATCATATTATTATGATGAGAAGCTCATGGTCAAGACATAATCTAAACAATCATTGCAAAATTTATATAGTTGAGTGAATAAATATAGTGGTTTATATGGTAAAAAAACATCACAAATAAGATATAAAAAATTATTATCCATTATTACATTTCATAATGAAAATAATTTGAAAATTTATAAGGGGAATAAAGCTACCATCATCTGTGAATTTTCTGAGAAGTTAATTTTTTTTCCAAAAGATCAGAAACATGTAATATAAAAAGATGAATAAATAGAGACAATTAAAAAAATTAAAAGTCTATGAGGGATTATGTACAAAAAATTATTTTAAAATATTTATGTGGTAATGGGGTGGAATATTTTGGCATGATAGAAAAAATTCCATGACATTTGGATCAATGTAATTGAGGAAGGAGAACTCTTCCCAATATGATAAGAAAGTGAATAAGGTACAAGAAAGTTTGATGGTCAACCACCAGCCTAAAAGATAACTCTATAAAAAATTTCTCCTTATTATATCCTTATATAAATGTGTTCTTAATAATAATTTGGTAATTTATGGAGATGTATGTATTCCATGAGTGGGTGAAAATATGATATAAATCATTAAAATATTAGTAATATTTTGGAAATGATCGTCACCCTTAAAAAATATTCTAAATACTTTTTTAAATGAATAATAATTAGAGAGTAGATATTCAGATCAAAATGGAGAACTATATTTTGTCACTTGATCTCTTTCATTTTATTGTAGAAGATGTGTGATATAAAAATATTATAAATATTTTTCAAAATCACCATTGATAAAATTGTGTTAATTTTTTTTGAATGGAAACACTTTATATAGTTTTAACAGATTTGATTCATTAGTTACATCTCCCTTGTTTTCATTATAAGACTTTCCTACGAAGGCATAGAGTTATTAATTGGATAAAAATCACTTTTTTTATGGTGATTCATTTTATGAAAATTAATCGACACTTATGAAAGGATTATTGAATTTTGAACACCTAAATACATATTTGTATTCACATTGAATAAGGGGGAGAAGGAAATAACAATATATTAAAATTTGAGTGTTGACCAAAATATCAAATTGAACGATTGAAGTGTACTAGGTATTTAATTTGTGTTCAAAAATATTGGGTAAGTAGGATTGATGTTTTAAATGCGAATATATCATAAAGGGGTTTTTAGGTAAATAAAATATGTTTCATACATAATTTAAATTTAAAAATTGTTTTTAAAATATGATGAATGTGATAGGAGATAAAATTTAGAATTGAATTCTTATTCGAAGAAAAATTATGGATTGAAAATTTGTTTCAGATGGTTTTAACTTCTTATAGAATATGATTTGATTTATAAGGGAGGTATATTAAATAATTATCCAATGATATTATCTATCCATGAGGGACCCTCGTAACTTTTTAGGTCATCAGGTTACAACTATCTTCCAAGCCTACCCTTTGACATATATTGTGAAAGGGAATGCTACATAAGGCATATGAGTATGAAAGGAGAAATAATGTGAGGTGAATAAATAGTATTAGGAAGGGATACTACCAATGTTTCTTGTTTTCAAGACTATTTACTACTTTCTAGACTGTGTATTCCATGGATTGTAATATAATATAGAGTTTATTCATATAGTGTTCTGATGTCGGATCATAATGTGTGAGTTATTGTAGTTTATATTGAATCATAACCATTCAATATTCAGGATCTAATTTTCTGGATCTATTTTATCATCTCAACTATTACATCATCATCTTTTTCCATTTGAGTTCTTCTATTTTATCATGATATCCATTCTATGTCATCTGAAGCTCGATTCAAAACATATGACTATTATTCTATAATTATAAAATTTCTTGTATGCTCATCCTCACATATTTTTTCCATGTGAAAATGAAAATCAAAATAATAATTTTAATTTGTAGAAAATATAATATTTTTTATGATAATTATTCATGGAGTTTTGACATTTATGTAGTTTTATCATTTGTTTTTGGTATAATGTTTCTTATTAATTCGAAATCATACAACCTGGAAGTAGATATTGAGTATTATAGGATTATATTTAATGTTAAGTATATCTACCATGAATCTATATGTTTTTTAAATAATGATCTGCATTGAAACTATTTTTTGTGAAGTTATAGGAATCTTGTGGGAATATTATATGTTCTGTGAACACTCATAGAGATTATCTAAGAACAATGTTCATTGAGGCAAAAAAGATAACATAATATTTTTATGCAGGAATCTTTTATTTGTTCTTAAATAAAATTAATGTACCACATAACAATGCATACTTACAACACATATTATGAATAATGTCTTGTGTGCACCAGTATTATACCAATTGAGTTCTAAACACAATAAGAAAAGTGGTATTTGATTGATTTTTGTAGCACAAATTATGATATTTTAACCACACTGGTTTGCGCACAAGAATAATAAGAGCACTGTATAATATCTTATTCTCCTAAAATAGTATACGAATATTTTATGTTGTTCTTTAATTGTAAAAATAGTTTGGATGTCATAGGATTTATGTAGTGTGTGTGACATATTGAGGTGGAAAGAGTGTAAGACCATGCTTATGTCAATGTGAAAATTCAAATTTAATTTAATAATCTTTTGTATAATCATGAAAGAAGATAATTGTGTGTACTGGGAGTATTATTTTGATAATTAACGAATAAACACTCACTAGTGTATATATTCATACATTTAACAAAAATTATAGCACGTACACATATAATAACACATTCAAATTTAAAAATAAATGTGTTATCCATGAATTTATGTTCATTAACGAATATGTTTTAAAATTCCATGCCTTAAACATTTATTAATTATTAAACAGTGATTTGTGGATAATTTTTATATATTTATTTAAATGACTTCTGTATCTAAGTTTTCAGTGTTTAGTTAGGACAGGTACATATAATACAAAATGATTCTTTCACGAATTATGTTGCACCCAGCATGATGCTTTTATATAGATACCAAATATTATAACAAAATATATAGTATAATATCATAGGTATGTGAATATTTTTCACAAGTTAGCATCATCCAAAAATCGTGTGGTGGGAGATGATCAATTGAAATTTCTCTAGAGGATAAAATCGTCAAAAGTTGAATGCTGAATCTTGGTGGTCCAACATGTCGCTGAAGACCATTATTTGGGGCTAAAAAGAATCACTATAATGAAGGTAAATCTGGGTGGGCTAATCCAACTTTTTTAGGACGATTGAAATATAGGGTATAACATCTTTTTAATTAGGTGGTCTAACTAGTTTCTATTGTATACACATTCTTCTATAACATATAATCTATATTATTGGGTCTAACCAACATTGAATGATATATGAACCTTTATTAAACCTTGTAAATGCATGTGTGTTGTGATTAATAGTTTATAACATCATATAGGGTGAGGACAAGAATTAAAGATGAGAGATAATGACATTAATCAGTCAATGTGGTTGAATTAAAAGTAAATGATTTTGTAGAAATTGTATACCATGGTTTCAGCCACCACTCAATTTCATCTGACCAATCTGTACCATTGGTCTTGACATCCATCATATATTTCTGATCCACATAAATAAAAATTATAATTTTATTATAAAACAAATAAGTATTCTTAATTATATATATCCTGGTATATTATATTTATTTATTACATTTTACTACCTGTTGGTTATCAATTCAATGTTGTAGTCATGGTTCAGTCAATAATTTCTTTGGATTTCATATATGTTTTGATATGAAATTTCTATTCCTATTATATTTGTAATGGTTCCATCATATCCAGAATATTGACCATGATATAAATATAATATATATTCATTTTATATGTAGTTATATAAACCAATAAAAGATATATATAAAATATGAAATGAAACATTCAGAAATATTGTTGGTCATATATATGAATGAACACTAGTTCCATTTTCACAATGGAGTTATAAAAACAAATCTAATATATATATCAAAAAATTTGAATCTTATTTATGTAATACATTTCACATATATTCATTAAACCCATCATTTTTACCATTAATGTAAATCAAGAATGAATCAAATTCCATAGAGAGGTGGTAGTCCGCTATACACATGAGTTATATTATTGTATTTCCACAAAATCATAATTAATAATTTATATGTTATGTTATAATTAAAAAAATATAATAAAATTATATATATAATATATATATATACTTATTTATTCCAACCTTATATCCTATTGTGGTAGGTGTTAATGGAAATACGAATTATATTATTTCATGTCGTGGTGGTCCATCATACAGACAAACGATGATTTCATAACACATATGATTAAAATGTAGTGATTTGAATGTTATTCCCATTAAATAAAATATTTTATGTATAATTATTATAATTAGATTACAATATCATAATTTTTTAATATGAATTGAAGAATGTGTATGAAACAATTAAATAATACATCTTGTAGAACATTTCTTTATATTCAGGTAGCATCATTTGGTTTTCCAAAAAACCACCATTGGATTGATTTATAAACTAAATATGATTTTTAGGATTAGAGTAAGGATACAATTAATAAATTTGCAATTTATTTTCTAATAAAAATTGGTTTATAATGATGAATAAGAGAGTTAATGTTGTATCTTCTGACAAGTTAGTTGAGAGGAACACATGTAATTATAGAAAATAAAATAACGATCAAATTATATTTAGATATAAATAGGTTCAAAAATTTAATATAATATAGAACCTTAAAATATTGGGACGATATATTATTTTAATGTTGTCGTTTTACATGTTTTGGTTAATTTTAACACATATCTTATTATTTTAACCGTCAAAAAGATAATTTTTATGTTTACCACGATAAATATTGTTTACAATTTTTACAATTATATAAAAAATATGTTCTACTTATAAGATAATATAAATTTAGTTGACAATAAATATAGAATCTATTTTTCCCAATTCAATCTTATATGTGGAAAATTTTATTTTAATTTTAAATTTATTCGCATGAGGAAAAGTGGTTTTACAAATAAAATTATTTAAAATATTTAATTAGTTTTTATGTCTAATATAAATAATAAGTTTATTAAAATTTACTTACTGGATTATTTGATATATAATGAAAATAATTTTCTTTTAAAACCAGATAAATAAATTTTATATTTTTATATGTAATTAGAAAAGAATATTCTTAATGAAAACACTAAATTTTCACTAATCATTAAAAAAATTACATTCTAGAAATTTTTAAATAAAAAACACTAAAGTAATGTTTACATGTATAATTTAAAAATGATAGTTATTATTAATAGTAAATATTTATTTATTATAATATATTTATTTAATAATATTTTTAACGAAGGGGAAAAATATGTTGATTAGAAAAATATTTTTTTTACATTTAAACTATTTTTTCTACTTTCAACAAAACACAAAATATAAATATAACTATTTTTTTTAAATATTATTTACATATATATTAAATATTACGCCATAGTGTATTTCAAAATTATTTTTTTGTAAAACTTGTTTCTTTACTTAAAAATAGTTTTTGATAAATGTTTTCTATTATTTTGAAATAGTATTTATTTAAATTTCTAATTTAGTGGTCACCAATGGAAACATTTAATATTAAATTTTAAAATATATATTTGCATTATTTCATTAATATCATTTACACAAATTATTCAATTAGATAAAAGATAACTATCACATTTATTAAAAATATTTTAACACCATGTTACATTTAATATCTACATAGTGTGGTGTGTTAAAAAATAAAAACATAGTGTGTGGTTTAATACATGTTAATCACATTATTGATTGTCTTGAATGGTAAACTCATTTTTACATGTAAGAAATATTTTTTAAAATATTAAATTAATTTGTTTTAAAATTCACAAAATCTCATCTTGTTACAGATAGAGGTTATTCAATTAGCATATAAAAATCTAGACATAATTAATACACACATATTATTGTATTATATTTTTAATGTAATCTTTTAGTGGGGTTGTAGAAATTAGAAAATAAAAAAATCTTAAACAATAATAAAAATTCATCATGAAACCACCAATGTAGAGCTAATTATGACAAAAAAGGATTGCATTCTTCCAAAACTGTGGAGTATAGAATGTGGATATAGAGATTATGAATGGAATTTCAAGATATTATCCAAACCATATAATGGTATAAGTGTGATGTAAATAGAATTGTAGATTACTTATTATATGATACCGTCATGTAATATTTAATGGTTTTAAAAAAAATTCAATTAATATAAATAAATTTTAATTTATCAATAGGTCAAGTTTGTTAATTTTCTTAGTAATGATTACAATGGTTCAAAATACATTCATTCAATAGAATTTTAAAAATTTGTGACTAAGTTTTTTCAATAATTTCTTGTATTTACACCCCATTGATCATTTTCACACATTCCACAACAAAACATTTTTACCCATAGAGGGTAATAATTTATTCTATAAATTGAAAATAGTAAAATAATTGGAACATGGATGATATTATAAACAATATCATAACGAGTTAAAAAATTATATGTTTTTTTAAAAAAATTATATAAATTAACAACATGCCATTAATGTCAAATATTTGAACAATTAATTACATTTACATTAATACCATTTAGATAACATGTTAAAAGAAAACTAAATATTTCATAACATCATAAACCTATTATAGTATTATCTAAAATTCAATGATCTCATTAATTATCTAAATGTGTACTTCAATTAATATTTCATAATATAATTAATTATATTAATAATTACATTGTTAATTTTTTTGTAAGAATTTAATGTAATTAGTTCAACACTCAAAAATACAAATATTCTTTAGTGACGAATAGAAATAATTTTTATTTTAAATGAATTTTTATAATTGAATATATTATACGTTTATTTCCATGTTAAAAATATTAAATTTATGAAAAACATTACTGTGACATTTTTTAATGATCTTTATATAAAATATGATAATGTTCATAATCACACACTAATAGAAAACATGCTATATAATAGTGTCTTTAGTGATTATGGACGATATAGATTCATCTAATAAAATTAAATTAAACTGAATATTAACATTCTCATACTGAACATTTTATTTTTAATAAATTAATATACTATTTACACATTACCATGGTAACAAAAAATATAAATCTGTATATTCATAATGAATAAAATTAAAGGGGACATAATTATAAAAATTTAGTATCATAATTTAAAATATGTAATTAATTATTAATAATATATACATTTAATGTGTGAAATTTTTCTTGAAAATTAAAATAAGAAATCATGATGAAAAATTGATTTTCTAATAAATTAAATTTTTAAATATACATTATATATTGATTTCACTAATAAAATTTATTTCCAAAGTAATAATTTAGAATACATTAAATAAAAATTACTGAAATTTTTTTTAAACTAATCCAAAATGTAATATTATGTCAAAATTAATTTAAATGAAAATATAGATTTTAATAAAATTAATTGATATAGATTGTTATATATCCTTTATTTGAGGAAAGTAAATGATTAACTGAATTTCAATGACCACAAAATCATAAACCATAGTGGTATTAAAAGAATATACATTAATCCAAAATGATGTTAATATGATTTTATTTCATGATCATTTACACATATTTTAAGAATAATTTTAATATATAAATTACTAATATATAGAAATACAAATACATGACATGTATAATTTCATACATTAATAAATTATTAAAAAATAACAAATTTTTTTCAAAATTATTAGTATTCAAGATGAATATTTTATTCTCGACATCCTAATATAAATTATGTAAAATTAAATTATCCATAAGTGTGTTACAATATATTCCTCATATCTTTTGACATTAACCAAAAATATTTATTTACCACAAACTAGTATAATTCCCAAATATTTCAAATAATCATAAAATGAAATAATATATTAATATAAAAACATTCTCAATAAAAGCCAATGATAAAAATAAGTTACTCCAAAAAAATTTATCATTAAAATTTTTGGTAAAATTATAAACCAAACAAAAACCCAATATATATAATGATTCAGGTACACAAAATTCCTAGAGAAATTTATCAATTATATCCAAATAAAATTAGTCCATTATAATATCATATAACCAAAAATTAATGTTGCGTAATAACATAATATCTAAAAAAGTAAACTAAATTCCATTAATAAATAACATTATACCTATATAATAAAATTAAGGGATTTATTGACATCAATTTTTAGCTCGTTAATATCATCTTACATTCCAAAAATTAAAATAGCATATCTTTGAAATATGTCATTATCTTAAACATAATGGTTTAAAATACATCATACCAATAAAATTAATCTCAACATATCATTACTGGCCTTAGAATTCCATCACATAATAACAAAAAAGGGCTTTCCTTTACACTTATCATATCTTTAATCATAAAATTATAAACAATTGATAGTATATATAACACTTATGATTACCATACAATAATACTTCATAATCTCAAAAGTAATCTAAACACTTTTCAGATACTATAAGTAGCAACCATGAACCTGAAAACCCAAATTTAGTGCCACCAACATACACTATAAATATATTTAAATGATATTGATAACAATAAAAATATTTTTTCCATTCCATAACATAAAACATAAAAAGGATATATTTGATTACTTAAATAAAAACATAACTTTTAGATTAATAATTAAATATAATTAGTAAAATATATTAAAAACAGGGGTTCATAATCAACTTCTTCGTATTGATCAACATCATATCTGACTATTAATTTTTTTATATTCTTGGTTATGTATTCAATATTTCCCATAGAGTAAATCACATGTGAAAAAATTATAAAAACAATTCATTTATCATCATTCTTCATAACTTGTGTAAGAGTAAACAAAATAATAGTGAGATGAAATTATTAGTATGGGAAACCATAGTCAATTAAATTTAAATTTTAAAGGTGTGGTGAAGTGATAATAATGCCATGATGACCTAATAAAAGTGAATGAGAATAAAATAACAGAATTCATAAATATCATTTACTGGATCATAATTCATGTCATGTAGATTTATCAAGGGAAAGATTAATTGGAATCAACAATCATGAGAATGATTTTGTCAGGCATGATCAACAGAATCATGAAAACACATAGAAAGAATATATAAAACATGTATTTTACATTGTAATAATTTTAATGGAACTATTATATATAAAATAACCATCATTTTTATGTGTTAAACAACCATCATGGTTCTACAACTAAAATATATATTAGTATATTAACATAGTCTCTTAAGAGAATCTTAATGTATTAACTCTATCCCATATATATAATAACCATTGAATTATATTATAGTAAAATTTTCGGAGATTCTTAATTAGTTAAATCTATCCCATTACCAGGAAAATTGTATATTTATAATGTGGTCACCAACCCTAAATTTAAAAATAAAAACCCCAGTCATCATAAATAATGTCCAACAATCATAACTTTAATTATATATTTATGGATTTTGTTTCATCATAAAAACCATTGTATCAAAAATTACTCACTTGATAAATTTTTTACATTGTGGAAAAGAAATGGGTTCTAGGATAATCTATTTGAAAAAATCAAAAGTCATTTCAAGAATGATCAAAGATAATATAAATAACAAATATTCTCATATAATAATATGTAATATCACTGGTTATTGTATTTTAAGAAAACAAATAAAATTAAATATCCTAAAATATATTCATTGGGAGGATTCCATTTTCACTTTGATAATCAGATAAGAAAACTAAAATTCGTATATTATTTTTTAAATGAATTTTATTGAAATTAAAAAAGAAAACATATACCAGACTTTTCAATAAAAATTAATGTCTATGATGAATAGAAAATCCCTTCATGATGTTGATTTAGAAAATAAATATACCTATAAAACATTTTTTAAAACAAGTAAAACATAATACATTTGGAATCCTTTATGAAATTTCATTTTTAAAATAATTTAATAGAAAAACAATTCAGGTAAAATAATTATTTGGAAATAAATTTTTTTATAAATGAATATTATTGTGATAATTTTAAGAAAACATAGAGATAGTTTATAAGATAATTTATCTAAAAATATTATATGATTAATATGACTTTTGAAAACATTATTTATTTTTCATTAACAAATAATGGATGAAATGTAGATTAATATTTGGAAAATAAATATAAATATATAATAAAATATATGTGGTTCATTAAAATGTGATAACATTATATCTCCTAATGAATTATTGGGAAAAAATAATTTCAGAAATATATGAGATCATGACATAATGCCTTTTATCTTTTTTAACATTTAAAATATAACGACCATGGATAAAATAAGTAAGTATAATAAATAAAATATCATAAAATACATTGGATTCAAGATATAACATCTAAAAGGGAAATTATAGAAACTATAAAAATAATCTCGGGGCAAAAAAATGAATTTTTTCTTAATGAAATGATGTTGAGACAAATCCCAAACTCAAAAACTAACATTCCATTAATGACCATTTACTATTTACTAATAAACTCAAATAAATTATTTTCTTTCATAGTAAAAGTACATAGGATTGATTCCCCAACCCTAAATGATTTAACTAATTTATCTTAATGATATTGAATATTACGTAATCAGTAAAGCAGTGTCAGTTATCATTTAGATATTAATTTATACATTCAAAATGACATCTATAAGATGATTTTGGAAAAAGAGGCCAATAATCCATAATTTTCCAAATATTAAACATCACATTATTATCATTTTTATTATTAAATAATACCTTTGTAATCAATAATCAATTATGTATAAGAAATGTTTAATATGTTACAGTCATGGAGATAGTAAGCTATACGTACACATGACTATCATTCTAATTTTTCAATGATCACCTTGGATAAAAGGTTAGTAAAATGTTATAAATAAAAAATGATCATTATATAATTGTAATCATATTTATTTCTTAAATATTTTTTTATATAATTCATTTTTTGAGATGATTAAAATGGTTTCTAATAGCTTCATGGATGTGTTAATATTCATGTATTCATGAAAAAAGAGATCATTTTTCAGAGAATGTAAATATAAGAAATTACATGATATATTAACTTTTAGTAATGATAACTAATCCATTAATATCATATATAAATATTAATTCAATTATTATATCCATTCGTTATAGGTAGTGATAAAAATATCATTAGTCCTTCAGGAAGTAGTCCTCCATAATAACTAATGATGAATTCATTTCCCATTTTATGATTCTTAGAGTTGGATATGTGTTACGAAAATACATCCTAAAATACCAATATACTTAATATACTAATGTTATTTTTGTCATTTTATGGAATATATGATATTGATGAATGATAATTTTTTAGAGACAATCATTTAAGAATAATAACGCTTCTTTAGAAGTCATCCATTGATAAAAATAATATCACAACAGAGGATACTGTTATGAAAAAAATTAATGAATTTAGAACATTTTTATGTAATTTCATAAAATATATTGGTAGATAATGTCCAATCAAAATATTTTTTTAAATGTGAAGTTTAAAAGAATAACATATTTCCTTTTATATTATAGAGGAGGTTTATCATATAGATTCATAAATCATTAAATTATAATAAATTATTTTTTTTTGTAAAAATTTATAATAATTAATAATATTTGAATATATTATGAGTATGAATATAAATAACATCATCCAAATAAATTTGGTCATGTATTTTATATTTATTTATGTAGTTATTATCATTTTAATCTCTCTTAATACTTTGCACACTTTCCATGATAAAAAGGTTCTTATTAAAAGTTTAGGTTTATTGTATATATTATAAATGGTAAGGAGTCACATAAATGAACCATCGATAATATTATCGACCATATCTTCACTAGTTGGACAAATCAATGATATTTTATAAATTTGATGTTATTTAATTAATTATAATTATAGTATATTTTTAAGAGTATTCATTACTAAGAATACATTAACATCATAGAAATAGTTGTATCTAAAACCCAATATTTTATTACATCCATAACCACGTATACTAATATATTAAATTCAAGAATAAAATTAATTATCTCAAATTATATATTTCTATTAATTTTAATATCATTGATTTCATTTTTCCATTAATTTATAAAATAATGAAACATTATTGTGTAATAATATGATGAAATTATTTAATCATAAACAAATGAAACAAATTTCAATGATGAGTATAAAATATAAAAAAATTAATATTTATAAAATAAAATAAATTCCTTTTATCTCCATGATAATAATATTATTTTTATTAAAATAAAGAGTGAAATTTTCTACTTTTAATTAAATAAAATATGAAAAATGAAATAATGACACCAAAAATTTTGGAGGTTATTGTATTAGACTAATTAATCTAACAATATTTATTCTACTGTTAGGGATATTTTATATAATTTATCATATTACATTTGACCCTAAATTACCTTACTAAGAGTTCATTATGGTAACAAAGATTACTATGGAAACAATTCAGAATGACTATTAATTAAAATAAACATTGTAAATAAAATTTACGTCCTAATTAATAATATTGGATCCAGTTTTCAAAAAAATTAAAAATTGTCCCTGAATGTAATTTAAAACCAAAACAAAATAATTTTGATGGAAATGAATATTAAAAAAAACTTTTTATTAAAATGTAATATTATTTTATAAAATTTGAAGAGTAACATTTATTTAAAAAATAATTAGACTACATTAATTCAAAAATAACTACGGTATTTATTATGAAATCTAATATATATATTTAATTTTTAATATTTTTTATAAATATAGAATTTTTAATAAAACTAATATTTTTAAGTATACAGTAAAAAATTAATGTGATTGTATATAATGGAAAATTTAACCACAGACTAGTATTTATATGTTTCTTTAAAAATTTCATATATTTTATAAAATAAAAGTTATATAATTTCTCTATATTTTTTACATAATTTCTCGCAAATTGAAATATAATACATATTTATAAAACATATCCTTGATGGAAAAAATAGAGTTACTAAAAAAATTTATAACTTTATGAACATTAATAAATATAATGAATTTTTTTGATTCATTATAAATAATTTATAAATTAGTTATTTCTATTCATAAAATCAACTTTAACAGCTTGGTTAAAATGTCAAATATATTGAATGGTATTTTTCATTATGACTATGATATGGATGGAGTGTTTTTTACTCTATAACACATATTTTTTGATTTTAAAATCATTACACATTACATAAAGGATGAGATTGTGAATTTTATAATAGAGAATTAATATGAAAATATCTGTTATAATTTGTTCTGGATGATGAAACTATCAGTCAAGGGGTATATTATCACTTACAAAGAAATAAAAGTGGACCCTTCTATGACAACAGAAATCAAGGATTGGGCAATATGAATGTATATAATATTTTTATGAATTTTTTATGTCCAAGATTGGAATTACATAATATTTTTATCATACATACCACAATTATTAAGCCACGTAAACAATCTAACATTGAAGAGAATAAATTTTTTATAGACTAGTTGTTGTGAAGAGATCCTTAATAAATTAGAAAAGACGAGTATTAGTAAATTAGTCCATATACTTCCCTAATGTGGGGAAAATTTGGTTGTATACAATGACGATTCATTGAATATCTTGGTATATATATTGGTACACAATGATAAATTCATAGACTATGCCTCATGATTGTTGACTGATCATGTATTGATCTATCCAAAAAATTTTCATTTCATTACCGGTCTCATCAATGAAAATTAATATAAATTCTCTCTATAGGGAGAACTATGAAATGTGTGTTGACCATTAGAGGCACAAAAAATTATTAACATAAAATAATAATAATATGTACTCGTGATGATAGTTAGATTATATCACGGACTATGTATTGTTAATCCATTACCGTAATACGAAATCAATCAATGTTGTGAATGTTCTGAGGATAAAAGATCTATTGATTTTATAATTGATGAGAATTGAGATATGTTAACTAGCCATTGAAATGAATAATATAGACACTTGAATCATGGAAGATGATATAATATCATTCTTTTAATATATTATTTCACTTCTATCCATTCTATGTATGATATAGGATTCTTATAGAGATTATATTGAAAAACCAATTATGGTTTATGAAATAAGAAAAAAGAAGTCCCCATAATTAGAAATATATTATGAAATAATTGTGATACTGTTTTCATGACTATATATACTATATAATATCAAGATAATGGATGAGGTTTTGAATGATTCATATAACACAACTTTCTATAACCATTCGGGGAGCATGATGATTTATCGAGATCTTTGAGAGACGTATTGTTGGGAAAATATGAATAATAAGTTCAATAATATACATCAATGTTTCTAAAATGTTAAATTAAAAATGAATAATGAAATAATTAATTTCATGATGAAACTATAGCACACATCAAAATTGTAAGATAATAACATCCCCCATGGATATTTTCATTGATCATCCAAAGAGATTATGAAAAATAAAATTCTATATAGATTGTATTTAATTTTATTTCAAAGAGTACTCACATCAGTGAAATTCATAAGGAACTATCACCCGATCCACACATAATGATTTACATTACATATGTAAGAGGAAATATAGAACAAAAATTTTTATATAAACATTAAGAGATAAAAGATTTAATTATAATTTCTATATGATCATCTAGAATGATGTAAATACATAGTTGAGCATTTTTAGAGATTATTCCCCTAAAATGATGTCTTATATGATCAATATAATCTGAAAGTAAAAGGAATGGTGAATGAATATTATAAGGAATTAAATGGATGATAGGTTAATCTTCATTAAATGTTTTATGTATCCTAAAATTATATATTACTCATACCAATACAGATAGATCCTAATGAATCCATTTTGGGATTCTATGTTGAACCACATCATTTTTGGATGAATTTTGTGAATAACTGTTTTTGGGACATAAAATGGTTGTTCAATTTTGTAAGATACAACAATATTCAACAAAAATCAGTAATTATTAGAGTAAATAAAAATATAATGTGAAAAAAATTAATGTGATTTGGTGTTTGTGGCTCGGAAAAATTATTTCAGCAAATATCTCCAGAGAATAATGTTATGAAATTTAGAATGATGTATAGGAACTTCCCAATGTAAATATACCACTTTGATATTATGTATCCATATATGAAATGGATTATCAACTATCACACTAACCAAACCATTCTCAAATACATTTAAAAATCCATGCATCCCTCTTGCGGATGTCCTTACTAAATCCCTCGCATGCTCTGAATGTTGAGGTGGTATAACTAGATAATGATCTCTATTATATGGAGTATATTTTTATGGTCATAGCCCACACAGATAGTTATTTTTAATAGGTTGGATCCACTGATAAATGTTATATTGTTTAACCCATTGTATGATGTGGAAACTTAGAAATCATATGAATAAATGAATTAGGAGTAACATCACATATTTTAATAAAAAACTGTAATAAAAATTTTCAATGGAATATTTTTTATGTGAGATTAATGTAACACCAAATGTGTTTTTTAATAGAATGTTATTTTTGATATCATATATGACATGAAACACTGGGTTTTATGAGAACCCGATATAAAATAATTATTATTATTTAAAAATAAAATATTTAACAAATTAAATAAATGTGGTGGTCTTAATAATGGTAAAAAATTTGAATCCTTATGAAAATATGTTGATAAATAAGTACATACTAGTTGGAATCACTTTATTGGGTTCAAAATTACTTTTTTTCTCAAAAAATTATTTTTATATCATTATGGTGATAAATATTAATATTAATTCCTTCCACTTTTTGAAAGTCCAATATAAAAATTATCTTTATAATATAGACCAATATATCAAAATAATATTATGTTGATTTTTTTTATTTTCTTTGAAGCTAATTTTTTTAATAAATAGAAAAAAATTTAGTTTTTGGTGATAAATAACATTTTATTAAATTAAATTAAAAATCTATATATTTATTATATAATTAATTTATAGTAATTTTATTTTAGTTTTATTATTTTTAAATAAATTTTGGTAAATGGATATAAATTTATATTGAAACATAATATGGAATCTATTATTTTTATAAAAAAATGTATTTAGAAAATTATTTAATTGTCATGTCTGTTTGTTTTATTTTAAATTAAATTATTCATCTATTGAAAATTGAAAAAAATAAAATTATTTATTGTGAATATCATAATTGATATTATATAAATTGGTTTTTTCATATTCATTCATTATGAATAATAAAATAAGTAAAAAACTATTCATTGTGGTTAATGTTAACGAAGGTTGATGGGGGAAAGGGGTAAACTAAAAATACTAGGAATCAAAGGCATGCTGATTTTTAAATATCATATTTTATTGAATTATTTATATCGAATATCATTTAATGATATATCATTATCCATTTTGGGGGTTTTTCATTCTAGATATGTGTGTAAATAGTTTCAATTTTAAATATATTAATTGGCTCATGTCTACCAATTCTAAAATGAATGCCCCTGTAATCTCCTTTTAATATAATTAATTAGATGAGGTTCACAACTTAAATTTTTAAATAAATTCCTTCAATATGTTCTATTTTCCTATAATTCATTTTAAAATCATAAATATTATCTACAAAGGCAATAGTTAAAATTTTAAAGTGGTGGTCTGAAAAAATTATATTATTTTTAGTTGATAATATTTTTAAATTCTTTCATACATCACTATAAAATATTTAAAAAATATAATATAAGAAATATAATATATTTAATAAAATTTGATGTTCTAATGATATTTACATAAAATTTATCCATCTCATCTTCCGACGAATGGAAATATAATCCTTTGTTTATTTGTATTACCACTTCACAAACCGATGTAAATCAATATATATATTCAACTCTCACATATGATTATATATTTAATTTCTATATAAATTTTAATGAATAAATATAAATATATCGATTTAATATATCATATACATACTTACCATAATATCTACTAATATAATGATAACGACATTCATACATACATACGACTACTGCCTGGTGAAGCAATGTTATTCTTTTTTTATTACTGCAAAACATGGATGGTATATTTAATTGAATTAAATTGTATAAAAAGATAAATTATATTTAATTATCAGTCAACAATATAAACAATCACATAATTTGTTTACATCATGATCAAATAAAAATGGAAGCTTATACATGTGTAGTTACAACCTACCCTATAAAATATAATAATGCATTTCATTTTTCATAACAAAAAATGCATATTTTTTAAAAAATATAATTTATCTAAAAATTTAAATTTAGTTCATTAATATTATTTTAAATTAAGAAATAATATTTTGTATGACCTTTTTCAGCAATCAATGGTTATTTTTGATATATGAGTTGATAATCATCCAAAAAATCTAACATAAAACAAAATAAATAAGTAATTGAATGTAACAATGTAATTAACAATACAAAATGAATAATAAATTGAAAAAATAATTATTAATTGGATAAATATCTGGTGATTATTATTCAAGAAGAAAAATAATGCACATGATGAATAAGGACTATTTTAATGGATATCTCAAAACTACAATTTTCATTACGTTATGATCAATCACTCTCTAACTAAAATTATCTATAAAATTAATGTATTGGGATTATTATACACGTATTATATAATTAAATATTATATTTTCCTTGATTAGTCTCCCTTTATTTGATGGGTTAATATATTATTTAATTTCTTTTCTGAAATTTATTCACTATTAATAATCATTGATTATGGTATGAGAGAAAATTATATATACCATTTTCATTGAATGGGTTGTTATTATTTAATAAAATATAATTGAATTAATTTATTTGAAAACATATATCATGAATATTTTATAATTATTATTCTTAGAATGTACACCTAATGAATTAAGGTATGTTTTAAACTCATGTTATTTCATTTATTTGATTTCTATGTATACCTAATACACAATGGGACATTGTCTACCATGTGATATTGCCTAAGAAGATATCCATGACTAATATATATATAATGTTATTTGTTTCTACCACATTTTCTATGATACTATGATCTTATGATAGTATCTTTATATGTTATTATCCCATGTGATAACTCAATAGCCTTCTCTTTTATGATATAATATTATAACATAGAATCACATATCCAATTTCCCAGAAGTGATTTTACCATTATTGAAATATTATATAAAAAATTTATATTTTGCAAGCCCTATGGTATCCTATAATGTTATATGAGATACAATATATTTTGTTGAACATTATTTAGTATTAACCAAGAATGTCATGTTTTACTATACTAATTATATAGCGGGTACATAGTCTTCCAAAGACATCGGGTCTCAAGATCATTATGATTTACATATTGGATATTAATGATTAATAATCATGTAAAAATACGTGCCAGATGGTTGGGTTTATATATTAACATTTTAATATGGAAATAAAATTAATAGATATAAAACAAATAAATCATATTATTAAATCTATGATGGAATGAAAAGTATTATGGTAGAGGAAGTATCCTATATAAATCGAAATTATCCAATTATGTGAACGTGTAATAACCATCAAACTAAACTAACTACAGTATTAGTAAATTCATATGATAGACAAATTCATTGTCATTGAATATGAATAATGATTTATTCAAATAGAATCACCTCTTGTGGTTACAATGTATAGATGTATTATAATTTTATCTAACAGGGAGATATAAATTGAAACTATTGTAAGAAATTTGGATGATGTTATTTAGAAATAATCAATTTCATAGGTAACTTATGATCTCTATTTTATTGATTTTTCACTTCTAATTTAATGTAATATGTTGATTAATAATTGATGAAATAATTACATCAAATAGACCAATTTAATCGTGATAATGTTTTCAAAAAAAATATTCTTCTACCGTATAAGTTAAAATATATATTTCATATTTTAGATACATACAAATATATAAATAATACAATGGAATTAATTGATTAAAATTTACAAAATGATTTATAATTTTATTAAAATATGAAGGATGGGCCCTCACTCTCTGTGTCTCATAATTCCTCTCGTAAAAGGGTTCCTTCCAAACACCAACAGTCTCCCCTCATAGTGTGTGGTATTTTTTCCATCACATGGTTCATTCTCTATATTTCTACCTTTTTCATCATCTTATTTTTTCTCCTTGCTTGATTGTCTCTTTTCAATTTTTTAGTGATTCTAGGGTTCATTTCTACTCTATGGGATTCGACTGCTTCCACTATCACTCTAGTTAATGGATCCATCGTGTACATCCTTTAAAAGATTAAACTCGATGGGTATTGAGTTATATAATATTGTTGGTGCCATCATGTGACATCATTCCTTTCTTATTTTTTTATACGTTCTCCTCCTCTACACTTATCTTCATACCCAAAGTGCAACAACTAATCATTATTCCAATATAAAGGTGTTTAGGGGTGGTTAGGATGGTGAGGAGGTAGGATTTTTGGAATCATCTCAATTGCATTCATCCAGATATCTTTCTATTCATATCTTTCTAGTTCAATTTTTTATCATTTATTTCCATTATTGGGTTTTCAGTAGTTCATATTGTCTAGTTGGATGGCATTAATTAGTGATTCATCAAAAATATTATGATTGATTTTTGGTTTCCTTATCTTGATGGTGGTTCAAATTAAATATGTTTCTACTTATGACAATGATTATGGATCACATTCAACTCTATTAATTTTTTATGGCACTATAATTCTAACTATATTCTCTTATTTAGACATGAAAAATGGTTTACATGGTGTTTTAGGGTGTGTGTTTCGAACATTTTTCATTATTATAGATGGCGTTTCTCTGGATGGATTCTTATTTGACACTAGGACCAATCTGTGTTCTATCATTGTGACTTTTTGGAGTTTCTTCAACTGGTATATTGTTTTCATATACATTCATGTTGTTATTTTAATGGTGATGATAGACACTGGTTAGGGGTTTATTATCAATGAGTTTTTTTAGAAAGATGTGATAGCATACATTGCAAGTTAAGATGATAATGTCAAAGGTTTTGTTTGCTTGGTGTATAACATACTCTGTGGCTCATGAAAGGATTTGATTATTCCTAGGTCACCATTAAAACATTATCTTTTGAATTTAATATTTTAATATTTCATTATTGTTCACTGTGGTGAATTGATATATTATTTTTATATGTTTGAAATAATAATGTTGATTTATTTTATAGTTGATTTATTTTATGTTAGAAATTATGTTTTTGGATACCTAGAATATGATACCAAATTTATCATCTTTTAAACTATTCCAACATAACGTAAAAGTGGGTTTATTTATGTTTAAAAAAAGGTATTCTGAGTATAAATTATTAATAGGACATATTACCTTATAAATGTGGAAACATGGAATATTTAGTTTCATAAAAAATATTCCCCCAATGATATATTATTATTTGTTTAAAATTTCAAATATAAAAATTATGAAATATAATTCTAAATAATTAAATTAATTTTTTAATATCAATTAATAAATAATCTAACATGAAATTTGGAGTTTTTTTCTAAAAACACTTATTTTTATGTGATTAGTACAAAATAAAATTTTCATAAATAAATCTCCATCCTGATATTATATGTATATATATATATAATTTAATAATATTTAAATTGTTTTCTATAACCATATATATATCATAGTTATAACATCAATGTTTTTAATTGATTTTACAAATTTATAATAGATGTTTGTAATTAAAGATATTCATTTATATTCTTTGTGAAATTTATTTTAAATAAATTATACATTTATTATTTTAGAACTATTATTTATTAATTTTATAATATTAATATAATGAAATTTATTTTAAATTAGTAATATTTATTTTATGAATTTTTAATGTGGAAAGCTTTTTTTTCCATCATGAATATTAAATTACATTTGAAAAAACACGTATCCTTTGTAAATATCAAAATAGTAGAAATGGTTTAACCTATAGACATAGATCAAAAAACTGTTTAAAATAATGTTGGAATTATTGGTTCAATAATTTATCAAAATTCTCCCATCCTAATTCATTTTTATCAATTTTGGGGCTAATATAATTGTTAAGAACTTCATATTTTTAAAATGTTTAAGGTGTTTTAAAAAAAACCTTCTAATTAAACACATAAAAGTGAAAATCCTTTAGTAAATCACTCTCACAATGAAACTCACATAGATAAACCATGACAATTCCCAAAACATCCATAATAATTCCCAAATACCATAAAGTAGTTTTTATTCCCAATATGCCTTCTATAAACGAATTAAAATCCTTTTCAAATGAAATAATACAAGACGTGAGACATAAAATTTAACTATCCCATTCACATTTTTATTTCATTATATATAGTGATTATTGAAAAAAAGTATATTAAAATATATTTTAATTAAAACATTTACATCAATAGTATAATTTTAAATTAATATATTTATTGTTAAAATTTTATACAGCATTCAATTTTCTATAATTAAAAATGAATTATTCGTTTAAGAATTTTTTGGTCTACCACCTCCATGAAAAAAATAGGTTTCATAATTCTTTAACTACCAAAATAAGGATAGTAATAATATGGATATAAATATATTAATATAATATTTTTTATATAAATTATATAATTTACTCTAAAAAATTATATATTATTCCATTATATAGAAATATAAACAAACATTCATTCAAACATGAGTGTTAATACCTCTGTGGAATATATGATTTTATTTTCCTTTTCACTACCTCTATAAATGGATATCCATGATAATGAGTTTTATATATAAATATGATATATATATATGTATATTAATCTATATAATATTTTTTAATAAATTTACCTATATACCCCCTCATAATTTTTCCCAACCAAACCCATCAAATATCTTAAAATAGTTATGGAACCCTACGTGCAATGTACTAGCACCCACCAATAAAAATCAACAAGAGGGAAAATTCTCTTCCAAACTAAAGCAACATAATGGCACATATATATATCATATAAAACAATATAAAAGAAAAATATATTCTATAACTGAATGGGAATATCATAAATGAAATATTAAATGAGTAAAAATAATCCCTATGTATAATTTTGACCATAAAATACCACTTGAATAGGAAAAACCATCTAATTATCATGGTAGTATCGGTAAAATCCCCTTTTATCATGACTATTTACCCTTCTCGGATGAAGGAAAACCTCCCTACCTCACCAAAAATTTCATTTCCCTACATCAAAATATATAAAAATGACTACGCACACAAAAATATGTTAGTAGTTTGTGAGCTATCGGTCTCATTATGGTATCACCCAGGTGTTCCATAAGATGCTGATAAAAAGTAATCCAATCATTATATTCATTAATCAAAAAAATTAAACATTATAAATATTTATATAATAATAACATGGGAAAATAGATTAATTTTCCCTATTTCCTCAGTTCCCAACAATGTAGTTTAATTATTTTTAATGATTTATAAAATCTTTTATCATTGTAGATATAAAATTTTTGTCACAACCTGTCCTCGGGGCCCGTGCTGTAAATACCCCAAACCCACCTTCCATAGGCCAGGGGCTGGCGACTTGCACCAAAGGCGTAAATCCCAAAATAAGGGAAGGAATTTCCTTTATGAAGTAACATACACAACAATGTACGCAAGTGAAGTAAGCACTAAGTAAAACCGGGTACATGATATGTACTGAAAAAGTAAATGGGCTAGTATACAAACCCAACTGAAAGTACTGTACAACTGAAAGGGAAAGTACACCAGCAGTAAGTAAATAGCAACACTGAGTCGTCCTAAAGAAGTCCCACCTGAATGGTGGGTACAGATATCCTCCTCAACTTCTCGGGTCCGGCCATCTTCTCCGTATACATCCCACTAAGTAGTCCACCTCTGGGTACCATCCAGCTCCACAAGCCTCCACCTCGATCAGTTTTTTCTGTCGTCTGCATCCAACACAACATAGTGCGGGCATAGCCTGTGCAGGGGTGAGTATACGATTCTCAGTGGGGACCCCGAGACCCTAGAAGGTCTCTCAGAATCCACATAAGATAAACCAAAAAGGAAAGATACAATTATGAAGTATCAAACAACCCTACTTAGGTATATTCCCACATATATACCTAAGTCATCAATTACAATTCGGCTCCAGCTCCCGTGCCCAAGTACAACCCAGTCCACATAGGGAAGCATAACCCAATCCACACAAGAAAACAAGTCAACCACATCAATGATAATGATTGAGAATCAATACTCATATCACATAGGTATATGCTTCGCATGGCGATAGAGATGATCAAATGTAGTCATTGATTAATCTAAGCTATCAGACCTATATAGGATACAAGACCAGCTAAGCTGTCAGACACACAAAGGATACAGGACCAGCTACTCTGCCAGACCAACATAGGATACAAGTATAGAGTCAAATATGGTCAGACCCACATAGGATACAAAAGCATTAGTCATTTCTGTTGAACGTACGGAGGATTCCAGTACAGTCGTCGTCACTGCTGAACCCACATAGGATCCATGTATAGTCTTCCTCGCTACCGAACCCACAGAGGATCGAGGTACAGTTGTCATCGTTGTTGAACCCACAGAGGATCCACATACAGTCGTCCTCGATGCCGAACCCATGGAGGATCCACATATAGTCTTCCTTGCTGCCCAAACCAGGGAGGATCGTGGTGCAGTCTTCCTCTATGTTGAACCCATGATGTATCCAAATACAGTCGTCCTCGCTGCCGAAACCAGGGAGGATCCATGTGCAGTCGTCATCGTCGCAGTCGCAGCCAGCTCTAGGGTTCCCGCACACAGCATGCTCGATTCCGGGAGGGTCCTCTCCTCGAGAAAAAGAGAGTCGATACATAAACTATCACGATGTCAATAGTTGATGTATCCCAAAGTTCTGTCTCATCAAAATAATATCAATTCGACAGACGGTGCGTCAATCGAATGCACAGTCTGAGAGTTATTGGCTTTTCCATCCTAGGGGTCCGGTTCGTTTTTAAGCTAAAACCAACCCGTCCGTACTCCAACAGCATCTGAACCTCAGGTGGAGTAAGACAAGAGGACCATCTCAACAAAAGGATCTCAACACAATTGACCGCACGCGAAACAGATGTCTGGTCCTTAGGATATACAAGTTTCCGCTCCAAGGGCCCGGTTGGTTTTGAGTCCGAAGCAACCAAGATGTACCCAAAAATTTCTAAAACCTCATGTGTAATATACCGAAACGGCCATATCGATTCAAGTATTACCACACAACTGACAGTGCATCGATCAGAGATCCATTTCTAATGTTATGGGAAAAAGACTGAAAGCGGTCCGAAGTGGGGGGTCTTAGCCCGGTCCGACCCGACCAGGGTCCGGGTCAGGCCCGGTCCACGGGACCCACCCCCGCCCGGCTGGGGGGGCGGGGGTGCACTGGCTCGGCCCGCGGGCCAAGCAGGGGGGACACGGTCTCCCCTTTGTTCCGCGGAAGCGGCGCCTCGCAACGCGTATCCCCCGGATCCTGCGGGGCCATGGAATCCGGCACCTCGCTGCCGCCGCGGGCTCCTGCCGTCAGTACGCCGGGGCACATCCGGAGTTTCCCGTAGGCCACCGGAGTCATTTTGGTGGTATGTTATTGCTCTCGTCTATGACTGTGTTCATCTCGGGATCCGTTGATTACTGCAAAGGCCTCTAATCGCCAATTCGGTCATGTTTGGTCGTCACCAAGAATTCTGTGCATCAAGAATAAACAAGCGGTGGGTTCAGACTTGTTCATTAGTCAGTTCCCACTGCGTTATTGGTTCAACCATTACTAACAATTTCATGACATGCCCAGGAAATAATATTCGCATAAGGATACATTAATCAAAATCCCCTACCTCAACACGGAAGATTATCGTCAGTGTCGCGGGGGTAAAGATCGTAGGCTTCGTCGGGGCACGCCATGGAGGAACCAGCGTCTCCTCTCTTGCTGCAAAGAAAGGTAAGGGTGGCGCGTAGTCGATCTATGAGTAACTGTAATTCTTCTTCATTCTTCTTCAGAGGCCGGATTTCCTCCCAAAGGCTCCAAGCTCACCCGAACTCTCCCGCAAAACGAAGGCTCTTCCCAAAATAAATAAAAAGTTCATCTTATTATTTAATTACACCCGCAAGAAACTCCCTGAATTAAATGATCTCATTTAATAAAACGTGTCGACAATTTAATTGGGGGAGGGAGAGGGAAGGTCCCTATTCAAAGTATGCGTTGGAAAATTAAAAAAAGGGAGGAAATAGGAAGGTTCATCGTATTATTATGGGTTGACATAAATTAATGGAGAGATTGGTATTTAATGGAGGTTTTCCAAATTATTGAGGGGAAGATTAAGGGATTAGAGGGAATTATATGGTGGGGATCATGCGGGGCTCCAACTCTCTAACATCCTCACTAGGGTAGTTAAGTGGTTGTGGGCCCCACCCTTAACTACCCATGGGAGGGAATAACCTCCCTTAGAATAAAAATTTGTTCCGACAATTTGTATTTAATTCTTAAATAAACGCCCAAAAAATTTATCTTCTCCTCCTTTGCGAATGCAACTACGGTAAGTGCCCCATCAAGAAATTACTGGGGTTGTGAGTTCAATGGTGCCCTCAGTTTTTAATTCTGATCACCAGTTCAAAATATGAAAAAACATGCTCGTTCTCTCACTGAACATACCAGTGCTAAGCGTCTAAAATTGATTCTGGGCACACCGGGCCTCAGAATCAACCGCTGTCAAGATCCAAAAACTCGTAAATTTCCTAAGTATATTTTTCTAAAATATTCCTTGAAATTTTCGGGTCTTTACATTACTCCCACCTCAGTGCTATACGTCCCCATAAAGTTACAACATAAACTCAGGGAACAAATGAGGGTACTGAGCATGCATCTGAGCCTCCCGCTCCCACGTGCTCTCCTGGAGGTTCTCGTGCTGCCAATGAATGCGTGCTAGAGGAATCGACCATCCACGTAGGACTTTCTCTTGTCGATCCTTGATCTCCACTGGGTCCTCCGCAAGATTCTCCCCGTCATCGATGTCTAGCTCCCTATGGTCGATGATGTGTGTCAGGTCGTGCATGTATCTCCTCAACTGAGATACATGGAAGTCGTCATGCACCTGGTGCAACTAAGGTGGAAGGTCTAGGCATTAATCCACCTCGCATACCTTACTGAGGACTTGAAAAGTCTCTATGAAGTGCGGAGATAACTTGTTGCCCCGACCAAATCTCTGCAACCCACATTGAGGTGATACCCGTAGGAAAACGTTGTCGCCATCCTCGAACTCCAGTGGTCTCCGCGTCCTACCAGCATATGAATTTTGTCTTCTCTGTGCAGTAGACATCTGCTCCTGGATGATCTAAACCTTCTCTGTCATATCCTGAACCATATCTTCTACTATGAGTGCTGACACCCAGGGTCAGTCCAGCACTGAGTTGATCTGCAGGGTCGGCCGTACAATGCCTCGTAAGGTTCCATCCCGATGGTGGAGTGGTAGCTGTTGTTGTACGAAAAATCTACCAAGGGTAGGTGATCCTCCCAGATGCAACCAAAGTCGAAAACACATGCATGGATCATGTCCTCGAGTGTCTCAATGGTCCTTTCCATCTGGACATCCGTCTGGGGATGAAAGGTGGTGCTCAGGTGCAGCTACGTTCCAAAAGCCTCCTGTAACCCCTTCCAAAGTCGGGAAGTAAATCGAGCATCTCGATCGGAGACGATAAATGATGGAACACCATGAAGTCATACGATCTCCTGAACGTAGAGGCATCTCGAGCTCTCCACTGAGCCCTGCTCTCTAATAGGTAGGAAGTGGGTCGACTTGGTGAGTCGGTCTATGATCACTCAGATGGTGTCGTTTCCTTTGGAAGTACCTGGAATTCACGTCACAAAATCCAAGGATATGTCGTTCCACTTCCACTCCGGGACCTCTAAGGGTTGTACCAAGCCTGCTGGTTCCTGGTTCTCTGCCTTCACTTGCTGAAAAATGAGGCATTGAGAAACGAACTCTACCACGACCTTCTTCATAACCGGCCACCAGGTCTATCGTCAGAGGTCCTGGTACATCTTCACTACACCATGATGTACCACTAAAGGGGAAGTGTCGAACTTCCTCAACACTACCTTCTATAGTGTAACTGGTACAATGATACGTCCCCTGAAGTGGATTATGTGCTCTCTGTGTAACACCCCAAGATTTCATAGTGTGTTATTTCTTCAAAATAATTCAATAACTTGCACTACACGCAACACTGAGTTCAATTGCACCATGACTTACCAAAAAAAAGCCATTAAAAGAGGTCATGAATAGTATTAACTAAATTTTAAACTTTATATAATCCTTATAATTTTAGAATCCATATTATGAGTTTCTTAGTCATAATGCAAGAACAGATTCATTTTCAGTATTGCGCTTTTATCAACTTTTGATAGTGAAACCTTTTTAAATACAATATTTTAAAATTTTTGACTAAATGGGGACATCAAAATTTTAAAATGAAACATCCCAAGCTTCCGCGGTACGCTTTCCTTTGAATAAAACAGTAGCGTGTGTTGTACGCAACTTCGAGTTCTAACACACCGTAACCAATCAAACTAGCTGCTATGAATAGTAATACCTACTTTTTGAAGTTATATATATTTTATATTTTAAAATGGTATTCATTTTTGGATTTGGAATATCAAATTTAGCCTAAGGTGAAATTTTGGTACTTTTCGGATAACTTTCATATTTTGATGAATAGTGAAAATTACTAAATTTTAATTAAAAACAACTTTTTTAATCAAAATAATTAATAGTGATAAATTATGAATTTTAGTGGTTTTAAAGTATATTTAGAATATATTTTTACCATTTAATATAATGTTGGTAATTGGACATAATTTTACAATTAAACCGAACATAAACAAGTGTCAATCTTTTGATAGTTATTATCTCTTAAAAACACGCTTTTTGTTTTGACAGCGGGAATTAATTTTAAATTAATTTCTGCCACTTCTGTGTTTTGAATTTAGAAAAATGGATTCCATATTTGGAATCAGGATGTTAAAATTGTGTAAATAGGTAACTTTTATTTTTAGACATTTTGAATAATTACTGCGGTAAATATTTTATTTACCATGGTTAAGGGTAAATCCGGTAAATAAGGGTTAAAAAATAATATTATAATAATACTAAATTACCCTAAAACGTGTCTTAACCCTATTGGTTGATACATGGTCGACCATGGGCATCTTTGTGTCAATTTTGGGACCCCATGGATCCATTTTTAAGTGATAATGACACTTTATTTTAATTAAGTTAAAATGAATACAAAAATGACACAAGCATATATCTTTTAGAAAAACAATTGTTACATAGGGTTATATATGTTGGATTTTAGATTATAAATATTCATTAGAAAGATAAAAATATTTCCTACATAATGATATTTTATTTATAATTTTTAGACATTAAATAATTTATTTTATATATGACACAATGATGATGCAGTAATTACTATAATAGTGAAAAATTAAAATAATTGATATTATAAATACCCAAATAAATATAATATGAAACTTTTAATGAATTAAACTAATTTTCTAGGATAATATGATATATTAGGATTGATATAATTTACTTTCTTCGAAGTAATCAATCTGTTATGAGTTTCAAAAAAATCAAATATTGAATAGTGTCAAAATTGACATAAAAGAGTTCTTAAAACAAATATTATATTATTAATTGATATTAAATTCCTAAAAATCTAAGGTTCGGCCAAGAGACTTATATCATGATAGGTTCATCATTAATGTACCAATTGGGGGTCGCTTGGATGTATATAGTAAGTTTATTAACCATATTATATAAAAATACAAAGAGACATTGTTTTAGTGAAACTAATTAACTTAGAGTTAATACTTAAAGATAAGGTTAATATAAGTACCCAAACCTGTCTAAATTCTATTGGTTGAGTGGTTTTCGACTTATCCCCACCTTAACCTTTGAATAATAAGCTTTTGAGCCATTAGAAACCGAATATGAATTTATTATAAATTAATATTTCTAACTTTTCCAAAGGTGCCCCTCACCCCTCTTATAAAAGGGCACTCCTCCTTCTCATTTCTTCACACCTTCAAAGCCTTTTGGTTCGGCCAAACTCTGCCCAAATACTCTCCCAACATCCCTCACTACAACCTAGAGGCCTTAGTTTGATCAGAAAGCCAACATAAGTAGACCTTTTGATCAAATCAAAAGGAAGAACCCGAAGAAGAGGTAATGATTTCACCACCATTTTCTAAGTTCATTTCTCCTTCCAATTCTTCTTCCATTGTTCTTACCATTCTGAAATAATAACTCCAGTATCTCACATATACTGTGATGTTATTATAAATATGGTACAATCATATTCAGTATTCTATCCACCCTTTGAATAACATGTCACCATACGTGCGTACGTACGGCTTACCGTCTCCACGTCGTGGTGTAATTGTTATTCAATATAATATTATTTGGATGGGTATAATAATGATGTGTAACTCATGTAAATAATAAATATAACATGTTAATGATTCTGTATATATGATATACCATCCATTTATATATTATTTTAATATCAAAATAATGATATTGTCGCTCGTGCGTACGTACGGACTACCGTCTCCACGAACGCGATGAGATTCATTCTCCATCGTATCCATTCAAGTATAATTATCATTTGATGATTTAAAAATGATGTTTAAGGACTGTATATCATTCTGGATATGAATAAGATACAACAACCATGGCTTATGTAACAAAACATATAAAAGAAAATGAGTAAGTTAACTCCCGAAACGACGATAATTCTAAGATATTATTAACAAATCAATGTTAAAAGATCATATATGATATCATATTAATATATATGATTCTTGTATAATTTAATAACAACTATTTCACCATTATACAGGAGGTTAACCTACCCCAACCAAGGAAAAGTACAAGGTAAGGGTTATTTCACAATCTCTTCATTATCCGAGGTTGTTTATATGTAATAATCTACTGGGATCTCTTTATCATCCACATCCATGTTTCTTAAAAATGAATTTCAAAACATTTTTACTATTTACAAGAATATGGGTTAAAGTCATTTATACCCTTTTTTTGACTTTTTATAAGAGGTTTATAAGGGAATCTTTCCGTCGTTTTCAAAACAAGGTCCTTTTTAACCTTTTCGACAGAATTGAGGTAAGAATGTTTTTTTTAACTTATACGGCGGGTGCGGTTATTTTACGCCGTTATAAAATATTCAAAGCTTTCCTTACAAGCTCATAAGAATATTTTCAAAGAAAATGTTTTATTTTATATGGATCTTAAATGGTTTCAAAATGAAAGGAGTTATTTCTTTAAAAAGAATTTTGATTTCATCTATGTCAACATCCTTTGATGGATTTTAAGATTATTTGAAGTTGATTTATTATGATACAAAACTTCTATATTGTATTGAAGGTTTTGTGATATGTTTGACTATGGATGTGCTATTTTTATACCATTCATAGTTTATGGTGAAATTATTGACATTTCATATGCTAGTTTTAATACGAATGTTTATGTTATGTTTAAACCTTTTCATATGGGAATGCATTGGACTTAATAAGTGATGGGTGGAGCCCGCTATAGCTCCTCGATGCATCGGTAGGTCTCATGAGACAAACTAGTGTCTTGGAACAAGGCCTTGACAAAATCTTATTTGTAGTCTTGGCACGAGGCCTTGGCTATGTGGTTATGATAGTCTGGCATTATGCATTCCAACATTATGAAAGTGGTTATTGATATTGCATGTTATTATTCGATTAGTAGAATATCCATGTGAATAAGTAAATGGCATTATTTCATTTTTATTTTTGCCATACTATGTTGAAGTTCAATTTTAAAAGGCTTTTGTTTTAGTAATTCATTGCCTTAAATGTTTATTCTTATTATGAATGTTCCGCTATATTGTTATCCTTACTGGGCATTTGAGCTCACCCCTTTTCTATGTTTTATTTTTCCCAGGTAGTGAAGAAGTAAATTATGAATGACTTGAAGGGATATTATGAGGGGTTAATAGTGTGGATATGAATACTTTGTTGTTGTAGTAGTTTTTCACTTCGAAATGTAATGTAAAACTTTATGATTATATCTAGTGTTTCCAAGGCTACTAAACCAATCGGTCTTTCGAGATTTGATCTTTCTTGTGATCATACCAATGTTACGAAGTAATGCACCGACTCTGGGTAGCTGGGGTCGGGGTGTTACAGTTGGTATCAGAGGAAGTTTAGTACAAACCTTGGAAGCTATATTTAGATAAACTCTGATTAGAGCACGTAGACCTAAGATGAACATTGAGGATTAGTGTAGAAGAACTTCCTATAATTTTGGTATTGTAGAGATTTTGTGAGTTTTCCAAGCAATACATCCCTGTCTGTATACGAGCAGGTAGAGGCGGCTCTGGCACAGATGTACCTAGGGGTAAAACCCGAAAACACCGCTTTGAGCTAGACTCGAACGGGAACTGGTGCACGACAACGGGCCTTGCTGCACTCTTGGTTACGACACTCCCGGGGGATATGCTTAGGATAACTCTCACTTTCTTAACAAATCATTATGAAGGGATTATGAGTATATACTTCCTCAAAGAAAACATTCTTATGATTATGGATTATATCCACAAATAGTTCAATTTATGTTAGGTGTTTTATAAGTATGGGATTATGTATTTTGATTCATAAACTGATCTAGTTTATGCCATTGTTTAGAAATGGCGCCCAGTAGAAGGAATGAAAACTCCAGAAATGTACATGATCCAAAGAGAAGGAAGGATCATATCTTTCATGATCTTAAGCTAGAATTTATAAGAGAAATAGTCTCCCATGTATTATCATCATATGAAGAAATAATATCATGTACTGATAAGATAAGTAAAGAGTTTACTGAGTCCTATGGCTTTGAAGGGAAGCAAGAGAAGAAAAGGATGGAAGAGAGAAATATGGATAAAGGGAAGAGGGAAAAGAAGAATTTTCCCATATGTGGTAACTGTGGAAAGAAACACCCTGGAACTTGCCTGAAAAGAATGAGAGTTTGTTATAAGTGTGGAGGAAAAGGGCACAAAGTACGTGACTGCAAGGGTAAGAAAATGGTTTCAAATGTACAATGCTTCATTTGCAAGGAGTTTGGACACTACACGAACCTATGTCCCAGTCATCAGTCTATGACGCAAATGATGCTATTGGATAATAATCAAGTTATGATACTACCACAGATGAAGAGGAATGATTAGAGTTCTTATGTTGATTATGTCAATTGAGTGTTGTATCAACAATGTACTTGTTATAATAATTATGGAGTATATAAGGATTTTACTGCAGTACTATTTCATTAAGGACTTGAGATTGTGTGGAACAAAGAAAAGTGACTCAATAGCAGGATAAATTTTTGGAAAATATATGGTTGAGAGAAAGATAAACCATAATATGGTTCAGATACCGAGGTGGTGATTTTAGAATAATACATGATTGATTTGGATAAATTATATTGGATATTATTGACTACCTTGAAGCTGATTAATGATTTGTATATTCCATCATTGTTGGGGTTTTAAACATTTTTGGATTATTGAAGTATATCCAGCATTCTATATGGAATAAGGGATCATGAATGTAATCAATAAGGAATATGGTAATACATGATGAAGGTATTTATATGCTATTACAGGGTAAAAAGGATCTATATTATGTTTACCTTCCATATAAATGTTGGACTGTGAGTTTGGATAGAATTATTTTGGATAGTTCTTATTTGGATTATTTTGGATTTCCATAAAAGGACAACCCGGAGGTCGGGCAGCAACCTGTTGCGTCCGGCAAGGCTGCGAGACTTGAACCCGCAACCGAAGGGCGACAAGGGTGTATCACCTACCACTGGCCCAAGAGATGTCCTGGATTAAATAATGTAGTTTTTTTAAAAGATCTGGTAGATTAATTATAAATTCGTTTATTTTGGAACCCTGTACGAATAGTATAAATATAATTTTTTTTTACGAGTGAAAGATGAGTTTATGGTAGAAATTTATTAATGGAAAAAACTCTAATTATAAAGTAAGTATATCTCATTATGATCTTAGCCAATCTCATAAATAAATTCCTCAATATTAAGAAAAGCAACTTAGAACAAAAATGTTTTCCTAGATGGTACCTTAAATCATCACTAATTTATGGCTTTGGGATTGTTGGCCTTTTCATAGCCATGTTCTCTACCACTCTCCATCAGATAATTGATGGTTGGATTTTTCTTCCATATCCATATTTTCCTACATGGAACCCTAGTATGTGTTATTTTCGGTAATCTTCATACTTTCGACTCTTTATTTTAAATAGAGGCCTTGTTAATTCATTTTTCGATGTGGGATTTCAACTAAGATATTTTGAAACGTCAAAAATGTGTTATCCTAATACCCTATGTTTTGTTGAACTGATGGTATTTCAAATCATCATAGATTGATGAATTTAAGGACCTCAATTATACACTTGTTTGTGATTGATGACCTCAATCACTACCTATAAATATTTACGTTTTTCCTCCGATTATATGTCTCTAATTGCCACCAATGTTCTCCTAATCAAGATCATAATTTGGTGGTGACCGTTTCATTTCTCTTTTCCTCATATTAAGACTAAATTTTAGTAACCCAATTTCTGATGTGGGTTTTCCCACAAATATATTTTCTACTTTCAA
Source organism: Viscum album (assembly GCA_963277665.1). Classification (NCBI taxonomy): domain Eukaryota; kingdom Viridiplantae; phylum Streptophyta; class Magnoliopsida; order Santalales; family Viscaceae; genus Viscum; species Viscum album. The sequence continues at coordinate 492,085,663 of OY728151.1, read as the reverse complement.
CCTTTTATTTTTGAAGAACAATTTCAAATTGCGAGGACGCGATTTATTGAAGGAGGGGAGAATGTAACACCCCAAGATTTCATAGTGTGTTATTTCTTCAAAATAATTCAATAACTTGCACTACACGCAACACTGAGTTCAATTGCACCATGACTTACCAAAAAAAAAGCCATTAAAAGAGGTCATGAATAGTATTAACTAAATTTTAAACTTTATATAATCCTTATAATTTTAGAATCCATATTATGAGTTTCTTAGTCATAATGCAAGAACAGATTCATTTTCAGTATTGCACTTTTATCAACTTTTGATAGTGAAACCTTTTTAAATACAATATTTTAAACGTTTTGACTAAATGGGGACATCAAAAATTTAAAATGAAACATCCCAAGCTTCCGCGGTACGCTTTCCTTTGAATAAAACAGTAGCGTGTGTTGTACGCAACTTCGAGTTCTAACACACCGTAACCAATCAAACTAGCTGCTATGAATAGTAATACCTACTTTTTGAAGTTATATATATTTTATATTTTAAAATGGTATTCATTTTTGGATTTGGAATATCAAATTTAGCCTAAGGTGAAATTTTGGTACTTTTCGGATAACTTTCATATTTTGATGAATAGTGAAAATTACTAAATTTTAATTAAAAACAACTTTTTTAATCAAAATAATTAATAGTGATAAAATATTAATTTTAGTGGTTTTAAAGTATATTTAGAATATATTTTTACCATTTAATATAATGTTGGTCATTGGACATAATTTTACAATTAAACCGAACATAAACAAGTGTCAATCTTTTGATAGTTATTATCTCTTAAAAACACGCTTTTTGTTTTGACAGCGGGAATTAATTTTAAAATAATTTCTGCCACTTATGTGTTTTGAATATAGAAAAATGGATTCCATATTTGGAATCAGGATGTTCAAATTGTGTAAATAGGTAACTTTTATTTTTAGACATTTTGAATAATTACTGCGGTAAATATTTTATTTACCATGGTTAAGGGTAAATCCGGTAAATAAGGGTTAAAAAATAATATTATAATAATACTAAATTACCCTAAAACGTGTCTTAACCCTATTGGTTGATACATGGTCGACCATGGGCATCTTTTTGTCAATTTTGGGACCCCATGGATCCATTTTTAAGTGATAATGACACTTTATTTTAATTAAGTTAAAATGAATACAAAAATGACACAACCATATATCTTTTAGAAAAACAATTGTTACATAGGGTTATATATGTTGGATTTTATATTATAAATATTCATTAGAAAGATAAAAATATTTCCTACATAATTATATTTTATTTATAATTTTTAGACATTAAATAATTTATTTTATATATGACACAATTATGATGCAGTAATTACTATAATAGTGAACAATTAAAATAATTGATATTATAAATACCCAAATAAATATAATATGAAACTTTTAATGAATTAAACTAATTTTATAGGATAATATGATATATTAGGATTGATATAATTGACTTTGTTTGAAGTAATCAATCTGTTATGAGTTTCAAAAAAATCAACTATTGAATAGTGTCAAAATTGACATAAAAGAGTTCTTAAAAAAAATATTATATTATTAATTGATATTAAATTCCTAAAAATCTAAGGTTCGGCCAAGAGACTTATATAATGATAGGTTCATCATTAATGTACCACTTGGGGGTCTCTTGGATGTATATAGTAAGTTTATTAACCATATTATATAAAAATACAAAGAGACATTGTAAAAGTGAAACTAATTAACTTAGAGTTAATACTTAAAGATAAGGTTAATATAAGTACCCAAACCTGTCTAAATTCTATTGGTTGAGTGGTTTTTGACTTATCCCCACCTTAACCTTTGAATAATAAGCTTTGGAGCCATTAGAAACCGAATATGAATTTATTATAAATTAATATTTCTAACTTTTCCAAAGGTGCCCCTCACCCCTCTTATAAAAGGGCACTCTTCCTTCTCATTTCTTCACACCTTCAAAGCCTTTTGGTTCGGCCAAACTCTGCCCAAATACTCTCCCAACATCCCTCACTACAACCTAGAGGCCTTAGTTTGATCAGAAATCCAACCTAAGGAGCCCTTTTGATCAAATCAAAAGGGAGAACCCGAAGAAGAGGTAATGATTTCACCACCCTTTTCTAAGTTCATTTCTCCTTCCACTTCTTCTTCCTTTGTTCTTACCATTCTGAAATAATAACTCCAGTATCTCACATATACTGTGATGTTATTATAAATATGGTACAATCATATTCAGTATTCTATCCACCCTTTGAATAACATGTCACCATACGTGCGTACGTACGGCTTACCGTCTCCACGTCGTGGTGTAATTGTTATTCAATATAATATTATTTGGATGGGTATAATAATGATGTGTAACTCATGTAAATAATAAATATAACATTTTAATTATTCTGTATATATGATATACCATCCATTTATATATTATTTTAATATCAAAAGAATGATATTGTCGCTCGTGCGTACGTACGGACTACCGTCTCCACGAACGCGATGAGATTCATTCTCCATCGTATCCATTCAAGTATAATTATCATTTGATGATTTAAAAATGATGTTTAAGGACTGTATATCATTCTGTATATGAATAAGATACAACAACCATGGCTTATGTAACAAAACATATAAAAGAAAATGAGTAAGTTAACTCCCGAAACGACGATAATTCTAAGATATTATTAACAAATCAATGTTAAAAGATCATATATGATATCATATTAATATATATGATTCTTGTATAATTTAATAACAACTATTTCACCATTATACAGGAGGTTAACCTACCCCAACCAAGGAAAAGTACAAGGTAAGGGTTATTTCACAATCTCTTCATTATCCGAGGTTGTTTATATGTAATAATCTACTGGGATCTCTTTATCATCCACATCCATGTTTCTTAAAAAAGTATTTCAAAACATTTTTAATATTTACAATAATATGGGTTAAAGTCATTTATACCCTTTTTTTGACTTTTTATAAGAGGTTTATAAAGGAATCTTTCCGTCGTTTTCAAAACAAGGTCCTTTTTAACCTTTTCGACAGAATTGAGGTAAGAATGTTTTTTTTAACTTATACGGCGGGTGCGGTTATTTTACGCCGTTATAAAATCTTCAAAGCTTTCCTTACAAGCTCATAAGAATATTTTCAAAGAAAATGTTTTATTTTATATGGATCTTAAATGGTTTCAAAATGAAAGGAGTTATTTCTTTAAAAAGAATTTTGATTTCATCTATGTCAACATCCTTTGATGGATTTTAAGATTATTTGAAGTTGATTTATTATGATACAAAACTTCTATATTGTATTGAAGGTTTTGAGATATGTTTGACTATGGATGTGCTATTTTTATACCATTCATAGTTTATGGTGAAATTATTGACATTTCGTATGATAGTTTTAATACGAATGTTTATGTTATGTTTAAACCTTTTCATATGGGAATGCATTGGACTTAATAAGTGACGGGTGGAGCCCGCTATAGCTCCTCGATGCATCGGTAGGTCTCATGAGACAAACTAGTGTCTTGGCACAAGGCCTTGACAAAATCTTATTTGTAGTCTTGGCACGAGGCCTTGGCTATGTGGTTATGATAGTCTGGCATTATGCATTCCAACATTATGAAAGTGGTTATTGATATTGCATGTTATTATTCGATTAGTAGAATATCCATGTGAATAAGTAAATGGCATTATTTCATTTTTATTTTTTCCATACTATGTTGAAGTTCAATTTTAAAAGGCTTTTGTTTTAGTAATTCATTGCCTTAAATGTTTATGCTTATTATGAATGTTCCGCTATATTGTTATCCTTACTGGGCATTTGAGCTCACCCCTTTTCTATGTTTTATTTTTCCCAGGTAGTGAAGAAGTAAATTATGAATGACTTGCAGGGATATTATGAGGGGTTAATAGTGTGGATATGAAGACTTTGTTGTTGTAGTAGTTTTTCACTTCGAAATGTAATGTAAAACTTTATGATTATATCTAGTGTTTCCAAGGCTACTAAACCAATCGGTCTTTCGAGATTTGATCTTTCTTGTGATCATACCAATGTTACGAAGTAATGCACCGACTCTGGGTAGCTGGGGTCGGGGTGTTACACTCTGCCTTCAGAAAATCCATTGGGTGCTAGCCTTGAGGATATCTAAGCACATCACACCTCACAGTAAACGTCCCCACACTATTCCCCTCTGACCCACTAAAGTAGTGGAGGATTGAATATGAGGGACTGAAGATAGGCTACCCCATCCCTATCCAAAAAGGATATCTGCAAAGTGGATAACTACTATTTCGCCTCTCCCTGTAGTTGAATGCCCGATATCCAGCTGAGAGAATCAGCCACAATGTTCCCCCTCCCAGGAGTATAGACAATATCAAAGTCATAATGCTCAAGGAACTCAGGCCATCACCGTTGTCTCAGGTTCACGTCCTTCTGCAAGAAAAAACACCTGAGACTAATGAGTTGGAGAGAACCGCAAACTGTTCGCTCAACGAACAATGGGTGAGACTAGCCGATTGTAAGAAATCGTCTCCACCCTTCTTCGACTACGTTCCACCAAAGAGCTACTATGATTTATCCTCTGTTGAAAAGAAAAATTTGGTCTCATCCCCTTGATGAACCACATTCTTTACCTAATACATTAAATTCTGACAGGAACAGAACTATTTCATTCCATGGACAACATCGTAAGGCCTCGATGCTACTACCAAGAGATACCACTGTTACTCTCACCTCCAAGGGTCGAGTCACATTGTCGGCAGTAGTGTGTTGTCATTGGGTCTCCTCCTGTAAATTTCTCTAAAGTGAGGATCAATTCAATAGTTTTAAACTGGAACCACTTAGTATCAATCATACAAGTGGATAGGAAAGTAAACGTCACAAAGATAAGTGTCTTATATTAGTGTAGCTCGTAGTACAAAGACACACGGAAAACACAACAACGACTACCTGGAAACTAAAACACCAAGAACAAAGTCCTCCATGCCTTGTCCCGCGATGGTCGACCTGCTTCTGGAGCTCCGGAATCATATACTTCAGCTGCCTGATGTTGAGCTCTCCCAAGTCCATCCATTCCATGTGGTCGAGGTGGTCATCCTGGTGGTGGTGGTGGTAGGGACTCGAAATGACACCCACCATCTATGGCTTGGTCATCCCCTCTTCCATGTCCGCCTGCTCCTGGCAGACCACCATGGTTGAACTTCTTCCTCGGAGGTCCCTCCACCACCTGCTACTCATCTGTAGGGCGGTTCGGGCAGTCTCAGGCCATGTGACCATGCCCACCTTAAGCATAGCACTGCATGCTCCTCGTATGGATGGCTCTGTGCCGTGTGCCCCACACTACCGAACCTGTATCCTGAGGTCGCCCACCTGACAGCGTGGTCCGCTTGGAACCCTGTGTCTGCTGTCTACTTCTGGATGCAGAAGACTCCACTACGTGTCATCTTGTGGAGGATCACTCCGCTTGTGTCTGCTCACCAAGAACACTCTCCACTAGAAGGGCTATTTCAATCACCCCCAATTGCATCGGGGTGTTGAGGGTGATCATCGAACCCATGATCTCATCCCTCAATCGTTGATCGATGGTCTGGGCTCAGATGAATGGGTCTCGTACCATGTCCGTGGAGTAGCGCGAGAGGTCGGTAAATCTCACCGAGTACTCGGCGACTGACATGCTACCCTGCCGCAGTTGTAGTAACTCCTGGATGCACACCGCACGGAGGGTGGTTGGAACTAACTCCGAACAGAAGAGGCTCTCGATGTCTGTCCAAAGTAGAGATTCCTCATCGTGCGCCAGGAGCATCAGGCTCCACCATCTACCAGCTGCTGCATGTAGGAGACTCTCCACAAAGATCACCATTAGGTCAGCTGGTGTCCCTACTAATCTGAAGACTTGGACGACAGCCTCCAGCTAATCCTCGACTGCCTGAGGGTCCATCTCTCCACGGATCCTGTGCATCCTCTGACACTGAAACTCATGCATCGCACTCAGGCGGCGTTAACTCTCTGCTACTAGGGCTAGTTGAATCGGTGGCTCGGCGGGTAGAGGTAATGCAGGTGCCTCCGCTGAAATGGGGCCCTGTACTGAGGCCTCGCCGCTCGGTGGGCTGCCATCTCGCATGTAACTGGGAACCCTATCTAGCTGTCGTCATGGGGCCATCATGAAATGAAATATGCGTGCCACGGTTAGTAAAATATACCTGGTGAGCTGACATAGAGAAATCACAATGAAAACTTTTGGAAGTAGACACACACGCAATCAGTGTTTTAGTGTACGGTGTTGGAAATCAGAGGTCAGGGTCCTGGTGTATGGATACGTCGGCTGCCACACCAACACTGGACTCCCTAGACTGAAACCACACCCAATACTCTTAAAAATATTGCTTCACAGAGAATAAATTATCAGTGTCCTGAGTTCTGCGGTAGAACTAACTCCTCTGATAGCAATTTGTCACAACCCATCCTCAGGGACCATGTTTTGACTACCCCATGCCCTCTTTCCATAGGCCAGGGGCTGGAAACTAGCACCAAAGGCGTAAAACCCAATAAAAGGGAAGGCATTGCCTTTATGATGTAACATACAAAACAGAGTACGAAAGTGAAGAAATAACTAATTAAAACTGGGTACATGATATGTGCAGATAAACTAAATGGTCCAGTATACAAACCCAACCAAAAGTACAGTACAACTGAAAGGGAAAGTACAACAACAGTAAGTAAACAGCAACACTGAGTCGTCCTCCATAAGTCCAACTTGAAGGGTCGGTACAGATAGCCTCCTCAGCTCCTCGGGTCCGGTCGTCCGCTCCGTATACGTCTTACCAAGTAGTCCACCTCTAGGTACTTTCTAGCGCCATAAGCCTCCACCTCGATCAGTGCTATCTATCGTCTGCATCCAACACAACGTAGTGTGGGTATAGCCCGTGCATGGGTGAGTATACAATACTCAATATGGACCCCGAGACCCCCGGTGGTCTCTAAGAATCCATGAAGGATAAAACACAAAAGGAAAGATACAATCACGAAGTATCAAAATACCCTACTTAGGTATATGCCAATATATAAACCTAATTCATCAATTACAGTTCGGCTCTAGCTCCCTAGCCCAAACACAATCCAGTCAACATAAGAAAGCACAACCCAATCCACATAGGAAAGCAAGTCAACCACATCAATGATAATGATTGAGAATCAATACTCAGCTCACACAGGTATAAGCTTCGTATGGAGATAGAGATGATCATATGTAGTCACTGATTCATCTAAGCTGTCAGACCCACATAGGATACAATACCTGCTAAGCTGTCGGACCCACAAAGTATACAAGTCCAGCTACTATGCCAGACCCACATATGATTCAAGTACAGAGTCAAATACTGTCGGACCCACATAGGATACAAGAACAGTAGTCATTACCGTCAAACCCATGGAGAATTCCAGTACATTCGTCGTCACTGCTGAACCCACGGAGGATCCAAGTACAGTCATCCTCACTTTTGAACCCACGGAGGATCAAGGTACAGTCGTCCTCGCTGCCGAACCCACGGAGGATCCACGTAAAGTCGTCCTCACTGCCGAACCCACGGAGGAACCACATACATTCATCCTCAATTCCAAACCCAAGGAGGATCCAGGTACAGTCATCCTCAATACCGAACCCATGGAGGATCCACATACAGTAGTCCTTTCCACTGAAACCATGGAGGATCGATGTGCAGTCGTCATCGTCGTTGTCACAACCAGCTCTAGGGTTCCCGAACACAGCATGCTCAATTCCTGGAGGGTCCACTCATCAAGAAAAATAGAGTAGATACATCAATTGTCAAGAATTCCAGATTTGATGTATCCCAGATTTCTTTCTCATCAAAAGAAACCCAACGTGATAGACGGTGTGTCAATCTGACACCTGGTCTGAGAGTTATTGGCTTTTCCGTCCTAGGGGTTGGTTAGTTTTTAAGCTAAAATCAACCCAGTCATACTCCAACTGCATCTAAACCTCAAGTTGGGTAAGCCAAGGAGACCGTCTCAACAAAAGTATCTCAACGCAATAGACGGCACGTCAAACGGATGTCCGCCCCTTAAGAAATAAGCATTTCCGGTCCAAGGGCCTGGTTGGTTTCGAGTCCAAACCAACCCGGCTATACTCAAACATTTCCAAAACCTCAAGTGTAATATACCAAAACGACCGTCTGATTCATGTATTCCCACACAACTGATGGTGCGTCGATCGGAAGACCGTAGCTCATGTTATGGGCAAAAAACCGAAAGTGGTCCGAAGTGGGGGGGGGGTCTGGGCTCGGTTCGACCCGGTCCAACCCCCCCTCAGACCAGCCCAAAACGGGTCGACCCGAACCACGCCCAGGTCCGGCCTAGATGGGCACGACTCGGCCCAGTCCGAGCGACCCAGCTTGGCCCGGCCGGGGGGGTGGGTGCGCTTGCTTGGCTAGCGGGCCTAGCAGGGGGGACGCGGTCCCCCCTTTGTTCCGCGGACACAGTGCCTGGCGCCGCTTAGCCCCCAGATCCCACATGGCTGTGGGATCTGGCCCCTCGTCGTAGCGACATCAGCCGCAGTAGGCTCCTGTCGGTGGCACACCGGGGCGCCGCCGCCTCGGGGTGGCCGGCCGGTGCCAGCCGTCGGCACCGCAGGAGTTTTCCGCAGGCCACCGGAGTCATTTTGGTGGTCCGTTCTCGCTCTCGTCTGCGCCTGCGGTCATCTCGTGACCCGTAGATTACTACGAAGGCCCCCGATAAATAATTCGGTCTCGTTTTGTCATCACTATGAATTCTGTGCTTCAAGAATAAACTAGCGGTGGGTTCAGACTTGATCATTAGTCCGCACCCACTGCGTTAGTGGTTCAACCATTACTAATCATTGCACGCCACTCCCGGGATATAAGATTCACATAAGGAAACATTAATCAAATTCCCCTACCTCAACACAGAAGTTGATCGTCGGTGTCATGGTGTTAAGGATCGTAGTCATTGTCGGGTCGCGTCGTGGAGGAAGCGGTGTCCCCTCTCTTGTTGCGGAGAACGGTAAGGGTGGTGCATTGTCGATCTACGAGGAACCGACATTCTTCGTCGCTCTTCATCAGAGGCCGGTGTTCCTCCCAAAGGCTCCAAGATCTCCCGATCTCTCCCTCACAATTAAGGATCTTCCAAAATTAAATAACAGGTTCATCCTATTATTTAATTACACACTCAAGAAACTCCCCGAATTAAATCTTCCCATTTAATAAAACGTGTCGACAATTTAATTGGGGAAGGGAGAGGGAAGGTCCCTATTCAATGTATGCATTGGAAAATAAATAACAATGTGGAAAGAGGAGGGTTCCTCATATTATTATGGGTTGACAAAAATTAATGGAGAGATTTCCATTTAATGGAGGTTTTCCAAATTAATGAGGAGATGATTAAGGGATTAGAGGGAATTATATGGTGGAGCTCGTGCGGGCCCCACCTCTCTAACATCCTCACAGGGGTAGTTAATTGGCTTTGGGAACCACCCTTAACTACCCACGGGAGGGAATAACCTCCCTTATAAATAAAAATTTGTTCCGACAATTTTTATTTACTTCTTAAATAAAACCCTGAAAAAATTATCTTATCCTCCTTTGCGAATGCAACTATGGAGTGTTCCCCCATAAGCAATTACCAGCACTACGAGTTCATCGGTGTCCTCAGATTTTAAATCCGAGAACCGGTTCAAAAGTTTGAAAAACTCACTCGTTCTCTCACTAAACGTACCAAAGTTAAATGTAAAAAATTGATTCTGGGCACATCGGGCCTTAGAATCAAGCGCCGTCAAGAAGCCACAGACTCGTAAAATTCCAAAGTATTTTAAAAAAAATTACTTGAAATTTCTGGGTCTTTACAATGTAAAAAAAATTCATTCCCCACATATCATTTGAAAAAATGAGTGTAAAATAATAAAATTGCATCACAATTGTTTCTGATATTTCATAGAACCACTAGCCACATCACTCTAGGATCACACTAGTGCCAGATAATTATTACACTAGTATGTAAAAATTAAAATTATCTACACATCAGGAAACTGGACCTAAAGCATTTATTCTGGATTGCAGAAGAACACCCCAATAAGTTAACCTCAAAAATGTTCTAACAAGTACCTAGAACTAGAATCATAGTTTGTAGAATAATTTCCCAAGAGAAAACCCCCTGATAGTGGAGAATAACGATTACTATTACTTCTATACATATACCATTGGATTCATTTGTTCTATATTTTATAAATAAATATATATAACTATTTCAACCAATATTTATTTGAAAACCAATTCAAAATGCATTGAAAACCAGTTTTTATTTAAAAAAAAGGAAAATCATTTTTTATAAAAACAAATTTATTTATAAAGAAATAAGTCAGTCATATGTTTAAATTTCAATTATTTTTTTTAATTGGAGAAATTGAGTTCACCAACACACACTAGAGATGGAAACAACTACCTCAAAACATAGGTTGTGCATGCCTATAAGAGAACTCACCTTATGGGTGAGTTCAAAACAGACAACAGGGGGTTTAGAACTGATATATATATAATATAATTCATTATATATAAAAAAAATGGTAAGTGAAGTATGGGAACAAACAAATTCATTAATTTAAAACACCCTCATCTCCATAACCATTACGTAATATTTCACTAAAAAAGATAACCAAATGCATATATAAGGATACAAGAGAAAGCATTATCAAGGATCAAAAATATGATAGAAAAATTATATTGTGCATCCTTTATCAACAGAAATATAGAAACATAATATATCTCATACATGTATATATTCAACATAGATACACTAATGATCCATTTCAACAAGAATCAATCGAGATCAAGAAGATAGTATTAAAATCACTCAAAAGGGAATTTTGGTTGAGATCCAAATTTGTGTGGATGAATGAATGGTGATTTCAGGTGAGAGAAAACCTAATATAGTTTTTTATAAAATTTACAAAGACTATAAAAAATTTATATGTCATGTAAACATTGAGGATGAGATATTTTAAAAAACATGCCTCAATTTTATTGAAAATATAAATTTTAACATTTCTCGACTTGTAACTCTTACACAGAATGTATTTACATTATGTTCTGTTTGTGGTTCCTCAAATGTACACTATAGTGGTTAAACTACATTAACAGCCACTACATGAAAAAATTTCTACTATAGAGAGTGAGAAAATATATATTCTTACACATTAAACAGAAACACTTTAGTAGTTCCCCAAAATCAAGATGGTCCCCACAAATTATTTTAATTAGTTAAACATAAAATGTGTTGATTTAAAAACCCTAAATCATCAAAATTTAGGTCATTTTTATCCTAAAATGTTCCACATCCTTAGTATTCTGAATACAGAAACCATTTAGGAAGAAACCAAAAAATGATAAAATTACCTAAAAGATGGTATATTTCTGTTAAAAACTTCCCACCATAACAATTTAGTCCACCTGAATTCATGTGGATGAATGAAGATATGTAATTATTTATAGAAAAAAATACCTCATCAAAGACTCAAACTATCTTGTTTCATTAGAATCTAATGCATTCTTCAAAAATAACCTGAAAAACGATATAGATTTCTCACACATTACATTCACTAGATAATAATTAACATTAACATGTGGCTCAACAATTTACTCATCTGGCTCAAACTAAATACCATCCAAAAAAATAATGATATATAGGGAAGGATGATATTTCATGATATTTTATTCCTATGAAAATAGTATAAATTCCTATTAACTAAACCATAATTTTTCATAGGTATAAAACCAACCCATATATTTGAATTATTTAAAATAGACCATCATTTCTCATAGATAACATTCCTCGTTTTCTATAGAGATGGTGTCCAAATAATTTATGTAATTTCATGTAAAACCAATCATGTATTGAAAAAATTGAAAGGATAGAACCATTAGTATGAATATTTTTTTTATTCACTCTACACTACAACCAAATTCCAATTTACACACTATATCCTTGAAGACATCTCCTCAATCAAACATTGTTCCACTAAAGAAGCATTACCACAACTTCCCAACTTAAAGTTTCTCTTCATGGGTGGCCATAAAAATCCTAACAATGATTTATTCTTATTTAAAACTAACCACTATTATTATAAGAAAACATAATCATTACATGATGGATCTCACAAGATCGCCGAAAATTCATGTCACATGCATGAAGAATATCATAAATTATTGGAATGGAAAACTCTATCTGACATTTGCATAGAGATGATATATTTTATTCAGTATAACATGAGACCAAATATATTTATTAAAGATCCTATTGATTATTGGTTTACACATATGATCTTTATTTTAAATAATGTAAGAAGGAAACCCATAAAAAATTAAATTTTTATGATTATACATTGAACACAAATCTTCCAATTAAGTGTTTCATTGAACAGAATAAAATTAACATAATATATCAACCATTAAATCATATTCATAATATCACTGAACTAAATTATTACAATATAATATCATAGAAAAAGGCCATGTATACATCTTCAAAATGCCAAATTAGAATCTGTAGAGGACGAAGAAAACGAAATGGTTTCATATGGACTTCTATTATTTATTTACATGTTAAACACCAGGACACATATTAAGTAATTTTACTCTTAAAACCATACCAGTAGAATACATGTATCCTTCCATAATATATATTTTTTTTCTTGAATGTGTGTCCCAAAAATAACAATGAAAAAATCTAACCAAACTAGGAACATCCCAAATATTTGGAGGATAATTTCATACCCAAAAATATGAATACCATATGATGTGAGAGACCAATAATGATTATCTTTCCTACCATATAGGGTTTATTTACTCCTCATGACTCATCGTCTCACTACTGAATCAATCGAATAGGATCATGGAGAGAATATGATAGGTAAATTCTGGTCAACACATATACCTGAAATATCATCCTGAGATTCCTAATGATACTGAGAAAGAATCCCCATAATATTCCACTCCTCCTTTGATTCCAAAACATCTTGAGATGACATTTTTTCCTAATAAGTGTATCAATAATAACATTTCCTTTCCCAGGGGTGCAAATGATATCAATGTAAAACATCAGAATGTATTCAAAAAGCTAACTCAATTTAGAATAATGTAATTATGACTTTCTAAATTCCTCAAAATATTACTGTAAGAGAATACTATGAACCTTTTTTTACAAAAGGTAATATCTCGATCACATATTCACTTTCATAATTGGGGAAATATATAAATCCTGATTGAGGTATATCGTCTCAAGTGTTTGAAGGTGATGGTATTGATAAGATTACAAATTATCAACGCATGTGATCTAAAAACCCCAATCATGCACAAGAAGAAACAAAAAAACCACATGACCATTACCAAGGAAAGGTAAGATAATTATAGGGTTTTATTACAACGGTTTTTAGCTTGTTGATATAAGTGTAGAACATCACGACCAATGTAAATTTGTCCCCATTCATAGTAATATAATTAATTTTTTCCTGAAACATTTTGAAATCCATTAAAAAACATCTATATTATCTAGGAGGACCACATAAGTGACATATTATATGATATTTTGTGGGTCTTCCCTTAAAAATTCAGACATTATCTTCACATTATCAATTGACAATACTTTCTCAAAAATCATGTCACAGATTTAATTAACTTCATAAATACAATTTTTTCTTATAGAATGCATTCTATATGAAAGCTGAGTCATATTGATTTCATAAAAAAAACATATATATTTATCAATAACCTTCTACAATCCTAGGTAAAACTAAATATTATTCATGAACACTAGCAAAAATAGTGTATAGATTTTGATGGAAGAACTGATTTATGAGAGACATAAAAAACATAAGAGTACCTGATATAAAAATAAAATAATAATATATTCTTAGTTAACATTGATTCACTGAAATGTTTCCTTTTATACATAAAACTCCTAATATTTGAGATAATTATAACATGGTTGTAGATCAATATTCGAAAACTAATGTTCCCCATCTTAACGATCAAAAAATAATCCAACAGAGGAAAATCATACTTGTTATTAACTGTTATCTAGTTCATATTTCGATAGTCTAGACACAATTGTATTGATCCATCTTACTTCATTAAAAATATCTTTTTGGCTTATGAAGATAAAAAATTATAGATAAATAATACCATTCGATTTGGTTTTTCTATAGAATCATTATCTCTTTATCACCGTTGGTTTTATTTGTTAATAATGTATCGATATTAGTTTTGTTACTTGTACTATGTCAATTGTGAACACTACCTCCCTATATAGAGTAATATTGAGGATATATTCATGAAAAAATCATGAAAACCCCCAAAAATGGAGAAATAAACAACAATAGAGGAATTGTCAAAGGGAACAACAGTTACAAATAAACATCATAGATTTAGATGGGATGCTCCAACATGAACAAAAATTGAATCCCACTCTCTCTAAAATACCCATGATCCCCAATCAACTAGAAGAAATGTCACATGATGATGATATCAACCAAACTCAGTATAATGAGAAATTATCAAATCCAACAGAATGATGACGTCAAATAGATATGGATCAAGAACCTAAAAATCCAAGAATAACTCCATATTAGATATCAATAATGCACATGATAGACATAGAAACACATTATATTTCCTCTTCATAAAAGGTATCTCAAACTACATATAATAGAAAGAATTTCTACTGAAAGGATAAGCATATACACAATATTTTGTAAAATAAATTATTGGCAATCAATAGTATAAAATGTACCAGTAACGATTTATGATTCAAAAAATATTTTACTTATCACTAGAGATGGATCTTATTACCTCTTATGATAGATCCTTTATTTTTTATGGTTTTTAACAACTTTTTCCAAGGGATAGATCGATATAAAATTAATATAATGTAACTAATATATAGTAGCATTTGAAGCTATATATTCATAACTACACCAAGGTGTAAACATATCCTGAATGAAATCTGAAAAATGACTACAACATTAACAACTATAACACATGTTTATATCATTAGGTAATGAACACCATTTTTCCCCCATACCACACTGATAAAAAGTAATATATACACTGGTTGCTTCAACTAGAGGATCTGATGATTATTGTTTTCATGAAAACCCTCCTCTAATACTGTGATGCCCCAAACAGATCCTCTTTTTCCATGGTGTGACACTAAATATACCAATAGGTAGAAGAGAAAATTAATATTTTCATTCCATTACTACAATATTAATTTCTTCTTTAAATTTCTGATCCATTGTCTCCACATTGTTAAATTTATTTTTCATGAATCCATGTCATATAATATCCTGTCATAAACTCTTTTGGTACATAAAATAATTTATCTACTAATTCATTAAAAAATATAGTGAAAAACAAAATAATTCATCATACTAATTTAGGTATGCCAAAAATGAATTATATCCTTATTATAATGTGAGTAACTCTATATACCTCGGCATTATCAGTGGATGTAGAAAAAAATTATATAATATGTAATTAGTAAAACCATTTATATCCAAACCAACATAAAAATCCACCAGTACTGAGGAATCCCAGTAGTCATTTTTGTTATCCACTTGTAGCAATGTCGTACATGTCACCTTGATATTATCATGTGTATTTAGGAATTCAGTGATCTAAATAATAATATTTATTTAGCACATCAACATCTGATCTTCATTCATATATATGAATTATGGTGGATTATCACTTATGAAATCGCAAGATTGATCCTTTTATTATATATATCGTGAGTATACCTCAATAATGTCATTATAAGCATGTGGAACACTCGGGTCAACATCATTAACAAATTACTAAATGTACATGGTATTTTTATGATCTATCAGAGGATCCACTAGAAAAATTATTATATTATTTCAAACTAGAAAACACAAAAAAAACTAAATAATAATATTCTGAACACAAAATATGATGGAGACATCCCAACATCCCATGTCAACAATAGTTTCATCATGGATTGAGCTGGTTTGGAACACATCACAGTATACCACTCATGTCCTGAAAATGACATCCTCAGTTTTCCAAACATTCCAAAAAATTATTCATCAGGGCATATGAGCTTTGAAAAAATTATTTAACTAATAAACCTAAATAAAATATCAAACAGGTACCTAAAAAGACTCTCCACATACCATAAAGGATTCTAAATACACACATTTAAATACAAGAACCCAGTCATGGAACAATAATCAGAGAGAACTAATTCAACCCTAATGAATATTCTAACGCCCCAACCCTAGAAGTCTAGGGATGGTGTATTATTTTTGTACATTATCATGATTAAAAGAATAAAATCACAAATGGATAATTATTTTTTCATTAAAGTATGGAAATATTGAATTCATCCTACCCATAATACTTTGGTAAAATAAAATAAAACATGATATATAATAAAATTAAATAAATTGTATCTCTGAAATTGAATTCAATGTTTTATTATTCATAACCAGGGGAATGGAAAAATAATAACGTTGAGCGCAAATGATAATTAATGTTTACATGATGATATAATAATTAACATAATTTAAAGAGTGAATATACAATTTTTCATGGTAATAACCGAAAAATTCATTCCATCAATAAACATAAAATGAAAATGTATGTAGAGATTAATTTCATCGTGAAAATATCATGGAATGTAATAATTGATTATTAAATGATAAAAAATAATATTTAGTGTATTCCATGTATCTGGAATATGAACCATTATATCATCAAGTTGGTTAATTTATGTGGGTAGAAACCCATCTGATTCTATTTGGAAGTAAACACAAAGTGTTTGTTTCCTAAATTTATGTATCATGATCATTGTTGATTCATCAAGGGGATAGAGTGGGCCTTTCACATCAATGAAATTCAAAATATTTCTTCATAAATATATTTAATTCATCAAAAATATTCCTTATCAAAATATCAATATTCATTAAAGAGTATAGTTTCATATGTATTTCCCCAGTTAAGATGACATGCAAAATAATCACTATTTGTGAAATTGTATACATCTAAAAAATAATCATATCCTTTTAAAAAATATGGATAATTGATTTAAATTTAATTTAATTTAAAAAATCTTCTCAATTGGATTGTAGATACTCCGTATAAGAATGATCATTTGAACAGTAATATGTATGTCTCTTAGAAATTGAAATTGAGATGATGTCCCATACAACATGCAGAATGTGTTCTGTACATGAACTTAATGTCCTATATAATCAAATTAATTAAATTAAATGATCAATTTAGAACCTTTTCTACATGTATTTTATTCATTTTTGTTTTATTATGTTCATTTATAGCCTTTTTTAGGAATTATGGTGTTTAATATCCTCATTTGGTATTATTTGTTTTCACAGTTTTCATGATCTATTCCCATGATTATATGTAATTAATTTCATAATAAATGTCTATTATAATATATAATTGGGATTATATGTCATTAAGGAAAATAAATAATCTTTAATTTTATTATGTATTATTTTTATTCTAGATATGAGGATTATTTATTATATAAAAGTTTAATGATAATCATCTTGATAATTTAGGTGGGTTTTAGATCATCGTGAAATAGTTTTCTCATAGTAATTAATATCATGTATATATATTCATTATAGAAAGAAAAATAACATTTAATATGTATTATACAATATTTTTTAACCATTATTATGGTTTTCATAACCAGCCATGAATTTTTTAATGGAAAATTAAATGTATTGTCCATGATGTTCGTAAATTCACACATCACTGGAGATGTTTTAATTTGTAAAATAAAAGTAGATAAAGAAGTTTTACTATTAATCATCCATTAAAATGATATATTTCATGAATATTAATGTTACAAAATTAACCAAATTATTTTGGATTTAGGAGTTTAAGAGAGGAACTGGAATGAAAAATAAAATAAAAATTAAATTAAAAGAAAGAGGATTTACCTCGTTAATTCTCTTCTTTGTGAAACTCCTTAGAGGGACCTTAGATTTGGAATTATTATGAGATGAAGAGATAATGGAAATGGGTAACAAACTTGGGAAAATTATTTAGTAGAAATTTGACATTGATCAAATAATTCAAGAGGTTATTAGAAGGGGTTGTATTTATACTACTGGTGTGTGGAGTTCTATTAATGTTTTATTCATAATTTTATTATTTTCTTCTTGATAAGAAATAGTAATAATTATTGTTTATAAATACATAAATTGGTACATGTGAGTTAATACAAAAAGTTATTAAATTATCCATGAATAAATGAATAGTGAATTTATCTTATAATTTATATATACCATAGATTACCATATTTTACTATCCACAAAAAACTTTTTTCATAAAAATCTCAAAAAATCACCTAAACAATTCTCAATTTGTAGAATACAAAAATTATATTTATTTTATGAAATTTATTTCTTAAATTAGAGATATTTTATATTTAATTATAATAGTAACACCCCAGGTGAATAAAAAATATGACATTTTCACATTTATCCATATTTGTGAATAAAATATTATTATGACATTAAAGGGGACGCTATGCTCGATGGCGTACCCAACACACAACACCGAGTTTCTTGGGAATCTTACGTTGCACTCTAATAATAAAATAATATTATTTTAAATGGTAGTTAACATGTAGCCGTTTTAATGGTGGGAATGGATATAAATAACTAAAATATTATTATATATGTTTCTAAATGTCTATACATTTATCCAATAAAAGATAAAGGCTTAAAATATGGAAAGAATTCAATTTTAGGCATATATGCCCTAGTTTTCACTAAAGGTTCACTTATCGCCTTTTGATGGAGAACCGTCATTAAATATAGTTTTGATCACTCTTATACATTCTTTTGAACCAAATAAAACTCTTCTTAAGAATTGGGACATCGAAATTTACCTTGGGTTAATTTTTGGTATTTTTCTGATAAAGTTCATTTTTTAATGAATAGTGTAAAATGTTGTATTTTAATTCAAAACCTCTTTTAATCTAATTTATTGATATGATTATATTATCTTTTGAATTGGTTTTAAAGTGAAATTAGAATATATTTTTACCATTAAATCCAATAGTGGTCGTTGGAATTAATTTCACTTTAAAATCAGACTTAAACTAGTGTCAATCTTTAGATACTTATTGTTTTATAAAAAAACGCTATTTACTCTAACAGTGGGAATTAATTATTAAATTAATTAATTTGACTTATATGTTTTGAATTTTTTAAAAAAGACTTCATTTTTGAATTCGGAATATCAAATATATCTTATGGTGAATTTTTGGGATTTTTATGAAAAACATCAATTTTGATGAATAGTGAAACCACTAAGTGGTACTTATAAAAACAGATTTTTCCGTTTAAATGAAATTTTGCCATCTTTTTGTTTTGAATTTCAAAAATCCGACATACATGGTTGTAATTAAGAAGTAAAATTTGGTTCAATGGGATAAAAATAATTTTTTGGTGAATAGTAACTTATTAAGTTTTTAATCGCGATTAGTGGTAATTAGGGTAGTTTAAGGTATAAATAATGCTTTAATAATATGAAATGACCTAGACACATGTCCCAAACTTATTTTTTGTGTCATGGCCGACCAAGACAAGCCATGGGTAAACTTGGGGACCCCATGGAGACACTTTGGTTGGTAAATGGCATAAATAACTTTTTATTAAATGTTAAAGTAAAAATGGCACAAACAAGAGATTTTTAACAAAAACAGTTTTTACATGGGGTTATAAAGATCATATTTTTTATTATAAATATTCATTGAAAAGATAAAAAGATTTCCTACATCATATTATTTTGTTTATAATTTTTAGACACTAAATAAATTAAATTATTTATGACATCATGATGATGCAACGATGACCTCGTTATATAACGATTTAAATAAAATGGAAAGATAATGTAAAATCTATGAACTACACATGTCCAAAACTTATTGGATTGGTGGATTTAAAACTCTTAACACATTATCCACGAATTATATCAATGTGGGACCTTTTAAAACCGAAACACAATTTCAAATAAAGTAATATTTATTACTTTTCAAAAGTGCCCCTCCTCTCCTCTTATAAAAGGCCACAACCTCTACCTCATTTCACACACTCCTCAAGCATTTGGCTCGGCCAAAACCTGCCCATTTACACTCTCCACATCCCTCTCCACATCCTATAGGATTCTCTTCGGGCATAATCCTTTCAAAGGAAGATTTTAGGCTCAAATCAAAAGGAGTTACACTTTTAAAGGTAATTCATTCTCTCTTGTTCATTTGTTACATTTTGCTTATCCAACCCCCTAAACTCTTTTTATTTACTTCTTTTGTAACAAAACCTGTATCATAAATATACTAGGATGTTGTTATAAGATTTATTCGAGCAACACTCTCACACAACTTCATCAAATGGTTAAAGAACATACGGTTTCTGTGGATGGGGAAATTCTGCCTTCCGAAACGATGATTGTTCAATACTCATTTAACACCTGAAAAGGTGGCCATTATGATGTCACTATTTTTATATATGATATATAATATGTTTATGTTTTCCTTAAGCTTCTGTTTTTTTCATTTTGCGCAAACCGTTATGGTTTCCATTATGGGTAAACGCGATATCTTCATTTAAGGAAGTGCGGACTACCGCCCCCTCAAAGTGATTTGATTCGTTAAATACCATATGTGGGACGTATAAAGGATGGAACTATGATATTATATATGATATTATACTGGAATTATAATATAACTTTATGTCATTATTATTCCATTCTATAAAATATGAAATAGAAATGAAAGTAGCGTTCATGCATACGTACGGCTTACCGTCTCCATGAACGGTGCATTTAATTTCTTACCTCTAAATGATTATGTAATGTTATAAATGCATGCATTTACTGGATATATATTAAATATATGATATCTACATCATGAATACAATTTTTTATATAATAAACATTTGGCCACATGAACAACATGTAATTGTAAGAAGTCCACTTTCGACTTAAGAACCAAATATCGACAAAACAAACATTATTAACTTAAATGATTACATAATGTTTATAACATGGAAATAAGTGATATAAAAGTAATAATGAACTTGAAAATGGTTCTTAAGAAAATATAAATTATCTCAAGTTTATTATTTAGGATGTTAAAGAACGATCGAGTCAAGTCAGACCTGAGGTAAGGGATCCTACTCCTCTCTTTCTTTTTAAGTACACACTTTTATGTCATTCCTTTTAAAGCTCATCATTCTTGTTATTGGGATGATCTTTTATATTAAACATACTGTAATTTTTATGTTCATGTGATTAGAGACCCTATTATCTCTCATCAATCCATTTTGGATGTTTTGAGTGGCGCCGTTAGGCTGCCGAACTTTCGTAAGAGATCTAACCTCTCTCTTTCTTTTTAAGTACTCTCCTTTATGACACTTCTTTTAAGCTCCTCTTTGTAATCTTGGGGGATGTTGTTTTATATTCCTATTGCTGTAAATTTTATTTTAATGTGATGAGATACCCTATTTGATCTCATAAATCCATATTCGGAAGTTTTATGTGGCGTCGTTAGGCTGCCGAGTTTTCGTAAGGGATTTCTCATCTCATTTTTATTCCCGTGAGATTTATGCTACATTTGCCACAAATTCCATTTTAGTGGTGTATGTACTGACCATTATTATACTATTTGTGTAATATACTTTCATTTATGAGTATTTACATCAATGATCTATTGTCCTTCTTTCATGGGGTGTATGTTTTGAAAGATACCCAAGTCGGTAAGGGAACCTTTCACCCTCCTTTTTTTTAAAAGACTTCTATTGTTTTGTCTTTTAATTTACATATTGTTATGTTGGGATATGTTATCATATATCCTTATTGATGTAAATTTTATGTCCAAGTGATGAGATACACTTTTTATCTCTCATCAACTCATTTTGATGTGATGTCGTTAGGCTGTCAAGGGAACTTTTTAACCCAATTTCGATTTCTTTGGGTTCAAGATGTAGTCATTGAATATGTCATACGTTGAATATGTGTGAATGTCCTTTTATTGTTTTAAACTTAATATCCACTTATATTGGGTGTACTTATATTTGTCACACGTATTTTTGAGATTGATTTGTCCTTAATTTAAGGATACCTTCTTTATAAGGGATTTCATCACATTTGACATTTCTATGGAGGGTTCATTGTTGTTATGCACCAATTCACTCTTATATAGTGTATATACTGTCCTTTGGAGTATTATATCATGAATACATTTATTCTAATGATATTAAAAAGTTTTGACTAAATTTTATTCATCAATTATTGTATTCAAGTGTCTTTAATTTTGGTAAAACCCCTTTAACCAAAATATCGTTTTAAATGTTTTAATTATTTGTTCTTATTAATATCCATGTTTTCAAAATGGTTTTAAGGATTTATTTATATAGATATTAATGGTTTAAAATTTTAAGCTTCAAGGTGGTATGGGACACTTTGATTCAAAAATCTCTTTATTAAATGTTTTAAATTGTTTTGGAAATGGATTCGTTTTTAATGGATTCATTATTTCAATATACTAAAATTTTATATTGTGATTGAAATGTGGAAATGTTATGTTTCCTTTATGCATGTTTTATGTGATACATTTATGTTATGGTCCTTGGGCATTGTTATGAAAAAGGGTGGTTCCGTGATAAACTAAGGGCGGGTGATCCCGATATATCTCTCCAATGCATTGGGTAACACGAAGGAGTGAAACGTTAAGGTTTCTCCGAAGAGATTTAGGGAATATACTGTGATCGGTATTCCAAACGTAACCAAGTGGGTTACTCCCTATGTAATAATGTTATGAATGCATCAAGATACCTTTATGTCTTATGTTTTCTATGATTTATTCATGGTTTGATGAGGTATGTTAAAGTGCCTATGTTTTATGGGTTAAGTATGATTTCATTCTTATGTATATATGAACTCATGTTTCCTTTCCATATTTTTATAACCCTTACTGAGCTTTTTATGCTCATCCCATGTTTTTGAAATGTTTCTCACAGGTCAAGTGAAAGGTACATGATGTGATGATAGTGTCAAGGATGTGTCAAGAAAGAATCTGTGTTTTATTTTAAATATGTTTCCGTTGATGGGAAGAATGAATACTGTCTTTTATGTAACCACTTTGTTTAAATGTGGAATGTAATTCAAGTTTCATGATCTAATTCTCTAAAACTCTATACCTGAAAAGATCCTCAATGTGTAATCTTGTAATAACTCAAGATTAAGTAAGGTTTAAGGCGGGGGCCTTATAGTTGGTATCATAGGTCGGTTTAGATAACTTTAGAGGTTAGGGTATTCTCAAAGAACAAGTGACATTACCATAATGGTTAGGATTTAAGAAAGAGTCCTAGTTTTAGATAAAGTGGATGAGTAAGTGTTTCCTAGTGTTTACCTTCCTCATTAGTACATGATGGTGTTGTTGATATACTCACACTGATATTTTTGTTTTAAGTGAATGGATGGATCTTGCAGGCACCAAAGAGAAAACAGGTTTGAAGGAAACTATGGTGGTTCTCTGATTAAGATACTAGATAAAATGGAGGATTCAATGAGGAAACTTGTGGTTGTCCTAAACCAAATATCGAGGAGTCATTATCAACCACTTGAACCTTGGTATGTTCTTTAATGCATCATGTACGAAATGGCCAATCGATGTGGAAGTTCAGGTAATAATTATAAAGGTAACCATTAGAGTTTATATGATCCTTACTTTTGAGGCAATTATGGGTTATTATATGATATGCTGGAAAATGAAAGGCATGAGATAAACTTGAGGTTAAAATATGTAATGATCATTTTTGATGATTTTATCCCTTTTTAGGGAATGATTTTAGAATTATATAGTTTTGGAAAAAGGACAACACGCAGACCGTGTGACTACCCATCGCGTCGGGCAAAGCTGCGGGAATCGAACCCACAACCAATGTGCGACTGGTATTTATCGTCTACCACTGGACTACGTGAAGTCCCTAGTTAGTTTGACTGATTCTTTTTAGTTATATGATTTTATTAATTAAGAGTAAGTTTATTTTGGGTTATTTATGAAAATTATTATCCTATCATGGAGGATATGTGATTAGGTTAATTACTTTTCAATACGAGACTTTAGGAGCAACTAATGTTGTTTGGTGATAAATGTTACGATTTAACTTGGAAGACTATGTGACTAAATCCTTCAAATATTTGGGTTTCAATATTAGTTTGGTTTACTTTGAAGGATTTTATGGACAAATTGTTTATCTAATGGTATTCGTTGAACTTTTGGTTTTGTTGGACAAATTTTGGAGATTAAGCATATATTTTCTTTTTAAAGGGTTATCCTTTTCTGGATTATCCTATCTTGTAGTAACCTTTTTTAATTTTAGTTTTGGTTAAGGTTTGAATACATGGGAATTTTATAGTTCTTTTTTTTGGGGATTAGTTTCTCCTCTAAGAATTTGTTTATAGTACTCTTAATGCGAACAAGTCTTCCTAAATACTCGTCTTTTGGAAAAAAAATTATGAGTTTGATTAATGAATCTAGTAAAAGTTGAAAGTCAACATGATAACTTATTATGTTTCCTTATGAATAAATTCCTCAATAAAAATTAGCTTAAAACAAAAATGATGTCTTTTATCTTTTCCTTCTGTGGAATTGAATACCGTTTAACCCATCACAAGTTTGTGATTTTCTCATGGTTAACATTCTCCTAAACATGTTTTCTATCACTCTCCATCAGAACATGACCATTTTCCTTTTCTTACTTGTCCATGTTTTCCTACACGGAATCCTATTATGGGTTAACTCGGGTGACCTTTGTACTTATCTTTCTTTATTTTAAAGTGATTGTTTTACCGACTCTTGTTCTGATGTGGGACTTTCAAGGATGTTTCCAAGCCCAATTCTAAAATTGCAAGGATGCAATTCCCAAAAGGGGGGAAGGATGTAACACCCCAGGTAAATAAAGAATACGACATTTTCACAATTATCCTTATTTGTGAATAAAATATTAATATGACATTAAAGGGCATTCTATGCTCGATGGCGTACCCAACACGCAACACCGACTTTCTTGGGAATCTTACGTTGCACTCTAATAATAAAATAATATTATTTTAAATGGTAGTTAACATGTATCCATTGTAATGGCGGGAAAGGATAGAAATAACTAAAATTTGATTATATATGTTTTTAAATGTTTTTACATTTATCCAATAAAAGATAAAGGCTTAAAATACGGAAAGAATTCAATTTTAGGCATATATGCCCTAGTTTTCACTAAAGGTTCACTTATCGCCTTTTGATGAAGAACCATCATTAAATATAGTTTGTATCACTCTTATACATTCTTTTGGAACAAATAAAACTCTTCTTAAGAATTGGGACATCGAAATTTACCTTGGGTTAATTTTTGGTATTTTTCTGATAAAGTTCATTTTTTAATGAATGGTGTAAAATGTTGTATTTTAATTCAAAACCTCTTTTAATCTAATTTATTTATATGATTATATTATCTTTTGAATTGGTTTTAAATTGAAATTATAATATATTTTTACCATTAAATCCAATAGTGGTCGTTGGAATTAATTTCACTTTAAAATCAGATTTAAACTAGTGTCAATCTTTTGATACTTATTGTTTTATAAAAACATGCTATTTGCTCTGAAAACGGGAATTAATAATTAAATTAATTAATGTGACTTATATGTTTTTAATTTTGTAAAATATACTTCATTATTGAATTCGGAATATCAAATATAGCTTATGGTGAATTTTTGGGATTTTTCTGAAAAACTTCAATTTTTGATGAATAGTGAAACCACTAAGTGGTACTTATAAAAACTGATTTTTCCGTTTAAATGAAATTTTTCCATCTTTGTGTTTTGAATTTCAAAAATCCGACATACATGGTTGTCATTAAGAATTAAAATGTGGTTCAATGGGATAAAAATAATTTTTTTGGTGAATAGTAACTTATTAAGTTTTTAATCGCGATTAGTGGTAATTAGGGTAGTTTATGGTATAAATAATGCTTTAATAATATTAAATGACCTAGAAACATGTCCCAACATTATTGGTTGTGTCATTACCGACCAATTCAAGACATGGGTCAACTTGGGGAACCCATGCAGACACTTTGGTTGGGAAATGACATAAATAACTTTTTATTAAATGTTAAAGTAAAAATGACACAAACAATATATGTTTAACTAAAACAATTTTTACATGGGGTTATAAAGATCAGATTTTTTATTATAAATAGTCATTGAAAATATAAAAATATTTCCTACATAATAGTATTTTTGTTATAATTTTTAGACCCTAAATAAATTAAATTATATATGACATCATGATGATGCAACGATGACTTCATTATTTAACGATATAAATAAAATGGAAAGATAATGTAAAATATATGAACTACACATGTACAAAACTTATTGGATGGGTGGATTTCCAACCCTTAACACCTTATCCACGAATTATATCAATGTGGGACCTTTTAAAACAGAAACACCTTTTCAAATAAAGTAATATTTCTTACTTTTCAAAAGTGCCCCTCCTCTCCTCTTATAAAAGGCCCCCACCTCTACCACATTTCACACACTCCTCAAGCCTTTGGCTCAGCCAAACCCTGCCCATTTACTCTCTCCACATCCCTATCCTCATCCTAGAGGATTCCCTTAGGTCATAATCCTTTCAAAGGAAGCATTTAGGCTCAAATCAAAAGGAGTTACACTTTTAAAGGTATTCATTTTCTCTTGTTCATTTGTTTCATTTTGCTTCTCCAACCACCTAAACTCTTTTTATTTACTTCTTTTGTAACAACACCAGTATCATCAATATACTAGGATGTTGTTATAAGATTTATTCGAGCAACACTCTCACGCAACTACATCAAATGGTTAAAGAACATACGGTTTCCGTGGATGGGGAAATTCTGCCTCCCGAAACGATGATTGTTCAATACTCATTTGAAACCTTCAAAGATGGCCATTATGATGTCACTATTTTTATATATGATATATAATATGTTTATGTTTTCCTTAAGCTTCTATTTTTTTCATTTTGGGAAAACCTTTATGGTTTCCATTATCGGTAAACGCGATATCTTCATTTAAGGAAGTGCGGACTACCGCCCCCTCAAAGTGATTTGATTCGTTAAATACCATATGTGGGACGTATAAAGGATGGAACTATGATATTATATATGATATTATACTGGAATTATACTATAACTTTATATCATTATTATTCCATTCTATAAAATACGAAATAGAAATGAAAGTAGCTTTCATTCGTACGTACGGCTTACCGTCTCCATGAATGGTGCATTTCATTTCTTACCTCTAAATGATTATGTAATGTTATAAATGCATGAATTTACTGGATATATATCACATATATGATATCTACATCATGAATAAAATTCAGGATATAATAAACATTTGGCCACACGAACAACATGTAATTGTAAGAAGTCCACTTTCGACTTAAGAACCAAATATCGACAAAACAAACATTATTAACATAAATGATTATATAATGTTTATAACATGGAAATAAGTGATATAAAAGGATTAATGAACTTGAAAAAGGTTCCTAAGAAAATAGAAATAAACTCAAGTTTATTATTCAGGACGTTAAAGAACGATCGAGTCAAGTCGGACCCAAGGAAAGAGATCCTACTCCTCTCTTTCTTTTTAAGTACACACTTTTATGTCATTCCTTTTAAATCTCATAGTTCATGTTATTGGGATGATCTTTTATATTACACTTACTGTAATTTTTATGTCATGTGATGAGAGACCCTATTCTCTCTCATCAATCCATTTTGGATGTTTTGAGTGGCGCTGTTAGGCTGCCGAACATTCGTAAGAGATCTAACCTCTCTCTTTTTTTAAGTACTCTACTTTATGTCACTTCTTTTAAGCTCCTCTTTGTAATGTTGGGGGATGTTATTTTATATTCCTATTTCTATAAATTTTATTGTAATTTTATGAGATACCCTATTTTATCTCATCAATCCATATTCGGAAGTTTTATGTGGCGCTGTTAGGCTGCCGAGTTTTCGTAAGGGATTTCTCATCTCACTTTTATTCCTGTGAGATTTATGCTACATTTGCCACAAATTCCATTGTGTAGTGTATGTACTGCCCATTATTCTACTCTTTCTGTAATATAATTTCGTTTATGAGTATTTACATCAATGATCTATTGTCCTTCTTTCATGGGGTGTATGTTTTGAAAGATACCCAAGTCGGTAAGGGAACCTTTCACCCTCCTTTTTTTTAAAAGACTTCTTTTGTTGGGACTTTTAATTTACATAATGTTATATTTGGATATGTTCTCATATATCCTTATTGATGTAAATTTTATGTCCAAGTTATGAGATACACTTTTTATCTCTCGTCAACTCATTTTGATGTGATTCCATTAGGCTGTCAAGGGAACTTTTTAACCCAATTTCGATTTCTTTGGGTTCAAGATATAGTCATTGAATATGTCATCCATTGAATATGTGTGGATGGACTTTTATTGTTTTACACTTAATATCCACTTATATTGGGTGTACTTATATTTGTCACACATATTTTTGAGATTGATTGGTCCTTAATTTAAGGATACCTTCTTTATAAGGGATTTCATCACATTTGACATTTCTATGGATGGTTTATTGTTGTTATGCACCAATTCACTCTCATATGGTGTATATACTTTCCTTTAGAGTATTATATCATGAATCCATTTATTCTCATGATATTATAATGTTCTGACTAAATGTTATTCCTCAATTATTGTATTCATGTGTCTCTAATTTTGGTAAAACCCCTTTAACCAAAATATCATTTTAAATGTTTTAATTATTTGTTCTTATTAATATCCAAGTTTTCAAAATGGTTTTAAGGATTTATTTATATGGATATTAATGGTTTAAAATTTTAAGCTTCAAGGTGGTATGGGACATTTTGATTCAAAAATATCTTTATTAAATATTTTAAATGGTTTTGGAAATGGTTTCTTTTTTAATGGATTCATTATTTCAATATACTAAAATGTTATATTGTGATTGAAATGTGGAAATGTTATGTTTCCTTTATGAATGTTTTATGTGATACAATTATGTTATGGTCCTTGGGAATTGTTATGAAAACGGGTGGTTCCGTGATAAACTAAGGGCGGGTGGGCCCGATATAGCTCTCCAATGCATTGGGTAACGCGAAGGAGTGAAAGGTTAAGGTTTCTCAGAAGAGATTTAGGGAATATACTGTGATGGGTATTCCAAACGTAACCAAGAGGGTTACTGCCTATGTAAGAATGTTATGAATGCCTCAAGTTACCTTTATGTCTTATGTTTTCTATGAGTTATTCATGGTTTGATGAGGTATATTAAAATGACTATGTTTTATGGGTTAAGTATGATTTCATTCTTATGTATATATGAACTCATGTTTCTTTTCCATATTTTTATAACCCTTACTGAGCTTTTTATGCTCATCCCATGTTTTTGAAATGTTTTTCACAGGTCAAGGGAAAGGTACATGATGTGATGATAGTTTCAAGGATGTGTCAAGAAAGAATATGTGTTTTATTTTAAATATGTTTCCATTTATGGGAAGAATGAATACTGTCTTTTATGTAACCAATTTGTTTAAATGTGGAATTAAATGCATGTTTCATGATCTAATTCTCTAAAACTCTAAACCTGAAAAGACCCTCAATGTGTAATCTTGTAATAACTCAAGATTAAGTAAGGTTTAAGGTTGGGGCCTTATAATAATTATTATATAACATGCTTAAAAATTAACCAAGACCTCAAAAAAAATTCTTTGTATAATATATGAAACAAAATATTATATTATTAATACAATTTATGAAAACATAATTTATTTTAAATAATTTTTTAATTAAAAAATAATTTCTAAATATTTATGAATTAAAATATACCAAAGCATAATTAATAATTTTTATAATATATATTTACTAATACTATGAAATAATTAAGGAATACTTTCATTAATAACATTCATAAAATTTACTTTTACATTCATGGGTGAAGCTGCTCTTCATTTGGCTATTTTATTATTCATACATGTTATATATATATTCCTATTTTCATATTACTACTTCATTAGTATAGGTTCCATAGCTTCTATAAATAACTCTTATTTTTTTGTTTTAATATTTAATGTTTTAATTGTGTTCTCTATGTATTTTTATATTATTTATATAATTTTTTGTGCAATTTAATCAATAAAATAAATTAAATTTATTTAGGAGGATACATAAAAATTATAATCAGATGTTACATTCTTCCCTATGAACAAAATTTAGACCTCAATTTTTTTTTGAACCATGCATTCTGAAATTATGATGGTGGTTCTTATTCATAACATCGTGAGGTTGCCTTGTTTTTTCTATATTTAATAGTTTCTCTAAATATCATTTACTAGTTATATTGTCTAATTTCCCAATACATTATCCCTTGTGTCAAGAATATAAATTGACACTTTAGAGTTTGATAAATCTAGTTCTAGTACTATGTCCTCACAGGAGACTAAATTACACAGTTATTTAATATTCTTCAATAAAAGTGGCACATGGAATAGATCATCAACAATGGAGAAACATGGTGGTGTTGATAAAGAGTAATCGACTAATACAATTCCTTCTATAATTTCAAATGATCTGATGTACATGGTGCTCAATTTCCTTCTCTTACCAAACCTTTCAACATCATTCCCTAGAAATACATTCAAAAATACATTATCCCCCTGTTTATAATCGAAATACTTTCCCCAATTGTCATCATAAATCTTTTATCTACTTTGGGAATCCTTATTATGTGCCTAAATTGTCTTCAGCTACTTCGTTTTCTCTTTTATAAGTTTTATTTCTCTAATTTTACTCTCACGAATTTCATCTTAACAAATTAGTGTTTGAAAACTCTTTCTATATAATGCTTTATATAGATCCACTCAAATACAAAAATAAAAATTATTATAGTAGGAATATTACACCAAAGGTAACTACTGATCCAGCATACCCTTAAATTCATGTGAGAATGACACCAGCATGTCTTCCAATGTTTGAATTTCCCTTTTAGACTATTTTTCAGTTTGAGGGTGATAATAAATACTCATATGAAGATCAGTATCAAAAACATTCGAAAGACTCATCCCAAACTTTTAGAAAAATCTAGAATATCGATAAGACATAGTCATTATAGGTGAAAAATGATGTCTTGAAACTTCATTAATATAAAGGCATTCATGGTGATCCATTGAAAAATTATCCTTTTGTGATAAAATTTCTAAAATTGGTAAGCTGATAAAAAATAACCCATCTTTAATCATTCCTTCTTGAAGTCCATGGACGTACTGTGATAAGGATTATAGTAATATCTTCCCATTTCCAAACAGGTATAGGAATATGTTTCATGTCTCTTTTATGGTGTTGTCTTTAATCAATCACATATTGAAAACAAGTCATCATAACACATTTACATCAATTACACTCTTAATATTATCCAACCAATAATTTTCCTTTAGAAATATATACATATTGGTACTATGATGGTGTATGAAAATTTTTTAGGTATAATAATTATCTCTCAGTTCAAATTTTTGCTTATGTATTGATGGAAAACATAACCTATTTCAAAATTTCAGAAATCCATTATCATATCTAATGTATACCAATATCCCATAAAAATATTTTTTAATATTATTTTGAAAATTGAGATCATCATATTGAGATATTTTTGTCTTCTACCGTGAATATAGTTTAGAAATTATTTAAAATAGGAAGAATGTTTCCCCTTCCATTATAATGTGCACGCCCATCGATATTAGATCTATGAACATACTATATTTCTCAATATTCATTTGGGATATATTTCTATGATCATTCGTACATAATACATCTTCTACATTATTTACCATTGCTTGGTAGTAGTGTACTGAAAAAACATAATTACTGAGTAACATAAGCCATCTCTTTGACTATGGATGAATTCTTTCTATGTATAAATGTATTTAAACCATTCTTGATCTGTATATATCTCACATTATTCCCCATAGATATAGTGTCTCTATATATTCATAGAAAATAATATGACCGCTAACTCATGATAATAATTTAGATAATTTTTTTCATGTGTCCTCAGTTTTATTGATGGATATGCAATAAATTTATTATTTTGTAAAAGGACACAACCTAGTCCACTCTGTGATGCATCAATGTAGATCAAAAACCTATAATTTCTAGATGGATAAGTAAAATTTGAAAATTTACCAATCATCTATTTAAATATAAAAAACATATTGTAAATTATTTTTTCCATATGAATTTATCACCTTGATTTGTGACCTTGGTATTGAGTTTTTCCAATAAGAAAAATGATAGTAAGAAATGCTGATTGTAACATCCTATATCAATAAAACTACGTACCTCAGTAATGTAATTTATCATAGTACATTATTATATTGTTATTTAATTCACATGATCAACTAATATTGCATCCATAGTAAAAATATGGCCTAGAAAAGGAACAGTTTGACGATAGAATTCACACATGATAAAATTCTTATATAACTATTGTCTTCTAATAAAATATAGAACAACCCTGAAGTGGTTATCATGGTTCTCGTATCTTTTAGAGTATTTTAATATATTGTAAATAAAAACCAAAACAAAATTATCAAGAAATTCATTGAAAACTATATATATTACACCCATAAAAACAAAGGGTTCAGTAGTCATTCCAAATGACATTACTATAAACATGTAATGTCCAAACGTGGTTCAAAATGTTCCCTTTGGAATATTTTTCATCCATACATGAAATTGTTGATATCCAGATCAATGTTCAATCATAAATAAATATTGACCTCTATGAATTTTATTAAAGAATTCATCAATGAAATAGAGAGGATACTTGTTCTTTGTTATAATAGATCTTATTTCAAAATATTCATGAAATAAACTCATGAAACCATAATTCTTTATGAAAACTAGAAAATGAGATCCCCATGGGGAAAACATCAGCTAATAAATCCCTTCACATCCAATTTCCCTTGTGGTTTATTTTCTTCCACTAATCCTGTAGTGTCCAGTATATAGGGATTCTATGATATAGGGCTTTGACAATGAATTAAATCAATAGTGTAGATGACTTCTCACTCTGATGAATTAATCCAAAATTGTTACATCTTAAATTTAAATATTACATTCCTCATCCATAAATATTGTTTATCTTCTAACCCAAAAATTTAATTTATTATACATACTATAGGTGGATCTTGATAAGAATAATAGGATGAGGTTTCTCCGCTAATGTTAAGGGATTCCAAACCATTCATAAAAGTTGTAACTTCCATATTCTTTCAATAAATATTTTTATCGTATTTTGAAACCCAGTTAAAAATGACAATTATATAAAATTAAATCATAATTATAATTATAATATAATCAACTAATGTATTTTTATGTTTCATAAATGAGACTAACTGACACATATTTCTTTCAATGAAACATCCCTTAAAAGTTTTTGTGGGAAAATCCAATATTAAATCAAAAGGTAAATACCATTTTTTAATAAAAACCCTAATGATAGTAAAGAATGAGATGATAAAAAATCAAATAAATCTTTTTTAAAGTTCTAGGAACATATTAATTTGCCCTATAACACATCATTAGAAACATCAACCCCAAGATGTTTTATTACATATTATGGTCCTTACATTCCATGATGTTTTTATTCATGTTTCTATAATATTTATTACAATAATTTTCATAGTGTTCAGGTTCTGAAATATTTATAGCATTGAACATCATTGATTTTCTCTTCCCATTGAATCGATTATCTCGATGAACCTTTTCTCCACATTTATAACAAACTCCCACACCTTTTAAGAATTCTGCGAGATGATTCTTTCCACAGTTTATTCATTATGGTAATTGCTTCATTTTATTATTATTATTTGGCACAAAACCTTTTCCATAGTTATTAAAAGAACTATTTTTCTCGTCCTTTCCCTCAATCCAATTTAATATAAAAAATTAATTTCTATTTTCATGGGACATAATAATGTAACTTCATATGATGATAATGTTTGAGAATATTGTGACTTTAGGAGAAACTGATTAAGTCCTTAAAAAATGACCGATCATTCCTTTTTAATTACATGATAAATATATAGCATTAATGGCTAGTCTTGTGAAGGTATCCTCATAATCCACAATATTCTCTTCTTCCATTTTCATTATGATATGTAATTTTCTACCAATTTTAGTTTGTTTCTCATACGAGAAGTATTTTTCAATATATTTTATTTATTATTATCCAATGCATTTTCTCTATTTATTTTTTCTCTCAATATATTATATAAACATCCACCATTAGTTAGCATCTCCCCTACGAAAATATAGTAACAATACTACCCTTTCATTTTCTTTTAATCCCAATGATAGAAATATATCTTAATTGGAATTGACCCACCTTCCATTAACCACTATATTAGTTCTCCAACAAAAATGATGGGGTATTATTAATCATTAAATGATACAATATGGCTTTAATATTGTTATTCTTCATAACCATAGTATGTTTTCCAAATATAGTCATTATCAACTAAACTCAAACATTATCATTGTTGACTTTCCCAGTGGGGAAATCAGTATATTTTCTAAAGGAATTGATTCCCTTTCACCCATTAGAGATTATCAATTGAAAATGGAATACATTAAAATATGTTATGAGTCATAATTCATAATTTATAACTAGAAAAAAACTTAAAATAAATCGATTATTTATGCCATGAAAATCTGATTATCTTAAACAAGGTTTCTCTGAGGGCATATTAACATTTAATTACATTATAATATTTTCTACTTAATAATTGAATTTATATGTGCATATCACCCATATTTTCAACCAAGAGTGTATTAAGACTCATTTTTTGGTATCTGGTTAACTCGAGTTCGGCCTTGAACACCTTGTCAGAGTTTTTAAAAATTGGTACATCTGTACCAGAGCCATGTCTTCTTGTATGTCTAAGATATGTGTTTATTTCTAAGAATTACTACATAACATATAGTTTACCAAATTTATAGGATGACGTTCTATGATTATCCCCAAATTATATCACATGGCTATGTTTACTAAACCATGTCTTCTAAATTTAGTTTCCAAGGTTGATGCTAAAATTCCTCTGATACTAACTGTGAAGTCCTGACCCTAGAAGCCCAGAGGTGATTTATTATTTTATTAAATTGTGATGGTTTCAAGGAATTAAATCCCAATATACCAATCAATTTATAAGTCTTGTAAGTACATATAACATTCATGATACCCACCAAATATTGGTAAAATAAAATAAGACATGATGCTGAATAAAATGAAACAAACTACACCATTGAATGTTTATACAATGATTTATTCATCAAAACCCAGGGAATGGAAAAATAATAATATTGAGATGAAAATATCAATAAGGGTTATTTGAAGAAATAATATGTGAGGTGAATTAAATAAATATTATACATATAGAAATGTAGATAATCTTATAAATACATTCCATCAATAAATTCGAAATGAAAATGTATCCATAGTTTTTTGTTATAGTGAAAATCTCATGGAAAGTAATAATTGATAAATGAATTAAGAGAATGATTATCTAGTGGAAATAATGTATATTTAAAATATTACATTATAATATAAATACTTTTTAATTATGTGTGTGGAAACCCGTCTGATTCTATTTGGAAAAAAAACATGAACGGTTTGTCGCTAATTATTTGGTCTCCTGAGAGCAGTCATTTCGTCGAGGGGCTATAAGAAGGCCCCAAAAATAATTTAAATTCAAAATCATTAATAATAGATATAACTAATTAAATAACAATATTCATTTTTAAAATTTCCATATTGATTAAATAATTAACATTCATCAATATTTTTTAAGTTAAACAACAATCAAAATAAACACAACATATAATATGGTATATCTCTAAGACAGTTATCATATTCAAGACACGAGAATATATATATTTGATATAAATAACATTTAAATGTTCAAATTATCTCAATGTGATAGTGGATAAACCACAAAATAATAATTATATGCATAATACCAAGTTAGTCTCAATGAATTGGAAACTGATATGAGGTCCCTTACCTTATTTTACAATGTGTTTTCACATGACTAAAATGTGCTGAACAATCAAATTAAATTCATAATTTAATTAATTAATAACATTTGAATTTTTTTTATTAATTTTAGTTTTATTATGTTTATTTATATCTTTTTTAATGAGTCATAGTGTTTAATTTAGTCGTTTGGGAGTTTTTTTCATGGATTTCATGATCGGTTTTCTTAATTATAAGAAATAATGTTCATGTAAAATGTGTATAATTATACAAAATATTAAATATATGTTAATAATGAACATAAATATTATTTATTTTTATTATTTATTTTTATTATTTATTTTTATTCTCTCAATATTATGATGATTTTCTAGAGATAACATTAAAAATAATCATTTTGATAATTTTGGTGTTTTTTATATCATCATCAATTAGTTTCATCATTGCAATTAATATTATATATATACTAGTTACAGAATAATAAATTACTTATAATATATATAATATATTATTTTTTTAACAATAATTATGGTTTTTTACCATCCCTAATGGTATTAACTAAAAATTAATCTATATCATCCATGATGTCGGTAAATTGACACATCACGAGTGAGGTTTTCAATTATTAAATAAAACAGAGCGAGAAAGGAGTTTGATGATAGATATCCATTAACATGAAAAAATTTCATTATATTTATTATAAATGAGTAATCATGTATCATTTACAAGGTTATTTTAGGAGAAGATAATAAATCCAAAAAAGTTGAAATGATATTAAAAGAAAGGGGATTTGCCTCTTGAATTAACCTCTTTCATAACATCCTTAAGGGACCTTTGTACTTGTCTTTTTATGAGACAAATATCTCTTAGAAGTGGGGGAGAGATGTTAGAATATTATTGGTTATAATTTGGATTTGGCTCCAATCATACAAGGTTTAAGGGGAAGGGGTTGGGATTAGTGGTATTTATAGTGGGAGTGTTGGGTGTTTGTAGATATTTTATGATTTGTTTTATAATTTAGATCGTGACAATAATTGATGATGATTATTGTGACTAAATATTGTAATTGGTACATGTGATTTCAAAAAAATGTTTATTACACATGACATGAATCAAATACAATTTTATTTTACTTATAATATTTATATACCATAAACTTCCAACTTTCTTATTAAATAAAAATTAATGTTTTTCAGAACATTCAAAAAATATTAACCATACCATTTATTTATATACAGAATACAAATATAAAATCCAATTTAAAAAATTAATTTTAATAAAATTTGAAATTTCATTTCTAATTAAATTCATAATTTACTATGAAAATGAATATTTTAAATTTATATATCATTTTAAAAAACAATGAAAAATTAAGTATGGTCTCAAATATTATACTAAATTCATAAGACAAAAAAATATTATTTTATGTATACATCTAATGAATATATATATTCTTTTAATTAATTATAACAATTATAATATTTTAATTAATTATATAGGACAAAAAAATACCAACATATAATCAATAAAATTTAAAGTATTCATTTACTTATAAAATTAAATAACTTTATCATGCATTCTTTTATAAAATGCCTAAATTTTATTTATAATTTCATGGGTGATTTTAGAAATCATTTTTCCGATTTAATATTCACAAGGATCATATTACTATTCCTATAGTTAAATTTCAATTTCATCAATTTTTGATCCTTTATTTGGAGAAATACCCTTTATTTAATTAATTCCTCATTTGTAATGTATATATTGTGATATGTATATGATTTTATGTGATTTAAATTTTTTATAATTAAATAAACCAAATGAATTTAATTTATTTAATATGATACTTACTATAGAATCATATGGCGTTGTAATGATACCACATATCTTATACATAGAACAAACCCAAAAGTGGAAAAGGTAAATATATTCCTTAAATGAAATAAAATAGTAGAAACCAAAAAACCCAGGTGTCGAATCAATATCATTGTATAATTCTATAAAAGAAGGGGGGGATGAAAAACCATATAACCCTTTTTATTTTATTGGAAAACTCCAATCATCTTACCAGCAGATTCTATTCTTAGATGACTGAAACCCTTGACACATCATTGTGGAACATTGTCGTTCCCAGAATCAAAATACAAAAACAGGTCTATGCACCCCTGATGATGTAAAAATGTATTGAGAAAAGAGGAATAGTAAGTTATCACACACGTGTTCCATATCAAGTCTCAGATAAATAATCTACACATTATCAACATTAAATAAAATGATTCATCATACATTTTAATAGTTTTAATACAAAAATCATGTAAAATAGTTTATTTTCCCCTTTTCCTCATTTCAAAATAATGAAGAAAAATTAGTTTCATAATATTATTGAATAATATATTACTTCTAATAGATGATTTCAAAAAATCATTCTTCATATATCATTTTAATTTCATGGATTTAAAAACAAAATAGTACATGATGAATGTAGCATAAATCGACTAGAATCACAAGTCACATCATACGAAGAATCGCACTAGGTTATGATATCTAGGACCCTCATACATAACATATTCAATCACATACAAATCAACACATTATAAATGTGAAATATGTCATTATAAAAGAAAAAACATCATAGAAACTGAACCTCCCCACAATTCTATCACGTCCCGAGAGAATCAATCATGGGGAGTAGAGGAAAGACCAATGAGAAAATACCTCGATAGTGGAATACACCTATTATTATACCTTCCAATAATGTATTAATGTGTACCCATTTAATATTTATTATAAATCAATTCATCAGTCAATTTAATCAAATATTTCGTTGAATACATTTTCAAAAAACCATTTTGACAATTCATTGAATAAATCACAATGTTTCCATAATCAAAAAATATAAAACATTCATATCATAGCATTTCAGTGGATAAAATATTTAACACAAGATGATAAATAAATTTATCCAAAACATGATAATGATATAATGGCCTACCAAAAAACATAGGCGGCACATTCCCATGGTAGAACCCGTCATATGAAATAAATCGACAAAGGAGAACAGAGGCCGAGAAAAAAACTGCACATATTACCATTTATTAATTTTTTTTAAAAAAAATATGAATGAAGAGGAATCAAAACATACATCATGGATGAAAAAATATTGTACCCCAACCAATGTGTATCTGACCTCAGAACAAAATCTCACATTAGATATATACTGATAAAAGAAGAAACATCAACACCGATCAACAAATAAAATAATGAAATAAACATTTCTATTGATATCAAAGGAAATGAAGAATAAGAAAGTATCTCTTACCAAAAGAGACACAAAACAAGACTCCTGGTTATCCATTTATGAACGAATGAATCTATATTGAACAGAGACTACCAATATAACATAATAAGGAATCTTATATGAGATTCTAGGGTTTTATGGATAAATGAATTGAAATATTAGTCGAGAGGGACCCTAAAAGAAAACATCGGATATTTATGTGTCATGTATTCATTTTTTGCATTGTGACATCCTAGAGACTGTAATACACTATAAAGTCCATTTGATTATTTGTAAAATCTATTATTTTGAAATTACATGACCATTGACTCCTAAAAAATTTGTATTCAATTCATGTTATGTACCATGTTCACAACATATATCATATAAAACATACACATCGTTTACTCCCAATATGTGATGTATATTTATACTTCATACTGTGAAACCTATTGAATCATACTAAATAATATAAAAAAATGTAGGAATTAACTATACCTAGGTAGAACCCTAAAATATGACATAACACATTTATACCCAGACTCAATTAATTTAAACAAGAAAACATTCCAGAATATTAGTTTATTTTAATCATTAAATGTTCTCCTTCCTAAGGAGTCCCTAGACACACCAAATTCATGAGGGAAAAACGTAGGGATGAAATATAACTGAAAGATGTTATTATGAGTTATAATAGAGTTTAATAAAAAAAATTGGAATCCAAATTATCAAAATTTTAGATAATACAATGGTGAATTTTTTTATCCAAAAGTGTGTTTTATAAAAAAACCTATTTTATGATATTAAATAACTTTTAAGAATTTATATTAATCATTAGATTCATAAAATTATTATATCAAATAAAAAAATATTTTTTTTAATTATCCATATATTCTATGGGTATTAATACTAAAAAAGTTGATAATAATCCAGCAGTTATGGGAATTTCATATTTTGTTTGAGTGAAGGTCAGTATTGATAAATTCAATAAATAAATTTCATGATTGAGTTTGTGAATTTATCATCATTATATTTATTGTATAAATATGTAAATAATGTTTCATAGTTGAATAATGGTAATTAAAACTTTGAAACATATTATAATAAAACAAACGTTGATTGGTTTGATTCATTAAAAAATGCTCATCACTTGATTCATCATTAAATATCATAACAAAAATTCAAAACGAATGAAATTATAAAATTATAAAGAATTAAAAATATCATTTATTATACGTTGAATGATCAGGTAATGATAAGCTTTGAGATAATAATGAATAACAACATTGGAATTACAAATTTTTTGAAATTTATAAGATTTCTCACATGTTATATCAATAAACGATAATAAACAACATATATATAGATAATAATTAGGTATTGTTTTTATAAAATGTTATATCTATGAAATATTTTCGAATTTTTGGATAAATATATTTACTTTTGATATTGTTGAGGTCAATGTTAATTTCGACTAATCAAAAAATATGGAAAGGGTTTTTTATCTCAAATAAATATTATTGAGGCATTTACTTAATGTGAATCATGATACATTTAATGTTGTGTGATTACTACCAATTGAATATATTTTCCCATGATTATTATTTTTTATGAAATATATAATTTAAATTATCTAAATTCAATTTGATTCAAATGATACTAATGAAAAAATGTGGTTTTATATAAATCATATTTAAAAAATAACAGCATTGTTTGAACTTTTATTTTCAAATAAATTCAACTTTTTGTTAGATTATCTATTGATTAAATTTAAATCCATCGTATATATCATCACAATTTTCATTAGATTTTTTTACATATTTACATGTCACATGAAAATACCAGTTCCACTTGATTCATATTATACCCAATGTCAATCATTTATGTTAAACTATCCACATCCCTTCATCTTTACTGGGAAACTCTATTTTTAAATATCTATAATCTTTAGGATCCTTCACATATATCCTTAACATGAAATCAATAATATTTTATAGAGAATTTTTTATACAATTCATTTTTTAAAATTTTTAATCAAATATAAATGTTTATTATATGTGTACATTCTTTAATAATGTGAAAATTATCTCATTATAATAGATATATTAGAACACATTATTATATAAACTCTATCACATTATTATAATCATTTTCAATATTAATTCCTTTTTTAGAATAAAATTACAACGTTGTATAAGATATTTATTTTATTAATAATTTCGAAGAACATGTATATTTAATATTGAAAATTATGTATTTATATAACATAAAAAAATTATTCTTAGTCATTAATCATAGACTTATATTATAAATTTTCAAATATATGCATAAAATTAAACCATCTATATAATTACCACAACCCCAATTGATTTTATCTAATTACATACATTATTTACTTTTCATAAATAAATAATTAATATCCTAATGTACCAACCAGTTTATTAGACTTAGAAATCCAAATACATTCATATTACTCGCACGATAATGGAATACACAAATTAAAATATAATTTTTATGATTATTAATAAAATTATTTAATCTACTTTATCCCTATATATATGTCACGGTAAATTTCAACAAATACCATGGAATGAAAATAATTAAGGGTGATCTCAAATTCCCAATAATGGTAATATATAACAGATATAATCATGAATAAATAATTATAATCAATATGGAATGGTAAATAACTAAAGACAAATTTAATTTATAAAACTGGTATATACTGAGAAGCTAAGGAATGATTAATATGAAAATGTAAATAATTGAAAACTCATAAAATTTAAATGCCATGACACTCAAGCGATGATAATCAAAAATAAATTTAGGAAGGTAAATTATTTAACACACATTCCAATTGTATATCATGAATATCCTGACAAGATATTTCATAATCAATATGTACATTTAATGAAATAATTACACCTTCTTTCTAATTAGTAGACATGGAAAAAATGTGACAATAGATTTTTTCTCAATGAAAATATAACTGATAATACTAATTGAATAGATAAGGATGGAAATAAATTTGTATAAAATTTCATTTTTCCTAGACACATGATGCAGTAATCATTATTACCTTTCAAACATTGATTTATAACATCTTTCTATAAATAACATTCACAATATATTTTAAAACACAATTGGTTACAAACACAAAGTGTTTGTGTCTGAAAAATTCCATCTCATGAAACTACTGATCCATTGATGGGATTTCTAAAAATTATCCCCAACTCATATCATTTATATCCAAATAATTAATCATATATTAAATACTAAAATTATTTCAAAAAATATTTTCTTTATCAAATATCTTTATTCGGTAAATTATGTTGATTATTCAAAATATCACCATTTAATTAAATAACATTCAAACAAAATACTTATTTTAATAATGGTATATGGGATAGGAAATAAAAACATCCATCAAAAATATTTTTGGTATTTATGGTTAACAGAACATCAAATGATCATAGGTATGTGAATATTTTAAAGGAATGTTAGTGACTAAAAAATATGTTCGGTATGTCAATCCATATACTCTCCTTAAAAATTATCATAAATCATCTAAAAAAAGATTATGGAAGGTGAAAATAAAATATATACCTTTTTGGGATAGAAAAAATTGTTATTTATATTAATGAACACATTATCATTAAAAACATTCTTTGGTAAAATGTAGTTTCAGTTTGAAAATAATTTCTGAAATCCATTTTTATTAAAAATATGTTTTAAAATAATATTAATTTAGAATATTATAAATAACTAGAAAATAATTGATAAATGAAATTATTTTCATGTTTGTGGGTACTTCTATAATTTTTGTTGAATTTAAAAAAACATTACCTTTTAATTTTAAAAATGATTTCAAATTTTTTTTATTCAGATGATTACTAGAAAATTCGTGATTATTTTATAAAATAATAAAATTGGAAATTTTATTAATAAATAATTTTGAAATTTTTAAATAAAATATTTTTAAGAATGTTATTATAAAACATGGTTTAGTATGAAAATGGATTTTTGACCAAATAGAAAAATGAAGTCGGATGTTATTAAAAAAAGTATTAATAATTTTAAGCACCATATATTGGAAAAATGATACTATTACTTTAAAAAATAATATATTACAAGATGTGATTATAATGAAAATTTCATTCCTTACAATAAAATCATATATTTTTTTGATATGATTTATAGTGTAAACAATCACAATTTTAATGATAAAGTGAAATAAACCTTTAAAATGATCATAATTTTTATGTGAAAAATATTCAATTAATTGACTATGTTTATCAACTATATAGAAATATTAAAATAAAAATTAAAAAAATAGATATTCAAAATTCATTATAAATATAATATTATATTATTAATGAAAAAAAATATTTAATATACCCCAATGAAATGAAATTATGTTATAATATTTATTTACTACATAGTAACATTAAATTCATATCCTGTGAAATGAAAACATTATCATTGAAACATAAAATAAAATTAAGTTTT
The DNA here is from genome assembly GCA_963277665.1 of Viscum album. Classification (NCBI taxonomy): domain Eukaryota; kingdom Viridiplantae; phylum Streptophyta; class Magnoliopsida; order Santalales; family Viscaceae; genus Viscum; species Viscum album. Next base: position 492,041,604 of record OY728151.1, on the reverse strand, counting down.
AATTATTCATGATATTACATGTCAAATAGGTTTTATATAGAATATATAAAAAAAAGTATATTCATAAAATTAGAATAACCCCAAAATAATAAAATTGAGATCAAATCATATATTCTGGCATTAATTTTTCTTTTATATTCTCTAACCTCAGATATAGTGTGTTTAAAAAAGTTATTGACTTATAATGAATCTATATTAATATTTATAATATCGTATATGATTCTTTTTATGACATAATATAACCCATTTTTCAATAATATTTCAATATTTAAATTATTCATTCTGTTTATCACATTGTTTTCTCATTTATGTTTTGGCGTGAATGTGTTGGTCATGTTGTATATTATATAGTATAAAAAATCCATAATATTAATCATAGAATATTAATAATACATTTACATAAATTATAATTTAAAAAATGTTAAAAATAGTTTTTTATAAAATAAGTATTTTATGATCAATGAGATGATATGCCATACGTACGCAAGAGTATAGTTTCCATTAATAAATGATAATTATGGAAAAGAGGTTAGAAATATTTATGAACTGAATATTGTTAATAATTTGTTATATAAAATATTATATACTTATATATTATCAAACACGTGCTGTGGTGATGAAAATTAAGACACATCGGTTTGTGAATGTGGTAGTCCATGCATACACATAGAATTTTATTGTTGTCACAGACCAGTGTAGGTCGACCCAGAACTGGTCACCCTGGCTGCTTTATGAGAAGCACCGAGAGGCATTCTGAATCCTCCCGGGATAGAAACATGCACTAAGTCCATCAGTTAGAGTAACAATAGAAACCTTTCATAAAAAACTAAAACAATAAATAACCGATAAAATGAAATGAATGTCCCAATAGACATTTATATAAAAGTTGAACTAAACATTAATTGTACATGAAACTGAAACTACACATGAACCAGAAAACTAAACCAGCCCAAACTGAAAACCAACTAACTCCATGTAAACTCATTGTGTAATATCCATTATATCAATTAGATTTTTTCCAAGGCAATAAAACACAAGATGAAACCTTCACATGAGGATAAAATAAAGAATACTATTGGCGTGAGTGTTAATACTCAGTAGATCAACAAGATATTCTATTACAAATTCACTTTCTCAAAAATAAATGAAACATAATTTCCATTTTTAAAATAAAATAAATAAAATTATGTTTTCCAATCATGTATACATACTATAATCATTACCTAATAAAATGGTTACTAGTTTTCATAACCAAGAAATAATATTAACCGATTTCAAAGAGATGTAACTTCAAAATAAAAGCATTTTTCATGAAGGCGTACATATAGAATGTAAATATTAAAATTGAACACATGTTTCATTTAATTGGACAACCAAACATCCCATATTATGATGCTGAGTACATAATATCCAATGATCACAAGTCACAGGAACATCTATATGCACGGGCTAGATTTGGGCCCCTAGTACCTCATATATCCACGAAAAGTAACAATAAAAATATTTGTTCTCCTCTCTGAGCTACATGTGATGAAAAATAACCATAACCTAGTAGTACCATACATTGTTATCATAGAATAGTTAATTTTTTCATTGTCAAACATTCTATGTGGAATTGGGACGAAACCACTCTAGATCTCTAACATAATTCTACACGTCCACCCAGCTAGATACTTAGGTTTCCCTCCTTGTTCCCAATCAATTTCCAAATTTTATCAAATAAACAATTTACATAATAATTCCATTTCACAAATAATACACACACACAAAATACCTGAACGACGTTTCAAAATTCTTTTGGGGAACAAAATAACACATAAAATTTCCCAAAAAAAATTCAAGAAGTGTAACAAGGCATTGCACATAAAATAAAATAAAAAATGATCTTATAAGGAAAAATCCCTCCAATACCATATCAAACCTAATTTGGAATTCCGAAAACCATCTAATAAATAATTTAATGAGTCATAAAATTCCCTCACATGGTGCAACATGGAACACAGAAGAAAACCATTTTCATAAGAAAAGTGCCAAACAGACCGTTAAGAATTTTATCAAACCAAATTATAATCATGGTAAAAATTTCACCTTTAGTAAATGGTATTACACACACCATTATTAGATGAAAAATATTTATTTAAACACTTGAAAACATTTAGCTTACACATTCAAATCTCAACCATTTTTATAAAAATGTCGAGTGGTCCACTTAATTGTAACTCGTGCCAAAACGTGTCAAAACCCAATACAAATCTACTTATAAAAAACCACTTTATAAAGACATAATGGGCCCAAAATATAAATTTTCATTCATTACGTACATTAATAAATTCAAACATGTCATTTAATATCACATTTATCACAGCAAATCCAATCGAGTACTTTTCAAAAGACTAGGCATGCAACATTTAGTAAAAAAACTACAATTTAACACCCAGAGAGGTAAAATACCAATTTATAATTCAAAATATTTATTAATGTAGTAAAACTATGTCATGAAAACATAATTCATATGTGAAAACCTGTTTAACATTTATTTGAACAAGCGGTGTGTACTTTTATAATGAATTCACACCATTTTACAAAAAACAGAGCCTAAATAACAATTTTTGACAACAAATAAATCACCCAAAGGTTAAAATGAATTATCAAAAATGTAAATAAGGTGATAAAATCATTAAAAATATGATATGTAAATAATCACCTCTTGTTCTGTCGAGAACATACCTCAAAACCATGGCGGATTGGAGAGGAGCACCCGAAAGCACCCACAACAGTTTCCAAAACCCTTGATCTATGAAGACCAGCACTATAGAAAAAAACCATATAAAATGATTTCAAAACCTTAACCTAGGTTTATTATGACCATGGGAGAACTGTATTCAATGAATATATGAAGTAATAAAAAATATGGATGAGAAAGGTGAAAGATTTGATGATTAAATTAAGATAAACAAGTAACCATTGGTGAAAAATACCCTAAAAATAGGACCCAAAATTAATAATAATTAAGAGGGAGGCACCTATGATCAATATCTGGTAGTTATGGATCTGTTTGGGAGTTTTAATAACTGAAAAATTTTAAATAGTTAATATTATATAAATGAATAAAAATATTTTTTAAAACTAGATAAGGGCTCACGGGCTAGCCAAATACTTACTAAATTAATCAATATCAACCATGATTATGGGTTGCTAAGGGATCCAAATAGATATGGATGTTTTAATAGGTCAGGGTAGGACAAGTGGGAAGTGGAATGGATGAAATATGTTTAAATTTGAGTTATAAAATAACAAGTTGTTTTAAATGTGGAAACAGAGTCCCAATTTTTTCCAAATCGTGAAGTAACCTCCATTTTCACCCAAAAAATCCCAAAAAATCTATGGGGGATACCAAGTTATGATTAATATAAAAGTACTTAACTTCATAAATAAACATTCATATCAATAAAACCCTGAGAAAAAGGTCTTGATTTCCAATGGACCAGATCAAAACCAGAACATAATAAGCTGAGTTTGATAATTCTCTCCACCATTAATGCTTTTCCACCTCAGAAAGCCATAAGACTTCTCAACTGAAATAACAACACCTATGTATTCCATATAAATAGGGTATAACCTCAAACACCAAGGAAATATCAACCAATATCTGTGGACATAATCCCCTTACCCAAACAAAACACCAACTATTAACAACATCCAATGAATAAATGGAATGATCAAGTCAACACATCCACAGTCAAGACAAGAACCAGATTGTAGGGGATTTTTCCAATGATCCCAACGATCATCCAAACCATTTTTCACTCACAAAATCAAATGAAGTCGGGGTGAGGAAATGATTCGAACCATTAAATTAAAAATACCTACTAAGAAATCCTTAATGGAGTGATCTTCGAGACCCGCATTGGGTCACCCCACCATTAGAGACCAACTAGAAGTGAACCAACAATAATTCCACATTATATAGGATCGGGCCTCAATTGAAAATTCATACCAGAACACTCCCAAAAACATCATACAACCCCATGTTAATAGGGTTTCAACATAAACATTTAAAACAACCACTCTTGAACAGAGGGTACAAGAACTAGACCAACACATTCGGCAAAGATCAAAACCCCCACCACTCGAGGTAGGGAGAGAAGGAGAACCAATATTTGGGCCACTAAAACCAAAAAAAGAAATATAGGACCACACAAAACTCTCTACCTATGAAGAGGTAAAACAATGACTGAACCCAATTAACATTGGCAGTGTACACAAATACATTGATTGGAAACCCGCATCTTAGAAGATATAACCATATACACTATGTGATGGGTATGTCAACCATGTTTTCTGAGAAAAATGGAAAATCACGGTGATGAAAACCCATGATAAAACATATAAACATCCCTACAACAATGTTGAATGCAATTGCACAGTGGATCTCTCCACACCTCTAGATATTTCATGACTATGTGAAAAGCATCACACTAAAGCGTATGGATAATGCCTTGATGTTTGAAGCATATGATATGCCACACCCAGGAGATAAGGATCACAACACCCCACTAGATTTCCATTCTCAACAACACACCTTACTATATATAGTAACTCATATATACATAACACCATTCTCACTCACACTAAACGAGGAGTTGAATAGACAAGAAATTTGAAGAAACACATCAATATCACCAAACACAACTATTATAAACAATGAGTTATAACAAAATAGAACCACTTTAAAAAATGCCCAAATATCTCTATATTTAAACAAACTTGTTGAGGTATTATACGAAGAGTTAGATTTAATGTTTAACATAAATCTCAAGGTTGGTCAGCTAGAAGTATTTCAAACGGAGAACCATTAATTCCCACATCGAAAAATCCATCATATCGATATAAATCCTGTTATCATTGGTCCAAAACTGAGCCACCAATAGATCCCATTTCAAGAAATACCCAGAGTACATCTTACAGTTCATGAGGAAGCATACAAACAATCCACATATCTGAAACCCGAAAAATAATCCATCATAAACACTATTTTATATAAAAAACTACAATTTTCAAGATCAAAACACATTTTAAATACAAATTAACTTGGTAGATTTTCATATTCACAAATGGTGTTACATTAAGCCTCACTAACATTCTAATTCTTGTTCCACCCCAGGCACCCAAACTTTATTCCATATAAGGTATCCATCAATATATCTACAAAAACACATGCTTGTGATTACCCAAGAAAATAACAAAGTCTAGAAAAATCATCCTCATTTTACATGCCAAAAAATTTAACTCATATAAAAAATCATCTACCTTCCATAGTCACACATACAACAATTTAAAAAACCATTTTCATATACACAAACAACAAACCGTTTTAGTAATCATCAAAATGAAACACCATAGGTATCCATATAAATCCTCTCCCATTAAACAGAAACAATTTCAGCATATCAACAAACGAAACATTTTCAAGATTCATTTGATTTATAACCCATTTCATTTAATTTTAAATAAACTACAAAACAAGCATTCCATTAAAAAAAACCTTTCACATTTTTAAAAATTCAGAAAGGTTTCTTTTCTTAATCCAATAACGAAGAAAGCCAAAACCCATTTCAAAAAACACCAACTAGTCAAAACCATTTCCCAAATCCAATTCCTCAGATTCAAACACTATTCATCCTCCCAAAAAATTCATATTTTAAACATATTTTCAGTATCATATTAATATAATTAATGGCTTCCAACCATTTTATTTCACTAAACCATACGTTTAGAATAAGGAAATTCTATCACATTAAATCATTCCACATTATCCCCAATAAAGTGTTTCACAAAAACCAAACATGCACTAAATATTCTTATATGAATCATTTAAAACCCACTTCTACAATATTTAAATTGGATTTTCAAAAAAAACAGAATTCAAGAAAAGTCAAAGAGACCCAAAAAAGGGAACTAGTGTCAATGTGTGACCTGAACAATTGGATGGAGTATATATGTCAAACACCCCACTAACATAGATAGACATCTTAGGACCATTCCCTATATCTACATGTTTTTTAAAACATTTCGATCTCATGGAGGTCATTACTCCAACTCCCCTTGTAATATCCCAATCACCAAACAATCCCTATCAACCAAAGAAACTAACAAAACATGAATTTTGATAGGCAATGAAAGATCAAAACGACCAATAATTCATGATTCTTCTCACCAGCCTACCCCTCACGTTTCGATAATCCTACTCTATCTAACTTTACATCCCCCCGGAAAACAAATAGAACTATAAAAAGCATATTTTTCTTAGAGACAACTTGCTCTGATAACATTTTGTGATGAATGAGTCTGGGACGACCCTAAACTGGTAACCTGGGCCACTCTGCGACAAGTACCTAGAAGAGTTCCTCATCCTACTGGGATTCTTACAAGCATTGATGGAATCATATAGAGTAACAAGGTAAAAATTTCTCCCAAATATTAACAACAACTAAGAAAAAAATAAATGTATAACCCAATATAATTGTTTATTAATGTGGAACTAAATATTAATTATACATGAAACAGAATGTACAATTAAACCATTCAAATCAAAAGTTCAATCCTACCAACCAAAAAACTCCATATAACTCAACTGGTAACTCTCATTTTCATCTACTAGACATCATCCTTGATGATCAAATTCTATATTAAACCTATAAAATGGCTAAACAAATATTAGTACTATGAGAATAAGTATAAAAACATATTTAGTTAGCATGATATTCCATTTCTAATGCACATCAATTTAAACAAAATAAATATCAACTCAAAAGTTGAAATAAAATATATAAAATTATGTTTTCAAAACATGGATATTTTCTATAATCATTATAAAATAAAATGGATACAAATTTTCATTACCATGATATGCTAGTAACCAATTTCAAAGAGAAACAACTTCAATGTAATAACACTTTTCAAGAAGCCTGCATTAAATAAGGTATGGTTATAAATAGAGCACACATTATAATTAATTTACAAACTAAACACACAATTAATCTGATTTTGAGTACATAATATCCAACGATTATATGTTACAAGAACATCATTATTCCCGACCTAGATATGGGTCCAAGTTCCCTCATATCTGAATGAAATGTAACTGTAAAAATATATGTTCTTCTGAATGATCCTCTATGTGGGAAAATTGTTATAACCAAGTGGTCTTTAACATCATAATCATACTCTATTTAGTGTTTTTATCATCAAGCATGTTACAATGAATAGGGAGAAAACCACTATAGATTACTAACATACTTGTACAAATCCACCAACATAGATACTCAGGTTTCCCACTTTGTACTCAATCAATTTCCCTCTTTAAAAAATAAATGCTTCATGTGAAAATTCATTTTTCCAAATTATAAAGACACTAATCAGCCCACAAACATGGTTCACATTTTTTTCATGGATTTATAAACCACATAAAATTACTATAAATTAATTTCAAAATGTATAACATGGATTTTCACACACAATCTATTAAAAAATGCTCTATTATGGATAAACTCCCACCAATACAATATCAAAATATATTTGGAACCCCCAAACTATATAGTAAATAAATTTCATTAATGATATAATTACATAACATGGTGAAACATGGAATACACATGAAAACCATTTTCTTATGAAAAATGTCAAACGCGCCTTAAATTATTTTTAAAACCCAACATATAACAATGGTAATGATTTCACCTATCCTAAATGGGTGCAATCACACCATTACTGGTATAAAAAATTTACATAAACCCTTCAAAACCTTTAGTTTATACCGTAAAAACTCATCTATTTTCATAAAAATGAATAATGAGACCCTTAACGGCTACTCGTGAAAAAACATGTCAAAAACCAATACCCATCTCTTTATAAATTCAAAAACCCATTAGAAACCCATTAAAGGACCCCAAAATATCACTTTTCTTGCTTCTACTGTTGGATTGAAATATGAATGTAGATTCTAAATTACATGAGGATGGAAGAATTATAAGATTAATTACCTTTGTTTTTACTTTAAAGAAAACCACGTTTCACAAGGTTAAATAATGTAAACACACAAGACCACATATAGTTCTACAAACTTTCTAGGTTGTAGATATGTGGTTCCGGAAATAAAAATTGAGGAATGTTTATAAGGAAAATATTCTACCTTATAGAGTATTAAATATTACTTATCAGAGTATAAAAATGAATAAGAATGAATAAGAAGGTTATAATTTATTCCATTATCAAAATAAAGAAAAAATACACTAGAAACAATACAATAAAAAGAATGAAATCATTTTACCCAAAGAGTAGGATATCCTACAACATTGGATAAAGGAACCTTGATTTATACTTTCAAAAAATCCTATCATACAATTACCTGGGTAAGCCCTTGATAGAAATATTTAAATCGTTCTTGCTTTCCCTACAAGACCTATAACTTTAAGGTAGTTGGAACCTCTAACTTCCTATCCCCAAAAGTCCTCGATTGAACTCAGAAATAATAATTGATGCATGAAGAAAGCTGAACAAGATGTTCTATACAGACAAGGTTAGAGAATCTCTCTCCCTCTTTATCTCTCTATAAATCACTTCAGTAGCATGTAATATCAAGAGTGATAAACAGGCTAAGTTGTTTTGAGATTATTCAAATGATATCCTATTTATAGGAACTTCTCTAATAGATGACTCCCTCCTGCAACGACAACATTATTCCTTGAATTTTAGAGAGACCTATAAACATGTCACTCACACAATGGTTAGTTAGAAATGTAATGTAGGAATAGTTTCATAACTATAAAATTTTGCGTAAAATAAGTTTTCTTAACCATGCCATTTTTCGGAGTCTAATGAAAAATAAAAGTTCTGAGTCTATGAAAATAATAATTTAGAGACTATAATTCATGGATATTCAGAATATATTTTCCAAAATATTTTAGAACCTGAATTCAATAGATAACATAATATGAATTTTAATGAATTCAGAGTCTAAATTTATAAGATTTCAGAGTCTTAATTCTAAGAAAACTGGAGTCTGAATTTCAGATAATTCAGAGTCCAAATTTTAGAGAAAATGAATTATGATTTTTGAGAATTCAAAGTATGAATTTTAGTGAATTCAGAGTCTAAATTTCATAGAATTGAAAGTCTTATATTCAGAGAATTCAGAGTCTGAAAATAGAAAACTCTATAAAAAATATTTATAGGATTCCGAGGATTTAGATATGAATCTGAATGTTAACCTTTAGGAATAAAAAGAGTTAGATTTAGAGAAACTGTAAAATGAACAATGAAAACATAGGTAATGATAAAAGTTTCTTGATGAAGGAAAATTTCGTTATTAAGATAAATTTTTGAGAAAATATAATTTTCCTTATGATAGTGTGTATGAGATTTTAAAAACATAGAGGAATGGAAAATTCATAAGGAACCCTTATTAAACCCACAATCTCATCCTTTTTGGGAAGAACAAACATCCTTATTGAAAAAAATATAAGGAAATAGAGTTTTTCTTTATGAACATAAAATATAACTTATATCCCTTTAAATATAAATGTTAGTGAATACGGCTAACTCCCCTTTATTTTTTGAAACCCCTATGAATTGTATTCTAAATTTCTTGAAAGAGATTTTTAATTTTCTTGCATACAAAAATCATTTTTATAAGAACTTCCCATTAGATGAACTCCCTCTAACATAGGGAAATCACTTGTTTACATAAAATTGAATTTATTATTCCTTCATCCCCCATTGCGATTTTAAAATTGGAATAAAGAGAAAGGAAAAAAATATGGTACCAGAAAATTAGTTCTAAACTACTGAATACATATAATGAAAAATAATGATTACATTATGATTGAAATAATCTTAAAAAATAAGAAAATACAACAAATGATCTGAATGGGGTAGAGTTATCCCTCTTTCTCTTTCTATATTATCTTCTTAGCAATGGTCTTCATCTTCTTTGCGCTATTGTGATATTCTTCTACACGCTTGTGCTACTAATCTTGATCTTCATTTTTCTTCTCTAATACTTTAATCTTTTCTTATTGATCCTTAATAATATCTTCATGAGACTTAAAAACTTATTCTTTCGTAACAATATTTTCTTCAAACTTAATTCTGAGTTCCATTTCTCTCTTCCAATTTATATCCACTGAGTTATGTTTCCCATTCATTTCATTGACCTCTTGCTACTGGGTTGCCTATTGGAGAGTCATATTTTACTCAAAAATCATAGTAAGATCATTAAATGTCCCATCATAGGTGTTAAAATAATTTTTCTCATTGTCATGAAATTCATCAAAGTATATTAAATCATTTATTTTCATATATGAAATTATTTTAATCCTCATGAATGATATTTTGTGAGCTTCATATACAATAATTTTTTTTAAAATCTATCTTAAGAATTAAAAAATAATCCTTAAAAATGGAAACTGAATATGCATTTTGATTAAATGAGTACTGAAGCATCTGGAACCTCGAGTATATACTCAGTAATAAGGTAATTTTATCAAGAAAACATATTAAATGATTGTACCATAATATCATTCCCATAGGATGATGATTCCAAATAAGAGTGTTTGGTTGTTGAGGATTCGTTTTCTAACTCTTCGGTTTTCCTCTTCGATGAAGCACCCACACATTTCTTTTTCCCAACATATTTCACAGGTGTATCAACCAACACCTTCTTTTCCATATCAACTCTCAAATTGATCGCTTATTCTTTGGGTGATTTATGCTCAGTATCAGATAACTAAACATTCTTATCTTCTTCATGTTTTTCTTTCTCATCACCTGCCACAATATCTTTAGGCTGAATGAAATCATAGTTGTTACTTTATTCTTCAGATATCTTATTCACTTCTTCCTGACCATTTTGTTATTTTCCAGAAGTATCACATTTTGAAAATTCTACATTAGATGTTTGGATTTACGGTTTTTTAGAAGGACTATCATTCTGATGACATTCCTCTACATTATTTATCAAGTCTTCGGAATCAACACTTTATTATTCTTCTTCTTCTTTATCTACATATTCCTCTTACACAATTTTTTTTCTCATTTTGGTTCGAGAATCACAATCTTCTTTCTCAGAGTCATAGAGAGTGAATCTTTCAAAAATGATTCAGGTACTAGGATTTGTCCAGAGGTTGTCTCAACAGCCTTGAGAAGTGAATGAACTATTTCAGCCTCTAACATCATCTTCCTATGCTTCTTTTCTTCCTCTTACTTCTCATGCTCTTTAACAACCTTTATATTTAAATATTTTTCCTTATTTGGATCAAAGACAAAAGTATGCTCATATTTATTCATGTTCTTCTGGTCTTCTCTCCACATAGCCACCACATAATCAGGGTATGTCATTTTATTATTTTGTTTTTGGGGTGCAGATTGAGTTTCCATAGCAATATGAATTTTTATTTTTCTTCTTATTCCTTTGCCTTCCTCTTCTTTCCACCCTTCATGGATGTATCAACTACTTCTAGTTTCATTGAAAACGTTTATTCTTCTTCTTCTGGTAGCTCATAAAATTCTTGGGATTAATCATAGAAATAATCCTCCAACCTTCTCAAGGTATCAATTCTCATAAGAATAACCTTATAATTTCATGGTATAGAGCTACAAGTGAATTTGAACACTACTAAACTAGGAACTATAATTTCGGAGTGAATAGAAGGACTCATGATAATTTGATACTTCAAATTTACATTCATGATATTCTCAATTATAATGAACATATAATCACCAGATATATTTCTGCGAGGTTCACCAAAAAATATAGAATATAGATTTTAATTTTCATTAGGGAATCCTTATCCAGTTTTTTAAGAATGATAAAACCATGAACCCATAATTCAAGAATCCAGATATTTTTAGATATATGGATAATCTTCAGAGTTTTCACCTCTTTCAGACCAAGGGACTCTAAAACCTTTTCCGCCTCAAATGAACCTAATATATACGATAATTTATGGGTGAAAAATTCAGTTTCACCTTCATATGTAATTTTAATTAAACTTACTTCCTTTGTTTAAGAAAGGGATAAAGACATTCCATATATCTTGAAAGGAATCATATATATGCCTACATCGATGAATAAAAAATCTGATTCATTAAATTCAACCAACAACTCTGGATAAACTGAATCATGTTCCTTCAGTTTTGATATACATAGACATCCCCAGTCATTCATCTTGATGTTATTTGAAATAATTGAATGATATATAAAAAGGAAATTAGTATTGGCTAACCTTTCTAATTTTATCTCCCATTCACATATTTCTTTTACATTGGACATTTATTTCTGTCGAGGGGCTTTAAAAAACATTTGGAAATGAGGAAAACCTGATGATCGGGAACGACCATAAGTAGGGAGGGTAGAACATTTGCACGTGATGGCTTTCCTGATCGATGGGGGCCAACCAACCGGGGGTTCATATAATGGTGCATGAAATAATGCTTCAACTTCCTTGATTGATTCTACAGTTGAAAAACACATGATCATATCTGATGGTTCAGATGATAGTCGAAGAATTGATTTTGTAGGTTCCGATCTTTTGAGGTTATTAAGATAAACATTAGGATTTAAGAGAAAGTGAATCCCAAAATTTTTATTAAACAAAATAAAAATAACAACATGTAAAATGATGATTACGAAAATTTATGAGAAGAAACCTACAATCCAGATTTCTAGGAATATTATTCATAATAAGAAAGATTCTTCTTGAATTACATTATATATAAAATAAATTGATTACGAATATTTTGATTATGAAAATTGGGATTATGAAAATTTTGATTATGAATATTATGATTATGAAAATTTTGATATTGAAAATTCTCATTACAAAAATATTGAGTAAAAAAAATTTGATTATGAAAATTTTGATTATGAAAAATAATGTACTCCCCCAAGAAAAATGAGTTTTTTTCTATAAGGAGATTGGTTTTTAATAAGAAGTTAATTTAAAATATTACCTTATGGTTTTCATTCCAAACTTCTGTTTAACGTTTTCAAATCAATTTGACGGTAATGATTGTGTGAATATATCAGTATGTTTATATTGCATTCTGATAAATTGAATAATGATATATCTCTTTCGAATGTGATCTTTAAACCTGTGAGGCCTAATATCTATGTGTTTTTAATGATTTTTATGTGTAGGTTTTCTAAATAGTTAAATGGAAATAGTATTATATCACAATATTTGTGTTCTGGTAAAACTCATACCATAGTATGTGAGTTTTTGTTCTATCTAGAATACTTGAGAATAACATCTTTCAGCTACCACATATTCATCTTCAGTACTGGAAAGTGCTACATAGTGTTTCTTTTTTGCATGACCATGAAACTGATGAATCTCTTAAGAAATAACATTTTATAGATGTACCTTTCTTAAACATTCAACATCCATAAATGTCAGAATCCGAAAATATTTTTAAAACAAAAAAATTTCTTGAAGTATAAAAGAGTCCTAAATCCATGGTTCCATTTTTGTAGTGAAAAAATTATTTTATGTTCCTTTAAATGAGATTACCTATGATTGGATTGATATCTTTCACATAAGCATAATGAAAAAATTATGTAATGATGACTAGATTTCAAGTATAGTAAACTTCTCTGCATACCTCTTAATGATGTTTGATCTACTGGTTTCCCAGCTTCATCAAAATCTAGTGAATTTGAGGTATCAATGGGAGTACTAATACTAGTAGTGTTGTCATATCCAAACCTTTTAAAAAGATCACTAATATACTTATATTGAGATATATATATTCCATCGGGTTTTTAAAAAATTTGAAAACATACGAGAAATATTAACTCACCCATCATACTCATTTAAAGCTCAGATTTCGATAGATTTCCAAATGAATCAGTTAAAGATTACAGAGTTGGACCAAATATAATTTCATAAACATAAATTTGGACAATAGAAAAAAATTTCTTATTATTATTTATAAATATATTTGGATCACCTTTTCCCTAGATAATTTTTTTTTGCAACCAAAATCCTATAATTCTATCATATCAGGCTCTAGGGGCTTGATTAAGTCTATATAAAGCATTGGTAAGTTTGAAAACATGTTCACGATGTTTTGTAACATAAAATCCATAATTTTGTTCAACAAAAACAACTTCTTGAACATATCCATTATGTAAAGAAGATTTAGCATCCATTTGAAAAAGTTTGCAGTTAATTAATACTGCAAAGGCATGAAAAATATGGATAAATTCAATTCTTTCTACTGGATCATAGGTTTCTTCATATTAAATTCATTATTGATGATTATATCATTTAGAAACTAATCTATCATTATTTCATAATATTATTCCATTTCCATAACACTTATTTTTGAAGGCCCATTTTACTCTAATAACAGATGTTAACTTAGCCCTTTTAACCATGGTCTAGATATTATTCTTTTCAAATTCATTTAGTTCATATTTAATGGATTTTATCCATTAATCATCACCAAAAGATTCATCAATTCATATTAGTTCGAATTAAGAAAAGAATGATAGATGTTCTACTTCATTTCTTATTGATCTTCAAGTCCTTACAGGTTGACTTACATAGCCATTATTACTATAAATGGAACGATTCTTAAGAAACAAATGATTTGGTTTTTGTAAAACTAGTTCATAAACATATGGAAGGAAATCATTTGGGTTAAATGTATCAAAACCATTTTCTTATACCTTTTCTTTATCAGGAAAATATTTTATCAACTGGTCGAAAATCAGTTTTTGAATAACCATCTGAAGATGTAGGATGAGAATGTTTAAAATCAAAAAAAATTAGTTTCATAAAATCTAACATGTACTGTTTCTTCAACAGTAAAATTATTTTTATTATAAACTATATAAGCCTTATAAATTGGGGAGTAACCGAATATAATTCACACATCAAATTTGGTTGTGTAATTATTGTAAATTATCATTAGTATTCATAATTGATACATTGCATCCAAATACCTTGAATTTAGTAATTCAAGGATTTCTACCATACTATAACTCATATTGGATTTTATTAAAAAAATTTACAATCAAAATTCAATTTATCATATAACAAGTAGTAATTATAGCTTCAACCCAAAAAAAAATAGCTACTGAATATTCACTCAACATAGATCTTGTTATATCTTGATGAACTTGATTTCTTCATCCAACAACAATAAATTTTAGGGTTTCTTGGTGCTGAGAAGAGTAAAGCATTTTTTATATCAAAAAGTTTCAAAATCATAATTTTGAAATTCTCATCTAGGATCCCTATGAATAATTATCAATGGATAGTTTTTCTCATTTTTTACAGACTCTATAAATTTTTAAATTTGAAAATGAATTTCATTTATTTTCTAGGAAATAGACTCATGTAATTATATTTTAATCATCAACTATATAAAATACATAATATTTTCTTCAAATGCTTCTAGTTTGTATTGGACCAAAAAAATCCATATGAACAAACTAAAGTTCCTTAAAAGTTGATACATCACCAATTGATTTAAATATTGATTTATGATGCTTTCTATATTGACACAGATCAAAAAAAATTAATAATCATATCTATGCTCCAGTAGATCCTTAACTATTTTCTTCATATAGAGTTTACATATGTTCATAAGGACACATTGTCCTAGCATTTTATGACTTAACCAAGATTGGTCTTACATTGCACTAAGGCAAGGTAGGTCTTGTCTTCTAAGGTCTTCAATGATTAATGTGTATACATTCTCTCGCATATTGAATGAAATAATAATCTCTTCTGTGGAATTGTGTACTAAGAATTTATCATTCCTATAACTCAAAAGTTACCATCATCACATAATTGAATAATTCTAATGAGGTTTTGATTAAAACCATTATGAAATAAAACATTTGAAATGAATGTTTTTCCAAGAAGAAGAATTTTACCTATAACAATTATTTCTGAGTTATCATTATCTCTGAAAGTTACTTTTCTTACTTTCACCTTGATAATAATTTCAATGATTCTTTTGTTACTAGCCATATGTCCAGTATATACACTATCCATATACCATGTATTGATGTTGTTACTATCATTATTTTCTTTAAAATAAATGTGTAATACATTACGAATCAAAATTTTCGTGGATCTATAAATTTCAGAAAGTAAAATTTTAGGATTACACATCTTAATAGAAAAATAAGAATTATGAAAACCTAAAGACTGAGTTTTTTTTAATAATTTTTTTTCCCAATTCCCACCACAATGACATTTAGAGGAGAATGAGGCACATTGTGAAATAAAATAATTATTAATAAAAAATGGTTTAGAATGAGTACAACCAAATCCTGAATTATTCATTAGTGGTTGAATATGGGAATAAATATTATCAATGTTTTCTTTATCTAATGTAATGTTTGAAAACCCCTTCCCCAAGGAAAATGTTTTGGACATTATTTTAATAACTATTATTTTATCCTAAAATAAAATAATATTCGAACTAGAGTTAGTCATTAAAAGCTTTTTCTTATAAATTACATTTTCCCGATCCTTATAATGATTATCCTTCTCAAAATTAACTTCCTTGAGGTTTTTGGAAATACTTTCAAAATCAAATAATTTCTTATTATGATTATTATAACGATTTGATACGTATTTATTAAGAATATAAAATTCTACGATTTTCCTTATAATGTTTTATCTGGAGTTTAGTATTTTCATTCCCAAGAATTTTAGAAATCCTATAAACTTCTTCATAATTAGGTAATGTATTACCTTTATTAGAAGAATATTATCCATCCTAAGATCCAAAAATTTATTATCACAATTATTTTTATTTATGGATACATTAGTTACAAATTTAGAAATGTGTACCTTGTCCAATAGACACTGATTTTCAATAGGTAGCTTTCCAAGTATTCCAAGATTTTTCTAACCAGAAGATTCATACTCTAAAGAATCATCATAAGAATCTCAACTACTGTAACTCTATGTGTCATTAGCTTTCAAAACCTTTTTATCATTATCCTTGTAGTACTTCTTTCTATTAATCTCATATATATTTTCATTTTTATCCTATTTCTTATGCATAGGACAATATGGCCTTATATTCCCTACTCTTTTGCATTCAAAACAAGTGACTATTGATTATTTCTTGTCATTTCATTATTTCTTCTTAAATATATAATGAATGTCTTTCTTCCCAAATATATTGTTCATTATTCAAATAAAAGTAGTTAGCTTATTCTCAGAATGTTCTCATTCAATAGATTAAGATAAAATAATGACTTTCTTTGAGATGGATCTTGTATCTATTTCAGGAGCCTTGGCTTTAGTAGTAGTAAATGATAATCATCCATTACAATTATTTTTCTTATTCATATCCAAATATATTTTTATTTTTGTCTCATGTTGAAGATGAGTTCCAAAAATCTCATCAAGAGTAATTTGATATACTTTTCAATTCTCATCAATGGCTGTTCTTTTAGATTCTCACTCATTTAGGATGATATCTATGATCTTTTCCACAAGTGCCTCATCATCTAAACCTTTTTCACCCATTTATTGTAAACTGCTATCAATAGTCATAAATTATTGTTATACCTTGCACACTGGTTCTCCATACAGAAATATAAATTCATGACATTCTTCTCTAAGAATAGCTCTTCTAGTTTACATTAACATGGATGTAATAAAATGTGTAACCTCCAATTTCATCCAAATACATTTTTGTATCTTCAAAAGATGAAATATGACTATATATATTCTTGGTCCTGGAAGAAAACAAATTGTTCCATACATTGTAGTTTAGTTGACATTAAATATTTTCTTTATTAGTAAAAGTTCTGTGTTTCTTATCAAGAATCATGTAATCTCCAGTAAACATAACAAAATTTTCCACTATAGTATTAATAAAAAAAGTCTTCATACAATCTCTATAATATTAATAATCTTTCCCATCAAATATAGGCGTTCTGGTAAAATTTATATTTTCAATCGAAAGAACATTCATTCATACCATATAAAATAAAATATCTTTCCACAAAACTTGTAAATAGAAAAAGATTGTAAACAAGGATAAAATATCCTAAGCAAAGAAAAATTTTAGAACAATAAAAACATGAGAAAGGAAATATATATGTGAATATAAGTATTTTATAGTCCTCTTTTGATACCAATTTTTGATCGAAATATGAATCTAAATGCTAAATTTCAAGAGGGGTGAATTATATGTTTAAAAACATTTGTTTTTAACCTTACAAAAAACGTTGTTTAAAAAAGTTAAACAAGGTAAGTTAACAGGACCTCTTTTAGTTTTAAAAACATTCTAGGTTTTTGAAATGTGGTTCCAGAAAGGAATCCTAAGTAATGTTTAGATGGAAAATATTCTACCTTAATTTGAATAGAATCCTACTTATCAGATTATACATGTATGATCCCGTTTTTTGGAAAGGTATTTTTTCATTATGTTTTGGTTGAATTTCATGTTCTGTGCTTCATCGTATGTTTCCTGAAAGTATGAGAGGCCTTGGGGGTATTCTGGGGGCACGGGCATGGAAGAAAGGAAAATCTGGGAAAAAGGCCAAGGCGCACGACCTTCTCACAGCCGAGAAAATCGTGCGGCCTACCCAGGCTAAACTGTGGACCCTTCCTCCTCCGGACAGAAGCATGTGCCCTAGTTTCGCACGGTTTTCCAAACCGTGTGGCTAAATCATGTGAACCCTCCTCCTCCAAAAAATGGTATGTGCACGGTTTGCGTACGATTTTCCAAAACATGCGGAAAAAACGTGCGACCACTTAAATATGGGAAAAATTACATGTTTTCCACTCCGGGCTTTAAAACCCCACTTGGGATTTCCTCTCTTTTCCTCCCCCTCCACCCTAGGCACAGACCAAATCGCCCAAAGGCTCCAAGAGACCTATCTCTTTCAATTCTACTGCATTAATAGTGTCATTGGTTGTGGATCGAAGCTCCGTGTAAGGATAATCACATCCTTGCTTCTCTTGTTGGTTTAGGGTTTGTATATTCTCTACCTCTCATTATAAATCTCTAAAACCCTAAAATTTGGGTGATTTTTCGGTTGAAGATCTAATGGTTGGTTGGATCAAGGTATAAGGACTTGATTGAGTGTGTGTTCAACCGTGGTTTTCAGGAAGGTGGTCTACAAGTGATATCCCATAATTTGTTGGGTATTTGGGCATGTTTAGTTGTGTTCATGATTTCCTTTGGTTATGTTTTGGATAACCTTGGAATGTTTTGAAATAATGGTGTTTATAATGGAAAATGGGAACCCTCACGATCCTCATTGGATGTTTTGGGATAGACTTGACCTAATTGGGGTCATCCATGAGATGATCCGGCATTTCCCGAATTTAGGGATTGATATTAAACAAGTGACCTTGTTGTAATGAATTTTAAGGCCCTCGATAAATGTGTTGGCATGATTTGTTGAACTTGGAATAGAAGTATGGTGATTCACCTAGACTTTGAAATAACATAAGGTTTAAAGTGGAATGGGTTAAATGGATGACTCATGGGAATGATGAACAGGTTAAATGGGATAGTGTGTAAAATGATTAAAGACCATAATGGGATAGATTATAGGTTTAATGTTGAATGCTTAGTGAGATAGGCATTATGCATGGGAATTGAGTGAATGGTTAAATGATGTGAAATGGTAATGTGTTAATGGGTTAAGGAATGATGTGGATTCCCATGTGGGTTGTTGTGAATAGTGTTTTCGAAGGGAAATGGTTTGGATGGTTGATTGTTACTTATATATATAAGCATGTGCACATGGATTTGTAGAGTATGGAATGACATGAGGATCTATGCCCATGGGTCAAGTAAAGATTGAGGTTCTAAACTCCACCCTAAATGCACGGGTTAGGAATGGGGACTGAGGTTCTATTCTCCTAACGGTTGCATCCACACGGACTGAGGCTTCGATGTGAGGTTACGGTTTCCATGAGTGGGTTAATCCTAATGTGATAGGATAACAATGTGTTTACCCTCTTGTGTGTGATTTTTGGCCTTAGACCCATGTAACTTAGTGTATGTGATTAATCCATGGAAATGTGATGAAATGGTAAATGGTGATAATGGTTGTGTAATGAATGGTAATGGAAGTGGCAACGGCTTGGCTCTAAACTGGATAATGGTACCTTAAATAATTACATAGAATTTATCATTGATATTCCTTTTCATGAACTATCTATTTAGAATGGATATTTTGTATACACCATTGGTTGTTGCCTACGGAGTTGTACTCACACCCAATTCGGGCCGCTGTAGGGTACCTGAGAAGACTTCATGTTTACAGGTCAGGAGAAGGGAAACGGTCCTTGCTAGATAGTTGAGTGTACATGGGTAGCACTTGGTGGAGGATCCGGACATGGAGTCGGGACTATTTTGGGGATTTTGGCCGTTGTCTTTATTTTGGGGTTTTGTCCACTTTTGCACTTTTAGTATGACATGACATATTAGATTGTTGGAAATGGTTGTTATACATGTTCCCTGTTTTTTTATTATAGTTTCCGCTATTGGTTTATTTCTATTATGGCTTACTCAGATAAAAAGGGGGTATACTCTCCCCACATGACCACATAGACCCCCGCTACTAGTCAGCAGAATTTGGCGTATGGGGAGGCATGCTTAAGGTCATGTAACCACCTGGCTCGGAGAACTGGTTTAGTGGCATCCGAGTCGGGGACGTTACAGTGTGGTGTTAGAGGAGGTTTTTCTTCTCCTTATCTGAGGCCTTTTTATTTGGGATTGGTATACAAGGGTTAAGACATGTCGGGCCTTGGTTATGAGCTCGTGCTTGGGAGTAGCTAACATAAGTATGGGTGAAACTCAAGTCACCCTGGGTGGGAAATGATGTTCTTTGTTTTGTGATGTTACAGTTGATGATATTTCACCATTGGGTGATGCACATGTGGTTTGATGCGATTGTTTTATGATGTTTGGCTCGTGGACTTAATGGCATGAGTATTTTCATTCTTGAATTATTGTAGACACCTAGGGATATAGGTGACATGCATTGTGTTATGCACATGCATGGGGTGGGTGTGTGAGGCAGGAAAGTAGTGCATATCATGTATTTAATGAAACCAATAAATAATGGGAAGAATGATGTAAAACAAGTGGGTAAAAGATGTTTAATTAAGTAATAGGCTTTGAAAAAAGTTATAAAATGACATTGGGAAAGTATATGAAATGGGTTGTTGTAGCTAGTAAAGAGCTTTTGATGGAGTCATGATAGTTTATGGTATGCATGAAAAATATCATTCTTGGCATTGTAGAGAAATGCCACCATGACGTCCGTTAACAGGTGGGCAACAAGAGGATGTTTCTGATAAAAATCCTCCAATAGAGGAGAAAATTATGTGGTGATCAATGATGGTAGAGAAGACCAGTTCTAAGAGAACTTGACTCGCCTTATGCAGCTGAGGGATCAAGACCCAGTGTGGGTTGCACAGAGTATGTTTGAGCTGACCCAGGAGTTCCAGATGTAGCACCCTCTGACATTCACCGGAGAGGGTGGGCTAGAGGAAGCTGAGTTTTAGATAGAGTCTATCCAGATAATATTGGACCATCTATATACCCCTATCGAAATGCGGGTGAATCTAGCCGCTTATATGTTGCGAGGCCAGACAAGGAAATGGCGGGACATTGAGGCTCAAATCGATCAGGCTATGGGAATGTCGTGTACGGTGCATCAGGAAATGTTTTTGGATCATTTCTACCCAAAGACCATTAGACAGGAGGTGGTTACAGAGTTTATGAGCCTCACTCAGGGATCGCTATCGATGATGGACTATGCTAGCCACTTCACTGATTTGAGACGCTTTTTCCTAGTGTTAGGTGGGGATGAATCATCAATAGCAAGGAATTTTCAGGATGGGCTGAGACATGGGATCCAATATCAAGTAAAAATCTTCTACATGATGAGGTTCACAGAGGTAGTAGATCAGGCACTGAACTCGGAAGGAAACATGAAGGGAGCTTCGGGTAGTGGGGTTGTGGTGCCAACAGGGTAGACAAGCGATGTTGTAACTGAAGGTCGGAAGCGGTGCCATGAGAGCTCACAGCATGACAGAATTGTGAAAAGTGGCTGGAAGAGAGGGTCAGTTTCTCTGAGTAGAAAATAGGTGTTCTTCTATCAGTGCAATGGGACGGGGTATATGCGTGGTTAGTGTCCTCGACCTCTAGTTTAGTTAAATTCGTGCGGCAGTATAGGGCATGTGTAGATATTCGGAAAGAACCATCGGTAGGCAGGTGAGCGTAATGGTGAAAAGCAGATGTCGGGTACTGGTAAGGGATCAGTTGCCCCGTATCAGGTAGGCAGTTGGAGCTCTATGGGCCGTACTGGCAGGGGCGGTGGACGTGGAACTGTAGGGCAGGATCACTCATGCCAGCAGGGCAGTGTAGCGTAGGGCATTCAAGTTAGGGCCCATGGTAGAGGGTCAGGGCAGCTTTAGGCAGTTCATTTTGCGCCAAGTGGTGGCGTGGCTAGACCGTTGCCTGTTTGAGGTACGATCCTTGTAGCTTCTACTCTTTCAAGTGCATTGTTTGGCACAGGTTCCACAGACTCTTTTAGCTCTGCTCAACTTGTGGTAGCACTGGGTTTACTTGTGGAGGGGGTGTGTGGTGTGATGTCAATTGACACTCCGTTGGGGGTGTAGGTTGAGGATATCAAGCAGTGCAAGGGAAGTGCCTTCGAAGTTGGTGGGTATCATTTTCCCTGGGACTTGTTCATTATCGATATGTCAGGTTTTGACCTAATCATGGGAATGGATTGGTTGGTGTTGTATCAGTCGCACATATACTGTTACCGTCACAGAGTATCATTTAGGTCGCTTGAGGGTGACGCTTATGTCCATCATGGTGAATGGGATGTTCGAGCAGGGCGTGTGGGTCTGTTTTGTCAATAGATGAGTAGAATCACTACTCAAGTGTAATGTCTCATGATTGATGATGATGAGGGAGGGGAACAAAAAAATTTCCCTCCTGTGGTGTATCAGTTTCAGGACTTCTTTCCTGAAAATTTATCAAGGTTACCCAATGCGAGGGATGTTGAGTTCACGATCAAGTTGCTGTCGAGAGCGGAGCTAGTTTCTATTCCGCCATACCTAATGGCACCGAAATAACTCCAAGAATAGAAGGTTCATCTTGAGGAATTATACAATAAGGGTTTTATCCATCCTAGTACGTCTCTTTGGGGATCTCCCGTGCTTTTTTCAATGAAGGTCGATAGGTCTTTAAGGCTTTGTGTTGACTGCCGAAAGATGAATCAGATGACGGTGGAAAATCGGTACCCTCTTTCTAGAATTTATGACCTTTTTGATCAGTTGAGGGGTGCATCAGTGTTTTTTAATATTTTTTTGAGGTTGTGTTATCACTAGTTTAGGTTGAGGTCTTCCGACATACCGTGGAAAGCTTTCCGGAGTCGGTACAGGTTGTTTGAGTTTGTGGTAATGCCTTTCGGCTTGACCAATGCACTGACAATGTTTATGTCTTTGATGAATCATATCATTCATCCCTATATAGATCGGTTTGTGGTTGTATTTTTGGATGATATCTTATTGTACTCGAAAATCACGAAATTCATGCCCAACATCTTGACATCGTCTTGGGTACGCTAAGAGAGAATCGACAATACGCCAAGCTATCCAAATGTCAATTCTGGAGAGGTGAGGTACATTTCCTGGGTAACATCATCTTGGAGGTAGGTGTGTCAGTTGATCTAGAGAATGTGTAGGCAGTTGTATCTTGGTAGCATCTCAAGAGTTTTTATGATGTTCCGAGTTTTCTGGGTTTGGCTGGGTATTACCGTAGGTTCATTCAAGATTTCTCTCGCTTGGAAACACCACTCTTGGGCTTGACCAAGAAACTAATCAGGTTTGAATGGTCTGAGGAATGTGATAATTCCTTCGAAGAGTTGAAGAAGAGGCTGAAAAACACACCTATGTTGATCTAACATGAACCAGGTTAGAAGTACATCATGTTTTGTGATGCGTCTGGAATCAGACTTGGGGCTGTGTTGATGAAAGATGAGTGGGTGGTGGATTATGGGTCAAGGCAGTTGAGACCCCATGAGTGGAATTATCCCACTCATGACTTCGAGTAGGATGCAATAGTGTACGCCTTGATGTGTTGGGGGCACTATTTTTTTGGGGAACGGTTTACCATGTTTACTGACCATAATATTTTAAAGTAAGTCTTCTCACAGTGGGATCTGAATCTTCAGCAGTGAAGATGGGTTGAATATCTCTAGTCTTCTGACTTCGAGTTGGTATACACACATGTAAAGGGAAATAGTGTTACTGATGATCTGAGCAGAAAGGTTCAGAATCAGGTGGTTTAGGAATCCAGTAATGAGTGGAAGGTAATGGCTTTGTTTGCAGAGACACACCTGGAGGTGCAGGAGGAGAATGGGCAGGTCACTCTTTCTTCCTTAATGATGGAGTCGATCCTTGTGAGTTTAGTTAAAGAAGGTTATCATGGTTATCCTGATTGTTTAATCATGAAGGAAAATCATAAAAGTGGGGAGCTACCTTCTAGTAGGGTCATCGGCGTGGATGGTATTGTCAGTGTTCATGGTCATGTGGTTGTGCCAAAGGGTGTGCGAGAAGAGTTAATTCAAGAGTTTTATTCATCAAACAGGGAAGTGCATCCTGGTTTGACCAAGATTACCCTGATCTCCGAAGGCATTTTTGGTGGCCTGAAAAGAAGAAGGAAGTGGCGGGATTTGTGGCATGGTGTCTTACCTGTCAGTAGGTGAAGGGCGATCATCAATGCCCATGCGGTTTGCTACGTCCATTTCCCATTCCGGAATGGAAGTGGGATGATGTGACAATGGATTTTGTCTTGGGTCTTTCGAGGACTCCGTGGATGAATGATGCAATATGGGTGATTGTTGATCGGTTAATGAATGTTTCTCATTTCATTCCGATTCAAGAGACCCATACAGTCGACCAGTTGTGTGATCTGTATGATCGGGAAATAGTGTGGTTGCATGGTGTGTCACGGACCATTGTTTCGGAGCGAGATCTGCATTTCACATAGCGTTTCTAGAAAGGCTTGCAGAAGGTGCTTGGTACACAGGTGTTTTTGAGTATGGATTTCCACTTGTAGACAGACGATTAGTCGGAGCGTACGATCCATGTGTTGGAAGACATGTTATGATATTGTGTCTTGGACAATGGTGGATCTTGGGAGCGACACGTATCTTTAGTTTTGTTTTCATAAAACAACAATTTTCATGCAATGATTCAGATGGCACTGTTTGAGGCAATCTATGGGAGGCCATGTATATCTCCGTTGTGTTGGAAAAAGACAGGTGAATCTGGGTTGTTGTGGACAAGTCTCGTATAGGAGACTTAAGAGAGTGTTTAGTTGATCAGGAAGAAGATGGATACAACTCAGAGTAGGCAGAAGCCGTATGCAGATTGGAGGCATAGACCTCTTGAGTTTGGGGTGGGTGGTAAAGTGTTCCTTCGGGTGTCTCCAAGGATGGGTCACCGTCAGATACAAAAGTAGGCTAAGTTGGCACCCTAGGTATGTGGGACCTTTTACGATTATGGAGAGGATCGGACCAGTGGCATACTGATTGGCTCTTCAAAAGTGGTATGGTGGTATGCATGATGTTTTTCATGTTTCACAACTTCGACGGTATCAACCTAACCTATCTCATGTGGTTGATTTTGAGGATGTGGAGGTTTAGGCTGACGCGTCCATTGAGGAGAATCCGATTCGTGTGGTGGATCGTAGTGAAAAGGTCTTTCGAGGCAAAGTTGTGCCATTAGTTCGAGTACTATGGTAGCATGGGAAAGTTCAAGAAGAAACTTGTCAGCAGGAATCAGATATGCGGGCTTAGTGGCCCAGACTCTACTCTTAGGTGGAGAAATGAGGCTTGGGAACTCAGCTCGAGGACGACCCTTTATAATGTGGGGATATTGTAAGATCCCGGTTATGGATAGGTATGTTTTCATTATGTTTTGGTTGAATACCTTTTTTGGGATTTAGGGGATGTTTCTTGAAAGATTGAGAGGCCATGGGGGTGTTTCGGGGGCTCGTGGCACGAAAGAAAAGAACATCTAGGAAAAAAGCCAGGGCGCACGGCCTGCGCACGACCAGGAAAACTGTGCGGCCTACCCAGGTTAAACCGTGTGACCATTCCTCCTTCGGAAAGAAACATGTGCATGGTTTGCCAAACCATGTGGCTAAATCATGTGACCACTCCTCCTCTAGATAGTGGCATATGCACGGTTTGTGAATGGTTTTCCAAAATCATGTGTCCACTTAAAGTTGGGAAAAATTACATGTTTTCCCCTTCGAGCATTAAAATCCCACTCTGTATTTCCTCTCTTTTACTCCCCCTCCACCCTAGTCAAGAAACAAATAGCCTAACGGCTCCAAGAGACGTATCTCCTTCAATTCTAAGGCATTTTTGGTGCAGTTGGTTGTGGATTGAAGCTCCAGGTAAGGCTAATCCCATCATTACTATCTTTTTGGTTTAGGGTTAATATCTTCTCTCCCTCACATTCTGAAGCTCTAAAACCCTAACTTTGGGGTGAGTTTTAGGTTGAAGCTCCAATGGTTTTTTGGATCAAGGTCTAAGGACTCGATTGAGAGTACGTTCAATAGTGGTTTTGATGTAGGTGGTCTACATGTGATATCCCATAGTTATTTGGGTATTTGTGCATGTTTATTTGTGTTCTTTATTTCCTTTGGTTATGTTTTTTATAACCTTGGCATGTTTGGTAATAATGGTGTTTAAAATGGAAAAAGGGAACCCTCATGATCCCCGTGGGATGTGTTGTGATAGACTTGACCTAATTGGATCCATCCATGGGATGAGCCAGCATTTCCCAAATTTAAGGATTGATATTAAACAAGTGACCTTGTTGTAATGAATTGTAGAGCCCTTGATAAATGTGTTGGCATGATAGGTTGAACTTGGAATAGAAGTTAGGTGACACACCTTGACATTGCAATAACTTAAGGGTTATAGTGGAATGCCATAAATAGATGACTCATGTGAATGATGAATGAGTAAAATGGGTTAGTTTGTAAACTTATTAACGACCGTAATGGGATAGATTATGGGTTTAATTTTAAATGCTTAGTGAGATAGGAATAACACATGGGAATTGGGTGAATGGTTAAATGATGTGAAATGGTAATGTGTTAATGGGTTAAGGCATGATGTGGATTCCCATGTGGGTTGTGGTGAATAGTGTTGCTAAAGGGCAATGGTTTGGATGGTTGATGGTTACGTATATATATAAGCATGTGAACATGGCTTCGTATAGTGGGGTATGACATGCTGATCTATGCCCATGGGTCAAGTGAATGCTAAGGTTATAAAATCCACCCTAAATGAATTGGTTAGGAAATGGGACTGAGGTTCAATTCTCCTAACGGTTGCATCCACCTAGACAGAGGCTTCGAGGTGAGGATATAGTTTCTATGAGGGGGTTAGTCCTAGTGGGATAGGATAACGAAGTGTTTTATTTATTGCGTGTGATTGTTGGCTTTAGACCCATGTAACATAGTGTATGTGACTAAACCATGGAAATGTAATGAAATGGAAAATGGTGATAATGGGTGTGTAATGAATGGTAATGGATGTGGAAATGGTTTGGATCTAAACTGCAAAATGGTACCTTAAATAATTTCACAGAAATTATCATTCATATTCCTTTGCATTCACTGTCTGATTAGAATGGATATTTTGTAGACACCGTTGGTGGTGGCCTATTGAGATGTACTCACACCCTACTCGGGCCGCCGTTGGGTACCTGAGCAGACTTCATGTTTGCAGGTCAAGAGAAGTGCAAGGGTCCTTGCTAAATAGTTGTGTGGACATGGGAGCACATGGTTGAGGATCAAAACATGGAGTCAGGACCATTTTGTGGATTTTGGTCATTGCCTTTATTTTTGGGTTTTTTCCACTTTTGAAATTGTAGTATGACATGACATATTAGATTGTTGGAAATGGTTTTTATACATATTCCTTGTTTTATAATTATTGTTTCCGCAATTGGTTTATTTCTGTTGTGGCATACTCTTATAAAAGGGGGTTATAGTCTCCCCACATGACCACATAGACTCCCGCTGCTAGTCGACAGCCTTTGGCGTACAGGGTGTCGCGCTTAAGGTCATGTAACCACCCAGCTCGGAGCACCGGTTTAGTGGCTTCCGGGTCGGGAACGTTACAATACAATGAAATAAAAAAGTATAAGAGGGTTATAACTTATTCCTATATCAAAATAGAGTGAAAATAAACTAGAAACAAAATAAGTAACAAGTTTGAAATCATTTAACCCAAAGAGTAGGGTAACAAAATACATTAGATAATGGTCACTAGATTTATACTAATTAATTTATGTCTTACCCTAACTAGGGTAATCCCTCGATAAGAATATCAATATTTGTCCTGCTATGCCCACAAGCCCTTGAACATTAATATATTTGGAACCTTTGTCTTCCTATCCATGTAAGTCCTAGATATATAAGGTAGTTGGCACCTCTATCATCCTATCCATGGATGTCCTCAATTGTACTCAGTAATAACTGGTGTAGCAAGAAGCAAGCTGAAAAAAAATTCAATATGTGCAAGGCATGAGTGTCTCTCTCTCTAGAAATAACTTCAGCAGAATGTAATCTCTATAGTGATTAATAGGTCATAATTGTTTTGAGCTCATTCAAATGAGCTCTTATTTATGGGAACTACTCTAACAGCCAGCTCCATCCTCTAATGGTCATATTTTTTTCTTTTAATTTCAGAGGGACTTGAACACATGTCACTCAATCAACGGTTAGTTACCTATATAATGTACGACATCGTTCCATAACTATAACAAGTATTAGAAAAATAAGCTTCCTTAAGCAAGTCTATTTTTTGGATTCTAAGTAAAACTAAAAGTTTGGAGTCTAAGTAAATAATAATTTGGAGGATATATATCACTGATATTTAGATTCTATTATCTAAAGGATTCAGATCCTAAATTCTATAGATTTCCGAATTTTAATTCTAATAAATTCGAATTTTGAATTCCAAGGAATTCGGAGCCAGGTTTCTGAGGAATGCAGAGTCTGAATTCTGATCAATTATGAGTTTGAATTATGAGGAATTGAGTGTTCGAATTTAGAGGAATTCAGAGTCATAATTATAATCAATTAAGATTCTGAATTTTAGAGAATTCGTAGTCCCAAAATTCCGTGAATTCTGAGTTATATTTTCTGAGAATTCGAAGTCTCTATTTCAGAGAATTTGGAGTCTAAATATCATAGAATTCCATTTCTTATTTTCATAGAATTCAGAGTATAAAAAAAATCATTATAACCACAGATTTATAGGATTCCATGGATTTTGATATGAATCAAATTTTATCCTTTAGGAATAAAAATAGTTAGATTTCGAGAAACTGTAAATTGAACCCTGAAAGCATAGGTAAGGAAAAAATTTCTTTAAGGAAGTAAAATTTCTCATTATTAAGATACATCTTTGGGAAAATATAATTTTCCATAAGAAAGAGTGTTTGTAATTTCTAAATCATAGAGTAGTGGAAAAGTCAAAAAACCCCTTATTGACTCAACAACTAATACATTATTAAGTGTAATCAATTCATTTTATATCTCATTTAGCACAGAATATCCAGCAGGGGAATATTTAATAATCTAGGAAAGAAACATTTAGCTAAAGAAATTTTATATAACACCCAAAGGGTTGAACACAAAATTTTTCCTTCAAAATATTTTTTATTTTTTTATACTAGGACATAAATATCACAATATTTTTGTGAAATCTTGTGTAACATTTATTTGAACAAGTGATGTCCACTTTTATAACGAAACAACTCCATTTTAAAAAGTTACAGGGCATAAATAACTTTTTTCAGACCAAATAGAGCATCCAATGGTCACACATTAATACTAAACATATATATAAGTTTACAAAATGATTTAAAATGTGAAATATATATAATAAAGGCTTGTTCTCAGGAGAACCTACCTCAAAACCATGGCAGACTGGAGACGCATACCTAAAAACACCCGTTGCGGGTTCTAAAACCCAAGATCTATAAAGGACAACATTAAAAAAACCCTATATAAATGATATGAAAGTTGAACCATATTTCATTAATGACTTGTTTAGAATATAAATCCAAAAAAATTAAGAGGATGGAAGAGTGAAGAGAATGGAAAATGTTATGATGAAAAAAATTAGGAAAAACCACTTACCATTGTTGAGAAATCACCCAAAAAGAAGACTGAAATAAAGACAAACATAGGCGGGAACATCTAGCGGATAGAAAACATTTAGGAAATTTTTTGGAGGGTGAATCTCTATATGTTTTTTAAAAATTAAATAATATATAAAAGATAAAAATTGTTTTTTAAAAATTGGAAATGAGTTCACAGGATGGCACAAAACCTGAATAAATAATCAAAATTCACCATGATTTTGAGTTTATAAGGGGTCCAAATGGATATTGTAGTTAGAATTGGTCAGGGTAAGACAAGTGTAATGTTTAATGAGTAATAAATGGTGAAAAAATAAGGGGTTACAAAATAATATAATTTTTAGTTTAAATCGGGAAATTGGTTCACATTTGGCCCCAAATCATGATGCTACCATAATTTTATCCCCAAAAACCCCAAACAAGCTATGGGGAACCCACGTTAGGATGATTATAAAACTATTGAACATAATATATGAACATTAATTTAACCCAAAACCCACTAAAATGATTATTATTTCCAATGATCTAGATCAAAACCAAGACATGAAAACCTGGGTGTGACAAGCATGATTACGAGCGTGAGAAAGAACAAAAATTAAGTTGATATATATTATCATAATATATTTAATAATATTTCATGAATATGTTATTTATTTAATTTATATCATATATAATCATAGAAATTATATTTATCAAATTCCATGTGATGCGTTATTAAACGACCAATGACATCGCAAAGTGAGGCGGTTGTATGTCATACACATGAGCAACACTAACAAATATAAAATAGAATGGATGAAAATATGATATATATGATATTATGACTATATAATAATATATATGTTATAAATATAATTTATATTCATTATATATTTTGACGTAATGATTTTTGAGAAGTGGTAATGTAAGAACGAACAATATAAATTCACAAGGTGATAGTATTTCATACACAAGAACAATTATTTCCTAACACATTTGATCGAAGTGAAGGAGTAATTCAGTCATTTAATTATTATAATGAACCCACTAATATGTATGATAATTAATTTTTTATATTATCATGGTATGTAAATTAATTTAGGAAGTCGATAATGAATAAAACTAGAGTCGTGTGTTATGAATAATTACACTTCATCATGTATATTCCATAATGCAACACTAATGAATTCAATGGTTCAATTTCAACACAAAATAAGTACACTATGATTGGTAGAGGAAATATTTCAAGTGATTTCGGTAGGAATTTTCCAAACCTACATTGTTTTAGGGTGAAAAGAATATTTTTGATGGAGAGGACTTCTATATGTAGTGTTAGTGTCATACTTGTTATTTCATCGAATGAGTGAAATCTAACCACATTTTCATCATATAATCAGGTTTTTATAATGTTACATAATTGATCCTAGACGTAATAATGTCAATATAAAGTCATATAATGGGGTTTTAAATACTTTTGGTTAATTTTTACAAATTATATTCATGATTGACCACTAAGTAATCTCCATTTTCGCTAAACCAATGTATTTAATTTTAATATTTTACACTAGTAATTATGGTAAATAATATATTGAATAATTTATATATTTTATATAATTATTATTCCAATTAAATAGTGAATTTTTATAAATTCGATTCACATTATATTCTATGATTAATTTAAAATTGATCCCACATATGTGGTGAGAAAAAGTATTTCTAAAACTAAAATGTTCAATAGATTGAAATGTTATTATATCAACATTAATTATTTAAATGAATCAAATTTTCTAATTTTTTTAATAATCTTATAATTTATCTAGATTTACATTAAAATCAATTATAAATATAAATTTATCCTTATAAATAAATCTAATGTAATTTTTCAATTAAAATTCATTCTTTTTTATTATTCATCATGAAATGAATCCTCCAATAGAAATACAAAAAATTCACCCTAAGATATCTTTTAAAAATCAATGTTAATTATTTCATATGTCTTTTATGAAAATTTTTGCAACTAATTTTACATTTTTTTTCACAATGAATGACTTAATCGTTCTTATGAAAAATATTGTTTATTTCAAAAATCATTTAGTTTTTACATTGAATTAATTATTTACTTATATATATGTTGGGAAATAATCCCTCAAGGTATCATTGAAGCATTTTTGAGGTGATTTTGTTTTTTGGAAAAGTGGACATATGAGTTGTGATTGTTGACAAAGGAAAACAATGACATACAAATTTGTTGACAAAGTGGATTTTATGATGGAATGTCGATTTCAAGAGCTAAGGTCAATGATCCATGTTTGATTCAAGAATGTCGACAAGAGGAATAGATGATCTGGAGGCGGTACAAAAGAACCGATACAAGGTGATGCATACTTGAAGGCTTGGAAACTTGCACGCCATATGTTTTTCATGATCAGATCATCAAAATGTGGCAAAGGGACAAGTGTCGCTCAAGTATTGGAGGTGTCGCGCAAGTGACATGCGAGCAGTGAAAGAGACTTGTGCATCGATCCCTTGGAATCTTGAGAACTTGCGCGCCAGCGGTTTTTCAAGATCAGATGATCAATAAATGGCAATGGAAAGAGGTTCGCGCATGTTTGGAATTAGTTCACGCAAGTGACTTGTAGGAGAAGAGACCTACGCACTGAGACTTGCGCGCCGAGGAGAGACTTACGCACCGTCGTGTAGGGGTGACCAAATACATATAAATACTGGACTACCCCTATTTATTATTCACCAAAGTTTAACACTTTTAGAAATCAGGGCTCCCATCGCGCAGGTGTGGTGGTCACACATGTGGTGTGTGATCGCGCAGGTGGAGTTGCACGCCTGTGTGAGGAGTTGCGCGCTAGTGTGAGAATCTGCGCTCCAGTTGGTAGTTGTGCACCATTATTGGTTTGAGAATAAAAGGTAAAGAGTCGTGCATGTTTGGAGTTGAGGAATCTTGTGTTGTGAAAGTGTGTGTGGTGGACTTGCGTGCCCGTTGTGACTTGCGCGGTGAGATATACTTGCGCGCCAAGTAAGGTTTATTTCTGGCAGTGATTTTTGGGTTGCGTGGAAGGTGGAAGTTTTCTCGGTACCTTCGGTGCAAAGAGAAATTCATCTATAGGTGAAAATTTTGCTTCAACAGAGCATCTACTTACTGATGAAGATGCATTCCTTCATGAAAATTAATAGACCTACAGGTCTATAAACTGTGAGTGGATCCTTTTCGATGCAGTGAGAAAAGGAAGAGGAAGAAGGTGATCCTCTCCACCAGTAGTGAGCAAGAGAGTGAGAAACATAGAGTGACCCTTGGGAAAGCAGTGAGCTAACCGTAAATACTATAAAGGCAGTGATCCTGGGACAGAGTGACTGTACCCGAACATTGTAATCCACAGCTAGAGAAGTATAGTGGAATTTGGTACGACAGATAACCTATTGGTGTATGCTCCTTGGATGTAGCCCAGTGCGGGTAAACCATGTAAAAATAGTTGTGTCTGGTTCATTATTTACTTTTTGATTACATTTTGAATCATAAAATAGAGAGAAGATTGTTATTCATAATAGCAAAACAAGATCAGAACGGACGGTAATTTAAAATTAGTCATACCCTGATTCACCCCCCTGACAGGGTACTCAGCCTTGTGGACCTAACAATATAATTTGTAGACAAACATAATATTAACATTTAGTTTGTATAATTGAAACAAACAAAATAGTATCTAGTTATACGTTTCATTTTAAATAATAATATGATATTATTATTTCACATTTCATTTAAAATCATTGTTTTTGGAAAACTAAACTAAACATCAATTTATGTGTATAGAAATTCAATCATACTATTGTGTGTAATATATTCTAATGAATATTCTGAATTTAATTTTAAAATAAATATATTTTATATTCTTAAGGTTTAATATTATACCCCAATCATTGTTTTTAATTTATAATATGATATAATGAAAAAATATCATCATTTAGAATGTTTGGCTGCTACAATCTCTACACGGTTAATAAATTTGATCCTCAAAATTTAAACATGATCTTGATATTCCTTGTCATGATATATGATAATTAATTTTTCCAAAAACCAAATTCGAAATATGTTTATTAAAATATCATCTTTGTAAGATATAAAGGGGAGTAAACGGTTCGTATTTTTTAAGACCATGTTCACAAGAGGTGTTTTCATAAATTGAATATTGTTTGTGCTGATTGTGCATTATTTTTTTTTTATGAAAAATAAATCATCTCACATTGTAATATTTGATGGTCAATTTTTAAGTACATAAGGATGAATCTTAATCAGAGAATATAAATCACTTTTCATAAGAATGGATCTTTGATTTGATTTTTTTCTGTGATGGATATGTTTTGTATGTAACGTTATTCATCATAATCACTTTAGTTATGAAATGGATGCTTCAATATGTGTGAGAAAATGAATAACAGTCTAAATTCCTCCATATAAAAATTAAAAATTCGTCTCTAATCGTGTATTTCTAAAAAGAATAAGTAACTCCTGATGAAATAATTGTGATTGAAATTGGGAGTACATTTACTTCCAATTAGTAGAATGTTTGATTTCAATAAATGAAGTTTATAAATGATGGGATATTATAATAATTTTTAATGAATGTTAAAAAAATTATTTTATATCCTTATTTTCACAATATATTTTTAAAATCTTGTTATAATAAATTTTATATGGATGAAGAATGTCAAATTGGATGTCTCTACATAAAATAATCCACTAGACATGGTATGAATCTAGTGAATCTAATGTATGAATGGTTATGGATGCACATAATAATATACAGTTTTTAATACATATGATTGTATGAATGTTATATTCTGATCACCCAAAAAAACATAAACAATGTATTCAACCATTTTACAATGGTTGAATTTTATTACAATTGAGTGATTAGTGAAAGATAATATACTTTTCAGTTGGGTCAAGTAAAAAATGTTTTTATTTCATATGTGCTTTTTGTATCATCGAACTGGAAATTATATTTATGCATAAGAGTGAGGTAGATATAGAACCATTAGACATGGTTTAACAATGAAAATGTCATTAGATGTCTGATCATTGGTCTAAAGAAAAGGATATTTGTTTTGAAGTGCTTTCCATAAGTGATTGTCATTTTTTTTAAATATAATGTTGAAATGTTGTGGAGGGGTGTTAATATAATTAATATTTTTTGAATATGATGACAGAAAACAATAGAAAATTAATTCTAATGAAGAATAGATATTGTTTATGACAAAATATATTCAATTTTTATGTATAATATCTTCTAAAGATCATCCAAATGAGCAGTTTTTTTAATATTGTTATTATGTATCATAATGTGAATTCATTCACTTTTCATTTGACAAATTGGTATGTAGAAACATAATAATGAATATGAATCATCACATTTTTCTATCATAATGATTAAAATCGGAGAAACCATATTCTTTCAGCATAATAATGAAAACTGGTGTGATCATATTAATCCACATTAATTAACACGGAATCAAACTAAAGGATGGTTAGAATGATTGAAGTTATCAAGTGTTGTGTGAAAATAAAATAAGGTTATAAATAATTGATAATTTTTTAGATGCACATATTAAATCAATGATGTAGTGGAAATGTATTTAAAATTTTCTGTTTGAGAGATTTTTTGAGGCATGAACCTATTTTTAAATTCTCACCTAAACCAATTTTATTGCACCTAGAAATAGTAGGATGTACATTGAAATTTATAATACTAGTAAAATTCACATTTGAATAAATAGGTCAGAGCAATTAATGAATTTTTAGATAAGAGGATTAAAAATTTAAAGTTCTAAAAGAAGTATTCTAGATAGAAGATTAAGAAGGGAGAAGTTATTTAGTTGTTTCTGGATTGGAAAGAGCAATCAAACCCAATTTCCTATATAGAGATTTTAGGTTGTATAGAATTCACACTAAAGTATTCATGTTTACATATATTTTCTGGAATTATAAATATAACTTAAGAATTAGACTAAAAATTAGACTATATATAATTATTATTTTTAGAGAATATTATACATTATACTGAGTATGAATGTGATGAATATTTTTCATTGTTACTAAATTTGAATCATTATAAAGAATCATTGTAGAAATTTTGAAATGAACTAGTGGATTTGTGTTAACTTGTTACACAAACATTCTATTACATACTTTATGGTAATAGAACAACATTATATTTATTATTGATAATAATGTTACAAAAGTGTAAATGTATATCATTCATTATGGTATACACCCAAATGTATTATTTTCTAGTGGATTATGTGGGTTTGTATTATTTTAATAAAATACCAAGGATTTAGCTACTCTTATCAAGTAGGGAACCTTATAAATACATTTTTTAAAATGGATGTGTGAATGTTCTATTTTTAGAAAAACAACAAATAATAAACATGTGGATAATTTTTCTTTAATAGAAACAAAAATTAAATAAAAAAGGTTATCACGGAATCACCACCTCTCCTCTCACTGATACAACAATTGTGGGTTAGAATTTTCATATTGTATCTAGGCCTTGGTTACCTTTGTTTTTCCCTATTCAGATGTTTGTTTTTAAGATATGTTTTTATAGATAATATTAATAGTGTTAATATTATAGGAACTCTAGGTTAGATGGGATAATATATCATATCTATCATGAATTGTTTTCCCATATCATATGTCACTTGAGTATGATGTTCTACAAGATGCCAAATTTGGATGTTATCCTCTTGTTTATATACTCTTCCCACAAATGTGGATAGGAATATTCTATTTAATTATTTAATTTCTAAAATTAACTACCCTAATATCTTTCATAATGTGATGTCCTATGATTCCATGGTGTTTCTATTTCATAATGTATCTACTATAAGTAAGAGATCATTTATGAGGAAAAAATTAATGAAGGAAAAGTTAATAACATAGATATTGATGTATGATGATCTCAAGAGGTGTAAGTATGAATCAGTTGATGACTTCATTATGAAGATAACTGACATTTTTAACACTATTTTATTTCTTGTTGAGAGGATTCAAGAATGTACTATTGTTGAAAAATTCAATGAATCCTTCAAGAAAACATTGATGCCAAATTTTCTTCAATGGAAGGTAATGATCATGAAACATTTTCTATAAAAGATTTACATTATATATCCAATAAATATTAAATGGCCATAGAAAATTTTAAAAAATAAACAAATTGTGGATAGAGAAATGTAATCCAATAATAAAAAGATTGAAAACCATAAAAATATTCTTGTGAGAGATGAAGCTAAAATCCTTGATTCGAAAAATGTGGTTTTTTAAAATCATGATGAATAGTTATCCTAATCTTTAAAAACTGTGAAATTAGGTATATGTTAAAACAAATTGAAACATCCCTTGAATTTATTTTAATGTAGAGATGAAGGGGAAATTTAATATAATTTTTCTCAAAATGTGAAAGATGATAATAGTTATGAAGACAAAAGATAACCAAAAAGATTGTGGATAAAACAAGGCAATACTGTTAAATCTTATTCTTGAGGGAAAGATTAAGTGTTGTCCAAATCCTAAAGGAGGTAATACTTTTTAAAATTTTTAAACAAAAATAAATATTGTGAAGTAGAATATAAAAATTATACTATGAATACATGATATAACATATTCATTACAAAATATAACAATGAACATTTCAGAAGCATTAGTTATAAATAAGAAATATCATAGTGATAATTTGACATCAAAGAAAAATTGAATGATTGCATGAGAAAGATTTAATTCCGTGGAAAATAAATGATGAAATTGAAAAATGAATGTTCCAAAATAAAAATAATCATTGTTTCCTCGTGAAAATTCTATTCTTCTAGAAGATATTTATAATATGATTAAATATATTGTGAAAATAAAGAATCATAATGAACATATAATTGTAATGTTGAGAGAAAAATATATTGAATTGGAACAAGTTTAACTAAATATTTATTGGATTAATAAGAGGGTTAAAATTTTCATGAACTCTGTTTCTAAAGTTGGTGAATGTTATATAAATGCTGAACTACTGATAGATTAAATGATACCTTCAAATGTTGAATATAATACTAAAAATAATTAAATCCATAATAAATCTACAAAGATATATATGTAGCCAAAACAAAAGAAGGATTTTATAGAAGTTTCAAAATTTTATTAGTCTTAAAATTGATCTACCAATACTAAATAAAAAAATTTTACCGAGGAATCTACGTATTAGAATATGATTCCCAGTTATTATATATTTTTATCCAAACAATAATGTAATGTTAATTATATGAAGGTTTTTAAGAAAATTTATATTCATTTTGGTCGATATGTTTTTTTTATAGAAAGTATTATTTTGAAGGGTATTTTGGGTATTTTGGTTTATTTTTTAATTTGGAAAACATGTGATGGTATAATCAACATCATTACAAATATTCCACATATTATAGAAGGACAATATCAATTGGGAGTCCATCCTCCAAAATGAAAAAATCTAAGAGAGTTTCTTTGAATGTTTTAAATTTATTCCAACTATAAAATACTATTTTTGAAATATTTTAACAACATTGAAATATTTTGAAGTGATTCTTTTTATTTTTAATGAAACCCTAAAAAAATTATAATAATATTAATATTTTTAAAGCGAGTACGGATGATGGAAAATACTTATGATCTTGTTGTTAAATCCATTATAAAATAAAAAATAGGAGAAAAGCATGGATCATATAAAACTAATTTTCTTATCATTTTATAGGATATTTAAAATTTTTTAATACTATGAATTACTCTAATGAAGTAACAATAAAATTTGTAAATTATGAATCACTCACAATCAAACATGTTAGATACTCCATCATTCGAAATGAAATAATTTAATCCAAGAGAATTATGTTTATTGATGGGATGAAGGAAAACATGTTATGTTCATCACAAATATGTGGTTACAATAGTAATATTTTCTATAAAAAGTGATTTTTTTAATTATTGGAGGATGTAAAATTATTTATGAGAGGCCAATGTTCAAAAGGGAATTTAATTCAATTCTTTAATGTTTATAAGTATTATAAATTAATCATTATGAAAGAAAAATAGGTTTTAACATAAATTGGTGGAACGTATGTACTAGAGAAAAATGTGAATGCTATCAAATAGGGATAGTGTCTAGGGATTCCCTAATATGATAAGATATATATATTTATATGGAAAATTATTTAAAAATAAAATGTTAAAAAAATTACGCATAAGAATGTTGAAATTTCTTCAAAAATATTGATATACCATATTTGTTTTTATATATATTGTTTAATGAAAAAAATACACTCATGGATATATGTAATTAAATACTTTCATTGATTAATTTATTCATATTAATTTTTTTATTTATATGAATGTCTTCTTAAATTCCATGAAAATGATAAGAATTTTCCTGAAAAAAGATGACAAGGAGTGTCATTATTTGGTAAAATGATTAAAATAGAATATGTTCTTCAATATAAGATTAAATAGATGAAATTTTATCTTGAGAATAATTGAATTTTATATAAGATCTTACAGCTTATAGACCTTATCAAAATTGATTTTCTGAAATAATAAATAGATATCTTGTTGAATTTCGGTGAACTGTATTACCTAAACAATGTCACTACCTTTACTTTTTGATCCATTCAATGGGAAATTATTTTTATATTTATTACAAATGGTTTTACAGGCCATTTTTATATATTATTTACCATGAAATGTTTTTATAATAATAGTACTTTTTTGAAACCCTTCAATATTTTTGGTTTTCCGTGCATCAAAAATATGAATGGTGGAAACGTTAAAAAGTATGAGTAGAGTATAGGAGATGGAATATTTATTGTATACCATGTAGAAGGGAGATGACCTAATATTTTTAGAACGATATAGGAAAATAGATGTAATTATTGATGTTCTTATAGTCCATAAATATATGATATATTCAAAACAAAATCATGTATATATCTATGATGAGCGTGTTAATTTTGTTTCAACATTTATGATAAGGATAAAATCAATTATAATCCTACTCAAGATGAAAAAGTTGTCTCATCTATTTCTATTGACAAGGATGAATTCCAAAAAGACTATCCTAGATTAAGGAAGAATGTTGAATACCATAACATTATTGTACATAAGTATCAAAATGTTCAAATAAATTTATCATCAAATGTAATGAAACATACTAAATTGTATTCAAAATATGATTCTACCTATGTCAATTTATATTTTTAGCATCCAGAATAGAAAAATGATATAAATTAAGAGT
This sequence comes from Viscum album, assembly GCA_963277665.1. Classification (NCBI taxonomy): domain Eukaryota; kingdom Viridiplantae; phylum Streptophyta; class Magnoliopsida; order Santalales; family Viscaceae; genus Viscum; species Viscum album. The sequence goes on along the minus strand of OY728151.1, from coordinate 492,001,049 downwards.
TTTAGTGGATTAAAAGTAATGATACTTGGGATCATAAACCTAAACTAAGAGGATGAAAAGATATTGGTACGAAATTGGAGTTCTAGATGAATTAGAATGGAGCTAGAAGACAGATATGAAACAAACAATATTTGTTTGAAAATGATACTGATATATTGAAGGAATATATTGTAATGAGACATTTTATATTTCATCAATGATAGATAAAATTAAAATATTTATATTTATTAACATATAAATAAGATCCAATTTTTTTTAAATGGATGTAAAGAAAAAATTTATGAATTAGGAACCTGATGACGATGTTTTTAGAGAATAATCATGTTTTTTTCATAGGGAGAATTTCAGAAATATGTTTAAGTTTAAAAAATCATTGTAAGGGTTAATGAAATAACCATGATCTTGTAATTAAAAATTGGATACCATATTATTGAAGATGAAATTTGAAAATTAATGGGTTGAGAGTAATGAATATATCAAAAAATTCACCAGATTTCTGTAATTGTAATTCTATATGTAAATAGAAAATAATTTTTTCGATTGATTAAATAATAGGTGAATGTAATTGATGATGAATGAAATATTCAATCAAAAATTCATTCCTAGGTGAAATAAAAAACATTAATGGGTATAAAATCTCACAAATGATGAAATAAATCTTCCTTTCTCAAAAAATTATCCAAACATACTTTTTAAGATGTCTGGTAGGAAAAACTCAAAACCATATTCTACACCAATTCAATTATGAAAAATGTTTACTAAAGATGTAATATAACAGTAAGATTAATCTAAAAATATTATTATTATTAATGAATGTCTTTTGTATATGAATTTCACAAGATCATTCATTTTTCATATTGATATATCATCAGATAAATTTTGGATTTCAAAAAAACAAATAAAATCTATTATATAGAAAAACAATTATCAACTATATCAATGGGGAAATTTATTTCATAATTATGTATGATAGATTCATAATTTTTTGAAATTTCTGGGTATTAAATACAAATTAGGAAGGATATATTGATGATAGAATTCCCACATCTTGAAGAGTTTTTGTTATTGAAAAATGTTTTGTTTGTTGTAATACCGAGAATCAAAATTCATTAAAATTTAACATAACCTAAGCTATGTATATTTATATGTCATGTTCTTCTACCAAAATTGTGTGGATGAATACCCAGTTAGAATACATACATTTTGATGTTAAGATACCGCTACACATGGGTTGTGATAATAAATTTTCCATCAACTATATTTGAAATATGGTACAAAAATATCATTCAATAAAAATTGACTCCAAATATCACTTCATAATGGTGTGCTTATAGAATAATGAACACATGTTTGAGTATGATCCTACATTGGAACAAGATTCCCACATATTCAAAAATCCATTTACGATAGAATATTTTTTTCAAAAAAAATATTGAAAATAGAAATAAAGTACCTTTCTCATTAAGGATTACATTTGTTTTTTATTTATTCTCTTATAAAGTATTCTATTAGTGTTGTAAAGGGGGTAGTTTTTTTATAAATCTCTCTGTTGATATATGATTAACATTTTAATTATAATGTACATAAAAGGAGTTTTAGGTAAACACTTTTATCAGCATGTACATGTGTAAACCATTCTAATATTTTGTAGTAATGTTCATTAGAAAAATGTTTTAATAGTCCTGTGGAAGAATTATATAATGAATATAATAAATATGTGACATAAATATATAAAGGAGAAAAATATTTTTTAATCACTACTTATGTAAACATGTGTTTTTAATGATTCTTATTTAAAACAATGAGTAATATACTATAGGATTATAATTATTGAGATTTTACCAAAATTAATTCGGTGTAGATTTCATTGATACAAGGACAATAGTTTATAAAAATATGTAAAGGGTGTGATTTGTTATGACTATGTTGGGTGAAGGTGTTTTTGTTTACGGAATAATGATTGTGATGATATTGTTGAATTTTCTGTTATGAAAACGAAATCATTACACATTGTAATAACATGTTATCACATGATATGGAAATTAGGATGAATTTTAATCAAAGAATATGAATTTAGTATTAATAATAATGGTTATTTCATTTGATTTTATAAAAGAGATATTTTTTGAAAGTGATTTTATTCTTCAATTTCACCTTTGGTCGGAAAAAAATATTTGAATTTCAATGAGAAGATGTATCAGGGAATGAATGTCTCCAAAATAAATATTATTATTCTTTTCAAATCATGAATTTTTCTAGAATCAAATGTTCTATAATTAAATTTTGATAAAATCCATATGAATTATTTTGGGAAAGCAACTACATCCTATCTGCTTAATGTACGATTGGAATGAATGATGTGTATGATGAATGGGATGTTATAATACATTCCAATGTTACTCATATGTTTCTTGGTTTATCCTTATGTTCTCAATGTCATGATACAATAAAAATATTGAGCATGATTAAATATAGGAACAAAGACTCTACTAACATAGGTCCCCCAGGCATGGCATGCCACCTATCCATTACAGTCAAGAATGTTTGTAGACATTGATTATAAAGTTGATTTTTCTGAGACATATTTTTTTGACAATTTTAGATACCAATAAACCTCATATATCTTAATAATGTAGTAAACCATTTTCTTAAGGAATATTTTTATTACAATTAGTTCAAAAGTGAAATATGATCTATTTTATTTTGATCGATTTTCTGTTGAAAAAAGAACCAATGTGATTTTATATCATGTTTGTTATGTAACATTGAACTTGAATTTATGTTGATCCATCATAGTGAAGCAGATATTGATCCATCAGATATTTTCTGATAATGATAAATTCATCAGATTCTTGATCATTGGGAAAAATAAAATAATCAAATTAGATGTATATGAAATGTTTTTATAATGTTTTTTTTCAATGAGGTTTCGAATGTATTTTTAAAATGTTACTAAGGTGTTCTGATATGTTTATATGATGTGACTATGTATATGGAAAATTAAATTAAAATGATTTTATACAAATTAGATACAATGTTTATCAAAAAATGGTTTTACTGTATATATCTACTATTTATATAGATAATCAAAATGAGAATATTTTTTCAATTTTTACTATTAATTGTGATGAGAAGTAATATTATATTCCATTAATAAATTGGTAAATAAAAACGTAATTAATAATCTACTTAGTCACGTATTTTTTCATTAAAATGATGAAAATCAAAATAAGAATATGTTGTTATCCTATTAATAAAAATTGGACTAAGAATAAGTTCCCATCGTAATGGCCTTGTAATCATAATGAATGATGGTTAGAAATTTTATGGAAATATGGTGTTGTGAGAATATTAATGAATTTTTTAGAGGAAACACAAATTTTTTAGATTCACTAATAATGGTAATGTTGATTTTTAAATGTATATGAAATTTGAATTTAAGTAAATTTGGTTAAGTGGGAAAACCATTTTGAATTCAAACCCACACCATTTTGGGAAATCCAATATATAGTATTAGGTAAATTTTTATTTTGGAAACATGTACCATTTATTGATTAAGTGAGTAGGTGGAGCACTAAATGTTAATAGAGATAAGTTTATGCTGGTTTGAAAGATCACGTGGATTTATTTTTGGACAGAACATGAAGAAGGTAAATGATGTTCAGTGGTTTATTGATTAGACCAGGATATCATAAAAAAATTTCAAAACAGATATTATTGGTGGATCCAGACTCTTTTAATTTTTTATTATAGACATATATATTGTGGAATGAGTAATTTCACTGGATAGTCTGATTGAGCCATCAGAATGAGTTCCATTAGAAATACTAGCTAAATTCATTCCAGAATTTGGCAAGGAATGCGTTGAATTATTTTGATAGTTATCAAATGATAATGTTTTTAAGGATTCATAGTAACATATTGGGAAGAAAGTGTTGAATGTTTCATAACTAATTACAAAAACATGTTCTACATGTTTTGTTCAAAGAGATGAACATGCAATGTTTTATTTATCATAGTTTATCACAATTTTAATAGTATATCCAACTTATATGTATCAAAATTAAATATTTTTTAATATATTTATTGGTAATGGATTGTTTCCAACCAATAATAAGAACATAGTTAGTCTTTTTGAGTAGTGAACCATTAAAATATTTTTTATACAATGGATTTATTAATTTTGTGTTTTCTACTGTGTGATCAATCATAAACAGAAGGATAATGGATTTTCAAAATAATAGAAATATAAAATAAAATTGGTTTCACTGTTTGATCCCCTCCCAGTCTATTATAAAACAATCTTATGGGGGATTTTCTATATTTAATAACCCATGAAAGGGTTTCTATATTGGAGAAGAATTGTGTAATGAAAATAAATATACATAGAGGTAACACATAAATAATTATAAAGTGTTATTGTGGTCATTGGTCATAGTCAAGATAATGGTCATTGAAATGATAAGGTACTGAAAAACATAAATTAAATATGTATGAAAAAGTGAGTTGATATCATCTTAAATGTTGGTAGTAGGAAAAATAAATTCTATATCATTTTTTCAAAATAAGAAGAATTATTTTCTTATATAAGAAAGTTAATAAATTATATAATTTTATGTGTTTCAGTTTTAAATATGAAATTTCATCCATTATGTGTGACAATAATTTTCAATTTTATCTCACACTATGAAGAAAATGGATTTTTTCCCTATGTAAATAATATTAACATTTAGCAGATCATAAAATCTATAAATAATATATATATGTTTTTATATAACTATATTCCAAACCCAATATTGATTACAACATTTTTACAATATAATAAATTAACTTATATATTTATATATATATATAAATAAAAAGATTCACCAAAAACTCATTGTTAATATTTAATCATAAACATTCATAATTAAAAATAATTTTATATTATATAGGATATTGTGTAGGATATAGGATAATATTATACTCTTATAGCCTTCTAGTTATTGAAATAAGAACTTTGTACTTCCAAAATGTGACAGGTTTTCACCTAGTATGATGGTTTTAATTTTTATAATCTATATTAACATAATTCTTATATGATTCCAAAAAATATATTTTTTACATCCTTAAAATAATATTTATCCAATTATTTCTTTTTTACTAATTTTTTCAATAAAACCCCGATACATAAATACCTCATGTATATTATTTCCACTGAGGTCCTCCCAAGATCTAGGATTTATAATTTTGATGTCCTAATTGAATTAGATAATTCCTAGGTTCCCCACAAATAAAAAAATGAACTATAGAAATATTAATAGGGTCATATATGGTTCCTTCCAATGTACACTTCATTATTCCTACTAAATTATTGACACGTTATCATTATGTTCAACAAATAAATAATTTTCACATTACATTGAAAACTATACTACGTGTCTTGTTTAAAATATCAAAAAACATTGAAGTATAGAAATAATTATTCCATGTTATTCATTATTTGTGCATTGGAGAAATCATTCCTTATATTATTTGGTGAGTTTGAGGGTTTGTTAAGGTATAATTAATTAATCATATGTTGGGATAACTTATTCATCATACTAAAAATTGCTTCCACATAGTTCTTCATCTGTTTTTTAGTCGTAGTCACCATTGATTCTTTTATAATAAATGTTAATAGAATTTTGATGGGTTTTAGTCATTGAATAAAATCAATACGTATAGTGTGATGGAAAATAACCATAGTTGGAAATCTCTAAAATCTAAAATGTACAAAAACATCAGGATATTATTCTATATAAATATTTCATGTAAATCATATGGTTGGGTTCCCTAATATATGATTTCTTAAATTTATTTCGCAACAATTCACCAAAATATTTTTTGATGACAACATCGACTCCTCCAATCTTAGTAGCATTGTCACGAACCATCCCGGGTAAACCCAGAATCGGTCACCCGAGCCGGTCCACGACATGACCCGAGAGGCGTTCCCGATCATTTCTTTTCAAATCATTTTATGCGAACCATTTAGAAATCCAAACTTCAGTTATTAGCCAAAAAGGAAAACTACACATAACACACAACACACACCAAGGGCAATGGAAAAAGTGGAACAAAGGGGCTAGCAACCGAACAAGACCTCTCAACCGTCCACTCCATACAAATAAAAACTAAAAGAAACATGGGTCGAACCTAGGAGATCGTTAACAATCCAGAACATACTATACATCTGACTCATCCAGAAAGCATTCTCTAACATGATGACATCATAATGCCCTAACGCTCGGCATAGACCTACATTGCCTAACTGAGCGGGCCAATCCCTATAGTAGAAATAACACAGTATTCCCCTACTATGGGGCCACTAGCCAAAGCATAATCTAAACTAGTGCAGCAATCGTTCTTATAAAATTCACTCAATATGCCAGGTTCCCATGTCAACACAAGCAATAAAAATGGGGTGCATCAAAAATGTAAATTAATCAGTCACGATGCACAAATATCACACACAATCCATGCAATCATCGCACACCAAAGAACACACCTTACTAACCCCAAAGTGAGTTTTTGCAAAATAATTTATTTTATTAAAGTTCCAAACTGGATTTCACCAATGAAAAACCTCGTTTCTCAAGAAAACACGAAACACTTGTTCAGAAGAAAACATTTATATTTAAAACCAGAACTGCATTTGATATTCCATGAATTATGTTTAAAGGACAAATGTGTATTCTTTCAATATTGGGTGTTCGCTCGTCGTGAAAATATTTCAAGAGACGTGTATAAAATAAATGGGTCTTTTTCCACTAAATAGTCATTTAAAAATTAATTACCTTAAATTATATTCTATTTATTTAAATTAATATAACACTAAGCAGTTAATAAATTCTAAATCTAAAGGTGTGTGTAGTGGGGGACCAACCTCAACTCGCAAACCAAGCATGATGACGTGACATGCCTCGAGCGGGGCGCGCAAGAACGTGCAGGCTAACAACCGCAAATTCACGGAAAAACCACCCAACCCATTGCAGTAACCGCAAAACGACTAAAACACAGAAACACCAAAATAAAATAAAATAATTAAAAAAATGACAGTGCATAACACAACGAAACACAGAGACGTGCTCGACCAGCAGGGGTGCGCGAGAGTCGGAAAGGGACGGCATGCACATGCAAGGGGCTGGATGCAACAACATTGATGGTCGATGAAAAAGACTCGGCAAGGGGGCGCGTCGGGCATGAAAAGCACACTGAAAGTCGAGGTTGCATCCAAAAATAATAACAATAATATGCACTACAATTAAAAAACCCGGACCTCAGAACACAACTCGCACACTAAAAATAAATGAGCGCGCGATAAAAAAACAACTCTTACCTTAGATGGCGGCAGCGAACCAAAACAGAATAAATCCGCTTTGCCATCGGCGGAGGATATCAGAACACCCAAGAATAAGACCGAGGTGGTCTTCATATACCAGGAGAGGAGATTGAACTAGAGTAGAAGGGGTGTAGCGCATTGCGGCTGGTCGCATACGCACAACGGGGCATCCACACAAATGGAGGGGAAGTTGATGGTCATGGGTAGGATAGAGAGGCACACCGGCTAGGACGCGTGTCGGCTGGATAGCTGTAGCAAGGTAGAGAAATTCCGAGGGTGCGCTGGTCCTAACGAGGGTGGATGGTGGCAGCATGAAAGGTGGATGTCAGGAAGCAGCGGTCGCCGGACAGCGGTTCGGAGGTGGAGCCTGAAGGTGCAGTAGGAGCGGCAGGACAGCATAAGGCCGGAGCAGGCTGGAGGCCCCGGTGCTGGCCAGGCCGGTGGTGTAAAGGGCCGGAGGCCGAGGGAGGTAGCGGGAGAGGGAGAAGGGTGGTCGAACGGCAACCTACTAGAAACAGGTTCCTTCTTGGGGGGCGCTACACCACTTCAAGCGCTGGATGTAAGCCTAGAAAAGGCAGGATAAGGCAGGGAGGGAGGCTGCAAAGCACTACAGGCAGGGGAGACGAGCCAGATGGGGAGTCGGTAGCAGGAGGCACCGGAAAAGGCTACTACGTGAGGAAGAGGGCGCTGGGGGAATCCGGGATGGCTGGATGCGACATTGAAGGAGGATGAGCATATGAGAGGCGCTGGATCTGGCTGCTGGGCGTTGTTGCATGGGAAGGAAAGGCTGGTTATCGGGTAGCAAGAGGCAGGCAATGCGGAGGCGAGGTGAGGGACGCAAGTGGTGCAGGTGAGCCGGAAGCAGGGGATGGGTGGCTGTAAGGCGCTGTGTACTGCCAGGAGTAGGGGGTGACCCAGATCTGGCGGCGGCCTAGAGGCGTCCAAACAGGGGGGAAAGCCAGAGCCAGTGGATGCTAGACTGGGAGGCCGCGAGTCCTAGGCGAGCAGGGAGATGGTGCTGCTTGGGAGGCCAGCTGCTGGTGTGGGCTACTGTAAAGGGCTTCTAGGAAGTGTTCATGGTGGCATGCGGGTGGTGTTGCGGGGTAGAGGCGCTGGGAGGAGGGGCTGCAGGAAGGCGGAGTAGGGTCCTTGGTGAGGGTGAGAAGAAGATGTGGGCGGGGGGACAAACGTGTGGAAAAAAAAGAAGAAAGTAGAAGAAAGTAAAAAATGATAGAATAAATGTTACTAATAATATATAAAGAATAATAATAATATTATTATTATTATTATTATTATTATTCTAAATTATTATTATTATTATTATAAAACATTTTATAAAATTCTTGAAAATTTAATTTATTGATTTAATTTTATCATTTATCTAAACATGTGGGAAACCGCACACTCACCAGGTCTGAACGCACGATCGGACCGAATGCGCGGTGAACGTGCAACCAACCAGACCGAATATGCGGTGACCGCTAGCAGTGTGGTGACCGCGCACTGGTCTGATACCCACAGAAAACATCAAAACTTCAAGAAAATTCAAACCTGGACCCAACGCAACTCTGCACAAAGTCACAGGACCAAGGAAAGAGTAAAAAAATGGGCGTCTGTAGTCGGGGTGTGACAATTCCCCCCACCACAGACACTTACTGCCCCCAGAAAGTCACCAAGCCAACAGTTGACACAACATGAGTTCATTCACAGGCAAAAAAATCATAGAGAACCGAGAGATTCGGTGTGACCATTCCCAACAAATGTCACACCCAACCAATTCATGGAAAACCACTGCCCGAGATTGAGGGGAGAACACGAGAGGGTTCTCCCCACCATAAGAATTCACTAACACAGAAACCCGAAAAATCCTCCACCAGGGGGGAACACAGGAACTCCCAAACCAAACTCATTCATTTTCTCCACATGGACTGGACAACACACCTGAGACTTTGACGGAAAGCTTGATAAGGATCCAGCAACTTGAGGATAAGAAATTAACTCAACACCTCCCATCAACATCACGAAACAAACATTCCCCTATCAAACACAGCTAGGACCAACTAAAAAATAGAACAATTTCGTCTATTCATGGGCCCACACCATTCAGAGAGACCAAACAACTTAAGAACCACACTGAGAGCAGATAAGACCACATGGATTGTTGGGAAACGAGCTCATCACGCCACCACAACAAGGATGAGCTTACGACTGCGATGAGAATAGAACAAGAGAAATTTTGGATATTTCCATTCCAAATCCAAAGTCATTATCTAGACCGAGGTTCCACACACCCTCGACAACTCTTGACTGTGTGCGAGCTTCACCCCGAGACCTATAGTTGGGGCCCTGATAGCTGACGCATCTCTTGCCTCACAGTCAGGCATTTTCATCTTCTGATTTATAAATCCTTCCGTTCGATGATTCAAACAACCACGATGGTCGTACATTTTCAAAGGAATGCAACATAATGGATTAGAATGTACGGACCGACCATACTAGTGATGCACAAGAGAGCGGTCCGATGAACTAGGAGCCGGTACCGAAGATGATGATTTCTTGGAAAAATGTTCCACCAGCCCACACTCTTTGCCAGGTGGGGAACCTTCGCAAACATCGACCACCTTAATCACACCGAAAACTCTAACGACGATGATAAATTTCATCTTTACTATCCAAAACATAACCCTCAAACAACTATAGGGTGGTACAAACCTTAACTACCCTAGGAGTTCCCAACAACCCGAAGACACACTATCTTTCAAAATAATACAACTACCTCTAACAGACTTCGACTACCTCCATAAGCATGCCACACACCAAAGGAACTGAGAACTGATCATAACTCATTGGAAACTTTGGGAGGCTTTCTGGTCGGCATACTCATGACAACACGAAAAACACCATCAAAACTGGCATCAAGCCAAAAACTCGATCAAAGAAACAACAAAAGCTAAGGGCAATAGGCCCATAATCCCAACATATACAATACAAGGGGAAAACACTTTTCCAAAACCATTATTTCTTTACAATTTTTAAAAAACATACCTATGGAACCTTATGAACTGTCACATGTACATTTATTCAATCCTGTTAAAATTATCTACGAACAAGTGCCCCCCACACACTTATTATACATACTCACGCACGTGTGACCCTCCATAAGTAGTTCCAAGGTTCCAACACTTCTTTTTCCCTTACCAAAACCAAACACATACCAAGATTGTTTTTCAAACTGATTCACTTCCTCATTAGAAATCTACTTTAGTAATCTCAAAAACAATTTGGAAGAAAAACTTTTCTATTTCAAAACCAATTTCACTTTTAACGCACACACAAATAAACTGAGTCTAAATTAAAACACAAGCAGCAATAACCCACTGGAATGCGATACTAGTGAATATGTCTAACCCAGCAACATGGTGGTGAGCCATGCTCCAAGTAAGGCATAACACTTTGAGGACCTTAAACCAGGCACTTGGACTACACATGGGTCACCACCCCATGTGAGGCCACAAAGTGAACCGATTCGCCTCCATTGTCATCTCTCAATCTGAAATTACCAAGGAAAAGTGACTCAAATCCTAGACTAACCCTGGTCACTCAGGTCTCATCACAAGTGGTAGTGATCATGCACTGACCTGTAACCTAACTCTTGAGCCCCGACAGTCCTAATCTCCATCTACTGGACATCCCAAATAACAAAGGGTGCTCTGAAAATCAATGTCTGTTAAGGGTCGACCAGCTCTGAGACCATTTTGTCACGAACCAACCTGGGTCAACCCGGAACCGGTCACCTGAGCCGGTCCGTGACATGTCCCAAGAGGCGTTACCAATCGTTTCGTTTCAAATCATTTTCTGTGAACCATTTAGAAATCCAAACATTAGTTATTATCCAAAAAGGAAAACTACACATAACACACAACACACACCAAGGGCAATAGAAAAAAGTGGCACACATGGCCCAGCAACCAAACTAGACCTCTCAACTGTCCACCGCATACAAATAAAAACTAAAAGAAACATGGGATGAACCTAGGAGATCGTGAACAATCCAGAACATACTATACATCTGACTCATCCTTAAACCATGCTCTAACTCGATGACGTCATAATGCCCTAACGCTCGGCATAGCCCTACATGGCCTAACCGAGGTTCCCGATCCTCATAGCAGCAATAACTCAATATTCCCCTGCTATGTGGCCACTAGCCAGTGCATAATCTAAACTAGTGCAGCAATCTTTCTCAGAAAATTCACTCAATATACCAGGTTCCCATGCCAACACAAGAAATAAAAAATGGGTGCATCCACAATGTAAATTAATCAGTCACGATGCACAAATATCACACACAATCCATGAAATCAACACACACCAAATAACACCCCTTACTAACCCCAAAGTGAGTTTTTCCAAAATAATTTATTTTATTAAAGTGCCAAACAAGCCATCACCAAAGAAAAACCTTGTTTGTCAAGAAAACCCGAAACACTTGTTCAGAAAAAACCATTTAGCATTAAAACCAGAACCGCATTTGAAATTCCATGAATTGTGTTTAAAGGACAAATGGGCGTTCTTTCACTACTAGTTGTCCGCTCATCAAGAAAATATTTCAAGATACGTGTATAAAATAAATGACTCTTTTTTAAACTAAATAGTCATTTAAAAACTAATTATATTATATTATTTTCTATTTATTAAAATTAATAAAACACCAATTAGTTAATAAATTCTAAATCTAAAGGTGAGTGTAGTGGGGGACCTACCTCAACTCGAAAACCAAGAACGATGACGCGACACGCCTCGAGCGCGGCATGCAAGCACGTGCAATCTGTCACCGCCAATTTACGGAAAAACCTGCCAACCCGTTGCTTTAACTGCAAAATGACTAAAACATAGAAACACAAACTTAAAATAAAATAATTAAACAAAATGATAGTGCGTAATGCACCGCAACATAGAGATGTGCTCGACCAATAGGGGCGCGCGAGAGTCAGAAAGGGGCGGCATGCACCAGCAAGGGGCGGGACGCAACAACATTGAGGGTCGATGCCAACGACTCGGCAAGGGGGCACGTCGGGCAAGAAAATCATGCGGAATGTCGAGGTTGCATCCAAAAATAATAATAATTATCTGCACTATAATTAAAAAAACCGGACCTCTGAACACAACTCGCACACTAAAAATAAACGAGCACTGTGATAAAAAACAACTCTTACATTGGATGGCGGCGACGATCCAAAATGGAATCAATCCGATTCGCCATCTGCGGAGGATATCAGAACACTAAAGAATAAGACTGAGGTGGTCTTCGTATACCAAGAGTGGAGTTCGCACCAGATTAGTAGGGGTGTAGCACATTGCGGCTAGTCGCGTGCGCACAACAGGGCTTCCACGCAAATAGAGGGGAAGCAGATGGTCATGGGTAGGCCAGAGAGGCACACCGACTAGGACGTGTGCCGGCTGGATAGCTGCAGCAAGGTAGTGAAATGCCGAGGGCACGCCGATCATAATGGGGGTGGATGGTGGAAGCATGAAAGCTGGAAGCCGGAAAGCAGTCGTGGCTGGACAGAGGTTCGGAGGCAGAGCCTGAAGGTGCAGCAGGAGCTGCTGGACAACATATGGCTGAAGCAGGCAGGATGCACCAATGCTGGCAGGTCCAGTGTTGTACGGGGCTGGAGGCTGAGGGAGGCAGTGGGAGAGGGATAAGGGAGGTCGGGCGGTGACCTACTGGAAACGGTATCCTTCTCGGGGGCGCTACACCGCTGTAAGCACTGGCCGATAGCCTGGCGAAGGCAGGATAAGGCAGGGAGGGCGGCTGCAAAGCGCTGCTGGTAGGGGAGATGAGTCAGATTGGGAGTCGGTAGCAGGTGGCACCGGACAAGGCTGATATGTGAGGAAGAGGTCACTGGGGGCGTCCGAGCTGGCTGGATGCGACATTAAAGGAGGCTGAGTGCATGGGAGGCGCTGGATCTGGCTGCTGGGTGCTGCTGCATGGGTAGGAAAGGCTGGTCATCGGGCAGCAAGAGGAAGGAGAGGCGGAGGCGGGTTGAGGGATGCATGTGGCACAGGTGAGCTGGAAGCAGGGGCTGGGCGGCTGAAAGGCGCTGTGTAATGCCATGATCAGGGGGGCAACCCGGATCTGGCGGAGGCCTGGAGGCATCAAAACAGGGGGCAAGCCAGATCCAGCGGATGCTGGACAGGGAGGCCGCGGGTCCTGGGCGAGCAGGGAGACGGTGTGGTGTGGGGGGCAAGCTGCTGGTGCGAGCTACTACAAAGGGCTGCTAGGCGATGTGCATGGTAGCATGAGGGTGGTGCTGTGGGAAGAGGCGCCAGGAGAAGGCGCTGCAGGAAGGCAAAGCAGGGTCCTTGGTGCGGGTGAGAAGAAGATAACGACTGGGGGAAAATGTGTGGAAAAAAAGAAAAGAAGAAAGGATAAGAAAGTAAAAAAAATGATAGAATAAAAGTGAATAATAATATATAAATAATAATAATAATAATAATTATTATTATTATTATAATAATAACAATATTATAAATTATTATTATTATTATTATAAAAAATTTTATAAAATTATTCTAAATTAAGTTTATTCATTTAATTTTATCAATTATCTAAACAGGTGGGCAACCGCGCACTCACCAGGTCCGAACGCATGATCGGACCGAATGCGCGGTGACCGCACACCCAACTAGACCGAATGCGACGTGACCGCTAGTAGTGTGGTGATTGCGCATTGGTCCGAGACCCACCGAAAACATCAAAACATTAAGAGAATTCAAACCTAGACCCTACGACACTCTACCCAATGTCACGGGTCCAATAAAAGAATAAAAACATCAGTGTCCGTGGATGGGGTGCGACAAGCATGAACCTAATGTCATACCTCATTACTTTGGAATTGATCTATGATTCAAATCCCAAATGACAGGTCATATTTTTGTAATGTTAAACCAAATGCATACAAGATACCGATAATACATTATAGTATAAAATTAACACATTATATTTCTAATCATAAAAGTATTTATTCTATTTAGAATATCCATTTTTATTTGCCATAGTAAACCTCACAAAATCAATGGGAATGGAAAGAAATAAGAGTGATAACAATTTCACAACAAGGTTTATGCAAAATGGAATTAGTTATAAAAAAAATAAAAATAAAATTATAATGGTATATAACTAAAGACACATTAAATTAAATTAAATTTAATAAATTAGAAAATAATTTATAATCAAAATGGAATGGTAAAAAACTGAACAATTATTCTATTTTAACATCATGACTATTAAGAAAATATATGGTCTAATAATTATAGATTTTTAATTAAAGAAAAATCTCGATATTTGAACTCCTAAATATCATAAAATGATAAAGAATAGACATTATTTAATCCTAAAAAACAAAAAAAATTCAATTAAATCAATATACCCAGAATAAAATTAATCCATAGTCATTTTTATAATGGATATATCATGGATACTATTAAATAAATTTGAATTAAGTTAATGATTTAACTTTAGACTTCATATTTCCATGAAAATTGATAACTTTATTATAATTTCATTTCACTATATGGTTTAGAATTTACAACATTCAATACCATTCAAAAGATTTTTTAAAACATAATTGATTATAAACTCAAAGGGTTTGTGTGCATCAAATTAAAAACCAAGATATTATTTATGTATCTTGGGGATTTCATTAAATATTCACCATCTAATGTAACACATCATCAAACCATTATTATTATAGGAAAAAATCAAATTAACTGATGAAAATGGTTCCTTATACAATATATTTTTTGAAGAAAGGAAAAATAGTTATCAATATTTTATTAATTAATCAAACACATAACAATTTAAAAATTTTATGTAAAAAATGTATATATTTTTGTATGTGAATATTAACAGGAAATATTATATGAATTTTTATGGGAAATGTAATATTCAACATCACATGTTAGTATTTATTTTAAGGTAATGTTAATGTGTAGGACAATGAATTAAAAAATGAAAATTAAATTGATAAATTATAAAAAATAATCACAAAAAATAAATAATAATACTATGTATTATATAAATAATGTGTATAGTGATTTTATGAAGAATAAATGGTTAGTTTCAGTGATTAATAAAATATTATTAAAAAAATTCATGGTGAAAATATAATTTTAATTTAGAAAAGTATTATTGAAAATAATAATTGATAAATACAATTAAAAATAATTTCATTAAATGATCCTCATAAACCCTAAAAGTAAGCTTCAAATAAATGATAAGTCTGAAAAAGGTTATTTCTATACATGTTGTATAGTGGAAAAAAATTATTGCATTTTCATTATAAAAATGTTTCAATAGTCCCTTGTTTGGAATTTGAATAGAATAGTATGTCCACAATTTTTCTAAAGTCATAATTAGTAAAATTTATTTTAATTAATATTTTTAATAGGGTGTTGGGAATTTTTTTATAAAACATGATTTTTATGAACATAGACTTATAGTCAAAGAGTGGAATGATGATAGATTTCATTAAAACATTTTATTAATATAAATATTTAACAAAGAGTGGACAAATTGTATTGCCACGTGAAAAAAATCATGAGTAATGTTATATTAATTAATTTAAATTTTTTATTAAAAAATTATCTAAATATTTTCATGACGGATATTCAAGAGCAAACAATCTATATTTTAACGAGATATTGGATTAAACCCATTAAATTATAGAAACATTGAAGTGAGGATTTATCTGAAATTGATTATTTTTATCAGTAAAAAATCAACATAAATTTTTTTAAATATAATAAAATTAATTAATAATTAATTATGAACATAATCATAGAGAATTAGTTACAATGAAAAATTAATATAACCAAATGGAATAAAATGTTCTTATAGTATTTCATTACAGCTTGGTAAAATTAAATCTATTTACCCTTAAATGAAACCATTAAAATTGATAAAATAAATACCATGAATAAATAATTATTAATGAAATTATTTGTTAATGGGGATGTATATACCCAATTGGAAACATCATAGGTGTGTAATATTACAATATGCATCAAAGAAATGAAATTGAGATGAAATCCATTACCAGTTTCTTTATTTTGGTTGTATGTGATTAATGCTCTTGAATAATGATAAAAGACATTTTACCAACTTATAAAAGTTCCACATTAATATTCATAATAACATATATGATCCTATCATAATATATTATCTCTCATTAATGACATTTCAATATTTTTAATTTTCAGTTGTAAATAACAATGTTTTAATAACATTGTTTTGTTAGGAAATATCTATGTATTCTATAAATTATAGAGTATAATGAACATAAGATTAGTTTCCATGAAATAATTTTCATATATTAATATAAATATTACTTTATTAAAAAATAACGAATTACTTTTATGAAAAATGGAGTTTGTTACGATCATGGAGATGGTATGTAGAATGTCCGCCTGAGTAACATTTCCATTTTCAATGATCTTATTGAAAAGAGTATGTAATATTTAACATTTTAACAATTATCTTAATATCATATATAAATTATTCTATACCTATATATAATCATTCATGTTTTATGGTGATGAAAAAGGAGTCACATTGCTTCATCAAGGCGGTTGTCAATGTGTACACAACCAATATTATAATCATAAGAAGGGTGAAAAGGAAATATATAAAATTATATATATTATCAATAAAAATGTTTAAAATGTAATATATATCATATATAATAATTATATATATCTTTATAACTCTCCTTTTGAATATTCAATGAAATATGAACCACATCGCTTCATGTGGTAGTAGTGTATAATACACACGAGCAATATTGTTGTATCTCCTTTGGATTGGAAGGTAAAAATAAATCTTTAATATAATGAAAAGAGATGTAAAATATGTTATAAATATGATATAATTTCTCTATATATGTCATTATATATAACCTCTAGAGGTGGTAATATATGAACAAATTCCATCGGTTCATGAGGTAGTAGTCCACCATTAACACGAAAAATGTTTCGTATCCCATTTTATTAAATTGAAGATGGTCATAGGAAATTATTTTAATATAAACAAATTTCATTTCATAAAATATTAGGAGTTTATTATACAATCATATTATAACAATTAATTGAGGTGGTGCATCATGAATATAAATTAATATATTTGTTTGAGAATATTACATCAATTTCTTGTATCCTTCTTAGTTTATCACAAATTTATTCAATGTTTGGTTTTGAATACACTATAACGATACATGTATGTTTCTTTTAATTTTGGTAGAATTTTTTTATCTATATTCTGATCCTCATTTTTTGATGAAGATGTTAAGAGAGGATAATGAGATGCCTTTTTTAAGTGGGGTGAGTTTTACACTAGGAATTATTGTGAAAAAAGTGAATTCCACAAAAATTGTTTTCAGGAAAAATTTCCACTATAATTTCTTATTCTCTATAGAATAATTTATAGGGTCTATGAATAAACATAAAATTGGTGTTATATATATTTTGTTTACTTTTTACTTTTTATATTATTTGTTTAAAAACATAGTAAAGTAATTTTTACACTAATCACTATAATTAATATTAACAATCTTAAATAAATTTTATGATAAAAAATTAAATAAACAATATAATATTTTATAAATTATGATTATCTAAAATATTGAGTCAATTTATCTTAATTAATTTAACATAATTTGATAAACATAATTTCAAATTAATGAAATAGAAAAATGAAAAAGTAGTGTTTAAAAGTCAAAATATAAAAAAAAAAATTTGTTTTAATATCATAATTCAATATAAAAAACATTATAATGATATGAAGTGGAAGAAAGGATTCATAATTATACGAAATTTAAATTAATATAAATGAAAAATATAATTTACCCTTATAATTTTTAAATTGATAAGGTAGTGTTAAATTTATATTTAGTAAATTTTACAATTCCTCAAACAATGAAACATCCAACAAAAAAATCACCCAATGATAATTTTATTATCATTATTTCAAAAAGGATTTAATTTATATTATATATTAAAATAAATTATTAAAAATAAATGTTTAATTTGGATTTCATATGAATATTAAACCATATTTTTAAAAAATATTTGGTTTCAGGGAAAATTTATTTTTAGTTTTAATTGATCTATATGTTATTTATAATCCATAAATATCAATAATATTTAAAATTATTTGGTACTGTTATGATCCTATAACATATTTATATGTATAATTTTGAATTGTAAATAATATTATTAGAATAATATTTCAAATTTCATTTTAAATAGGTGTGTGTGTTACAAAAGCTAAACTCAGCATAAGGACACAGTTATAAACATTACATATTCTTAAATTATATCAAGAATTAACATTGTGGATATTTTCAGGTTTAGTGTTCTAGGGAATTAGTCCATAATTATTACATAACAACTTGAATATTACAAGTAGACACTACAAAATAGTATCCATTTTTCATAAAATATAAACTCTTAAAAGTAAACATGTCCATTTCAATGTATTAGACATTATGACATTTCCTTAATAACATCATTGTCCTTATTCATATTAATGTTCTGTGAAAAAACGTTTCAATAACTTGGGATGAAAAAAAATCTCAGAAAGTGATACACAAAAAAACCTGTTATTTTTTCAAAACAACAAGTAAACAATGAATACATTATCATAAATAATACATTTTTCCTTTATGAAGTAGTAAATACTCTTCATTGAATAATCAATCATTGCATACCCTTTTGTAATATAAATATTACCATAATACCCATATTAAGAACACATAACATATAAAGGTAACTAGGTACATAATCATACTTAAATTGAATAACCATATTGTCAACTTACACACATATTATCAAATGGAATAGCCATATGGTCAACTTCCATACAAAATCCAATGGATGTTATAATGTAACCACTCGTCCTCGTTTATCACGGCACCACCCATCATTTGGTTTATCACGTAACCAGCAATAAAATCTCCAAGTACCATTATAAAATCATCAGACATAGAATATTTTTTATATAAACATTTCACTAATAACAATTCCACATTGAAATTTCAATATATCATTTCAAGATATTGACATAATCAATACTTAATCAAACAATTTTCAAAACCATTTAAACATTTAATAATGATATTTTTGAATGAAAGTGTCTCATACAACTTTGAAGCTTTTAAATGAATTAAAGTTTCAAAAAATTAATGTCAATATAAATAAATACTAAAAACCATTTTGAAAACATAATCATTAATGAGAAATATTTATAAGAATAATTATTTGAAGCATTAAAAATGATGTTTTAAGTAAAGAGTCTTGTAACACTTGAGAAACACTTAACAAAAAATAATTGAAGAATAGAATAAAACAAAACTTATAATGTATCTAGAATTAATATATTCATGATATGATATTCCAAATATATGTATATAAACCATATAAATATGAATTGGGGTATAACAACAATGTGGTCTCAAGGGAATGTAAATTGAGATGAAATCCCTTTTAAAGATGGTATCCTTAGATTAAAGATAAATAAATTACATAATTATGTGTGGAAAATATGAATACACTCAGTATAAGTGTATATAAAGTGTGAAACAATCATATATTCACACATAGTTATCATATGTCATAATCAAGAAGGTTAAGTTTAACACAAATAATTGAAATTGGGTTAAGAAATTCCCATATAGAAATTCGAAAGACTATCATTTCACTATAAAATTCAGAAAAATAATTTCATGAGAGAGAAAAGCATATCAAATTGCTTAGATATAAAATTTACATCATTAATGTTATATAAGAATATATCCCAACATTATAAGATGTAAATTAAAAGACATAATAAAAAGAAATATTTATAAAAGAGGAGGGTAAAAGGTTCCCTTAACGATTTGGTAACTTATGAAACATTCACCATATGAATGAAGGAACATAAAATAAAGATTTAATTACCCATAAATAAATTTTTTATTACACAGTGAATATAATCATGGGAAGTTCATACACCACACAAAATGAAATTGTTGCTATATAGAATGAATCTCACGAGAATAAGACGTGATATGAAAACCTCATACCATGTTGTAATCAATCGAGTCGTATGAAAAAAAGTTAATAACCACCAAATAAATCACATAATACCATTAATATAATGAGAATAATGATAATATATATCTTGTGGCAGTACACAATTCACCACATGAAATAAATAATTGGGGAACAATGGAAATCTCAAGGAATTAAAAGTGAGATAAGAAACCCCTTAACACATTGTAAACAATCGAGACATATGATCAAAAGTTAATAACAAAAAATGAATCCAAAAATACCATTAATATAAAAATAATAATGATAATATATATCAAATGTAAGTACAGAATACACCACATGTAATAAATAAGTGGTGAATAATGGAAGTCTCACCGAATTAAAAGTGAGATAAAAAACCTCTTACCACATTGTAATCAATCGAGTCGTATGAAAAAAAGTTAATAAACACCAAATTAGTAATAGAATAACATGAATATAAAAATAATCATGATAATATATATCTAATGGCTGTACAAAATACACAACATGTAATAAATAAGTGGCGAATAATGGAAATCTCACCGAATTAAAATTGAGATAAGAAACCCCTTACCTCGTGCATATATTAACTTGTTTGTTCCTTGTTTTTCTAGAATAATAAACCTAAGTTAATTTATAAATGATTAATAATATTTTACATGATTATTATAACATTTATATCACTTATTTCCATGTTGATATATTATTTAATCATTTATGTAAATAATTGTCGTTTTGTCAATATTTGTTATTTGAGTCGAAAATGGAATTCTTATAATTACAAGATGTTCATGTGATCAAAAGTGAAATATATACATAATTGTATTAATTATTTAGATATCATATATATCATATATATCCAGTATATACATGTATTTATAATAGTACAAAATATTTGGAGATAAGAAATTAAATGCACCGTTCAAGGATACGGTAAGTCGTACGTAAGCATGAACGCTACATCCATTTCTATGTCGTATTATAATGGAATGGAAACATAATTATACATAAGTATATTATAATTCCATTATAATATGATATATAATTTTATTATCTATACCCTTTATGTTATCTACATATGGCATGAACGAGTCATATTACTTTGAGGGGGCGGTAGTCCGCAATTCCTCAAATGAGATTATCGTATTTACCCACTATGGATACCATTAATGTATTATATAAATGAAAAATACCAAAATATAGAAAAAATATAAATATTATATATATATATAATATATAAATATAGTTCCATCATAATGGCCACCATGAGAGGCAGATGGAGATATTTGATCAATCATCATTTCGTGAGGCAGTAGTTCGACGTCCACAGAAATAATATGTTCTTTAGCCATTAGACGGAGGGGTGTGTAAGTGTTTTTAGAATAATTCTCATAAAAATAACCTAGTATATTTTTTATTCTGATTTTTTTATAATATAATTAAATAAAAAGAGTTTTGGGGTTTGGAGAAGTAAAATAAAACAAAATAAAACAAATGAATTCAAGAGAAATTATTACCTTTAATTTGGGTAACTCTCTTTGATTTGAACCAAAATGACTTCTTGAAGTGCCTTATGCCTAATTGATGGAATCTAAGTTGAAAATAGGGATCTTTAGAGCTTATTTGTGTAGGGGATAGGTGATCCAATTGGAATGATAAGTGATTGTAATGGGTTATAGGTGTGGGATTATTATAAGGGGAAGGAGGTGTTCATTAAGAAAGTGTGAAAATATTATTTTATTATATAGTGATTATCTGTTTCTAAAGGTCCAAAACTATTTAAGTTAGAATATAAGATGACTCATGGTCAAAATAAATTCATCAAATAGGAATTGGACAAGTTATATATGTTCTTTTAATATTTATAATCTTATTTATTTAAATTATTTATCAATGAGGTAAACAATTCATCATTATTGTGTCATAAATAATTTAATTTATTTGATGTCTAAAAATTATCGAAAAATTACCATGATATATGAAATAATATTATCTTTCCAATGGAAATTTATAGTCTATATTATACCTTATAAAACCCTATATAAAAATTAATTTACTAAATTATATTTGTTTATGGAATTTTTGTCTTTTATTTAAATAAATAAATCTAATGTGTCATTATCACACCCATGTGGCTCCAAGAGGTCCCAAAATAGACCCAAGTATGACCATCATCAAACATGACTCATCAAATAAATATTAAAAATTTATTAATGTAATTATGTATTATTGTAATAATCTTTCTACCTTGAGTTACCCTATTTACCTTTAACCCAGTAAATAAAAGTCAAAAGTTATTATTCACTAAAAAATTATATTCATCTTATTGAATGAAATTTTAAATACAAATAAAAACCTTGTATGTCAGATTTCCAAAATTAAATTCACATAAGGGGAAATATTTCATTTAAATGAAAATGTAATTTTTTAACTACTACTTAGTGGTTTCACTATTCAACAAACAATGATGTTTTTCAGAAAAATACCCAAAATTCAGCCTAAGCAATATTTGATATTATAAATTAGAAAATAATTTATATTTTACATTATTTAAATAAAATAAGTTTCATTAATTATTTTAAAATTAATTCCCGTAGTAAAAACAATTTGGGTGTCTTTAAAAAACAATATCAATCAAAAGATTGACACTTTTTTATGTCCAATTTCAAAGTGAATTTAATTCCAATGACAATCATTGAATTAAATGGTAAAAATATAATATAATTACACTTTAAAACCAATTCAAAAGATAATCAAATGATATAAAAAAATTATGTTAAAAATATATTTGAATTAAAATAATGTATTTTTCACTATTCATAAAAAATGAATTTTATCAGAAAAATACCAATTTTTACCCAAACTAAATTTCGATGTCGTTATTCTAAAGATGGTATTATTTTGTCAAATAGAACATGTAAATGTGAAAAAAGCTATATTTGATGAGGGTTCTCCATCAAAAGGCAGTAAATCAACCTTTTAAAATAAATTATGCTTAAAATTAGATTTATGCACATGTTAAGCCTCTAAATTTTATTAGATAAATTTAAAACATTTAACGAACATGTATAATCATTTTGTAGTCAGTTCTATTCATTCCCACTAATACAACGTCTAGTAATTACCTACCATTTAAAAGAATATTATTATATTAATATTTTTTCAGTTTGTCCCAACGTTGTGTGAAACATAACATTTCAAAGAAACCCATTGTTGTGTATCGGGAACTCCATCGAACATATCATCCCCTTTCATGTAATGTAAATAAATAATTTTAAAATATTAATAAATATAAAAATGTCATATTTTTTATTTACCTGGGATGTTACATCCTTCCCCCCTTTTGGGAATTGCGTCCTAGAAATTTTAAAATTGGGCTTAAAAACATCATTGAAAGTACCACATCGGAAAAATAGTAAATAAAACTATCTCTTTAAAAGAATGAAATATATGTAAAAAGTTCACCCTAGACAATAGATTCTAGGATTCCATGAATACATGGATACAAAATAGAAAATAACTCTCATATATTAATAGAGTGTGATAGAGAACTTGATTACATAAAGATAACAACCATAATATCAAAAATTTGTTGTTGGGTAAAAGTCGGATGATAAAAGAGAGATTATAAATTTTTTTTCTTCGAGATTATTTTTAGATTGTTGATGAATTTTATTAATAACTATACTAGAATTGAAAAAAATATACTTACTTGTCATGTAGTGTGTCATCCTTTAATAAAATTATACCACAAACTCATATTTTCTCCAAATAGTAAGTATTAAATATGACTCGGTCACACCTGGAGTGCTAGGTTAAAAATCTAGAGTATCACATAATCTTTAAAATATGAACTATATATTTCCTTTATCTGTAGAAATAATCCAAATCAATAATTGGTTAGTAGAAGATAATATTATCCCCAAAAAGTATAAACTATTACAAAAAAAACTACTCTTAATCTCCAAAATTTGTCATGCAATACGCAAAATTCAACAAAGTCCATTCAATAAACAATTTTCCATAAAATTATTCAACGTAATATAAACTAAGATTGAAACCCAAATATCTGTAACATTTAATCACATAGTCTTCAAAGATAATTCTTAACAATTGTCTCCAAATAACATTAGTTACTCTTAATGTATCATATTGAAAAGAAATTAACCTAATCACATATTTTCTATTATAGGTTAATAATTTCTAAAGATAACCTAAAATAAACTTATTCTTGATTCAGAAAATCATCTAACTAAAAATAATGAGTCATACTAACCAGGGACTTCACGTAGTCCAGTGGTAGGCGATAAATCCCAGTCGCACTTAGGATGTGTGTTCGATTAACACATCTTTGTCCGACGAGAAAGGTTGTCACACTGTCTGCATGTTTTCCTTTTTCAAATACTATATAATTTTATAACATTACCAAAAAGAGATAAATTAATAAAAAATAATCATAAGATATTTATACCACAATGTTTATCTAATAAAATTCATTTTGCATCCCAATGTTTATTAACCTGTAATTGCCTCAAATTCATGGACCATATAAACCCATATGGTTTTTTATAACTATATCCACAAAAGATAACATAATTATTCCATGAATAAAATTTTCATATATCAAACATCAGGGTAACACATACTATAAATAGTCTCCTAATGTCATCCCATCATCAAACGAGCCTTAATACATTTAATCATTTCACCATAGTAAAATCAACCATAACTCTTGAATCGCTTATATTTTGACTTCTTACTCATTCAACGTTCTTCATGATACATTAACTATTTCTTTCCAACTTATTCTGAAATACTTAATTCCTACAAAAAAATTCAATAATCATATACTAAGATTCAATATTATCAAAACATATGTTAAGAAATAATTTATAGATTTCATTAGTCAATGTCAGTTTATTAATCCTCAGTCGGAATGGAGTTAGTTATTGATAATAAAAAATTTATATGGTCTTGGTGATCCCATTCCAGAAACATCTTCGTAGGACATCTGTTGGTATAATAACCATGCACACCACATTTAAAACATTCAATTGATCCCTCATAATTAAATTCTTTCCCTCTCCTATAGATAACTAGATGCTTCCTTCTTCCATGGAATGTTATTGATTTATGACCATAACTTCCACATATATAGAATCCTCTTGTCCCTTTGATTGATTTTCTTATGTGTTTCGTTCCACATTTTTGACACATAGAGTTTAGAATATACTTACCATTATGATTATTACCTGAACATCTGTGGGGATTTTTTTCTCGCTTATACGATGCCTTATAAAAATCACCGAGGTTTAGGTGGTCAATCATGACTCCAGATAGTTTATTGATAATAACCACAATATATCTCATTGAAGATCCCATTTAATTCAATTTCTCATTCAGAAAACAGTCACAGTTTTCTTCACCTCCATTGATACTTTGATGCCTACTAGATCCAACCAATGACTAAAACAAAAATGTACAGAGTTAGTATATATGTAAAATCATCATATATTATATTATGAGGATAATAAACACTAAAAAATAATTTTTCATGTTATCTTAAACTCATTTGATTTATCTGAAAAACAATGAATCTTTTCAATATGATATCCATTATTGTTATGTCACTTATGATCTAATAACACCCTATCCTCTAATGTTATATAATCGACATCTGATACAAACTAGAAGTACCCATCCATAAACATTACATATTATTTAATTATGTAATGAATTCACATTGAGGATCTTTTCAGGTTTTGAGGTTTAGTGAACAATGCCATAAATATTACATAAAAACATGAATATTAAAAGTAGACACTACTTTCCAGTATCGATTTTTAATAAAAAATAAACTCTTCAAATGAAATATGTCCATTTCCATGTTTTATACATCATGAATTTTCCTTGATCACATCCTTTTCCCTATTACACTTCATGTCCTTTGAAAAACATTTCGAAAACTGGGGATTAGAAAAATGCTCAGTAAGGGATACACAAAGAAGGAAAACTGATAGTTTCTCAAAACAACAAGTAAACCATTAATAAATTATCATATGTGATACTTTTCACCTTTATGAATTAGTAAATACTCTTCACTAAATAAAATATCATTGATTACCATTTTGTAACCAAAATATTACCATAAAATCCAAATAAAGAACACATAAAATATAAAGGTAAATTGGTACATTAACATATTTAAATGGAATAAACATATGGATTAATTACACACATATTCACTAAATGGAATATCCATATAATCACCTTCCATACCCAATTCATTGGATATTATAATGTAACCACCTGTCCTGGTTTATCATGGAACTGCCCGTTATTTGGATTATCATGTAACCACCTGTCAAATTTCCAAGTACCATAATAAAATCCTAACACATAAAATATTGTAAATATAAACATTTCACTAATTAAATTTCCACATTGAAATTAAAATATATCATTTCATGATATTGAAGTAATCAATGCTTAATCAAACGATTTTCAAAACCATTTAAATCATTTAAAAAATAGATTTATGAAACAATGGGTACCATACCACATTAATGATTTTAAAGGAATTAATGTTTTAAAACATTAATTTCCATATAATTTAATAATAAAAACCATTTTTATGTCATTTAAATTGATGATACATATTTTGAGGAATAATTCTTTAGTTCTTTTAAAAGTTTGTTTTAGTTAAAGAGTCTCGTAAAACATGAGAAACACTTTACTAAAAATAATTGAAGAATATAATAAAAAAAATTATAATATTATTAGAATAATGATATTGATTATATTATATTCCAATGGAAAGTATATACACCATACAAAGGTTAATTGGCTAATAACAACAATGTAGTTTCAAGGGAATGTTAATTGAGATGAAGTCCCTTATAAAGATAGTATCCTTAGACTGATGATAAATCAATTACATAATTATGTTTGAAAAATATGAATACACTCAATATAAGTACATATTAAGTGTGAAACAATCATAGGTCATTCACACAATTTTATAACACAGCATATTCAATATGTATAAGATTAACCCAAATAATTTAAATTGTGTTAAGAAGATCCCTTACAAAATTTTGACAGCCTAACAGCTTCTCATAAAAATTTAGAAAAATAATTTTATGATAGAGAAAAGGGTATCTCATCACATGGACATAAAATTCACATCATTAAATATATATAAGAACATATCACAAAATTAGAGATGTA
Source organism: Viscum album (assembly GCA_963277665.1). Taxonomy (NCBI): domain Eukaryota; kingdom Viridiplantae; phylum Streptophyta; class Magnoliopsida; order Santalales; family Viscaceae; genus Viscum; species Viscum album. The sequence continues at coordinate 491,973,343 of OY728151.1, read as the reverse complement.
AATTAAAAAAAACAAAAAAGAACTCTTTAAAAAAGAGGAGGGTGAATGGTTCCCTTAATGATTTGGTAACTTATGAAAAATTTACCATATGAAAGAATGATAATAAAATGAAGATTTAATAACCCATAAATTAATTTATATTATAATATTATTACAATAATTCGTAGTATAATCAACATAAAAATTGAAATAGTGGCCATATATCACGAATCTCACTGGATTAAAATGGGAGATGAAAACCCCATAAAACATTGTAATCAAACAAGTCATATGAACAAAAGTTAATAAACAACAATTGAATAATATAATTCCATGAATGTAAAGAAAATCATGATAATATTTTTCATATGGAAGTACACAATACACCACATGTGACAAATAAGTTGCAAACAATGGAAATCTAACGGAATTAAAAGTTAGATAAGATACCACATACCACGTTGTAATCAATTAAGTCATATGAAAAAAAGACAATAAACACCCAATGAATCAGAGAATACCATGAATATAATGATTATAATGATAATATATATCAAATGGCAGTAGACAACACACCACATTTAATTAATAATTGTCGAACAATGGAAATATCATGGAGTAAAATGTGAGATAAGAAACCTCTTACCACGTTGTAATTAATTGAGTCGTACGAAAAAAGGACAATAACCAAAAATTAAATCACACAATACCATAAATATAAAAAAATAATTATAATATATTTAAAATGTATGTACACAATACACCACATGTAATCAATAAGTGGAAAATAATGGAAATCTCACAGAATTAAAAGTGAGATAAGAATCCCCTTACCTCCTGTCCGACTTGACTTGTTTGTTCCTTGTTTTCCCAGAATAATAAACATATGTTAATTTATAATTTATTATTAACCTTTTTAATGTTTTTTATTTTTTTCATATCACTTATTACCATGTTGTAATCATTATGTAATCATTTAAGTTAATAATTGTTGTTTTGTCTATATTTGGTATTTGAGTAAAAAATGGACTTCTTATAATAACATGTTGTTCATATAGTAAAAATTTCATTATATATAGAATGATATTCATGATTATATATCATATATATGATATATGTCTAGTATATACGTGTATTTATAATTGTACATAACATTTGGAGATAAGAAATGAAATGCACCGTTAATGGAAATGATAAGTTGTATGTACGCATGAATGCTACTTCCATTTATATATAGTATTGTAAAAGAATGGAAACATAATTATACATAATTATATTTTAATTTCATTATAATATAATATATAATTTCATTAAATCAATACATTATACATTTTACATAAGTCATGAATGGGTCATATCACCTTGAGGGGCGGTAATCTACACTTCATCAAATGAGGTTATCATATTTACCCTCTATAGAAACCATAATGGTATTCTATAATTGAAAAATACAACTGAATTGAATAAATATAAATATATTAATAAAATATGTATATATATAATGTTATATCATCATGGCCACAATGAACGGTGGTTATAGATATTTGAGCAATCATCGTTTCGTGAGGCAGTAGTTCGCCGTCCACAGAAACAGTATGTTCTTTACCCAATAGACGGAGGTGTGTATATGTTTAGATCGAATAAATTTCATAAAAACAAACTAGTATATTTAGGATACAGGGTTTTTTATAATATAAATAAATAAAAAGTATTTTGGTGGTTGGTGATGTAAAATAATACAAAATAAAACAAAATAATTTTAAGAGGAACTGTTGCCTTTAATTCTGGTAACTCCCTTTGGTTTGAACCAAAAAGAATTCTTGAATTTCCCTCTGCCTAAGGTAAGTCTTCTACGTGGAATATAGGGAAATATAGAGCTTATTTTGGTATGTTTTCAATGATTCAAGGGGCTTGAGAGGTTTGGGTAATGAGTTAGAGGTGAGGGCATTTCATAAGGGAGAGGAGGGGTTCATTAGGAAAGTGTGAAAATATAAATTTATTATATAACTATTTTCGGTTTCTAAAGGTTCAAAACTCATTAAAGTCTAAGATAAGATGAATAATGGTCAGAATAAATTCATCCAATATTAATTTGATAGGATATGGATGTTATTTTAAAATTTATATTCTTATTTATTTAAATGATTTATTAATGAGGTAAACACTGCATCATTATTGTGTCTTAAATAATTTAATTAATTTGATGTCTTAAAATTTAAAATAAATACCATGATGTAGGAAATATTATTATCTTTACAATGAATACTTATAGGAGAATATATAACTTATATAACCCTATGAAAAAAATTAATTTACTAAATAATATTTGTTAATGTAAATTTTGGATTTACTTTAAATTAATTAATCTAAACTATCAATGTCACTCATAAGTGGATCCATGGGGTTATAAAATAGAACCAAGGATTCCCATGGTCTTCCATGATTAATCCAATAAGGATAAAGCAAGTGTTAAGGTAATTTTGGGTAACACCCCATGCTTCCACGGTACGTTTCTCTTTGAATAATACAGTAGCATGTGTTGTACGCAACTTCGAGTTCTAACACACACCACAGCCAATTAAACTTGTCATTATGGATAGTAATACCCAATTTTTGAAATTTTATAAATTTTATCTTTTAAAATAAACTTCATTTTTGGTGTGGAATTTCGAAATTAGCCTAGGGTGAATTTTTGGTATTTTTTCTGAAAACATTCAATTTTTGATGAATAGTGAAAAAACACTGAGTTATAGTTTAAAACCGAATTTTTATTTTAATAATAACTTATTTTATTTAAATTTAATTAAGGTAAAAATGGATAAGTAATACCTATATATGTTCAATGTAATTCATTGGATTTTCCATAGAATAATTTTAGATATATAAAAATTTTATGGATCTTTTCACCATCTTTTACCCACTTCTTAGGAGAATTTGGAAATTCTCATAAAACAAAATTTTACCACTTCGATGAGTGGAATTTCCATAATCCATGAGAAACTGTTAATATCAATGAGTAAAATGTGGTTCAATAAGATAAAAATAATTTTTAGTGAATAGTAAATTTTTACTTTTATTTACTACGGTTAAAAGTAAATAGGGTAATAAAGGGTAAAATTGATATTAATATTATCCTAACACATTTCATAATTCTATTGGGCAAGTTTATCTAGACCAAAGACAACCTTAGGAATAAAATATTATCATTTAGGTCTACTTGGATTAGATTATGACATTTATTATTATTTAATTCATAGAAGAGTTAAAAGAGTTAAAATCAATGATTAAGAACTAAATAATTTTTAATATAGGGTTATACATATTATAAATTTGATTGAAAATATTCATTAGAACCCTAAAACGATTTCCTACATAATTTTATTTTATTTTTAATTTTTAGACATTAAATAAATCAATTTATTTACGACACAATGGCGATTCAATAATTACCTAATTAATGAAATATAAAATTAATTAATATTATAAATCTCCAAATAAATGTAATTTGGAACATTTTATGAATTAAAATAATTTTCATAGTTAATATGACATGTTATAACTGTTTATATAAATTTTATTTATGTAATAATGCTGTTATGAAATTATCAAAAACAAAATACCCAATAGTGTCAAAATTGACATAAAAGAGTTTTTAAAACAAATATTATATTATTAATTTATATTTTTTTCCAAAAAATCTAAGGATTGGCCAAGAGACTTATATAATGATAGGTGTATCATATATGGACCACTTGGGGGTCCATTGGATGTTTATTGTAAATTTATTGACTATATAATATAAAAATACAAAGAGGCATGGTAAGTGTTAAACTAATCTACTAAGAGTTTAAAATAAATGATAAGGTTAATAAAGTAACCCAACCCTATCTAAAACCTATTTGTTGAGTGTTTTTAGACCTATAACCACCTTAAACATTAAATAATCCATTTTGGAGCCATTCAAAACCGAATATGAATTTATTATAAAATAATATTTTTGGCTTTTCCAAAGGTGCCCCTCACCCCTCTTATAAAAGGGAACTCCCCCATCTCTCAATTTCACACCTTCAAAGCCTTAGGGCTCAGACAAAATCTTCCCAAATACCTTATAAAATATCCTCCCTTAATTATAGAGACCATACATTATTACGAATGCCAACCTATGGAGCCCTTTTGATCAAATCAAAAGGAAGAACCTGAAGAAGAGGTAATGTTTTCACCACCATCATTAAAGTTATTTTCTTCTTCAACTTCTTATTTCTATGTTTTTTCCATTATAAAATAGTAACTCCAGTATAATATCTATACTATCATGTTATTATAAATATGTTACAAACATATTCATTATTCTATCCATCCTTTTAATGACATGTCACCATACATGCAAACGTACGGCTTACCGTCTCCACATCGTGGGGTAATTTTTATTCAATATATTATTTTTTGGATGGTTATAATAATGATGTGTAATTCATGAAAATAATAAATATAACACGATAATGATACTTTATATATGATATATAATCCAATTATATATTATTTTAATATCAAAATAATGATATTGTCGCTCGTGTGAACGTACATACTACCGTCTCCACGAACGCGATGAGATTCATTCCCCATCGTATCCATTCAAGAATAATTCTCATTGTATGATTAAAAGTAAAATTTATGAACATTATATCATTCTGGATATGAATAAGATACAACCAATCCATAAAAAACATGACTTATGTAACAAAACATAAAAAAGGAAATGAGTAAGTTAACACCCGAAACGACGATAATACTAAAATATTATTAACAAAGCCTTATTAGAATATCATATATGATATCATAATTATGTATATGGTTCTCGTATAATTTAATAACAATTATTTCACCATTATACAGTCTATTATCCAACCCAAAACCATGTAAAAGTACAAGGTAAGGGTTTATTTCACAATCTCTTCATTATCTAAGGTTCTTCATACGTAATAATCTTTTGGGACCTATTTATCATCCACTTCCGTGTTTCTTAAAAATGTATTTCAAATCATTCTTACTATTTTCTATACTGTGGGTTAAAGTCATTTATACCATTGTGGAATTTTTATAAGAATTTTATAAAGGAATATTTTTGTCGTTTTCCAAACAAGGTCCTTTTTAACCTTTTCGGCAGAATTAAGGTAAGAATGTCTTTTTTTATCTTATATGGCGGGTGCGGATATTTTATGCTGTTATAAAATCTTCAAAGTTTCCCATACAAGATTATAAGAATATTTTCAAAGTTAATATTTTATTTTATAATTTTGTGGATTTTAAATTATTTCATGAAAAGAGATATTTTTCTCAAATATTTTTGATTTCATCTACGTCTACATCCTCTGATGGATTTTAAGCTCATTTGAAGTATATTTATTATGATACAAAACATCCATATTTTATTTTAGGTTTTGTAATATATTTTACTGTGGATGTGTTATTTTTATACCATTCATGGTTTATGGAGAAAGTATTGACATTTTGTATGCTAGTTTTAATATGAATATTTATGTTATGTTTAAACATGTTCATATGAGGAATGCATTGGACTTAATAAGTGACAGGTGGAGCCCCCTATAGCTCCTCAATGCATCGATAGGTCTGATGAGAGAAACTAGTGTCTTGGAATGAGGCATTGACAAAATCTTATTTGTAGTCTTGGCAGAAGGCCTTGACTATGTGCTTATGATAGTCTGGAATTATGCATTCCGTCATTATGAAAGTGGTTATTGATATTGCATGCATTAGTAGAATATTCATGTGAATTAGTAAATGGAATTATTTCATTTTATCTCTGTCATATTATGATGAAGTTCATGTTTAAAAGGGATTTTTTTTTATACATTTCCTTAAATGTTTATTATTATTTATGAAAGTTTCCACTATATTGTTATCTGCACTCAGCATCTGAGCTCACCCCTTTCAACGTTTTATTTTTTCCATGATGTGAAGAAGTAATTTATGAATGAAATACAAGGATAATATGAGGGGATATGAAGACACGATGTTGTTTTAGTAGTTTTCACTTTATGATGTAATGTAAACCTTATGAATGTATCTCGTTATTCCAATGATACTAAACTAAACTATATTTCAAGACCTGATCTTTTGTGATCATGCCAATATTATCTAATAATGCACTGACTCTGGGTAACTGGGGTCGGGGCGTTACAGTTTGTATCAGAGGATGTCTAGTACAAACCTTGGAAGGTAGATTTAGATGAACTCATATTAGAGCACATAGCCCTAAGATATACTTTGAGGTTAAGTATAGAAGAACTTCCTAGAATTTTGGTATTGTAGAGATTTTGTGAGTTTTCCGAGTAATACATCCCTATCTGGATACGAGAGGGTAGAGATGGCTCAAACATAGATGTACCTACGGGTAAAACATGAAAACATCACTTTGAGCTAGACTCGAATGGGAACTGGTGCACGACAACAGGCCTTGTTGCACTGTTGGTTACTACACTCCCGAGGGATATGCTTAGGATAATTCTCATTTTATTTACAAATAATTTTGAAGGGCTTATGAGTATATACTTCCTCAATGAAAACATTTTTATGATTATGGATTATATCAATAAATAGTTCAATTTATGTTAAGTGCTTTACATGTATGAAATTATGTATTTGGATTCAAAACTAATCTAGTTTATGCCATTGCTTAGAAATGGAGCCTAGTGGAAGAAATGGAAACTGTATCAATGCACGCACTACATGTATGGATTTCTCTCCTTCTCAAGATAATTATAGTGGAGCTGCTGATACAACTGGTGATGATCAGCTAATTATCATATTTGGACAACTCACTCAGGTTATAAATAATGAACTTACCCGTACAGAGCACACTAATCCGCAATATGGATGGTCAATGTTAGATCAAATCATGAGGCAAAAAACACCAACGATCAATGGGAGTACAAATCCCTTAGTAGCTGAGCAATGGATTAATTCCCTAAAGAAAAAATTTCAGGCATTGAAGAGTTGTGAAAGGGAAAAAGTTATCGTGGTAGTTTTCCGCCTCACTGGATATGCTGATCAATGGTGGTCATTGATTAAAAACAATAAGGAGGATGATGAAGTATCAAATATGGAATGGAGGGAGTTCAAAGATCTATTTTTAGAGAAATACTTTCCTTGTGACCATCGAGCAGATATGGAAAGGAAATTTCTGTGTCTGAGACAAAAGGAGGATGAGAAATTTGTAATGTATGAGGATAACTTTACAAGGTTAACAAGGTATGCTGGAGATTATATATGTAACCCAAGAAGTAAGATTGATCATTTCATTGATGGTTTAAACCCGTTTCTCTGTCGAGAATTATTCTCACAAACTTTCTCGTGGTACGAAGACATTGTCTCATGTGCTATCAAGACAGAAGATGAATTCTCTAAGTCTTATGACTTTAAAGAAAAGTAATAGAAGAAGAGATCTACTGATAAAAAATGGAATTTAAATAAGGGGAATAAGGTAAATGTTGAATATCCATCCTACATTAAATGTGGGAAGAAACTCCCTGGTACATTCTTGAAGGTAATGAGTGTCTGTTACAAGTGTGGTGAAAAAGGCCACCAAACTCGTGATTTCAAGGGGAAGAAATAAGATACTGATGTTCAATGCTACAAATTCAGGGATATGGGATATTTTTCAAATGAATGTCCTAAGTTTCAGGGGAACATACCTCAGAAAAGGCCAAGGGATCAAGGCCAAGCTTATGCTATCACTACTACTGAAGTATAAGCTCTGAAAGATGTGGTGGAAAGTAATTTAATGGTTTGCTAAAATATAGCAAATGCTTTATTTGATCTTGGATCATCTCATTGTTTCATATCCTCCCAGTTTTATAAAAAAATTAGACATTTCCAATTTGATTTAACAAGGGGGTTTTCAGTTAAAATCCTAAGGGAAGTATCATTGCAACAAATTTTTGTGAATCAGTCTCAATTAGAGCACATAGCCTATGATTGAGTTTGATATAATCCTCGGTATGGAATGGATTTAAGTCTATGATGAAAAGTTTTATTCTAATAAGAAGGAGGTTACGATTTTTGATATTGATGATAAGGAAGATGTTATCTTTAGAGAAGAATCATCACCACCTAATTCTTATCTATATCCACCCCCAGTAGCTCAACTAAATTCAATTATTGGGGAGTAAGTGAATAAAATGATTGTGGGTGAGGAAAGGAATGTTCAAATAGAGGATGTAACTACTGTGAAATTATATGTTGATGTGTTTCGGGAAGATTTACCTGGACATCCTCCAAAACGAGAAGACGAGTTTTCCATTGATTTAATTTCTGGATCAAGGCCCATTTCGAAGACCCCTTAGAGAATGTCCACTGTGTATTTAGTTGAACTAAAGAAAAAACTAGAGGAATTTAGTAATAAGGGATTCATTCTCCATTATGTTTCTCCATGTGGATCCCCTGTTCTTTTTTTAAAGATAGATGATATATGAGGTTATGTATCGATTACAGGGAGATCAATGCTATGACAATAAAGAACAAGTATCCCCTACCTCACATTGATGATTTATTTGACCAACTGCATGGAGCTCAATAATTTTCTAAGATTGAACTTCGATTTGGATACCATAAGTTTTGTGTGGGGAAGGAATACATTACGAAGATCGCATTTCGGGCCAGGTATGGGCATTATGAGTTTATAGTAATGCCTTTTGGGGTGACTAATGCACCCTCTGTATTCATGGATCAAATGAATAGAGTTTTTGAGGAATATCTCGATGAATTTTTTGTGGTATTTATTAATGATAGTATGGTATACTCAAAATTATACTAAGATCACGAAGATCACATGCACATTATTCTGAAGACTCTGAGAAGACATGAATTTTATGGGAAGTTTAGCGAGTGTAAATTCTAGCTTCAGTAGATTTCTTTTCGTGGCCGTATTTTCTGTAAATATGGAATATCTGTTGATCATTCTAAGACAAAGGTAGTCCAAGAATTTCTTGCACCGATGTGTTTAACTATGGTATGCAATTTTATTGGTTTAGTAGGTTATTATCGATGTTTCATCCAGAATGTTTCCCGATTGGCTAACCCATTAACAAAGCTCACATTTAAAGGGGTTAAATTTAATTGGACAAAAGAGTGTGAAATTTTTTCAAATAACTGAACAAAAGATTATTCAATGTTACTATATTGACCCTACCATCGGGGATATATGGGTTCGATATTTATAGTGATGCATCGAAGAAAGGACATGGTTGTGTCCTTATGCATAATGATAGGGTTATTTCCTATGCATCAAGACTGTAACACCCCGAAATTTTATGAAAAATTTTCTTTTTTAATTTCACTAATGTCTTGTGTTGTACGCTACACCAAAAGGATCTTGCACAACACGCATCCTTGACTTGCCTTGTATTACACGCAATCGTGACCTTCCTCGATAGCGTGTGTAGTACGCAATACCGAGTTTCACTAAACAATAATATGCTATTAAAATATTATTAAAACTAGCCCTTATGAATAGTAATAACCACATTTTAAAATTTTAGAAATTTTATCTCTCAAAATGGACTTCATTTTTGGATTCGGAGTATCGAATTTAGCCTAAGGTGAAATTTCGTACTTTTCAGATAACTTTCATATTCTGATGAATAGTGAAAATTACTAAATTATAATTAAAAACAACTTTTTTAATAGAAATAATTAATAGTGTTAAATTATTAATTTTAGTGGTTTTAAAGTATATTTAGAATATATTTTTACAATTCAATACAATGTTTGTCATTGGATGTAATTTCACATTTACACCAGACATAAACAACTCTTAATCTTTTAATAGTTATTATCTCTTAAAAACACGCTATTTGTTGTGACATCGGAAATTAATTATAAAATTAATTAATGCAACTTATATGTTGGGAATTTTGTAAAATAGAAATCATTTTTGAATTCAGAATATCAATTATTGCTTAGGATGAAATTTTGGCATTTTTCTGAAAAACTTCAATTTTTGATGAATAGTGAAACTACTAAGTGGTAGTTAAAAAAATTATTTTTTTCATAAATCTTAATTTTACCGCTTCTGTGAATGGAATTTCAAAAATCCGAAAGACATGGATTATTTCAGTAAATAAAATTTGGTTCAATGAGATGAAAATAATTTTTGGTGAATAGTAACTTTTTACTTTTATTTACCACGTTTAAAAGTAAATAGGGTAATTAAGGGTAAAAATGATATTAATATTACACTAACACATGTCCTAATCCTATTGGACAAGTGTATCTCGACCAAAAACAACCTTAATTGTAAAATATTATCATTTAGGCCCACTTAGATTAGATTAGGAAATTTATTATTATTTAATTCAAAGAAGACATTTATTATTATTTAATTCAAAGAAGAGTTAAAAGAGTTAAAATCAATGTTTATTTACTAAAACATTTTTAATATAGGGTTATACATAATGTAATATCGACTATAAATATACATTAGAAAGATAAAAATATTTCCTACATAATGGTATTTTATTTGTAATATTTATGCTTTAAATAATTTAATTTATTTATGACACAACGATGATTCAGTAATTACCTTTTTAAGAAAATATTAACATAATTGATGTTATAAATGCCCAAATAAATGTAATTTGAGACTTTTTATGACTTAAACTAATTTTCTAGGTTAATATGACATGTTATTGTTGATTTAAGTAACTTGGTTCGAACTTATCATTCTGTTAGAAATTTCATAAAAATCATGTACCAAATAGTGTCAAAATTGACATAAATTAGTTTTTAAAACAAATATTATATTTTTAATTGTTATTTAATTCCTAAAAATCTAAGGTTTGGCCAAATGACTTAGATAAGGATATATAAATTAATAATAAACAACTTGGGGTTCGTTTGGCTTCATATAGTATGTTTATTAACCATATAGTGTAAGAAAACAAAAAGACACGGTAAAAGTTAAATTATTTAACATTGAGTTAAATCTAATTGATAAGGTTAAAATAATAACCTAAACTTGTATAAATCCTATTGGATGAGAGGATTTCGACCCATCCCCACTTTATCTTCGAAATAAGACCATTTGGAACCATTATAAACCGAATTTGACCTTAATATAAAATAATATTTTGAGATTTTCCTAAGATGACCCTCTCCTCCCTTATAAAAGGGCACCTCCTCCATCTCCTCCTCAATCCAATTTGAGCATTCAAGCTCGGACAAACCCTGTCAAAATCTCTTCTCCACTTCCCTAGTATCATACTAGAGGTCCTGGTCTTCTTCAAAGACCATCCATAGTTCATTAAGTGGAGGTTAGGTGAAGGCGCGTCAAAAAGAGGTAATATTCATTACCGATCTTTTTCAATTTATTTCTTCTTCAACTTCTTATTATTTGGTTGTTTCATGATAAAGTAATAACATCAGTATTTCTTATATACTGATATGTTATTATAAATATGAAACAACTCTAATTAACCTTCTATCCATCCTACGGAAAAAGGAAATCACCGTGCGTGCGTACGTACGGAATATCATCTCCACGCCGTGGTGTAATCTATTTTCCGCCACCACCTTAATTGGATGGGTATAATGGTGTAATGAGTAAATATATTTGATTATTATAAAGTGATATTGATACTTAAATAGTATACATACACTTCAACAAAATTCCACGACCATGGGAACGATATCATCGCTCGTGCGTACGTACGGACTACCGTCTCCACGACGCGATGAGATTCATTCTCAATGATTAACCATTCATGAATGATTATAAAGTATATAAAATAAGTACTAATGAAATATATGAAATAATAAGGATACTGGATTTATGTATATTTATATGTATGTCATCTACTTAATTCCATTCAATTCAATAAGGAAACGAAAACAACGTTCATGCGTACGTACGGACTACCGTCCCCATGAACGGTGTATTTCATTCCATTTATCGATATTATATATATATATATATATTGAATATATATTATATATATGTAACACCCCGAAATTTTATGAAAAATATCCTTTTTAATTTCACTAATGTCTTGTGTTGTACGCTACACCAAAAGGAGATTTCACAACAAGCATCCTTGACTTGCATTGTATTACACGCAATCGCGACCTTCCTCGATAGCGTGTGTAGTACGCAATGCCGAGTTTCACTAATCAACGATATGCTATTAAAATATTATTAAAACTAGTCGTTATGAATAGTAATAACCACCTTTTAAAATTTTAGAAATTTTATCTCTCAAAATGGACTTCATTTTTGGATTCGGAGTATCGAATTTAGCCTAAGGTGAAATTTTGGTACTTTTTGGATAACTTTCATATTCTGATGAATAGTGAAAATTACTAAATTATTATTAAAAACAAATTTTTTAATCGAAATAATTAATAGTGATAAATTATTAATTTTAGTGGTTTTAAAGTATATTTAGAATATATTTTTACAATTCAATGCAATGTTGGTCATTGGATGTAATTTCACATTTACAGCAGACATAAACAAGTGTTAATCTTTTGATAGTTATTATCTCTTAAAAACACGCTATTTGTTGTGACAGCGGAAATTAATTATAAAATTAATTAATGCAACTTATATGTTGGGAATTTTGTAAAATAGAAATCATTTTTGAATTCGGAATATCAATTATAGCTTAGGGTGAAATTTTGGCATTTTTCTGAAAAACTTCAATTTTTGATGAATAGTGAAACCACTAAGTGGTAGGTTAAAACTGAATTTTGCATAAAATATAATTTTACCGCTTCTGTGAATGAAATTTTGAAAATTTGAGAGACACGGTTAATATCAAGGACTAAAATGTGGTTCAATGAGATGAAAATAATTTTTGGTGAATAGTAACTTTTTACTTTTATTTACCACGGTTAAAAGTAAATAGGGTAATTAAGGGTAAAAATTATATTATTATTACCATAAAACATGTCCAAATTCTATTGGATAAGTGTAATTCGACCAATTCAAGCTTAGGAATCAAATATGACCATTTATACCCACATGGATTAGATTAGGACATTTATTATTATTTAATTCAAAGAAGAGTTAAAAGAGTTAAAATCAAAGTATATTTACTAAAACATTTTTAATATAGGGTTGTACATAAGATAAATTCGATTGTAAATATTCATTAGAAAGATAAAAAGATTTCCTACATTATTGTATTTTAGTTTTAATTTTTAGACATCAGATAATTTAATTTATTTATGACACAAATATGATGCAGTAATTATCTTATTAATGAAATATTGACATAATTGATATTATAAATACCAAAATAAATGTAATTTAAGACTTTTTATGATTTCCACTAATTTTCATGGTTAATATGATATATTAGTGTTGATATAATCAACTTGGTTCGAACATATGTTTCTGTTATGACTTCTACAAAAATCATATATCAAATAGCGTCAAAATTGACACAAAATAGTTATTAAATCAAATATTATATTATTAATTGTTATTTTATTCCTAAAAATCTAAGGTTCGCCCAAATGACTTAGATAAGGATATATATATTAATAATAAACAATTTGGGGTTCGTTTGGCATGTTATTGTAAGTTTATTAACCATATAGTGTAAGAAATAAAAGTCACGGTAAAAGTTAAATTATTTAACTTAGAGTTAAATCTAATTGATAAGGTTAAAATAATAACCTAAACTTGTCTAAATCTTATTGGTTGATAGGATTTAGACCCATACCCACTTTATCTTCGAAATAAGACCCTTTGGATCCATTATAAACCGATTTTGACTTTAATATAAAATAATATTTTGAGATATTCCTAAGGTGCCCCTCTCCTCCCTTATAAAAGGGCACCTCCTCCCCCTCCTCCTCACACCAATTTGAGCACTCAAGCTCGGCAAAACCCTACCCAAATCCCTTCTCCACATCCCTATAATAATCCTAGAGGTCCTGGTCTTCTTCAGAGACCAATCTTAGTTCCCTAAGTGGAGGATTCAAAGAGGCGTTTCAAAGAAGAGGTAATATCCATTACCGATCTTTTCAATTTCTTTCTTCTTCAACTTCTTCTTCTTTAGTTGTTTCATGATAAAGTGATAACATCAGTATTAATTACATACTGATATGTTATTATAAATATTAAACAACCCTAATTCACCATCTATCCATCCTACGGAAAAATGAAATCACCACGCGTGCGTACGTACGGAATATCGTCTCCACGCCGTGGTGTAATCTATTTTCCACCACCACCTTACATGGATGGGTATAATGGTGTAAAGAATAACTATAAATATTTATTATAACATCATATTGATTCTGATATATTGTATAATCCACTCCAATTCAATTCAATATTTATGGAAATGATATCATCGCTCGTGCGTACGTACGGACTACCGTCTCCACGACGCGATGAGATTCATTCTCAATGATTAACCATTCATGAATGATTATAAATTATACATAATAAGTACTAATGAAATATATGACCTAATAATGATACTGGAATTATTTATATTTATATGTATGTCATCTACTTAATTCCATTCAATTCAATAAGGAAACGAAAACATCGTTCATGCGTATGTACGGACTACCGTCTCCATGAACGGTGTATTTCCTTCCATTTACTGATTTATTATATATTTATATTCTGAATATATATATATAAATCATGTTTTATATTCTGGAATTAATTAATCATGATCTAAGTAATCATATGAATAATTACAAGTTAAAAACACGAACGACAAATAAGACGATTTTACCCAAAACGCTACTTTAACATGAATTTACAAAAGAACGGGTAATATAAAGTCATAAGTGGACCATATATGATATAATAACAATGAATATGATTATGGAGTAAGTCAATAACATGATTTAAATCATATACAGGAGGTTCGGAAACTCACAAAGCAAGTCGGACCTAAGGTAAGGGAAATATCACAATCTCATTTTTATCCGAGATTGTTTATTCGTAAGTAATTAATGGGGTGTATTTTATCATCCACATCCATGTTTCATCAATATGTAATATTATTTCCATCCACCTACAATTGTTTAAATCCATTTTTACCCTTCGGTGAGTTTTTAGTAAAAGAAATGAAAGGAATCTTTGTCATTTTCCGTACGAGGTACTTTTTGACTTTTCCGACAAAAGTACGAGAATAATGTTTTTTTAACTTATACGGCATGAATGGATTTTTAAAACATTATTTCCAAGAAACTTCCTTTACAAGTTTTCAAGTTTATTTTTAATCAACTTCTTTTATTTTAATGTCGTATGACATGTTATGAAAGGAAAAAAAAATTTGAAGTAGAAATGATATTTTCCTCAAGAATGGAGTTCAAGTATTTTATCAAAATTATTTTCCTTCTAAGATAATAAAAGGGTTCTGTATTTTTATCCCTATTATTACATGGATTTGATTATTTTGTGATGGAAATATTTTTATGAATTCCTTTATCTTATATGAATTGTTTTATGATGTCATGTTGTTTAAGAATCCCATTTTTATTACATGGGTTACGCTATGATTTAGGATTTATGATTATGTGGCACACATAAGAAAGGATTCATTATAAGATGGGTGGGACCTATATCTCCCTCCAATGCATTTGGTAAATATTTTATATCTCATGAGATAGACATGGCTGGAATGGTAGGTTATACCAGTTCAGTGAAACAGGACTGAAACGAGGGTTACTCGATTCATAAAGGGACTTTGTCCACTAAGATAGTCTTGGAAATGAGTCTTGACTAACAAGAAATGATTCTATATGATTATGTGTGTATGCCACAAAGTTTCATGTTTTAAGTTATGATTATTGGGATTTCATTTCACTACTATGATTTATCCCATGTTATGAAATTATGCTCTCTTTTGCAGGTTAAGATTTCCAAAAGTTATGTTCTTATGAATATGATATGATTGATTTTTCTTTTGTATACCCTTACTGAGCATTTGAGCTCACCCTTTTATATTTTATTTTCCCCAGGATATAAAGAAAGGTTTTAGGTAAAAAAAGGGATGATATTTATGGGAGATATTGAAGATCTTTCACCACGATTAGAAGATTACGTTCCGAGTTTCCAAAGACACTAAACTATTACGATCCTTGTGTGTGTGTGTTTTTGTTATGTACTAAGTATTCCGCAAAAGTAATGTAAAGTATATGTATGTCAGGCTTCGGGTCTCTACAGTTGGTATCAGAGGAAAGGTTTAGTCAACCTTTGGAAACTAGGATGCGAAAACGTTAGTGAGATCCCTAGAGATATTTCTAAGGTATGTCTAGGGATGTCCCTAAGGATAAGTATACGTATAAGATACAGTGCTAGAACTACGGTAACGATCATAGAATTTTACCTTAGAAGTTAGATATTGAGGATACTCCCACTTTATAATGTTTTTTCCCTAGCATGATTTTTTCCTCTCACACTATTCTTTTTGGGTTTTAGACGATGGCTGGAACCCGAAAGAACCGTGTTGATCAATGCAATGGACAATGAAATGATTGTCCTCCTGAACAAACAAATGTTATGGGAGATGGAGTGCAAAATCTTATTTCTATACTTACACAAGCTATGAATCATTCTGGACTTCCAAATGAGTAGAGAAGGGAACAATATTCTATTGAGTCCTTCATGAGGAAAAGTCCACCTTCTTTTAGTGGGACTTCCGATACACTTGTTGCTGAACAATGGATCAGTACCACTGAAAAGATATTTTCAGTTCTTCAATGTTCTGAACATGATAAAGTCATCTTAGTAGTATATCGTTTGGAAGGTGAAGTTGATCAATGGTGGAATCTTATCAAGAATACGAGGCCAAGAGATGAAATTGATTCCATGGAAGGGGACGAGTTCAAGAAATTGTTTTTCAGTAAGTACTTCCCTCGTATTCTTCGAACAAAGATGGAAAAGGAGTTTCTTGAGCTGACACAGAAGGATGATGAATCTGTTGGTATATACGATGCGAATTTTACAAGACTTCCCAGGTATGCATCT
Organism: Viscum album; assembly: GCA_963277665.1. Classification (NCBI taxonomy): domain Eukaryota; kingdom Viridiplantae; phylum Streptophyta; class Magnoliopsida; order Santalales; family Viscaceae; genus Viscum; species Viscum album. Next base: position 491,956,344 of record OY728151.1, on the reverse strand, counting down.
GGCATTATCATCCAACCTGAAAGTAAAGTTGATCGATTTTTCAGTGGCTTAAACCCAAGTCTTCGAAGGGCATTAGCTATAAGAGACTTCAATAGCTATGAAGAAATTGTGCGTTGTGCTATCAAGGTAGAAATGGAAGTTGGTGTTACATATCCATCTCATGGTTTTGACAAGAAACGAAAGATGGAGTTCAAGGAGAAATCTCAGAATAATGGTGAAGAGAAGATGAATGTTTCCTTATGCACAATGTGTGGAAAGAAGAATGGTGGAGATTGTCTTAAAGGGACTAGAAAATTTTTTAAGTGTGGAAAAGAAGGTCATCGAGCAGCTGAGTGTCGAAGTAATGGAAAAAGGGTTTCTAATGATGTGAATAAAGCAAAAACTGCAGAGAACGCACCACCAACACTTCAATGCTTCAAGTGCATGGAAATGGGGCATTATGATAATAAATGCCCTAATCCAAGGGTAAGTGATGATCGACATGAGCAACCGCTTAAGGCAAAGGACAAAGGGAAGTCACATGCTATCACTATTGGCGATGTTGAATATGACAACGATGTGGTGGAATGATTAATTGTTTATGTAATGGGATTCCAAAATAATATTGTATCATGGAGTATTGGAATATTTATGTATTGGTCTAATGTGGTATTCAAAGTGATGGAGATATTTTTGGAAATAAGATGATATGCGCATAATGAAGGGAAAACGAGAAAATGAAATGTTTAACAGTATTCCTGAGCTCATGATTGATATAAGGACTAAGTGATATCATGGTTTGAGTATATAGAATTTTGAGGATTTTGGTATATGGAAAGTGTTAACTTTTAACTGCATTAATGTTTTCACTAAGGTTCAATGGGTATTCATTCTTCAAGAGAATACATGATTAAGGTATTCACATGATTGGAATGTGACCAACAAGATATATGGGGGATAAATGATGGTATTCACATGCTTGGTTGACGACATTTCAAGTTATCGTTTTCTTTATACTATGAGCTTGGACCGAAGTATTTTAGATAATCCTAAATATTGGAATGGATTGTTTAAGGATAGAAGTTTTTTCGATATTATTGATGGGATGTTATAGTAATATAGTTTTAGAAAAAGGACAAACTGCAGGACGGGCGACAGCCCATTGCGTCGGACAAGGCTGTGGAAATCGAACCCACAATCGAAGTGTGACTGGCCTTTATCGCCTACCACTGGCCTACAAGAAGTCCCTGTTTAGTAGAAACTAGTTTTATTATATTAAGAAGTATGATATATGAAGTATAAGTCCATTTTAGGAACCATATATGATTAATCTCACTATAGATCGACTTATGTATATAATTTTTGCTAACCTTTTGTTTGAGACAGATGGAATGACCCGTCATTCTATCACATGATCTGCTAACACTTCACGAATAACAAAATCAACATCATTTATTTAAGAGATGAAGTGGAAATTGTTCAAGCCATGAACAACAGTGAGATTGTACCAAAATAAAGTTCGTATTTATTCTAATTGAAATTCTTCAACTTTAGGGAAATGATCTTGAAAACCAAAAATGTTATCCTAGTGATCTTATACCTGATGAATCAGATGGTACCTTATATCATCACAAATCTATGGATTTGTGATTACTGGCTTTTCCATAGCCATGTTCTCTACCACTCTTCATCTGAACATGATGGTTAGATTTCTCTTCCATATCCATATTTTCACCAATGTGGAAACCCAGTGATTAGTTTATTTGGGTAACCGTTACGTTTCATACATTAGTTTTTAAAGAGTGGTTTTGGTATTCCTTTTTACGATGTGGGTTTCTATTAAAGAAACTTTTGAATAGTAAACCATTTATATCCCCGACGAATTTCGAGGGCGAAATTCATTTTAAGGGGGGTAGAATGTAACACCCCGAAATTTTATGAAAAATATTCTTTTTAATTTAACTAATGTCTTGTGTTGTACGCTACACCAAAAGGAGACTGCACAACAAGCATCCTTGACTTGCATTGTATTACACGCAATCGCGACCTTCCTCGATAGCGTGTGTAGTACGCAATGCCGAGTTTCACTAAACAACAATATGCTATTAAAATATTATTAAAACTAGTCGTTATGAATAGTAATAAACACCTTTTAAAATTTTAGAAATTTAATCTCTCAAAATGGACTTCATTTTTGGATTCGGAGTATCGAATTTAGCCTAAGGTGAAATTTTTGTACTTTTTGGATAACTTTCATATTCTGATGAATAGTGACAATTACTAAATTTTAATTAAAAACAACTTTTTTAATCGAAATAATTAATAGTGATAAATTATTAATTTGAGTGGTTTTAAAGTATATTTAGTATATATTTTTACAATTCAATGCAATTTTGGTCATTGGATGTAATTTCACATTTACACCAGACATAAACAAGTGTTAATCTTTTGATAGTTATTATCTCTTAAAAACACGCTATTTGTTGTGACAGCGGAAATTAATTATAAAATTAATTAATGAAACTTATATGTTGGGAATTTTGTAAAATAGAAATCATTTTTGAATTCGGAATATCAATTATAGCTTAGGGTGAAGTTTTGGCATTTTTCTGAAAAACATCAATTTTTGATGAATAGTGAAACCACTAAGTGGTAGGTTAAAAACTGAATTTTGCATAAAACATAATTTTACCACTTCTGTGAATGGAATTTTGAAAATTTGAGAGACACGGTTAATATCAAGGACTAAAATGTGGTTCAAAGAGATGAAAATAATTTTTGGTGAATAATAACTTTTTACTTTTATTTACCACGGTTAAAAGTAAATAGGGTAATTAAGGGTAAAAATGATATTATTATTACCATAACACATGTCCAAATTCTATTAGATAAGTGTAATTCGACCAAAAACAAGCTTAGGAATAAAATATGACCATTTAGGCCCACTTGGATTAGATTAGGACATTTATTATTATTTAATTCAAAGAAGAGTTAAAAGAGTTAAAATCAAAGTATATTTACTAAAACATTTTTAATATAAGGTTGTACATAAGATAAATTCGATTGTATATATTCATTAGAAATCTATAAATATTTCATACATGATGGTATTTTATTTGTAATTTTTAGACATCAAATAATTTAATTTATTTATGACACAAATATGATGCAGTAATTATCTTATTAATGAAATATTGACATAATAGATATTATAAATAGCAAAATAAATGTAATTTAAGACTTTTTATGAATTCCACTAATTTTCTAGGTTACTATGATATATTAGTGTTGATATAATCAACTTGGTTTGAACATATGTTTCTGTTATGACTTTTAAAAAAACATATATCAAATAGTGTCAAAATTGACACAAAATAGTTTTTAAATCAAATATTATATTATTAATTGTTATTTTATTCCTAAAAATGTAAGGTTCGGCCAAATGACTTAGATAAGGATATATATATTAATAATAAACAATTTGGGGTTCTTTTGGCATGTTATAGTAAGTGTATTAACCATATAGTGTAAGAAAAAAAAGTCACGGTAAAAGTTAAATTATTTAACTTAGAGTTAAATCTAATCGATAAGGGTAAAATAATAACCTAAACTTGTCTAAATCTTATTGGTTGATAGTATTTCGACCCATCCCCACTTTAGCTTCTAAATAAGACCCTTTGGAACCATTATAAACCGATTTTGACTTTAATATAAAATAATATTTTGAGATATTCTTAAGGTTCCCCTCTCCTCCCTTATAAAAGGGCACCTCCTCCCCCTCCTCCTCACACCAATTTGAACACTCAAGCTCGGCCAAACCCTACCAAATCCCTTCTCCACTTCCCTAGAATAATCCTAGAGGTCCTGGTCTTCTTCAAAGACCAATCTTAGTTCCCTAAGTGGAGGATTCAAAGAGGCGTTTCGAAGAAGAGGTAATATCCATTACTGATCTTTTCAATTTCTTTCTTCTTCAACTTCTTCTTCTTTAGTTATTTCATGATAAAGTAATAACTTCAGTATTAATTACATACTGATATGTTATTATAAATATGAAACAACCCTAATTCACCATCTATCCATCCTACGGAAAATTGAAATCACCACGCGTGCGTACGTACGGAATACCGTCTCCACGCCGTGGTGTAATCTATTTTCCACCACCACCTTACATGGATGGGTATAATGGTGTAAATAATAACTATACATAGTTATTATAACATAATATTTATTCTGATATATTGTATAATCCACTCCAATTCAATTCAATATTTATGGAAATGATATCATCGCTCGTGCGTACGTACGGACTACCGTCTCCACGACGCGATGAGATTCATTCTCAATGATTAACCATTCATGAATGATTATAAAGTATACATAATAAGTACTAATGAAATATATTACCTAATAATGATACTGGAAATATTTATATTTATATGTATGTCATCTACTTAATTCCAATCAATTCAATAAGGAAACGAAAACAGCGTTCATGCGTACGTACGGACTACCGTCTCCATGAACGGTGTATTTCTTTCCATTTTCTGATTTATTATATATGTATATTCTGAATATATATATATAAATCATGTTTTATATTCTGTAATTAAGTAATCATGATCTAAGTAATCATATGAATAATTACAAGTTAAAAACACGAACGACAAATGAGACGATTTTACCCAAAACGCTACTTTAACATGAATTTACAAAAGAACGGGTAATATAAAGTCATAAGTGGACCATATATGATATAATAACAATGAATATGATTATGGAATAAGTCAATAACATGATTTAAATCATATACAGGAGGTTCGGACACTCACAAAGCAAGTCGGACCTAAGGTAAGGGAAATATCACAATCTCATTTTTATCCGAGATTGTTTATTCGTAATTAATTACTGGGGTGTATTTTATCATCCACATCCATTTTTCATCAATATGTAATATTATTTCCATCCACCTACAATTGTTTAAATCCATTTTTACCCTTCGGTGAGTTTTTAGTAAAAGAAATGAAATGAATCTTTGTCATTTTTCGTACGAGGTACTTTTTGACTTTTCCGACAAAAGTACGAGAAAAATGTTTTTTTAACTTATACGGCATGAATGGATTTTTAAAAAATTATTTCCAAGAAACTTCCTTTACAAGTTTTCAAGTTTATTTTTAATCAACTTCATCTATTTTAAATTCGTATGACATGTTATGAAAGGAAAAATGTTTTTGAAGTAGAAATGATATTTTCCTCAAGAATGGAGTTCAAGTATTTTATCAAAATTATTTTCCATCTAAGATAATAAAAGGGTTCTGTATTTTTATCCCTATTATTACATGGATTTGATTATGTTGTGATGGAAATATTTTTATGAATTCCTTTATCTTTTATGAATTGTTTTATGATGTCATGTTTTTTAAGAATCTCATTTTTATTACATGGGTTATGCTATGATTTATGATTTATGATTATGTGGCACACATAAGAAAGGATTCATTATAAGATGGGTGGGACCTATATCTCCCTCCAATGCATTGGGTAATGATTTTATATCTCATGAGATAGACATGGCTGGAATGGTAGGTTATACCGGTTCAGTGAAACAGGACTGAAACGAGGGTTACTCGATTCATAAAGGGACTTTGTCCACTAAGATAGTCTTGGCAATGAGTCTTGACAAACATGAAATGATTCTCTATGATTATGTGTGTATTCCACAAAGTTTCATGTTTTATGTTATGATTATTGGGATTTCATTTCACTACTATGATTTATCCCATGTTATGAAATTATGCTCTCTTTTGCAGGCTAAGATTTCCAAAAGTTATGTTCTTATGAATATGATGTGATTGATTTTTCTTTTGTATACCCTTACTGAGCATTTGAGCTCACCCTTTTATGTTTTCTTTTCCCCAGGATATAAAGAAAGGTTTTAGGTAAAAAAAGGGAAGATCTTTATGGGTGATATTTAAGATCTTTCACCACGATTAGAAGATTACGTTCCGAGTTTCCAAAGACACTAAACTATTACGATCCTTGTGTGTGTGTGTTTTTGTTATGTACTAAGTATTCTGCAAAAGTAATGTAAAGTCTATGTACGTCAGGCATCGGGTCTCTATAATATAAATCATGTTTTACATTCTGGATATAAGTAATCATGATCCAAGTAATCATATTAATAATTACAAGTTAAAAACACGAACGACAAATGAGACGATTTTACCCAAAACGCTACTTTAACATGAATTTACAAAAGAACGGGTAATATAAAGTCATAAGTGGACCATATATGATATAATAACAATGAATATGATTCTGGAATAAGTCAATAACATGATTTAAATCATTATACAAGAGGTTCAGACACTTACGAAGAAAATCAGACCTAAGGTAAGGGAAATATCACAAATCTCATTTTTATCCGAGATTGTTTATACTTTGGTATTTACTGGGGTGTATTTTATCATCAACATCCATGTTTTCTCAATATTTAATATTATTTCCATCCACCTACAATTGTTTAAATCCAATTTTACCCTTCGATGTGTTTTTAGTAAAGGATATGAAAGGAATCTTTTGTCGTTTTTCGTACGAGGTACTTTTTTACTTTTCTAACAAAAGTACGAAAAATGTTTTTTTAACTTATACGGCATGAATGGATTTTTAAAACATTATTTCCAAGAATCTTCCTTTACATGTTTTCAAGTTTATTTTTAATCAACTTATTTAAGTTTAAAATAGAATGACATGTTGAGAGAGGAAAAGTGTTTTTGAAGTAGAAAGGATATTTTCATCAAGAATGAAGTTCAAGTGTTTTATCAAAATTATTTTCCATATAAGATGATAAAGGGTTCTGTTTTTATCCCTATTATTACATTGAATTTATAATGTTGTGATGGAATTATTTTTATGAATTCCTTTATCGTATATGAATTGTTTTATGATGTCATGATGTTTAAGATTCCCATTTTTATTACATGGGTTATGCAATGATGTACGGTTTATGATTTTGTGGCACACATAAGAATGGTATCATTATGAGATGGGTGGGACCTATATCTCCCTCCAATTCATTTGGTAAAGATTTTATATCTCATGAGATAGACATGGCTGGAATGGTAGGTTATACCGGTTCAGTGAAACAGGACTGAAACGAGGGTGACTCAGTTCAGAATGGGACTTTGTCCACAAAGATAGTCTTGGCAATGAGTCTTGACTAACAAGAAATGATTCTCTATGATTATGTGTGTATGCCACAAAGTTTCATGTTTTAAGTTATGATTATTGGGATATCATTTCACTACTATGATTTATCCCATGTTATGAAATTATGCTCTCTTTTGCAGGTTAAGATTTCCAAAAGTTATGTTCTTATGAATATGATGTGATTGATTTTTATTTTGTTTACCCTTACTGAGCATTTGAGCTCACCCTTTTATGTTTTCTTTTTCCCAGGATATAATGAAAGGTTTTAGGTAAAAAAAAGGGAAGAACTTTATGGGAGATATTGAAGATCTTTCACCACGATTAGAAGATTACGTTCCGAGTTTCCAAAGACACTAAACTATTACGATCCTTGTGTGTGTGTTTTTTTTGTTATGTACTAAGTATTCCACAAATGTAATGTAATGTCCATGTACGTCAGGGGTGTATTTTATCATCAACATCCATGTTTTCTCAATATTTAATATTATTTCCATCCACCTACAATTTTTTAAATCCATTTTTACCCTTCGGTGAGTTTTTAGTAAAGGATATGAAAGGAATCTTTTGTAGTTTTTCGTACGAGGAACTTTTTGACTTTTCTGACAAAAGTACGAAAAATGTTTTTTTAACTTATACGGCATGAATGGATTTTTAAAACATTATTTCCAAGAATCTTCTTTACATGTTTTCAAGTTTATTTTTAATCAACTTATTTAAGTTTAAAATAGTATGACATGTTGAGAAAGGAAAAATGTTTTTGAAGTAGAAAGGATATTTTCCTCAAGAATGAAGTTCAAGTGTTTTATCAAAGACACTAAACTATTACGATCCTTGTGTGTGTGTGTTTTTGTTATGTACTAAGTATTCTGCAAAAGTAATGTAAAGTCTATGTACGTCAGGCTTCGGGTCTCTACAATATAAATCATGTTTTACATTCTAGATATAAGTAATCATGATCCAAGTAATCATATTAATAATTACAAGTTAAAAACACGAACGACAAATGAGACGATTTTACCCAAAACGCTAATTTAACATGAATTTACAAAAGAACGGGTAATATAAAGTCATAAGTGGACAATATATGATATAATAACAATGAATATGATTCTGGAATAAGTCAATAACATGATTTAAATCATTATACAGGAGGTTTAGACACTTACGAATAAAATCAGACCTAAGGTAAGGGAAATATCACAAATCTCATTTTTATCCGAGATTGTTTATACTTTGGTATTTACTGGGGTGTATTTTATCATCAACATCCATGTTTTCTCAATATTTAATATTATTTCCATCCACCTACAATTTTTTAAATCCAATTTTACCCTTCGATGTGTTTTTAGTAAAGGATATGAAAGGAATCTTTTGTCGTTTTTCGTACGAGGTACTTTTTGACTTTTCTGACAAAAGTACGAAAAATGTTTTTTTAACTTATACGGCATGAATGGATTTTTAAAACATTATTTCCAAGAATCTTCCTTTACATGTTTTCAAATTTATTTTTAATCAACTTATTTACGTTTAAAATAGTATGACATTTTGAGAGAGGAAAAGTGTTTTTGATGTAGAAAGGATATTTTCCTCAAGAATGAAGTTCAAGTGTTTTATCAAAATTATTTTCCATATAAGATGATAAAGGGTTCTGTTTTTATCCCTATTATTACATTGATTTTATAATGTTGTGATGGAATTATTTTTATGAATTCCTTTATCATATATGAATTGTTTTATGATGTCATGATGTTTAAGATTCCCATTTTTATTACATGGGTTATGCAATGATGTACGGTTTATGATTTTGTGGCACACATAATAATGGTATCATTATGAGATGGGTGGGACCTATATCTCCCTCCAATTCATTTTGTAAAGATTTTATATCTCATGAGATAGACATGGCTGGAATGGTAGGTTATACCGGTTCAGTGAAACAGGACTGAAACGAGGGTGACTCAGTTCAGAATGGGACTTTGTCCACTAAGATAGTCTTGGCAATGAGTCTTGACTAACAAGAAATGATTCTCTATGATTATGTGTGTATGCCACAAAGTTTCATGTTTTAAGTTATGATTATTGGGATATCATTTCACTACTAGGATTTATCCCATGTTATGAAATTATGCTCTCTTTTGCAGGTTATGATTTCCAAAAGTTATGTTCTTATGAATATGATGTGATTGATTTTTCTTTTGTTTACCCTTACTGAGCATTTGAGCTCACGCTTTTATGTTTTCTTTTCCCTGGGATATAATGAAAGGTTATAGGTAAAAAAAAGGGAAGATCTTTATGGGAGATATTGAAGATCTTTCACCATGATTAGAAGATTACGTTCCGAGTTTCCAAAGACACTAAACTATTACGATCCTTGTGTGTGTGTTTTTTTTGTTATGTACTAAGTATTCCGCAAATGTAATGTAATGTCCATGTACGTCAGGCTTCGGGTCTCAACAGTTGGTATCAGAGGAAAGTTTTAGTCAACATTTGGAAACTAGGATGCGAAAACGTTTGTGAGATCCCTAGAGATATTTCTAAGGTATGTCTAGGGATGTCCCTAAGGTTAAGTATACATATAGGTTATAGTACTAGAATTACGCTAACGATCATAGAATTAGACCTATGATGTTAGTTATTGAAGGTACTCCCCCTTTATTATTGTCACGACCCGTCCTCGGGGCCCGTGCCGTGACTACCCCAAGCCCGCCTTCCATAGGCTAGGGGCTGGCGACTAGCACCAAGGCGTAAATCCCAAAAAAGGGAAGGCATTGCCTTTGAAAAGTAAACAAGCACCACAGATTAAGAAAGTGGAAAAGTAAACACTAAGTAAAACTGTAACAAACAGTGTTGGAAGTAAAAGGGGCCGGAAATACAAGCCCAACTGTAAAGTACAACTGAAAGGGGAAAACAGCAACTGTAAAGAAAAGTCACAGCGTCGAGCCATCCTCTGAAGGTCCCACCTAAAGGGTGGGTACAGATAGCCTCCACAGCTCCTCGGTCCAGCCGTCCGCTCTGAGTACGTCCCGCCCAGTGGTCCACCGCCAGGTACCGTCCTGCTTTGCACGCCTCCACCACGGTCAGTGTTGTCCGTCGTCTGCAACCAACACCACGAAGTGCGGGCATAGCCTGTGCAAGGGTGAGTATAAGCTACTCAGTAGGGACCTCGAGACCCCCGAAGGTGTCCCGAAATCCACAAAGGATAAACCACAAAGTAAAGTTACAATCACAAAGTAACATCTGGCACGGCTTAGGTATATGCCCATACATATACCTAAGTCATCAATTCCCGTTCGGCTCCAACGTCCGAGCCCAAGTACAACCCAGTCCACACAGGAAAGAAAAACCTATACCCACACAGGATAGCACAACACAATCCACAAAGGAGAGTAAACTGTAAATCCACACAGGATAGCTCAACACAATCCACAAAGGAGAGTAAACAGAAGATTCATCTCACACTGGTATACATCATCAAAAAGGGTGAAAGAGATGATCAGACATAGATACTGAATCATCTAAGCTGGGATCCACATAGGATACAAGACCAGTCATCCTCATCGTTTCATTTATGCTGGGACCCATATAGGATACAAGACCAGCACGGAGTCATCTAAGCTGGGACCCACATAGGATACAAGACCAGCACTCTTCATTGATTCATCTATACTGGGACCCACATAGGATACAAGACCAGTATTGAATCATCTAAGCTGGGACCCACATAGGATACAGGACCAGCTGTCTTCATCGATTCAACTATACTGGGACCCACATAGGATACAAGACCAGTATTGAATCATCTAAGCTGGGACCCACATAGGATACAAGACCATCACAGCTAGGACCCACATAGGATACAAGACCAGTTTTCTTCATTGATTCAACTATACTGGGACCCACATAGGATACAAGACCAGTATTGAATCATATAAGCTGGGACCCACATAGGATACAAGACCAGCACAGCTAGGACCTACATAGGATACAAGACCAGCCGTCTTCATCGTCGCAGTCCACTGATGATTTCTGCACAGTTGTCGCTGCAGTCCACTGAGGATCTCTGCACAGTCGTCGCTGTCGAAGTAGCAGTCGCAACCAGCACTAGGGTTCCCGCACACAGCAAGCTCGTTCGGGAGGGTCTGCTCCACGAGCCGAGAGGCCGATACATCAACTGTCACAAAGTCCGATGTTGATGTATCCAAAAGTTCTGTATCGTCAACAGGAACTCAACGTCGCAGACGGCGCGTCGATCGGACGCCCGGTCTGAGAGTTATTGACTTTTTCGTCCTAGGGGCCCGGTTGATTTTTAAGGCAAAACCAACCCGACCGTACCCCACCTATGTCCAAACCTCGGGCGGAGTGTTCCAAAAGATCTGTCTCACTTAGAGGAATCCACCAAAGCTGACGACACGTCAATCGGACATTCGTAGCTCAAGATATGAGTGTTTCTGCTCCGAGGGCCCGGTTGGTTTCGTGTACGAACCAACCCGGCCGGACACAATGTATTTCGAAACCTTGGGTGTGATATACCGAAACGACCGTCTCTATCCAAGGATCGCGTTGCCACTAACGGTGAGTCGTTTGGAGGCCCGTAACTCATGTTATGGGCGTTTGAACGAAAACCGTCCGAAGACGGGGGTCCGGGCCCGGGCCGACCCAACCCGACCCGGCCGACCCGACCCGACCCGGCCGACCCGACCGACCCGGCCGACCCGACCGACCCGGCCGACCCGACCCGCCCCGGCCGACCCGACCGACCCGACCCGACCCGGCCGACCCGGCCGACCCGGTCCGACCCAGTCGGACCGGTCTGGCTCGGCCGAGCGACCGCGCGGCCGACGCGGGAGGAGCCGCCGCTCCCGCGTGACACCCGCGGGACACCCACGTGTGTCGCGCGGGAGCGGTGGCTCCTCCCGCGACGGCCGCTCGGTCGCTCGGCTGAGCCAGACAGGTCCGACTGGGACGGACCGGGTCGGCCGGGTCGGGCCGGGTCGGCCCCTGCCCGGACCCCCGTCTTTGGACGGTTTTCGTTCAAACGCCCGTAACTTGAGCTACGGGCCTCCAAACGACTCGCCGTCAGCGGAGACACGATCCTTGGATCGAGACGGTCGTTTGGGTATATCACACTCAAGGTTTCTAAATACTTTGTGTTCGGCCGGGTTGGTTCGTACACGAAACCAACCGGGCCCTCGGAGCGGAAACACTCATATCTTGAGCTACGAACGTCCGATTGACATGCCGTCAGCTTTGGTGGATTCTTCTAAGTGAGATGGATCTTTTGGCACACTCCTCTAGAGGTTTGGACGCAGGTGGCGTACAGTCGGGTTGGTTTTTCCTTAAAAACCAACCGGGACCCTGGGACGAAAAAGCCAATCACTCTCAGACCGGGCGTCAGATCGACGCGCCGTCTGCGACGTTTAGTTCCTGTTGACGATACAGAAATTTTGGATACATCAACTTCGGACTTTGTGACAGTTGATGTATCAGCCTCTCGGCTCGTGGAGCGGACCATCCCGAACGAGCTTGCTGTGTGCGGGAACCCTAGTGCTGGTTGCGACTGCTACTTCGACAACGACGACTGTGCAGAGATCCTCAATGGACTGCAGCGACGACTGTGCAGAAATCCTCAGTGGACTGCGACGATGAAGACGGCTGGTCTTGTATCCTATGTGGGTCCTAGATGTGCTGGTATTGTATCCTATGTGGGTCCCAGCTTAGATGATTCAATACTGGTCTTGTATCCTTTGTGGGTCCCAGTATAGTTGAATCAATGAAGACAGCTGGTCTTGTATCGTATGTGGGTCCTAGCTGTGTTGGTCTTGTATCCTATGTGGGTCCCATCTTAGATGATTCAATACTGGTCTTGTATCCTATGTGGGTCCCAGTATAGTTGAATCGATGAAGACAGCTGGTCTTGTATCCTATGTGGGTCCTAGCTGTGCTGGTCTTGTATCCTATGTGGGTCCCAGCTTAGATGATTCAATACTGGTCTTGTATCCTATGTGGGTCCCAGTATAGACGAATCAATGAAGAGTGATGGTCTTGTATCCTATGTGGGTCCCAGCATAAATGAAACGAAGAGGACGGCTGGTCTTGTATCCTATGTGAAACCCATCTTAGATGATTCAGTATCTATGTCTGATCATCTCTTTCACCCTTTTTGATGATGTATACCTGTGTGAGCTGAATCTTCTGTTTACTCTCCTTTGTGGATTGTGTTGAGCTATCCTGTGTGGATTTACAGTTTACTCTCCTTTGTGGATTGTGTTGTGCTATCCTATGTGGGTATACGTTTTGCATTCCTGTGTGGACTGGGTTGTGCTTGGGCTCGGACGCTGGAGCCTAACGGGAATTGATGACTTAGTTATATGTATGGGAATATACCTAAGTCGTGCCAGATGTTACTTCGTGATTGTAACTTTCCTTTGTGGTTTATCCTTTGTGGATTTCGGGAGACCTTTGGGGGTCTCGGGGTCCCTACTGAGTAGCTTATACTCACCCCTGCACTGACTATGCCCGCACTTCGTGGTGTTGGTTGCAGACGATGGACAACACTGACCATGGTGGAGGCGTGCAGAGGAGGACGGTACCTGGAGGTGGACCACTGGGCGGGACGTACTCGGAGCGGACGGCTGGACCGAGGAGCTGTGGAGGCTATCTGTACCCACCCTTCATGTGGGACCTTCAGAGGAAGACTCGATGCTGCGGCTTTTCTTTACAGTTGCTGTTTTCCCCATTCAGTTGTACATTATAGTTGGGCTTGTATTGCCGGCCCCTTTTACTTCCAGCACAGCTTGTTACAGTTTTACTTAGTGTTTACTTTTCCGCTTTCTTACTCTATGGTGCTTGTTTACTTTTCAAAGGCAATGCCTTCCCTTTTTTTGGGATTTACGCCTTGGTGCTAGTCGCCAGCCCCTGGCCTATGGATGGCGGGCTTGGGGTAGTCATGGCACGAGCCCCGATTACAGGTCGTGACAAATTGGTATCAGAGGTGGTCGGTTCTACCGGAGACTCTGATCTTTCTTCTTTTGTGAAGCAATAGTGTTTAGCGTATTGGGTGTGGTTATCAGTCCAGGGAGTCCAGTGTTGGTGCGGCGGCCGACGTATCCGTACACCTGGACCCTGACTTCTGATTTGCGACTTAATGCACGAAAAAATTGATTGCATGTGTGTTCAAGTTTTCTTTGTGATTACTTGTGTCAGCTCACCAGGTATACTGTTCTGACTGTGGCGCACCTGCTTCATTCAGGATGGCCCCATGGCGGTAGCCAGCTAGGGTTCCGAGAGTGGAGCGTGATGACAGCCCACCGAGCGAAGAGACCTCGGTGCAGGGATCCTTGTCAGCAGAGGCACCGGCGGTACCTTTACCCGCCGAGCCACCGCTGCTACCAGCCCCGGCCGTTGACGATGCACGTCGCCATAGCGCGCTGCATGAGTTCCAGCGTCAGCGACCTCCCAGGTTCCGCGGGGAGACGGACCCCGAGGCAGCCGAGGTCTGGCTGGAGGCAGTGGTCCGAGTTTTCAGGCTAGTGAGGACACCAGAAAACCTCATGGTGATCCTCGCAGCGAGCCTCCTGCACGCGGCAGTAGGCAGAAGGTGGAGCTTGATGCTCCAGGTGCACGACGAGACATCTCTCCTCTGATACCAATTTGTCACGACCCATCCTCGGGGCCCGTGTCGTGACTACCCCAAGCCCGCCTTGGTGCTAGTCGCCGGCCCCTGTCCTATGGAAGGCGGGCTTGGGGTAGTCACGGCACGGGCCCCGAGGACGGGTCGGGACAATTATGTTGTTTTCCCTATCATGATTTTTGCCTCTCACGCTATTCTTTTTGGGTTTTAGAAGATGGCTGGAACCCGAAGGAACCGTGTTGATCAATGCAATGGACAATGAAATGATTGTCCTCATGAACAAACAAATGTTATGGCAGATGGAGTGCAAAATCTTATTGCTATACTTACACAAGCTATGAATCATTCTGGACTTCCAAATGAGCAGAGAAGGGAACAATAATTTATTGATTCCTTCATGAGGCAACGTCCACCTTCTTTAAGTGGGTCTTCTAATCCACTTTTTGCTGAACAATGGATCAGTACCACTGAAAAGATATTTTCAGTTCTTCAATATTCTGAACATGATAAAGTCATCTTAGCAGTATATCGTTTGGAAGGTGAAGCTGATCAATGGTGGAATATTATGAAAAATATGAGGCAAAGAGATGAAATTGAGTCCATAGAATGGGACGAGTTCAAGAACTTATTTTTCAATAAGTACGTCCCTCATATTCTTCGAACAAAGATGGAGAAGGAGTTTCTTGAACTAAAGAAAAAGGATGATGAATCTATTGGTATATACGAAGAGAATTTTACAAGACTTGCAAGGTATGCATCTGGCATTGTCATCCAAACTGAAAGTAAAGTTGATCGATTTTTCAGTGGCTTAAAACCAAGTCTTCGAAGGGAATTAGCTAAAAGAGACGTCAGTAGCTATGAAGAAATTGTGCGTTGTGCTATCAAGGTAGAAATGGAAGTTGGTGTTACATATCCATCTCATGGTTTTGACAAGAAACGAAAGATGGAGTTCAAGGATAAATCTCATAATAATGGTGAAAAGAAGATGAATGCTTCCTTATGCACAAAGTGTGGAAAGAATCATGGTGGAGATTGTCTTAAAGGGACTAGAAAATGTTTTAAGTGTGGAAAAGAAGGTCATCGAGCAGCTGAGTGTCGAAGTAATGGAAAAATGGATTCTAATGATGCGAATAAAGAAAACAATGCAGAGAACGCACCACCAACACTTCAATTCATCAAGTGCAAGGAAATGGGGAATTATGCTAATAAATTCCCTAACCCAAGGGTTAGTGATGAGCAACATGAGAAACCACTGAAGGCAAAGGTCAAAGGGAAGTCACATGCGATCACCATTGGCGATGTTTAATATGACAACGATGTGGTGGAATGATTAAGTGTTTATGTAATGGGATTCCAAAATAATGTGGTATCATAAAGTATTGGAATATTTATGTGTTTGTCTAATGTAGTATTCAAAGTGATTGAGATATTTTTTGGAAATAAGATGATATGCGCATAATGAAGGGAAAACGAGAAAATGAAATTTTTAACAGTATTCATGAGCTCATGATTGATATAAGGACTAAGTGATATCATGGTTTGAGTATATAGAATTTTGACTGCATTCATGTTTTCACTAAGGTATTCAAGATAATACATGATTACGGACTTTGAATGTTTGGAATGTGACCAACAAAACATATATTATGATATATGGGGATCGACGATGGTGTTAAATCTCTGGTAATCGTTTTCACTATGTTATGAGAATGGACTGTAGTATTATGGATAAGCCTAATGATTGGAATGGATTATGTTGGAAATAAGTTAGTATTGTTTAAGGATAGAAGTTTTTTCGATATTATTGATGGGATGTTATAGTAATATAGTTTTAGAAAAAGGACAACCTGCAGGACGAGCGACATCCCATCGCGTCGGACAAGGCTGTGGAAATCGAACCCACAATCGAAGTGCGACTGGCCTTTATCGCCTACCACTGGCC
This sequence comes from Viscum album, assembly GCA_963277665.1. Lineage (NCBI taxonomy): Eukaryota > Viridiplantae > Streptophyta > Magnoliopsida > Santalales > Viscaceae > Viscum > Viscum album. The sequence goes on along the minus strand of OY728151.1, from coordinate 491,939,587 downwards.
TACAGGAAGTCCATGTTTAGTAGAAACTAGTTTTATTATATTAAGCAGTATGATATATGAAGTATAAGTCCATTATAGGAACCATATATGATTAATCTCACTATAGATCGACTTATGTATATAATTTTTTCTAACCTTTTGTTTGAGACAGATGGAATGACTCGTCATTCTATCACATGATCTGCTAACACTTCACGAATAACAAATTCAACTTCATTTATTTAAGAGATGAAGTGGAAATTGTTCAAGGCATGAACAACAGTGAGATTGTACCAAAATGAAGTAATTATTTATTCTAATTCAAATTTTCAACTTTAGGGAAATGATCTTGAAAACCAAAAATGTTGTCCTAGTGATCTTATACCTGATTAATCAGATGGTACCTTATATCATCACAAATCTATGGATTTGTGATTACTGGCTTCTCCATGGCCATGTTCTCTACCACTCTCCATCAGAACATGATGGTTAGATTTCTCTTCCATATCCATATTTTCACCTATGTGGAAACCCAGTGATTAGTTTATTTGGGTAACCATACCGTTTCATACCTTTCTTTTTAAATATTAGTTTTGGTATTCCTTTTTACGATTTGGGTTTCTATTAAAGAATCATTGGAATAGTAAACCATTTATAACCCCGGAGAATTTCGAGGGCGAAATTCATTTTAAGGGGGGTACAATGTAACACCCCGAAATTTTATAAAAAATATTCTTTTTAATTTCACTAATGTCTTGTGTTGTACGCTACACCAAAATGATCTTGCACAACACGCATCCTTCACTTGCCTTGTATTACACGCAATCGTGACCTTCCTCGATAGCGTGTGTAGTACGCAATACCGAGTTTCTCTAAACAACGATATGCTTTTAAAATATTTTTAATACTAGCCGTTATGAATAGTAATAAACACCTTTTAAAATTTTAGAAATTTTATCTCTCAAAATGGACTTCAGTTTTGGATTCGGAGTATCGAATTTAGCCTAAGGTGAAATTTTTGTACTTTTCGGATAACTTTCATATTCTGATGAATAGTGAAAATTACTAAATTTTAATTAAAAACAACTTTTTTAATTGAAATAATTAATAGTGTTAAATTATTAATTTGAGTGGTTTTATAGTATATTTAGAATATATTTTTACAATTCAATACAATGTTTGGTCATTGGATATAATTTCACATTTACACCAGACATAAACAAGTGTTAATCTTTTGATAGTTATTATCTCAAAAAAACACGCTATTTATTGTGACAGCGGAAATTAATTATAAAATTAATTAATGAAACTTATATGTTGGGAATTTTGTAAAATAGAAATCATTTTTGAATTCGGAATATCAATTATAGTTTAGGGTAAAATTTTGGCATTTTTCTGAAAAACTTCAATTTTTGATGAATAGTGAAACTACTAAGTGGTAGTTAAAAAAATTATTTTTTTTCATAAATCTTAATTTTACCGCTTCTGTGAATGGAATATCAAAAATCGGAGAGACACGGTTGATTTCAGTAAGTAAAATGTGGTTCAATGAGATGAAAATAATTTTTGGTGAATAGTAACTTTTTACTTTTATTTACCACGGTTAAAAGTAATTAGGGTAATTAAGGGTAAAAATGATATTAATATTACCCTAACACATGTCCTAATCTTATTGGACAAGTGTATCTTGACCAAAAACAACCTTAAGTGTAAAATATTATCAATTAGGCCCACTTGGATTAGATTAGGACATTTATTATTATTTAATTCAAAGAAGAGTTAAAAGAGTTAAATTCAAAGTTTATTTACTAAACCATTTTTAATATAGGGTTATAAATAATATAATTTCGACTATAAATATTCATTAGAAATCTAGAAATCTTTCCTACATAATGGTAATTTATTTGTAAATTTTATACTCTAAATAATTTAATTTATTTATGACACAACGATGATGTAGTAATTACCTTTTTAAGCAAATATTAACATAATTGATGTTATAAATGCCCAAATAAATATAATTTGAGACTTTTTATGACTTACACTAATTTTCTAGGTTAATATGACATGTTATTGTTGATTTAAGTAACTTGGTTCGAACTTATCATTTTGTTAGAAATTTCATAAAAATCATGTACCAAATTGTGTCAAAATGGACATAAATTAGTTTTTAAAACAAATATTATATTATTAATTGTTATTTAATTCCTAAAAATCTAAGGATCGTAAAAATGACTTATATAAGGATATATATATTAATAATAAACAACTTGGTGTTCGTTTGGCTTCATATAGTATGTTTATTAACCATATAGTGTAAGAAAACAAAAAGACACGGTAAAAGTTAAATTATTTAACTTAGAATTAAATCTAATTGATAAGGTTAAAATAATAAACTAAACATTCCTAAATCCTATTGGATGAGAGGCTTTAGACCCATACCCACTTTAGCTTCAAAATAAGACCATTTGGAACCATTATAAACCAAATTTGACCATAATATAAAATAATATTTTGAGATTTTCCTAAGATGCCCCTCTCCTCCCTTATAAAAGCGCACCTCCTCCCTCTCCTTCTCACACCAATTTGAGAATTAAAGCTCGGCCAAACCCTGCCAAAATCTCTTCTCCACTTCCCTAGTATCATCCTAGAGGTCCTGGTCTTCTTCAAAGACCATCCATAGTTTTTTAGGTGGAGGTTAAGTGAAGGCACGTCAAAAAGAGGTAATATCCATTACCGATCTTTTTCAATTTATTTCTTCTTCAACATCTTCTTCTTTGGTTGTTTCATGATAAAGTAATAACATCAGTGTTTCTTATATACTTATATGTTATTATAAATATTAAACAACTCTAATTAACCTTCTATCCATCCTACGGATAAAGAAAATCATCACGCGTGCGTACGTACGGAATACCGTCTACACGCCGTGGTGTAATCTATTTTCCGCCACCATCTTAATTGGATAGTTATAATGGTGTAATGGGTAAATATATATGATTATTATAAATTTATATTGATACTGAAATAGTATACATACAATTCAACACAATTCCACGACCATGGGAATGATATCATCGCTCGTGCGTACGTACGGACTACCGTCTCCACGGCGCGATGAGATTCACTCTCAATGATTAACCATTCATGAATGATTATAAAGTAAATATAATAAGTACTAATGAAGTATATTACATAATAATGATACTGGATTTATGTATATTTATATGTATTTCATCTACTTAATTCCATTCAATTAAATAAGGAAATGAAAACAACGTTCATGCGTACGTACGGACTACCGTCTCCATGAACGGTGTATTTCATTCCATTTATCGATATTATATATATATATATATATATATATATATATATTCTGAATATATATTACATATAAATCATGTTTTACATTCTGGATATAAGTAATCATGATCCAAGTAATCATATTAATAATTACAAGTTAAAAACACGAACGACAAATGAGACGATTTTACACAAAACGCTACTTTAACATTAATTTAAAAAAGAACGGGTAATATAATGTCATAAGTGGACCATATATGATATAATAACAATGAATATGATTCTGGAATAAGTCAATATCACGATTTAAGTCATTATACAGAAGGTTCGGACACTTACGAAACAAATCAGACCTAAGGTAATAGAAATATCACAATCTCATTTTTATCTGAGATTGTTTATACTTTGGTATTTAATGGGGTGTATTTTATCATCAAAATCCATGTTTTGTCAATATGTAATATTATTTCCATCCACCTACAATTGTTTAAATCCAATTTTACCCTTCTATGAGTTTTTAGTAAATGATATGAAAGGAATCTTTTGTCGTTTTTCGTACGAGGTACTTTTTGACTTTTCCGACAAAAGTACAAAACATGTTTTTTTAACTTATAAGGCATGAATGGATTTTTAAAACATTATTTCCAAGAAGCTTCCATTACAAGTTTTCAAGTTTATTTTTAGTCAACTTCTTTATGTTTAAAATGGTATGACATGTTAAGAGAGGAAAAGTGTATTTGAAGTAGAAAGGATATTTTCCTCAAGAATGAAGTTCAAGTGTTTTATCAAAATTATTTTTCATCTAAGATGATAAAGGGTTCTGTTTTTATCCCTATTATTACATTGATTTGATTATGTTGTGATGGAATTATTTTTATGAATTCCTTTATCGTATATGAATTGTTTTATGATGTCATGATGTTTAAGATTCCCATTTTTATTACATGGGTTATGCAGTGATGTACGGTTTATGATTTTGTGGAACACATAAGAATGGTATCATTATTAGATGGGTGGGACGTATATCTCCCTCCAATGCATTGGGTAAAGATTTTATATCTCATGAGATAGACATGGCAGGAATGGTAGGTTATACCGGTTCAGTGAAACAGGACTGAAACGAGGGTGACTCGGTTCAGAATGGGACTTTGTCCACTAAGATAGTCTTGGCAATGAGTCTTGACTAACAAGAAATGATTCTCTATGATTGTGTGTGTATGAAACAAAGTTTCATGTTTTATGTTATGATTATTGGGATTTCATTTCAATACTATGATTTATCCCAGGTTATGAAATTATGCTCTCTTTTGCAGGTTAAGATTTCCAAAAGTTATGTTCTTATGAATATGATGTGATTGATTTTTCTTTTGTTTAACCTTAATGATAATTCGAGATCACCCTTTTATGTTTTATTTTCCCTTGGATATAAATAAAGGTTTTAGTTAAAAAAAGGGAAGATCTTTATGGGAGATATTGAAGATCTTTCACCACGATTATGAGATTACGTTCCGAGTTTCCAAAGACACTAAAATATTACGATCCTTGTGTGTGGGTTTTTTTGTTATGTACTAAGTATTCCGCAAATGTAATGTAATGTCCATGTACGTCAGGCTTCGGGTCTCTACAACGACAGTTGAAAATTCATGGGAAAAAAATATCCCACTCATGATCTCGAGTTACCAGCTGTGATATTTTCTTTCATGATATGGAGACACTACCTCTATGGTGAAAATTTTGAGATTTATACTGATCGCAAGTGTTTGAAGTATATTTTATCACAAAAAGAACTCAACATGAGGCTAAAGAGATGGCTTGATTTACCCAAGGATTATGATGGCACGATACAATACTACCCGTGGAAGGTAAATAAGTTGGAAGATACATTGAGAAGAAAATATCATGGAGTTTTGAACAATATGAGAATTGAAAGGGATCCAATTTTCATGGATCTAGTGAAGATAGACATGGGAATAACCATTGAAGGTGAAACATCAATGATTTTTCAAATGGTTTCCAAACCATCTTTACTAGAAAGGATTAAGAGCTCTTAAAACGATGATGATGAATTTCAAAAGAAGATTAAATCTATGAATGATGGGAGATCGAGAGAAATTGTGTATGAAGAAGGAATTTTAAAATTTGGGAAGAGACTTTGTGTTCCAGATATACCAGATCTGAAAATGGAATTGGTAGATGATGCTCATAGCTCCAATTTCTGTATACACCCTGGGATTAGTAAAATGTAAAGAGATTTGAAGTAACACTTTTGGTGAGACAACATGAAGATAGAGATTGCTGATTTTGTGTCAAGATGTATAGTTTGAAAATAAGTTAAAGATAGAAGGCAACATCCTGGAGGATTCATGCAACCTCTTCCCATACCAGAGTGGAAATGGGATAATATCACAGTGGACATTGTCATGGGGCTACCAAAGAATCCTAGAAGGAACGATGAAATATGGGTTATTGTTGATAGTCTTACCAAATCCGCACATTTTCTTGATATAAGGGAAGATTTACCACTTGAACATCTTGAAAGGTTATATATTAATGAAGTTGTGAGACTTCATAGAGTACCCCCTATAGATTGTTTCTGATAGTGATCCCCGTTTTAGATCAACATTCTTAAAGAGCCTTCAAAAGGCCTTAGATACTGAAATTTGTTTGAGCACTGCCTACCACCCTCAAATTGATGGACAATAAGAACATACTATTCAAACCATAGAAGACATGTTGAGATCTTTCTCACATGATTTTCAGGGTATGTGGGATCAATATTTACCTCTATATGAGATTTCCTATAATAATAGCTTCCATTAAAGTATTTAGATGGCTCCATATAAAGCGTTATACGGAAAGAGTTGTCGCACACCAATCTGTTGGGATGACGTTGGTGAAATAAAACTCGTAGGTCCATAACAGGTGGATAAAACTATGGAAATGGTGAAGGTAATCCAAAACCACATCAATGCATCTCAAAGAAGGAAGAAGATCTATGCTGATAACCGAAGGAATGATTTGGAATTTCAGGTAGGAGATCATATTTTCATGAAGGTATCTCCATGGAAGGGAGTTATACATTTCGGTAAGAAAGGTAAATTGAGTCCCAGGTACATCGGACCTTTCAAATATCTAGAACGAATTGGTGTTATAGCTTACCATTTTGCAATTCCGCCAAGTCTATCCAAAGTCCATGTTGTGTTCCACGTATCACTGTTGAGGAAATACATGCCTGATCCAATGCATGTACTCACATATGAGGAATTAAAATGGGAAACCGATCAGTCTTATTGTGAATAGCCCATTAGTATTCTTGATATGAGAGAACCAGTACTCAGAAACTGGACGACTCATCTAGTAAAAGTTCTATTGAGAAACCATAAAATGGAAGAGGCAACGTGGGAACATGAGGAACTTATGATGAAGAATCACCTGAGTCTTTTCATGTGGTAGCATTCTATAAATTTTGAAGATGAAATTGTTCGAAGGAGAGGAGAATGTAACACCCCAATCTTCCACAATACGCTTCTCTTTAAATAATACAGTAGTGTGTGTTGTACGCAACTTCGAGTTCTAACACACCCCGCAACCAATTAAACTAGTCGTTATGGATAGTAATAATCACTTTCTAAAATTTTATAAATTTTATCTTTTAAAATGGACTTAATTTTTGGATTCAGAATATCGAAATAAGCTTAGGGTGAATTTTTGGTATTTTTCTGAAAACATTCAATTTTTGATTAATAGTGAAAAACACTGAGTTATTGTTTAAAACCGAATTTTTATTTAAATAATAATTTAAATTATTTAAATTTAATTATGGTCAAAAAGGATAAATAATACCTATATAAGTTCAATGTAATTAATTGGAGTTGGTTTAGAATATTTTTAGATATATAATAATTTTATGGAATTTTTGACCGTCTTTTACCCACCTCCTAGGAAAATTTGGAAATTCTGATAGAACATAATGTTCCCACTTCTGTGAGTGGAATTTTGAAAATCAAAGAGTAATGGTTAATATCAAGGAGTAAAATTTGGTTCAATAAGATAAAAATAATTTTTGAGGAATAGTAAATTCTTGAATGTATTTACCACGATTAAAAGTAAATAGGGTAATTAAGTGTAAAAATGATATTAATGTTATCCTAACAAATGTCCTAATTCTATTGGGAAGGTTTATCTCGACCAAAATCAACCTTATGAATAAAATATTATCATTTAGGTCCACTTGGATTTGATTAGGACATTTATTATTATATAATTCAAAGAAGAGTTAAAAGGGATAAAATCAATGTTTAATTACTAAAACATTTTTAATATAGGGTTATACATAAGATAAATTATATTTTAACTTTTCATCAGAAAGATAGAAATATTTCCTACATAATAGTATTTTATTTATAATTTTTAGACATTAAATAATTTAATTTATTTATGACACAATGGTGATGTAGTAATTACCTAATTAATGAAATATTAAAAAATAATGGATATTATAAATATCCAAATAAATGTAATTTGATACTTTTTATGGATTCCAATTATTTTATAGGTTAATTTGACATATTAGTACCCACAATATAAATTTTTCCGAAGTAATAATTCTGTTATGAAATTATCAAAAACAAAATACCCAATAGTGTCAAAATTGACATAAAAGAGTTTTTAAAGTAAATATTATATTATTAATTTATATTATATTCCAAAAAATATAAGGTTCGGCCAAAAGACATATATAATGACAGTAGTATCATTAATGGACCACTTGGGGGTCTCTTTGATGTTTATTGTACATTTAGTGACTATATAATATTAAAATACAAAGAGACATGGTAAGTGTAAAATTAATTAACTAAGAGATAATACTAAAATATAAAATTAATAAAGTAAACCAAACCTGCATAATACCTAGTGGTTTAGTTGTTTTCGACCTAACCCCGCCTTAACATTTAAATAATCTACTTTGGAGCCATTATAAACCGAATATGAATTTACTATAAAATAATATTTCTATATTTTCCAAAGATGCCCCTCACACCTCTTATAAATGGGAAATCCCCCTTTTCTCAATTTCACACCTTCAAAGCCGTTGGGCTAAGCCAAACTTTACCCAAATACCCTCTCAAATATCCTCCATTAATATTAGAGGCCTTCCTTTAGTCATAATGCCATCATAAGGAGCCATTTTCATCAAATCAAAAAAATTAACCCGAAGAAAAGGTAATGTGTTCACTACCCTCTTTCATGTTCCTTTCTTCATAAACTTCTTCTTTATTTATTATGTCGGATATAAAATATTAAATCCAGAATCTTCTATATACTATTATGTTATTAAAAATATGGTAAAACCATATTCAGTATTCTATCCATCCATTGAATGACATGTCACCACACGTGCGTACGTACGGCTTACCGTCTGCACGTCCTTGTTTAATTGTTATTCAATATATTATTATTTGGATGGGTATAATAATGATGTTTTATTAATGTAAATAATAAATATAACATGTTAATTATTCTTTATATATGATATATCATCCAATTATATATTATTTTAATATCAAAAGAATGATATTGTCACTCGTGCGTACGTACGGACTACCGTCTCGACGAACGCGATGAGATTCATTCCTCGTCGTATCCATTCATGACTAATTATCATTTGATGATTAAAAGTAATTATTAAGAACTTTATATAATTCTGGATATGAATAAAATACAACCTATCCATAACAAACACGACTTATGTAACAAAACATATAAAATAAAATGAGTAAGTTATCACCCGAAACGACGATAATACTAAGATATTATTAACAATGCATTATTAGAAGATCATATATTATATCATAATTATGTATATGGTTCTTTTATAATTTAATAACAATTATTTCACCATTATGTAGGTGGTTAACCAACCCTCAACTAAGGAAAAGTACAAGGTAAGGGTTTATTTCACAATCTCTTCATTATCAGAGGTTGTTTATACGTAATTATCTACTGGGACCTCTTTATCATCCACTTCCACGTTTCTTAAAAATGTATTTCAAATCATTATTAATATTTTATAGACTATGGGTTAAAGTCATTTTTACCATTATTTAATTTTTATAAGAATTTTATAAAGGAATCTTTTTTTCGTTTTCCAAACAAGGTCCTTTTTAACCTTTTTGACAGAATTAATGTAAGAATGTCTTTTTTTAACTTATATGGTGGGTGTGGCTATTTTCTGCCATTATAAAATCATTGAAGTTTCCCTTAAAAGCTTATAAGAATATTTTCAAAGTAAATGTTTGATTTTATAATTATGTGGATTTTATTTTATTTTAAGAAAATATATTTTTCTCTCAAATAGTTTTGATTTCAATTATGTCAACATCCATTGATGGATTTTAAGTTCATTTAAAGTTTATTTATTGTTATAAAAAAAGAAAATATTGTATTGAAGGTTTTGTAATATGTTTGACTTTGGATGTGTTATTTTTATACCATTCATGGTTTATGGAAAACGTATTGACATTTCGTATGCTAGTTTTAATACGATTTTTTTTGTTATATTTAAACATGTTCATATGAGGAATGCATTGGACATAATAATTGACAGGTGGAGCCTGATATACCTCATCTATTCATAGGTAGGTCTCATGTGACAAACTACTGTCTTGGCACAAGGCCTTGACAAAATCTTATTTGTAGTCTTGGCATAAGGCCTTGACTATGTGGTTATGATAGTCTGACATTATGCATTCTGTTATTATAAAAGTGGTTATTGATATTGCATGTGATTATTCGAATGGTAGAATATCCATGTGAATAAGTAAATGGAATTATTTCATTTTATCTTTTCCATATTATGTTTAAGTTCAAGTTTAAAAGGGATTTTGTTTTAGTTATACATTGCCTTAAATGATTATGCTTATTTATGAATGTTTCTACTATATTGTTATCCTTTCTGAGCATTTGAGATCACCCCTTTCAATGATTTATTTTTCCCAGGATGTGAAGAAGTAATTTATGAATGACCTGCAAGGATAGTATGAGGGGATATGAAGTCAAGATGTTGTTGTAGTAGTTTTCACTTTATGATGTAATGTAAACTTTATGAATGTATCTAGTTATTCCCAGGCTAATAAACTAATCGGTGCTTCGAGACATGATCTTTTGTGATCATGCCAATATTATGTAATATTTCACTGACTTTGGGTAACTGGGGTCAGGGTGTTACAATTTGTATTATAGTAATATTTTTTTACCTGGAATTACCATATTGACCATTAACCGCTGTAAATAAAAGTCAAAAGTTACAATTCACTAACAAATTATTTTCATCTTATGGAAGAAAATTTTATATAATAATTACAACCATGTCAGTCACATTTTATAAATTCAATTCTCTTATGTGGTAAAATTTCATTTAAATGAAAAAGTCAGTTTTTAACTACTACATAGTGGTTTCACTATTCATCAAAATTGATGATTTTTAGGAAAATAACAAAAAATCAGCCTAAGATATATTTGATATAACAAATTAAAAAATAACATCTATTTTACAAAATTAATAACATAGATGATTCATTAATTAATTTAAAATTAATTTTCAATGTCTTATCAAATATTGTGTTTCTAAGAAACAATATCTATCAAAATAGTGACACTGGTTTATGTCCAATTTCAATGTGAAATTAAATCCAATGACCACCAATGGATTAAATGGTAATAATATAATCTAATTATACTTTAAAATCAATTATAAAGATAATAATACTATAAATATAAATTATATTAAAAAGTATATTTGAATTTAAATACAGTATTTTTCACTATTCATCAAAAAATAAATTATATCAGAAAAATACCAAATTTTTACCCAAAGTGAATTTTGAAGTCCTGATTCTAATGAAGAATATTATTTTTTCAAATAGAACATATTAAAGTGACCAAAACGTGAATTAAAAATGTTTCACCATCAAAACGCGGAAAATAAACCTTTTAAAGTAAATTATTCTTAAAATTAGATTTATTTACATTTTAATCCCTTAAATTGTATTAGATAAATATAAAAACATTTATCAAACTTGTATAATCATATTGTAGTTAGTTCTATTCATTCCCACAAATAAAATGGCTAGGCGTTAACAACCATTTGAAATAATAATATTTTATTATTATTTTTCTGTATGACCCAATGTTCTTTGAAATGTTAGATTTCAAAGAAACCTATTGTTGTGTTTTGGGTACGCCATCGAACATAGAATCCCATTTAAAGTAATGTTAATAATTAATTAACAAATATTAATAAATATGAAAATGTAATATTATTTATTTTTTTGGGATGTTACACTCTTTGTTTCATGTATAGGAAACTAAACATAGTGTTTCATGTAGTGAATGATAATCTCAATGTTTTGTGTAATATATTCTATTAGAATGCCAAATTTATTTAAAAATAAATATATTTTAAACTCACATGTTATTATATTTTCTTTACTTCATGGTGATTTATGTCGCATAAGCTATTAAATAAAATGTTCTTCTTTTTCAATTTCATGGTGTTATAGTATTGATTATCTATATGGATTGATAATGTAATGTCATTATCTTTTAGATGTGTTATAAAACACTTCAATTTTAGTTAATAAATGTAAAAATAATAATAATTTATATTTTCATGTAATTCCTTTCAATTGTGAATGGCCACTTGATGAAATTGTGGATTAAACGGTGTTTACCTAAATTCAACACATCTATTGATTATTGAAATTATCATATTAATATTATTCTATTCATATTTTTGGTGTAAATACCATATGACTTATTATCTTGATTGATATTTATTTTCAAAAATTATATGAATATGTTATTGGATATCAATTTAGTTTCCACTAGTATACCATGTTTTGGTTATTTATGGATATATTAATTATTTTCAAATGGTGATACATTTTTAATGGATAACAGTGAAATTTTTTCCCTGAGTTATTTATGATACAATAAAAAATACTCATATTAATTACATGGGTTCATTATGCTGTAAAATTGAATAAAAGTCATTTCAATGATTTATGGATCCAATTTTTATTTCTATTAGGTCAACTAAGTCAAATACTCTGATAGGGAGGGGTGATTCAGGGTATGAAATATTAATATTACTACCCATTTGGATATTGTTTCATCATTAAAAAAACACACATATCTATTTCTCATATAGAAATATATAAACATGAATTAAATTGAGCACATGACACATCAATTTTAATTGGTTCACCCTCACAAGGCTTCTTCCAATGATAATACACTGTCGATGTGCTAATGTACCAAATCCACTAGAGATCACTTCATAATTATAATTTCTAGGCAATAACATATATGCCTTGGATTACTACCTTTACAAGGTTTTGGGTCTTCTCACTACATTCCAAAGGGTCAAACCCTATGTCTCTCCATCTATATCAATACTGGTGTGAAGGGTCATTGGTTTCCTATTTGTTCACTCACTACTCATGGAAGTGATCCACCCACTTTTTATTGATTCATAGATCCCTTTATTTTTATGAATGCACACATCCTCAACTCTTGATGGATTCCCTATAAAAGTACTATTTTAACCCATAGATTAAATTAACATTTCCACGTACTTTTAGAATAGTGGAAATAGTATTCATGCACTTTTTTTAGCTTTTTCAGGCTTCCTTTATTCCTCTATAAACTACCTAATATTCTCTGCATACAAAATTTCTTACTCCACATACTATTTAGTGGGTATGATTATCATATTACCTCTTCCACATACTACCGCCTCATTTTTATACTTATTTCCATATGTGGACTACAAATCCTCTACTCCCACATACAACATCTATGTACTATTTGAGCTTCTGTGTACCACCTTTTCTTTCGCATACCACCTGTGGAGTTTCTTATTCCATGGAACACTTTGTAAGAAACCAGTTCTTATTTTAGAGGTACGAGCTTCTTCTTTTCCTTTTCCTTAAGTTTTTTTGGGAAATTCTCAAAAATGGTGAAAAATCCTGAATTTTGGAACTACACGTCATGTACTTTATCCACATGCCGTGTACTTTTGGCCATGTTGGGATGAGTACACGGGGCATGTAGCCATGCCGGTGACAAAGGGTGTAGGAACCACTACACGTCGTGTATTGGTGCCTTACACATCGTGTAGTCAGTCGGCAGGCGTAAACAGTAAGGCGTTGGTGTCACCGCTAGCTGGGCGACAGTACACGATGTGTACTCGAGAGTACATACCGTGTACTCATGTCGACAATGAACAGTGTGGTGGTGCCGCCAAATAAACAGTTAAATAAATGAAGTACACGACATGTACTCAGAAGTACACACCATGTACTTTGTTTTTTCAGCTTAAAATAGGCAGTAGCTTCCTCATTTCATATAGGAGGCACTTGAGCCATTTTGGAGACAAAGGAGGAGGCCGGATCTTTGAAGATCTACCAAGCATTTTTCTGGAATCTGATTCGGCTTCTGACGATTTCATTGGAACCGCACGGTTAAGCCCTCTCCTCTCCGAGTACCGTTCTTGACAATTCATATCCTAATGTAAGTTATTTACATTTCAATGTGTTTTTTTCTTCGTCAGATTTACGTCGTTCATGGGCGTTTCTGGAGATGTCATTCGGGTATAATGCTCGTTGACGTTTTTTGTAGTTGGATTTGTGTTTAGTTTTCCAACTGCTGTGTGTTTTGTGCGTTTTTTGTGCCACGAACCCATGTTGGGGTGTCGTGTAGCTGAGGCCGTTGCAATATTTAACACCTAGAATTGATTAGGTATTGAATTGTGATAATAAAATGCTGTTTGGGATCATTGCTTGGATCTGGAACCACCCCCGGGGTGTGTTTATCTGTTTAGCCGTTTGGCCAGGATAACCGAGGGTATGCCTTCAAAGTAGTAATTGTAGAATTTCCTTGAGTGGAATTGCTTGTTACTTCTTGTTTAACTGTTTGGCATGGCCCGGTTACCTGTTAAGCCTTAGGGCATTTTTGTATTTAGCCTGAGGGCGTTGTTGTGATTAGCCTGAGAGCACTGCACTGTCTTAGCCTGAGGGCTATTGTTATTCCTCCTGAGGGAAACCTTTTGTGCCCGAGGTCGTGACTTATGTACCTGAGGGTGACACTTGCTACGCCTGAGGGAAATTTCTGTTACGCCTGAGGGCTATACCTGTGGATTGGATTCTGCTTACTTGAGGGTAAGGTTTTGTTTGTCTGAGGACGTGGACTGTTTAATAGAAATGCACTGTGGTGGTTTCTAATATTTAAATGGATTAAATTGATAATGAAATGTCAATATAACTGTTAATTAGTTACTTTTGAGTACTGCTTACATTATAGAATTTTACTACTGCACACTATTGTTGCATGCTTACATGTAGTTGGGCATGAGCCTTTGGTGGGTGCCTACTGAGATATATTTCTCACACTCTGTTTGGGTCACGCTATTCGGCCCAAACAGATTACGTTGCTGCAGGTGTAGATAGGGGCAAGAGTCCCTATACAAGTAATTGACTGTTGCTGAGGAGTAGGAGGGCATGGGACGAAGCCTAGTCTCGGGATGACGCGGCCAGCTGTTTTACTTTTTTTGATGTACTCTATTTTCTGCTGTACTATATTGATGTATAACATGTTCTGGCTGTTTTCTTTGAACTTGAAACATGTAGCATCATCACTTATATACTGTTGGTTATATCCACTGCTGTAGTTATTTCAGTTTTGTATGCTTACTTCTTCTGTTGTTTGTTGTATGTTTATTTTCTTATTCCGCTGTTCTACACCTTGACAAATGAGGGCATTGTTTCCCCACTCTTAGACCTAGGCCCTCGCTGCTAGTCGGAAGCCTCTGTAATGTGAGGAAATGCACTTGAGGTCACGTGGCGAACAGGGCTTGGGGCAACCGTTGCTTGGAACCCGGGTCCGGGACGTTACAAAGTGGTATCAAAGGAGGTTTCTTTTCTTGACTTACTATATAGAGCCGTAGTCCGGGATAGGACAGAACGGTAGTTGGTAATAAGTTGTGCCTGGGCGTAGCTAACCCGTGTATAGGGAAAAACCAGTCTACCTAATATTTTGCATTATTTTGATTTTGCAATTTTATGGTTGATATGTTTTCACCGTTGGGTGACACACTTGGATTCTGCTGTTTATATTTTATCTGTGGGTGTATTTAGTTGCAACCCGATGAGAAGATGGTATGTCGTCTCATGCATCATATAGGCACATGATATAAATCACATGCCATGCATAGTTTCCATGCCATGTAGGTGCATTAGAATTTCATGTTGTTGTTATAGTTGATGTGCTAAGAAAGCACGCTGTAGTGATATTTTCTTGATAAATACCTTCTTGTTTGGTTGAGCTTTTTTATAGGATGGACGCCAAACTTTGGTTTTTGGGGAGTATGGGCCCCCATTGACCGGAATTAGGTGGATCATTGATTTTTATTGGTTATAACACAAATAAGATGTAAAACGTTGATTTGTGGGGTGTATGGGCCCCCACGGACCGAAATTTGACACTTAGGTGTTGTTTTTCAGTATTTTCTGGGTTCCGGGGAAGTTTCTGAGGCTTACTGTCCGGAAAACCCAGAATACACACCGTGTAGGACCTCATACACGCCGTGTGTGTTCTTCTGTTCAGGAAGAAAAATGAACTTTTTGAGTACACGCCGTGTACACCGAGTACACGCCGTGTAGTCTCTTCCCGTGCCACAAACAGTGTGGGCGGAGACACGGTGTAGGGAAGTGCTTGGGTAAAACATGAGGTGTAGTTTTTGTGCACGTTGTCTAGTGTGACCCAGAGTCCGGCTGTGTAACTAACAACACGAGGTGGCGAACTCCTTGACAGAACACACAGTGTCAGTTATAGACACGCTGTGTAGTGTGACCTGGGGACTCAGCCGTGTAACTAACAACACATGCTGTTGTCACCTCTCCAGGGACACGCCGTGTACCTTTGGGACACACCGTGTAGTTTTGTCCGAGGACAGACCATGTGGATTTAGCCGTGTGGATGGGAAATAGGATGGTGTACACGCCGTGTGCGGGTGTAACACGCTGTGGAGTGTTAAGCTGAGTAGTCGGCCGTGTCACAGACGACACATGCAGTTGGAAAATAACACATTACATGCTGTGTAGATATTATACACGCCGTTTAGTTTTGTTGAACGGAATCCGTGTGGCTTAGCCATGTAGAAGGACCCGGGCAGGGGAAGGGAAGTCAATTACACGTCGTGTATTCATTGTACATGCCGTGTAGTCTTATTTTGCCAATTTTGAATACCTTCTTTCTCTTTTTCCATTTTTGGTTCCTTCTCTTTCAATCTTAATAATCTTGAATCTGAGGCATGCTTTTGACCTTTTAGATTCATGCCACCAAGACGACCACAAGTTGTTCTCTAGGAGAGCGGTGACCATTATACTCTGGGGATGGTGGGCCATGGGATACCAGTTGATCCACCGGCTGAGCCAGATGCAACACCAGTTGTTATACCAGACATAGGCGCGGAGGCGCAGTTCTGTGAAGGCTTATTGCGGTTCATGCAGTCCTTTCAAGGAGCATCGCAGACTGCCACATCAATGGCCGAGCTGACACTTATCTTTCAGCAGCAGCATCCTCCTATGTTTTTAGGGGATGGCAGACCACAGGCTGAAGAGTATTGTCTAGGATCGATGCAAACTATTTTCAAGCATCCGGAGACTCCTCTATGGCAGAGGGTCAAGCTCGCGACTTACATGCTGTGTGATTCCACCAAGAGGTGGTGGGATGTTACCACCTAGTCAGAGCATCACAGGGACATGGCGTGGGAGTATGTTCAGGCGGTCTTCTATGACTTCTTCTTTCCCGAGACGCTGAGGGCAGATAGAGCTTGAGAGTTCAAGAATCTGCAACTGGGCGCTATGTCGGTGATGGATTAATCTGCTCGTTTTATAGAGATTCAGCGTTTTGCACCCGTGCTGGTGGGTGATGAGACGTTGAGAGCCAGACGTTTTGTGGATGGTCTTCGGTATAACATCCGAGCATTGGTAAATGTTTTTAGGTTGCCTAATGTACAAATGATTGTGAACAAGGCATTAATTACAGAGAGGAGCCTGCAGGAATCGAGTGGTGTGGGCCAGGGCAGTTCAGCACCAGTTACTGGTACTATTTCTGCTGGAAATAGGAAGTGATAGATGGACTTCTCTCAGGGCGGCAGTACCAGCCAGGGAGCTTCTTCAGGTGGACCATTCAGGTGATACCAGTGTGTCAAAGAGGGGATCAAGAGGCCTCAGTGTCCACGAGACCCAGTGGAGTGCCGATCTTGAGGCAATATTGGTCATCTGTAGCGCTTTTACAGGGAGTTCCTACCAGTGGCTAGTGAAAGAGGTTCAGTGCAGACTCCGCGTGCAGGAGCAGGACCAATGGAATCTTACCAGTCAGGGAACTGGAATACGTCCGGGCGAGCAGGCAGAGATGGTGGTTGCGACCATGGTAGCCAAACACCAGGATCGCAGAGGCAACAGGGTGGGACAGCTCGGGGTAGCCAGGCTGTGTCACAGGGCCACGACACTGGGCAAGCGTATGTGGTGCAACAGACCTAGCAGGAGCAGGATCCCAAACCTTTTATAGTCAGAGGTACTATTCTATTAGCTTCTGTCTTGTCTTCATTACTTTTTGATATGGGTTCTACACATAGTTTTATATCTGTACCCATTGTGGAGAGCCTTGGGCTCGGTGTTTCTACTTCTTCTGATATCTTGATTCTAGACACTCTATTGGGGATTAGGATGGTTGGTGTGCGTCAGTCCACGGAGTTCCCCCTTGAGGTTGTTGGGTGTCACAGCATTTGGGACCTCTATGTACTGAAGATGACGAGCTATGAAGTCATTCTTGGGATGGACTGGTTGGTTCCCTTTTGAGCCTTTGTAGACTACTATTGTCGCAAGGTACGTTTCACATCACTAGAGGGCGGAGAGTTTCTATACAAGGGCGAATGGGATGTTCAGGCGAGTCAAGCTGGACCAGAGCATCATGGGTGAGGTGGAGTCACATCCCAGATTGCGAGCTTATATTTGGATGATCAGGGGACTTGTCAGATGGATTTTCCTCTAGTTGTCGATCGTTTCAGGGATGTCTTTCCGGACAACTTTTCTGGTCTACCTCCGGTGTGTGAGGTAGATTTTTCTATCGAGCTTGTTCCAGGAGCAGCACCAGTTTCCATTCCTCCTTATATGATGGACACGCCTGAGTTGTAGGAGCTATAGAGGCAGTTAGAGGAGATACAGGCAAAGGGATTTATCCGACCCAGTACTTCTCCTTGGGGTTCTCCGGTCCTTTTTGCGAAGAAGGTGGATGGTACCCTCAAACTTTGCGTGTATTACCGGAAGATTAACTAGTTGATGGTAAAGAACCTATATCCCATGCCGAGGATCGATGATCTGTTTGATCAGCTTCATGGAGCATGAGTGTTCTCGAAGATTGACTTGAGATCTGGATATCATCAGCTGTGCGTGAGACCATCTGATATACCTCTCACGGCTTTCAGGGGTTGGTATGGTCTATATGAGTGTACGGTTATGCCGTTCGGACTCACGAACACGCCAGCAGTTTTTATGGATCTGATGAATCGTGTGTTGAATTCGTATCTTGATTTATTTGGGGTAGTATTCATGGACGACATCTTGGTGTACTCTCCCACTCGACACGACCATGCCACCCATCTTGAGATCGTATTGAGTACACTGAGATAGCATCACCTATATGCTATGCTCTCGAAGTTCCACTTTTAGATGGACTAGATTCACTTCCTGGGTCATATCATCTCAGAGGAGGGAGTTGTAGTAGACCCAGAGAAGGTGAGAGCAGTAGTTTCCTAGGAGCATACCAAGAACGTGTTTGAGATACGGAGTTTCTTAGGGCTGACTGGTTACTACATGAACATCATATAGGACTTCTCCCTCTTAGCAGCACCATTAACAGGTCTGACTAAGAAGGGTGTGAAGTTCGTTTGGTCAGAAGCTTGCGAGACATCTTTTCAGGACCTAAAGGAAAGGCTGACATCAGCACCGATCCCGATACTCACAGAGCAGCGGAAGAGTTATACAGTTTACTGTGATGCATCCGGGATTGGGCTCGAAGATATTTTGATGCAGGGTGACCGAGTTGTGGTGTACGCGTCTTGGCAATTGAGGCCACATGATAGGAATTACCGACACATGATCTCAAGTTGGCTATAGTTGTGCATGTGTTGCGCTATTGGAGACATTATTTGTTGTGAGAGCATTTTGTGGTTTTCACTGACCACAAAAGCCTTAAATATATCTTTACTCATAATGACCTGAATCAGAGGCATAGAATTTTGGTCGAGTACCTACAGTCCTTCGATTTTGAGCTTGCATATACACCTGGTAAAGGTAATGCAGTAGCTGAGGCACTAAGCAGGAAGACTCCAATACTGGTAGTGCAGGAGGCCAGTGGTGAGTGGAAGATTATGGCCTTGTTCTTTGAGATGCATCTGGAGGTTCATTACAGTCAGGGGCGGACTTATCTTTCCTCGTTATTTTTGACTTATACCCTCCTAGACAGAGTGAGGATGAGGCAACTATCAGTTTCAAAAGGCCTAGTTCTATGGGATTCGTTGGCAAGTGAGGACCCTCCTCTCTGTTGGATGATAGGCGATGATGAGGTTTTGCATTTACATGGACGTGTATGGGTTACAGGGGATATACGCGAGGAGATGATGTGGATGTTTCATGCTTCATCTAGGGAAGTTCATCTCGGGGTTACCAAGATGTACCGTGACTTGAGGAGTCATTACTGGTGGCCGGGTATAAAGAGAGTGATAGATGGTTTTGATTCGAGGTGTTCCACCTGTCAGTTGGTGAAGGAAGAGCATCAGAGATCAGCTGGGTTGTTACAGCAGGTGTGCATTCCAGAGTGGAAATGGGATTATGTTGATGTCGCAATGGATTTCGTGACAGGATTGCCAAGGTCACCTCGAGGCAATGACACCGTGTGGGTTGTTGTGGACAGACTCACGAAGGTAGCTCACTTTTTTCCAATGAAGGAGGCCTTCGGTGTGGACGAGCTCGGAAGGATGTATATCTGAGAGATCGTATGTCTTCATGGGGTCCCCCGCTCTATCGTTTCCGATAAATATGCCCGCTTTATGTCTCGTTTCTGGCAGAGTTTTCCGAGGGCGCTGGGTACAAAGGTGCTTCTGAGCACAACATACCACCCTCAGACAGATGGCCAGTCAGAGCAGACGATATAGGTCCTAGAGGACATGCTGCCTGCATGCGTCCTAGACTTTGGGGGCTCTTGGGATATGCATATACCCTTAGTCGAGTTTTCCTATAATAATAGTTTTCAGGAAACTATTGAGATGGCACCATACAAGGATTTATATGGTAGGCCATGCCTGTCACCTTTGTAATGGTTAGAGACAGGTGAGGCAGATTTACTGGGGCCACAACTCGTGCAGGAGACATCTGAGCAGGTCCAGTTGATTCGAAGGTGGATGGCTACCACGCAGTCCTGTCAGAAGTCTTATGTTGATCGCCGCAGACGACCTTTAGAGTTCGTGGTCGAGGATCAGGTTTTCTTACGTGTTTCGCTGAGGCTGGGACACAAACGGATCAGGAGATAGGGTAAGCTTTCACCGAGGTATGAGAGACCATTTGAGATTCTGGAGAGAGTCGAGCTGGTTGCCTATCGGTTGCAGTTACCGCAGGGGTACCGAGCCATGCACGACATCTTCCATGTGTCTCAGTTGCGTCGCTACCATTCAGACATGTCTCACACCTTTCAGCCAGAGGAGGTAGAGCTTCAGCATGATGCTTCCTTTGAGGAGCATCCAATCCATATCATTGATAGGAGAACGAATTTTCTCCGAGGCTGGTTAGTTCCTCTCGTATGGGTGCTATGGCAGCATGGCTGAGTGCAGGACGAGACCTGGGAGCGGGAGGCCGACGTACGTGCTCAGTGGACAGAGCTGTTCTGAGCTTATTCTTTGCCACCCTGGGAAGGGAAATTTGGGGAAAAAATTCTATAATGGGGGAAGTTTGTAAGAATCCAGTTCTTATTTTAGAGGTATGGGCTTCATCATTTCCTTTTCCTTAAGTGTTTTTGAGAAAACATGGAAAATGGGGAAAAATCCTGAATTTTGGAACTACACGTCGTGTACTTTATCCACACGCCCTGTACTTTTGGCCATGTTGGGATGAGTACACAGGGTGTGTAGCCATGATGGCGACGAAGGTGTAGGAACCAATACATGCCGTTTAGTGGTGCCTTACACGCCGTGTAGTCCATCGGCAGGCTTAAACAGTAAGGTGGTGGCGTCGCCGCCAGCTGGGTGACAGTACACGTCGTGTACTCAAGAGTACATGTCGTGTACTCATGTCGACGATGAACATTTTGGCGGTGCCGCCAAATGAACAGTTAAATTAAAGAAGTACACACCATGTACTTTGTTTTTTCAGCTAAAAACAGGTAGTAGCCTCCTTATTTGGCATAGGAGGAACTTGAGCCATCTTGGAGCAAAAGGAGGAGGCCAGATCTTTAATGATCCACCGGGCTTTCGTCTGGATTCCGATTACACTTCAGCCGATTTCGTTGACACCGCACGGGTAATCCTTCTCCACTCCTGGTAGCGTTCTTTCCTATTCTTCTCCTAAAATAATTTATTTACATTTGAATGAATTTTGTTCTTCTTCAGATTTACTTCGTTCTTCGGTGTTTCTGGAGACGGCGTTCGGGTATAACGCGCGTTGATGTTTTTGGTAGGTGGGTTTTTGTTTAGTTTTCCAACTACTATGTGTTTTGTGCGTTTTTATGCCACAAACCCATGTTGCGGTGTTGTGTGGCTGAGTCTGTTGCTATATGTAATACCTAGAATTTAGTAGGTATTGAATTGTGATAATAAAATGCAGGTTGGGATCGTTGCTTGGATCCAGAACCACCTCCGGGGTGTGTTTCTCTGTTTAGCCGTTTGCCCAGGATACCCGAGTGTATGCCTTCAAGGTAGTAATTGTAGAATTTCCTTGAGAGGAATTCCATGTTACTTCTTGTTTACCTGTTGGGCATCGCCATGTTACCTGTTTAGCCTGAGGACGTTTTTGTATTTATCCTGAGGGCGTTTTTGTTATTAGCCTGAGGGAACTGCACTGTTTTAGCCTGAGGGATGTCATTATTCCACTTGAGGGCAACCTTTTGTGCCAGAGGGCTTGACTTCTGTTCCTGAGGGTGAAACTTCCTATGCCTGAGGGAAATTTCTGTTACGCCTGAGGGCTATACCTGTGGGTTGGATTCTGCTTACCTGACGGTAAGTTTTTATTTCTCTGAGGGCGTGGACTGTTTACTAGAAATGAACTGTGGTGGTTTCTAATATTTAAATGGATTAAATGGATAATGAAATGGAAATATAACTTGTTATTAGTTACTTTTGAGTACTTCTTACTTTATTGCATTTTATTACTGCACACTATTGTTGCATGCTTACACGCAGTTGGGCACGGGCCTTTGGTGGGTGCCTACTGAGATATATTTCTCACACCCTGTTTGGGTCACGCTTTTCAGCCCAAACAGATTACGTTGCTGAAGGTGTAGATAGGGGCAAGAGTCCCTATACAGGTTTTTGACAGTTGCTGAGGAGTAGGAGGGCATGGGACTGAGCCTAGGCTCAGGATGCGGCTGCTAGCTGTTTTTCTTGTTTTGTTGTACTCTGTTTTCTATTGTACTGTATTGTTTTATAACATGTTCTGGCTGTTTTCATATAACTTGAAAAATGTAGCATCATCACTTATATACTATTAGTTATATCCACTACTGTAGTTACTTCAGTTGTGTATGTTTATTGCTTCCACTATTTGTTGTATGTTTATTTTGGTATTCCGCTACACTACACATTGACAAATGAGGGCATTGTTTCCCCACTATCTGACCTGGGCCCTCGCTACTAGTCGTCAGCCTCTGGCGTTTGGGGAAATGCGCTTGAGGTCACGTGGAGAACCTGGCTCGGGGCACCCGTTGTGTGGCACCCGGTTCTGGAACATTACAAAGTGGTATCAAAGGAGGTTTCTTTTCTTGACTTACTATTTGGAGTCATAGTCTGGGATAGGATAGAATGGTAGTTGGTAACAAGCTGTGCCCGGGCGTAGCTAACCCATGTACAGGGAAAAGCCAATCTACCTCGTATTTTTCATTATTTTTGTTTTTCAATTTTACGGTTGATATGTTTTCACCGTTGGGTGATGCACATGGATTTTTCTGTTTATATTTTATCTGTGGGTGCAATTTAGTTACAACCCGATGAGATGAGGGTATGTCGTCTCATGCATCATATAGGCACATGCTAGAAATCACATGCCATGCATAGTTTCTATTCCATGTCGGTGCATTAGAATTGAATGTTGTTGTGATAGTTGATGGGAAAAGAAAGCATGATGTAGTGATAGCTCCTTGATAAATACCTGTCTGTTTGGTAGAGATTGTTTATAGGATGGATGCCAAACATTGGTTTTTGGGGAGTATGGGCCCCATTGATCTGAATTTGGTGGATCATTGACTGTTATTGGTTATAACACAAATAAGATGCCAAACATTGATTTGTGGGGGTCTATGGGCCCCCACGGGCCAGAATTTGACACTTAGGTTCTGTTTTTCAGTATTTTTCTGGGTTCTGGGGATGTTTCTGAGGCATACTGTTAGGAAACCCCAGAATACACACCGTGTAGGACCTCATACAATCTATGTGTGTTCTTCTGTTCAGGAAGAAAAATGAACTTTTTTAGTTCACGTCATGTATCCTGAGTACACGACGTGTAGTCTCTTCCCGTGTCACAAACCGTGTTGGTAGCGACACGGGGTAGGGAAGTTCTTGGGTAAAACACGTCGTGTAGTTTTTGTGCACGTCGTGTAGTGTGACCCGGAGTTCGGCCGTGTAACTAACAACACGGGGTGGTGAACTCCTTGACAGAACACGCCGTGTAAGTTATAGACACACTGTGTAGTGTGACCTGGGGACTCGGCCATGTAACTAACAACACGGGCCGGTGTCACCTCTCCCAGAACACGCCGTGTACCTTTGGGACACGTCGTGTAGTTTTTTCTGAGGACAGACCTTGTGGAGATAGCTGTGTGGCTGGGAAACAGGATGGTGTACATGCCGTGTGCGGGTGTAACACGTCGTGGAGTGTTAAGCCGAGTAGTCGGCCATGTCATAGAAGACACATGCAGTTGGAAAATAACACAGTACATGTCGTGTAGATATTATACACTCTATTTTGTTTTGTTGAATGGAAGTCATGTGGCTTAGCCGTGTAGAAGGACCCGTGCAGGGGAAGGGAAGTCAAGTACACGTTGTGTAGTCATTGTACACATCGTGTAGTCTTGTTTTTCCAATTTTGAATACCTTCTTCCTCTTGTTCCCTTTGTGGTTCCTTCGATTTCAATTTTAATAATCTTGAATCTGAGGCGTGCTTTTGAAATTTTATAGTCATGCCACCTAGATTACCATGAGTTGTTCGCCAGGAGAGCGGCGAAGATTATACTCCGGAGATGGTGGGCCATGGGATACCAGTTGATCCACCAGCAGAGCCACATGCGGCACCAGCTGTTATACTGGACACTGGCGTAGAGGCGCAGTTCCTTGAAGGCTTATTGCAGTTCATGCAGACCTTTTAGGGTGCACCACAGGCTTCCACATCTATGGCTGAGCTGGCAAGTATCTTTCCGCAGCATCATCCGCCTATATTTTCAAGGGATGGCGGACCGCAGGCTGAAGATTCTTGGCTAGGATCGATGCATACTATTTTCAAGCATCTGGAGACGCCTCTAGGGCGGAGGGTCAAGCTTGTGACTTACATTTTGCGTGATTCCACCAAGAGGTGGTGGGATGTTACCACCCTGTCAGAGCATCATAGGGACACGACATGGGATGATTTTCAGGGTGTCTTCTATGACTTCTTCTTTCCCGAGACGGTGAGGGAAGATAGATCTCGAGAGTTCATGAATCTGTAGTAGGGCGCTATGTCAGTGATGGACTACTCTGCTCGTTTTACAGAGCATCAGCGTTTTTCACCCTTGCTGGTGGGTGATGAGACGTAGAGAGCCAGAAGTTTTGAGTATGGTCTTCGGTATGACATCCGATCACTGGTGAATGTTTTCAAGTTTCTTACTATACACACGATTGTGAAATAGGCGTTAATTATAGAGAGGAACCTGTGGGAATCGAGTGGTGTTGGCCAGGGGGGTTCAACACCAGTTACTCATACTATTTCTGCTGGAAAGAGGAAGAGACAGATGGACTTCTCTTAGGGCGGTAGTACCAGCCAGGTAGCTTCTTCAGGTGGACCAGTCATGTGGTAACAGTGTGGCAGAGAGGGGCACAAGAGGCAGTAGTGTCCATGAGACCTAGTGGAGTTCCGAGCTTGCGTCAAGATGGGTCATCTGCAGCACTTTTACATGGAGTTTCTTCCAGTGGCTAGTGGAAGGGGTTCAGTGCAGACTCTGCATGCGGGAGGAGGACTAGTGGCTTCTTACCTATCAGGGAACTGGAATACATCAGGGCAAGCAGGCAGAGATGGTGGTCATGGTCATGGTATCCAGACACCAGGATCGTAGAGTCAGCAGGTCGGGACTGCTCGGGGTAGCCAGGCTGTGTCGCAGGGCCGCGACACTATGCATGCATATGTTGCGCAACAGACCCAGCAGGAGCAGGATCCCGGACCTTCAACAGTCAGAGGTACTATTCTAGTAGCTTCTGTCTTGTCTTTAGTACTTTTTATACGGGTGCTACACATAGTTTTATATCTGTACCCATTGTGGAGAGCCTTGGGCTCGGTGTTTCTACTTCATCTGATATCTTGATGCTAGAAACTCTATTGGGGACTAGGACGGTTGGTGTGCGTTAGTGCAATGAGTGACCCCTTGAGGTTGGTGGGTGTCACTTCCTTTGGGACCTCTATGTCATGGAGATGACGAGCTATGACATCATTCTCAAGATGGACTGGTTGGTTCCCATTCGAGCCTTTGTAGACTGCTATCGTTGTAGGGGGTGTTTCACGTCACTAGAGGGTGGAGAGTTTTTATACAAGGGTGAATGAGATGTTCAGGCGAGTCGAGCTGGACCCGAGCATCATGGGTGAGGTGGAGTCACAACCCAGATTGAGAGCATATATCTGGATGATCAGGGGACTTGTCAAAAAGATTTCTCTCAAGTTGTCGATCGTTTCAGGGATGTATTCTCAGATGACTTTTCAGGTCTACCTCCAGTGCGTGAGGTTGATTTTTCTATCGAGCATGTGCCAGGAGTAGCACCGGTGTCCATTTCTCCTTATAGGATGGCCACGCCTGAGTTTTAGGGGCTCAAGAGGCAGTTAGAGGAACTACAAGCAAAGGGCTTTATCCGACCCAGTACTTCTCCTTGGGGTTCTCCGGTCCTTTTTGCGAAGAAGGCGGATGGTATCCTCAGACTTTGCATGGATTATTAGAAGCTAAACCAGTTGATGGTTAAGAACCGATATCCCTTGCCGAGGATTGATGATCTGTTTGATCAGCTTCGGGGAGAACAAGTGTTCTCGAAGATTGTCTTGAGATTCAGATATCATCAGCTGCGCGTGAGACCATCTGATATACATCTCATGGATTTTAGGAGTAGGTATGGTCTATATGAGTATATGGTTATGCCGTTCGGACTCACAAATGCGCAAGTAGTTTTTATGGCTCTGATGAATCATGTGTTCCATTCGTATCTTAATTCATTTGTGGTAGTATTCGAGGATGACATCTTGGTGTACTCTCACACTCGACCCGACCATGCCACCCATCTTGAGATCGTATTGAGTACACTGAGAGAGAATCACCTATATTCTAAGCTCTCGAAGTGCCACTTTTGGATGGACCAGATTCACTTCCTGGGTCATATCATCTCAGAGGCAAGAGTTTCAGTAGACCGAGAGAAGGTGAGAGCAGTAGTTTCCTGGGAGAATCCCAAACACGTGTTTGAGATACGGAGTTTCTTAGGGTTGGCTGGTTACTACAGGCACTTCATACAGGACTTCTCCCACTTATCAGCACCGTTAACAGGTCTGACTATGAAGGGTGTGAAGTTATTTTGGTCAGAATCTTACGAGACAGCTTTTTAGGACCTGAAGGAAAGGCTGACTACAGAACAGATCCAGATACTCCCAGAGCAAGGGAAGAGTTATATAGTTTACTGTCATGCATCAGGGATTGGGCTGGGAGCCGTTTTGTGGCAGTGCGACCGAGTTGTGGCGTACGGGTCTCGACAATTGAGGCCACATGAGAGGAATTACCCGATGCATGATCTCGAGTTGGCTGCAGTTGTGCATGTGTTGCGCTGTTGGAGACATTATCTGTTGGGAGATCAATTTTGGTTTTCACCAACCACAAAAGCCTCAAGTATATCTTTATTCAGCTTGACCTAAATCTGAGGCAAAGAAGTTGGGTTGAGTACCTACAGTCTTTTGATTTTGAGCTTGCCTATACACCTGGTAAAGGTAATGCAGTAGCTGATGCACTGAGCAGGAATACTCAGATACAGGCACTGCAGGAGGCCAGTGGTGAGTGGCAGCATATGGCTTTGTTCTCTGAGATGTATCTTGAGGTTCGTGACAGTCAGGGGCAGACTTATCCTTCCTCGTTAGCTGTGACTTCTACCCTCCTAGATAGAGTGAGGATGAGGCAGCTATCGGTTTTAGAAGGCCTAGTTCTACAGGATTCGTTGGCAAGTGAGGACCCTCCTCCTGGTTGGACGATAGGCGATGATGAGGTTTTTCATTTCCATGGACGTGTACAGGTTCCAGGGGATATACGCGAGGAGCTTATGTGGAAGTTTCATGCATTAGCTTGGGCAGTTCATCCTGGTGTTACCAAGATCTACCGTGACTTTAGGCATCAGTACTGGTGGCTGGGTATGAAGAAAGTAATAGCTGGTTTTGTTACGAGGTGTTCACTTGTCAGCAGGTGAAGGAAGAGCATCAGAGACCAGCTGGGCTGTTACAGTAGTTTCCCATTCCCGAGTGGAAATAGGATGATGTCGCGATGGATTTCGTGATGGGATTGACAAGGTCACCTCGAGGCAATGACGTTGTGTGGGTTGTTGTGGACAAACTCACGAAGGTAGATCACTTATTGCCAATCAAGGAGGCCTTCGGTTTGGATGAGCTCGGAAGGCTGTATATCTGAGAGATCGTACATATTCATGGGGTCCCAAGCTCTATCATTTCGGATAGGAATGCCTACATTACGTCTCGTTTCTGGAAGAGTTTTCAGAGGCCGATGGGTACACAGCTGCTTCTGAGCACAGCATACCACCCTTAGACCAATGGCCAGTCAGAGTGGATGATACAAGTCCTAGAGGACATGTTGCATGCATGCGTCCTAGAATTTGGGGGCTCTTGGGAGAAGCATATACCCTTACTCGAGTTTTCATATAATAATAGTTTTCAGGCGACTATTGTGATGGAACCATACGAGGCTTTATATGGTAGGCCATGCCGGTCACCTTTGTGCTGGTTAGAGGCAGGTGAGGTAGCTTTACTGGGGCCACAGCTCGTGCAGGAGACATCTGAGCAGGTCCAGTTGATTCAAAGGTGGATGGATACCGCGCAGTCTTGTCAGAAGTCTTATGCTGATCGCTGCAGGAGACCTTTTGTGTTCGTGGTCGGGGATATGGTTTTCTTGCGAGTTTCGCCGAGGCTGGGAGACAAACGAATCAGGAGACAGGGTAAGCTTTCACCGAGGTATGTGGGACCATTTGAGATTCTAGAGAGAGTCAGGCTGGTTGCCTATCGGTTGTAGTTACCACAGCGGTACCGATCCATTCATGACGTCTTCCATGTGTCTCAGTTGCCGCTGCTACCATTCAGACCCGTCTCACACCTTTCAGCCAGAGGAGGTTGAGCTTCAGCATGATGCGTCCTTTGAGGTCCATCCGATCCATATTGTTGATAGGAGCACGATGGTTCTCTTAGGCTAGTCAGTTCTTATCGTATGGGTGCTATGGCAGCATGGCTGAGTGCAGGACGAGACCTGGGAGCGGGAGGCCGACGTACGTGCTTAGTGGCCAAAGCTGTTCTGATCTTATTTTTCGCCACGCTGGGAAGGGCAATTCGGGGATGAATTGCTATAAGGGGGGATGTTTGTAAGAAATAGGTTCTTATTTTAGAGGTATGGGCTTCTTTTTTTCCTTTTCCTTAAATGTTTTTGTGAAAATATGGAAAATGGGGAAAAATCCTGAATTTTGGAACTGCATGCCGTGTACTTTATACACACGCTATGTACTTTTGGCCGTGTTGGGACGAGTACATGGGGCGTGTAGCCATGCTGGTGACGAAGGGTGTATGAACCACTACACACCGGGTAGTGGTGCCTTACACGTCGTGTAGTCAGTCGGCATGCTTAAATAGTAATAAGGTGGTGTCTCCACTAGTAGGGAGACAGTACATGCCGTGTACTCAATAGTACATGTCGTGTACTCATGTCAACGATGAACAGTGTGGCAGTGCCGCCAAATGAACAGTTAAATGATAGAATTACACATCTTGTACTCAGAAGTACACGCCTTGTACATTGATTTTTCGTCTTAAAACAGGCAGTAGCCTCCTCATTCGGTAGAGGAGGCACTTGAGCCATTTTGGAGCCAAATGAGGAGGCTGGATCATTTAAGATCCACCCAGAGTTCGTCTGGAATCTGATTTGGCTTCGGACGATTTCTTTGGAACTGCACGGGTAAGCCCTCTACTCTCCTTGTACCGTTCCTTCCAATTCTTCTCCAAATGTATGTAATTTACGTTTGAATGAGTTTTGTTCTTCAGCAGATTTACATCGTTCTTGGGCGTTTCTGGAGACGGCCTTCAAGTATAATGCTTGTTGACGTTTTTGGTAGGTGTCTTTATGTTTATTTTTCCAACTGCAGTGTGTTTTGGGCATTTTTGTGCCATGAACCCATTTTGGGGTGTCATGTTCCTGAGTTCATTGCCATATTTAATACCTAGAATTTATTAGGTTATTAATTGTGTTAATAAAATGCTGGTTGGCATCGTTGCATGGATCTAGAATCTCCCCCGAGGTGTGTTTCTCTGTTTAGTCGTTTGCCTAGGATACCCGAGGGTATGCCTTCAAATTAGTAATTGTAGAATTGCTTTGAGAGGAATTTCCTGTTACTTGTTGTTTACCTATTTGGCATGGCTCGGTTACCTGTTTAGCCTGAGGGGGTTTTTGTATTTACCCTGAGGGAATTGTTGTGATTAGCCTGAGGGCATTGCACTGTTTTAGCCTGAGGCATGTCATTATTCCGCCTGAGGGAAACCTTTCGTGCCTGAGGAAGTGACTTCTGTGCTTGAGGGTGACACATCCTATTCCTGAGGGCAATTTCTGTTACGCTTAAGGGCTATACCTATGGGTTGGATTCTGCTAACCTGAGGGTATGGTTTTTTTTGTCTGAGGACGTGGACTGTTTACTCGAAATGTACTATTGTGGTTTCAAATATTTAATTGGATTATATGGATAATGAAATGGCAATATAACTTGTAATTAGATACTTTTGAATAATGCTTACATTATTGCATTTTACTACTACACACTGTTGTTGTATGATTACACGCAGTTGGGAACGTGACATTGGTGGGTGCCTACTGAGATATATTTATCACACCCTGTTTGGGTCACGATTTTAGGCCCAAACAGATTATGTTGCTGTAGGTGTAGATAGGGGAAAGAGTCCTTATACAGGTACATGACTGTTGCTAAGGAGTAGGAGGGCATGGGACTGAGCCTAGGCTCAGGATGCCGCTGCCAGCTGTTTTGCTTGTTTTATTGTACTATGTTTTCTATTGTACTATATTGATGTATAACATGTTCTGGTTGTTTTCTTAGAACATGAAACATGTAGCATCATCATTTATATACTGTTGGATATATCCACTGCTGTAGTTATTTCAGTTGTGTATGTTTAGTGCTTCTGCTATTTTTTGCATATTTATTTTGGTATTCCGCTGCGCTACACTTTGACAAATGAGGGCATAGTTTCCCCACTATCAGACCTGGGCCCTCACTGCTAGTCGGCAGCCTCTTGCGTTTTTTGAAATGCGCTTGAGGTTATGTGGTGAACCGGGCTCGGGGAACCCGTTGCATGGAACCCGGGTCCGGGACATTACACACTTCATAAGTTACAAGATTTAGTTCCTTAAAAATCCTTTCAAAGAATAACTTATATGAACTTCTTCACCCTTTACAGAAGGCTTCCTCACAAACTCTTTTCAGAAATAGATGAATTCTCATAGGAATGATCTTTTCTCAAAAAAATATCTCTTCTTTAATGATTATATTAACACTCCTTATATAGGAATATAGATCAGAAAAATATTCTAATAGTATATTTACCAAATCATCAATCTGGAACATCATTCACGACATACATCTTTACCTGTGAACCACTCTTCCATATGCTATCTAAGTTATGTTGTTCCTCTTTCATAGTGGCCCAAATCACCATCAAATTTTTGCAAAAGACACCATGAATGGTTTCTCAAATCACTACCTCATTTATTTGAATAACAAGCCATTCTGCATACTTTATGAATTTTGTGTACCAACTCCCTTCCACAAACAAACATTTTTAACTACGAACCATTTCTATACATGGTCCACACCACATGCTTCTTGGTTCCCTTCCTTTACAAAATTTCTTCGATGTTCCTTGTACCACTTTTGAAATCCTTAAAACATATAGAGAAGATTCCTTAAAGGGTTTCTTGCCAACAATTTCCATTGGTTATTTTCATGTGACACGTGAATGATTTTCCAATGAATTTAATAAGTATATTTGAATAACATGTGGGGTCTTTTATCTCCCTCTAATTACGTAGTTAAAATTAAAAAAATTATATGATTTTTATTCACATTAATATTGTACATTATAAAAAATAACGGAACTGATATTGTGTCTCATTAATATAATTCTTTACAATAGTAATATTTGTGATATACTTGAATAATGTTGTTGAGTGTTATACATTTTCACTTGACTCTATTATTTTCTCATGGGTCATATTAATTGACTCATTGTATAAAACAATTATGATTTATTAATTTTGTTATTCTAATACTAATTCCATGATTTATTATCCACTATTTATTCTGTTTTTGTAATAACATGTCTGTAATAAAATCATATTCATAAATAATGACCACTTGTGATATTTGAATTTTAATTTATATATATACTATTATCTAGTACATTGGATCCACAAATTATTATGTTTCCTTTTTCATAGGCTATGTTGAGATAAAAATTGTTTAATGTATATATTATATCCTTTTGTGGATAATTTTTGGGACACTTTGTGGACTCCTTTGTCAATAATAAGTTACAAATATAATTTAAAAATATCATATTGATACAAATTACATGGTTTAAATTAGTAAATGTTTTATCTTAGTATAAAAAAACTCTTCACCTATTAATTCATGTGAATGTATTGTAATGAAATATTTTAATTAAAATATTTATATTTTATGGAGATATAAATGGGCTACAACACCCAATTTCTTATAGGGTCCTCTAAATGCACATTTTTATTTATGCATCCTAAAAAATAAATTTCCACAAAAATTATAATCTCTCATATAGTAAGATATATTTGAATCAATTCATATGAAGACATTCAAAATCATCACCGAAAATAAACATAATATATAAGTCAACAAAAACTAAGACTATCATGATCTATGTTAACTATGTGGCATACAAATCATATTTAGAATCTTCAAAATTAATAACATGTCCATCACATGTGTATTAAAATATGTCACCATTAAAAGACTTATAAATTAGTGATTTAATGGTAAATTACCTTATTAATATATTAACATCTTATATCATCACTCAATCATCATATAATTTCTCTGATAAATTCCTAATAACATTGTAGATTAAAAATTACTAAAAAAAATCACAGTTTTATGATTCCTGATTTATAGAACAAAAAACCTGAGAAATTCAAAAGGATAATACATGGCATTTACCTCATATTAAAGAATTTGAACTATCAATGCCTTATCTGAGGAATGTATACAATCTGATCATCGAAAGAAAATATGAAATTAATTATTTATACCATACAAAAATTATATGTAACATACATGAGAACTTATAAATAATCATCGTAGAGAATATGGATATTTACACCTCTCAATTTTTTTTGTATTATACAATGGATCTAGAAATGTATCCCATGAAATGTGAACCCCCAATTGTTGAATATAAATATGTGCACAACCACCCCAATTTTCATGTATGTAGTGAACCATATGACATTCCCATAAAGACTAAATAATGGGTATCCACTATTCTAATCCTTACACCTCTCTAAGTAACATATGATGACAATTCATGAACAAGACATCACATGACTAGGTTTTTACATGAACCATCTAATGATTATCTGTAAACCACATTTTATACGCAATTTAAGCCTATAAGAGACATATAAAATCAATATTGGTATGTTCTGTACAATTAAATTTATATACTATAAATAAAAAGGGTGAAAATGGAATCTTACAAAATATCCCACCTCAAGCTAAAATTGCTAAAGCACAAGATTGAACACATAAACAATGGTCATTTTAAATAAATATGGTTTAGATTATAAAAATCCTAACACGTACATATCCATCTTTCCACTTATGTTTATTTTTAAAATACAAATTCATGACTGCACACCCTGTTATCATTCATTAATAGGATATGTGGAATGTGAAGTCAAATGAAAATTAAATAAAAAATTATTATTAAATAAATTTAATCCCTAGTATAAGGGCCGCCCTAGCCACAAAATATAGTAGATTTTATATACCTACTATAAACCACCGTCTATTATGGAATTATTTGTGGCATAAAAATATAAAATATTATATAATTTCCTAGATACAATCATTCCCAAATTTTTTAATTTATAAAAATTATTTAATAAAATTTCAAACATAATGAATAATATGTTCACCTTGTAAAATCATAAAATTTCATTATATGTGCTAAATACGAGCTATAATGATCATCAAATTTATCATATAATATTTTTTTGGTATCCTGTTTAAGAGACTCAATTTATTTAATGATCGATAAAAAAAATTAATTTTCTTTAGATTGACCCAAAAATTATTAATAATGATAATTATATGAATTGGTTTTTAGACTTCAAACATTACATATCAAAGCATGCATATTATTCTTAATTCATGTCCCATAATATTTGGTTCAATTTTATTAAAATATTTAAATAATAAATGATATTTTTACGTTTAAAAAACTTTATGTTTTCTTAGGGGACACAAAAAAATGATCAGAATACTAAAAACCAATATCCCAAGTCTAAAAAAATGGATTAAATTTTGTAATAAATTTTATTACATTATGAAATGAGTTGTTTT
Organism: Viscum album; assembly: GCA_963277665.1. NCBI lineage: Eukaryota > Viridiplantae > Streptophyta > Magnoliopsida > Santalales > Viscaceae > Viscum > Viscum album. Next base: position 491,904,840 of record OY728151.1, on the reverse strand, counting down.
TGTAAGATTAAATTCCATGATATCCATTGGTAGAAAAATTCAAAATTTGTTAAATTATTTTTTATATATCAGTACAACATGACCACTCTATTATAGTTTTTTCCTAGTTAAACACTTTCTATATGAATTCATTATCAAAATATGTACTTGTATTTTGGATAATTTTATGAATTATATCTCACATATTATAACCTGGTTTTCAGAATTATATAATAAAATATATCATTCTATGAATTATTTTACATAAATCATGATTATTAGACCTGAATCACCATAAGATGTCATTTAAGATATTCTTAGAATGTTCAGTATCATATTTCCATTTTTTTATGTAATTTTCATGGGGAGATATTTTTATAGTATAAATAGTCTACAAAATTAACGGTTATCAAAATATTATTGATTTTCCCCAAGATACGAAATATGGTGATAATAACAACCCATGTTCATTATCATATAACAAAATGGGTTCTTCATAAACATTATATATGTAAGGATGAAAAATGGGATACACTCAAATATGGAACCCAAACTATCTCATTACATACATGAAAAGAGACATCGATCCCCACGGGCTAGCCGCAAGCACCAAAGCATCTAAAAACACCCAAGAGGGAATGATTTCTCCCATCATAAACTATCCCATGGAATATATGTATACACTGAATGAAAAAGATAGCAGAATACTAATAGAATATTTATGCAAAAATTGTAAAAAGAAAGAAGAAACGAACCACTGAAAATGTGGTCACTGCTTAAAAATTAAATCCAACAACAATGACCTAAACCAGAGAACTACTCCATGAAATGGGATTGATGAACTCCAACCATTTCACTACTAGATACCCAAAACCAGATTACCTTAACATCATCACTTCACTTAATATCATGGATTTTCCCAACATTAGTTTATACCCAATGGTATATTAAGCAACATGGAGGTGCATATGGTGTGATCTAATTTGCTCAGGAGGATCCAACATAGGTTTTATATTCCAAGTCCCTCTTAAAAATTACATTAGGAATTTTATAAATAAAACATGTAATGATAAGAAGTAGTAAATTTTGATAAAAAATTGTTAAAATTACCCTTTTTCAATGTTCTCAAAAAAAGAAGTTATAACAAGCATATTAAGGACAACTCATAAATCCATGAAGTAAAAAAACAGAAGTAGAAGAATAGGAATCTGTAAAAAGTAACATTATTTGATAGACTATAGGACTACTCGTACAATAACAAATCAAGTGCATAGACTTGTTCTAAGAATATGTTCCTTGGACGAAATGGAATACCAAATTTTAAACCCCTTGTCAATGTCAATATCGATCCCGTAAATTAGCGGGCCTAGGAAATAGAGGAAATACTCATTAAAAATCATCTTGATAATCAAAAAACATATACGATGGGCTGAAGATAAACCATCAACCGATGTATCTAAGGTCACCATGTTCTCATTTTCACAAATGAATTTCAATTTTTCAAATGCACCTATATCATATTAAGTTATCAAAAAATGTGAAAAAAAATTTCTATTTAAAAACAAAATTTCAACAAACACACAAAATATTTCCAATATGATAATTAAATTTATAATGAAATAGATAATTAATATTATTATCAAAGGATATAGTCTGAACCAACAACCTCAAAGTGCAGGTGGCACATGCCTGCAATGGGATCCACCAACAATGAAAAGACAATAATGACAACAAAGGACATATAATCCAATATACATTTTAATATTGAATTAACAATGAAATAAAGAGGTTAGTGTAAAAGGAAAACACCACATAGCTCAAGAAAAATTGTTCGACATACCACAACTTATCAAGGAATAACCTATAGAATGATACATTTTATAGGATCTGGAAGAAAAAATGAAGAATCGCCAAAATAGGCCTCTAGATATGATAATACAATCCTAGAGAACCACCATAATTTATATAAATTATAGAGCAGAATTATCACCTACCTGTAAAGACACACCACAACCATAATGATGGTGAAACATAAAAAAATTGATCGAGATGGATATGATTATCCCCAAATCAATTAGGAATAGATATTGGGGGTGAACCAATAATATTGATAGAAGAACTGAAACCAAAATAGCTACTATCCTATTTTGAAAACTATATGTGGTCAATTATACAATGTGCAATACAGTTATATGATATGAAATCCACAGTGTTCATGTACAGAAAAAGTCTATTTCGACAGTTGAAAAATATTTTATTTTGAACATACATTGCATTAATCCTACCTTACTGTTGTGTAACAATTTACAACATGTACCCTTTATTAAATTGTACTCAACAACAATTACATGTCATATGATCCAATTACATGATAGGAAATCCTCACTCAACATGAAGAAAGTTATTTTTAATTAATAAAGTCTTACAACTAAATGAGTTTAATTTTATCGGTATCCTCCTAATTCATTATCATCCCTCTACAGGTGATAAGAAAAAGGAGAACCATGGTGAGGTGAAGAATATACTTGATAGATTAGTAACATGACTTTTTGAACCCCTCAACATATATACTTTCTTTCAACCATATGAAATGTGTATGATTCAATATAGGGAAAAAGTTGAGTCCACATATCCCTAATTAAGAAATCACATTCCCTAGTCTCATAAAAATATTATGCTTCTTTCTCTAACTATGACTGATGGAATCAACTTCCCATGCAAGATGTTCACTGGATAGTCCAAGATTTGATCTTATTTCTGCAAATAAGAAAAATACACCTCTAACTCAATTTCATACAACCTCATGACATGAGTGAGATCATGGTGATAATTCTTGAGCAAAGAAATGTGGAATATATCATGAATAACACTCATCTAAACCAGAAATGCTAACCAATAAGAAGCTTGTCTGAGCTACTTCAGGACCTCAAATGGTCTAACATATCTTTAAGCCAACAATCAGTATTTTCCATGTCGACGGTGAACCAACGAAGGAGAAATGTCTGAGAATACATATTCACATATAATAAACTCCAATAGACACCTGTGATCCTAATATAGTTTCTTTCAACTCTGGGATATAAAAAGATGTCCATGTACATATTAAATCATAATGTAATTTTACAAAACCATACATTGCCCATGTGAGAGACACCTTTACCACCTCAACCCTACAAAGATGTGATCTAAATGATAAACTATAATGAGACTGCAAGGGAGCCATTATGAATTTCCACTAACAATTTTTGTTACAAAAAAAATCAAGCAGTCCTGAATTATTTTCCCATGATCCTCCAAAATCAATAAATAATGCACGAAACATATCATTCAATATCAATATCATACACTCTTTCTGACCATCAATCTGAGTATGGAAAGATATATTCATGTTGACCAGATTTATCATTTCCTCTTAGAATGTCCTACAAAACAATAGGTAAAACCTCATATCCCTATTTGAAAAAATTGATAAAGACTTCATATATGGCCTCACAATCTCTTTCACAAATAGATTAACAAAATAATCAAATTTAATGGTGTCTTTGATAATAATTAAATTAATATACTTCATCAATCCATCAAAAACAACCTAAATAGATTTTACCCCGTGGGAGTATGTGATAATTCTATAACCAAAAACATGGAGAACTTAGCCTATTTCTAAATAGGAATTGTAAGCGGCTGATGTGAACCATAATGATTCAAGTTCTCTTCCATTATCCACTTGTAGGTGTAACATCCGGAAACAAAATATGTGATGTCATGAACAATACATACCCACCAAAATCATTACCACATTCCATAATAAATATTTTTAGTTTCTTGGTGGATGGACCAAGAACATCTATGAAAATCAAACAAGAATAATCTTATTATGTATTCTGGGACAAAAACACACTTCAAAAAGTGGGACATACCATTTGAAGAATGATACCAGCCAAAAACAGACTCCCTTTATAACGTATTTCTTGAGAATTTTGAAACTCATTATCATGCTACTTACTCCAAAAAAAATTCACCAGGTTGGAAAATGATAACTAAATACTGGTCAAGACCATTCATGATACATCCTTATGAGCATACAAGTCAAACAGTAGGAAAAGAACTATAAGGATCTAATCCTCATTTGATTCCACAACATCTTGTGATGGTAAATTCCTTCTAAGAGCTTATGAAACAACATTTCCCATTCTCAATGTGTAGGAGATATCAATGTCAAATGACTAAAGGTATTTTAAACATCTTCAATGTCTAATAATAAAGCCCATCTATGGAAAGATATAGATCATAGTTTTATGAGAAGAATAAATAATTGAAACATCTATGAATTTCATGTCTTTCCAAGTAAGATCAACTAATGGTGACATAAACAAAGATAAATCCTTGAAAAACTATTGGTATTACCCAGAAAGACCTTTAAGGCAATGTTTTTCAAACACATTTTGTGGTTCCATCTATGAATAGATACCCTTTACCTTATCAGGATATATTATTAAGTTGTGATAATAAATATAGTTACCTAATAAATTCACATCATGAATTCAGAAACTACACTTCAAAAAGTTTCCATACAAATAGAATATTATTTTATATATAGAACCAAACTCTGATTGTACTCATGCTCATGAATTGATTTTAAGTAAATAGTAATATCAACAATTAAAAATAAAAAATGTTGAGATATTTTAGATAATTATGATACATACAATATATAAAAGTATTTGATTGTTTGTCTGTCCAAAAGAAATTACATGATATTTATAGTGGCAATACCTACACCTAAAAGCTGACTGTGCTATATCTTACATCTAAACTCAGATGAGATGATAACCTGACTGAAAATAAATATTTAAAAACCACTACACCCCCTTTAATTGATAAAATAGAACATCCATATAAGGAAATTGAAATTTTTTCTTAACCATCACCCAGTTCAACTTCCAATAGTCCACACATAACCGAAGTAAACCATCATTATTCATGGAAAAGAGAAAAAGGGAAGCATGAAGAGAAACTCTAGAGTAAATGAATCATTATTATAATAAGTCGAAGAACGTAATCATGAGTACTTTCATCTAATATAGAGTAACATGATATGAATTTATCGATATAAGTTGCGTAACTAGCACTGGGTGAATCCTAAATTATACTTATCCTTATTTTTGTTATGCTAAGAGATGTCATGTGGGAAAAAATTATAAGAGTACTAAATAATGATTAGAATAGAAAAATTAGAACAACAGTCATCAAGATCTAACAAAATATTAAGAATTACACTCATATACTTTGAGTTGGAAGTCCTTGTACGACCAGTTGTCGGTTCCCACTCCCCTATAAACACACGAGAGCTTCCACTGGTAGCAATAATTGAAACATGATGGTGATAATAATCAACCTAATCTTGATGAATGAAAAACCTAGCCATAATTATGATGATGAATAAAGGATCCAGATCAATGATTAATAAATCCAATACAAACTCTATATCAGTAATAAACAATGAATCAGAAGGACATTGAAACCCAATCTATTTTCAATTACATAGTTGTTTTCCAAACACCATTGTACATTTCTATTGAAATTTTAATAAGGATAATACCTTTTATTGTTTCTCAACCTGAATCAATAGGCACATGAAACTCCTCAACGACGTGAAAATGCTTCACTCTTAAGGAATGTGGTTGGATCCATAATGTAGTTGTCAATTATGACTACAACACTATAGCCTTTGGAGCCTATGAAACCTGAGAATATCGAGTTGTAGTCATAGACAAACATAATCACTTTATGTAACCATTGAATCCCTATCTATTGCACGTCTTCACAGGAATATTCCATGATCAAATTGTGGGCCTACCATTTCTACACTGATATAATCTTCGAGGATCATTTCTTGCTACAACGGATAGTGAATAGTAGGTTCCCTATGGGGACTCTCCTCCACCACTCCTTTGATGATATTGCCACATCCTTTTGATCACCTGAACACCACTGATGTTGCCACTAGATGAAAGATAATGGTTTAGAAAACCAATATTTCTTTCCATATCCATCTCCTCCATCCTATATCTATATACCATGTTTTAATACTTAGATTGTTTTAGCATGAACATATATGATTTTATGTCTTGAAGTGAACCCTTCAAGTACATTAGATCCTTTAACTGGTCATTCCTCACCAAATATGGATAAAAGGGGATAAGATCAGCATAGCAGTTATTGTATGTCAACACTGAATACTATCCCTACTGTAATTATAGAAGATCCAAAGACTTCTCATGCAGTAAAGAAACCCTGAAAACCTTATAAAAGAATAGGATTTTAAAACCCTTCAAATCCAAGTCCACATTCCTCTCTTATTTTACCTTTGAATCCCCCATCACTAACCGGAACCCTTAAGCCAAAACAATTCACTCATTACCCATATATTCTATGGTGTTTCAAGAAATTCAATGATATAATCGTCATTTCCATCAATTCCTCCACCTCCAAGGGTTCAGTCATTCCCTTAATGGATGTTGGACTATTGTTCCAGAATTCCCATGATCAATATCTATCTACTCAAGCTCCCCATTATACCTCATAAATAACATTCTAAATTCATTGTAAATATTTATAAAAAACACATCATTCATGTAATTTATTTGTAATGATATTATGATCTATATTTGTATTACATTGAGGAGAATCATTCTAACCCTCATGAGAAACTCATGGAAGATGTCTCAGGAGAATAATTTTTTCACATCAAAACAACAAAACATCCTGACAAAAAACTCAATTAAGACTAGAAAACCCATTATAAACAACTAGGAATTTAAACCAAACCCAACACTAGATACACACATCCCAACATTACATGGATGCTTCAGTCTTATTATGATATGATTTATCCAAGAACTCATCACAAAATGAATCTCATGTCCTAAGAATTTAATGTCCAGTCTAACTGATGTTCTATGATATAGACTCCTGATGAAATACCTTCTCTAATATGAAATGTGTTCAAGTTGTCATGGGTTATTGTCAATCCTGGAACCCTAAACATTCATTTACATACATTATGGGTGTTCCAGATCCACATGAGATAGATATAAGAACTCTAGCATCGAAGAACACAATTGAGGGAATAATATTTTACAAACTAAAAAACACATGGAGTAAATGAATAAAATGAATGAAAAAAGAGACTAGAATAATAATAAAAAATAAATGTAATAATAGAAAAAATATAGATGAAACTAACAACCTAAAAAGTAGCTGACATTGTGAAATCCTAACCAACTACAAGACACAAAACCAAAAAACTACTCCATGAGATGTTGTGGATGAGCTCCCACTATCTCTCCACCAGATAACCTAAACAAGCATACACGAACCATGCCACCACATTGTGACACTTTTCCTTTCCGTATATTAGAATACATACAATGGTATATGCACCACTAACGAGGTACATATGGTTTGAGGTAACATAATCAGTATGATCTATCCCAGGTGATCTAATCCAAGTCTCTGTATAAAAATTCATGTATGCATATTTTTAATAAAACATGGAATGAAGAAAATTAATGTAGTTTTATAGAAAACATTGTAAAAATTTAACTTCATCTTAGTTATTACAAAATTACTTATACCATTCATATTATGCATAAAAAAATATACTCAATAAAAAATTGAAGAAACATCACATGAATCTGAACCAAGGACTTCTATAAGTCAGACTATAAGACTTCTTTTTCAAAAATAAATCTAGTCAACAAATTTTTTTCCTATAACATGATCCTATAAAGTAGGGAAATACCCAATGATTAAACCTATAAGGACCCAGCCATAAAACATTAAATATTCTTGAATTAAGATAATAATTCACATTAAGGATCTTTTCAGGTTTAGAGATTCATAGAATTAGGTCATAATATATAAATAAAAAATTTAATGTTACATACATTTACCCAGTTTCAATTTTTTCTCAAAATATAAATTCTTGAAAAAATACTCATGTAAATTTCCAAATTTTAGACAACATGAATTTTTATTTGATATCATCCTTTACCATATTCTAATTTATGTCCTATGAAAAACGTTTCAAAACCATTCGATGAGCATAAAAATATCAGTAAGGGATACACAAAGAAGAAAACTTTTAGTTTTTCAAAACACTAAGTAAACCATAAATAATTTATCATAAGTAATAAATTTCACCTTTATGATGGAGTAAATATTCTTCAATGTATAAAATATCATTTCTTACCCTTTTGTAACCAAAATATTACCATAAATACCATATAAAGAACACAACATATAAAGGTAACTTGAGACATAAACATACTTAAAGGAATAACCATTCGGTCAACATCCACACATATCACTAAATAGAATAGCCATACGGCTGACATCCATACCCAATGCATTGGAGGTTATAACATGACCACCCATACTAGTTTATCACGGAACAACCCGTCATTTGTTTTATCATGTAACCACCCATTAAAGGTCCATGTACTATTATAAAATCATAACACATACAACGATTATAATGGAATGAAAAAATGTCCACATTTCAATCAAAATATATCACATAAATATATTGAAATAACATATCCATTATCAAAAAAAACAATACTAATATACATAAAAGAGTATAATGTATTTATTTTCCTTTTAAAAAAATTAGGACTTGTTATGGATGCTAGAGATCAAATAATACTCACAGTGACTAAATGTTATTGTCACCACATACTTTAAAAAAAACTTTCTTTTTTCCATTTCATAAAACACATCAGAGAAATATATTCAATTTGAATGAAATTAAATGTAAAATGTGTTTATACAATGTATATAATAATTTTGTGTATTAAAAAAAATATTCCTCAATTAAAGGAGATTGAGATGAAGTCCCTCACCTTGTGTCCAACATGACCCGTTAATTCTATAATCTCCTGAATAATAAAATAAATTTAATTTATACATTAATAAGCAATTTTTTCATGTTTATTTTTCCTGTTATATCAATTATTACCATGTTATAAACATTATGTAATCATTTATGTTAATAATGGTCATTTTGTCAATATTTGGTACTTGACTCAATAATGAACTTCTTAAAATTACTAGATGTTCATGTGCTCAAAAGTTCATTATATACATAATTATATTCATGATTTAGATATCATATATATCATATATATCAATTATATACATGTATTTATAATATTACATAACATTTGGAGATAAGAAATGAAATGCACCATTCATAGAGATGGTAAGCCGTACATACACATGAACACTACTTCCATTTCTATTTTTTATTGTAATGTAATGAAATAATAATTATACATAAGTATTTTATAATTATAGTATAATATCATATAAAATTTCATTCACTCTACCCATTATATGTTCCAAATAATTCATGAATGAGTATTATCACTTTGAGGGGGAGGTAGTCCGCACTTCCTTAAATGAGATTATCGTATTTACCAACTATAGAAACCATAAAGGTATTATATAAATGAAAAATAAAAAAGCATACAAACAATATAAATATAATACATATCATATATAAATAAAGTTCCATCATAATGGCCACCATGATAGGCAATTGGGGATATTTGAACAATCATCGTTTCGTGAGGTAGTAGTTCACCATCGACATAAATATTATGTTTTTTACCCATTAGACGGAGGTGTGTGTGAGTGTAGTTAAAATAATTTTCCTAAAAACAACATAGAATATTTAGGATACTTATTTTTTTATAAATTAAAGAATAAAAAGATTTTATGGAGTTGGAGAAGTAAAATAAAACAAATGAATTTAATAGAAATTGTTACCTTAAATTCGGGTAACTCCGATTGGTTTGAACAAAAATGACTTCTTAAAGTTCATTATTCCTATGTTGAGGCTTATAGGTGGAATATAGGGATCTTGAGAGATTAATTGGTCATGGTTTGGATAATCCATGGGGCTTGAGGGGTGTGATAAATGTGTTAGAAGTGGTGTCCTTTTATACGTGGTATGAGGGGCTCTTTAGGAATGTTTGAAACAATTATTTTACAATAAACATATATTTGATTTAAAAAGAACCCAAAATAATTAAATTCAATGATAAATGACTAATTTTAGAAATAAAATCATCCAATAATAATTGGACATGTTTTGGATATAATTTTAATCATTATAATCGTATTTATTTAAATCAATTATTAATTAAGTAAACACTACACCATTATTGTGTCATAAATAATTTAATTTATTGATGTATTAAAATTAAAAAAATAAAATAATTTAGGAAATAATTTTATCTTTATAATGAATATTTTTATTTATAGAGATAACTTATATAACCCCATGTAAAAATTGACTTACTAAATGATATTTGATTATGTCATTTTTGTCTTTACCTTAAATTAATTAATATAAAGTGTTAATATCTACCCCAAGTGGCTCCATGGGGTCCAAAAATCAGCCCATAGATTCCCATGGTCGTATATGTATCATCAAATATGATTAGTACATATTTTAGGGTAATTTTATATTATTATTATAATATTTGTTTACCCTTATTTACTAGATTTACCCTTTATCCATGTTAAATAAAATTTTTACGAAATTAAATATTCATAATCTATTTAAATAAAAGGAACATATTTACACAATTGGGACCTCCTTATTCCAAATAAGGAATCCATTATTTCAAATTCCAAACACACAAGTGGCAGAAATTAATTTAAAATTAATTCCCACTGTCAGAACAAAAGGCGTGTTTTTATGAAATATTAACAATCAAAAAATTGACACTAATTTATGTCCAATTTCACAGTGAAATAACATTTAATAACCAAAATTGAATTAAATAGTAAAAAAATTTAACTACACTTTAAAAACCAATTCAAAATAATAATCTAACATTATAAATAAATTATATTAAAATACATTTTTGAATTAAAATACAGTATTTTTTCACTATTCCTTAAAAAGGAATTTCTTCAGAAAAATAACAAAATTTCATCAAATGTAAAGTTTGATGTCCTGATTTTAAATAATAATATTATTTTTTCAAATATAACATATAAAAGTAAAAAAAAACTATATTTAATGAGGGTTCACCATCAAAAGATGGTAAATGATCCTTTCAACGAATATATGAGTATTTATGCTTAAAATTATATTATTTTATATTTTAAGACTCTATTATTTATTGGATAAATTTAAAAAATTATAAAAAACATGTATAATCATATTCCAGTTTGTTCTATTCATTCCATCCAACACAACGACTAGGCGATAAATACCATTTAATATAATATTATTATTTCATTACAGTGAAACATAGGTTTTCAAAGATACCTGTTGTTGCATGGCTGGTACGTCATTGAATATAGAAACCCCCATTAAAGTAAAATTTATATTTAATGCAGAAATATTAATAAATACAAACATTTCATATTTCATTATTTACCTGGAATGTTACATCCTTCCCCCCTTTTGGAAATTGTGTCCTCACAATTTTATTAACGTATCAAATAATTAAGGGTATTTATCCCTCATAGCATTTTCAGACTCCCACATTGCCTCTTCAACCATATGGTTCTTCTACAAAACCTTTACTTGGTGAATTACCTTATTCAGTAATACATTCTCTCTTTAGTAAAGGATCTAGACTGTTTATTCCCCATAAGAGAGATTCTCATCCAACTGAACTACCTCTGGGCTCAAAACATGATCGGAATCTGACATATACATTCTCAAAATTGAACATGAAAAACATTGTGTACCTGGGTCAAACATGGAAGAAAATCCACTCTGTAGGCAATGGATCCCACTTTCTCTATAATTTCTTAAGGTCCAATGAACCTCATACTCATCTTTCATTTCTTACCAAACTGCATCACACTTTTCCATAGAAAATCATTGAGAAATACATGATCACCTACCTCAAAAGAGAGATCCTTCCTTTGGTTATCTACATAACGTTTCTGCCTGCTCTGAGCTATTCCCAGGTGCTTCTGAGTTAAATGAACTTTATCTACCATCTCTTCTAATGATTTTGGTCCCATCAGTTTCCTTTCACCTACTTCATCCCGAAAAGCTGGAGTTCGACAAAACTTTCTATATAATGCTTAATACATAGAAATCTATATACTGGAATGAAAGTTATTATTATAAGAAAATTAATCCAAATAAATATGTTGGTCCCAACATCCCTGGTAATCCACTGAACATGCATGTATCATATCTTCCAAGGTCTGAATTGTACGTACGGACTGCCCATCTGATTATAGATGAAAAGTTGTACTAAAATTTAATTCATTACCCAAAAATATCTGAATTCCTTTCCAAATGATATAAGTAGACATGGGATCGTGATCAGATACAATGGAGAGAGGAACACCATGCAACTTGGCTATTTCTTTAATATAAAACTGAAAACGTTGATATAGAGACACAGTATCTTGAATAGGAATGAAATGAGTAGATTTTGTTAATCGATCAACAACATCCCAAATTCCATTGTAACCTCGAGATGTATTTGGTAATCCCACAATGAAATCCACAAATATATTTTCTCATTTCTACTATGGCACTGGTAAATACTGAAGCAACCCTTTCAGTAACTTCCACTCTACTTTTACATGATGTAATGCCAAAAACATTCCAGTAAAACTATCAATATATCTTTTCATTCAATCCCACCAGTAATATTCCAAAAGGTCACTTTATATCTTAGTAATGCCAGGATGAACTGAAAATAGGGAACTATGAGCTTCACATAACAACTCATTCTTCAACAATGAATCCAAAGGAACCCATAATCTCTTTCCAAATCTCAAAACACAATCTCTATCAATGTTTAAATTAGGCAACATACCCTTCTGAACCAACTCTACCTTTTTTACAACTCGCTCTCTTTTTTCTGCACTTCCTTAATTTTGATTAATAGTTATGATCTCACTAACACATTATACAAAATACAATAATTTCTTGCACCATCCAATTTTATGCCAAATTTCCAAAAATCAAAAAACAAAAGGAACTCCTTCCGAACATATCATGGTTAATCAAGCATTAATTTTTTGACTCCATGAATCGGCCTCAGTATTTTCTTTTTTGAGATGGTAAAAGATCGTGAAATCATAATCCTCGATAAATTCCAACCATCTCCTCTATCTCATGTTTAATTATTTTGGAGTTAATATATACTTTAAAATTTTGTGATTGGTATATATTTCACACATTACTCTATACAAATGATGCCTCCAATTTTTAAAAGCAAAAAAAAATAGCAGCTAATTCAAAATAATGTGTAGGGTAATTTAACTAATGAGGTTTCAACTGATGTGAAGAATATGCAATTACCTTACATTCTGTATAAGGACACATGCATGTCATTTCAATGAAGAATCACTGTAAATAACAGACTCTCCATTTCTGGGAGGCAGTGCCAAAACTAGAGCATTCACCAATCTTCTTTTGAATTCATGAAGATAATCACCACATTCAATTGTCCAAATAAACTTAACCCCTTTTTGAGTTAACATAGTAAGTGGGATAGATAACCATAAAACATTCTCAACCAACCTCTGGTTATAACCTACCAAACCAAGAAATCTATGGATCTCAGTTATATTTGTGGGTCATGACCATTTTCAACTACTTTTGTTTTGGAAGGATCAACAGTTATGCCATTTTTTGAAACAATGTTACCGAGAAATGAAATGTGTTGTAACAAAAACTCACACGTTCTGAATTTCCCAAAAAGATTATTTTCTTTATAGTTTTGCAAGACACCCCAAAGATAATTCCATGTATCTCTTTTCTTTTAGAAATAACCAAAATATCATCAATGAACACAACCACAAACTTATCCAAAAACTCATGGAATATTCTATTGACAAATTCCATGAATACCACATGTGCATTAGTTAACCCAAAAGGCATAACTAAAAATTCATAATGGCCACATCTAGTAGGAAATGTGTTCTTCAAAATGTCTTCATCCTTTACTTTCAACTATTGGTACCCCGATCTCATGTCAATCATTGAAAAATATTGAGCTCTCTATAGCAGGTCAAAAAAATCATCGATATAAGGAGAATGATACATGGTCTTAATATTAATGTTATTTAGCGCTCTATAATCAATGAAAAGTCTCATTTAACCATCTTTATTTATAAAAAATAATATAGGATCACCCCATAGTGATGTGCTAGGTTGAATGAATACTTTATCTATTAACACCTTTAATTTCATCTTTAACGCTAAAAGTTCAATTTGAGAAATTCGATAAGGGGGTTTTGAAATTGGATTAGCATCAGGAACTAAGTCAATAGTAAATTCAACTTCTTGATCAGGTATAATACAAGGAAACGCATTAGAAAAAACATTAAGATATTAATTTACCACTAGCACATCATTAATATGTACATTTCGTCTGTTTTCAATAATATGTGCAAGGAAACATAAATATCCATATTTTACAAGTTTCTCACCATCTTGATATGTTATCAAAAGTAAGGGTTCTTTTTTGTACACAAACTAAAAATATTTCCAAAAAGAATGATCTTTATCTCTACAGTCATTCATAGAATGTTAAACAGACAGCCAATCCATGCCCAAAATAACATCAAACACTAGTATAGGAAAACCCTAAGGTTTGCGGTATATTCTTTCCACACACAAGGACATGAAGGTTCTTATAATTTCATTTTGCCTCATCATTTCCCCTAGATGTTTTTACCATAAGAGATGAATTCATATCTTGATATGGAATTAAGAATTTACTAGAAAACTTCTCAAAAATGAACGACTGTGTAGACCCCGAATCAAACAACACATTGGCATAATCTGAACAAAAAAACACTGTACTTGATACTACTTTATTTGATTTCACAACATCTACTGAAGTTGTTTCAAAGGAATTCACCACCCCTTTCTACTTGTAGTCTTGTTTCTTTCCCTCAGTTGAGTTCTTTGATGGACACACATTTTCATAATGATCCATTTCATTTCACTTAAAACATCTTACCACTGGCTTTTCATTACCTAGTTGTTATTATTCCTTATAGTTATGAGCAATATGACCAGACTTACTACACCAGAAGCACTTTACAGTCATTGATAAACATTCTCCAAGAAGCCTTTTACCACACTCCTCACAAGATGGATATTTTGTTTTCTTGCCTCTAGGATTCTTTGATAAATTATTTCCCTTTGTCAGCCAACTGGACCTCTGATTCTGCTATTTTTCAAAGACCACCTGATCAACGGAAAACACCATTTCCACTATCTCCGCACATCATACATGTTTTCCATAAATTTTGATCTCACGAGAGGCTAATTCTCTTCTATATAATGGCTTCAGTACTGATTAAAATCAATTTATCTTACTATCAAGATCTCGGATGAAATTTGGATCATACCTCACCAGTAGAGTGAACTTTCCATTGAAAACATCCACAAAGTCATCCCCCTGCCTCAATTCCATGAATTGTTTTTCCATCCTATGTCAAACATCCTTATGAAAATATTTCTCAAGGATCATACCTTTGAATTCATCCGAATAAAGAGAATCAATATCCTTGATAATTTTCACCATCGACCACCACTGATCAGCTTCACCGTCAAAATGGAAAACAATGAGACTAATCTTTTTAAGTTTTAAACACCCAATGACATCAAAAAAAATTTGCAGTACTTTAATCCACTTTTCAGTAGCACATGGTTAGATGACTCTCTGAATTATGGGGATGTTGCCTCATTAAATGAACCACTACTGACATGTTCTTCTATGGTTGATATGGATGATCTCGTGAATCGATAACACCAACAATTATAGCCTGAGTCAACTGTGCCATCACTACAACAAACTATTCAGTTCTGATTCTGATTATCTCAGGTTTCTTATTTGGAGGGTTTTCTTCCTCCTGATGTCATCCCAACATAGATGTCCTCTTTCCTCTGCGGAAAATGATTCTGAACACAAAAATATATAAGGTGAAGAAAATTGGTAATCTGTAAATGGTATCATTTCAATATTAAAGTGAATTAATTTATGGATACCAATTTAACGATACCCTAACTCATTAAGTTATCTAAACCGACCAAATATACCAACTATAAGAACCTAGCCATAAAATAATACATATTCATGAATTTTGTAAATAATACACATTAAGGATCTATTTTGGTATAGATCATTATAGAATTATTTCATATCATATGCATAACAACTTGAATATTACATACATCTACCGAATTTAAATTTTTTTATCAAAATTAATTTTTGTTTGAAAAAGTGTAATGTCTAGTTCCAAGTTTTAGAAATCATGACTTTTCTTTGATCACATACTTGACCCTATTACACTTCATAACCAAGGAAAAATATTTCAAAAACATTGGATGAGAATAAAAATCTCAGTAAGGGATACATAAAGAAGGAAAAATGTTAGTGTTTCAAAATAACACGTAAACCATGAATACATTTTCATAAGTAATACTTTTCACCTTTATGAAGTTTTAAATACATTTCATTGAATAAAATATCATTTATTACCCTTTTCTAACAAAAATGATACCATAAAACCCTTTTAAAGAAGAAATAACATATAAAGGTAACGTGGGACATAAACATACTTAAATGGAATAACTATATGATCGACTTCAACAAATATCACTAAATTAAATATCCATATGGCCGACTTCCATGCCCAATGCATTGGAGGTCATAACGTAACCACCCATCCTGGTTTATCACGACACCATCCATCATTTGTTTTGTCATGTAACCACCTATCAAATGTCCTAGTACCATTATAAAATCATAACACATACAACAAATATAAAAGAATGAAAACATTTCCAAATTTTAATCACAATATTTCACAAAAATATATTTATATAACAAATAATTTTTCAAAAAAATTTCAATACCAAAATACTTGAACGAATATATGGTATTTATATTGATTTTAAAAAAATTATAGCTTGTTAATGAAGACATAGATCATATAAAACTCACGGCCGCTGAAGGTTGTTGTCACTACTTACGTTAAAAGAAACATTTTTTTAGTCAAATGTTTAATATAAAATGATTTCCTTCAAATGAAATGAAAATTCAAAGGTTTTTATATAGTTTTTAAAAGAACATTGTATATTAAAACAAAATATTCCTCAATGAAAGGAGATTTAGACGAAGTCCCTTACCTCATGTCTGACTTGACCCGTTCGTTCTTTAATATACTGAATAATAAACAAATGTTAATTTATACTTGGTTAAGAATATTTTTCAATTTTATTGTTCCCTTTATATCAATTATTACCATGTTATAAATATTAAGTAATCATTAAAGTTAATAATGGAAATTTTGTCAATATTTGGTACTTCAGTCAAAAATGGACTTCTTATATTTACAAGTTGAACATGTGGTCAAAATTTCATTATATCCATAATGATATTCATTATTTAGATATGATATATATCATATATATCCAGTATATACTTGTATTTATAATAGTACATAACAATTGGAGATAAGAAATGAAATGCACCGTTCATGGAGACGGTAAGCCGTACGTATGCATGAACGCTACTTCCATATCTATTTCGTATTATAGAATATTGAAAACACAATTACACATAAGAATATCATAATTACAATATATTGTTATATAAAATTTATTTGACTATACCCTTTATAATTCCACATAAGGAATGAATAAGTCATATCACATTGAGGGGGCGGTAGTCCGCATTTTCTCAAATGAGATCATCATATTTAACTACTATGGAAACCATAAAGGTATTCTATAAATGAGAAATAAAGAGTCATTGAAACAATGTATATATAATATATATAATATATAAATATAGTTCCATTATATTGGCCACCATGAGAGGCTATTGGAGATATTTTAACAATAATCGTTTCGTGAGGCAGTAGTTCATCGTCCATAAAAAAAGTATGTTCATTATCCATTAGACGGAGGTGTATGTAAGTGTAGTTAGAATAATTCTCATAAATACAACCTATTAAATTTAGGATACAGTTTTTTTACAAAATAGAGGAATAAAATTATTTTATGGGGTTGGAGATGTAAAATAAAACAAAATAAAACAAAATAATTTAAGAGAAATGGTTACCTATAATTCGGGTATCTCTCTTTGGTTTGAACAAAAAGGATGTCATAAAGAGAATTATTCCAAAGTTAAGGATTCTAAGTGGAATATAGGGATCTTGGAAGATTATTTTGGTAGGGGTTGGATGATCCAAGGGCCTTGAGAATTGTGATGAATGGGGTAGAAGTGGCATCCTTTTATAAGGGGGAGAAGGGGCTCTTTAGGAAAGTTTCAAACAATTATTTATTAATAATCATATCTTCGGTTTAGGAAGGTGAAAAAATCATTAACGTTAAATATAAGATAATAAATGGTCGAAATAAAATCATACAATAAGAATTTTACAGGTTTTGGATATTATTTTAATGTTTATAATATGATATATTTAAAACATTTCTTAATGAGGTAATCATTGCATCATTATTGTGTCATAAATAATTTAATTTATGTGATGTCCAAAAATTATAAAAATATTCCATAATGTAGGATATATTTTTATATTTCTAATTAATAATTAAATTTTTATATATATCTTATATAACCTCATGTAAAAATTGATTTACTAAAAGATATTTCGTTATGTCATTTTTTTCTTTATTTTAAATTAATTATAATAATGTGTCATTATCACCGTCACGTTTCTTCATGGGGTCCCTAAATCAACCCAAGGAAGACCATGGTCAGATATTTATCAACCAATATTATTATGACACATATTAGGGTAATTTTATATTATTATAATAATATTTTTTTATCTGTATTTACCATATTTACCGTTTAACCAGGGTAAACACAATTTTTTTTGAAGTAAAGAATAATATTGTCTATAAATAAAAGTAACATGTTTATACTATTTACACCTCTTGATTCAAATATGGAATCCATTTTTCAAAATTCAAAAAACAGAAGTGGTAGTAATTAATTTAAAATTAATTTTCGTTGTAAAAAAAATTGTGTTTTTAGAAAATATTAACTATCAAAAGTTTTACACTTATTTATGTCCAATTTAATTGTTAAATTAAATTCAATGACCAACATTGGATTAAGTAGTAAAAACATAATCCAATTAAACTTTAAAACCAATTAAAATGATAATATAACCTCATAAATAAATTAGATTAAAAGACATTTTTGAATTAAAATAGAGTATTTTTTTCAATATTCATTAAAAATGAATTTTATCAATAAAATAAATTTTTTTTATCCAAAGTAAATTTTAATGTCCCGATTATAAATATTAATATTATTTTTCCAAATAGAACTTATAAAAGTTAAAAAATACTATATTTAATTTGTGTTCTCTATCAAAAGGTGGTAAATCAATATTTTAATGATTATTTGAGTATTTTTGCTTAAAATCTGATTCTTTCTTATTTAAAGCCTCTAATATTTTTGGGTTATATGTAATAACATTTAAAAAACATGTATAATTATAATTTAGTCAGTTCTATTCATTCACACCAATAAAACATCTAGGCTTTGACTACCATTTATAATAATAGTATTATATTATTTGTCTGCAACGTAAGATTTCAAATAAACCCATTGTAGGGTACTGAGTACGCCATCAAACATAGAAATACCCTTTAAAGTTAAATTAATATTTAATTAACCAATATTAATAAATATAAAAATGTAATATTTCTTTATTTTTCTAGGATGTTACAAAACCCCTTGACAATGCCAATACAAATTCCCTACATCAATAGGCTACAGAAACAGTGGAAATACACATGAGAAAAACATAGGATAATTAAAAAACATGGATGACATCCTCAATCTCATCCTATACCTTATTTACTAATTTTCACAAATCATTTTCAATGGTTCAAAAGTACCTATATTATTATCATTTATTGTATACACGGGAAAACCATTCCTCTTCGAAATTACTTTTTCATCACACACAAAATGTCACGCCAGTTTCTTTAATCGATTCGTAAATCAAGATAAATCAGGATAATTAAAAAAGGCTATATACGCAACTACCCACCTCAGTAATAAGGTTATACACGCCCAAAATATGATCCACCATCAATAAAAACCAAATTATTACAATGAGGCACTTAAAATCCAATCCATTGCACAATATTGATTGAACATAGAAAGCCAGTGCTCGACAGTAAAGAAAAACACCACATAACTAATGAATAGGAATCTATAGCACAATAACTAACCAATGAATGGCCTCCAAAATGAGATATCCCAATGTTTTTGGAAGAGGACACAAAGAATCACTAACCTATCCCACCAGATCAGATAACACAGCCCTAGGGGCCCACTATGAACAATATAAATGATGATGCAGAAATATCACAATCCTAGAGAGACAGATAATAGAAAAAAATGATCCAACGTCTAACAAATAAATAAAGATGTGGTAGAGTATCCAAGAATCATCTGGGAAGAGAAATAGATCATTATCCAAGAATATAGAGAAAATAACCATATAAAAACTACCAGTCTTGTGTTTTAAAAACAGTACACTGGTCATGAAAAAGCCTGAAATATAGTTAAACTATAGGGAAAAAATATCTCAAGGTATCATTGAAGCATTTTTGAGATGATTGTGTTTGTTGACAATGTAGGGCTCCCTGTTTTTTGTGGGGAAAATGAGAGTCTCAATGTCACAAACTGTTGACAAAGGGAGTTTTCTTAGAGAATGGGGAAAAATGTTTTTGGAAAAGGGAGTTCTTTCTTGTGTTAAGGAGGTTACAAATGGTGTACGCCATGAATTGTTTCAAATTCAAAACATCAAAAATTTGGCAAAAGAAAAGTGGCGCGCAGGTCTTTGGCGCGTAGGTCTTTGGAGCGCTGTTTATTGGGGCGCAGGTTTTTGGTGCGTAGGTTTTTTGCATGCAGGTTTTTGGCGCATAGGTTTTTGGTGCACAAGTCCTCAAAATTCCTATAAATAGACGACTACCCCCTATTTTCTTAACGAGCTCAACACTTAGTTAAAATCCGTGCTCTGAGTGTGCAGGTGGAAGTTGTGGTGTGCAGTTTGTGGCGTGCAGGTAATGACACACAGGTTTTGGCTCGCCGGTTCTGGCCCGAAGGTTTTGGCTAGCATGTTTTGGCCAGCATGTTTTGGCTAGAAGGTTTTGGCCCGTAGGTTTTGGCATGTAGGTTCAGGCCAGCAGGTTTTGGCCAGCAGGTTTTGGCCAGCCGGTTGTGGCTAGCATGTTTTGGTCAGCAGGTTTTGTCCACCATGTTTTGGCCAGTAGGTTTTGGCCAGCAGGTTTTGGTACACTGGTATTGGTGTGCATGTGTGGTGCTCAAGTTGGATTTTCCTCAATGAAGGGATAGGTTGTGTGATGGTTAAAGGGGAGCACAAGTCACCCAAGGGATGCGTGAAAGTTATAATTTTCCCAGAACATCTGTGGTATAGTGGTATTCATCAGTGGATGAACACTGAACATCAAAAGAGAATCTATCAACAGTTGAGGATGCATTTTTTCGTGCAAATTAAGAGACCTACAGGTGAGTGGATCCTTTCCAATGCAGTGATCAAAGGAAGATGAAAAAGGTGATCCTCTCCACTAGCAGTGATCCAGAGAAAGAGACACAGGGAGTGACCATTGAGAAAGAAGTGAGCTGACCCTAAACCTTATAATGGTAGTGAGCAAGGGATAGAGTGACTGTTCCCAAACCATTTTATCCACATCTAGTAAAGAATATTAGAATTTGGTACAACCGGAAACTTGTTGGTGTATTCTCCTTGGATGTAGCCCAGTGAAGAAGAACCAAGTAAAAATCTCGGTGTCTTCCTCCTTACTTCCCTACATTACATTCAAAGCATCATTATCAGATAAAGAAGAAAATAAGTGATCACAATAGGCACAAAAGTGCAAACAAAGTGACCCTTGTAATAAAAATGTCAACATCCAGTGGGGCAGGAATAACTTTGAAAAATAATATCCATACCCTGATCCCCCACACTCTCAGGATATATAGGCCCTTATTGGTCCTAAAAATCGATATTAGTGGGAAGGTTTATTTTATGATATTTGTTTGCTCAGACTTGGTGTAGTCAATTTGTGTGACATGGAGAAGGGAAAACATCCAAGAAGAATCAGAAGTCAGGTGATATCCCTCAGTGTAGAAGTGTTCATGGAAAATGTGTGATTTAACTAAAAGAATCAAATAGCTTACTGAAAAAATTCCTAGATGAATCTGATAAGGAAAATATTAATTCACTCAAGCACGATGTAGGAATGAGTGAAGTACATAAACATTAAAGTGATACCAAAAAAACTTATTATGAAGAAGTTTTAAGAAGGAGTCAACTAGTTGATGTTGTCAACATGAAAAATATAATGGATCCGAAATTGGATGAAGAATTCAAATCTAAAGATATCTGAATCCAAGTATTGGAAATTGAGTTCAACAAGCTAAGAGGCTTAAATCAAAGTCTTATTGATGTGGATACTGAACTAAGGGAGAAGAATGAGTCTCAAAGTGATGAACAACTAAAGATGGCTAAAATGAAAGGAAAACAAAATGCTGATGATTATGAAGAGAATAAAATGTCAGATGAAGTTCGGACTCTGGAAGCTAGAAATGATGATCGCGCAACACAGTTGTCTGAAGAAGATCCTACGAATCAAAGGCTACAACAATTGGATGAATCTGTCTCTAAATCTGTTTCTAGGGAAAAATTGAAAGTAATGGAGCAATGTGACATGGTAGAGAAGAACACACGAGAACTGAAAGATGAGATGAGGTGTGTAAATAATATTAGAAGAGAACTCAATGCCCAAAATGAATCAAGGTAAATGAAGATTAAAATGTTAGAAGAAGAACTAGAATCGGTGAAGAAGGAAGTGGATAAATCCAATGCTAACGGAAAGCCGAAAATAAAGGAAGCCTTACAATTACTATTAGATCATCCTTTGGCAGGTGATGATGAAATTAAAATCAAATTTTCTATTTCTGAAAAGATCCAAGAAAAAATTATATCAGCTCAAATACCATATAGTTTGGGGGAAACTGGTATTGGATTTGATGAATTCCCTCCTATGCATGATAGAAAAAGAGGTGTGAATAGTTCCAGAAGTAGATAAAATTCTTTAGGTGCTGGAGATAGGACTAAGAGGATTGTTCCAAGAGGTTGTGATGAAATGTGCAATTTCTTGTGGGATTCATGACCACACATAAAGATTCTGTTTAGAGGAACATGAATAAATCTCAGGCTATGAAAATAGAAACATTACTAGATCTAAGAAGAAGAAGATGTGACATGAGAAATTAGAATGAATAATCTCTCAAAGGAAATCATTTGTTAGATGCTATTACTATGGAGGAATGGGAGACGCAATGAGTATGTGTTAGGAAGCTCAAGAGCCCCGGGTTAGAAGAAGAACTCAATGTGTATCAGCATCTTGACATAGAAATAACGAAACATGGTATGCCTTTGATGGAATATGTTTAATATGATCAGATTATGGGAATTTGTCAATAAATTGCAGCAAGAAGAATGAAAAAAAGGAAAAGGAACTCGAAAGGATATTCTTAGCCCCAATGAAGCATAATGATAAATAATACACTGTGAGACAATGTGGTAAGGAGAAGAATAGGTTTAGAGCCTATGGGGAATCACATGGAGCTGAAAGAAAGGTGTATCAGTCACCTCCTATGTCATACTCACAACAGCTCAGAATGAGAGAATATGAACAAACCTGGAAGATTTAGGGGAGATATACTCTAGATGTGATAAAGAAGAATGACTGTTCAATGGAGAAATCACCACCATTGAAAAATAGCGTGGTGACTCAAAAATCTGTTAAAATTAAGATAAACAATGAATGTATTTAAAAATTCACATGTCATGTTCCACAATGAAATGTGGAGGAAAGTGAAAGATCCATTCAATGGTGAAAGATGCCAGGGAAGATGGAATGAAAAGATATTTCTGCTCAGAGAAGGAATGAAGGGAAATAGAATTTTAGTGGAACATTAAAGACGGAAATGTGTACTACTGGGTTTAAACCCAAAATGGTGAGAAAGGCCAGGCCTGCAGAATCTTCATATCAGAAAAAGACTCAGCAGTTGAGTAATGAATGCTTAGTCATATGGCCAGAGCAGTTAAAGTTGGCTAGGTATCTAGAAGAATCAAGGAAAAATTGTGATTCTCTTCAAGAATGAATCAAATGGTTGACCCATCAGGATCAACCACAATCCTCTGCTTGATGATTCCAGAAGAACCCCTCTCACTATGTATATAAATGCTGTAAACTGATGATTAAAATGTTTTAGGTTTTAAGGAGATATGATCCAAGGGGAAGTGGCATCTAAAGATGAAAAGAGGAGAATTGATATGCTTCAGAGTTCTAATTGACACAAATCAGTTACCAAAGATGAATTAGAAAGCGAGTAACAGATCACAATATAAAGTGATTGTGTTTTTATCATTGTCTCTTGTTTCCTACACCGAGTTTCAACTCATTAGGATTAGAGATTTTGTTAATGGATCAATTCCGAGTGGATGATGAGAATAGATGATGTTGGAGAAGAATATTGTTTATGGGTCTTAAATGTGGACCTAATCCTGGGAAGTATCGCATAACATTGGGAGAGAATTCAATATCATAACTAGATGCAAGATCCATCAATGAAATAATTGGATGACTCAGCTCAGGATACGAAGAAGATGCGAGAGAGTATCAATAATGTTTTAACAAGAATATTAGAAAAGTAGATGAATGAAATGACGTCATTGAACGATGACACAGTGAGAAGTTTTTTGTTGAATCTAAGGATGTGATAAGAAATTTAGGGGAAGTACAAGTGGCATATGCTAACTCATAATAAGACACTTATGTTGAACAAGAAAGTTTCAAGTCTGTGTCTACAAGGAAGCTAAAGATTCAAGATGAAATTGATAGGAAAAATATCATTGGTGATCAAACAGATCTAGTTTAGACTAGAAGAATAATGTCACTGCAGTATACATCTTTCTTATCTCATGTAGAGTCTAAATTCTTTGCTGATGTAGTTGAATATGAACATCGAGTTCAGGCTATGAATGAAGAGATTGGTCAGATTGATAAGAACCAGACATGGGAGATTGTTTCGATACCAGCAGATAAGAATTTCATTGTGACTAAATGGGTCTATCGCAACAAGATTAATGAAGATGGAATAGTAGTTCAAAAAATAGCACAAATAGTGTGAAATGGATACTCAAAGATAGAGGGAATAGATTTTGATGAAACATTTTCACCGGTTGTAAGGCTGGAGACAATCAGATTATTCCTAGCCATTGTAGTGCAACGAAAGTTCAAAGTGTCCAGATGGATTTTAAATCTATATTCTTGAATGGGGTTATAGAGAAAGTGTGTATATTGAGAAATTAGATGGGTTTCTCATTCATGAATATTAGAACAAGGTTTGTCGGCTGAAGAAAGCATTATATGGGCTGAAACAACCACTGAGAGAATTGTATTTAATGCTGGATCAATATTTGAAGAATCTATGTTTCAAATAAAGCATAGTAAAGGTGGTTTTCAGAAATATGAAAAGAAGGTTAAGAATAGATTTGGAATTTAAAATTCCAAGGGTATGAAGACTCTGGTTTCTACCTGGATGAAACTATCCAAAAATAATGATGCCAAGGCAATTGAAATCCTGGAATACAGGAAAATCCTCATATGTTTATTATACTTAACTATGACAAGGCCTGACATTGTTTTGTCAACATTCCATGAAGCAATATATCAGAGTAATCCCAAGGAAATCCATATTCTTGCAGTGAAAAGAATACTTTGGTATATCAAGGGCATGGTGGAATTATTCTTGACATATAATGAAAAATATCTGACATAGTTATTGGGATATACTGATGTTGATAGGGCCGATTCACTGGATGATAGAAAATCAATGTCAGGTAGTGTATTCAATCTTGGTGTATTGTGTATTTCATGGATAATAACGAATAAATATGTTATTTAATTTAGAATCATGAAATATGAGTATATTGCAGACACTCAAGCATGCACACATTTATTGTGGATGAAGCAGCAGCTTGATGATATGGGAGTTGAAGTAAAGTCTCTGATTGGAATCCATTGATATAACTCAAGTTCTATGAGTCATAGAAATAATTCCATTCATCACTCAATGAAAAATAACATTGAAATCAAATATCATTTCATCAAGGAGATAGTGGAGTAAGGGCTTGTGATGTTGGAGTATGTGCCTACAGACCTATAGGTTGCAGATATTCTGACAAAGGACTTACCCAAAGAATATTTTGAGAGGCATCATTTGGCTTTGGGTGTCAATTAGACTCCCCACACTTGAAAAGTTTGAATATGGGACCTCTCCCCTCTCCCCGAGGTATGATGTGTCTTTCCCTAATGTGATGATATGTGTTCTCAACTCAGTTACATAATGCAATGGAGTGACCTTTGGGCTCGTTGACAAAGAGGGAGAAAATATTGATTCTTCAAGGGGGAGACAGGGTGGAAATTTGATAAATCATGAATGATATGGGGAAGCTGATGGGTGGAGCGATGAGATATGGGAGAGAAATTAGAAAGGGGGAGTGTATGAAATCAGATGACTCTAGACATGATCGATCAAAGAATAGATATCACGACAGCTGAGGAGCGTGATAAAATTAGAAGTGTGGTTGATATCAGATTGGTAAGTGTGGATGATATCATATTAGTATGAAAATTTCAATTGCCATTTGGTTGGTATCAATAGTGGTGTATGAAACAATGTGACTCATAGATGAACATTTCATGATACTCGTTTTCTCACACCGAGCATTGCTCATGTGGTCTTAAAGTATGTGTTGAATGAATCTTTGATCCCTATTTATATTGCAAGAGCTGAATGGTGGCTAAAGATGAATGAAGACTTAATGAGGTATCAAATATTGGAGAATTGTTTTGATAAGTGTTTTCAAAAAAACCCAAAGGGGGATATTGTTGGGAAACAATCTCTCAAGGTATCATTGAATCATTTTTTAGATGATTGCCTTTGTTGAAAATTAGGTGCTCCATGTTCTTTTTGTTGACAAAGAAAGTCTCAATGACCCAAACTGTTGACAAAGAGAGTTTTATTGGAGAATAGGGAAAACTATTTTTTGAAAAGGGTGTTGATCTCTTGTGTTGAGGAGGATTATAATGGTGTACGCATGGAATGTTTTCAAATTCACAACATCAAAAATTTGGCAAAGGAAAAGTGGTGCTCATTTTTTTGGCGCGCAGTTCTTTGGCACATAGGTGTTTGGCGTGCAGTTCTTTGGTGCGTAGGTGTTTGACGCACAGGTCTTTGGTGTGCAGTTCTTTGGCGAGCAGGTCTTTGGTGCGCTGGTTTTGGGCACGCAGGTTTCTGGCATGCAGTTTTTTGGCATGCAAGTCCTCAAAATGCCTATAAATAGATGACTACTCCCTAATTTTTTAATGAGCTCAACACTTATAGAAAATTTGAGCTCTGAGCGCGCAAGTGGAAGTTGTGGAGAGTAGGTTGTGGTGCGCAGGTTGTGGGGAACGGGTTGTGGCCCGCAGGTTGTGGCGTGCAGGTTTTGGCCCACAGGTTCTGGCCCGTATGTTTTGGCCATCTGGTTTTGGCCAGCAGGTTTTGGCCATCAGGTTTTGGCCAGCATGTTTTTGCCAGAATGTTTTGGCCAGTAGGTTTTGGGCAGCTTGTTTTGGAATGCAGTTTTTGGCGTGAAAGTGTGGTACGCATGTTGGTTTTTCCGCCACGATGGGAGAGGTTGTGCACTGGTTAAAGGGGCCCACAAGTCACCCTAGGTCTGTGTGAAAGTTAGAATTTTTCCCATAACATCTTTGGTAAAGAATTATTCATTAGTGGATGAACATTGAACTTCAACAGAGCATCTATCAACAGTTTAGGATGCATTCGTTCATGAAAATGAAGAGAACTGCATGTCTATATACTTTGAGTGGATCCATTCCGAAGAAATGAGAAAAGAAAGAGGAAGAAGGTGATCCTCTCCACCGGCAGTGAGCCAGAGAGAGAAAAAAACGGTGTGAACCTTGGGATAATAGTAATCTGACCCTAAACCTTGTAAAGGTAGTGAGCATGGGATAGAGTGACTATTCCCAAACCTTTGTATCCATATCTAGTAAATAATAGTGGAATTTGGTATGAATGGCAACTTGTCGGCGTATGCTCCTTAGATGTAGCCCAGTGAGGGTGAACAAAGTAAAAATCTATGTGTCTACCTACTTACTTCCCTACATTGAATTTAAAGAATCATCATCAGATAAAGAAGAAAATAAGTGATCATAATAAACACACAAGTGAAAACAAAGTGACCCTTGTAATAAAGAGGTCATGATCCAGTGGGGCATGAAGAACATTGAAACTGAATATCCATACCCTGATTCACCCCCCCCCCCTCTCAGGGTATATAGGCCCCTATTGGTCCTAATATAAACACATTGAAATCCATGTTCCTCAAGAATAATGAAACTTCATTCACCTTATATTGAATATCCACTAATTAAAATATAAACAACATGAGTCCTACATTCATAATGTATTAACATTCGCATTATTAATCCTTTAATGACTTTTACCCGAAAACCATTACATATCATAAAACCCAGTTACACGATGATAAATTCTCCTTCAACCAACAGAAAAATAATGTTAAACCAGAATTTCCAAAAAATCATTAACATCAATATTATAGGTATAATCCATATTCATTCTCAGTCTTCTATAGCGAATGGGAAAATGGAGGACTATAACACAGTCAAGAATGTACATGATAGAATTGTAAAAAGATGATAAAATATATTTAGATACCTATGAACCTATATAAAATGTTTCTCATATATTACGTATATTGGATCTCTACTACATTGATCATTATAAGAATCACCCATATATTATTAATATAGTTTAGTTACACCCTACACCATGTCCCTAGAAGAGGTTCCCCCAAAAATGATTCATCTAAACCTCAACTAATATGCATTTATCTTTATGGGGGTGTTATAACTCCATAAATGATTATACCCTATCAGTTGATATTTAAAATTTTTTCTAGTGTACATCCTCTACATTATTTATTGGGAAAATTAATAATAGTAACTATTGATCACATGGTTAGATTCATTAGGATTACTGATTGTTTAGTTATCTTTATATATCATATGTGAAATCAAACAATTAGTGAAGAGTAATGGCCTTTAGGATTTTTCAAATCTCATGGATATTTATATATTATGAGTTAATAGGATTTCATATTACACTATATTTAATCGTATTTTACTATATAGATATTTCCATTGTTACTTTTTTTAGTGAAACCAATTTTTTGTTATTAGATAAACCCTTTAACAGGATATATAAAAACATTTTATTCTTTTCATATATAACATGTCATTTTTATTGTCATTTTTTGAAATTAAACTAGTGGATCTTGTAGAGAATTTTATATATGGTGCATGCAGAAACACGATATTTGACTTCATATCCCCATAAATAAAAAATTTATTCAATTGAATGTCTTATGCACTAGACCCTTAAAAAAGTGATGGCTTATTTTATGTATTAAAGGTAACTATAAAAATAATTATATTGAATTCATGGGCCTAAATAATAGAAATCATGAAATGGAATATAGTTATAATGATTATAAAATCCATATTTTTTACTTGTGAAATACAATTAGTATTGATAAAATAAAAAACAAAATATATTTCTCTTAAAAATAACTTTTTCTAAAAATTGTTGTGTCATATTTAGAAATAATTAATATTACGTTTAAAAAATAATAAACTATAAGGATAATTGTAAAACGAGATTATGAATTAATTAATTTTCAAATCATTGTACATTTGACGTAATATTATTTTTCAATTTTTATTTTTTACCCAATATGATCACTCCTACATGATTATTTGGAATAATATATGAAAATTGGATTATTAAATATTAAAATAACATATAAAAAAGGAAAAGATAATTTTTATTAATCATTATGAAATATTTTTATATTTATTTTTTTTTGAATCATTTAATTTTTACCTTAATTAGCAAAAAACAAATTTTATATTTTCATTTATTTTAATATATTATTAATATTTATGAATTAATTTTTAATTTATTAAACATATTTATAATACTAAATATTTATTATTTATTTGAAAATAAATTTATTATATTTTTATTAAAATTAAAAAAGTATATTTTGGAGTTCACAATTAAAGTTTATTTTTTAGTAATTTGTTTCATACTATATCAATTTCGTATTTTGTAATTTATTATTTTCACTTGGGAAGGAATAATTATATTAAATTTATTAAAAAGAGGTATATATTTTTCCCAAACATACAATATAATGAATATATATATATTTCTAAAAAACACCAAATTACAACGATAAATTTTATTTAATTTGGTTATAATTAAAATCTAAAAATTGAGTAAACATAGATGTAAATGGTCTAATATGTTCACAAAATGTTTTTTTTTGAATTTTGGAATTTGTTATAAATAAATCTTCAATTTTTTATTATTTAAAAATCATGGATCAATTATTCAATGAGTTTGACTTCCCATTACTGAATATTATTCGCTTCTAAAAAAATTGGCAATCATTATCTATAAGAATATGGGTACTCTTATCCACACATTCATTGAATAGAAACATAATATTTCAAAAAATATATATAAAATAACCTCTCCCTCAAAATACATTAATGATTATATAAGTGACTACATTCTCAAACGACCACCTATCAATTGTTTAATCCTCTTTTAAAATTTGGAAATTAATAAAATTAAAATTATAGAATAAGTATCATTGTTAAAAATATATATCATTTTTAAAATGGTGTAATTTTTATTCACACTCTCAAGATATATAAAGAAAATAATCATTAATCACGCTTGGGGAAAGCAACAATCTGTTGAACACAATGTCATTAAATTTATATATCCACTACAAAAGGATTGTATAATTAAGGAATTAAATATATAATTTTGAAATTTATTAGATATTTCTTATTAGTAGTTTTGTATATATATTACTTATTATCATCATTATATAGACAATGAGATTGTCAACCATGTTTACATATAGACTATCACAACCATCAGACGATCAATTTTTAATTTTCATCTAATAATTACCATAACATGATGATCAAATAAATTTCTAAAAGGATTAATATAATGACTATAATATCATTAGTGTTTAAACATAGAATATTTTAGATCATACTAATGATAAGGTCATAAAAAATAACAAAAACCCAATTGATCAAAATAAATATTACTATGAAGAAAATCAGTAATATGAATATTGAAATATTTTAATATCCAAAAAAATTTCATATATATTTATTTTTATTATTATATATCTCACTAATAAAATAAAAAATAATTTTATTTTTCAACTGGTAGTTTTGTATTCTAAATTTAAGTTCTCATTATCATACACTAATCATTGTTAGTTAATTTTTGGGTCAGTTCGAATGCTCACTTGAAGGAAATCGCAAAATTATATACTGTATGATTATAAAAACCAATTTAATTTAAAATATGTTATAAATATAAAAATATTTTTTGGTTCTAACTTATAAAGAATTATTAATAATGATGTTAATAATTATTTAAATACCTATCTTTGTTTATGGAAATCACCAAACTCTTGTTGAAATTTAGATCATAGGGCCTGAATAAATTTATCATTTTATTCTATATATATTATAATGAATATCATTGTTTTATATATCTAAATCATGTTATGTTTGGTGGGATCTATAAAAATATTTTTTCCGATGTATGAATTTTCATATTATTATCAAATCATGAGATTGATTTTTTTAGAAATTTTCAAGTCATTTCATCAATCATACCATTGAAATTGATAGGATAAAAAGTCATGAATTTTCATATAATGTAATATGAATTTATTTTCATTCCATATAAGTAAATACCAAAAAGAAAAATCACATATTATATTTATGAAACATATAAAATTATTTCATATAAAATAGAAATAATATAGGGTATTCTGATAACATTAAATCGTTGAATTATTTTCTATGAGCCTTATAGGCTATAGATTTTCTAACCAATTACTATTAATTAAAAAAATGTAGTGCTATAACTAAATGATACAAGGATAGAGATTTATCACATGGAAATATATAATCTACGGGTAAGGATAATCCTATTAAAAAAATTATCATTAATAAAATATCCTTCTCAAATTTAAATAATTTCCTTAAAAACATGATATAACTTTACATATATTTCATTCAATATTCATGAAATTATTCAATTTTATTGACCCAATGTCATTTATTCATTTGAAATTTATAATGGTAAACAACATAGAATTTAATTTCATAATAAGGGTATGAATAGAGAAAAAAATGGGAATCAATATGTTCCATTCTTGTAACCTCTTGGAAGGCATATAATAAATTTATGATCACATCATGAGAAAAAGTTGAGATCTTATATATAATTGAAGGTTCTTATATACAAAATAATAATTAAATTTGGTTAATATAGATTAAAATTGGTGTATTTATTCACAAAAACATAGAGGATATCCTATTGATAAATCCTATGGAAATCTATATATTAAGTCATTCAATTATCTATAGATATTGCAATTTTTTTATATATTATGGTTTTATGAACTACCAATCATGGTTGGTTTTCAATTTATATACTCTAAATTATAAATATATCAAATAATTTTTACATTAATACTAAACCATGTGATCAATTAAATTTTCTAATGTAGAAGGAGATATTGTAACATGTATGGATAACATGATTTTGACCACTTTGGTGGTGCAAGAAATTATAATTTAGTGTCTAATAAAGGTCTACTAATTTATTTGATCATATTAGAGACAGTTTTTCATTTTTATCACAAATATATATGGCAGTGATTTATTAAATGTAGTAATACCAATTTTAATCATTTTCCTCACATAAGACATTTAATTCTTATAGATGAATGTGGTGGTATTGGCATCAAATTGATATCCATAGCCTATAATGAATTAAATATTTCTATGTAGTCTGAATAGGTATATAACCAACCATTAAAAAGTTTCATCACATGGAAAACGGAATTATAATGATAGAAATATGACGAGAACCCCTATATAGATTCCTTGTCACAAGTATTTTCAATCCAGAACCAAGACCAGATATCTCAACATGTTCTGAAAGACATCTTCAAAACTCTATCACTATTTTTGTCACGCCCGGACTTCACCTTGAGGTATGACTTAATTTTAAATTTTTATTTCATAATTAGAATTGCTCTCTTATTTAATTACTGGTGTTAAGTGCAGGCTGAACCTGAAATGAGACCTTTGTTGTGGCACTGATAAATGCGTATTTTATCTACACCGCTCGGTGCGCGGGCAGAGCACGAGCGTAGCCGCGTGACCTTTCCTTTTTAGCGTGAGGCGCTCGCTACACAAATGTTCTTTTATCGGGCGATTAACATCAGCTTCAAAGTATTATCATTATTATTATTATTATTTTATTTCTATTATTATTAAATTTTATTATTATGATTATTTTTTTATGATGATGATGATTATTATTATTATTATGATATCATTATTATTATTATTTCTAATAATATTATTGTTTTTATTGATTATTATGTTATTAGTATTATTATTACTATCAATATTATTATTATTATTATTATTATTATTATTATTATTATTATTATGAAATTAATATCATTAATTTAGTTCATTGTGTTTAACTTCCCCCCTAGAAACCCTAGCCGCCACCCTCCACTCCCTTTCTTTTTTTATTTTCTTTTTCTTTCTTTTCTTCTTTTTCTCTTTTCCTTCCTCCCCATGTTTTCCTTCTCTCCCTCGTTTTTATCCTCCATCCGCATCGCACCCCCACACCTCCTTCCTCCTCCGCCCCAGCCGGATCTCCCTTCCTCCCCCTCTACCCCATGACCACGCCTCCGCCTCGGGCCGACCCCGCTGCTCCCCTGCTGCACCCACAGCAGACCCGCGCCTCCCTGTACCTGCACCCCGCTCCTCCAGCAAGCCGCCTCTCCCCTATCCCACTCGGCCGTCCTCCCTGCTCCCACGGACGGCGAACTTCCTTCTTTCTCCACCCCAGCCGACAGGTTTGTTCCTCTTTTTTTTTATCTATTTCATTTTATTATTTTATCTAATAAGACATTAACATTTTTCTTTTGATTTTATTATTATTATGTTAATAATACAATTATTATCATTATAATTTGTTATTTTTATTACATTATGATTATGTTATTATTAATATATTAATGTTATTATTATTATTATTATTATTATTACGTTATTATTATTAGTATTATTATTATTATTATGTTAACATTATCTTTGAAACTATTTAACGGCCTACTGTTTTAGGACATGTTTGACAGCTCGATACGGTGTGATCGTTGCGCAACTGGAATCTTGAGCCGTGTCACTTTTCCATTCCTATTTGAGGTAGGTGGTTCCATGTCATTACTTCATTTAGAAAATTTAATTTGTTTGTTTAGTTTAACTTAATATGTGTTGTGGTTTAGTTGTAAGATGCGAATTATGTTTATAATGTTTTGGTAGAGCTGTAGAGGTTTTTCGAAATGCATTTTAAAAATGGTGTAACATGCGTACGTGATGAATGTTGCACTTTCCGTTAGAAATTGTCATTTTTATTCCTTTCGATTCGGTTGGGGTAAATTTTATAAATGTCTAATAATTGTTTATAGTGTACCAAAGAGGTGTTGAAAGGGTTGATTTGTGAAATTGATTTTGTAATCGTTTCTTTTTCTTGTGATATGTTTCATAAGTTGAGGAATTGTTTATTTAAGTGGATTTTTTAGTGCGAAACATGGATGAAAGGTTTTTGTGGGTTGTTTAGTAGGTGCGAAAGATGTTTTCAAGTCACTTTAGGTGCTTGTATATTTAAGTATACATTTTCAAAGTATATGAATCACTTTTCGTGTGTTTTCCTTGTTGTGTACCTTTGAAGTTGAAATGAAAAATTGTTTGAATAATGGAAAACAAGTTTTGACATGGTTACCTCAAGTATAAAGTTTTAAAGTGACGCCTCTATATAAAATCAACCTGTTTTTGGTGAAAGGACTTCATGTCTTTTCTGGAAATGATCTCAATAATAACTCAAATGATTTGTTTGTGTATTTATATGACACTGAAATGGTTATTTATCGGAGTTGAATATTCTTTCACTTTTAACGTGGTGTATTTTTATAAAAAAGACATGTCGTGTGCGTGCGTCTTTGAAATACTTCTTTGGTATGCAAATGGTGACTTTTGTGTGTAATATCTTGTTTGGTCTGTGAAATGAGAAAGAAATATACTATGTGAATGTGAAACTTGTTTGAGCACAAGGGAACACCATGGGTATCTAGGTGGGAGGACTAGAACCAGTGTGCTTGTGAACCGGATGGGTATCGTCCCTGTTTCACATAGCTGGATTGACGATTGCAACACTAACTAAACATGACATATGAGGGTCATGGCCTTCTAAACCATGTTTTCTGAGGGTCGTGGCCTTTTATGCCACGTTTTCTGAGGGACATGGCCTTCTAATCCACCTTTCACCGAGACACGAGGTTTATAGGGTCCCACTCGAGCTAGATGATCCTTAGGGGTTTTATATGATGTGGTGCCATCCGTCGGCATCTGGAGGACCACCTGGGTGTGAGTATGTGTTTGTGTGTGTGAGTATGTGTGTGTGTGTGTGAGTATGGGTGTGTGTGTGTGTGTGTGAGTATGTGTGTGTGTTTCCCATATTGAACTTTTCTCTTCCTCTTTAAAATCGTGTTTGTTAAACAAGTTCTTTTTAGTGTTTTTCTTTTAGCATTTAGCTTGTAAATGTTTTCTTTAAAAGCATTTTGAAAATAAAATTTTGAATAAACACATTAAATTGTCTTTTTGATGTTGTGGCATGGAACCTTTTTATTGGTTGATGTCCTATTGGGCTTTTGGCTCACACCCTACATACACCTTTGGGTGTATGTAGACATTGTTTCTTGTGTATTCCAGGTTGTGACTTCGTGCTCAGTGATGGTGGTTCATGTTGCAGTTGGTCTTCTCATGCAGAATGGTGTTGATGTGGCCTCTCTTCTGCCGGGAGGTTTGAGTATAAGTTTTAGTTTCTACTGTCGTCTTTTCTTTTTAGTTATTGCTTCAAGTTGTAGACTTTAAACTTGTTCATAGTTTAAAGGCACGTTTTGTTGTCTATTTCTAATTTCAGTTTATTTATCTGGTTAGTTGTTTTTCTGTCTTTTATTTCGGGTAAAATCATTCCAATGTGTTAGTTTTCATACCTGGGCACTTGTGCCAGCCCGTGGGGATCGGGAACGCCCTTCGGGCCTTATCGTGGACCAGGTCGTGCGCCGGGTCGGATGACGACCCGACCTGGTTCGTGACAAAATGGTATCAGAGGGGTTTGATCTCTTGGGTCGTTTTATTTGGGATAGAGTCACGGTAGACTTGAGTTAAATTTTTCGGGACTCGACGTCCTGGCTATGAGTTAAGTGCCTGGCCAGCACAACTCATGGAGGGACTCATGTTACCAAAGTATGTGGAGGTTTGTCTGAGTTTTCGGACCTTGCGGATGATCGTGTCTAAGGGGAATGAAAAGGGAGTAAGGTCAGTGGTCTTAGTGAGCTCGCATGGCCTGGAAAGCCTTGTAGAGTCGGGGACACTGTCCTAAAATACTCTCTGTGGCCAGTGGCGTGATCGGCGTATGGCCTCCAACCATACTTTCCAATCACCCACTATCCCAAGTTTCTTCCTGCTTTGCTTCTCGTCTCTTTGTTTTGGAATTGTGATATTTTGGTTTTCAGGTAAAAATGTTTTGTTCTTGGAAAATGTTTTCAAGTGAAGCGCTTTGAAAATGAAATGGTGTGTGAGGTTTGAAAAGAATGGGTTGAATGTTTTGGTTTTGAAAAAAAAGGGAAAGGTTTTGTTTTGACCCTTGGCGCTCTCATGGGCAACCACATGCATGAGTGTATACGAAAAGTGAAATGGGTAATGGAACGAGCAGAAGAGTTCTTGGATGGGTATGAGGTGGGTGCCGGTGTGGCACGGGAACATGCATGTGTGAGGCCCATGGGAAACCATTGGTGTTTGTGCAACCCACTGGCTTGCTTTTCTTCAAAATGTTTTGTTAAATGAAAATGGTGTTTTAGTAAACAATGTTTGTGTGGCATGTCCTTGTTTTTAGGAAATGTCATATGTGAGGTGTTTTGAGCTGAGGATCCTTTCTAAATGATTTGTGTCCTGAGTTTGAATTCTTATTTGTAAGTTGGTACGTAATCATGTAGCTAGCTAGTTATTTTGAAAAGTGCATCGGGGAGCCTTTTAGTGGTTTCCCATGGACGTTTGGTGTTCGCTTGTTTTATGTTTTGACCATTGGACCAGTTTGGTTAGTTCCATTGTAACAGCCCAAGATTTTATAAAGAAATATTCTTTTTAATTTTATTAATGTCTTGTGTTGTACGCTACACCAAAAGGATCTTGCACAACACGCATCCTTGTCTTACCTTGCATTACACGCAATCACGACCTTCCTCGATAGCGTGTGTAATACGCAATACCGAGTTTCACTAAACAACAATATGCTATTAAAATATTATTAAAACTAGCCGTTATGAATAGTAATAACCACTTTTTAAATTCTGTAAATCTTATTTTTCAAAATGAACTTCATTTTTGGATTCGGAGTATCGAATTTAGCCTAAGGTGAAATTTTGGTACTTTTCGGATAACTTTCATATTCTGATGAATAGTGAAAAATTACTAAATTATAATTAAAACCAACTTTTTTAATCGAAATAATTAATAGTGATAAATTATTAATTTGAGTGGTTTTAAAGTATATTTAGAATATATTTTTACAATTTAATACAATGTTGGTCATTGGTTGTAATTTCACATTTAAACCAGACATAATCAAGTGTCAATCTTTTGATATATATTGTTCCCTAAAAACACGCTATTTATTTTAACAACAAGATTTAATTATAAAATTAATTAATGAAACTTCTATGTTATGAATTTGGTAAAATAGATTTCATTTTTGAATTCGGAATATGAAATATAGCTTAGGATGAAATTTTGGCATTGTTCTGAAAAACATCAATTTTTGATGAATAGTGAAACTACTAAGTGGTAGTTAAAAAAAAATGAATTTTTCATAAAACTTAATTTTACCGCTTCTGTGAATGGAATTTCGAAAATCCGAGAGACACTGTTAATATCAAGGACTAAAATGTCGTTCAATGAGATGAAAATAATTTTTTGGTGAATAGTAACTTTTTACTTTTTTTTACCGCGGTTAATAGTAAATAGGGTAACTAAAGGTAAATATGATATTAATATTACCCTAACACATGTCCTAATTCTATTGGACAAGTGTAATTCGACCAAAAACAAACTTAGGAATAAAATATGACCATTTAGGCCCACATGGATTAGATTAGGACATTTATTATTAATTTATTTAAAGAAAGGTTAAAATAGTTAAAATCAAAGTTTAATAAGTAAATCATTTTTAATATGGGGTTATACATAAGATAAATTCGATTGTAAATATTCATTAGAAAGCTAATAAGATTTCCTACATGATGGTAGTTTATTTGTAATTTTTAGACATAAAATAATTTAATTTATTTATGACACAACGATGATGCAGTAATTATCTTATTAATGAAATATTGACATAATTGATGTTATAAACACCAAAATAAATGTAATTTGAGATTTTTTATGAATTACACTAATTTTCTAGGTTACTATGATATATTAATGTTTATTTAATAAACTTGGTTTGAACATTTAATTCTGTTATGACTTTCACAAAAATCATATATCAAATAGTGTCAAAATTGACACAAAATAGTTTTTAAATCAAATATTATATTATTAATTGTTATTGTATTCCTAAAAATCTAAGGTTCGGCCAAATGACTTAGATAAGGATATATATATTAATAATAAACAATTTGGGGTTCGTTTGGCATGTTATAGTAAGTTTATTAACCATATAGTGAAAGAAAACAAAAAGACATGGTAAAAGTTAAATTATTTAACTTAGAGTTAAATCTAATTGATAAGGTTAAAATAATATCCTAAACTTGTCTAAATTCTATTGGTTGATAGGATTTCGACCCATCTCAACTTTAGCTTCTAAATAAGACCCTTTGGAACCATTATAAACCGATTTTGACTTTAATATATGATAATATTTTGAGATATTCCTAAGGTGCCCCTCTCCTCCCCTATAAAAGGACACCTCCTCCCCCTCCTCCTCACACCAATTTGAGCACTCATGCTCGGCCAACCCCTGCCAAAATCTCTTCTCCAGTTCCCTAGAAACATCCTAGAGGTTCTGGTCTTCCTCAAAGACCAATTTTAGTTCCCCAAGAGGAGGTCTCAAA
This sequence comes from Viscum album, assembly GCA_963277665.1. NCBI lineage: Eukaryota > Viridiplantae > Streptophyta > Magnoliopsida > Santalales > Viscaceae > Viscum > Viscum album. Next base: position 491,865,306 of record OY728151.1, on the reverse strand, counting down.
GAGGCACTTCAAAGAAGAGGTAATTACCGTTACCAATTCTTTCATCTTTATTTCTTCTTCCACTTCTTCTTCTTAGGTTGTTTCATTATGAAGTAATAACATCAGTATCACTAATATACTGATATGTTATTATAATTATGAAACAACCCTATTTCACCATCTATCCATCCTACGGAAAAAGAAATCACCGCGCGTGCGTACGTACGGAATACCGTCTCCACGCCGTGGTGTAATCTATTTTCCACCACCACCTTACATGGATGGGTATAATGGTGTAAAGAATAACTATACATAGTTATTAAAACATCATATTGATTCTGATATATTTTATAATCCACTCCAATTCAATTCAATATTTATAGAAATGAAATCACCGCGCGTGCGTACGTACGGACTACCGTCTCCACGACGCGATGAGATTCATTCTCCATGTTAACCATTTAAGAATGATTATAAAGTATATATAAGAAATAATAATGAAATATATGACATTATAAAGCTACTGTATTTATGTATATATATACATATGTATGTCATCTACTTACTTCCATTTCAAGACAATAAGGAAAGGAAAACAGCGTTCATGCGTACGTACGGACTACCGTCTCCATGAACGGTGTTTTTTATTTTATTTATCTACCTATTATATATATATATATACTGAATATATATGATATATAAATCATATTTTATATTCTGGAAGTAAGTAAATCATGATATAAGTAATAATGATGTCAAGAACAACAAGTCAAAATGAAACGATTTTACCCAAAACGCTTCTTTAACATGGAATTTACAAAAGAACGGGTAATATAATGTCATAAGTGAACCATATATGATATCATAACAATGAATATGATTCTGTAATAAGTCAATGACATTATTTAAATCATTATACAGGAGGTTCGGACACATACGAAGCAAATTGGACCTAAGGTAAGGGAAATATCACAATCTCATTTTTATCCGAGATTGTTTATTCGTAAGTATTTACTGGGGTGCATTTTAACATCCACATCCATGTTCCTTCAATATGTAATATTGTTTCCATCCACTTACAATAGTTTAAATCCAATTTTACTCTTCGGTGAGTTTTTAGTAAAGAATATGAAAGGGATCTTTTGTCGCTTTATCATACGAGGTACTTTTTGACTTTTCCGACAAAAGTATGAAGAATGTTTTTTTTAACTTAAACGGCATGAACGGATTTTTACGGTTTTATAAAGCCTTATTTTCATGAAGCTTCCTCCAAAAGATTTCATGACTATTTTTAATAAAATCTCTTTCTTTTAAAATTGCATGATGTTTTGTGAAAAGAAATTGATTTTGAAGAAGAAAGGATATTTTCCTCAAGAATTCATTTCAAGTGTTTTATCAAAATTATTTTCCATCTAAGATAATAAAGGGTTCTGTTTCTATCCATATTTTTACATTGATTTGACTATGTTGTGATGGAATTATGTTTATGAATTCATTTATCTTATATGAATGGTTTTATGATGTCATGTTGTTTTAAGAATCCCATTTTTATTACATGGGTTATGAAATGATGTATGATTTATGATTTTGTGGCACACATAAGAATGGTATCATTATAAGATGGGTGGGACCTATATCTCCCTCCAATGCATTAGGTAATGATTTTATATCTCATGAGATAGACATGGCTGGAACGGAAGGTTATTTCGGTTCAGTGATACAGGACTGAAACGAGGAGTGAACTCGGTTCAGAAAGGGACTTTGTCCACTAAGATAGTCTTGGCAATGAGTCATGACTAACAAGAAATGATTTTCCATGATTATGTGTGCATGCCACAAAGTTTCAAGTTTTATGTTATGATTATGGGGATCTCATTTTCACTTCTATGATTTTTTTTCCATGTTAAGATATTATGCTCTCTTTTGCAGGATAAGATTTCCAAAAAGTTATGTTCTTATGAATATGATGTGTTTGATTTTTCTTTTGTATACCCTTACTGAGCATTTGAGCTCACCCTTTTATGTTTTCTTTTCCCCAGGATATAAATAAAGGTTTTAGGTAAAAAAAGAAGGGGAAGATCTTTATGGGAGATATTGAAGATCTTTCACCACGATTAGAAGACTACGTTCCGAGTTTCCAAAGACACTAAACTATTACGATCCTTGTGTGTGTGTTTTTGTTGTGTACTATGTATTCCGCAAAAGTAATGTAATGTCCATGTACGATAAGCTTCGGGTCTCTACAGTTGGTATCAGAGGAAAGGTTTAGTCAACCTTTGGAAACTAGGATGCAAAAACGTTAGTGAGATTCCTAGAGATATTTCTAAGGTATGTCTAGGGATGTCCCTAAGGATAAGTATACGTATAGGATATATTCCTAGAACTATGGTAATGATATTAGATTAAACCTAAGAAGTTAGGTATTGAGGATACTTTCCCTTTACTATGTTGTTTTCTCTAGCATGATTTTTGATTCTCACAAAATTATTTTTGTGTTTTAGTTAATGGAGGGAACCAAAAGGAATTCAGTTAACATTGAATCCAATGGACAAATTGGTGACTATGAGCAACAAAATTGTGTAATGCCTAGAGAGAAAGATGTTGTGATTATGCCGAATCAATCATCGCGATATATGATTAACAAGGTGAAATTTAGTGGTATGCCTAATTCTTCAAAGAAGAGGAAGATAGACTATTATGCATGTTCGCATGTTGAGGAGCATAAAGAAAGGAAGATTGAGATTTCTAAAGAAGGGAAGAAGAACCTTGAGGAATACCTCAAATGGAGGGACCGATGTTATCTGTGTGGAGAAAAGGGTCATAGAGTGACAGACTGTTATGGAGTTCAATGTCTTATTTGTGGAGAACATGGGCATTACCCAACTCAATGCCCTGACCTAAAAAGTTACTTCTAAATCAAGGAAGGACTTATTCCAGTATAATCATTGATGTGGATGGACTGAAGTGTTTTGGTATTCAAGAATAATGTTGTTGAGGTACTTTTATGGTGTATTGAAATATTTAAGTATTGGTCTATTGTGGTTTTCAATAATTTTAAGGTACCAATAACTATGAAAAGTGATTCAAATATTTTGGAAAGTAGATGATAAGTGCATAATGAAAGGATAAGAAGATAATGAGATGTTTGATTGTATTCATGAGCTCATGATTGATATAAGGACTAAGTGATATCATGGTTTGAGTATATAGAATTTTGAGGATTTCGGTATGTGAAAAGTGTTAACTTTTAACTGCATTCAAGTTTTCACTAAGGTTCAATGGGTATTCAAGAGAGTACAAGATTAAGGCCTTTGAATGTTTGGAATGTGACCAACAAGATATATCTGATTATATATGGGGATCAACGATGGTATTAAATCTCTGGTAATCGTTTTCACTATGTTATGAGAATGGACTGCAGTATTATGGATAAGCCTAAAGATTGGAATGGATTATGTTGGACATAAGTTAGTATTGTTTAAGGATATAAGTTTTTTCGATATTATTGATGGGATGTTATAGTAATATAGTTTTATAAAAAGGACAACCTGCAGGACGGGCGACAACCCATCGCTTCAGACAAGGCTGTGGGAATCGAACCCACAACCGAAGTGCGACTGGCCTTTATCGCCTACCACTGACCTACAGGAAGTCCCTGTTTAGTAGAAACTAGTTTTATTATATTAAGCAGTATGATATATGAAGTATAAGTCCATTTTAGGAACCATATATGATTAATATCACTATAGATCGACTTATGTATATAATTTTTTGCTAACCTTTTGTTTGAGACAGATGGAATGACCCGTCATTCTATCACATGATCTGCTAACACTTCACGAATAACAAATTCAACTACATTTATTTAAGAGATGAAGTGGAAATTGTTCTAGGCACGAACAATAGTGAAATTGTACCAAAATAAAGAAAGTATTTATTCCAATTCAAATTTTCAACTTTAGGGAAATGATCTTGAAAACCAAAAATGTTGTCCTAGTGATCTTATACCTGATGAATCAGATGGTACCTTATATCATCACAAATCTATGGATTTGTGATTACTGGCTTTTCCATAGCCATGTTCTCTACCACTCTCCATCAGAACATGATGGTTAGATTTCTCTTCCATATCCATATTTTCACCTATGTGGAAACCCAATGATTAGTTTATTTGGGTAACCGTTACGTTTCATACTTTTGTTTTTAAATATTGGTTTTGATATTCCTTTTTACGATGTGGGTTTCTATTAAAGAAACTTTCAAATAGTAAACCATTTATAACCCCGACAAATTTCGAGGGCGAAATTCATTTTAAGGGGGGTAGAATGTAACAGCCCAAGATTTTATAAAGAAATATTCTTTTTAATTTTATTAATGTCTTGTGTTGTACGCTACACCAAAAGGAGCTTGCACAACACGGATCCTTGTCTTACCTTGCATTACACGCAATCACGACCTTCCTCGATAGCGTGTGTAATACGCAATACCGAGTTTCACTAAACAACAATATGCTATTAAAATATTATTAAAACTAGCCGTTATGAATAGTAATAACCCCTTTTTAAATTCTGTAAATCTTATTTTTCAAAATGAACTTCATTTTTGGATTCGGAGTATCGAATTTAGCCTAAGGTGAAATTTTGGTACTTTTCGGATAACTTTCATATTCTGATGAATAGTGAAAAATTACTAAATTATAATTAAAAACAACTTTTTTAATCGAAATAATTAATAGTGATAAATTATTAATTTGAGTGGTTTTAAAGTATATTTAGAATATATTTTTACAATTTAATACAATGTTGGTCATTGGTTGTAATTTCACATTTAAACCAGACATAATCAAGTGTCAATCTTTTGATATATATTGTTCCCTAAAAACACGCTATTTATATTAACAGCGGGATTTAATTATAAAATTAATTAATGAATCTTCTATGTTATGAATTTGGTAAAATAGATTTCATTTTTGAATTCGGAATATGAAATATAGCTTAGGATGAAATTTTGGCATTGTTCTGAAAAACATCAATTTTTGATGAATAGTGAAACTACTAAGTGGTAGTTAAAAAAACTGAATTTTTCATAAAACTTAATTTTGCCGCTTCTGTGAATGGAATTTCGAAAATCCGAGAGACACGGTTAATATCAAGGACTAAAATGTGGTTCAATGAGATGAAAATAATTTTTTGGTGAATAGTAACTTTTTACTTTTTTTTAACCGCGGTTAATAGTAAATAGGGTATCTAAAGGTAAATATGATATTAATATTACCCTAACACATGTCCTAATTCTATTGGACAAGTGTAATTCGACCAAAAACAAACTTAGGAATAAAATATGACCATTTAGGCCCACTTGGATTAGATTAGGACATTTATTATTAATTTATTTAAAGAAAGGTTAAAATAGTTAAAATCAAAGTTTAATAAGTAAATCATTTTTAATATGGGGTTATACATAAGATAAATTCGATTGTAAATATTCATTAGAAAGATAAAAAGATTTCCTACATGATGGTAGTTTATTTGTAATTTTTAGACATAAAATAATTTAATTTATTTATGACACAACGATGATGCAGTAACTTATTAATGAAATATTGACATAATTGATGTTATAAACACCAAAATAAATGTAATTTGAGATTTTTTATGAATTCCACTAATTTTCTAGGTTACTATGATATATTAATGTTGATTTAATCAACTTGGTTTGAACATTTAATTCTGTTATGACTTTCACAAAAATCATATATCAAATAGTGTCAAAATTGACACAAAATAGTTTTTAAATCAAATATTATATTATTAATTGTTATTGTATTCCTAAAAATCTAAGGTTCGGCCAAATGACTTAGATAAGGATATATATATTAATAATAAACAATTTGGGGTTCGTTTGGCATGTTATAGTATGTTTATTAACCATATAGTGAAAGAAAACAAAAAGACATGGTAAAAGTTAAATTATTTAACTTAGAGTTAAATCTAATTGATAAGGTTAAAATAATATCCTAAACTTGTCTAAATTCTATTGGTTGATAGGATTTCGACCCATACCAACTTTAGCTTCTAAATAAGACCCTTTGGAACCATTATAAACCGATTTTGACTTTAATATAAAATAATATTTTGAGATATTCCTAAGGTGCCCCTCTCCTCCCCTATAAAAGGACACCTCCTCCCCCTCCTCCTCACACCAATTTGAGCACTCAAGCTCGGCCAAACCCTGCCAAAATCTCTTTTCCACTTCCCTAGAAACATCCTAGAGGTTCTGGTCTTCCTCAAAGACCAATTTTAGTTCCCTAAGAGGAGGTCTCAAAGAGGCACTTCAAAGAAGAGGTAATTACCGTTACCAATTCTTTCATCTTTATTTCTTCTTCCACTTCTTCTTCTTAGGTTGTTTCATTATGAAGTAATAACATCAGTATCACTCATATACTGATATGTTATTATAATTATGAAACAACCCTATTTCACCATCTATCCATCCTACGGAAAAAGAAATCACCGCGCGTGCGTACGTACGGAATACCGTCTCCACGCCGTGGTGTAATCTATTTTCCACCACCACCTTACATGGATGGGTATAATGGTGTAAAGAATAACTATACATAGTTATTAAAACATCATATTGATTCTGATATATTTTATAATCCACTCCAATTCAATTCAATATTTATAGAAATGATATCATCGCTCGTGCGTACGTACGGACTACTGTCTCCACGACGCGATGAGATTCATTCTCCATGTTAACCATTTAAGAATGATTATAAAGTATATATAAGAAATAATAATGAAATATATGATATTATAAATCTACTGTATTTATGTATATATATACATATTTATGTCATCTACTTATTTCCATTTCAAGACAATAAGGAAAGGAAAACAGCGTTCATGCGTACGTACGGACTACCGTCTCCATGAACGGTGTTTTTTATTTTATTTATCTACCTATTATATATATATATATACTGAATATATATGATATATAAATCATATTTTATATTCTTGAAGTAAGTAAATCATGATATAAGTAATAATGATGTCAAGAACAACAAGTCAAAATGAAACGATTTTACCCAAAACGCTTCTTTAACATGGAATTTACAAATGAACGGGTAATATAATGTCATAAGTGAACCATATATGATATCATAACAATGAATATGATTCTGTAATAAGTCAATGACATTATTTAAATCATTATACAGGAGGTTCGGACACATACGAAGCAAATTGGACCTAAGGTAAGGGAAATATCACAATCTCATTTTTATCCGAGATCGTTTATTCGTAAGTATTTACTGGGGTGCATTTTATCATCCACATCCATGTTCCTTAAATATGTAATATTGTTTCCATCCACTTACAATAGTTTAAATCCAATTTTACTCTTCGGTGAGTTTTTAGTAAAGAATATGAAAGGAATCTTTTGTCGCTTTTTCATACGAGGTACTTTTTGACTTTTCCGACAAAAGTATGAAGAATGTTTTTTTTTAACTTAAACGACATGAACGGATTTTTATGGTTTTATAAAGCCTTATTTTCATGAAGCTTCCTCCAAAAGATTTCATGACTATTTTTAATAAAATCTCTTTCTTTTAAAATTGCATGATGTTTTGTGAAAAGAAATTGATTTTGAAGAAGAAAGGATATTTTCCTCAAGAATTCATTTCAAGTGTTTTATCAAAATTATTTTCCATCTAAGATAATAAAGGGTTCTGTTTCTATCCATATTTTTACATTGATTTGACTATGTTGTGATGGAATTATGTTTATGAATTCCTTTATCTTATATGAATGGTTTTATGATGTCATGTTGTTTTAAGAATCCCATTTTTATTACATGGGTTATGAAATGATGTATGATTTATGATTTTGTGGCACACATAAGAATGGTATCATTATAAGATGGGTGGGACCTATATCTCCCTCCAATGCATTGGGTAATGATTTTATATCTCATGAGATAGACATGGCTGGAACGGAAGGTTATTTCGGTTCAGTGATACAGGACTGAAACGAGGAGTGAACTCGGTTCAGAAAGGGACTTTGTCCACTAAGATAGTCTTGTCAATGAGTCATGACTAACAAGAAATGATTTTCCATGATTATGTGTGCATGCCACAAAGTTTCAAGTTTTATGTTATGATTATGGGGATCTCATTTTCACTTCTATGATTTTTTTTCCATGTTAAGATATTATGCTCTCTTTTGCAGGATAAGATTTCCAAAAAGTTATGTTCTTATGAATATGATGTGTTTGATTTTTCTTTTGTATACCCTTACTGAGCATTTGAGCTCACCCTTTTATGTTTTCTTTTCCCCAGGATATAAAGAAAGGTTTTAGGTAAAAAAAAGGGGAAGATCTTTATGGGAGATATTGAAGATCTTTCACCACGATTAGAAGACTACGTTCCGAGTTTCCAAAGACACTAAACTATTACGATCCTTGTGTGTGTGTTTTTGTTATGTACTAAGTATTCCGCAAAAGTAATGTAATGTCCATGTACGATAAGCTTCGGGTCTCTACATCCATAGTTTTCATTCTTGGTTAGTGTACACCCCTAATAAAGAGTTAATGTGAAATTGAAGTGCGACCACAGATGGTTCGTCGTTGGCCGACCCTCCAGTTGACTAAAGTAAGGACTCTTCCTTTTTACTGACAATGCTAAGTCTATTACATCTTACTTCAGTGAAGTGGAACCTCTCGCCGCGGAATGACAGACGTGAGGGGAGATAAAGGAAGTTTTGGTCTTCTTGAGTTGTCTTACTCATCGTGCATGAAGTTGACATCGTTGTGTTTAAGGATCCCCCCTGGAAGAGGTGAAAGAAATTCCAACGGGGAAGTTGAAGGTGGTTCAAAATTATCGATGTTGACGAGTGTCTTGAACTGCTTTGTAGTAATTAGATTAGCTGTAAGGGTCATGTTCGGTGACGTCTTACAGTGTGAGGTCCCTGTGATAGTCAACGGTGGTTTGGAAGCAACCCTAAGTTGTTGGTGCAGTCTATCATTCTAAATTACCTTTGGTCCATTGTTGGTTTCGTTTAAGAAAGGGTCTACATTGGATCATTAGTGTGGTAGACCCAGTCACATAGGGATGCTACGGTCAACTGCAGGAGTCATGTGTTGTTTAAGACTCAGTTTGAAGTCCCTCTACGTGTAGTGTTCCTCTCAATAGAATTGATCATGTTCAGGTGACGATTCGTGGTGTCGTGTTCTCATCCAGTGTGACAAAGAGTGATGCAAATGCAGCATTAAAGATCTTTAGTTGGTGAATGTTTAGTGTAAAATCAGTTGGATGTTGTAATGTGTTGTGGTTGCTGGTGTTTCCATGGTTGTAGTGTGATTGCGTGTGACACCAAAAGGAGAAGCTCCGTTCGGGAGTCTTCCATGCCTGACTACGAGGAAGAAGATTCTTCAAACATCAGGGCTCTAGCCATAGGCCTCGGAGTGAAGCTATCACATGGCCAGGAACCCTGAGAGTGTATGAGACCCCGAAATTATTTCTGTCATCGGTGTTGAAAGTGAAATCAGCTTAAATTTTCTTCCATGGTTGTTCTGCTCTGAAAGAACCGTCAGGTTGCATATGGTTTTCGTGACCATATGGAGGTGTGTTCTTCTCGTTTCCTTAACGTCTCGGGGGTTGCGTCTCAATAGAAGAAATCACTTTTAGTGGTCCTTGAGAGTCTGTTGGGGAAACATTGATCCCAAAATTTTATAATGCTCATCCCGGGATGTGGATGCGTTGGTCAGGTCTTAGGTCGTGCTTTTGATGCCCGGGTAGTCGGGCCCCTCCCTCCCCGCCCCTTGTGGTGGGGTGTTTCCCCACCATCGAGAATCTTTTTTTAAAAAAAGTTTTGTACCTACTGTTAGTTCTAATGGCGGGGATACCCACATCGGATCTCGTACAAATATTTCTGTAATGAATCGATGTTGGACTCTTCTTTAATGGTGGGGAGTCCATTCGGACATCCCGATGTCAATTTCCGAAAACCATCTTTGGCGAAAGTAGGTTCTTAATGGTGGGGAGTCCGCCCGGGCCTCCTCGTGTCGATTTTCTAATCTCGTCTCGAGCGTCAGAAAGTTTTTAATAGGGGTGGGCCCCATCGGGATTTCCTGTGGTGGGACATTCAGTTTCATTCCCATAGATGGTTTAATGGTAGGTTATTGAAGTATTCCTAGGATGGGGGTTGGTCTTGTATCTTCGTTCCAGTAAAGTGGTGTGTTTTTCGTTCAATGATGCTTGAGGTGTTTTGGTTTGTGAGGTTGGTTTTCGATGGTACGAGAGCTTCTTTCCTGAATCAATAAGCTGGAGGCGTTCTAGATCTTTAGGGGTGGGCACCTCATATCAAAAAGCACTTTTACATGCTTCTTGAGGTTGTCATTTGAGTCACTTCTTCTGAGCACGTTACTTTTGTTGCTTTTCACTTATTGGTTGTAGAGATCTTTTTTTGAACTTTAGTGGGGTAATTGTTTCCTCTTTGGGCCTCAACCCTAGTTGTGGCTTTCCGGGGACAGAAAGTTTTCATGGTGGGGAGAATTGTCGTGCCCGGACTTCGCCTTGAGGTATGACCTTAATTTTAAAGTTTTATTTCTTAAGTTGAATCTCTCACTTATTTAATAATTGGTGTTAAGTGTGGGCTGAACCAGAAATGAGACCTTTGCTGTGGCGCTGATAAATGCGTATTTTCTCTACACCGCTCGGTGCACGGGCAGAGCACGAGCGTAGCCACGTGACCTTTCCTTTTTAGCGTGAGGCGCTCGCTACGCGAATGTTCTTTTGCCGGGCGATTAACTTCAGCATCAAAGTATTATTGTTATTATTATTATTTTATTGCTATTATTATTAATTTTTATTATTATGATTATGTTATTATTATTATTATTTTTATTATTATTATGATGATATCATTATTATTATTATTTCTAATAATATTATTGTTTTTATAGATTATTATGTTATTAGTATTGTTATTACTATGGATATTATTATTATTATTATTATTATATTTATGACATTAATATCATTAATTTAGTTTATAGTGTCTAACATCCCCCCCTAGAAACCCTAGCCGCCACCCTCTACTCCCTTTTTTTTCTCCTTTCCTTTCTCCCCACGTTTTCCTTCTCTCCCTCATTTTTCTCCTCCATCCGCGGCGCAACCCCACACCTCCTTCCTCCTCCACCCCAACTGGATCTCCCTTCCTCTCCCTCTACCCCACGACCACGCCTCCGCCTTGGGCCGACCCCGTTGTTCTCCTTCTGCACCAATGCCAGACCCGCGCCTCCCTATACCGGCACACCGCTCCTCCAGCAAGCCGCCGCTCCCCTATCCCGCTCGGCCGTCCTCCCAGCTCCCACGGCCGGTGAACCTCCATCTTTCTCCACCACAGCCGACAGGTTTGTTCCTCTTTTATTTATTATCTATTTCATTTAATTATTTTAACTAATAAGACATTAACATTTTTCTTTTTATTTTATTATTATTATGTTAATAATACTATTATTATCATTATAATTTGTTATTTTTATTACATTATGATTATGTTATTATTAATATATTAATGTTGTTATTATTATTATTATTATTATTTTTACATTATTATTATTATTATTATTATTATTATTATGTTAACATTTTATTTGAACCTATTTAATGGGCTTCTGTTTTAGGACCTGTTTGACAGCTTGATACGGTGCGATCGTTGCGCAAATGGAATCTTGCGCCATGTCACTTTTCTGTTCCTATTTGAGGTAGGTGGTTCCATGTCATTACTTCATTTAGATAATTTAATTTGTTTGATTATTTTAACTTAATATGTGTTATGGTTTAGTTGCAAGATGCGAATTATGTTTATAATGTTTTGGTAGAGCTGTAGGGGTTTTGCGAAATGCATTTTAAAAATGGTGTAATATGCGTGCGTGATGAATGTTGCACTTGTCTTTAAAAATGTTCATTTTTATTCCTTTCGATTCGGTTGTGGTAAATTATAGAAATGTCTAATAATTGTTTATAGTGTGCCAAAGAGGTTTTGAAAGGGTTGATTTGTGAAATTTATTTTGTAATGGTTTCTTTTTCATGCGATATGTTTCATAAGTTGAGGAATTGTTTATTTAAGTGTCATTTTTAGTGCGAAACATGGTTGAAAGGTTTTTGAGGGTTGTTTAGCAGGTGCACAAGGTGTTTTCAAGTCACTTCAGGTGCTTGTATATTTAAATAGTCATTTTCAAAGTATATGAATCACTTTTGGTGTGTTTTACTTGTTGTGTACCTTTGAAGTTGAAATGAAAAATTGTTTGAATAATGGAAAACAAGTTTTGGCATGGTTACCTCGTGTATCAAGTTTTAAAGTGATTCCTCTGTATAAAATCAAGCTGTTTTTGGGGAAAGGTCTTCTTGTCTATTCTGGAAATGATCTCAATAATAACTCAAATTATTTGTTGGTGTATTTATATGATGCTGAAATGGTTCTTTATAGGAGTTGAATATTCTTTCACTTTTAAAGTAGTGTATTTTTATAAAAAAGACATGTCGTGTGCGTGCATCTTTGAAATAGTGCTTTGGTATGCAAATGGTGACTTTTGTGCGCAATATCTTGTTTGGTCTGTGAAATGAGAAAGAAATATACTATGTGAATGTGAAACTTGTTTGAGCACAAGGGAAAACCCTGGGTATCTAGGTGGGAGGACTAGAACTAGTGCGCTAGTGAACAGGATGGGTATCGTCCCTATTTCACTTAGCTGGATTGACGATTGCAACACTAACTAAACATGACATATGACGGTCGTGGCCTTCAAAGCCACGTGTTCTGAGGGTCATGGCCTTCTAAGCCACGTTTCACCGAGACACGAGGTTTCTAGGGTCCCACTCGAGCTAGATGATCCTTAGGGGTTTTACCCATAGTGCTCTACCATCTATGACGTGGTGCCTTCCGTCGGCATGTGGAGGACCACCTGGGTGTGAGTATGTGTGTGTGTGTGTATGAGTATGTGTGTGTGTGTGTGAGAGTATGGGTGTGTGTGTGTGTGATTATGTGTGTGTGATTCCCATATTGAAATTTTCTCTTCCTCTTTAAAATCGTGTTTGTTAATCGAGTTCTTTTTAGAGTTTTTCTTTTAGCATTTAGCATGTAAATGTTTTCTTTAAAAGCATTTTCAAATTAAAATTTTGAATAAACACATTAAATTGTCTTTTTGATGTTGTGGCATGGAACCTTTTTATTGGGTGACTTCCTTTTGGGCTTTTGGCTCACACCCTACATACACCTTTGGGTGTATGTAGACTTTGTTTCTTGTGTATTCCAGGTTGTGACTTCGTGCTCAGTGATGGTGGTTCATGTAGCAGATGGTCTTCTCATGCAGAATGGTGTTGATGTGGCCTCTCTTCTGCCGGGAGGTTTGATTATAAGTTTTAGTTTATGCTGTTGTCTTTTCTTTTTAGTTATTGCTTCATGTTGTAGACTTTAAACTTGTTCATCGTTTAAAGGCATGTTTTATTGTCTATTTCTAATTTCATTTTATTTATCTGGTTAGTTGTTTTTCTGTCTTTTATTTCGGGTAAAATCGTTCCTATGTGTTAGTTTTGATACTCGGGCACTTGTGCCAGCCCGTGGGGATCGGGAACGCCCTTCGGGCCTTGTCGCGGACCGGGTCGGGATCCGGGTCGGATGACGTCCCGGCCTGGTTCGTGGCATTTTTAAGTATATATCCCTACTAATTAATGCGGGTGTTTTCAAAACCACACACTTTTCTCCACCAATATATATTTATATTAAAATATAATGAATATGTATTATAGATTTTAAAAATATATAACTTTGTGATTGATGAATTAATTCTGAAAATATTGATGATAACTATGTTTTCATGCGTACTATTATTTAAAGGTATCCATACATATAAATGAGGATATTACATGTTGGTGATTTTTCCTTTTTATTCATTGAAATAGTGTATAAAACATACATTATCACTAAAGGAATATTTCATGTATTTTTATAAAATTTTATATAATATTTCTCATGAAAATTGTTATTTAACATTAAAATGATGATGATATGATATATTATTTCTATTAGTAACATATATAATTTCTTCAATACTATAATTTTTTTAAGGAAAAAATCAATTAGAAATATGATTTTTTTCATTTCATTTTCATTCTAATTTATTATTCATCACTACATGTGACCTGGAAAATAAATTTATTTTATATTATATATATAATTCATCAATAGTTCGATTTATATATACAGTATTTGTACAAAATGACATATTATGTAAGATCATTGAATTTTTAATAATCTATTAATATTATATACACACACACAATGCTCATGATGGACCGTAAATATTTCAATGTACTATCCTTCCTTGGTATATTTCATCCTCAATGATTGGTTAAGAAACCACGATTGGAGAAAATAATTTTCCATAATCCCACTAGAACACAACATGAAATGAGGATGTTCTCCATTTTTTATGTGATAGAGAAATGAAAATGAATAAATAAAAAATGAATTTCTTGAATGATTAGAGGGAAACTACATAGGATTCCCATGTTTAAACTCATAATGATGTGGATACCACAAAATATGTTTAAACTTTTGTAGATATTACTTTGGTATTATAATGTATTCATTAAATTCATTATCAACTAACTGATGAGGACATCATCCTTTCTTCTTATTGTTATTTCATTATGAAAAATAATGTGATGAGTAGGGAAAGAATCCCTCTAAACACATCATCCAAGTGAGTGAACTGCTATTCGTGTTATTACATAATGAATGATATATGTGTGGGTTAATATATAGTCCCTTTTATTGAGATGGTATTGAAATTTATTTTAGTATCAATGAAAGACTCTAATTATGAATCATTATATATTATATCTCGATGTGTATTAGGGAATCTTGTGTGGAATAAAATTTGGTTGGTGATAATTTAATTACTACAAAAAATATTCATTAAAAATTATACAGTTTTTATTCTATGTTCGTCACCTAGGGATACTATGAAATTAACTAAATGAACACTTATGATATAATTAATGAAATAATATATGAACTAGAGTAAGAACAAGAATAATAACAAATCACTTCAATGAAGGAATTAGTGGAATATTATTTATAACTATGAGTTAAAAAAATCTATTCATATCTCATTATATAGATATAATGATAGAGAAAATTTTTTTTACTACAAATTTGAAATCATTGGTAATCTATTTCCATCATGAATTTTGTATATAGAATGATATAATTCTCGAACACGAAAAATTGATTGATGATTTTGTGTATTGAGTATCCAATGTTACAACTTGTTTAGTGAGGTTATAGACAACAATTAAATATACAGATACAAATCTAGGTAATATTAAATCATATATTAATTAATCAAAGATAAATAGTTATCAAATAGGGAAATCAATTCTGAATAACATGTATTCTACAACAATTTGATGATGTCACACCCTAAAAATTTAAAATACATACTTTGTAGTCATTTTCATTTATGACCCAAAAAACCAAATCCAAAACGAAATATATTATCTCAATACATTAAAATATATGTATTAATTTGTATAAATGTAATCTATAATATATATTTTAATTCACACAACACTTATTTAGATTAAATGACCCGCAATAATGACTCACATCATTAACATGAATTATATGAATGACCAATTTATAAAGAAAAAAGTTAATATCTTTTTTTGAAATGAAAATTTTCTTCAATAAATTTAATCAGTGTTTTATATTATTATTACCTATATTATGAATATTTATATTTTAAATTATTTATTTCAAATTAATTATAAATGAATATAAAAACTAATTGAATATTAAATAAATGATTTTATAAAAACTCAATTATTATATTCCAATGGTTTTTATCCTAAAATATTAAAATAATTTATATTATTCAATGATCTAAATAATGTTAAAATATTATTTATTACATAAAATATTATTACATTCATCCAATATATTATATTTCCATAATATAATAAAAAATAATAAATTTTATAATTGAAAGGTTGTATGTTTCTAAAGTCAGTTTCCCTGATTTTGTTTTGAGGAGCACATTTTAATCCAATTTTCATACTATAATTAATTTTATTTAAATAAATATACTTTATTATTTAAATATTATTGTAAAAATTATGTTATGGTTATTTTTTTATTTTTTTTAGAAGATGCATTTTTTGATGAAATGGGGTCAATATAAACTTTTTATTCAAAACAAACATTTAATATAAATAATATATAATGATAAATTATATTTTGAAATTTAATGATGTATATATATTTAAAATATACATATTTTAATAGAATTCTGGTAATTTGAATTATTTTAATATATATTATTGATAAAAAAATGTAGAAATATTTTGAACATTTTCACTTTTAAAATCCCCTTCCTTGACACATCAGTGGGATTAATTTTATATCAATTTTTCCAAATCTATGAGTTGAATTTAAAAAATGGATTTAATATCTAGAATTAAATTTTTTTTTTTAAATAAAATTGAACATAATTTTATGCCATAATATTTGTTAAGGAAGTTAAATTAGTTACATCGATTAATGTAAATACAAGATTACATTATTGTTAATCATAGATTATAATGTGTAAAAAAGACCATGTAGTGGCTTTATACCCATAATATGGACATATATAATCTATTTATCCTATTATATAGAATATTTTGTTGTATTGAAGCCACAAGTTAAGTAAAAACATGGATTCACATAACCTCTATTAAAATTTTTAATATATATCCTCTCCCCCAAATATAAATGGAAAACCACTCTAAACCTTATGAAAACCACTAAAAAATATTGGTTCATCCCATAACTAAAATATAACACCCAAAAAATATTATAGATCTAGAAGAATTAATTTCGGTACAAATATATCCATTTTATGCATTTGGTTCAAACTAATTGAAGATACATAAAAAAGGTAACATTCATCAATGTGCAATTTTATTTCATTGCATTCTCCAACAACTTCAGTTATTCTTATAACATTATTATATAATAAAATAGATATCCTAAATATTAATATATTATGTTATGATATGTTTATGATATATAAAATCATAGAAATATATCAAATGTGTAAAGAAGTCATCATTCATATGTATGGAAGAATGCCACCTCTCGAACCAATGTCATTTGTTTCTTAATTACCACCATTCAATGTTGGGAATAATGATGAAAATACATTATATATATATGTGTGTGTGTGTGTGTGTCTGTGTGTTTTTGTGTTATATTTGATATTTATGATGTTATAATGCTTCTATAATAACCATATAACACATACAATAATGCTTTCATCCTTTTGGGAATATCATAACATCGCACATGTGTACGACAAACTAGAACCTCACGAAGTGATATAATTCATTCACATTTTACATGGAATGTGTTAAGGATGGGTTTAATAATATATATATATATATAATAAAAAATATACAAATATATATATATATATATATATATATATATCATTTCTTTTATTCATATCGATATGAAATTAAAATGGAACCAATGTTCATGAATAAGTATGGTCTACAATATCCTTGAATGATTTACTTCATATCATATCACTATATTTTATGTATTACTATATATATATACATAAAAATCTTGTCAAATATTTTAATCATGTTTAAAAAATGGAGGTTGTGAAAAAATGATCTACGTAAGAGGAAAAATTACAATCACAAAATATATTCAAAATACAAAGCAGTTATTACCTAAAACAATGAATATAATGAATGAAAATTATATATAACGTAAAAATATATTTAAAAATTATAATATATGTATTAATAATTATTAATGGTTTTATTTTTCAAATTAATAACATTTTTAAAACAATATTCACATGTTTAATGAATTTTCAACCAACGAGAGGCTATGATAAAAGGTTTTTCCATTGAATTTCCTATCATTAAAACTATATGATTATGTATATAAATTATATTTATTTTATATTTTATATTCCCAATTTTATTAAGTTTATTTATAACTGATACATTAATTCATGTAACAAAGAAAATTACATTTAGCATTATGGTAATTTTAATGTCTTATTTCACAATCTCATTATAATTGAGATTATTTATTCTGGAATTTAGATTAAAAATGGTTATATAGTAATTGTTAAATAACCTATTTAATTTCCATCTAATATTTTCATTCGTGATATTTTTCAAGTTATATTATCATTATGTTAATCTTATTACTTAAAATTATTGATAATTTTATTTAATGAAATCTAATTTCATATATCTCTTTTGTCGCATATCAGTTTTATATGAAAATATTATTTTATTAAATAAATATAAAAAACATTTATTATACATTTCCGAAAGTTATATTTAAGGAAATTATTTTATATATTTTTTATTTTATAAAATTATTTCAAAGGAATATTATTATAGATTTCATAAAATATAACTTTTCTAACCACTTTACAATGAAAAAAATAATGTTTTTTTAACATTATAAGGAATTACATGTGATCATTTTTTTTCTTCCTCAAAAATTTTACTATGATCTTATTAGATATATTTTTTTAAATTAATTTTTGAGGAAATGTATTTTATAAATATTTTTCTAAGTGAAAGTGTTCTTTTCCTCAAAATTGTTTTTCTAATCTACTTATGGTAAATATTATAATTAATTAAAAACAACAAACTTTATATTCTAATATGTATACATTTTATTTATCAAATACTTATTCTTCATCATGATTGATTATTTTGACATAGTATAGTATTGAGATTTTCATTCTTAAATTATTTTGGTAGTAATTAACATCCCCTTGATTTATTCACTCACAAGTGACCTTTTAACATTAAATTTACCCAAAATATTCATGTTATATATCCGGGATATAATTATTTATGAAACTGTATACCATTTTAGAATACATTTTTTACTATTATAGTAAATTTAATATTCATTGATATATGAAAAAAATATATATTCGTTACTCAATATTGATATTTCAAAATGTACAATTTTAATTAATATAACTAATTTTTCAATATGTGGGGAATTAATTAAAAATGTAGTGAATTCTATGCCATGAAATTTATATATCCCCTCAATTAATCAACATATATCATGAGACAAGACATTTGGAGAACTAAAATTGTTTGTACTTATAGTAATAAACATCATGGATAATTGATCTTGAGACTAGTGTTTCTCATGTTCCTGATAAGTATCATTTATAAATAAAGTATTTCCTTCATTTTAGTTAAAATATTATCCATGAAAATTTCTATATGAACAAATATGTGTATTTATTTCATTTTCCGTTCATTTATTAAATGGCATGTGTTTTTTTCCTTCCCCATTCTATATTGGTTATACCTTATCTAGTCTTTTAAATGGTATGGGTTCTCAGTTATTTACCATTACCTAATGATTATTACTTTTCTAGTACATAAATTTTCATGTTTTCTATGTTATCTAAATTTCAATGTTGATTATGATTATCTATTCAATATAGCTTATGTTGTAAAAACCCTTACCTAGAATTCGATCTCACACTTTTTTGTTTTCATTATATAGCATTCCTTGATGTTTATTTTGACGGACATGTAGTGATATTTGAGATGAAATAAAGATATTCTAAAAAATTTGAAAAATTTATGTTTTTATTTCTGTATTCACATTTAATGTATGAATTAATTATATATTTGATTTAAAAAGATTAATAAACAATATATTTCTTCATTATGTTATTATTTGTATCATATTTCAATTTATTGGTAGTGATGACTGGATTTAGGATTCTAGGATTCGGTTTCTATAGTCAGTATCAAGAAAAGTATATTAGAAACAATGAGAACCATATTTTAGAAAAAATATATATTTTAGAACATAAACATATCATTGACATTGAGGATATGAACATATGAACATATTATTGTTTTTGTCTAATTTTGATTAGAGTAATTTCCTAAAAATTAATCCTTATTTGGATTCTCCATGTGGATGTTGTTCTAGAATAGTTGTACATTTGAATAATAATTATGAAATGGTTTCTACGTGATTGAATAGAAATAAACCTATCACATTACAATGCTCTTTACGTCTCACTTGTATTTACACTCACTAGAGATATTATCAGAATGATTCACAATTTCATTACAAACCATTATGAATTATATAAATAGATAGAGATAATTAATGACCTAGGATAAACTCTATTCCAAAAAACATCCTATATTGAACTAAAAAGGATAAAGTGTTTATATATTGGGATTAAAAAATTAAATTGTTGTGTTATTTTACCTATTTTATTTTGGTTATAATTATGCTAAATAATATATTTATTTTTTTAAATTTTATTTACATATATGTATTATTTATCTTAATTGTTATAAATAGTATCACATTCTTCTAATTTTATGATTGAGGATATTTTAAAAGGCATAGAAACAACTTTTTATGTTTTATGATGTGAGATTCTACCGATATTAATTATATTTTAGTGAAATTTTTGAATATTATATGTTTTATTGGAAATGGAATTTCAGGAATAACGAGTTTAGAAATTATAAAAATAAGTTTATAAGTATTGATAAATATTAGGGTTTATATGATCATAAAAAAAAGTTATAGTAAATTTATCATATTAGTAATTATAATAAAAGTAGTTGAATTGAATAACATTGTAAAAATGTACATTTAATATTAGCCTTATTTCAATGATTACCACCACAATTCTTATGATACTATAATGAATTATATTAAGGTATGTCAAATGTTGGTCATCCCACATACAAAGAAACATCATGTCACATCCATTGTGTTAGTGGGGCTGATGCCATGAATAATGGCTAATAAAGTCTTTTCACCTGGCAGTACCCAATAATATTTCATGGTAAATAAGTTATTAATTAAGTTAAAAAATTGTAGAAAAATGTAATAATAATTTAGTAGTTTTAAATTTTTTTATTAGAGTTTAATTTCTTAACCATATATTGGGAACATATTTAGAGATATCTGAAATGAATTTTCACAATTTTATAGATCATATGATCTTTTAAAATTATATTTTAGAGCATCATGAATAAATAAATTATTATTTGTTGTTCATTTCATAGTGTAATGAGATATATTACAAATTCTCCTAATAAATGTAGAAGGTTGAAATTTTAATTTTTAAATAGAAACATATCAACTATGTATATTTCATTTTATTTATAGATAGTAAAATAATTACTAAAATTTATGAAATGTATATTGAAATAAATTTATAACCTACTATGATAATTTTTGATGACATCAATTAATTTTAAACACTTATTAGAAATATTTTTTCAATGAACCGAAGTCTCAGTTAATCATTCACTTTTTTTAATCAATGATGTCAATCACTCTATATAAATATTTACTCTTTTACTCTATATCCATATCATCATGTGTGACTAATGTTCTCATACATTAAAACTTAATTATGTGTTATTCATAATGACATATAAATTTTTTATTGTCTCTAATAAATAATATTTTCTTACCAACGCATTTCATTATGTTTTTTTATGAATTTAAATTACAAACGCAAAACCCTTAATTAAAATGATCGGGTTCTAATTGTGAAGGTTAAATTTATTTGAGATGGTTATAATTAACAATATGGAATATTATAATAACAAAATCATCTTCATTACAATGTTTGAGTCACTACACCAAATATATAATTGAATATAATATATTTTGACATTAGAATAAATTTTATATTGAAAATAAATTATATAAATTATATATTCTACAATAAACACAACACTGAGTTTTCAGGCATCACACACAATAATCACATTCTTCGATAGCTTGTGTTAAATGGATGATAGATATTTACAAAAAAGAGTTAATATTATAAATGAGAATTTAAATTAAATTTTAATAATAATATTGATTAACTTATTAAAATATATTTCTGAACTAATTTGATTCTAACTAATTATAAATGATTATAAAAACTAATTGAATATAATGAAAATGATGTTATAAAAAATACGATATTATTATGTGCCAAATATCTTTTATCATAATTAATTATATAAAATATTTTTAAAGAATAATAATAATTATGTAAATATTTTTTAGATTCATTTCTTTATATTCATCCAATAAATAGGACATGAAATATATAATAACATGTCCAATTTTACTTATAAAATGCAAAATATTTTTTAGTTGGGATTTCCTCTTTTTAATGGTGATGTTTTTTTAAACTATTTTCACAATTTTATAAATATTATTATTTAATAAAAATATCTTTTGGAAAAAATAGTTTAAATTTTATCTTAGAGTGAAATTTTGTAATTTTTCTATAAAGCTTCAATTTTTTTTGAGTAATGAACAATACTAAAATTTAATTGAATACTATAATTTCAAATAAATAATATATTATGATACATTATACATTTAATAGGTTTTAATGTCTAAATAGTTTAGTTATACATATATTAATCCATTTTAGGTCGTTTTTATATTTTTTATATAAAATTTACATGTATAATCATTGTAAACATAAATATATTTTTACTTTAAAATATACATTATTGACAGATATATAGGATTAAAGTAAATTCATTTACATCAAATTATGTGAATTCAGTTAAGAATTAATGATTACATATAGAAAAAATATTAATTTATATTTTTTTATAAGCTATATTCACTCTTTTAATATTATGAATAGTTAATATTCATTAATTTAA
The DNA here is from genome assembly GCA_963277665.1 of Viscum album. Taxonomy (NCBI): domain Eukaryota; kingdom Viridiplantae; phylum Streptophyta; class Magnoliopsida; order Santalales; family Viscaceae; genus Viscum; species Viscum album. The sequence continues at coordinate 491,842,541 of OY728151.1, read as the reverse complement.
TTATAATGAATGTGTTTAAAATGTTTTTACATTTTTTATATAGTATTTTTATTGTATAACCCTCTTGTTAGTTAAAAATGTGGGTATACCTAAAATCATTTCGAAAAACATAATTATGTCCTCTCTGCCACATATAAATTTCTACGCACAATCACCCTTTATAAAAAACTCTAAAAACAGTTCATTATGGCCTATACCTATACAAATAACACCGAAATATACCTCCCCCCATCCTAGAATAACTGGAATTTGATGAAATCCATCCATGGAAGGAATTTGGCGAAACCAAATAAGAGTTACCTATAGAAGGGGTAATGTTCATCAAAATTCATTATTATTTTATTTATTTCTTCACACCCATAAAATATTCATTTTTCATGATTGTCTAATAAATTAAATATAATAAATATTCTTATATTTTTATGAGAATTTCAAAATTGAGAAAATCACAGAATTACATCAAATGGGTTATGAAATCAATGTTTGTCTGTTTACAAACTGCAGTTTTACAAGAAGATGTCATTTTGTTTACATTAACACCATTAATGGTGGTGAAAAATGATTTAAATATTGTATTTATATGATATATAAGAAATTATGGTATTATTATTCTTTTATAATTATCATATCACACATACATTCTTTTTTTCATTATTTGGTTATACGATTACGTCGTTCATGTGTATGGTGGACTACCACCTAAAAAAGCGATGTATTACATTGATGATTTACATGGAAATATTATGAAATTTTTTAGTGAACATATTTTATTTATATAAAAATAATAATACTATAAATATATATATATAGGTCAATTACTTTTCAATTTCTCAGTACGATATTAAAATAGAAACAATGATTGTCTATATATACGATCTAAAGTCCAGATTAATTGTGTATTTCATTTCTAATTTCCAAATATTATGGAATAATATAAATAAATATATAATAACAATATATTTAATTTCAATCATGGATAAAAAAATTTAGATGATGGAATAAAATTGAATGAATGAGGAAAAAAAACAAGTCAAAACACATTTGAAAAACAATGTTTTTATTACCCATCACAATAAAAATAATGAAATATTACTAATGAAAGGTAATAATATGTAATGAAAGGATCATATATGATATAATTAATATTAATATTGATTTCCATAGTTACGTACATGTTTAAAACCAATATTATTGTGGTTAAAGCATGCACGACCAAAAAGAAAGTGTGGTGTAAGGGATTTCATCTGAATTTAATTTAATAGAGTAATATTGTAATATAATATAACTAATTACATTTAAATTGTAAATATAGTAGAAATTAAATTTTATAAAATGAATAAATATTTTATTATGGTATTTTTAGTTTAATTTTTAATTAGTTCATCTATGGGGTTGGAATTAAAATTTATGATGTTGTTATAATTTTTCAAAACCCAATATCTTTTCATTGGGTTACAATACTACATAATTTTCAACAATATTGTAATAATACTTCTATAATATATTTATATATTTTATATTTTATTTCCAATTTTTTATATGGATTTACATCTGATACACAATATTGAATCATTTATTTATTTTCACTTCAATGTTATTATATTTTTAATGGCTTTTTTAAATTACATTTCAATCAAGTTGCATTATATATTAATTTCAATTAAATTAAATTATATGATCAATTTTTTAAAATATTATTTAATTTTATTCTAAATTGTTTATTTGTGATAATTTTGTAGTGATAGTACCATTTTTTTCATATTTGACACATATAATTATTGATAAAATGTTTTACTAAAATAGAAATAATTTTCTCTCTTCCATAATAAATCCATTTTACGAAAATTACAATTTATAAACTTAATTAAAAATACAATTCATTAAGATATTCAAAATTATTTATTAGAATACCTTTTTAATAATTTTTTCTCTTTATTTTATTATGAAGGATTCTTCTTATACATTTGTTAAGTGGTATCTTTTCTATCATTTTGAAATCGAAAAAGAGCTGTTCTTTTTACCTCAGACGAAATTCTTTTCCCCCATTTCCTTCTTGTTTCCTTTGAAATTTTATAAAAAAATAATTTAATGATTTTATTTTTAATTGTTTTTTAATTAAAAAGTGATATCCATAAGGTTTATTAAAATTTAAAGTATATTTTTCACATTTTTGTTTCATATTATATTTTTATGGTAATTATATTAATCAATCAAAAGAATCATTATTATAACACCATTGGTTATAAATAATATTAATTCCTAACATATTATTTATCTATGGGAAATATGATTGTTTTTTATTAACACTCACTAACTTGAATAATTTTGGTAATAATTTACATTCCTTTGAGATGATCACTCTCTAATGACTATTGATTATTAAAAATTTCAGAAATATCAACATTATTTATCATGCATATTATGGTTTTATTTAACATATAATTTTTTATATGTGGTGATTACATAGTTTATTATTTTAGGGATCTATTGATAAATTTTTATGCTTTAATCAATATGGATATTAGATTAGAAACATTCCATATAAATTAAAATCATTATTTAATATATAAGGAATGATTTTGAAATTTAGTGGATTGTGGGGCCAAATATTTATATAGCCCCTCAATTCATTGAAAAGTTTCATTTTAAAATTTATTTTTCCAAATTAGATGTTTTTTAGCTTTATATTTAAATTCTATATATGATGTAACTTGATAGTGGTGGATTTCATGTTCTAGAGAAATGATTTCTTTTAATTAATAATTTCCTCTATTTTTTCTATCATTATTATCCATGGGATTTTAAATATGAGAAATATTATGTTGATACATTTCATTCTCTATTCATTTTATAAATATAATATATTTTTAGTTTTTTAATATTCCATACTGAGTATGAAATATCATGTTATTTAAATGAAATGTGTGCTCAGATATTTACCCTTCCATATTGATTATTATTTATATAATTATTTAAATGGAATGTGTGATCATATATTTACTAAGAAATTTTGGTTATGATTATTGATTCATGAAAGTATGTTTTGTACATAAGAAATATTGTGCATTTTAGGTCAGATTATGTTATTTTCATTCATTAGAATTCATTTATGTTTACTATGAATGGTATGTAAGAATATTCAAGATGGAATAAATGTATTCTAGAAATAAAAATTAATAAATATTATATTTTTTATTCAAATTTAATATAAGACCCATGTATATTTCTAATTTATCAAGAATTTGAAAGAATTCAGTCTTGCAGGATGTGACTACATATATCTCATTCCAATGTAGTGGTTGTAGTCTTTAGCTCTCGAATTCTATGGTCGGGGTCACTGAAGAATAAGTTTATTGTATTTCTAGTTTATATGATAGATATACACTCCCATTTTTTATTCTATTTCACACATTGATTATATGAATAAAAATTTTATTTCCATATATTGTGAAATTATTAGACACATATATATCACAAAATATCAATTATTTATTCTAATAAAAAAATATAATGAGTAAAAACATAGTAATTTATTTTCTTTTTAATGGAAATAAAATTGGCAGATTAGAAAACCACAACAATATAGTTTATTATTAAATTATACATTAATCTATTTTTATCACTCCATTTTACCCAATTATGATATAAAAAATCTAGATAAACAAAAAAGATATTATAATTACACTACATGTAACTCCTATTGTAAAAAAGCCTATATTTTTTTTATTTAAAATATATCATATACCCTTTGATGGGTGGGGTAAATATTTATACAATACATTTTTAATACATATGAAATACAATGATAGTTAATTCATATCTGATATAAGAAATTCCATGTAAAATTATAAATAATAAAGGGTATTTTATCTTGTGTATGTAAAAGATCAATGTTATCATGTATACTAAATTTATACATTCATGCATTCAAAAAAATAAAATGAACCAATATATATTGTATTAAAGTAACCTATCATTAAATTATGTTAATCAACAATGGAATCTCAATATGTCTAACTAAAAAAAGTTTTTCATCATAATATTTTTTTCATTTCATTGTACAAAAATATTTTCCATAATATTTTGATAAGTGATAACAAAAATGATATAATATTTTTATCATTTTTCTTCTTAAATTAATTCATCATTATAATATTTTTAATTTTTTCAGAGAACATTCCTTCATATTATATAGGTTGTACAAAAGGAATTACTTGAGAATAGTTACATGACATTTTCCTTATATACCCATTATATTTATTTAAAATTTTCAGGTTTTTGTCTCAATATTATCAAATATTATGTTATTGATAGCTAGAGAAATATAATTTTTTATAATTTCAAAATTTTATTGATCAAATAGAGTTCTTTTGGACATATTTCATTATAAATGTATGGATTGTTTAAGGTCACTCATATATTACTAGGAATAATGAAGTATATATTCTAATATAGGTCATATGGGTACCTATTTTAATAAAGTTATTAATTACTAATAAGAAAGATAAAATACGGAAAGAGATATAACGGTGCTTAAAAATATTTTAATAAGAAATAAAAATGGCATAGATTATTTCTTGTTTTTTTATTACGATGTGATAAAATGTAACAGGAATCATAGGGATGTTGGATGACTATTTACAATTGATTAAATAAAAGAAAATTATATTAATAAATTATGAGGACAAAGGATATTTATCTAAGGATTAAAAATTACATAGGTTGGTTTATATTAGTTCTAATATGTGACCTATACACATTAACCAAGATGATGTGTCTATTTTAAATTATATACACACATTAATAGTATCAATGAGTGCGTTATTTTATATTTAGACTATAAATGTTCATTATTTGGTATTTGTTTATAGTTTATTTAAAATGTTTCTGGATTATTATATAGAAAAAATATCCAATGGGTTGGCTGAAATTAAATTATTAGATATAGAATTAGTTGAATATTTTTCAAATTCTACATATATTGATAATTCATACATCACTATGAATCAGATATACCATATAAATAAATCCACTTTAAGATATTATAAAAATAATCTATGAAAATCTTGTTTGGTCATTGATAAAATAAAATTGTATTTATAAAAATACATGAACAATAAAGATACTATTTTGAATGAGAGGATCAACACACTATAATAAAGAGGAGGATTAATCATGATGAGCTTTCTGAAAAAAAAAACTGGTTGATGAATCCACCTATCGTTTCACATCATAAGATGATTAGAATCAAGAACACATTGTTAAATATAATGGTATAGTAATTTCTTATACTATCATATAGTTATTAAATCGAAATCTAAAATTAATTGAGAATTATATGTGTTAGGGATATAGAGAAAATGGAATACAATTATTATTATTATTTAAGTATATATTTAAAGAGAATGCATAAATACATGTTCTAAAATAATTATAATTAAAACTCAAACTGATCATATAATGTGTCTGTTCATATATATATAATATTCAAGGGATATTGTAGTGAATTAGATGAATAAAATTTTGCAAGATGTATGAAATCCTGCAATGAGTGTGTTTTTCGAACTAATAAAAAATTACATGGTTTTGCCTAAATATTGGTCCATGGGAAGTCGTGACTGGTATAAGGAGTTTTAAAACACTATTAAATTATATTAATCAACGTGAATTTTTTTTAATGATTTTGAGACAAAAAATCTTGATAACACTTGGCATCATGGAAGAATTGGAGTAAATATATAAATAAATCATAGAAAATCCCCAATGTAGATATATTTAATACACATGTGAATGATTGAATAACTCTATCATAAAATTTGGCTTGAATATAAAAATATACATTAATGATTATAATGAATAAAAACATAGACATTGATGGAGATTTAAAATACAATTTTCAAATAGATTGTCTTTAGTTCAAAACTACAAATATCACTACATATTGTAAAAATTAAATTGAATCATTATGATTGTTATTAAAATAAATAACTTCAATATATATAAAGTACTTATTATTTATATTAATGTAATTTTTACATAACCTTCTATTGATAAATTTAGAGGAAACCACAATATCAACAAAAATGGCTAAAAATGGACCTTATTCAATTATTTTTGGATCATTTATCCCTATCATTTGACTAATGATTACAAAGCATATTTCATGTAAATTTAAATGTATATAATAATCAGGTATATAAAATGTAACAAGAAAAATAAACTACTAATTTTATATTAATGGTTCTTGAAATATTGTCGCACGTCATGAATTTTAATATAATTGAACACGAAATGGGGTGGAATGTAATATAATGGAATATGATGTACAAATTCATGAATTTAAATTTAATTTCATATTTAATGACATGATAATATCAAATAATTATATATTCCTTAAAAATTAACAAAGATGACCATGAAATAATTGTATGAAAATTATTTCTCAAGAGTGCTTATATTAGTATTAGGAATAATATTATTTTTGTCTATTGTGACATATATATAAAATCTATTTTAATGAATATTGTGAATATTATATGGTCCTTCCCGTTTCTGCTAGAGGTTCATGCAATTCATCATAAGTATCATATGATTTATCTTATATACTATAAATTCCCTATAGATAAATGAGAGAAGGTGTAACATCATATTGAATACTCATGAAAAATTGATTTGATTAATCTCTATATTTTATTGTGTGAATAACTATTCTTGATCTAGCCACTTATATTCATCTAAAATGAAATGTGATGGATCATCATTGGATAATTGATCATATGCATATATAATTTTTGATTATGTCATAATGTTATTAGTACAGAATACCCTTATTCCATACCAAAAGAGTATGTGTGAGAATATAAAATAAAGAAATTGTTGTTATTATTCACTATCTTGGATGATATTCGATAATTTTTTGTTCATATAAATTATCAATCTATTTATAAATCCATGATGGTAGTATAAATGGACAAAAATAATATTATAAAATTAATATTAACATTACTATTAATAACAAAAACCAATTTTTTATATTTCATGTCAATATTTTTTTTATATACACATGCAATATTTATTATATTTTTAATTAAGAAATTGATTACACTTTTAATTCCAACTACCATTAAGAAAAAAAATTTATCTATTTTTTTATACTATATTTATGGCTGTAATAATAACCATGAACTGTATTTTAATGTCTGAAAGGATTGGACACATAAAATATATGACCCATAAAAATTGTCATTTATTATTTTTAAGCTAAAAATAAATATTTATTTCAATGAATAATGTTATTATGGGTAAATCTAAAATTTAATTTAATCTTGAATTTTTTTGATACTTTTTTTAAATATGGATTGAATTATTATATCCAAATTATTTTTTGATTGATATTTGTTCATGGATAGTGGGAATAACATGCAACATCAAGGAAATAATTAATACGGGTGAGAAAGTACACCACAAACTGCACATTATGAAATTTAAATGATATTAATCTAGGTGATGTGTAATATATTTTACCATATTTATATGTTGGGAATCCCTATAGATGTATATTTATTACAAAGTAATACAAAATATATATAACATGATTTAAATATTAGATATAGTGTTTGTTATAATAGTTATTGATCCATTAATCCACATAAATAATAATTAATTTATTATAAATTTATTTGTTTATATTGATTTTCATAACCACTAACTCTTAATATCCATTATAATTTAATTTTTAATAACGTATTTTTGAAGAAAGATATAATACTCTGAAAAGTTGTCAATAAAATTCAACAGTATTAGTTAATATTTCCAAAAATGTGAGTGGTTATTGTAGAAACACATTCATTATTGAAATTAATAGAATCTGTAATAGAACCTTATTAATCATTGTATTTTCCATTTAATAAGCATCTAAAATTTAAAAATTATACTTAAATAAAATATCCAATTTTATTGATTTTTCAATATTTTAGAACAATAATCATCATAATATTTTATTTCTAATTGATAAATTTTTTGGATAAGGTGAAAATTGTGGTGATCTATTAATGTTTTTCCATTAATTAAATTTTGAGACAAGAATTTGAAGTTAAACTAATACTCAATAAAATTGGATTAAAATATATTCTTATTTAGAAAATAATGGTTAAGGATATATGTTAGTCACATTATGAGGGTTTCAAATTTTAAATCAGACTATAGTAGGTGATGCCTATACATTTACACACAAAAATAACAATGATCGGAAATACATTTCAATTCCTAAATATAATTGTTTAATTTTATTTATAATACAATACAAAAATAATGGAAATTCAAATTTCTGAAATCAATTTTATTATTGAATATGGAATTAACTCATCATTCTAAGGAACCTATATGGAGTATTTGGTTTCCTTTAGATAGAAGAATAATTAAAAATGTGTGAATAATATATATGTATTTTTACCTTCAATCTCAGTTTAAATGTAATCATCCAGGTAAATGTTCAACATTAGATTATCTAATTTTTTAATGTTAAAATTATATTGTGAATTTTTCTATAATAAATGCGAGGTATGTAATACATCATTGACTGGTTCTTATAATCATATGGTTTTTACGATGATTCTTATATTGTATCCCCCAAATAGTTTATTGCTATATCATTATGCCATGAAGGCGTACTATGAAGTGAATGAATTTTCCCAAAGTCACACTAATAGCATATTTTTTTGTGTATCCACCTACAATTTTTGTTTTAATGATTTCCAAAAAACTAAAAATTCATTAGTTATGAGATCACAACATTGGAGTTACATGAAAATAATCTTTATGATATTATATATCTATATATTAAAATGACATGAAATTATTATTTAAAGAATTTTCCTAGGTTTGTTTCATTAATAATTAAAAAAAAGTGAACTACATTATAATAGTTTAATAGATGCATTTTGGAAATGTATGTGGAATCATAATTATATAATGTTATCCATAAATGAAAATGAATTATTTTTTCGTCATATTGAACAGTAATACCAAAATTGTTATTGGGAAATTATATTTTCAGAAATGATCATTTAGATTAATAAAATAAATGAGTATAATTGATAATTTAATTATAAATGATTATATAAATTATATGGGAATTTAACAACTTATACTTAACTACTATACTGAAATTTAGTCTAACCAATTTATGATCCTCGACTTCCACCATATCCTTATGAGATGTTTACAATTTTCTTATAGCATTCCAATATATTTGGTTACTGTATCCTAAAAAAAAGAAATGTACAACCACATGAATAGACAAAAAAGGTATATCTATGTAAATTACTAAAAATAATTCTTTTTTTCATTTTTTGAATTATATTTATGACTGTTATTCAACATGAATAATTTTAGAGCATACCAATAATGGTTATATAACTCTTTCCATGCCTAGATTAAACTGAGTATGTTTATTAATGTTGGTCAATGATACTTCTAATAAATAATGATTATAATACTTGATTTCATCTACTAAATTGTCAATTTTTTAGATTTGGAGGATGGAAAAGTACCAATTGATTTATATATGACATAGGGGAATTATTTTTCCTATTAGTATATCATTATCCTATTGAATAGTTAAATGTAACAACTGAATCTGGCATAATATGGATGCTTGAAAAAAAACCAATTCCACATGTTATTTATTTATTATTCCATATAAATACGATTAAAAAGAATTTTTCATATTGATTATATATCCATTAAAAACTCATTATGATAACGTAATATTTGATAAGATATTTATCGATAAATGTTTAAATGGGAACCACTTATCTGTTATTAGACGTTATCCAATTGAAGTATTATCTTCATAGTTGTAAGGGTGAGAAATTATTATTGTATTTATTTTCTATGGATATCATACGACATTAAATCCATATATATATTGATTCTTATGTAATTTGGTTGATATGAAATATGAAAAATTCATTAATTATTATAAATCGATTTGTAGGGGGAATTTATAAACCATTATGTGTAGTATTTTATTTAATTTCAATTACAATTATTCATATTCTTGTGGATTATTTCATATCCAATTTCTATATATTTTGAATATTTTGACTCAAAATAAGAATATTTAAGATATATTAACTAGAAATATCAATAATGTAACTATTTCTGGCCTTGATGATATGATGGGGAAACATCTATGTACATATGAATCCAATGTATTCAATATAAGATGTTAAAATTTTGTATGCAGAACCAAAATAATCATATAATTGAACATTGGGTTTCTAAATTGAGATTTTAGGTTAATTTTTTTAATTTTTATCAAAAAAAAATATTTCAGATGGGTGGACATTCATATAATTGGGGGGGTGTTCCAATATCATCAGAACCCAAATATTGAAGGGAAAATATAAGGTTGATTTTGATTCTATAAACAATATCAAATAAAAAATATATTTTACCAATAATACCAATCGTTGAATAAATGTACAAAGTCCAAATGTGCCTCCATAAATTAGTTTTCTAGTTTTTCAATCATAAAAAAGATCACAGGATACATAGTTGAAATATTTTTGATATATTATATAATAGATTAGATATTTCATTACTGAACTGCTGAGGACTTAAAACTACATCATGATTCTATTTTTATTTGTTTTCTAGAATGTAAAATGACATTAAAGATTAATGATATGATTAGGTGGATAGGAAGATTTCTATTGTGTTATATTTTTATACTAATGTTCGTTATGTCATAGAGTTTTGCTACTCCCCATTGTTTTTTTAGTGATCAGAATTAATTTTTCAGAAAATCTTTCAATATATATGAAAAAAGGGGTTTGTATTCTCTATATTTGATTGGTGAAATATAAATTCTATTGTATGATGTTTCCTTACATGATATTTTTGAAAAAAATGTTCAAAATATTGATCAGATTTGAATGAATTATAATGGTTTTAGGATCAATTTTAGGTTCATACTATACATTATTATTTCCTTATTTGTGTGAAAATATCAATTTTCTTTTAATTAAATTGAAACATATATATTACGGATTATTTTTTACACTCCTCCCATATAACTTTTTACTACCCCCTTGATTGATGATGGGAGATCTTATTTCAAGTATGATTCCATTATCTTGAAGTATTCCTTGAAATTAATGACATTAATAGATCAATATTTTCAATCCTCTTCGATTTAGAGTACTATTTGGAAAGGTGATTTATGACATCCATGTAATTTAAGAGAAAATAAAAACATTTACAATAAAGTTAACATACCTAACTAGGGTAAAAATATTATTCTATATTTCACCAACATTATTGTATTTTTCTCTTATATGTATTTAATTATTATTATGAGTGGTGTATATATATACCCTTAGTAATTTTTATAGAAATTATATATTTTCATTGCATACAAAATATTCATATTTTCACTGTATAACTAATTTTTCAACATTTAAATGAAATCGATATTCCAAAAAATATTATAATATTTATAGTTTTGTTGGTCAGGGATAATAAACTATCACTATGTGGAGAAATAATGTAATAGAAAATTTATTCATTTAACTTCACTATTTGAATTAAATTATATATTTTGAGTTAACAATATGATAAATTCATGCGAGTTCAATGTTTTCATGAAACACATGATTTTTTCAAACTCATTATTCTCAAATATTCCCATAAATGTACCATATTTTCAAGATAAAATAATCATAATATTAATCATATATATTATGCCATCAATTTTCCAAACATTCAAATTGTCTATGATGGGTGTGGGAGAATTCCAGTCAAACTAATTAGGACATTATTTCCATTATAGTGGCACTTATGAATTCAGCCCTCACATATTTTCTATCTGTGTGGCATCCATTAAATTTATTCATAAAGTTATTTTAATATTACACAATTTTCAAATTTTTATTTGAGTTTATATGTTGAATCTGTCATGGTAATTATATTTATGGTTAAAATTGTTAGAAATGTTAGGTAATCATTCTATTTCTTGTATTAGTTGGGGTAGTTTTTTAAACTAATATAGGGAATTACACTAATAAAAAAATATCATCATCTATATATATGGGTTTCCATTGAAATATATTGGCTATGTAATTTAATTCTACCCAATATAATAAATGATCCACATTTTATTTTGTACGATTCGCTATAGGATGGAAATAATTCATATATTGAATGCATAAAATTATATATAAAATACCTCTGAGTATTTCTCAATACAATTTCCTATGTTTCTATTACGAAACATTATAAAGATAAATAATTCACATATTTAATAACGGTCTATGTATTTAGGTGGTTATATTTTATTAATTTATCATTTTCTAGTTCCTGTTATTGGATATAAATATAATCAATTAGGCAATAGATAATCTTATAGAAGATCATTAAATTCATTATCATATCTACATTCCCATTTGTTATAAACCCATCATGATTTTTTTTATACATTAAATTTCATGTATATATTTTACAATAATATCATTATATAAAAGTTTTATGCTTCAATATATGTTTTTGGAAGACATAAAAAACATTATCCCAAGTGAATATCCCCATTTAAATAATATCCATATACATATTATAATAATAAGTGTGTCATTGAACCGTAATGATCCTTCATTGGAAAATTCCAAATAATATCTTATATTTTATTCATTTTTTGTAAATATTTTTTGACTACTACATGGTGTTTCACAATCCTCTTTATTCACCCTGATAATTGTTTGTTCATAGTAATATATCCATGATGTCTAATTATATTTTTTGAGTGTCATCTTAATACTAGAGATTTTTCATGATATTTAAGTAGCATAAATCTTTTAGATTCCTCCCATTTAGAAGAAAAAATATAAAAAGAGATAAAATTACATGTAAGAGGATCTAAATGATGTAAAACATCCATAAACCATGTTGATATGGTAGAATTTATTGGCTTTCTATCATATACATAATCTACTGCAAACATGATGATTCCATGAGTTTTTTTGAATGTAATGGTTTATTTGGACATATAGGTTGATGCTTCCACTATAATATCATTAGGGATTATACTATAACATTTTTCCCTTTCATGAATTTATAATATAATGATCCTATTTCATATTATTATTATTGTTGGAAGTTATATTAAATGAAGGCTTCCATGTGATTCAATATTTTCATTGAGTAATGAAGAGGAATAGTTTAAAATTCTATTTTATTGATGAATAATCTATCACCTATTCTTCTCACATTATGTATTTATATATTATTTTTATATACTATACTTATTTATTATATGTTATAACTATAATATTTTGATCATGGACTATGGAAATTTGTTTCATTGTGACATTATAATGATATGTTTCTATCAAATACACTAACACTGTGAAAAATGTTATTTTAAATTTTATATATTCACCATTTCCACAAATAGATATGTCATGATGGTTGTTGATAAATATGTGGAATATTACCATCAAAATAATATAGAATAAATATCTTATAAAAAATATTTTTTAAAATTGGGAACATTATTCAACTAAGTTGGTGGCAAACACAACATGTCCCAAATACTCATCCAATAACTATCGATGGTTAAAATACTCACAATAATATAGATCCCCGGTCTAATAATAGTTTAGAGTCATGCATAAGATTTGATGAATGCGAAATATATGATTCTATGTTAGGGAAATAGTTTTTTCATATTGTGCTTTGTCCATGTATCATAATAGTAATAAAATTATCATATATTTTGAAAACAAATTTCCCACAAACAAAAATTTTCATCCCTAAAAATTTGTGTTTATTACACAAAATAAAATTATAATGGTTTCTTATGATTAATATTATAAATCCTATGATATCAATATGAACAAACATAATTTTTTTTAAGAACAGAATGTATGGTTGTCCCTGATATTGATAATTACCTAAAATTTACAATAGATTTGAATATGAACCCATTATCTAGTATTGAATTACTGAGCATAACTACCATTTATTTATTTAGGGACTCGGTATATAATTTAATAATTTAAGAATAATTGATACAATAAGGTTCACTTTTTCTAGAAGATATAATATTGTTAATATGGTCTTCATAACAATAACCATGTGTAGGGATTACATAGCGTACTCTTGATACTCTATTTTTGACATTCCATAATAATTATTAATGATTTACAGTGGGTATTAGCGATGAAATAAATTCCATGTAATGGACCTCAAAAATTATCAACATGATTAAATTGTAAAAAAACATGTTCAATTATAAATTATTTGGTTATGTTGAGTGGTATATCTTCAATTATTTTGAAATACATTATAGAGGATATTTGTAACATATTACCTAGATTATTCCTCTAGATTCATAAACAATGATTTCCTATGGATGAAATATTCGGTATTTTATTGTTGATTATCTTAAAATACAATAACATTCACGATGGTAAATATTTATATTGGTGGATGGACCATCACAAATTTAGTCAAGGGGATGGACATCATGGAAAATAATTTATATAATGTTTGAAGGACATTATGAACAATGTACCTATTGAGGGAATACCATGTTTTATAGTCTTATCTAAAAAATATGGCCCTTCATGGATGAATATTTCTTATATTCCACTATATCGTGGAAAATTTCAATATTAATCATTTTTCATGAGGAGGAACATCTCTAGGATTTATATACGAGATTTTTTAATACATTTATTATAAATTAATATGAAGGGTTTCAAAGAAATTGTTTTTTTCCATTAATTGTGAGTATTTATAAGTACTCCACCCTGTCTTTCTCATCAATATTTTAGTTTTCAAGATAAAATCGATATAGTATGGTCCAATTGACATTATTATTGTGTACTGATGAGACACACACACACACACAAACACACACATATATATATAAATATAAATACCTATTGAATTCCACTGATTTATTAAAACCATATATTTTACAAGAAGTGACTTATTTCACAATTCATTCAGTATTTTGGCATGGTTCAATGATATTTTCATGATTTAGGAATCATAAAGAATTGTAGTGAACCTCACTATAATGACTCAATAATGTGGATTGAAAATTCTTTTTATAATATTTCAAAGAAATTTTGGGGTGTAAATAGTAGAATTTTTCAGTAAATTTTCTTATATTTATTGTAAAATATATCATTTTATTATTCCCCTTCCATGATTTCATAGATTAGACATCATTAATTAGATATAGAAGATGATATTCTCGTCATCCACTCAAGGATATGGGGATGTGTTGTTGTTTCAATGATGTTTTAAAAAATGGTATATCTAGGGATAATAAAAAATTAGAAGTTAAGAAAGAAAAAACACTATCCTAAACCACAATATTATAATGAATATATTTGTATATTTATTACATGATTCTTATTTTGATTCAATCTTGGGAGTAAAACTGGTTCACTTATCCTTTTTTGTCCAAGTGACTATTAGAATGATTACATTGAAATAAATGATTTTATATTGTGATTTTGATTAATGATGATAATATATTTTAAAATATTGTATTCACTAAAAAATAATAACATTAATACTGAGGAGATGGGTTAGAGTCAAATTGAATTAGGGATGTAAGCTAAATTCATACATTACATAAAATGAATTTTATAGAGGTGTTTATAACTAGTGATGTTCTGGTACCCTATTAAATCTCCATTGCCCTTATCTCATCTGGTGAGTTGAATAATTATTAATATATTCAATGATTATTGTATTTGTATTATTAATAGTCCCTTAGGTAAATCTATAATGAAGGACCCCAACTTTGAATCATTTAATGTAAAAGTGTGTCATCTATAAATATTATTCTTTATTAAAGGAAAATATGATGGGATAATTAGTTTTTTCCACAAATCATATAAAATTATACATATTTTTTGTATTAACATTGGTGTGTACTAATTAATATATTATATTGACAAATTTAATTATATGTTGTGGTCAAGTGGATGAAAAACAAGTTCATTCCATAAGAGATTAATTTTGTTATCAATGAATCATTAATTCATTTATAATATATTTCTGAAATTGATTACATTAAAAACATTTGTTCACATATCTATCATAGATTGGAATTCAAAAAAAGAATCACTATAAATATTTTTATCTTTTAATGTATTTTCATATATTCTATTTTATCTTAGTATCACTATGAGATAATACAAAATAGATGGGAACTATAGAATATCGTTTCATTTAAGGTGGAAATTATTGTTTCAGAATCTGAATCATGGACATTATCATATATTTATATGTATATTTTTTAATTGAAATTTAAATAATTTATTTTTTACTATATAATGGGAAATGAATATCCATTTTAGTCAATTTAAAAAAATATTAGTCTCCTTTTAATATTTATCTATCCATAACCTTATATGGGATCTTTTCAATTTTATATTTATATCCAATGATGTTCCTTCTATGATTGATCAATAGTAACAAATTATAAAAAAATATCAAGTTATATAATAGGGATAATAATGTGTTGTATATTTTTTTATTTCAATGAATAAATATTTGTAATATTTTATTTTCATTCATAGTTCATTACTATATTTAATAATTATATATATTCATCAGTTGGGATCTACTCCGGCAAGGCCCTTCCATATTTTTCAAAAAGGAATGTTGAATAATAATAGATCTTCTTATTGGGGATTACTATTAAATTGATTAGATTTTATATTTTTATATTAATTATTTGACGGTAATGATTAATTATATAGACTAAAAGGATCATCATGCACTCTGTAATAGGAAAAAAACAAATCGAATAAACTATGATAATTAGTTCAGAGAAGATTCATTTAAATCCTAATGAATTATTCTCATCATTACATTGTGAATTAAAAAATTTATACATCATCATGTTCTATTAAATTAAGATAAAAAAACTGGGAGAAATCACTAACAAAATGATCAATATTTATTAATAATTGAATAAATGATGAAATGGGAGAAAAAAATGCTGAAAAATAATGATGTTTTAAGATACTTATAAATTGGGCCTATAGTGATGGGGATCATATTTTTGATTGTATAATATATAGAGTGGTAAAAATTTCATTTGAGAAATTATCATTTCCCAATTTTTTAAATTGAAAAATTAGGTCAGCATTCTCATCTTCTTGAATTTGGTGAAAAAAATTACACATTCATGGAAATTAAGGAAGAGGGTCCATAATGAACTGCTTTAAAGAATATGTGTGTGGTATCTAGTATTAATATATTAGATTCATTGGGATGTGTAACTATAATATTTAGATATATGTGTCTCAGGGTGTTTTGGTTATGTATTGAAGGCTATAAGGGATTGCATATTTTTTAACACACGTTTCATTGAGAAATAATCCCTATAAAATTAATATTTCATCATTGGAATCCTCAAATATACTATGATACACATATAATGAAAATTTAATTTTTATATCTCATAATTTCATGTGATTCAAAATCATTCAATGTTTTAGATTTAGATGACCTCTCATGTTGTAATTTCATTTTATATGTATTTATGTATGGATTACTAATAATTGTAATACATACATTCCCTATGAACCAATGGACATTATAATAGAATCAGTACGTCCTAACATAAATACAACTCCCCACTATCAGTTTTCATCATTAATCGCAGTTTGAATTATTTCTGCTCATTGAAGGATTTATTATATTTCCCATATAGAACAGATTATGAGGTGGTGTATTGTATATTTCTGATCATGATGTGGGTATAAATTAATATCTATCGACTATAGAGAGAATTACCTCAAGGAGATTGTTTCAATAAAAAATGACTTAAAACAGAAAATATGTATATGTTCTTATGTATCATAGTTATATAATTACTAATTTCACATGATCTCGCACCAATCAAAAAATCCATATTAAATCACACATTTAATAAAAATAATAAAATATTTCTATTTCCATGATATGTGAATAACTCAAAATAAATTTTATAACAATTTATTAAATTATTAAAATAATTATTATTTAAAAGATATTAATTATATTTTCCCCTTAATATACTAAGATAAATTCTTTAATCCTCTATTAAACTTGTAAATCCATTAATAATTAATATAAATTTAAATAAGTATACATTCCTACATTAGAATTTTAATAAATACAGAAATATTATATTCTATAAAAATCATGAATAAATGTGTATGTAATATTAAATAGACATAAAAATATTATTTCAAATATTGTGTGACATAAAATTTTATATCAAGATAACATGAATAATTTTTATTTCATTAAACATGAGAATAATATAAATAATATTATATTATGAAATTTAAATTATATATACACATAGTGTGTGACTTTGTAAACCACCATTTCAATAGCATTATATTATATTTCAAATATTCTAAGATAATAATCTATAAATATGTCAATGAAACCATTTATGCTTAAATAAAAACCACATATAGACACTAAATATATAATATAATTCCCTTTTATTTAAATAATTTTCATTATAATTTGTCTAAAAAAACAAAATCATAATATATTTTCATTTAAATACCAAAATTATACATCCCAATTAAACTACCATTGACATATAAAAAATTAAACAGCTCTTCTATATTGAAAGGTACTGAGATATCAACGTTTTTCTAATGATTATGTATAATTACTTTCTCGATTTATTCTCTCATGCCCCCTCCCCAAAAGGTGTACTGCTCTAAGGAAAAAAATGGTAGAAGTGGGATAATAACTCCCAAGTAACACCTCTAGTGTGAACTGGTTCACAGATTAGCACTGAGGGTCTAATAAACACATTGATGGTAGGAATTACCCTCCCAGAGAACACCTATTTATGAGAGGGATATGATAAACATCATCCAACTCATTCTTAGAATAAAAAATAATAGAAAATAACAAATAGACAATTGTAATTTATGGAAAGAACAACTATAACAGAAAGGAAAGCCTCCTGTACCAAAATTAAAGTAAATGCAGCATCAAACATGATGTCTAAGTTCCTCTTAGTAGACCACAAGCCCATAGTAACTAGAATGATTTCTCAAATGCTCTTACTCACCTGAAATGAAATTTTATATATAAATAGGGTGAGTATTACAGTATTCTCAGTGGGATCTTCTCATGAACCTCTCATGTTTAAGGTAAGGAAAATATATTAATGCACTATGAAATATAAGTTAAACTAATTCATCCCCTATGATGGTATATTATTTTTTTATCCTCACCACTAATACTACCACCACATATCACATACAAGAGTATATAATATAATAACTAATATCAAGGTTACTCTTCTTCTACTTCACACTAGTTTTCCACTCTACACCAATGTCTCATATAATGGGAGCCACTGTCAATTATGTAATCCCACATACACCTAAATTATGCAACATAACATACACCTCAATTAACATACTCTCATATCTATACAACCAAAAGTAACATTATATTTTTTGGGGGCCTCCTTGGCTTGTATAATGTGTTTCATACATCATGTATTTTACTTCAAGACATAAAAAACTATACACCAATTAGTGATCATTAATCCATCATGGCCTATACAGGTTATTATTATATTATTCATAAGGAAACGATATACATAATACATGTGTGTGAAATAAAAATTAGGCATTACATCCCTCTACACACATATATGGGGAAAACTAACTATCATGTAAAGAAAAATATATAACTACCAAGAGAAGATAGTGGGGAGAAATGGGGTATTTAACCATCTATCCTCCCACTAGAATTATTGGGAAAACACCCCCCATGTTTTATAATCCGTAGGGTTTCAGTCTCCCTAATAGATGCGGGAAGTAGTGTATAGAAACACAAACTACACATGATCTAATATATATCACAACCACACTAAGGGATTAATCTTGTCTTGGAATCAACATCACCTATCATCTCTTAGACCTGTTAATACCCATGTTAAGGAAATACATTCTACTTGCATGGAACCATGTAAATAGATACATTAAATTACTTTATTAATTTACAATAATTTCACATTATGTTTACTACTTCTATAACCATTAATTTACAAATATCATATTAACATTACATTACATTAGCATTACAATAAGGTTGTGATCCCTCCATGAAAAACAAAACATAGTTCCCATATTCTCAAAATCATAACCCCGACATTTCATCCCAGTAAGATCCAACTCCATGGGTTGATCATTTATTTATTAATTAACATCATTACGTTCCATATTATAAGGTACTACAGTAAAACATCATAATATACAATATATGGATATAAACCAAGCACATCCATCTACCTCAAGAATTTTGGAATGGAATAAAAATAAATTAAAAGCCTAGAATTCATCCAAATGTCATATCAAAATAAGCATCCGGCTTTCATATCAACAGGTAAGCAACGCTTCTTATAATTTCTTTATCTCTTGTGTCCTCCTTGACACCCATGTCCACATGATGATGCATCTTTCCACTCGATGATTCTACTTATTCCACCCAAATCCTCTATCCCCACTCCTCATACAATATCATCCATCAATGCTTAGTCATTCTAGTCTTATGTCAGATTCATACCTCCTCACCTCTCATATCACAACATACCTCCATGATTAACCATCCAATTTTTACAACACATAAAAAGAACCAGTAAAGAAATCATAGAAGTCATGCACTTGGATATAAAATAGGGAATCCATGTTACACACATAATGACCTCTCACAACTGCAATTCACAAGGTCCCCAATCTTTTTATGTAAGTAGGATAATCGAACCCCCTAAATTCATTATCATTTGTCACATAACCAGTTCACACTCCATTTTTAATTAACTTATCCATTAATCATGTTTTCCAACTATGGGAAACCCATGTAATAATGTATCTCAATATATCAAAAATACATTAAAATTTTCATTGAACATCCCTTTAATTATTTTATCAACAAGAATCAAAATTCATCATGTTCATTATAATATTAAATTAAACATGAATTCATTTTCCACAGTGATTATCCAAAAATTACAATATCAACTACATTCATTAATATATACTATTTAATCAGTTATCCAATCAATCTTTAATTAATTTTATCTTTATTTTATTTACCAATTTCACATTCTAAAACATGAAAAACCAGAAAATCATAGATATAACAATATTTATGAAATCAAGATACAACTAGTTATCACTCTACAAAGAAAAAAATCATCATGTGATTGATAAAAATTAATTAATCTTGTTCATGTATTTATTAGGTTGATTTCATTATGATTTACTGGGATAAATCAGGATAACTATAGGATTTCACATAAATAAATATAGGATTAAAGAATCCACTATGTAAAAGGGGTTTCAATGATCATCACACGAGGAAATAACAATACTTCAGATCCCAATCAACTCTCCTGAAATAAGTACATCCACCCTATGACACCCTTCCACAACCGCGCCAACAAAAAACATAAAAAGACCCTTTAGAAACATGGAGACAAATAAAAAAGATGGATATGGGGAACGTGAGGTAAATGATCAAATAAACTACACAGATGGAGGTATAAAAAACCATTGATCATAGGATGGAATATAGAGATCAATCCTTGATAATGGTATCCCTAAAATCTAATAATTGGGATCTCTAGGTAATATAGAACTAAGATAGAGAATTAAAACCATATGGTATGAAAACATTGACTGGATAAAAACATTTAAAACATACAACATCACATAATTACATGACATGCAATCTCCATTTTCATCATGTAATATTCTGGGTTTAGATTCACAAAAAAAAAACATGTCAACTTATTATTTAATTAACCATAGAAAACGGACTTGTAATGAAACTTATATACACAACATTTAATACTTAAATAACATGTAATTATATTTATTTCTAGAAAAAAATTTATACAAACACCTATAGAATTCATTTTTTATTTATTGAAGCACCTTGGTCATAAGAAACACACAAATGATCGATCGATGGGAATTTGATACCATTCATTATTAATATTTATAAAATTATCATCCTTGAGAATTGAAAACCAACTAATAGAGGAAACCAAAAATAGTCATCCTAATAGAGACCCTATAGAGTAAAACTCATGTATCTTATTCCCATAATAGATCAACCACATCACCCAAGCATATGGGACTTGAATGTGTTAATAGATGAAATACCCTTAGATTCATCTCCACCTGTATAAGGGGAGTAGACTCATCCATGTCCATAAAGATAAGAAATAAAATAAATTTTCATACCTCACACCTCTTCGTTTCTTGTGGAAGGAGAATAAGATACAAAAAGTATTGAGTGAAATCTATCTCAATGACCATAAAATGTCTACATCCACAAAATTAAAAATATATAAAAGAGAATTCATAAACACTAAAAAACTCAGGATATTGAGTATGTATATATTACTCAGGTTCCCAGCTACTCTGCTCTTGGATGTCATTTTGACACAAAACATGATCCAATAAGATATCACACAATCATAACACATTCTCGTTGTGGTGAATGAATAATACCTTCCACTACTCGAAGTTATCATCGTCAATAAAATTGATATTTCCACAACAAATGATGTGCGATTTATCTTGAAGAAAATGATGGAGATGTGACATGTGAATGACATCATTTATCTAGCTCATCAATAGGGGATGTTCCATCTGATATTCCACAAATCCAATACAAGCTAACACCTAGAAATTTCAAAAAAAATTAAAAATAATGCTTACTCCCTTAACTAAATATTCACTTCCCATGGTGGGGAGTCACCTACAAAAACACGTGAAACACAAAATCAAAATCCATGGGTCTCCTCTTATTCCCAAAATTAGAAATCATATGATCATGGACCTCTTTCATCCTCTCATAGGTCACCAATACCAATTATTTCATATTCAATAATAGTATTGTCAAGAGAATTGTTGACTCTCCAACCCCAATAAAAAATATTGATGATTGTAAAGGGTATACATACAAGGTTCAATTAGTTACATAAAAATGGTGGAGTGAATATTTTTTTGTATGAAAACTCAACCAAGAGTCGGTTCCACATAAAATAACCTCCAATATCTATGACACATGATCACAACACTTCTTCAAATGTCTGGATGGTCCGCCCTGTATAACCATCCGTATGTGTATAAAAAATATTGTAAGTGCATAACTAAGAATCAAAATCATTTTAGAGACCTCTCAAGACCATATATGTAAAATATGTATCTTCATCAGAAATGATCATCCTTAAGACCCCATAGAGTCAAACCACCTCCTAATGATACTAAATCGAAAAACCCTCCACTATGATCGAATCCTTGATCACTAATATGTGGGATTAATTTTGCAAATAGTCCACTAAAACCCTTATACTATCATGCTATCCCAATGCTCAAGGTAAAAATGTACAACAGTCCATAGACATATCCTCCCCTCCCCTGAGGTACATATAATGACAAGATCCAACCAACAAGAACACAGTACTCACCCTTCTCCTTTTGGAACACCAAACATCGATTCAAAAACACTGAATGTGTAGGCTTAAAACCAAGAAACATGAAATTTATTCTCAAACCATGGTGTGTATTTTTCTCACAAGGATTTTTCACCAAATACGAACTATGGGACTCCCTATGAACCATCTGACACGTCACCAAAGGATAGAAAATCCTTCCCTGAAAAAACACACGGGGTTATTCATCATCAAACCACCAATCATGGATCTCACCTCAAACAACTCGGTCTCTCTAAAACAGCAGCACATGATACTGTAAATAGAATTCCTCCCCATAATTCACCATATATAATTTTCCATCTTCTGAAGAAGACAAAATCTACTAAAAACTTCTCACATATCAAGATTCAATGCTAAATGTTCTTCCATTACCCTACACAAATCTCTTATTTTAAGCACTCCATCACTACGTGAATACCTAATTAATGCATCAAACTAAAAAATCCCCATTATATGGTTATATTAAATATTTAATTTATTAAACTAGCATAATTTGATCTATCATTTCCAAGATAAGTTTAAGTCATATTAAGAGAATACATATATTAGGAACTTGTGATTTGTGAGTACCAAAATCTTCTTATTCATGAAATAATATATCCACAACATTAGGGAAACACTACATCCAAACACATGGGATCACGGGTGGAATTATTACACTAATTATTGAATAAAATCAGCGAACCATATGGAATGAATGATCTCTACAAAAACAGAACTTTTCCCAACCCTAGACACCAAGCATCACAAAAAACATCAATCTAAAGTCCTTATTATTGATGACATGGAATATGAGAACAAAAAACATCTCCTTCCAATACTCATAATATATTAAAATTTATTAAATCTACTAGTACTCCTGATCAATTCAGTTCAATGTGTTCATAGGAGTCACAACCCAAGAGAAATCATCTACAAGCCTCCTATAAGATCCTCAAACACCAATAACAGTTATCACCTCTTCTACTATCCTGAGGGATCCCAAAGACACTATTATATATAAATTTTATGGATCAATAAATACTCCATTTTAGGATATTTCATTCCCCATGAAACATATTTCTCAATCCCAAAACTCACACTTCAGAATCTATGCAAATATTTTCTCATGTTGAAGGACTCAAAAAACATCACAAAGATTCTCCACATAGTCATCCATGGAATTGGATTAAATAATGATTTCACCAATGAAACCCTATATTAAAATATCAAATATCTAATTTAATAACACATTTATTAATCCCATGAAATTATATAAAACATTAATCACACCAAATGACATTTTAAAAAACATATAATTCTCATAATGATAATAGAAATTAGTTTTCCGAATATCACCATCCTTCACATACATTTGATGGTATCCATACCAAAAATCAATATTCAAGACCAAACGTTCACCCTTAAATTAATGAATAAATCATCATTTTGTGGAATATGGTAGTGTTAATTTAAAATCACTTGATTCATACCATGATAATCGTTACAAAACAACACACAATTGTTAAATATCATTATGAATAAGACAAGTTCACCCCATGGTGCACCCTTGTCTGAACAAAACCACACTAAAATGGACCACTAATCTATATATGTACATATAGAAACTTTTAATGCACTATTCTCTATAATGACATTGATATATGAGACACTCCTCGATGAAGTTTGATTTTGAACCCAATCTCAAATTAGGGTGTAACACTATAACCTATTCTAGAAAGTCATTAGGTTACTCTCTAATGACAATGGAATATTACTACCATTGATCCACTGAAAACATTGTATTATCTCATCTATAATAGATTTTATGGATTGAACATGGATCTGACCCATACAAGCATCTCACTCACCTACAAACACTACTGGCTCTCCATCTGCATCGAATAACACAAATGGAATCCTACAGAACTCCAAGACATCCATCACCAAAATAAAAAAATCCATGTTATGGATGATATAGCTTGGTGTTATCCATAAACATAAGAAATATCAACAATTATTATTCTTCCCCATCAGTAGATCATTGTTTATACATACATCAAACAAGCCAACTCATACTCTAACTTGTGTAGTCAATTCATAGGGAAATGGATGCCTATCTTGATTAAGATATACAAGATTAAAAATTTTTGTCTATATGATGGAGTGTGTCACTACTATATCACACATGGAATTCACCAATGTAGAAAATAAGAAAATGGTATGTCGAATTACATCTGTCTCACCTGGTGCTTCAAACAAAAAAGCATGAAGTTGACAACGTCCTGATCCCCAACAGCTCTGACCATGATGATGTCCACCTCCAAAGCCTCCCTCTTCCATTTTACTAAATGTATTTTCATGAGGATTACCTTTTCTTTCCCCAACTACTCCTTAAAGATCCCAAATTGGTGGAACCTGCTACCGCTGTCTTGGCTGGGACTGCCTCACAAGAAGAACCTGATGTTGAATAACTAGGGAATGATGAATACTCGAAATAGTTGATAACTATTATCATTTATTACATATACCTACATATGAAATACATGTATATGATCCAATATAATATAATTTTGAGCTTATCCCTATGTGTAATGACCATGTTCTAGGTGCCTCCCAAAGGTTCCCCGTACCATTTGGTAATAGGGCCTCAAGCGCATTTCCCAGAATAACCGAGGCTTCCTACTATCAGCAAGGGTTTTTGTGTGATAGAGGAGAATCTATGATTTCTTTTTTCATGGAAACATAGATAAAACAATTAATAAATAGTGGTGTAAGAAGTAATATGATACAACAGAGGTAAACAGGTGAAGACTGATAATACAAATAATTGCAACATATTTAAAAAATGATGCATTTCACAAGTATATGGGAAACTCATCCAAATAGGTCACAATTCTATAAATACAATACTAAAACAAAATTAATGAAAAAATAATCTCTAGATAATCGCAAGCCTCATCTTGGTCTCATGTTCTACATATCCAACAGCAATCAAGTACCTGATGATGAAGGATTATTTCTTTTATCTATACCTGCAACCATAAAATCTGTTTGGGTCCAAAATCATGACCCAAACAGGGTGAAAGATGAATCCTTGTAGGAAACCAATATATTCTGTATACAAAACTATTAGTGAATATATATTGTATACAATACTAAAAATTGATGTAATAAAAAACGAAGTACTCAAATGTGATGAATCCTACAGTTTTCAAATACTTCAATTTACATTTTTAAATTTATTCAACACATTTAAAAATATAACCTCAGGAAGTTTTCCAAGCTCTGTATCCCCCTATATAACAATAAAAAATTGACATATCAAAGTACCATATAAACAATCATGAATGTTTGAGTCCAATATTATGCTTTGGCTTTCCATTCTCATCACAATCAATCAATCATTTACAAGCAACCATCTATGAAAGATATCACAGTCTAACCCCTCTGATTTAACATACAATCAATTAAATATATATTAAATACCATATGGGAAATCCATCCCACTCTATCCCCTTTGGTCCCACATAGCACTAATCAATTTCAAATGACTGGCTAGGTATCTCTCACGATCAGTACCCCTTGGCCTCCATAAAAACAATAATTTCAATGACCCTCTTTCAACTCTCAAAATTAATTTCCTATGGTCCAACATGCATATAATAGTGACCCACTAGGTAACTCTCATGGTCTAACCCTACTGGTCAATTACCCCAAAAAAATCAAAGTCAATACATCTGTTAAATTATAACAACAATTATACCTAAATGACCCTGTGTCGGGATGCTATCATGGTCAATTCCCCACGGTCAGACATTAACAATGAAAAACAGAAGATTATCATATAAATAATAAATCCATCTTATCAACATGATTTTTGGAAAACAAGAAATCCTAACATATTATTCTAAACCAAACGAACATAATCAATCAAAAATGGGAAGGACAATTATAATCAACATATTAAACCTTGAATCGAATAATTAAACCTTTCTCAATCAATTATAACATTAAAGTATTAAACATGGGTAAATTCCAAACCACGAAACATCATAAACATGAGAATTTGGAACTTATAACATATATAATCTAAATACAACCAAATAAAAGAACAAACCACCTACTTTCATGTCATACGATGATCAATCTCGAACATCAACCCTTGAATCATCCTAAAAACGATTTAGATCTACCAAAAGGTCAAAATAATTCAACCTTGAATTACACATGAGTGATGAAAAATTAGGAAGAGATGATATATAAGAAGAGATAAAATGATGGTGTGAATTCAACACACCAAACAACATCTCAATCGAAGCTAGCATGGAGGAATAGTTGGAGTTAGAAGTTCTCAGTTGTCTCGTTGCTCTCCTGTATAAAACACAAGAAGAAGAAATGTGTTCTAGAGATGAGATGTGACACCCTTATGATAAATAAAATAAAAAAATGTACACTCAATTATCATTTAATGTACACACTGTGTACATGCCTTAACTGGCCTCTACTTTAGGCGGTCCACATGACCATGTAATTAGTCATAACTTGTGCATTACAGATCAACACGTGGAAACTGGTTACATGGTTTGTACTCTAGAGTAAATGGCATGTTCATATAAATATAACAAATTCTTTCTTTTTCCTCAAAAACAACTAAAATCAAGATATATATGTGAAATTAATATCCAGTTTCTTTGAAAAATTCAAACCTTAAAGAAATTCATCCATGAATTTCCCTTCCATTAGCGAGGAATAATAAAATTCAAAAAAATCTGGCCAATGTGATCGTATTTCTGCATCCCTCTCCCAAGTATCATCTTGTATGCGACCATGCTGCCATAGCACCTGTACTAGAGGATCAAACGGACCACGGAGAACCCTTGATATATGATCCAAAATCCATATATGCTTCTCCTAAATGGATGTATACATCTCCAAATCAATGTATTTATATTGGAAAACATGAGATAGTTCTGAAAAGTAACATCATATTTGAAAACTAGGAAAGATGTTGTGCATATTATAGTACCACTAAGGTAACCACTACTGATTGTAAACTAGCCCAACTCTCTAAAAAACCACAAACTACCTGACGTTCCTTAGTAAAAGCGTCCCATATCTCGTAATACTCCTAGAATCCATCCTTGGTGTGACACATAAGAAAACCTGATCTCTGACCTCGAACTCCAGATGTTGTCTTCATCGATCAGCAAAAGATTTATAGTGAGACAGTGTTGTATCCTTTCTTTTTTGAATCTATTCCACCAACTCAATGGTCTCCTA
The DNA here is from genome assembly GCA_963277665.1 of Viscum album. Taxonomy (NCBI): domain Eukaryota; kingdom Viridiplantae; phylum Streptophyta; class Magnoliopsida; order Santalales; family Viscaceae; genus Viscum; species Viscum album. Next base: position 491,813,710 of record OY728151.1, on the reverse strand, counting down.
GAGAAGACATGGTCATAGCATAGCATCATCTCCAGCCTCTGTCCAAAAACTGGGTGATTGTCGTGGCCTACCATACCGATACACATAAGATGCCATATAAATTTTTTCCTAAAAAATTTTATTGTTGGAACTATCTACAATTTTTATATGTCATTACCAAGAACCATCACAATTTTGATTGAATGTTCAAAGCATATCCTCCAAAAACTATTTCATGCACTCTGACTAGCCATCTGTCTGGTGATGTAAAGAGGTAATCAGAAGTACCTGGGTACCCAAAGACCTATTTAGTCCCTTCCAAACATGATTAGTAAAATAGGAATCCATATCTGAAACAATAGACCAGGGAAACCCATGAAAACATACAATCCATCAGATATACAATCGACCAATCTAATAAAAAGTGATGGATTCCTTGATCAGAAGGAAATTTTCAACCATCGTGAGACTATCAACAAAAACCCATATTTCATAATTCCCACGAGGTATCCTTAGTAATCCCATCATGAAGTTCATCGCGACCTCATTCCACTTCCACATGGGAATGGGTAACTATTGTGAAGGCCCTTCTAGTTCCTGATGATCCTCCTTCACCTATTGATAGTTGGACCATCTCATAACAAATCCAATGACAACCCTCCTAATACTGGGAAACCAATAATAATGGTGTAGATATTGATACATATTGGGGACACCAGGATTTGCTTCCAACGATGTCGAATGAAGAACTCACAACCGCTCCTCCAAAATGTCGGATGAAACACATATGCCTCAATGAATATGAAAGAACTCAAACACTTTTATGGTCAATATAGGAGTAGGTTCCACTCCTGGCACACTCTCCAATAGTACTAGGCCTTTAGAATATGATAGTTTCCTCATTCACACTTGATTCAGTAGAGTAGATCTAACAACTATAGAAGAAAGAAACGTCTTCCCGTTTCTATCATGCACCTCCAAATGAGTCTTAGAGAATATATCCCTAAGCATCTAGTCACATCTGGCCTCCTAAACTGCATGTATTTGAGTAAACCTTCTCAACGCATCATCCACTACCTTTCCTTTCCCAGTCATGTAGGAAAACTCAAAGCCTAAAGACTGAAGCTACTCAACCAATCTTCATTGTCTCAAATTTAGTTCTTCCAGAGTAAATATATACTTGAGTCTTTTGTAGTCAGTGAACAACATAAAATGATCTCCCAAAATAAATTGTATCCAACAATGTATGTTGTGTACAACAACATCTAACTCGAGATCATGTGTAGGGTAATTTCTCTCATTTGGCATCAACTATCTAGATTTGTACATAATTACTCCTTCTCCCTACTTATTCATATATCTCTTCCCAATAAAAGATGCATAATAGTAAATGTTATAACTCTTTCCTACCTCTATAAAACTCACTATCAGTGCTGAATTGAATCTCCCTTTCATCTCCTAAAAGGTAGAATCGCTGGAATCTATCCACGAGTACTTTTGCCCCATCTTAGTCAAGCTCATCTGTGTAGAAAATAAGCATGAAAAATGTGTTATAATGCTTCTGTAGTAAACAATCATCCCCATAAAAATCTGTACCACAAAGATTTTCTTCAGCTTCCCATTTAAACTATTGATATCAACTTCTCTAGGCCTACTCATACAACTTTCTCAGAGATAACATGACACATGAAGTGATTCTAGTCCATCAAAAAGTGGATTTTTAAAAGCTTAGTATATAACCGATGCTCTCTCAGTGTACTAAAAATGATCTAAATATGGGTGTCACGGTCATGTCGTGTGTGAGAGTACACTAATATGTCATCCATAAAGACTACTAAAAATGAATCCAAGTAAGGATAGAACACGCGGTTCAACAGTGGTATAAAACATGAAGGCATGTTCGTGAGACCGAATGGCATAACCACATAATCGTATATACAATACCTTCTTTGAAAGCCTGTAATAGGTATATTTGAGGGACTAAAGTGAAACTTATTACAACTAGGTCTCAAGTTAGTCCTTAAGAACACACATGCTACTCAAAGATGATCAAAGTGATTAGAAATACTAGTTAAAGGATATCAGATCCTAACTGTTAACTGGTACTACTTCTGATAATCCACACGATGTTTGTGGGTTCTGTCCGCCTTCTATGAAAAAAGGATATGCAAACCCCAATGAGAAGTATTGGGTCGGATGAAACCTATTTCCTATTAATCCTCTAACTACTTCTTGAGCTCCATTAATTTAGGTTTATCCATCCTATCAGGTGTAATAGACATCAATATCTCCCCTAGAACACGTTCAGTAGAGAAATCTACCTCTCTCTCTGGAGGTAAACATGAAATTTTTCTAGGAAGACATCACTAGAAGGATCCACCTCTTGAGAAAAGTACATATATGAAGGACCCTAGTCATCCATATATAAACTATCAATATGGTCTATAACTCCTCCCTACCCATGATTCTAGGGACATGCCTGGATTTCCTAAACATCCCATTCACCCTTTTATATAAAATACATTCCCTCTGGTTATATGAAACCAACCCTGCAACATTAGACATCAAAAAAGGGTTGAATAGAGGCTAACCAGTCCATCTCAAGAATTACATCAAATAATATCATCTCTAAAACCTAGAGGTCCCATAAGAAGTGACACCCACTGACCTGAAGAGGTAACTCTTGAAATGTATAGCACATGATGTCCTAATCCCCAACATAGTTTCAGGAATCATAATATCCTCTGGAGTATAGATATAGAGCCCAAGGATATCCATAAAATCAAAGGGAATAATACTATGGGAATTCCCTATATCAAAAAGAGAATAGCTAAAATCGAGGAATCTATAATCATACCTCTAACCATATAGGGTTCAGGATCTGGATCCTACTGGGCCTGCTCCACTGCAATTTTATGACCTCAACCATGACACTGCCTGACTTCCCTGAGTAGGTACACCCTATGGTCTTGAAAAACCTGTAACTTTACTACCAAGTCCATTACCACCTCTATGGCTTGAACATCCGAAAAACCTATGGTTTCCTGACTGAGGATAAACTGGTGGTCTTACTTCTGATCATGGAGTCATGAATAAAACCATATCATTAGCAGATGGTGAGAAAAACTGGAAAAGTTGCTGAAGAAAACCAATATTTCTGCACAACCAGAACTCAGCTTGGTCCCTATGGTAATGTGGTCTTCTATTCATTCTCATACTTCACTAATAAAATACCACCTAGATTCCTGAAGAAACATTACATGAATGTTGATTGGAGTGTAATCTAAGGCACGGTGTGATCCAATAAATCTCTTACCACCCATGTCGTTAGTCACGCGGTGGACTCTACACGGCGTGCAAGAAGGGGACACGTTGTGTATAAGCTAGTTTTCATCATACAATTTTGTTAGTCACATGGTCAGGCACATGACCCTTACCAAATGAAATGTAATGACATTACACATCTTGTTATACCAATGCTTCCCACCCTGTCTATACTCACACATTCAATCACAAGGATAAGGACTAAATGGCATGTACATACAGTATATGGTGTGTACATAAGAAATGTGGTTTCTTCAAGAATAGAAGAATACATAGTGTGTGTTTATTAATCCACATGTTGTGCTGTCTAGGTTTATAGACACTAAGTCTATGAAAGTCTTTCAAAACCCCTGAAAACATAGAATTTTGTCCAAGGAATGACAAATTCCGACTCGTGAAACCCCACACACCAGTGAATAAAATTTTGGAATCTTTATTCAAATTATATCATGTCAAAATTCAGTTAATTTTCAAACATGATCCACCAAATTCTATTCCATGTGGGCCATAACCCATAGTTAAGAGGATCGAAACCTCCCTTTAAAACATCTTTGTAACTTCTAGGTTTAGGGTTCCACCCAAAGGTGTCCCGTTCCCGATTGGTCACATGTCCTCAAAGACATTTTCCTGAATGCCAGGGGATTCGAATAAGAAGCGAGGGCCTTGGGTGTGATTGTGGAAGAACTATTACCTCATTAGAAGAGTAAAACTAACAAAATAAATAGTAAATAGTATCCAAAGTAGTAATTCCATAAAATAGAGGTAAACAATGAAAGAGTGAAAATATAAAAACTGAATCATTTAAAAAAAATTATACATGTCCCATGTATCGATGAAAGAATACATACAAGATAAAATGTTAAAAAAACTATAATTAAACAAATGTATAGAAAATAGTAAACTTGATAGCATCACCAACCTCCGCTTGGTCCCAAGAATTCTGGTACCCACAACAATCAAGTAGCTGATGAATAAAGGCTTTTTCTATTATCTATATATGAAACCATATAATATTTTTTTTGGGTCCAAAATCATGGCCCAAACAGTGTTTGGGATGAATCCCAGAAGGAAACCACTAAAATATCTATTTCTAACTGTTAGTGAATACATATAGCAGGTAATATTCCAAATAAAGCAATAAAAAAGGAAGTACCCAAAGTAAAGAATGCTACAGTTTTCAATTACGTCTATTTCCACTTATAAAATTATTCAACCTGTTTAATAATGTAAACATGGAATCTATCCTAATCTATGTAAACCATTTTATAACACTAATAATCAAAAATCTGATAATACAATCAAAACAATCATGTAAGACTGATTCCAGACACGTTCTTTTTCTAGGTAGGCTCGTCACAATCAATCATTCACCGGAAAACCACTAGGAATGTTCTCATTGTCTAACCCATTTGGTTTAATATATCATCAATTAAATATATACTAATTATCCTATGTAAATTCTCTCATATTCTAACACCTTTGGGCCAACATAGCACTAATTAATTAAAACAACCACCTAGGTTTCTCTCACAATCATTACCCCTTTCTCAGTATAAATATAATTATTACAATGAACCTTTGGTAGCTCTCACAGTCGATGCCCTATGGTCCAACATACATTTAATAATGAACATCTGGGTATCTCTCACAGTCTATCCCCTCTGGTCAATGACCGCATAATAGCTATCACAATCAATGCTTATGGTCAACGATGACAACAATTATACATAAATTACCAAATGTAGGGAAGCTCTCATGGTCAATTTCCATTGGTGAAACATTAAAAATGAGAAATAAATTCATTTTAGATATATAGTAACTCCATCCTAACAATACACGACATGGAAAAAAATAAATCCAAAAATACAATTCTACAACAAACGACCATAATCAATCAATCATGTGAAACATATCCATAATCAATGTACTAAACATTACGCCTAATAAATAACCATTTCTCAATAAAATAAACCCCCACAAGTATAAAATACATATAAATTATAATCCACACAATATAATAAACATGGTTATTTAGTACTTTTAGAATATATAATCCAATTAACACTGAGGAATGGAAAAAACTCCCTGTCTTGATGTTGTGTGGTGATTACTCTAGAATGTTGGCCCTTGAATTGTCCATAAACGTCATAGATCTACAAAATTTTCAAAAAATTTCAACCTTGAATATTTCTAGATAGAGGATAAATTAAAAATAGATTATCTAGGAGAAGATACAACTCCCAGGTGGGAATCCTACACTCACGGAAACGTCTCAATCAGAGCTCGGATAGAGAAATGGTAGGCGTTCAAAGATCTCGGCCATATCATTTCTCTCCTGTAAAAAACATGGGAAGAAGTGATGTGGTCTAGAGATGAGACATGTCCCCAGTCCAATTAATCATTTAAAAATTATAGTACATGATGTTTTTAATTAATGTACACTCCTTGTTCATTCCTTAACTGGCCCCCGCTTTAGGCAGTCCACACATTCAAGTACTCGGCCGTTACAGGGCCAATACATAGATACACATGATAACTGGGTACACGGCATGTACTCTAGAGTACAGGATGTGTACATAGTAAATATAAAAATTCATCATTTTCCTCAAAAACAACTGAAATCAATATTCATAACTGAAATTAAGATTTAGGTTCTTACACTAGGTGAAATAAATAGATTGTGGGCTGGTAGATACCCCAGAATGATCAGAATCTCTAATTTCTTGATAGTTTGCAACCCCATATCATAGATCTACCTCATGTGAAATCCTAAAGACTCTATTATCATGAATATATGGTTAAATATAATTCTCTATTGATGACAAATCATCTCTCCATCACCTAGAGATATATCTTCAATATAATTAGGGAAAATGGAACTAGATCACTTGACACAACACCTCTTTGAAATGACTCTCCATGTCTTCCTCAAATGGAAAAATTTTCAATGAGTATAACACTATGTTCTTAATAAGGATATAGAACAGTTGCACACATGAGATATTATTTCGAAGGGTAAGTGTCCTCTGGCTTCTTGAATTCCTTCCCAATCAATGAATAAAACCCACATGTGAAATAGTCTCTAACCTCTTCTCATGAGACTTCCAAATCCTCTTGAACCAATCTGAAAATGAACCACCACTAAATCACTACCGCATGAATCATCATCAAACAGTATAACACTATATTTTTTATACGATCATTAGTGGAACTGGAAGCATTCATTTCTTCATCTTGCATTCCTTTTATGAATGCATATAAAATTAAGTCATCAAACATATATAGAATCTGAAACTGAAACTCATGGAGTGTTACACTCTATGTTACATTGTAGACAACCTCTACTCGGTGGTGATCTGGTGGTGTATCTCATTGAATATCTTCTTTGTGATATCTAAGAATACATCAAATAGGATACACTTATACAAAAGAAAAAACTTCAGGATCTCTATAACATGGAATATAGAATACCTTAACCTTAATTAATATCATTATATAATTAATTTTCTTATTATCAAAGACCATGTTCTACCCATTCAAACAATGGTAACAAGAATAATAATTCATGATACTATCCTAGGTCTATACCCCCAACCAGTACCACTTTTTTGTAGACATTGTAAGCCTAAAATTCTATGTATCAGATCATAGGGGCTGTAAATAGATTTTCCTAATCCATTCATCTATGTTTGTATAACTTTATTATCTTATATGAAACTATCTCCCTACCAACCCAAATAATCTCACATATTTCCATCATCAATCTCCATTCTGTCCAATAACCATATCTCTAAAACTACTCTCTTAGGTCCCTGCCCAACAAGTTGTATCTCTACTATGATGGTAATGGAAAGAGGGAGAGAGAGTGAAACAGGAGTCTTACACCTAGTAGGCCCCAGGTTGGAGACGAATATAGAGAGTTTAATAACAATTTAGATTAGAGAAAATGACCAATACGAAAATGGATTTCCAAGAGGTAGATAAAACAAATACCAAATTACTCTTAATAATTCATCAATATAAAATAAAATCCAAAATAAAAATAGATAATGTAATGTAATAAAAAATAAAAATTAATGAAATTATTTAATGTACCAAAATAAAAGTAATGATGGCAGTGGCAATGAAGCCCCAGAGACTCTAGAAAAACTGTAATCTTCTAATAAGCTACCTGATCATTACCCTGATTTATCTAATAATAAAAATAGTTAATATTTACAAGGGTGAGTATAATATTATACTTTTTGGGATCCTCCACTATAAATGGAAATGAAAGCAAGCTAATACACTATGGACGACAAGTTAAACTATCACATCACCCAAATAAGTATAAAAAATTTCCCTCCTCTCCATGGATACTCTCACCATGTATCATATACAAGATCATATTATATAATAAATAATATTAAGGGTTTCCTACTACATATTCCTCACTAGTTTCCCACTCTACCCCTATGTAGAAATTCTAAAGGACCTCTATTTGAAAATGGTATCACTAGAGACATTGGAAAAGAACCACAAATATAATAAACTAGATCTTTCAATCGTGTATGATTGTTGTTTTCTGGTGTTTTTTAGGAAAATCCGATTTTTTGAAAATTTAAGGAGTACACGGAATGTACTTTGAAGTACATGCCCTGTACCTGATTGCTGTAGGTGTCTGTGAACTAGAAAAGTAACAGCTGAGTACATGGTTGCATGGGGTGACCTAGAGACCACCTAAATTAGGTGCTGGTTAAGCCATGTAAACACCATGTATCTTTTAAGAACACATCGTGTAATTTTCTTTTTAATTTGTATATCGAACTGGGGTCATGTATCATTCACAAAAAACTCTACTTCTCATCCCGACTTGTCCTGGAGTGACTAGGGCTGACGAATCTTTTCTGATCTCTCGACCTTCCAGCTTTTCTCTAATTCATCTTTCGTCGATTGCATTAGAATACGAATAGTTAGCTTCTCTTTATTATAGACACTCATTACCTAATTTAGTTAATTTTGTGAGATATACTCGGTTGATCATTTTTTATGTTTTTTTATATCTACCATGTTCTAGGTCGATTCAATGCCAAATGTCAGGGTATATTGATCATACAATTCCATGATACTTTTTGGTGCCTTTTCGTAGTTAGTCGTTGAATATTATGTACAAATGTTCCCAATACCCTAGAATGGGGTATTAGGTGTTTAGGGTTTTTATCCCTGTTAATGCCTGATATTCAATGTATGCCTAAGTTGAGGTTGTTTGATTGTGAATAGGGATATTTTTCATGCTATGAATGTGTTTACCATGCTTGTTTTGATATTGACTTTTTCTCTAGCCTTTCCTGTTAGGTTTCTTTCTTTCTATGCCTATAGTTGTTATGATAGAGTGATTTTATCGGCTGTTGTGATATGCTTTGTAGATGTTTAGTGAAGTAGTTCTTAAGGTTTACTTTGGAGGGGTGACTACAAATTTATATCGGGGGAGGAGTGTCATTATTCTAAATATATAATGTTAAACTATATTTTGATGTCTACCTAACAATATGATCCCTAAATAAATAAAAATTCTATATAAGGGAATATATGATCAAAATATGGACAGAAAATATTTCTTTTTTGTTTCAGTGTAATTTAGGCCATTCTGATTATTTTATTCCATTGTTATAATTTAGTTTACCTTAATAATAGAAATTAATTGTAATTTCTTTTAGTAACGTTTTTGGTGAAAAACTATGTTGAAATATTTGTAAATTATAGACAATTATCATTATAAATAAAAAACCATTTTTATAAATTATAATTAATTAATATAATTATTTTTTTAAAAAAGTAATCATGTAGAATCAATGAAAATTACTTTTTAAAAGTAAAAATTGTTCACAAATTTTCGTGAATTTTAATTACGATTTCATTGTGAAATTTATTCCAATGAACTAAAATTGATTAATTGAAATATTATTCGTATAATTTTTCTTAAAAATTAAAAATTTTAATTTATTTTTCTAAATAAATTTTAGAAGGCCTTATTTTTAATTAAAATTCAGTATTATTCATAGTTATCAAAAAACTAAACTTCATAGGACAAAATTCACCATCAAATTTTTTGACCTTATTCGTCTAATAATGATTATTATTTTTCAATTAAATTTGTTAATAGTTTAAAAAAATTAGATTTAAAATATGTTCTTTGTTATATGGTTGTAAAAATTCTATTTTAAAAATATTGTTTTTTTACGATTAACACTGGGTTTGTTCTCATTTATTCTTTTCAAAGATATTTATTCAATTTAAAAAAATTAAATATATAATATATATATTTATTTAATATCATTCACTAATCTTAATATAATTATTTTTTTATTATAAAAAACCTTTAGAGTCATTATAATAGTTATTTATAAAAACATTTATTTTATATTCAGTAGTTTTTTATATTAATTTCTATTTAGTTGGTAACAAATGAATTATAAAATTATTTCTATATGTTAGTTAATCCTATTCATAAATTTATAATTAATTGAAATGTTTTATATTATTATATTATTAATTTATAACAGAATAATATATTAGTCTCTTATAAAACTCAGCCTTTTGTGTATGGGAAATTTCCCAAAAAAGTAGATCTTACTTGTAATGCATGATGACTCGGTGTTTTGTGCATTAAAATCTATTTATATGATTTATTTAAAATATTAAATATATCATAAACTCACATACAATTAATTAACTTCTATATTTATTGTTTCATTTTATATATTATATTAACAAAAATGTTATATCAATTGAATTTCTGGGTGTCATATCTGGAAACATGAAACTTGGAATAGGGATCATGTCACTTAATATATATCACATTATATAGTTAAAAAGTATTCATTCTCCTAACTTTTTGGGTCTGAGTGATATGGGTGATGGTGCCAAGTTACAATGAATGTGTATGGAAATTTGTTGTGGATTATATAAGATCATTTAACTAAAAATTATTAAATGTTAATAGATATTCAAATCATATAAATGTGAGTAAAATTAATAAGTAAAAAATCACTATGATAATTATAATATTCTCATTGGAATGTAAAATTATAAATATTAAGAAAATTTAATGGAAATTTTTGCAAACATGAGATATTATATCCTCGACAATAGATTTAAATTTGAACCTTATTTCTCCCCTAATGAAACAAATTTAGTATTACTATATCCAATGAGACCAATAGTGTCTATATGTTCACAATGTGAAAAATATATTCATTTTCTAAAATTTTCATTAAATTTAATATAGTTTTTTATTAATGATAACGGTTGTATTGTGGATGTATTTATGGTGTACAACATGTTATATAGTATTTTGAGAATTTTTAAACAGCTTTTATTTTCTAAAATATATAATTTGGAATAAATTGTTTATTATAATTAATATATAAATTTTTTCTAGTTTATTATGGCTATTTGATTATGTTTTTCAATATTTGTTTCAAATAAAAATTATTTTTCAATTGTTATTAGAAATAGGAGACTTATTTTTAATTTTTATTTTTTTCCTCACTTCATATAACTGTCTTTCAGCGATCAATGAACACAAATGAGGCCATTCAAACACTTGACTCTAGTATCATTATGCAGGCTCTAATGTCTTTGTGTTATAAAATTGTATCATCAGATTAGTATTTTTTCACATTTCAAAATCACATACTATAATTGATAAATATAATATTAACACAATGAAAATATATATAATATTTTATATATAGTATGTTTATTTTCAATATTTTTCACTGTGATGTTATAGAAAATTAACGGTTGTAAATTTCCACATTGAATTTTATTCATTCCATTCCATCCAATGTATTTTCATGACCTATAACTATTCATAATTCATTGATGAATTTTTTTTTACTAAATAACATGGAATTTCTATTGAATAATTTTGGGTTTTCATATATAAATATTTATTTCAAAATTGATTTTCACTCTGAAATGCCAAAATCGATTTAAAATTTTCTATGAGATAGAGATTAGGTTGAATTATAATAAAATTTGAATAATATATATATATATATAGTAAATTTTGAGAATATATAATTGATTATGATTCCAATATGTTTTTTTTTGAAATTTATACATCAATGATGTTGAAATATTAAATGATTTCATAGTTTTTAAATTGAATTCAAAATTTTATATTGACTAGTTCATTCTGAATATTTTGTATTGGGTATGTATAATGAAATAGAGTAGTTGAATAATTTCATATCAGTAAAATTATAATAATAATTGTTCTATTGAATATAAAGGGTACTAGAATGAGAATTGATAAGGATATGTAGAAAAAGTTGAAACTATTATCCACATTTCATTTTATTTAACTGTGAAATTATATTGGCTAGAATGATTTTTTTGGGTTTTCTAGTGTGATTGGAGATTAGATATATATTCTATGAAGTTTTTTAGTCCCTACTCATGAAAATAATTTAAATTCATTTTTTAATAATTTAAAAAAATTATTTTGAAAAATAAATAAAAAAATTTAAATTCATCATATCAAAATTATGTTATTTTTCATATTTAATATTTTTGTAGAGATTTAAATATTTTTGATTAATACTGTAAAATAAAAAAAAATAATTGGAATATTCCCTTCTTATTAAATTATTTTTAAAGTTAAACCAAAATATAATTTAATATTAATATATAAGTAGTTATATTATATATATAATAATATTATTTAGGTTATTTTATTCATTATTATGTATAATTTTGATATAAAAAATATAAACTTTTGAACATTTTCCCTTTGAAACATTTTTTCCCTTCACATATGTTGGATTATATTTATAATATATTTTTCTAATTCAATATAATTAATTTTTGAAAATGGATCCATTTTTTTAATGATATTATTGTCAATGATAATATATGGTAAACATAAATATTTACTTAAATGAATAGTGAAAACATTAAAGATAATTTTTCATGGTTAAGAAAAAAATACAATTATCTGGACTACAAACTAAAAATATAGGGTTTAAAGGATAATAAATCACCATTAAAATCTATTTTTGTCCATATATCAACCTTATTATGTATGATACTAGATAATAATTTATGTTAGACCATTTTTTCATATGAAAAACATAGTAACTCTTTTTTATTTTGACAATTACAATCGCACCACTAACCTCACTTATTAAAGGAGACCCCTATCATCCCCTCATAACACTTTCAAACTATTATTATTATTTTAATACATAATCAAATGGCTTCTCATATACCATTCTATTTCTATATAATCCTTATTTTAATATCTAATACAACTTTAAATGGATGTTGATGCATGAATAAGGAGTTTACATGTGGAAGAGTTAACATTCTTCATAGCGAATTTTTATTTTATTCTTTCATGTACCACAATATATATTATTAAAACATGATTATATAATATCAAAATTCTAATTCATAAACTGATATTATTTTATGTTAATTTAATTTTCAATAAAAAAATCCACTATCGTAATACCTATTATAAAATCATTATTTATGTGCCTGGAGAACTACATATTTTTTTATCGATGGCATTCGTTTTTCCATTTCCACATATTGTAGTAGAGTTTAGGGATTGATAATATATATATATATATATATATATATTACATTATTTATATTATAGAGTTATTATATCATATATCCCTTTTTTACATTCTATATGGTATTGTATATGATAATGTATGGAAAGTGTACAGATGAATGCCACCTTATAAAGCGATGTGATTCATTATTCCATAACTCATTAAATAAAAGGTAATAAGGATGAACATAACAAATATATGTTATATTAATGAAATTATAATTATTTTTATGAATTTTATATCATTAATAAATGATAATAAATCATTTTATATCTTGTATTTTCACTCACAGTAATATATTAATGTCAATCATGAAGGTGTGGAATTCGACACTCATGATGAGATGTGAATATATTTTAATCACAACACCCCATGGTTGATATATGTAATTTTATATAATTATATAATATGGTATATAAGAAAGTATGACCATTATGGATTGAAAAACTAGTACTAACACATATTCCATATTATTGCAGATGATTAGATATGATGACCTATATACGTGCGACCACCATCTCCATGATTACAACATAAATAATTTATCAAAACCATATATATGTATTTTCTAGAAAATTATAAATGTTTTTAAAAGAATATATATATTTCATGATCTTTATTATGATGTTTATATAACAATATTGTATAAACAAGAACAAGATCTTTCATGATAAATAATTTATGAAAAAACAAGGAAATTAACAACTAAAACAATGAAAATAATGAATGATATCAAATGAACCTATGATAAGATGTTATAAAATTAATATATATGATATTATAAATACTAATATGGTTCTTTTGTATGTTTATTAAATTGTTTTTTAACATTGTTCATTAGGTTAATGCATGTTCACAAAAAAGTAAGTGTGAAATTAGGGACTTCTTCGAAACATCTCTTCATTGAGGTGTATTATAATGTTATGCGCATAATTTATTTTATATTATATATACAATTCCACCTTAAAATAAACAGTATTGTTTTTGAAATAATTAATTTTATTATGTGTTTTCATTTTAAATATTTCTTCATATGGATGTTGACAAAGACAATTACCAAGAGGAAAGTAATTTCATAAGTCTATTTCACTTCACAAGGTAATATTAATTCTTCACATTATTTGATATTATACAATTATGTGTCTAAATTACATATAATTATCTTAAATTTTATTTTTGATAGATACATTTTTTATTAAATTTTATATTGAAAAATGATTCATCGATATATTCTTCTGATGGGATTATTTCATAAACACATTTATATGAGGACTAGTTATATATGAAATTACATTAAAGAAAATATTTTTCTAATTGTATTATAATAACCATTATTTTTATTCAAATGTGCATGTTCAAGAATGTTTCATTTAATAATGAATGTTTTTTCACTTTTAGGTATTTAATATAAATTATAAAATGTTTTTATCAAAATATGACTTCATTTCTATCTTATTTTGAAAAATAATTTTTATCCAAAACAATTTTCTCTAAAAAGGTTAATAATTTTTATTATCAATTTCAAAAATATTTAGTAATTAAATATTGTCACATTTTTATTTTTGAAATTTTCTTAAATGAATCATTGTTGAATTATTAGTGAAACCCCTATTTTACTTTTTCAAAAAAATTTAATGGAATATTTTTTTAATAAACGATCCATGTAAGTATTTTTTTATGGACATGAACACTAAATTAATTAAGATTTAAAATATAATTATTAATGGTTATTTTAAATTAAATTTATTTTCAAAGTTATTTTTAATACTTTCTATTAAAAAATACTACAGAGTAAATGGGTGATATTTCTCAATAATTTTGTAAATGTTATTTTGTTATATTTATATTTGACATTGAAAAAAAAATCCATTATTTTATTCCACAGGGGATATGAATTTTTATTACCATCCTTATTATTTTCCTAGAAGATATAATATTATTTTGAATATAAATATTATTGACACTCACTTCCTGGATTAATTTTATTATTCATTTAATTCCTTTGAATTATTCTCCTACATGTTATCATTGGATTTATATTTCCAAAAAAATTAAAATTAATAATCATGGGTAGTTTTATTGATTAATATATGTGTCATTTATAAAAATATACTTTTATGTTGAATTTGTTTTATTTAATGAAGAGATATTGATATGTCATTATTTATCACAAAAGAAAAATATTCTATGATAAAGAACATTATTCACGAATTAAATAGATTATTATAATAATTAGAAATTCATTGGAAATGAAGTATCGGGTTAGACCTAAAATTATATATCACCTCAATGATTTTTTAATATTATAACATAAATTAATAAGCTATTTTCAAATGGGAGTATATTTATATTCTTAATCCATCTTCTGAATGGTCTGGATGGTATAGGTATCAGGATGCATGTTATCATTTTGTCTAATAATAATACATATCCTTCATTAAGAATTAATTAAATTTTATAATTCACAAGATTTTATCTATGATATTATATCTGTATTCATTTTATTCTATGTTATTATTTAATTGATTTTGTTTTCATTTCATTATCCTTCCATATTGATTAAGCCTTCTATTTTCATGACAATCGAGTTATTTAAATGGGACGTGTAATAATTATTTACCTTTTCATGTTGATTATTCCTTATATTTTCATGATAGTAATTTTATTTAAATTTTAGGAGTGTTCAGTTATATAAATTCTACGTTTACGACGTGTTATATAATTACAATATTAATTTCCTTATTTAAATTGATTTTTTTTATGAAATATAGAATAAAAATTATTATTTCATGACATATTATATTTTAAATAACGATTATTTATATTTTAATCTAGCCTTTATTTTTTCCCATTAACCTATAATTACATGAATTCTATTAAGAATTATATTCAAGGATATTCTAGTGGGTGTATTGATATACACATAAATACAATGTCATAATGAGTGTTTTAAAATGTACTATAAGAATCATGTATTTCTATAGATTGCCAAGAATTATAATATATTCAGTATTCTAGGATATTAATCATTGTATCCTATTAAATTGTAATGAAGTAGGCATTTTCCCTGGATAACTTGTTACTTGGTCACTATAGGTTGTAGAAGAACATGATTAATAGGATCCTTGGAAACCACATTTAGGATAATATATATAGGGTATGATATCCTTATTATACAATTTTAGGATAACTATTAAATAATTTTATAGTTCATTGGTATGGAAGATGTTATATATTTTTCTATATAATACATATCTATCGATATATGTCGTGTGGATGGGGTTCTGGCTCAGATGTATCTAAGATAAAAAACTATGAAATGGGTATATCAGGATTGACCCAATCGTCACCTAGTGGATGAAAATGGGGCTTACTATATACCTAGTTCAAAACACCTTAAGAATACGTGAAGGTTAATTTATATTTTTATTAAAACCCATTATTATATATTTGAATAGAAGGTGAATATTAATATCATAGGTTAATCCTATGGTGTTGTAGATTGTATAACATCATAATTTATAATATGTTATGTTAAATGTGGGGATCCTGGGAAATACCTGAGTCAATTTACTCTTCTACTGTTTAAATGATAAACAATGTAATTACCTATGTACAAATAAAACAAATGATGTATTTTTTATTGGGATGTATATTAAATTTTTATAAGTAATTTCACATGACACACAATGTTATATTTGTCTACAATATATTGGGAGTATTGAATACCATCATGGGGTTATATGTGTAAATTTATTAACTTTTTTATTTCATAAACCCCAATTGTTTTTGTTTTATGTGATGAGATTAGTTCATGAAGAAAGATATTTAGGGAGAAACACTTGGAAACTATCGTTTTAAGTGAAATATTAATTTGAACAAAAAATACATTAAATTTTATTAATATAATTTTAATGGTATTGATTATAGTTAGTGTGAATTTGAACAATAATGAAATTTTAAATACAGTAAAATAGTATTACTAGACTTTTAAAAAAATATATTTTATTGAAAATCATAGTAAAAATGTAATTAAAATAATAATTTTATTTGCTAGTTTTCCATCATATTTTCTATTGAGAATCTAATTTTAATTATATAAATATTGTTCTAGAAAAATGATAACATGAATTATGAGAGACAACCTATATACCAAGGAAATTTAGAAGGATTGAATTAATGACCGATGGATGATGATGATTTAGATAATACTACTTATCTATATGATTTCCTAGTTAATCTGATAATTTTTAGTTAGAATATTTTATAAATTAATATTAATGGGGAAATAGTGGTGTTAATGTTACACTTTATATATTAATTGATTATATTTTATATCTTTCTATATCCGTATTTTTATTGTAAATTAGTTAGATATAGAAATAAATACTTCTTAATCTTTTATGGAACATACAATCTATTAAAAAAAATTTAAGAAAAAATTATTATTATTTTTATGTTCATTTCATTGAGTAAGGGATGATTTTGAAAAATATTAAAGCACAAAAATATGATGAAATTATTATTTTTAAAGAGGATGATATCCTGTAATTATATTTCCTAATATTTTTATATTGTAATGGATTAAACAAAGGAAAATGATCCTGAAACCATAAATTTATCATATTATAATTATTGGTGATGAACTATATTTTCTTTAAAATCATCATAGACTAACAATTTTATGGTCCATAAAATTATCTTGTAATTTCTATTTCTCTTGATCGGTGATCTATGTTACTCCATATTAATCCTTGGGTGTTATTAATTTAATCCATGTCCATGTTGTTATCTCACAATTGTGTTCTCTTATTGTGAAACCATTTTATTCATATTCCATATGAAATTTGTACATCCATTTCTATATTAATGAATCATAATGTAGAATAAAATTATATCTGAATTGTTAAAATTAATTTTATGAATATCATTAAATAAATTATAGAAATTATGCATATGTATTTTTTTTAAATAATAACACATTAATTTAAAAATAATTGTTTCAAAACTACATTTTTTATTTTAGAAGGAAGGGTTAATCACTGATTTCACATATTTTATTAAATTATATTTTATAAATTATATAAAAATTATATCTAAAAAGATAGAACTCTTTTAATATATTCTATTAATAAAATATTATGTAAATTGTTTTTTAGAATTGTTTTATAAGATCATTTTCTTGATTAACAGTGAAAATAATTATTTTTAATTGAAAACTACATTTTTTATAAAAATAATTTTGAAGTAAAAATAAAATTCTAATAGGTTTTAAAATAATTTTTTTAAATATTATATATAATAATTATATATAGTTCATTGAAGTAATTTTAATATTGAATGTCGATATAAAGACATTTGAATATTTTAACATTTTCCCTTTAAACACCCAATTTCTAATCACGTCTGAGAAATTGAATTTTAATAATATATTTCTTATAAATGAAAAGATTTAAAAAAATATTTTAAATTTAAAATAATAATAAATAATATTATCTTATATTTCAATATTTTTGACAAAAATTAACAATAAAAACAATATAAGTAATTTACCATTGTTTTTGTTAAATTAGATGCATAAGTGGTTAAATTAAAATGACAATAGATAAATGACATAATATATTTTTTAAAATATTTTTTATTTAAATATTTAAACATTATAATGTCTACTATTCATGAAAAATAAATTTTTATATTTTTTATTTAAACTTCATGGTTACACATTTTTCTTTTGAAAAATTTTATTGTGTTCAACTAAACTCACTAATAAAAGGACCCCACCAATCTTACAATTTTAATGCCTTAAAACCATTTTATATCAAACATTCCAAGTTTGAATCACATCCAATATTGTATAATATCACCCTATAGGCCATAAATAAGTTAATTTGTGATCCTATAAAGGATTTTTCATTATTACTAAATAGATTTCCCAAGGATGACCTAACCTTCTTCATTGAGATTTCCAATTTTTTTCATCATCCACCACATTAAATTCATAATAAAACACAATTATATACAAAATAATTTGTATTAAATATTAATATATTTTTCTATGTTATATTCATGGACCAAATAAATACCTACATTCATCAAATGGGTTGGAAATCCTCAATAGTGTATATGGGGTATTACCACCTTTAGAATTGTTGTCATTCGTTTTTTCCATTACAACCACTTACTGTTTTGTATGATAATTTATATAAATTATATATATATGATTCGAAATAAAATTATATATAATAATTCATTATATCATATATAATTTTTTTAACTTCCCATTATATAAGATATACTATACCATTTCATGTGTGTATGGAGAACAACCACACTGTGAAGCGATGTGATTCATTTTTCACAAACACTTTAAATGGAAGGTGATAAGAATATTGTTCAAGAATAAATGTTATATAAATGTAAAAACTCTGATATTAATGAAATATATATCATTCTAGAAAATAATATAACATTTATTTTCTTAAATTATCTTTCACTAAAAGATGATGACGTCATTAATGTGCACATGGTCTAGAACTATCATGATGTGAGGTGACATATCTTTCCATATAAAACATGGATAAAATATATAAATATTTGTAATTAAATAATAATTAAATTATGATATAATTATAATTATGGAAAAATAAATTATTACTTACACGCATTACATAATGATCATTGAAAAATATATATGTTTACAATGTGTAAGTATGACCCACTGTCTCCATGATTGTAAAAAAATTCATTTATAATAACCATCCTTTAATATATGTACCAGATTTCTATTGACGTATAATTATGTTAATTATATAATTATTAATATTATATATATTATTTAACTATATAATATTCACAAGAAATTAAATTCTTATGATCAATAATTAAGGAGGTAATAGGGAAAATAACACCCAAAATAGTGAAAATAATGAGAGATTTTTAAATAATGGGTGATAATATTATTTAAATGGGGAATATATGGTATTATAAAAAATAATATTGTTATTTAATATGTTTATATAATGAATTTAACCAATATATAGAATGATAAATAACCTTAATAAAAGAATCAGTATGTAATTGACTTCATCTCAGTTTTCATTTGTTGAGGCATATTGTAATGTAATGGACTGAATTACATTAAAAATGTGCATATAATTACCCTATTTCCTGTAATATCATGATTCTTTAGTAAATGTTGATATTTTTATTTTCAACCTGAATTATTTAATTCAATATAATTTTTCATCATAAATAAAATGTGATAAAAAAATTCAAAACACCATTTCATTAAATTGGGATATATTACATATTTATTGTTTTTTATTTTATAATATTTGGTGTTTAAGGAATTATAATTATGTTATTTTTTACATAAATTTTTTATGTGTTTTCATATTTTATACACATAATTGATTAATTAACTATACATTTTTATGATTTATTTCATAGTCTCTTTTTAATCGAGATTTTTTATACATGAAGTTATAGTGAATGAAATTATATTTCCATTTGATGATAAATCAAATTCATTTTATTCTACATTGGTTATTCATGAATTTTTTTGGTAATTGTAAAATTATTTCAATATTTTATTTATTTAAAAGTTTACAACTTGTTTTTATGATAGTAAGACTTCATAACTCTCTTTGGTCTGAAACCTATTTTCTTTTCATACAGTGTTTTATAAAAAAAATAAAGCATTTTAAAATTTTTTCAAATGAACTATTAAATGCACTTGTGACCATTGTTTATTATTGAAAAAAATTTATTGAATACTCATGTAATTTTAAAAGAAAATCACATTTGTATTAAACTAACAATATTAATGGAATCCTGCATATAAAAAAAATTTCATGTACATAATTCCATGTCATAATGAATAGTCGTGTTTTAAATAATTCCATTATATTTTTCCGGATTAATTTTCAAAGAATTGTATTTTAAAAATTTTTTGGGTCAAATTTTAATATTAATATGGATTCAAATGAAAAATAATATTTTAATTACATATTTATTTATTGATCAATTATGGTATTTCTATTCATCAATGATAATAACTTTTTTTTACTTTGGTGGGGATATGTTGAATTGGTACCATAATTATTATAACAATTGACGATTTATGATTTTTTTTATTTAGGATAGTGTTGAATATCACTTAAAATAATAATTGTTTTTGTCATTATCATTCCCAGGAATTGTTCTAATTCATGTAATTTTTAGAAATTAAATTTAATCTAAATATACATTGTATCACTCCAAGCTTCTACAGTATGCTTCTCATTGAATAATGCAATAGCGCGTGTTGTACGCAACATCGAGTTCTAACACACCACAACCAATCAAACTAGCCGTTATGAATAGTAATACCCACTTTTTGAAATTTATAAATTATATTTTTCAAAATCGGATTCATTTTTGGATTCGGAATATCGAAATTAGCCTAGGGTGAATTTTTGGTATTTTTCTGAAAAACATCATTTTTTGATAAATAGTGAAAGGACTAAGTGGTTGTTAAAAAAATGAATTTTTCATAAAACATAATTTCACCACTTATGTGAGTGGAATTTTGGTAATCTGAGAGACACGAATAATATCAAGGAGTAAAATGTGGTCTAATGAGATGAAAATAATTTTTTGTGAATAGTAACTTTTTACTTTTATTTACCACTGTTAAAAGTTAATAGGGTAATTAAGGGTAAAAATGATATTAATATTACCCTAACACATGTACTAATTCTATTGGAAAAGTTTATATTGAAAAAAAACAACCTTAGGAATAAAATTTTATCATTTAGGTCCACTTGAATTAGATTAGGACATTTATTATTATCTAATTCAAAGAAGAGTTAAAAGAGTTAAAATCATAGTTTATTTACTAAAAAAAATTTAATATAGGGTTATACATAAGGTAAATTCGATTGTAAATATTCATTAGAAAGCTAAAACTATCTCTTACAGAATGATATTTTATTTATAATTTTTATACAATAAATAAGTTAATATATTTATGACACAATGATTATGCAGTAATTACCATAATAGTGAAAAATTAAATAATTGATATTATAAATACTAAAATAAATATAATTTGAGACTTTTTATGAATTAAACTAATTTTATAGGTTAATATGACATGTTAGTATTGATTTAATTAACCTTTTTTAAGTAATAATTCTGTTATGATTTTCACAAAAATAAATTTTCCAAATAGCGTCAAAATTTACAAAAAATAGTTTTTTTAAAAAATATTATATTATTATTTGATATTCAATTCCTAAAAATATAAGGATCCTCCAAGAGACTTATATCATGATAGGTGTATCATTAATTGACCACTTGGGGGTCTCTTGGAGGTATATAGTATTTTTATTAACTATATAATATAAAAATACAAAGTGACATGGTAAGTGTCAAACTAATTAACTAAGAGTTGAAACTAAAAGATAAGGATAGTATAATGACCCAAACCTATCTAAATTCTATTGCTTGAGTGTTTTTAGACCCATCCCCACCTTAAACATTAAATAATCCACTTTGGAGCCAATAGATATTAAAAATTAATTTATTATAAAATAATATCTCTAGCTTTTCCAAAGGTGCCTCTCACCCGTCTTATAAAAGGGCACTCCCGCTTCTCACTAATTCACACATTCAAAGCCTTTTGGCTCGGCCAAACCCTACCCAAGTACTCTCTAATCTTCCCTCAATTCAACCTAGTGGCATTATTTTGATCAGAAATCCATCCTAAAGATCCCTTTTGATCAAATCAAAAGAAATAACCCGAAGAAGAGGTAATGTTTTCACCACCCTTTTTCAAATTCATTTCTTCTTCAACTTCTTCTTTCTTTGTTATTACCATTATAAAATAAGGAATCCAGTATCTACTATATACTGTAATATTATTATAAATATGGAACAACCATATTCATTATTCTATCCATCCTTTGAATGACACGTCACCATACGTGCGTACGTACGACTTACCGTCTCCTAGTCGTGGTGTAATTGTTACTCAATATATTATTATTTGGATGGGTTTAATAATGATTTGTAATTCATATAAATAATAAATAAAACATGATAATGATTTTTTATATATGATATACCATCCAATTATATATTATTTTAATATCAAAAGAATGATATTGTCGCCCGTGCGTACGTACGGACTACCGTCTCCAAGAATGCGATGAGATTCATTCTCCATCGTATCCATTCATGTATAATTCACTTTTCAAGATTAATAATAATGTTTAAGGACTTAAATTCATTCTGGATATGAATAATATACAAACTATCCATAAAAAAAAGTCTTACATAAAAAAACATATTATATAAAATGAGAAAGTTAACACCCGAAACGACGATAATTCTAAAATATTATTAACAAAGCAATGTTAAAAGATCATATATGATATCATATTAATATATATGATTCTTGTATAATTTAATAACAATTATTTCACCATTATATAGGAGGTTAACCTACCCCAACCAAGTAGAAGTACAAGGTAAGGGTTTATTTCGCAATCTCTTCATTATCTGAGGTTGTTTATACGTAATAATCTACTGGGACTTCTTTATCATCCACATCCATGTTTCTTAAAAATGTATTTCAAAACATTTTTTTACTATTTACTTGAATATGGGTTAAATTCATTTATACCCTTGTTGAATTTTATAAGTGGTTTATAAAGGAATCTTTCCTTCATTTTCCAAACAAGGTCATTTTTAACCTTTTCGACAGAATTAAGGTAAGAATGTTTTTTTAACTTATATGGTGGGTGCGGCTATTTTCCACCGTTATAAAATCGTCAAAGCTTCCGTACAATCTTATAAGAATATTTTCAAAGAAATTATTTAATTTTATTGATATATGACTCTTAAATGATTTCATAATAGAAAGAGATATTTCTCTAAAAAGTCTTTTGATTTCATCAATGTCAACATCCTTTGATGGATTTTAAGCTTATTTGAAGTTGATTTATTATGGTACAAAACATATATATTGTATTGAAGGTTTTGTGATATGTTTGACTGTGGATGTGTTATTTTTATACCATTAGTGGATTATGGATGAAGTATTTACATTTCGTATCATAGTTTTAATATGAATGATTATGTTATGTTTAAACCTTTTCATATGGGAATTAATTGGACTAAATATGTGATGGGTGGAGCCTGATATAGCTCCTCGATGAATCGGTAGGTCTCATGAGACAAACTAGTGTCTTTGTAAAAGGCCTTGGCAAAATCTTATTTGTAGTCTTGGCACGAGGCCTTGGCTATGTGGTTATGATAGTCTAGAATTATGAATTTTATCATTATGAAAGTGGTTATTGATATTGCATGTGATTATTCGATTAGTAGAATATCCTTGTGAATAAGTAAATGGTATTATTTCATTTTATTTTTTCCATACTATGTTGAAGTTAAAGTTTAAAAGGAATTTGTTTTTGTTATACATTTTCTGAATTGTTTATTCTTATTTATGAATGTTTTCTCTATATTGTTATCCTTATTGGGCATTTGTGCTCACCCCTTTTCTATGTTTTATTTTTCCCAGGATGTGATGAAGTAATTTATGAATGACCTGCAGGGATAGTATGAGGGGATAAGAGTGTGAACTATGGAGACTATATTGTGGTAGTTTTAACTTTATGATGTAATGTGAACATTATTAATGTATCTAGTTATTCCAAGGGTACTAAACTAATCAGTATTTTGAGACATGATCTTTCTTGTGATCATGAAAATGTTAAGTAATAATGCACTGAATCTGGTAACTGGGGTCGGGGCATTACAGTTGGTATTAGAGGAAGTTTGTACAAACCATGGAAGCTAGATTTAGATAAAATCTTATTAGAGAACATAGACCTAAGATGGACATTGAGGATTAGTATAGAAGAACATCCTAGAATTTTGGTATTGTATATATTTTGTGAGTTTTACGAGAAATACATCCCTGTCTGGATATAAGCAGGTGGAGGTGGCTCTGGCATAGATGTGTCTAGGGGTAAAACCTGAAAACACTGATTTGAGCTAGACTCGAATGGGAACTGGTTCATGACAACGAGCCTTGTTGCACTCTTGGTTACGACACTCTCATGGGATGTGCTTATTATAACTATCATTTTCATTACAAATCATTATGAAGGGTTTATGAGTATATACTTACTCAAAGAAAACATTTTTATGATTATAGATTATATCCATAAATAGTTCAATTTATGTTATGTGTTTCATATGTATAGAATTATGTATTTTAATTCATAAATTGATCTAGTTTATTCCATTGTGTAGAAATGGCGCCTAGTGGAAGAAATGGAAATAGTATCAATGCACACACTCAATGTAGGGATTTCCCTCCTACTTAGGATAATTATAGTGGAGTTGGCGATGCAACTGGTGCTGATCAACTAATCACCATACTGGGAAAACTCACTCAGGTTATGAATAATAAAAATACTCGTATGGAGCACCTTGATTCATAACTTGGAGGATCAATGTTAGATCGCTTCATGAGGAAACAACCACCAACGTTCAATGGGAGTAAAAATCCCTTAGTAGCTGAGTAATGGATAAATTCCCTAGAGAAAATATTTCATGATTTAGAAAGTAGTGAAAGGGAAAACGTTATCATGGCAGATGACCGCCTCACTGGAGATGCTGATCAATGATGGTCATTGATTCAAAACACGAAGGAAGATGATGAATTATAAAATATGGAATGGAGGGAGTTGAAATATCTGTTTTTAGAAAAATAATTTCCTCGTGACCATCGAGAAGATATGGAAAGACAATTTATGATTCTGAGACAAAATGAGGTTGAGAATGTCACAAAGTATGAGGCTAACTTTACAAGGTTATCAAGGTATGCTGGAGATTATATACGTAACCCAAGAAGTAAGATTGATCATTTCTTTGATTGGTTAAAATCATTTCTCCGTTGAGCATTAGTCTCTCACTCCTTCTTGTCGTACAAATAAATTGTCTCATGTGCTGTCAAGACAGAGAAAGAATTCTCTAAGGCATATGACTTTAAAGCAAAGACAGAGAAGAAGAGACCTGATAATCAATCTGGGAATGGAAATAAAGGGAATAAGGGAAAAGTTGAATATCTATCCTATAGTAAATGTGAGAAGAAACACCCTGGTACTTGCTTAAAGGGAACGAGAGTCTGTTACAAGTGTGGTTAAAAAAAGGCCACCAAGCTCGTGATTGCAAGGGGAAGAAGGAAGATACCTATGTCCAATGCTTCAATTGCAGGGAGATGGGACATAATGCAAATGAATGTCCCAAGTATTAGGGGAACTTACCTCAATAAAGGCCAAGGGATAAAGGCCAATCTTATATTATCACTACTGCTGAGGTAGAAGCTCCAAAAGTCGTGGTGGCAGGTAATTTAATGGTTTCTTCAAGTTTAGCAAATGCATTATTTGATTCTGGATCATCTCATTGTTTCACATCTACCCAGTTTGATATGAAAATTAGATATTTCCAATTTGATTTAACAAGGGATTTGTCAGTTAAAACTCCTTAGGGAAGTATCATTGCAACGATGTTTTGTGAATCAGCCCCCATTAGAGCACATAAATGTTCTTTATCTGCTTATCTCATCATCATACCTATGATTTAGTTTGATATAATCCTCAGTATGGATTGGATTTTGGACCATGATGTGAATATTTATTGTATGATAAAGGAGGTTATGATTTATGATGATGATGATAAGGAACACCTTATCTTTAGAGAAGAATCATCACCGCCTAATTCTTTTCTAGATCCACCACCAGTAGCTTAACTAAATTCAATTATTGGGGAGGAAGAGAATGAAATGACTGTGGGTGAGGAAAGGAATGTTCAAATAGAGTATGTACCTGTTGTGAAAGAATATGTAGATGTGTTTTCGGAAAATTTACATGGACATCATCTAGAACGAGAAGTTGTGTTTTCCATTGATTTAATTTCTAGATCAAGGTCTATATCGAAGACCCCTTATTGAATGGACACTATAGAATTAGTTGAACTAATGAAAAAACTAGAGGAATTGAGTAATAAGGGAATTATTCGCCCTAGTGTTTTTCCATGGGGATCCCCTATTCTGTTTGTTAAAAATAAAGATGGATATATGAGGTTATGTATCGACTACAGGGGGTCAACGATATAACAATAAAGAACAAGTATCCCCTACCTCGCATTGATTATTTTTTTGACCAACTACATGGAGCTCAATACTTTTCAAAGATTGGCCTTCGATCTGGATACCACCGGTTTTGTGTGAATAAGGACGACATTATGAAGACAACATTTCAAACTAGGTACGAGCATTACGTGTTTACAGTAATGCCTTTTGGATTGACTAATTCACCCTCTGTATTCATGGATCTGATGAATCGAGTTTTCAAGGAATATCTCGATGAATTTGTGGTGGTATTTATTGATGATATCTTCGTATACGCCAAAAGCTATGAAGATCATGAAAATCAGTTGCGCATTATCCTCAAGACTCTGAGAAGACATGAATTATATGGGAAGTTTATCATGTGTGTATTCTGGCATCAAGAGATTTCTTTTATTGGCTATATTGTCTCTAAAGATGGAATCTCTGTTGATCCTTCAAAGACCAAGGCAATCCAAGAATGGCCAGCACCTACGAGTATAGCTGAGTTACACAGTTTTATTGGTTTGGAAGGTTATTATCGATGTTTCATCCAGAATATTGCCTGATTGGCTATCCCATTAACGAAGCTCACTCGTAAAGAGGTTAAATTTGTTTGAACAAAAGAGTGTGAGGAATGTTTTGAAGAACTGAATAGAATATTAGTCAAATCTCTTATATTGACTCTACCATCGGGGAATGATGGGTTTGTTATTTATAGTGTTGCATCGAAGAAAGGACTTGGTTGTGTCCTTATGCAGAATTATAGATTTATTGCCTATGCATCACAACAGTTGAAAATTCATGAAAATAACTATCCCACTCATGATAATGAGTTAGCAGCTGTGATCATTTCTTTGAAGATATTGAGGCCCTACCTCTATGGTGGAAAATGTGAGATTTATACTGATCACAAGAGTTTGAAGTATATTTTCTCACAAAAAGAACTCAACATGAGGCAAAGGAGATGGCTTGAATTAATCAAGGATTATTATTGCATGATACACAACCACCCGGGGAAGGCAAAAAAGGTGGAAAATTCTTTGAGCAGAAAAGATCATGGAGTTTTTAATAATATGAGAATTGAAAGTGATCCAATTTTCATGGATCTTGTGAAGATGGACATGGGAATAACCAGTGAAGGTGAAGCATCAATTATTTTTCAAATGGTTTCCAATCCATCTTTACTAGAAAGGATTAAGAGTTCTCAGATCAATGATGAATAATTTCAAAATAATATTAAAGCTATGAATGATGGGAGATTGAGAGACTTTGTGTTTGAAGTTGGAATTTTGAAATTTGGGAAGAGACATTGTGTTCCCGATATACCTGATCTAAAAATGGAATTTCTGGATTATGCTCATAGTTCCAATTTCACTATACACCTTGGGATAACCAAAATGTATAGATATTTGAAGTATCATTTTTGGTGGGACAAAATGAAGAGGGAGATTGATGATTTTGTGTCAAAATGTATGGTTTGTCAACAAGTGAAAGATGGAAGGAAACAGCCTGGAGGAGTCATGCAACATCTTCCCATACCGGAGGGGGAATGGAACAATATTACGATGGACTTTATCATGGGGCTACCAAAGACTCCTAGAAGGAGCAATGCAATATGGTTCATTATTGATCGTCTTACCAAGTCAGCACATTTTCATGATATAATGGAAGATTTACCACTTGGACGACTAGCAAGACTATATATTAATGAAGTTGTGAGACATCATGGAGTACCCCTATCGATTGTTTCTGATTGTGATCCCCGTTTTACTTCAAGATTCTGGAAAAGTCTTCAGAAAGCCTTGGATACTGAACTTTATTTGAGCACACATTACCAACCTCAAACAGATGGGAAATCAGAACGAACTATTCAATCCTTAAAAGACATGTTGAGATCCTGTTCACTTGACTTTCAGGGTATGTGGGATCAATATTTACCTTTGGTAGAATTTTCCTATAACAATAGCTTCTATTCGAGTATTCATATGTCACTATATGAAGCGTTATATGGAATGTGATGTCGCACAACAACCTTTTGGGATGACGTTGGTGAAAGAAAACTGGTAGGCCCAGAACTGGTGGACGAAATGATAGAAAAGATAAAGGTAATCCAAAACCATATCAAAGCAGCTCAAAGTAGGCAGAAGAGCTATGCCAAAAATCGAAGGAAGGATTTGGAAGTTCAAGTTGGTGATCATGTATTCCTGAAGGTGTCTCCATGGAAGGGAGTCATGCGTTTTGGTAAGAAAGTTAAATTGAGTCCCAGTTATATTGGACCTTTCGAAATTCTCGAACGAATTGGGGCTATAGCTTACCATTTGGCAATGTCACCAAATCTCTCCAAAGTTCACGATGTTTTCCACGTATCACTATTGAGGAAATACAAGCCTGACCCAACACATGTACTCACCTATGAGGAATTAGAACTGGAACCCAATCTGTCTTATTGCGAAGATCCCATCAAGATTCTTGATACGAGAGAACAAGTACTGAGAAACCAAATGACTCGTCTGGTAAAAGTCTTGTTGAGAAACCATAAGATGGAAGTGGAAACGTGAGAACCTGAGGAACTTATGATGAAGAACCACTTGAGCCTTTTCATGCAGTAGTATTCTAGAAATTTCGTGAAATAAATTATTTGAAGGAGGGTAGATTGTAACACCCCAAGCTTCTACGGTACGCTTCTCTTTGAATAATGCAATAGCGTGTGTTGTACGCAACATCGAGAGACACAGTTAAAATCAAGGAGTAAAATGTGGTTCAATGAGATGAAAATAATTTTTGGTGAATAGTAACTTTTTACTTTTATTTGCCAGGGTTAAAAGTAAATATGGTAATTAAGGGTAAAAATGATATTAATATTACCCTAACACATGTCCTAATTCTATTGTAGAAGTTTATCTCAACCAAAAACAACTTTAGTAATAAAATATTATCATATAGGTCCACTTGGATTAGATTAGGACATTTATTATTATTTAATTCAAAGAAGATTTAAAAGAGTTAAAATCAAAGTTTATTTACTAAATCATTTTTAATATAGGGTTATACATAAGTTAAATTCGATTGTAAATATTCATTAAAAAGATAAAAATATTTCCTACATAATGATATTTTATTTATAATTTTTATACAATAAATAATTTAATTTGTTTATGATACAATGATGATGCAGTAATTACCATAATAGTGAAAAATGAAAATTATTGATATTATAAAAACCCAAATAAATATAATTTTAGACTGTTTATGAATTACACTAATTTTATAGGTTACTATGACATTTTAGTATTTATTTAATTAACATTGTTTGAAGTAATCATTCTGTTATGATTTTCAAAAAATCAATTTTCTAAATAGTGTCAAAATTGATATAAAAGAGTTTTTAAAACAAATATTATATTATTAATTGATATTCAATTCCTAAAAATATAAATTTCGGCCAAAAGACTTATATCATTATATATGTATCATTAATGGACCACTTGGGGGTCTCGTGGAGGTATATAGTAACTTTATTAAGTATATAATATAAAAATACAAAGTGACATGGTAAGTGTCAAACTAATTAACTAAGAGTTAAAACTAAAAGATAAGGTTAATATAATGACCCAAAACTGTCTAAATTCTATTGGATGAGTGGTTTTTGACCCATCCCCACCTTAAACTTTATGTAATACACTTTTTATCCATTATAAAACTTATATGAATCTATTAAAAAATAATATTTCTAGCTTTTCCAAAGGTTCCCCTCACACCTCTTATAAAAGGGAACTCCCCCTTCTCACTAATTCACAAATTCAAAGACTTTTGGCTCAGCCAACCCCTGCCCAAATACTCTCTCAACTTCCTTCACTTCAATATAGAGGACTTATTTTGATCATAAATCCAACCTATGGAGCCCTTTTGATCAAATCAAAAGGAAGAACCCGAAGAAGAGATACTGTTTTCACCACCCTTTTTCAAATTCATTTCTTCATCAACTTCTTCTTTATTTGTTATTCCCATTCTAAAATAATGATTCCAATATCTGCTATATACTGTAATATTATTATAAATATTGTAAAACCATATTCTTTATTTTATCCATCCTTTGAATGACATGTCACCATACGTGTGTACGTACGACTTACAGTCTCCACGTCGTGGTGTAATTGTTATTCAATATATTATTATTTGGATGGGAATAATAATGATTTTTAATTCATGTAAATAATATATATAACATGATAAAGATTCTTTATATACGATATACCATCCAATTATATATTATTTTAATATCAATAGAATGATATTGTCTCTCGTGTGTACGTACGGACTACCGTCTCCATAGACGCGATGAGATTCATTCTCCATCGTATCCATTCAAGTCTAATTCTCATTTGACGATTAATAATAATGTTTACGGACTTAATATAATTCTTGATATGAATAAGATACAACCTATCCTTAACAAACCCAGCTTACATAACAAAACATATAAAAAAAAGAGTAAGTTGACTCCCGAAACGACGATAATTCTAAAATATTATTACCAAATCAATGTTAAAAGATCATATATGATATCATATTAATATATATAATTATTGTATAATTTAATAACAATTATTTCACCATTATATAGGAGGTTAACCTTCCCCAACCAAGTAAAAGTACAAGGTAAGGGTTTATTTCTCAATCTCTTCATTATCTGAGGTTGTTTATACATAATAATATACTAGGACTTCTTTATCATCCACATCAATGTTTCTTAAAAATGTTTTGAAAACATTTTTTTTTCTATTTACTAGAATATGGGTAAAATACATTTATACCCTTGTTTAATTTTATAAGTGATATATAAAGGAGTATTTCTGTCGTTTTCCAAACAAGGTCTTTTTACCCTTTTCGACAGAATTAAGGTAAGAATGTTTTTTTATCTTTTACGGCCGGTGCGGCTATTTTCCGCTGTTATAAAATCGTCGAAGCATCCCTTAAAATCTTATAAGAATATTTTCAAAGAAAATGTTTTATTTTATAGATATATGACTCTAAAATGATTTCAAAATATAAAGAGATATCTCTCTAAAAAGATTTTTGATTTCATCTATGTCAACATCCTTTGATGGATTTAAAGCTTATATGAAGTTGATTTATTATGAAACAAAACTTATATATTTTATTCAATGTTTTGTGATACGTTTTACTATGGATTTGTTTTTTTTATACCATTTGTGGTTTATGGATGAATTATTTACATTTCGTATTCTATTTTTAATACGAATGTTTATGTTATGTTTAAACCTTTTCATATGAGATTGCATTGGACTTTATATGTGACGGGTGGAGCCAGCTATAGCTCCTTGATGCGTAGGTAGATCTCATAAGGCAAACTAGTGTCTTGGCATAAGGCCTTGGCAAAATCTAATTTGTAGTCTTGGAACGAGGCCTTGGATATGTGGTTATGATATTCTGGCATTATGCATTACATCATTGTGAAAGTGGTTATTGATATTGCATGTGATTATTCTGTTAGTATAATATCATTGTGAATAAGTACATGGCATTATTTCATTTTATTTTTTCCATAATATGTTGAAGTTCATTTTTAAAAGGATTTTGTTTTAGTTATACATTGCCTTAAATGTTTATTCTTATTTATGAAAGTTTCTGCTATACTGTTATCCCTACTGGGCATTTGAGCTCACCCCTTTTCTATGTTTTATTTTTCCCAGGGTGCGAAGAAGTAATTTATGAATGACCTGCAAGGATTGTATGAGGGGATAAGAGTGTGGACTATGGAGAATATATTGTTGTACTTTTCATTTTATGGTGTAATGTAAACTTTATTAATGTATCTATTTATTCCAAGGCTACTCAACTAATCGGTCTTCCGAGACTTGATCTTTCTTGTGATCATGCCAATGTTATGTAATAATGAACCGACACTGATTAACTATGGTCGGGGTGTTATAGTTGGTATCAGAGGAACTCTAATACAAACCTTGGAAGCTAGATTTAGATTAACTCTGATTAGAGCACATAGACCTAAGATGGACTTTGAGGATTAGTATAGAAGAACTTCCTAGAATTTTGGTATTGTAATGATTTTGTGAGTTTTCCGAGGAATACATCCCTGTCTGGATACAAGTAGGTAGGGGCATCTCTGGTACATATGTACCTAGGGATAAAACCCGAAAACACCGCTTTGAGCTAGACTCGAACGGGAACTGGTGCACGACAATGGGCCTTGCTGCACTCTTGGTTACAACACTCCTGGGGGATATGCTTAGGATAACTCTCATTTTCTTTACAAATAATTAGGAAGGGTTTATGAGTATATACTTCCTCAAAGAAAACATTTTTATGATTAGGGATTATATCCATAAATAGTTCAATTTATGTTATGTTTTTTATAAGTATGGAATTATGTATTTTAATTCATAAACTGATCTAGTTTATGCCATTGTTTAGAAATGGTGCCTAGTGGAAGAAATTGAAGTCTTATCAATGAACGCACTTCATGTAGGAATTTCCCTCCTGCTCAAGATAATTATAGTGGAGCTGGCGATGTAACTGGTGCTGATCAACTAATCGCCATACTGGGAAAACTCACTTAGGTTATGAAGAATAACGATACCCGTATAGACCACCCTGATCCACAACGTGGAGGGTCAATGTTAGATCACTTCATGAGGCAAAAAACACCAACTTTCAATGGGAGTATAAATCCCTTAGTAGCTGAGCAATGGATAAATTCCCTAGAGAAAATATTTCAGGCTTTAGGGAGTAGTGAAAGGGAAAAAGTTATCATGGCAGTTTACGGCCTCACTGGAGATGCTGATCAATGGTGGTCATTGATTCAAAACATGAAGGAAGATGAT
Organism: Viscum album; assembly: GCA_963277665.1. Lineage (NCBI taxonomy): Eukaryota > Viridiplantae > Streptophyta > Magnoliopsida > Santalales > Viscaceae > Viscum > Viscum album. The sequence goes on along the minus strand of OY728151.1, from coordinate 491,779,766 downwards.
GAAGTATAAAATATGGAATGGATGGAGTTCAAATATCTGTTTTTAGAAAAATACATTCCTTGTGTCCATCATGATGATATGGAAAGACAATTTCTGAGTCTGAGACAAATGGAGGATGAGAATGTCTCATAGTATATGGATAACTTTACAAGGTTAGAAAGGTATACTAGAGATTAAATATGTAACCCAAGAAGTACGATTGATCATTTCATTGATTGGTTAAAACCATTTCTCCATCGAGCATTAGTCTAACAATCCTTCTCATCGTACGAATACATTGTCTCATGTGCTATCAAGGCAGAGAAAGAATTCCCTAAGTCATATGACTTTAAAGCAAAGAAAGAGAAGAAGAGATATGCTGATCAATATGGGAATGGAAATAATGGGAATAAGGGAAAAGTTGAATATACATCCTACAGTAAATGTGGGAAGAAACACCCTGGTACATGCATAAAAGGAACGGGAGTCTGTTACAAATGTGGTGAAAAAGGCCACCAAGCTCTTGATTGCATGGAGAAGAAGGAAGACACTGATTTCCAATGCTACAATTGCAGGGAGATGGGACATTATGCAAATGAATGTCCTAAGCATAAGGGGAACTTACATCAGAAAAGGTCAAGGGATCAAGGCCAAGCTTATGCTATCACTACTGCTGAGGTATAAGTTCCAAAAGACGTGGTGGCAGGTAACTTAATGGTTTCCTCAAGTTTAGAAAATGCAATATTTGATTATGGATCATCACATTGTTTCATATCTTCCCAGTTTTCTAAGAAAATTAGATATTTTTTATTTTATTTAACAAGGGAGTTGTCAGTTAAAACTCTTAATGGAATTATCATCGAAACAATGTTTTGTGAATCAGTCCCCATTAGAGCACATAAATGTTCTTTATCTGCTAATCTCATTGTCATACCTATGATTGAGTTTGATATAATCCTTAGTATGGACTGGCTTTCAGACCGTGATGCGAAGATTTATTGTAAGAAGAAGGAGGTTATGTTTTATAATCATGATGAGAAGGAACAACTAATCTGTAGAGCATAATCTTCACCACCTAATTCTTATCTAGATCCACCCCCAGTAGCTCAACTAAATTCAATTATTGGGGAGTAAGTGAATGAAATGACTGTGGGTGAGGAAAGGAATGTTCAAATATAGGATGTACCAATTGTGAAAAAAATATTTAGATGTGTTTCCTGATGATTTACCTCGACATCCTTCAGAACGAGAAGTTGAGTTTTCCATTGACTTAATTCCTAGATCAAGGCCTATATTGAAGACCCCTTATAGAATGGCCACTATAGAATTAGTTTAACTAAACAAAAAACTAGAGGAATTTAGTAATAAGGTATTTATTCTCCCTAGTGTTTCTCCATGGGGAGCCCCTATTCATTTTGTTAAAAAGAAATATGGATCTATGAGGCTATGTATCGACTACAGGGAGATCAATTCTATAATAATAATAAAAGTATCCCCTACCACACATGGAATATTTATTTGACCAACTGCATGGAGCTCAATACTTTTCAAAGATTGACCTTCGATATAGATACCATCAGTTGTGTGTGATGAAGGAAGATATTCCGAAGACTGCATTACTAACCAAGTACGGGCATTACGAGTTTACAGTAATGCCTTTTGGATTGACTAATTCACCCTTTGTATTTATGGATCATATGAATAGAGTTTTCAATGAATATCTCGATGAATTTTTGGTGGTATTTATTAATGATATCTTGGTATACTACAAAAGCTATGAAGATCATGAAAATCACTTGCGCATTACCCCAAAGACTCTGAGAAGACATGAATTGTATCATAATTTTAACAAGTGTGAATTCTGGCTTCAGGAGATTTCTTTTCTTGGCCATATTGTCTCTAAAGATGGAATCTCTGTTGATCCTTCTAAGACAAAGGCAATCCAATAATGGCCAGCACCTACGAGTATAACTAAGGTATGCAATTTTATTGGTTTTGCAGGTTATTATCGACGTTTCTTCCATAATGTTTCCCGATTCGCTAACCCATTAATGAAGCTCACATGTAAAGGGGTTAAATTTGTTTGGACAAAGAGTGTGAAGTAAGTTTTGAAGAACTGAAGAGAAGATTAGTCAATTCTCTTTTATTGAATCTACCATCGGGGAATGATGGTTTCATTATTTATAGTGATGCATCGAAGAAAGGACTTGGTTGTGTCCTTATGAAGAATGATAGGGTTATTGCCTATGCATCACGACAGTTGAAAATTCATGAACAAAACTATCCTTCTCATGATCTCGAGTTAGCATCTGTGATCTTTTCTTTAAAGATATGGAGGCACTACCTCTATGTTGGAAAATGTGTGACTTATATTGATCACAAGAGTTTGATGTATATTTTCTCACAAAAAGAACTCAACATGAGGCAAAGGAGATGGCTTGAATTACTCAAGGATTATGATTGCACGATACACTACCACCCGAGGAAGGCAAACAAGGTGGCAGATGCTTTGAGTAGAAAATATCACAGTGTTTTGAACAATATGATAATTGAAAGGGACCCAATTTTCATGGATCTAGTGAATATGGACATGGGAATAACCAGGGAAGGTGAAACATCAATGCATTTTCAAATGGTTTCCAAACCATATTTACTATAAAGGATTAATAGTTCTCATACCGATGATGAATAATTTCAAAAGAAGATTAATGCTGTGAATGATGGGAGATTGAGAGACTTTGTGTATGAGGATGGAATTTTGAAATTTGGGTAGAGACTTTGTGTTCCCGAAATATTTGATCTAAAAAGGGAATTGTTGGATGATGCTCATAGTTCCAATTTCTCTATACACCCTCAGAGAACCAAAATGTATAGAAATTTGAAGGAAATTTTTTGGTGGGACAACATAAAGAGGGAGATTAGTGATTTTGTGTCATGATGTATGGTTTGTCAATAAGTGAATGCTGGAAGGCAACAACCTGGAGGAGTCATGCAACCTCTTCCCATACTGGAGGTGAAATGGGACAATATTACGATGAACTTTGTCACGGGGCTACCAAAGACTCCTAGAAGGAACGATGCAATATGGGTCATTGTTGATCGTCTTACCAAGTCAGCACATTTTCTTGCTATAAGGGAAGATTTACCACTTGAACGACAAGCAAGACTATATATTGATGAATTTGTGAGAATTCAGGGAGTACCCCTATCGATTATTTCTGATCATAATCCCTGTTTTACATCATCATTCTGGAAAAGTCTTCAGAAATCCTTGGATACTGAACTTTATTTGAGCACTGCCTACCACCCTCAAACAGATGGAAAATCAGAACGATCTTTTCAAACATTATAAGACATGTTGAGATCCTGCTCACATGACTTTCATGGTATGTGGGATCAATATATACCTTCGGTAGAATTTTCCTATATCAATAGCTTCCATTCGAGTATTTATATGTCACCATATAAAGTGTTTTACAGAATGAGATGTCTTACACCAACCTATTGGTATGACGTTGGTGAAAGAAAACTTGTAGGCCCAAAAATGGTGGAAGAAACGATGGAAAAGGTGAAGGTTATTCAAAACCATATCAAAGCAGCTCAATGTAGGTAGAAGTGCTATGCCGATAATCAAAGGAAGGATTTGGAATTTCAAGTCGGTGATAATGTTTTCGTGAAGGTATCTCCATGGAAGAGATTCATGCGTTTTGTTAAGAAAGGTAAATTGAGTCCCCGGTACATCGGACCTTTCGAAATTCTAGAACGAATTGGTGTTGTATCTTACCGTTTGGAAATGCCGCAAAATCTCTCCAAAGTTCACGATGTGTTCCACGTATCACTATTGAGGAAATACATGTCTGACTCAACACATGTACTCACCTATGAGGAATTATAATGGGAACATGATATGTATTATTGCGAAGAGACCTTCAAGATTCTTGATACGAGAGAACAAGTACTGAGAAACCAGACAACTCGTCTGGTAAAAGTCTTATGAAAAAACCATAAGATGGAAGAGGCAACGTGGGAACCCGAGGAACTTATGATGAAGAAACACCCGAGTCTTTTCATGCGGTAGTATTCTATAAATTTAGAGGACGAAATTATTTGAAGGAGGGGAGAACGTAACACCCCAAGATTCTACGGTACACTTCTCTTTGAATAATGCAATAGCGTGTGTTATACGCAACATCGAGTTCTATACACCACACCAATAAAACTAGCCGTTATGAATAGTAATACCCACTTTTTGGAATTTATAAATTTTATTTTTCAAAATTGACTTCATATTTTTATTCGGAATATCGAAATTATCCTAGGGGGAATTTTTGGTATTTTTCTAAAAAACATCATTTTTGATGAATAGTCAAACCACTAAGTGGTAGTTAAAAAACAGAATTTTTCATAAAAGATAATTTTACCACTTCTGTGAGTGGAATTTAGAAAATCCGAGAGACACTATTAATATCAAGTAGTAAAATGTGGTTCAATGAGATGAAAATAATTTTAGGTGAATAGTAATTGTTTTGCTCTAATTTACCACGATTAAAAGTAAATAGGGTAATTAAGGGTAAAAATGATATTAATATTACCCTAAAACACGTCCTAATTCTATTGGACAAGTGTATCTCAACCAAGAACAACCTTATGAATATAATATTATCATTTAGGTCCACTTGGATTAGATTAGGACATTTATTATTATTTAATTCAAAGAAGAGTTAAAAGAGTTAAAATCAAAGTATATTTAGTAAATGAATTTTAATATCGGGTTATAAATAAGGTAAATTAGATTTTAAATATTCATTAATAAGATAAAAATATTTCCTACATAATTATATTTTATTTATAATTTTTATAGAATAAATAATTAAATTTCTTTATGACATAATGATGATCCAGTAATTACCAAAATAATGAAAAATTCAAATAATTGATATTAAAAATACCCAAATAAATATAATATGAGACTTTTTATGAATTACACTAATTTTTTAGGTTAATATAACATGTTAGGATTTGTTTAATTAACTTATTTGTAATTAATCATTCTTTTATGATTTTCACAAAAATCAATTTTCCAAATAGTGTCAAAATTGAGATAAAAGAGTTTTTAAAACAAATATTATATTATTAATTGATATTCAATTCCTAAAAATATAATGATAATCCAAGAGACTTATATCATGATATGTATATAATTAATGGACCACTTGGGGGTATCTTGGAGGTATATATAAATTTTATTAACTATATAATATAAAAATAAAATGTGACATGGTAAGTGTCAAACTAATTAACTAAGAGATAAAACTAAAAGATAAGGTTAATATAATGACCCAAACCTGTATAAATTATATTGGTTGAGTGGTTTTAGAACCATTCCCACCTTAACCTTCAAATAATCCACTTTTGAGCCATTAGAAACCGAATATGAATTTATTATAAAATAATATTTATAGCTTTTCCAAAGGTGCCCCTCGCCCATTTTATAAAAGGGAACTCCCCCTTCTCACTGATTCACACATTCAATGCCTTTTGGCTAAGCCAAAACCAGCCCAAATACTCTCTCAACTTCCCTAATTCATCATAGAGTCTTTATTTTTGATCAAAAAGCCAACCTAAGGATACCTTTTGATCAAATCAAAAGGAAGAACCCAAAGAAGAGGCAATGTTTTCACCACCCTTTTTCAAATTCATTTCTTCTTCAACTTCTTCTTTATTTGTTATTCCCATTCTAAAATAATTAATCCAGTATCTCCTATATAATTTAATATTATTATAAATATTTTACAACAATATTCAGTATTATATACATACTTTGAATGACATGTCACCATACGTGCGTACGTACGGCTTACCGTCTCCACGTCGTGTTGTAATTATTATTCAATATACTATTATTTGGATGGGTATAATAATGATTTGTAATTAATGTAAATAATAAATATAACATGATAATGATTATGTATATATGATATAACATCCAATTATATACTATTTTAATATCAAAATAATGATATTGTCGCTCGTGCGTACATACGGACTACCGTCTCCACGAACACGATGACATTCATTCTCCATCGTATCCATTCAAGTCTAATTCTCAGTTGAAGATTACTAATAATTATTAAATAATTAATATCATTCGGGATATGAATAATACACAACCTATCTATAACAAACATGGATTACATAACAAATCATATAAAAGAAAATGAGTAAGTTAACACCCGAAACGACGATAATTCTAAAATATTATTAACAAAGCAATGTTACAAGATCATATATGACATCATATTAATATATATGATTCTTGTATAATTTAATAACATTTATTTCACCATTTTTCAGGAGGATAACCTACCCCAACCAATGAAAAGTACAAGGTAAGGGTTTATTTCACAATTTCTTCATTATCTGAGGTTTTTTATACGTAATAATCTACTGGGACTTCTTTATCGCCCACATCCATGTTTCTTAAAAATGTATTTCAAAACAGTTTTTTACTATTTTCTAGAATATGGGTTAAAGTAATTTATACCCTTGTTGAATTTTATAGGTGGTTTATAATGGAATCTTTCCGCCATTTTCCAAACAAGTTCCTTTTTAACATTTTCGACAGAATTAAGGTAAGAATGTTTTTTTAACTTTTACGGGAGGTGCGGATATTTTCCGCCATTATAAAATCGTCGAAGCTTCCCATAAAAGATTATGAGAATATTTTCCATGAAAAGGGTTTATTTTATAGATATATGACTCTTAAATGATTTCAAAATGGAAAGATATATTTCTTTAAAAAGAGTTTTGATTTCATCTATGTCAAAATCCTTTGAAGGATTTAAAGATTAATTGTAGATGATTTATTATGATACAAAACTTCTATATTGTATTGAAGGTTTTCTGATATGTTTGACTGTGGATGTGTTATTTTTATACCATTCATGGTTTATGGATGAAGTATTTATATTTTGTATGGTAGTTTTAATACGAATGTTTATGTTATGTTAAAACCTTTTCATATGAGATTGCATTGGACTTAATATGTGACGGTTGGAGCCAGCTATAGCTCCTTGATGCGTAGGTAGATCTCATAAGGCAAACTAGTGTCTTGGCACAAGGCCTTGGCAAAATCTAATTTGTAGTCTTGGCACGAGGCCTTGGCTATGTGGTTATGATATTCTGGAATTATGCATTCCATCAATATGAAAGTGGTTATTGATATTGCATGTGATTATTACATTAGTAGAATATCCATGTGAATAAGTAAATGGAATTATTTAATTTTATTTTTTCCATAATATGTTTAAATTCATGTTTAAAAGGATTTTGTTTTATTTATACATTTCCTTAAATGTTTATTCGTATTTATGAAATTTTCCGCTATATTTTTATCCTTTCTGGGATTTTGAGCTCACCCATTTTCTATGTTTTATTTTTCCTCGGATGTGAAGATGTAATTTATGAATGACCTTCAGGGATAGTATGAGGGGATAAGAGTGTGGACTATAGAGACTATATTGTTTTAGTTTTCATTTTAAAATGTAATGTATACTTTATTAATGTATCTTGTTATTCCAAGGCTACTAAACTATTCCCTATTCTGAGACTTGATCTTTCTTGTGATCATGCCACTGTTATATAATAATGCACCGTCTCTGGGTAACTGGGGTCGAGGCGTTACATACATGTAATTTATAATGTATAGGTTAAATTTTTTTAAAGAATATTATTCTTTTGATTTGGGTTTTTTATTGAAATATGTTTGATTGAGTGGGGAAATAAAGATGGATATTTTTTATTCTATCAACATTGATATGTTATTAAAATTCACCTATTTCATTAATTAATGATATTATTATATGAATGGAGAATGCATTTGGTATTCCCTAAATGGTGGGTTTCAGAATTATATAGACCCTCAATGCATCAATTTTTTTAAGACGATGATCCCAAATTTAGAACATATCAAAAACATAATAAATCTTTAAAATTCCTCTTATGAAAGGCCTTCACATTAAAAGTATAATGATGCTTAAGATCCCGATATAACATAATTAAGAATCTACATAAAAAAAGAATTCATTATTTATTATAATCAATGAAATTTTTGATATGTTATTGTTTATATAATCATTTTATTCTCAGTTGTTGATTAAATAGAATCTATTTTAATTTATTTACCTATCAATGTTGATTACGACTTATCATTTCATGATATTCATGTTATTTAAATGAAATTTATGTTTAGTTATTTACCATTCCATATGGAATATGTATTATATTGTCAAGACCTTCATGTTTTTTTAACTGAATTTGTTCTTACTTATGTACCATTATATATTGATTTGTCATATCTAGTAATGATATACCAGTTATTGATTAAAAGTATGGTATGTTAAGTAAATTACCAAGCCTCAGTGATTATTAATTATTCGTTCTTTATATCAATGGATGTACTTAGCTATTACAAATAATTAAATATCAATCGTAATTTTTTTATATCCCCATGATTCTTAGAAATTTCCAATTAATGATATGAAATTATATGGTTATTGGAAAATTGATATTATATTTTTTTACAAATGTAATATGGGATACATGTATGACATTAGATTATAAATATAATAAACTATTCAGACTTTAGGGATTTTAATCCTTATATATTCTGCCATTGTAATGAATAAAATACTACGTTTGGACTACTTGTTTTGGTTTCATTATATTTAGGAAGTGAAATTATATTATAAATTTTATTGGTGTTAATCAATGAATATATTATATGTGATAATGAGATTAATTTTAAATGTTAATAACTTCATTTTTTTATGAATATAAGAATGGTTACTACATTTTTATTCTATTTGATATATTTAAGAGATATTTGGGAAGATTATATTAGTAATGTTATCCTCCTTCATGAAATGTAGAATTAGATTATTTATTAGTTAAAATATTTATTAAAATGTTTTTGAGATTGTATCATGATCAGGAATAAAATGATCAAAAAAATATCAATCATTCTCCTTAAGAAGATGGCAATCAAAGTTTTCTATTCCCATAGAATGAGGATATTAAATTTCTATATAACATTAAATAAAGTTTAAATAATTTATCAATTTCGATGATATTTTTATACGATATTTAATCTATATTTTGTGTTATTAGTTTTTATGGATATTTGTTAGAATAGAAAAAGTTAGATTTCTAATTATTAATTCATTATATTCTTAGAAACAATAGTGTTTCATAATGTTGTTTGAATTAAGATGGTGAAACTTCTTATGTTGTTTATAAATGAGTTTTTTATATTATATGATTCATTTTGAATTCATGGATCAATATATGGATTATTGGGTTTTTCATGAAATGTAATCCTATCAGTATTATAAAGAATCATGGTATTGAAATAGTGAAAAAAGTTCTTATTCTAATTGTATTACCTTATATATGTGTGCTTGTTGTTTATGAGGTTTTATTGTTGATGGAGCTCCATAATAATATCCGGAAGATTGAATATTTTAAATGAACCCAATATGAGATGTGGGTTACATTAGATATATTATGTATGTGTACATAATGGTGGTTCTCTATAATAAGTGACAATAGTATTAATTTGTTGGGTTGTAACCCATTGATTTTCTAGGTGGATATACTAATCCAGAAATTTGTAATGTTTAGGATGGTTTACATTGGATAAATCATTTTGAATATGAAAACTATTTGATATTTCCCAAAGGTTTAAAATTATTTCCTTTTCGGTGAAAAATTATAAAATGGTTTAGTTGATGGAGATATGTTATTGGGTTATGTTAGGAAAAAATATGTTGTTTAAGTTTACACATACTATAATATATATATTAGGTGATTGTGTTATGAAAGGGATATTGTCCAATTTTGGAAATATGATGGTGAGGAATAACACTAACAATGTTAAGAATTTAGGAAAATGGTTATTCATAGTTTACATAGTTACCAATATAAAAAGACTTGACAATTGTTACTATGTATCATTTTATTTGTATTTTTAAATAATTACATCATTTATGTTAGGAGGTATGTTATATAGTGATGATGTGAACATGAAACAAAATTCTAATTGTAATTGTTGTTGATAAATATAGATATAGCAATGAATTGTTCCCGCTATTTAATATATCATGGAAAGAAAAGTTTCTATATATTTTGATTATTATTCTATTATTGTTTTTAGTTAGTTATTTATACCTAGTCATATGAGGGGTTGGGTGGCTAGATCTGTTGTCTGACATTTTTATGTCGTTTGGTTGGGTGGGAGGTAAGTAGTGGGACAAATTTTCATGTAATAGAAGACATAGAATATCCTGAATTATAAATTCATATTAATTTATTAAACTATGGAAAACACTCATGTTAACTACCAATGAATTGCCATGGGAGATATTATTTGGGATTACATGGTTTGGAAAATAACAATTAGGATAACAAATATAAAAATTCAATTCTAGGTTATATCAATACTATGTCACATTATTCCATTAATGTTTGTAAATATAATTATAGATGTTCTGTACAAGTTTTACTTTCAATAGTGTTATGTATATTTTTGTAACATTTTTAATGTGTCTCAATTGAATAAATATTGATATGACCTGCCAAATGTTCTATGATAATATGTTGTGGAATGTGAACATGAAGAAACATAAATAAAGAAATTGATTTTAGTTTATTATTATCATAAGATGAATATTAATAGTAGGAAGACTAATTTTTATGATATATTTTACCTTAAATATGTTTAATATGTGTAATGGGATATTAAATCAATGATTTGATAGAAATAAACCAATTTTTTTTGTCAATGGTACTTGCATACATTTTTTGGGTAGAAAATTTATTTGATTGATTTTATATAAATTCAATATATTTTATAGTAATGTGATTATCTGATTGTTAGTGGTTCTATTGTTAATGATTTATTAATATTTTGGATGAAACTAAAAAAATCAAGAAAACAGGAGAAATTTTGTGTATCTTGGAAAAAATTGGGAGGAATCTTGATTAGGTAGCATGGTTGGACTAACCATAATAATAAAATATAAAATTATCTATAAATATTAAATATTAGTTTAATATATCTCAACAAAAATTTTATTCTATCTAGAGTTAGTTATTTTTGTCATTAATGGTGGAAATAATTTTAGCATTGTCAAACGATCCATTTGTCTTCATTGTGTATATACTAGAGTATAAAAAATATGTAATTTTTAATTCAATTGTAAAATGACTACGTCTCGAAAGACAATAAAATAAAATACTAATATATATAGTCCTATTTATAAATTTTATCTATTACATTCCATATAAATTAACATAATTCAAAAAATATTCCGATGGTAATAGAATTTTGTATAAACATTTAATGTTCTAATGGGTTATCAAATCACTCTCTTTAGTGCCCCCTTTTTCATGTATCAGTTGACATCAATTATGGATTTTATAATTTAATAGATATATAATTTATTATCATAATATATTATCTTTATAAATAATATTATTAATCATCATTTATGTGATTCATGGAAGTATGAATTTTTGAATTATATAAAATGATTTTACTATGTTTGTTTAATTAATTTGATTATTAAATTGGATAATTTCATTACATTAATATTTTATTGTATTACTAAAAAGGTAATTATTTATTTAATATTATGAGTTTATTAAAAAATTATTTTTATATTATCAGTTATGATTAAATGTAATACAGTTCATAGAAATGAGTCTTTTTGAAGAATATTGGTAATTTTAATATTGGGATTTTAAATAATGTAAATTTATTTATATTTAATTGTGAAATATGTGTTCTATAATAGTAATTTGTACAATAAATAGATAATTGAAATAGTTCATTAAATGAGGAATAAAATGACATTATTTCAAATTAAATTACTGATATAATGTATAAAAATAATTTAATTATCTAAAATTTGAAATTATACAATTTATGAACACCATGATTTATTTTATTCACATATATTATATTGAAAATTTAATGAAATAAATTACATATTAATTTATATTAATATTTATTTCTTTTATCATTCTACACATATTATATGATCTTTTTATAAAAAATTAGTAACACAATATTTTTAAAAAAAACATGCTTCATCCAAAAGTATCATCAACCAAGAGAGTATAAGTCATAGTTAATAATGATTGTATATTTTAATTAATCTAGATATAAATTTAATAGGGTATGAATTTTTTAAAATATAAATTATCTAATAAAAAATTGAATAGTTTTCATAAGAATTTTTAAAATATGATTATTCCATAGATTTTTGTCTATGTTTTATTTTTTCCACCATTTTTATATATTCAATGTATTAATTTAAATGTGGAAAATTATATATTATAAAATATATTATCAATTGGTAAAAATACACATTTTTTAAAACTAGTTGTTACCATATTTCTTGAGTGTTTTTAAATTAATAAAATAGATGTAATTAGTGATTTGGTTTATTAAATTGAAATATGTTATTTTTTCGGTTCTAAAAATATTTTTAATTTATCATAGGTATAGGGAATGGTGATTTAAAAAAAATTCATGGGTATACAATTTTTTGAGAAATAAAATAATGTATTGATTCAAACCATATATATTTTCCTAGTTTGATATTTATACATTATAGTTCATGATATTTGTAAATCAAAAATATAAAATTTATTCTTTGTTGATCCATTATTTTACCACGGGTTTATCTTGAAGAATATATTTTCTTGGGGATTTAGTATTTTTCATTATTTTAAATGTGTATTTTATAATATTATTTCTATTTCAGTGTTTTGGGATTGATAATAATATTTTTTTAAATTATAATTATTTAAAATAAATGGATTTAAATAATTCAATTCTTATACAATAATAATTTACTTATTTTATTTATATGATGGATGTTTATTCATGAATATCAGAAATTTTTCAGTTAAAATATTTCAGTAACATTTAAAAATCACTGTAATAAAATGATATCATGTGGTATCACAAATTTTGTATTAAGATTCAGTCACTTGGGTTAGTGTGTGACAGAAAATGACTAATTTATTAACTAAATATATTTTCTTCCCCATTATTTTAGTTTAATTATATCTCTAATTATAAGATTGGAATGTGTTTTGATGATTTACCTATCAATCATTCAATCATAACATGCATCATTTATGAAATAATTTATATGAATATAATATGTTTAAGTTAATAATTTATATATTAATAGACATTATGATGTGAATAATGAAATAATAAATGTCATCAAATAAGGCATATCATCATGTCATAAAATATGTTTTGATGAAAATAAATCATTCAAAACATTGTTTTTTCTGTACCCCAATAAATATTTTAATATTGTTCATTTATTACTATCATAAATGTTAATATCATCACCTTATTGTTTATGTGATTTGATTGTCCTCTAGATACAACATTATATGTCATATAGTGTGCTGAGCTTGTTTCTATTCCATTTAAGATAATAGAACTGATGGAGTATGAAGATCTCATGAAATAACTGATGGAGATTGAGGGTAATTGATTTATCTAACTGATAACATCATCTTGGGGTTCACCGATATATTTTTATATAAAGGATAAAGATACTCTATGATTTTGGTTTGATTACATGAGGGTTAACTAGATGAAAGTGAATAATATGTATCATCTTCCTTGTATCGACAACCTATATGACTTGTTGAGAGGGTATTCTATATTTTACATGATAGACATCAGATCAGTGTATGACGAGCATAGAATTTAGTCTTCTAATAAACTAGGGATATCATTTAGATGATGGATGGGCCTATATGAGTTCATTTTAGTTCCATTTTAATTTATTATTTCATCATTTGTGTTTGTGAACACGATTAAGAGAATACTCCACTAATAACATTATCAATTATTGGTAATGTGTGTGGATGAAATCTTTGTGTACTACAAGAATCATGCCCTTAAATCATAATGTATTGACCTCATCATGAGTACACTGAGGGTGCATTTTCAATACACCCAGATATCTATGAATCGTTTTTTAATTTATTTGGTACACATCCTTGGTCGCATTATATCTAAGGAAGGTTTGTTTATGGACCCATAAAAGGTTCATACAGTGGTTTCATGGGAGTAGTCCAAGGACATTTTAGATGACTATAGTTTTATGGTGAGGGATGGATATTATTAAAGGACTATCTAAGACATTTCCCAATTGGAAATTCCACTTTTTATCTTGATAAATATGGTATAAATTTTTATTGGTAAAGAGTATATTCAAATGACTTTTAGGATATGAAGGATAGCTAGACAATGAAATCAATTTTGATCCTTCTAGAGGCAATTGAATAATTTACAATGTATTGTTATGCTTCTGACATTAGTCATGGAGATTTTGATCAATCCAAGAGATTGAGTCTTTTTCAATGGGTCTTGGATGTTGAGGCCACTTGAATGTATTTACCCTGTGAAAGACCTCACATTAGTATATTTTGTTTAATATTTAAATTGATTTTATATATTAAATATTTGAAGATAAATATAATATGTCAATAAATTAGAAGAATAAATTTAAAACATCTATCAATGTTGTCATAGTCAATGGAAGTGAATATGGGTTGATTATATGTATTTATTTAATTTTGAGCTGGAATATACACCCCAGAGGAAAGATATTTTTATAGATACTTTGAGTAGAAATACTCATACTCATGTTTTTGAGGAGTGTCGTGTTGAGTGGAAGATGATGAATTTACATTCTTACATTCACATTTTTATTAAAGAGATTATTATGTAGATGAAAATAGTGTTGGTTTTAGAGCATCCGACGCTTTTTTGATGATTTAGTAAGATACAAAATAAGGATTTTGAGTTCTTCACCCTGATGAAAATACATGATGGTGGTGAGTCACCTCCTGATTGAACCATTGATGATGAATAGATCATCAATGTTTGGAATTGGGTAATTTTTCCTTTGAAAATTTGGGATGAGATGATATTTGAGTTTTGTATCCCCTAAATGTGTTATACATATAGGTGTGAATAAAATGTATTATCACCAATTATGAAGGTTTTGATTTTTGGGGATGAAAAATTTCATTGAAGGCTTCATGAAATGATGATACATCTTTCAATAAGAGATGGATAATCTTCAACAACATAGTGTATCATTACATCCATTTCCTATTCCAAAATGTAATTTTGATGACTTTTCTATGGATTTTGTTGTTCGTATCTTGAGGAAGACTCATAAGAATGAATTTATAATGGTAATTATGAAATGAATGAAGTAAATACAATAGTTAATGCCTACCTGGGTGAATTTACCATGGAATTTTTTTGGGGAAATTTATTTTTGGTTGATAGTTCATCTTCACGGGATGCATGTACTATTGTTTCAGACCATGACTCACATTTTACTTGTGCATCTTGTGGGGATTCCATAAGTCTATTAGTTAATATATTTACTGAGTACATCTTCTTACCTATTTATAGATGGGAAGTCAGATAATACTATACACGTGTTGGTGGATATTCTGTGGGAATTTGTTATTGACTTAGGTGGGTCTTAGGATAATTACATGGAACATTTAGAGATCTCCTATAACACCACTTTTTAGGTAATTATATATATTTCATTATATGAAGATCTTTATAGTTTGATATGTAGATCAAATCTACAATATATGGATGTATTGAGTCTAATTTGTGGGAATTGATCATCATGAAATAGACTTCATAGAAAATATAAATGATTTGGAAGCATATGTAAATGTATCAGAGTTTAAAAAATTCATATGCTAACATAAGATGAAAAACCCAAGTCTTTATAGATGGTGATCGTGTAGCCCTTCCAGTTTCTTGTATGTTGGATCTCTATAGGATATTGAGAAAATGCATGTTGGTGCTTTTGTTCATTTATCTATTTCAATTTCAGGATAGAATCAGGTCTGTGTCATAACAGTAGGATATTCAATAAAGATATAGTAATAACTATGATTTTTTACAGGCTTCACAAAATTGGTTCTATCACCCTGACCCTTCGAATTTGATCAATGTGATTGATGTGGAGATTGAGATTGATGCATAATTTTAGGTGCACCTGACAAATTTGTTGGATCGCAGTGAGAAAGCGTTGTGGGGAAGGACTATGATGATAGTTTTATTATTCGGGAAACAAGGGTGTGTTCTATATGAATCATTAGAGAGAGAAGTAGATATGTGGGGTCAGTGGCCAGATCTTTCTACCCTGATGACTTAGAGATTATTTATAGTAAAACTCAAGAATGATATATTATAAGGTTTGTATATAGTATGATCATGTTCACTTTCAATATACATCTCTTTTGAGTTTTCTCCTTTGTTCAATATTTGAGAAGTGGTTTCTTTTTGTTGATAAGTATTTGGAGGTAGTTAGATAATTTATGAAAAATCATTTTTTGGAGGAAAAACGTTCAAATGAATATTTATAATCCATGTAGTTATATTACACGTAGTGTAATAGTTTATTCTTGATAAAATCACATGAGGCAATGGGGTTTTTGACATAAATAATTAGTTATAATTATAAAAAATGTAATGGTATTACACACCATATAATTATCCATTAAAGAGATTAACAAGATTCATATAGTTCATTTTCATTTATTTTCCTTTGTGAATCCTTCATCCTATGATCCTATGAATACTCTTAGAAGATTTAGAGTAATATCTTCATATAATATCTTTTTGGATTTGTGGTTGAAACTAGTAATCCCGTTTTTTATTTTGTTCTCTTATGTTCCTCCTTAATCCAATGATGAAGTGGAACCATTGATAGTTGTGGGTTTGGGTGTTGATCTTTATCGAAGTTATTAGTCAAGCTATCTTCTTTCATTAATGATTTGACCATTTTACTGAAATTATAGATTTTCTTGTGATCATTATTCTTAAATAGTTAGCTAGTTTTTCTATAATTATAATTCCATTGTATTGATTCTTGTAATGTTCATGACATTGTATAATTTCTATTAGATGTTTAGAAATTTTTTTTCTGATTTAATTATTTATTTTTGTGATTTAACTAATTATGGGAGGTGTGAAATTGTGGATATTGGATATTATTTATTTGAGACACATAATAATAGAATTTATAATAACATATTTATATTGTGAATGAGGTAATAAATAGTGTAATTAACTATGAAATATAGATATTTTGAATGACATAATTAAATGTGGAATAAATTATTAATTGTTAATAATGTGAATTGGATTATTAATAATTGTGTCTATTTTGAGATGTTGATAAAATTATTTTGTGATAATTAATTGTGGAATTAATTGTGGGATCATAAATTGGTGGATGTATATTAATTATTTAGTGAAACAATTAATGGTATTGTATTTATTAATTAATTGGGATAATATTTATTGTTAATTATATGATTAACTAAATGATTAATTAGTCATGCAATTTATGTTTATAATTAATTATTGAATTAATAATGGGTCAGTGAATCATAACATGGACATTTAATAATTTATTATATAATATTAATTTTTACGTTGTCATTGTTTTTTTTTAAAATAAATTGTAATATGGATATTCAATTTTGAAATAATGAATGTTTACATGGTCATTAAATTATGAAATTATAAATTATAACAATGTTATTAAAATTTTAAATTAAAAATTGTAACAAGGGAATTAAAGTGTAAAATATGGTTGATAATATGAAAATTGACGTAATAATTAAAGAATGGTAGTAACTAAATTCTGATATAGGATATCCTTTACTGATAGTTTAGACTCTGTCATGGGCAGAAGTAAGTTTTGAGATATTGGTGTCCATGGGAACTAAGGAGTTTATGTGGTTAAATAAATAATTGTTTATAATGTAAAAATTATTTATTTATTAATTTTACACTATAATTTATGCAACTAAATACACTATTTTGGATGGAAACTATTTTAGACACAAATATTGGTGGCCTACTAGGTTGTAAACACACCCTACTCTATCTTCATGATTGGTATGTGAATATATTTCATGGTGGAAGGATTCGATATTAGAAAATGCCACGTTTTATAATTCTATGTTGGGATGCAACATGAATGAGGGAACCAAATCTGGGTTTAGACCCCAAGAGAATTTATAGTGTCATTACTTTTGATTTCAATTCTATACACTTTCCATGTACTCTAGTTTGGCATATCTACTTTTTGGTGTCAATGTCATTTTTGTTGATTTAGTCATCATTTGATACTGGATTGTTCTAGTTTTTCTAAATCAATTTTTTGTTGTTGCCTAATTTATTTACAATACTGCGTTAATTTGATAAATAGAGTATAATCCATTCATTAATCACATTACACCATCACTACAACTTTTTATAATCAGGCATACAGGGAGTCACAAATGAGGTTATGTGATTGGTCATCTCTGGGCACTAGGATTGGGAACCTACCTCGGGATGCTGCAAAGTGGTATCATTGCGCTATTTTATTTTTAATTATTCTATGTTATTATTATTTTTGGTAAAGTAATATAGGATACTTATAAGATTTTGTCATTGGTTACAAGCTCAACCATCTAAATATCTAATCAATGTATGAGGGATTGCCTATGTACCGAGGTTTTGATTGTTGTTATTACTTTTTTTGTTACTATGGAATATTATTTCACCTTGGTTGATGTAATTTTTGTTCAATGATATAATTTTTTTTATATTTTTCATATAAAAGACTTGTCTATTGGTGTTGAATGATAGTTGATTTTTCATAAATAATACTCAACACATACGATTATTTTGTGATATGAATCATTTTTGACACCTATGGGAAAACAAGTTATGGGCATGTTGATAAACATGAAATCTTATTCCATTCATGTGGAATTGAAATTAAAAAATTACAAATGTTCAATTTATCAATTTAAAATGAATCATGTTGAGAAAAAGTGCTTTTTATTGAGAAATTTTAATAATTATATTGTCTTTCCCATTCTAACAAGGAACATGGTGTGGGATGGTTATGGGTGGTGATAGATCTTTGGTTTTGATGATATTGTATTGTTTGGCGAAAAATCTTTATTGTACCTTATTTGATTTTCTTGTTATGAAAACATGTTAATTTTTTTAAATGTATCCAAAGGAGAGTGTTTGGAATCAAATAGTTATTCCTCCATAATAATGATTATTTAGATAATAATATAAGGACATGCCTTGGGATGATCCTCAAGTGGTAGAATCTGTGGCACCGATATTGCTAGTATAGGAAGTGGAATATCAAAACTAGGATAAATATTCTTTGTTCATCCATCATATGAAAAGTTTCAAGGTTGGTTTTTTAGAGTATGTCTTATATGATGATGGATTTTTAGTTGTAGAACACACCGACTTGTATTAGAGAAAGTGGACTTGAAGGTTCTTAGTTATAGGTTGAGTATATCTAAATGATAATTGATCACTGGGTTACTCAATATATAATGTGGTTCATGATGGTTGGTTATATTCCATGAGGATCCCTGAAGCCTTGGTGGGACATTGTGGGGGAATGGATAGACTGGTGGCTTGTTTTGGAACTTCTACTATGATATGTTACTAATGAACTTATATCCTATGACACTGAGGAAAACGAGATATATTGAGATCACGAGGTTTCCATGGTTTAGTATGTATTTGATAGATCAATTTAAAATATTCACCAATTTACATTACTTTTTTATAACATTGGAAGGGGATGATATAACTATGATGTGGAATTTTTAGGATTATCTTAAATATGAGATTACATCAGAAGTTAAACTTTTTAGATTAAACATGATTGGTGATGTATTGAATAAATATCTCATTAATGAGGGATACCTAAAAGTGCCATACAATAATGGTGGGTATTTTATACTGGACAATAAGAATGTACATATTCCGAGAATTGGAATAATCGTTATGAGGTTAATTGTATGGGAAATATCATGATGTGTGTCCAGGGGAATATTCAATCACTCAGGACCCTACATGGATTGTATTCCACCAATGCGGTGTGTAGAGAAAATATTAATGAAACTACCACATTTTAAAGTATAGTTATGAAATTAAGGCATGATGGGACACCTATTGGAGTTCTGTTGTACTGATAAATATATGGGTAGTGAGGGTGAAACAAGGGTGAATCAGTGTGTATAAAGTGTACCATATAGTCCATATCCTAATGAATGGTGGAGTGCTACTGGATGGAGTGGAAAATGAGGTGGATGATGTTCTTTTGGGAAATGGATTCCATATAAGTAGATTGTTGGATCTTAGAATATTCAGAATACATCATAAGAACGAGGGTTAGTGTAGTTTGATTCTTTTAATCCTAGTCATGTGCATATCAAAGTTGTATCATCGACACTCATATGTACAATTATTCATGATTCTACACAAACTAGTGCATTGTCCTTTAGTGGTTCTTCTCATTAAAATATTTATATAAAACTTTTGAATAGATTTATTGAGGTGGCAGTGTTTGAGATTAGGATTTTTATGATAGGGACACCTTTGGGAGTATGGTTGAAAAAAAATTTTGAGCAAGGGGCGTCTTATTGATGTTGGAGGTTATCATTTTTGTGGGATCATTATATTAATGAAATGTCAATACATGAATCATTATAGATATGGACTTCAATTTATCATATCACGCCCACAGAGTATGCCGTCTACGGGGACCGGTCTTACACCCGCAGGTCCGAACCAGCAACTACCGAAGCCCAAAGAAAAGCTCCAAAGCAAGGGAAGACCACGAATCCACATGACGCCGCAGAGATCTTGACCGAAGCACCGAGCTCGAGAGGAAAACGTCGCGCTGTCCACAACGAAGCGGCGGCGACGACGAGAGGAGAACCCTAGATAGGGAGAGCCCTTTATAGGCACATTTTCTTCTGTGATTTATTTATGTAAACACAATGTAATTATGAAATATATGTCATATTACAAAGTACAATATGAGGGTATTGTTTTTTTGGATCTTATTGTTAATGGATTCAGTTTCTTTGTAAATGTGGTGGATAGATTTTTTTTTTCTGATTATTGTTGTACTAAAAATGATGGATTCCTAGAAAAGTGTAGATTTGCAATTTTTATTGTGGTGGTTACCATATTATTGTGTTTTTTGGGTGGTTATTGTTATCTTTTATAGGTTTTATATTATATCTTTCTATAGGCGGGTAATGGGTATCGAATTAATGTAAAGAATAACGTGAGATGGGATAAAAATAATTACTGTTGTGTTATTAATTATCATGTGATAATGTTTAGAATTGTTATTTTTATAAAATATTATGGTTTATAATAAATTAAAATTAATTATTAATGACTACCATTGAATAGTGGGGTAGTAATATAGTTGGTCTAAAATTAAAAAAAGGCTAATTGTATAATGTTGGTAGAGTAATTTTTGTTTGATATATTAAAAATTAAAAATAAAATAATAGGTATTGATCATGTTTTGGAAATATTATATGAATGAATGAGAGTAGTTTTTATGGTGGTTGTAACAACTGGGCCCCGGTGACAGCACAATCACCCCGCCTTAACATGACCGTTAGGTCCTGGCCCACCAGGTACCACCAGTTTCCTCGAAGACATGTGGTCCCCACCCTGGGGCCCACCCACGTGCCTGAAAGGGTCATTTCACTAATGAATATACCCACAGGCCAACACATGTCCTTTATAGTGTGCTTTTCCCTCACTCACACAGACCCTGAAAAACTTCTCAGAAGGTCACCCATCCTGATCACTAATCCAGCATAAGCATGTATAACTGTGGAGTTTTAATCAGATAGGCCCCCGAAAAGGAAGGTGCACCTTGTTGACAGGAGTCATATCATTTAGTCATTTTACCCTTTATCATGTAGGGGTGTTACAATCACCCCCTCTTTAGAGCACGACGTCCTCATTGTGGGCCCTATATATCAACCCAGGCAGTGCACCACAATTAATGTTGTACACCACCTCTGATACCAAATGTAACAACTGGGCCCCTGTGACAGCACAAACACCCCGCCTTAACATGGCCGTCAAGTCATGGCTCACCAGGTACCACAAGTTTCCCCGCAGACACGTGGTCCCAACCCTGGGACCCACCAACGTTCCTGAACGGGTCATATGACTAATGATTATCCCCACAGGCCAACACATGTCCTTTCTGGTGTGCTTTATCCTCACTCACACACATCCTGGGAAACATCCCAGTAGATCACCCATCCTGGTCACTAATACATCCCAAGCATGTATAACTGTGGAGTTCTAATCTAACAGTCTCTCGAAAATGAAGGTGCACATTAATGACATGAGTCATATCATTTTTTCATTTAACCCTTTATCATTTCAGGGTGTTACAATCACCCCCCCCCCCCATTAGAGTACAACGTCCTCATTGTGGGCCCAACATGTCATCCCAGGTAGCGCACCACACTTAAAACTGGGTACGACCACTGATACCAAAGGTAACAACTGGGCACCGATGATAGCACAACCACCCTGCCATAACATGGCCGTCAGGTCCTGGCTCACCAGGTACCACCAGTTGCCCCGCAGATACATGGTCCCAACCCTGGGGCCCACCCACGTGCCTGAATGGGTCATTTGACTAATGATTGTCCCCACAGTCCAACACATGTCCTTTCTAGTGTTTTTTGTCCTCACTCACACACACCCAGGGAAACATCCCAGAAGGTCACCCATCCTGATCACTACTCCAGCCCAAGCATGTTTAACTGTGGAGTTCTAATCAGATAGGCTCTCAAAAAGGAAGGTGCACCATGTTGACATGCGTCATATCAGTTAGTCATCTAACCCTTTATCATTTGGGGTGTTACAGTGGTAATATCATTAATTATTATTGAGTAGTAGTGACTGTACTGTGGAAACTATTAGTGAATATAATATTAGATTAGTGTGAAATATATTTTTTAATTTGTGTGTGACTATAAACCTATTTCATTTCCTATTATTTCATATCAACAACAACTTGAGCTGGTTGATTTGGATGATTCTCTAATAGAGAAATGGGTTTATGGTGTTTTCCCAATCTGTCATACTATAGATGATACTGATTGAATATGACCTCTACATCTCTAATATCCCTTCTGATATAGTATTGGATGTAATAGACTAATTTTGGTATATATAAATATAGTATGCAATTGCCTGTGGTTAAAGTGTATAAATATAATTAGACTGGGTTTTCTTGTCATGATGTGGATGTATAGTCAAGGCCATAAATTATATGTGGAATGGTCAAGATTAATTCCCGTCATAATTTAAATAATATTAAACTATGAAGATATAAAATTATATAATTATGTGGTATTATGGTATGTTGTTGTTAATAGGTAGTTGTTTTTGAATTATGGATTATTTTTATATGGATGCATTGATATAGAATTAAATGAAATGTTGAACATTTTCTATTGAGAAGTCGATATGGATAGATAAATGGGGAATTGGTAATGTGGTATAATAATGACATATATTATTTTGACACTATATTATTATTCCTTCGTAAATTAATGAATGAGTAAGCTATATTGATGAATGGAAACTTATAATCCAACATAAGTTCATTTTTAATATTTTTCATATTCATTAATGATATAATATTCTTTTTTCTATTTTTACATGAATGGTTTTATTGAGGACAATGCATAATATTTGTTTAAACAAAACACTATATATAAATAATATTTATCCTTCTTCTTGATGAATGTTCATGATCATTCTAAATATTTATATCTTACATATTGAAATATAATTCAATGTTGATATCATATGAGTTATATTTTTTTATATTATTTTATTTAGATTAATTTTGTAGGAAATTTAAATTCAATTAGGTAGGGGTTTTATTTTTTATTAGAATTTTTTTTAATATCAATTATCCTTATACTTATGAGCATAATTCCTCATATTTTTCTTATTTTTAGCATCAGTTATAGTCACTAACATGATTCCTATTACTGGTATTTTTAGGGGTCAAGTATATATAATATACAAGACTGGTAAGGATTTCCTAGGGAATTGGTCGTCGAATAATATGATCAATGGGATAGATAAGTGATAATATTATATTTAATCTTATGAAAAAGATATTATTTTATGAGATGGTTGTAAATTGTTATTAGTCAATGATAACATCTTTTATAACCATGTAGAATGGCTAGGATATATGCAATTAATGAATTCTATTATCTAATACAAGGATACTAAGAATATCTAAACATGATAAACATAATTATTTTCATTTAATGTTATATTCAAAAAATTTTATGTACAGAATATATGATTATTCTTTCATTTCTAATTAGTTTATACTTTTTATAATAAAATTAATTGGTTTTATTTATCCCAAAAAAACATCTTATCCATGAGCTTCTGAGTGTTAATGTTTTTCCTTATATAAATTTATTTGTATAATCCATTAAAATTTGGATTTATAAATTTGTGGTGAAACATTGTGATATAATTGAATATTAATGTGTTACCTAGTAGAAGAAGATGATTATTGACAGAATATTTAATCTGCATGTTACTCTTATACTAAGGAATAATTTGAACAATGTTTCTAATTTTGATACATGGTACATGTTGGATGAGATTATGGATCATTTTATAATTATTAATTGTTTTAATTAGAACATGATAATGTAAGATAATTTCCCATTCAGAAGATTTATGTAATATGGGTGGCTTTTATTTCCATGGGAGCCTGAAAAGATGATATAGTCATGTGTCGAATTTATATATTTTTTAGAGTTTATTTCTATTTATTTGATATAGGTGAGGATATAGATGTTTCATTATATTCATCGATAAAGTATGTGAGTATAAAATAAAAGTATACAGTTCTAGTAATTATCATTCTCTAATAAATATTTATATGAGGAGTTGATAGATTATCGTTCTAGGGAGAATATGATTCTTACTATTTTTCATCGGTTTATCAGATAATTTTTTTAACATATCTAAATGATCAAGATTTGATACTAGTTATTGATTGGATACGTGTGTGGTTTATATGATTTTTAAATTGGATTCCAAGTAATTACTAAATGGGGATATATATACAGGACCATGTATATTATATTGGAAAATATTTCAAAAATTAAGGAGTCAGTCCCTGTACAATTCTTTGGGATAATATAGAATATATAATCATTTTGATTTTACTCAAGTAAAATATCCATTATTATTTTCATTTTTGGTTTATGGATATAAAATTTATGTGTTCCTGATCTACCATGTTTTCTGCCGAATAAATGGGTGGTTATCCTTCATTTCATCCATGGAAATAGTTTTCTATATTGCTTTATCAACAATTTAGTATATAAGATTTTTGAAATGCGAGTTATGTTAGTGTGGGTATGGTATATCGCCTTACACCCCCAAATATAGGGTAGAAATGAATAGTGTTCATAGATTTTTACATTATCATGGACACTAAGAAATATGTGAAAGATGTTATTGGTTTCATTCCATTGAGTAACAAGTTCCATGTTGGATTAATATTGTGAAATATATCACTTATTAATCATCTAAAATGTTTGTAACAATATATGAATCAAGATCATTGTTATACATTCCTAAATAGTCAAAAAATAATTATTTAGTACGCATTAGGGATAATATTTCTATTCAAAAAAATTTATGCACTCTAGTTAGAGTTTATGGAAGTTTATTGATTTTGGATGTAGATGTGAGCTATGTATAGGGAAGTATTAGTACATGGGATATTCACATATTGTTATTGATACAACCCTACAACAAGATTATTCCCATTAAATATTAATACATCATATGTGTGGTCATATATTTCTTCTAGTGCATTGTTCTATTTCCTCATGTGGTAGGATGAAAGAATTTTTTTTTGGGAGATTGACTATTTAATGATTTGATGGCGTTTCATCCCATGTATTTTATTCTAGTTGAATGTTTTGACAAATATCAAAATAAATTCATTCCATGAGTTTTTAGGTGTTTAATAATGTTTATAATGACTCTGTTGTATCCAAACCTCTATATTTTTTTATTGATTTTATGATATATTTGAAACCCATCATCTCACCTATTGTTATGGATTCTTACCTGATATTTTATTCTATGTCAATAGTTTTATAGACTAAAATGATTTATTTGAGATTGATTATCCTTTCCAAGAATATATATTCACTATGTGGTTATCATATGTAGTTTACATAGATAATAGGGGGAATTAAATTGTTATATATATAATATATGTAGTTAAATTCAATTATTGACATGAAATATTCCCCCCTTTATGATATATTTTTTTTAATATTATTAATGTTTATTTAAAATATTTGTTTATAGATATTTTATTTTTATATGTTTATCTTATAGGGAATATTGAAGATATTCAAATGATCCTTTTTATGTATATTTAATGACAAATTGTTCATGTAGTTATGTCATTATGTTTCCTTAATACCCGTATTTTATTAGGAAAATCGTGTACACAATATATTTTTTGTAAATGTGCTAGATCATGGAAATGATCATCTTTGATATTATAATGAATAAAAATATTTAGGTTGATCTTGTTAGAAATATGAGTGATATTTTTTAAGCCATTCATAATTATCAATATAAAGGTATGTTTTTCAAGTACAGTTTTTGTTGTGTGAGGTTAATTACCCTATACAAGTGGTCTATCGATGTGGAGGGTAGGATTATTAATCGAGGTTGCACTAAATATTTTCATATGTCATCTTTGAATATTTTTATCATATCATATTATCCATTTTTTCATGGGATATTATTGAGAGTTCATTTCATATCTCACCACGATTTTAGCCCATAGGATAACTTTTTATGGATGTACTAGGCATTATTTTTGGAAAATTTAGTTTCAGTTTACTTTTAGATTATTGAAGGAAAGATAGATAAATAAATCTATTCAATTGTTTATAGAAGAAGTTTTTTTTGTTGTAGATAGTATTATAGTCATTTCTATATGATGGTTGAATAATTTTAATCTCATAGTGGGAGGTGAAATAATAGGATTTTAAGAATTTACATCGTCATTATCACAATCCTAACACTGGTTATCTTTAGATATAAACTATAGTGTTCATATTGATGTTGGCGTGGTGAAATAATAGTGATGAATTATTTTTGGACATCACAGATCAAGATGATTATGGTATATCTTTTTTAAGAGATAATTTATAAAATTTTAATTGGGGTGTTTGAGTTATTGCATGACTATTACATGAAGATATATTATACCACTATGTAACATAATTAGTTCAAAACAATGTTTTCTAAGATAACATAGGGAGATGGTATTTTGGAGTCTAGAGATTCATGCATATAATTTTTTTTTATTTTGAGTGTGAATCAAGAAATTGTGGAGGATATAGTTATATGTTCCATATATTTGATAAAATTTTAATCTTCCATATTTCAAATTTTTAGGAGTTTGGGTCTAGATATATATTTTTATATTTTAATTTAGATCACATATTCCATGGTGTTACTCATAAATGGTAGTTGGATGATTATAAAAATTGATAGTTTTTTAAGGGATGCCATTATTGTGATATATATCAGAGAGGTGGTTTAATGAATTTTTTAAATAATTTGATGCGGCGAATTAGAAATTATATAATACAACCAAATACATGGGACAAAATTTTTACTTGGTATGGATACATGGACATTGGAAGTATTTTTTCCAATTATTTTTTATTTTAGTACGTATCAAATGGTATCATGTTTTTAAATGGTTTTTTCATCAATTAAATGATCATGAGTGGATGTTGGAGGATATCTACATATATTTCCCAACATATCATAGATCACTTCTTTGAGGTTGTTATATTATATGGTTAATCATGTATAAATTAAGAAGGTTAAGTCTTTCATTATTGATTAATGAGTTGATTGTTGTTAGTGTTTCAGTGATGATGACTGTGGATGATGTAGTGAATATTATCATTGATCCAAGGAACATTATAAATAATTATGACCCTCTTTTTAACTTGTTTTCTTGGGGAAGTATTTCACAAGTATTTGGATTATTTTTTCCCACTAAACGTCATTTATTATCAGATATATACAATGGAAAATTATATATTCCACATAGTAAATGCATTTAATGAATATATGTTTTGTATTTTGGAAGATCATGGTGAAGCACATATTTTTATATAATTTTCTTAAAATCATTAATGTAAATCTTATATTAGAAAGGATTTTTTTTTGGTTTTTTATATCTGGTATTTTTTATCTCACATGTATCTGTCCAATGATTGATAATTGACGGATCATTTGAAAAAATGAGTTTTTGACCACAAGTCAGTGGATTCTATGAATTCACGAATACATAATTGTGAATAAATACCTTCAAAATATTCATATTATCAATAATTTTCCAAGCGGGTATCTTGTCATTATGTCCCAAGACCACCTCTGATTTCCCAGGGGATAGTTACTAGCACTTAGTATGAATTTACCACAAATGGTAGTCATTACCCTAAAGTATCTTTATAGAACCACTCATATCCAAGGCATAAAATGTTGAAATGTAAAACAAATAATAAAATAAATATATAAATCTATGATCCCACAACCAGAGTACAACAAGAAGCAATCAAAAAGTAAACAGGGCCAAATAAAATCCCACCACATATAGTCTGTAGCCTAAGTCAAACTAAAGTTGTATAAGTCTAGTATGATCCAATGGAGTGGACTACATTTAAGGTATTATTTTATTAATAACCCTTTTCCACCCCATCTCTATAAATGCACCACCCAATCCCTATCCTCTATAGACACCCTAAAATGATCCTCTATTGGACTAATAAATGACACAAGAGGGAAAATCCTACACAGATGCGAGTATAATAATACTCAGTATGAAATCCCAAAAACAATAAACCTGAAGCACAATGTATAGTAATCTCAATACAAAATTTAACACAATATAATATATTCATGATGAAAAAAATACCAATATATACGCAAGAGAGACTCCACACCATTTATGTTGTAAAAAAGAACATCCATCCAAAATATTCTATTTGAAGAAATTCTTAAGAGATCATGTGTCATGACCCGTCCTCGGGTCCCGTTCCGTGACTACCCCAAGCCCTCCTTCCATAGGACAGGGGCTGGAGACTAGAACAATATTCATAAATCCCTATACAGGGAAGGCATTGCATTTATAGAAGTAAACAATCAAAACAGAGTACACAACTGAAGTAACCACAATGTAAAACAGTATACAAAAGTAAGTGCTGAAAAGAAAGAGGCCGGAAATACAAACCATATAGTAAGTACAGTAAAACTAAAAGACTAGTAAAATAGTAGTAAAGTAAAGTAGCAACCACTGTGTCATCCTCTGGAAATCCCACTTGAAGGGTGGGTACAAATGGTCTCTTCAGCACCTCGGGTCCGTCCATCCGTTTCGTGTACATCTCGCCAAGCAGTCCACCTCCGGGTACCATCCAGCTCTACAAGTCTCTACCACGATCAGTATTTTCTGTCGTCTGCATCTATCATAACATAGTGTGGGCATATCCCGTGTTGCGGTGAGTATAACGACACTCTGCAGGGACCCAGAGGCCCCCGAAGGTCTCCCGGAATCCACAAAGGATAAACCACAAAGGAAATATACAATCATGAAGTATCAACCAACTCTACATAAGTATATGCCCATACATATACCTAAGTCATCAATTCATGTTTGGCTCCAACTCTCAAGGCCAAGCACCAACCAGTCCACACAGGAAAGAAGTCAATCACACTGATAGTAATGATAGAATGTCAAGACTCACCTCACACAGGTATATAGCTCACGAAGAGGGGTGTAGATGATTAGATGTTGCCTCTGAAAAATTCCTTCCGTCAAACCCACATAGGATCCTAGTATAGAATTCTTCACTACCGAACCATCGAAGGATCTATGTATAGAAGTCGTCGCTGCTGAACACACAGAGGATCCATGTACAGTAATCATCACTGTCGAACCCACGAAGGATTCAAGTATAGTAGTCTTCATTGCCGAACCCACAGAGGATCCAAGTACATTAGTCATCACTGCTGAACCCACGGAGGATCCATGTATAGTAGTCATCCTCATCGAACCCATGGAGAATCCTAGTACGGTAGTCATCAAAGTCATGACCAGCTCTAGGGTTCCCGCACACAGCACGCTCGATTCCGGGAGGGTCTGCTTCTCGAGCCAAGGGTTCGATAAATCAACTATCAAAAAGTCTAGAGTTAATGTATCCCAAAGTTCTATCTCGTCAAAAAGAACCCAATGTGATAGACGGCGCACCAATCGGATGCCTAGTCTGAGAGATATTGGTTTTTCCGTTCCAGGGGCTCGGTTGAAAATACGCTCGTTCCAAAACCCGGTCGTTTTCCAAAGATTTCCAAAAATCACTTATAGTATGACAAATGGACCTCTTTATCGTGAGGGTCCCAATTCCATAGACGGTGCATCAATCAGATGAATGGGCTTTAGGATATTCGAGTTTAAGAGTAACGGGACCGGCCGGTCAAGCCTAGTGGGCTAGCGGGTCAGCCCGACCTAGTTCGGCGAGTCCGACCCAGTAGAGGGTCGTACATTCCTGGTGAAGTGTGCGGCCCATCCCGCTGGGGCACGACCCAATCCAAGGGGGTGTGGCATGGTCCGGCACGGCGCGGCCTGGCCTGGCTATCCGCGGCTCGGCCTGACTGGCCGAGCGTTGTGGGGGGCGCAGCCCCCCGGTCTCCCGAACCAGCGATGATAAGCGGTGCCACCTTCCTATCCGGCCGGCCGAAGCCGACTGTTCCTCCTGATGCGAGGGGGCTGCACGGGTGGACCGCGGTTCTTCGGTGTGGCATATATGGGTGTCGTGTCCCCTTCATCCCAACCGGCTAACGAGACGGCCGATTTGCTGCCAAAGCGGCCCGCTCAGTGCGGGCAGCGTTTTTCCACAGTGCAATTCCCCATGTTGCGCCGCTATCTCTCTTAGGCCCACCCGGCTTTAGCCGGATAGTTCTCCTTCAGCCGAGTGGCCCGTGGTTGCTGGCCGCGGTTCTTCCACACGTGGTCAGACCGCGGCTGACGCCTTCTCTTGTCGCCACCTTTTCAAACATGCATTTATTGCGAACCAAAACAGGAAACATCAAGGGGTCGTCGGGCCGTTTTCGTTCGACCCGTGCCCTCCGTGTTAGGCGGTATCATAAAACCAAAGACAAACTATGATTCTCAACGAAGAACGGGGTACAAAAATATTCACTTCAAATTGTACAAACCCCTACCTCGAAATAAGGTTCATGGTAGTCAGGCATCGCAGAATATGGCGTCGTGGGGTGACGGCGTCAACTCATTGACGTTGGGGAAGAAGGAACCAAGGATGGAGCGTCAGCGACATTCATTGCGGGTGGCTCCTTCTCCATTACCTTTCCTGAAGATCGAAGGAGACGATTGTCTTTCTTCAGTTGTTCTTCTATGGAAGGACGATGTTCTTCATTGAAAAACGAATCTCTTCTAAATCTCCCGAGGTTCCCCCACCAAAAATATTTTCTTTGAAAATATTAAATTATACTTCTCCAACTTTAATGAAATGCCAACCAATTCAAAATAATTCAAAATGAAGAGATGTTCCAAGTAATTAATTGGGATATTAATTAATTGAGTTGGAAAACATAATTATAGGGAGGTGGAGAGTTTAAATTTAAAAGAGAGGAGTTAACAAATTAATTATAGGGGGTTTAAGGGAGTTGAAAGGTTAGGGCTCGTGTGGGCCCCACCACATAAATATCTTCTCATGGGAGGTTATGTGGGTGTGGGACCCACCTCTACCTCCCTTTGGGTGGAAATAACTAACATCCATAAATAAAATTATGTACTACAAATTTTATTTATTTTATTCTAAATCCCCAAATATTAACTCTCAACTCGCATAAAACGCAACTGCAGTAATGGTCCCCTAAAGTGAATACCGGTGCTGCGAGTTCATCGGTGTCCTCGGATTTCAATTCTAAGATCTAGTCCGAAAGATAAAAAACTCGTACGTACGTTTACTGAACGTACCTGAACAAAACATCAGAAATTAATTCCAGGCACACCGGGCCTCAGAATCAACTGCCATCATAAACCGCAGACTTGTAAAATTCCAATGTAATTAAGAGAAAATTTTCCTTAGAATTTCAAGGTCTTTAAATTACTCCCATATCAGGTCTTTACATCCCTGTAATGCTACAACACACACTAGGGAAACAAATTGGGGTTATGTACATGCATCTGAGCCTCCCACTCCCATGTGCTCTCCAGGAGGTTCCCGTGTTGCCTGCAAATTCGCACCAAAGGAATTGACCGCCCACGTTGGACCTACTCCTATCAATCATCGATCTCTATAAGAACCTCAACGAATTTCACCCCATCATCGATGTCCAGCTCTCCGTGGTCGATGATGTGGGATGATTTGTGCAGATATCTCCTCAGTTGAGATACGCGGAAGGCGTCCTGCATCTGGTGCAACTGAGGTGGATGGGTTAGGCGGTAAGCCACCTTTCCTACTCTGCTGAGGACCTGAAAAGGTCTAATGAAACGTGGACATAACATACCATCCCGGAAAAATCTTTGTAGACCTCATCGAGGTGAGAGCCCTAATAAAATGTGGTCTCCATCCTGGAACTCCAGTGGCCTCCGTCTCCTATCAGCATTGGACTTCTGTCTGTTCTATGGAGTCTCCATCCGCTCCTGCATGATCTACACCTTCTCTGCCATAGACTGAACCCTCTCTGGTCCTACAAGTGCTGACTCCCCAGCGTCAGTCTATCATAGAGGTGATATATAGGGTCACAGTACAGTGCCTCGTAAGGTGCTATCCTGATGGTGGAGTGGTACCTTTTGTTGTACGCAAATTCCACTAAGGGTAAGTGATCTTCCCAGTTATGACCAACGTCAAGGACACATGCACAGAGCATGTCCTCAAGAGTCTAAATGGTCCTCTCTGTCTAGCCATCCATATGAGGATGGAAGGCGGTGCTCAGACGTAGCTACGTCCAAAAGACTCTTGTAATCCCTTATATAGACGAGAAGTGATTTGAGCATCTCGATCAGAAATGATAGACTATGGAACACCGAGAAGTCGTACGATCTCTCGAACTTAGAGGCATCCAACGATCTCTACTGAGACCTGCTCTCTGATGGGTAGGATGTGGGCCTACATGGTGAGTCGGTCTCTGATCACCCAAACAAAGTTGTGTCCTCTGGATGTACATGGAATCCACATCACGAAATCCATGGATATCCCATCCCACTTCCACTCAGGGACCTCTAAGGGATGAACCAAGATTGCTGGCACCTGGTGCTCTGCCTTCACTTGCTGACAAGTGAGGCATGGTGAAATGAACTCTCCTACAACCTCATTCATACCAATCCACCAGTTCTGTCTTCTGAGGTCCTGGTACGTCTTCGCTACTCCTGGATGTACTGCTAGAGGGGAAGTGTGAAACTCCCTCATCACATCCTTCTACAGTGCAACTGTTACCGTAGTACGTCCCCTAAAGAGCATTATGTGCTCCACTCCTTCAGAAAATCCATCAGGCATCTGCCCTGTGGATATCTGAGAACATCGCGTCTCATAGTCAACATCCCCACGTTGTACCTCTCAGAATCGCTGAAGGAGTGGGGGAGTGACTGTGAGTGACTGTAGAAAGGATAATCCATCTCTATCCACAATGGATATCTGCAAGGCGGATAACTACTTTGTCGCCTCTCCTAGTAGATGAATTCCTGATCTCTTGCTGAGATAATCAGCTACAACGTTCCTCTTTCCATGAGTATAGACTATCTCAATGTCATAGTTCTGGAGGAACTCGAGCCATCGTCGCTGTGTCAGGTTCAGGTCCGTCTGTGAGAAGATGTTCCTGAGACTATAGTGGTCAAAGTATACTATAAAGTGCTCTCCCATCAGATAGTGCCGCCACATCTTCAAGGTGAAGACCACTACTACTTAATCCAGGTCATGGGTAGCATAGTTCAGCTCATGTTGTCTCAACTGCCAAGAACTATATGAGATCACCACTCGATCCAGCATCAGGACACCCGAGTCTAGACTCTGGTGTGTGGTAGTACACTACGTACCCAATTCCCTCCTCTGGTAGCCTCAAGATGGGCACATTGGTTAACCTCCACCTCAACTCCTGAACGCTCTACTAACATCTATCTGACAAAACGAAGGGGTTCCCCTTCTTCGTCAAGGATGAATGTAGTGCTGCAACGCTGGAGAAGTCTGTCACAAATCTCCGATAGTACCCAGCCAGACCCAGGAATCTCCTCACCTCCGTCATGATCCTGGGTGGCTCCCAAGCAAGTACTCCCTCGATCTTCGCTGGATCCACTGCATCTCCATCCTCCAAGATGACATTCCCCAGAAATTGAACCTGTCGAATCTATAACTAGAACTTCAAGATATTACCATAAAACTGGTGGTCTTGGATTGTATCCTCTACAACCCCCAAGTGGTAGGCGTGCTCCGCATCAGTAGTTAATTAAATCAATATGTAGTCAATAAAAACTACGACAAATCGGTCAAGGTAAGGATGGAAGATCTTGTTCATGAGAATCATAGACACTGCGGAATCATTGGTTATGCCGAAGGGCATACCCATGAACTCGTAGTGGCCATACTGAGAACTGAAGGCCGTCTTCTACAAACCCTCATCTTGAACTATGACCTAGTTATTGCCTAACATGAGGTATATCTTCAAGAACCATCGTGCTCTCTTGAGATGATCAAAGAGGTAGTCAATCCATAGAAGTGGGTACTTGTTCTTTAGGGTCACCTGATTCAGGCGACGGTAGTCGACACATAGTCGTAAGCTCCAATCCGCCTTCTTAGCAAACAAAATCGGAGATGCCCAGGGTGAAACACTTGGTCAGATAAATCCCTTCACCTGCAAGTCCTCTAGATGTACCCACAGCTCACGAAGCTCGGCGGGAGCCATCCGATATGATGGAGTCGATATCAGTGCTTTCCCAGGGGTACAAGTCTATGTAGAAGTATACCTCTATATGAGGAGGTAGTCATGGAACATCATCAGGAAAAAATTCAACATACTGACCCTCCACAACAAGAAAATTCAGACTCCGCACATCAATATCTCTGAGGATGAGACTATCCAACTGATTAGTGATCAGTTTCCCTCTCCTCTGTGTAAGTTCATCCTACACTGCAAAGGATCCCTTCTCACTAGTGAAGGTGAACCTGCGTCCATTCGTGTGGACACACCGAACATTGCGCCTAATACAGTCGATCTGAGCATGAACTATAGATAACCAGTCCACACCCAATATGACACTGTAAGGCCTCGACGCTGCTATAAGAAGATCCCAGATGAAGCTTTTGCCTCCTAGAGTAAGGTCACACTGTTGTCATCAGTGCTTAATCGTCGAGTCTGCTCTTGTAGGAGTCTCTAGCTGTAAGGATTGAGCCAACGGCTCCATTAGTATCTCCAAGATCCGAACATGTGCAGCGTAAATAAAATAATGACTCTCTCATGTGTCTATAAATATAGTAGAAATGGTGGAGTAGACATATATAGCACCTTGGATCATCTCAGGTGCACCGTAGTCGTAGGCCTCGACTGCCTGGAGCTGAGCCTGCCTCTATCCTCCAGATCCCTATGCTCGGGGTGGACCTCCTGGTGGTGGTGGTAGATCCTCAAAATATAATCCACCACCTTCTTCTTGGCCTTCTCCTCTGTCTCATCTACCTGCTCCTAGTAGACCACCACGGTCGAACCACTAACTCTACCTGGGAGGTCCTTCCACTGTCTGCTGCTCATCTACACAGCAGGTCGGGCAGTCCCGAGCCATGTGGCCCTGCCCGCCGCATGCATAGCACTGCCTACCCGTCGAATGGTAGGCTCTGTTTCGTGTGACCCACACATCCAAACCAGTATCCTGAGGTTTCCCACCTGATGGCCTGGTCCGCTTGGACCTATGCATCAACTGTCTACTACCATATGCAAAAGACTCCACTACGTGTCGTCCTGCGGTGGGTCTCTCTTCTGGTGACTGCTCAATGAGAAAGCTCTCCACTAGAAGGGCTCCCTCCAACACCCCCACCTGTATCGGGATGCTGTGGGGAATCGTTGAAGCGCTGATAGCATGCCTCATTCCCTATTCGAATGTCTGGTCCCTGAATAACGGGTCACGTACCATGTCCATGGAGTAGGGTGAGAGGTTGGTGAAACTCACTGAGTACTGAGCTACTGTCATGCTGCCCTTGCTACAGATGAAAGAAATCCTTGATCCACACTTCACGAAGGGTAGCGGGAATAAACTTCGAGTGGAAGAGACTCTAGAAGTCTTTCCAAATTAGATATTCCTCGCCGTGCATCTGGAGCGTACAACTCCACCAACTACCTACTGCTGCATGTAGGAGACTTGCAGCAAGGATTTCCATAAGATCAGCTGGTGTCCCTACTAATCTGATGACCCTGACGATAGCCTCCATCCAATCCCTAGATGCATGAGGGTATATCTCTCCATGGAACATGGGAGACCTCTTTTGCTGGAACTCGTGTTGTGCACTCAGGCGGCGTGCACTCTCTACTGGTGGGGCTGGTGGTATTGGTGGCCTAGAAGGTAGTGGTACCACTGGATCCTCCACTGTGATGGGACCCTGCACTGAGGCCTCATCGCTCGGTGGGCTACCATCTCTCATATAACTCGGAACCCTAGATAGCTTCCATTGTGGGGCCACCCTGAAAAAAATAGGTGTTCCATGGTGAAAATAGTATACCTGTTAATCTGGAACAAAGTAATCACAAAGAAAACTATTCAATGGAAACAAACACACAATCAGTGTTTTCATGCACTTAGTCGGAAGTAAGTGGTCAGGGTCCTGATGTATGGATACGTCGGCCGCACACCAACACTGGACTCCCTGGACTGAAAAACACTCAATACTCTTAACAATATTGTTACATTTTATGATAGATCAGATTCATATGTTCTACGGTAGAACCAACTCCTCTGATACCAATTTTTCACGACCCGTCCTCTGGGCTTGTGCTGTGACTACCCCAAGCCCACCTTCTATAGGCCAGAAGATGGTGATTAGTACAAAAGGTGTAAATCCCAATATTGGGAAGGCATTACCTTTATAGAAGTAAACAAACAAAACAGAGTATGCAACTGAAGTAAGCACGAAGTAAAAATGTATAAAAAATATGTGCTAAAAAAAGGGGCCAGAAATACAAGCCCAACAGTAAGTACAGTACAAATGAATGATATGTACAACAGTAGTAAAGGAATGCAGCAACCACTGAGTCATCCTCCTGAAATCCCACCTGAATGGTGGGTACAGATGGTCTCCTCAGAACCTCGGGTCCGTCCGTCCGTTCCGTGTATGTCACGCCTAGCGGTCCACCCCAAGTTACCTTCCATCTCTACAAGTCTATACCACAATCAGTGTTTTCAGTCTTATTCATCCAACACAATGTACTTCGGGCATAACTCGTGCAGGGGTGAGTATAACGATACTCAGTAGGGACACCGAGACCCCTGAAGGTCTCCCAAAATCCATAAAGGATAAACCACAATGTAAAGATACAATCACGAACTATCAACCAACTATACATACATATATTCCCATACATATACCTAAGTCATCAATTCCTGTTCGGCTCCAACTCTCGAGCACAACCACCACCCAGTCTACACAGGAATGAAGTCAATCACACCGACGGTAATGATTGAAAGTCAAGACTCATCTCACATAGGTATACAAATCATTAAGAGTTATGAAGATGACTAGATGTAGCCTCTGAATAATCTCCTCTACCTAACCCACGTAGGATCCTAGTACAGAAGTCGTCGTTGTTGAACCCACAGAGGATCCAAGTACAAAAGTCGTCACTACCGAACCCACGGAGGATCCAAGTACAGTAATCATCAATGCCGAACCCACGGAGGATCCAAGTACAGTTGTCATTGCTGCCAAACCCATGGAGGATCCATCTATTATAGTCATCCCTACCAAACCCATGGAGGATCCATGTTCAGTAGTCATTGTCGTCGAACCCATGGAGGATCCTAGTACGGTAGTCGTTGCAGTCGCAGCCAGCTCTAGGGTTCTGCACACAGCATGCTCAATTTTGGGAGGGTCCACTCCTCGAGCCAAGGGGTCGATATATCAACAATCACAAAGTCCAAAGTTCATGTATCCTGATGTAATGTCTCAAAAATAGGAACCCAAATCGACAGAAAACACGTCAATCAGACGCCCGATCTGAGAGATATTGGCTTTTCCATTCCAGGGGCCCGCTTGAAAATACGCACATTAAAAAACCAGGATGTTTACCAAAGTTCTCCAAAACTAACTTAGAGTATCGAAAAAGGACCACTTTGTCTTCAGGGTCCCAATTCCGCAGACGGTGCATCGATCGGACGCATGGCCTTTATGTTATCCGCATTTAAGGGTAACGGGCCCGACGCGTCAAGCCTAGTGGGCTGGCGGGTCGGCCCGACCTGGTTCATGGATTCCATCCCGTTGAAGCACGCAACCCGGCCTGGTGAGGCACGGCCCAGCCCGAGGCAGCATGGCCCAGCCCGAGGGGGCGTGCCCTGGCCCATCACGACGTGGCCCCGCCTGGCTGGCCGAGCACTACGGCGGGCGCGGCCCCCTGGTCTCCCGAACCGGCGGTGCCAAGCGGCTCTGCCATTATGTTTGGCCGGCCAAATCCGACCGGTCCTCCTAGCACGATCGGCCCGCAAGGGCGGGCCGCGATCCTTCGAAGCGACACCTTCGGTTCGGTTTTCAGCAGTGTGGCGCCAGTTTTGTCGCTACGGTCTTGCTTCGGCCTGGCCAGCTTCAGACGGCCGGTTCTCCTTCGGCCGAGCTGCCCGCCCATGCAGGCCGTTGTTCTTCTGTACGCGGCCAGCCGACACCTTCGGCCATCGCCACCATTTCCAACACGCATATATTGAGAACCAAAATAGGATACATCAGCAGGTCGTCGGGCTGTGTTCGTTCAGCCTACACCCTCCGTGTTAGGCGGTATCATAAAACCAAAGACGAACTATGATTCTCAACGATGAACGACGTACAAAAATATTCATGTCAAATTTTTCAAACCCCTACCTCGAAATAAGGTTCGTGGTAATCAGGCGTCGCGGAAGAAAACATCGCGGGGAGATGACATCAACTCATTGATGTTGGGGAAGAAGGAACCGAGGATGGGGCGTCGTCGGCGTTCCTTGTGGGTGGATCCTTCTCCTTTAGCATGGCCAAAGATCGAATGAGACGATTGACATTCTTCGGTGGTTCTTCGATTGAAGGACGGTGTCCTTCATTAAAGAACGAAGCTCTTATAATTCTCCAGAGGTTCCCCCACCAAATATATTTTCTATGAAAATATTAAATTAGACATCTCCAACTTTAATTAAATTCCAACGAATACAAAATAATTCAAAGGGATGAGATGTGCCAATTAATCAATAAGGATATTAATTAATTGAGTTGGGAAACATAATGTGATAGAGGTAGAGAGCGTAAATTTAAAAAATACGAGTTAAGAAAATTAATTAAAGGGGGTTTAAGGGAGTTGAAAGGTTAGGGATTGTGTGGGCCCCACCTCACAAATATCCTCTCATGGGAGGTTATGTGGGTATGTGACCCACCTCTAACTCCCCTTGGGAGGAAATACCTAACATCCATAAATAAAATTGTGTACTAAATATCTTATTTATTTTATTATAAATCCCCAAATATTAACTCTCAACTTGCATAAAACGCAACTGTGGTAAAGTTCCCCTTAAGCGAATACCGGCGCTGCGAGTTAATCGTTGTCCTCAGATTTCAATTCCAAGCACCGGTTCAAATGATAGAAAAACCCGCACGTACGTTTACTGAACGTACCCGAAGAAAATTTCATAAATTGATTTCGGGTACACTGGACCTTAGAATATTGTGCCGTCCGAAATCGCAGAATTGTAAAATTCCAAAGTATTTTAAGAAAAAAATTTCTTTGAAATTTCCGTGACATTACAATAAGCTCCATGATCCATGATATCATCCAATGAAATCTACTATGTGGTCAATATAATTTGAGACCCACCCAAAGGGCACACACTAGTCCATGTAGATTGTGATTACGAGAGAGTATATCACTCCATGAACCACTAGGGGACACCACAAACCAGATTTTTATCAACCCACTATATAGGGAATCAAATGATAGTGATTTCAAAACCCCTAATAATGTAGCCCTCTAGATTGGTGATCTATTACATAATCATGATGGTTACAATGATTCAACAATCTCCATTAGGGATAATAGAGGATCAAACTCTAATATGATGGTTGGACACTCAAACTCTATCTGAGACTCATCATCTAGATGGGATTACAATCCATTGATGGGGATGAAATTTCACATTGTGCACATGAATAAAGGATCAATAGAACAAAATGAAATATTACAGGCCTAATGTCGGAAATATAAGATCCTCAATGACTATTGATTTTAACTTACTTCTTTAGAAGCTGGCAAAACACATACCTGGACTTGTGTACCAAAAATTTTGTTTTTCCACTTTTCATGCGGATCAGATGCCTAAAGACAGACCATCACAGTCAGTGCACCTAACCTGCTGAGCTATTCTTTAATCGATCACTCATGGACTAGTTGTGGGGACACTACACCCAAGGCAGCTTGTTGTGGCATAGTTCAACGGTTGACTGCCATAGTCGACCATGATGTGGCTCTACCCCAGTTTCCCTAGATCCCACTCGAGTCTGACCAAGGTCAATCTTGTCTGACCCCTCTCACTAGTTTGTCTAGACAACTAACATAACCTGGATTACTGACCGCACCGAGCATGATCACATGTGTCACACCTGACCAATCTAGTTATGCAATGACTTTCGCGGCTAATTCCAATAGCACAATGTATACTCCACCATTGATCCCAACAGCATGCATCTCAAGGGAACTTATTTGGACTGCCATCACGTGTCTTCATGTACAACAGTTAGCACATGGCCCCCAGTACCAAGAACATGGGTCCCCATTCATGGATCAACATTCCACCTATGATTCCAAAAGAATTAATATATCATATATACATGATCTTTGTTCCCCGATATACACTAATCTAACTTCATTTGTCGATTTGGCTTAAATTCTGTGGTCAGATAAAATTTAGAGCCACCTGGGAATGCCGATCCGAGACCACAAGGATCCGAACAACAAAACAATTCCAAGATTATATGGAAAAAGGGACAATAAATGATTTATCATAGTTAGAAAAAAATTATGTCCAATGATTAATAATACTATATTATCATTTGGAAACAAGATCAAAATAATCTCTTGGAATAAATCTCATATCGTAATATAGATGATTCATGAATTAATATACTCATCAATTGATTCACCTTTGTCAAAGAGAAATAGATCATGGAACAAAACAATTAAATCACATGATCTACCTATATTTGGAATGATCACTGTTGAATATTGATGTTTTTTTGTGATTATTGGTGACATCCTTTAATATCGATGTCAATCAATTGTCTATCCTTGGTCCATTTTAATTCACCTGAAAGAATTAATATCTAACTCTTTAATGATACTCTAGATGTTCCAAGCTTTTGAAAAAAAAACTATATAATTCTTACATAATGATATAATTAAAAAACATGTCACTTTGTCAACAAAATGAATTTAAATATTATTAATAAATTATTTTATTCATTTTACTACCATAAAAAATATTTCACAAACAAACATTACAGACTGTTTTTATGTGACAACTTGGGTAAAGTTGATATTCTATGATCAATGATTAGCTTAGATTTTTCTTCTAGGAATTTTTTAATAAGTTATTCCACTTATTCTTGAAAATTAGGCATGCATGCTATTAATTTTTTATTTTTTTAAACCATTTTTCTATGAAAACTGAGCATCAGAATCATACACTATACCAATTGTTGGACACAAAATTTAATCCATATAATATCTAAAAAAATACATTGATAATTTGAGAAAATACATTATCCCTTACTTGGGGGGTTTAGATCTTAAAAATAAAAAAATGGCCACTCAAACTGATGGGGTACTGAGCACAAATCTGAGGCTATCACCCCCATGTTCTCTCAAGGATATTTTCATTTTTCACAACACAAACACCAAAGGATTTGATCCCCATTGAAGGATAATCTTTTATAGATCATTGATCTTCTTTAGGAACATAGTAATGGTCACTCCATATTTTATGTCCACCATTCCCCAATAGATTACATGTGATCGGTCATGCATGTACCTCAACATCTGGGTCACGTGGAACACATCCTATTCCTGGTCTAACTAAAGCGGTATATCCATACGATAATCCACCTTTCCAACACTATATAGTATTTAGAAAGAGAATATGAACCTTGGAAATATCTTTATTTCTTGACTGAACCTCTGTAATACCTATTGAGATGAAACTTGAATGAACACATGGAATCCTTCATCAAATGAA
Organism: Viscum album; assembly: GCA_963277665.1. NCBI lineage: Eukaryota > Viridiplantae > Streptophyta > Magnoliopsida > Santalales > Viscaceae > Viscum > Viscum album. Next base: position 491,737,227 of record OY728151.1, on the reverse strand, counting down.
AAAGGCCTCTATCCTCTGTCACTATAAGACTTATACCGGATAAGTGCAGTCCTTATCCCATATTTAATGATTTGCACATTTTTTTTTAAATATCCTCTAAAAACATGATGGCCAGGATTTATTACACTCCTATGTCAGTCCCGCACTGTTTTTACCTACAAGTTCACCCATACAATGCCTTGAATAGATCAACAATAACAGTGGAATGGTAGTTATTTTTTACGCAAAATCCACCAATAATTGGCGATCATCCTAACTATGAACATATTCTAACATTCAATTTCACAGTATGACCTCTATATCAAAAACTGTTAGCACAGTTTGAATATCCATTTGTGGGAGTAATGTTTCTCTCAATATTAACTAGGTCATAATGCCAACAGCAATCCCTTGCACAACGAATATATAATGAGAGAATTATAAGAAGAAACCATCATCGTTGAATCTCTATGGAGTCAAATAATATCATGACCATTGAGTTTTCTCATTCTATCTAGTGAATTTTACACCCAGATATCTAAAATGTGGGATGAAATGGTGATTCAATCAACGATAAGACATATTTCATTGTTTTCCCTGGACATACATGGCAATCCCATCCATAAATCCATAAATATCACATCTGACTACAATTATATCACCATAAAGGGTTGTGCTAAACCCTCTAAGAGAATATATAAAGAATATACCTACTTATAAGTACTTAATCATGAATAAGACTCTCCATCTTCTTTCTTTATCCCTAGAAATAACAATTAGTATTGTAGGTCCTAGTACATCATCCCCATGACATGATTCATTTCCCAAGGGTATGTATGAAACTCCCGCAAAGCCTCCTCCAATAACGTCCCAAGTAGTATAGAATGCCATATAAAGAAAATGATGTATAGTGTAAAAGGTTTAAGAGACACTGAGATTACGTCATTTTTTATGAATACTATGTTCATTACAAAAATACATTCCCATGAACCATATTCATTATTTGTCATTGGAAACACAGAATCAAAATCTTTTATCCTTTTGAATGATCTTCATTATCACCCAAATGGATCTCAACATTTAGTACTTTCTCCTAATACTTTTATTCGAAACATTAGGAATTGAATCCTCTGAATGGGGTAACCACATATGCTCATAAGGTGTAAATATCGGATATTTGTAGTAATAACATGAAAAATGGGTATGGATGTTCCGAATAAAATTTTAATATCATACACATCATATTAGAGATCAAAAATAAATATAGGTAGATCAGATGTCATAGATCATAATATGATTAAGAGCCTAAATCATGGAATCATAACATAGGTGTATAAAAATGAATTTTTGGCACACACATTTCTATAATGTGGTGATTATATATAAGTAGAAACATGTTCACTTAAATGATATCATACACCGTATGTACTTATGGAAATTAAAATATGTCCACGCAAAAAATTTGGAATGTGTATGCAGGTTCACATATAAACTTATAGACACGAAACCAGGTGTATGCACAACATTTGGAACATGTAATCTGGTTCACACATAATATTGTGAACATTAAATATGGTTGAAAAATAAACGTAGATATATGAAACCAGGTCCATGCATAACATTTTAAACACATAATAATGTTCACCCATAATATTTTGAACATGTAATGAGGTTCACATATAATTATATGGGAATGAAACAAGGTTAATTCATATCACTATGAACACATACTAATGATAACTCATAACATTATGAATATGTAATCATGTTCACACATAAATTTCGCTATAGGAGTCTTGGTCCATGCTTATATTGTGAACATGAAATAAGGTTCATGCATAATAATTATACTCATGAGTCATCCATCATTACCTAATTTATTGGAAGGAGATATAAGACCCTCCCATATCATAATAAAATCATTCATACATGTGACACTAGATAATAAAACATTCATCATATTAGTACCCATAAAAAGTGATAGGGTTTATACACATCAAATAATAACCCATGAAATTAAATGGGTATCATTAACATTACATCACATCGTGAAATTTGAAAATAAATAGGTTTCATATTTACATAATGAAATCAATAACCGAGAAAATAATTTGGTTTCAAAATAATGAAACTAATGGAATATAAGTAGGTGTCCAAAGAATCATTCCACCAAAAAATTATAACTTCCAAAAATAAGATGAATGGAAAATTTGGAGAATTTCATAGAATATCTTGAGTAACATCAAGAGAAGTCTTCCAATATAAAAAAAACATATAAGGAGTCATTAAAATTTTTTAATGAGGATAATATCTTTTTTAAATTAATTGTATCTCTAAAACATAAATCTATTTGAAAACTATGTTCATGAAACTATACATGGATATTTTTAAGAAAATCATTGATAAAATTTACAAAACATGTTTATTTGAAATCATATATAGAGATCATGGAAACAACTTGAAACCCATTTTCTTCAAAAACATATAAATGGAGATTTAAAATATTTTGAAATCAATTTTCCTTAAAAATTAAAATTTTGAATTGAGATAGTTTTGGAAAACCATTCATTGGAAATATATTTTTTAAAAAATTTAATAAGAAAATTAACCATTAAACATTAAAATAATCTTTTAAAGGATTTATGGTGTATAATTCCATACATGTCATAAGAGGTAAAAAGAATATTCATTTTTCATGGTATGATGGTTATAAAAATGACTTGTTCCGAATGAAATAATAATATTTCATTTAAATTATTTTTGAAATATAAAAAGGGTAAATATATATTTATATATCATAGGAAAATATTATAATATACACATAAACCCATTATTTAAAACATGGTTTTAAAGGAACACAAGATTCCCACCAAATAGATGGTGAAGTTAGGATTCCTTAAAAACACTTCATTAACTATCTTATATTCCAAAGGGTAGAATAAATTCATCAAATATAAGAATAAATCATTAGTATTTAGTGGAGAAAAAAACCATGAATAATCATGAGAGATAGTTTATAATATTTTTACAATTGAAGCATAAACATAAATAATCATGAAAAGTGAGGAGATTGCCTCAATAAACACTTAGAACATGGTAACATGGGATCATATTCTCCATGTGGGAAACGAAAATTAAATTAAATGTAAATTATATTTAAAATAATTAAATTCATTATATAACACATAAAATGGAAGTATATACACCATGAATGAGAATTTAGGTTCATAACAATACATGAGTCACATAATAGGAATATTGGGACAAAATTATTTCAAAATTTTTGTAAATGTTTAAAATAAAACCCAATGAAAGAAGGATTGTAAATGGATATGTAAATACCCATGATGTTATGTATAAAATACATATAAATAAATCATTTTTAGTACATACACCACATAAATATAATGTGGTGAACATAGAATGTTTCTCAATGAAATAAAAATGTGAGATGAAATCCTTTTACCTTTAGCCATGACTCTCATTTTACTCATTAAATCCACCTATATAATAAATATAATTTTATTATACATACTTTATGTAACCATTTTTTTATCTAATAGCATTTCTAGTTTGAAAACTTCATTAAATTAACCATTGGTTTACAATCTTATGATAATGTCTCACTTTGGGTAATATTCTCTTTATTTCTCGCATGTGACATAATTTATCTATCTTTGGTATTTATACATTATATCATGCATTACAAAATTAAACCATGAAACAAATACAATTTATAAACAATATGTGTGTGTTATAATAATTTATATAATATAAAAGTATGAAATAGAATACACTATACACAGAGATGGTAGTTTGAACATACACAAGAATGAAATTTCCATTTAATTGTTTTGTTGAATGAAGGATAGCTAAGTACATACATATATATATAATTGTTATATTATATTAATGATATTTTATATGTCATATATATTAACTAAAACCATCATTAATAAAATCCATTTAGTGTATAAATGAATCATATCGATTTGAGGTGGCAGTAGTCTAAAATTCCTCAAACAAAATTATCCTATTAAAACCAAACGGAAAGTAAAAAAAAGTTATTTTATGTAAAAGGATTAAATAGTAATAAAAAATAAAAAATATAATATATAACATATATAAATATATTTTTCATCATAATTTCATCCAAGAGAGGCCGAATTTTTTTTGAAAAATCCTCTTTTAGTTAGGTGGTAGTTCACCGAACACATAACAAGTTTGTTGATCATCTATTAGATTGAGGTGTGTATAAATGTAGTATAAAACCATTTCCTGAAAACTTCATAAATTGTTTTTATACTAATATTTTTATAAAATAACTAAAATTATAATTTTGGGTTGGAGAAATAAAATAAATGAAACGACTTTAGAGAAGACAGTACCTCTTTATTGAGAAACCCTTTTTGTTTGTGCCAAAAAGATTTCTGGGGTTGTTTTTTTAAAAGGGAAGGACTATAAGAGGAATGGAGGATTTCTATGAAGTGTATTGGGAAAATTTTTTCTGAACATATGTGGTTTTAAATGTTTGAGTTAACATAATATTTGGTGGATTATTAAAGGAACAAAATAGACTCAAATGAATTTTTCAAAAACAATTTAGGTGTACACATGTTATTACAAAACAAAATTCATTGAAAACAAATATAAATGGGTAATTTAATGATTATAGACTATATATGTTCATATAAGTAATATTTTAACAGCTTCTCGGTCATTTGGGTCTCTATGATTAAGGTGTATTCCATAATTTAGCTTAATTTGACTTTAATCACTATGATTAATTTTAATAACATTTAATAATCAATTTGGTCCAAATTCAAAATTATCTAATTAGGGAAAAAATATAATAATTATTGCAATGTTGTATTTATTTTCTTTAAATTCAATTCATAGAAGATGAAAACTTATGATTAATTTTCATCCTATAGATTGGACAAAATTACGGATTTTAAATGTAGAAAAGGGTTCATATGTTTATTATGTTTTTATATTTAATTCCAAATTTAAATTGATTATAATGACCAAAATTGAATTAATAGATTTATAATTTATATAATTTATCCTTATAAAATTAATTTATAATTTATCATTAATAATTATTTAAACAAAACAGATGTTATTAACTGAAATAGAGTCATTTTACCTATTCATGAAAAATTAATGTTTCTCAGAAAAATCCCAAAAACTAAATCTAATATTTAATCAAAATTATTAATAATAAAATGATGATTATTTTAAAAATTATATTTATAAATTTATATAAAACTAATTTTATTATTAAAAGTTGATCATTTAAAAAAATATTATTTTAAAACATAAAACGACTCTACAACAATACATATCATTCATTACTAATATGATCACTCTATATAAAAAATTGTAAATAATATTGGAATTTTAATTATTACAATTCATATACATTGTATTAATGTCTAGGTGGTAATAATCTCATTTAAATAATTATATCAATATAGTGATGTTTCGTAGAAACATATGTGTTACATGTATGGTACTACATGTCAGTGTTTCGAGTACTGTAAGAAAAGTCAGTGTTGCATGTATTGAATGCAATGTTGGAATTGTGAGTAGGGAAAGAAAATTTAGGGACATGTGAATTTAATTTATAACTGAGTTTTTTGATATATATATATATATATATTTAATTAACTATTTCTTGAGTCACGTGAACTGAACAATATCAAAAAGATAAATTAATTTGGGAAAAAATAATTCACAACATCTCATGGTATCTCTATATACCCCTATAAAATTATTTTCTCCCAATAAATTCTTCTAGGTAATCAATGTGTTAAAAAATTAATGTATAATTATTTTATTCCCACAATATAAAAATGAATACTAATACTTCCCTTGAAAGGGAATGCTGGAAACAAAATGGTTACCCAAAGTAATATATAAAAATTTTTCAACATATTAGAACATGTGATGGAAATGAAAACATGGATATGGATAGAAATTATATATATCTTGTTCTAATGGATAATTATAAAGAAACATGTCAGGATAATGTTAACAATTAGAAATCCATAAATATGTGATAATCTATAGGACAATCTGATTCATCCAAAATGCATGTACTAGGATAAATTTTTTTGTATCAGGACCCTCTATCCTTTTGTAAATTAATTTTCATTAAAATATATACTTATATGATTTTTGGACAACCTAACACTTTTTTCCTTGACCTACTACTCATCATTCTCCAAAAATGAAGGCTAATTTTTCATTACTTATGCACAAATAGATCATGTGATCTGTAAATGTTATCCCTTATATCTTCAATGAAAATTGTCAAAAATAGGTTATCCTATATGAATAAGTCTTTATGTGGAGATATAATACCTTAATATAAAGAATAATAATATGAATATTCTGTTAAACATCCCATAAATGGCTAGAATTATAAACCATCCAAAATAAAATTCCACATTCTAACCTTAATTGTCCTCTTATCATTTACCCATATCATTTTTATTGATTCTTGGGTTCTCTAAGCACTGATAAAACATTAAATGTTATTATATTATATCAAAATCCATATAAAAGGATATAATTACATGAAACATCACTAATGGATGAACATCAATATTATCATATGGATTATTTATAAAAAATTCAATCAAGAACTTCCTAACTAAGTGGAAAAGATAAGTTTTCCCATAATTTTCATTATTCACTTCATATTAGTTGATTTCATAACTATCCTTTTTTATTTTCCTCAGATTTTGTTCTCTTTAATCATCAATATCTCCTTAATATTCGAACATTGATTCACAAAATGATGAATCTCTATGAACTTGAAACAATAATGTGTGGGCATTTCATTCTATTGTCATTTCACCACACTCATTTCATTGAGTTTCCTATTCTCATAATTTTTACATTATTTTTCTTCGTAATTTGGCATCACATAAATGATAACCCTTTAATTTTTTTCAGGAACTCTTTTATTTTCACTTTCCCATAGTTTTGGAATGTATGGGTTTAAAAAAATCTCTCCATAGTTTTTAGATTCCCCATTAAACATCATCCACATCTTCATGTTAAAACCATGTGATTGATATAAATCTCTAAACAATATTTTAAATTTTATTTCAAAAGGAATAATTTTATTTTAAATACTAAGGTTTCTTTTGTCTAACACATTTCTGAGACCTTGTTTTAAACCACTAAAAACCTATCAACATTACATTCAGGTTGGATGATAATACTAGAAGATTACCTTAAATGTATTTGGAAATTAGCATCATTAGCACTGATAGAAATATCATTATTTTTCATCAAATGAATAAACTCATTTTCCATCTTAATATGAAGGACATGAGAAAAGTACTTATTGATGAATAATTTCATGAACTCATACCAAACAATATTTTAAATTTCATCATGATTAATCATATTAATGATTAGTGTCTCCAAGTGTATGTTTAAGCTTATAGAAGATAAACAGCCAAAATGACTTTCTTATAATCCAACCATTTTACAATATAGAATATAATATTATTTTTACTAACCTAATGTTCAAGAAAAAATTGATCAGGTTACCACTTAAAAAATGTGGTTTAAACCACATGAAGTACTCAACAGAACATTGTTCCCCCATTTTCTAATTTGAAAACACAACATGAGGGATATATTAATAAATATGTGAGTGTATAAAAATGTGTTTTTATTCCATCCCTTCTAGAATTTTGATCTTAACAAGGGATTTTATTTCATTTCTTATTTTAATCACAATTAACCAGGTTTCTTGAAGTTCTAGGCAATGGATAAAACAAAAAAAGAGTAAGAAACAATTATAATGGAGAGAAAAAAATATGAAAAGTCACTTAAATGATATCTAATGTATGAAAATTTAATTTATCATTGAATCTTTTGGCTTATCACATGTTATTAATATAACCGTTTTATTTAAAACTATCATGATAGTTTGTGATGAGTGTGTGAAATACCCATGAATATCAATCAACAGTGTCAAAATAGGTGTGTAGTAAGGTATGTTGTTGTGTATTGTATTACCCATAGTCATTCCCGTAACATCATGTTATATTTTTGACCCCATGGAACATCTATTCCAGAGACACATCTACTTCTATTATCATAACATGGATTCCTTAATAGAAAATCACTCACATTATCATTTTCCAAAATTCTAGGACATTTTCATAAATGTTAACTCATCTTTATACTTATCCATAGAGACATCCCATGGAATACACTTAGAAATATAAATAGGGATATCACTAATATTTTCTCCACCTACATAGTAATGGATTACTAATCATTTCCTCTAATAATAAAAATACTTACCTTGACTTATCATACATGGTTAATATATCATTTGAGATGAATAATCAGTAAAATACAAAAAATATTAAAGACCATAATAGTTTATTGAATATGGAATCATGGAAAAAAATATATTATATAATGGTGAATAATATTTAAAATCTTTTATAATGTTCTCCTCCCTTAGTCCGTCTACCTAAAAATTCATCATAACATGGGGAAATGAAATGTAAGAAATGGGTGAGATCAGATACTCAGTACGAGTAAATAAATGAAATGTGTAAGTATAATGTGAAATATATTATGGAACTTGAGAATTGTATTTTAAGATAATACCCTAAATATTATATATTGTAAGGAATATTGTAAGTTCATAATAAATATTTCATCAGAGGATTAATAAAATAGGTTAAGAAATCTTAACATTTGAATATGACAAAGAATCTTTGGCATGGAAATTTTTTATAAAGTTGTGAACATGTATAAGTAGAAACAGGCTCAATGATTAAATGAAATCAGGCCCTCACATCCACATATAGACTTGAAAATAATATTTTCAACACATATTCAGGTTTAAAAATCACCCCATGGACATGAAACTACTTCCATGCTTAACAATGTCAACATGAAGGTAGGGTCATACGTAACACTGTGAACATGTAATTAGGTTCATGCATAACCTTATGGACGTGCAACAAGATCCTTGCATAACATTGTGAAAATGTAAACACGTTCACTCATAACATTGGGAACATGTAATCGGGTTCATTCATAAACTCATGGTAATTCAACCAGGTCCATGCTAAAAAAATTTATTACATAATAATGTTGACTCATAACATTATAAACATGTAATATATTTCACACATAAACATATTGACAATAAACGTGGTCTATGCCTACATTTTGAACACATAATCAATTTCACGCATAACATTTATAATTAATATTCTTCAATATTTACCCAATACGTTGTATATTGATATTCATATCACCCATCTCATTATAAATACATTCATTCATGTGCAGAAAGATAGAAAAAAATTCTTCTTATCATGACCCATAAGAAATATAGGTTTTATAAAGATAAAATAATAACCCATGAAATGGAATGGGTATCATTAAAACTTCATCAAATCATAACATATGAAAATATATATGTTTTATACTCTCTTCATGAATGAATTACCACTGAAAAGAAGCATGTTTCAAATTCATAAAACATGGGGAATAAAAATGGTTGTCATAAGAACCATTCTATCAAAACATTTTTTATTTAAGAAAAATGTGAATGGAACCATTGGATAATTCATTATAAGGTCTTGAGTAACATAAAATGATGTAATTTTAATGATAAAACTTGTATTGAGATTATGAGATGATTTCTTGAGTTAAATATCCATTCTTAATTGGAAAGGATCTCGAAATCTGAAAACCTTTTTGAAAACCAATTTTGTGAAAGTAAACTTCAATGGTTATAAAGAATGCTCTAAATCCTATTAGGAAAAAAATTTATTTGAAAACAAATAATGAGATAATGAAAATATTTTGAAAACCATTATCCTTAAAATCTTATTAAAGTACCATGAATACATTTTGAGAAAAAATTTCCTTAAAAATGTATAAAATTATATTAGAAATGTTTTGAAAACAATTTTCATAAAATTATTAAAGAATATTGATAAACTATTAAAAATAATTTCATTGATAACCTATATTAAAAAAATCATAAAAAATAACATTCAAACTTGTGACGAACTACTAAATAGATTAATGTTTGATTAATTTATACATATCATAATAGATAAAAATAAAATTCATTTTTCGGAGTAATAAAGATAGAAAAATGCCTCATTTAAAAAGTGATAATGAGAGTCCACTGACATACATATTTAAAAAAATGGTAAAATTTTATTATAATGATCTTAAGATATTTTTAAATTATACATAGAAACCCTTTTTAGAAAACATAACTTTAAGATATCGTGGATTTCTATTTGAAGAGATGGTAAATTCGGGAGTTCATAAAAACACATTATTAACTATCTTATATACCCTGGAGTGGAATAAATTGTACCAGTACATGGATAAATCATGAATAATAATAGGATAATAAAATTATATAATTTCCATGAGATATTGATCCTTTTATTTTTTCAATGAGGTCATAAACATAAATAATATTGAAAAGTAATTATATTATCTAAAAAAACATATAACATGGTATCATGGGGTTATGCCCTCCAGAAAAAAAAATTACATGAAACAAAAAATAACATGAAACAATGTGAATTAATGATATAAAATGTATAAAATTTTATATAAATTTCAAAAGATAAATTAGGTACATAACAAAACATGAGTCTCAAAGTAGGTAAATTGAGACAAACCTATTTCACTGATTTGGTTTCTTTTGAAACAAAAAACCCATGATTGAAATATCATAAAATTGATAGGTGATTACTTGTTAATTTATGTATAAGATACATAGAATATAATCATGTAAAGTAACAACACCACACAAAATGGAAAAGTGTCATACATAGGATGTATCTCTTAGAACTAAAAAAGTGAGATGAAATCCCCTTACACCGTTTCTAGTATTTTTTCGTACTTGTTCAAAAAACATGTATAACAAAAATAAATTTATTATAAATATTTTTCAATACATTATTATTATATATATAATACCATATATGGATTTATTAGGACCACCTATTAGAAACCCGTTATAAATTATATGTTACGGTTTCACTTTAGGTAATATTCACTTTATTCGTCACATGTGTCTGTATTTGTTATATATTTTGTATTTATACTTTATATCATCATATAAAAACATAAAAACTATTATAAATATCATTTTAATATGTTACATTTTTATTATAATAATATATAAAATATATGAGTATTAAATAGAATACAGAGTTCATGGATATGGTAGGTTGTATGTACGCATTAATGCAATTTTCATTTAATTTTCATGATGAAAGAATGAAACTAATATATATATACATATATATATATATATGTTTATATAAAATTTTTATAGAATATTTTTGATATCATGTAAGAATTATTTATTCACTAAGATCATCATTAATATAATCTATGTAGTGTATGAATGAATCAAATTACTTTCCAGGTGTGGTAGTCCACAATTCCTCGAATGAAATTATCATATTAACACCAAATGAAAAGTAAAAAAGGTATTTGTTGATAAAGAAATAAATAATATTTAATAAATAATAAATAGAGTACATAACATATATAAATTATTTATCCATCAAAATATCTACCATGAGATGATGTAAAAAATATAAACATCATCGTTTAGTGAAGCGGTAGTCCTCCATAAACATAAACTGCATGTTAATTATCAATTAGATAAATTTGTTGATAAGTTTTGTTTGAAAATCATTCATAACCATGAAGTAGTATATATAATATAGTATTGATTTTATAAAATCATGTAAAAACAACCTTTTGGTGTGGAGAAATAAAATAAATGAAAGGTCTTCTGAGAAGCGATTATCTCTTAATCGAGTAACTCATTTTGGTTTTTGGAAAAAGCTTTTCATGGGTTTTATTTTTACCAATGGATGGTTACTAGAAGTAATATAGTGTCCCTGGGATGTGTTTTTGGTGGATCATGTCTGAACATAATAGTTTTTAGAGGCATGATATGGTGGGAGAGATGGTCACCTTTTAGAGGGAATGAAAATGTCTCACATGGAATTTTTAATAACATGCTACGAGTACACATGTTATTACCTAAAAACCCATAAAAACAAACATGAATAAATAATGGGATATTTATGGACAAAATATGGCCATAAAATGGGTATTGGACAAGAGGATAGGTCAATTGGGCCCCTCATATTATGACTTAGTCCCTCATTAAGCTTATGTGCACTTTAATTATTGCGACTAATTTCAATCTGTTTTTATAATAATTTCCGTTAAATATCAACATGATAAAATTAGAAGCTAAATATTATACTAATTAAAATGGTGTGTTTTAGTTTTTTGAAATTAAATTCATGTAATTAGAAAAATTAATATTATTTATAATTTCACATATGAGGAAAAGTTCCAAATTTTTAAAGTAGAATGATGTACAAAATATTATTATGTTTTTATAAAAATTATTATTTTAAAAATTATTATAATGGTTAAAATTATGTTAATTGATGTATAAATGATGTAATATGACCTTAAAAATAATTAATACATATTTTATCATTAATAATTATTTAAATAAAAATAATGTTATTAACATAAATTTAGTATTTTCCAGTACTCATAAAAATGATGATTCTCATTAAATTTTAAATAACCCCCTTGGATAATTTCATAAGGATAAATTAAATATTTAATTTTTTTTTATCAAATTAAATTCATAAATTTCATTTTAATTAATTTTATTATTAAAATTGGTTCATTAGAGAAAATGGTATTTGAAACAAAAAAGGACTTTACCAAAAATCATATCATTTATTTACAATATATTTTATCTATATAAAATGATAATAAATAAAATTTGAAAATTATGTATTAATATTTATATAATTATGTTTAAATTCTATGTTAAAAAATCTCATTTATATAATAATAATAATAATAATAATAATAATAATAATGAAAATATGATGTTTTATAGAAACAACTATGTTACGTGTAACGTACACCAAGTCGGTGTTGCTGGTAGCCCAAGACAAATACATATTGTTTGAGGAACAAGCCATGTCTATATTCCATGTAGGATATTCCACTTTAGTGATGTGGGAATAGAATGTTTGACTTAGTTTATATATATATATATATAATGAACAATTTCATTGTCACGTTAAAAAAATTGAGTAGATACATTAAATTGAATGTTAATAATTCACAAAATCTTGGGGTGTTACATGATGTGTTCCATACATTTTGAATATCCATCAAGAGCACAACTTGAGAAAATATGATCATGAATGTTCCCATAGTCAGTATCCCCAAGATATGAATCCATATATCATTATAATAGTGTATAGGAGACAACCATCAACTATATGTAAACTACTCTATGTCCATCAATACAAGATAATTGCAATGTGGATAAAACCACTGATTCCACATTTACTAACAATGAATTTAATCTCATACTAAGATCATTTCCCACAATGTTCCCATTCATAGAAGTAAAAATAATTTCGATTTCATAGTCTAGGAGGATCTCTGTCCATTGCCTCTATCTCATTTTGAGATCCTTCAATGATAGTATATACATGAGACTCTTATCATTAGGGTACATGATAAATTGATCTCCCATTAGAAATTGTGCCCACATATTCATTGTTAGTTCTACCACTATTAAATCAAGAAATTGGTTTTCATAGTTCTTATTGTGTGGTCTAATCTAGTGTGAACCGTATGTAGACAATTTTCACCTCTCCATTATGACACAACCAAGATGGGTTTTAGATGCATCGTAGAACACTACATACATGGAACCCTCCTCTATAAATCTCAATATGGGAGTGATCATCAATCTCTGCCTCAACTTTTGAAATGTAATCTAGAACTCATTTGTCCTCACAATATGTTTCCCCTTTAGAGTCAAAGATATCAAGTGTGACTCAACTATTGAGAATTCATCTATAACCTCTGATAGTATCTTGTCAATACAAGGAAAATTTACACCTCATAAACAATATTGGGTGGATCATAAAAAATAATGGACTCATCCTTGGTTGGATTCACTGCAACTCTAGCCTCTGAGTTTATGTGTCCTAGAAAATGGAACTCTTGAATAACAAAATGATTCTTCAAGATAATTATGTAAATGTGGTGCTCTAAGAGAATCTGTAGAATTGTCTTTTAGTTCATCGTGTGCACCACGACAAACCCTGAAAACACTAGGATATGATCGATGATGACTACCATGAAAATGTATACGTAAGGATGAAATATCTGGTTCCTGATTCCCAGGAAAACTGATAAGGAATTATTATTTCTAATTGGATCTACCATGTACTCATAGTTATCGTAACGACATCTAAAGTTCATCTTTAATATATACTCATTCCATACTCATAGCTGGTGACATCATGATATGAGATCAATATTTGAGAACTATCATGATCCATTTAAATGTTCAAATTGGTCATAGATCCTTAGTAGTGTATATTTTTCCATCATAATCACCTGGTTCATGTTACATTAATCATCACATAACCTCAATATCCCATATTCCTTCCTAGAAAAAAAATGGGGTTGTCAATGGTGAGACACTAGGTCTCAAAAATAACTTCCTCTGCAAGTCCTCCAATAATACCCTCATCTGATGATGATCTATGGGAGACATACAATATGTAAGTGTAGGTATTAGTTCTATACCAAGGATTTTATCAATTATTAAGTCTATATAATGGTGGGGTGGTACACTAAGAACAAATTTAGGAATGAAGTCCTCATACACATCCACCACTATAGGAAAATAAGGACTCATAGTTTCCACTACACCAAGGGATAGACTAGCCAACTAATGGGTAATCAGTTTCACCATCCTATGTGAGTATCAATAAAATGCAAAATAGATAACCTTTTTTTCAAGAATGGTAAACCTAGTTCCATCACTGAAAACACAACACACACTTCACCTAAATCAATCAATCTGATTACGAACTGCAGATGCCCAGTCCAAACTAGGAATTATGTCATAAGGAATCAATGCTACATCTATGAGATCCGAACTAAAAATATCTCATCATAGATTCATGTCACAGAGTCAGAACTAGTCAGTGATCTTCAAGTATTCTGCCTTATGGTTTTCCAGTGATATGGTCTTATTGAATGGTTCAACAGTAATCCTTGAGTGTCAAACAGGATTGGTGGAATAAAAATACTGAATATAACATATTCCTATCAGTACTAAATAAAATGTACGAAAGACATATATTATAACTCATATCAGTCATCATTCCTCATGTTCATAAGCCTCTATAGGCTGAAAATGAACTCATCCCAGTCTACTATCTCCCTAAGCCTAGAGTGGACCACCAGGGGGTGGAGATGGTAATAGGTTGATCCTCCGACGACCTCCTCATGCCCCACCAATCCCTTGACCACTTCTGAATCCCTAAAAAAAGTATGATATTGTGTATATCCATTCTTACGATGTCCCTCAATCATCACTTGGTTCGCGATATGATGGGTTGGAAATTATTATTCCATATTTCTACAACATTCACATGACAAACATTGTATGTCCCTTGGTTTATTTGAGCCACCGTGGGAGGCCTTCACCACTGACCCTATATCCTAGGATTAACACTTGAAGCACATGACCTTCCGAGATACTAGTGATGGTTAATGACTACTTGCTTCTGAGGACTCTTCTACAGAGTTCCCACCGATAGCTCCCACAACTAGTGTTTTCCCTTCCATACAAATTTCCACTAACAAATATTGTTGAAGTACCATCGCATAAGTAGAAATGAAAGGGGATACCACTTTTACCCTTATGTACCAGTGTAATATTTTCTCAATGGATCAATTCAAAAATAATTGGTCTCATACCATATCTAAAGAGTATCATGAACGATCTATAAATGTCACGGAACACTCTGCCTGGGTCATACTACTCTACTATAGATGTCAAAGCTCTTATATGGGTATCGATCTCAACAAGGCATGATAGAACACCTCTATATAGATACACTAGATGTATATCTAGAATAGAGTTTTATCACCATGTGTATGATTAACAATGCTCCAAAATCTATCCATAGATCCCCACATAAATTTGGCGGACAATGACACCATCTATTCAGTATGTTTCCCCACAGGGAAGAAAAAATTGGGGAATGTCACTAGCCAATCCCCATCAATCTAGGGGTCTATCTCACCTCGAATCCAGGGAAGTAATTTCCCTTAAAACTCATGAAACTCACCAATCCTATATGTCTCTTCAGTTGGACATGTTTGTAGTAGCTGCTGCTCGATGGGTGGTGGTATATATGGTAAATCACATGGAGGTTCTATTTCTGGTACATACCCATGTACTGATGACTTCTCAATAAGAATACCATCCACTTAATCATGTGGTGGAATCCAATATGGTGTTCTACAGATAGGTATATTGAAATAAACCAAGATGTACCATGGTAAATAGGGTATATCTGGTGAGATGACTCATGATGGACAAGGAATACATAATCATTACTATCATATTCATGTCCCATTTTTCCCTATAACAAGTGTTTTATTTTATCAAGTTAAAAAACAACTTCATATAGTTCTGTTTTATGGATACGTTGGCCACAACAACAACACAATACTCCCTATCCTGAAGTAGAACTCAAAACACATAAAAAAATTTCCCCATACCAATCTCATAAACTCTCAGTCCAAATTTAGAAATCACTCCCTTTGATACCACTCTCTCATGACCTGAAATAATGTGTACCATGTCATGACTACCCCAATCCTACCATTTATATTTGAGAGGATTTTGACTAGCATCATGTACAAATAACCAATACATCATAGAAATTTTCATAAATTACCTATACACATTCACACATCTCCAATAAACACAATGTTGAAATGTAGAAAAATGGTTAGAATTATAGACTACAACTATGATCCCACCACTAGATTAAAACTTGAAGTAAAGAAAAAAAAACATGTCCAAATAGAATCCCACAACAAAGAGTCTACAACCAATGTCAAAAAGGAACTGTAGAAGTCCAACTATCTCCATGCACGTGGACTATATCAATGGAATACTCCTGGTACACACCTTATTCTACCCATCTCTTGTTATGATCCACCTGATCCATAGACACCATCAATATGGACATTATATTCACAAGGCAAGAAATGATTGGGAAGTGGACATGTGGGGGTGAGTAAATCAATACTCAATAGGACTCCCTTAAAATAATTAACACAGAGTTCAAATTATATTTAGTTGCGTACAAGATGAATCAATATCTAATAGACACAATAAGAAAGGAAAACCCAAATACATTTTATAGAGACTACACACCAAAAATTGTCATAACTAGTATCCAACCAAATGATTATGTTCGAAGAAATTCTAATTTTAGTAGATCCTACTCCATGATCCTTGATATCGTCCAAGAAACATGAAAAAAAGTCTATCTAATTTGGGTCATGCCCAATGGGAAAGGGCATGTGTGATAAGACATTGATACATAGAGAGGGGTCAAAACTAAAACTATTGGCGAACACCATGAACACAACATGGATAAAAATTCAATGCAAGATATCATATTCCAACGATTCCACACACTATATTGATGAATCCTGTTAGATTGTGGATAAAAACCCTACAAAAGGAGGACACAATGATTCCACATACATGACTAGGGATGAAAGAGGATCACACTCTTGTCATGTAGAGGGACACCACAACTATATCAGTGACTTGTCCTCAATAGTGTATTGCAGTCCAGTGATGTGGATTTAATGTGGAACTTTACCCTTGTGGAAAGGACTAAGGGAATGCACTCAACCTATACCGTTCCAATGTAGGAAAAATTAGATCCTCAAGCACTTTGGGTTTGAAACTTCTACTTTATACTCTGCATGGAGAGTTTCACATGCCTACGGACAGTCCTCAATTGTCGTTCCACCTACCACCATAGTCGGTCCACCCATGGTAGCGGTTGATCCACATACCACCATGGTCAGTCAACTTATGGTCTTTGTTAGTAATCTAATAACCTCATTTGGTCCACATATGACCGCAATCAGTCCACCCACCCCCGTGGTCATTTCACCTACTGCCACAGTCGATCCACCTACCCCCATGATCACTTTGACTACTGTCATGTTTGGTCCACCTACCATTGTGGTCGATCCACATATCCCCATAGTAGTTCTGCATACATTCATGTTCGGTATACCTACTATTGTGTCTGTTCCTCCTACAACCACCATCATTCCACCTACCACAAAGAACAGCCATATGGGGAAAGACCATCATGGTCGGTCCTAAGGTTGCACCGACCGACTATTGTGGTCGACTACTGATGCACCAACTGCATGATCACTAAGCGGGCAGTATAACGAGCATCCATGGAACTATGGTTGAAAAAAGTGGTTCTATTCCCTAATTTCCCCACATCCAACTCAAACCCATCTTGAATGGCCTGTCCCAGCGGCCTGACATAGCCCACCGGGAAAAACCGGCCCACTATCCTAACAAGGCCCACCGACCTGGAAATACACGCTTGCTCATGGACCGCCTAGACATTCTCTCTCCATGTATACTCCCACTCCTACATTCACCTACACAGATCATGGATTCACCCTACATCTACCATTTTTTATCTCGGTCTCACATGGATTCACCGCCTATACATGAAACACTAATAAATTTTGTATCCTTCCACCGATGCTACCCATTATTGCATGGTGGTGGCTCTTTACATACTCCATAATTCCTCCTCTGATTCCAAAAATATGAAATGATCATAGATCTGCGCCCCCTACATACTGATCTACACTAATCCATCTTCACTTGCCGATTTTCTTTAAATATGGGTGTCTGATCATATTCGTAGCGATGAGAAAATGTCAATCCCATACCACAGGGATAAAAATAATTAATAACATGAGATAAAAAGTAGAAAGTCACATGGGTAATGTTTTATCTTCATTGGAAAATAATTATTTGACAATTATTTAGAATATTGTAATTTAGGATAAAAAATATGATGGAACAAATCCCGTGGAATATATCTTGTCTCAAAATACACATAGTATGTGAATTAATCCACTCCTAAATTGATTAATGCTCATCATAGAAATAATAACAGGGAATAAAATAATTAATTCATGTGGAATAACTAGATATGTATCAATTTTTGATGATGAATGAAGATACGTTGCATTTTTTGAAAGATCCTTCAAAATCGTTGTTTATTAATCATCGATCCTCGATCCATTATAATTCATTAGAATGGATTTACAGAGAAAACTCTAAAATAACCACTTGAAGATCTAGGGTTATGATGATAAACCTAGAAATCAGAAATAATGATACATTTAATGAAATGAAATTTATTGCTTTAGCATGATCAATTTAAATAATTTTTTGATATTATTATCTTCATTTTATGGCCACGAGAACTTTTTCACAAACAATATGTACTGAGAAATGTTAGTCCATGAATATGGTAATGATGCTTTAATGGACTCAATATTTCCCTCATATTTCATATCTGGTCACCCATTCATGAGTTATTTATATTTTTTAGGAAAACTACTCACATGTTCTATTAAATATATTCATATATTTCAAATATATTTTAGGCACGCCGGTCCTTGGAATCCCATGAAGTATCATTATCTGCTCGCAAAGAAAATCAACATAATATCTATATATAATACATTGAAAATCAATTGTGTCACATATATATAATGAAGGATCAGTAAAATAGTGTTTAAGGTTTTTCATTATGTCTTTTGGATGCCTTGGCCTTAAAATTGATAGTGTTGGTTCAGATGAGAAATTAATCCTCCACCATTGTTTATCAGTAAATTCATTACATTTGATAATTAGTGTGATATAATTTTTTAGTTACCCCTTCCATCATATTTTAATTAGAACCCTGATGTTATTATTATGTTACATAATTTATTATATATATATTATGAATCTCATGTCATGATATATGGTGACACTTATGTGGATTATGTTGTTTCGTCAATGGATTATCTCATTCATATTAAAGATATTCCATTGTTGTTTTTTTTAAGTATTATTATGCCGGTCCCATTTTATGGTTGAATAATATAATTAATGAATGTACAAGGGAATGTGTGTTAATTATGAATACTTTGTATATTTAGTATTTCTTAAACATGTTTTACCATGATGTTGAGATACTTTTTAAATTTATTTTTGAGTACTATTTTTTTATGTTATTTATCTTATTAATAAGTATATATAATATATTAAAATTATTCTATATAATATATAATTCATAATTTTTATTTAATAATTAATTATCAATAAACATTAATAAGTAACTAGTGTTAATAAATAGATCTTCTCAAAAAACAACATTAATTATTGAATTCAATGGGGCCTTTAGAAGAAGGTTCGATGGATAATAAAAAATATAGAAACACAAATTCTACTTGGTATATTCATAATTTCAAATAATATTGTGTATCATGATAAGAATTGAGTTAATAGTGATTCATTTTATTCACATTTATCTAAAATTCATTGTATTTTTATTTTCTATCAAGGTTGTTATAGTATTGTGTGTATTGTATGTCTCTGTATATCATTGTTATTATATTACAAATAGAGTTTTTAGTTGTGATGTGAATAGGTGTTTTGTGGAATTAAAGCCACAATGATATTAAAAAATAGATATGTCATTGGATTAATATTTTATAGTCCTTATTAATTTATCTTTTGGGATCTTGGTTAAATAATAAGTGATGTCACTATAATTTGATTATATTGATGAGCTTCATAATTTTATTACATGGGTATTCCATTTAATATTATTAATAGTGAATTGATGTACAAATCTTCTCACTGGATAATTGAGACCTCCAATTTTGTTGCTATGTTTTATCATATTCAGATATATTTCAGATTTATGTTATCCAGTTTTGGATGGTATGATTTTATGTTCTATAAGTTGTATAGGGAAGGCCATGATTTATTTCACAACACTCAAGAGTATGACGGATGTGGAATGATGGTATTGGTTTTATTCAACCATGATTATTCATATGTGTTTAAAATTGGTTTGAAATTGTTCTATGACTTTGTAAAATTGTGTTTTACATATCATAGTTTAATTGATGCATGATATCCACTATAAAACCATGATTATTTAATTAACAAAAAATAAAATTCAAGACTTCTCCAAAAACCATTTTTGTTTCCTTAGCTTCCCAAGAAACATTGATTACTAGTGATACAACCTCAGATATTATTTTTAATCATATTACTATTTTTAGGTCTAATATTCTTAAAACTAAATTATTGTTATCTATGATTTTTCATTATTTCCATTTTTATTATTCATCTTTTTTAATTTCATCACTAATGGTTATAAAAATAGTTATTATTCGATTTTGGTGTTATTATGTTGTTTTTTCGTTGTGGAATTTCCATATGGGGGCCATGTGGTAAAACACTATTAATTCGGTGGTGTTTGGGAGGAGTTTTCATTACAAATAATTTTGAGAGAACTAAATCTATAGTTAATGTTGGGGATTGAAGACTTATTATTATTTTTAAAAAAAATATTATAGATATGTTATGTATTATTGTTTTTTGGTGGTCATCCAAATAATGTGATGAATCTAGAATATGAAAATTAATTGGATGTGGGTTATTCATAAATAATTGCTGTTATTTCATGATTTTTATTATCGTTCCATAATTTTTATTTTTTTCATCAAAGATATTTCTTTATTCAATTATTATATTCATTGTTGATTCCATTTAATATTTTAAATCACTATTCATAAATTGAAAATTCATTAATCCTTCTAATTAAATTTTCTATTAAAATATCTGATTAATTTATTTATATCAGATCCTAAATATACATTATTGTGTAATAAAAGACTATGAATAAGTTCTTCATTTGAATTACTAATGTTTTTTTCTTATTAGTAATCTATATGTAGAACACAATCCTATTTATATAAGATAATTTTATATATATTGCATGTGGTTAATATGATAACATGTAGATTAGTTATGGATTTGGTGGATGTTTTTTCTGTAATTTTGTAACTAGTTTAATGGATAATTACATATAAATTTATGTTTTTGTTGATGTTGTAGTGGATAATCTATAAAATTGTTGGGTTGTTTAGGTAGTGATGATTATGTTTTTTGTGGAATTACTAATGCTACCATAAGTAATGGAATATTAAATGAACTATCAATAATTTAAGTTGTAATGTTTTAAAGTTAATAAATGGAGAGTTATTAATTTTTTTATATTGGATAGAATTATTAAGATTAGTTAATGTTTATATAACACAATGAAATTATAAAATAAGAGCATTATATTCGGTAGTCTGTCATGACATGAAAAAAGAAGTATATAAAGGAATAGAATATCCTAAATAATTAAAATATATTTACAATTTAAAATAAATACAATATATGATATATCATGTGATGAATTAAACATTGAATTATATCATGTTACATTAAATTAGACATTCAACAAAATTTTTCTTTAAACACAACAAAATTATTTACCAAATTCTATTAATATTATTATTTAAAATAAAAATTATGTCCATAAAATTTTAATTTTTGTTATGAATAAGAATAAAAAACATCTGAGAATATATGGCTGAATACTTTTTTAACCAACTAGTAAGAAACCAATATTAAAACCAATTGAGTATAAAAACAATAATTCTATAAGGAAATAATTTTATTCCATGAAGACATATAATATAAATAAGTAAATATAATTTTTATTACAAAATTTATATATTATTTATTCAATAAATTTTTTTAACACCCATCTAGTAGACATGATGGGTATAAGATAATAAAAATTCTAATTTTATGTATAAAATAATATGTTTCTTAATCGATTTTCCGACCAAATATTAACGAACTTATATTAAATAAAAAATTTAACACTTTCATAAAATTATTTATATAAAATAAACATTACTTTTTTGAAAGGAATTTTAATATTAACTGTGGTTATTTTTATCTATTTTTTAAGAAGATTCATTTCTTGATGAATTGGGAATAACATTGAATTATAATAGAAAATATAACATTTATTCTAGATAATTCATAAAGATAATTATATTTTAAATTCATTTTAATTGAAAAACATATCCATTCTAAAAATATTTTTTTAAATTATTTCATTTTAATAAATTTTTATATAGAATTTATATATAAACACATAGTAAACTTTTGAACATTTTCACATTGAAAACCCACTTTCTCATCCCTTCAGTATGATTTATTTTATATTAATATATATCACATATGTGATTTGAATTTATAAAAGTGGAATATATTTTAGGAATCATAATAATGGTTAATATAAATTATAATCAAAATAGTATTTGGAATTATATATTAAAAAAATCAATTAAAATTATTTATAATCATTAATGAAAAAGAAGTTTACTAAGTGGTTAAAAATTAATATAATGGGGTCAAAATACCTATAACACTATCCAAAACTAATTTCATTGAATTATTTATAACATATACATACATTAATTTTATTTTATTCATAATTTTATGCACTTCATGCAATGTATACCTCCTAATAGTGTTTACCTTTTTTAATTTACAATATTTCCTCTCCTCATACAATATAAAAGAGAACTCGGATATTTTCTTATGTTCCCATTTATAAATCCCATTTTATCATAAAAACCCTGAAAAACTAAACACCCAATATCCCTAACCACATATTATGAGCCTTTGTTCAGAAATTCACCAATCCAATGAAGGATTTTGGTTTAAACGAAAAGGCGTAATCATGGGAAAATGTATAATTATTCAATTAGAACTATTAATTTGTTTCATTCTCCACACAATCTATTTTTATAAAATATTTTTTATAAAAAAAATTATCTGATCTATAAGTATATTATTTATTGTATGTTTTTAAACTAAACCCACTTACACATCAATTAAATTGTATAGAAAATTTTTATTTCTATGTACAGTGGACAACCGCCTCCCTATCAAATGCCATTTATTATTCCATTATAATCATTTATAGATGAGAATAATGATGTATTTGTAGATTATATATGATATATATGATATTTATAATTTCTTTATTTACCTAGAATTATTACATAACACATACCATCATGAAATCCATTTTTTGGAATGTGATAATGTCCTTCGTGTGTACAACATACTGTCACCTCCTAATGCGATGTGATTCCTACATTATTTAAATAGAATGTATTATGGATGGTTTCAATAAATATTTTTGAAACATATTACACAATCAAGATAATAACAAGATAATGTATATATTATTATATTTCTGTAATATAAAAAAATATAAGTAGAATTCATGCATATGTATGACCAACCGTCTCTATGTATTGTGTTTTTAATTCACTATAACATAATATTATAGATTACACTAAATTAATATATAAGTAAAATTATTATATTTTCTTAATTTTATAAATCAAAATTATTATGGTATCATTATCTATAATACATGAATAAAAAATAGCGACTCAAAACATACTCCAAAAACAAGGTAAACAATACACACAAAATCATAATAATGAAAGATTAATAACAAAATGGTGAGAAGATATTATATGTGGGACATATATGGTATTAAAAATCTCAACATGGATCTTTCATAAAAAGTTAGAATGATTAATATTATTATAATTTATGTTAATTAGTGTTCAACCAAAAGAGAGTTTACGGTAAGGTATTTCTGCTTAATTTACATTCCACTTAGACTTATTCATTTTTATACACAATTGTTTTTAAATATTTTTTATATAATACCCATTTATTATTTTATATCATTATTAAATCATAATTTATGATATTTTCTTGTTCACTATAAATTACCTTATCCTTTGGGTTTTTCATGAAATTTACTAGTTGGTAATATATATCATTTCATTATCACATTATTTTGGGAATGTTATCAAAATCATGAAAAATATCCCTTATTAATGAATATATTCCATTGGTCATTACAATTATATTAAATATACATACTCTTGTGTGATGAGTATAATTAATTCCAAAACCATATATGATTTTTATATACAGTGTACACAATAATGATAATTGATTAGTATTGGAAATATTCATAATTCTTAATCATATACTCAATATTGATACTTTTTAGAAATGAACATTTTATACAAAATAAATTGATAACTAGATATATTTGTAATGATATTTATATCAACTACACTAGTTGGGTACTATTTAATGTAATCCCCCCAATGCATCAATTGACTCACAAGGTGAATCAGTTGACGAAATCAGATTTTATTTTACAAAATATAATTTAAACCTCCTAGGAAATGATTATTTAAGTAAATTCAACATATAACTGGGAAAATTATATCGAATATTTATATAATTTATTTATTTTAATTAAATAATTATTATCCATGATTTTTTCACTATGGAAATATTTATGGATACATTTCATTATCAGATTATTGATTAAAAGGAACTTTCTATCAGTAATAAACCATCCAATGTTATTGAAACATTATCTAGATATTTAAATTGAATGTTTGTTTTGTTATTTACCCTAGTTTATGGGATATTCATTATTGATTCATGATATAATCCTCTGTATGTAACCCTTATTTTGTATTTTATATTTCAATTATTTTGTTTCATTTCCCCAAGTTATGATGAAATAATAATTGATTAAGCATTCTAGGATCTAGACAATTTTTTTAAATATGAAATGAATTTAAATTTATATCCTCAATATAAAATGACTATCATGTACATAATATAGTGTTCCCAAAATCCTAAACTATTTTATCTATTTGGATGTGATTCCATTTAATCATAACAATGTAATAAAGAAACCATTGGTTTCAGACCAATGGGGTTTGGATAATTAATGTTTTTAATAGAAGAAGTTTAGTAGAGACAATGGAAATTATATATTGGTAATCATTGATAAAGGAAAATAATATTATTTTTGAATTTATGATAATTATATAATAAAATTATATATTTTTTCTAAGGTAGATTTTATTTAAGTCCTCTTGTAATTAGATACCTATTTTGATACTATAAGTGAACATGGATCTTGAATTGATGTACCTAGTGGTTTTAACATTTAAATAAGTGCAGCAAGATTAACTCGATTATATCCTTGTATAGAAAAAATGGGACATGATAAACCTATGTTTCCACACTTCTATGTGATATAGATAAGTAATTCTAAATTGTTAATACACTATGATGAATGATTTGAATATAATTATATCATAATTAAACCATGATTTTGATTATTAGATAATATATGATTAAATATTTAACTAATGTTATGTGTTTCACCATATTAATAATTATACAATGTTTATAATTAGATGATCTAATCCATTATATTATATTGTTTAGAAATGGAAACATAAAGTAAAATGTGTTTCAATGGTCATAAAAAATATAGAGGTACCCTAAATATAATTTAGATGTAGTTTTTATTCTAACTAACTATGTTATGGACACATTAGGAAATCTTAATCGAGTTATGATAAGAGAAATTTCTCAGATGGTGTAACATGTTCCACAATGACATTGTACAATGTTGAATCACATTTTTCAAAATATCCCCCCATTATTTGTTATGAAAATTCATCAAATGTAAAATAATCCATGTATTATTTCATTGCAAAATATATTTATGGAATTGAAATTTCAGGAAAAGGACATGTTTAAACATGGAGTGTATTATATCAATAGTGGTGTTGACCAATGGCACAAGATGATCCTGGATGATAGGCAGGAGGTAAAAATATAACTAATTGAATGAAATTTCCATAAGGTCACATTATTAAAATAATATTTCACTCATGGGAAAAACTGTAATAATGATAATGTTCTTTATATTAGGATATGGGTGGGATTGTAGAATAAAACGTATCTCCATTGGGTGTTATAATATCCATATCATTAGATTTATGATATTCATGAACCATATAATTAAATATTCTTTTGATACTACATTATTATACATATATATGATATTTTTTGAGTGAGGAATTATGGGTTTAGGTGATATCTATTTCCTATAATGATTATCTATTGATGCGTTAATAATTTATTTCAAAATATTCATTAAATTTTATAAGAAATTTATTTTTATATATATCGGCACACATACAAAAATATATGAATAAATATTAATTCTTTTATTGTGATGGTTATTTAGATTGAAATTACCAACTCTTTTCATGCAATGGAAATCCTTGTCACTACTATTGGAGATTTTTCTTTGTATTTTTTTCTGAAGATGTTTTTCTATAATAATTTTGATAGATTTTTATACATGTTTATATTATCAATATAATGAATTTGACTGGTGTTTTATACATACTGTTGGGATTTTTTTATTTTAATACCCCTATTTTGGGGTCGTATATTCTAAATGCATATAAAATACCCATGATATTTTGGAGAAAGGATTTTGGGGATGCATTAATCTTCAAATTCATCCCATGATGGGTTCCCTATTGGATGGCTTATATAAATAATAATATATTATAGCTTAGTAATTAATAATAAGGGTAACTCTATCTATTATAATTTAATAGATCAAATCAATAACTATGACTATCTTCAGATACATCTTAATTAATAGATATAAAAAATAATTTTCATTAAATAATTATATTCATGAAAATTTAGATTTGATAAAAATATATGTCGAGTGATACCATTATCTAAATTCACTTTAAATCCTTATCATCCAAACAATCAATACATGTTTATAAATTTCATCAAAACTTTATCGATAGTCATGAAACATGTATTCTATTTATTCTTCCTCAAGAAAATAATAAATATAAGTGTTTATACATAAATCATGAATACAAATTAAAGAAATTTATAAATTAAAATATTCAACAAAAAAATCAATTTTTGAATATAATAGTTGTGTTGTTTATATTACTGCAATTTATTCTATATAGTTAACCATATATCAATAAAAAATGTGAATTATTAATGTAACCAGTTTTCTTAAATCATAAACATATATATTGTAACAAATTAAAATATTTACGATTTTAATGATATTTCCTACCTTATAGAATAATTCATTATTTTATTATAATTTCTTATAAATTATTATTCCTAGAAACTCAAAACTATAACCCATATCTCCAAAAAATTAATGCTTATATTTTTATGAAAATTATTTTAGAATATATATTATATTTTAGGGTTTAAATATAAAATATATAACCTTTAAATTAAATGTAATTTAAAAAAATAGATCTATTAGATTAATAACATTTTTATAACAGCTTATCATTTTATGTAGAACACATAACTATTTACTAACATCAATGTACTAATCCTATACTCATTATGCTTACATTACAAAAATCCTGATATACTATTTATTAATTATTTTGTACTATTTAATTTATATTATAATTGAAATCTCGAAGAAAATTCATTCTATAATTAACATTATTGTAGGGAAGTGTATAATTATATCATCCATCAATCTATAGTTCTCCTCCATCATCTCGATAAATTTTCCATTACTAATCATTATATTTATCTTTCCAAGTAATTCATATTTAATATGATCAATGCAAATTTTTTATCTCATTCAACTATTTTTTTTTCAGATCAATAGTAGTTCAACAAGATCTTATCTATTTCATTTGAATAAATCAAAACAATTCTATGTAATTAATCACATTTATTAAATTTCATAATAATATTTGAAGAAATGTTTTTCAATTATAATGACTAATAATTTCAAAATTATGTGCACATAAAATATTTCAATGTAATTATTATATTAAATAGTTTATGGTTTAATGGTTTAATTATTATACTGCTTCAATACTATTTTATGAATCAGTTTATTAATATAATTAAGTGTACATTTTATCACAATTAAATTATTTAAGATAAATAAGATTCAAGTGTGAATAACTATTGACTAAATTTATACGAAAATAATCCTTTGTTGAATTGAATTGGGTATCAAATAGGATGATAATTCCTAGTTCTCGGCTCTATATATGAAAATAATTCTATATATTTTATATTTAAATTAATGAATCATTAAATTGTATCTTAGGGAGTATTTGTTCTATGGATTTAATGTAGTCCCATTAATAATACATACATTTATGTTTTCTAAATAATTTGTTATGATAACTAAATAATGAAGTATTTATTTTTATGTAAAAAATAAAAATTAAATGAAATACTTCTATAAAGTTATGTTTATTTATATTGATATGATTTTTATAGTAAATTAATAATTTTGGTAAATTAATTGTCCAAATAATAGTAAAATTCATTGTACAATTGTATGAAATTTCTTTAAATTTTACTATATTGGATTAATGCGATACAAAAAATAATAAACTGAAAAACAATTATCTGATGATACATATAGAGGAACATATTTCATTTGAAAATAATACAATAGATTAATAAAATGATGTGGTGAAACACTTGATATAAATAGTACTGAGATATGATACTGCTTCACTAGGGAATATGATGAAAATATAATATTATAGATGTACATATTAATGGATATGGTGTATTTCTATAATAATTTTTTAACTATTCAATTCAGGTTCAAATTTGAAAAACAATTATATATAATTACAATGAAGATAATTTTTTAACATATAATGTTAGTGGAAAATTAAATTCATATTATAAATATGAGGGAATAAATGTCATCCAATTAATTCATTAAATTGATGAAATAATTATTATTACTTTTTTATGTAATACAAATATTTACACATATATATTAATTGATTAAACTAGAGAGAATAAAATCCACAATGTGATTTTTTTGAGATGTGATAAATTTTTATTTAATAGGTACTACAAAAATATCATTATATATATTTCTTCATTATAATTCATATGATTACTTTCTATCATTAATATTTATGATATTTATATTAAATAATAAATGATTAATCTTAGTAGTTGATATATCATTGATTTTTTTATCTTTTTCTGCAATTTAATCCAAATATATTACAACTAAATTCGAATAGAAATATTTTTAAATTACAATTATGTTTCAATATTGAATATTTTGTTTTAAGAAAGTATTTAAATGATTAAATATTACGATGAGGTTTAATTTTATCATATCATTGAGTATTAATATTGTATAAGAGGTATGTTATTTTTATGGTTACATTAATATTTTTCCAATATATTTAATATGTGAATATTTTTTTGTATGGAAAATTATTTTTTTTTCTTGTATATTTATTTGGATATTTGTTTATGTTTTTAAAAAGTGAATTTTTCTATAGGTATTTAAATCCAATAAAGGATTCATCCATAAATGTCATAATTAATTGCTCAAAACATAGTCTGTTAAAAATAAATAGAACATCTTATTAAATACATCATTCATTGTGAAATGTAATTATATAATAATTAATAAATATTGATTTTGATAACTAAATTATATAGTATTTTTTTCATTTATAATTAATTATTTCATCAATTAAACATATGAAGTTTTTATATTTAGACAAGGTACAACATATAAATGCATTTCCAAAAATAATAAATCTTTATAGAGACATGAATGATGTGTAATGTAGTTTTTTAATTACTATAATATCATGCTTCATGATGTTTGAAAGTGATGTTCATTGGGCCTTCACTTAGTAACATTTGAGAAAAACCATATAAAATTTACCATTATTCAACCATATGGTGTTTGAAATGAGGACATCAAGATACCATAAATTGATAATAAACACAGATATAATAAATATAAATTGTTTGAAAAAGGTTATTATGTTAAAAATTATAATTATCATGAGGAGTATGTTGATTGACTGTATTGTTACATTTTATTGATTTTATAGCTCCTATGAATTGAATGAGACAAAATATTGATAGGTTATAGATTTTCAACATACTGTACTATGAAATACACTTCTTATAATTATAATTAAATTTTTTTTTTGATTTTATGAAACTATTTGGAGTAATTAAATTTTATTCATTGTTTAATAATGTATTTGTATAATATTAAAATATATGGTGTACAAAATATAGGTTATACAGAATCTAATGTCCAATGGAAAAAAAATCCAGAAATTATATGCAGTTTAATGTGATTTAAAAAATTATATCATCATGGATTCCATAATAGTTTACTTACATTTTATTTATATTTAGTAAATATTTTGATGATGTTTTATTTTTATGTTTTCAATTATGGTAGTATCATAAAAAATATTTTTTTAACGATTAAAATATTTGTATATAAAGATGACTTTTAATTGTATATTGATAATATGGAAAGAGAATGTAATAAATATTTAGGTTATAACTAGTGATATAGATATTATTTTAAATAATTAGTTAGGGATATGTTATGGTATATAAATTTTGACATGGAAATTTTAATAATATTTATGTCCTTGAATCATATTTCTACTGATATGTCATTATAACATAGAATCATAAATCCAAAATATTATTTTATTCCATCAAATAATATGAATATAATGAAAAATTATTAGTAAAATTATGATGAAGGAATTTTTTTAAATTATTTTTTGAAATTCATATTTTTTAAAAATATAATTATTTTTTAAGGTAGAAACCCATATGTCATGATACATAATTAAATTATTTTAAATATTACATTATAATGATTATATAAATTATGTTTTTTCCAAAAATCAAATAATTTAATTATGATATTTTAGAGGAAAAATTATTTCCAATTTCATTAATTTATTATTAATATTAAAGTGAGAATTAATCTACTAAAAATGGTATGTAGAATGAATGGAATTGAAGGAATGAATCCCATGAGAAATAATCATAATATTATATATATATAAAATTATAAATATAAAATATTATTTTTAACATTCAATCTAATTGTTTGAATTTATATTCTAATTTAATTATTTATAGTTATTTTTTGTTTCCTACTAATTGTATGAATACAACTATTTCATGTTTTCATTGATCATTGAAAAAATAATTTTTTTAATCTTATCTTCGTTTTAATAATTTATTTTTCTAATTATTTCTCTAAAAAAATTTATAATAAGCCTTTATAATAGTTGGTAATGGTGATAATTTATTTTTAAAAAATCTAATTATTGAACATAATAATTATATAGACATCATGATATTTCTGATTATATTAAATAAAATAAATATAAGAACAATTGGTATTGAAAACCCATATCAGTCAGTATCAATATATTATTAGTATTTTAAATAAACCAAATATTTATTTTATAAATTTTATGGTGATATATTTTGAAAATGATTTTTATTTATATTATATGAATTTATATGTATATATATATATTTCTGTTATATAATTTCATTCATCATAATGAATACTAAAATTATTATGAATTATAATTTATTTCATATTATTTTATATATTTATACAAATAAAATATTTTTATTAATCAATTATGTTTAAATATTGATATCATTTTGTTTCAATATTCAAATCAAGGCCCATATCTGAATGATATTTGTTACCATGAAATAGGACATTCATGGCCAATATAAAATAAGAAACAATGGCCCATATTCTAGTATTTAATATAAATAATCTTAAGACATTTATATTATGTTATGGTGGTGTTTTTATTGTGAATAGTGTTCTTAATGGTGTATTATAATAGAATAAGGTTGGTTTAGTTGAAATTTTATTCCGATTTATTCATGAAATTGGGATATAATGTGTTGTGGCATGAAACATTAAATGGAAAAGATATTTTTTTCTCTAAATACCTTTTTCCATTTCATATAATATTGTTGTGTAAAGTGTTCTATACCAATTTAATGTATGGTAACTGAGATTTTGGTGGCTTACTTGAGAAATTAGTTTCTCACTTTCCCACATTCTCAATTTGTTTATTGGAATGTAGGTATATATTACTACATTATGGACTATGATATGATATAATGATATTGATCAATATTTGAGTGTTTTATCATCGGGTTTCAAAATATTTTTTGAACTTGTACATGGATTTTTTAGATTGAGTAAATATGTTTCTTGTCTTCAATATAACAATTGGGTTCTTTAGGACTATGGTGTGTTGCTGGTCATTTTATAATAACATTATTTTTTATGACTATTTTAATCGTATTTGGTCTCCTACGATACATAGATATAAAATTATTATTTTAGTAGTTTCATTTTATTTACCAATGTCATGACATGACCATGTTTATCATGTTTTGATTTGGTCCTTGTTAAATTACTAATATATCATTGTGTGTCTTTTCAAAAAATGTTTACTTCTTTTGTATTTATCCAAATGCTTGGTGATATTTCTTTAATTTTTTTTATCAATTATCACCAAAAATTATATTTCAACCATTATTTTCTCTATCCTTTTTATGTTTCTTCCATCTATTAAATTTTTATTTCATTTCCAAATACTGTCGGTTCCTTTGAATTTTGTTATTTTTTCAAATATATTTCATTTTTTTAATCCATAGATTAGGTTATTGTAATGACACAGACCCGAACAACCACCCATATAGTGATAAACGGGTCACGTGTTACTACCTTAGACGCACCTCCCCGAATGCCAAAGGATGCCGAGTAGAAGCGAGGGTCTCATAGGTATAGTGGGGAGGCTATACCCTCTTGTTGGATAATAATGGTAGTAGTCCGAGTATAATAATAAAGATATAGAGAAAAAAATGACTCATCAGACTCAAACCAGACCCACGGAGTGAAAGAACATTCAATATAGATAATCAAAGGAAGAAATAAATATTAACAATAGTATTGTAAATAAATAAAACTGCATGCTGATCACTTATTACTACTATGGAAGAACAAAACATCCATCCAAAGCAAGTCATACATATCTAAATATAAAGGCTCCATTGGCTAACCAACTATATCTAAATAAAAAAGCATGATAATACAGCAAAGGAAAAAAACAAGATAACTCTATCTAGGAAATACCTCAAGGTCCATACTATCTCCGTGCAGAAGCTAATGCAACCCAGCTCCTGATGTTTCCCTACTTCCTGCACGTAAATCCATAAAGCTAGCACGCGCCCCTAAGGGCCTATGCGGGGTGTGAGGAAAATCTCAGTAGGATACCACCCAATGGTGTGTACATAATATAATTGTTTAATCAGACATGAATTTATATAGAAAACAGTAAATAGTATGATGCACAAATAAACACAAACTCCACTGGTGTTCAGTATCCACCTTGGAGTGTCACCAGCTTCGTCCAATGCTGGAATCTCAATCGTATAACCCAGCACCATGTGCCCCAATGACACCGCGTGTCTCAAGTACCGACATCCCGAAGGCATACCCAATAATAGTAACCTGGAACCCTGTGCCTCCTGACACCTCGAGCCTCAATTACCGATGTTTCGAAGGCACTCCCATGAAGTAACTTGGAGGAACAGCGCTGCTTATCCTATAATAAATAAACAATGGGACAACGATGTATTCCCTCAAATAAATAGCTTTAGCGACGGTGATATCTGCCCTCAAATCATGTAACCGTAGGGATGACCATATACGCCCTCAAAAAAGTAATAGGAGGGACAATGGTACCTTCCTTCAAATAATGGCTAGCCTCATTCGCCAACCTGATAGCCTCAAGTTGTCCCCTGGAGGCTCCTCATCTCCCACATGGCTTCTTATGGCAAGAACCCCCAACCAAAGTACCTAAACTGCATCTACAGGGGCCTCTACCAACATGATTGGTCAAAACCACCTCATCACGGATTATATCTGCGTGCACACTACTCAAAGTTTCAGGTGAGTGGTAATCATCAATGTAGCACCTAAGACAACACAAATATGACACCTAATGTCCATGTGACCATGTCGCTCAAGTTTGATGGCCTTTCCATCCCAGTAACACGGGCAATTCCCAACCTGACAGTCATTTTTCCCCAATGTGACATCTATGATTCCCAATCCCTTGGTCAAAACCACCCAAAGTAACCCCTGTCCAATCCCAACCAGTTAGTCGTACTGCCTCAAGCCGACATCCATGACGCCCAATCCCATTGTCAAAACCACCCAAAGTAACCCGGTCCATGTCCATCAGGTGATCAGCATCACTCAAAAATATGTGGGCCATGCCCTTCACAACCTGAAGGTTCCAACATATGAAATTTGATATTTACATATAAAACACATTTAAACAAAAAACATAATAGGAAAACCCATATATACAAATGAATTTCACTAAGAAATTGTTGTCCAACATCATCACATATGTTTCTATGTTCTCCAACAATTATATCAAGGTTTAAATTACTAAACCTAACTATTTAAACCAATACAATTCAATTATTTTCATATTGGAACCCTTGGCCAAAATGGCACATGTGAGAAATGATCTCTCGCTCGGCCCTACTCAATCAAGAAGGGACAAAGGGCATACCAAAAGGTATCTCACAGGTCTAATAAAAATTTAAATAAGCAGTAGTAGATAAATTAGGGTATGTCTCAAATAACTGAAAGTGCATCGAAGGACGCGCTACCCAAATGACCACAAAAACTCAAAAATATGTATGCATCACTTACCATTTACTTTTACGATGTTACTCCTCTGATAACAGTCTCCAATTAGGTCTAAAACAAGGTAGATCAACCAAATAATCAACACTGCTCAAACACAAAAAACTCATTAGAGAATAAAAATCAATAAAAATGGATCAAGAGGAATCTAGACCATATCGATGGGGTTTTAACTCATCAAACTATGTTCGAAACGGTGTTCGGACGAAGATCTGCGAAGGATTTGAAGCTCCGGCAGTCTCTCCCCATGTGAGTCAAAAGAGGGAGGAAGAAGGACGGAGAATGGGAAATCCCAAGTGGCCCGGAACATAAAAATACCTTATTTCATGTGGTCGCATGGTTTGGAAAGTAGTGCGCCAACTGTGTGGTTTCCACTGTCTTACCTAGGGACCTTGCATGGCTTGCCCGCACGGTTTGACAAACTGTGCACCACCCGTGCGGAGCCCACTGTCAAGGGTGCATGGTTTTTTGGGATGGCCACTTGGTGTGTTCAGACCGTGAACGATCCGTGTACCCCTATAAAACCTCCACAACATTAAAAGTTTTTCATAGATTATCCTGGATTTCTCAGAAAAAGCCAAAATTCAAACATGTTTGAGATTTTGGCCCGTTCTAAAACCTCGGGTTCTTATAATCTCCCAACTTTAACATAGCTCATCATTGAGCTATCAAATTAATTCCAGATATGGCACTGAATATACCACCCCGATCAAAGAAACCAAGACATCCCCGGTCACATGGTTCTGGATAAATTCCTCAAGGGGCTCCCCACCATAAGAATCTCCTGCCTCGGTCTCAATGTGAAAAAACTCAGAACAAGAAAAGGTTCACTAACCTGTTCTTGGACTCAAGGTCCTATCATAATGAATTTTCATCCCAGTGCCTCATTGGCACCCTCGTGCAGCTTCTGACATCCAACGTATCCCACACTTCATCTATGTGAGCCTCCATAAGGTCATGTATCCCATGGATTCTCAAAACGAACCAAGGGCCTAGAACCTCAAGTAACATGCATCCTCAATGCCCCGATTCCCATGGAACCTCATGTAACATGCATCATCTATGCCCTGATGCTACACATCTCATACATATATATATAAATATATCATGCACCATATATGGTTCAAAACCCTGGGACTAGCATCTAGTCAGTCCAATAGATCATGTGCATCACGTTCACTCAAAACAGACATGCCTCTACAGGTCATGCTAGAAGATAACAAGGAAATCACGGCCACACCCATGGTGTACCTCTAACTGTCATCGTCTCACAAACCTGATCAGCCTCCGGCAGCTCAACAGAGTGCATCTATCCTGAAGCATGATAGCCTGATTCTTGACCTCCTGGCGGTTCTTCTCCAGTCACCGGCCACAAAACCCTCAGCTAGATCCCGCTGTCTCTGTCACGTCCTCCGCGTGTAGCTGATCCTCAGCTACCCTCTCCTGGTACTGAACCTGAACCAACTCAAGATTTCATTGTCTCTCCTCATCCCTGCCTACTAGCTGTCTAAGAAATATGGCTGCAGAACATCTCCACATGCCCGACCTGTCCACATGCTTGACACTCTTTTGGAGGCCAATCAAATTGAGTCTGAACATGTCCTAGTTTTCCACACTAAAAGGAAACCACAGAATAAGTGCTACTATGTGGTCTAGATATGTCATTGTCTTGACTTAACCTACTAGAACTCTTCTCATCCTCACTTACTGTTGTACGAACCCTCACCTGAATCCATCATCCGGTCAATCTGAGGCATATCCCGCTGGTTTTCCACTGCTATGAGCACCGGATTCACCACCTTTGTGAAAGAACCTAGCAATAAGATATTTACTTGGATCTGAATGGTGTTATGTTAGCCATCTTCAATGTGCCTCACCCTTTTTCAGTCATTCCTTACCATAGCGGGTGCAAAGGGAGATAAATAGGTGAAAGTAGTTTCATAGTCCATGATGAACATGTCTCCCTGCTGAAGACTCAAGAAATCCCAAACCCTCTCTGTCCTTAGTGTCTCAGGGTAAAATTTCTCAAAGAACTTGTCCTCGAAGTCCATCCACACCAGTCTCTCATGCCCGTGAGCCTGAACCTGCATATACCATCTGCGCTTTGCTGGTCCTCGCAGCATGCACTTTTCCTGCTTGACCCTCCACCCTGGAGGCATCTCATGCTACTCAATGATCTTGTGAATTCTCTCTATCCATTTCTCAGTCGCATGCGGACCACCCTCACCCTGAAAAAGCGGCAGGTGTTGCGAATGGAACTCTCGCTTCAGATAATCCATAGATGGAAATGTACCATGCGCAGCTCTATCAATCCCCGGAAAGACATGTACCATTATAGCTCGGAGCTGCTTGTCAGGCCATGGTCCTAACAATGCCCATCCCAGCTGTTGTCCTGCATGCATTGGTTTTTCAACCTCTTCATGTCCTTGAGCCTATACCTATGGCTCCTGCTCTGCCTGCTCCGGATCTTGAACCTGATCCCACACCTACGGCACTGTACGATCACCTGCCTGACGCTGCATCGAGATGTCTAAGAGAAACCCGTTGAATACCGTAAATAGATATACATTCCACATATATATATATATATATGACAATATATATTCTTCATAGATAAGGAAAGTAGTAAATGTCTGTGCATAACTACTACCCTTACTCCCCCTCACCGCAACCCATGTCCATGGAATCCCGACCTCATGACCTCTTTACCCACCCTTATCAATGCCAAGTATCAAAAGTACCACGGGACATGCCTGTCCCGACAACCGACGTTGCCTCAACCCGATGACCTATTCTCCCAATCCTGGTGATCAAAATCACCTCAACCGATAGTACATCCCTACTCGTACAAGAGCGAGACCCAAATACCATGTCACATGCAATTCCAAAATATATACTGCCTGGCATACACATTGCAATAAACAATAAATTCTATCAATAATTTCACCTTTTCACATTTCAAGAATACAATGCATGGAAATTGACATTTTCTTCACATTGTATTATCACATCACAAAGCACATGTGATGTTAAGAAATTGAAATACCCTAAAATGTGCTTATCAAATGCCAAGAAAACAATACTTTTGATACCATTCCAAGGTCCAATTCTCCCGTACCACACCAGGTCAAGGGTCACATATCACAATCAATAACATCGCACACCATTTGATCCACCAAGGGGGAAATCATATAAACTGTAATCTGAGAAAAAAGAAAACAACAATTTCAACATAACATAACTTGGTCAATCCCTCATACCTAGGGCTATAGGCACTCATGCACAAGCTAGAAACATAGTTCTAGTAACAACCTATCTCCAGCCTACCATATCTAAAATAGTAAAACTAGTAGAAATAAAAGAGAAGCCTCAGTCTCATTAGTATTCAGAAAAACACTGCTATTAAATCCCTGTCAAGAACTCCTTGTATACCACTTTGAAATGACTCGGACCCGAAAACCACTCGAAAAGTTCTAAATAGGTTTTGTGTTACTACCATAGATGCACCTCCCCAAACACCAATGTCTGTCAACTAGCAGTGAGGGTCTCATAGGTATAGTGGGGAGGCTATACCTTCTCGCTGGAAAATAATGGTACATTTTTTAGTATAATAATTAAGATGCTACAGAAAAAAAATGACTCAGCAGACTCGAACCAGACTCCCAGAGCGGAGGTACATTAAATATCGATAAATAGAAGAAGAAATATATATAAACAACAGCAACGGAAATAAACTCAACTGTATTATGAAAACTTGTAACTAATACTAAACAACAAAACATGCATCTAAAACAGGTCATACATATCTAAATATAAAGGTGCCAATGGCTAACCAACTGTTTCTACATAAAAAAATCATGCTAATAAAAGACAGGAATCAAAACAAGAAAACTCCCTCTAGTCAAGACCTCAAGGTCCATACCATCTCCATGCAATAGCTAATGCATCCCAGGTCTTGAAGCTAGCCTCTTTCCTGCACGTAAATCTCTAAAGTCTGCACAAGTCTCAATGTGCCTGCACAGGGTGTGAGACAAATCATATTAGGCTACCACCCAATGGTGCGTACCTAATATAAGTGTTTCATCATGCATGAATTTATAAGTAAAATAGTAAACATTATGATGCACAAATAAACACAAACTCCACTTGTTCTTAGCAGCTACCATGGAGTGTCACCTGCTTCGGCCAACGCCGGAATCTCTGTCGTGTAACCCGACACCATGTGCCCCCCTGACACTGCAAGTCTCAAGTACCGACATTCGGAAGGCACTACCAAGAATAGTAACTCGGCACCTTGTGCATCATGAGACCTCAATCCTCAAGTACTGACATCCCGAAGGAATAACGATGCCTGTCCTCAAATAAATAAACGGAGGGACAGCGATGTCTTCCCTCAAATAAATAGCTAGAGAGACGGCGATACATGCCCTCAAATCATGTAAACGAAGGGATGGAAATATCTTCCCCCAAATAAGTACCCTAAGGGACAACGATACCTGCCCTCAAATCACGGTGAGCCTCATCCCCCATCCCGATAGCCTTAAGCTATCCCCTGGAGGCTCCTCACCTCCGCCATGGATTCTCATGGCAATCAACCCTAACCATGATACCTAAAATGAATCTATGGGGGCCTTTACCCACACGAGTGGTTAAAAATACTTTATCATGGAGTATCTCTATGTACACACTATTCAATTTTACGGGTGAGCGGTAATCACCAAAATAACACCTAAGCCACCACACATCTAACACATCATGTCCGTATGACCATGCCACTCAAGACTGATGTCCTTGACATCCCAGTAACCCGGTCCATGCCCAAACTGACAGTCATTATCGCTCAAGCCGACGTCCTTGAAGCGCAATCTTATGGTAAAAACAACCCAAAGTAACTGTGTTCCAAGCCCAAATTAACAGTCGTACTACCTCAATTCGACGTCCATGATGCCCAATCCCGTGGTCAAACCACCCAAAGTAACCTGGGCCATGCAAATCCTATGATCAGAATCAGTCAACAATATCTAGGCCACACCTTTCACAACCTGAAGGTTCCAGTTTATGAAATTCCACATTTACATATAAAACACATTTAATCATAACACATAACAAGAAAAGCCATCTAAATAGATTAATTTCACTAACCAAGTGATGTCCCATGCCAGCACTGGATTTTTTATGGTCTCCAAAAATTATATAAAGGTTTAAATAATTAATCCTAACAGTATATACCAATACAATTCAAGTACTATCATTTTCAAAACACCGGCCAAAATCCCCCATGTGAACAATGACCTCTCACCCAACCCTGGTCAATCAAGGCAGGACAAAGGACATACCCAAATGTATCCCATATGTCTAATAAGCAATTTAAATATTTAGTTGTAGATAAATTAGGGTCTCTCTC
Organism: Viscum album; assembly: GCA_963277665.1. Classification (NCBI taxonomy): domain Eukaryota; kingdom Viridiplantae; phylum Streptophyta; class Magnoliopsida; order Santalales; family Viscaceae; genus Viscum; species Viscum album. The sequence continues at coordinate 491,696,208 of OY728151.1, read as the reverse complement.
AAATACCCCAAAACGTACCGAAGGCCGTGCTACCCAAATGACAATGAAAACACAAAAAAGGTATGAACCATCTACCTCATACTAGTACAATGATACTCTTTCGATAACAGCCTCCAATTAGGTATAAAATGTGGTAGATCTACAAAAGAATCAAAAACTATCAACAACAAAAACACATTCTAGAACATAAATCATGAAAAACGGATTATGTGGATTCAAGGGCTTAATTAGGGGGTTCTAACACATCAAACTGTTTTCAAAACGGGGTTCAGATGAATATCCGAGAAGGATTTGAAGGTCCGACCAGCTCTCCCTGCGTAAGTCATAAATGGGAGGAAGAAAGATGGAGAATGGGAAATCTTGAGTTGCCCTGAACTCAAAAATTCATTACATTAAGTGGTCTTAAGGTTACCCTGCGTGGTTTGGTAAACTGTGCACCAACTGTGCGGTTTCCACTGTCTCACCTAGGGACATCACATGACTTGTCCGCATGGTTTGACAAACCGTGTGCCGCACATGTGGATCCCACTGTCAAGGGTGCACGGTTTCCTGGGCTGCCACATGGTTTTTTCAGACTGTGTTCTAACCGTGAGCCCCTGTACAACCTCCACAACTTTAATTTTTTTTCCTAGATTCTCCCAGTTTTCTCAGGACAAGCATAAATTCAAATAGGTTTGAGATTTTGACCCGTTATAAAAACCAGGGATCTTATAGTTATGAGTAGTTAATTTTTAACCATTTTTAGTATTTTGATCATGGATGATGTGTTATCGTGTTTTTAGTGTTCATCTTGTCTTTTTGGTGGGTTTTTTATCATTCATTACTTTCCCCTTTACGATGACTATTGAAGTAATGATTAATGTATTGGATTTGAAAGCTCTATAATTAAATTAAATATAATAAATACTATATTATTTTTCCAAATTATTCTATCTGTATATATTTTTAATTTATCTAATTGAATATTATAAAATTTGATATGAAAAATTGGATGGAGAAATTGAATTTAATGTTCCTAAAATGTTTCGATAATGTTCATTGTCAATTATTAAATAATTAAATTCAAAATAATTATATTATGTTTTTAATAATGTTATGAAAATGATCAATATAGTTTATAATTGGTTCAATAATTTAATTTGGTAATCACTATTGAATTTAATACATGTAATAAATAATTGATACTGTATATAAACATATTTTTCCTAATATATTTATCAGAAAATAGATGTAATTGAAAATTTTATTCTCTAAATTAAATAGTTTAAATTTGTTCTTTTTTAGGATAGTCTTATTATTTATGTTTATTTTAACATCTCATGTTTTTAAAAAGTAAACATATATTCGCTAGCATATTAGATACATCACATCGAACATAAATGAACAGACAATATTAATATTTAAATTTTATCATCATAAATTTGCATTTAAATTACTGTGTATGGATTGAGAAAATTGATTTATGAAACAAATATAACAGTCTCAGTATGTATTAATTTTTTAGTAATTGATTATAAAATAATACTATAATATTGTTATTTTAATCTACGTAAATACTTTTTCTTAAAAATAGTTTTCATTCTTTTCATGAATGAATATTATAATTTATTTATGTCTTTTTTAGAAAATTAATTTGATTTTTTTTTGTTTGGGATTCCCCATGTTGAAATTACACATGGATTAATTTCCGATAATTTTTGTAATATATATATTTTTCAATGAATATTGAAATGTACTGGTGTTATTTAGAAAATATTATTTTATTTATATGAAAAATTTATATCTTGGTTTTTTTAGTAATTAACATAGTTTATTTTTATTTAAAATAATCCAATAATTTATTTGGAAATGGATTTTTCAATGAAATATACATTTAAAACATTATATACATAAAAATGAAATTTTTACACAAATATGGGGTTTTTTCAATTGGACAGTTTATTTTAAAATTATTTTCTACCACTTCTATTTTCTTTATTTTTAATGTATACTCTATATTTGGAACATTGTGTTTTTAGATTTAATATTAATATACATCTTATTTTTAAAAAATATGGTTAGAAAACAAAGAAAATTTTATTTTCACCATGGTAATGATATAATCTGGTTATTAAGGTTACACATAAAATGATAGCGATTAGTAAATTACAATGAAAATTGTATAAATTTTATTATATGATTATTTATCTACAAAAATAATAAGTTTGTCAAATTTATGAACCATTTATATCCATAGGTTTGACATTAAATATCTATGTCATTTTAATTTAAGAAATGTAAAACATGTTAGAATATGGGTTTTAATAAGTACAAATTTTTTAATATGTGGTAATATATAATCTATATTTTACCATTAATATTATGGTAGAAAAAAATATATTTTGGTTCATTATGGTAATTTATTTTTATATTTTTTGTGAGGAAATAACTATGTTAATGTCATTTACATTGAAGATGAATTATTTATTAAATTAATGTTATAATAAATTAATTGACACTATACATATTAAAATAAATTAAATTTGAAATAATATATTTAATCTAAGAAATTTATAAATTAACATGACATTATAAATATGTATTAAAATAATTTTTTTAATTTTTTTTATTATTATTTTTGATGTCAATGTATTGAATTTTATCAAATTTGACAACAATAATATATTAAGGAATAAAAATTTTATTAAATTATTTTAATTTATTAAAAATATTTTTAATAGGAAAATTGGTATAATATTTGTAATAAAATTCCACACCACATTAATTTATAGACCATGTTTACTTGTTTTTCTCTGAATGGTTTAAATTTATTTTAATCCATTAAAAAAATTCTAAATATCCCCTTCCATCTCTTATAAAATATCACCACGTCTTCTCAATATATAACACATAAATACCCTTTTTCCTTATTAATGATCTACACACATACCACCATCGTACATATCACCTCATTTTAGATCCATGTTTTTGGTTGAAAACCAGCCTTAGTGGTCTTAAGGTGTATATAAAAGGAGTTTTTTCGAAGAAGTTTACTCATTTCTAATCAAGATCTTTTGTTTGATTTCTTATTTAAAATACCACTAACACTATTAATCCATAATAAAATAATAACTCAAATATCATCAATATACTAATATGTTATTCTGTTTGTGGAAATCCAACATCCCTCTCCACGTCCATCAAATGAGAAAAGAATTTTCTATTCTTGTGTTTGTAAGACTACACCTCACAAACTGATAAAAATTTATTTCTATCACTATAAGGCCCCAGCTTTAAACCTTACTTAATCTTGAGTTATTACAAGATTACACATTTAGGATCTTTTCGGGTTTAGAGTTTTAGAGAATTAGATCAGAAAACTTGCATCACATTTCACATATAAACAAAGTGGTTACATAAAGATAGTATTCTTCATTCCCATCAATGGAAAAATATTTAAAATAAACATGGATTCTTTCTTGACACTTCCTTGACACTATCATCATATCATGTACCTTTCCCTTGACATGTGAAAAAAATTTCAAAAAAAACTTGGGATGAGCATAAAAAGCTCAGTAAGGGATATAAAAATATGGAAAGGAAACATGGGTACATATATACATAAGGATGAGATCATACTTTACCCATAAAACATAAGCACTTTAACACAACTCATCAAATCATGAATAAATCATAGGAATCATAAGACATAAAGGTAACTTGAGGCATTCATAACATTCTTACGTAGGGAGTAACCCTCTTAGTTACGTTTGGAATACCCATTACAGTATATTCCCTAAAATCTATTCGGAGAAACCTTATTGTTTAACTCCTTCGCGTTACCCAATGCATTGGAGAACTATACCGGGCTCACCCGCCTTTAGTTTATCACGGAACCACCCGTCTTCATAATAATGCCCAAGAACCTCAATATAATCTTATCACATAAAACATGCATAAAGGAAACATAACATTTCCACCTTTCAATCACAAGATATCAATACAACACATTGATATAAAAACATTATGAAAACAATTTTCAATACCAAAATAAAAGAAAAGTAAAACATGGAATTTATTTTTCTTTTAAAAAAAGGTATGGCTTGTAGAGGAAGCCGAAACTCAGATAATAGTCACGACGGCGGAGAAGTCGTTGTCGCCGCATACGTACAACAAAAACATTCCCTTTTTTCATTTTGTAAACGCTTCGTATAAAAAATATTCCTTTTGAATAAACGTAAAAGTAAAAGGGGTTTATACACCGTATAAAAGAAGGTTGTGTATAAAACAAAAATATGCCTCAATGAAAGGAGATTGAGACGAAGTCCCATACCTCGGGTCCGACTTGACTCGATCGTTCTTTAAGGTCCTGAATAATAAACTTGAGTTAATTTCTACTTTTTTAAGAACCTTTTTCAAGTTAATTATTCTTTTATATCACTTATTTCCATGTCATTAACACTACGTAATTTATTAAGTTAATAACAGTCGTTTTAACGATCATTGGTACTTGAGTCAAAAATAAGCCCTTTATAATTACAAGTTGTTGATGTATCCATTATATCCATAATGTTATTAATTATTTAGATATCATATATGTCATATAAATCCAGTATATGAATGCATTAATAATATTACATAATCATTTAGAGGTACGAAATGAAATGCACCGATCATGGAGACGGTAAGCCGTACGTACGCATGAACGCTACTTTCATTTATATTTCATATTTTATAGAATGGAATCATAATGATATAAAGGTATATTATAATTCCAGTATAATATCATATATTATATCATAGTTCCATCCTTTATACGTCCCACATATGGTATTTAACGAATCAAATCACTTTGAGGGGGCGGTAGTCCGCACTTCCTTAAATGAAGATATCGCGTTTACCCATAATGGAAACCATAAAGGTATGACCAAAAAGAAAAAAACAGAAGATTAAGGAAAACATAAACATATTATATATGATATATAAATATAGTGACATCTTAATTTCAACCTTTGAATGTGTTAAAAGAATGTTGAACAATCATTGTTTCGGGAGGCATAAATTCACCATCCACGGAAACAGTATGTTCGTTAACCATTAGATGTAGGTGTGTGTATGTGTTGCTCAAATCCATATTATAACAACATCCTAGTATATTGAGGATACTATAGTTGTTACAAAAGAAAAGAATAAAAAAAGTTTAGGGGATAGGAGAAGAAAAATAAAACAAAAGGACTCAAAAGATGACATTACCTTAATATCGGGTAACTCCCTTTGGTTTGTGCTCAAAGGCTTTCTTGGGAATACTTCTGGCCAAAGTGAGGCTTCAAAGAGTAAGATAGGGAATTGGAGAGACGAAATGGGTAGGGGTTGGCCGAGCCAAAGGCTTTGTGAGTGTGGGTAAGGAGGTAGAGGTGGGGGCCTTTTATAAGAGGAGAGGAGGGGCACTCTTGGAAAGTAAAGACAAGTTACTTTATTTTAAAAAGAGTTTCAGATACAAAAGGTACCACATTGATATAATTCGAGGATAAGGTGATAAGGGTTTGAAATCCACTCATTAAATAGGTTTTGTCCATTTATAGGTCTTAGATTTTACATTATCTTTCTATTTTACTTAAATCGTTAAATAGTGAGGTCATCGCTGCATCATCATGATGTCATAAAAAATTTAATTTATTTAATGTCTAAAAATTAAAAAAAATACTATGATGTATTAAATTTTTTTATATTTCTAATGCATATTTATATTCAAAAATATGACTTGTATAACCCCATATAATTTTTTTTAGTAACATAACTCATGTTTGTGTCATTTTTACTTTAATATTAAATAAAAAGTTATTTATGTCATTTCCCAAACAAAGTGGCTCCATGGGGTCCCCAAGTTGACCCATGGCTTGTCTTGGTCGGCCATGACGCAACCAATGAGGGTAGGACATGTTTCAATCTCATCTCATTTTATTAAAGCATTATTTTTCCCTTAAACTGCACTAATTACCACTAATCGCGATTAAGAACTTAATAAGTTACTATTCACCAAAAAATTATTTTAATACCATTGAACCACATTTTACTTCTTAATTAAAACCATGTATGTCAGATTTTTGAAATTCAAAACACAATGATGTTAAATATTCATTCAAACGGAAAAATCAGTTTTTATAAGTACCACTTAGTGGTTTCACTATTCATCAAAAATTGATGTTTTTCACAAAATTACCAAAAATTCACCCTAAGCTATATTTGATATTACGAATTCAAAAATGAAGTCTGTTTTAAAAAATTCAAAAAATATAAGTCACATTAATTAATTTAATAATTAATTCCCGCTGTCATGACATATAGCGTGTTTTTATAAAACAATAAGTATCAAAAGATTGACACCAGTTTAAGTCCAATTTCAAAGTGAAATTGATTCCAATGACCACCATTGGATTAAATGGTAAAAATATATTCAGATTACACATTAATACAAATTCCAAAGATAATCTAATCATATAAATATATTAGATTAAGAAGCAGTTTTGATGTAAAATGCAGTATTTTTCACTATTCATTAAAAAAATGAACATCGTCAGAAAAATACCAAAAATTAACACAAAGTAAATTTTGATGTCCCAATCATAAAGAATAAGTTTACTTTGACAAACATTGCTTATAAAATTATCAAAAGATAGATTCAAAAATGGTTTTCCCTCAAAAGGCAGTAAAACAATCTTTTAAATATATTAGTGTATTCCATGCTTAAGATTGGATTTATTTTCATTTTAAGCCTCTAAAACACTATCTAATTTATTAATAGACATATATAAAAATATATTTTATTCATTACTTACTTGAGATGTTACATCCTTCCCCCTTTAGAAAATTGTGTCCCCGCAATGTATTTACTTATCGAATAAATGGGGGTACTTATCCCTCATTGAATTTTCAGATTCCCATGTTGCCTCTTCCATCATGTGGTTTTTACACAAAACCTTTACCTATTTAATCACCTTATTCCGTAACACTTTCTCCCTATGGTCATGAATCTGGACCGGTTGTTCCTCATATGATAGGTTCTCTTCCAGCTGAACTACCTCTGGACTCAAAACATGAGATGGATCTGGCATATACTTTCTCAACATCAAAACATGAAAAACATTGTGTACATGAGATAAACTCGGAGGTAAATACACCCGGTATGCAACTAATCTGTAACGCCCCGACCCCAGCTACCCAGAGCCAGTGCATTACTTCGTAACATTGGCATGATCACAAAAGATTAAGTCTCGAAAGACCGATTAGTTTAGTAGCCTTGGAAACACTAGATACATTCATAAATGTTACATTACATCACAAAGTGAAAGACTATAATAACATAGTCTCCATAGTCCACACTTCTATCCTCTTCAGACTATCCCTGCAGGTCATTCATAAAATACTTCTTTACATCCTGGAAAATATTAAAACATTGAAAGGGGTGAGCTCGGATGCTCAGTAAGGTTAACAATATAGCGAATGCTTTCATAAATAAACATTAACATTTAAGGCAATGCATAACTAAAACAAAAGTCTTTTAAACTTGAACTTAAACATAATATGGAAAAAGTAAAATGAGATAATGTCATTCACTTCATCACATGGATATTCTACTAGTCGAATAATCACATGCAATATCAATAACCACTTTCATAATGATGGAATGCATAATGCCAGACTATCATAACCACGTAGCCAAGGCCTCGTGCCAAGACGACAAAGAAGTTTTTGTCAAGGCCTCGTTCCAAGACACTATTTTGTCTCATGAGACCTGCCGATGCATCGAGGAGCTATTGCGGGCACCACCCGTCACTTATTAAGTCCAATGCATTCCTCGTATGAATAGGTTTAAACCTATCATAAACCATAACATAATCGTATCACATAAAACATGCATAAAGGAAACATAACATCCCCACATTTCAATCACAAGGTATAAATACAACACATTGATATAATAAAAAAGCTTTCAAAACCATTTTCAATACCATAATAAAAGAAAGTTAAAACTTTGTATTTATTTTTCATTAAAAAAATGATGGCTTGTTGAGGAAGCCGGAACTCAAATAATGGTCACGGCGGCGGAGAAGTCGTTGTCGCCGCATATGTACGGAAAGAAAAACATTCTCTTTTTTTTGTTTAGTAAAACTCTTCGTATAAAAAGATTCCTTTTCAATTAACGTAAAAGTCAAAGGGTTTTATACACCGTATAAAACAAAGATGTGTATAAAACCAAATATGACTCAATGAAAGGAGATTGAGACGATGTCCTTAAAAAGATCATTTTTAAAATAAAATATATCTATTATATGTATTCACTATAGGTACACATAAAGAAAGTAAAAATACAAAATAGTACATAATAATATCATGACATAATTTTCAAGTAGGAGATTAACCCAAAGAATGGAAGTTGGGTTAAGAAATTCCCTTACCTTGCGTCTTGTCCTGACTCGACCGTTCTTTAACATCATGAATAATAAACTAGAGTTAATTTATATATACTTAAGAACCTTTTTCTTGTTCATTATTCCATTTATATCACTTATTACCATGTTATGAACATTATTTAATTATTTAAGTTAATAACGGTCGTTTTGTCGATCTTTGGTACATGAGTCAAAAATAAACTTCTTATAATTACACGTTGTTCATGTGGTGAAATATCCATTATATACAGAATTATATTCATGATGTAGATATCATATATATCATATATACAGTATATACATTCATTCATAATGTCACGTAACATTTAGAGGTAAGAAATGAAATGCACCGTTCATGGAGACGGTAAGCCGTACGTACGCATGAACGCTACTTTCATTTCTATTTCGAATTTATTGGAATGAAATCATAATGATATAAATTTATAATATAATTAAAGTATAATATAGTGTATAATACCATTTAATCCATCCATTATACATCCCACATATGGCATTAACGATTCAAATCACTTTGAGGGGGCGGTAGTCCGCACTTCCTAAAATGAAATTATCCCGTTTTACCAATAATGGAAATCATAAAGTATGCCATAAATGAGAAATACAGAAGCATAAGTAAAACATAAACACATTATATATCATATATAAATATAGTGGCATCTTAATGGTCACCTTTGAAGGTGTTATATGAGTGTTGAACAATCATCGTTTCGTGAGGCAGAAATTCGCCATCCACAGAAACTGTATGTTCTTTAACCATTAGATGTAGGTGTGTGTAAGTGTAGCTCTAATAATTCTTATAACAACATCCTAGTATATTTTGGATACTTTTTTTGTTACAAAAGAAATGAATAAAAAGAGTTTAGGGGGTTGGAGAAGAAAAATAAAACAAAACAACATTAGAGAAGACATTACCTCAAAATCGGGTAACTCTTTTTGATTTGAGCCAAAGGATTCCTTGAAAAGAGTTATGCCCAAAGTGAGGATTCTAGGAGTAAGAGGGGGAAGTTGGGAGATTAGTTGGGTAGATTTTGGCCGAGCCAAATGGCTTGAAGGTGTGAATAATGTGGGAGAGGTGGGGGCCTTTTATAAGTGGTGAGGAGGGGCTCTTTTGGAAACATTGAAATGTTACATTATTACACAATGCTTTTCGGATTCTAAAAGTCCCACACTTATATAATTAGTGGCTAAGGTGACAAGGGTTCTAAATATACCCATCCAATAGTCTTTGGACAAGTGTAAGCCTTGGATTTTACATTATCTTTTCATTTTATTAAAATCGTTAAATAATGAGGTCATCGCTGCATCATAATGATGTCATAAATAATTTAATTTATTTAATGTCTAAAAATTATAAAAAAAATACTATGATGTAGGAAATCCTTTTATATTTATAATGAATATTTATAGTCAAAATTTGGACTTGTGTAACCCCACTTAAAAATTATTTTAGTAAAATAACTCATGTTTGTGTCAATTTAATTTTAACATTAAATAAATATATATTAATGTCATTTTCCATCTAAAGTGGCACCATGGGGTCCCCAAGTTGAACCATGTGTTTTCTTGGTCGGCCATGACTCATCTAATAGGAGTAGGAAAAGTGTCATGCTCATCTCATATTATTAAAACATTATTTGTACCTTAAACTACACTAATTACCTCTAATCGCGATTAAGAACTTAAAAGATACTATTCGCCAAAAAAATATTTTAATATCATTGAACCAAATTTTACTTCTTAATGAAAACCATGTATGTCGGATTTTTTAAAATCAAATCACAGAAGTGGTAATAATTCATTTAAACGAAAAATCAGTTATTTAACTACCACTTAGTGGTTTCACAATTCATAAAAAATTGAAGTTTTTCAGAACAAGGCCAAAATATCACCCTAAGCTATAATTGATATTCTGAATTAAAAAATGATGTCTATTTTACAAAATTCCAAACATATAAGTTGCATTAATTAATTTTATAACTAATTCCCGTTGTTACGACAAATAGCCTGTTTTTAAGAAACAATTTATATCAAAAGATTGGCAATTGTTTATGTCCAATTTCAATGTTAAATTAATTCTAATGACCAACATTGGATAAAATGGTAAAAATATATTCTAATTATACCTTAAAACCACTAAATATTATAATTTATCACAATAAATTATTTTTCATAAAAAGTTGTTTTAAGTATTTTTCACTATTCATAAAAAATTAGAAGTTCTCAGAAAAATACCAAAAAATCAACATAGGCTAATTTCGATATTCCGAATCCAAAAATGAAGTCCATTTTGAAATATAAAATTTCTATAATTTTAAAAAGTGGTTATTACTATTCATAACAGCTACTTTGATTAGTCGCGGTGTTTTAGAACTCGAAGTTGCGTATAATGCAAGCTATTTCATTATTGAATGAGAAGCGTACCGTGGAAGCTTGGGGTGTTACATTCTCCCCTCCATCAATAAATTGCATCCTCACAATTTGAAATTTTTCTTTGAAAATAAAAGGTTGAAAAGAGAAAATACCTTTGAGGAAATCCCACATCAGAAATAAGGTAAATAAATATATAACATTAAAAGAATGCAAGATAAGTACAAAGGTCACCCGATATAGCCCATTGTAGGATTCTATGAAAATATGGATATGGAGGAGAAACAAACCATCAAGGTCTGATGGAGAGTTATAGAAAACAGGATTAGGAGAAAGTTTAACTACAAGAAAATCACAAACTTGTGATTGGTTAAACGGTCATTGAATCCCCAGTTGGAAAAGTTAACCAACAACATTTTTGTTTTAAGTTACCTTTTATAATGTTGAGGAATTTATTTAGGAGATTTACTAAGAACGTAAGAGAATATACATACTTGTTATGTATACTTTCATTCGTTAATAAATTTTTACCACAAACCCATCTTTTACTCCAAATGGTAATGGAACTCAAAAATATTCTTTTTATCCTAATTGCATAAGGTTCCAAATATTAACACATACCATTTAGATTAGTAAAACTATTTTGTAATAACCAGGGACTTCCTGTAGGCTACTGGTAGGAAATAAAGGCTTGTCGCACTATGGTTGTGGGTTCGATTTCTGTAGCTTTGTCCGATGTGACGGGTTATTCCCCACCCTGCAGGTTGTCCTTTTCCTAAAACTATAGTATTATAATATTCCAAAAATAATCTTCAGAAATGCTTTAACCTTAAACAATAATATCCATGGTTCAACTTAATCCATTCCAATCTTAATAGTTATCCAAAATACCTCCGTCCAGACTTTCTCTAAAAGGTATCTAAATTCCAAAATCAATTCTCACATCAGATTCCCCAAACAAAGAAAAGTTTCTCTTATTGTCACATACTAAAAATATGATTACCTTAATCATATTAAAACCTTACTGAAATCAAAAATTACTACAGTACAATATTTATATATGTCACATTATTCTTATAACCAGAATATAATCCTTGAGTCCAAAATCACCAATACATTAATTATTCCGCTTCAACTGTAGTCACAGCATAAGATTGGCCTTGATCCCTTGGCCTTTTCTGAGGTAAGTTTCCTTGACGCTTAGGACATTCATTTTCATAATTCCCCATTTCCCTACAATTGTAGCATTCAACTTTGACAGCCTCTTTCTTTCCCTTGCAATCACGAGCCTGGTGAACCGTTTCTCCACATTTATAACAAACTCCCATTCCTTTTAGGCACGTACCAGGGTGATTCTTCCCACAATTATCACATAATGGAAAATCCTTCTTTCCCTTTTTCCCTTTATCTGTCTCTTGTTCCCCCGTTTTCTTCTTCTCTTGCTTTACTTTGTTGTCATATTACTTAGAGAATTCCTTTTCTGTCTTGATAGCACATGAGACAATATCTTAGTATGATGAGAAGGATTGTGATACTAAAGCTCGACGGAGAAATGGTTTTAACCCATCAAAGAAACGATCAATCTTACTCCTTGGGTTACGTATATAATCGGCAGCATGCCTCGCTAACCTTGTAAAGTTATCCTCATACTTTGCGACATTCTCATCCTCCTTCAGCCTCAGACTCAGAAATTGCCTTTCCATATCCGCTCGATGGTCACGAGGAAAGTATTTTTCTAATAAAAGCTCTTTGAACTCCCTCCATTCCATATTCAATACGTCATCATCTTCCTTTTTGTTTTGAATCAACGACCACCACTGATGGACATCTCCAGTGAGGCGGTAAACTGCCATGACAACCTTCTCCCTTTCACTACTCCCCAAGGCATGGAATATTTTCTCTATGGAATTTATCCATTGCTCAGCTACTATAGTATTTGTACTCCCATTGAAGGTTGGTGGTTGTTGCCTCATGAAACGGTCTAGCATTTATCCTCCACGTTGCGGATCAGGGTGCTCCATACGAGTAAGGTTATTATTCCTAACCTGAGTGAGTTGTCCCAGTATGGTAATAAGTTGATCAGCACCAGTTGTATCTCCAGATCCACAATAATTATCTTGAGCAGGAGGACAATCCCTACACGGATTTCGTGCATTGATACGGTTTCCATTCCTTCCACTAGGCGCCATTTCTAAACAATGGCATAAACTAGATTAGCTTATGAATCAAAATACATAATTCCATACTTGTAAAACACTTTACATAAATTGAACTATTTATGGATATAATCCATAATCATAAAAAGAAATGTTTTCATTGAGGAAGTATATACTCATAACCCTTCATAGTGGTTTGTAAATAAAATGAGAATTATCCTAAGCATATCCCCCGGGAGTGTCGTAACCAAGAGTGTAGCAAGGCCCGTTGTCGTGCACTAGTTCCCGTTCGAGTCTAGCTTAAAGCGGTGTTTTCGGGTTTTACCCCTAGGTACATCTGTGCCAGAGCCACCTCTATCTGCTCGTATCCATACAGGGATATATTGCTCGGAAAACTCATAACATCTCTATAATACCAAAATTCAAGGAAGTTCTTCTATACTAATCCTCAAAGTATATCTTTGGGCTATGTGCTCTAATCAGAGTTTATCTACATCTAGCTTCCAAGGTTAGTACTAAACTGCCTCTGATACCAACTGTAACGCCCCGACCCCAACTACCCAGAGCCGGTGCATTACTTCGTAACATTGGCATGATCACAAAAGATCAAGTCTTGAAAGACCGATTAGTTTAGTAGCCTTGGAAACACTAGATACATTCATAAATGTTACATTACATCACAAAGTGAAAAACTATAATAACATAGTCTCTATAGTCCACACTTCTATCCTCTTCGGACTATCCCTACAGGTCATTCATAAAATACTTCTTCACATCCTGGAAAATATTAAAACATTGAAAGGGGTGAGCTCGGATGCTCAGTAAGGTTAACAATATAGCGGAAGCTTTCATAAATAAACATTAACATTTAAGGAAATGTATAACTAAAACAAAATCCTTTTAAACTTGAACTTCAACATAATATGGAAAAGGTAAAATGAGATAATGCCATTCACTTCTTCACATGGATATTCTACTGGTCGAATAATCACATGAAATATCAATAACCACTTTCATAATGATGGAATGCATAATGCCAGACTATCATAACCACGTAGCCAAGGCCTCGTGCCAGGACCACAAATAAGATTTTGTCAAGGCCTCGTGCCAAGACACTAGTTTGTCTCATGAGACCTGCCGATGCATCGAGGAGCTATAGCGGGATCCACCCGTCACTTATTAAGTCCAATGCATTCCTCATATGAATAGGTTTAAACATATCATAAACCATAACATAATCGTATCAGATAAAACATGCATAAAGGAAACATAACATTCCCACATTTCAATCCCAAGATATAAATACAACACATTGATATAATAAAAACGCTTTCAAAACCATTTTCAATACCAAAATAAAAGAATGTTAAAACTTTGTATTTATTTTTCCTTAAAAAAAATGATGGCTTGTAGAGGAAGCCGAAACTCAAATAATGGTCATGGCGGCGGAGAAGTCGTTGTCGCCGCATATGTACGGAAAGAAAAACATTCTCTTTTTTTTTTGTTTAGTGAAACGCTTCGTATTAAAAGATTCCTTTTGAATTAACGTAAAAGTCAAAGTGGTTTATACACCGTATAAAAGAAAGGTGTGTATAAAACCAAATATGACTCAATGAAAGGAGATTGATACGAAAGCCTTAAAAAAATCATTTTTAAAATAAAATAGATCTATTATGTGTATTCACTATAGGTACACATAAAGAAAGTAAAAATACAAAATAGTACATAATAATATCACGACCTAATTTTAAAGTAGGATATTAACCCAAAGAATGGATGTTGGGTTAAGAAATTCCCTTACCTTGCGTCTTGTCCTGACTCGACCGTTCTTTAACCTCCTGAATAATAAAGTAGAGTTAATTTATATTTACTTAAGAACCTTTTTCATGTTCATTATTCCATTTATATCACCTATTACCATGTTATGAACATTATTTAATTATTTAAGTTAATAACGGTCGTTTTGTCGATCTTTGGTACTTGAGTCAAAAATAAACTTCTTATAATTACACGTTTTTCATGTGGTGAAATATCCATTATATATAGAATTATATTCATGATTTAGATATCATATATATCATATATACAGTATATACATTCATTCATAATGTCACATAACATTTAGAGGTAAGAAATGAAATGCACCGTTCATGGAGACAGTAAGCCGTACGTACGCATGAACGCTACTTTCATTTCTATTTCATATTTAATGGAATGAAATCATAATGATATAAATTTAGAATATAATTACAGTATAATATAGTGTATAATACAATTTAATCTATCCTTTATACATCCCACATATGGCATTAACGATTCAAATCACTTTGAGGGAGCGGTAGCCCGCACTTCCTAAAATGAAATTATCACGTTTTACCCATAATGGAAATCATAAAGTATGCCATAAATGAGAAATACAGAAGCATAAGTAAAACATAAACACATTATATATCATATATAAATATAGTGACATCTTAATGGCCACCTTTGAATGTGTTATAAGAGTGTTGAACAATCATCGTTTCGTGAGGCAGAAATTCTCCATCCACAAGAAACCGTATGTTCTTTAACCATTAGATGTAGGTGTGTGTAAGTGTAGATAGAATCCTTCTTATAACAACATCCTAGTATATTGAGGATACTGGTTTTGTTACAAAAGAAATGAATAAAAAGAGTTTAT
Source organism: Viscum album (assembly GCA_963277665.1). Lineage (NCBI taxonomy): Eukaryota > Viridiplantae > Streptophyta > Magnoliopsida > Santalales > Viscaceae > Viscum > Viscum album. The sequence goes on along the minus strand of OY728151.1, from coordinate 491,680,555 downwards.
GGGGTTGGAGAAGAAAAATAAAACAAAACAACATTAGAGAAGACATTACCTCAAAATCGGGTAACTCTTTTTGATTTGAGCCAATGACTTCCTTGAGAAGAGTTATGCCCAAAGTGAGGATTCTAGGAGTAATATGTGGAAGTTGGGAGAGTATTTGGGCAGAGGTTTGCCGAGCCAAATGGCTTGAAGGTGTGAATAAGGTGGGAGAGGTGGGGGCCTTTTATAAGTGGAGAGGAGGGTCTCTTTTGGAAAGATTGAAATGTTACATTATTACACAATGCTTTTTGGATTCTAAAGGTCCCAAACTTATATAATTTGTGGCTAAGGTTATATGGGTTCTAAATATACCCATCCAATAGTCTTTGGACAAGTGTAAGCCTTGGATTTTACATTATCTTTTCATTTTATTAAAATCGTTAAATAATGAGGTCATCGCTGCATCATAATGATGTCATAAATAATTTAATTTATTTAATGTCTAAAAATTTTAAAAAAAAATACTATGATGTAGGAAATCCTTTTAGATTTCTAATGAATAATTATAGTCAAAATTTGGACTTGTGTAACAACAATTAAAAACTGTTTTAGTAAAATAACTCATGTTTGTGTCAATTTAATTTTAACATTAAATAAATATATATTAATGTCATTTTCCAACTAAAGTGGCTCCATGGGGTCCCCAAGTTGACCCATGGGTTTTCATGGTCGGCAATGACTCATCCAATAGGATTAGGACAAGTTTCATTCTCATCTCATATTATTAAAACATTATATGTACCTTAAACTACACGAATTACCTCTAATCGCGATTAAGAACATAAAATTTACTATTAACCAAAAAATTATTTTAATCTCATTGAACCACATTTTACTTCTTAATGAAAACAATGTATGTCGGATTTCTGAAAATCAAATCACAGAAGTGGTAATATTTCATTTAAACAAAAAATCAGTTATTTAACTACCACTTAGTGGTTTCACTATTCATCAAAAATTGAAGTTTTTCAGAACAAGGCCAAAATATCACCCTAAACTATAATTGATATTCCGAATTCAAAAATTATGTCTATTTTAAAAAATTCCAAACATATAAGTTGCATTAATTAATTTTATAACTAATTCCCGCTGTTACGACAAATAGCGTGTTTTTAAGAAACAATTTATATCAAAAGATTGGCAATTGTTTATGTCCAATTTCAATGTTATATAAATTCTAATGAACACCATTGGATAAAATGGTAAAAATATATTCTAATTATACCTTAAAACCACTAAATAGTATAATTTATCACAAGAAATTATTTTAATTAAAAAGTTGTTTTATGTATTTTTCACTATTCATAAAAAAATTAGAAGTTCTCAGAAAAATACCAAAAATTCAACATAGGCTAATTTCGATATTCCGAATCCAAAAATGAAGTTTATTTTGAAATATAAAATTTCTATAATTTTAAAAAGTGGTTTTTACTATTCATAACGGCTACTTTGATTAGTTGCGGTGTTTTAGAACTCGAAGTTGCGTACAATGCAAGCTATTGCATTATTGAATGAGAAGCGTACTGTGGAAGCTTGGGGTGTTACATGATCCAACTCTCTCCAGAATTTCATATGGTCCAATAAACCTTGGACTCATCTTTCCTTTCTTAACAAATCTCATCACACTTTTCCATGGTTATACTTTGAGAAAAACATGATCACCTACCTCAAAAGAGAGACCCTTCCTCCTGTTGTCCGCATAACTCTTCTGCCTGCTCTGAGCTGTTCTCATGTGTTTCTGAATCATCTGAACTTTTTCTGCCATCTCTTCTACCAATTCTGGTCCCATGAACTTCCATTCACCCACTTCATCCAAGAAAGCTGTAGTTCGAAACCGCTTCCCATATAATGCCTGAAATGGTGCCATCTGTATAATGGAATTAAATCTATTATTATATGAAAATTCACCCAAAGAAAGATGTTGGTCCCAACATCCCTGATAATCCATAGAACAAGCTCGTAGCATATCCTCCAATGTCGGAATTGTTCGTTCTAACTGCCCATCTGATTGAGGATGAAAAGCTGTACTAAAATTTAATTCAGTACCCAACGACTTCTAATGGCCTTTCTCAAAGTTAGATGTGAACCTAGGATCACGATCAGATACAATGGAGAGGGGAACTTCATGTAACCTGACTGTCTCTTTAAGAAACAAATGGAAAAGTTGATCTAGGGAAAAAGTATCTCGTATAGCATGGAAAAGAGCAGATTTAGTCAAGCGATCAACAATAACCCAGATTTCATTATTACCTCAAGATGTCTTCGGTAATCCCAAAACAAAGTCCATGGATATATTCTCCCATTTCCACTCTGGCACTGGTAAAGGCTGAAGCATCCCTTTCGGTAACTACTGCTCTACTTTAACCTGTTGACATGTCAAACACTTCACAGTAAAATCAGCAATATCTCTTTTCATTCCATCCCACCAGTAATACTCCCGAAGATCTCTATACATTCTAGTACTGCCAGGATGAACTGAAAATGAAGAACTATGAGCTTCACACAACAATTCTCTCTTCAACTGTGAATCAAAAGGCACACACAATCTCTCCCCAAATCACAAAACACAATCATCATCAATGTTTAATTCAGGCCACTTACCTTTCTGAACCAGCTCTACCTTTTTCTGCAACTCACTGTCTTGCTTCTATGCTTGCTTGATTCTATCTGATAGAGATGATCTCACTGATACCTGAAACAAAACATAAGAACATCCTGCACCCACAACTTCTATGCCAAAGTTCATCAAATCCTTAACCAAAGGATCACATTCCAAATGCAACATTGCTAATGAAGCATTACTTTTTCGACTCAAAGCATCAGCCACTTTATTTGCTTTTCCCGGATGGTAATGAATTGTACAATCATAATCCTTGAATAATTCTAGCCATCTCCTTTGTCTCATGTTCAATTCTTTCTGAGTGAATATATACTTTAAACTTTTGTGATCGGTATATATTTCACACTTTACTCCATACAAATGATGCCTCCAAATTTTTAAAGCAAAAACAACAGCAGCTAATTCCAAATCATGTGTACGGTAATTTACCTCATGAGTTTTCAACTGTCGTAAAGCATAAGAAATTACCTAATCATTCTGCATTAGGACGCAACCAAGTCCTTTCAATGAAGCATCATTGTAGATAACAAACTCACCATTCCTGGAAGGTAGTGCCAAAATTGGAGCGTTCACCAATATTCTTTTTAATTCCTGAAAACAATCATCACATTCTTTTGTCCAGATAAACATAACACCCTTCCGAGTTAGCTTAGTCATTGGACTAGATAACCGTGAAAAATTTCTAACAAACCTTCGGTAATAGCCTGCCAAACCAAGGAAGCTACGAATCTCTATTACATTTCTGGGTCTTGGGCTGTCTTCCACAACTTTTGTTTTTGCAGGATCAACAGTTATCCCATCTTTAGAAACAATGTGACCAAGGAAAGTAATTTTTTGCAACCAAAACTCACACTTGCTGAATTTCCAATACAATTTATTTTCTTTTAAGGTTTGAAAGATAATCCTTAAATGTCTTTCATGCTCCTCTTTACTTTTATAATACACTAAAATATCATCAATGAAAACCACCACAAACATATCCAAGAACTCATGGAAAATTCTATTCATTATGTCCATGAATACAGCAGGTGCATTGGTTAGCCCAAAAGGGATTACTACAAATTCATAATGGCCATATCTCTTACGGAAATTGGTCTTCAGAATATCTGCCTCCTTTACCTTCAGCTGATGGTACCCCGATCTCAAGTCAATCTTTGAAAAAAAACTGAGCTCCCTGGAGCTGATCAAAAAAATCATCGATATGAGGCAAAGGATATTTGTTCTTAACAGTGATATTATTCAAGGCCCTATAATCAATGCAAAGTCTCATAGAACCATCTTTATTTTTAACAAATAAAATAGAAGCACCCCATGGTGATGTGCTAGGTCGAATGAAACCTTTCTCTAATAAATCTTGCAATTGCTCCTTTAAATCTAAAAGTTCAATTTGAGCCATTCGATAAGGGGGTTTTGAAATTGGCTTAGCATCAGGAACTAAGTCAACAGTAAACTCAACTTCCCGATCTGGTTTTATTCCAGGAAACTCATCAGGAAAAACATCAGGATACTCATTTACCACTGGCACATCATTAATCTGAACAGTTCCTTTATTTTCAACGATGTGTGCAAGGTAACATTCATTTCCATCTTTTACATGTTTCTCGGCCTCTTGATATGTTATCAACAGTAAGGGTTCATTCTTGTACACAAACTGAAAGTCTTTCTGAAAAGAAACTTATTTAGATCTACAGTCAATCTTAGCATGGTAAATAGAGAGCCAATCCATACACAAGATAACATCAAACTCTACTAGAGGTAGAACAATAAGGTTTGCAAGTAGGTTCTTTCCACATATAAGGATATGAAGATTCTTATAAATTCTTTTTGCATCAACATTCCCCCCAGGTGTTTTTACCAAAAGTTCAGGAGTCATTTCTTGAGATGGTATTCCCATTTTACTAGAAATGGTTTCAGAGATGAAAGAATGTGAAGACCCCGAATCAAACAACACACTAGAATAATCTGAAAAAACAAACAAAGAACCTGATACAACTTCATTTGATGGCCCGACATTTGCTGAAGTAGTTGCAATGGATTTCACCACCCCTTTCTGCTTGTAGTCTAACTGCTTCCCATCACTCAAGCTCTTTGTTGGACACTAATTTGCATAGTGACCCATCTCATTGCACTTATAACATTTCACTAACTGTAAATCAAATTTGGTCTTACCTTCACCTTGATCCTTTTCAGTGCAATCACGAGCCTTATGTCCCATCTTACCACATCGGTAGCACTTTCCAGAATTCAGAAGACATTCCCCAGAATGGATTTTTCCACATTTGTCACAAACTGGAAACTTAGTTTTCTTACCACTAGACTTTTTTGATGAATTATTACCTTTCTCCTGCCACCTCGGTCTCTTCTTCTGTTGGTTTTTATAGAACACTTGATCATCGGCAAACTCCATTTCTACCTTATCAGCACATCGAATAATATTTTCATAACATTTAAACTCACGAGAAGCTAATTCCCTTCGATATTTTGGCTTTAATCCTGAGTAAAAATGATTGATTTTACTATTAAAGTCTCGGATAAAATTTGGAGCATACCTTGCCAATCGAGTGAACCTTTCATCATAGGTAGCCACTGAGTCTTCCTCTTGCCTCAATTCAAAGAATTTCTTTTCCATCCTAAGTTGAACAGACTTAGGAAAATACTTCTCAAGAAACATACCTCTGATTTCATCCCAGTCAAGAGCATCAATCTCATCGGCGTCCCTGATATTTTTAACCATAGACCACCACTGATCTGCCTCACCCTCCAAACGGTAAATAGTAAGACTAACCATTTGATTGTCTGAACACCCCATGACATCAAAAATCTTCTCTAGTTCTTTAATCCACCTTTCAGCTAGCACAGGGTCAGATGATCCCATGAATGGTGGAGGATGTTGCCTCATGAAATGTTCCACCATGGACATGTTCCTCTGTGGTTGATCTGGCTGATCTCATGTATGGATACCACCCCCATTTATCGCTTGAGTCAACTGCGCCATTACTGCAACAAACTATTTAGTTCCAATTCCGACCATCTCAGGATACTGATTCGGAAGGTTATTTCCTTCTGTATGCCTTCCTAGCACTGCTTCCCTGTTTCCTCTGTGGAAAACCATTCTGAAAAAACATGTCTTAGATAAAGCAACATTGTAATCTTCAAATGCTATATCATTTCAGAAAAAAAATTGGATAATCATTTAATAGAATTCTAACTCCTAATGTTATCTAAACCGACCTCTGATACCAACTATAAGGCCCTAGCCTTAAACCTTACTTAATCTTGAGTTATTACAAGATTACACATTGAAGATCTTTTTGGGTTTAGAGTTTTAGAGAATTAAATCATAAAACTTGCATTATATTCCACATATAAACAAAGTGGTTACATAAAGATAGTATTCTTCATTCCCATCAATGGAAACATATTTAAAATAAACATTGATTCTTTCATGACACTTCCACGACACTATCATCTTATCATGTACCATTCCATTGACCTGTGAAAAACATTTCAAAAAAAACATGGGATGAGCATAAAAAGCTCAGTAAGGGATATAAAAATATGGAAAGGACACATGGGTACATATATACATAAGGATGAGATCATACTTTACCCATAAAACATAAGCACTTTAACATACCTCATCAAATCATGAATAAATCATAGAAATCATAAGACACAAAGGTAACATGAGGCATTCATAACATTCTTACGTAGGGAGTAACCCTCTTGGTTAGGTTTGGAATACCCATCACAATATATTCCCTAAAATATCTTCGGAGAAACCTTAACGTTTCACTCCTTCGTGTTACCCAATTCATTGGAGATCTATATCGGGCTCACCCGCCCTTAGTTTATCATGGAACCACCCATCTTCATAATAATGCCCAAGAACCTCAATATAATCTTATCACATAAAACATGAATAAAGGAAACATAACATTTTCACCATTCAATCACAAGATATCAATACAACACATTGATATAAAAACATTATGAAAACAATTTTCAATACCAAAATAAAAGAAAAGTAAAACATGGTATTTATTTTTCTTTTAAAAAAAGGTATGGCTTGTAGAGGAAGCCGGAACTCAAATAATAGTCACGACGGCGGAGAAGTCGTTGTCGCCGCATACGTATGACAAAAACATTCCCTTTTTTCGTTTAGTAAACGCTTTGTATAAAAAATATTCCTTTTGAATAAACGTAAAATTCAAAGGGGTTTATACACCGTATAAAAGAAGGTTGTGTGTAAAACAAAAATATGCCTCAATGAAAGGAGATTGAGACGAAGTCCCATACCTCAGGTCCGACTTGACTCGGTCATTCTTTAATGTCCTGAATAATAAACTTGAGTTAATTTATACTTGTTTAAGAACCTTTTTCAAGTTCATTATTCCTTTTATATCACTTATTTCCATGTCATGAACACTATTTAATTATTTAAGTTAATAACGGTCGTTTTAACGATCATTGGTACTCGAGTCAAAAATAAGCCCTTTATAATTACATATTGTTCATGTATCCATTATATCCAGAATGTTATTAATTATGTGGATATCATATATGTCATATATATCCAGTAAATTAATGCATTTATAATATTACATAATCATTTAGAGGTAAGATATGAAATGCACCGTTCATGGAGACGGTAAGCCGTACGTACGCATGAACGCTACTTTCATTTCTATTTCATATTTTATAGAATTCAATCATAATGATATAAAGGTATATTATAATTCCAGTATAATATCATATATAATATCATAGTTCCATCCTTTATATGTCCCACATATTTTATTTAAAGAATCAAATCACTTTGAGAGGGTGGTAGTCTGCACTTCCTTAAATGAAGATATCACGTTTACCAATAATGGAAACCATAAAGGTATGACAAAAAAGAAAAAAACAGAAGCTTAAGGAAAACATAAACATATTATATATCATATATAAATATAGTGACATCTTAATGGCCACCTTTGAAGGTGTTAAAAAATTGTTGAACAATCAACGTTTCGGGAGGCATAAATTCACCATCCACCGAAATAGTATGTCCGTTAACCATTAGATGCAGGTGTGTGTAAGTGTAGCTAGAATCCATATTATAACAACATCCTAGTATATTGAGGATACTATAGTAGTTACAAAAGACAAGAATAAAAAGAGTTTAGGGGGTTGGAGAAGCAAAATAAAACAAAAGGACTCAAAAGAAGACATTACCTTAAAATCGGGTAACTCCCTTTCGTTTGAGCTCAAAGGCTACCTTGGGAAGACTTATGCCCAAAGTGAGGCTTCAAGGAGTAAGAGAGGGAAGTGGATAGACAAAATGGGAAGGGTTTGGCCGAGCCAAAGGATTTGGGAGTGTGGGTAAGGAGGTAGAGGTGGGGGCATTTTATAAGAGGAGAGGAGGGGCACTCTTGGAAAGTAAAGACAAGTTACTTTATTTTAAAAATATTTTCGGATTAAAAAGGTCCCACCTTGATATAATTCGAGGATAAGGTGATACGGGTTCGAAATCCACTCATCCAATAGGTTTTGTCCATGTGTAGGTCTTAGATTTTACATTATCTTTCCATTTTATTTAAATCGTTAAATAATGAGGTAATCGCTGCATCATCATGATGTCATAAATAATTTAATTTATTTAATGTATAAAAATTATAAAACAAATACTATGATGTAGGAAATATTTTTATCTTTCTAATGAATATTTATAGTCAAAAATATGACTTGTATAACCCCATATAAAAATTGTTTTAGTAACATAACTCATGTTTGTGTCATTTTTACTTTAATATTAAATAAAATGTTATTTATGTCATTTCCCAACCAAAGTGGCTCCATGGGGTCCCCAAGTTGACCCATGGATTTTCTTGGTCAGCCATGACACAACCAATGAGGGTAGTACTTGTTTCAATCTCATCTCATTTTATTAAAGCATTATTTTTCCCTTAAACTACACTAATTACCACTAATCGCGATTAAGAACTTAATAAGTTACTATTCACCAAAAAATTATTTTAATACCATTGAACCACATTTTACTTCTTAATTACAACCATGTATGTCGGATTTTTGATATTCAAAACACAATGATGGAAAAATATCATTTAAATGGAAAAATCTGTTTTTATAAGTACCACTTAGTGGTTTAACTATTCATAAAAAATTGAAGTTTTTCAGAAAATTAAAAAAAATTCCCCCTAAGCTATATTTTATATTATTAATTCAAAAATTAAGTCTATTTTACAAAAGTCAAAACATATAAGTCACATTAATTAATTTAATAATTAATTCCCGCTGTCATGACAAATAGCGTGTTTTTATAAAACAATAAGTATCAAAAGATTGACACCAATTTAAGTCCAATTTCAAAGTGAAATTGATTCCAATGACCACAATTGGATTAAATGGTAAAACTATATTCAGATTACACAGTAATACCAATTCAAAAAATAATCTAATCATATAAATAAATTAGATTAAGAAGCAGTTTTGATGTAAAAAGCAGTATTTTTCACTATTCATTAAAAAATGAACATTGTCAGAAAAATACCAAAAATTCACACAAAGTTAATTTTGATGTCCCAATAATAAAGAATAAGTTTTTTTGACAAACATATCTTATTAAATAGTCAAAAGATAGATTCAAAAATGGGTTTCCTTCAAAAGGCAGTAAAACAATCTTTTAAAAATATTAGTGTATTCCATGCTTAAGATTGGATTTATTTTAATTTTAAGCCTCTAAAACACTATGTAATTCATTAATAGACATATAGAAAAATATCTATTATTCATTACTTACTTGGGATGTTACAATCACTATCTCTAAATATTATTATTTATTATGGAATTAATGTTTATGTATTAAATTCATGACAATTTTATCATTATAAAATAATAATATATAATTTTTGTTCTATTCTATCAGTTAATAGAAAATGATAATGTCATTAATGTGTACTTGTGAATTATCACAACCACAAAGCAATGAAATTCAATATTCATCAGAAAATAATATTTATTATATGTATAAGTATATTTAAGTGATTAATTTTATATTATATAATACAACAATCATTATGAAAAGTTAAAATTATACTTACTTTATTCCATAATGATCATTGACAACTATAAATGTTACTCATGTGTATGTATGACCTGCCGTCTACATGATTACAAAAATTTTTATTTTTGATAACATTATTTAATGAATGGATGTAAAAGTAAAATTGATCAATATTAATGATTATTGTGTCCATAATATTATTATGTTGTTGGAGTAATTATGAACAGTTTGACAAGATCTGTCATAATGAATGTTATTTTGGTATGATTTACAGAATATCATCAAAAAAACTATTTTGAAATTATATAATTAAGTGATTTTTATTAAATGGAACAATATAAATAAAAGGAGTAAAAAACCATAAAAATTTATCATAATACTTAGCAATTATCCTATATTTTTTACCCAATAATTTAAATAACGTGCATTGATCATTCGATGAAATGTACGGAACTCTTTAACTAAAAATAGAATTATAAATGTTTTAAAAAATTCTTTAGTAAACATTATTCATTAATTCACATGTTATTAATATTATTTTTACTAACTAATTTATTGGAAAATGAATATTTTAGAAATAGAAATTAGTATTTAATCCAAAATATTTCAAAAATGAAAACATTTAAGGCTTTATATATAAGGAAATTCTTTTATAAGTCATACTCTAATGTTTCTATTACAAAAATATTTAAAAAAATATAAGGACTTTTTTTTATCATATTCGGAATGAATATAATTTCCATCATTCTTGACTAATTATTTCATTAATTTTCACTTTATATGTTTTCATTTCTATTCAAATAGAAAATGGTTTCATTATTTCTTGCAGGGTTTTTATATTTTAAATGTGACTTTCACATGAAAATGGTATTTTTATATCCAAAAGTGTTTTACATTTGGGTTAATAATATTTTTCAAGGATTTTACTCATAATATTGTTATTGTTCATTATTTATGATTAGTTTTCACACATAGTGTTGTGGGTTCCAATTATATATTATATCATTTGGGATCCCAAATATCATTGGGTGATCCTATTTAATCATAAATGATGGTTACATCCAAATAGTGTCTAGTGATCTTGTAATATACTATATGATATATGTTCCTATATATTACCCCAATGAATTAGGTAATCTAGATATTTATGTTGATATTTTTTTTAATTTAAACTTATGATATGGAAAATGATGTCCCCAGGCATTTAAAAGCCCTTTATCTGATTTTTTATGGGCTTTATATCAAAAAATATTATTTTTTAAGAAAATATAACCACAACCCCCATTCTCCAAAGATACCACAATAGTGGGAGAGAAATGATTACTTATGAAGTCCCACCTCTGGTAGGATGCAGGATGGTGACAATAAGTAACATTATTTACATTATCACAATATTGGCGGAATTTCCTAGTGAAATTAAATAAGATCGGCTGGTAGAATATATCAACCTCCAACAACTCCATGATGTATTATAAAAATATTCAAACCATAATAATGTAAATGTTTAAATTAAAATAATACTTTGAAAATTATCAAATGAGTTCCCAAATTAATAAAGGCTATGGAATTGACACAACAACAGCTCTGATGTTTAATACTAGAAATATCATGCGCAGTCCACAAGTTCCTCCTAGAGTCTATAAAATACTTTCTATATGTATAGGGTGGTCATAAATACATATATTGGAAGAAAAAATACTATCATACACATGTGAAGGGAGCATACTAATGCACTCATGAGAAAAATAGTAAAAACAAACTACACTTAAATCGGTATACTTATAAAAAACCAAACTTCTCTAAGGCTCTCTCACCTAATATTGATTACAATAATACTGACAGAAAATTATTTTTTATTAATAAGGAAACTTTTGAGGAAAAAGTGAGAAACAAAAAGTTTCAACAAACCCAAACAGCAATAAGAAAAGTCCATAAATCACCTCATCCAAGAAAAAATAGCACCGCTCACTCCGAGGGAGGACCACTCAATAATCCCATGCAAGCATGGTCCCTCTCGATGGCAATCCATCCCTCCGACTAGCCACCTCCAAAATGACCTGCCAAGGAAGGAGTAGCGTGCTCTAGCCCATCCGAGCTGATCAGGCCCTCCAACATTACACACACAACAAGAGAGGCAACTTGACAAAGCATTAGTTAGTGAGAGTATAAATAGAATCATAGAAAACAAGTTGAATTCCACCAGAGACCATGTCCCTAAACAGCTTCCAGGTTAAGTTAAAGACCTGCAAAAGTGGGTCCCTCCATATCATGGCTTCGAAGGCAGTGGTCAGTCTATTCCAAACCTGCATGTACTCTTCGAGACTGATCAACCCCTTATTGAATCCTCTAACCAGGATCATATCCTTTTTGTCAACTCAAACATACTGCTCTTCATTCATCTTCACTTCAAGTATTCGGCCCATCATTTTGGTTACATCCTCTTCCGAGGCATTGAGATATAACACATGTTCTGTCACCACATCCTCCGAGCTTAAAACCAAATCTGAGGAGATTTCATGCTGTCCAGGTGAGTTAAGGTGACACATGATCTCCCTGTTCAGCACCTCAACCATTGGCTTCTTAGCTGACTGGGTCCTCATAGGAGGGGGTAAAGAGGAGTAATCCTTCCTACCCCTCCTCTTCCTCTTACTCCTGTAACTCCTTGAATTGGGTTCGGCTTCCTAAAAACTTCTACATATCACATCAAATTATGCTTCCCCTCCACCATCATCACACTCCGGGAGAACATGGCCCCTGATCTGACCTTCCAACCAGAGGCCAACAGTGTTCCTCATGTTATCTTTATCATCCACAACCAGAGAAGAAGATTCAACTCTAGAATCCACCTCATCTAGTTCTGCAAACCTGTTGCTCAAAACAATTGGAGTCCGAGTTGGAGATACATGCTCTGGCAGGATGCAAGAACTCGAGCCCTCTGGGTCTCCAAGGTTGGTCTGAGCCTGCACCTCCACCCCAATTCCATTCAGTTGACCAAGGGTGTTACCCAAGGTTGGCCCAACCCCATTTCCCCCTTCCTTCTCCCTGACACAGGCTTCCCCAACCCCAAACCCATCCTGAAAAGCTGGTTGATCGAAACCCCTGCCCATATACTGAGGATGGGGATTCTGATCCTCCCAACCCCTGCATTCACCTGAAGGCAGAGAGGTCCTCGCCAAAGCCTCATCTTCATGGTCCAGACCCTCTTTCCCCATGCTACTAGCTGCCTAGACTACACATAAGTCCATCCTGAGGTGATCAAACACAGCCTCCACCTGAGGGTCCGAGACCCTGGATGCCTCCTTCAAGATAGAACCGGCAGACCTCACCCTCCCCGAGCCAGACGGATCCACCATCGAATTAATGGGAGCACGACTCAACCCCACCCCAGGTTGACAAGGAGGCCCCTACTCCTGATCCCCCTGAAGTGTCTCAACAGACCTTTGGTTTTACATAGCAGGCTCAGAACTATGGCTGGTGCCTGACCCATCGCCCTCGACATGCACTGAGACACCCTTATCCACAGCAGAAGTATCAACCACCACAGCCGAAGCCCTTTTGTGGCACTCCTCCAGACGGTGGCCATGTCTATGTCAGAAAGAGAAAAGAGAAGACCAAGATTTGTGTAACACACTTTGTACATACATGTATTTCCCCTCGATCACAATCCAAACCTTGTCGGGTGGAGGACGGGAGAGCTCCACTTCCACATAGATTCTCACAACAATCGGATGCACCATTGCATCTGTTTTCCAATCCGCACAGAGGAATCGACCCAAGGAGTTACCTATTGAATGGAGGAGGGCTGGATTCTGAAAGGGAACCGACAACCCCGAAAGTTGAATCCAGATCTCCAAAGAGGAAGAGTCCCGATTCATGTTCAAATCGAACGTCCAGTGATTAAGATGGAACGGTAACCCTTTAAAGGACCTGCTAGCTCGAGACCAGGCCAACGCTAGGTCATCATCATTAGCGAGACAAACAAGAATTTAACGCGGCCTGAGCATACCGACAACCGCACGACGACATGATTTTTGGGAAAAAATCCCCACATGAATATGCGTGCATTGAAACATAGTACTAAAAATGTTGGGGAGTGTTTTTAAATAACAATAACATAGTTTGTATATACATTTAGACTCAATGAAAAATATCCCATATTATAGGATTAAAAAAAATCCACCACACAAAATCCACACATTCATTCCCACCTCTAGATATATAAAATCAAAAAAACATAACACAAGTCATAATTCACAGTTTAGCTTTTAGTCCATTTTATAGAATGTATTTTTATAAATTAATTCTGTTTTAATCACACCATTAATTTTTGTGTTTATATTTTTTTATCATACCATTTCATTAAGAGGGACACATTGTGTCATTTTAATATTGAATTAGTGTGTATAGAAATAATTTATATTTAAGAAACACAACCATTCATCAATTCAATAGTTAAACATGTCTATTTGAATTCATTATCATGAATTTAATTCCATTAATATTTTGATAACTATTACATAACCAACCAAAAAGTACAATTACAACACCAAAACACAACTTCCACTCCCACAACATTTCACATGCACATAAACATTGACTGCTCAGCTATATTACCATACCACAACCACCATCAAAGACCCGCTTCACAACTACACTATGACAACCATATTTACCCATTTATACATCAAAATCTCATGAACACCCCCCCCCCACACATGATAACATACCTATTTTACATTAAATCAGTCCCATGGACAAAAAAAAACTAATCCACACATCTTATACCACATCATAACATGTTTTGGGGTTTAGAAAAGGTTGTATTTAATAAATATCACTTCTTTAATTAAGGGTTGTATCAAAAAATCCTATATATCCTAGTGTATCAATTTAGTTAAACAAATATACGTGGTTAATAATTTATTTTTTGGTGTCACAAAAATAACAGAAGAAGAAAAATCACATCATATATAAAATCCACAAATCATGGGCTACAAAAAATAATGAATTTCATCGATACATCAACTATAGATAACCATAATATACCAATGGAAAATAAAAGGTACAAAAATATTTTAAATAATTACCGTAATCCACACCATTTGTTCAACCTATTCATTTACATTTTTAATTTAGATTCTAAAATATTGACAAAAAACTAACAATAATAAGCATGATCCCTATGATACAAATAAGTTGAAAATATGGAAATAATACCTTTATTTTTTAACACAAAAAAAATATGTGGAATGATCACCACAAGGTCTAGAAAAAATATATTACCTTTTAATACTCCATATTAAATAATTTAATTATAAAAAATCTTGTTTTAACAAAATCTAGAATCTATATATCAATTCATTCTAAAAATATATTGTTCTCTTGTCTTTTAATAATCAATATGAATCCCATGAAATCTGAGGGTCCATCAATCAAATTAATTTTGAGGGATGTATGATTGCACAAATTTGAATATATATATATATATGGTATTTATTTACACCATTTTTATTTATAAAAAACATTTTTCATTTTATTATCCAATTTTATTCCCTCATTTAATTAGCTCAATTAATTCAATAATATGATACCCAATTTAGTATTTATTTTTGATATTTAAATTTCCTTTATTTATTTAAATCATATTATCATCCCATAAATTCTCCTCGTTTATTAAAATTATTATTATTTTAATTAATTCAGACATTTTAGCCACATTACAACACTATTTTTTATGATTCTCATTTATTAAATTTATAAAATTAAATCTATTTCTCCATCTAATTCATTTATATCCCTTAATCCAAACATATTTCAATCCATAAAAAACACATAATTTATTTAAATTATATTAACATCCCATTAATTATCCTAAATTAACTACATAGACCTTTTTTAACTCTCCAAATCTAATGTATTATTACTTTTTAGATAAAATGAATATTTCTTAATTTTTTTAAAATTTTATATATTTTTTGAAAACTAGTATATTTCTTTTTAATGTTGTTTTTTTATTTTTATATTTTAAAATTATAATGTTGTTTAACCTTAAATGTTTTTCTTTATTCATTTGAAAGAAAATATATTAATATATTTATATATATACATATCGACAACATAGATGTATATAAAAAATTTATATATACATGTATATATAAGAATATATATATATATTTAAAACATTTAACATTCTAGGGATTTTTTCAAGGCTAAATATTTACACCACAAATGTAAATATTTATATTTAAATACATATATAACATGTCCCATAATGTGAGGAAATTTTATTAACATGTATTGTGTTAAATCATTAAAAACATTATTGTATTAAATCGAACCTCTCCTGACAATTACAATGTAAAAATTAGGTTTTTGGAGTGTTCTGGGGGGAAACAGTGACTCATTTCAAGAGTTTTCCAAAATTCCAGTTTTTGTAACGGTCAGTTAGGGCATGTGACTCACCAATGGTTGGTAATAGAGGAGAGTCAGGACTTGTGTGATAGAATGGTGACTCACACCGATGACTCAAAATGGGGAGTCATTCATGGAAGGTGTCTAGTAGTGAGTTACTAATGGTAAGTTTCTAGTTGTGACTTTTGACGGTGAGTCAGCCAACAATGACTCATCCAACATTGACTCATCCAATGATGACTCATCTAATGATGAATCGTCTAATAGTGAATCATCTAACAGTGAATCATTATATAGTGACTCTTCCAATGTTGAGTCATCCAACAGTAGGTCACATAACAACGATACATCTAATGTTAGGTCATTTACTAATGATACATTTCCACATTTTGTTAAATTTCAAGTTCATCCTAGTTTTAACTATTTCACCCCTATAACATTTTACTATAAAAAATTTTATTTTAAACTTATATTTTAGTGTTTTTAAAGCCATTTAGAATTATATTAAATATATATGTAATTTCAAAATGATCTTGAATTGTTTAGATGGTCAAAAATGTGGTCTGGATCGTGATATGAATTTAATGGTTTTTGAAACCCATTATTCTATAGATATAGTAATTTGACCTCCTAAAGTTGACACCATTTACAAATTTTTTCATTTACCTTTTCTCTTACTACCAGTTGTACCCAAAACATTTCTTCCTTGAGAAATCATTCACTGAGCTACAGCCTTTCGAACTCATTCCACTTGATGCTTCACCCTACTGAAGGTCCACCCACTTCTTTGGTGTAATAAGTAAGTAGTGATGTTTTGTTTTTTGAAGCTGGTTCACCTTAATCTCTATTATTTTTGGTACCAAATGGGGTGTGTGTATTAATTTCACCTTCATGGAGAGACCATAATACCAACTTAATAATGATAATTTAAATTGTTTATGATTAATACGTAGGGCTGGGAAAACTGATATTTTCTACTTTGTTATTTATTGATATTCTGAATGTGTGGACTATATGCCCACTAAAAATCTTGGTCAGTTGGTGTCCTTGTTTTCCCATAAGATATTATGAAATCATATTTCCATTCTTCTTGTTAAACAAATTCATCGAAACTATTTACAAGGTATATTCAATTAATATAAATGGATGCCACATGATTATACTGTTTTCTGATAATAACCCGAATTAAGTATAATTGAATAAGAGATTCCCTAATAAATATGGAATCATGTCCTTCTCTATTATGTGTTGTAATTTTTTTGTGGAATTGATTAAGTTACATCTGTAGTATCTATTAATATGATGAACGGAATATGAAGGTTTCGTAATATGTAGGGGTACTAAATGATGTGTTTTATACATCAGGGATTTGATTTATGTAATGGTAAATATGGTTGTACAGTGGAGTTATGATGGGTATGTTTAAACAATGGGGTTTTATGATGAATATGGTGAGGATGTGCAGCAATGAAGGAAAATGGGGATGTGCATATAAATTGGTGATGATGTGGGATTGATGGGAAGAAAGTAATTGGTTTCTATGTTGTTCCCCTTTCTATGTGATGGTTATTATATGGTGTGAATTAATTCTAGTTCTCTAGGATGTATGGAAATAAAATGGAATATTTGTTCTTTTGAGGAATCTAGAAAAAGTTTTTTTCTGAAATTGAATGCAGAATGTGAAAATATAATGAGTGAGTGATAATATATTGGAATTTAATGGACCAATGTCTTTTTAATTGAGTATTATTAACTATTTACGAAATATTTCTGGTACTTAAATGTGAATTAAATGTGTAATGTGTATTATGGCTTGTGTTCTACTTGTATGGTATTGTGCTTGTGCTATATGGTTGATTCTGTTATATCTAACCATGTATTAATGGAATTTATATTTTATTTAAATAACATAATGAGTATATTTAATGTGAAAATTGATGATGCGTTGTATTGATTCTTATGAAAATGTTTATGTATAAACACAATAATTTTGGGTCTGATATGGGTTTTGTGTCTTGTTGTGTGGTGCTGTGTATTTAGAAGCAGAATTAAAGTTGGTCGTATCATAGGGTGGTTTGTAGTTCATATAAGAATTACCTAGATGTTGGGATTTATTTATTGGTACTAAATATATACATATATATATACACATATATTTTCCTAATTTTCTCAATACACACACCACTATATTTTGATACTATGTTCAAAACATCCCCATTTTCATGGGGGAAGGTGAATTTACCAAACATCCTAGTGGGACGATGAATGGATGGTTATTGGGTCTTCCTTGTCTTCTATTCTAGACATTGGTATACCAATATTGGTCGGGAAGGTTGTGGTGTGGTTGTTAGGCCAAGTTTCCTATTGGTGAGGTATTCTTTCCCATGTGTCTATTGGATGAGATGTTATGTACTTCCAATGTTTATTTGCAATGTGGTATGGTTGTGTTCCAAGTGACTGTGGGCAGGATGTGGTATGTTTTTGGCTTATGTGTGTGTGATCGGGATGTAGTGATCTTCATATTTTGAGGTTTTGGTACTAGCTATGAGGTCCAAGTATGTGTGGGGGGAGTGGGGTGTTGAAAATGGGCTTGTGTATGAGTGGTGGGAATCTGTTTAGGGTACCCAAAATATTGATGAGCTCAGTATAATACATTACTTTAATTGTGTTGTTTAGTTGGTGTGCCTTAGTGAGGTTTTGATGGTTAGCATAACTGTTAAGGTGATGTTTAGTTCTACATATTTCACATTGGTGCTTTGGTATGTTAGTTTCATGTGTGCATGATAGACTTTAGATTTCTTTCTGAGTATAATTTTATTATCACCCTACATATAAGATTATTTTTACAAGTTTCAAGGTGGACATTGTACACAATTATTGGCATTTATATTTCAAACTTTTGGATTTTTTAGTGTATCTATTCCTTTTGTTTTATTTATTTTGGTCTTTACTCTAAATACATTTATATACATCTATTTTGAGTAATACATGAATTTGGGATGGTTTGGATTTATTTAAACATTATCCTTGTTTTTTTTGGGGGTTGATTCATCTTATCTACTGATATTTTTTTTATTCTAAAAGGAAATGCCTCTCCAATTGTGTGATATTTATTCCACTGGTTCTAGTAGATAACTAGGGGCCTAATAGAGGGGGCATGGGGGGTTATTATCTCCCTTTCATCATTTCCATCATGATAGGTATATTTGGAATTATGGGGTTGTTATAGAATATTTTTAAATGTGATGATTGAGAGATATGATGTAGTTTGCAGTTACGCATTGTGAGGATTTCATTGGTTGCTAAGGAAATAGTGGTAGGTGACCTTGGTGCAAGTCATGGGCCAGGGAAGAACATCTAGGACACATTTATTAGTGGCCATTTTATTTTGTTCATGGACCTTGATCATACTGAATAAGAATATAAGGCTACATTGTTTGTAGGGTAGAGACCTGAGGAATGGTAAATGTATCATATCGACTTCTATTGTTATTTAAATTTTTTTCATTTTTTGAAGTAAAAATAAATTAAGTGAATCATGAAATTTTAATTTTTTTATCTTCATTATACTATTATTTTTTTAATAATATGATTCATTAATTATTAATAGGTAATTTTTTTAACAAACATGAAAGATTAATATGATGGTTAACTAAATTAGTTTGTTAGTTTGAAAATATCTTGATGTTTAAAATTTCTTTTTTTTCCTTTCATTTTATTTCATGATTATTAATAAATTGAATTTCTCATTCCTTGTCATAAAATTTTGACAATAGATCTAGTATTTCCAATGTTATAAATTTTTATAGAAGCATGCTTAGTGTATATCATTTTGATCAACTATTTAAATTTTTTAATCTATTATGAAGCATGTTACATAGAAGAATATTCTCAATGGCGTGATAATATAAATTACATAAATCATTCTTAGATGAATTGACATCCCCATCTGAGTTAATATGAAATGAATTTCCTTTTAATTTTATATTCATCATAATAATGTTTTGTTAAATTTTTTACAAATGTTGTTTAAAAATTTTAAATTATGTTGATCCTTAAAATTTCATAATTAGTTATTGAAAATTTTTTGATTTTGGAGACCTTGACAAGAATATTGTTCTCATAATTTGTCAATATTTTAGTTCTACATAATTGATATAACTATATGTTTTAAGAATGTCTAATAGTTGAAATTATTTTTACATTTATTTAAAAATTTGGAAAATTTTAATCATGCCTTATGGAAAATAGTTGAGATGTAAAACTGTTTTAAGTGGTTAAACATATTATTTTATAACGGATTATAATTTTTAAATACTAAACCATCTTTTCCTCACATGTTAATACAAGATTAGTTTTTCGTGGTAAGCATGTTCAATGCTGAAATATTTTATTTATAACCAAGTTATTTGTATTGTAAAGAATTTGATAATATATCATGTTAAATATATTGTATCTAAATATAGATATAAAATCATTTCAAGAGTTTTCCAAATTCTAGTTTTTTTAACAGTGAGTCCATCCTGGTGAATTATCAATAGTAGGTCATACCAATGAGTCTTTATGAGTGAGTATGAATGGTGAATTCCACCATTGATTCGCATCAGTGTGTTACTAATGGTTGGTGTCCAATGGTGTGTTGTTTCCGGTAGGTCACCCACAGTGACTTGTGATGTTGATTCATCAAATGGTGACATGTCCAATGGTTACTCGTGAAATAGAGACTCATAAAATAGTGATTATTCTAAGACTAACTTGTCTGACATTGACATTTCAAATGGTTACTCTTGTTATGGTGATTAATTTAATGGTATGTCACCTAATGGTGATTTATCTAATGGTATGTCATCCACCAATGAGTCATTTCCAGAGTTTTTTGAAATTTCAAGTTTTTCTCTGTTTTTCCAGTATTTCTCGTTTAACATTTTAAGTGATGTAAAATGATTTTTCTAAAATAATTAAGTTTTTATATACCATTTTAAATATGTTAAAATATATCTTTAAATTACTAACTCTCAAGAGGTTTGTAAATTTTTAAAATTCATGGTATTTATCGGTGTTCGACATTAATGGATTTTGAAACCATTTATTCCATTGATATAGGATTGGGCCATTATAATACTAATAACCTATTTTCCTAGTATGTTTCCCATAACCCTTGCTACTAAACATCCCAATATCCTATATCCCTTAAGCGATTGTGCATTGAAAAATGTCTTTTGGACCGCACTTACTTGGAGGCTTCTTATTACTACATGTTCTCTCACCCATCGTTTGTTTCAATAAGAATTTCATCATCTTCTGCTCATCGATGTAGATTCTCCTTAAACTATCATATTTTGGATCAGGATCGGTGGGTTTATAAATGCCACTTTCATAAAGAATATAGAATACTGACTTAATAAAGATAAAATAATCGGTTCAAGATCAATATGTGGGGACTAGAAATAGGATTTCTTATTCTTTGTTAATTTCTGTATTTTGTATGTATGGGTTATATGCCTTCTAATAATAATGGTTATTGGGGGTCCTTTGTTGCGAAAATATTTTTTATGAATGCATGATGTAATTATTCTAGATAAAAAAATCCATGGAACCTTTTAACCACAAATATTCATCTAAAATAAATGCATTCCCAAGGATTATATGGTTTATGAGATAAAAAATAAATTTAGTGGAATTGAATAATTTCTAGCCTTATAAATTTAATAGCATGTCTTTATTTTTATGTCTTGAAACATTTTTATGGACACAATTGTGTGATGTGGGTTGGATCCTGAGATATGATGAATGCACTATGATTGTGCTGTGATATGTGGGGGTATTGGATGAGGTGTTTTAGGTAGCGGTGATGTGATTTTTTTAAGGGTTTATAAGGTTATATAAAAGTAATGTGATGGATATAGTTATATAACATGGATATATGATGGTTGTGGTGTGGACGAGCTATAAGGATACAAAAGGGAATGTATCTATAAATTGATAGTGATGTGTGATTTTTGGGATGACTGTAATGTGTTATTGTGTGGAGCTTCTTTCTATGTGTTGGTTATTGTATTATTTGAATTAATTATATTTCCTCAGGATGTATGGAAGTAATATTATATATATATATATAATATCTTATGGAATCTAGAAAAAAATTTATTTGAAATTTATTGTGTCATGTGAAAACTAATTAATTGATGAAAAAATAATGGAATTTAATGAACTAATGTGTTGTTAATATGGTATTATTCAATATTCTTGAAATATATTAATAATTTAATTGTGGATTAAAAGTTTTATGTTACTTTTGGATTTTTTTCTCCTCATTTTGTGTTGTGCTTATCCAATGTATTTGATTCTATTATATCTACCCAAGTATTAATGAAATTAATACTATATGTTTATAACATCAAGTAATTTTCTTTACTGATGAAATTTATGTTGGGTTTTATTGATTCACATGTAAATGATTGTGTAAAAACAACACAATTTAAAATGTGATATGGGTTTTATTTGTTATTTTTCAGTGATGTGAATTTTGAGGTAGAAGAAAACGTAGAAGTATCATAAGGTGGTTGGTTGATTGTTTGGGAAGAAACAATAGGTTGGGTTTGAGTGTTTGATACTAAATATATGTACCTATATTTTCCTTATATTTTATATACTAACCCTAATGTAGTTGAAAACTATGTTCCAAACACCCCCATTGTCACGAGGTGGGTGTATTTTCCCAACATCCCTGTGGGATGATAGATATCCAGTTATTAGATCTTCCTTGATCCCTCTTCTTGGAATTTGTATCCAAAAATTCATTGGGAATGTTGTGGTGAAGATGTGATTCCAAGGTGTCTATGGGTGAGTTATTCTTTCCCAGGTGTCTATGGGATGAGATGTCATGGGCTTTCAAAGATTCATCAAATTGTGGGTTGATTGTGGCCCAGTTCTCTACAGGCATGATGTGGTATGGTTGTGGACCATGAGTGTGTGAGCCGTATATGGCGAGCATTGTATACCAAAGTTGTGGGTCTTGCTATGAGGCCTAGTTGTCTGCAAGGGGGATGTGAAGTGGGACTTGTGGAAGAGTGTGGAAGCGCTAGGACATTGTCTATTAGGGTATGAGTAGTTAAACTGTGGGAAGCAGTTCATGGTATCCAAAATATCAATGATCTTAATATAATACATTATTTGAAATGCAATATTTTATGAATGATCCATAATGATATTGGGATGGGGAGTATACCATTTTAGGTGTTGTTTGGTTCTACATAATTCACATGTATTTAACAATATGCTATTTTCATGTGTGTGTGAGATACATTGTTTTATTCAAATGATAACACTTGTATGATTACCCTACATATATGAATACTAATTTCATGTTTCTAGGAGGACTTTTTGGACCATGGTAGACATTTATGGTTCTGAATTTTGGAGTTGTTGTTGTGTTTCTACATCATATTTTTTTTATTTTCATTTTTTGGAGACTTTTAGTTTTTTTAGTTATGAGTTATATATGCAGTGGTTGATAGTTTTTGATTTATTTGTTTTGTTTCCTGATGTTTTTTATAGTCTATTCAACTTATCTCCTGATAATTTCTTCATATAAACGATAATGCCTCCCATTTTGTGTGACGTTTGTACCCTTGGTGCAAGTCGCCAAACGGATGTGTACAGGAGGCATGACTCAAGAGTCATTATTTCAATTTCATAATTTCCATCCCAGTATGGGTATCTTTTGGGGGAGTGGTTCTTGAAATAATGGTATAAGAGGTGATGGTTGAGGGATATGATGTATTTTTTTGTTTGTAATAGTGAGTATTACATGGATTGGTAGGGAAATGGTGTTAGGTTATCGTGGAGTGTGACATGGGCTAGGGAAGACCGGCTTGGACAAGGGATTTTAGCGCCCCCTGTTATCCAATGCAAGGACTTTGAGCAAATCTAATGACTATTTAAGGCTACACTATTTACAGGGGAGAGACTCGAGGAAAGGTACATCAATCAAAATAACTTGTCTTATTATTGGTATTGGTTCATTTTGTGAAGTTAAAATACATTAAGTTAATCATGAAATATTATGCTTATTATCTGAATTTTCTTATCCCATTATTTCAAATAATATTCATTAATTGTTGATGGGTTATTGGTATAACAAACATAGAAGAGTAATATGATGATTAACGTTCATGGTTTTTTTATTTTAAACATTCTTGAGGTTTAATGTGTTTTTTTCATATCCCTTTATAGCATGATTATTAATAAATTATATTTTTCTTCCCTTTTTAGAATATTAAAACATGCCCTATAGTTTTTCTAATGTTTTGTATTGTAAGAGAAGAATGCTTAGTTTATTTTCATATGATCACCTATTAAAATATTGGAAACCCATATAAAGCATGTTACCTTGAATTAGATTCCACATTGGCATGAAAAAATAATTTTTTAAATCACTCTCATATGTATTAATTTCTCATTGTGATATAATATTCCTGGCATTTTATATACATTTTTAATTTATCAGAACCATGTTTTGTTGACATGTTTATAAATGTGGTTTTAAAAATTTAAATAATATAGATTACAAAAATGGAAAAATTAATTATTGAATCATCCTTTATATGTGACGACCTTGAAAAGAATAAAATTCTCATTATTTGAGATGATTTCAGTTCTATAATATAGATATATATATATATATATATTATAAGAATGTGTTATGGTAGAAATTATTTTATAATTTATTTCAAGAATTAGAAAATGATAAGCAAGGATTGTGGATAATTATTGGGACTTGAACTATGTATGTGAATAAACTTATTATTTTTTGTTTGTTAATAAATTTTATACCCTAAAATAATCTTACCACGCATGTAAATTCATGAGTAGTTTGTCATGGTAAGAATGTACAATGTTGAAATCATTTTTCATGATAACCATGGAAATTATAGTATGATGGATTTGAGCATGTAGCACTTTTAATATGATATATCTAAATATATAACTATAGTATTGTTATCCTTATTATTTTATGTATGATTTTTTTTAAAATTAGGGAAATTAATAAGGAATTTTTTTTCTGATCATGATGAAGCATTGTATATTATAATACAACATGTGCAGTGTTTATTTTTTTTTTAAGAATGAACGTTTTACCTTGATGGTTATGGAAACATGTTATTTATGTAATATAGTAATTGAATTTAAATTAATAACCTATCATGTAAAAACATTCAAATTAATATTGAATATGTATTTCATTGATAATAAGATTAATCTATGATGTCTTGTTTATGAATGTTAATCATTTTGTGTGACATAACATGTGTATAGTTTTTGTCTTGAAGTTATGGCATGTTTGGACTATTTAACAAGAAACGAAAATATATATCCCAATAAATGATCTAGGAATGTTGAGTGTTGTTTGTTGTTTCATTTTTATAATTTTATTAATGTGTTGATTTTTCTTGTTGAATGTTGCAGTCATGGGAAACCTTGTTAATGTAGTGATTGTTGTAGATAATGAGACCCTTGATATGAAAACTATATCAAACACACCATGTAATAAAATAATATTAATCTATATATGACTAATGAATCTGTTCCCCAAGGATAATTAATAAATTTGTAAATGTACCTATGTGAAATATTGAGATGAAATACTGTAATCCTATGAAAATTTCTAGACGATGCTATATACAATGACCCAGATTTTCTATTTAATTTTTTATAATAATATGGAATTATTATGAGTCTGTGATAATTGAAGGTGTGTGATTCCAAGACCCGGTGTTCCTGGAATGAATATCTAAACTTTTTTATGGTGCGTTATGTAAACGCGCGAGCAACATTTTCAAAAATTTGAACCAGTGCTCCAATTAAAATTCCAAGGGCACCATTTAATCCCCGGTGATGGGATTATCTTAAGAGATGCTTCACTTCGACAGTAGTAGGTCTCGAGAAAAATTTAGATATTTAATTTTTTTTAAAAGAATAAATAAAATAAATTTCTTATTTTATTCCTTATTTACCTCCAATGGACAAGCGGGAGCATGGGACCAGTGACATTTCAATCCATTAAATGGATTTACCTTTCAAATCATATGTAACAGATACATTGGTAATTAAGAAGGATCACAATAAATGAACCCTCATAAATCCAATGATCATTAGACACCCTACCCCTCTCCTATTTATATGGATCATGGGGGGAGGTATCAGCACTACAACAACAATAAATGACATGCTGATAAATTTTCATGATTAAAAACACTTGGAAGACAGAGACAGTTCCTGTGGGCGGTGACAGGTGACATCAAACTATGAACCAAAGGACAACATATGAGTGGTGTCGATGGCGGCTTTTTGTGGGGACATCGAACTCCAACCATCTTCCTCAATCGCATGTACCCTCCATCGTTCATGATTTAGGTTTTACTTTTGGTTATTGTTTCACGAGTTGTTTAATCATATTCCAACCAATTTCTATAAAGATAAATTGGAGGGAGAGGGTTGCAGGAACAAGGCCTCGTCCCTTTTCTATATTGATTAATGTGTGCATTCTTCGCAGGCGATTCTTAAGGATGGAAAGAACCCAATTTTGATGGGCTAGAAGCTATGATGATATCTCAGGATGTTTAACGACACCGTTGAAAGGAAAAAAGGTCCACTCGAACTCACTTGGTGACCCATGGAATGCCAGCAGTGTGAGGGTACCATCGACCAGTGTCTGTGGGGAGCAAGGTGGTGGTCAGCACTAGCCAGCCATGAGGGAGGAGGAGGTTCATCCACGCTGCTGGAGGAATTAGACACGTCTCGTTAGTAGTTGTGGTCAAAGGTGGTGGCAATCACACCGGTTGGCCACTAATGTGGATGGCAGTACGATCAGCATGCTGTTAGAGAACACGGGTTGCGGCTCGTTTATAACAGCCGAGATTTTTATGAGAAATATTTTTTTTATATAAATCATCTAATGAATATTTCAATGCACACAACACTATCTTGGATTTCATTACACGCAATCGTGACCTTCCTCGATAGCTTGCGTTGTATGGAATACCAAGTTTTACTAAACAACGATATGCTTTTAAAATATTAATAAAACTAACTTTTATGAATATTTATACCCACTTTTGGAAATTGAATAAATTTTATCATTCAAAATGGACTTCATTTTTGGATTCGGAATATTGAAATTACCCTAGGGTGAATTTTTGGTATTTTTCTGAAAACTCTCAATTTTTGATGAATAGTGAAAACAATGGGTTACTATTTAAAAACTGACTTTTTGTTTAAATAAGTATTTATTTTATTTAAATTTATTTAGGTCATAAATGATACATAATACATATATAAGTTCAAACTAATTAATTGAAGTCATTTAACAATAATTGTAGATATATAAAAATTTTATTGAACTTTTCACTTTCTTTTACCCACTTCCAAGGAGAGTTTGAAAATTTACATAAAACATAATTTTACCGATTCTGTGATTGGAATTTCGAAAATCTGCGAGACAACGTTAATATGAAGAAGTAAAATGTGGTTCAATAAGATAAAAATAATTTTTGGTGAGTAGTAATGTTTTACTTTTTTTAACCACGGTTAAAAGTAAATAGGTTAATTAAGGGTAAATATGATATTATTATTACCCTAACAAATGTCCTAATTCTATTGGATAAGTATCATTCAACCAAAAACAACCTTAGGAATAAAATATTACCTTTTAGGTCCACTTGGATTAGATTAAGACATTTAATATTGTTTTATTTAAAGAAGAGTTAAAATAGTTAAAATCAATGTTTAATAACAAAAACATTTTTAATATAGGGTTATAAATAATATAATTTTGACTATAAATATTAATTATAAATCTAAAAAAATTTCCTAAATAATGGTGTTTTATTTATAATTTTTTGACTATAAATAATATGATTTATTTATGAAACAATGTTGATGCAATAATTACCTTATTAAAGAAATATTAACATAATTGATATTATAATTACCCAAATAAATGTAATTTGAAACTTTTTAAGAATTACACTAATTTTATAGGTTTATATGACATATTATTATTGATTTAATTAAATTTTTCTAATTAATAATGCTGTTATGAGTTTCACAAAAATCAATTACCAAATAGTGTCAAAATTTACATTAAATAGTTTTTTAAAAAAATATTATATTATCAATTGTTATTTTATTCATAAAAATATAAGGTTCGGCCAAATGAGTTAGATAAAGATATATATATTAATAATAAACAACTTGGGGTTCTTTTGGCTTGTTATAGTATGCTTATTAACCATACAATGTAAGATAACAAGAAGACACGGTAAAAGTTAAATTATTTAACTTAGAGTTAAATCCAAATGATAAGGTTAAAATAGTAACCTAAACATGCCTAAAATCTGTTGGTTGAGAGGATTTCGACCCATCCCCACCTAATATTCTAAATAACTCCATTTGGATCTATTAAAAACCGAATATGACTTTATAATAAAATAATATTTTATTTTTTTCCTTAGGTGCCCCTCACCTCCCTTATAAAAGGGAACCTCCTCCCTCTATTCCTCAAGACACATTGAGCATTAAATCCCAGCCAAACCCTGCCAATTTTTCTTCTCTGATTCCCTAGAAATATCTTAGAGGTCATGGTCTTCTTCAAAGACCATCTTTAGTTCCCTATGAGGAGGTTAAGAAGAGGCGCTTTAAAGAAGAGGTAATGTCTTTTACCAATTCATTCAACTTTATTTCTTCTTCTACATCTTCTTCTTTAGTTGTTTCATTATGAAGTAATAACATCAGTAGCACTTATATTCTTATATGTTATTATAAATATTAAACAACCCTATTTCACCTTTTACACATCATACGGAAAATGAAATCACCACGCATGCGTATGTTCGAAATACCGTCTCCACGCCGTGGTGTAATGTGTTTTCCACCACCACCATACTTGGATGGGTATAATGGTGTAAATAATAACTATATATGATTATTGAAAAGTTATATTGATTCTGAAATATTATACATACACTTCAGTACAATTCCACGATCATGGGAACGATATCATCGCTCGTGCGTACGTACGGCCTACCGTCTCCACGATGTGATGCGACTCGTTCTACATGATCTTCAATGCTTAATAATTATATAAATGAATTGAATGAATAAATAGGATATATATTACAATATTAAAATTCTGTAAATGAGGTATCTATAACCTAAAAATATGAATAATAATTTATTCGACAAAACATTCATAAGAACAAAAAAGCAATAAACACCCGAATAACAAGTATCAATGAAATAATACTAATACGAAGCTATGAATATGACCATATATGATGTAATAAAAAAGAGTATGATTCTGTAATAAGTAAATAACATTATTTGAATCATTATTCAGGAGTTTCGGACATGTATGAAACAAATCAGACCTAAGGTAATGGAAAATCTCACAATCTCATTTTTATCCAAGATTGTATTTACTTCAGAATTTACTGGGGAATATTTATCATCCAAATCTAGGTTTCATCAATATGTAATATTATTTCTCTCACCCTACAATTGTTTAAATCCAATTTTTCCCTTCGGTGTGTTTTTAGTAAAAGATATGAATGGAATCTTTTGTCGTGTTTTTGTACGCGGTACTAATTTGACTTTTCCGGCAAATGTACGAAGAGAATGTTTTTCATTAACTTATATGACATGAATGGATTTTTAGTACATTATTTCCAAGAAGCTTCCATTAAAAGTTTTCAAGTTTATTTTTAATCTACATCTTTTAGTTTAAAATTATATGAAATTTTAAGAAATGAAAATGTTTTTGAAGTAGAAAGGATATTTTCATCAAGAATGGAGTTCAATCATTTTATCAAAATTATTTTCCATCTAAGATAATATAAGGTTCGGTTTCTATACCTATTTTTGCATTTATTTTATTATGTTATTATGTAATTATTTTTATGAATTCCTCTAATCTTATATAGATTATGTTATGATTTCACGATGATTAAGAATCCCATTTTTGTTACATGGGTTCTGCTATGATGTATTATTTATGATTTTTGGGAACACATAAGAATGTTTTCATTATTATATGGGTGGTACCTATATCTCCCTCCAACGCATTGGGTAATGATTTATATCTCATGAGATTTTCATGGATTGAACGGCAAGTTAATCCTGTTCAGTGAAACATGACTGAAATGAGGAGTGAACTCGGTTTAGAAATGGACTTTGTTCGCTAAGATAGTCTTGGAAATGAGTCATGAATACTAAGAAATGATTCTATTTTATTTTGTGTATATTCCATAAAGTTTTATGTTTTGTGCTATGATTATTGGGAATACATTTCTCTTCTATGATTTATCCCCTGTTATGATATTATGATCTCTTTTTCAGGTTAAGATTTTCAAAATGCTATGTTCTTATGAATATGATATTTCCTTTTTTACCCTTACTGAGCATTTGATCTCACCATTTTGTATGTATTCCTTCCCTAGTTCAGGAATATGGTTATTAAGTAGGATATGCCAAAAGGGACTCTAGATATGATGAAATAAACAGGATACAATGTAGATGCTTTATGAACCCATTTTTTATGTTTCCCGATTTCTAAAGACACTATACATATACGGTCCTTTCATGTTTTTGTTATATGTTGTAATAAGTGTGCATCAATTTTGATGTATGAACAATGTATGTAAAGTATGGGTTGCTATAGTTGGTATCATAGGAATGTTATAGACAACCTTTGGAAACTAGGATATAAAAGCCTTAGTAAGAACCCTAAGGATACCTCTAAACATAGAACACAATCTTAGTGTTTTAGAAATGGCCATGAATAACCTTTTATAAGACCTTAAGTTTGAAATTTTATTCTTGATTATGTGGTTTGGAAATTATGATTAGTGTTTCTCACACTATGCATGTTGGTTTTAGTCAATGGTTGGAACCAGAAGGAACTTTGTTAATGTTGAATGAGACGAGCAATGCAATGATTGTCCCCCTGAGAAACCAAGCGTTATGGGAGCTGGAATGCAAAATCTTGTAGCCAGGATCACACAACATTCTCAAGCTATGAATCATGCAGGACTTCCAAACGAGCAAATGAAGGACCAACATTCTGATTAATATTTCATGAGGGAGTGTCCACCTTCATTCAGTGGGTCTACTGATCCATTAGTGGCTGAATAATGGATCAGTACTATTGAAAAGATATTTTCAGTTCCTTAAAATTCTAAACATGATAATGTCATCTTAGCAGTATATCGTCTGGAAGGTGAATCTGATCAATGGTAGAATCTTATCTAGAATATTAGGTCAGGAGATGAAATTGAGTCCATGGAATGGGACAAGTTCCGAAACTTGTTTTCAATAAGTACTTCCCTCGTATTCTTCGAACAAAGATAGAGATGCATTTTCTTGAACTAAGGCAGAAGTATAATAAATCTGTTGGTACCTACGAATCAAATTTTATATGATGTGCAAGGTACGCTTTTGGTATTATTATCCAACCTAAGAGTAAGATCGCTCGATTCATTAGTGGCTTAAAACCAAGTCACCGAAAGGAGTTATCCATAAGGTACTTCAATAGCTACAAGGAAATTTTTTGATGTTATCTAAAGGTTGAAATGGATATTGGAGTAACCCATCAGTCATATGCATTTGATAAGAAGTGGAAAATGGAATTCAAAGGAAAATCTAAAGAGCAAACTGAAAAGAATATTAGTTTCCCCTTATTATCAAAGTGTGGAAAGAAACATACATGGAGTTTTCTTAAAGGGACTAGTTAATGATTCAAATTTGGAAAGGAAGGTCATCGAGCATTTCAATGCCGCAATGATGGGAAGAAGATGTCTAGTGATGGGAACAAAGAAAAGGCTACACAGAGTGCACCTCCAACCCTTCAATGTTACAAGTGCAAGGAAATGGGGCATTATTTCAATCAATGCCCTAATCCAAGGGTTTTTTATGATGATCAACGTCAACAAACTATTAAGGCTAAAGACAAAGGAAAGTAACATGCAATTTCTATCTGTGATGTGGAGTATGAGAACAATGTGGTGAAAGGTACACTTACTGTCCAATCTAAAGTAGAAAATGATTTATTTGATTCTGGATCCACCCACTCTCTTATTTCTGAAGTATTTTCGAAGGTATCACCATATTACCCCATCTTTTAGATATTGAGTTAGCTATGACAACCCCTAATGTCACAACAGTCGCATCAAAAAGTTTTCAATTCTTCTCTGATTGAAGTTTTTGGGAAAATGCTTCATGTAAATCTTTTGATCCTTCCTATAGTAGAATTTGATGTGATTCTTGGGATGGATTGGCTTTCTTTATATGGAGATCATATCAATTTCCAAAGAAGGGAAGTCACATTTCATATTCCGATCAATATATGATCGTCTATCGATGCAAGGATAAACATAACCTATCAGTGGAATTTTCTTCCATCTTATAGGTCTTGATTCCACTAAATGAAGGTTATTTATCTCAAATGGTTGGATAGAAACTCACTATTAAGAATATTCCCATTGTATGGGAATTTTATGATGTCTTTCTAGAGGAATTTCCTGGTCTTCGACCAAATAGTGAAGTTGAGTTTTCAATAGAACTCGTACTGGTTGCTTTACCTATTTCAATGACACCTTATAGAATGGCCCCAATTGATTTGCAGGAATTGAAGAAGCAACTCCAAGAGAATATTGATAAAGGATTCATACGCCCTAGTGCTTCACATTGGGGAGCACCTGTTGTGTTTGTTATGAAGAAAGATGGATCAATAAGACTCTGCATTGATTATCGAGAACAAAACAAGATCACTATCAAGAACAAAAATCCTCTCCCATGAATTGATGACTTATTTGACCAACTATGTAGAGCTCAATACTTTTCCAAGATTGATCTTCATTCAGGGTATCATCAATTAATGGTAAAAAGGGAGGATATACCAAATAGGGCTTTTCGTACAAGGTATGGACACTATGAATTTATAGTGATTCCATTTGGTCTTGGTAATGCCCTGCTATATTCCTGGATATGATGAATAGAGTATTTAGAGACAATCTTGATCAGGTTGTGGTATTCTTTATAGACAATATTCTTGACTATTCAATGAGCAAGGAAGAACATGAATATCACTTGAGAATTATATTAAAGACCCTGAGAAAGGAAGAGCTTTGTTCCAAATTTAACAAGTGTGAATTTTGGCTTAATAAAAGTTTCATTTTTGGGACACATAATCTCAAAAGAGGGGATATATGTGGATCAAAAAAAGATAGAGGTTATTGAAAGATGGACGAGACCAACAAAAGTAACTCAGATCCGATGTTTTGTTGGTTTGGATGGATATTATCGACGTTTTGTGAATGGTTTTTCACGATTATCTAATACACTAACCAGGCTGACTCGAAAAGGAGTTATGTTCATTTGGATGAAGGAGTGTGAAGAAAATTTCAAGGAGTTAAAAAGAAGGTTATCCAGTGCACATGTGCTCACACTGACTTGTAGTATAGAAAGGTTTGTGATCTATAGTGATGCATCCAAGAAGGGATTGGGGTGTTTTCTCATACAAAATGATATGTTGATAGCTTAGGCCTCACGATAGTTGAAAATCCATTAGCAAAATTTCCCAACTCATGATTTGGAGTTAGCTTCTGTAATCATTTCATTAATGATTTGGAGGCATTATTGTTGTGGTGAATGGTGTGATATTTTAACTGATCATAAAACATTAAAGTATATTTTCACACAAAATGAGCTGAATATGCGCCAAATAAGATTGTTGGAGCTGATTAAGGATTACGATTGCTGAATTCATTATCACCGTGGGAATGAAAACATATTGTTAGATGCATTAAGTCGACAAGACCATGCTAGCTTATCCATTATGAGGATCACAATAGATCCAATATTTATGGATTTACAAAGGATTTATCTTGGAATTATAATGGAAGGGGAAAAAATCATATCTTCCTCAAATGAATGTTCAACCATATATACATGTGAAGATTAAAGAGGAACAAAAAGAAGATGTAGAGTTACAAAAGAAGGTTAGAAATGTTCCTGAAATCAACCATGATTGTGATGCGATGATAAGGTTCAAGAATTGGGTTTGTGTTCCTCCCATCCAAGAATTAAAGAAAGAGCTGCTGGATGAGGATTATAGTTCTTCATTCTCTATTCATCCTGGAATCACGAAGATGTATAGGGACCTGAAAGAGTACTTTTGGTTGGATGGAATGGAAAGAGATATTTCTGAATATGTCTCTCGATGCTTGATTGTTAATCAAATTATAGCTAAGAGACAGAAGTCTAAAGGGATGTTACAACTATTACCCATAACACAATGAAGATGGGAAAACATTACTATGCACTTTGTCACTAGAATTCCTAAAACATCCATTGGAAATAAGGCTTTCTGGGTCATAGTTGATCATCTTACGAAGTCGGCACACTTCATTGCTATTAGAGAAGATTTCTCTCTGGTTCATCTTTCCATGTTATATGTGAATGAAGTGGTAAGATTGCATGGGGTACCACATTCCATTATATCTGATCGGGATCTGAGGTTTACCTTGAAGTTCTGGAGAATTCTTCAGCATACATTAGATACAGAGTTGAGTTTCAGCACTACTTATCATCCTTAGATAGGCAGTCACTCTGAGAGGACAACTCAAACTCTAGAAGATATGTTGAGAGCTTGCTCTATGGATTTCAAAGGAGGTTGGGATCAAAACCTACCTTTGGTGGAATTTTCTTATAATAATCGATTTCACTCCAGTATTCAGATAGCTACTTATGAAACACTGTATGGAAAGAAAAGCCGAACTCCAACATTCTGGGATGAAGTTGGGGAAAGAAATCTATTAGGACCTGATATTGTTGATGAGATGGAAGAAAAGGTCCGATCTATTCAACAACACAAAAGAGAAGCTCAGAGTCGAAAAAAAATTTATGCTGATTACCAAAGAAAAGACCTAGCGTTTGAAGTGGGTGATAAATTTTTCTTAATAATATCTCCATGGAAGAGAGTAATGAGATTTGGAAAGAAGGGAAAGCTGAGCCCTAGGTATATCAGGCCTTTCAAAAAACTGGATCGTGTTGGGATGATATCTTACTGATTGGCACTTCCACCGAATCTCTCTTAAGTTCACGATGTGTTCTATGTATCTCTCCTGAGATAGTACATTCCCATTCCGTTACGTCTACTAAGCTCAGAAGTTGTACGACTGGAGAAAGATCTTTCTTATGAAGAACATCCAATAGAGATTTTGGATCATAGCGAAAAAGTTCTACAGAACAAGACCACATTCTTCGAATAAGTTTTATGGTGGAACCACTAATTAGAAGAAGCCATATGGGTGCTTTAGGATATGATGAGTGAGAGGTATCGTCTTCTGTTTGTTACGAAGTGATGAATTTTGAGGGCGAAATTCATTTTAATGGGGGTAGAATGCAACACCCGAGATTTTTAAGAGAAATATTTTGTTTATATGTACATCATCAAAGGAATCTTTCACTACACACAACACTATATTGGATTGCTTTACACACAATCATGACCTTCCTCGATAGCATGCGTTGTACGTAGTACCGACTTTCACTAAAAAATGATATGCTATTAAAATATTATTAAAACTAGCCTTTATGAATATTAATACCCACTTTTTAATGTTTTATAAATTTTATATTTCAAAATTGACTTCATTTTTTGATTCAGAATATCGAAATTAGCCTAGGGTGAATTTCTGTTATTTTTCTGAAAAATTTAAATTTTTTATTGAATAGTGAAAACACTAGGTTACTATTCAAAAACAGACTTTTTATTTAAATAATTATTTATTTTATTTAAATTTATTTTAGGTCAAAATTGATACATAATACCAATATATTTTCAATGTAATTCATTGGATTCATTTTATAATAATTTTAGATATATAAAAATTTTATTGAACTTTTCACAGTCTTTTACCCACCTCCTAAGAGAGTTTGAAAATTTATATAAAACATAATTTTACTGCTTCTATGAGTGGAAATTTAAAAATCCGAGATACATGGTTAATATCATGTAATAAAATGTGGTTCAATAAGTTAAAAATAATTTTTGGTGAATAGTAATGTTTTACTTTTTTTACCACGGTTATCAGTAAATAGGTTAATTAAGGGTAAATATGATATTATTATTACCCTAACAAATGTCCTAATTCTATTGGATAAGTATCATTCGACCAAAAACAACCTTATTAATAAAATATTACCCTTTAGGTCCACTTGGATTAGATTAAGATTTTTAATATTGTTTTATTTAAAGAAGAGTTAAAATAGTTAAAATCAATGTTTAATAACCAAAAAAATTTTAATATAGGGTTATAAATAAGATAATTTCGACTATAAATATTAATTATAAATCTAAAACAATTTCCTACATAATGGTGTTTTATTTATAAATTTTAGACTATAAATAATATAATTTATTTATGAAAAAATGTTGATGCAGTAATTACCTTATTAAGAAAATATTAACATAATTGATTTTATAAATACCCAAATAAATGTAATTTGAGACTTTTGAAGAATTAAACTAATTTTATAGGTTAGTATGACATATTATTAATGATTTAATTAAATTTTTTATAACTAATAATGCGGTTATGAGTTTCACAAAAATCAATTACCAAAGAGTGTCAAAATTGACATTAAATTGTTTTTAAAACAAATATTATATTATTAATTGTTATTTTATTCATAAAAAATTAAGGTTCGGACAAACGACTTAGATATGGTTTTATATAATAATAATGAAAAACTTGGGGTTCTTTTGGCTTGTTATAGTATGTTTATTAACCATATAACGTAAAATAACAAGAAGGCACGATAAAAGTCAAATTATTTAACTTAGAGTTAAATCCAAATGATAAGGTTAAAATAGTAACCTAAACATGCCTAAAATCTATTGGTTGAGAGTATTTCGAAGCATCCCCACCTTATATTCTAAATAATTTCATTTGGATCTATTAAAAACTGAATATGACTTTATAATAAAATAATATTTTATGTTTTTTCCTAAGGTGCCCCTCTCCTCCCTTATAAAAGGAACCTCCTCCCTCTATTCCTCAAGCCACATTGTGCATTAAATACCAGACAAACCCTTTCAATTGTTCTTCTCCACTTCCCTAGAAACATCCTAGAGTTCATGGTATTCTTCCAAGACCATCTTTAGTTCCCTAAAAAGAGGTTAAGAAGAGGCGCATTAAAGAAGAGGTAATGTCCGTTACCGATTCTTTCAACTTTATTTCTTCTTCTACATCTTCTTCTTTAGTTCTTTCATTATTAAGTAATAAAATCAGTATAACTAATATACTAATATGTTATTATAAATATTAAACAACCCTATTTCACCTTCTACACATCCTACGAAAAACGAAATCACCATGCGTGCGTACGTACGAAATACTGTCTCCATGCCGTGGTATAATCTGTTTTCCACCACCACCATACATGGATGGGTATAATGGTGTAAAGAATAACTATATATGATTATTTCAAATTGATATTGATTCTGAAATAGTATAAATACACTTCAGTACAATTCCACGATCATGGGAATGATATCATCGCTCGTCCGTACGTATGGCCGACCGTCTCCACGATGTGATGTGACTCGTTCTACATGATCTTCAATGCTTAATGATTATATAAATGAATTGAATGAATAAATATGATATATATTACACTGTTAAAATTCTGTAAATGAGGTATCTATAACATAAAAATAAGAATAAGAATTTATTCGACAAAACATGCATAAGAACAAAAAAGCAATAATCACCCGAATAACAAGTATCGATGAAATATTACTAATAAGAAGCTTTGAATATGACCATATATGATATCATAACAAAGATTAAGATTCTTTATTAAGTAAATAACATTATTTAAATCATTATACAGGAGTTTCGGACATGTACGAAGCAAATCGGTCCTAAGGTAAGGGAAAATCTCACAATCTCATTTTTATCCAAGATTGTATATACTTCAGAATTTACTGGGGAATATTTATCATCCAAATCTGGGTTTCCTCAATATGTAATATTATTTCTATCACCCTACAATTGTTTAAATATAATTTTACCCTTCGGTGAGATTTTTGTAAAAGATATGAATGGAATCTTTTGTTGTTTTTTTGTACGCGGTACTTACTTGACTTTTCCCGCCAATGTACGAAGAGAATGTTTTTATTTAACTTATACGACATGAACGGATTTTTAGTAAATTATTTCCAATAAGCTTCCATTAAAAGTTTTCAAGTTTATTTTTAATCCACATCTTTTAGTTTAAAATTATATGACATTTTAAGAAAGGAAAATGTTTTTGAAGTATAAAGGATATTTTCCTCAAGAATGTACTTCAATCGTTTTATCAAAATTATTTTCCATCTAATATAATATAAGGTTATGTTTCAATCCCTATTTTTAAAATTACTTTATTATTTTATTGTGGAATTATTTTTATGAAGTCCTCTTATCTTATATAGATTATGTTATGATTGCACGATGATTAAGAATCCCATTTTTGTTACATGGGTTCTGCTATGATTTATGATTTATGATTTTGGGGCACACATAAGAATGGTTTCATTATGATATGGGTGGGACCAATATCTCCCTCCAATTCATTGGGTAATGATTTATATCTCATGATATTGTCATGGCTTGAACGGCAGGTTAATCAGGTTCAGTGAAACATGACTACAACGAGGAGTGAACTCGGTTTAGAAATGGGCTTTGTTCGCTAAGATAGTCTTGGAAATGAGTCTTGACTACTTAGAAATGATTCTATATGATTATGTGTGTATTCCATAAAGTTTCATGTTTTGTGTTATGATTATTTGAATTACATTTCACTACTATGATTTATCCCATGTTATGATATTATGATCTATTTTGCAGGTTAAGACTTTCGAAATGCAATGTTCTTATGAATATGATAATTCCTTTTTTTACCCTTACTGAGCATTTGAGCTCACCCTTTTGTATGTTTTCCTTCCATAGGTCAGGAAGAAGGTTATTAAGTTGGATATGCCAAAAGGGACTGTATATATGATGAAATAAATAGGATACAATGTAGATACTTTATGAACCATTTTTTTATGTTTCCCGGTTTCTAAAGACACTATACATATATGTTCCTTTCATGTTTTTGTTATATGTTATAATAAGTGTGCTTCAATTTTTATGTATGAACAATATATGTAAAGTATGGGTTCTTATAGTTGGTATGAGAGGAAAGTTATAGTCAACCTTTGGAAACTAGGATATAAAAGCCTTAGTAAAAACCCTAAGGATATGTCTATGCATAGAACACAATCTTAGTGTTTTAGAAATGGCCATGAATAACCTTTGATAAGACCTTATGTGTGAAATTTTATTCTTGATTATGTGGTTTGGAAATTATGATGAGTGTTTCTCACACAATGCTTATTGGTTTTTGTCAATGGCTGGGACCTGAAGGAACCATGTTAGTGCTGAATGAGACGAGCAATGAAATGATTGTCCCCCTGAGCAACAAAATGTCATGGGAGATGGAATGCAAAATCTTGTAGCCATGATCACAAAACTTTCTCAAGATATGAATCATTTAGGACTTCCAAACGAGAAAATGAAGGAGCAACATTCTGATGAATCTTTCACGAGGCAGTGTCCACCTTCAATCAGTGGGACTACTGATCCATTAGTGGCTGAAAAATGGATCAGTACCACTGAAAAGATATTATCAGTTCCTTAATATTCTAAACATGATAAAGTCATCTTAGTAGTATATCATTTGGAAGGTGAATCGGGTCAATAGTGAAATCTTTCCAAAATACGAGGCCAGGAGATGAAATTGAGTCCATGGAATGGGATGAGTTCAGGAACTTGTTTTTCAATAATTACTTCCCTCGTATTCTTCAAACAAAGATGGAGATGAATTTTCTTGAACTAAGGAAAAATTATAATGAATCTGTTTGTACCTACGAATCAAATTTTATATGACTTGCAAGGTACGCTTTTGGTATTATTATCCAACATGAGAGTAAGATCGATCGATTATGTAGTGTCTTAAAACCAAGTCATCGAAGGGAGTTAGCCATAAGGGACTTCAATAGCTACGAGGAAATTTTTTGATGTTCTCTAAAGGTTGAGATGGATATTAGAGTAACCCATCAGTCATATGCATTTGATAAGAAGTAGAAAATGAAATTCAAAGGAAAATATAAAGAGCACACTGAAAAGAATATTAGTTTCCCCTTATTCTCAAAGTGTGGAAAGAAACATACAGGGAGTTGTCTTAAAGGGACAAGTAAATGTTTCAAATGTGTAAAGGAAGGTCATCGAGAATTTGAATGCGCAATGATGGGAAGAACATGTCTAGTGATGCGAAAAAAGAAAAGGCTACACAGAGTGCACCTCCAACCCTTCAATGTTACAAGTGCAAGGAAATGTGGCATTATTCTAATAAATTCCCTAATACAAGGGTTTTTTATGATGACCGACATCAACAAACTCTTAAGGCTAAATACAAAGGAAAGTCACTTGCAATATCTATCAGCGATGTGGAGTATGAGAACTAAGTTGTGAAAGGTACACTTACTAGCCAATGAAAGTAGAAAATGATTTATTTGATTCTGGATCCAACCACTCTCTTATTTCTGAAAAATTTTCTAAGGGTATCGCCATATTACCTCATCATTTAGATATTTAGTTAGCTTTGACTACCCCTAATGGCACAACAGTTGCATCAAAAGTTTACTATTCTTCTCTGATTGAATTTTGTGGGAAAATACTTCCTAAAAATCTTTTGATCCTTCCTATAGTAGAATTTGATGTGATTTTTGGGATGGATTGGATTTCTTTATATGGAGATCATATCAATTTCCAAATAAGGGAAGTCACATTTCATATTCTAGATCAATATATGATCGTCTATCGATGCAAGGATAAACATAACCTACCAGTGGAATTTTCTTCGATCTTATGGGTCTAGATTCCACTAAATGAAGGTTATTTATCTCAAATGGTTGGAGAGAAACTCCCTATTAAGAATATTCCCATTGTATGGGAATTTTATGATGTCTCTCTAGAGGAATTTTCTGGTCTTAAACTAAATAGTGAAGTTGAGTTTTCAATAGAACTCGTACTGGGTGCTTTACCTATTTCAAAGACACCTTATAGAATTTCCCCAATTGAGTTGCAGTAATTGAATAAGAAACTCCAAGATAATATTGATAAAGGATTCATACGACCTAGTGCATCACATTGGGGAGTACTTATTGTGTTTGTTAAGAAGAAATATGGATCAATAAGACTCTGCATTGATTATCGAGAACGTAACAAGATCACTATCAAGAACAAATATCCTCTCCCCCGCATTGATGACTTATTTGACCAACTATGCGGAGCTCAATACTTATCCACGATTGGTCTTTGTTCAGGGTATCAACAATTAAGGTTCAAAAAGGAGGATACACCAAATATGGCTTTTCGTACAAGGTATGGACACTATGAATTTATAGTGATGCCATTTGGTCTTGCTAATTCCCCTGCTATATTCATGGATATGATGAATAGAGTCTTTAGAGACTATCTTGATCAGATTGTGGTATTCTTTATTGACGATATTCTTGACTATTCAATGAGCAAGGAAGAACATGAATATCACTTGAGAATTATATTTAAGACCCTGAAAAAGGAAAATCTTTGTGCCCAATTTACCAAGTGTGAATTTTTTCTTAATAAAAGTTCATTTTGGGGACACATAATCTCAAAAGAGGGGATATATGTGGATCCAAAAAAGATAGAAGTTATTGAAAGATGGCCTAGACCAACAAAAGTAACTGAGATTTGATGTTTTCTTGGTTTGGATGGATATTATCGACATTTTGTGAAAAGTTTTTCACGATTATCTAATACACTAACCAGGTTGACTCGAAAAGGAGTTATGTTCATTTGGATGAAGGAGTGTGAAGAGAATTTCAAGGAGTTAAAAAGAAGGTTATCCAGTTCACATGTGCTCACACTGCCTTATAGTGTAGAAGGGTTTGTGATCTATAGTGATAAGTCCAAGAAGGGATTGGGGTGTGTTCTCATACAAAATGATATGGTGATAGCTTAGGCATTTACGATAGTTGAAAATCCATTAGCAAAATTACCCAAATCATGATTTGGAGTTAGCTGTGGTAATATTTGAATTAAATATTTGGAGGCATTATTGTTATGGTGAAAGATGTGATA
The DNA here is from genome assembly GCA_963277665.1 of Viscum album. Lineage (NCBI taxonomy): Eukaryota > Viridiplantae > Streptophyta > Magnoliopsida > Santalales > Viscaceae > Viscum > Viscum album. Next base: position 491,638,143 of record OY728151.1, on the reverse strand, counting down.
TTTTAACTGATCATAAAACATTAAAGAATATTTTCACACAAAAGGAGCTGAATATGCGCCAAATAAGATGGTTGGTGCTGATTAAGGATTATGATTGCTCAATTCATTATCACCCTGGGAATGAAAACAAGTTGGAAGATGCATTAAGTCAACAAGACCATGCTAGTTTATCCACGATGAGGATCAAAAAAGATCCAATATTTATAGATTTACAAATGATGTATCTTGGAATTATAATGGAAGGGGAAAAATCATATCTTCCTCAAATGAATGTCCAACCATCTATACATGTGAAGATTAAAGAGGCACAAAAAGAAGATGTAGAGTTACAAAAGAAGGTTAGAAATGTTCCTGAAATCAACCTTGATTGTGATGGGATGATAAGGTTCGGGAATCGGGTTTGTGTTCCTCCCATCCCAGAATTAAAGAAAGAGCTGCTGGATGATGCTCATAGTACTTCATTCTATATTCATCCTGGAAGCACGAAGATGTATAGGTACCTGAAAGAGTACTTTTGGTTGGATGGCATGAAAAGTGATGTTGCTGAATATGTCTCTCGATTCTTGGTTTGCCAGCAAGTTAATGCTGAGAGATAGAAGTCTAAAGGGATGTTACAACCACTACCCATACCATAATGGAAATGGGAAAACATTACTATGCACTTTGTCACTAGACTTCATAAAACATCCAATGGAAATAATGCTATCAGGGTCATAGTTGATCATCTTAAGAAGTCGGCACACTTCATTGCTATTAGAGAAGATTTCACTCTGGATCAGCTTTCCATGTTATATGTGAAAGAAGTGGTAAGATTGCATGGAGTACCACATTCCATTATATCTGATCGGGATCCGAGGTTTACCTCGAAGTTCTGGAGAAGTCTTCAGTATACATTAGATACAGAGTTGAGTATCAACACTGCTTATCATCCTTAAGTAGGCAGTCACTCTGAGAGGACAATTCAAACTCTAGAAGATATATTGAGATCTTGCTCTATGGATTTCAAAGGAGGTTGGGATCAAAAACTACCTTTGGAGGAATTTTCTTATAATAACAGATTTCACTCCGGTATTCAGATGGCTACTTATGAAGCACTATATGGAATGAAATGCCGAACTCCAACTTGCTGGTATGAAGTTGGGGAAAGAAAGCTATTAGGAACTGATATTGTTGATGAGATGGCAGAAAAGGTCCGATCTATTCAACAACACAAAAGAGCCGCTAAGAGTCGACAAAAAAGTTATGCTGATAACCGAAGAAAAGACCTAGCGTTTGAAGTGGGTGATAAAGTGTTCTTAAGAATATCTCCAAGGAAGAGAGTAATGAGATTTGGAAAGAAGGGAAAGGTGAGCCCTAGGTATATCGGGCCTTTGAAAATACTGGATCATGTTGGGAAGGTAGCTTACCGATTGGTGATTCCACCGAATCTCTCTCAAGTTCACGATGTGTTCTATGTATCACTCCTGAGATAGTACATACCCGATCCATTACGTGTACTAAGCTCAGAAGTTGTACCACTGGAGCAAGATCATTCTTATGAATAATAGCCGATAGAGATTCTGGATCATAGCGAAAAAGTTCTACAGATCAAGACCACAATCTTGGTATAAGTTTTATGGAGGAACTACTAATTAGAAGAAGCTACATGGGTGCTTTAGGATATGATTAGTGAGACGTATCATCGTCTGTTTGTTACGAAGTGATGAATTTCGAGGGAGAAATTCATTTTAAGGGGGGTAGAATGCAACACCCTAGATTTTGAAGAGAAATATTTTGTTTATATGTACATCATCAAAGGAATCCTTCACTACACAAAACAATGTCTTGGATTTCTTTACACGCAATCGCGACCTTCCTCAATAGCTTGTGTTGTACGTAGTACCGAGTTTCACTAAACAACGATATGCTATTAAAATATTATTAAAACTAGCCGTTATGAATAGTAATACCCACTTTTTAAAATTTTATAAATTTTATATTTCAAAATGTACTTCATTTTTTGATTTGGAATATCGAAATTAACCTAGGGTGAATTTCTGGTATTTTTCTGAAAAATTTCAATTTTTGATGAATAGTGAAAACACTAGGTTACTATTTAAAAACCGACTTTTTATTTAAATAATTATTTATTTTAATTAAAATTATTTTAGGTCAAAATTGATACATAATACCTATATATTTTCAATATAATTCATTGGAGTCATTTTATAATAATTTTAGATATCTAAAAATTTTATTGAACTTTTCACAGTCATTTACCCACCTCCTAAGAGAGTTTGAAAATTTATATAAAACATAATTTTACTGCTTCTGTGAGTGGAAATTCAAAAATCCAAGATACATGGTTTATATCATGTAATAAAATGTGGTTCAATAAGATAAAAATAATTTTTAGTTAATATTAATGTTTTACTTTTTTTTACCATGGTTAAAAGTTAATAGGGTAATTAAGGGTAAATATGATATTATTATTACCCTAACAAGTGTCCTAATTCTATTTTATAAGTATCATTCGACCAAAATAACCGTTGGAATAAAATATTACCCTTTAGTTCCACTTGGATTAGATTAAGACATTTAATATTGTTTTATTTAAAGAAGAGTTAAAATAGTTAAAATCAATGTTTAATAACAAAAACATTTTTAATATAGGGTTGTAAATAAGTTAATTTCGACTATAAATATTAATTATAAATGTAAACAATTTCCTACATAATGGTGTTTTATTTATAATTTTTAGACTATAAATAAAATAATTTATTTATGAAACAATGTTGATGCAGTAATTACCTTATTAAGGAAATATTAACATAATTGATATTATAAATACCCAAATAAATGTAATTTTAGACTTTTTAATAACTAAACTAATTTTATAGGTTAGTATGGCTTATTATTATTGATTTAATTAAAAAACAATAACTAATAATATGGTTATGAGTTTCACAAAAATCAATTACCAAATAGTGTCAAAATTGATAGTAAATAGTTTTTAAAACAAATATTATATTATTAATTGTTATATTATTCATAAAAATATAAGGTTCGGAAAAATGACTTAGATAAGGTTATATATATTAATAATGAACAACTTGGGGTTCTTTTGGATTGTTATATTATGTTTATTAACCATATAATGTAAGATAACAAGAAGACATGGTAAAAGTTAAATTATTTAACTTAGAGTTAAATCCAAATGATAAGGTTAAAATAGTAACCTAAACATGCCTAAAATCTATTGGTTGAGAGGATTTCGACCCATACCCACCTTATATTCTAAATAATTCCATTTGGATCTATTAAAAACTGAATATGTCTTTATAATAAAATAATATTTTATGTTTTTCCTAAGGTGCCCCTCTCCTCCCTTATAAAAGGGCACCTCCTCCCTCTCTTCCTCAAGCCACATTGAGCATTCAATCCCAGCCAAAACCTACCAAGTTTTCTTGTACACTTCCCTAGAAACATCCTAGAGGTCATGGTCTTCTTCAAAGACCATCTTTAGTTCCCTAATAGGAGGTTAAGAAGATGCGCTTTAAAGAAGAGGTAATGTCTGCTACCGATTCTTTAAACTTTATTTCTTCTTCTACTTCTTCTTCTTTAGTTGTTTCAGTATAAAGTAATAACATCAGTATAAATAATATACTTTTATGTTGTTATAAATATTAAACAACCCTATTTCACCTTCTACACATCCTATGGAAAACGAAATCACCACGCGTGTGTACGTATGAAATACCGTCTCCACGCCCTGGTGTAATCTGTTTTCCACCACCACAATACTTGGATGGGAATAATGGTGTAAATAATAACTATATATGATTATTTCAAAGTTATATTGATTCTGAAATATTATAAATACACTTCAGTACAATTCCACGATCATGGGAATGATATCATCGCTCGTGCGTACGTACGGCCTACCGTCTCCACGATGTGATGCGACTCGTTCTACAATATCTTCAACGAATAATGATTATATAAATGAAATGAATGAATTAATATGATATATATTACAATCTTACAATTCTATAAATTAGGTATCTATAACCTAAAAATAAGAATAAGAATTTATTCGATAAAACACGCATAAGAACAAAAAATCAATAAACACCCGAATAACAAGTATTAATGAAATATTACTAATATGAAGCTATGAATATGACCATATATGATATCATAACAAATATTAAGATTCTGTAATAAGTAAATAACATTATTTAAATCATTATACAGGAGTTTTGGACATGTATGAAGCAAATCGGACATCAAGTAAGGGAAAATCTCACAATCTCATTTTTATCCAAGATTGTATATACTTCAGAATTTACTGGGAAATATTTATCATCCAAATTCAGGTTTCCTCAATATTTAATATTATTTCTATCACCCTACTATTATTAAATCCAATTTTACCCTTCTTTGAGTTTTTAGTAAAATATATGAATGGAATTTTTTGTCATTTTTTTGTACGCGGTACTTATTTGACTATTCCGGCCAATGTACGAAGGGAATGTTTTTCTTTAACTTATACGACAAGAATGGATTTTTAGTACATTATTTCCAAGAAGAATCCATTAAAAGTTTTCATGTTTATTTTTTATATAAATCTTTTAGTTTAAAATTATATGACATTTTAAGAAAGGAAAATGTTTTTGAAGTAGAAAGGATATTTTCTTCAAAAATGGAGTTCAATCGTTTTATGAAAATTATTTTACATCTAAGATAATATAAGGTTCTGTTTCTATCCCTACTTTTACATTTATTTTATTATTCAATTATGGAATAATTTTTATGAAGTCCTCTTATTTTATATAGATTATGTTATGATTGCACGATGATTAAGAATCCCATTTTTTTTACATGGGTTCTGTTATGATGTATGATTTATGATTTAGGGGCACACATAAGAATGGTTTCATTATGATATGGGTGGGACCTATATCTCCCTCCAATTCATTGGGTAATGATTTATATCTGATGAGATTGCCATGGATTGAATGGCATGTTTATCTGATTCAGTGAAACATGACTAAAATGAGGAGTGAACTCGATTTAGAAATGGAATTTGTTCTCTAAGATAGTCTTGGAAATGAGTCTTGAATACTAATAAAAGATTATATATGATTATATGTATATTCTATAAAGTTTCATGTTTTGTGTTATGATTTTTGGGATTACATTTCACTACTATGATTTATCCCATGTTATGATATTGTGATCTCTTTTGCAGGTTATGATTTTCGAAATGCTATGTTCTTATGAATATGATATTTCTTTTTTTACCCTTACTGAGCATTTGATCTCACCCTTTTGTATGTTTTCCTTCGATAGGTCAGGAAGAAGGTTATTAAGTAGGATATGCCAAAAGGGACTCAAGATATGATGAAATAAACAGGATATAATGTAGATGCTTTATGAATACGTTTTTTATGTTTCCTAGTTTCTGAAGACACTATACATATACGGTCCTTTCATGTTTTTGTTATATGTTGTAATAAGTGTGCTTCAATTTTGATGTATGAACAATGTATGTAATGTATGGGTTGTTATAGTTGGTATCAGAGGGAAGTTATAGTCAACCTTTGGAAACTAGGATATAAAAGCCTTAGTAAGAACCATAAGGATTCATCTAAGCGTAGAACACAATCTTAGTGTTTTAGAAATGTCCAGGAATAACCTTTGATAAGACCATAAGTGTGAAATTTAATTCTTGATTGTGTGGTTTGGAAATTAGGATTAGTGTTTCTCACACTATGCTTATTGGTTTTAGTCAATGGCTGGAACCTAAAAGAATTGTGTTATTGCTGAATGGGATGAGCAATGCAATGATTGTCCCCAGAGCAACAAAACATTATGGGAGCTGGAATGAAAAATCTTGTAGCCATGATCACACAACTTTTCATGATATGAATCATTCAGGACTTCTAAATGAGCAAATTAAGTAGCAACATTCTGATGAATCTTTCATGAGGTAGTGTCCACCTTTATTCAGTGGGTCTACTGATCCATTAGTTGCTGAAAATTAGATCAGTACAACTGAAATGATATTTTCAGTTCCTTAATATACTAAACATGATAAATTCATCTTATCAGTATATCGTTTGGAAGGTGAATCTGTTCAATGGTGGAATCTTATCCAAAATACGAGGCCATGAGATAAAATTGAGTCCATGGAATGGGACGAGTTCAGGAACTTGTTTTTCAATAAGTACTTCCCTTTTATTCTTCGAACATAGATGGAGATGAATTTTATTGAACTATGGCGAAAGTATAATGAATCTGTTGGTACCTATGAATCAAATTTTATATGACTTGCAAGTACTCTTTTGGTATTATTAACCTACCTAAGAGTAAGATCGATCGATTCATTAGAGGATTAAAACCAATTCATCAAAGGGCGTTAGCCATAAGGGACTTCAATAGCTACGAGGAAATTTTTTGATGTTCTCTAAAGGTTGAGATGGATATTGGAGTAACCCATCAGTCATATGCATTTCATAAGAAGTGGAAAATGGAATTCAAAGGAAAATCTAAATAGCACACTGAAAAGAATATTATTTTCCACTTATTCTCATAGTGTGGAAAGAAACATATAGGGAGTTGTCTTAAAGGGAAAAGTAAATGTTTCAAATGTGGAAAGGAAGGTCATCGAGCATTTGAATGCCCCAATGGTGGGAAGAAGAAGTCTACTGATGCGATCAAAGAAAAGGGTACAACGAGTGCACCTCTAACCTTTTAATGTTCCATGTGCAAGGAAATGGGGAATTATTCCAAACAATTCCCTAATCCAGTGGGTTTTTATGATGATCTACGTCAACAATCACTTAAGGCTAAAGAAAAAGGAATGTCACATGAAATTTCTATCAGCGATGTGGAGTATGAGAAAAAAGTGGTGAAAGGTACACTTATTATCCAATCTAAAGTAGAAAACGATTTATTTGATTCTGGATCCACCCACTCTCTTATTTCTGAATAATTTTCGAAGGGTATCTCCATATTACCTCAGCATTTAGATATTGAGTTAGCTGTGACAACCCCTAATGCACAAAAGTCACATCAAAAGTTTACAATTCTTCTCCGATTATATTCCGTGGGAAAATTCTTCATGAAAATATTTTGATCCTTCCTATAGTATAATATGATAAGATTCTTGGGATGGATTGGCTTTCATTATATGGAGATCATATCAATTGCCAAATAAGGGAAGTCACATTTCATATTCCAGATCAATATATGATCGTCTATCGATGCAAGGATAAACATAACCTACCAGTGGAATTTTATTCCTTCGTATGGGTCTTGATTCCACTAAATGAAGGTTATTTGTCTCAAATGGTTGGAGAGGAACTCACTATTAAAATTATTCCCATTGTATGGGAATTTTATGATGTCTTTCTAGTGGAATTTCCTAGTCTTCCACCAAATAGTGAAGTTGAGTTTTCAATAGAACTCGTACTGGGTGCTTTACCTATTTCAAAGACACCTTATAGAATGGCCCCAATTGAGTTGTAGGAATTGAAGAAGAAACTCCAAGAGAATATTTATAAAGGATTCATACGCCCTAGTGCATCACATTGGGGAGCACATGTTGTGTTTTTTGAGAAGAAAGATGGATCAATAAGACTCTACATTGTTTATCGAGAACTTAACAAGATCACCATCAAGAACAAATATCCTCTCCCATGCATTGATGACTTATTTGACCAACTATGCGGAGCTCAATACTTTTCCAAGATTGATCCTCATTCAGGGCATCATCAATTAAGGTTCAAAAGGGTGGATATACCAAATATGACTTTTCGTACAAGGTATGGATACTATGAATTTATAGTGATACCATTTGGTCTTGCTAATGCCCCTGATATATTCATGGATATGATGAATAGAGTCTTTAGAGACTATCTTGATCAGTTTGTGGTATTCATTATAGATGATATTCTTGACAATTCAATGAACAAGGAAGGACATGAATACCACTTGAGAATTATATTGAAGACCCTGAGAAAGGAAAAGCGTTGTGCCAAATTTACCATGTGTGAATTTTGGCTTAATAAAAGTTTCATTTTTGGGACACATATCTCAAAAGAGGGGATATATGTGGATCCAAAAAAGATATAGGTTATTGAAAGATGGCCGAGACCAACAAAAGTAACTGAGATCCGATGTTTTCTTGGTTTGGCTGGATATTATCGACATTTTGTGAAAGGTTATTCATGATTATCTAATACACTAACCTGGTTGACTTGAAAAGGAGTTATGTTCATTTGGATGAAGGAGTGTGAAGAGAATTTCAAGGAGTTAAAAATAAGGTAATCCAGTGCACATGTGCTCACACTGCCTTGTAGTGTAGAAAGGTTTGTGATCAATAGTGATGTGTCCAAGAAGGGATTAGGGTGTGTTCTCATACAAAACGATATGGTGATATCTTAGGCCTCACGATAGTTGAACATCCATTAGCAAAATTACCCATCTCATGATTTGGAGTTAGCTACGGTAATCTTTGAATTAACGATTTGGAGGCATTATTGTTATGGTGAAAGGTGTGATATTTTAACTGATCATAAAATATTAAAGTATATTTTCATACAAAAAGAGCTGAATATGCACCCAATAAGATGGTTGGAGCTGATTAAGGATTATGATTGCTCAATTCATTATCACCCTGGGAATGAAAACAAGTTGGCAGATGCATTAAGTCGACAAGACCATGCTAGCTTATCCATGATGAGGATCACAAAATATCCGAAATTTATGGATCTACAAAGCATGTATCTTGGAATTATAATGGAAGGGGAAAAATATTATCTTCCTCAAATGAATGTTCAACCATCTATACATGTGAAGATTAAAGAGGCACAAAAAGAAGATGTAGAGTTGAAAAAGAAGGTTAGAAATGTTCCTGAAATCAACCTTGATTGTGATGGGATGATAAGGTTCAGGAATCGGGTTTGTGTTCCTCCCATCCCAGATATAATGAAAGAGCTGCTGGATGAGGCTCATAGTTCTTAATTCTCTATTCATCCAAGAAGCACAATGATGTATAGAGACCTGAAAGAGTACTTTTGGTTGGATGGCATGAAAAGAGATTTTGTTGAATATGTCACTCGATGCTTGGTTTTTCAGCAAGTTGAAGCTGAGAGACAAAAGTCTAAAGGGATGTCACAACCATTGCCCATACCATTATGGAAATGGGAAAACATTACTATGAACTTTGTCACTAGACTTCCTAAAACATCCAATGGAAATAATGATATCTAGGTCATAGTTTATCTTCTTACAATGTTGGCACAATTCATTGCTATTAGAGAAGATTTCTCTCTGGATCAGCTTGCCATGTTATATGTGAAAGAAGTGGTAAGATTGTATGGAGTACCACATTCCATTATATATGATCAGAATCTGAGGTTTACCTCGATGTTCTGGCGAAGTCTTTAGCATACATTAGATACTGAGTTGAGTTTCAGCACTGCTTATCATCCTTAGATAGGAAGTCACTCTGAGAGGACAATTAAAACTCTAGAAGTTATGTTGTGAGCTTTATCTATGGATTGCAAAGGAGGTTGGGATCAAAACCTACCTTTGGTGGAATTTTCTTATAATAATAGCTTTCACTCTAGTATTCAGATGGCTACTTATGAAGCACTGTATGGAAACAAATGCCGAACTCCAACTTGTTGGGATGAAGTTTGGGAAAGAAATCTATTAGGACCTGATATTGTCGATGAGATGGCAGAAATGTTCTGATCTATTCAACAACACAAAAGGGCAGCTCAGAGTCGACAAAAAATTTATGCTGATAACCGAAGAAAAGACCTAGCGTTTGAAGTGGGTGATAAAGTGTACTTAAGAATATCTCCATGGAAGAGAGTAATGAGATTTGGAATGAAGGGAAAGCTGAGCCCTAGGTATATCGAGGCTTTCAAAATACTTGATCGTTTTGGGAAGATAGCTTACTGATTGACGCTTCCACCGAATCTCTCTCAAGTTCACGATGTGTTCTATGTATCTCTCCTGAGATAGTACATACCCGATCCTTTAAGTGTACTAAGCTCCGAAGTTGTACCACTGGAGCAAGATATTTCTTATGAAGAACAGCCAATAGAGATTCTGGATCATAGAGAAAAAGTTCTACAGAATAAGACAACTTTCTTCGTATAAGTTTTATAGAGGAACCACTAATTATAAGAATCTACATGGGCACTTTAGGATATGATGAGTGAGAGGTATCATAGTATGTTTGTTACGAAGTGATGAATTTCGAGGGCGGAATTCATTTTAAGGGGGGTAGAATGCAACACCTGTGATTTTTAAGAGAAATATTTTTTTTATATGTACATCATCAAATGAATATTTCACTATACACAACACTATCTTGGCTTACTTTACACGCAATCGCGACCTTCCTCGATAGCTTGTGTTGTACGTAGTATCGAGTTTCACTAAACAATGATATGCTATTAAAATATTATTAAAACTAGCTGTTATGAATAGTAATACCCACTTTTTAAAATTTTATAAATTTTATATTTCAAAATGGACTTCGTTTTTGGATTCGGAATATTGAAATTAGCCTAGGGTAAATTTTTTGTATTTTTATGAAAAAATTCAATTTTTGATGAATAGTGAAAACACTATGTTACTATTTAAAAACCGACATTTTATTTAAATAATTATTTATTTTATTTAAATTTATTTTAGGTCAAAATTGATACATAATACCTATATATTTTCAATGTAATTCATTGGATTCATTTTATAATTATTTTTGATATATAAAAATTTTATTGAACCTTTCACAGTCTTTTACCCACCTCCTAAGAGAGTTTGAAAATTTATATAAAACATAATTTTACTGATTCTGTGAGTGGAAATTCAAAAATCCGAGATAAATGTTTAATATCATGTAATAAAATGTGGTTCAATAAGAAATTTTTTTTTTTGGTGAATACTAACTTTTTTCTTTTTTTTTACCAGGGTTAAAAGTAAATATGGTAATTATGGGTAAAAATGATATTATTATTACCCTAACACATGTCATAATTCTATTAGATAAGTATAATTTGACCAAATAAAACCTTAGGAATAAAATATTACCCTTTAGGCTCACATGTATTAGATTAGGACATTTAATATTATTTTATTTAAAGAACAGTTAAAATAGTTAAAATCAATGTTTAAAAACAAAGACAATTTTAATATAGGGTTATAAATAGGATAATTTGGACTATAAATATTCAATATAAATCTAAAAATATTTCCTACATAATGGTGTTTTATTTATAATTTTTATACAATAAATAATTTAATTTATTTATGAAATAATGATGATGCAGTAATTACCTTATTAAGGAAACATTATCATAATTGAAATTATAAATACCCAAATAAATTTAATTTGAGGCTTTATAAGAATTAAACTAATTTTATAGGTTGATATGAACTATAATTATTTATTTAATTAACTATTTTCTAATTAATAATGTTGTTATGATTTTTACAAAAATTAGTTACCAAATAGTGTCTAAATTGACAAAAAATACTTTTTAAAACAAATATTATATTATTAATTGATATATTATTCCTAAAAATATAAGGTTTCGGAAAAATGAATTAGATAAGGTTATATATATTAATAATGAACAACTTGGGGTTCATTTGTCTTGTTATAGTATGTTTATTAACCATATAATGTAAGATAACAAGAAGACGCGGTAAAAGTTAAATTATTTAACTTAGAGTTAAATTTAAATGATAAGGTTAAAATAGTAACCTAAACTTGTCTAAAATATATTGGTTGAGAGGATTTAGACCCATACCCACCTTACATTCTAAATAAATCCATTTGGATCTATTAAAAACCGAATATGACTTTATAATAAACTAATATTTTATGTTTTTCCTAAGGTACCCCTCTCCTCCCTTATAAAAGGGAACCTCCTCCCTCTCTTCCTCGGACCACGTTGAGCCTTCAAACCCGGTAGAACCCTACCATTTTCTCTTCTCCACTTCCCTATAAATATCCTAGAGTTCCTGGTCTTCTTCAAAGACCATATTTAGTGCCCTAAGAGGAGGTTAAGAAGAGACGCTTCAAAAAAGAGGTAATGTCCGTTACCGATTCTTTCAACTTTATTTCTTCTTATAGTTCTTCGTATTTATTTGTTTCATTATGAAGTAATACCATCAGTGTCAATAATTTACTTATATGTAATTATAAATATTAAACAACCTTATTTCACCTTCTATACAACCTACAGAAAATAAAATCACCGCGCGTGCGAACGTATGGAATATCGTCTCCACGCCGTGGTGTAATCTGTTTTCCACCACCACCATACTTGTATGGGTATAATGGTGTAAATAATAACTATATATTATTATTTTATAGTGATATTGATTCTGAAATAGTATACATACACTTCAATCCAATTCCACGATCATGAGAACGATATCATCGCTCGTGCATACGTAGGGCCTACAGTCTCCACGATGTGATGTGACTCGTTCTGCATGATCTTCAATGATTAATTATTATATAATTTAATTGAATGAATAAATATGATATATATTACACTAATAAAATTCTGGAAATGAGGTATCTATAAACTAAAAAGAATAATAAGAATTTATTCGAAACAACATGCATAAGAACAAAAAAGCAATAAACACCTGAATAACAAGTAGTAATGAAATATTACTAATAAAAAGAAAATAATATGAACATATATGATATCATAACGATTATTAAGATTATGGAATAAGTAAATAACATTATTTGAATCATTATACCGAAGTTTTGGACACGTACGAAGCAAATTAGACCTAAGGTAAGGGAAAATGTTACAATCTCATTTTTATCCAAGATTGTATATACTTCAAAATTTACTGGGGAATATTTTTCATCCACCTCCATGTTTCCTCAATATGTAATATTAATTACATCCCCCTATAATTGTTTTAATCAAATTTTACCCTTTGGAGAGTTTTTATTAAAAGATATGAATGGAATCTTTTGTCTGTTTTTTTGTAGGAGGTACTTTTTTGACATTTCTGGCCAATGTATGAGGAAAATATATTTCTTTATCTTATACAGAATTAATGGATATTTAGAACATTATTTACATGAATCTTCTGTTACATATTTTCATGTTTATTTTTAATAAACTTATTTTAGTTTAAATTTATATGAAATTTTAGGAAAGGAAAATGTTTTTGAAGTAGAAAGGATATTTTCCCCAAGAATGGAGTTCAAGTGTTTCATCAAAATTATTTTCCGTCTAAGATAATATAGAGTTCTGTTTATATCCCTATTTTTTCATTGATTGGATTATATTATGATGGAATTATTTTTATGAATTCATTTTATCTTATATGGATTACTTTATGATGGAACGATGTTTAAGAATCCCATTTTTATTACATGGGTTATGCTATGATGTATGATTTATGATTTTGTGGAACACATAAGAATGGTATCACTGTGAGATGGGTGGGACCTATATCTACCTCCAATGCATTGGGTAATGATTTATATCTCATTGGATGGTCATGGCTGGAATGGAAGGTTAATTCGGTTCAGAGAAACAGTACTGAAATGAGGAGTGAACTCGGTTCAGAAATGGACTTTGTCCGCTATGATAGTCTTGGAAATGAGTCATGAATTCTAAGAAATGATTCTCTATGATTATGTGTGTGTTCCACAAAGTTTCATGATTTTTGTTATGATTATTGGGATTAAATTTCACTACTATTATTTATCACATGTTATGATATTGTGATCTCTTTTGCAGGTTATGATTTTCGAAATGCTATGTTCTTATGAATATGATATTTCATTTGTTTACCTTACTGAGCATTTGAGCTCACAATTTTGTATTTTTTATTTCCCCAGGTCAGGAAGAAGGTTATTAATTAGGATATTCCAAAAGGGACTCTAGATATGATGAAATAAACGGGAGACAATGTAGATGCTTTATGAACGAGTTGTTTATGTTTCCCAGTTTTTAAAGACACTATACCAATAAGGTCCTTTCATGGTATTATTATATTTTGTAATATGTGTGCTTCAATTTTGATGTATGAAAAAGGTATGTAAAGTATGGGTCGTTATATGATCAGTCGCGGAAGACCAATTGAGGTTTCTGGCACATTGGCCAGCCGAGGGTGGCAGAGAGGCGTGTTGCCCCGCGCCACTGGAGATGGAGGTCGGCACCGGCCGACCGCGATGGGATGTAGGACCCACTCTAGTGGGTCCTTAATGCCACATGGCTACACCATTGGCACAACCTCTATGAAGAAAACTGAATGGCCCTTGCAGCCATTTGGGAAAATCGGGGGTCACTCCCCCAGGGGGCGGCGAGAAAGGGCCCCGCCGCAGTGGGCCGCTCCACCCGGCCAGGGGTAGGCCACTTCGGGCTAGGCCGGACCATGACCTAGTGGGATGAGCCCGCCATGGTGCAGCCCATTTGGGACAGACCCAGACCATGTTTGGTTGGAACCGGACCGTGTCGGGTAGGGTCAGATTGGGTCAGTCCCACCGGGTCAGACCGAACCCGGGCCTAACCAGACTCCAAAAGTCCTAAAAGACCATTTTAGGAGAACTAGAAAACATTTTTATGAACCATTTATGGTGTTTGGGTCCTTGGATGGAGATATTCATTTTGGTATACTTCATTTGTGTTTTTTAGATTGTTTGAGTATGGCTGGGTTGGATCGAACGCGAATCTATCCATGCCCTCGGAACTAAAACACTTATAACTCACAGGACGGGTGTCCAATTGATGCACTGTAAATCACGTTGGAACCCTTAAAACATGGAAGTCCTATGGGTTAATCCTTTGTGGAGTATAGTATATATTGAGGTAATAATGATATCTCAAAGGGAAGATTCTATGGAACTCGAGCGCACGAGGTACGAGGTATCATTTGACAGGCTGTAACGTGAAGAAATAACATTGATCATAAGTGGTTCAGCATCTATCAATCATGTGTGGGTCCCTATATACTAGATTCTATATGGTTCATCACCCAGTGATCCTATGTGGGTTGGCTCACACTGATCTTCTGTGGGTCAGATCATATGTGGGTCAGCAGGGGTTATTACCTATCCATCTTGTGTGGGTCAGAAGTAGTTCCCCTTTACACAATAAGATGATCTATCTTATGACTAATAATATGTACTTTTTTACATGAGTAATACCTGATTGTGAGTTGAGTCTTTTACCTTTGTGGTGTTATCTTCATGGTGTTACCTATGTGGTACTTCTATCTTTGCGGTGTTACCTGTGTGGTACTTCTACCATCATGGTTTTGTCATCGTGGGGTTACATTTGTGGTACTGATATCTTCATGGTGTTACCCATGTGGTACTTCTACCATCATGGTGTTACCTTTGTGGTATTGTTCCTCATGTATGAGATAGGTATATCTTTACAACGAAGGAAAATTTATGGGAATATACGTAAGTAGAGTTTATGTCTATCACTTCGTGCTTTAGATGGAATTCATACATTGTGGGTTTTCCTTTGTGGAAGTTGGGGAGACATATGGGGGTCTTGGTGTCTCTGCTAAGTATCATTGTACTCACCCCTGGATAGGCTATGCCTGCACCTTGTTGTCTCTTGTGCAGATGACAGATCACATTGATCGAGGCTGAGGGTGCCAGGACTGGATGATGCTCTGAGGTGGACCATTTGGCGTGACGTGACATAGGGACTACTAATCGTGAGATGTACCTATCCTTCATTTATAATCCACGGTGGAATATATATATTCTAATTTGAACTTTTTAGTTGTATTTTTACTTTTCATTTGTACTTGTACTTTTCAGCTAGGCTTGTATTTTTGCCTTTTACGTTCATCAGACTTTTACTACAACTGTTTATTTCATTGTTGCATCATTTTTTTGTTCTTGGATAGTGTGTTTGTATTGGTTAAAAGTCAATGTATTACCATTTTATGGATACAAATTTCTAGTGCTACTCGCCATCCCATGTATTATGGAAGGTGGGCTTGGGGTAGTCATGGCATGGGCCTCGGGGTACGTGTCATGACTAAGTGGTATCTGAGGTCGTCGGTTCTACCGATGAACATGGAATCTGATATTTTCTAAGTGGAAATAATGTTATATTTTGTGAGTATGGTTTTTAGTTTGTGGAATATAGTGTAGGTGTGGTGGCTAACGTATCCTTACACCAGGACCCCAAATTCTGATTTCTAAAATAGTGCATAGAATCACAGATTGCGTGTGTTTTTTAAAAGTTTTTCTGGAGATCACATTGTGCCAGATCATCAGGTATAACTTATTGATCTTGGAACACCTATTTTCATTCATGATTTCACCACATTGATATCGATTCCTGATTTCTGATAGAATGCGTGATGATGGCCCACCGAGTGATGACGCCTCGATAGAGGGCACACTTATGGCATTAGAAACTTCGGGTGGTGTACCAGCAGCACCACTACCTGTTGGTCATAATTTTCCATTGTACCCACTTGTAGAGTATGCACACTAAATGAGCGCATTTCACAAGTTTTAGTGACATAGGCCTCTGAGGTTCTGAGGTGAGATGGATCCACAGGCGGCTAGGCACTGGCAGGAGGCTGTGGCCAGAGTTTTTCTCTTAGTTGGGACACAAGATGATATGATGGTGATCCTAGCTACTAGTATCTTCCAAGGAGTAGAGGGGAGATGGTGTAGTCTGACAATTCGGATACACGATGAGGGGAACCTTACCTAGGAAGACTTTTAGGTCCTTTTCAGGGAATAGTATGTCCTACCGACATTATGATCTGTGCGTATACTGGATCTGCTGCACTTACTGCAGGGTATCATGATTGTGGAACAGTACTCAGTGAAGATCTCTAATATCTACTACTACTATACAGACATGGTATTGGAGACTTTCTTCAGGGCCCAGACCATTGATAAGGGTCTCTGATGGGAGATCAGAGCATCGATGGTAACACTTAGTATACCAACACATGTTGGGGGGCTAGAGCGAGCACTTTTGGTGGAGAGATTCCTAGATGAGTAGTCCCTGACAGTGTGCGCACCACTAGATATTAGTTAGTAGAGTATTATATAGTATGAAGTATGTAGATGGAACTAGAGACCATGTGGACCTGACCTTCTACTATATGATACAAGTTCAGTGGTGCGGGGCTCACAGTACAGAGGAGTGTAGATTAGGGGAAAGTAGTGTTACTCGTACAGCAGGCTAGGTCACATGGCACGCGACTACCCAAAAATTCATATGGATGACCAAACATTGGTCGAAGGACCACTGAGGTAGAGGTAGATATTTAATCATGGAGGTTTTCTGGTAGTAGGTACATGTGGAATAGGAGCTGGCTGGGATGTATGTGGTGGACGGTGATTTGAGGTTCTACTGCCACCACCTCGCGGTGGTCCACCCCGATGACATAGAACAGGTGGACAGGGATGAGCATAGTTCCAGGTAGCAAAGGCCTATCACCATGGTGCTCCAGAGATAATCATAGTTACAATCTGTGTTTACTCCACCTTAGCTGTATTACTTATAGACACATGTTCTAGTCACTCTATAATTGCCACAACCCTCATTTTGGGCATGGAGATATGGTGAAGCTGTTAGCTCAATACTTATGTCTAAAGACTTCTACTAGATAGAATTTGATTATAACATACTTTTTAGGGCTTTGTGATATTACTCTAGGAGGTGAGAACTTCAACTGAGATATTTTAATAGCGGCGATGAGGCCTTATGATGCCATCTCTGGCATGGATTGGTTATTCAGATTCCATGCTCAGATTGAATATAATACGAAAAATGTGTGTTTTTTTCATCAGTATGGGACTATGTTTTCTTTCAATGGTTAGAAGGTACCCTTTTCAGCACATAATGTACTTACCCAGAGACGGTGCAACTGATCACACATAATTTGGCCATCCTTACCCTAGAGGTAGTTTATGTTGAGAGTCTGAGCTATCTTTTAGGGGGACCAGTATGTTGATCCCTTCCCTGATGATGTTCCAGGACTACCTCCTCAAGATAGGAATACTTTTACACCGACCTATACTCCGAGATGACACTAAAATTTACACCAATATAATAGATGGCTCCCACAGTGCATTGTGAGATACAAGTATAATTGGACGACTTAAAGAGGAAGGGGATCATAAGGCCTAGTGTTTTTCCATAGTCAGCCCGAATTTTGTCCACTAAGAAGGATGATGAGAGTATTAGACACTATGTGGACTACCGGTGCCTGAACTAGGTGACTGTAGAGAAAAAGTATCTACTTTCAAGGATAGATGATGTTTTCGACCAGCTGAAGGGAGCCCAATTGTTTTTGAATATAGACCTCATATCCATCTATCATCAGCTTAGGGTACGAGATGAGGGTGTGTAGGTGATGACCATCAGATGTCAGTACTGCTAGTATGAGTTCTTGATTATGACATTTGGCATGAACAATGCCACAACAGTGATCATTTGACTCATGGACATGATCTTCCATCCATACCTCGATCAATTTGTAGTGGTCTCCATCGACGACATCTTGATATACTCATCATCAAAGGAGGAGCATGTATATCATCTAAAGATAGTCTTGGATACACTCCATGAGCACCTATATTAGGGTAATCTCTTGAAGTGCAAGTTTTGTATATGACAGGTCCACTTTATGGGACACATTATCTCAGAGGCTGGAGTTGGAGTGGATCCAGTGAATATAGAGGTTGTGCTTGCTTAGGATGCACCCAAAAGTGTGACTGAGGTGCGGAGTTTCCTGAGGTTGTCTAGATACTACCAGATATTTGTGTCTGACCTTTCCAGAGTTTTATCACCCTTGTCAACATTGAAAAAAGGGGGACAACCCTTTATATGGATGAAGAGATGATGATAGAGTTTTCAGGAGGAGAGGTTGAGAATGAAGAGTGCCCCCATATTGAGGCTACCAAAATAGGGTGTTTGGTATGTAGTATACTGTGACGCCTAAGGGACCCATCTTGGATGTGTCCTGATTTCGGAGCAATAAATGATCACTTATGGTTCACAAAAGCTAAGAGAACATGAGCTAAACTATGCTACCCATGACCTAGAGTTAGCAGTAGTGGACTTTACCTTGAAGATGTGGTGACATTACATGATGGGATAATGTTTTACAGTCTAATCTAATCATAAGAGTCATAGGTATATCTTCTCATAGAAGGACATGAACCTGAGACATTGGTGATGGGTGGAGTTCCACTAGGACTATGACATTGAGATAGTCTATTCTCTAGGGAATGGGAATGAGGTAGAAGATGCACTCAACAGGAGTTTTAGTTTTCAGTTTCTGAGTAAGGAGACCGAGTAGCTAGCTGCATTTCATATATCCTTCATGGATAGAGATGGAAAAACATTCCACCAATACATGATTGTCACTCCCCCACTTCTTCAGCGAGTTCAGGAAGCACAAATTTCTAAAATTGACGGCAAGGCTCGATATGCTCAGATATATTCAGGAAATGCACCTGATAGATTTTCTAAAGGTGGGGAGCACATCATTATCTTATGAGGATGTACCATGGAACCGGTGGAGCTATGAGAGGAAGTGTTGAGGGAGTTCCATACATCCACTCTGGTGGTGCATCCTGGTGTGGCGAAGAAGTACCAGGACCTCTGGCATCAGCACTGGTGGCCAGGGATAATGAAAGCAGTGACATAGTTTATTTCATGATACCTCACTTTTTAGCAAGTGATGGTCGAGCATCAGGATCCAACAGGCTTAGTGCAACAACTAGATTTGACCGAGTTGAAGTGGGATGGGATTTTGATGGAATTAGCAACAGGGATTCCACATACATCCAAGGGATATGAATCTATCCGAGTGATCAATTTCTGACTCACCATGTCGGCCCACATCCTAAATATATGAGATCAGGTATTAGTAGAGGGCATGGGATGCCTCAAAATATAAGAAATTGTGTGAATTCATGGGTTCCATTGATGATCATCTCTGACTGTGACACATGTTTACTTCCTAGTTGTGTAAGGGATTGTAAGAGGAATTCAGGACTCAGTTATGTTTGAGCCCTGCCTTTCATCCTCTAACAGATGGTCAGAGGGAGCGGACCATTCAGACGCTGAAGGAAATGCTTCGTATATACGTCCTATATTTTGGTCATAGTTGGGAGGTTCACTTTCAATTGGTGGAGTTCGCATACAATAAAAATTATCACTCCACCATTGGTATGGTTCCATTTCTGGTATTTTTCATGTTGGTCGGAGTGGATACTTAAGAGGGGGTGAATTGAGTTCCAATTAAAATTTATGTTTAAAATCCTATACCATAATCCCCCAATTTGAAATACTAATTGAATTTTAGTGAATTTTAATTAAAGAAAACATTCAATTAGGTTCTCAAGTTATTTATTAATTCCCAGTTAATCTAATCAGAAGATCAGATTAGCTTTTGAAACTAACCTAATGATTTACAAATTATGAAAACACTTTCTAATTCAATTATGAGAGTAACATTGAAAAATAGTTTATGTTTTAAAGCACATGGTAGCGGAATAAAAGGTTTTAGATAAAACTAAATAAAGAACAACAGATATGACCAAGAGGTTCAATCTCAAGCCGAGACTTAGTCCTATCAACAATTTATATATATTGGATCCACACCCTGGATCGGGGTTCACAACAGTTTACAACTGTCCAGGTCAATGACCTCTACCACAGTTATATGTGGAAAACAAAAAAACTGCAAATCCAGCTATCCAGGTCACACACGACCTCTACCACTATCCACAGTGGGAAATAAAAAATTTAAAGAGTTGGATGAGGATTTACAGATCCTCTATTTAATGTACAGGAGACAGTGTGTGTATAAAATACAACAGATGACACACACTGCTCAAAATGTAAATAATAAATCACTGAGCAAGATATAGAGTTTAGAATGGCTCTAGTGATTGCAGTGTAGCTCTGGACTCTTTCAAATTTGATCAGAAATGGTTCTGAGTCCTCTTCTGGGTTTTGTTTGAAAAACAGAGTATCGTCTGCTTGACATCCAGGTTAACAGATAGAGAAAAATGTAGTCGATGAAGTTCTTGTTTTGATGTTCTCTTTTTCGTCCTTGGCTTATTCGCAGGAATGTAGGAATGTATGTATGTATACTGGTGTGTCCAGTCGTCTCTTTGAATGCACATGATTCAGCACCTTCTTATTTTTGCACACACTCTTATTTCTTTCTCCAACACTTTTTCAGCAGCATGAGCATCTCTTATTTAAAGCACCAGCTCCGGCAACAGAAGTGATATCCTTTTTTTACGTACGAGGTACGGTTCCCTGACATCCAAAAACACACATTAAATAAAGTTCAGTGCATTAAAATATACCTGATATGACCGTTTGTTAGATTAAATAAAGATAATGAAATTAAACCAGCATCGGGTTCTGTCTCTGGAACGGTAGCTTTGGATATTGGTAGCCTTGTGTATTGGTAGGTCTGAGTATCGGTAGCTTCTTGTGTAACGGTAGCCCGTTGTGTAACGGTAGCCTTTCCATCTGTAACCCTTATATCGGTAGACTTCATGTCTGTCGGTAGACATTGGTAGCGGTAAGCTTTATTGCATCGGTAGTGGTATGCTTGATGTACCGGTGATCTTCTATGTAATGGTAGTGGTAACTCTGTATCGGTAGACTTTCATAACGGTGACATGTATCGGTAACCTTCTGGTATCAGTTGACTTGTTGTCGCGTATCGGTAGACTTTCATAATGGTGACTTATAATAGTAACCTTCCAATATTGGTAGACTTCTTATAACGGTGACCTTCACGTATCGATAGACTTGATGTAACGGTGACCTTCATGTATTGGTAGACTTGATGTAACAGTGAACTTCATGTATCAGTAGGCTTGTTCTGTAATGGTGACCACTTGCCTGTTTAAGCATTCTACTGGAAGAATGGGATAAGTCATAAAATATATATACATCCAGTGACGAAATACTTATATTAAACATAAAATAATATAGCATTTCTTAACCAAATTCTTCTATCATAATATGAATAGTATAACTTATGAATATATGCCTGAAGTATACAAATAATAATTATTGAACCACTATTCACAATAAGAATTAGAAAACTATAAATAAGCATAATAATAAATCATAATTGGGATTATCAAAATATAATAAAGCAACTAGATTCCCAGATGGTTCAACATTTAAGTAGATATTCCAGATCACCTCTATGCTCGATGGACCTAGTGAGTCAGTACTTATGGGTCCAGAGTTTTTATGGGCTACCACTAAGAGGTGCAGGACATCCGGGAGTGGATGAAAACTACACAGAGCCGAAATATGTCTTATATTGATAGGAGGTGGAGACCTCTGGAGTTCTAGGATGGGTACCATTTATTCTTGTGAGTCTTCCCTCAAATGGGACAACAAATATTTGTCCAAGGTGGAAAACTCTCATCAATGTTTAATTTCTGATACTTTGGAGTACTTGTGAGGTGGCATACTGCTTGAAACATCCACTACAGTTGGAGAGGTTTCCCAAAGTCTTACATGTATCCCAGCTGAAAAGGTATGTGTGTGACTTATCTCACATCATCGACCACGGTAGGATGTACTTTGATGATGGGGAAATATTTACAAAGGTTTTAGTAGAGATTGAGGATCGACAAGAGTGAGTCATTCATGGGTAGTCGATACCTCTGGTGCATGTTTGCTGGCAGAACAGAAACCTCCAAGATAACACTTTTTCAGTTGGAGTCTCAGATTCATGATCAATACCCCCATTTGTTTCCTTAGTCTATATTGTGGATTTCAGGGATGAAAATACCTAAGGTGGGGATAATGTAAAGACGCGGATTTTCCATGTAATTTTTTTAATTATATGAAATTATTATGAGCCTGTGAATATTGATGGATCATGATTCCAATTCCTGGTATGACCGATGTGAATTTCTGAATATTGTTCTATTTTACGCTTAGTAAACAAGAAAGCGATGTTTTCTATCATTTAAACCAGTGCATGGATAAAACATTTGAGGGATTCTTTGAATCCACAATTCCAAGATTAACATAATGGAGGCTTTACTTAGATAGTAGTATGTCTGAAAAAAAATTACATTTTGGACATTCATTTAAAAAAATAGATAGAATATTTTTGTTGTTTTATTCTTTCTTTCCCTCCAATGGACAAGCGCCAACATGGGACCACTAATGTTTCAAGCTATCAAATGTGTTGACCATTCATGTCCTAAATAAAAACATCGTTGGTAATTATAAAGGTTCCTATTAATAAACCCTAAAAAGATCATATGAGTGCTGATAATGTTTCGTGATGAAAAACCCTTGCATGATGGAGCCAGTTCTAGAGGGCGGTGCTGGTTGACATTGAACCTCGAAGTAATGGACAATGTACGAGCAGCGTCGTTGGTGGCTTGTTTTGGGGACAAAGAACGTTGGCCCATTTCCTCAATCATAGGCGCTCCCCATAATTATTATGGTAGGGTATGCATTTTGGTATAGTTTCAAGAGTTGTTGAATCTTATTCCTACCAATTGCTATCAAGCTAATGCAGATGGTGCAGGCCAAACAAACATGGCCTGATCCCTCTGCTATCTTGATTAATGTGTTAGTTCATGGCAGGTGATTCTTTGGGATTGATGGATCCCAATATTGATTGTCTATAAGTGACAGTGATGTACCAAGAAGTTCAACAACGGATTCAGAAGAAAAAATGGGCCACTGTTGTAACACCCTGACCCCATTTACCTAGAGTTAGTGCATTATTACATAACATTGGCATGAATACAATTAATCAAGTTCTGATGGACCGATCACTTTATATGTCTTGAAAATTAGATTACATAAATGAACATTACATTACACATTAGAAAAATGAAACACAACCTAAATGATCCTTTGAGAATGCCATTAATCCCATATCTTAACCCTGATTATGAATCATAGTACATTTAATGGAATCCTGGAAAAAATAAAACATATAAAGGGGTGAGCTCAGATGCTCAGTAGGGATAACAATATAGCAGAGACATTCATAAATAAACATAATCAATTAATCCAATGAATAAGACCAAAACTAAAGCCTTTTAAACATATAATTCATAGTAATATGTCAAAGATAAATCAAATAATTCCATTTAATTATTCAGATGGATATTCTACTCGTCGAATAATAACATTTAATATCAATATCCATTTTTATAATAATTGAATGCATAATGCCAGATATAATAACCACATAGTCAAGGCCTTGTTCCAAGACTACAAATAAAATTTTGTCAAGACCTTATGCCAAGACACTAGTTTGACTCATGAGATGTACCGATGCATCGAGGAGCTATAGCGAGCTCCACCCATCATGTACAATGTCCAATGCATTCCTCATATGAAAAGGATGAAACATAACATAATAATTCATATTAAAACTAGCAATATCAATGTCAACACTTAATCCATAAACCATGGATTGTATAAAAATAACACATCCACATTCAATCATATCACAAAAGCTTCATTAAAATATGGAATATTAGTATTATAATAAATCAACCTCAATTGAGAATAACACCCCTTTAAGGATTTTGTAATAGTTGAAAATGTCTAGTATAGATCATTGAGAGAAATATCCTTTTTTATGATATCATTTAAAAGTCACATAATTCTTAAAGGAATTAATTTAAAATATAGTTTTTAATCAAAGTGTCTCATACCACTTTGAAACTATTGAATTGAATTAACATTTTAAAACATTCATGTCCATATAAATAAATCTTTAAAACCAATTTGAAAACATGGACATTAATGAAAAGGTTTTAGAATAATATATCGTTAAAAAATTTAAAATGATGTTTTAGTAAAAATTTCCTTAAAAATAATCCCTTTGAAAGCTCTTTTATGATACATGGGCATGGATATTAAATATCTCCAGGTATATACATACGTAAAAACAACCTCGGATAATAATGAGATTATAAAATTAACCTTTACCTTGCACTTTCCTTTGGTCAAGTGTACATTTAACCTCTTGTATATTGACCATATTAGGTTATTAAAGTATACTAGTACCATATTCATATTTATAATATCACACATGATTAATTAATGACTTTATACTACCCATTTAATAATGATTGTCATGTTAAATTAACTTTTTTTGGAAATAATTTCTTTCTTTATCGTATGTGTTTTAACATATTATTCTAGATCATATCATTTGGATCATGATTTTAATACCTAGAGAATATAAACCTTGATTTATATGTCATATATATTAATAATATAAATATTTATAATAAATTGATATATGAAATGGAAGGCACCGTTTATGGAGACGGTAGTTCGTACATACGCATAAACGATGTTCCTATTTTCATATAGTATTGAACAGAAGTAAGTGAATAAGATTTATACAAGTATATATATATTTCTCCATTAGAATTATTATATCATATATTACATAAATATTAATAATATATATTTTTATAATCATCGTTGAATGGTGAAAGTGCAAATGAATCTCATCTCATCGTGGAGAGGGTAATCTGTATGTACGCATGAGCGACAATATCATTATATTAATGGTGAAATTTCATGTAATTGGATGTTATATCATATATAAATAATCATTAAAATTTTATATTTATTATTTACATTAGTTATAATCACTATTATACATATCCAAATAATGAAAAGTTTGAATAACAAACCACACCATGACGCGGAGGCGGTATGCCATACACACACACATAGGGTGACATTGTCATTATAGGATGGATAGAAAAACTAATATGGTTTTTCCACATTTATAATAACATTAAATCATATAGAGGATACTAGATTTATTATTTTAGTATGGAAACAACAATGAAATATGAAGTTGATGAAGAAAAGAACTTGAAAGAGGGTGTTGAAATTATTACCTCTTCTTCTGGTGTTGCCTTTTGAGTTGATCAAAAGGGCTCCATAAGAAGGATTTTTGATCAAAGTAAGGCATTTAGTTTGAATTTAGGATAGTTGATAAGGTATTTTTTTAGGGGTTTTCCATTCCAAATGGATTTGGAGGTGTGAAATTATGAGAAGATGTACCCTTTTATAAGAGAGGTGAGGGTCACTTTTGGAAAAGTTTGAAATATTATTTTATAATAAAATCATTTTAGGTTTTTAATTGCACCAAAATGATATATTTCTAGTATATGGTAAGTATGGGAAGGAAAACACTTATCCAATAGGTTTATATAGTTTTATGTCACCAAATTAACTTTATATTTTATTTAACTCTTAGTTAAATTGTTTAACTTATCCAATAGGTTTATATAGTTTTATGTCACCAAATTAACTTTATATTTTATAATAAAATAATTTATATAGTTTTATGTCACCAAATTAACTTTATATTTTATTTCAGAAAGTGTGTGTATAAAATACAGCAGATGACACACATTGCTCAAAATGTAAATAATAAATCACTGAGCAAGATATAGAGTTTAGAATGGCTCTAGTGATTGAAGTGTAGCTCTGGACTCTTTCAAATTTGATCAGAAATGGTTCTGAGTCCTCTTCTGGGTTTTGTTTGAAAAACAGAGTATCGTCTGCTTGACATCTAGGTTAACAGATAGAGAAAAATGTAGTCGATGAAGTTCTTGTTTTGATGTTCTCTTTTTCGTCCTTGGCTTCTTCACAGGTATGTAGGAATGTATGTATGTATACTGGTGTGTCCAGTCGTCTCTTTGAATGCACATGATTCAGCACCTTCTTATTTTTAGACACACTTTTATTTCATTCTCCAACACTTTTTCAGCAGCATGAGCATCTCTTATTTAAAGCACCAGCTCCGGCAACAGAAGTGATTTCCTTTTTTCAGGTACGAGGTACGGTTCCCTGACATCCAACAACACACATTAAATAAATGTCAGTGCATTAAAATATACCCGATATGATCGTTGGTTAGATTAAATAAAGATAATGAAATTAAACCAGCATCGGGTTCTGTCTCTGGAACGGTAGCTTTGGATATTGGTAGCCTTGTGTATTGGTAGGTCTGAGTATCGGTAGCTTCTTGTGTAACGGTAGCCCGTTTTGTAACAGTAGCCTTTCCATCGGCAACCCTTATATCGGTAGACTTCATGTATGTCGGTAGACATTGGTAGCGGTAAGATTTATTGCATCGGTAGTGGTATGCTTGATGTACCGGTGATCTTCTGTGTAATGGTAGTGGTAACTCTGTATCGGTAGACTTTCATAACGGTGACTTGTATCGGTAACCTTCTGGTATCAGTTGACTTGTTGTCGCGTATCAGTAGACTTTCATAATGGTGACTTATATCAGGAACCTTCCAATATTAGTAGACTTCTTATAACGGTGGCCTTCACGTATCGATAGACTTGATGTAACGGTGACCTTCATGTATTGGTAGACTTGATGTAACAGTGACCTTCATGTATCGGTAGGCTTTTTCTGTAATGGTGACCACTTGCCTGTTTAAGCATTCTATTGGAAGAATGGGTTAAGTCATAAAATATATATACATCCAGTGACGAAATACTTATATTAAACATAAAATAATATAGCATTTCTTAACCAAATTCTTCAATCATAATATGAATAGTATAACTTATGAATATATTCCTGAAGTATACAAATAATAAGTATTGAACCACTATTCACAATAAGAATTAGAAAACTATAAATAAGCATAATAATAAATCATAATTGGGATTATCAAAATATAATAAAGCAACTAGATTCCCAGATGGTTCAACATTTAAGTAGATATTCCAGATCACCTCTATGCTCGATGGACCTAGTGAGTCGGTACTTATGGGTCCAGAGTTTTTATGGGCTACCACTAAGAAGGTGCAGGACATCCGGGAGTGGATGAAAACTACACAGAGCTGAAATATGTCTTATATTGACAGGAGGTGGAGACCTCTGGAGTTCTAGGATGGGTACCATTTATTCTTGTGAGTCTTCCCTCAAATGGGACAAAAAATATTTTTCCAAGGTGGAAAACTCTCACCAATGTTTAATTTCTGATACTTTGGAGTACTTGTGAGGTGGCATACTGTTTGAAACATCCACTATAGTTGGAGAGGTTTCCCAAAGTATTACATGTATCCCAGCTGAAAAGGTATGTGTGTGACTTATCTCACATCATCGACCACGGTAGGATGTACTTTGATGATGGGGAAATATTTACAAAGGTTTTAGTAGAGATTGAGGATCGAAAAGAGTGAGTCATTCATGGGTAGTCGATACCTCTGGTGCATGTTTGCTGGCAACACAGAAACCTCCAAGATAACACTTTTTCAGTTGGAGTCTCAGATTCATGCTCAATACCCCCATTTGTTTCCTTAGTCTATATTGTGGATTTCACGGATGAAAATACCTATGGTGGGGATAATGTAAAGACGCTGATTTTCCATGTAATTTTTTTAATTATATGAAATTATTATGAGCCTGTGAATATTGATGGCTCATTATTCCAATTCCTGGTATGACCGATGTGAATTTCTGAATATTGTTCTATTTTACGCTCAGTAAACAAGCAAGCGGTGTTTTCTATCATTTAAACCAGTGCATGGATAAAACATTTGATGGATTCTTTGAATCCACAATTCCAAGATTAACATAAAGGAGGATTCACTTAGATAATAGTATGTCTGAAAAAATATTACATTTTGGACATTCATTTAAAAAACTAGATAGAATATTTTTTTTGTTTTATTCTTTCTTTACCTCCAATGGACAAGCGCCAACATGGGACCACTAATGTCTCAAGCTATTAAATGTTTTGACCATTCATGTACTAAATAAAAACATCGTTGGTAATTATAAAGGTTCCTAATTAATAAACCCTAAAAGATCCTATGAGTGATGATAATGTTTCGTGATGAAAAACCCTTGCATGATGGAGCCAGTTCTAGAGGGCGGTGATGGTTGACATTGAACCTTGAAGTAATGGACAATGTACGAGCAGCGTCGTTGGTGGCTTGTTTTGGGGACAAAGAACGTTGGCCCATTTCCTCAATCATAGGCGCTCTCCATAATTCTTAAGGTAGGGTATGCATTTTGGTATAGTTTCAAGAGTTGTTGAATCTTATTCCTACCAATTGCTATCAAGCTAATGAAGATGGTGTAGGCCAAACAAACATGGCATGATCCCTCCGCTATCTTGATTAATGTGTGAGTTCATGGCAGGTGATTCTTTGGGATTGATGGATCCCAATATTGATTGTCTATAAGTGACAGTGATGTACCAAGAAGTTCAACGACGGCTTCAGAAAGAAAAATGGGCCACTGTTGTAACACCCTGACCCCATTTACCTAGAGTTAGTGCATTATTACATATCTTTGGCATGAATACAATTAATCAAGTTCTGATGGACCGATCACTTTAGATGTCTTGAAAATTAGATTGCATAAATGAACATTACATTACACATTAGAAAATGAAACACAACCTAAATGATCCTTTGAGAATGCCATTAATCCCATATCTTAACCCTGATTATGAATCATAATACATTTAATGGAATCCTGGAAAAAATAAAACATATAAAGGGGTGAGCTCAGATGCTCAGTAGGGATAACAATATAGCAGAGACATTCATAAATAAACATAATCATTTAATCCAATGAATAAGACCAAAACTAAAGCCTTTTAAACATATAATTCATAGTAATATGTCAAAGATAAATCAAATAATTCCATTTGATTATTCAGATGGATATTCTACTTGTCGAATAATAACATTTAATATCAATATCCATTTTTATAATAATTGAATGCATGATGCCAAATATAATAACCACATAGTCAAGGACTTGTTCCAAGACTACAAATAAAATTTTGTCAAGTCCTTATGCCAAGACACTAATTTGACTCATGAGATGTACCGATGCATCGAGGAGCTATAGCGAGCTCCACCCATCCTGTACAATGTCCAATGCATTCCTCATATGAAAAGGATGAAACATAACATAATAATTCCTATTAAAACTAGGAATATCAATGTCAACACTTAATCCATAAACCATGGATTGTATAAAAATAACACATCCACATTCCATCATATCACAAATGCTTCATTAAAATATGGAATATTAGTATTATAATAAATCAACCTCAATTGAGAATAACACCCCTTTAAGGATTTTGTAATAGTTGAAAATGTTCAGTATAGATCATTGAGAGAAATATCCTTTTTTATGATATCATTTAAAAGTCACATAATTCTTAATGGAATTAATTTAAAATATAGTTTTTAATCAAAGTGTCTCATACCACTTTGAAACTATTGAATTGAATTAACATTTTAAAACATTCATGTCCATATAAATAAATCTTTAAAACCAATTTGAAAACATGGACATTAATGAAAAGGTTTTAGAAGAATATATCGTTAAAAATTTAAAATGATGTTTTAGTAAAAATTTCCTTAAAAATAATCCCTTTGAAAGCTCTTTTATGATACATGGGCATGGATATTAAATATCTCCAAGTATATACATACGTAAAAACAACCTCGGATAATAATGAGATTATAAAATTAACCTTTACCTTGCACTTTCCTTTGGTCAAGTGTACATTTAACCTCTTGTATATTGACCATATTAGGTTATTAAAGTATACCAGTACCATATTCATATTTATAATATCATACATGATTAATTAATGACTTTATACTACCCATTTAATAATGATTGTCATGTTAAATTAACTTTTTTGGAAATAATTTCTTTCTTTATTGTATGTGTTTTAACATATTATTCTAGATCATATCATTTGGATCATGATTTTAATACTTAGAGAATATAAACCTTGATTTATATGTCATATATATTAAGAATATAAATATTTATAATAAATTGATATATGAAATGGAAGGCACCATTTATAGAGACGGTAGTTCGTACATACGCATAAACGATGTTCCTATTTTCATATAGTATTGAACAGAAGTAAGTGAATAAGATTTATACAAGTATATATATATTTCTCCATTAGAATTATTATTTCATATATTACATAATTATTAATAATATATATTTTTATAATCGTCGTTGAATGGTGAATGTGCAAATGAATCTCATCTCATCGTGGAGAGGGTAATCTGTATGTACGCATGAGCGACAATATCATTATATTAATGGTGAAATTTCATGTAATTGGATGTTATATAATATATATATAATCATTAAAATTTTATATTTATTATTTACATTAGTTATAATCACTATTATACATATCCAAATAATGAAAAGTTTGAATAACAGACCACACCATGACGTGGAGGCGGTATGCCATACACACACACATAGGGTGACATTGTCATTATAGGATGGATAGAAAAACTAATATGGTTTTTCCACATTTATAATAACATTAAATCATATAGATGATACTGTATTTATTATTTTAGTATGGAAACAACAATGAAATATGAAGTTGATGAAGAAAAGAACTTGAAAGAGGGTGGTGAAATTATTACCTCTTCTTCAGGTGTTGCCTTTTGAGTTGATCAAAAGGGCTCCAGAAGAAGGATTTTTGATCAAAGTAAGGCATGTAGTTTGAAGTTAGGATAGTTGATAAGGTATTTTTTCATGGGTTTTCTATTCCAAATGGATTTGGAGGTGTGAAATTATGAGAAGATGAAGTACCCTTTTATAAGAGAGGTGAGGGTCACTTTTGGAAAAGTTTGAAATATTATTTAATAATAAAATCATTTTCGGTTTTTAATTGCACCAAAATGATATATTTATAGTATATGGTAAGTATGGGAAGGAAAACACTTATCCAATAGGTTTATATAGTTTTATGTAACCAAATTAACTTTATATTTTATTTAACTTTTAGATAAATTGTTTAACTTTTACAGTGTTCTCTTGTATAGTTACACTATATTGTAAATAAACATACTATAAACATAAAGGAGAACCCCAAGTGATTAATTATTGAAATATATAATATTATTTAATCTCTTTTTACGAAATTTATATTGTTAGGATTGTTATTTCAACCAATAATATAGTATTTGTTTTAAAAACTAATTTATGTAAATTTTTTCACTATTTGGTATCCTGTTTTTTTGAAAGTCATAACAACCTTATCACTTCAAACACATTTATCTAATAAACCATAACATGTCATATTAGCATATATAATTAGTTTATTTCATAAAAAGTATCACATTATATTTCTATGGAATTTTATAATATCAATTATTTTAATATTTCATTAAGATGATAATTACTGCATCATCATTGTGTCATAAATAAATTTAATTATTTAATCTCAAAAAATTATAAATAAAATACGATTATATAGGAAATATTTTTATCTTTGTAATGAACAATTATAGTCGAATTTATATTTTGTATAACCAAATTTGCATAAGACATAATTTTACCTCTTCAAATGGTATTAAAATATTTGTGTGTTATAACTAGATCTTACCCAGTGACCCGAAGAGGGCCGCTGGAACGCCGGTACCTGCGACTCATCCACCGGAAGGGACTAATGCAGCGACTGACACCACCTGGCCACGAGCGAGAAGGTGACACATCCACACTGCTAGTGGAATCAGCAGCATATCTTTATCCACAGATGTTGTATGAGGCAGCTGGCACACCAGCTAGCCACAGATGTTGCGGCGTGACTAGTGTGCCCCTAGAGGATATAGGTCGCAGCTCATCAGCCACGACTGACCAAGGGAGACGTCCAGAAGACCAGCCAACTGTGGGATGTATAGTGGCACATAGTCTCACACTACTAGAGATAGTGGACCACACATGTCACGAATGGAGGCAGGACCCTCTCCAATGGGCCCTGCATGCCACCGGGCGGTGCCACCTGGTACGGCCACTGCGGAGGATGTCGAACGACCATCACGAAAGTTTGGGAACACCGGGGGTCAGTCCCCCGGGTGGTGGCTAGGGTCGGCCCCACCAAATTGGGCCGCTCCAGCCAACTGCGGGCCTCACCTCATGCGGCAGGGCTGCCTGCCCAATAGGCCACTCCCCCCTTGTGGGTTGGTCCACCACTGTGCATGCTGTGTTATGCCCCATGCAGGTAGGGCCGAACTGCGTCCTAGTAGGCCGAGCCCAAAGTTGCTCAACCTAGCCGGGTCAAACCCAGACTAGGCTGGGACAGACCCGAACTGGGTCGAGTTAGCCCAGGTCGGGTCGGTGGGGTCAGTCTGACCGGGTCAGCCCA
Source organism: Viscum album (assembly GCA_963277665.1). Lineage (NCBI taxonomy): Eukaryota > Viridiplantae > Streptophyta > Magnoliopsida > Santalales > Viscaceae > Viscum > Viscum album. The sequence goes on along the minus strand of OY728151.1, from coordinate 491,604,908 downwards.
AACCCAGGCCCAACCGGACCAGGAAACATTTCAAGGGAAATATCATGAGTATCATACGTATGTTTGACGAACCATCTGTAGGGCTAGTATCCTTGGATCGAGACAGTTCTTTACATATAATTTACCTAAGTTTTGGAGATAGTTGGAGTACGTCTAGGTTGGATCGAACCAGAATCCAACTGGGCCATTGGAACTAAAAACCATTTAACTCAAATCTGAGCATCCAATTGACACAACATCTGACACATTAGGACCCTTACTACATCTTGGTCTATTGGATTACTCTATTGTGGAGCATAGTGGAGGTTGAGTTATGACCGATATCTTGGGGTGAAAGAATCTATGGTACTCGAGCAAAGAGGGAACATGGAATTAATTGGCATGTTGTAATGTGAAGAAATAACATCAACCCTAATTGGGTCAGGATCTATTGATCTTGTGTGGGTCAGCATCTATCAGATCCTCAGTGGGAAAGTGCTCTATGATCCTGTGTGGGTCAGCGCACACTTATCCTATATGGGTCAGATCCTATGTGGGTCAGCGGGGTTTATTACCAATCAATCTTGTGTGGGTCAAAAGCAGTGCCTCTTAATAAAATATGATGATCTAGCTTATGAATAATCATATGTACTTCTATACATAAGTTATAACTGATTGTGAACTAAGCCTTTTACCTTTGTGGTGTTATCTTTGTGGTATTACCTATGTGGTCCTTCTATCTTTCTGGTGTTACCTATGTGGTACTTCTACCTACGTGGTGTTCTCTTCATGGTGTTACATGTGTTATAATTCTATCATTATGTTGTTACCTATGTGTTACTTCTACCTTCATGGTGTCACCTTTGTGGTGTTCTTCACTCATGTATGATATGATTATATCTTGATTACTAAGGAATATATTTAGGCATATACCTAAATAGAGTTTATTTCTATCACTTCGTGCTTGAGATGGAGGTCTTAGTTTGTGGTTTTTTTCTTTTGGGAACACTGGGAGACCTACGGGGGGTCTCGGGGTCCCAACTATGTATCATTATACTCATCCCTTCATAGGCTACACCTGCACCTTGTTGGGTCTGGTTCTAACGATGAACAACATTTTTCAAGGATGAATGAGCCAGGACTGGACGGTGCTCGGAGGTGGCCCATTTGGCATGACGTGACTCGTGGACTATTGTTCATGAGCTGTACCTACCCTTCAGTTTTGATCCTCGGTGGATGGTCTAGAATATTTTTTTCACTATTCAATTTTATTTGTATGTTTTATATGTACTTTTACTTTTCAATTGGGCTTTTATTCCAACTATTTTAATTTCAGAACACTTTTACTCTTGATGTTTGCTTCATGGTTGCTTTTTCTAGTGTTCCTGGTCTATGTGTCTGTACAGGTTAAAGTAAATGTCTTCTAGTTTTAGGGATATGCTTTTCGGGTGCTTGTTTCTATCCCCTAGCCTATGGAAGGCAGACTTGGGGTAGTCACGGCACAGCCCCCGAGGGATGGGTCGTGACACTATATGTCTAGTTGTTGTTGGGATTTATTATGTGACATGTGATTTAAAAACCATTTGCTATTAAAATAATGGAAACCTGATCCGTAAACAAGATGTGTTATACTTGAAAGCGACATTTGGTTCTTGAATGTGTTGAAAATTGGGATTGTTGTTTGGGGATGTGTGGAGGATGAGATGGTGAATGTGGTTATGTGAAAGGGATATTTTTCTATGGTAGTAAATTTGTACCAAGATGTAGTTGATTGAATTTTCTAGTGATATAAATCATTAATTGATGATATGAGAATATTTTTATGAAATTCATCACCAATAATAAATAAATTTAATCACATAATGATGGAAATAAAAGAAAATGGTTGTTATGGAAATCTTGAAAGAAATGAATATGATTATTCATACTATGTGTAATCTATTTTTATAATGGAAATGATGAGATGTTTTGATTGTTATCTTGTTTTTTGGATTTTTTATTATTGACATAATGGAGATGAAATGTGTTATAACCTCAAAAATATGAGTAAATAAGTCATTATTTCATGCATCATGACACTTTATATTATTGACTATTTTAAAATTGTGTTGGTGATTAAGTTTTGTCTAAATTGGAAAATAACATGTTGTGGAGGATGAGTTCCTTCAATTTTTATGGTTTTGTTAGATATGCCTCAGTTAATATATGTTTTCATGATCGTAGTGGAATACGGTTATAAAGTCATGAAAGTAATTTCATGCATCTATGAAAAATTGGTATTTGAAATGTTGAACACCTTATTGTTTCAGCATAAGTATGTTCCACGTAGAAAATGTTTCGAGAACCAACCGTGAAAAGAGTTAAACATGGTAAAGCATGTAAGATTATAACTCATGTAATATTTTTGATTCATTAAATACATTAATTTGAGTTTTTATTATCTTATGATCATCTATTTTTATATAAACATGGTAAATAACATGATAGATTTCTCTTAGTGTAACAGAATACATTTTGTGAAGGTATGAAACCGTCCAAATTACATAGGTCCTCTTGGGAAACATGTTGATGAAAAATATGACTTAAATTTTTATTGTAATGTGTTTCTAGAAACATATTTTCTTGATAAATATCATGCACAAAAAGATTAATAAATTTACTTTTGAATCAAAAGGGTTTTCTTAGAATACATTTATTGTTTCAATACATGGTTTTTCATGGAAATGATTTAATCAGAATGATATATTTTAAACTTTTTAAATTAAAACTATTTATGGATTAGAATATAATTGTTATTCATTAATATATATTCATTAAATGAAATTTCTAAGTGAATTCATTGAATAAATGGGGTAAAATAATATAAATTGTTTTTAATGTGCTCCCTTCCATCTCATTATTATGGTTGTTTGATTGATATGCATTTCATACTAATCATATTATAACTATATATGTATCCTTATTCTATTTTAGAGGTATCTACCCATTATATTTTTTTAAGTTATTTTTTTTGTTTTTCACTTCTTTTCACTTTTTATTTTTGTGTTCTGGATATATCTGAAATCATGAGAGGAATCTCATTGGTTGGCTGTACCACCTTTTTTCCTCCTGGTTTTGTTATGGTTCTCAAGGACGAACCATTCAACTACTTCAGGTACTAAAGAGTTATGTTACCATGTAGGGTGTTAGTCCCTTCTTCATATGATCAAGGATGTCAGTTATGATGTTGTGGGTGTTTGAGGAAATAGGTATACACATTTACAATGTTTTTATATGTAACAATATTCTTGAGATTTATCACAAATTGTGGTTTTTCAGAACCCTTTTTCTATTATGGGGTTTGTTTTTAATTAATGAGGGTGTGAATAGTTTGATATGTATCTAATGTAATGGACTAGGCCGATGTGGTAAATTAATTTATAAAAATTTGGTGTTTCATGTGTTCTATGAGGTCACGATGACCCATTTAATGTGTTTTCCAAAATTAGAGTTTTCATAACGATGTGTCATGACTGATGACTCCCCAATGGTAGGTCTCACTACTGTGTCAGGACTGGTTATTCAGAATGGGGACTCACACTAGGGACCCAAAATGGTTATCCTTGATGGTAATGCTCCAGCGGTGCCTTGTGATGGTGAGTCGTCCAATGGTGAATCATTCAATGGCGAATCATTCAAAAGAGACTCATCAAATGGTGAATCATCCAATGTTGATTGTTCAAATGGTGACTTCTCCAACAATAAATCTTGTAATGGTGAAACATCCAAGATGATTTTTCCAATTGTATGACACCAACATGTGTGTCATCCAATGGTAGGTCGTCCATCGGTGAGTCATTCCCACAGTTTTTAAAATATCATGTTTTTCAGGTTTCACCACTTTATAGTTTCAATTGACATAAAATGTGATTAATCACAAATTTAACTGTTTCTTAACGTTATTTCAATGTATGAATAATATAACATTAAATTTATAATGATTAGGTGTCTTTTAAATAGTAAAAATGAGCAGTCTTTATTATTGTCCTACATTAATGTCTTTTTAAAATATTTCTTCTGCTGATATAGGATTTGGAGTTTCTAAAGTTGAGAATCTTTCTTCCTTGTATCTTTCCCTAAACCATTTCAACAATGCTTCCCTAGAAATATTATTCTCAAATAAATCATGCCTTGATATGTGCCCTTTAGACAATATTTCACCATAGGCTTCGTTCTATTGCATCCAAGAACCCCCTTTTTTTTTGTAATAATATTATGTTGATCTTTTGTTAAAGGATGTAGGTTTTACTTCATCTCTCTTAATTTGGTATCATGTGGCGTGGGTGTATTAATGCCTTCTTTATGATGATAGAAAAATACTAACATAATTATGATAATTAAATTTGATTATGATCATTATTTGGGGATGGGAAAAGTGATATGATATTATTTGTTATTTGTTGAAATTTTGAATGCATATTTTATTCCCTAATTAAAACTATAGCCATTGGGGTCTATAGTTTTGCAAAAATTGTTTATAAATACATGTTGTTCTGCTTTTGGTTAATCAAATTCATGGAATCTTTTAACCATATATACTCACCTAAAATAAATTGATACCCCATGATATATGGTATATTTGATATCACCCTATATTAATTGGATATTAATATGGTACTACAAACTAAATCTAGAAGAAATTTTTAATCTGTTATGACTTGTGACATGTTTATGGACATGATTGAGATATTTGGGATGGATCTGGTGATATTAAAAGGTGAATATGATTGTTAATTTCATTAGTGGGGTTGTGTATGAGGTTTTTTATGTAGTGGTGATGTCAATGATGTAATGGTACATATCGTTGTATAGTGGGGATGTATATAGTGGTGATGCATGATGGTTATGGTGTGGATGTGCAGAAAGGCAGAAAAAAATGAATTGGCTATAAATTAGTGGTGATGTTGGATTTTATGAATGAAAGTAATGTATTTTTATGTGGTGATTCTTTTTGTGTGTTGGTTATTGAATTATTTGAATTAATTATAATACATGGGATGTATTGAACTAAAATGTTTTATCTATTTTTGGGAGGAATTTGAAAAAAATTGCTTTATTTTAAATGGAATGTCATATGTCAACAGTTAATGAATGATCTATATCAAATGGGAATTTAAAGAACAAATGTCTTGTTAATATGAGGTTATTCAATATTTGTGAAATCATTTACTTATCTGAATATATATTTAATGTTTAATGTGACATGATACATGTTTTATGATTGTATGATTATTTTATAATGGTATGTGGTGGATTTTTTTATATCTACCCAAGTATTAATGAAATTAATATTGTATGTTAATAACTTTAACAAAGTATTTTTAATGATGAAATTGCTGATGGGTTGTATTGTTTCACATGCTAATGATTTTATATAAATAAACAAGGTTGGAATGTTTGATAGGTTTAGGGGCATGTTGTGTAGGGTTGTTCATTTAGAGGTATCAACAAAGTTGGAAGTATCATAGGGTGGTTAGTGATATGTTCATCATGAGTGTTTGATACTAAATATACATATCTATATTTTCCTTGTGTTTTCAATATTCAGCCCAGCCCAGTTGAGATCTAGGGGATGAACATCTCCATTATCACAGGTGTGGGTCATAATTCCGAAAATCTCAAAGGGAGGACGAATTGATGGTTATGGGATCTTCTATGCTCTCTATTAGAGTAATCAGTTTCCTAGGATTATTTGGGAAGGTTGTGGAATGGTATTGAGGCCTAGGTGTCTGTGGATGAGGTATGGTTTCCTAGTTGTCTACGGGATGAGATGTGGTGCGCTTTCCAGGTGACTTCGGGGTGTGGTGTGGTTATTTAATGTGTTATTGTAAGTGGGATGTGGTATGGTTGTGTCCCAGGAGTGTGTGGGAAGTATGTGGTGGGATTCGTATGAGCTGGTTATTGGACAAACTCTGAGGCCATGGTGTGTGCAAGCGGGTTGTGACATGGGGCATATAGAAGAGTGTATGAGCTCTATAAAATTTGATGTCATGGCATGATCTACTAACCAGTGTGAAGTGGTGTGTGGTGTCCAAAATATTGATGTTCTTACTATAATACATTACATGACTTGTGTTATTTAGTATGCGAGGCTTGGTGATGTTGGGAAGGTTAGTATACATGTTTAGGTGCGGTTTGGTTCTTCATATTTCGCATATGTGCACTATTATGCTATTTTCACATGTGCATGATGGACTTTGTTAATCATAAAGAGAATACTAGAATGCTCAACTTCTTTATATTTAAAATATTTTTATGTTTTCAAGAGGACATTCTTAACCGTGTTGGAAATATTAGTTTCAGACTTTGGAGTTGTTTTTTTCATTTCCCTAGATTCTATTTATTATTTTATATCATTTGGAAACTTGTATACGTATTATTTTTTATTTTTATGTTCATTTTGGGATGTTTTGGATTTATTTTATATGTTTCATGGGGTTTTTATGGTTTATTCATCTCATCTCTCAATCACGTTTTCTTACAACGAGTAATGCCACCTATATTGTGTGATACTTGTACCTTTGGTGTTGGTCTCCATCCTGAGGCCTAATGGATGAGGGACTTAGGGGGTTATTAACTCTTATTCATTATTTACAACCTAAGAGTAGAATAATTGAGAGGAGGGGGTCTTGAAAACTCTATACAGAGTCGTTATTTTGAGTATAATTTATATTAAAATTTTAAGTAATTGAATAATTTAATTATATAATAATTTTATTCTATGTAAAAATAATCATAAATATTGTATGATAACTTCTATAGAGACTCATTGTTGTTTAATTTTAATGATTTTTTCATGGATATTTTCATTCACATGTTCTATATAATTAAAATCATAACTCTAACACACAAACCCCCATTCAAGATTATCACAATTAATCTCCCACATCACTCTGTAATATTTAATTAAAATCAATACAATAATCATTTTTACAGAACACATTTTACACTCGTTGTTATTATTAATAATATCATTTAATATTCACTTGTCTTTTTTTACCCCATAAATATATATATATATATACTCAAAAACATATATATATATATAACATTCTATTATATATATATATATATATATATATATATATATTCCCACACTCATATATGTAGTTAGATACATATAAAATAATTCTTATTAATCATACTATCAAATAATATGTATTTATATTTATGGAAATGTAATATTTGTATACATACATACAGATATACATATACATATGTTTGTGTCTGTGTATATCACAATTTTTAACACAAATACTTTTTTTAACACTTAATTACAACACGAAGAATGTAAATATAAATATATAACCATTAATATAATAAGTTGTATAATATTTTGTTTATAACATATATTTAAACTTTGTTAAAAAAAATTAAATTCAAGTAATTTAATTTCATAAAATAAAATAAATCCTCATAAATAAATTCTTTTTTAACTTGAAGATAAACTTCTATTTTAAGAATTAATATTAATAAATTATCAACCTTCTTTTTGACAACAATAAAATGTCTAATAAAATAATAAAAACAATATTCACTATGAATCACATTATAATGAAAAATAATGGATCATGAATTTTCATGAACTTTACATCATATATCTCTCAAAGAATTATCACGATTAGGATTTAAAAATCTACTATGAAATCTAAAATTGTGGTTTGAAAGACCAATCCATGAGATACCTATCTTGTTATCGATATTTTTTGAACACATAGACCACTATATAAATAGAAAAATATGTGTAAATCTAATAAATACCCTAAAAATCACTAGGGAGATACCTCTATAACAATAATAATGCGACATAAATGGTTATTACAAAATACTATCGAAATAAATGTCCACCAATTACCTCAGAAACATTATTTTCAACCCATTTTATCATTCATAATTTTTAACAAAGTATTTATGAATCCATTTAATCATTTAAAATCAAATTAATTTTCATTTAAAGTCATTTTTCCATCCCAATATTTTCAAATTCATTAAAATACTATTAAATATCAAAATTCAATCAATTTTATTTAATAAAATAAGATTAAATGATTTTTTAAACCCATTCCACATAAATAAAAAAATTACAATACCAAATTTCAAAAAATAATTGAAACATAATAAAAAAATATTGTAGAAACAATCAATTTTTGGGAGTTGTATAATTTCCCAAGATTGATAAAAAAATATTTACTCAGATAATACACATGAAATAATTTTAAATAGAATTTATCAACCAAAAAAAGAACTAATATCAAAATATAAAAATCTTACTCAAGAAAAAAATATCAGAGGTACTCATCTACAATACCATGATTGTGATTGTGTTGGGGAGAACTTACTTACATGCATAGTTCTAAAACAACTCGAAATATAACATATATTGATGTGGTAAAAATTTTCTCGCACCTAGAATGTATGAGCCCATAACTCAAATAATCATAAATAGATCAATCACCACAAAACTATCCATAAATTATGTAGTATGACATCCCCATTATGTTCTTTATAATAATGTTTACACAATCGAGCATATACCATCTTTATTAATTATATGATTTCCATAACTACCATTTTATTTTATTACTGACTTTGCTGATTAATATTTTTATTGGAGGAAAGGAATTCCATAAAAATAGTCATGAAACAACTCAACACAATCAATATCATCATAAATATGAACTTCTCATCCATCTCACAACACCACCATTGCACAACACACCCACTGGAATAAAATCACCAACCAAGAAAAATGTACACCATTCATTCCACACAACTACATCTCTGCATGACATTATTATAACTAAAAAATAAACATTTTAACATAATTAAATACCATATTATCCTTCATTTTTTATCAAATAAATATCACCATTATCATCACACATAATTCACTATCCCCACAAATCAAGGAATTACTATCCTATGTAATGATATTATCAGCTTTTGCAGACACTGACGGGATCAGATGATTTTTATCACAAAAAATTATAATGAATATGATTAGGGATCATGATTAAAACTGTCTAAATATATTAATTTTTTAATCACACATCACACATTTAAACAAAACCAAATAAAAAAACATAATAGAAACACATTCTAGCATCCATAATTATTTAGGGTCTTCCATTACTTCACCTCATTATTTTTCATTGGTACTGTCACACAATTTCTAATTTTTCATGGAAACCAATTCATTATCTATATATAAGTGATTAAACTTTATATAAATGGTTATTTTAATCAATAATTCATGTCAAGGATGTCATGAACCACTTCATTATTGGATCAATCATGGTTCTCAATAATCATTATATTTAGAAACACATATCAACACTCACTTAAAAAATTGAAATGAACCCAGAATAAAAACATCATATTTTAAACTTCATTGGAAAATTTTTACATGATATACTATTTTTTCCATTCCTATATTATATTAAATACATCAAATGCTATAATAATCTTCAAACAAAAACATGATTTTTGCAACCAGACTAAAACTCCACATGTAATATTAATATGTTTCATTATTTATCATTCATGTACTAAACCATCATTATTAATCTCATGGATATAAAATAATTATTATATACTGTAATATGGTAATATTTTTTATACTTTCATATTTAAAGGAAACATATTAAACATTCAATTTTCTAAAGTTTCTCATACTATAATTTCTTTTGTTACCACATAATTGATTTGAATTTTCTTCATGCTTCCCATAAGAAAATAATCATGACATAACATTTGAGGTATGGTTTTTTTATTATATAAAAATTATTATCATTCACAAAATAATAATTTTACTCATTTAATTAGTTTTGTGTCTCAAAAAGTTACTAAAAAGCAGGATTATCTTTTTCCAAAATTTTGAAATAAATGTCAAGATGATTTCAACCCTAACACATGATTCCCCAATATTAATATATAAAAAATATAGAATTGAAATAATACAGAAATAAAAATATTGTTTTTTTCAATATGTCCAAATTCAATGGAATTTTCACCAATGGAGATTGTCCTATTCATTTATTTTATAATTTAAATGTTAAAACCATGTTTTACTACATTATTATAAAACTTACTCTTGGAAAATTAAAAATGGAATGTAACATAATACACATTAAATTACATGGGAATAAGAAAATTTCTAAAAATTATTTCCAATGAATATATTTAATCATGTTTTTGGGATACATTATTACATGTTACATGACTTATAAAGGTTTTATTAATTTATCAATTCATCCAAAACATACACTAAGAATTATTATATAAAAATTTTATTCATTTGAAAAACTATATGTAATGTTACAAATTTATAATAATGGAAAAAAATTTAATTTATTATGAATCATGCTATAATAGGAAAATAAATACAAATTCAAACCTCGATATTCTTTCAAAAAAACAACTCAGGATAGTTAAATATCATTTTACTATTTCCTTAGGGTAATATGAATAATTTAAACATAATTACCAATTTAAAAGAAATATTATCAATGGAAAATTTTAACAAATAAAACCTAAAATTAAATGATTTATTTGATTCATTTTATAATCGCAAGATCATCCCATTAAAATAAGAACACAACTCATTATGACATATGTACCTCTATATGGACTCTATCCTAAAAGTGATGTAGGATCACATTGTCATTAAGTATGCTCCTAATCCTTCCAATGGATCGTGGGCCCTAAAATCCCAATTCATAATCAATCTTACCTAGCCTATTTCATTCAACAATATCACCTGAAAAAGTTTCCCATCCAACCCATGCAATCTTAATTGTGTATAACTCCAAATTCCATCATTTATCCCAACCAATAGCTCTGATACCTCTCTTACATGACCGCTCTATCTGATTATACCTCAATGATTGGGAAGAGATTAATATACTTGATTACTGCATCTAGAGGACCACAATTTGGATATATGCACTTAGTTTTTTAAAAACCACTCATTATGAGAGAAATGACCATCTATAATAAAACATGGCATGGAGATAGAATGAATCATCCACAAAAAAACCCATGAAATAATATAAAATAAATTAAAATGATCCCAAATTGCAATTATATATGAAAATTATTCATATATTTGTCTCAAATAAACTTATAAAAGAATAAAAGAATAGGTAGTGACCCAAAATATCTTCAAAATTACAAACTACAAATTTCATGTACAATCCAAAAAGACCCACTGGAATCTTGAAAATAGTTTTTATATATGTAGTAATATTATACAGATATAATTAGTATGTAATGGCTCAGACCATCCTGGTCCGTTAATTTTCAAAATTCTGGTCTTTGGGTTGTCTTGTGGACTATAAGTGATTCATTACGGAGTTTATCCAATTTTTGGATAACAAAATGGTGGAACTAATGAGCGTCAGTGGCATTGAAGGGCGTCAGTGGCACCGATGGGTCATCCATAGCACCAATCACCATCTGTGCCAAGGTGACGGTTCTAGGGAGATGATGCCAGAGTGACAGTGTCAGGGAAATGATTCAAGGGAGACAGTGCAAGGGTGATGGTGTCAGGGAAATGGTGTCAGGGCGACGGTGAATCACCTAATGGTGATTCCTTCCTTGGTTTTAATGGACCTCATTGTTTTCCCTAGTAACATATCATTTAACATAAAAGTGTTTTAATACAAATTTCAAAACATTTTAATTCTAGTATAAGATGTTTTAAACCCCCAAGACTTGGGCGACCCATTTGTTTCTAAAATGTGTGGCCTTTTTCCTCAGTGTCACACCATTCCCCTTACTTTGCTACTTCTACCCAGTTATGTAGTTTTTTTCAGTGTAGAAGATATATTTTAACTCAAGATGTTACATCTACTATCTCTGAGTATAATTATTAAATCTCGATTAATAACAAAGTGTGAGACCTCCCAACTATGTGGTTGATCCATGATTTTACTTTTATGTACATCGAAATCGCCTCACAGATTTTATGATCTATGATTTTCTTAAGATGATACACACTCTCTAAATTTCATTTCAATTATCTATGTACACCCTAGAGACTTACTCTAAATAAAAATCATGCATCCATGATAGAACCCTTCACACTCATCCTTGAATCCATTGAGTTTTCCATTCCTACAAGTCACACACTCTCTGTTCTTAACTTGAGGATAAAAATATCAATCCTTGATCATCGAAGTAGGTTATTCCTTCATCTCACTTTACTGAGTATCATGTTGGACGGGTAGGATAGTGATTCCCTTGGGTCGTGGAAAAAATAAAACCATAATGAAGATAGTAAATAGACTCTAAATAATGAAGGGGTTTATTTGACATTGATTTTGTTTTATTTATTTTATCTTCTTTTTTAGGTTGTAAATTTTATGGTCTTATACCCACATAAAATAGTGGTCGTTGGTAGTCCTTCCTTACAAACTAATAAACCTCTATTTTTTTCTGGATAACTATGTGATTGAATGGATATGACATCTAACCTGGTTAGTCATGTAATGTTGGATGATCCCAATGAAAAATAATCCTTGTGTGATCACCCCAGTTATCCCAATAGAAAAAAGGAACATGATTAATGGTGTGGTTGAAATATGAAAACTCCGTTGCTCTATTCTACTAATTCCCTTGGTTTTTTGATTGATGCTTGTCGGGTGACATGGATGGGTATGGGATCTCTTGATTTTCAATTTTTGTGTATATAAGGCCATGTGGGTTCATATGATGGGTCTTGTTTTTGTTTCAATGCTTTGGGGGATCGCACGAATCCCTTTTGTTGTTGTGAATTTACAAGTGAACTGGGTGTGACTGCATAAATTAATGCATGGATATTTCTCCTCTTGGTGTTGTATTGGATTGTGATTATGACATTAATTTACCATTAGTTATGTAATTTTTTAAATGGAGTCACTTAATCATGATAAGGGAAATGGGTTCAGTGGGGGGTTTTTTGTCAAAAATGGGTTGTGCTCTGGTTGTGGGTGTTATGTGTTCGTGCATGTAGAAATAGTGACAAGGGTGGTTGTGCTATGGGTGTGTGTGGGTTTGTTGTCTATTTGGGAAAATTATGTTGGGATTAGTGTTTGTTTTATTATATATAAATATTTATTTCTTTTATTTCTTATTCTCATCCCACTCATGTTGGGGACTCTGTGTGGAACACCCCCATTTCATGGGGAGGGTGTTTTTTCAAGAATTATTATGAGTGGATAGTTATTAGATCATTTTTTTCTCATTCTCCCATTTAGCCCATGATTATTCAGGTAGTACATGATAGACTAAGTTATATATTGTCCCAAGACTCTTTGGGAAAGCTTCATTTTTCTTGTTGGGCCAACTGTGTGCGGGTAGGTTTGTTTCTCTAGTGTCTTCTAGATGAAGTAAAGGTATCTTCGGGAATAGAAGCGATTGTTATGGAAAGTTTTATTTTGGTGTGGACGTGGTTGTTGTGACCTAAGGGTCTATAGGCGAGGTTATTTGTGGTTGTGGCATCCCAATGGTGTGTGGGTGGGATCCCTTGTAATGGCACATAACGTTGTTGTTGAGCCAGCATTGGGACATTAGTTAGACTTGTGGGGCAGGTCTGATGCATAAGATGTTCAAAATAATAATTGGAAAAGTGGTTTGGGGTACCCAAATATCATTGTGCTGTTACTATTACATTACATGACTTTCTCTATTATGATATTGTGCCTTGGTGAGGCCATGTGGATAGTTTTCTTGCTATGTGTTTTGGTAATCACTATTTATCAAGAGGAATTAGAATTCCTCCACACTTGTGCACGAGAGTTTTTGGGTTTACATATTGATTATACCTATACACTCACCATATATATATGAAACTGCTTTCAGGTTTTCTGGTGGACTTCGAGGACCATGACAGACCTTACTATTTCATGCTTCAAGATTTGTCGTTGATTATATTCTTTAATTTTTCACTTTAATTTGGAGTATTGTTGTACATTGTATCAGTTTATATTGAACATTCATATGGAAAGAGATTTTTTTATTTACATTTACTTTCAGTCATGGAATTTTTTTTTACCATTTTAACTCCAGATCATGTTCTATTAAAAGGGAAATTCCTTTCACATTTCATGTGATTTTATACCCTTCGTGTTAGTTACCGCGTTGATGGCTGTTGAAGGTGGGACTCAGGGGGGGGGGGGGTATAAGGCCCCGGTCTTAAACATTTCTTAATCTTGAGTTACTTCAAGAATACACGTTGAGGATATTTTCAGGTTCAGAGTTTTAGAGAATAAGATCATAAATCATGTATTACATTCCACATTTCAACAAAGTGGTTACATAATATATCGTACATATTTTTCCTATCAACGGAAACATATTTAAAATAAAACATGGATTCTTTCATGACACATCCTTGACACTATCATCACATCATGTACCTTTCCCTTGACCTGTGAGAAAATTTTCAAAAACATGGGATGAGCACAAAAAGCTCAATAAGGGATATAAAAATATGGAAAGGAAACATGAGTACATGTATACATAAGAATCAATGAAATCATACTTTACTCATAAAACATTAATACTTTAACATACCTCATCAAATAATGAATAAATCATAGAAATGATAAGACATAAAGGTAACATTAGGAATTCATAACATTCTTACGTAGGGAGTAACCCTCTTGGTTACGTTTGGAATACCCATCACGGTATACTCCCAAAATATCATTGGAGAAACCTTAAGGATTAACTCCTTTGCATTACCCAATGCATTGGAGAGATATATTGGGCTCACCCGCCCATAGTTTATCATGGAACCACCCATCTTCATAATAATTCCCAAGAACCATAACATAATTGTATCACATAAAACATTCATAAAGGAAACATAACATTTCCACTTTTCAATCAGAAGATATCAATAAAACACATTGATATAAAAACATTATGAAAACCATTTTCAATACCAATATAAATGAAAATTAAAACATGGTATTTATTTTTCATTTTTAAAAAAAAAGTAATGGCTTGTAGAGGAAGCCGAAGCTCAAATAAATTTCACAGCAGTGGAGAAGTCGTTGTTGCCGCATACGTATGACAAAAAAACATTCCCTATTTTCGTTTAGTAAACGCTTCGTATAAAAAAGATTCCTTTTGATTAAAAGTAAATGTCAAAGGGTTTTATACACCGTATAAAAGAAAGTTGTGTATAAAACATAATATGCCTCAATGAAAGGAGATTGAGACGAATTCCCTTACCTCGGGTCCAACTTGACTCGATCATTCTTTAACATCCTGAATAATAAATTTGAGATAATTTCTACTTTCTTAAGAACATTTTTCAAGTTCATTATTAGATTTATATCACTTATTACCATGTGATGAACACTATGTAATTATTTAAGATAATAATGGTCATTTTGTCAATCATTTGTACTTGAGTCCAAAAATAAACTCTTTATAATTACAAGATTTTCATGTATCCATCATATCCAGAATTATATTCATGATATAGGTATCATATATATCATATATATCCAGTATATGAATTTATTGATAATATTACATAACATTTAGAGGTAAGAAATGAAACGCACTGTTGATGGAGACGGTAAGCCGTACGTACACATGAATGCTACTTTCATTTATATTTCGTATTTTATGGAATTGAATCATAATGATATAAAGGTATGATATGATTCTAGTATAACATCACATATAATATCATTAAATCCATCCTTTATACTTCCCACAAATGGCATTAACGAATCAAATCACTTTAAGGGGGTGGTAGTCCGCACTTCCAAAAAATCAAAATATCACGTTTACCCATAATTGAAACCCAAAAGGTATTCCATAAATTAAAAATAAATAAGCTTAAGAAAAAACATAAAAATATTATATATCATATATTAATATAGTGACATCTTAATTTCCACCTTTGAAGGTGGTAAAATAATATTGAACAATCATCGTTTTGTGAGGCTGATATTCACCTTCCACGGAAACAGTATGCTCTTTAACAATTAGATGCAGTTGTGTGTAAGTGTAGATATAATAATTCTTATGAAAACATCCTATTATATGTAATATACTGGTTTTTTTACAAAAGAAATGAATAAATAGATTTTAGGGGGTTGGGGAAGCAAAATAAAACAAAAGAACACAAGTGATGACATTACCATTAAAATCGGGTAACTCCCTTTGGTTTGAACCAAAAGGGTTTTTTGAAGAGCTTCCTGAATAAGGTAATGCTTCTAGGATGAGTATAGGGTTTTGGAGAGGCAAAATGAGCAGATATTGGCCGAGCCAAAGGCTTTAGAGGTGTGGGTAAGGAGGTAGAGTTGGAGGCCTTTTATAAGAGGAGAGGAGGGGCACTCTTGGAAATGCATAAAATGATTCTTTATATTCAAATGAGTTTCCGATTTTAAAGGTCCCAAATTGATGTATGTCTTGGATAAGGTGATAAGAATTCTAAATACACCCATAAAATATGTTTTTTACATGTGTAGGTCTTATATTGTACATTAACTTTTCAGTTTATTTAAATCGTTAAATAATGAGGTTATCGCTGCATCATCATGCTGTCATAAATAATTTAATTTATTTAATGTATAAAAATTATAAAAAATACTATGACGTAGGAAATACTTTTATCTTTCCAATGACTATTTATAGTCCCTAAGATCATTTATGTAGACAAAATTAATAATTTTTTACTAAGGTGATACATTCTTTGTTATATTTAACTTTCTTTAAAAATAAAAAGATAAAATGTCATTATGACACAAAAGTGATTCCGTAGGGTCCCCAAGTTTGGCACAAGGAATCCCATTGTTTTCCAGGACACAACCTATAGTATTAGGACACATTTTTGTGTCATTTTTTATTTTTATGCTATTATTATATTATTCTTAACTACCCGATTACTAATTAGTCATGATAATTAAAGATAATTATCGTCGTTACTATTCACAAAGTCCAAAAACTAGTGTCTTGATTACATAATTTGGACCTTCTAATTAGAAATATGGAATCCATTTTACCAAATTCAAAACACAAAAATTTAAATAATTAATTTAAAAAATAATTCACGTTGTCAAAACAAATAGCGGGTTTTTTGAAACAATATCTATGAAACGTTTGGCATTAGTTTATGCCCAATTCCAAAGTGAAATTAATTATAATAACCACTATTGGATTAAATGGTAAAATTATATTCTATTTACACTTTAAAACCAATTAAAAAGATAATTTAACCATATAATTAAATTATATGAAAAAGTATTTTTGTTGTAAAATGTAGTATTTTTAACTATTCATTAAAAATTGAACATTGTCAGAAAAATACCAAAAAATTATAAAATGTAAATTTAAATGTCCCAATCATAAAAAATATGTTTATTTTTACATGTAGAGATTATAAAATTGTCCAATGTGTGTTTTAAAAATGGTTTTCCATCAAAATGCAGTAAAACAATCTTTTAAAAATATTAGTGTATTCCATGATTATGATTGGATTTATTCTCATTTTAAGCCTATAAAACACTATCTAACTCATAAATAGATATGTTTAAGAATATCTATTATTCATTACTTACTTGGGATGTTATATCCTTCCCCCCTTTAGAAAAATGCATCCCCACAATTTATTTACTTATTGAATAAGTGGGGGTATTTATCCCTCATTTCATTTTCAGGTTCCCATGTTGCCTCTACACTCATGTGGTTTTTTTACAAAACCTTTACTTGATGAATCACCTTATTCTGCAACACTTTCTCCATGTGGTCAAAAATATGGACCGGTTGTTCTTCATAAGATAGATTCTCTTCCAGCTGATCAACCTCTAAACTCAAAACAATAGATGGATCTGGCATGTACTTCCTTATCATTGAAACATGAAAAACATTTTTTACCTAAGATAAAATCAGAGGTAAAGCCACTCAGTATTCAACTATTCCAACTCTCTCTAGAATTTCATATGGTCCAATTAACCTTGGACTCATCTTTCCTTTCTTACCATATCGCATCACACTTTTCCATGGTGATACTTTGAGAAAAACATGATCACCTACCTCAAAAGAGAGATCCCTCCTCCTATTGTCCGCATAACACTTCTGCCTGCTCTGAGCTGTTCTCATGTGTCTCTGTATCATCTGAACCTTTTCTTCCAACTCGTATACCATTCCAGTCCCATAAACTTCCTTTCACCCACTTCATCCCAGAAATCTGGAGTTCGACACCGCTTCCCATATAATGCCTCAAATGGTGCCATCTGTATACTAGAATGAAAACTATTATTATACGAAAACTCAACCAAAGAAAGATGTTGGTCCCAAATTCCCTGATAATCCATCGAACAAGAACGTATCATATCCTCCAAATCCTAAATCATTCGTTCTGACTTCCCATCTGATCGTGGATGAAAAGTTGTACTGAAATTTAATTTAGTACCCAATGACTTCTGAAGGCCTTTCCAAAAGTTAGAAGTGAACCTGGGATCACAGTCAGATATAATGGAGAGAGGAACTCCATGTAACTTGACTATTTCTTTAATATACAAATGGGAATGTTGATCTAAGTAAAAATTATCTCTTATAGCAAGGAAATGAGTAGATATAGTAAAGCGATCAACAATAACCCAGATTGCATTATTACCTCGAGGTGTCTTCGTCATTCCCACAACGAAGTCCATAGATATATTATCCCATTTACACTCTGGCACTGGTAAAGGCTGAAGCATCCCTTTCAGTAATTGCCACTCTTCTTTAACCTGTTGACAAGTCAAACACTTCACAGTAAAATCTACAATATCTCTTTTCATTCCGTCCCACCAGTAATACTCCCGATGATCCCTATACATCTTCGTACTTCCTGGATGAACTGAAAACATAGAACTATGAGCTTCACATAACAACTCTCTCTTAAACTGTGAATCACGAGGCACACACAATATCTTCCCATATCTCAAAAGAAAATCATTATCAAAGTGGAATTCAGGCAACTTACCCTTCTGAACCAGCTCTACCATTTTCTACAACTCGTTGTCTGGCTTCCATGCTTTCTTAATTATGTCTGATAGAGAAGATTTCAATGAAACCTAAAACAAAAAAGAATAGCATCCTGTACCAACAACTTCTATTCCAATGTTCATCAAATCCTAAACCAAAGAATCACGTACAAAATTCAACATTGTTAA
This sequence comes from Viscum album, assembly GCA_963277665.1. Classification (NCBI taxonomy): domain Eukaryota; kingdom Viridiplantae; phylum Streptophyta; class Magnoliopsida; order Santalales; family Viscaceae; genus Viscum; species Viscum album. The sequence continues at coordinate 491,585,727 of OY728151.1, read as the reverse complement.
TGAAGAATTTCTTTTTCGACTCAAAGAATCAGTCACTTTTTTTCCTTTTCCCAGATGGTAATGAATTGTACAATCATAATCCTTGATTAATTCTAGCCATCTCCTCTGTCTCATGTTCAATTCTTTCTGAGTAAATATATACATTAAACTTTTTTGATCGGTATATATTTCACACTTTACTCAATACAAATGATGCCTCCAAATTTTTAATGTGAAAACAACAACATCTAATTCCAAATCATGTGTATGGTAATTTACCTCATGAGTTTTCAACTGTCGTGAAGCATAATCAATTACCTGATCATTCCGCATTAGGACTCAACCAAGTCCTTTCAATGAAGCATCACTATAGATAACAAACTCCCCATTCCTGGAAGGTATTACCAAAACTAATGCATTCACCAATCTTCTTTTCAGTTCATAAAAACAATAATCCCATTCATTTGTCCAGATAAACATAACACCCTACCGAGTTAGCTTTTTCATTGGACTAGATAACCAGGAGAAATTTCTAACAAACCTTTGGTAATAGCTTTCCAAACCTTGGAAGCTACGAATCTCAGTTATATTTGTGGGTCTTGGACATTCTTCAAAAACATTTGTTTTTGGAAGATCAACAATTATCGCATCTTTAGAAATAATGTGACCAAAGAAAGAAATTTGTTGTAACCAAAACTCACACATTCTGAATTTCCCATACAATTTCATTTCTTTTAAGGTTTTCAAAATAACCCTTAAATGCCTTTGATGCTCTTATTTAGTTTTAGGAAATACCAAAATATCATCAATGAAAAAAAACACAAACTTATCCATGAACTCATGGAAAATTCTATTCATTATGTCCATGAATACAGCAGGTGAATTGGTTAGCCCAAAAGGCATTACTACAAATTCATAATGGACATATCTTGTACAAAATGCGGTCTTCAGAATATCAACTTCCATTAACATCAACAAATGGTACCCTGATCTCATGTGAATCTTTGAAAAATACTGAGCTCTCTGGCGCTGATCAAAAAAATCATCGATATGAGGAAAATGATATTTTTTCTTAATAGTGATGTTATTCATGGCTCTATAATCAATGAAAAGTCTCATAGAACCATAGTTGTTTTTAACAAATAAAACAGGATCACTCCATGGTGATGTGCTAGGTTGAATAAATCCTTTCTCTAATAAATCTTGAAATTGCTCCTTCAACTCTAAAAGTTCAATTTGAGCCATTCGATAAGGGTGTTTTGAAATTGTCTTAGCATCAAGAACTAAGTCAAAAGTAAACTAAACTTCCCGATATGGTATTATTCCAGGAAACTCATCAGCAAAAACATCAGGATACTCATTTACCACTGACACATCATTAATCTGAACAGTTCCCTTATTTTCAACAATATGTGCAAGGTAACATTCATTTCCATCTTTTAAAAGTTTCGCAGCCTCTTGATATGTTATCAATAGTAAGGGTTCATTCTTGTACACAAACTGAAAGTCTTTCTGAAAATAAACTTTTTTAGCTCTACAGTCAATCTTCGCATGGTAAATAGAGATCCAATCCATACCCAGGATAACATCAAACTCTACTAGAGGCAAAACAATAAGGTTTGCAAGTAGGATCTTTCAACATATAAGGATAAAAATATTCTTATAAATTATTTTTGCCACAACATTTCCCCCATGTGTTTTTACCACAAGTTCAAGAGTCATTTCTTGAGATGGTTTTCCCTTTTTACTAGAAATGTTTTCAGAGATGAAGGAACGTGTAGACCCCGATTCAAACAACACACTTGCATAATCTGAAAAAACAAACACAGTACTTGATTCCACTTCATTTGATGGACCTACATCTGATGAAGTAGTTGAAAAGGATTTCACCACCCCTTTTATGCTTGTAGTCTAACTGCTTCCCATTACTCGAGCTCTTTTTCGGACACTCATCTGCATAGTGACCCATATCATTGCACTTAAAACATTTCACTAACTATAATTCAAATTTGGTCTTACCATCACCCTGATATATTTCAGTGCCTTCACGAGCCTTATGTCCCATCTTACCACATCGGTAGTACTTTATAGAATTCAGAAGACATTCCCCGACATGCCTTTTACATTATTTATCACAAACTGGAACCTTAGTTTTCTTACCGTCAGACCTTTTTGAATAATTCATTCCTTTCTCCTACCACCTCAGTCTCTTCTTTTACTGGTTTTTATAGAACAGTTGATCATCGACCAACTCCATTTCCACCACTAACATGTTCCTCTGTGGTTGATCTGGCTGATCTCGTGCATGGATACCACCACCATTTATCGCTTGAGTCAACTTCTCCATTATTGAAACAAACTGTTCAGTTCCAATTCTGACCATCTGAGGATACAAATTCGGAAGGTCATTTCCTTTTGTATGCCTTTCTAGCACTTCTTCCTTGTTTCCTCTGCGGAAAACCATTCTGAACAAACATGTCTTAGATGAAGCAACATGGTAATCTTCAAATGCTATATCATTTCAATTTGACCATAGAAAAATATTTTGGGATAATCACTTAATAGAATTCTAACTCCTAAAGTTATCTAAACCGACCTCTGATACCAACTATAAGGCCCTACCCTTAAAAATTACTAAATCTTGAGTTACTTCAAGAATACACATTGAAGATCATTTCTGGTTTAGAGTTTTATAGAATTATATCATAAATCATGAATTCCATTCCACATTTAAACAAAGTGGTTTCATAAGAGGTAGTAATAATTTTTTACATCAACGGAAACATATTTAAAATAAAACATGGTTTCTTTCTTTACACTTCCTTGACACTATCATCATATCATGTACCTTTCCCTTGACCTATGAAAAACATTTCAAAAACCTGTCATGAGCATAAAAAACTCAGTAAGGGATATACAAACTTGGAAAGGAAACATGAGTACATGTATACATAAGAATTAATGAAATAATACTTTACACATAAAACATAAGCACTTTAACATACCTCATCAAATCATGAATAAATCATATAAATCAAAATACATAAAGGTAACTTGAGGCATTCGTAACATACTTTATGTAGGGAGTAACCCTCTTGGTTACGTTTGGAATACCCATCACATTATATTCCCAAAATCTATTTGGAGAAACCTTAACATTTAACTCCTTCATAATACCCAATACATTGGAGTGCTATATCGGGCTCACCCACCCTTGGTTTATCATGGAACCACCCATCTTCATAATAATTCCCAATAACCATAACATAATCATATCACATAAAACATGCATAAAGGAAACATAACATTTCCACTTTTCAATCACATGATATCAATACAACACATTGATATAAAAACCTTATGAAAACCATTTTCAATACCAAATTAAATTAAAAGTAAAACATGGTATTTATTTTTCATTTTTAAAATAGTTATGGCTTATAGAGGAAGCCGAAGCTCAAATAATGTTCACGACGGCGGAGAAGTCATTGTCGCCGCATACGTACGACAAAAAAACATTCCCTTTTTCGTTTAGTAAACTCTTAATATAAAAATATTCCTTTTGAGTAGACGTAAAAGTCAGAGGGGTTTATACACCGTATAAAAGAAAGTTGTGTATAAAACATAATATTTCTCAATGAAAGGAGATTGAGACAAAGTCCCTTACCTCGGGTCTGACTGGACTCCATCGTTGTTTAACATCCTGAATAATAAACTTGAGTTAATTTCTACTTGCTTAATAACCTTTTTCAGGTTCATTATTCCTTTCATATCACTTATTACCATGTTATGAACACAATTTAATTATTAATGTTAATAATGGTCGTTTTTTCGATCATTGGTTCTTGAGTCCAAAAATAAACTCTTTATAATTACATGTTGTTCATGTATCCATCATTTGCATTTTTTTAGTCATGATTTAGGTATCATATATATAATATATATCCAGTATGTGAATGCATTTTTAATATTACATAACATTTATAGGTAAGAAATGAAATGCACCGTTCATGGAGATGGTAAGCCGTACGTACGCATGAACGCTACTTTCATTTCTATTTCGTATTTTATGGAATGGAATCATAATGATATAAAGGAATGTTATGATTCCAGTATAATATCGCATATAATATCATTAAATCAATCCTTTATAAATCCCACATATGGCATTAACGAATAAAATCACTTTAAGGGGACGGTAGTCCGCACATCATAAAAATGAAGATATTGTGTTTACCCATAATGGAATCCATAAAGGTATGCCATAAATAAAAAATAAATAATCTTAAGGAAAACATAAACATATTATATATCATATATAAATATAGTGACATCTTAATGTCCACCTTTGAAGGTGTTAGAAGAATATTGAACAATCATCGTTTCGTGAGGCAGAAATTCACCATCCACGGAAATAGTATGCTCTTTAAGAATTAGATGTAGGTGTCTGTAAGTGTTACCTGAATACTTCATATTAAAAAATCTTAGTATATGTAAGATAGTGGTTTTGTTTTGAATGAAATGAATAAAAAGAGTTTAGGGGGTTGGAGAAGCAAAATAAAACAAAAAAACACAAGTGAAGACATTGTCTTTAAAATCGGGTAACTCCCTTTGGTTTGTACCAAAAGGGTTTCTTGATGAGCATCATGCCTAAGGTAAGGCTTCTAAGATGAGTATAGGGATTTGGAGAAACAAAATGAGTAGAGATTGGCCGAGACAAAGGCTTGAGAGGTGTGGGTATGAAGGTAGAGGTTGGGACCTTTTATAAGAGGATATGAGGGGCACTCTTGGGAAGGTATAAAATGTTACTTTATTTTCAAATGAGTTTCTGATTTTAAATAACCCAAATTAATGTATTTAGAGGATAAGACGATTAGAGTTCTAAATAAACCCATACAATAGGTTTTTTACATGTGTAGGTGTTATATTGTACATTATCTTTTCATTTTATTTAAATCGTTAAATAATGAGGTAATCGCTGCATCATCACGGTGTCATAAATAATTTAATTTATTTAATGTCTAAAATTTATAAAAAATTAATATGATGTAGGAAATATTCTTATCTTTCCAATAAATATTTTTAGTCCAAGTGATCATTTATTTAGACAAAATTAATAATGTTTTACTCTAGAAATACATTCTTGGTTATATTTAACTTTCTTTAAAAATAAAAAAATAAAAAGTCATTATAAAAAAAAGTGATTCAATGGGGTCCCCAAGTTTGGAACAAGGCATCCCATGGTCGGCCATGAAAAAACAAGTAGTATTAGTACACATGTGTTTGTCATTTTTTATTGTGATGATATTATTTTATTATCCTTAACTGCCTGATTACTAATTAATCAAGATAATTAACGATAGTTATCGTCGTTACTATTCACAAATTCCAAAAATAAAAGAGTCTTGATTGCATAATTTGTACCTTCTAATTCCAAATATGGAATCCATTTTACCAAATTTCAAACATAGTAATTGAAATAATTAATTTAAAAAATAATTCCCGTTGTCAAAACAAATAGCGGGGTTTTCTTAAAACAATATCTATGAAAAGATTGGCATTAGTTTATGCCCAATTCCAATATGAAATTAATTCTAATGACCACTGTTGGATTAAATGGTAAATATATATTCTAATTACTCTTTAAAACCAATTAAAAAGATTATCTAACAATATAATTAAATTATATGAAAAAGCTGTTTTGATGAAAAAGCAGTTTTGATGTAAAATGCATTATTTTTCACTATTCATTAAAAAATGAACATTGTTAGAAAAAAAAATTATCCAATGTAAATTTAAATGTCCCAATAATAAATAATATGTTTATTTTGAAAAATAGAACTTATAAATTTTTCAAAAGTTTGATTTAAAAAGGGTTTGCCATCAAAAGGCAGTAAAACAGTCTTTTAAACATTTTAGTGTATTCCATGCTTAAGATTGGATTTATTCTCATTTTAAGCCTAAAAACACTATATAATTAATAAATAGACATAGATAAGAATACCTATTATTCATTACTTACTTGGGATGTTACAGGGGGGTCATTATATCTCCTCCAACCCGAAGGAGGAAGATTCAAGTACTTTTTTATCCCTTTCATCATCATGGATAAGGTATGTCATGGCAGAATGCAAACAGCGATGATGGTTGAGAGATTGGATGGAGTTCTAAGATAGTAAAAATGATAATTGTGTGGGATGGTAGGGAAAAAGTGTTAGACATTCTTGTTGTGTGAAATTGTCTAAGGAAGATCGGATAGGACCTGGGATTTTAGGGACCCCATGATCTGTTTTAAAGACTCAAGGCCGACTGAATGACCAAGTGATGCAACACTGATTATAGGGAAGAAACCCTATGAAAGGTACATGCACTATAATGACTTTTGTTATTGTGTGTTTTGGGTGTTCTAGGGAATTTAAAAAGAAGAACAAGATTAAGAAAAAATTAAATTAGATCTTCTACATTAATCTGGCTTTGACACTCCTTGTTTACCTTGTAGATATGGATCCTAGATGATTTCCACGAGTAGTACGGATGATCGAGGACCAACAGGATGATTTGGATGATTAGTGGAGGGTTGACTGAGAGTATGAGTTTTACCAGTGGAAGAATTTGCTTCATGCATTTCAGCGGGAGACCATCAGGTTGTATGAGGGAAGCGTCTCAGACATGGAGATGGAGAACTGGATCGTGGAGTTGTGATTTCATTCAGATTGTTCTAGGCTCCAGTATAGTAATATGTTCTTCTCGTTATAATCTAGATGCTGGGAGTTGTGAACCAATGGTGGAATCTCTATCTTGGAGAGAAGAAAGTGTTTATGGTTTTGTGGACCGACTTCAAGAGGGAGTTCTAGGCTGAATTCCTCTCCTCTATAATGATGGATGAGAATATTTAGGAGTTACTCACCCTTAATTATGGGAGTATATCTGTAAGGTAGTTGGGAATCATGTTGAAGGATCTCCTTTGCATCGATCTATACCTCTTCACGAATGATGAATCACATGAAAGGTGCATAAAAGAGGCACTCTAACCTTCCTTACAGTACGTTGTAACTCCCTTCACTCTACCAATTTACATGGAGTTCCAAATGAAGGATGATGTGGTAGAGAGGATTCTCATGCTGTGAGGTGTGGCTCGATATGGGATCCAATTGTTTTCGTCGAAGGGGAACGTCGTTAGTAGCATGCCTTCAACATCAGGGCCTTCTTGGATTCGACCGATGGGGAGCAGACCACACCAGTTCCAGTTTTGATCTCCTGGACCTATCCCTTTCTCCATGATCCTTAGATATATGATTTTTATTTGTGTTAGATAGGTGAATATTTAGAATCAGTTCCCAGAATGTGTGTTGTACATTAGAGGTGGGCAGGATCAACGCTCAACTCAACAACAACAGTTCCTAGCCAGGCCCTTTGAGTTTTAGTAGTAGGGACAACAAGCTCATCCTCCTCTGAGAGAAGACGTTTCAAGAAGAGGAGGGACTCAAGGAACTCCTTAGGGACCTCAACCAGTGCATGGTTAGGGAGGAGACCTACTTTCGAGGGGTAGAGGAGTTGGGTGTGGGAAGTTTCATGTTTCAGAGGCCGCAATTCCATCATGTCCAGAGGTCATTAGAGGAACGATCATCGTGTTTGGTTATTTTTCTTATACCTTGATTGATTCATGAGCTTCACACTCCTTTTTTACACACAATATATCTCATGCTCTATATTTAGATTCAATGAGACTCTTCATGCCCCTTGTATTTAGTACGCCAGTCTGAGGTTTGACTTGCTTGTCTTACATTCTATTGTGGATGCAGACTATTGTTGGGGCCACATTAGGCTAGTGGGGACATTCTTTTGCTACAGATGCATCCATATGATGTCATTTAGGAATTGAAAAGTTGGTCCATGTTTGTTACCTTATAGACTGCTTCTAGGGAAGGGTCATGTTCTTAGATATGGGTGGACAACGTATAGTTATTGATAGTGACTGGGGTTTTTGGGAGGACAATAGACATGTGGAACCCCTTATTTCCATGCTATCCAAGCTGTCAGTGGAGCTATCAGACTTAGAGATGGTGGAAGTCTAGGAGAACCTCAATGAGTTCCTGGCCATCTTCCCTAAATATTTTTTGACTCTACCCCCTCTATGTGATGTTAATTTTGGGTTAGACTTACAATACAGTGCCCATCTGATTTCAATGTATCCCTGTTGGATGGCACCTTCTGAGTTACGAATGTTTTAGATCTATGTTGATGGCCTGATGAATAAGTGTTTTATCCAACTGATCATTCCTTCATGGAATGCTCCATTATTTTTTAAGAATAATGAATAAGGTGGTCTAAGCTGTGTATCGAATATCGAAGGATAAAGTAGGTAATAGTCAAGAAATGTTACCCCTCCATTGGATTGAGGACATTTTTGAATTGTTGAAGGGAACATGTTGGTTCTCAATGATCCACATGATGTCTGGATATCACTATTTGAGGGTGTGGGAGGGTGAAATCTCAAACGCTTATTTCAGATGTAGATATGGGGACCTTGAGTTAGTGGTCATTCCATTTGGCATTATGAATTCCCCATCCAGTATCATGGGTCTCATGAACTCTCTTTCTATTTATATGTAGACTGGTTTATACTCAATTTTTAACGACATCCTGATCAACTCAATATTAGATGAGGATCATGATTGGAATTTCAGGATAGTTTTAGAGGTCCTTTGACACCACCATTTCAACAGGATGTTGTCCAAATGTGTGTTCTAGATACAAGTGTTGCACTTCCATTGACACGTGGTGTTCTATAAGAGAGTAGCTATGGACCATTGAAAGGTTGATGAGGTTGCTTATTGGATGGTTCCCCATAACGTGGAAGAGGTTCGTAGTTTCATGGGTCTTACATGTTATAAATGGAGGGTTATTACTAAATTATCTTGAGTTTTACTTCCTTTGAAAGCCTTGACCAAGAAATACATGGATTTAATTTGGAGTGAGAAGTTCCAAGAAGCATTCAGTTATCAAAAGGGTAAACTGGACAGTTCCCCAGTACTGAGGTTTCTAGAGGAAGGGGTAGAATTTGAAGTGTTTTAGGATGCATCAGGTCTAGGATAGGGTGTGTGCTGATGAAACTATGGTGAGGGATCTCTTATGGGACTAGGAAGTTACTTCCTCACGAACATAACTATGATACCCATGACCTGGAGCTTGCAGCGGTTGTGTTCTCACTGAAGATATGAAGACATTACCTCACCGGGGAATGCTTTGTGGTCTTCACTGGTTACAAGAGCTGGGATATGTCATCTCTTAACGAGACATGATATAGTGGCAGTAGTGGTGGATGAAATTTCTTCAGTACTATGACTTTGAGATCTACTACACCTCAGGAAAGGGGAATGTGGTGGCCAATAACAGAGGTATGTGTTTTGTGAGTCAGCAGATGCTTGGAAAGCAATGGAGGAGTTAGTTTCCTTGTACCTGGATTCAAGGATGTATGATAGTAGGGGCTGTATTTTTTTAATTAAAGAAAATTCTTCCATTTTACATGATTTGGAGGAGTCTCAGTGGGGTTACATAGAGGTTTAATTAATGTGTGATCATGTTGGATAGGGCTATGATCCTGAAGGATGGACAAAATTTGGTCAGATTCAGATGTTTTTTTGTGGAATGTGGTTTGTCCTGAAGGCAATGCGCAAGATAGTTCATGATGTCTTCTATAACTCACCCATTAAGGTACATAAAATAAATTATTAGATGTATCAAGGCTTGACAGGTTAGTTTTTGTTCCCCGGAGTGAATTATGATGTATAAGAATTTGTGGAAAATTGCATCATTTTCTAGTAGGTGAAGGATGAGCACTGTGTTCCAGTCAGTCTGTTGTAGCCCTTAAATGTTCCCATGTTGATGTGTGATGATGTTTCAATGGATTTTGACAGCAGACTACCTAGGATTCAAGAAGGTTTCAATTCTATTTGGGTAGTGGTAGACTAGCTAACGAAATTAGCTCACTTCCTAGTAATCATGGAGTCTACTGCAGTGGATGCCTTATCATAGAGGTACATGGATGAGGTGGTGCAGTTTCATGAAGTTTTGAGGTAAATAGACTTGGAACTGAATATATGAATTTAATTCAGAGTCTAAATGGTATTACAATGCTGTTTTGGAATGCATCTATGCCTTATAATTTCTTTCGACCCTCCGATGGATAGGCGGATAGAGCAGACCATCCGAACATTGAAGGATATGATTTGGGAATGCATTCTGGACATCAGTGGATCATGGGTATGAAATTTTCCATTGGTAGAGTTTTCCTATAAATTTTTTTTTCATGCTACCATTTGTAATGGATCTGTTCAAAGCCTTGTTTGGAAGGACATGTTTTCCACTTGTGTGTTGGTCTGAGGATGAAGATGTATGTGTTCCTGGCCCAGAGATAGTAAACAGCATGACATAGAAGGCTCTGCTTGTGTGTAAGATAATTATGGTGGATGATGACCAGAAGAAGTCCTATTATTATCATATGAGGAGTCATGTGGAGTTCGAGGTTGGGGACTACTTGTTCTTAAAGGTATCCCCCCACTGTGGAAAGTAGAGGTTCGGCAGGAAAAGTAAGCTTTCTTCCTTGTTTTTTGGGCCCTTCACGGTGTTGCAACGGGTCAGAGAAGTGGTTATCATAAAGCTCTATCATCACTACATCAGAGGGTTCAACATGTATTTCAAGTTTCTCATGTCATTTAGTATCTATATGATGACTCGCACGTCCTCGACTGGAGAGTTCTGTATATCGAGGATGATGAATCATTTGTGGAGTGACCAGTGGGGACTGAGGATCATGTGGAGAAGGTGCATCGTGAAAGAACCATTTCATTGGTTTCTATTTTTTGAATTCATGATAGACTCAAGGAGAGTACCTAGGAATGGGAGGCATATATATGTTCCATGTACCCAGTGCGCTTTTGAGTATTTTTTTTTGTATGTGCCTGTGATGTTGTGCATGACATTGTTAAAAATAATATGTGATGTTTTCTATTCTTAAAATGTCTGTAAAAGTGATCACTATAAGGAGTGGGGGACCTAATCCCTAATCCAGACACGTTATAGTCGATGCAATTTAACCTGTGTGGGCAAGTCAGTGCCAGTCAAAGAATATTGTATCTTGACATGTAAAAAGGGGCTCCCAAACAAATATTTATTGAAGGTGGGACCTTTATATGATTGTGTGATTTGTAGGGGTAGAAGAGTGTTATTATATAAATATTTGTTTAGGAGATAGAATAGGGAGTGTTGTTCTTAGATAAAGAGGCTTTTTGTAGCTTTTGAACAACTCTAGGGTGGTTTGTCCCTATGAGGTATCTTACGAGCTGGTATTTTAGACCACCCATAATTTCTTTTGGTTTAATTTTTAATTATCGAGGGTGAGAATAGATTGTGAGATATCTGATGTAAGGTATAAGACCCTCCTAGACCATTAATTACAGAAATTATGGTGTTTGGTATGTACTGGGTACCATTAGTGAATCATTAAAGAGTTTTTTCAAATTTTAGGATTGAATGGATAATGGAATCAATGAGTGTCAGTGGCACTGATGGGCGTTAGTGGATCTGATGGTTATCGTTGGCACTGATGGGTCATCAATGGCACCAATTAGCATCGGTTATAGGGAAACAATGCTAGGGTGATGGTTCTAGGGTGACGGTGATAGGGATATTGTTCCAAGGCAACTTTGTAAGGGAAACGGTTCTAGGGAAACTTTGTCAGGGAGACAGTAACTCACTTAATTGTGACTCCTTCTGTATTTTTCTAATACCTTCTAGTTTTTCCTAGTAATGTATCTTTTGATTTAAAAGTGTTTTAATACCTTTTCAAATCCATTTAAATCTACTAAAAATCATTTTAATCCCTGAAGAGTTGAATGGCCCTTCAGTTACCAAAACATGTGGCCTTTTTCCTCACTGTCATGCCATTCCTAGTACTCTCCAAATTCTCTCCTATTACGTGGTTTTTCTCTATTCAGAAGATATATTTTACCTCACAGTTTTTATCTCAACCATCTCTGATGATATTTATTAAATCCCAATTAATCCAAACATGTGAAACCACCCAACCTCATGGTCGAGACATGATCCAATTTTTATGTACTTCGACATCATCTATCTAGTATTAGGATACATACTTTCCTTATGATGAGATCTTATCTTCATATTTCCTTTACATTATCTATGTACTCACTATAGACATACTATGGAGACAGATCATGTACCCATGAAGGATCCCTTCCCACTCAACCGTGAATCCCTCGAGATTTCTATTCATACATGCTGCACACCCATAGTTCATGATACGAGGATAAAAACCTCAATCCTTGATCATCCATGCACTTTTTTCCATCAACTCTCTTTAATGTGTATCATGCAAGGTGGGTATGATATTGTTTCCCATAAGATGCAGATGGAAGAAATCATTAATGAAGATAATAAATGGTCTCTAAGGAATGAAGGGGTATGTTGTGTGGTGATGTGTATGTATATATTTTGTCTCCATTTTTATGTTGTAAATTTTATAGGCTTGTGCCCATTAAAAATTGTGGTCATTGGTAGTCATTCCTTACGCACTAATTAACCCCTATTTTTCATCAATAACTATGTGATTGAATGGTTTTAACCTAGAAACTGGATAATCACATAATTTTTTCCATTGAAATGGTTGCCCAATGAAAAATAATCATTGTGTGATCACCCCAGTTAACCAAACATAAAGAAGAAACATGATAAATGGTGTGGTTGAAATATGAAAAATCTCTTTCTATGTTATTCTAATACACATGGGTTTTCTTCTTGATTCTTGTGGGGGTGACGTAGATCAGTATGGGATCACCTATTGTTATCTTTTTGGTTGTGTATCTGAGGATGTGTGGCCCCATATGTCATATCTTGGTTGGTTCTAGTACTTTGAGGGATCTCACATATCCATTTTGGTGATGTGACATTACAGGAGAACCAGTTGTCAATTCTTAAATTACTACTTGGTTGTTTTTCATAAGTTGTTGTCTTGGCTTGTGACTGTGCTTTCTAGTTTCCTAGTAGTGAAGGAATATGAAAATGGAATCACTTGAACAAGATAACGGGAATGGGTTCAATGGAGAATTGTTTTTTATAAATGGGTTTCTCTATAGTTTTTGATGTTCTATGTTATGTCATGTTGTAATAGTAATGAGGGTGGTTGTTCTCTGGTTGTGTATAGAATTGTTGTCTATTTTGAAACAATTATTTTGGGATGAGTGTTTGTTAAATTAAATGTATATATTAACTTCTTTTGTTTCTTATTCTCTCCCCACCCATGTTGAACACCCTATGCTGAACACCCCCATTTCAGGGGGTGGGTGTTTTCCCAAAATTATTATGAGTGGCTGGTTATTCGCTCATTTATTCTCCCTATCATGGATATCCCTAGATTCGTCAGGCAGGTTTTGACAGACTAAGGTATATTTTGGTCCAAAAATATTAGTGAAGGGTGTATTGTTATGGTTGGCCCAGGTGTGTGTTGGCATACTGGTTTCCCAAGCATCATCAGGATGAGGTACAGGTGTCTTCGTGTGTGAAATCCGTTGTTCTGGACTAGGTGTATTCAAGCATGGCAGTGGATTTTTTAGCCCATGTGACTACAAGTGGGGTTTTGTGTGGTGTTCATGGCCCAGGTGTATGTGCCAAGATGTGTGGTGATGGAACGCAAGGTCATGTTTGTGGTAACAATGGGAAAACATTGAGATTTTGGGGGAGGTCTGATGCATATAATGCCCTAAATAACTAATGGGAACGTGGTTCGGGGTACCAAAATATTGATGTGGAATTACAATTACGTTACCTGACATTTGTTATTTGGGGAGTTTTCTTTGGTAATCCTAGGTGAATAGGTTTCCTTCTATGTGTTTCGGTTATCTATATCTCTCACGAGCCAATTATAATGCCTCCCCACTTGTGCACAAGAGTTTTTTGATTTCTCAACTAATTATACATATATACTAACCCTATATATAAAAAATTGATTTTAGGTTTCTAGTCGAACATCAAGGATCGTGGCGTACCATAATATCTCAGGCATTAGGAGTTTTTGTTGCTGAATTTCTTTGCTTTTGTACATTCTTATGGAGTTTTCCTGTACTTTGTGTCAATTTATATTGAACATTCATATAGAAAGAGATTTTTTATTTAATTTTACTTTAGGTCTTGTAGTTGTTTGGGATTACCATATTATCATCCAATCATGTTCTATAAAAATGGTAATGGCTTCTATATTTCCTGAAATTTTATACCCTTGGTGATAGTCTCAACTCGGGGGCCTATTGATGGGGGGAATGAGGGGTCATTATATCTTTTTCCACATGATGAATGAAGGTTCTTATAGTTTGTTGTCTGTTTCCTCATCTTGGTGAAGGGGTGTTGTGCCATTGTGTGAAATGAAAGTCTCTCATACACAAATTAAAAGAGAATACTAATACACTCATCAAAAAAGATAGGCTTAAAAAAGACCTAAACAGTTATACTAACCAAGAACCCTACCACACAATGTCTCACTCACCAAATAATGCATCAATGAAAATAATATAATTTAAACTAATTCAGTGATATTGTAATCCTTACCAATTTCCCAAAAATTTTACACTCTCACACACCAAAATCATAAAACATGGATCTCCCACATCTTCCAGATAACATCACATCACATCACATCCTACCAACAATCAATTTGGCCATCACAACATATCACAACACTTCCAAACACACATAGTCCATCACATATCATCAAATCACAACTCGAAAGTGGGATTTTTATATATTGACATCCAAACCCATGAATTTCCATTCATATATTGGAAGAGGTATTAGGGGTGAGTGGGTATCCATTCATCCATCCTCCCATGAGGATTTTTCATAAAAACACCCCACCCCCATGTGAAATTTTTGTGTCATATCATAGTACATGATGATTGTAGGAATAAAGTAGAAATCAAAAGAACATACATCATATATACGTTTAGAATAAAATTTCATAATCACATCCTATTAGTTTACAACATTAACTAACCTCCATGAAGAAACCAAACAATCACCTCCACCTCTAAATGCATAATATCACACAATCAAAATAGATGTCTTAATTCATATCTTAGTAATTATGACATTTTACATAGTAATTATTAAATGAAAAAATTCCTCTTTAACATCATATTTAATTTATGTATTCAACATTCTTTATCATCACATTTCATTATGGAAGATATATTGTTTCATATTTCATAAAAATTAGTTTGTATTGAATCATTATATGTTTAAGACACACAACCCAACATAATGATGCTGGTTAAATATTTCCATTTGATATAATTAAAAATTAATTAATTGAATAAACAATTGGAAAAATATATCAAAACAAACAACACATCACAAACACAACACCAAAACCCAACTCTCATATCCACATCATTTTATAGTCACATCAACTTTCACAAACCCCCCACATAACCACAACAAAATCACCATCAAACCCCATTTTCTCCACTATACAAAAACAACGTTAATAACCCAACTATTCAAAAACCACTCATCCAATTACCCCACACCTGTATCAATATATCCAGTGAACGTTACATCAGTTCTACGAACACAAACTGTAACACACTAACCACAGCTACCCAGAGTCCATGCATTTTTTTAATACATTGGCATTGTTACAAAGAATAAAGTCATTATTGATCGATCTGTTCAACAGTCTTGTAAAATAGATTACATAAATGAACGTTACATTACATTATAAAATGAAAAACAACAACAACATTGTCTCCATTGAATAAATTCATATCCTTAAGACTATCCCTCCAGGCAAGTCATAATAGATTTCTACGCATCCCAGAAAAAAAAAGAAAACATAGAAAAGGGTGAGCTCAGATGTTCGGTAAGGATAAAAAAATAGCGAAAACTTTCATAAATAAGCATAAAAATTTAATCGAATATATAAAACTATAAAAATCCTTTTATAATTAAAGTTCATCATAATATGGAATTGATATAAAAAATTATTCCATTTATTTATTCACATGGATATTCATCTAGTCATATAATCACATTTAATATCAGTAGAAATTTTCATAATGATGGAATTCATAATGCTAGACTTCATAACCACATAGTCAAGGCCTTGTGCCAAGACTACAAATAAGATTTTATCAAGGACTTCTGCCAAGACAATTGTTTGTCTCATCAGACCTACCGATGCATCAAGGAGCTATATCAGGCTCCACCTGTCACTTACTAAGTCCAATGCATTCCTCATTTGAAAAGGATTAAACATAACATAATCATTAATATTAAAACTAGTATACAAAATGTCAATACATTATCCATAACCCATTAATTGTACAAAAAACACATCCACAGTCAAACATATCACAAAACCTTCATTACAATATAGAAGATGTGTATCATAATAAAACATCCTTGATCAAGAATAATATCCCATGAAGGATATTGGCATAGTTTAAATTGATTAGTAAAAATATATGAGAGAAATATCCCATTTTCATTAAATCATATAAAAGTCATATAAAGGATGTCATTTAAATGTTTTCTTAATCAAGTGTCCCATACCACATTTACACTTTAAAATTGAATTAACATTTTAAAATATCCATGTCAATATAAATAATTCCTTAAACCCTTTATGAAAACATTGACATTAATGAGTAATGGTTAGAAGAATAATTCATTAAAACATTTAAAATAATGATTTATTAAAAAGTACCTTAAAAAGAATCCATTTGAACACACATTTATGAATCATGGAAATGGATAATAAATAGGTCCTAGTATATACTTACATAAAAACAACCTCGGATAATAAAGAGATTGTGAAATTAACCCTTACCTTGCACATTCCATTGGTCAAGGGTATGTTTATCCAATCGTATAATCACCATAGTAATTTATTAAATTATACAAGAACCATATTCATATTTATTATATCATACATGATTAATTTATGATATTATTCTACCCATTTAATAATGATTTCCATGTTAAATTAACATTTTTGGTAATAATAATTATCTTTATCATACATTATTTAACTTGTTATTCTTGATCGTTTCATTTTGATCATGATTAAAATAATTCGAGAATATAACACATGATTTATATATCAATTATATTTAGAATATAAATATGTATTGTACATAGATATATGAAATGTAAAACACTGTTTATGGATATGGTAGGCCGTACGTACACATAAACATTGTTTCCGTTTTCATATCGTATTGAATGGAAGTAAGTGAAGAAGATATATGTATGCACGTACACACATACATACATACATACATATATATATACATATATATCTATTAAGTATAATTATAATGTCATATATTACATAGTTATTAATAATATATATTTTTATAATCATTCTTGAATGGTGAATGTGGAAATGAATCACATTGAGTCGTGGAGACGGTAATCTGTACGTATGCACAAGAGACAATATCATTATGTTGATGGTGAAGTTGTATGTAACTTGATGGTATATAATATATACATAATCATTAACATGTTATATTTTTTATTTAAACTAGTTATACTCATTATTATACACATTCAAATAATGAAGTGTTTGAATAACAAACTTCACCACGACATGGAGACTGTAAGCCGTATGTACGCATGTGTGGTGGATTTATCATTTATAGGCTAGATAGAATAACGAATATAAATGTACCATATTAATAATAATATCACATTACATAGGATTTAATAGAGTTATTATTTTTCTATTGAAACCACAAAGAATGAGGAAGTGGAAGTTGAAAATAACTTAAAAGAATGTGATGAAATTATTACCTCTTCTTCAGGTGTTTCCTTTTGAGTTGACCGAAAGGGACCTGTTTGTTGGCTTTATGATAAAAATAATGAATCTATATTGATTTGAGAGAATTTTGGATGATATTTGGGAAGATTTTGGCTACGAAAAAATGATTTGGAGGTGTGATTTTGGGAGAATGGGAAGTTCCCTTTTATAAGATAAGTGAGGGTCAATTTAGGAAAAGCATGAAATATTATTTTATAATAAAATAATTTCCGGTTTATAATGGGCCCAAAATGATTTAAATCATGGATAAGGTGGGTATGGGTCGATAACCACTCAACCAATAGGTTTTAGATAGATTTTTTTTCATATTAACCTTATCTTTTAGATTTAGCTCTTAGTTAAATAGTTTACCTTTTATTGTGTCTTCTTGTATTGTTACACTATACAGGTAATAAGCCTACTATAAACTACTAATGTAGCCTCAAGTGGTTCATTAATGACATTTATATTATTATTCAAGCCCTTTTTGATGACCTTATATTTTTACGAATATTATATAATTTAATAATATAATATTTGTTTTAAAATCTAATTTATGTCAATTTTGACAATATTTAGTAATTGGTTTATGTGAAAGTCTTCACAACTTTATTACTTCATAAAAGATACATTGAATCAATAATATCATGTTATATTAACCTATAATATTCTTTTATTTCATAAAAACCTTAAAATTATATTTATTTTAATATTTATAATACAATTTATTTGATTCTTTCATTAATAAGTAAATTATTGCATAATCATTGTTTCATAAAGAAATTAAATTATTTAATGTCTAAAAATTCTTAATAAAATAAAAATATGTAAGAAATAGTTTTATCTTTCTAATTAATATTTATATTCGAAACGATGACTTTAATAACTTCATGTAAATACTGTTTTACTAAATGATATATGTTTATTCCAATTTTTCCTTTATATGAAATTAATTAATATATAGTGTCATTATCACTCTCAATTGGCTCCAAGTGGATCCCAAATCGACTCAAATATTCCCATGGTTGGACATGTATCAACAAAAAAGAATAATACACATGTTTGGGAAATTTAAAATTATTAAATTAATATTTGTTTTCCCGTATTTACCAGATTCACCATTTGACAATGGTAAATAACATATTTACATATGTAAATATTAATAATGTCTAAAAATAAAAGTTACCTAATTACAAAATTTAGACCTCCTGATACCAAATATTGAATAAATTTTTCCAAATTCATAACACAAAAGTGGCAGAAATTAATTTAAATTTATTTCTCGTTGTCAATACAAAATGTGTGTTTCTACTAAATAATAACTATCAAAAGATTGACACTTGTTTATGTCTAGTTTAAATGTGAAATTACATCAAATGAGATAAATTATATAAATTATATTAATAAAATATAATTATACTGAAAATACATTCAAATATATAATTTAAAACTACAAATTATTTTGATTAAAAAAGTTTTTTTTAATTAAAATTTAGTATTCTTCACTATTCATCAAAATATGAATGTTATATGTAATGTAACAAAAAAATTTCAAAACTAAATATTTATGTCCCGATACTAATGAATAATTTAATTTCATTAATTTTAATATATATAATTGTCAAATATTTGTTTTAAAAAAGTTTCTTCATTAGATGGTGGTAAAATTGAATTTTTTGGAAAATACTTCTTTTATCTATAAAATGAATTTGTTCATATATTATGTCTTAAAAACACATAATATAGATGATAAAATTATACAGATTATAAAAGATTAAAAATTAAGTTAATACAATTCATAATTGCTTTTTGAACGGATAGATTGGTAAATTGTGGTGTGCTCGAACTTGGTCTTGCATGTAGCATCAGCTATTGAATAACATTAATGAGATAACGTACTTCGAAATCATGGGGTGTTACATTCTCCCCCCTTCAATAAACTGATTCCTAGAAATTTTAAATTGTTCTTCGAAAATAAAAGTATTAAAATAGAAAAATACCATTGTGAAAAACTCACATAGGAAATTGGAATTATAAAATTTAGTCATAATACGAGGGAAAGGGAATTGAAAAAGCCACCACCAAATTATGATATTGATTGAGAGAACATTGTTGGAAATTAGGGACACATTATTGGAAAAAAAAGTAAATATTTAGAGGGAGTGATTGAGGTCATCATTCATAAAAAATTGTAAAATTAAGGGCCTCAAAGCTCTCAATATATTGTGATTTAAAATATCATCAGTTCAACAAAACATAAGGTATTACGATAAAACATTTTTTGTTTTAATATCCCTTCCCTAATGTTTTAAAATTAATTTATTCATAGAATAAGTGGAAAAAAAATATATCTGATAAGTTGAATTTCATCCTTCAACTAATTCCTACCACAAACTCATCTTTCAATATAAAAGATAATAGAATTAAAAAATATTTTATTTATCTTAATCATATAGGGTTCAAAAATAATCAATTTATAATTCATTTACCAGACTATTAAAAAACAACATTAAAAAACCAGGACATCACATATGCCAGTTTTAGGTGATCCACCCTTGTCACACTTCGGATGCAGTTTCAAGTCTTGCGGCCTACCTGGATGCGATGGGTTATCGCCCGACCTCTGTGTTGTCCTCTTTATGACAATCCAAAAATAATCTCAAAAAATAATTTATCCTTAACAACAATATACAATTTCAAAATTAATCAATTCCAACCTTTACACTTTTCCAAAATACTTATATCCAAACTCAGAGTCCAAATTTAATAAGGAAGGTAAACACAATAAAGATCCTTTTTTAAATGTAATAACATGTGAAAACCTTCATCATGTATTCTTTTAAAACACCATGACACCCTGAATTCCCATTAAACCTTATTTATTACATTCATTCTCCCTTATACCATATAGAGAACTAGATATACTCTATCTGTCCAAAAATGTTGTAAACTCCAACAATGATATAATATACAAATAATTTATCTATATCAAGGTAGTCAAGGATATCTAATTAAAATAATTTATCCAACTCAAAAATATATAATTCCAAAATAACTACCTCAGTGTAAAAACCATATTATGGTTTATCTTTCTCTCGAGCATATATTTTCCAAAAAAATTAACCGTCTATTGAGTCACATTTCTTGGATCCACACAATCTCAAGTCCTTAATGAAATAGAAATGTAGTACAATTCTTTTATAATTTATAATTATTAGAACATGTATATCAATAATACAATTCTCAAATGAAATAATACTTTAATAACAACATAATAAATCTAATCATTCCCCTTCATCTTCGGTATTTTCATAAATTGATTATTATCCAATAACAGCATTTGGGGTATACTCTAAAGATTAGGACATTGCTTCGCGTAGTGTGCCAACACCTTGCATATATAGAATTATCCATTTGAAACCATTTTATTACCCTTTCAATCATGTAATTATTGTCTGTTTCTCCACACTTATAATAATATCACATTCCCATAAAGCATTTATAAAGGTTATTTTTTCCACTATTATCACATATGGGAAAATCCTTCATTCCCCTCTTCTGTTTATCTATATTTCTCACTTCCATACTTTTTTTCTCTTGCTTACCTTCAAAAACATTGGACATAGAGAATTCTGTACTTATCCTAATAAAACATGATATTATTTATTCATATGATGAGAATATGTGAGGGACTATTTCCATTTTAAATGCTGTCTTAATACCATGAAAGATATGATCCTTCCTAATCATTCGATCGTGCATATTGTTGTAATTATCATTCCTTCTACTAGGCACTATTTTTAATAAATTTCATACACTAGGTTAGTTTATGAGTCGCGATGCATAATTCAAAAAATTTAACATACCTAACGTAAATTGAAAATATTATGGATATAATATATAATCATAATTTTTTTTATTTAAGTAAGTATTTTCTCCCAAATCCTTCATAATATATTATATTGAAAATTTGTATTAGCCTCAGGATATCCCCAAGGAGTTTCATAACCAGGAGTGAATCAAGGCCTGTTTTCGTGCACCAGGATACCTTGGGTCATGCCTGACACTCATTGTTGATGCTTTCACTCCTAGGTACATCTGTGCCAGAGCCACCTCTACGTGCTTGTATCCAGACATGGATGCATTGCTTGGAATATATAAAAATCTATAAATTACCAAAATTCTAGAAGTTATTCTATATTAATCCTCAAATTCTATATTAGGGTAATGTTATTTAATTATAGTTTAACTTAATATATTTCCGAGGTTGTTTCTAAACTTCCTATAATACCAACTGTAATGCCCCAACCTCAGTTTCCCAGAGTTGGTTAATTATTTTAATACATTGGCATGGTTACACGGAATCAAGTCCTGAAAGACTGATCAGATTAACAGTCTTGGAAAATATTTTACATACATGAACATTACATTTCATTTTAAAATGGAAAACAACAACAACATTTTCTACATTTACCACATTCATATCAAATATAACATACCTAATGTTCAGTCATAATATAATTCTTTTCATCCTATGAAAAATAAAACATAGAAAGGGGTGATCTCAGATGCTCAATAAGGTTAGAAATATAGCGAAAACTTTCAGAAATAAGAATAAATATTTAAGGCAATGTATAAAACTAGAACAAAAGAGTTTTAAACATAATATTTAGTATCATATGGAAAAGATAAATCCAATAATTCCATTTAATTATTAACATGGATATTTTACTTGTAAAATAATAATATGTAATATCAATAACTAATTTCATAATGATGGAATGCATAATGTCAAACATCATAACCACATTGTCAAGACCTTGTTCAAATACTACATATAATATTTTGTCAAAGCCTTGTTCCAAGACACTAGTTTGCCTAATGAGACCAACCGATTCATTGAGGAGCTATAGTGGGCTCCACCTGTCACTTACTAAGTCCAAGACATTCCTCATATGAAAAGGTTTAAACATAACATAAACATTATAATTAAAAATTGCCGATTAAGTGTCCATAATTTTTCCAAAAACAATGAATGATATTAAAATAACACATTCATAGTCAAACATATCAGAAAACCTTCAATACAATATGGATTATTTGTATCATAATAAATCCACCCCAATCAAGAATAATATCTCGTGTTGGATATTGACATAGTTGAAATTGAACTGTAATAATATTTGATAGAAATATCATTTTTTTATGAAATTATTGAAAATTCATATTAAAAAAGTTATTTAAAATATGGATATGAATCATGTTTCCCATACCACATTGAATCTTTTGAATGGAATTATCATATTAAAATATTCATGTCTGTATAAATAAATCCTTAAAACCATTATAAAAACATGAAAATTAATGATAAAGGATTGGAAGAATAGATATTTAAAACATTTAAAATAATGTTTTAGTCAAAATTACGTTAAAAATAATCCCTTGGAAAATACTTTTATGAAACATGTACATGGGTAATAAATATGTCCTAGTAGATACTTACGTAAAAATAACCTTGGATAATAAAGTGATTGTGAAATTAACACTACCTTGCACTTTCCTTTGGTCGAGGGTACGTTTAACCTCCTGTATAATTTCTATAGTATGTTATTAAATTATAATAAAACCATATTCATATTTATTATATCATACATGATTAAATTATGACATTATGATACCCATTTATTAATGATTTCCATGTTAAATTAACATTTTGGTAATAATCGCTTTCATTATTGTACTTGTTTTAACTTGTTATTCATGATTGTATCATTTAGATCATGATTTTCATACATGTGGAATAAAACACGTGAATTATATATCATATATTTTTAGAATATAAACATGTATAGTAGATAGATATATGAAATGTAAAACACCGTTTATGGAGAAGGTAGGTTGTACGTACGCATAAACGTTGTTTCTATTTTCATATCATATTGAAAAAATGTAAGTGAATAAGATATATATAATTCCATACACACACACACACACATATATATTTTTAGCATAATTATTATGTCTTATATTAAATACTTATTTATAATATATATTTTTATAATCATCATTGAATGGTGAATGTGGAAATGAATCTCATCGTGTCGTGGAGATGGTAATTAGTATGTATGTAAGAGGGAAAATATAAATACATTGATGGTGAAATTGTATGTAATTGTATGGTATATAATATATACATAATCATAAAAATATTATATTTATTATTTACATCAGTTATACTCATTATTATACCCATCCAAATAATGGAGAGTTTGAATAACAAACTACACCACGACGTGGAGATGGTTAGTCATACATACACACGTATGGTGGATTTGTAATTTATAAGATGGATCAGATAACTAATATGGTTGTAAAATATTTATAATAACATCACAATATTTATGAGGTACTGGGGTTATTATTATGGTATGGAAACAATAAAGAAAGAGGTAGTGGAAGATAAAAAGAACCTGATAGAGGGTAGTGAAATTATTACCTATTCTTTAGGTGTTTTGATTTTGTGTTGATCAAAAAGGATCCTTAGGTAGCCTTTATGATAAAACTAAGGAATATTTTATGATTTGATGAATGTTGGGAGAATATTTGGTCAGGTTTTGGCTGAGACAAAAGGATTTGGAGGTGTGGTTTTAAGAGAAAGGTAAGTGCCCTTTTATAAGGGAGGTGAGGGTCACCTTAGGAAAAGCATGAAATATAATTTTTTAATAAATTAATTTTCACTTAATATGGGATAAAAATGATTTATTTCTTTTATAATTTGGAGATGGATCGAAAACCACTGAACCAATTGGTTTTAGATCGGTTTTTGTCCACAAATTAACCTTATCTTGGAGATTTTACTCTCAGTCAAATAGTTTAACTTTTACTGTGTCTTCTTATATTGTTACACTATATTGTTAATAAACATACTATAAACATAAAAATGAATCTAAAGTTTTTTTTAATGACATATATAATATTATTTATTCCTTTTGTCCCAACCTAATATTTTTTTTTCAATTTTATATATTTTAATAATATAATATTTATTTTAAAAACTCTAATATGTCAATATTGACAATATTTTGTATTTGGATTATGTGAAAGTCATAAAAAAATTATTGCTTAGAAAAAATACATTAAATTAATCCTAAAATGACATATTAACCTATAAAATTCATTTATGCCATAAAAACATTGAAATTATATTTATTTTAATATTTATAAAACCATTTAATAAATTCTTTCATTAATAAGGCAATTACTGCATCATCATTGTGTCCTAAAAACATTAAATTATATAAAGTATAAAAATTAGAAATATAATACCAATAGGTAGAAAATATTTTTATCTTTCTAATGAATATTTATAGTAAAAATGTAACTTATATAACACCTTGTAAAAATTGTTTTAGTAAAAGATATATGTGTTTTTCATTTTTTTGTTACATTAAATTAATTAATATAAAGTGCCATTATCACTCTCTTGTGGCTTCATGCGGTCCCAAAATTGACCCATGTATGCCCATGGATGGAAAATTATTAAAACATATAAATAAGACACATGTTATGGTACTTTAATATTATTATTATAATATTTTTTACACTTATTTACAAGATTTAACCTTTAACCATGATAACAAAATATTTTTTGATGTAAATATTCAAAATGTATAAAAGTAAAAGTTACATAATTACACAATATATAAATCCTGATTAAAAATATGTAATCCATTTTTCCAAATTTAAAACACAAAAGTGAAAAAAAATTAATTTTATAATAATTCTCGTTGTCAAAACAATAAGCATGTTTTTATGAAATAATTACTATCAAAAGATTGACACTTGTTTATGTCCAGTTTAGATGATAAATTACATCCAATGAACTAAACTGTATTAAATGATAAAAATAAAATATAATGATACTTAAAAACCATTAAAATATATGATTTGAAACTATAAATTATTTCCATTAAAATGGTTTTTAATTAAAATTTAATATTTTTCACTATTCATCAAAATATGAAAGTTAGCATTAAAGTACCAAAAAAATTTCCAACCGTGCTTTTTAAGCCCAAATTCTAAAAAATAATTTAATTTTATTGAATTTAATTTATCTAAGTTTCAAATATTTATTTCATAAAATTTCACCATTAAAAGGCATTAAAATTGCATTATTTGGAAAATACATCTTTTATCTAAAAAAACAAACTTTTTTTTATATTATATCTTTGAAACACATAATATGGATGTTAAAATTATATAGAGTATAAAAGGATCAAAATTTTGTTAATATTATTCATAACCTCTTTTTGAACGTCTTGTAAAGTAAGTTATGGTGCGCTCAAACTCGGTGTTGCATGTAGCGTAAGCTAATGAATTACATGAATGAGATAACATAATTTGAAATCATGGGGTGTTACAGAAACAACAACTATTACACACATCACATCACATAACACACTATAACACATTTTCATATTTAGTAAATGGGGTATGTATTCATATTAACTACATTATATAAGGGTGATATCATAGAATCCATTTGGTCATGGGGAATGAATTTAAATAACAAATTATATTAGTTAACCATTTGGTTATGAAGGTGTCCTCATAATAACATTAGAATACAAATCACACCATATAAAAATACAAAAATCATTTGCTACAAAAATTATTGAATTTCATTCATACATAAAATATAGATAACACAATATCTCAATAAAAATAATCAAAAGAAAATAGTATTAGACACTCCCATATCGATTATAATTTTTGTTGAAGCTATTCATGTATCTTTCTTAATCTGGATGAAAGTATTTTCACAAAAGATAAAATTAATAAGTCCACCCCACTTGATAAAGAAATAGAGAAATGAAATAAATCATACCTCAATTTTCAAAACCAATAAATATTAGGACCATTATTCATAAGGTCCAGTGAAAATGTATAGTCTTTGGGTTATCGATATTAAGAAAATTTATTTAAAAATAAGGATTTAATTAAATATAAAAATTATACCACAACTCATTTGAAAAAAACTCTTTCCAATACAACTAAACATAAATACATATCAAATGATGTAGATGGTGCATCATTCTATTATGTTTTTATGAAGATATAAAAAACAATCATGAATATATATATAGGGTATTTTTTCCATATTTTTTATCATAATTTTTTTCTCATTTAACTATTTATTTTTATTTAATTATTTAATTAAGTCATTTAATTAAACAATTTTTACAAAATTTATTATTTAATTTTGATATTTTTATTACCCCAATTCTATTAAATCCTATTTCCATCCCATTAATTCTTCTAATTTATTACTACTATTATTTTTTCAATTAATACACACATATTAACCATACTAAAACACTGATTTTTCTATTTTAATTTCAATTATTAAATTTATAAATTTTAAACTATTTCTCTATCTACACAGTTTAATGACTACAAACCACAATATTAGTACTCATTGAAAATCCAAAATTTATTCATATTGCATTATTATCCCATTAATTACCATGGTTTAATTAAATACAAAATTTTTTAACTCTCCATTTATCATGTTTTGTATGGTTTTTATATAAAATTATTAATTTCAATTGTTTTCTATTGATTTTCCATCTTTTCAAATGTGTCTCTTTAAAAAAATACGATGGATCTTTATTTAAAATTTTTTAAATTACAATGTTTTTTACTGTTAAAAGTGTAATTATGTTTAATTCTTAATGTTATATATATATACACACACACACACACACACACATTTATCTATTAAAATATATATATATTCACTCATATATAATATTAAATATATATATATATATACACACAAAAGTGATATATAAATAATTTTATACTTAAATGTAAATATATGAGTATATATACAAAAAACATTTAACAAGCTAGACATTCTTTCAATGATAAATATTAACCACGCTCATGTACATATATATATATAAATACATATATAAACACATATATAAATACATATATAAATACATATATAACATGTCACATGATGCGTGCAAATTTTAATAAAATGAAGAGTGTCTGAGTGTGCCAAATGTTTTTACGCAAAGTCTTTATTTTTTTATAATGTATTTTTACATCTTATTTAACCACAAATTTTCAATGTAAAATAAATATTTTTTATGTAACCAATTTAATAATTATTATATGATAAAATCTAAATTCATTCTATTTTCCCCCATTTAATGATTCCCTCTTTAATCTATTCATTCGTTAATTTTCTCCAATCAAAATAATAACTCCCACCCTCCATCACCATACATGATTATCACATTGAATCACTCTTTTATACCAAATTAATTTAATTGAAATAATTATTTTATCATTATTAAACCTTCCATTTTACGTATATTATTATGTTTTTTAAAATAATTTAATATTCATCTCTATTTTTAACCCCACGTATATATGTATATATAAAAATAAAAACATATATATAACACGAATATATTTATATATATTCCCATGCATATATATATGTATTTATATACATATAAAATAACTATTTTTATTAATATAATATTATTATATATATATGGGAATTTAATATATGTGTATATATAATAATATATACATATAAATATGTGTGTATATATATATAACATTTTCAAAGAGAAATAATCTTTGAATTGGTTATATATAACATGATTCCTGGAAATGTACATATCTACATATGTGTATAATATGTTGTATTACATTTTATATATCCCAAATAATGAAAATTTTGTAGAAACCCATTAAATTTTATAATATTAAATTTATTAGAAAAAAAATATTCATAAATAAAATTATATTTTTTAAAATAATAAATTTTATATTTAATAAATAATATTAATAATCTATCAAACCTTATATAAACCATAAAAAAAATATCATTATGGCATAAAAATAATAATCAATAAAAAACACTCTAGAAAGACAATGTAAGGATCAATAATTTTCCTGACTACTATAGTGGTAATGTTGTTTTTGAAAATATAATTTCTTTTTTTTAGTAAAGATGATAAATTTTTTAGAAATATTTTAATTGGTGATCACTAGACTAAACTTTTCTTATAATTTATGTCCCTTATTGATCATTATTGGATTTTTTGATGTATTCAATTTTTTCACAAGGTTTAATTTAGATTTTATCCAAGGATGGGATCAGAGGAAAATTTAGGATATTTTTCATAATGATGGATCGCGTTTTATTTTAATGTCATTTTTATCGGAGTAATGGTTACATATTAAAAGTGTACACTTTTAATGTACAACTAGAAATTGTAATTCTTTCATAGATCCCAATAATGATACACTAAAATGATCCTCCAAATTTTACAAATGTGATTTCTTGTTCAAGAACACTAGAATATGTAATCATTATGTTCTGGTCCCTAAAATTTATATAAATGAGTTTTTAGAAAAATATATATATTAGTATGTCTTTTAAAGAGTTATAAATATCATTATAGGTCTAAAATTTTATGACTGATC
Source organism: Viscum album (assembly GCA_963277665.1). Taxonomy (NCBI): domain Eukaryota; kingdom Viridiplantae; phylum Streptophyta; class Magnoliopsida; order Santalales; family Viscaceae; genus Viscum; species Viscum album. Next base: position 491,556,359 of record OY728151.1, on the reverse strand, counting down.
ATATGAAAAAATTCATAGAAACCACTTTGGATTATTTATGTTATAAAAAATCCGGTGACTAATTGAATTTTTTCGGTCATTTTTTAAAAAAGATAGGAAAATAAAAAACCAATTTGGTGATGACATTTGAAGATAGAATTTTAATTTAAGAGATAATATATTATGGTTATTTTTTAATATGTTTCAAGAATTTTATAATGATTACATTAATATAGTTTCAGAAAGATGAGTACCTTTCTAATTGGTGACAACACATCAGGTCGGGAAAGGCTATAAGGATTGAACCAACCATAAAATGGTGAAGATGGTCATTACCTAAAAATTAACTATGTGAAGTATTGGTATTTTTTGCATTTTCTTTGATAATTAATTTTATAGATGAATATTTTTTTAATATTGGGGATATATGTTTTATCATTGAGATGATCATGAGTTTGTAAAATGACTTAGATACCAAGAGAATAATATTACATAGGATGATGTTCACTATTTTTCGAACACTATATAATTAAGGTAAACACAATAATAGGTGATTTTATATAAGAAATAATGGTTGAATTCAATTTTGGAAGAATATATGATTTTGTTCTTTTGGTGATCTATTTTAATTATAAAAATGATTACCATATCATAGAGATTATGTGATTCATGAATATATAATTTTAGTTTGATACCTTAAGATTTAATGATGTTATTTAAATATTTATTTAGTTTGGAAGACATTGTGATCAAATCCTTATATTTTTTGGATGCAAACATGCACTAGAATAATCATTTATGAAATTTTAAGGATAAGTATTTGTTTAATTTTGGGTATTATTGTTCATTATATGAGATTAATTCTTTTTGAAAATTACCATAACATATTATAATCCTTATAGTTTTAAATAATTCATAAATACAGAAGGTATATAATGATTTTCAATAACTGGTTTTGGGATCTGTAAATTTTGATATCAATGCATTCGTTATGAAAAATTCATACCAAACATTTGGATAAAAATATCAGTTTTTGGTTGACATTGATGAATATATGAATTTATTGTTATAAATTGAGTACACTTCCTCGTGTTTCAATACTAATAAATATATTATTATTGATATTAGAAATGTTGTCAATATACTATTCTTACATATAAATCAATATCCTTTTAACCATTCACATGTTTACATTTTTCTGATGGTCAAATTTCAAATGACCATGTTATCAATCATTATATTTATGTCCATAAATGTTAGTTTTGTCTTACATTTCAATTTATAACTATATGTAATCCTAGAATGTCTTACCTCATTTGATTTTTATAATTAAATTAATACAACATCAAAAATAATATTTATTAATACCTTTTTTACGTGGGATTTCAGAAAAAAGGTAATTTAAAAAGTCAATTCCCTAGTTTTTTTATCTCAATTTGAAATTTCATGGACAAAATTAATTAATGTGGGGATTAATTCTAATCACCTGGTTTTTTATTATAAAATAATATGTTCAATAGCACAAAATATGCACCACATTTAGAATTAAAGAAAAATAGATATTATTATTTAAATATGACCCGTATAAACTAGTCGTTAAATTAGTAATTATGAATATAAATAATTATATTATGAAATAATTATAAATATACAAATAAATATTAATGAATTTATAAATGATTAAAAAATAATCATATAACAAAATAATTTCAATATTTGGAAATAGGATTTTGTTAATAATGGTATTTATTTCATTTCATGAATGTATATTATAAATTAATTATGGATATTTTGGAAAATATATTCATAAAATGTAACATCATATTTTTTCATGAGGACAATATTAACCTAGGGTGATCTTTTGAGAAATTTTTTAAAAAAATATTTTGTTAATTAATAATGAAAACTAAATTTTTTATTTTGAAAAGTATATTTAATTTACATGATAAAATTATTTTTTTGATTAAATTATGAAATTAATTAGTTCCTTTTAATTTTAAATAAATAAATTACAAATTTTTAAATTAATATTATATATTAATTAAGTATGAAAATATTTTATTCTTGAAAATTGAAATTTCATGATAATTGGGTTTTCTTTTCAATATTAATTTTTAATATAAATTTATATAAAATATTTTTGTGTTTTTAATTTTCAAAAATAGATTTCATATTTGGAATCAAAATTAAAAAATTTTTTATTTATGAATATTAAATTTATAAAAATATGGATCGCAAACATATTAATTTTTTTATGACCACATTTACGGTGAAATAAGGTATTTAAGGTCAATATATAGGTTAAGGATTAGTAAATTAATATAACACAAAAAAATTCTATGAGAAATTATAGACCAAAATAATCCTTGTACTAATTTATTATTGTTGTTGAATTTGTTGACATTATATATTTTATTTTATTTTAGTTTAAGGGTATTCAAACTTGTAACACTATGATTTTTGATAATTTTTTAATTTTTAAAATTTTTTCATCAAGAAATAAATTTTAAAATAAATATTATATTAGAATAAACCAAATTTTTATTCATCGTGGTAATATAAATTTTAAATTTTAGGGAATAAATATATTCATTAATGGCTTTCATAATATTTATGTAGTATTAATTATACTAATATAAAATCAAATTAACATTATTAAAAATAAACAAATAAACCTAATAAGATTTAATTAATGTAATGGGGGAATTTTATTTATGGCTCTGACATTTCTAGGATGTAGTAAAATTGTATTTTATGAATCTAAATGATATTCATGATTTTTTTAATGTTAGAGTAGTGAATAGTATCAAATTTCTCAATATTGATATTTTATGGAATTAGTTATTTATTTTAATATTTTAAAATAATTACATAGTCACAAAAGGGACAGTTTATAGTCTATAATGTCATCCCATATGATTTTACTTGCCATTTGGATGTCCTTGAATCTTGAAAGGCCATGTTATATAATAATCCATTAAGAACATCCACGAATGGTCATAATCTCTATTATAAAATGTTACTTCTTCTTATCAAACTATCACACATAAAAATTATTTTTTTCAGCCATGATATACACAATTATTATCATGTAATCCCACACCACATTATATAGGTATTATGTTAGGCAGAACACCAACCTTAGTAAACATAATGAGTTAAGAGATGTATCAAGTGTTTCTATCTTTATTTTTCTTTCACACCTATCAAACCATATTAATATCTAATTAATTAATAAATCAATTATCTTAAATATTTTTTGATATTATTATTTTATTTTAATTACATATATACATATACACTTCTAACCAATGAGAAATGAAATTATCATTCATCTATAGGGGGACTACCACCTTGTGATCTCATTTTTTCATGAACATCTTTAATGAAAATTTATAGTGATGGAACTAATTTTTATATATGATATTCATGAAATACTAATCATTAGGAAATGTTATCATATAAATTATTATATTATGTTTCCATTCACATAAAAATGAAAATGAAAAACATTCGTACCTGTGAATTATCACCCGAATTTATCGAGGTGATTCATTTTTCCTCACAACATTACATTGATTATATATATAATTATATTTAAATTATTTATATGAAATTATTTATATTATAAACATAGGATAAATATAGTATTACACTTACCTTCTATAAAAAATTATCAAAGAAACATTTAAATTTAACCCATTCACATGTATGACATACAGTATCCCTAATTTTAACATAGTTTTTTTTTTCAAAACCATATTTTATGGATGTATTTAAATTTATAATTTATTTATAATAATTTTTAATTTTTATTGTTTTTTAATATATTAACGAATAAATCAAACCATTACAAGAGGCATCATTCCAATGTTATTTTGGACTCAAGTATCAAATATTGTCAAAAAATATGATGTGAAAATATATAGTAAAGTTATTGTTATAACATGATAATAAGTGATAAAAAAGAATAATAAGAAATAAAATTTTCCTTAAAATATTAAATAATTATCCAAATTTTATTATTCAAGATTATTTATATTGTATATGTTGAATTAGACTTGCGGTATGTGATTCATTAACAAAATATTCTTTTTTTAAAATGTAATAATTATTTATGTTATTTAATCATTAACATTATTGTACATGAATTTATAATGATTATTCTGACTGTATTTAAATTTACTTGAATGTACCAAAATTAAAAAATTATTTTACCTCAAAAAAATACTAAAAGGAATATTTTTATGTTTTTATATAATGAAATTTATTTTAAAACCCATATTTTGATATTCATTATTCCACTATTTTAAAAAAGGTAAATTGAAAGGTTTTTTAGATAAGAAATGATTTATGTATCCCACATTCACGAATACATAGTATTTTAGTGTTTATAATATATTTTTTCACATGTATTTTCAATAAAAATCGGTTCATTGGTATTTGGGTGGTATTTTGGTTCAAAAAATTATTTTTTCATGAAAATGATTTTTTTATTTAGAACAATTTTATCCATGGGTTTAAATGAGATATCTAGGGTTTTATTCAAGATATGGTCCATATACATTCATTATAATGGGTGTACCCAAATAAATATGGGTAATACTACTATAAAATATAAGGGATCTCCCAAACAGTGCTTGGTGATACCATTATAACTTATCTCATCAATGTTCCTAGATAGTATCGGGTGAGCTCGGTATAGCTTATATGATGAATGTGACCAAATTGTGCTCGAATGCATCGGGTAATCTAGATATATATGATTACCATATTGATTATTACATTTTTATGATTGATATAGATAATTATTTCCCAATCATTATTAAGGACTTTTATGTTTCTATTAATAAGTTTTCATTTAAATCCTTTATTTTTTTGAAATTTATGAAAATTATATTTTTGAAAATATGATTCAATATTTAGAGTAAAATAGGTGTGTTTTTATGAAAACATTTTAATGGGGTTTCACTGATCTAATAGTTTTATTTTATTTATTTCTTTTAATGAGGATTTTGTTCTCATCCAACATTTTTCAATGCTTTTCAAAGGGTTGAACACAGACCTATGACATGAATGAGATCAAGGGAAAAATGTGATGATTTTTCATAAATAGAAATGTTGATTTTTTAATTTTATTTAATGAATAGAATTGGTACTATTTATAAGTGTAATATTTTAATTTATGGGTATATATTTTATGTATTTTTACTAATTCTATAAAACCCTAAAATTATAATATCCTTGGAATATTAAAAATTACAATTATTTTCCAAAAAAAATCAGAATTATTTATCATTAAGGATGGGTCCTTACAATCATTGTGATGATTTTGGGGTGATAATATTGTGTTGTAGTGTTATTGTAGTGTAAAGAAGGAATTTATATAGGGATAATAATATTTTAAAGGGGTTTAAAATTTTATATTGTGGAAAATGGAATGATATAGTCTTGTTAGTGATGTTGATCTTATTGGTGTTATTTGTGTCCAAGCCATTTTTTTTCTAAAATGTATATGTAATTTAATTAATTGGATTACAACCCATCGCATCTGTAAGGTCCATGAGTTTTAAACCCTTGACCAAATGGGGAAACATTCCATTACCTAAAAGTATCCAACATGAAATATTGGTTCATATGAATTTTTTACATTTGTGTTCAATAATATTATAGATGATGATTATATTGTTATGGGGAATTTATGTTTTATCATTGAGATAATCCTGAGTTTTTAAAATTATTTGGGGACTAAGAGAGTAATGTGACATAGAAATACATTCAAAATTTGGGGATCACTATATTGGTAAGGTAAACCCATTACTATGCAATTTTATTTGAGGAATAATGGTTTAATAATATTTTGGAAGTATATATGTTTTTTTCAGCTTATGGTTAACTAACATAATTATTAAAACTAACACAATATGATTGAGATTATTTGATTTAAGAAAATATATTTTTGGTTTAATACCCTAACAATGGATGATGTTATTTATGGATAAATTTATCTGGGAAGACTATGTGATCAAATCCTTCTAATTTTTCAGTTCCAAACTTAGTATAGTATAATGATTGAGGAATTTTACAGATATGTATTCGTTATATTTTTTGTATTAATTTAGAGTTTTTGAGATTAAATATTTCAGGGAATTATACTATGTTATTCTAACCAATTTAATTTAAGATAATTCTTATATATCTAGGGATTATATTTTTTTTTTCAATTTCATATTTTGGGATCTATAATTTTTTTTATTTAGTTCATTGAGAACGATAAATTCATACTCATAATTTGGATAAATATATTATTTTTTTGGAAAATTGGATAAAAAATGAATTTACTATTATAATGTGATCATATGTCATCATGATGATATTCTAGTAAATATAGTAGTCCTATGATTTTAAATGATATCAATTTTTCATATTTACATTGAAATCAATGGAATTTTTACCCCTTATATGTATACCATTTTCTAATGGTATAATTTTTTATGACCATGTTATCTATCACTCTATATCAGTCCTAGTATGCTAGTTTGGTCTTCTATTTCAATGTTTTATTCTATGTAAAACTAGTCTTTCTAATCTCATGTTATATTCATAATTCCATTAAAACACCTTCATGAAGAAGTTTTATTAATACTTTTTTTAATGTGGAATTTTCATATAAATATAAATTAAAATGTCAAATCCATTGTTTTTAATCTAAATTTCAAATTTATTAGACACAATTTATTATTGGGAGGATTATTTTGAAATGTTGAGTTTTTTATGAAAATACTATGTTCGATAGAATAATAGATACAAAACATTGAGCATTAACAATCAACTAAATATTATTATTTAAATATTTCCAATATAAACTTGTCATTAAATTAGTAGGTATGAACATGATTAACTAGTTTATGAAATAATTATAAATAACAACTTTATATTACATAATTATTACATGATTAGAAAATAATAATATAATAAATTAATTTTAATATTTGGTAATATGATTTAATTAAAAATTTTATTTCATTCTTTTTATTAATGAATGTTTTAAATAAGTTACTTATATTTTATAAAATATATTTGAAAATCATATTAATACATTATCAAATAATAAATCCAATATCATCATTATTATAAGATATTATTATTCAATTTTAGAGACCTATTTCTATATCCACTTCAATCAAATGAGAAATATAGTTATTATTCCTCTCTAGGGGTACTAATGCCTTGTGACCCCAAATAATTTTTTTACGTGAACATATTTCAAGAATATTTACAATGATATAATTAATGTTCATATATGATATAAATTGAATATTCATCATTATAAAATGATAATATATCATTCATATTCTTATGTTTCCATGAACATAAAAATGATAATTTCCTTCATTCGTACATAGGAATTCTCAACCCCAACGAAGTTATGTGACTCATTTTTCATCAAAAAATGACATGAATTATATATATAAGTATATTTAATTTATTAATATTATATTAATTATATTAAGAAAATTTTTTAAAGATAGAATAACAGTTACCTAATTTCAATAATAATCACTTAATCATGTAAATGTTATCCATGCCCAGGTATGACCTACCCCCTCCATGATTATAACATACATCATTTTTCATAACCATATTTAATAGATAGATTTAAAATTAAAATTGATTTATAATTATTATTATATAGTCATAAACATTTTTAAGGATATTATAGAATAATGAACACCTTTACTATAGTCATCTTCCCAATGTTATTTTGGACAAAGGTATCAAATAGTGTCCAAAAAATCGTAATTGAACATAAATAATTATTTAATTGTTATAATAAGATTTTAAGTGATATAAAAAGAATAATAATAAATAAAATTTTTCTCAATCTATTAAAATATTACATGATTTTTATTATTCATGTATATATAAAATTTAAGTGTTGAATTACGCTCAAGGTATGAGATTCTATAACTGAAAAACCATTTTAAAAATGACTTAAATATTTATAATTTTTATCAATATATTTCACGTATATGATTTTAAAATGATTAATAAGAATGTATTTATATTTTCATGAATTCCTATAAAGATATTTTTTTCTCCCTAAAATTTTCAAAAAAAATTAATCCTTTTATGGTTTTATGGAACGAAATTTCTTTTAATAATATTTTTTTATATTCGTCATTCATCTATTTTTAAAAAGATCCAAATAAATGTGCTTCCACATAGTATAGTAATGATGATTCCCGCATTCATGGATCTTTAGTGGTTGAATTTTTCAATTATAATTTTTAGCATTTATTTTCAATGAAAATAGGTTCCTTAGTATTTTTGATATTTTTATATTTTAAATGAGTTTTATAGAAGAAAATTTTATTTTTAATATTTGAAACTATTTTATAGATGGGTTTAAAAGGTTTTTCAAGGTTTAATGATATGATACATGGACATTATTTATGATGGGTGTTCCCAAATAGTGATGTGAAATCATGAAATATAATATATGATGGGTTTTTTCAGATATCACTAAAAGATACCATTATATATTCTATGATTAGTGTGCCCAAATATTGTCGGGTGATCATGGTATAACTTATTTGATTGGTGCGACCAAATCGTGCTCCAATGCATCTGATACTCCAAAGATTTAGGTTTACCATATGGGTTATTCCAAATTTTTTATGATATTGATAATAATGTCTCATGGAATCTCCATTACTTTTATATTTCTACTATTGAGTTTTCATTTAAATCATTTGGTTTTTAAATGAAAAAAAAATTATATTTTTTAAAATATAAATCATTTTTAGAGTAAAAGTGGTATGTTTTTATGAGAATTTTGTAATTGGATTTCACAGATATAATAGTTTAATTTAATTTATGTCCTATACATCGGATTTTTTTCCCATCCAACATTTTTCCAAGGTAGTTCAAATGGTTAAAAGAAGACGTAGAACATGTATGAGATCACGAGAAAACTGTGATGATTTTTCATAAAGAGAAACGATTATTTATTTTTATTAATTTTACTTAATGAGAAAATTGATATTATATATAACTGTACACATCTAATTAATATGTATATATTGTATAAGTTTTTATTAATTATTAGAAACCCTAAAATAAAAATATCCTCAAAATATTAATTATGTGAATTCTTGTCCAAAAACATTAAAATTTATTATCATTATGGATAGGTCCTTACTATCATTGTGGTCATTGTGGGTGAACACCTTTTATTGTACTATTATTTAATTGTAAATTATGATTTTATATAGGGAATGTGATATTTTGATGGTGTTTGAAATTATATATTATGGTAAATAGAATGAGAACGTATTGTTAGTGATGTAGATCTAGGTGGGGTTCTTGGTGTCCAAAACATTTTTTCAAAAAAATTTATTTAATTGAATTATATGGATGATTAATGGGATTATGTTATCTTAATATGAATTATTTTTATAATAATTAATTTTAAGACTAATATATTTATAGAATTTGAAATTGGTATTTATAAAAATTTTGGTTTGTAAATATCAAGTAAATTATAAGGATGTGATTCAATTTTACATGAATAAAATTGATCGCTTGAAATAATGTTGTAAATGTTTCATTATTATTTTTTGAATAATATAATTTAAAAATATTCTAAATATAATGATTCATAAATTAATTAATATTTTTATATTAAATATAACTTTGATTTTAATGATTGTTGAAGACGATGCATGGTGGTAGGTTATGTGGATATTATTTGGTGATGGAATGGTTTTTTCTATAGAAAAAATATTATTCATAAATTTTTATATTTAATGTTGATATTAATAGAAATAGTTTTATCATATAATATAGTATATGATTTTTTATGTTATTTATTATATATTGTAGATTTTTTAATTTCCTAAACACGAATTCCTAATATGGGTAATGTCATTGAAACCTATATTGAGTTTAATGGTCAAACTATTTTCCACACCATCAATGATAGAATATATATTAATATACAGATGGTCAAAATTAAATACTCTCACTTTGAGACACTATATCGATTATTATATCATGAGGTTATTGTATAGTGTTATGTTTCTATGAATATTTCAAACAATTGATCTATATATAGGTGTAAGAGTGCCCAAGGATAATTTTCTTATTGAGTACATTCACTTCTATGATTTTTCTAAATATTGTGCAACATAAGATATATTGTTATATAGTATATGATTAGGTTTATATGGTTATGGTTCTAATATCATTATCTTGTTCTAGTTAATGTTTATACTGAAGAAATTAGAGCATGATGATGTATATCCTTATGATGTGTTGTTGTATAGTTGTTTCCATGAAGTTTATATATGGTTTATTTTTATATATGATAATGATATTATTTATAAATATAAGATTTACTATTTCTGTGAGTTAGTTTTAATGATGTTGGAAAAATAAATAGTTTGAATAAGGAATAATAATGTTTTAAAGATCATTTACTGTGTCAATAACATAACTATTACTGATATACATCAAATATTTTATATTGGGTTCTATTGAATATATTTATGTGTTAATCCTTAAAAAAGATTATATATATATATATTATTTTAATTTTTATGGGTGGTTTTTTTGTTTATATAAATTACTAAAATATCACTACAATCATTGGGGAAAACATTTTTTTAATTCATATTTTATAAATTTTGTTGAAATAATTCCCAAAGGATAAATTTTTTTATTAATTTTATTTCATTCATTTAATGATTTGTGTTATCATAATCCTTAATACATATCACCTGAAAAACACAGATTCTACACAACAATGGAAAATTGAAAAAACTCCCCGTATGTAAGAGGTTAATGTCTATTGTTAAGTGTACATATGGTGAAAGTATAGATATTATACCCTGGGTAAAAATGGAAAATAAATAATATTATTTGAAAAGTTAATATTGTAAAACATAATATAAAAATATATAAAAACAAAATATTCCATAATCAATTCAAACGTTCTTGTACATTGTCATATTACTAACAAAAAACATAAAAAATACTCCATATTCCAATAATTGAAAAATAATTACAAATAAATTAAGGTAAACCCCCATCTTGGTACTAGGGATAAAAATAGCCTATCTCAAATAATTGACTTACAATTCATGTAACCATACAACTATTTGATATTATACGCTAGTCATCTGACCATTTACACTGCCATAATGATAAGATATAATGTCACCAAATTTCTTTTAGGATTCATACTGGCTGTGATTAGTATTTTATTTTGGACTCCACCAGTGACATCAATGATCATAACCATATATTTGTACATTTATATTAGGGAAAAATATAGCAGTCCAAAAAATCCAATCGAAATACTCTGTCTGAGGTTAAGAAAATATAATTAAATAATTAAATATATTTTTTCAATTATGAAGTTTTAAAAGATAAGTATGGTCTATCATGACATAAGAGACCTCGAACTTCCATTTAAAATTTCATCACATGATTTTAAATGCAAACTCTAACTCAAGAAACTGTTATAAAACATTTGTAATGTGCCCATTGAAAACTCTATATTTTATGAAATCTGTATTTATCAATCGATAATAGTTTTGTAACACCCCACTATTTCATATTATGTTATCTCTTTAAAGTAAATAAATAGATTGTGCTAAACGCAGTACTGAGATCGAGCGCACCACAACTTTCAAACTAGCCGTTTAAAAAGAGGTAATGAATAATATTAACTGAATTTTTAATCTTATATACTCCATATAATTTTAACATCCATATTATGTGTTTCTTATACAAAATATAATAACAAATTAAATTTTTCAGATAAAGGATGTATTTTAAAAAAATCAATTTTACGGCCTATTAATGGTTCAGTTTTTTAAATAAAATATTTGATATATATATATATATAATTTGACCAAATAATCATCTTATTTATAATTGAGACATAAAAATATATTTTGGATAAATTTTTTGTGTTTTTTGATAACATTCATATTTTGATGAATAGGAAATTTGGCTAAATATTAATTGAAAACAACATTTTTAATCAAAATAATTTATAGTGTAAAACTATAATTTCGATCGGTTTTGAAGAATAATTAAACTATATTGTTATCATTTAATACTATTTTGTTCATTATAAGTAATTTCACATATAAATTGGTCATAAAAAATGTGTCAATCTTTTGACAGTTTCTAATTTTTAAAAAGTCTGCTTTTTGGTTTTGATAATGAGAATTAGTTTTAAATTAATAAATATAAATTATATTTTTTGAATTTGTTTAAAAAAATTAATTTTTGAATTTGGAATATTGAAATAATCTTATCTTGAATTTTTGGTATTATTCAGAAAACATTCAATTTTTGATGAATAGTGAAAAACATTGCGTTATGATTTTAAACTGATTTTTTATTTAAATAAATATTTTTTTAATTGATTTTATATAAAAATAGGTAAATAATAACTATATAATTTAAATGTAATTCAATGGAAACATTTTATAATAATATTAGATGTATAAAATTTTATTGAACTTTTTAGTGTCTTTTACCCACCTTCTAGGCACATTTGCAAAATTTCATAAAAAATAATTTTACCACTTATGTGAATTGAATTTAAAAAATCCGAGAGACACAGATAAAATTAGAAAGTAAAATTTGGTTCAACGTGATAAAAATAATTTTTGGTGAATAGTAGATCTTGACTTTAATTTTCCAAGATGAAATGTAATTAAACTAATTAAAGGAAAAAATAATATTTAAATTACCAACACATGTCTCAATTCAATTGGATAAGTGTAAATTGACCTAAATAAAGTTCAGAAAAAAAATATGATTCTATAGATCTACTTGGATTAGATTAGGACATTTATTGTTATTTTATTTAAAGAATAGTTAAATGTGTTAAATTCAATGTATAATAACTTAACCATTTTTAATGTTGGGTTATACATAAGTTAAATGAGACTATATATATTCATTATAAAGATAAACATATATCCTACCTAATGGGATTTAATTTATAATTTTTAGACATTTAATAATTAAATTTATTTATGACACAATGATGATGCTGTAATTATATTCTAAATAAAATATTAAAATAATTGATATTATAAATAATAAAATAAATATAATACGAAAGTTTTTATGCCATACACGAATTTTAATGGTTAATATGACATTTTAGGGTTTATGAAATGTATTTGGTTTGAAGAAATAATGTTGTGATGACATTCACAAAAACCAAATACTAAAAAGTGGTAAAATATACATAAATGAGTATTTAAAATAAATATTATATTATTAAATTATATAATAGTCCTAAAAAACATAGTTCATCAAAAAAACATATATAATTTTATTTATGTCATTAATGAACTACTTTGGGTTCCCTTGGCTTTTTATTTCAAGATTATTAAGCATTTATTATAATAATACCAAAATACCTGGAAAAAGTATATTTTTTTAACTAAGGGTTAAATCTAAAGGATAAGTTTATTAAGGTGACTTAAACATCTCAAAAATCTATTGATTAAGAGGTTCCCAACTGATACCCAACTTAGCCTGAAAATAAATCATTTTGGATCCATTATAATCCAAATATGATTGTATAATTAAATAATTTTTCAATCTTTCCTAATGTGACCCTCACCTCTCTTATAAATGGGTACTTCCCCTTCTCTTAATTTCACACATCAAAATCTATTTGGATCCTAAAAAACCCTACCCAAATCTCCTCCCATATTTCCACACATAATCATAGAGGCCTTACCTTAAGGATAAAGCCATCCTAAGGATCCCTTTTGATCAAATCAAAAGGAAACACGCGAAGAAGAGGTTCCCCACCAACTTTCAAGTATATTTTTATTTCACATCATATATATTTGTTGATTCCATTAAAAAATAGTAACTCAAGTACCATATACATACTATGATGTTATTAAAAATATTTTACAACCCTATTCATTATTCTATCCATCTTAGAATTACAAAGTCACCATACATTAATACGTACAGCTTACCATCTCCATGTCATTGTGTAGTTTGTTATTCAAACACTTGATTAATTGGATTGGAATAATAATGAGTATAACTGATGTCAATTATAAATATAAAATGTTAATTATTCTACATATTTTATATACCATCCAATTAAATATTATATCACTAACAATATAATTATATTGTCGATCGTGCGTATGTATGGATTACCGTCTCCATGAACACGATGAGATTCATTCCCCATCATAATCATTCAAGAATAATTTTCCATTTATGATTAAAATTTATTCTTAAGAACACAAAATCATTCTTGGATACGAATAAAATACATCCAATTCATAACAAACATGGCTTACAAGACCACGAATATAAAGGAAAATGAATCAGTTAATGCCTGAAATTATGATACTAGTGAAATATTATTAACAAATGAATATTAGAGGATCATATATTATATCATATTTATGTATGTAGTTCTTGAATAATTTAATAAAAATATTTTAACTATTATTCAAGAGTTTAACATACCATCGGCTAAGGAAATGTACAAGGTAAGGTTAAATTTCACAATCTGTTTACTTATCTGAGGTTATTAATGCGTAAGTATCTACTAGGATTTCATTATCACCATCATCTGTGTTGTCTTATAAATGTATTTCCAAAAAATTAATATTTACTGGACTATGGGTTAGTGTCATTTATACCTTTATTTGACCTTATATGTCTTGAATGTAATCTTTCTGTCGTTTTCCAAACAAGGTACATTATGACCATTTCAAAAAAATTAAGGTAAGAATTTCGTTATTAAATTATACGGTGGGTGAGGCTATGTTCCACTGTTATATCATCGTCGAAGCTGACCTTACAAGGTTATAAAAATATTTTCAAAATAAGTATTTTCTTTTTTAATTATGTGACTCTTAAATGATTTCCAAATAGAAAGATACATTTCACTAAAATAGTTTTTATTTCATCTATGTAAAAATACATTAATAAGTTTTAGACTTATTTAATGTTGATTTATTATGTAACAAATATTTTGTATTGTATTTATGGTTTTGTGATATGTTTGACTATAGATGTTTTATTTTTATACAATTCATGGATTATGGTTAAAGACATGAAAAATCATATGCAAGTTTTGATACGAATATTTATGATATTTGTCAACCTATTCATATGAGAAATGTATTGGACTTAGTAAGTGACAGTTGGAGCCCTCTATAGCTCCTCGGAGAATCGGTAGGTCTCATGAGACTATTTTATGTGGAATTGGTTGAGGCATTTCCCAATATGTTATATGATTTTGGCTGAGGCCTTAATTATTTTAAGGCAACTTGGACAAGGTCTTGACAAAATGTTTCAGAATGTCCCGCATTATACATTCCCTCATTATGAAAATAATATTCATGTTTCATGTGGTTATTTGACTAGTAAAATTCCCATGACTATGTTTTATAATGGCATTGTTTACATAGCTCATATTCATTTCATAATGTGTTCTTGTTTATTATTTTTAAAGGCATGTGTTTTTAATTATTCAGCATGACTAATGTTTTTGTTATCTTCCACTGTATTTATTACTCTTACTAAGTGTTTTAGTTCACCCCTTTCTCATGATTCATTTTCCCATGACATGATGAAGTTATTCATGAGTGACATTAAGGAATAATCTAAAAGGCTTTGGTGTTTCTAATAGAATAAATTAGGGTTTTATTTCTTTTCAAGTTGTAATGTTAAACTTATGTATGAATATTGTTTCCATGACTACTAAAATGATCTGTCTGTTGGGAAATCATTCTTAATATCATGCTAATGTTATGTAATAATTCACCATCTCTAGGTAACTGAGGTTAGGGCTTTACAGTTGGTATCAGAGTAATATTAGTACAAACCCTGGAAACTTGATTTAGAAAAAATATGATTATAGAACATTACCCTAAGATATAATTTGAGAAATAGTATAGAAGAACTTCAGTGAATTTTGGTAATGTACTGATTTTGTGTATTTTCCAAGAAATACATCTCTTTTTGGATTCAAGAAGGTAGAGGTGGCTCTGGCATAAATATCCCTGGGAGTGACAACTCAGACAATGAGATTTGGTCTTGACTCGGTGTATCCGGTTACATGACAATGGGCCATGCTGTACTCATGGTTATGATACTCCCGGGGGATATGATTAGGATAATTCAAACTTTATTTACAATCCATTATAAAGGTTTTAGGAGTAAATACTTATTCAATGAAAACATTTTTCATGATTATGGATTATATGAAAAATCTATTTGATTTATGTTAAGTATTTTTTATTTTTGGAATTATGCTTTTTTATTCACAAACTAACATAGATTATGCCATTTTTTAGAAAAGGTTCCTAGTAAAAGGAATAAAATCTCCAAAAATACCCATTATCCAAAGAGTTTAAAAGATCATATCTTTCATGGTATTAAGAAGAAATTTAGAAGGGAAATAGTTTCCCTTATATTCTCATCATATGAAGAAATAATATCATGTGTTAATATGATAATTAAATAAATCACTAAGTCTTATGGATTTGAAGAGAATAAAGAGAAGAAAAGGATGGTTTAGAGAAATATGGATAAAGGGAAGAGGGTAAAGAAGGATTTTCCCATATGAGATAACTGTGGAAAAAATTACCTTGTTAAATTCTTGAAGGGAATGGGAGTTTGTTATAAGTGTGGAGAAAAAGGACACCAAGTATGTGATTTCAAGTGTAATAAAAAGTTTTCAAATGTACAATGCTTTATCTACAAGGAGTTAGGACACTACATCAATTTCCCATTATTTAGAGAATACCACAAATTCTACTATTGGATAATAATAAAGTTATGATGCTACCACATATAAAGATAAATGATTAGTGTTCTTATGTTTTCATTAATGAATTGTGTCATTTGATTATTAAGAATTATAATGTATATATGGATTGTACTGGAGTACGTTTTCATTAACGATTTGCAATTTTATTGTACCATGTACCGTGACACAATTTCAAGGTAAAAATTTTAGAAAATTCATTGTTGGGGGAAACATAACCTTTAATATATTTCTGAAACCGAGATAATGATTTTGGAATAAGATATAATTCAGTTGGATAAAGTATATTATATATTATTGACAACCTTAGAACTAATTAATAGTTTGTTCATTCCATCATTGTTGGAGTTTAATACATTTTTGGATTTAAGGATTATATCTGGTATTCTATAATGAATAATAGAGGATAAATGTATTCATGAGGGTTTTTTTGGAAATTTTGGGTGTTACAATTTTTTATGATAATACATGATGAAGCTATTCAAATGTTATTAAGTGGAAAAAGGAATCATTATTATGTTTACCTTATTTATAAATTTTGGACTGTTGGATAAGACATAAGTATTTTTTGTAAGTCTAAATCTTGTAAAAGATAAATTTTTACATTGGATACTATTTTAATGGTTAAAGAATTCGATAAGATTATTTTTTGATTGTTATAAAAAGGAAAACCGAGATGTCGGGTGACAACCTATCATTTCCGGAAAGACTGCGAGACTTGAACCTGCAACCGAAGGGAGACAAGGGTGCATCACCTCCCACTGACCTATGTGATGTAATGGATTGTAGAATGTTGTATTTTAAATAGAAAGACAAATGAATTATAAATTCATTAATTTTGGAACCCTGTTCAATTTGGATAAATAGAATATTTTTGATTTCTGTTATCTTTTTAAGTGAACGATGAGTTTGTGATTGGAATTAGTTGAAGGATGATACAACACTTGTAAAGTATATTTTGTCCCTCTTATTAATTGAATAAATTAATTCTTAATCTTTAGGGAAGGGATCATCAAACGAAAAAGGTTCTATCCTAATACCTTATGTATTTTTTAACCGACGAAATTTTAAATAATCATAGATTGATGGCATTGATGCCCTCAATTTTACACTTTTTTGTGATTGATGACCTCAATCACTCCCTATAGATATATATGTTTTTTTCTAATATTATGTGTCTCTAATTTCCACCATATTTCTATTAATTGAGATTATAACTTGGTGGTGACTTTTCATTTCCTGTTCCCTCTTATTATGACTAAATTTTATTAACCCAATTTTCGATGTTGGTTTTCCACAAAGGAATTTTTCTTTTTTTAACCTTTTATTTGAGGAGAAATATTTCAAATTGTGAGGATGAAGTTTATTTAATTATATGAGAATGTAACACCCCATGATTTCATACTACGTTATCTCATTAAAGTAATTCAATAGCTTGCACTACACGCTACACCGAGTTCGAGCACACCACAACTTTTCAAACTAGCCGTTCAACAGGAGATTATGAATAATATTACCAGAATTTTGAATCTTATAAACTCCACATTATTTTATCATCCATATTATGTGTTTCTTTTACATAATTTAAGAACCAATTCAATTTTTTAGATAAATGATGTATATTTCATAAATCGAATTTTACCTCCTATTAATGGTGAACAATTTTTAAATGCCATATTTCACAAGTTAATATAAAATCTTACAAAATATACTTTTTATTTAGAAGTGAGAAATGAAAATTTAGTTTGGATAAATTTTTGGTGTTTTTCTTATATATTTCATATTTTGATGAATAGTGAAAGATGATTAATTTTAATTGAATACAAATTTTATTAATAAAAATAATTTATTGTTTTAATGTATACATTTTATTTGTCTTGAAGTATAATTAGATTATATTTTTATCATTTAATACAATTTAGGCCATTATAATTAACTTCACATATAAATTGAACATAAACAAATGTCAATCTTTTGATAGTTTTTACTTTCTAAAAAATCCACCTTTTGGTCTTAACAACGGAAATTAATTTTAAATTAATAAATAAAATTTATAAGTTTATAAGTTGGTAAAATAGAAATCATTTTTGAATTCATAATATTAAAATTAGCTAAGGGTGAATTTTGGGTATTTTTCAGAAAATATTCAATTTTTGATTAATAGTGAAAAACACTATGTTATTATTTAAAACATACATTTTATTTGATTAATTATATATTTTATTTAACATTATATTATGTCAAAATAGATACATAATACTTATATATGTTGAATATAATTCATTGGATCCAATTTATAGTACGATTTGATGTATAAAAATTTATTAAAACTTTTACCCTCTTTTACCCACCTTCTAGGCACATTTTCCAAGTTGCATAAAATGGAATTTTACCACTTCTATGAATTGAATTTCAAAAATCCAAGAGACACAGTTGAAATCTATAAGTAAAATTTGGTTTGACATTATAATTTTTTTTGAATAGTAACTTTTGATTTTTATTTACCATGATAAAAATTAAATAAGGTAATTAAATGTAAAAATAATATTAAAATTACCCAAAAACATGTCCTAATTTTATTGGATATTGTATTTCGGCCAAAAACAACTTTATATGAAAAATAATTTTCATTAGGTTCATTGTATTCTATTATGATATTTATTATTATTTTATTTAAAGAAGAGTTAAAAGTGTTAATTCAATGTTTAATAACTAACCCATTCTTAATTTATGGTTATACATATGATAAATTCGACTATAAATAATCATTAGAAAGATAAAAATATTTCCTACATAATTTTATTTTAGTTATAATTTTACGATATTATATAATTAAATTTATTTACGATACAATGATGATGTTGTAATAACCTTTTTAATGAAATATTAAAATAATTATTATTTTATATAATAAAATAAATATAATTTTAATGTTATTATGCCGTCCGTGAATTTTAAATGTGAATGAGAAATGTTAGGGTTGATTAAATTTATTTTTTTCTAAGTAATCATGTTGTGATGACTTTCACAAAAACCAAATTCTAAATAGTGTCAAAATTGACATAAATGAGTTTTTAAAACAAATATTATATTATTAAAATATATAATTGTCTTAAAAATATAAGGATCATCCAAAGAACTTATATAATGATAGTTATGTCATTAATGAACCATTTGGGGTTCCTTTGGCATTTTAATGTATGTTTATTAACCATTTATTATAAGAATACAGGGTAAAATGTATACAATTTAACTAAGGGAAAAATATAAAAGATAAGGTTAATAAGGTGACCTAAATATGTCTAAAACATATTGGTTGAAATGGTTTCGACCCATACCCACCATATCATCAAAATAAATCATTTTAGAGACATTATAAACATAATATTGTTTTAATATAAAATAATATTTCATGATTTCTTAAAGTGACCCTCAACTCTATTATAAAAGGGAACTTCCCCTTCTCTTATTTTCACACCACCAAATCCATTTGGATCGTTCATCCCCTACAAAAATATCCTCCCAAAATACTTAATTTAAAAATATAGACCTTTCCTTGAGAATAAATCCAACTGAAGGATCCCTTTTGATCAACTCAAAAGGAAACAACTGGAAAAGAGTTAATAATTTCAGCACCCTCTTTTAAGTTTTATTTCTCTTCCACTTCCTCTTTCATTGCTATTTCCATACCAAAATAATAACAGAAGTACCTTATAAAAATTTTTATGTTATTATAAATATGTTATGACACTATTACTTATTATATCCATCCTATGAATTACAAAGACACCATATGTGCGTACGTACGGCGTACCGTCCCCACGTCGTGGTGAAGATAGTTATTCGAAGAATTTATTATTTGGATGGGTATAATAAAGAGTACAATTGATATAAATAATTAATATAACATGTTAATGATTCTGTATATATGATATAACATCCAATTACATACAATTTCACCATCAACAGAGTGATATTTTCACTCGTGCGTACGTACGGAATATCGTCTCCATGAACCTGACATGATTTATACCACATCGTAATCATTTCGGAATAATTTTCATTTTATGATTAAAAATAATGTTAAAAACATAATATAATTCTGTATATGAATCAAATACAACTTATCAATAAAAAAAATGGATTACTTAACCAAGCATATAATGGAAAACGAATCAGTTAATACCTAAAATGATGATACTAATGAAATATTATTAAAAAAGAAGTATTTGAAGAACATATAAGATATAATATTTATGTATAAAGTTATTTTATAATTTAATAACAATTTTTTAACTGATATACAAGTGATTAACATAACATAAACTAAGGAAAAGTACAATTTAAGTGTTAATTGTTCAATCTCTTTACTTATCTGAGGTTGTCAATACGTTAGTATCTGTTGGGATCTCTTTATCATCCACATCATGATTTTTTAGAAACGTAATTAAAAAAATTTAATATTTACTAGACTATGGGTTAATATCATTTATATCCTTATTTGACCTTATATGTTTTGAAAGTAATCTTTCCATCATTTTCCTTACAAGGTAATTTATAACCATTTCTACAAAATTAAGGTTAGAATGTCTTTTTTAACTCATATGGTTGGTACAGCTATTTTTTACCATTATAACAATGTCGAAGCTTCCCTTACAATATTATAAGAATATTTTAATAATAAATGTTTTCTTATGTAATTATATGACTCTTAATATGATTTCAAAATAGATGGAGATATTTCTATTAAACAGTACTGATTTCATCTATGTCAACATATTTGATAAATTTTACACTTTTTGAAGTTGATTTTTTATGATAAAAATCATCCATATTGTAATTATGGTTTTGTGATATGTTTGGCTATTCATGTGTTATTTTTATACCATTCATGGTTTATTTTTAATGTATTGAAATTTCATATTCTAGTTTTAATATGATCTTTTAGGCTATGTTTCATCATTCTCATATGAGGAATGTATTGGACTTAGTATGTGACGGGTGGAGCCCGCGATAGCTCCCCGGTGCATCGATAACACTCTTGAGACAATTAGATATAGAACTGTACAAGGCCTTTCCCAATATTTTATATGGTTTCGGTTGAGGCCTTGGTCATTTTTAGACATCTTTGCTGAGGCCTTGACAAAATGTTTTTGAATTTCCAACATTATACGTTTCCTCAGTATGAAAATAATATTTATGGTTCATGTAATTATTTAACTAGTGGAATACCCATGAATATGTTTTATTATGGAATTATTTAATCAGCTCATATTCCTTCCATAATGACTTCATGTTTATTATTTGTAAATTCTTGTGTTTTAAATTATTCACCATGCCTAATGTTTTGGTTATCTTCTGTTGTACTTCTTACTCTTACTAATCATTTGAGCTCACCTATTTCTTATACATAATTTTCCTAGGATATGAAGAAGTTATATATGAGTGACTTGTAGGCATAATCTAGGAGGCTTGGATGTTTCTAATGGAATAAATTACTGTTTTATTTCTTTTCATGTTTCGTTGTGGAACTTATCTTTGTATCTCGTTTCCAATACTTCTAAACTAACTGGTCTTTCAGTACATGATTTCGTGTATCTTTCCAATGTAATGTAATAATGCACCTACTCTGGGTAACTGGGGTTTGTGCCTTAAAAGTTTCCATCTAACAACTCATCAAATTAAAATACCCAAGGACCATTGCATATCTATTGTACACTAAAATCACCCCACTTAGCATTAAATGTACAACATATTTATCACTAATACATCCTCAGATTAAGGATCTTTGTCACCTTAATTATCCTTAGGCCACAAAATATGATTCAGTCATCTAAGATAATATAAAACACTCTCACCATTATTATGTAGTTTCTAAAGAGGATTCAAATTACAACTTTTTTTACATACAACCCCATAGTCCCTAAAAATTTTAGACCCATCACTAATGGAATTATACCCCAAATGAGGGCGTATGACCAAAATCGTAAAACATTAACACATATGGGGAACCTTTTTCTGCCTCATATATAATTATCACATTCACCCACATCATACAAAAAAAAATAAAAACCACATCTATTCATACAAAACATCCTGTAAAATATAGAAATCAAAATACAGGTCCCTAAAAGATTAAATAACATTCAATATACTTCTCAATAAACTAACATAAAACAACCTATAATAATATATTATAAAAATAAACATGAAATAGCCTAATAATACCATACTGCCACAATCTATTACTTTAGAGAGCATGGTTACTTCTGATTTAAGTCATATACCTGACCCTACCAAAATGTCAAAGTCCATATGAAACATAATTACATTAAATCCATAAGAAAAAGATATGGATACAATACTGGGTAAAATATTGTCTAGAACGTCTAAATTTGAAGATTAAATTTATATGAATATCAATAAATCAAATATTTAGAGAAAAAAAAGAATCACAAAAAAATTGATTCTTTTAGATTGATAAACATAGATTATAAATAATTAAATAATCCAATTGTTTGTTTAAAATACCTTTAATAACCCATTATTATAGATACATCCATGAATTTGTGAGTGATACGGTTGATCTCTACTCGGGGATATGACAATGAGAGGGTGAAGGGAACCTAGATATTTTTTATAGTGTGTCTTATTCCTCTCTTTAAAAACCATTTTAACAACATAATGTTTTATATTAATTAAAAAAATACATTTTATTAAGTAGAAAATTATTTAAAAACAAGTACCCATCCATAATTTACATATTGAACACCATTTTAACATATATGTCCACCAATTGGTTGATAGGCCTGATAGAACCTCCTTAACCCCTTAGTTTTAAAAAATTTACACTATTTGATCCCACTATGTTCCTATTCCCCTCTACCATGAAAATATGCATTCTAAAACCCATTACATTACATTGTGGACAAACCTAATGCCTTCTCTTGTAACTCTATCACCAAAAAAATATAAAAACACACATGTATCAACCATTTAAGGGAAATATTACATCCACTTAGAACTAAGACTACTGAATTAAAATTATATATATAGATTTTATTTAAACATTAAAACATATTTAGATGGAAATATTCATGTAAATTATAAAAATATTTATTTTTTATTCTATTTCAACTAGTTTCAATCGCATGTCTATTTAGAGGTATCAATTTGGTGTCACATATGTTTTCAATAATATCATTAGAATGGATACATTATAGATAGATCACAAAGGGATGGTATAAAAGAATTATAAAAATTATATTATATCAATTATATTATGGATTATGAATGGAGTTCATATAATTTCAATTCCCTTATAGTTATCATTTGTCAATATTCTAGTTAGTTCATTACATGGATTTAGGCTTCTATCCCCATAAAATAGTTGTTTAAAGAAGCATTGGGGGGCCTAAATCATACATTAGTAAGACTATCACATCAAAGAATTATATATTAAAAATATAATGTAATCAAACAACACACAAATAATGTATTAGAATGTGAATAATAATTAAATCCAATAACTATATAAAACAAATGAAATATTTGAATACGTGAATATATCTTAATTGATCACCCACCAGGACAATAACCAATTCAATGTATAATAAAATACAATTATATTGGATCTAGTATTATCTTTATACCTAATTTCATTCATTACTCTATATTTTACTTGATATTCACCAACTAAATTCAATGCACTACCAATTCGCCACCTCCAACCATATATATGTGGTATGTGGGAATCATATTTTTCTTACATGGTTAGAAGATTAAACTCATATGGGTATATCCATGTTCCCCTTAAGTTTTTCAACCTATACATTTAATAAATGATTCCAAATTAATAATACATTTCAAACATATATGATTGAATATCTAATCATTTTGTGCTAACTATGACACCATGATAGACGCCAACACATGACCGTCCTATTTTGAAGAATAGGTTACCATTATCTATAGTAAACATTTAATGGAAATTTAAAAACTATTCGTGTTTGGGTGTATCACCATATACTTACTCTGACATAAAGGTTCATGATATATTATGTACTAATCCATGACCACCACCATCTCTTTTGGTGATATCACATAATAACAACTCAAACTATCCCATCCCATTCAAAAGTGGTCACACATAATGTACACAATATAGCACGTAAAATTGATATATATAAAGAAAATAAAAAATTATTTCCAACACCCATGGGTTTTCACATATCATGTTCCCAAATAAACACAAATTACTAGTGTTTCCTTGTTAATAATTTTTCATTCACCACTCAAGAAAGATATCACATCATGTACCCCAAAAAAACCACTCTTAAAAGATGCCACAAATGATGTACCAAAATAAAACCCTCTTAGTGGAGTTCAAATATAAATAATTCTCTATCCCTTCACAAATAGGGTCGGTATACAATAAAAAAAATACCATATCACTTGGTGTTAGTACTGTTCACAACATTACAACTAATGTAATTGAAATATTAGTAATCCCAATATCATTAATATATATGATAAATAAATTCCAGAAAAAACAACCCACAATAAAAAATCATCAAATATGTTCACTATATCATGAAAATTTATTAAGTGACTCAGGTCATATCCCATCGCCACTAAGAATATTTCATTTTTTATCTAGAATGTCATTTTAATATCCCCATGATCATCCAGAACACACATTCACAGAATGTAATCCCTCTATGCATCTCCATATCCCCCATGAAGACATCTAATTTTTTATCCCAACTAATAGAGGAATATTCTCTTAGATAAAACACTTATTAAAATCACTACTATTTATCAATTGAAAAAGTTCTTTATTGGCCCTATGCTTATGAAACATATCAATTCTTCTTTGTATTCTCAAAATGAATCCTTATCCTCTACCCATATAATGTTTTATAATAACTCCCATATAAAAACATGGAACCCAAAATAATACATATATTGATAAATAAATATACCCAAACTGTTTCATGTAATCATTATCTTTTGGGAGTTATATCAAAACAATCACCCCAAAGAATTCCTCAACATTAGACCGCATCAATCCCAAATGTGATTGTGCTACTCATGGTACTCACAAAAAATAAACCATCCAATAAAATGATTCTTTCTATAACCATTATAACTATATATATCTCAACCAAAAAACTAGGATTAATCTCCCCATTATTACCCATATAACCTTTTTTTTAAAAACATGGTACAAGAATCTAAACAAAACCCTGAGCATTATCCTAGCCACATCTAAATCGAAGAATTATCTCCACTTCCATGGAAGTCTATTGGTCGAGTGATCCCAAATAAGTTAAAATAAAAACATTCCTATCAATGTATATCTATGAAGAAAATTATACAAAATAACATTAACTATATAACTCTTCATGCATTTTATTTTCAACAGAATTCATAAAAATACATTTGGAATGTAATAGTATGAAAAAAACATGCCTATATTCTTTATCATTAGTATATTATATATATATATGATTACGTTATATTCCACTATATAAATTATTTGTTTACATATATGTGTGTCCATGAATTATTCAATATCATATAAATATTTGATCCTATATTATATACCATAATATATAAAGAATGTTTTATTAATATTTTCACATAATAATTAAATATAATACTATGATTATTTATAGATAATAATTTAAAGGGAATTGTTTCACCCCTGAAATTGCATCAAAATTATATGGTTTAACCCTTAGGAGTTTCATTTAGTCAAATTAATAATGGATATACATAATCAAATTTAAATTTCACCACATTATATTGCACCAGATAGAAAAAACAAACCCTAAACCATCACCAATCAATGGAATATAAGGTGAATAACAATGTAAATATGAGTAAATAATTCAATAAATTTATTTGAATAAATTATTATTCATCCATAAATATTGGGAATTTAAATAATATAATGTAGTGGAAGAACCAAATAAAATATGATTCTTCTGATTCCCACTATTCTATAATACCAAATGATGTTAACTTAATAATGATGGGCCAATCAACATTTTTTAAAATATGGAGAAAAAGAATGTATTTAAGTGAAATAATGAATTTTTATTTTCCATTTTAAATTGGGATCTAGTAAAATCATCACCATATGGTTCATATATTTACATAATACCCTTTTGTAATCCCATATGACATGCCCCTATAGTCCAGGGGAACATCATTCTCTAAAATCCGTATACATAATGTAACACCTATACTATTGGAAAATTCAATAATATTATATGTTTATAATCAAAATGAATCCATAAATTGTAGATTCCTGGAAATAAATCACAATTCCATTAATACTTATCATGATGACCTTAATTATAAAAAACTGTAATTATATCATGACATTTTCTTCCATACATAAAATCTCAACTAATAAATATTGATTTTAAATATTTTATTTATTAAAATTATGAAGTAAATCAAAATTGAAAGACCAAAAATTTATAAATATTTATCCATAATGAAAAATCACAATAAATATTTAAAAACATTTACTTCAATATATCATTTAATGAATTTCAACCATCCCATCCCTTATACTATGGTTTAGATGCTATGAAATGACCTAAATCAACCCCTCAAAATGGATAAATTTCAACCCATGAGAATTTTATGATCCTTATGTATAATAAATTCAATAATGAGTCGTACTAATATTTATCTTACCTGAATGTTTATATTCCACCATAATTTCACAAACTATAATTACACAATTCATTACAAACCCATTATCAATCTTTTTTCACATTATAAAGAATCACCATAGAAAAAGTATCTATTTATAATCTATTAATTATTATATAATAACCCTCTAAATTAATGATCCCAAATAAACAGTAAATCATTAAATAATCAATATAGTGAGCTTATATACATGATAATTTACATAGAAACACTTTTTTTGTCACTAAAATAAAATCATAGTACATGATATTACGAACCGAATAAAATTTCCACCTCATCATATCCAATTTTATATTAAAATATATATGTATATACCAATTTTTATATGTTACCTGATAATTCATAGGTCACCCTCTGACACATGATCACATATCCCTTCCATGATTCATAAATTATGAAAACAAATAAGAAATTTTCCAAAGGATAACACAAAATTCCATACAATGCATTCTTTATAATTCTATTGTTGGATCCTGAAGAACAAAATTTACAATCTTAAATGAACCCAAAGTAACAATTTACCTCAAATGGATCTTAATATAAAAGGATACATAATTTTATAATGAGACCAATAATAACTTACAGTCAACATAAATCACCCAATATAAATTCCCTTCAATTTATTTACCTAGGTTATATATAGAATTTGGTCTATGATGACACTGATATCATCCAACTATATTTTCAATCACTGTATTGATTTTACCACATCCA
The DNA here is from genome assembly GCA_963277665.1 of Viscum album. Taxonomy (NCBI): domain Eukaryota; kingdom Viridiplantae; phylum Streptophyta; class Magnoliopsida; order Santalales; family Viscaceae; genus Viscum; species Viscum album. Next base: position 491,528,080 of record OY728151.1, on the reverse strand, counting down.
AAACCCTCAAAACAGTTGGTTTATAATCCCATGACCGATATGATGATCACTAATAAATAGGTACACTTATAATTTAACATATGAACAAGATAATCAATCACCAAATCAAATGCATTTTCCATTACTAAATAACATAATTGAGAAATTTTTTCTTCTCATACGTAATTGGAAACACATTTAACCTATTACGACATATTATTTAAATTATAAGAAATGTATTTTAATTATCTATAAAAGTATCCCATAATGAAAATACAATGCTAAATAGGCGTATAATTCTCCACCCAACATATATCTTTCCTACGGCCACTCCTTATGAGATATTATTTATGAGATCCCACATCACATACATTTTACCCCTCAAGATAGACTATATTTAGGTAACACTGTAAAATTCCAATCTAATTCGAATAATTTAATATATTTTATAATGTTTCATTAAAAAAACCAAATAAAAATTAGATGTCATATATTATAATAAAATTATTTTCCCACATAATATGGTATTCAATGAAAATTCATTACATGAGAAGTTCAATAGTTAATATTAGTTGATGATGAAAAAGGGATATTTCAGAAAAAGATGTTTTCATTGTGTTTTCTAAATCCAATTAATAGAAATTTTAGAAATATTATAATTTTTGATAGAGTAAATATGAATAATTGTTTATTCAGCATATCGTAATTATATTAGGATAAATTAATAATGATATTTCTAAAATAATTTTTTAGGTGACTGTTAAACAATATTGAGTTTTTCTATTAATCTGAATTTAATAAGACTCAAATTTTTTTGAAACCATATTTATATAAAAATTAAATATATAAAAATTATATTATATTCGTTAAAAATATATTGTAAAATTTTAAAATCGAGGATTATCATTTTACGAATGAAATAATATTTTATGGAAAACTATTATTTATCTATTTATTTATATACATTTACGTATGAGGAAATTTGGATTAGGAATTATCTTAAGGACACAAAACACATAATTTAAAAATAATAATATTCTTAAATATTTTATAATCCTTATCATTGAAAATATTTTCATATATATAATATTATGCTTAAAAAATCCCTTTTCACAAAAAAAAAAGGTTTTACACGTTACATGTGCTAATGATTAGATTAATTTTACTATATAGAGAAAATTTATTTGAGAAAAATATTATAATATTACTAATTATGGTAAATTTCATTTTTTATATTTAAAAATATACATAATTAGTATTATTTATTACTACCATGATAAGAGTTTAAAAATTATTTAAACATTATTATTTGGTTAATATCATTTAATTTATCTGAAATAAAATAAATTCCATTTTAATTGAAAATAAATATAATATGATTTAAAAATACTTATAAAATTTGTTCAAAACCAATTTTATTTTTAAAAATAACAAAATCCAATTTACTATCCATAGTGTTCCAAATTCAATATTTGTACTGTAATAGTTTCTATAGACACTATATTTTTAAATTATCAAATTAATTTCATATTTTTTTTAAAAAAATTGATTAAATAGATAAATAATTTTTTCCATCACACCTAAAAATAAGAAATATGGGTAATTATATATTTTTAGTATAACATAAAATCAGTTAATTAAAAATCTATGTAAATACTTTAAAAGTAAAAGAGAACCATGGGAAAATATAACAAAAAAAACTCCAATAACATATTTATAACATGTTTTAAAATCATTTCTTAGGTCACTATTAACCCAAAATCACCCATCACATCATTATATATATTATATTTTGATACAAAAAAGTTTTAATATTTTCATATAATTAATAAAATAAAATAGTTAATTCTAAATTTTTTATTTTAATTCATTATAAAAGGATCCACGTAAATACATTTAAAAATTCACCTACCATGGGAAATTTATTTGAAATGAGTAAAAATTTCATATTCGATAAGTCCCTATATCATTTGTATACCACTATTCACACTAATAGGGACTACAAAAATCAATTCCTATGATTTTTTGAAGGAATGATCAAGTCTCTAACGTATGTATTAACTCTTTAATATATTCATATTTATCGTCCTCTTGAAAACATATTATATAAATAAAAATATAATGAAATGAATTTCATTATCAACCATATATTTTCATATATATCCATATTAAATATTATTTATTCACCTCATTCTACTAATAATGAAATATTTTGTTAGTTTGTTTGATGGACCACTACCTCCCAAAAGTGATGTCATAAATTTCATCATCAACACCATTCGTTGATGAAAAATGGATTTAATATATTAATAACAATTATTTATAATTTTAATGAATCAAAATGTTAAAAATATTATTTAACTACTTTCCCTCTAATTCATTGGAAAATGGAACCATTATTCATTCATTAATGAAAACTATCTCCCCCAGAGTAATTAATTTCATTATTCATCCCCAAAAATCATTGTAGGAAATAATAATATAATTAATTTAAATTTATATATATTATTTTCACAAAATTTTTAATAATATCGACATTATTATTTTAATCTTTCTTCCATGTTCTGCACAAATATGAAATTATGATAAATCTATAATAAATTATCAATTAACCAATGTAGGAAGGGAAAATATATAAAATTAACGCATTATATATTAATAAATGTTTATGATAAATTTTATTAATAAGTTATATAATAATTAAAATTATAAATGATTATTTAATGTTTATGGATATAATGAATGGGGATTACGGTTAAAAAACACTGAAATTATCATTTTATTGCATGTTTGTTTTTAAGGACAAAGATTCACATTTATGTTGTGTATAATCCATATATGAGATTCTATATAATTAATATTACATTCAAAATGTTGTTTGAATTTTAAATAAAATCCCTTTTATAAATGTTGATTAAATTAATTTTTTAATTAGGGTACATTTTATTTCATAGTCACAATTTTTAGTTTTTGTGAATTGTTATATATCAAGAACTATAATTCATTTTATTTTTGTTTTAAAATATCAGTAATATATTTTTATCATACACATTGTATGTCATGTGAATCACCAAACAATTATGTTAACTTTTTTCTTGTTTTTTGTTAATGTAATTATTTCCCCAGTCGAAAGGATATATTGAAACTCAAGAAGCTTCCATTGAGTTGTGATGTATTATCATGAACATTGTTCTTACATTCCTAGGACATAGACCAAAAATATTTTATTACCTTAATTTTTTCTCTTTTAGAAATGATTGTTTTTCCATTAATGGTTTATTTTAAATGTTATGTTATGTTATTTAATAATGGTAATTTGAAGTGTTAAAAATTCATCATTAATAATAAAATTCAATTATCCAAATTTCCTCATAAAAAATTATTCCTTTTTAAAGGATAAAATAATGTATATTAATTTTAATAACAAATATTACAATTATTTTATATTACATGTTAAGGAGTTATATTATTTGTGTGGATTATTATATCATTCTTTCTATCAATAAAGAAAATCTAAATTTTCTATTTTTTTTACTTACATTTCCGATTTAATTTTCAAATGGATTCTCCATTATTGGGTTTATAGTTCATTATTTTTCCTATTATATATATATATATATATTATCATTCAGATTAAATGAACTCACAATACTAATTAATTTAATTCATGGTCACTTTATGGGTGTTATAGGTCATGCAATCTTCTGGGAAGTTTTTTCTCATCTATTTTAATATCATTTCAATATTCAATTGTTTCATTATGTATATTTATTTTTAAACCATCCACATTATATGTTGAAACCCTATATTTGAAACATAGATATTACATTATTTTACATGAAAATACAATAAATTTCAAAAATTAAGGCTTTATGATTGTAATGGTTTAATTTATTATTAATCATGAAAACTTAAACAAGTGTTTCTTATCTAAACTACATAATCTCACATTAAACTAATTATTAATATATCCCTTTATAAAAGTTTCATAATTATTACCATTATTTATAACCTCATGATAAGACCCAAATGAAAGGGTGAAATTTTAACTCTAGCAAGGGTAAATAATAGATTAATAAACATAACATAAGTATAGAGGTATGATAATATTATTATATCATATATAAAAAATATATGATATGTCATAGATCAAAAACATTAGTTAAGGAATAAATCATTGTTTTCATAAAACATGATCCATCATGTAATCAAAGAAAAAAATACATATGAGAATAAAATGGGATTGAGAAATAGAATTTTGGTATGTACATTAGATTGAATCCTTGTGGATAAATTTTTATAGACGAATGTTCATTTATTAAATTACGTACATGATGTTAGGACTTTATAGAAACTTATGGAAATAAAACTAGGTATGTTCCTAAAAAGATATATTTGTAGTAATGACCAATCTTTACAAAATAGAAATGAATGTTTCCTCACAACAAACAATTTAAACATGAAACAATGTCCAAAAAACCATATTTACATGAATATATTTCCACAAATGACATTGGGAACACCAAATAAGGTAAACAAAATACATAATTAATTCCTGAGTTATCTATAAGTTCCAATTGAACTGGAAGGAGATATAGGTCATAATTTTCATGTAATCTTTAATTTTGTATTCTATACATACAAAAAATGTTCATCATAGTGGAACATATGAATATAAATGGAATCAATAAACATTAAATCATATTAGAACACTAGTTTCCAGTCATCATTATATTTAGGGATTCGAATGGATCTAATTAATTATCGAGTGAAGTTGTTGTGGAATAAAAACTCAACTATATGAATGTCTCTATACCAAAAAAATTGATAATATAAAATTTTAAATTATAGAGTACATTTTTTGAGTCATTTTATATGAATAATAAATTACATGAGGTTGATAAAAAGTGATGAAAAACTATTTATCAAGAGTATTCTGAATAGATCACCAATTTATTATGCTAATGCTAATATCCAAAATCTATTTAATATATCACAGTACAAAATGAATCCTAACAACATACACTATCTCTATCATTGAAAGTTAGTCTGGTGATATATATTGTCTTATAGATAAAAATATTTTAGATATTGTATAAAATTTCGCTTTGTCCCAAACAACAATATTCCTATAATAGGGTTTTAAGAGTCCTTTTAAAAAATAAATGGTGATGTTTTCCATTTTTATGGTAAATTATTGTGACACCCCTTGATATTTTTATCATTTATACGTATATTTACAAAATTTAATAAACCATGATTCATAATAAAAAATAACTCTTTTTATGTTGTCCCAAAATAAATTCTCTTCCACATAGTTTATTTTTAGTTCTTATACCCTTGACATTATTTTGTTATAGTTTTTATCCCTGCAACCCCGCCTGACGTGACAACATACAACCTGAAAAACAAACTTTCATTTGTCCAAAACTATAATAATACAATTCCCAAATTAAAATAACACCTATTTAACTCAAATTTAATGAAAATATAATCCAAAAGGCTAATAATAACATTTATATTATTTAAGGGAAATGCAAATAATGTGTCATCGAATAAAAAATTCACAAAAATGTAAAAAAAATTAAAGGGTTTTATTCACATAAATGTCTTCCAAAATATAAAAAATAATGATAAAATACCACCTTAAAAACTAATAAGTGGTGAATAATCCATTGAAATAATGATCATCCTATAAGTCAAAAACCAATGATGGTACCGATAAATTTTTATGTAATCATGCATGGATTAATGTTCTCTTCTAAATGACCGTTCATGTCAAGACCCGTCACTCGGGGCCCATGTCGTAGCTACCCCAAGCCCACCTTCTATAGGATTGGGTCTAGCGACTAGCACAAAAAGAGTAAATCCCTAAAACTGGGAAGGTATTGCCATTATAACAGTAAACAATCAGAATAGGAGTACAGGCGATAGAAAACACTACATAAAAGTTGTATAAAAAGTTTACTAAAAGTAATGGGGGCCAGAATACAAGCCCAATTGTGAAGTAAAAATACAACTTAATGCATGTACAACTAAAAAGGGACAAACACCTGAAGGGTGAAAGAAGCTCCTGGATCGTCCTCTAGGGTCTTACCTGAAGGGTAGGTACAGATGGCCTACACAGCACTCCACGTCCATCGGACTCCACTGTGTACCGATACGTCGTAAGGTCCTCTTCCGGGTACCCTCCAGTCATGGCGCTCTTAGCCTCCGTCAGCAATGTTTGTCGTCTGCATCCAACACAACGAGGTGTGGGCATAGCCCATGTATGGGTGAGTATAACGATACTCACTAGGGACCCTGAGACCCTCAAGGTCTCACAAAATCCAACAAGGATAAACCAAAACGTATGAAATCAATGGATACCCATTACTTAGGTATATGACCATACATATACCGATGTTATCAAGTAAACCATCTCAATCATGAGGAAAACATAAAGGTCATTGACTCATCTCAAACCAGGATTTTCATTATTGAAACAATGGCAGCTGGAGAACTACTCCCTTGTCGAGTACAATGGGTCTGTTGCGACACTGAGGTGTTTCTCACTAACCTTGGACTGCTGAGGTACTCCTCCTATCGAGTACCACAGGTCTACTACCAACTTCCAGGCGCTCCATTCAATGTGGGTCCGCTGCCAAATATCGGGCGCTCCACCTAATAACCTACATTAGTACTCCTCCTGTCGAGTACCATGAGTCTGCTGCCAAATACCAGGCTATCTGTCTGCCATGGGTCTATCTCCAAATATCAGGAACTCCCCACTGGGCTAGTAGAATCACTCTGAGTCGAATCGGTCAACTAGTCGTCAGGTCTGTCAGCTACTAGGTCTTCGCACTCTGTCTTCTCGTCTCTGGGAGGATCCACTTCACAAGCAACTATTCGATAATCCAAGTGTCATGAAGTCTCACATGGAAGTATCTCAAAGGACTATCACGTCATAGGGGACTCAACGCAATAGACGTCGTGACAATCAGACGTCAGGTCTATGAGTTATTAGACTTTGAGTCCCATGGGCCCGGTTGGTTTCGTGCACGAACCAATCTGACCATATCTCAACTACAACTTGAACTCATGTGGGGTATTTTCAAATGGGACGACTTCATTCCAAGAATTTCGGTGCCACTGATGGTTCATCAAACTATTTCTCGTAGCCCAAAATATAGGCAAAAAGGTGTAAACGGTTCTGAGGGTTTCGGGTCTAGATCGACCCATTTGGACCGACCCGACCAAGTCTGTGAATTTGACCCAGCCCGAAGGGGCGGCCTGGCCTGTGGGCGGGGCCCAGCCCATGGGCGCAGCCTAGCCTGTGGGTGCGGCCCGTCCCGAAGTCATGTCCCGACCGGCTGGCCTTGCGGCCTGGCCGGCTGGCCGTGTGGCCTAGCGAGCTAGTCGTATGGCTCGACCAGCTCTCCATGTGGCCTGACTGGCCATGCTAGGGATGGGGGGGGAGCCGCACCCCATATTTCTCATTTGAAACTGGCACTAGGTGCCAGTTCAGTATTCCCCCATGGGTCCAGAGGGGTCCCGCATTGTCTGGCTTGCTGAGCGGCCAGCCGGTTCCCGCACCACCGATGCGGCCCGACGGTGACGCGCCCCTCCACTACGGAACCCCCTGGCCGCGGTTCCGCATCACTGGCACGGCGTGGTGGCGTCATGCTTCCTCTGCTGCGGCCCGGCCTGGATTTGGTTCCCCTCCAATATCACGGTGTGGGGGCGTCGTGCTTCCTCCGCGGCGGAATGTCCTGGCCGCGACGCTAGATTCCTCCACACGGCATTATGATGTTGAGCCTTTCTGGCGACCCGGCGACCTTGCGCCGCCAGTTTCTTCGCGACCGGCCTGACGCCGGCCGCCGTTGTTGTTCCGACTCCATCATTAAAAAACAAAAATTACAAAGGGAGTGGTTTGGGCCATGTTTGTGCATCCTGGGCCTTCCACATTATTGCAATATCAATTGGAAAATTAATGACCAAGATCGAATGATGAAGAAAAGAAAAAAGAATCAAACATAAATCCGCTACCTCATGTTCGTTGATAGTTGACGGAGTCACGGAAAAGTGGCGTTATTTAGTCAACGTCAGAGGAGAAGACGATGATGTCAAGGAGGAATTATTTGAGGAAGACCAGTCAAGATGATGTCGTCGGCCTTCTTCGTAGACGATAGTGTTTCCTCTACTTTCCCCGGTTGAATAGGGAGAAGATGGTACTCATTGTTCTTCGGTGAACGATGGGAATTCTTAGCATTCTTTGTGGAGAGGATGAAGTCCTCTCAATTATCCCAATGGATCTTCATCTCATTAATTCTGCCAACAACAATTATGTTACCCCCCGCCATAATATTACTTCACATTTTATAATGTTGGCATAAGGAATTCAAAGAATTCTAAATGATTCCTAATTATTTAAGTTACATTACTTAATAAAATTGGAGGATTTGGCTCATTAAATGAAGGGTGAGGTGAAGTGTATCACCAATTTTATTGGGGGTTTAGAGGTGGTTTAAAGATCGAGTGGGCCCCACCTATTAATCCACCCAAGGGAGGCTATGTGTTGGTGGGACCCACCACAATAACATCCTCCCAAGGGATGTTATATGGGGGTGGGCCAAACCACCATAACCTCTCATGGGAGATTATTTTGTGGTGGCCCCCACCAAAAAACTCCCCTTGGAGGTTTCAACCACTAAAATAAAATAAGGTTAAAACATTAACATTATTTAATTTAAATAAAAACCCCCAAAAACTATCTTCCATTCTCGTTAAAACGCAACTACGGTAAAAGTCTTACTAATCAATTGTCGATGCTGTGAGCTCAACGGTTCCCTCGGAATTTGATTCCGTGCACTAATTCAAATGTAATAAATTCTCGCTTGGATTTTTACTGAACTGACCTGAGAAAAACTTCAGAAATTGATTTCGGGCACACTGGTCCTCGGAATCAAGCACTGTTAGAAACTACAGACTCGTAAAATTCCCCATGTATTAAAAAAATCTATGGGAATTCTGGCTCTTTACATTCTCCCCACCTCAGGGATTTTCATCCCTATAAGCTACAACTTAAACTATAGAATCAAATGCGGGTACTGGGCAGGCTCTTGAGCCTCCCGCTCCCATGTTCTCTCTTGGAGGTTCTCATGTTGCCATCGTACGTGCACCATAGGTTTCGACCGTCCATGTAGGAACCACTCTTGTTTATCTTAAATCTCATCTAGAACCTCCATGAATGTCCCCCCATCATCGATGTACAGCTCCCCGTGGTCGATGAAGTGGGATGGGTCGTGCACATATCTCCTCAACTGAGATATGTGGAAGACGTCATGCACCCGGTGCAACTGAGGTGGAAGACCTAAGATATTAGACAACTCACCTACTCTGGTGAGGACCTGGAAAGTTCTAATGAATCGCAATGATAACTTTCCACCTCATCCAAATCTCTGTATACCTCGTCGTGGTAAGACCCGTAGGAAAACGTGGTCACCATCCTCGAACTGTAGAGGCCTTCGTCTTCTATCAGCTTATGAATTCTTCCTGTTATGTGTAGTCTTCATCTGCTCCTGGATGATCTGCACCTTCTTTGTGGTAGATCAAACCATCTCTTGTCCCACTAGTGCTGACTCCCCTGGGTCTGTCCAGCATAGTGGCGATCTGCAAGGTCGGCCATACAAGGCCTCAAAAGACTCCATACCGATGGTGGAGTGATACCTGTTGTTGTATTAAAACTCCACCAATCGATGGTGATATTCCCAGCAGTGACTGAAGTCATGGACATATTCATGGAGCATGTCTTAGAGGTTCTGGATAGTCCTCTCAGTTTGACCATCCATCTAAGGATGGAAGGCGGTACTCAAGCGATGTTGTGCCCCAAAAGCTTCCTACAACCCCTTTCATAGCCGGGAAGTAAACTGTGTGTCACGGTCAGAGAAAACATAAAAAGATACTCCATGTAACTACACAATCTTCTTTACTTGGAGGCTTCCCATTCTCTCTACTGAGCCCTAATCTCTGACTGGTAGGATGTGGGACAACTTGGTCAGTTGGTCAAGAATCATCCAAATCGAGTCGTGACTCTTGGATGTATGTGGAAGACCCATCATGAGGTCCATGGATATCCCATCCCACATCCACTATGGGACCTCTATGGGATGAACCAAACCTTCTAGTATCTGGTGCTCTGCCTTCACGTGCTGACAGGTGAGGCACCAAGAGACAAACTCTGCTACTGCCATCTTCATACCTGGCCACTACTGTTGTCGTCGAAGGTCATGGTACATCATCGCCACTCATGGATGTACCACTATATGGGAAGTGTGGAACTCCCTCAACACTTCCTCTTGATGTCAAACTGGTACCATGGTACGTCCTCTGAAGAGGATGACATGTCCCCCACCTTCATAAAATCCATCAGGTGCCTGCCCTGTGGATATCTGAGCACGTCGCGTCTCGCAGTCAGCGACCCCATGTTGTGCCTCCCTGACTCGCTGAAGAAGTGGAAGTGTGACTGTAAGATACTGAAGATAGGCTTCTACATCCATATCCACAAAGGATATCTTCAAGGAAGCTAGCTGCTCTGTCGCCTCTCTTAGCAGCTGAATGGTATTCCTCCTACTGAGCGCATCCACAACAACGTTCCCCTTCCCAAGAGTGTAGACTATCTCGAAGTCATAGTCCTGGAAGAACTCAAGACATCCTCGATGTCTCATGTTCAGTTCATTCTGAGAAAAGATATACTTGAGACTCTTGTGATCAGAAAACATGGTAAAGCATTCGCCCATCGGGTAGTGCCGCCACATCTTCAAGTTGAAGACCACTGCTACTAACTTCAGGTCATGGGTAGAGTAGTTCTAATCATGTTGTCTCAACTTCTGAGAACCATATGTGATCACTGCTCGCTCCTATATCCGAACAAAGCCATGTATAGTCCTTGATGCATCATAGTAATCAACGTACCCTACACCCTCCTCTGGAAGCCTTAGGATGGGGGCCCTAGTTAGCCTCTGTCTCACCTCTTGAAAACATTGTTGGCATCTCTCCAAACAAACGAATGGTTTTACCTTCTTCATCATGGCTGAAAGTGGTGTTGAAACTCTGGAGAAGTCTAGAATGAATGTCTGATAGTATCCATCCATACCTAGGAAACTTTGTACCTTTGTCAGAATCCTAGGTGGCTCACAATCAAGCACTACCTCAATCTTCGCTAGATCCAATGCAACTTCAGCCTCCGAGATAACACGTTCCAAGAAGTGAACCTCTAAAATCCAAAATGGTCACTTCAAAAGCTTAAAATAAAGCTTGTCCTCTCAGAGTGTGTCCAATACTACCCGCAAATGGTAGGCATGCTCAACCTCAGTATTCGCGTAAATCAGAATGTCGTCGATGAAGACTACAACAAAACGATCGAGGTAAGGCTAAAAGGTCCTATTAACGAGACTCATGAACACTGATTGAGTGTTGGTTACTCTAACGGGAATAACCTAGAACTCGTATTGTCCATACCAACTCCTTAAGTCCATCTTCTTCACATCCTCGCCTCGAACTCTAAGCTGGTTATAGCCTAATCTAAAGTATAACTTCGAGAACCATCTTGATCCCTTGAGATGATCAAAGAGGTCATCAATCCTCAAAAGTGGGTACTTGTTATTCACGGTCACCTTGTTCAGGTGACGATAGTCAACACAGAGCCTCAAGCTCCCGTCCTTCTTCTTGGCGAATAGAATCGAGACTACCCAAGGAGAAACACTAGGTCGGATGAATCCCTTTCCCTGCAAGTCCTCCATCAGTACACTCAGCTCGCGAAGCTCGGTGGGAGACATCTGATATGCTAGAGTAGATATCAGTGTCGCCTCTGGGTATATGTCAATATAGAAGTACATCTCTATGCGAGGAGGTTGTCTTAGAACATCGTCAGGGAAAACATCTGCATATTGGTACACCAGTACAGGATACGTCGGACTCTACACATCAACTACTCTGAGGGTATGGTATGAAAACTGGTGAGTGATCAGTTGTACACTCCTCTGAGTAAGTATAGCATGTTCTTAAATGGTTCCCTTCTCACCGGTGAAGGTAAACATGGTCCCATCCGTGCGGACACACCGTACATTTCACCTAATACAGTCGATCTGAGCATGGACTGTAGATAACCAGTCCATACCCTAGATGACGTCGTAAGTCCTCGATGCCTCTATGAGGAGATCCCAGCTGAAGCTCTCACCTCCTTGTGTAAGCTCACACTACCGGAACTCGTGCGTAATCGCCGAGTTCGCTCCTGTAGGAGTCTTTAGCCGTAAGGATTGAGCCAACAGCTCCGTCTAAATCTTCGAGCTCCGAACGAGGGCAGTGCATATGAAAGAGTGACTAACACTTGTGTCTATAAGAAATGAATCTAAGGTAGAATAGACACAGAGTGTACATTGTATCATCTCTGGAGCATTATGTTCAAAATCATTAGCTTCTTGGGGCTGTGCTCTGCCCTGTCCACCCACTCCCTATGGTCGGGGTGGACCTCCTGGTGTTCGTGACGGTAGCACCTTGTAACATCACCCACTTCCACCTACACAGCCAGCTCCTCGGCCACATCTGCCAGTGCCCTGTGGACCACCTCGATCGAACCTCTACCTCTACTTGGGAGGTCTCTCAACTGTGTGATGATCCTCATAGTGGCAGGTCAAATAGTCACAAGCCATGTGACCAAGCCCGCCGCATGAGTAGCACTGCCTGCTCTTAGCATTTCTAGCTCTGTCTACATATGGGTGCCCCGCACAACCGATCCTGAGTCATGCAGTCAACCACCTGTGGGTCTGGTCCTCTTGGACCTCTACATCATCTGTCTACTTCTAGTTGTAGAAGACTCCGCTGCAAGTCGACTAGTGGTGGGTCTCGCTGTTGGAGACTGCTCAGCAAATAAACTCTCCACTAAGAAGGCTCGTTCAAACACCCACGTACGCATCGGGGTGCTAAGGGAGATCATAAAGCCTCTGATCTCTCTCCTAAGTCCCTGTTCGAAGGTTCAGGCCTTGAAAAACGGGTCTCATACTATAACAGTGGAGTCGAATTAGAGGTCGGTGAACCTCGCTGTGTACAGAGATACACTCATGCTTCCCTACTGCAGATGTCGTAGCTCCTGTATATGAACTGGTCGAAGGGTGGTAGGTAAATACTCTGCCTAGAACAGGCCCTCAAATTCCTCCTATAGAAGTGTCTCCTCATCATTCATCTAGAGCATCAGGCTCCACCATCTAACTGTTACTTCTTGAAGGAGGCTGGAAGTATGATCACCATGAAGTCGGATATCATTATTACTAGCCTCAAAACTCTCACTACAGTCTCCATCCAATCCTCAGCCATCTATGGGTCCATCTCTCCATGGAACCTGGGTGGCCTCTAGCACTGGAACTCATACAGCGCGCTCAAGAGGCATGCACACTCTGTTGTTGGGGCTTGTTGTATCGGTGGCCCGACGGAAAGTAGAACCACTGGTGCCTCCGCAGGTGCCTCAACTAGAATAGGTCCATGTACTGAGGCCTTGTCACTCGGCAGGCTATCAGTACGTACCACTCTTGGGGATATAACTGGTCATCTGCGGGGAGGCATCTTGAAAGAACAGATGTGACATGGTTAAAAGACAATACCTGGTGAGCTGACCTGGTTTGAGATGACTTAAAGAAAACTTTTGAAAACACACACCCAATCAATGTTTTCGTGCACTAAATTGGAAATCTATTGTTAGGGTCTTAGTTTATAGATATGTTTGTTTCCACACCTGCACTGGACTTCCTGAACTAAAAACCACACTCATTACCCTTAACACTATTGCTTCACAGAAAATAAATAACAGAGTCTTAAGTTCTGCGGTAGAACCGACTCCTCTGACACTAATTTTTCAGGACCCATCCCTCGGGGCCTGTGTCATAACTATCCCAAGCCCGCCTTCCATAGAATAGGGGCTAGCGACTAGCACCAAAGGAGTAAATCCCTAAAACAGGGAATTTATTGCCTTTATTATAGTAAAAAAAATCACAATCAGAGTACAAGCAGAAGACAAAAACTATTTAAAAGCTGTATAACAAGTGTACTGAAAGAAACGGGGGACATAATACAAGCCCAACTATAATTTACAAATACAAATGAATACAAGTATAACTAAAAAGGGACAAACTTCTGAAGTCTGAAAGTAGCTCCTAGATTGTCCTCCTGGGTTCCTACCTGAAGGGTAGGTAAAAATTGCCTCGACAACACTCCACGTCCGTCAGACTCCACCATGTACTGATATGTTGTAAGGTCCTCCTCTGGGTTCTGTCCAATCCCGGCACTCTCGGCCTCCATCAGTGTTGTTCGTCGTCTGCATCCAACACAACGAGGTGCGGGCATAACCCGTGCAGGGGTGAGTATAATGATACTCAGTTGGGACCCCGAGACACTCAAGGCCTCATAAAATATAACAAAGAAAAACCATAAAGTATGAAATCAAAGGATAACCATTACCTAGGTATATTCTCATACATATACTTATGTTATCATGTAACCCATCTCAATCATGAGGAAAACACAAAGGTCATTGAATCAGCTCAAACTAGGATATTCATTATCGAAACCATGGCTGCTGGAGAACTCATCCTCTGTCGAGTACGGTGGGTCTATCCTGACACCGAGGTGCTTCTCAGTATCCTTGGAATGCTGAGTTACTCCTCATGTCGAGTACCTCAGATCTACTGCCAACTTCCAGGTTCTCCGTCCGTTGTGGGTCTGTTTCCAAATACCGGGCGCTCCCCCTAATATCCTATAGAGGTACTCCTCCTATCGAGCACTGAAGGTCTAATGCCAACTGCCAGGTGCTCTATCCGCCATGGGTATGCCGCCAAATATCGGGTGCTCCCCACTTGGCTAGTCGAATCACTCCGAGTAGAATCGGTCAAGAAGTAGTAAGGTTTGTCATATACTAGGTCTCATCACTCTGTCTGCTCATCTCTAGGACGATCCACTCCATGATCTACTGGTCAATACTAAAGGTTTCACTAATTCTCACGTGAAAGTATCTCAAAGGACCGCCATGTCATAGGAGTCTCAACGCAATAGATGGCGTGTCAATCGGACGCCCGGTCTGTGAGTTATTAGCCTTTTAATCCCAAGATTCAAGTTGGTTTCTTGTAAGAAAAATCCTGACCATATCTCAACTATTCCCCGAACTCCCTTGGGGTATTCTCAAAGGGGATGGATTCGTTCCAAGAATATTGGAACCATTGATGGTTCGTAAAATGGTCGCATGTAGCCCATGATATGGGCGAAAAGGTGTAAACGGGTCTGACGTGTTCGGGTCTAGTCCGACCTAGTGGGACTGACATGACCCAGTCCGTGAATCTGACCCTACCCAAAGGGGAGGCGCCGCCTGAAGGAGCGGCCTGGCCCGAAGGTGTGGCCCAGCCCGTGGGAAAGGCTTAGACCGTTGGTGCGGCCCATCCCGAAGGCCCGGCATGGGCCGAAGGTGCGGCCCAACTGGGAGGCTACCGGGCCCGGCCGGCAGGCCGTGGGGTCCAGCAGGCTGGCCGGTGGGCCCGGCCAGCTGGCCGCAGGGCCCGACCGGCGGGCTTGGTTTTCTGGCAGGTGGCCTATGTGGCCCGGCTCACTGGCTGTGGGGCCCGACCATCAAGCCGCATGTACTGGCTAGCCACGCGTGGGATGGGGGGGTGTCACGCCCCCTGTTTCCAATTCGGAACCGACGCTAGGTGCCTATTTGGTTTTCCCCCGAAGGACCCAAGGGGTCCTTCCTTGTCCGGCTGGCCAAGCGGCCAGCCAGTTCCCGCACCACCAACGCGGCATGACGGTGCCGCGCCCCTCCACTACGGCCCAACCAGGTCGTGGTTCCGCATCACCGGTATGGGGAGACAGTGTCGTGATTCATCCACCGCGACCCTACCTAGCCACGGTTATGTTCCACCGACATGGCGTAATGGCACCATGCTTCCTCCGCCAAGGCCCGGCCTAGCCGCGACCCTCGTTTCCTCCACGCGCCATGATGATGTCGTGCCTTTTCGACAATTCGGCAGCACTGCGCCACCGTTTTCTTCGCTGCCTGCCCAACACTGGTCGTTGTTGTTGTTCTGCCACCATCGTCAACAAACAAAAATAACAATGGGAGAGGGTCTAACAGGGTTCGTGCGGCCTAATAATTGCATGTTATTGCGATATCAATTGGAAAATTAATGACCATGATCAAATGACGAAGAATGCAAACGAGAATCAAACATAAATCCCCTACCTCGAGTTCGGTGATCATTGACGGAGTCGCGAAAAAGCGATGTCTTTTCGTCAACATCGGGGGAAAAGACGAAGAAGTCGAGGAGGAAGGATTAGGGGAAGACGAGTCGAGATGACATCGTCGGTGTTCTTTTTGGACGGTGTTGTTTCCTCTACTGGAACCGGTTGAAGAGGGAGAAGACGGTGCTCATCGTTCTTTGGTGGACGGTGGGCATTCTTCACAGTCTTCATTGAGAGGATAAATTCCTCTCAATTCTCCCAAATGCTCTTGCTCTCTTTAATTCTCCCCACAAGGATTATGCCAACCCCCCACAATAATAATACATCACTTATTATAATGACGGCATAATGAATTCAAATAATTCAAAATGATTCCAAATTAATTTAGTTACATTACTTAATAAAATTGGAGAAGTTAGATCATTAAATGAAGGGGGGACGGTGAATAGTTTCACCAATTTAATTGGGGGTGTAGAGGAGGTTTAAAGCTCATGTGGGCCCCACCTAATAATCCTCCCAAGGGAGGTTATGTGCGGGTGGGTGCCACCACCATAACCTCTCATGGGAGGTTATGGTGTGGTGGACCCCACCACTAACCTCCCCTTGGAGGTTTTAACCACCAAAATAAAATATTTTTAAAACATTAAAATTATTCAATTAAAATAAAAACCCCTGAAAACTATCCTCCATTCTCATTAAAACACAACTACATTGAATGTATTACTAAGAAATCACCAATGCTGCGAGTTCAATGGTGCCCTCAGAATTCGATTCCGAGCACCGGTTCAGAAGTTATAAAATTATTATCTCATGTGTACTGAACGTACCTGAGAAAAACATCAGAAACTGATTCTTGGCACACCAGGCCTCAGAATCAAGCATCGTCAAAACTACAAACTCGTAAAATTCCCATTTATTTAAAAAAATTCCATAGGAATTCCGGGTCTTTACAATTCACAATATATTCCATTAATAATATCTTATCATATTAAAAAATTATATTGAAATCTAGGATTCATCCTTTCAATGATTTAATATCACATGCTTTACCATTATGCAAAAACATTTGACGATAAATATATTTTCAATGCTTATAATCACATAAAATCCCTTAAAATGATGAATAATTGGATTTTATTTGGTATCCTTGGTAAAAATAAAACATAAAATTTATAATTATGGTGTGGAAGAATAGTGTATCCAAATTATCTTGACCCATCAAAAACATTTTTATTAAAAAATATTCTACCATATTCTTATCTTTTAGGGGATGTTTTGTATTATCTTCCTCATTTTCCATTGGATGGTTCACTGGTTTATATAATTTATATACCATTTTATTGTTATTCATGGGATAATTTTTTTATAATTAGTGGAATAAATCCTTTAATCTATTGTATGAACATTACTACTCACATTATTTTTAAATTCAAATAACATATGAATATATTAAACTCAATTAAAACACCCCCCAATTCAATTCATGTAGTTCCCTTGATGTTTCTTCCTACAATTCATTCATATAGATGGAGTGAATGTCGTTATAAAATCTAATTTATACATGTTTTCATGAGACAAGTGCAACAATTTACTATTAAACCCTAAGTAATAATTGAAATATAAAATTTCTATTTTCACTATGTGTGAAAATCATGTATGACTAAGATATTTTTATGAAATATTTCACATTGAAAATTTTTATTTCATTGATATATTTTCATTCACAAACTGTAAGATATTATATATTCGTCATAATGAAGTTGTTTAATATGAAGGAATAAATATGAATAATTTTTTTTTGAAATAAACATAATGGTCCAAACGATTATGAATATGTTGGAATGTTATTATAAAATGATCACCCGGTTTTCATAGTATTGTCACTTTATTTTATAATGATTTATTGTCATCAAAAATAAAATTTATTTCTTTTTCTATGTAAATATTAAATTCAGGATTTTCTAGAAAATGGATACAATAATGTCAATTTTTTTTGGAAAGTCATAATTAGATGAAAATTATTTTATATAATTTTCTAAAAACATTTATTTTTTTACATAGAGCAGTGAAAATGCTAATAATTTTTCATGATATATTTTATTTAAAATGATTTACATGGAAAAATTGAATTTTCAATAGAACTCAATCCTGGTGATGTGAATATTACAAATACACATTATAAAATGGATCCAATTAAGTTGTAAGAGTTAGTGAATCAACTCCATGATAATCTTGAAAAGGGATTCATATTCCCTATTATGTCACCTAGGGGTGCACATGTTTTTTTGTTAACAAATGATTGATCAACGAGAATATGAATTGATTATCATGAACATAACATGTTTCATATCAAAAAAATAGTATCCCTTGTATTGATGAATTATTTGATCAACTACATGGATCTCAATACATTACCCAAATTTATCATCATTCTACATATCATAAATTTGGGAGGAAGAAAGAAAATATAACCATGAAGATATTTCATTCAAGGAAATGACACTATTAATTTATAGTAATGCCTCTTGATATTAATAATTCCTCAACTATCTTAATGGAATTAATTAATATATTTTTGAGAGTCTATATTGATCAGTTTTTGGATGTGTTGTTGATAATATTCTTGTATAATATATATGGATTGAAGAACATAATGACCACACAAGGATTGTAACAAAAATCTAATGAAATGAATGGGATTATGAAAAGTTTTACATGTGTTAATTTTTTCTTAGAAAATTTCATTTTTTTATTACATATTCTCATGATAGTTTATATCTTCAGATCCAAAAAATGAACAATGTGGTTGAACGTTGTCCTAGAATAACAATGATAATTGAGATATGAAGTATTATATGTTTTAATGAATATTATCAAAATTTTGTGAATGGTTTCTAATGATTATGTATTACACTCGGCAAGTTAACATGAAAAAAAGTTGTGTTCATATAGAGGAAGGAATGTAAATTGAACTTAAACGAACTAAATGGAATATAGGATAGTGAACCTATGTTCACGCTACCCTATAGTGTATAAATTTTATTGATAAAAAATTATTCTTCAATGATGAGTATGGTATGTGTTGTAATGTGATATAATAAATATATAGATTATACCTAACAAAAATTTAATATCAATGAGAAAAATTACCCTACTCATGATTTTGAGTTAGTAACCCTAATTATTTAATTAATCATATGGATTATTTATTTATTTTGATAATGGTGTGACATATATACTAATAAAAAATTATACTATATATATTAATTTAAAATGATATATGTATGAATAAAATATGATGGTTCTATTTGATTAAACATTTTGAGTGCTATATAAAATAGCACCATAGGTAACTGAACATTGAGGAATATACTTGTTGTTGAAATGATCATGCCATCATATTTATTTTTTGGATTACAATACATCCTATTTTTATGGATTTTTTAAGGATAGATGTGGAAATAGTGAAGGAATGGTAGAAATATTATCTTTTCATATTAATGTTCAACCATAAAAACATGTTAATATTATAGAGGTACAAAAGGACTAATAGAGATGAAAATGAAGGTGAGAAATGCTCATGTTTTCAATAATAATTATGATGGAATAATAAGGTTATGGTACTATGTTTTTATCCCTCACATACCATATTTATAGATTCATGTGATAGATATAGAATAATTTTCATATTTATATATTCATAATAGAATGACAATGTTATATAGACACCTAAAACTGTATTAGTATAGGGATATCCGGAAGAAATATATTGATGTTTATGTTTGTTGTTTCATGGATAGTCAGCATGTTAGGGTTGATAGATTGTAGTATAATGGGATATTAAACCAGTTTCCATAGATTAGTGAAAATATGAATGTATCAACACTGATTTTGTGATCAGACATCCCCAAATAAAAAATTTATATATTTAAATAAGGTTTATTGTTTCTCATCTTATTTAATGTGCACACATCATTAATATCAGAGAATATTTATCAATAAACCATATTTCCAAAATATATATAATAAATGTGGTTTGATTTCATGTTATTCCAATTCCCATTTTATCTTATCAGGATCTATTATCTACCTAAATGTTATTGTGAATTATTAACCATGATCTAGATATATATTCATGTTTAAATATTTCTTGTCATCCTGAAAAAGATAGACATTTCTATAGGATAAATAATACATTATAAGACATGTTGATAGCTTCACCTAATGATTTAAAATGTGGTTGGGATAAAAACCAAACTTTTATATAATTTTATTATACCAATATCTTTCAATGTAATATTCATATCGCACTTTAAAAAAATATCAATTAATTTAAGTGAAATATCCAATATGTTGGACTAAAGATGGTGGGTAAAAAAGATAGTGGGATGTGATATAGTTGATGAAATGGAATGTAAGGTTAAATCAACTCAACAATAGATAAGAGCATCTCAGAGTAGAAATTTTTTTTATGTATACAATCAATGAAAATCAATAATTTTCTACATGGGTGATAAATAATTTCAAGGAATATCACATTGGAAGAGGGTTCATTGATTTGGAAATAAGAAAAAGAAAATCAATATGCATATCTATCATTTTTGAATTCTAGATCATGTTGCGAAGGTATATTATAGATTAGTGATTCCAAAAAATCTCTCTCTTGTTTCTGATGTTTTTAATTTATCTGTCAAGATAATTTTCATTCATTATCCTTTCAAAGTACTATACTTAGACAACAAGTTTGTTAAATGTTTTATGGTAAAATTAAAAATTTAAAGAAGCTATGTAGGAACCCGAGGATGCAATGAGGGAGAGGTTCGTACATTTCTACGTATAAACATGATTAATTTTAACGAATATTTTATTCTATTGGGGTATAATGTAATAGTACTATGTTTCTATTAAATATGTATCTTTAAATATTATGACTAATTAATATCGTGTGTCAAATGAACCAATAGTTTTAATATGGTTATTAAAACATAAATAGTGAATTGGTGGGGAAAAATTTTGAATAAAAAATTTATGAAACAAATATTATGTTTTAACTCAAGATTAATATATTGGTATTATTATATAAGATTATCTAATAATATTTTTTACTAAAATCACTTTATTCATCAAAAATATGTTTTATTAATAAATATTTGCTTCATATTTTTATGAATAGATTTTAATTTATTGAGGATATAGAATATTTATTTGAAAAAATGAATTTCATATTTTGGTATATCAAAATTATCTTAGAATGTATTTATATAATTTTATGAAACATTTTAAATTTTAAATAAAAGAGTGAAAATATTAATTTTTATTGAAAATGGTATTTTATTTTAAAATCATTACAATGTAAAATTATATTTTGGTGTACTTTTGAAATATAATTAATTAATTTATATTTTGAATAATCTAATTATTATTTATTAATATGTTATATATTAATTTATTATGAAATAATTTTTTGTTTAAAATTTTCATTTATATAAGAAACCTTTTTTCATAGAATTTTTAAATTTTTAATATAAATAACATTCTGAAAATTCTGTGTTTTGAATTCTATGAAATTTATTCCAAATTTGGATTCAGAAGGTTAAAATTTAATAAATAGTTCCCCTTTTTTCCAAGATGAATAGTTCTAATGGTAAATATTATTACTATGGTAAAGGGTTACTTTACAAATTTAGGATAAAAATAAAATCATATGAACAATCAAATGACACCAAATATTTCAAAAATATTATTGGATTATCTATATTATAACAAAAACACATAAAGTTATTAGTAAAATCATTCAATGTATAGTTTTCCATGAAAATGATATAGATTTTCTTTAAATCAATGAATGTGACAAAATATAAAACCACTATTTTCATATGTATAGTATTTTTATAATATGGTTAACAAAGATATGTCATTAATAAAACATATTTTATTTAAATCTATAATATTTATATATATCATAAAAAATTATTAATTATTTTTATCAGATAAATTATTAACATACATTATTACACAACACAAATGGATCAATTATTTTATTAATGAAAATATCCAAAAAAAATTATTAAAAATATTAATTTAAATTATAAAATTAAATAATTAATGGCATAAAAATATTTCTAATCACCCATGAACAATTATAGATACAATAAAAATTTTGGTTCAATTTTTACTTGTTTTCTAGATATTTTAAAATGTTCATTTAATTAATAGTGTCAAAAATAATCATAAAAATATTTTATTGAGATAATATATTACTAAATAATTTAAAAATAATAAAACAATTTAGAGATAAAATTTTTTATATTTTGGTCTAATTTTTTAAATGTTTCTTTTGTTGTCCAATTTAAATCACATAAGTAAAAAATTACAACATGTTGTTATTGAAAATGTTGTTATCGTGCTTAAAATTAATAAATATTACTTAAGATTTAATCAAATTGATAATGATTAAAAAAATACCAAAAAATTTTTACAATAAAAAATTCTTTCATATAAAAATCCTATATTATATTATAATCATATATAGGATAATTTAAAGGAATTAGGATATATATGATATTATTATAATTTAATATTTTGAGATTTTCAAAAATTAACCTTCAAATTAATAATAAAATGATACATATGTCCACACATCTTCATGTTAACATAAGGATCTATAATAAAACAAAATGGAAAATTAATCTTACAAAAATCTTATACTCATTATATAGGTGGTGGTCTTTTAAAAAGTTCAAACCTAGTGTCCTTAAAAGGTGATATGAAGGATGGCCACTCATGAAGTGGTAATATTCTTTACGAATATCTTCAAGAATAATTTTCCTTCTAAATATGCTTTATGTGTTGTTTATATTATATATAACTAAATAAAATATCATCTATATAATTAAATTTTATTATTATTATTTTTTTACACCATATTCTACCTTTTATCCTTCCTATGAAAAAAGATAACTATGCAAGCGTATGTACGACATACGATCCCCCACCGTGGCGTTATCTTTTATTCATCATCTAATTAAATGGATGGGTATAATAATAGAAATAAATGAAATATATGATAATTATTCCATGATTTAATTTATCGAAAAAATATATCATCCACTTCTTTTCCCTTCACCACTAATGGAATGATATTATCGCTCGTGCATATTTATGGACAATATTCTCTATCCCATGAATCGATTATTTTTCCATGATCACCATTAAATATTTATTATATAAAAATAAATTATATATTAATACAATTCTAATTACCTTTATAAATTTTTTAATATTATGGAACTGTATATCATGCACAATAACATGGACTTATTCGACCAAACAATACTAGGAAAATGATAAAGTCTACACCCGCAAAACGGTAATAATAAAATATTTTTAAAAAATGGGTGAAAAGATTATATAAGAGGATAATATATGAAATCATAAATATTAATTTAGTTCCCTTATTAATTTATAACATTAATTAAAAAATTATATTGAAGGATTGGATATATATGAATTAAATGAGACGTAAGGTAAGGGAAAATCTAACAATCTAATTATTATCTGGCATTATTTTTATGTATATATATGATAAGGAATATTTCAATTCCACATATTTGATTCTGAGAAATGTTCTAAAAATAATATTATTATTATTCTATAATAATTTGAGTTCATTTTTACCTATGTGTGTATTTTCACTATAGAGTATGAATGGAATATTTTAATCATTTCTCAAATGAGTTTTATTATGACCTTTTAAAAAAAATAAAAAAAATCTGGTTTAACATAAATATCATGAAAATACGTTTCTATTTTAATGACTCAATAATGATATAAACTGAAATTTAGATACTGATACTGTTTTTTCCAATAAACGCATTTCTTTTATAATTATACTACATTCTTAAAATAATATAAAAAATGAAATTATTTTTTACATAAGAATTATTTCAAGTGATATTTCTAAATGATTATCCATATAAGATAATATTTTTTTCACATATGAAATTATTGGGATATTATCCAATGATAACATCTTTATTATTTCATTGGATGGTGTTTTGTGATGGTAAAATGTTTATGAATTCAAAATTTGTCCAAGGATTATGAAATAATGAAATGATTATGAAACCCATATTATTCCCTAGGTTATGATATGATAAATGACATTTTATAATATAGAATATAAATTTAGGGGTTTTATTAGGGTTTTATTGGGACCTATATCTCCCTCCAATTCATTAGGTAATGATTTTTATCTAATCTGATAAATAGTACTTGAATTTTGAGTGAACTCTATTCATTAATAATATAATGGAACATGAATGAAACTTGATTCAGTAGCACTTGGCTAGAATTAGGAGTCAAATATGTTATGTAATAGAGCTTTTCCATCATAGTGGTATTATATTGGATCGTTTACTAATATAGAAATGATATTATATGCCTAGGTGTATATGAAAATATCATGCCTTATGTTATGCCCGCATAGAATAAGTTCATAGATTATTTTATGATTCATGTCTTATGGCCATCAATGTACAAAAATAATTATATTTGATATGAAAAAAATAAAATTTTAAATATTTTTTTAATGTTATTAGTTGTTAGGTAATATTTTAAAATATCTCTAATTCATACCCTTACTAAAAATTTGATATCACACTTTTTTATGATTCATTTCCCCAAGATACGATAAAATTTATTTAGAATGGTATAGAAAAAAGGGTCCTAATTATAATTTAATATATGGTTGCGGATGTATATGGTTTACAAATAAAATTTTATTATTTATAAGAATCCAATGAATCTAAAAAAATAATGTTATGTCTTTGTTTTGTTATGTTATATTATAAATATTCATCAAATTAGATTAAACATCTATGTATGTAATTTATTGTATGTCATACATTCAACTATATCCTATCATATAAGGAAGAAACATATTTATAACTATATTAAAATAAATTGATTTTATAACAAACCACTCATCAAATACATATATATTAACTATTTTAGATGAATTTTCATTAAATTACTAAAAAAAAGTAATAGGATTTTATTGGTTTAGTGCCTTTGGATACTTGGAAACATAAAAATAAACATCATAAGTGAGCTATGTACTTTTCATATATATTATTATTAATGAAAACCCTTATTATACATATCATACATAATAATATTATTTATAACCTTAGGAAAGTAAACATTACAATTTTCAAGCTCAAATGGCCTGTAATGGAATATAACTAATATATCAACATTACATGTGAATAAGGGTAAGAAAAAATTGGAATTTAATTTGAAAAATCATTCCCTGCATATCATATATCATAAATATGATTCATAAAATAAATATTTTTATATCATAAGATATCAATCATAATTTAAATAAAATAATATAATCCATTATTGAATAATATAATTATAAGACATGGAATTATTGAATATACATAATTATATAAAATCATTTCATCAGTAATCCATGATCAATTAAGAATCTATCATAGTGGAATGACTTAACTACCCAAACCTAATTACTAGTAATGGTTTACCCCCAAGATAATCATAGTGGAAAAAGTACCTTACTGGTCTGCATTTAATCCTCACAACAATCATATTTATCTCATTTGATTTAAATATTTTTCTTCATGCATTTGATTGATATATATGTCTCACAAATGAATAAATTAAAATTAAAAGTATTTGTTCCACAAGATTAGAAAATATTCTGAAACATCAATTTAATAATTTTTCTCACAGTAAGATTAAAAATATTTATAGAGTATCCAATGCATTTCATATTTCATTAGTGGTCTTATTATTATCATTATTTTAAAAATTAATCATACTATCTTTTTTATTCTATTCCGGAGCATCCCCCATTAGAAAAATATTCCTATAATTCCAATACCTTACAAATTTATAACATTTATCCATTGATTTTACCTTAATGAATCATTTATCAATATCTAATCTATTTACTACACATTTCATTTTTATGGGATGTTACCTTCCATGTGTCCTTCTATTCCATAATCTATACATATTTTTCAACCCTTTTAGTTTTTTACATGTGTCATTCTACCCATATTCAAAAATTATAGAAATATCACTCTTTTTTCCCCTATGGTATCCATGGGATGACCTCTGAATGATCTCTATACATCCAATTTTTTTGGGGAGTAGGAAAATGTCTAATATGTTAAAGATAAATTTTGATAAATAATTATGAATAATAGAAACATAATTAAATGTAGTCATAATTCCATTTAGATCATCATATATGATTTTTGTATCACATTATAATTAAATCTAGTTCTTTATTGTTAGAATCATTGTTTCAAATACAGAACCACTATATGAGTTATAATTTCCATGGTGAAAATCCAAATAATCAGGAAAACCCACATATTTATATCTAAATCATGACAAACACATTTTAATATACTACACATTTAGATTACAGTGGGCCATTTTGGTTTTTTTTCAAATTAACCATGATCTTCCATACCATGATTTTGAATTTCCATAATGTTTCCCATGAGAGTGTTAAACCAAGAGCACAAAATTCCATCTATTAAGAATAGGGTTTCAATAGATTCTAATTCGTTAAATCATTATATTGAGATATTTCACCTATACCTCTATAGATAATAGCCACATCATCTTCCTGTATATAAAATGTGATGTAATTTTAAAGAGTCCAATCACTCTATCATTTAAAAAATTCATGAAATTTCCCAATACTTTGACCCATTCATATACATATCCTTTTAATATCCTTAGAAATATCTGTAAAAATATCCCATAGTGTCTCCCTAGTTTTTTATCATTTGGGGTATTAATGGTTTAATTAAACTTTCCAATGATGAAAACAATAACGTCAAAAACTTCTCATTAATAGATATTGTTTTTAAATATATATCAATTAAATTAAATCGATATTGTCTTTATAATTATAATGGTTTAATGCCTTTTTATATTATGAATTAGATATTACTAGTTCCTAAATAAGGTATTTCAATTCACATTATATTCATCAGAACTATAATCCTTATTTGACTTATCATAAAATATATCTATCATTATTACTTGGAAAAAAGAAACATAATAAAGGGTTATCTCATATGATCATTAGTTATTAATAATGGAGATATTAACAAAACATCATCATAAGTGTTTGAGAATATGAGAATAAAATTTTTGAAATGGAATTATACATATCAAAAATCATAAAAACAAGTTATAATTTTAAATAATGATAGTTCATAAGACATGAGTCATATTTGGAATCAGAAAACATGAACTATTAGAGAATAATATTTATATATTAAATTTAATTTTTTGAATGTGCATATGAATTGAAAATCATTTCATTAGTATTGTTTTCTTGTCTAAAAACTATCATATATGAATGGATTCACTACCCAAATGATACTAACAATCATGGTTCACTCCAAAGACTGTCACAATGTACAATATCCCTGAATGAACTGGGTTCACTCTCAATCCAGTACTATTTATGTCCTGAAATTTAAATCGTTAAACAATTAATTATATGGAGATATTGGTCCCCCCAAACATATAATGAAATAATGATATATATATATATATATATTCCACATGATCATAAATCATTCATTATATATGAACTCTGGTTATCAAATGAGATTCATTAATATTTATTCATAACATTACATGAGTAAAAGGAACATGTTTCATATTTATTTCATCATTTCATCAAATCATATTCCATTAGAAAAAATTGATTTTCAAAATAATTGTATCATGGTATAACATATGGATAGGAAACCAGTTTCTTAAAAATATTATCATCATAGATTGAAACCATCCGAGGAAAGTATAAGTATGGTTTCCCTGAGTCATATCTCACATAAATGATATGTATCATCAATGAATGAAATCGTAATTGGAATATTATTATGGAAATAATGTTGGACGATTTCTTGAGGAAAATAAAATTTCATTCAAAATCAATTTATAAAAATTTGATATTCAGTAATCATTTTATAGAACATTTTCATTGAATTTGAAATTTGATATATATAATGAAATAATTAAAAAATACTGAAAAATTTTTTTAATGAAAAAAAATTTCATCACAAATCAACTTATAGAAAATTAAAAAAAATTAATTCATGGAAATATATTACATTGAAAATAATAGTTGATATATAAAATGGATCCATTAAAATCACATAATATATTTTTTTAGGAACTTATCCATTAATATTTGTAAATAAACACAATTCGTAAAATATAAAAAATTATAAAAATAATATTAATTGATGAAAAACATTGAATAATGTAAATAAATATTAAAATATTTAGTTTCCATGATAGTATAAAATATTATATTTTGTATAACAATGATTCCTTTCACATATTTTGTAAAATATTTACATTTTATTTTTGGAATAAGAAATGATGATTTCATTCAATTAAATGTAAAAAGTAAATCATGGGATAAAGTGAAATTAATAAAATATTCAGATAATATTGAAAAAATTAAAAAAATATTAGATAAATTGTTTTTTTGAACAAAATTATGTTTCTGACTAAAGAGATTAATAATAATGATTTTCCTTGAAAACATTCCATTGAGTTCATCAGTACATGATCAGAAGAAAATGGATGGAAAATGTTCACTCTAAAGAAATAACTATTGGAGAATAAGTATCATGGGATACTTATTATATGTATTTTAATATTTCCCCATCCAGAGCCTAAACATAAACAATCTTTATAAACTAAGTGAATGTATCGTAAAAGCATTACCACATTGGAAATATTAAATAGTATGCCCCATGAAAGAGTATAATTTTATAAATTAGAACATGTTCAATTAAAATAAGTAGACTATTGATAATAAATGATAATTTGGAAGTTTATACATCACATAATAGAATATTGGTCTTTGAAACCACATATGTATCCAAGTAGAATAATTATAGTGAAAATATCATACTGCATTGGTATATTTTTAATTATAAACGCCAGCAATGAGAGATATAAAAATGGATATGTATGTGGAATTAATTACTATAATAATAATAATAATAAAATCATAATAATTATATAGACCATGTAATATAAATAGATGGTAAAAATGGTATTTATCTCATTGATATTAAAGTGAGACACAAATCCCATACCATAAGTATCAGGATCCTTCGTAAAAGCTAGGAAATCATACATCATAAATATAAATGTGATATATATTTATTTATTAATCATTATATTGTATATAAGAGATTCTATTTGTTATTTTCATTTTTTAGTAACACTTTTTATATAGTTAGTTGTTACAATCATGTGTTAGGTATTAACTAATCCGTTTTTTGTATATATTGATTTGTTAATTTTTTTGTCCTAATATATTGATAATCGGTCCATCATATATATAAATCTTACAAATATATATATATATATATATATATATATCAAATATATTTATTATATTTTCATTTATATTATTCTATAAAATATATGTAATAAAAATTAAATAGATCATTCGTGGATACAGTTGGTCATACACACGCATGGAGGTTGTTTCATTTTTTCTATAGATGAAATAAATGAATATTAAATAACATATTAGATTTAAAAAATAATTTTTATTTCATATACATATAACACATATTTAAAAAATTTCTTATTACATTCTATGAAAGATTCTTGGGAATAGAAAATCGCATCACTTCTCTAGGTGGTAATCTTCCCTATACACAAACAACATTATCATATTCCCAAGGAATTAAATGCAATAAGTAATATATGATGAAAATATTATAGTAGAATAAAAATATAATTAATATCATATATAATCAATAAATACACTATTATATACATTCATTATTGGAGGATATAGAAAACTAATAAAATTGATTCGTGAGGCGGTAGGTCTCCGTACAAAGGAATTATGATTTTGTTACAGATTTGATGGAATAGAAGAAATATTTAGGTTATTGGATATAAATAATAATAAATATGTATACATATTATAATTATTCTATTATATCATTATTTTTTTATAATAATTTAATGGGGTGGAAGAATAAATGAAGTGAAAGGCATGATTTGGGGTGATACCACTTCATTAGAAAACAACTTGTTGTTTTCACCAAGATGATTCAAATGATGAATATATATCCAAAATAAAAATAATATGAATACATGAGGGAATTATAGAACTTATTTTGTAATTTATTAGCTAAAACTA
The DNA here is from genome assembly GCA_963277665.1 of Viscum album. NCBI lineage: Eukaryota > Viridiplantae > Streptophyta > Magnoliopsida > Santalales > Viscaceae > Viscum > Viscum album. The sequence continues at coordinate 491,497,602 of OY728151.1, read as the reverse complement.
TAGTTTTTTTCATTAAGAGGATAGGAGTGGGGATTTCCTTTAATAAGTTAAGTGACTGGCAGACATAAACATTTTAAAATGATTAAGTAATAACATCATATTTTTTTAATGGTTGGGTTTGAAGCCTCAATTTATTATTAATGCAAGGTGCTCTTTAGACTGGGTAGAGGGAGACCCATTACATAGCCTGAAGGCCAAAGGGAAAGCTTCTTGAATAAAAGGATTGAAAGCCCATTTTTTTCCCCATTGAACAGTACTACTACAGTCCCCGCACTGCTACAATACCCGCTATAGTACCACCACCACTACAGTGCCTACTATAGTCCCTCTGCCACTACAGTGTCACCACTACTATAGTTCCACCACTACTACAATACTTCTATAGTACCCTGGAAATTCACCCATGCCCAGATTTGATCTTGGGTCTTTTGAATGCCAAGCAGGAGCCTATACCACTAGGGTACATGCTCTTTGGAAGGTAATACCCTCATATTTATTTTGATAGAAGGATAATAAATGGTACATAAAATAATATAAACATTTATAACGTATATATATATTTATATGAATTTTTTTTTGAAGGTATATTTGGCCATTTTTATCCGTTAACATGTTAGTTTGACCACTGGTATACCCAGGTTTACCTTAATAGTGAGGATTAATTTTTTTCTTCATTTACATTTAGTTTTTATAGAAAAATGTTCTTACCCTATAATATAATAAGTCATATTCTAATTTCATGTATCGAATATATATTTTTTGAAATTTTATCTTTATAATTTGAAAACGAAAATTGAATTTTATACCCACAAATGTGATGAGATAACAGTTATCCAAAGAGAATATTTTCAAATGACATCAATGTATTATATGATTACTAAATAAAAAATTCACACCATTGAAATAAATAGGATTAATATATATATTATTAAACTAGTTTAACAACTAAAAATTTCATAAATATAGGAAATATTTTATATTTTTTAATTGAAATTAAAATTATAAATACAACCAATTATTCTCACCATTCATTGTAAATCTTATATTTTTTAAAAATAAAAAAATTACCATAATATATATTTTATATTATTATTTAAAAATTTAATTCTATTTATTTAGATACATTTCCCAAAAATTTCAAAAATTTATTATAATGTACTTGCACAAAATATAAAATATAGATTAATAGGAAAATACTGTTTTAAAAATATAATTGAATTTTGTTTACCTCCAACTTGAGAAACACATTAGAGAAGTTTTAAATAGTTGATTTAGTAATTAACATATAAATTAAATTATTATAGTTTATAAAATATATTCTATTTATTTATTAATTTCAAATTGTATTGTGAGCATACCTTAATTTTCAAAAGATGATTTCATTTATTATTAAATTGTTTTTATTTTATTTTTTAATTAATTGGAAAAATTTGAATTTATTTTACACACATGTATATTGAATATATTTTCATTTTTTAAAATATTATGTATTCCATCCATTATGAGAACTATGTGTCAAAAAAGATATTAAATAAAAATATTTTTATATTAGGTTATGGTTTATTCAAAATACATTGTTGCTTGTAAAAAATGACAAACATATTATTGTGTGTAATTAATAGAAATGTCTCCATTATTAATAATAAAATATAACATCATTGATTTATATAATGAAAAATATGGACTAAATTAAATTTACTTGAAAAAAACTATCTAAATCAAGTGATGTTATAGTTTTTTGAAACTGAAAAATAATCCATGATTACATATATAGGAGATTATAATACCATATGTATACATCACATGTCATGTAATAAATTTCCTCATAGTTACGAAGGGATTTATCGTCATTATAATTTATATCATTGAATAAAATGGTCATTTTAGTATAAATAATATGATTATATTATTTTTTTAAAATATATGTTCATAATTTAATCAGTCTGAAAATATTATATTTCATTACATTCCCTCAAGTTCATGATATTGGTTTACCACATATAAAATTAAACATCAAAATGATAAAAATATAGAATTATTTTTTCAGGCTCTATATATTGATGAATAGAAAATTAATTTTTAGTTCTACTATTCTATTTATCATTAAAAAATGAATTAGAAAGTCCATAAAATGATGTTGGGTGTTTCCTCATGAAGGAATATGTAGAATTTTTTTAAACAATTTTTAATTTGGAGGATCAGATTTATTCAAAGCTAGGAATTTTTTTATGGGAATATAGACTATTTTTTTCAATAGAGATACCAAAAAAATTACTTCTCAGGAGAAAAATCATTTCATTGTACATCACAATAAATGTTCACATGATTCATCTGGGTTCTAGTCATTGAAAAATTTAAAAAGTAATATTGTAAGAAACACTAATCATAGAATAAAAGATCATATTAATGAACAATTATATCATGTTTATTAAAATATAGAAAACTTATTTTAAATCTATAAAACACTTGGTTTATCCATCGTTATCTATGATAATCACCTATTAAATTCATTCATGTTTAAAAAATTAAAATTTCAATTTACCGACATATATCAACTTTTAGTGTCAAACTAATTTCGTATTAATGCTTTTTTCCATGTACCATGAATTCCTCAAGTTATTTTTTTTAAGTTAATAACACTTTGCACATCATTCCTGGAACCATGTTAAATTTCAATATCTAGATAGTGTTTTATTCATGGTAAATCATGAGATCTATTATATATCAATGCAATAAAATTTTATCCTATTTTATTTAATATATTTATGTTTCTCACTAATGTTTTATCATTTCAATTTACAATTTTTAAATGCTCTCTTATTATGATTCAAACTATGGTAACCATGGTTTTCATAAATACATATTACATCTTTGTTGACGAATATACTTTAAATTTAACAAATAAACACTTATGAATAAAAATGTATTTGTGTCTTTAGAAACTTGGAAACCCAAACAACTATTTCATATGTTTACTAAATAATCTTTGACTAAATTTTTTATTTCTAGTAACCCACCCAGACATATAATAATTAATATAATTCATCCTAAATCGGGGAAATAATTATAATAAAATGTTATTTCAGATTCTATTAAATGTATACAGGGGTGATATCAACCTATCATATGCCTAAGGATATGAGAACATGATAATAAAATATTAAAACCATAACATGCATGTCATATGTAGTCAACTTTAGTCATCCCCTAAAACTTTTTTAGTTCATATGATATGAATCATAAGTGAATCTCTCAAATTATTCCCTTAGGCCATAAAATTAGAATGACTCCTATAATTGTGTCATATGATTACGAATAAAATAAATTTAATGTATTTAAATAGAGGTATGTTCCTATATTATTTGTTGGTATTAAACTGAGGACATTTCAATAAAATATATAAATAAATGTTTGTTGAGGCAAGACATAATGGGAATGAAAATAGGGACCCATATAACCTTGGGTGCAGTAATGTAGAACCATATATAACATTAAGGGTATGACATTTGAATCATGGATAACCTTATGGATATGATGGTATTTGCACATATAACATTGTGAACCACGAATTAATATGTTTCAATAAATAATTAATTGTTGAGTAATCCATCATTACCCAACGAAATGGAGTTATTTGTACATGAATACCTTTTTATAATCCTAAAATTATATTTACATAGGATTATAAAATTTTCCTCATAACATATCCAATTAATATAAGTGGGTATAAAAAATATTATATCATAGCATAACATGAGGCAACAAACTTGTTTAACAAATATTTAATCATTTCATCGTAAAATAAAACATGTAAAAGGAATATAATTCATGAAAATATTTTCATAATAAACATAAAATAAAACTTTAAATAATAACGATTGTATCATTGGATCATATCACTTGAAAATATAACACGAACACAATAGATATAATAATATATAGAAATAAAAAATTGATAGATAGCTTGGTGCATATAATTATGGAAATACACATTTCCCACAGATTTCATTTCTATTAAATCTAAACACATAATAAAATTTTAATAAATTTAAATTAATCTTTCAGAATTGTAAATTAATATTTAAATAACTGAGTTTATTGTATGTGGGAAATGTTGTTCATGTCATACATGTTAAAATGTAGATTTCATTCATATTTCATTTTAGATCCAAAATATAATTGTTTGAAATATTGAAATAATATTACATAGAGCCTATTTACGTAACATGTCAAACACTTGAAGAAACTTTAGTAAAAAATTATTTTATAATATTGAAATCATTTATTAAATAATTTTAATAAAATATATACATTGATGAAAAATGGTTTTCAACTACAGAGTGAGATAAATCATATTTTTTCTTATAAATATCTTCTGGAATATATAGTATATAAATAGTGTTAAATTAATGGACAAATGTAATATCGACAAATACCCATAAGAGGGTGAAAATTATGATTTATTACAGAGTTATATTTAAATATTTTATCATCAATTTCATAATCATAAAAACAATATCAATAAATAATGATATTGGAACATAAATTTATTTCCAATTTGGTAATATTTATATCATAAGAACCAAGAAAAAATAAGTTAATATAAAATCATATATGTAATTTTTAAATAGAAATTAAATTTATAATCTATAAATAGTGAAACATAAAGTGATCTTTAAATAAATAGGTTGATAAAATAAATTTTTTCCCAATCAATGATATTTGAGAGAAGACTATTTCTCACAATCTTGACATCGTTTTTAAATATTATAATCTCTAGTGTAATAAATATAAATATTTATAAATATATTAAATAACCATACTAATACATAAAACTTCCATTATGATTTGTTATTGATATTTTATTAAGTTTTTTAATTATACCTTGTAAAAAAAATTGCGAGTAAAATAACATTTTTCATTAATGTTTTGGTTTTGATATTTTTTTCTTCTACATTAATATTGGGTAAATGAAAAAACATTATTAACCATGATATATATTCTACACATATTAATTACATATATCATTATAGTATTTTTGAAATGTTAGATATTAAAAATGATTTACATCATTCAAGGAGACGGTATGCCATACATATGTACGAACATTATTTTCATTTTATCTACTAATGATAAAAAATAAAAGAATATATTATTTAGACATCATATAACTAGTTTTATATCATTTATATCGCATATGAACATTTAATTATAAATTATAACATTACAAGTATAGAGTTAGTGAAAATGCGTCATACTACATTGACATACTATATTTTGCTTTCCGTATGAATGATTTTATCATATAAACACATTATGAATATTAAGATGGGATATGAGAAATCATGATTCAAAAAAATCATTTTATAAAAAATATTTATATAACTTATATCCACCCTTATAAATATCTTCTGGAACCATTGATGAAATCACATATACACATGTTCATGAATCAGTATTCTTCCAAATAAACAAATGATTATTTCATATCCCACTTGATTGAAGAGGATATTTATATATTTCAGTAACATAACATTATATTTTATTTTATTTTATATACTACTGTTATTATATTTTAATTTTTAGGACAAGAATGAAGAAGGTAATATAATATGAAAAAGTTATATTATAGTTAATTAAATTACATTATATTTGGATAGACCTCAATTGGATCTCATGTTATGGGCCCATGGAAAGGTATTTTTGGAGAAATTTAATATTATTATGAGGATAAATATGTTTTGTATTTATTTTTTTACATTTTTTTCTTTGAAAATGGATTGTGAGTAGTGAAAAAATCATAGTAAGTTCTCTTATACTATTGAGGAGGAATGAAATTATTATATACCCAAAACTATTCAATAATGGGATTTCAATATCGTCTAAAGTGTCTTGGAAATGATTTATAAATTGTCCATGAAATATATTTTGGATCTATAACAATAATTTAAAAAATACAAACTTTTTTATCCTTATCCTATATGTTTACATATTATTTCAACTTTAGGAATCACCATAGTAGCTAGTTTTTTTTCTATTTATCATTTTGATTTACCCCATAAGTATCAAATTAAAATTATTTATATGGGATAATATTGAACAACTAATTCTAATTTTCAAATAAAATTTATTAAATAAAAATTATATGGGTGTTTAAAATCAATTTTAATTTAATTGTATATTACATGGAAACCCCACTTTTAAACATAATTATGATAATTAATTTTTAAAATTTTTATTCTATTTATTACAAAAATAAATTAACGTTTTTAAATTATATAAATTTATATTATTCAAAATAGTATATCGTTTTTACTAAAATAATATAACATTATAGTTTTACATTAATATAAAATAGAACCCACGTATATGATGAAACAACAGTTTCCCATTGGATATGATCTCAAATGTATAAATATTTCATCATGCAAAATATATACATTTTTTTGAAGGATATATGTTCAATTTTTAATTTTATTAATTCAATATATTTTACTTTAAAATTTTTAACAATAAATATTTTTCATTATAAATACTATATAAAAATGTTTTTTTAAACAATTTATTAATTTTTATTATCCTTCCATAATGAATTTTATGAAAGTTATATATAATAAATTAAAGGTTATTTTTTATGTCCTTATTTTTACAATTTATATTATTTTTAATTTACATTTATTAAATGTAGAAAAACATATTTTATTATTTGTTCACAAAAAATAGAAATAAAAAATTATTTTTAAATTTTTTTTATGTATTTAAAGAATTTTAATTAAATAATACATTTTTAATCAAAATATTTTCATTATTTAAATATAGTATAGATAATATTTAAAATTATTTCATTGATATTCATAGAAACAGTCTTAATTTTAATGTTTTAATGTTCATGTTATCATTATAATATTAAATTTTATATTTCAGTTCCTAAAATCATTACATTGCGTGTAATATAAGCTACAAATTGAATTGACATTATTAATAAAAACATAATGAAATAATAATTTATTATATTCTAAAAAAATTAAAATTAATTTTTCCAAAAAAATTAGTCATTAAAATATAAAAAAACATAGGATTATTCTTCATCAATACAACCGCATGTTCTCAGGTTACATCAAAAAGTTGCTGATTTTTTCAAAAAACATTGACCATGTGGCTAGCCTCATATGGTAGCATTTTATCTATATTATATATAATTAATAATAGGTTTTACTCATAATAAATTTCATTTTGTAGTTAAATAAATTATTTTTCAGTAAATGTGATGGATATGTTATGTACTTACACAAGAGAGATACATGGAACACATAGTGAACCTGAAAAAGGTTTTGTTGAATTCAAATGTAATAAGTTAAAATATCAATATGATCAAGAATATCAATGGGACTGATATACCTATGAATTAGTTTTCCCTTCATTCCATATTTCATTAAAATCTTCCATTGTTATATTCTTTGAAACACCTCTTTATCATCTTCAAATTCCATATCACACTAATGATTATCATTATAATATCTCTATTAATACAGTGATGATCGTATGTTTTGATGAACTTGTATAAACTTTTTTCATTTCTTCATCTATATTAGGTACGATTATTACTCATTATCCGACTTCATGTCATAATTTTTGAGTTTAACACTTCATTCTATATATATCATCATAAAGAAGCTATCTTAACGGTAATGTGAATGTTATTGTTTTTGGAAAACTCAACTTGAAATTGTTTTTATGAAAAAAATCATTTCAATTCATTAAAAATGGCCATAGCATATTCTATGGTTATTTAATTATTCTGATAGTCATAACAACTTTAAGAGGTTAAAAAATAGCATTGAATAGCAACTTGACATATATATTTTTCTGCATACATCACTAGAACATTATGGTAACCTTCATATAATGAAAAGATATAATAGATATTGGTGCTCTATGAAAAATTAAAACTTCTCAATTTATGTCCTAGAAAAATCATTTAGATTGAAATTAAATGCTGTAGAGATTATGTGTCTTTAGTTTATATGTAAATAAACTACAACCCTTATAAAATTATACTATTTATATATTTTTGGGAGTACCATGAAAAAATTCAAGGAGATTTTTCCCAATTGAAATTAGTTTGGTGTAATATTTGTAACATCCTTTTGTAATTTTCTACCATATACATTAAAATCTAATATTATATGCACTAAAATAAAAACACAACATTATCTATAACATCCCCAAATCTAGAACATTGTTACGTGGCCGGAAAGGGTTAGTCACAGGACATCAAATACGACTCCTCATACACCTGACACTGCCGACAAGAAAAGGGGTGTAATGTTTATAAAAGAGATACTGTATCCCCTAGGATGTTGTTTTAAAGAAGAAGAATAAATCATAACAAAACATATATAACAATCAAATTAATGACTTATTAGAAAACTATAATAAAATAAAATTTAATAGTCAGAAAATAATAATGGATTAATATAATGATGTGTTAGAATGTAACAAAATGTCATGCTATTAAATTACAATAAATATCTAAGAAGACTAATATTAGAGACTCAATGTCCTAGGTCCGAAACCCCAAACATGTCCAATATCCAAACACCAACCCAACAATAATAAATCAATTAACCCGAAGGTCCATTTCCCTTGTCCAAACCTAAATCCACATAAAAATCATGTGTACCATATGGTATCTAGAATAAGGTGTGACTATAAGTAAATATCTTGACATAGTTGTTTCTAAAAAAAATTTATACAAAGTGTATGACATAATAAATAGTTGTATTAATTAATTTAATAATTCATAAAATACAAAAAAAACCTTCTTCAAATTATTGTGGGAATATATCTACGCAAGCATAACAAAAATGTAAACCACAACCATGTAATCTATGTAAATAAGATTCTTTAGTTCCATGCTATAATATCTCAGAGAATATCTTACAAACATTCCCAGAATAACCATATAACCATTGAATAGAGAAAACAACCAATCTAGGTCAATGGACTATAAGAATTACATCATTTCCTGGTCAAATATCTATAAGCATTAAAACAATTCCTCAACAAATCCCAATAATAATTACTTCAATTAACAGGGATTATCCCACTCACTATCATCATTATAGTATATATGCATGCACATGCATGATCTTAGCTCGTTATATAAGTGTCTATGAATAAAACGAAATTCTTATCATATACAATGGATACTAAAATATCAAATCACATATAAATGGAAAGTTTTGTTAATTACTATTATTATGTCATATTCAACATGAAATTCAATTCATAGTGGATTCAAAATTATATTTATATGTACTAATCCATAATTTTATGATTCTACTCTAAGAAATCTATATATGTATCATGCCATGATAAAACATTATTTAATCCATTATGCAAGTTAAAATCCATTTAAAATATAAAGAATTCAATGGATAAAATCATTCAATTATTTAATTAATTTTTGTGCATAAATTGAGGACCTAATCATTATATTATATAAACATGAAATAAATCAAAGAATAGGGTTTAGAGTTTAACCCCAACTTTCAATTGATGATCCAACAATACTTTCAATGGACAACGCACATGAGGAAGAATGAAAAGATTATTAAAATCTATTTAGTTGATCATAACTAATCAATATCAAAATGATAAATTCAATTGGTTAAAGGATTTTACCACAACATGTTGGATAATAAGAAATAGAATAATGAAACCCAACCAAAAGGACTAACCCGGTATTACTCACACAAATGGGACACTTGAAAGAGAATATGGCACCCTAAAAATTCTTAGATAATATCATAGAGTCAATAAGATATGACGTTTAGTGAAATATAATAAAATTAATCTATGTAACATGTATAAAAGAGAAAATTATTCCTTTACATGGTGTTTGATATGTTTTATCATGGTGAAAATGTTTTAAATGTTATTATCTAAAAACTCATAACCACTAATTTATTTTATTAAAACCAATAATAAATTACATGATGTTCAATAAATTTACATGACTTTTATATTTTCATGAGTTTATTTTTTATCACATTTCCCATTAACTCTCCAAACCTCCATTAAAACATCTCAACTTATCATGAATCCAATTTAATACTTGGTCTAATTTATACTCATACTCAATTAATTAAAACAAGTTTAAATCCCCAAAATATAGTTCATTTTCTATATCCAGGGCCCTAAGTCTCTGAATAATACATAGAAAATATGTCTGAAATGAAAAAATCATTGAGAAATGTACCTAGAAAATGATGGTTTCTTACAACCTCTACAGCTTTTAACATTTCCTCCCTAATCTCCTCCAAACATCAGTATGCGTTCTCCATGTAAAATATTAACAACTTTGTTATCATGTTAGACTCCCATTCCATGGTTTCCTAATAAACATTATCAAACATCCACTATACTCAATCCAATAGTATATTCCAACCCCTAAGATATTTCCCACTATGGTCCACAAAATGTATAGGATACTCCTCAAATGAATCATTAACAAAAATCTCAAAATTTTCTATGTATGTCACATGGGGAGGTTTCAGATTATATATTCATATTTGTGACATGTGGAACACATCAAGTAGGGTATTTTATCATTATCAAATGGATGAATATAACTCTATAGGATTGACCATTCTAACTATTTCAATCAACTTATGAAAATTGTGTGCTAGCATAACTTGATTATTGATATTATAGTTTTCCAACATAGGTCACACATAATGGAAAACATTGATGAAAAACCTTAAATTATATAGGTAATCTCTAATAGTCAGCATATGATTTACACTAGCTATATATGATCACCAACCATTGTCTAATCAACTGAAACTATTTAGATGCATCCTCCAAGAGTCTAGGCCCAACAAGTGATGACCCACTTGCCTCCACACCAAAAATACATGAATGAAATTTGTGTCCATACAAATCATGAATTGGACACATTTGGATAAATTCATAGAATATATTATTACATGTAAACTCATGTAGTGCCATATATTTCTCCCATGAGCCCCCAAAATAAAATAAGGCATCAAGTATATCATCTATAACAAGATTTATCTGCTTAGATTGACCATTTTTTTGTGGACGGTAACATGTGATTAAGAGAACATATAATCCCATAGAATTATGAATACCATACTAGTAAATCAATGGGAAATTATGATCTTATTCTGAAAGGATACCCCTCAGAACATTGTGCATTCTAACCACCTCATACACATAAATATGTCCAAGGTCATCAACTATAAATGTATCCCTAATAGAAAATAATTTTGATACGTTATTCAGTCAATCCACAAAAACCAGTTCAACATTATTATTATGCATCTTCCTAGGTATTCTTATCACAATATTCATTTTGACATTATCTCATTTCATCTCAAGAATTGGTGAAGTCTATAAAATACTAGATTTACTCGGATGCTTGTGTTTAACTTGATAACATGGTAAGTACTTAGCAACAAATCATTACACCTCATTTTTTATTCTAGGTCATCATTAATCTCTAAGGGTACCATGATAAAATTTAGTTGAACCATGATACATCACCCATCTAAATGCATGAAAATCCATTATCATCTCCACACACAAGCCTGTAGGTATTAAAATTTTTCAATGCAGAAGAATAGAATTTCCACTTTTAAGAGAACCTATTGATGGAGACTCACCAATATATTTGTTTTCTATCAGAACACATCCTTGCAGATCAATAAACAAGTCAATTTAAATCTGGTCAAAAGGGAATAGTATGACTAATATCGAAGATAGAGCTACTCACCCCAGATATTCCTGAAATCATAATTCATTTCTGCAAGTATTTTCCATTATCCACCACCTGATACAATAATCAATTAATAACTATGTATTTTTCATTATCTATAATTGTTCGAAATGATGTTTCCCTTTTCTACAATATAATAAAATTAATTGTATAAAATGTGAAGGTACCAGACCCACCTTCTATGACAATGGTAATGTTTTAGCTAAAAATAGATGTACCTATGGCTTTTTGGATTCATTTATACCAAATGTATCTCCCCATGATATATTTTCTCTCACTTCTCAAGGCATGTTTATCATCCATTAATAAAATAGCATCAGTAGGGTTATTCCTATCATGTGTTTTCATCTATCTGGATCCATAAGATACAACATGATCCTCCTACATTAGAAAATCCTTGATTATAACTACGAATGTCATGAATCCCAAAACACATTACATACATGAAATGGGTAATGGTAGGATAGGTTTTGAGGACATCCTACCAATCACATATTCAAAATATGTCTAGTAGTCATCTAAAAAAACAAAAATTGATCCTTTATTTGTCATCCAAGACATTAGTGCTTCCATTCTAGAGAGTTCATTGATAAAATTATTGTAATAAATTAGTAAACTAAAAATGATAAATATTGTGAATACATTATTTTTTTTCTTCTAGTATTCTGTGGCTTTGAAATTTGATGGGTCCATTAACACTTCTACCTCTGAGATGAAATGGACCATGAATTACACTCATTTATCCAATAAACTATATTTAGTCAGCTTGGTGGTAATCTGATGCTCTCTCAATTCACTCTAGAAGACGTCAAGATCATTGACATCATTTTATATTTCCTAGATATATATGACATATCATCGATGAATACTTCGAAAAATAGAGATTTGAATGAATTAATGTTCATATTCACTAATTATATGTATATTATAGGTACATGAGTGAAACCGAATGGAGTCACTATGAATTCGTACAACCCATACCTTCTCTTAAATTTTTTCTGAGGTATGTATGCTAATCTCAAACATGAATGATGATATCATGATATCAATTCAATTTTGGATAATTTTTTTTCACCACTCAGCTGATTGAATATATCTTCATTACATGGGTGAGGACATCATTTCATGATTTTCATCTAGTTCAACCACCAATATTCCTCAAATATGTTCAATGATTCATCAACCTTTTATTGAAGTGATCTGAAAAACAACAAGGAGATATATTTATCTAGATGAATCCATTTTGATTGTGGATATTCCAACTAAACCATTTAATCCTAATGTTATACTAGTGTACATTGGTAATGTGTTATATGAATTGGCCATGCTTCCTGTACCAACTCAATCATGAACTTTACTTATTGCTCATGTGGAAATTCATGAATGTATTATGAGAAAACATCCAAAAAATAGTCTACCACTGGTGTAAAATAATCATTCTTAATTCCACCATTATATTGATAAATAACAATGATCTTAGATTTGAAAAAACCAGTCCTCACTGAATAGGTACCACACATCCATCCTAGAAATCCCACATACAAAAGTGAGAATTACATCTTCCTTCTAGAGACAGATAGGTATCCATCATATTTTAATGTATGTTATGATACAATTATTGAAATAAAAACTACAAACCTAGAATCAAGTTTAGTCCAATCATTTCTTTCTGGAATAGTTCCAAAATGAAACAGTAACCACCAATCTCTTGTGAACACTCCAATCAATTCATGATATTTCATAGACAGCACTCCCAATGGTGTGTAAATTCTTGGAACACCATCTAGGATTTCCAGATCCACTCTTAAACCATTTTCTATAATTATTGGATATAAAAAAATTGATGATTCTATTTTTAATCTTTTCATGATCTTTTTCCACTATTCTTCTACAGAATGTTCGAATACATCATCTGATGATGTCCCAGTCTACCATAATTATGACACTCGACAATGGGGTAAGGACTCAACGAGAAATTTTGACCAATAATTCAACAATGATATCATTGTTATTGAACATGTTCTTGAGATCGTATTAAAAATGCATAACTCATATACCAATTACTACATTGGAATAAATAGTAATAAGGACACATTATACAACTCAAACAATAACTCCCTTATTTCTAGGTTAAAATATCTGGGCTGCTACTTTGAGTATCTCTCAGATTCCAATTCATGATGAGATCCTAATTCATTACGTATTCAAATCTTCATAAATAGAAAAAATTTAATTATGACCTGGACTAGTAAAAAATACCATTAAAAATGTCTCTCCCCGGATATCTCATCGAATGCCAAACATAGTAAAAATCAATATAGGCCAATAAAAGATTCATTATAGTGTAGCACTAACAAAATCTCCTATGTAAAATGAAGTAGGTCTCAATATTTTTCATCCCCTAATGTTTTATGATATATTTGGATTAGTTACAACAGTCTGATCTACATACACGATATCTTATCATACTTCTCATCTCCCACTATAATATCCCACAAATTCGTTGTAAATCCATAGAGAATATACACAACAGGCTTCAACCTCATATCTGTGGGTGTCCCGATATACATGAAGATTTTCAAGAATTACAAAGTCCAACACATATATTCATATGTTCCCCTTACCCAATAAATAATAGGTGAGGATTATGCTACAACTCTCCTATCAATTCGGACATACAAGGAATGGTACGAATAGTCTCCTTTTCCATGGATCCCATGACCCTCATAATGCTATCTCAATGATAATATATATCTACTCTATAAGAAATGTACGAAAATATGATTAATTTTTTTATTTGTGAAATAATTTCCACTTTCCTGATTATAAATTCAAATATGATAAGGAAGAATTTTTTTACAAGACAAAATCACTCCTTAGATAACATGCTAGCACCATGGTCAACCAATTATGTGACATAAATAGATAATCACTAAATTTTTATGTCTCATTATATGGATTAAATATATTTTTTCCTATTATGAAAACACATTTATTTATCCAGTGAAATATATATATCATATTAATCATTAAATGGAAACTAAATATCACATTAATAAAATTGATATATTTCTATTATGTACAATTCATGTAAATGCATTCCGACCTATCATTTATGATTCATGAATTATTATCTCACAACCTACCATGCCACAAGTAAAAACCTACATAAATAGTATGATCATAAAAAAATAACCTCATAAAACATGTAAATCAGCAAAGGTAAAATTACATCATTTGTAACAAGAAAACTACAAAAACTACAATCCTATCACTAATTACTCATTTTTCCGTCATACATGGGTTAGATAATCCCATGAAAAATTTCATTAACATGTCTCGAAACAACCTAGTATCTTTTAAATGTTCCAAAATTGTATGTACTATAAAAATATAACATGATACAATGAAACCACTGTTTATCATTACTCAATATATCACTCTCTCACATGGCCAAAGAGTGTTGGTTATGACGTCAAAAACATTCATCCTCATATTCTATATGATTCCGACTAGTATCGATGGAGAAATTTTTATTATGGGGACAATATTTTCCACTAGTATGAAGTGTAAATGAATTAAAAAAAACATCATAATAAAACATAAATAATAATCAATGTAAATACATAGAAAAAGACAAAAATAAAAATCAACTGAATAATTAGATAATTATAAAAGGAATATAATAAGGAAATGATGTAATGTAACTAAATTTCCTTGTAGAAGAATCCAATAAAAATAAAGAAGACAATAATAAAATCCTTGGTGTTCGGGGTCCTAAAACCCATGTCGATCCAATTTCTAAACCCTATCCTAATAGGAGAAAATTATTCCACATCCTAGTCCATTTCCCCTATCAAATATAGAATCAACATAATATGCTCAGGTATAGAATGACTTCCCAAATAGGGTAAGTGTATGAATAAATAGGTTGACACATATGTGTCTAAAAAAATATGATAATATGTGTTTTCCATAAAGTGGAATAATATGAATTAATTATTTTAAAAAATTATAAAATACAACCACAAAATTCTTCGTCTTGATCGTAGAATTCCTATGTGCATGTATTATAGACATTCCATCCACTTCCATATTACCAAGTTATATAACATACATTGGTTCCATTTCATAATAGCTCTAAGCATGTCTTATGATCATTCCAACAATAACCATATAAATATTGTATTGTCCCATAAACTAATCTAGGAAAAAACCCTATATTCATTATAACATTTCTCATTCAGAGTCATATACACATTTAAATATTTCTAGGATAAATCCCTATATACATTAATATATTGGAATATACTAAGCCCAATCATTATCTGCATTAAATCATATATGTGTGAAAGTGAATAGGCATAGTATATAATATAAGAATCCTAGAATGGATCAAAATTCCTATTACACAACATGAATATCAAAATATCACATAATATTTCAAGGGTGAATTATGTGAATGAACATTATTCGTTCATATTACACATTAAATTCAATTCACAATTGATTAAAAATTATATTAATGTGAAATAATCCACAATTTAGGTATTTTATAATAAGATGTCACCCTAGGATTCATGTCATGGTAATTCATTCTTTAATCCATTAGTCTATTAAAAATCCATTTTAAAATAAATAAATTCAAGGGATAACATCATTCAGTTACTTAATTAATTGGGGTTCTTTCAAGGAAGGAAAAAACATTATATTACATAATGTATACAATAATAAAACTATTTTATTTTCAGTTAAAACCTATAACTTTATCCTATGATATAATAATTCTTCCAACATCTTTCTAGGACATGAAAAAATAGTGTGGATGATGGGAAAGAGGTTATTTGAAGTGATAAATGGGTTTTTCATATAGGTATAGATCCTTAAAATTTCAATCTAATTCATTATTTTGGACTAAATATGGATTTAGTTTAGGTATAAATTTGTTAAAAGGGTGTTTGGATATTTTTTTAGTTTTTTATCCCATCCTTTTGGGAAAATATACATATCCCATGGTAAGATTATTTCATGTGGGTAGGGTGCATGGTTTTATCTAACTGTAGGGATGGTAATAATCTTGGGAAAACCATCTCTTATTGTTGGAAACAAATATTCATAAATGTTCTACATAGCCATGAAATATGTCATATCCTACAGGTTCTCATGCATGGTTAGTGAACAATTAGAAAAATCGTGTGGAAAAACCCTGAACAGGAAAAAGTTTGTATAATGTTACCATTTTACTATTAATGGTCTAATTTAACCTCCTCCTTCCTCGTACATAATTTTACAGTAGGATCAACTCTATTTTCCCTCAATTTGGATCTTTTTGTTGTCCAACAATAGAGATCAATAGATATCCCTCATTCTTGATCTATTCATGATTTTTTTCACCACATTTAATGTGCAAAGGTATCTACTTGAGTTCATTTGAGTCATTCTTCTTCTCACTTGATCTCAACCAATTTATTGTGCTAATAGAATTTTAACATTTTTCTCATATCAACACTATTCCATGCCAAATAAGAGGCTGATTCTAGGAGAGGATATTATATAATCTAATGATGGGTGGTTTATAACTCATCCCTCAATATATTGATTTTTTAATTGTCATGTGGGGTGGTCGATTTCTCTAGGTGTCCTTTACTAACTATATATTCCATGATTATAATAATTAAAACCATATGTTAATGCTCATTCAAAATATATGATTATTTTTTAGTGATTATTCCAACAACTCTGTCCATCCCATGTAAGATTGTTTTCCAAAATTATCATTTTAGTGTTTTGACATGTTTGAGTCACCATACAAGAGTTCCTTTCCTTGAGCCTTATCCATTTAATCATTTCAATAACAAATGGTTTAATTTAAAATGTGAATGACATAATTGAATGTACCATGTATGCTTTCCACATGAATGGCCTGAGGTAATTGCTTAAAATTCAAAAAGTAATGTTAAATAGAAATTTAAAAGTATGATAATTATAAGAATGGTCCTTATTAAATATAATTTTGTTATAGTTTTCTTGTATGTATCACCCATTTCCATGTTAATAAAAGGTAGCATTGTGAACCATTATTATTTATAATTCTATGAATGGATTAAATTAATGATTACAAGATACTTGGCCCTATCACAATAATGAGAGGCATGGCTTGAAACACAGAGATTTATTGATTAATAAATACTTGATTAAATCATTTCATGCTCAATTAAAATTGGAACATTAATGAAATGAAATAAATTTAACATTATAAAATATTATATGAAATCATTATAAAATAGGTGTGGACATACTCAATCTCACCTTGTATTCCATATGGAATGCCATGAGCAATATGAAACCCCAATCTGATTTGGGGATGTTGTTTTCAAATGTTGAGACCCACGTAGAACCTTATTCATCTCTAAATTTTGATACATGGTATGCTACAATATGATCCAATCAATAATATTATAGGATTCCTTGGATACACTCCTTGGATCCATCGTTAATAATATGCTTCCATGGTTAAATCTCATCAGGCCCAGTCATTGAGTAGCCCTGGGTTACCATTGATGAACTTTTTGGACTCAGTAGGCATCGTATTATGTAATTCCTTGGACTATTTTCCTCAAATTACACTCTCACCCCGTAGTTAGGCTACATTAGTTATTGTGTTTCTCGCTCTATAGGTATACACTTCCAATTTTATTAACATAGAACACCATTACAAAATATATTTATAGGTCACCTAGTTACATCATGGAAGATTAAATATTCTTAACATGAGATAGATCCATAAACATGTAGCAATCAAATAATGATGGATAAATGCCCATACAATAGGTAAGGGAAGAAGAAGGTACATAGGAATTTAGTTTCATTATACTATTTTAATTTATATATGCATGCTTTATCACTATTACAATTCCATTACATGGGATGGATGCTATAGAATCCATTGGTGGTGGTGCACTAAGATTTATCTCGCAACCTTTCTAGGAACCATTTGGTACCCATGGAAGACTACATGAATGAATGTGTTTATAAAGGATGTATGTGACTTTGAACACTTGATTTCATGTTTTATAGGATAGAGCTTCATAAAAGATGTCTGAGGAAGATTTATGGATACTTGTGATAGCCTTTTTATTTCTATTATTCTTTTGTGGAACATGATTTAAATGATGTCTTGTATCCTTATTTCTATTTTTTATAGTGACATGACAAATCATTATAAGTTATTTCAGTAGATTTAGTAAAGGTTAATGGTATATCTAACACTAATTTTCCTTTTTTATAATTATATTTATTCAACTATGTACCTCTATTTTATATTTATCTAATGCGATGCACTCAAGAAATGATGGCATAGTCTCTCCACAGAAACACTCTAGGCCATCTCTACTAGTTGTTAGCCTGTCAAGTTTGGGGAGATGTTCTTATGGCAATGTATCCCACTTGGCCTTTGGGAAACTATTATGTGGAATCCATGTCTAGGTTTTCATAATGTTATACCTTATCTAGGTTTTATATTAATTATTTACTATTTTTATATAATAGATTGATGACTAAGAACTCATAAAACTTGGTTATAATCCATTCTTGGGAATCCTGAACCCAGGTTCAGGGTAATGTCCATGTTACTAAAATTATAATTATTTTTCATCATTTTAATATTATAGTTTATATATTTTCAATGTTGGGTGATATATATGATGTGTTGAGGTTAACAATATTACGTTTTTAGGGTTATTTCATCCTTGTCCCTATTATATGATGGAGTGGAGAAATGATACATGCATCATAAAAGGTACCTAGAATTCGCATGACCTGAATGTTTCCAGGCTATATTTGTGCATGTTACAAATAGTATTTCTTGATATTTCTGTGATGGTGGATATCTGCAGTGATAGTTATCTTTTTCATGTATTACTCATGGTTCTAATTGAGTTATTTACTATCTCCATAAAATGGATATTTGGCCCCTCAGGGTTGGGATGATTACTTTACCGAGTTGATCCATTATGCTATAAATAAATGTGTTTCATTTTTAGTGAAACGGTGCATGGGAACTAATTCAATCGGATTGGGAATCCATAAAAAGTGGAACATGATGTCTAAAATGAAATTTTGTTTCATGTCCTTATCCCTCATTGAAATGTTTATGATGGAAAAAGGAGGTAACCAACTAATATAATTTAAAATAAAATGAAACATTTACATGTGAATTTACCAGCAAACCATTGCCTATAAAAAATGTTGGGGTACTGCACATTGGTTATTGAGCCATTCCTTATTTATCATCATTAAGTGTAGTTATATATCTTCTTTAATCTTGTTTAATGGTGTGTCCTTGGAATTTATATCCCAATTACACCACTATGTTCTCTATAATAATCATGGAAGGTATCAATTACCATTATAAAGACATGGTGGTCTCTGAGATACTAGTCATATATCCAATAGTTCCACTTGATACCACTCTTGTTTTACATAGTCCTAGAATTGTTTCCAATTATTGTGAAAAATTTCTACATTTGATGCAGTGAATATATGATGTTCCACAGAAATTTCACCTATGATGGATGATCTAACCCATGATTTCAAGTAGTAGTATCTTCATCATTTTTTAGGGGATGGCGTCCCAAATGTTGTTGAGTCTTTTCTAGATACTTACATTTCTATCTTTTATCATCTGATGTGGCCTCCACAGTGGAGGGGAGACTAGCTTCAAACAAGCTATAAGATTCGACCTTGCACTGGTGGGATGTGATTACCCATGCTGGTCATCATTATTTCATGTTATGGGTTGATTAATAGACTCTATTATATGAAATTTTTTTCCTCGTATTCTATGAGATGATATATCCAGATTGTTTATGCATCTTCAGTAGTATTCTATTTCATTTATGTCGTATTAAATGTGGTTCACTATGTTATAGAACTTCACACCACTTCTAGTTGGTGATGAGATTTCGCATGCAAGACATTTTGAGGATGGTATCCAGTACACCATTCATTCAAAGGTGATTGTGTTTCATAAACCTAATTTAAATGAAATTACAAAAAATGATCTTATCCATGGGTGAAACTCGAGGGATGAAAATGTCACTAGGTGTGGATGGCAGGTAGTTCCCCCAATGTCAAGAAACGTTTCCCTTAGGTTTCTGGATAGATCAGGGACAACCAGAGTATCAGAATTGATATTTCTATAGTGTTTCATCAGTGTGACCAATAGAGGCACATAAATCTACATGATTATAGAGATACAATTGAGTGTTAGGTATACAACTGTATGGGGAATCTTAAGATATTTTTCCTGACCTTTCTAGAAGCTTTTAGTGGAAAATGATCTTCTATAGATCCACCTGTTAGAGTGGGTTCTTTGTCACATATTTGAGTCTGGAGTTTGAATAGTAATAGTATGACTAGAAGATGATGAGATCATGATTCTCATAGCCAGACCTCTGATTACCAACAACGCCAATAGTGTATTTGTGATTGTAGTAGTCTAGCGGTTGCACAAGGTTGTGGATGAGGTTACAAGAATAAACTATATAAAAAACCTATATGATCAGACTATGGGAGCATATATAGTATGATGTACTATTATAAAGGTATCTTCTATAGTATCTATATTATTTTATAAAATTGAATAAAAATATTGTATATCTATATCTATCCTGGAGAGTCTTGGAATTGTGATACAATATTAATGTGGATTTATGACCATAGACGCACCATTTTGAGTGCAGTCAAAGGGAATACACATTTGTAGGTATATTCCCTCTGAGGTAAGAAGTTACAATTTCTTATAGAAACACTTTATTATCGATATTAAAGGCTTCACTGTCATTATTAAGACGCATTTTCAGGCTCAGTGTTATTATTTTTTAGACTGTTATCACCATAGAAAATAGTTTACATCGTCGAAGGATAGAGTTTTATACAATATGTTGAATGGGATGTATAGTATGGTAGAGAAAGACCAAAGCATCATGGACATGGATGAGTGACCACGCAAATTTTACATATCCACATATAAGATAAGTATTTACCTCATGTATATTTCTCATTAGTAGTAAATCATTTCAGGGTAATATTCCTATTGATTTTTCTAGCTTACATCCATAGAGATAGGTGTTGTTTACAATAAATATTGTTCCAAGAGAATATCTAGTGTCCAATACTCCATATATGATGGCACCTATAGTGCTTCATGAGCATAAGAGGTAATAATAGGGTTTTGAGGTCAAATGTGTTATATAATCCAATATATCTTTATGGAGGTCACCATGTGCCTTTAAACAAGAAGGTGGATGGAATCTTACATCAATGGATGTATTAAAATATTTTTAAAAAGATTATAGTCATGAACGGATATCTGATGCCCTGAATAGGTGATCTCATCAACCCACTCAGAGGAGCTAGTTTATTCTCGAAGATTGACCTAAGGTTGGGATATCACCAAGTGTGAGTAATGAAATAAGAGATACCTCATACATCTTGTCATATTAGGTATGGTATAAATTAATAACTTGTTATTCTATTTATTATTATGAACATGCCCTCAATTTTTGTGGAATGAATGAATAGGGTTTTCTATAATGATCTTTATTTGTTTGTTGTGGAATTTTTGGGAGAAATATTTGTGTATTTTTACACTCATAATGACCATGCCAATAATCTTGATATCATTTTGAGTATTTTGAGAGAACCTCACATTTATTATATGATTTCTTAGTGACACTTTTGGATCAAAAAAAATCACTTCTTAGGTAATATCATGTCATAGTTTTCACTATATGTTTACCTAGAAATGCATAGTGCAATAGTTTCTTAAGAGAATACCATGATCGTGTTTTATATATGGAGATTCATGGGGATGTTTGGATATAATATTAATTTCATACAAGGAAAACCACATCATGAATCAACTATAACAGACCATATAAATAAGGGTTTTAGGTTCTTCTGGTCAGAAGCTTAGGAGAAAGCCTTTCAAGAGCTGAAAGGGATAATTCCTTAAACACATATTATGATTCTTCTAGAGATAGTTATATGTTATTACATAGTATTTTATGCATTAGTAATAAATTGAGTAGAACTACCAATGCAGGAGGATAGAGTCGTTGCTGATGGATCTCGGTAGTTGAGGCCTCGTGAGGGAAATTACCCAACACACGACCTTGAGCAAGTAGAAGTTTTCCATACCTTATGTTACTAGATGAACTAGTAGTCAGGTGATAACTTTTTGGTGTAAAAACACCACAAGAGACTCAAATATATATTTAAACAGTGTGAATTTAAACTCAGATAGCAGAGATGGGTTGAATATCTTCATTCATTTGATTTTGGGTTTCCCTACATGTATTGGAAGGGAATTATGGATTCATATGCACTATATAGAGAATCTAAGACATGTGATATATGTGAAGACAATGATGAATGGAATATAATTAACCACTTTTCTATGATGCATCTAGAGTTTCAGGATAGTACCATGTTAACTTGTTACTCATCTTTGAAAATCACCACTTCCCTTATTGAGAATGTGGTGGGTATATAATTTTTAGATCATGAGGGCTATGTTCTCTAGGAGAGTATATCAAAAAATAACCCAAATCCATATTAGTTTGTAGATAAAGGAAACATCATGAGAATTAATTGGTGATCTTGGATCCCATCATATATGAGATATGATTGGAAACATGAGTCCCACACTACATAGTGGATAGTTAATCTTTGTATCTCCATGTTGAATCAAGATAACTGATGCTAGTAGTAGTGGATTGGGATGATTTTTTTGAGAAAGTGTTGTATAACTAAGGTGTTACACCAGTAAATAGGTGAAGGTGGGGAAATAGTTACCTACATGCCTATTACAATGTATTCTTGTCCCAGAATTGAAATGATAAATCAATTCTAGGGATATTGTTGCCACTTTACCTTGGCCACCTAGGGGTAGCAACAGAATATTTGTTTTAATTAATAGACTAATCAATGTGCCTCAATTCAATCAAATTTGAGAGACTCTCGTAGTTGATGAGTGGGAAAAACAATATGTCTAGTTATGAGATAATATGATTACATGGGGTCCCTTGTACTACCATTTCAGATAGGGATGCTTGTTTCACATCATAATTCTATCAAGTATTATAGAATCTTATAGGTATATAGGTTCTTCTAGGAATATATTTACATCATATGACCAATGGATAGTTATAATGGACAATATAGGTTATAGAGGATATGTTTCTACCATGCGTCATTTATTTAATTGGTTCATCTGATTTGCATATGTTTGTCATTGAGCTCACCAATAAAAACAGCACTCAAGAAAAAAATCATATGGATACTTTTGAGTCCATATAAGGAAAGTTGTTACATTCACACTGATAATGGATGGAAGAATATGATGTATCCCTATTAGGTCCTCATCGCGTACAATATTCTTTGGAAGAGTATCTGATGATCAGGAAGAATATGACTACTATTTAGTCCAGATATAAAACCTATACGGATCACCATAGAAGACCTCTAATGTTCGAGGTTGCGGATCATGTTTTTTTTGGTATCACTAATTATAGGGAATATATAGTTATGGTGGAAATAAGAAAATTTCATATTGTTATGTAGTAACATTTGAAATTATGTAGAAAATGGGGCCAGTAGCTTATCAATTTATTTTAAATCAATGGTATCATACCATTAATGACATCTTCCAAATTTATCACCTTTTCATGTATTATAATGACCTATACCATACTATCAATCATGAGGATGTTGAGTTAGATGTCAATGATACCTTTGATTATTATATATTATACATCACTGACCTGAGTATGAAGGCTCTCGAAGGTCGATCATCCCCTCTAGTACGAGTTCTATTGAAGCATAGCCATATGCAGAATGAGACATGGGAGTGGGTAGCTAAAATTTGTACCCAATTACTATATATTTTTATAGATAGTATTTCACCACCCATGTATGGTGAACTCGGGTTCATGTTCTTTTAATGTGGAAGAATATAAGAACAATGTTTTTCACTTGGTTAGGATCTGTTAAATTTAGGTTCAATTATTTATTTTCGACCTAATTTGGATTCATTTTGGTTAAGAAAAATCCCCATGAGTTTCCAATGATTTATCAGAACTGAGAACCCAAACTTTTCGGAAATATGGCCATGTCACAAGGTTATAGTAAACCTTGTGGGTTGTATACATGATTAGATCTAATATTGTGGTGAAACTCATCCCAAAATGTATCCCTAACCATGTGGCATAATTGTGCAGTACGTCACTTCAACACTTGTGTTCATGTAGGGTTGGAACATGGTATTACAAACAACACGGAAAAACTATGTACAGGATTAATTTTGGGTAATTTTACCATTTTTATATTAATGATATAATTTAACATCCTCTTACATCCTACAAGATTATCCATTGAGATGGACTCTATTTTCTATCATTCTAGATATTTTTGAATACCTATGATAGGGATCATTATATCTCTTTCATCTACGATCTATTTGTGCTTCTGTTCACCATGTTGGATAAGAAAATTTATGTAATCTAGTTTATTTGAGTCATTAAACTTCTAGATATACCTCAGCTTAGTTATCAAGGTGTGGCCATTTTACATTATTCTCTAATCTAATATATTCCAAGCCAAATCAGAGGCTTATATAGGTGGTGATAGTTGTACAAGCCTAAGGAGGGTGTTCTATAACTAATCCCTTATGTTATTTGAATTTAGAATTGTAGTGTGGGACCCCAACAATTTCAATAGGTGTCATTTACGGAATCTAAATTACAATCTTATAATCATCAGAACCGTATGGTTATCATCATTCCAAATATATTGTTATTTTTCAATTCTAATGACCACAACTTCATCCATCCCATGTAATATGTTTTCATAAAATTTTAATAAAAATATTTTGAGATGTTTGTGGCGTCATTTGGTTGTGACATTCAATGACCTTTATAAGGGCAATATTTTCTATATTAAATGTATTATTTCAAAATAGGGATTTCCTATTGGAAAGTACAGTGTGTTCTTACAACATTATCTGATTATGGTAAGTGATTCAATTGATAATTAAATTTTATATTTTAATTTGAAAGATTACTAAGTATAGGACATAGCCTTATTAAATATAATTGAATAATTGGCTGCATGTCAGTAGAACCCCATACCATGTTAGTGGAAGATAAAATAGTGATGGTTGATTAATAAAAACGGATTAAATGGATTAACTGAATGGATTCATGCTATATGGCCCTGCCACACTAATGAATAGAAATAATTCAACCAAATAACTTTATTGTTTAATTAATACATGATTAAATGGTTGCATTCTAAATTTGACTTGTTATGCTAATTAAATGTAATTTCTTGTATATTATAAATTATTATTTATAATCAATATCAAATAATATATTCCTATCATGAGATCGTCTAGGATTTTAAAGTGAATTCCTTGTGCACTCGGGAACACCATTATGATTTGAGGATGCCACTTTCTATGCCTGAGACCCACCTATATCATGATCCATTTCTAACATTGGATGCACGCTATAACACTATACATTCCCTTAAAAAACGTTATAAGTTTATTTTGATACAATCCTTGGATACAAAATTGAAAAATATGAACAATTATTAAATCCCATCCATCACAATCATTATATAGACCATTTTCACATAACATCAACTTCATGGACATGGTAGGCGTATTATTATTGAATCCCTTAGACTATGTTCCATGGATTACACTCTTACTTCTTAGTGATTCTATATTCATTATTGATTTGTCGAACTTTGAGGTCTACATTGACATTTTTAGTACCCTGTTACTTAATTATTGTATATTTTTATAGGATTTCATTTATATTCGTGGATCCTTCACTATCATAATCATTTAACATATTCATAAAGTGTTAAAAATCAATCAATGATCATTAAAATTTCAGACACTAGTTTAGGACTTGAGCAGGTATGTTGGTATTTAGTTACATTGTACTACTTTACATTATATATTTATGGTTTTATACTATTACATTTTAATTACACAAAGTGGATGTTTTAGTCACCATTGGTGGTGTCCCACTGAGATTTATCTCACACCCTATCCACGTTTTGTTTGATAACTATGGTAGACTACATGAATTATTATGTTAGTAAAAAGAATTATACGAAATTGAACACATTATTGGTTACTATTTATGATGGACATTGATAAAATATGACTGATACACATCTCAATTTTCATGGGATTGTCTTTTGATTTCATTTTTAAATTTGTAGAACATGACTTGACTATATTCATGTATTGTGTTTTCTAATTTTCTGGTCTCATGACATAACAACATCAGTTATTCCAATGGATTTGTTAAAATTCACATTTGTCTCTAACTCTATTGTTCCTTCTATTTACATATATTTATTCTACTATTTACCTATATTTATATGTATTGTCTATGCTAAATTCTAGTAATGATTTAGTAGTCTCCACATGGGCACAACCTTGTCCCTAATTATTAGTCGACATGATCTATCATTTTGGAAGTTGTTTCTGAGGTAATGGGGCCCACAAAGCTCGGGGAACCTATTATGTAGCTCACAAGTCTAGGACATCATACATTATCAGAACATACCCGGATCAAAAACAACAATGCAATTTTCCAAATATTTAACTTCAATGGGTTGATGAATAAATAAGATATGGAATAAACCCTATAAAAAGGAAATACCAAGGATTTCTCAATGAAATGATACATCTAGAAGAGATATTGGCACTAAAATAATCAACCATAGAATTACATAGGGTCAAAATAATCGAAGTTGAATTAATATAGTATAAATTTCATCTGAAAAATATTTATAAAACCACATTCCAATCATTTATATTATGTGAAGTATTGTATCAGGTCAGGTATACATTTTTAATGGTATTATCCAAGAAATCTAACAACATGTATTTCTTTTATTAAAATCCATGAAAAATAATACAACATTTAATCCCATTGAAAGATGTGTATATTTTCTATATTTGGGTTTTCAAACCATTTTCCATTTTACTCTCCAATCATCCTTTAAAACGCCTCAATGTACTATGAAAATATTTTATCACGTAATCCCTTTTATAAATAGACTCCATTAATTTAAACAATCACAAAACCAAAAAAAATAGTTTATTTTCTAAAAAAATGTGTCTCCTACATCGAAAAAGAAATATCCTCTAAATTTGAAATGAAATACTCTAATATTTACGTTCCAAGAAAATGATAGAATCATAAAATATCAATCTTTTTCTTTTCCTAATATAAATAATCTTCCACATTGTCTTGTTGGATGTGATATACCCTTTTAATTCTATAGTTGAGGTTTCTTTCCCAATAACCTTGTAGGATGTAACATGTGAACACCCTGTATGTGAGTTATACTTTCTATATATCAATTATAATATAATTCCCAAATTATAATAACCCATGTTGATTCAATATGGTTTCCTTAAAAATTTTCCATTAAATCATGTTTCGAAAATTAAAAAAACTATATCTCAAGGAAAATTTTATTTCCCTAATGATTTGTCAATATATGTAAATTTTCCTTCCCTAGGAAAAATTTCTCTAAACCTTTGTTTTCATTGTTCATGTTATAGTTTATCTAAATCTAACTCATTTAATTTCTATGTTTAAACTTATTATTCTTATTTAAAAACCTCATAATCCTATAACTACATAGATATAGAGTATTCTATTTTTAGGTTCTGAATTCAGGTTTAGAATTCTTGGAATTCCGGTTCCAAATTCTCTGAATTCATACCCTGAATTTCAATGAATTCAGACTCCGAATTCATTGAAATTTAGATTCCGAAATCATCTGAATTTAGATTCTGAATTCTACAAATTCAGGTTCCAAATTTTCAAAATTCAGACTCTAAATTCTCAGAATTCAGACATCAAATTATCTGAAATTCATTCTTATAATTTTCGGAAATTCAGAATCTTAATTACTCTGAAATTCAGATGCTAAATTCTAAGAAATTCAGATTCCGAATTATTCAAAATTCATACATCGAATTCCTTTGAAATTTAGAGTCTGATGTCTATAGAATTATGATTCTAAATTCCTTGAAAAATAGATTCCAAATATCTATGTAATATAGACTCCGAAAGTTTATTTTCATATACTCCAAACTTTTTTTTTCCTTAGACTCTGAAAAATGGTTTTGGTCGAGCAACCATATTTTTCATACCATTGTTTTAGTTATTAAATGGTGTCTTGAAATCCCTTTATATAAAATCATTGTTTTACTGGCACGTGTACATATCCTCCGAGATTCTAGGAAAAAATATGAATGTTGGAGGAGGGAGCTTATTGATGGAGAAGTGCCTATAAATATGACCTCATTATTATGAGATCAATACATTTGATGAAACTATTGACCACTCTAGATATTTCATGTTGCTGAAGTGGTTTCTAGAGAATGATACTCTCATGCCTTATGTGTTATGAACATCTTGTTCAGCTTACTTCGTGCGACTCTGATTGTTTCTGTGTACAATCAAGGACTTCCTTGGATTGTAATATAGGGGTGTCGACTACCATAAAGTTGAAGGAAATCCACGGATAGGAAGACATTGGTGCTGACTACATTAATGTATGAGGAATTCCTTAATAAAGAAGATAGAGGTTTTGACTACCTTGATGTTTGAGGGCTTTGGGGGATAGAAAGACAATATTTGATATTCTGATCGATAGCTTACCCTATAGTGGGTAAGACAGACATTCTTGGAAGTATAAATCAAGGGACCTTTATCCAGGGTTGTGGGATACCCTTCACTATGGGTTAAAAAATAGCAGACATGTTATATTCTTTGTCTAATGTTTATTTTCCACTTCATTTTTATTAATAGGGAACGTAGAACTATCTTATAATTTCTTCTACATGAAAACACTTATTAGTATGATAATATATTCTTTAAGGTAGAATATTTTTCCCTTGTAAATTTTTTAATTTTTCATTTCCGGAAACATAGTTCTGGAACCTAGAATATTTGTAGAACTAAGAGGTCTTGTAAATTTACATTGTTTAACATTGTTTTATTTATGGTTAAAAATAAATGTATTACACCAACTTTAAAGCATCCAAAGGAAATTTTGATGTATACAATTCACACCTCTTGTATATTGATCATTTACATTCATATTTATATCCTACAATTGGTATCAGATGAGGTCTCTAAAATACTTATATTCACATATTAGTTTTTTTATCATGTTTTCAATGTTCTGAATATATTTTCCATCATTCGAATTTTTATCCTGGTTTACAAAAATTTATTATTATATGGTTTTTGTGGAAATATATTTTTTTTGATGGTAGGAATGAATTTTTTTTCGACTGATAATATTAATCCTACTAGACCACTTATATTTGGTGGGAATGATTATGAATACTGAAGATATCGTATGAAGACGTTTGGTTTAAATACTGGAGTGTAAAACTTTGTTATTCTTGCTAGAGATTACAAGATTTCTAATAAGGAATTCAGAATATTTACTAATAACAAAAAAACATAATATCAATTAAACTACAAATTTTCCAACACTTTGTTGTGTTTCATGGACAAAAATATATATAGACATATTTCATCTTGTCATGCTACAAATTTTGTTTTCATTAAATTAGAGGTTAATGATTTTGGTATATCCATGGTTTTGGAAACTAGAAGAGACATGCTTAGAGCATAATATCATGGATTCTTATTTCATTGTGGAGAACCAGTGTATAAGGTACAACAAATATTTATGACTATCGTTAACATTTTTCAATCCATGGGTGAACAAGGTTTAGATGATGAGGCACTTGTGGGAAATATTATATATATCATGCCTATTGAGTGGGAATTTAAGAGAACAACTATTGATGAGAATAGGAATGTATATCAGATTAATCTTGATGATATTTTTCGAACTCTTCTTCAATATGATACAAGAATAAAAATATATTATAATTTTAATAAAAAGAAAAATTACAATGAAATTGTAGCCTTTAATACTACTAAAGAAAACACTCCTGAAAGGGTTACATGATCAAAGTCGAATAAGGTAACTGTTTTGTTTGAATCATGTGTAAGTGAACATTCTATGAAATAACTATCTAATAATGCATGAATGTAGAAGAAATATAGTTGGGAAGAAACACACTCAGTATAGATATAATAAAAATGAAAGAAAGGGCAAGAAATTTTCTGATGTTACTTGTTATGAATGGAAAAGAGCAGGGCATATAAGATCATATTTTTCTTTGATTAAAAGAAAGGATACAACGTAAAATCATTCTGATAGAAATAGAAAGAAGTATTACAAAGTCAAAGATAAGAATGTTTTTAAACTAATGACACCATGAGTTCCAGTAGTGGAGACTCTTTTGATGAATCTTCGGAGTATGAATCTTCTAGTCAGAAGAATCTCGGTTTACTGGAGAGATTACCTGTTGAAAATCGTTGTTTAATGGCTGAGGTACACAATTCTAAAACATTAACCAATGTATACTTGAATAGAAATTATAGTGATAATAAATATTAATAGTATTAGGATTAAGAATCCTCGTCTGATGAGGATAATACATTACCTACTTATGATGAAGTATCTTGGTTTTCTATGCTTCTTGAGAATGAAAATTCTAATGTCAAGAAATAGCATGGTAAAGAAAATTATAGAATTTATATTCATACTAAATAAGTCTCATATTTCTCTAATGATTTTCATATGAATGTTTTTGATTTTTATAGTATTTAAAAAACATGTGAGGATGTTAATTCTAAGAAGGATAATCATTCTAAGGGTCTAGAAAAAGAAATTTAAAAGAAAAATATTTTAGAGGCTAACTCTATTTCTAAAACTAATTTTTTTTATATAAAACATAGTTATTAGACTTATTTAAAAAATATTTTACTTAAGTATGTGTTTTTCAAACATTTCCTTAGGTATGGAAAACTTTGATAAGATGTATTCTCAAATTCGACCTCTAAGGAAAAATTATGGATTTGTTTATACTCAGTCAAAACTAGTTTTTAGTAATAATTATTTTGTTCCTCAAAGTACTCCATTATGTGATATGTGTAAATCTTGTGGACAGTCCGAAAAAATTGTTCCTTAAATAAAACACAGTCTTTAGGTTTTAATAAAGCTTATTTTTCCAAGAAAACGTGGATTCCTAAAATTTTTCATTCTGATCTTTCTGGATCCAAGATAGTTTGGGTTATGAAAGTCTAACAGAATTATTTTTAGGAAAATAAAAATAGTACCAATAGAAATACATGTTACATTGATAGTGGATGTTCCTGACACATGACTTGTAACAAAAATATCTCAGAAAATATTATCAAGAGAAAAGGAGTAAAAGTAACTTTTAGAGATAATGCTTAGGGGGAATTTAATGGTATATGTACATTGTTCTTCAGGGAAAAACTTTGATTTAAATTTTTTTATTTATTAAGGGTCTACAACACAATCTCATTAGCACATTTCAATTTTCTGATGAAGTTTACCTTGTGAATTTTAGGAATGACAAGTGTTTAGTAGACAATTAGATGAAAGATTTTATTCTTCTTACCAATAGGAAAGAGAATGTATACACACTAAACATAGATGACCTTAAGTGCCCAGATCTACCTATTCTTAATGAAATGGAAGATCATTCTTGGTTATAGAAAAGATTTTTAGGGAACTGTAGCCTTCAGAACCTATGAAAACTCTCTAAGAGAAGACTAGATAAGGATATACAGAAGCATAAATTTGATTCTTAAAATGTGTGTGATCCTTTTCAATATGGAAAGAAACATAAATAATGTTTTAAATATGTCTATGAAGTCTGAACTACTGATTCGTTACAGATGGTGC
Organism: Viscum album; assembly: GCA_963277665.1. Lineage (NCBI taxonomy): Eukaryota > Viridiplantae > Streptophyta > Magnoliopsida > Santalales > Viscaceae > Viscum > Viscum album. The sequence goes on along the minus strand of OY728151.1, from coordinate 491,464,886 downwards.
ATATGTATCTTTTTGGTCCACTATAAATAGAAAGCACTGGAGGAAAATATTGGGTATTTTTCCTATTTGATGATTACACTATATTTATGTAGGAATATTTTCTAGGAAATAAATATGTAGCTTTCTATTAGTTTAAAATTTTTAGAGCCCAAGTTAAAAATGTTAAAAATATTCCATTGATAACTATACATAGTGATCATGGAGGAAAATTTCAAAATTATGATTTTGAAAAAAAATTAGTGGAAAAGACATTACTCATAACTTCTCAACACAAAAAACTCTTAAACAAAATGGTGTTTTTGAATGAAAAAACCGAATTCTTAATGAAATAACAAGAACCATGTTGAGGTAATTTTTGGTTGCCAAACATTTTTGGGATGAAGATGTAAGTACTGCTTGTTTTAATAAAAATCTATTATTGATTAGACATTTTCTTAACAAAACCCCTTATGAGTTATGGAATGGTAGAAAACCTAGACATTCCTACTTCAAGGTATTTGGTTGCAAAGTATTCATTCTGAATACTAAATATAATCTACATAAATTTTCATCAAAATATGATGATAGAATTTTCTTAGGCTACTCTAAAACTTATATGGATTTTAGAGTTCTCAATAAAAATACATTTACCATTGATGAAATAGTACATGTTAAATTTTTTGAATCTAATCCTTTTTTTAAACAACCTCAACCTATATCATATGATAACTTTTCAAAAATAGATTACAACCCTAGATAGATTATCCTTCTGATAAGGAAAATGTTCAAGAAAAATTTTATGATAAATTTACGCTGGAATATTTTCTACCATATGTTGATGAACAGGTTTTACAAAACCCAAATCAGTTGATTCTTAAGAATCATCCCAGTGATAGCATCATCGGTGATTTAAATCAACCTATAAGAACTAGAATTTCCTTAATAAATGATGTACAACTTCTAGAATTCCTTTCACAATTATAACCTAAAAGAATTGATGAATCATTAGGTGATGATGATTGGATAAAATTTATGAAAGATGAGCTACATGAATTCAGAAAGAATAAAGTTTGGACCTTGGTTAAAAGACCTAAAAACATCTGTTATTGGAGTAGAATGGGTTTTCAGAAATAAGTTTGATGAAAATGGAATCATAGTTCGAAGAAAATATAGATGGGTTTTTAAAGGATATAATCAACAAAAAGGAATGGAAATGAAGAAACCTATGCTCTAGTAGCTATACTTGTATCTATTCGTATTTTACTTTCCTTTACAGCATTCATTAGTCTCAAACGTTTTCAAATAAATGATAAATGTTCTTTCCTAAATGTTTATGTTCAAGAGGAAGTTTTTATGAACAACATTATGGTTTTAATGATTCAAATAATCCTAAACATGTTTTGAAACATAACAAATCGTTATATGGACTTAATCAAGCCCCTAGAGCTAGGTGTGATAGATTTACTAGGTTTTTCATTAAAAATAATTAAATTAAAGGGAAATGTTGATCCATCATTTGTTATAATGAAATATAAGAAAAAAATCTGGATTGATCACATCTATGTTGATGACATTATAGTTGGTTCAACTCAGCAATCTCTAACTGATTTCTTTGTGGATATAATGAAATATGAGTCTGAAAGGAGTGCGATGGATTAGTTAACAATCTTCCTTGCATTTCAAATTTCTCAAAAACCATAAAGAATTCATATTTCCCAACATAAGTATATTAAATATATTGTAACACCCCAAGCTTCCATGATACGCTTCTCTTTCAATAATGCAATAGCTTGCATTGCACGTAAGTTTGAGATTCTAACACACCACGACTAATCAAAATAGCCATTGTGAATAGTAATACCCACCTTTTGAAATTATATATATTTTATATTTCAAAATGGACTTCATTTTTGTATTCGGAATGTCGAAATTATCCTATGTTGAATTTGTTGTAATTTTCTGATAACTTCCAAATTTTTATGAATAGTGAAAAATACATAAAACAACTTTTTTAATCAAAATAATTTATAGGGATAAATTATACTATTTAGTAGGTTTACAGTATAATTACAATATATTTTTACCATTTTATTCAATGGTGTTCATTATAATTAATTTCACTTTGAAATTGGACATAAACAATTGTCAATCTTTTGATATATATTGTTTCTTAAATACATGCTATTTGTTGTGACAGCGGGAATTAATTATAAAATTAAGTAATGCGAATTATATGTTTGGAATTTCATAAAATAGACATCATTTTTGAATTCGGAATATCAATTATAGCTTATGGTGAAATTTTAGCATTGTTCTGAAAAACATCAATTTTTGATGAATAGTGAAACCACTAAGTGGTAGTTAAATAACTGATTTTTCGTTTAAATGAAATATTACCACTTATGTGATTTGATTTTAAAAAATCCGACATACATGGTTGTCATTAGGATGTAAAATTTGGTTCAATAGGATTAAAATAATTTTTGGTGAATAGTAAATTTTAAGTTTAATTAATCGTGATTAAAGGTAATTAGTGTAATTTAAGGTAAAGATAATGTTATAATAATATGAAATGACCTTTACACTTGTCCTACCCCTATTGGATGAGTCATGGCCGACCAATAAAATCCATGGGTCAACTTGGGGGCCCCATGGAGCCACTTTGGTAGGAAAATGACATAAATAACTTTTATTTAATGTTAAAATAAAAATGTCACAAACATAAGTTGTTTTACTAAAACAATTTTTAAATGGGGTTATACAAGTCATATTTTTTACTATAAATATTAATTATAAGGATAAAAATATTTCCTACATCATGATATTTTTTTATAATTTTTAAGCATTAAATATATTAAATTATTTATGACACCATGATGATGCAGCGATTACCTCATTAATTAACAATTTAAATAAAATGAAAAGATAATGTAAAATCCAAGGCTTACACTTGTAAAAAACCTATTTGTGGAGTATATTTGGATCCCTTATCACCTTATCCTAGAATTATATAAGTTTGGGGCCTTTAGAATCCGAAAATCATTGCATAATAACATAACATTTCATTACTTTCCAAGTGTGCCCCTCCTCTCCACTTATAAAAGGCCCCCACCACTACCACATTATTCACACATTCAAGCCATTTGGCTCGGCCAACATCTGCCCAAATACTCTCCCAAATTCCCTCCCTTACTCCTAGAAGCCTCACTTTGGGCAGAACTCTTCCCAAGGAAGGCTTTGGATCAAATCAAAAAAACATTACCATATTTTAAGGTAATGTCTTCTCTTATGTTATTTTGTTTTATTTTGCTTATCCAACCCCCTAAACTCTTTTTATTAATTTAATTTGTAACAACACCAGTATCCTTAAAATACTAGGATGTTGTTATAAGAATTATTCGAGTTACACTTACACACACCTACATCAAATGGTTAAAGAACATACTGTTTCTGTGGACGGCGAATTTCTGCCTCACGAAACGATGATTGTTCAACACTCATATAACACCTCTAATGGTGGCCATTTTGATGACACTATTTTCATATATTTTATATGTATTATGTTTATGTTTCCCATATGGTTCTTTATTTCTCATTTGTGGCATACTTTATGATTTCCATTATGGGTAAACGTGATAATTTCATTTTAGGAAGTGCGGACTAGCGCCCCCTCAAAGTGATTTGAATCGTTAATGCCATATGTGGGCTGTATAAAGGATGGAGTAAATGGTATTATACATTATATTATATTGGAATTATATTATACCTTTATATAATTATAACTTCATTCCATTAAATATGAAATATAAATGAAAGTAGCGTTCATGCGTACGTACGGCTTACCGTCTCTATGAACGGTGCATTTCGTTTCTTACCTCTAAACGTTATGAATTATTATAAATGCGTGTATATAATAGATATATATGATATATATGATATCTAAATCATGAATATAATTCTCTATATAATAGATATTTCACCACATGACCAACTTGTAATTATAAGAAGTTTATTTTTGACTCAAGTACCTAAGATCGACAAAATGACTGTTATTAACATAAATAATTACATAATGTTCATAACATGGTAATAAGTGATATAAAAGGAATAATGAACATGAAAAAGGTTCTTAAGTAAATAGAAATTAACTCTATTTTATTATTCAGGGGTTTAAAGAATGATCGAGTCAAGTCGGACACGAGGTAAGGGAGCTTCTTAACCCAATTTCCATTCTTTGGGTTAATCTACTACTTTCAAATTATGTCATGATATTATTATGTCCTATCTTGTATTTATACTTTATTTATGTGTACATATAGTGAATACACATAATAGATATATTTTATTTAAAAATGATCTTTTTATGGACTCCGTCTCAATCTCCTTTCATTGAGGCATATTTGTTTTTATACAGAACTTTCTTTTATACGGTGTATAAACCCCTTTGACTTTTACGTTTATCCCAAAAGAATCTTTCTTTATACGAAGCGTTTTACTAAACGACAAAAGGGAATATTTTTGTCGTACGTATGCAGCGACAACGACTTCTCCACCGTCGTGACCATTATTTGAGTTTAAGCTTCCTCTACAAGCCATAAATTTTTAAAATGAAAAATAAATACAAAGTTTTAATTTTCTTTAATTTTGGTATTGAAAATGGTTTTGAAAGTGTTTTTATTACATCAATGTGTCATATTGATATCTTGTTATTGAAATGTGGATATGTTATGTTTCTTTTATGCATGTTTTATGTGATACAATTATGTTAAGGTTTATGATATGTTTAAACCTATTCATATGAGGAATGCATTAGACTTAATAAGTGACAGGTGGAGCCTGCTATAGCTCCTCGATGCATCAGTAGGTCGAATGAGACAAACTAGTGTCTTAGCACGAGGCCTTGACAAAATCTAATTTGTGGTCTTGGAACGAGGCCTTGGCTACGTGGTTATGATAATCTGGAATTATGCATTCCATCATTATGAAAGTGGTTATTGATATTTCATGTGATTATTCAACCAGTAGAATATCCATGTGAATAAGTAAATAGCATTATCGCATTTTACTTTTTCCATATTATGTTGATATTCATGTTTAAAAGGACTTTGTGTTAGTTATACATTGCCTTAAATGTTAATTTTTATTTATGAAAGATTCCGCAATATTGTTATCCTTACTGAGCATCTGAGCTCACCCCTTTCAATGTTTTAATATTTTCCAGGATGTGAAGAAGTATTTTATGAATGACCTGCAGGGATAGTCAGAAGAGGATATGAGTGTGGACTATAGAGACTTTGTTATTGTAGATTTTTACTTTATGATGTAATGTAACATTTATGAATGTATCTAGTGTTTCCAATGCTACTAAACTAATCGGTCTTTCAAGACTTGATCTTTTGTGATCATGCCAATGTTAAAAATTAATGCACCGACTCTAGGTAGCTGGGGTAGGGGCATTACAGTTGGTATCAGAGGCACTTTAGTACTAACCTTGGAAGCTAGATTTAGATAAACTCTGATTAGAGCACACAGCCTAAAGATAGACTTTGAGGATTAGTATAGAAGAACTTCCTAAAATTTTGGTATTATAGAGATTTTGTGATTTTTCAGAGCAATACATCCCTGTCTGGATACGAGCGGGTTGAGGCGGCTTTAGCACAGATGTACCTAGGGGTAAAACCCGAAAACACCGCTTTTAGATAGACTCAAACGGGAACTGGTGCACGACAATGGGCCTTGCTATACTCTTGGTTATGACACTCCCAGGGGATATGCTTAGGATAATTCTAATTTTCTTTACAAACCACTATGAAGGGTTATGAGTATATAATTTCTCAAAGAAAACATTTTTATGATTATGGATTATATCCATAAATAGTTCAATTTATGTTAAGTATTTTACAGGTATAGAATTATGTATTTGGATTCATAAACTAATCTAGATTATGCCATTGTATAGAAATGGTGCCCAGTGGAATGAATATGAACTCCAGCAATACGTATGATCCAAAGCGTAAGAATGATCATATCTTTCACGGTATTAAGACAACATTTAGAAGGGAAATAATCTCCCATGTGTTCTCAACATATGATGAAATAGTATCATGTGTTAATAAGATAAGTAAATAATTCTCTGAGTCGTATGGCTTTGAAGGGAAGAAAGAGAAGAAAAGGATGGAAGAGAGAATGATGGAAAAAGGGACGTGGGAAAAGAAGAATTTTCCAATATGTGATAACTGTGGGAAAAAACACCTTGGGACTTGCCTGAAGGAAATGGGAGTTTGTTATAAGTGTGGAGAAAAAGGACACCAAGTGTGTGACTATAAGGGTAAGAAAAAGGTTTCAAATGTACAATGCTTCATCTGCAAGGAGTGGGGACACTACGCAAACCAAAGTCCAAATCAGCAGAGTGTGCCCCAAATGATGTTATTGGATAATAATCAAGTTATGATACTACCACATATGAGGAGGAATGATTAGAGTTCTTATGTTGTTATTAATGAATTTTGTAATTTGAGTTTTGTATCAATGATGTACTCGTTATAATAATTATGGAGTATATAAGTATTATACTGCAGTACTATTTCATCAAGGACTTGAGATTGTGTGGAACCAAGAAAAGTGGCTCCACAGTAGGTTAAATTTTGTGAAAATATATGGTTGAGAGAAAGATAAACCATAATATGGTTCTGATACCGAGATAGTGATTTTGGAATAAGACATGATTGATTTGGATAAATTATATTGGATATTCTTAAGTTCCTTGAAACTGATTAACGATTTGTATACATTTTTGGACAGAAGGAGTATATCTAGTATCCTATAAGGAATATGGGATCATGGTAATTCTGGATGTTTTAGTGTTTTAAAAGAATATAGGATGAAGGTGTTCACATGTTGTTACACGAAAAAAGGGATCATCATTATGTTTACCTTCCTCATAAAATTTGGACTGTGAGTTGGACAGAAGTATTTTGGATAACTATAATGGTTGGAATGGATTAAGTTTAACCTTGGATAGTAATGTTTAAGGTTAAAACATTTCTTAATATTATTTTTGGAATATTATAAAAGTTTTAGAAAAATTACAACCTTTAGGTTGGGCGATAACCCATCGCTTCAGACAAAGCTGCAGGAATCGAACCCACAACCATATTGCGATAGGCCTTTATGACCTACCCCTAGCATACAGGAAGTACCTGGTTATTAAAAAATAGTTTTCGTAATCTAAATGGTGTGTGTTAATATTTTAAACCTTGTACGATTAGGATAAATATAATATTTTTTAGTTATATTATCTTTTTGAGTGAAAGATGAGTTTGTGGTAGAAATTATTTGAAGGTTGAAACTCTACTTGTCAAGCATAAATATATATATATACCTATATATTATTCTATGAATAAATTAATTCTTAAACATTAGTAAAGGGATATTAAAACAAAAAAAATGTGTTATCCTAATACCTTATGTATTGTTGAACTGATGATATTTTAAATCAATATAGATTGAAGGCTTTGAGGCCCTCAATTTGACACTTGTTTGTGATTGATGAACTCAACCAATCCCTACAAATATTTACATTTTTCCTCCAATTATATGTCTCTAATTGCCACCAATGTTCTCCTAATCGAGATCATAATTGGGTGGTGACTTTTTCTTTTCCCTTTCCCTCTTATTAAGGGTAAATTTTATTAACCTTATATCCGATGTGGGTTTTCCAAATAGGTATTTTCTATTTTCAACCATTTATTTTCAAAGAAAAATTTCAAATTGCGAGGACGCAATTTATTAAAGGAGGGGAGAATGTAACACCCCGATCATCCACGATACACTTCTCTTTCAATAATGCAATAGCATGCATTGCACGCAAGTTCTAGATTCTAACACACTGTGACTAATCAAAATAGCCATTATGAATTGTAATACCCACCTTTTGAAATTATATATATTTTATATTTCAAAATGGACTTCATTTTTGGATTCGGAATGTTGAAATTAGCCTATGTTTAATTTTTTGTAATTTTCTGAGAACTTCCAAATTATTATGAATAGTGAAAAATACTTAAAACAACTTTTTTAATCAAAATAATTTATAGTGATAAATTATACTATTGAGTGGTTTTAAAGTATAATTAGAATATATTTTTACCATTTTATCCAATGGTGTTCATTAGAATTTATTTCACTTTGAAATTGGACATAAACAATTGCCAATCTTTTGATAGATATTGTTTCTTAAAAACACGCTATTTGTTGTGACAGCGGGAATTGATTATAATATTAACTAATGAAACATATATGTTTGGAATTTCATAAAATAGACATCATTTTTGAATTCAGAATATCAATTACAGCTTATAGTGAAATTTTGGCATTGTTCTGAAAAACATCAATTTTTGATGAATAGTAAAACCACTAAGTGGTAGTTAAATAACTGATTTTTCATTTAAATGAAATATTACCACTTCTGTGATTTTATTTTCAAAAATCCTACATACATGGTTGTCATTAGGATTTAAAATTTGGTTCAACGGGATTAAAATAATTTTTGGTTAATAGTAACTTTTAAGTATAATTAATCGCGATTAAAAGTAATTAGTGTAATTTATGGTAAAGATAATGTTATAATAATATGAAATGACCTTTACACTTGTCCTACTCCTATTGGATGAGTCATGGACGACCAAGAAAATCCATGGGTCAACTTGGGGACCCCATGGAGCCACTTTGGTAGGAAAATGACATAAATAACTTTTATTTAATGTTAAAATAAAAATGTCACAAACATAAGTTGTTTTACTAAAACAATTTTTAAATGGGGTTATACAAGTCATATGTTTTACTACAATTATTCATTAGAAAGCTAAAAAGATTGACTACATTATGATAGTTTTTTTATAATTTTTAGAAATTAAATAAATTAAATTATTTATGACACCATGATGATGCAGTGATTACCTCATTAATTAACGATTTAAATAAAATGAAAAGATAATGTAAAATCCAAGGCATACACTTGTCAAAAACCTATTGGATGAGTAGATTTAGATCCCTTATCACTTCATCCTAAAATTATATAAGTGTGGGACCTTTAGAATCTGAAAACCATTGTATAATAAAATAACATTTCATTACTTTCCAAGAGTTCCCCTCCTCTCCACTTATAAAAGGCCCCCACCACTACCACCTTATTCACACATTCAAGCCATTTTTCTCGGCCAACCTCTACCCAAATAATCTCCAAAATTCCCACCCTTACTCCTTGAAACCTCACTTTTGGATGAACTCTTCCCAATAAAGCCTTTGGCTCAAATCAAAAAAAACATTACCCGATTTTAAGGTAATGTCTTCTCTTAGGTTATTTTTTTTTATTTTGCTTATTCAACCCACTAAACTCTTTTTATTCATTTCATTTGTAACAACACCAGTATCCTCAATGTACTAGGATGTTGTTGTAAGAATTATTCGTGCTACACTTACACACACCTACATTTAATGGTTAAAGAACATACTATTTTCGTGGATGGAAAATTTCTTCCTCACGAAACGATGATTGTTCAACACTCATATAACACCTCTAATGGTGGCCATTATGATTAAAAAAATTTCATATATGATATATTTATTATGTTTATGTTTTCCTTATGATTCTTTATTTTTCATTTGTGGCATACTTTATGATTTCCATTATGGGTAAACGCGATAATTTCATTTTAGGAAGTGCGGACTACCGCCCCGTCAAAGTGATTTGAATCGTTAATGTCATATGTGGGATGTATAAAGGATGGATTAAATGGTATTATACATTATATTTTACTGGAATTATATTATACCTTTATATAATTATAACTTCATTCCATTAAATATGAAATAGAAATGAAAGTAGCATTCATGCGTACGTACGGCTTACCATCTCCATGAACGGTGCATTTCGTTTCTTACCTCTAAACATTATGGAATATTATAAATGCATGTAAATACTGGATATATATGAGATATATTATATATAAATCATGAATATAATTATGGATATAATGTATATTTCACCACATGACCAACTTGTAATTATAAGATGTTTATTTTTGACTCAAGTACCTAAGATCGACAAAATGACCGTTATTAACTTAAATAATTAAATAATGTTCCTAACATGGTAATAAGTGATATAAAAGGAAAAATGAATATGAAAAAGGTTCTTAAGTAAATAGAAATTAACTCTAGTTTATTATTCAGGAGTTTAAAGAACGATCGAGTCAAGTCGGAGATGAGGTAAGGGAACTTCTTAACCGAATATCCATTCTTTGGGTTAATCTCCTACTTTCAAATTATGTCATGATATTATTTTGTCCTATCTTGTATTTATAATTCTTTATGTGTACATATAGTGAATACACATAATAGATATATTTTATTTTAAAATGATCTATTTAAGGACTCTGTCTCAATCTCCTTTCATTGAGGCATATTTGGTTTTATACACAACTTTCTTTTATACGGTGTATAAACCCCTTTGACTTTTACGTTTATCCAAAAAGAATCTTTTTTTATATGAAGCGTTTTACTAAAAGACAAAAGGGAATGTTTTTGTCGTACGTATGCGGCGACAACGTCTTCTCCTCCGTCATGACCATTATTTGAGTTTTGGATTCCTCTACAAGCCATAAATTTTTAAAATGAAAAATAAATACAAAGTTTTAATTTTATTTAATTTTGGTATTGAAAATGGTTTTGAATGTGTTTTTATTACATAAATGTGTTTTATTGATATCTTGTGATTGCAATGTCGAAATATTATGTTTCCTTTATGCATGTTTTATGTGATACAATTATGATATGGTTTATGATATGTTTAAAACTATTCATATGATGAATACATTGAACTTAATAAGTGATGGGTGGAGCCCGCTATAGCTCCTCGATGCATCGGTAGGTCTCATGAGACAAACTACTATCTTGGCACAAGGCCTTGAAAAAATCTTATTTGTGGTCCTGGCACGAGGATTTGGCTACATGGTTATGATAGTCTGACATTATGCATTCCATCATTATGAAAGTGGTTATTGAGATTGCATGTGATTATTAGATCAGTAGAATATCCATGTGAATAAGTAAATGGTATTATCTCATTTTACTTTTGCCATATTATGTTGAAGTTCATGTTTAAAAGGCTTTTTTTTAGTTATACATTGCCTTAAATGTTAATGTTTATTTATGAAAGCTTCCACAATATTGTAATCCTTACTGAGCATCTGAGCTCACCCCTTTCAATGTTTTAATATTTTCCAGGATGTGAAGAAATATTTAATGAATGACCTGCAGGGATAGTCAGAAGAGGATATGAGTGTAGACTAGGTATAATTTTTTATTGTAGATTTTCACTTTATGATGTAATGTAACATTTATGAATGTATCTAGTGTTTCCAAGGCTACTAAACTAATCGGTCTTTCGAGACATGATCTTTTGTGATCATGCCAATGTTACGAAGTAATGCACCGACTCTGGGTAGCTGGGGTCGGGGAATTACATATATTCTTAAAATTTTTGGATTTGAAACCACTAATAGTATAAGTACTCCCATTGGTGCTTCCAATTCACTTGATCTTGATGAATTTGGGAAACCTGTGTATAAAACATCTTTTAGAGGTATGATAGGAAGTCTACTTTACTTGACAACTAATAATCCAGTCATAATGTTTCTAGTATTATTATGTGCAAGATATCAATCATATCCTATGGAATCTCATTTAAATGCTGTGAAAATGATTTTTCACAAATTAAAGGGAACCATGGATTTAGGACTCTTTTATACATCTGGAAATGAATTTGTTTTAAAACGTTTTTCAGATGCTGACTTTGGTGGATGTTGATTGGATAGTAAAAGTACATCTGGAACATTCAATTTATTTGGATATTCATTAGTTTCTTTGTCATGCAAAAATTAACACTCAGTAGCCCTTCCCACTACTAAAGCTGAATATGTTGCAGCTGGAATTTGTTGGGCTCATGTGTAGTGGATGCAACACACAATCACAGAGTATGGATTGAGTTTCACCAAATCGCAAATAATGTGTGATAATACTAGTGTCATATCCATTAGTAAAAACCCTTCACATCATTATCATTCAAAACACTTAGATATTAAGCATTTCATTCTTAGGGATCACCAAAAAAAGAGATATCATTCTTCAATTTATCGGTACGCAAGATCAACTCGCTATTATTTTCACAAAATCATTATCCACCAATAGATTTTAATATATTAAATATATGTTATAAATAATAACCATAAGCTAATCTTCGATATTAACTTCCTGTTGAAACATATCTCTTTACATTAAGAAACTTTTTTTAGAGGGGGGGTACATTTTCATGTTAGTCAAAAAAATTTCCTGTAGTCAAATTTGTTCGTAGTCAAATAAATTTTATAGCTTACTTTTTTTTGTAATGTAAATTTTTCATGCTCTAAAATTTTCATTATCAAAATTTTCGTAATAAATATAATTTTGGAATCTAATTTTCTTCAATAATAATTTTCCACATTATGAATATTTATCCCTAAGTAATCTGAAAGGTATGTTTCCTTTCCAGTGTTTTCATCATCATCTTTTTACAAGTTGGTATTTTCATTTTGTTTTAAATTTTTTGAATTCACTTGAATTATATAAAAATATTTATCTTAAAAAAAATAAAAGGATCAGAACCTATCAAAATCTTTCTTCAGTTATCATCTCAACTGTTATATTTGATAAGAAGCATTTCAACCACTGGATCAACCGAAAAATTTGAACAGTTGCCTCAGTTGCCTATATAAAGCCCCCTGATGGTTGTCCCACATCAGTTTTTTAAGCTTTCACATGATGAAGCTCTATCTTTTTACTTTAGGTCATTCTGAATCTCTAATGTTACCATAGTTCCGAATTTCTTCTAAAGCTTATCCTCAGAATGATATATTGACTATTAAGGATGTATCTGAATGGTTGATATACAAAGAAAGGTTAGTTGTTCTGAAATTAATCGAAAAAATTGATTTTATCATATCAATGAATATTATATTGAATGGTTAGGAGAGCCATTGTATTTCAAAATTTAAGGCACATGATACGGTCTATCCAGACTTGTTGATTTAGTTCTATGAGATAGTAAGTTTGTTTATTGAAGAAGGCAGAGGCAAATTCTCTTTTAAGAGTTATGGAAAGTCCAAATATCTTTCTTACAGTAAGGCTGCAATTATTGTTCGAATTACATACGAAGGAGAAGAAGAATTCGATACTCAAAAATTACATGATGTATCTAGATCTTCTGATAAGGAAAAGGTTATAGAGTGTCTTGTAATGAAAGGATTGAAGACAAAGAAGATTGTTCATCTCTCTAAAAACATACATATTCATGAATTGTGGGTTTAAGGATATATAATTAAAATGAAAGGGGGTATGGATACTCTAATGAAGAGTGATATATATATATTAGATTTCTTGGTTAACCTCAGGTAGATAAACATGATTAACTATACCTTGGTGACGATTTATAATATCAAGTATAGAAATATGAAATCTCAAATCATTATGTATCTGGCTATTCTTTCATTGATTTTAGTTCTTTGTTTAGAATATTTCAAAATTTCATGCAGTTCCAATCCATGAAATTATAATGCAATGTTATTGAGTGATAATACCTTAAAGAGGATGAATGATGGCTTCACTATTGAATTTGGAAAATTTTATGATCTATTTGATGAAGAAGTATAAGCTTTGTCAAAGAAGCAGGAAGTGGATAAAACCATTAAGAAATGCAGATAGAAGAGAAAGGATAAGGAACTGGAAGAGGAAATAAAACCCCCTATGGATATGGAAACTCAGTCTGCACCACTAATTCTAATGAAGTAAAAAACATACCATGATGATGTAGTGGCTAAGTGGAGTTAGGATAAGAAAAAAAGAAGGAAGGGGAGCCTAGGTTTTTCATTGACCATACTGAGGAAAAATCCTTAAAAAAGGCAGCTAAATAGAATGAGAAGAAACAAAAAGAGAATAAGAAAAAAAGAAGAAGTCTGAGGCTGAGATAGTACAATATCATCTCAAAACTGCTACGAAATCATCCGAACAAATTATAGTTCCTGAATCTTTTTTTCTAGAATCACTTCCTATGACTCTGGGAAATAAAGCGGTGATTCCAGAGTCATATCATAAATAAGAAATAGTTGAAGAAGAAAATGTGGAAGAATAAGGAGAATAATAAGATAGTGGTGATATTGGGGACATGATAGGGTAAGTAAACAATTATCATGAGAAGGACAGTCATTCTGAGATATTTTCAATCTTAACATCTGAAGTTGAGTCTTCAAAACATGCAACTCCAGAAAAAGATGAGAAGGGTGAGGAAGAAGTGAATAAATTGTCTGATGAAGAATGTAGCAATCATAATTTTATCCATCCATTGGGATGTTCAGGCAAGATCCATGAAAGAATAGGTAGATGAAGATAAGATTTTTCATCTTTAAGTTAGTGAACAAGAATCTCCCCAAGCACAAGACATCATTCTAAGTGCTGATAAGTGAATGAAGGTGGTAGTATATTCACCTAGTAAATTTGTGGTGAAGAAGAAAGATGTTGGTGATTCATCAAAGAGAAAAGTTGATGACATTGAAAAAGAATCCTCACGAACCAAACACTCGTATTCAGAATCAACTACCCTTGGAAATGATTTTGTTGTTTAGTTATTGAGAAATATTATTGGTATTATTCCCTTATTCCCATGCATAAACTCAAGATTCCAGATGCTTCAGTATATGAAAAATCGTAAATCTGAATCAGGTTCCATGGTTATGGGAAAAAATTTAACGCTAGAGGCAGATTTAAAAACCTCCATCATTGGTTATGAGGCTCTTAAATGATATTTCAAGATGATTAAAAGCTTCTCAAAGAAGACAATCAATGATATGAGAATCATTGATGAATTTCATGATAATGTAAAGGATAAATTTGGCTTGAAACTTTGGAAGATCAAGGATTTTACAAATAGTTTTGACGAAAAGTTATTCCAAGAACAGAAAACATGGGTATAGGAAGTTAAGGATCTGAATGGAAAGCTTAATTGTGTGGCCATGAATTGGAACATTGAAAGGGATATCAGAATTGAGATTGAATAGATTCTTGTTAATAAATAAGAAGTATTGAAAGCTCAAGTAGAATGTCTTAAGGCTCAGGAAGAAAAAATTAATACCTTAGAGAAGAAAAATGGAGATCATGATCAGCTGGTCAAATGTATGGAAGAAGATCACAAAAAGCTCAAGAAGTTAAACAACATTGTGAATAAGCTGATTCCAAAAGGGAATGAAAGATAATTTCATTCCATTATGATCTTTTTTGTAGTTTCTTTTTGTACAAATTCTTTCAACATTAATGAAATTTTCATTGTTCTGCATATTTATGTTTTTAGAGTACAAATGTTTTAGGTACCTATTTTTTCCATTCCCTTTATTCCTTTTTTTTAAATCACAACAGGGGAGAAAGGAGTGATAAAAATAATACAATGTAAAGAATAGATTTCCTTAAGTAAGGTGGACTTAATCAAGAGGAAAGTTCTTATAAATGATGTTTTTCGAATGCAAGAAAATGAAAAATCAAATTATGGAAATCGGGAATACGGTCTTTATGGATTTCAAAGCCTAAGGGGGAGTTAGTTGTATTTACACTGATCCATATATAAAGTTAGATAGGTTTTTATTTTCAAGACCATAATAATTCTAGGTCCATATATTCTTTTTAGTAACGATGTTTCTGCTTTCAAAAAAGGTGGAGATTTTGGAGTCAATATGGTTTCCTTTTGACTTTTTCATTCCTTTATATTTTGAAAATCACAAACACTATATCTTAAGGAAAATTTTAATTCCTCGATGATTTTTAATAATAAAGAATGTTTCCTTCCCAACAGATATTTTCTCTTTACCTTTTTTTCATTGATCATGTTATAGTTTCTCTAAATATAGCTCATTTTATTTCTACAGGTAAAATTCACTTTCATATCAAAAAACATCGAAAACCTATAAATATATAGATATAGAGTATTCTGTTTATAGGTTCTCAATTCAGGTTCTGAATTCTCTAAATTCAGACTCTGAGTTCCTCTAAATTCATATTCTGAATTCTCTAAATTCAAGTTCCAAAATCTTTGAATTCAGAATCTTAATTCAGAGTCCAAATGCTTTGAAATTTAGACTCTGAATTACTATGAATTCAGATTTTCAATTCTATGAATTCTAGTTCTGAATTCTCTGAATTCAGACTATGAATTCTATGAATTTAGACTCCGAATTATTTGAAATTAATACTCCAAATTCTATGAAATTTAGACTATGAATTCCTTTGAAATTCATATTCAAGATTCTCTAAAATTCAGACTCAGAATTATTTAGAATTCAGATTTATAATTCCTCTGAAATTCAAACTCTGATGTCTATATAATTCTGAATCTAAATTCCTTGAAAAAAATAATCTGAATATATATGTAATATAGACTTTGAATTTTTTTTTTCATAGAATTTGAACATTATTTTACCTTAGACCCCAAAAAATGGATTTGGTCAAGCAACCATATTTTTCATACCCTTTTTTAGTTATGAAACAATGTTGTGTAATCTTTTTTTAACTAATCATTTTATGAGTGACACATATACAGGTTCCTTTGAGATTCAATGTAAAATATGACCATTGGTGGTGGGAGATGACTGTTGGAGAAGTGCCTATAAATATGATCTCATTTGAACAATCTCAATACTTTTGATGACTCTGTTGATCACTCTAGATATTGCATGTTGCTGATGTGATTTTTTGAGAGAGAGTCTCAGGCCTTGTGTGTATTGAACATCATATTCAACCTACTTTGTGTGACTTTGATTTTTTATGTGTACAGCTGAGGACTTCCATGGATATAAAGATAGAGGTGTAAACTACCATAAAGTTCGAGGACTTATAGGGATAGGTATACAGATGTTCCAACTACTTTAATGTTTGGGGACTTCCATAATAAGGAAGATAGAGGTGCTGACTAAGTTGAATTTCGAGGGCTTGCAGGGATAACTAGACAAAATCTAATATTCTTATCGAGGGATTACCCTGCTGAGGGTAAGATAGACATTCTTGAAAGTATAAATCAATGGACCTTTATCCAAGGTTTTTGGATACCCTTCACATTTGGATAAACGATTTCATACTTGTTATTTGTTTTATTTCAAGTTTATGTTCCACTGCATTTTGATTAATAAGGAAAGTTTGACTATCTTATAATTTCTTGTACTTGTATACATGGATTAGTAAGATTCTATATGCTTTAAAGTAGAGTATTTTTCCTTGTAAACTTTTGATAAGTTTCATTTCGAGAACCGTGTTTTTATAACCTGACAAGTTTGTAGAACATAGAGGTCTTGTGAAATTACATTATTTAAGAATGTTTAACATAATTTTCCTTAAAGTTATAAAAGAATGTTTTTTACCAAATTTAATTTTTCCAAATAAATTTTTAAATTATAAAATTCATACCCCCCCTCTTGTATATTTTGCATCCACATTAATATTTTGATCCTACAACCCATATTTAGAAAAACAGCATAAAAATAACCCTGAAATATCCCAAAAAATTTAATATTATAATCATAAAATATAATTTCATGCATAATAATATATATTTTTTCTAATAGATAGGAAAAACCATAAAACCATTCCATAAATTTCTCCTAAAATGTAATTAATATTTTTAATTTCTTGCTAAATAATACCTTAGATGGGGTGTCTAAAACATTTACTGAATTATATATAATAAAATCAAAAACCTAGTATTGTAACTATAATAATATTTATAATTATACATGGATTTATGTACACTAAGAAATAAAATATAACATTTATTAAAAAATTAATCTATTTTCTTATACAAAATCATTTATATTTTATTGTTGTAATCATTTTTTCCCAAAAGACTATCAAGTGTGATTTTATTATTCAGACTAATATGTGAGGGATATATTCAACTAATAAAATATAATTATTTTCCTCTAATTGATAAACAATAATATCTTTATAGGGATCCATCACAAAATATCATAAATGAAATTACGAACTGTCAATTGGATAATAAGTGTTCCAAAATATTCATGATCTACATCACATGTTGTCTTTTCAAATAAAATTCATTTTTATTTGTATTTATATTTTTTTATTATCATCTTAATCCACCCATGGATTGATAACTTGATTATCAGAATTCTTTAACTCCTTGAATTTGATTCATTAGATATGGATGGTTCAATAGTTGGAAACATATATTCCAACCTTCTATCATTAGCCATATCCAAATCCCATCAATATTAATTGGGATTATGACTAACAATACAACATTTAAATAAGAACCATATTACATTTAGGTGGTCCCATTTGTGTTACTTCCCAAATTTCTCACATGTATATTAGTCGAAGTTGTTTCCACAATTTGATTTATTCAAGTATTAATGAGAATGAACCTTTTATTCATATGAAAACAATAAGAATGGTTAGAATCTAAAATTTAATGTTCAATAGTTAGAACACATTAGTTGAATTATTATATATATTAATGTATATAAATGAAAATTACATTCATATACATATTTTTATGATACTGTAACAAATAATAAATCTCATTTTCAAAATTAATTACAATACCATATGCAATCCTCTTATGTCTTGTAAAATTTTACTCATATATACCAAGAGATTCAATATAGTTTTTCATTTGATCAATAAATTAATTCAACAATTTCATATAAATAATATGATTTTTATTATTATTGTAAAAATAATCTAAAAAAGTCATCTTACCATGTAGAGTAAATTTTATCATGTTACCAGATATTATTGACCACATTCCACCACTAATCTTGTTTAACTTCTAAATAATAAATTTCCAAAATAATATTTTTATTATATAAACACTGAATAATATAATTTTTATTAACAATTGTGCTAATCCATTACTCATTAATTTTTGGATCATTATAACCACTAATTTATGGTGTTTGCCTCTTCATGGGGGACACAACATAATATTTTTCTTTCTGTTGTTCATTTCTATATTCAATTTGATTTAATGATTGACAAACATTTTTGAGAATATAAATGATAAATTTATTACAACTCCTATATTATTTAGATTCCCAAGAGGAACATAATTTCATTTTAAATCATATTAAGAATAAAACGGATCTTTTGGGTTCCATTATTTGACAAAAAATGTGTTGTTTGAGGAAAAGTAATCATAGTGGGGGTACACATTATCATGATGAATTATTTATAGATTTTTTAAATAAAGAGAGATTATGTTAAGTATATTAAAAATCATATTTTTAATAGGATTCCTATGATTCAAATATATTCAAACCTTTCATGATTTTTTATACTGAAAGAGTAAATTAATATAATATCACGTAAGAGTTCCAAACCATTTTTGAAGTAAATCATTATTTTTTGTACCCTGTAATGCTAATTTCAAGCCTGACATACCTTATTCAATGTTACTAACCATAGTAAAATATATTTCAAAAAAATATCTTCATGGAGTATCCATAAAATATTTCATATCTAGGAAATCCAAAAATTATCTTCCTCACTATCACATTAGGATGTTATCCTATACTTATGATTTTCATACATTTTCATTGAATCTCTAAGTTTTTAAATGGAGAAAATTATAATTGATAGCATAAGAGACACATAAAAATGAGAATATATTAGAATATAACACACTGATATTTTTTTACAAATAATTATTTTCAAATAAATATAAATACTGCAGTACATACAACCTCAAAATTTTTCTATTTGATAATATATTAAACACCCAACACCAATATTAAATGACCAATGATATATATAACAATTACAACACTTCCAATAAAGAGGATTGCGTGAATATTATGAACTAAATTATGATATATATATATACACACATATTACTTACTCAATATATAATATTTGTAAAACATTAATAAATAATTATCAAATTTTTAATAGTGTTATTTTATTATTTAATAATGCGTTTTCATCAAAATGTATATTTATATATTTTCAGGAAATATATATATATTTTTCTAGAACATTTAATAAAATATATATTATAAAATTAACTAAATTTACCAAATCATTATAACAAAAATTATATAGGGTGAAATTTGGGATTCTTCTAAAAATATGGATTGTTTAGTGAATAGTGAATATATTTATATATGTAAAATATCGATTTATTTTCAATAAATTAAGTAATTAAAAATTCATATTATATTTTGAATTTGATTCAATGTAACTGGATTGTTATTTAGTTTTATTTAATCCACATAATAACTCTTGAATATATTTTTTATTTGATTATCATCCAATTTAATTATTTGGTTTAAAAAAATTATTTTTCATAAAACTAATTTAAAATGAATAATTTTATCCAAATAAATTAATTAAAATTATACAAATTTTAGAATGATTAAAATTAAATATATATATATATATATCATTTTATATATATTTTGTTTCAAAAAATGATTACTATTACTTATAAAGTGAAAATAAAATTATTATTTGATAACAAAAATGTGTTTCTTGAAAGCACGATTTTTCATCACATGTGTGGTTTTTATAAATTATGTTTTGACATTTATGTGAATTTAATTTATTTAAATAAATTCAATATTTTTAAATTAGATTAAATTTAATTATATAATATTTTGAACAAATTTTTTTAATCAAAAAGAAATGTGAAAAACAATATAAAATAAATACGGATATTAATTAAGAAAATTGATTTATCAAGGATTACAATGAAAAGAGAAAAGAAAAATTAGATAATGAAATTTTATAATATATATTTTTTGGAAATATTTTGACATTGTCTATTCTATGATCAATAATTTATCATTAAATATTTTTTATCATATGTTTAATAATGGCTATAATTGAGTGAAGAGTTATAGTTTATAAACTCTAATCTGTACAAAACATAAACCACTTTAACTTGTTTATCATCCTAATGCTTTGCTAAATTTTTATTGAATAATATAATAGAGTCATAGTGTGTCTGGAAAATCAATGTAATGTAATGTGTACTCAAATAAATAGATTTAACACATTCCACATTGATAAAATTTAACATTTAGAAACATGTAAAAGTAAACAATAAAAATTTATATGGTAATCTAATAAATGTATTAAAAATAATTTATTAAACTATAACCATAATGTTTAGGAAGTCAATAAATATAACTAAAGTTATCTTCATTTTATTCTAAACTATCAGTTATATCATTCACCAAAAGAATGACCTCAACCACCAAGATCATAATTAGATCTGTTTTCTATTCCCTTGAAGCTCTTGATTAGCCTAATATTATCCAAATGACATCAAAGACCCCAAATCCCTCAATAAAATCCCCATATTGTACCCAAAATACAATTTCGATAGTTTTTATATGTATTTTACTATTACTCAAATGGAATCTACAAAGACAAAATATATCTTAAAAAAGTACAATGAATCATTAAAGAGTGGTTATGCCTTGGAATGATCTCAGATCTATAGATTGAGAAAAATAATCCTCTATATCATTTTCATCATCACTAAACCCCTAAATGAACTACATCTTATAGGAAATCTAATAAGATTAATGTTATTATGATTCTTAATGTCGGTTGAAAGGGAAATAGAACGTTTTTACATGATAGTTCAAAAACTAAATCTTTACCAGATGTTATTTTGGTGGGGCCATTATAATGATTTTAATATTTCAAGACTAGTAAATATATTTCCTCCTATTATGATAATCATTATTATTCCAATGAAATAGAAAATATGATAGTATAATTAACTAAAAATAATCTCACTAATTGACTAATATAATTCATACTAAGATACTATATTTTATATTAATGTTTGCATATATTCAATCATACCGATAGAATATTTTTAGTCATCCTAAAAAACCAGATTTTGTTATAATAATCAACATGTTTCTCTTATATCGATATACTAGTTTTGGTTATACAAATAAACTAGATTCAGCCCTTATAATAAATAAAATTTTGTTATTATGATAATATGAACATAGGTCAATAAGAAGTTTTTCAATTAAATCAATCTATTTCACTTGTATTTATTTAGTTTGATGTATAATACATTATCTAGTCAAATAGATCAATCTTTAGTTAGTCTGATGGATTAGACTAATATATAATTACTATATAATAATTTTTGAAATAAATATATTTTTAGTAATATATGAATTTTTTTTCAAAAATATTTTTCAACACAATAGAAAAATAATATTAGTATAGTGTTATTTTTTTATGAGTGTCTTGATGTCTTCAAAACAAATGATTAGAAATTGTAGCAAGGGTACTGTAATATTTATAATCTCTGTGTATTTGAAACGAACATAACAAAAAAATAATAATTTTTAAAAACAAATATCCCATAATAAATTTAATAAAACTATTACCATTATCAATTTAGTATATCCCATTCTTAATGATAACATTTTTGACATATGTTTTCTAGGTGAATAAGATATGTAAACATCATTTCAATAAACACCCCCATATTGGATCATCCTGAAAAACCTTTTCCCAATTATTTTTTTCAAATACATCTACTCCAAACAAAAATTGATCAATAGCTATCTTCAAATAAAATTCTCAAATTTATTATCCCCCATTTTGATTTATAAAACCAATAGTGACCTATAATATTCTTAAAATATTTTTTTTAATAATAAAAAAAAATTGAAATATAACCATCCATCCAAAACAAATATCTATAAATCATATATCCATGAAATATTGGAAAACCATAAATAAGTTATGTTTTTGAAGGATATTATAGATTAAACTCATTGAAAAATTTGTTTCTATATTAGAACATAAATATGAATTTAGAATATAATTTATTATTTAACATGAATAATTTGTACAATGACTAAAATTATTTGAAACACTTATTTATTCTTCTTGACTACATGTTCCATTTCCTCCAGCATTGTATGCCTTTATTCAATAACATTAAATATTCATTGTTATTATTTTAATATATATTTTTATTCTTTTAATGAAAGGTTTTCAGGATCCTCATCATTAAACTACATATCATATTCTTCAAGAAAAATGTTTTTCATCTCCAATTTTTGAATGTGTTAATGTTTTGAAAATGGAGAAAAAAAATGAATTTCTCAAATGTATAAACATCTCTCGAAATTCAAATTGAAACATTCAAAAGGAATACAATATTTCTATAAATGTACTCTTTGTATTATATATATTATTACCATTACATTATTTGAACACATTTATTGTGTTTTATCAAACATCATTTTTTTACCATTCTTCCTTCATATAATGAATCAATATAGAAACATTTATATTATTATTAAATATGTATATATAATTTTTCTATCATATTCTAAGCATCCGATCATTTTAAAAAAATTAACCATTTTTGAATGTGATTGCATCAGGATTCAATACATGTTATGAAAGGAATTTCATGCAGAGGCATCATCCATGATTCATTGAAATGTACAAATCTTTTTTATATTGATTGATTGGATTTTTTGTCTTATTAATCTAAGGAGTCTTATGTATCATCATAAACATTAATCAATCAGGTTCTGATATCATATTTCTCTTTCACATTCACATTTTATTTCTTATTTTATACGATTGAAACCCCCTATAATTCATCATTTCAATTAGAATTAAATTTTTTCAACACTCATGTGTCAAATTACGAAATCTCTATTACATTTTAATAATTTACATCTTTCCCAAAACTAAACAAGTGATAACCTTTTTCGAAAAAATTAGTATATTATGAAGATGATTATTTTCAACAACCGTCTTCCTCATCAACCTCTTTTTATATATATTATCATTACATAGTTATTTCACATTTTATTCTAACTTCCCATCAATTTTTTTTACATATATTGATAGATTCTCTAACTTTATATATGGATTTTTTATTTTTAAATTCATTTGATTGTTCTTTTAAAATATTTTCAACTTTTATCAATATTCCATTACATTTTTTAATATAAATAATATGTAAATTACAGTTTCTATAAATTTATTATTTCAGAACCCATTAATGAATAAAAAGTTAACGATGGATTGGTTGAACAACAGACATTGATTAATAGAAAATTACTCTTTGATTACTCAATTATTTATTATTGATATGTCCATGTTACTATTATACCTTTATAATCATGTTCTAAAATATCATTTCCTCTTTGTGTCACATATTTATTTCTACTCATATTTTAGAAATTATTCAGTTTTTCTTTTCATAAAAAATGCCTCAACCTTATATATCATATACTCTGTATATCGAACATTTTCTTTGTGAGATCTATATTTTCATCATTGAAAAATATCACCAGACATGGGTTTTTATTAAATTTGCATCATAGGAGGAGGTGAAATATATTTTTTATTTTCATGTACTTTTACTTCCTTCCATGGAGATTTTGACGTAGTGGAACCCTAGTCTGATTATTCAATAAAATTCTTTAGCTCTAGAAGAAAAAAAAAATTCACCCATGATTTATCCTCAACAGTAATCAATGGCTTCTTTTCTATAATTTCCTATTATTTATTCATTATCATCATAAGAGACAAAAAAGTTTAAACGTCTTGTTAATAAAACATGGGAAATAAATAATCATCATCTTTATTGCACTCTTCGTAATTTCATAAATTAAATGAATAAAATATTTCATGAAATTTAGCTTCCTCATATTCATTATAATGTCTAACACAAATATTTTAATAAAATTTCATTTATCTTAATAACTCTTCATTTTTATTAGGTATCCCTATATCAATGATTAAAATAGAATTTCATTATATTTCAAATGAAAAACCGTTCAAAAATTTCATGGCCTAGAATAAAAGTTGATATAGTGTCACGACCCCCTCCCCACCAAGTGTATCCCTCTTGGTCTGGCAATGTGAGATGGGAGATAATGACCCCTGATTCCCACCTTTAATAGGCCCCAGGTTGGTGACTAGCACTGAGGGAATAGTGACACCCAAAATGGGAGGCATTACCCTCTATGAGAACACATGCAGAAGAGAAAGATAAGACAGACACCAATAAACTCCAACTCAGACTGCAATATAAACAACAACCCAAGTACACATATGAAATTTCATGCATATGTACTACAACTGAATGGGGAAAGACTACAAGTACCAAAATAAAGTAAAAAATAGCAGCAGCAACAAGCTAGAACAGCTCCTGCAACCCCAAGCTAGTAGAAACCATCATGATCTCCAACCTGCTCCAAGTGACCTAAAAAATTGTTTATATATACATAGGGTGAGTATAACAGTATACTCAGTAGGATCCTCCCCAAAGCCTCCAATTCAAAAGTAAAGAAATCATGCTAAAGAACATTGAACAACAAGTGAAACTAACTCGTCACCTAAACAAGTATACTAAGTTCCCAACCTCACCATAGATACTCTCACCAAGTAAAGCATATAAGAATATATCATATAATAAAGAATATTAGGGGTACCCTACTACAACTTCCCCACTGGTTTTCCGCTTTGCCCCAATGTCGCACGTCCTGAGCATCTCTCTCCAAAAATGCTTGCCTACAGACACCTGGCCGAAGCTCCACAATATGCACCTCGTGAAAAAAAACCACCACATCGACAAACCAAAGTAACCAGGTAGTTTCCGATAGCCACCACAGCTCGCATAACATGTATCATACGTCGGGTATTATACCTCAATCCATCACAGCCCATACACCATTTATGTATCCTCATGTCATCTTAGCTTATACACATTACAACTATAGTAGTCCATAGAAAACAATATCCAGAATATATGTGTCTGAATAACCACAAGCCCTTACATCCCCCTACACACATATATGGGGAAAACTAACCAATGTGCCTACCATCACAAGTAACTACCAAGAGAAGAGAGCGGGGCCAAAGGGGGTAGTCATCCATCTATCCTACCACTGGAATGTTGGGGAAAACACCACCCCCCAAGGGCTCAGAATCGCCAGGGAGTTAGTTTCCCATACTGGCAGGGGGAGTAGCGTATAGAAGAACAAAAAGTACATAATATACTATAACTCGCAACCACACTATGGGAATAACCTATTATTAGACTCAACTACAACTAACATCTCTCAAACTACAGTCTGCTACTTCTAAGACTAGGTATCCTATAAGCACACAACCATTTAAAGAGCTCTAATAGATTACTTCATTCCCTTTTTATCAGTTCCACTGTACGTTAATTAATTTTTTAAAAATTAATTAACTATGAACAATCCCACATTAAATTTCATTAGCATCACACCCAAATTCAGCAGTTCCTTCAAAAATTACAGCCTCATTATTTTGTTCCGGAATCTCTATCCCCATGGGGTAAAACAATTTATTCAATTAATCATTATAGAAATACATTCCCACATTCCCAGTCATTATAGAAATACATTATATGCTAATAAACACAAGGGGGCTCAAAACGGTGAGTAGATATACTACCCATCGAGTCTTTGCCTCTTATAGCAATATCATATACCCATCCTTCCTTGAGAAGCTAAACACGGAATCACATGGCATACCCCACGCTTGTTCGCCTCTTTCTGATGAAGGGTATGTAAGACTATATGCCTTGAGAAGTGGGGAAAAGTAAAGCAGATATATAACCAATCAAAATTACCTAGTATCCAACAATCACATCCATCCCATTCCATCATCCCTGGTGTCCTCCCCGACACCCACATGCATAAAATGATACATCTCGCCAGTCTAGACATCATCTGCTACCACAACCAAAAGGGCCTCCATGACTCCACATATTACCACAACCATCCAGGCTCACATTAAAACACAAGAAGCAGTAAAACATGCATATTCACAATTGGGCTCTTGGACCTTAAACAAACAAGATGGTAACTTAGAACCCTACAAGAAATTATCTTTTAACAACCACCAGTTTGTTAATCCTTCTTGGGATAACCAATTTATTATTTTTTGGTTCCAAATTCAGGAAACATAACAAGTATGTTACCACAAATAAATAGACATGCTTACTGCAATAATTTGATTATCATCAAATTACAAGAAGAACCAGATTCATTTTCATGCCTCTTTATCATTAGAGAACAATTATAAATTAATCCCAGTTTACGTTCTTTATCGATTTCTATCAAGAACAAACAGCTAAGCAAAGAAATCGTAGATATCACAATATATAGAAAAACAAGAGGAAAAAACATACGATCAATATCAATTTATTTATCCTATTAAAATATATATTATGTCAATTGAATTTTCATCCAGTGGGATTAAACATGATAACAATACAGTTGTATGTAAAGTAAAGAGAAGCAATGAATACCCTACCTCAAACATTTCCTCACATCTTTATCCATGCAATAGGTCACGATCCTCCTATCGCGACAACTACATCCACCCGAGGATTCCATGTAACGACAGCGCCAACCAAACCCCAAGAAAAACACCATTAGAAACATGGAGATTACATGATATAACATGGAAAGGAGAAACAAGAGGAGATGATCCCCAAAGTAATGACTATAAAATATACCTTATATCAAATATTGATCGATATAGCCCGGTTGCATCAAAATAGAGCGTAACCAATCTGAGGAGTAATGTTTGATTGTGAAACTCCTACGGGAAGGATTGAAAGGTTCTAGCATTTCATAGCCATGAACAAAGAGGAATAAAAAGTGAGGATGATATATTGTCCCTTTTGAAGATTTAATGGGGCGACGGTTTAATATACGCTTAATTCCCAATTAAAAGTGGATCACATTAACCCATGCAGTTTGACCAAGTAAAAACATCCCCATATATAAGAATAATTAATATAGGATTTATGGTCTTTGAAAAGACCATAATATTCCTTAAAATAAGTCTTTAAATGTATTTTACGTTAAAGGAAATGTCAAAGGGGTGAACTGTAGGATGCTAGAGACACTGTTCATGAGCCTCACTGGTCTAGAAACACTGTAGTCCTATCGTTTTTGTACACCTACCGTTACTGTACACCTACTGTTACTGTACACCTACCGTTAGAGGTTACCGATAGACCTCACCATTCTGGAAACACTATAGACCTATCGTTACTATACACCTACCGTTACTGTACACCTACTGTTAGAGGTTACCGATAGAAGTTACCGATAGACCTCACAATTCTGGAAACATTGTTCACGGAATTCTCACTGATAGAACACTGTTCACTGAATATTCGCGGATATAACACTATTCATTGAACCTCACTGATAGAACACTGTTCACTGAATCCTCACCCATAAAACATTGTTCACTGAATCCTCCCTGATAAAACACTATTCACTGAACCTCACCGATAGAACATTTTTCAGTGAATCCTCACTGATATAATAATGTTCACTGAAACTCACTGATAGAACATTTTTCACGAAATCCTCTCTGATAGAACACTGTTCACTGAACCCTCACTAATAGAACACTTTTCCCTGAATCCTCCCTGATAGAACACTCTACACTGAACCTCCCTGATAGAACACTGTTCACTGAATCCTCATGGATAGAAAACTATTCACTAAATCCTCGCTCATAGAACAGTGTTCACTGAACCTCACCGATAGAATATTTTTCACTTAACCTCACCAATAGAACACTTATCATTGAATCCTTAATGATAGAACATTGTTCACTGAATCCTCACTGATAGAACATTGTTCACTGAACCTCACTGAAATAACATTGATCACTGAATCCTCACTGACTAAACATTGTTCACTGAATCCTCACTGATAGAACTCTGTTCACTGATCCTCACCGATAAAACAATTTTCACTGAACCTTACGGATATAACACTATTCACTAAACCTCACTTATAGAACATTGTTCATTGAACCTCACTGATAAAACACTATTTACTGAACCTCATCGATAGAACACTATTTGCCTACTATTTTTTATTTACTGATAGAGGTTACCGTTGGAGGTTACCGATATAGGTTACCAATAGAACTGGTTACTGGTGGAACTATTCACATAGTTGGAAATTTGGTAAAGGAAGAGAGGTTACCGTTAGAGGTTACCGATAGAACTGTTCACTGATGGAACTATTCACAGAATTGGAAATTGGAAAAAATTACGGGGGATAAGTCACCTTGACCTCCCGGAACAGCTCAAACATCATATTTTCACAATGTAATGTATTGAATAGGTTCGGTCCACTAAATCAGATACCTCTCAAAACATCATTTCCCTAGAGAATTTAAAAAAAAACTAAACCGAAAAAAAAAAAGAAATGGGGTTCGAACAACCACCCATCTAGATACCTCTCAAATGTTAGAAAGCCACAAATGCAACAAAAGAAATTCATAAATAAAACATGAAATGTCTAACCACAAAGGGAACATCGTTACATGAAAAGAGATAAAACTTAAACTCTGGGTACTATGCATGTATCTTTGACTCACGTTCCCAGGTACTCTCTTCCTTTCCACCATGTCGCCACAAGACACTAACTAAGGGGTTAGAACGCCTTCTCAACACCTTCTCCTTGAGTTCTTGGATCTCAATAGGTCACTCCTCAAAGGTTGCATCATAATCAACATCGATCTCTCCCAAATCAATGATGTGAGAGTCATCAAGAAGATAATGATGGAGCTATGATACATGGAAAGCATCATGTATCCGACTCATCTGTGGGGGAAGTGCTACTCAATACACCACACCTCCAATAAGAGCTAACACCTCGAAAGGCCCAACAAACCGGGTAGAAAGCTTACTTCTACGACCAAACCTTCGATGCCCACGATGGGGAGTCACCTTAAGAAACACATGATCCCAAAAATTAAACTTCAAGGGTCTCCTCCTTTGATCAGCATATTATATTTGATTATCTTTCGATGTCTTAATCCTCTCACGAATCACCTGGACCATCTCTATTGTATTATGCACTAGTTCTGGTCCAAGAATTGCTGACTCTATGACCCCAGTCCAGCACAACAGAGAATGGAAAGGCTGGCCATACAAGTCTTCAAACGGTGCCATACTGATGGTGGAGTGAAAACTATCATTGTATGTGAACTCCACCAAGGGTAAGTGCCTCATCCATGAACCTCCAAAATCAAGAACACAAGATTGTAACATGTCTTCAAGATTCTGGATGGTTTGCTCTATCTGACCATCCATTTGAGGATGAAAAGTAGTGATAAGGCAGAGTTGAGAACCGAAAACATGTTAGAGACCTCTTCACACCCTGGAGGTACAATGAGGACCTTGATCAGAAATGATCGTCCTAGGAACTCTATTAAGTCTCACCACCTCCTCTAGATACTTCCTTGACAAAACTTCCACTGAGCAAGACTCCTTGATTACTATAAAGTGGGAAAATATTGTTAAATGATCCACTAGCCCCCATAGAGAATCATGTCCTCTTAGAGATCAAGGTAAACCAGTAAAAAAGTCCATTGAGATGTCCTCCCACTTCCACTGAAAAATCACTAATGGCTAGAGAAGACCACCTGGAACATGGTGTTCGACCTTCACCGTCTGGTAGACTAAACATTGAGACACAACTTCTGCAACAGCACACTTTAGTCCAGGATACCAAAAGTGACTCCTCAAGGATAGGTACATATTTTTCATGTCAGGATGTACTACTAAAGGTGAAAAATGGAACTCTTTGAGAACCATCTCGCGCATTGTCAAGGGAACAAAAATAATTCCATGATACAACACTCGGTGTTGTTCATCCTCCGACCAACCATGAGGGGCCTCACCGAAAACAACTCGGTCTCTACAAACTTCCACCTATAGATCACCTAACTGGGACTCTTCCACCTCTTGCATCAGGGACGACTGTACCAACATCTGAAAACGACATCCTCTACCCCCAAATTTTTCCATATCAAGATGCAATGCTGACAGTTATTCTATTACTCTCCAGGAATCACCGGATTCACACACAGCATCACTACGTGACTTTCGGCTCTCTTCATCATCTACAACAATTGATTTTCCTGGTGTATATGATATTTCGAAGTCGTATGCCTACAAGAACTCCATCCACCGACACTACCGTAAGATCAATTCATGTTGTGATAAAACATAACTCAATCTATTATGATCAGTGAAAACCACAACGCGCTCACCAAATAGGTAATGTATCCACTAATTCAGAAAAAACACCAAAGCGGCCAACTCTAGTTCGTGAGTTCCATAGTTACGTTCATGGGGAAATAATGGACGAGACCCATAAGAAACAACATACCTCTTCTGCATGAGAACACAACCTAACCCCAGATGCGAAGTGTTGTAGAAAACATCAAAATGAACTCCCTCAGCAGGAAGACAAATAACTAGAGCACTTACTAACTTCTCGTTTAGATACTCGAAAGGTTCCTGACACTAATCAGTCCATATGAATGCATGGTCCTTCCAGGTCAAAGATGTCTGAGGAGTCACAACTCATGAGAAACTGGCTACGGACCTCCAGTAGTATCCTGTGATTCCAAGGAAACTTCGCACCTCTGAAACTATCTTTGGGGCTGTGCAAGACACAACTACTTTTATCTTCTAAGGATCCACATCTACTCTCTGTTGGGACACATCATTCCCCAAGAAACAGACTTCTAGAGCGCAGAA
The DNA here is from genome assembly GCA_963277665.1 of Viscum album. Lineage (NCBI taxonomy): Eukaryota > Viridiplantae > Streptophyta > Magnoliopsida > Santalales > Viscaceae > Viscum > Viscum album. The sequence continues at coordinate 491,433,187 of OY728151.1, read as the reverse complement.
ATCACACTTTGACAACTTTCCAAATAGCTGATGTCGACGAAGAACTCCCAAAATGGCATGTAGATGCTCTGCATGCTCCTCTTCAGATGTGGAGTACACAAGGATGTCATCGATGAAAACTACCACGAACGTTTCTAGGGACTCACAGAACACATCATTCATCAATCTGATGAATACAGTAGTTGCATTCGTCATGCCAAATGGAATTCCAACGAACTCATAATGCCCATGACGACAAAGGAATGTAGTCTTTAGGATATCATCATCCTTCACACGCATCTTATGTTATCCTGACCAGAAGTCGATCTTTGATAACCAACTTGAACCTTTTAGTTGATCAAATAAATCATCAATTCGTGGAAGAGAATACCGATTCTTTAATTTCACTTTGTTTAAGTGACGATAATCGACACACAACCGCAAACTATTGTTGGCCTTCTTCAGGAAAAAAACTAGTGCACCCCATGGTGACACTCTTGGCCGAACAAAACCGTACTATAACAGACCATCAAGCTATATACGTAGCTCTCATAACTCAAAAGGGGCCATCCTATATAAAGATATAGAGATAGAAGACACTCCTGGCTGTAGCATGAACCCAAACTCGATCTCTTGTCCACAGTGTAATGCTACATCCTCTTCTAAAAATACATCAGGGTACTCTTCTATGACAATAGTAAATTCCCACTGCTGAACCTCTGAAGAACACAGCATCATCTCATCTATCATGGATGATAAGAATTTAACGCACCTCTGACCCATCCGAGGGTCTCTCTCACCAAAAAAACACCACTTTATCTCCAACCACGCCAATGAAGATGACCTTCTACCTGCAGCAATCCATGATATCCTGCACTGAATACAAACAATCCATGCCGATGATGACATCATATGGTTTTATTAGTAAAAATATGAAATCTCCCCAAGAGTGGTGTTGCCCAAACACTAGCTCACAGTCTCTACATACTTCAAACAAGTCAGCTCGACCTCCAACTGGCGTAGTCAATGATAATGTCACTGGAAGCCCTTCTACCTCATGTCCCAAAGCATGGAAAAGGGTAGGTTATATTAAAGAGTGTGTGGCTCCTAAATCAAACAAGGCATACACCAAGGTATGAAACAAGAAAAGGGTACCTCGAACGACGTCTAGCTCGCCTGGAGCTGGCAAAACTAGAGCATGAAGCTGACCACGACCTCCTCTGAGGCCTCTCTGACCTTAATGACGACCACCACCACGGTCTCTCTCTACTCTCTGAGGATGTGGAGTGTCATGGGGTTGTCCTCTAACTACCCCATATACACTATAATGATCTAAAGCGGGTGCAACTAGATGTTGCTACCTCGGCCAGAACTGTCTCAACGGAGGAACCTGGAGCATAGTGCCTGATGCATGATGACCGCTCTGAAAGGTCAGGAACTCCCGCTACTGATGACCACAACCACCATAAGAAGCACCAGTGCATGATCCCTTGGAATAGGCCTGATATTTTCTTCCTCTGGAGAAATGAGATGTGAAGGGCTGGGACACACCCCGGGCTGAATAGAAACGCTTCTGCCCTAAAAACTGAGATCCCTGTACAATATCTCTACTTCGTGAGGAATCATGTTGATTCCTCTCTCGTGATGATCTGGTCTTGGACAAATTCCATTCGACAACCTATTCCCTCACCAGCACCTCAAGATATGTTTTTAGCATAAATGGGGTGACCTGGCATTGGATCTATGGATTCAAAGCCTCCTCGAAATGTCTTTCCCTGGCCTCCTCATCTGGCTGCAGGTCTGAAGGATATCGTAAAAGGTTCTTGAAACGGATTTCAAAAACATGAACATTGGATCTCCCTTGTCGAAGGGTAAGAAGCTCCAGGCGACTAGACTCCTTTGTATTAGAAGAAAGAAACTCGACTCTAAACCTATCTCGGAACTCCTCCCATGAGATCGATGGCTCCTCACGATCCTCGAGGAACAAGAACCACCATTGCCTTGCTGCTCTATGTGGAATCATCACAACCAAGGACACCCAGTGATCCTTAAGAGCATGAATCAAACTGAAGCAGATATCGACCTCCTCTAACCATCCTTCTGTGACTACATCTGAAGTAAAGAACGCATACTTCTGCAAAGTCTCGGGATGAAACTCTCAGAGTGTCTTCCTCCAAGTGTTGTCGTCATCAACCTCTACCCTGTGGTAATCTGCTGGAACAGCCAGCTGGATATTTTCAATGAAAACCTGAAGAGGACATCAACCTGAAGCCATACTTGTAAAATAACAGCCATTCGCTTTCATAAACCTAGAATATGGAAGACACAACATTAATTAATTAATTTTTTTATTTTATTCATTTTAGTTTAACCTCTCCCAAGGTCTACCCATTAAAACACAGGTACAAAGAAGAATGATGCATGATCCTTTCAAAGGTATCTACCCTATAACTAGTATCACCATGTTTAGTAGCAATTGTAAACATAAAGGTCAATACATCAAATCATAGGGGGGCCTAAATGCCTATGTCTCAGCTGGTCTCCAGTGTTTACCTCACTTGCGCAATATAAATGACACTATTGCCCTAACAACTCATGCAACTTCACATATGTCTAACTCCAAACTCCATCTTATCCCTCAACCAGACCTCTAATACCACTCTGTCATGACCCACTCCCCACAAAGATTACCCCTCCTATACTGGAAATGTGAAAAGTGAGATAATTACCCCCCGATTCCTGCCTCTAGTAGGCCCCGGGTTGGAGACTAGAACTGAGGGAATAGTATCACACAAAAAGTGAGGAATTGCCATCTATGAGAACACATGCAGAATAGGGAGATAAGATAGACACCAATAAACTCCAACTCAGACTACAAAATAAATGAAACCCCAAGTACCCACATGAAATGTCATGCAGATGTACTACAACTAAATTATGAAAGACTACAATTACCCCAAAGAATGTAAAAACAACAGCAACCACATGCCTGAACAGCTCCTACAACCCCAAGCTATTATAAACCAACTTTATCTCTATCCTTCTTTAAGTGACCTAAAAATAGATTATATATACATAGGGTGATTATAACATTATACTCATTAGGATCCTCCCCAAAGCCTCTCATGAAAATGTAAAGAAAGCATGCTAAAGAACAGTGAACAACAAGTGAGACTACCTCATCACCTAAAAAGGTATACTAAATTCCCAACCTCGCCATAGCTACTCTCACCAAGTAATGAATTTATGAATATATCATATAAAAAAGAATATCAATGGTAACCTGTTACTACTTCCCCACTGGTTTGAGGATTTTCCCCAATGTCCCACGTCCTGAGCATATCTCTCAAAAAAGGCTTTCCCATAGACACCTGGGCGAAGCACCACAATATGCAACTCGTGCAACGAAACCACCACTTCCCTACACCAAAGTAACCAGGTAGTTTCTGGGATCCATTTCAGATCACATAATGTGTATCATATGTTGGGTATTATACCTCAATCCATCACAGCCTATACACCGAGTATGGATCCTCAAGCGATCACAAAAATATAAACGTTACACCTATAGTAGTCCATAGAAAACTATATCCAGAATATATCTGTGTGAATAACCACAATTCATTATAGCCCTCTACACACATATATGGGGAAAAATAAATAGTTTTCCTGCCATCACAAGTAACTACCAAGAGAATAGAGCGAGCCAAAGGGGGTAGTCAGTCATCCAACCTCCCACCGGAATGTCAGGGAAAACACCTCCTAGGTCTCAAAATCCCCAGGGTGTCATTTTCCCTTACTGAGACGGTGGAGTAGTGTATAGAAACACAAATATAACAGAATATACTATAACTCACAACCACACTATGGGCATAACCTAGTCTTAGACACAACTGCAGCTAACATCTCTCAGACTCCGGGCTGTGACTTCTAAGACTAGGTATCCAATAAGCACACAATCATTTAAATGTCATTATTAGATTACTTCATTCCCTTTTTATCAGTTCCACTATACGTTAATTAATTCATTAAACATTAACAAACTATGAACAATCCCACATTAAATTTCATTACCATCACACCCAAAGTCAACTGTTCCTTCAAAAATTACAACCTCATCATTATGTTCCAGCATCCTCATCCCCATGGTTTAACACCATATATTCATTTATTCATTATAAGAATACTTTCCCAAATTCCCATGCATTCTAGAAAAACATTATATGCTACTAAACACAAGGGGCTCATCGCGGTGATTAGATGTACTACCCGTCGAGTCTTTGCCGCATATAGAAAGAGCATATACCCATCCTTCCTTTAGAAGCTAAACACGGAAGCCCGTGGCATACCCTGGGTGTTTTCACCTTTTTTGAAGGAAGGATAAGTAGGACCAGCATCCTTGATAAGTGGGGAAAATTAAATCAGATAAACAACCAATCAAAATTACCAAGCATCCAACAACCACATATATCCCATTCCATCATACCTGGTGTCCTCCCCGACACCCACATGCACAAACCGATCCATCTCACCACTCTAGGTGTCATCTGCTGCCACAACCAAAAGGGACTCCATGCCTCCACATATTACCAAAACCATCCAGGCTCACATTAAAATAAAAACAGCAATAAAACAAACATCCTTACAATTGGGCTCTTGGACCTTAAACAAACAAGAGGGTAACTTAGAACCCTACAAGCACTTATCTTTTAACAACCACCAGTTCATCAATCCATCTTGTGTTAACAAATTTATTATTCGTTGGTTCCAAATTAGGGGAACCCATCCTGTAAGTTATCACAAATAAATAAACATTCTTACTGCACTAATTTGATTAAAATTAAATTACAACATGAACTAGATTTGTTTTCATGACTCTTTATCTTTAGCCAACAATTATCAATTAATCCAGGTTTACGTTCTTTACCGATTTCCATCAATAACAGACAGCTAAGAAAACCAAGCATAGATATCACAATATCTAGCAAAACAAGAGGCAATAATATACGATCGATATCAATTAATTTAACCAGTTAAAATATTTATTATGTCAATTCCATTATCATACATTGGGATTAAACATGATAACAATACAGTTTCACCAAAAATAAAGAGAAGTAATGAATACCCTACCTTAAATAGTTCCTCACGTTCTTTATCCACACAATGGGTCATGATCCTCCTCTCCCGACAACTACATCCACCAGAGGATTCCACGGTATGACAGCACCAACCAAACCCCAAGAAAAAACCCATTAGAAGAAAGGTGATTACGTGCTATAACATGGAAAGGAGAAAGAGGATGAGTTGATCCCCAAAGGAATGACTATAAAACATACCTTATATCGAAGATTGACTGATATAGCTCGGTTTCATCAAATTAGAGCGAAACCAATCAGAGGATTAATGTTTGATTGTGAAACAAATACGGGAAGGATTGAAAGGTTCTATAATTTCCTAGCCAAGAACAAAGAGTAAGAACAAATAGAGGATGATATCTTGTCCCTTTTGAAGATTTAATGGGCTGATGGTTTAAGATACGCTTAATTCCCCATTAAAATAGGATCACATTAACCCATTCCATTTGACCAAGTAAAAACATCCCGATCCATAAGAGTAATTAATATAGGATTTAAGGTCGTTTAATCGGCCTTAGGAGTCCTTAAAATATGTCTTCAAATATATTTTATGTCAAAGGAAACATCAAAGGGGTGAAACAGTGGGGAGCTAGAAACACTATTCATGAACCTCAGTGGTATGGAAACATTGTAGACCTACCGTTACTGTACACCTACTATTACAGTACACCTACCATAAGAGGTTACCGATAGAGGTTACCGATAGACCTCTCCATTCTGGAAACATTGTAGACCTACAGTTACTATACACCTTCCATTACTGTACACCTACTGTTATAGGTTATAGATGGAGGTTACCGATAGACCACACCTTTTTGGAAACAATGTTCACTAAATCCTCACTGATAGAATATTGTTCACTGAATCCTCACTGATAGAACACTATTCACTAAAACTCACTGATAGAACATTGTTCACTGAACTCTCACCGATAGAACAGTGTTTACCGAATCCTCACTAATAAAACATTGTTCACTGAACCTCACCGATAGAACACTGTTCACTGAATCCTCACTAATAGAACAGTGTTCACTGAACCTCACTGATAGAACATTGTTCACTGAATCCTCACTGATAGAACACAATTCACTAAATCCTCACTAATAGAACACTGTTCATTGAATCCTCACTGATATAACATTATTCACTAAACCACACTAATAGAACGCTATTCACTGAACCCTCAAAGATAGAACACTATTCACTAAATCCTCACTGAAAGAACATTGTTCACTAAACCCCACTTCTAGAACACTATTCACTAAACCTCACTGATAGAACACTATTCACTAAATCCTCCCTGATAGAACATTGTTCACTGAATCCTCACGGATAGAACATTGTTCACTGAACCTCACCGATAGAACAATGTTCACTAAATCCTCACTCATAAGACATTGTTCACTGAATCCTCATTGATAGAACAATGTTCACTGAACCTCACCTATAGAACACTCACTATAAAATATTTCACTTTTTCCAACAGGGACTTATCTATTGGTAAAAGTGTATTTTCTTTTGGTAAAATTTTTTACCAAAATATATGTCTCTGTCACTAAATTTTTGGTAAAAACTCTATTGCAAAATGTTTGTATGACAGATAAAATAGTTCTATGGAAATAATATTTATACCAACGGATAATATATATGTTGGTTAAAGTGTTTAGCAACATTTTGTGGGGACATATTTATCTGTTGGTAATAATATTACCAACATAATATATATATATATATATTACCTTTGAATAGAAATTATAATTCTTTATTGGTTGTAGTATTTCTTGTTATATTTATTATTTCATCTTATATAATATATAGAATACAATTTTTACATATATTAAACATAGAAAAAAATAATTATATTAATAATGATATTTTTTATACAATATATTGGATCCCTCAATCCCCCCTAATAGATCCCCCAATATGGTCTACCCCCTCTAGGCGACCCATCAATGTCATCTAGTCAACTCCAGCTCCACCAACCCAACTGTTCTAGTGAATCATTCAATTCATCTAGTCAGGTCCAGCTCTAGTGCCCTAACCAAGACAGCGACCCATCCATGCCATCTAGTCACCTCCAGCTCTAGCAACCAGCTATAGATAAAATAAAATTTATCTTTTATGGGAAATAAATGAGGTTTTGATATATTCTCATGCACATACTAATCCACCGCCATGCTGAAAGGCAATAAATATTTGTCATACTCCCCTTGAATCCATCCATGCTCTTTCATCATAAACCTACTCTAATAATAATTGTGTAGAAAAGAAATAATTCACAATCTTATAATCAAAATAGCACAGAAAAAAAGCAGAAACTCATGTAGTACTTCAAGATGTACATTTGAAACAGAAACTCAACCTATTAAAAAAACAGGAACCCAAACTACATCTCATACTAGTCTAACATCCATTCATGATCTTCCTGCATCTGTTGTCACTATAGTGATTCACACAAGAAATTTATTTCTCTCACGCTCCGAGAAACATTAACTTCACACTTGCCAATGACATACATCAATATACCAATGGGATACCACATTAAATAAAAATACAATTTCATTTAATTTAAATTGTGGGTGCCTGTGTGAAAGAAGACTTACATTTTTGTTAGTGTTGCAATACCTTCAAGTGAAAATGACTATTCCAAGAGAGAAAAAATATTTACAAGGTCAATTATTTTTTTTAAGGAAAAATATGTTAAAAACAATTGATAGATAAAAAATAGGTTAGACATAAATAATGAAATGCTAACCAATTTGACTTCAGTGAACTAGAGATTGAAACATTTCAATTTTGAGACCCCATAAAACTATGATGGAATCACAAAAAAACCCCACAAAGAACAACATACTCAACCTCCATTATCTTCCATCCAACCTTATCATAACAAGGCTATCAAACACTACTACACTATCAATCTACATAGCTTTATATCAACAATAAATTAAAAAAAACAATGAGAGAAACAGTTTCAAAAATGAAATATGACATTCTAGAAAACTCCCCCCACACCTCTCTTAATAGATCAAAATTGAGCGCACAATCATCAAAGATGGTATCATGGAACTCAGATTCGGACATCTTCAAGATTAGTGAATCAATGAAACAAGATATAATAATGCTCAATCCTACAAATCATGCTGACTTTACATGGGAAAGTAAAAGAATAAAAAAGATGACAATACCGTGACATGAATGTGTTAAATGGTGCATCCAAATGAAATAGTGTCCAATAAAAACAATAAAATAATCTAGAGATCCAAATCATAGAAAAATTCCATATACACCTCAGGATTCCCTACTATAGTAATGATCAAACACTCATAGCCATGTGGAAAAACATATTCCTCTCCCTTTCTTTTCCATTATCATCACATGGATTCAAAATTCAAACCACTAGTTTCCACAGTACACCACATCAACAAAACAGTGTTAACGAACACATCAAATAAAAATCATACCTCAAGAACCACCCTCCCTTGAATAATGACTACGAATCTTGTGCTAGAGACCCACCAAGAACACTTTAGTACACCACTAAAAATTATCCAAGAAAGTCGAAGTACCCTTGAAAAACCATGAAATGAACCATCAATGAAGAAATAGAATAAGAAAAGCAATGAAAACACAACCATTCACAAATAATAAAAAACAAAAACATTTAACAGGTTCATCAATAGAGATTTATCAAAGGGAATGACCTATAATATTCAAAAAAATCTGTAAATTAAAAGGGGGACCACAAACAACCAATTTGTCTCCAAACTACCAATCTCGCGAGTAAATATCAAAAGGTATGTGATCAAACATTCAACCTAGAGATGGTGCATGGAAATAGAGAGAAAAAATAAATAAATTTGAACCATGAAAAAATGTAGAACAATATTTAATAAACTAGATGAAACCAAAAAATATTAAATAAAACAACCAACCTATTCAAACAACCTTGATTTATTCAATTCATCACTCAATGACCAAGAGACAATTATTATAGCAATGATGTGATAAATCCAAAAAATATGGAATATCTAAATTATTTATTAAGATCATTTTTTAATTTAAAAATTAAATAATCAACAAAAAAATTCTATAACATATTTCATTCCATATAATCTGAATGATAGCCAAAAAATAATGGACCAAAATTATAATTTAGTTATAGTATCAATTGACAAACACATGCAAGATAGATTCATGGTTTAAAAAAGAAAATTGAACACATAATTTTTAATTCATGACAATATTCAAAATAATATCAAAATAGTAATTATTTAATTCAAAAACTTAAATGGTCTGAATTTATTTTGTAGTGATCAAAACAAAATAGTTTGTGGTATAAAAAAGAATCAAAATTATCACAATTCTAATTCTAAAACATAAACTGAAATATAACTAGTTCAAGTAAAATGAAACAACATAGATGATAATAAGTGACTAACCAAGAAAACTATCAAAGACAATGTTCTTGACAAATTAATTGGATGAAGTTAACCAAAGCTTGAGATATGAAAATATACACCCACATAATACTAACTCACACACACTGATATTAGCATATACACTGTAACACCCCGAGATTTAATGAAAAATATTCATTTTAATTTCATTAATGACCTGTGTTGTACAATACACCAAATAGAGCTTGCACAACACTCATCCCTAACATGGCTTGCATTACACACAATCACGACCTTCCACGATAGTGTGTGTTGTACGCAATACTGAGTTTCGCTAAACAACAATATGTTATATGAACTACCAGTTATGAATAGTATCAACTTCATTTTTAATTTTATAACATTATTATTCATCTTACACATTTTCTAGAACATGGTATGAGAAAAAAATCAATTTTTCGTGTAAAATAAGTAATTTTCAAAAAATATAGTTTCGCCTCCTTTTGATGGTGAACCAAATTTAAATCTTGTTTTTGACTTGTCTATAAGTTAAATTTGAAAAAATAATATTCTTCTTTGGAATGAGGATATAATAATTTACTTTGGATAAATGTTTTATATTATTCTGATAACTTTCACATTTTAATGAATAGTAAAAACACGCTATATTTTAATTAGAAACAATTTTTTTCATCACAATAATTTATATGGTAATATTATCTTTTTAATTAGGGTTTAAAGTGTAATTAAAATATATTTTTACCATTTAATCCAATGTTGTTCATTGGAATTAATTTCACTTTCAAATTGGATATAAACAAGTATCAATCTTTTGATTGTTTTTGTTTCTTAAAAACACGCTATTTGTTTTGATAACGGGAATTAAATTTAAAATTAATTAATTCCACTTATATGTTATGAATTTGAAAAAATTGATATCAATTTTTAATTTGGAATATCAAATAATGTTTAGGCTGAATGTTTTGTATTTTTTTGAAAAACATCAATTTTCGATTAATAGTGAAACCCCTTAGTGGTAGTTAAAAAATGACTTTTTTTAATTTAAATTAAATTTTACCACTTCAGTGAATTGAATTTCAAAAATCTGAGAGACACGGTTAATATCAAGGACTAAAACTTGGTTCAATGAGATGAAAATAATTTTTGGTGAATAGTAACTTTTTACTTTTATTTACCACGGTTAAAAGTAAATTGGATAATTAAAGGTAAAAATGATATTATTATTACCATAACAAATGTCCTAATTCTATTAGATAAGATTAATTAGACAAAAAACAACCTTAGAAATAAAATATGACCATTTAGGCCCACTTGGATTAGATTAGGACATTTAATATTAATTTAGTTAAAGAAGGGTTAAAATAGTAAAAAATCAAAGTTTAATAAGTAAATCATTTTTAATATAGGGTTATACATAAGATAAATTAAAATATAAATATTAATTATAAAGGTAAAAATATTTCATACATAGTGGTATTTTATTTTTATTTTTTAGACATTATATAATTTAATTTATTTTTGACACAAAGATGATGCATTAATTATCTTATTAATAAAATATTGACATAATTGATGTTACAAATACCCAAATAAATGTAATTTTAGAGTTTTTATGAATTAAACTAATTTTAAATGTTAATAAGACATGTTATTATTGATTTATGTAACTTTTTTGAACTAATCATGATGTTATAATTTTCACAAAAATCAAGTCCCAAATAGTGTCAAAATTGTCATAAATTGGTTTTTAAAAAAAATATTATATTATTAATTGTTATTTTATTCCTAAAAATCTAAGGTTTGTCCAAATGACTTATATAAGGATATATATATTAATAATTAACCACTTGGGGTTCTTTTGTCTTGTTATAGTATGTTTATTAACCTTATAGTGTAAGAAAACAAGAAGACACGGTAAAAGTAAAATTATTTAACTTAAAATTAAATCTAAATGATAAGGTTAAAATAGGAACCAAAACATGTATAAATTCTATTGGATGAGAGGATTTCGACCCATCCCCACCTTTTCTTTGAAATAAATTAATTTGTAGGAATAAAAAACCGAATCTGACTTTATAATAAAATAATAGTTTTAGTTATTCCAAAGGTGCCCCTCTCCTCCCTTATAAAAGGGCACCTCCTCCCTCTCTTCCTCACACCACATTGAGCCTTCAAGCTCGGCCATACCCTGACAAATATTCTTCTACAATTACATAGAAACATCCTAGAGGTTCCTGTATTCTTCAATGACCAATTTTAGTGCCCTAAGTGGAGGTCTCAAAGAGGTGCTTCAAAGAAGAGGTAATGTCTGTTACCGATTCTTTCAACTCTATTTCTTCTTCCACTTCTTCTTCATTAATAGTTTCATTATGAAGTAATAAAATAAGTATAATTAATATACTGATATGTTATTATATGTATGAAACAACCCTATTTCACCATCTATCAATCCAACGGAAAACGAAATCACCACGCGTGCGTACGTACGAAATACCGTCTCCACGCCGTGGTGAAATCTATTTTTCCACCAAAACCTTACATGGATGGGTGTAATGGTGTAAAGAATAACTATATATGGTTATTATAACATCATACTGATTCTGATATACTATACCATCCACTCTAATTCTATTCAATAATTATGGGAACGATATCATCGCTCGTGCGTACGTACGGACTACCATCTCCATGACGCAATGAGATTCATTCTCCATGATTACCATACATTAATGATCATAAAGTTTATATAATGAATAATAATTAAATATATGAAATAATAATTCAAATGGATTTATTTATATATATGTTTATGTCATCTATTTAGTTTCATTCAATTCAATAAGGAAATGAAAACAACGTTCATAAGTATGTACGGCCTACCGCCTCCATGTATAGTGTATTTCATTGCTTTTATCAATATATAATTTATATATGTATATTATGAATATATATTATATATAAATCATTTATTAAATTCTGGAATTATGTAAATCAGGATATAAGTAATAATATCAAGAATGACAAGTCAAAATAGATAAGATAAATGAAATGATTTTACCCAAAACGCTGCTTTGACATGGAATTTACAAAAGAATGGGTCATATACATTCATAAGTGAAACATATATGATATCATAACAATTAATATGATTCTTTAATAAGTCAATGACATTATATAAACAATTATAAAAGAGTTTCGGATACGTACGAAGTAAATCACACCTATGGTATGGGATAATTTTGCAAATCTCATTTTTATCCGAGATTACTTAATCGTAAGTATTTACTGGGGTTATTTCTATCATCCATGTCCATGTTTTATAAAAATTTAGTCATTTATTTTTAAATTCCTTTTTACCCATTTTGACTTTTTCCCCTTGGTATGGAAGGAATTTTCTTTTATTTATCCTACAAGGTACTTTTTTGACTTTTCTGAAAAAAGTACGAGAAGAATTTTTTTTAACGTATATGGCATGAAAGAATTTTTACTGTTTTATAAAGCCTTATTTTCATGAATCTTAATCCAAAATATTTCATGAATATTTTCAAAGAATCCTTTTCTTTTAAAATCTCATGACATTTTGTGAAAAGAAAATAATTTTGAAGAAGAAAGAATGTTTTCCTCAAGAATTCATTTCAACTATTTTATCAAAACCATTTTTCAACTAAGATGAAAATATTTCATATGTGTATGTTTCAAGTATAATGTCTCTATGATTTAAATGGTTTCACTTTACTTGTTATGAAATGATATCCATTTTATTTATGTGGATTATGTAATAATGGGATGATGTTTATGAAACCCATTTTATTTATTAGGTTATAATGAATGATGTATGTTTATTTTGTGGCGCAAGTAAGAATGATTTCACTACGAGATGTGTGGGACCTATATCTCCCTCCAATGCATTGGGTAAAGATTTATATCTCATGATATAAACATGGCTAGAATGGAAATTTAAACCGGTTCAGTAATACAGGACTGGAATGAGGAGTGAACTCGATTCAGAAAGGGACTTTTTCCACTAATATGGTCTTGGCAGCAATGCCTTGGCTACTATGGAAATCATATCATGTGATTAATGGTTTTCCACAATTACATGTTTAATTATCATGCCATTTTTTCCTGATTAATGTTTCTTTATGATCTATTCCTTACATACTTCCATGATTTATGTCATTGCTCAAGATTCCGATGTTTAAATATTATGTTCATGTTTTGAAGTTCAAATGTATATGATTTGTTTTATTTTATCCATGCTTATCCTTATTGAGCATTTGAGCTCACCCTTTATATGTTTTCTTTTCCCCAGGATTTAGAGAAAGGATTTAGGTAAGAAAACAAAAAGGGGAAGATCTTATGGGAGATGTTGCAGATCATTCACCGTGATTAGAAGATTATATTCCAAGTTTCCAAAGACACAAAACTATTACGATCGTTGTGAGTCTATTTTTGTTATGTGTTAAGTATTCTACTAAAGTAATGTAATGTCCATGTACATCAAGCTTCAGGTCTCTACATTTGGTATCAGAGGAAAGGGTTAGTCAACCATTGGAAACTAGAATGCGAAAACGTTAGTGAGATCCCTAGAGATATTTCTAAGGTATGTCTAGGGATGTCCCTAAGGAAAAGTATACATATAGGATATAGTCTTAAAACTATGGTAACGATCTTAGAATTTATCCTAAGATGTTAGATATTAAGGGTGCTCCCCCTTTACTATGTTGTTTTCCCTAGCATGATTTTTTCCTCTCACACTATTCTTTTTGGGTTTTAGAAAATGGCTGGAAGCAGGAAGATTTAGAAATTGGAATGATATTCTTCATGAGAAACCAAATGAAACGGGATTTGGAAGTCCAAACATCATTATTATGCCTAATCAGCAATATCATAATATGATCAATAATCTCAACCTTGGGATGTTTCCCAACTCAGATAATAAGAGAAATATGGAGTTTCATGATGATCATAGAGGAAAGAAAGTTCAATTTCCCTCATGTAAATCGTGTGGGAAGAGGCATCGGGGAGATTGTTTCAAAGGAACTGGAAGATGCTTTGGGTGTGAAAAAGAAGGACACAAAGCCAGTAAGTGAAAAGGAAAAGGTTTAGTTAACACCATAGATGAGGATAATGGTATTGCTACAATATCAACAATGGTTAAATGTTATAAATGTAGAATGTATGGGCATTATGCAAACCAATTACCTAAGGGAAAGTCTCATGAAGATAATCAATATGGTCGTATGGGTATTATTTATGTTGATAATGATGAAGAGACTACAAATGATATGTGAGATGAAAGAATTGTTGAGGCTCGGTCAATGGTTTAAGAAGGTAGTGGAATGATTATTTGTTTATCAAGTGTAATGTTTTATAAGTAATCTCATGGTACTATGGAATAAAGAGACATCTAAGGATTTTTACATTGTTGTCTTTCATTAAGTTTTGAAAGTGTATAATTAATGGTACCAGTAACCATGAAAGGTTATTCAGATATTTTTGGAAAGTAGATGATATGTGCATAATGAAGGGATAAATAGAAAATTAAATGTTTTATAGTATTCATGAGCTCATGACTGGTATAAGGAGAAGGTTATATTGTGGTTTGAGTATATAGATTTTTTGGATTTTGGTATGTGGAAAGAGATATATTTTGACGGCATTCATGTTTTCACTCAGGTTTAATGGGTATTAATTTTTCAAGAGAATACATGATTAAGGTATTCACATGATTTTAATGTGAGCAACAAGATATATGGGGGATAAATGATGGTATTCACATGCTTGGTTGATGAAATTTCAAGTAATCATTTTCTATATACAATAATCTTGGAATGAAGTATTTTAGATAAGCCTAAATATTGGAGTGGATTATGTTGGACATAAGTTAGTATTGTTTAAGGATATATCTTTTTTCGATATTATTGATGGGATGTTATAGTAATGTAGTTTTAGAAAAAGGATAGCCTGCAGAACGGGCGACAACCCATTGGATTGGACAAGGCTGTGGGAATCGAACCCACAACCGAAGTGCGACGAGCCTTTATCACCTACCACTGTCCTACAGGAAGTCAATGTTTAGTAGAAACAAGTTTTATTCTATTTTTCATTATGATATATGAAGTATAAGTCCATTTTAGGAACCATATATGATTAATCTCACTATAGATGGACTTATGAATTTTTGATAACTTTTATAACCTTTGGTTTGAGAATGATGGAATGACCCATAATTCTATCACATGATCTGCTAACACTTCACGAATGACAAATTCAACTTTATTTCTTTAAGAGATGAAGTGGAAACTGTCCATAGAACGACCAATGGTGAGACTGTACCAAAATCATGAAAGTATTTCTTCTTATTCCAATTTAATCAACTTTAGGGAAATGATCTTGAAAACCAAAAATGTTGTCTTACTGCCCTTATATCCGATGAATCAGATGGTACCTTAGATCATCAAAAATCTATGGATTTATGATTGATGGCTTTTTCATAGCCATGTTCTCTACCACTCACTATCAGAACTTGATGGTCAGATTTTTCTTCCAAATACTTATTTTCACCTATGTTCTCCTACGTGGAAACCCAGTGATGAGTTAATTTGGGTAACCATTACATTTCATACTTTAGTTTTTAAAGCCACGTTTTGGTATTCCTTTTTACGATGTGGGTTTCTATTAAACAAACTTTCGTGTAGTAAACCATTTATAACCCCGATGAATTTCAAGGGAGAAATTCATTTTAAGGGGGGTAGAATGTAACACCCCGATATTTTATGAAAAATATTCTTATTAATTTCATTAATTTCTTCTGTTTTACGCTACACCAAAAGGAGCTTTCACAACACACATCCCTGACTTGGCTTTCATTACACATAAAATCACGACCTTCCACGATAGTGTGTGTTGTACGCAATACTGAGATTCATTAAACAACGATATGTTATATGAACTACATGTTATGAATAGTTAAAACTAATTTTTTAATTTTATAACATTATTATTCATCTTACACATTTTCTAGAACATGGTATGAGAACAAAATCAATTTTTCGTGTAAAATAAGTAATTTTCAAAAAATGTAGTTTTACCGCCTTTTGATGGCGCACCCACATTAAATATTGTTTTTGACTTGTCTATATGTTCAATTTGAAAAAATAAAATTCTTATTTGGAATCAGGATATAAAAATTTACTTTGGATAGACTTTTCATATTATTCTGATAACTTTTATATTTTAATGAAAAGTGAAAACAAGCTATATTTTAATTAAAAACAATTTTTTTCATTGCAATAATTTATATGGTTAGATTATCTTTTTAATTGGGTTTAAAGTGTAATTAGAATATATTTTTACCATTTAATCCAATTTTTTTCATTGTAATCAATTTCACTTTGAAATTGGATATAAACAAGTTTCAATCTTTTGATTGTTTTTGTTTCTTAAAAACACTCTATTTGTTTTGATAATGGGAATTAAATTTAAAATTAAATAATTACACTTATATGTTATTAATTTTGAAAAATATACATCAATTTTGAATTTGTAATATCAAATAATTCTTAGGATGGATTTTAGGTTTTTTTTCTGAAAAACATCAATTTTCGATGAATAGTGAAACCACTTAGTGGTAGTTAAAAAACTGACTTTTTTAATTTAAATTAAATTTTACCACTTCTGTTAATTGAATTTCCAAAATCCAAGTGACATGGTTAATATGAAGGACTTAAATGTGGTTCAATGAGATGAAAATAATTTTTGGTGAATTGTAACTATTTACTTCTATTTACCACAGTTAAAAGTAAATAGGATAATTAAGGGTAAAAATGATATTATTGGTACCCTAAAACATGTACTAATTCTATTGGATAAGTTTAATTCGACAAAACACAACCTTAGGAATAAAATATGACCATTTATGCCCACTTTTATTAGATTAGGATATTTAATATTAATTTATTTAATGAAAGGTTAAAATAGTTAAAATCAATGTTTAATAATTAAATCATTTTTAATATAGGGTTATACATAAGATAAATTTGACTATAAATATACATTAGAAATATAAAAAAAAATTCCTACATAATGGTATTTTATTTATATTTTTTAGACATTAAATAATTTAATTTATTTGTGACACAAAGATGATGCAATAATTATCTTATTGATGAAATATTGACATAATTGATGTTATAAATACCCAAATTAATGTAATTTGAGACTTTTTTTGAATTCCACTAATTTTATAGATTATTATGACATGTAATTATTTATTTAAGTAAATTTTTTCGTACAAATAATGATGTTATACTTTTAACAGAAATCCAGTACCAAAAAGTGTCAAAATGGACATAAAATAGTTTTTAAAACAAATATTATATTATTAATTTTTTTTAATCGTAAAAATCTATGGTTCGAAAAAATTACTTATATAAGGATATATATATATATTAATATTGAACCACTTGGGGTTCGTTTGGCTTGTTATAGTATGTTTATTAACCTTATAGTGTAAGAAAACAAGAAGACACGGTAAAAGTAAAATTATTTAACATAAAGTTAAATCTAAATGATAAGGTAAAAATAGGAACCTAAACTTGTCTAAATTCTATTTGATGAGAGTATTTAGACCCATACCTACCTTATCTTCTAAATAAATCAATTCATAGCTATTGAAAACTGAATATGACTTTATAATAAAATAATATTTTTAGTTATTCCAAAGGTTCCCCTCTCCTCCCTTATAAAAGGTCACCCCCTCCCTCTCTTCCTCACACCACTTTGATCCTTAAAGCTTGGCCAACCCCTGCCAAATTCACTTCTCCACTTCCATTGAAACAACCTATAGGTTCTGGTCTTCTTCAAATACCAATTTAGTGCCCTATGAGGAGGTCTCAAAGAGGCGCTTCAAAGAAGTGGTAATGTCCGTTACCGATTCTTTCAACTATATTTCTTCTTCCACTTTTTATTCTTTAGATTTTTCATTATGAAGTAATAACATTAGTATAACTCATATACTGATATGTTATTATATGTATGAAACAACCCTTATTTCCCCATCTACCCATCCTATGGAAAATGAAATCACCACGCGTGCGTATATACGGAATACTGTCTCCACGCCGTGGTGAAATATGATTTTTCCACCAACACCTTACATGGTTGGGTATAATGGTGTAAAGAATAACTATATATGGTTATGATAACATAATATTGATTCTGATATATTATACCAACCACTCCAATTCTATTCAGTAATTATGGGAACGATATCATCGCTCATGCGTACGTACGGACTACCGTCTCCACGATGCGATGAGATTCATTCTCCATTCTAACCATACATTAATGATCATAAAGTTTATACAATGAATAATAATGGAATATATTAAATAATAATTCTAATGGATTTATGTATATATATATTTATGTCATCTATTTAGTTTCATTCAATTCAATAATGAAACGAAAACAGTGTTCATGCGTACGTACAGCCTATCGTCTCCATGAACGGTGTATTTCATTCATTTTATCGATCTATAATATATATATGTATATGATTAATATATATTATATATAAATCATGTTTGACATTCTAGAATTATTTAAATCATGATATAAGTAATAATATCAAGAACGAAAATTCGAAACACATACGATAAATGAAATGATTTTACCCAAAATGCTACTTTAACATGGAATTTACAAAAGAACGGGTAATATAATGTCATAAGTGAAACATATATGATATCATAACAATGAATATGATTCGGTAATAATTCAATGACATTATTTAAATCATTATACAAGAGGTTCAGATACGTATGAAGTATATCGGACCTAAGGTAAGGGATAATTTTTCAATCTCATTTTTATCCAAGATTGCTTATTCGTATGTATTTACTGGGGTTATTGCTATCATCCATGTCCATGTTTTTTAAAAATTTATTCATGTATTTTTAATGTCCTTTTTACCCATTTTGACTTTTACGCCTTGGTATGGAAGGAATCTTCTATTATTTACCCTATAAGGTACATTTTTTGACTTTTCTGACAAAAGTACGAGAAGAATGTTTTTTTAACGTATACGGCATGAAAGGATTTTTATAGTTTTATAAAACCTTATTTTCATGAAGATACCTCCATAATATTTCATGATTGTTTTCAACAAAATCCTTTTCTTTTAAAATTTCATGACATTTTGTGAAAAGAAAATGATTTTGAAGAAGAAAGGATATTTTCCTCAAGAATTCATTTCCATTGTTTTATCAAAACCATTTTTCATCTAAGATGAAACTATTTCATATGTCTATGATTCAAGTATAACGTCTCTATGATTTAAATGGTTTCACTTTCCTTATTATGAAATGATATCCATTTCTTTTAGATGGATTATGTAATGATGGGATGATGTTTATGAAACCCATTTTATTTATTGGGTTATTATGAATGATGTTTGTTTTTTTTGTGGCACAAGTAAGAATGATTTCATTATGAGATGGGTGTGACCTATATCTCCCTCCAATGAATTGGGTAAATATT
The DNA here is from genome assembly GCA_963277665.1 of Viscum album. Taxonomy (NCBI): domain Eukaryota; kingdom Viridiplantae; phylum Streptophyta; class Magnoliopsida; order Santalales; family Viscaceae; genus Viscum; species Viscum album. Next base: position 491,413,101 of record OY728151.1, on the reverse strand, counting down.
TATATCTCATGATATAGACATGGCTGGAATGGAAAGTTAAATTGGTTCAGTAATACAGGACTGGAACGAGGAGTGAACTCGATTCAGAAAGGGACTTTGTCCACTATGATCATCTTGGCAGATATGCCTTGGCTACTATGGAAATCATATCATGTTCTTAATGGTTAGACACAATTTCATGTTTAATTCCCATGCCATTTTATCTTGTTTAATGTTTCTTTATGATCTATGCCTTACGTACTTCCATGATTTATGTCATTGCTCAAGATTCTGATGTTTAAATATTATGTTCATGTTTTGAAGTTCAAATGTATATGATTTGTTTTATTTTATCCATGCTTACCCTTACTGGTCATTTGAGCTCACCCTTTATATTTTTTTCCCCAAGATTTAAAGAAAGGTTGTAGGTAAGAAAAAAGGGGAAGATCTTATTGGAGATGTTGAAGATCTTTCACCACGATTAGAAGATTATATTCCATGTTTCCAAAGATAATAAACTATTACGGTCCTTGTGTGTCTGTTTTTGTTATGTATTAAGTATTCCGCTAAAGTAATGTAATTTCCATGTACATCATGCTTTGGGTCTCTACAAAAACCCACATATGATTTTTGATATTGAATGATATAGTTTTCAAAATGTAATAATAGCATTTGACAAATGAGAATTGTACTGAAAAAGATCACAAAATTGATGCAGACATTCACTAGTAAGTATTCAACACAACAAAATTATGATTAGGGAAGTAAATATATATAGTGATTCTCTCAAGCAACATGATTTTTGAACACATGCATGATTTGAGGCTTAATATTTAGTTTGATCTTGAGCTACTCGAGAAATTCATCATGTTGAGCATAAATAATTGAGCCAGTCATGAACCTAATGTATGAGTTGATATTTTATGTTATAAATTAATGTTACTAAATATTTATTAGTTGAAATACTTCACTATATAATTGTGCCTATAGACTTTTAATTTTTTATGTGTTTATATATTATTTATAGAATCAAACTTCAATGAGAGAACACAAATAACTCTAATTAAAATTTGAGTAGAGTTAAATCTTAAAAGTGATTATGCAATCTAGTTTTAAATGAGAGTCAAGCTTGGAAGGAAGTAGTATCATATATTTACACGACTAGACTAAATTTGATTACATCCCCTAATGGAGAACTTTAACTCAATATGATATATCATCAAATAAATCCACTTTATACAAATTATTTACATATAACATGGCATGATTATATGTTATTTATTTATAATTAAACTAATAATGTTATTTTTTACTTTGTAATGGATAATTATTTAAGTGTAGCCTCCTAAGATCCAAAGATTCATCTTTTTCACATTTATAATTAGGTTGAGAGAAATTTACATAAATGTGCAAAAGATGAGAGGGGAGGTCGAGGAGAATCTCACGAAGCTGAAAAGAACTCTGAAGTAAAACCTATGAAGGTGGGTGATTCTGTACCTAGGTGATCTAAGTTGGCTAAGTGAGTTCTGGTTGAGCCATGTATATCGGAGGAGTCAGTACTACTACAACCCGGTGGAGAACATGGTGATGGAGCTCTAGAGACTTGTCCAAAGGTGCGCGGATTGCATGAGAGGGCGGGTCTGGCTCATTGGAATCTCCACTTTCAAGACCTAAATGGAATCCAAATCAGGTAGCCCATCCTTGGAGACCATTTTGGAGATCCATACCTTTTCCATTCCTATGGGAAACCAGGACTTGATCCTCGGCTTCAACATGTAATTAACTAACAACATCCCTCTTTAATTTCATAGTATTCTCGATAGTATAATGTGTTCTTATTAGTATTCGTCTGCTTATTCATTGATCATGTGCACCCATTTGGAAAGGGAAAAGGCCAATGATAATAAACAGAAAGGTGGGTGTGATGAGTGCTTTGGTAGTTTTAAAAGAGAAGATAACTTCAGTGAAAACAATTCCAACCCCTCCACCACCACAAACTTTCCCTTCTGGCTTCAATAATGATTTCCAGGATCTATTTAGGAATATTACTAAATAGAAAATATTACAAGATCTGTTGAAGAATATTACTAAATAGACATTATTAAAATGGAAAAGACGGACATCTATGAAAAAAACCTTTACAAGATCTGTTTAAGAATATTATTTAATAGACAATATTAACATGGAAAATAGGGACATCTATGAAAGGATCCTTTACAGGATGTGTTTATATTATACAGTTATTACAACATGAAATAGTCATATAAGACTAACACTGTAAAAGCATTACTCGGACTAAATAATAAATTAAAATATCATAAAACCAAATAAAAAACTCTAATATATTGGATTTTCTACTAAATGTTCCAAAATAACTACATAGAACATGATTTCTAATATTGGGATCTATAGGCGGTAAATAGATAAATGACATGAACCAACCCATACAATAGGTTGATTCTTCTGAGCAAACATTTTTGTAGTACCTTCTTTAGGGACATTGTTAAGAATGAGGAATGCACCATCATTAGCTGTATCATGAATAGTACATCTCCCAAGTGAAACACCAAGAGGAAATCATTTTTTTTAAGGAAACCCTTTAAATTACTTACAACAGTCTCAATAGAATTCTCAAAAACCCATTGAAACGTTTTGAAATCGGATACAGGAATTTTGATGGATTTAGGCCCTTCAGTTCCCATATCTTTGTATAAGTCCTTGTGAAGACAAATACAATTCCCTATTCCCAATTCACACGCATGCTAAGGTCTGCGTCCCAAAACACCACCTTGCATGCTTTCAAGAACAATAACATACAATAAAAGAAAAAAACACGGAGAAATAATATTCAATGAAATATGTTTCCATTAAGCATGTGATGATTGTGGATGAATCCAAAAATGAAAGGATGATTTATGGACAAATGAAAAAAATTGTAATTTGATCATAAGAAGCACATACAATGACTAAAAAATGATGAGGATTCAAAAAGAAAAAAATAAAATAAATCAAATCAGATGCTTAGGGTATGGAGACATCATGATATTATCAAAGAGTGAGCTATCTGCATTTTTTCAAGGAAGAAGAAGTGGGATATGAAAACAAAAAACAGAAAAACAACGTCTAAAATATTAAGAGAAAACTGAATAGTGTAGAAAACAATGATCAAACGACACCTCAAAACTCCCACATATTGATTCAACAAAATATATCCTACTTCATGGGGGTAGGCTGGATGGGAGTTGGGGGTTAGTCGATGAATGGTTACTAGATTTGGGGGGACGAAAAAGTCATAATGGCAAGTAGATGTGAGGTGGCGCAGTGGGATGTGAGGCGGGAAGGCGGCGCAGCTGAACACAGACCGGGATGGCGGGATGTGAGCCCGGAGTAGGGCGGGGAGGGGTGTGAGGTGGGGTAGTGGCATGGACGACACAGATAGGGGTTGATATAGAGTCCCAATTAGGGTTTTACTAAAGTTTTTTCCACAAAAAAATATTTAAATGTATATTAAAAAAATAATATTAAAAAAATATAAAAACAGTTATTACTTAAAGAAAATTAAATAAATGGTATTGAAAAATATTAAAAAAAATTAATATTTCAAGAAAATTGAAGATTAAAATCAATTATGTGATTTTTTTAATAAAACTTTGGGATATGAAAATTTTCTCTGATCATAATATATATAATACGTTTCTCTTAATTGGTTATTGAAAAAATATTTTTTAATGATTTCTTGTAACATTCAATATTAACGTCAAAATATTTGTTGGTAATAGCATTGTTAATAACAGATTCACGTATTAGTAAGTAAACTCTTGGTATTAGTATGATAAAGCAATAGGTTCAACTAATGGTAAATCATATGTTGGTATTGAATGATTAATATCAACAGATATTTTTGATGGTAAAAATAAGTGTTGGTATTAAAAATTAATACCAATAAAACATATTATCTGTTCGAATTTTGTATTTTTACTAACATATATATTTTCTATCAATAAATATTTTTTGGTAAATGTCAATTTTTTGTAGTGATTGTTCACTGAACCTTATTGATAGAACACTGTTCTCTGAACCTCATAGATAGAACAATGTTCATTGAACCTCACTGATAGAACATTGTTCACTGAGCCTCACTGATAGAACACTGTTCAACTACCTTTATTGGTTACCGATAGAGGTTACCGATAGAACTTTTCATTGATGTAACTATTCCAAAAATCGAAAATTTGTAAAAGGAAATAGAGGTTACCAATAAAGGATACTGATTGAACTGTTCACTAATGGAACTATTCACAGAATAGGAAATTTGGAAAATTTACTGGGGATAAGTAACCTTGACCTCCGAGAACACCTCAAACACCATATTTTCACAAAGTAATGGATCGAAGTGGTCTGGGACAATACATATAGAGTTTTTCTTCTTAAAACACCATAACAACTATGGTATCTTTTGGGTAATAATATGTCCCTCTCTAGACAATGAAACTTCATGAAGATCTAATAATTGTAGAATATTTTCCTTGTAAAACCCTTCAGAAAGATAAAATTTTAAATGTTCCAAACCATATTCTAAACCAATTTTTTTTTGAATGAAAATAAATATTGATCTATAGTCATGTCATGAAGAAAAATTTATTTTATCTGAATAAAGATATTCTCACAATGTTGAAATCATATATTCTATTCTAGAATAGATTAAATTTTTTCATTCCAGTTTTCCCAATTAAGCATTCCTATAGAAATTCATGATTCACAATATATATCAGATTCGACATATTGTATAATCTAATTTTACCTAGAAAATATAATTTCACAATGATAATTTGATAAGATAAATTACAACCGGTCATAATAAATATGATTTTTAGGGATTAAAGTCTTCTAACATTTAGAAAACCAATATGATATCGGGCTACGTACTCATGTATTTATAGGATATGGTTTGCAATTTCATATGATGTAATAGTAGATATTGAATTCCAAAACATGACATGACTATCCAAAATTTTCTATATAATGTTTAAAATTACTTTCTTCAACACCTAATGAAATTAATTACAATTTTTCAGACACAATGATTTTTGGAAACTATAAAATTCAATATTTTAAAAAAAAATTATGTTTATAAATTATAAATGAAATATAAAGATAAAAAATAAATGATAAATATAATACTATAAAACATTGATGATTATTAACTACCTTTAAATGTGTATATATAACATTATTTAAGAACTTGTTTCTAAATATCATTTTTTCTATATAATAAAACTAATGGTATAAAAAGATTTAAAATATTATGATAAAATAAAATAATAGTTTTAAATTTTTAAAAAATATAATAAAAAATTAAATTTAAGGAAATTTATTTCTTTAAACGATAAATGTAAAAATATATATATATTTTTAGTAAATCATAATTTTTTAGAAATTAATTTTTTATAACATTAAAATATGTACCCCTATGAAAATTACATCATCGATTTCAGGATATTGTTAAAAAGAAGTATGTATGGATGGTATCTTAAAATGGTTCATTCATAAATTCTTTTTAATATATTAAAATCATTCAGAACTAAGTGGTTTAGTAAAAATATCAGTAACTTTTGTCATATATTCATATAAATTATAAAATGATATATCTTTTTTATGTGATATTGATGGAAATCAATTCACTTATATGTGTATATTTCTAATGTGATATGAGAAGGGTTTATATTTATTGAAATGGAACTTGTCCTATCAATGAAAAAATATTTTTTAATAATACTAACTCCATATATTGTGAGTGTGTGTTACATCTACCACATTTGATCACAACCAATACAATTTTCCAAATATTCTTCTTCAGCTGTGTAATTTTCAACTAATATTTGTTCATACATTGACAATGATCTAAAATAATATCCTATAAAAATTACAATTTTCAGATGTAATTTTACAATCTACTTTTAACCTAAAAATACCAGAAAATAAAAAACACTTTATTTCACAATCATTTCCAAATGTGAATAATATTGCTAAATCATTAGTTCTCAAATGAGAAAAATAATTTGTTTTATGTATTTATAATGGTATCCTTTGGGTTTATAATGACATTTATAACAAAATATTATATATTTTGTTAAATAGTGATGAGTAGCTATTACTTATTGTAAACTACATATCATTCACCAAGATATCATTTGATCAAATGTTTTTCTATTTTTGTCAATATATATATTATTTTATATTCTAGTAGGAGTAATTATTTTTTTGTGTTTTCCATCGAAATTTCTAAAGAATATAATTTATATATGTTTTTTGATAAAAAATATCACTATAGTCATTTTAAAATATATGATCCTTAAAAATTTAGTATGTTCTCCCAAAATTCTCAATTTGAACATGGGTTTTCTATGATCCAGAAAGGAATATTTTTATGGAATTTTTTAGAAAATCTATTTCCAAAACCATACCAGGATCAATGAGAATTTTTATTTCCATAGAGATCATAAGTATTTTAATTAACTTTTTTCAATGCTTTTTTTATTTTAAAAATCAATTTTTTATTCTATATAAAGGTTGTCCTAATCATTTCATTTAAGAAAATTGCACTTCACATCCATTGGAAATCGTTTTAAATTATGAAATGAAACATATCCTAAAATAATATGAATAGCTTAATGTATTTATACTCGAGAATATGTTTTTTCATAATCAATGGCCTCTTGTTTATAATATCTTTTGTTAAAAAAATATCATTATTTTTTTCTATTATTCCATTTTCTACACAGTTATTCAAAAAACCACAATTCACTTCGATTACATAACTATTAGTAGGTTTTTCAACGAATATCCTAACTTGATTTCTTTAAAATTAATTAAAATCATCTTGAATAGCTTTTATCCAATATTCATCACATAATATGACATCAGATGTTTTAAGGGCTAATTTTTTTAAGAGTCCAAATGATAAACATTTTTTCATATAGAATATGTAGTTATAATATGTATTTAAATATAACCAATAATGTTATCATTCTTAATATTATCATTAATAACCTATTATGTCGACAAAAAACCATATCATCTCTAATTATTGTACAAAAAACTAAAAATATTCATTCCTCAGATTTTGGGGAAAACTTATTTATGGTAAAAATATTATTCAAAATAATTCATTTAAAAAAACATCTATGGATGACTATTTGTGTTTCATTTTAGTCTTTAAATCAATGTTTTTTTTATTTTTCCAACATCATATTAAAATATGATTTAGAGAATAACAGTTTGTACTAAGTACTACATCAAAGACATGTATTACAATTGTGTGTTAACACAGCAAGGTTAGATTAATATCTTTATGAATTCTATTTATGCTTTCATATATAGCTTTATTTTTAATTTCTTAGTATTCAATTTTCTTTAATAATAAAAATTTTATTACAAAATTTTTCTAATTCAGAATTTACAATTTCTCCACCGATATCACCATGAATAATTATGGATCATAATTTTTTATTTTTTATAAATCACGATAAAAAAATATTAAATCATAAAAATTATTCATATTTCCTGATAAAAATTAGACCTATTAATTTTTATTATAAACATCAACTGAAACATATACATTGTATTTTTCACGAATACTACCTTATTTTTAGAAAAAATATATACATGTGAACTAACAAAAATGTATATGATATTGAGACTTAATTAATAAATATAAAAAATGACATAATATTTTTTAGATTATAAGGATCTAAGAAACCTGAGTCGTGAAACATATTTTTTGTTAGATAATTAAAGACTACATTTTATGAAATATTATTTAATGTTCTAAATTTCAATTTATATAGTATTATATTTCATAACAATGTTTTTTCTACAATTTCACAATTGAATTATAGATCTTGTCTCATATGAAGTTCTCTATTGAGTGTAGAATCATTCTCAAGATGATTGGAAGAAAGGATAAATTCATTATTTGATCTATGAGAAATACATTTCTCATTATTAATTTTTATAAGATATACCACATCAAATAATTTACTAATGGGAAAAAGTGTGTGATTAAGACATACAAAAATTAAACAATTGAAATTAATGTTTCCAAGATTACAATATTACCAAGACCAATAATATATACAAGATAATTACCAAAAAAGGTATCCTTAACACATTTTATTTAAATAATATTTTTGAAGAAATCCTTATATTCAGTCAGATTTATGGAAAAAACACCATAAAAGTAAAAAATTTTGTTTTTGATACATTTTCTATTTTCCTAAAAAAATTTAGTTTTCAAAACAAAAACCTTATTGGGTCTGGTATTATTATATTTTGATATCATTAGAACCCACATTTTTTAACTTTACTATATTTATCAAATATTAATAATTTTGAAAAGAAAGTCTTAATTAATTACTAAGGTTTGAAACCTATTTAAATTACATTTAGTTTTAAATTTAAAACTACATCCACATATTGTTCATAATAGAGAAATATTCAAAAGAAAATTGTTATTTTAAAAAATTGAATTTTATTAGAGTAACTCATTCGGGATAAATCACTATGAGGTATTGTTTTTTTATACATATTATCCTTTTTTTGAGAAGTTAAATTTTTGAAAATATATTTTATACTATATATCTATGAATTTTGTTTCACAACAATATTCTTATTCAAAATAGAAGTAGTATCTCGATTATTCATTACTATATCTTTTGATAAACATTTTACCTTAGAATTTGGTCTTCTCTATCATATTTGATGGCTTATATTTGTAAAATTATATTTTTATAAATATTTTTAGATATTTAAAATCAAAATAGTTAAAGATGATAATCTTACATTTTAATTCAATTTTTTCCAAAAAAAATTATATTAAAATTATCATTTTCAGTGATTTTTAATATCTACATTTCTCATGAAAACTATGTCGGTGATTTCATATTTTAGATGAATAAGGTTATTGATTATAATACTTGAAATTTTTTTCATTATCATTGTCTATATTGTTTTCATTTAATGTAATATTGGTTATATACTCAGTGGTAATATTATCAACAAAGCAATTATTAATATTTTCTATGTCATCATAGAGAAATATATTTCTTTAATATGTACACCCACTATTTAGAAATATTTGATTGGAAATTTATCCACCACTATTGAAATAAATATTTTAATCATTATGAATATTCTTATTTTTATCTGTGTATTATTTCTCAAAAATCATTGGGAAATTTTAATTTTAATTTTACATCATTTTTAGTTTTGGAAAATCAGGTTTTATATGTCCTCCCATCATTAATTCATAACAAATAAGATCATAAGAATCATTACTATCATATTGGTAATTGTAAATAAAATTATAAAATTACAAGAAATTTATCTTCCTACCAATCGTGATCATCTTTTTAGAATGGTTGGATAATTCATTTCAATAATATTCTAGAGAACAACATTTTTATTCAACTATAACGTTAGTTTTATTAATGAAATTCAAACATTAATAGATAAATTTATAATATTTGAAAAATTTTATGTTTTATAAAATTTATCCCCACCATTTTTATTTTTTTATCCTCTCTTCATCTTATTCTAATTTACCTTCACATATTATTACATTAAAATTAAATCATCCATAACCATAGGTGTAAATATTATTAGTATAAGAAAAAATATCTTTTATACTCTCATTCCCCTAGAATGATTTATATAGTATATAATATTGTGATTAAATCTATATGATATTTTTATATATGGGATTGTAATAGATATAAAATTGTAATAAATATTTGATGTATCAATGAAATAGTTTCACTAGGTATAAAATAAAATACATGATAATATTCATGAAATAATGATCTTATAATTTATATAACTTTTACATTTAAAAAATGTCCAAAAGAATTTTCAATAAAATACTATTAGATCATTAATATGAATATATATAACTACATATATTTCATTTCACTGAATGTATAAATTTTCCATCACTTGATAATTCAACTAATATTATTTCATCTCTTCATTTGTGGATGATGAAACTTATAGATTAGAAATCCAATAACTATAAGTCAACATAAAAATAGTCAACACCAATAGTAATATAAAAATTTTTCATTATGACTATACAATAAAAATAATAAATATCATAAATAATTGTTGGTATTCGAGTATCTATACTTTCAACTATCCAAACATTTAGGCCTACCCTCTTATACCAATAAAAAAATTCCAGAATTTACACAATACATTAATATAACAATTTAAAAAATATTATTTTAAAAAAATAGAATCATTTATAAAAATAAAAATAATAAAAACTTGAAATAGAATTTTTATAAAATTATTTGAAAACAATTATTATAACTTATGAGTTAAAACTTCAAGCAAAATGGGAGGAATTTATTTTAAAAACATCAAATTAATTAAAATCCAACACACTTTAATTTCTTCTTCATATTGAGTTTTTTCTAATTATTATAGTAACTTGTAATAGAGTATTCTATATCAATAATGTAAATATATGAAAAAATTTACTAAACTAAACATTGTTAGAAAAATTAAAAGAGAAAAATATAATCTATAATAACAAGTAAATATTAATAGTATAAATTTATTCAGTAAAATGACATTAAGTTTATAAAATAATCCAATAAATTATGACCTGCATTATATTGAATGAATCAACATTTCTTAATGAATCCAACATTTAAACCAAACTGTCAGTTCATTATTTCCCCAATAGAAATCCCTCAATAACACTGATCGAATGATATCTGTCTTCAACCCCATAAGACTGTTGATCATCATCATATTATATATCCATCATATTATCCCTAAAATACCTCGAACATATCCTCATATAGAGCATTGAATAAAATTTAAAATGATGTTTTCAGAAATTTTCAATATATAATATGGAATCCAATTAAAGGATAACTCCCTAATATTATTACAAAGATAATGTAATGTGTGCTTATAGTTGAGAAAAATCATGGATCAATTTGTTCTCCAAATAACCGTATCCCTGATTTTCATCAAGTTAAAATTCATCGAATGAACCCCAACCTATATGTAAACATCCAATGGTCATATTACTAGGATTATAAAAGTTGGTTTCATCTAGTATATTTTTTTACCCCATTTATAAACATTATGATTCTAATGGAATAAGAATATATGTTAGTCTGATAGACAAAAAATAGGCACATCGAGAGTCTAATATTATGAATATCAATAGACATTATATTTTAACATTGATATATTATATTCATTTATAAATATGTAATAGTTTCTTTTATACTGATAGAATATATTTGTTCATACTAATAGGAAATTTTCATTCACAATGATATTCAATTTTTGTTAAACATATAATGTAAACTCATCCATACTGATAAAAGGCATTTTTAATTTCTCTCAAACTAAACATAATTCAATTCAATGTATAAGAATTAGGTCAGTCTTTTAGACTAGACATTATTTTATACAACACATCAAAAATTATCTATATTGTTGTATTATTATTTTCGGAGTGTTATGAATAAAACTAATATTTAATGTTTATATTATTATATTAGAAATATTTATTTATTGAGTTAAATAAGTTGTTTTCTAAAAATACATTACAAACACTTTGAAAATACATTTTTGGTAAAATGTGGTATTTGGATTTTGTATCGTGACTTTAAAAACTATGTCAAAAGTATGTGAAAACAAGTCTTTCGACTCAACAAATAGAGCCTTGTGACTTAAAAACAGCATTGGTGGAATTCATTCTTCTCAAAAATTATTAGTTTCCTACTCACCTAACATATAACCCTCTCTCATCCTCTTATAAACCTATAAAACCCAATTACTCATGTCACGAGAAACCCAAATAACGTTTAAATTTCCCCACTAAAGTTTTAAAATCGATAGTTTTTGCAGAATGAAAACAATGGAACACCTTCGGTGAAATATTAATGAATTTACCTAAATAAAAAGTATAATTTTTAAACATGTGTTAGTATTTATTCCTCAGTTTTTTTATTTGATTATTAATAAATATTTATTATTAAATAACATAATTTTCATAAATATTCAAACATATAATTATCATTATGGAATAATATAAAATCATTTTCACTTCCATTAAAGGGGTTATGAAATCATCAACCTTGTGTACGTCTATTTACCCCATTAAGAACTAATGTAATTCATTTTTAAATTACCACCACTAATGGATGGATAAGATGACGATTATATATTTTATATATGAAATATAAAAAATGGTTATAAATATATACTTATTCTATAATATATACCTTTTGAAATTTCATTTATTATGGGATGTGATGTCATCACTTGTGTCTATGATGGACTATCGCCTCACATTGTGATGTGATTATTATTTTAATAACACTTTAGATGGAATATAAAAAGAAATAAGTTAAGGAATATATTTTATATACATGAATAAATAATTATATTAATTATTTATTTTTAATTATGAATATATAATATATCATTATATTTTTTAAACTGTAATATCATAACATCTTGAATGTATGTGTGGACTATGACCTTTATGATGGGGAAATATTTTCATCACCACTACACATGAAATATATATATATATATATATATGTAAGTATATTTAAAAAAATATGTTCTATATTTTATTTTCACCATTTTTGAATAATAAAACATTACCTAAATTATTTTAATAATGATTATTTAAAAATATAAATGATAATCATGTATATTGTTGACATATTGGCTCCATGATCCTAAAATACATAATTTCATAGAACAATCATTTGTTTTAGTCATAAAATTATAAATTTTTTATAAATAAATTTAATATGTCTTCAATAATATTCCGAGGATGAATAATATTTTTAATATTCAGATTAACCAAAACATTCATGATTAAGCATAAAAGAGAGAAAAAAATAAATTAACACATCATATAATAAAAAATTTATGGTTTACTAAAAATGAGTAATATGATTTAATAGAATTATAATATAACTTATATTAAATATTAATTCCTTATATTAATAACTGATTAACATGTATAAAAATACAATACAAGAGGTTAAATTGTGTCTGTCCAGAAGGAAGAACGATGTAAGTGATATCTAGTTTTTTTCAAGGGGACTAATGAAACCCCAATATATTTCTTCTGTGTGGAAAATATAATTCCATTTTTATATGTTATATGATAAATATCATTATTTTAATAATATTTATATTTTTTTCAAGCAATTCATTATTTTGGATTAGGATTCAAAAAATTATTCAATTAGTATGACATGTTTTTCTCAACATTTTATCATTAAGAATTATGACATTTTATTCACCAATATTATTTTATATGGTCTATATATTTCCCCCATGACATGTAATATCATGAAATCATTTATTCACATGTTTTTTTTATTTTTTCTTTAATTCTATCCATTCCTGGGGCTAATAATCCCAATTTACCATTGTGTAATGAGTTTTATGTTACTATCTCATAATCTATATAGAAAGTTCATGATTATGTCTAAAATTTTTAAATAATATAATAAAAATCTGAATTATCCTTATAAAATTTATTTTCCACATGTTAATTTGTATATATTGATGCAATACTACAATTTTAGGAATCTTTGGTGTATAAAAAAATTGAAATAATGTGCTTATAAAAAATATTATTTATTTCTCTATATAGCCAAGATCAATTTTTAATCATAAACAATATTTTATAAAAAAAATTAAAAACTTTTATGATTATTATAATAAATTATTAATGAAATTCTTATCAATGATTTTCATTTAAAAATAATTAAATTTTGTATAATTTAATTATTTAAACAATTCATATTTGGGATTTACCAATCATGCGAGTGGAATATATTTTTTAATGATTACATTTTGAATGAAATTTTATGACATCATGACCATTAATTTCATACAATAATAACTTACAAATATTCATGTTTATTTTCATGGATATTTATATTACATTTTTTTAAAATCATCTTCCAAAATGGATAGTATAATTTCATCACAAATGTTTAATAACGATATTCAAAACAACAATTATAGGTTTTCAATGTTATTTTCAAAGGAATGTTATATTTTTCAATGTTATTTTCTAAGATAAAGATATATAAATGTTTTTAAAATGTGTTTTCCAAAATGAGAAGTACATATTTAACAATAAATTATATTAAATTATTTTTAATGTAGAATTTATTAATATAAATTTAAATTTTGATGGAAAATATTTCCAAAATTTTTTATGAATTTTTTGTTTTAAAATTTTATTATTCAATGGAAAGTTATTTTCTTTATGAAATTTAGAAGGTGATCGTAAAAATAATTTCTCACTCGTACATATATATATTTTTATTATGTAGGCTCTAAGAGTGGTATTTTTTAATAATACCGTACTCATTATTTTTCATGAGGGGTTATAATTTTTTCAAATATATTGTTATGGAACTCATTTATTTTTCACATGGTATTAATGTTTCAAAGTAACTATAATGAAACCCATTATTTTTTCATTGGTAAATTAGGATTAACTGTTTTCTCTATGGAATGTGTTTCTTTTCAATGATATTATAAACATTCAATAACGGCGTAGTGGAACTTCTTTTCTTTCCTTTGTTTGAGAATTTTTGGAAAGTAATAATTAATTTCTATGACTTTTATAATAAAATGAACATTCTTGGAACGTTATTAATGTTGTGGCTATTGGAAATTAGTTTTAAGATGGATAAACAAAGATAATGTAGAGTGATGAAATTATTGACTAAAAATGGGTGTTTCACATCCTAAGTCAATTGAAGTGGATAAATATTATGTTTTTTGGAGAATTATATTAGATTTCAACCATATAGTTTTTAAATATTTTTATGGTTTTTTAGGTGTTCAATGATGATATTTTTTCATGACGCCAACCTGTTTTTATATTATTGATGTGAGTATACAATGTTTCCACTAATCATTATTGATATCACATTTCTCATTAATATTGATTCATATGAATCTTTCCATTTTTATATTAATTTTTAGTGTTTCACTATTTATGATTTATGTATTAATGGTTTTGAGTTATTTATATTTATCTATGGAACTATGATTTTGATTTCATACCCTTATGAACATGTTATAATCACTACTAAAATTAAATTAGTTATTATTATTTTAAATATTACTAACAAATATCTCACTCCTCTTATGTTTACTTTTGTACAGGTTAAAATTTATGATGTTTAATGAAGAATTTCTATATGGGTTTAATATCATTGATGTTTATGTTCTTATATTGCAAATTTAAATATTCATATAGTGGGAATGATACTTCTCTAAATTATAGGGAAGTGATTATATAAGTGAAATAATTATTACTCTAAAACTATTCTATTAAAATATATTTGAGAATGTATGGGATAAAATATTTCATTTGATATTGTATATTATGGATATATATCTTTTTACCTTTATTGATATAAAACATGAAAATTTATAGACTACTATTTCAACACCATATTAGGGAGTGTGGGTTCTATGATTTTTTAGGTAATATACTATGAGAGATATGGATAAATTTGGGCACTTGTATTTTTTCATGTGATGTTATATTAAGAGTTATAGATCCGATCATGGGTATATATGAAAAAATATTAGCATGTGTTTATAATTTTATAATCCCCTTAATAATTTAAGATAAAATCTCTTAAATGGATTAATGATATTTTATAAAACAATTAATTAGGTTGATGAATGTGAAAATAATTAGTTTAATGTGATGTTTGTATTTAAATGTTTTGGAAATAAGATTTCATTTATTGATAACTTTTAGTGTTTTTATTATCTTTTATAATTGGAATAAAAGTTTTATTATAATAAAAAAGAAAGGATTGAATATTTACCTTTGTACTATGTGATAGGTGAAACATTAATATTATATGACTATATTTTTGGGCTGGAGATATAAAAATATTAAGGAAACCATTGAGGTTTAAAAATCATTAATGTTTTTGAAATTTATGTTTTTTGTGATATAGTGTTATGGAATAGTTTAGTGTCAAATATATTATTATTATTGTTTATTTTATAGATTATTGTATAATATGATGTTTTATTATTTTTGGGCATTATAAAACCTTGTTCCAACCATTTTTGTATTGGTTGATGTCTATAGATAAGAGGAATATATATTTATCCCTTTAATGGTTATATAGTGTTCATAATTTAATTTTAGTTCATTATGAATGTGGAATTAATATTCAATATTAATCAGTTAGATGAAATGTTGATATTTTATGGGAAATTTAAAAAATTATGTAATTATACTCATCAAATGATTATGTTTACTTATTACTTTATTCAAGGTGTAAAGTCTAGGAATGTTATCATGGTATGAAAATGTTGTCCTATTGCCTTATTTTTTTAATGAAATCATTGACATTTTTCAATCCAATATAGTTTGTGGTTTTGAGGTCCTCAAATTCTATTGGTAATTAGTTTCTAATGATAACTAATCTTACTAACTATCCATAACTAACTAGACAGTGTGATTTTATAGCATGTGAACATCATCAATCCCCACCTATGTTCAACTATATCAAAAGTTAACATCTTTTATACTTGATGAAAATCAAAATTCATTTACATTTTATTAAAAGTATGTTTTTATTATCTATAATAATGATTTGGGATAAAAAAGAAGTATGTTCAAATATACAACCTTTTATCACTGAGGTAAATTTAAAATTATGAGGAAACGATTAATTAAAGGGGGATATAACACCATGGGAATTTAAAATTTGAAAATTATGTTTGATGGTGTAAGAGACATGAAAAATTGAGATTATATAAGAATGTAAAATTCCAAGAAATTATGGTATATTTCATCTTAAATAAATTTAATATATTTTATTTCATTAAATAGTAATATTTTTTTGTTCTATAGTGTATTCCACATGAAACATAATGAATAAATAACCCAAATTATATATAAGTGTTATAACGTGGTAATTAAATTGGTGGGGTTGAATAACACTGACCATATTTTTTTATATTTACAAATATATCCTAATAAATATATACTGTTTATTAATTCATAATGAATATTCAATAAAATTTTACTATAATTTTATTATTCTTAAAACTTTTGATTTATTAAAAACATAGTTCTATTGGCTTTCCTGAAAAAAAAATGTATACTTAAATATTGGAAAATTCATAGAAATTATTTTTTTAAAGCGATATCTTTTTTCGAATAAAAATATAAAAATTAACTTACTTTTAATAGATAATTTTTTAAAAAAATATTGACATTATAAAGAATAGTGAAAATAACAATTTTTCTGAAAATATATTTTCATTTCAAAAAATTATATAACTAAAAATTGACATTATGTTTTGAATTATATTCCCAGTATCATAGTTATTATTTAGTTATATTGAATACACATTATAACTCATGAATAATTTTTATATTGGATTTTAGTATATGGTTTGTTTGGTTTCAAAAACGTGATTTTTCAAAAACAATACATTAAAATGTATAATGTTTCACAGTTTTATTTATTTAAAATATTCCATAAAAAATAATTTATTAAATTAAAATTTAGATTTCATATCAGTATTTATTAATTTATTTGCATACATGATTATTATTATTCATAAAATTAATATAAAATTATCTTTTACCTAGCAAATTAAAATGATTGAAACCCCCAATATTCTCCCTGTCATTATATTTTGTAATTAAATTATTAAAATTACATGAATTGAATTATTTATAATGGATTAAATAATTTTAATATAAATAAATTATGTTTTCTAATAAGTTTAACTTTAATTTAAACCATTATTAATCGTGAAAAGCACCAAAAATAATTACCATGATTGGTGGTAAAGAATAAATTTACTAAGGGTAAAAAAATATTATCCTTAAAATTAGTTATACACTTTTATAAATTCTATTAACTAACCTTATTTAGACATAAAACCATATATTAATTATAATGGACCATTATTGGATCCATTTTACATTAATAAATAATGGTATGAATTATTTCTATTCAAAAATTAAAAGTGTGGAACTAAAATCACTAATAAAAGGCCACCCCTCTCCCCAACCTTCACTCATTAAACCACCAATTTTTTCCAATTAATATCCCAATAATATATTTTATTCCCAAAAATGATACTATATGCCTTATTTTTTTAATATATCAAACTAGGGGAAGACTTTGTATCAAACTAAAAGTTGTTAACTATAGAAAATGTAACATTCTTCCATGAGATTTTTAATCTTATTTCTTCATACACATCAATAAATTTTTAATAAATCATATTTATATAATATAAAATTATATTTTATATACATTAATATTATTATTTAACTATAATATCACAAATCCTTAACATCAACCAACATGTCAGATATGAAATGATCAGTTGTGTGTGCGGAGGAGTAACTCATAATGACCTAATGAAATTCATTTTTCCAATACCATAACTCATTTTTGGGTATAATAATGGTTATAACTAATATTAATTATATTTATAACATTATTATACATATTGTTTTATTATATAATATTCTCTTTTTTACATGTCATTCAATATGGGATACAAAATAGGAACTAATGTGTATAACAGACAACAACATCTTGAAGAATGTGACACATCAATCACTAAATATATACATGGAATGTAATAAGAATAATGATACTAATATTTTTTAATATATATTACATAATTATGAAATTAATAAGATATTTATAATTATTAAAATTTAATATAAAATTTAATTTTAAAAAATAATTTATAAAAATGTACATTTACATGTTGACCACAACCTTCATGAAGAGATGTAACATTTTTTTCATCCCCACACCATAAAGATGAAATAAATAATTATATCTAAAGAAATAATTTTTTATATAATATATTATTATCAAAATATAACGATAATATATTAATTATATCATCTACAAAAGGATCATTTAATAATGGAAATGTAAATCATTCTTACATAAGACCCGTTGTCTCTATAATCATATCCTAATTCATATTTCTGAACAATAATTCATGACTATTAAAGAAATAATAATTTATCTAAAGATATAATAATTATTTTATGATTAATAATATGGATATGATGAAACTATATATAATGAAAAATAATTGAATCGTTCATGGAAAAGTCAGGTATGATAAAATAATATAATTAACCCATGAAATA
Organism: Viscum album; assembly: GCA_963277665.1. Classification (NCBI taxonomy): domain Eukaryota; kingdom Viridiplantae; phylum Streptophyta; class Magnoliopsida; order Santalales; family Viscaceae; genus Viscum; species Viscum album. The sequence goes on along the minus strand of OY728151.1, from coordinate 491,393,876 downwards.
ATAAAAAAATGAATTATTATTAATGGATGGGTGAAAAGCTTGGTGAGTAGAAATAAATTTTATTTATACATTAAAATTAATTTTGATGTGGTTATGAACATATTTAAAAAACTGCACCAAATATTAATACACCTTCTTCCAAAGGGAAATGGGAAGTAATGAATTTCATGGACATCTTTTCTTTCGTGAGGACATATTAAAATTCTATAAATATTTAATTTTTGTGGTTTATATAATTTTCATAATGTCAAGTTAATCCTAGAGAAAACAAAAGATATTATACACTTGTAAAAGATAACATCAATATGAATAATAAAATATAGTTCATCATAATCATCCAATTTATCTTATTGTAATGTACAAAAAAAATTCAGGTTCTATAAACATTCAAAGAAAAAATGAATAGAGAACCCAAAAGTAATATAGATGGATTGATTACTCTATTATAAATAAAATTAACTAGTTAGTTCATAAGATATTTAAGGCTTGTTGATTCTATACTATATAGAGGAATAGAAATTAGATCACCTCTATGAAATATTGAAATCATAATATCCACATCTATATCATGATTAACACATGAGTAGTCCTTAGGAAAAAAATCTAGAAAAAGATACTATATGAATGGAAAAATCAACATTCATCACAACAACGATATCTGTAAATGTAAATGAAAACATTGTGGTGATATCACCTTGTTGCTGATGAACTGTTCATACACAACAACCCTTTATATCCCACTCTTCATACTGAATATGATCTCCAATATTATAGGCAATAAAGGAAAATCTATTTTGGAATAAATATTTCTGAGATTAGTATAATAATATAAAATCCATACCAAATATCAATTAAAAACCTTAAATTTTATATATGTAAAGATACCATCATAAATAAATCTCCACAACCCTGAGGAAACACCTATTCAATAAATATGGGTCTCTCAATCATACTCTCAATGGTGTATCAATTATTATATAAATTCTCAAAAAATACACCCCTAGACACAAATAGATGGCAATTTTTTATGATACAAATAAATGAGTGTTTCTATTATAAAATTAGGCATTAATATGTGTATAAGATACAATAATACTACCTATCAATTTCAATGGAATAGCCTCTCTTTCCCATGTTTATGATGAAATCGATGAAACTATCCTTCCATAGTTCTATGTGTTTTAGTTTGAATTCAATTCCTTGTGTCCCTATGCTGATATAAGAACTCATTACCAGATTCACATGGACTACTTCCTTGACCTCCCTAGCCAGATGAAATCCGACTTCCACACAAATATGTTGTAGAATATCCCCTTACAACACACTAATTCTGCGTATCTCCAACATTATTACCAATCTATCAAGAGTTTATGTTGAACCACTATAGGTTAACCATCCTTCCAAAAAATCAATACAATAACAGTTCTTTAGAGAAAATTCTTTGAATATGACCCAGCCTACCACAACAATGGGATGTCAATAAATTAATTTTTTTGCAGCTATTCATCCTTCCTAGCCACTCTTATTTTAAATATAGTTGTTAACATTCACATTGAGATGATTCATACTCTGGGAATTCATACCTAACGTACATCTAATGAAAACCACATGATTCTCACTATATAACTACATTAGGAATGTTGAAATAAATTAAATCAAGATTCAGCACCTCAGAAAATTTATTCCACATAAATCTATTAATGTGGAACTTAATTTAAAATTTAATCCTATCCTAAAAATATTTCTTTGTAGTAGAATCATACACTTAAAAAATTGTGAAAAATCACTAAAAATATGAAATGAAACAAAAATTTTCCATTATGGACATACACCTTATGGCGGGCCATATAAACTACGCATTCTTATCGTACTATTGAATCTATGGATAAATGTTATCAAAGAACATCTCCTAAAAGTATTATCAATATATATTATATAGTTTTTGATACCATAAATAGATTTATTAATAATTATTCTCTTGAACACATTCCATATAATTATCTTTTTTACTCTTTTCTTATAAGTAGTTTCCATGTGATCAATAATTGTCTGGTTAGACTCCGCCCAGAACTGTGCTGCCTCAGGTCCACAATAACTAGTAATTATAAGAGGGTACTATAAATGTAATTACTAGGTATGTTCTGTAATATTCTTAATATCAAACTCTAGGTCACTATCCATATATTTCGTAATGTGAGAAATTTTCGCACATAATTTCGCTCTCATCACATTATATGGGACTATTAGGGGATCGGGTTCTACCATCGGAAGATTATTTCCACCCTTATCCCCCATTCATTCATTCTAAATGTTCATTCATTGAGTTATATTTATATAACTAAAAAACAAATACCCATTTCAATACATTATCATAATTAAATATTTTGGAGTCAAATCATTTAATTATATTTCATCCCATATAACCTACTAGAATGTCAAAAATGAGTTACCATCACCACTCTCAACCATCCCCCATATTTGACATGGATAAAATATGGTAAAAACATTCATAAAATCGTGTTTTTCATTATAACCCCATTTATAAATTTTATTAACCTCATTTATCAATATTTTGACAATTTTCAATCTCATATTAGGAACTATTTTCATTTTCATTTCATAGGTTTAGAAACAAACTTTTATTTTAAAAACTAACAAAAAAATTCCTTTCATGCATGCAGAAAATGATCCATGTCCCAATAAATCATGAGATCCTAAAATAATGCACATGTATGCAATGAAAAATAAAAATAACCCATTTTTGAAAACCTTAAGAAATATTAATAACATCACAGAACATGTGCACCACTAATGGTGAAATGACGTCAAATTGTAATAGAAAACATCAATAAGAATAACCCAAACATGGTCTGTTGGATTTTCCCAAATACATGGGTTTGATAACCGATTGGACGAGCTCATGAATAGGTATCAAATATTCCTAATGTCATCAAATGTATTAAAAAAATTGATGAAAAAGAAAGGAAAAAAATTAGATTCTAATTTGTAATTTCCTGACACGGACGACACACATAGGTGCAGTGAGACTTTTTGTAAAATTACCTCACCTGCACCTATCATGGACTAATATTTTCAAGACGTGAGAGGTGACAGAATAGAGTCACACTCTTCCTTATTCATGATGAATGATATATAATTACCCCCTCAGTCCCGCCTTCAGTAGGCCTTAGAGTGGAGATTATCACTAATGGTATAAAATCTCACACAAAATTGAATAATTTTCCCTTTTTAATGAAAAGAGGATCGAGAGATAGGATGATAAAAATCTCAAAAAAACCAATCATTTATATAAAAGAAACAAATTCAAACCTATGATTAATTTAAATGTAAATTGTGTCAAATGTAAAACTAAAGCACCAAAGAAAATACAATAAAAAAGAGACTAAGCAGCAGCACAACAACTGTCCAGATGCCTATGCTATTAAAGTCTAGAATGGTCCATGAAGCCCTCCTAGAAACATAAAAAAATATTTATAATGTAGGCTGATCATTCAAGAATACTCAATAGGGAGACTGAATTCATTCTTGAAGTAGTGGGACAAGAATAGTAATTCTCATATAAATACTACATAATCCAACCACACCTACTATTGAAAAATACTAACCAACCCAAACTCACCAAGGAACACTCACCAAATAATTCATGTCATGTAAGGTAATAATATAAGAAAATTGATGATTTGGGTACCCCACACCACTTTTACCACTAGTTAATTAGTCATTCCTAATGGATAATTCCTTGAAACTACTTCCCTTCCCCAAATACAGTTTCACTACCACAAATTCACGCACATACCTAGGACACAAACCAGACATATCGTGCCACAAAAAACACATGTGTCACAAAAACCACACCATTAACATGAAAACACCTCGGCATCATCTTGAAGACACGTGAGAAACAAACTAGTCCCACAGACACATGGGACCCACTATTAAAACAAAACCTTCTTGGGGGATCTTGGGCTATAGTAAACGTCAAGCCATTATACCCTTCTTGGATATGATCAAGTAGTATGATCCTAGAAGGGGATATAATAAAAATATTAAATTACCATCCATTCATCCCCCAATCGGGCTGTTTGGAAATACTACTTTCCCCATGAAATGTGGTGTTCAAAAAGTAGTTCTCAATATTTGTGGGGTGAGTATTGAAAATCAAAAGGATCAAAATATTATAAATAGAAAAAAATACTCAGCACAACTTATAGAATTTCAAACAAACAACTATTCTACAAAGAACTACCTTTTATACTACCACTATAGGCACAGACACAGAATAGCTATAACCAGAGAATAAATACAAATGATTTTTCTTTTTATAATTGGTCATTCATTATTAATTAGCTCATTGTAATTAATATCAGCATTATCATGGAGACCACACTCTACAACCATTCTCAACCCAAAAATCCATCAACTTATAGTCCCACTGAACAAACATAACGTAACCACATTATAGTCCAACTGCACAATGTCTCTCAAATACCACATCACAAACAAAGGTATTACCACTTTAAACAAATTCATCTATTCCATAACCAATAAATCTATCACCCTGATATTCCATCGAACCTCATGTACCACCCCATACACAATTCCATTCCCTCTGTCAACCCTCATACTATAACAATTCCACCATAAACAACTTCACACAAACACCACGATGAAAAAATCTCAACTAAACAGAATATAACACCACTCATTATTCCAAGAATATTTATATTTATCAAAAGGGGTTCATTAATTCCACATTATATAACAAGGTTGATCAAAAAAACAGGTTTGATCTTGGGGAAACCATTTATTTTACCAAATTTTTGTTATTAAATGGATTGTTATTTCTTATTATTAAGAGAGTATGAATAACAAGAAAAAGTAAATCCCCTTTTTTCATGAAAATCCCACCAATAACCATGATTTTCTGAAGTCCTTATAACCATAACAAATTAAAATTAAAAAACAAGGACAATAAAATAAAATAGAATTCAACATTCATCCATCATCAATTCCCTACCCATTATCATAATTGGTCATGATTTATTTTTATAATCATCTTCCCCCCTCATTTATTACACATGTTAAAGAAATAATTCAGCCATTATCTCTAAATAATCAATACTATTCCGACCCTTCATGAAGCACAATAAATGAAATATAAAGAAAAATCCCTTCTTGGAACAACAGATGATCTATGATCCTCCATATGCCAAGAAATTCGGGGTTACTTGAGTAGCATGGGACTCTATGAAAACCGTACAGGGAGGGTGCTACAGAAAAAGAGCTCTAATATTTGAGAAATAATGAACCCGAGCAGACCATGACAGAATGAAAGAGTTCAAAGAAATAGGGGATCTCTGATTAATAATGAGTGAGATCCTAATAACAAGGGAGATGATTTCAAAGTTCCTAAAAATCAGATCATGGTTTGACTAGGCAGCTAGGTAGTTACATGGTTTTCATGAATTTAATGATACTGAAAATTTAATTATTTTCCACCATGATAATGGAAAGTACATTAAATTATAAAAAAGATTAAATTTTCATATTTAATGATTAAAAAATATGTAAGCAGGGTGAAATAGGAATACCCCTAGGAAAAATGGAAATGACACAAATGATGACGATATTTCTGAAGACGATGATGATGCCAACACCAATTCTGACCCTGATTCTAATGCCAACACTGCCACTAATGTTGGCATTAATAATGATGTGGATGCTGATGGTGATGGTGATGCTGACACTGACACTGACATTTCAAAAGGAATCACTGAAAGTGACAATACAAAAATGAATCATGACACTTACAGAACAAAATTTAATCACTGACACAATTATCAATAAATGACTCACGAACACCGACCATACATGAATGTCTCGCCTAGCCTGATAGTATTAAAAATGACTCATTGACACTGAAAATAAAAAAGATTCACTGTTATAATTTTTTTTTGGATGAAACTAGAAATGAGTCACTAAAACATCCTAGAACACCCTAGACATTGGATTTTCAAAATATAATGGCTTGGAGTGGTATATTTCATTACCTGAGATAGCTATCAAACTATTCTTTCCCTCAAGAATTCAAAACCAATTTAGAGGAACGAGGGGTTCAAATAACCACCCTATAAGATATCACTCAAGGAAAAACCACCTTGTGTTGTTATAAGATTGGAGTCAAAACCTAGGAAACCTTGAACACCTCCCTTATATCTATTTCCCTAAACAACCACACAGTCCTCAAAAATCACACCATCCAATCATATGGATTACGGAACTCCTTCCTCCAAATAAATATAATAACATTAATGGGAAGTGTGGACTCACCCATACGGGTCTAATCACATCTGCATTAATGAGACCTAGTTAAGAATTAGTACCTCTCTTCCACATATTTTGGGAAATCTCACACATAAAATAAAATTAAACAACACATTTCAGAGAAAAAAAGGTCAATCAATAAAACATAAGCAATTAATAAATCAAAACACAAGAGAAAAACTCAAAAAACACTAGTTATTGGGCACACATATGCTCCAGCTTCTCCCATGTACTCTCAATGAGGCCACCACGCCTCTACAATACAAAAACCAAAGAATGGGTTTTCTATGAAGAACCTTATACCAATTCTCATGGATCTCCACTGGTCACTCTACAAATATCATGTCATCCATGATATCCAACTCTCCTCAGTCAATGAAAAGGGAGTCATAAGTTAGATAATGACATAGATAAGAGGCATGAAATATGTTGTGGATCCTCTCTAACATTGGTGGCCATTCCAATTGATATTCCACCTAACAAACTCATCCTAACACTTTATAGGTTTCATTGAACCAGGGAGATAGCTTTCTTCCCTTAACTAACCTCATATTACCCAACTTGGGGAACCTTCAAGAACATGTGGTCCCAAACATTTAACACAAAATCCCTAATCCTATGATCGTCATACTACTTATTACAGTCCTGATCCACAATCATCATCTCACGAACAAGATAATCCTCCTCTGTTGTGCTCTACATTTCTTCTAGTCCATGAATGGATACATCCCTAACCTCTGTCCCGCACAAGGGTAAATGACATGGCCTTCCATAAAAATTATCAAATTGTGGAATAATAATGGAATAGTGATAGATGTTATTGTTAGAAAAATCTTCCAAAGGAATTTGTCACACCCCTAATCCTCTGAATTTCGTAACACACACCAGAAGCATATTTTCTAATGTGAAGATGGTCATATTCATCTTCTTATCTATCAGAGGGTAGAAAGTAGTGTTGAGGCATAGGTGGGTGATGGAAGAATAATGTAATCCTCTCCAAAATCGTGAGGTAAAATGTTCATCCCAATCTAAGATGATGGATCTCAGAACCCCTTGTGGCCACATCACCTCATCAAACATACCACCTCGACAGTGAATCCACGACGCTAGACTCCATGATTGCTGGGATGTGAGCTGATATCATCAGTTGGTCGAACATTAAAGATATAGCATCATGACCACTCTAAGACATGGGTATCCCTATGATGAAATCCAAGGAGATGTTATCCTAAATCCACATGGGGCCATCTAAATCCTATAATAGTCTATGGAAAGCACGATGCTCATAATTCACCTACTGATATATTAGGATCCTTTCCACAAACATCACTACTACCCGCTTCACCATGGACCACCAATAATATTCCTTCATTGATTTTTACATCTTGGAAACTATTGGGTGTACTTCCCATAGTGATCAATGAAACTCATGGAGAACTCCCTCATGCTTCTCCATTGGGACCAATAGCTTCCCATAGAGAAGAATCTGATTCTGACCATCCTTCGACAATCCCTCTGGAGCATCGCTCTGGTCATTTATCCAAGGAATCCCTTATGTCTTTATATATCACAACTGAGACTCCTCCATCTTCCACATCAAAGAATAATGTACTTAAAACTAAAAAATATAACCTCTTCCATTATCCACAATTTTCTCCTAGTGCAAGAAAACCAACTCCTCTATCACCTTCCAAGCATCCTCATATTATCAACCTGCTTCCCTCTAAAAATTCCTTCTCAAGGCATCAACCACAATGTTTCACTTACCTTCGATATCATATATTTTGATGTCATAGTCATTAATAAACTCCATCCACCTCTTTTATCATAGGTCGTGTCCTGCTAGGAATGAATGTTCCTCAAACTCTTGTGATATGTGAAGGCAATATAGCGCTCCCCGATGATGTAGTGCTGCCACAACATTAGTTCAAACTTGACAGGTGCAAGATTTATATCATGGTGGAATAGGTACATTCATGGGGACATAACTTCCATATAGTGGCCCGTACATTACATACATGGTTAATACTTCAAAATTGAAGCATACTTATTACAACATATAACAAAACCATGAAAGGACTGTATAGGTATAGTGTCTTCAGAAAGTGGGAAACATAAACAACGGGTTCATAAAGCATCTACACTGTCTCCCATTTATTTCATCATATCTATAGTCCCTTTTTGGAATATCTTACTTAATACACTTCTTCCGGACCTGGGGAAAGCAAACATACAAAAGGGTGAGCTCAAATGCTCAGTAAGGGTAAACAAATGAAATGTCAATTACATCAAATTCATAAGAACATAACATTTTGAAAATCTTACCCTACAAAAGAGATCATAATTTCATAACATGGGATAAATCATGGTTGTGAAATGTAATCCAAATAATCATAACTTAAAACATGAAAATTTGTGTCATACACACATAATCATATAGAATATTTTCTTATTAGTCAAGACTCATTGGCAAGACTATCTTAGTGGACAAAGTCCATTTCTGAACCGAGTTCACTCCTCGTTTCAGTCCTGTTACACTGAACCGGTTTAAGCTACCGTTCCAGCCATGTCTATCTCATGAGATATAAATCTTTACCAAATGAATTGGAGGGAGATATAGGTCCCACCCATCTCATAATGATACCATTCTTATGTGTGCCACAAAATCATAAATCATACAACATTGCATAACCCATGTAATAAAAATGAGATTCTTAAACATCGTAACCTCATAAAACAATTAATATAAGATACAGGAATTCATAAAAATAATTCCATCACAACATAATCAAATCAATGTAATAATAGGGATAGAAACAGAACCCTATATTATCTTAGATGGAAAATAATTTTGATAAAACACTTGAACTCCATTCTTGTGGAAAATATCCTTTCTACTTCAAAAACATTTTCCATTATTAACATGTCATATAATTTTGAACTAAAATTAGTTGATTAAAAATAAAAATTAAAACATGTAAAGGAATATTCTTGGAAATAATGTTTTAAAAATCCATTCATGCTGTATAAGTTAAAAAACATTCTTCTTGTACTTTTGTAGGAAAAGTCAAAAAGTTCCTCGTACGAAAAATGAAAAAATATTCCTTTCATATCATTTACTAAAGACTCACCAAAGGGTAAATTGGATATAAACAATTGTTGAAGGATATAAATATTACATATTGAGTAGACTTGGATGTGGATGATAAATATTCCCTAGTAAATTCTGAAGTATAAACAATCTTGGATAAAAATGAGATTGCGTGATTTTCCCTTAACTTAGGTCTGATTTGCTTCGTAAGTGTCCTAACCTCCTGTATAATGATTTAAATAATGTTATTGACTTATTCCAGAATCATACATATTGTTATGATATCATATATGGTCATATTCTTAGCTTCTTATTAGTAATATTTCATTATTACTTGTTATTCGGGTGTTTATTACTTTTTGTTCTTATGCGTGTTTTGTCGAATAAATTCTTATTCTTCTCTTTAGGTTATAGATAACTCATTTCAAGAATGTTATTAGAGTAATATCTATCATATTTATTCTTTTAATTGATTTATATAATCATTATGCAACTAAGATCATGTAGAACGAATCGCATCACATCATGGAGATGGTATTCCGTGCGTACGCACGAGCGATGATATCATTCCCATGATCGTGCAATTGTATTGGAGTGTATGTATACTATTTCATAATCAATACCACTTTACAATAATCATATATAGTTATTTATTTTCACCATTATACCCATCCAAGTATAGTGGTGATGGAAAATAAATTACACCACGGCGTGGAGACGATATTCCGTACGTACGCACGCGCGGTGATTTCGTTTTCCGTAGGATGGATAGATGGTGAAATAGGGTTGTTTCATACTTATAATATCATATCAGTATATGAGTGATACTGATGTTATTAATTCATAATTAAACAACTAATTAAGAATAAGTGGAAGAAGAAATAAAGTTGAAAGAATCGGTAACAGACATTGCCTCTTCTTTGAAGCACCTCTTTGAGACCACCTCTTAGAGCACTACAACTAGTCTTTGAAGAAGACCAGGACCACTAGAATGTTTCTAGGGAAGTGGGGAAGTGAAATGGTCAGGGATTGGCCGATCATGAATGCTCAAATTGGTGTGTGGAGGAGATGGAGGAGGTGCCCTTTTATAAGGGAGGAGAGGGGCACCTTTGGAAATATAAGAAATATTAGTTTATATTAAATCTCATCCCCACATAAAAACTTCAAAAATGACTCATATTCTAAGATTAGATGAGATAGGGTTGGAATATCATCCACCAATAAAATATAGACATGTTAGGAATTTATTTTAAACATTATCAACTAGATTTTTTCTTATTTATCAATTTAATTTTATTTGTGGTAATAATACTCTAAATTTTAAATTATTATAAATAATTACATATGTGTTTTTAATTTTCCATAATTTGATACTCTATTAAATTGTAGACTATATAAATTTTTATTTATAATTTTTAAATATTTTTGTGATTTTTAAACAATTTTATAATATGTTTTTTTATAAAATAACAGTAGTGTCATTCTTGACACTATTCAATTATTTGAATTTAAATAAAATATTTACAGAAGATATGTTCGAAATAAAAGCTTTAATAGATTCATAAAATTTCGTATGTGTCTAGAAAATTAGTGTATCACATTAAATAGTTCATATAATATTTATTTTAATATTTTTAAAAATATTTATTTCATATTTTAGTTAATAAAATAATTTCAACCTCACTATTGTGTCATAATTAAAGATAATTATTTAATCCCCAAAATTTTTAAATAAATTCTTATGATTTAGATTATTGTATTAGATTTCTGGATACTATTCGTGTTCGAAGTTTCATTAAGTTTATCACTAAATTGACATTATTATACTTATAAGATATAAAAAAGTGACATGTTGTCGCATTCTTTGGTTTTAATAATAATTAAATTATTTTCATTGACAAAAGTCCATTAAATGAATCTAATCTGACCCTTAGGTGATTTGGGTCGACTTTTAGTCATCCAATATGATTTTGGAAGGTGTTAGGGTAATTTTATAATCTTATGTTTACCCTTAATTACTCGATTTACCTTTAACTATGGTAAATAAAATTTACTGTAGTTACTTTTCACAATGACCAAAAATAAAAACTAGCCTATTAACATAATTTGGACCCACTGATTCCGAATATGGAATCCATTTTTCAAAATTAAAAACATATAAGTTGTAGTAATTAATTTAAAATAAATCCCATTGTTAAGAAAATAGGTTTTAGAAGTTAAAACATTGCCAAAGATTGAAATCTTTTTACCTATGAATTCAATGTGAAATTAATTATAATGACCTAAATTATATTAAATGGTAAAAATATATTCTATATATACATTAAAATCATTCAATATTATAATTTAACCATATAAATTATCTCAATGATAAAAGTGGTTTTTAATTAAAAATTAGCGTATTTTTACTATTCATCAAAATATTAAAGTTATCAGAAAAATATCAAAAATTTATCCAAGTATATTTTTATACCTTGATTCAAAAGAAGAATTTTATTTTTTCAAATTGAACTTATAAACATGTCAAAAACAAGATTTAATGTGGGTGCTCCATCAAAAGGCGGCAAAAGTGCATTTTTTTGAAAAATACTTATTTTACCCAAAAAAATTTATTTTGTTCTCTTACCATGTTCTATAAAATGTGTAAGATGAATAATAAAATTCAAAATGTAGTTAATAATATTCATAACCACTAGTTCATAATAATATATCGTTGTTTAGTGAAACTCGGTATTGCGTACTAGACACGCTATCAAGGAAGGTCGTGATTGCATGTAATGCAAGCCAAGTCCGTATTGTGTGCTATGAAAGATTCCTTTTGTGTTGCGTATAACATAGGAAATAAAAAAAATTCTCCAAAAATCTCAGGGGGTTACGTTCTACCCCCCTTAAATTGAATTTTGCCCTCGAAATTCATCACTTCATTACAAACAGATTCGAATACATCTCCCTCATCATATCCTCAAGTTCCCATGTAGCTTCATCTAATTCGTGGTTCCTCCATAAAACATTGACCAAGCATGTGGTCTTGCTCCGTATGACTTTTTCACTACGATAAAAAATCTCTATCGGTTGTTCTTCATAAGAAAGATATTGCTCTATCGGTATAACTTCTGAGCTGAGTACATGTGAAGGATCGGGTATATACTTTATCAGGAGAGATACATGGAACACATCGTGAACTTGAGAGAGATTCAGTGGAAGCGCCAATCGGTAAGCTACCTTCCCAACACAATCCAGAATTTCAAAAGGACCGATATATCTAGGGCTCAACTTTACGTTCTTTCCAAATCTCATGACCCTCTTCCAGGGAGATATTCATAAGAACAATTTATCACCCACTTCAAACTCTAGGTCTTTTCTTCGGTTGTCGGCATAACTTTTCTATCAACTCTGAGCTGCTCTTATGTGTTGTTGAATAGATATGACCTTTTCTACCATTTCATCAACGAGATCAGGTCCTAATAGCTTTCTTTCCCCAACTTCATCCCCACAAGTTGGAGTCCTGCATTTCTTTCCAGGGAGAGATTCATAAGGAGCCATCTGATTACTGGAGTGAAAGCTATTATTATATGAAAATTCCACCAAAGGTAAGTGTTGATCCTAACCACCTTTGAAATCTATAGAGCAATCTCTCAACATATCTTCTAGAGTTTGAATTTTCCTCTCAGACTAACCGTCTATCTGAGGATGATAAGCAGTGCTGAAACTCAACTCTGTATCCAGAGTATGTTGAGGGCTTCTCCAAAACATTGACGTAAACCTCGGATCCCGATCAGATATAATAGAAAGTGGTACTCCATTCAATCTTACCACTTCCTTTAAATATATCATGGAATGCTGATCTAGAGAGAAATTCTCTCTAATAGCAATGACGTGTGCAGACTTTGTAAGACGATCAACTATGACCCAGATAGCATTATTTCCTTTGAATGTTTTAGGAATTCCAGTGACAAAGTCCATAGTGATGTTTTCCCATTTCCATTCCGGTATGGGTAATGGTTGTAACATCCCCTTAGACATCTGTCTCTCAGATTTAACTTGCTGACAAATCAAGAATCGAGAGACTTATTTAGCAACATCTCTTTTCATGCCATCCCACCAGAAGTACTCTTTCAGGTCCTTATACATCTTCGTGCTTCCAGGATAAATAGAGAATGAAGAACTATGAGCCTCATCCAGCATCTCCTTCTTTAATTTGGGGATGGGAGGAACACAAACCTGATTCCTGAACTTTATTATCCCATCACAATCATGGTTGAATTCAGGAACATTTCCCACCTTCTTTTGTAACTTAACATCTTCTTTCTGTGCCTCTTGAATCTTCACATGTATAGATGGTTGAACATTCATTTCATAAAGATAAGATTTCTCCCCTTCCATTAAAATTCCAAGATCCATCCATTGTAAATCCATAAATATTGGATCTTTTGTGATCCTCATCATGGATAAGCTAGCATGGTCTTGTCGACTTAATGCATCTACTACATTGTTTGCTTTCCCAGGGTGGTAATGGATTGAGGAGTCTTAATCCTAAATCAGCTCCCACCATCTTCTTTGACGCATATTCAGATCCTTTTGTGTGAAAATATAATTTAAACTATTATGATCAGTATAAATATCACACCTTTCACCATAAAGGTAATGCCTCCAAATCATTAATGCAACGATTACTATAGCTAACTCCAAATAATGAGATGGGTAAATTTTCTCATGGATTTTCAACTGTCGTGAGGTATAAGCCATCACCATATCATTTTTCATGAGAACACATCCCAGTCCATTCTTGGATGCATCACTGTAGATCACAAACCTTTCTCCACAGCAAGGTAGTGTGAGCACAGGTGAACTGGCTAACCTTCTTTTTAGCTCTTTGAAATTTTCTTCACATTCCTCCGTCCAAACAAACATAACTCCTTTTCGAGTCAACTTGGTGAGTGGGTTAGATAAACTTGAAAAATCTTTCACAAAATGTTGGTAATATCCAGCGAAACCAAGAAAACTTTTCATCTCAGTTACTGTTGTTGGTCTCGACCATCATTCGATAACCTCTATTTTTGCTGGATCCACAAATATCCCCTCTTTTGAGATTATGTAACCCAAAAATGAAACTTTTTGAAGCCAAAATTCACACTTGGTAAATTTGGCATAAAGCTTCTCCTTTATTAGGGTCTTTAATACAATTCTCAATAGATCTTCATGTTATTCATTGATCATTGAATAGATAAGAATATCATCTATAAAGACTACCAAAAACTGATCAAGATATCATCTAAAGACTCTATTCATCAGATCCATGAAGATAGCATGGGCATTAGTAAGACCAAATGGCATCACCATAAATGTATAGTCTCCATACCTTGTACGGAAAGCCGTATTTGTTATATCCTCCCTTTTGACCCTTAATTGATGATACCCGGAACGAAGAACAATCTTGGAAAGGTATTGATCTCTATGTAGTTGGTCAAATAGGTCATCAATGCGTGGGAGGGGATATTTGTTCTTGATAGTGAACTTTTTAAGTTCTCGATAATCAATGCAGAGTCTCATTGATCCATCTTTCTTCTTAACAAACAGAACATGTGCTCCCCAAGGTGATGCACTAGGGCGTATGAATCATTTATCATGATTCTCTTGGAGTTGCTCCTTCAATTCCTGCAACTCAATTGGGGACATTCTATAAGGTGTCTTTGAAAAAGGCAAAGCTCCCGGTACGAGTTCTATTGAAAACTCAACTTCACGATTTTGTGGAAGACCTAGAAATTCCTCCGGAAAGACATCATCAAATTCCCGTACAATTGGAATATTATTAATCATGAGTTTCTCTCCATCCATTTGAGATAAATAACCTTCATTTAGTGGAATCAAGACCCATAAGATGGATGAAATTTCCACTAGAAGGTTATGTTCATCCTTGCATAGATAGATAATCATAGATTGATCTGGAATATGAAATGTGACTTCCCTTCTTTGGAAATTGATATGATCTCCATATAATTAAAGCCAATCCATACCAAGAATAACATCAAATTCCACTATAAGAAGGATCACAAGATTTGCAGGAAGCACTTTCCCAAAAACTTCAATTAGAGAAGAATTGTAAAGTTTTGATGCAACTGTTGTTCCATTAGGAGTTGTCACATCCAACTCAACATCTAATTGTTGAGGTAATATGGTGATACCCTTAAAAAATTCATCAGAAATAAAAGAGTTGGTGGATCCAGAATCAAATATAACATTTTCTACTTTAGAGTGGATGTTAAGTGTACCTCTCACCACTTCGTTGTCGTACTCCACATCGCCGATATTAATGGAAAGTGACATTCATTTGTCTTTGGCCTTAAGAGAAAGTTGACATCGATCATCATCATCAACCCTTGGATTTGGGCATTTATTTGCATAATGCCCCATCTCCTTGCACTTGAAACATTGAAGTGTAGTATGTTCATTCTGTATATCCCTTCTTTTGTTTGCATCATTTGAAATCTTCTTCCCATTATTTCGACATAAAATTTCTTGATGACCTTCATTTCCACACTTATAACATTTTCTTGTCCCCTTAAGACAATTTCCTTCATGTTTCATTCCACACATTGAGCATAAGGGAAAAATCATCTTCTTTTCAGTGTGGTCTTTATATTTTCCTTTGAATTCCATTTTCCTCTTCTTATAAAACCCATGTGACTGATGGGTTACACCAATCTCCATCTCAACCTTGAGAGCACATCGAACAATTTCCTCGTAGCTGTTGAAGTCCCTTATGGATAACGCCCTTCGATGACTTGGTTTTAAGACACTAAAGTGTCGATCTATTTTACTCTCAGGTTGGATATTAATTTCGGATGCATACCTTTCAAGTCTTGTAAAATTTTCTTCGTAGGTACCAACAGATTCATCATCATTTTGCTTAAGTTCAAGAAACTCTTTCTCCATATTTTTTTGAAGAATACGAGGGAAATAATTACTGAAAAATAATTTCTTGAACTCGTCCCATTCCATGGACTCAATTTCATCCCTTAGCCTCATATTCATAATAAGATTCCACCATTGATCAGCATCACCTTCCAAATGATACACTTCTAAGATGAATTTATCATGTTCAGACCATTGAAGAACTGAAAATATCTTTTCAGTGGTACTGACCCATTGTTCAGCCACTAATAGATCAGAAGACCCACTGAATAATGGTGGACGCTGCCTCTTGAAGGATTCGACGGAATGTTTCTCAATCCATTGATCATTTGGAAGTCCTGCATGATTCATATCTTGAGAAGGTTGTGTGATCATGGCTACATGATTTTGCATTCCAGCTCCCATAACGTTTGGTTTCTCATGGGTACAATCATTGAATTGCTCGTCGCATTCCGCATTAACACAGTTTTTTCGGGTTCCAGCCATTGACTAAAACCAAGAAGAATAGTGTGAGAAACACTAATTATAATAGGAAAACCACATAATCAAGAATAAAATTTCACACTTAAGGACTTATCATAGGTTGTTCATGGCCATTTCTAAGACACTAAGATTGTGTTCTATGATTAGACATATCCTTAGGTTTCTTACTAAGGCTTTCACATCCTAGTTTCCAAAGGTTGACTATACTGTTCCTCTGATACCAACTATAGAAACCCTTACTTTACATACATGGTCAATACTTCAAAATTTAAGCACATTTATTACAACATATAACAAAACCATGAAAGGACCGTATAGGTATAGTGTCTTTAGAAACTGGGAAACATAAACAACTGGTTCATAAAGCATCTACATTGTCTCCCATTTATTTCATCATATCTATAGTCCCTTTTTGGAAAATCTTACTTAATACCCTTCCTCCTGACCTGGGGAAATAAAAAATACAAAAGGGTGAGCTCAAATGCTCAGTAAGGGTAAACAAAAGAAATATCAATTACTTAAAATTGATAAGAACATAACATTTTGAAAATCTTACCCTCCAAAAGAGATCATAATTTCATAACATGGGATAAATCATTGTACTGAAATGAAATCCCAATATTAATAACATAAAACATGAAACTTTGTGGCATACACACATAATCATATAGAATCATTTCTTATTAGTCAAGAATCATTTCCAAGACTATCTTATGCACAAAGTCCATTTCTGAACCGAGATCACTCCTCGTTCCAGTCCTGTTTCACAGAACCTGTTTAACCTGCCGTTCCAGCCATGTCTATCTCATCAGATATAAAATCTTTACCCAATGTATTGGAAGGAGATATATGTCCCCCCCATCTAATAATGATACCATTCTTATGTGTTCCACAAAATCATAAATCATACATCGTTGCATAACCCATGTAATAAAAATGGGATTCTTAAACATCGTGACATCATAAAACAATTCATATAAGATAAATGAATTAATAAAAATAAATCCATCACAACATAATCATATCAATGTAATAATATGGATAGAAACAGAACCCTTTATTATCTTAGATGGAAAATAATTTTGATAAAACACTTGAACTCCATTTCTGAGGAAAATATCCTTTCTACTTCAAAAACATTTTCCTTTCTTAACTCGTCATATAATTTTGAACTAAAAGAAGTTGATTAAAAATAAACTTGAAAACTTGTAAAGGAAGATTCATGTAAATAATGTTTTAAAAAAGCATTCATTCTGTATAAGTTAAAAAAACATTCTTCTCATACTTTTGTCGGAAAAGTCAAAAAGTAACTCGTACGAAAAACGACAAAAGATTCCTTTCATATCTTTTACTAAAAACTCACCGAAGGGTAAAATTGGATATAAAAAATTGTAGAAGGATATAAATATTAAATATTGAGTAAACATGGATGTGGATGATAAATATTCCCCAGTAAATTCTTGGTGTATAAACAATCTTGGATAAAAATGAGATTGCGAAATTTTCCCTTACCTTAGGTCCGATTTGCTTCGTAAGTGTCTGGACCTCCTGTATAATAATTTAAATTATTATATTGACTTATTAAAGAATCATAATTATTGTTATTGTATCATATATGGTCATATTCTTAGCTTTTTATTAGTAATATTTCATTATTACTTTTTATTCGGGTGTTTATTACTTTTTGATCTTATGCGTGTTTTGTAGAATAAATTCTTATTCTTCTCTTTAGGGTATGGATACCTCATTTCCCTAATGGTATTAGTGTACTATATATCATATTTATTAATTAAATTAATTTATATAATCATTATTCAATGAAGATCATGTAGAACGAATCGCATCACATCGGGGAGACGGTATTCCGTACGTACGCACGAGCGATGATGTCATTCCCATGATCGTGGAATTGTATTAGAGTTATGTATACTTTTTCAAAATAAATAAAACTTTATAATAATCATATATAGTTATTTATTTGCACCATTATACCCATCCACGTAAGGTGGTTATGGAAAATATATTACACCACGGCGTGGAGACGGTATTCCGTACGTACGCACACGCGGTGATTTTGTTTTCCGTAGGATAGATAGATAGTGAAATAGGGTTGTTTCATACTTATTATAACATATAAGTATATGATTGATACTGATTTTATTAATTCATAATGAAAAAACTAAAGAAGAAGAAGTGTAAGAAGAAATAAATTTGAAAGAATCGGTAACGGACATTACCTCTTCTTTGAAGCGCCTCTTTGAGACCTCTTCTTAGGGCACTAAAATTGGTCTTTGAAGAAGACCAGGACCTCTAGGATGTTTATAGGGAAGTGGGGAAGTGAAATGGTCAGGGATTGGCCGAGCTGGAAGCCTCAAATTGGTGTGATGAGGAGAGGGAGGAGGTGATCTTTTATAAGGGAGGAGAGGGGCACCTTTGGAAATATAAGAAATATTAGTTTATATTAAACCCCAACCCCACATATAAACATCCAAAATAACTCATATCCGAATATTAGATGATATATGGTTGTAATATCATCAACCAATAAAATTTAGACATGTTAGGAATTTATTTTAAACATTATCAACTTGATTTATCCTTATTTATCAATTTAATGTTATTTGTGGTAATAATATTCTAAATTTTAAATTATTATAAATAATTACATATGTCTTGTGAATTTTCCATAATTTGACATTTTATGACATTCTAGACCATATAAATTTTAATTTATAATTTTTCAATATTTTTGTGACTTTTAAACAATTTTATAATATGTTATTTTAATAAAATAACAATACTGTCAATTTAGACACTATTCATTTATTTGAATTTAAATAAAACATATATTGAAGTTATGTTCGAACTAAAAGCCTTGAATAGATTCATAATATTTCATATGTATCTATAAAATTAGTAGATCACATTAAATAGTTCATATAATATTTATTCTAATATTTTTAAAACCATTTATTTGATATTTTAATTAATAAAATAATTTCAGCATCACTATTGTGTCGTAATTAATGATAAATATTTAATCCCTAAAAATTCTCAATAAATTCCTATGATGTAGATAAATGTATTAGCTTTTTGTAGAATATTCATGTTCGAAGTTTTATTAATATTATCACTAAATTAAAATTATTATACTTATAATATTTAAGAAATTGACATGTTGTCACATTCTTTGGTTGTAATAATAATTAAATTATTTTCATTGAACAAAGTCCATTAAATGAATCTAATCCGACCCTTAGATGATATGGGTCGACTTTTAGTCATCCAATACGATTTTGGCAGGTGATAGGGTAATTTTATAATCTTATATTTACCCTTAATTACCCGATTTACCTTTAACTATAGTAAATAAAATTTACCGTAGTTACTATTCATAATCCCCAAAAATAAAAAGTAGCCTATTAACATAATTTGGACCAACTGATTCTGAATATGGAATCCATTTTTCAAAATTCAAAATATATAAGTTGAAGTAATTAATTTAAAATAAATCTCGTTGTTAAGAAAACGGGTTTTAGAAGTTAAAACATTGCCAAAGATTGAAATGTTTTTACCTATGAATTCAATGTGAAATTAATTCTAATGACATAAATTATATTAAATGGTAAAAAAAATTTCCATTTATAATTTAAAACCATTAAATATTATAATTTAACCATATAAATTATCTCAATGAAAAAATTTGATTTTAATTAAAAATTAGCGTATTTTTACTATTCATCGAAATATGAAAGTTATCAGAAAAATATCAAAAATTTATCCAAAGTAAATTTTTATACCCTGATTCAAAAGAAAAATTTTATTTTGACAAATTGAACTTATAAACATGTCAAAATCTAGATTTAATGTGGGTGCACCATCAAAAGGCGGTAAAACTGCATTTTTTTGAAAAATACTTATTTTACCCGAAAAAGTTATTTTGTTCTCTTACCATGTTCTAGAAAATGTGTAAGATGAATAATAAAATTCAAAATATAGTTAATACTATTCATAATAGCTAGTTCATAATAATATATCGTTGTTTATTGAAACCCGGTATTGCGTACTACACACGCTATCGAGGAAGGTCGCGATTGCGTGTAATGCAAGACAAGTCATTATTGTGTGCTGTGTAAGATTCCTTTGGTGTTGTGTATAACATAAGACATAAAAAAAATCTCATAAAATCTCAGGGTGTAACATTCCATGAACTGTAATATATCACTCCTCATTGCTTCATTGGCACAAACCCCAAACCTAATTGCGAGGTGTTATAAAACACCTCTAACACCACACCTTCCTTTAAAAAATGGAGAACTAGAGCATGAACAAACCAGTCCATATGATATCTAAATGATTCCTGACACTTCTCTCTCTACAAATGGCCTGGTCATACCTATTCATGGGTGTCAATGAAGTTGAAACTCTTGGATGTTGCATAGGAACCTCGAGTAAATACATAGTAGACCGAGGAAACAATGATACTCTGCCAAATTCTTTGTTGCTACCCAAGAAATAACTGCTTCAACCATTGGCTTGTACACTACAATAATTTATTCAGACACAAAATTTCCAAGGAAGTTCACCTCTCGCATCCAGAACATTCACATTGACAACTTCCCATGGATATGGTGGTGTCATAGGACCTTCAAGACAGTACTCAAATGATCAGAATGATCCTACTCTATCCTTGAGTAGATCATGATGTCGTTAATGAACATGATGATTAATCCATCCCAGAACTCACAAAAAACACGTTTCATGAGCCAGATGAACATGGCTGGTGAGTTTGTGACACCGAACGGCGTTACCATGAACTCAAAGTGACCAAGCCTACACCTGAAAGTTGTTTTCCTTATGTCACCCTCCTTGACACTCAATGGATGTTATACAGACTATAGATTGATCTTATAGAACCAACCTTGTCCCCATAGCTAGTCAAAAAATTCATCTATCCTCAGAAGGGGTAATGGTTCTTCACCGTTACTATATTCAATCATCGGTAGTCATTGAAAAGACTCAGATCACTGTCATCCTTTTTTGAAAATACGATCGGAGAACCCCATGGTGACACCTTGTGCCAGATAAAGCCCTTCCTCATGATATTGTCGATCTAAAACTACAAATCCCACTACTCATAAGGCTCTATAAAATAGGGAGACATCAAGATAAATGGTCACATTGATTAATGATTATTCAAAACTCAGCATCACATTGAGCGGATCGAGCAATAACCTCATCTGAGAAGACTTTTAGGAACTCCCTGATAACCCCTGAGACCTCCACCATTTTTATATCTTCTGATTCCACTGACATCTCAGCCAACAAAGAGAGAAGATGTTCCACATGACAGATTCTCATCTGACATCTCCTCTTTCCATAGAAAGCCATGGGCAAGCTATCCAAATCTGAAATCACAACTCTTATTCGAAAGAATATAACGACAAAATGAATTGAATAAAACCATTAGAATCTTATGATTACATTGTACGACTGCATCTATAGAAGAAGAAGATCCACACTAGAATGATGTGGCCCCTACATCAGTCAACATCTCCAAAAAAACATCAAAAATAATTGGCATAACTTCTCACTGGAGTGCTCAACCATTGGGGAATGAAAATTATCTCTATTTTTTGTCCCAAAATATGGGACAAAAATGGTGCAAAAAATGAGTGTGATGTTTTTGAATCAAACAAAGAACAAGTAAGTGGTCTAAAATGACTGATCGTACCTTGAAAAACATCATACCCTACTAGAACCACTACCTCTGCCACATGAAACTTCACACACCTAGTTCTACATCTCCTCGACTGTCAGAAACCTCCCCAACCATTTCCTAGTTGAGGTCCTTGAGGATCACCCCGAGGTTAGCCTCTTAATGCACCATCTTCCATCAGTAGAATGAGAGCTTTTTGTCCCATATTTTGAAATGGTATGGACATCATCTATGGTTGATGAGGTTTATGAACCTTCCCACCTCCACCATACTAAGCTTGAACTGGGCACTGGTGTCATATATGTACACAATCTCAACAGAAAAATCACATTGTTCTCAGGCCCATGGGGAAAGTGTGTGGAATAGGAGACCTAAATAGGAACTACTGATTCATACTCTTTTCTTGCTAAAACATATAAGGCCTTTATACTGTAGACCTACTGATGACTCTAATCCCCTTTGATGAACTCTACTATATCCCCTCTTGTGGTACACCTTCATGTGATTACATCCTCTCCAATACAACACCCTAAATCTGAACCTTTATGTATTTTGGCAGAGTGAATGGGGTAACTATATACTAATGATATGATTGAAGGGCCTCCTCAAAGAATCTCACTTGAGACTCTTCATCTAGAAAGTGGTTCAGAGAAAAATGGATGAGATTATTGAAATTGATCCCCAGTTCCCTCAAATACATACTTCTTTGCTGAAGGGATAGATTCTCCCATTGCCGCTCTGTTATCATCATCAAGGAGAGAAACGCATCCTGATACTCTGTCTCAATGTTTTCCCATGAAAAATTTGTATCCTTCCAATCTACAAGGTAATTTTTCCACCTCTAACACTTTAATCCTTAGATCTGTCTCACATGTAGAGGAACCCAGTTCTCTCTCAGAGACCATATCAAGGTAATGGTGATTGAATGCTTCTCAGGCCATCCTACATTCTCCAGGCCTAAAACACTAACATCATACACCCCTAGGGTCTGACTTTGGAAGGCCTGAAAGGACTTCTTCCACAAGTCATCATTATCTTATAGATCAATCCTCATCTGATCTAATAGTTCATCCTGTTGGGCCTCAACTGCTCGTACCACACGTGGGTGATGTTCAGGTGCCATTTTTTTGAAAAGGTAATCAAGTAACTCATAAACCTAGATCGTATGTAAATATCCATTAGGATTTTCACTAACTCTTTATTTATATTATTTTCCCAAAACTCCCACGTACACAAAAGAACACAAGTCAATATGATGCATGTACATTATATAGTGTCTCTACCCAACAATCAGCATAGCCTCACATGGTTGTTCGATAGACCTGGAGTTCTTTCATGGGGTCACAGGGTGGGGGTGGTAAATCACATGTTCAAGTCGGTCTTCTCTATCCTATTTTACACACAAATATTTCTTAAAACTATATACCTATAATCCTATGCAATCCTCAACATTCCTAACTCTGAAATCCTTTTTATCTTTCAACTATCACATTTAATACTACTCTTTCATGACCATCATACTTCATGTTGAGGGAAGGGACATAAAAGTGCCACACCCTTTCTTCATCAATATGAAGGATAGATAACAGCCCCCTTGTTCATCCTTCAAGAGCTTCCTAAGTGGAGACATGCACCAAGGGTGTAGAGACTCACACAAAATAGATAGATTTACAATTTTTTAAGAAAATAGTATCATGAGATATGATGATAAAAATTCTAAAAAACACAAATGTTTATATAAAGGAAAGTAAAATACAATGTATGAATTATTTAAATGTAAATTGTGACAAAAGTAAAACCAATGCACCAAATGTGCCAAATGAAATTGACTAAGAAATAGCATAATAATTATCCTAATGCCCAATATAGTAATGTCTAGAACAATCTTCATAGTCCTCATCTAATCCAAGAAATATTTTTATATTGATTGATGAGCATACTTGTATACTCAATAGGGAGACTTAAGTCACTCATGAACTATTGGGAGAAGCATACTAATACCCTAGTAAAAACAACAAAACCCAACCACACCTACCAAGGAACAATACTAACCATCCCATCCTCACCAAGGAAAGATCACCAAATAATGCATGTTTTGTATGTAAATAATATAAGAACACAGATGATTTGTGTAACCAACACCACTTTCCCCACTGTTTAACTACTCATTTCTAATGGATAATGACATGATTCTTTCTCCATTCCCCAAATTTAGTCCAACTACCACAATTACCCGCACACACCTAGGCTACAAACCACACATAGCCCACCTGCATATACCTAGGTAACAAAAACCACACCGTTCACATGAAAACTCATATCACTCATCTCGATGACACCTAGGAAACAAACATGGCTTGAAAAAACCTAGACCCCTCTCTCATAACATAACATGTCCAAAGGATTGAGGGATATTATGAACCTCAAGCCATTACAACCTACCTAGATATACTCGATGATTAAGAACCTGAAAGGGGTTGTGAGGAAGAACATCAATAACAAAAAATCCATCTTCCCACTAGGATGTTCAAAATGACACCATCCCCCATGAAAAGGGGATATTTGATGGGTAGTGCTCAACAAGGGTGGGGATCATTTTTAAAATTACCTGGAACTACAATTTAAACATATAGGTAAATAATAACTGGACAAAACCTATGAGTTTAAAACAAATAACCCACCCACATAGAACAATTTGTCTACTACCCTTGTATACACAACCACACAATAGACAAAACCATAGGTTAAACCCAACAACATTTTCATTTAATCACTAGTCATTGTTTATTAAGGAATTCACTATAATTAATTCCAATAATACCCATGAAACCACTATCAACAACCATAATGAATACAACAAGAAAGTTAAGTTGTAGTCTCACTAGACGAACAACACATAACCACATCACAGTCCCACTAAACAACATTAGATGATGACCACAACACAAACAAAGTTAGTCCCACTACATACAAGTTTACCCATTCTAAAATCAATCAATCTATCCACTTGAGATTCTATCACACCTCATGTACCACCCCACACACAATGCCATTCCCTCATCTACCCTTGTACCCATAACAAGGCTTCCAGCAACATATTCATAAAACCCCACGATGTACAAAACCCTACCAAACATAAGACACATCCACACCCTTAAACCATGCAAATTATGATTTACCAAGAGTGGTTAATTATTTTAAATTTAAATAATAGGGGTTATCATAGAATATGTTTAATCATTAGGAATCCATTTATTTTACCAAGTGTACATGATTAAATGGGTTTATATTTTTGATTATTGACATAGTATCAATAAAAAAACAGAATATCACTAGTATGCAAGAAAAGGCCACCAATAGCGATGATTTTCATAAGGGCATATAACAATAACAATTTATATGAGGAAATAAATAAAAATTAAATAAAACATCACTGAACATTCATCCATCTTCAATTCCATGCCCGTTATAATAACTAGTCTGTTTATCTTATTATCATAATCCCCCCCCCCATTTATTACTCTGGTAAGAGAAATAATTCATATATTCCCTCCCAAAAACCATTATTACACCCAACCATTTTGATACACAATTAAATGGAAATGAATGAAAATACCTACGTGGAATAATAGATTATTAATATTCCTCCTTCCACTAAGAACTGGGGGTAATTTGAGATTCCAGGCACTATAAAAAAATGAACGTGGAGGGATCTAAGTCATATGAGAACTACTCATTGAGGAAGAGAGATCCCAAGTGTACCAAGATAAAATTCTTGAGTCAATGTAAATAAAATATATAGTCTCAATAATGTGAGAGATCCTAATAACCATGGATACTATTTCGATGTTCAAAAAACATGTATAGTGGTTTGACTACATGGAAAATAGGTTACATGGTTTGCAGGATGTTATAGATAATTAGAATTTATTAATTCTCCATGAAGAGAGTGGAATGTTAATTAAAATTGTTAATAGTTCATAGGTTCTCATTTAGCGATGAAAAACACGTAAGAGTTATGAAATAGAAAAAACCCACAAAAAGATGAAATGAAAAAAACTCTATAAATGACATCGACTCCAATACTGATGCTAATACAGACACTAAAACTGACCCCAAAACTGATGTTTATGTAGATGTTGATGTTGATGCTAAAAATGATACTAATGATGACAACACAAAAAAACTCTCTGACAATGGCCGTACAAAAATGATTCCCCGACACAATTAGTACAAATATAAGACATTGACATCGAGAGTACAATATGAATATCCGACACTGATGTTACAAATATGGCTTTATATCACCGATAGTACAAAAATGAATCACTGACACTGAGAATACAAAATGACTCAACGATAGAAAAAATATAATTTTTTCAGAAATAATGGAAATGAGTCTTTGACACCTCCCATAACACCCCAAACACTATATATTAACAAAGGAATGGACTATAGATGTTTGTTTTGTTATAGTACCTCCTAAAACACCAGAGGATTCTTACTATCGTGGAGGTACTGTTATATAACATATTGAGACTATACCGTCATTACAAATATAGCGCAGCTGGGGAATAAAAAAACAATATCCAACGTTTAATAACAAATGATTAGAATAATACAAAAACCAATATAGTCTTATATCCCATTATCAACCAATTCAGGATAAAAATTTCCAAACTAATGTAATTTATTTGTCTTATATATTTTTCATGTTTTAAATTTGAAACCCAAAAATAAATTCATTAAAAACTCCCACATAGATATAGACATCATGGTTGGTTCCCCCATTTAGGCTCAATCCTAACCCAACCATCTCATCTAGCGCTCTTTCCCTTATAATTTCATATAAACATAATGTCTATCTTTGAATTGATCAGGGAACTTGTGTTGGTTATGAGTAAAACATTGTATGAAACCAACAATGTTGTCTGAAATAATATCTAGTATATAAAATTATATGAAATTGAATTAAGAAAAATATAAAAGTGATAAAGTAAATGGTTTAAATAATTAAAATATTTATTAACTAAAAATATAAATACAGGGGTTCACAACTACCCCGATATTCACAATACAATCTTTGTCTTGTACCGAATTCTAAACCATGTTCCATAGGGAATCAAAATTCATTATATAATGGAATTTCTTCAATAATTTAATTCAAATTTCATATAATGGATAATTATAAATATTATCCAATTACAATGTGTTGGGAATAGAATTTCATGTCTATAACATCGTGTAAATTTGGATGATCAGTCACTAACCCACAACACATTGTTGTAACATTTGGGTATTTGCTGCATCAGTCCGTCTCACATAATCATTTTTATAAAATATAGTTATTTGTAAGTCAGTGTCTCATGCTCATTTATCAATAAATCACATATATTACATATATCACATTAATAAAGGTTGATTTTTATTAACCTTATATTTAAAAATTCTCATCATGGAATGCTATTTCAATTTATCATAAGAATAATTATTCTTCATTTTATGACACATGGAATAATATAAATAATTATCCATTAATCAATTAATCAAAATTTAGTTATATAATCTGTTAGTATTCAAGGTTATGAAATACATCCCATAACACCCATGATCAACTAAATAATAATCACCTTAATTAACTGAATCATAATATCATTAATCAATAAACCTCATAGTAACAATATCCCATAAATGTTATAATGACTTTATTCCATAAATTCCATAATTAATATTTTAGGAAACTGATTAATATAATTCAAACCTAAATTTACAAAGTGTAAAATAGAAATTAAAAATTAAATACACATAATTATATTTATTACTATGGGAAATGATAATAATACCACCAACCTCAAGATTAGTGGTGGCTATTCACAAGGCTGTAAATCCCTAAATTTAACTCAATCATTCCAGATAACAACAGACAAGTAGATCAATAACCAAAGACTTAGATCATGTTCAAAAAAATTAGATCCATGAAACCCTATATTAAAACCATTTCTAATAAGGGATTAAACATTCCACATAATCTGTATTGAGAGATATGAGATATAGAGAATCAAATTGATAAGTAATAACATAAAGAATGACAGATGATCATTTGATTGGATTTTATTTTTATCCAATCATGGTTTGAGGATCTGTGGAACCCTCATGGAAATATAAAAATTCTTAATAATGATTTTAGCTCTGGTTAGGGATGAATAAGGATTAATACCAAGGTGTTTGAATTTTTTATAAATTATTTGGGGATTAAGATTCTACATGCATGGTTTCTTGTACGGAGTCCATGATTAGAAAAATTGTGGGCCCTAATAATTTACCACTATTTGAGGGGTGCAATTTTAATCCAAAAATTGATCATGGATTTAATAACCATGTTCTATACCATTTAATTATTCTTTGTAATTGGTTTCATGTTTTTAGGGGTTAGTCACATGGTTTGGCACAACCGTGTTCTAATAGTGTAATTATCATTTTATTCTAAACATATTAAATTTTCACCTGAAACATCCTGAATCAATACCCAGTAAAAATATATAAACGAAATAAAAAAATTGTACTTTAAAATGATCATAATTAATTTATTCAAAATTTCAATATCATTTAACGAATATTATACATGTGAAATAATTTATGTGTGATTTTGAATAAAAAACAAAAAATATGTAATTTTTTATATATAATGATAAAATATTACATTCATTGATAATGACTTGGGATTTATATGTTCATGGTATGCTTTTTATCATAAAAATTATTGGTTAATGAATGATATTTGGTGAAATAAACATAACTAGTGTTTTCTGTATTCTTAGTTCAGTATGGGACTCTTCCCACTATAATAGTCAAATAAGTGAACACTAAAGATGAATATGATTAACTAGTGTTTGATCCCCGTCCAAAAATTATAGTATTGAAACATAGTCAATACTACGGAAATTATATCCATTGATTATGTGAATTTATTAAACATTCGTTTTATATAAATTTTATTAACTCATTGTTCATGTTCAATGATTCCCCTATGATTCATGTCTTATGATTTTCTAAGAATTCTGAGTGTATTCATGATTATGATCTATGATATACTAGGTACAAAATACAAATATAAATCTCGTATTATAATACACTTATTATCTTTATATACACACATGAGCATTCTTATATCCCTTGATTACATTTACATTACATTTGATATCACCATATCTTATATACCCTTTATCTTGGTTAGGAAGAATTTTATTTATGTTTATATTTCTATAATGTGTGATATTTAATAATAAAATAGTGAGAGATGATACAAATATTTTAAGAGCATGTTTTTTGTAAATACATGTTATTAAATGGAATATTAATCTACAAGTGTATAATGAGCCGTAATATTTTTTGTTAAATATTTAGAAAATAAGATTTCGTATTTGTGATTGAAAATTGAGGGTAACTATTGTTATTATTAGAGAAAGAATTAATTATATTTTGAAACTCACAAGAGAAATCATCATTTAGAAACCTTATGACAAAACTAAATATATAAGAAAATACAATCATAAGGTAATGAAATAAAATTGGTTTTCCAATCAAATCATCCAATCATCATCAAGTAAAATCCACGAATAAATTCAATTAAGTAAATCTTTCCAATTATTTCGACGATTGGTTGATGTTTCCTTACAATGAATTAGTTTTTTCACTCCTAAGGGATATACATAGGTTAATTCTTCTTTTTTCTAAAACATTATGTTCTTTAATAGATAATGTCAGTGAAATACTTGTGTTAAATCTAGGGATTTTATTATTAAAAATATGGTGTCAGTATTTAACCATCCTATTAATTATTTTTAATTATTATGTTGTTTTCCACTCAAAATATTATCACACAAACTATGGTTATTGGTTATTTTAAATGGATGGAACCCAAATGAACTCTGTTAAATCATAATGTGTATTAAAATTCAATGATTTCCCACTTGAGAAACCAATTTGTATGGATTTAGAAAGAAAAATCATGGTTCCATGATTATAAAATTTCTTCTAGATCTGAATCACAATCAAATTTTAAATATTAATAAGAGGGAAAAAAATATTTTATGTCCCTCTTGATTGTCACTCCCACTGTATTTTAGTGGTTTTGTTGATTTTATAGTCTTTATGAATTTGATCAGTACAACTTAAATGATTTTTCTATTATCTAGTGTTTAGATAATGGTAAATTTATAATTAATATTTACCTTTTTTAAGGAAAACATATCAATGGTAAACTCTTTAAATTAATAAATTCCAAAAAGAATAAATGAAAATCATGGAGTGGGATGAGTATAGGATCATATATTTCAATATTTACATTATTCTTATTAATTTTATGAAAATTGAGACGGAATCCAATGATCTATTGAAGAAGTATTATAAATCCATTAATATCTATAATGAAAAAATTTAAACATTCATAATTTACACTTGTAGTATTATCAACCAATATAAATGTAAAATTTATTTTTCTTATATATAATAAAACCACATCGTTGAATGGTGTTATCAATAAGACACTTGGGTTGTTATGATGAAATCATAAAATATCTATTCCTGTTTTAAATATAGATTTAATTTAGCCACCAATATCCATGTTTTGATAAGAAATAATATATTTAATTGAATTGATATTTTAATAATAAATTTAATGGATATACAAAAAAAGAGTATTCCATTATGCACAACATATTAAATGAATCATATTTTAGATTTTCAAAATGGTTCTACTAGATGTTAGGTGGGGTATAAATAA
This sequence comes from Viscum album, assembly GCA_963277665.1. Lineage (NCBI taxonomy): Eukaryota > Viridiplantae > Streptophyta > Magnoliopsida > Santalales > Viscaceae > Viscum > Viscum album. Next base: position 491,362,544 of record OY728151.1, on the reverse strand, counting down.
TCATCAGGCCCAATAATATTAATGTAATAGAAAGAATATGAGAATTAATTATGAAAAAAATAGTATATAATTCATGTGTAACAATATATTTATTTAAAAACAAATAATATCATCATTACACCAACAAAGGACAAATTTAAAATCTTAATGATACGTATTTACATTAGAAATCAATAAATCCAATAAATAATGGATAATATGAGGATATCATTATTTACTAATGTGTGTTATGATATTAATGTATTGATAGGTATACATACCATCCACTCTTGACCTAATAATATAAAATTTTAATGTAGATCTACTCAAATATTTATTTTTGAATAATTTTTATTTGGTATGAAAATGCCACATTTATGGTTTAATATTGAATTAGTTTTGAAGACACCTAATGATATTATTATCATATATCATTAATTTGATTATTCTATGATTGGTGTTTTTGGGAATTATCATTAGAGAAATATCGTTATTATCCATAAAGATGAATTTTATTTTACCTTAGGTATATATTAACATTCATTAAACAGATCCAATAGAAATTTATATGAATATGAATTCAAATTTTAAATTTTAAATTAATTTATTCTCTTATATTAATGTTTTGGAAAATAAGAAAAACCAATAGAAATAATATCCCTTGTATGGGATACCATTAGTATTCAAAATAGGTATTTATCTTATATAGTTGGGGAGAAACTCAACATGAATGATATGGATATTATTTTGAGTGGTTATTTATGTTTCTCAATTGATGTTTGTATATTAACTCCTAATAATGATTATTAGTCATTATTATAGCATTGAATTGGTTAAAAATCTATATCATTGACTTTATATTGGATTCACTATACTATGTTACATTAATTAGAGATGTAACTCTTGGAGAATTATGATTATGGATAAATTAATCCATGTGAATACATATGGGGTTAATTTATTCTCATTTTTATGAAACATTGTGTATCAATGTGATAATTCATCGATTATCTGAAAAATAAAAAATTAATAATCAGTAATAATATATATCTCCACTATATAGATGATTTGTTAAATCAATTCTGTGGAATTGAGTATTTTTTCATGATTGATCATAAATTCAATTTCTGTCCAAAGAGTCTCAACATTTAATACATACATGGGAAAAAATAAATATTAGATTTAGAAATTGGGAATTTAATTTGGATCCATTTATTCATTCTGATACCCCCACAATATAAATTTAATTAATTTATATCAGGTGTATGGATTAACATGATCATTTCTTGGTTAAAATTTATATGATATTATGAAATATTATCAAATTTAATAGGAGAATGAATATCCTTTTAGGGTTATATTATATTATATAATTATGATTAAAAATTATGAAATATATATATATTGTGTATTTTGAAAATTAGGAATTTCACATTTTCGTCATATAGTCTCAATTTATAGTAAATCAGTGGATCTATCAAAGATAGATCGCATTGATCCATTTCCTAGAAAATCACTTACAATTGATATATGTTTTTTATGTTTTTCTACAAATGATTGATTTCATTTATAACTTTTTTAATGGATATCTGATACACCAAATTTGTTAACATAGGAGGTATCCAAGTTCCACTATGTTAATGAATATGAGGAAAATTTCAAGAAAATTGAGGTAATTTTTTCCAAAGCACCTATATTTACACTACACATCAGTGGAGAAGGTTTTTTGATAAATAATGATGCATAAATTTATCCACTAAAATGATTCCTCATGTAGAATAATATGGTTATAGCTTATGCATTATTAAAATTGATAGTCCAAACTAAAAAAAATTACTAAAATCATGATTTATTTATAGTTAAGGTAATTTATTATTTATAGAAATTAATATATTATTTTTACTAATAAACATAATATATAAATACCATTAATAAATTATAATCCATTATATCAATGTTGAAATATTCTAATATGCTTTAGATATTATAGTTAATGTTAATAATTATTATTAACATCAAATGTAAAAACACCTATTGGAAGAGAACAATGAAGATGATTCTATGATTCTATATAGGGGCATCATGTTGTGACCCAGAACATGGTATATTTGATTCGTAGGTGTTCTATGGTGACCATATTTGGGCATAGAGTTCATAACATTTGGAGAGAGGCTAGCTTTGTGGTGGTCTCACTTACTCGGATGGGAAGTACGACCAATAAACTAATCATCTATGATAGCTAAGGATCACTCCCACAGAAATGTAAGATGGTGATACAAGGATATTACCTTGGTTTTCATCATATCAATCCTCATTGAGGGCCTCATATTATTGTTCCCTTGGTCTCTCCCTATTTAATAAAAGGAATTTTTAAGCATCCATCATTATATATGATAAGACTAAAAAAATATACAATATTTCTATTCATTAATTGGATTCACTAAAAACCCATGATGTAGATAAATCATATCTTTTTCAAATAATTTTCCTTCAATATATCAATGTCATTATTAAATTTGCAAAATAGAATGAATTATAAATTAAAATGAATGTAATAAATGTTTCTCCATTCAAAATGGTATGTGCTGGAATGATATGGTCTTGATATTTATATGTGTACTACCCACACATGATTTGATGAATGATATATTGGATGAAGCTAATAGTTTATCATTTTATATTTATATTATATTCAATAATATGTACAATGACATTAACGAGTGCCTCTAGTGGAACCACATTAAATGAGATATCTTGTAGGATGTATCTTTATGCATTTAATTTTACAGTGTTAAAGTTTAATGTTTTAATTATTATATATTTTTACAAAAATTACACTACACATAATGTATATCAGAAATATCACTAAGTATTTCATCATCCGACTCCCCAAAATATCAAAATGAAATATAAATTTTTGGGTTATATTATATCACCATAAGAAGTCATGAAAATTAATCTCCATTATAAAGAAATTATCCCTTGATTAGTTTTCTAGAATACACATTAATGAAAATTTAATTTTTCATTGACCATAACATTCTTTCATATCTGAAGAAGATCCAAGTTTTTTCATTCATATTTAGGTGATATATTTACAAAAAATTTTGATAAATTGATCTTTCTAAGAACTTATTGTTATATAGATATATTTCTTTTCTAGTGTAACCAATAAAACCCTATAAGATATGTTTTAGGTAATTTCTAAAATATTTCAATGGGGTTTGGTGTTAGAACATTCATCTATTCAAGTATTGTTTTTGGAATAGTTCTCACTCAAGAAATAAGATGGATAATTATGAATATCTATTTTGATATGAAATAGATAGCAAAAAATTTATTGGATTAGGTTTAATAAATATATATATTGGGAATTATGATAGATAAGAAAATGGGAGTCAAAATTATTTTCCTTTAATAAAATCATTACACTATCATAGATTTGAAAATCATGTTTTACTCAAAATCATTGTTTCTATCTATAAGTTTATATCTGTAAGAAATTATTCCTATGAATTTATCCTTTGAAGAATATTATGAAACTACAGAATTTAATAATGATGTCCCATGTCATATTTGACCCATCAATGTTCTATTTTATAGAAGAATAATATTTTTTTTCCTGGAATTTGTAATAAACCCATCTCATGTTAATTATCTGTTCCATGTATATCACTTGAGAAATTAAATAATTTATCATTCAAATGTACTATAATTATAGGTATTTTACACTATATAACGATGTTACCTAGGATTAATACCTCTAGAAATTGTGGATTATAGAGAGAATGTTCTACGAAACCAGACTTCTTAACATTTAAAGACCTTTAGTGGAACAAAAAATTTGATGAAAACACTTAAGAACCCAATGATATGAAGAAATATCTATTTCATCAGTTTTTTGTATAAAAGTAATGAAATTTTTTGTTGTCAAATTAATTTAAAAGTGTTATAATAACACAAAATAAAATTTTATGAAATGTTTATTTTGAAATTTAATTAATTTTATTGATATCTTATGATACATGAAACATTATGTCTTAATGAACCATTATATAATAAATTCTTATAAAAAATCCATAAAATTTCTAGTGTGAATAGAAATAACCAATACCTTTGAAAAAGAAAATTTTATTTTATTAAGATAAAGTAAATATTATAATCAATAACTTATAAATTTTTTTATTACTTTATATGTTTAAAAATAAAATTTTTCATCAAAATATTTATTTATTTAATTTTTTGGATTAAATTTTATAATTAATTTATTAATCAATTTGGAAACTAATTTTAAAAAATAAATTTAATTATTTAAATTATCATGTTAAATTTACGTCAAAATGAATTTTTTATTACTTAATGAGATGTTTTGTTTTTTGATGTATATTGAAAAATTATGATTCATATTGAAAACCATTATTTAACAGAAATGATTTTAAAAGTATAAATATAATTTAAAATATATTTACTGTAATGTAAGTTCATTTATATATTAATTTTCCAACTACTGTTCTTATATTGAGTTTTGTTTAATATTTTCATTAAAAACCATGTAGTAAGTAGGAAAACATTTTTTTCTAGAAAACTGCATTTCCTCATGTTTTTCAGAGGTGTTTTTCTTTAAATTCATCCAATTCACTAAAAATTCATTGTTAAAATAGATTCTAAATTATTAATTATAATTTCTAAACATAATATCGAGGTCTTACAAATTGTTTTCAAAAGAATATTAAAATATCAAAAACATATATCATAGTGAATATCAAAACATGATTATTAGAAGGAACCTAATACATAATGGTGTGTTTTCTAATTAATCATGTCTAATACCTAAGATAATTCAATATATATACATAATATTATCCCAACATTGAATATCTATCCACATGGATTATTTTTTTTTTGAGAATGGGATTTTTATTTTCATATCATATATGAAATTTCAAATGTTTCATCTACACAACATATAATTGGAAACTCCTCCATTCAATTTATTACACTACATTCATAGATATTTCTTGAAAATTCTCTTCGTAATTGTATTCACCCTAATAACGTACTTCTGTATTCATTAATAAAAATAATGTCTAGCATTTTATAAATTGAAAAATGAAAAATTAATAGACCATTATAAATGAAAGAATATTTTACTTCCCATGTTTTTAGTAAATTAGACAAAAAAATATATTATTTATAAGAGTTTTAAAAAAATTATATAATATATCAAATTTACTCTATGTTTTATAATCCCTTACGTAATGTTATATATTCATTTAATACAAAAAGGTCGGAAATTTTTTTTGAAAATTTGATGAGAATTAAATATCCTAGTAATGGGATTTAAAACTACTGAAAAATAAATTTATAAAATGTCATTTTAAAAGTCATTTTAAAAAAAATATATTAAATTTATATAATTCACATATATAATAATTTTTAAAACATTTCTAATAAAAAATAATTTTTTATATACATTTCACAAGAAATCATTGAAAAAAAATAATTTCTCATTGAAATCAATTGAAAACAATAATCTTTTTATAAATAAAAATGATATATGATATATCGTTTAAATCCATTTTGGATACATAGTTTTATAACTGCTAGATCAACCTCTCGTTATGCATTGTGCTTACTCCCCACAACATAAATGTTTATTTTACATGCAAGTTCTAATTCAATTTTTGAGAAATTCATTTTTTGATGATATATATTTCTCATTGGTAAACCGTTTAAAATATTTCTAATATATACACATTAAATATTTAACAAATAAAAAAATAATTTTATGACTTCCATATCATAATAAATAACCTTTTCAAAAAAATATGCATGAAATCCATTTTTTAGAAGAATTTAATTAATGTAAAAGAAACAAAATTAAATTCTCTTGAATTTAAAATAAATGGTTAATAGAAAATTCATGAATACCATTACTCAAATAATATATAGAAATAAATAAATCTAATTATTTTTTAAATAATCAAACCATTATTCATGTTTTAAAATCCTTAATAAAATGATATATTTTATAAATGAATGTCATATTTTCATTTGGATAATGGTTCCTTGAAAATGGAAATTTGGAATATTATATTACTAATTTGATAACCATGAATCTTAACATCAAATTATATAATTGAAATATATCCCTTAAATTATAAACTCATTATAACTGGGTGATAAATTTTCAAACAGAAGAAAAATAGTAAGGCACTGCATTCCATTATCGAAAAATATTATAGTGAATGAATCTCTATATGATTAAAGGGACATCCAGATATTTATACACAAATGATCACATAAATTATTATTATTATTATTGTGGTTGTTAAAACACTAATAAATAAATAAATACAATCATCTAATGTCTAAAGATATGATTGTATAATCTTTATAGTGACATCCTTTAGTTACAAACTAATCATCCAACCATAAATATCCTTGTTAGAAAAAATCCAAAATTTCCTATAGATATCACTGAAGACTACTCAAATAAATATGAATAAAAATTAATATTCAATGAAATTAAATATTATTCATTTCAATCATGAGTCCATCATTAATAGTATATGAAATGAATCGTATGAAAAAATTAAGATATGTTAAAATGAAAATGGAAAATAACGAATTTAAAATACCAGTCGAAAGAAGATAAATCAATAAAAATGACTGAAGACATCGATCTGTGATGCAATATGATGTAAAAAATGAATATGATATAACAGTTAGATTGATAATCTCTATGAATATTTTTTAAAAAGAGAAATTGTACAAAATTTATTACAAAACAAGATTTCAATTAAATTAAATCATTGAAAAATAGATATTGGGATGATGAAAAATACATTACATTGGAAAATAAATACTATAATCACAATCTCTGGGATAAAAATTTAAGGAGACAAATAAAGAAATTTAAATATTGAAAATTATGCAGGGTATAACTTGTTAGAGAATATGATACATTAAATATATTCACAAAACACTAATATATTAAATATTAAAATCACTGTGAATTATAAATATAATGGACATACCACATCCAATTTTCATCATCTTCATAGAAAACTAACTTAATTAGTGGTATTGTACCCATTAGGTGTTTCTAAGAATATTTTCACACTTGAAAACTCAACCTGTCAATCTTTTTTCCTAAATCCCACATAGGGAGATGTTCTCCTTCATCAATCATCGATCCATCACCCGAGATCAAAAGAGACCATTAGATCTCCAAGAAATTGTGTTCCACAGACTCAATTTGTTCCACCACAGGTCAAGACCTATTCTTCTCTCGATGTGAAACTCCATTTTTATTTTCCCACATTTGGTTTACCACCACAAAATTCTTCTTATTCCAATATCCCAATTCATCTTTCAATTTTTGGAAAAATAAATTTTTTTATTATTATTTCTATTAACATTTACTTAATATAAATTATTTTCTATTCATAAAATCATATTTATTTATTTATGTTTAATAAAATTCTAATAATAATTTAAATAATTTATAATTTCATACAATGTCAAAACCCATTAATTCTATAATTTATAATTTAAATTAATTTATATGGAATATAAGTTATTTTTATATTTTTTAATCAAATCCAGTATTTATTAAAATTAATTCATTAAATAATATACTTTTTATAATATAATAAATTTAATTAAATATACTTAATTATAAAAAGAAATATTATTTATTAAAATTTTAAAAAATTTATAATTATCAAATATTAATTAATTTACTAATTTCATATAATAATATGTCTTACCCTCAAATTAAATTTTTACTATTGACACCTTGTTGTACACTTAATATTAATGAAAAATATTATATAAAAATTATTTTTATTCAAAAATTAATATAATTTTTTAATATTACCTATTAATTTATTTAAGTATTTATAATTATAAATAAATTTTTAAATCATTTTTATTAATTTCATAATGACAGAATAATAATACATAGAATTTTATATACAGGACTTATTGATATATTTTTACTATTTAAAATTTAATTTAATAAATTTTCATTTTTGAGTGAAATTATAATTTATTTATTTTCTTATTTATTTTTCTTTTTGCTAAATTATTTTTATTTTTTTATAATATATCTTTATTTTCAAGTAATAAAATTTATAAATAGATTTATTTTTACTTATTTTAAATTTATTATTATTTTATTTTGAAAGGAAATAATTAAAAATAAATATTTTTGGTTTGCTTAAATAATGAACTAATCAATTGAATATAATATTTATAAAATCAAAAATATTATTTTAATATTATGGTTTTAACAAAAAATCATTTATAAAATTTTCTCTACATGATGTATAAGTTATGGTCTTATTAAAATTTCAATTACAACTTTCTTTATTAAAGGATCTAAATGTGGCCTACTAAAGAATTGACAATCAGCCAATATGACTTCATCTATCTTATTTATTATTTATCAAATTATAAAAGTTTTTCATTATTAATTATTTAATTAGTTCAGTTTAAAAAATATAAAAAATTTCTAATAGTATTTTTTAAAACCCATTATCCACCATATATCCCATCAAATAGTGTGTGAAAATATCTCTACCGTGTACATGTGGACTACTGGCTCAACGCCGCAATAATGTTCATTTCCAATAAACACAGTTTATAGATATTTAAAATAGTGGGATTAATATTTATATATGATACATATGAAACAAATAGGATCGTTTTATTTTTATATCATATCTACTATTTTAACTTCACATCTGTCAGAATATGATAATCTTGCTTGTGCATAGGTACAGACATTCACCTCAATGTAGTTAGGTGATTTTTATTTCATTTAGTAATGAAATTTAATGTTATTACTGTATATTTAAATTATTAATGTTATATTTATTGTGCCATAGTGATTATTAAATGGTGAAATTTTATTTTCCATTTTCCATTCCATCAGTAGAATAGTGTGTAAAATGTTCATGCACACATACAACCTTCCCTCTCCATGAATAGTGTGATTCATTTTCCAATCTCTACATTCTTTACATAGTATAAAACATTTATATGATGAATATGTATGATATATTTAACATTATTAATATATTATATATTTTTGAAACATGGTCAATTTACTCATTCTATATATTCTAAATTGAAACATCCATGAAAAATAAAATAGTTAACCCTGAGAAAATATGGTTTTCTTAAGAAATTATTAAAATAATTATTATAGAATAAGTGGACTATATAATACATTATAACTGTATTAATTATTGAGGTATTATTTTATAATAAACTAAAATTTATCATAGAAGATTATTTTTTCTTTCTATGAAATTCGAACATGAGTTCAGTGTTTTATTTTATATTCTAATTTTTTACAGCAATTATTAATTAATATGTTTTTTATGATGAAATTTGGTTATATATCTCTAAATAATATACATAATTTTCAAAATAATAGTTTATTCAAATACTTATTCCAGAATGAAAATATTTCGTCAATTATCTAAATAAATCATTTATTAATTTTTAAAAAAATAGAAATAATTGCTTCTTTGCTCGGGAAAATTTTTTATACAAATAAATATTTTAATTAAATAATTATCTAATTTTTTTTCAATAATATCATATGTATTTTTAATATATAAAAATAAAAATTATAGATTTTTTTTCAAAAAATGGGTTATATGGTAATATTTTTTCCTTTTTCCAAAAAAGTGATTTTAAATTTTTAATAAAAATAATAGACAAATAATTACATAAATATAAATGGAATAATTGTAATATCTTGACATTATTAAAAATAAATAATTTTATTCATTATTTAATAGTTTATTAGATTCATTTCATAGAAAATATTCTTATAATATTTGGGAAACTTTTAGATTTTTAATATTTAATTAGAAAATGAAAAGAATATTTTCTTATTGAAATATCATTGTCTCCTTTTATGAACATTGACATTTAATATAACAACCATTGATGTTAATTTTTTTATTGGGGATATGATCCACATATTCCATCCATAATATTTAATCGGATTCTTTTGGTTGATGATGTTGATATGATAATGAAAACCATTTAGTTTTAGTGGGTTATGCTATGAAAAATTATAATAATTTTAATGAAACATGATTATAACCAATTCGTTAGGATATATAATGAATTATTTACCATATTCTACACAAATATGATTGGGTAAATATTATTTTATTGCTGATACCATATTTATATATCATAATAATGAATTAGTTATATATGTTTATCACATGACATAATAAGTACTTGAATAAAGCGTTAAATTAGTTCACTTTGAGAATATGTCTACAATTATCATCATGGGATTGAAAATAGGAAATGCTAATTATAGAATGGGGATGGATCCAAATCTAAAATGATAGTCATGGAATTTATCGTGGAATTTCTAATTTATCTACTAAGATTAAATGCATTCATAAATAATTATACATTCTGTAAATGTTTTTCTCTCAAGTATCATTCCATTGATTCCCATATGGTTCATTCCTTATTAACACATATTAATTATTCAATGACTTAATATTATGATATATACTATATTTGTTTTGGTTTCCTAATTTTATAACAATTTTCACATGCCCTTATTCTCATGTTATTACTATTCTATCATTAATGTGCCCCTTTTTTAGCCTTACAGATCATATTTTATCCCACATTATTATTTTCCTCTTCCAATTGTTTTTTAGTATGGTATTATGTACATTATTTCTGTGTATTATAATAGTAATGATGAACATGATGGGATATTATTTATATATATTTTGAAAATTATTTTAATGAATCAATATTTCAAAATAAAATAACCCTATATGATTCTGGATTTTATTGTAATGGTATGTATTTAATTTTAATCTAATAATATGTAATATTTTTCTGTCAATAATATATTTGGTTATAATATTTATATAGATATATATCATTAAATCTGTATGTTACAGTATCCAGGATACTCAACCATGTTTATGAAATATTTTTCCTTGTGTAAACACTTCCATAAATATCAGACCAATGATGTATCAAAGTCAGTCTCATTGAATAAAATATTTTCCCATATCAATTTTTATTTATCCTTATCATTGTCAATGAATCCCCATTTCATGGTTGATCTGAAATAAACTATTATGATATTGCTATGGAACCTACCTAATTATTTTATCTCCCATGGGCCTCAAATAAATACATCATTGGATAAATCATTCATCCTAATTTACATTCAAGAATAAGCATTTCTATAGTAATAAATAATGTATCAAAACTATAATTTCATTTGAAATGTAATCATGATAATATTTTCAATATAACTCATGGTTTGGAGTGTAAATTATTCCAATAAAAATATTTATAAAAATTAAATTATTAATTTTCAAAGAATAAAAATGAAATATATTCATCAAATAAAATAATTAATTAAATATTTATTTATTTTAATTATAAATTTATATAAAATCTAATTACAAAGATGAATCATCCTGCTGCTTGTAATTTAGATGATTTAAAAATACAGTAATCATGTTATTGAATTCAATTAGAAATCCTTTTCAAATCATATGGGAAACTAATTTTTTAATTAATAGGGTTTTTATTATGAAACCACCTTCCAAAATTCAAAATATCTCTAAAATCAAAATAAATGTTCCAAACCAGGATTATGCTAATGTTTTAGAGCACAGTAAAATGGATTTATTGAAATTGAATTACCCAAATTATTATACAAATCCTAAATTGAAAAAATAATCCATAGAAATTCTTATATTTAAACATAAGTAATGCATAATAAACATACAAATCAAGGTTACATTTATCACAAGATATTCAATGATACAATAAGAGCTTTGATATAAGAAGATTCAATGATTGAGGGAAAAAATATCCTCAAGATATCATCTATGGTGGAGTGTTTGTAATTAGTTTCACAGAAAGACGTAAAATAAATAATATAATTGTTTTAATAAACATAATTTTTAGAATATTATTTATTTCATCTCCAATATTAGTATCAATTACCATCATCTACCTAATACCAACTATCCATTTTTACCAGCAGAATTTGTTATGGAATGTAAAAACCCACAATCACACTAGTGGAGTTCTTGTATGATTTATATTACACCCACATAAAACCTACTAGAATGTGGTATTCCTATATTAAGAAACTACTAACATAATTTCATAACCTAGTAGATGGAAATAAACAATGATTCGATGCATTGCGTATATATGTTCTACTGACATGTCTATATCCACTATCAATACAAACCAACAGACCACCACTTAAAAATGAAATGGAGATTCCAAACCAAAATCCATACCCAAAAGGTCCTGATATTTTTTATAAAAACCATTAATAAACATGAAAACTCATAGGAGTTGTGAAAATCAATGATTGTATGAAAAATATTGTTCAGTTATGATATAATACTACCCACCTAAATGATTTATATCCTGTGAATGAATTTTCAATATGATTGGTACAAAAATGAATGATTCCACATATCTATCATCTCCACCTCATTACCCATAGATCATGAGATCCCAGACAATTATTCTATCGATATTATTCTATGGTATCAATACTATTCTACATCATGTTCACTATAAATTCAATAATAAAAATCTATCCACTTTCGTAATCGTATTTTGAACTACATCCTGTAAATTCATGTCCAACCCATGAGATCTATCCAAAAGATATATTTTTTATCTATGTTATGAGTAATGTTTTAAGGATAATTTTCATTTGTGGTGGAATTTAAAAACATTAGAAATCATTTCCAATGTTCTCAATGACCGAAAAAGTTCTCACATATAGGTTTAAAAAAATTCTACGTTTTATATGCAATATGTGAAACAAATTTTGTTGGATTATCATTAAAATATTCCCATAAACATAGTACACCACGAAATAGTGATTAGAATCTACATAAAATTTATAATGTATTTTAGAAAACACCAACCCTTGATGAATAATTTTTACATTAATTATGACCACTAATATTAAACTACATTACATTAGGGAATCTCTTCCAATATCATCCAAACATATTGGTGATTTAATAGTACAGAAAGACAATATGTAAATGAGTAAAATTTTTATGGATGTATATTTAATAATTATTACGAAAATTCATTAGGAACATAATTTAACTCCACTTATTCTGCAAGATAAATAATGAAATTTTCATTTATGTCACTCGGAATAAATATTTCAAATTATTTATTACAATCATCACGAGGATAGATTGTTGTTATCTACTAAACCAAGGATCTCATATCATCCAAAAGGACTTATTGAAATAGAAATCTTTACCTTGAATCCCTATAAATAACAATTTCATACAAAACTCTACTGAAACTGATAATCTCCCACCCATAATGAAATCATATTTCCTCAACTTTATGTGTATGATTACTAATAACACTGTGACCCAATTTGATATATTCAATGGCCCTAATTATTTTTTTCTTCCACTTAGATTAAAAAACATCCTAAAAAATAATTCACTATATATCTTTTCAACATTAGTGTTATTACAAGATGTTTTGGAATAATACCCAATAGGCTTGGACACTATGACTTCATCAATAGATATGTATAAAAATAAGAAAAAAATAGTGATTTCTTGATTCCTAGCAATCCAAAAAAATCATTGCCTTATTTCATAAAGTAATATAGGCAGGCAGAGGTTAATATTCAACTTGGAATGGATAAAATCCCCCAGAATATTCATTATAATAGGTTAATAAACGAGATATTGTTTACTGAATTAATGTAATTCCTATACATATTGAGATCATTAATTTCTAGTCTTCATATATTATAATCTATTATTGACGCCTAAATTATCATCAACAACCTACTACTCCATATGGATGTTCAAAATATTATAGTATTTTATATAAAAACTCCCTAGATAAAACATGTTATCATCCTCCTAAACAAACCAATGCATGTAAGAATGGAGTGTCATGAGAATAAAATCAACTAATTATTCCATAATTTCCACAAATAGATAAATCTTGATAAGATCACCAAAAATAAAATTTGGTTTATTATCTAATTAAGAAATGACAAATTTAAATTATTTTAGGTATTGTTTGACTAATATCAAATGGGGAGTCAAATATTATTGGAAAAATATATAACTAAATATTATGAAATTACAATAATTGTCGACCATTCAATGGAAATGATGTTCTTCTATATATTAATATCATTAATCATATATGTAACTTCATGATAATATATATAATAGTTCATTCTAAGGAAGATAAAGCTAACGAGAACTATAATCCACAATGTTATCACACTACATGAAATAATAATCAAAACATGACCCTACCACATTACAAAAGAGCACATATCTCTACCCATCAACAAAAATATATATAATTTGAGCTATATTAAAACATATCTTCATCATTTCCAATGAAGACGGAAATTTTTTATCTTAAATGAAAATCCCTCCATCAAAAATTGAGATAATTTAGGGAAAACCTTCGTCAACCAGTAACAATACACTTCTATAAAAAGATCCCAAAATATATAATAAAATTCATTATGTTAACCATGATAAGATATCATAAAAATATATTTGATCAATTGGGAAACCATGTTTTGCGACCAATTATTGTAAGAAAATTTCTTCTCGAATAAATAATTTTTTATTTTTTATCAGGACATAATGTTATTGATTTATTATTTTATCCAAATATTTTATCACGTAAAGCACATTATCATCATCAATTATATATTAATATAATATTTCATTCTTAAATACAAAAATTAATGTGTCAATATAAGTGGGGGAAATAATTTTCATCAGTTCTATAAAAACATATGAATATTTAAATAGTATAAATCACAAAAATAAGATACTAATAGTGAATTTAAATTCATTAAAATGAAATGCATGGAATATTAGATACTGTGATCTTATTCTATAGAACACCAGATAGAAGGGTAAAATTAGATAAAAATACTCCTAATTAAGATGATAAAAAAATAAATGTTACGAAACATATGACTATGCATGATTGTAATAAAATTGTGAATCTAATTTAAAATAGATGAGTTAAGTTTGAACCATACTTCTTGAAAAAATCCATGTTGAGGCCCAAGGTGGCAGATTAGAAAAAATTAATCCTTCCTAAATAAATCCATCCAACTAATTCTATAACTCCTTTAGTAAAATAGTAACTGTACATTTGATATAATATATTAATATAGAATTCCCAAAACTATGTAAATCTTTAACTCAACCTCCCTATATAGTTTTAGTACAAATATGTTTAATGGAAAAACTTATAAAAACTCAATTACTATTATAGGATGTTCCCCAAAAGAGGATTTCAAATCCAACTCAATTGAAAACATGGATTTCATTTTACCATACTCCAGAAGGGAAAGAATGGATCATCTAGACAATGGGTCATATTCTACAAATAAACTATGGAACACAACAATGGGTGAACTAATGAATATTAACTACCCATCCATTATGTCTTGATGATTCATTCATTATTTTGATAGATTTAATATATACCCATAATGAGTTTTTAGGAAATAAGGATATTAAAAATTATCAAATATAGAAATAACATAATATAATGAAATATATTATATACCTAACACTATTTCATGACCAAAACAATTTCCTACTAAATACTCACAGAATGTTTCATGATGATTTATTCCTTATGTTTACAGATTTAATAGATACCCGTGATCATCATTTTTTGGATGAATGATTATAAAATTTATAAAATATAAAAATAACATAATACAATACAATAGTTAATGTATCTATCACTATTTCATGACCAACAACTGTGGATACATAATACTCATACAATATGTCATGATAATTCATTCATAATGATTGAGGAAGAAATCCCATATTTGAACATGAATATTACTAAGACAAAAATCCACTTAGTACTCATTAGACCATTATAAATTTTGTGGTAGTAAATGAATTTAATAACATTTATATTTTTCTCAAACATCCATTGAGGTATATACTATTCATTCATAATAGAATGTACCATTCGGTTTTTAAGCATTACACTATGAAAAAAGACATTAGAACTTTATTAAACATTTTAAAACAATTTTATAATATATTCTAATAATGAACAAAACCCATATTTCGACTCTAAAGATAATTTATTTTTCATTCCCCCTTAAATTGACCAATAAATTTGAAAGGATGAGTAGTAGGATATCTTGTTAATAATTCAATATCATCATGTAAATTTTCAAACAGGTATCCAAATCTCAATCATAATAAAATGTGTTAATCATAAATATATATACATGACACAATATATCTAGTTAATGTATCATATTAGTCCACTTGGATTTTTTGATCACCATTGACACTACATTAGGTGAAAAATTAGCATGTTCATCAAAATGATTAAAATAATTAATCTTGTGAATTCAAACAAGTATTGGTTGAGAAAATCCATTTAAATAGTTAACATTATTGATGAATGATATAATATCTCCCTTCAATTGGTCTTTAAATGTTTTCACTCTAATACCTCATTCTATTTTATCAGAACCATATTATCCTACCATCACCTACTATTCAATTTATGCTTGAAGATGAAATATTTTACTATATTGGTATCTAAATTATATAGAAAAATTATGAGTCTATAAGTCATCCCTATCCAATCATATACCTCAGGGGGGATAATTTTTAAATAGAAAAATGGATTTTTTAGGAGCAAACGCATTCAATCAATCTGTTATATATCCCCACCATGGTTCCACCTCTCTAGACATAATATGGTTATGTGCCAACCATTATCCTAGAGTGTAAAAACCCTCACAAAAATAGTCCAGAATTAGTTCTTTAATTTATTACATTGAAATAGATAAATTAATTGAAATCCCAAAAGACAGGTAAGATTATCATTCATGGAGAAATTAATACGTATATGATTTTCATTTACATTAAGGATTAAATATAAAAAATAATACATAAAAAATAAACTACTTAATTAAAATATAATTCAATGAAATCATCTTCATACCTAGGGGAATTTGAAAAAATCACACTTATATCAAATGCTCAGTTATGGTTATTTACAATGGATGATATCATGAATCAATAAGATTAATCAACATGTGATGGTAAAAAACTAAACACAAATTCTAATTCGATAATATGATTCATAACTAGGTCAGGAATAATCAATGTGGAAAGGTTCATAACTAAAGGCTCAATCCATTTAAAAATTTAACTAACAATGAAATGAAAATACAAATAATATCATTGTGATAATAAATTGGATAAAAAAAGTACTACTAATGATGGAAATGAAAATTTATTATATTTCATTTATCATGCATATTTTACCTCTACATCCAATACATTTTCCAAGATGATTAATAGTATTGGTTAAAACTTATTTAATTTGGCCAGTAATTTATCTCATGATAATTACCAACGCATCAGGGGGATATATAATAACTTGCCCCACCCATCACTAATTGTCCAAATAATTAACCATATTTTTACTAATATATTTTATTAAAGAATCAACATACCTTATCATAAAATAAATTTATTGAGTAAAGGATATATATTTATCAATATTTCTACAATTACTTAAATAAGTATCTATGTAAACATAATATCTAAAACTGGTAGAGATTAAATGAAATAATAATAAATATAATAAATGTGTGGATATTTATGATAAATTCAATATCCAATGAAAAAATTTATGAATAAATATTTTTTTCATGAGAATTTCTCAATCAAAATAAGAATTAATATTGCACAAAAACTTTTATAACATTTTAATTATAACATAAAAAACCGGTGTAAGAAATAATAGAGTTGGAAGTGGTTTTATGTCCTGAAGTTTTTTGTAAAAACATCATAGTATATGTACTATACTAATTTTATAATATAAAAAAGTTATATAAAATAATTTATGAAGTAATACATGGAAAGAAAATTAGGATTCATTTTGATGAATATTTCCTCTTCTTTTGGAACTCTGTTAATTTTCACTAAATACATCAAATTAATTCTATCTTTTAAATATTTTAATATAGGGTGACATATGGGTTGTTGGGGAGAGTTATGGAAATATAATAACTGAAATCATGTGTCATTATGCAGTTAATAATATAGTATAGTTGGTCACATTTTATAAGTGAGTTGATTGGTACATTTACAATTTTTCGGAATAGATAGTTATAAAAAAATTTACATAACACAAGATCTCGATAATGAAAAAAAATTAATATATAGGGTTTATGAGTGAAATAACTATACCCATTGTGTATTGGAAATTCATAGGGTCGTCTTTAAATTTTTTATTTTTGTAATCCCCAATAATCTTGGTTTTACCTTAATCGTAGTAATTAATTATAACTACATTCGGTAATCATTATATTAAAATACAGCATTGACCATACTAGACATAATAAGTTATTATGATTAAAAATATAGAATAACTATTTCTAAATTATATAATAATAAATTTTTAATTTCAAATTTAAATTAATATCATATACATGATGATAAATTTTTTTTCTAATGTTTATAATATCATGAAATTTAAATGAGTTTATTTAATTATGAAAAAAAAATTTATTAAAATGAAATAAATTGGTTTAAATGAAATGTAATTGATAAAATGTTTAGTTACAATAAATTTAAAATATAAATTATAGTTATAATTTATCATAATAAAATGGCAATTTTCAATTAATGTCAGTAATTTTCTGTATTCACCAAAAAATGGAACATCGCGGAAAAATGAAAAAAAATTATTTTTATGATAATTCCCATATTGAGATTTTAAAATTAGATTTTATTTCTTCGAATTAAATTTCTTAAAATTTTATAAATTAGTTTAACATGGAGATTGAATAGAAATATTATACCATCCTTTTAAAAAAATACAATTTTTTATCCAACATTACAATATTCATTTAAATTGATTCTTATTTAATTTCTAAAACATATATAAAATAATATAAATATTCATATTAGTAATATACATTTCATCCAAATTAAGTAATTTTTATTCCTTTCTTATTAATAAATAATATTTGAATAGTATTTCATATTCCATTTCAAATTAGTGTTTCATTTAACATAAGATAAGCTCTATGTTTTATATAGAGCAAGCTAAGTACAGTGTTCTTTGTGATGTAAGATGAAAAAAAAATTCTAAAATATATTATCTTTAAAAGTTTAAATTTATTTTAAAATAGATTTATTATAATGTATTATAGTTTTACATAGATCATGGGCAATTAATACCACTACTTTAATGTGTCACTATTCATCTGTAGGATTCCAATGCATTGGGTTATTAGAAACTCCTTCATATAGAATGATCAAATGTCCTCAATGGATTAAAGTACTACATTAAATCAATAAAAAAACAAGGAAACCATAAAAATGAGACAACTAAATACCACTTCGATTATTAATAAAACTTAAATGGAACATAAATTTCAAGTTAATGTTTGGGATAAAAATAAGAATTATATAGAATAACTCCTCAAATGAACACATTCCCCATACAAAAAATGTATTATAAGGAATTAAATGACAAGAAATGTGGAGTAAGTCAGTCATAACTAGAAACATATGTCAAAATAATATTACCTCATATATAAAAAACATCACAAACTACATTACTATATTTTGGAAGAAACACATCCGTAATTAATTACTGTTTAATTTATAAACTAAAATATCCCACTAAACATTTAAAAAAAATATCTCATATATTTACATGAGGGAATTCTTAATTATAGTAGTGCTTTGATTAACACCATGTCATCAATAAATAAAAAGGTTAATTATTTTTAAAATTGAATTACCAATAAAAATTATTTTCTCAAAATAATCAATAAAAATTGATTATTTAAAACCAATAGTCACTTGAAAACTAAAAAATGATAGTGGAGCATTAATAACAAAACATAGAATAAATTTAAAAAATTAAAATCTACTAGTTACATATTGATTTTAGAGACCATGTTTTCCTTTATAATCCATTTATATATTTTTTGTAACATTTTCATAGTCATTCACTAAGACAACAACAGATTCAGAGGCCAGAAGTGCCTAGAGTTAAATTTATAAAAATATTAATAATATTTTATAATATTGTACATGTTTTTAATGAAAATGGATTAACTCATACACAAAATCATAGATCAGAAATAATATACTATGGAGGTGTTTGAAATGTTATATGTACCCTTGGCTCGACCTAAAATAGGTCAGTCTCGGGAATTCAGATAAAAGCAGTCATAGGAGGGTGCATTGATTTAAATAAAAACTAAATTTATTATTTTATTTATTTACACTAATATATAATTCTTTTAAAAGAACAATAATACTAGGATTTCCATGTTTATTCGAAAAACCATATGATCATTATATGGAATTATTTATCTCTTCATTTGGCTATTCAAAATCAGATGACGATGATATTTCTTATCAAAGAAGATTGAGATAAAGCTAACACAACGATTCCTTTTCTTCACTGGTGACATCATTATTCATCATTGAAAAATACAATACAAGGTAAGACACAACACTTTTTGGATTAATCCATAATTAATACATTATTTTGGAGTGATCAAACTATTTCCTTTTATATACACTAAATAATGATTTATATGTACACCCACAATGAATTCAAATTTTTTATTCAGTTTTTCTCACCCATGGAATCACAATTTTTTTGGATGACCATAATTCTACAAAAATTATAATTTCATTATTTTTGTTATTAATTTCTCTTAATATGTCATAAAATATTCATAATTGGACCATGGGGTCATTATTTTGGAATTTTAGGATGAATTAAGAATGATCATCCTGCCAGATTCAGATCCATTCCATGTAAGAAAAATAGAACAATAAATCCTAGATGGAATTGAAGGATTTGAGTTATTTTGGGGGAGTTCCTCTTTGAACTAGGATCCATAAAAAAGAATGTGTCACGCTGAGGTACCTGAGTGCTAGTGGTTCATGTGTGTTCATGTGGGAAGAGATGAAGGATTTTTTTACAAATAAAGTTGTCAAATATCCACACAAATAATGATCCATAATTTTTTGTGGAATTAATGTATGTTCCAAAAAAATACTGAACATCTTGGATTCACATATCAAATCATAATTTAATCAAATAAAACCATACTACATGATGTTTACTATGACTAACACACACCATATAGTTCTCCTTTGGCTCCTGAACTACAGTATTGTAAAATTTATGTAACAAACTCCAACTGTTTGGGAAACACATAGAGTGACGATCACAAGGTAGATATTTCCTTTGATAGAGAACATAAGAATGAACCTATGTTTAATGACACACCATGTACCAGTGTGCATGGACACAGGTATGATACACTTACACTACTAGGGAGTATAAGAAATACCCCAGGTGGAAAAGGCATTATATTTATTCCACCTACAGTCTGTGTATTGATATATGGAATGAAATCCGTGTATCAATTTGGAAGCATACATTGTATATAGTTGGACCACACGTTGTATGAATTAGATTACACTTTATTTACCCCTTATACACTTCAACAGAATGTTTAAAATCTCCTATCTATTTCATTTGTACTTGTATTTTTCCCACATGTATCATATTTTCAGTGTTTCTCCATAAAGAACATGATATTAGTAACTATAGTAGAATTTTATATATAATGTTATATATTATGATAGTGAATATTCATATGTAAATTACCATTTATGATAGTGATTATGTAGAATAATAAGAGATTATAGAGAGGAATTCTCCTACTGGGAAGGGCATGGGTCATCAATCAGCATTGAGAGTGAAAATCAATGGTTATCTTGGCATTGGGTATGATATCAAGCATTATAATGGAACCCTTATATGGGATCTAGCATGGTTTCTCTATCAAATTTAATAGTCTCAGCCTGTTAATGGGATAGGTTATGTTCCCTCTACCTATCAACTATGTGGTACCCTTATGTGGATTCTGGTTATGATTCATAGACCATGAGACTGGAACCCTCTTTCTAGTCAATGAATGGTTCCTCTATATTTTATTCAGGTGTAAGCCTCATTATATACCATGGAATATGTCATAGATTACTAGAGTGGAATACTATAACCAATCTATGTATGGGTCCTCTATCGACTACTAGAGTTGAACCCACTCATAAGGATTGTAATGGGTCCTCTTCCATTAACATGACTGGAACGTATATTTATTTAATTGAAGGGGACCACATAAAATCTACATAGTGGAGCCCATCTATAGTATAAGGGAATCGATACTCTACCTATATATTATTTCCCCTTGACTGTGTAGCATTGTGGATAGGTGTTTCATGACTTGAATGTTTTTTCTAGGCATATGTGTGAGATGTTGGTCATCATTTTTGGACTCTTGAAATGGATGGAACACTATTCTTGGTATTGGTTATAAGATAGGGATAACATTCCCTCTAATTCAGGTTTTATTAGTTTGGGAATATATAAATATATATATATATATGTATCCATTTCATAGGAAATTGTACTGCCTTTCTTGTGGTTGAGTTGTCTATTTTTTATTCATTTCTATTGTTTCTAATAATTATTCACCGGTAATATTTCAAGGAATCATATTTTTAATGTATATAATCACACATGAAAGGTATTATAGCACATTTGGTGTCTTATAATGTGGTTGGAAAGGTTGAGGGTGACTATAGAGGATATTAGGGATCGTTTGTTCACTGTACAACATAAGGATGGAAGAGTATGGAGACTAGTAGACTATCTCTATGACCAATTTTCATTCCATTTTTTCTTATTTTAGTAAACCTTTATGGTTGTGTTTTTATTTTTCACATTTTACTTTTATTCTTACACTTTAGTACTTTTTACTCAGATAAATGTTTTAGAGAATGTTTATTACTCTATGTATTTCTTAATTTCATTTATTACCCTACATTAATGCATTTAGACAGTCAAGTGTGTGACTGAAAGATCATTTTTAAATTTCCTACTCATGTAATATATTCATTTTTATGCTTTTTGAAATCCCCTGGCCTATAGAGGGTTTGGGGTAGTTGTAGCTCAGTCCACATTCAGCCACATCATGATATATTGGTGTCAAAATTAATTTGATTCTTATTACAGTATTTGTAGTAGTCCCCTTATGGGGATTTTGTTTTCATATATAAAAACATTTCTAATGTGTATTGAGTGTGGGTTTTTGGGAACAAAACCAATTTTTTGCACTTTAGTTGACATATCAATTCATGAGGACCTTTACTACCTATATGTAAACTATCCATACAAGGACATGTATTGTAGGGATTAATGGTAAATTAAAGTATATGATTATTTTTTTTGTATTCCCTTCTTTAGTTATCTCCCCATTTTTTGTATATATGCTCATCTCTCTTTGGTACATCTTGATTAAATTATTAGGATACCTCTATGAATAAATCCTTCCAGGTTAACCATTTTGGAACATGATAATGATCGAATGAGTGTTAGAGACTCATTTTATGGTCCTACATTTAAGACACTTCCTCCAGGTGGATAGGTAGAAGCACACCCACATTTCATGAAACATATCATACCATTAGAGTGGACTGATGTTCCATGCATGATTATCACACATCATTAGTTCTAGTGAAAAAATTCATTTTGTAATCACATCAATAAATATCCATATGTAGCCTATGTTTTTATAGATTCGGTGGTCGATGTTATCCAGATCATCTTGACATTGATTATTTAGTTTGTTATATTAGTAGCTAGATACCTCCATAGAGAAACTTATTGATGGTGGAGTTAGGTTTACCTAATTCATAATTATTATACACTCTCGTGGATTGAATTCTCAAATCTATTTTAAGAGGAATAGTCCCATCATAATTGTTCCACACTCAGATTCAGTAGATTCTATAACTGCAGTAGGGAGGGATGATAGTGAAAGAGTATATGGGGAGGTTCACAGACCATACATAGTATTTTCATGATTTTATATATGATGGAAACATCCCATTACAATTTTTTCTGTAGGTAATCTATAATGATATTTATTCAACTATGGTACCCTTGTTTAATTTTAATTAACATGAGTGTTAGAGTACTTGTAGTTGATGTATATGTTCCTTTAAGAGGGATCCCACGGAGTTGAAGCTAGTTTTGTGCATTATAGATATGAGTCAGATCTAGTAGATAGAAGAATCAAATTAATAGGATATCGGTGCATGGGATCTTTAAGGGTTATGCTTAAGAATATAGTCATGGTAATCATGAAGGGCCATAGACTTTCAGAAATGAGGATTGTTATTCTTGTGACGTGCAAGAAAATATGTCATATTGTTACTCGACATATCATACTAGGGAGAGAAGATTTATTAGGGATGAAAACACATGATAGAGAATTCCATATGAATATGGATATCCCATGTTATGGTATTGTGGCTCCCATGGAGGAAGAGATTTCATATGATAAGTATACCTCCAACTGTTAAAGACATGTGTATTGGACCACGCTTTGAGATTCTTCCACCACCATAAAAAATGACCCATGTTGGTCACAATGAGATGTTGGTCGAGGATATGGATTGATATATGCAATGGAATATTATGACCTAGTGGAACAATAGATTATTATAGATACAAATTTTTTGTATTATAATATTATCTCAGCATTAGAAGACATGGGCACAATTAGTTCATTTATATCTATAGCACTGGTGCAAGAGATATGGTTCCTAGTTGAGTCATAACTCTAGATTATTTTTATTGATTTTTCTTACTCAGAATGATTCTTTATTATAATTTATCTACATTAAGTGTGAACATTCTTAGGGTAGAGAGTTGTTCTCATTGTACATTTTCATTGTAATGATGAAACCCTATAATTTAAAATATGGTACATATTATTTGTTTATGATACGATCACATATTAAATATCATAGTGGATAAATCATATGCACTCTCCTTGTTTGGATGAGAATATATTTTGTGTGAGAGATCGAGGGAGATCTCATGTATAGATGAGTTTTTTAAGAAGGATGTTCTATCCCTTCATCCATTAGTTTTCATGTTTATCACCTGGTGTAGAAGTAACCTTAGAAACATGGATTCCTTCTGTCATTGAGGATATTATAGATTTATTCCTCAAGGATGGTCTAAAACATCCAATTATATAGGATATGATTTTTTTATCTACATGCATCCATGGACCGCTATGATATCTTCTACATAATATCAAATGGATCATAACAGGATCTATGAGTTCTGGCTGCAGTTGTAGGACTTTCTAAATGAGGGTTAAATTATACTCAATGTCTCCCCTGAGATGTTCCAGTGTTTTTATGCTATGTTGGATGAAAAAATATTGATTTATATTGACTATCGTTGCATGAATTTTTACATAATAATGACTAAGTTTTCCTTTCGAATGATTGAAGACCTCTTTCAGTAGTCATGTGGTGTGAAATAGTTCATGAAGATATATCTATGGTCAAGCTATATCTTTTTGAGTGTTCATGAGGATTATATTTTGTATTTTTTGTTATAATGTAGCATTGGACACTATGTGTTTATGTTTATTCATGTTGATGTGAAGAATTACCCCCATCACTATTATTGATTTTTTCAATTTCATCTTCTAGGAATACATGGACCATTTTTTGGGTATCTTAATTAATAAAAAACTCTTAAACTACTTAATATATGAAGGGAATGAAAAGAAATTTATAATGGTTATATATTTTAATTGGGAGTAACATCTGTATGGAATACTCTCAATGAGTCAGTATTTGAATCATGAGGGTCACATTTTGTGGAATTTTAATTTGATCCACGGGGTATATGTCTACCTTGTGATGATCAAGGAATTTATTTCATTGGATCAATCTGATAGAGTGTTAGTGGTGCAACTGTTCCATGTATTCATATGATTGTGAAAGAGGTTTATGGATATATTATCTATGATTATAGCCCCTTTGAAATCCCTGATGCAGAAATAGAATCCATTTATGAGCATTGATTAGTTCTTGAGTGAATTATAGGGGATTATTTTGAGGCTGATGAGTGGTCAAAGGTTTTGAATATGGGATGATGGTGTTGATTAACAAATGTATTTTGATACTTCAGGAGCTGGGATCGACTCTTTGTTGATTTAGTGGTAGGTTTTATCATATATGGCTTGTTGATGTTAAAACCTACCAAGTGAATCTACATCAGTCGTGATCTATAGATATTATTGCTATTTTTTCCTCTTAGAATATTGATACACTATATTTTTGGAGAGTTCATTATTGTTTACCCATACAATTTGAGGTTGAGGTGCATCTTCATATACTTATACATCAAACTATAAATTTCTCTATAGGAGGAGTTCATACAATTCTATTACATAAAGATATTTTATACCCTAGTAATGGTAAATTTGGTACCAGATTACCAGAGAAGTATGTCTCTAACTCGTTTAGTGTATGAGGCTTCTAGAAAGTTGTCTTTCATTGAGTTGGACCTGTTTGAGTAGGATGGTTGTGTTTTTATTTAGTAGATGGTGTTGAATCCTTCACTTCTTAATAATTTTAAAGAGGCCCATTTTGGATACATTAACTAGGAGATATTTCATTACTAAATATTCCTAAGAGTTTGCAAAGATGAATTTTATAAAGGAGCGAATCATTTCATCCCTTTCAAGGGATTGGTGGTGGTCCCAATCTCTGTGTTTGGGAGTTGATGAGAGACTTTTCCAATTATCCTATGGATGTAAATATTAGTCTATGGGAACATATATTGAGACCATAGTCCAATGTTCAATTGGGAATGTATGAGATAACGTGTTGCTGAGTTCATCTTATGGTTCCTAACATGGAAGTTGTCAAAGGATAAAAATGAGGTCCTGGTTAGTTTTTATCCCCTTAGGATCCTATAGATGACATGGAAGAACATAATAATGGATTTTGGGGACATGTCTTTCACATTTAGTGATGTTATGATAATCCATCTGGTTGATACAGGACTGAATCAAGAAGAATGAAAACGTCCATACTATCGGAGAGTACAGACTTGTGGTGATTTTGGTGATGATATATGTACATGAAAATTTTCAACATCATGGGGTTACCTTGACTGATGTCTATGGACATGATGTGTGGTTCACATCACGGTTGTGGGGGGTTGTGTATGAATGATTTAGGACCCATGTAAGAAAGGTAATAGCCTTCAAACCCTTGACATATGAGAATACTGAGAAAACTATCCAGTGGATGGAGGATGTGTTGATGGTTTTATTATTATATTTTATTAGTAGATGGTATTATCTTCAAATTGTATATTTTTCTTCTAACAAGAGAAACCAATATATTATTATCATGGATCTTTTTGAGGCTCTGAATGGGAGACCGTTCCAGTTACCCTTGTATTGGACTGACCTTAGTGAGTAACCTCTTATGGGCCAAGAGATGGTGAGGGAAACTGTAACACACAATGATATTATGAAAAATATTCTTTTTAATTTCATTAATGTCATGTGTTGTATACTACACCAAAAATAGCTTTCACAACACGCATCCTTGACTTGCCTTGCATTACACGCAATCACGACCTTCCACGATAGCGTGCGTTGTACGCAATACTGAGTTTCTCTAAACAAAGATATGTTATATGAACTACCTGTTATGAATATTATCAACTAAATTTTGAATTTTATAACATTATTATTCATCTTACTCATTTTCTATAACATGGTATGTGAACAAAATCAATTTTTTGAAGAAAATAAGTATTTTTCAAAAAATTTAGTTTTGCCGCCTTTTGATGGCACACCCACTTTAAATCATGTTTTTGACATGTCTATAAGTTCAATTTGACAAAATAAAATTCTTCTTTGGAATAAGGATATAAAAATTTACTTTGGATAAATTTTTCATATTATTCTGATAACTTTCATATTTTATTGAATTGTAAAATCACGCTATATTTTAATTAAAAACCACTTTTTTCATCGTAATAATTTAAATGGAGATATAATATTTTAAATTGGGTTTAAACTTTAATTAGAATATATTTTTACCATTTAATAAAATGTTGTTCATTGTAATTAACTTCACTTTGATATTGGATATAAACAAGGATCAATCTTTTGATAGTTATTGTTTCTTAAAAAAACACGCTATTTGTTTTGATAATGGGAATTAATTTCAAAATTAATGAAACTTCTATGTTGTGAATTTTGAAAAATATACATCAATTTTGAATTTGGAATTTCAAATAATGCTTAATCTGATTTTTTGGTATTTTTCTGAAAAACTGCAATTTTCGATGAATAGTGAAACCACTTAGTGGTAGTTAAAAAACTGACTTTTTCATTTAAATTAAATTTTACCCCTTATTTGAAATTGAATTTCGAAAATCCAAGAGACGCGGATAATATAAAGGACTAAAATGTGGTACAATGAGATGAAAATAATTTTTGCTGAACAGTAACTTTTTCCCTTTTTTACCATGCTTAAAAGTAAATAGGGTAATTAAGGGTAAAAATGATATTATTATTTTCTTAACACATGTCCTAATTCTATAGGATAATTGTAATTCGACCAAAAACAACATTAGGAATAAAATATGACCATTTAGGTCCACTTGGATTAGATTAGGACATTTATTATTAATTTATTTAAAGAAAGGCTAAAATAGATAAAATCAAAGTTTAATTACTAAAACATTTTTAATATAGGGTTATACATAAGATAAATTAGACTATAAAAATTCATTAGAAAGATAAAAATATTTCCTACTTAATGGTATTTTATTTATAATTTTTAGACATTAAATAATTTAATTTGTTTATGACACAAAGATGATGCAGTAATTATCTTATTAATAAAATATTTACATAATTACTGTTATAAATACCCAAATAAATGTAATTTGATACTTTTTATGAATTCCACTAATTTTCTAGGTAACTATGACATGTTATTATTGATTTAAGTAAATATTTTTGAACTAATAATGCAGTTATTATTTTCACAAAAATCAAGTACCAAATAGTGTCAAAATTGATAGAAAATGGTTTTTAAAACAAATATTATATTATTAATTGTTATTTTATTCCAAAAAATATAAGGATCTAAAAAATGACTTATATAAGGATATATATATTAATAAAGAACCACTTTGGGTTCTTTTGGCTTGTTATAGTATTTTTATTAACCATATAGTGTTAGAAAAACAAGAAGACACGGTAAAAGTAGAATTATTTAACGTAAAGTTAAATCTAAATGATATGGTTAAAATAGAAACCTAAACATCTCTAAATTCTATTGGATGAAAGGATTTAGACCCATCCCCACCTTATCTTGGAAATAAATCAATTTGGAGCTATTAAAAACCGAATGTGACTTTATAATAAGATAATATTTTCAGTTATTCCAAAGGTGCCCCTCTCCTCCCTTATAAAAGGGCACCTCCTCCCTCTCTTCCTCACACCACTTTGAGCCTTCATGCTTGGCCAAACCCTATCAAATTATCTTCTCCACTTCCCTAGAAACATACTAGAGTTCCTGGTTTTCATCAAAGACCAATTTTAGTTCCCTAAGAGGAATTCTCAAAGAGGCGCTTCAAAGAAGAGGAGGTTCGGATACGTACGATGCATATTAGACCTAAGGTAAGGGATAATTTTGCAAATCTCATTTTTATCCGAGATTTCTTATTCGTAATTATTTACTGGGTTTATTTAAATCTTCCAAGTGCATGTTTTATAAAAGTGTTTTCATGTATGTTTAAAGACCTTTTTACCCATTTTGACTTTTACCCCATGGTATAGAAGGAATCATTCTTTTATTTACCCTACAAGGTACTTTTTGACTTTTCTGACAAAAGTACGAGAAGAATTTTTTTTACATATACTGCATGAAACGATTTTTATGGTTTTATAAAGCCTTATTTTCATGAAGCTTCTTCATAAATATTTCATGACTATTTTCAACAAAATCTTTTTCTTTTAAAATTACATGACCTTTTGTGAAAAGAAATTGATTTTGAAGAAGGAAGGATATTTTACTCAAGAATTCATTTCAAGTGTTTTATCAAAATTCTTTTACCTCTAAGATGACATTATTTCATATGTTTATGTTTCAAGTATCATGTCTCTATGATTTACATGGTTTAACTTTCCTTATTATGAAATGATATCCATTTCTTTTATAAGGATTATGTGATGATGGGATTATGTTTATGAAACCCATTTTATTTGTTGGGTTACTATGAATGATGTATGTTTATTTTGTGGAACAAGTAAGAATAATTTCATTATGATATGGGTGGTACCTATATCTCCCTCCAATTCATTGGGTAAAGATTTATATCTCATGAGATAGACATGGCTGGAATGGTAAGTTAGTCCGGTTCAATG
The DNA here is from genome assembly GCA_963277665.1 of Viscum album. Lineage (NCBI taxonomy): Eukaryota > Viridiplantae > Streptophyta > Magnoliopsida > Santalales > Viscaceae > Viscum > Viscum album. Next base: position 491,332,108 of record OY728151.1, on the reverse strand, counting down.
TTACAGGACTGAAACGAGGAGTGGACTCGATTCAGAAAGGGACTTTTTCCCCTAAGATGGTCATGATAGTAATGTCTTGGCTAATATGGAAATCATATCATGTGCTTAATGGTTTTCCACAATTACATGTTTAATTCTCATGCTATTTTATCATGATTAATGTTTCTTTACGATCTATGCCTTACGTACTGCCATGATTTATGTCATTGCTCAAGATTCTGATGTTTAAATATTATGTTCATGTTTTGAAGTTCAAATGTATATGATTTGTTTTATTTTATCCATTCTTACCCTTACTGAGCATTTGAGCTCACCCTTTATATGTTTTCTTTTCCCTAGGATTTAGAGAAAGGTTTTAGGTAAGAAAATCAAAAGGGGAGGATCTTATGGGAGATGTTGAAGATCTTTCACCACGATTAGAAGATTATATTGCGAGTTTCCAAAGACACTATACTATTATGATCCTTTTGTGTCTGTTTTTGTTATGTATTAAGTATTCCGCTAAATTAATGTAATGTCCATGTACGTCAAGCTTCGGGTCTCTAAGGTTGGTATCAGAGGAAAGGTTTAGTCAACCTTTGGAAACTAGGATACAAAAACATTAGTGAGATCCCTAGAGATATTTCTAAGGTATGTCTAGGGATGTCCCTAAGGTTAAGTATAAGTATATGTTATAGTCCTAGAATTATGGTAACGATATTATATTAAACCTAAAATGTTATATATTGAAGTTACTCCCCCTTTATTATGATTTTTTCCTCTCACACTATGCTTTTTGAGTTTTAAAAAATGGCTGGAAACAAGATGATTCACGATAATGTAGGATATGATGGACAATGGAATGATATTATTCATGAGCAACCAAATGAAATGTGATTTGGAAGTCCAAACATCATTATTATGCCGAATCAGAAATCTCATAATATGATCAATAAATTCTAATTTGGTAAGTTTCCTGACTCGACTAATAAGAGAAAGATGGAGTTCTATGATGATCATAGAGGAAAGAAAGTTCAATTTACCTTATGTAAATCATGTGGGAAGAGGCATCAAGGAGAATGTTTCAATGGAACTGAAAGACGCTTTTGGTGTGGAAAATAATGACACAAAGCTAGTAAGTGCAATGGAAAAGGTTCAGTTAACACCATGGATGAGGATAATGGTATTTCTACGTCATCAATAATGGTTAAATGTTATAAATGTGGAATGTACGGGAACTATGAAAACCAATGCCCTAAGGGAAAGTCTCATGAAGAGAATCAGTATAGTCGTATAGGTAGTATTTATGTTGATGATGATGAAGAGACTACAAATGATATGTGAGATGAAAGAATTGTTGAAGTTAGGTCAATGGTTTAAGAAGGTAGTGGAATGATTACATGTTTATCAGGTGTAATGTTGAATAAGTAATCCCATGGTACTATGGAATAAAGAGACATCTAAGGATTGTTACACTGTTGTCTTTCCTAATGTTTTGAAAGTATATGATGAATGGTACCACTAACCATGAAAGGTTATTCAGATATTTTTGGACAGTAGATGATATGCGCATAATGAAGGCATAAAGAGAAAATTAAATGTTTGATCGTATTCATGAGCTCATGACTGATATAAGAAGAAGGTTATATCATGGTTTGAGTATATAGAATTTTTGGATTTTGGTATGTAGAAAGAGTTAACTTTTGACACCATTCATGTTTTCACTAAGGATTAATGTGTATTAATTTTTCAAGAGAATACATGATTAAGGTATTCACATGATTGGAATGTGGCCAAAAAGATATATGGGGGATAAATGATGGTATTCACATGCTAGGTTGATGACATTTCAAGTAATCATTTTCTTTATACTATGAGCTTGGACCAAAGTATTTTAGATAAAGATTGGAATGGATTATTTTGGACATAAGTTAGTATTGTTTACGGACAGAACTTTTTTCGATATTATTGATGGGATGTTATAGTAATGTAGTTTTAGAAAAAGGAAAACCTGAAGGATGGGAGACAGCCCATCGCGTCGGACAAAGATGTGGGAAGCGAACCCACAACTAAAGTGTGACAGGCCTTTATTGCCTACCACTGGACTACTGGAAGTCCTTGTTTAGTAGAAACTAGTTTAATTATATTAAGCAGTATGATATATGAAGTATAAGTCCATTTTAGGAACCATATATGATTAATCTCACTATAGATCATCTTATGTATATTTAATAACTTTTTCTAACCTTTTGTTTGAGACAGATGGAATGACCCGTCATTCTATCACATGATCTGCTAACACTTCACGAATAACAAATTCAACTTCATTTTATTAAGAGATGAAGTGGAAATTGTTGAAGGAACGAAGAACAGTGAGATTGTACCAAAATAAAGTAAGTATTTATTCTAATTCAAATTCTTCAACTTTAGGGAAATGATATTGAAAACCAAAAATGTTTTCCTAGTTCCCTTATATCCGATGAATCAGATGGTACCCTAGATCATCACAAATTTATGGCTTTGTGATTGTTGGCTTTTTCATAGCCATGTTCTCTACCACTCTCCATCAGAACTTGATGGTTAGATTTCTCTTCCATATCCATATTTTCACCTATGTTCTCCTACATGGAAACCCAGTGATGAGTTAATTTAGGTAACTATTATGTTTCATACTTTAGTTTTTAAGCCATGTTTTGGTATTCCTTTTTATGATGTGGGTTTCTATTAAATAATCTCTCAAGTAGTAAACCATTTATAACCCCGACGAATTTCGAGGGCGAAATTCATTTTAAGGGGGTAGAATGTAACACCCCAAGATTTCATGAAAAATATTATTTTTAATTTCATTAATGTCTTGTGTTGTATGCTACACCAAAAGGAGCTTGCACAACAGGCATCCCTGACTTGGCTTTCATTACACGCAATCGCGACCTTCCATGAGAGCGTGTGTTGTACGCAATACTGAGTTTCACTAAACAACGATATGTTATATGAACTACCCATTATGAATAGTATCAACTAAATTTTGAATTTTATAACATTATTATTCATATTACACATTTTGTAGAACAAGGTATTAAAACAAAATCAATTTTTCGAGTAAAATAAGTATTTTTTCAAAAAATGTAGTTTTTCCACCTTTTGATGGTGCAACCACATTAAATCTAGTTTTTGACATGTCTATAAGTTTAATTTCACAAAATTAAATTATTCTTTGGACTCAAGATCTAAAAATTTACTTTGGATAAATTTTTCATATTATTCTAACAACTTACATATTTTAATGAATAGTAAAAACACGCTATATTTTAATTAAAAACAACTTTTTTTCATCGCAATAAATTATATTGTTAGATTATCTTTTTAATTGGTTTTAAAGTTTAATTAGAATATATTTTTACCATTTAATACAATCTTGGTCATTGGAATTAATTTTACTTTGAAATTGGATATAAACAAGTATCAATCTTTTGATAGTTATTGTTTCTTAAATAAACACACTATTTGTATTGATAATGAGAATTAATTTTAAAATTAATGCCACTTCTATGTTTTCAATTTTGGAAAAATAGACATCAGTTTTGAATTTGGAATATCAAATAATGATTAGGCTGAATTTTTCCTATTTTTCTGAAAAACTGCAATTCTCGACGAATAGTGAAATCACTTAGTGGTAGTTAAAAAACTGACTTTTTCATTTTAAATAAATTTTACCACATCTGTCAATTGATTTTCGAAAATCCGATAGACACGGATAATATCAAGGACTAAAATTTGGTACAATGAGATGAAAATAATTTTTGGTGAATAGTAACTTTTTACCTTTTTTAACAAAGGTTAAAAGTAAATAGGGTAATTAAGGGTAAAAATGATATTATTATTACCATAACACATGTCCAAATTATATTGGATAAGTGTATTTCGACCAAAAACAACCTTAGAAATAAAATACAACCATTCAGGTCCACTTGGATTATATTAGGACATTTATTATTAATTTATTTAAAGAAGGCTAAAAATGGTTAAAATCAAAGTTTAATAACTAAAAAAAATTTAATATAGGGTTATACGTAAGATAAATTCCACTATAAATATTCATTAAAAAGAAAGAAATATTTCCAAAATAATGGAGTTTTAGTTATAATTTTTAGACAGTAAATAATTTAATTTGTTTATGACACGAAGATAATGCAGTAATTATCTTATTAATGAAATATTGAAAAAATTGATGTTATAAATACCCAAATAGATGTAATTTTATACTTTTTATGAATTCTGATAATTTTCTAGGTTAATATGACATATTATTATTGATTTAAGTTACTTTTTTCGAACTAATCATGCTTTTATGGTTTTCTCAAAAATCAAGTACCAAATAGTGTCAAAATTGACATAAAATAGTTTTTACACCAAATATTATATTACTAATTGTTATATTATTCCTAGAAATCTATGGTTCAGCCAAAGGACATAGATAAAGATATATATGTTAATAATGAACCAATTTGGGTTATTTTGTCTTATTATTGTATGTTTATTAACCTTATAGTCTAAGAAAACAAGAACATAGTGTAAAAGTAAAATTATATAACTTAAAGTTAAATATAAATGATAAGGTTAAAATAGAAACCTAAACTTGTCTATATTCTATTGGATGAGAGGATTTCGACCCATCCCCACCTTATCTTCGAAATAAATCAATTTTGAGCTATTAAAAACCGAATATTACTTTATAATAAGATAATATCTTCAGTTATTCCAAAGGTGTCTCTCTCCTCCCTTATAAAAGGGCACCACCTCCCTCCCTTCCTCACACCACTTTGAGCCTTCAAGCTCGGCCAACCCCTACCATATTCACTTCTCCACTTCCCTAGAAACATCCTAGATGTACTGTTCTTCATCAAAGACCAATTTTAGTGCCCTAAGAGGAGGTCTCAAAGAGGCGCTTCAAAGAAGAAGAGGTTCGGATATGTACGAAGCATATCGGACCTAAGGTAAGGGATAATTTTGCAAATATCATTTTTATCCAAAATTGCTTATTCGTATGTATTTACTGGGGTTATTTCAATCGTCCATGTCTATGTTTTATAAAAGTGTTTTCATGTATGTTTAAAGTCCTTTTTACCCATTTTGACTTCTACCCCATGGTATGGAAGGAATCATTCCTTTAGTTACCCAACAAGGTACTTTTTTACTTTTCTGACAAAAGTACGAGAAGAATGTTTTTTTTAACGTATACGGCATGAAAAGATTTTTACGTTTTTATAAAGACTTATTTTTATCAAGCTTCCTCCAAAAGATTTAATGACTATTTTCAACAAAATCTTTTTCTTTTAAAATTACATGATGTTTTGTTAAAAGAAATTGATTATGAAGAAGAAAGGATATTTTCCTCAAGAATTAATTTCAAGTGTTTTATAAAAATCATTTTACATCTAAGATGACATTATTTCATATGTGTATGTTTCATGTATCATGTATCTATGAATTATATGGTTTCACATTACTTATTAAGAAATGATATCCATTTCTTTTATATGGATTATGTGATAATGGGATTATGTTTATGAAACCCATTTTATTCGTTGGGTTATTATGGATGATGTATGTTTATTTTGTGGCACAAGTAAGAATGATTTCATTATGAGATGGGAGGGACCTATATATCCCTCCAATGCATTGGGTAAAGATTTATATCTCATGAGATAGACATGGCTGGAACGGTAAGTTAATCTGGTTCAGTGTTACAAGACTGAAATGAGGAGTGAACTCGATTCAGAAAGGGACTCTGTCCACTAAGATGGTCGTGATAGTAATTCCTCGGCTACTATGTAAATCATATCATGTGCTTAATGGTTTTCCACAATTACATGTTTAATTACCATACTATTTTATCATGATTAATGTTTCTTTATGATCTATGCCTTACGTACTTCCATGATTTATGTCATTACTCAAGATTATGATGTTTAAATATTATGTTCGTGTTTTGAAGTTCAAATGTATATGATTTGTTTTATTTTATCCATGCTTACCCTTACTGAGCATTTGATGTCACACTTTATATGTTTTCTTTTCCCCTGGATTTAAAGAAAGGTTTTGGGTAAGAAAACAAAAAGGGGAAGATATTATGGGAGATGTTGAAGATATTTCACCAGATTAGAAGATTATATTACGAGTTTCTAGAGACACTAATCTATTAAGATCATTGTGTTTATGTTGTTGTTATGTATTAATTATTTTGCTTAAGTAATGTAATGTCCATGTACGTCAAGCTTCGGGTCTATACAGAAACGACATAGAAGATCTCACTCATCCATAACATATGATTACAACCTAGAGTGAGAATAATTATTATGTAGATAGACATCTTATGACGAAGAATTTCATGTATTGAGACGACATTTTTTTCGGGTCTCCCCATGATGAGAATTGTGGAGCTTTAGATGTGAAGAAAATGTATCCAGAAGGATTACTAGTCTATTTGGGATCTTATAGAGGGTTGGTATGTTTTCATACCACATTTCCCTACCCTCAAAGTCAGAGTGGGTCCACATCACATTCCTGGTGTCACAGTTGTTGTAACACATGAATGATAACACATATTTTATAAAACTATGATGAGATAGACATCAAGGATATAACCTAGTTTCTAAGGAAACATGTGGGGATCAGGGATTAGTAGGATACATTTTTGTGTGGGAGAAAATCTCATCTGTTCATTTGTTACTATAGAATGAGAGCATGAATGAGAGCTCTGGAAAATGGTAGAGCCAATTTAGTGGTATGTATGCTGAGAATATTTATTATTCTTGGTTTTTAGGGATTAAAATGTTAATGGAGGTAAAAAATTTGAGACCCTGGATTTTCCAAATTATATTATGAAAATTTATAGATGTATTTTCTACACAAGACACTGAAATAATGTGATATTCTGAGCCTTAGTGTTCAAGAATTGTTTTTAGCTACAATATTAAATATATTATTTATTAAATTTGACTGGTTTTATAAAATTAATTTATAACTATTAAACATAATTTTAGGTTAGAAATATGAGACCACAGTTGAGTTCGGAACATGATATTTACTGTCGGCACAACATAAAATCGGTATTCATGGAGAATTTAGATGAAAGTGTCTATGGGCATGTATGTTGAGTTTAATTAATAATTAAATTAAATTATATAATTTAATTATACAAATTTAGATTTTCATTAAAAAAAATTATCGATTGATCTCCTATGATAGGCATATAACCATTGAAATATTGAGATGTTGGATCCCTCTATCATTATTGTATAATCAAAATTAGATAAAGATGATTCTCTTGATAAATGTCAATTCTAATGCAGAAAATGTGATGATTCCATTTATCCATTTATTAGAATGATATTAATCAAAGAGAAATCCAAATCCAAGATGAATTTTACAACTCGTGGATTCCTCATATGTAGATTAATATTTTTTCATCATGATAAATTGTTTCATTTGATATAGAATAATTATATCTTTTTTATTCCCCTTGCACTGTATTTAAAATGAATAATATAGTTTTCAAACCTCATAAATACTATTTTTTGTTTTTTGTCTACGAAATCATGCAAAATATTTATTTCACCCTTCTTCCTATGAATTTCTCCCAATCATTCTTTGTGCTATCCATTATTGGACTGTGGGTCATGGTTTGATATTATAAGGTAGGATAGAGCCCAACAAAACCCCTGATTTCATGCAAATTTTGTGTGAAATGAATGTAAGGGTGAGTTGAGTATGTATTTGGAGAATTTTTGGGATTCATGGGGTGTTCCTCATGGATATATGATTAATTATCAAGAATGTGTGGAAGTTTAGGTGATTATGTGATAGAAATGAGTGTGGGTTCATGATTGATGAGCCATTGGTTTTATTTCTAGCTATTAGTGGGCCAGATTTTCCTACTGGAGAAAAATACACAGTGTTCAAGTGTATCATTGGTATGAGATGAAAAAATTATTGTATATATAGAATATTTTGAACTTATATATCTTTCCATTAATTACCTAACTATAGGGAATGTATTGTGATCAACATATGCAATGTATTATCCCATTGGTCACAGTGCTACTGTTTCTGAAATGATATAAAATGACATCATCTGGCTATGAAACGTGTTGTGTTACCCTCCACAGGAAGATGTTTTTTGTGGATGAGTACATAGGTAGGACACTATGTGGGAGGACACACTTTATACCGAAATTAGGATACATTTACAAGTATTGGGAGAAAATGTATGAACCTGTGTGGCTGAGGCATGTAGTAAAGTCCACTTACACATTGGGGATGGATATATGGATAATGATATGTGTACCTGTTGGGACTCATTATTGAAATGGAGTGGGAAATCAAGTCATCTAGGTCACCTTACATAAATTGTACCCTCCATTCCTTTTTAAAAAACATCATCCATTGGTATATCATTTAGGTGTAATCAAATCATACACTACATGTATACTCTAATGAGTGTTTTTACACATAGAATTGGATGGTGGTCTATTCATGGTATTTCATGGTATGAAAGATTATTTTATATGTTTTCCTATTATTAAGGTGATTCTTGATGACTATAGTGATCATGAATGATAACAATAGATACTAGTTTGGCTACCTATTGATAGGATGTACATGGGTCCTTGGTCAACTATATAAGTGGAACCCTTCAAATGCATTGGGAATGGGTTCTATACGTTGAATTAGAGTATAACCATCTTTGAATGTAATGCATGAATACCCTATCTTCTTTCAGAGTGGTATACTTCAACTAGCATATAGAATTGGTTGTCTTCCTATCCACCAAGTGGAACTATCCTTCTGAGCCAGGATATGGATCCTCAACCTTGAGAGTGGAACCCTCCTACTTCATAGAGCATCAACTATCTATCATGATTCCTCATGATGCCACCCTATAGTATTAGGGAATCGGTCATAGAATACTAGAGTGATACCCTCCAGATGAGCTGGGCATGGGTACTCAACCAAATCTACAATGGCACCCTCCAGCTAGGTTATACCTGGGTCCTCTACAATTTATATGAGTGGCGCCAACCTTGATGGGATATAAAATGGGTACTCTACCTATCCATTGAGTGGAATAATCTATATGAACTTCCACAAACGTCCTCAACCTAAATATTATGTCCCCTCATCTTTGTGAAACATTGGAGAGATATGGCATGAAATTTATCTTTATTGTGGAAAGACTCATGAGATATTGGGCATCATTGTTAAATTCATTCAGTCGAGGAGACTCTTTTACTTCGATAGGCTATGAGATGTAGATCCACTTCTATCTCGGTTGAGATTCATTTGATTGATATTATATATATATATGTATTTGTATATATATGGTTGTATCCACATCTTGGTATTTTTACCCTCTTTTTATGAGATGATCTCTCTAATGTATACCAATACCTATCATGTCTCAAACAGCTCCCCATTAATCATTCAAAGCATCATAAAGAGTATGTATGTACACACACATGCATTGTATTTTTTGTCATGTGTTGTTTTTATGAATATAATTTATAGGTCGACAAAAATAATATAGGATCTTAGGGATACCAATTGAATTGGACAACGTAAAATGGTCAAAGAAATTACATATAGATATAATATCTCCAATATTTTAAATTTTCGTTTTTTAGGTCATGACATCTCTCTAGTTAGGTGTGAATTTTTTCACTTTTCCCATTCAAATTACATCTTTAAGGCCTATTCACCTAAGAGGATTCTACTGTATGGAATCTATTCTAAATATTGCATCATTTGTGTTATTATTATGCACTTGTGCATAGATATTATTAGATTTTGGCCTTCATTTACATTAAGAAAAGGAATCCCCATGTTTGATAGTCTTTTTAGTGCTTCTCGTAATCTCGTGGAATATGGTGGTGGGCATGGGATACATTTGTACTCATCCCTATCAGTTATAGATGTAGAATTGATCCCAAACTATTTTTTCACAATATACACTGATGGAATCACTATCATGATGAAACAACATCTCCATGCATTTCTTTCCCTCTCCTTGGATATTGAAAATGAATTTATAAATACACTTATGTGAATATTAATGGGGGGATAAATAAATGAAAATGTAAACCCACAAATAATTTTATATGTATTTCATATCAACATAACTAAAAAATCTCATTTTTAGACAAAATATGTCTTGGAAATATATTCTGAAATACATAATTATACATGATTTTCAAATAAATTTAATGGATACTAATAAATAAGATTAATTTAGTATTTAAATCAAAATAGGTTTAGATAAGTTTCTTAATCTAATGTTGAATGGTTAAATTATTTCATTAATATTAGAATATATAAATAATTTTTAATCATTTAATTATGGTTATGAAATTAGGTTTATTTTGTTATATGATCAGCTACCCCATAAAACATTATAGAAAATGATTACAGGTTTCCACAGATTCCAATATAGCAGGCCATGGGGGAATACGACTCCACCCCACTGATAGAAATCCAAACCCCCAAAATTTTTTAGTTATAGTTTTCTTTTCTATTCTCAAACAATTTCTAATTAGATGTAATACATTCTTGGTGTAATTTTCTTATACTAAGCAACCCACTATCTAGGGAACCATGTTCCTCAATAAAATAAATTATGTGGAACGTCCTTAAACACTTATTTTTTCAATAATCCTTGGTCATGCATACTAACCAAAATTTAAAAACATTCCATTTTAGAAATAAATAAATCAAAAATGATTTTCATCATAATTTTTATCATTAATTGTAAATAATTTCATTATTCTTCTATAATTAGTTCACATAACCATTTCTCATGAAATAATGTAAAATACACTATTTAAATCATTAAATAATTTTTAAAATGATATAATATTATTTATCACTTTATTTCAAAAGCCTTTGAAAATGGGATATCACCTCACTCCATTCAATTTGAAAACTCATTTCAAAAAAATACTTAATTATTAGAAATTGAACTAGAAATTGTGTTAAAATTTTGAAATTAATATCATATTAAACATATGGGGAATAGTTTACAAAAAATCAACTCAATTCAATTTATCATTGAAAAACCAATATGTGATCGATAACCAATTTTAGATGAAAAGATTGGACATAAACATAGAGAATCAAAGAATAAAATTTCTAGAAATAAAAATTTTTATCCACCAATTATGGAAGGATCAACAATAATAAAAAATAGATACACATGAAAAGAGAAATTTAGAAATAAAATCAATGTTATGTGTTAAAAATCATCTCTTTGGTCTGAACATTGATCAATGAATAATCATGGTTGGAAGGGAAAAATTCTTTAAGAGATTCTCTATTGTCAAATTATTACAATTAGGTGTGGAGTAGAAGTTTGAGGTAAAAAAATGGAGGTTTCATGAAAAATAATAATGATACTAACCTATACTTCGTCACACATATTATTTATCACTAACTAGTAATTGGCTATCACGGGCTAGCCAATGTTTCCAGGATGATGATCTATAGAAATAGGAACCCCCCTAGATGGATAGTGGGAAACCATTGACTCTCTTTATAATTTCACAAATGAACATAATTTCATAAGAATCTCACTTTCTCGACTATGTAATACCATTATATTTCTAATGGGTCTCTTATAGAAGGAACCTCTAACAATTATAACACTTGTTTTTTGATGGTTCTCACTAGATATTCTGTGGAATACATGTTTATTTTAAAGCAATAGGAATGTTTCCAATGAAGATAAAAATAAATTCAATAACTCCCAACCCCAAAAAAATCATCCAAAACTCCTAAAACAATTAATCATGTTCAAACAACAATACATCAATAGGAAAACTATAGGAGATAAAAAAAAGTTGTGTACTAGAAAGAATGTGTTGGGATGATACATTCCTTGTAAACAATTCTTGAGATATAAAAAATTGGTTATTTCAATTTTATATTGAAACTGAGACATACATTGTCCTCTCATATACCCAACCATTACCTATCCACCCCTTCAAAACCTTATCATCAGTATATCCAAAGACAATCAATACTCAATAGATCATATAATCAATAATTTTTTTGAAAAAATCCTTCTAATATATTCATCAAGAATGTTATTATAACATTTCTTTTAAAAAATTTAACCAAACAAACATTCATCAACAATTACACAAAAAAAATATATATGGTTTTGTTTCTAAGGTACAACTTACATTATTCAGAGACTTTATAATTTCCGATGTCTATTCATTAGCAACATAGAATGTATAACCCTCTCAATATCTTTTAAAAATATAAAAATACCTATAATATAATATAATTTACTAATAATTATTCATAATAACATAGAATCATTTATTATTTTTACAAAAATCTGGAATAATTATAATCAATATATCAGGGTAATGAAACATCACAACCCATTCACCAAAACCATATCATTTTAGCTATATTGGATACAATCCTCCCATGAATCCTAAATGTTCAGTAATATTTTCCAAATTCCATTACACTTCATTCAAAAAAATATTAAACCAATATCTCATACAATATAAAATCATATATATTAAATTTTTTGAATAAATTATAGAAGGATGAATGAATTCTACATTAATCCACTATAGAGACCCCCCATATGTCATTCCTAACCACTGTGGATCACAAAACGATGAGAAAAATGGATACTGAATAATGGCCTACTTTTGGTACTCCCACTTCCCTAAATCATGAATAACTTGAACACTTATGATTTTTGTAACCCTCATTTTAGAACTATGTAATTCCCCCATCATTTCATGATAATATGAAACATTTAATTTCACTATATCCTATGATAAACTAATATTATAAGGCCCCATGAAATGATTTTATGCATCACCTATAATTAATACACCACAATGAAACCCGGAAATTTAGTGATCCAATCCCAACATGATCTAAAATTTCATTTCATGAAACCGAACATTTTTTAGTGTATAAAAATCCCTGAAGTTAACAATAATGCATGGAATTTGACATCATGGTCAATATAATAACTTCATTTCCATGATGCATTCTCATGGAAACCATAAAATCAATGCACAGAGTGTAATAAATTTTATTCCCATTACTTATGAAATTGAAAAAATATAATTTTTTTACACTTTTATATAGTTATAATATGATTCGGTTTACCAAGATATGACCCCCAGTATATATGGATTTTCCATTTAAAGAAAATACCACACAACATTAAATATATTATATACCCCACTACTCATTAAACATTATGATTCAATACAATACTTTATCTCTTACATCCCACATTATGTTATGGAATGAGATAAATCTATCACTCATCATGGAATGAAATATATGCCTCATTTTTGGTGAAATATCTATAGAAAAAAATATACCCACATCGCATCATGACCTTCCTCCAAAAACATAATATTAAAATCCACATAAATATCTATACCTATAATGATGTTCATAATTACATTATTTTTGAGGAAAATGATAAAATTTATATACTTTTAGTTTTACACCACATATTATTTCTTTGAAACAAACAATTAAGGCACATAATTAAACTAATGGAATGAAATTGTGCATTTGAAGTGAAACATGTCATATAATTTTGATTTCATGGAATATACTATATTCTAATTCATGATTCAAGAATTATAAATCCATAGTTTGATTTGGAATATTTTTGGAAATATATATTAATAAAACTAAATGATGAAAATAAATTTCATGTTTTTATATATAGAATTTTATCTTTTTAACAGATTTCTTGATAGAGGAATACTTGTTTTCTAATTGGTGGAACATGTAACTCATAATTCTCTATTTGTTTCTAAGGGGATCAAAACTGAGAAAGATGATTATTAGTTAAGGATAGTTTTAATATTCAGTTATATATAATGATAATTATTATGTAAAATATATCTAAATGAATTAATTATGGTTTTCCATAAGTAATTAATATACCTATTCAATCTGATCTATTCCTAAATGAAGCATTATATTAATGTTTAAATTAATTTATCATGGGATGATTCTCATATGTTTTAAATATAGATTTATTAATATAGAACATTAATGTAAATGATAGTGTTACGTTATATAATTAGTTTAATATTCGGTACATTTCTTTAGAGATGAAATGTGTGTGAAGAGAAAATATAAGTTATCTTTTTTAGGCGAGCTCGGCTGTTAGGGAAAAATATCATTACTATCTTATTCCCAAGGCATGAATAAATTAATTAATAGAGGCCATTTTGGCGTAAAACATTGATGATGGTTTTCACCTATAAATCTATCAAATTTTTTTACCATATATGTTTTGATATAATCTACTGGTTATATGAAATTATGAGGATATAGATAAGATCATATTTACTGATTATTTGTCATAGTTGGGTTATAATCTATTGTTACTAATTAATATTTTTTTTTGAGGATGTCATTTTGATTTAAAGTTAATATTTTTTTTCCATAAGAAGTTAATGTAAACACTTTTATTATGAATTCATTATATAAGTATTCTATCATATCTCTAAGAGTGGTTTTAAAATTATTTAATTTTCTAATGATGGTTGATATTATATGTAATTTAATTATAATTAGATTCGTGGGGGATTACATTAAGCTACTTGTACTCTTATTTTGTATCCTATAATAAAGATTTTTATGTGCCCATATTAGTATAAAAAGAAATATCTTCAATATTTTTGTTTTTAGATAAGTGATGAAGTGAATATAATAATAAATCCTGAAGCCACTCAACCATATAGAAATTGTTTTTATATTTTTCAATATAATAGTTATGATTTTGGGAAACATTGATGAGATGAATTGAATATTTCATTATATGTTTCAAATTTTCTGAAAATAGGAAGTCCAAATGTTATTTATGGTACTACATAGGTTTATTTTTTCCATCTGTATGCTTTTTTAGATAATAATAATATTATATTAAAATTTTCATTGTCTGAGATATTAGATTCAACACATATAGTCATCCAACATAATTATTTTTTTATACAAATTTCATATCAACTTTGTTTATATTAGTTATTTTAAAATTCCAAGTTAATAATATATTTGAATTAGTCAGTATGGTAATTAAACAATATGAAATATATCTATAATATATAAATATTTCCATTTATTTACAAAACATGGAATTAGATGATATGATTTACCTTAAATGTAGAGTTTTATTATATAATGTTTGTGGTTATTGTGAATTTTTATTGAACATTAAATCCATCAGATGATACGCCTTCAGATAGATACATTTCTTAATTAATAGCAAAAGTGTATATTGGGTTCAAATAATGATTATAATACAATTTTTTATTAATACATTAATGAGATTGTATATTATATTACTATAGATATCATAATATTTATATATAAATTTAACAAAAAAAATTGGATATTTTTAATGTTTGTTTCATTAAAAAAAATTATTCATACTTATTAGAATTATTTCTCTCATATATATTGGTTGAGGTTCATATAGGGGATTTATTTCAAATATTTTCTTGTTCCCTAGATTTTATCAATACGGTTCATAGATTTAACATTCAATGAATGTAAATAATAGTATTTTTGTATTAATTACAATCTATTAATTTAGGTTACATTCAAGAACCTCTATCCCCTACTAAAAATTATAGATATATTAAATATGTAAGATCATCCATTTGGTTTTCTATTATTGATTTGTTTTATTACAAAACATTATAATTATTATGGATGTATATATTAAAATTGAACAAGTATGTGGTATGATAGAAGCATTGAATTCGTGATTTTACAACAAAATATCTTGAAAACGACGTCTATTTTAATAGGAATTATGAACATAGTTATTTAAAAGTCCAAAAAAATTTGATAAATATTTTAAAAGATTATATTCTCCAATACATTCATTTAAAGGAAGATATTGGTTAGAATTTGTAAAATTATTACATTTTATTTAACAATATCTACCAAAAAAATGTGTATACATGATTTCAATATTTGTGATTGGTTTATTTTAAATTGTATGTTATGTCCCCGGATAGTGAGTCTATGAATATATTTAATAAACTTTTGTTTTATATTATTTATATCAGATGAGTTTTTTATATTTTCCATGATTTAATTTTATTTATCAAATATTGATTTAATTTGTTTTATTTATCTCTTATTAAAACCCCATGGAATTTTTCTTACTAAGTTGGACTGAGAAAATATATGAATTTGTTTGTCTTATAAATTAGTATCTAAAAACTGAATCTAATTTTTTTCTATTCATCATTTTCTGGATGAGTGATTAATATTCGAGTTAATTTTTATTGATTCGTGAATTATTAAAGATTTTGTCCTAATGTTCTATATGGTGGTGATCATCTATCTATATCAAAATTTATTCCCATGGTAATTTCATTATAATAACCAAGATCTTGATGATTTCATGGTTTTTTATGATGCATTATTTGAGTTATCTTCTCTGGGAGCCTTTTGTGGACTTTATAGATTATTAGAGACATAAATATATTTTCTCATAGTCTGAATTGAATCTATGTCCTTGAAGGTTGACAGATATAATAGATGAATAACACAAAAAAATATTTTATACTCATGAATAATTCAATGTAATAACATATTCAATTATAAGAATGTCTTATGAATATATATCTAGAGAATTATGTGATGAATGGTTAATTTTATAATAGAATTCCACTTGTCGTTTTGATCTTTTGAAAGTTAGTGAAAAATTATTTTTAAACAATAACATAGTGAAATAACTTTTTCATATATACATGTGTAGGTATTGGATTGTATATCCTAATGTACATGTTTAGAAGGATCAATTAATATGTTAAAATATTTATATGCAATTGTTAAATGTTTTTCTGAATCTAATTTTTTCATACATAATATTTTAATACTATTAGAAGTGTGTAATATAATATTATGTGTGTTTTAAAAAAATTATTTTGTAATATTCTATAGTTTATAAAAAATGTATCATTCTATAATGAGTTTGTTTTTTTCCCTAGATTTTAAAATGGTAGTTGGATATTTCGTTTCCTTGTATATATACTTCCAAATGAAGAAGGATAAGAATCTTGTTTCAAAAAGATTACTTCGTCTAGTGAATTCTACAATATACATGTTAGAAAATATATTTATGTTTTTGAATACATTATTTCTACATTATATTTGAGTAAAAAACACCATTATAGTTATTTTGAGTGACTGATGATTTGAATCATTTTTTATTAGTTATGTGAAATTATATGTTATGGTGAAATGGGTTTTTGTGTTTTGGAAAAGTGTATGAGGCATGATGAATTATTATTTCTCTCTACTATTAGGTTAATATTTATCACATAGTTTATGATAATTACAATATGTTTGGTTTTTTTCACTATAAAGGACTTGACAATGATATTTAATTTTCTCCATAGGAAAGATGGTTGTGTCATGGTGATCATAATTATTTCATGGGGTATTTTGAGAATTCATGTTGAAGTGGAGGATTATGTTGTATGTTCCAAGATTCTCATGTACATTTCATTGTGCCTTTATAATTATTATTATATTGTAGTATTCAAAATTTATATCAATAATAAAAATTTTAGAGTTCTTGTGTCTGTGGAAGGCCATGAAATTATATCAAAAGTGAACGTTGACTGAGAGAAATTGTAATATAAAATTTTGTATCACACTATTATTCTCATTTTCATATATATTTAGTATAAATATAGGATACTTTTTTATTCCTTTTCATTTATTTATACATTCCCCTATCATGAGTTGAACAATCTCATGGAATCTTATTCACATCTTTAATATATGGGTCTATTTAAATAGTTAGATGAATATTAATGGTATGTGATTGTTGTAGGTTATATTATATACTATTTTGTTTTCCTATAACCTTATCTTATTTTCCTCTCCTGTGGATCCCCATTATATAATTGTTTCATGTTTTCAATTAATGGTTCATTTAGATGGTTATTCGTGTCATGGTAAGATCATATATATTTAAAATAGTTTATATGGGGATTCTATTATGTTTGGTCATTATTATTATAATTTCCTTATGTTGTATTTTTGGAATCTATATATAGGTTCATGGATTTAAAAATTCACATTTTCATTTTATTATTTAAATTTAAAGGTTATTTTAAACTTTTTCTATCCAAAAATTGATAAAATTTAATATATGATGATTTTAAAATCAATAGAAGTTGTTTTGGGTATAAGTGAATCATGTGTTCCTTTTATAATTATTAGGTTATTTGATATGAATTATTTAAATTTTTGAATTTTATTTATACATATGTTATCATATTATTTATAATGATGTTATATATAATGTAGACAATTGGTTAAATTCATAATTATATAAATGAATATAATAGTATAAATTTTTAAATGATAATTAATATTAAAAATGGAAATATTACTCAATGGGAATTGAATTGATTTAATAGTTTGATGTTGTAATCATCTATGTATTATTTAATTTTTTTAAAGTAGTTTGTTTATTAAATTATTTTTTAATATAACTATTTTATGGTAATTTATTTTATTAGTTGTTTTTTCTGGTTATTCTATACTAAGGAATTCATATAGTAAATAAAATGTTATTTATTTCTATTGTAGATGTCATGAAAAATTTTCATTAATGATATAGAGTTGAATTATTTTTTTCATATATTGTGTAAATGTTTACATGAAATATTTTTTTTATTAAACTAAATTACTAATGAGATTATGATGTAATAATATAGTATTAAATTTTCTATATTAAATTAAAATTTGAGATTAAAATTATTGTTTAATGGGTATTCATTATTATGGTTTTATGATATTTAAAAATTGATTTAGATGGAGTGTTCTACATAAACATTCAATATGTAGATTAAATTATTTTGGGAGGATACATTTATTAACATAATTATGGTGGATTATTATAAATTATGATGTTAAATGAAACTATGATTAAAATATTTATTATATTTTAAATATTCAAAAAAACATATGAAAATTAATTAATGTGAAATGGGATGATAATTTTTTTTAGATATTCTATTGAACTGGTATGGTTATCCTATTTAGATTGGATAGTTAGTTATGTAAAAATTATTTGAAGTAATGAAGTTATTGTGTAAATTTGATAGTTTGTGATATAGTTCCACTGTGTGATATGTTTAAATGTTAGGCTACACTAGTGTATTGTTATACATATTCCATTCAGTTTTTATTTTATTGTGCATGTGACAAACTACATAAGTTAATATGAATAACCCCCATAATATATTTGAGTTTCATTTTATTTTCATAAATATTTATAATGGAGGTGATGAAAATTTCACCCTACCACCCACTCCATGCCCTCCATTATATACAAATTATAGGTTCCAATTCATAGATGATATATTTTTATGTGACATGGATGCCATATGGGAACATGATGTATCTATACATGAGAGGAAAAGGGAAAAATAATTATTTAAATTATTATTATATTATATTTCCTAGATTTTATAATAATATATAAATATTATGTGGTAGTTATATGATATATAATACTAATGAAATGGGGTTATGGTTATTTAGTTTTTTTATATGTTGATACACAAGGAATTAAAGAAAACATGAACATATGTAATCTTGGTGTGTGGGAGACTATTTCCTCGAGGTACTTTATTAGTGGTAATTTTATCAATATTTCATGATAATTTATTTCAATCCATGTAAAATTATATTGGTGAGGTATCCAAGATGATTTTAGTGAATTATTTTAAATATTATAAGTAACAACAATATTTCCATAATCAATAAAAGATGCATCGGAGAAATTCATCCATATTTTCATGAGAGAATTTGGCGATATTTTTCATATTTATACATGTATTATCCCATTTATAAATTCATACAAACATAAATATATATATAAATACAATTTATACAATGGATATAAAGACAGTGGAAAACATTAAAACATTATGTGTATTGTTGAAATTAACATTTGTTCAATATATTATTCAATGGGTGATGAATTATAGAAATTTAGAGTATATTACTCATTATATATATATATCATAGAATACAAGATCTTTGGGATCAATTTTTTATTAATAATATTGTTGATAATATTTTTGTATCATTTGTTCATATTAAATAACTATGATAATACATCACATGTGTAATTTTCAAACATTATGAGATAGTGGCAAACAAGTAGATTAATATAGGCCAACTTCGTGGGTCATAGTTTTCCTGACTATATTCACCAGATGTGATATTCTGTTTATAAAATCATGACATAGTACATGTATTATTATCTATACATTTCAATTTAATGTAGAAAAATAATATTGTGTCTATTATAAGAAAATTAATATTCCGATTTAATATTTTCTATAAATAAATTCATTTTTAGGTATGGTCTAAGAGTTATTTAATAGATAATATAAATATTTATGTTAAATTATTTTGATTACTATTATTTTTGAAATAATAATATTAATTTCTAATTATATTTATTTCTGATAAATTATTTTCACTAATTCTTTATGATGTAAAATTGTTAATGATTGTATAAAAAATATATGTAGAAAATTAATCTTATCTAAATAAAATAATGTAATGAAATTCATGAGATATAGTAGATTATAAATAATCATTTTGAGATAATCATGATGATGATGATTATGATATAATATGTTGAATAATAAATGGATGAATATATCATGTGATTATGTTAAAAAGCTGTTATGTTAGAGAATTAATATAATTACTATAAAAAGAAGATAAATCATAAAATAATTAATGATTTAATTTTTAACATAGCATGATTTCCTAGAAAAAATACATTCTACTATAAATTTTTAAAGAATAATTAATTTCTCTAGATTGTTTGAATAAAAGCAATTTATGTTCAAAATGTATATAAATAGATGACTAAAGATTACAAACATAGATCAGAATATTTAATTAGAATTGAAAAATATTATTTTAAGTAATATTTTTAAACCATTTATTGTATTTAGGAAAAATAATATATTAAATTAAATTTTATGAAATAAATACCCATGTTTGCAAAAAAATTTATTTTTTCAATGAAAATGAAGATGTATGTGAATTACTATTTCATTTAAGAAAGTGATAAAATATAAATAAGCAATTTGGGTAATTTTCATAATTGAAAAATTTAACAAATTTTGAGAATTTAATGATCAATAATTTTGTTATTTTTTAATAACTTTCATATTTTATTTATTACAATATATTAATTAATATTATCTTTTAATTTTAAAAAATTATTCTAGGATGATGTCTTACTGAAAGGAAATAATTGATTGACATCAAGGGGAATTATAATTACAAAAAAATATTAAATGTTACTAATTAAATATCATTGAATTCATTAAATGTTTTCATGAACAAATATGTATTCTTCAATAGTTTACTATAATATTTCGAGAGATGATATTAGGATTTATGAAATTAACTATGATAATATATTAAATGAACGAATTTTTTTAATGATTTTGGTAATCAATGGGATCTCTTTAAAGTATAGTCATGACACTTCACTGAATTTCTAAACAAAATGTTATTAATTTTTTAGTTATGTAGTTTGAAATGCGATTAAAAGAAAATATTTACCATTTATTGTATTACTATTAAAATTAAATGTTTTTCGAATATAGTCATGTTTTTAATATGATATGGACTATCAATACTATTATAACAAATGTCTCATGTATCTATTATGATCATCATGATTTGAGTTATGTTATAATTTGGGGTTTTCCTCTTCATATTATATTAGGGATACAACATTAATGATAAGTTTGATATATCTTATGATATGTGGGATATATCCTTTTGGCTATCATATTGAATATTTTATTGTTTAGCAATTTATATGTGATTTTACTCAACCATTTACCTTGGATGTGGGTAGAGGATGTAGATGGAATAAATATTAATTCACCAAATATTGTATTATAAAAATATTCTTATGTATATTTATGAAAATATTCACAATAATTTCTTACTTATTTATATAAAAAAGTATATTAGGAACTATTAAAATAAGGAATATGGTAAGGTACTATGTTTATTGACTAATCGTTGAAATTTGGTTAGTCCAATATAAACTTGATGGGGTTGGGTATGAACACTTTTTTTTTGTTTTTCAATATTTAATCACAATAAATGGTTATGGAGATTGAATTTAACAATAAATTAATGAAATTCTCAATGTTCCTCATTGGTTAAATATGGTTCAAACCCCCTAATAGATAGGGGGTGAGAACTCTAGTAATGGATATCATAAAATAATATTAATATTTCCATGTTATTTTATTCAGAGTTCAACAATGAATGGGTTCAGTAATTATTTTTCTAAATTATATTCTCACAGATATTATGGCTCATCAACTACAACAATAATAGGAAAAGATATTACACGTGATAAGGGTGATTCATGTCTTTATTTTGGATCATATATCATATATTATGGTGGTGAATAATATGTTGACATACATATGTATATACTCCATCATGGTAGATTTTATTTCTTGAGACATTTTTTAAATACTATACATTTATTAATATGGTCAATGTTTTGATTTAATTTGTGAAGGGATTTTAAATATATTCCTAATGAACATACAATGATTCACACCCTCCCAACATGTTCATTTTTCTTTTTCTTATATTACAGTCATTTAGAAAAAAATGTTATTATTTGTATTTCATTGAATGTCGGTGATTCTTAAAAACTTATTGTTCAGTAGTGTGAAAAATATATGTCTTTAAACACCTTGAATTATCCCAAATTCATATTCTATAATGAATTATGTTATTTAAATGTGATATTATGTGGATTTATGTATCTTATAAGGCTCCAGCCTTAAACCTTACTTAATCGTGAGTTATTACAGGATTACACAGTGAGGATCTTTTCAGGTTTAGATTTTTAGAGAATTAGAACATAAAACATGCATTACATTCCACATTTATAAAAAGTGGTTACATTAAAGATAGTATTCATTTTTTTCATCAACAGAAACATATTTAAAAATAAATCATGGATTTTTTCTTGACACTTCCTTGACACTATCATCATATCATGTACCATTCCCTTAACCTGTGAAAAACATTTCAAAAGAAACTTGGGATGATCATAAAAAGCTCAGTAAGGGTTATAAAAAAAATATGGAAATGAAACATGAGTTCATATATACATAAGAATGAAATCATACTTTACCCATAAAACATAGGCCTATAAAATCATGAATAAATCATAAAAATCATAAGAAATAACGGTACTTGAGGCATTCATAAGATTCTTACGTAAGGAGTAACCCTCTTGGTTACGTTTGGAATACCCACCACAGTATATTCCCTAAATCTCTTCGGAGAAACCTTACCGTTTCACTCCTTCGCGTTACCCAATGCATTGGAGAGCTATATCGGGCTCACCCACCCTTAGTTTATCACGGAACCACCCGTATTCATAAACAATGCCCAAGAACCATAACATAATCATAGAATATAACCTCAGCACAAAAAAAAGATAACATTCCCATATTGTAATAATAATATAACATTTTAATATATTGAAATAATGAATCCATTCTAAAACCATTTTCCAAACCATATAAAACATTTAATAAAGAGATTTTTAAATCAAAGTGTCCCATTCCACTTTGAAGATTTTAACATTTTAAACCATTAATTTCCATATAAATAAATCCTTAAAACCATTTTGAAAACATGGATATTAATGAGAAATATTTATAACAATAAATCATTAAAACATTTATAATGATATTTTTGTTAAAGTGTTTTTAACAAAATGAGAGACACTTGAATACAATAATTGAGGAATAACATTTAATTAGAACTTTAAAATATCATGAGAATAGAGGGAGTCATGAAATAATATTCCAAAGGACTGTATATAAACCATATAAGAGTGAACTGGTGCATAAAAACAATAAAGTCTCAATAGAAATGTAAAATGAGATGAAATCCATAATAAAGAAGGTATCCTTAAATCAAGGATAAATCAATGTCATAATTATGTGTGAAAAATATAAATACACCCAATGTAAGTGGATATTGAGTGTAAAACAATAAAAGGTCATTCACACATTTTTAAAGGATGACATATTCAATAACTACATGTTGAACTCAAAGAAATCGAAATTGGGTTAGGAAGTTCCCTTGGTAAAATTCAACTGCCTAACGGCGTCACATAAAATTTTTGAAAAAGAGTTGATGAGAGAGATAAATTGTATCTCATAACTTGGACATAAAATTTACATCAATTAGGATATATAAGAACATATCCCAACATTACAATATGTAAATTAAAAGACCCAACAAAATAAGTCTTTTAAAAAGAGGAGGGTGAAAGGTTCCCTTACCGACTTGGGTATCTTTCGAAACATACACCCCATGAAAGAATGACAATACAACATTGATGTAAATACTCATAAAAGAAATTATATTACACAAATAGTAGAATAATGGGAAGTACATATGCCACTAAAAGGAAATGGTGGAAAATGTTGCACAAATCTCACGGGAATAAAAGTGAGATGAAAAATCCCTTACGAAAACTCGGCAGCCTATCGACGCCACTTAAAACGTCCAAAAATGGAATGATGAGATCAAATAGGGTCTCTCATCATATTAAAATAAAATTTACAGCAATATTAATATAAAAAAACATCCCCCAACATAACACAGAGGAGCTTAAAGAAAGTGACATAAAGGAGAGTACTTAAAAAGAAAGAGAGAGGTTAGATCTCTTACGAAAATTCGGCAGCCTAACGGCGCCACTCAAAACTTCCAAAATGGATTTATGAGAGAAAATAGGGTCTCTCATCATATGAAAATAAGAATTAAAGTAGTATTAATATAAAATAACATCCTAATAATAAGAAAGATGAGATTAAAAGGAATGACATAAAAGAGTGTACTTAAAAAGAGAGGAGTAGGATCCCTTACCTCAAGTCCAACTTGTCTTGTTCGTTTCTTTATATTCCTGAATAATAAACTTTTTTCAATTTATAATTTCTTAAGGACCTCGTATAAATATTATTATTCAGTTCATATCACATATTATAATGTTATAATAATTTGTTAATAAAGTGAGTTCGTATCAGACGTGTTTGTCGATGTTTGGTACATGAGTAAAAAATTGAACTTGTTGGAAAATATTTTTCCACGTAGTTATAGATACATAATATCCATAATAGTATTTATGTTTTAAATATCATATATATCCAGTATATTTTAATTTTATACCATTACATATCATTTGGAGATAAATTAAAAGCACCATTCATGGAGACGGTAGGCCGTATGTACGCATGAACGCTACATTCATTTTTGTGTCATATTAATGGAATTAAAACAAAATGAGAGATATATATATATGTTATAATTACAGAATGATATCCATAATTTATATGTAATATATCACATATATATCCATTATATATATGTACTTATAATAGTACATAACATTTTGAGATAAGAAATGAAATGTACCGTTCATGGAGACGGTAAGCCGTACGTACGCATGAACGCTACTTCCATTTCTATTTCATATTTAATGGAATTAAAACATAATGATAAATAATTGAATTTTAATTCCAGTATTTTATCATATATAATATCATTAAATATATCCTTTATATGTACCACATATGGAATTAAAGAATCAAATCACTTTGAGGGGGCGGTAGTCCACACTTCCTTAAATGAAGATATCGCGTTTACCCATAATGGAAACCATAAAGGTATGCCATAAATTAAAAATACAGAAGCTTAAGTAAAAAAATAAACATATTATATATCATATATAAATAAAGTGACATCTTAATGGCCACCTTTGAAGGTGTTAAAATAATGTTGAACAATCATCGTTTCAGGAGGCAGAAATTCGTCATCCACGGAAACAGTATGTTCTTTAACCATTAGATGTATGTGTGTTTAAGTGTAGATCGAATCCTTCTTATAACAACATCCTAGTATATAGAATAAACTGAATTTTTTACAAAATAAATTAATAAAAAGAGTTTAGGGGGTTGGAGAAGCAAAATAAAACAAAAGGACTAAAGGGAAGACATTACCTTAAAATCGGGTAACTCCCTTTGGTTTGAGCACATAGGATTCCTTGGGAAGGGTTCTGCCCAAAGTGAGGCTTCAAGGAGTTATATAGGGATGTGGAGAGAGAAAATGGGCAGGGTTTGGCCGAACCAAAGGCTTTGTAAGTGTGGGTAAAGTGGTAGAGGTGGGGGCCTTTTATAAGAGGAGAGGAGGGGCACTCTTGGAAAGGTATAAAATGTAACTTTATTTTCAAATGAGTCTCGGATTTTAATGGTCCCACATTGATGTGTTTAGAGGATAAGGTGATAAGGGTTCTAAATGCACCAATACAAAAGGTTTTGGACATGTTTAGGTCTTATATTTTATATTATATTTCCATTTTATTTAAATCGTCAAATAATGAGGTCATCGCTGCATCATCATGATGTCATAAATAATTTAATTTATTTAATTTCTAAAAATTATAAAACAAATACTATGATGTAGGAAATATTTTCAGATTTCTAATGAATATTTATATTCCAAAATATAATTTATTTAGACAAAATTAAAAATATTTTACTTAGGTGATACATTATTTGTTATATTTAACATTCTTTAAAAATAAATAGATAAAAAGTCTATTTCTCACAAAAGTGATTCCATGGGGCCCCCAAGTTTGGCACAAGGCATCCCATAGTCGGCCCTGAGACAACCAGTAGCCTTAGGACACATGTTGTGGTCATTTATTATTATTATGATATTATTTTATTGTCTTTAACTACCTGATTACTCATTAATCAAGATAATTAAAGATAATTACCATCATTACTATTCATAATGTCCAAAAAAAGAGTCTTAATTAAATAATTTGGAAGTTATGATTCCAAATATGTAATCTATTTTACCAAATTCCAAACACATAATTTTCAATAATTAATTTAAAAAAAACTTCCCATTGTCAAAACAAATAGCGGGTTTTTTAGAAACAATATTTATGAAAAGTTTTTCACTTGTTTATGCCCAATTAAAAACTGAAATTAATCCCAATGACCATAATTGGATTACATGGAAAAAATATATTCTAATTAAACTTTAAAAAAATTAAAAAGTTAATGTATCCATATAATTAAATTATATGAAAAAGCAGTTTTGATGTAAAATGCAGTATTTTTTTACTATTCATTGAAAAATGAACATTGTCAGAAAAATACCAAAAATTAACCCAATGTAAATTTCAATGTCCCAATCATAAATAATATGTTTATTTTGAAAAATAGATCTCATAAAATTGTCAATAGTTTGATTTAAAAATGGTTTACCATCAAAACGGTAGTAAAACAATCTTTTTAAAAATACTAGTGTATTCAATGTTTAAGATTGGATTCATTTGTATTTTAAGCCTCTAAAATTTATTGGATAAAAGTAAAAACATTTAAAAAACATATTTAATCTTATATTAGTTATTTATATTCATTCCTGTCAATACAACGGCTATGTGTTAACCACCATTTAAAATAATATTGTTTTATTATTAGAGTGCAACGTATGATTTCAAAGGAACTTGTTGTTGCATATTGGGTACGCCATCGAGCATAGAATTCCCTTTAAAGTAATATTAATATTTTATTCATAAATATGGATAAATATAAAGATGTCAAATTCTTTATTTACCTGGGGTGTTACATCCTTCCCCCATTTTGGGAATTGTGTCCTCGTAATTTTAAAATTTGAGTTTGGAAACATCCTTGAAAGTCCCACATCGGACCAAGAGTTGGTAAAACAATCATTTTAAAATAATGAAAGATAAGTATAGAGGTCACCCGAGTTAACCCATACTAGGATTCCATGTAGGAAAACATGGACATGGATGAGAAAACATAGGGTCATGTTCTTATGGAGAGTGATAGAAAACTTGTTTAGGAGAAGGTTAAGCACAAGAAAATCACAAACTTATGATGGGTTAAACGGTATTCGATTCGCCAGTAGGAAAAGTTATTAGACAACATTTTTATTTTAAGTTACTTTTTATTGAGGAATTTATTCATAAGGAAACATAATCACTTATCATGTTGACTTTCAACTTTTATTAGATTCCTTACAGAAACTCATATTTTCTCTAAAAGACGAGTATTGAGGAATACTTGTTCACATTAAAAGTACTATAATCAACTTATAGAGAATCACCTAACACACCCAAGAGAACTATATACTTCCCATGTCTTTAGACTTTATACAAAACAAAAACCAAAAAGGTTAGTACAAGATCAGATAATCCAGAAAAGGATAACCCTTTATAAAAAGAAAATATATGCTTAATCACCAAAAATTTTCCAACAAAACCCAAAGTTCAATGAGGACCATTCGATAAACAATTTGTCCATAAAATTATTTAAAGTAAACCAAACTATGATTGAAACCCAAATATTTGAAGGATTTAGTCACATAGTCTTCCAAGTTAAATCGTAACATTTGTCTCCAAACAACATCAGTTTCTCTTAAAGTCTTGTATTGAAAAGTAATTAACCTAATCACATATCCTCCATGATAGGTTAATATATTTCCATAGATAACCCAAAATCAAATTACTCTTAATTCATAAAATAATCTAACTAAAAGGAATCAGTCAAACTAACCAGGGACTTCACGTAGTCCAGTGGTAGGTGATAAATACCAGTTGCACTTTGGTTGTGGGTTCGATTCCCGCAGCTTTGTCCGACGCGACAGGTTGTCATGCAGTCTGCATGTTGTCCTTTTTCCAAAACTATATAATTCTCAAATCATTCCCCAAAAAGAGATAAAATCATCAAAAATAACCATAACCTAATTTAACCTCAATTTTATCTCATGCCTTTCACTTCCATCATAACATATAGTAACCCATAATTACCTCAAAAGTAAGGAACATATAAACCCAAATGGTTCTTTATAACTATGTCCACAAAAAAAACAGATAACTATTACTTGAATAAAATTTTCATATATTAAACATCAGGGTTACACATACTATAAAAATTCTTATAATATAACCCCATCATCAAAAGAGAATTAATACTCTTAAGAATTTCACCATAAATCTTGAAGCCCTTATATGTTGACTTCTTACTCATTCAACATTCTTCATGATCCATTAACCATTCCTTTCCAACTTATTCTGAAATACTTCTTTCCTACAAACAAAATCATGAATCATATCCTAAAATTCCAAAATAGGAAAACAATAGTTATGAAATAATCCATACCTTTGATTGGTCATTTTCAGTTTCTTCATCCTCAATTGGAATGGAATTAGGTATTGGTAAATGAACATTTGTACGATCATGGTGATCCCATTCACAAAACTTCTTCATAGGACATGTGTTTGCATAATGACCATGCACACAACATTTAAAACATCCAATTGATCCCTCAGAAAGAACTTCTTTCCCTTTCCTTGAGTCAACTGGATGCTTCCTTTTTCCAATGAAGGTTCTTGCTTTATGACCTTCATTTCCACATCTATATCATATTTCTGTCCCTCTGAAACATTTTCCTAGGTGTTTCTTTCCACATCTTTGACACATTGGTTTTTGAACACACTTACCTTTATGATTATTACCTGTAATTCCGTAGGGATTTGTTTCTTGCATATATGATGCCTTAGAGAAATCACCAAGATTTAGGTGATCAATCATGACTCCAGATAGTTGGTTGAGGATAATCAAAAGAGTTCTCATAGCAGCTCCCATATCATTTAGTTTCTTTCTCAAAAAACTGTCACAGTTTCCTTCACATCCACTATTACTTTGGTGCCTGCTAGATCTAGCCTTTTACTAAAACCAAAATGGTTAGTGTGAGTATATCAACAAAATCATCATGTACTAATGAGGAAGATAAATACTAAGATATACTTACCCATTAACTTTATCTAAAACTAGGACTCTTTCTAAAATCCTAACCATTATGGTAATGTCACTTATGCTTAAAGAATACCCTAACCTCTAAAGTTATCTAAACCGACCTCTGATACCAACTATAAGGCCCTAGCCTTAAACCATACTTAATCTTGAGATATTACAAGATTACACATTAAGGATCTTTTCAGGTTTATAGTTTTAGAGAATTAGATCATAAAACTTGCATTACATTCCACGTTTATACAAAGTGGTTACATTAAAGATAGTATTCATTTTTTCCATCAACGGAAACATATTTAACAATAAAGCATGGATTCTTTCTTCACACTTCCTTGACACTATCATCATATCATGTACCTTTCCCTTGACCTGTGAAAAAAATTTCAAAAAAAACTTGGGATGAGCATAAAAAGCTCAGTAAGGGTTATAAAAAAATATGGAAAGGAAACATGAGTTCATATATACATAAGAATGAAATCATATTTTACCCATAAAACATGGGACTATCAAATCATGAATAAATCAAAGAAATCATAAGAAATAAAGGTACTTGAGGCATTTATAACATTCTTACGTAGGGAGTAACCCTCTTGGTTACATTTGGAATACCCGCCAGAGTATATTCTCTAAATCTATTCGGAGAATCCTTACCATTTCACTCCTTCACGTTACCCAATGCATTGAAGAGCTATATCGGGCTCACCCGCCCTTAGTTTATCACGGAACCACCCGTATTCATAAACAATTCCCATGAACCATAACATAATCATAGAACATAGCCTATGCACAAAAAAAAAGATAACATTCTCACATTTTAATAATAATATAACATTTTAAGATATTGAAATAATGTATCCATTCTAAAAACCATTTTCCAAACCAAATAAAACATTTAATAAAGAGATTTTTGAATCAAAGTGTCCCATACCACTTTGAAGCTTTTATGATTTTAAACCATTAATATCCATATAAATAAATCCTTAAAACCATTTTGAAAACATGGATATTAATGATAAATATTTATAATAATAAATCATTAAAACATTTAAAATGATATTTTAGTTAAAGTGTTTTTAATAAAATGAGAGACACTTTAATTCAATAATTGAGGAATAACATTTAATTAGAACTTTATAATATCATGAGAATAGAGGGATTCATCATATAATATTCCAAAGGATAGTATATACACCATATAAGAGTGAACCGGTGCATAAAAACAATGAAGTCTCAATAGAAATGTAAAATGAGATGAAATCTATAATAAAAAAGGTATCCTTATATCAAGGATAAATCAATCTCATAATTATGTGTGACCAATATATATACACCTAATATAAGTGGATATTGAGTGTAAAACAATCAACATTCCTTTTCACATATTCAAAGGATGACATATTCAATAACTACATGTTGAACCCAAAGAAATTGAAATTGGGTTAAGAAGTTCCCTTGGTAAAATTCAACAGCCTAACGGCGTCACATAAAATTTTAGAAAAAGAGTTGATGAGAGAGATAAAGGGTATCTCATCACTTGGACATAAAATTTACATCAATAAGGATATAGAAGAACATATCCCAACATTATAATATGTAAATTAAAAGACCCAACAAAAGAAGTCTTTTAAAAAGAGGAGGGTGAAAGGTTCCCTTACCGACTTGGGTATCTTTCGAAACATACACCCCTTGAAAGAATGACAATACAACATTGATGTAAATACTCATAAAAGAAATTATATTACACAAATTTTAGAATAATGGGCAGTACATATACCACTCAAAGGAAATGGTGGAAAATGTAGCACAAATCTCACGGGAATAAAAGTGAGATGAAAAATCCTTTACGAAAACTCGGCAGCCTATCGGCGCCACTTAAAACTTCCAAAAATGGATTGATGAGATCAAATAGGGTCTCTCATCATATTAAAGTAAAATGTAAAGAAGTAGGAATATAAAATAACATCCCCCAACATAACAAATAGGAGCATAAAATAAGTGACATAAAGGAGAGAACTTAAAAAGAAAGAGAGAGGTTAGATCTCTTGCGAAAATTCGGCAGCCTAACGGCGCCACTCAAAACATCCAAAATGGATTGATGAGAGAAAATAGGGTCTCTCATCATAAGAACATAAGAATTAATGTAGGATTAATATAAAAGAACATCCCAATAATAATAAATATGAGCTTAAAAGGAATGACATAAAAGAGTGTACTTAAAAAGAGAGGAATAGGATCCATTACCTCAAGTCCAACTTGTCTTGTTCGTTTCTTTATATTCCTGAATAATAAACATTGGTCAATTTATAATTTCTTAATGAAATCCTTTAAATATTATTATTCATTTCATATCACATATTATAATGTATAATAATTGGTTAATAAAGTGAGTTCGTATTAGACGTTTTTGTCGATGTTTGGTACATGAGTCAAAAATTGAACTTATTGGAAAATAATTTTCCATGTAGTTATAGGTACATAATATCCAGAATAGTATTTATGTTTTAAATATCATATATATCCAGTATATTTTCATTTTATACCATTCCATATCATTTGGAGATAAATTAAAAGCACCATTCATGGAGACGGTAGGCCGTACGTACGCATGAACGCTACTTTCATTTTTTTTCATATTAATAGAATTAAAACAAAATGAGAGATATATATATGTTATAATTCCAGAATTATATCTATAATTTAGATGTAATATATTACAGATATATCCATTATATATATGTACTTATAATAGTACATAATATTTTGAGATAAGAAATGAAATGTACCGTTCATGGACACGGTATGTCGTACGTACGCATGAACGCTACTTCCATTTCTATTTAAAATTTAATGGAATTAAAACATATGATAAATAATTGTATTATAATTCCAGTATGTTATAATATATAATATCATTAAATATATCCTTTATATGTACCACATATGGAATTAACGAATCAAATCACTTTGAGGGGGCGGTAGTCCGCACTTCCTTAAATGAAGATATCGCGTTTACCCATAATGGAAACCATAAAGGTATGCCATAAATTAAAAATACAGAAGCTTAAGTAAAAAAATAAACATATTATATATCATATATAAATATAGTTACATCTTAATGGCCACCTTTTAAGGTGTTAATATAATGTTGAACAATCATCGTTTCGGGAGGCAGAAATTCGCCATCCACAGAAACAGTATGTTCTTTAACCATTAGATGTAGGTGTGTGTAAGTGTAGACCGAATCCTTCTTATGAAAACATCATAGTATATTGAAGATACTGTATTTGTTACAAAAGAAATGAATAAAAAGAGTTTTGGGGGTTGGAGAAGCAAAATAAAACAAAAGGACTCAAGGGAAGACATTACCTTAAAATCGGGTAACTCCCTTTGGTTTGAGCTCAAAGGCTTCCTTGTGAAGGATTCTGCCCAAAGTGAGCCTTCAAGGAGTTAGAGAGGTACTTTAAGAGACATAATGGGCAGGTTTTTGCCGAACCAAAGTCTTTGGAAGTGTGGGTAAAGAGGTAGAGGTGGGGGCCTTTTATAAGAGGAGAGGAGGGGCACTCTTGGAAGGGTATAAAATGTAACTTTATTTTCAAATGAGTTTCGTATTTTAATGGCCCCACATTGATTTCTTTCTAGGATAAGGTGATAAGGGTTCTAAATCCACCCATCCAATAGGTTTTGGACATGTGTAGGTCTTAGATTTTACATTATCTTTCAATTTTATTTAAATCGTTAAATAATGAGGTCATCGCTGCATCATCATGATGTGATAAATAATTTAATTTATTTAATGTCTAAAAATTATAAAAAAATACTATGATGTATGAAATCTTTTTATCATTATAATTAATATTTATAGTCCAAAATATCATTTATTTAGAAAAAATTAAAAATATTTTACATAGGTGATACATTCTTTGTTACATTTAACATTCTTTAAAAATAAAAAGATAAAAAGTCACTTTCTCACAAAAGTGATTCCATGGGGCCCCCATGTTTGGAACAAGGAATACCATGGTCTGCCATGAGATAACCAGTAGCCTTAGGACACATGTTGTGGTCATTTTTTATTATTATGATATTATTTTATTATCTTTAACTACCAGATTACTCATTAATCAAGATAATTAAAGATAATTACCGTCGTTACTATTCATAATTTCCAAAAACAAAAGAGTCTTAATTACATAATTTGGAACTTCTGATTCCAAATATGTAATACATTTTACCAAATTCCAAACACATAATTTTCAATAATTAATTTAAAAAAAACTTCCCATTGTCAAAACAAATAGCGGGTTTTTTAGAAACAATATTTATGAAAAGTTTTGTACTTGTTTATGCCCAATTAAAAAGTGAAATTAATCCCAATGACCATCATTGGATTACATGGTAAAAATATATTCTAATTACACTTTAAAAAAAATTAAAAAGATAATGTATCCATATAATTAAATTATATGAAAAAGCATTTTTTAGGTAAAATGCAGTATTTTTTAACTATTCATTGAAAAATGAACATTGTCTGAAAAATACCAAAAATTAAACCAATGTACATTTCAATGTCCCAATCATAAATAATATGTTTATTTTGAAATATATAGATCGTAAAATTATCAAAAGTTTGATTTAAAAATTGTTTTCCATCAAAAGGGTAGTAAAACAATCTTTTAAAAATACTTGTGTATTCAATGCTTAAGATTGGATTCATTTTTATTTTAAGCCTATAAAATTTATTGGATAAAAGTAAAAACATTTAACAAACATATTTAATCATAAATTAGTTATTTATATTCATTCCTGTCAATACAACGGCTATGTGTTAACCTCCATTTAAAATAATATTATTTTATTATTAGAGTGCAATGTATGATTTCAAAGGAACTTGTTGTTGCATATTGGGTACGCCATCGAGGATAGCATTCCCTTTAAAGTAATATTAATATTTTATTCACAAATATGGATAAATACAAAGATTTCATATTCTTTATTAACCTGGGGTGTTACAGATCTCTTATATTATGTATGGTGAATTTTATATTGTTGAAATAATGGATCTAATACCAAACTTGTCTATATATATGTATGATCATAAAATATAAATTTCTAGATTTGATAATGATATATTTTAAAATATTTTATCTATCCAAAACTTACACAATAAAATGTGAATATTTAATAAAATAAATACTTGAAAAAATATTATTTTTATCTTATTAGATACATAGAAAAAACACGAACATAACATTATCGAGACCATTAAGTGGGAATATTTTCTAATAAATGGTCATTTATATAGACACATATTCTTCACTCAATGAAACTATTGTTTCTAGAAAAATTAATACAATAGAATTTCTACTAGTCTTTATGAACCATTAATAATATTTTAAGGTGTTGTATAAGAAAAAATACCATAGTAATGGACATATAAAAAGAAATGAATGACGTTACTCTATAATAAAAAATTAGGATCACTGTTGATATTTTTACTTCAATAAAAGAATCATTGTTATCAAATAATAATTTTTTTTCAAAATCTAAATTATATTTACATGCCAAAAATATTCATATAACTCTTTATGAATATTATAATGTAAAATTGATAATAATGATGAATTCATTGGGCATAAAAAATCTAGGAAAACTATTTTAATATAATCAAATCTCTTACCTATATTGTTAATAATAATTACATAAAATTAAATATCATTTCTATAAAGTAAAAAAAATTGAATGAAAATTAATTATCTATAATAGAAAATACATGTTTCTCTTATAGGACATCATCTTCAAAAAACTCTTGCAATTGCTTTTACTAAGACCCCTTTTATTTAATTAGCCTATGTTGTTAATTCCAATGTAATTCTCTAGAAAAAATAACCATTATCAATTTAATGATAGATTTATATTGGTTTTTACCATCATAATGAACAATGAATATTTAAAATTAAATTCATGTAACACATATATTTATTTATTTTCATCATAAATATAGTAAATATTTATTTTTTAACATATATAAAATTTAAATTTTCATATTATATAAAAATAAGGGTAGAAAATGAATATGAATAATATTAATGAATAATATACATGCTTTGTGGAAAATCTAGTAATAACATATAATTTTAAAAAAAGAATCTTTTTACAACATTCTAAAAAAATAAAAAAACCTCTTTAGAAAAATAAAGAAATGTTTTGTTATTGAAAAAATAAAATTAAATGATGGGTTAATTCAACTTTAAACCTATATTTGTTATTATTAAAATAACATATGAACTATTTTATGGAATATAGATACGGTTGAAAATTTGAATAAAACCATTCATTTCATTAAATTATTCACTTATAAATAGTTATTTACGACCTGAGATTTTTTTAACCAATGAAAATTACTAGAATGAACATTGAAAATAATTGTAAATAAATTATTTATTATATATTAATTATAAAATACCTAAATAATTTAAATTTAAAAAATCATATGTGACATCTATGTTAAGTCTAAAATACAGGAAATGAAGACAAAAACCCCTTACCTCAATTCCCTATTTCCAATTCATATCCATTAAATAATAATAATAAAAGTGGTATTAATTACTGATTTTTTGTAATAAACTCTTACTATATTATTATATCGACCTTAAAATATAAAGATAATTATTTCAATTTCAACATTCATTACATAATCATTAAAGTCCAATTATAGATTTTTTAGAATGTATGAAACATAATTTCAAAATGATGTTTCTATGTGTACCATAGCCAATGATATATTTATTCTAATAAATATATAAATTAATTATTAATATATAAATATCATTTTTAAAAATATATTTTAATTTTATAGTAATCCATAAATAGAGTCCAAAAAAACTATATTTTTTAAGTAACTAGTAGTCGAAAAATATGAAATAGAAACGTAATCACATTTCTTTTGATGGAAAATCAATGAATAATATAATATAGTTACATAATAATTATGATTTTATAAAAAAAATATAACATTATTAGGCCTTTCCCCATTAGCATCCATAATATGGTGTTTTCTAAAAAATATGCACATCGTTATCTGCTAGTTGTAGTTCGTAGACACACACAAGCAAAGATTCAGTTTATTATTATTAAAGTTGTATAATCACAGATGATATCTTATATTCAAGAATTATAATTAAAATAATATTATAATTTATATAAATTAAATCCATCATTATAAATAGTCATTAGAGGGGGTGATCAAAATACAAAATTATCTCTTCATGGTAGAGGTAGTCCATACATATTTTGGAACAATGATTTCTTTCCCAATATGATAGAATATGTGATTAAAAATTTATTTAAAATGTTCATAAAAAATCATTTTTTAATATATACAAGTATATATTCCTATATCATCACGGTTTAAGAATACAAGATACAGGTATAAGATGAATTAAAATTAAAAAGGTCAATTGAGATATACCCCAATTATAAGAATGAACACCTTTGGAATACACATTAAGCCTTATATTATGGAATTTTATGAAAAAATATATTAATTTATTTTGAGTATTGTTGGAAAAAAATTTGGAAGGTATTTATTTTGTTAGTGTCATAAAAATGTTTGAGTAATAAAGGAGAGGAGGATCCCTTTAATAATTTTAGTGGGATGAACCCTTAGTATTACATTACATACTAAATTAATATTCATAATAATTATATGTGAAATGGAACCAAATTTGTTTATTAAAATTATTGTATGGTGATGAGACTAAATACTTTCATAGAGAAAAATTTACACATGTTGACGAGGTGTTTTATTCATTATATTATAATTTTGACACATGTGAAACATTTTCATGATTATTGTAACGTAAATGTTTTTTCAATTTTGGAGTCATTAAATTATTTATAAAATTATAAATTTTTAGTAATTGTGCATTGGATGATACTATTGACCATATACAATTCATTTAATAAATTATTTTTTTGAAATTATAAATTATTTAAAAAAATTTCATTTAACATAAGATAAAAGTAGATAATTTTTCCCTATTAATTAAATAGTTTGTCAGAAAATACATCAATATAATAATGAAATTAGAGTATAAAACATAAATATGACACTATTATTATTTATTTTTCTATTAAAAAATTAGAACATAAGAAATCATTCAATTTTATGTAATTTTAACGTTCTTAATATAAATTTTTAATTTTTATCATCGTCTTGGACAATCATTATGGCATCATTGGGAAAAAACATAATGTAATGAAATTTACTCTAAAATTATAAAATAAAATACCATCCAAAAACTATAGAAATTAAAATAAATGTTCTAGAACATATCATAACGTGTTGTTATTACAATCACAAAATGGAATTAATATTAAAATTAATAGAGTGGCGTTTTTTATTTACTAATAACATAAAAATAATATAATGGTCAAAATAAATGAAAAATATACAATTATTTATATTATATAATTAAGGATGTGTATGTCTAATAACCCACATTTTATAATGGGTTGAAAAAAATAATGTAATTTCAAATTTTCAATTAATGGGTGGACCAAATGTTAGAACCATCCTTGGAGTGGAATTCTAAAATATAGAGCACTAACTATTTCTATTTTTGAATACGGTTTTAAATTATAGGAATCCCATGAATGATATATTATTTTTTAGTAGTTGTTTTTTTATGATTACCCAGAATATGAAAATGTCACGTGAGGTTCACAATTATCAAATGGTTATTAGTAGTAATGACCCTTAATCATGCAACCATGAATGTGTAACACTGGATATTTTTTTGAATTATTTTGTTTCAAATAAATTTTTTATTTTTAATATTTTTTCTACAAAAAATAATTTTTTTTCTTTATTGGAATGCTATAATATATTTATCTTTCATTACATGAACCATTGACTTTATATTTTATTTCTTGAAATGTTGAGTTTCAACCAAATGTGTCTTAATTTTAAGAAATTAATTTTAAATGTTTTTGTTACCACCAGACCATTGAAATGGAGGATATGAATTGGAATAAATAAATTAATAAAAAAATTTAAAATTTATATCTCATTAATTCTTTAGTGCCAAAAAAATAATAATACAAATAAAAACTATTTGATAATAAATTATATATTTTTTCAAAAAACTATATTTTATAATTAAACATATTTTAAATCAATAAATTAAAAAAATAAATTTTATTGAATTATTTTAAATAAATTAAAAATTATATATTCAATCCCTTATTCATCAATAAACTAATGAGGGAATATATATGAAAAAGGTTGATTTTAAGGTAAAAAATTATTTTTGAATAAAATATTTTTTCAACATTTAGAGAAGTTATTTTAATAAAATGGTTTGAAACATATATAATATATATTTTAAAAAATAAATTTTAATTTTTAAATTATCATTATATAATAATATTATTTTTCATTTCTACTATTTTTCTAAAAAGAATAATTTTTTTATAAATATTGAGAAAAAAATATTTTATTACAAAACGTGCTTTTTTAAATTAATTTATAAAATAAATTATACAAAAAAATGTATTTATATTAAAATGATATGAAATATATATATATAATAGTCTAATATAGGGCATTTAAATCAATTTGATAATAATTTTTGATATAAAAACCTTGTATAATATTGAACATTTTCTCACTGAAAACACATATTATCATCACATATAAAAGATTATTTTTTAAATCAATATTTTTCACTTATATTTATTGAATTTAAAAAATTTATTCATCAGTTTTAAAATTAATAATTTATATTATATAATCTGATCATGTTTTTTTAAATCAATAGTGAAAATAGTAAAAGTTAATTATCATGCTTAATGGAATAAAAAATTTAATTAGGGTTTTACAAAGATGATAAGGTATAAAATTCATCCACAACATATATCAATAATATTTACACCAAAATTTTCTTTTTAATCTTACAAATATCTAATCTATGATCATTTAGAATATTTTTTCGTGTGAATAACTTTATCATTTTTATTTTTTTTGGAAAATTTACATGTAGTATCCAAATGGGTTCAATTCCAAAACATATAAAAGGCCACCATAGCCTTTAAAATATTTACACCCCAAAATACATAAATTTAATAGATCCATTTCCAAAATTCCACACCAAAATCCTTATCTATTTTCTAAAGGTAATGGTCCTCTAAAAATACCAAAACTATTTTACTTAATAAAAAATAGAAATGAGGTTATTTTCAGATAAGCAGGTTCGAATGTGTACAAGGGAAGTTAATATTCATGTGCTAAGGGAATCATAGTATCTCAACATTTTTTGAGACATATGAAAATTCATTAATCGTATATTATTTTTTAATATTATCAATATTTTAAATGTTATATCACAATTCATTTTATTTTCACAATATTTAAGGTTTCATTTGATATTATTCATTATTAGGGATTATGATTAATAGGATTACTAATATGGTATGGGATTTATGTACCACCTTATCCTTTCATGATAAACCATCCATAAAGTACATGAATTTCAATAATGTGATATATATACTATAGATGAATGTATTTTATGATGATTAACCCAATAATTATGGAGATTAAATTTAAATTTGAGTATCACTCTTTCAAAGTGATTAGCATTAAAACATTTATAATTTTTTAATGGTCTTGTTCTACAGTCTCTTCATTTATCATATTTTTTTATTATCATGTATCCATTGATGAAATATTAAGATATAACTATCTTGAATCTCATTATTTTTCTTCTTGTTCTTTTATTCTTTATTCTATAAGTAATATTTAATGTTCTCTACAAAATGGAAATTAATATAATTAAGTTAATTATTTTTTAGAAACTGAATCTTTATTTCTATCATTGTTCGGATATATCATTCCTCCAAAACCATTTTAAAAAAAACCAAAATCAAAATAAAATAGAATTTTTAAAATTATTTATTTATAATTTATTTACTCATGTATTAATTATTTTAAAAAAAGAAAATATTATTCGTGTCATTTCCCAGAACAATCCCAGTTTTTATTTCATAAAAATATAAATGAATTATTATTTAAACTTTTATGGAATGAAAAAATAATATACTATTGTAAATACTATTTTCTTATAAGATTATTTTTTTTTTGTTTTGAATGATATTTTCCAAAAATAAATTTTTTTGAATGTTTTATGTTATATTTTTTTCTAATGGACAAATTATATTTTGATCAAAAAAAATCTGAAATGATTTTTAAAGACACCCAATATAAGATTCAATTAATATTTTTATGTAAAAGGTATTTCAGAATTATTTCATTAAAATTTTATATTTGACAATGGATTTTCAATGAAAATTAATTTTCCTCATAAGATGTCTGAGTGATGTCTCAGAATAAATCATTATCTTAGATGACATATGTTTATGCTAGGAATGATTTATTGTGGATATGATCCCTAGATACCATTTGTATCAGTTTTCGTTATGTATTTTTATAAATACAAAATGATATATATAAAACATTTTTCTCTTCCATGCCTTGTAAATTGAAAACTTTTATATGTTACCTACTTATTTTATTCACAGATTAATATCTAATAAAACCATGAAGTTATTCTTAATCACGTCTCTTTTTCATAGGTTATGATACAATGAAATATTTATGAATCTGGTTTTATTTATTGGGTAAATTTATCATTACTTTTTTTGTGTTATTTTGACTCTCATATATATTGTTTTAATTATGTGATTTGTAGGACTTATATCTCTCTCTATGTATCTTTTAATGACTCATATCTAATGTTATATATAAGGAAATAATGGTTTGTGAATCTGGTTTAGTAAAATGAATTTTCCACTATTCTAATCCATATATTTAAGCATAACTACTATGATTGTTTGGGGGAGTGAACCCATTCATCTATGATATCCTTGAAAGTGATCCATGAATATTTTTGAAAAAAAATTATATGATATTAATTTGATAAAAATATATGACTTCTACCTATATAATGATCTCATGGATCATGTTCATGGATTACCTTTGGATTCATGTCTTATGATCTACCAATATTTAATCCATGATTCAAAAGCATGGTCATTAATATGGACAGAATGATTTTCAAATTTTTTTCACATTTTCACATTCCCTTATGCTCATGTTATACATAAATATCTCTTTTGTTTAACTATACTGGGAATATGATATCACAATTTATGATTTTTACAATCCCCAAGGTAGGAAGAAATTTTTTTTATTGTCCATGTTTGTAATGATTACTATAGGGGAAGATATTTTTTAGATGTGATTAATTTATTTATACAAATTATTAGCTTGTATACCTATTCTTGAAACACACTAAAATATTAATGTTCTCTTACATGTGTTTTTTAATAGATTTAAAATTCACCAAAACATATTTAATGTCTCTATATAAAAATATTTGGGGTCATAGCAAGGGGTAATAGGTTTTATGATACTGTGCACTTTAGGCCACAATACTATGCATGATGTCTGCATGAAACCGTAGAGGGTATCCTCATAAGATTCACATGGTTATCAAAATCGTGTTCTTAGCCACATATGGTAGGGATGATTATGGTCAGTTCCATGAACTCAAATTTTGAACTATTCTTATAACTCAGTAGGTATCATGTGTATAATTTTACCCTTAAAATCTATGAGCATCAATGTTGGAACAACCATGTTTCCTTACAATGCGTCTCTTAGATGGAAAATATTTTTTTTCTTTTTTTGGATACTAATTAGTACATTAATAGATTATTTTGTTCTGTTTTTAGAAATAATATTTTACTCTATAGTGTTTCTTATTACAGACTTGGACATGGGATAATGAGAGTATTATTTGAAAATATAAATGGTACAACTACATGGTATAGATTAGTTTTGTTTATTAATTTGTTTATTTATCTTTTATAGATTTTTTTTATTTATTTTTACTTATTGAATTGACTATATGTATTTATTTTATAGCTTGTTCATTCCTATATATATTTTTTAGTTAGACTAGTAATTTTTCTATCAATACATTTTCTATTAATATTATGTTCAACATCTATTCTATATTACTACTTCCACTATATTTATTTCTGATCAAAATGTTATAGTGTATCCACAGTATTCTCAAGAGAGACTCGCTTCTAGTCAGATGCCTCTACATATGTGGAGGTGTGCATGAGGCCATATTGTGAACTAGGTCAGGTCATCATATTAGTAGTTCCATGGATAATACATTACAAAGTGGTATCAATGGTTATTTTTTCATTTATTTTAAAATACTATCATAGTTGAATGGATACAAAGAATGTGTCAGTAATTGGTATATAGATTGTATTTGGGTTAGGTGAACCCCTATGTGAGGAATTCATCATGTTTCATGGGATCAGATTAATCAGGATGTTTTCATTATAGTTAACTATTATTTCAAATTCAATTAATTTTTTATGTCACCATGATACTGAAAAAAGATATATTATTGCTTTCTAGTATTTGAGTGATATATTATTAAATTCAAATTGATTGAATGTTGAGATTCAAATGGAATGCATATTCCATTCCTTGTTGATTTGATTT
The DNA here is from genome assembly GCA_963277665.1 of Viscum album. Taxonomy (NCBI): domain Eukaryota; kingdom Viridiplantae; phylum Streptophyta; class Magnoliopsida; order Santalales; family Viscaceae; genus Viscum; species Viscum album. The sequence goes on along the minus strand of OY728151.1, from coordinate 491,288,503 downwards.
TTTATATCATGAGACCTTATGTATGCTCCATGAATGACATATCTATGATTTTTGTAATGTTTAAACACATTGAATGAAATATGGAACTTGATAATTAGTGTTTTTATCTCGGCATAAAAAGAATTTCTATGCATATACTAATTGGGAATCATATTTTACAAATTATTTTAATTTTTACCCATGAACCAAAAGATTTATTAGGCTAAAACAACAGTGGATACAATTACATTGGTTCTATTAAAGATTTATAGACCATATATGCCTTTATAAATTTGATGTTCTCACGCATATAATCAAACAACCCAATATGTTCATATTTTTTTGTATTGAATGATACAATTGGTCTAAGTTACATTAATTCAAGATATAATTTATAATGGAATGTAACTTTATAACATGGGATTTGAAATTTTTCAAATAGGAACATTTCATTAAAATATGTTAATAAAAAAATACCCAACAAAATGATTCGTTTAATTCAAATCATAGACTAGACATGACCCGATCATGTCGGTTATAGTATTTTTTGAATTTGAGATAAAATACCCTCGACTCATGTATGATGTTATTGGAATAATATTATTATTTTATAAACCTACTAATTGTGTAATCAATTTTAAATAATTTAACATATATTTCATTACATATAAATTTTTTGAGGATTGAATGATGGATAACTCATAGGTGGACTTTATCATTACAATTCCATAAAAAACCATGGGTTTATTCTTATTATATATTTTTTATAGTTAGTTAACTTGATTGTTTCCTATTATATGGTATTACAAAAATTTATAGAGGAATATCACATAACTCAACCACCTAAAATGATAAATGGACATACCTATTTATTTTTCACTGGAATATAGACTAAGCTAATCGAAATACAAATTAAAAAATAATGAGTGTTTCCATACAACATGAAATTGAAATTTTCAATAACTAACCAATATTTGAGCATTTGTGGATAAATTAAATAAGTCAAAAGGATACTGTGAGTCACTATTTGTAATGTTTCACAGGTTCAATTAAATAATGTATTAATTAATGTTATAAGGAATTTTCAATTATAACTGCTACTTCATAAATGTATATCTTTCCACATGAATATATATAATAAATTTTAATTGATGAAAATAAATTAATTTAAAACCATTGGTTATTATGATTGGTAAAACCCTTATGTAGGGTCTTTTCTAAAATTTCTTTTGGACCTTGTTTGAATGGTAGCATAGAAATGTTCTATAGGTGTTAGTGTCCTATTTATGTTGTTTCAATTTATGGAATGTTGAACTAAGGATAGAAAATAATTTAGGTGTGAATTTTGATTAATTTCTCCTTCCATAATTTAATCATAAGGGTTATCCCAATTATATTATTTCCCATGGAAATCGGATGTTGTTATACTTTTGATCTACATTTTTATCTTTGTTAGGTTTCCTTAATTAATCATTGAGTTAAGTGTTAATATTATTTATTGTAATGAACCATCATTGAGGTGGGTGGATTAATAGTATATTTCACCTCATGGGAGTATTTATGTATGAGGATATTAGAATGTTCCACCTCATTATACATTTTACATTTATTTCTTGACCCTCCATGTAAGAGTTAATTATAAGGATTCTCAAAGGAGGATACGGTCTTAGTTTACTAGTATAGGACTAGTGATATTTTTGAACATATTTTTATAGGATTTAATAATCAATTGATAATTAAATTTTTAATAAACATCAAGGTTGATCACTTTTGAGATATTCTTATGAACATTTGGTGATAATCATACTACCCCCTATGAGGACAATGGATCCCATTAAAAGCATTCTCAAGTAGGTAGACGTACCTAGTGGGACTGTATTCAGATTTTACTACAAGACTATGTAGTATTACATGATTAAACTATTTTTTTCTTTTTCCCAACTAGGTCAGTAGTGTGTGATATGATTAGTGGTGTCCTTATAGAGTTGATGTCCCATTTTTTAGATTCTATTTGATTCAATGAGTTTTTCCAAATACATTTATTGATACCTATGCATGTGTAGTAATCAAGGATTACTATATCAGTATGGTGATACATCGGGTTTTACAAGAATAAATTTGGGTTATCATGTTTTGAGATTTTATTTTATGTTCATAACTATTCAGGTTTATATCATGGTTGACTAGTGGTTTTGAATTGATAAATTAATTTTTAAAATAACACCATGAGGTGTTTATTTATATGATTAATCAATGAATATATGAGGTGACTGATTTTGTATAATACACCCAAGGGAAAACATTGTGTGTTAATATAATCCTTTCAAGTATAAATTTCTGATGGTCTAACTTATTAATGACTCTTTTGTGCATGATTCTAGTAGTATGGGTTGTACACCATTTATGTATGAAAAAAGTAATTATGAATTGTATCACATGAGAGTTATTGGTGTAAACCATCAGTGAGCATCTGAGTTTGGGAAATTTATTGATGGTTTAGTAATTAACTATTGAGTACATGGTAACCTGGAGTATTGGGTAAAATTAATGAATTTTTTGATGATGATATTCAATTTGAATTTAAATTGGGGGTCTTGAGATGGTGAACACATGATTGATCTTGGACAGTACTTTTATAGAGACAAGGTGTTTAGAAGGTTTAAAAATTTATATATAGATTGTTTTTATATGACCATATCTTATAGAGAGAAATGAACACCTTTTGATGGAATCTCATTATTCTCAATGTTTGGAAGTGAAAATGCCCAATATCATGACACCATCTTTAGAAATCTAGATAATAATCATCTATGCATCGAGATATAAAAATATCAATCCGATGTGATTAATGTAATCCTTTGGTGTTACACTCATAGAGTAGTTAATTGGTGGATTGATGGTCCATTGTTATCCATATGCCATTTGAGAGAGGTGACACATTTTATGACTCAAATTACAGTGATCACCGGTAAAACCATTTATAGGAAGTAGGAATAGGTGATTAATGAAATTTAGGATAGTATTAATGGATGGTATGGATATTATACAAGATAGTAAATATTTATTGGGAAGGATGTAATAAGTTCATTTTTAATTATTGTAGTTGTTTTTTAAAAAAACGACTTGAATTCCCATCATGTTGTTAGTAGAAAATTGATCACTATTTGAAACCCTCTTACGAGAAGTGTCAGGAGACCCTAAGACTGGCCATTTTATGTTCATATAGATCATGTTCCATTTTATATGTTTAACTTTATATTCCTATATTTAATTTAATATAATATGTAAAATATTAAATATATACTTCAGAGAATCCCTATTAAAGTAGTTAGACCCTGAATAGTTTTTATGTTCGATGGGGTGTAGATTATTCTTGCGATGGTGTGGGTGTATTGCAAGATTGTTTCTTTTTAAAATGGTCTGAATAATATGGTCGATGACATCAAAATTCAGTTATGGGATTTAATTACCATGGTTAGAATGATATCATTATTCTTTTGGGTAAAGTAATAAGAATATCATTTAGTAACATGTATACTTCAAATCAATATATTCTTTAGAATTAGATGGAAAAAAATTTTATAGGTGACATTCATCGAAGTACTATATGTGGTCAATAATGAAGTACATTTTGCACGACATATGAAATTATGCGTTTTGATTGAGGTTTCACATATTTTATCAGGGATTAGACGATGTGTATCACCCCACGATAGTGCGATTTTTCTTCAAACAAATTTAATCATTTAAACGATTTTAAAAACCAATATTTTGACTTAAAATATAGAAAAATATGAGTTCATTAAGAATTAAATATAAAATATTGATTAGATTTTGTTATATGATATTCTATTTATAAGGAAAATACATCTTTTTATTAAATTATTATTATTTAATACGATAGTTATAAACTAACCGGTGAAATGATGGGTATGAATTAAAATTAAAAAATAATGAAAATATTTTGATTATTCATATTAATAAATAATTTCTCTGGTGACTAATTTATTATAATAGAATATAAAAACAAATTTCAAATGAAGAAATTTTAAAAAGAAAACTATTTTCATTTTAGAAAATGTGTTTTACGTAATTGAATTAAGAAAATATATATTTCTCAATTAATTTAATGAAATTAATTTTTTATTTTGTTCAATAAAATGATTCAAATTTATATTAATTTTTTAATAAGAAATATAATAATAAATCTAACTTAATGATTTGAATATTTAATTTTCTATTATGTTATTTTGTTAACTTTTATGTGTAGTTATTAATAAAAACAATTATTATTTAGAAACTATATTAGTGAATTTAATTTATTAAAAAAGCATAACAAAATAATCTTACGTTGATTTTTTTAAAATATTCTGAAAGGAATAATTTTTTGATGACTAGTAGACATCTTGGTTTTTAAATAAAACATGCATTTATTTTTAAATTATTTATAAATTTAAAATATACATTACAATTATTTTAAAGTGACATTATATAAATTATATATATACAAATTAAAAATATTTAACAAATGGGGAAATTTTTAATTTTAAAATTGGACATAAAAACAGTGTAAACTTTTGAACTATTTAACATTGAAAACTTACACTCTAATCTGGTATATCAGATTATTTTAAAAATCATTCATTAAAACTTATTCTATTTAAATTATGAGAAATGTATTCCATATTAGGAATCACAATAATTTACATTATATAATATGAAAAATATAAATTTTCACAAAAGGTAATTCTGAAAATATAAAAATTAGTTACAATAATTACAGTAAAAATTGGTTTTTAGGCGGTAAAAAAATATTTCTGTAAAAAATTAACCCACACATCTACCAATACTATTGACCATATATATATAGATAATAAATATAATAAGATATAATATAGAATCATTTTTATTATTTCTTCTAGTAATGACTTTATAATTTTTGATTCTGATGAAAAAATTATAAGATTTTTCCATGTGGGTTCCTTTCCACAGTTATTAAAGGCCACACATCTTCTATATTCATCACATATTAAATTAATTTTGTTTCGGTAAATTCTAGATGAAACCAATTATCAAATTCCTGTCTATAATCTTATATTTTTTAATTTGGATGTTAATCCAACCTTGGAAGGTATTTGGTGCAATCCTAAGAAGGATAACCGATAATGAAATTACATTCCTCATTGAGCATTTTTATACAACTTATTACATTCCATTAAATTGTATTTATACCCTAATAATAAAATAAAATAATAATATTCCATATAATGGTATTTTTTTATATAAATGGGTCAAGATATAACCATATATGCTTCTATTAAATGGGTTATCAAATCATTGTTTCTGTGTATGGCAGACTACCGTCTCACAAAATTATGTCTTTTTTTCTTTTAACTCCTCTCATTGTTGGAACCAATTATGAATTTAATCTTTATTTATGATTTTTATTAAATTATTATACTTGTGAAAAAATTATACACATATTCCTCTACTCTCCATTATTTTAGAATATGATATGTTTCATCATGTGTATAGAATACTACCACATCGTGAAGTGATGTGACTCGATCAACATTTACATAAAATTTAATAAGGATGGTTTTAATTAACATATGTTATATATATGAAATTAAATTATTTTTTAATGGAAATATTTCATTTAATATTATTTATTTGTGGCCAATAATAAAATGGAAAAAAATTTCATGCATACGTACGGCCATCTGCCTCTATGAATCATGTATTTTATATTATGTCAATAAATTTTATGGATTAATATAAATAAATATATAATGAATATATATGAAATTTATGTCATTATTAAAATTATTTATATAATTAAACAATGATAAATTTAATACTATAAAAATTGATAAATCAAATAATATATATAAAATATTGTGGTTAATACACCAAACATAATATTAACATTGAATTTTTTTTTTAAAGGTTTATAATAAGTCAAAATATAATTATATATTTTCTATTTTATATGAATATTTTATAGTAATTTTTTTATAATATAAATATATTTATTATATAGGATTATTAAAATTGTTAAAATTAATCCATTTTTTGTGTTATTGTATTTATGGTATCTCATTTATTTCTAGAAGACATATGTATATCCACCACCCACATATTATATTTGGTGCACATAATGTACAAGAGTGTATTTTATATTTATTATCATATAAAAAATTTGTATTTATATATCAATTTTAGCATCTCTCATTCTCATGGATTATTATTCAAAATATACCAAATCAGTAAATGGTATTTGTCATAATATGTTATCTTTTAGAAAATTGTTTATTTTTTCATAAATATTATTAATGAGTTGTATATAAAACCCCTTTAATATAACATCTTAGATAAATAAACAATATAACATTTTCATATTTTTTAATATTTTTGAATTAAATATTACTTTTACTTTAAAGGGGTTTCTATGTTCGATGACGTACTCGATGCGCAACAATGGGTTACATTGAAATATTGTGTTCCACACTAACAATATAATATAATTATTTTAAATAATTGTTAAATCCTCGCCGTATTATTGGTGAGAATGAACAAAACTAATTAAAATATGTTTGTACAAGTTTTTTAAATGTTTTAACATTCATCCAATAAATGGCAGTCTTAAAATGTGAATGAATCTAATTTTAAGCATAATTTATTTTAAAAGGTTGTTTTCGGCCTTTTAATGTATAACCCTCTTTAAATAAATTTTTGATCACTTTTATATGTTCTATTTGAAAAAATAAAATTATTATTTAGAATCAAGATATTAAATTTATATTGGGTAATTTTTTAGTATTTTTCTGATAAAGATAATTTTTTTAATGAAGAGTGAAAAATATAGTATTTCAATTCAAATATGATTTTTAATATAAATTATTTATTTGGATAGATTGTATATTTAATTGGTTTTAATGTGAAATTTTATTATATTTTTACCTTTTAATCCAATAGTGTTCATTGGAATTAGTTTTACATTGAAATTAGACATAAACATGTGTCAATCTTTTGATAGATATTGTTTCTCAAAAACACTCTATTTGTTTTGACAATGAGAATCAATTTTAAATTAGTTAATGCCACTTAAATGTTTTTAAATTCATAAAATAGAAATAATTTTTTAATTCGTAATATCAAATATTTCTTTGGGTGAATTTTTGGTATTTATCTGGAAAAAGTCAGTTTTTTATTAATAGTGTAACCACTATGTATTAGTTAAAAAATGACATTTTTCATTTAAATGAATTTTTACCACTTCTGTGAATCAAATTTATAAAATCCCAAATACATGGTTGTTATTATTATGTAAATTTTGGTTCAATAAAATGAAAATAATTTTTGCTGAATGTAACTTTTGAGTTTTGTTTACCGCGATTAAAGGTAAATTGGGTAATTCATGGTAAAAATAATATTAAGATAATTAAAAACTACATTAAATCTTGTACTGAACTTATTTTATGATTCATTCCTATCCATGGTAATCATTGGGTCAATCTTGGGACCTCATGGAGAAACTTTTGTGTGAAAATGATGCTTTAGATTAATTAATTTAACGAAAATACAATAATGACATAAACAAATATCTTTCTGTAGAGTAATTTTTAAATGGGGTTTTATAAGTTATAATTTCAACTATAAATATTCAATGGAAAGATAAAAATATTATATAAATCATGTTATTTGTTTCATAATTTTTAGATGATTATAAATAAAATTATTTATGACACAAAAAATGAAGCAGAATTTACCTCATTAATAAATTATTTAAATAAAAAAGATAATAAATATTAAAATAACATACTGAACTTGTCCAATTATTATCAGATTAATTTATTTATACCATTAGTCATCTAATATTCTAATTTATTTAATTTTAGAACTTTATAATCCGAAAATTATTATATAATAAATTAATATTTTCACACTTTCCTAAAGAACCCCACTTCCCCCTTATAAAATGCCCTCAAATCTAACCCATTCCTCAAAATTCTAAAGAATCATGGCTAGTATAAAACCATCCCAAATAATCTCTTAATATCTCTCTTTTCCTCCTAGAGGCCTTACCTTAGGCATGAGTCACTTCATAAAGTCCTTTTGGTTCAAACCAAACGGAGTTACCCACATTTAAGGTAACGGTTTCTCTTAAATTATTTTCATTTATTTTACTTCTCCAACCCCCTAATCTCTTTTTATTCCATTATTTTATAAAAAAACTAGTATCGTAAATATAATAGGTTTATTTATGCGAATTATTCGAACTACACTTACACACACCTCCATCTAATGGATAAGAACATATAGTTTCTGTGGACTACGAACTACTGCCTCACGAAACGATGATTGTTCAAATATCTCCAACAGCCTCTCATTGTAGTCCTTATGATAGAACTATTTGTATATATAATATATATTATATTTATATTGTTTCTATGCTTCTATATATTTCATTTATATATTAACATTATGGTATCCATAGTTGGTAAATATGATAATCTCATTTGAGGAAGTGCGTAATATCGCCCCCTCAAAGTGATATGACTCGTTCATGCCTTATGTGGAATGTATAAAGGGTAGATTTAATGAAATTATATATTATATTATAATTTAATTATAATATACATTTGTATAATTAATTTTCCATTCCATTATAATATGAAATAGTAATGGAAGTAGCGTTCATGTATACATACAACTTACTGTCTCCATGAATGGTGCATTTCATTTCTTATCTCCAAATGTTATATACTATAATAAATACATATATATATTGTATATATATGATATAAATTATTTATAAATTATGAATATAATTCTGGATATAATGAACATTTGACCACCTGAACAACTTCTAATTCTAAGAAGCCGTTTTTGACTCAAGTACCAAATAACGACAAAACGACCATTATTAACATTACTGAGTAGACAATGTATATTACATGGTACTAAGTGATTTAAAAGTAATTATAAACTTGATAAATGATCTTAATCATGTATATATTTACTTTAGTTTATTATTCTGGAGATTAATGAATGAACGGGTAATGTTAGACTGAGGCAAGGGGTTTCTTATCTCACTTTTAATTCCATGAGATTTCCTTTATTTTCTAATTATTTATTTAATTTGGTATTTTATGTACTGAAATTTGATAAATATTATCATTATTCTCTTTATATTCATGGAATTAAGTTATTTAATTGGTGTTTATTATCTTTAGTTCATACGACTTGTTTGATTACAATGTGGTAAGGGGTTTTTATCTCACTTATTATTCCTGTGAGATTCGTGCTATATTGCCACTATTTCCATTTTTGTGGTGTATGTACTGCACATGATTATATTTATCTTGTAATATATAATAATTTATTTATAATTAAATCTTCATTTTATGATTCTTCTTTCATTTGTAGAATGTTTCATGAGTTACCAAATCGTTAAGGGAACTTTTCACCGTCCTCTTTTTTTAAAGACTTCTTTTTCTTATGTATTTTAATTTATATCTTCTAATGTTGGGATATTTTCTTATATATCCATAATGATGTAAATTCTATGTGCAAGTGCTGAGATACCCTTTTCTCTCTCATCAAATTATTTCTCTATATTTTAAAGTGACACCGTTAGGTAGTCAAATTTCTATAAGGGAACTTCTTAACCCAATTTCATTTATTTGGGATAACCTAATACTTACTGATTATGCCTTATTATAAATATGTGTGAATGACCTCTAATTTTTTCACACTTAATATCCACTAATATTTAGTGTATTCTTATTTTTCACACAGAATTTTGTAATTTATTTATCCTTAATCAAAGGATAACGTCTTTATAAGGGATTTCATCTCAATTTACATTCCCTTGAGACATCATTTTTGTTATGCGCCAATTCACTTTTATATGGTGTATATACTTCCCTTTGGAATATTATATCATGAATATCCTTATTGACATGATATTATATGTTTTTTTAATTTTATTCTCAATTATGATTAGTCAAGTGTTTCTTAAGTGTTATGAGACTCTAACTAAAATATCATTTTAAATGTTTTGATGATTTATTATTTTAAATATTTCACATTAATTTCCATGTTTTCAAAATGGTTTATCGGAATTATTTATATGGAAATTAATTTTTTCAAATGATAATTTATTTAAAATCTTCCAAGTGGTATGGGTCACTTTGATCCAAAAATCTCGTTATTAAATGTTTTAAATAGTTTTTAAAATGGTTTGATTAAGCATTGATTATGTAAATATCTTAAAATGATATATTGTAATTGTAATGGTGAAATGTTACTAGTGAAATTATTATATTAAAAAAAAATTGTGTGTTATGATTTTATAATGGTACTTGGACATTTGACGGGTGGTTACATGATAAACCAAATGACCAGTGGTGTCATGATAAACCCGGATGGGTGGTTACGTTATAACCTCTAATTCATTGGGTATGGAAGTCGAAAATATGGATATTCCATTTAGTGAATATGTGTGTAATTCAATCGTATGGTTATTCCATTTACGTATGTTTATGTACCAAGTTACCTTTATATGTTATGTATTCTTTTTATGGGTTTTATGGAAATATTTTGGTTAGAAAAGGGTAGGCAATTATATTTTATTCACTGAAGAGTATTTACTACTTCATAATGGTGAAAAGTATTACTTATAATAACGTATTCGTTGTTTAATTGTTGTTTTGAAAAAAAATAGTTTTTCTTTATTGTGTATACCTTACTGAGATTTTTATGCTCACCCATGTTTAAAAAAATCACAGGATATAAAGGGAAATAAGGTCAAGGATTGGATCACGGAAAAATCATGTTGTCTAAAACATGGAACTAGACATGACTCTTTTTTTCAAAAATATATATTTTGTGAAAAAAATTGAAACTGGGTAGATGTGTCTATATGTAACATTCAAGTTGTTATATATTTGTTATGAACCAGTTCTCTAAAGCACTATACTAGAGAAGATCCTCAATGTAAATCATTAACTTAATTTAAGAATATTCAATGTTTAAGGTCGGGTCCTTACAGTTGGTATCAGAGGTCAGTTTAGATGACTTTAGAGGTTAGGGAGTAATTTAAGCATGAGTGAAATAACCATAATGGTTACCATATTAGAAAGATTCATAGTTATTTTAGAGGTGATAAATGGTTATTACATTTTGGTGTACAAAATGAATGCTATTAGATAACCATTGGGGATAATTTATGTTATGGTTATTTTTGAAAAAAAAAATCTATTTTTTGGAATGTTATTAAAATTTATAGTTTTTGAAAAAGGAAAACATGAAGTCCATGTGACAACCCGTCGCATCGGACAAAGCTGCGAGAATCGAACCCACAACTAAAGTGTGATTGGTATTTATCACCTACCACTGGCCTACCTGAAGTCCCCGGTTAGTATGACTAATTATTTTAGTTAACTGATTTTATAGATCAAGTATGATTTTACCTTATTTTATACCAAATAGATAACCTTAGTATAGGAAAATGTATTGTTGATTAAGTTATACAAGTTATTTTGGAAGACGTTCTCAATTTTGGGAACATTATATGCTTAAGGAAAATAGAATACTAGGGGGTCTCATTTGTGGAGTAATGGTTGAAATTGTATTTTGTAAAAAGATATTATTATATTATAGAAATATGTTGATTTGGGTGATTTATGTAAATGATTAACCTATTATAGATAATATGTGATTAGTTTAATTACAATTCAGTATAAGACTTTAAGAGTAGACGATGTTTTTGGAGATATATATTAATATTTACTATAGAATATTATGTGATTTTAATCCTTCTTTGTTTTGTGTTTCAATTTTAGTTCTTATTATTTTGAATAATTTTAAGGAAAATTGTATATTTAATGGTCTTAATTGAACTTTGTGTACTTTTGTGGGATTATGGAGATCAAGAGTAGTATTTATTTTTATAAAGGATTACTCTTTTAAAGATTATCTGATCTCATACTAACCAATTTTGGTTTTTTGTTTATATATAAAGATAGGGGAAATATATGGTTTATATTTTGTGGATCATTATATTCTTGATAAATTAATTTTTCAACTTTTTATGTGTCTATTTCAACTTGAATACTCATCGTTTTGAGAAAATATGAGTTTGTGGTAGAAATTATTTAAAGGATAAAAGTCATCATGACAAGTATGTATGTGTCCTTTTGTTCTTAGTCAGGCTCAAAAATAAATTCCCCAAGTTTATAAAAATGAAAGTTAAACAAAAATGTTGTCCGTTTACTTTTCCTAATGGGAAAACAATGACTTTTTATCCCATCACAAGTTAGTGGTTTTCTTGTTGTTAACTTTCTCTTAATCATGTTTTCTATCACTCTGTATCAGAACTTGACACTTAGATTCTCTTATATATCCATGTATTCATGTAATCCGAGTATGGGTTGTCTCTAGTGACCTTTTTAAATATCTTTATTTCTTTTAAAGTGATAGTTATTTTAATCTTTTTTCTAATGTGGGACTTTCTGTGAAGTTTCCAAGCCCAATTTTAAAATTTCGATGACGCAATTCCCAAAAGGAGGGAAGCATGTAACATCCCAAATAAATATAGAATATAAAATTTTCATATTTATTAATATTTTTGAATTAAATATTAATTTTACATTAAAGGGGTCTCTCTGTTCGATGACGTACCCGATACACAACAACAGTTTTCTTTGAAATCTTACGTTACACACTAACAATATAATATTATTATTTTAAATAGTAGTTAACACCTAACCGTTGTATTAGCAGGAATGAATAGAACTAACTACAGTATTATTATTCTTGTTTATTACATGTTTTTACATTTATGCAATAAAAGTTAGAGGCTTAAAATGTGAATGAATCAAATTTTAAGAATAATTTACTTTAGAAGGATGATTTACCACCTTTTAATAGGGAAAAATCATTAAATCCTGTTTTGGACACTTTTATATGTTCCATTTGACAGAATAAAATTCTTCTTTATAATCAGGAAGTCAAAATTTATTTTGGGTAATTTTTTGGTATTTTTCTGATAAAATTCATTTTTTAATGAAGAGTGAAATATACTGTATTTTAATTCAAATCTAATTTTTCATCTAATTTATTTATATAGTTATATTATCTTTTTAATTGGTTTTAAAGTGTAATTAAACTTTATTTATACCCTTTAATCCAATGTTTGTCATTAGAATTAATTCACATAGATATTGTACATAAACAAGTGTCAATCTTTTGATAGATATTGTTTCTTTTAAACACGCTTTTTCTTTTGACAAGGGGAACTAATTTTAATTTAATTAAGGAAACATATATGTTTTAAATTTTTTAAAATGGAATTCATTTTTGAATTCATATAATCAAAAAAAATTAGGGAGAATTTTTGGGATTTTTTTTTTAAAAAACATCAATTTTCGATGATTAGTGATACCACTAAGTAGTAGTTAAAAACTGACTTTTTCATTTAAATTAAATTTTACCACTTCTATGAATTGAATTTAAAAAATCCGACATACATGGTTGTTATTAGTAAGTAAAATTTGGTTCAATTAGATGAAATTAATTTTTTGTGAATAGTATCTTTTGACTTTTATTTACCGTTATCAAATGTTAATAGAATAATTCCATGTAAAAAGAATATTATAATAATACCAAATTACCGTAACACTTGTCTTAACCTTATTGGATGAGTCATCATGGGTATCCTTGGGTCGATTTCGGAACCCCATGCGGCCACTTAATGTGGTAATGACCCTTTAGATTAAATAATTTAAAGTAATGACAAAAATGATACACACAAATATCTTTTAGTAAAGAGTTTTTTACATGGTGTTATTTAAGTCATTTATTAGAATATTTATATTCATTGGAAAGCTAAAAATATTTCCTACATCATTGTAGTTTTTCAATAATTTTTAGACATCTAATAAATAAAATTAATTATAGCACAAAAATGATGAAGGTTTTACATCATTAATAAATGATTTAAATAAATATGATTATAAATATCAAAATAACAACCGAAACCTTTCAAATTCATATTGGGTGAATTTATTTATACCATTAGTAATATTATCATTGACCTTAATTAGTTTTGGACATTTATAAATAGGAAATTATTATATAATAAAATAATATTTTCAAATTTCCAAAAGGACACCCCCTCCCCTTATAAAAAGCCCTCTACTCAAACCCATTCCTGACACTTTTGAAGCCCCTTGTCTCGTCCAAACCAAGCCCAAATAATCTATAAAGATCCACCTATTCCTCCTAAAATCCTTAATTTAGGAAGAATTCACTTCTAGAAGTCCTTTTGGTTCTAACATAAGGGAGTTACCCTAATTTAAGGTAATAATTTCTCTTAAATTATTTTCTTTTATTTTACATCTCCAACCCCGTAACTTTTTTTATTATTTTATTTTATTACAAAAAAAATATCCTAAATATACTAGATTTTATTTATGAGAATAATTAGAACTATAATTACACAAACCTCCGTATAATGGGTAAAGAACATACTGTTTTACTGGATGGCAAACTACTGCCTCACAAAACGATGATTGTTCAAATATCTCCAATTTACTCTCATGGTGGACATTATTATGGTACTGTATATTTATATAATATATATTATATTTATATATCTTATATGCTTTTTTATTTTTTATTTATATAATACCTTTATGTTTTTTATAGTGGGTAAATATGATAATCTCATTTCAGGAAGTGCGCACTACTTCACCCTCAAAATAATATGACTCGTTCATGCCTTATGTGGAACGTACAAAGTGTAGAGTTAATGAATTTATTTATTATATTATACTGTAACTATAATATACTTATGTATCATTAATATTCAATTACAATAAAATACAAAATAGAAATAGAAGTAGCATTTATGCGTACGTACAGCTTACCATGTCCATGAACGGTGCATTTCATTTATTATGTCAAAATGGAATGTACAATTATAAATACATTTATATACTAGATATATATGATATATATTCTATATAAATTATGAATATCATTCTGTATATAATGAAATTCTAACCACATGAACAAATTGTAATTATAGTAATTCCATTTATGACTCAAGTACCAAATATAGAAAAAATGACCATTATTAACTTTAATGATTACAAAATGATTATAACATGGTAATAAGTGATTTAAAAGGAATGATAAACTTTAAAAAGGTTATTAATAAATTATAAATTAACTTTAGTTTATTATTTAGGATATTAAAGAACTAATGGGTCAAGTCGGACATGAGGTATGGGGGTTTCTTATCTAACATTTAATTCTCCGAGATTTCCATTATTTGCAACTAATTTATTGAATGTGGTGTATTTTACACAGGAATTTGATATATATTATCATGATTATCTTTATATTCATGGTATTATGTGATTAAATTTGTTTTTATCAACTTTTTTTCATATAACTTGTTTGATTACAATGGGGTAATGGGTTTTCATCTCACTTCTTATTCCTATGAGATTTGTGCTATATTTCCACTATTTCATTTTGTGTCGTGTATGTACTACCCATGATTGTATTCATTGTGTAATATATATTAATTTATGGGTAATTAAATCCTCATTTTATCATCCTTCATTAATATGTGGAATGTTTCATAAGTTTCCAAACCGTTAAGGGAACCTTTCACACTCCTCTTTTTTTTAAAGTATTCATTTTGTTATATCTTTTAATTTCCATCTTATAATGTTTGAATAGGTACTTATATATCCTTAATGATGTATATTTTATTTCCATGTGATAAGATACCATTTTCTCTCTCATAAAATTATTTTTTTTTAATTTTAAAGTGACGTCATTAGGCTGTTGAATTTCTGTAAGGGAACTTCTTAACCCAATTTCAATTCATTGGGTTACACATAAACTTATTGATTATGATATTCTGTAAATATTTCTGAATGACCTATGATTGTTTCACTCTTAATATCCACTTATATTGAGGGATTTTTTATTTTTCACACATAATTTTTAAATTGACTTATCCTTAATCAAAGGATATTGTCTTTATAAGAGATTTCATCTCAATTTACATTCCCTTGAGACTTCATTGTTTTTATGAACCAATTCAATTTTATATGGAGTATATACAACCCTTTGGAATATAATATCATGAATATCCTTATTCTCATGATATTATAAGGTATTTTTATTTTATTAATCTATTATGTTCAGTAAATTATTTCTTAAGTGTCACGAGACTCTTTAAGTAAAATATAGTTTAAATTTTTTTAATGATTTATTCTTCTAAATATTTCACATTAATGTCCAAATTTTCAGAATGGTTTTTAGGATTTATTTTTATGGACATTAAAGTTTTCAAATGATAATTTATTTATAAGCTTCAAAGTGGTATGGTACACTTTGATTCAAAAATATCTTTAATAAATGTTTTAAATTGTTTTGAAAATTGTTTGAATAAGGATTTTTTATGTCAATATCTTGAAATAATATATTTTAATTTTAATGTGGATATGATATTATTTAAATGTTTAAATTTAAAATGTTTTACATGTTATGATTTTATAATGGTACTTAGACATTTGACGGGTGGTTACGTGATAAACCAAAAAACGGGTGGTGTCGTGATAAACTAGGACAGATGGTTATATTATAACCTCCAATGCATTGGGTATGGAAGTTAGGCCATATGGTTATTCCATTTAGTGAATATGTGTGGAAGTTAAACGTATGGTTAATCAATTTAAGTATGTTAATGTCTCTAGTTACCTTTATATGTTATGTGTTCTTTGTATGGGTTTTATGGAAATCATTTGGTTACAAAAGGGCAAGAAATGATCTTTCATTCAGTGAAGAGTATATACAACTTCATAAAGGTGAAATTTATTACTTATGATAAATTATGCATGGTTTACTTGTTGTTTTGAAAAAACTAACAGTTTTTCTTTTATGTGTATCCCTTTCTGAGCGTTTTATGCTCATCCAATGTTTTTGAAATGTTTTTCACTGCACATAAAGTCGAATACGTTCAAAGATGGGGTCAAGGAAAATTCATTCTATCTAAAACAAAGAACTAGACATGACTCTATTTTTTCAATAATATTTATTTTGTGAAAAAAATAAAAACTGGGTAGATGAGTGTACATGTAATATTCAAGTTGTTATGTATTTGTTATGACCCAATTCTATAAAGATCAAAACCTACAAAGATTTATAATGTGAATTGTTAACTTAATTCATGAATATTCAATGGTTATGGTCGGGTCCTTAAATTTAACATGCAATAACATGAATTTATTTATTCAAATGATTTTATATGTTTAATTTAATGTTATTATTTCATTGGTATTAGAATTCAATATTACCAAAGTGGTAATATTTTTATTATAGAATCTCATTTTTTCTTCCTTTTGCTCCTGGTTATCATTACTACTATAAAATATTATGATCTACATCTTAATAAATATAATATTATAGACTTAAATATTTCATATTCTAGTTAATTATACTATAATTTACTTTTTTTATATTATAATGATCATTAATGCTTATAGTTTTAGGTAATTATAAAAATCACATACATCTAAAATCAATAAATTAAATGTATACCTATTTACTCAGTTTTTAATTGTACCACAAAATAAAAATCCTTAAAATAATCGAAGGATTTATTTTATGAAAAATCGTCATAATTTTCTTCAAGACCTCATCCTTGTCCCAATTATTTTTTAAACAATTAAAAAATAAATTTTGAAATATTTTTCATACCCAAAATTATCAGTAAGGTCCTTAAAAGAGAGAAATAAACCAGTAGTCATTAAATACCTATAAAATATTTACTTTTTAAAAAATATAAATTCCTATAAAAATAATCATTTAATTTTAAAATAAATTACATTTTCCCCACAATTCATTTCATAAAAATAAAAAAATTCTTAATAGGAAAAACTAATTAATGTATCTTTCAACATAAGAAAAAACTAGGAAATCTATTTCAAAATTTCATTCATTTCACAATTAACTAGTAAAATATACATTCCATTGATTAATTACCAAATAACCAATTTTGAGAGAACATGGTATTGATGTAAAATTAATGAATTCATAAATAAAACAAATAACATGGGGAATCAATTTCATATCATAATTACATATGATTTAAACATCAAAACTACAATATGGTTTATACCCTACTGCTACCAAGAATTAACCCTCATGGTTATACGTGGATATGACTATCATATTTACTATTAGAATGATCTTACTAGTAAAATTCCAAAAAAATTATGTAATACATTACATGGGTATCATAGAGTCAAAAATATTTTGTTTATATAGTAACCACCCCTCATCATAAACCATTCACATGAACCATAAAATTATCATAAAACAATAATTCATATTTCAAAAAAATTATTGAGAAAATAACTTATTTAAAAAAATTGTTAAAATAAAAATGAAAATAAATCTTCAAATATAACAATATAATATTTTAAGGGATTCATAAAAAAATATATCTTCATAATGGTGGGAAATTTCAATCATTCAATATATGTTGAAAAATATTCCTTTTGACTTTTCTAAGAAGAAACTTTAAATTATTATTTTCAAAAGAATGTGCCTTTTATAAAAACTTAAAATAATTCATTTTTATAATTATATAATACAAATTAGAAAATTATATTTTTTCAAATTCATATCGAAGAAAAAATAGTTACAAACATAATTTAAAAAAACAAGGTCATGAAATGAAGTTATATATAAAATAAAACCATTAAAACAACTAAAATAAGGCTTTTGGATAAATATTCTTTTACCTTCAGTTTAAATCATCACATTTGTTATTTATGTTAAAGAATAAAAAACAAGTTAAATTATACATGATTCAGAATATTTTTCAAGTTTATTATTCTTTTTAAATCACATATTTATTTGAGATATACAATTACATAACCATTTATTTTTATATTGGAAGTTTTGAACATATTTTGTACCTACATGAAAAATGGATATAGTAAGTCACCTATGGTAAATGTGGTCATCACTAAATCATATCAATATTATTATTCATTAAATAATAATCATTTTTATATATAAATTATAACTTAAATAGAATAAATAAATATTTATGAAAAATGAACTATGTTGTAATCATTGTGATGGTATGTCATACATACACATGTGAAAATATTTCCTTTGAAGTGATCGTAATATAAACAATGAATGTACCATTTTATATTTATTTAATGATAATAATATCATATATATTACTATTTTTTATCTATAATTATATCTCATCCATGTTTTTTGGTGATGAAAAATGAATCACATTGCTTTGTGGAGACAATAGTCCACACTTTCGGAAAAATTTCATTATTATTTTTCTAGGCATGTAAATGTAAGAAAATTTGGGATATATTATCTTTTAATAACTTTAATTATAACAAAAATTATATTATATAAACATAAATTAAATAATTAGAATATTTCTCAATGGATGGTAATGGAAAATAATTTACATCAGCTTGTGTGATGGTAGTCCACTGTGTGATTGAAAAATGAATTCATTTCTCATTTGATAGAATCAAATATATATATTTTTTATGAAATAAAAATAATAAAATATAATTATATAGAGTGTACTATTATTATAATTTTTTCATGGTTTAATGTTTTTGAAATATTTTGGGGAAGAAATAAAACTAGAACATTTAGATAAATCAATACCTCTTAATTGGAATACCTTCTTTGATTAACACATTAAAACGCCTAAGTATATTTTAAATAATAAAATAATAAAAATTTATTATTTTAATGATTCAATTAAGGTAATGTTTTATTTTTCTCTGAATTTTTTATTGTATAAAGATGCCAGAAGAACTGGTTCGCTATTATCGAAGAGGGGAGGGGTAACTTAGTAAATTCTCAAAATTTTAAATAAATTTTAAATTCAAAGTAGCTAGAAAAATATATTTGGAAGGTAACATGATTATTTATCCAAATAATTATATAATATAATATAATATATATATATATATATATGAAAATTTATTTCATTTATCATTTATATTTAACCCTTATTTTACCTCTTCAACTCTTAGCATCACAACATTTATTTGTATAATTGGATGGAAAATATTGTAAGTATAAAATTACAAGGAACCAATAGTCATATCATGGTTGAAATTTAACATGTTATCCAAATAATTTGAAAGAATTTAGTATATTAAAGGAATTTTATATCATTTAATTAAATATTATTTAATTCAAAATATCATTATTTATAATTTTTCAACTATTCGTTACTTTGACTTTTAAAAATATCTGTAAACCAATATAACATTGAACCTATTATAATAATACAACCCTAAAATTTCTATGATATATTTAATATTCGTGGATTACAGTAATTATCTCATATTGTTTTAATACTTTTAATATCATGTATTTGATTGTCCTATTAGTTATATAATTAATACATCTCTATTATGAAAGAATTTAGAGATATTATTTCATCAATAATAATTAAAAATAAATAATAATACATAATAAATGTATATTGTATCTTAGAAGACTATTTATTCTCTAACACATATTCTTGATAATATTTTATTAAAAATATTATAATTATTAAAAACTACTATGTGATATGTTTTTCTATTATATATATAAATTATTATAGAGGTAATAATCATATACATGTGTACATAAATAGTCACATAATATAACCTTGAATGATTATGGATAAATATTACTAATTAAATAAAATTCTTTTATTTTTATGGGTCATTTTCTAGCACTTATCACATTTTTTATTCCCTCAATTTCCTGATTTCCCCTTTCTAGTGGTAACAAAAATTACTAAGGTTGATATTCATTTTTTACAAAAAGAAAAGTAAAATATTAACATAATTTAAAAAATCAAATTTAAATAATGGAATAAAATTTTCAATACTCATAATTATAAGTGGTTGTTATTAAATATGAAATTAAATACGAAAGAAGTAATAAGAAATTTTTTTCCCAATAATACCCTTTTAAACATATAATGTTTTTATAATTTGATCTTGTATAAAATTAATTTTTAAAAATATATGATTAAATAAAATAAAAAGGAAAATATAAATTTTTAACACAAAAATTAATTTTAATTTTAACTTTCAAATAATTGAAAAAATATAAAATTTTCAAAAAAGTCATTATTTCTCACTATTCACATAAAAAACATTCCTTCCCTCAAATTCAAAAAAGGTCACCATAATATAATTTATATATAGTGACATAAAAATAATATTTTTTCAATGAAATATAATTTCTAACAAATCTAGAAATTATTTATATTTTCACTCAAAAAAATTCAACTTATAAGATAATGTATTTGGTTCATAAAATAAATTCACTAAAATTAAGTGCATAATTATCATAGCCATAAATAATAAAATATAAATTATTAGAACCAATTTTTACACCATAAAAATGAAAATATTAAATATTTTGACATATTATATGATTATGTTATAATGCTCAAAAAATTAAAAATAGTAGTTGCTCATTTATGATCGATGTTTTTTCTTATATATTCTGTCAAAAATACTGATCCCTTTAAAAACTTTAGGAAGGTACATCCTCAACCACCTTTATAAATTTTTTCATCTATATTTTAAATTCATCACAGGTAAATATTGTATTTTATATCAAAATAGTTGTATAGAAATCCCACATAGAAAAATACTAATAAGAATTACACACGAATTGAAGGATATTAAAGTATGAAGGTCATCTAAAATAAAAAATAAAAAATCTTCCACATAGGAAAATGTGGACATTTTTGAAAAAATATAATTCCTTAGTAATGATAATATGTGACGGGGAATATTCACATGAAATATGTAACACAAAAAACTCATAAATCATTGATTGTTTATAACTATATTGATTTAACTGTAAAAAAAGTAAACAGAAACTATTAATATTTAAGGATCATTTTCATATAGTTGGGGAGGAACTTCACATCCTTATTTAAGAACATAAGTATATATATATTCATTAAATGAATACTTTCGTCCATTAAAAAAATTCCTACACAATCTAATATTTTTCCCTAAACAATGCATAATTAAGATTAAATTTTTCATGAGTGATGTAAGGGAATAAAGAACTAAAAATCACTAAATCGTTAAAGGGATTATAATTTAGTATACTTTTACTTTGTAATTAAAAAATAAAAATTATTTTGTTAAAATAACATAATTATACAAAATGAGTACATCATACAATGAATAAAAACTACATTTAGTATCTACAACTCAAAATTAATTCAAAACAATTAATATAAATCATTCAATAATTATACAGAAAACATTAAATAAAATTCTAGACTCATACTAGATCCCCAAAAATGTGAAGGACATGATCACATAGCATTAAATGATAATTTTAATATTTATCTCTAAATAACATCAATTACTATAATAAAATAAATTATATACCAAATTCATGAAATCTATAAGATATGAAAATAATTTTCATACATTATAAATATACAAAAAGATAATTCCTCTTTTATTAGATAAAAATTAAATAAAATATTAATATGTTTAACTTATTTCAATAATGCTTCAAAAAATTATTGACACCTTATTCCAAAATTACATTAATCTACTAACCAAAAAAAAATTTTAATACTATGGTATTCTATAATATAATCAATATGTCTCTGAAATAAACATGTCATACATCCATAAAATACATTAACAAAAATGGAAATTTAATAAAAACATGGACATTAAATACACCCATCGTAGCAAATACACACTTGTATCACATTAGTTTTTCTTCAAAACATGCGTTCTTGCCGGGTGCGATGGGTTGTCACATAGTTTGTGGCATGTCCTTTTTTTAATGTATATAATTATTATAATATTTATGAAATTTATATAAAATTTTCTTAATCAAAATAATACATTCTATATTAATAGTATTTTTAACCTATAATTTTAACTCATAGTTTCATTTTCCATCCTAAAACGTAATGTCCAATAATTATTTAATAAGAATAAATATCTCCAAAAATATCATTTATCATTATAAAATTTGAAAAAATGATGCACCAAAAATATTTCTTACTAATTTATTATTTGCTCAAACATAATATTAACAAAAATGATGGTATCCATAACTCATAAAATATAATATCATATAAACATCCAAATCTCAAAATTTATCTAAACCATATTTTGATACTAGTTATGTGGAACTCATCTTAACAATTACATATTCTAGTGACATAGACTAAAATTTAATTTGTTTCATTCCCAAAAATAAATTTTTTCCAACGTATTAGATAAATAGTAAACAACCAAACAATGTTTTCACATACATTTCATGTGGATAATTAAACTCATTATATATTTTTCTCAACAAATAAAAATACTTAAAATAAAAAATAACAATTTTCATTAAAAATTAATCAAAATTTTCATCTACACCATATCTTTAAATAAATTCTTTCCAAAACCCGGGGAAGAAAATTTTAAATACATTTATTAAGAATAAAATGTAATTACAGGAAATAAAAATATTGAAATTAACCATTATTCAATAAATTATTATACAAATTTCCCATTTCCTAAAATAATATTTGGGCATAAAAATAAACAATTTCATACAAAATAAATAAAAAATCGGTAAAAAATATTTAAATAAAACTGGCTTTTAGGTATCATAATGGAACAAACAAAACCTATAATGGTATCTTTTGAAACATGAAAAAATATTGAAATATGTTTTACAAATTTATAATGTTTACCTTTAAATTGTAATATATAATTTCATTTAAACATATATCAAATAAAAGATCTTGTGATAAAAATGTATATATATATAATTAAAATAAAAAATAAAACATATTACTATCATGGATAATAATTTTATTATCATAAATAATAATGATGTAACCATCATGAATAACTAATGTCGTATCAGTTACAATTACAAAGAAATAACCCTCACAATTATACATGTTTGTAAAAACATCAGTTACACATGGAATAACCATCATTATCAAAATCTTACATAATAATACCCAATAAAATAGAGGGTTATCACAGTCCCACCAATTAGTTTTTTACAATTTAACCGTCCATCATCAGAATCAATGCCCATGTAAAATCAAAAATTAATAAAGATGAATTTTTTACATCACAAAAATATTTCTGGAGAAAATCACTTATGTAAAATACAATAACACACATATAAAAGAAAAATACATCCATTGAAAATAATAATTTTATATCGTAATGTAAGATTCAAAACATTAAGTCATTAAAATGAATGGAAAAGGAATTCATTCAGTATAAGTTAAAAAAATTCTTTTGAATAACATAAAAAAACATTGAAATATATTTTTAAATGAATTAATCATGCATAAAATATTAAAGACATTAATCTTTTAAAAAATGTGACAAAATAGATATTTACATTTTCAAAATTTTATTTTCCATATAAAAAATTTTTTATTAAAAAAACATGTGCATCAAAAATAAATATTTATAATATAAATATTTAAAATTATTAAAATTGTTTTTTCTTGTTAAAGGTCCCTTACTATTAGTTTTACTCATCACATACATTCCATATCACATGAATGATAAGCCTGGGTTAATTTTTAATTATTTGATAACATTATTATCATTAATTATTTCATTTCTATTACTCAATTCTATGTTATATACTATTACATAATCTTTTTTGGTTAAAATTAATCAATTTTATGATATTTATTACATATGTCCAAAATGGATTATGTATTTAGATTTTGTAAATATGGATATTACTCAAACTCATTCCATAATATTCCTGAAATAATTATAATTTTTCTATATAAATTATACATTTATATAGAACCATTTAATATTATTATGAAAATTAACTATCTTTTTATTATTGAGAATGTAGGTCGTATGCACGCATGAGAAACATTTTCATTTTTCAATGATCATTATAGAAATAAGATTTGTATCAATAAAATATTTTATAATCATAATAATATCATTTATATAATATTATTTCATTAAATAAATTTATATCTATCGTTTATGTGATGTTGTGATGAAAAATGAAGCACATAATTTTTTGAGGTAGTAGTCCACACCTTCACACGAATGATAGTTTCATTATTTTTGTGAATGGAATGTTACGATTTTAAATGAAATATTATATTTTCATAAGGATTACTATTTCTTTAATATAATATATATAAAAATTAATTAAATCATTATAACCATTCGGGATATACAATGATGTAAAATGAATTAAACCGGTCATGTTACATTAGCCCTCTGTATATTGGAAGAATGACGTTCTTTCCCAATTAATGGAAGTGTAGAAATATATATAGGTAATCATATAAAAATAATAACATAACAATATATTATGAATAATTTTTTTATTAAGTTATCATTTTTGAAGAATATTTGAAGGGGTTGGGTAAAGAAACATAACTATAACTAATATAAAAACATATACTAATTATTTAGAAAACATCCATTGATTTATACTCTAAAAACACTAATGACCATGTTTTCCCAATACAATGGAAAATATTATGAGTTTTGTTATTTTATGAAGGTATTTTTTAAATATTTTTTTGAACCAAATATTTTTTTTATTGGGATGAAATGAGAATATGATGTTCACTTTTTACATTTAATTTTTAAATTAATTATTAATTATGATCATGTAAAAAGTGAATTATTTCTATGAAATTATTTTCATAAATTTTAATCCTTTAATATAATATTTTATTGATATTTTTATGTCACTATGTTACCATTATTATTTAGTTTTTAAACTCATTTAAGCCCCTGAACTCCTACCATGACAATGTTGATTTCTACACTTTCATGTT
Source organism: Viscum album (assembly GCA_963277665.1). Taxonomy (NCBI): domain Eukaryota; kingdom Viridiplantae; phylum Streptophyta; class Magnoliopsida; order Santalales; family Viscaceae; genus Viscum; species Viscum album. The sequence continues at coordinate 491,262,594 of OY728151.1, read as the reverse complement.
CAATATTAAAATAATTAAAATCCCAACTACCCATAATGAGACATTACGAAATATTCAAAACCTTATCCTAATAAAATGGAAGCATTTATGTTTTTTATGAATTTAATATCATTTTTAAAATTATAATTTATTTTATAATATCATTATTGTTAATTTTGTTTATCTTCATTATTTTAATATTTAAAAATATTAATACAATAAGATAACATTGAAAAGAATAGTTTCATAAATCCCTAAAGAATAAAATACATATACGGTATTTTTGGATTACATCTGCTATGTCACATTATTTTATTATCATTAATATCATATAATTTATGTTTCTATTAACTACATAATTAATCCATCGTTGTTGGGAAATAATTTAAGGTAATTATATCAATACTAATAATTAAAAATAAATTACCAAATTAAATATAAATATATCAATTTTCAAATTAATATTTATATATGATCATATATTTTATGTAAAAACCTGATAATGATAATAAACATATTGGTAACAACAATGTGACATGTTTTTCATTACATTAATAAAAATATAATAAATTTCATAATCTAATCCAAGTGTCCATAAATAGTAGAATAACATTAATATGAATTATTATGGATTAATATTACCCATATGATAAAATTTGCAAGGGTTTAAGTGTCATTTGATTGTTCTTGTCATTTTATTTACAACTATTCTACCCGATTTACCCATTAATGTGTCAAAAATATTACAATGGTAAGTATTCATAATTTTCAAATATAAAAGGGACCTATTTAAAAAAAATACTCACAATTATAAATATAGAATATATTATTCCAAATTCACAATATATATGGGTATGAATTTCATTCAAAATATAATATACAAAATGAAACAAAAATAAATATTTAGGAGAAATAGTACCTTTAAAAATAAAATATTTTTATACATAGTTTATGTAAAAAATCTATTACAAAAATACATATTTTTATAATATTAAAATTATTAAGAAAATAATTTTAAATTTAATAGAAATTATAATATTTATTTTTAAATACATGAAAATAAAATCCATATTTCAATAAAAATCAGTTTTATTCAGGGTTTGTTAAAAATCATAAATTTAATTAAATTATTAAAAATTCCTCTTTATATAATTTTGGTATAATGAGTAATAAAATTATATATAATTCATTAAATAAATTTTAAAAAAATAACACAAATTAATTATATTGTTCACTCAAAAAATTAATAATAATAATTTTTGAAGAATGTTACTTTGAAAAATGAAAAGGCTATGTACTAAAATTATGTTCTTAATTTTATAAAACATAATTAAAAAATTATTAATTAATAAGACAATTTTATATTCCATAATTATGTTATTGTAATCCATTCCTTCAAATTTTGTAGTTAGGTTATAAGAGTTAAATAATAACCTTATGTTTTTTACTCAGTTATATATTTTGTTATGTATATTATATGTTATCAAATATATTAGTCTCTTTTAGAAACTCATGATACTGTATTCTACCCCCTCCTTTTGAAATATTGTCCTCATAAATTTGAATTTGGGATCATTAACTATGGTATGACATTTAAAAGTACTTTTTATAAAATCTTTCATCGAAAAAAAACTTCAACTATAAAATAATGAAATATAAATATAAAATCCTATATAATAACACATAACTAAGATTATGTGAAGGAAATAATTGACATAAAAGATAGAATTTAACACCCATGTAGTAATATAGATTGATAGAGAACATCATCATGATAATTTTAACCAAAAAAACATTTAATGATTAATTTGTTAAAAGAATTTTGATTTCTAATCATTAATATAAAAAAAATAGCATTATCATTTCATGGTCATTTTAATCGTGTTGATGAATTAATTTACTTTCCTATCTCAGAATATTATTGTACATACTTGTATAATAATTAGAGTTTGATCCATTTATCAATTTCAACCACATTAGCATCATTTTCTACAAATGTTCAGAATTTATGTAGATTTTTCTCATTCCTAGAGATTTAGAATCAACAAATTCATATAAATACATATATAAAAGTATTAAAATATAATTGTCTTATCTATAATAATTAACAAAAAAGTTCCTTGTTAATGTTAACATATTTCCCAAAAAATGGGTAATACTTTAATATATGAAAAAATAATTTTCATAACTATATTTGAAATGTAATACACAGTGACCAACAAAATAATTCTATAAATATCCTTAAAATTCAATAATATTATTCCAAAGTAAAATTTAAATCCCAAATATTAGAATGACATGATCCATTATACATTTAATTTAATTTAAAAAATTATTTACAATTAACATAAATTACTCTCTTACTAAAAATTACATATGAAAATCATGTTATACAATAATTATTATAATTATTTTCTTATAGAATAGTGGAAAAACCATAATTCAATGATTATTCATAAAAAAATTCATAATAGTTTTTTTACCTTATTCATGCAATGATTCTGAAAATTATAATGAACTTATTCTAAAATAACAATAAACACTTCTTGACCAAATAAATTTGTATTCCATTTAAAATCTGTAAAATAATTCATATGTTCTAAAAATAAACATATTATTGATCTATATATTCATTTTACTAGTAATAAAAGATCCAAATAATTGAGACATTATGAAGTCTACTGGAAGGAGATGTACCTATGTCTCCCTTTAATTTTGGGTCAAAATATTATAGCCTTTTCAGATGCAATGGGTTGTCAAATGGTCTTATTTTAGTCATTTTCGAAAACTACAAAATAATTATAACATTTCCAAAAATTATATTAAATATTAAAAATAAGATTAAAACATTAATACTTAATAAAAATATTAATCTTCAAAATTTATCTCATACTTTTTGTATTTCATCCCCACATGCAATAACCCATAATTACCAGACACAAAAATATCTAAAAAAATATCTCTGGTTACCATGAAATTTCATAACATAATAATTTAAAATAAATATCTATGACATTGGCCTTAGGATCAACTATTTAAATTTTAAACTCATTATAATATTATTAAATTTTAAGATAACATCACTTGAGAAAAATAGTACACTTTAATATTTTCTAAACCCTTCATTGATAGCAGGTGTAAGGACCTAACATTAAGCATTACAGTCTCTAGTGAAATAGAATATAATTAAAATAATTGAATTACCAACCATCATTTAGGTTTATAGTTTTTGACAATAAGAAAAATCTCTTACCATGTAATCTCAAACATTACAAGTTGACACTTCAACTATGTATTATGTTTTCACAGAAAATAAATCTAATTTAATTATACCATAATTAATTTTCATGGGACATCATCCCAATTTTTATCTATACATAACCCACTCCCTAATATTTTCTAATATCTATTAATAACATTTAATAAACATGGTATGTACATTATTTATATATAAGGGACATAAAAAACAATGATAAAAACCATTAGTCTATAAATACATATAAAAATATTCTCTTTTAGAAATAAACATTTTGTTTTAAATGATAATTTTTATAACATTGAAATCGCCTTTTCTAACAAATATTTCCATATTAAATTCATAATAAATTATAATGTAAATATAAAACCCATATATAATTTATTTAAAACCTGATAAAAAAATGAAAACATTCTCTCATTCTTATACTTTCTATACTTTAAAAGTAAAATATACAATCCATTGAAAATAAACCCTTTAAAATATCTTTTGAGAATGTGTAATTTCTATAAAAACACATCATTAATAAATAACCAATATAAGCAACTTTCAGATTCATTTTAATTTCACTAATAAAATTTATGTAACCCTTACAACTTCCATGTGATGTAAGGCATAACGTTATAATGAAAAAACTCCCTCGATTATACATTGATGTATCTATCATAGTTACAATTCGAATTAACATAATTGTATATATCCAAAAACAATATCAATTAAATGTAAGGATATCATGAAGCCACCTATAATTGGATTATAATTGAAACAGCCTTCATCATAAATAATTCACATTAACAACAACATAATCATAAAACATGAATACATGAATCAAAAATATTTCATAAATAAATTCAATAATTCAAAAGAAAAACCATTAACATACTAAGGAAAAAAATTCCTTGAAAATTACCATTTATGATAATAATAGAATCTTAATAAAATTACGGTTTCTTTAAGACATGAAAATATGCTTATTCTGTCTATGTTAAAATTTTAATTTTTTTAATTTGATAAAAAACATTAAAATTTATTTTTAAAAGAATGTTTCATACACAAAAATAGACTAAGAATAATTTTTTAAAACATTTGTGTAAAAAGTGATACATTATTTTTTATAAAACTAATTTTCATATAAATAAATTCATAATAATTATTTTATGAACATCAAAATGAATGAAAAATAATTTTAAAATAAATTTATAAAACATTTAATATTATTTTTTTCCAATAAAGAGTCCCTTATAATAAGTTCTTCTTCTGATTCTCAATTTTTATCATTTGGAAGAAATTAGTTAGATCTTATTTTTTATTTTTTTATATAGTTTTTAATGTTTATTATCCATTTTATTTCACTAATATATATGTTATATAATATTATATAATCAATTATATTTTTGTCTGATGTTTTGATGATATTCAGTACCTATGTCCAAAATTTATTCAGTAATTGAAATATGGCCAATGTAATAATTCATAAAAAATATCCTTAATAATATTTATGACATCATTATATTTCCTATACATGAGTTATACTTCAAAATGCAACCATTAAACATGGTTATGCAAAAATATCTACATTATAATAATGGATATGTGAGGTCATATTTACCTAAGAGTTAAATTAAAATATTTCCATTATCATTATTGAAAGATGGTATGTATAGTTTTGACATTTAATATGGATAATAATACCATATATTTCATATTGTTTCTTTAAAAGTAATTTTATATATATTCTATATGATGCGATGATGAAAATAAAATCACATCACTTTAGAAAGGTTTTAGTTCACACGTTTGGAGGAAGGGAATTATCATATTTCTATGAATGTAGAGGAAAGATCATAATAGAAATATTATCATATAATAATGATAAAAATTGATTTAATATAGTATATAAAAAAAATTACATTATGATAACTAGTCTAGATAGAGGGTTATGGAAAATGAATTACCCTAGTTTATGAGACAATATTCTACAATACACAAGAATAATTACATAATTTCCCGTTTTATAGAAGTGGGGATGGATATTGTGTAATGTCTTGGATTTCTGTGAAATTTTTTTATAATGAATTATTTTGACACAAGAAAATTTTACAACACATGATTTTGAGGATGTTAGAGCCCAGAACAAAATTTTGAACTTTTTTAATGTACAGTCAGTAAACATGTTAGTGGGATTTTTTATCTTTTGGATTGTCTCTCATATCCAAAATTCAAGGGCACTATTAAATTTTGAATGTAGATATTCACATAGAGATTTATCAACCCTGGTTGAAAATGGAAGAGTGTAAATGTTATATTTTAGACATTTTCGAGAAAAAAATAAAATTATTTAATAGAATTATATTATTTTCTTACTCACTTCTATGTGGCGGACAACGATGTGATTGTCCGGAGACAATGTGCATCAATGAGGCTCATTAATGACTCATTAAAATCACAGTTTAATGGCCCATTAATGACATCTAATAGTTCCACTATTTCTTAAATAAAATATTGTAATGACGCGATGTCGCATCAGAATGGGAATGTTGCGATTTTGATCTTATTTATAGTTCAGCGCATTGGGGAAAATTTTGATTAAAATGTTTTAGGAATATTTAGAGAATCTCTAAGGGAAATACACCCCAGCAAAAAATTCATAATGTAGGTGACACTATGACTTCTTCGTCATGCCTTTATAAGATCAGAGCTGAGAAGTGATGCTGACATTTTAACCCCATGAGGAAAAATGTGGAGCATACAACTTCAAAAAGGTAGGGATTTTTTATTCAATTTTTCTCCCATCCATTTCTAAACAAAGAACCTATATTAGTGCACATAAAATTTAATCCACGGATAGTGTGCTCTTGTAGGAAGTTACTTCATTAGGGTATCTTTATCTTTGATTTAATTATCTATGTTGTTAAAATTAAAATCCTCGAACCATCATTGATTAGTAAACATATACCTCATAGGGCCCGGGCTGACATAGAAAAGGCATGAGCCCCTCCTCCATGGGTGTTATTTGAGGCCAAACATTTGATTGGACATAAATTAATTTCTAAGACTATCGTGGTGGAGAGGACGATCCCCGGAAAATGCATCAGAAAGAAGAATGAAGAATAGACAACCAGTGCAGACTCGGTCATCTACATAAGAATCTGTCGGAAAGTCAGTGCACGCGGTGGCACTGGACATTTTCAGTGGTTGGTCGCGACAATGGCCATGGGTAGAAGATAGTATGTGATGAAACCATATTAGATGAAAGGCCTCGGCTGGACCGGGCCGCAGCATTGTATAAGATGCCACCGGCCGAGGCAGTGACTGTAGGTGGAAGATGTTGTTTCTTGACCACATCAGAGGGTAGCGAACGTGGTATCATGTCATGTCCTGCACAAAAAACCGTTGTCGCTTATCCATATTAGATGAGGCACCCCACACAACCCATGGGGTAATGGCAGGGCATGGATGTGGCTCCCGACTGCATCTAATGTGGCGGAGTAGTCCGGCTCTTTTACATCGAACAGTGTGCGAACCCCCAGAAAGCTGGACTCACTGCTCACTATGTCAGGCCGGTCCTGTTGCCCAGCGGGCTAGACCACGCCAATGGGTCGGAACCGCAGCTAGAGGATCGTACTTCCACTGGAAGGCCGGACCTGCTCCCTTTTTTGTTTGGGCCAGACTAGGATGATTCGCCGGGCAACATGGCAGGGTGGAAAGTTGGCCAACTAGGCCAGGTCCAGCGAGACCTATTGGGCCCGGTCCATTAGCAAGGCCTGACCAGACAAACCCTGCCCCACACAAGGTCATGTAAGGTCCGTTAGAAAAAACTAGGGTTTGTGGTACCCCCGAGCTGGGTATGTCGGGTCGGTCTGACCAGGTCGAATGGCCCCTATCACAGCCATCCCATAGTTACTAAAACTCATATATCATAAAAATTGTGAAACCGATTAAAATTTCTTTTGTGCAATTAGGACCCTCTTGAGGAGTAAAATCTTTTGGAACTATTTTTGGTGACTTCTATGGATGTTTTCTAGTGAAAACTGACTTGAGAAGTGGTTCTCCCAAGCACACTATTTACGGATCCTGATAGTTGGTTGAGACCTGAAAATTGCTCAACAACAGCCCAATGGGATGAAACTCTATGTGACCCTACAAGAACATAGTATGGATTGGCTCTGTGTGATTTGAAATTCCAACTGTACTTGACAGAAGGGGTGCCCCATTTCATCCAAGGTGAGAAGCGGCTCTGTGTGTCCCGATAGGCCCATTGTGGGGCATAACTCTTTGTGATGCAGCATACCCACCAAACTAATCAGTTATGTTTACCACATCAGCTCAATTTTAGTGGGAAGTGGGTCTCTATGAATCAGAAGTCTCACTATACTCGATAGTGTAGGATTTCTCCAACTGCAGATGAGTTCGACATTTTTGATAAACGATGCTACTGTTACTACCCTATAATATATCTGGTTTGAGTTTTTTTGTTTTTTGTTCTTTACATGGAGGAATAATTGTGTTGTGTTTTTGTTTTTGTTTTTGGGGCCTTATTGTGTACTATGTTACACACCCTTTCACAATATTTGCCTACACATGTTTTTTCTTGTGCAGACGACTGCCATTTTGACAGGGGTTCTCAGGGAGACAGGAATAATGGATGATATGATGGAGGGCTTGGTGGCCTAGGAGCTGGTGGGGCCCCATAGAACTGGTCGGACATGACATATTACTTCAGCTTCCATTAGCTTCATTACTCTTGTGATTAGGTGGGGTATACTGTAGATGGCCATAATAAATTCCTTTTTATACTCTCTATTTTCAGTTCCTTGTTGTGTTTTATTCTATTCCACTTACTTTCAGTTATACATGCACTCATCTTTGATTTAGTGATACTTGTTTCCACTTTTTTGTGTTTTGGGATGTGGTTGGGTTTATGCGTGTGCGTACAGGTACTTAGGAAAATGCCTCCCACATGTAGGTTAATGGCTTCAATGCTATTCACCAGCCCCTGACCATCGAGAGGTGGGCTTAGGGTAGTCATGGCATGGCCTCCAGGGGATGGGTCATGACAAAGTGGTATCATAGGGTGGTCGGTTCCACCTCAAAGACCAGGAGTATAATATTTTGTTTTGGGGAAATAATGTTAAGTGTTGTGAGTTCAGATATCATTTTCGGGGAGTCCATTGTTGGTGCGGTAGCCGATGTATCCATACACAAGGACTTTTAATTCTCTATTCACTTAAATACATGAAAATACTAGTTGCATAAGTGTCTCCTTATTTTTTAATAAGATTTAGATCACCATGTATAACTTTCAAACTGTGGAACATCTTGATCTATCTCAGGATGCCTCCACATGTACGTCTAGTCAGGGTCCTGTTACAAGGTCGTGAGGACAACCTTCTAAGTTACAAGGCATCCTTTTATGGACCAGTTCTAGAGATGGACCCACCTGGTGCTGCACCAGTGCTACCACCACCCGATGGTCAGTATCTATTGCCTGTGGTTTTGGAATAGGATGTTTGTAGGATCAGTGCCATACATTAGTTTTAGAGATAGAGACTACTCAGATTCAGGGGAGAGACGAATCCTCAGGTCGCTGAGGACTGTCTTGAGGCTATGATGTAAATCTTCTTCTATGTGAGGACAATGCCTTACTATATGGTGATATTGGATGGGATCCTTCTGTAGGTATAGGTAGGAATATGATGGATCTTGACCATCTAGACTCACGATTAGGTGACCCTCACATGGGTATACATCGAGAGTCTTTTCTATGAGGAATTGTTTCCCATGAAATTTCACTATGTGCGCATTAAAGAGATGCACACCTACTTCAGGGAAATGTGACAGTGGACGAGTACTCGGTTAGGTTCACAGTGTTTTTCGACAACTCAACTGACATGGTTTGAGACCCTTTTATCAAGAATAAATCATTCAGGTTGGGACTCATGTGGGAGATAAGGGCATCATTTTTGTATCTCACCATCCCTACCCTGGCCGGAGTGCTGGAGCGAGCCTTTCTTGTAGAGAGCTTCTTGAAGGAGTCAACACCAACAACTAGAGCCGCCAGCAGACCCCAAAAAGAGTCTTTGGAAAGCATTAACAATAGACTCATGGGTCTAAGTGTACAAGACATTCAGAGGAAGACCCCATGACTCAACATCAGTGGTGAGGGGCTCTAAGTCAAGAGGGAGTCAGTAGGGATCCAGGTAGTGCTACGCGATCGGTGGGCAGGGTCACATGACACGTGACTAACTAACCCAATATACAGATGACCGGTAGATGGACAAAGGTCTGTCGATGCAACAACTGTAGTTTGAGCAAGGATGTCAGTAGGTCTGCATACGTGGCAGGGGATCTAGAAGAGTTGTAGGTGGTGGGTGATAGTTTGATATGTTATAGCCACCACCATCAAGTGGTCCACCCTGACCATAGGGAGCATGAGGACGTCAGTGATCTCAACTCCGAGCAGCAGAGGATTACAACCATAGTGCTTCAGAGATGTTTCGAGGTATGAACTATTTCCTCTCCACCATTGTTGTAGTACGTATAGACACAAATTCTAGTCACTCCATTATTTTCAATTATCTTGTTCAGAGTTCAGATATTTTGGTGGATTCATTAACTCGATACTTACTATTAGAGACTCCTACAAGAGATGATTCAACTATTACACACTATTGTCAGTTTTGTGAGCTTTAGCTAAGGGGAGAGTGCTTCTGCTGGGATCTACTAGTAGTAGCATTGAGGCCTTACAATGTTGCCATGGGTATGGACTGGTTTTCCATAGTCTAGGCATAGATCAATTGTTTAGGAGTTCAGTGTGGTGTGTATGTACTAATGGTACTAGTTTTTCCTTCACCAGTTAAAAGAAATTCCATGAAGTGCAGGACGAACTCTCTCAGACTAGGGTGTTACTTATCACTCATAGTTGGTTAGACTCACCCTCAGTGCAGTGGAGGACAGGATTCCAAGTTTTCCTTTAGTGGTCGATGAGTACAAAGATGTTTTTTCTTAAAGAGGATCCAGGACTACTTCCTCATGGAGACGTTTTCATCTATATTAACATGTACCCAAGGATGACACTGATATCCACACTAAAATATTGAATGGATCCCATAGAACTTCATGGGATAAGGCTATAGCTGGAGGACATGCATGATAAGGGGTTCATAAGACCAAGTGTTTCACTATGGACAGCCCTGGTGCTTTTTTCCAAGAAGGAAGTTGGGAGATTCTCTTAGAAGGAAGTTGGTAGTTTGAGGTAGTGTGTAGAATTCTAGTTCTTGAACTAGGCGACCGTGAATAACAAGTACCCACTGTCGAGAATGGATGACCTCTTCGACCAACAGATGTGGGTGAAGCTGTTCTCAAAGATAGTCCTCAGATCAAGCTACCACCAGCGTCGAGTACGGGATGAGGATGTAATGAATACATCCTTCAGGTGTCGTTACTGCCACTATGAGTTCCTAGTGTTTCCATTTAGAGTGAAAACATTATCAGGAGTGTTCATGGGCCGGATGAACCAGATACTCCCTCCCTACATTGATCGGTTTGTTGTGGTCTTCATCGATGACATCATTGTGTACTCAGCATCGGTGGATCAGCATGCCACACACATGTGGATAGTCCTGGATACACCTTGAGAGCACCAAAATTATGTTAATCTCTCAAATTGTATGTTTTGGATATAGGAGGTTTACTTTTTGGGACACGTCATCTTAGAGGCTGAAGTTTCGGTAGATCCAGCGAAGAGATAGGCAGTGCTTTCTTGGGAGTCATCCAGGAGCGTGACTGAGGTGCATATCTTCTTGGGGCCAATTGGATACTATTAGAGGTTCATGCCTGACTTCTCCAGAGTAAAAACACCCTTGACATAATTGAGGTAAAAGGGACAACACATTTTGTAGATAGATAAATTCCACTAGAGTTTTCAGAATATGAGGAGGAGACTGACTAGTGCATCCATATTGAGACTACCCAAGAAGGGCTTGGGGTATATAGTTTACTATGACATATTAGGGACCAGACTGGGTTGTGTCTGAATGTAGGAGCAATCAGTGATTTCATATAGCTCACACCAGATAAGGAATCATAAGAAGAACTATGCAACCCATGATCAAGAGTTAGTGTCATTGGTCTTTGACTTGAATAAAAGGTGACACTACATGATTTGTGAGTGATTCACACTTTACTCCAAACACAAGTGTCCCAACTATATATTCACCCAAAATGACATGATACTGAGAGAGTAGAGACAGATAGAGTTTCGCTAAGTCAATAATTTTGAGATAGTCTATATTTCTGGAATGGGGAACGTGGTGGAAGACGCGCTCAGTAAGACGACTGAGTTGCAGCTGTTGAGTGAGGTGACGAAGCAGTTAGACATGATTTAGATATCCCTCATGGAGGATGGTGAAAATGTTTACCTCTATTTGATGTTTGTTACTCCCCCTCTCGTATAAAGATTTAGGGAGGCATTTCTGGGGTATGTTGACTGGGAATCCTGACAGCTTAGATACCCACGGGATGGGCTCCAAATTGATTTTCTATAGGAGGGGAGAACATCATCCTTTTCATAGGTCACACCTTAGTACCAATGGATTTGAGGGAGGAGGTGTTGAGGGTGTTCCATACATCCACTCTGATGGTACATCCTGGAGTAGAAAAGATGTAATATGACCTCCAACGTCTAGACTGGTGTCTTGAGATAAAGAATGTAGTTGCCGAGTTTATTTCCATAGGCCTCACTTTTTGGAAGTGTAGGCTGAGAACAAAGTTCCGACATTCTTGACTCAGCCACTCGAAGTACCATAACGGAAATGGGACTGTATATCGTTGGACATTGTGACATGGTTACCATGTAATCTTACAGGTCATAACCCTATTTGGATGATTGTTGACTAACTCACTGTGTCGTATCAATTCCTACCCATCCAAGAAGAGGGAACGGTAGAGGGATTAGGATTCCTCTCTGTCCAAGAGATAGTGAGGCTTCAAAAGTTTCCTTGGTTGATCATCTAAGATCACAATTCATTCTTTAAATCCCTTCTATATAAATGATTGTAGGAGTCATTCAGGACGCAATTACATTTGAGAACAACTTTTCATCCCTAGTCTGATGGTCAGATAGAGTAGACCATACTTACCTTGGAGGACATGCATCATGATTGCATCCTTGATGTTGGTCGTAGTTGGGAGGACCTCCTTCCACTGGTGGATTTATCATACAACAATAGATATCATTCCAGCATTAAAATGGCATGGTTTGGGGCCTTGTGTGGGAGGCCATGAAGATCACCCATATGCAAGACAGAACCAAGGGAGTCGGATATCATAGGTCCAGAGTAGGTATGGGCTACCACCGAGAAGGTGCAGATCATCTAGGAGCTGATGAGGACTCCATAGAGTAGGAAGAAGGCATATGATAACAGGAAACAGAGACCCATGGAGTTCGAGGTGGGAGATCATGTGTTCCTTAGGGTCTCACCCTGACGAGGATTGCAGATATTTGGATGGGAGTTATGTTATCTTTGAGGTTCATCGGTCCATTTTAAATCCTGATTAGAGTTTCCATGGTGGCATTCTTTATAGATCAATCCCCATAGATGAACAAGATGCATGGTGTTTTCCATGTGTCTCAACTGAGTAGGTATGTACGTGATCCATCACACGTCATCAACAAGGGATAGCAAGATATTGGAGATTGGGTGATGTTTGCGGATTTCTGAGTGGAAATATAGTATCGACATGAGTGGGTCTTATGTAGATGGTTGATTCCTCTACAGTGTGTCTAATGGTAGCACAATAATCTATAAGAGAGAATATGGGAGTGAAAGGCTCATATTGTTGTTCGTTACTCCAATATTTTTGTTTAGTTGTTGTTTTTTCATTTGGGGACGTAAATCCCTATGGTAGGGAGAATGTAACATCTCGGAATTTCCTCTTAAATTCTTTTATATGGTATTATTTTGAGACTGTGAAATTCAACAGCACGTGAATCCAAGGTGCTGAAAGCCCGGAACAAAATTTTGAACATTTTTTAAGGTACTTTCAGTAAACATGCTAGTGGGATTTTATATCTTTTGTGAAGTCACAGGGATCGATAATACAATGGAAACATTGAATTTAGAATTCTAGGATTCGCTTATAAAGGACTTATCTTTTGTAGTAAAGGATTAGAGGAAAATTTATTTTTCATACTATTTCGAGAAAAATAATAAAATAATTTAATATAATTATTTTATTTTATTTCTCACATCTTACTGGTGGATGGAAACACGACATGGAGGCAACAGGCTGGAAAAGATGTGCATCAGTGAGGATCATTAATTGATTGTTAAACATGAAGAATAACAAAGAATTAATGACTCATAACAGTGACATTGCTTCTTAAATAAAAAAGTGTAACGATGCGACATCACATCATAATAGGAACGCTACGATGTGATCCTATTTATAGTTCCATTCACTGGAGAAAATATGGATTAAAAAATTTGAGGATTCTCTAGAAAACCATTGATGGACTTCCACCACAGCGAGGAATAAAGAACACATGTGGAACTACATCTTCTTCATCATGCCTTTCGATGATAGGAACCGAGAAGCGATGCTGACATATTAACCCCACGAGGATGAATGTGCAGCAACGTACTTCAAAGAGGTAGGGTTTTTAGATATTGTTTTTTCACATCCATTTCTAAACGATGAATGTTGATTAACCCCTGAAAAGTTTAATATGATGATTTTTCATTCTTGGGGGAGGGTGACTTATTTGGGGTTTCTTTATCAGGGATTTAATTGTAATTTTTGTTCAAATTAATATCCTCATACATACCGTGTTATGTAAAATTCTACCATGGAAGGCTAGGCCGACACAAACAATGCCTAAAACCCTCCGATGTGGGTGTTTTTCATGAAAAAAATAGTCAAATCAACGACAAGGAAGTTTTTAGATTGTTGTGGTGGAGAGGAAGATCTCCATAATATGTAGAAGTAAGCAGTATGAAGAATATTCCATTGGTGTGGTCCTGGTGGTCCGTTGAAGAATCTGAGGGCAGGTCAACTCTTGCGGTGGAACCACTGATTTCCAGCGGTGCCCTGCGGCAGTGGCCACAAGTGGGATGTAGTGTTCCATGCTAATGAACCGGATGAAAGGTCATGGCCAGGCCGCACCATAGCAAAGCATAATTTCTTTTTGGCTGAACTGATGGTTGGATGTGGCCGATGTGGTTTCTTCACCGCGTCGGAGGGTAGTAGACATGTTGTTGAGCTGGATCTCGCGCAACGGGCCACGGTCACATGAACATGGTGGAGGAGCCCCCCCCCCCACCCCCAGGGCAACCAGTGGGAAGCTTGTGTGGCACAATCATGACTCTTTGCTATGTCTAGAAAGGTGGACCGGCCTGCCTCTTTCACACTAGGCGGGGCATGAAACGGCAGAGGGTCGTCCCCGCACTGCGGTCCGGACCCACAACTCACTAGGACAAGCCAGTCCCACTACCCAGTAGGCTGGATACAAGACCAGTGGGCCATACCCCATACCTAGAGGGTTGGACCCACATCGATGGGCCAGACCCATGCCTGATTCGGGTCGGGCCGGTATAGGCCGAGTCGTCGGGTGACGCTGCAGGCTAGACCCTCGGCCAATAGGGCCGAGTCTGGTGAGGCCTATTTAGCTCGGCGCACTGGCTAGGCTGAACCAGACCATCCCCGACCCACTCCATGTCAAGTGGAGTTAGTCATAATGATTTGGGGTGTGCAGAACCCTGTAACTGGGTTGGTCAGGTTGGTCAGACCGGGCCACATCGCAATCGGTCCCCGGTTACTAAAACACCCGTATATTGCAAACTGCACGACCAATTTATGGGCCGTTTGTGATGTTGGGATAGTCTCGGGGAGGAGAAACCATGGAAATGATTGTTTGTGACTTTTAAGGATGTCATGATGTGAAACTTTCTTGAGATATGATTCTTCCAAATGAACTACTTATGGAACCCTACGGTTGGATGAGACCTACAGGATTCTTGAAGACGGCCCTTGGGAAAGCTGCTCTTTGTGACCTGGTAGGACCATTGTGGGGAGCGGCTCTATGTGACTTGAAAGTATGATGATACTAGATAGGAGGAGTATCTTAGTTCGGCCATGGTGGGAAGTAGCTCTGTGTGACCTGATATGCCCACTGTGGGGAGTGGCCCTGTGTGACCCAGTATACTCACGGTACTAATCGTGGATGAGTACCACAACAGTATTTGGACAATGGGAAATAGATATGTGTGACCCAAAATTCCCATTGTACTCAATAGTGGAGTAGTTCTATAGTGGCCAAGAAGTTTGACGTTTGTGACTGACGATGCTACTATTACTAACTAGAATATACCTATTGGGAGTTGTCTTGTGTTTTGTGCTTTACTTTGAGGAATGGTTATGTGCTCTATCCTTTTTTTAGCCCTACTGGGTATTTTTTTACTCACTCATTCATGGTTTTTAATCAAACATGATGTGTCTGGTGCAGACGACTGATGTTTCGATAGGGGTTCTCAGGGAGATGGGACTGATGGATGATTCGTCGATGGACATGGTGGCCTAGGACTAGGCGGGGCCAAGTAGGACTGGGCAGAAATGACATACTAATTCATGTTCCAGTAGCTTTAATACCCTCATTATCAGGTGGGGTATACTGTAAATGGCCATCAGAGTTTCGTTTTGGTACTTGCTATTTTCATATCCTTATTGGGTATGTATTCTGGCCCACTTACATTCAATTGTAATTGCACTCATCTTAGTTTTAGTGGTACTTATTTCCCCTTTTTAGTGTGTTGGTTTGTGGTTGGTTGTGTTCATGTGTGTACAAGTACATAGGAAATGGATCCCACTTACAGGTTGAAGCCTTCTGTTCTAGTCTCCAGCCCCTGGCCTTCGGGAGGTGGGCTTAGGGTAGTCACAGCACAAGCCTCGGGGGATGGGGTGTGACATATAGGTTATATTATAGATTTTAAAATTATATAATTAGAGTTATAATAATTGTGATATTATTTTATCAAGGATTAATAATATTTTAAAGAGTTTTGAGAAGAAACAAAATTAAAAAATATATATAAAATCGTACCTCATTTTTTGAAGAGATATATTGATTGACATCATAAAACAACTATTAATAAATTTATGAGAACAAAAATTCAACTGTATTGAGTTTAGGTATTATAAGAAGGTATTCGTTATCTTATTTGTGGAAAAAATGGGTTTATCAATGTGATGAAATGATTATAAAAGGTTCCCTTTTAAAAGAGTGAGGAGGGGATGTTTCGAAATTTCTCAACATATTTAACTAATTTCTAATTAAAAATATATGCAAATGCATGAATTCAAAGATAATATGATTATGGATGGAATGTTTCTCATCCAATTATTTTTAAATTATTTTTATGTCTCTTTCCTACAATTATCGTATAAATTCAACCAATTCTTAGGACATTTAACTCTTACTACAACAACATTGATGTTTACACTTTGGGAGTAAATATTTTTACCATAAAATGATATAGAACAATTAATGGATCATGGATTATATATTAAATACTATAAAAATCATATATTTGAATTTAAATTTTTTCATGATTTTATATAAGTTAATACAATATTAATTATTTTAAGAAGTCATTTTTTTAATTTTTAATCATTTCAATAATAATATTTTTAAAAATATAAGTAGAATAGGATAACATAAAACCAATTATTTTAGTTCATCCCTAAAATATCTATGTAATATAAAAATTTATGGATTTCATTAATTAATTCAAATTATTTTATTTTTTTAAAATCATTTTTTTTCTTTGTTAATTAAATAATTAATGCATCTGTATTGTGAACGAAGTAAATGTAATTGTATTATTCACTAAGAAATTAAAATAAATTAACTATTTAAGATAAATGTATTAGATTTAAAAATTAATTTTATAGAAAAAAATATCTCTTGTATAACACCATATTAAAAATATTTTACTTCTAAAAACAATAATTTTATATGTTATTCATTTCTGGAAAAAATATTATAAGGACATAATCTAAGTTAATCCATCATAAATGGTCATATAATGGGAATATTAATGATTATGAATGTATATTATATGTCAAATAAAATTGTTTAATGTGTAAGGTTTATTTTTTGTCTTTATCATTTTATTTTTACCCTTACTTACCCGATTTACCATTTACCATCATAAAAAATTACCAAGGTTACTATTTTTGTTTTCCATAAATAATAGACGGTTATTTAATTTATTCAACCCCCCCCCCCCATATTCAATATATGGAATTAGTTTTACATATTTAGAAAAGAAACAAGCAAGACCATAAATATAAAATTTAAATTGAAAAACATAATTAAAAATAATTATTTGAAATAAAGTCTTCTTTAAACATAAATGTTTATTATTAAAAGTTCAACTATAAAATCCACCAAAAAAACATCATATTTGGATTAATTTAATTAAAAAATTTAAAAAATATTTCTTAACTAATCTAAAATATAATATAATTATTCAAATATATCAATATAAAAACAATTTTCAAAAAAAAACTATTTTTTTTTACTATTCTTTGAAGATTCAAAATTTTCTGAAAATTCACAAACTTTAGCCACAATATAATTTTTTTATTAGGATTTAAGAACTGATATTAATTTATAAAATTAATGTTTTATTCATTTTAGAATATAATTAAATTGTTCTCTCACAATGTCAATAAAAACCATTCTTCAATAAAGTGTATTCGAAGAATAAAATTAATTTACTAAACTAATGTTTATAATATTATAATCCATAATTAACATATTATAAATGTATAGGAAACAAGTTTACTACATAAATCACATAATAATATTTATTCCCAATAATTTAACATCTAGTTTATAATGGTAATATAATAAAAATATTTAGTTTTTTATTTGGGCTCGGAATTTAATATATTATACACTATCAAACACAGTATTTCCTTTTAAAGAATATATATATTAGTTTAATCCAAATCTATTTATTAAAATATGGTTATTTTTTGGAAAAACATGTGTTCCCTCTATTTTCGACTCTTTATCTTCTCATGAATAAAAAATATTATATTTAATAAAAAAATAATTATTTATCTCTTTAGCCAAACCCACTTTTTTCCAAAACCATGTTTTCTATAAATATAATAAAATTCATTATTAAATGCATAAAATTAATTTTTAAATATAGTTTTTTTGAAGTTTTAATTTCTTTTTAGAAAGTAGTCTTCATGTAATTTCATAAACAATTTCAGTTTGGCTTTTGCAAAAAAATGTGAAGGAAATATTTATTTTTAATGTGTCTAACAAGAATATAAATATCAATAATAAATACCTTTATTTAATTAAATATTAATTTAAAAAATTTCAATTATTATTTCATAATAAAATAATTTAAAATAATTTTATGTCTTTTATTTTTTTCAATAATAAAGAATATTTTCATAAATAATTTTCTTTAATGATTTTAAGATAATCCATTAAATTTTTTATTCTTTATTTAAAATAAAATAATTTTCAAAAATATTTAGAACTTAAATTTTCATTTTATTTATATTAATTATATTTTCTTCAATAAATTTTTTTAACAATGATTAAATCATTAAATATATTTTTTGATGATAACATTAAAATAATATGTCTTTAAAAATGAGTTTGTTTTACAATGTTTTTTGAACAAGATTGGGTATTTTCATTAATAAATGTTTGAAAATTATTCTTAAGGAATTTTTTATGTTATAAAGTTTATTTTAACGAAAATTTCATCATAAATATTTAATAGTGAAAATTTTAAAAATTTTATTTCAAAAAAATTTAATTTTCAAGAAATGCTCAAAGTAAATTATCATTCAAAAACTTTTGCATCTACGGTCACATCTGTTGAAGTGTATTAGAGTTTTTTAGGTATGTGATATAAAGAAAACCATATGTTTTATTTACATGAATGTTTTTTTGATGAAAATAGATTTATGAAACCTATTTATCTCCTATGTGTTATACCATGATAATTACTTTGTGAAATCCGCATATTTTTAGATGGGTTATACTATAATGATTTAATAATATTGTTATATAACCTACTAATTTTCAGTAGGATATCATATGAAAAAATGTTTATCGAATCCCATTCACTTCATGGGTTAATATGTTAGTAATGTTTATTGAACTTATAGAACACATAAATATTTTCTTAATGATGTTATTTGATTGACCTATATCTAACTCTAATTAATTGGGTAATTATTTATAAATCATGAGATAGATATCACTAGAATGGTTAGATAAAATAGTTTATTAAGGCACATTGTTTATTATGGTTTCCCTAGTGGAGAACCATTTCTATTATGATGGTTTGGGGGGTGAACCCACACAACTATGATGGCATTCTCGATGATCCTTAATTACCATGAAAATGAATTTATATTCTTATATGTATGTCATAATTCCAAATCTTTTTTCAATGATATTGTATTGTTGTACATATTCCTTTATTTCTTTAGGATTCAGATCTTATGAACTACCAAAATTAATTCCATCTCTCATGATTTTGATCATTGATATACATGTTTTGGTTTTGAAATTGTATTCTCATATACACACAAATATATTCTCATTTTATGAAATAAAACACCATTACCTTTCTTTCAAATTTGTTATAATATTTTATTTTGGGTTCTTTTTTTATTTTGGGGGATACAAGTAATAGTAATGTTTGTTATTTGTTGAAATTTTTATAATAAACATAAATTTTTATCTATTCACTATGTGATTAAAAAATGTGTAATGGGATAACAAAACATATTTGTAGATTCATTCTAGATCCTATAATCTTATTATGATGTATGATAATTTTTCATGTCATTAAAGGTTTAAAAATCATGTCAAATGAAAAAAAAATCAGGTTTTTAAACTTGGGTGATATGTTTTTTGTGTACACTAAAATTAATGAATTTTATGTTGTGTATGATATTATATGCAGTATAATTCCATAACAAGATATTTTGGGGTTATTTACTAGTGGTTTAGTCTTCATTATGTTTTTCATCCCCCTCTTCTCGGCCAGATCTCTTAACCTAGGAGATTTTGGGTGAATCATTTCCCTCTAGATTGCTTCATTTGGATGTTGATAAAAAAAATAAAGTTTTTTCAACTTGTAGAGTAGCTGTTTCATGTATTTTCTTAATTTTTCTATTTCTGACATCACATTATTATAGGTAATTAAAATAGGATCATGTTTTCATTAAATCATTTTCTATATCTGGTAGTGAAATGTCTTTAAAGGAATTTCTTTTGGTTTCTAATCACTATTGTCAATCTCTAGAGGTAGGTTGATCTATCCATGTTTTATTTTTCCCTAATTGGGTAATATACTTATTAATTCTAGGAGTTTTGAAATGTAATTGAAATTGTTGAATTTGAATGGATTCTCTCAATGAAAATAAAAAATTCATTAATTTGGAAAAAATGAATTTTCAAACCAAGAGGAATATTTTTGTCATTTTGAAATGGTTAAATATAAATATAAGCATGGTATTAAATATGGTTCTTGAAAATAATTTAAAAATGGGATTGTTGGGAGCATTGAGAAAGAGAAACTAGAAGACTTATTTTCTATGACACCCCTATGAGGTATCCTCATGTATATAAATGGGATGTGGTTGAACTTGACATTAGTTTGATCCAAACATATATAAATTTTTCTAGTTTTATAAGTGTATATTATATATTTTACCATTAGCTAGATCCATATTGGAAGGTGAATTTTAGTTTTAGGTTGTTTATTGAATTATACTTGACATCTTGGTTGTTGTATTACATGTATATTTATATTTTTATTTATTTAATTTCATTATTTTTTTATTTCTATATTTCTATATTCTAAATGAATGAAATGAAAAACTGGGAAATCCCAATGAATATTTCAGAAATGTTTACAATTATTAATATTTATAAAAATGTTGGTATAATTGTGTTTTTTTAAATATAGATCTTTTAAATTCTTCATATTATAACTTTTTTAGATTCTATGGTGGTTTACTTCTAGGGCCTTTTCCACACATCTTATATCTATATTTGGGTGTTTGTAGAACATATATTGAAGGAAACAAGTATTGTGAAAGGAATTATGTTAAATGAAGTATTCACTTTATGTCATTGATTTGGTTTGGGTTTTCTTAGAGGTGATAGTTGTTCATATAATGTATTGTTATCCAATAAATGTAATAATTCCTAGAATATAAATTTTTTAATGGTTATATATACACTTGTTTTTTATTCTAATTCATGTTTATGTATATTTCTATAATATTTTCATCCTATTAATTAATCTTTGTTATACCTCTCCCTTTAATGGGATATCTTGGGTTACTAATCTAGTTAACCCAGGTTGGTCTATCTAAATTATTTACCAAAACATTACTCAACCTAATTTGTGTCAAAAAAACAATAGTTTATACTATGGATTCGGTAGAAATGAGTAGGATCATTGTGATTTTTATAGTAGTAATAGAATAGGGGAAATGATAGCTCTCTCCCTTGACTGAATCTAAAATTCCATTTTTGGTCGAATGTTTTTCACATATTTGGTTACCTTGTATTTAGGTTCATTTGAATGACATGTATGGTAAATATATTTACATTTAAATATATTCCATGTTTGGGGACATGTTTTCAGTATGGTCATTTGAATAAACTAAGTGGGGATTTTATTTAGATGGAGATGTTCCTTTCAAATATGATTCCTTTTTTGGTTGAATTCATAATATAATTAAATTATTATAGTTTTAAAACATTTTCTGGATTCTAAATGTTGGTTCAATTTTTTTGGATCTCTCTTAGGAGTTGTTGGTCAATTATATTTTTATAATAGAAAATTCATCCAAAACATTCTAACCCAAATTTGAGAGGGGAACTTGAAGGGTGGATTCCATAGGTGGATCCTCTAGTGGACTCGTCCTTATTGGAATGACTTATCCAAAACATGTATAATCATGGTATAATGACTTACATGATCCTTAGATGTGTATTACATCCTGGATTTTAATTTACCATGAATCATCCACAAATATTTTATACAGAAATATAAACCTATGAATTAGTTGATTTTTATGATCACATAGAGCAGATTTTCAACATTTTGAAGACATCTAAAGATTCTCATGTAGTTATTTAATGTTTATAATCTGGGTTCGGGGAAGAAGATTGTGGGACTTTATTATGAAAAATATATTTCATGAGGGTCTAACAACGGTGTATTTGTATAAAAACATTAATCTATATTTTTATAAAAATACATTATGTGTGGATATGTCCCATGAGTTTATGACCATAGTGATTGAAAAGTGTACAGGTATGGAGTAGTCCACCAATTTTTCTGAGTTGGAGAATTTGGCACCGAAGATTGTCAAAAATGATTACTGAAGCCTCATACGTTAGATATGGAAATATGTTCTGATTTGTAATCAATATTAGTTCATTTTTGACTTTGGAATTTTTTAGGTACTAGATAAAGATGCTTTAGGTGAGGTAGACCTAACTAGAATAAAATACCATTGAAGAGAATTATATTTTAAAATAGTTAGCCTGGGTGATTATTTAAGTTAGAAATGGAAGTGCATGAGTAGTCAGTTTTCTACAAGAAAATATTCAAGGTATTCTTTAGGTTTAAAACATGTTATCTTTTAAAATATTTGTAGGTGTGGTCATCCAAGGCCTCATGGTATAGACACGCATAGGACATGGGTTCTTTCTGAGTTATTTAGACATCTATAATTTTTATATTATAGTATGAACTAGGTAGGTATAGTGGGATCCAATTACACAATTGGATTTTAGGTTCACATCGATACATAATTTTCTGGTGGGTCTCATTCCCTGTAAAATGGTGTTTTCTTTGTGGATATATCACTATATCATTATATGGAAATGTTTCCACCAATGGAATCTGATGTGAGGACATCAAATTCAATATTTCCAATATTTATTTTTTCTTCAATGGTGATGTATTAGTTTTTATCAGTGGTACTAATTATTTTCTTTTTTCAAAGATGTTTAAAATGTTTTTTAAATTTGGATATCATTAAATTATTATTGTATCTTTCCTTATATTTTGTAATGGGTTCCAAACATTGTATCTATATCCCCACATATCAGTTGTTGATAACTGATGTTGTGGTTTTCTAAGAATTAATAATGATTGATATTGATTTATTTTCCTTTATTATTATAGATTGGATGACCATCATGAATTCTCTAATAAAATGTTATTTCCATTTCGTGCAGTTATTATCTACCAATGTGTTCAGTCATGTTTTCTACAGTGAGTGGGATTCTAGATTGATATGTGTGGGTCATGTAGTTCTTTATGGTGCTATAATATCATTCCAGTGTGTATAAATTATTCTTAATGTGAATGAATCATTATAGGGAAGTCCACAAGAAAAAACAATGTGTCTTTACCATCAACTCCTCCATGAATATTTTTCTTCATTACCACTATAAATAGATGTCGATTTTTCTAGTAACCTAGTTGATATATGATGCTTGTTTATATTCCATCATATATAATTAAACCTATTGAGTTAGTTGAAGATAAGTTCTATCTTGAAAAACTATCGAAGAATGGATTTTGGAATCCTAGAATTCAACCATGGGCATCATAACTACTCTTTTCGATAAAGGCTAATGTATTCTGAGACTTTTTTTACTATCTAATGTCGAATTGGATGACTCTTAATAAAAAAAATATCATTTACTAATAATTAATTATATATTTTATTAACTCAGAGGGGCTTGTTGGTGTTCTAAGATTTACATATGTTCCGGGTAACATTAATTGAGATTATGAGAGTAAGAAATACCAGAGATAGTGTATCATATTTAATTTGGGAGTTTTTATATTATTGTTTATCCATTTGGAATTAATAACACTACTGTGATTTTACAATCTTTGATGAACCATACCATTAATCCATTCATGGGTAATTTTATTTTAATCTCACATATTATATCTTGGTGTACTCAATGTTATAGGTGTAATCTTTTGATCATTAGGATGCCATTCTTCACTCCTTAAAAAACATCATCATTACGGAAATCCTTACAAGAGGTAGTTTTTTATCCAACATGTAATCATTTCAGTGAATCTAATAACTATTTTGGATGTATTAGTGGATCGTGAATAGGTACTAGTAGAAATTTCTCAATAAATTCCCCATTATTTTGATATTTGAATTTTCTTGGGGTTGTATCATTATTACATACTATTAGTTTAGGATATATCCACCATTGAATATTCAATGGATGATTTGACCCATAATGGACTGATTTTTGTGTGGGATGTAAAATTTAAAATTTTTTCTGAGATGCTAAATATGAGGTTGACTTTATCACTATTTTTTATTCTACTAGAACCTGATTTCAATTGTGATGTTTTTAGTGATGCCTGAAGTACAGATTTGAGATGTTCTTTGATGAATGGGAATCATGAGGTGGATTATGGATCACAATTTTCACACCTTCATAATAAGAACATCCATACTCACAATCATTAGTTTAAAAAGTTAACCACACATTCATAGATGTGGCTCCACTATCATTTTAGCGATAAATTTATTGTTTATTTTGATAAAAAAGTCATGAAGTATGCTTTCTCTCTGAGGGATCTAAATATGAAACAATGTTAAAGGATTTCTTATATTTATAATATTGATCATTATATCATATATAACCATCGTTAAGGATGTGTGGTAGATGATGCACAGAGAAAAATAGCCATGATTTGAAGTAATCAATAAACAGGTTGTCTATTTTGAGTTTGTTTTCCAAGATGAAATTGGAAGAGAATGATGTTGGTGGATATGTGTTCATGGATTCAATAAGGGATGACTCATATTTTGATCAGTATGTTTAATTTAATTAGATGATATACTTCAAGAGATAATACATAATAAACCTTTTAAATAGTGGTGAGTCCTCGGGGAATTCTTTTTCGTCTCCTATTAGGTATATTTTATTTCATTGTAGGATGTTTATTCCTTTCATTCATTCTAAATAAATGGTTAAAAAGTGGAAACCAATCATGTTGGTCCATTCACCATGGGTCAATATTTATGTACCCTAATTTTAGATTTAAGTAGTGGTGGTTAGGGATGAATCATATATTTGTTGATTTTGTATCGATGTGTCTCAATTGACAAAGCCTTATGGTGGGTCACCAGAGACCTTAACAACTTTTTCAATCGTTACCCATTATTCTATTTAAGTTGGATTATATATCCATTGATTTAATAATTATTATGTCATTAAGTATTAGTGGTAAGGAGATGATTTAGGTGATTATGAACATAATCAGTAAGTCAGTGCATTTCATAAAAATAATGGAAATGAAAAAAGTGGAACATATTATGGAATTATATGTTTTAGTGATTATGATTAATCATGGGGTTCCCTCAGAATTTGTTTCGGATAGGGAAACCATGTTCAAAACTAAATTCTAATATGGTTTATAGGTGGTAATGGAATCACGGTAGAAATTGTGCAAGGGTTATCATTTTTAGATAGATGGATAGAGATATAGTTCTATATAAGTTATTAAGGATATACTCTAGGCTGGTGTTTTTGATTTTAGAGTAAAATGGGACATTAATTTTTCTTCTTTTGAGTTTTCATATAACAACTATTAATAAGATTTTAATAGGATGGTGCCCATTAATTTTTTTATGGGATTCCACATTGATCTTCATAATGATGGGATGTGATGGGGAGTGGTCCTACGTTGGGATGATTAAAGATTATAAGATTAAATATAAGTATTAGTTTATCTATAAGGGTTTGATCTTGGTAAATAGTCAATATAACGCATATTTGGACCGTCATATTCTGTCGATATAGTTATTGTAAAAAGATCAGTTCTTTACAATGCTTCACCTCACTTTTATGATCATCAATTTGGTATGTACTTTATGTTGGCCCCATGGTTTTTGGAACCATTTGATTTCATTGATTTCTTAAGGAGGGTTGACTATCGGTTAGACTTAATGTCTAGTTTTACATATATACATGTTGTGTTTCATCTATCTCGGTCAAAGAGGTATATATAAGATTCTTCCTATTTGATTTTTTGGGAGGATGTAGATTGTTAATTTAATTACACTTGTATGATTAAATAGTTTGGATTATAGATTTCCATGTTAATGTACTACATAATAAATTGATCACCCTGGGTTAGGTTTGATGAAAAGTTTGACATGATCTCTATGATATATGGGAGAAGGAGTTTTTAATGACATGGAAATGTATTTATCATTTTGGAGGTCTAGGATAATGTTCACATTTTTGGGAAATAATTACTTTAAGGTGCATAGATTATAATTCATCATTAAATTTTTGGTGGGTATGTTATAATATTTATTTTATTTTTCTTTTATTAGGAAATGTTTTACAGAACAAGAAATTGGGATGATGATATTAATAATGATGTCAATGATTTGATGGAATATTCAATATAATCAAACTATTTCTATTATTCCATGGATATTCACACAAAGTGTAAATGGATTATACAAAATTAAATGGTTTCTAGAAATACATGATGAATTGATTACATTATTTATTAATTTCACACATCATGTAAGGGTTACACATCAATTAATATAAATAATCATGTTTATATAACAAGGCATTTATTTTTTATAACATAAAATGAATTTTTTTTCTTGATGTATATGTTATTACACGCCGTATAATAATCCATGGTACTTTATTTAGGCTGTCATACGGGTGTTCGAATCTTCACTCTCATTTGAGGACCCTTCTTATTGGGAAGATATCTTATCATATGAGATTTTTGGTGATTTGTTTCCCTTAAGATCACTATGTTTGGGGGTTGATAGATAAGTATATGAATTTCATAACAATAGGTAAGTGTTCCATTCAATTTCATCTTAATTTGTGGTTGTGACACCTATTGAGGTAAATATTTTAAAGAGGCTCATGTTTTATATAAATCATTTACAGTTTATTGTCATTTCATATATTCCAAAAGAATATCATGTGGTTTCTGATCCCCATATTCAAATAAGAGATTGTTTTTGACGTCCATAAGGTAGCTGTATCTATCCAAGTGTTAGATTTTCTTGACATTCCAATTTTTGTCTACTCGTTGAAATTTATAATGAAATTTCTTTTTTTACATTTAAAAGGTCATGGTTTCATGTCTTAAAATATTTTTTCTTTGAAAATGTAATTACCTTGATTGTAAATGAAAAATATATTAATACCCGAAATCATATTTTCTTGTATTATAAATGGTTAAATAAATAATACATGATGACATTTAGAATGGAAACTGAAAAAAATTACATAGTGTGATCCTTATATGCATCAATAAAGAAACAATGTTACCATTAATGTGTGTGATGCCAATAAGTAGTAGACTATTTTTTATCGATGGGTTGATTTAGGGTTTGATAGTAGTTGGATCTAACCTTATACTTTTTTAGGCTTGTCACTATCCAGTAAATATTTTCCAATAGGAAAGAGCTCAACTGGAGGGTGTAATGTTGTTACATGGTTTTTATTGCATGATATATTATATCATGTATTTTAGATCTTAAATATAAATATATTTATATATTTTTTACCAATTATTTTCATTAATAGAATATTTATGGCTTCGGTAAACATGCTATGAAAATGATTTAAAACGCAGGTACTATTTGATTTTTCTTATAATTGTTTTATTTATAAAAATTTTAATAAAACATTTTATTATTGCTAAAAAATTTATATTATTGAAATTAATATATGTATATATTATTTGGTGGTATCCTAATATGATCTATTACTCACACCCGACTTCTTCCTTTAGGTGGTTTTAGACCATGTTTTGAAGGACTTTTGTATAGATAAGGGAATTCTGTAGCATACAGGATTCATATAGTGTCACTATTTCAGATTGGGATGGATTTCAGGTGAGGTTCAATCACATAGAAACTTTTCAATCTAGACATGTCATATTTATTATTTTAGACCATTTTTATTGGTTTTATCTTCCTTTTTTGCAACATTGTACTCTGGTAGAATGTCTTTATTTTATTATATTGAAGGATTGTTTTGTTAACATTGTTATTACTCATCCTATAATGAGGGAGGGTGATGCCGCTGTGGGCGTCGGGTTCTCCTCTCCGCGTCAATGGATTTTTCTAGGGTTTGTGCTTGGCCATGGAGCTTCCATTCTTTCTTGGGTTCGATTGTCTCAATAATCCCGGTGGTGCGGCGTCGGCGTTAACCTCCTCTATTTCTACTCATGGCGCGCCGTCTCCAGCTGTTACTGGAAACCCTACGGCTGAGTTGTCTTCGCGCTTCCTGGCTGGTGTGAATTTGGCTTCGGACTCTCTTGCCGGATCTGTGAATCTGGTGGAATCGTTGGTGAAATCGAAGACCTCGGCAGCTTCTTCTACCTCGGTTCCTCAAGTCGGTCTGGAGACCGTGTTGCAAGAAGATTTGGGCATTGGCGCGCAGCGCTGTGCTCCGCGGAATCGGGATGCTGTTGTGGCAGCTCCCCCTACTGTGATACAGGATTTTGGTAATGGTGTGGTGCGGGCCAAAAATTCCAGGTTAAAGGAAGATGGAACTGGTTCGTTGGCCTTGTTCACGGACTCATGTCCGAGCAGAATCCTTCGTAAGGGTTCTTCGGCTCATGTTGAAGCTCACCCCGCCGCGCTTGCAGAGCGAATGTAAATGGGTAAAAATTCATTGATTGCGCGTATTGTTCTTCCTAAAGGTGCTCAGTCATGGAAGCTTGATGACCTAACTTGCAGAATTTCGAATTTGTGGGGCTTTTCTAACTGGAAGTGTGTTTCTCTTGGTCGAGGATTTTTTCATTGCCTTTTTTCATCTACTGATTTGAAGCTTCGGGCATGGAGCATTGAAACCTTGTTTCTAAAACCTGGATGGTTGCATTTGCATGAATGGTCTATGGATTTTAATGTCTCGCATGCACGAAATGCATTCTCTCAGCTTTGGATTCGTCTGCATGGGCTCAACTGGGTACTCTGGCATCCCAAAATTCTGCATGATATTGGCATGGCAATTGGGACTCCCATTCGGCTTGACAAAGAAACTGAGGATGTTCGGTTTGGTCATTTTTCTAGGATGTTGGTGGAGGTTGATCTTAGTTCTACTTTGATCGACAAGGTAACTCTTTCCACCCCTTATGATAACATTCAAATTGATGTTGAGTATGAAAAAAAGCCTCTTTTCTGCAATGTATGTATGGCTGTTGGACACTCTTTAGAGTTATGCCGGAAGAATTTGTCTTGTGATAAATGTGGTGTGAGAGGACATTCAACAGTCCTCTGTCGCAGGAAGTCCAACCTGAAGGATTCGATGTTTCCAAAGTCTACTGCTCATGATGGTGATGCAATTCTAAAGCCGGCTCCTGATCATGGTAAAGGGCTACTTTTTGATGAATCTCCGAAGGAGGCTCATAGTGGCCCTTCTTATACTCGATCTGATTTGGATAAAGAGGTTCCTCTAGTTGAGGACATCCCTATGTGGACTCCAGAACGGGTGATCCCTGATTCTCACTAGGTTGATGTCTCTAATCAGGGTGATGTGCAACTACATGTTGATTATCAACATGAAATCCAGAAGCATTTTCAGGCATCTGAGTTACCTGAGAAATGGGGGAACATTTCTGAAGATGAACAGGGGAAGGTGTGTACCCCGATCAGGGTCTCGGGCAACGGTGGTCAGGCCTCTTATAAGGATGCAATATTGAGTGACAATCCAAAGACTACTGAAAGTGAGGGTCCTCCCTTTAAGAGGAGACCACGTATGGATTATTCTAATGTACCTAGAACTGTTTCCACCAGATCGTCGTCTAAGGTTTCAAGGAAAGTGGATTTGGATATCTTGAAAATCCTTAATAGGGACAAGTCTCAATCTGAGTGGGAGACTGATGGTGATTCTGATTATGGAAATGACATGTCTTTTTATGATCTCTAGACTTTCTCTTGGTGGATGAGTGCATGTCCGTTGTTTGACCCCATCCGCCGTTTTGTTGTCCTTTTTCTTTCTCTTAATAAATGGTCAGAAGCTTTGCCTTTAAAAAAAACTCATCCTATAATGTGATAGGATGCGTGAACGATCTAGTTTTTCTAGTTGGTTTGTTTCATATATTTATTTGTCTCATATTTTTACAATTACTTTTCATCTGATCTCATCCTTTCATATATTTCATTTTAGAAGTTTAAATAGAAAGGATTGTTGTCGGGTAATTTTGTGTAGAGTAGATAAGAGGAAAATAATTATTTCATACATTTAACATCATTAATTATTTATAAATACTATGTTCCAATGCTTCATGAAATAATATACTCTTATAGTCATCAAGAATTAGTTTCTATAATGTGTAGTTTTTTCTAGGATGATGTAATATCTAATTGTGAGAAACATGTATCACTATAGATAGTCTCAGAGAAAATTATTAGTTAAACGTTAGAAAGTAGTTTGAGAAATGTTTATAGAGATCCATTGGTATATTTATAATGTTATTTACTGTAAAGACTCATAAATTCCAAGGAAATTTTTTTCTTAATTTAATTTGTAATTTTACAAGAACGCGGTTTCTGACAGCACCTGATTCTGAGGCCCGGTGTGCCTAGAATCATTTTCCGAAGTTTGGCTTGGGTACGTTCAGTGAACGGACGAGCGGGTTTTTCTAACTTTTGAACCAGTGCTCGGAATCGAATTCTGAGGGCACTGATGGAATCGCAGGGCCGGTACTTGCTTAGAAACGCCTCTTCCGGAGTTGCGTTTGCTCGGGTGTGGTTTTTAATTTTCGGGCTTAAAGTTAAGAAATAAAATAATTGTATGGAAAACTTTATTTTATTTCACTTAAGCCACATGGAAGCCACTTGAAGCCACTTAAAACGGCTTAAGCTGAGTTGACCCGGATAGGGTGCTATCCAAAATTATCCTACCCTATTGGTAGGATATTTGTGGGGTGGGGCCCGCACAAGCCCCGCCATTTCTTTCCCGCTAAGTAACGCACTCACGAAAACCCGTCATTATGAAAGTCAACTAACGCGTTTTCTTAATTTCTTAATGCACCAATTAATTGGGCGGTTTATTTCATTGAATTAATTCTACGAATTAATGTGTCGTTACTTATCTCTTTTTCATTTCTTAACCGGTTTGAAATTCATTCGCGTAGTAATAAAATAAGACCAACGCCACATCTTGAGGATTACATGTTGGGAGGCGTTTGACAGAATTCTTGTGCCTTCACCCTTTTTCGCAAAGAACGCAAAGAACACGAAGAACGCCGGCCTCCGATGAAGAACGCCGAAACCGCGGAAATCGATGGCGTGACGCCGTGTTCCGCGACGACGACATTTCCTCTTCTGTGATGTTCTTCTGCGACGTTCCTTCGTCCGCAATGAAATCTTCGATCTTCTGTTTGAGTTAAGAGTTTTCGGGTTTCTTTTAAAACTCCATTGTGGCTTTTAACAATGCATTGATTTAATTATTAAAATTATATCTGTTGTTCTTGAACCTCAGACTTTGTCGACACGCACCATATTCCGTGACGATGTGACGCCCTTCCGCGACGACGCGACGCCCTTCCGCGATGACGCGACGCCTTCCGCGACGTGACGATCGCCTCCTTCCGCGGCGATCAAATCCGCGAAGAACCTGCGTGCGACGACTTGACGAGGTAGGGGTTGTTGTGAATATTTTTTTTTTTCTTGAACGTTTCTTTTAAACTAAAGAACCAGTTTCATAATAACAATTTTAATTTATTAAAATTGTTGTTTCATGTGTTGAATAAATTCTCTCGATTGTTATTATCTAACGCGGAGGGTGCGGGCCAAATGAACACGGCCCGACAACCCTCCGCTGTTCTTCGTGGTTGTGCGGATTTGATGGGCGATGGTAAAACATGACGCAAGGGAGATTTGATGATTCCGTAGTGAAGAACGGATCCCGGGAGGAACAGCGGCGCAGACGGGATGGAAAACGGACCACCGGAGCAACTCCGGTGGCCAGAGGAAGCGACCGGCGGCGCGGGTCGCCGGCGCGGCGGCGCCCTGGCGCGCCGCCGGACAGGGCTTCCGCGGCTAAAGCCATGGTGGCAGCGGCCAACGGACCCGCGGCCGCGCGGGTCCAGCTCATGCGCACGGGACGCGGCGACATGCCGCGTCCGCTGGTCCAGCGCGGCCCCTCGAGGGTCGCGGCTTCCTCAACCCACGGGGGCGGGGGCCCGCGGCTGCGGCGCTCGACCGCTCGGCCGAGCCGAGCCAGGCCAGTCCAACTGGCTGGGCCGCGCCTTGGCCGGACCGGACCGGGTCCAGCCGGGTCGGGTCGACCCGGTTCGGCCGACCCAGGGGGGGTCGGGCCGGGTCGGCCCGGGCCCAGACCCCCCGTCTTCGGAACATTTTTTGTCTTTTGCCCCTAACATGAGATACGGGCCTCCGAACGACGCACCGTCAGCGGCGATGCGATCCTTGGATCGAGACGGTCGTTTCGTTATATCGCACTCAAGGATTCGGATAACATTGGGTTCGGCCGGGTTGGTTCGTACACGAAACCAACCGGGCCCTCGGAGCGGAAACGCTCATATCTTGAGCTCCGGACGTCTGATTGACGTGCCGTTGACTTTTGTGGATTCCTCTATGTGAGACGGATCTTTTGGCTTACTCCGCTCGAGTTTTGGACGCAGTTGGAGTACGGTCGGGTTGGTTTTGACTTAAAAACCAACCGGGCCCCAGGGACGAAAAAGCCAATAACTTCCAGACCGAGCGTCCGATTGAAGCGTCGTCTGTTGCGTTGCGTTCCTGTTGACGATACAGAACGTTTGGCATCCTTCTCTAGAGTTTTGGATGTGGTTGGGTTATAGACGGGTTGGATTGTAACCGAAATCCAACCAGGCCCCTGGAACGGAAAAAGATGATATCTTTCAGACCAGACGTCCGTTTGACGAACTGTCAATGGTGTTGGTGATCACGTTGAGAAACGGTACCTATGAGTATACCCTATGAGAGTTCAGGGTACAGTTGAGATACGGCCGTGTTGGTTCGCTTACGAAACCAACCGGGCCCCTAGGACGAAAAGGATAATAACTCACAGACCAGGTGTCTGTTTGACACGCCGTCTGTTGCGTTGAGACCCCTATGATGAGGCGGTCCTTTGAGATACTTATTCGTGGGATTTTGATATACTTGGAGTATCGACATGTAGCTCGTGGAGCGGACCCTCCAAGAGACGAGCGAGCGGAGTATGGAGACCGTGTAGACGACTGAGACCTGACGACTGCTTGACCGACTCGACTTGGAGTGAGTCGACTAGTCCAGTGGACGGAGCGCCCGGTATTTGGCGGCAGACCCACGGTGGATGGAGCGCCTGGTAGTTGCCCGCAGACCCGCGGTACTCGACCGGGGAAGTACCTCTATATGCTATTAGGGAGAGCTCCCGGTATTTGGCGACAGACCCTCAGCGGATGGAGCGCCCGGTAGTTGGCCGCAGACCCGCGGTACTCGACCGGAGGAGTACCTCAGCAGTCTTAGGTTAGTGAGCAATACCTCGGAGTCGTGACAGGACCACTGTACACTCCAGAGATGGAGCTCTTCAGCAGTTACGATTTCGATAATGAAAATCCTGGTTTGAGCTGAGACTTTTGACCTTGTTTTTACCTCATGATTGAGATGGGTCACTTGCTAACTTATGTATATGTATAGGCATATACCCGGGGTAGTGGTTATCCGTTTATTTCACAATCCTTGTGTTTCCTCATGATTGAGATGGGTTACGTGATAACTTAGGTATATGTATGGGCATATACCTAAGTAGAGGTTATCTGTTGAGATCTTCTTTGTGGTTATCCTTGTTGGTTTAGTGAGACCTTGAGGGTCTCGGGGTCCCTACTGAGTATCGTTATACTCACCCCTGCACGGGCTATGCCCACACCTCGTTGTGTTGGTTGCAGACGACGGGTAGTGCTGACGGAGGCCAAGTGTTCGAGGACTGGACGGTACCCGAAGGTGGACTACACGACGAGTCAGTACCCGGAGGTGGACTACAGGACGAGTCAGTACCTGGAGGTGGACTACACGATGATTCAATACCCGGAGGTAGACTACACGACGAGACGACACACAGAGGCGGTAGACGGGCAAGAGCGTGGAGGAGGCTATCTGTACCTACCCTTCAGGTAGGATCCATGGT
Source organism: Viscum album (assembly GCA_963277665.1). Lineage (NCBI taxonomy): Eukaryota > Viridiplantae > Streptophyta > Magnoliopsida > Santalales > Viscaceae > Viscum > Viscum album. The sequence continues at coordinate 491,228,095 of OY728151.1, read as the reverse complement.
GGATGACCAGGAGCTGCGCCATCTGTACCTACCCTTCAGGTAGGATCCGAGGAGGACGACCCAGGAGCCACTTTCGTCCTTCCAGCTGTTATCTTTTATGTTGCACTTGTTCAGTCGTAGTTGTACTTTCTTTTGGGTTTGTATTCTGCCCCATTTACTTTTCAGCACTTCTCTTGTACTTAGTGTTTACTTTTTCCGCTTGCTTACTCTATGGTGCTTGTTTTCTTTTATAATGGAAATGCCTTCCCAGATATCGGGATTTACGCCCTTGGTGCTAGTCGCCAGCCCCTGGCCTATGGAAGGTGGGCTTGGGGTAGTCACGGCATGGGCCCCGAGGACAGGTCATGACAAATAGGTATCAGAGGAGTTCGGTTCTACCGTAGAACTTATAACTCTGATGTTACTTTCTGTGAAGCAATAGTTTTAAGATTACCGAGTGTGGTTTTCAGTTCAGGGAGTCTAGTGTTGGTGTGGGCGGCCGACGTATCCATACACCAGGACCCTGATAACTGATTTCTGACTTTGTGCACGAAAACACTGATTGCGTGGGTGTTTTCTAGAAGTTTTATTTAAATGTCAGCTCAAACTAGGTCAGCTCACCAGGGATAATCTTTTGATTGTGTCACGTTGTTTCTTTCAGGATGCCTCCCTGTGGAAGACCAGCTAGAGCCCCGAGAGTGGTACGTACTGACAGCCCGCCGAGTGACGAGGCCTCAGTACAGGGCCTTATCCCAGTTGAGGAACCAGCGGAGGCACCAGCCGTACTACTACCCATTGGGCCACCGATGCCACCAGCCCCAGTAGCATAGGATGCACGTCACTTGAGCGCACTGCATGAGTTCCAGCGCCAGAGGCCACCCAGGTTCCAGGGAGGGAGGGACCTGCAGGCGGCTGAGGATTGTCTGGAGTCTATGGTGAGAGTCTTCAGGCTAGTGGGGACGCCGAAAGATTTCATGGTGATCCTTGCTGCCAGCCTTCTTCAAGCAGTAGCAGGAAGATGGTGGAGCCTGATGCTTCAGATGCATGATGGGGCGACACTTCTATGGGCAGACTTCGAGAGCCTGTTCCGGGCATTGTTTCTACCAGCCACCCTTCGAGCGATGTGTATACAGAAGCTACTTCAGCTGCAGAAGGGAAGCATGTCAGTGGCGCAGTACTCAGCGAGATTCACAGACCTCTCGCGCTACTCCACAGATATGGTACGGGACCCGTTCTTCAGGACCTGAACCTTCGAGCAGGGGATCAGGCGAGAGATTATAGCTTCTGTTATTCCTCACAGCATTCCGACGCAGACAAGGGTGTTGGAGAGAGCCCTCTTAGTGGATATTTTCCTTGCTGAGCAGTCTCCAGCAGCAGGACCCACCACTAGCCGGCTTGCGGCAGAGTCTTCTACAGCAGGCAGTAGACAGATGACGCAGAGGTGCAAGAGGACCAGACCTACCGACGGCTGACTGCACGACTCAGGTTCAGTTGTGTGGGGAAACCGGGGTGGAGTCAGAGCCAAACGTGCCAAGAGTGGACAGTGTTACTCATGCGGAGGAATTGGTCACATGGCACATGACTGTCCGACCCGCCATGCAGATGACCAGCAGTTAAATGAAGAACCTCTGAGGTAGAGGCAGAGGTTCAATCAGGGCGGACCACAAGGAGTAGGCGGCCATGGCAGTGGAGCTGGTCGTGCAGCTGGAGGTGGACGACGCTTCGAGATGTTGCCACCACCACCACCAGGAGGCCCACCCCGACCATAGGGGACAGGAGGACATGGGAGAGCTCAGATTCAGGTAGTTGAGGCCTATGGTCATGGAGCTCTGGAAGAAGATGGATAGGAGCGGGACTAGCTTCCGACCTGGAGGCTATTAATCCTGTTGATTATAGTTTTGTTGATGTTTGTTTGTAGTGGCTTTGTGTCTTTGTACTATGAGCTGCAATAATGAAAAGACATCTATCTTTATAAAGTTTGATTTCCTGTCCTTTTTGTTTGGTTGATACTGATTGGTCCCGGTTAAGACTGTTGACTTGACCTTCAATTTTGAGTTTTCTGCTGAAGGAGACCTAGTGACCACACACTGATGCCGACAGTGTGACTCGACCCATGGAGGTGAGAGTGATAGTTGGATCTCTTGGTAGTTACGTTGAGGCCTTACGACGTCATCCATGGCATGAATGCATCATTCATGTCAGGATTGACTGTATTAGGCAACAAATGTGGTTCATATAGGGGATGAGACTGGATTTCTCTTATCGGCAAAGAACAAATCATTGCAGCTCTTGTGAGACTAGAGAAGGCCCATGTCATCCAAGAGAGGATGATGACGGAAAAAGGCCGAAAGAAGCCTTATGCTGACAGAACTTGGAGGCCTCTAGAGTTCGAGGATGACCATCACGTCCTTATACGAGTCTCACCTCGATGAGGTTTACGGAGATGTGGCCAGGGAGGCAAGTTATCTCCGAGGTTCAACGGACCTTTCTAGGTCCTCAGTTGGGTAGGTGAGGTGGTTTACCACTTGACCCATCCACTTCAGTTGCACTAGGTGCACGACTATTTCCACGTATCTCAACTGAGGAGATACGTGCTCGACCCTCCGCATATCATTGAATATGAGGAGCTGGACGTTGATGATGGGGAGACTTTTGCGGAGGTCCCAGTGGAGATCGAGGATCGACAGGAGCAGATCCTAGGAGGACGGTCGATTCCTCTTTTGTACTTTCTTTGGCAGCACAGGAACCTCCAGGTGAGCACATGGGAGCGAAATGCTCAGATGCGTGCTCAGTACCGCCTTTGTATCCATTAGTTTGTGGTGAAGATTTACAGGGATGTAAAGCCCTATGGGGGGAGTAATGTAAAGACCTGTAAATTCCAAGGAAATTTTTTTCTTAATTTTTTTTGGAATTTTACATGAACTCGGTTTCTGACGGAACCTGATTCCGAGGCCCGGTGTGCCCGAAATCATTTTCCGAAGTTTGGCTCGGGTACGTTCAGTGAACGGACGAGCGGGTTTTTCTAACTTTTGAACCGGTGCTCAGAATTGAATTCTGAGGGCACCGATGGAATCACAACGCCGGTACTTTCTTAGAAACGCCTCTTCCGGAGTTGCGTTTTCTCGGGTGTGGTTTTTAATTTTTGGGATTAAAGTTAAGAAATAAAATAATTGTACGACAAACTTTATTTTATTTCACTTAAGCCACTTGGAAGCCACTTGAATCCACTTAAAGCGGATTAAGCTGAGTTGATCCGGATAGGGTGCTATCTAAAATTATCCTACCCTCTTGGTAGGATATTTTTGGGGTGGGGCCCGCACGAGCCCTGCCGTTTCTTTTCCGCTAAGTAACACACCTGCAAAAACCCATCATTATGAAAGTCAACTGACACGTTTTCTTAATTTCTTAACGCACCAATTAATTGGGTGGTTTATTTCGTTGAATTAATTCTAAAAATTAATGGGTCGTTACTTATCTCTTTTTCGTTTCTTAACCGGTTTGAAATCTGTTGGCGTAGTAATAAAATAAGACCAACACCACATCTTGAGGATTACACGTTGGGAGGCTTTTGACAGAATTCTTGTGCCTTCACCCTTCTTCGCGAAGAACGCGAAGAACGCGAAGAACGCGAAAAACGCCGGCCTCCGACGAAGAATGTCGAATCCGCGGAAACCGACGACGCGACGCCTTGTGCCACGACAACGACGTTTCCTCTTCCGTGACGTTCTTCTGCGACGTTCCTTCGTCCGCAACGAAATCTTCGATCTTCTGTTTGAGGTAAGAGTTTTCAGGTTTCTTTTAAAACTCCATTGTGGTTTTTAACAATGCACGGATTTAATTATTAAAATTAAATCTGTTGTTCTTGAACCTTGGAGTTTGTCGACGCGCACCGTATTCTACAACGACGCGAGACCCTTCTGCGACGACACGACGCCCTCCCGCGACGACGCGACGCCTTCCGTGACGCGACGATCGCCTCCTTCTGAGGCGATCAAATCTGTGAAGAACCCGCGTGCGATGACTTGACGAGGTAGGGGTTATTGTGAATATTTTATTTATTTTTCTCATGAACGTTTCTTTTAAATTAAAGAACTGGTTTCATAAGAACAATTTTAATTTATTAAAATTGTTGTTTCATGTGTGGAATAAATTCTTCCGACTGTTATTATCTAACGCGGAGGGTGCAGGCCAAACGAACACGGCCTGACAACACTCCGTCGTTCTTCGTGGTTGTGCGGATTTGGCGGGCGATGGAAAAACGTGACGCAAGGGCGATTTGATGATTCAGCAGTGAAGAATGGATCCCGGGAGGAACAGCGGCGCAGACAGGAAGGAAACAGACCACCGGAGCAACTCTGGTGGCCCGCGGAAGCTACCGGCGGCGTGGGGTGCCGGAGGCGGCGGCGCCCTGGCGCGCCGCCGGACCGGTCCGTCGCGGCTGAATTCGTGGCGGTGGCGGCCAATGGACCCGCGGCCGCGCAGGTCCGGCTCGTGCGCACGGGACGCGGCGACATGTCGCGTCCGCTAGTCCAGCGCGGCCCCTCGAGGGCCGTGGCTTCCTCAACCCGCGGGGGCGGCACCCCGCGGCTACGGCGCTCGTCCGCTCGGCGGAGCCGAGCCAGGCCGGTCCGACCGGGTCCAGCCGGGTCGGACCGGGTCAGGTCGACCCGGTTCGGCCGACCCAGGGGGGTCGGCCCGGGTCGGCCCGGGCCCAGACCCCCCGTCTTCATACTGTTTTCGGTCTTTTTGTCGTAACTTGAGCTAAGAGCCTCCGAACAACGCGTCGTCAGCGGCGATGCGATCCTTGGATCGAGAAGGTCGTTTCTGTATATCGCACTCAAGGTTTTGGAAAACTTTGTGTTCGGCTGGGTTGGTTCGTACATGAAACCAACCGGGGCCTCGGAGCGGAAACGCTCTTATCTTGAGCTCCGGACGTCCGATTGACGTGCCGTCGACTTTGGTGGATTCCTCTAAGTGAAACAGATCTTTTGGATTACTCCGCTTGAGGTTTGGACGCAGTTGGAGTACGGTCAGGTTGGTTTTGACTTAAAAACCAACCGGGCCCCCAGGATGAAAAAGCCAATAACTTCCAGACCGGGCGTCCAATTGAAGCGCAATCTGTTGCGTTGCATTCCTGTTGACGATATAGAACTTTTGGCATCCTCTGCCCAAGTCTTGGATGCGGTTGGGTTATAGCCGGGTTGGATTGTACCCGAAATCCAACCAGGCCCCTAGAACGGAAAAAGATGATATCTTTCTGACCAGAAGTCCGTTTGACGAACCGTCAGCGGTGTTGGTGATCATGTTGAGAAACAGTCCCTATGAGTATACCCTATGAGAGTTCGGGGTACAGTTGAGATACAGCCGGGTTGGTTCGCATACGAAACTAACCGGGCCCCTGGGACGAAAAGGATAATAACTCACAGACCGGGTGTCTGTTTGACACGTCGTCTGTTGCGTTGAGACCCCTATGACGAGGCCGTCCTTTGAGATACTTCTTCGTGGGACTTTGAGATACTTTGAGTATCTACCTGTAGCTCATGGAGCGGACCCTCCCAGAGACGAGCAAGCAGAGTACGGAGACCGTGTAGACGGCTGAGACCTGACAACTGCTTGACCGACTCGACTTAGAGTTAGTCAACTAGCCCAGCAGACGGAGCGCCCGGTATTTGGCGGCAGACCCACGGCGGACGGAGTGCCTGGTAGTTGGCCGCAGACCCGCGGTACTCGACCAGAGGAGTACCTCTGTAGGCTATTAGGGAGAGCGCCCGATATTTGGCGACAGACCCTCAGCAGACGGAGCGCCCGGTAGTTGGTCGCAGACCCGCGGTACTCGACAGGAGAAGTACCTCAACAGTCTTAGGTTAGTGAGCAGTACCTCGGAGTCATGACAGGACCACTGTACACTCCAGAGACGGAGCTCTTCAGCAGTTACTGTTTCGATAATGAAAATCCTGGTTTGAGCTGAGACTTTTGACCTTGTTTTTACCTCATGATTGAGATGGGTCACTTGCTAACTTAGGTATATGTTTGGGAATATACCCGGGGTAGTGGTTATTCGTTGATTTCATAATCCTTGTGTTTCCTCATGATTGAGATGGGTTACTTGATAACTTAGGTATATGTATGGGCATGTACCTAAGTAGAGGATATCTGTTGAGATCTTCTTTGTGGTTATCCTTGTTGGTTTAGTGAGACCTTGAGGGTCTTGGGTTCCCTACTAAGTATCGTTATACTCACCCCTGCACGGGCTATGCCCGCACCTCGTTGTGTTGGTTGCAGACGACGGGGAGTGCTGACGGAGGCCGAGTGTTCGAGGACTGGACGGTACCCGGAGGTGGACTACACGACGATTCAGTACCCTGAGGTGGACTACACGACGATTCAGTACCCGGATGTGGACTACATGACGAGTCAGTACCCGGAGGTGGACTACATGATGAGACGACACACAAAGGCGGTTGACGGGTGAGAGCGTGGAGGAGGCTATATGTATCTACCCTTTAGGTAGGATCCGTGGTGGACGACCAGGAGCTCTTCCATCTGTACCTACCCTTCAGGTAGGATCCGAGGAGGACGACCCAGGAGCCGCTTCCATCCTTCCAGCTGTTATCTTTTCTGTTGTACTTGGTCAATTGTAGTTGTACTTTCTTTTGGGTTTGTATTCTGGCCCATTTACTTTTCAGCACTTCTCTTGTACTTAGTGTTTACTTTTTCCGCTTTCTTATTCTGTGGTGCTTGTTTTCTTTTATAAAGGCAATGCCTTCCCAGATATCGAGATTTATGCCTTTGGTGCTAGTCGCCAGCCCCTAGCCTATGGAAGGCGGGCTTGGGGTAGTCACGACATTGGCCCCGAGGACGGGTCGTGACATTTTCTGTGGTGTATCTATAGATAAGTCTATGGATGAATAAATGTATAGTAAAATGCTCTGGATATTTTTTACAAGGATAATGCAAGTAGAATCCAAGTAATTACATCAAAATATGTATTCTTAATATGAATGACTATATGTAATAGTCCATCTTAATAGTAATATCATAGAAAATTGGTCATTGATCTGGGTTTGATCTTCACATGGTGTATTACAATGGGCCTTGTGGAAAATATACTTGTTCACTACTGGTTGAAATACTATTCAAATTCCAAAACAGATTATGAGACATCTTGAGAAATTTAAATAGATTATGACTATGGTGGGACTATGCTAACCCTATAGTTCCATTGAATAGAAATAATGTGTCAAAATTTAGATAACATATAACTATTTTCTATGATTTTTTAGTTCCCAACTATGATTATTGTTCCTCACAGTATGCTTTAGGAATTAAAATTTTGATAAAACATGGAGGAACTATTTTAATACATAGAATGACATAAAATTTAATGGTTTTAATCATTAGAATTCAATCATTATCCGGGATAGAATAAAAATAAAGTTGTAATATTCATAAAACATTATCTAGCAAAGAATCATGATATACATCCAAACTAACAATAGAGGGAACAACATTCTTCTTCAGTTCTTCATGATTAAATAACCACATTATTTTTTTTGGACTTCTAATACAAAAGTTGATGAACATACTATTAACCCAACTGAAATGAATTTATCCATTATATAGTGTTTGGAACTAGAAAATGTAGTTATTTTTTATACCACATGGAAGGTCAATTATATCAATAGTGGAAAATTATCATGAATATATGTAAACTATTGTAAATTGAGTCCATTGATTGGAAAACCTATTTTCTTCAAGATATTTATAAAATTTATTTCAATGATTCAATAATAATGTATAAATTTTATTTTAAATTTACAATTTCAGAAATATATTTTTCAAATATTTGATCCCAAAAATGATTTTTAAAGAAACATTTTTCTTATCAATAATTGTTCCATGTGATTTGTCATTATAAATTATTTTCCCTCTAAGATTATATCCTTCGATTTTTCCCACACTTTTCTAGGTATATGATCCAATAATTCAATTTAATTTATTTATATTAATAGTTTATGATGAAGAAATCATTGTGAAACACATTTCTCATCCATTGTTTATACCTTGATAAAATTATTATCCAACACTATTCATTATTCAAAGGTTAATCTATTATGAAATAGGGAAATTATTATAAAACAAGTTTCCATTAAACAGGGTATAATATGATTAATTTTTTATAAAATCCATTTTTTCATTTGTTATGATATAATTAATTTTTTATAAACTTTTTCACCATATAAATGTGGTATTGATTTTGAGAAGCATGGGGCATATTTATCCATCCAATGATTTGGGTAATGATTTAAATCTCATGGTAAATATAAGACTAGAACAAGTAGTGAACCTTGTAGTTTAAGGAACCTTTTCCTCTATTGTTGTCTTCATTGTGAACTGTCACTATTATGATTCTTTGGTGAGTGAACCAATTAATCTTATTTGGTTTTGGAAATGTTCTTTGACTACTGTTGAAATGGTTATATATTCAAAGAACTACTGCAATTTGTCACCCTGTTTTTCCCTGCATTTGTGTCGAAGTCAATGTTTCATGGAAGCTGGTTGATTTCATTTGGATTGAAGTAGGAGAAGAGTTTCATTATAAACAGTTAGTTGTTTTTGAATGGTGGGTATATTTCTGTTCTCAATGTAAGAGGTTGGGTCATCTTCCGTCAATGTGTCACCGAGGGTCCGATCGAATGAGGGTCTTGCTCCTGGAATCAGGCCCCGGTGAGTCCACCTTTGACGTTCGGAAGGTCCAGGTCCAGGTGGATTATTCTAGGGACCACTGTGTTGGGGTTCTGTATTCCACTCCCTCAGAGGTACCTTCTCAGACAATATGTGTTGAAGCTTGCAATAAGGATTGCCTTCCAACATTGAACCCATCAGTTACAGACGTTTTTGATAGCCTGCATCGTGATGTGGCTGGGAAAAAATTAGAGGGTAAAACACCACTTGTTTTAGGAGATATTGAAGGGATGGTGGTCCAGAATGAGAAGACTTCACCAACAGCATTGGGGAGCTGTAGGAAGGACGGAAACATGCTTAAATAGTGGTTAGAGGCTGATGGAAGCAGAACCCCATCTTATGCAGAAGATGTGCATTCTGATGGTGTAACTGCTCAATCCCATAAGCCTTACGAGGGTATCCCACCTATACATACTCAAGGGTCGCATGTGCAGGATTGTTTACAGGGGGACGGACTAAATCCAATGAGCAGGCATGGTTCTTTAAAAAGCGTTTCCAGCTTGAAAATTGGGAACCAATTTGATGGATTGGATGAAGACTCTACTTCTGAAACATGGTCCTCTATGTCAAAGGAAACAGAACTGGAGGAGTATTACCTTCGTTTCTCTTCAATGAAAGGTAAGAATACTATTATGGTTGGTGATGGTTTTATCCAGCATGTGCGGAAGCCATGAAGGCGAAAGGATTACTCCAATTTACATAGTCCACCGGTTACAAGATCATCAGGTAAAGGCAAGACCCCTCAAAAGGGATTGTTTGATGCATGAGACTCTCCTAAGAGCAAGCCCAAGTGTCCTGCTAAGAATGAGATGATAGCCTCCTCTTGTGAGAAGACTACTGAATCTCATATTGTGTAATCTCATGTCATTGACCTAACAAATTCTGATATGGAGGATGTGGATCTCCTCATGCACTCTAATGAAGAAATGCTCGAAGAGCCTTTCTTGATCAACATCTCAAAGGAGGATGCTCACAGAATGTATGAAAGACCGGTGTAGGTCAGTACGAGTGAAAACAAGGCTCCTGGATTGATAAACAGAATCGGATTTTGATCTGACGCTTCAATGAGGGAAAAACCAGTCCGGAGGAACATGTGAAAACTTGGGATAATATGGCTCTTTTCATTAAGGATATCATTAAGTACAACCTAGACATGACGGTCACTTCCATTGAATGGAAAGTCTTCAAGGTAAAAAACTCAAACTTTTTCAATTTTATTTGGAATAGAGTGATGATTTCACATGACGGTCACTTCCATTGAATGGATAATATGGCTCTTTTAGTACTTAGGCATATATTTATTTAGCATATTGGTTGTTAATCTAAAATTATGTAATATATTGTTGAAAAACTTCGTATTTATACAGAATATGTAGTATCACATTGGTCAACTTGAGTCTGAACATTTCAAATAAATTGAGGGATTATTGTATTATCTGCATAGATTATTTGATAATCAAGTGAAAATAATCATTAGAAATCTAATTTCAAGTTTCTATATTAAATTAATAGAGTGGGATAATTGTAGATCACAAACAACACATAAATAATAAAAAAGGTTAGAGAATATAATATTTCTTTTAATGACTAATATGATGATGTGATTGTGTATCTGGTATATGAGGTGTCAAGTAAGACATGTCTCGATGTTTCATTTTTTAAAATATATATTGGATCAGGTTTTAATGGATTATGTTTTATATTATTTATGTGATGCCTTGGGGAAAATTGAAAATATGGAAATGAACCCTGAACAATTAAGTGGAATATTCTCAATAAATATAGAGTAGGTGGAGTGTTTTTCAACCAAATGATTATTAGGGATGATGAGTAATAATGTGCAAAGGATATTACATCCTTAATTTTCAAATCGATGAAATACTCTAACGAATTTTAATATTTCTATTAGTGGGATGATAAAATGTTACAAATAGATTCAAAATGAAATTTTGAGAGTTTTAAAACCATAAAGTGTTTTATAAGGATTAAGGATCAATTTTTTTGGTGGGTGATATGATTAGTGTTATATTGTTCCCCTATGGACTAGGTTTTGGAAAATGCATATAGCATCACATGGTTATTGATAGTTTTCACCTCAACTGAGTATCTCTATAATAGTGTCCCTCTATTTATGAAACCATTCACATAAGGTATTATTAATGTTAAAGATCTCTCTGGAAATATTTATACGGGAGTAACACCATCTTCACATGGTTTTCCAACCCATGAACCTTTCCACACAATGAGGTGGAACTTTTGTTTAGTGCCATGAATATGGATTTTACAATTTTTTCCTGATTTTTGCATCTAGTACATGAATGGTGTGTATTTTAGAAATTTTTATCTGTATGGATTTGTTATGATTAGATAAAAATTGTAAAAACAATTCACATACTAAAAGGTACAAAATTAACATTCTACACATTAATATTAAAAGTGATTTTATCCATTTTCAATCAGAATTTCCTCTAGAATTTTCACATCCCATTCAAGTGCGGCCCATTCTATGACCCCCAATCCTACCTCCAAAAACATGGGGGCTAGTGAATAGAAATGATTAGGAATATCACAAACATGGGTGGAATTTCCAAAGTACCTAGACACACACACACACACACATATCTAAGCCCAAAAATACTAAAATTTAAATAACACTAAGGAAAGAAATTAATGAATACAACTAAACCCAACCAACAATGTACAACGAAATGTAATGTGTAGAAAGTAAACTGGGAAAGAATACTAACCCAAAAAAATAGAGTCTTCAAACTACAAAATCCAATATGTATGTAATAAATTGGTACATGGATTGCTTCTCGTAACCATAGGAACACCTTGGACCATAGGGAAGCTCACAAATATTGGTCTTGTCCTGGTATGTCCTAGACTCCATGAAAATGATTCTCTTCTACACAATACACAACACATGTAGGAAAAGCCCGTGAAAGGGTGAGTATAACAATACTCAGTAGGGGACCTCCACACCACATGGTAATAAACAATATAGGGGTACAAGAAGCTCTAAAAAATATATGTCTTTATAACATATATCAAGGAGAAAATATCCATATATATTTGAAACCAAGACCGGTAATGTAGAGGTAAGTCACAATTACCCCATACCCATGCTAGGGATTTAGTTTGAAGATTCCATGAAGCACTCATTTGGGAGAACTCACTTCATGAGTCTGATAAATATCATGATGCTCTTCTGAGAAGTAAGTTCATTTTGAAGTGTCTCACGATATATATACGCACTGATAGATCTGAAGAGAGTACATATACACTCATTCTGGTAGAACATACTCTTGAGTGGGGAATGATCATGATATAAAGATGAATATCACTACCAGGTCCATGGAATAATCCATAAATAATTTCGATACACCTTATAAGTTGTGAATCGACATCCTGTTGGATTGGTCATGTCAATAAATGATTCTACCTAGGGTTGATAATTGGTAGAGGATATCGCTCGTGGCCTCTTTGAGGTATTAATAATCTATCTAGGAAGTATTGTTGATCGAATCAAACTCTTATGGATGGAAATGATACATGACCATCAGGGGAATGATCAAGGTGGAACTAACCCAAATGAATCATATCAATTAAATAGTGGACAAGATGATCAATCCACGTATAAAAAGGTACAGGCTATGTATAAATGTCACATGTTGTGTCCTATAACCCCTGGTACTTCCCGTGTACTATAGTCTGTGTCAAAGATCTTGTAATATAGAAAGAGGCAAGCATGACATGTAAGAGAATGACATGATGTGTTCTAATATCAAGGAGACTCTTTGTGTACACAAGACTTGTTCTCGTACACTAATTCAACCCATATATCGGTACACATGGTAACTTATATTACCAGTCTGGTCTGGTTGTGTGGTGGAGCACATGTCATTAAATCCACCCCATTTCCATGTATCATCTGAGACACATGTTGAGTCCCATATAAGGACCCACATGTTATTTTATTTTTTCACATGCCATGTTTTTTCTTCCAACCTTGAAAAACAATAGGCGTCACTGAGTTGTCCCCCCATGTCATGTTTTTCGGAGAACACATCGTGTTCCTTAAGATTTTCCATAAAGTTCCATTCTTTCTCATATTCCTCGTTTGATCCTCGATCCATTGATCTGACCATCTGATCACAATAAAACTCAATTTTCAAGTTAATCCCTTAATTAAATGGTCTATTTTGTTGGTTTCATGCATTTTATCACCCCGAAAACATGTTTCAAGCTACCTACAAGAAGAACCGTTTGAGAAAACCTTTTCTCAAACTGAGTCAATATTTCCTCTACCAAGGTCGTTTCACCTATGTAGGGTTTTCACAATGTCAGATATCTAGTTTGTGACCATTTCATTGAAAAATAATCACATAATGATTCATTTTTCATAACCCTGTGAAGATTGTAAAGAATTTCGTTTAAAAATGGGGGTAAGAAATTGACATAATGAATTAAGGAATGATCCTCCACTAAAATTCTTCACAGCATTGATCCACTCCAATTAAAAGAATAAAAAGGATAAAATAAAATTAAATCAAATCATTCATGAATTAATTCCCCAAAAAAACTCGATAATGTGTCCTTCATTAAGAATGAATGATTTGTTGGTCAACCTATTCGTGGGTTAATCCACATTCACTGTTTGAATCCAAGAACATGAAATGTAGAATATAAATAACAACCAGTACCTCAATATTTGATAAAGAGTATGAGCGACCGTCGGTCGGTATTTCATCGCAGTGCACAATGATCCATTTTTCGTCGTTCATTGGCGCCTTTCATGAATTCCCCAAGGGAGACTCCTCTCCAATTCACTAGAGGATTCCATGGATTTTATAGGCTTATGAGAAAAACCATGGGATTTTCCTTATATAAAACAATATAACTACTTGATATACTATGGAACAAAATAAAATAATATAAACTATTAAATTTATTTTATTCATTTTAAAACATCCTGAAACTAACTTCTGCTCTTGACCCACACTGGTCGACGTTAGGCCCCGCCTAAGGAAAATTAAATGTTCTAAACACAATGGTGCCCTCTAATATCTGATCATCGAACACATTTAAATATTAATCCACTTTTTCAAGAAAACATCTCATACGTGCTATTTAATAGATTAATTTATTTTGAACATTTATTACTAGAAATCTTGGCCTAAGAATCTCATGTTTTCACAAAGCATGGTGTCGTAATAATTCCATATAATATATTAAAATCATACACTAAAATTATTGGGTTATTACATTACACCACCTTAGGGATTTTACATCACCAAAATTTCAAAACAATTTTATACTCAAATAAAGGTGGGTATTGTGCACGAATCTGGTCCTCCCTCTCCCATGTTCTCTCATGAATATTCTCACTATACTTCTAGAAATGAACATTGAGAATCACTCACCCTTGAATGATCCTCTAATTTCAATCCTCGATCTCCTTTGGGTACTCTTTGAATGTCACATTGTCCTCAATTTCTATCTCTCCCCAGTCGATGACTTGCGTTGGGTCCTGAATACACCTCTTCAGATGTGACACATAGAATATGTCATGTACCCAGTGCAACTATGGCAGTAGAGCTAGGTAGTAGGCCACCTCACCAACTATACAGAGTATTTTAAAAGGTTCAATGAATCTTAGAGAAAACCTGCCACACCATCAAAATCTATGCATCCCATGATGATGTGAGACATGAAGGAAGACATGGTCTATGTCCTCAAACTCCAAAGGTTTCCTCCATCTGTTATTATAAAACTTATTTCTGATTTTTGTTTTCTTCAATCTCTCTTTAAATATCTACACCTTCTCAGTAGTAGAATGTACCAACTCTAGACCTATGAGTGCTAACTCTCCAGGGTCAATCCAGAAAATCAGTGACCAGTAGTATTTACTATACAAAGTTTCAAACAGTTCCATATGGACGGTTGAGTAGTAGTTGGTGTTATACAAAAACTACACTAGTGGATGGTGGTCCTCCAAACTATGAACAAAGTCCCTGATACTTGCCCCAACAAATTATCCCGAACCTAAATAGCTCTCTCTTACTAACCATCTATCTTGGGATGGAACGCTGTGCTCAAACGTAGTTAAGTCCCAAATTCCTCCTACAATCCCTTCAACATTCAGGATGTGAAACAAGCATCGTGATCTGAGACTTTCATTAATGGGACGTCATGAAGCTAAACTATCTCTTGCATAAATAGGAATCCCACAGTCATTGCATAACTCTACTCTTTAATTGCTAGGGAGTGGTCCGACTTGGTGATTCAGTCAATTGTCACTCATATAGAATCATGTACCCTAGAAGTTCATGTTAAACTCATCACAATGACAATCGACATTCAATATCTCTTCATCTCTAGAATTTCAAAGGGGTGAGATAACCACACTAGTACCTGGTACTCAGCCTACAACTGCTAGCACATAAGGCACCGAGAAACAAACTCTACTACTGCCTTCTTCATACATGACCACAAGAATTGACATCAGAGGTCCCTGTACATTTCTTCCACTAGAGGATGTACCGCAAACGAGTAATGTATAATACTCCCTTACAATCACCTCCTGAATCACCACCAGTACAACTGTGTGTCCACTAAAATAGAATACATGCTCCCCACCTTGAGAATATCTATCAGGAGCTTGTCATGGGGATAACTGAACATGTAAGGTCTTGCAGTCAACATCCACTAGTTGTGCATCCCTAACTCACCATATATGTGGATGGATGATAACCATTGACTAGATATAAGAATCATCATATCTATCCATGAATGATAATTATAATAAGGTCAATTTTTCCAATGCCTCACTCAGTATTTAAGAACTCAATCTCCGACTAAGAGCATCAACTACTATGTAAACCATCCTAGGTGTATAGACAACCTTAATGCCACTATACCAGAGTAACTCTATCCATCTCCTCTGCCTAAAATTTAAATCTTTCTGCTATAAGATGTACGTGAGGCTCTTGTGGTCATAGTAGGTGAAAATTGTTCTTCCATCAGGTAGTGTTTCCAAAGCATCAATGGAAAGACTATCACTGCCAACTCATGATCATGGGCCATGTAGTTCTTCTCATGTGTCATTAACTGGTATGAATAATAAAAATTTCTATTGGTCCCTTTATTAGGACACATCCATGATCTTTCCTTAATGTTTTGAAGAAAAATATGTACTTGACACACTTTACTAGAAATCTCATGATCGATGTGCTCATAAAACTCCACCTCAACAACTTGAAAGTATGTTGGCACTTATCTGTCCAAACGAAATGATGCCCCGTCAAATTCAAGGAAGTCATCAGTGCTAGTATCTATCTTAAATCATGGATAAATATCAAGTAGTATCTTTCCAACACAAGAAAGCTCCATGCCATTGCCACACTACATGGTGGCTCCCATGCTAGCACAACCTTGACATTGGCATGGTCCACTACTAATCCATCTACTTAGATAAAATATCCCCAAAAGTAGAAATCATGTTTCTAAAATGTTCTCTTCAAGTGATTAATATAAATCTGGTGCACTTGGAGTATGTCTAGAACCATCAACAGGTATCTCGTGTGTTATTATTTGGATTCTGAGTATAAAAGGACGTACATGAGGAAGACCACTACGAACGGGTCTATGTATAGTTGGATTGTCCGGTTCCTAAGTCCCATGAACATTGAATGGGAATTTGTCACACCAAAAAGGTATTACTTTGTACTCATAGTGAAAATAGTGGAATTTTACTTTCTTCTTAGATGTATCCTCATTTCGTTATCATAACATTGAGAAACCTGATTGAAGTTAAACCTTTGAGAATCATTGTGCCTCTATTGGTTGATCAAATTGGTCGTTGATCCTCAAAATTAGATATTTGTTAAGTACTTTTACCGGATTCAAGAACTTGTAATGCACGCATAGCCAAAAAGTGTGGTATAACATTTTACAAAAACCAATCTGGGTCCTCCCAAAGTGAATTATTTGGACATATGAATCCATTAGTCTACATGACCTCTAACTACTCCCTCTACTCCTGATGTTTGATGGGTGACATTCCATATGCTGGTGATGATATCTATGTCATAGGACAGTGTAAATCAATACAGAAGTAGATCTACCAATGGGGTGGTAATCTTGGAACGTCTTCTAGAATGGAAACCTCGTACTCCCCGACTACTACTTTGAATTGAATGTTCACAACATATTCTACTCATAGGGTAAGGCTAGCCAACCAATGAGTGATTAGCTACACCCTCCTAAGAATGATCCCATTATGTTCTAAATGGGCTTCCTTTTCACCAATAAAGGAAATCCCCATTTCATTTATGTGAAGAAACCACACTCTTCGCCTAAAGAATTCAATATGGGCGTGAAATGAATATAACAAATCCATAAAAAGAATGGCGTCTTAAGCCCTCGAAATATCTACCAAGAGGTTCCAACTGAAACTCTCACCACCTAGAGTTTGATCACACTATCAGAAATGAATCATGACCATCAAGCATCCTCCCTTGGGTGTCTCCAAAAAAATGGGTTGATTCAATGACTCCACTGGAATCTCAAGGTTTCACACATGTCATTCGGTGAGTAATGAATGATAGGAAGTTGTGTATATATGTATGGAAGATAAGGAAGAAATACACAAACAATTCCTTAGATAATCCCTATATTTCTTCTGTCATATGCCCCAAACACATGTAACTTCCCCCGCCCCTATCCCCCAACTCCATGAGCCTGGTGCAGACCACTTAGGGGTGGTGTTCAAAGTAGGTCAATGTGTCTTCCACATCCTACTTTTCTCCCTACACAACTACCATGCCGACTTCCTTATAGGTATTCCTACTTCACTCTTCGCCACTACTTCAGTTATCCATCCATCGTCTTCCGATCAGTAATTTTACTGGTTGCGAAATTGCTAGAAAGATGTCCCCTACTGTCACAAGAGTAGCATCCCCACTCCCTAGGCTAATTTGATCCATCCTCAGAGCATAGGACCGTAGAACCCCTGCCTTTGGACATCTTATGGCATCTCCCATGTACCAACCCCTATGCCTGATAACAAATTCGTACTGCTGAAGTCACTTAACCCATCTACCTGATGTTGACTACCACTTTCTAACTCTACTATGCCATGAATCTCTCTACCACAAAATAAATCTCTAGCTCTCCATATTTTAAAGAAATTCATATAATAATAAAACTAACTCATATTTACCATTATATAGCTCATTCGAAGGTCCAATCTCGGATGTACTGATCCATGTCCATATCCATCAAGTACCTGGAATGATTTTTGAACCGCGATAAATAGACACTCACTGTTAAACTACCATGTCGGAACTGAAGAAGATCTTAGATACACACTTCTATAATCATAACTGTATTGAAATCCTCCCAAAAGAGTCGTGCGAACTTAATTCATGAAATATTATCCTCATCCTAAGTCTTTGTAGTCAAAATCCACTATTTTCCCACCAAATCATGAAGAATTCTATCTCATTGGATCACCATATGGTTCATTGGGGTCTTCAATAGATGAAAAACCATGGTCACCACCTCAAGCCATTCCTCAGAAGCATGAGGTTTAGGCTCACCTCAAATCCTAAGGGGTCGTTGTCCTCGAATATCATGGATCATGATCATCTTTCACTCCTCATCTTCTAGTACTGCAGGGACTATCTATTTCTCCACAAGTGGTGGTATAACAGGTGCACCACCTAGAGGTAACTCAATGGGAACTGGTACCTGAATCAAGGCCTCATCACTGAGGGGTTCATCCTCATGAACAATATTTTGAATCTTAGAGAGTATGCATCATAGAGGCATCATATAAGAAAAAAAATGTAACATTGTCTAAGAGTATATCTGGATGGCTGACAGAAAATGACATGGAAAATAAAACCCATTCTTATATGATTCATGTATCAATATTAAGATTCCATGAAAATTGTATTTTCATGTACCGAGTAGAAAATTTGGTTATAAGAATCTATGTGTATGGATATGTCGGCTGCTCTCACCAACACTAGAGTCCTTGGCACAAAATTCGAGCTCCACACACTTAAAACTTTTTCTCCATTTCAATATCACAGACTCTTGGTCATATGGTAGAACCAAACACCTCTGATACCACTCTGTCATGACCTGTCCCAGTGGGGATAGTGCCATGAATTACCATAGATTCCTATAATATGCAATGGGCTGTTAACTAGCATTGAGCAGGCATATAACTAACATTGGTGGTCTTCCCTATGTGCCTATACACACGTTCAGATCTCCAATCCCACAGATTCTGAAATGTAAAAAACAATGTAGAAAAATATCCATGCATACACCATAACCCAACTAATAAAATACAACATAATGTTATGTTCATAAATTTAACTAGGCAAGAATACAACCCCACTAAAAGAATTAGTCTCCAAACTACCATGTCCATCTTATACCCAATAAATAGGTATTAGAACTACTTTTCATAGTCATACGAATGCCTCAGCACATAGAGAATATCATAAAGCTCGGTATGATCCTTGGCTGCCCAGGACTCCATCAAATGGAAGCTCATGTGCACAAGACATAACATGTGCAGGCAAAGCCCATGAAGGGGTGAGTATAATAGTACTCAGAAGGGGACCCCAAAAATAATAAATCCAGACAAAAATTAAGGGTAATGTTAGCTCAACATAGTATATGTCTAAATATCAAATAACAAGATAAATATAACTAGATATTCTAGAAACCCATACACATACTCTATTTGAAATTTACAACTACCACTTAACCACAATAGGGATTCAATTAAAATATTCCACAAAACACTCGTCTAGAAGAACTCCTTCCACACGTTTGATAGCTCTGATGACATATTTCTGAAAAGTACATTTTTCTATAAGTTTCACAAGAGCGATAGATGCACTGATATATCTTAATAGAGTATAGCTACACATGTTCTCAAAGAACACACGCATGAGTGGGTAATGGTAACAATAAACATATGATGATCAATACCAATGCCTTGAGATATACCACGACTCATTTAGATTCACTTTCTATGTAAAGGATTGGAATCTTGTAGGATTGG
The DNA here is from genome assembly GCA_963277665.1 of Viscum album. Classification (NCBI taxonomy): domain Eukaryota; kingdom Viridiplantae; phylum Streptophyta; class Magnoliopsida; order Santalales; family Viscaceae; genus Viscum; species Viscum album. The sequence goes on along the minus strand of OY728151.1, from coordinate 491,208,279 downwards.
TCACATTGATATCTAACTATTCTTGTAGTCTAGAATGGGTAGAGAATCTCCCTCTAGTCCCCTCTATGGGGTTCTTAATCAATCCAAAAATTCATGGTGAAGGGATCATAGTACTCTCGATAGAAAATACACTTGACATTCAGGGGAATGAGAAAGAGGGAACTAACCAAAAAATCTACCTAAAGAATGGTGGACAATAAGATCAAACCATGTATAGAAATGTACAATATATTTAGAAAGGTCACACATCATGTCATATGACCTTGGGTACTACCTGTGTACAATGACTTGTATCGAAGAGAATGTCATGTAAAAATAGGTATACATGACATGTAAGAGCATGAAATGTAATGTCACACTATCCTAGGTCAGATTTTTGTACTTTGTTCATGTGCCCGCACATGTATTTAACCCATGTTTTCCATCTAATGTACATGTACCTGGGGTAATCCATATAAATGGTCTTGTCTAGCTGTGTGGTGGAGTACATGCTATGTACTCCACCCCGTGTTCATGTCTCATCTGATACACATTCCGAGTCTTGCTTATGGACCAAAAAACTATTTGAAATTTTTCACATGGAATGTCATCGCTTCTTGCCTTGTGAAACACTAGTCACCGTTGATCCGTCCCCACACGTCTTGTTATTCAGAGGGCACTCTGTGTTCTTTGAGATTTTCCAAAAAGTTCCATCCTTTTTCCCACACCTTAGATGATACTTAATCTGTCGATCTAGCTATATGATCTGAGTAAAACTCATTTTTCATGGTCATCCCACTATGGAAAGGACAATTATGTTGGTTTCGGTCCACTAATCAGCACTGAAAACATTTTTTGATCCCCTTGTATAAAGAACCATTAGAGAATTATTTATCTCAAACCAAGTTGACCTATCCACCACCATCATCATTGCACCTCTATTGGGTTGTCACGATGTTGGATCTCTAATTTGGGATAATTTTGTTGCGAAATTTTCCATCAATGATCAATTGTTCATAACCCCATAATGAATATGAAGAACAATGGGTAAAAGGCGGAAGAAGAAATCCACACAACGTATTGAGGAATGAACATCCACTGTCATTTTTCATAGTGGTTATCCAACCCCATTAGATGGATGAAATGGAGAAATAAAAATTAAATCATATCATGCCTAGATTAATTCACTAAAATAAACTCAATAAAGGACCCTACTATAAGAATGAATGATACGTAAGCCAACTTGTTCATGTGTTGATCCGAGATCATTATTTGAATCCAAGAATGTGAATGATGAATTCAAATAACTTCCCCTACCTCGATCATCAATGAAGATGAAGATTTGTTGTTGGTAGATATTTGATCTCACAACGTAACAATCGACACGTCATAGTTCGTTGTCGTTTTTTCAAGAATTATCCAGGGGTGGGTCCTCTCCAAATCTCCATATTATTATAGGGAGTTGTCCAGTGTTAAGTTCCTAACCATAGACTACTGATTATTTAAAAAATGACTTTCTTCATTTTCGAAACATTTAATATATAATAAACTATTAGATTTATTTCATTTTATTCAAACATCCAAAAACAATCATCTACTGATGACCCAAATAGGTAGATTTTAGGGCCCACCTTAGTTAATGTTATAGTTATAAATACATAGGTGCCCTCATATTTCTGATCCAAGATCCCATTTGAAATTTATTCCTCTTTTTCTGGAAAACTGGTTGCACACACTACTTAAGAGTTTAATTTAATTTGAACATTTATTCTGAGCACTCTGGGCCTTAGAATCACAAGACTTCACAAGGCCTAGTATCATAATAATTCAATATAATATTTAAAAAAAATACCCAAAAATTTTAGGACATTACAAGAATATCCCCCTCATGTGCATATCCCCCATTCTATTTTTACTAGCGGGTTCCCTTCATAATTCATCGAAGTGAAATTTATTTCATCATGTAGGAACCCTAGAAGTAATAATAAAACTCCAATTTCTAGTTTTCAATGTTTTTTTCATCCCTGGAACTACTATAATAATTTGAGGTCATATAATTTTTATTATTTCTATTTTATGATTCATCAAATTTCTCTCATTTCATCTTGGATGAAATCCCATAATGGGAGAGTGAATCTTGATAAGAATGTTGTATGTTTTATATCTTATTTTCTTTAATGATTTATAATTTATAAAATTACCATTCATTCCACACATTAGTGTTTCCATGAGACACCTCAAAATTTTAAAATTAATTAAATAAATTCTAAATAACATGAATTATATTTTAATGAGACTAAATTCATATTTTGTAGGTTTGTACCTAAACACAAAATATTTAATTGGGTTTTTTGTAATATATTCCTTGAACTATATTCCATTATTATTATTATTATATAAACATCGGGCAAGTTGAATTTACCATTGGAATTGTGTAAATCATAAATGAATTAGATGAACTTCTAAAAACCCAAATGAAATTTCTAGGCCATTTTGGATATTCGATAATGAAGTTGTTAATGGTGTAAATTAAAATTTATTTAAGAATTCATGATTAAATAAAACATTATGAATTCAATGTAGGCATGTAGTCCTACTTGGTCCCCATTTAATTATATGTATTAATAGCTTATTTAGTAATATACTTTTTTATCAAATTGTGTTACCTCTTGATTTTAGTTATCTTTCCCCATCACATGGTATATAAGAAATTAAATTAGTGTAAATGAAATTGTGTCATTATGTAAAATAGACCGTGAATGTTCATAAGATTCAAACCATGAGCTATGGTGGGATTTTTTTATTCATTTTCATATAATGTTTGGAATTAATTGTGAAGTTGTTGAAAGGACCATTTTTCATATATATATTATGATGTATAATGTAATATTTAATAATTATTTGGTATTGTATCCCTTCATGTTTATTAGAGATCATTAGTGTTGATTCTATAATTATTTTGAAGATAATTATTAGGAATAGAATCCCTCATAACCCACAGTCAATAATTAGGCATGATCTCAATCATTTTTTTCTTGATACTAATCTAGAATGTCATCCCATATCTATTATTCTTTATCATTGTGAATGAAATACCTCATAATTTATTCAAAATCATTGGGATGGTATTACCTCCTTATTTTATTTATACTAATCAGGTATATCATCTTTTATCATTTATATTAGATCATTTAGAATTTAGTCCCATGTTTAAAATATGGGGCACTTACTATATTATTATTATGTGGAGAAATATACCATATCCATTTAATCATTATGATTCATTATATGTAATTTAATATATATTTATTTATTTATTTATTTATTTATTTATACATATATTTATACATATATACATAAAGGATCATGATAAGAGGCATTAAAACATATGCTGATGTAGGTATGGTCGGTGAGGTGTCCTTTGATGAAACATAGCCCACTTGATTACTTTTATCATTCACTATTCTATTTACAGTACATTAATAGTAACTTAAAATATATCATTAAATTCATTTCATTATATTCCATTGGTCATTACCTATTTTATTTTTTTAACACTCTGTTATAGATTTGATTTTTACCTGATCAAATATCATGATTATATGTAAGTAATATGACTACCCACTTTATTAATTTTCCTTATTGAATACGACATGGGATGATGGGAGTAGTGGATAAGCATGTAAACATAATACATTATGGTGTTAGTGCCTTTTTATTTATTTTGTTACTTTTTCATTATTTCTTTGATCTATGTATGTGTTCCTAATGCAATTATTACACGTATTTATGTCATAGCATATTCATGAATGTATGTTTATTTTCCATTGGCCCTATTATATTTTTATTTTTAAATGGATATAATATTATGAAACCATTATTTATTATTAGTTCCTTGATATTTATTTTTTATACTAATGGAATATTATCCTAATTTAACAATCATTAAACATTCATGGCTAGTCTGCAACCCTTCATGTCCAATGAGGTGATTTTGGGTCTATACTATGAACCAACATATAGAAACATTTTAGTGTATTTCAAGTTGGAATATAAATTTATTGTTAAAATAAGTACACCCATATTTTATTAGCCATGTGTTTTTTTAATTTTAAAATCTTATCACATTATTGTTAACGATATTAACATGTTTTACCCATAATGATTCCTTTAAGGATTACTATTATTAATTAAAAAAACTAGAAAAATTTAAGTTTAAATATTAAAAAACACTCATCCTAGTGAAAAAAATATAGTACCAATTATCCAATATTAAAATTCAATATAATGAATTAATCATTATTAAAAAAGATCAATAAATCACACTGAAAATAGATATTTGTGAAATGCATTCTTATTCTGAAAAATGATGTTATGGAAAGGATAGGTATATAAATTATTAAATTATAATCATTTAAATTAATTTAAAATAATGAAGTATTACTATATATTAAAATAATACCTTAAATAATTGAATATTTATATTTTATAATTTAATAAAAATGACATTTTATAAAAAAAGTAGTTCGATCTAAATAAATAATTTCAAAAATAATTCAAAAAAATCAATCTATGAATTATATGAAGGGATAATATATAAATATTCTTCAATTTTTCTTTATACATTTTTAAATATCCATAAAAATTAATATTAATATCCGAACATGAAGAGAAAAATTTTATTTTTAAAGAATAATGTTAAATTATTCTTCTTTATTGTCATATATCACAATGTAAATGAATTTTTATAAAATAAATATGAAATATAAAACAAAATTATAATTAAAAAATTAAAAATAATAAAAAATATAAACTATTATTATAATAATAAATCTATAAAATCAATCTATTCTATCAATAAAATACTTTTGACCTGCAATTCTTTTTCTTTACATCATACTAATTGATATTAAATGTTTGTTTTATTAAATTTCATTTAATTGATTTAATATTATATATTTAAAAAAATTATATTGATACTTTGGATCCAACTAACGTAGTTGAGGTTTAAGGAATGATTGTGTCAGTAAGAGGTGCTTCTACTATCAAAGGTAAGGAACGAAAAGAGTATATATATTTTTCTGAAAGCACTGATGTTAAAACTTTTTACGAATGGATTCAATCTCTCTCTTGGGATATATCGAGAGTTCCAAGGTAATGTTATGGAAGGTACAAAAGGGATGCAATTTGAGGAGAAGAAAATAGGCTAATTGCAAGACTTCTGAAAAAGAAAAACAAGTAGATTTCTCTTTGGGTTTTGACTTTGTTTTCTCATACACCTTTTGGTTCATTTCATTTATATTATTTTAATAAAAGGGGATTATCCTATATGTTTTAAAAAATATGAATCAATTATAATTAGTGGAATAAAATGTACAATTATGAATGATACATTGTTTTCTTTATTTAATAATACCTTTTTTGAAAATTAATAATACAATAAATAGGTAATAGAAAATACTTTTCAAAATGTAAAATGGTGAATTGGATGGTCACATAGAATAAAACTGAATAGAGTTCAATTAATAAGATAATATTAGTGGTAATTGAATAAATATACATAGAATGTAATAAATTTCAAGTGATAACATTGTACTTTATGAGGAGAGAAGAGTCCGTAATTTAATTAAATTTTTTTCAGACAAAAAATATTATTTTATCATTATTCAAATCGTAGTGTTGGGGGAATAATTTTCCATTATGATAGTGAACATGAGAAAAAAAATACATAATGTATTAAATTCCATTCCAAAATAATAAATTTATCCTTTTGTTTATATCTTATCAATTTTATCATTTATTGCATCTCATATTCCATAAAATTTAATATTCAATTGGAATTTTCGTTTTCTAATGTACAATATTTGATATTAAAAAATTACATGATCCGTAAAATGATGAAAAATTATATCTTCTATTTCAATTAATTAACCAATATGAAGAATATTTTTCCATAGGAATGATAATATACATTATATATAAACATTCACTTGAAGATTTAATAAATTATTCTCCAAAGACTCAACTATAATACCCAAAGTTAAACATTAAAAAATATTTAAATACATGACCATAAAAAATTTTAAAATATTAATAACAATGTAGAAAATAAAAAATGAACTGTTTGATAAAATATTATTCCAAGTAAACAGAAAATTCTTCTTTAAATAACATCAACCACTCCATTAATAAAAAACAAAGAACATATACAACCAAACCATATACTCTTCAAAATAAGTAAATTTAGCCCATTAATATGATAACTAAATATATAAATTTTTTAAAATTATATATATTGAAATATTATAATACAACATGTATTCATTAAGTAATATCTAATCTTTTATAAATGTATTTCCATTTAAGGAAAACATATAATGTTAAAAAACTAATGAATGTAATAAAAAAATACATAAAACATTGATTCACCATATAACTATTAATTCTATATATATATATATATATGATATATGATGTAAGTAGAAAACAAGGGTAACCCTCAAACCCAACACCCGAACCAACCAGTCACATACCCGAAGGGGATTCTGGTTCCCCGTGGGTTGTCGACAAGCACCTGGGAATCTAATTACAAAACTGAGGGAACGATTTCACCCAACTAGACAACCACATGGAATACATATATTTACCAAGAATAGAATAATAGATGTAAAAAAACATATTTCATAACTATAAGGAAACTAGTGAAAACAAAACCATTTTAACATTAGAAAACCCCAAAAGACAAGTCCAATTATAAAAGGCTATGAGAAACAGTTACTCCAATTGTTGGCATTGAAAACCACTCACCATCTCACAACCATCTACCCAACTAGCAGTTTCGAACCTCACTGTCACAATATCAATCCATGTCATTCCCTACACTGGGAGACAAATATAGGATTACGGACCACTGAAGAGGTGAGTATGGTGTGATCTAACAGTCTCAGTAGGATCCCACCCATGAGTTCTACAACAAGACTATGTATAAAAAATATTACATGCTCATTTTAAAATAAAACATGGAGTGATATGAAGTAAATCAGTTTTATATAAAACATGTTAATCAATTCCTTTTTACAATGTTTTAAGAAAAGAATGTATATCTGTTTCAAATCATATTTTCCATAGCATATATTCACAAGCATAAAAATGCAGGTCAAGGCTAACTCAAAAATTCACTTAGTATAAAACAGAATCACATGTATCCCAACACCAAGAAATAATATAGAAATAGGCTGCAAACTACTCATACCACAATAATCAAGTGAAAAAAATAATCCTAGAACATGGGACTAAAGAATTAGGGGAACACCCCATGTGTAAAACCCCCAGAATATCATTATCAGTCCCCTAGAGCAACAAGACTTTTAAATAGAGAAATTTCCCAAACAAATCCAATTGATAATCGCAAATAATGGATGATGGCCTTAGGATAAACCATCCACCTATATACCAATGTAATAAATCTTCTCATTTTCAAAATTCATTTAAAGATATTGAAAACCATTCAAAACCATCCAAAATTCATTTATGAAAATCTTGGGAAACCCATTTTCCTTAAAAAAAAAACTTTTTCAACACACATAAACAATCATTCCAATTTCATAAATAAATTTTATAAGAAATTGGTATTATTATCATTATCATTTGATAGGGACTGAACCACCTACCCCAATGTTTTTGTCACACAAACCTACTAGAGAATCCATGATCAATGAAAGCCAACAACACCAGTGAAGTCCAAAGAATCAAACCCGCAGAATTGATGATTGATTCAATTTAGAAGAAAAAGGGAAAACTAATAGAAGAAAACACAGGCACATCAAGAATAAAAGACTTATGAAATTCATCTTGACAAGTAATAACATATAGAACAATATATCACAACGGATATTGAGGAAGATAATATGAATCATCCAAAATTGTTCAATGGATATGATAATGAAAATCTATGGTGCTATCATGATCAAATGTAATGAACAATCTAAAAACACTTACAAGGAGAGATGCACCATAGATACAATGAAGATAAAAATACAATTGGATCGATATAGAAGGATTGGTGCCTCTAAAAAACGTTTAGAAGAAACCTGCAGTCAAGAGAAATGAATTCATGGAAGATGGGGCTGAGAAAAATAGCTATACTAATGAAATTATGATGGGCATGGACTGAGTCATGATGTGTATACCTTGTTCACGTAATGTAGGCCATGATAGATAATTTATGAAGAAAATACTCATCGTCTCATTTATAAATCATCTATTTAACCTCTAACAGATGTTTACTTCAAGTACATGACATGTACCTAATCACAGAGTGACCTCCCCATTCATGACACGAATCCAACTACAAGTACACATCATGTACTTACAGTACATGCGGTGTACCTGGTCTGTAGACATCAAAAAATATAGAAAAATACTTCTAAGAACTTTTAACAAAAAGGTATCATCTAAAAAAGGAAATAAACTCCGTGATGTTAAGGGGATGTAAAAAACTTCACACCATAAATACTTATCATCCTCAGGAAGTCATGTAGATGATGTAACTCTTAAAAAAAGATGAGGCCGCATCTCCCTCATCCACACATCACATTCCCATGTCTCATGAGAATTTGATCCTTATTTCCATAGAACTCCAACCAACATTATTGACATCCCATGGAATACAATCATCAAATTGTCAAAATCTGATCAAGTTTCTCAAAAATAGATGCATTTTTTCTCTAGATCAATTTTTCTAAATTTAGAACATGAACAGGATTATGGTGATACGTTATGAACTGATATATATGGGAAACATCACAAATTCATGTTAACTGAGCTGCCAATTCTAACTGATATATAACCTGTTTGAGCCATTCAGTGATCTCAAATGGTCTAACATGTAAAGACCCAAATTTTCCCTGTAATTGTGTTTTAATAATATAAAATATTACGAGTCCGTGAAAATTTACGGCGTGTGATTCTCAGGCCTTGGGTTCCCAAATTGAATTTCTAAAAAATATTTCAGATACGTTTTGTAAATGTGCGAGAGGGTTTTTGTAACATTTGAACCGGTACTTGGAATAGAAATCTGAGGACATTATTGTACTTCCAGCATCATTATTCGCTTAAGGATACCTTCACTTCGATCGCAGATGAGTTAGGGAGGAAGTTATTTTTTTGTAAAAATAATGAAATAAAATATTTCTACTTTATTTTTATTATTATTCCACCCTGTTAATGTTTTAGTGGTGAGGGCCACCCTACCATAATCTCCTCAATTAATGAAGAGTATTAAATTAGTGGTTACACAGGAATTGTAACCACACATTTAATGATCTTTTTTATTATATGATTTAAATGTCTTAAGTTAAGTTATCATTATATCTCCACTTCATTGAGTTGAGTTTTGGGTTGGAAGAAGAAGTTCCTTGGTGGGAGAAAGTTCACCAATGAAGAACAACCTCCTTCAAAGAGCGATTATCAGACGAACTAACGAATGAGCCTGGGAACGGAGGCATGTTATGGGCACGATGAACGTTGACATTTTAAGATTCTTCCTCACGCCAGCACCAACGGATGAAGGAGGTAGGGTTTGATCTTCATTTCTCTTCTTGGATAACTCATGAAATTCCTTATATAGATCTAAGGCAGAGGGTATGGACCAAACGAACACGGCCTGATCCCTCCACATTTTTGTTTTGACTTGTTCTTCACACTGCGTAGGAGAAGGGTGGTGCGCATCTGCGCCGCTTGAAGAAGGGAAGTCTTTGGTTGTCGAGTCGCGGAAGTTCTCCCGAAGAGCGGCCGACACCTGGTTGGAAATGGTTTTAGTAGGTTTCACACCGGAGGGCGGTTGATGCACTGGTCGGCCGTACGGCAGGGTGGGGGAGGTGACTGCGCTGCCACAATAGGGAACCGCGGACAAGCAGGCGTGGTGGAAACTGAACAGTAGTCGGCGCTTTTGCTGGCCGCCGAAGAACGGGCAGTCCAAATGCCGCACCACCATCGGATTGGATGGTCGCATCCCACCTGATGGCGGAGGAGGAAGGAAGGAGGCCAATGTTCTGTCGGCTGCGGAGGGGCAGTGGCCCGCGACCGCGCCACTGGGAAGAGTAACAGGCTATCCATTTCGGTCGTCCAAGCATTATGGAGCTGGACTTGCAGAGGTTCTTGCATGTCGGTTGACTGAACCGAACGACCGCAGTCATTCGGTGTTTGAAGGAGACTAGGGGACACGCGACTCCCCCCAGGGGCGGCTAGGGTGGTCCCCACCACTGGTCGCGCAGCAGGCCCCTCGGGCCGGGCTGCCCAGGACAGGACGAGCTGCCTCAGCTGGGCCACCCAGTCCAGGCTGGGCTGGTCCCAGTAGGTCAGGCCGGAACTAGTGGTCCGGGTCAGACCGGACCTGGACCAGCACCGACCCGTTTCCACTCTTTTGATCATAACATTGGCACCATGCGTCCGTTTAACGAACCATCTGTAGTGTCGGAAAACATGGGGAAAGGCGGTTCTTTAGATATACCCCACATGATATTTGGATAAAGTTGGGGTATGGTTGGTTTGGATCGAGCATGAATTCAACCGAGCCTTTAGGACTAAAAGGTTAATAACATACAAATCTGGTGTCCGATTGATGTGCTGTCTATTTTGATGAGACACCTATTTCATGATGGACCATTGAAAAGCTTCCTCATTGGAATTCATGGTAGTTGGAGTATGGACCAGTGTCTTGAGGAGCGGGCCCTCTCGGAGACAAGCAAGCTTAGTGTGGGAACCCTGTAGCTGGCTATAACATGAGAAAGGGATTCTTCGTGGGTCTGTGCTCGAGAATCCCATATAGATCCGCTCTAGGAATCCATGTGGGATAAATATAGGATCCAGTGTGGTTTTTATTTACTCTAATTCTGTGTGGGTCTGATGATGTACTTGGATCCTATGTGGGTCTCATATACTAGGATCATGTATGGGTCTGATGATGTACTAGGTTCTTGTGTGGGTCTGATATACTAGGATCGTGTGTGGGACTAATGATGTACTATGATCCTATGTGGGTCTTCCTTTTAACAGAGTAAGATGGTTTTGTAGTTACATATAATCATCTATACTTTTGTACTTATGTTATACCCGGTATGAGATGACTCCTTACTTTCATGATGATACCTTTTTTGTATTCTTCTGTACGGAGTGCCTTTGTTGTAGTTACCTTAGTGGTGATATCTTTGTGGTATTATTCAGCGTGGAGTACCTTTTTTGTACTTACCTCTGTGGTGTTCCTTCCTTTGTGGAAAAATTGAGCATTGGTATAATGAGTTGCGCCTTGCGTTTCTTCATGAGTGAGATGGGTTTACTTGATGACTTAGGTATATGTATGGGCATATACCTAAGTAGGGTTGTCACTGGTTTACATTATTTTTGGATTATCCTTAGTGGATTTTGTGAGACATATAGGGTCTCGAGGTCACTACTGAGTATTGTTATTCTTACCCCTACATGGGCTTCACCCACACCATGTTACGTTTGGTGCAGACGATGGACAGCACTGATCAAGGCTAAGGGTTCCAGGACTGGACGATGCCCGGAGGTGGAACATATGGAATGTTGGTACGTAGAGGAGACGGGAGGATGTGGAGTGCTGAGGTGGCATTCTGTACCTACCCTTTAGGTAGGAACCTTGCAAGATGACCTAGTATCTTTCTTTCTCTTTCTTCAGTAGTATGGTATTTTCCTTTTTCTTGTACTTTACAGTTGGACTTGTATTCTGGCTCCTTTTTACTGTACTCACTCTATTTATTATTAATTTTACTCATGTTTGTATCTTTTTGTGTGCTTTGTTGCATGTTTTTACAGGATATAAAGGAAATGACTTTTTTATTTTAAGGAATATGCCTTTTGGTGCTAGTCGACATCCCCTGGCCTATAGAAGGCGGGATTGAGGTAGTCACGGCACAGGCCCTGGGGGATGGGTCATGAAAATTTTGTATTAGAGGAGTCGGTTCTACCGCAGAACATTGGACATTGATCTTTTAAATGCAATAGTGTTAAGTATAGTGACTGTAGTTATCAGTTTAGGGAATCCATTGTTGGTGAAGTGGCCGACGTATCCATACACCAGGACCCTGATTTTTGATTTCTAACTAATTGCACGAAACATTTATTGTGTGTGTGTTTTGGAGAGTTTTCTTTATGGTCTTTCTGAGTTATCTCACCAAGTATAACTTGTTGATCGTGGTGCACCTGTTTCCTATTACATGATGCCTCTACGTATATAGCCAGCTAGGTTTCCAGGTATAGTATGAACTGATAGCTCACCGAGCAATGTCGATTTGGCGCAGGGTCCTCTTTTGGTAGAGGCATCAGTGGTACCATTACCCGTTGGGACACCAATTCCACTAGCCCCAGCAGCAGAGAGTGCACGCCGCTTGAGCGCGTTACGCCAGTTTAAGTGCCAGATACCACCGAGGATCGGGGGAGAGATGGACCCACAGGTGGCTGAGGAATGACTGGAGGCTGTGGTGAGAGTCTTCCAACTTGTAGAAACACCAGCTGATCTCATGGTGATCCTTTCCACCAGCCTTCTACAGGAAACAACAGGCAGATGGTGGATCTTGATACTCTAGGATCATGACGAGGTGACACTTTTCTGGGCAGACTTCGAGAGCTTGTTTTTCATAGATATTGTCCTAGTGACTCTTCGTGCATTACGCATACAGGAGATTCTTCATCTACAGTAGGGAAGCATGAATGTGGCTCAGTACTCAACAATGTTTGATGACCTCTCACGTTACTCTCTTGGTATGGTGGGGGATCCATTCTTCAGGGCCCAGACCATAAAACAGGGACTTAGGAATGAGATTAAGGCTTCGATGATATATCTCAGCATCCTGATGTAGGCGTGGGTGTTAGAGCAAGCACTCTTAGTGTATATTTTTCTTACTAAGCAGTCAACAGTAGTGAGACCCACCACCAGATGTCATGTATCAGAGTCTTCTGCAGCTGGCAGAATACATATGTCACAGAGGTCCAAGAGGACCAGACCTATAGGTGGACGACCGCAGGATTTATGATCGGTTGTGTGGGGTACCAGAGATAGAGCCAGTCATGCAAGGAACCGGCAGTGTTACACATGCGGAGGGCAGGGTCACATGGCTCATGACTACCCGACCTGTCGTACGGATGATCAGTAGATAGTCGAGGAACCGACCAGGTAGAGACAGAGGTTCGACCAGGGAGGTTTTTAGGGATGAGGCGGGCATGGAAGTTGATTAGGCCGTGTAGCTAGCGGTGGGAGACGATTTGAGATGTTATCTCGACCACCATCAGGTGTTCCACCCCGACCATAATGTGTAAGTGGATAGGGGAGAGCTCAAATCCAAGAAGCTAAGGCCTATGATCATGGCACTCCGGAGATGATACGATGTATGTTCTATGTCTACTCCACCTTAGGTGTAGTATATATAGACCCAAATTCCAGTCACTCTTTTATTATCACTACCCTCGTTCAAAGGTCAGAGATTCCAAAGGAGCTGTTGGCTAGATCCTTACGACTTGAGAATCCTACGGGAGAGGATTTGATGATTATGCACTGCTACTGGCAGTGTGACCTTACTCTAGGAGGTGAGAGCTTCGGTTGAGATCTCCTAGTAGTAGTGTTGAGGCCTTATGATGTCATCTTGGGTATGGACCGGTTATCTACAGTCCATGCCCAGATCGACTGTATTAGGCGCAAAGTGCGGTGTGTCCGCATGGATGGGACCACATTCAGCTTCACCGGAAAGAAGGGAGCCTTTGCAACATAGGATGGTCTTACCAAGAGATGGGTGCAGCCTATTACACATCAATTGGCTATCCTTACCCTCAGAGCGGCTAATGGAGAGAGTCTGATCTATCATATAGTGGTGGACAAGTACATGGATGTCTTCCTAGATGATGTTATGGGTCTACCTCCTCACGGAGAGGTGTAATTTTAAATTGACGTGTAGCCTGGGATGACACCGATATCAACACCAGAATATTAGTTGTCTCTTGCAGAGCTTCGTGAGCTATGGGTATAGTTGGAGGACTTACAGGGGAAATGATTAATTCAGCCCAGTGTTTCACTTTGGGCAGCCCCCGATTTTGTTCTCCAAGAAGACGGATGGGGGTTTGAGTCTTTGAGTGGAAAATCAGTTCCTGAACCGGGTGACCATGAAGAACAAGTACGAACTAATGAGGATTGACGATCCTTTTGATCAGCTGAAATGAGCTTGATGGTTTTCCAAGATAGACCTCAGATCTGGCTATCACCAACTTAGGGTACGAGACGTGAATGTGCAGAAGATGGATTTTAGATGTTAGTACGGCCATTATGAGTTCTTGGTTATGCCATTCGGCAAGACTAATGCTCCAGAAGTGTTTATGGGACCCATGAACAGGATATTCCAACCATACCATGATCGCTTAGTAGTAGTATTCATCGACATCAATCTAATATACTCAGCTACCGAGGAGGATCATTTCTATCATTTTCATATAGTTCTGGACATACTCCAAGAGCGCCAGCTTTATGGTAATCTCTCAAACTTCTAGTTCTAGATCCGAGAGCTTCAATTTCTGGGATATGTCATCTCAGAAGCTGGAGTTGTGGTGGATCCATCATAGATTGAGGTGGTACTTTCTTGGGATCCACCCTTGAGTGGGATAGAGGTACGATGTTTCTTGGGTTTGGTTGGATACTACCAAAAGTTTGTGCCAAATTTCTCCAGATTTGTATCACCTTTATTAGCATTGACAAAGAAAGGGAAACCATTCATGTGGTCGGAGAGATTACAATGGAGTTTTCAGAAGATGAGGCAGAGGCTGACTAGTATATCCATGTTAAGGCTTCCATAGGAGGGCGTTGGGTACGTAGTCTACTATGAAACATCAGTAACCAGAATCGGATGTGACCTGATGCAGGAATGATCAGTTATCGTGTATGTTTCACGACAGTTGATCGTTCATGATAAATACTACACTACCAATGACATGGAGTTAGTATTAATGGTCTTTGCCTTAAATATGTGGCAACATTACTTGATGGGTGAGCGTTTTATGGTCTACTTGGATCACAAGTGTCTGAGGTATATCTCCTCTCAGATGGACCTGAACCTGAGACAATGACATTGTATTAAGTTCCTTAAGGACTATGACATTGAGATAGTCTATACTCTTGGGAATGGGGACGTGGTAGCAGATGCACTCAGCAAGATATCTGGTATAAAACTGCTATGTGAGGCGACGTAGTAGCTGGCCGTATTGCATATATCAATTGTGGATCGATATGGAGAAACTTTTCCTCAGAATCTTACAGTCACTCCCCCACTTCTTCAGTGAGTCGAGATGGCACGGCATTGGGATGCTGACTGTAAGGCTCGATGTGCTTAGATATCCACAGGAATGAAACCTGATGGATTTTCTAAAGGTGGGGAGTACGCCATCCTTTTTAGAAGATGTACCATGGTACCAATGTCACTTCGGGGGGTATGTGTTGAGATATTTCCATACATACCCTCTAGCGGTACATCCATGAAGTGGAGAAGATTTACCAAGATCTCTAACGACATCCCTGGTGGATAGAAATGAAGAAAGCAGTAGCAGATTTTGTCTCTCGGTGCCTCATTTGTCAGCAAGTGAAGGTGGAGCATCAGGTACCAGCAGGATTAGTTCAGCCTTTAGAGATCCTAGAGTGGATGTGTGATGGGTTATCCATGGACTTCGAGACATGAATTCCACATACATCTTGGGGTCATGATTCTATCTGTGTGATCGTCGACCGACTCACCATGTCACCCCACTTCCTCCAGATCAGAGAGAAAGGTTCAGTAGAGAGATTGAAATGCCTCTATGTTCATGAGATTGTGTAGCTAGATGGAGTACCCTCGATGATTGTCTCTGATTGTGATGCATTTTTTACTTCTGGGATATGGAAGGGGTTATAGGTGGATTTCGGGATGCAGCATAATTTGAGCACCGCCTTCCATCCTCAGAAGGATGGCCAGACTGAGCGGACTATTTAGACCCTTGAGAACATGCTACGTGATTGCGTCCTTGACTTCAGTCGTAGCTGGGAGGATCACTTGCCTTTGGGGGAGTTTTCATACAACAACATCTAGCAGTCCACCATTGGCATGGCACCTTTTGAGGTGTTGTATGAGTGACCATGCAGATCACCTTTGTGCTGGACTGACCTAGGGGAGTCAGCACTAGTGGGACCAGAGATGGTACGGGCTACCACGATGTAGGTGCAGATCATCTAAGAGCAGATGAAGACTACACAGAGCAGGTAGAAGGCTTCTGTTAATAGGAGATGGAGACCTCTAGAGTTAGAGGATGGTGACCACATATTCCTACGGGTCTCACCCCGATGAGGTTTGCAGAGGTTTGGTTGGGGCGGAAAGTTATCTCAGAGGTCCATCAGACCATTTCAAGTCCTCAGTGGAGTGGGCGAGGTGCCTTACCACTTAGCACATCCACCTCAGTTGAACCGGGTGCACGATGACTTCCACGTATCCCAACTGAGGAGATACGTGCATTATCCATCTCACATCACCAACCACAGCGAGCTAGACATCGACGATGGGGTGATGTTTACAGAGGTTTCAGTAGAGATTGAGGATTGACAGAAGTGGGTCCTTCGTGGGTAGATGATACCTCTATTGTGCATTCGCTGGCAGTACGGGAACCTCCAGGAGATCACATGGAAGCGGGAGGACTAGATACGTACTCACTACCCCCACTTGTTCCCTTATATTGAGTTGTGGCTTATGGGGATGAAAATGCCTAAGTCGGGGAGAATGTAAAGACCTGAATTTTCCATGTTATTTTTATTTTTATATGGAATATTATGATTCTGTGAAAATTTACGGTGCGTGATTCCAAGACCTAGAGGGCATAGAATATATTTCTGAACTTTTTTTGGGCACATTCTGTAAATGTGCGAGCGGATTTTTGTATCTTTTGAACTAGTACTCCGAATTGAAATCCAAGGAAAATTTTGAACTCGTAGCATCATTATTCGCTTAAGGAGACCATCACCTCGATCGCAGATGATTCAGGGAAAAGGTAATTTTTTTGGAAAAAAATAAAATAAAATATTTCATTTTTATTTTTATTCTAATTCCACCCCTTTAAGGTTTTAATGGTGGAGGACACCTGACCTTAAACTACACATTTAATGAAGAACACTAAATTAGTGGCTACACAATAATCGTAAACACCAATTTAATGATATTTTTTATTAGATGATTTTAATGTCTTAAGTTAAGATCTTATTATATCTCCTATTCTTTGAGTTGAGTTTTGGGTTGTAAAAAGAAGTTCCTTGGTGGGAGAAAGTTCTCCGATAAAGAACAACCTCCATTGAAGAGATATTTTCTGACGAACTGACGAATTAGCTTGGGATCAGAGCTGTGTTGTGGGCGTGACGAACGTCGACATCTTCATCTTCTTCCTCGCGCCAATACCAAAAAACGAACAAGGTAGGGTTCGATATTTTTTTTTTTTTGTGAATAATTAATGAAATGCATGATATTGATCTAAGGTGGATGGTACGGTCCAGACGAACACGGCCCGATCCCTCCGCAACAATTATTTTTGACATGTTCTTCACATTGAGTGGGAGAAGGCCACGATTATCAAGCCATGACGGCGCACCCGAAGGGCGTACCGCACCAGCGCGACCGTGGTTCAAGCAGGCGGAACACCGAAGGGTGGATGATGCACCAGCCAGCCGCATGGCATGGTGGTGGTGATGACCGCACCGCCACAATAGTGAATTGTGGCCAAGGAACTGCGGTGGAAACTGAACATCGGTCGACGCTATGGTAGGCTGCGAAATAAAGGGTGGCGTGAGCATCGCCCAACCGTCAGAGCGGATGTCCACAACCCACTTGGCTGCAGTGGAGGAAAGAAGGTGGCCTGTGTTCGGCCAGCTGCTGAGGGGTAGCAGCACGTGACCGAGCTACTGGGAAGAGTACCAGGCCGACCGTTTCACCCGTCTAAGTGTCATCGAGTGGGACCCATGGTTGGTCTTGCATATTGGTTGATTGAACCAAACGGCCGTAGTCATTCATTTTTTGAAGGAGACTGGGGGCGTGCGACTCCCACCCCCCCTCCGGGTGTGGCTAAGGCGGACGCCACTGTGGGTCACACCTTGGGCCACCCAGGTCGGGCGGCCCCGCGTGGGTCGGGCCACCCAACGTAGGCCCGACCACCCAGGCTGGGTCGCCAAGCGTGGGCTGGGACGGACCGAGCAGGCCAGGCGGTGCCGGTGGTCTAGGCTGGACCCAGTTTCCCAGGATGGTTTGGTCTGACCAGGTCAGACTGGACCGGAACCATCTTCGACCCATTTCTGCTCTTTTGGCCATAACTTTGGAACTGAGCGTCCGTTTGACTAATTGTCTATGGCGACAAAAACCTTGGAGCGAGACAGTACTTTTGGTATACCCCTCTTGAGATTTGGATAAAGTTGGGGTATTGTTGGGTTGGATCGAGCATGAATCCAACTAAGACCTCAGGACTAAAAGGATAATAAATTACATTCTAGGTGTCTGATTGACTCGCTATATGTTTCATTGAGATCCCTATTTCATGGAGGACCTTTGGAATATTTCATAATGAGGGTTATTGCATGTTGGATTATCGACCAGTGGGTTGAGGATCGGGCCATCCCAAAGACAAGTTAGCTTAGTGCGGAAACCATGTTGTTGGTTGTAGCATGAGAAAGGGATCCTTCATGGGTCTGTGATCGATGATCCCACATGTATCCGCTCTAGGAAACCATGTGGGATTACTCTAGGATATTTTTTGGTTTTGTTGTACAAGGATTCTGTTTGGGTATGATGATGTACTAGGATCTTGTGTGGGTCTGCAGTACTAGGATCTTGTGTGGGTTTGATGATGAATTAGGATCCTGTGTGGTTTTACTGTAATAGGATCCTATGTGGGTCTGATGATGTACTAGAATCCAACTTGGGTCTAACTCTTAACAGAGTAAGATGATTTAGTAGTTACATCTAATGAACTATACATTTGTATATAAGTTATATCTAGTATGAGCTGAGTCCTTACCTTTGTGGTGATACCTTAATGGTATTCTTCTGTGTGGAATACCTTAGTGGTACATACATTCATGGTGATACATTTGGTGTATTCTTTTTTGTGGCGTACCTTTGTGTTAATTACCTTTGTGGTAATTCCTTTGAGGTATTCTTCTGTGTGTCGTACCTTTTTTGTACTTACCTTCGTGGTATTCCTTCCTTTGTGGAACAGTTGAGCTTTGGGATAATGAGACGGGCCTTGTGTTTCGTCATGATTGAGATGGGTTTACTTGATAACTTAGGTATATGTTTGGGAATATACCAAAGTAGTGTTTTCACTGGTTTAAATTCTTTGTGATTTATCCTTTTTGGATTTTTTGAGACCTTGAGGGTCTCAGGGTCCCCACTGAGTATCGTTATACTCACCCCTACACAGGATTTACCCGCACCTTGTTGTGTTTGATGCAGACGAACAACATTGATTGAGGCTCAGGGTACCAAGAATGGATGGATCCCAGAGGTGGACCATACGGTGTGTCAGTACGCAGAGGATACGGGTGGACGTGGAGTGTTGAGGAGGTATTCTATACCAACCCTTCAAGTAGGTACCTCATAGGACTACCCAGTAGTTGTCTTTCTCTTTATTCGGTTGTATTATTTTTTCAGTTTTCTTAAACTTTATAGTTGGGCTTGTATTCTGGCCCCTTTTTATTACTATAGTAACTCTATTTACTATTCAGTTTACTCGTGTTCGTATCTTGTTGTGTGCTTGGTTTCATGTGTTTACAGGATATCAAGGTAATTCCTTCCCAGATTTAGGGAATACGCCTTTCGATGCTACTCGTCAACCCCTGGCCTATAGAAGGCGGGTTGGGGTTGCAACGGCATGGGCCCCGAGGGACAGGTCGTGACATAACATATATCATATACAAATTTACATATTTTCCAAATCAATGGTGACCAAATGAGAAGAAACAGTCAAAAAAAAACCTAGTCACCGACCTAAAACTCCAAAGGATGATGAAACGGATTTGCATATTATTTCTGTGCACTGTATTCTATATCCAGACATCATCACAACTTTGGAATCATTGTCGATGTATCTAGAACGAGACATTGCCCAACCAAATCTACTTCTCCCACCTCTACCCAATAAATACGTGATTAGCAAGGGAGACAATACTACACCTCAAAATTATCCATTCTTATTTATCATTGATAAGCGTTGTTGTCAAAAAACTCGACCGGTCTGATATGGCTATCCCATGATCCACTAAAATCCAAGATGTGGGCCCATAGAATATCCTCTTGGATCTGAATTTCTTGCTCCATCTAACTATTTGCGTGTGGATGGTAAGCTATTCTCATCTAGATATGAGTCCCCATTTCCACTTTAACACTCCTTCAAAACCTTGAGGTGAACCTAGGATTCTTTTCTGAAACTATGGTGGAAGGACTCATATGTAACCTCACAGTCAACGTCACATACATCATACTAAAATCATTAACATTAGTGGTGTATTCGATCAGAATGAGTGGAGAAGACATCATAAACTAATCAACAATGACATAGATATCATTATTCTCTTAGGGTGTCGATAGAAACCCAAAAAAAATTCCATGGATGTCTCATTCCATTTCAAAACTAGCACCCGAAGCGGATGAAGAAACCCTGATGGTTTCAAATGATTTCTATTTATCCGTTGGCCGGTGTAATAACGGCATACATAATCTGGAAAGTCACACATCAAAACTGGACACCGGAATATTATTCTCATTTTATTATAGATCTTAATAGAAACTATATGAATAGACCAAAAAGATATATTCCAATAGAAGTAAACAGATATTATCATAGATTCTAGGACAATAACTCACTTCCCAAAGTGAAGTATTCTATCTAAAGAAAGAGACCAACCAGAAATGGTCTCCCAATGATAAAGGCTTTTCCATGTATTCTAAAACTCATTATCCTACAACTAACATTGAAATATGGATTCATGGAGAGATGACAACAACTAAACACTAGTCTGAAGAATACATCAAACATCCTCTTGAGATTCCAAGTGAAACTGATTGAATATCACCACAATATTATACCTCTCCTTCAATTATATAGTACTATGTGGTTGTATATTATTTATCAGATAATCTACCACAACTTCCCATTCTCAGGTGTAGGAGATATCAAATTCCAAAGTCATAAGGTATTCTATATATCATATATGTGTGTGTTTCATGTATTTTTGAGAGATGATATATGCTTGAATCTTATGATCAAAGAAGACCAAGAAATTCTCCTGAAAGAGATAGTTCCACCAACATCTAAGCAAATGCATTACAGCTTCCAGCTCTAATACATGAGTGGGGTATTTCATCTCATGCTATCTGAGCTGTAGGGAGCGGTAATCTACACCATGATCTTCCAACATAATCATGCATCCCAAACCAACACCAGATGCATTTCAAAACTCCACGTACACCTTACTGGGCTCATGTAAGTTCAGAATAGGAGTTGACATCATAAGTAAATTCATCTAATTGAAATAATTCTGACACTTTTCTTCCCATGTGAATTTCATATCCTTTTGGGAAAGAGTAATCAAAGGTGATTCTAGAATAGAGATATCATTAACAAACTATAAGTAGTATCCAGAAAGACCATGGAATTGTTGAATATCAAAGAAGCAATGATGTTGCTTCCAAGAAAAAAAAATCACCTTCTCAGGATCAACTAATAATCCATGTTTAGAAATTATGTTCCCCAATAACATTACTTATCACATAAAAAAACTAAATTTTGAATGATTTGAATACAAATGGTGACTTCTCAATATTTCAAAAACCAAACATAGATATTTTTCATTCTCATGATCAGATAAGGAATAAACCAGAATATCATCCATGCACACTACCACAAAAGATTCCAGATGTTGGAGGAATATCTAATTAATAAAATTCATGAAATCACTAAGATATTATGTTAGATTGAAACACATTATGAGATATTCATATTGGCCATACCTTCTCATGAAATCCATTATCGTTATATCAGACTCTTAAACCCTGAGTTTATGATAACCTAGTCGATAATAAATCTTTAAGAACAACTTTTTCCCCTTTAATTAATAATAAATCATCCACATAATAAAAATGATAATTTTTCTTAACTGTTACCCTGTTCAACATCTGATATTCCACACATAACCCAAGTGAACAATCCAATTTCATGGAATAGAGAATGGGGTATTCCTAAGGTGAAATAATAGTGTGAAAAAACTATTTCTCAATGTCTCATACAACTAATTGTTGAGTTCTTATAACTCCACTTGTTCAATGTGATAAGATGACATTGATATTGACTATGTGTACCATCCCAGGTAAATAAATAATGTGATATTTTCATATTTATTAATATTTTTGAATTAAATATAAATTTTACATTAAAGGATATGATATTTTATATGGAGTACCCAGCACGCAACAATGGGTTTCTCCGAAATATCATGTTGCACAAAATTATGAGTCATACTAAGAAAAATATAATAATATAATATTATTTTAAATGGTAGTTAACGCCTAGCCGTTGTATATTTGGGAATGAAAATAAGTTACTAAAATATGATTATACATTTTAGTTAAATGTTTTTGTATTTATCCAATAAATGTTAGAGGCTTAAAATGTGAATGAGTCATATTTTAAGAAAAAACACTAATATTTCTTAAAAGGCCAATTTACAGACTTTTGATGGAGAATCCTTTTTTAAATCTATTTTTTCACATTTATATGATATATTTGAAAAAAATAAATTTTTTAATTAGAATCAGGACTTTACAATTTACACTAGATGAATTTTTTTAATTTTTTTCATAATGTTCATTTTTATATGAATAGTGATAAATACTACATTTTAATTCAAACTAGCGTTTTAATATAATTTATTTATATCGATGAATTATCCTTTTAATAGGTTTTAAATTATAATTAGATTTTATTTTTACAATTTAATCCAATGTTGGCCATTGGAAGTAATTTCTCTTTGATATGGAACATAAATAAGGAAAATATAACATAAACATATATCTCTTAGTAAAACAATTTATATAATGGGTTATAAGTGATATTTTTAAATATAAATAGTCATTAGAAAGATAAAAATATTTCTTACATCATGGTATTTTATCTAAAATTTTTAGACACTATATATATAAATTTATTTATGACACAATGATGATGTAATGATAATCTCATTAATGAATGTTTAAAAAAAATGTAATTATAAATATTAAAATAAATATATTTTGAATCATTTTTATTCTATAAAAAATTTTATGGGTGAGTATAACATTTTATCTATAAATTAATGTAAATTTTTTAATGAATTAATTTGTTATATATTTTATTCAAAGTCTTGATATGAATAGTTTATAAATTGACAGAAATGGTTTTTTAAATCAATCAATATTTTATTAAATGATAAAATAGTCCTAAAAATATAAGATGAGGCCAAGTGGAATATATGATGTTACTAATGTCATTAATGATCCATTTTTGGGTCTCTTGGAATTTTAGAGTAAATATATTTTCTAAATATGATGAATATATTAGGGGACATGGTAAAAGTTATTTAAGTTAACAATTAGTTAAATTAACAAATAATGATTAAAATTTTTCAAAACCTGTCCAATTATTATTTTAGGATTTTATTTAGACTTATATTCACCTTTTATTAGAATTAAACAATTTATGGGCCTTTTAAAACCAAAAATAATTTTATAATAAAATAATTCTTTCAAACATTCCTATAGAGCCACTCATCCCTCTTATAAAAGGCCAGCACCTCTAACCCATTAATCACAAATATCAAGACCCTTGGATCATCCAAACTCTGCCAAAAGAAGATAAAAACATACCTCTATTACTTATATAATCCTTTCCTTAGGTAGAAGGCAAATCAAAAAATCGTTTTGGTTCAATCCAAAGGGAGTTACCCAATTTAAATGTAACGCATTCCCTCAAGTTTGTTTATTTTATTTTCCTTCTCCAACCCCCTAAACTCTCTTTATTACATTATTTTATAAGAACACCAGAATATTAAATATACTATAATGTTGTTATGAGAAGGATTATAATAACACTTCCACACACCTCCATCTAATGGATACGAACAAACTATTTCTCTGGATGGAAAACTACTGCCTCACGAAACGAATATTGTTCATTCATCTCCTACAACCTATTATGGTGGCCATTATGATTTAAAAATATTTATATTTGATATATATTATATTTATTTTTTCATTGTGATTTTTTATTTTTCATTTATATCATACCTTTATGGTTTCCATAATGGAAAAATACGATTATTTCATTTGAGGAAATGCGGACTACCACCCCCACAAAGTGATATGACTCATTTATTCCATACGTGCAATGTATAAAAGATGGAGTTAATGAAATTATATATTATATTATAATAGAATTATAATATTCATATTTATCATTATTTTTTCATTCCATTAAATAATGAATATAAATGAAAATAATGTTCATGAGTACGTACAAATTATAGTCTCCATGAACCGTGCATTTCATTTCTTATCTCCAAATGTAGTGAACTGGTCTAATTTAATATATTTAGTTGATATAAATTTTATGTATGATATTTAAATCATGAATATAATTCTGTATATAATGGAATTTTTTCCACATGGAAAACTTGTAATTATATGAAGTTCATTTTTGACTCAAGTACCAAATATCGACAATATGACTGTTATTAACATAAATTTTTATGTAATATTCATAACATTATAATAAGTGATATAAAATGAATAATAAGCATGAAAAATGTTCTAAATAAAGTATAAATTAACTTTAATTTATTATTCAAGAGTTTAAAGAACGAACAAGTCAAGTCGGACAAGAGGTAAGGGACTTCGTCTCAATCACTTTTCATTAAGGAATACATTTATTTTTACACAAATTTCAATTTTATGGTGTATAAACCCCATTGAATCTTTATTTAATTCATTAGAAATATTTTTCTATGTTGATTTTTAATAAATGGAAAAAAAGTAAATTTTTTACATATTCGGTGAAAACGACCTTTCCTCCGCTGCAAGCGTTATTTGATATTTGGCATCCTTAACAAGATGTAATGTTTTTAAAAGGAAAATAAATACCATATTCTATTTTATGTATTTTGGTATCAAAAATGGTTTTGATAATGGATTGGTTATGTAAATATATTTAAATGATATATTGTGATTTAAATTTGAAAATGTTATCTTTCCTTTATGTTTATTATATGTGTTCTGACTGTGTAATAGTTCTCTGGAATTGTTTAAGTATACAGGTGGTTCCATTATAAACATAGGGCATGTGATCTTGAGATATTTCTCCAATTCATTGGGTAATGTGATGGATGAAAATGTTAATGTTTTTCTTAAGAGATTTAGGGAATATACTATGATGGCTATTTCAACATAACTCCCTATATAGTTTTGAACGTTACAATGTAAGTATGGTATAATTGTCACAAGTTACCTTTAAGATTTTTTATTTCCATGTGTTATTAATAAATCATATGATTCCATGAGGTTTGTTAAATATCTAATGTTATTTATGTATGTATGGACATATTTTATCCAATTTTTTGTTTTATAACCCTCACTCATCTTTTTATTCTCATCCAATGGTTTGGAAATGTTTTTCACATGGTATTAGGAAGGGTAAGAGAAAGGAAGAATTCAATAAGATTTATATCATGAAAAAAATTATTGGTTTTCTTTTAAGAGTTTTTATTTTATGAAAAAAAATGGATACTGAGTAGAATTGTCTACATTTTAATATCTAAGATGTAATGTAATAGTTATGGCCTAATTATATAAAACTCTAAACCTGAAAAGATTCTCAATGTAAATTATTGACATAATTCAATATTATGTAATTTTTAAGGTTGGGACCTTAATGTTGGTGTCTGAGGTTGGTTTAGATAACTTTATAAGTTAGGATATTGTAAAATTGATATACATAAATTAATTTATGGTCAAATTGAAATTATATATAATTTATAAATTACCATGTTGCTTCACCTAAGATATTTATGTCTTTATAATGGTTTTTAGCAGAGGAATCAGAGTAGCTATGATGGGATGACGTCAGGAGGAAGACAACCATCCAAATCAGAAGCCTATGATGGTTGGAATCAGAACTGAATAGTTTGTTCAAATGATGTCACAATTGACTCAGTCGATAAATGGTGGTGGTATACATGCATGAGATCAACAAGATAAACCAGAAAAAGGCATCTTAGTAGTGGAGAATTTTAAGAGGAAAAAACCCCCATCATTAAGAGGATCATCTGACATCGTTCTTGATAAAGGGTGGATTATAGAACTAGAAGATATTTTCAATGTCATGGGGTGTTAAGAACATAAAAAGTTTAGTCTCATAGTTTACCATGTTGAAGGTGTATCTGATCAATGGTGGTTGATGGTTAAAAATATTAGGTATAGTGAGGATATTGATTCCCTTAATTAAGATGAATTCAAATTTCTGTTTCTTGTGAAATGTTTTCCTAAGGAGGTTTTTCTTAGGATGGATAAACAATTCCTGGAATTGAGGTAGGAGTATGACTCAGTGGCTGCTTATGATGCCTAATTCACTCGACTTGAAAGGTATGCTTCAAATTTCATACATGAACTTGATAGTAAAATCAATTGTTTTTACACAGGATTAAAGAAAAATAATCTAAGGACATTAGATTCTCTTGAGTTCAAATTTTATGAAAACAATTTTTGTGTGAAGAGAAAGTGGAAATGTAGATTGCCAATGATCAGGTGTTCTTTGAAAAACAACAGAATAAGAGGTCAATGTGGCAGACGAAAGGGAAGAACTCTTCCAAAATTCAGATGTTAAGAATCTTAAGTTTACTGTTAGTAAAAATTGTGGTAAAAATCAAGTCGAGGATTGCCTTTTGAATTGCGGTACGTGCTAAAAATGTGGTAAATTTGATATAAGGCTCATAATTTCACTTTAAAAAGATATGGGTAATGGTAATATAAAATATGATTTACAGTCAGTAAAATGTATTAAGTGTAGTGAAATGTGTAATAATGAAAATAAATGTCCAATGAAGAACTCAACAGAGGAAAATTTTCCAGGCTATAAATAGAATGCGGTGGTGGAATCCATTGAAAATACTTCAGAAGTTGTTGGTCCATCAAATGTAGTAGTATCAGGTACACTATTTGTTTATTCATAGTATTCCAATGTATTGTTTGATTCAGAGTCTACACATTTTTTCATTTTTGAGAAGTTTTCTAGTGAATTGGGATTTCCATCACAATATATAATTCCTCAACATATGGTAAAAACACTAGAAGTAAATGTTGAGACAAAAATAATTTATATTAACCTTCTTATCCATGTGTGTTGAAAGAATATTCCTACTAAGCATATTGTTTTTCCTCTATTTGAGTTTGATGTTATTTTGGGTATGGATTGGTGTAACGCCCTGACCCCAGTTACCCAGAGTCAGTGCATTATTACATAACATTGGAATGATACAAGGAATCTTGTCCCGAATGATGGACTAGTTTTGTAGCCTTGGAAGTACTAGATACATTCATAAGTTTTACATTACATCAAGAAATAAAAACACCCACAACATTTTGTCCCCTTTTGAACACACTTATATCCTTCGCCTATCTCTGTCGGTCAACCATTAAATATTTCTTTACATCCTGTAAGAAAATAAAACATTGAAATATGTATGATCATATGCTCAGTAAGGATAACAATATAGTGGAAACTTTCATAAATAAGCATAAAAATTTTAAGGAAATGTATAAGACTAAAACAAAATCCTTTTAAACATAAAAATCATTATAATATGGAAAATATAGATTCAAATAATTCCATTTAAATATTCACATGGATATTCTACTAGTTGAATAATCACGTGCAATATCAATAGCCACTTTTATAATGATGGAATGCATAATTTTAGACATCATAACCACATAGTTAGGGCCTTGTGCCAATACTTCAAAAAATATTTTGTCAAGGCCTTGTTCCAAGACACTAGTTTGTCTCATGAGACCTTTTGATGCATCTTGGAGCTATAGCAGGCTCCACACATCACATACTGAGTCCAATGCATTCCTCATATGAAAATGTTTAAACATAACATTAGCATTCATATTAAAACTAGCATATGAAATGTTAATACTTTATCCAAAAACCATGAATTTTATGAAAATAACACATCCACATTAAAAAATATCACAAAACCTTCAATACACTATAGAATATTTGTATCATAATAAATCAACTTCAAACAAACTAAAAATCCATCAAAGGATGTTGAAATAGATTAAATTAAAACATTTTTAACAAAACATCTCTTTCTATATTGAAATGTTTTAAAATTCATATAATTATAAAATAAACATTTATTTTGAAAATATTCTTATAAGATTGTATGGGAAGATTAGACAATGATATTATGGTGGAAATTATCCACACCCACCATATAAGTTTAAAAAGTCATGATTACCTTAATTTTGTCGAAAAGATCATAGAGTACCTTGTTTGGAAAACGACAGAAAGATTCCTTTCAAAACATATATGGTCAAATAATGGTATAAATGACATTAACCCATAGTATAGTAAATAGTAAAAATTCTTTGAATTACATTTTTAATAAAACACATATATTGATTATAAAGAGATCCCAAAAGATACCTATGTATTAACAACCACAGATAAGTAGAGCGATTGTAGAGTTAACACATTCCATGTACTATTCCTTAGTTGATGGTATGTTAAACTCATGTATAATAGATAAAATTTTGTTATTAAATTATAAAAGATATCTATACATAAATATTATATCAAATATGATCCTCTAATATTTATTTGTTAATAATATTTCAGTAGTATCATCATTTCGGGTGATAACTGATTCATTTTCCTTTTTATGCTTGGTTACGTAAGCCATGATTGTAATGGATGTGATGTATATGATTCATGTATATAATTATATTATTTTGATAAAAATTATTTTTAATCATAACAGAAAAATTATTCTTGAATGATTACGATGGGGAAATTAATCTCATCACGTTCGTGGAGACGGTAATCCTTACGTACACAGGAGCGAAAATATCAATATATTAATGGTGAAATCGTATGTAATTGTATGGTATATCATATATAAATAATAAATAACATGTTATATTTATTATTTACATCAGTTATACTCATTAATATACCCAACCAAATAATGATGTGTTTGAATAACAAACTACACCACAATGTGGAGACGGTAAGCCATGTAAATGCTCGTATGGTGACTTTTTCATTCATATGATGGATAGAATAATGAATATGGTTTTACCATTTTTATAATTACATCAAAGTATATAGAATATACTGAATTTAGTTTTTTATAATGTAACCCACAAAGAAATAGGAAGTGGTAGAAGAAAAGAACTTGAAAGAGGTGATGAAATATTTACATCTTCTTCGGGTTATTCATTTTGATTTGATCAAAAGGGATCCATTGGAAGGATTTGTGACCAAAGTAATGACAATAGGATGAATAGGGAAATGTTGGGAGGATATTTGTGCAGGGTTTGGTCGAGAAAAATTACTTTGTATGTGTGAAATAAAGAGAATGGGAAGTGCCCTTTTATAAGAGAGGTGAGGGTCACTTTAGGAAATGCTTGAAATATTATTTTATAATAAAATTATTGTCGATTTCTAATAGATATAAAATGATTTATTTAACTTTTAATGTGGTTATGGTTTGATAACCTCTCATAAAATAATTTTTTGACACGTTTAGGTTGTCGTATTAAACATATCTTTTAGATTTTACACCTAGTTTAATAGTTTTCCATCTTCCATGTCTCTTTGTATTTTTATATGATATGGTTAATAAACATACCATAAACTTCCAAGAGTACCCCAATTTGTTCATTATTAATATATATAACCTTATATAAGTCCTTTGGATGAACCTTGTATTTTTAAGAATATTATATCCATTAATAATATAGTATTTGTTTGAGAAACTAAATTAGGTAAATTTTGACACTATTTAGTATTTGATTTTTGTGAAAATTATAACATCATGATTACATCTAAAGAAAAATATTTTATAAACCCTAAATTTTCATATTAACTTATAAAATTAGTGTAATTTATCAAAAGTCTCAAATTACATTTATTTGAATATTTATAATATCAATTATTTATTCTATCTTCAATAAAGTAATTACTACATCTTCATTGTGTCATAAATAAATTCAATTTTTTAGTGTGTAAATATTATAAATAAAATACCATTTTTTAGTAAATATTATTTTATTTCTATTTAATATTTATATTAAAATTTATTTTGTGTGTAAGCATATATTAAAATTTCTTTTGTTATTAAACTTTGAATTTTACTCTTTTAACTCTTCTTTAAATAAAATAATAATAAATGTCTTAATCTATTCCGAGTGGACTAAAAGGGAACATATTTTATTCCTAAGGTTGTTTTTTGTCTAATTACAATTATCCAATAGAATCTGGACATGGGTTAGGGTAATTATAATATCATTTTTACCCTTAATTTCCCTATTTACTTTTGACCGTGGTAAATAAAAGTAACAATTTACTATACATCAAAATATATTTTTATCTTATTGATCCAAATTTTACTTTCTGATGTTGTAATGCCCTGACCCCAGATACCCAGAGTCGGTGCATTATTAAATAACATTGGCATGATCACAAGAAAGATCAAGTCTCAAAAGACCGATTAGTTTAGTAGTCTTTGAATAACTAGATATATCCATATGGTTTACATTACATCATAAAATGAAAACTACAACAATATAGTCTCCATAGGCCACACTATTATCCCCTCATACTATCCCTACAGGTCATTCATAAATTACTTCTTCACATCCTTGGAAAAATAAAACATAGAAAAGGGGTGAGCTCAAATGCCCAGTAAGGATAACAATATAGCGGAAACATTCATAAATAAGAATAAACATTTAAGGCAATGTATAACTAAAACAAAATCCTTTTAAACTGTAACATCAACATAGTATGGAAAAAATAAAATAAAATAATTCCATTTAATTATTCACATTGATATTCTAATAATCGAATAATCACATGCAATATCAATAACCACTTTCATAATGATGGAATGCATAATGCCAAACTATCATTACCACATCGCCAAGGCCTCGTGCCAAGACTACAAATAAGATTTTGGCAAGGCCTTTTTCCAAGACACTAGTTTGTCTCATGAGACCTACCGATGCATCGAGGAGCTATAGCGGGCTCCACCCGTTACATATTAAGTCCAATGCATTCCTCATATGAATAGGTTTAAACATAACATAAACATTTGTATTAAAACAAACATACAAAATGTCAATACTTTCTCCATAAACCATGAATGGTATAAAAATAACACATCCACAGTCAAACAAATCACAAAAACTTCAATAAAATATGGATGTTTTGTATCATAATAAATCAACTTCAAATAAGATTAAAATCTATCAAAGGATGTTGACATAGATGAAATCAAAACAATTTGAGAGAAATATCCCATTTTTTTAAATCATTTAAAAGTCACATTATTATAAAATAAAACATTTACAATGAATTTTTTTTATAAGCTTGTAAGGGAAGCTTCGATGATTTTATAACGGCGGAAAATAGCCGCACCCGCCATATAAATTAAAAGAACATTCTTACATTAATTCTGTCGGAAAGGTTAAAAAGGACCTTGTTTGGAAAACGACGGAAATATTCCTTTATAAACCACTTATAAAATTCAACAAGGGTATAAATTACATTAACCCATATTCTAGTAAATATTAAAATGGTTTTGAAATACATGTTTTTGAAACATGGATGTGGATGATAAAGACGTCCCAGTAGATTATTACGTATAAATAACCTCGGATAATGAAGAGATTGTGAAATAAACTCTTACCTTGTACTTTTCCTTGGTTGAGGGTAGGTAAACCTCCTTTATAATGGTTAAATAATTGTTAATAAATTATATTATAATCATATACATTAATATTATATCATATATGATCTTTTAACATTGATTTGTTAGTAATATCATAGTATTATCGTTGTTTCAGGTGTTAACTTACTCGTTTTATTTTATACGTTTTGTTACGTAAGCCATGTTTTCCTGGATTGGTTGTATCTTAATAATATCCAGAATGATATCAAGTCCTTAGATACTATTATTAATCATCAAATGAGAATTATACTTGAATGGATACGATGGAGAATAAATCTTATCGCGTTCGTGGAGACAGTAGTCCGTACGTACGCACGTGCGACAATATCATTATTTTGATATTAAAATAATATATAATTGGATGGTATATCATATATAAAGAATCATTATAATGTTATATTTATTATTTACATGAATTACACATCATTACTAAACCCATCAAAATAATAATTTATTGAATAACAATTACACCACGACGTGGAGACGGTAAGCCGTACGTACGCACGTATGGTGACATGTCATTCAAAGGGTGGATTGAATAATGAATATGGTTTTACAATATTTATAATAACATCACATATATATAAGATACTGGAGTTATTATTTTAGAATGGGAAATAAAGAAGAAGTTGAAGAAGAAAGGAACTTGAAAGAGTGTGGTGGAAACATTACCTCTTCTTCGGGTTCTTCCTTTTGATTTGATCACAAGGGATCCATAGGTTGTCTTTCTGAATAAAAGAAGGCCTCTAAGATGAATTTATGGTAGTTTAGAGAGTATTTGGTCAGGGGTTTGCCGATCCAAAAGGCTTTGAAGGTGTGAATTAATGAGAAGGGGCAGTTCCCTTTTATAAGAGGGGTGAGGGGCACCTTTGGAAAAGCTAGAAATATTATTTTATAATAAATTCATATTCCATTTCTAATGTCTTCAAAGTGTATTATTTAAATATAAAGGTGGTTATAGGTCGAAAACCACTCAACAAATAGTAATTAGACAGGTTTGCGTTACAATATTAACCTTATCTTTTAGTATTAATAGTTGGTTAATTAGTTTCACTTTTACAATGTCTCTTTGTATTTTTGTATTATATGGTTAATAAACATAGTATATACATCCAAGTGACCCCAAAGTTGTACATTAATGATACACCTATCATGATATAAGTCTCTTGGCAGAAACATAGATTTTTTAGTAATTTAATATCAATTAATAATATAATATGTTTTTTAAAAACACTTTTATGTCAATTTTGACACTATTAAATAATTTATTTTTATAAAAATCATAATAGAATGATTACTCAGAAAAAAGTTAATTAAATAAATACTAACATGTCATATTATCCTATAAAATTATTTTTATTTATAAAAAGTCTCAAATTACATTTATTTGGGTATTTATAATATCAATTATTCTAATATTTCACTATTATGGTAATTACTGCATCATCATTGTGTCATAAATAAATAAAATTATTTAATGTCTAAAAATTATAAATAAAATATCATTATGTAGGAAATATATTTATCTTTCTAATGAATAGTTATAATAGAATTTACCTTATGTTTAACCCTATATTAAAATTTGTTTAGTAAATACACCTTGATTTTAACTCTTTCAAATCTTCTATGAATTAAATAATAATAAATGTCCTAATCTAATCCAAGTGGACCGAAATGATAATATTTTATTCCTATGGTGGTTTTTGGTCGAGATACAAATGTCCAATAGAATTAGGACATGTGTTAGTGTAATATTAATATAATTTTTACCCTTAATTACCATATTTACTTTTAACCGTGGTAAATAAAAGTAAAACGTAACTATTCACCAAAATTATTTTTCTTCTAATTGAACCACATTTTACTCCTTTATATTAACCGTGTTTCTCGGATTTTCTAAATTCCACTCACAGAAGCGGCAAAATTATGTTTTATGAAAAATTCAGTTTTTTAACTACCACTTAGTGGTTTCACTATTCATCAAAAAATGAAAGTTTTGAGAAAAATACCAAAAATTAGGCCTAAGATATATTAGATATTATGAATTCAAAAATGATTTCTATTTTACCAAATTCAGAAGATATCAGTTGAATTAATTAATTTAAAAATTAATTCCCTTCGTCAAAACAAATATCGTGTTTTTAAGATATAATAACAATCAAAAGATTGACACTAGTTTATGTCTGGTTTAAATGTGAAATTACATCAAATGACCAAAATTGTTTTAAATGGTAAAAATATATTCTAAATATACTTTAAAAGCAATCAAATTAATAATTTATCACTATTAATTATTTCGATTAAAAAAGTTGTTTTTAATTAAAATTTAGTAATTTTCACTATTCATCAAAATATGAAAGTTATCCGAAGGTACAAAAATTTCAACCTAAGTTAATTTAGATATCATGAATCCAAAAATGAAGCCCATTTCAAAAGATAAAATTTATAAATTTTCAAAAAGTAGGTATTACTATTCATAATGGCTATTTTGATTGGTTGTGGTGTATTAGAATCTCGAAGTTGCGTACAATGCGCACCATTGCATTATTCAAAGGGAAACGTACCGTGGAAGCTTGGGAGGTTTCGCTATACATTTTTGATGTCACCATTCTAAAATGTAAATTTATTTAGTCAAATTGAATATATGAAAGTTTAAAATATTGGATTTAAAAAGGGTTCACTATTAAAAGTTTGTAAAAGTGCAATACTGAAAATGAATTTGTTCTTACATTATGTCTAAGAAACTCATAATACAGATTCTAAAATTATAAGGATTATATAAAGTTTAAAATTTTGATAATACTATTTATAACCTCTTTTGAACGTCTTGTTTAGTAAGTCATGGTGCGCTTGAACACAGTGTTGCGTGAAGTGCAAGTTATTAATTATTTTGAAGAAATAACACACTATAAAATCTTGGGGTGTTCCATTCTGCCCTGCTTCAATAAATTGCGTCCTCACAATTTGAAATTGTTCTTATAAAAGAAAAGGTTGAGTATAGAAAATATCTTTTTGGGAAAACCCACATCAGAAATTGGGTTAATAAAATTTAGTCTTAATAAGAGGAAAATAGAAATGAAAGGGTCACCGCCAAATTATGATACCTATTAGGAGAACATTGGTGGAAATTAGAGACATATAATTAGAGAAAAACGTAAATATCTATAGGTAGTGATTGAGGTCATCAATCACAAACAAGTGTAAAATAATGGCCTTAAATTCATCAATCTATGATGATTTAAAATACCATCGGTTCAGCAAAACATATGGTATTAGGATACCACATTTTTTGTTTTAAGGTCCCTTCACTACAGTATAAGAATTAATTTCTTCATTGAATAAGATAAGAAGAAAAATATATACTTGACAAGTAGAGTCTCATCATGTAACTAAGTTCTACCACAAACTCATCTTTCACTCTAAAAGATAATATAACATAAAAAAATATTCTATTTATCCTATTCGTGTAGGGTTAAAAAAAGGAATTTATAATTCATCTAGTAGAACCACTAAAAAAATGACATTATTCAATCCAGGACATCACGTTGGTCAGTGGTTGGTGATACACCCTTGTCGCCCTTCAGTTGTGGGTTCAAGTCTCGCGGCCTTGCCGGATGTGATGGGTTGTCGCCCGACCTCCGGGTTGTCCTTTTACGGAGATCCAAAATAATCCAACCTTGAACTATCCAAAATACTTCAGTCCAAAATTTATAAGGAAGGTAAACACAATGAAGATCCTTTTTTCCACATAATAACATGTGAAAAACTTCATCGTGTATTCTTTTAAAACACAGCAGCATCCTGAATTACCATAAAACCTTATTGATTACATTCATGATCCCTTATTCCTTAATGAATAATAGATATACTCCTTCAATCCAAAAATGTCGTAAACCCAAACAATGATAGAATATATAAATCATTAATCAGTTTTAAGGTAGTCAATAATATTCAA
Source organism: Viscum album (assembly GCA_963277665.1). Classification (NCBI taxonomy): domain Eukaryota; kingdom Viridiplantae; phylum Streptophyta; class Magnoliopsida; order Santalales; family Viscaceae; genus Viscum; species Viscum album. The sequence goes on along the minus strand of OY728151.1, from coordinate 491,172,238 downwards.
TATAATTTATCCAAATCAATCATATATTATTCTAAAATCACTACCTCGGTATCAAAACCATATTATGGTTTATCATTCTCTCAACCATATCTTTTCCAAAAATTTAACCTGCTATTGAGTCACTTTTCATTGTTCCACACAATCTCAAGTCCTTAATGAAATAGTACTGCATTACAATCCTTATATAATCCATAATTATTATAACAAGTACATTGGTGATACAACACTAAAATGACATAATCAACATAAGAACACTAATCATTCATCTTCATCTGTGGTTGTATCATAACTTGATTATTATCCAATAGCATCATTTGCGTCATAGTCTGATGACAAGGACATAGGTTCACGTAGTTTCCAAACTCCCTGCAAATAAAGCATTGTACATTTGAAACCATTTTCTTACCCTTGCAGTTACGTACTTTGGGCCCTTTTCCTCCACATTTATAACAAACTCCCATTCCTTTCAGGCAAGTTCCAGGGTGTTTCATCCAACAGTTATCACATATGGGAAAATTCTTCTTTTCCCTCTTCCCTTTATCCATCATTCCCTCTTCTATCCTTTTCTTCTCTTGCTTACCTTCAAAGCCATAGGAATCAGTAAACTCTTTACTTATCTTATCAACACATGATATTATTTCATCATATGAGGATAATACATGGGAGACTATTTCTCTTATAAATTTTTGCTTAAGACCATGAAAGATATTATCCTTCTTTCTCTTTGGATCATGTGCATTGCTGGAGTTCTCATTCCTTCTACTGGGCACCATTTCTAAATAATGTCATACACTAGATTAGTTTATGAATAACAATACCTAATCCCAAACTTGTAAAACACATAACATAAATTAAATAGTTTATGGATATAATCCATAATCATAAAAATGTCTCCTTTGAGAAAGTATATACTCATAACCCTTCATAATGGTTTGTAAAGAAAATGTGAATTATCCTAAGCATATCCCCTGGGAGTTTCATAACCATGAGTGCAGCAATTCCCATTTTCGTGCACCCGTTCCCGTTCGAGTCTAGCTCAAAGCGGTGTTTTCGGGTGTTACCCCTAGGTACATCTGTGCCAGATCCACCTCTACCTGCTCATATCTACACAGGGATGTATTTCTCAGAAAACTCACAAAATTTCTACAATACTAAAATTCTAAGAAGTTCGTCTATACTAATCCTCAAAGTCCATCTTAGATCTATGTGCTCTAATCAGTGTTTATCTTAATCTAGCTTCCAAGGTTTGTACTAAACTTCCTCTGATACTAACTGTAACACCCCGACCCCAGATACCCAGAGTCGGTGCATTATTACATAACATTTTCATGATCACAAGAAAGATCAAATATCGAAAGACTGATTAGTTTAGTAGCCTTGGAAACACTAGATATATTCATAAAGTTCACATTACATCATAAAATGAAAACTACAACAATATAGTCTCCATAGTCCACACTCTTATCCCCTCATACTATCCCTGCAGGTCATTCATAAATTACTTCTTCACATCCTGGGAAAAATAAAACATAGAAAAGGGGTGAGCTCAAATGCCCAGTAAGGATAACAATATAGCGAAAACATTCATAAATAAGAATAAACATTTAAGGAAATGTATAACTAAAACAAAAGCCTTTTAAACTTGTACTTCAACATAGTATGGAAAAAATAAAATGAAATAATGACATTTACTTATTTGCATGGATATTCTACTAATCGAATAATCACATGAAATATCAATAACCACTTTCATAATGATGGAATGCATAATGTCAGACTATCATAACCACATAGCCAAGGCCTCGTGCCAAGACTACAAATAATATTTTTGCAATGCCTTGTGCCATGACACTAGTTTGTCTCGTGATACCTACCGATGCATCAAGGAGCTATAGCGGGCTCCACCCGTCACATATTAGGTCCAATGCATTCCTTATATGAACAGGTTTAAACATAACATAAACATTCATATTAAAACTAGCATACAAAATGTCAATACTTTCTCTATAAACCATGAAAGGTATAAAAATAACACATCCACAGTCAAACATATCACAAAACCTTCAATACAATATGAAAGTTTTGTATCATATTAAATCAACTTCCAATTAGCTTAAAATCCATCAAAGAATGTTGACATAGATGAAATCAAAACTATTTGAGTGAAATATCCCCCTTTTTTTAAAATCATTTAAAATACACTTAACTATAAAATAAAACATTTACATTGAAAATTTTCTTATAATCGTGTAAGGAAAGCTTCGACGATTTTATAGCTGCGGAAAATAGAAGCACCCGCCATATAAGTTAAAAAAACATTCTTACATTTATTCTATCGAAAAGGTTAAAAAGGATCTTGTTTGGAAAACGATGAAAAGATTCATTTATAAACCACTTATAAAAGTCAAAAAGGGTATAAATGACTTTAACCCATATTCTAGTAAAAAGTAAAAATGTTTTGAAATACATTTTTATGAAACATGGATATGGATGATAAAGAAGTCCTAGTAGATTATTACGTATAAAAAACCTCGGATAATGAAGAGATTGCGAAATAAACCCATACCTTGTACTTTTACTTGGTTCAGGGTAGGTTAACCTCCTGTATAATGGTTAAATAATTGTAATTAAATTATACAAGAATCATATATATTAATAGGATATCATATATGATCTTTTAACATTGATTTGATAATAATATCTTAGTATTATCGTTGTTTCGGGTGTTAACTTACTTGTTTTATTTTATTTGTTTTGTAACATAAGATGTGTTTTTCATGGATAGGTTGTATCTCAATCATATCCAGAATGATATCAAGTCCTTAGATACTATTATTAATCATCAAATGAGAATTAGACTTGAATTGATACGATGGAGAATGAATCTCATCGCGTTCATGGAGACGGTAGTCCGTACGTACGCCCGAGCGACAATATCATTTTTTTGACATTAAAATAATATATAATTGGATAGTATATCATATATACAGAATCATTATCAAGTTATATTTATTATTTACATGAATTAAACATCATTATTATACCCATCCAAATAATAATTTATTGAATAACAATTACACCACGACATGGAGACGGTAAGCCGTACGTACGCACGTATGGTGACATGTCATTCAAAGGATGGATAGAATACTGATTATGGTTGTACCATATTTATAATAAAGTCACAGTATATATAAGATACATGAGTTATTATTTTAGAATGGGAAAGAAAGAAGAAGATGAAGAAGAAAGGAACTTGAAAGAGGGTGGTGAAAACATTACCTCTTCTTCGGGTTCTTCTTTTTGATTTGATCAAAAGGGCACATTAGGTTGGCTTTTGGACTAAAGTAAGTCCTCTAGGATGAAGTGAGGGAAGTGGAGAGAGTATTTGGGTAGGGTTTGGCTGATCCAAAAGGCTTTTAAGGTGTGAATTAATGAGAAGGGGAAGTTACCTTTTATAAGAGGGGTGAGGGGCACCTTTGGAAAAGATAGAAAATTTATTTTATAATAAATTCATATTCGGGTTCTAATGGCTCCAAAGTGGATTATTTAAATGTTATGTTGGGGATAGGTCGAAAAACACTAAAAAAAATGGATTTAGACAGGATTGGGTTACAATATTAACCTTATCTTTAAGTATTAACTCTTAGTTAATTAGTTTCACTTTTACAGTGTCTCTTTGTATTTTTATATTATATGGATAATAAACATACTATATACATCCAAGAGACCCCCAAGTGGTCCATTAATGATACAAATATCAGGATATAAGTCTCTTGGCCGAACCATAGATATTTTATGAATTTAATATCAATTAATAATATAATATTTGTTTTAAAAAAAATTGTCAATTTTGACACTATTCAATAATTGATTTTTGTAAAAATCATAACAGAATGATTACTTAGAAAAAAATTAATTAAATACAACCTAACATGTCATATTATCCTAGAAAATTATTTTTATTTATAAAAAGTCTCAAATTATATTTATTTGGGTATTTATAATATCAATTATTCTAATGTTTCACTATTATGGTAATTACTGCATCATCATTGTGTCATAAATAAATTAAATTATTTAATGTCTAAAAATTATAAATAAAATATCACTATGTATGAAATATCTTTCGCTTTCTAATGAATATTTACAATCGACTTTATCTTATTTTTAACCCTATATTAAAAATGTTTTAGTAAATAAACATTGATTTAAACTCTTTTAACTTTACTTTGAATTAAATAATAATAAATGTCCTAATCTTAACCAAGTGGACCTAAATGATAATATTTTATTCATAAGGTTCTTTTTGGTAGAGATACACTAGTCCAATATAATTAGGACACATGTTAGGGTAATATTAATATCATTTTTACCCTTAATTATCATATTTACTTTTAACCGTGGTAAATAAAAGTAAAAAGTTACTATTCACCAAAAATTATTTTCATCTCATTGAACCACATTTTACTCATTGATATTAACCATGCCTCTTTGATTTTCGAAATTCCACTCACAGAAGCGGTAAAATTATGTTTTATGAAAAAATCAGTTTTTTAACTACCACTTAGTGGTTTCACTATTCATCAAAAAATGAAAGTTTCCAGAAGAATACCAAAAATTAGGCCTAAGCTATTTTTGATATTATGAATTCAAAAATGATGTATATTTTACCAAATTCAGAAAATATTATTTTAATTAATTAATTTAGAAATTAATTCCCTTCGTCAAAACAAATAGCGTGTTTTTAAGAGATAATAACTATCAAAAGATTGACTATTGTTTATGTCTGGTTTAAATGTGAAATTATAACCAATGACCAAAATTGTATTAAATGGTAAAAATATATTCTAAATATACATTAAAACCACTCAAATTAATAATTTGTCACTATTAATTATTTCGATTAAAACAAATTAATTAAAATTTAGTAATTTCCACTATTTATCAAAATATGAAAGTTATCTGAAAAGTACCAAAATTTCACCCTAAGCTAATTATGAAATCATGAATCCAAAAATGAAGTCCATTTCAAAAGATAAATTTTATATAATTTCAAAAGGTTGGTATTACTATTCATAACGGCTAGTTTGATTGGTTGTGGTGTGTTCGATTCTCGAAGTTGCGTACAATACAGGCCATTGCATTATTTAAATGGAAACATACCGTAGAAGCAAGGGATGTTTCATTGTAAATTTGTGATGTCCCCATTCTAAAAAGTAAATTTATTTAGTCAAATTTAATATATTAATGTTTAAAATATTGAATTTAAAAAGGGTTCACTATTAAAAGTTTATAAAAGTGCAATACTGAAAATGAATTTGTTCTTACATTATGTCTAAGAAACTCATAATATTGATTTTTAAATTATAATGATTATATAAAGTTTAAAATTTTTTAATACTATTTATAACCTCTTTTTAACGGCTTGTTTGGTAAGTCATGGTACGCTTGAACTCAGTGTTGCGTGTAGTGCATGTTATTGAATTATTTTGAAAAAATAACACACTATGAAATCATGGGGTGTTACAGATGTCAACAACGTCTCTTGTATTTTTGAAATTCAACTCACTGAAGCCGTAAAATTATGTTTTTTGAAAATTTTCAAATTCTCCTAGTAGGTAGGTAAAAGACGGTAAAGTGTTAAATAAAATTCAAATATCTCTAAACTTATTATAAAATTACATAAATGAATTTCATTGAAGTTATATAGGTATTATGTATCTATTGTGACCTCAAATAAATATAAATTAAATAAATAATTATTTAAATAAAAATTCGGTTTTAACCAATAACATAGTGCTTTTCACTATTCAAAAAAAATTGAATGTTTTCAAACAAAAATCACCCTAAGAAAATTTCGATATTCCGAATTCAAAAATGAAGTCACTTTTGAAAAATAAAATTTATACAATTTTAAAATGTTGGAATTACTATTCATAATGGCTTGTTTGATTGGTATTGGTGTGTTAGAATCTTGAAGTTCAGTACAATGCAAGCTATTGCATTATTCAAAGGGAAACGTTCCATGGAAGCTTGGGGTGTTACATTCTTCCATCCACCAAATAATTTCTTCCTCAATATTTCTAGAATACTACCGCACAAAAAGATCCGGGTTATTCTTCATCATAAGTTCCTCTGGTTCCCATGTTGCCTCTTACATCTTATGGTTCCTCCATAGAACATTTACCAACGGAGTCGTCCTGTTTTTCAACACTTCACTACGAGAAAACCGCCGTTTAGCGGCGGTTTTCTCGCGGCGGTTTTTAAAACCGTAGCGAAATGCGTTTCGGGCTGGCATTTCGCGGCGGTTTTTAAAACCGCTGCGAAAAAACCGCCGCTAAACGGAAAAAAAAAATTATTTTTTAAAAATTATTTTTTTTATTTTTTTTTAATTTTATTCAAGGATTAGCGGCGGTTTCGGTAAAACCGCCGGGAAATAAAATGAAAAAAATAAAAAAACGTGAGAAACCCCGAAAACACTAAAACGATCATAACTTTTGATCTGGGCGTCCGTTGAAGCACCACAACCAGTCAAATCAAAGCTCATGAAGAGATATAGAGGCACATATAATCAAAACCGTGAGACGTTCTAAGGTGTGGACGATATTAGAGTTATAAAAAAGTTGAAAAAGGTTCTCCAACTTCAAATGGCCATAACTTTCGCTCCGGGTGTCCGTTTGGGCTCTACCACATATCAAATTGAAGCCAGTGAAGTGAGATACGCACTAGTTTGATACAAGCTAGATTCTGTCGGGTTTTTCGACCCCAAAAACCCCTACGAAGGCCTCCAAAACCCCGTTTCTGTCACCGGTGTCCCGTTGAACTTGTCTTCAAATGGACCTAACTTTCGATCCGCGTGTCAATTCGGCCTCCTCCACCTTCCAGATCATAGATCGTTCCATGAGCTTCAGTTTGACTGGTTGCGGCACCCACATGCACTCATAGATAATATGTTATGGCCTTTTTAGTGGGTATCGGGTTTGTTATGTTTTTCAATGACTAGTTTCTAGCACCCGTTCCCCGTCAGCTTTTTTTTTAAATGGTCGTAACTTCCGATCCGCCTGTCCATTCGGACTCTTTCACCTTTTAGGTTGAAGATCGTTTCGGGATCTTTGATTTGACAGGTCGCGGATCTAAAACGGACTCTCGGATCTTAAGTTATCTCTGTTAATGTGAGTCCAATGTTTTTGTCTCTTTATGACCGTTTTGACGAGTTTTAACGGTAGCTCCATTTATTACTGTTTATTTGGGTTTCCATGACTTGATATCTTTATCAATGGTTTTGTGGGTTATTATGATGATTATGTTGAATTATTAAGGAGTTTTCCAGAGTTGTCACGAGTTTTCATGCGTTCTCATTCTTTCTAATACCTCATTCTTCAAATGCTTCTCCATCCTTTTTCATGCATTTTCATGATTTTTCATCCCTTATCATGTCTTTTCATACTTTTTCATGTGTTTCCTTTATTATTTATTATTTATTATTTATAATACACTTTAATTTATTTATTATATATTATTTGTAACTGGTTATTTATTATTTATTATTTATTATTTATTATTTATTATTTATTATTTATTATTTATTATTTATATTTATTTATCATTTATATTTATTTATTTATTATTTATTATTTATTATTTATATTTATTTATCATTTATATTTATTTATTATTTATTATTTATTATTTATTATTTATTATTTATATTTATTTATTATTTGTTATTTATATTTATTTATTATTTCTTATTTATTATTTCTTATTTATTATTTATTATTTATTATTTATTATTTATATTTATTTATCATTTATATTTATTTATTATTTATTATTTATTATTTATTATTTATTATTTATATTTATTTATTATTTATTATTTATATTTATTTATTATTTATTATTTATATTTATCTATTATTTGTTATTTATATTTATTTATTATTTATTATGTATTATGTATTATTTATTATTTATTATTTATTATTTATTATTTATTATTTATATTTATATTTATTTATTATTTATATTTATTTATTATTTCTAATTTCTAATTTCTATTTATTTATTATTTATAATTATTTATTATTTACTATTTATTATTTATAATTATTTATTATTTATTATTTATTATTTATTATTTATTATTTATTATTTATTATTTATTATTTATTATTTATTATTTATTATTTATTATTTATTATTTATTATTTATTATTTATTATTTATTATTTATTATTTATTATTTATTATTTATTATTTATCTTTATTTATTATTTATTCTTTATTCTTTATTATTTATTATTTATTATTTATTATTTATTATTTATTATTTATTATTTATTATTTATTATTTATCTTTATTTATTATTTATTATTTATTATTTATTATTTATTCTTTATTCTTTATTCTTTATTATTTATTATTTATTATTTATTATTTATTGTTTATTGTTTATTGTTTATTGTTTATTTTTTATTATTTATTATTTATTATTTATCTTTATTTATTATTTATTATTTATTATTTATTATTTATTATTTATTATTTATTATTTATTATTTATTATTTATTATTTATTATTTATTATTTATTATTTATTATTTATTATTTATTATTTATTCTTTATTCTTTATTCTTTATTCTTTATTCTTTATTCTTTATTCTTTATTATTTATTATTTATTATTTATTGTTTATTATTTATTATTTATTATTTATTATTTATTATTTATTATTTATTATTTATTATTTATTATTTATTATTTATTATTTATTATTTATCTTTATTTATTATTTATTATTTATTATTTATTATTTATTATTTATTATTTATTATTTATTATTTATTGTTTATTGTTTATTGTTTATTATTTATTATTTATTATTTATTATTTATTATTTATTATTTATTATTTATTATTTATCTTTATTTATTATTTGTTATTTATTATTTATTATTTATTATTTATTATCTATTATTTATTATTTATTATTTATTATTTATTAATTATTATTTATTCTTTATTCTTTATTCTTTATTCTTTATTCTTTATTATTTATTATTTATTATTTATTGTTTACTATTTATTATTTATTATTTATTATTTATATTTATTTATTATTTATTATTTATTATTTATTATTTATTATTTGTTATTTGTTATTTGTTATTTATTATTTATTATTTATTAGTTACTATTTATTATTTATTATTTAGTATTTATTATTTATTATTTATTATTTATTATTTATTATTTATTATTTATTATTTATTATTTATTATTTATTATTTATTATTTATTATTTATTATTTATTATTATCGAGATTATATCTATTATTTATGTATTATTTGTTATTTCAATTAATATATATAAGTATATTAATTTCTGTTTATTAACCACATGGTGAGCTTGCTGGAGTGGTAAAGTCTTTGGAAAATATGCAAGAGGTTAGGGGTTCAAATCTCACCAGACGCAGGATTTATTTATATTGCATGGGCATGCATGTGCATGGGCATGGGAGATGCATGCATGGATAAATAAATAAATAAATAAATAAATAAATAAATAAATAAATAATAAATAAAAAAAATAAATAAAATAAATAAAATAAATAAATAAATAAAATAAAATAAATAAATAAAATAAATAAAATAAATAAATAAAATAAATACGAAATAAATAAAATAAAAGAAAATAAATACGAAATAAATAAAATAAAAGAAAATAAATACGAAATAAATAAAATAAAATAAAATAAATAAATAAAATAAATAAAATAAATAAATAAATAAATAAATAAAATAAAATAAATAAATAAAATAAATACGAAATAAAATAAATAAATATATATATATATATATATATAATTAAAAAAATTTAAAAAAATTTAAAAAAAAAAATTTTTTAAAAAACCCCCCACTGAATCATTTAGCGGCGGTTTAAACCGCCGCTAAAAAACCACCGCGAAACGTTCCGACGGTTTTGAAAACTGCCGCGAATAGATTCCCGACGCACGACTTAGCGGCGGTTTTTGAAAACCGCCGCCAATCGATTTAGCGGCGGTTTAAACCGCCGCTAAATGCCTTTTTTGCCGTAGTGCTTGTTCTCTGGTATAAAGAATTTTGACATGCTCTTCACAATAACACAGATCAGGTTCCAATTCAATTTCCTCATACATGAGTACATGCGTTGGGTCAGACATGTGTTTTCTCAACAGTGATATGTAGAACACATCGTGAACTTTGGAGAGACTTGTTGGAATTGCCAAAAGGTAAGCTACAACCCCAATTCATTCTAGAATTTTGAAGGGTCTTATGTACCAAGGACTCAATTTACCCTTCTTACTGAAATGTATAACAACCATCCATGTAGATACCTTCAAGAATACATGGTCTCCTACTTGAAATTCCATATCCTTACATAGGTTATCAGTATAGATCTTTTTCCTACATTGGGCTGCTTTGATGTGGGTTTGGATAATCATCACTTTTTCCAATGTTTCCTCAACTTGTTTTGGGCCTATGAGTTTTATTTCACCAACATCATCCCAACTATTTGGTGTGTGACATTTCATTCCATATAACACTTTATATGGTGCCATCTGAATACTTGAATGGAAGCAATTATTATAATAAAATTCTACCAGAGGTAAATATTGATCCCACATACCATGGAGGTCATGTGAGAAAGATGTCAACATATCTTTTAATGTTTTAATAGTCCGTTCTGATTGTCCAATAGTTTGAGGGTGGTAGGCAATGCTCAAACGAAGATCAGTATCTTGGTATTTCTGAAGACTTTTATAGAATCTTGACATAAAATAGGGATAATGATCAGAAATAATCAATAAGAGTACTATATGATGTCTTACTACTTCATTAATATACAATCTTGGAAAATATTCAAGTGGTAAATCTTCTCTTATTGCAAGAAAATGTGCTGAATTAGTAAGGTGATCAACAATTATCCATATTACATCATTCTTTCTAGGAGTATTTGGTATCCCCATGACAAAGTCTATCATAATATCATTCCATTTCCACTCAGGTATGGGAAGAAGTTCGATGACCCCTCTAGGATGTTGTCTTCCAGCTTTCACTTGTTGGAAAACCATACATCTTGACACAAAATCACCAATCTACCTTTTCAGGTTGTCCCAACAAAAATGTTCCTTCAAATATCTATACATCATGGTGCTCCCATGTTGTATATAAAAAATGGAGCTATGAGCATCATCCAATAATTCCCTTTTTAGATCAGGTATATCAGGAACACAATGTCTCTTCCAAAATTTCAAAATTCCATCTTCATATATGATGTCACTCAATCAACCATCATTTATAGAATTAATATTCTTTTGAAAGTCCTCATCATCAGTCTAATAACTTTTTATCCTTTCTTGTAAAGTTGGTTTGGAAGCCATTTGAAAATTCATTGGTGTTTTGCCTTCCACGGTTATTCCCATATCCATCATTACAAGATCCGTGTATATAGGATCTTTTTCAACTCTCATCTTTTTTAAAACACTATGATCCTTTCTGCTCAAAGCATCTGCCAGCTTATTTTCCTTCCCTGTGTGGTAGTGTATTATGAAATCATAATCCTTGAGTAGATCATGTCATCTCCTTTTCCTAATTTTTAGTTATTTTTGTGAGAAAATATACTTCAAACTCTTTTGATCAGTATAAATATCACAATTTTTATCATAGAGATAGTTTCGCTATATCATCAGAGCTATTATTGAATCTTCTAACTCATGATCATGAGTGATATTTTTTTGCTCATGATTTTTTAGCTTTCGTTCTGCATAGGCAACAAGTCTATCATTCTGCACAAGGACACAATCAAGTCCTTTATTTGAAGCATCACTATAAATAACAAACCCATCGGTCTCTGATGGAGGATTCAAGATAAGAGCATTGACTAATCTTCTATTCATTTCTTCAAAACATTCAACACACTCTTTTTTACATAAAAATTTAACCTCTTTTCATGTGATCTTGGTTAATGGGTTCTCCAACCGGGAAAAAACATGGATGAAACGTCGATAATAACCAGTTAAACCAATAAAACTGCGTACCTCAGTTATACTCATTGCTGCTGGACATTCTTGGATTTCCTTAGTCATTAAAGAATCAAAAGAGTTTCCATCCTTATAGACAATATGTCCAAGAAAATAAATCTTCTGAATCCAAAATTCACACATTCTAAATTTCCGATATAATTCATTTTTTATAATAGTCTTTAGGATAATTTACAAGTGATTTTCATGATCTGTGTAACTTTTTTACTATACTAAGATATCATCAATAAATACCACTAAAAATTCATCAATATATTCCTTTAAAACATTATTCATTAAATCCATTAAGACATAGGGTGGATTAGTCAATCCAAAAGGCATTACTGTAAACTCGTAATGCCCATACCTGGTTCGAAATGTTGTTTTCGGAATGTATTCCTTTTTCACACACAACTAATGATATCCAGATTGAAGGTCAATCTTTGAAAAATATAGATCTCCATGATGTTGGTTGAATAAATCATAAATTTGAGGTAGGGGATACTTCTGCATTATTTTTATAACATTGATCTCCCTGTAGTCAATATACAACCTCATAGATCCATATTTCTTCTTAATTAAAAGAACAGGGGCTCCCCATGGAGAAACACTAGGGGGAATAAATCCCTTATTACTCAATTCCTCTAGTGGTTTATTTAGTTCCACTAATTCCCTAGTGGCCATTCTATAAGGGGTCTCTAATATGGTCCTTGAAAAAGGAATTAAATCAATTGAAAACTCAATTTCTCATTTTGGAGGATGTCCTGGTAAATCCTCTAGAAACAAATCAACATATTATTTCACAATTGGTACATCCTCTATTTGAACATTATTTTCTATCTAATAATTATTTCATTATCATCCTCCCCAATAATTGAATTTAGTAGAGATATTGGGGGTGGATCTAGATAATAATAAGATGGTGACATTTCTTCTGTAAAGATAAGTACTTTTTATCATCATCGAGAATTGTAACCTCCTTCTTATTATAATAAATTTTTACATCACGGTCTAAAATCCAATCATGTAGAGGATTATATCAAAATAAATCATGGTTATGATGATTAGATCAGAAGCTAAATATTTTTTATATGCCTTAATGGGGTTTGATTTATAAAACATTGTTGTAATGATAATTTCATTAAGGGTTTTTACTGACAAATCCCTTGTTAAATAAAATTGTAAATATCTAATTTTCCTAGAAAACATGGAAGATATGAAATAATGCAATGATCTAGAATCAAATAAAGCATTGGATAAACTTGAGGAAACCATTAAATTACCCGCCACCACCTCTTTCAGAGCTTCAGCCTCAGCATTAGGGATCAAATAAGATTGGCCTTGATCCCTTGGCCTTTTCTGAGGTAAGTATCCTTGACTCTTAATACATTCATTTTCAAAATGTCCCATCTCCCTAAAATTGTATCATTGAACATTGGTAGCTTACTTCTTCCCCTTACAGTCACTAGAAATATGGCCTTTCTGTTCACATTTGTTGCATACTACTTTTTTTAGACAGGAACCAGGGTGCTTCCTTCCAAAATTATCACAGGGTGGAAATTCAAATATTATTTTCTTCCCTATTTTCTTATTTCCTTTCCCATTGTGTTTAACAGATCTATTCTTCACTTTCTTTACTTTAATGTCGTAAAACATAGAGACTTGTTTTTCTGTCTTGATAGTACATGAGACAATTTCTTCATATGATGAGAAGAATTGTGAGACTATTGCTCGATGGAGAAATGGTTTTAACCCATAGAAAAAGAGGTTCAATATTAATTATTGGGTTAAATTTATAATCTGCCACTTACCTTGCTAACCTTGTAAAGGTAGCCTCATACTTTTCTACATTCTCATCCTCCTTTTGTTTCAAACTCAAAAATTTTCTTTTCATATCTACTCAATGGTCACTAGGAAATTATTTTTCTAATAAAATATATTTAAACACCATCCATTCTATGTTTTATACATATTCATCTTGCTTTGTGTTTTGAATAAATACCACCATTGATCTACAACTCTCATGAGGTGATAAACCGCCATGAAAACTTTTTCTTTTTCACTACACCCAAAAGCATGAAATATTTTCTATAAGGAACATATCCATAGGAAATCTACTAATGGATTTGCACTCCAATTTAATGTTGGTGGTTGTTACCTCATGATGTGGTCAAACATAGATCTTCCTCATTGTGGATCCAGGTGCTCCATACGGGTAAGGTAATTATTCATAACATAAGTGAGTATTCTCAGTGTAGTGATAAGATGATCAGAACCAGTTGCATCACCAACTCCACTATATTTATCTTTAGTATGAGGTAAATAGCTACATGGATTACATGAATTGATACAGTTTACATTCCTTCCACATGGATATATTTCTAAACAATTACATACAGTAGATTAGTTTATGAATTGTAATACATATTTCTGAACATTTAAAACACATAACATAAATTGAACAGTTTATGGATATAATCCATAATCATAAAAATGTATTCTTTGAGTAGGTATATTCTTATAAATATTTCATAATGGTTTTTAATGAAAATTAGAATTATCCTTAGCATATCCATGGGGAGTGTCGTAACCAAGAGTTCAGGAAGGACCGTTGTTGTGCACCAATTCTCATTCGAGTCTAGCTCAAAGAGATATTTTCAGGTTTTACCCCTAGGTACATCTTTTCCAGAGCCGCCTTTACTTAGTCGTATCCAGACAGGGATGTATTTCTTGGAAATTTCAAAAAATCATTCTATTAGAAAAATTCTAGGATGTTCTTCTATACTAATCCTCAAAGTCTATCTTAGGGTAATGTTCTCTAATTAGAGTATTTTCTAAATCCAGTTTTCAAGGTCTGTTCTAAACTTCCTTTGATACCAACTATAATGCCCTGACCCTAGTTTCCTAGAGTCAGTTCATTATTACATAACATTTTCATGATACAAGGAATCATTTACCGAATGACCGATCAGTTTTTTAGCCTTAAATATACTAGATACATTCATCAATTTACATTACATCATGAAATAAAACCATCAACAACATTTTTTCCACTTTTAAATACACTTATATCCTTATCCTATCCCTACTGGTCAACCAAAAAATACTTTTTTACATCCTAGGAAAAATAAAACATTGAAAGGGGTGATATTATATTCTCAGTAAGGATAACAATATAGTGGAAACTTTTATAAATAAGCATAAACATTTACGGAAATGTATAACATTAAAATAAAAGTCTCTTAAACATAAAAATCATCATAATATAGAAAAAATAAAATCTAATAATTTCATTTACTTATTCACATGTATATTCTAATAGTTGCATAAGAACATGCAATATCAATAGCCACTTTCATTATGATGGAAAGCATAATGCCAGACTTCATAACCACATAGTCATGGCCTTGTGCCAAGACTAAAAAAAAATTCAAGGCCTTGTTCCAAGACACTAGTTTGTCTCATGATACCTACCGATGCATCGAGGAGCTATAGCAGGCTCCACCAGTCACTTAATAAGTCCAATGCATTCCTCATATTAAAATGTTTAAACATAACATTAACATTTTTATTAAAACTAGCATGCAAAATGTCAATGATTTATCCATTAACCATGAATGGTATAAATGTAATACATCCACAGTCAAAGGTATCAAAAAACCTTCAATGTAATATATAATATTTGTATCATAATAAATTAACTTCAAACAACCTTAAAATCCATCAAAGGATGTTGACATAGATGAAATCAAAAAAAAATTAGAGAAATATCTCTTTCTATTTTGAAATCATTGAAAATACATATAATTATAAAAGAAAAAATTTATTTTGAAAATATTTTTATAAGAATTTATGGGAAGCTTCGAAAATGATATAATGGTGGAAAATAGCTGTACCCACTTTATAAGTTAAAAAAATAAATTCTTACCTTAATTTTTCCGAAAAGGTCACAAAGTACCTTATTTGGAGAACGACCGAAAGATTCCTTTCAAAACAAATATTGTAAAATAATGGTATAAATGACTTTAACACATAGTATAGTAAATAGTAAAAATGTTTTGAATTACATTTTTAAGAAAACACTGATGTGGATGATAAAGAGATCCCAGTAGATACTTACGTATTAACAACCTCGAATAAGTAAAGAGATTGTTAAATTAACACTTACCGTGTACTTTACCTTAGTTAATGGTATGTTAACCTCCTGTATAGTAGTTAAAATATTATTATTAAATTTTACAATATCTATATATGAAAATATTATATCATATATGATCCTATAATATTGCTCTGTTAATAATATTTTAGTAGTATCATCATTTCGGGTGTTAACTGATTTATTTTCCTTTATATGATTGGTTACGTAAGCCATGCTTGTTTTGGATAAGATGTATTTGATTCATATTTATAATGATATTATATTCATAAACATTATTTTTAATCATAACATGAAAATTATTCTTGAATGATTACGATGGAGAAATGAATATCAGTGCGTTCATGGAGACGGTAATCCGTACGTATGCACAAGCGACAATATTATTATATTGATGATGAAATTATTTGTAATTTGATGGTATATCATATATAGATAATCAATAACATGTTATATTTATTATTTTCATTAGTTATACTCAATATTATACCAATCCAAATAATTAAGGGTTTGAATAACAAACTACACCACAATGTGGAGACGACAAGCCGTACGTACGCACGTATTGTGACTTTGTTATTCATATGATGGATAGAATAATTAATATTACTGTACCATTTTTATAAAAACATAAAATTAAATAAAATACGCTGGATTAATTATTTTATAATGGAAACAACATAGAAATATGAAGTGGAAGAGGAAAATAACTTGAAAGAGGGGATGAAATATTTACCTCATCTTGGGGTTCTTCCTTTTGATTTGATCAAAAGGGATCCTTAGATTAGCTTTATGACCAAAGTAATTCATCTAGGATGAAGGGATAAAAGTTGGGAGGGTATTTTCGTAGAGTTTTTCTAAGCCAAAAGGCTTTGGAGGTGTGAAATTTAGAGAAGGGGAAGTTCTCTTTTATAAGAGAGGTGAGGGTCACTTCAGGAAGATCTTGAAATATTATTTTATAATAAAATCATTTTTGATTTCTAATGTCTCCAAAATTATTTATATAGAGGATAACGTGGTTATGGGTTGAAAAAATCTCAACCAATAGGTTTTAGATAGTTTTGGGTCACCATATTAACCTTATCTTTTAGATTTAACTCTTAGTTTAATAGTTTGTCATTTACCATGTCTCTTTGTATTTTTATATTATATGGTTAATAAACATACTATTGACTTCCAACAGAACCCCAAGTGGTTCATTATTAAAATTTATATACTTATCTAAGTCCTTTTCTTGATCCTTAGATTTTTAAGAATATTATATACATTAATAATATAGTACTTTTTTTAAAACTCAATTATCTCAATTATGACACTATTTAGTATTTTTTTTTGAAAATCATAACAACATGATTACTTCAAAAAAATTATTTAATAAAACCTAACATGTAATATTAACCTATAAAATTAGATTAATTAATCAAAATAGTCAAATTACATTTATTTTGATATTATTAATATCAATTATTTTAATCATTCTTTAATAAGGTAATTGCTGCATCATTATTGTGTCATAAATAAATTAAATTATTTAATAGTTAAAAATTATAAATATAATACAATTATGTATGAAATACTTTTATCTTTATAATGAATATTTATAGTCTAATTGATATTGTGTGAAACCCTATATTAAAAATGGTTTAGTTATTAAACATTGAATTTAACTCTTTTAAATCTTCTTTAAATAAAATAATAATAAATGACCTAATCTAATCCAAGTGGACCAAAGGGGATAATATTTTATTCTTAAGTTTGTTTTTTGTCGAATTATAGTTATCCAATAGAATCAGGACTTGTGTTAGGGTAATTATAATATCATTTTTACCCTTAATTACACTATTAACTTTTAACCGTCGTAAATATTAGTAAAAAGTTACAATTCCCCAAAATTATATTCATCTTATTGAAGAAAATTTTACTTACTAATCTCATCCTAGTCTCTTTTATTTTTGAAATTCAACTCAAAAAAGTGGTATAATTATGTTTTATAAAAATTTGTAAATGCTCCAAGGAGGTGGGTAAAAGACGGTGAAAAGTTCAGTAAAATTTTTATATATTTAAACATATTTTAAAATGACTCCAATGAATTAAATTGAACTTATTTATGTATTATTTAACTATTTTTACCTGAAATAAATTTAAATAAAATAAATAATTATTTAAATAAATACTCGGTTTTAACCATTAACATAGTGTTTTCACTATTCATAAAAAATTGAATGTTTTCAGGAAAATACTGAAAATTCCCCTTAGATAATTTCAACATTATGAATAAAAAATAATGTCTACTTTGAAAAATCAAATTTATAAAATTTCAAAAAATTTGGTATTATAATTCATAATAATTAGTTTGATTGGTTGTGGTGTGTTAGAATCTCAAAGTTGCATACAATGAATGTTATTGCCTTATTCAAAGGGAAACGTACCATGGAAGCTTGGGGTGTTACAATTGGATTTATATTTATCATTACGAGATTGAATATAATGCTAAAGGGGATTCTTTTCAGAAAGAATTTCTATTTGTGTATAATAATTTACCCTTACTTTTGATACCATATCAAGAAGCTGAGAAACTTGTAAAATATGTAAATAAATGTTACCTTGAACAAATTGTTGAAAACTAAGGAACAGTACATATTAATGATGTAACAGTGGTAAATGAGTATATTTATGTTTTTACTGATGAAATTCCTTGTATAATACATGAACGAGAAGTGAAAAATTACTATTGACTTAGTTCATCATGCTAAGACAATTTTCAAACCCCCCTTATTGAATGGATCAAATTGAACTTTTAGTGTTAAATAAGCAATTATCAAAGTTATTAAATAAAGGTTTCATTCAACCTAGAACATTACCTTTGTGTGATCTTGTCCTTTTTTTTAAAATTAATATAGTTCAATGAGACTTTTTATTGATTGTAGAGCATTGAATAACATAAATATTCAGAACAAGTATCATTTTCAACATATCGATGATTTGTTTGATTATCTCTAGGGAGCTCTATATTTTTTGAAGATTGACTTGAGGTTGGGGTACGATCAGCTCAAAGTAAAGGTATTATACATTATTAAGACCGTGTTTTGTACTAGATATATCAATTATAAATTTTTAATTTTGCCTTTTGGGATAACCAATGCATCAGCTATATTCATGGATCTTTTGAATTGAATTTTCCGTGAGTTATTGGATAAGTTTGTGGTTGTGTTTATTGATGATATTTAGTTTTCTTCCATAACTAAATAAGTACATGAAATTTATTTAAGGTTTGTAATTTAAATCATTAATGAAAAAAATGTATGGGAATTTAAGAAAGTGTGAGTTTTGGTTACAAAAAATTCCATTACATAGTCACATTGTTTCAAAAATTGGCATAATAGTTGGCCGTACTAAAACAATTTGTTGAATAATGGAAAATACACACAAATATAATTGAGATCCATATTTTTTCATAGTATATTAGGTTATTTCTTGAGTTTTGCTGAAACATTTTCATAGTTATCTATCCCAATGACTATGATAACTCGAAAAAGTGTTAATTTCAAATGGACAGAAGAATCTGATGATTGTTTTCAGGAATTGAAAAGAATATTTTTGAATGCTCCAGTTTTTTCACATCCTTCCAGAGATGGTTAATTTGTTATCTACAGTGATTCTTCATGAAAAGACATGGTTGTGTCCTAATGAAAAATGATAAGTTAATTGCTTATTCTTTAGGTTAGTTGAAACCTTATGAAAAAAAGTACCCTACTCGGGATTTAGAATTAGTTGGAATTGTTTTATATTTAAAAAGTTGGAGGCATCATCTTTATGGAGTAAGATGTGAAATATATAGTCACCACAAAATTTTGATGTATATATTCACTCATAAATAATTTAACATGTGAAATAGGAGATGGCAGGAATTAATCGAAGATTATGATTGCACGATTCATTACCAGCAATGAAAGAAAAATAATGTGGTTGATGATTTTATTTGAACAATTAATACTACATTAACCATGTTATGTTTGGAACATTATCCATTGATTAAATATTTTTTGAACATTGGGAATAAATTTTTTGTGCAGAAAAATCATCTATATTGTTTCAGGTGTCAGGGAAATCATTCCTAGGAGACAAAATAAATCAAGCACAGAAGAAAGACTTGGAGTTGCAGAAAAAGGTAGAGTTGGTTCAGAAGGGTATGTTACCTGATTTTATCATTGATAATGATTTTATTTTGAGATTTGTGAATAGATTATGTGTTCCTTGTGATTCAGAGTGGAAGAATGTGTTGTTATGTGATGCTCATCATTAATCATTTTTAGTTCATCCCAGATGTACTAGGATGTACAGAGATCTTCAGTAGTATTGCTGGTGGGATGGAATGAAAAAAGATATTAATATCTTTACTATGAATTGTTTGACTTGTCAATAGGTTTAAGCAGAGTGGCAGTTACTGAAAGGTATGCTTCATCCATTAATGTATCCAGAGTGGAGATGGGAAAATATATTTATGGACATTACTATGGGATTACCAAAGATATCTCGAGGTGACAATGCAATCTAGGTTATTGTGGATCAATTGGCTAAATCTTATCATTTTCTTTCAATTTGAAATACTTTGTCTCTAGATCAACATTATCAGTTTTATGTTAAAGAGATAGTCAGTTTTCACTGATTTTCCATCTCTATTATATATGATTGTGATCCCAGGTTTACGTATCACTTTTGGAAAGACATTCAGAAGTTGTTGGGTGCTGAATTAAATTTTAGTACAACTTTTCATCCTCAATCATATTGGCAGTCAGAGTGAAAAATTCAGACATTGGAGGATATGATACATGATTTTTCAATAGATTACCTGGGATGTTGGGGCCAACATCTTTCGTCAGTTGAATTCTAATTATAACAGCAATTTTCATTCTAGTATACATATGTCACCATTATTGGAATTATATGGAATAGAGAGCCAATATACATATTTTGGGATGAATTATGTGAAATGAAGTTTATGGGACCATAATTAGTAGAATAGATGGCATAAAGAGATCAATTTATTCAGAAGCGCATGAGAACAGATCAGAGTAGGCAAAAAGTAATGCGGATAACCGAAGGAGGGATCGTTCTTTTGAGGTAGGTGATCATGTCTTTCTCAAATTTCTCCAAGGAAAAGTGTGTTGTGTTTTGGTATGAATGGAATTTTGAGCCTAAGGTTCATTGGAGGCTATGAAATCCTAGAAAAAGTTGGATCAGTATCCTACAAAGTGGATTTACCACAAAATTTATCCCAGGTACAAAATGTTTTCATATTTTAATGCTGAGAAAGTATATATTAGTTCCATCTCATATTTTGAGTCTAAAGGTAGTTCAGTTGGTAGAGAAACATTATTATGAGGAACAATCAGCACAAATTCTTTCCCATAAATATCACATGTTTCAGAATAAGGTGATTCATCAGGTAATAGTTTTGGGGAAAAACAATATGGTTGAAAAAGAAATGTTGGAATCTGAAAATTCTATGAGGGAAAAATACCCCCCTAATTTGATAAATGAATAGAAATGTAGAGACATAATTCCTAAAAGGGGGAAAGGATATAACATCCTATATAAATAATGAAAATGATATTTTCATATTTATTAATATTTGTGAATTAAATATTAATTTTACATTAATGTGGATTCTATGTTTTATGGCGTAAACAACACAAAACAATGGTTTTTTCCAAAATCTCATGTTACACACAATGTTGATTCATACTAAAAAAATATAATAATATAATGTTATTTTAAATGGTTGTTAATGCCTAGCCATTGTATTGACATAAATGAATAAAAATAATTAGAACCCGATGATACATGTTTGTTAAATTTTTTTACATTTATCCAATAAAATTTATTGTCTTGAAATGTGAATGAATCCAATTTGATGCATAAAAACTATAATATTTTTTAAAAGGCTGATTCACCACCTTTTGATGGAGAAACTTTTTAAAATATAGTTTTTTTTACATTTATTTTTTCTATTGGACACAATAAAATTCTTTTTTAGAATTGAGGAATCAAATTTTACTTTGAATTAAATTTTGGTATTTTTCTGATAATGTTCATTTTTTATGAATTATTAAAAATACTACATTTTAATTAAAAACTACTTTTTAATCTAATTTATTTAAATGGGTAGATTATATATATTTTTTGTTTTAAAGCTTAATTAGATTATATTTTTTTCAATTTAATCCAATTTTTTCACTATGTGTAATTTGACTTTGAAATTGAACCAAAATAAGTGTCAATATTTTGATTCTTATTATTTCTTAAAAACGTGATTTTTGGTTTTGACAAAGGAAATTAATTTTAAATTAATTTCTAAAAATTTTGTGTTTTGAATTTTGAAAAATTGTTACCATATTTATAATTATGAGGTCCAAATTGTGTAAATATGTAACTATTATTCTTAGTCATTATGAATCATAACTTCATTAAATATTTTATTTACCATGGTTAAAAGGTAAATCTTCTAAATAAGGGTAAAATAATATTATAATAATATTAAATTACCCTAACATGTGTTATAACCCTATTGGATGATACATGTCTAACCATGGTAATTCTTGGATCAATTTGGGGACACCATGAAGCCACATGTAAGTGAAAATGACACTTTATAAAAATTAATTTAATATTAAGGAAAATATAACATAAACATACATCTCTTAGTAAAAAATTATGATGTGTTATGTAAGAATTATTTTCAAATATAAATATTCATTATAAATATAAAAATATTTCCTACATCATGGAAATTTATTTTCATTTTTTAGACATCATATAAATTAGTTTATTTATGCCACAATGGTGATTTAATAATTATCTCATTAATGAATATTTTAAATAAATGTGATTATAAATATTAATATAAATTTATTTGAATATTTTTATTCCATCCACAAATTTTATGGATGATTATAACTTATTATATCTTAATTAATGTAGTTTGTTCTAAATAATCAAGTTATAGTTTTTTTAAGTAATGATATAAATAGCATATAAACTGACATAAATGAGTTTTTAAATCAATCATAAAATTATTAAATGATAAAATAGTACTAAAAAAATATGAATCTAAAAAATGACATATATGATGTTACTAATGTCTTTAAGGATCCTTTTTTTGTTCTCTTGGCATTTTATATGTAAATATATTAACCATAGATCGTGAATATATATGAGGACATGGTAAAAGTTAAATAAGTAATAAATGGGTTAAACAAAAAACTAAGGATTAAAAAAATATCCAAAACCTGTACAATTTTTATTGGATGGTTTTATTTAGACTTATATATACATTATAATAAAAATAAATAAGGTTTGGACCTTTTAAAATCAGAAATCATTTTATAACAAAATAATACATTCAAACATTCCAAAAGAGACCCTCCTTTCCTATATAATAGGACACCGCCTCTAAACAATTAAACACACATCTCAAGCCCCTTGTATGGTCCAAACTCTACCCAAATAATCTCCCAACATCCCTTTATTTCTCCTA
The DNA here is from genome assembly GCA_963277665.1 of Viscum album. NCBI lineage: Eukaryota > Viridiplantae > Streptophyta > Magnoliopsida > Santalales > Viscaceae > Viscum > Viscum album. The sequence goes on along the minus strand of OY728151.1, from coordinate 491,148,475 downwards.
GAATCATTCCCGTAGGAAGAAGGCAATTCAAGAAAGCATTTTGGTTCAAACCAAAGGGAGTTACTCGATTTAAAGGTAACATCTTCCCTCAAGTTCGTTTCTTTTATTTTCCTTTTCTAACCCCCTAAACACTCTTTCTTCCATTATTTTTTAACAAAAATAGTATCATAAATATAAAATTATGTTTAAATTATAAGGATTCAAATGAAAATTCCACACACCTCCATCAAATGATTACGAACATACTGTTTCTATGGACGATGAACTACTGCATCACGAAATAATGATTGTTCTGTTATCTCTTACAGCCTCTCATGGTGGCCATTATTATGGAACTATATTTATATTTGATATGTATTATATTCATATTGTCTCTATTATTCTGTATTTTTTATTTATATCATACCTTTATGGTTTCCATAAGGGATTAGTACGATAATTTCACTTGAGGAAGTGCGGACTAATACCCCCTAATGTGATATGACTCATTCATGTCTTACATGGTATGTATAAAAGATTGATTTAATAAAATTAGATATTATATTTTACTATAATTATATTATACCTACGTATCATTATGTTTTCATTCCATTAAATATGAAATATAAATTAAAGTAGCGTTCATGCATACATACATCTTACCATCTCCTTGAATAGTGCATTTCATTTATTATCTTACTATGTTATGTACTGTTATAAATATATATATATATACTGGTTATATATTATATATATGATATCTAAATAAGTATTATCAATTTTTAGATAATGAACTTTTGTTCACATGAATAACTTTTAATTATAAGAATTTCATTTTGCAATTAATTACAAAATATCGACAAAACAATCGTTATTAACATATATCATTATGTAATGTTTATAAAATGGTAATAAGTGATATAAAAGAAATAATAAACATGAAAACAGTTCTGAAGAAATTATATATTCACTTTAGTTTGTTATTCGGGAGATTAAAGAATGAATGTGTCAAGTCGAACATGAGGTAAGGGACCTCTTTCCAATCACCTTTCTTTGAGGAATACATTAATTTATACACGAATTTCTATTATACAGTGTATAAAACCTTTTGAATATTTATTTCATTCAAAGGAAATAATTTTTCAACATACTAATTTACTAAACAACAAAAAGGAATGTTTTTTTACATAAGCGGTGGCAATGACCCTTCCGAAAATGCGAGCGTTATTTGATATTTGGATCCTTATAATGTCGTGATGTTTTTAAAAAAATTAATTCCATTTAATCTTTTACATATTTTGGTTTTAAAATTGTATTGATAATGGATTGGTTATGTAAATATATTTAAATGATATATTCTGATTGAAATGTGTAAATTTTATATTTACTTTATGTTTGTTTTATGTGTAATTAATATGTTATGGTTCTTTGGCATTGTTTACGTATATGGGTGGTTCCGTGATAAAGCTAGGGCATGTTAGCCCGATATAGCTTTCCATTGTATTGAGTAATATGACTGAGTTAAAGGTTAATGTTTCTCCTAAGAAATTTTTGGAATATACTGTGATGGGTATTCTAATGTAACTCTCTATGTAGCTATGAAAACTACAACGTATGTATGGTATAAATGTCATAAGTTACCTTTAGGATTTATTATTTCTACGTGTTATTCATAAATCATATGATTTCAAGAGGAATGATAAAGAGATTATGTTTTGTTTGTATTAATGAACTAATGTTTTCCATTTTTTATTTTATATCCCTCACTTCACTTTTTATGCTCTTCTAATGTATTTAAAATGTTTTTCATAGGGAATAATGAAGGGTAAGAGAAAGGAATAATTAAAGATGATTTATATTAAGAAAAGAATTATTGTTTTCTTTTATGATTTTTTATTTTATCAAAAAACTGGATACTGAGTATAATTGTCTAATTTGTAATATTTGAGATTTAATGTAATAGTTATGTCCTAATTATCTTAAAATCAAAACCTGAAAAGATCCTCTATGTGAATTATTAATTTAATTCAATATTATGTAATGTTTAATGAAGGGACCTTATACTATGTACCAAGCACCAGTTCAATTGAAAACTATTACTCTCTCTCGGGATGAAGAACTGAGAAATCGTCTAGGAAAATGTTAGTGAATTCTTGAACAACAATAGAGAGATAAATAATAGAAGAAATTTCATTGGGATCAAATGAAGAAGCAGCCAACAAACTCATGTTCTCTGGGAGGGACGGTCCTTCACAACGAGACCCAGGGTCCCACTCCCAATAAAACAATAGAAATATCCCATCGGTATCAAGAAAAAAATTCACGCGGATGATAAAAATCAAACTCATCTCTATGAGAGACATTACAATCTATAACAATGATGGAATCAAATAGATCAAGATCAAGAAAAATAAAATCCTAGAACAACTCTGTATCTGTTATCGTTAACGAACAAGAAAAACATTGAATCCCCTACTCCATCCTACTTCCAAAAGGTTTCAACAACTCTATTATAAAGGATATAGGTTCCATTGGATGTTTTAGAATATCAACAAATCATGCAGATATTTACTAGTGGGAGGAACCAGTATCAAACAAATAAACTGCTACTAAAGATACAATAAGAAGAGTACATATCACTATTTTCAAACCTATATCAACTTCCATTGGACACTCATATTCTAAAATTAAATTCTTCACTCATATAGAAAGTGGCAAGCTCCTCGAGTAATTGATTCTTTTGAAAGCACTACAGTACCCTATAGAGATGACGAACCCTTAACATTACTGGGCATAATCAGAGCCTAAAAAATGTTCTAGATGACCAAATAGACATCTTATATGGCATGAATTTGTGAGCACAGGTCATGAACATATTGTGTGTACTACCATGACACAATTATAGAAATTTAAAGGCACACTATCATCTACAATTTATGGTGAAGTGGAGGCTCACTGCTAAGACCCACATCTACTAATTCTACGACAGTCCGGTGATATCTTTTTCTTCCCATGAAAACCACTCATGCTTTCACCAATTGGGAGAGAAGAGGAGGTAACGCCGACCTTGCCTCACATGTTCATTTCATCCATCATATCTCTTTCCACTATCTCCACAAAGGTAGCAAGTTTCAGCATGAACACCTATGATATTTTATCTTTTTTCAATCCCAATATGTATTTCTGAGCCATTATCTACTCATTATTTTACACGTCTGGAGGAAAATTATCAAGCTCGAAAAAAATTTTGGTGTATGCCGACACCTCACACTATTCCTGGTGGAACAACATGAATTTCAGAGAATTTTCCAACATTAGAGACTCTAGAAAAAAATGCTCAATGATGAGGGTCTTCAAACACATCCAATCCATTCCCACATTTCTATCTATCTGGATAAAAAAAATCCACCATCTCTTGTTGGAACACTCGAGTCGAAAATATAAACACATCACCATAATATTATCAGGTTTCTCTAAGAACTCAATGATCTAATCAATCTTGTCCAAAAAATCTTCCACCTCATGAGGTTTTGTCATTATATTAATGGATGGTGTCTTCTCTCGTAATAAATCCAACGATAGATCTGTTTATCCTCCTAGATCTGGCTATACTTCAACCAATTTTTTTTGAACTCATAGAACATCTTTCTCGACATCACAAACTACTCAAACGACAGACTGGATGAGATTCTGATTCATCAGTGGATTTCCTTGAGGATCATTGGCTTCACCCACCTGAGGATATTTTGGAAGATGTCCTAGAGTTATATTATTACACACCAAAACAAAATAACAATCATAAAACAAAAAAAAACCAAATTTCAAACTATAAAACCCCATATAAGTAACTATGATTTTTAAAAAATTCCTCTCTAGAGACATGTATCTAGGCATCATTTGGTATCCTAAGTCTCAATATGACATGATCTTGTCTGAAACTTATCGCAACATACATATAATATCCTGACAACCATATCTCTTGTCTAACTCATGCCCCATGAAACGATTCATGAGGAAAAACTTCCTCTGATACCGAGCTATAATTAGCCGACGGTGGTCACCCTCAAACTAAACACCCAAACCAACCAGTCACATACTCGAAGAGCATTACTAATCCCAATGGGATAATGATAAACACTTGGGAATCGATTGAAAAAACCTAGTGATTGATTTCACCCAAATAAAACAACCACAATGAATAAAAATATATAGATAGAAATAAAAAATGGAAGACAAAAAATATATATTTCATCACTATAAAGAAAACATCAGAAACAAAACAATTATAATAGTAGAAAAAACCACAAGACATGTTCAACTACAAAAAACTATAAGAAACATATACTTTAAACAATCGCATGGGAAAAATATCTCCATCTCATCAATAACTACACAACCAGGTGATACAATGCTTTCTGCCTCACTATGGATCCTTGTGTTTCCCTACACTAGAAGAAAAAAATGGTCAATGCACCACTAAAGAGGTGTATAGGATGTGAGAAAACTAGATCTATAATATCCCACCCGGGTGTTCCAAAAAAATTCTCTATATAAAAATCATGTACTCTCATTTTAAAATAAACATGGCATGATAATAAGTAAATAAATTTTAATATAAACATGGAAAATGATTCCCTTGTACATAGTTCTAAATTAAAATAGGAATATACATTTCAAATCATATTTTATGTATAATGTTTTCACAAGATTAAACATGCCCGTCAAGGATAACTCAAAAATACACATAATACAAAACATAAGCACAAGTATCACAACACCAAATAATACTAAAACACTTTATTGTAGATTACTCGTACCACAATAATAAAGTTCACAAAATATGATACAAGAAAAATGAGCTAAGGAAGAAATAGAATACCCCTGACTGAACCCCCTAAAATGTCAATTCTTGTCTCCTTGAACAACGGGACTATGAAATAGAGGAAGGCACCAAGACAAACCCCAAGATAATCATAGATAATGGAAAATGGAGTCAAGATAAACCATGAACCTATGTACCTAAGGTATCACATGTTATATTTTTCACAATTAATTTTAATGCATTAAAAACCATTAAAAAGCATGAAAAATCAATTTATCTAAATCAAGGGAAACCCCTTTTTAATTCAGAACCCTTTTTCATCACACAAAAATAATCATGCCAATTTCATATGTCAGTATACAAAGAAATAATAATGAGGCTCATTTTCATTAGACAGAGGTGTATCCACCTACCTTAATGTTCGGGTTTCACCTGCCCACAATAGAATCCAAGATCATGGAATCCAAGAAATTCAAATGGTGGCCCTAGAATCTAAACCGTATATCAGAGGATTGATTCAATTTAGATTATAAGGGGTTATAATATAGAATAAAACACATGTACCTAAAGAATATACATCCACCGCACCACAACTAGCGAAGGAACAACCTCTAAAATAAGTACTCACAACAGATATAGGATAACACAATAAAAATAATCCAACACGGGTCAATGGATTCAATAATGCAAAACAAAGGAGCTATTGGGATTTACCTCAATGAATAACCAGAATGAACACCTACCCAGAGAGATTCACCAAAGACACAATGTTGATCCAAAGCTGATCAGATCGATACTGAAGGAGGGGCACCTCTGAAAATAACCTAAGAGTATCCTAGGGTCGAGATCAACAAATTTTGTGAAGAGATTTATGAGTTAAATATCCAAAATCATGACTTTAATCCAGGCGTGGGAAAAGTCATAATGTTTACCCCTTGGTCACATAATGTATTCCATGTTGGAAATGTAATGATGAAAAACTGGTCGACTATGTAAGAAATATTCTATTTAACCCCTACACGACATGTACCTCAAGTATATGACATGTACCTATGCACATATTGATCTCCCAATTCATGACATCAATCTAGTATCAAGTACGCATCGTGCACCTCCATTACACGGTGTGTACCTCTAATAAAAAGTTAGTAATTTCAATACATGCAGTGTACTTTCTTTGGAGGATGCATAAAATCCAGAAAAACACTTCTAATGACTTTGAACCCAAAGGGAACTTAAAAAATGAAAAATTACCGGATTAAGGTATGATAATGATACAAATTATATCTTAAAAATGTATTAACCCTTTTATCCAAATTAAATATAATTACCTCATCATAAGATATCATATAAACCCTAATGGATATCAATAAAAACCAACTAATTTTAAATAAATATAATAATGTTTATTCAACAAACAAACAATTAACTACAACAATATTTGAACAAAATATCCATACACACCATAAATATATTTCTTAATTAAATAGTTATGTCACAAATAAATATTAATCCCCCAAAAATACAATCACATAAATAAAATAATTTGTGACAACATTTTTAAATATATTATTAACTATAAACTTATAAATTTATTTTAGTGTCAATAACTTTTTAGTTAATATCATTTTTAAAAATCATTATCTCCATATTTACCCAAACCATATTATAATAAAAACTATAAAAACCTCAAAATTTTACTCTTATATCTTATTCTAAATATATAGTCATCATATTTTTCAGAATGATGTAATTTAAAAAGGCAAAATTTTAAAAATCCATAATGGGAACCATCAAATTAAATTTTTTTCATACACTTAAATACTTATGTAAATATTATTTTTATATTTTTCATCAATTGTGAAAATTTTTTAAATAAAAATACTCATTTATTTAGGTGATTTTTTTACAATATATGTTTTTATAAAATAAATATTTATTCGGACAAGGTAACTCCCATTTTATGAATTCCAATAATGTAGAGACCCTGAATCTAGTATCCAAGAGTTTGTGGTAATTAATTTACATTTTCATTAGATTAAAGCTAAGATATCATAATTTTTTGTATAGTTTTATATAATTGTAAAACAATATATATAATTGAATTTCACAATATATATGAAAAAAATGAAAAAATATTATGTTATTTGAGATAACTATTATTTCCATTAGTATGTCACTAAATATCAATAATAATATCATTCCAAGCATAATATGAAATGGATGACTAAAAAAGTGGTGAAATGTGATGTTCAACAAAATTTATAATAAACCATTAAGTAATAATTAATATGGAATATTAAATAACTTAGAACACATGTTGTTAAATAAATAAAATTAACCAGAAATGAAATAATGGATAATATAAATATTAAAACCTCATTGATAATTATAAATTAATTGAAAATTAATGAGATATGATATATTATTATATCATGATATCAAAAATTAGGATATCTATACTGTCAAGAACATTTATCCAGTTACTATAAAACTATGTGTATGTGTCAAAAAAACAATCAATTCTATCTTAATGATATGTCTCATGAGAATTGTTGATTTATAGAGGTTGTATGTATATCCAAGCCCCATGAATCAATACATATATTATACAATTATTTTATATTAAATGATAAATTTAATTCATAAATAGTAATTATAATCTATATATATTTGTATCATGTAATGAAAATTGATTTATATATATTTCATTATTCATACAAATAAATATTATTATAAAATAGTGTATCCTAAAATGGTATATAATTTAGGAAATAAACATATTAATGTTCCCATTAATATGTATATTTATAGGAATGGTAATTTCCAATGATCATTGGAATGTGGTTTTATGAAGAGATTGTTAATGTCTAAAAAATAATACAAGAGTTAATTTCAATAAATTATCTAGTAAAAATGATATTGAACTTTATAAATATAAAATAACGATGATTATTTAAATCATATAGTTGGGTATTTTTTTAAATTAATGGTTTTCTACTGATGAATATAAATACAATTAAAAAACTATTAAAAACATTTTTCATGAATGTACATGATTAAAATTTAATGTAAATTTTAAAATCAAAAAAAATAAAAATAATTTTATGATAAAAATTTTATATACAAATGAACAAACAAAATTATAATGGATGATTAAATTTAGTGGTATTTCCTCATGGAAAGAATATTCTCTAATTATTGAGTATATTAAAAAAATATTCTTTTCACATTTTAGATAAAAGTTAACAAAGTAAAAAATCTAGAAAACAACGTGAAAATAAATTTTAAACCTTTTCTTATATTATAACTTATTTTAAATTGAATTTCATAAACCATATAACATATTATATAGATATTATTTCATAGAAATTTGGTAATTACAGATATGGTATAAACAACATTTTTTATTGAAAAGAGAATTAAATATTTATTTCTTTAAAAACGTTTTCATAATCATTTAATGATATAAATGTATTATCCTATTAATATAACATGAAAATTCAATAAATTATTAGAATATTTGAAAATTTTAATAGTTTTATTTAGCAGTTATCTAATAATTTCTTTCAATTTTAATTCAATCATAAATAATTAATATTACAATAATATTGATGAATAAAAAATAAAGCTTTTTAAACATTTGAAATATAACCCCATTAATGGAACAAAATCAAATAAATGATTAAATACCCCAAATATGAACTGAATCACTATATAACATTCTAGTAAGGAATTTTTTACACATCATATAAATAAATTGTTCTTTATTAATAAATATGGTGAAATGGAGTCTAAATAATTTTATAATGCTTTTTTTTCTCATAGAAGATGTGATTATTGTGAATAATATATACATCCATAATATATAGAATTTTAATAATTTAATAAATTGACATTTAATATGTTGATATATTTTTTAATCATTCTTCATGGATAAGCATGTAAAGTTAATCACATGTCTTCGTGGATATTTTTATCATACATATGTATGACTGATGATATAATTTTGTTATTGGATGAATTTGTAGGTAATTAGATGATTTATTTAATATATAAAATTAATTTCATATTTATAGTATATATTCTTTATTTATGACATTTTTTCAATCCATTTTAGTCAGTGATGGACAAAAATTGAAATAGTTATTGACTATAAAGTATTCTATACAGACAATCGATGAAGTTTATTACTATTGGATGGAGACTAAGATGTATAACCTATAAACTAGAAAACAAATGTCAGTATATGGTAGATGTTATAGTTATCATATTGGATTTTTAATTTATTATTATATCTAGTAAAATAATTAGAAAAATGACAATATTTGTGAAGAAAATTACCTTATATTATAAGAACCTTATTTGGATCCCTTATTCAGGACCCTAGTGTTGGCCTATTATTATTAAAAGAATAACTAAAATATGGATATGTACGTTAGGGAGAAATTTCAGCATTGATGGGATGAGTTAATTTTTTTGATTTATGGTGAATATTTTTGGGGTTGTCATTCCATTTAATAAATGATAATGAGTTAAATTTTATTAAATACACAAAAAAATTAAATAATGGGATGTCACTTTCATCTCCAGATCCTAAAAAATTGATAAACAATTTACTCTAGTGAAATCATGTTCATGTAAAGTAACTAAAAAAATATTAAATATGTTTTAAAATTGGTATTATCTTTTCCCCAATGTTTTGTAACTTTTTCATTATATTTTTCACTATGAAAAAAAGTGATTTTTTATTCCCCAATGTAATTTATCCTTTAATCATAGGAAATTAATTATCTTTATGAGATAAAATATAAAAAACTATTAAAATACTTATATACAATTAGTCAAATTAATTTCTTATTTTTATAGATAATTAATTTTATCAATATTTTCAGTATCACACATTATAATATTTTAAAATTTACCTGTAATATCCTAGGATTACATATTAGGTTATTTTCTTTAAAGTAATTCAATAGCTTGCACAACAGACAATAGTGATTTCTAGTGCACCACGACTTACCAAAGTAGTCGTTCAAAAAGCGGTTATGAATATTATTAACTGCATTTTGAATTATATGTACTCTATAGAATTTTAACATCCATGTTATGTGTTTTTAATATATAATATAAGAAGAAATTCAATTTTACTCCTTTTAATAGAGAAAAATTTTTAATCCAATATTTTATACTTTTATATATTCAATTTTTAGAAATAAATTTCTTCTTTAGATGAAGGAAATATAAATTTATCTTGGATAAATTTTCTATGCTTTTCTGATAACTTTCATATTTTGATTAATAATGTAAAATACTAAATTTTAATTAAAAATAACATTTTTAATCAATATAATTTATAATGTTAAATTATATATTTGAATTATTTTGAGGTATAATTAGACTATATATTTATTATTTTATCTAATATTGGTCATCAGAAGTTATTTTACATTTAAATTAAACAAAAACACATATAAATATTTTGATAGTGTTTACGTCTCAAAAAATCACATTCTGGTTTTGACAATGGGAATATTTCTTCAAATAAATTAATAAAACTTCTATGTTTTTGATTATGTGAAATAGAAATAATTTTTTAATTTGAAATATCAAAATTATATTTGAGTGAATTTTTTGTATTTTTTTGAAGACATTATATTTTTGATGAAGAGTAAAAAACACTGCGTTATTATTTAAAACTGACTTTTTATTTATATTATTATTTATTTTATTTAAATTTATTTTTAGTCAAAATAAATACATAATAACCATATAAATTCAATTTAATTCATTGGAGTCATTTTATAATAAGATTAGATGCATAAAATTTTTTTGAACTTTTTACCGTCTTTTACCCACCTTCTAGGTGCATTGTAAAATATGAATAAAATGAAATTTTATGACTTCTGTGGAATAAATTTAAAATATCTAAGAGAAAAAATTGAAATCAGTAAGTATATTTTGTGTAAATAAGATAAAAAAAATTGGTGAATATTTTCTTTTGACTTTTATTTACCACGGTTAAAAGAAAATATTGTAATTAAAGGTAAACATGATATTATAATTACCCTTACACGTATGTACTAATTCTATTGGATAAGTTTTTTTCGACCAAAATCATCCTTATGAATAAAATATGATCCTATTTGATCAACTTGGATTAAATTTGGACATTTATTATTATTTTATTTAAAAAAGAGTTAAAAGTGTAAAATCCAAATTTTCATAACGAAAACATTTTTAATATTGAGTTATACATAAGATAAATTCAACAATACATATTAATTAGAAATATAAAAATATTTAATACATCATAGTATTTTATAGATAATTTTTAAACTTTAAATAATTAAATTTTCTTATGACACGATGATGAGGCAGTAATTACTTTATAAAGGAATGATTAAAATAATGGATATTATAAATACCAAAATAAATGTAAATTAATACTTTTTATGCATTAAACAAATTTTATATGTTAATATGAATTGTTATATTTGATTTATATAATTTTTTTCTAAGTAATCATGTTGATATGACTTTAACAAAAACAAAATACTAAATAGTGTTAAACTTGACATAATTGAGTTTTTAAAACGAATAGTATTTTATGAAATTACAAAATAATCCTAAAAATTTATGTTTCGCCAAAAGTATTTAGATAATGATATATATGTTATGAATTAACAACTTGGGGTTCTCTTGGAAAATTATGGTAAGTATATAAACCATATAAAATAAAAATACAATGATTCATGGTAAATGTCAAACTATTTAACTAAGAGTTAATTGTAAAATATAATGTTTATATGGGGTTCTAAAACTATACAATCCCTAATGGTTTAAAGTTTTTCAACTCATCCCCACCTTAAACCCGAAATAAATTTATTTGGATCCATTAGAAACCGAAAATTATTTTATAATAAAATAATATTTCAAGCTTTTCCTAAAGTGACCCTCACCTCTCGTAGAAAAAGGAACTTCCCCTTCTCATAATTTGACACATCCAAAGCCATTTGGATCAGTCAAACCATATCTAAATATCCTCCCAAATACAGTAAATAAATCCTAGAGGGCTCTATTTGATAATAAATCCAACCTAAAGGGCCCTTTTGATCAAATCAAAAGAAAACACCTGAAAAAGAGGTAATAATTTCATCACCACTATCAAAGTTATCTTCTTATTCCACTACTTCATTCATTGTTGTTTCAATAACAAAATATTAACTCCAGTATCTTCTAAATACTGTGATGTTATTATAAATATGTTATAATCATATTCATTATTCTAACCATCCTATGAATGACACTGTCACCATACATGCGTAGGTACGGCTTATCGTCTCCACGTCGTGGTGTTGTTTTTATTCAGCACAACATTATATGGATGGGTATAATAATGATGTATAATTGATTTAAATAAAAAATATAACGTGTTTATTATTCTTTATATATGATATAACATCCATTTATATATCATTTCACCTTCAATTGAATGATATCATCGCTCGTGCGTACGTACGGATTACCATCTCCACGAACGTGATGAGATTCATTCCCCATATTAACCATTCATGAATAATTTTCATTTTATGATTAAATTAATGTTTAAGAACATAATATAATTCTTAATATTAATCAAATAAATCCAAGCAAAAACAAGCATTACTTACGTAACAAAATATATAAAGGAAAATGAATTAGTTAACACCTGAAACAATGATACAACTAAAATATTATTAACAACGAAATATTAAGACATCATATATGATATCATATTTATGTATTTTGTTATTATATTATTTAATAACAATAATTTAACTATTATATAATTGGTTAATATACCCTTGACTAAGGAAAAGTACAGGGTAAGGGGTTTTCATCTCACTTCTTATTCCCGTGAGATTCATGCTATATTGCCACTATTTCCTTTTATGATGTGTATGTCCTAACCATGATTTCATTCCTTGTCTAATATAATTTAATTTATGTTTATTTACATCATAATTTTATGATACTTCTTTCATGGGTTGTATGTTTTGTAAGTTACCAAATTGTTATGGGAATATCAAATTTCAAATTCCACTCATTTGGTTTGACGCAAAGTTCATTGATTATTTTACTCCAAGATTATGTGTGAAATCTATATTTGTTTACATATGTAGTTATTTACACTCCACATTGAGTTGATATACTTTTTATAGACATAATAACACCATTGATAAATTCTCAAGTCATCTATATGAACTTGATAAGACTAATTTTAACTCAATTTCTATTCATTGAGTTAAACATCCATGTCATTGGTGTTGTTTTTATAAAAATATGTGGGAATGTACTCTGATTGATTTAAACTGAATATAAATTCATATTGAGTGAATTTATATTTTTCACACATAATTATGTCATTGATTTATCCTTAACCTCATGATACAGTATTTATAATGGATTTTATCTCAACATACTTTCCATTGAGACTTCTTTGTTGTTATGTGCCAATTCACTTCATATTTGGTGTATATATTGTACATTGACATATTATATCATGAAACCCTTTTATTATAATTATATTATAATGTTATTATTATCTCAAATATTTTTATTCAATAGTCTCTCATTTGGTAAGAAACTCTATCTAAAATACCATTTTAAAGGTCTTAAAATTTTATTTTTCTAAATATTTCTCATTAATGTCCAGGTTTTAAAAATTGTATTAGGGATTTAATTTTATGAACATTAATGATTTAAATATAAAATTACTTTTAAAAGTTTCAAGGTAGTATGTGACACATTGATTCAAAAATCTATTTTAAACAACTTCATGATAAATTGTGGGACTTTTAAATGTTTTCAAGAAAAAAAGGATATTTCTCACAAATAGATTTAATGATTATTTTCATCTATGTAAATGTCCTTAAATATTCTCGAATAAAGATAATTTATTACAATACAATATTCCATATTCTATTGAATTAATTACGTTTGATTGTGGATGTGTTTTTTATACCATTCATGGTTGTTGGTTAAAATATTGACATATTATATTCTAGTTTTAATACAAATGTTTAGATTATGTTTCAATATTTTCATATGAAGAATTCATTGGACTTAGTAAGTTATATGTGGGGCTCTCTATAGCTCCATGGTGCATCGGTAGGTCTCATGAGGCAAACTAGTGTCTTGGCACAAGGCTTTGAAAAAATCTTATTTGTAGTCTTCGAACGAGGCCTTGACTATGTGGTTATGATGTCTGGCATTATGTATTCCATCATTATGAAATTAGAAATTTATTTTACATGCAATTGTTTGACTATTAGAATATCCATGTGAATAAGTAAATTGAATTATTTGATTTATATATCTCGTATTATGCTGAAATTTAAGTTTAAAATTCTTGTGTTTTCGTCTTATATATTGCCTTAACTGTTTATGCTTATTTATGAAATATTCCACTATATTTTTATCCTTAATGAGTATCTGTGCTCATGCCTTTCTATGTTTTATTTTTCCCAGAATGTGAATAAGTACATCATGATTAACCTACATAAATAGGCTTATGGGTGTGAGTGTGTTCAAAGAGGACACAATGTTGATTTTCTTTATTTCATGATGTAATGTAAAACTTATGTATGTATATATTACATCCAAGGATACTAAACTAATCGGTCGTTCTTGAATTGATATATTGTGATCATGAAAATGATATATAATAATGCACTAACTCTGGGTAACTAAGGTTGGGGCGTTTCAGTTGATATCATAGGATGTTCAGTACAAACCATAGAAACTATATTTTTATAAACTCTGATTAGTGATCATTACCCTAAGATAGACTTTGGAGATTAGTATATAAGAACATATAAAATTATTGTTAATTTAATTATGATTTAATTTTTCCAAGAAATACATCCTTGACAGGATGTGAGCAGGTTGTGATGGTTCTGGCATAGATATACATAGGCATAAAACTTGAAAACTGCGCATTGAGCTAGACTCGAACGAGAACTGGTGCACGAAAATGGGTCATTCTTCACTCATGGTTATGACACTCCTAGGGGATATTCTTAGGACAATTCAAATTTTTTTTACAAAAAATTTTGAAGGATTTTATTATAAGATGTGAATAAATAACCTTGGTTAATCCTAAGGTGTTTTAGATTAATAATTAGGTGGCATGATATTCTCTAAATGAGTTTATGACTATTGTTACTCACAAAATTTTTTTTGGTTTTATTTAATGGCTAGAATCCAAGGAATTAATAGTAATAATGAACATGATGTACATTTTGGGAACGGTGGTGGATATTAGCAATGAAATGGAATGTTGATAGGTGTAAAAGATATCGTGTTCATGAAGAATCATTTTTCCAAAAAAATGATAAAAAAAATTTATATTAACCAACTCCTGGACTCAACTAAGAAGAGAAAGGTAGTGAATGATAGGAGCTTTAGCAGTGGATACCAAGAAGAAAAGAAAGATAAATTTCCATCATGCAGGAAATGTGGAAGGAGACACCTTAGAAAGTGTCTTAATGGAACAAAGAAATGATTTATGTGTGGGAAAGAAGGAGATAAAGTAAATAATTATTAAGATAAATGAATACTACTTAGGATGAAAATAAAAATGATCCCAATTATTCATTAATAGTCATTTTCAATAAATGTAGGTCACCTGGCCATTACCCAAGTGAATTCCTTATTCAATATCATAACCTCTTGGTCAAGGAAGAACATTTGTAGAAATAAATGGATGGTGTAATGTTTAAAATTATTAATGGTAATTGTTTATGGGGTTACTTTGGATGATAATTCTATTAAATTTGTAACAATGAAATTCGTTATGTGAATATACTATTTGAGGAACAATTATCATTTCTTTTGTGGATATAGTTATAATGAACCATTTGGTTTTATATGATCCTTGAATTTGAGGAAATTAAAGGTTATTAATTTTTGGGATGAAATTGAGAGGTATGAGATAACAGTGGTGGATAAGTTATGTTATGGTTATTTTGATTAATTTATATCATTTTGGGAATGTTATAAGATATAGTTCTAAAAAAATTACAACATGTAGACAGTGTGACAACCCATCGCATCGGAAAAAGATGTAGGAATCGAACCCACAACCAGAGTGCAATTGGGATTTATCGCATACCATTGGACTATGTGAAGACCCTAGTTAGTGTGACTATTTATTTTTAGTTAAATGGTTTTATTAATAAATAATATGTTTATTTGGGATGTTATGTTTTATCAAATGGATATCCTTTGTATAGTAAAACGATATGGTGATTATGTAATAAATGTTATTTTGGAAGACGTACACTCTATTGGGAACACTATATGACTAAGGAAAATAGAATAAAATAGAATTTCATTTGGGGAGTAATGAGTGATATATTTTTATTTTGGTAGAATATATGTTTTTATTGGGATTCAGGTTATTAATGAAAAAGGTTAAACTATCATGGAAAATATGTGATTTGGTTAAATACACTTCTGTATGAGAAATTAAGAGTAGTTGATTTTATTTAGAGATTAATGTTACGATTTTTCATGAAAGGCTATGTGATTAAATTCTGCTGAGTTTTGGTTTTCAATCATAGATTGGATTATATTGAAATATTTTAAGGACAATTGTTTATTTAATTGCCTTTATTGAACTTTGGGTATTGTTTAGTTAATTTTGGAAATAATGATTTGTATTTCTTTCTATAAAGTATTATCCATTTTGGGGATAATATGATATTGTACTAACCATTTGGTTTTGGATAATCTATAAATAAAAAAATATATATATAGTTCATCTTTTTTTAATTATGTGATTATCAAGAAGTTGATTCTAGCGCTTCAAGTGTGACCATGTCATCTTGAATACTCATCTTTTTAATAAAAAATGAGTTAGTGGTGGAAATTTATTATTGGTTGAAACTCTACATAAATTGTATGTATATCTATTTATGTTATTAAAAAATATCATAAATAAATTCCTCAAATTTCTGAAATTTAACATAAAACAAAAAACGTTGTTCGTTTACTTTTCCTAATGGGAAACTAATGACTGTGTAACCCATCACAAGTTTGTGGATTATTGTTGTTAACTTTCTCATGATAAAGTTTTATATCACTCTCTATCAGTACTTAACACTATGTCTCTCTTCCATATCCATGTTTTTCATAAATGGAATCCCACTATGGGTTATCTCGGGTGACATTTGTATTCCTCTTTATTTCTTTTAAAGTGATAGATTTATTGACACTTTTTCGGATGTGGGAAATTTAATAAAGTCCCAAAGCAGAATTTTAAAATTGCGAGGATGCCATTTCCAAATGGGGGGAAGAATGTAACACCCCCATGATATTTACAAATTTATTTCAAAAAATAATATAATTTCTCAAATAAATATTATAAAAGTGGTAAAAAGTAGTTTTAAAATAGTGAAAAAACACAGTGAAACTTATTTATTGAAAAAAATATAGTTTTTTAACATAAAATTAGATTTTCTCTTGCAAAAATATAATATGAATTTTAAAAAAATGACCAAATGTATAATATATATATATATATAAATAATAAAAATAGTGTAATTCATAGGACTAATTCAATTTTCTAGGATTGAATCTCATCGAACACAAGATTTTATTTTAAAAAAAACTTTTATAATTAAATGATATTTTCATCTAAGGAATTGATAACAATTGATTAAATTTGATTCATTTTAATACTATATAATTTTCAAAATTAGTTTATTCATATTCATAATAAGTAATTTAATGAATAGGTTATATAGGTCATTTATAAGTAATATATTTCTCAAGTCATCTATGCATGGTGTTGTAGGTCATGTATACTATCTAAAAAAATTCTATTTGTCTAAAATATCTATGATTCTCATTTTCAACAAAATCTATAAATTGTATTTATTTAATTTTTAATTTTTCCTATAAATATATTTTTTTAATGAAACAAATATATTTCTTTAAAATTAATCTTCATAAAAAACATTAATTAATATTCTTCTAGAAAATAGTACAAGTGGAGTATAATGGTAATATACAATTACCCTGAAATATGATTCTAGGTTAGAAAGAACTACATGAAGAGAAAATTTGTACATGGAAAAGACAAATACCACTGAATGAAAAATTTAGTGTCATAGAGAATATAGTAAGAAAAATTTTAACAATAATAGGACCATCAATTCATCTGAAATAATGATAAATGAATATCTTCATTTTTTCATGAAATTTTTCTTAATATTGAGTGAATCATTTACTCTCAATATATATAATATGGTAATAGATATTCTACTGATGCCTTTTTTATTTCATAATCATAATTTCTTTTTTGTGTTTTTGGTCAATAAATATCTACTTCTTGTCATACTCTAGGTAATGAATACCCAAGTTAAATTTTATAATAAATAATTGAATAAAACAAATGGTTTATAGTTTTTAATATCCTTAATAGAATGATAATTCATTCTATATGTCTTAAAATATATGCCAAAAATAAAATTGTTATCTAATGTTATCTAATATAATACATTGATATATAAAACTCAAAATAAACACAATAATTTTAACATAGTATTTATCCGTCAAATAATTTATATAAAATCATTACCATATAACTAGAACTAGACATATTCCATTGGTTTTTATTTTACCCTTATCTCCCTATGGTTATGATTTCAAGTCCTTAGAACTTTTTCGGTGCAATGTGTTTGTAGATAATATGTGAGTTATTATTTTTATAACAATATATTTATTTAATTATAATTACATTCCAAAAAATATTATAAACACCCTAAATATATAATTAACCACCAGGTTACTTTTTAGCCATTATGGGTTTCCATATATTTAATATTTCATTATATTCTAAAAAAATAAAATAATATAAATTCATTATTGTTACCATAACATGAACAATCATATATACTGTAATGGATATCAATACCTTTTATGGGGACCATAATTTCATTTAAAGCCTCATTTTCTTTTTTTATGAATCAAACATGCATAACACGTCGAAGGACCATTCCAGAATTGATGTGTGTGGCACATGCATGTTTTTGTGGCATCACTCAAGAATCTGATTCCCCAAAAAAATTCCATGCACAATAAAGGGGATAATAATTTTCATGTATACCAAAAATTCCAAAAAGTTGGTTAAGGGAAAATCATGTAATAATGCAAGTCCATGTGAAATAGAAAAAATATTACTCATGAAAAACCTTTTTTTTCAAATGTGACATTAATACGAGAATCTATTGAAGCTGAAATCCAACATCAAATAAGTGGAATCACAAAAATCCCCTTTAGTGCCCCATTTTATATTCACCTTCCAATGAGAATTTAATCTATAAATAAAATCTCAACTCCCTCCCATGGATTGGTTATTTAGAAACATAACACTACTTCCATTCCCATTTTTTTCCACATCAATTATAGCTTGAATCATGGACCACCCATGGTAGGGAATATTTGTGTGACAAGCCTCCTATGGTCCCAAAGATAAATTGGTCCACTATTGAGTTATCCTTTCCCATATTCTCTCAATTTAGTCATGTTTATGATGAATAAGTCACAAGAGTGCAATAATGATCTCTGTGAAAAATTAAATCTTTCATCGACCTACTCCATTATTCTCAAGGCCCTAACCATGTGCTAGAGCCCCCTTCTCACACATCACATGAATGTAACCCTCAAAACATGGACACAATATATTAATGTTCAATGAACTGATTATTGTTTTTTTAAATTGGGTAAGTACCCATAATAATACACTTAATTATAGGTATTCTAATGATAAATTCTATTAAGTATAAGGATTATAACTTCAGGAATAAGGATACCTCCATGTTTAATCCTTGATTAACCACTCTTCCGTAGTAATTAAAATGCCATGCCACTTATAAGAACATTAACAGTGGTCACATAATCCCCTTGAGTGGAATTAATAGAGGAATATATGCATCTATATTGATAATAGGTCCATATGATAGATATTTCTCTCATATTGACATGGTCTCCCTTTAGAAGTAAGGCCACCAACATCATTGATTCACGATGTAAAGCTGGCCATATTCACCTTTTAATCATATGATGATTAACTACATGAAAATGACTTCAGAACATGACATTAATCATTAGTCTTACCATATTTGATACAATTTATTCCCCATGTAAGAGTGGCATGGGATGACCCCTAAATCATCAAAGCATGTTACCCTATGAAATGATCGTAGGATTGAACATGAAAAAATATCATGGAAATAGATCATCTGAGAATATTCCAGGTGTATTCCCCAAACTATTCCATACAAGATCAATACTCATGTGATGTGAATATACAATGCATAATCCCAACACCATCCTTTATCAATGATCATTTCACAACAAAAACATCAGTAAATTAGTACCTCAAATACCCCTCTATAGGGTGTTCTGAACCATTTGTAAACCATTCAGTTGTTAAATATTACCCAATAGGGAAAAAACTAAATATTTGTCCTCTATAAGTTGTTTAGATCCATTGGTGAACATATTGTTTCACACCTTCATTTATTGGGATGCACCTCCATGATCATCCTCCATGCGATATTCTGATCAACTAATTCAATCTTCGAAAGACAATATTCTCTTGGAATGTTCTGTCTCAGCTAGATATTTTGATCCATCTTTAGAATACATAGAACTTATTACCATACATAAATACTTATAACACGATATGTGTGGGATTCATGAGGTAATAATACTTGGAACACATAATCCATTGGTTTCATTACCTTGTGATCAACACGGGATGCCTTTGGTTCCATACCTTATGATTATTCATAAGAGGGTCTATCACATGTGAAATAATATAAGTGACCAATTTTTAGAGTATCAAGACATGAACAATGATTCCAATAGTGATAACTCCCAAAAATATTTTGGCCCTACACTTATGAAATTATAATTTCATGACAAAGCATTGTAATTAACCAGCACTAACAAATTGATGGACATAGAAATATTTCCAAAAACATGTCTTAAATCCATCATGGAGACACTGACTGGGAGAATACCACCATGGAAGAATCTGTGGAAGTATTAATTGAAATAAATTAATCACATTTTCATCATGTAGAAGAAATTTATGATGAATTTTATGAAATGTTAACACATTTGGAATGTGCGAATTTGGAGAAATTCGGATAATTCAGAGCACACATCTGAACTAATTCCCAGGAGGTTCCCCCTCGAAATAATCAGAATCTTATATGGAGAACCTGACATAAAACTATTATCTTCAACATGAAGACATGTAGCATCCAGGTAACCATATGATTTTTATTTCACAAATTTCAAACCACTACTACTAGGTTCATCATGAAAATGTTAAGCCTAGAATGGAAGTCACTTGATATTGGGGAAGCTGTAAATTCATAATCCTTGGCATAAAATGTTATCAATATGTATCCCTCTTCTTCTTTGGAGGATTAATTGGAAATGTGACATTAAAATTTATTTCTTGTATCTGTAAAAAAAATTAATGGACATGCCTTATAGGATGCACACAATTGTAAATCAATAACCTAGTGGCCATAAACAGTATGTATGAAGGAACCTCAATATGAAAATCCTAAAAAACAACACTTATACCATGACATTCACAATGACACCATCTACTCAGAACTCATGCCAAATATAACTCAATTATACTACATATAAGAGGATTATATTTTCTCTCATACCTAGGTATGATATGTAGGTGGTCATTCCCACATGGGACATGGACCAACAAAGATATGGTGGATTCTGGGTCACATTGACATCACTAATTGAAAGGGTAGTGATGGGGGAAGCAACCCCTATTCTGACGTCAAACGGCATTAGTTGACCTTCCATAGAGTGAAAATATGACTTACTTCCCTAAGCTCAGGAGGTAGGGGTTCTTGAGTCACCTTGGCCACGAATTCTATTTGGTAGCCTCTATAGATGGTCCCATTATGCCACATCAGTATATAGAATATCTATTCCATGTAGAAAAATAATAGATTTTCATCAACCCTTCTCTTTCATCCCATGTCTGATGTATCTATGGCCAATGATGGGTGTAATATCTAGATAATGCCTAAAAGTGGTATCTTATTCCATGCCTCTAGTTTTCCTGACAAAAAAATGGGTCATCCATCAAAAAATTTAATACCACAAGAAAACATGAATCAATCTTCACCAAATTGAAATCAAAACCACCCATCCCCATATGTAGTTCGAGTAGACCCTTTTGATCATCGCCACCTTCAAAAGACATTATTTTCCAACCAATTAATATGAGACATAGTATGGAGGTCATCATTCTACCGTCACATGCTAGTATGGAGGTCCTTCGCATGATCAAACATTTCAATAAGGAGTGTTAATGTCAACCCGATTGGATGTCATCCCCACTACTACATGAACCAAAGAGAAGATCTGATTCACTCATACACAGATGATATTGAGGTAAAACATGTATCTAAACTAACAAAATCAGAGTTCCTCCCCACACTACCACATTGTTGTACTGAGGTCCTCCTCATATTGAAGAAGTACCCTTAACTGAAGAGCTGTCATAGGGATGATGGTTGAATATTCTTTATAGATATAAGAATATTATGATAATCCATGTTTCCTTGAACCTCATATACCCATATAATTTTGATAACATTCATGACTCATTTATTGAATTTCTACCCTGACTACTAGTGTATTATGCATGAGCTCCACAATGGGTGTTTTTCATCAGTGAAGATGAAATCCATTGGAACCCAAAATCCCAATGCAGGTAATTGAAGGTAGAGGAAGTTATGGACCCTTTATAGGGTATCACAGTATGGACACCTTTTTCAAGTCATTATTCCATCCCTTTCACATCCACAACATATGTGGGAGAGAAATTAGAAATTTTATTGGCTTTTTATGATAATAAAAAAATCTATAAATCCATTAATGAGTGCCACAGTACATGTGCATGAGGCAGAGGTGAATATACAGTCATGTTGGGATGTTATGATGTGGTTGGTGTGCCTCTAAGAGACAATATAGGGGTAGTGAACATATGCCTTCCATAGTGAGTCCCTTATATGTCAACTAGTCCTCGAACTGATCTACATAGGTTCCACCAACTATCTCTCAACCAATGCCATTCATATATTGGTTTGAAATAAAAAAAAATTCCCTTAAACTGAAAAAGATTTCCCATGGGTGGTTCACTAGCTAACTAATGCTTCGTGGAATTAAAGCCCCCATCATTTCCAAAAATCAACATCCCAGAGTCCCTTATAAAGGTCAAAGTCATGAGTTTCTCTAAGACCATATGCAAGATGTTTCAGTACCTCTATGATCATTAGTTGGTTTATCAAGGAATCTATGATATCTTAGATGACATCAACCGGATGTTCCCCATAGGTTTTGGTCACTAAACTCATAGTGGATCACCACCCCACATAAATGGGCTACTACAAACATCATCAATTAAACTATGTCAATAGGCTCACAACACCCTGAGGAGATATTGATGATGTGTCTCCTCATATATAGATCTATGACCAAGGATAATGTTATGATCTTTTCTTCACCCATATGTAGTGACAACCTCACTTACCCAATAAAAAAAATTATACTACATGTATAGTTGCAGAAGACATGGTTATTTCTATGATAAAAAAGAACATGTGAATCAATACATTGTTTGATAGGGAAAACCAAAAATCAAGAGTGATGATGTACTAGAAAATCCCTCATACATGTGTCTAAACTCTTCAGTAATTGAAGTGACTCAAACTTGGGGATCTCCCCAATGTGACATTTTTCCCATCGATACATCAAAAAATGGTAAGGGTCATTTTAAGACATATCATGAATATGTAGTTTAATCAAAAACAGAAGTATATCCCCTAGTGGTCACCTTTATTTACAACTAGAGGACTAGAAAATGATTTTCACTGAGCTCATACCTGGTCAGTTCCCTGATTATGGCAACACCCAATGATATCACATTTCTCCTCCAGTAGAAAATCATGTCATCATTAGTAAATTTCTCCTAGTCAAGTTCAGAATTAACATGCATATAGAGAGATATGAGATAAGATATTATTTAATTCGATATAAAAATGTGTCATAAAACACTTTGATGTAGTGTATTTATCCTTCTCAAGATTCTGATCATGCCACCCCTCAAATCATTGATCCTTCTTTCTGTGATTATTATATTTTCAATAGATCAGTGACCAATACTCCTTTTCATGAAGGATAACCTCCACAATATTATGTTATATGAATTCCATTATTCTCTAGTGATTTATAAATTATCAATATTTCTTAATGTAAAATAATATTTGTATTGGGTAGATGGCGTACTTGTCACACCTAGTTTTTCATGTCTTTGTTTTGATCTGGTTCATTTGAAATCCCGATAATTTTATTGGGTATTAGGTGAGATTAATTTTCTATTATTAATTTTTATCTATGTCTAATCACCCTAATTTGGGTTCCCCATTGCGTGTTTATGAGTTTTTGGAGAAAGAGAAGTTACTTCATGATTTGGGCCAACCGTGAGCCCATTTCTATTTTTAAAAACCAAATTTGATATTTTATAACTCATTTTTTTGAACATTTGACACTCATTACACTTATTAAATATCCTCCACTGACATATTCATACCACCATATCCTTTTGAAACCCTTATGAATTCAAAATCATGGTAAATTTTGTGTTAATTATTTAGGTATTGGGCCAGCCCATGGGCCCATTTTGAGTTTTAAAAAACAAATTTGATTCTATTATATCTCATTAAATTTTTGATATTATATGGTGATTCCACCTCCCACACAAAAATATTACCCCTATCCTCACCCCCATTATCTATTTCACCTCTTTGGAGCTCATATGGTTCTCGTATTAGGGAAGATTTCTCAATGTCTCTCAAATCATCTAGAATTGAAAAGGTAATTTGATTCATACATAAATCATTCCATTCATACTTATTTTTATCACAATTATTCTTTACATGGTTCTTATAGACCTTAGGAGACTCTACCATATGTTTCAGGCCATTCCCTTTTCTCTATAGGTGCATATCTAATGGAACACGAAGAGTTCTCAAGTTGAAAATGTGAGATTCCTTCTAATTTTTCCTCCCTCTTCTTCCTCATTTCATTTTTATTGGTTTTATAATCTCCCATAGTCATGATTGACCTAGGGTTGTATTATCCAATGTTATTTTTATGGTATTTTTTTCTTTTAGGTCTATCCTTCAAATTTTTAAGGTTTATAAACCTGCGGCAGGTGACTTCATGTGTGTGTTTCCATTACGCTAAGGATTTGAGGTAGGATATCCCTTACACATGCCTTTATCATTCATGTTTCCTCATTTTAATATTTTCCACAACTGATATATATGTTTATAATTGTTTTAAAGCCTTTTTATAATTTTATTGGTGTGAAAATGGTTGTTTAAGCCTTGTTTTGTGAAAGGTACTGTTGTTTTGTCATGAAAGTACACACCAAGTGTTTGTTTAAATGTTCCATTATCTTTTGCACATTTGTTGTGAGGGTTAGAACCTATTTTATGGTATTTTATCATGTTTCATAATCTTGAATAAAATTTGTCATGAAATTGGTGTTTTATTCCTTGTTAAGTTATTAAAATAAATTGGTTTGTTTAAAAGTGCATGTCATGTGTTCGGTAAACTGCCCGGTACGATTTTATGTGTTAAGTGAGATTTAAAATTATTTTTTTGGATTTTTAAATGTATTGGAAGAATGAAAAATTTTATTTCTGTGAACTTATATTTATTTCCAATTTTTATTTGGTTTTACAAAAAAATGGGTTTTGGTTTATAACATATTTTGGCCCGAGTTGCTGGAAAATGGACCATTCCTCATCTTTATGAAAATGGTTATGTTTTGAATATGTAAACTGAGTATTATAAGAGTTTTAAAAATGGGTTTTTCTACTGTAATTGGTCTGTATACACATTTTTAATAAAATTTAAATGCTTACCCTTGCCAAATGGTAGTTTTGAGAAAGCCTTAAAAGCCCGTTTGGCCTTTTTTTTTAAAATGGTTTCCATGTGTATTTTATGTTATATATTTTAGAGCCATTTTATGGTCCATGAAATTGATTTATTAATTGGATTTGGGGATTCCAAATCTTTTTTGATATGTTATTTATGGGTTTGTGGCCTTAAAAGATTATTTTTTAATGGATTTTTTGTTCAAGGCCTTGTTATACTCCTAGAGATTGTTTTATGAAATCTTTTGTGGTTTATTGATTCTTGAAAGAAATGTGAAGCACGATTGCAGTATTTTTGTGTGATTATGGTTTAGTAATGTAATTTTTATGTGAAATGTGTATTTGATAATATGTGTTACTTGATTTAGCACTAAGGGTAATCCTGGGTATCTAGGTGGGTGGATGTGTACTAGTATGCTAGTGATTCCATGGGGTTTGGCCCCTACTTCACATAACAAGTTTGATGATGACAACACTAACAAAATTATGATGATTATGTAGTTTTGGGACCACTAGGTTATGTGTATTCTACCTACTAGTTTTTCGTGTTCATGAGAACGAATATTTATTATGGTTACTTTCATCGAGATATGAGGTACCTGGGGCTCACAACTAACTAGTGCCTAGGGGTGTTCCCGTGTGTTGTTCTCATTGGTATTTTGTACTCACCATCAGCATACAGTGTGTTTGGTTAGTAAATTCATTAGTTTTTTATATTTATTTTAAAGTTTACATTATTTAAAGCAGCCCTCTTGAAAACTATTTTCATTTTGAAGTTTCACCTCTTTGAAAAATTGTTACTTTCATTTTTGTTTATTAAACATGTATGTTTTTGTCTAAAAATTATTATAGCGTGGAACCTTAATTGAAAAACATACATTTATATCCTATATTTAAAACTTTAAATTGATGTTTATTTTATTTCATATCAAGTGC
The DNA here is from genome assembly GCA_963277665.1 of Viscum album. Lineage (NCBI taxonomy): Eukaryota > Viridiplantae > Streptophyta > Magnoliopsida > Santalales > Viscaceae > Viscum > Viscum album. Next base: position 491,121,685 of record OY728151.1, on the reverse strand, counting down.
ATTGGTAATAGAATATTGGGCTATACTACTGAGTTTTAAGACTCATGCCTATAGTCATCTTCTGTTATTAGCCCTTGTGCAGGTTTCAACTTATGTTTGATCGCCTTGGGCGATGTGTGATAATTGTGTTGGATAGTTACCAGTGGCTTCATATGGAGTTATTTCGTATTCGGGATTGGTCATTTTAGTTTTTGGTTTAGTTATACTTTTAGTTTCTTGTACAAATAATGTTTAGTTCAATATTTATATAAATGTATTTTGGGTTGTCGATTTATTTCCACTATTTGTTTGATTGTTTATATATGGGTGAAATTGTTCCCTTGTGTACTCTATTTATTCCCTTTGGGCTTGTCACTATCCTGGCAGGATCGGGAATGCCTCAAGGGACTTTTCGTAGGTTGGCCTGGGTGACTGGTTCAGGGTTGACTTGGGCGGGTTCGTGACAAAATGGTTTCAGATGAGGTCAGCTCTTAGAAAGACTTTCTTTTTAGAGTGCCCTTTTTATTTTGGGTATGTCAAGGTAGATTTATTAGGATATTTGGTACTATATGGGTAAGCGAGATAAAAGTGTCGCGAACTCTTTCTCGTTCTAATCCTCGGGTTTCCATGGGAAGTTCAGATTTATTAGTGTCTTTTGTTCTTGTTGATTGTTTTCTATTGGGATATGACAAAGAAAGTCTGACTAATGTCCTCTATGAGCTCATAGAGCCTGGAAATCCATTTCGAGATGCGTCATGGTCATAAAATGTCTCTTTGTGTTGTCGTTGTGTTTGACATATAACCGCCAAACATATGGTCAAGTCCCCCATAGAAACTAGTTCCCTTTTTTCGGTTTCTTGGACCTTTCATGAATTCTGAATTTTTGTTTTAAAAATCCTTGTGTGAGAATTATAGAAATGGGTTTTAATGGAAGGATTGTATTTGGAAAAAATGAAATTGGGTTTTCAAAAATTCAATATAATCATGGTTTTTGGAAGGTTGTTTTTTTTTAAAACAAATTTTGGGACGGAAGTGAAAATGGTTTTATGGGATTAGATTTTCCATAATCTAAAATTGTGGTTTGTTGAAATAAATTTTTTTGAGAGTGTGAATAATTCTAAATTAGGTCAGAATATTTGTTTTAAATGGCGTTTTTTGGGATGTTGAAAATTGTTTGAATCTGATAAATTAGTTTTGGGAATTGGTTTTGAGTGGTTGGCATTTTCATAGAAATGGTATTGGTCTCAATGGACATCTGATTTGAAAATACATCTTGTTGAATTTTAGAAAATGTGAATGGGTTGTGTGGAGTAGCTTGGTTTTGTTAAAAGATGTCAAAAATGAAAAATGGTAGGTTTTTTAGAAAATGGTTCTTGATGAGTTGTAGTTTGTTTTGTGAAATCTGAAAATGGTTTTTGACTTGGTGGTTAGTGTTCCTTTGGAAGGTAAATGATTTTTGGAATGATGTTGTTTTTTTATCCTTTGGTGCTTTCATGGGTTCTCACATGCATGGTTTTATTGATATCTAGTAGGGTGGCCTATATGGAATGGTGGTTGGTGCCTGGAGTGGAATGAAAATGTGCATGTGAGTGAGATTTGATGAAAGACCATTGGTAAATGTGGAAACCCACCAAATTAGTTTGTTTTTCAAAAATGTTTTGAGATGAAAAATGGTGGTCTTTTTTTATAAACCTAGGGTTATGTGGATAGATTTTTCTATATCATAGAATAGTTTTTTTATTCACTAAGATTCTTTCTGATCTATAATTAAAACACTTGTTGTATCTTTAGATGAGATATTATTGGTGGCGTTGTTCTGGAGTAATGCTCATTGGGTTTTTAAAGATGTGTTGGCTGTTGTGATGTGGTCACAGAGAGTTCTATGTTTTCAATATTTCCAATTGATAAATCTAAGGATTCTTTATCATGTTTCAAAAGCTATATTTCACCTCCTAATATAATTTCTAATCATGTTAGTTTAAATAGAGAGCGGTCTGGGATCTATTTAAAGTTCTTCCAGTTCATGATAATTTTTGTGGATACAACAGTTGTGTTCGTTGATGTTGATGCATATCTCTATATTCCGTGTCCATTATACTCCTCCATCCAATTGAGATATAATTTTGATATGTATCTATGAGTTCCTATTTAGATGAAGGTTTTTTTGAGAAAGGGAGAATTTTTTAGTGGTGTGATCCTTAGCCCCTGACTGTGGTGCAGCAGATGCTTCAAGATTTAGGGCTCTAGCCATAGGCCTCAGAGTAAATCTTTTCATGCAGTCAGGAAATCTACAGAGGTGTGGGGTGCTTCACTAGGCTCCTACCTCCACCATTGTGTTAAGGTAGTTTCTATGTCTATATTTTTTTCCTCATTAATTTGAATTTACATTTGTCACAACAGGTGTGGTGGACTTACACATCACACAGTGTATATGGTTATGCCTTCATGGATGAGGGTTTCTGATCAATGTCCCTCTGTGGACTGCCTCTCTAAATCAGGTGTGGTTATGGTGTTACCTATTAATAGGTGTATAATTTTGGGTAGCTCCTTTGTTTATTTTGTGGTTTTAGTGGATAAATTATTGGGTCCCCTTCTCTCCCCTCCCCGAGTGGTGGGGGTCTGGATCCATACAGAAAGTGTTGGCCCAGTTCTTGTCCCCTCCGTTCAGGAGTGGCTGGTGTAGATGTTCATGTTATAACCCTCTTATATTGGGTTAGTGGGTTTTTTTGGGATAGTTTTTTTGGACTTTTCAAAGTGAGGTAATGTTGAGTTCTCATATTTTTTGTTTCTAGTTGGGTTCTAATGGTGGGGAGACCCACCATAGGTCTCATTGATTTTTCCTCCTATGAACTTGTCTAGTACAAGTTTTTTATTAATGATGGGGAGTCCATTTTATACTCCCCTATATTACTTGGTTTTATTTAGTGATATTTAGTTTTTCTGATTCTTTGGTTCATTGGGAGAAGTCCCAATAATCGGGTTTTTGGTTTGGTTGTGGATGTGGTGGCTTGACATTTCTGTTGATTTTCACAATGTAGTTGTGAGTTAGTGTTTTGTTTGGGAAAGAGGATTAAGTTATGTTGATGTAAAATTATATTTCACAAGATTTATAGGTTTCATCATATTTATAATGTAACATCCCATGTAAATAATGAATAATACATTTTCATATTTATTAATATTTGTGAATTAAATATTAAATTATACTTCAAAATGTTTGTCGTGTTCGGTAGCATACCCGATACGCAACAACTAGTTTCTTTGAAATCTTACGTTGCACACTAAGAATATAATAATATTATTTGAAATGGTAGTAAACACGTAGTCATTTTATTGGAAAGAATGAATATAAATAACTAAAATATGATTATATATGTTTGTTAAATGTTTTTACATTTATTCAATAAAAGATAACGGTTTAAAATAAGTAAAGAATTCAATTTTAGGCATAGATACTCTAATATTCACTAAAAGGTCAATTTATCGCCTTTTTATGGAGATCCCTCTATAAAAATAGTTTTGGTCACTCTTATACATTCTATTGGACCAAATAAAATCCTTCTTTAGAATCGGGACATCAAAATTTATTTTGTGTATGTTTTTTTTATTTTTCCAAAAAAGTTTATTTTATTGAATAAGTGAAAAATGTTGTATTTAAATTCATAACATCTTTTTAATCTAATTTATTTATATGATTATATTATCTTTTTAATTGTTTTTAAAGTGAAATTATAATGTATTTTAACAACTTAATCCAATGGTGGTCATTGTAATTAATTTCACATTAAAATTGGACTTAAACTAGTGTCAGTCTTTTGATAGATATCGTTTCTTAAAAACATGCTATTAGTTTTGACAACGGAAATTAATTATTAAATTAATTAATGCAACTTATATGTTTTGAATTTTGTAAAATATTCATCATATTTGAATTTGGAATATCAAATAAAGCTTAGGGCGAATTTTTGTTATTTATCTGAACAACGTTAATTTTTGATGAATAGTGAAACCACTAAGTGGTAGTTAAAAAACATATTTTTCATTTAAATGAGATTGTACCACCTCTATGTTTTGAATTTAAAAATAAAAAATATATGGTTTTCATTAAGATTTAAAATATGGTTCAAAGGAATTAAAATAATTTTTTGATGAATAGCAACTTTTAATTTTTATTAATCGCGATTAAAGGTAATTAGTTTAATTTAAGGTAAATATAATGATATAATAATATGAAATTAGCTTTACACTTGTCCAAAAATTATTGGTTACATAATTTCAGACCATGACAATAAATGTGACAACTTGGGGACCCCATGGAGCCACTCGGGTAAGAAAATGACATTAATAACTTTTTATTTAAAGTTAAAATAAAAATGTCACAAACATGTGTGGTTTTACTAAACCAATTTTTACATGCGGTTATACAAGTCATATTTTTTAATATAAATATTCATTAGAAAGATATTAAGATTTCCAACATCATGATAGTTTTTTTATAATTTTTATACATTAAATAAATAAATTTATTTATGACACCATGATGATGCAGTGATGACCTTATTAATGAACGATTTAAATAAAAAGAGAATATAAGGTATTTTTTAAGAATTAAACTTCTCAAAAATATATTGGATGGGTGGATTTAGAACCCTTATCACCTTATCATCTAAATATATATTTTTGGTACCTTTAATATCCAAAATTAATTTTATAATAAAGTAAAGTTTCAAGACATTCCAAGAGTGCCACTCCTCCCTCTTATAAAAGCCCTCGCCTCTACCCCCTTACCCACACATCTCCAGACTTTGGCTCAATGAAAATATTCTAATTTTATCTCTCTAGATCCCTATATTCATCCTATAAGCCTTACCATAGGCAGAAAGCTCTTCAATAAACCCTTTTGGTTCAAACCAAAGGAAGTTACCCGATTTAAAGGTAATGTCCTCTCTAATGTTCTTTTGTTTTATTTTTCTTATACAACCCCCTAAACTCTTTTTCTTCCCTAATTTTGTAACAAAACCAGTATCTTAAATATACTAGGATTTTTTTATGAGAAATATTCGAGCTAAAATTACACACACCACTGTCTAATGGTTAAATAACATATTGTTTCCGTGGATGGTGAATTATTGCCTCACGAAACGATGATTGTTCTATCTTCTCCTACCACCTATCATGGTGTCCATTATGATGGAACTATATTTATTTATGATATATATTATATTTAATTCCTCAATATGCTTCTGTATTTTACATTTAAAACATACCTTTATGCTTTGCATGTTGTGCAAATGCGATAATTTCATTTGAGAAAGTGTGGACTACAGCCCCCTCAAGTGATGTAACTTGTTCATGAAATACATGGAATATATAAAGAATGAAATTAATGCAATTATGTGACCTATATAACATATATATTATACTGGAATTATAATATATATATATATATATATCATTTATTCTTAATTACATTAAATACAAAATAGAAATGAGAGTAGCGTTCATGCGTACGTACAGCTTACCATCTCCATGAACGGTGCATTTCATTTCATACCTATAAATGTTATGTGATATTATAAATTCAAGTATATACTGGATATATATGATATATATGATATCTAAATCATGAATATAATTCTGGATATAATGTATATTTTACCACATGAACAACTTGTAATTATAAGAAGTTTATTTTTGACTCAAGTACCAATGATCGACAAAACGACCGTTCATAACTTAAATAATTACATAATGTTAATAACATGGTAATAAGTGATATAAAAGGAATAATAAACTTGAAAAATATTCTTAAGCAAGTATAAATTAACCCTAGTTTATTATTCAGGAATATAAAGAAATGAATAAGACAAGTCGGACTTGAGGTAAGGGATCCTACCTCTCTCTTTCTTTTTATGTACGCTTTTTTATGTCATTTCTTTTAAGCTCATATTTATTATGTTTGGGGATGTTATTTTTTATTAATCTTAGAGTAAATTTTATGTTCATATTATTAAAGACCCTATTTGATCTCATAAATCCATTTTTTGGATGTTTTTAGTGGCGTTGTTAGGCTGTCGAGTTTTCGTAAGGGGATTTTCATCTCACTTTTATTCCCATGGGATTTATGCTACATTTTCCACCATTTCCTTTGATTGGTTTATGTGATTCCCATTATTATACTCTTTGTGTTGTATAATTTAGTTTATTATTATTTACATCAATGTTTTATAGTCCTTCTTTCATGGGGTGTATGTTTCGAAAGTTACCCAAGTCAGTAAGAGAACCTTTCACTCTCCTATTTTTAAAAGGCTTCTTTTTGTCTTTCAAATTACATATTCTTATGTTGGAATATGTTCTTATATACCCTTATTGCTATAAATTTTATGTCTAAGTTATGATATACCCTTTATCTCTCTCATCAACTATTTTTCTAAAATTTGATGTGACGCCGTTTGGCTATCAAATTTTTTGAAGGGAACTTCTTAACCTAATTCCAATTCTTTGGGTTAAACCTCTACTTATTGATTATTTCATGCTATGAATATGTGTGGATGACATCTTATTGTTTTACATATAGTATCCAATTATATTTTGTGTATTTATATTTGTCGCAAATAATTATGTCATATCTTTATCCTTGCTCTAATGGCATGATCCTTGATTGGGATTACATCATAATTTCTTCTTATTGAGACATTTATTAATGATATGCACTTTTATTCTATTATAAAGTGTATATACGGACCCTTTGACTTTCCGAATCCATATTATGTCAATAATAAAGTTATTTAATGGTTTTAAAAATGGTCTACTTTCATGTGGATTATGATTTAAATGTTCAAAATGGAAAAGGACTCTTTTATTAAAACACGGTTTTAAATGATTTTAAGGATTTATTCTTTTAAACATTTATCATCCATGTGCATGTTTTAAAAATGGTTTTAATGATTTATTTATATGGACATGAATGTTTTAAACCCCATTCAAAAGTTTCGAAGTGGTATTGGACACTTTGATTCTAAAATCTCTTTTAAATGTCTTCTTTTAATATTTTCTAATTATAAAGGAATTTTTCTCTTATAAAGTTTTAATGATTTTATTTTATGTTTTTATTTATAATAATATCATAATGTGATATCTTTTTATTGAAATGAGGAAATTTTATGTTTCTTTTATGCATGTATTAATTGTTATGATTATGTTATTGTTCTTGGGAAATGTTTATGAAATCGGGTGGTTTTGTGATAAACTTGGTGAGGGTGAGCCCGTGATAGCTCTCCAATGCATTGGGTAATGTGATCGAGTTAAACTCTAAGGTTTCTCTTAATATATTTAGGGAATATACTATGGTAGGTATTCACAACATAACTATGAGGGTTACTCCCTACGTAAAAAAGTTATAAGTTACCTTTATGTCTTATGATTTATATGAGTTATTCATAAATTATATGATTTCATGATGTATGTTAAAGTGCTTATAGTTTATGAGTAATGTGTGTTTTAATTGATTATTATGTATACGTGGACTAATATTTCCTTTTCATATTTTTATATCCCTTACTGAGCTTTTTGTGCTCATCCCATGTTTTTGAAATGTCTTCCACCGGACATGAAGTGGAATACGGTCAATTATCGGATCAAGGAAATGTCATGATGTATAAAACATGGAACTAGAAAAAACTCCTTTGTTCAAGAGTTTATATTTTGTGAAAAAATGGAAACTGAGTTGATGTGATTACCTTTGTAATCTTTGAGATGTAATAGTTATGTCCCAATTCTCTAAAACTCTAAACCTGAAAAGATCTTCAATGTGAACTATTCATTTAATTCAAGATAATGTAATTTTTTAAGGCTGGGTCCTTATAGTTGGTATCAAAGGTCGGTTTAGATAACTTTAGAGGTTAGGGTATTCTTGACGAATAAGTGACATTACCATAATGGTTATGATTTCAGATAGAGTCCTAGTTTTAGATAAAGTGAATGAGTTTATGATAAAATGAATAATTATATCATAGTATTATATGATGATTATAATGACATAATCTCACTGACCATTTTAGGTTTTAGTAAATGGATGGATCTAGCGGGCACCAAAGTGACAGTGGATGTGAAGAAAACTGTGACGTTTTTCTGAAAGAACAACTAAATGATATGGGAGCTACAATGAGAACTCTTGTGGTTTTTCTCAACCAAATATCAAGAGTCATGATTAACCACTTGAACCTTGGTGAGTTCTCTAATGCATCATGTACGAGATAACAAAATCGATGTGGATGTTCAGGTAATAATTATAAAGGTAACCATCACGGTTTATATGATACTTACTTTTGAGGTAATTATGGGTTACTATATGTTATGATGGAAAATGAAAGGCATGTGAAAAACATGAGGTTAAATTATGTTATGGTTATTTTTGATGATTTTATCTATTTTTGAGGAATGTTTTAAGAATTATATAGTTTTGGAAAAAGGACAACACGAAGACCGTGTGACAACTCATCGTGTCGGAGATAGCTATGGGAATCAAACACACAACCAAAGTGCGACTGGTATTTATCACCTACCACGGGACTACGTGAAGTCCCTGGTTAGTATGACAAATTATTTTTAGTAAAAATATCTTATGAATCATGAATAAATTTATTCTGGGTTATCTATGGAATGATTAGCCTGTCATGGAGGATATGTGATTAGGTTAGTTACTTTTCAGTATGAGACTTTAAGAGTAACTGATGTTATTTGGAGATAAATATTGAGATTTATCTTGGAAGACTATGTGATTAAATCCTTCGGAGATTTGGGTTTAATTCATAGTTTGGATTACTTTGAAGAATTTTAGGGATAGCTTTTTATTGAATGGTCTTCGATGAACTTTGGGTTTTGTTGGACAAATTTTGGAGAGTAATAGTATTATTTCTTTTTAAAAAGGATTTTCCTTTTTTGGTATTATCTGATCTTGTACTAACAATTTCTAGTTTTGGTTAAGGTTTAAATACATGGTAAATATATAGTTCATCTTTTGTGGGTTAGGTGATTCTCTAGAAGTTGATTATAGTGCTCTTAATGGGAATAAGTCATCCTAAATACTCAACTTTTGGAGAAAATATGAGTTTGTGTAAGAAATTTAGTAAGAGATGAAAGTTTACCCGACAAGTGAGTATGTTTCCTTATGTTTTATTTAAGCTCATAAATAAATTCCTTAATGAGATGTAACTTAAAACAAAAACGTTTTTTGTTAACTTTTCTTACCGGGGAATAAAATACCGTTTTACCCATCACAATATTGTGATTTTATGGTGGTTAACTTTCTCCTAAACATGTTTTCTTTCACTCTCCATCAGAACATGACCGTTTTTTTCTCTTCCATATCGATGTTTTCCTACATATAATCCTAGTATGGGTTAACTCGGGTGACCTTTGTACGTCTCTTTTTTTATTTTAAAGTGACAGTTTTACTAACTCCTTTTCCGAAGTGGGGCTTTCAAAGAAGTTTCAAGGTCCAATTTTAAAAATTGCGAGGACGCAATTACCAAAAGGGGGGAAGGATATAACATCCCAAGTAAATAAAGAATAATAATTTTTCATATTTATTAATATTTTTTAATTAAATATTAACTTTTACTTCAAAATGGTTGCTATGTTTGATAGTGTACCTGATACGCAACAACGAGTTTCATTGAAATCTTACGTTGCACACTAATAATATAATATTATTATTTTAAATAGTAGTTAACATGTAGCCATTGTATTGGCGAGAATGAATAGAAATAACTAAAATATGATTATATATGTTTGTTAAATGTTTTTACATTTATCCAATAAAATATAACGGCTTAAAATAAGTAAAGAATTCAATTTTAGCCATAGATACTCTAATATTTACTAAAATGTAAATTTATCTCCTTTTGATGGAGAACCCTCTTTAAAAATAGTTTTTTTCACTATTATAAATTCTATTTGACCAAATAAAATCCTTCTTTATAATCAGGACATCAAAATTTACTTTGTGTATGTTTTTGTTATTTTCCCAATAAAGTTTTTTTAATGAATTAGTGAAAATTGTTGTATTTAAATTCAAAACCTCTTTTTAATCTAATTTATTTATATTAATTGATTATCTTTTTAATTGGTTTTAAAGTGAAATTATAATATATTTTTACAATTTAATCCAATGGTGGTCATTGTAATTAAATTCACCTTCAAATTGGACTTAAACAAGTGTCAATCTTTTGATAGATATTGTTTCTTAAAAACACGCTATTTGTTTTGGAAACGAGAATTAGTTATTAAATAAATTAATGCAACTTATATGTTTTGAATTTTGTAAAATATAAATCATATTTTGAATTTGGAATATCAAATATATCTTAGGGTGAAGTTTTGTTATTTTTCTGAAAAACTTCAATTTTTTATGAATAGTGAAACCACTAAGTGGTAGTTAAAAAAATAATTTTTTGTTTAAATGAACATTTTCCACCCCTATGATTTGAATTTCAAAAATCCAACATAAATGGTTTTCATTTGGATGTAAAATTTGGTTCATTGGGATTAAAATAATTTTTTGGTGAACAGTAACTTTTCAGTTTTATTAATCGTGATTAAAGGTAATTAGTGTCATTTAAGTTAAATATAATGATTTAATAATATGAAATTACCTTTACACTTTTCCTACACTTATTGGATAAGTCATGGAAGACTAATACAATCCATGGGTCAACTTGGGGACCCCATGGAGCCACTTGGGTAAGAAAATGACATTAATAACTTTTTATTTAAAGTTAAAATAAAAATGTCACAAACTTGTGTTGTTTTACTAAAACAATTTTTACATGAGGTTATACAAGTCATATTTTTGACAATAAATATTAATTAGAAAGATAAAAATATTTCCTACATCATGATAGTTTTTTTATAATTTTTATACATTAAATAACTAAATTTATTTATGACACCATGATGATGCAGTGATGACCTCATTAATGAATGATTTAAATAAAATGAGAAGATAAGGTAAAATATAAGGCTTAAACTTGTCTAAAACCTATTGTATTGATTTATTTCGAACAATTATCACCTTATCATCGAAAAATATAATTTTGGGACCTTTAATATCGAAAATAATTTTATAATAAAGTAACTTTTCAAGACTTTCCAAGAGTGCCCCTCCTCCCTCTTATAAAAGGCCCCAACCTCTACCCCCTTACCCACACCTCTCAAACATTTGGCTTGACAAAAATCTACTCCTTTTATCTCTCCACATCCCTCTATTCATCCTAAAAATCTTACATTATGCAGAAAGCTCTTCAATAAACCCTTTTGGTCCAAACCAAAGGGAGTTATCCGATTTAAAGGTAATGTCCTCTCTTATGTTCTTTTGTTTTTTTTCCTTCTACAACCCCCTAAACTCTTTTTATTAATTTATTTTTTAACAAAACCAGTATATTAAATATACTAGGATGTTTTTATTAAATTTATTTGTGCTAAAATTACACACACCTCCGTCTAATGGTTAAAGAACATATTGTTTCCGTGGATGGCGAATTACTGCCTCACGAAAAGATGATTGTTCTATCTTCTCCTACCCCCTCTCATGGTGTCCATTATGATGGAACTATAATTATTTATGATATATATTATATTTATTTCCACTCTATTTTTCTTTATTTTTTGTTTAAAACATACATTTATTCTTTGCATGTTGTGCAAATGCGATAATTTCATTTGAGGAAGTGTGGACTACTGCCTCCTCAGGTGATGTGACTCGTTCATGAAATACATGGAATGTATAAAGAATGTAATTAATGAACATATGTGACCTATATAACATATATATTAAACTAGAATTAAAATATATATATATTTATATATCATTTAGTTTTAATTCAATTAAATATGAAATAGAAATGAAAGTAGCGTTCATGCGTACGTACAACTTACCATGTCCATGAACGGTGCATTTCATTTCTTACCTATAAATGTTATGTGATATTATAAATTAAATTATATACTGGATATATATGATATATATGATATCTAAATCATGAATATAATTCTGGATATAATGGATATTTTACCACATGAACAACTTGTAATTATAAGAAGTTTATTTTTGACTCAAGTACCAATGATCGACAAAATGACCGTTATTAACTTAAATAATTACATAATTTTCATAAAATGGTAATAAGTGATATGAAAGGAATAATGAAATTGAAAAAGGTTTTTAATAAAGTATAAATTAACTCTAGTTTATTATTCAGGAATATAAAGAAATGAATAACACATGTCGGACTTGAGGTAATGGATCCTACCTCTCTCTTTTTTTTAAGTACTCTCTTTTATGTCATTTCATTTAGGCTCATCATTCTTATGTTTGGGGATGTTATTTTATATTCCTATTACTGTAAATTTTCTTTTCATATTATTAGAGACCCTATTTGATCCCATAAATCCATTTTTTGGATGTTTTAAGTGGCGTTGTTAGGCTGCCGAGTTTTCGTAAGGGGTTTTTCATCTCACTTTTATTCTCATGAGATTTATGCTACATTTGTCACCATTTCCTTTGAGTGGTGTATGTACTTCCCATTATTCTACTATTTTTGTAATATAAATTCATTAATGATTATTTACATAAATGTTGTATAATCCCTATTTCATGGGGTGTACGTTTCGAAAGTTACCCAAGTCGGTAAGGGATCCTTTCACCCTCCTATTTTTAAAAGACATCTTTTTTTATTTTAAATTTCATCTTCTTATGTTTGGATATGTTATTATATACCCTTATTGTAGTAAATTTTATGTCCAACTGATGAGATACCCTTTATCTCTCTCATCAACTCTTTTTCTAAAATTTTATGTGACGCAGTTAGGGAATCTAATTTTTACAAGGGAACTTCTTAGCCCAATTCCAATTATTTGGGTTAATCTTCTACTTCTTGATTATGTCATGATATTAATATGTGTGGATGACATCTGATTGTTTTACACTGAGTATTCACTTATATTTATTGTCCTTATACTTTTCGCACATAATTATGTCATTTCTTTATCCTTGGTCTAATGGAATGATCCTTGATTGAGATTACATCTCTATTTCTTCTCATTGAAACATTTCTTAATGATATGCACTTTTATTCTTTTATAAAGTGTATATATAGCCCCATTGACTATCCATATCCATATTATGTTATACTAAAGTCATTTAAATGTTTTGAAAATGGTCTACTTTCATGTGGATTATAATTTAAATGTTCAAAATGGAAAAGGACTCTTTTATTAAAACTTTTTTTTAAATGACTTTAAAGATTTATTCTTTTAAACATTTTTCATCCATGTCCATGTTTTAAAAATGGTTTTAAGGATTTATTTATATCGACATGAATGTTTTAAAACTCTTTCAAAAGTTTCAAAGTGGTATGGGACACTTTGATTCTAAAATATCTTTTAAATGTCTTCTTTTAATATTTTCAAAGTATAAAGGAATTTTTCTCTTATAGAGTTTTAATGATTTTATTAGATGTTTTTATTTGTGATAATATCATAACGTGATCTCTTTTGATTGAAATGTGGAAATTTTATGTTTCTTTTATGCATGTTTTAAGTGTTATAATTATGTTATGGTTCTTGGGAAATGTTTATGAAATCGAGTTGTTCCATGATAAACTAAGGGCGGGTGAGCCTGTGATAGCTATCCAATGAATTCGGTAATGCAAAGGAGTTAAACTCTATGGTTTCTATGAAGAGATTTAGGGAATATACTGTGGTGGGTATTCCAAACGTAACCATGAGGGTTACTCCCTACGTAAGAAAGTTATAAGTTACCTTTATGTCTTATGATTTATATGAGTTGTTCATGAATCGTATGATTTCATGAGGTATGTTAAAATGCTTATGTTTTATGAGTAAATTGTGTTTTCCTTGATTCTTATGTTTACATGGACTAATGATTCTTTTTCGTATTTTTATATCCCTTAATGAGCTTTTTGTGCTCATTCCAGGTTTTTGAAATGTCTTCTATAGGACATGAAGTGGAATACGGTCAAGTATGGGATCAAGGAAATGTCATGATGTCTAAAATATGGGACTAGACATGACTCTTTTGTTCAAGAGTTTATAAATTGTGAAAAAAATGGAAACTGAGTAGATGTGTCTACCTTGTAATCTTTGAGATGTAATAGTTATATCCTAATTCTCTAAAACTCTAAACCGGAAAAGATCCTCAATGTGAATTATTAATTTAATTCAAGATAATGTAATGTTTTAAGGTTGGGTCCTTATAGTTGGAATCAAAGGTCGGTTTAGATAACATTTGAGGATAGGGTATTCTTTAAGCATAAGTGACGTCACCATAATGGTTAGTATTTTAGATAGAGTCATAGTTTTAGATAAAGGAATGAGTTTATGATAAAATGAATAATTATATCATAGTATTATATGATGATTATAATGATATACTCTCACTGACCATTTTGGGTTTTAGTAAATGGATGGATCTAGCAGGAACCAAAGTGACAGTGGATGTGTTGAAAACTGTGATGTTTTTATGAAAGAACAACTGAATTATATGGGAGATGCAATGAGAACTATTGTGGTTTTTCTCAACAAAATATCTAGAGTCATGATTAACCACCTGAACCTTGGTGAGTTCTTTAATGCATAATGTACAAGATAACCAATTCAATGTGGAAGTTTAGGTAATAATTATAAAGGTAACCATCAGGGTTTATATGATCTTTACTTTTGAGGTAATTATGGGTTACTATATGTTATGATGGAAAATGAAAGGAATGTGATAAACATGAGGTCAAATTATTTTATGGTTATTTTTTATAATTTTATCTCTTTTTGGGCAATATTTTAAGAACTATATAGTTTTGGAAAAAGGAAAACACGCAGACCGTGTGACAACCCGTCGTGTCGGACAAAGCTGTGGGAATCGAACCCACAACCAAAGTGCGACTGGTATTTATCACCTACCATGGGACTACGTGAATTCCCTGGTTAGTATGACAAATTCATTTTAGTTAGAAGATCTTATGAATCATGAATGAGTTGATTTTGGGTTATCTATGGAAATGATTAGCCTGTCATGGAGGATTTGTGATTAGGTTAGTTACTTTTCAGAATGAGACTTTAAGAGTAACTGATGTTATTTGGAGATAAATGTTAAGATTTATCTTGGAAGACTATGTGACTAAATCCTTCAAAGATTTGGGTTTAATTCATAGTTTGGATTACACTGATTTATTTTATGGATAGCTGTTTATTGAATGGTCTTTGATGAACTTTGGGTTTTGTTGGTCAAATTTTGGAGATTAAGAGTAGTATTTCTTTTTATAAAGGATTGTCCTTTTTGGGTATTATCTGATCTTGTAATAACATTTTTTCGGTTAGGTTTTAAAGACATGGGAAATATATAGTTCATCTTTTTTGGGTTAGGTGATTCTCTAGAAGTTGATTATAGTGCTCTTAATATGAACAAGTCATCCTAAATACTCAACTTTTGGAGAAAATAGGAGTTTTTGTAAGAAATCTAGTAAGAGATGAAAGTCTACACAACAAGTGAGTATGATTCCTTATGTTTTATTTAAGCTCATAAATAAATTCCTTAATGAAATTTAACTTAAAACAAAAACGTTTTTTGTTAACTTTTCCTACCGGGGAATCAAATATCGTTTAACCCATCACAAGATTGTGATTTTATGGTGGTTAACTATCTCCTAAACATGTTTTCTGTCACTCTCCATCAGAACATGACCCCTTTTTTCTCTTCCATATCCATGTTTTCCTACATGTAATCTGAGTATGGTTTAACTCGGGTGACCTTTGTACTTCTATTTCTTTATTATAAAGTGACATTTTTACTAACTCCTTTTCCAATGTGGGGCTTTCAAGGAAGTTTCAAAGTCCAATTTTAAAAATTCTGAGGACACAATTCCCAAAAGGGGAGAAGGATGTAACTTCCCAGGAAAATAAAGAATAAGGAATTTTCATATTTATTAATATTTTTGAATTAAATATTAATTTTTAATTCAAAATGGTTACTATGTTTGATAGTGTACCCGATACGCAACAACGAGTTTCATTGAAATCTTACATTGCACACTAATAATATAATAATATTATATTAAATGGTTGTTAACACGTAGCCATTGTATTGGCAGGAATGAATAGAAATAACTAAAATATGATTATATATTTTTGTTAAATGTTTTTACATTTCTTTAATAAAAGATAACGGCTTAAAATAAGTATAGAATTCAATTTTAGGCATAGATACTCTAATACTCACTAAAATGTCGATTTATCACCTTTTGATGGAGAACCCTCTTTAAAAATAGTTTTGGACACTCTTATACATTATATTGGACCAAATAAAATCCTTATTTATAATCAGTACATCAAAATTTACTTTGTGTATGTTTTTGTTATTTTTCCGATAAAGTTTTTTTTAATAAATAACTGAAAAATGGTGTATTTAAATTCAAAACCTCTTTTTAATCTAATTTATTTATATGAATATATTATCTTTTTAATTGGATTTAAAGTGAAATTAGAATATATTTTTAAAATTTAATCCAATGGTGGTCATTTTAATTAATTTCACTTTGAAATTGGACTTAAACAACTGTCAATCTTTTGATAGTTATTGTTTCTTAAAAACACGCTATTTGTTTTGGCAACAGGAATTAATTATTACATAAATTAAAGAAAATTATATGTTTTGAATTTTGTAAAATATACATCATATTTGAATTTGGAATATAAAATATATCTTAGGGTGAATTTTTGTCATTTTTCTAAAAAACATCAATTTTTGATGAATAGTGAAACCACTAAGTGGTAGTTAAAAAAACTGATTTTTTGTTTAAATGAAAATTTTCCTCCTCTGTGATTTGAATTTCAAAAATCCAACATAAATGGTTGTAATTTGGATTTAAAATTTTTTTCAATGGGATTATAATAATATTTTTGTGAATTATAACTTTTAAGTTTTATTAATCATGATTAAAGGTAATTAGTTTAATTTAAGGTAAATATAATGATATAATAATATGAAATTACCTTTACACTTGTCCTAAACTTATTGGATAAGTCTTGGATGACCAAGAAAATCCATGGGTCAACTTGGGGACCCCATTGAGCTACTTGGGTAAGAAAATGACATTAATAACATTGTATTTAAAGTTAAAATAAAAATGTCACAAACATGGGTTGTTTTACTAAAATAATTTTTACATGAGGTTATACAAGTCATATTTTTGACAATAAATATTCCTTAGAAAGATAAGAATATTTCCTACATCATTATTGTTTTTTTGTAATTTTTATATATTAAATAAATAAATTTATTTATGACACCATGATGATGCATTGATAACCTCATTAATGAACGATTTAAATAAAATGAGAAGATAAGGTAAAATATAAGACATAAACTTGTCAAAAACCTATTTGATGGGTGTATTTCTAAACCTTATCACCTTATCATAGAAATACATAATTCTGGGACCTTTAATGTCCAAAAATAATTTTATTATAAAGTAACTTTTCTAGACTTTCCAAGAGTACCCCTCCCCCCTCTTATAAAAGGCACCAACCTCTACCCCTTACCCACACCTTTCAAGCCTTTGGCTCGACAAAACTCTGCTCATTTTATCTCTACACATCCCTCTATTCATCCTATAAGTCTTACCTTATGAAGAAAGCTCTTTAATAAACCATTTTTGTTTAAACCAAAGGGAGTTATCTGATTTAAAGGTAATGTCCTCTCTTATGTTCTTTTGTTTTATTTTGCTTCTACAACCCCCTAAACTCCTTTTATTACTTTATTTTGTATCAATACCAGTATATTAAATATAATAGGATGTTTTTATGATATGTATTTGAGATAAAATTACACACACCTCCGTCTAATTGTTAAAGAACATATTGTTTCCGTGGATTGCGAATTACTGCCTCACGAAACGATGATTGTTCTATCTTCTCCTACCACCTCTCATGGTGACCATTAGGATGGCACTATAATTATTTATGATATATATTATATTTATTTCTACTCTATTCTTCTGTATTTTTCATTTAAAACATACCTTTATTCTTTGCATGTTGTGAAAATGCGATAATTTCATTTGAGGAAATGTGGACTACTGCCTCCTCAAGTGATGTGACACATTCATGAAATACATGGAACGTATAAAGAACAAAATTAATGAACTTATGTGACCTATAAAACATATATATTAATCTGTAATTATAATATATATATATATATATCATTTAGTTTTAATTCCATTAAATACAAAATATAAATGAAAGTAGCATTCATGCATAGGTACGACTTACCGTCTCCATGAACGGTGCATTTAATTTCTTACCTCTAAATGTTATGTAATATTATAAATGAAGGTATATACTGGATATATTTGATATATATGATATCTACATCATGAATATAATTCTGGATATAATGGATATTTTAAAACATGAACAACTTGTACTTATAAGAAGTTTATTTTTGACTCAAGTACCAATGATCAACAAAACGACCGTTATTAACATAAATAATTACATAATTTTCATAACATGGTAATAAGTAATATAAAAGGAATAATGAACTTGAAAAAGTTTCTTATTCAAGTAGAAATTAACTCTATTTTATTATTCATGAATATAAAGAAATTAACAAGACAAGTCGGACTTGAGGTAAGGGATCCAACCTCTCTCTTTCTTTTTAAGTAATCTCTTTTATTTCATTTCTTTTAAGCTCATCTTTATTATGTTTGGGGATGTTCTTTTATATTCCTATTACTGTAAATTTTATGTTCATATTATTACAGATCCAATTTGATCTCATAAATCCATTTTTTTATGTTTTATGTGGCATCGTTAGGCTGCCGAGTTTTCGTAAGGGGTTTTTCATCTCACTTTTATTCCCAGGAGATTTATGCTAAATTTGCCACCATTTCCTTTTAGTGGTGTATGTACTGCACATTATTCTACTATTTGTTAAATATACGTTAGTTTATGAGTATTTACATAAATGTTGTATAGTCCTTCTTTCATTGGGTGTACGTTTCGATAGTTACCCAAGTCGGTAAGGGAACCTTTCACCCTCCTATTATTAAAAGACTTCTTTTTGTCATTTAAATTTCATGTTCTTATGTTGGGATATGTTCTTATATACCCTTATTGTGGTAAATTCTATGTCCAAGTGATGATAAACCCTTTATCTCTCTCATCAACTCTTTTTCTAAAATTTTATGTGACCTCGTTAGGCTATCGAATTTTTTCAAGAGAACTTCTTAACCCAATTCCAATTCTTTGTGCTAAACTTCTACTTCTTGATTATGTCATGATATGAATATGTGTGGATGACATCGGATTGTTTTACACTTATTATCCACTTATATTTAGTGTATTTATATTTGTCTCACATAATTATGTCATTTCTTAATCCTTGGTCAAATGGAATGATCCATGATTGGGATTACATCTCAATTTCTTCTCATTGAGACATTTCTTAATGATATGAACTTTTATTATTTTACAATGTGTATATACATTCGCTTTGACATTCCATATCCATATTATGTCTATACTAAAGTTGTTTAAATGTTTTTAAAATTGTCTACTTTCATGTGGCTTATAATTTAAATGCTCAAAATGGAAAATGACTCTTTTATTAAAACATTATTTTAAATGATTTTAAAGATTTATTCTTTTAAACATTTATCATCCATGTCTATGTTTTAAAAATGGTTTTAAGGATTTATTTATATGGACATGAATATTTTAAAACCCTTTCAAAAGTTTCGAAGTGGTATGGGACACATTGATTCTAAAATCTCTTTTAAATGTATTCTTTTAATATTTTCAAAGTATAAAGGTATTTTTCTCTTATTTAGTTTTAATGAATTTATTAGATGTTTATATTTCTGATAATATCATAATGAGATCTCTTTTGATTGAAATATTGGAATATTATGTTTCTTTTATGCATGTTTTAAGTGTTATGATTATGTTATGGTTCTTGGGAAATGTTTATGAAATCGGGTGGTTCCGTGATAAACTAATGGTGAGTGAGCTCGTGATAGCTCTCCAATGCATTAGGTAACACAAAGTAGTTAAGTGTCGAGGTTTATCTGAAGATATATAGGGAATATACTGTGGTGGGTATTCTAAACGTAACCATGAGGGTTACTCCCTACGTAAGAATGTTATAAGTAACCATTACGTCTTATGATTTCAATGAGTTATTCATAAATCTTATGATTTAATGAGGTATGATAAAGTGCTTATGTTTTATTAGTAACATGTGTTTTCATTTATTCTTATTAGTACGTGGAATAATGTTTCCTTTCCGTATTTTTATATCCTTTACTGAGCTTTTTGTGCTCATCCGATGTTTTTGAAATGTCTTCCACAGGACATAAAGTGGAATATGGTCAAGGATGGGATCAAAGAAATGTCATGATGTCTAAAACATGGAACTAGAAATGACTCTATAGTTCAAGAGTTTATATTTTTTGAAAAAAATGGAATCTGCGTAGATGTGTCTACCTTGTAATCTTTGAGATGTAATAGTTATGTCTTAGTTCTCTAAAACTCTAAACCTGAAAAGATCCTCAATGGGAATTATTAATTTAATTCAAGATTATTTAATGTTTTATAGCTGGGTCCTTATAGATAAGTAATCCTTGGGTGTTTTTTAGGCAATAGTAATTTGTTATGGCTTTCCTTGGGTGGAAAGCTTTAATAGTGGGAAGAATTGTCACACATAGTTTTTCATGTATTTGTTTTCATCCAGTTCATTTGAAATCCAAATACATTTATTAGGTCTTGGGTGAGATTAATGTTGAGATTTAAAGTTTTCTCTATGTATAATCACCTTAAATTGGGTTCCCCATTGCCTGTATAGGAGCTTTTTGAGAAAGGAAGGCTACTTCATGATTTGGGCCAATCGGGATCCCATTTCCAGTATTAAGAATGAAATTTTTTTTCTTTTATAAATCATTTTTTTCAACATTTTTTACACATTACACTTGTTAAAATTTCTCCAATTATATATTCAAACCACCATATCCTTTTGGACCCCATAGGAATTCAAAATATTTGTTAATTTGGTTTAATTATTAAGGTATTGGGCCAGCCCATGGGCCCTTTTCTAGTTTTAAACAAATAATTTATTTATTTTATATATAATTCAATTTTTAATATTTTTCAGTTATTTTACCTCCCACAAGAAGAAAATACCACTATCCTATCCCCCATTATCGATTTCTCATCTTTGGATCTCATATGATTCTCGTATTATGGAAACCTTTCTCAATGTCTCCCAAATTGTCTAGATTTGCTAAGGTAAATTGATTTATACATAAATAAATCCATTCGTACTCTTTTTCTCACAATTCATCTTTACATGGTTCTTCCAAACCATTGTATACTCTCCAAGAAGTGTCGGGCCATTCCCTTTTCTCTAATGGTGCATATATAATAGAAGACAAAGAGTTTTTTAGTTGAAAATGTGAGATTCCTTCTCCTTTCTCCTCCATGTTCTTCCTCCTTTAATTATTTATTGCCTTCATAATTTCCCCTAGTCATGATCGACCTAGTTTCTGTTATCCAATTTTTTATGGTGTTTTTTTCATTTAGGTCTGGTCTTCATTGTTTTGGGTTTATAAACCTGTGGCGGGTGATTTCGTGTGTGCGTTTCCATTATGCCAAGGATTTTAGGTAGGATATCCATTGCACATGCCATTATAATTCAAGTTTC
The DNA here is from genome assembly GCA_963277665.1 of Viscum album. NCBI lineage: Eukaryota > Viridiplantae > Streptophyta > Magnoliopsida > Santalales > Viscaceae > Viscum > Viscum album. Next base: position 491,099,931 of record OY728151.1, on the reverse strand, counting down.
ATCATTTTAATACTTTCCTCAACTGATATATATGATTATTATTGTTTTTAAGCCTTTTTATAATTTTCTTGGTTTGTAAAATGGTTGTTTAAGCCATGTTTTGTGAAATGTATTGTTGTTTGGTCATGAAAGTGCACAACAACTGTTTATTTAAATGTTTTGTTATAATTCACACTTGGTTTGTGAGGTTTAAAACCTACTTTATGGTATTTTTAACATGTTTTAGAATCATGAATAAAATATGTCATTCAATTAGTGTGTTATTCCTTTTTAAGTTCTTAAAATAATTTGTTTTGTTTAAAAGTGCATTTCATGTGTTTTGTAAATTGCACATTTGGCTTTAATGTGTTAAGTGTGGTTTAAAAATTATTTGTTTGGATTTATAAATGTATTGGAAAAATTAGCAGTTCTATTTTTGGGTCCTTATATGTCATTCCAATTTGTATTTGGTTTCACAAACAAATGCGTTTTGGTTTGCAACATAATTTGGCACGAGTTGCTGGAAAATGGTCTGTTTCACATCTTTATGAATATGGTTATGTTTTGAGTATTTAACCTGAGTATTATAATAGATTTAAAAAAAATTCTTATTTAAATGGTGTTTGTACACATCCATAATAAAATTAAATTCATACCTTTGTCAAATGTTAGTTTTGAGAAAGCCCTAATGGCACGTTTGGCATTTTTTTTAAAAAAATTGTTTCCATGTGTATTTTATGTTCTATCTTTGGGGCCATTTTATTTTCAATGAAATTGATTTATTAATTGGTTTTGGGGCTTCCAAATCAGGTTTAATATTTTATTTATTGGTTTGTGGCCTTAAATAAGCATTTTTTAATTGATTTCATGTGCAAGGCCTCATCATACTTATTAAGATTGTTTTACAAAACATTTTAGTTGTTTATTGATTCATGAAAGAAATTTGAAGCATGTTTGTAGGATTTTTGTGTGATTATGGTTTAGTAATGGAATTTTTATATGACAATTGTATTTTATAATATGTGTTACTTGATTGAGCACTAAAGGGAATCCCGGGTATCTAGGTGGGCGGACATGTAATAGTATGCTAGTGATTCTGTGGGGTTTGGCCACTGTTCCATGAAGCAAGTTTGACGATGACAACACTAACTACACTATGATGATGATAATGTTTGGGGACCACTAGGTTACGGGTATTCTCCCTACTACTGGATCGTGTGCACGAGAACAGATATTTATTATGGATATATTCATCGAGATACGAGGTACCTGGGGCTCACAATTAACTAGTTCCTAGGGGTGTTCATATGTGTTGTGCTCATTGGTATTTTGTACTCACCGTCAGCATACAGTGTGTTTGGTTGGTAAATTCATTAGTGTGTGTTATTTATTTAAAATTTTACATTCTTTAAAGTATCCCTCTTGAAAAATATTTTCATTTTGAATTTACACCTCCTTGAAAAATTGTTACTTGTATTTTTTTATTAAACATGCATGTTTTTGTCTGATAATTATTATATCATGGAACCTCATTTGAAAAAAAACTTTTTTATATTGTATTTAAAACATTAAATTGAAGTTTCTTTTATATTAATAGAAGTGCATTGGGAATAAAATATTGGGCTAACCTACTGAGTTTTAATACTCGCGCCAATAGTCTTCTTCTGGTTTTAGCCCTTGTGCAGGTTTCAAATTGAGTTTGATCGCCTTGGGAGACGTGTTATCATTGTGTTGGAGAGTGACCAGTAGTGTCACATGGAGTTAGTTGGTTATCCGGTTTGGTCAGTTGAGTTATTGGTTTAGTTCAACCTTCAGTTTATTGTACAAAAAAATGTTTAGTTCAATTTTTATATAAATGTATTTTGGGCAGTCCATTTATTTTTTCTGTTTGTTTGATTGTTTATATATGGGTGAAATCATTTCCTTGTGTACTATATTGATTCTTTTGGTGCTTGTCGCCATCATGGGAGGATCAGGCATGCCTCTTGGGACTTGTCGTGGGCTGGCCTGGGTGACCGGTTCAGGGTCAACTCAGGCTGGTTAATGACAATTCTAAGAACCCCCAAGAGTTTAGAAACCCAAAATTCTGTCTTTAAATGATCTTATTGACTCATTAAATAATTTTTTCCACTTAATCATAATATTTGGGCCTCTATTGGGGTATATAAGTAGTATAAGGCCACCATGATCCATTGTTTTTTCTATAAATTTTAAGAAAATACATTTATTTGTTCTATATACTATATTATATGTTCAATAACTTGTTAGGAAGACCATCTTAGATAGTTCAATTAACATTTTATTTCCACCAATCATAGTAATAGTATTTATTTACTCTTCAGGTATATGAAAATTCTTGATGAAAATGTCACATGTTTTATTCGTTAAAATGAAATGCCTCATGAACTCACTCAACAAGATATTGAATCTATAGAAATGTATAAGGATGTGCATGGAGATTTTCAAGTCAATGATTTTCCCTAACCTCATCACCAAAATTTCTCAGGTGGGTTCTGGTAAAAAAATTATAAGGTCAAATTCTTAGAGGAAGCCTTCCAGAAGGTCATTTTAGTATTCTCCTTAACTCATCCAGGTCTATAAAGATGTTATTCCAATTTATAGAATTCGACTTCCATAAAATTAGTGGTGCCTAACCCATTAGAGTTACAACACACTAGTGTAGAGGATCTATATCGACTGTATCCCCACTAATATTAGCATCACCCATCATAGAGATAACAGGTAACATGATTTCTTATTTATCCACTGAGGTGATATAATACAAATCCATACCCTCATCAGTATCTATCTACTCATCAAGTTTTAGTTCCCTTGGAACCCTTCCTAGATAGATGGAACTGAACATATTCATTCAAAACTATATAGGTCCCAAGAAATTTCATCATTATCATTGAGAAGGGAATTCTAAAGTTATCATAGTGTAAGGGGAAATTTGAAGCCAGGCATAATAATCTACTCTACAATTTAACTCACAATAGGATCATCGAATATACCATAAAAATGATATATGTCCTAGGATTGGCTTCAATACCAATAGGATAACAATTTGGTCATGTTGGGTGATGTCTCAATACATTTAACACTTATCTTCACCAAGACGGAAAGTTACAGTGAGGATTAAGGTGAATAGAATCTATCTTTCATCTATATAACTGATAAGTATGAAAATTTGTTATCCTGTAGAGTAGTCACTCTTTCCCACATTTTCATTCATTCAAACATAGGCCTAATATATCCCCATGTAGTTATCACATCTTCCCTCACATCCATTTCTATATCTTCACTGCAGGTTTTCATGTCTCAAAAGAGTATTTTATAATGTTGAATGGGATATCAGGGTCCCATTTGTAAGCTAATGTGTTCAATAACTCTCTTTTATTTAATTCCATGTCTATTTTAAACTAAACCATGGGATGCCCCGTGTTTAGGGACCCCTCCAATGATGGGTATTATTATGCCTTTATGAATTCCATCGATCTTTTGAACCTCTTTACACTAAATGATAGTTAGGAATAGTAGGTAAACCCCCCTAATTCCACCATCCAATGTCATAGAAGGGGAGATATAGGGTGGGAAAACCCCGATAATTCTTAGTTCAAGGCACAGAAACAAGTTGTTCATCCCCAAAATAATAGAAAAATATTTTTCATGGAGAACAACATACACAATCCTCTTATCCTTCTCTATCAGACATGCCTCTATAGCAAAAAAAATGTTATCTAAATGAGAAAATCATCCTCAATCCCTCCATGATAAGCCACATCCATCCATTTTTAGGCCTCATCCAACTAAGAGTCATCACTAATTGGTTTAGAATTATTATTTTAGTCAACCATAGGGTATTTTTCATCACCTGTCATCTAGTAGTTCATCTAGTGGTGTAGCCAGCAACATCTATTCTTCTCGTAGCCAAGGAGGGACCCCTTTGGGATTTTTTTAATTTTGTGTGTATGTAATGGGTTTTGAATCACATGTCCAGAAAACCTTAATGGATCTTTATCCTTGAGGACCTATACTTATTGAAGGAAATGTGATAGTCCCTCACATAATCATTGAATATATCCAAGATATTAAATGTAGAGGTAGATTCTTCTTAGGACTATTATAAAGTGAAATATGTGGTAGTAGAATGTTAAGCCATCATCTCACCCTATAGAGTTTTTGAGTGTTCCCTCATGTAGGGTAATAGAAACACAATTTATGTCATTGGTATGTTTAATTTTTTATAGATCCACCACTATTTGGTTAACGTATATTCTGGGATAAAGCACTTACTGACCTGAACTCATCATATATTGGGTTTTACCTTAGTAGATTTGATTTCCTTGGACCATAAGACTCCCTGTTATAATAATCTGAGCAAAGACCATGTAGTTGGATTTGGTAAAAGAACTATTTTGGTTCCATGATAGAAATTTCTAAATTCAAGTTAGTCACACAAGATAGCACCTACAACATGCTTCTAGTTAGTCATTTTCATCATTTTCATGAAAAATAACATACTCATATCACTAATGCAACAACTAATCTATCAATGGTGGTGTGTGGGTGATCCAAGATGATATGTCTCACTTATTCTTAATTTAATCCTAAAATCTAGAGTCTAGCAATTAAGAGAGAGAATGGGAGTAATTTTAGACCAACGGTGTTGATACCATAAATTATTTGACAACCGTTATAGAAAGTACATGGGAATACATGATTGAGTATTTCATTCTCCCACCAATATTCATTACAATTACTATGTAAATATTTGGAGGGTTAGTTGTTGTCTCTTAAAAAAGGTATTTTCTCAACCCTAAAAAGGAGCAACAACTATGGACTACCACATAGTCATAGACAAGATTAGCTCGAGTGATACTAGAAGTCTCTACTCCTGGAATGAAATGAGATGTACACCCTAGGGATAATGATGGAAAACATTTAAGTATTTTCCATATAGTAGGGTATAATTTCAATAATCCAACTCAACAGTACATATTTTAAATCATTCATGGGCCCTTTAGTTAGGGGACACAACAAATTGGCTCAAAAACCTCTTCCTCTAGGTTTTCAGTAGAGCAGGGAACCATCATAAGAGATTATATATCTACCAAAGAAGGTTCCAATTCTCCACCTTATTGAGTTTTTCTACAAGATCCACCTAATACGACTAATTCACCCAACATAGATGATAGAGAGGATTTTCAAGACATTCCTCCATCATTTGAATTGGGTGTCTCCATCACTATCGATTATCTGATTCATGTGAATGTTGTAACCAAGTAAGATCTAATGCCAAGATTGATTAGAAAATAATCCACTTCCTGAATGATTATTTTCCCTATCGTGGTATAGATAAAAAGATTCCGTATAATGTTGGGTCACAAGCCCTCACCTTTCGGTATGGATACTTTTGGTACAACTAGTTCTAGATGGCCTCTGATGATGAAGAGTTCACTAAATTTAGGGAAATATAATAATATATTTTAAATCTTGTGATTCCCTTTAGTTAGTAGAATGAAGGTTCCAATAATCTATGAGTCATTCATAACAGCATCTATTCGATACTCAAGCAGTTAATGAATTGTTATATATATGACTTAGTGGTCAAATCAGACCAGTGTTAGGACTATATCATTGAAGTGGGATATTGATCATCTTCATTAGCTCATTGCATCTGAATATAAACACCTGGATGTGTTCATTAAAGTTTATCTTTGGGAGGTTAATCAGTTTCTATGTATGTATAGTGGCTTCATGATTGACCTAGATAAGATAACATCTATCCTCTAGATTACTTCCATGAGAAAACTCTTATAGATCTAAGACCTCAATGGACACATAGCAATGATGAACTAATTTATTATAAATATTTCAGTAAATTCTCACCCAAAATAAATACTAATTAAGTAAGGTAATAGAAAATAGTGATATTATGAATTACAAGATGCCTTGAAGGAAATAAAGATGTATCTGCTATATCCTATGGTTATAGGTTCTCTATACTTATGGAAACCATTTTTCCTATAATAGGACACCCTAAAATGGTCACTCGATTCATATTTCATTCAACAGAAAAATGATGGTAGGGATAACACATTATACTATCTCTTTTGTATGATCCTCGAACCATACATTAGATACTCAAATATTGAGAATCATTTCTCAATCTGCATTTTACTATATATTATACAAAATTACCATTAGAATTAGGTGATTCAATTAGTTTCCCTTGTAGATCCTCTAATATATATCCTAAATTTCCCAATGATGAAAACAAGGTTGGCATTATGTGCGGTGATTTTTAGCATCTATACATTGAGTTAATCGCTTAGACAACCGTCAAAGGTCATTCATCTTTAGATTCTTTTCTACCCATCGGTCTCCTAATGTGAAACCAGTAAAAGGCGATTTCCTAGATGGTATCATCCTCTCAGTATACTAGGAAAATCCATGTTGTTAGATTTACTTAGATGGATTATCCTGATGCCCAATCAAAAAAATTCTCAATGACCCCAAACTCAACAGAGTATGTGCATAGATCTTATTCATCACCATGATCAAAGTCGTCCTTTTTTAAAAAAATTGATTAATATAATCATGAAAAAATGAGGTAGAGTATCAAGATATTATTTGTAGTATCCAGGTAACCCTTAATATGGAAGTCCCCATCCTACATATGAAGTTATAATACAAGGTGATAATCAATCATATTAATGGTGATGAAATTTGTAATAATGAATGATATAATTCCCCATCTAGAGAATGATCATAATCTAATAGATTATTTCCCTTCTCACCTAGATGTAACTCATGTGCCTCATTCAAATAATCTTTGGGTTGTTTCCCTGTTCATTTTTGTCACATCACTCACATAACCTACTATGGATGATAGTTCAATCATGTGGCACATCAAATAGACATCATTTTAATTATTTCAAATAATGATGAGAGGCATTAAGAAAACCTTCTAGATTCATCCTTTTCTACATCAAAACCCTCATGTTCCATCACATATAAGGACACACTTGATAGGAAAATCCCATTTTTTTACCTATAGCATGGTGGTCTACCACTAAATAAATCTAAGGATAAGATAATTTTTGTCATGTCGGGTAGTTCACCATCATGAGTGGGAAAAACCTCATGATAACTCTCTAAATGTGTGGTTTTGATGGAATTCTTCCCAAAATCATCCAAAGGTATGAGATTCCCTAGGTTATGTAGAAAGATCATTTTGTGTATTGTAGTTCCATGAGGAGGGATTGAAGATCACCAAATAGTTACAGAGACTGGAGAAATTGTAGACCACATTGATCCCTGATTGAATCATGTTTTCCAAGAGGTTTCATGTGCGTTAGATACATGGCATCATTTTTCACCGACCTCGAGATACCCTCCAAAATATCATGTATTATTTCCACATTTTATTATTGGAAATTAATGTTTTGGGGCCACATATGCCATAAAAATGTCTTCATTTCATGTTAATTATTACCATGATGGATTTCATCACCAAGTGGGAATAATAAATATATCGCAGGGAAGAAATATATTAATCCATGAACATATTCATGAGCTCACATATCATTCATGGATTTGGAGGTTCTCATGACATTATTAGAGACAACTTTATCAATAACTAGGATTCTATGATAATTTAATTTTAGATTAAGTACATAATTATCTCAACCATACATTATACAACCATGAACAAGAAAATTAAATGATTGAGTAATTAAAAAATACCCTCTATTAAATTCTATAGAGGATGGTGGGTCAGAATAAGATGATCTAGCTAAAAAATATCCTCAATTCGCTATGATATTATAGAATAAAGATTCAATATTCCTCCCACGTGTCCTCATATTCTTTTAAGTATGGAAATGTGGAAGTCCTACATAATGAGGTTTTGTCGACGTTGCTCTAAAGAGACTTATACGACCTAAAGGTGCTAGAATAAATAGATAAATTACATATAAATAAATTGTAATCCCTCTAATAATATAGGATATAATCCTTTCCTAATCATGGGAGGAACCAAAATAGTTTAGAAAACACATTTTAAATGATGGTTTTATTTTACTACATTTTTTAGGGTGACCTGGTGATGGCTCTCATAATGCTGATAATATCTTATAAGAAGACATTAAATAAGGATCTCAAGTGGGAAGTCCCCAATATCATTCATAAGGTTCATTTCAATAGAGAAAAATGTTTCATCACCTTGGATGTAGATCATATCATACCTCAGACAAACACTATGTTTCTCATGTCTTGTATCATGTAAAAACTCTTGTCCAGGCATCATGACATTAGTCTGTCTATGAGAATTCTATTGAGCGTGTTTTGTGGTTATAATTCTCTATAGAATTATTCATTCTTGTTTCATCACTCTAATGTGGTACCCATATATATTTGAGATTCTCTCCATTTGATCCAAAATAAATGACCTTAAACTAACACCTTCATCAAAGATGCTTGAAAAAAATGTGTAGCACTATATGTCCCAGTATCATGAATCTAAATTATGTGAGGGATTCCTTTAGTATATTTCATGTGGTGGTGTGCCTACATAGCCCTAATTTATGGTAATATAATCATTATATCGTGATACACATATCCCTTTGAAGAGATCCTTTTATTTTTTCAGAACTCATTCATGACTATAAATTGTATGCTAGTCTCTGTGGGAATTTTTATTAAGTAATTTCCCATATTGGTTCCCATTCATGCCGAGTTTCCCAACTCCACATGACAAAAATTTCAATCTGGATCCCCCCATGGTTTGAAATATATGACCATAAAAAATTATCCCAATGATACAATCAGTATGACTTAATGTTTTTTCATCCAAACGTTTCTATGTTGTATGAATTTAAACTATAAATCCTTCAATCTTCTAGGCAAGATGAAAGATTATAGCGTTACCATGTTTAATAGACCCTATATTTTTTAGGAACTGTGTGTGATATAACTACTTTTTATAAAACTTGGATGCCTCTTAAATATTTTTTTTCCCTATATTTAATTGTGATTCCCCATTTGATAATCATGTGGTGGAAGATGAACCTTACCACAAGAGCTAAACATGAGATACGCTAAGAAATTGGATGCCACTATTTCCTTCAACATAGAAGATAGATCCCTACTAGATTTGGTCTTATAGAAAACTACATTATATAACTATTTGTGGATTTTTATCATCCTTATGGGATATGTAAAGATTTATATAATTCTAATATTTGAGATCATATGAAAATTAAACAACCCTTTGGCCCCTTACCCCCATTTACAATACTTAATTTCTAACATTAGAGTATGTTCATTTCTTCTCAAAGTTGGAATTTTTTATGTGGGAATCCTCACCTCTATTATCATAAGTTTTTATCTTTCTTGTGCCACATGTTTACCCATGAGACCAATATAACCTCATTACATGCATCATAATGTTAAAATATTTCCATCAAGATAAATGAATTCCATCATTAAACATTGTTTTGTTTTCCTCAAAGTAATAATGTGGTACATTAATCTCCCTATATACATTCACACCAGTGTATAAAACTTTTTTACTAAATGAAACACTATGAATCCCTCCGAAAAATTATTGAAAGCACTATAACCCTAAAATATTTTCCCAAGGTCCATGGCCTAAAATCATAGACTATGATCATTCACATTTCATTACCATGGTTTACTTCTCCACAGGTGAATCCAATTCATCCTCTATCATTGAATAACTATATTTGGAATGATTTCCAGCCTTGTAGGATATTTAGGGACACATAAACTTTATTTATCCAGGGCTAGTTGTCATTTCACTATAAAATCCTCCATTTCCGACTATACTGTTTACCCAGAGTGTCCCATGGCCATTATTTCTAGGTGTACCCTCAATAATTTAACTTGTCCATTCATGTTTTTTGATTTATTCATAGTTACATATGATAAAGAATGTAACGAGATTCTTAATGCTTGAGTCCTTCACGTTTATGCATCCTACGATGTTAAATTGTTTCTTTACATCGTATAAATTTGGGATGCCTCATATCATAATATTATAAGATTCATTATCCTTATATGAGATGGTATCCCCCCTTGTGGTGTTTTTCTCTTACAACTATTCTTTATAAATATGTGTGGCTTTATTCATGTACTTATGGGATATATGGTGTAACACCTCAAGCTTCCACGGTATGCTTCTCTTTGAACAATACAGTAGCGTGTGTTGTACGCAACTTCGAGTTCTAACACACACCACAACCAATCAAACTAACCGTTATGAATAGTGATACCCACTTTTTTAAATTTTATACATTTTATCTTTCAAAATTGTGTTCATTTTTTGATTCAGAAAATCAAAATTAGCTTTGGGTGAATTTTTGGTACTTTTAGAATAACTTTCATATTTTGATGAATAGTGAAAGTTACTAAATTTTAATTAAAAATAACTTTTTTAATAGAAATAATTAATAGTGATAAGTTATGAATTTGAGTGATTTTAAAGCATAATTAGATTATATGTTTACCATTTAATCCAAATTTGGTCTTTAGACATAATTTCACATTTAAACTGGAATAAGCAAGTGTCAATCTTTTGATAGTTATTATCTTTTAGAAACACGCTTTTTTGTTTTAACAAAGAAAATTAATTTTAAATTAATTTCTGCCACTTCTGTGTTTTAAATTTAGAAAAATTAATTCCATATTTAGAATTAGGAGGCCCAAATTTTGTAAATAGGTAACTTTTATTTATATACAGTTTGAATAATTACTTCGGTAAATATTTTATTTTCCATGGTTAAAAGGTAAATCCGGTAAATAATTGTAAGAAAATAATATTATAATAATAATAAATTACCCTAAAATTTATCCTAACCCTATTGGTTGATACATTTCCGACCATGGGAATCTTTGGGTTGATTTTTGGACCTCATGGATCCACTTATAAGTGATAATGACACATTATATTATCAATGTTAAAGTAAATACAAAAATGACATAAGCATATATCTTTTAGAAAAACAATTTTTACATAGAGTTATATATGTTATATTTTCGACTATAAATATTCATTAGAACGATAAAACGATTTTATAAATAATGGTATTTTATTTATAATATTTACACATTGAATAATTAAATTTATTTATGACACAATAATGATGAAGTATTTTCCTTATTAATGAAAGAATCAAATAATTAGTATTATAAATGTTAAAAGAAATATAGTTTGAAAGTTTTGATGCCATCCACGAATTTTATTGGTTAATATGACATGATAGTATTTCTTAAATGAATTTTCTTTGAATTAATAAAATTTTTAACACTTTACAAAAATCCATTTTTAAATATTGTCAAAATTGACATAAATGGGTTTAAAAAAATATTATATTAATAATTGATATTCTATTCCTAAAAATCTAAGGTTCGTCCAGAGGACTTATATAATGATAATTGTATCATTAATGGACCATATGGGGGTCTATTGGAAGTATATAGTAAGTTTATTAACCTTATAATATAAAAATACAGAGTGACATGTTAAATGGAAAACTATTTAACTAAGAGTTAAATATAAATGATAAGGTTAATATAGTTACCCAAAACTCTCTAAAATCTATTGGATGAAAGGATTTAGACCTATCCCCACCTTAGACTTTGAATAATCCACTTTTAATCCATTACAAACCGAATATAAATTTATTATAAATTAATACTTTATGTTTTTCCTAAAGAGACCCTCCTTCCCCTTATAAAAGGACACAACTTCTAACCAATTATTCATACCTTCAAAGCCTTTTGGATCGGAAAACCCCTACCCAATAATCCTCTCAACTTCCCTCAATTCAACCAAGAGGCCTTCCTTTAGTCAAAAATACATCCTAAGGAGCTCTTTTGATCAAATCAAAAGGAAGAACCCGAAGAAGAGGTATTGTTTTCACTACCCTCTTTCAAGTTCCTTTCTTCTCCAACTTCTTATTTCTTGGTTATTTCCTATCTAAAATAATAAATCCAATATCTTATATATAATGTGATGTTATTATAAATATGGTACAACCATATTCAGTATTCTATCCATCCTTTGAATGAGATGTCATTATACGTGTGTACGTACGGCTTACGGTCTCCACGTTGTGGTGTAATTGTTATTCAAAACATTATTATTTGGATGGTTATGATAATGATGTATAATTGAAATAAATAATAAATATAAAATTTTAATTATTATTTATATATGATATACCATCCAATTATATATTATTTTAATATCAATGTAATGATATTGTCGCTCGTGCGTATGTACGGACTACTATCTCCACGAACGCGATGAGATTCATTCCCCATCGTATCCATTAAAGTATAATTATCATTTGATGATTAAAAATAATTTTTAAGTACTTGATTTCATTCCTTATATGAATAAGATACAACCTATCCATAACAAACAAGGCCTATGTAACAAAACATATAAAAGAAAACGAGTAACTTAACACCCGAAATGACGATAATACTAAGATATTATTAACAAATTAATGTTAAAAGATAATATATGATATCATATTAATGTATGTGATTCTTGTATAATTTAATAACAATAATTTAACCATTTTAAAAAAGCTTAAACATACCCTCTATTAAAGGAAAGTGAAATTTAAGGGGTTTTCATCTCACTCCTTATTCTCGTGATATTCATACTATGTCGTCACTATTTTATTTTGTGTAGTGTATGTAATGACCATAATTGTATTCGTTGTGTAATACACTTTGATTTATGTTTATTTACATCTTCATTGTATGGTACGTATTTCAGGGGGTGTATGTTTCGTAAGTTACAAAATTGTTAAGGGTTAATTTCACAATCTCATTATTATCCGAGATTGTTTTACATTAGTATCTATTGGGAAATATTTATTATCTTTTTCCATGTTTCGTAAAAGGGTTTTCAAATGGATTATTTTTAAGGGAAATTTTACTAAAACAACATTTTAATTTTTTTGAGTATTTATCTCTCTGAACCCTTTTAATTAATTTCCATGATTTCAAAATGATTTTTAAGGATTTATTCCAATGGACATGAATTTTATAAAATGATAATTACATTCAAAAGTTTCAAAGTGGTATGGGACAATTTGATTCAAAAATTTATTTAAATGTCTTCCTTTCTAAATTGTGTGACTTTTAAATGTTTTCATGAAAAAGGGATATTTCTCTCAAAGAGTTTTACAAATCATTTTCATATATGTCCACACCCTTTGATGGATTTTAAGCTTATTTGGAGTTGATTTATTATGATACAAAACTTCCATATTGTTTTGAAGGTTTTGTGATATGTTTGACTATTGATGTGTTATCTTTATACCATTCATGGTTTATGGAGAATGTATTGACAATTCGTATTCTAGTTTTAATACAAATGTTTATGTTATGTTTAAACCTATTCATATGAGGAATGCATTGGACTTAGTAAGTGACGGGTGAAGCCCAATATAGCTCCTTGATTCATCAGTAGGTATCATGAGAGAAACTAGTGTCTTGGAACAAGGCCTTGAAAAAATATTATTTTTAGTCTTGGAACAAGGCCTTGAATATGTGTTTATGATAGTATGGAATTATGCATTCCATCATTATGAAAGTGGTTAGTGATATTTCATTTGATTATTCGACTAGTAGAATATCAATGTGGATAATTAAATGTAATTACTTCATTTTATTTTTTCCATATTATGATAAAGTTTAAGTTTAAAAGGCTTTTGTTTTAGTTATAAATTGCCTTAAATTTTTATTCTTATTTATAAAAGTTTCTACTGTATTGTTATCCTTACTAAGCATCTGAGGTCACCCCCTTCTATGTTTTATTTTTCCCAGGATTCTAAGAACTGTATTGTGATTGATATGCAGGGTTAAGCAAAGGTAATAATGGAATTCGTGAAAGATTATTTATGTTGTTTGTATGTTAAGAAGTGTAATGTAACATTAATGTATGTAATCTATTTTCCATGATTGCTAAACTGATCAGTCCTTCGGGACTTGATTCCTTGTAATCATGACAATGTATTAAAATAATGCACCAACTCTAGGTAACTGGGGTTGGGGCATTGCAGTTGGTATCAAAGGAAGTTTAGCAATAACCTCGGAAACTAGGTTTAGATAAACTTTGATTAGAGCGCATAGCCTTAAGATAGACTTTGAGGAGTAGTATAGAATAACTTCCTAGAATTTTGGTATTGTAGTGATTTTGTGAGTTTTCCAAGCAATACATCCCTGTCTGGATACGTGTATGTAGAGGCGGCTCTGGCACAGATGTACCTAAGGGTAAAACCCAAAAACACCACTTTATGCTAGACTCGAATGGGAACTGGTGCATGAAAATGGGCCTTTCTTCACTCTTGGTTACGGCACTCCCGGGGGATATTCTTAGGATAATTCTCATTTTCTTTAAAACCCATTATGAAGGGTTTATGAGTATATACTTCCTAAAAGAAGACATTTTTATGATTATGGATTATATCCATAAACTGTTTAATTTATGTTCAGTGTTTTTAAAGTTTGGGATTAGGTATTTCTATTCATAAAATAATCTAGTGTATTCCATTGTTTAGAAATGGCATCCAGTATAAGGAATCAGAACACCAGTAATATGCATGATCCAAAGAGTAAGAAGGATCATATCTTTCATGGTCTTAATCGAGAATTTAGAAGGGAAATATTCTCCCACTTATTATCATCATATGAAGAAATAGTATCATGTGTTGATAAGATAAGTAAAGAGATCTCAGAGTCTTATGGATTAGAAGAGAATCCAGAAAAGAAAAGGATGGTAGAGAGAAGGACAGATAAAGGGAAGTAGGTAAAGAAGGATTTTCCCATATGTGATAACTGTTAAAAGAATTGCCTTGTAAAATGCTTGAAGGGAATGGAAGTATGTTATAAGTGTAGAGAAAAAGTACACCACGTTCATGATTATGAGGTTAAGAAAAAGGCTTCAAACGTACAATGCTTCATCTGAAAGGAGTTGGGACACTACGTGAATCAATGTTCAAATCATTAGTGTATACCCCAAATGATGCTATTGGATATTAATAAAGTTATGATACTACCACATATTAAGAGGAATGACTAGTGTTATTATGTTGTTATTAAATATTTATTTCATTTGAGTGTTGTATCAAGGATGTACTGGTTATATGAATTATGGAGATAAATATGGATTGTACTGCAGTACTATTTCATTGAGGATTTGAGATTATATGGTACTACGAAAAGTGACTTAATATCAAGTTAAACTTTTTTTTAAATACATGGCTGAAGGAAAGGTAATCCATAATACGGTCTTGATACTGAGGAAGTAATTTTGGAATAATAGATGGTTGATTTGGATAATTTATATTGGATATTCTTGACTTACTTGGAACTGGTTAATAGTTAGTTTATTTAATTATTTTTTGAATATTCCAAAATTTTGGATAAAATGAATATATCCAGTATTATATAAGGAATAAAGGAGCATGAATGTAATCAATAAAGGTTTTATTATAATTCAGGATGTTACCATGTTTTAAAATAATACATGATGAAGTTGTTCACATGTTATTACCTTAGAAAAAAGATCATCATTGTGTTTAAACTCCTTATAAAATTTGGACTGTGAGTTTTGATAGAATTATTTTGGATATGTCTAATGGTTTGAATGAATTATGTTTGAAAGGTTATTTTTGGATTTTTATAAAAGGACAACACATAGACCGTGTGACAACCCATCACGTTGGACAAAGGTGTGGGAATCGAACCCACAACCATAATGTGATTTGGATTTATCGCCTACCACTAGACTACGTGAAGTTCCTGGGTGGTATAATGTAGTTTAATTTTTATAAAGTGTCTGTTATGTGAATTGTAAATTCATTATATTTGGAACCCTATATGTTTAATTTTGAGTTGTATTATGTTTTAGAGTGAAGGATGAGTTTGTGGTAGAAATTTATTAAGGGATAAAACTCTAATTATAAAGTAATTATATCTCTTTATGATCTTATCCAATCTCATAAATAAATTCCTCAACATTAATAAAAGGAACTTAGAACAAAAATGTTGTCCTAGATGGTACCTTAGATCATCACAAATTTATGGATTTGTGATTGTTGTCCTTTTAATAGCCATGTTCTATACCACTCTCCAACAGATATTGATGGTTATATTTCTCTTCTATATCATTGTTTTCCTACATGTAACCCTAGTATGTGTTATTTTTGGTATCCTTAACACTTACCACTATTTATTTTAAATATAGGCCTCATTAATCCATTTTATGATGTGGGATTTCAACTAAGATATTTTGAAATGTCAACCCCAAGATTCCAATACTGGGCATAAATTGTGAGGACGCAATTTATTGAAGGAGGGGATAATGTAACACCCCATTCTTCCACGGTATGCTTCTTTTTGAATAATACAGTAGTGTGTGTTGTATGCAACTTCAAATTCTAACACACACCACAACCAATCAAACTAGTTGTTATGAATAGTAATACCCAACTTTTGAAATTTTATAAATTTTATCATTCAAAATAGATGTTAATTTTGGATTCGGAATATCGAAATTATCTTAGGGTGAATTTTTGGTACTTTTTGGATAACTTTCATATTTTGATTAATAGTGAAAATTACTAAATTTTAATTAAAATCAACATTTTAATCGAAATAATTAATGTTGATAAATTATGAATTTTAGTTATTTTAAATTATAATTAGATTATATTTTTAAAATTTAATCCAATTTTGGTTATTAGATATAATTTCACATTTAAACTGGACATAAGAAACTGTTAATCTTTTGATAGTTATTATCTTTTAAAAACATGCTTTTTTTCTTAACAATGAGAATTAATTTTATATTAATTTATGACACTTTTGTATTTTGAATTTAGAAAAATAGATTCTATATTTAGAATTAGGAGGTCCAAATTGTGTAAATAGGTAAATTATATTTTTAGAAATTTTGAATAATTACTTCGGTAAATATTTTATTTACCATGGTTAAAATGTAAATCTGGTAAATAAGGGTAACAAAATAATATTATAATAATAATAATTTACCCTAAAACATGTCCTAACAATATTGGTTGAAACATTTACGACCATGGGAATCTTTGGGTTGATTTTGGGACCCCATGGATCCACTAGTAAGTGATAATGACACTATATATTAATAAAGATAAAGTAAATACAAAAATGACAAAAGCATATATCTTTTAGAAAAACAATTATTTACATAGGGTTATATATGTTAAATTTTAGACTATAAATATTCATTAGAAAGAAAAAATGATTTTCTACATAATGGTATTTTATATATAATTTTTAGACATTGAATAATTGAATTTATTTTTTACAGAATAATGATGCAGTAGTTTCCTTATTAATGAAAGAATCAAATAATTAGTATTATAAATGTTAAAATAAATATAATTTAAAGTTTTGATGCCATACACGAATTTTATTAGTTAATATGACATTTTATGATTTCTTAAATGAATTTTATTCGAATTAATAATGTTTTTAATACATTAACAAAAATCAATTATTAAATATTGTCAAAATTGACATAAATGAGTTTTTTTAAAAATATTATATTTTTAAATGACATTTTATTCCTGAAAATCTATGGTTCTTGCCAAAGGACTTACATAATTATAGGTGTATCATTAATGGACCACTTGGGGGTCACATGGAAGTATATAGTAATTTATTAACCATATAATATAAAAATACAAAGTGACATGTTAAATGTCAAACTATTTAACTATGAGTTAAATATAAATGATAAGGTTAATATAGTGACACAAACCTGTATAAAATCTATTGGATTAAAGTATTTCGACCCATCCCCACCTTATACTTTTAATAATACACTTTTTAGCCATTAGAAACTGAATATGAATGTATTATAAATTAATACTTTAAGTTTTTCATAAGGAGCCCCTCCTCTCCCTTATAAAAGGAAATCACTTCGAACCAATTCTTCATACCTTCAAATCTTTTTGGTTCAGCCAACCCCTGACCAATTATCCTCTCTGTAACAGCCCAAGATTTTATAAAGAAATATTCTTTTTAATTTTATTAATGTCTTGTGTTGTACGCTACACCAAAAGGAGCTTGCACAACACGCATCCTTGTCTTACCTTGCATTACACGCAATCACGACCTTCCTCGATAGCGTGTGTAATACGCAATACCGAGTTTCACTAAACAACAATATGCTATTAAAATATTATTAAAACTAGCCGTTATGAATAGTAATAACCACTTTTTAAATTCTGTAAATCTTATTTTTCAAAATGAACTTCATTTTTGGATTCGGAGTATCGAATTTAGCCTAAGGTGAAATTTTGGTACTTTTCGGATAACTTTCATATTCTGATGAATAGTGAAAAATTACTAAATTATAATTAAAAACAACTTTTTAATAGAAATAATTAATAGTGATAAATTATTAATTTGAGTGGTTTTAAAGTATATTTAGAATATATTTTTACAATTTAATGCAATGTTGGTCATTGGTTGTAATTTCACATTTAAACCAGACATAATCAAGTGTCAATCTTTTGATATATATTGTTTCCTAAAAACACGCTATTTATTTTAACAGCGAGATTTAATTATAAAATTAATTAATGAAACTTCTATGTTATGAATTTGGTAAAATAGATTTCATTTTTGAATTCGGAATATGAAATATAGCTTAGGATGAAATTTTGGCATTGTTCTGAAAAACATCAATTTTTGATGAATAGTGAAACTACTAAGTGGTAGTTAAAAAAACTGAATTTTTCATAAAACTTAATTTTGCCGCTTCTGTGAATGGAATTTTGAAAATCCGAGAGACACGGTTAATATCAAGGACTAAAATGTGGTTCAATGAGATGAAAATAATTTTTTGGTGAATAGTAACTTTTTACTTTTTTTTTACCGCGGTTAATAGTAAATAGGGTAACTAAAGGTAAATATGATATTAATATTACCCTAACACATGTCCTAATTCTATTGGACAAGTGTAATTCGACCAAAAACAAACTTAGGAATAAAATATGACCATTTAGGCCCACTTGGATTAGATTAGGACATTTATTATTAATTTATTTAAAGAAAGGTTAAAATAGTTAAAATCAAAGTTTAATAAGTAAATCATTTTTAATATGGGGTTATACATAAGATAAATTCGATTGTAAATATTCATTAGAAAGCTAAAAAGATTTCCTACATGATGGTATTTTATTTGTAATTTTTAGACATAAAATAATTTAATTTATTTATGACACAACGATGATGCAGTAATTATCTTATTAATGAAATATTGACATAATTGATGTTATAAACACCAAAATAAATGTAATTTGAGATTTTTTATGAATTCCACTAATTTTCTAGGTTACTATGATATATTAATGTTGATTTAATAAACTTGGTTTGAACATTTAATTCTGTTATGACTTTCACAAAAATCATATATCAAATAGTGTCAAAATTGACACAAAATAGTTTTTAAATCAAATATTATATTATTAATTGTTATTGTATTCCTAAAAATCTAAGGTTCGGCCAAATGACTTAGATAAAGATATATATATTAATAATAAACAATTTGGGGTTCGTTTGGCATGTTATAGTAAGTTTATTAACCATATAGTGAAAGAAAACAAAAAGACATGGTAAAAGTTAAATTATTTAACTTAGAGTTAAATCTAATTGATAAGGTTAAAATAATATCCTAAACTTGTCTAAATTCTATTGGTTGATAGGATTTCGACCCATCCCAACTTTAGCTTCTAAATAAGACCCTTTGGAACCATTATAAACCGATTTTGACTTTAATATAAAATAATATTTTGAGATATTCCTAAGGTGCCCCTCTCCTCCCCTATAAAAGGACACCTCCTCCCCCTCCTCCTCACACCAATTTGAGCACTCAGGCTCGGCCAACCCCTGCCAAAATCTCTTCTCCACTTCCCTAGAAACATCCTAGAGTTTCTGGTCTTCCTCAAAGACCAATTTTAGTTCCCTAAGAGGAGGTCTCAAAGAGGCACTTCAAAGAAGAGGTAATTACCGTTACCAATTCTTTCATCTTTATTTCTTCTTCCACTTCTTCTTCTTAGGTTGTTTCATTATGAAGTAATAACATCAGTATCACTCATATACTGATATGTTATTATAATTATGAAACAACCCTATTTCACCATCTATCCATCCTACGGAAAAAGAAATCACCGCGCGTACGTACGTACGGAATACCGTCTCCACGCCGTGGTGTAATCTATTTTCCACCACCACCTTACATGGATGGGTATAATGGTGTAAAGAATAACTATACATAGTTATTAAAACATCATATTGATTCTGATATATTTTATAATCCACTCCAATTCAATTCAATATTTATAGAAATGATATCATCGCTCGTGCGTATGTACGGACTACCGTCTCCACGACGCGATGAGATTCATTCTCCATGTTAACCATTTAAGAATGATTATAAAGTATATATAAGAAATAATAATGAAATATATGACATTATAAATCTAATGTATTTATGTATATATATACATATGTATGTCATCTACTTACTTCCATTTCAAGACAATAAGGAAAGGAAAACAGCGTTCATGCGTACGTACGGACTACCGTCTCCATGAACGGTGTTTTTCATTTTATTTATCTACCTATTATATATATATATATATACTGAATATATATGATATATAAATCATATTTTATATTCTGGAAGTAAGTAAATAATGATATAAGTAATAATGATGTCAAGAACAACAAGTCAAAATGAAACGATTTTACCCAAAACGCTTCTTTAACATGGAATTTACAAAAGAACGGGTAATATAATGTCATAAGTGAACCATATATGATATCATAACAATGAATATGATTCTGTAATAAGTCAATGACATTATTTAAATCATTATACAGGAGGTTCGGACACATACGAAGCAAATTGGACCTAAGGTAAGGGAAATATCACAATCTCATTTTTATCCGAGATTGTTTATTCGTAAGTATTTACTGGGGTGCATTTTATCATCCACATCCATGTTCCTTAAATATGTAATATTGTTTCCATCCACTTACAATAGTTTAAATCCAATTTTACTCTTCGGTGAGTTTTTAGTAAAGAATATGAAAGGAATCTTTTGTCGCTTTTTCATACGAGGTACTTTTTGACTTTTCCGACAAAAGTATGAAGAATGTTTTTTTTAACTTAAACGGCATGAACGGATTTTTACGGTTTTATAAAGCCTTATTTTCATGAAGCTTCCTCCAAAAGATTTCATGACTATTTTTAATAAAATCTCTTTCTTTTAAAATTGCATGATGTTTTGTGAAAAGAAATTGATTTTGAAGAAGAAAGGATATTTTCCTCAAGAATTCATTTCAAGTGTTTTATCAAAATTATTTTCCATCTAAGATAATAAAGGGTTCTGTTTCTATCCATATTTTTACATTGATTTGACTATGTTGTGATGGAATTATGTTTATGAATTCCTTTATCTTATATGAATGGTTTTATGATGTCATGTTGTTTTAAGAATCCCATTTTTATTACATGGGTTATGAAATGATGTATGATTTATGATTTTGTGGCACACATAAGAATGGTATCATTATAAGATGGGTAGGACCTATATCTCCCTCCAATGCATTGGGTAATGATTTTATATCTCATGAGATAGACATGGCTGGAACGGAAGGTTATTTCGATTCAGTGATACAGGACTGAAACGAGGAGTGAACTCGGTTCAGAAAGGGACTTTGTCCACTAAGATAGTCTTGGCAATGAGTCATGACTAACAAGAAATGATTTTCCATGATTATGTGTGCATGCCACAAAGTTTCAAGTTTTATGTTATGATTATGGGGATCTCATTTTCACTTCTATGATTTTTTTTCCATGATAAGATATTATGCTCTCTTTTGCAGGATAAGATTTCCAAAAAGTTATGTTCTTATGAATATGATGTGTTTGATTTTTCTTTTGTATACCCTTACTGAGCATTTGAGCTCACCCTTTTATGTTTTCTTTTCCCCAGGATATAAATAAAGGTTTTAGGTAAAAAAAAAAGGGGAAGATCTTTATGGGAGATATTGAAGATCTTTCACCACGATTAGAAGACTACGTTCCGAGTTTCCAAAGACACTAAACTATTACGATCCTTGTGTGTGTGTTTTTGTTATGTACTAAGTATTCCGCAAAAGTAATGTAATGTCCATGTACGATAAGCTTCGGGTCTCTACAGTTGGTATCAGAGGAAAGGTTTAGTCAACCTTTGGAAACTGGGATGCAAAAACGTTAGTGAGATTCCTAGAGATATTTCTAAGGTATGTCTAGGGATGTCCCTAAGGATAAGTATACGTATAGGATATATTCCTAGAACTATGGTAATGATATTAGATTAAACCTAAGAAGTTAGGTATTGAGGATACTTTCCCTTTACTATGTTGTTTTCTCTAGCATGATTTTTGATTCTCACAAAATTATTTTTGTGTTTTAGTTAATGGAGGGAACCAAAAGGAATTCAGTTAACATTGAATCCAATGGACAAATTGGTGACTATGAGCAACAAAATTGTGTAATGCCAAGAGAGAAAGATGTTGTGATTATGCCGAATCAATCATTGCGATATATGATTAACAAGGTGAAATTTAGTGGTATGCCTAATTCTTCAAAGAAGAGGAAGATAGACTATTATGCATGTTCGCATGTTGAGGAGCATAAAGAAAGGAAGATTGAGATTTCTAAAGAAGGGAAGAAGAACCTTGAGGAATACCTCAAATGGAGGGACCGATGTTATCTGTGTGGAGAAAAGGGTCATAGAGTGACAGACTGTTATGGAGTTCAATGTCTTATTTGTGGAGAACATGGGCATTACCCAACTCAATGCCCTGACCTAAAAAGTTACTTCTAAATCAAGGAAGGACTTATTCCAGTATAATCATTGATGTGGATGGACTGAAGTGTTTTGGTATTCAAGAATAATGTTGTTGAGGTACTTTTATGGTGTATTGAAATATTTAAGTATTGGTCTATTGTGGTTTTCAATAATTTTAAGGTACCAATAACTATGAAAAGTGATTCAAATATTTTGGAAAGTAGATGATAAGTGCATAATGAAAGGATAAGAAGATAATGAGATGTTTGATTGTATTCATGAGCTCATGATTGATATAAGGACTAAGTGATATCATGGTTTGAGTATATAGAATTTTGAGGATTTCGGTATGTGAAAAGTGTTAACTTTTAACTGCATTCAAGTTTTCACTAAGGTTCAATGGGTATTCAAGAGAGTACAAGATTAAGGCCTTTGAATGTTTGGAATGTGACCAACAAGATATATCTTATTATATATGGGGATCAACGATGGTATTAAATCTCTGGTAATCGTTTTCACTATGTTATGAGAATGGACTGCAGTATTATGGATAAGCCTAAAGATTGGAATGGATTATGTTGGACATAAGTTAGTATTGTTTAAGGATATATGTTTTTTCGATATTATTGATGGGATGTTATAGTAATATAGTTTTATAAAAAGGACAACCTGCAGGACGGGCGACAGCCCATCGCTTCGGACAAGGCTGTGGGAATCGAACCCACAACCGAAGTGCGACTGGCCTTTATCGCCTACCACTGACCTACAGGAAGTCCCTGTTTAGTAGAAACTAGTTTTATTATATTAAGCAGTATGATATATGAAGTATAAGTCCATTTTAGGAACCATATATGATTAATCTCACTATAGATTGACTTATGTATATAATTTTTTGCTAACCTTTTGTTTGAGACAGATGGAATGACCCGTCATTCTATCACATGATCTGCTAACACTTCACGAATAATAAATTCAACTACATTTATTTAAGAGATGAAGTGGGAATTGTTCTAGGCACGAACAATAGTGAAATTGTACCAAAATAAAGAAAGTATTTATTCCAATTCAAATTTTCAACTTTAGGGAAATGATATTGAAAACCAAAAATGTTGTCCTAGTGATCTTATACCTGATGAATCAGATGGTACCTTATATCATCACAAATCTATGGATTTGTGATTACTGGCTTTTCCATAGCCATGTTCTCTACCACTCTCCATCAGAACATGATGGTTAGATTTCTCTTCCATATCCATATTTTCACCTATGTGGAAACCCAATGATTAGCTTATTTGGGTAACCGTTACGTTTCATACTTTTGTTTTTAAATATTGGTTTTGATATTCCTTTTTACGATGTGGGTTTCTATTAAAGAAACTTTCAAATAGTAAACCATTTATAACCCCGACGAATTTCGAGGGCGAAATTCATTTTAAGGGGGGTAGAATGTAACAGCCCAAGATTTTATAAAGAAATATTCTTTTTAATTTTATTAATGTCTTGTGTTGTACGCTACACCAAAAGGAGCTTGCACAACACGCATCCTTGTCTTACCTTGCATTACACGCAATCACGACCTTCCTCGATAGCGTGTGTAATACGCAATACCGAGTTTCACTAAACAACAATATGCTATTAAAATATTATTAAAACTAGCCGTTATGAATAGTAATAACCACTTTTTAAATTCTGTAAATCTTATTTTTCAAAATGAACTTCATTTTTGGATTCGGAGTATCGAATTTAGCCTAAGGTGAAATTTTGGTACTTTTCGGATAACTTTCATATTCTGATGAATAGTGAAAAAATACTAAATTATAATTAAAAACAACTTTTTTAATCGAAATAATTAATAGTGATAAATTATTAATTTGAGTGGTTTTAAAGTATATTTAGAATATATTTTTACAATTTAATACAATGTTGGTCATTGGTTGTAATTTCACATTTAAACCAGACATAATCAAGTGTCAATCTTTTGATATATATTGTTTCCTAAAAACACGCTATTTATTTTAACAGCGAGATTTAATTATAAAATTAATTAATGAAAGTTCTATGTTATGAATTTGGTAAAATAGATTTCATTTTTGAATTCGGAATATGAAATATAGCTTAGGATGAAATTTTGGCATTGTTCTGAAAAACATCAATTTTTGATGAATAGTGAAACTACTAAGTGGTAGTTAAAAAAACTGAATTTTTCATAAAACTTAATTTTTCCGCTTCTGTGAATGGAATTTCGAAAATCCGAGAGACACGGTTAATATCAAGGACTAAAATGTGGTTCAATGAGATGAAAATAATTTTTTGGTGAATAGTAACTTTTTACTTTTTTTTTACCGCGGATAATAGTAAATAGGGTAACTAAAGGTAAATATGATATTAATATTACCCTAACACATGTCCTAATTCTATTGGACAAGTGTAATTCGACCAAAAACAAACTTAGGAATAAAATATGACCATTTAGGCCCACTTGGATTAGATTAGGACATTTATTATTAATTTATTTAAATAAAGGTTAAAATAGTTAAAATCAAAGTTTAATAAGTAAATCATTTTTAATATGGGGTTATACATAAGATAAATTCGATTGTAAATATTCATTAGAAAGCTAAAAAGATTTCCTACATGATGGTAGTTTATTTGTAATTTTTAGACATAAAATAATTTAATTTATTTATGACACAACGATGATGCAGTAATTATCTTATTAATGAAATATTGACATAATTGATGTTATAAACACCAAAATAAATGTAATTTGAGATTTTTTATGAATTCCACTAATTTTCTAGGTTACTATGATATATTAATGTTGATTTAATCAACTTGGTTTGAACATTTAATTCTGTTATGACTTTCACAAAAATCATATATCAAATAGTGTCAAAATTGACACAAAATAGTTTTTAAATCAAATATTATATTATTAATTGTTATTGTATTCCTAAAAATCTAAGGTTCGGCCAAATGACTTAGATAAGGATATATATATTAATAATAAAAAATTTGGGGTTCGTTGGGCATGTTATAGTAAGTTTATTAACCATATAGTGAAAGAAAACAAAAAGACATGGTAAAAGTTAAATTATTTAACTTAGAGTTAAATCTAATTGATAAGGTTAAAATAATATCCTAAACTTGTCTAAATTCTATTGGTTGATAGGATTTCGACCCATCCCAACTTTAGCTTCTAAATAAGACCCTTTGGAACCATTATAAACCGATTTTGACTTTAATATAAAATAATATTTTGAGATATTCCTAAGGTGCCCCTCTCCTCCCCTATAAAAGGACACCTCCTCCCCCTCCTCCTCACACCAATTTGAGCACTCAAGCTCGGCCAACCCCTGCCAAAATCTCTTCTCCACTTCCCTAGAAACATCCTAGAGGTTCTGGTCTTCCTCAAAGACCAATTTTAGTTCCCTAAGAGGAGGTCTCAAAGAGGCACTTCAAAGAAGAGGTAATTACCGTTACCAATTCTTTCATCTTTATTTCTTCTTCCACTTCTTCTTCATAGGTTGTTTCATTATGAAGTAATAACATCAGTATCACTCATATACTGATATGTTATTATAATTATGAAACAACCCTATTTCACCATCTATCCATCCTATGGAAAAAGAAATCACCGCGCGTGCGTACGTACGGAATACCGTCTCCACGCCGTGGTGTAATCTATTTTCCACCACCACCTTACATGGATGGGTATAATGGTGTAAAGAATAACTATACATAGTTATTAAAACATCATATTGATTCTGATATATTTTATAATCCACTCCAATTCAATTCAATATTTATAGAAATGATATCATCGCTCGTGCGTACGTACGGACTACCGTCTCCACGACGCGATGAGATTCATTCTCCATGTTAACCATTTAAGAATGATTATAAAGTATATATAAGAAATAATAATGAAATATATGACATTATAAAGATACTGTATTTATGTATATATATACATATGTATGTCATCTACTTACTTCCATTTCAAGACAATAAGGAAAGGAAAACAGCGTTCATGCGTACGTATGGACTACCGTCTCCATGAACGGTGTTTTTCATTTTATTTATCTACCTATTATATATATATATATACTGAATATATATGATATATAAATCATATTTTATATTCTGGAAGTAAGTAAATCATGATATAAGTAATAATGATGTCAAGAACAACAAGTCAAAATGAAACGATTTTACCCAAAACGCTTCTTTAACATGGAATTTACAAAAGAACGGGTAATATAATGTCATAAGTGAACCATATATGATATCATAACAATGAATATGATTCTGTAATAAGTCAATGACATTATTTAAATCATTATACAGGAGGTTCGGACACATACGAAGCAAATTGGACCTAAGGTAAGGGAAATATCACAATCTCATTTTTATCCGAGATTGTTTATTCGTAAGTATTTACTGGGGTGCATTTTATCATCCACATCCATGTTCCTTCAATATGTAATATTTTTTCCATCCACTTACAATAGTTTAAATCCAATTTTACTCTTCGGTGAGTTTTTAGTAAAGAATATGAAAGGAATCTTTTGTCGCTTTTTCATACGAGGTACTTTTTGACTTTTCCGACAAAAGTATGAAGAATGTTTTTTTTTAACTTAAACGGCATGAACGGATTTTTACGGTTTTATAAAGCCTTATTTTCATGAAGATTCCTCCAAAAGATTTCATGACTATTTTTAATAAAATCTCTTTCTTTTAAAATTGCATGATGTTTTGTGAAAAGAAATTGATTTTGAAGAAGAAAGGATATTTTCCTCAAGAATTCATTTCAAGTGTTTTATCAAAATTATTTTCCATCTAAGATAATAAAGGGTTCTGTTTCTATCCATATTTTTACATTGATTTGACTATGTTGTTATGGAATTATGTTTATGAATTCCTTTATCTTATATGAATGGTTTTATGATGTCATGTTGTTTTAAGAATCCCATTTTTATTACATGGGTTATGAAATGATGTATGATTTATGATTTTGTGGCACACATAAGAATGGTATCATTATAAGATGGGTGGGACCTATATCTCCCTCCAATGCATTGGGTAATGATTTTATATCTCATGAGATATACATGGCTGGAATGGAAGGTTATTTCGGTTCAGTGATACAGGACTGAAACGAGGAGTGAACTCGGTTCAAAAAGGCACTTTGTCCACTAAGATAGTCTTGGCAATGAGTCCTGACTAACAAGAAATGATTTTCCATGATTATGTGTGCATGCCACAAAGTTTCAAGTTTTATGTTATGATTATGGGGATCTCATTTTCACTTCTATGATTTTTTTTTCATGTTAAGATATTATGCTCTCTTTTGCAGGATAAGATTTCCAAAAAGTTATGTTCTTATGAATATGATGTGTTTGATTTTTCTTTTGTATACCCTTACTGAGCATTTGAGCTCACCCTTTTATGTTTTCTTTTCCCCAGGATATAAAGAAAGGTTTTAGGTAAAAAAAGGGGAAGATCTTTATGGGAGATATTGAAGATCTTTCACCACGATTAGAAGACTACGTTCCGAGTTTCCAAAGACACTAAACTATTACGATCCTTGTGTGTGTGTTTTTGTTATGTACTAAGTATTCCGCAAAAGTAATGTAATGTACATGTATGATAAGCTTCGGGTCTCTACACTCTCAACTTCCCAAAATTCAACCTATAGTCCTTCCTTTAGTCATAAATCCAACCTAAGGATCCCTTTTGATTAAATCAAAAGGAAGAACCCGAAGAAGAGGTAATGTTTTCACCACCCTCTTTCAAGTTCCTTTCTTCTTAAACTTCTTCTTTCTTTGTTATTTACATTCTAAAATAATAAATCCAGTATATTCTATTTAATTTTATGTTATTATAAATATCTTTCAACCATATTCAGTATTCTATCCATCCTTTGAATGACATGTCAACATACGTGTGTACGTACGGATTACCATCTCCACGTCATGGTGTAATTGTTATTCAAAACATTATTATTTGGATGGGTATGATAATGATGTGAAATTTAATTAAATAATAAATATAACATTATAATTATTCTGTATATATTATATACCATCCAATTATATATTTTTTTAATATCAGAATAATGATATTGTCGCTCGTGCGTACGTACGGACTATAGTCTTCACGAACGCGATGCGATTCATTCCCCATCATATCCATTAAATTATAATTATCATTTGATGATTAAAAATAATGTTTAAGGACTTGATATCATTCTGGATATGAATAACCTACAACCTCTCAATAACAAACATGGATTATGTAACAAATCATATAAAAGAAAATGAGTAAGTTAACACCTGAAACTACGATAATACTAAGATATTATTAACAAAGCAATGTTAAAAGATAATATATGATATAATATTAATGTATATCATTCTTGTATAATTTAAAAACAATTATTTCACCATTATAAAAGATTTTAACCATACCCTCGATTAAAGGAAAGTGCAAGGTAAGGGGTTTCCATCTCAGTCCATATTCTCGTGAGATTCATGCTATGTCGGCACCATTTTCTTTTGTGTGGTGTATGTACTGACCATAATTGTATTCTTTTTGTAATAAAATTTAATTTATGTGTATTTACATCTACATTGTATGGTACTTTTTTCATGGGATGTATGTTTCATAACTTACCCAATTGGTAAGGGTTAATTTCACAATCTCATTATTATCCGAGATTGTTTTACGTAAGTATCTATTGGGAAATATTTATTATCCATGTACATGTTTCATAAAAGGGTTTTCAAAGGGATTATTTTTAAGGGACATTTTACTAAATCATCAATTTAATTGTTTTTAAGATTTATCTTCCTAATCCCTTTAAATTAATGTCCATGATTTCAAAATGATTTTTAAGGATTTATTCAAATGGACATGAATGTTTTAAAATGATAATTACTTTCAAAATTTTCAAAGTTGTATAGGAAAATTTGATTCAAGAATTTATTTAAATGTATTCCTTTATACATTGTGTGAATTTTAAATATTTTCACGAAAAATGGATATTTCTCTCAAATAGTTTTACAAATCTTTTTCATATATGTCAACATCCTTTGATGGATTTTAAGATTATTTGAAGTTGATTTCTTATGATACAAAACATCCATTTTGTATTGAAGGTTTTATGATATGTTTGATTATAGATGTGTTATTTTTATACCATTCATGGTTTATGAAGAAATTATTGACATTTCGTATGATATTTTTATTGCAAATGTTTATGTTTTGTTTAAACCTCTTCATATGAGGAATGCATTGGACATAGTAAGTGACAGGTGGAGCCCGCTATAGCTCCTCGATGCATCGGTAGGTATCATGAGACAAACTAGTGTCCTGGCACAAGGCCTTGACAAAATATTATTTTTAGTCTTGGCACGAGGCCTTGACTATGTGGTTATGATAGTCTGGAATTATGCATTCAATCATTATGAAAGTGGTTAGTGATATTTCATGTGATTATTCGACTAGTAGAATATCCATGTGGATAAGTAAATGGAATTACTTCATTTTATTTTTTCCATATTATGCTGAAGTTCAATTTTAAAAGGATTTTGTTTTAGTTATACATTTTCATAAATGTTTATTCTTATTTATGAAAGTTTCTGCTGTACTGTTATCCTTACTTAGCATCTGAGCTCACCCCTTTCTATGTTTTATTTTTCCCAAGATTCCAAGAAGTGAATTGTGATTGATATATAGGGTTAAGACAAGGGAATAATGGAGTTCTTTAAGGATTATTTACGTTGTTTTTATGTTAAGAAGTGTAATATAACATTCATGTATGTAATCTATTTTCCAAGACTACCAAACCGAATGGTCTTTTAGGACGTGATTCCTTGTAATCATGCCAATGTATTAAAACAATGCACCGACTCTAAGTAACTGGGGTTGGGGTGTTACATGTTGTGATGTGGATATACATATTTCTGGTCTATCCACTAATCCATATTTTTAGAGGGTATCTCCTCTCCCATAAATATCATTGAGTAATCCAAATATGTGGAATGTAAAGTTTTTTATTGTAAAAATATCTATTTTTTTCATCCATTCATATCTTCTCAGCCATATTTTAGTGCCCCGACCCATTTTTTCACCTGAATATTGCTTAGAGATGGTTGAACACTAGGCCTTAGGCAACCCTCACCATATATAGAATTATTGTAACTAAAAGTAATGTTTTAAAGAGGGTATATTGAGGATTTTTTACCGTCTAGTGAATATAATGGTAATGGTTTATAGATAATTATAGGAGTTGAAGGAAGACCATAAAAGACATCAAAAGTATCCATCCATAGACGATGCTGAAAACCAAAACAATAATAAGAATAAATAAGCGTAGACATAACGTTTCTATAATAAAATACCATTTAACGAAAAATATATACATGATACGATTTGTATAATAATGAAAAGAATTCAGTCCATGAAAACAAAAACCATAAATGTTCTCTTGAGGCCGACCACTAGAAAATAAATATATACGCATTCTTATACCATAATAAGACTAAAAAAGAAACTCTAGTGGATAAAGGAATATCTAAAGTACCATTACATCTATCTCATTCTAAGTATCTGCTAATTATAAATGAGTTCCATCTCTTAATATGAAACTCGTACCTGGTTGTAGTGAAATAATTTTAAAATGCATACAGAATGACCCTTGTAGGGTGTGAGTATAATCTCAGTATGGCACCAAAAATGTGTTCTTAACATGAATATATGGTAAAGAACGTGTATTTTAAAAAATAAACATTACATGGAAATCACATATATAAACAAATTCCCTTGGGCTCAAAAACTAAAATTATAAATTCACCTACATCAAACATCACAAGTATAATTGTTGTGTAGAATATTCTAAGCTTAAAGACCGATCCATCCCTTGATGAAAATCATCAAAGGTGAACCATTAAGTTCCACCTCGAAAAGAATAACTCAAAGCCTTGATCCTTTAGTCATGTAATGAGTCACGTAAAGGAATGTCAAACCAATTACATGGTCTCTCAGACCTCCTTCTCAAAATTTCATGGCTTCTTAAATCCTGAAATCCTAATACATTTTCATGTTTTTCCCCAAAAAATAATCAATGTTGTCTCAATAGCCTTTATCCTGAGGAATGACGATACCTATCCTCTCATATAATTTCATCCCAATAGTCTCAGTATACAGAGACTCCCTTATCTTCCGATAAATTGTCTAATAACACTAAAATTTTGTCTCCCCATCATCCATGTGGATTTATATGGTAAAGAACTTGAACCACAATAATTTTCAACTCTATCCTATATTGTATATAATAGAGGCCTCTACCCAGAATATTGGTCAACACTAAAACATCTTTTATGTACTATCAATGTGAAAATAATCCAAATGGAATGTTATCATATCTTGTTGAGAATAAATCACAAAGACACACTATCCCAGAACCTAATTCTCTTATGACAGTGTCTCTCATCCTGATGGTCAACATCATCACATTTCAAACGATCCCTACTAATTACATGAAGACCAAATCCCTAAAATTTGATAACCAGGTTTCCGAATAAAAATTCTCAACAACATCTCTATCCTCAAGCCTATCCCATCATGATCCCATGGGACAATTGCATGAAATATAATAATATTATTTTTAATTTAAAAATATAAAATAACACAGCCTAATCAGTATATTTTTTGAATCATCTCACCATGATGACATCGTTTCTATATAGGTGGGATCATGCCTATATATATCTATAATGTTCTGTTTATTAATTAGAAGACAATCGTTAAATTATTATGTACTCCCTTGGAGAACCCAATGAGGGTCTCAATAAACAACACCCAAATCCAGATTCAAATCAAAGATAAATCAAGGAACCCCATACCATGTACTAGTAAAAACCCTCTCATCTAATAGCATCCACTAACTCAGTTTGATTTGGATGGAATCATCAACTTAGAAGATCTCCCTAAAATAAGGGGAATTTTTCTCCCTCATATTTAACAAATTGTATATCAAGAGAAAAGGATAAAAGTATCTAGTTCATAGAAGGAAATATTAAGTAAAATTAGTATCCACTAATGAATTGAATATATAAACTAAAGTGGTTGATATTACGAGATCCATTGGAAAGAGTATGAGAGGTGTAGCTGGGACCCCCTTGGTGTTTCACCAAATATGCATAGAATAAGGGAGGTAATTCCCTATGACATCCTATATTTAAAATTAATCAATGGTAATTGACATGAAGTTTTATATTTAAACACTATAAAAATTTGGGGTTTCAATGGTCTGCCAAAAAACTCAAGAAATAAATTTATTACACGCTGTGTAATTGACCTACTACATTATTTAGCATATTGGGTTATTCAATCATCCCACAATGCTTTTCCAAACCCTCAAAAAGTCCACATGTACATTGAACACAACTAAAACATGTTTATCGCTTATAAAAACTTGTACTAGACTTATAAAAACATATAATGAGATCCCATGTTTCAAGAAAAAACTTTTGGTCTAACCACTAACTCATATGTTAAAATTTACTCAGAAAAAAAAAACAATTAAAAAACTTCGGACATTAAAATATGACCACCATTTCATAACTCATCCCTAATCTATAAAAATGTACACATATATTGTACTGAATATATCCATCTTAAGAAAATAACTCTGTTCCACCATGGTCATTAATTCACAGGATCACTCTCCCAAGGAACTACCCACCATTGGAGTTAACTAATAGGATGTTTCTTAAACCAAAAATAATGTAAATTGATTGTATAGTGACAATATATTGGAAAAAAGTACTCATGTGAATCTTCATCACTAATAAACCTCATCCAGTTCTCAAATCAAGCTCATTTTACATCTTTCAACTATCATATCCTACGTCTCTATAGTTTCCCACCCCATGCACATGTCTCACATGGAACCTATGTTGTTCATTAACATAAAAGATACTCAAAATCAGTCTCTGTTTCACACAAATCATATGAAACCTATAACACCCACATTTTTTATGTACATGGATATTAAATTAATTTTGTGGAATAAATAAGACATTAAAAATAGATGTCCAAAGATTGTATATGATTAGTGTCTTGGGAAATTGAGTAACATAAAAAACTCGTTTAAGAAACATCTACATAATCTCCTGCATTATCCTTCATAACTAGAACCCCATTTGGAAACATCTTACTTAATACCCTTCTTCAAATGTGGAGAAAAAGAATGATAAGAAGGGGTGAGCTCAGATGATCAGGAAGGGTTAACAAGGGTGTTATGTAAACAAAAAAAGTACATAATGGGAATGTGAACATGATCCTAACATTATAATATCATTCTTCACACATCAATTGAAAAAATTAATCATAAGTGAAATCAAATATTAGAATACATAAGATCAGAACTGTAACACAAGACTTAAAATTACGACATACACATAATCTTATAACTTTTTGAATATATATAAAAAGTAATAGGTTCACTCATTAAATTAAGAGCATGAAATAAAGATTGGTTATCAAAAAATGGACATAGAAACCAAGTCCACTCATAAAATTGTATTCATGAAAACCAAATCCACACATAGAATTGTAGACATGAAATCAGGATCACACATAACTTACATACCTCATGAGTTTTCCATAAATACCAGATGAACTGGTGGGAGATACAGGTCCCACCAATATAATAATGAAATAATATGTATCTATTTTACAAAAACTTAAATCATATGACATAGCATAACACAAGTAAAAAAATTAGTTTCTTAAAAATCATTTCAACATAACATAATCCTAAAAAAATGGATTTCAAAACTAAAATAATCATTTCCCAAACATAGGAATAATAGGTATAAAATACATGAAACAAATCCTTATTAAATAATGTCATATTATATGTAAAATAATTTTTAAAAAATACATGAAATTGATTCTTGAGGAAAATATCATTTCTTCTTAAAAAACATTACATTTTATTAAAAAACAATAAAATTAAAAAAAAAATTAATTTCAGTGAAAATAACATTGAAAAATTATAAGGGAATCATAATGGAAATTAGGAATCTTGAATGTTTGAAAATCCATTCCTTCCATATATGTTAAAATAAATTATTTTTCTCATTCTTCTGTCATAATAGTTAAAAGGTACCTCCATTTGGAAATGAAAGAAATATTCATTTCAAAATGATTTGTAAATAGTAAAATATTGGTAGAAATTAATATCAACAATTGTAGATAATATTTCTAATTTAATTTTAAGAAACATTTACATGGATGATAAGGATATCCCAATATATACATATGTATATGAAATCTCATATAAAATTGAAAGTATGGAATAAACCCTCACCTTAGGTCCTGTTTTGTCAGTATGGGTCGGAAACTCCATCATAGTGGTTTTAAACAAATAATCTACTTGTAACAAAACCATAATAATATTTATGATATCATATATGATTAACTTATTCATTTCTATAACCCATTCATTTAACTATTCAATGTTAAAGCAACATTTTGAGCAATAATATATTTGTTTATCGTATGCATTTTGAGTTGTTATTCTGGGTCTTATTACATAGAAAACGATTTAATTACATATATAATGTAATTCATGATTTATATATCATATATATTTTTTATATAAATATATATAATAGATAGATAAATGAAATGGAATACACTGTTCATGTAGATTGTACGTAATACGTATGCAAGAATGTTGTTTCCATTTTTTATTGAATTGAATGGTAGAAAGTAAATGACATACACACACACAAATATATATATATTTATAAAAATAAATATAATTCATGTATAATTACTATTTCATAAATTTTAAGCATATTTTTTATATATACTTTATAATCATCCATTAATGGTTAATGTGGAGAATGAGTCTCATCATGTCATTGAGATAGTAAGTCATACGTACGCATGAGTGACAGTATCATTCCTATAATAGTTAGATGGTTTGGAATTGGATTTTATATTAATTTGAAAAAAAAATATTATTATCAAATATTATTTATTTAAATATTTTATATTTATCGTTATACCCATAAAAATGTATAGATGAATAATTATATATACCATGATGTGGAAATGGAAAGATGTACTTACGCACACGTGGTGATTTCATTATTCATAGAATGTATAGAAGGTAAAATATTGTTCTTACATAATATTAATAATATCTCCATATAAAAATGGTACTGGAGAAATTATGGTATCATGGAAACAAAACTTGAAGATGATGGAGGAGAGGAAATAATTTGAAAGAATCAATTGGGGATATGACATCTTCTTGGATGAGCTCCCTCTAGATATACACTTAAAGGCAGTAAAGATGGTATTTTGAGAATACTAGAACCCCTAAAATGTTAATATGGGAGTTTAGAAGCTAAAATTTCAGGTTATTTCTGATATTAATGTATCAAATTGAAATGAATAGGTGAGAGATGAGATTCCCTTTTAAAATTTATATGAGGTGTTCCCATAGAAATTCTTAAAATATTAAATTAATAAAAAAAATTA
Organism: Viscum album; assembly: GCA_963277665.1. Lineage (NCBI taxonomy): Eukaryota > Viridiplantae > Streptophyta > Magnoliopsida > Santalales > Viscaceae > Viscum > Viscum album. The sequence continues at coordinate 491,063,440 of OY728151.1, read as the reverse complement.
ATCCAAATGGTTCCAAAGAGAGATATGTTTAAGGTAATATGAGAATTTTTCAATATCCTCTCATATAATAATATTTATACATTTATTGAATTTATTTTAATCAATATATTTTCAGCTTACCCTTAATTATTCTCTTCTAATTTTAATTGTAATGACCACATTTTTATTATTATGAGTATATTAATTTAACTTATATTGGGTAAAAATCCCTTAATTTTCCACTTAATTAACTTTTATACCTCATAATAGCTACTTTGTTATTTTAAAATATTTTATGGATTTTTAAATAATTTAATAAACTACAATTTTTTTAAAACATAAATTATGTCACAACGTATACTTTCATTTAATTGAATTTAAAAAAATCTCCAAAAATAAGGATAACTATGAACCAAAGCATTTAATAGTCTAATAAAATTTCATATTAATATATTTAAATATTGGATGACCTAAATTATTTTGTATAATAATTATATTAATATTTATGATATCATTTATTTGATATTTCTCTTATTAAAATAATTATTGTATCACTATTGTGTTAATATTTAGGGAAAATATTTAGTCTCAAAAAATTATAAACAAATTTTTATGATATAGATAATTTCATTATATTTTTGGGTACTAATTATGTTTTTAGTTTCATCATGTTTACCAGTACATAAAAAATATTATACTTATAAGAGACTAGAGAGTGACACGTTGTTGGATTGCTTTGTTTAAATAATAATTATATCAATTTCATTGACAAAATTCAATTAAACAAATAAATTTTTATCCTTAGGTGATAATGGTAATCTTTTATTAAACATATATAATTTTGGTTGTTGTTAGGGTAATGTTATTATCTTTATCATATTATTTGTTACCATAATTTAATTGATTTAACTTTAACCGTGGTAAATAAAAATTACCAAAGTTTCTATTAATAATATTCAAAAAATAAAAGGAACATATTCACACAATTGGGACCTTCTGATTCCAAATATGGAATAAATTTTTCAAAATTCAAAAAACCAATTTTTCAATAATTAATTTAATATTAATCTTGTTGTTGAAAAAAATAGGGTCTTAAAAGCTAAAACATTACAAAAGATTAAAAGGTTATTTTCATCAGAATTCAATGTAAAATTGATGATAATTAAATTAATTATATTGAGTGATAAAAATATATTCTATTCAAAAATTAAAACCATTAAATATTATAACATGTCCATATAAATTATTTTGATGAAAAAATATTTTTTCAATTAAAATGTAGTGTATTTCAACTATTCATCAAAACTATAAAGATATAAAAATAAATAAAAACATTTTGTAATGTTTGTATATATATCCCTATTATAAAGAAAATGTTTATTTTTAAAAATAAAATATATAAATGTGTCAAAAATTAGATTTACATTAGGTTTGTTATCAAAAGGCGGTAAAACGACATTTTTATAAAATATACTTCTTCTATCAAAAAAATTAAATTTGTTATTATATAATTTCCAGAAAACATATAAGATTAAAAATAAACATTATATATAAGATATTACATATATATTATATTAATAAAATCCATTAATATTTATTCATTAATTTATTTTCATTTATATTAATATTATTCATAAAATCCATTATAATGGCTAGGCTCATATGTAACATAATAATAATTTGATTTTCACTTAAACTGTGTCTTGCATGAAATGAATTCAATAAAAACAACCTAAAATTGTTTACAACACAATCCAAGAATAATTTTTCATATATCACATGCTAATCTAGTTATGCGTATAGAGATAGTTAATCTTTGTGTAGCGTACAATTCATGAAATCAATGAAATTAAAAAAAATAACATATTTTATAAAAATATTCAGGTGTTATATTATATCACCCCTACAAAGACTTTATCCCTCAAAATTCAACTCTTATATAAGAGGATTAATACTTGAATATTTCTCTCATATAATCCCACATCATAATAAAATGACTAAAACATCCTTTTAAAAAGAAATAGCTAGAAAAGGATAGTTAACCAATGTAAATAATAATAAAGACTCTATCTAGGAGAATACAGTTGAACATTTTTTCATGGATGAAATGCATAAATAGTCATAGAGATTTATAAGGATCATTGATCATTAGAAACAAGGTGATCTATAGAAGGTTAGCAATCACCAAACAATAAACTAGGGAGTCGTGAAATATATCATTAATATCATAAAAAATAATGATAATAATACACCCTTTTACATCATGATACATTTTTCCTAATGTTAATGAATTTTCCTGATAATATATATTTACTTGATTTCAGTACAATCACTCAATTGGTCATGTCTTGAAAATTTTCAACCTCATCTCTTATTCAATTTAATGATGTTTATTTTTTTATTATTAAAGTGTTATAAGATCATGTGATCCAAAAATAGAATTATAGGTCATTCAATCAATCCTAATGGCAACAAAATCGTTATCACAAGTTATCAAATGTGCACAAATCCACCTATGGTGAGATAATTTGTCATTCTAACAAATTTAATCAAATATTTTACATAAACCTTCAATAAATTGATACCCATACAATCCTTAATAAATATGAAAGTAAAAAAACAATACAAAGAGCTTTATTGTATCTATATAAAATTTAACCCACATATATCATAAGGTATCTATTGTTGGTCCAGTTCCCAACAGGTTAACACCTTCATCATATATTCTCATGAGTCTTGGTAATAACCATAATTACCATATATCCTTATTGAAACATACATGATTCCTTATTCCAAGACATTATGGATATATTCTTTGAGTCCCAAAATGTTGTATGCTCAATTCAAGATATCATAACCCTATTGACATGAAATCCATAATCAGTTATAAGGAAATCATTACCATCCAATTTACTTATTCATATCTAATATATCATTATCCAAGATAATAATAATTTTCTTTACATAATGAACACAATAAGGGTTACATTTACTTAATCAAAATATTACCATTACCTTAAATCACTTTTCTATGTCTTCATCACCATTCTATATATATTTTACAATCCTAAATAAAATTAATATACTAGAAAAACTTATACATAATCCTTGAAATCAATAACATATACACTTCAATAATCCAACTTTATTTTTATCCATAATTCAAGATTGTTTATTTTGTTCATTACAATAAAATGATGTATGTATCATTTATTAATGTTACTCAACCGTAAAAGTCTCATGATTTTTATGTTTAAGACAAAAGATATGGTAAGATCATATCATACATTCAAATTTAGTTTGCAGTCTCTTTATCCTCAGTTGTATAACCAATACATGTACCAAATTCTCATTCTCTCCATTATATTTACATGTAGGACATATAATTCCAATTCATTACACATCTATATATTATCTATGTCTATAAATAAATGTGTGAGAAAAACAAATTAGGGATTAAAACCACATAATTAAGGGAAATAACCTATAATATTTCAATCTATGATATATGAGGGTTAATCCTAGGTTATATTTATTATCACCAAAATAGTAGGATTGGAACCTATACATATAATTCCCTTAAGTAAATCACTATACATATCCTTATAAATATTTTTAGGGATCTAACTAATGTTTTAACATCCTAGTTTAAAAGGTTAAACAAACCATCACTATGATACCAACTATAATGACATATTCATGACGTACATTGATATTAGATTAATTTTTTGGAATACATAATACATTAAACTAAAAGAATCCCAAATACTATATTAGTTTAATGTCATTGGAAATGAGGAAACATAAAAAAAAGGTTTATAAAACATCTACATTATCTCCTTGTTTATCCTTCATAACTAGAACCCCCATTTGAACATCTTAATTAATACCCTTCTTCAAATCATTGTAAAAATAAACATAAAAAGTGTTGATCTTAGATGCTTAGTAAGGGTTATCAAGGGTCTTATGTAAACCTAATTATGAGCTTAAATGGTATGACAATGTGATCATTACATCATAAGATCACACACAGTATATAATTAAAAAATGATTCATAATGAAAATTGAATATCATAATTCATAAGATCATAATTATAATATAAGTCATGAAATTATGGCATACACATTAACATATAAAATTGTGAACATGTATAAAAAGTAAAATGTTCACTCATAAGATTATGGAAAATAAATCAGGCCCTTTCATAAACATATGGACTAGGAAATCAAGTCCACTCATAAAATTATTGATAAGAAAACCATGTCCACCCTGAGAATTGTGAACATGAAATCAAGTTCATGCCTAACATACATACCTCATGAGTTATCCATCTTTACCCAATGCCTTAGATGTTGATATAGGTCCCACCCATCCAATAATAAAATCATATATATGTGTTCCCCAAAAAAAAATCATTCAATATAGCACAGCATAAGGAATAAAATTGGTTTCCTGATCGTCATTTCATTATAACATAATCTATAAAAACAAATGGATTTCATAATTTAAATAAAAAAATCTATGATAATAATTATAGGTATATTATGAATAAATCATATCCTTATTAAATAATTTCATCTTATATGTAAAATAATTATGAATAAAACATGAAATTGATTCTTGTGGAAAATATCATTTTTTCTTCAAAAACATTTAATTTCATTAAAACACTGTGGAATTTAAAATGTAAAAAAAATCATTTAAAAAAATCATGAAAAAATGTAATGTAATCTTAATGGAAATAAGGAATCATGTAATTGTATAAATACAATCCTTCCAAATAATTTAAATAAAACATTCTTCTTATACTCTTGTAGGAATATTCAAAAAGTACAACCTTTTGAAATTGAAAGTAAGATTCTTTTAAAAGAGTTATGTAAAAAAATTTATATGGGTAAATATGACGTAAAAAATTATTGATATTATTTCGAATTACATTTTATGAAACATGTACATGATTGATATGAGTTTCTTAGTAGATAGTTCTTTATATGTAATCTCAGATAAAAATCAGTGTATAGAATAAACCCTTACCTTAGGTCCAATTTTTATGGTATGTGTCCCAACATATTGTATAGTGGTCTTAAAAATATCATTATATTGTAAAAGAAACATAAATATATTTATGATATCATATATTATTAACTTATTCCTTTATATTACCCATTCATTTAACAATTATATGTTAAATAAACGTTTTGAGTAATAATTACTTGGTTTATCTTACGTGTTTTGAATAGTTATCCGTGATATTATTACATAGATAATGATTTAATTACTTCTAGAATATATAACATGATTTATATTTTATATATATATAGAATATAAATATATATAATAGATAGATATATCAAATGGAATACACCATTCATGAATATAGTAGGTCATATATACACATTAATGAAATTTCCATTTTATTATTGAATTGAATGGTAAAAATTAAATGATATATAAATATGAGAATAATTCCAGTATAATTATAATATATTTTATTTTATGCTAATTTATTATATATACTTTATAACAATTATTTGTATCATCTCGGTTCTGGAAACTACCTAGAGGCACCCCGTACCCGGTTGGCCACATGGCCTCAAACTTATTTCCCCTAACACCAGAGGATTCCGCATAGAAGTGAGCGAATTGGGTGTATTATTGGGGAAACTATTCCCTCATTGGAAGAGTCACGCAATGGAAGAAAAAAAAAGATAACAATAGCAGAAGCAGTAATAATACATACAAAAGTAAATAGTGGAAGTCCGAAGAAATAAATAGTTGGAGGGTATATATATAAAAAATGATGCATGGTACATATGTCTAGGAAAATAGCTAAACACATCACAATGATAGAATACATAAAAATATTAAGCCAAAGTACAAAAGAAAATAGGCAAACAGCTCCTCATCATCGCAAGCCTCACCTTGGTCCCATGCTCTCCAACTCCACAGCATATCAAGTGGCTGATGTAGAGGGGTGCTTTCCTTTATCTATACCTACAATAATATAATCTGTTTGGGCCCAAATGCAAATCCCAAAAAGGGTGTGACACTAAAACCTAGTAGATAATCACCACAATATCTATGCTTAGTAGTCAGTGGATATATGGTAGGTAATAAGCAACAGAAAATAGTAAACAAGGAAGTACTCACCAGTAACCAGTCCAACAGTTTCAATGCAATATGTTCTATACCTCAATGATATCAAATAAGTAGGGAACCCTCTAGGTAGTACTCTCAACCTAACCCCTCTAGTTCAATCAAAATAAAGATACTATAGAGACTCTATGAGGAATCTCTCTCAGTCAATTCCTCTAATAGTCCCAAGCTTTTAAAGACTCTATGAGGAAGCTCACACATTCAATTCCCCTTATAGTATATTGTAGTCAATGAATCCCTCAGGAAGCTCACTCTATCAATTCTCCTTATAGTCTAAAATGGTTCAAATACTCTAGGGGGAAGCTCACTCAGTCAATTCCCCTTATAGTCTAAAATGGATCAATGTCTCTCTGAGGAATCTCACTCGTTCAATTCCCCTTATAGTCTAAAATGGTTCAAAGACTCTTTGAGGAAGCTCACTCGGTCAATTCCCCTTATAGTCTTCTATACTAGGTTCTCACGACCCTGTGTAAGTCAACGAGTATAGCAATGCAATACATCCCATGTAAACCTTAAATACTACTTGGATAATCAGTCTACAACATATCAAGCATGTTAGAAAACAACACTCTACCCTACAACACTAGGCATGGGAAAATAGGCAAGGTGGCCAAAAAGGCTAAGCAGGACCAAACGGTCATAAACAGAACATACATGGGCAACGACATCCAAAACATATTAATCAACCCTATTCATATCCAAAAAACCTCTACTCAACCATATAAGAAGGGAAGGAAATTAACATGGGTAAAATGGTATTTTCACAATACCTCGTTCAAGGGTACTGGTCAAAATTGCCCATATTACTCAAATACTTTCAATATAAAGGCACAACCCACCTACATTAAGGGTTTTGGTGAAAACAAACCACAAAAACAGCACCCCAATCCTGTCAAATGCATCATGAAAACTGCTCAATATATTCTTCCCTATCATCCACAAGCCTTAAAATCAAAACCCAAGGAAACCCCAACACTAGATCTACATACAACGGATGTAGATCTAGAAAATCGATAGATAGGGAAGAGAAAACCAAAGAGAAACCAAGAGGAGAGACTTACCCGAGAAGAACAGACTTCAATCCAACTAGACACCCGTTGTATTTTCTTCCAAAACAAGTGGGAGAGCACCTTCTACATTTGAGAACCCATCATCCTGAGTGAGGCTCAAGTGAGAGAGATTTTGGACTGAAATGAGGTAACCTCGAGGGATCCTGGATTTAAAAACCCAATTTTTAAGTGGCAGCACAGTTAGTACGCACGGTTTGGAAAAACCGTGCGCTAAACGCGCACATTCCATATCCTTGAGAGGAGGGGTCCACACAGTTTCCTTGCACTATTTTGAAAACTGTGTGCAGGGCATGCAAAGCCTACTGTCCCCTCCAACACGATTTCTTGGAGAACCTGCACTGTTTCCCCTAACCGTGCTCAAACTATGATCCCTAAGAAAATCCTCCAAACTTATTCAAAATCATTCCAAACTCTCCCAACATATTTCCAACTTAATACATGAACATTAAACACATAAAAAGGAAACCATCCCAACTCATAAAGTACCCTGTGGATACTTTGAAGATTTCCATAAATTTATCTTATTCTCAAAAATGACCAGAAAATGAAATCATACCTGAAAAAAAAGATATGGGTTCTTGAAAACTTCCCCACTTAAAGAAATTTGTGTCCTAATTTCCCTATTACAGTGGCGTAGAAGAATAAACCCTGAATAGATCTAGGCACTGTGATCATACATCCACCTTCTTCTCCCATGTCTAATCTTGTACTTGTCAGTGCTGCCACAACACTCGTACCATAGGAATAGACCGGCCATGGAGAACCTTTGTAATTCAAACAAAAATCCATATTGGATGATCCTCGAATGAATCATCTACTTCCAACTCAACCTCCTTGGGTTGGAAGACATTAGATGGGTATGAAAAGAAACATCAAAGCTAAGAAACGTGTAAGACGTCGTTCATAGCCTGGTACCTCTAAGGAAACTGCAACTAATAGGCAACTGTCCCAACTCTTTCCAAAACCTCAAACGGTCCGACGTACCTTAGTGAAATCTTACCCTATCTTCTAATCCACTTGTGACCCATCCTCAGTGTGACATGAAAAAAATCCTAATCCCCAACCTCAAACTCTAGATGTTGTCTTCACTAATCAGAATAATACTTTTTTCGAAACTGTGCAGCATCCATCCTCTTCTGAACTAACCTTATCTGCTTTGTGGTCTCCTATACAAGACGAGGTCCCAGAATAGATTCCTATCCTGCCTCCATCCAACATAAGGGTGATCAACATGTCCTACCATACAAATCATCATAATGTTCCATCTTAATAGTTTCTTGAAAACTATTGTTGTAATAAAACTCCCCAAGTGGTATGTGGTTCTCCTAAGAACCTACAAAATCCAAGATGCATGGATGAAGCATGTCCTCAAGAACCTGAATTGTATGCTTAGACTTTCCATCTATCTGGGGATGGTAAGTTGTACTCGAATGTACATGTGTACCCAAAGCCATCTAAAGCTCCTGCCAGACATGATAAGTAAAACGTGAATATCTGTTTGAAACAATGGAGTGTAGAACTCAATGTAATCGCACAATCTCATGGATGTACAACTATCCCAACTCATCAACACTGAAGGTATCATTGATTGGAAAGAAGTGAGAAACCTTCGTGAGCCTGTAAATGACAACCAAAACTGAATCATTCCCTCGAGGAAACCTCATTAAACCTGTCACGAAATCCATCGTGACATCATTCCACTTTCACTCGAGAATAGACATCAGCTACAAAAGCCATGTTGGTCGCTGATGCTTCACCTTCACCTGTTGACATGTGGAACACTTCATGACAAAACCAGCAACATCTCTCTTCATACCTGACCACTAATACTGATGGTTTAGATCACGATACATCTTGGTGACACCAGGATGAACTATCCAAACTGAGGAATGAATATCCTTCATCAATTCCTCGCGTATGTATGATGGCACCCATACGTGCCCCTAGATATGCAAGATCTCATCCTCACATATTGTCTATCCCAAAATAGGGTCCTCTCCACATAAGAAAGAAAAGTCTTCCCCTATCTGTTGTGCACCTCCAAATGGATATCATAGAACAGAGACATAAGCTACCACTCATTGATGGCCTCCTGAACTACCTGTATCCAAGTCATCCTGCTCAACGCATCAGTCACTGCATCGCCTTTCCCCGGCGTATAGGGAAGATCAAAGTCAAAGGAATAAAGGTACTCAACCCACATTCATTATCTCAAATTCTAATCACACTGGGTGAATATGTACTTGAGACACTTGTGGTTGGTGAAAACCACAAAATGTTCCCCCATAAGATAATTTCTCCAACAGCGTAAGTCATGGTAAACTGCAGCCAACTCGAGATTGTGCATCGGGTAATTCCTCTGTTGTGGCCTCACCTACCGAGACTCGTACACAAGGACTCCTTCTCCCTGCATAAGCACAGCTCCCAACCCAATACCTGAATAATCACAGTACACAGAATATCTCTTTCCTGGCTCTAGAAAAATTAGTATCGGTGTTGTAGTCAACCTCACTTTCAGCTCATGAAATGCTGACTCACAAGAATCTGACAACAAGAACATCGCACCCTTCTTATTTAGACTCGTCAGTGTTTTTTCTAAGCATTAAAAGTCATGTATAAAACATCTTTAGTATCCATATAGCCCTATAAAACACCATACCTCAAAGGAGTTCTTCAGCTGCTCCCAAGAAACTACTGCTATCACTTTCTCTATGTCTACTAATACTATTATATCTAAGATAACATGACCCAAAAAGTGATTTTGGTCCATCCAAAAGTGGAATTTTGAGAGCTTAACATCTAACTGATGCTCACTCAGTGTACTAAAAACTATCTCAAGATGCGTGGCATTGTCGTATCGAGTGTGAGAGTACACCAAGATATCGTCCACAAAGACCACCATAAAAGAATCCAAGTATGGATTGAACACTCGGTTCATCAGTTACATGAAAATTGTAGGAACGTTCGTGAGACCGAATGACATAACCATAAACTCGTATAGACCATACCATATCTGAAAGGCTATGTTAGGGGTATCTAATGGTATAACGTGAAACTTATTATAACTTGATCTCAAGTCAATCTTTGAGAACACTCAGGCTCCTCGAAGATGATCAAAGAGATCGTCAATCCTTGGTAAGGGATATCGGTTCTTGACTGTCAACTGGTTCAGCTTCTGATAATCCACACAAAGACAGAAGGTACCATCTGGCTACTTCACAAACAGGACAGGAAAACCCCAATGGGGAGTACTGGCTTGGATGAAACCCTTTTTCCACAACTCCTCCAACAGCTTCTTGAGCTCTTATAACTCTGGTGTAGCCATCCTGTAAGGAGGAATGGACACCAGTGTCGCTCCTGAAACAAGCTCAAAAGAAAATTCCACCTCACGCCTCGGAGGAAAACCTGAAAACTCTTCTGGGAAGACATCTCTGAAATGACCCACCACTGGAGGAGAGTTTAACTGTGAAGTTCCCTAGTCATCCATTGATATACTAGAAATCTGGGTTGTATCTCCTCCTAACCCATGATGCCCGGGTCCCCCTATACTCTCCTAGACATCCCAGTTTCCCTTATAAAGAAAGGATCTGCCCTCTGATGATGTGAAATTCACCCTAAAACAATTGCAATCGACAACTTCCTAGAAGGGAACTAACCAATCCATTCTGAGAATGACATCATAGCCCGTCATCTCTAGGACATAGAGGTCCCAAAAAAGTAACACCCACCAACATCTAGAGGGAACTCCATGCACTGACGTATACTCGATGTTCAAGTCCCCAACGGAGTGTCTAGTGTCAAGATATCAGTAGAAGAAAAGATGCAAAGCCCAAGGATCTCCACAACTACAACAGATATAAATCTACATGAAGCCCCTGTTTCGAAAAGAGAAGAAGCTAAAAATGAGGAAACTATGATCGTACCTCGAATTGTAGATGGTATAGTATCTTACTAATACTAGGTCTTCTCCACTGCAAAATCTGGCCCATACAACGGCCTTGTGACCCTGCCTGAACACTATGATCTTATCTACCACGATGTCATTGGAAACTTGGTGAATTACTACCACGACCACGACCTCCACCTCAGCATAAACAGCCAAAAGAACTCCAGTTCCTAGACTGTTGAGAAACTAGTAGTGATGGTATTGAACTTGGAGTCATAGAATAACCCATGTCACTAGTTTCTAGTGAGAATATCTGATAAAAGCATTGAAGACGACCCATCTTGCCGCAAGATCAGCACTCCACCAGGTCTCTCGGGAAATGTGGTCTTATATGCCCACTCCTCCCGCACTGGTAGCATAAAACATATCTACCAAAAGATTCATCCCGCCTACTCTGATCTCCTCATGAAATCTACCTACAGTGCTTCCTACTATTAGCTAGCGGAGCACTAAATCTGGATGTCGAACTGCCATGACATAAAGCTCCATAATCCCCCAAATTTCACTTAGTGATCAACGCCTGGTTGACTATAGAAGAGATATAAGTCAACCTGAAGATATTCACCTATGATAAAATGTCATTCCTAAGACCATCATTGAACTTCCTTGAAAGGAAAAACTAATCACCTCCTAGAATTGGAATAAAATGATGAAACTCTATGAAGAGAGAGGAATACATCATAATAGAAAGAGTACCCTTCCCTAGACTCATGAAATCTCGGGCTTGATCGGCCCTTAAGGTATCTGGGTAGTAGTAATCGTAGAAGATGCACTGAAACACATCCCAAGTCATGTTCTACTAGCGTCCCGCCTGTGAGATCACATCCAACCACCTCTTGGAGGAGTCTCGAAGCATGTAGCTAGTGAGCTTCAACGTCCTCTCTGGAGGTGTCTCAAGATGCTCAAAGATCATCATCGTGGCTGCCAGCCATGACTCTGCAGCCTGGGGTCCTCCATCCTTTGTGAAGGTGGGAGGATTTTTCTACTAAAGTATCCTCATCAATTCGTCCATCGATAGGGCAGGAGACGGTGCTCCCTATAAGGTCTATATCATCCTCATAAAGCGCTATCGGAATTTTGCATCAGCACTTGTGTCAGGTATAACTGCGTGTACCAAGACTGGAACAACTAGAGGATCTGTCGGTTATCCCTGATCTGAAATATGTAGTGTCTGATGATCTCCTTACAACTGATGTACAACCATAGGACATCTCGGTGGCCTGAATCTACAAGCTCAAGCGCACACCTTAGATTAAGATCATCAAGGACTAAGAACTGGAAACATAATAAGGGAACAAGAGAAAGAAAACATTCTAGTTTTACAAAACAAGACTACATGATGTGTATAATAACTAAATGGAGTGTTTCCTTTAGTCTTTCACATTGTCCCGTACTTCATTCAAAACTGGTTGTGTAACACCCCAACCACACAGTGTGTTGTTCTTACACATATCTTGTACATGAATTTTCTTCCCCTGCCCAAGTCCTTCTACATGGCTAAGCCACATGGATACCCTTATAAAAAGTTTACATGGAATGTTTGTTCTAGACACGGTGTGTACTAGATGAGCTTCACCGATCCGTGTTGTTCGTGACACGACGGGGTACTCGGTTGACACTACACGACGTGTTCCATACAGACACAACGTGTACTAGAAAATATAACCCCAAACTGTGTTGTTATTTACACAACCGGATTCCAATATTATACTACACGTCGTTTTTATAACTGACACGGTGTGTATCATCTTAGGTTTCTTCATCCATGTTGGTAGTCACACGGGCGGACACTGGGTCAACCCTACACGACGTGTACAACCGGTACACTATGTGTTCCCACAATAATTTCCATATCCCATGTCTCAGCCCACACATCCTATGACATGGTTAGAGACTACATGTATTGTACATAAAGTACACGGAATTTACTTAAGAAAAACAATTTCTTCTCGAACAGAAGAACACAAGGAGTGTAGTCAAAACTACACGGCATGTATTCTGGGTTTTCTCGGACAGTAAGCCGCAGAAACTACTCAGGAGCCCAGAAAACACTTAAACGAACATCAAAGTGCCAAATTCCAATTTGTGAGGGCCCATACTCCCTGGAAATCAATGTTTGGAATCTTATACATGTTATAACAAGGAAAACATGGCAATGGTCCACCAAATTCAGGTCCATGAGGGGCCATTACACCTCAATAACCAAAGTTTGGTGTTCATTCAAACAAAACCATACACAAACAATACCCTATCAAATAGAAGGTATTTTTATCATGACAAATATCACTACAACTTTCTTATCTAGCACAAAACCTATCACAACAACATGTAATTGCTAATGCACCCTATATGGCATGGTCAGAATGCATGACATGTGATCCATAGCAAGTTACTATATGATTCATGGGACGGAATACCCTTATCTCATTGGGTTGCAACAAAAATTAAACCTCAATAACATCAACAATAATAGCACAAATCATGTGAATCACTCAAGGTGAAGTGAAATCGACTGTAATAATTGAAAAACCAGAAAAAATGGAATTAAACGATGTAGATTGGCTTTTACCTGTACACGGGTTAGCTACTCCCGGGCACAACTTATTACCAAGTACCAATTACATCCAATCCCTAGATATAGGATCCAAAACTTTAAGTCAAGAAGAAAATAATTCCTCTGATACCACATTGTAATGTCCTGGTTCCGGACGCCACCTAGAGGTGCCCCGTACCCAGTTGGTCACATGGCCTCAAGCGCATTTCCCCTAACACCAAAGGCTGCCGACTAGTAGCGAGGGCCTTAGGTGTGATAGTGGGGAAGCTATGACCCCACTGGCAGAGTAACACAGTAGAAGGGAAAAAAAGATAACAATTGCAGAAGTAGTGATAATCCATATGAAACTAAACAACAGAAGTATGAAGAAATTAACAGCTGGAGTGTATATATAAAAAAATTATCCATGGTACATATGTCTAGGAAAAAATCCAGACATTTCACAATGCTGGAATACCGAATAGTACTAAGCCAATGTATAAAAAAATATAAATACATCTCCTCAGCATCACAAGCCTCAGCTCGGTCCCATGCTCTCCAGCTCCAAAGCATATCAAGTACCTGAAGTAGAAGGGCACTTTACATTATCTATACCTACAGTAATATAATCTGCTTGGGCCCAATTTCATATCCCAAAGAGGGTGTGAGACTAAATCCCTGTGGACAATCACCACACGATCTTTGCCTAATATTCGGTGAATATATGGAAGGTAATAAACAAAAGAAATCTGTAAACAAGGAAGTACTCAACAGTAGCCAGTCCAACAGTTTCAGTGCAGTCAGTTCTATACATCAATGATAGAAAATAAGAAGGGAAACCTCTGGGTGGTACTCTCATCCTAACCCCTATGGTTCAATCGAAACAAGGATACTACAAAGAATCTTTGAGGATGCTCTCTCACTCAATTCATCTTATAGTCCCAAGATTTTAAAGACTCTCAGAGGAATATTACATAGTCAATTCCCCTTATATTATAAGGTATTCAATGTCTCTCTGAAGAAGCTCACTCATTCAACTCCCCTTATATTCAAAAATGGTTTGAAGACTCTATGAGGAAGCTCACTCAGTCAATTCCCCTTATCATCTAAAATGGTTCAATGACTCTCTGAGGATGCTCACTCAGTCAATTCCCCTTATATTCTAAAATGGACCAGTGACTCTCTGAGGAATCTCTCTCAGTCAATTCCCCTTATAGTCTTCTACACCAAGTTCTCACGGCCAAGTGTAAGTCAACAAGTATGACAATGAAATACCTCCCATGTAAACCTTAAGAACTACTTGGATAATTGGTCTAAAGCATATCAAGCATGTCAGAAAACAACACTCCACTCCACAACACTGGGCATGGGAAAATAGGCAAGGAAGCCAAAAAGGCTAAGCAGGACCAAACGGTCACAAGTAAAACATGCATGGGCAACCACATCCAAAACATATCAATCAACCCAATTCATATTCAAATAACCTCTCCTCAAGCATTCAAGCAGAGTAGGAAATTAACAGGGGTAAAATGGTAAACTCCCAATACCTCATTCAAGGTTATTGTGCAAAATTTCACCTAATACTCAATGACCTTCAACAGAAAGGAACAAACCACCTCCTATTAGGGTTCTAGAAAAAATGACCCACAAACAACCGCACCCCAATCCGGGAAAACACTTCACGAAAACCGCTCTATATCTCTTTCCCTATCATCCACAAGCCTTAAAATCAACACCCAAGTAAACCCCAACACTAGATCTATATGCAACAGATGTAGATCTAGAAAACTGAAATGGATGGAAGGGAAGACCTAGAGAAAAAAAAAAGAGAAACCGAGAGGAGAGACATACCCAAGAATAATCGACTTCAATACAACTAGAAAAACCTTCGATTTGCTTCCAAAACAAGTGGGAAAGCACCTTCAACCTTTGAGAACCCAAAATCCTGAGTGAGGCTCAAGTGAGAGAGTGTTTGGAATGAAATAAGGCACCCTGGAGGGAGATCGAATTTAAAAACCCTATTTTTAAGTGTCCACATGGTCAGTACACACAGTTTGGCAAATCGTACACTAATCGTGAACACACCACTACCTCAAGAGGAGGAGTTCACAGGGTTTCCTCACACGGTTTAGAAAACTGTGCACAGGTCATGCAACGCCTACTGTCTCCTCCTATAAGGTTTCCTAGAGAACCCGCACGGTTTCCCCTAACCGTGCTTAAACCGAGCTCCCTAAGAAAAGCCTCCAAACTTATTAAAAAATATTCCAAACTCTCCCAACCTCTTCCCAACTCAATATATGCACTTTAAACACATAAAAAATGCAACCAGACCAACTCATAATGTACACGGCGTGTACTTCAAAAATTTATAGAATTTTATCTTTTTCTCAAAAATTACCAAAAAAGGAAAACATAACTGAAAACAAAGATTTGGGTTCATAAATTATTTAAAGGTTAATGTAGATAATGAATCTCATTACGTTGTGGAGACAGAAATCCATAAATACGCACAGAAGATAATATCATTCCCTAATAGTTACATGGTATGGAATTATATGTAATATTAATTATATAGAATTATTATCATCTCATATTAATTATTTAAATCCATTATATTCATTTTTATACGCATCAAAATAATATATAGATGAAAAATAGTTTACATCATGGCGTGGAGACAACAAGTCGTACGTATGCTTGCATGATGATATCATTTATCATAGGATGGATAGAAAGTGAAAAATTTTTGTTACATAATATTAATAAAATATTAGTATACAATTGATACTGGATTAATTATGTTATCATGGAAACAACTCATGAATTGGATGTAGATGAAGAAATAATTTGAAATAATTGGTAGAGTAATTTACATCTTCTTTGATGAGATCGCTGTAGATCTCTAATTAAAGGCACTGGAGTTGGTATTTTGAGTAGATTCGAACATATAGAATGTAAATTGGTGACTATATAATAGAAAATGTTAGGGTATGGTAGAGTTTGACCTCTAAAATTATAGTAAAGAAGTGAGATTGGTGGTTCCCTTTTATAATTGAGGTGAGGGGTCCCTTTGGGATTTCGTTAAAAATTAAATTAATAAAAATAAAATTTATATTCTAAATAGACCCAACATGATATATGTAAATGTTAATTTGAGATTTTTTATAAATCCAATCATATAATAATTTTTAGACATATATTGACTTTATTTTAAACTTTATATTTTCAGTTTACCATTATTTATTCTCTCAAAATTGAAAAAGTGGTAACACAATTTTAATTATTAAGAGGCTATTTATTTTACTTCCATGGGGTAAAATTTATATAATTAGAAATTTAATGAACATTTATGCATTATAAAAATATATTTGTGATTTCAAAATATTTTTGTAATTTTTAAATAATTAAATAAATTATTGTTTTTATAAAACACCAATTATGTCAATTTTTACAGTATTCCTTTCATTAAATTTAAATAAAATAAAAAAGATTTATAATTGAGAAAAAAATATTTTAATAGTCTTATTACATAGAATATTAATCTATAATAAATTTGGATTACCAAAAGTGATTAAAATAATATTTATTGTAAATTAATAATATCATTTATTTGATATCTCTCTTTGTAAATAATTATTACATCAATGTTTTATCAATATTTATGGTAAATATTAAATATCTAAAAATTATTAAAAAATTCACATGACATATGTAATTTTACTAGGTTTCTGGGGACTAAATTTGTTTTTATATTCATCATGTTTGTCACTACATAAAAAAATTTATACTTATAAGAGATAAGAGAGTGGCATATTGTCACAGTGTTTTGTTTAAATAATAATTTTGTCCCATTCATGTACAAATGTCCATTAAACGAATAAATTTTTATTAATAGGTGATAATGGTTTAATTTAATTAATCATATAATATTTTGGTAGGTGTTATGGTAATTTTATTATCCTTATCATATTATTTGTCTCCCAAATTTACCTGATTTACCTCTAACCATTGTAAATAAAAATTCCCAAAGATATTATTCATAATTTCCAAAAATAAATGAAACTTATTTAAAAAATTTAAAACATTGGATTCCAAATATAGAATTCCTTTTTAAAAATTCAAAATACATTATTTTCAGTATTTAATTTAAAATTAGTCATGTAGTTGGAAAAAATGAACGTGTTTTAAAAGCTAAAACATTACAAAAGATTCAAGTTATTTATTTTCATCCGAATTCAATGTAAATATAATTTTAATGGAAGAAATTATATTTAATGAAAAAAATATATTATATTAACACTTTAAAAACATTTAATATTCTATTTTACCTATATAAATTAATTCGATGAAAATGGTTGTTTTCAATTAAAATTTATCGTATTTTTACTATTCCTCAAAACTTGAATGTTGGCATAAAAATATAATAAATTAATCCAAATTAAATTTTTATATCCCTATTACAAATAACATGTTAAATTATTTAAATATAATATATAAATGTGTCAAAAACTTGATTTAAATTGGGTACTCCAACAAAAGGTGGTAAAGGTGCATTTTTTTGAAAAATAATTCTTATATCAATAAAATTGAAATTATTGTTATATAATTTCAAAAAATCATATAATATGAAATTTAAACCTTAGATTTAATATATTAAACATATATTACATTAATAAAATACATAAAGGGTTATTTAAAAGTTTTATTTTCATTTAAATTATACTATTGATACCTTCCATTATAATGAATAGGTTCTCAGGTAACATAATAATATTTAGTTGTTCACTTAAACTATGCCTTGAGTGAAATTAACTCTAACAAAAGAAATTAAAATTTAATGTAACACAATCCAAGAATAAGGATTATTATATTTCAAGATAATTTGGTGTTGTGTATAGTAAAAGATTATCCTGGTGTATCGTACAATACATGATATCAGAAAAAAATTTAAAATAATATATCTAATAAATATCATTGGGTCTTACAAAACCTTTTTTACATTGATTCTCAAATTCCAAAAAACTTATGTAATTATAATTCCATGCACCTCAAATATAGATACAGCGTCTATGTTGATGGAAATCTACTGACCATGATCCGGTTTACCCAAAACCACACATCTCGTGCTACTCAATCAATAAAAGTATACATATCTACAATAATAATTGTTAAAAATAAAACATCCCTAATAATTTGTATGGTGTACCTCTAACCATAATTCATTCCCCACCCTTCTCTATTCTTGGTAGATAAACAACACGAACCTATCCTAAAGTGTGTTTTCATTTATACTTTCCTTCCTATGGTTCTGCAATAGCCACCAGCCACTAATCCCACTGTAAGGTCCCATTATCTCTGCCTTGACCTTCTCATATAGCTTACTCCAAGATACCTGTTTATGTTACCTCTACCTATTCGACATAAAATGTTTGTGTCTTCTCCATTACAATGTTTATGACTATCCAAGAAGTCCTCTCATTGAACCTCCTGAGATTCCATAGAAGACCACATGCACAGCAATCCTTCAGTACCAATTTGTACTATGTCCTCCCTTTTCGCGGCTTCCCACACTATAATAACAACCTCGAGGACCCATTCCTTAGTGGAATTCTTGAGTCACTAGAATGAAAATCATATTGAGACTATTGTTGACCTCACTTCCTACAATATGATGCTTCTTTGATATAATCAACTAATGATATAAACCTGCAAAAATATGACTTGTCAGTCAAATTCTCATCGGCAAGGAGAACATGATTCACCACCACCATGAATAAGGCTTAAATGAATAATTTTACCTTCACTTGGTTGTAGTTCCATATACCATACTCAGAATTCATCACTATAACAATGTCATCACCCATCATATTGGATGTAAACATATAATGGTCGGTGAAGGTTTTTGTATAGTCCATGATAGACATATCACACTAGTGTAGGATCATCAAATCCAAATTTCTCTCAAACCTAAGCATATCCAAGAATATGTACTCAAGGAACCTATCCTTGAAATCATTTGAGGTCAATCCCTTCAGTCTCCCTTCTTGAACATGTACATCCAACTAGTAAATTCTTGGTTATCTGAGCATATACATTGCCAACTTCACCATCCATCCTGATGTGTCTCAATCATCTCATAGTTAGTCTAAACATACCTGATCTAATTATCATTCACTTTTGGTGCACTTAAACCGAAAAATAATGGGTGGTGATATAACTATAACTCCGCAGACAACTATTGAATAGGTGGATATCCTCCTTGTGCTCTCCTATTGTAACACCCCAATATTTTATGAGATATATTCTTTTTAATTTTTCTATTGTACACCAAGATTAGTTTGTACTATACAAAATATTTTATTAGCTTATAGTATACGAAACACTATTCTTGGCAAGTGTTACACACAATTTCAAGTTTGTTTTGTAGAAATTATTCTACGAAACATTAAGTATAGATTTTGTTTAATTCATAAATTAAATAAGTTTTGATTATGTTATACGCAAGACCAAACAGAGATTCCACTACACGCAGCCCTGACTTGGCTTTCATAACACGAAATCAAGACCTTCTTCGATAGCGTGTGTAGTACTCAATACTGAGTTTCACTAAACGTGATACTATTATAATATTACTATGAACTAGCTATTATGAATAGTAATACCAAAATTTTTGGAATTTTATAAATTATATCTTTCAAAATGGACTTTATTTTTGGATTCGGAATTTTGAAATTAGCATAGGGTGAATTTTTGGTATTTTTCTGAAAACATTCAATTTTTGATGAATAGTGAAAACACTAGGTTATTATTTAAAACCCAACTTTTTCATTAAATAATTATTTATTTTATTTAAATTTATTTTAGGTAAAAATTGATACATAATACCTATATAAGTTCAAATTAATTCATTGGAGTCATTTTATAATAATTTTAGACATATAAAAATTTTATTGAACTTTTCACCGTCTTTTACCCACCTCCTATGAGAATTTACAAATTCACATAAAACTTAATTTTACCGCTTCTGTGAGTGGAATTTTAAAAATCTAAGAGACACGGTTAATATCAAGAACTAAAATTTGGTTCCATGAGATGAAAATAATTTTCAGTGAATAGTAACTTTTTACGTTTTCTTACGACTGTTAAAAGTAAATAGGGTAATTAAGGGTAAAAATGATATTATTATTACCCTAACACATGTCCTAATTCTATTGTATAAGTGTAATTCGACCAAAAACAACCTCAGGAATAAAATATGACCATTTAGACCCACTTCGATTAGATTAGGACATTTAATATTATTTTATTTGAGCAATAGTTAAAATAGTTAAAATCAAAGTTTAATAACTAAAACATTTTTAATATTGGGTTATACATAAGATAAATTCGACTATAAATATTTATTATAAATCTTAAAGGATTTACTAAATAATGGTTTTTTATTTATAATTTTTAGACTTTAAATGATTTAATTTATTTATTACACAATGATGATGTAGTAATTATCTTATTAATGAAATATTGATATAATTGATTTTATAAATAACCAAATAAATGTAATTTGAGACTTTTTATGAATTAAACTAATTTTATAGGTTAATATGACATGTTATTATGGATTTAATTTACTTTTTTTTGAACTAATCATTCTGTTAGGATTTTCCCAAAAATTAAGTACCAAATAGTGACAAAATTGACATAAAATAGTTTTTAAAACAAATATAATATTATTAATTGTTATTTTATTCCTAAAAATCTACTGTTCGGACAAATGACTTAGATAAGGATATATATATTAATAATGAACCACTTTGGGTTCTTTTGTCTTGTTATTGTATGTTTATTAACCATATATTGTAAGAAAACAAAAAAGACATGGTAAAAGTAAAATTATTTAACTTAGAGTTAAATCTAAATGATAAAGTTAAAATAGTAACCAAAACTTGTCCAAATTATATTGGATGAGAGTATTTCGACCCATACCCCCCTAGCTTAGAAATAAATCAATTTTTACCTATTAGAAACCGAATATGACTTTATAATAAAATAATATTTTTGTTTTTCCAAAGGTGCCCCTCTCCTCCCTTATAAAAGGGCACCTACTCTCTCTTCTCCTCACACCACTTTTAGCCTTCAAGCTCGGACAAAACCTTCCTATTTCTTTTATCCACTTCCCTAGTAATATAATAGAGGTCTTTTTCTTCTTCAAAGGCCAATTTTAGTGCCCTAAGAGGAGGTTTCAAAGAGGCGTGCCAAAGAAGAGGTAATATCTGTTACCGATTCTTTCAAATTTATTTCTTCTTCTACTTCCTCTTATTTAGTTGTTTCATTATGAATTAATAACATCAGTATCACTCATATACTAGTATGTTATTATAAATATGAAACAACCCTATTTCACCTTCTATCCATTCTACATAAAATGAAATCGCCGTGCGTGTGTACGTACGGAATACAGTCTTCACGCCGTGGTGTAATCTGTTTTAGAACACCACCATACATGGACGGGTATAATAGTGTAAATAAATAACTATATATGGTTAATGTAATGTTATATTGATTCTGTAATATTATACATACACTTAAATACAATTCCACGATCATGGGAATGATATCATCGCTCGTGCGTATGTACAGACTACGGTCTCCACGAACGTGATGAGATTCATTTTCCATGATTAACCATTCAAGAATTATTATAAAGTATATATAATGAATAATAATAAAATATATGAAATAATGGAGCTATAGGATTTATGTATACATTAATACATATATATATATATATATATATATATATTTCATCTACTTACTTCCATTCAAGTAAATAAGGAAAAGAAAACAGCGTTCATGCGTACGTACGGCCTACCATCTCCATGAACGGTGTATTTCATTTCATTTATCTATATATTTTATATATTTATGTATACTGAATATATATGATATATATCATTATTTAAATTATGTAAGTAATTAAATCATGGTATAAGTAGTAATAATATCAGGATCAACAAGTCCAAACACGTACGATAAATAAAACGTTTTACCCAAAATGCTGATTAGACATGAAATTTACAAAAGAATGGGTAATATAAAGTCATAAGTAAACCATATATGATATCATAACAATGAATATGATTCTGTAATAAGTCAATGACATCATTTAAATCATTATACAGGAGGTTCAGATACGTACGAATCATATCAGACCTAAGGTAAGGGATAATTTTACAAATCTCATTTTTATCTGATATTGCTTATACGTAAGTATTTCTTGGGGTTATTGTTATCATCCATGTACATATTTTCTAAAAGTGTTTTTATGTATGTTTAATGTCCTTTTTACCCATATTAACTTTTACTACATGGTATGTAAGGAATCTTTCTTTTTTTTACGTTACGAGGTACTTTTTGACTTTTCCGGCAAAAGTACGAGGAGAATGTTTTTTTAACTTATACGACATGAATAGATTTTTACGGTTTTATAAAGACTTATTTTCATGAAGCTTCCTCGAAAATATTTCATGAATATTTTAAAAACAATCTTTTTCTTTTAAAATATCATGATGTTTTGTGAAAAGAAATTGATTTTGAAGAAGAAAGGATATTTTCCTCAAGAATTCATTTCAAGTGTTTTATCAAAACCATTTTCCATCTAAGATGACATTATTTCATATGTGTATGGTTCAAGTATAAATTCTCTATGAATTACATGGTTTCGCTTTTCTTATTATGAAATGATATCCATTTCTTTTATATGGATTATGTGATGATTGGATGATGTTTATGAAACCCATTTTATTCATTGGGTTATTATGAATGATGTATGTTTATTTTGTGGCACAAGTAAGAATGATTTAATTATGAGATGGGTGTGACCTATATCTCCCTCCAATAAATTGAGTAAAAATTTCTATCTCATGAGATAGACATGGCTGGAATGGTAAGTTAATCTGGTTCAATGTTATAGGACTGAAACGAGGAGTGAACTCGATTCAGAAAGGGAATTTGTCCACTAAGATGGTCTTGGCAGCAATGCCTTGGCTACCATGGAAATCATATCATGTGATTAATGTTTTTCCACAATTAAAAGTTTTATTACCAAGATATTTTATCATGATTGATGTTCTATTATGATCTATGACTTACTTACTTCCATGTTTTATGTCATTGCTCATGATTTCGATGTTTAAACATTATGTTCATGTTTTTTTGTTCAAATGTATATGGTTTGTTTTATTTTCTCCATGCTTACCCTTACTGATCATTTGAGCTCACCCTTTATATGATTTCTTTTCCCCAAGATATAAAGAAAGGTTTTAGGTAAGAAAACAAAAGTGGAAGATCTTTATGGGAGATGTTGAAGATCTTTCACCATGATTAGAAGATTATATTCCGAGTTTCCAGAGACACTAAACTATTACGGCCCTTGTGTGTCTGTTTTTGTTATGTATTAAGTATTCCCAAAAAGTAATGTAATGTCTATGTATGTCAAGATTTGGGTCTCTATAGTTGGTATCAGAGGAAAGGTTTAGTTAACCTTCGGAAACTAGGATGCGAAATCTTTAGTGAAATCCCTAGAGATATTTCTAAGGTATGTCTAGGGATGTCCCTAAGGTTAAGTATAAGTATAGGTTATAGTCTTAAAATTATGGAAACGATCTTATAATTTAACTTAAGATGTTAGATATTGAAGGTTATCCCTATTGATTATGATTTTGGCCTCTCACACTATTCTTTTTGGGTTTTAGAAAATGGCTGGAAATATGAAGATTCATGATAATGGAGGATATGATGGACAATGGAATGATATTCTTCATGAGCAACCAAATGAAATTGGATCTGGAATTCCAAACATCGTTATTATTCCTAATCATTAATCTCATAATATGATCAATAATATAAACTTTGGTTAGTATCCCGACTCATCTAATAAGATAAAGAAGGAGATTCATGATGATCATAGAGGAAAGAAAATTCAATTGCCCTCATGTAAATCATGTGGGAAGAGGCATCAAGGAGAATGTTTCAAAGGAACTGAAAGATGCTTTCGGTGTGGAAATGAAGGACACAAATCCAATAAGTGCAAAGGAAAAGGTTCAGTTAACACCATGGAGAAGGATAATGGTATTGCTACGACATCAACAATGATTAGATGTTTTAAATGTGGAATGTATGGGCATTATGCAAACCAGTGCCCTAAGGGAAAATCTCATGAAGAGAATCAGCATGGTCATATGGGTAGTATTTATGTGGATGATGATGAGGAGACTACAAATGATATATGAGATTAAAGAAGTGTTGAAGATCAGTCAGTTGTTTAAGAAGGTAGTGGAATGATTGTATGTTTATCAAGAGTTAGGTTGTATAGTTAATGGTACTATGGAATAAAGAATCATCTAAGGATTGTAACACTATTGTTTTTTCTAAAGTATTTGAAAGTATATGTTGAATGGTACCGGTAACCATGAAAGTTTATTCTGGTATTTTTGGAAGGAATATGATATGAGGATAAGGAGAAAATAATATGTTTGATAGTATTCATGAGCTCAGGATTAATATAAGGACTAAGTGATATCATGGTTTGAGTATATAGAATTTTTGGGATTTTGGTATGTGGAAAGAGTTAACTTTCAACTGCATCCATGTTTTCACTAAGGATGAATGTTTATTCATTTTTAAATAGAATATATGATTAAGGTACTCACATGTTAGGAATGTGACCAATAGGATATATCGTATGATAAATGTTGGTATTCATGTTCTTGTTATGTGACCATTCTAGTAATCATTTTCTTTATACTATAAGATTGGACAGAAGTATTTTCGATAGGCTTAAAGGTTAGAATTGATTAAGTTGGACATAAGATATAATTTTTTAAGGCTAGAACTTTTTTCAGTATTATTTATGGAATGTTATAATAATGTAGTTTTAGAAAAAGGACAACCTGCAGGACGGGCGGCAACCCGTCGCGTCGGACAAGGCTGTGGGAATCGATCCCACAACCAAAGTGCGACATGCCTTTATTTCATCCCACTAGCCTACAGGAAGTAACTTGTTAGTAGAAACTAGTTTTATTTTATTAATCGGTATGATAGATGAAGTATAAGTCCATTGTTGGTATCTTATATGATTAATCTCACCATAGATGGACTTATGTATATATAATAACTTATGATAACCTTTTTGTGATAAAAACAGATTGGATGACTTATCATTATATCTCATGATCTGCTAACACTTCATGAATGAAAAATTCAACTTCATTTATTTAAATAGAGATGAAGTGGGAATTGTTCAAGGAATTACCAACAATGATATTACACTAGAATTAAGTAAGTATTTCTCTTTATGTAAAAGTTCTTCAATGTAAGGGAAATGATCTTGGAAACCAAAAATTTTGTTCTAGTACTCTTATACCTGATGAATTAGATGGTACCTTAGATCATCACAAATTTATGGCTTTGTGATAGTTGGATTTTTCAAATCCATGTTCTCTACCACTCTCCATCGAACGTGATGGTTAGATTTCTCTTCCATATCCATATTTTCACCTATGTTCTCCTATGTGGAAACCCAGTGATTAGTTAATTTGGGTAACTGTTACATTTCATACTTTATTTTTTAACGTTATGTTTTGGTATACCATTTTACGATGTGGGTTTCAATTAAAGAAACATTCAAGTAGAAATCCATTTATAACCCCGATGAATTTCGAGGGCGAAATTCATTTTAAGGGGGGTAGAATGTAAGACCCTGAGATTTTACGAGATATATTCTTTTTAATTTTTCTATTGTACACCATGATTAGTTTGTACTATACACAACATCGTATTAGCTTGCAGTATATGAAACATTATTCTTTGAAAGTGTTACACACAATTTCATGTTTGTTATGTAGAAATTATCCTACGCAACATTAAGTATAGATTTTGTTTAATGTATAAATGAAATAAGTTTTGATTATGTTATACGCAACACCAGATGGATCTTTCACTACACACAGCCCTGACTTGGCTTGCATAACACGGAATCAAGACCTTCTTCGATAGCAGGTGTAGTATGCCATACCGAGTTTCACTGAACAAGATATTATTATAATATTACTATGAACTAGCCGTTATGAATAGTAATACCCACTTTTTGGAATATTACAAATTTTATCATTCAGAATGGACTTAATTTTTTGATTCAGAATATCGAAAATAGCCTAGGGTGAATTTTAGGTATTTCTCTGAAAACAGTCAATTTTTTATGAATAGTGAAAACACTGGGTTACTATTTAAAAACCGACTTTTTATTTAAATAATTATTTATTTTATGTAAATTTATTTTAGGTCAAAATTGATACATAATACCTATATAAGTTTAAAGTAATTCACTGGAGTCATTTTATAATAATTTTAGACATATAAAAATTTTATTGAACTTTTCACCATCTTTTACCCACCTCCAAGGAGAATTTGCAAATTCACATAAAACTTAATTTTACCGCTTCTATGAGTGGAATTTCGAAAATCCGAGAGACACGGTTAATATCAAGGACTAAAATGTTGTTCAATGAGATGAAAATAATTTTTGGTGAACAGTAACGTTTTACTTTTTTTTTACCATAGTTAAAAGTAAATAGGGTAATTAAGGGTAAAAATGATATTATTATTACCCTAACACATTTCCTAATTCTATTGGATAAGTTTCATTCGACCAAAAAATCCTTAGGAATAAAATATGACCAATTAGGCCCACTAGGATTAGATTAGGAAATTTAATATTATTTTATTTAAAGAATAGTTAAAATAGTTAAAATCAAAGTTTAATAACAAAAACATTTTAATATAGGGTTATACATAAGATAAATTCGACTATAAATATTCATTAGAAAGATAAAAATATTTCCTAAATAATTGTATTTTATTTATAATTTTTAGACTTTAAATGATTTAATTTATTTATGACACAATGATGATGCAGTAATTATCTTATTAATGAAATATTGACATAATTGATGTTATAAATACCCAAATAAATGTAATTTGAGTCTTTTTATGAATTACACTAATTTTATATGTTAATATGACATGTTATTATTGATTTAATTAACTTTTTTCGAAATAAAAATTCTGTTAGGAGTTTCACAAAAATCAAGTACCAAATAGTGTCAAAATTGACATAAAATAGTTTTTAAAACAAATATTATATTATTAATTGTTATTTTCTTCCATAAAATTAAGGTTCGGCCAAATGACCCAGATAAGGATATATATATTAATAGTGAACACTTGGGGTTCTTGTCTTGTTATAGTAAGTTTATTAACCATATAGTGTAAGAAAACCAAAAAGACACGGTAAAAGTTAAATTATTTAACTTAGAGTTAAATCTAAATGATAAGGTTAATATAGTAACCAAAACATGTCAAAATTCAATTGGATGAGAGGATTTAGACCTATCTCCACCTTTTCTTCGAAATAAATCAATTTGGAGCTATTAAAAATCGAATATGACTTTATAATAAAATAATATTTTTAGTTATTCCAAAGGTGCCCCTCTCCTCCCGTATAAAAGGGCACCTCCTCTCTCTTCTCCTCACACTACTTTGAGCCTTCAAGATCGGAAAACCCTCAAAATTTCTCTCCTCCACTTTCCTAGTAATATTCTAGATGTCTTGGTCTTCTTCAAAGAACAATTTTAGTGCCCTAAGAGGAGGTTTTAAAGAGGCGTGTCGAGGAAGAGGTAATATCCGTTATGGATTCTTTCAAATTTATTTCTTCTTCTAATTCCTATTATTTAGTTGTTTCATTATGAAGTAATAACATAAATATCTCTCATCTACTGGTATGTTATTATAATTATGAAACAACCCTATTTCACCTTCTATCCATTCTACGGAAAACGAAATCACAGCACGTCCGTACGTACGGAATACCGTCTCCACGTCGTGGTGTAATCTGTTTTCGACCACCACCTTACATGGATGGGTATAATAGTGTAAATAAATAACTATATATGGTTATTTTAAAGTGATATTGATTCTGTAATATTATAAATACACTTCAATAAAATTCCACGATCATGGGAATGATATCCTCGCTCGTACGTACGTACGGACTACCATCTCCACGAACGCGATGAGATTCATTTTCCATGATTAACCATTCAAGAATGATTATAAAGTATATATAATGAATAATAATGAAATATATGACATAATTAAGCTAATGGATTTATTTATACATATGTATATATCATCTACTTACTTCCATTCAAGTCAATAAGGAAAAGAAAACAGCGTTCATGCGTACGTACGACCTACCGTCTCCATGAACGGTGTATTTCATTTCATTTATCTATGTGTTATATATATTTATGTATACTGAATATATATGATATATATATCATGATTTATATTCTAGAAGTTATTAAATCATGTTATAAGTAGTAATAATATCAAGAACAACAAGTCCAAACACGTACAATAAATAAAACGCTTTACCCAAAATGCTGCTTTGACATGAAATTTACAAAAGAACGGGTAATATAAATTCATAAGTGAACCATATATGATATCACAACAATGAATATGATTCTGTAATAAGTAAATGAAATTATTTAAATCATTATACAGGAGGTTCGGATACGTACGAAGCATATCAGACCTACGGTAAGGGATAATTTTTCAAATCTCATTTTTATCCGAGATAGCTTATACGTATGTATTTACTGGGGTTATTGTTATCATCCATGTACATGTTTTATAAAAGTTTTTTTATGTATTTTTAATTTCCTTTTTTACCCATTTTTACTTTTACTACATGGTATGTAAGGAATCATTCTTTTGTTTATGTTATGAGGTACTTTTTGACATTTCCGACAAAAGTACGAGGAGAATGTTTTTTAACTTATACGGCATGAAAGGATTTTTACAGTTTTATAAAGCCATATTTTCATGAAGATTCCTCCAAAAAATATCATGACTATTTTAAAAAAAATCTTTTTCTTTTAAAATTTCATGACGTTTTGTGAAAATAAATTGATTTTGAAGAAGAACGGATATTTTCCTCAAGAATTCATTTCAAGTATTTTATCAAAACCATTTTCTATGTAAGATGAAATTATTTCCTATGTTTATGGTTCAAGTATAAAGTCTCTGTGATTTACATGTTTTCACTTTTATTATTATGAAATGATAATCATTTCTTTTATATGGATTATGTGATGATGGGATGATGTTTACGAAACCCATTTTATTCGTTGGGTTATTATGAATTATGTATGTTTATTTTGTGGGATAAGTAATAATGATTTCATTATGAGATGGGTGGGACCTGTATCTCCCTCCAATGCATTGGGTAAATATTTATATCTCATGAGATAGACATGGCTGGAACGGTAACTTAATCCGGTTCAATGTTACAGGACTTAAACGAGGAGTGAACTCGATTCAGAAAGGGACTTGGTCCACTATGATGGTCTTGGAAGCAATGCCTTGGCTACCATGGAAATCATATCATGTGCTTAATGTTTTTCCAGAATTACAAGTTTTATTACCAAGATATTTTATCATGATTGATGTTCTATTATGATCTATGTCTTACGTACTTCCATGTTTTATGTCATTGCTCAAGATTTTGATGTTTAAACATTATGTTCATGTTTTTATGTTCAAATGTATATGGTTTGTTTTATTTTCTCCATGCATAACCTTACTGAGCATTTGAGCTCACCCTTTATATGTTTTCTTTTCCCCGGGATATAAAGAAAGGTTTTATGTAAGAAAACAAAAGGGTATGATCTTTATGGGAGATGTTGAAGATCTTTCACCACGATTAGAAGATTATATTTCGAGTTTCCAAAGACACTACACTATTACGTTCCTTTTGTGTCTGTTTTTGTTATGTATTAAGTATTCTGAAAAAGTAATGCAATGTCTATGTACGTCAATCTTTGGGTCTCTACACCTATCAGTACCATAGGTAATAGATATTTTGATAAGTATTAGCATCATATCATGCCATGGCTGAAAATATTTCAAATACGGTTTCAGACCGACTTGTTCAAGAGCCTGTACATATGCATGGACATGTGGTTCATTGTATTCATAACCTTCTAGGTCCCCATCCAGACCCTCAGGGCTCTCAGCCTAAGTGCGCTCATTCAGGTTCCTATCATTGATTTCCTGATGCTATACTATTTAAGTTATAACTATCATCTTTCTGAATACCAATACATATTCAGATGACTATAATATATATATTTATATATAACATATATATGGAATTTAGTGACAAAAATCTCAATTTCACTACACATATTCTTCCCCATAACCACCACATCACACAATATATGTCTTCATGGATCGTTACCTAACCATAACCAATGAAGAATCCCATTTAAATCCATCATCATGGCCCAGCTCCTACCCACATCAAAGTGAGGTGTAAAATATATATATTCGCACTAATATTAGATCCATGACCCTATATATATATATATATATGTGCCAATTATCACAACTGTATATCATTGGGATGACATTACTGGGTTGGCAGAGTAGAATTCTTCCAATGATATTCTAGGCAGGAAAACACTACTTTGAATCCTTTCCTGGAACATTAAACAACACAAAACCTCGTATTACAATACATATTATCAATGATGATGGCCTGAAATTTATCAATGGAACACACAAATAGATATATATAAATAAATTCATATTATGAAATCATAAATAGTCCTCCATAGCATTACTAGGACAAAGTATAATATCCCCTATCTTTCCATACCAGGAAAAGAGTTACATATCAAAATAGATAATAATCACATCCAAGTGAACTAATGGATGTCAAAATCAAAAAGGTTATAAAAGGGAAAATCAGAACATAAATCTCACAGCCATGAAAACTCTGTGTATCTCTATTTAATGGAGTTGCATGCACTAAAAATGGTATAATATCCTAGTTCCAACAATATCATAGTCACTGGTATTCCATATCATAAATATTAAAACCCATAAAAGGTAATAGAAAAAAAATTGATACCAGCTACAATTCCCCTACCCAATTTTAAACACAAAAAATGCCTATTTTCTAGGGGTCATCCTTCCCAAAGCACTGTTCATGTGGAAACAAGAGTGAGGGAACCAAACATATAAATCAAACCATCTTATGTTACCCATTCCAAATTAGATGAAGCAATTTGATTTTAAACAATAAATTTCCTTAGTCCATGATCATTCACTTTAATCGGGTAGGAACCATTGTCCGAGGTGCACGATAATAAAATTCATATCCTAACACCCCCATAGCATTAGGTTTATATGTATCCTTATCCTTTCTAATGTTGGTATTCATCATATGAAATTATAGGACGTAAATTTACAAATTTTGAAATCAGGATTCCTCATATGGGAAATATGGGATGATCTTATCACTATTATCTGAGCATTATGACTTTTAACTAGTAGCCACCCAATGGTCCACGATTCACAACATTTAACTATGTATAATTTCATCTTGGTGTGTAATCAAAAACTACCTTCATTTGTTTTATTCTCATCTCTGGTCCATGAAATATGAAATTAAACTATTTTCATCACCTTGGTTTGAGTCTAACTTTATAACATACCCCATTGACATGATAAAATACACTATGGAATGGGGACCAGTCTGTTATATCCCACATAGAAATTACCTCATTACATATCCCCAATTTGTGTATATCTTGGTTTTGATTTACTTCATCGATAAAATATAGATAGACCCCCTAAGAGAGATTATACCAGACCAAAATGGCTCACCACCCATCCTAGGAAAGTTCCCTGATCAATCTCTAAAAACAAATGGTGCATTATATGTTTCAAAATTTGTCAATAACCAATCCTTCATTTTTACACCACACTATTTTTTGGTGCAGTTGTGTACCCCTTGTTTTAAATATGGTAAATAATCAATAATTTCTTATTATTCACCACTTATCCAGATCATGGGATTTTGTGACTTACCTCTTTTCTACATCAATTTGTATTGTTAGAATTTGAGCACCTAACATGTCACCCCTGTTTACATTCAATAATATTGAGTTGGAATGTCTATGTCTTTGGTACATCATCAACCCAACATGTCATCTCCCATACATTGTGTTTTTCTATGTCTGGGAAATCACCTTTCAACGCCTTGTTCCCCTCATTGAGTGTAACTCCCATTGGCATTAGATCACTGGTAGGCTTCATGACAACATGGTTTAACCGCACAACTACCAATTAACTGAACATTATGACATTAACTGTTGCCCAATTCCATGAATCCAAAAAATAAAAATTATGTAGGGGCTCTCAGTAATTATTTTCATGTCATTGGTCCTCTTAAGACCACATTAAAATCATCTTTTCTATGTATCAACACTACACATATCCATTTCAAATATGCCATGGTCAGAACTCAATGATGATAAACCAGGATTCAATGGTCTAAAAATTATCACCTTAAACAAAAATAATGGCTACCTGAATCATTGCCTTGTTCTATATGAATGTTTTCTGGGGGAAATTTTGTATAGAATTGGGTGGCTTCATAGGACACTCTATTGACATCAGGACATTTTCCATTGATATAATGTTGAGATTATTGAGATATTATACCCCAGGGACTTATCATAAAATCTATAAACAAATATAATCTATGGTCCTAACACAATTACCATAAACTATGAGACTTGGTATTAACTCTTATAGCATAAACCAAGAACCATGGTCTTTATTTGAATACGATGTATGCCATTTGGCACTTGTCTGTCATTCACTTCAGGTTTTTTTATCTTCCTCTCTACAAATTTTTGTTTGAAGTACTCTTTGTTCAAGGAATCATGACCAAGAATTCTATGTAACCCACACCATATTCCATTTCACAATGTAGCGACTTATTTTATGATAATTTCCTCACTCTCAACCCTCACAGATTAGCGAGTATTATTTACGTCGGTTCACTTCACCCTTTTTTCATGATTCTAATCAATGAATCTACATCATGAAATGAACATATGATTTATTTTTGAACTGGAATGGGGACTAAATTACTATAATCTCAGCATATAATCGCCCTCTCTCCCCATACAGATCACTTGAAATTAAACTATGCGATAAATACTGATTACTTGACATTAAACTATGGGATTCATCATAATCACATCATGTAATACTATGAAATGATATGTTCTCATTGTATGATGTTAAACATCACATCTAACATCTTCACCATATGAGGTAAAAAAATTTATCATACTTTATACATAATGTTTTTATGAAATGAATCCTAGGAAACTCCCCAGAATCCCTTTATTTTGTGTCAGTCATCTTCCATATCATTCTTTTGACTGTCACTCAACATACGAGATGTCACTCCAACAATAAGATGATTTTGAGTTTAATTTAGATTGATATGCCTACACAATTTTCTCAAAGATGTAGTGTCACATCCCAACCCGCGTGACTATTTCATTTTATTATTTTTCTGCCTTTAAATAATATTATGTTGTGGTTCGGGTGAGTCCTGGACAAATTTTATCTTTGAGTAATATTAAAAAGTTCCCTTTTACTGTTGAATTCGTTAGGTGCACAGGAAGAGCCCAAATTTTGAAGCCGCATGGCTTCACCCCGACAACGGTGGGACCGCTCGTTCTCGAAAAATGAATATAAATAAATACTGTAATTAAAAAAACAATAATTGTTGTGTTTTAAAAATTTTATAGTTTTTAAAGATTATATTATTATTAAAATAAAATAAATAATTTTTTTTTAATATTATCATAATGTTATTATTATTATTATTATTATTATTGTGATTATAAATATTAGAATTAAAATTAATGTAAATTAAAATTGTTTTTAGGAATTATTTTATTGTTTTATTATTATTGTTTTTGTTATGAATATTATTATTATGATTATTAGTATGATTATTATTCTTATTATTGTTATTATCATTATTGTATTACTACAACTAATACTATTGTTATGATTTTATTATTAATATTGTTAGTATTATTCTTATTATTATTGTTATTATTTGTATGTTATTAGAATTGTAGTAATTATTATTATTATTATTATTTTGATTAGTTTACCATTTTTTAGGGTTGTTGTGCATTACTTCTCTCCCTCGTATCTCACCTACTGCGTGTGGCCCCTGCTACCCTCTAGTGCTCCCTTCCCTCTGCCAGTAATCTCCTCCCCCCGTAGCACCATTCCAGCCTCTCCATTGCACACCAAGCTGCCATCTTCCGCCTCCCTATCACTCACCTAATCACAAACCCCTTGGACCTCAGCCTCCCTCCTTTCTCAGCGCACCCAGCACCCTCCCCCATCCAGTCGCCTCCCAACCCAATGGCTCAACCTCCTCTTCCCCGCTCTGGTCGACCACCTCCATCACCTCCATCTTTTGCAATATCCCCCTCTTGTTGTGTGTGTGTGTGGTGTGGACCCTACACTCGGCCTCCATTGTAGTGTGCCCCACACTGCCCAAAGTCCTTCCATTTCTCTGCACAGCCTCCCCCCAACCTTCCTTGCCTCTGACTCCCAGTTGGCTCTTCCTTGCTCAGCCACCCAGCTGGAAACACCCCCTGGATCCCATTTGTTGCGTGTGAGTTGGCCTGCACCC
This sequence comes from Viscum album, assembly GCA_963277665.1. Lineage (NCBI taxonomy): Eukaryota > Viridiplantae > Streptophyta > Magnoliopsida > Santalales > Viscaceae > Viscum > Viscum album. The sequence continues at coordinate 491,028,106 of OY728151.1, read as the reverse complement.
CTAGTTTTCAGCATTGACGCCCCCTGCTACATTGTTTTCCAAATGCTTCCAAACTCCCAATCGCAGCAGCCAGTGCCTCATCCCACGTATAGCCTCCGACGAGTTTTTTTTACATTATTTCAAAAAAAAATTGAAAATACATCTAGGTAAAAAAAATTATTCTTTTACCCCTCAAAGGCGGCACCTGGTGTGCCGCCTTTGGGGGTTTTTTGCCCAGGGAAAAGCGGCACATGGTGTGCCGCCTTTGCTCAAAAATAAACTGCAAAGGCAGCACACCAAGTGCCGCCTTTGAATAAATAATTTTTTAAAAAAAATTATTTTTGTTTTTTTTTGTTTTATTTTGTTTTCTATATATATATATATATAACAATACTTTTCAGTAGAGTTTTTCTTCTATTTAATATCCATAAGCACTTCCATTACAGCAGTCTGGATTCTGATAGAAACCCTCACCCTGGACTCCCTTTTATAAGAGGGTTTTCCATGGAAATCATACTGCATTTCTGATGTGGGATTCTGGTTCTTTTTTTTCTGCGTAGTATATTCTGGGTTTCTGATGTGGGATTCTGTTTCAAATACGCGACATTTAAAGACTATAAAACTTAAAATATAAGAACAACAAAAATGAAACTTTAAACATTGATTAAACATATAAGGAATAGTTGAAAATAAAAAATAATTTCATAATAAATGTTGATACAAATTAATTTATAAGCTTTCAAAACCACCTACTTGAAACTTAAAAATATTTCAAGTATGTGACTTTGAAAGCTTATAAAAGTTAAAATGTAAGACCAATATAAATTAAAATTTATACATTGATTTAAGATATCAGAAATAGTTGAAAAAAATAATTTCATAAAAAATGTTGACCAAAAACAATTTATAAGCTTTAAAAACCATCAACTTGAAACATAAAAATGTTTCAAGTTCCCAACATTGAAAGACTATAAAACATAAAATATAAGACCAATAAAAATGAAATATTAAAAATTTATTAAAAAATAAGAAGTAGTTGAAAATAGAAAAAACTTCCTAAAAATGTCCATAAAAATTAATTTATAATCTTTCAAAACCGACTAATTGAAACATAAAAATGTTTCAAGTACTCGAATTTGGAAGACTATAAAACATAAAATATAAGACAAACATAAATGAAACATTAAAAATTGATTAAAAATATAATGAATAGTTTAAAACCTAAAGAATTTCCTAAAAAATATTGATGAAAATTAATCTATAAGCTTTCAAAACCGCCTACTTGAAACATAAAAATGTTTCAAGTACGCAAATTTGAAATACTATAAAAGATAAACTATAAGACCAATATAAATGAAACGTTAAACATTGATTAAAGATATAAGAAATAGTTTAAAACAAAAATAATTTCATCAAAATTGTTGATTATAAATAATTTATATGCTTTCAAAAGCACCATCATGAAACTTACAAAAGTTTCAAGTAAGCGAATTTGAAAAACTATAAAATATAAACTATAAAACGAATATAATTGAAACTTTAAACCTTAGTTGAACAAATAATAAATAGTGGAAAACAAAAATAATTTCATAAAAAATGTTGATGAAAAATAATTTATTAGCATTCAAAACCGTCTACTTGAAACTTAAAAATGTTTCCAGTGCGTGACTTTGAAAGAATATAATTATATTATTAATTAACTAATTAATTATTATATAATTAATAGTTATATTAATAATTAACTAAATAATTATTATATAAGTAATAATTATTGATTAATAATTAATAATTAACAATTAATTATTTCTTATATGTTTAATCATTGTTTAAAAATTCATTTATATTGGTCTTCTAATTTATATTTTATAGTTTTTCAAAAGGCATGTACTTGAAACATTTTTCAGTTTCAAGTAGGAGGTTTTGAAAGCTTATAAATTATTTTTCATGGATATTTTTTATAATTTTTTTATTGTTTTCAACTATTTCATATATGTTTAATCAATTTTTAATGTTTCATTTATATTGTTCTTATAGTTTATATTTTATTGGCTGTCAAATTCACGTACATGAAATATGTTTAAGTTTCATGTAGGTGGATTTGAAATCTTGTAAATTATTTTTTATCAACATTCTTTATGAAATTATTATTTTTTTAACTATTTATTATATGTTTAATCAGTTTTTAAAGTTTCATTTATATTGGTATTATAGTTTATATTTTATAGGCTTCGACAGTCACGTACTTGAAATTTGTTTAAGTTTCAAGTAGGTGGTTTTGAAAGCTTATAAATTAATTTGTGACAACATTTTTTATTAAATTATTTCTTTTTTAAACTATTTTTTATATGATTAATCAGTGTTTAATGTTTCATTTATATTGGTCTTATATTTTATGTTTTATAGTCTTTAAAAGTCGCGTACTTGAAACAGAATCACACATAGGAAAGATATAATGTACTATGCAGGAAAAGGAGAACCAGAATCCCACATCGAAAATGCTGTATGGTTTTCAGGGAAAACCCCCTTATAAAAGGGAGTCCTGGGTGAGGGTATCAATCAGAATTCAGACTACTGTAATGGCAGAACCGCTGGATATTAAATAGCAGAAAAATTCGGCTGAAAAGATTTGTTATATATATATATATATATATAACAAAACAAAAAAAATAAAAAATAAAAATTTTTAAAAAAAATAATTATGCAAAGGCGAAAAACCATGTGTCACCTTGCCCTGGACGGAAAAACCCCCAAATTCGGCACACCAGGTGCCACCTTTGGGAGGTAAAAAAATAAATTTTTTTACCCTTGTGGTATATCAAAAAATATTTTTTTGAAAAAATGTAAAACAAAAACTGCATCCAGCCCGACCTCCGTCGAGACCCCCGGGGCCCCTTCTCTCCAACCGGTGATCTCGATCACAGCGCCCTCCAAATCAACATCTCGAGCAGCCCAACCTATCGAATGACCACCACCACCAGCGGCGTGACCCCCATCTTCTCTCCATCTCAGTGGTGCATCTTCCCTTTCCCTTGTCAGAAACCGGTCCGACTAGCTCACTTTCCCCGCCACGATTTTCCCAGCTAGCAATCCTCCTTTACCGATGAATTGTCCAACCAATGAGCATCCCCCACCTTCTGGTGAGTCCATCCTGCATCGCGACCTCCTCGCTCGACCCACTCAACCCCTGCGACCCTCCACCAGTGCGTTATCTCTCCACAGCTTGGTTCTCCATTTTCTAATTATGGATCTTATTGTGTTTTAGGTAGGTTCCCATTATGGTACCTTTTAGAATTTAGGTTTCATCTGTTTCCTACTGTTCGCGCCATATATATGTGCTAATTATTATTGTGAAACTTGTCGTTAGTTTATTTTTATGTGAATTGGTAGTTCAATTGTTGTTTTGTAAAAAATGAGGCCATTTTATTATAATTGTGCACACTGTTTGTTTAATTAAATGTTTCATTGTTTTCACCTAGTTTTGTGACTCTTAGAACCCTATTTAACAAAATAAATTAGATTCTGGGGTAAAATTTATTTTGGAACCATGTTGAGTGTTAATTAGAAACTATTATGATAAACATTGCCTATACTGATGATAAATGGCTTGGTAGGAATTTTTGTAAAGAATGATTCGTTTCATGGTGTTTTGGTGTGTTTACACCCCTTTATAAAAAGTTCATGTGTATGTTGATAAATTTTTTTATATAGAGTCTTTAAATGGTTTCAAAATAAAAAGAAGTTTATTTTTTGGAATTAAACTATATTTATGTTAAATGGTGATCATGGGTTTCTTGAAAGTGTCCCATGTAGTTTTATGTTTAAAATAAGTGTGTATTAGGTACTTAATGTGGTTTGACATGTGATGATGGATTTTTCCCAATTGGTGTTTACATGATAAGTGTAAGGGAATATGTTTTTTTTTTGAATTTATCGATGTATTGTTAGTGTTTGAAATGATCTTTCAGGGGTCCTTTTTTTGGATTTTCAAAGTTGGTTTTGGTCTATAAATGATTGGTTGTCGATTTTTATGGTGTGTTAGAATGTGTTGTTGATAAATATCCATTTGATACTTTTAAAATAACATTTATTCCCTAAAAATATAAACTGAATACTTTGAGAGAGTTTATCAATATTTTGGTGTGGATATGACGTGTTTACCCTCTTTAGAAAAAGTGGATACTATGTTAATGACAAATGTTGGTTTGTGAAAAAAATGGTTTATGGGCCATTTGTAAACTTGTGAAAAATGGTGAAATTTTTTATTATGAAAACCTCTTACGTATGAATCGTATGCCATGATTGTATGTGTATAATGGATGATATTTCCTTAATAAGGAATCCTTCTAATCCATTATAAGGGTGAATCATATTAAACTCTTTATGTTCATTTGATTAATGGCTTGAGATCGGCTATTGGAGTGACTCAGGGTGATGCCTATTGTGCTTTATTATTATATATACTGTGATTGGACGCTCAATCGTAATCGGTTGGCCCACCCCCTTTTTAAATACATGAAACATTGTTAACTAGAATATTGAGAAAATATTCTGAGAATGATTGTCTCACTTGTAGGTTATGGTACATACCAGTGGCCCATAGTAAGGGGATATGATTGGGTTCATTGCTATGGGATTTTCCCTCAGCCTGCCTGATAAAGGATGGCCAAGCATTTTGAGCGTTTTGATTTCATCACTTGTGACATGTCAATGAGGAAGAAGTATCATGTATTGGTGTCTTCTGGATTATTCCTGATCTCATGGGTTAACCTATGTCTACTTGTTCTTAGTGCTTTCATTGTTACATGTGTTAGATGTACGTATATTTTCAATTCATTTCCCTTATTATGTAACAATTTTAGAACTTTCATTTGTGTTGTTTTACTGGAAAGTGATGTGTTGTTTTATAATGGCTTATGAAAACTATTTTTTATGAACGGGGTTTTATTCCTTTTGTGAAAAATGAAATTTTAAACATCACATTACCTATAAAAATTCAAACATCTCACTAATAATAATGACTTGGGTTTTTGAGAAATGAATGAGGGAAATGACTCATACATTTTTTTTGAGTAACATGTGGAAAACCTTACTTTAATACATTGTAGTTCAAACTTTATAATGGAATCATCTTTTATTTGAAAAGAATTACATTGGGAATAGATATCGCACTAGCCTACCGAGTTCTAAATCTCATCACTGTATATATTTTTTATTTTCAGTCCTTGTGTAGTTTGAAGCTTGGGTGTGTTCTCCATTGGCGACGTATGATCGTTGGGTCAGAGAGTTACTCACGGGGTCACATAGAGTTAGTTTAGACATCGACTTTGGTAAGTTTTATTTTCATCGGTTGTTGTTTAGTTATTTACTTTGTTTATTTATTTGGTTCGGTTATTTATTATTTATTTTTATTTTATTTATTTTTATTGGTGGAAATCTTTCCAGTGTCTCTATCGATGCCATGGCTCTTGTCGCCAGCCCGAGAGGATCGGGAATGCCTCTCAGGCCTTTCCACGGTTCAGCTTGGTTGATCGGTTCTAAGATGACCCATGTTGGTTCCTAACAAAATGGTATCAGAGCAGGTTGGCTCTAATCTGATCTTGCTTTTCGGAGTTCTCATTTTTTATATGGGAATGTCAAGGTAGAAGTAGTAGGATTGTCAGGACTCGAGGGGTAGCTTTGACAAGAGCGTCGTGAAATCTTGCTCATTGTGATCCTTAGGTTTCAAGGGGAATTCCAATTTAATTAATATTTTGGGGTTTTAGGGTATGATTTACTGTTGGGATAAATCAAAGGGAATTGGACTAATAATCCTCACGAGCCACATGGCCTGACAAGCCATGTGGTGATAGAGGCATGGTCCTAAAAGGAACTCTGTGTCGATGATGTGTTTGGAATATGGCCACCAACCATATGGACAAGTCACCCACAGACACTAGTTCCCTGTTTGAGTTTTGTTGGGTCTCCAATGACATCTTAAATTGGTTTAAATCAGAAAAAATTGTTTTAAAAAATGGTTCTTTGACATGAAATGTTTTTTTGGGAATTTTTTTAAAAAGGAACAGGATGAATGATTTCTTTTTAAAGAGGATGTTTTTTTATGGTGTTTCCATTGGTTCTCACATGCATAGTGGTATGTTAGAATATTAATGGATGTATGGTATGGAGGATGGATGCCCTGGGTGGCACAAAAACATGCATGTGAGTGAGACTCTAAATAATACCAACGACGAGGGTTTAACCGACCATGCTTGTTTTAAATTAAAAATTTTTTCAAAAGAAAGTTTTTTATTTTATGATAGCTATTTTTATTTTGTTTTGATCTTATCATCTATGCGATGTTTGGTATTGAGGATTTATATATATTGAGTTGGTATTTATAGGGTTCCTAAGACTTCGTGTCCATCGATTGTCCCCTTGATGCTTCGATGGGTTATCGTAGTACGATTGATCAACCTATGAAAATTTTGATTGTGTTTTATAAGATAGATCCACCTCTCTTGTATAGTCAAAAATATCCCTCTATTTTTGAGGAATGGATGTGAATGAACGAAATGGAATTTGACCTCATTGAGTTTCCCAAGTCATTTGAGGTCAAGTTTTCAACATTCATGGTTGAAGGTTCATCCTCGGTGTGGAGGAAGTCAGTGTCTCAAAACAAGCCCCTTCATGAGCTTTCATAGAAATTTTTTAGGTCTTTTTTCATTCGTTAGTATTTCTATAAGGAAGTCAGGGTGTGAAAGGGGATTTAGAATTGTTATTTACAGTATGGTGACAGATCTGTGTTTGAATATTTCTAGAGCTTTGTGGAGATAGTCCCTTATGATTCAGGGTATTCCATATATGACTCTGTGAAGGCTCTATGTTTTGAGGAAGGTCTCCACCCTGATCTACACTCGATGGAGTCAGCATCCAACCTAACTTCTTTTACCGATGTGGTGAGGCAAGCATTTCATGTCGAAGTCGTGATGGCGGGAGTGCTCAATGTTTTCCTCCCTACATCAATCCCCATGAGAAGTGGTAAATATTATAGAAAGGAGATAAGGATGTGATTTAATGTAGATGGTGGAAGTTATGGAATCAAAAGGCCCTGAGATATTTCTTCAAACTCTTCACAACAAAAAATACACATGTTGTATTACTGTGGAATGCTGGGTCAAAAAATACCATCGTGACCATGTATTAATAAGCCATGTAATGCTTGTGGATGTTTGGGTCACTTACAAAGATTCTATCAAATCATCGCTAGAAATTTTCGTGGGGGAAGATCTAAAAAGTTATGTGTTGTAGGGTTTTTTGTTTAATTTTTCTCATCTAGGATACCTTCCAGTGTAAGGAATCTCTTATCGTTGCAGGCGTACATATGTTGTTTTGGGTTTTGAAATGAATATTAATGTCATGGGTCTTTGATGGAGTTCTGTTTTCAATGCCAGCGTTCTTTTCACTACAGAATTGTGTCCATTCATATGTTAGATCAAAAAATTGATGTTTCTTATTAGAATTATCAGATCCTGACTGTGAGGCAAGAAATTATTCATCTATTAGAGCTCCATACAAAAGGCCTCGGAGTGAAGATGGCGTGTAGTCAAGAACCCCAAAGGAATTTTCTGAAGCTTGGTTAAGGCTATGCCTATGTCGTGTGGAGAGACAATTTTGGGTTTCTGTTCAAGTTTCTCTGTCATTGTAAATTTTCTCTTGTTGCAAATAGCGCGATTGACTTATCTCTCATGAAATGTTAGTAACTGTGCCTTTTGGGATGTTAGTTGTCGATCTGTGGCCTTGCTTGGACCACCCATGTGAATCGATTGCAGATTTGGTTTGTGTCCAACATGAAGTGGTAAGTTGTGAGTAGTTTCCATCATAATTACATTGATCCAATCCTTGTTCAATCCCTCCCCTCACATAGGGTGAGGGGTTTTGGTTAGTGTGGACTTTTCGGTTCAACTCTTATCCCTTTCGGACAAGTGTGAGTGGTTTAAATTTTCATGTGATATTCCTTTTTTCTTTGATATGTCCAGGTTCAGGTATAAGTTGGATTTTCGTTTGGAATTGTATAGGTTGGTTCTTATTGGTGGAAAGATCCACCGTGAGTCTCTTTGGGTTTTCTCTTTTGTCTTTATTGGGTGTTAGTTAAATTTGTATGGTGGAGAGTCGGATTATACCTCCCTTATACAAGTGATCTATTTCAGGCAATGAGGTTGAGTCCCAATGGTGGTTGAGGGGAATGTCCTTGGGTTAAGAGGATGGATTGGGTTTATGGGGAATCCTTAGGTTTTGACAGAACAGTTGGATAATGTTGTTGCTTTTCGGGGGTGGTAATTGCCATTGTGGGGAGAATTGTCACACACCGACTCATGTGAATCCTTCATTTTATTATTATTTTTCTATTACATAATATTTTTTGGGGTTCAGGTGAGTCCCAGAGAAAATATTCATTTGAGTTATATTAAAAAGTGTGCTTTTTTGTGTTGATGTCATCGGGTTCACAGGTGGAGCACAAATTTGGAAGCTGCACGACTTTACACTGGCAACTGCATGACCGCCCGTTCTCAGAAGATGAAAATAAATAAATATTGTAATTAAAACATACATTAATTGTTGTCTTTTAATTTTTTTTATTAATTTTTTTATTATTATTGAAATGAAATAAATAATTTAATTTTTTTTTTAATTTTATCATCTCGTTATTAATGTTAGAATTATTATTGTTATTATAAATATTTAAATTAAAATAAATGTTAATTAAAACAATTGTTAGTAATTATTTTATTATTTTATTAATATTATATATATTATGAATATTATTATTATAATTATTATTACTATTAGTATTCGTATTATAATTATCATTAAGGTATTACTATTATTTTTATTATAATGATTTTATTATTATTAATATTGTTATTATTATTATTATTATATTATTATTATTGTTATGTTATTAGAATATTATTTATTATTATTATTATTATTATTTTGATTTGTTTACCCTTCTTTAGGGTTGTTTTGAATTCCTTCTTATCTCCCTTACTGCATGCGGCCCCTGCTCTCCTCTGGTGCGCCCTCCCCACCACCTACAATCTCTTCCACCGGTAATGATGTTCCGGCCTCCCCGTCGTGTGCTGAGATTCCAGCTTCCGCCTCCCCATCGCGCTCCTCGACGCAGGCCCCCCGGACCTCGGCCTCCCACGTTGCTCAGCACACCCAGTTCCCTCCTTATATCCGACCACCGTGGAACTCAACAGCCCGACCTCCTCTGCCATGCTTCGGTTGACCACCACATGCACCTCCCTCATTTGCAGCACCCCCTCTTACTATAGGTGTGTATGGCGCGACCCCAGCCCTCGACCCCCCTTGCACCGTGCCGTGCACTTCCCTGAACTACTTTCATTCCATCATCGAGCTTTCCCCCATCCTTCCTTGCATTCGACTCCCGGTCGGCTCTTCCCAGCTCGGCCACCCAGCCGGCGACACCCACCGTTGGCTCCCATTGTTGCGCGTGAGCAGGTCAGCGACCCTGCATTCTGGCGTAGACCCCTGCCCCCACTACAGTGTTTTCTAGACGCTGCCAGCCTCCACGTCACAGTTGCCGGGGCCTCATTCCCTATCTGGCCTCCTCCTGCCTGACCTCTGTAGAGACCCCCTAGCCCCTCCTCTCCATTCGTTGATCCCCGTCCCAGCACCCTCTAACCCATCGCCCGGACCAGCCTTACCTCCCAGCCAACGACCACCACAAGCGGTGCGACCACCCATCTTCCCTCCTGCTCAGGGGTGCAGTCACCCTTACCCTTTCCAGTGAATGGTCCGACCATATTTCCATCCCTGCATGTTCTTTCTCTGTTAGTATGCCTCCTTTACCGCCGAATTTTCCAGCCAGTGTGCCTCCCCCCTCTTGGGCGAATCCAGTCGGTGTCACGAACTCCCCACACGGCGTGCGCAACCCCTACATCCCTTTGCTGGTGCGTTATCTCCCAGCTTCTTCATTTTTCATTTTCTAATTGGGGATCTTGTTTTGTTTTGAGTATATAAATTTTAGTTTGTAGGGTGTTCGACCTTGCCGCGTGGTTTCAGATGCACGTCATTCTGTTTTATCTTGGATTTGATTTAGGATCCCATTGCACTAACTTTTAGAATTTATGTTTCATATATTTTCTAATGTTTGTTCCCTATATATGTTCTAATTAATATTGTTCAACTTGTGGCTAATTTATTTTTTATGGGAATTGGTAGTTCAATTATGGTTTTGTGAAAAATGAAGTCATTTTATACTAATAGTGAAAACTATTTGTTTAAGTAAATGTTTCATTATTTTTCCACCTGGTTTGTGACTCTTAGAACCAAATTTATCAATTTAATTAAGTTTGTGGAATGAAATTTGTTTTGAAACCATCCTGAATGTTAATTTTAAACTGTTTTGGAAAACATTTCATGTTCTACTGATAAATGGACCGTTTGGAATTTTTGTAAAGAATGATTCGTTTCAGTGTGTTTTGGTGTGTTTACACCACTTTAAAAAAGTGCACGTGTATTTTGATAAATTGTTTATATTGTTTTTTTAAATGGATTAAAATTAAAAGGAAGAGTAGTTGTGGCTTTAAACTGGATTGATGTGAAATGGGGATATTGGGCCTTTTGAAACTGTTCCAAGTATTTTTATGCTTAAAAGAAGTATGTATTTGTCTTTTAATGTGGTTTGACATGTTATGATGGATTGTGACCTATTGGAGTGTATGTGCTAAGTGTAATGTAAAATGTTTTGTTTTAATTTTTAAATGTATTGGCACTATTCGAAATTATTTTTCGGGGGTCTTTTTTTATTATTTTTAAAGTGGGTTTTGGTTTTACAAATAAACAAGTGTCGAGTTTTATGGTGTGTTTGCATGTGTTGTCGATAAATGGCCATATGACACTTTTATAAAAATTGTTTTTTTTCTTGGAAATATAAACTGAATATTTTGATAAATTTTTCAATGTTTTGGTCGGGATATGATGTGTTTTCTCTCATAAAAAATGTAGATTATTTGTTAATGATAATTGTCAGTTTAAGAAAAAAATGGTTTAAGGCCCGTTTGGAAACCTTGTGAAAAAAGTGAAAATTTTTATTAGGAAAACCTCTTGTGGATGTTTCTCAAACCATGATAAAATTTATATAATGGATGGGATATCCTTACTAAGGAATCCTTGAGATCAATTATAAGGGTGCCTCAGATTGGACTCATTGTGTTCTATAAATTAATGGCATGAGATCAGTCTTTGGAGTGACTAAGGGTTATGAATGTTGTGCTATATTGTTATATATTGTATGATTATATTATCAGCTACAATCACATGACCCACCACCTTTTAAAATACATGAGACATATGAACCTAGCATATTGATAGAACATTCTGAGAATGATTGTTGCACTAGTAGGTTATGGTACTGACCAGTGGCCCATAGTATGCAGATATGTTTGGGTTCATTGATATGAGAATTTCCCTCGGCCTTCCTGAGAATGGATTACCAAGAGTTTTGATATTTTTTATTTCATCGTGTGTGACATGACAATGAAGATGATGTCTCATATATTGCTTTCCTATAGACTATTCTTGATCCCCTGCGTTCACCTATGTCTACTCATTCTTAGTGCTTGTAGTGTTAAATTTGTTACTTGTACATATATTTTCTTTTTATTGCCCTTGTTGTGTAACTATTATAGCACATTCATGTGTAGTGTTTTACTGGAAAGTGATGTGTGGTATTAACGTGTCTTATTAAAACCTTTTTAAATGAAAGGTGTTTAAATATTTTTGGGAAAATTGAAAATGCAAACATCACTTTCCCTTTGGAAATGATAATGTCACACTAAAATAATGACTTGGGTTTTTTGAAAAATGAATGAGGAAAATGACTCGTACTATGTTTTTGAGTAACATGTAGAAAACCATACTTTTATACATTGTAGATCAAATTTAAAAATTGATTTTTCTTCTATTTTTAAGGATGTGCACTATGAATAGATATCGAGCTAGCCTACTGAGTTTTAATACTCACAAGTATAGTTATTTTCTATTTTTCGTCCTTAGGCTGGTTACAACTTGGGTGTGTTTGCCTTGGGATATGTTTTATCATTGGGTAGAAGAGTGACCCATAGGGTCACATGGAGTTGGTTCAGATGTCGAGTTTGGTTAGTTCTATATTATTCAGTTCTTGTTTAGTTGTTGGTGAAGTTTATTTATTATGCACTGATCTTTATTATTTATTCTTATTTTATTTTTTTAGTATTGGTTGAAATTGTTTCCATCATTTCTGTCGATTCTCTAGCACTCGTCGCCAGCCCGGGAGGATTGAGAATGTCACTCGGGCCTTACAGTAGATTGACTCGGTGGACCGCTTTGAGGTTGACCCGGGTTGGTTCGTGACATGTAGTGGATTCATTCTATGTGCATGGGAATCCATTCTAAAATTACATCACATCATTCCCACTCTTTTTTAATTTTATTTTTTATATCCTCATACTCACTCACATATAATGGGACCTCTTAATGACACTGGTTCTTGGACACAATTGGTTGCTAGTTGTTCGATCCCAATGCCACGAAATACTTTAGACAACATCCCGATAAAATTCCCCATATTTAGAATTTGATCACTGGTCTCCCATAATATGAATGTCCTCATTATCATTTGCGTGGTGTGTATTTTTTTCATTCAAACATGGTCAATAGTTATCATTTATCATCACAACTCCTTCATTTCAATACAAATTTTGGTCATCATGATTTACATTCTTAATTTTGAAAATTTTCGGGTAAAATTTAATGCTCATGAGATTACCTCATTTGTTTACTAGATCATGTAGCCAAAAAATTTCATCCTTCTAGAGAGTCCCATTACCCATCCAACTAAACTCTCAATTGAGAAGGTGTCATATAGATGAGAAATCATAGGGTAATCTCTTGTTTTTTATACTAAGTGTGTCACTCGTGAGCATAGGGTTTGTCTATTGGATTTGTTATAAATATGATCAATGAGAAAAAATAAATTAAAATGAATATAATAAAGATTGAAAAAAATCATCAAGATAAATATATTGAAGGTCATCCACATAATGGATGCTCTCTATTTCATTTTCATAATGAAATATTTTCTATGGTTCTCACTAGTGATTAATTGGTTCAATTATTCTAGTCTCTAACTTATGTCAATGAGAACCAACTTCCTCCCAGCTCATCACCAGATACATAACGGAGCTCATCAAATCAGATATACTCTTCAACCCATTCATCTTGGAGCTTAGTATTTACATAAATTCTCATCTTCATTTTATTCTCATATTCCTCTAGTTTGGAACTCCATGAACCAATTATCTCTAAATAAGAATGGAGGAAGGTGGTGTTCTCATTCTATTTCTCATCAGGATGGTAGATTTCCAGGTTTACATGATGAATCTTCATTATTATGTAATAATTCTACTACCACAAGGTGTTATCCAAGTTGTATCTTCCATCACACACATATTCCACATGGATATCATGAACCAATGTTTGGAAACCATCAGTGTATGCCCGTACGGTGCATGGATTTCCCATCAAATGGGGGAGATACCCAATATGTATTACCATATTGGGTTCCAAAGTCCTAGTGATGATGTAATTTATGACCCTCCCTAACCTGTGCTAGAATATTGAATTCTCCTAAGAAACATCGCAACAGAATCATTCAAGATCCTCAGTTGATACAGGCTCATAACTGGATAAAGTCATGAGAATAGATATAATAGGGTCCTCCACTAGGATCCTCTCTATCACACTAATATCTAGACCAAGAGGATCATTATACTCACCTAAACCATCCTCAGTAGCTTCTCCCATGTCATCCTTGAGCTCCACCCCACCAATTCGGTCACCTGTGACTGTAGTTTACTTCTCATCTTGGACCAATGATAGATCATCATGAATGAAATGCTCATTAAGGATCGAGGAATCTATCAAGCTGGGAAATCCAAATTCATTATCTATAGAATCTTAAAGGGAACAAAACCTTTCAAACACTACATATAATTTGAACAGATTAATCAATCTGATCAGAAAATTACTAGATGACCTTCCATGAGATTAAAAAAACATACATAGGTTGAGAGTCATAAAATTGTGTCCTTTAGTCATGATAGAGAGTTATACATTAGGATTACCCTAGATTCCATTTGGTAACTTGAAATCCAGTACATGGACTGTCAACATCGGTTGAGAAGGGGCTATTGGAGGACCTACATGAGAAAAAAAATCATGTTAACCAAAATGATTCCTAAAATATCTAGAAGGGACAAATGATTTGTGATTAAATCTTACACTGAGGAAGATGTATTTAGATGATGAATCACCTAGGTAATGTCACATACCAATATATATTAGTGACTCCGTTAAAATATACAAGATTGTTCCCTCGTAGAATATATGGATGACCTATTGTTCCAAGGTTTGAACTCTGAATTCATCGAATGGGACACCAGATGATTTAGACACGAGCATAGGTCATAAAGTGTTCTATATAGAACATACTGGTGCACCTACACACCCTATAGTAGGTTTCCACTTCACATATCCATTTTTCCACTTTTAAAAAAGATATATATATATATGTGTGTGTGTTTGTGTGTGTGTGTTAGATAATAAATAGGAAGGATCTTGGAATGTAGGTATGTTAATAGAAATACCATGTAAAGTGAGTCCAAGTCATATTCAAGGGACAAAATTTTGACACTATTTAGAGAGACATCCTACTCAGTGTCTTGCCCCTAGGACTATTGTTTTCCATAGCATTATGTTCCCTGAATATCTGACACCTCTTAGATTGAATCACCAACAGGTGGTGTCTCCACATGCCTTGGATCATTACCTATCATCAGCCACACTTGGGTATTAAGAGGATCATTCTCTACCTAAAAACATGAAAAGTATTCCATGGCCATTACATATAGGTTCCTCTAATGGTCAATCACTTTTTCTATGATCTGGATAGTCCCAACATCTTTTAATAAGATTCCAAAGAAAATTGACCGTCTTTATAGGTTGTCAATCTATATAGGAATTAGATTTTTTCCCTACCATCAAGATTGTGGGGAAGACTTCATCACCATCTGGATGTAGAATGTTCTTCATCGTCATTCTAGGATCCTCCATTGATATTCTAATCCTATGCAAGGATTTACCTGGTTGTTTTCAATATCACCTTTTGGACCACACTCTTCTAAGATGGGGGGGGTCCAAAAAAACATTTTGTCATTCCTGATATAGCTCCAACATGAGTTTCCCATATTTCTAGGATTTATCGCCCATAGTGAATCCCATCGACCAACCTACTACTCCAAAACTATGCTCACCGGCTCGATCAACCCTCTTATATCACTATGGTTTTCATTCAGATATGCTACCACCTAGTTTCTAGGAAAATCTAAAAATAAGAAATCATTCATATTGGTCAAGAGTATTATAATTATATCCACTGAGAATTCAAGAATTAATAGTCACCATATATGATGTAATATGTAGTTATATTGTTTCTCATAAACCCCATGTAGACTCTCTCCATAGACTAATGGAGAGACATGAACTTCTTAAACAACCAGAACTGTGTGTATGACTAGAAGATGACACTTTTGTGAATCCAAGAGACATGAACTCTTCCACTAATAATATTTTTAGGTACTCCTTATATTATCATTCCTCCTACATATTTTCAAAAATTGGACCAAGAAATGTTGAGAAGGGGTATAAGTTTATTTTTTCATGGTTTCATATCCTAATCATGATTTGTTCATTCTTGTGATCCAATACTCTAACCACATCAATTTTGAGAATATATTGTTTCAAACATGATTTCGGTGGGATGATGGTGTTTGAAAACTCAAAATACCTTAATGTACACCATGATCTATCCAGGAACTAACTAAAATTAGACATAAATCCTCCATGTGGTGTCTCCACCCAAAATATATTCATGTAAGAAATATATTCGAGGAAGTACGGGTACCCCTAGTTTTACCATGTTGTCAACTGCCAAGATTGTCGATGTCACTAGCATCCTCGAACGCATGCCTATCAGAATGTCCCTAACAATGATCTATCAAACCATTTAGAATGTGGGGGAGAAACTAAGAATAGAAAACCTATGTATCCCATCCTTCCACCATAATTCACCCCCATGTCTCAAACAACCCTTCCTATCAGATCAACTAATACCTTCTTAGCCTTCTCCTCTATAGTGTTGTGGAGGACTACTTTCAATGTCTTGAAATTATCAAATTTGGATCCATTACTATAAACATGACAGACCAAAACATGAAGGTAATTTTTCTATGAATAATGGAATCATTATCCTTAATTTCATTCAATTAATGTTGATGGTGTTTCACTGGGGATGGTGCCCACTATCTATCACCATAGGTATTCTATTAATAGAGAAAATATTCATACTGAAACCCATCCAATTTGATTCCAAAAATTTAGTGAACATATCATAAGAATATTCTCACATATTAATTGTTAAAATAGAAGGTTTTTTCATCTAGGGAATACCAGCTAAGGTGCTCCATCATCAGATCCTACTGATGGTGTGTGTGTAACTACGATGTCTACACTGCCTCATAGAGTCCAACCATACCCAACTCTACCCAGTATTTCATGAATTTATAGCGCACCATTTACTCCCCAAATCATTCATTGGTAAAATTTCAGCAAAAACTCAATTCCAAATCCTTGTGGGAACCCTTGTGATTGAACCCCATGCAGCATTAATGAATGCAGTGTGGCGGGTGGGGAATTCATTAGTTTTTGGTTCTTTCCCCATGAGAATCCTTATCCTCTCATTAATCATATTTATGGACATGGCTCCATGCTTACTAAAAGGGAGGAATTGAGTAGGTATATACCAATATTTTATTTATTCCTCAACCATGAACCACGATCATTGTGTTTCCCCCCTAAGCATATGATATTCACATCATCCATCCATCAAAAATTACACAGTTGAAAATTTCTACATAATGGATATCTCTACTAGGACAAATTCAGCGTGGAATTGAGCTCCTAATTATAAAAAACAAACCATGTATCATAACAGACATGGGGATTTCTCAACACTTATAGTATTTAGGTAGTAAGATTAGCTATTATCTCAATTGGTTTCTACTGTATGAAAATTTTGGATTATAATGGAATGCCTAATAGAATCATGCATAGGATGATAGAATCTATACAAAAAATGGGAGGAAGTAAAAATTATTATTGAGATGCACACAGAAGTGAGGTTTGGCTGTCAATGAAGATGCGTGAATTTAGGATTCATGAAATTAAAGGAAAACGATTAGGTTTTCACATTAAATGAATACATTCATTCCAGAGAGGATATATGATCATTCATAATTTCTATGTAATGTAAAGAGGTCCGCCATTTCATATTTTTATGTGTGGAACACAGAATCAAACGTTCTTGAATGCCTCTTCTATGGCCAATTTCTAATGTTTTGTGAACACACCAAAAGAACCATTATCTTCAGTGTCACCCTTCTATCAAAACCTTCTTTTCCACATTGGGATCATATTACTAATGTGTCGTTTTTTGGAATTTCAATTTCATATGAATATTGAACGAACATATTTTTGAAGAAATGAGAATATAGTCCACCCAAAATGACTATTTGGAAACTGATGTGCTTGGTTCACACAAGTTTCCATGGTTATATGCAAAGATATCATTTACAAGCAAAGACCGTGTATATTGAGGGAAACATAATTTTTCGTGACATACACAATGTTTAAAATGGTCTATAAGTACATTTCATTTAATAATGGAAGTCTATGTGAAGAAAATGAATATTCCATAAAACATCCCCCTTTACACTCCAAAGGCGACATTATTCGAACATCTTGAATGGTCGTGATCCATTGGAAATGTATCCTCCATAAGAAAATCATGATCTATTCCCAAAGCATTGGGTGACCAACGTCGATGATTTTTTTCAACAAATAAATGCTCTTCCAACCCGTGGAGAGGCTCACAAGAAGAAGAAACTCAACTCTTGTGTCCACATATACTCTTCTTCCATGAAAGAATAATGCACAAACTACCCAATATACAAAATATTGCATGGAATTCCTCATTTGGGACCAAACAAGACCTATCCCATAGTATATTGATCCTCAAACATATCGTCTCAATTTAGTTCTGTCTCATGAAAATTAATATACTTGATTCCAACCATGATCCACAGGAAAAATCAATTTTAATGCCAACCTACTGCTTGAGTCTCTATTCTCTGAGCTCGTTCTAGAGAACCCTACTCACACAAATCTTTCAAAAAACCCTAAAAACATCCACATAATAACATTTTATTCCCCAGACTGACATTAATTATACTCATAGTTAAGACATTAATTTACATCATCCTCCTAATCATAGTTATTCTAATTCATATTTATCATAAGCATTGTGATTATGTCTTCAGTACAATGGCTCACTGCACTTCGACCTAATGATAGATCAGTAATACATATTAGTTATAGTGACATTCCATCAATAGGTTCATGAGCAATGGTCATGTAGTCCTTACGAGTGGAATAATCAAGGGAAACTATGAAACCTTATTGGAAAGAGTTCACTACATTGAATTATCCTCCAATATTGACGTGGTCCCTTTGAGGAGTCATCCAAATGACATCCCATTTGAGTAATGTAAAACTAACTAGATCTATGTATTATTCATGTTGATTTAAAATACAATTCAATATCCATTGAACAATATGACAAAAAAATATAAATATCATATGTTATAAACCTTGGATTTCCCATTTATGAGTGTTAATAGATGATATCTACAACCTCCACACTGGATACCCTGTGTATTGAATGCAGTATACTCTATGAACAACTCACATAGAATGAGAATATCTATAAAGCCTCTATAAGTAATCCCCACTATATTCCCATCATTAAAATACTCTTGTGATTGTTTGGTTCATTGCATATTACCTAAACCATCCATTATCGATTCTCCTTCCACAACAAAAGAATCATTACAAAATGACATTCATCTAATGGATTAGTCCTATCACACAACCTTAAACTATGACATCAAAATATGTGTTTCTTGATCTAGGTACAATAAATAGGGTATGTAGGATGCATACTTATGGTTATAAGAAAATGGTAAGATTAACTTCTTCCCCTAGTCACGAACCTCCTAGATCCTCCATTATAGGGTGTTTTGATCAATCAGTAAACATTTTTTGTCTAACATCTTCCCTCACTGGGGAAGACATCCTGGATCCCCCTCTGTGGGGGGGGGGGGATGTGAACCATTGGTAAACATAGGTCAATCATGTTACCTCTTAGGCATGCACAACCTTGATCTTTATCCTTAGGTAATTATGGTCAATGCATTTCATCCCCACAAGATGCTAAACTCATTCCCCTTATTCACATTAATTGGTTGTTTTGATCATTCGGTAAACCACCCATGTGAGTCATATTTACTCCTAGAGATACACCATCCAGATCCAACTCTATGAGGTGTTATGTTCTACTATTAAACATATGGTGTGACAAATTACCTCCATGGAACACACCTCTTTAATACGTCTCTATGGGGCATTCCGATCAAATAATCTTGTCTCCATGACACATTAATCAGCTACCTTTATTCAACTCAACTAGACTTTTTGATCTATCTCCACATGACATAGAAGTAGCGATCTTTCATACAAAGCCTCAATGTGCAAAAAATGTGGGATTCCTAAGGTAATTGATGGAATACTGTGTTGATCACGAGATAATTAGATAATGGAAGTTAGTCTTACTACGATATTTAACACATACATCCCACACATGTGAATGGGGTAGGTGTTTGTCTTAAGAAATATGTTCTACATCCTATATAGATAGATCATAATGTTTGTATTAGAATAATTAGGGAATAAATTTAATGTCTTTTGGAGAAGGGTTGAGTTGATTAGAATATCCAGTGGGGTCAGATCAAGAAGTAGATTCCCTAGTTGAAAGATGTCACACCATAAATTTTACTTTGTATCATAATACCCCATGTATATATATGTCTGAGGTTCCTTACTATGAAGTAATATTTCAAACCATGATGGTTAAATAATGTATCAGTACATCGAGTGGAAGTTTTATATTGGGAATGAGTTTACTATCTTGTGGAGACAGAATGGGTTGTTCAGAATATTTTATTGAGGTATATCGAGAAGGAGTATCCCAGTGAGGGATGATGTTTCACATTATTTTACCAATGGATTAGAAAAATCAAAGATGGGAAGTTTCTTGATGGTTTTCTCTGTTGAGAATAGGCCATATGCACCTCTCAGATTTCAAAATGTTGTTCATGTTAGAGAACATCCCAATCCTCCTGAATTGACCGCACTGCCATCATTGTGTGGTCCCCCATTTTAATTAGAAGTATTGGTGTTCTCTGGGTAATTTTGTGACTGATTTCTCCCCCAGGCCAACACTATAGGATTTTTTTCTTCATCTACCCCTTATGGTGCCTTCTTCCCCTTCTCCTCTTCTTAAGATCCTACTGGATGACCTTTCCCAGTTTCGGGTGGGTGGTTTTACGAAGATGGATATTCTAGAAGTGTTTTTCTAGGATGATTTTACCCATCTCTAGTAGATTTTGGATGTTCACATTAGTTTGAACCTCCCCCACTTACACTATTCAAGTGGCAGACTTATTCCATGGATTTGACGACCCCATCTCTGATAGACCCCCTAAACCGCAAGGCATTCCCGTATGGTTCTGGATTCCAGATAATATTTTGTGACTAATTGAGACTTATTCCTCTAATCATTCAGTACCTGAATATTCTCATTTTTTACATGGTTCTTGGGAGTCCACATAGGTAAGGACTCTCCCATGGCATCAGTGTGGATCAACCTTCTAATTATGCCACTTCTCTTCGGTAACGCCTCATTTCTCTAGGCTATTAAAGATGCGGCTGCCTCTTTTCATTATGATGATGTGAGGATGATTCAATTGATGTAATCCTCAATTTTGGAAATATTAATTGAGGTGGATATGTATGGCCCTCTAACTAACCACATTCTCCATTGAGATTATGATATATTTTCAGAGTTGAAATCTATTTTTCTTTTTTCCTTAGTCAATGTTTTGTGCAATGTTCCATATAAAATGGAAATTACTTATGGTGTGAAGAAAATATAGGCAGTGGTATTCCTCAATTGAAGATTGGTCAGGTTTCCATTGAGGCTTGAGGACAGATCCTCACTCTAGTTAGTTTCTCCTTTTATTGGTGTTACAACAAAAAAATTCTCTTAGTTCATACAAGCTATTATAGTGGCTGATCCCAACTCTAGATTAGTTGGGCCTTCTTCCTTCTAGATCTCACATCCTACTTTGGCCCCCCATTCCTCCCCTACCTTTGATTCCCCGTCCTATTGTACCCTAGACCAAACCCTTTCTCCTTTAATGACCATTTTATTCATATTCCCAGATCCCTTAGCCCATTGGAACCTTCCCTTTGACCTCTTATTCTCAACCAATCCAACAGGTTGTCTAATGGTATGATGATATTAGGTGTGGATCCTAATCCATAATATTATTTGGGTCTTCCCTACGTTTCTATTTCACTTTTTGAATTTATATAGTGCCTTAATACAGGTGAATTCCCCCTTCTCTTCTACCACATACTTGAGTCCCAGAAATTGGTTAGATTGGCAGCTTTCAATGTCCATGGTTTGTGCCTCCTCATTTCTTAGTAATCTATTGAACAACAATTGCACCAGGTCTAAGGGTAAATTCATATCCCCTTCATCCTGTGAGAGTGATATCAGGCTCTTTAATGCTGGTTCATGGGTAAGAATGTCTTGTTTTTAATTTTAGCCTTGATGATTTGGAATGCGTGGTGTCTCGTCACCCAAGTGACGTCTACCTTTATTTCATATGATGGTTCTCTACATTGTGTGTCTCTAGTGTACACTCTATAGTCTAATAATGTCTTTTTCAAAATAATAGAGATCACTAGGAAGTCTATTTTGCACTGCTATATTCATGGAGAGCCTAAATATAGTCATATTTGGATTTTATGGATGACATTGATTTCAGTTGTAAATCTACTTCCAACCGACAAACATATTTAAATTATGGCTGATTATAGTGGTCACTCTTATGTTTCATCTTCTATTTATGAAAAATGTGACACTATTATTCCAGATAAACTTTTCCTTGATCATATTTCCTTAAACCCTAGATCGGTTCCCCAGATTTTAGGGGGTGACTATAATTGTATTATTGATATATCTAAATGTAATATGAGAAAATCTCTCCCAAACAACGACATGATTTTGTTCTCTTAATATTCATCCCAGGAATGTCTCCATGTCCTAGAATTTGTGGGATACAGGTACACATGGTTCAATAACCATTGTGGAGCTTATAGACCATGGAGAAAATTATAATTGTTATTAGGTAATCATTATTCCATAAAATAATTTCCATGCTCAGAAGTCACTCATTTAACCCATGAATTGTCTGACCACACCCATTTTTTCATTTGTCTGATGGGTAGTGACCCTAGAGAGGAATGTTTTTTCTTTTCCAATTTTTTGGGTTTCCTATCCAGATTTTCATAGTAGTATTCTCATGTCATGGGATTCCCACTATCATTTCATGTATTTTCTTGGTCAGCACAATAATCTACACCACTTAATATGTGATCTTCTAGCATGGTGTATATCTTTTACCCCTGATCGGGCTTCGTTATATTGAATTAAATGTTAAATTACTAATGTGAAGCTTATTCTAGATTATCCTTGTGATGAAAATGTGTTCTCCTCCATGGGCATCAAGTGACACTTTCACAATAAGAATCATCTGGAGTAGGAGGGTCTTATTCTTGAATTCTCATAGGCCACTTGGTTAAAGGAACAGAATAACAACATGACTATTTTCCATGCATTCCTAACAGAAAAAAATAGTGTTGTTCTATGAAAATTCTACTCAAGGATGGAACTTTCACTTGAGATATGGGTATTATTGGAGATATGGTAGGCTCTATGTTTATCTCATTTCTATCCTCTCGCAATCCTCACGGGCATAATGGGTACCCTACGCTATTCCGAGGGTCATATCTGATCATAATAACATCATCATTAAGGGTGTACCATTTGAGAAGGAGTTGTGGGATTCTATATATTCATTAAACTAGGAGAGATCCCCTTGGCCTGGAGGTTTTCCTAAGTCCCTTTTTGTTAGAACCTAGTCTGTAGTGATGGATATCCATGAATGTGAAATCCATGAAATTTTTTTTCGGGGATAGCACTCTCAGGTTCTTAGTGTTACTACCATTATTCTAATTCCTTATGTCCTGGAACCCTCCTCCATCTCCCAATTACAGCCCAATTTGTAGTTAAAATTTACCTATAATGTGTTTTCTAGCATCATCAACAGACATATTTCTTAGTTTTTACAAAGGTGGATTTCAAAGGAAAAACATGCCTTTATTTGGGGAAGTACCATTAAAGGGGTTATAGGGATTTTAGAGGAGATGATTGTTGAAATAAATAATAAGGCATGGAGGTTTATTATTTCAGTTAGGTTGGACATCGAAAAAGATGATTATAGTAATGAAATGTCCATTTTCATTCATGATATGAGATGTATGGGCTTCTTAGAAAGGGTTATTGACATGTTGTTTCCTTTTTATACCTCACCGAAGACCAGTGGGTCCTTCATGGGTGGGTAATGTGTTTTCCTGAATCCTGTCAGAGGCTT
Source organism: Viscum album (assembly GCA_963277665.1). Taxonomy (NCBI): domain Eukaryota; kingdom Viridiplantae; phylum Streptophyta; class Magnoliopsida; order Santalales; family Viscaceae; genus Viscum; species Viscum album. Next base: position 491,004,344 of record OY728151.1, on the reverse strand, counting down.
AAGGCAAGGTTATCCTATTTTTAATAGCTTTTTATTATGACCCAAGATATTTTCAGTATGTTTGTTTCTTCCACATTTCTATGTCCATATATTTCTAATTTCCAATATGGGGCTCATTGTCTTTGTGTGTCTCACCTTCTCATAGCTGATGACCTTATATTTTTCATTAATGGGTGTAGCTCTTCTATTGGAGGTTTTAATTTCCTTATGAAGAATTATACTTTTTGGGGTGGACAGATTATTTACCGAGCTAAGATTTAGGTTTATCTTCCATCTTCTTATTAAGATGTGTGGAATTCAATCATTGAATCAAGTTTATCCATCTCTTGCATGTGAATTCCATTGATGTACTTTGGTTCTCTTGTATCTCTGAGATGAATCTGCATATATCATTTTGAAATTATTGTTGGTAAGGTTTTGAACCACATCAATAATTATAAGATTATAATATTATTATACAGTTGTAGAATTACCATTTTCAACTATGTTCTTTCCTAGATCCCCATGAAAATTATTTCCATTATTGAGGTTTAATGATCTAGAATCATGAATATTGAGAGCACTATGAATTATTTTTATTGGGATGATCAACAGGAGGGAGAATTTTAGTGGGATTCTTGATGTTAGATTGAAAAACTGGTAAATCATGGGGGATTTGGTTCTCGGGATATGGATCTAGCTATGCATTTTCCTCATGGTAAGATTTCTTGGGAGGTTTTTGAGGGCCACTCTTTATGGGTACTCTTCATCACAGGGTATTACGACTTTGGTTCAGGGGAGATTGACAGGTCTCCATCCAATTTAATGAAGGAATTTCATTTAAATATTCATATCCTAGGCGACTAATGAAAAATGATCATGGGTTGGGGAGAGGTTATCATCTGGAAATGTAATTGGGGGTGGGATCTTGGACATTACTGGGTTCCGTGCTCCTATCATTTCATTTAGGGAGGCAAACTATCATCCATAATTTAAAAAGGACGTCCTAAATACCAATCTACTTTAGGCTTTTGATAGAATCTGTCTTGAAGACTCCCATGATCATTGTGTTTCTTTTAGTTCTATGAATGGGTGGTTCTCACATAAGGATTATAGAGAGTCCCAAAATATCCATCCTACTTGTGATATATGTGGTGATCGCCTTTGGTGCATGAAAATATCATATAATTTTAAATTTATTTTGGGGAGAGTTTAAAACCACGCTGTACCTATTGATTAGGATATAAAACTCAAGGATGTACAGATAGAATAAAAAAAATATTTTTTAGATCCTTCTGATGAAACAGTGTTTCATATATTTTTCTAAAGTGGGTGGGTCGGTCTAATTTTGACCCGTTTAGGTTTTTTTGTGTACAACCCATATGGTGGGCTCCATTGATTCCAATCTTCAATCATGGTTCTATGGAAGTGCTGGAAACATGCAGGAGAAATGTTCTTTGGAACTTCTCATTCCTGTGTGGTGTTGGTCCATATGGCATTTTCACAACCAGAATTGGAACAGTTCTATTTGTTCCTCCATAGTGATTGTAGTGAGAGATAAGTGTCAATTTTTGGAGTTGGATGTACTTTTCAAGTAGGGGGATTCTCCCAATTTAGGTTGAATCTAGCTTAGGTGTCCTTCCTTAGGTGCATCCAAGCCCACCTTATATGGGCATTCGGTCTGTTGCTCTCCCCGTACATGGTGCCCCATGCTCATCACTAATGAAGCTTGTGCCCTTGGTTTCATGTGTATTACTGGCATGGTCTGTGACCCATTTTAGAGTGTGATTTATTATTTCAGCACCATTTTTGGTCCTAGTAGCTCTTTTAGGGAGGTGGAGAATTCCATGATTAGTGGTCTGTCTCTTTGCATATCAATGAATAGTGTTTTTTTCATATGTGGAATCAGACACCATGATCATTTTGAGCACCCTCATTGGTGATGGCACAAGTCTTTTACCCATTAATTATTAGATCTATGAATGTTGGAATTTTTTATCTAGTGACATTTTTTTCTTTCACACATGGGATGAGTATAATTCTGTGTTGGACTTTATTGCTTCTCTAGAATCCCAAGAATGTCCCTTTGTAGAATTTTGTTCATCGGCTAATTTGGCATCTATTGGTATGCAACATGTTATTGGGGATACGCTTGTCCTACATTTCATTAGAACTATATGAAATTGTATTCTTTATTATTTTTTCAATAAAATTAATTGTTGAATTTTTCATAAAATTCCATGTTCATTGATCTGAGATGTTATTCCCTATGAGGAAAGATTTCACACCTATAAGGTTTATCGATAGATCATATCAATTCATGGAGGAGGATCCAGGATGTTATTCCTTAAGGGGGGGGGGGAGAGCACCTAAGATTATCATTGGTGAGGATGGAACCTCAGGAACGTGTCCAAAAAACCCTATTTATATAATAGATATCAAAACCCACATATTTTGATGTCACAGTTTATGGTCATGTGATAGGACTAATCCAGTCATTTTAACGTCATATGGTTTGGATGATCTTTCCTCAAAAGGGGCATCGATGAGGGATGGTGTGGGGATTATGAAATATATATTCCCTTACTTAGAGGTTTTTTATTGGCTATAATAGTGTGGGGATTTTTTTTGGATGCTGACACGAGGATCCCATTTTATGTGAGTTGTTCATTGATCATCGTACATTAATTTCATATGGTAAATTTTGCGGGGGTGTAGGGGTGATCCTATTCCAATCATACAATTGGAATTATATGTTTATCATATAGGGTTAGACTATAGATTAATATATTTCAATAAAGAGTTTTGATATATTTTAATGTTATATGAGTAAAACATGGATCATAAAATTTTTACATCATGAAACAAGGACATTGATGATATTTATCTTCAAAGGGGAAACAACATGGTAAGAGGATGATCTATCATAAGGTTATCCTGCCAAGATTGGGTCACATTTTTCCTTGGTTATGCCACACCTAATGCATATGTGGCCACATATCATGCACCATCATGTGGCATGGGATTCGAACATTTGCTGAGGAGTGGTCTATCATTGGGTAGACATTGAAGGAGAAATGAGATAGACACTAGAATCCCTATTCTTCGAATAAACTGAAATTAGAATACTTATACATTGGATAAAAATAAAAGGTAATGGATCCACTAGGAGAAAAGGAAGAATTATGTTGAGGACAATGATGTTGTTTTCTATATGTTTGGATGGTTTCACACAAGAGATGCACAAATAGGGTTTTTATTCTGATGGTAGTTCAAGGATCCTCAATGATAAGGCATGAAAAAAATTTGATTTTGTTTACAGATTCAGTTTTAGTTAAATTACCATCTTTTACATGAAACCAAACAATTTTGATTGGATATGTGAGAGGATCCATCAACTATAGGATACATAATTTTTGGGTCCACAGTTGGCCATTCACACATGTTTCACTACCTTTTATGCTTCATTTTCCAATCTGTCATAGTATATGATTACTTATGTGCACGAGAGTGGAATTTCATCTTCTGGATAGACTCTTGAATGGGGTGAGATTATCTTTATTTTATAAATCCTCAGTATTAGGGAAGAAATGATTTTGGAACATAAGATGATTTTCACATTGCCACTACATTGTTGTATGAGCTTGTCCACTCATGATTCTCCGCTTTTGGTCACCAATGGAATTCAAAAATAGTTTTTTCACACAATTTTCTCTCCTTGAATATAGATTAATTTTTTCATGTAATGGCCTAATCCACCGTTTTGGCCTTAGGGGAAGATGGGAAAAAACTATCACCTTCCACACACAATTCCTTTTCTCAAAAAACATGATTATTGAATGAAGCCATAGAATCATGCATGAAACACACATATCTGCTATGATATGGTTTTTTTGGGTTTCCTTTAATAACCATTCAACCAAAACTAAATTCATGTGTATTCAGATGATATTCCATCACCAAAAACAATAAACAAAAACAAGAACATTCTTCATCAAATATAACAATATTTTAAACCTAACTTGTACATATAACTCTAACCAATAAAACATAACCTAAAATTCCAATAAATATAGGGAAATCCCAAAACATTAAACATAGTAATCAGTTTCTAAGACATTGAAATTATGTTCATCCTTAAACTTATAAACTCTTTAATGTATCCAATACACTTAAGAAACTATAAGATTGATTAATATATAATTCCATGAATTAAGACAATCAATAGATTGTCTAAATTATTATTTATTAAAAAAACTATCCAATATAATCCGTAAATCACAATAAATATATACATAAATCCTATAACATATATTATTAGTACAATATAGTCCCATCCATGATATTGGAATAAATATTTTCAACACCCACATGAATAAAATAATATGAAGGTTCCCAGATTTAAGTCAATATACTATAAATGGATCCCAAAAAAGAAATTTATTTCCTCCGATTATTCTTTTAGTTTTTAGTTTTTTATTCATTCATTATTAACTTCAATTAAAAAAAATAATTTTTCCTCATACATTGAATTCATTCTCTCAAGTGACTCTGTAATATTTTACGACATGGAAAAATTTATCCTTCTAATCCCAATAGTATTGAACACCAAATATCTCAATGAACATTATAGATCTAATCTTGGGAGAGTCTAAGAGCTGGTTAAGGTGTAGGTTATTAATAGTATATTGTGATAAATTAAATGGAATAACCATGAAGTGATTCAGTTTAGTAATCATCCCATTTGGCAGATCATTGTCACCATATTTCAAGCTTAATCAATATTATCATGAATTATCCTGTTTCAATCCGTTGACTAAAACCAAAAGAATATTTTGGAGACAATACATTATAAAGGAAAAAATTATAACCATTTATAGGATGTCAAAATGATAAGACCACATTTAATATATAGGACACCATAGGTTTAACATAGGTAATTCATTATCAACACCTATTAAAATATAACATGATTGATGGAAATAAAAATTCTAGTTAATAAATGAATATACCATAGTAGTGTGAATATAGGTCTTCACCAAGGTATGTTTTCATTCACCTGTAAAATATTGATTTAAATTTCAAGGTACCATTTTTGAGTTATTTTCCCTATAGAAATTTTTAAAGGGTAACATCCCCTTATATTATCCAGAGTGGGATTTATTTTTTCAAAAACAAATTATTTTGAACATACAAAATCATTAATATGTTATCTTATACATATTTTTTTATCATAAATTCATGAATTTGGTAATGTTTCATAATCTAGGTTATCAAAACAATTTTTTCAATTTTTCTATGAAATATGATCTAATACCAACTATTAAGACCCAAATTCGAGTAACTTAGTGTCGAGCATCACATTATTACATTGGAATAAGACATAAGTGATCACATCATAGTTGACTGAATTTTTTATTAGTATGGTATAAATATATATATAAATACATTTAAAAATACATTTTAAAACATATTGTACAACATATTATTTTATTTTTGTGAAGCATTATTCTGATTATCATATCCATATATATCTATTATAATAAATATAATAGAATCCAAAGTATAGGAAACATATAATATGGCTGAACAAATATTATTAGTAAGAGTTACTACTGAAACTATAATGAATTAGGGATGAAATAAAAATTATGGCATGGTAAAAAACTGAAATCACATTCAATTTCATCAATAACATGGGAATGAAATGAATCAATGTATAATATCAATACAAGAATATAATGGGTAGTAATAAATTAATTATCAATGAATATAATTCATCATATTATATGACAAGATCTTAAACATCACATAATCTATCCCATCTTGATTTTATATCATGAAATTTTAAAACTCTGTAAATTTATACACAAAAAACCCATATAATAGAATATTACATGATTTGTCTCATGGGAACTATCGAAGCATCACATAGATATCACTAACTATAACAAAACCATCATTGAATGTTTAATGCATTTCACATATATTAAATAATTAATTCATTTTATAAACTATATTCTTTATCAACAAATATCCATATCAAGAGAAGAATAAATACATGTCATCATTTTCCCCGGTCCATAAAATAATGATCATAGTACAACATTGAATGTTAAAATTGTATATGGATTCTCTAATAAACACATCCATGATATAAAGAAAATTAATAACTATGATAAATGTAATTTCCACTGATCAGATGAAATTGTTTTTTATGTGATATTTAATGATACGAAATTAATCATTATTAAGACTATAAAAGCTTTCTATTGTCAAAAAAATCACAAACCAAATATATAAAGAATAAAATTATAGTTCTTACAGCATTTATAAGTGTATTATAAGAAAAATAATTTTCTTTCATTGATTATTATAAATACCATAAAAAAGTGATAAAAATATTTTTTTAGGAAAATACCCTATTCAAATTAAATATTAATATTAAGAACATAATATATATATAATATTAAGAAAATATTTTCCTTAATTTGAACATAATAAACATCTAAATTATGATTTAATGAAATTTTAGGTCACGATTAAATAAATTTTTTTATCTATTCCAGGTATTTTAAATAATTTATTCCTTTCACATTATCAAAAAAAATTCAAAATTTACCTTATTTAGAAAATGACAATATACATTATTTTAAATAAATTTTAAAAAATTAATAAATTTGAAATGATTATTTTAAATATAAATAGAGAATATTTATACTAATATTGATAATAATATACAAAAAATAAGTATATGGATTAAGGAGAAATTTCCAACAAAAAACAATAATAATGATGGATTGTCTTAAAAAATTCAATCATTCTACTTACAAGATAGAGGAAATGTGTAGTATAACATGTCATTTGGATGAATAAATAGTGGATAATAAAATGAAATTTTATTAGGAAATTATTATTTCATTTCCTTAAATTTAAATTCAATTATGAAAACCCCTCATTAAAATTAGATTGAATCATAAAACTGTACATCTTTAGTATCTATTTTATCATAACCCCCAATATAAAAGCCACATAAAATAAATAAAATACCTTGTATATAACTATATTCATGAAAAAAAATATCAATTATGTTTTTTACACAACGCCAAAAAATACATTGGTTTATAATAATGATTATGTCTCAAATGATATGAAATTGAAATGAAATATCTTATAATGATTATACGATTCATGTGAGAATTTATCAATGAATTGAAAATGTTTATCTAATTAAATTATGAATAAAAATGTTAAAATAAAATATTAGATAATCTATATTTATTCCAAAAATAATATTATAAAATCCAATACAATGACGAAATAATATAACCTAATGAAATAAATATAGTTTTTAAACCCCAAAAAACATGGTATCGTTCATATATAATCAGTTTTAATGATCTAATTTTTTATTAAGACAAAATGTGAAATTCAGTGTGAAGGATTCAAGATATTCCATGAAAATGGTAACTATATTCTAAATAAAAAATAAAATTAAGTTATTAACATAAAAATATCCCTAAATTATGGGAAATTAACATGAATTCCCTTACATATCAAACCCCTTTAGTTGATTTATTTTTCCCTCTATAAAATATTATTGAGTATGTAATTTATTAATACCATAATTATATTATTTTTCATAATATAATATATTACAATATAATAACCTATTTTAACTCATTAGTTAACATATTTTAGTTATTATCATTGTTGTGGGTGTTAACTACCTCATTTTCTAATTCAATTTTTAAAAGAATTTTTTGGTTACTATTCATTAGAAATAAGTCCATAATTTAATGAAAAATATTATCATTTCAGAAATAACCTTAATTTATTATATTGTATTTTAAAAAAAATAATTTAATTATAGAAATTGAAAATGAATCACATTGCATCATGAAGACAGTAGGTCATACGTACGCTCGAGTGATTGTATCGTTCTCTCAATTAGTGTATTTATATGAAAGTGGAATATATATTAATTTTTTTGAATAAATATAATTTATTTTTTTTGATATATATTCATTACTTCTGTCATTATTACAATAAATGTGATTTTGTGATTAAAACCAAATTACATCAGTTCTTGCGCCCATAGTCCATAGTACCCAAGTGTGATGGATTTGGTACCCATATTATAGGGATTGAAATGGATAAATGTTACGAAATTAACACGATAAAATATATTTATATGTGTGATATTGTTTTTATTATATTGAAATTGTTAAGATATATTTTAAGGTGGTAAAAGATGATTTAAATAAAATACTCAAAGGGAAGACAATTACCAAATCATGGGAGAACCTTCTTTTGATTTTTTTTAATACATATACGGATGGCCTAATAGGATGAAAAAAATAACTAAACAATATATAATGATTTTGAAGAGATATTATGGAAATTAATGTCCATAATAAATTTCTTGATTAGTATAAATAAATAAAAGGGTTTTTTTTATAATTGCGTAGTTGAATTTTTTAAAATACCGAAAACTATTTAATAATTAGATTTATATATTAAAAAAATGCTCCATAAAAATTGAAAAATAATGTTTTTAAGATATTATAATGTTGATAAAACACTCCATAAAAATTAAACAATTTATATACATTTAATTCCTTTATCCACAATGTGTACTAGCATTTACAAATTTATTTTTCACCATGGTAACTCTTTTTCTTATCAAACTGTTTAATTTTTTTGATTCTTCAAAAAAAATAAATGATATTTATAAGATTTTTTTATACAAAAAAAATTATACATTAATCTATTTTATCATATTATAGTATTATGTGTCCATTAAATTCACAAAAATATAGTTTCACGTAACGCATAAAGGCATGTTTTAACCTTCATCATCGTAATTATTGTTTATTTTTCATGTATTAATTATAAAAAATATAAAGAAATATATATTAACTAATTTCACTTGTGGATATTAAAAATATATAATAAATTTAATAAAACATAATTCACAAATATGGTAGAATTTAATTTAAAAATATATCTATCTGCGTTAAAGAAATCATGTTTTTCTATGACAATGCTGCCTCAAATACAAAATGTTATTTTTATAAAAATTAAACCTAAATGGATTTAAAAAAATGAATATTATTTAAAATACTTGAATAAAATAACTTTTAAAATTGATTTGAAATAATACTGTAATTTTTATAGCCTTTAAATGAAAATTTTTTTTTCATTAAAAATCATTGATTTTAGTGTTCATTGAAAAATTGATCATTCATGAAAATCATAAAAATTACATACTCATGTGATATTTTTTTTTCTAAAATAATGATCATTTTCAATAAACCCCTCCCAATTAATATTTTTAAAATTATCTAAGAGATTTAATGACTAATCAGTGCCTTCTTTATTAAACCCTCAGTTAGAGTCCATCACCGAGGTTATAAGAATATCACACATATGAAAAATTAACCTCTATGAATAAAATAGTATTAGGTGATATGATATTGTCTCTTATAAAACTCTAAAATATATTAATAATAGTTCCAAAAAAATCAACTCACAATGCATGAATCCAAAAAAACAATAAATTAAACGGTCTCCAAATCTAGGAAATAACTATTCTTTGGAAGTGAATCATTGGAAAATTAAAATTAAATATTGAAACATCTTACCCAGTTTCTAATTTCATCCTAAAATCCTAAAAAATATATATGATTGTTGGTCATGCATTAATACTCATCAAGAAAATAAAAATGCCCCAGGAGAAAATGTGAAAATAGAATTCTATTTCCAAAGTGAGAATAATGAATAAAAAACATATAAAGATATAATATCCATCGAAAACTCACCAGGGCTATCTCACCAGATCAATAATCCAATATATTAATATAACATCAAGATCATTACATAGAAATGATCCATTATACATCAACCCCATTGGAATTCAACTATCACTTTCAAATGAAAAACATCTTAAACCCTTGTAAAATCAATACACATCACATCACATCACATCAAAAGAACCCTTCTCTAATGTAGGCTACGATGAATCCCAACCTTTCCCATATTCACATTTTCTTAAGTCTTGTTTTATAAATATGAATCATCAAGTCTCATCTCATATAAAACTACATGCTATATCACCACATGTCTCACTCGATGAAACACATGGACTTTCACACAACATCTCATCAAATCGAAAAAGATGTAGGGTATCATGTAGCAGAATGATATTAACCTCATTGATTCCTCCTAAAATGAACGAACCATAACATGTATCATATCTCCTCACATCACACCAGAAGTCACCTTGAATGTTACATAACATCATTTCTTAACCCCCTTATCCCACCCAAATACACTTATTCCATAACACCACTTCATTCAATAATACAAATATTCCATCAATATTAAAGGTCTAGTGGGGAAGAGGGATTAAAAATCCATATGTATCACCATAATCCTAAATATTGGGATAATAGTAGGAACCCAGAAACTCTGATTTTTTTTTATTTTCTATATTGGGTTAGGAATGTGTTGAATAAATATTTACCTATAGGTTATATAGATATCAAAAAATACACAATATACTATTTGAAATCGTTAAAACTATCATATACCACATCACCATTATCATAGAACACTCCAACAATTACAATTGATTCCAAAACTATGTGAAACAACTCACATAATAACCACACAATCATGAAAATTTCAAGATTCATTTAAAAATTAACATCATTTCGCATTCACACATATTATTAATATAACATGAAATTAATTTTATTCAACTAATACAGGACCATTTCCAACACAAATCAATTATTTACCATCCTAATCTATTTTTTATCATCAAGATTTATTCCATCGTTGACTAGGAAACTAGGATAATCAACCTAAAAATATACCCCCATCTCAACTCAACTATAAAAAATGTACCACATTGTCATTAAAATGATATTATAACAACCACACATCACACAAACCAACCAAATATCAAATCACATATTCTGAAAATAGTAAATATATATCACCCCTTAAATAAATTATGTTGCAAAACTCAACCACAAAAAAATACTACCATTGTGTTCCAACACCACTTCAAGTCATAACCACAGTAAAAAACGTTAGACAACAACATTTGATTCATAAATGAAAATAAACCATTACATAATAACCTTATGTGTCACACAACCCAGTCGGTCTCCTCGATCAACCCAAAAAATACCATACCATGATGGGAAATCGAACATAAATATGAACACAAGACAATACACATTCAATCATCTATATTTATCCAAAGAATTTATTTTAATTAATTATTTATTTGTCAGGATTATTAGCACACAAACATAATTCTATAAGAAAAAGATTCTTTTACTAAATAAACATTATAAATCCTTTTTATAAGGGTTTGATCACAGAATTACACAACAAGGGTCTTATAAAATAACATCTACTATCCAATAAATACACCTAACAAAAAAAATTTACACCATGGAAAAAACATGAAATAATCAAATTAAAAAATATAAAAAACATCTAATAATTAAATATCATTCCATAGAAATCAATTTAAATTATACCAATAAATAATATTATTTTAAGAATCCATTCAATCTACCAAATAGAATTAAAAGTAAGGAAATTACAGCACATATCACAACAACACATGATAATAAGGATCCCCTACGTTAGGGAACATGTGTGCCCAAATTATTCACCACATAAAGTAGAAGGATCATCCTGTAATCCAAAGCCACACATATACAACCATGGTAACGCTTAATCATAATAATGGGTTATAAAAGATTATTTAAACTCATCCCAAATGAATGAAACATTACCAAAATGGATTACTAGATAATGAAGTGAAATAATAACGAGTTTGAAGAGGATGGAATGCAACACAGATAGACAATGAGAAACCAGCTAAACAAATGTTTAAAGGAGTTGGAAGAGAGTCTTAAATGACTCCCAAAACTGACACTAATTTATCCAGAACATTAGAGAGTTGATAGACATAATTAGAGTATAATCATCTAAATTATGTTTAAAAATATCATATAACAATCTTTATTTACATTTTATGTTACATATTTTATACAAAATTCAACATCCACACAAAATAATACCATAAAACAATCATCGAGGTCATAAATTATATTTCAATTAAAAATCATTGTGCTTTATGATGTAAATATATTATTACATGAATCCATAGATTAAGGAATAACCCACTTCTAAGATATAGATTTACCTTTTCAATTCATAGTGTAATTGGAATTGAAGGGATTAAACAAAAATAATACATTATAAACCATTATTTATCCTTTTAATCCTTCTTCATGCTGCCAAAAAATATCTCCACCTCAATAAAACCCTCTAGGACACCCTTGATGTGAAATTCGATAACAAAAATCACAATGTAATGGGTCTGGAAGGCATGGACCATTACATTAGATACCTCCCATGTGGTCCTCATCCATGAGAATCAAAACTAATCATAGATGAAAGGAAAATGGTTTGAATAATCATCCCATGAGATACCTATCAAGGATCTCGTAATATATAAACACCACCAATTTTCAAAATATCCATTCCAAATCTCCCATAGGACATCCCATAAGACAACAACACAATAAAACCAAAAAAATCTATTACAATGAACAACACCACTCATCTACCACTATACACAAGCGACTTTATTCAACATATCCATTAACATAGACATCTCAACCTTTAGAGTTCCTACAACACTGAATTATGAAACAATCAAAAGTCACTTCTTGGAGTAAAGAAATAATATTTCATGTCCCAATATTATAAAATTTTGTGGTATTCATTCAACTACATGATTTTAATAATAACTATTTATAATGAGTATTAACTACAAATCAGGTCTTCCAATCCTACATATGTTAGAATCATTTTAACACATCCAAATAAATTTCAAATAAAACATTTCATAAAATCACAACATCTAAACAAAAAAATCAAAATTAAATCAAAATAGTGTTAAAAATATTCTTTATTATTATTTGTAATGCCTATGTTCCACCCTTTCTGATGAACAATCCTCCAGGACACCATGAATCAATATTAATATAATAATGGAATGCTTTTCATATGCATGGCCTCCAATAAATGATTATTGATCTCTACAAGAAACTCAATAAACATCCCATTATCCTTGTTATATAACTCTCCCTTGTCAGTGGAGTTTCTGAAATCATAGAGATTTTAAAGATGTTGAGACACATGGAATATATTTTCGATCCTCTCGCACCAAGGTGGATATTCCAATAGATGTTTCACATCTCTAACATGCCCAAACACATTAAATGGACTAATAAACATAGTTAAAATCATAATTCCACTTCAAAACCTCTATTTCCCATGACGAGGGAAGAATCTAAATAACACATGGTCTCAAACATAACACTCTATGGTCCTCTATCCGTAATCCTAATAATCCTACTAAATATCATGTGCTTCCATTATCGTCTATCAAACTTATTGAGTATGCTCAGCCGCGTACTTAACCATATTTGGAAAATGATATGCTTACACTTCAGGCTCCTTCAAGAGTAATGGGGAACCACATGAACGCCCAAAAAATGACCCAAATGAGTCAACACTACTAGAATAATAATAGATATTATTTTATGGTGTCTCTACTTGTGGTAGGTTCCTTATACCTGAACCACTAATTACTTGGATATATTCTTTCAACATATCCTCTAGTGTCCAATTTGTTCTCTCTATCTTTCAATCGTTCCAGTTGAGGACATTTGTACTGAGGGAAAACTTAAATAGAAATGTATGATAAAATTCAACCCTTAATACAAGGGTATGAAAATGAAACTAATTAGAGATGACATTGATAAATTCCAATTATTCCTAAAAACATCTTCCACATAATAACATGAGAAATTAATCAATCAATCTTGACTCAGATATCTCAAAAAGGTGATTTATATTCAACAACTACTCCACTACAACACAAACTGCATGAAATCCTCTATGATCTTGGGGTATACCTGTGATAATTTCCTTCAATATAACTTCTTATTTCTATTTAGGAACATCCATGGATTTCCAATAATCAATTGTAACATGATTTTATTGATTCAAATCATAAATAACAAAACATCGAAACACCAACTCTTATATGGACCATTCAATCCATGGGCCCAAAGATTTCTCTTGAAACAAATAAACATCATTATCACACATTGATGTGCCACTAAATCATTTTTTTGAACTAAAAAAATAAATCCATCATACATTTCATGATGAATGAAGACACTACCTTGAAAAAAATCCTATTTTTACCATCCACCAATGAACCCTTTGGACAATCACTCAGTATAACATGATTGTACATCAACCCTATTTATTAGTGTCTCCACTGAAACTTCTGAACCCACAATAAATGGACAACTCCAAATTTTTTAGATAAAAAACCACATCCATTAAAATCTAAAAAACCATAATATTTCCTATAAAACTCACCCATTACATTCCAAACATCTAAAGACAATTGATTCATATCTCATATGGACATTCAACTCAACAAATTGGAAAAACCATTCCCATTTAATGGGGATTACTATATTTATAATGTGTAATAATTTAATAATTGTATAAACAAATGATTGAAAAAATTGAGATGATATATATGAAAATAAATTTCATGATTTTCTAGTCTATTAAAAAAATGTTCTTTCAAATGAGGTAATACTTTCAAACACTCATTACGAGTAGATCTTCCACAGACTAAAGATCATATATGTAAAATTTTCGTTCATGGGGTCAAAAATTTCAAGATCTGTAAGAGATAACTACTCTCAACTTCACCAACACATATCCCAATATCATACTTATAGCATCCGATAAATATAAGAACAATTGTTAGTCCATCAGATATTAAAATAGTGAACTATTTACCCAATCATACTTCAATTCGTAGAATTATTCATATTACCAATCACCCCCATGAAAAAAATTTATTTCATAGTTCATTTTGTCATGAGTGCTTAATCTGAAGAGAAATTTGTTACAAAACATTGATAATAGAATGTTAGACATTAAAATATTCAAACATCAAAAAATTATTGGTTTCTCCCCATGAAAAAACATTTCAAATATTAATTTGTATAATATAACACCCTATTTAGAAAACAAATATACAATAAAATGAACTTATCTTATCCATAAATCACGCATGGAAAACAATCCATCTAAATAGTTTTTTCAGTAAACTAGAAGATAAATATTTAATGCTAGGCATGATCCCCAAATTCCATAATGTAGAATATTAGACCAATTATTAACATAACATTGAAAATTTCTAATAAATCCATGTACATAGAGTTCGTGACCTATATGAACATATCTAGTTCCTTCCTAACATCGTACAACTAGACTAAGAACTAAAAGTTAACATGCATGATCTAAATGTATTCTATAGGATATAATGATACTTAAAATTCATCTTGGGATATAAAGAAAAAAGATTGCTAACTGAAGACTGACAAGCTCCTCTCTATAGTTTAATAGTCCATCAATCCATTTTTCTCTTCTCAACTGGTCAAACATATCTTCAATCCTCATAAGTGGGTAACAATTCCAAACAACTAGCCAATTCAACCCATGGTAGAATATACACATCCATAAATCATCATCCTCCATATTTGAAAAAAAACATTTGATCACCTCATGGGGACACAATATTTAAGATGAATACTATTTGCATTATGTCATATAGCTACTACCCGAAAACATTTTGCGTCATAAGAATTATTCAATACTGATAAATTGAAATTTGAGAAACACACAATTGAAAATGAATCACAAAAATTTAATTTCATTATTGGTGTAGTTTTATAATCTCAAAGGGACGTAAAAAATAAAAATAAAATCATTTATGGATACATTCACATCATATGAATGAATTGAAAATACCAGCAGTAGTGACTAAAGACAATCCACTTTCATTCCACCCATATTGTAACCTCATTCGAAAAAAATAATATTTTGTGGGCATCTAGCTCAGAAAATAAAAGTTTCAGTGATAAATATTATATTAATGTGGATATGGAAGACACAAAAATCATCATGAGGGTTGTACCACAATGATGTATCTACAATATTTATAAATTTCACATGGATGGGTTCTTCTGA
Source organism: Viscum album (assembly GCA_963277665.1). Lineage (NCBI taxonomy): Eukaryota > Viridiplantae > Streptophyta > Magnoliopsida > Santalales > Viscaceae > Viscum > Viscum album. Next base: position 490,988,201 of record OY728151.1, on the reverse strand, counting down.
TTCACTAGTCTATACTCTCGCATACAAAAGTTAATACATTGTTACAACCAATAGGTGTAGATAACACTAGATGTACTATATTTCCCTCCACATCCAGTCATAATGCATAGAATAATGTAATAGAATAAATGGAGTGTGAGAATCTGAAATCTATCAAGGAACAAACAGGGGAATATCTTATGTTGACTATACCTCAATATAAATCTATGATTTCCCATCATGGGTTCCAGTAATGCTTTCATTTATCTATTCCCATATCCTCTACCTCTCTACTACCATCCACCATGAAATTAAAAATTCCAAGGTCCCTAGGGAAAGGTACATTACTGAATATTTCCACTAAACACATAATATTCCATCTCCCACATGATATGAATCAGTGGTTAGTAACCCTAAAACAGATTAAAAAATGCATTGATTCTCCAACATTTATTCCTGAAAAACAATGTGATACTATCCTTCATAAAAATTTGGAAACTAAGCATCATTGATCCCATAACATCTACATTCATAGAAAAAAATTAATTCCTCCAAATATTTCTTAAGAACCACTTGCACCAAGTGAATTATTTTGGGATTTCACACTATTATTTGTCCACTATTAAAAAAATGAATTTATGAACATATAAATCCTAATATTTTAATTATTCTATAAAAGGTGCTTAATTCCACCCTCTGATGATTCAAACCGTTGGGAAAGAATCCTCTCATGAATCTCTTATTTAATTAGAGCATCTCTATATGAGTTTAGAATAATGGAGTGAGTATATATATGAACATTTGGTGACCATCCTTCTTTATATATTCATCTATATAATCATCGGTGAGAAAAAATTAAAGGTAAAATGACAGTGGTACTTCAGAATTATCCTAATATTCAATAAAATCATGCTCCCCAATTAAATAGAAATAAATTCATTCCTCTTTTCTTCATTCATTATAGATGAAATTATCATTGAACAAAACACCATCTAAATTTCATTCCACAATACCTTTATATCCTTATGGTCAATAATAAATAGAATTTTCCTATGAAATAGAAATCTAAAATATTCAATGTCTACTACTAAATTCCAAAAACTCAACTCATGATCAGATAATACTCAATTTGATTTCAATATATTCTAATAAATTCATCATATCAATTACTGAGAATTTCCCTTCATAATATCCCATTCAGTTCTTCTTAAAAGGACATAAATCTATTTTCTAACACTTATCCAACTATGTTAGCTATATCCTCCACAAAATAGGATCATCCTGTTAAACCTCAAATTCCTAATCCACTCACAGATAATTACCTAGAGAAATTCCTTTTACGCAAGGACAATATTTAAAGCCCCATAGCATGGATGTGTGTCAATTTTTGTTTAATTTATTATTTTTAACATTCCATGGGTCATCCAACTCAACATGAACATAATAATTGATGATTGATCTACCAAAACAAGTTACATATCCTGCAAAGATATCTACCTATCATGGTTATTCTATTAGGTCATAACATATGAAGTAGATACCTAAAATACCATGACCAAGCTAGTCTTCTTGGGGGATGTAATGAAATAAGCTCATCATTTACAATTTTCCTACCAACCCACATAATACCCACTAATATAAAATAGTGACTCTATCCCATCAAATAATAAAACCATTGACACCGCACTATTATTACCCCCAAACACTATTTATAACATAATATATTAAGAGAGATAACGACAAACAAGCCCCACCTATAATTGGAAAAATGTTAGATACTACTGGAAAGGGTATCAAAATATAACATACAAGAGGAATTACCCTATAAAAATTTAACATGATAGGGATAATGGATAATGAAAACCAATGTTCCATAGTATAAAATATAATAATAACCCGAAAACCATAACACAATTCATGAAAATAATTAAAACAACAAAATAAAAACAAACCAAATATACAAAAATTCATTAATATGATATAGTATCGAAAAAATATCTAGATCCATGTAAGAAATGTCTTTATAGATCACCAATGTCCTCCATGAATCTGGGAAAATAGTATATATATTTATATGGTGATTATATATGTATTCTTAATAGGAATACAAAAAGTTCTAACATACAAATTTGAATATAACCTACTAATATTTTTTGAATAAACAATAGAACCATCCATCAACTATACAGGTCAACTTACCATCCTAGTATATTTATTAATTACTCATTAAATCATAAACCAAGTATAGTAAAATAAATTTATGACTATAGTAAATAAAGGGACTTTATTGCTACTTCTCATCTAGTTTTCCACTCACACACACAAACATCGAACATATGGTGCTCAAATAAGTTCAATATATATCACATCACATCATATAACCACCATACATGTATAGTGAATGTCTTGATGAATCCATACTGATCACAACCTTGTATGTTCTAGCATCCTGTGAAAAAAATTAATCATCATATAACTTCTTGTTGGAATAATTTTAAGACATCACCAAAAATATCTCTTAAAGACACATAGGTCATTGCACCCCATATCATGACATATCCAGATCAACATTGTATCTTTAATTTGAAGGAAGTAAACATCACACACATATCGTACCATGTATTACCCCCACTATGTATCATATTTCCTTAACACCCTCCAAAAGACATATGATATATCATATAAAATCACAACCTCATCACCTCATATCTCTTAAATACATTTAGACCATCAAAACTTATATCACCAAAGTAGACATAAAACATCACTGTTGATGAAAGTGTGAGAAAAGGGGTATCTATCCATTTGTATAACAACCATCCCTTATTTTTTTAAAAATGGATCCTAGAACCTCTATGCATTGGTTTCTTTATCCAATAGTGTGGGAAAAATTAGAAATAACAATAACTTAGATGATATATAGATGAAAATAAATAAATAAACAATGTGTTCCTAATATATTCACAAATGATCACCACTATAAGACCATTATAACATACACCGAACATCATAATTGAATACCCCTCTATTTGAAATAGATCACATGATAACGATGCCATCCAAAACATTCCCACATTCATTTACAAATACACTTCATTAACATACCCAAATCCCATTCATTGAATTGTTATATCATTTACTCCATTTACCACACAACTATTTGTATCCCATATCATGTTTTACAAGCCTATATTATTTGGATTTATCATCTCAATTTAATATATAAAAAACATGGAATCAAATAAATCCTATAAAAAATAACATAAACCTTTTGGATCAATACTTATTGCCACATCACACTAGAAAACTCATATTACATTTATATCCACTCATTGTAAAACCAAAAAAACTCATAAAACTACTTGAACACAGAAAAACTATACATCCCCACCACAAATCTTCTCGACTACACACTAAAACACTAAAAACCAGAATCAATGTGTTCCAAAAACATCTTCCACCACATCTAACAACAACCCACATGCTATCCCTTCCAACAAAGATCTACATCATATCTCCAAGCATCACATAGTCTAGCTAGAGACCACCATCACCATGAAAAAAGAAAACCATATAGGGTCATAGAAATAGCATTATAACACAAAACAACACATATCTCATCATTCACATTTGTTCAAGGGACTTCATTTAATTATTTAATTTATTATAATTTGTATTGTAAAACATATCATATTACATGTTAAACCAATTCATTAAATACAAGTATGTTCTTTAGATATTTATTGATTGTTTAATCACACAAAAACAGAGTAATATTTTCATTTTATATCATTTACCACACAGTAAATCCTACCAAGAGATTTTATTTTGTTGTAACTGAACAAAAAATATAATAATAAAAAAATCATATATAAAAACATCAAATCATGTGATATCACCCCATACTAATGAATTTTTCCTATGAAAATTATTTATCTTATTATTCCAAGCCATACCATCCACGTATTATAAGGAAAAATATTACAGTCCCTACACATAGTTCATAAACATATCATGATAAGGAATCTATATCTCAAATATTTTTCAGATATTGTTGACCACCATAGAGGGAATCAACATAAAAAAACTAATAAATAGACAATTAAAATCATAATCACCCTAAACCAAACTAAATGTGTATGATTATATAATTAGTTCATTCATATGTTAATAAGGTGAGTTTCACACATTTCCTCAAGCACAACTTGCCACAACCAGAGGCCACAAACTAGCAATGAGTGTCAATGGTGGTATTGTTGAGAGACTATAGACCCCTAAATTAGAGAAAATCATGAATTAAATATTTAATGAATCCATTTTTCCTTATATTCATACATATAATCATTACATGAAGTAATCAACATCCTAAATTGTGTTTGAGGTAATCTCAATAGGCCACCACCAATGGGGTCTTTATCTATATTTCCTCTGTAAATAAAATTTTTATTTTCTATATAATAAAATTATTTATAATATTAAATAAAAAAATCAGATTGGTACTGATTCCCCATGGGATAATGTAATGATATGATATGCATCTTTACTAAATGGATTAACTTTGAAAAAATTTATCTCTTTATTCCTATATATAAATATAATTATTAATATATATTTATACATCATACACATATAGATATACTAGTGAATATACATAGATACAAAATATTATCTTGGACCCTAGGTTTATGACAATGGAGACAATGCATGATAAAGGGTTGTTCATTAATTGGAATGTAATATTAGACTAAGAAGGAAGTATAAAAATTCTATCATATTTTTAAAGAATAGAATGAATACAATAATTTTTTTTAAAATTATAAGAATCATAAATTTAATTAATTAATTGACACATTGATCTCTTATAATGTATTCCATAAAAAGGAAAACCAAGTATTTGTCTATGTGTTTTATGAATCCATCTCACTATTTTCCAATCCATTGAGATTATCATGGGAATGTAGGTATCACCCTTTGAAATGTATAATAGAATTTATGTTTAATTTTACTATTGTAATACCATGTTGAGGACTCAAGTGTTACTCATGGAATTATATGATGTAATTAACCTATGATCCCATCAAATGTATTCCACATTGGGAAATAAATATAACTTTTTCCACAATGGAACGTCATTTTATTATTAATCCATTCCATTGTATTTAATGAATTAAACCATGAAACACCATTAATATTTTTTTAATTATTTTATAAATCTCATAATTATTAATCTCAATTATCACATATATATAACTATATAATGGAACCCCCCGTATCACCCTCATAATGAAATCCATGAAGATTATGGGATGTGATAAACCTTTATCAATAAATGGTACACTTAATTTAATTTTACAATATCATTTTATAATGATTTATCAATTACTAAAATATAGTTGAAAGGTCCTCTTTATATGGCCATCAACTCTAGATTTATTTAACTCAAAGTTCATTTCATTCACAGGGGACACATCAACACACTACATTTGGTAGTTCGATTTCACTCTAGGTTTTAAGGGTAAAATTCATCAAAATAAACTGACACTAATAGTTGGAATCTATTTAAGAAGATAACCTTGGATGATAAGTTATGGTTGATAGGACTACACAATGAAATATGACATCAATTTATTTAATTTAATTGAATGTTATAACATACCACACTGGGGGATCCACATGAATCATGATGATACACAAAATAAATGATAGTTTATTAATAAATAGTTACTAGAACACCTACATAAGCTAGTTTTACATCTCCTTTTCAATTATAATCATTGGAATCAGACTATAATAGATGAAGCAACATAAAAATTATAGTAACCTAAAAATATCGAATATTATTTCACTCAAAATTATCAAATCATACATTGAGATAAAAAATGATAATAATTATTGGATTTCAGATCCTACTATTAGCTAACTAATGTGTAAATTGTGGGAGAACAGAATTTCAAAAGGAAGAGTTTCCTAAAAGCCAATTATGTAGGAAAAGGATAGCACCATGTGGTGGTGGTGGGGGGGTGGGGGTACTACACACATATAGGTAGGGACAATTCAAATATTTCCGTAAATATGGTAGTGAAAATCATATTTAAAACCTATTTTTAATTTTTGATGGTTTAAATGCATGGTATGGACAAACTATGCACTAATAATGAACACCCATTACCTCAGTGACACTACATATGTAGTCCAGGGGCATAATTTTGGAATACTATGACCCGACCGTCAACCTCTATATTATTTATAGTACCAACTATCATTGTTTTATCAAACCATGTGGCCCCATGTCCACCATTTTAGAAATCAATTGTCTTGGTTTGTTCCTCCAAAACTCAAAGATATAAGCTCCAAACGAGGCCCAAAACTACTAAAATGTTCCATAATATCATTGAAACACACCCATGGATACAAATTAAAGAATTAAACATGAATGTAATTGATATGTAGCTAATTAAAAAAGTGTGTATATTACAACATACCCTACATAGAAAAACTAATACCAGGGTATCCCTTCTGTAGGTTGTAATGAATCATCACAGAATAGTTCCATCAACTAATCTTGTAAAACAGTTTCCCTCTAATAGGAACCATTATATATATTGTTTTTCATACATTTCACACAGATTACATGAAATAACATTCCTGTTAGAGACATTGTGATATTTTCCTTATTATCTGTGTGATAGTCATCGAATGAAGAATCATCCTCCAAAACAACCTCATTATTTTGAAGAATGTGGGACATACATGAAGAGTAATAGATAATCTATGATTCATGGATGATATCATTCATGGATTAGTACCTATTATGTGACAATAACTTGTAGTATTCTTACTAGAATATCCCCATAATCGAAATGTGTACAATGAAATGATCCAATAACATTCCATACTCTTTATCTAATGACACCCCAGTCCTTGTGAAACATAAAATAATACCAATTCCATAAAATTTTACTCCAATGGTTCTCTATGAAGACCAACATAAGACTTATACAAATTATGAAATATATCTATATGGTTCCTAATAATATTTATTTTATATTATTTAATATATATGAGATTAGGTCCTAGTAGTACTACCTCTCTTACATCATTCTAGTGTGGGTGTAAATGAAACAACATACAATATAGGGCCTCATAAGGATATATCTATATATTCACATAAATGCTATTATTTTTTGAAAACATAGCTAAAGGAATGTATTCATCCTAGGATTCTCTAAATGATATGAAACTTTTCAAAGAATTTCCTCTCACACTTTTATTGTATACTCAAACTACCGATCAGTCTAAATGTTGTAAGATATAATCAAAAGAAAATGTGGTACTAATGATATGTGGAATCCAAGATATATTCAAGAAGAAATATTAACATCTTAGTCAAATAAAGTTTGTTTTTTTGATCTTTTGAATTGTATATTATCTCCCCAATATATATCTTATATCATTAATATAATATTAATTTCACTATGATAGGTATTAAATGGTTGACCTTCATCATCTGGTAAATGATGAAAATAAAGAATCACACCCTTGATGTGTTCTAAGAAAACAAATTACCATGTACATGGTAACATTGTCTCATTTCAACACTAGAATGGGAAAATATTGTAAAATTCCTGGTGGTTCTTGGTGTTCTTGATTGACCTACAAACATGTGTAACACTGAATAATGAAATTTAGTATCTATATTTTCATCCTTGACCACCAAACCTAGAGGTTAATGTCACGATAACTCACGATTAGATAAAGATGTGCTTCCTATATTTAATCTTGAGACTCTTCCATCATCTCATCCTATATATCGGTATAACACATACATGTTATTGAAACACTATAAACACATCTTTATTGAAAACTAATCCATCTGATCAGAACTCACTAGAAACACGCTTTCATATGACCAATCCATTATGATCAAAATGTTTTCTCATAATAACTGTATTAAAAAATGAATAGGTCATTACTTAATAAGTATAGATATGTTTTTTTGGTTCTCCTTTACTTTTAGGGAATGAAAATAAAAATTCCATCATTTACAATTCACTAATGGTATACCGAACAACCTACGTGTGAGTCCTCTATATCATAGCATCATGCTAAAAATTTCCCTTCCATTTTTTATAGTCAATATCATAATCAATGGTCTATAGTAATTCAACAAACCATAATTTTCCATTATGAATTTCACACTATATAATGACGTATTTGAGAAATTTTTGGTCCTTATACACCACAAAAAACACTCCCAAAAGTAATTTCTTAAAAAAATGAACGTTATAAACAATAAAAGATAATATGATTCCATGTGTTGGTTATTACCACTCATGAGGCCTCAACTTACGAGACCCATACATAAAAAATTACCCATCATGCATTAAGAATACTCCAATCCCATTACCTAACACATAATTATAGTTTTTATAGATTATGACAAGGTTTGGATAAATCTTGATCGGTGAGAAACATAATTTTTATTCAAAATCATGAATGGATGTTTTATAGGATTAATAGAGTAAATACAAAACACCATAATTACCCAAAACTATAATTAAGGCTTCTTGGTAAGATAAATCATGAATGATACTAGAATCATTGCTAGATATACCAAAGAAACTATAAATATCAAAGAAATTTTTGGGCCCTTCCAAGAATCTAATACTATTATCTTTTATTTTTCAATAGATATTCTTTACTCCTTGAAGATGTGATCTTATTATTAAAAATTTTCAATCCAAAAGTTTTATTTTTTGTGTATATTGTAAATAAGGTTATCTCTCAATGTTTTCAGTATTTCAATATTTTTTTTCATGGGTGTACTATGTACGTGAATTCAAAAAATATGTTCTATATGAATAACATCCAAAATGATTCTAGATATGGGCGAAAAAGTAAATTCATTAGATAATTAATGAAAATATAAATGTTATTGAGACTAAATTTAAGAAACTAATAATTATAAAAACCATAGATATAATAATTTTTTATTGTATATATAAAGGTTTGAATCATACCGTTTGGTATCACGAACTCAAATAAATATTTGATTAAATCCATGCTCTTTGGAGCTGGTCAAAGAGGTTAGAAATATGAGAGAGTGTACACTAGTGTTTGAATTTAAGTTTATTAAACTAGTTTTAATCTATGCGATGCTTGAGGTGTATACCCCCCTTAATAGTGGAAATCATATGGAACCCTATAGTGAAGTATTGTTTCATATAAAACCATATGTTCAAAATCCTCTTGAAATCTTCTGAGACCCTAAAACTATATATTATGAATACATTGAGGATGAATTTCTACCAGTGTTTATCCTAATATTTGATCAATTGTAAACTATACCTAGGTCTCTAGAGGTAGTCCATAAAATTGAACATGTAATAAATATTTGAAAATATCATTTATTGGAAGGAAATCTATTTTTTGTGCTTTCTTATAAATCACAATGTGACTATAAATCTGGGATGACACTCCACCCATCCCACTATTCTCAATTCCATCTCAATTCTCATACACATCCCATCATTCCATTTGAATATAGGCACCTCACTCTATTTATATGAATGACACATTATTGTGATAGAATTTAATGAGATAATGATAAGATACTAACCAACTCACCATGAGCATGATGTTGATTACCATTATATAAGGGAAAAAATGTTCCATATATACTAATTAAAACTTATATCATTGGAGAAATCATTAAACTAACAAAAATCACAAAATAAAATCCCCAATAGAGTATACAAGGTTATTACACAAAACAGTAGAATATATATGTCCATAATTTCAATAATTGATAGGTATTTGATGTAATGTGATATAACATAGTTCGATAATAACAATGAAAAATTAGGTGAGTGTAGAAGAGTATCTAAAACTGCAAAAGTACCATCAATGCAGACGGGGATTATGAGGCTATAAACATAGGTACTCATAGCTCTGGTGGAGTCATAACCTGTAATCTCATTGTAAATTTGGATGATAAGGAGATGTCATCAGTGATGGAAGGTCCCCATGTGATTGATGGTGTGGTTTTGTAGGTTGTTGTCACCAATAAAGGAGGTGTTTTGGGGGAGGCAATGAAGAAGGAGTATTTTGTTGGTCTTGGTAACTCTGATTGGGTGAAACTCCCACAATATTTGGAAATGATTGTTACTAATAGTCACTTTGAGAAAGAACTAGGAGGGAATGATGGTTACACAGAGGTTCAAATCTCTGAAAAATGGGGGGACATCTCTTATAGTGAAAAGGAGAATGGGGGTGGCATATTTCGAACCACTTATAGTGACATTGATTAGGGTGGAATGAAGAATGTGATACGGAATGAGGATATTTTGACTGCTCCACCAATAAGAAGGTAGATTAAAGACTATTCTTATATACAAAAACTGATGCCTACTAGGTCTTCTGTCAGCAAGTTAAAAGGTACATAGTCTTATGAGGATTTTCTATATTTTGAAAAGTTAAATCTCAGAAAGAAGTATGTTAAGAGTCTAAGGCAATATGAAAGCTCTAAGTGGTAATAGTGTACTGCAGATAAAGAAATAGATCATGTATATGGTGTTAGGTTTAGTTTATATGATATGTTGTTGTTTTTTCTAGCTTCTGATACTTTCTTGTTGTACATTCATTTTATTTTAATAAATGTTCAGAGACTTTGTCTCTGACAGAACATTTCTGGTATACACAATCATACATAAATGTGTCACATACAACTAGATTCCACAATCAAATCCACCTTAAATTACTGGTTGTCTACGAGTGGTGAATCTCCTTACTTGATGTGGATCTATTGAACAATATCATGCATTTGTAGTCGGTGCCAATCCCATTATATCAGGAACTAGAGGAAAAGTTCTACATTGACTCCCGTAGGGAGAAATTTACTGAAACTATAAACACTAATATTGGTCTTTAGTGAACTAGGGATTTTTATGGTCACACTTACCACATTGGTAACACACAACAAAACTATCAGTGTGTTTCATCTCACTATCTTTACCCCTATGAGTGGATTCTAAGGAATATATCATGAAGATCGATTAATTACATATATGTCTTATTGATTAACCCCCCCATCACATAATATTATCATCCATTGGGTTCTATCATTGATATTTTTTTCATTGTTTTTGAAATTATAGTCCCCCTCATAATTTTATCCTCATATTTGCAGTCCAATAGAACTGCATCCTAAATTGTTTTGTTGTTTTCAACTCATCATCAAAATGTGTTGTAGTGAAGCACTGAAGACCAATGATATGAGTTTAATAATGTATCACAAACATATCGCCAATCTGTTGGTTCTTAAATTATAGAGGTAATAGTTATCTCTAAATTTATAGAGAGAAAAAAAATATAAAAGATCATATGGACATCAATAAAGACTATATGCTGATGATGATCTTCCTAGGTAATAACATCCCCAAATATTAATGTATAAAATGAATTTTATGAAAATTATCATGTAACTACCCTTTATAGGTGACTCAAAATAAATAATGATTGATCACATGACCTTTATCCATGAATCATATTCCTAAAAAATAACTTAATCTTAAACGGAATGAGGGTGCCAGTACTAGAATTCTTGAAACATCTCTGCCATAGTAGGTGTAGGTTTTGTTGATTTATATATATAATAAACTATATGAATGAAACCCATTAATAAATAATCATTAGTTCATAAAAAAATAATTTTAGATCCCACAGAGGAACTACAAGAGGTATATTTGTGGCATGGATCTCATCACTTCTGAATCATGGTCGTCCCCACCTCCATGTCAAATGACTCGTGGCCATCATGGTGGAATATTTTTAAAATTAAAAAAATTATATTCAAATTGTTACCTCATAACAAAATATATCTTACTATATAGTTAATATATAGGGAAATATTCTTTATATTTTAGATTCAAAATCATATTTCATATCCTAATATATGTTTTCGGCGAAATAACATTTCATAGTGGATCATAATTGAAACCCCCTAATTACTAATACAATGGTTAAGTTATAATAAAGGTCCCATATATAACAACAGAGGTCACTATATATGAAGAGGTAATTTCATGGTTTATATATAAATACAAATTATGTTTTAGTAGTTAAATCATTTTAATGAAAACCTCATTAATTCATAACATAAATTCGTTGAATTTAACTCTCATTTATATGTTTATAGGTATAATGACCTAGTTAGATGATTGAAAATTCAAAAATTATAAAGAAATAAAAATTATATGTTGTAATTGGATAATCAAGAAATTATAAACTAACCCTTTAATCTTGTATCAAGATATAACATGTCAAAAAAATATTTGAATGGATGTATTTACATTCACAATTTAATGAAGTACATTCCTCATTAACTAGAATTGGAATCCATGTAATTTAAATACACAAACATCTTATCCCACGTGATCACTTGTCCCTAGTTCAAAAAAATAACATACAAATTACTGTGTAACTATTATGATATATGAGAATAAACCATGTAAAATGATGCATAAAAATTAATAAATCCAATTATTCTATACCTACATGAATCGTTATCAAATTACATAAGATAATTTCAATGTAACCAGCATAATGTCGCATGATATAAATGAAGTTATATAAATATGGAATATAATGTAATGAAATATGAATCTTTTAGTTCCTACTATGATATATAATTGACACCCCTATCCTTACATGTCTATGTGAAAAAGGACATCCATAATAATAACAACATTAGTTACACTACAGATTATGTTTGTTTCCCATTGATAATATCAGTAAAACTACTATATGAAAAACCAAGAACTACATTTAATTCATTGATAAATTTTCTCATCCCTATACACGTGCTTCCTAATTATAGGTAAAAATATTATTACCGAATTCCCACACATTTCTACTATTCTTTCTAATAACAAAAAATAGTATAGAAAAATAAATTGATTCATATGATATCAATTATAAAATTCCAAAACATTTTAACTCATAAATAAACAAATCTTGTATAAAAATGTATTCAAGTTAATATACCCAAATTTCATTGGATATCGACATCCAATGATTTTATACGGTGCTCTGATGGGGATACAATACATTCATAATTATTTTGTTTTATAGCGGTATCTAATAAAAGTGAAATGTTAAAATCATATAATAAATGGAAATTAAAAGAATAATTTATCCATATATAATAAAAATGAAATATAGAATTTATATCATATAAATAATGGCATCATTTTTTAATAATAAATTGGAATACATATATACAAAGAAGAAAGAATATACAACATAATATAAAAAAGAAATAAAATGAAAAATATATCTCATATTTCATAATGAAAATGATCTTAGTCATATAACCCCATAAAAAATTCCTGTAAAAAAAATAAATTTTCCAAGTATGGACACTTTCCTTTTTTTACAACCTTTATAAATAAGATCAGTTTAGGTATCAATTCATGTCCCAAATAGGTTATTAAATACAATTAGTTGTTCACCATGAACAATGTATTAATCCATCCAGTATTTTTATAATAATGAAAATTGGGACGATAATAAATAATTAATAATAGTATATAACATAATTCAAATAAATATGGGCTCCTCCTCGGATACTGCACTAATGCTACCTACATCAGACTAAGCTAAAATATCTCAAAACTATACCAATTCAAACAATATCAAACTAAGCTCAAATATCTTCAAATAGATACCACCATTTATTAATATATATATATATATATTGTATATATATACCTACAATATCAATTAATATATATGTTAATATATATAGATGTGTAATACTAGGTCAGACTCTAGGTGGATCCCCAAGGCATCAATGAATAATCATATGTGGTTAGACAATTTTCTTGTAATTTGAGTTTATAAAGGAAGTAAATCTTCGCCTCCAATTATCTAAATAATATATTGAATCCATTTATTTAATTTTTTTTGGATTTTGGGTCAATTAAATAGGCTAATTTTTATTTATATCCCTTACAGGGTGATCAATAAAAATTGACCCTATGTAAGACTCTAGGTGTGCTACCGACACATCTCTCTATTAACATATATTTGGAATTCATCATTGATTCCAATGTATTTCTAATGTCAGGGTATAATGAAATTTACCACTAATTCCTTCCATAGAATTCCAAATATATAGTACACCATTTTCACTAATGGAATACCATAATTCAATTTCCCATGGAGCCTTCTATAGTAATTCACATAGGGATACTTGTATATCTGATGACATAATATAAGGCATTCCTTCTGATGATAACTTCCATGTAATTCTCTCTATATATCCATGTATCAATATTTGTATATATTAATTCATTTATAAAGATCCTAATTATTGTTTTTGATAATCCCATCCAAGAATATTCATATTTGAACCCCCATATCTCTCATGTATTGACAAGGGGGGAGTGTAATTATAAGGACCCCCGGTTTCTAATATATAACAATTTCATTGATATTTCATCCAAATTATGTATATGTGAGAAGTTTGGGAAATTTTGGGAGACATTTAAAGCGTTGGGGGGGGGGGTTCTTTAAATATATAGGTTATCCATGGTTTTTGGAAACCATGAAATAGTTGGATGATGTTGTTCATAGTGAGGTAGGGGATAAAGTGGATGAACCTGGGAGGCACATGGTTTTTCAAAACCATTTGGAATCCAATAATAATAGTTGTGAATTGAAGAAGGGAATTGATCCGTTTGAGGTAGTGGATTCAGTATGTCTGTCACATGGTTTGTTGGTTCTATAGGTAGACTATGTGAGGGTCATCCTCTTAGTAGTGGCCAACTCACCTTTAGTGGATCGTTTGCCTAATTGTTCCACTAAACCATGTGCGAGTCAAAACCACCTCCTTAAAAAGTATATCCAACATGTTTTCACATTAACCCATTCATTCTTCATCATATGTAGCTCTATATTGATATTTTTATTCCAAAAAATGCCATGGTAGGTTACCCATCATTTTTTAGGTGATACAAAGGCTTCCCTTGTGGATTAGAAGCTGATTCTTGAAAAATGCTATCATTCATGACTATTACCATTGTTATTCATAGATCTACATCATCTCATCTCTAATTTTAATAGATCAATGACAACTGTGGGTAGATCTATTGTTTTGGATTCCAAATATATTTAAATATGAGTGAGTTATTTAAAGTGTATGATATCTAAGGTGGGTTTGTGGAAGATTCAAACTTTTTTTTGATGTTTTTAATTTGGTTTATCTTTTTTCTCAAAAATCATGAGATTGGTGGAATCATACTAATATCATCTTGCATGAATTGATTTTAATAGTTTCAAATCGTTTTTATTGAAATTTATTATAAAATCTTTGAATGAAGCCTGATATAAATCTTATTTAGTGGAGATTTATTGTTTTTTGGTGAAATTACTGAATTTTGGTGTTTTATTTAGAAAAGGGATTTATTTTTCAGGATTTTAAAACTAATGTTTTAATATATTGATTTTATAGAATATTTAAATAGTTGGTTGGAAAAAAATAGTATTCAATAAAAATTGTATTTTATTGAAATTATTTTGGCATGATGGTATTGACATAGTTTTGAGAAAACTTGGTGTGTGTGTTCATATTTCATTTATGAGGCTTGGTTGAAATATGAAATTTTTATTGGTTACACCGGTGTAATGGAACATGAGAAATAATTACCTTGTGATGAAAATTCCAATTGATGAGGTACCACTCATGATTATGGAATAGTAATAACAAAGCATATGTGGTTAGTGGTGTCATTAAGTTGATTGGAATTTGTATTCCAAAGGATACTTGTGAAATGGTTTTAAATAATTTTTTGGTAATTTTCTTGAAAATAGCTTATTCTAGAAAATTGGTCTGGATTACACTTTTTTATATTTGGTTATAAAGTATTTTATAACATGTTTATGTTTTGATGTAAAATATTTTGGAATTGTTCTATATAAACTATTTTGTATAACTATTGAAAAATATTCTATAAAAGTAACTTGAGTAGGGAAGTGACTGGGGACAAGCTGCTGAGTTTTAGTACTCACCCCTACTTGGGCACATTCATGCTTTTGTTGATGTAAGCAATTGGGATGTGATAAAAGGTAAATTATCACACCTCTTTATATCTACATCATGATATTTGGTTTGTTTTGTAAAGCATGAAGCATGGATCACGTGGATCCATGAGTCTTGTAGTTTTTAGGGGGTTTTATTACTTTATCTTCCAATTTATAATTTTTAATTTCATTCTTCTACTCTGGTACAAGGTTTTTAGTTTTGTTTTTAAAAATTAAATATTGGGTTGTATTACATGGTTATCTTGCATCATTTAGTGGTTTTTTGACTGAAATTTATTGATTAAGGTTGTTTTTCTTAAAGGTAATTTTTTTGCCTCATGTATTTAAGTACTTCGACATTTATTGAAAGCCTTTTTTATATTGATAATATTTGTTAAGGTCATGTATCATCCTTCCACCTTCTCATTCCAATTAGTAGATGATGGATGTTATAAATGGTGTTAGTTTTTCTCGAGCTAAAATTTGTATTGACACAAATGGTATCATCATGTCCGATAAAAGGTATTTGATTTTTCTTTTCCTTGTGGAGCATGTAGTGATCAGTCCTATCGAAAATTGATTTGAATCCATTCTTGTATATTCTTGAGTATGGTATATTAAAAAGGTGTAAGATTGTCATGAATATAAACGAGGAGAATAAAAATATGTAGTTAATCATTTCATGATGAACTTAATGTTACATGGGAGTTTAGTACATAAGGGTTTTGGGTACAGTTATATGATTTCGAAATCTCATTTCCATGCATTTATCCAAAAAGATGAGTGTGACATACATTATAAGAATGACTTCCCACTAAGAATGCATAAATAATTTTGATTAATCATTTTTACTTTGTCCAATGTGTTGATTTTTAAAAAATTGAAGATTTTTTTTAAATGAATGATTTTGAATAAAAGAATCGTTGTGATATTTTTAAAATGGAATGATTTTCATAGTAATGTTGAAATTGTTTAAAAAAATGGTTGAACATAGAAGATGTTGTTTTTTCAAAATCATGGCAGTGATAGTTATTTTTATTGAATTTGAAATGCTAATCCTTCAGCTTCTAGAGAGTGAAACTTATAGTGTTCATTTTTGTCTAGAAAATGCCTCACAATTGTTGTCCAATAAGCCAATGGGGAGAAGCTACAGAGAATATCATAGACCTAGATCCAATGGTGAAACATCAACTAGTTCAGAGTATAGTACAACCATTTTAGGTTGTATACACAGGGAACCAAATTGATGAGCCATGACATTTGGGTCATTTTTCTAGTTCTAGAAACAAATATCACCCATCTTCAAGGTGATTCTAAACCTAAAAGAGAAGTTGAATGGATGAATATGATGATTTGTATCTTTGATTTCATTGGTACACCAGATGATTTAATGGTCATGTTTGTGATGTATATGCTCAAGAATCGTGTATGCCAGTAGTGGGATCTATAGGTGGAGGACAAAGTGGACCAATGCCTTATTTGATAGGATTTTGTGGAATTATTTAACAAACAATTATATCCTCACATGTTAGAGATTAAGATAATGATACACATATTCAACCTGAATTTGGTTAATATATGTATCAAATATTATGTGGAAGAAATTATTAATTTAGTGTACTTTTACCACAATGTTGCTCTATTGTGACCTTGAAGGCACACATCCTTGATTTGGGCCTAAGGAAGAATATTCTCTCAAGGATTATTATTCTGTATATTACTGATTATACAGAGAATGTCAATAGAGTGATGGTGGATAAATAGGACAAATTAGTAAGTATAGGAGAAGGAAGAATATTGATACCCATGTGAACCACTGGGAACTCTAATACTAGGAGAAAGCCATAGAGGGACACCTACGTCCAAGATAGAAGTACAGATTAGAATCAGATAGTGGGATCAGTGAATCATCAATTGAGACCCACAATAAAAGAAAGGTGTTTACAATGTGGTTCTTTCAACAAAATGATTTCTGAGTGTACAAAACCAGTGAAAGAGCACTGTTGTGGGCACCCTCAAATGATTAGTGGATTTTTGGGGTACTTAGGTGCTGCAGAGTGGCTGACTAAGGTCATTTATCAATAGAAGAAGTAAATTAGAACAATTTCTTAAAGGTATTATAAAAAATGAATAGAATTAAAAAATTGCTTGAGAAGATAGGGGTTGTTTATAGTTTATAAATCTAGAAGAAGTTTGCTGGAAGAATATTTTAATTTTTTTGTTTTTAATTTTGAAATGTAAGTTGATTAACGAAGAACAACAAGAAGATGCATTTTTTGAAAACTATTTTTAGAAAGTGTAATAGATCTCTCCCTACCTCTTAATTTACTTATTAATCATTATCATTTAAATCAATATCCATTTAATTATGATCCCCTAATTTTCTAACCCTCAAACCCTACTAGAGTTAACTTAAACACAAAAATGAAATTACTTAAACACTAGGCTAGCTTCCGAACACACAATTGCAGCACCCTTCTTTGATTGTTGATAAAAGGTTATCTTATGGTCAGTGGTTAATTAGAGCACATATCCATTCTAGAAATTAGGAGAAATGGTTTTTAGGTATTATATTGGAACTCTACAAATTTATCCCATGTGGTCTTGTATTACCGATTAAGATCACGCTCTCACAATTTACACAAAATCTCAACTTCATGTGTTTTTGTGTTAATTATTCAATTGATTGCATTGTTTATTATAATTTAAAAAAACAATTCATGGATCATATCAAGTGAAATACATTATCTCAATGATTCAAAATAATTAAATGAAGTGGGTATTAGATAGATCGATCACTAAGAAAATTACTCTTCTATGGGCAGAGTGGTCATCGTGGAGACGTTTTGCATGAGCAAAGGATTCAAAGGGTAGTATGGAATACCATCTCCACTATTGATTCCAACTGAATTAGGAAGATTAATAGAATAATAAAAGGGAAGAACACATAATATTAATTGAAGAAAAATTCAAGATACAAACATGAAAGAAAAGAAATAGAAAGATGAGGTGAGAGAGGAGAGCCTTTTGGAAGAGAGGATTTCACAAAGCATTACTTTTTCCAAGATTTTTGAGGGGCGCCAAAGAGACACCCTTTCATAAACAACTTCCAAAATCCTTGACTAGCCTTCCCAGAGAGTGAAAACTCCCTTTAAATAGAGTTTGTGAGGGCAATGGTAACATAACTTTTTCAAGTGTGAAATGCAAACTCATCCAAATATTTTATTCCACATTTCACCGCATAGTTGTCCATGAAAATGTGAGAATTGGCCGGCTTTATAGTAGGATTATTTATTCCTAATTATGTCCCAGATATTCCCTTAATAGTTGGGCTCAATCCAAGCCCGGATGATGAATATATGGCCTAAATGGTGAAGTAATGTCCCATCTGGATGGTTCTGTCCAACTTTGTCTTCATGGTACATTTACTCCCCTCAAATGAATGATCCAGCTCCCATGTACAAAATAGAATTATTATCCCATTAATTTAGTAACACAGTTACAAAATTTGAATTCAAAATATTTTACATAACAATATTTATGCCTGGAATACTATAGTGAATTATAAAAGTGTAAATATGGATTTTTCATAAAAATTTTCAAATGAATGATCTAATCCAAAATATTTCATAATTGAACATATTTAGAACAATGTGAGTAAATTATGTCATTTATTATCAATAAAATATTCAACAAAATAGTGGTTTATAAACTCCCCCACACTTACCATTTTTCACTCCTGGGAAAACCTCATATCAAGCAAAGATCAATATTAAATTAAAACAATTTTAGAACACATATCATTGAGATCCATCAATTCCACACCAAGAATAAAAAGATATCATTCCTCATAAAAAAACGTATTTCATGTTCTCCATTTATATCATTAAATAAATTTCAACTTCATTTATCCTCTCATGCACAAAACACTTACCTCGCTTGAATTTTCTCTTATCACACAAATGTTAATTTTTTAGCAATATCTTTCTCATCCAAACTCATACAAGGGTCACCATAGGCTTGATAAATTCCTACATCGCCACCCGATGTGTGTCAAGGACATATTTTTATCATGAGGACTTTTCAGTGTTGTTTTGTGGCTTTTGGTTGGTAGGATTTAGATGTGAAAAATTCTGAGGCTGAATGAGGAGGGTTTGACTCTTTTTAAAGAAAAATTGCATTAATCTAATTTTCACTTAAATATGGTATCCTCCTCAATTTTCATATCATCGCTTCAGTTAATCATCATGAAGAATAAAGGAATGTGAACACCATTCAACATTTCAGTAGTAAAAATTACAATCTTCTCAAACATGAGTTTATTAAAAGCTTCAAATAGGCACAACTTTCCCCCACTATTAGAAGCTCCAGAAAGGAAAAACTTCTTTCTCATGGAAGCTCTAAAAAAGAACAACATTCAATATAATGATTTTCATCAGAAAAAAACACATCTCTTAAGAATTTAATTATTCTCCTGAAGTATCAAAAAATGTGGTAGCACAACACAAGAGAGATTCCCTCACACTTAAGTGCAAATAGATTATGCAATTTCACTTAAAGAGTTTGTTGGATGGGGTAAATTGGCTTGTAATGTGGCGAAACTAACTGGATGTTCATGGATTCTAAGGGATAAAAGGATTAAATTTTCAATTTAGGCCATTATAAAAATGGATTCTTTGAAATAAGGGCTTTAATACCAAACAAATTCCTCAATAATTTAAACATAAGTACCTCAATCCCTCAAGTTTTGACAAGAATAAATCAAATTCTGGTTAAATCAAGCATGGTTTGGTTCTATTATGAAGTGAGTTGAATGTAATGAATATGAAAATAATGGTTTAGAAGACTCTTATGAATGTTATTTAAAATATAAAGACAGTGATATGTGGCATGGGATTAAAAATCCAGTGTAGTTTTCATGAAATTACTAAATATTTGAACTTGAAACAAAGTCATTTCAGCATTCATTTAAGCTAAGTTTCAAGGGATAATTTTTTTCACTTATTGATATGGATTTCAAAATGGGGATGAGAATCATTTGAGCTCAAATGTTAAAAAAAAGAAAATTGAAATATAAACACACAAAATTTAAAAAACACACAATTTTTTTTTGTTTTTATTTTTTTAAACAGGAAAACAATTAAAATTACTAAACTAAAAGGATACCTCCCCCACACAGAAAATATTTCATTGTCCTCAATGTGAACCCATGAGATAATATATGCACATGAAATGTATAATTTAAAATTGGACAAAGAATAATAATGTTAAAGGGTTAGGAATAGCCTGATGTGCTCATGTGATGATGGGGTCATGAAGTGTGAAAAAATCCACTGCATCAGTAGGAAGTCCATAAATGTATCTCTTAAAACGTTTCCCATTGAATGTAAAGATCCTTCATGTGTCCTTTTTTTTGATCTCCACTACACCATAAGGAAAAAAATTAGTCACAACATAAGGACCTAACCATCTGAAATGCAACTTACCAGGCATCAGATTTAGTCATGAACTATAGAGAAGGACATTCTATCCAACATGAAACTCCCTTTGTTGGATCATTTTATCATGATATTATTTATATATTTCCTTGTAGATACTTGAGTTCTCTTATGAAGACAATCAAATCTCCTCAAGCTCTTGAATTTGCATCTTCTTTTGGATTCTAGCTTCTGCCAAATCCATGTTGCATTTCTTTATAGACCAATAAGACCGATGCTCAACCTCAACGGGGAGATAAAATGCTTTCCAAAAAACAATCCTAAAAGGGGAAATGACAATGGATGTCTTTTATGGTGTCCTATAAGTCCACAATGGATCATCCAATCACTTTCTCCAATCCTTCCAATTTGGAAGCACAGTTTTCTCTAAAATATGTTTCAACTCACTATTTGAAACCTCAGCCTGGCCTTTTGTTTGGTGGTGGTATGGTGTTGATTTTTTTGTGTGTGACCCCATACTTTGGAAGGAGGAAAGCCAAATCCCGATTACAGAAGAGTTTCCCTTTTTTACATATGATGGCCTTCGATACTCTAAACCCGCAAAAAAATTTGCGCTTTGGCAAAGTCCACCACAACATGAGAATCATCAATCTTAGTGGCCTTATCCTCCACCCATTTACTAACATATTAAACGAAAACAAAAATGTAAAAAAACCAAAGGAACTAGAAAAAGGACCCATAAAATTGATGCCCCATAAATCCAACATCTCACAGAATAGTATGGGTTGTTGGGGCATCTCATGTCTCCTGGAAATGTTCCCATTGTGCTGGCAACAAGAGCATGAATTACAAAAAACATGGAAATCATGGAATAAGCTAGGACAATATAATCCAGAGTCCAAAACATTTCTAGCTATTCATTGGTGTCCAAATTTTCCACCACAAGCTAGTGTATGATAGAATTGTAGAACAGACTCAAACTCCAGATCAGGAACACACCTCCTAATAACTTGATCACTACAAATGTGCCAGAGGTATGGATTATCCCAATCATAATACTGAGACTCACTTTTTAATTTTTGGACTTTATGTTTTATTAAATTTGTGGGGATTTTAGAGGAAACAAGGTAGTTAACTAAATCTACATACCAAGGATGCGTAACTAAGATGGAATAAAGATTCTAATCGAGGAAAGTGTCCCAAAGTGGTACCTGGTCCAAGGTGTCATCCTATAGTGTGTGAGTAAGCCTACTCATGTGGTCTGCCACCATTTTTTCTAACCTCTTTTTTTCCTTTATCTCAATGTCAAATTCTTGAAGAAGGGGCATCCATCAGATTAGCATGGGCTTTGCATATGGCTTCTTCAAGAGGTACCTCAAAGATACATGGTCAGAAAAAACAACTACTTTAGATCACAATAAATATTAACGGAATTTATCTAAAGCAAATATAATAGAAAGAAACTATTTCTACATGGTTTTTTAGTTTGATTGGGCTATATCCAGTGTCCTTTATGCATAGGTAATCACTTGTGAACGTCCCCCCACCCTCTAAGATAAGACATCTCCAACCGCGAAGTTGGAGGCATCACCCATAAGCTCAAAAGGAATCTCTCACCGTGGGGGATGTATGATCACTGGAGTGGTCAGACACTTCTTTAGCTCATCAATGGAAGTCTTGAAAGAATCATAAAACACAAAATTAGAATCCTTTTGAAGTAATCGTGACATAGGAAGAGAAATCTTAATAAAATCTTTAATGAATCCCCAATAAAATATTGGATGCCCTATGAAAGATCTAACATCACACACACATGAAGGATATGATAAAGACAAAATAATAACTACCTTAGATTAATCAACCTCTATCCCATGTTTTGACACTATATTCCCTAAGACAATGCCATGCTTTACCATAAAATGACACTTTTCAAATTCAAATACCAGATTCTTCTCAATACAATGATTCAACACATTTCCCAAACTAATTATACATTAATCAAATTAGGACCCTTAAACTATAAAATAATCCATAAATACCTCCATCAAGGTCTCAATAAAATAAAAAAATACTCACCATGCATCTCTGGAAGGTACCTGGGGCATGGAAAAGTCCAAATGCCATCCTTAAGTAGGAAAATGTGCCAAAGGGATAGGTGAATGTAGTCTTTTTCTGATCCACCAGAGATATAGAAATGTGAAAATATCTAGAAAATCCATCCATGAATTAATATTGTGTCTTCACAGCTAGTCTCTCAAGCATCTGATCAACAAATGGGAGGGGGAAATGGTCCTTGCGAGTAGATTGATTTAGTTTTGTATAATCAATACACACACGCCATATGTTTTGTACCCTCATTGGAACTAACTCCTCTTTATCATTTTTGACAACTATAACACCACTTTTCTTAGGAAGAACCAGAATTGGACTCACCCACTATGAATATGAAATTGGATAGATTATACCTACCTCGAGCAATTTTCCATCCTCATTTTTAACAACCTCCAGGAGGGTTGAATTGAATCTTCTTTGTGGATGTCTCACCGGTTTAGCCCCATCCTCCAAAAGAAACTTATGCATGAAAATGGAGGGGATAATACCTGATATGTCAGTCAAGGTCCACCATATTTCCCTGATTTTATCCCTCGAAATATTTAAAAGTTTTTCTTCATGTTCAAAAGGGAGATTGTTAGTAATGATAACAGGTAATTTTTCACCACTCAACAAGTTTGAGTATTTGAGATTTGGTGGAAATGGCTTGAGTTCCAGTGTAGGGGGTGTTTTATGGATGAAGACATAGAAGGAACTGAAATATGTGCACAAAGAGCATCAGTATCAGAATATACATCATTGAAATTAGAGAATAAATCATCAAATACATCAGCATACTCAACAACCATGTCATAATCAAAGTTCACATGATCAAAATCAGAATATGATTCCATTTCAAAATCAAATATAAGATAATCTTGTGCATTAGAAATAGGTGTGGAAGTACTCTTAGAAAACAAACTATAACCAATACTCATAATATCTCTAAGCATAGAACAATAAAATTACATGGAGTTTTTTTTGGTGGTTCAAAATGGGAGATAAAAAATGTAGAATGATCCTTAGAGGGGTACTTCATGGAATACATAATAATAAATATCACAACTTTATCCCCAAATTCCAGGGAAAGTGTACCCTCATTGACATTTATGATAGTTTTTTATGTTTTGAGGAAGGTTCTACCTAAGATAATGGGAGCATGAAAGATTACCTGACTGTCCTCCATGTTAAGCACACAGAAATCTTCTGGGAAGATCATGTCTCTTACCCAGACAAGTACATCCTCAAGGACTCCCGCTGGATATGTTGTTTCTCTATTTTCCAACTACACCACTACTCTCATTGGTTTTAGCTCACCAACCTACAAATAAGAGAATACAGAGTGAGGCATCACATTTATGGAAGCTCCCAAATCACAAAGTGAATAAGAAAAGTGAAACTCCCTTATGGTGTATGGGATGGTGAATATCCCTGGATCATTGCACTCTGTCGGCATTGAAAGAGTTGGCGTAATGAGTGCTGAAACATTCCTACCAAGATTGATCCTCTAATTTTCCTTGAGGCCTCTTCGATTGGTACAAAGTTATTTTATGAATTTTTCAAACCTTGGAGTTTTCTTAATGACTTCAAGTAGAGGAATATTGATCTCCACACACTTAAATGTGTCAAAAACATCTTTTTTAATTATTCTTCAGCCATATTCTTGGTTTGAAGAAACCTGTTTGGAAATGGAAGGGGTTTAGGAAGAACATAATAAATCTTTTTCTTACCTTTATCTTTCTCCTTGGATTGATGATCAGTTGGTATGGAATGCGTCTTATCTTTATTTGAGGAGAATCCAGGTGGAACAACAGTTACAGATATATTAGTTGTTTGCTTCCCACTTCTCAATGTGATGGAACTGACATTCCCCTTGGGATTTGGAGTAGTTTGGGATGGTAGATTTCCCGAATTCTTACTTACCAGTTCATGGAGGGCAGAGGAAATCTGTCTCATTTGAGTCTTCAAATCCCTCAGCTCTGAACCTTGACTCTTCAACTCATTCTATTGATTAAGAACAATTTGCTTCAAAAGTTCATCAGTGTTAGAATCTACATTTTTTGGGGGATTTCCATGTTGCTAGCTTGTTGATTCTTGATCTTCAAATCTCCTTTGGGGTTGTTGGAAACCCTACTGGTAATGCATAGGCTGCTGGAATTTTTTTTTAAAAGGGGGGCCTCTGTTGTTGTCAAGAGCCATACCTCATGTCCAGATGATCATTCCACCCTTGGTTGTATGTTAGTGAAAATGAATCAAACTTCTTTTGGGGGTATTTCTGTCATTGCTGCTGATATGGTCTCCTAGGGAATGCTGCCATGAAATCCTATGTCTCTTGTAGTTGTGGGAAATAGTTAGTTGGATTTATTGTATTAGTGCAAATTCCACAAGCCCTTGAAGGAGGGGGTTGGGATGTTATTTGTGTCAAAGAAATCTTCCTCACAATAGTGGTCAATTTTTCTAACTTGGTATCAATCAAATGACTTTCAAGAGAAGATGGACTTACCTGATGTACTCCCAGGACATGTGGTGTACCTCGATCACCAAATCATTGGGAGTTTTCAGCCATTTTGTCAATAAACGCACGTGCAGATACTGGTGTCTTGTCCACCAATGCTCCTCTAGCGACAACATCCACCATGCTTCTCAATATAGGTGTGAGTCCTTCATAGAAGTATTGGATAAGAAGTTGCGCACTGATTTGGTGATGTGGGTATCTTGCACACAACATATTGAATCATTCCAATTACTCATACATTGAATCCCCTTGGGATTTATTGATCCCATAGATCTCTTTACAAATGGAAGTCTTCCTCGATGCTGGAAAAAATCTCTTCAAGAAAAGACGTTTTACATCGTTCCAAAAAGATACATCTTCGGGTTGTAAATAATACATCCAATCGTTCGCAGCTCCATAAAGTGACAATGGGAATGATCTTAATTTGATTTGGTCTTCAGATACATTTCTTGGTATCAAGGTTTATCAAACCACATTAAATTCTTTGAGGTGTTTATTGGGATCCTAACCTGAGAGGACATGTAATTTTGGAAGAAGATGAATTAATCCAGATTTCAATTCAACGTCTGATTCAAGATTTGGGAATTCAATACAATTTTGTTGATAATTAATATCAGGTGAAGCCAATTATTGAATGGTTCTATTAATTTAATTTCCATTATTTACAGCCATTGGTTCTTGTTTTATGGTTGAATTTTAACTTATTCCAATTTCAATGTTCTGAATGTGGAAGGCTTCTCTAACTGGTTTAATAATGAAACTTCCCATAGACTGAGAATGTCTGATTCGTGCCGAAATGCTAAATTCAATATCAGGGTAACGATCTAAGATATCTTTAGGATTAGTTCATATCATATATCAAATAAAAATGAAAATAATGAAAGTAGACCATAGTAAAATAAAAATTAGAAGTTTGAGTTGATGGTCTTAAAATAAGTAGAAGATAATAAAAAAAGAAGGAAAAACCAGATTCGGTAAAGAAGGATGAAAGAAGAGAAGAATTGAATAAAATGTAAAATAAAATTAATACCACAAATTGGATGAAATAATTAAATTCCTCCCTGGAAACAACGCCAATTTGAGAGAGGGATTTGGTTGGTGCCCTTAAATGATTAATGGTTTTTGGGTAATAGGTGCAGTAGAGTGGCTAACCAAAGTCGTTTCTCAAAGGAAGAAGTAAATAAAAACAACTTCTTAAAGGTATTATAAAAATACAATAAAATAGAATTCAAACACTACATGAAAGGACAATAGTTTTTTTATATTATTTTAAATATAGAAGAAGTTTTCTGGGAGAAGATTTTATTTTTTTTTTGTTTTTAATTTTGAAATGTAAGTTGATTAACAAAGCACAACGAGAAGAAGTTTTTTTAGAAAATTATTTCTAGAAAGTGTAATAGATGAAACTCTACCTCTTCATTTAGTTTTTAATAATTATAATTTGAATTAATATCCACTTATTAATGATCCCCTAATTTTCTATCCCTCAAACCCTAAAAGAGTTATCTTAACCACACAGATGAAATTACATAAACCCTAGACTAGCTTTGGAACACGCAATCGCAACACCCTACTTTGATTGTTTTTATAAGGTGATCTTATGGTCAGTGTTTAATTAGAGAATACATCCATTCCATAAAATTGGATGAATTGTGTTTAGGGATTATATTTTAACTCTATAAATTTTTCCCATCTGGTCTTGTATTATAGATTAAGATCGCGTACTCACAATTTACACAACATCTCGACTTCGCGTGTTTTTGTGTTAATTGTTCAATTGATTTATTAGATTCTTATAATTTAAAAACAAAATTCATGCACCATATTAAGTGAAATACATTATCTCAATGATTCAAAATAATTAAATGAAGAGGGTAAAAGATAGACCGATCACTAAAAAAATACTCTTCCATGGGCTGTGTGGTCATCGTGGAGATGTTTTGCATGAGCAAAGGATTGAAAGGGTAGAACCCAATCTCATATCCACTTTTTATTCTATCCCAATTATGAATATTAAGAGATAATGAAAAGGGAAGAACACATAAGATTAAATGATGAAAAATTCAAGATACAAACATGAAAGAAAAGTAATATAAAGAGGAGGTGGGAGAGGAGAGCCTTTTTGGAAGAGAAGATTTCACAATTCCTTACTTGTTCCAAGAGTTTTTAGGGGATCCCAAGAGACAACCTTTCGTCCAAACCTTCCCAAAGCCCCGATCAGCCTTACCATAGAGTGAAAAATTTCATTAAATAGAGTTTTTGAGGTCTAGGGTTACATACTTTTTTTACGTGTGAAATGAAAACTCGGCAAAATATTTTGTTCCACGTTTGACCGCATATTTGACCGAACAAACACATGAATTTTCTGGCCTTATAGAAGGATTATTTTTTCCCAGTTATGTCCCCATGATTTCCTCAAAATATAAGCACCATACAAGCACGAATAAAGAAGATATGACCCATATGGTGATGTAATGTCCAATCTGGATGGTTCTGTCAAGCTTTTTCTTCCTGGACCATTAACTCCCCTCAATGAATGATCCAGATCCTAGGACCTAAACAGAATTTTTAGCCAATTAAGTCAATAACATATTTACAAAATATTAAGTCAAAATATTTTACATAACAACATATATTCATGGAATACTACAGTGAGTTTTAAAAGGGTAAAACTAGATTTTTCATCAATTTTGAAAATGAATGATCTAATCCCAAATATTTCATAATTGAACATATTTAGCTCAATGTGAGGTAATTATGTCATTTATTATGAATAAAATATTTAACAAAATTTTGTTTTATCAACCAGAAATAGAATTCCATAATTACAATGATATCAGACATATTAGGCACTATTGACGTATTTCTCTGAGGTCGGGTGCTCGAGACATTTCTCAGGTGTCACAGTCGTTTTATTCTTCGATGGGGTGAGGGAAGAATAATCAAACTGTTCAGAAGACAAGATATTTCCATGGAGATTCAAGGAATACAATTACTCCATAGAAAGGTAAATCTCAATATGTAAACAAAGGGAAGAGTGCAGTAATGAAGTAATTATATTTAGTTGAGAAGGTGATTGTAGATGATTAGGTTGTACCATCTATGGTAATAGGTACAATTATTTTGAATTCCAACAATTTTCATGTATATAGATATTGGGTCATCAAATTACTTCATTTATTATCATGAATTTTATTTTATATGTTTAAAACCTTAGATGATTCCTTCTATGAAAAAACATTAAACTGATTTCGGTCATAGGAAATGTTGAGCCTTTGTATATAGAGAATGATATAATACTGTTGATAGAGTTGAGTAGAAATGGTACTTCTTGGTAATAGAGATGGATGTCTATGATTTCATCCTCGGTATTGATTGGTTGACCATATTCAGGGTTCACATTGACTTTTAGATCATAATATTTTGTTTTAGAGAAAAGGATTACATCAATCATCTATTTAAAGGGGATGTTGTCTTAGGGACTGGTGCAACTGGTTTGTTCGCAATAGAAGTTGGAATGAGCTCATAAAAAATGTTGGATTTTTCTTTTTCATCAATAGAAGGGATTGATAATAGTATTTTTTTTTCAACAGTGGTGGATTAGTTTCTATATTTTTATCTAGAAAATTTCTCTAGGTTACCACTATTATGAGAAGTTGGGATTATGATTAATATCCTCTCATAGACCTATCCTATGTCACTTTTATCTTATCAAATTCAACATTTATAATTAATTTGATTGAATGTGTAGTTTAATGATGTGTAAATCAAGTGTTTAATTCATATAGTCACATCATTTTGGGAAGCACTGATCTTGTTTTTTAGGATAACAGATAGAACTATTCGATTTTTTTTCAATTATCTTATGCTTTACCATGTAACTATAAAGAATAGATATCCACTTTCAAAAATTGATGATTATTTATCAATTAGGGAGAGCTTAGTAGTTCTCTAAAATTTATTTACTCTATATCAATAAAAAATTATGAGTTCAAAAGTAGGATATTTCAAAAAAATCATTCAGAAGCATATAATACCATTATAAATATACTATAATTCCATTCTGTCTTACAAATTCACCAATAATATTTATTTCATTCATGATTTGGATATTTATTAGATATGTGGATTCTTTTGTTGTGGTGATTTTAGACTACATATTAGTATATTAAAGGATAAGGGATGAGCATGAGAAACACATAACCACACTGTAGAATTTTTTTTGGATTTCCTTTGTTATGTCTAATTATTAAAGTTTTATTTCAAAATAAAACATCTATGAGTTATGGGAAATTAATTTTCTATAAATTTTTTTTAGTAGATCCATAAAAAATAGAATATATTCTCTCATTGAAATATCCAAATAACTACATTGAAATACAATATTTTCTTGGCCTAGCAGTTTATTACTATTGCTTTGTACATAGAATTTCATGACTAGTTTCACTTTTGACAGCAATAAAAAATAAGAATTTTTCATTCTAATGGAATGTGGAATGTTAGTCAACTTTTCACGAGCTAAATGTTCAAATTATATCTGCATCAATCAATATTTTTCCTAAATCACGATAATGGTATGTGGTATATTGTGATGCTTTGGTATCTTTTTTGGGGTGTATTGTCATGTGTGAAGAGATAAACATTTCTTATGGATCAAGTATTTTAAGAGTGTGTGATAAGAATTTCCTAACACAATTTTTTAGAGTTATCTTTAGATTTAAATTCCTTTAAGACATGGAATCATTATCTATTTGGTGAGAAATAGAATCTGTTCATGGATCAATAGATCCTAAAACATATTTTCTCACAATAGGATTTGAATTTGGGGTAATGAAGATTGATGGATTATATCCATATGTTAATCTTTTACTTGATGTATACACCATATAATAGAAATAAGAAGGAAAATTCATTAAGTAGAAATTCATATGCATAATTGATAAAAGAAGATTCAGATGAGTGGCAATTGATGTCGGTCCAAGCTTGTGTGCATGTGGAATGTCGATACTTAGGTGATGTTGTGGTTTTTATTTATGTTTCAATATTTCCTAATTTGGAAAAGATTGTTACATGAAAATATAAATTCAATGAGGAATGAATGTCTATGAGTTCAAAACTAAATGGTGGGGAGATCGTTGAGGTCTAGAGGTTAGAAGAGAGTTTAGTGTTGTGGTTCCGAAATCAAATGGTGGTAGTTATGGTTTGTTAGGAGTGACTAATTCATGCTTACCACCATTTTATATAGGATATTTATTTGGGAATATTGACGATGTGTAATGCATTGAAGACATAGTTTTTATGGGTTGTAATGAAATGGAAGGTGGAAGTGTTTCTTACAAAATGTTTAACTTGTTAGAAAATTTTTATCATCGCCTCATCGACTAGTACATATGTTGCAATCATTACCTATCAATATTTTAAAAATTTGAGTAGATAGGGAGGGATTTGTTTTATAGGCCTCCCAAGAACGGTTCAGAAACAAAATTCCATATGGTTAATAGTGGACCAGTTAACCAAGTAAGCTGATTTCAACATTATTCATGACACTCATACAATGGAGGATATGTCTATATATATAACTAAGAAGTTTTAATGATACATGGAATAATGATTTCAATCATATCAAATATAGATCCAAATATCACATTTTGTTTCTATATATCCTTATAACAATCCCTTGGGTGTCAATTCACTATGATTATTCCTATCATCCTAAAATGGATGAAAAATCTAAAAGGGAGGTACAAATATGGGAAGACATGTTGCTGAATTGTGTAATGTATTTGGTGTATAATGGGAAGATCGTATACCGTTAGTGGTGTTCTCATATAATAATATATATTAGGTCTCAAAATATATGGGGTCATTTGATGAATTCAATGGGTGTCTAGGTTGTTATCCACATTGTTGGGTGGAAACATGTGAGAGATCACGAGTTAGGCCAAGTAATGTCGAATAAATAGTGGAGAAGATTCAGTTGATTAGGAAGCAAATAGAGACCATGCAGTGTCATCAGAAATCAGATGAGTATCATCATCAGTGACCTATTTCATTTTTATTAAGTCAGAATGTATTATTGAGGATATTTACAAGAATAATATATCAATATTTTTAGAAATATGGAAGGTTAACTTCTCAATATATAGGATCTTTTAAAATAATTTAATGGTTTGGTGAGGTGGCGTATCCGTTTGAATAGACACCATGGTTCAGTGGGGGTACATAATGTGTTCCACATATCATAGACGAAAATGCATCACACTAATACCAACCATGGGATTATATGGGATCACTTTGACCAAGATTTGGATTCATCATTGGTATAAATCTAAGTGTAGATTGTGGATATGCCAGAGAGAGACTTTCATTGAAAAATCCTCAACCCATTGCTGGATTTATGGAAACATGGTCAAATTCAAGAGGATAACTATGAAAGTGAGAAGGAAATGAAATAGAAATTTCTATAACTCATTCTCGAAAAAGGTGGGATTTACATTATGAGGACAAAAAGACTAATGGTGGGGAGAATATTGCTCCCCCAGTTTCTACATATAACATATTCTTTATGATTTTCAAGTTTATAAAGTATATGAATGATGTTTTTGATGGTTTTGTGTACTATTAATGTGTTTCTTGTATTTTTCTATAGGATCTTGGGATGTTCGTGGTTTGTGGAAACCATGAAAAACAATCAGGAAACCATGCACAGAGAGTTAACAACTAAAAGAGATATCCACAAGCAGAGCACAGTCTGTCCAAACCATAAGAAATCCAATGAGAAACCATGCGCTTTGAAATGGGATTTGGTCACATTGAGGAAGTTTCAACGGTATGATTGTTGCATAGTTTGGGTACCATGTGAGTAAACAATTCAAGGTTAATCCTCAAGTTAATGTCTCATGCATGGTTAGCACACGTTTTGCCTAACTGGCCGACTATACCATGTGTGTGTCAAAACCACCTCTTTAAGAAGTGGATATAACATGATTTTCACTATAAACAATTTTTTATTCCTCCTATGTGTCCCTAAAATGGATTTTTTCTTCTCCAAATTTCAAGGAAGGTTACCCCAATTATCCATAGGTGATCTAAGGGCTTCCCTTGGTGATTATTAGATGATTCTTCATGGTATATAATTGTT
Source organism: Viscum album (assembly GCA_963277665.1). Taxonomy (NCBI): domain Eukaryota; kingdom Viridiplantae; phylum Streptophyta; class Magnoliopsida; order Santalales; family Viscaceae; genus Viscum; species Viscum album. The sequence continues at coordinate 490,954,954 of OY728151.1, read as the reverse complement.
CATCATAGTTTTTGATGATATTCTAGGATCTACTTCATCCCTTAAATGTATTTCATATATATACATTCTATATGGGTATATATAAGGTGGTGTATTCCAAATAAGTTTATATTTATTTTTTTTATGAAGAAATTTATGTTGGGTTTGTTGAAGATTAACCTGTTTTTTGTTATTTTGTTGTTGTTGTTTATCATTTTCATAAAAAATATCATGGTCAGTTGATTCAATATCAACTACTCTTGGAAGAATTTATTTCCTTAGATTCAAATTGGCTTTTTTGATTGAAATTGATTGTGAAATCCAAGTTCAATGCATTATATAATCCACTATTAGTGGTGATTTATATTTTTTCATGAAATTGTGGAAATGTGGTGATTTATTGAGAAAAAATATTTAGTTTTCATGATTTTAAAATGGGTGATATAAAATATTTTTTCTTAGAATATTAAAATTTCTTGTTGAAAAAAATTGGCTTTCAATAAGAAGTGTGTTTTATTGAAATGGTTTTCAAATTATGTTTTTGACACTATTTTGGGAATACATGGTGTGTGTGTACATGTTGTATTTATGAGGCATGGATGAAGTATGAACTTTGGCTCGGTGCCATATCTATAATGAATCAGGGGAAATAACTACTATTTGATTACATGGTTTATTGATGAGAGACCAATCATGTGTTTGAAACTGTCCAAACAAAGCTTCCATGGTTTGTGGTGTGGTTATGTTGAAGTTAATGGTTATGCCAAATGAATATTGTGACATGGTTTTAAGGCGTTTTTTGGTTATTATCATGGAAATATCTTTTGTTGTAAAATTTTTTGGGAATTAAATTTTTTATATTTAGTTATAAACTAATTTAGATCTTTACTATATTTATTTATAAACTATTTTTGAAAATTGTATTATCTAAACTAATTTGAATAAACGTTTCTAACTCTTTATCTTAGTGTATAGACTAGTAAAGTCTGGGGGAGAAACTACTGTGTTTTAGTACTCACCCCTGCTTCGTAAATTTGGTTATTTTGAACATGTCATCTATTGGGACTTGTAAAATGGTAATGTATCAAACATCATTAATACTACCTCATGATACATGGGTTTTTTAGTGAAATTGGAGCATGAAAAATATTGAGTGTAAAGACATGTGGTTACATTTCTGTATTATTTTTTTGGTCGTTGTTTACTTTTTTCATTGTGGTCTTACAGTACAGTTCTTGGTTTCATGTTTTATTTTGATATATGAAATGTTGGGTTGTCATTCATGGTTATCATGAATAATTTAGTGGTTGTTTTTTTGTAATATCTTTATGTTAGTTAGTTTACTCATAAAGTGAAAATTGTCTCCCACATGTATTGAAGCCCTTCAGAGTTTATTTCCAGCCTAGAGCACCTTATGGATGTCATGTAATGATATGTAGAATCCACAAACTTTTTCATGAAAATGATGTTAATGAGGGATGTTACAATAAGAGATAGTTTTAAACCTATTCTTTTTAAATAACACACTTAATTGAATTGGGATAATTCATTTCATAAGGGAATTTCAACATATGAACATGAAAATAATCGACCTATGTACATGAAATACAATTCTACATTGGTTTAATTATAATTAAATTTCATTAAAAATGGTCAAATGAACACACATCAAATGGAAGTTCAATTTCAGTCAATTTTATAAGTATCAGTAAAAATAATGGAAAGTCAACATATCTGATGTGTTGCGTCAAAGTAGAAATCCTATTATTATATATTTTTGGATTAAGTAAAATCCTAAGAAATGTGTTATGAAATTATTTAAATAGGTTTCCATTTATATGTTTCCACATGGAATGTTCTTCACATGGAATAAATATGCATAATATATATTGATACCATAGGGGAAAAGAATTATACCTATTAAATTACCTTGGTAGAAGACTCCTATATTTCACTGTCTTCAGATTCAACCACAAATGGATGAAATCCTCAAAATATAATTTTACACAAAAAAATATTTCATATTATTCCACATGGATTAATAATTTCATATAAAATGATACACTAATAAAACAGACAAGTGGATTGAAGTTCTTACTGTAAGATGAAAAAATTGTTAAATAAACTCCAATATTGATGAGTTTTTCTATGGATAAACATAGATGATGTAAAGTGATCCATGTATTTGTGGGAATTTGAAAATTATTACAGGAAGAAAAAATAGGTTTATTTCATTAAAGAAGGTAGGGATGAAAACTAAATTTTATATAGTTTTAAAGGTTTCACAATTTGGATGCACAACTTGATCAAACCCAACTCTTTCCAGGCAGAAGAACAACTTAATTGTCATTACTATTGAGTTATATATGTATTTATTTAAAACCTTCCACTTTTGGTGCACCTATCTATTTTTTTCTACATCACCCTACAAAGTTTGAATAAATACAATGACATGAGGGGAATTGATTAAAAATAGTGGGCCTACTCTATTTCTTTAATAACCTAGACTTCCAAGATTGTAAAAATCCCCATATCATTTTGAAATATACATTAATATTTTAATTACATCCACATTTATAAAATATAATTGATAATATGTCAACATAATGAATATTAACCTCATAATAAACTCCATTATCCCATAAAAGGGTGATCTAAAATGAATCCCAACCCTACAAAAAATCCAATGAAACACCACATAATTGGATCCCCAAATGTTTAGGGAAAAGAACCATATGTGTAGATATGAAATAATTTCACCAATAATTTATAAAGATGAACCATAATAATCCAAGTGTTGTGTTTTTGTAAAACATGATTGGAAATCACCCAAAACATCATAGGATTCCTTCAGAAAGCGAGAGAGGGATAGAGAAAATAATAATATGAATTGAAGGGTAATCATCAAAACTAGGATTATTGAATGATTATAACACACAAAATATCAGTGTGAAATAAATTTTTAATCAATAATTTCCACATCCCCTCATAACATATGCTAAAAACCAACCCATTATTCATTAAAAATAATTTCCAAATAAAATCATAGACCTTCTCGTTAAGATTAAATTATATCATAAATCCCTATTTTTTGAAACAACACATTTCATCCTAGCCCCTGATCCTAAAAGTTTTACAATACCACACTTCTAATCCATAAAATGTAGACATTAGCATAAAATCCTTTTTTATGATTTAAATCATTATACAACTACAAAATTTCATGTCCACATCCACATAATTCTTCAAGAAGTCCTCCCAAAACATTACAACCAAAATAATATAATAGTAATAGGTATGGAAGGCACAACCTATTAAATTTAATTTTAAATTTTTTTTACAACATAGAAAAATTAATATTAAATTATGTGTGAAATACATGATTAAATTTTATTAGTCAAAATATTTTTATTCATAAAACTTGATTTATTATTAATCTATACAAAGAAATAATATTTTATGGATGAGAAATTATTATTGAATAAATTATATTAATTTTTTACTTAAATTACTTACAAATATTGAATAATTTAATTTATTAAGAATAAAAATATCTATTTTCATAAAGAATATTTATAGAAAAATAAATATTTTATATAAAAATGATTTTAATTTTTATTTATAACCAATTGATAAGTGTTGATTTTATTTTATACAAGTTTAAATCATATATTTTTCATTATATTGATATTCAAATTCATAGATTATAGAGTATTTTATATGTTATAATGGTTATAATTAAATAATATATTTCACTAGACATTTATCCTTAGTAATTCATGTCATATATACTTTTGAACATAAAGTTAATATTTTAAAATCATGGGATATTACAGAAATTATTAACATTTATACATATTCTTGATACTTGTGAAAAATATTTCAAAATGTAATATGACCATGAAAATATCTATTATTTATATATAATTTTAAAATAATGGTGTTAGATATTTTCGAGAGTGTTAGATGATATTAAATGGATTATATTTAATAGAACAAACTATCTATTCAAATATACATTTTTATAAACATGGTATTAGTTTTTCTACAATTTTATTTAATAAAAAACTATTTAAAATTCCTAACGAACAAAACATAATCATGGTTTTTTTATATAATACATGTAAATACAAAATAAATTTCATTAAAACAAACATATAATAATTAATGTTAAAAAAATTAAATAACGAAAAATAATATTAACATATGAAATCAAATTATATCAATGTAAACTAGAATGGAACAATTGATACTTCTTGTATTTTAACTGGGTCATTATCTTAATGGAACCCTTAAAATAAAAATTATAAAGGGAATAACAGAAATGGTTAATTATAACAAAATTATGTTGAGACCATAATAGTAATCCAATGCATTATAGAGATTTATCAGGATCTCCTTTAATCGTAATCAATGTTGAAATACAACAAGTTTAATAGATCATAAATTTATTTTAATTTCTGTCACAACAACTATAAACATATTTATCTTCACACATAAACACAAACACATTCAGTATTTATATGAAAATAACTATACAAATTTCTTTTCAATAAAAAATTATTACACAATATTCTAAGGGGAATTGGAAATATAATATTATCAAAAAAATATATTAAAAATAATCGATGAATCTAATGTGCAATTAATTTTCCTGATAGGTTGGAATTAATAAAAGAAAATATATGATATAAAATGTTCATCTTACAGATATATAAAAAATAACCATTTTGTTAATTTTTATAATTTACAATTTAAAGCACCAATATTTTTATTAAAACTTGGATTTAAAATTAGATATAAAACACACTTTATTATTGTGACGACCGCTTCCCCCGAGGGAACAGAGCCAGTGACCATGGGACATGATGTACCGTAATTATTACATTACATTGATTTAAAAATATCACATCATTTCCCATACTATAGAGGATTGTGAGGTTCAGGTTCTGGGAAACCAGCTACATTCTGAAACATCATGGAAGACATGACTGATACCTAGAAAATTTTCATTTAAAATGTAGGGTGAGCAAAAGAATGCCCAGTAAGGGGTTTTAAAAACATTACTTGAAAATAACCATTGAAAGTAAACCTAAACCTTTTCCTCAATAAAACCAATTAATATTGAAATAAAAGAAAACTTTTAACTTAAAATTTAAAAACATGATCAGAGTATGCGGTTCTAAAAAAGGAAATAAAGTGAAAGTGTAAAGAATGCATGGTTATGAAATTTACTAACATGACAAGATCTGAGTATGCAAGACATAAAAAACTGTTGTAACATAAACTGGAGAACATATCATGATAAACTTATCGATAATTTCTCACATGATGAAACATAAAATCTTGTGATAAATGGACCATGTCCAAAAATTTCTGAAACATAACATGTCAATGCATTTAATTTATCTCTTCATACAATAGGCTCCGAACAAGGGATATCCTACAAGTCGGAAAAATCCCATGGTTGGTCACTTACTAAAACATTAAGAGAGGGTATAATGCCATACTCTGTCAAGGCCTCGTGCCAAGACCATAATTATCTATGTCTGGGAATTTCATCTGAACCGTAATTGTTTCCATGCCTCATGCCATGACCGTGATTTGTCTCATGAGACCCGCCGATGCATCGAGGGGCTATAGCGTTCCCCACCGATCACATAATACGTCCAATACGATCCAATTATATATTAGGGGGCTATGTATCCAAATCATCCCATACCACCTTAGATACTCGATTAAGGTGTTGTTATTTGGTGTGTCCCATACCACTCCAAATAACGGGTTATTAGATTCATTAATTATTATTTGGTGATCATCATTTCTAGAAAAAAACACACAAAATTTGATATGGAAACTACTAAGGAAACACATGCTTGATGAAAAATTGGTACATGAAAAATACAATGTTCTAAATATCAGTAATGCACATATAATTAATTCGTAAGGAAAATGTTCCAATTAGTCACATGCATCATCTACAGAACATGATGAAAAATGATTCAACGATGCAAGTGTATAAAAATATGAGTAATTCGACCTAATTAGATAACTACTGGTACATGGTATCATTATTTTATAAAGAACATAAGGCCTTGGTTTGAAGTTATAATTTAACTTTTTTTCTCTAAAGTTGTTACAAAGTAAAAATTTACAAAACTCCTTGACATTGTGGAATTAAACTTTGAAAATTAAATTATGGAGTTTTTGGAAAGTATGCATATACATGTTAATGCTTTGGATCATCATTTATAGCAATGTACTTAGTTTCAAAATTATAATTATACAACATATACCTGTATATATATAAATTTATAGTAACTGTTTGTAAAATTTATAAAACAAAAATACGCACAAAAAAAATTTAAACTCTTTCCCAAACATGGAACTCAGTATGTTCTACCTAGGATTTAGGCCTCAAAAACCTTCATTTAATAGTAAAATTTTTTATTTTTACTTATAGATTCATATATATTTTATATCCCAACCATAAAGAATGTTTTTTGAAAGAATAATCAAAAGAAATTATCTTAAAACAAAGGGGTCTTCAAAACCAGAGGGTATATTAGAGGGTTAGAGGTTTAGAATTTTAATTGAAACACCATCAAAATGTATTTAAAATTATACAATATATACATATATATATATATGTAAAACTTAATCTTCATGAAATCTAATGGGAAAATTCCATTCAGAGTTATAGGATCTTTAAAACATTATCAATCTTGGAAAATGGAAGGTTGTAAACTGACTTAGAATATATATACATGGTATGTACTTATATACCTATATATATGTACTGTATTTGTATATACTCACATATAAACATGTTTTTCATGAAAAATAGAAACATAAAACATTCAAAACCAACTAATTAACTTCAAAACAGAAGTAAGGGAGTAGATGAGGTTTTTAAAGTAGAGGGTTGGATTCATATGTATGTATTTATACAAAATGTATTTATATATACATTTAACAAAAACTTGTTTTTGTGAGAACTAAAGAAAGAACACCCAAAATAAAACATATAAACCTCAAAACATAAGGCAAGAAAAGAATTTAGGGTACCTAAAATGGTTCATGGTGTGTATATACATGTGTATACAAAGCTGTATATGTATGTGTTTATATAAAATCCGGTTTGTATGTGGATTAAAACAAAATATCTCTCATAGGCCTTATTAACATCTAAATAGGAGGAAAAAGAAGGCGGTTAGGGTTTTAATGTAGTTGAATACATCCATATATATGTATATATATAAAAGAAAAATATACAGATATATATATATATATATATAACCTGGGTTGCATGAAAAGGGAAGAGAAAATCCCCCTTACCTTGGTTTTAGGAGGGACTGGAGGAGGAAGAGGAGGAGCTGAGGTGCACTTACAAAGCTTCAGGAGGGGAGGTGTGGGTGCAACCGTAGGGTTCACCAAGGTGTGAGGGAAGAGATCTTAAAGAGGATATCCCCAACAAATGCAGGTGACCCAACACCTAACCCGATACTTGGTGGAGTTCTAGGATCAAGAAAACGAGGCTGGTAGGGTGGTAGGGCAGCTGTGGAAGAAATGGGAGAGGAGAGGGACGTGAATGACCCACTGGTGTAGCGCACACCACGAGAGGAAGAATACAACACCATGGGAGAAAACAAAGAGATATTTCGACGGCCCGAATTGGTTAGATCAAGAAATAAATGGCCGGGATGTGTCTGTGGGTTTATAAACGTGGTGGATGGCTCAAATTGATCTTAGGAGAGATCAGTTGCTCTCGATCATCACGACATTTTAAATACATCAGACGACCATGATTTGATCTAGGGTTGATTGAACGGTCCACCTAAATGTGGTGATATGCTGAAGGTCGACCTCAAGATCAAGATCAGTGGCTCAGATCATGGGTGATGCGATCTGACGACCAGGACCTCGTTTTGCCCGAAAATTTTCTTCCCACATCGAATCGGTGGGGAGCACCGAGATTCCTTATAAGCCCCAACCTCCCATGCCTAAATCATAAAACACAAAACACACATATAGGGGGCCTTACACATAGGATCCCACTTCCCTGCAAGCCACAGCCAAACTGCTACCCACCATGGCCTTGCTCCCGCGCTGCGCCTGCACATGCGCTCCCACGATCCTGAGCTCCTCTCGGGAGACCTATGCCTGAGCTTGATCTGGAACAGGCACGGGCTGAGGGCTAGGTTCAGCCACGTTGAGTGAGGCTCCTCCCTTGGCCCAACCATTAAGAGCTAGCCCATGCGGTCCAACATTTTAAACAAACCAAACCAAAATATATAAAGACCAATCTTAAACAAAATAAATATGAAGTCATAAAGGTATTACTATATAGAAAATTCCTTTCTAAACATTGATTTTATTATACATTAAAAAGGTTAATGTTTACAAGTTGGAAGTATTTTTGAAGGTTGTCTATACATATTAAACCATTAACATAAAATGTCATAAATTAAATGATAATTATTATTCTAGTGTTATAATGGTCAAAACATAGCTAAATTAAAATATAATTCATTTAGCAAGAATTTAAACATATTTGGAGACACTGGATAAAAATATATACAATACATTTGATTTAATTACAACGAGTTTTAAATTACATTTCAAAAATGAAAATGTATTTTTCAAAATATTTCATTATTCCCTTCTAAAGTTCATGTTTAGGAAGAGTTTCATAATTTTCAATTCCATAACCTAATTACTTGGTGGTATAAACTATACCCATATGTTTTCAATTAATTAACTGACATGGACAATGATTATATTTATAGCAATTAAGGTTCCATAGTTTCCCAAGGTAACAATCACATTAGTGTCTTATAAATCCAAGACTTAGGGTGTCCTAATACTCATGTTGATTGAAGAAGATGGTTCACATAATACCTTTGGTTCTTAGTTTGGCCTCGGTGGCTTCAACCATTCTTATGTTCATTAGGATGAATTATAAGGATCCGTATTACTTTCATGGGTTTCTCATTGTTTTAAGTTGTCTCCTGGTAATTGTGATAGGGTTTTTAATAGGTATATTTGGTTAGTTTGATTTCCCTCTTAATCTCGGTTTATTGTAACCACTACGGTGTTCTTATTTGAATTAAACTCCTTGCGTCCATTTCATGTGCTTATTTTGTTGCATCAAATTAATATTTTTTCATAAGAGATATGTTTTTTGGGTAATAGACAACAAAAAAACATATAAATTACCATTACATGAAACAGAAGTTCTTGGGGTGTTACATTATCCCCCATATAAAGAACTATATCCTCAGAATTATATTCACAAACTCGAAAAGAAATTCCCAGATGATTATCATCACCAAAACAAGAGATTTGGCTTAGTCAATGGAATACCCAGGTTGGTATTCAATTTCTCAACTTCTCTAGCCCAGATACAGCTTGGGCAGTACGTTTTGAACTCCAGATCATTCATTCTACACTCATGCTTCCATAGGGACGCTTGAGTGGTAAAAAGATCAGAGATGTACGAATGGACATATTCTCTAATGCCTCACTGGACTACATATCTCTCAAGATATTCGATTGGAACGATTCGGTTAAACAAACTGAGGTTTTGGATCTGGAACATAAAGGCAGCACTGAGGTTCCCATATTGGGAAGCCACTAAGAAGCATGCTCTGGCAGAAAAAATTTGTGCTAGAGTGAAACACTGAAAAATACCATCGATGTATCTCCCCCTTCGCCAAAAACAACAGAGTTGGGTAATGGTGATGAAGTAGAATAAATGGTCATTCCATTGATAGGAACGAAGTATCACATGGCAAGATAAGCTAAAAATGCATTGACATGATACTCACAAGTTCATGAAATAAGGATAGTACAGAACGCATGTTCTGATTAAGATATCCTCCAATATCTCATTGGGTAGAGATGATATATTTTTTCATCTAGCCATCTGAAAACATATTCATGGGAATTCACATTGAAAGTTAAGATAAAGTAAAGACATGAATGGGAAAGATAATATTTCAATAAAACATAAGTTTATTACTAAACATCAGTGCTTGAGTTTCCCTAATTACATACTACACGAACTCCACACAGAGAAGAAAAACTCTCTATCTCCTCAAACCAAACATAGGCTGAGCATTCAGGGTTAAACTCCTGGAGACACTTGTGACGTCTCTTGAGTATAGCATGAGGGGTATGAAGTTGGGATATGTCAAAATACACTTTTTTCCCACAAGACAGTCGGGTGGACTCATCATTTAACATTCTGAAGTCCAACAACTGACCCTAGAAGCCGTAGTGCAAGATTTGACAATGACAGGCTACTCAGAGGTCATCGGAAGCAGCAAGTTCTTGAAAAGTGTCGAGGGCCATAAATCCAAAGTCCTAAACTGCTGTGAACCCTCATAAAATTCCCTCATGGTACCTTCCCTGACTTACATAGGAGGGTAATTGGGCCATCATCATGAAAAGGTAATCCAATCCTAACCCCCCGGTGTAGCCGAAGAACCTGAGGTGAGCTTGACACATCATATAGGTGTTTGCATGTCATGCAGATATTGGCATAGTTAAGAAAATTATATCAGCTTGCTAAAGAAACAATGGCCTCTAGGGCCTCAATGAGGAGTGATATTAGATTGGTAGGCACATTTTTATCTTCCATAAGAAATTTATAATAAAATCAATTAGTAAGGTTCAGTCATAGCTATATATTTCTATTACCTGAATTTTCCCAAATTGTCTGAACCGATCCTCTGATACCAACTGCGATGACCCCGTCCCCTGAGAGCCCGGAGCCAGTGCCCATGAGATATGATGTACCATAATTATTACATTACATTCATTTAAAAATATCACATCATGTCCCATGATACAGAGGATCATGAGGTCCGGGTTCTGGGAAACTAACTGCATTCTGAAACATCATTGAATACATGACTGATACCTGAAAATTTTTCATTTAAAATGAAGGGAGAGCAAAAGAATTCCTAGTAAGGGGTTTTAAAAACATTACTTGAAAATAACTATTGAAAATAACTATTGAAAATAAACATAAAAAATTTCCTAATAAAAACCAACTAATATTAAAATAAAAGAAAACTTTTAACATAAAATTTAAAAACAGGATCAGAGTATCCAGTTCTAAAAAGGGAAATAGAGTGCATGTGTAAATCATGCGGGGTTATGCAGTTTACTAAAAAGACAAGTTATGAGTTCCCAAGACATAAACAAAATGTTGTAACATAAACTGGTGCACATATCATGATAAAGTTATCCATAATTTCTCACATGATGAGACATAAAATCTGCTGATAAATGGACCAAGTCCAAAAATTAATGAAACATAACATGTAAACTCATTTAATTTATCTGTGCATACAATAGGCTATGAACTAGGGATATCCTAGTAGTTGGAAAAAAATACCATGGTTGGTCACTTAATAAAACATGAAGAGGAAGGTATAATACTAGACTGTGTTAAGGCCTAATTCCAAGACCATAATTTTCTGTGTCCAGGAATTTCACCTGAACTGTAACTGTTGTCAGGCCTCATTCTAGGACTGTGATTTGTCTCATTAGACCTTCCAATGCATCAAGGGGATATAGCGGCCCCACTCATCACATAATACATCCAATATGATCCTCTTAATTCTTAAGGGGCTATGTATCCAAACTGTCCCATACTACATTGGATACTCGATTAAGGTGTTGTTATTTGGGGTGTCCCATACCACTCCAAATAATGGGTTATAATATTCATTAATTATTATTTGGTGATCATCATTTCAGGAAAAACACAAAAAATTTGATATGTAAACTACTAAGGAAACACATGATTGACGACATTGGTACATGCATAATACAATGTGCTAAATATCAGCAATGCACACATAATTAATTCGTAAGGAAAATCTTCCAAGGAGTCACATGCATCATCTACAAAACATGCTGATAAATTGTTCACAGATGCGAGTGTATAAAATTATGAGTAATTGGACCTAAGTAGATAACTACTAGTACATGGTATCACTATTTTATAAAGAACATAATGGATTGGTTTGAAGTTCTTCTTTAACATTTTTTTTCTAAAGTTATTTCAAAGGCTAAATTTACAAAACACCTTGACATTGTGGAATTGAACTTTGAAAATGAAATTATGGAGTTATTGGAAAGTATGTGTATACATGTTCAAGGTTTGGCTCCACATTTCTATCCATGTACTTAGTTTCAAAATTATACTTGTACAACATATACATGTATATATATAAATTTATTGTAACTGTTTGTAATTTGTAAAACAAAAATTCTCACAACCAAAAATTTAAACTCCTTCCCAAACATGGAACTCAGTATGTTTTAACTAGGATTTAGGCCTCTAAAAACTTAATTTAATATTAAAATTTTTTTATTTTACTTATACATCCATATATATTTTATATCCCAACCTTAAAAGAATTTTTTTGAAAGAATAATCAAAAGAACATATCTTAAAACATATGGATCTTGAAAACCTGAGGGTATGATAGAGGGTTAGAGGTTTAGAATTTTAATTGAAACACCATCAACATGTAATTAGAATTATAATATATATACATATATATTTAAAACTTAATCTGAATGAAATATAATGGGAAAATACCTTTCAGAGTTTTAGGATATTTGAAACAAGATTTACCTTGGAAAATGGGAGGTTGTAAACTGAATTAGCATATATATAGATGGTATGTACTTATATACATATATATATATATATATGTACTTTATTTGTATATATGCACATATAAACTTGTTTTTCATGAAAAATAGAAACATAAAACGTTCAAAACCTACTTATTAACTTCAAAAGAGAAGGTAAGGGAGGAGATGAGGGTTATAAAGTAGAGGGTTGGATTCATATGTATATATATATACAAAATATATTTATATATACATTTAATAAAAACTAGGTTTCATGTGAACTAAAGAAATAACAGCAAATATAAAACTTATAAGCTTCAAAATAGAATGCAAGAACAGAATTTAGGGTTTCTAAAATGGGTCAAGGTGTGCATATACATGTCTATACAAAACTGTATATGTATATATTTATATAAAATCTGGTTTGTATGTGAATTAAAACAAAATATCCCTTACAGGTCGTATTAACCTCTAAAAATGAGGCAAAAGAAGGAGGTTTGGGTTTTAATATAGTTGAATACATCCATATTTATGTATATATATAGAAGAAATGTACACACACACACACACACACACACATATAAAACCTAGTTTGCATGAAAAAGGAAGAGAAAAGCCCCCATTCCTTGGATTTAGGAGGGGCTAGAGGGGGAGGAGGAGTAACTGAGGTTCACTTGAAAATATTTTGGAGGGGAGGTTTGGGTGAAACTGTAGGGTTCACCAAGGAGAGAGGGAAGAGATCTTAAATAGGATCTTCCCGACACATGTAGGTGACCCAACAGCTAACCTGCGACTAGGTGGAGCGCTTGGAAGAATAAAACAAGGCTGATAGGGAGGTAGGGAGGATATGGAAAAAATGGGAGAGGAGAGGGATGTGACTAAACCACTGGTGCAGTACACGCTGCGGGAGGAAGAAGACAACACCACGGGAGAAAACCCAGAGAAATTGCGATGGACCAGATCAGTTCAGTCAAGAGATCAAGGGCCGGGATGCATCTGCAGGTTTATAAAAGGGGTGGACGTCTTGGATTGATCTTAGGAAAGATCGGCAGCTCTCAATCATTGTGGAATTTTAAAATCCTCAGAAATCCACGATTTGATCGAGGGTTGATCGAACGGTCCACCTAAACGCGGTGATATGGTGAAGATCGACCTTGAGATCAAGATCAGCGGCTCAGATTGTGCACGATGCGATCCGACGGCCAAGATCTCGTTTTGCTTGAAAATTTTCTCCCCGCATCGAATGGTGGGGCATGCATAGCTTCCTTAAAAGCCCGAGCCTACCATGACAATATCATTAAAAAAACACACACATAGGGGGCCTTACACACAGTCTCCCGCTCCCCTACAGGCCTCAGCCAACCCACTGCTCACTCCGGCCTTGCACTCGTGATGCGCATGCACATGCACTCTCATGCTCTTGAGTGCCCCTCGGGTGACCTACGCCCGAGCTCGGGATGGCCCGGGCATGGGTTGAGGTCTAAGCTCAGCCACCATGAGTGAGCCTCCTCCCTTGGCCCAGCCATTAAGGGATGGCCCTTGCAGGCCAACGTTTTATAGAAACCAAACCAAAATTTATAAAGACCAATCTTAAACAAAAAAATGAAGTCTTAAATGTATTATTATATATAAATTTCCTTTCTAAACAAGGATTTTATGAAAAATTAAAAATGTTATTGTTTACAAGTTGGAAGTATTTTCTATGGTTTTCTATGAATATTAATCCTTTAACATTAAAGGTCATAAATTAAATGATAATTGTTATTCTAGTGTTATAGGGGTCAAAACATAGCTTAATTAAAATATAATTCATTTAGCAAGAACTTAAACATATTTGAAGACAATGAATGAAAATATTTACAATACATTTGATTTAATTACAACATGTTTTGAATTACATTTCAAAAACACCAATACATTTTTCAAAACATTTCATTATGCCCTTATAATGTTCATGTTTAGGAATAGTTTCATAATTTTCAATTCCATAACCTAATTACTTGGTGGTCTAAAATATAACTATATGTTTTCAGTTAATTAACCGTCATGGCCAACAACTATATTTATAGCCGTTAGAGTTCCATAGTTTTCCAAGGCAACGGTCACATTAGTGTCTTATGAATCCAAGACTTAGGGTGTCCTAACACTGAAGTTAATTGAAGAAGATAGTTCACATCATAGCTTTGGTTCTTAGTGTGGCTGCAGTGGCTTCAGCCATTCTTATGTTCTTATGACGAATTATAAGGATCCGTTTTTCTTTCTTGGTGTTCTCATTGTTTTAAGTTATCTCCCTGTAATTCTGATAGGGTTTTTAATAGGTAAATTTGGTTAGTTTGATTTCCCTCTTAATCTTTGTTTTTTGTAACTGCTACGGTGTTCTTATTTGAATAACACTTCTTGCGTCCATTTCCTGTTCTTATTTCATTGCATCGGATTATTATTTTCCCATAAGTGATAAGTTTTGTTCGGGTAATAGAAAACAATAAAACATATAAATTACTATTACATGAAACACAAGTTCTTAGGGTGTTACAATTATATTAATAATAGACTTGAATCCTTTTAATGAAATTTTATACGTTGGAAAATTATTTTAAAAATTTAAAACATTTCATATATAATAATAAAAAATATATTACACGATTACATTATAATGATTGAAACCATAATTGAATGAATATTACATGGATTTGGAAGATAATAAATTTTAGTGATTAATGATATATTTAATTTATATATTTATACAGTATACTATAGAAAACATGATGTAAATATATCTTATGTCTCAATAAAGGAAATTTAGAATTGAAATCCCTTAATTCGAGTTCCAACAAGCTATGTATATCTTTTATCACATATAAAATTGGAGTACATTTATTATTTACTTATTTAGGTAACTATTATAGTTTAATACCTTTATAAATAAACCAGTTAAATCATTTATTTAAATGGCCTTTTTAGTTACTTAATTGGTTAATCCCAAGAAAGGTGTTTTGATGTCACTGAGTTTGAAATTTCATTTTGAGATTACTTTAATTATATTGGTAAAAGAGAGAAATTTTCCATAATATACATAATATTAATTAGATAATAATAATTTTTTACATCAAATATTATTTTTTATTTAATTATGAAAATTAGTTATGAAAAATGATATCCATCGACACATGAGGAGGTAGTCCACAAGTATACTCAGGTGATGTTTTTAATTTTCATTAGAGAGAAAATCAAGAATATCAATTAAATGGATATATTTATTAAATAATAATTATCTTACAAACATCAATATTATTAATTAATTAAATCCCCATAAATATCCTATAGAGTTGGTTTTTAAAAAATAAAATACATCGTTATGTTTAATTAGTAGCCAATATATACACTTGTTCAATAATTAAATTTTTAATGATTGGAATATTACTAGGATAGATTATATATTATCTTCATAAAAAGAAAAATATGAAATTAATATATAATATAAATACAGTAAATACATTATTATAAATATCCGTGATGGGTGGTTATGGAAAATGAATAGCATCACTTTATGGGTGTTGTAGTGCACCTATATGAAAGAACCATGTATTTATTAACCGAATGAAAGAAAAGATGATGGAAATATTTGTATCATAGTAATAATAACAATTTAGTTTAGTGGGTATTTTAATTTTATTATATAATATTTTTCTATTTTTTTAAGGAAGTAGCATAAAAGTTTGAATGAAAACCATCTATAAATATTTATACTTGTTCTCAAGAAAACCACCATTAGATTAAATATTATTCATTTTAAGAGCATATTTTGATGTGATCAGAAACTCTTGGTTAGGGAGATGCAATTTTTGTAATATTATTGAAGGTATTTTACATGATATTGTTCTCAAATTGCGTGACAAAGAGAGGAGAGTATGTTCCCAATTATAAGTGTGTATAGGGACACTTGAGAAAGAACAATACAAATGAAATTAATTTAAATTAATTATCATTAAAATGTTTGATCGAAAAGGATATTATTAAAATAAATGAAGTAGATGAGTCTAAATATTCTCATAAAATAATATTATGATAAGTTAATATAATGTTTTGACCCTCATTAGTTATTTTTTACCCTATACACACCGCCTTAATCATTTTAACGATTAATGTGATATTAATTATTTTTTCCACCTATGGGTAATTTATGTTATGATAAATGATAATGTGAACCACAATTGGAAAATAATGATTTGATATACCAAACTCCATTCACATATCTAATGATATTGTAAAGTCCTGGAAATTTCATCGAATTTTTTTTAAATACTTTGGAATTTTACGAGTCAGTGGCTTCTGTTGACACTTGATTTCGAGGCCTGGTGTGCCTGGAATCAATTTCCGAAGTTTATCTTGGGTACTTTCAGTGAACAAACGAGCGATTTTTTCTATCTTTTGAACCAGTGCTCGGAATTGAAATTTTAGGGCACCGATGAACTCGCAACTCTGGTAATTGCTTAAGGGGACATTTATCGCAGTTGTTTTTTTAAGCGGGTTGAGAATTATTTATTAGGGTTTTAATTAAGAAGTAAATAAAATTGTGGTACAATTTTATTTTGTATCTAAGGAGGTTAATTCCTCCCATGGGTAGTTAATGGTGGGACCCCTATCCACCAAACAACCCAAGTGTGGATGTCAGAGAGGTGGGGCCCACACGAGCCCCAACCTTTTATTTTCCTCCAAACACCTTAAATCCCCTCATTGACTTGGAAAACCCCCCTTTAATTGCCAATCTCTCCACCTATCTCACTCCATTAATCTATGTCAACCCCTCAAATTAATGAGGATCATTCCTCTCCCTCTCCTCTCCCTCTCTTTAATTAAATTCCAACGCATTTAATTAATGAGGATCTTTCCTCTCCCTCTCCTCTCCCTCTCTTTAATTAATTTCCAATGCATTTAATTATGGAGGAGATTTGAATTTTGAAAGATAAATTGCATGTGCAATAAAATAATATGAGGTGCCTATTATTTTATTTTGCGGGAGATCTTTCGTTGTGCAAAGGATGTTTGGGAGAGCTCTTGAGATTTTGTAAGAACACCGACCTCCAATAAAGAACGACATCTACTTAGACAAAGAATTCCAGTTCCACGAAGAACGACAACGCGCCACCCTTTCTCTTCTCTGCGACAAGTGAGGAGACGCCACTTCCTCCTCAAATGCACCTCGTCGATATCTACGAATCCTAACCTCGCGACGCCGTCTTTCGCGACGCCGACGTACGACATTAATTGTTGAGGAAGGGTGAATTGTTCCAATTTTATTTGAATAAATTTTTTTGTTGTGCTTATTGAAAACTTGTTCCTCTTTGGCCGATTGTTACCGACTAATGCGGAGGGCGCGAGCCGAATAAACACGGCCCGACGACCCTCAGTCGTTTATTGATGTTCTTGGAATCAGCAACCGAAGGTGGAGGAAGCACGACGTCGTCGCACCGTGCCGGGAACGTGGTGGAGTAAGCTGGTGCCAACACGCATGAAATGCAGAAGGAATCGCGGCCCGCTTAGCAGGCCGCGTCGGCGGAAGAACCGGCCGGGCGGAGGCGAGCCACGGTGCCAGGAGGGTGTCATGCTGGAGAAACTGGCTGGCCCGTCGGCCAGTCGGGCGGAGCTGAACCACAGTGCCAAGTGGGCGCCACGCTGGAAGACCCGTTGCTCGCCCGTGTGGGCCGCTTGTGCCAGAATGCTGGCGGGCCTAGTCGTCTGGTTTGGGAAGGGCGGCGCTGCGGGTTCGGGTAGCCTGGGGTCGCGCCCCCACCTCGGACCGCTTGGCCTATGGGCCGAGCCGCTCAGCAAGCCGGCCGAGCCAGTTGGGCTGCGCTGGGCTGGTCCTTGTCCTTCAGAATGAATTGCATTTTTCCTTCAGACCGATCCGACACCCCTGCCGGGTCGGACTTGTCAAACTTGGATAACCCAACCCACGGGCCCATCGGGCAAAACAGACTGAGCCCGTTATTCACTTAAACGTGAACAACATAGAGACCGTGCGTCCGATTGATGCACCATCTACGACACTAGGACTCTTTCGATGAGAAGATCCTTTTGCGACACTCTAAGTGAGTTTTGGATATCATTGGTAAATGGCCCGGTTTGGAATGAGCATATTTCCAACTGGGCCTGGAACGAAAAAGCCAATATCTCTCAGACCGGGCATCAAATTGACATGCCATCTGTCGTGTTGAGTTCCTTTTGATGAGACGGAACTTAATGATACATCAACTCTAGACTTTGTGACAATTTATGTATCAACCACTTGGCTCGAGGAGCGGAGCCTCCCGGAATCTAGCGTGCTATGTGCGGAAACCCTAGAGCTAGCTGCGTATGCAACAACTACCGTACTGGAATCCTCTGTGGGTTCAACGGTGAAGACTATCATACTGGAATCCTCTGTGGGTTCGACGATGATGACAACCATACTGGAATCCCTCATGGGATCGGCGGTGATGACTACTGTACTTGTATCCTACGTGGGTCCGATAGTATTGACCTATGTTGTAGTATCCTATGTGGGTCCGACAGAGTAGCTGGACTAGTATCTTACGTGGTTCCGACATTATAGCTAGTCTAGTATCCTATGTGGGTCCCAGCTTAGATGAATCAGTAACTATATTTGATCATCTCTTTTTCTTTACGAATGATGTGTACCTTTGTGAGCGGATTCTTGATTTTCAGTCATTATCATCGATGTGATTGACTTGATTTCCTTTGTAGACTGGGTTGTATTTTCTTGTGTGGACTGGGTTGTGTTTCCTTATGTGGACTAGGTTGTGCTTGGGCTCGAGAGTTGTAGCCGAATTGTAATTGATGACATATGTATATGTATGGGCATATACCTAAGTAGAGTCGGTTGATACTTTGTGATTGTATTTTTTCTTTTGTGATTTATCCTTCATGGATTCTGATAGACCTTCGGGGGTCTCAGGGTCCCTACTAAGTATCGTATACTCACCCCTACACGGGCTATGCACGCACTACATTTTGTTGGATGCAGATGACGAATAGCACTGATCGAGGAGGAGGCTTGTGGAGCTGGATTGTACCCGGAGGTAGACCATAGCGGACGACCGGACCCGAGGAGCTAAGGAGACTATCTGTACCCACCCTTCAGGTGGGATTTTTGGAGGATGACTCGGTGTTTCTGTTTTACTTTACTTCTACTCTACATTCTTTTTAGGTGTACTATACTTTCAGTTGGGTTTGTATACATTCCCATTTACTTTTCAGCACTTACTTCTGTATTCAGTTTTACTTAGAGCTTACTTCACTTGCGTATTCTATTGTGTTTGTTTACTTTATAAAGGAAATTCCTTCCCTTTCTTTTAGAATTTACGCCTTTGGTGCTAGTCGCTAGACCCTGGCCTATGGAATGAGAGATTGGGGTAGTCACGGCACGGGCCCCAAGGACGGGTCGTGACAAATTGGTATCAGAGGAGTCTGTTCTACCGTAGAACTCAGGACTCTGATAATTTATTCTCTAGGAATCAATAGTGTTAAGAGTTTTGAGTGTGGTTATCAGGACAGGGAGTCCAGTGTTAGTGCGGTGGCCAACATATCCATACACCAGGACCCTAACTTTTGAATTCTGACTCAGTGCTTGGAAACACTGATTGCATGTGTGTTTCAAATGTTTTCTTTGTGATTAATTTGTGTCAGCTCACCAGGTATAATGTACTAACCATGGAGCATCTGTTTCTTTTCAGGATGGCCCTACAAAGGCATTCATCCGGGGATCCTAGTTACGTGCGATATGGACGACCACTAAGAGACGAGGCCTCGGTATAGGGTCCCATCACAATGGTGGCCCCAGCGGTACCACTACCCGCTGAGCCACCGATGCTACCACCCACATCAGCGGAGAGTGCACGCCGCCTGAGCGCATTGCATGAGTTTTAGCGACATAGGCTGCCCAGGTTCTATGGAGAGTCGGACCCTTAGGCAGCCAAGGATTGGCAGGAGGCTATCGTCAGAGTCTTTAGATTTTTAGGGACACCAGCTGACCTTATGGTGAAATTTTCTGCGAGTCTTCTGCATGAAGCAGCAGGTAGATGGTGGAGCTTCAAGCTTTAGGTGCATGATGAGGCATCTCTACTTTGGACGAACTTTGAGAGCCTCTTCTGCTCAGAGTTTTTTCCAGCCACTCTCCGTACGGTTCACATTCAAGAGTTACTACAAATGCGGCAAGGTAGCATGACAGTAGCCCAGTACTCGGCGAGATTTACTGACCTATCGCGCAACTCCACGGACATGGTATATGACCCATTATTCCAGGCCCGAACCTTCGTGCAGGGACTGAGGCATGAGATCAGGGCTTCTGTGATCTCCCTCAGCATTCCGATGCAGGCATGAGTACTGGAGCGAGCCCTTCTTGTGGAGAGCTTCATTGCTGAGCTGGTGCTAGCAGCGAGACCCATCGTAGGGCGACACGTAGCGGAGTCTTTTGCAGCCGACAGTAGACAGACATCATAGAGGTCCAAGAGGACCAGTCCATCATGCGAGCGACCTTGGGATACAGGTTTGGTTGTGCGGGGCACCTGAAACATAGCCAACTATTGGAGGGGCAGGCAGTGCTACGCATGCGGCGGGCAGGGTCACATGGCTCGAGACTTCCCGACCCACCATGCAGATGAGCAGCAGATAGTAGAGGGACCTCCCAGGAAGAGGCATAGGTTTGACCATGGTTGTCCGTAGGGAGCAGGAAGGCGAGGCAGAGGAGCTGGTTGAGCAGAAGGTGGCGGACGAAGCTTCAAGGCTATACCACCACCACCCCAAGGAGGTCCACCCCGACCACAGGGAGCTGGCGGGCAGAGACAGGGTCAGCTCCAGGCAGCGGAGGATTACGACCACGACACACCTAGGATGATTTGAGGAAGTATCTGTGTCTACTCCACCCTTACTACAGTTCTTATAGACACAGGTGCGATTCATTCTTTTATTTCACATACCCATGTTTGGAGCTCGGAGATTCTGACAGAGCCGTTGGCTCGATCTTTAAGGCTAGATACTCCTACAAGAGTAGACTCGGCGATTACGCACTGGTTCTGGTAGTTTGAGCTTACTCTAGGAGGCGAGAGCTTCAGATCGTATCTTCTTGTAGCGGCGTCGAGGCCTTACGACGTCATCTTGGGTATGGACTGGTTATCTACAGTCCATGCCCAGATCGACTGTATTAGGCGCAATGTGCGGTGTGTCTGCACGAATGGGACCAGGTTCATCTTCACCAGCAAGAAGGGAGCCTTTTTAGCGCAAGATGGACTTACGTAGAGGAGAGGGTCGCCAATCAGACATCATTTGGCTAGTCTCATCCTCAGAGCAGTTGACGTGCAGAGTTCGAGTTTTCCTATTGTGGAGGATCTGTATGCAGACGTTTTCCCTGACGATGTTCCATGACTACCTACTCGTAGAGAGGTATATTTATACATATACCTATACCCCGAGCCATCACTGATATCTAATCTAGCCTATTGGATGTCTCTCGCCAGGCCTTGAGAGCTGCGGGTACAGCAGGAGGACTTATAGGGAAAATGTTTCATCCGACCCAGTGTGTCACACCGGGATTCTCCGATTTTGTTCTCCAAGAAGGCAGATGGAATCTTGCGACTATCTATTGACTAACATCACCTAAACTATGTGACTTTGAGGAAAAATTACCCCATCTAAGTATTGATGACCTCTTCAATCAGCTCAAGGGAACATGATGGTTGTCGAAGATAGAACTCAGGTCAGGCTATCACCAGCTCAGAGTTCGAGACGAGGATGTGCAGAAGATGACCTTCAGGTGTCGGTATGGCCAATATGAGTTCTTTGTTATGCCCTTCGGTGTGACCAACTATCCAGAATTTTTCATGAGTCTCATGAACAAGATCTTCCAGCCTTACCTCGATCGGTTTGTCGTGGTCTTTATTGACGACATACTAATTTACTCGACTACCGAGGAGGAGCACATCTACCAATTGCAGGTTTTACTAGATACACTCTGAGAGAACCAACTTTATAGTAAGATCTCGAAGTTCAAGTTTTGGATTTGAGACTTTCACTTCTTGGGGCATGTCATCTATGAGGCTGTAGTTGAAGTGGATCCTGCGAAGATCGAGGCAGTACTTTCTTGGGAGCCACCCAAAAGCGTGACGGAGGTGCGGGGTTTCCTAGGTCTGGCTGGGTACTATGAGAGATTTATCCCAAACTTCTCCATATTTGTAGCACTGCTCTTAGCATTGAAGAAGAAGGGGAATCCCTTCATGTGGTCAGACAGATGTCAGCAGAGCTTCCAAGAGCTGAGGCAGAGATTGACCAGTGCGCCCATCTTGAGGCTACTAGAGGAGGGTATTTGGTATGTAGTTTACTGTGATGCATGAGGGACCGGACATGGGTGTGTCCTGATGTAGGAGAGAGCAGTGATCACTTACAGTTCACGGTAGTTGAGGCAGCACGAGCATAACTATACTAACCATGACCCAGAGTTAGCAGCAGTGATCTTCGTCCTGAAGATGTGGCAACACTATCTGATTGGTGATCGCTTTACAGTCTACTCTGACCACCAGAGTCTCAGGTACATATTCTTGCAGAAGGACCTGAACCTAAGACAGTGGCGATGGCTCGAGTTCCTCTAGAACTAAGAAATTGAGATAGTCTATACCCCTGGGAAGGGGAACGTTGTGGCTGATTCTCTCAACAGGAGGTCGGGCATTCAACAACTTAAAGAGGAGACCAAGCATTTAGCCACATTTCAGATATAATTCATGGATAGAGATGGGGTAGCCTTTCTACAGTCTCTCATAGTCACTCCTCCACTAATTAAGCGTGTCAGAGAGGAACAACGAGGGGACGTTGACTGTGAGACGCGACGTGCTTAGATATCCTCAAATCTGGCACCCGATGGATGTTCTGTAGTAGGAGGGCACGTCATCCTCTTCAGGGGACGTACCATGGTACCAGTAGCACTACAGGAGGAAGTTTCGGGGGGAGTTTCACATTTCCCCTCTAGCAGTACATCTAGGAGTGGCAAAGATGTACCAGGACCTTAGACGGTAGCTTTGGTGGTCGAGTATGTAGAAAGCTGTAAGATAGTTCATTTCACGATGCCTCACTTTCCAGCAAGTGAAGGAGGAACACCAGGTACCATAAGGGTTGGTACAACCCTTAGAGGATCTGGAGTGGAAGTTGGATGGGATATCAATGGATTTTGTGATGGGGCTTCCACGTACTTCCAGAGGACATGACTCCATCTGGGTGATCGTAGACCGACTCACCAAGTGGGCCCACTTCCTACCAATCTGAGAGTAGGGCACAGTAAAGATCTTGGGACACCCTTTCATCTAGGAGATTGTACGACATCATGGTGTTCCATCATCTATCATCTATGATCGAGACGCTCACTTTACTTCCTGGCTTTGGAAGGGGTTGCAAGAGGCTTTTGGGACGCAGCTACGCCTGAGCACTGCCTTCCACCCCCAGACGGATGGACAGACGGAGAGAACCATTCAGACACTTGAGGAAATGCTCCATGCATGTTTCCTTTACTTTGGTCGTAGCTAGGAGGATCACCTACCCTTGGCGGAGTTTGCGTACAACAACAGCTACCACTCCACCATCGGGATGCCACCTTACGAGGCGTTGTATGACCGACCTTGCAGATCACCTATGTGCTGGACTGACCCTGGGGAGTCAGCACTTTTAGGAGCAAAGATGGTCCAGGATACGGTGGAGAAGGTGAAGATCATCTTGGAGTGGATGAGGATTGCACAGAGCAGAAAGTAGTCCTATGATGATAGGAGACGGAGACCACTGGAGTTCGAGGATGGTGACCATGTTTTCTTATGTGTCTCACCTCGATGTGGATTACAGAGATTTGACTGGGGAGGCAAGTTATCTCTGTGCTTCATCAGAACATTCCAGGTCCTCATCAGGGTAGGCTAGGTGTATTACCGCCTGGCCCTTCTACCTCAGTTGCACTGAGTGCATGACGTCTTCCACGTATCTCAGCGGAGGAGATACATGCATGACCCGACACATATCATTGATCATGGGGAGTTAGACATCAATGAAGGGGCCACATTAATGGATGTCCTAGTGTAGATCAAGGATCGACAGGAGCGGGTCCTATGTGGATGGTAGATACCTCTGGTGCACATTCGTTGGCAGCACGGGAACCTCCAGGAGAGCACATGGGAGCAAGAGGCTCAGATGCATGCACAATACCCTCATCTGTTTCCCTAGTTTATGTTGTAGCTTTACGGGGACGTAAAGACCTGAGGTGGGAGTAATGTAAAGACCCAGAAATTTCAAGGGATTTTTTTTAAATACTTTGAAATTTTATGAGTTTGTGGCTTCTGAAGGAACTTGATTCTGAGGCCTGGTGTGCCCGGAATCAATTTCTGAAGTTTATCATGGGTACGTTCAGTGAACGAACAAGCAAGTTTTTCTATCTTTTGAACTGGTGCTTGGAATTGAAATCTGAGGGCACAGTAGAACTCACAACGTCGGAAATTTTTTAAGGGGACCTTTACCGCAGTTGAGTTTTAAGAAGTTTGAGAATTATTTATTGGGGGTTTAATTAGGAAGTAAATAAAATTGTGGTACAATTTTATTTTGTATCTAAGGAGGTTAATTCATCCCATGGGTAGTTAATGGTGTGACCCACATCCACATAACTACCTAAGTGTAGATATTAGAGATGTGGGGCCCACACGAGCCCCAACCTTTTATTTTCCTCTAGACTCCTTAAAACCCCTCATTAATTTGGCAAACCCCCCTTTAATTGCCAATCTATCCAACTCCCTCACTCCATTAATCCATGTAAACCCCTCAAATTAATGAGGAACTTTCCTCTCTATCTCCTCTCCCTCGCTTTAATTAAATTCCAACACATTTAATTAATGAGGATCTTTACTCTCCCTATCCTCTTCCTCTCTTTAATTAATTTACAACGCATTTAATTAATGAGGTGATTTGAATTTTGAAAGTTAAATTTCATGTGAAATAAAATAATAGGAGGAGCCTATTATATTATTTTGGGGGAGAGATTTCATTGTGCGAAAGATGTTTTGGAGAACTCTTGAGATTTTGGAAGAACACGAGCCTTCGATGAAGAATGAAGTCTCCTTAGACGAAGAACGCCGGTTCCACGACGAACGACTACGCGCCATCCTTTCTCTTCTCCACGACAAGTGATGATACACTGCTTCCTCCTTGGGCGCACTCCGTCAATGTCTACCAATCCTCACCTCGCGATGCTGTCTTCCGCGATGCCGATGTATGACATCAATTGTTGAGTTAGGGTGAATTCTTCCAATTTTTCTTGAATAGAATTGTTCGTTCTGCTTTGTGAAACCTTGTTCATCTTTTTCTGATTGTTACCAACTAACACAGAGGGCGCGGGCCAAACAATCATGGTCCGATGACCCTCCACCATTTCTTGATCTTCATGGAATCAGCGACCGAAGGTGGAAGAAGCACAGAACTGTGGCGCCATGCCGGGAACACGGTGGAGGAAGCTGGCACCGACACGCTGGCTATGTGGAAGGAACCACAGTCCGCTTAGAAGACCCCGTCGATGGAAGGAACCGTGGCCCGCTTAGTGGGCCCCATCAGCGGAAGAATCGGTAGGCTCATCAGTCGGCCGGGAGGAGGCGAGCCACGGTTCCAGGAGGGCGCCGCGGTGGAGACACCGGCCGGCCCATCGGCCGGCACGGAAGAGCTGAACCGCGGTGCCAGGAGGGTGCCGTGTTGGAAGACCCGCGGACCGCCCGTGTGGGCTGCTTGCGCCAGAAGACCAGCCGGCCTAGTCGGCCGGTTTGTGATGTGCGGCGCCGCTAGGCGCCACCGGTTCTGGTAGCCAGGGGCCACGCCCCCACCTCAGACCGCTCAGCCAGCCGGGTCGTGCCTAGCCGGGTCGGGCCGCGACACTTTGGGCCGGGCCATGATCCTTCAGGATGATCCCGTCCTTCGGACCGAATTGCATTTTTCCTTCGAACCGGTCCGACACCCCTGCTGGGTCGGACCCGTCAAACTGGGTTAACCCAACCTGCGGGCCCACCGGGCTAAATGGGTCGGGCCTGTTATTCACTTAAAAGTGAATATCATAAAGACTGCACATCCGATCAACGCGCCATCTACGAAACTAGGACTCTTTTGACGAGATGGTCCTTCTAAGACACTCTTAGTGAGTTTTGGATAGCTTTGGTAAATGGCCGGGTTTGGAATGAGCATATTTCCCACCGAGACCCTAGAACGAAAAGGCCAATATATCTCAGACCGTGCGTCTGATTGACACACCTTCTGTCGCATTGAGTTCCTTTTGATGAGAAAGAACTTCATGATAAATCAACTCGGGACTTCGTGATAGTTGATGTATCGGCACCTTGGCTTGAGGAGCGGACCCTCCCGAAATCGAGCGTGCTGTGTGAGGAAACCCTAGAGCAGGATGCATCTGCAATGACTACCGTACTAGATTACTCCATGGGTTTGATGGTGAAAACTATCATACTAGAATCCTATGTGGGTTTGACAACGATGAAAAATGTACTAGAATCCTCTGTGGGTTCCGCGGTGAAGACTATTGTACTTGTATCCTACGTGGGTCCGACAGTATTGACCTCTGTTGTAGTATCCTATGTGGGTCTGACAGAGTAGCTGGACCAGTATTCTACGTGGGTCCGACAACTTAGTTGGTCTAGTATCCTACGTGGGTCCCAGATTAGATGAATCAATAACTACATTTGATCATCTATTTTGATTTTAGAATGATGTATACCTGTGTGATTGACTTGATTTCCTATGTGGACTGGGTTGTACTTTCCTATGTGTATTGGGTTGTGTTTCCATATGTGGACTGGGTTGTGCTTGGGCTCTAGAGTTGGAGCTGAATTGTAATTGATGACTTAGGTATATGTATGGGCATATACCTAAGTAGAGTCGGTTGATACTTCATGATTGTATTTTTCCTTTGTGGTTTATCCTTCATGGATTCTGAGAGACCTTCAGGGGTCTCGAGGTCCCTACTGAGTACCGTATACTCACCCCTACTTGTGCTATGCTCGAACTACATTTTTTTGGATGCAGACGATAGACACCACTGATCGAGGAGGAGGCTTGTGGAGCTGGACGGTACCCAGAGGTGGACCACTTGGCGGGATGTACACGGAGCGGACGACCAGACCCGAGGAGCTGAGGAGACTATCTGTACCCACCCTTCAGGTGGGATTTCCGGAGGATGACTCGGTGTTGCTGTTTTACTTTATTGCTGCTGTATTTTCTTTTCAGTTGTACTGTACTTTCAGTTGGGTTTGTATACTGGCCATTTACTTTTCATCACATACTTTTGTACTCAGTTTTACTTAGAGCTTACTTCACTTGCGTACTCTGTTGTGTTTGTTTACTTTATAAAGGCAGTGCCTTCCATTTCTTTTGGAATTTATGCCTTTGGTGCTAATCGCCATCCCCTGGCCTATGGAAGGCAGGCTTGGGGTAGTCATGGAATGGGCCCTGAGGACGGGTTGTGACAGATATAGTTTTCATTAATTTCAAATAATTTTGAAAAATATTTTTTTCAAGATAAGATACAATTAATGTATTTTTTCATATTTTTCTCAATTTTTAAGATTATTGATGTAATGATAGAGCTGAAATTAAAATATAAATCACTAAATCTGAAATAATATGTCTTATTTATCATTAAAATTTTTGTATCCAAATAATTCATCCACATTATATTATGTTAAATGTTTTTAATTTCATTTCCATTATTTTTCGAATACTTCAATAAGTATTGTGTCTATGTTTTATAATAATTTAATATAAATATTAGAGGATAAAAAATAAAAAACATTATTACATCACAAAATAGTTTCTAAAAATAATAATATTTATCTATATTTTTTAATAACATATCTTTATACATTTTAATAAATTTATATATATTAAAAAAAGATACTGACATTTGGTATTAGTTAATGACATCGAATAATTTTATTGACATTATAAAGGAAAAGTGAAAAAAAATTAATTGTCATCTAACATTTGATTTTAATATTTTAAATAAAATAATTCAATACAAATAATTCATTAGACAAATTTTAAAATAAATTGTAAATTATTTTAAACTTAAACAATTGATTTACCCTTATAAAGAATATAAATTTTTATTACTTCTAATATTCAAAATGACCAATAATAAAAGTGCATATTTTAACTAATTTAATCTCATAATTAATAATAAGGAATTAATATTTCATGATTAATATTTTCGAGGTGTAAAAAATCAGTTTTATTATAAATTCATAAAATACCACGAAGAAATACTTTTATAAAAATGAATTTTATGTCAAAAATTGAACTTATTCCAAAATATGTAATAATGATGAATAAAATATAATTAATTATTTTACATTATATTATCTAAGATGAATTATAATTTGATATCAAAATAAAAACATAATGGTACTGGATAATTTGTCTACTAAATGAAAAGAAATGAATGATTTAGAAAAAACATTAATTTTCCAAATTCACTTCAAAATCAACAGTATCTAAAATTTTAAAAAATTTCAACTTATGAAAAGTATGGAATTATAATTTAAAATAATAATTCCATTTTATTAAATAAATATGTAATATTTTATCTTCATTAATTAAAATTTTAATCCATAAAAATATGAAAATGATTATGAAAGAATAAAATTACTATATTATAATTCCTTATTGAATAGAAAAAATTAAATTAATATTAATTAAATAAATTGGATTTATATTATAATTATTTCATTATCATATTTTATAAATAATTAAATATTTAATATATTATTAAAAATATAAAATGTATAGTAAAAACAATTATATTAAAAACACCCCTTTTACCATTATATAATTTAATGTACAATTCTATGAAATTCATAATACTTTTATGATCGATTACTAATTTTTTTAATGAGAATAGTTTCAAATATATATAAATTATTTTTAAAATCCTAATCTTAACACCAAAATATTGGCTATGTAAAAATGATCATATTATTATATACCAATGTTTGTTTAATCTCAATGTTATGTATACCACATGATATAAAAAAATTATTATTTAATGAAAATAAATTATAAAATATTTGGGTGTTACAATTCTTATATGTATTTATATTATGTTATAAACTATTGTGTTTTTTTAAATTAAATCATGGACAAAAATTCAAGGAAAACCCCTAATAATTTTTTATAGCGGTAATTATCTTTATTTCATTTTAGAGATACCTCAAAGATAATTTATTTTCTATGTTTTATTAGATTACATATTAAAGATTTCAATAATTTAACATATTGGTACACAGATATGGACCACCATTACAACAATGACATGACATTATGATAATGGGGGTGAATATTGGGATAATTATAGGTTATAGGAACATGTCATATTATTTATTTAAAACTATTGTATATAACATTGAATTTATTATTCTAATGCGATTTAGGATTGATAACAATGTTATAAGAATTCATAACCAATAAATTCATAATACTGGCCCCCAATATATTATTAAATTAATTTAATACTTAAAAACAATTGGGAAACAAATATAAATTTTATGTACTATTTTGAATTATTATGCTTGGAACACGGGTATAACATACATAAAAATTACATTATTTTTGATGTATAATCAATACATAAAAAAATTTTATATATCCAAGGATCATAATTTCGTTTCATTGATGAATACATACATAATAAATTTTATTTATAAAATATATTTATCATAATGGAAAAATATCTTTCTTTTTTGTACTAATCAATTAAAATAAATCATAGATCCTTTGTTCAAAAGAATGTGACAGAATGATTACCAGAGTGTGAGTTTAATTAAGCTATATTTTAATCATTTGAGATATCAATATATGACCATAATATAACATAATAGAATAACAATGAGATTAAAATATAATAATTTCACACAAAATTAATTAAATATCATTAATCATGATTCAAGAAATAAGTCAATGTGTAACACCCCGAGATTTTATAAAACATATTCTTGTTAATATTATTGATTTATTGTGTTGTACGCTACACAAAAAGGAGCTTGCACTACACTCATCCCTGAATTGGGTTTCATTACATGCAATCGCGACCTTCACGATAGCATGTGTTGTACGCAATACCGAGTTTCACTAAACAACTACATGTTATATAAACTAGCCGTTATGAATAGTAATACCAAATTTTTAAAATTTTTAAAATTTTATCTTTCAAAATGGTCTTCATTTTTGGATTCAGAATATCGGAATTATCCTAGGGTGAAATTTTGGTATTTTTTTGAAAACTTTCAATTTTTGATGAATAGTGAAAACACTAGGTTACTATTTAAAAACCGACTTTTTATTTAAATAATGATTTATTTTATTTAAATTTATTTTAGGTAAAAATTGATACATAATACCTATATATGTTCAAATTAATTCATTGGAGTCATTTTATAATAATTTTAGATATATAAAAATTTTATTGAACTTTTCACCGTCTTTTACCCACCTCCAAGGAGAATTTGCAAATTCACATAAACCATAATTTTACCGCTTCTGTGAGTGGAATTTCAAAAATTCAAGAGACACGGTTAATATCAAGGACTAACATGTGGTTCAATGAGATGAAAATAATTTTTGGTGAATAGTTACTTTTTACTTTTATTTACCACGGTTAAAAGTAAATAGGGTAATTAAGGGTAAAAATGATATTGTTATTACCCTAAAACATGTCCTAATTTTATTGGATACGTGTAATTCGACAAAAAACAACCTTAGGAAGAAAATATGACCATTTAGGCCAACATGGATTAGATTAGGAAATTTAATATTATTTTATTTAAAGAATAGTTAAAATAGTTAAAATCAATGTTTAATAACTAAAACATTTTTAATATAGGGCGATACATAAGATAAATTAGACTATAATTATTAATTAGAAATATAAACTGATTTCATACATAATGGTATTTTATATATAATTTTTAGACATTAAAAAATATAATTTATATATGACACAATGATGATGTAGTAATTATCTTATTAATGGAATATTAACATAATTGATGTTATAAATACTCAAATAAATGTAATTTGAGACTTTTTATGAATTCCACTAATTTTCTAGGTGCATATGACATATTAGTATTGATTTAATTTAATTTTTTCTAACTAATCATGTTTTTATAATTTTCACAAAAATCAAGTACCAAATAGTGTCAAAATTGACATAAAATATTTTTTAAAACAAATATTATATTATTAATTGTTATTTTATTCTTAAAAATCTAAGGCTCGGCCAAATGACTTAGATAAGGTTATATATATTAATAATAAACAAATTGGGTTTCTTTTGGCTGGTTATAATAAGTTTATTAACCTTATAGCGTAAGAAAACAAGTACACATGGTAAAAGTTAAATTATTTAACTTAAAGTTAAATCTAAATGATAAGGTTAAAATAGAAACCTAAACTTGTCTTAATTATATTGGATGAAAGAATTTCGACCCATCCCCACCTTATAAATTAAATAAATCAATTTGGATCAATTAAAAATTGAATATGACTTTATAATAAAATAATATTTTTAGTTTTTCCAAAGGTGACCCTCTCCTCCCTTATAAAAGGGCACCTCCTCCCTCTCATCCTCACAACACTTTGAGCCTTCAAGCTCAACCAAACCCTGCCAATTTCTCTTCTAAACTTCCCTAGAAACATACTAGAGGTTCTGGTCTTCTTCAAAGACCATCTTTAGTGCCCAAATAGAAGGTTAAGAGGAGGCTCTTCAAAGAAGAGGAGGTTCGGATACGTACAAAGCATATCAGACCTAAGGTAAGGGATAACTATTCCAATCTCGCTCTTATCCGAGATTATTTATTCATAAGTATTTTCTGGGGTTTTTGTTATCATCCATGTCCCTATTTTCTAAAAATGGTTTCATGTATGTTTGATGTCCTTTTTACCCATTTTTTACTTTTACTACATGGTACATAAGGAATATTTCTTTTTGTTTACCATACGAGGTACTTTTTGACTTTTTAGACAAAAGTACGAGAAGAATGTTATTTTTAACTTATACGGAGTGAACGGATTTTAACGTTTTCATAACTCCTCATTTCCTTGAAGCTTACTCTACAATATTTTATGACTATTTTCAATAAAATACTTTTCTTTTAGAATTGCATGGTATTTTGTGAAAAGAAAATGATTTTGAAGAAGAAAGGATATTTTCCTCAAGAATTCATTTCAAGTGTTTTATCAAAACCATTTTCCATCTAAGATGACATTATTTCATATGTGTATGTTTCATGTATAATGTCTCTATGATTTACATGGTTTCAATTTTCTTATGATGAAATATCCATTTGTTTTATATGGATTATGTGATGATGGGATGATGTTTATGAAACCCATTTTATTCTTTAGGTTATGATGAATGTATTAAGTTTATTTTGTGGCACAAGTAAGAATTATTTCATTATGAGATGGGTGGGACCTATATCTCCCTCCAATTCATTGGGTAAAGATTTATATCTCATGATATAGACATGGCTGGAACAGTAAGTTAATCCCGTTCAGTATTACAGGACTGAAACGAGGAGTGAACTCGATTCAGAAAGGGACTTTGTCCACTAAGATGGTCTTGGCAGCAATGCATTGGCTACTATGGAAATCATAACATGTGATGAATGGTTTCCACAATTACAAGTTTTATTCCAATTATATTTTATCATGGTTGATGTTCCATTATGATATATGCCTTACGTAATTCCACGATATATGTTTTTGCTCAAGATTTTGATGTTTAAATTTCATGTTCAAGTTTTTTGCTTTCAAATGTTTATAGATTGTTTTATGTTCTCTATGTTTGCCCTTAGTGAGTATTTGAGCTCACCCTTTTTATGTTTTATTTTCCCCAGGAAATAAAGAAAGGTTTTATGTAAGGAAACAAAAAGGGGAAGATCATTATGGAAGTTGTTGATGATATTTCAACATGATTAGAAGTTAATATTCCATGTTTCCAAAGACACTAAACTATTACGATCCTTGTGTGTCTTTTTTTGTTACGTATTAAGTATTCCGAAAAAGTAATGTAATGTCCATGTACATCAAGATTCGGGTCTCTATAGTTGCTATCAGAGGAAAGGATTAGCCAACCTTTGGAAACTAGGATGCAAAAACGTTAGTGAGATCCTTAGAGATATTTCTAAGGTATGTCTTGGGATGTCCCTAAGGATAAGTATACGTATAGAATGTAGTCCTAGATCTACAGTAATGATATTAGAATTTAACCTATGATGTTAGATATTGAGGGTACTCCCCCTTTACTATGTTTTTTCCCTAGATTGATTTTTTCATCTCACACTATTCTTTTTGGGTTTTAGAAAATGGCTGGAAATAAGAAGATTCGCGATAATAGTGGATATGACGGACAATGGAATGATATTCTTCATGAGAAACCAAATGAAACAGGATTTGGAAGTCCAAACATTGTTATTATGCCTAATCATAAATCTCATAATATGATCAATAATATCAACTTGGTATGTTTCTCGACTCATATAATAAGAGAAAGATGGAGTTTCATGATGATCATAGAGGAAAGAATGTTCAATTTCCCTCATGTAAATCATGTGGGAAGAGGAATCAGGTAGATTGTTTCAAAGGAACTGGAAGATGCTTTGGGTGTGGAAAAGAAGGACATAAAGACTATAAGTGCAAAGGAAAAGGTTCAGTTAACACCATGGACAAGGATAATGGCATTGTTATGACATCAACAATGATTAGATGTTTTAAATGTGGAATGTATGGGAATTATAGAAACCAATGCCCTAAGGGAAAATCTCATGAAGAGAATCTGCGTGGTCATATGAGTAGTATTTATGTGGATGATGATGAAGAGACTAAAAATGAAATATGAGATGAAAGAAATGATGAAGCTTAGTCAGTGATTTAAGAAGTTAGTGGAATGATTGTATGTTTATAAATAATAATGTATGGTACTATGGAATAAAGAATCATATAAGGATTGTTACACTATTGTTTTTTCTAAAGTATTTGAAAGTATATGTTGAATGGTACCCGTAACCATGGAAGGTTATTCAGATATTTTTGGAAAGTAGATGGGATAAGAAGATAATGAGATGTTTGATTGTATTCATGAGCTCATGATTGATATAAGGACTAAGTGATATTATGGGTTGATTATATAGATTTTTTGGGATTTTGGTATGTGGAAAGAGTTGCCTTTTGACAGAATTCCTGTTTTCACTAAGGTTCTATGGTAATTTATGTTTTAAAAGAATATATGACTAAGGTATTCATGTGTTTGGAATACAACCAATAGGATATATCTTATGATATATGTGAGATAAATGCTTGTATTCACATTCTTTGTAGATAACCATTATAGTAATTGTTTTCTTTATACTATGAGCTTGGACTGAAGTATTTTAGATAATCCAAAAGATTGGAATGGATTATGTTGGGCATAAGTTAGTATTGTTTAAAGATAGAATTTTTTTTTGATATT
Organism: Viscum album; assembly: GCA_963277665.1. Classification (NCBI taxonomy): domain Eukaryota; kingdom Viridiplantae; phylum Streptophyta; class Magnoliopsida; order Santalales; family Viscaceae; genus Viscum; species Viscum album. The sequence continues at coordinate 490,919,742 of OY728151.1, read as the reverse complement.
ATTGTTGGGATGTTATAGTAATTTGGTTTTAGAAAAAGTACAACCTGTAGGACGGGCGACAACCAATCGCGTCGGACAAGGCTGTGGGAATCGAACCCACAACTGAAGTGTGATAAGACTTTATCGCCTACCACTAGCCTACCGAAAGTCCCTGTTTAGTTGAAACCTATTTTATTATATTAAGAAGTATGATATATGAAGTATAAGTCCATTTTAGGAACCATATACGATAAATCTCACTATAGATGGACTTATGTATTTTTGATAACTTTTTCTAACCTTTTGTTTGAGACAGATGGAATGACCCATCATTCTATCACATGACCTGCTCACACTTCATGAATGACAAATTCAACTTCATTTCTTTAAGTGATGAATTGGAAATTGTCCAAGGATCTACCAACGGTGAGACTTTACCAAAATCAAGAAAGTATTTCTTCTAATTCCAATTTCTTCTACTTTAGGGAAATGTTCTTGAAAAAAAATGTTGTCCTAGTGCCCTTATATCCGTTGAATCATATGGTACCTTAGATCATCAAAAATCAATGGCTTTGTGATTGTTGTATTTTTCAAAGTCATGTTCTCTACCACTCTCCATCAAAAAATTATGGTTCGATTTCTCTTCCATATCCATATTTTCACCTATGATCTCTTATGTGGAAACCCGGTGATTAGTTAATTTGGTTAACCGTTACGTTTCATACTTTAGTTTTTAAAGATTGTTTTTGGTATTCCTTTTTACGATGTGGGTTTCTATTAAAGAAACTTTCGAGTAGTAAACCATTTATAACCCCCGACGAATTTCAAGGGAGAAATTGATTTTAAGGGGGGTAGAATGTAACACCCCAAGATTTTATGAAAAATATTATTTTTAATTTTATTGATGTCTTGTGTTGTAAGCTACACCAAAAGGATCTTTCACTACAATCATCCCTGAATTGGCTTGCATTACATGCTATCGCGACCTTCCACGATAGCATGTGTTGTACGCAATACCGAGTTTCACTAAACAACGATATGTTATATAAACTAGCTATTATGAATAGTACTACCCACTTTTTGAAATTTTATAAATTTTATCTTTGAAAATGGACTACATTAATGGATTCGGAATATCGAAATTAGCCTAGGGTGAAATTTTTCTATTTTTTCTGAAAACTTTCAATTTTTGATAAATAGTGAAAACAATAGGTTACTATTTAAAACACGACTTTTTATTTAAATAATTATTTATTTTATTTAAATTTATTTTAGGTCAAAATTGATACATAATACCTATATAAGTTCAAATTAATTCATTGGAGTCATTTTATAATAATTTTAGATATATTAAAATTTTATTGAACTTTTCACAGTCTTTTACCCACCTTCTAGGAGAATTTACAAATTCACATAAAAAATAATTTTACCGCTTCTGTGAGTGGAATTACGAAAATCCGAGAGACACGGTTAATATCATGGACTAAAATGTGGTTTAATGAGATTAAAATAATTTTCAGTGAATAGTAATTTTTTTACTTTTATTTACCCTAAATCATTTCCTAATTCTAGTGGATAAGTTTAATTCGACAAAAAACAACCTTACGAATAAAATATGACCATTTAGGCCCTCTTGGATTAGATTAGGACATTTAATATTATTTTATTTAAAGAATAGCTAAAATAGTTAAAATCCAAGTATAATAACTAAAACATTTTTAATACAGGGTTATACATAAGATAAATTAGACTATAAATATTAATTAGAAAGCTAAAAAGATTTTCTACTTAATTCTATTTTATATATAAATTTTAGACATTAAATAATTTAATTTATATATGACACAATGATGATGCAGTAATTATCTTATTAATGGAATATTAACATAACTCAGGTTATAAATGCTCAAATAAATGTAATTTGAGACTTTTTATTAATTACACTAATTTTTTAGGTTAATATGACATATTTTTATTGATTTAATTATATTTTTTCTAAATAATCATGCTGTTATAATTTTCAAAAAAATCAATTACCAAATAGTGTCAAAATTGACATAAAATTGTTTTTAAAACAAATATTATATTATTAATTGCTATTTTATTCGTAAAAATCTAAGGTTCAGCCAAATGACTTAGATAAGGTTATATATATTAATAATAAATAACTTCTGGTTCATTTGTCTTGTTATAGTAAGTTTCTTAACCTTATAGCGTAAGAAAACAAGAAGACATGGTAAAAGTTAAAATATTTAACTTAAAGTTTAATCTAAACGATAAGGTTAAAAAAGAAACCTAAACTTGTCTAAATTCTATTGGATGAGAGGATTTCGACCCATACCCACTTTAGCTGATAAATAAATCAATTTGGAGCTATTAAAAACTGAATATGACATTATAATAAAATAATATTTTTAGTTTTTCCAAAGGTTCCCCTATCCTCCCTTATAAAAGGGCACCTCCTCCCTCTCATCCTCACACCACTTTGAGCCTTCAAGCTCATCCAACCCCTGCCAATTTCTCTTCTCCACTTACCTAGAAACATCCTAGAGGTTCTGGACTTCTTCAATGACCATCTTTAGTGCCCAAAGAGAAGGTTAAGAAGAGGCGCTTCAAAGAAGAGGAGGTTCAGATACGTACGAAGCATATCAGACCTAAGGTAAGGGATAACTATTCCAATCTCGCTCTTATCCGAGATTGTTTATTCGAAACTATTTACTGGGATTTTTGTTATCATCCATGTCCCTGTTTTCTAAAAATGGTTTCATGTATGTTTGAAGTCCTTTTTACCCATTTTTCACTTTTACTACATGGTACGTAAGGAATCTTTCTTTTTGTTTACCATACGAGGTACTTTTTGAATTTTTCGACAAAAGTACGAGAAGAATGTTATTTTTAACTTATACGGCGTGAACACATTTTTACGTTTTCATAATGCCTCATTTTCTGGAAGCTTACTATACAATATTTTATGACTATTTTCAACAAAATACATTTCTTTTAAAATTGCATGGTATTTTGTGAAAAGAAAATGATTTTGAAGAAGAAAGGATATTTTCCTCAAGAATTCATTTCAAGTGTCTTATCAAAACCATTTTCCATCTAAGATGAAATTATTTCATATGTGTATGTTTCATGTATAATGTCTCTATGATTTAAATGGTTTTAGATTTCTTATGATGAAATATCCATTTGTTTTATATGGATTATGTGATGATGGGATGATGTTTATGAAACCCATTTTATTCTTTGGGTTATGATGAATGTTTTAAGATTATTTTGTGGCACAAGTAAGAATGATTTCATTATGAGATGGGTGGGACCTATATCTCCCTCTAATGCATTGGGTAAAGATTTATATCTCATGAGATAGACATGGATGGAACGGTAAGTTAATCCCATTCAGTATTACAAGACTGAAACGAGGAGTGAACTCGATTCAGAAAGGGACTTTTTTCCACAAAGATGGTCTTGGCCGCAATGAATTGGCTACTATAGAAATCATAACATGTGATGAATGGTTTCCACAATTACAAGTTTTATTCAAATTATATTTTATCATGGTTGATGTTCCATTATGATATATTCCTTATGTAATTCCACGATATATGTCTTTGCTCAAGATTTTGATGTTTAAATTTCATGTTCAAGTTTTTGCATTCAAATGTTTATGGATGGTTTTATGTTCTCTATGTTTTCCCTTACTGAGCATTTGAGCTCACCCTTTTTATGTTTTATTTTCCCCAGGAAATAAAGAATGGTTTTATGTAAGGAAAAAAAAAGGAGAAGATCGTTATGGAAGTTGTTGAAGATCTTTCAACATGATTAGAAGTTTATATTCCATGTTTCCAAAGACACTAAACTATTACGATCCTTGTGTGTCTTTTATTGTTATGTATTAAATATTCCGCAAAAGTAATGTAATGTCCATGTATGTCAAGCTTCGGGTCTCTACACAATGTGATAAAAAAATATGTATAGAATTATAAATTAATAACTATGATACTTGATAACATATCACAAACATTGGAATGTGGAAACGAGTTAGGAATAAAAAATCATAAAATTTTGAACTAGTATAAATAGTTTCACACTCACAGATTAAATTAAGGACATGGAATATAGTCCTTAAATAATAATATAAGATTTATAATATGTATAAAAAAACATTTTGATGCATAAGATTAATAAAAATGTTGGACCCTATATGATATACTGGATTTTATAATACCAAATAATGTCAATCTAAAGATTCTACTCTTTCATGCCATTTAATATCTCTAAGTAATTCAATTATGCCATACAGAACAATACACTTAAATAAGTCAAATACCTTTATTTATGAATCAATATGTTTAAAAGTGTATTTTGTACATGTATTTTTGTATGTCTTTTAGTCTAGTAATGTTACCCATAAGACATACACTTCATAAGATTTTTAGAGTTCCTGAAACCAGTAGTTTGTTCGACACACCGATGTTCCACACACTGATGTTTGACACACCGAAGTTCGATATGCCAATGTTAATAGACCAAAGATGGAAGATCGAAGATGAAAGACCAATGATGATAGACTGAAGATGACAGAATGATGCAAATGACTCACCAATATTCATAACTAACTATTTCGAATTTATTGAATCGAATTTATTTCTAAAGACAATATTTGGAAAAAGTTATGTTTCTGAAATTATTTAATGTTATATATAAGACAATTCATAGAAAATATGAGGTACCTACACATGGGGATATCTTATAACTTAATAGGATGAGATGTATAAAAGGATTAAAATATAAATCTTAAAGTGTCTCTCTAAAAAAACTGCAAAAACAAAAAAGAACATACTGTGAGAATAAGCATGATTTTGAAAAGCGAGGAACTCAAATCTTGAGCTCACAAGATGCTTTACGAGCAACAACCTACTGAAGCTTTCTAAACCTCCAAAAAAAGAATAGTTTAACCTTTTTGAAACCATGATGCTAGATTAAAGAAATTATGATACTCTGTTCTAAATTCATCTTCTAGAAGAGGTCTCAAATATCATTTTCTCCACATCCAATGAGTCTAGAGCTTTACTGTAAAACACACAAAGATTTATAAACAATATTCTTATTTTATACCACTATTGTGTTCTTGTATTTAATTTTAGAGTAGTGTGTGTGTCTATTTGTTTCAAACACATTTTCTTGTAATAATAACTGAAGGATACTAAAATATCCTCACACTGAATCCATTTCTACTCTTGTATCCCACGTAGAAATATGGAAGATATCCTGGGTGATCAGTATGATAGTTTTCACATGAATAAATGTGTTTGAGGTCATGTGTGACCTAGAAATCCCTTTGTTCTATTTTGAACCACAATCCAGCGTGTGGATCAAATGTTTATTAATATAAACTGCTTGGTGGCAGGTAATCACCAAGTGTAGAGAACCATGTCTCAACTTGATAATGAACCTCTTGTTTTACCCGCTATGATATTTGTCTTGTGTTTTAATCTGATATGTATTCTTCACATTAAGATAATATAAAATTTTATAGTTATTTTATCAAGTGATTATATCTGTTTTGAATTAGTATATTAGTTTCAAAATTTTGACTAATATTTAGATTGTTGAAGCTAATAACTAATCAATCTTCTGAGAATATAATTGAAGTTTCAGGGATATTATAAATTCACTACAAACTAAATTTGATTTTATTTTAATATGGGGTGTTATTTTATAGTACAAATTTTTACAAATTTTTTTATAGATAGTAAATTCAACCCCCCTTGAGTCATCTACTCTGACCAACATTTGGTATTAGAGGAATTTTAAAGTTATTGTGACTTTTCTGATCTTGTCAACTGTGATTATAGTTGTTTTTAATAGATCTAATAATTTACGTTATTTCTAAATTTTTATCTCATTTAAATTATTTTAAAATATGTATAATGGGAAATAGATTTGAAGGGGTTGCTACTAATATACCACCTTTCATTAATGGAAAAAATTATGATCAGTGGAAACTTAAGATGATAATACATCTAGAAAGCATGGGTTTGAAATATGGACTGCTATTGAATGTAAATATATAATTCTTGAAAATTCTAGAAAAAAATGGGATAACCCTAACAAGATTTCCTAAAACAATAATTATAAAGCAATGACTACTCTTTACTGTGAACAATGAGGTGGAGAGTTTAACCGTATATCTTCTTTTAAAACTGCACATGAGATTTGGGACACTCTATCTGTTCCTCATGAGGTGAAATCTAATGGTAAATAAATAATATTAAATACATATATTGTTAAATATGAAAAAATTATAATGAAACCTAATGAGACTATTTTTTATATGTTTATCAGGTTCAATGAAATTGTGAATACCATGATTTTTTAGGAATAGAAGTAACAACCAAAGAGTTGATTTTGCAGATTTTACGGCGATTACTAGAATGATGGCGTAGAATGTCTGTGTCTATTATAGAATCATGCGGTATTGATATGATACTAGTGAAGGGATTTATTATAAAATTAATGGTGTATGAAGAGGAATTGAAGGTAAATCAATAAAATTATGAACCAAAATGAAATTCTAATGATTTCAAGACAACTGCTTCTAAATGAAAAGAAAAAGAGAAAGTTCAAGCTTTTATTGAAAGCTCAAGTAGTGATAAAGTAACAATGGATAGTGATGAAGAAATTTCCTAGTTGGAAAAAAGATTCTATATGTTTTAATGAAAAAATAAGTTTTTCAATAAACCCAATTATAAAGTAATGTTTGATAAAAAGGGAAATTAGAAAAAGGATTGTAAGAGAAATGATAAATCAGAAGAGATAATTAGCAAAAAATATAAAATGAAATGACATGTGAAGGATAACTTTCCAAAGATGAAGTATAAATAAATGTATCAAAATAAGGATACAAGGTATATGAAATCAATGAAGGCCACATGAAGTGCCTCTAAGGATAGATCTATTGAAAATGGATCTACTCAAAATGAGAATGATGATATGACTAATATGTGTCTTATGACAATCACAGCCGGGGTAAGCTTACACTCCCTTGTACATAGTTATTATTATTATGAAAGTGAGTTAGATAATATGACAAATGATAAATTATTCAAATATTTTAACATGTCAGAAGAAACATTTAATGAGTTGAAAGATAAGTAAAAATATTTGAAGAAACAAAATGCTCTTACTGTAACTGCTAACTCTGAACTTACAACTTAAAAATAGATAAATTCTCAACTCCTCAAGTTGAATAATTAGTTAAAAATGTCTAATGAGCTATTGAAGAAATACATAGAAAAGTTTACAAATAGCAAAAACACTCTTACTCAAATTCTTAGTAAACAAATAGCTCCTATCTATACATCTAGGATAGGATATCAACCAGGACAAAGAAATTTATCCAAATCACATTTTGTAACCATATCTGGTAAATCTGCTACCTTTTCCAAAAACCAATATTTTACTGCAAGTTTCAGTTACCAAAATTATTTTACAATATCCAATTATTTAGGACCCTATAGAGTTTATTTTTCAAACACACTATTTTCTACATATAGGAAACCCATAAGAAAGTTGTGGGTTCTTAAATCCTATATTACTAATGTATGTGGACCTGGACAAATATGGGTACAAAAGTCATTTCCTGGATAAACTGTATTGTAGGTAAACTACCAAAAGATCACCGGTAAAAAGTTTTGGTACTTAGACAGTGGGTGTTAATGACACATGAAATGGTATTTTTCAAGCATTAATAGTCTTATCATGATTGATGGAGTACATGTCACATTTTGTGACAATGGTAAAGGAAAAATTATCTTCCTAGGACAGATTGGTAAACCTAACTCTATTTCAATTACTAAAGTACTGTATGTTGATGTATTAAAGTATACCATGCTAAGAATATTTCAATTTTGTGATCATGGATTTAATGTTAAATTAAAAAATGATTAATTCCATGTTTTTTATGCCAACAATAACATAGTATTTACTACTTTTAGAAATGATAATGTGTATTCTATAAATCTAGACACACTAGCCTCACATAATTTATCTTGTCGAAATGCCTTTCACAAAGAGTATTGGCTATCACTTAGAAGACTAGGACATTTCAAGACACACCATCTTAAGAATTTAACTAGAAAATTCTTAGTTAGAGGCTTACCCAAATTAGAGTTTCTAGACAATAAAGTCTATAATCCTTATCAAAAAACAAAGCAACATAAAATATCTTTCTATCCAAAGAACGAAGTAACTACTTCTCAACCTCTGGATTTTGTTCACATGGACTTGTTTGGATTATCTTGAGTTTCAAGTCTCAAGGGGATTCACTATGTTTATGTACTTGTATATGATTCCTCTATGTACACCTAGAAATTTTTTCTAACTCATAAAAGTGAAGCTTGTCCACACATTAACAAATATGATAGGACTGTAGAAAATATCAGTGGACTTATGATTAAATCCTTATGATGTGATCAAGGTTGTGAGTTTGAGAATCAATATTTTGTGAGATTTCTTCTCAAAAAATGCCTATAATCATAATTTATATGGTACATGGACACCTCAACAGAATGTTTCTGTAGAAAGAAGAAATAGAACTCTATAAAAAATTGCTCGAACTATTCTTAATGAATATGACCTACCTATTTATTTCTCAGCAGAAGCTGTTAATACAACATGTTACATAATAAACAAATTTTTAATCAGAACCATCCTTAAGAAATCTCCTTATGTGTTTTGGAATAATAGGAATCCCAAAGTAAGTTATTTTAAAGTGTTTGGAAGTAAATATTATATTCTTAATAATAACAATAATTTAGATAAATTTGTCTCCAAAAGTGATGAAGGAATATTTCATGGATATTATACATCAAGAAAATCATATAGAGTATTTAATAAGAAAACCAAATGTGTGGAGTAATATGTACTTATCAAGTTTGATGAATCATATCAACATGAGTCCAAAACCTCACTAGAAAATATCGAGAGGATATGTCCAATCTGAACATTAATGATAACACCTACAATAATCATGTGAAGGAATTAGTGAAACCTTACGGCTATATAAATCCTCTATATCCTAACTGTAGTGAACCAGATCAACCTGAACAACCTATAATATCACGTCTTACCTTTTCTAGACCAACTAGGACCCTTAAGAATCATCCCATAGATGTTGTTGTTGGAGATTTAGATAAGGGAACAAAATCGAGATATTCCTTGAGAAACCAGGTTGAACATCAAGCTTACTTGTCATAGATTGAAACTAAAAATATCAATGGTTCAACCATATATGAATTTTGGGTAATGTCCATGCAAGAAGAACATAATAAGTTTGAAAGAAATAATATTTGGAAACATGTAGATAGATTGAAGGATACTCTGACCATATGAACCAAATCAGTATTAGGAAATAAATTAGATGAATTTAGAAATATAGGTAGAAATAAATCTAGACTAGTTGCACAAGGATATAATCAATAAGAGGGAATTGATTATAAAGAGACCCTTACACCAATAGGTTGACTTGAGGTCATTAGGATCTTACTTGCCTATGAAACACACATGGATTTTAAACATTATCAAATGGATGTCAAAAGTTAATTTTTAAATAGTTATATAATTGATGATGTTTTTTTAACAACCTATAGGTTTTACCAATCCACATTTTCTAAATCATAGGTTTAATTTATCGAAAGCTTTATATGGTTTGAAAAAAGCTGCAAGATCTTGGTATGAAAGGTTGAGTAATTTTCATATTTCAAAATTGTTTACAAATGGACTTGTAGATCCTAATTTTTTTTATAAATAGAATTTCAATAAATGTTTTAATATCCCAAATATAAGTATATGTTATTATATTTTTATCTTCTAATCATTATTTATGTAATGATTTTTCAAACATAATGCAAAGAGAGTTTCTAATGAGTTTAATTGGTGAACTTAAATATTTTCTTGCTTTTGAAATATATCAAAATAAAGAAGGTATTATTTTAAATAAAAGTATGTAAACTAAATATCATTGGAAAATATATGGTATTGATAAAATTAAGAGTAGTGAAACCCCTATGAGTTGCACATGTAAGTTATATCTTGATGAAAATGGATAATATGTGGATCAAACTGCATATAGAAGAACGATTTGGTGTTTGATATACTTAAATTCTTGTATTCTAGATTTTATGTTCAATGTGTGTATGCGTTCCAGATTTCAAGAAAACCTAAATGATTCACATCTAAATACAATTAAAAGAATATTCAAATACCTTTAGTATACAACTAAATTAGGACTATTCTATCCTAAAGGACAACATTTTGATTTAGTTAGCTATTCAGATGATGAATTTGGAGGATGTAAGTTAGATATAAATCATACCTATAGAACATGTTACATTTTGGGAAAGTCTCTAATATCATGGTGTAGTAAAAAAGTGAAATTCATTTAAATTATAAACTGCTAAAGCCGAATACATTACTACTAGTAGTTGTTGTGCACAAATTTTGTAGATTAAACACACCTTATTAGACAATGGATTTCAATTCCATCATATCCCCAAAAACTGTGACAACCCAAGTGCTATTTACATTTCTAAGAATCTAATTTATCATTTTAGAATAAGGCATATTGATTTAAGACATCACTTTTTGAGATATCATTATCCAAAAGGTGTTATAAATCTTGAGTTTTTTGGTACTGAACAACATCTTAATGATATATTCACTAATACCTTAAAAATTGAGAGAATTAATTACATAAGAAATGAACTTGGAATCAAAATTCAGTAGATCCCTAGAAATCGATCACTTAAAACTGATACTTTAAACCGATCCTTGAAATCGATCATTGAAACTGATCCATGAAATTGATCCTTGAAACTGATCCTTGAAATTGATCCCTGAAACTAATCCACGAAACCGATCTCTTGAAATCGATCCTTGAAAATGATCTCTTAAAACTGATCCATGAAACTGATCCTTGAAATCAATATTTGAAATCAATTCTTGTAATGGATCTCTAAAAACCTATCCCTAAAACCAATCCTTAAAACCGATCTCCTGAAACCGATCATTGAAACCGATCTCTTGAAAGTTATTCTTGAAACCCATACTTGAAACCAATTCTTGAAACTGATATCATGAAACATATCCTTGAAACTGATCCCATAAAACCGATCTATTAAATTTGATTCCTTGAAACTTATCCCTAACACTAATTGTGTAATACCTATTCAATGACACCGATGTATTTAAGGATACTTTAGTAATTCTATCAGTTTAAAAATAAAATGATGCTGTTTTTTATTTTTTTTTGTCGCGTTTAAATTTTATACTTTAAGATTCATAATCCCTAAATGATATATTAAGTTTGATCCATCCCAACCTTTCACATTCCCACTTCCAAAAATCCTTCCACATTTTGTCACTCTATCTCTTGGCTATCGACCTCTAGACTCTGTTGGAATCTGAAACCTTGAAATGGAAATGAATAAGAACGCTATGGATGATCCAAGAAAATCTCCATCTACAAAGCATCAGAAAGGTGAGTCTAGTGGGACTGAAAAACCGAGATTAGAAAGCCAAGTGGTTATGGTTGAGAAAGAAGTCTCTGTGGATTTTGTCAAGTAATTATTTTTTATTAATAGTTCTTGAATCTCAAGGGTGGCAGAGCTAGTTCTCTAATAATGAAAGGCCTTATTATCCCAGGGTATTATATGAGTTTTATCGACATTTGAAGATATATATGGATGATACTGATGTAGCAAGGATGAAGTCAGTGGTAAAGGGAAAAGAAATATCATTTATGTCTAAGGAATGGGTTGAGTTCTTGGAGATACCACATTAAAGTGTCTATGCTGATTATCTATGCAGTATTCCACCGTCCTCTGATTTATTCTCTTATAAAGATGTTATGAATGAGCAGACTAGAAATGGAGAATCTAGGAGTACTATTGCAAGTGAGTTTGAAGGATAGGTAAGGTTGGTTTTTAATTTTATACAACAACAAATCTGCCCATGGAAGGGAGATTTATCTAATATAAAGTATCTGGATGTATTCATGATCTATCAGTTGAAACGTGGGATAAAAGTGAACCTGTGTAGGTATCTAACAGTGCATGTCTCTAATTTGATAATTCCATCCAAGAAGGAAACACTATATTACTATTCGAGTATGATCTCTGCCATGTTAAAGAAGATAGGTTGTGTGGAAGATGGAGCTGAAGTGATAAGTTCATGTAGTGTTTTCTATCCTCAAAAGGATATTTTTAAAGGAATTAAGATCTTCTGGAACCCCTGGAATAATGGCTAGGTAGGTGATGAGGAACATCTGTATGATGATTTACATCCAATCGACCATCATACCAGCCCAAAATAATAAAGTTGATCTATGTATCCATCCATGAGAAGAACCTACTTATTCTGATGAGGAAGATGAGACTGAAGTTCCAACGGAAGAAGGATCTCCTTTTGATGACAGGAGTGAGCCTAATATTTCTGAAATCCCTAATGATATGTCTTATGGACATGATATTCTACCTTTGGACTTACCCTCAAGAGAATCATTGTTAGGTGATGAGGATGAGTAAGTGACTGTGGTTACTGGTGGTGATGGTAATGTATGTAAATTAGATGCAAAGTATGATGATGATGATGATAAAGGTGGAAATAATGATCCTGTTAGCGATTTTTTAAAAGTGGGACAACATGTGCATGACATATCCATTGAGGAGTTTGTACATGGAGATCGTGACGGTGTTGAGCCTATTGAACAAGAGGTTGTTGATCATAGTGATTTTGATCATGAGGACAAGTCACCCCATCATAATGATCAAAATAAATACATCATTCAGGAATTGAATGAACTTATGGATAGTGTGCATGAGGAAGATGTTGAGGAACAAGTACATCAAATTGAGGAAGTTCTTGGTGAAGTTGATGTGGTTGGAGCACATGAAGAACCTAAAGTTCTGTTGGTTATTGTACCCTAAAATGTTAATATGGCCAGAGGACAATATGAAAAAGCTGATGAAGTTTAAGTTGTTTCTGAGCCTCAAGGAATAAGGGCCATGATTGATATTTTTCATCCAAGTGACTGGACCTGTACTTGAGAATGGAATAATGATCCAGGCTAAATTCTTTTTTTGAGTTGGAATATGTCTCAGATGAAGAGAGGGAGCCTTCACATCCTGCTCCACATTCCCAAGCTGAAGCAGAACCTGTTGCACCTGTTTCACTAGTTGCACATCCAAAACTAGAGCTAATAACACAGACAGTGCCTTGTGACTATTTCACTAAGGTAGATTTGGAGCTATTTAGAAATTATATATGTGAGTCAGTGGAAGCCCCAATTTTATCTTCAAGTGAAGCCTCTACTTCAATAGGTATTTCAGGTTCAGGTGCAACAGATATTGCAAGGATGGTGACCAAATAAGTTCAACCAAATCTCATTACCACAACAAAAACCATTATTTGTCATAATACCTTACTAAGAGAAGAAGTAAGGAAGATGAGAGTTGAGTAAAATTCTATATCCTCTGACTTCTAAACAACTTTAGTGGTGTACTATAAGTTCATTGGAACATGGTAACTCATCTACTAAGTGTTTATCTGAATAATTTTATAGAGGAGCTTTGAAAAATGTTAAATGTCCCGTTCAACTCTAGGAGTGGGAAAGGTGTTGTTGCTGATTTGGAGTCTCTCAAAGATGAGATGGGAGGGGAACTCCAAAATCATCAGAGTGTTTCATACAACGATACTATAGAAAGGGTACATCGAAATACTGACCTTGTATAGAATAAGGTAAGGCAGTGCTCAAATGAAGCCTCTACTGCTCAGAAAAAAATTTGAGAGAAAGTGGATAAGTACTTTAATAATATTTATACCAAGAATGATCTGATAAATAGTATCATGTTTCTGGCATAAAATCATAGAATATCTCCAGTAATAGAAGAGTTCAAGAAACCAGTTACTCAATTGACAAAGTTTACCCTTTTCCTGAATTAATTCATGTGGAATAAGGGTGAATTTGAGTAATCCATGAAATATTTTTGTGAAATTTTCAAAGATTTCATCAGCCTCCTTCAGCCATATCAACATGTTTAAGATGAAGAAACTGTGGTTCCTCTTGATGCTTCCATTGGTACTACCTCTCGGCCTCCTGATCCAATGAATGTCTCTCAGGATCTATCCCAAATTTGACCGGTCTTTACAGAGCAATCTCCCAGTCGTGTGTTGTCAGAAAGAAATCTTAGACATGCAGTCAATGTACCTGGAGGTGTTTCCCTACCTGGTGTTATCTTCAGTCCAACTCTTCCCTCTGCCACTCCCACACGTTTTCCTCTTCCTTCAGATTGCTCAAATAAAGGAAAATCCCCTCAGTAATCAAACCCTATGTGATGGATGTTATCTTTGATAGGTATTTGTTTGATTGACTGGCCTATAATCTTATACTTTTAATATAAATCTTTTTGTTGTATTTATTTTATGATATTTCACCTCTTACATTATACTTTTTTTTTTCAAATACCAAAAGGTGGAGAAAAGGAATTCATTAATCATCTATGTAGGATATTTTTTTGTACAGGAAACATGGCATGTACTCATCCTAATACATTTATTGAGGGGTTCTTTTTTAAAAAAACTCACACAATGGAAGGCTTTAGTTATATAGAATAATCTCATTCAGTGCAGTATGATATGTCCATTTAACTTTTTTCATATTCTTTATATTTTATTGTATGCCATAATTTTTGATTATCAAAAAGTGGGAGATTATGGGACCCTATATGATATAATAGTTTTCTTAATCACAAATAATGTCAATCTATAGATTCTATTCTTTCATGCCATTTAACATCTCTAAGTAAATAAATTATTCCATACTGAACAATATATTTAAATAATTCAATTGCTTATATTTATGAATCAATACGTCTGCAACTGTATTTTTTACTTGTATTTTTGTAAAACCCCAAGATTTTATGAAAAATATCCTTTTAATTTCATTGATGTCTTATGTTGTAAGATACAACAAGATTTCCTTGATCTATATGCAACACCGTTTGATCTTGCAGTATACACAACACTATTATTGGATCATGTTACACACAATTTTGATAGTAGTTATTCTACGAAACATAGTGTATATATATATATGTATTCAATGTATAAATGAAATATGGTTGGATTCTGTTATATGAAACAATTGAGGAGTATTGCACAACACTGAACCCTGACTTGGCTTGCATTACACGCAATCACGACCTTCCTCGATAACGTGTGTTGTACGCAATACAAGGTTTCACTAAACAACGATATATTGTTATAATATTATTATGGACTAGCCTTTATGAATAGTATTAACTACATTTTTAATTTTATAACATTATTAATCATCTTACTCATTTTCTAAAATATGGTATGAGAACCAAATAAATTTTTCGTGTAAAATATGTATTTTTAAAAAATTGCAGTTTTCCCGCCTTTTGATGATGCACCCACCTTAAATCTTGTTTTTGAAATGTATAAAAGTTTAATTTGAAAAAAATAAAATTCTTCTTTGGAATCAGGATATAAAAATTTACTTCGGATAAAATTTTCATATTATTCTGATAACTTTCATATTTTAATGAATAGTAAAACCACACTATATTTTAATTAAAAACAATTTTTTCATCACAATAATTTATATGGTTAGATTATATTTTTAATTAATTTTAAAGTTTAATTAGAATATATTTTTACCATTTAATCCAATGTTTTCCATTGGAATTAATTTCACTTTGAAATTGAATATAAACAAGTATCAATTTTTTGATTGTTTTTGTTTCTTAAAAACACGCTATTTGTTTTGATAACGGGAATTAAATTTAAAATTAATTAATGGCACTTATATTTTATGAATTTGAAAAAATAGACATCAATTTAGAATTCGGAATATCAAATAATTCATAGGCTGAATTTTTGGTATTTTTCTGAAAAACATCAATTTTCGATGAATAGTGAAACCACATAGTGGTAGTTAAAAAACTAACTTTTTTTAATTTAAATTAAATTTTACCACTTATGTGAATTTAATTTCAATAATACGAGAGACACAGTTAATATCAAGGACTAAAATGTGGTTCAATGAGATGAAAATAATTTTTGTTGTATAATAACTTTTTACTTTTTTTACCACGGTTAAAAGTAAATAGGATAATTAAGGGTAAAATATGATATTATTATTACCCAAACAATTGTCCTAATTCTATTGGATAAGAGTAATTAGACTAAAAACAAACATAGGAATAAAATATGACCATTTAGTCCCACTTGGATTAGATTAGGACATTTAATATTAATTTATTTAAATAAGGGTTAAAATAGTTAAAATCAAAGTTGAATAAGTAAATAATTTTTAATATAGGGTTATACATAAGTTAAATTCAACTAAAAATATTAATTAGAAATCTAAAACGCTTTCCTACATAATGGTATTTTATTTATAATTTTTATAAATTAAATAATTTAATTTATTTATGACACAACCATGATGAAATAATTATCTTATTAATGAAATAATGACATAATTGATGTTATAAATACCCTAATAAATGTAATTTGAGACTTTTTATGAATTTAACTAATTTTATAGGTTACTATGACATGTTATTTCTGATTTAATTAATTTTTTTCGAACTCATCATTATGTTATTATTTTCACAAAAATCAATTACCAAATAGTGTCAAAATTGAAATAAAATAGTTTTTTAAAGAAATATTATATTTTTAATTGTTATTTTATTCCTAAAAATCTAAGTATCGACACGATGACTTAGATAAAGTTATGTATATTAATAATAAACAACTTGGGGTTCTTTTGTCCTGTTATAGTAAGTTTATTAACCTTATAGTGAAAGAAACCAAGAAGACACGATAAAAGTAAAATTATTTAACTTAAGGTTAAATCTAAATGATAAGGTTAAAATAGGAACCTAAACTTGTCTAAATTCTATTGGATGAGAGGATTGCAACCCATCCACATATTAGATTCGAAATAAATCAATTTGGAGCTATTAAAAAACCGAATATGACTTTATAATAAAATAATATTTTTAGTTTTTCCAAAGGTGCCCCTCTCCTCCCTTATAAAAGGGCACCTCCTCCATCTCTTCCTCACACAACTTTCAGCCTTCATGCTCGGCCAAACCCTACAAGATTCTCTTCTCCACTTAAGTAGAAACATCCTAGAGGTTATGGTCTTCTTCAAACACCAATTTTAGTGCCCTAAGAGGATGTCTTAAAAAGACCCTTCAAAGAAGAGGTATTGTCTGTTACCGATTCTTTCAACTTTATTTCTTCTTCCACTTCTTCTTCTTTAGTTGTTTCATTATGAAGTAATAACATAAGTATAAATAATATACTGATATGTTATTATAAGTATGAAACAACCCTATTTCACCATCTATCCATCCTACGGAAAACGAAATCACCACGCGTGCGTATGTACGGAATACCGTCTCCACGACGTGGTGAAATCTGTTTTTCCACCAACACCTTACATGGATGGGTATATTGGTGTAAAGAATAACTATATATGGTTATTATAACATCATACTAATTCTTATATATTATACCATCCACTCCAATTCTATTCAATAATTATGGTAACAATATCATCGCTCGTGCGTACGTACGGACTACCGTCTCCACGATGCGATGAGATTCATTCTCCATGTTAACCCTACATGAATGATCATAATGTTTATATAATTAATAATAATGAAATATATTAAATAATAATTCTACTGTATTTATGTATATATATATTTATTTCATATATTTAGTATCATTCAATTCAATAAGGAAACAAAAACAACGTTCATGCGTACGTACGGCCTACCGTCTTCATGAACGGTGTATTTCATTCCTTTTATCGATCTATAATATATATATGTATATGATGAATATATATTATATATAAATCATTTTTTACATTCTGTAATTACGTAAATAAGGATATAAGTAATAATATCAAGAACGACAAGTCGAAACACATACGATAAATGAAATGATTTTACCCAAAATGTTGCTTTAACATGGAATTTACAAAATAATGGGTAATATAAAGTCATAAGTGAAACATATATGATATCATAACAATGAATATTATTCTTTAATAAGTAAATGAAATTATTTAAATCATTATACAAGTGGTTTGGATACGTACGAAGCATATCATATCTAAGGTAACAGATAATTTTTCAAATCTTATTTTTATCCGAGATTGCTTTTTCGTAAGTTTTTACTGGGGTTATTGCTATCATCCATTTCCATGTTTTATAAAAGTGTATTCATGTATGCCTAAAGTAATTTTTACACATTTTGACTTTTATCCCATGGTATGGAAGGAATCTTTCTTTTATTTACCCTATATGGGACTTTTTGACTTTTCCAACAAAAGTACGAGAAGAATGTTTTTTTAACTTATACGGAATGAAAATATTTTTACGATTTTATAAAGCCTTATTTTTATTAAGCTTCCTCCAAAAGATTCCATGACTATTTTAAGAAAAATATTTTTCTTTTAAAATTTTATAACTTTTTGTGAAAACAAATTGATTTTGAAGAAGAAATAATATTTTCCTCAAGAATTCATTCCAAGTGTTTTATCAAAACCATTTTCCATCTAAGATGACATTATTTCATATGTGTATGGTTAAAGTATAAAGTCTCTATGATTTAAATGGTTTCACTTTTCTTATTATGAAATGATATCCATTTATTTTATATGGATTTTGTGATGATTGGATGATGTTTATAAATCCCATTTTAATCGTTGGGTTATTATGAATGATGTATGTTTATTTTGTGGCACAAGTAAGAATGATTTCATTATGAGATGGGTGGGACCTATATCTCCCTCTAATACATTAGGTAAAAATTTATATCTCATGAGATAGACATGGCTGGAACAACAAGTTAAACCGGTTCAGTAATACAGGACTGGAACGAATAGTGAACTCGATTCAGAAAGGGACTTTGTCCACTAAGATGGTCTTGGAAGCAATGTCTTGACTACTATGGAAATAATATCATGTTCTTAATGGTTTCCACAATTAGATGTTTTATTCCCATGATAATTTATCATGATTAATTTTTCTTCATGATCTATGCCTTACGTACTTCCATGTTTTATGTCATTGCTCAAGATTTTGATGTTTAGATTTTATGCTCATGTTTTTTTACATTAAAATGTCTAAGGATTGTTTTATGTTCTCTATGCTTACCCTTACTGAGAATTTGAGCTCACCCCTTTTATGTTTTCTTTTCCCCAGGATATAAAGAAAGGATTTAGGTAAGAAAAAAAGGGAAGATCTTTATGGGCGATGTTTAAGATCATTCACCATGATTAGAAGATTATATTACAAGTTTCCAAAGACACTAAACTATTACGGTCCTTGTGTGTCTGTTTTTGTTATGTATTAATTATTCCTCAATATTAATGTAATGTCCATGTAAATCAAGCTTTGGGTCTCTACAGTTGTTATCAGAGGAAAGGTTGAGTGAACCTTTGGAAACTAGGATGCGAGATCATTAGTGAGATACCTAGAGATATTTCAATGGTATGTCTAGGGATGTACCTCAGGTTAAGTATAAGTATAGGTTATAGTCCTAGAATTATGGTAACGATCTTAGAATTAAACCTAAGATGTTAGATATTGAAGGTACTCCCCCTTTGTTATGTTGTTTTCCCTATCATGATTTTTGCCTCTCACACTATTATTTTTGGGTTTTAGACGATGGCTAGAACCCGAAGGAACCGTGTTGATCAATGCAATGGACAATGCAATTGTTGTCCTCCTAAACAAACAAATGTTATAGGAGATGGAGTGAAAAATCTTATTGTTATACTTACACAATCTATGAATCATTTTGGAATTCCAAATGATCAGAGAAGGGAATAATATTCTATTGAGTCCTTCATGAGGCAATGTCCACCTTCTTTCTGTGGGTCTTCTGATCCACTTATTGCTGAACAATGGATTAATACCACTAAAAAGATATTTTCAATTCTTCAATGTTCTGAACATTTTAAATTCATATTAGCAGTATATTGTTTGGAAGTTGAATCTGATCAATGGTGGAATCTTATCAAGAATACGAGGTGAAGAGATTAAATTGAGTCCATGGAATTTGACGAGTTGAAGAACTTATTTTTCAACAAGTACTTCCATCTTATTCTTTGATCAAATATAGAGAAGGAGTTTCTTGAACAAAAGAAAAAGGATGATGAATCTTTTGGTGTATACGAAGATAATTTTACAAGGCTTTCATGTTATGCATCTGGATTTATCATCCAACCTGAAAGTAAAGATTATCGATTCTTCAGTGGATTAAAACCAAATCTTCGAAGGGCATTATCTATAAGAGACTTCAGTAGCTATGAAGAAATTTGGCATTGTTCTATCAAGGTAGAAATGGAAGTTGGTGTTACTTATCCATCTCAGGGTTTTGACAGGAAATGAAAGATGGAGTTCAAGGAGAAATCTCAGAATAATGGTGAAAAGAAGATGAATGTTTCCTTATGCTCAAAGTGTGGAATGAAGTATGGTGGAGGTTGTCTTAAAGGGACTAGAAATTTTTTTAAGTGTGGAAAATAAGGTCATCGAACAACTGACTGTCGAAGTAATGGAAAAAGGGTTGCTAATGATGTGAATAAAGAAAATACTGCAGATAATGCACCACCAACAATTCAATGCTTCAATTGCAAGTAAAAGGGGCATTATACTAATAAATGACCTAATACAAAGGTTATTGATGATCAACAAGAGCAACCACATAAGGAAAAGGAAAAAGGGAAGTCACATGCGATCACTATTGGCGATGTTGAATACGACAACGATGTGGTGGAATGATTAAGTGTTTATTTAATGGGATTCCAACATAATGTTGTATATAGTATCGTGGAATATTGGAATATTTATGTATTGGTCTATTGTGGTCTTCAATAATTTTACGGTACCAGTAACCATGGAATGTGATTGAGATATTTTTGGAAAAAAGATTATATGCGCATAATGAAGGGATAAGGGGAAAATGAAATGTTTGACAGTATTCATGAGCTCATGACTGATATAAGGAAATAGTTATATCATGGTTTGAGTATATAGAATTTTGGGGTTTTGGTATGTGGAAAGAGTTAACTATTTACAACACTCATGTTTTCACTAAGATTCAATGGGTATTCATTTTTCCAGAGAATACATGATTAAGGCCTTCGAATGTTTGGAATGTGACCAACAAGACATATCTTATGATATAAGGGGATCAAAGATGGTATTAACATGCCTATTATTTGAAATCTCTGGTAATCGTTTACATATATTATGAGAGTGGACTGTAGTATTATGGATAAGCATAAATATTGGAATGGATTATGTTGGAGATAAGTTAGTATTGTTTAAGGATATAAGTTTTTTCGATATTATTGATGGGATGTTATAGTAATTTAGTTTTAGAAAATGACAACCTGCAGGATGGGAGACAACCCATTGCATCGGACAAGGCTGTGGGAACCAAACCCACAACCGAAGTGCGACTTGCCTTTATCGCATACCACTGGCCTACAGGAAGTCCCTGTTTAGTAGAAACTAGTTTTATTATATTAAGCAGTATGATATATGAAGTATAATTCCATTTTAGGGACCATATATGATTAATCTGACTATATATGGACTTATGTATTTTTGATAACCTTTATAACATTTTGTTTGAGATAGATGGAATGACCAATCTTTCTATCACATGATCTGCTAACACTTCACGAATGAAAAATTCAACTTCATTTCTTTAAGAGATGAAGTGTAAATCGTCCATAGAATGACCAACGATGAGACTGTAAAAAAATCACGAAAGTATTTATTCTAATTCCAATTTCGTCAACTTTAGGGAAATGATCTTGAAAACCAAAAATGTTTTCCTAGTTCCCTTATATCCGATGAATCAGATGGTACCTTAGATCATCACAAATCTATGGCTTTTTGATTGATGACTTTTTCAAAGCATTGTTCTCTACCACTCTCCATCAGAACATGATGGTTAGATTTTTCTTCCATATACATATTTTCACCTATGTTCTCCTATATGGAAACCTAGTGATGAGTTTCTTTGGGTAATCATTACATTTCATACTTTAGTTTTTAAAATAAAGATTTAGTATTCCTTTTTATGATATGGGTTTCTATAAATAGTAAACGATTTATAACCCTGAAAAATTTCTAGGGCGAAATTCATTTTAAGGAGAGTAGAATGTAAAACCCCATGATTTTATGAAAAATATTCTTTTAATTTCATTGATGTCTTGTGTTGTAAGCTATATAAAGATTTCCTTGTGCTATACACAACACCGTATGAGCATGTAGTATACACAACACTATTCTTGGATCATGTTACACAAAATTTTGATAGTTATTATTCTATGAAACATTGAGTGTATACATATATATATTCAATGTATAAATGAAATATGGTTGGATTATATTATACGAAACAATGGAGGAGTCTTGCACAACATGTAACCCTGACTTGGCTTGCATTACACACAATCACGACCTTCCTTGATAGCGTGTGTTGTACGCAATAACAGGTTTCACTAAATAACGATATATTGTTATAAAATTTTTATGGACTAGCCATTATGAATAGTATTAACTAAATTTTGAATTTTATATCATTATTATTCATATTACACATTTTCTAGAATATGGTATGAGAACCAAATAAATTTTTCGTGTAAAATGTGTATTTTTCCAAAATTGCAGTTTTCCCCGTTTTGATGACGCACCCACCTTAAATCTTCTTTTTTGACATTTCTATAAGTTAAATTTGACAAAATTAAATTCTTCTTTGGAATCAGGATCTAAAAATTTACTTCAGATAAAATTATCATATTATTCTTATAACATTCATATTTTAATGAATAGTAAAAACACGCTATATTTTAATTAAAAACAACTTTTTTCATCGCAATAATTTATATGGTTAGATTAACTTTTTAATTTATTTAAAAGTGTAATTTTAAATATATTTTTACCATTTAATCCAATGTTGTCCATTGGAATTAATTTCACTTTGAAATTGGTTATAAAACAGTATCAATCTTTTGATTGTTTTTATTTCTTAAATCTTGTTTTTGACATTTCTATATGTTTTCACATTTCAATTAATTATTAGAATAAAATATAATAATAATTTATATTTCAAAAAAATAAATATATAGTAATTATCATATACATTCAATAAATATATCTTTATTACCATCTAAAAAATAATGAAGTGTAAAATGAATTAAATTTACTCGTGTAGGCGGAAGGCCAAACATACACAACAACGCCGTTATCATTTTCCAATAAATGTGAATATAGTATTTTGGATAAAATATTATAAATAAATAAGATTAATTATTTATTAAATTTCATATATAAAAATGAAACACATAATAATAACAAACCATTGGATACATTGATTGAATGAGATTTATTTTACTATGTAGATGTTGTAATCCTCACATACACATGACCACTAGCTTAATTTTCATTTTTTTGAATGTATTTGATTAATTATAGTACTATAATAATAATACATATTAAATATTAATATATTTAATGTAATTATTAAACATTTTTTATAATGGAGACAACATATTTATACAATATAGATGATTAAAAAACCATGTGTTAGATAATATGTTAAATTCTACATTGAGAGACCTTATACTGATTACATGTTATGAATTTATAAGATAGTATTAATATAATATGAAAATTATAATGTTATGGTAAGGGAAACATTGAATGTAGTATATATTTTTATATCAAAGATATAGTTTTCAAAGGCAGTTAATGATTGATAAAAAGAGGTTCCCAATTATAAGTAAGGGAAATGATACAATTCGAATCAAAAAACTGATTTAAAAAGTATATACATCATAATCATAAAATGATAAAAATAAAATAAAATATTAGATTACATTATATTGGTCCTAAACACACTAAATAATCAGATTTAGACATATTTTATTGAAACATTAATAAAAATCTTATTTTAAACCCCCATAATCCCATTTTTAAATTAATATTGAAAATATACATTGTTACAAGGACAACATAATTATAGGAAAAAAATTAAAGGGTTATAATATCAAAATATATAAATTAAAAATAAAAATATGGAATCCAATGTAAATGTTTCAAAATCAATAGGTTTCAAAAATAATATTTAATAGTTTTACAAAAAATACTTCAGAAATATTTTACTAAAAATTGAAAATATATGCATAATAAATAATTTCACCATGATTTATAGAAGTTGTTTTCAATGAATTATTTTTTGGGTAAAATTAATGTGTTTTACAATTTTCATAACGATATATCCAAATACAACAATCCAACTATACCATTAAATACGTACACTACAATATATTATTTTAAATTTTTAATGAATATAAATTATGTTTATTACAGTCAACCAATGTTTCCCAAAATTAAATATTTTATCCTAAGATATTTTTTAAAAACCAGAAATATATTATTTTTATAATATCGAAAATAAATTAGGATAAAAAAATTTAGTGGTATTTTAATGCCTTAACACTTCATTTTATCATAGTTTTACCTATTTTACCATTATTGACATAATAAATCATTACCTAGGTTACTATCCATAATAACCCAACAAAAAAAGTAAAAATTCAAAATTAATTCTTCAATGTATATAATTAATGAATAAATATTGAATTTCATGATGTTTCATAAATTACTTTTATGATAAAATCTTAAAATTTGATGCAAAATAAATTTCTAAAAAACGGCTTCATTACACAAAAATGGACTGATAGAAAAATAAAATATAATTGTATAATATATATATTTATATATATATATATTTTTTAAAATAAGACAATATTATGTTTTTTAAGCTAATATTCAACACATAAAAAAAAATTAATATTACTAAATACATTTGAAATAAAATGATGTTTTAAAAAAATTTATTTTCTCTGTATTTACTGTAAAATTAATATTTTAAGAAAAAAATATAAATATTATCCTAATCATTTCTTTACATGAAGATATCATAAATTAATTCGATTATATAAATTGATTTTATTAATTTTAATTAATTTTAATATTATATAATAATGGAAAACGTAAAAAAAATATTGAAGACAACATATTTTTGATAAAAAAATTGATTTTAATAAATATTGGATGATAATATATTATTTATAAACATGTATATTTGAATTGTATTAATTAAATATAAATATTAATTATAATTAGATTATTCATTTATATTTATTCAATTTAGCGGCTATGATATAGTAGTCACATTTAGAAAATAATATATTTATAATATTACATAATCTACATTAATATAGTTATTCAATGATACGAAATATATCTAATATAGTATTTTTTGTAACTCAATTTTGAGGTTGGTACATTATACCACCCATTCAAATAAGTTTTTCTATATAAATTTTATCTTGGTAATCCAATGATACGAATTTTAAAATAAATTTTTTGAAAACCTAAATCATATATATGTAAAATAAAACATCCATTGAAAGAAAAAATAGAGTAACATAAATTTTAAATGATATAACACATTATCAAGATTAGTGATAATAGGAACATTATAAAAACATAATTTATTTTAATTGAACAGAAAACTAATTAAACAACCCAACGAAATCATCTTTTCCTGAATTGAAGTCCACATGAACTCCTAAACAAATACTCATATGGAAATGGATTAATAATATCAGTGAGGGTATATAACTATATGTGGTGAGACTATAAGATCAGTGTAATGTAATAATCATAATAAAACAACATAACAGAAAATAAATAATTGAACAGTAAAACATATGTAAAATATCCATTAGTAACAAAAAAATAATACAATCCCAATGAAATATTTTTATGTAATTCTTCATATAAGAATCAATTTTAAACAAGGATATTTTGAATGGGTGAAGCCCATAGATAAATACAGCAAATGATTAATGTCTCAAACTTGATAAAAAAACGTTTGTATACTCATACTCCACCTCTAAAACTATCTATCTCATGGTCCTTAGCCATTTCCAGATCTTTGTGCATGAGATCAATATGTGCATTGAAATATCCAATATTGTGTTTATACATGAATAATTTGGACACCACCAACTGAAAAAATCATCAATTAATAAAATATACATATTAATTATATTATTGTAACATGGTTTATGATATATACAATAAAACATCATAAAAATTAAAACCATATGTCCTGGGATTGGATTTGTACTCTACAAAAAATATCAATCATTCTAGAAGAAACCTTAATCATAGTTCTGACCTATTTCTCTATAAGGATCTACCAAAATCAGGTCACACATATTTATAGATGGGATAGTAAAAGTAAATGGTTATATATATATAAATAATATATATCATTTAATACACAACAATCATGTTACACAACCTCTAGTAACGATTTCTTAAGTACGTTCTAACTAATGTCTACCATTTGATTCATTTATAATAGTCCAAATTGGGTTATCTAATACGATTTTCTTCAAATTAAGTAAGACCATAGAATATGGAATAATTTTTAAATTATAGATAAAACTTCACATAATTTCAACTAACAACATCATTTGAAAAATCAATATAAAATAAATAAAAGTGGAAGTTATGGATACACAGACAAATCTTGTGTGATCAAATAACAAAAATTGTTTTCTAAAAGATACATATTCACATAATTATCATTCTAGTAACTTATATAATATATTAATGAAATTAAAGTACTTCATAAACTAATAATTTTAAAAAATAATTCAAAATTTTGATTACGAAACACCACCAGAATTATATCCAATGTTCATTAATTGAAACTGATCAACAATGATTCCTAAAACCGATTGTTGATATATTATTTGTAAATGAATAATACAAATACAGTTATAACAACCAATAAATAACCTTGATGGTTTACATATTTTCAATTTATTTCATAACATGTGCTAATTTCTTAAATAATATATACTGTTTTACATGTTTTTAATATAGAATATCTATAGAATAATATATGTTAAACATGATAATTATTTTTAATAATTCATCGGCAGTTATGGGTAACCAATTCAGAAATTATCTATCAAATTTCCATGAAACAACAGAAATTTTATTTTTAAAAATTGAACATAGTGATTAATATCTTCAGATTTTCTATTTTAAAATAATATACCCATGAATATATGATAGCAGGTGAGGTTTTTATCTCATATTTAACCTAAAGATAATGTTTTATTCTTTAAAGAATGTTTCACCAAACATGATCAATGATGATATTAGATTACATGGAAAAAAGAAAATAACAAAAAATGAATTCCAAATGTTTATTATATCATTCAATAAAGAAAAATATTGTATACATTCATAAAATTAAAACCCATACATTAAATTCATCATTTAATTTGACTTTTAATCTTATATTAAATTTGATTTATTTATTTTCTTTCATTAAAGGGTATAATATTTAATAATGTCATAAGGAATCATATCTCTATAATTACATCCTTTAAAATCAAGAAATGATGTTACAAGGTTGTTCTATAGAAGAATAAATTAAAAATCATGTTTTGAATTATTTTTCCTCCAAAAATAGAATTACATAAGGGTAGTACTATTTTACCCATACAAAACTCTTATGTGTCACATAAGGGTATTGGATTACAATTACATAACACATATGATGTTTTCTATACCCTTATGTAAAATAGCTATACCATTATTAAACATTAGGAAAAGTTTATTTACACTTATTTATGGATTTTTATACCCTAATCTAGTGAGGGTTTACCCTTATATAAACATTAAAATATCAAGGATAACATTACAAATTCATAAATTAATCTTCATCAACTTTTTGAAGTGCCTAATGTACCATTACAAAACTCAATCATTATTGTCACACAACCTATATAAATATGGGGTCACTGTTATGTACCCTTATGAAAATGAGAATTACCCTTATTCAAGAATTTAAAATACCACCCTACTCATGCAAGACCCATTTAATTGAGGTTTTATCACTATGAATATTATAGAAACTAGCCTATATGATGGTATAAAAAAGATATCTTTTAGTCGGACATATGCATTGTATAAGGGTATATAGTTTGATGAAAACTATTAAAGGAATTTTAAAAATACTTACTAGTTATTAAAAAAGAATTTTTAGTTATTCTTAAAATAAAATTTCATCACTTTTATCATCATTTAAGAAAATATAAAACCTAAAATGTATTTCTTATATGAGTTTTAAAAAAAAATTGTTACAATTATCCCACATCAATAGATTATTGTACTTGAGAAGTGTATCTAATATCCATTCATAAACAACCTTCTAAAAAGACAATAACTGGAAAGAAGTAAATTGAATACCTCATAGGCACACACAAGGGTTTAGAAAATTGTTTAATTTGTGATGATCCCCATAATAAAAATTTATAAACCTCAAAGCACTACTATAAAATATATTTATTCCTCTAATACATATAAATTAATCACAAATATATATATATATATATATATATATATTCAATAATATAATATTAAAATAATAAATATCGAATTTTAGAAATAAATTCATCAATGATCATATAAATACACCTCTATGCATTTAGTTATTTTTTCTACATCCAATCCATACATTATGTATTTGGAATTTGATCCAATGTGCATAAAATTGTATCTCCCAAATCCATTTACACATATTATTAGGTTAATTAAATATATAAATATCTAATAATTGAATTCCCAATGATTGTGAGGAAAAAGGTCATTTGGTGTCTACATTAATAATACACAAAAATGAAACTAATTCATGACTTCCTCATTTTATTCTTCAAAATTTTCTCCTAATATAATTTTATCTTGTAGAATATTACAGTTTGAGCTTATGAATTCATGAAATATAGGGGTGAGTTAAAAATTACTTGTAAGGGAATTAGCATAATAGGAAAATACATGATATGAGTCAAATTTATAACATGTTATCAAAAATATAAAAGTATTCTATTAATCACATAAAATATTAACATAAAAAACAAGGTATCATAAGATAATGGTACCATACGAAATATAGGATAAGTATATTACATGATTTAAATAAGATTCAAGTTTAAATTCTTAGAAAATATCACATGGTATAAAAAAGTATAATATTGTATTAGGTTTACTCAAAAAATCCCAAACATGGTTCCCCATGAGACTACAAAATTACCCAATTAATTGGATTATCATATAGGCATAACCATAAAAACCGTTCATGAACAATTAGTGCAAGATATGTTATTTCAATAGAATAAAATTATATAATAATTACCCATTGATATAAAATGATTTTCACAATCTTCCCTCATACCATAATCAATGGAAATTTCATAATGAATGAATTTTAGAAACATTCTAAGGAATATTTTACCCCAAATATAAAAAGGATAATAATATAGGTATATTTGTGGGATATATATATATATATATATATATATATATCTCTGTGTGTAATATAGATTAATTATAGAATTTTAAATAGAGAGAGATTGTGAGTTAGAGAGAGATATTTCTTAACCCAAATAAAATTGTTCTTTCAATAGACCCCTTACCCCGACACATGTTCATATTATAAATTCATTATATCTTTGAATTGTAAACATTTATTATTTTCATTCATTTATAAATGGTATTTTCACATTTATTACTATTTTTATATTATTCATTATCATGTATTATTCAAATGTAAAATCTTTTAGTTTCATGGCAGACATTTTGATGATGTCCAAATTATATGTCCAACATCACCTTAGAAAGTAGAATAAGGTCAAATAAAATATTTTTTAATGACATGATTTATAAAAATTTTAATTTTTTTATTATTTTTATAGATAATTTTTTTTATAAATAACCACATTTTAATTTCATGTAAAATGAACGGTGTTGAAGTAATGGAGACAATAGGTCCTATGAAGACATGTGTAATGTTTCAATTTTTAATGATGATGGTGTGATTAATAATATTGTTGTATAAAATTATAGAGTAACTATTATATAAAATTTATTAAATTTATTCAATAAATACACTTACGTAAACCTTCTATGTGATGTTGTAATAATAAATGAATATCATCCCTCTACACAGTGGTATTCGTCCTCACATCTGAACAAAGTTATCATTATTTAAATATATCGTAAGAAAATAATTTATTTGATATATTACTTTTATATAATTATAAATTATTTATTAATAATATAAATAATCATTAAATCCATAATCATTAATTGTAGTGAGAGATAATGATGAAAAAATGAGTTACATCAATTCATGGGGCTGTAGTCTTTCGTACTAACAAACAACAGTTTGGTTTCCCATTTATTAGAAGTGGAAAAATATTTATGTTTTTATAAAGTAATATAATAAAATAATTTTTTTATGTTTTATATATAATATATAAAATTAAAATTTTTTCTTAATATTTTAATGAGGTGGAATGATAAATTTTATAATGGTGATTGGATAAGAATGATACATATACTTTAGAATAATGCTTTATTATTATATATAAATTGTTAAAATATTGTATTTCAAATAAAAAACTATATACTAGTACATTAATATACATGGAAGGATGTTTTTGTTTGGTTGTTTCTGATCTAAAAGTCCTTTCAATTATAAAGAGTATATGAGGGGTGGTCCCCTTTTATATGTTGGGTAGAGGAAATAATTGGATTTTTTGAAAACAAATACTTATACCAAAAGATAACACCTTACAAAATTATCTATTATTGATCATTATTAATATTTATATGATATAATATATAAATATGTCTATCAAATTTCAATTGGACATGTATTTTTGGTTATTTTAAATCTTATATATTTTCTATCTCAGAAAAACATATTATGACATTAACAACATTAATTATTCTTTTAATGTTATTAATTTTGATTATGACATTGAAGTAATTTAATATAATTATTTAATCGTAATTATTATGGTTCCTAGTACGTAATAAAATCTTAAAAATTCAATTCAATGAGGTGATAGAATATAATTTAAAATTAAACTCAAACGCATGATGAATATATAGTTCCCCAAAGTAATGATCTTCCAATGTAAAAAATATTATATCAAAATATAGTATAGAATTTATTAAAATATAAATAATTGGATTAATAACTACATAGATATAATAATTTCACATATAAAATATATTGAAAATAAATATAATTTTGTAAACTAAATAAATAATATTACACTTTTCAATAAAATGCAAAATTTTCAAAACTAATTAAAACCACTATTTCCAAGAAGCCCATAAATTGAAATTAATTTCTTTTTCAAATATTGATTCAATAAATTAATAGATATATTTTTATATTAATTTTAAATAATTTATTTTAGTTATCTTATTTATAAAAATAATCAAAATAAAATATTTATTTGAAAAAAAGTGTTTTAATACCCATTAAGGAAATTACACAAAAATAAATACAAATATTTCAATATATTTTCTTTACCATGAATAATTAAATTTAAAAATTTTGTAAATAATATTCATATAATAAAAATTATTAGATAGGTTATAATGTTCATGTGTAATTAATATCGGTTATAGTATATTTAGTTTTTTTAAAAATCAGTATTGTGTGTCGTATACATTATCAATCAGAATGTTAGATTTTTTAATATAAAATATGATACCATATTTCAATCAAAAATAATCTAAAATTTAAAATTTTGTTTTAAGATCATTTTGAATACATGTGATGATACGTCTACATAAATTATTCCTATTTTTTCTTGGCCCCCCTTTATATTTATTGTTCCATCATAGCATATAGACACTGTTAGTCATCGTTTAATGCGTAACTTTTTCTCTAATGTCCAAGACTGATATCATCTACTACTCATATGAGAGATCATTTTACAATTATTCCACTTATGTATTCAGTATATGTGAGGTATCTAGTATATATTTCCTCATGATAGGTATGAGGAATGCTTCGTGTACATGGGAAAGGGATAGTTGGAGTTCATGTAGATATGATATAGCTCTGATATAGTCAAGAATCTCTATTGGGATAGTGTTTGTGGGGATTAGTTTTACCTTTTATCAAAATATGTTGAAATTATTAAATGTATATTTTCATATAAAATCTTCTCTCTAACTATAAATTTGTTATCTTTTTATGATTTTTACCGAAACTCTTCTGTTGATTCAGAGTATTCCTGACGTGTTATTGAATTTCCATGATCATTTAAATAATTTATACATTATTTTGTGGTCCATTTTTTGTTTCCAAAAGCCTAATCCCATAAATATGTTTTTATACATCTCTTACAATAATGGTATTTTAATGAATCCATTTGTATTCATATATGTATTCCATAATTATCTAAGAACCTGATGAGAGGATGGTATCAATCTCATCTTTCATGAAAACAATTGACCAATAATTAACTTGTATTTAATTTTTTAAATAGTATAATCATATTTTTTATTAGTTTTTGGGTTTCATGATATATTATAGATCATATAAGTATTTTTATCAAGTCAGAAACATTTCATGAGAATGTTGGTAAAATGTGATTTTAGTCGGATACAATTGATAGTGGTGTTCCATAAATCTTCTACACTTACATGATATATACAATTCTATGTTTATCAATTGATTAGTCCCCTATTTTTTCAATTAAGAGAGTATTAATTATGATATTTTTAACATCAATCCATATGTAATATTTTTTGTATTGATTTATTTGTATTACCATTAGAAATTTCCACGGTGTTTTTCCTATTTATAAAGAAATGGTTGATTTCTTTTATCATCCCAATATAATTTTTTCTTTTTCTCTTTATTGACTAACATATCATTCATCTTTATGGATATTTCATGATATCCTTCTTTATATTGTCACAAATTCAGTTCACTTAGAGATCTTTATACATTTTCATGATCCATGGGTGGATGGATGACGTATAGTTATGATAATCATTCACCATATCATTCTTTATAACGTGATGTGATTTTACAGACCGTTTGGTCAAAAAAATAACTTTTACATTTATTAAGAAATTATCGTTCTTATGAATTTCATTGTCATCTATTTTATTATCTATTAACATCTTACAATTGGATGGTGGAAATATTATTCAGAAAAGTAATAAAGTTGTTATGTTCATCATGATTAACATTCCAATCATTTTCAAACCTAAGAAGATAGTTTCCTTTAAAATTAAAATAACTCATAATGTCATTCAGTCATACCTTCTTATATAATATTCTAAATTGTTTTATTTAATAATATGGTAACTGAATAAGTAGTCAAAGTAATTTATAAGATATAAAAACCATCTATAGATCATTATAAGATAATTATATGAGAATATATATTTTAGGATATCATGCTATATATATAATTCAATCATATAAAAATATATAAAATAACCATATTTTCAAGGAAAATATCACTATAGACAACTCTAGGTCATAACTCAAAAAATGAATCTTTATAAAATTCAACAATAATTTATGAAAGGATATCACTTTATGAATTTTCATGAATATAAAGACTATTCCATTAATTGATTAATAATTTTATTCCATGAGATATTCCAACCAAGAGGGAATGATGTGGAATAGTGTGGTGATATTCCTCTGTTTTAAAATCTTTTAATATCTCTTCAAATTTATAGGTCTAGAAACACCTTACTCTTATACATATAACATTGGATAGTGGGTTTTAAAATAATTATTAATTTCTATGAAATAATCAGTAATACAGATCAATTTCATGGAAATAATTGATAAATATTTAAATTGATGGGATAATCCAATCATATATTTCTTTTCATAGATTTTCCCAAATATAACCCTTTACTAGAGGTATTATTCCCCATTAATGATACATTTATTGTCCACATATCACATTTAATAAACATTTAGATGAGATTATACTTTCTCAATTCTATTAGACTAGTAATAAAATTATCACCATTATCATCTTTCATTTTCGAGTAAAAAATATCAATAATAAAGACTACCATATTTTTTTGTGGTAATCACTAAATCTATCTTTCTTAATTAAATTTAAATTTTAGGTAATTTCAGTGGATTAAAAGTATCACTATGAATTCATAGTATACATACATTATTTTAAATAATGTTATGGTAATACTGTTTATCTTCACATTTAATTAATAATATCACGATCGAATTATTTTCTTAATAAAATAATGGGATCTATGTATTTGATCACACTATTCATAAAATCATTGTAATGGGTACTTTTTTTCTATCACGTTTTTTATTTTGAGTTACCAAAAAATAATATATATGACTATTTACTATCCTTTTATAGTATGCTGGTGATCTGTACACCCAAAAATGAAGTACTTGAGAGTATAAAAACGTTTTAAATTTTTTTTTATGATAGCTTCATTAGATATTAAAAATAAATAGTGGATAATCTATAAAGAGTCATTAATATGGGAAGTGATCTAGGCATATGTTAAAATTGTGATATCAAACTAATTGTTAGGATAAAGGTTACGAAACACTTAGAGGAATATATTTCTAAAATCACTCCCAATCAGAATATTTTCAAGAACTATTATACAAAATTTTCCAATCTTTAGATAAAGTTATTATTGATCATAATAACATAATATAGATTATACAAAATATTATCCTAAGGTAGATTCATCATCACTTTAGAAGGTGTATAAGATTAGAATATGACATGAGTCTTGGATAGTAATCTATATTTATAGCTAGTTGATATTTTTTATATATGTGGATATCCAATTAGTAATATGTCCATAATAAAAAATATACTAATTAATGTAGGATGATATTTTCTAGATAACTCATTCCCCCAAATATTGATTGCACACAATTTATATACCTATAATGGAAGCATTTGTATTTTTATTCTCATTAACATCTTGAAACCATGTTTTAATGGCATTCATGAACAATTCTATAAATCATGAATGAAATGATATACTATTTATAATTATAATTAATTATTAGTTGTTATATAAATTAATGAATAACTAACACACCTTTCAATACAAAAGTTGTAGGGTTCTCATTAGTAGTAGTTATAACTTATGATCTCCATGCTCTTCGGTATATTTATTTTTTCATGGATAATCTTTGAAAAAACTTTGATTATGGATTATATTTCATTATACTCATTTTACATGAAAATTATACAATTTAGTGCACTATGAGTGTTAATTTTAAAATCCATTCACTCATCAAAATTAGTGGGTTTCTTCATTTCCATTGAAAAGTTCTTTTTTAGAAGGCCCTATTTTCCATATTTGAATCATCTCTTTGTTCCCAATGGATGGTTTATTAGATGAATAATCCCAAGTATTTGAAAATTAGGATATCTAGTTTTCATTCCTCTATAGTATTTTACTTTCTATTCATTATTATTATATTATATTATAAGCTTTCTCCAACTAGTACTAGGATACTAATTGAAGTCGTAAATTTATATCTCAACATAGAGGAAAGAATATAAAATATATTCCAATCTATCAATTTATAATTTTTTATAATCATGGATTTTCCCCACCAAATAATTTATACACATTATATTTAGTGATAATGAAATATTCAAAGGAGTGTTGGGGAAGCATTGTGAATTTTTACTCGTATTCCCTAGTAGACACATCTTCCTTTTGATAATTTTGATGAACATAATATTAATTGTAAGTTATATAGTTCATGTAATATTTTATTAATAAATAGTTTCATTTAGTCTTTCCATTCCATTGAATGGATATACATTTTCAACTTTTTATTCTTAATCTTTGTCCCCAACTAGTTTGTTTCTCCCTCAATGTGATATACAAAACTGACAATATTTTATTTCACTATGAAAATGAGTGTAGATAATATATTATAATTGGAGTTATTTATATGTTAATTGATGATTGGATATAAATATTAAATAATTATATGAGGCCTTTGTCACATTAAATACATGACAACAACTTGATCGTTCTTTTGTGGAGTATGTCATTTCTCAAGATTCGCGTTATTTTGTATAACAACATGAATTTGAGCTAGTACATAAATGATGATTTATGCTCCCAATATTATATTATTTGGATAACATTTAATGAAATAAAATTATTTCATATCTTGATGGGAATAATCATGGTTTCTTGTATATCCAACCATTAAATAAAATATTAAAAATTGATGATTATGAAATAAAAAATAATGCTACAAATGGGAAACATATAATCAATGAAGGAATAACATATAAATGAAAATTTAATCCTAAAATGTGACCATCTATCATTCAATGTTTGTTATCCAGTCTAATTTAAATACAGGGTTCTTCTAGATAAATAATTTACTGATGTAATTCATAATGATTCATAAAGCGTTTGTGATTTTCCAAAATTGTTTTCCCAAGAGTGAAAAACAAGATCTAATACAAAAACAATTTTTATAAAATAAGTGACCATAAAACCCATATAAGTGAACCCTTTTCATTATTTTTATTGCTAGGTAAAAATATAATAGGGACACACCCAAATGTATTTTCCATACAGGGACCTCATTTCTTGAAACACACTCTCTCTATTGTTCGCTAAAATTATAATATATTTTTACATAAATTTCTTTTATAATTATAATTATACATAAAATTTAACAAGGGTTATCCATATAGTTATTTCGTCCTAAATTATAGTGGGAAAATAAACATTATCTAAATCATAATATAGTAATATATACCCTTAAAAAATCATTACTTGATTGGAAAAAATAAATATCAAATTAGTATGACCATGATGATAACGAGGTGTAGTGTTATTGAATTATTGGGTACATAATACATCAAATGGAAATGAAAAAACGATTTATAATTTTTTTCTCCATATAGAGCCGCAGAATCGTTTTTTCTCAAAATATACATAGTTTACGAGGGGAAATATATGTACGAAATGGGTGGGACTAAACTACCATGAAGGGAATAAAGGTAATAAAGAAATAAATTCACATTAGTAAATCATAAAACAAGATTTCAAAACAGATAAGGATAATTGGTAATAACATAGAAGAATAAATAAAAGAACATTGTATTATAACATCATTGTAACATAGAAAATGTGAATGAATCATATATCATGATATAAACATGAATCATGGTTATCAATAAAGATATTATCAAATAGCAGATAATATCCCTAATTGATAATGTTTAATCAATAATCCCATAAATGAAATCGCATGATAATAAATCATTAACAAATTTATTGGACTGATACACACACACACACACACACACACACATCATATCATGTTTATGGTATGTGTGTTCCATATAAAGGAAATCATTCAGAAGTAACATCATATGAGTAACCCTTAGAAATAAAATGGAGAACATAATATTAAATCCTACCATAATAAGAAGGATATTTCATAATGAAGGACTTCAAGTAATGAAGATAAGGTATGTATTACATAGTAAAAAGAATGGAAAATAATCTTGGAATATATGTGAGGAAAAAAATCATAAATTATTACCATTCCAAATCATTAAATATATACTGAATACGAGTTTGAGGGATAATGTTCACAACTCAAGAGATAGTGTGGTTTATATAGACCCATTTCCTTGATCATAATTAATATCATGCGTTGTTTATAATCATAAAAAATAAATATAAAATAATTATTTATTTTCTTGATTACCTTTTTCAAGTTTATTATTACTTTGATTTTATTCATTATCATTCTATATTAAATTATAATCTCAATTGGTTCAAGTCTAATTTTTTTTGATGTTCTTATGATACGTAAAAAATAAAATTGGAATGTTGTCTAATGTCAATGATATTTTGATTAAAAAAGTTCTAGAATATAATTAATGAAATAGTAATAATTTTTATTAATAATATATTATTTATCAAAATAACTATCATTTATGTTTATGAAATATGAACTACAATTCAACCATTGAAAAAGTTGGTTTCACAAACTCATCTGTAACATATCCAT
Organism: Viscum album; assembly: GCA_963277665.1. Lineage (NCBI taxonomy): Eukaryota > Viridiplantae > Streptophyta > Magnoliopsida > Santalales > Viscaceae > Viscum > Viscum album. The sequence goes on along the minus strand of OY728151.1, from coordinate 490,881,627 downwards.
TTAAACATGATCTTGATTGAAAGAATGTATGTTATACTTTATATATCAAGAAAAATAATTATATCATAAATATAATATTATTATTTTAATAACACTTACATATACTATCCATGCAATGTATTAAAAAAATGAATCACATCACTTCATGAGGTCGTATACTTTATCACATAGAAGTTATATTATCATTAATTTAATGGATGGTAATGTAATATGTTATATAAGATATTAATTTATTAGAATTATTAATATTTAATAAATATACAAAATAATAATTAAAAATATAATAATTATCATTTGTGAGAGGAGATGTTGAAAAATGAGTTACCATGGTTTTTGATATGGATTTCCACTGTACACACAAATGATGGTTTCGTTTCTCAGTTGAATAAAGTGGATTAAGATTTAAATTATGCTATTAGCATTATAAAATATTAGTATATGATATATAATGATGCAAATATATTATTGTGGTGGAGTAAGAAATGAAGGTGGGGGAATAAGAAATTCAAAAAATATTCAAGGTTATGAATATTAGAAATTATTAAAAACATATATATTTTAATATACATAAATCTTTTATAGATTGGATTAATGACCAAATAATTATTCTAGGTCTTCTGGAGGGAATTAAGAATTTTATTTTATTGGGTATTGGCTAATATATATGGATTCAAAAGAACAAAGAGAAGGGAATAATGGGTGGCCTTTTTGAAGTGGAGGAGATGACACAATTGGAATGATTGAAAGGAAGAAGTTATACCATTTTTATATAGAATCCAAAGTGATGCAAAATATAAAAAATAAAACAATCATTGATACGTAGTCCCAATATGGAAAATAATTGTAACTTGATATGTTTTTATCCCATATAAATACATATAATTTTTTTAACCACCAAATAAATTGTTTTTACTATATCCAATGTATTTAATTTTTTTATTTTTACTATTAATTATAATCATAAATTAATATAAAAATAAATAATAATAATATTTTTTTTCAGATTCCAAATATGAAATATATTTTTAATAATTAAATTCCAATAAGTGGTAGATTTGTTTTTAAAAATAAATCCACTGATTCGGTGAAAAAAATTTAAATGAAAATTTTTCCAAATATATTAATATTTCAAATATAAAATTTAAAAATGAATCTCTTTCCAATGAATAAAATTTTAATAATAATAACAACATTTTTCAAATTCTTATTTCAATCCATTTCAAAACATAAATGATCAGTTTAATAAATTTAAATGATAAGTAAATTTATAGAAAAAATCCATATTTTTAAATTTTTATATTAAATTAATAATTTATAAAAAAGAAATCATAGGTAATTTTAAAACATTAATTATAAAAATTATTTATAATTTTATAAATCAAATTTATAAATGTTTACAAAAATAATTTTATATTTTTTAAAAAAAATAAATAGATATTTTTTTTTTGAGAAATTCGTTTTTCAAAACATATATAGTGTCTACCATAAATTATTTTATTATTTATCAATATATTAAATTTTATTCCATCATAGTTAATTTATGAAATGATTATACTTGGATTCATTCAAAAAATAATTATTATCTTTGTTACAACATCCATGTTTAAATAAAAATATTATTTGTATTTTGAAGTCTGTTATAACTATATGTTTCTTCTCGAATAACAAATATAACATAACCTTACATTAAAACCCCATATTGTTACAAAAACGAGTAATGAAAAGAGTACCACTGATTAATATACCACCTTCATGTTCATTACATGTATTTATTTAAATAAACAGTATCATCATATAAAAAAATCTTGTATTCCACACCTTTTGGAAATATGAACATCCACTATATAGTGCAGGTAAGACACCAATGTATTTTCACATCCCAAATCCCAACCTTCATATCTCCTATCTATCATATCCAACTGAAATAAACCTAATAATATATGTTGGTTAATGTTTTCCTCCAATACCATTATATAATAGCCAGAACAAAACAATCACGTAAAACCCATAGTTTGACCTGACCATATGTGCGCCTCCCCTTATACAATATATTTACCACTATTCGTAATGGTGTAAGGATTTCAATTGGGGAATTAGGCTCTATATTATATAAAACATAATTTATAATTATATATTCAAATACCAATAAATTACTATGTAATGAATGAACATGTAACTATCAGAGTAGAAAAATACACTATAAAACCATCCCCTGTAATAATAATATGGTATGTTTGATATATGATCCAAAACTAAAAAAGGATCCATGATAAAAGGGGAGATAATAAATAAATTTAACAACATAAATTCAGATATATATCTATTTACAGATGTCTACATCATCTGACTCCACCATTTCAACTGTCCATGACTGGTACATTTCAATTCACAAAATCCCTTATCAAGAAATAAAAATATGGACATCCAAATTATTGTGTAGGGTGTGAGTGAAGACAATGTATGACACCACCAATGTCCCATAACACTATTAAATATGATATAAAATTAGATTTCATGATCATAAATATTGTAAAAATATAGAAATATATATATAAACCGAGTACAGAACCTCTTTTTAGTCCTTGGAGAAAATATATTTGGGATTTTTCACCATGATGAAAGAATAATCTATTATCTTCTTAACACATTCTCTTTAGAGAATAGTCTAAAACCATGTGACTCACCCCTCATGTTGGGATATCTAATGTATATTAAAACTAATTTCTAACACATCACTATTGTTCAATTAGAAAAAATAATTTAACACATTCTCATTAGTGGGATAACAAAAATAAAAATAGATAAATGTGTGGAAAATATTTTTTTAAGGATATTCTAACTATGATTAAGCATCATGCTCCATTATATAATATAGATGAAAAAATAATAAGATTCCTAATGAAAATATATGATCATACATAACATCATGTGATAAATATTTCATCATGGGAACAGTCCACATGTTAGAATAATAATGCACAGTTCAATGCTATACACACAAACACACTTCATGTTATAAATCATCCGAAATAGGATTATAAGGGATACACAGAACTATAATCATTAATTCCATTAAACTCTAAATTTTAGGTGGATATTTTTAAGACCATCAAACTTCATCATTGATAATAATTATATCCATGTTTTTTCCATGAGAATTTTACTATAATCATATCCATGTGTATTTCTTCTGAAACATCCAAAAAATATTTTCTAGGTCTGAATAAATATATTTTATTTTAAATTAAAATCAAAACACCACATGTGATTAAAAAACATAGTCCCTTTTATATAATTTACACACAATTAATTTAAGACATAACCAGAGATAAAAATATACATGTTAATAATTATTTATCTTTTCACATGAGATAATTTCCAATCAATCTATAATAATTAAGGTCAAAGTTGATAATTAATTATTAAAATTCATTTATATATCTTGGTTAAATATTTTTTATTTCTTCATCAACAATCTATAAGGATTACAGAATACCATTTTTATAAATTTAATTCTAATAAGAATAGTTTTATATTATCCCATATTGAATATTCAACACAAAAATAGTGGAGAGATAGGGTGTGTTCACTTATGTTGCATCTTCGATGTAGAAATTATATAGATTATATATTTTTTCTCCAATACTAAACTATTCAAATCCTAGAATTCCTAATCTAAAATGAATAGAACAAAAAATAAGTAAGAATATTTTGGGTATTTTTGAATGAGGGAATACATCGTACATGGTAATAAAATTTAACAGAAAATATAAAATTAAAAAAGCTTGTATTAAAATAATCATGAACAAAAACGTTTTAATTTAATTTATAATGTAGTTAAATATTGTAAAAGGTTTTAAATATTCTATTCCCCTGAAATTCAAAATTTCAAAAAAAAATGATGTTTTACAATTAATCTGGTTGAAAATAAAAAAATATAATGTTTTATTTATCTCTATGAATAATGACATCCAAGGGTGTCATTATTTAACCCTCACATATTTTTTTATTTTAATTAATATTTAGTATATTTATCTTATGAACCCATCATATATAAGTGTTACCCATAGAAAACATATCCCTACACTTTCCCATCATATAGAAATACCACCATACCCTTAATAAAATCCCACAAAACCATTAATATGAGTAAAATGGATTTACCATTATGTAGTCCCTAAATTTTTTGTATGTATAGAAACATATGTTAAATTATGTATGTTTTCACCAACAAATTTATAAGAAATAAAAAGATATAGTTGACTGATCAATTATAAACTGGTAATGATAGAAATAACATCCTAGGAATAGTAGAGTGTGTTATAGTAGATGATCATGTGAATATTAATCAACACAAACTACAAATCAAAAAGGTATAAATATTACAATATTTTAACCATATTTATTATAAGATGATTATAGTTTTATTGTACGATCCCATTCCTAAAGATGATGGATTATTTTAACAAAATGATATAAATTACTAGAAAATATAACAACATGATGTCATTCAATTCAAAATTAGAATTTCATCCTTTAGTGGAGATTCAGACAATTTACCCATCAATAACATATCTCCATCTAGGAGTAAATATTGAATATGACATTTTCGTGGCTGAATAAATAAATTATTATTTTATAGGATCATAAAAATGAAAATAATTATACGTTAATCCATTCATTATCTCGATATTCTCAAAATCAAAAATTGATATCATAATTTATCAAATATGGATAAATCATCTAATTATAAAATAATACATTAATATCTAAATCCATATCAATAAAAGTAATTTTCCATCATAAAAAAATCAATAAACATTTATCCTTAAGACATCTCCAAAATATGTCTCCATAAATTAAATAAAACAAAATTCCAAATATTGGTTAAGTTGTTTTTATTCTAATGAAAAATATAACATCTTTTCACAAAAACATAATGCATCTCATAATGTAATAATAAAATATTTTCAATACAATGATCTTATATTATTTTAAATCATGCTGATTCATTCGCAAAATTTACTAAATCAATCTAAAACGCCTTAAAAATATATATCCCACCAAATAATTACTCTACACAATCAATCCGACATATTACATAAATCAATAAATTTAATAATTTTCAACATAAGTCTATTTTTTAATAAATCAGTAATCATTTTAAGGTCGAAAATACTATCCAATTTGATTTTAATATATCAAAAATCTATTGTTCCTAAAAAATATCATTATCTTCAATTTTGTTATATATTATGAGTTAATTATTAATTAATAATTTATTTCCAAAAAATATCATTATACACCCAAATAAATATTTTAATCTTATTGGTAAATATAATTCTTTTTCAATTCAATACATTAATACATTTTCAGAACAATAATTATGATTTCCATGATTATTTTAACTATAATACCTATATTAAGACACATCTACCTCATTTTTTCTATATCACAATAAAAAATAATTCCATAATCCCACATCCATCACAATATTATAACCAGAAATCATTATATTATTCATTATTACATAACTCATAAAACAATGAAAATGATTCATTAATTAAGATTAGTCATTACAAATTTAATATTTTTTTATTGAATATAATAAATATATTTAAAACCATTCATACCATTAATACTTTATTCATAGTCAATTCATCATCAATAATAAAATGATAACTCACAAAAGCATATTGATCAGGTTCTCAATATTTCCACCTTTGTCATGGTAATACAAATATTCATTACATATACACATAAATCATTCAATTTTATATAATATGTCTAATAAATCATAATTACCATCCATTTTTAATTTAAAATTACATTTTTATCGTATTTTTATTGTTTTATTACTTTTTATTAAAAAAAACATCTTTCTATCCATCCTTTGAGTTATTTCCCTTTACATTCTAATTCCACATTTAAAAGAAATGTGAATTCTACATTCATTGAACTATGATAATTTCCAAACAAACACTTATAAAAATTCATTTTTCTCATTTTATGTTTTTTAATGGAAACATCCAAGTTAAATAATATATAAATAATAAATTAATCTCGTGATTTAAATAATACATCTCAGAAAATATCAAGAAACAAAAATAATAAAAGGTTAACCTAATTAGAAATTAGCAATATAAAGAAAATGTATGTTTCTTATTAATAAATACATGATATGTTTATTTATTAGAAAAATTAAATAAATGTTATCAAAAGGATAAACTATGTAGAAGAATTTTTGTGAAATATAAATTTTTATATACTGTTTAAAAATTAATATATTGATTTTAGAATATATTGTTTTGTTAATATATATTGATTATTTAATAATTTCAGTATTGTGATTCTAATATTTTATTATGGGACCTTAATTAATTTTTCAAGGATTTACACAAGTAGTTATAAATATAAATTCCTTAATTTTTTTGAAAAAAAGGAATTTTATGAAAAAATTAAAATTATAAACTATATAAAATTATTTTCTAAAAATAGAATCTATTTGTAAAATCTATAATACAATAAATGATTACTATTAATATATTGAATTTTTCAAAAACTATATAAATTCTTTGTGAAGTGTGAAATATATTAATTTAAATTATATATACATTATAATTTAAATACACAATTTCATGAATCATTTTTTATGAAAGAACCATAATCTAGAAACCACAACATCCCTTTACATTATTTAATAATATGAAACAAAATATTTATCATATTATGTCAAAATAATAAACTAATTAATAAAACAATAATAAAAACACCCCTCTCTTCCAATATAAATTACACCCCTCACTACCCCATATCCTTACATATCCAAATACATGATGAATTTTTATATTCCTAAAATATATTCTCCCTTAAATACACCCGCATTTTTTACTTTTTGGAAAGACCAATATTCAACTTTCATGTACCATGATTATTTCATCAAGGAGGCGACCCTCAATATCTATAACGTTCTCTCTCTCTCTCTCTATCAATTTCTCTGATTTTCTTGTCATTCACTCACCCCCAATCGAATGTGACATTATAACTACAATATATTTTATATACTTAAATGGAAATTTATTAATGGAATAATCACCCATTAAATCACTTATCTTCCCATTTTTATTTTAAAAATGAAAAATTTGTCTATGAGTTGCCGATTTACTGACTTAATATATATATTTTTTAATTCCACAATAAAACCTTTTGAAAAAAAAATTTTTATGGTTATCAAAAAATTACTATATATAGTTATAATTATTTTTTTTTAAAGTTGTATATATAAATATTACTAATTCATTAGTCAAAACATGTTCACGATGATCAAAAAAATTCCAATATAATCAAAATATATATCATAAAAATTGCATCTAATGAATCATCCCAATTTATGAAAATAAAAATATATAATATCCTTTATTTTTTGGGAAGTTCATTAATAAAATATAATTTAAATTCAGGATAACTATTCTCATTTATAATGATCATTTATAATGTATACATGTGGTATCCTACTGAAAACCATGAAATTAACACCCTCGAATGATGAAATTTAATCTTATAAAAAATAAAAAAACCTTAAATAATCAAAATAAACTTATAATTAATAAAAAAAATGTTGAAAATTTTTAGAATTAAATTATTTGTATGAAACATTTCTTTTTCAATGTATGAATATTTTTAAAAATTTTATGATGGGTTGTCTTTGTTTCAATTTAAAAAAATAATTTATTAGTGATGTTTAGATAAGTGTGTTAAAGGCATTAAAATCCAAATGACAGCATAGAATATTTAATTAAATATTTTTGTAGTTCGACACTATATTGGTGTGGATTTATGGGGAATGTAATTTCATGGTGGAAACTGAATAAAAATTAAATATATTATATTAATCTAACACTTTTAATTATAAATAATTTAATAAATCTAAACATGTGCATTGTATGTGAAATATAACACCACCGTGGTGGCTAAAACTGGGTGGTTACCCAATGTGCAGTATAAGATTTGTAAGAGTCAGACATTTGGACTTCTCACTCACAAAAAATAACATTTTTAAAACTAAATTAATTTTTTAATTTATTTTGTGATTATTTAATAATTAATATCTCTAAAATAGTCCATCCTAGAATAAATATGAGACCTCTGTTCTGTCCAGAACAAGGTGTTTACCTTAGCGATGTATAACATTTTAATTGTTAGATATGTTGTAGTACCACTACTAAAAATAACTTTTTTTATATTTAAATATTTTTTTATTCAGTTTTTTAAATATTAAATAATTAATATGTCTCAAGCGGTGTAACTTTTGAGAAATAAAAGACCACAATTAGGTCCAAAATAGGTTATTTATCTATGATAGGGTATATGATTTATGTGCAATGTGCATTTAATGTGGTTTAATTTTTAAGTTAAATAAATAATTTTATTAATATAGTAATTAACACAAAATTAATTAAAATAAATAAAAAAATTTCTTTTTCATTGAGTCATCTTATCAAATGGATCATGAATGCAATGTTACATACAGGGTGTTTTAAAATATCAAAATTTACAATGTTTTAACTAATAAAAAATATGAAACACATTAATTTAGAGAATAATAAATATTTACTCCATTATGATTCGAAGTAAAAATAATATTATTTGGAAACATTAATGGTGAAAATGTTGAATAATATTTAAAAACAATAATTGAAGTCATTATTATTATTATTATTTATGTTAAGTCAAAAAGTATTTTAAAATTTAATTAGTAGATAAAATAAATAATAATAATAATAATAAGTATATTATTATTATTATTTGAAACAATATTCATGGATTATTACATGTTAACTTATATATTCCATTTTACTAAAATTATGAACGACATTTTTCCAAGTGTAAATATATGTTGTTGATCAATGTAATTGTAGTGAAATTATTTTTCGTTACTAAATAAATGAAAATAAAGGATTAATTTTCTTTTATTAAATATTATAGATATTAAATGAATGTTTTTTGAGAATCATAAATGAAAAAAAATAACTTATTATTATTATTATTATTAAATTGAGAAAATATTTCTTTTCAAAACATTTTTTCAGTCATAACACTTTCGTCTGGTGTCAGATTGACATGTAGTCACTAGTAGTGTGACCCTAAAATTATGACATTCATTTCAAGACCAATGATGAATATTTAATTCAGGCACATATTACTAGTCCATGAAACATACATTATGATTATGGGTTGAATCAAGAAATTAATAGATAATATTATTAAATAATTATTGAAATTAATAAATGTAACTAAAACAATTGATGAAAAATTATTTTAAATTGGATTTGGGGTGGTGCACATGGAATGGTTAGGATGCCCATTATTTTTTACACATCTCTCCTCTCATACTTTAGCTCTCACTCTATTCTATTATATTTTATTATTTTAAATTTATATCAACACTATCTTATTTGATATTGATCGGATTGATGCAGTGTCAGTTCCATTAGATATTCCTTGATGAGAATATATTATTCTTACGACTGTTTTTGAATAAGGAAATGATTCATTTTCATATGATAGAATTTCTGGTCGGTGTTTCGAATCATTGTGATAATAAGGTTGTGGGGATGTGTATTGAACTATTGAGATGAGTTTATCATTTTTTCTAAGATAAATGACTTTTATATAGTTTTTCAAAAATTCAAATCACATAGTCTTGATTACAATTATCTATTTGTAATTTTAGAATTTTTTATATATTTAGAAATTATGTTCCAAATTAAATTAATTAATTAATTAGTGAATTAACTAATTAATAGATATGTAAAATAAAGATATTAAGATTTTAAATCAAGAATAATTAATTGTTTAATTAAATCTAAGATATCAAGATTGTTGATTTTTGATAATTAATTGATAAATTGATTATGGTATATTTATGGTTTGATGTGAATAATTAATTGGTGATTTAATTAAGAGACTATGAAATTGTGATTTTGAAAATTAACAATTGAATTTAATTACAGATTTATTGATATTGTTGCACATGATTAATTAATTGCAGAATTAAATAAATTAAATGGTTGAGATTTTAAAATTGTGATTTTGAATAATTAAGTAATGTATAAATTTTGGTGATTTAGATATTTTAAATATCAAATAATTATTAGTAATGAAAAATGTTATATAGAAGTTTATAAATATTTTTAATTAATCATAGAATTAATTATTGGAGATAGTTACGATTATTAGATTGATTGAGATTGAATAAGTAACTGAGGAATTAATTGGGTTGTTGAATTAATAGGGATAGAAAAATTAATAGATGAAGTAATTTTTGATATTTAAATTTTGAGATAGAGAATTAATTGATGAATTAATTAATGGGTGAATTATGATTATTTAATTTTGGATTTAAATAATGGGATTAATTAATTGGTGAATTAATTAATGTGGTCAATTATATTATTTAATTTTATAAATAAATAAAGGGAATAATTAGCTTGTCAATTAATTAATGGGAGAAAAAGTGATTATTAAATTTTTTAATTTAATAACAAGATTAAATAATTCCCATGTTAACTAATACGATCAATGTGATCATATAATTGCAGAGTTAAATTTTGAGATTCATTTATTGGTCAATTAATTAATGTTTCTAAAGTGATTATTGAACTGCTGTATTAGATAATTATATTATGTAAATGATAAATTAATTAATATATGTTAAGTGATTATTTAATTGTTGAAATAAATAAAGAGATTAATTAATTGATGAATTAATTACTCTGAACAAAGAAATTATTTAATTATGGAAGTAAATAATTATATAAATTAATGGTCCAATTAATTAATATGAGTAAATGATTATTTATTTATTTATTTAAATATAGTTATTATTTAATTAATGAATTAATTAATGAAAGTGATGAGATTATTTAATTGTTGAATTAAATAAATTTATTAATTAATTAACAAACTTATTAACATTGTTGATTTGATTAGTTAATTATTGGATTAACTAGAGTAGTAAATGAGACTAGTATATTATTAAATTAACTAGATTAATTGATGTGACTAGTTAATTGTATAATTAACTATAGTAATTGATGTGATTTGTTAAATATTTTATTAATTAAAGAAATTGATGGGATTAATTAATGGTGTAATTAATTAATGTTACAGTTGTGAGTAGTTAATTTTTGTGTTAACTAATGGAATTGTGTTGCTCATTTAATTTTTGAATTAGTAATGGAATTTGTGTGGATAATTAATCCTTGAATAAATAATGAATTAAAGAATGGTAACATGGTCATTTTAGAGATTGATGTGTCAATGGTAAAATTGTTTGTCAGAATGAACTAAAGGGCAGTAACACGCTCATCTAAATTGTTTAATTAAATAAATTAAATATGTTCATTCATATTTGAAATAAGGATAGTTAGTTGGTAATAAAAATTATATAATTAAATGAATGGTAACATTGTTATTTATTTGTAAAATAAGTATGGTAACATGGTAATAAAATTTCTGTAATTAAATTAATGGAAACACAGAAATTCATTTGTGATATATCCTTGGTATCAAGGAATTTAAAATTATGTAATTATATTAACAATAACAAGGTCATTGATTTTTGAAATATGGATGGTAACGTGGTCATAAAAATTTGTGAATGGTAACATGGTCATTAATTGTGAAATAATAATTGAAATAACAGTGCACTGAGAAAGGACATCATATGAGAATACTTCAAACTCAAGTGTTATTTGAAGGAGGCATTAGGATATGATATTACCTGGGGAACACTTTGGGATCTAGAATGAGACAAAACTAGTTTTGTAGTTCTGGTGTCAATGGGAATCATGGAGTTAATGTAATAAAATAACGAATGTTTAAAAACATGATACTCATTTTTTAATTATAATTACTCTTATTACAACATCATAGACTATTATTTATTGGATTGGTTTTAGATACCATTGGTGGTGACCTACTAAGTTGTAATCACACCCTACTTCGAATACCTAATCAGTACACGAATATACTCTTTGTTTTCTGGACCAGTTAAGGGCAATGACTAGGTGTTAGATGACAAAGTTTTGATGAAGCCTGGTGGGGGAACCATACTTCATGTCAGAATCGCTTAGTATTTGTTAGTGTCTTTACATTTAGGTTTTAATTTGAAACATGGAACATACATAGAACGACATGTATACTGTTCAATTTTGATTCTATATTTCTATTTTTTGTCTTGTCACATTTGTTTTATCTATAGTTATATATATGCTTATGTTATTTTATATTTATTTATACTACTATATTACTCTAATAAAATAAAAAAAGATGGTATATTCTCCCCTTTATCTACTTACCAGAACCTTACTACTAGTCAGAAACCTCTATTGTATGGGTAGCTTTACTTGAAGTCATGTGGAAAGTTGTCTTGGAAAACCATTGTGTGAAACCTTAGTTGGGACATTACAAAGTGGTATCAATGGTCTAGTATTACTTATTATTCTATTTCATTATTATTTTAGGAATGGTATAAATGATACTAGGATGAGTGGGGGTTTGGTTGTGAACTTTATTATGGGAGTAGATACCCCATGTGTGGTGGGAAAACCTAGTACCTATGGTGGGATTTCTTTATTGTTTTTTTTACAGTTGGATGTTATTTTACCTTCAGATATGAACATGTTTTGTGATGTTGTTGTTGTTTACAAAATTTTATTATATTGAATCATTACCCTGAATATCACGAGTGTAGAGTCAACATGAATCATTCTAGACACTTAGGATTATTTTGTAACATGCATAATTGTAAGAACACACCAAAAAATGGGTTTTGGGAATGTTGTTGAACTTGAATTTTTTTCCATAGATGTGAAATTGAAATAAAAATGGTGCCAAAAATGAAATTGGGAAATATTGTTAAATTATACAAGAATTGAATAAATGTATTTCTAAATGATCAAAATTGAAAAACGGTTAGGGTATTATTATTTAGTTATTAAATTAATTAATAAAAAATAATGTTTTTAATTAATTTTGGAATCTAAATAATCATAATGTGTCTAACCTTGATCACTATGACCATGGTTTATAATGGTTAACGAAAGTGATATTACCTCATTTTTGACTGTGTGGTGGGAAAAAATAGAAAATTAATATGTATATGTGTAAATAACTCTTTATAATTGAGATAATTTTTGTGAAATGATAATCCTTTTTTATTTAATCCAGTATGTGGGTAGTTTGGGATGTGATAATTCCATATTTTGATAACATAATATTTAGTTGTGTGAAGGATCATATGGTTTATTTATCAGTGTGGTTGTATGTTTTTGGGAAAGGAAACCTAATAATATTTCCCTGATACCTTGTTTCAAAAATGGGAGGTAACATCAGTGTTGGAGTATTAGTGGTGGTATTTTTCGATGACGTCCTGGTGTGCTTTTAGTTAGTGATGACCATGTCCTATACCAGAACATCATCCAAGTGCACTATGAATGATCATTATTTATTCCTAGAAAAATTAATGTTTTTTTGTCTGATATATATCACCTTAGAGGTTTTTATTATGAATTAGTATATATGTGGGGTTTATGGTGCAAGTTATGCCTTGAACAATTTAGAGATCATATTTATAAGAGGGAATAAATGTCGATGAATACTGTGAGACATATGATAGGATGGTTGAGTTATTTGATAATGGGATATTAATTATGATACTAATGTGGTGATGGTTATATCAATAGTAGGTGTGTGGATCAATACTATGAGGTTAAAATGGTGTAATGAGAATGGAAATAAGAAATTATAATTTTCATGGTGTAATGAGAATGCCAATAAGAAATTATAATTGTCATGTTTATAGTGGTTGAACTTCCATTATAATATCATTTTTATGGAAAGAATATGTGCTAATTTTCAATGGTTTCTTATTTTTCATTTGAATAGTGAGTAGGTAAATGTGTCAGGTATGTTTTTTAATATTTATATTGAGACAGATGAATTATTTTAGAAGAATTTGAAATGTGTTCTGGAAAGTAGTGAGAATGTTTTTTAGGGGAAGATTTTGTATTAGTTAATCTATTTTAGAAACATGGATGGGATAAAGAGGAATAATGGGAGAGATAATCCGATAAAAGAGAACAGTAGCCCAAACTTCATTGACCTAAAAACATTATGGTTATTAGGTGTAAAGGTTGAGTACGATCTTTTATAAAGTTGAGGGATTATAAGATCCCATTATTTTTCTATATATTACTCTTTAAATATGTTTTATGATGATTATTTTTTGTTTTTAAATTCACTGAAATTATTTAGAAATGATGTTTTGATAAATGTGTTCAAGACTGTAAATACTAATAATCATCATGGAATATTCAATTTAATATTTTTGGAGTTTGAGATTGAATTAGTGTGAGATTCCATGGCCTGTAAAGTATTAGAGAATATTTAATAAAAATATTAAAAATAATACATTAACATAACCCTTTTTATTACGAATAACTGAATAAATCACAAAGGGTGTGTGTTATGAGATTTATGAGACTAACATTATGTCCGGAAGAAGTTGTACATCTTTGGCGGGGAAACACATTTGTCAATGTTTGATGTATGGATGTCTTAGTCATGAAAATAAATTTTTTACATTTAATTAAAATTTTAATCAGTTTTTTGAATATTAAATAATAAATATCTCTCAAATGGTTCATCGTATGTGAAATCCAAGACCATCATTATGTCTGAAAAAAAAGTTTTTACCCTATCTGGGGAATAACATTTATATGGATTGGACATTTGGAAATCTCTCTCATGAAAATAACATTTTTTATATTTGATTTAATTTTGTAATCAATTTTTATAATATTATATAACTAATATATTTCAAACGGTTCATTATATAACAAATTTGATACCACCATTGTGTTTATAATAGGGGGTTTACCAATGATAGGGTATAACAATTATACACAATGGTCATTTAACAGTATTTGATTTTTTAATTTAAATAATTAATATCATTAATTTAAAAATTATTTTAAATTTAATTTAATTGAATGAAAATGTATTATTGACATTAATTCATCTTCTATAATGGTTCATGATGCTATTGTTAAACATGTGGTGTTTTTAATGATCAAATTTTACACATTTGTGACCTATTTAAAATACAAAGTGCATTAATGGAGAAAAAATGGACATTTACTAAATTATGATTTAGATGAAATAGTAGATTATTATGTAACATAAATGGTGGAATGTTGAAACATATATAATAATAATAATAAATTTTGTTGTTACTTTTATTAATTTTAAACTAATACAATAAGTATTTTGATATTTACTTGGAAGATAAAAAAAATATTAATAATAATAAGTGTATTATTATTATTTTTGAAACAAAATTAATTGAAATGTACATGTGTAATTTAATATTATTTTTGACAAAAATGATGAAAAAGGTTTCTCCATGTGTGAATATTTTTTTTCACCAATGTAGTAGTGGATAAATTTTTAGTAAATACTAAAAAAAATGAAAATTTAGGGTTAATATGGAATTTATAACTATTATCGACATTTAATTATTGTTGTTAGTGGATCCTTAACATTGACATATATATTAAAATAATAATAATAATTACTAATATTTATTATTATTGTTAAATTTAAAAAATAATTTTTGTCAAAATACTGTTTCCATCACAAATATTTCTTATGGTGTCAGATTGACACGCCGTTAGCTGCAGCGTGACCCTAAAAATAAGGTAGTCATATCAAGAAAAAATCGTAATATTTAATTAATGTTATTGTTATAGGGATATGAAACGCCAAATACGAGTGTCACAAACCAGCCTGGGTACCCTGGTAACCCGATAACGGAGCCGACCCTGACATAGCCCAAAGGGCATTCCCGATCCCCACTAATCGATGACTAGCACCTGGGATCGTACAACATACAAGTGGGAATGATTTTTTCCATATGAAAATAGAAGCAAGAGTTTAACAAACATTATGAATAACAAAAGAAACTCCACCAGGAGTGATGTACCAGAAAACATAGAGACATAAAATTCCAAAGTACTACAACCTAAGTACCAAAAGGGAAAACATTCCCAAGGTCCCAAAGGACACAACTCACTAAGTCCAAAGATCAAAAACTGGATCCACCTCCAAGATATCTCTTCCCTTTGCTCGAACCTGGAAGGAGAAAGTCTACAAACACCTGAAGGAAAATGTAGGGTGTGAGCCTAAGCCCAGTAGTATACCACCAAAGATTCCATAATAGATTCCAAATATGGATTATCCAAAGAAAAGAATTCAATTTTCAAATAAACAGGTTTGGCAATTCAAAGTCACATTTTAACAAATCATGCTATAAATTTTCAAATGATGGAAAATTTATCAAGCAAGGCTTTACAATGATGGAATAATTCCAAAATAATGGCTTAAATTAAAACAGTTACATAATACAGTTTATGTTATTTCAGCAGGCATATAAGCAGTTCAAATGCATTGGCATACATTTATATCTCATATAAAAATAAACAAAAGAGCAACATGGTCATCTTCCAAAAGGTATGATAGTATTAACCAGCTATAGGATTCGACACTCTCTATGTGAAATAAGAAAAACGTGTATACACATGTCCCTATGACACTGGAAAAAGGAGACTCATCACTAACCCGTCAGGGATGTCACCCGCCACAAGTATGTTTTTGAATGTTGTCATAGTGTAGAGTGTATCCAAATAACTCCCTAACTACCTAAGGTTTTCATGCACTCTTATATGATGGCTGAACTATTTTGAGAATTATTAGAATACAATCATTCCCATTCTTCCATTTCAAAAGTTCCAATCTCATTTCATTTAAAACCAAAACTGGTTTTATTCAAAACATTCAATTTTCACAAGATAAAACAAGTGGGTTTCTATCAAATCATATTAAGCCATTTCACCAGTTTGAAGATCCATTCAAAAACAATTCCATAATTTCAAAAATTCATTTCCACAATTAAATTCAACAATTTAATTGAAATCATTTCTATCAAATCCACCAATTTCCACAAACACACCCAATTCAATGGAATTGTGGTTTTCCAAATATACATACCAAAACCATTTCAAATATCTCGATTGGATGGAATCAAGTTTTAATAAATTTATTAGAAAGTAACTTGAGTAATTGAATTTAAATTAACCATTGAAATAAACCAATCAATTCAAGGATAATAAATTTGGCAAGACGGGACAGGACCACCTACCTCGATTTATTGATGAATTAAATCCCAACGAGAAACCCCAAAAACCGAGAAGCACAATGATGTCGATAAAAAACTAGATCTAAATCCTTAAAACCAAAATTAAGATCAATGGAATCAGGATCTTGCAAAAAAAGATCTATATTTACAATCCTAGATCTATACCTCAACTCATAGGTATAGATCCATGAAAAAAAGGAAATATCCCATGAAAAGATCAAGGAAAGATAGAGGAATAAATGAGAAATGCAACAAGATTAAATTCACTTACTGGGAAGAGAGATGATCTTCAATCCAAGCCTTCAATCTCAAATAAAGATGTTCGGATTGCCTTCGAATCTCTCTAGGAAGATTTTGAATGACCTAAAATGTGTTAAACCCGAGACAAGGTTGGACATAAGGGAGTCCCGGGGGTTCGAGTGGTTTTAAAAGGAATTTTCGAAATTAAAAACAGTGTGCATGGTTTACCTAGGAAGTGGCGCACAGTTAGTGAAACTGTGCGCACATCGTGCGGCCCTCACTGTCCATAGATGCTCGGTCTGGACGGTTTTGTCGCACAATTTTTCAAACTGTGCACACACCGTGCGTACCTCTCTGTCCAGTGCTGCTTGGTTAGCACGGTTTTGTCGCATAATTTGAAAAACCATGCGCAAATCATGTATAAGACATTTCCCTTTTCTTTTAATCAAAATTTCACCCAAACTCGCCCCCAATTCACTACTCCAAAACCGAGGTTCTTGGAATCATCAAAAGTTCCTGGAAACGTAACGTGATGTTACAACCTCCCCACCATAATATCTTTCTGTCCCTAGAAAGTCTATAAAGAAACCACTATGTCAAAAAGATGAGGCCACTGATCTCTCATTAGTGCCTACCTTTCCCACGTCTCATGAGAATAAGAACCATAATGCCATAGTACACAGAACAGAGGTATCGTTCTCCAACGAAGTACCCTGGTCTCTGAATCAACAATCCTGACTGGTCGTTCAGTAACAGATAAATCTGGTTCAATATCAAGATCACTCAACCTCACATCATGGGATGGATCAGAGAGATACTTTTGCAGCTGCGATACATGGAACACCTTATGTATCGACGTCAGTTGTGGTGGTAGAGCTAAATGGTAAGAAAATTTCCCCACAAGACCAATAACCTCAAAAGATCCCAAAAAACGAGGCACAAGCTTCCCTTCCCTCCCAAGCTGTCGATGACCTAATCAGGGTAAAAATTTCAAGAACACCTGGTCACCAACTGAGAACTCTAAAGGTCTTCGGTGACGATCCACATAAGACTTGTACCAACTCTGTGCTGTCAACATTCTATGATGAATCAACTGTATCTTAGTTGTCATCTCTTGGAACAAACTCGGTTCTACCGAAGAGCTCTCACCAATCTCCGACCAACATAGAATAGATTTACAAGGACGACCATAAAAAGCATCAAAATAAGCCATTTTATCGCAGACTTAGAACTGTTGATATAAGAAAACTCAACTATCCTCATATGATCATCCTAAGAGCCACAAAAATCATTCCCACTTGTATGTTGTACGATGTCAAGTGATAGACGCTAACCCATGGGGATCAGGAATTCCCTTCGGGATATGTCCAGGCCGGCTCGGTTATCGGGTTACTAGGTTACATGGACTGGTTCGTGACAAAGTGGTATCAGAGGGAGGTTCAACATATCTTGCCTCGATGAAAGTATGCATTTGAGTAATTCTTGTCGGGACTTAGGAGGTAGTTGTGATTGAGTGCCTATCCAGCTCTCACCACAATGAACCTTATGTCACTATGGTGGTTAGGGAAAGGCGACTTGTGGATTAGTTCTAGTATTTTCTCTATTTTGATTTCGATAGAGTGGAATCTGAATCTTGTTATCCCTTATTTTAAGAGTAGTTTTCCTTGTTACTCAGGTTGAGTGTTAATCTAATGTCTTCTTTGTTGTCTGCTGATGTTGTGTAGCATCATGCCTCCGAGATGACGTGGAAATAAAATCCACAAAGAGGCTGCTGCTGAATCACAGCAAGCAAGTCCTATTATGGATCCAAGTCTGGTAGAGGTGATTTTTCACACTGTCGAAGCTCTGGGATAGGCACCATCTCTAGTTCCTGTTCAGGCTCCTGCTATAGAACCTCATAGTGATATTCTCCAATGTCATTCCCAAGAGTTCCTACGCCAGAAGCCACTAGTCATAAAAGGCTCCACTGATCCTCAACATGCTGAGGAATGGTTGAGTAAGATTGAACGTCTTTTTTTGGGTTTTTGGAGACACCAGATGCGATCAAGGTGAAGTGTGCCATCTTCATGATGGAGGGACCAAGTAGGAGATGGTGGGACATGATGGTGACGACTGGGAAACATGAGGGTTTGGAGTTTAATGACTTTAGGGTCCTTTTCATTGATCAGTTCTATCTAGAATCTATGGTGTTGGCCAAGGCTATGGAGTTTTTCTAACTTGAGTAGGCCAAGAAAACTGTGACTGAGTACTCAAATCGCTTTACTGAGTTGGTATAGTTTGTTTCCAAAATTGTATTGAATGAGAGGATAAAGTCTCGATGATTTGAGTTCGGGCTTCGATCAGATATTTATTCTCAGGTTTTCTTACTGAATCTACCCACTTATGCTAATGTGCTGGACAGGGAAATTATGGTTGAGGTGGATCTGGTATGAAATACAGGGTTGAAGGAAGTTCCTTTTCCTTCTAGTGGCAGTGTTCGTTCCTTTAAATGGAAAAGGAAGCGCGATGTTTCTTATGGTATTTCTCGACAACAGAGTCATTTAAGACCTCCGGTAGCACCGGGAGGGGCTTCATTGACTTGATATCAGTGTGGGAAGCCGGGAAATTCTAATAGGATTTGCATTGAGGCACCCAAGAACTGTAGCTCATGCGGATGTTTAGGGTACCTACAGAGATTCTTCCATCACTTATCTACTCCACGTAGTAGAACAGGATAATCAACACCTCCAAATACTGTGGGGTAATCAAATGCTTCACGTAAAAAAGGGTTCCAGCCACAAGCATCCAAAACGAAGCTTCTTCATGCAGTGGAAGAGTCTCCAGAGGTAGCTAATACATGTCCTGCAACTGTGAGAGGTACCACTACTATAGCTTCATCCTTAGTGATATCTCTTTTTGATACTAGTGCATCCCACTCTTTTATTTCAACCCATCTGGTTAATCTTCTTAATATGCCTATGGATATTTTATACTATGAAATGGATATTACGACACCCCTTGGTGTAATGAGAGAGAAGGGTCTCCATAGTCCTACTTGTGTGTTCTCTCTATCAGATGTTGATCATGTTTGGAGTTTCTTAGTTCTCGAAATGATATATTTTGATTTTATTTTTGGGATGGACTGTCTCATTTCCAATAAATCCTAGATTGACTGTTATCTTTGACTAGTCTACCTTACTACACCCAATGGTGTGCCTCTTGATTTTTAAGGAGAATGGGACCCAAGGTCAAGCAGATCCTGAATCTCTTATCCAAAGTTGGGGAAAGTTATATCAATGTTTGATTTTGATCTAGAGAGATTTAATGTGTGGTGATCTTCCTCCAGTCGTTGCTGAGTTTCCTGACATGTTACCTTTTGACTTCTTTTGTTGTCCACCAGTAAGGGATGTTGATTTCTCTATTGACTTAATGTCTGGTACTCAACCAGTTTCTATTCCCTCATACTGAATGGTTCCAACTGAACTAAAATAACTGAAGACTCAGTTAGACGTTCTTCTTGAGAATGGTTTAATACGCCCAAGTGTGTCACCATTGGCAACACCTGTTCTCTTCGCCAAGATGGCTGATGGTTCTCTTCGCATATGAGTTGATTATCGGAAACTCAATCGAGTTACGATAAAGAAAAAATATATTTTACCACGATTTGATGATTTGTTTGATCAATTGAAAGGAGCAATGTTGTTTTCAAAAATTCATCTTCGATCCGGTTACCATCAGTTGAGGATAATAGAATCTAACATTCCTAATACCTCTTTTCGAAGTAGGTATGTCCAATATGAGAACATTTTTATTCCCTTCAGCCTAAAAAATGCTCCTGCATTTTTCATGGCTTTGATGAACACAGTTTTATGTGAGTATCTAGATACTTTCGTGGTGGTCTTTATGGATGAAATTATTGTCTACTACAAGACTGAGGAGGATCATCTGCATCATATGAGAATAGTTATTTGAATTCTAAGGAATCACCTACTTTATTCCATGCTTTCAAAGTGTGATTTATGGATTCATGAAGTGAAATTCTTGGGACATGTCGTGTCAGAACAAGGGATATCAGTTGATCTTGAAAAGGTGAAGGCTGTTATGAATTGGGAACAACCACGAAATGTTTTCGAGATTCGGAGATTCTTGGTCTTAGTGGGATATTATCACCAGTTTATTAAAGACTTCTCAAAGATAGCTTCTCCAATGAATTATTTGACATGAAAGGGAGTGAAGTTTTCCTGGAATGATAAATGTCAGGGTTCTTTTGTTGAGAAAAAGCGTCTTTTGACTACTGCAGTAGTGTTAACTCTTCCTGAGGCTGGAATAGGTTATGTTGTCTTCTGTGATGCATCAGGTTCAGGTTTGGGATGTGTACTCATGTAGGGTAATCATGTTGTTTCCTATGGGTCTCATCAGCTTAATCCTCATGAGAAGAACTATCCTACCCATGACCTTGAACATGAAGTTGTAATGAATGCACTTAAGTGTTGGAGACATTACCTTTAGAGAGAAAGGTTTACTGTGTATTCAGACCACAAGATCTTGAGTTATATCTTCTCTAAAAAATATTTGAATCTCCACCAAAGGAATTTGGTGGAGTACCTGTAATCTTTCTACATTGACATTGCCTATACCCCGGGATAAGGGAATGTAGTTTCAGATGCGTTAAGCATGAAAATTCCATCTCAGGCTGTGAAAGAATCATCAAAAGAGTGGAGTTTGATGGCTCTTTTTTCTCAGTGGCATATTAGAGTTCAGTGGAAGGGGAATACAGTTTCTTTAGACAATGTACAGTTGACATCTTCTCTTCTCGAGTTAATTCTTCAAGAACAACAACTAGATGATGAATTACATATCATTAGGGACTCTCTTTATGGTGGGGAGACCGGCACCCAGTGGTTGTTCTCTAAAGAGGGTGTTTTGTGTTATCGAAACCATTACGTTTTTTCGTTATTGGAAATGAAGGATGTGATTGGGGATTGCCATAACTCTCAGTGGGATGTGCACCTAGGAACCACGAAAATGTCCTATGACATGCAGCAGCAGTTTTGGTGGCTAGGTATGAGGAAAGAAATTGATGAGTTTGTATCTCGTTGCTATACATGCCAGCAGGTGAAATCCGAGCACCAGAAACCTTTAGGTTTACTTCAACCACTTATAGTACCTACATGGAAGTGGGATGAAATCTCTATGGACATTCTGGTTGGGTTACCTCAAACCCAGAAGAAGAAGAATGAGATATGGGTTGTGATCGACAGGCTAACTAAGTCGGCTAACATTATACATATTCGAGATACAACCAAAGTTGAGGAGTTGGGAAATATTTATGAGAAAGAAATTGTTCATTTGCACAGAGTTCCATCTGCCATAGTCTCTGATAGGGATCCTTGTTTTACTTCTCGCTTTTGGAGAGGCCATCAGGAGGAACTAGGATCTTAGTTCTGTCCGAGCACGGCCTACCGTCCACAGTCAGATGGCCAGACAGAGAGAGCTATTCAGATCCTTGAGGATATGCTCCGCGCTTGTGTTCCCGATTTTGGTGGGTCATGGGATTATAATCTGGGGCTAGTTGAGTTTTATTATAACAACATTTATCAGTCTGTGGTAAAAATGGCTCCTTTTGAGGCTTTGTATGGTCGTCCTTGTAAATCTCTTTTATGTTGGTCAGATATTGGTGAGAGCTCCTTGGTTGGACCGAGTTTGGTCCAAAAGACGACAACTAAGATCCAATTGATTTGTCAAAGAATGTTAATGACACATAGTTAGTACAAGTCTTATACTGATCATCGCTGTAGACCTTTAGAGTTATTAGTTGGTGACCTGGTGTTCTTGAATTTTTCACCCCGATTAGGTCATCGACGGCTTAGGAGGCAAGGGAATCTTTCTCCTCTTTTTGTGGGACCTTTTGAGGTTATTGGTCTTGTGGGTAAAGTTGCTTATCGTTTATCTCTACCACCACAATAGATGTGGATACATAACGTGTTCCATGTATCGTAGCTACGAAAGTATCTCTCTGATCCATCCCATGTTATGAGGTGGAGTGATCTTGAGATTGAACCTGATTTAACTGTTACTGAACGACCAGTCAGGTTTGTTGATTCAGAGACCAAGGTACTTTGTGGGAGAACAATACCTCTAGTCTATGTACTATAGAAGCATGGTTTTAATTCTCATGAGACGTGGGAAAGGGAGGAACTAATGAGAGATCAGTGGCCTCAACTTTTTGACGTGGAGGTTTCATCATAGGCTTTCTGTGGATAGAAAGATCTTATGGTGGGGAGGTTATAACATCACGTTACGTTTCTAGGTACTTCTGATGTTTATAAGAACCTCTGTTTGGGAGTAGTGACTTTGTGGTGGGGTTGGGTGAACTTTTTAGTTAAACAAAAGGGAAATGGATTGTGCACGATTTGTGCACGGTTTTTCAAACCATGTGACCAAATCGTGCCAACCAAGCAGCACTGGACATAGAGGTACACACGGTGTGCACATGGTTTGACAAACCGTGCGACCAAACCATGTAGACCGAGCATCTCTAGATAGTGAGAGCCGTACGAAGTGTGCACGGTTTGACAAACCATGAGACTTTTCCCAGGTAAGCCGTGCGTGCGGTTTTTAATTTTAAAAATTCGTTTTAAAACCACCCGAACCCCCGAGACTCCCTTATGTTCGACCCTGGCTCAAGCTTGACTCATTTTAGGTCTTTCCAAAGATTCATAGAGATATTCCAAGGTGATCCAAACATCTTTCTTCGAGATAGAAGGCTTTGATTGGAGATCTTCTCTCCTCCCGGTAAGTGAATTTCATCTCATTGAATTTCTTGTTTATTCCTCTGTTTTTACTTGATCTTTTCATGGGATATTTTGTTTTGTTTCCATGGATCTATACCTATGAGTTGAGGTATAGATCAGGGATTGTGAATCTAGATATAGTTTTGAAAGATCTTGATTCCTTTGATCTTAATATTGGTTTTAAGGATTTAGATCCAGTTTTTGATCAACATCATTTTGCCGCTCGGTTTTTGGGGTTTCTTGTTGGGCTAACATCCGTCAATAAATCGAGGTAGGTGGTTCCATCATGTCTTTACAAATTTATTATCCTTGTATTGGTTGGTTTATTTCAAAGGTTTATTTACATTAAATTACTCAAGTTTCTTTCTAATAAATCGATCAAAATTCGATTCCATTGAATCGAGATATTTGAAATGGTTTGGCATGAATATTTGGAAAACCCCAATTCCATTGAATTGGGTGTGTTGATGGAAATTGGTGGATTTGATGGAAATTATTTTAATTAAATTGTTGAATTTAATTGTGGAAATGAATTTGTGAAATGAAAGAATTAGTAATGAATGGATTTTCAATCTTGTGAAATGGATTAAAATGATTTGATAGAAACCCATTGGTTTTATCTTATGAAAACAACATGTTATAAATAAAACCTTTTTTGGTTTTAAATGAAATGGGATTGGAACTTCTGAAATGGAAGAATGGGAATGATCGTCTTTTAAGCATTTTAAAAATAGTTTACCCATCATGTAAGAGCGCATGCAAGACTTAGGTAGTTAGTGAGTTATTTGGATACACTATAAACCACGACAACGTTATAAAACATACTTTCAATGGGTCACATCCCTGATTGGTTGGTGATGAGTCTCCTTTGGGCAGTTTCATAGGGACTTGTTTTTTCCTAACTCACACACACCCTGGGAAACTTTCCAGAAGGTCACACATCCTGATTACTAGTCCTAGAAAAGCATGCTTAACTGTGGAGTTCTAATCAAATAGGCTCTCGAAAAAATGGTGCACCTTGTTGACATGGGTAGTAAAATTTAGCCTTTTTATGTCTCACCTTTTCAGGGGTGTTACATTATCCACCCCTTTAAAGCAAAACGACCTCATTGTGGACCCCAAGCCTCAATCCCAGGTAGTGACTAAGCAATTCCGGCTGGGTATTGGCTCTGATTCCATTTTGTCACGACCCACCTCCCAGGGTCATGAACCTTATCAGCTGACCCCATAGGTCTCCTGTAATACCTTGGTTTCCATCCACGCACACTATAGGCTGTTACACACTAGGGTCGCTTATCAGACTAATGAATATCCCAATAGGCCAACACATGTTCTTTCAGTTTATTTTGTCCTCACTCATACACACCCTGGGAAACTTCCCAGATGGTCACCCATCCCGATTACAACTCCAGGCCAAACATGCTTAACTGTGGAGTTCTAATCAGATAGGCTCTCGAAAAGAAAGGTGCACCTTGTTGTCATGGGTAGTAACATTTATCCTTTTTATGTATCTCCTTTTCAGGGGTTTTACAATGAGGATAGTTTGATGCATTATATTAATATGATTTATTACTAAATAATTGATACATTTAAAATTTTTAACAAAATTAATTGATGAAAAAGTATTATAAATTGGATTTAGGGTGGTGCACAAGCCATGGGTAGGAAGCCCATTTTTTCATACACCTCTCCACTATCTTCCCCCCTCTCTATCTGTTATATTCTATTTTATTCTACGACGCTTCTCTCCTAAAAATCATATACGATATTGGTGGGATTTATGTGTTGTCACGTCTATTGGATTTGTCCCGTTGAGTACAAATTATTCCAAATATTGTTTTTTAATAAGGAAATAATTTGTTAGAGAGTGGTAAAATTTATGACTGGTGTGTCGATGCTTGTAATAATAAGGCTCTGAGGAGGTGTATTGATCCAAAAAGGGCGGTTTACCATTTTTGAAGACACTAGTGACCTTAAGGTAAGTGGTGTAAATTTTAAATATCATATTCTTGATTACAATTTTGTATATGTAATTTTATAATTTGCATCAGATGTTTAGAATTTCCATTCATTATTAGATTCAATTATTTTTTAGTAAAATAGATAATTAAAAGATATGTGAAATTGGGGTATTGGGATGTTAGATCAAGAATAATTAATTATTAAAATATTTATTAGATATTGAGATTATTGATTTTAGATAACTAATTGTAGAATTAATTATGGGAAATTTATGTTACGAATTGATTAATTAATTAGTCAACTAATTATGTTACTATGAAATTGCGATTGGGATAATTCCTTGTTCAAATTGATTTTAGAGTTATTGATATTTTTTAGGATGATTAATTAATTAAATAATTCATAAATAGAAATTGGCAGGACTAAGAAATTTTGATTTGGTATAACATATTATTGAATTAATTATGGTGAGTAAGAGATTATTCAAATTGGATAATTTTTTGAAAAAATAAGTATTGTTATGCTGAATTTGTTGAACGAGATAATTAATTGTAAAATTAATTATAGTATATAGTTATGATTATTATATTGTTTGATATGGAACAATTAATTGAGGAATTTATTGGTGTGGATGAATAAATGCAGATATAACAACAAATTCACTAATTAATTTCATACATTAAATAGTTTGATATCGAATTAATTAATTGATGGATTAATTAATGAGTGTATTGTGATTATTTAGTAATTAAATTAAATTAGTGGGTTTATTAATTTGATAATTTATTAATAGAAGAAATAAAATTATTTATTTTTTGTATTAAATAATAAGATTAATTAATTTTTGAATAAATTAATGAGAAGTAATGTGATAATTTAATTTTTGAATTATAAAAAAATATTAATTGAATTCCATATTAAATAATGGGATAAATGCAATTATTTAATTGATGAATTAAACAATTATATTAATTAAATAGAAAAATACTTAATAATAGTAAATTGATCAATTAAATGTTGACTTAAAAATTTAGATTAATTAATTAGTTAATTAATTCATGCGAGTTATTTGATTATTTAATTATATAATTAATTAACAAGATTAGTTAATTTTGGAATTAATTAATGAGAGTAATGATATTATATAAATGTTGAATTAAATAATAAAAATAATTAATTGATGAATTAACTATTATATGTTGAGGTATTAATTAATTTGGGATTAAATAAAAAGATTACCAAATTGGGGAAATAATTGATCTGAAGAAAGAAAATATTTAATAGATAAAATATATAAAGGTAATAATTAATTGATTAATTAATTAAATTGATATGAATATTTATTTTTTGGATTGAATAAATAGATTCATTAATTAAAAAATTAATTAATATTGTTGATTTTATTAGATAATTATTAAATTAACTAGAGGAGTTGGTGTGATAAGTTAATTGTTGAATTAACTATTGTGATTGATGCGATTTGTTAATTGTTGAATTAACTAGATTATTTTATGTGATTGTTTAATTGTTGAATTTACTAAAAAATGATGGGATTAATAAATGGTTGAATTAATTAATGTTACTGTAGTGATTATTTAATTGTTGAGTTAACTAAAATAATTGTTTTGCTTCCCTAATTTATGAATTTGTAATGGAATTGGTGTGGATAATTAATTTTTGAATTAATTTGAATTAATGAATTATAAAATGGTCATTATAATGTGTGATGTGTTAATGGTAACATGGTAATTCATCATGAATTAAATTATGATAACATGACCATCCAAGTTGTGTAATTAAATGTATGCTAACATGGTCATTCATTTGTAAAATAAGTATGATGACATGGTTATCTAAATTTTGTATTTAAATAGATGGTAATACATTCATTCATTTGTGAAATAAGTATGGTAACATGGTCTTCCAAAGTGTGTAATTAAATGAATGGTAACATTGAAATTCATTTATGAAATATGGATGGTAACATGTTTTTCCATGTTACTTAATTAATTGAATTGTAACGTGGTCATTAATTTGTGAAATAAGGATGCTAACATGTTCATACAAATTTTCCTAATTTTAAAAAATGTTAAAATGGTCATTCATTATGAAATATATTTTCTAATAAGGGTACTCTAAGATATGGCATCATAAGAGACAATTATAAATCTTGGATGAGTTGAAGAAGATATTAAGATATGACATTACTTTGGGCTCAATACGATCTCTTTCATGAGCCGAAGTGGTTATTGTTCTATTAGTTCCATCAGGAACTCAAGAGTTAATGTTTTTAAATAATTAATATTTAAAAAGTGATAAAAATATATTTTTTCATTATAATTATTTTTATCACAACATAAAACATTTTTATTGACAAGATTTTTTGTGGACACCATTTGTGGTGGCCAATTGGTTATACTCACACACAACTCAGGCTTCCAGATCAACACCTGAATATACACTTTTTTAAGTAGGTTATGGGAAAGGGCCCTATGTTAGATATAAAAATTGTGATGAAGCATAATGATGGAACCATACAGGGTGTCAGACCAGTATAGGAGTTATCATGTTCTTTAAATTTGGGGTCTCATTTGAAACATGGCATGTACATAGCACTGAATATCTACTATTAAATTTTGATTCTATATTTCTTGTTTTGGATATCACAGGACATTTGTTATGTCTATGATTTTATATATTCTTCCATTATTTATTATTTATTTCTACTAGTGTATTACTATAATAAAAGAAAAAAGAGAGTATACTCTCCCCATGATAAACATATAAGACCCTCTCTTCTACCCAGCTGTCAGTAGCGTACATGGAGGTTCTCTTGAGGTCATGTGGTAAACCAGATCATTGAACCGGTGCATAGCATCTAGGTGGGGATTTTTACTTTTTAAATAATATATTCTTATTACCTAAGACATTATGTAAAATCAGAGATCACTTTTGGACATAAGGTATGGAAATTCTCTAACCAACATCATTTATTTAGTTTATTCTATCTTCCATGACAAAAATGATTATATTGTATTCTTAAGATGTCATTTTAATTTTATTATCAAGGATATTCATGTTCCTAATCTTATTTTATAAAAAATAGAAGTTATTTATTTAATAATAGTTTATTCTAATGTAAAATGTCATTTCTCTAAAGAATTATCTAGTGATTTTTTATAGTAGTTTCTTCCATTTAAAAAAGTATTTTGAAACTTATGATAAATTGGAATAGATATTTTATGATATCATCTTCCATATTTTATAAAAAAATTATGATCAAATTGAATGTGGATGTGCTATCTCAATACCATTCAATATATTACACAGAATGGATAATAATTATGATTACAGATTAAGTAATGTTATTTACATGTTGTTAATGTTTCTCCATATTCAAATGAGGCATGTATTAGTAATATTATGTGATGTGTGGGGACAATTATATCTATTATATGCATCAGTAGGACTCATGAGACAATCCATATATGGAATTGGGTGAGGCCATGCCATTTATTATAAAATATGGATTTTTCTGAGGCCTTAACCATATTTTTCAGATTTCTTTATTGAAGCCTTGATGGAATGTTTTGTATGTACATCATTATTCCGTACATAATTTTGATATTAGTAATTTATAATCCATATGATTATTCAAACAATAGATTATCAATTGTTAAAATTTATTCTAATATCATTATTTTTATGCATTATCGAATCCTTATTAATTTCATATATATTATTATCATGATTATGTTTCAATGGCATTGTGTTTTTAGTTAATAAATTTTCTTTATTTCTTATGATTCCAATAAATTACTTTTTATTTCTTACAAATATTGAGCATCCAAGATCACCACTTTAATTTGTTTTATTTTTTTACCATTGTTGAGAATATGTGTACTAAGAATGAATTGTAGGGATAATGTAGGAGTTTAAATTTTTTACAATGGTGTTTTTATGTAGTATTAAATTATAATTTTTAATTTAAAAATTTTGTTTGAATATTGTATTAAAAATCTACAAAACCTATTGGTCCTTTTGTATGTGATCTCTTGTCCTACTACCTATTTAACAATGTAAGGCACCAACTCTAGGTTTCTAGGGGTTAGGACTTTACAGTTTTTATCAGATAATGTTTAGTAGAATCCATGGAAACTATATTAATGGAAAATAGATTTTTGGTCTTAACATTGAAGTATATATTGAGGAAAATCATATATGAATTTTCTAAAATATTTCTATGATATAGATTAAGTGGTTATTCCTAGAAATGCATCCTTATCAGGATACTATATGTTGGTGTGGTTATGGAATAGATGTACAAAAGCTTAATAACTCTGAAAGGGTGCATTGGGCATGATTTATCGTAACCTAGTACAAGAAATCATGCCATACTAAACAACTATTTTGACCCTCCCATGGTATATTCTTTGAATCATTCACATTTTTACAATCATTTTTTTAATGTTTTAAAAGTAAAAATGTCCCTAATGAAACCATGATTTTGTTTATGAGGGTATCTATGCATAAATTTTCAATTTATGGTATGTTTTTTATATACTGAAGTTATGAATTGAGATTCATAAACTAATTTATCTTATACCTTTTTTTAGAAATGTATCCAAATATATGTAATGGAAATTGTATCAATTAATGTATTCCATTTATAGATTTACCACTTATGAATGATAATGATTTTGGAGTGGGAGATGCACCTAGATTTGATATTCTTATATCTTTACTGGTACAAAATTATTAGGTCATTAGTAATAACCTTACTCACATGAAGCAACTAGATCCATGACATGGTGTACCAATGTAAGAAAACATCATGAAATAACAACCAAAATTATCCAAAAGTACTACAAATCCATTTATAGATGAGAAAATTATAATTTACATAGAGAATATATTTCATTTTTGGGATGTCATGAAAAAGATAAGGTTATCATGGTAGTTTATTATCTATCATGATATTCTGATAAATGATGGTCATCGATTCATAACATAATAGAGGAGAAATAATTTTGATATATTTCCCTATCAAATAATGATAATATATATATATATATAGGCAATTATTGAGTATGAGATAAAATGATTTTGATAATACTAAAAGTATAAATCCAACAATAAATTGATAGAATGACATGATATGGATTACATGTGTAATATAAAGATAAATATTGATTGATTCTTTGTTTAGTTATGTGCATTCCTACAAGAAAGCACTATTCTACCGAAATTTATCAACATATGAATATGTAGTCACATGATATACTAATACATATAAGGAATTCTAAATATCTTATCATTTTTTTGAAAATAATGTGAAAAATATGGTGACTGATAAAATATTATACAATGGTAATAATAAATAAGTTAATTTTCTAATGTGCAATAACTGTGGATTGAAACACCATGGTGCCTTCTTAAAATTAAAAAATATTTTTCATCAAGTGTGGTTAGAAAGCAGGTCATTATCTTGATTTTAGGGAAAAAATATACCAATGTTCAACTATATAATTGAATGGAGAATAGAAACTATTAAAATCATTTTCGGAAGCATCAAGGTAAACCTACCTAAGAATGTCCCATAAAAGAATGGACAATATTATGTGATCAAAATAGCTATGATTGATGTACCTAATGATGTGGTGGTGGGTACATTAATCTTATATTAAATTCTAATCAATTCTATATTTGGTTCAGGATCATCACAATCATTTATATCTACCTAGTTTTATATGAAAATTAGACATATCCCTTTTTATTTATAAATTGATTTATCAGTCAAATATCCTAATGTTAGTCTCACAACAAAAAAATGCGCCAGTTAGTTCCCTTCAAGCAATAGATATATACTTTAGTTACTGACCATTTCATCATACATATGTTTTTCCTGGATATAATCCATTATATGGATTACCTTTCATAATATGATAATAAAATTTTATTCACAAGGAATGAAATTATGATTTAAGAGGATGATGTTGAATCCATTACAATTAGAGAAGAATTATAGTCATCTAATTCTTATCTAAATCACCCCCAAATATCTCTACTGAATTAAATTTTTTAAGAGGATGGAAAAAATAATATATGGGTGAGGAAAGAAATATTCAAATAGAGGATTTACAAATTTAACATGAACACATTGATGTATCTCTAGTGGATTACTTAGGCATTCTAGTGGGCAGGAAGTTGAGTTTTCAGTTTATTAAATCCTTGGAATATGTCAAATGTCAAAGACTTTCTATATAATAGAAACTATGTAATTGGTGTTTCTTTCAAAACTATTATAGGATTTGAGTATTAAGATACTTATTCACCCTATTGTTTCTCGATAGTGATTTGATGTTATAACTATTAAGAAGAAAAATAGATCAATGTTATTGTGCATTGACTGCAGAGAAATAAATTATATTTCAATAATTAAAATGTATCACCTACCTCTCAATTATTATTTATTTGATCAAATCGATGAAGATCAATACTATTCATAGAATGTAGTTTGATCTAGTTTACAACAATTACATGATATGAAGGAAGTTACTCCAGGGATATCATTTTGAATCAATGGAAATTAAGAGTTTATTGTATTATAAATTAGACCGAATAATGAACCCTCTATTTTTATGGATCTAATGACTAATGTGTTTAGGGAATATATTAATTATTGTTTTGTAATTTAATGATGATATATTGATATATTAAAAATATAAATGAATTACATGAGAAACACATATAAATTTTTCTGAATACTCTTATAAGAAAAGATTTACATGGGAAAATTAGGTAGTGTGAATTAGGGCTTCAAAAGGCATATTATTTTGGTCATAGTGTCTTTATTATGGAATATCTATTAATCCTATGAAGATAATCACAAAATAGGAATTCTATATACCAATGAACATAACTGAGGTAAGTAAATTAAATGTATTAGTAGTTTACTATGGGAGTGCCATTCATAATTTAATTAGATTAGCTAACCCATTATATAATCATACTCATAATGGGGATATGATTATTTTGAAAATGGAATGTGGTGAATGATTTTATGAATTGAAGAATAGTTCAGTGAATGCATATATCTTGACTATACCCTCTAGAAAGGGAGGATTTGTAATTTATAGTGATGCAACAAAAAAAGGACATGGTTTTTTCCTTATTCAGAATGATAGAGTTATTTCCAATGCATCAAGGTAGTCAAAAACTCAAAAAAGAACAATTTGACTCATGACCTCGACTTAGCATCCTAAATATTTTTTCGAAATATTTGGGGATAATATCTCTATAGATAATGTTGTTGGGAATATACATATAACAATATCATGAAATATATCATCCCATAGAATGAAATCATAATGAGAAAAAAGTGATTGATCATGCTAAAAAAGGATTAATATTTTTCCATATAGTACAACCCTAGGATGGTGAATAATGAAGAATACGAATTGAGTAGGAAGTATTATGGAGTTCTGAACAATATGATAATTTATGTGGATTTTTTCTAAATGGATCAACTAAATATGGATCTAGTAATTATCAAGGGAGGTAAAAAATCACTACATTTTAAAATTGTTTCCAATCAATATTCATCTGAAAGGGTTAAAAGTTATTAGTTTGAAGATGATATTTATCAAAATAAAATTATAAATATTAATGATGAGATGTTTATTGACTTCATGTATGAGGATGGAATACATAAATTTGGGATGATACATTGAGTTCCATCTATACCCATTCTAATAAAATAATTATAAGATGATGCCTATAGATGGGACAACTTTATAGGCCCTAGTGGAAGTATGACATACATAGATTTGGAGGATCATTTTTGTGGTGAAAATATGAAGTTAGAATTTTTTGAGTATGTAACCTGATGTTTAGACTATATATAGCTAAAGGTTGAAAGAAAACATCAATTATGGGCAATGAAACCTCTAAATATTTCTACTTGGAAATGTGATGCTATTATTATATATTTTTTAATGGGATTACCTAATACTATATGATAGAATGATTCAATATGTTTAATTTTTGATAGACCTTCCAAATCATCACATTTACTAGGTATAAATGAGTATTTTACACCAGATAACCTTGCAAGACTCTATATAAATGATTTTTTTAAGACAACACGGTTCAAATATTTCATTTATGCTGCATCGTGATACATGAGTCACATAGATATTTTTGAAAATAATTAGGAAATATTCATATTTTAAGCGTCATTTGAGAACTGATTATCACTGTCGGAATGATGAATAGTCTGAATAGAAAAACCTTTTGTTAGAAGACATGTTCAGGTCTTTCTCACCTTATATTCAATGTATGTGGGATGATTTTTCAACATTAGTAGAGTTTTATTATAAAAATAGCTTACATTCAAGTATAAAAATGAAACCATTAGGAGTGTTATATAGAAGGAGATGTTGTATACCAACTTATTAGGATAATTTTGGTGAAAGGAATATTGTAGGACTAGATCATGTGGACGATACAAAAAAAAAGGAAAATCCAATTCAAACCCATATCAAAG
Source organism: Viscum album (assembly GCA_963277665.1). NCBI lineage: Eukaryota > Viridiplantae > Streptophyta > Magnoliopsida > Santalales > Viscaceae > Viscum > Viscum album. The sequence continues at coordinate 490,846,844 of OY728151.1, read as the reverse complement.
CCTAAAAGGTAGGAAAAATTTGTATCACAATAACTGGAGGAAGGATCTGAAGTTTAAATTGGGAGATCAGGTCTTCATGAAGGTATCTATAGGGAAGGGTTTCATATAATTTGGAATAGAAGGAAAATTGAGCCCTATGTGGTTGGACATTTTGAATCCTTTTTGGGAATTTTATCTATGGAATATAGTTTGGATATGAAACCTAGAATTTAAATATTATATATATGTTCCCCATATCTTTGTTAAATAATTATATGTCATAAAAAATGAACATCCTCACTTTTAAAAGAATATAATTTTATTCTGGTTTATCTTATTTTGAATAGACTATCAGGATTATGGACACTAAAGAATAAGTGATAGGGAATTGGATAACTCATCAAGTAAAGCTACTTTAGAAAAAATCATAAAATTGAATAGATTAAGTGGTAACCAGAGACAATTATGATGAAGAACTTCTCAAATCAATTAACATCGTGAAATTATGGAAATTTTGAGGTAATATTTTTAAGGGGAGAATTTAACACCCCATTATTTTGTGGTATTTCTATTTTAAAAATTATCATATTTTATTTTTTATTCATCACACAAAACCATGTTTAAAACCATAATATAAAATTAATTATGTCCACCAGAGTAGTAATGTGACCCTTAAAAATAGTATACTAACAAATAGAATATTAAAATCACCTATGAAAGAAAAAATAAAATTTACAATTTTTATATATTAAAATTTGATTTACTTTATTCATGGAATAAGTAGAAAAATGTTAAAAATGATATATTATATGTTGGATTTTTTTAAAACAAAGATTTTTATTTATAATATAATAATTAATATAAGGACATAAAATAAAATTTATTTTCAAAAAATATTTAAATGGATTAATAATGTTTTTTTATTAGGCTAATACAAATAATGATATGATAATTTAATTGTTATTTTGAAAGACTTATAAAATCTGTAATAATTTTAATCTTCATTTTTTTGAAAAAAAGATGATTTTATTTAATAATTAAATTTAACAGATAAAAAACATATATGAAATTTAATCCATTTTTTAATTATATAGTTTGATAAATGGTTAAGGTGAATTTTTTGGATTTTTATGAAATAGTAGAATTTCTGTGAATGGCAAAATATGATAATTTATGGTATATATTAATTATTTGATAAATACAATATTTCTTGAGTTATATCTGATGTAATAAAAATAATCTATAACTGTTATTGTATTTTTATTTTATTTATTCATTTTAATCTAAACTATTCATAGTCATGAGGTATAATAATAAACTAATGAATAAAATATTAAAAAACACCCATCTCCTACACTATAAATACCATCCATAATCGCCCATAACCTCACACCTCATAATCCTTAAATAATTCTTATATTCTACCCTTTTCATCTCCCAAAAATTTCCCCCACGTTATGGTGTTTTGGGTGTCACCAAATGACCATTTCAATATCCCATAAGTAGTTTCTCAAGGAGGTGACAATTTGCATGTAAAACCTTCTATCTAACTCCCCCGTTTTCAATTTCCTTTTATTCTTATCCTACCCTCACTACTAGTCAAATGTGACCTGATAAATTCATTATATTTTATATGGTATAATTTTGTTTTGTTTTTTTATAATAATGAACAAATTATCTTATATTCTAATTTTTATTCTAAAAATGAAAACGTCACCCATGAAGTGATGATTGAATGCATTCAGGGATGCCACCTTTTTTGTTTTCAATTATGCCTTTATGTTTGGTCATGAGACCATTATTATGGTTAATGAAGACTTTAATATATGTAATAAAACTTATTTAATGTTCTGGAACCCGTATATTTATATAATAGAAATTAATTAGACAAAACTAGACTGTGATGATAAAAAAATTACAAAATAATCTAAATACAAAACATTGACGTTTTATCTAATTGATGATAATAATATCCTAAAATTTTTTATATAAGACTATTATTTATTTTTTATATTAATAAATAACATGTAAATTTAATTAAGTATAAATAGTTTTCTTTTACATGATCTTTTATACATTTATACAATTTAACCAATCATGAAAACAAAGAATGAAACACTCCCAAATAGAGGAATTGAATCTTAAAACTCATCAAAAAGTCCATAAATTAAATTAATAAAATTGAAATAAATATTTAAATGTGAAATAGTTTCTGATTTTAATTATTAATGAATCTAATTTCATTATCAATGAAATTATGTACAATTTCATAACACTTTCAGATATAATCTAAATGGATTCTCAAACCGAATTACTTTCTATGTGGTATTCTATCATCTACAATATTAATGTTCATGTTATGTTAATTTAATATAATTTCCATTTTATTTTTTATAATATTAAATTTTTTATGTCATATTTCTCGAAAAATAATAATGTTTTCAACAAAAAATATTATCTTGAATGTATTATGAATTTATCTCAAGAATTCATCAATAAAATTATAAGAGTATTTCTATATATTTAAACACCCTATGTTAAATATTATTCTTAATTTGGATTTATCTTTTGTGTTATCATCAACAATATTTTATAAATTATTTATGATCATTTTTAGTGTTGATGTTTTATCATAATATCATTTACCATATTAATTTTATTGTTTAGTGATTATGTTTACAAGTTAGGGAAAGTTATTTAATTTTTTTAGGTTTCACCCCATTAATACGAGGAACACATTAGACGTATTATGTTATGGTAGGGGAACACTATAGTCCCATGATTAATAAGTATGTATCATGAAAAAAACTATACATTGACATGGATGAGGCCTTGCCCATTTATTTTAAAATCTGTATTTGGTTGAGGGCTTACAAATCTACATTCTTATGTATAGGCAAAGGGATTAATAGTTTTCTTCATATTTTTATCATTATGAATTTCATCATTATGTTATTTGTAATTTATAATCCATGTGACTATTTGACTTCTATAATATCAATGGTTATGTTTCATTATTATTTGAATATTTATATTAAATTATTTAATCAGATTTTACATCATCCAAATTATGCTCAGGATAAGGTTTTAATTACATGTGTATTTAGTTAATCTATATACCTTATTGTTATTTTTAATATACCTTCTTCTATATTATTTACCCTTACTAAGCCTATGAGCTAACCCTTTTCATATGATTTATTATTTCCCCTGTATTTGAAGTTATTTATTATTAATGACATGTATATATAATCTTGGAATTTATCAGTGTCTCCAATTTAGTTTCTATTTTGTATTTAATGTCATGTTTTAATGTAATTTTTTTATATATTTGTCCAAATGATCTAAAATATTTATTCCTTTGGGATATGATCATTTGTTCAAAAAAAAACCAATATAATAAAGGAAGGCATTGAATCAATGTTTCTAAGGTTGAGGCCTTAACGACATAAATATCTTAAAAATATATCTTAGAGCTTTAAATTATAGTCCAATAACATGATAAGGAATCATAGGATCAAAAAATAATGGTTAAGGATTTTGAAATTTTATGATATGGATGAAAATAAATAAAAATAATAGTAACATATGATCATGAAAAAAGAGTGGAGTACATTATATCTATAATGTAATAATAAAAAGATTATATAATATGACAAAAACTATAAAATTTGGTATAATTTGTAATAAATGATTTCATATCTTTATGATACATGATACCCTCCAAACATTTTACCCATAAAATGTTAAGAAGAGATAAATTCCACAAAACCCAACATTTGTGAACATACCTATTTTATAACCCATTCACTAATAATTTCTAATTAATTTCATATTATAATTTTCCCAATCTATTGGATAAATATATATGCCCCTTCTATCTAATAAATATTAAATTTTCCTACAATGGAGGGAACTATAGCGACGCTGACACTATAACAATAAAGGGTACTATTGCGGCATCTTGTCACAATAGCAGCGGCAATGTACTGTAGTAGCGGCGAGTAATATACATTATTGTAGCAGTGCGGTTCTGTAGTAGTGCTATTCACAAAATGGGCCTTGGCCCAAAAAAATGGGCCTATGGGCCATGCAATGGGCTAAATGCCCACTGGGCCTTCAGACTATGTAATGGGTCTCCCTCTACCTAGTTAAAGAGGTCTATTCTTGGCTTTAATAATAAATTATGCTTCAACCCCAACCTTTTAAAAATAACTGATCATCTCATATTTAACCCATAATTAAAGAATGCTATTATTTTTTCTTTCAAAAAAATCACATATCATGAATAGAATAAATCAGAATATACCAAAAAATAAAATATTACAAAATTAACCACATCCTTATATTGTAAATATTGTTATCAAAACCCAACTTCTTGAAAGGAAACCCATAGAAGGTTAAATGAATTTGGAAATACATTATTTTGACAAAACCATTTAAAAAAACGAGGATCAAATAATATTTTAATTTTTTAATGGAGTGGTATAATTTTTGAAAACCATAATATAATGTGTACTCTAATAAATCGTACATAAATTATATAATTGATATAAAAAGGATATGTGAAAATACATTGAATAAAGGTACCTTTAAATGATTATATAACAAATGAGAGTTGAAAAAGACATAAAATCATCATAAATTTAATTTGGAAATAGTTTGAAAGAATATTATTTTAAAATTATTAACTAATAATAAATCATATAAAATAATATAAAATCTATTAAATGATGATTTTGAGTGGAAAGTAATCAAATTTATATATAAAGGAAGAAAAATCATTTTTATCATTTTGTAATACTATTGTTGAAAACCCACATGTTTAAAAAATGATAATGAATAATTTATTTTAAGTTGACATAATGGGAGTAAAATTATAGTTTTAGATAAACCAAATTTCAACGTACAATTATTAAAGGAGAAATTTATTTATATTCATAAATAATTACATTTATCAAAATTACTTTTAAATAAATGATAATCAATTATAACATAAATTAATTTTAAAAAATACTAAACACATCAAGGATGAATAATTTGGTTTCTATTTTTTTTTTAAAAATAAATTATTTAATAAAATAAAATTAATTTTTTTATAAATTTAAATAGATAAAATAATAAATTTCATAATAAATGAATAGTAATTATAATTCTATGAAATTATTTGAGATATGAAATCTTTTTACTACCATTGTATCATTTCAACACAGACCACATGAGAGTAATATCAGTTAAAAAATAGTGAATATAATGAAATATATGACAAAAAATATATGAAATATAAATATTACTTTATTTTAGCATTATATTGGATACATTTTATATTTATAAATCATAGTAAAGTGATTCAAATTTGTGATAAAATAACCTTAATATTTATCAAAATAATTAATGTACCTATACATTCAAAATGATTTTAAAGAAAAATTTTAAATATCAATAAATTAATGTCGACGTATAATTTTATAAAATAATTCAATATAATAAGTCAACAATGGAGAATTATGATAAATAATAACCACCATAAATCAACATAATGATGATATTAATATGAAAATTAAAAAAAATATAATTAACACTATATAAAATTTTAATTTTTAATCATTACAAGAATGTATATTAGTTGGTTTTCTTCTTATTTTCCACATAGTTTGTTTACAATATTGCTCATTTTTGTATTTTATACAAGTACATTCAGTTATCATTCATATCTAAAATATCATAATTCAATTATTTATAATTTAATATATTTTATAACATATAGTTATTTATTTTGTAGGATACTCCTTTCATGATTACAATCGTCTTTGATCTTCATGATGAAATCAATTATGAATATTTTATTTGTGATTTTCTACTTATGCATGACATTAACTGTAGAATTATTTAAATTTAGCTGTCTTATTTACAAAACCAAAGAAAATAATTACATACTTATTTATGTTATATTATATAAGATATTTTTTTTCTATAAACACGAATGATATATTTCAATACTAGTTTTCATGTATCTGTTCAAACTGACCAGATTTGTAGGAATTTTTATCTCAATTAGTGAGTATGGTTAAAAAGGTAAATATTTTGACATAACATCAATACAATAGAAAAATTACCATATATATATATATATGATATTTTATTATGGGGGAATTTATTTTATAATATTTGAACAATAATTAAGGACATTAATAAAAGTAAATAATTCATGGAGGTGGTAGTCAACACGATAGAAGATTAGAGTTTCCATTACAAATAGAATGAGAGTGGATGTTTGGGATAACAACTTATCATTTAGAAATAATTAATAAATTATCTAAATAATATTTGATCATAATTATGATCATTTGTATGATCCATGATTGTCAGTCAAGAAAAACCAATTGCATCATTTAGAGTAGGAAGAAATTTGTAAACAAATAATTATGATGATTTTTGATATTAATAGTCATTGGAATAGAATATATAATGGTTTCATGATTATTATAATATCTCATAAACATAATAATAATTTTATGGTAGTTATTATACTATAGTTATGGTAGATTTAGTTTAAAAATAAAAAGAAAATAATGTTAAGAACGATGTGATACCTACATTGAGGTGGTGAACATCCTCTTGATGTTGGACAATGATTTGAGTATATTTGTCTTATTTGTGGAGAAAATGGGAATTAAAAAAATATAAAATAAGGAATTATGAGGTTGTTTTTAGTGTGTTAAATCTCATTTGAAAATAGGTTTGAATTATTTATATGGTATAAGTGATCACCCTTTTATGTCTGAAGATAATGGTCATTTCAATGGGAATGAATGATCAGGGGTGATAATGGAAAGTCATTAGTGTTAGGTGAGTTAGGTGTGGTTAGGATGAAATTATATTTATGAAAGAAATTATAATATATATATATATATATATTTGAATTTCTAAATGTATTTTAGTTTATGATAACATTATAATCCAATAATTTGTAATTTCAACACCTATTTAACATAATTTAATATCAATAAAGATAATGATTTTATAAATAGTTATATATATTAAAAATTATTAGAAAAATGTGGAAAATATAAATTTGGGCTCTATATATACAAATTCAATTTCTATGAATAAAAAAATAATCAAATCATAAAATATTTTGAAATTCATTATTTCTCTAAATTTGTGTATTAATCAATATGTGAAATTTTTAATATTTAACATTGATTTGACATTAAATGACTGTTAATTAATTTATAAATATATATAAACATCATATTTGATATTATTATTTTAATTCTATTCATATATATATATACTATAGAAGGTATTATTCATTGAATAATAATCATTTTACCAAGGTAATATAACGTTTACACAAAATAAAAAATCACAAAAAAATAAATATAATATGGTCCTTAGTACATAATTTGAAATAATCGAGAGAGAAATGGTATAGGAAAATAAGGAAGGAATGGATAACATCACTCTCTAGAACCCAACCTATGAACCTCCGAGACATAACAATTTCCTAACCATTTCAGTGGCGTTGGACCTATTAACGAGATCTCATTGAAAGATCCTCCTATGGAATTGGCTTCCCCTAGTGCTGGTTCATCTTCCCCACTTCCTGCTTCTTTGTCCCACCAGATCATCTTCCTCCTCCATGGATGTTGATGAAATATTTCCCATATTACCCTTTCTAGTGTCTTTCCAATTTCATGCAATTTCAATGTATTATTCTTATGATGTCTCAACAATTGGGACCGTCCTGGAATCATTTCCAACCTCATCATTTGCAGATGCTTTATATTATCTTAGGTGGTCTTTAGAAGACCATTTTTTGGCAGATAAACCTCCTCCGAGTTTCTACTATAATTTCGTCTACTCTTGGGGTCTCTCCCGACCAAGAAGTGTCTTAAAGATAAATAGTAAATCATTATCCATATTGTCGATTCCCAAGAAGATTTCATTTCAACTTGGGAAGTATTCCATATAATGTAGCCAGTGGAACATTAAATATTCCTATTGGTCAATGGATATTCATTGTGGATGTGACGCACCCGTTATGTTAGTGTGTGTTATATCCCCAACCACACACTCCAATTTCAGTACACTAATTTCTTGGAAATGATTCATCGCTACCTTGGATAATTATTATGAATGGATGAGTACAACCTTAAGATTAAAAATACCACTTCTCTTCATATTTTTGTTGCCATGGATCTATTTTCTCCTTATCGGTGTATCCGTTCATCCGAGTAGATGGTTTAGAAGGGTGTCAGCAATGTGTGTTCAATACCTCAGTACATCAGTTCTGTTCATCCTATATCTTTCTCAGTAATAATCAAACATATTGTTTAAAATAAATATAATTTCAGCCATCATATTAGTTAGAGAATACTATTTTTCAATGTAAACCCTTTCATTCGGTGGTAGCTTTAGACTGTCATTCTATTGGCGGATCTACCTTATATAAAATGGAAGTTACTTCCATCATTAATCCCTTAAAACTTGGTGATGAAGATTCCATCTACCTTATTGGGTTTACCTAGAAACTAAGAGATATGAATTGAGTGGACTACCATATTTTATGATACCAAATTTTTTTCCAAAATTTTACCCTCCCCCACCTACCTTTTATCCTATCACATAATCTATCAAGGTTCTCTTGTATGGAAGGGCTCTCTTGGATCAACTGAAGATGGATAGAGGCACTCAATAGCCTCCTTATATAGCCGTGGGTGGTGGATTACATAATTGAATCAACTCCTCCATCTATCCCCACCAACCATTAGACATGAAATTTCTCTTCAACCAACACATTTTACTACTCTCATGGTTTTTAAAAACAATAGTTGCTTCCCATGAGAAATATGCATCCCCATAAATGGAAGTCTTCCAGGGTGGGTGTGGTTGGTGAAACACCCACCAACCATGGAAGCTGGAGAATATTCATCATTTATCCCCCTCCAGATGCAAAGCATTATAAAATCTGTAAAGGTCTATCTTCTTCAGAGCAACATCCTTTATAAACATATCTATTAGGTTCTACATTTTTGGATATTCATAAGTCACCAAAGATGCTTATCCATAACTTTACATATCCAATGAAAGAAAATATTGATGTGCTTAATCCAGGAATGGTAAATGAGGTTCATGAATAAGCCCAAATCACATTGACTATCACAATGATCTGTTTACTCCTTTTAGCAGAGTCGAATCTATTGGAGAATATTCTTTTGCCACAAAATCTCTTTTCCATATTCCAAAGTACCAATGTAATATTCTTCCCTTGTGGATAATGAAACACACTTCTGTAACCATGAAAGACATAACACAACACCTCTTTTATATATATAAATTTACATTAGTATATATTCCAAACTTTTAGTATATCTATCCATATCTACATCTATATATCTGTCCATGATAGGTTCATATCCCCCATAGAACAAATGTAACATTGAAGTACCTTTATGTTACCTCATTATCCACTTGAATTCATCCTAGTGATACTTCATCAAATTGAAGAGAAAACGGCTCATGATTTCCACTGCATAGATAATGTCAGGTCTCATACTCACCATATCATACATCAAGTTTCCCAGTGCTAACGTTTATGGTATCATATCCATCACCTCAATTTATTCCTTGGATGGAGGGCATGAACTCTTGGTCCAAATCAAATGGCCATGAGGAATAATGCGTATAGGTTTGTATTTTCCACGATGAAACATTTCAGAAGATGATCAACATACTTATCTTGATATATCCATAACAACCTCTTCCTTCTATCATGAATGATATGCATCCCCAAAATCTGTTCAACTGCACCAAAGTCTTTTATATGAAAAGTCTTGGATAACTCCTTCTTGAACTGGATAATCATTAATGTGTCCTTCCCAATTATCAACATTCCGTCAATATAAATTTTAAGAAGAACAATATTTATATCCTTAAATCACTGAATGTAAACACATTGGTCCTCATGTGTCCCCTTTTAGCCATGATACATCATAAATGAGTGAAAAGTCTTGTACCACTGTCTGGGAGCTTGTTTTTGTCCGTACATGGTCTTCTTAATTTTTTTGACAAGGTTGTCTGGTCTATAAACCTCAAAACCATTAGGATTCATTATATAGGTCTCCTGTAAGAGGTAATCATGAAGATAAATTTTATTCACATCAATCTGTATAAGCTCTATGTCCAAGAAGAGACCAATAAAAAAATTACTCGTATTAAAGATTTCTTTACTATGGGTGAGAAGATCTCATCAAAGACAACTCCTTTCTTCTAAAATAATCCCTTTACAAATTATTTTGTTTTTTTATTCACCACATTTTTCTACCATTATTTTTCATCTTGAAAACACATATGTTTCATAATGTCTTCTTACTCTTGTTTATGTCCACAAAATCATATGTCATGTTCTTCTTCATAGAATCCATATCATCCTCTTTTTTGTACAACCACATGATCTTCTCAGAATATGGCACTACTTCTTGGTATCCTTATAGCTCTACCTCATCAGTTAGTAACAGTTTCTTAGACTACAAATATTTTAATGATATAATCATTCCTCGTGAAGATCTTTGAACCTATGTAATTAATGGTTCCCGAGGCACAACAAAACCTAGCTCATGTGATGGTTCTGAAACTTCTTCTGGAGACGATTTAATCTCCCCTACTATATATCCTCTTCCATGTCCTCCTGGTCCACTGCTGGTGAGTCCTCTTGCTCATACTCATCTTCATTGATTGGTGCTACTGGTATAGGAGTAGGATCATGAATTTATTTCTTGAAACATTACCTTTAATATATTATAGTATTTTTAATGTCCTCTATTATCTGGTTCTCATGGAATACAACATCACTACTTCTGGTATCCTTCTTCCACTTTGGGTCCCAAACATTATATTCAAACTCAACATCTCCATTTATGATGAATATTCATGGAGTATGTCTATTTTATATATTCTTCCTATGCTCCATGGATACACATTCAAATTCCAAAAATCCAAATTATTGTAATTGAAAGTAAGATGAATCTTTACTAAACTATCTATTCTATGTAATTTAAAATTTTAGTGGGACCAATGGTGAATTATTTATGAGGTAGCATGAATCTTGAAAAACAAATACCAAAAATTTCTTAGGTAGATTAGCCTAAATAATCATTCTTTTAACAATATCCACGATGGTTCTGTTCATCCTTTCCATAACTCCATTTTATTTTCGGTGGCATGGGAAATTCGCCTCATGTCAGATTCCTTGAATCTTTTAATAGGCATCAAATTCTCTAGATGTGTTCTCTCTCACACTATATGAATGAAGAAAATTCATCTTCTTTCCAGTTTCATGCTCCACCATGGCATAAAACACATTGATGTAGTCATGAACATGTTCTTTCATCCTCAAGAATAATGACCACAACTTTGAGACGCATCCTGAATAATGGAATGATTTTTTTACCGCTCTATGAATCATCCATCTTAGGTCCACATACATCATAATTCCCTAGATCCAACAACTCTGATCTATTTGATGAAACAATATTGATGAGACTCTATGATTATTCATGTTCAAGAAGTATTTACAAGGATTAAGTGATACATCCTTATCAAAACTAATGTAATTATTCATCATCATTGTAGATAACCCCTTTTCCTCATGTGGATGAGTCTCATATACCATATATTGCATGATGCATCTACTTCTACTGTGTTAAGAGTATAATCACATATATTCACCAGAGGTTTTTTTACAAAATGCCACATAAGAGACATCAGTCTATGATGATGGATCATTTTATTATATTTTATGCCCTATTACTAAAGATATTTTCGTATCCTTGTCGATCAAATCATATACATAATAATAGATTGATTCGAAGGCTTGGAACATGCCGAGCATATTTTAAGATGATTTTCTGTCCAATGTTCATCTAATATTGGAGATAACCCAAGCTAACAATCTCTACCAAACTAGTAAATCCCATCATGACATCACCAATGTCAGCAGACTGATAGGTTAAGAAATACTCATGATTTAGAGTGACATGGTACGATGCCGCATTATTGACCATCCATTTCTTATCATTTCCTAATGTATGAAATCATGTATCTTCTATGTTTTTTTGGAGAAATATGTGAATTCTCTAGAGACTGTCACATATATGTCTCCATTTACAGTTTTTCGGCTTCTAATTTATTTTTTTTATGTAGAAACCTTCGAATGTTATTGTTTATTTGAACAATCATGCAATAATAGTATCATATTTATGAATGTATCCTCCCATATATTGACATTCTCAATATTTGGGGTTCATTTATAGCCCCCTGACCTCCTCCCATGGATGGTCCCTATATTTGATTTTAATTATCATAAATTCAATACCATATTTGGAAATGTAAAGCTCACCATTTCTTCTGGAATGGTTGAAAATAGTGGAATCAACACATATATAATTGAAATTGGACACTGATTGATCAATAAATAATTAAAATAGTATCAATGGTTGATATCAACTGAGGACATGTCGCTGATGTGGTGCGGTCGTGGTGCTATTTTGGACTTGAAGTGGAATGATAGATCAAGTACTGGAAACACATTGTAAATATTGTTGGTTCCAGAATAATATATTATTCTTTATAAAGGGTGTATTTTAGCACCAAAGGTATGAAGAAACATTTACCAAATATAGGATGATTGTTTATCTCCATTTTCAATGTTGTTTTGACAATTTTAATTGACTCAACATAAACTTTAATAATATTCCATCGAAACACGGTTGCAAGCAACATTAACTTTTTTATTGCCAGAAAAACTAATCTGCCCACCGTACTTCCCTGGAACCACCTATGATACCACTTTTTGGGGTTCGCTGACCAAAAAGAGAGATAAATGTAAGGGTAAACAAGGCTTTTATTACACCAAAAACAATAGTTACATTGTACCCCTCCCAAACCTCCCAATTATCCTCACCCATGGAACTCTAAAACGTATTTTTGTTGGAAGATATCTCATGGATCTAATAATAATGGAAAGTGGCACTCCGATGCCTCTTTATATTAGAATGGAGGTAGGATTCCGTGTTTAACCAAAATCATCCACTAATTTCCACCATCCATGGGACATCAAATATAGCTTCCACCAACAAATTTTTACAACTCCCATGGTTTCAAAAACAATAGATACTACACATGTGAAATTTGAAGCCCCCAAAAGGTATATCCTCCATGGTTAGTGTGGTTGATGAAACACCCACCAATGACTGCAACTAGAGATTATTCATCACCCCCTTCCAGTGATAGTCCCCTATTGATAGGCTGCCTAGAACTCATTCTTATTTCATGGGTTGGCCCCCTGTCAAATGGATTAGTGGACACTATCGATGACCTATCATCTATCGATGTTATGGTTCAATTTTTTTTTGTCAGGTACTGTTATATTAGTTTCCTTCCGTACTGCCTCCTCTCCAACCTAGACATCAGCACTATATTCACACCCAAATTTATCATGCATGACCATCATCCCCTTCCTTTTGAAGATCCCCTAATATCCAACTTTTATGTCTCTAGATATCCCCAAACTAAAAGGTCAACATCAAGGGGAATGATCTAGAATGTCTATACCCATATTATATGTGTTACTATATGATGTAATCACAGATTTCATTTGATATCCATTATTATGATTTCTAATGGGTATAGTGAATTATAACATGTTCGAAACTTTAAATGGCCACTATATTTATCCATGGAAACTAATGATGATGGATTCCATACCCTGAATTTGTGTCCCCATATTCCACTAAACTCAACCCCCCATCAGAGTATGTACACGATCCCAAACCAAGCACTTATCATGCGAATTTTGTTCATTCTATAAATAGATTTTAGCAATAGCGGCCAATTCTGGGGACCCCTTTCTCATGTGAACATTAATATGATCTGGAATTCCATGTACTTCAGATCCAATGTTAAAATATATTTATTTAAAAAAATTCCGTCATACAAAATTTGTTATTTTTTTGATCCAAGAGCCCATGCAGTAGTGAGTAACACAAACCAATTCCCCCATAGAGTTTTCTTAATTAATTTCATTCCCAAATAACCCAAAAGTCATAATATATGTAATTTATAGAGTATCCCAATCCTATTTGAAAAAAATAGAATCTCTAGATCAATATATAACCACCACTTTTAGTAATTATATTTCCAATTTCATATTTTAAATTGGTTATTCTATGTGTGAATCATGGGAATGGTATTATTTTTCCTTAATATTAAATAATTTATGTGATGAACATAACCTTTATCAATAGAGGAGACTTTTATATAATCATTGATGTCTCATAGAATAATAAAAGATGAGTCTACCCATGGAGGGTCCACCAGGATTTCAACTATTTCTCATCTTAGAGCAAGCTCAATGGTCTAATATATGTTGCGGATCAATTTATATGCGGAAAATCAGAATGGAATAAAAGAGATTTGGTGCTTCCTTGATCAATTATTCTCAATAATATAAGGAATTTTCTTTCTTCCTTTTTCAAATGTACACCACCTTGTTTAGACCAATTCGAAGAACTCTCCTCATCTCCTCAACCTGGTTAAATGTAAAGATGGAAGGGATCACATCCTCTTCTCCAAATACTAGGCCCTAGATCTATTGTACCACTCAATGGATTATATATATCATGTAATAAACCAATCAAAGGGAATTAAATGGTGAAATTAGACAACAAGATTTGATTCCCCAATGAGGAAATTATTTATTATCGAGTTGTGAAACCAAATAATCTCTATGGTCTTGCATCACATCAATAATAGGTTGAGAACATTAACTCAAAACTGAAGGTTACCTTTAATGATGAACTATTCTGTTTCCTTTTCCAAAATAATTATGATAATTTAGATTTACTAATTTAATATGAATGATACAACTAAAAAGTCTCAGTTTCAACAAGATAAATTAATGAGATAAAATATCGACATCATCCATTCTTTCTTGAATGAAAATAATGGTGGTACGACAAAAAATATTTATATGGATAATGTCAAATATTTATCAGGAAATAAGGTCATTATCAACGTGGTTATATCATTCTTTCAATATTCTATGGACAAAGAGAACCTATGAATATTATAGGGGTACCTCAATGATCCATCTGATCTGCTCAAAGGCATTACTAGTGTAGTTTCGAGCTACCTCAATGACTTGTTTTCATGACCGCTGGAGGGAATGTAGTTACTAGAAGATGCATCTTCCCTCAACTAGGACAGTTCTCCTAACCCATAAGAGTTACCAAGGGCCCTCTATGTGGCCTCTTGGTGTCTAATTTAAGATGATATAATTGGTTATTTCATTGACTATTTTTAGGTAGTTTCCTTCCCCGTGTAATTTTCACTACAACCCTCGTTATCATTCTGGATGTGTAAAACACATCCTCTCTTAACTAGTTAATGTAAAACATATTGTTCAATTTCACATGAAGTATCCTTGCCAATTTCATTAATAATAGAGTCACCAAATACCTCTATATATGGATTTTAGAGGAACATAATGGATTCAACAAATAAATATCATATGATGAATCTATTTCCCTCACTTTAGAAAAAATCAGTGGTATGGAAAAAAATAATTGCTTCCAATATAGTAATAATAATCGATATGAAAAATATTTTTATTCAATGTAATGGGGATTCATCTATATGGTCTTACATTCCATGGGTCTCTCTGAGTAGCTTCAGGACGTCTTCTTCACATGTTACATTTCTCTTTCACTTTTAATTTTTTTAATGGGGAAGAGTCATGTTTTCATCAAATTTATATGTGGTCATTGTTAGGGTGATCCCATTACCCCAACATTATTGAATATGATCTAGGTACCCTTATTTAGGATTCTTATCAAGGACATAAAAATGGTCACATCAATTTTTATAATTATATAATGCACATCAGTGGAATATCTCTTCTCTTCTTCATAAATGACATGATTTTATCCATCAACCCTTGCAACACATCTATGAGAAACATTGATAAGGTAATGTTAGATTATTTTAAATGGACAAAACATATAACCAATCAAGAGAAAATTAGAATCCTTGTCTCTAGGAATTACTTGAGAAGGTATTAAAAAAATATTGATAACCTCTTGGGATTCCAAAATAAATCAATTCCCATAGAGTACACATGACCCCCATTATCCATGTCAAAGCATCATATCCACCCTTTGAGAGAATTATGGGTAAACTTATCAGCCATATAAACAATAAGAAAAATCAATTTTCATTCTTTTATAGGATTATCCTATTGAAATTAGTTCTCTTCTCAATTCACATACACATTCGATCCATCAATAGATTCCAGAACAAATTAATGAGAAATACTGAAATGTTTTTTACAACCTTAGTAAGGGATTCCCATAGCAAGGGAAAATTCCACTTGGCATCATGGACTCATATTGAAAAACATGTGTCGTATGGATAGATAAAACATAAATCTGTTGGGGAACCCTTGTAAAGTACCCACAACAAACCTACATGGGAGATTCTAGAAGGATACTACTATTTTGGAAAATTCATTAAAAAAAGAATAGATCATTTATTAACTCCACAAAATGCTAAATATATCCCCTTTGGAAGTCTTTCGTATGTAATATCCATACCCCTAAAAAAAATATTCCATGATTATTGAAAATTCTCAGATGAACTACTAATTTCATAATAGGGAGGATTAAGTCCTTGGAATATTAAGTGTCCTACCCCTAACATTAACTTTACCCAATAGAGAATGCACCATAATATTATCCTAGAAAAACTCAATCCAAATAAATTGTATCTTTTTCATATGATTTTTTTATCACAGTATTGTGACTGGCTTAAATACACTACTTATACATTGGGATCCTTCTCTTATATGTTTTATATTTTTTCACTCCATTTTTACTTTAATACCTCGTATTGGGTCTCTCGAACATGGTGTAAATTCATCCTGGACACATTAATCTTCCTTATCGGGAAAGTCAACAATAAAGGAATTTGTCACGTCCCAGGTAAATAAAGAAATATGAAATTTTATTATTTATTAATATGTGTCAATTAAATATTAATATTACTTTAAATTGCATTTCTATGTTAGATTTTGTAACCGATACACAACAACGAGTTTCTTTGAAATCTTACGTTGCACACTAATAATATAATAATATTATTTCAATGGTAGTTAACGCCTAGCCGTTGTATTAGAGGGAATGAATATAAATATCTAAAATATGATTATACATGTTTGTTAAATGTTTTTAAATTTATCCAATAAATATTAGAGGCTTAAAATAAGAAAGAATATGATTTTAAGCACAAATACTCAAATATTCATTCAAAGGTCAATTTTCAACCTTTTGATGGAGAACCATCATTAAATCTAGGTTGATCAATTTTATATGTTCTATTTTACAAAATAAAATTAATCTTTAGAATATGGAAATAAAAATATACATTGGATGAAATTTTGGTATTTTTCTGATAAAATTCATTTTTAATGAATAGTAAAAACATACTGTATTTTAATTCGAAACTGCCTTTTAATATAATTTATTTATAAGGTTATATTATATTTTTAATTGGTAATAAACTGTACTTATAATATTTTTTTACTATTAAATACAATTTTGGTCTTTGGATGTAATTTTACTATGAAATTGGATATAAATAAGTGTCAATCTTTTGATAGCTAATATTTCTTAAAAACATGAATTTTGTTTTGAAAGCTGAAATTAATTTTAAATTAACTTTTCCTAATTTTGGGTGTTGAATTTTGAAAAATATATTCCATATTTGGAACCAGGAGGTCCAAATTATCTAAATATGTAACTATTATTTATAGACATTATGAATATTAACATCAGTAAAAAATTTATTTACCATTGTTAAAGGGTAAATATGGTAAATAAGGGTACAAAAATATGATTATAATAATATAAAATTACCATAACATGTTTCCTAGTCCAATTCGTTGATACAAATCCTACCATGGGCATTTTGGGTCGATTTTGGGACCTCATTGAGCCACTTGGAAGGGATAATGACACTTTATTTTAAATAACATAAAGTAAAGACAAAAACGACCTAAAAAAATATCTTTTAGTAAATTATTTTTTACATAGGGTCATATATGTTATATTTTATAATATAAATATTATTTATAATGAAAAAATAATTTCCTACATCATGGTATTTTTTTATAATTTTTAGACTTAAAATAAATAAAATTATTTATGACGCAATAATGATGCAGTGTTTACCTCCTTAATAAATGATTTAAATGAATAAGATTATTATGATTATAATAATTTCCAATACCTATCCAATTCAAATTTGGTGATTTTATTTCTTCCATGACTCATCTTAACTTCTACATTAAATTGTATTGGACATTTAGAAACCGAATATCATTATATAATAAAATAATATTTTCACACTTTCCTAAAGAGCCTATCCACCTTATAAAAAGCCCTCAACTCTAACACTTTCCACACACCTCTCAAGCCATGTGGCTTGTCCAAACCCTACCAAAATAAGCTCTCAAGATCCCTCTCTTCCTTTTAAAATCCTTACCTTAGGCAGAAGGCACTTCAAGAAGTCCTTTTGGTTCAAACCAAAGGGAGATACCTGAATTAAAGGAGATTAAAGAACGAACGGGTCAAGTTGGACATGATGTAAGGGAACTTCTTAACCTAATTTACATTATTTGGGTTAATCATCTACTTAATTATTATGTCGTTCTATGACTATGTGTGAAATTAATTTTTTATATCCTATCTTGTATTTAAACATGATTTATGTGTACTTGCAGTGAATACACATAATCCATCTATTTTATTTACATAATGATCTTTGTAATGGACTTTGTCTCAATCTCCTTTCATTGAGGCATATTTGGTTTTAATACATTTCTTTATTTTATACTCTATATAAACACCTTTGAATTTTCATTTCATTTAAAGGGAATATTTTTCTATGAATCATTTTACTAAATGACAAAAAAATATTTCTTTTAATGTAAGCGGTGATAATGACCTTCTGCCGCCATGAGTTTTATTTTATCTTTGGCATCTTTAACAAGCCGTAATTTTTTAAAGGGAATAGAAATTCCATATATTCTACTACGTATTTTGGTATTTAAAATGTTTTTGATAATGTATTTGTTATGTTAATATATTTAAGGGATATATTGTGATTGAAATGTTGAAATTTTTTCATTCCTTTATATTTTTTGTATGTGTTACAATTTTATAATGGTACAGGGATATTTGATGGCTGGTTACATGATAAACCAAATGATGGGAGGTGTCGTGACAAATTAGGATGGTTGGTTATGTTAGAACCTCCAATTCATTGGGTATGGAAGTCGGCCATATGTCTATTCCATTTAGTGATATGTGTGGAAGTCAACATTATGGTTATTCCATTTAAGTATGTTTATGTCCCAAGTACAGTTATAGGATATTTGTTCTTTTTATATATATTTTTGATAATATTTTGGTTAAAAAAGGGTATGAAATGATCTTTTATTCAGTGAAGTGTATTTGATACTTTATAAAGATGAAATGTATTACTGATGATAAAGTATCCATGGTTTAGTTGTTGTTTTGAAAAACTAACAGTTTTATTTCTTTTTGTATCCTATAATGAGATTTTTTGCTCATCCCAAGTTTTTAAAATTTTTTTCATAGGAGATAAAGTGAAATAGGGTAAAGGATTAGATCAATGAAAAATAATGTTGTCTAAAACATGGAACTAGACATGAAACTTTTTTTCAAGTTTTTTTATTTTTAGAAAAAAAATGCTAACTGGGTAGATATATGTAATATTCAAGTTGTTATGTATCTTTTATTACCTAATTCTCTAAATCAATAATCCTAGAAACATCCTCAATGTAAATTATTAAATTAATTAAAGAATATGCATTTTTTATGGCTGAGTTCTTATAATTGATATCATATGTTACTTTAGATAACTTTAAGAGTTAGGGTATTGTTAAATTAAGATCTATAAATTAATTTATGTTAATAATGAAATGATAGAATTTAGATATTACCATGTTTCTTCGCTTAAGATATTTCTGTGTTCAATATTTTTTTCCATAAAAGAAACATGGCAGCTATGTTGGGACGACATTAAGAGGAAGACAACCTTCCAAATCAGCAACCTGAGATGGTCAGAATGGGAACTGAACAGTTTGTTGTAGTGATGGAACAATTGACTCAGGCTATAAATGGTGGTGGTATAAATGAATGATATCAGCCAGATCAACCACAGAGGAACATTCTAGTAGTGGAGAATTTCATGAGGCATCATCCCCCATTATGCAAGGGATCATTTGACCATGTTCTAGATAAAGGGTGGACAAAAGTACTAGAGAGATTTTTTGATGTCATGGGGTGTTCAGAACATCAAAAGGTTAATATTGTTGTTTACCGTTTTGAAGGTGAAGTTGATCAGTGGTAGTCGACAATGAAAAATATCAGGGATAGTGAGGAGTTTGATGCTCTTGATTGGGAGTAACTCAAAGGTATATTCAATGAGAAATATTTTTCTAAGGTGGTTCGACTGTTTATAGAAAAACAATTTTTGGAATTGAGGCAGGAAGATGACATAGTGGCTATTTACGAAAGAAAGTTCACTCAACTGGGAAGGTATACTCCAAATTTCATCTGAGATCATGATAGTAAGAAAAATTGATTTTACATAGGACTAATGTCACTATATTTAATAGCATTAGCCTCTCGTGAGTTCAAAAGAAATGAAAATATGGTTTGATGGGTGGAGAAGGTGTAAATGGAGTTTTCCGATGATCAGGTGTTCTTTAAAAAACAACCGAATAAGTGGTGCAATTTTTAGAAAAAGGGAATGATTTCATCAAAGAAGCCTCGAGGTAAGAAAACTAAATATCCATCTGGTTAGAATTGTGGTAAAAATAATCCTGGAGAATTTATATCAATGTATGTAAAGTTATTATGGTGTGGTAAGTCTGGTCATATTGCTCGTAACTGTAAGAAATATGGTCAAGTAGGCAATGAAAATCCATCGGTATTATGTTTTAAGTGAAATGAAATGGTTCATTATGAAAATGAGTGTCTATAGAATAACTCAACTGATGGAAAGCAACCATACTACACGCAGAAATGGGTGGTTAAGTCCTTTGCAACTACTTCAGTAGATGTTGGGCCATCAAATGGAGTAGTATCAGGTACACTATTTGTTTTTTCTGATTATGACAATGTGTTGTTTGATTTCAGGTATACAAAATCATTATTTTTGAGAATTTTTCTAGTAATTTAATAATTACATATCAAGATATGAATGCAGAGAACATGGTAAAAATTCCTGGAGGAAATGTTGAGACAAAAAGAAATTATGATATTTTATTATCCTTGTGTGCAGAAAAAATATACCTGAAAACCTTATTGTTTTTCCTCTAGTAGCATTCGATGTTATTTTTGGAATAGATTGGCTCTCTGTTTATCATGCTAAGATTGACTACTGAGCTAAATAGGTTTCTTTTCAGAATGATTTTCAATTTGTGTACAAAAATTAACCCTTACATTTGATAACATATCAGGAAGCTGAGAAAATAGTAAAATATGGAAATGAATTCTACCTTGCACATATTATTGAAAACAAACGAACTTTGTATATTCATGATGTGCTAGTGGTAAAAGAGTATCATGATGTTTTTCTTGATGAGTTTCCGAGTATTATACCCAATCGGGAAGTTAAATTACTATCGACTTAGTTCCTAATTCTAAGACAATTTCAAAACACCATTATTTAATGGATCAAATTGAACTTTTATAGTTAATGAACCAATTTCAAGAGTTATTAGATAAAGGATTCATTCAACCTAGCACATCACCATGGGGTTCTCTTGTATTATTTGTTAAAAAGAAAGATGGATCAATGAGAATTTGAATTGTTTATAGAGCATTGAATAACATCACTATTATGTACAAGTATCCTTTTCCTCATATCGATGATTTTTTTATCATCTCCAGGGATCTCAGTATTTTTCGAAGATTAACATGAGGTTGGGGTACCATCAGTTGAATGTAAAGGAAGCAGACATTCCGAAGAATGCATTTTGTACTAGATATGGCCATTATGAATATGTAGTTATACCTTTTTTTGTTAACCAATACACCTACTATATTCATGGATCATATGAATAGAATTTTCCATGAGTTCTTAGATAAGTTTGTGGTTGTGTTCATTGATTATATTTTGGTTTATTCTAAAAGAAAATAGGAACATTAATGACATTTAAGGGTTTTTTTCAAACCTTAAAAAAGAAACTCTTTGGAAAATTCAGAAAGTGTGATTTTTGGTTTAAAAAAATTTCGTTCCTTTGTCATATTGTTTCATAAAATGGAATAACTGTTGATCTTGCTAAAAAAAATTGTTGAAGAATGGCCCATACCCATAAATATAATTGAGATCTATATTTTTCTTGGTTTGGAAGTATATTACAAGAGGGTTGTTGAGAATTTTTCATGGTTATATAGCCCACTGACTAAGTTAACTAAAAAATGTGTTAAGTTCATTTGGACAAACTAATGTGATGATCATTTTCAGGAGATGAAAATAAGTTTGGTGAATGCTATAGTTTTGGCACTCCCTTCCAGAAATGGTGTGTTTTTTATTTACAGTGATGCTTCGTTGAAAGGACTTGGTTGTGTACATATGCAGAATGATCATGTAATTTCTTATGCTTTAGGTCAGTTATATCCTCAAGAGATAAATTACCTTAGACATGATTTGGAATTATCTGTTGTTGTTTTTTTATTAAAAAGTTATAGGCATTATTTGTGTGGAGTAAAGTGTAAAATATATACCGATCACAAAATTTTTAAGTATATATTCACTCAAAAATATTTGAACATGAGAAAGGGGATATGGTTTGAATTAATAAAGGATTATGATTACACGATCCATTACCATCTGAGAAAAGAGAAAAAAGTGGCAGATGCTTTGAGTTGAAAAAGTAATGGTTCATTAAATATGCTATGTTTGGAACGAGATCCTTTGGTTTTTGATTTGATGAAATTTGTCATAGAAGTTGTTGGTGTAGGGAATTCTTATTTTTTGTTTCAGGTGTGAGTGAGATAATTTCTATTAGACAAAATTAATCAATCGCAGATAGAAGACATTGAGTTTCAAAAAAAGGTAGAGTTTGTTCAAAAGGGAAAGTTTCCTGATTTTAACATTGATTGTGATTGTGTTTTGAGATTTGGAAAGAGGTCATGTGTTCCTTGGGATTCCCAAATGAAGAATGAGTTGTTATTTGAAGCTCATAGTTCCATATTTTTAGTTCATCCTGGCAGTACTAAGCTGCACAGATATCTTAGGGATTATTACTGGTGGGATGAAATGAAAAGTGCTATTATTGATTTTACTTCGATGTGTTTGACTTGTCTGTAGGTTAAAGCAACGGGGAATTCACCGGAAGGGATGCTTTAGTCATTACTAGTTCTAGAGTGGGAATGGGAAAATATATCCATGGCTTCGTTTTGGGATTACCAAAGACATATTGAGGTAACAATGCAATCTGGGTTATTGTTGATCGATTAACTAAATTTTCTCATTTCCTTCCTATTCGAGATACTTTTTCTCTAGATCAAATTTCTCAGTTGTATGTTAAAGAGATAATCAGGTTGAATGGCGATCCCCTCTGCATTGTATGTGATCATGATCCTAGGTTTACTTCTATCATTTGGAAAGGCCTTCAGAAGTCGTTTGGCACTAAATTATATTTTAGTATAACTTTTCATCTACAATCAGTTAGGTAGTCAGAACAAACAATTCAGACCTTGGAGGATATGTTACGGGCTTGTTTACTAATTTACTTGGGAAGTTAAGACCGACATATTTATTTGTATGAATTTTCTTATAATAACAACATTCATTTTAGTATACAGATGGCTCCGTTTGAAGCATTATAAGGAAATCATTGTCGAACTCCAGCTTTTAGGGATGAAGTAGGTAAAAATAAGCTACTGGGACCAAAATTGGTAGAAGATATGGCAGAGAAAGTTCAGTTGATTTAGAAGCACATGAGAATATCTTAGAGTAGGTAGAAAAGTTATGTGGATAATCTTAGGAAAGATCTCTCTTTCAAGGTATGGGATCATGTCTTTCTCAAAGTTTCTACATGGATTAGTGTGATCCGTTTTGGTAAGAAAAGAATGTTGAGTCTGAGGTTCATTAGACCTTATGAAATCCTAGATAAAGTGGTATGTGTTGCCTATAGAGTGTATTTACCTCCTCTTTTGACTCAGGTACACAATGTTTTTCATGTTTTAATGTTGACAAAGTATATGTCAAATCCATCTCATGTTTTTAGCCTTGATGTAGTTCATTTGGAATAGAATCTCTATTATAAAGAACAATCTGTCCAGATTGTTGACCGGAGAGAGAAAGTATTGCGGAATAAGGTAATCTTCCAGGTTAAGGTTTTTTGGAAAAGCCATATTATTAAAGAGGCAATGTGGTAATATGAAATTATTATGATGGATTAATACACCCATTTATTTGATAAGTGAATAAAATGGCGATGAAGTAATTTCCAAAAGGGGGGAAGGAAGTAACATCCCAGGTAAATATAGAAATATGATATTTTCATAATTATTAATATTTGTGAATTAAATATTAATTTTACTTTAAAAGGGATTTATATATTCGATGGCGTTACTGATACGCAAAAACAAGTTTATTGGAAATCATACACTGCACACTAATAATATAATGTTATTATTTTAAATGGTAGTTAAAGCCTAACCGTTGCATTTCTAATAATGAATAGAAATAACTAAAATACTATTATACATGTTTTTTAAATGTTTTTACATTTATCAAATAAATATTAGAGGTTTGAAATAAGAATGAATCCAATTTTGAGAAAAAATACTCAAATATTAATGAAAAAGACAATTTACCAGCTTTTTATAGCGAATCGTATTTAAATCTTTTTTGGCCACTTTTATATATTTTATTTGAAAGAATAAAATTAAAATTTATAATTGGGATGTCAATATTTAAATTGGGTAAAATTTTGGTTTTTTTCAGATAAAATTCATTTTTAATGAATAGTGATAAAATACTGTATTTTAATTCAAAACATCCTTTTAATATAATTTATTTATAAGGATAGATTATATTTTTAATTGGTTTGAAAGTGTAATTAAATTATTTTGTTTCCACTTAATACAATATTTTCCATTGGATGTAATTTCACTATGAAATTGGACATAAATAAGTGTCAATCATTTGATAGTTAATATTTCATAAAAGCGCCTTTTGTTTTGACAATGAGAATTAATTTTAAATTAATTTCTACCAATTCAATGATTCGAATTCGGAAAAATGGATTCCATATTTGGAATAGGGAGGTAAAAATTGTGTAAATAGGTAACTTCTATTTATAGACATTATGAATATTTACTTCGGTAAAAATGTTATTTACCATGGTTAAAAGGTAAATTTGGTAAATAAGGGTAAACATATATTATTATAATAATATAAAATTACCCAAACATGTGTCATAATCATATTGGTTGATAGGTATCCAACCATTGGCATAATTGGGTATATTTTGGGACTCCATGGAGCCACTTGAGAGTGATAATGACACTTTATTTTAAGTAACATAATGTAAAGGCAAAATTGACAAAAACCAGTATCTTTTAGGAAATTAATTTTTACGTAGGGTTATATAAGTTATCTATTTGACTATTAATATTCTTGTTAAAAGTAAAAATATTTCCTACATCATGGTATTTTTTTTAATTGTTAGACATCAAATTAACAAAATTATTTATTACAGAATAATGAAGCAGTGTTTACCTCATTAATAAATGATTTAAATAAATAAGATTATAAAGATAAAAATAATATCCAATACTTGTCCAATTATTATTGTATGATTTTATTTCTACCATGAATCATATTATCTTCTAATTTAATATGTTTTGGACATTTAGAATCCGAAAATCATTATATAATAAACTAATATTTTCACACTTTCCTAAAGAGCCCCTCCTCTGCCTTATAAAAAGACCTCACCTCTAACCCATTCTACACACCTCTCATACACCTTGGCTCATCCAACCCCTACCCAAAAAAGATTTCAAGATCTCTCTCTTCCACCTAGAATCCTTACCATAGCTAGAATTCACTTCAAGAATTATTTTTGTTTCATAACAAAGGGAGTTACCTGAATTAAAGGAGATTAACGAATGAAAAGGTCATATCGGACACGAGATAGGGGAAATTTTGACCTAATTTCCATTATTTGGGTTAATCATATACTTAATTTTCATTTTGTTCTATGACTATGTGATAAATTAATTTTTAATATCCTATCTTATATTTATACATGATTTATGTGTACTTATAGTGAATACATATAATCGATCTATTTTATTTTCAAAATGTTCTTTGTAAGGGACTTCGTCTCAATCTCCATTCATTGAGGTATATTTTGTTTTAATACAAGACATTTTTAATAATCTGTATAAACGCTTTTGACTTTTCATTTCATTGAATGAGAATATTTTTCTATGAAGTGTTTTACTAAAAAAAAAAAAATATTGATTCTTTTAACGTAAGCGGTGACAACAACCTTCAGCCGCCACAAGTATTATTTGATCTTTGGATTCCCTAACAAGCTATTTTTTTAAGGAAAATAAATATGATATATTCTTTTATGTATTTTGGTATTGAAAATGGTTTTGATAAAGGATTTGTTATGTCAATATATTTAAGCGATATATTGTGATTGAAATGTGGAAATGTTTTCATTCATTTATTTTTTTTGTATGTGTCATGATATTATAATGGTACTTAGACATTTGACAGGGGGTTACGTGATAAACCAAATGACGAGTGGTTCCGTGATAAACTAGGATGGGTGGTTACATTATAACCTCCAATGAATTGGGTATGGAAGTCGGCCACATGGCTATTCGATTTGGCGATATGTGTGGAGGTCGACCGTATGGTTATTACATTTAAGTATTTCTATGTCCCATGTTACCTTTATATGTTATGTGATCATTATATGGGTTTTATGGTAATATTTGGGTTACAAAAGGGTAATAAATAATTTTTTTGTTAAGCCCTATGGAAGATTGTTGAATTCTTTCGATGATTTCTATTTTAATAATCACAAATCATCGTTACTTAATCCGGTTGGATTTCTCATATGCATAATCACAATCTCTTAGTGAATATGTTTTTATTGGTTGGATAATGTCTTTATCAATGCTTGCTATTGTTTTACAAGTATTCTAGAAGTCTTCTGGATCAAACAGATAATTTTTTTTCTGCGAAGACAACGGTCGCACCGATCCATATCAAAGGACAACGGTCGCACCGATCCATATCAAAGGACAACGGTCGCACCGATCCATATCAAAGGACAACGGTCGCACTGATCCATATTAAAGGACAACGGTCGCACCGATCCATATCAAAGGACAATGGTGACACCGATCCATATCAAAGGACAATGGTCTCACCGATCCATATAAAAGGACAACGGTCGCACCGATCCATATCAAAGGACAACGGTCGCACCGATCCATATCAAAGGACAACGGTCTCACTGATCCATATCAAAGGACAACGGTCGCACCGATCCATATCAAAGGACAACGGTCGCGCCGATCCATATCAAAGGACAACTGACACACTGATGCTGATCAAATGAGTCATCAATGATGACACATCGATGCTGATCAAATGAGTCACCGATCATGACACACCGATGCTGATCAAATGAGTCACCGATCATGACACACCGATGCTGATCAAATGAGTCACCGATCATGACACATCGATGCTGATCAAAAGAGTCGCCAATCATGACACACTGATGCTGATCAAATGAGTCACCGATCATGACACACCGATGCTGATCAAATGAGTCACCGATCATGACACACCGATGCTGATCAAATGAGTCATCGACCATGAGACACCGATGATGATGCTGAGGACCTATCGATCACTTGACTCCCTGATAGTCATAAACAATTGTTTGAATTTATTTATATTTATTTAATCTAACCAATGGTCATATTAGGTATATTTTAATGCTCTGTCATTTATTTAATGAAGGTTGTTGGATGTCAGGGAACTGTACCTCGTACCTACAAAAAGAAATCATTTCTTTTGCTGGAGCTCGTTCCATAAATGTAACGCCCCGACCCAAGTTACCCAGAGTCGGTGCATTACTACATAACATTGGCATGATCACAAGAAAGATCAAATCTCGAAAGACCGATTGGTTTAGTAGCCTTGGAAACACTAGATATATTCATAAGTCTTACATTACATCATAAAATGAAAAACTACTACAACAAAATATTGTCTCCATAAACCACAGTCATATCCCCACATAATATCCCTGCAGGTCATTCATAATTTACTTCTTCACTTCCTGGGAAAAATAAAACATAGAAAAGGGGTGAGCTCAAATGCTCAGTAAGGATAAAAATATAGCGGAAACTTTTATAAATAAGAATAAACATTTAAGGCAATGTATAACTAAAACAAAAGCCTTTCAAACTTGAACTTTCAACATGGTATGGCATAAATAAAATGAAATAATTCCATTTACTTATTCACATGGATATTCTACTAATCGAATAATCACATGCAAAATCAATAACCACTTTCATAATTATGGAATGCATAATGCCAGACTATCATAACCACATAGCCAAGGCTTCATTCCAAGACTACAAATAAGATTTTGTCAAGGCCTTGTGCCAAGACACTAGTTTGTCTCATGAGACCTACCGATGCATCGAGGAGCTATAGCGGGCTCCACCCATCACATATTAAGTCCAATGCATTCCCATATGTAAAGTTTTAAACATAACATAAAAATTCATATTAAAACTAGCATACGAAATGTCAATAATTTCACCATAAACTATGAATGGTATAAAAATAGCACATCCACAGTCAAACATATCACAAAACCTTCAATACAATATAGAAGTTTTTTATCATAATAAATCAACTTCAAATAAGCGTAAAATCCATCAAAGGATGTTGACATAGATGAAATCATAACACTTTTTGGAGAAATATCTCTTTCTATTTTTGAAAGAATTTAAGAGAAATATAAAATAAAACATTTTCTTGAAAATGTTCTTATAAGCTTGTAAGGAAATCTTTGAAGATTTTATAACGGCAGAAAATAACTTCACTCGCCGTATAAGTTAAAAAAACATTCTTACCTTAATTCTGTCGAAAAGGTTAAAAAGGACCTTGTTTTGAAAACGACGGAAAGATTCCTCTTATAAAAAGTCAAACAAGGGTATAAATGACTTTAAACCATATTCATGTAAATAATTAAAATGTTTTGAAATACATTTTGAAGAAACATGGATGTGGATGATAAAGAGATCCCAGTAGATTATTACATATAAACAACCTCGGATAATGAAGAGATTGTGAAATAACCCTTACCTTTTACTTTTCCTTGGTTGGGGTAGGTTAACCTTCTTTATAATGGTGAAATAATTGTTATTAAATTATACAATAATAATATACATTAATATGATATCATATATGATCTTTTAATATTGATTTGATAATAATATCTTAGTATTATCATTGTTTTTGGGTGTTAACTTACTTGTTTTATTTTATATGTTTTGTTACATAAGACATGTTTGTAAAGGATAGGTTGTATATTATTAATATCCAGAATGATATCAAGTCCTTAAACATCATTTTTTAAATCATCAAATGATAATTATACTTGAATGGATACGATGGAGAATGAATCTCATCGCATTCGTGGAGACGGTAGTCCGTACGTACGCACGAGCGACAATATCATTCTTTTGATATTAAAATAATATATAAATGGATGGTATATCATATATAATGAATAATTAACATGTTATATTTATTATTTACATGAGTTACACATCATTATTATACCCATCCAAATAATATTATATTGAATAACAATTACACCACGACGTGGAGACGGTAAGCCGTACGTACGCACGTATGGTGACATGTTATTCAAAGGGTGGATAGAATACTGAATATGGTTGTACCATATTTATA
The DNA here is from genome assembly GCA_963277665.1 of Viscum album. Classification (NCBI taxonomy): domain Eukaryota; kingdom Viridiplantae; phylum Streptophyta; class Magnoliopsida; order Santalales; family Viscaceae; genus Viscum; species Viscum album. The sequence continues at coordinate 490,816,727 of OY728151.1, read as the reverse complement.
ATAACATCACAGTATATATATGATACTGAAGTTATTATTTTATAATGGTAACAACAAAGGAAGAAGAAGTGGAAGAAGTAATGAACTTGGAAAAGGGTGGTGAAATCATTACCTCTTCTTCAGGTTCTTCCTTTTGATTTGATCAAAAGGGATGCTTAGGTTGGCTTTAGGATCAAAATAAGGCCTCTAGGTTGTAGTTAGGGAAGTTGGGAGAGTATTTGGGAAGAGTTTGGCCGAACCAAAAGGCTTTGAAGGTGTGAAAAAATGAGAAGGAGGAGTGACCTTTTATAAGAGGGGTGAGGGGCACCTTTGGAAAAGCTAGAGATATTAGTTTATAATAAATTCATTTTCGGTTACAAATGGCTCAAAATTTGACTATTCAAAGGTTAAGGTGGGGATGGGTCGAAAAAAACTCAACCAATAGAATTTGGACAGGTTTGGGTACTTATATTAACCTTATCTTTAAGTATTAACTCTAAGTTAATTAGTTTCACTTTTACAATGTCTCTTTGTATTTTTATATAATATGGTTAATAAACTTACTATATACATCCAAGCGACCCCCAAGTGGTCCATTAATGATGAAAATATCATGATATAAGTCTCTTGGCCGAGCATTAGATTTTTAGGAATTTAATATCAATTAATAATATAATATTAGTTTTAAGAACTCTTTTATGTCAATTTTGACAGTATTCAATAGTTGATTTTTTTGAAACTCATAACAGATTGATTACTTCGAAAAGAGTAAATAAAATCAATCCTAATATATCATATTATCCTAGAAAATTATTTTAATTCATTAAAAGTTTCATATTATATTTATTTGGGTATTTATAATATCAATTAATTTAATTTTTCACTATTTTGGTAATTACTGCATCATCATTATGTCATAAATAAAATAAATTATTGAATTTCTAAAAATTATAAATAAAATACCATTATGTAGGAAATAATTTTATCTTTCTAATGAATTTTTATAATCTAAAATAAAACATGTATAACCCTATGTAATAATTGTTTTTCTAAAAGATATATGCTTGTGTCATTTTTGTATTCATTTTAACTTAATTAAAATAAAGTGTCCCTATCACCTACAAGTGGCACCATGGGGTCCCCAAATCGACCCCAAGATGCCTATGGTCGAACATGTATCAACCAATAAGGCTAGGACACGTTTTAGGGTAATTTAGTATTATTAAAATATTATTTTTTAACCCTTATTTACCAGATTTACCCTTAACCATGGTAAATAAAATATTTACCACAGTAATTATTCAAAATGTCTAAAAATAAAAGTTACCTATTTAAAAAATTTGGACATCCTGATTCCAAATATGGAATCCATTTTTCTAAATTCAAAGCACATAATTGGCAGAAATTAATTTAAAATTAATTCCTGCTGTCAAAACAAAAAGCGTGTTTTTAAGAGATAATAACTATCAAAAGATTGACACTTGTTTATGTTCGTTTTAATTGTAAAATTATGTCCAATGACCAAAATTATATTAAATGGTAAAAATATATTCTAAATATACTTTAAAACCACTCAAATTCATAATTTATCACTATTAATTATTTTGATTAAAAAAGTTGTTTTTAATTAAAATTTAGTAATTTTCACTATTCATCAAAATATGAAAGTTATCCGAAAAGTACCAAAATTTCACCTTAGGCTAAATTCGATATTCCGAATCCAGAAATGAAGTCCATTTTAAAATATAAAATATATATAATTTCAAAAAGTAGGTATTACTATTCATAACGGCTAGTTTGATTGGTTATGGTGTGTTAGAACTCGGTGTTGCGTACAACACACGCTACCACATTATTCAAAGAGAAGCGTACCGTAGAAGCTTGGGGTGTTACATTATCCCCTCCTTCAAATAATTTCGTCCTCGAAATTTCTAGAATACTACCGCACGAAAAGACTCGGGTGGTTCTTCATCATAAGTTCCTCGGGTTCCCACGTTGCCTCTTCCATCTTATGGTTTCTCCACAAAACTTTTACCAGACGCGTCGTCCGGTTTCTCAGTACTTGTTCTCTTGTATCAAGAATCCTGACAGGCTCTTCACAATAAGACATATCGGGTTCCAGTTCTAATTCCTCATAGGCGAGTACATGCATTAGGCCAGGCATGTATTTCCTCAACAGAGATACGTGGAACACATCGTGAACATTGGAGAGACTTGGCGGCATTGTCAATCGGTAAGCTACAACCCCAATTCGTTCTAGAACTTCGAAGGGTCCGATGTACCTTGGACTCAATTTACCTTTCTTACCAAAATGTATGACTCCCTTCCATGGAGATACCTTCAGGAAAACATGAACACTGACTTGAAATTACAAATCCTTCCTTCGATTATCGGCATAACTCTTCTACCTACTTTGAGCTGCTTTGATGTGATTTTGGATTAACTTCACCTTTTCCACCGTTTCCTCTACTAGTTCTAGGCCTACAAGTTTTCTTTCACCAACGTCATCCCAACAGGTTGGTGTAAGACATCTCTTTTCGTATAACACTTCATATGGTGCCATCTGAATACTCGAACGGAAGCCATTTTTATAGGAAAATTCTACCAGTGGTAAATATTGATCCCACATACCCTGAAAGTCAAGTGAGCAAGATCTCAACATGTCTTCTAAGGTCTGAATAGTCCATTCTGATAGTCCATCTATCTGAGGGTGGTAAGCAGTGCTCAAATGAAGTTCAGTATCCAGGGATTTCTGAAGACTTTTCCAAAATCTTGAAGTAAAACGGGGATCACGATCAGAAACAACTGACATGGGTACTCCATGAAGTCTCACAACTTCATTAATATATAGTCTTTCTAGACGTTCCAGGGGTAGATCTTCTCTTATAGAAAAAAAATGTGCTGACTTGGTAAGACGATCAACAATAACCCATATTGCATCATTCCATCTAGGAGTCTTTGGTAGCCCCATGACAAAGTCCATCGTAATATTGTCCCATTTCCACTACGGTATGGGAAGAGGTTGCATGACTCCTCCAGGCTGTTGCCTTCCAGCTTTCACTTGTTGACAAACCATACATCTTGACACAAAATCAGAAATCTCCCTCTTCATGTTGTCCCACAAAAAATGTTCCTTCAAATCTCTATACATTTTCGTGCTCCCAGGGTGTATAGAGAAATTCGAACTATGAGAATCATCCAACAATTCCCTTTTTAGATCAGGTAAATCGGGAACACAAAGTCTCTTCCCGAATTTCAAAATTCCATCTTCATACACAAAGTCTCTCAATCTCCCATCATTCACAGCTTTAATCTTATTTTGAAATTATTCATCATCGGTCTGAGAACTCTTAATACTTTCTAGTAAAGATGGTTTGGCAACCATTTGAAAAAGTATTGATGTTTCACCTTCCCTGGTTATTCCCATGTCCATCTTCACTAGATCCATGAAAATTGGATCCCTTTCAATTCTCATATTGTTCAAAACTCCATTGTCTTTTCTACTCAAATCATCTGCCACCTTGTTTGCTTTCCCCGGGTGGTAGTGTATCGTGCAATCATAATCCTTGAGTAATTCAAGCCATCTCCTTTGCCTCATGTTGAGTTCTTTTTGTGAGAAAATATACTTCAAACACTTGTGATCAGTATAAATCTCACATTTTTCACCATATAGGTAGTGCCTCCATATCTTCAAAGCAAAGATCACAGATGCTAACTCGAGATCATGAGTAGGATAGTTTTGTTCATGAATTTTCAACTGTCGTGATGCATAGGCAATAACTCTATCATTCTGCATAAGGACACAACCAAGTCCTTTATTTGATGCATCACTATAAATAACGAACCCATCATTCCCCGATGCTAGAGTCAATATAGGAGCATTGACTAATCTTCTCTTCAGTTCTTAAAAAAATTCTTCACACTGTTTTGTCCAAACAAATTTAACCCCTTTACGCGTGAGATTCGTTAATGGGTTAGCCAATCGGGCAAAATTCTGGACGAAACGTCGATAATAACCTGCCAAACCAATAAAACTACGTACCTCAGTTATACTCGTAGGTGCTGGCCATTCTTGGATTGCCTTGTCCTTAGAAGGATCAACATAGATTCCATCTTTAGAGACAATATGGCCAAGAAAAGAAATCTCCTGAAGCCAGAATTCACACTTGCTAAACTTCCCATATAATTCATGCCTCCTCAGAGTCTTCAAGATAATGCGCAAGTGATTTTCATGATCTTCGTAGGTTTTGGATTATACCAAGATATCATCAATAAATACCACCACAAATTCATCGAGATACTCCTTGAAAACTCTATTCATCAGATCCATGAATACAGAGGGTGCATTAGTTAATCCAAACGGCATTACGGTAAACTCGTAATGCCCGTACCTGGTTCGAAATGTTGTCTTCGAAATTTCATTCTTCTTCACACACAACTGATGGTATCCAGATCAAAGGTCAATCTTTGAAAAGTATTGAGCTCCATGTAGTTGGTCAAATATATCATCAATACGAGGTAGGGTATACTTGTTCTTTATCGTTATAGCATTGATCTCCCTATAGTCGATACATAACCTCATAGATCCATCTTTCTTTTTAACAAAAAGAACAGGGGCTCCCCATGGAGAAACACTAGGGTGAATAAATCCCTTATTACTTAATTACTCTAGTTGTTTCTTTAGTTCAACTAATTCTACAGTGGCCATTCTATAAGGGGTCTTTGATATAGGCCTTGATCCAGGAATCAAATCAATGGAAAACTCAACTTCTCGTTCTGGAGGATGTCCAGGTAAATCATCCGGAAATACATCTACAAATTCTTTCACAACAGGTACATCCTCTATTTGAACATTCCTTTCCTCACCGATAGTTATTTCATTCTATTCCTCCCCAATAATTGAATTATGTTGAGCTACTGGGGGTGGATCTAAATAAGAATTAGGTGGTGACGATTTTTCTCTAAAGATAAGGTGTTCCTTATCATTATCATGAAGAATCGTATCCTCTTTCTTATTACAATAAATCTTCGCATCATAGTCCGAAATACAGTCCATACCGAGGATTATATCAAACTCAATCATAGGTATGACGACGAGATCAGCAGATAAAGAACATTTATGTGCTCTAATGGGGACTGATTCACAAAACATTGTAGCAATGATACTTCCCTTAGGAGTTTTAACTGACAAATCCCTTATTAAATCAAATTGTAAATATCTAATTTTCTTAGCAATCTGGGAAGATATGAAACAATGAGATGATCCAGAGTCAAATAATGTATTTTTTAAACTTGAGGAAACCATTAAATTACCTGCCACCACATCTTTCGGAGCTTCTACCTCAGCAGTAGTGATAGCATAAGCCTGGCCTTGATCCCTTGGCCCTTTCTGAGGTAAGTTCTCCTGAAGCTTAGGACATGCATTTGTATAATGCCCCATCTCCCTGCAATTGTAGCGATGAACGTTGGTAGCTTCCTTCTTCCCCTTGCAATCACGAGCTTGGTGGCCTTTTTCACCACACTTGTAACAGACTCCCATTCCCTTCAAGAAAGTACCATGATGTTTCTTCCCGCATTTACCACAAGATGGATATTCAACCTTTCCCTTCTTCCCCTTATTTCCATTCCTAGATTGATCAGAAGGTATCTTATTCTATTTCTTTGCTTTAAAGTCATAAGACTTAGAGAATTCCTTTTCAGTCTTGATAGCACATGAGACAATGTCTTCGTACGATGAAAAGGATTGTGAGACTAATGCTCGACGGATAAATGGTTTTAACCCATAAAAGAAACGATCAATCATTCTTATTGGGTTACGTATATAATCACCAGCATACCTTGCTAACCTTGTAAAGTTAGCCTCATACTTTGTGACATTATCATCCTTCTTCTGTCTCAGACTTAGAAATTGTCTTTCCATATCTGCTCGATGGTCGCGAGGAAAGTATTTTTCTAAAAACAGATCTTTAAACTCCCTCCATTCCATATTTGATACTTCATCATCTTCCTTCATGTTTTGAATCAATGAACACCATTGATCACCATCTCCAGTGAGGCGGTAAACTACCATGATAACTTTTTCCCTTTCACTACACCCCAAAGCCTGAAATATTTTCTCCAGGGAATTTATCTATTGCTCAGATACTAATGGATTTGTACTCCCATTGAATGTTGGTGCTTGTTTCCTCATGAATCGATCTAACATTGATCCTCCACGTTGTGGATCAGGGTGCTACATACGGGTAAGGTTATTATTCATAACCTGAGTAAGTTGTCCTGGTATGGTGATTAACTGATCGGCACCAGTTGGATCATCACCTCCACTATAATTATCTTGAGCAGGAGGGCAATCCCTACATGGAGTGCGTGTATTGATACAGTTTCCATTTCTTCCACTAGGCGCCATTTCTAAATAATGGAATCAACTAGATCAGTTTATGAATCAAAATACATAATCCCATACTTATAAAACACTTAACATAAATTGAACTATTTATGGATATAATCCATAATCATAAAAATGTTTTCTTTGAGAAAGTATATACTCATAAACCCTTCATAATGATTTGTAATGAAAATGAGAGTTATCCTACAAATATCCCCCGGGAGTGTCGTAACCAAGAGTGCAGCAATGCCCGTTGTCGTGCACCAGTTCCCGTTCGAGTCTAGCTCAAAGCGGTGTTTTCGGGTTTTACCCCTAGGTACATTTGTGCCAGAGCCGCCTCTACCTGCTCATATCCAGACAGGGATGTATTGCTCGGAAAACTTACAAAATCTCTACAATACCAAAATTCTAGGAAGTTCTTCTATACTAATCCTCAATGTTCATCTTAGGTCTACGTGCTCTAATCAGAGTTTATCTAAATCTAGCTTCCAAGGTTTGTACTAAACTTCCTCTGATACCAACTGTAATGCCCCAACCCTAGTTACCCAGAGTCGGTGCATTATTACATAACATTGGCATGATCACAAGAAAGATCAAATCTCGAAAGACCGATTGGTTTAGTAGACTTGGAAACACTAGATATATTCATATGTCTTACATTACATCATAAAATGAAAAACTACTACTACAACATATTGTCTCCATAAACCACACTCATATCCCCACATAATATCCCAACAGGTCATTCATAATTTACTTCTTCACTTCCTGGGAAAAATAAAACATAGAAAAGGGGTGAGCTCAAATGCCCAGTAAGGATAACAATATAGCAGAAACTTTCATAAATAAGAATAAACATTTAAGGAAATGTATAACTAAAACAAAAGCCTTTCAAACTTGAACTTTCAACATGTTATGGCATAAATAAAATGAAATAATTCCATTTACTTATTCACATGGATATTCTACTAATCGAATAATCACATGCAAAATCAATAACCACTTTCATAATGATGGAATGCATAATGCCAGACTATCATAACCACATAGCCAAGGCCTCGTGCCAAGACTACAAATAAGATTTTGTCAAGGCCTTATGCCAAGACACTAGTTTGTCTCATGAGACCTACCGATGCATCGAGGAGCTATAGCGGGCTCCACCCGTCACATATTAAGTCCAATGCATTCCCATATGAAAAGATTTAAACATAACATAAACATTCGTATTAAAACTAGCATACGAAATGTAAATAATTTCACCATAAACTATGAATGGTATAAAAATAGCACATCCACAGTCAATCATATCACAAAACCTTCAATACAATATAGAAGTTTTGTATCATAATAAATCAACTTCAAATAAGCGTAAAATCCATCAAAGGATGTTGACATAGATGAAATCAAAACACTTTTTGGAGAAATATCTCTTTCTATTTTTGAAAGAATTTAAGATCCATATAAAATAAAACATTTTCTTGAAAATATTCTTATAATCTTGTAAGGAAAGCTTTGAAGATTTTATAACGGCAGAAAATAACCGCACTCGCCGTATAAGTTAAAAAAACATTCTTACCTTAATTATGTCGAAAAGGTTAAAAAGGAACTTGTTTTGAAAACGACGGAATGATTCCTCTTATAAAAAGTCAAACATGGGTATAAATGAATTTAACAAATATTATTGTAAATAATAAAAATGTTTTGATATACATTTTGAAGAAACATGGATGTGGATGATAAAGAGATCCCAGTAGATTATTACATATAAACAACCTCGGATAATGAAGAGATTGTGAAATAACCCTTACCTTGTACTTTTCCTTGGTTGGGGAAGGTTAACCTCCTGTATAATGGTGAAATAATTGTTATTAAATTATACAAGAATCATACACATTAATATGATATCATATATGATCTTTTAATATTGATTTGATAATAATATCTTAGTATTATCATTGTTTCGGGTGTTAACTTACTTGTTTTCTTTTATATGTTTTGTTACGTAAGAAATGTTTGTAAAGGATAGATTGTATATTATTCATATCCAGAATGATATCAAGTCCTTAAACATCATTATTTAAATCATCAAATGATAATTATACTTGAATGGATACGATGGAGAATGAATCTCATCGCGTTCGTGGAGACGGTAGTCCGTACATACGCACGAGCGACAATATCATTCTTTTGATATTAAAATAATATATAAATGGATGGTATATCATATATAATGAATCATTAACATGTTATATTTATTATTTACATGAGTTACACATCATTATTATACCCATCCAAATAATATTATATTGAATAACAATTACACCACGATGTGGAGACGGTAAGCCGTACGTACACACATATGGTGACATGTTATTCAAAGGGTGGATAGAATACTGAATATGGTTGTAACATATTTATAATAACATCACAGTATATATATGATACTGGAGTTATGATTTTAGAAAGGTAACAACAAAGGAAGAAGAAGTGGAAGAAGTAATGAACTTGGAAAAAGGGTGGTGAAATCATTACCTCTTCTTCGGGTTCTTCCTTCTGATTTGATCAAAAGGGCTTCTTAGGTTTTCTTTCTGATCAAAATAAGGCCTCTAGGTTGTAGTGAGGGAAGTTGGGAGAGTATTTGGGCAGAGTTTGGCCGAACCAAAAGGCTTTGAAGGTGTGAAGAAATGAGAAGGAGGAGTGCCCTTTTATAAGAGGGGTGAGGGGCACCTTTGGAAAAGCTAGATATATTAGTTTATAATAAATTCATATTCGGTTTCAAATGGCTCCAAAGTTGACTATTAAAAGGTTAAGGTGGGTATGGGTCGAAAAAAACTCAACCAATAGAATTTAGACAGGTTTGGGTACTTATATTAACCTTATCTTTAAGTATTAACTCTAAGTTAATTAGTTTCACTTTTACAATGTCTCTTTGTATTTTTATATAATATGGTTAATAAACATACTATATACATCCAAGAGACCCCCAAGTGGTCCATTATTGATGAAACTATCATGATATAAGTCTCTTGGCCGAAAATTATATTTTTAGGAATTTAATATCAATTAATAATATAATATTTGTTTTAAGAACTCTTTTATGTCAATTTTGACACTATTCAATAGTTGATTTTTTTGAAACTCATAACAGATTGATTACTTCGAACAAAGTAAATTAAATCAATCCTAATATATCATATTATCCTATAAAATTAGTTTAATTCATTAAAAGTTTCATATTATATTTATTTGGGTATTTATAATATCCATTAATTTAATTTTTCACTATTTTAGTAATTACTGCATCATCATTGTGTCATAAATAAAGTAAATTATTTAATGTCTAAAAATTATAAATAAAATATAATTATGTAGGAAATATTTTTATCTTTCTAATTAATATTTATAATCTAAAATAAAACATATATAAACCTATTTAATAATTGTTTTTCTAAAAGATATATGCTTGTGTCATTTTTGTATTCATTTTAACTTAATTAAAATAAAGTGTCCCTATCACCAACAAGTGGCACCATGGGGTCCCCAAATCGACCCAAAGATGCCTATGGTCGAACATGTATCAACCAATAAGGCTAGGACACGTTTTAGGGTAATTTAGTCTTATTATAATATTATTTTTTAACCCTTATTTACCAGATTTACCCTTAACCATGGTAAATAAAATATTTACCACATTAATTATTCAAAATGTCTAAAAATAAAAGTTACCTATTTAAAAAATTTGGAAATCCTGATTCCAAATTTGGAATCCATTTTTATACATTCAAAACACAGAAGTGGCATAAATTAATTTAAAATTAATTCCCGCAGTCAAAACAAAAAGCGTGTTTTTAAGAGATAATAACTATCAAAAGATTGACACTTGTTTATGTTCGGTTTAATTGTAAAATTATGTCCAATGACCAAAATTATATTCTAAATATACTTTAAAACCACTCAAATTCATAATTTATCACTATTAATTATTTCTATTAAAAAAGTTGTTTTTAATTAAAATTTAGTAATTTTTACTATTCATCAAAATATGAAAGTTATCCGAAAAGTACCAAAATTTCACCTTATGCTAAATTCGATATTCCGAATCCAGAAATGAAGTCCATTTTAAAATATATAATATATATAATTTCTAATAGTAGGTATTACTATTCATAACAGGTAGTTTGATTGGTTGTGGTGTGTTAGAACTCGGTGTTGCGTACAACACACGCTATCACATTATTCAAAGAGAAGCGTACCGTAGAAGCTTGGGGTGTTACAATAAATACAAGAAGTCCATATTGGTGCAACGTGTGGAGAAAATACGAAAAGGAGGACAAGACATATATGAGTGCAAAGAGTTGTGTATGAGATAGTTGCAGAAGAAACAGAACCTCATACACACTCAAGCTTACTCAAGAAGAATTCTGTATATTCATGAGGACATTAAAGAACTTCATCGACTACATTTTTCACTATCTCTGAACCTAGATGCCAAGAAGAAGACACTATGTTTTTCAGACAAAAACCAGAAGAAGACTCAGAACCATTTCTGATAAAACTCAAGGACTCCAAAGCTTCACTACAATCACTAGAGCCATTTCTAAACTCTATATATCTGCTCTGTGATTCATTATTTTACATTTCGAGCAGTATGTGTTATCTGCAGTATTTTACACACACACTGCCTCCTGTACTTTAACTGGAGGATCTATAAATCCTCACTCAATCTCTTACATCTTGTATTTTCCACTGGGATAGTGGTAGAGGTCGTGTGTGACCTGGACAGCTGGTTGCTATTGTTTTGTTTCCCACGAATAACAGGGGTAAAGGTCTTGGACCTGGACAGTTGTAAACTGTTGTGATCCCCGATCCAAGGTGTGGATCAATTTTATATAAAGTGTTGAGAGTACTAAGTCTCGGCTTGAGACTGAACCTCTTGGTTATATCTGTTGTGCTACATCTGTCAAAGTTATTCCTTTTTATTCCGCTGCTAATTACTTTAAAACCAAAACTGTTTTAAAGTCACTTTGATAATTAAACTCGCAAGTGTTTATATTAGTTGTAAATCAGTAAGTTAGATTCAAAAGTTAATCAACTCTTCTGTTTTGATTAACTGGGAAATAATCAATCCCTTGATAACACAACATAACCTTTACTTTGATATAAATTCACTACAGTTTAATTCAGTATTTTATTTGGGAGTTTTTAAGACAAAGTTTTTAAAAAATAAATTTTAATTGGAAATCAATTCACCCCCCACTTGAGTATCCACTCCGACCAAAATTTGGTATCAGTGGTTTTACAATATATGCTAAATTACTCTATTTTTCAACTGTGATTTTTGTTGTATTTTAAAGTTCTTAAAATTTCTATTATTTCTAAATTTTTATCTCTTTAAAATCTTTGCTTTAAGTAAGCTATCATGGATAATATACTTGAAGGTGTTGCTACCCATATCCCACCATTTTTCAATGGAAACAACTATTCTCAGTGGAAAATCAAGATGAAAATTCAATTAGAGAGCATGGGCTTTGATATTTGGACTGCTATAGAATCAGAATATAAAATTCCTACTACTGTTAGAACTACCTGGAATGAAGCTACTAAGGAAGCCTACAATAATAATTGCAAAGTTATGAATGCCTTGTACTGTACTTTAAGAGATGAGGAATTTAATAGAATATCTGCCTGTAAAACTGCTTATGAAATTTGGGATACCTTATCCGTTTCTCATGAAGGAACAACTAATGTTAAGGAAATGAGATTGAATACTTATATTATTAAGTATGAAAATTTTATGATGAAGCCTGATGAACCCATTTCTGACATATATCTCAGGTTTAATGAAATTGTCAACACAATGGCTTCTATGGGAAAGGATGTTCCATCAAAGGAACAAATTATGAGAATTATAAGATGTCTACCTGAAAGATGGAGAGGAACTTCTGTCTCAATTAGAGAATCATGTGATATTAGTGAACTGCCAATCAAGGAACTAATAGGAAAGCTGATGATGTATGAAGAATAACTCAAAGTGAACAAAGAAGAAGATGATGATCCTAGAAGAAAGTTTGTTGCTTTCAAATCTTCAACTTCAAAGAAAAAAGATAAGGAGAAGCTTCAAACTATAAATCAGAGTTCAAGCTGCGAGGACAGTGAAAGTGATTCTAACAGTGATGCTGAGATGGATCACATTTCCAGAAGGTTTAAGAAGATTTATAGAAAGAAGAAGTTTTTCAGAAAATCAAATTACAAAGGTAAGTATGAGAACAAGGGACATTGGAAAAAGGATTGGAAGAAATCTGACAAATCAGATGAAGTTGTCCGCTATGAGTGAAAAAGAAAGTGACACATAAAAGAAGACTGTCCAAAGTTGAAGTACAAGAAGAGGTATGAATACAAAGAAAATAAGTTTAAGAAAGCCATGAAGGCTACTTGGAGTTATTCTGAGGATAGCTCCACTGAATTTGAAGTTTCTGAAACTGAACACAGAAATAAGGCAAACATGTGTTTTATGACAAACACCTCTGAGGTAACATCTGAAACTCGTGCTTTAAATTCATACTATTTCGAAGATGATTCTGACTCAGAAAACATGTCCAAATCTGAACTATTTGAATACTGTGATATGTTAGAAGAAACCTGTAATGAGCTGAAAGACAAATACAAAGGTTTAAAGAAATAGTATGATTTTACTGTTAAATATAAATATGATATTGATAATGAAATGGAAAAGACTGCTCAGTTGCTTAAAGAAAGCACTGAACTGAAATTATCTAATGAGCAACTCAAGAACGACTTAGAGAAATTTACCAATGGAAAATATACTCTTACTCAGATTCTAGGTAAGAAAATAGCACCTAGATACACTACTGGTATAGGATACCAACTTGGACAAAGAAAAATTACCAAAACTAGATTCATTCCTAAATCTGGATAGAATATATCTAGTTCTGAAACATCACATGCCTCAAATTGTTATATTCATAGTTACAGATCTAATAAGGGTTACCTTTCAAAATCCATTGATTCTACAAATCTTTTAAGACCCATTAGACAAATCTGGGTACCTAACGTTTTATTGGCTAACCTGTCTAGACCCAAGAAGATCTGAGTACCAAAATCATTTCCTATCTAAATCTGTTGTGTAGGGAACTTGCTTAAAGAGCACCGGTAGAAAGATTTGGTACTTGGACAGTGGATTTTCAAGACATATATCAGGAGACTTCTCATGCTTTAAAAGCTTAGTCAGAGTTGATGGAGGGTTTGTCACTTTTGGTGATAACTCAAAAGGAAAAATCATCGGCTTAGGTCAAATTGTTAACACTGACTCAGTATTGATTTCCAAAGTTTTATTTGTTAATGGACTGAAATATAATTTATTAAGTATTTCTCAGTTATGTGATGATGATTTTTATGTTAAATTTGAAAATGATTCTTGCAATGTTTTTAATTCTAAAAATGTTTTAGCATTTTCTACTTTATGAAATGAAAATGTTTATGCTGTTGTTTTGAATTATTTAGCTAAGCAGAATATTACTTGTTTAAATGCTTTTCATAAAGAGTGTTGGCTTTGGCACATAATATTAAGAAACTGCAATGTACACTCAATTAGAAAACTTGCTAGAAAAAACTTAGTTAGAGACCTACCCAAACTTGAATTTCCAACAGACAAAGTTTGTAATCCATGTCAAAAGGGAAAGCAACATAAAGTTTCTTTTAAATCAATGAAAGAAGTTTCAACTTCTCAACCTCTCGAGTTGGTTCCCATGGATTTATTTGGACCTTCTAGAGTTTCTAGTTTAAATGGGAAGCACTATGTCTATGTTCTTGTAGATGACTTTTCTAGATATACTTGGGTATATTTTCTAGCTCACAAAATAGAAGCTTGTTCTTGCTTTGTAAAATATTCCAAGTCTGTAGAAAACCTTAGTGTACTTAAAATTAAATCCCTGAGAAGTGATCGTGGCTTTGAGTTTGAAAATCATGAGTTTGAATCTTACTGCTCACACAGTGGCTATAGTCACAATTTCTCTGTCCCTAGGACACCCCAACAGAATGGTGTAGTAGAAAGGAGGAATAGAACCCTGCAAGAAATTTCTAGGACTATGCTCAATGAGTATGACCTACCTGTTTATTTTTGGGCTGAAGATGTCAATATATCTTGTTATATTATCAATAGAGTCTTGATCAAACCGGTTCTTAAGAGGACACCTTATGAGTTGTGGAACCACAGGAAACCTAAGGTTAACTACTTCAGAGTTTTTGGCTGCAAAGTATTTATTCTTAATAATAAAGACAATCTCAACAAATTTTCATCCAAGAGTGATGAAGGAATTTTTCTAGGTTACTCTATTTCTAGTAAAGCATATAGAGTTTTCAATATGAGAAACAAATGTGTGGAAGAATATGTTCACATCAAATTTGATGAAACTGATCCACATGAACCTAAGACCTCTCTTCAAAATCTTGAAGATGATCTCTCTGTTTTGAACCCTAAGGATAAAGACAGTGGACCTATAGTTAAAACATCCAGTTCTGGAAATTTTCTAGAACCTGCTTCTGTTGAACCTCAACCTGTAGATGAATCTGAAATCTCCAGCTCTACCTTTTCTAGACCAACTAGAATTATAAAGAACCATCCTTTAGATGCAGTTGGGGTAATTTATATAGAGGAACACATACTAGAGCTTCTCTAAGAAATCAGGTTGAACATAAAGCTTTTCTTTCACTGTTAGAACCTAAAAATATCAATGATGCTATCAATGATGAATTTTGGGTAATGGTTATGCAAGAAGAACTAAATCAATTTTAAAGAAACAATGTCTGGAAATTAGAAGAAACTCCTAAGGACACTATAACCATAGGCACAAAAGGGGTGTTTAGAAACAAAGTTGATGAATCTGGAAACATCATTAGAAACATAGCTAGGCCAGTTGCACAACGTTACAATCAAGAAGAAGGAATTGACTATGAGGAAACCTTTGCACCTATAGCTAGATTAGAAGCTATTAGGATCTTACATACCTATGCATCACATCAGAATTTCAAGTTATATCAAATGGATATAAAAATTTCTTTTTTAAATGGTTTTATTGTTGAAGATGTTTTTGTGGAACAACCACCTGGTTTCTCAAATCCTCATTTTCAAAATCATGTTTTTAAATTTTCTAAAGGTTTATATGGTTTAAAACAAGCTCCAAGAGCTTGGTATGAAAGAAATTCAAACTTTATTATTTCAAAAAGATTTACAAAAGGAAAATCTGATCCCACTCTTCTCATAAAAATGATTTCAAAAGATGTGTTAATAGTACAAATCTATGTTGATGATATTATTTTTGGATCTTCTAAAATTTTTTATGTACTGATTTTTCGAAGGTTATGAAAAATGAGTTTGAAATGTGATTAATGGGAGATCTTAATTATTTTCATGGATTTCAAATCTTTCAAACTAAAGATGGTATTATTCTAAATCAAAGAAAAAACACTAGGGATTTATTAAAACGTTTTGTTTTGGATAGTATTAAGGAAAGTGATATACCTATGAGTACTACCTATAAATTGGATGTTGATGAAACTGGAAAACCAGTTTATCAAACCAATTATAGAGGTATGACTGGGAGTTTACTTTATCTTACTACTAGTTGACTATATATTATGTTTAGTGTGCGTATGTGTGCTAGATTTCAAGATAATCCTAAAGAATCACACTTACTGGCTGTTAAAAGGATTTCTAAATATCTTAGGTATACTGTGAATTTAGGTTTGTTTTATCCAAAAGGACAATCATTTGACCTAACTAGTTATTCAGATTCTGACTTTGCTGGATGTAAGTTATATAGGAAGATCACATCTGGAACATGTCATTTACATGGAAAGTCTCTTGTATCATGGTGTAGTAAGAAACAGAACTCAGTTGCATTGTCTACTGCTGAAGTAGAATATATTGCTGCTGGTAGTTGCTGTGCACAGATTCTGTGGATGAAACACACTTTATTGGACTATGGATTTGATTTTAAACATGTTTCAATTAACTGTGACAACACTAGTGCGATCAACATATCTAAGAACCCTGTGTCTCACTCTAGGACTAAGAACATTGATATCAGACATCACTTTCTAAGAGATCATTATCAGAAAGTTGATATTTCCCTAGAATTTATTAGTTCTGAACATCAATTAGCTGATATTTTTACGAAACCTTTATTCTCTGAAAGAATGAATTTTATTAAACGGGAGTTGTGTATGATTGATCTATGAAACTGATCTGTGAAACTGATATGTGAAACTGATCTGTGAAGCAAATATGTGAAACCGATCTATCATTCAATTACATTTTATTAGGTTGCAATTAATTAATTACATTTATCTTTATTATGGAAACCCTAAAAGATGAAATAAATGATACACAGCTATTTATATTCCCCAACTCGTCGACCTTTCATTTCTTTCCCGCCAAGCCTTATTTCCTCTCTTCTCCTCTACTTCCAACCTTCGAACTCTTTCATTCCCCAGAATCTTCAAATGGCTAAGCAAAAGAGACCAAGAAAAGGATCAGAAAGTCCTATACCTTCAAAGCATGCTCGAGGCGAGTCGAGTAGTACCACTCAAAGATCAGTAAATCCGAACCTGGAAACTCGGATTGTTGCTGTAGAAAAGGAAGTCTTTTTCACCTGGATTTTGACAAGTAAGTCGCAATTGTTACTAGTTTTAGAATCGCAAGGATGGAAATCCTAGTTCTCAGATAACACTCGTGTATACTACCCAAAGATAGTGCATGAGTTTTACATAAATCTGAAAGTTACTTTAGATGGTGTAGAGGCTGCCAGAATGTCTTCTGTAGTAAAAGGAAAGAAAATATCTTTATCATCTAAATAATGGGCTGAATTTTAAATGTACCCCATGGGGGTCAGTATGATGATTATGCGGGAAACATTCTTCCAACCACTGAATACTTCTCTTATGAGTTATATTTAGAGCTTTTGACTGGAAACATAGAGTCAAGGAGAATCACAGCCTCAGAGTTGGATAGTGAATGTAGACTTCTCATCAAGTTTATTCAGCACCAAATTTGCCCCAGGAAAGGAGATTTTGCGGCTGTAAGATGCCAGAATGTTTTTCTATTGTTTTTGCTAAAGACCCATGAGAAGATCAATTCTTGTAGATATATAATGGTACACATAACTGGAATTGTGAAACCTTATAATAAATCCACTGCATTGTTCTATTCCAAAGTGATCTCTGCTATGTTAAAGAATCTGGAATGTGTTGATGAAGCTGATGAGATAGCTGAATCTGATAGTGCTTTTTGTGTTAACAATGAAATTTGTAAAAGGATGAAAATAAATTGGAACCCTTGGAAGAAATGTTGGGTTGCTGATGAGGACCAGTTGTATGAATCCTACAATCCCTCTGATCAAGGAAAGAGGCCGAAGGGTTTGAGAGACCTTGGTTTGAAATCAGATGAGGAGCCAATTTACTCTGATGATGAGGAAGAAGTAGGTGTTGAAAGGAATAAGGACATTGCAGAGTCTGGTAAACAAGGCATAGAAGAAGCTGAAATAGAAGAAGGAAGTATGTCACCTCCTGATGATAGGAGTGACCCTGATACTGTGAGCCCTAAGAGAAGAGTAGACTTTGGACCTGCCAGTCCACCTTTACCCTTACCTATATCAGAACCAGTTCTTGATGATGAAGAAGCTAGTGACAGTGAAGTATCTGACAGTGAAGTTTCTATGAAGAAATGAAATGGTAATGGAGATGATGATGATGCTGATGATGATGATGATAATGATGATGAACGTGAAAACCAACCAGTGGATGGTCTTGCTGTACCTCCAACAGAAACACATCAAGTTGTACCAGAAACAAATACCAATGGCAAGAGAGATTCTCTAGAAATCAGTGGAAAAGCATGTTATGATAAACCGAAATATACTCTGTGTGTTGCTGTCTGGGATAATTACCCTGGTTTTTCTGTTTTGGGTTTAGAGTATTCTGAAGAAGGGGAGGAAGAATCAGAATCTGCTGTGGGTGTGAAGGAAAGCCAACTAGTTGAGGCAAGGTCTTCTCTTGCTGTTGATGCCACAGATCCTCATCTACCTAGTTCTACTATCTCTCATTCTGATTTTGATAAGTTCAAAACTGAGTTGCTTGCTGCTGTGAAAGATAAAGTCAGAGAAGAAATTTCAAATGCTATTAGACCAGACCTGGCCAATTCTGGTGAGTTTATTGGCAGGCACATAGCCTCTCTAAATCAGATTCTAAAGGATCTACAATCTAACTTAGTTTCTTTATCAAAAGAATTTAGATCAACCATTTCTGGTATGATGGAAGTGTTGAGGAATCTGATTGAACATCTAATGAAGTCTAATCTGAGATAGTTGAAAGCCGAGATAACTCAGATAGTTGCTCAAGCCAGTAATGCCAAAGTAACCAAGATCACTACTCGTGACCTAGTGGCTCTAAGGAAGATTGTGCATGATGAATTGGCCGCCATTCGACAAGTTCTTGATTTGGAATCGTTGAGGAAGATGAAGGAGCAAAATGATCACAATCATAAGTTGGTGATAGTATATTCAGAAGATTCCCCTAATTCTCAGAGAGAGATCAAGGAAAAGGTTGACCATTACTTTTTAATGATTTATACAAAGCATGAGATGACCGCAAATTTCAAGGTGTTGGATGATAATCTGAAACTACCTTTAGTCACTCAAGATTTCAAGACTCAAGTTCGTTAGTTGCAAGATTTTACTCCTACCTTGGAACGGTTCATTGAGAATAAGGATGATTTTGAGAAGGCTATGCAATATGGTGCAGTAGTTATTCAGAATTTCTTAAATATTTTGAATCCTTATCTGAATGCACAATCCACCGCCATTGTACTTCCTACTGCTGACCCTCTTAGTGCCTCTGATGTTGCTCCAAATTAGATCTCTATTGCTTAAGATCTATCTCAACTACGACCAGTTCCTCAGCCATCTTCTCAACCAGTAACTACTGCTCCATAGTAAACCTCTGCGGCATCCTCTCCTCCTCCTTCTAGAGTCATATTACCACCTTTTCAAATTCACCCAGTTCGACCTACCTCCATGATTTCAAACTTACCAACCATTGATCCTTCTGACAAAGGCAAAGCAATGTTACATCCCAATAAATAGTTGTGTCTTGTTGTTGATAGGGTGATTAGTGTTCTGTTTGTACTTTGATGTACTTTGCAAAACTTTTTTTCTCTCTCTCTATTATCTATGATGCCTTCTTTTAATCTATTATTTATATGTTTTCCCTTCTTTTTTAATTATCCCAAAGGGGGAGATTTATAACTATGGGGGAGAAACATTCTATGTATTTATATCTATGGGGGAGAAACATTCTATGTATTTATTTCTATGGGGGAGAAACATACTATGGCAGGGGGAGAAATGTTTACATAAATATACAAAGGCATATATTCAGGGGGAGATTTATATCTCATTGTGTTTTTCTGCCTTGTCACTATTATTGATGCTATATTATTTTTATTTATAACTAAGATTTGTGATTATAAAAAAGGGGGAGATTGTTGAGCCATCTGGAAGATTGTTGAATTCTTCCCATGATTGCTGTTTTAATAATCACAAATCAACGTTACTTAATCCGGTTGGATTTATCATATGCATAATCACAATATCTTAGTGAATCTGTTTTTATTGGTTGGATCATGTCTTTATCTATGCTTGCTATTGTTTTACAAGTATTCTGGAAGTCTTCTGGATCAAAAAGATACTTTGTGTTCTGTCAAGACAACGGTCACACCGATCCATATCAAAGGACAACGGTCGCACCGATCCATATCAAAGGACAACGGTCACACCGATCCATATCAAAGGACAGCGGTCACACCGATCCATATCAAAGGAAAACATTTGCACCGATCCATATCAAAGGACAACAGTCGCACCAATCCATATCAAAGGACAACAGTCGCACCGATCCATATCAAAGGACAACGGTCGCACTGATCCATATCAAAGGACAATGGGCGCACTGATCCGTATGAAAGGACAACGGTCGCACTGATCCATATCAAAGGACAACGGTGTAACTGATCCACATCAAAGGACAACGGTCGCACCGATCCATATCAAAGGACAACTGACACACCGATGCTGATCAAATGAGTCACCAATCATGACACTCTGATGCTGATCAAATGAGTCACCGATCATGACACACTGATGCTGATCAAATGAGTCACCGATCAAGACACACGGATGTTGATCAAATGAGTCACTGATCATGACACACCGATGCTGATCAAATGAGTCACCGATCATGACACACCGATGCTGATCAAATGAGTCACATATCATGACACACCGATGCTGATCAAATGAGTCAATGATCATGACACACCGATGCTGATCAAATGAGTCACCGATCATGACACACTGATGATGATGTTGATGACCTATCGATCACATGACTCACTGATAGTCATAAACAACTGTTTGAATATCTTTATCTTTATTTAATCTGACCAACGGTCATATTAGGTATATTTTAATGCTCTGTCATTTATTTAATGAAGGTTGTTGGATGTCAGGGAACCGTACCTCGTACCTGCAAAAAGAAATCAATTCTTTTGCTGGAGCTCGTGCCATAAATACAAAAAGTCCATGTTGGTGAAACATGTGGAGAAAATACGAAATGGAGGATGAGACATATATGAGTGAAAATAGTGGTGGATGAGATAGTCGTAGAAGACACAGAACCACATACACAATCTAGCATACCCAAGAAGAGTTCTGTATATTCACAAGGACATTAAAGAACTTCATCGACTACATTTTTCACTATCTCTGAACCTGGATGCCAAGAAGACGACACTCTGTTTTTAAGACAAAAACCAGAAGAAGACTCAGAACCATTTCTGATAAAACTCAAGGAGTCCAAAGCATCACTACAATCACTAGAGCCATTTCTAAACTCTATATCTCTGCTCTGTGATTCATTATTTTACATTTCGAGTAGTGTGTGTTATCTGCTGTATTTTACACACACACTGTCTCCTTTACTTTAACTAGATGATCTGTAAATCCTCACTCAATCTCTTACATCTTGTATTTCCCACTGGGATAGTGGTAGAGGTCATGTGTGACCTGGACAGCTGGTTGCTTTTGTTTTGTTTCCAATGAAAAACAGTGGTAGAGGTCTTGGACCTGGACAGTTGTAAACTGTTGTGAACCCCGATCCAAGGTGTGGATCAATTTTATATAAAGTGTTGAGTGGACTATGTTTCGTCTTGAGACTGAACCTCTTGGTTATATCGGTTGTTCTACATCTTTAAAAGTTATTCCTTTTTATTCCGCTGCTAATTACTTTAAATCCAAAATAGTTTTAAATTCACTTTGATAATTAAACTCACAAGTGTTTATATTAGTTGTAAATCATTAAGTTAGTTTCAAAAGTTAATCAACTCTTCTGTTTTGATTAACTAGGAAATAATAAATCCCTTGAGAACCCAATAGAACCTTCACTTTGATATAAATTCACTACAGTTTAATTCAGTATTTTATTTGGGGGTTTTTAAGACAATGTTTTTAAAACAGAAATTTTAATTGGAACTCAATTCACCCCCCTCTTGAGTATCCACTCTGACCAACACTTTTATTCCATGAAAAGTATTTATGACTTCATAAATGTGAAAAGTGCAACTTATGATAAAGTATTCATGGTTTTATTGTTGTTTTGAAAAACTAATAGTTTTCTTTATTTGTGTATCCCTTATTGAGCTTTCTTTGCTAATCCCACGTTTTTGAAATGTTTTTCACAAGACATAAAGTGGAATAGGGTCAAGTATGAGATCAAGGAAAAGTTAAGATGTCTAAAACATAGAACTAGAAATGACTATTTTTTTCAAAATTTTTTAATTTGAGAAAAAATGGAAACTGGATAGATGTATACAATATTCAAGTTGTTATGTAAATGTTATGTCCTAATTCTCTAATTCTCTAAACCTAAAAAGGTCCTCAATGAGAATTATTAATATAATTAAAGAATATGAAATGTTTAAGTTTGGGTCTTTTTATAATTGCTATGAATAATTCAGTGATGAATAAAGGAATAATATTGTCCTCTTAATGCATATCTTTTCACAGTCCGATCGAGGTGTCCTCCAAAAACCACTTCTTTGGGATCAGCTTGGATATAATCAACTAGAAAGAGATGGGAAAAATCACTATTCTCAAACCCCTATGTTATTTCATCAACAAATTCTAGTAGAACTATTTTTTGAGGTTATCCCCAACCAACATAAATAGTAATATAGAAACATTATTTTGTCAGTTGGTTGTTGGGTTCTTTTGAGAGACATAAATAATCGATGACATGAGGGAAATCTTATCTTGATGGTGGTCATTCTTGTTTTCTTTTTGACCTTATATGTTAAACTAGTATCCCTGGTATGCTAGTGGGATAATATAAGATTTCATGAGTTGTGTTATAGAAAGACGGGTGAACTCCAATAGTACCAGCACTCTAAGGTTCACTGGGATGGTTGGTTCCGCCAAATAGTAGCCTAAAATTATGCATTGATAGATAGGGTCATGATGGTTTCTTGAGTAAATTAGGAGTGTTTTGAAATATTAATGGATCTATATTGGTCACCTTCAGAAGATTCTATGGGATGGGTAATTCTATCCCTACAAAATCACATTCCTTCATTAATGTTAATGAATTCTAAAACTCCCTAAATATAATTTTTGATGTTAATGAGAAGGTCTCCTAAACTATTCACATATCAATTCCCAACCACTCTCCTACTAATTGGTCAATTAATTATTTTATTCCTAGTTGAGAAAATAATATTCTCAATTAAGTGACCCACCTTCATACATGGAGGGAAGGAAAAAAAGTAACTCACATTCTTACGGAAAGGGGAAATTAGTAAAACCCACTATAGTCTTTACTATCAAGGGCATGGTTCCAAATTAGTGCATTGACCATTTTTATGAATCCTCCATTCGATTCAATTATTTTAGACCTCCTTGATCACTACTTTCTTATTTGATCTTATTTCATTGTATTGTATTAATATTGTGCTACAACTAAAATCCTCCTTAGTAGATATTCATTGTTACATTTATGGTGAAAATTTGGATGTATTATTGGAAAGATAAAATTCATTTCAATCCATTCAAATATTTAAAATTAATTTTAAAAGGAAAATATATACAATATTTTTTCTATAATATTTATTAAAATATTAAATATTATTTTCAAAATAATATATATTTATTTAATACAAAAATAAATTTGCAAAATTTGTTTTTTTACTTAAACAGCATATATATTGTTTACAAAATGGGTTTTAATGTTTTAGTTTATTCCTATATCATTTTGATGTTACAAAATCTATTATATATTATAATATAAAATTGAAAATTAATTAATATGGAATAATTTATAAAATTTATCAAATACTAGAATGACCATGATGAATCAAAACATTTCGTTATTTTTAATATAATTCACATATTAAAATAGAAATTTTTAACAATTATTGAAAAAATATATTGTAAATAAAATAAATTTTTATATGGAATCATGGTTTTTATATACTAACTATAAATAAATTACTAACAATAATAAATATATCAAACATAGAATTTAATCATTTTGAAAAATATATTTTATTTGTAAAATGACATTTAATTATATTCCTTCACATATGAATTAATTTTTATGATTAAGTTGAAATTTGTTTTGTTCTACTATTATATATATGTACTAATTTATTAACATTTTAAAATTATGTTGTCACTGTTTACAAATGGAATCAATACGTCTACCATATTACAATTTATATTTTTATCATGTTAATAATACTATTAAACATAATGTTTATTTAATGGAAAAATTATTTTATCATTACATTGTACACCCCTAAAAGTAATTATGTTATTGTAATTAAATTATAATTTACTTTTATGAAATATAAATGTGATAAAAATATTTATATCCATCAATATCTATTCATCGATATCATAGGTAAGACTAAAAAACATATACACTAAAAAACATTTCATGAAAATATATAACATAACTAGGTATTATTTCCAATGAAATGGATTTAGTAATCTTATTTTGGTAATTCTTATTTATCATTTCACTAAAAAATGGTCATAGTTGATTCATATTTTATTTATATTACTATAAATAATATTAATATAGTGTAAATGTGTAGCTAATTATTATAATTTAATGATTATTAAAATATATTTATTCCAAATGGATATTTTTATTTTATAAAATATTATTTCCAAAATAAAATTATTCATACATATAAATTTCATCCTTAGAAAAACTCATAGGGTTTGTACATGATGTTTTGAGAATGAATACTATATAATACATTGAACGGTTAGTGGCTCCCAAGGGTGAGTTCAACCCATTTTTATAATGTTACATGGTCACATTATTTTCCATCTATAGTTTTATACTCAATGACCTTATTTACCATAATTACTGATTTTTTTCATGTCCCATTGACTAAATTTTCATGAGTATTCAATTCACATTATTGACATACTTTTGTTTCAATATTTTTTATATTGTTATTTTAATTTTCTGGATATTAATGATCCTCTATACATAACCTATCTGGTGTAATCAATATTTCAAGTATTTTTATATTGTAATTAATTTATTGAATTTTTTAAAATGGTGAAATCACAAATTGTTTCATTCGATCTCTTATTCAAATCAGGTTATAAGTTAGAAAATGATTAAATTGTTATCTACACTCATTTTAACTCATATAATTTTGATTCTACCATTAAATATTGTTAATAAGGGTTGAAATTTTATGTAAACCATAAATAATACAAGGAAACATTCATAATCAAAAAATTATTTCTTATTTAAAAAGTATAGTTCTTTTAAATTACAAAAATGAAATATATTTCTTTCTATTTTACATATATAAATTTTAGTTGGAGAAAGGTTACATTTAGAATGGTTATATTATGTTTATCAACATAACTCCTCTAACTAAAGTGAATTTTAGGCCCTCATATTGGATCACAAAGGGCTAATGATCAACTAAGTAAATCTCATGTTTTTTTAAAATGTTGGTTTAAAACCCATTGGGAACAAGGTATTGTAAAAATATTGTAGCATACTATAGCCACGATGGCTCTATAGAAACGGTGGGTACTGTAGTGGCAGTAGGTTACTATAGCGACATCAGAGCACTATAGCGGTGGGGTGGGGGGGACTGTAACAGTACTGTTCACAGAATGGGCCTTGGGCAAAAAAATTTGGCTTACATGCCATGTAATGTGCTAAATGCCCACTGGGACTTCAAGATATGTAATGGGTCTCCCTCTACCCAGTTATAGAGGTATTTTCTTTAATTTAATAATAAAGGAGGGTTCAACCACAACCTTTAAGAAAATAGGCCCAAATTTCATTTATATAGGTGAAGATTGAGTCAATTCTCATACAACACATTTCATTATGCCATTACAATGGTTAATATTATTAATAGTTATGTCAATGCATTATTCAATATAGGAATTTATTACTTGTTTATACCATCTACTGAAGACATTACAAATATTTTTGGAAACCTTCATATACATTGAATCATATCAAGTGTTTTCACAATGGTCCAATAAACTGAATTTTATATTATCTAAACTATTGACCACAAAAAACTGTAATATTTTATGATACAAAATAATGATTCCCAATGTAAAAGTGACACAATTTTTAATTTAACCTCATAATTTAAATAATTCGTCTCAAAAAAAATTCACAACCCCAATATAAGATATATTAGTGCAATAGATATTAACTACATAAAAATTTGACTTTATTATAACTGTGAACATTTACCCATAATCATAACCCTCTAGACTTATTTATATATATCTAATATTGTATAATCATCTCCATAAACTAGAAAATTCAATCATAAGAGAGATGTGAGATCAGACAC
Source organism: Viscum album (assembly GCA_963277665.1). Lineage (NCBI taxonomy): Eukaryota > Viridiplantae > Streptophyta > Magnoliopsida > Santalales > Viscaceae > Viscum > Viscum album. The sequence continues at coordinate 490,790,382 of OY728151.1, read as the reverse complement.
CCAATTAATGAAGAATGTGACATAAATTGTTTTATCATATTCATTAAGGAGTACATGAAAATGATTTTAATATAAAAGTAAGATGTCATATGATTATAGATTCTAATAATTAAACATGAAATATTAGGATAATATCAAAACTATAGAATAATGTATGTTTAAAATTTATGAAATGGATCAAAATACATATAAAAAACTAAACAAAGTAACCATGACATAAAAATTTAAAGTACATTAAAAATATTTTTAAATATTCAAAACAAAGAATAAAGAGATAATAAATTTATTTTTGGAATAAACATAAAAATAGTATTTCATATCATTATGAACCTAAAAACCCAATATAATGTTCACTGGTAGAATTTTGACTAGAGATAAATGTCATCGTAGAACAAACGTTTCATTATATACATATTCAATCCCATTTATATAAAATTTATATCACATGATATATTTCAATTTATGAAATTTATTTTAGGGGAAAATTGTCCCACCCATAATGTAATATATAAATGATCATTCCATGTGAAAATCAAACATTCATTATATTATCTTCAACAAATAAAAAATAAATGGGTTTGTTAAGACATTAGATAATATAATATATCATGAACATAATAATTAATATTATATAAAAAATCATCTTTTTCTAAAAGATTAAAATCATAATTATATCTATATATATGGTGATTAAAATATTTCTTTATGAATAGTAATCATGGGAGGGTATATAGATGTAGAAATGCCAATGTTTTCACAGAAAACATTTAATTTAGAAATGTAAAAATTACATTAGATGAAAAATTTTTCAATTAAAATAGAATCTATTGTAAAATAGTAATATAAATTATTTCTAAATAAAACATCCTTAAAAAAATTAAATATAAAAAAGGATATGTGAAAATTCATTGATAAATTTTCTATTAAAAGAATCTATAATGAAGGATAAATGAAATGGAATTCAAATCTTCATAAAATGAATGTTATAATAAATTAAATCAATTACATTTGAAAATAGTATTAAATAATATCACATTTGGGTATACATAAAATTATCAAAAGAAAATATATTGTATATGAAAAAAATAAATAAATTTAATTAATGGAATAACATTTTGATAAATTTGAATTTATTTTTTGAAAACCTTTATCATGAAAAGGATAAATAATTTCATTCTCAAATTTCAAATTTTTTTATAAAATTATTATTGTATATAAAATATATTTGAGTATAAATATATTAATGGAGAAAAATTTTGGGTTGTAAAAGAATTGGCATGGTAATAAAATAACCTGAAAAGTAATTGGAATTATTCCAAATAAAAATTTATTTTACGTAAATATCCAAATCATGGTTGAAATATAATTTATTTTGATAATGAAATCAATAAATTTTGTTGTTTAAATAAAAAATTACATTATAATAGGTAATAATAGTTTAATATTGCATGATTAAGGGTACATAAGAGTTATTATGACTGAAAGAAAATATTTATATCAAGGAAATCCATTACAAAATTGGTATCATTTGATTCAGCACCCACTATGTGGTATATCATTAAAATGATCAGAGTATATAATTAAATGTATGGGAATCGCGATTCAAGACTATAATAGAGAAATAATTTCAGCATATAAAATGAATCATTGTGTATATGAGAAACATGTCTCATGAGAATCATCATTTTGGATGATAAAACCTTATGAATATCAAAATTCATAAATTAATAATTCTTTTGAAATGAATTCCTGAAATAAATTTACAAATGATAAATTTAATGTGGGAATAAATATTAATTGAATCAAATTATTTAATAAATCATAACATTGGAATGTGGTTCATGAATAATATTTATTACTCAAAGAAGGGAAAGGAGTTATGAGAAACACTTACCATGATTGCAAGATTAGTCAAATGTGCACACAAATAAGGTACATAATTCATAAAATACTAGAATAAATATTATTGAACTATATTTCTATCTAAATATATATAGAATATCATTTATAATATATATATATATATTCCATAATCTGGGTTTTATTGTTTTGAAAGTTTATAGTAGCGTCATATGGGTAATGTCAGTTTTCATTGTTATTTCAATGTTAATTATTAAATTATCAATAATTTTATGTTAATTTATAACTTATAAATATTTATTTTGTTTAATTTTACATTCAATGGTAACTTATTCATTATTATAGAAGTCTAAATTGATAAAAAACATTTTTCTCATTATTTTCATTTGACAAATTTTGTATTTTAATGAGTGTGTTCAATATTTATGTATGGTTACTAAAACCAAAATATTCATTATTTAAATATTTATGTAATGTTACATCAATAGTTAGGTGGTCAAAATCATACATGATATATATTATTAATATTATTCATGTTGGTGGTTAAATTAACCAATCTTATATACACATCGACTCTATAGGTTAGAATGGTTAATTGGGTGTATATTATGTGATTATGTCATATTAAGAGATGTATAATTACACTAATTTTATATTTTTATTATTTTAGTCAATATTTGATGTTATTTTCATAACTAATGAAAATATAATTGAAAAAAATGAATTCTTCTTAGAGGGTGAAGTCCACAAAATTCATGATTATCCATTTTATTAATCATTCAATGACAAGGGTGGGGGATATAATAAGTTATCAATCATAATTATACATAAATTACAAATGTTAAATATAATCTCCGATAAAATAATTATAAATTGTAATTTGAGGTGGTGATGAAAAACTAAATGCACCACATCAAGAAGGTGGTAATCCATGCACACTTAATAATAATGATTATTGTTTTACAAACAAGATGTGTAAAGACCCGTAAAATTCAAGGGAACTTTTTTCTTAATTTTTTTTTCGGATTTTACACGAACGCAGTTTCTGATGGCACCTTATTCCGAGGCCCGGTGTGCCCGGAATCATTTTCCAAAGTTTAGCTCAGGTACGTTCAGTGAACAAATGAGTGGGTTTTCCTAACTTTTGATCCGGTGCTCGGAATTAAAATCTGAGGGCACCGATGAAGCCGCAACACCGCTAATTGCTTAAGAACACCTTTTTTGGGGTTGCGTTTGCTCGGAAGGAGATGTTAAAAATTGTGGAAGGTAAAAATAAAATTGAGCTACAATTTTATTTCTTTTTAAGTGGTTATATCATTTGAGTGGAAGTTGTGGAACTACAATGGATGGTTAAGAGGGTGGTGGGGCCCACACGAACTCCACCCCTTCAAATTCTCAAACCGCCCATAACTCTTCCCCTTTAAACCCCCATGTAATAAATGATGTGACTTCCTTTCATATTAAATCATGCCATTTAATTTCGGAGTTCATCATTTGAATTTTAAATGCATGGCATGTTATAATAAAATAATCATAACACTTATTTTATTTGGGGGTTGTTTCGTGGTGTTGGGTTTTTGAGAGAGGGAGCAAACTTCCTCTGAACAATTTAATCTTCCACGTTGAAGAACATGAAGAAAGACACTCTCTGACGAAGAAATCCAACACCAAAGAAATACGTCTTGACTTTCTACTCCTCTCCGCAGCCAGTGTGAGACGGCGCCCCACCTCGGACGATCTCCGTCAAGCGTGTACAGAACCCTCTTCCGCGAAACCTTCTTCCGCGACGTTCAATTCCACGATGAACCTTTATTCAACGGATCCATCAAGGTAGGGGGATTGTTTTAATTTAAGTGGATTATATCCTCGGTCGTTGATTAATTTGTTGATAGTCGTTGAGCCGCCTATTGTCGTAATAACAGGAGGTGGTCGGACTGCACGAACAGGGCCGACCCTCCTCCCCCTTTTTATGATTGTTCTTGTTGTAGCACTAACAAAGGTGGCGCGGTTCAACGACACCGCGCGGAAACAAGAAAGAACCTGATGAAGAAGCGTGGAGCCATCGCGCCGCGCCGTTGAGGCCGAACAAAACAGCGGCCGGAGTCGGGGCCATGGAGGTGATTCGAAGACTCTGCTCATTGATTGTTGATCGCGGATTGACGGGAGTCGACAAACGGGGCCAAAAAGTCAACTTGAATCCTCCTAAGTAAAGGTTGGATCCCAGGAGAACCGTTGGTGAAGACAAAAAGAAAAAAGGACCACCAGAGCGCGTCCGGTGGTCCGTGGAAGGGCCTTCCGGCGCACCCCGCGGCGGCCGGAGGCGGCGGCGCCCGGGGCGCCGCCAGGAAGGTCTGCCGCGGCTGAAGCCGCGACAGCAGGCAGCTGTCCCGCGGCCACGCGGGACCGAGGGGGGGGGGGGGGGGGGGATGCGGCACCGGGCCGCGTCCGCTGGCCGAAATAGTGGCCCCCCCACGTGGGGGACACACCTCATCAAACCGGGGGGCAGTGCGCTCCCCCCCGTCCACTCAGTTCGGCTCACCGAGCCAGCCACGCGGCCGCGCGAGCACGCCAGGCCGGGTCGGGCCGCACCCAGGCTGGGCCGGGCCGCGCCGGCAGTTCCGGGCCATGCCCACCGGGCCGGGCAGTGCAATATTGGGCCAGACCTGAACTCGGTTCGGTTCGACCCAGTTCGGGCCAACCCAGGGGGACTCGGGCCGGGTCGGTCCAGGGCCGAACCCCCTATTCTCGGGATGTTTTTGTTCAAACGCCCATATCTTGGGTTACAGACCTCCCATCGATGCAATGTCTACTGCGATGCGATCTTTGGATTGAGACGGTCGTTTCGGTATATTACACTCAATGTTTCGAAGAACTTTAGGTACAACCGGGTTCGTTCGAACCCGAAACCAACCTGGCCCTCGGAGCGGTAACGCTTATAACTTGAGCTCCGGACGTCCAATTGACGTGCCCTCAACATTGCTGGATTCCTCTTGAGGAGACAGAAAATTTGGCGTAATTCTCTTGAGTTTTGGACATAATTGGTCAGTGGCTGGGTTGGATTGAACCCGAAATACAATCGGGCCCCTGGAACGGAAAAGCTGATAACTTTCGGACCGGAAGTCCGTTTGATGAACCGTCAGCGGCGTTGGGGATAACATTGGGAAACAGTCCCTTTGAGTATACCGTATGAGATTTTAGGGTACAGTTGAGATGCGGCCGGGTTGGTTCACACACGTAACCAACCGGGACCCTAGGATGTAAAGGCTAATAACTCACAGACCAGGCGCCCGATTGACGCGTCGTCTGTTGGGTTGAGACCCCTATGACGATGCGTTCGTTTGAGATACTTCTTCATGGGACTTTGAGATAGTTGGATTATTGACCTGTAGCTCGTGGAGCTGACCCTCCCGGAGACGAGCGTACGGAGTACGGAGACCGTGTAGCCGGCTGAGACCTAACGACTGCTTGACCGACTCGACTTGGAGTGAGTCGACTAGCCCAGTGGACGGAGCACTACTTTGTTTGGGTGAAGACCCATGGCAGACGGAGCACTACTGAGTTTGGGTGCAGACCCACAGTACTCATCCGGAGAGTACCTCTGCAGGCTATTAGGGGGTGTGCACTATTGTGTTTGGGTGGCATACCCCGACGGGAAGCACTAATGTGTTTGGGTTGATGACCAACGGTACTCAACAGGAGGAGTACCTCAGCAGTCTTAGGTTAGTGAGAAGTACCTCAAAGTCGTGACATGATCACTGTACACTCCAGAAACGAGGCTCTTCAGCTGTTACGGTTTCGATAATGAAAATTCGGGTTTGAGATGAGTCTATGACCCTTGAGTTTCCTCATGTTTGAGATGGGTCACTTGGTAACTTAGGTATATGTATGAGCATATATCTAGATGGTGGTTATCCGTTGATTTAAAAACCTTTGTGTTTCCTCATGTTTGAGATGGGTTACTTGATAACATAGGTATAAGTATGGGCTTATACCTAAGTAAGGGTTATCTGTTGAGATCTTACTTTGTGGATATCCATTTTGAATTTAGTGAGACCTTGAGGGTCTTGGGGTCCCTACTGAGTATCGTATACTCACCCCTGCATGGAATATGCCCACACCTCGTTGTGTTGGTTTCAGACGTCGGGTAGCGCTGACAGAGGCCGAGTGTTCGAGGACTGGACGGTACCCGGAGGTGGAGCTCTCGACGAGTCAGTAGCAGAAGCGTGGTGGACTTCACGACGAGACGACACTCAGAGGAGGTTGACGAGTGAGAGAGTTGTGGAGGATATCTGTACCTACACTTCAGGTAGGATCCGTCGTGGATGATCCATGAGCTATGCTATCTATACCTACCCTTTAGGTAGGATTCAAGGAGGATGACCTAGGAGCTGCTTCCGTTCTTCCAGCTATTTGTGTTTTTCTGTTGTACTTTTGTTCAGTTGTAGCTGTACTTTCTGTTGAGTTTGTATTCTGGCCCACATACTTTTCAGTACTTTTTTTGTTCTTCGAGTATTACTTCCGCTTGTGCTCTGTGATGTTTTGTTTTCTTTTATAAAGGCAATGTCTTCCCAGTTATCGTGTTTTACACCTTTGGTGCTAGTTGCCATCCCCTGGCCTATTGAAGGCGGGCTTGGGGTAGTCACGGCACGGGTCCTGAGGACGAGTCGTGACAAATTGGTATCAAAGGAGTTCGGTTCTACTGCAAAACTAAGGACTTTGATCTTTTTCTATGTTAAGCAATAGTATTAAGGGTACCTATTTTGGTCTTCAGTTCAGGGAGTCTAGTATTGGTGCGGAGGCCGACGTATCCGTACACCAGGACCCTGACTTTTGATTTCCGACTTTGTGCACAAAAACACTGATTGCGTGTGTGTTTCCAAAGTTTTAAATTCAGTTCAAACCAGGTCAACTCACCAGGTATAAATCGTTGACCGTGTCACATCTGTTCAGGATGTCTCCATGCAGAGAGTCAGTTGGAGTTTCTGAGAGAGTACTTGATGACGGCTCACCGAGCGATGAGGCTCCGGTGTAGGGCCCTCTTTCTATGTTGGCACCCTCGGGTGTTGTACCAGCATCACCACCACCTGTTGGGCAGCAGATGCCACCAGTCGTACTAGTGGACAGTGCACACTGGCAGAGCGCGATGCATGATTTCTAGCAGAAGAGGCCTCTAAGGTGACGAGGCGAGGCAGATTCCCAGACAGCAGAGGACTGGCTAGAAGTGATTTCTAGTGTTTTCCGCCTAGCTGGACATTGATGATGGGGCGACTTCTTCGGAGGTCCCGGTGGAGATCGAGGATTGACAGGACCGGGTCCTATGTGGACGGTCGATACCTCTAGTGCGCATCAGATGGAAGCACGAGAACCTCCAGGAGAGCACTTGGGAGAGGGAGGCTCAGATGCGTGCACAGTACCGACATTTGTTTCCCAAGTTTATTATGTATCTTTACAGGGACGTAAATCTCTGAGGTGGGAGTAATGTAAAGACCCGTAAAATTCATGGGAAATTTTTTCTTAATTTTCTTTGGGATTTTACAAGAACGCAGTTTTTGACGGCACCTGATTCCGAGGCCCGGTGTGCCTGAAATCGTTTTCTGAAGTTTACCTCGTGTACGTTCAGTGAACGATCGAGCGGGTTTTCCTAACATTTGATCCGGTGCTCGGAATTGAAATTTGAGGGCACCAATGAAACCGCAACACCGATAATTGCTTAAGAACACATTTTCTAGGGTTGTGTTTGATTGGGAGTAGATGTTAAAAATTGTGGAAGGTAAAAATAAAATTGATCTACAATTTTATTTCTTTTTATGTGGTTATATCCTTTGAGTGGATGTTGGGGAATTACCCACGAGAGGTTAAGAGGGTGGTGGGGCCCACACGAACTCCACCCCTTCAAATTCTCTCACCCCCCCATAACTCTTCCCCTTTAAACACCCATGTATTAAATAATGTGACTTCCTTTCAAATTAAATCATGCCATTTAATTTGGGAGTTAAGAATTTGTATTTTAAATTCATGGCATGTTATAATAAAATAAGCATAACACTTTTTTCATTTGGGGGTTGTTTTGTGGTGTTGGGTTCTTGAGAGAGGGATCAATCTTCCTCTGAAGAAGTTTATATTCCACGTTGATGAACGCGAAGAACGCCACTCTCCGACGAAGAATGCCAACATAAAAGAAAGACGTCGTGACTTTCTAATCCTCTCTGCAGCCGGTGTGAGACACCGCCCCACCTCGGATGATCTACGTCAAGCGTGTACGGAACCCTCTTCTGCGACGCCTTCTTCTACGAAGTTCAATTCCGCGATGAACCTTCGTTCAATGGTTCCATCAAGGTAGGGGGTTTGGTTTAATTTTAGTGAATTATATCCTCAGTCTTTGATTAATTTGTTGATAGCCGTTGAGCCGCCTGTTGTCGTAATAATGGGAGGAGGTCAGAATGCACGAACAAGACCAACCCACCTCCCCCTTTTTATGATTGTTCAGGTTTTGGCATGAAAAAAGTCAGCGTGGTGCAAGGGCACCGCACAGAAACAAGAAATAACGCGATGAAGAACCGCAACGCCATCGAGCTATGCCGTTGAGGCCGAACGAAACCGTGGCCGGAGTGTCGTGGAGGTGATTCGAAGACTCCGCTGGTTGATCGTTGAGCGCAGATTGACTGAAGATGACAAACGGGCCCGAAAAGTCATCTTGAAGCCTCCGCAGTGAAGGTCGGGTCCCGGGAGGACCGTTGACAAAGACGGAAAGCAAAACGGACCACTGGAGCGCGTCCAGTGGTCCGCAGAATGGCCTGCCAGCGCGCCACGCCGGCACGGCGGTGCCGGCGGCCGGTGGCGGCGGCCGGCGCGTTGCCATGAAGGTTCCCCGTGGCTGAAGCCGCGGTGGTAGGCAGCCGTCATGCGGCCGTGCGGAACCGAGGTGGGGGCTACGCGGCACCGGGCCTTGTCCGCCAGCCGAACGAGCGGCCCCCCCATGTGGGTGACGCAGCTCATCAAACCGGGGGGGGGGGGGGGGCAGCGCACTCCCACCTATCCGCTCAGCTCATCTCTCCGAGCTGGCCATGCGACCACGTGAGCGAGGCCGGGCCGCGCCCACCAGGTTGGGCCGTGCCTTATTGGGCTGGACCCGGACACGGTTCGGGCAGACCCAGGGGGTGTTGGGCCAGGTTGGCCCGAGGCCAAACCCCTATTCTCGGAATGTTTTTGTTCAAACGCCCATATCATGGGCTATGGACCTCCGATCGACGCACCGTCAGCTGCGATGAGATCCTTGGATAGAGACAGTCATCTTGGTATATCACACTCAAGGTTTTGGAGAACCTTGGGTACAACCAGGTTGGTTCGAACCCAAAACCAACCTGGTCCTCGGAGCGGTAATGCTTATAACTTGAGCTCTGGATGTCCAATTGACATGCCGTCAACTTTTTTGGATTCCTATTGATGAGACAGAAATTTTGACATACTTCATCTATGTTTTGGCTGCAGTTGGATTGTGGCTGGGATGGATTGAACCTGAAATCCAACCGGGCCCCTAGAACGAAAAAGCTGATAACTTTTGGACCAGACGTCTGTTTGACGAACCTTCAGCGGCATTGGTGATCACGTTTAGAAACAGTCCCTATGATACTGAGTCACTTGAAAACATAGGTTTATGTATGGTCATATATCTAGGTAGTGTTTATCTATTGATTTCATAACCATTGTGTTTTCTCATGTTTGAGATGGGTTACTTGATAACTGAGGTATAAGTATAGGCTTATACATAAGTAAGGGTTATCTGTTGAGATACTACTTTTTGGATATCCTTTTTGAATTTAGTGAGACCTTGAGGGTCTCGGGGACCCTACTGAGTATTGTATACTGACCCCTGCACGGGCTATCCCTGCACCTCGTTGTGTTGGTTGCAGACGTCGGGCAGCGCTGACAGAGGTCGAGTGTTCGAGGACTGGACGGTAACCTGGGGTGGACCTCTCAACGAGTCAGTAGCAGAAGTGTTGTGGACTTCACAATGAGATGACACTCGGAGGAGGTTGACGGGCGATAGAGTTGGGGAGGCTATCTATACCTACCCTTCAGGTAGGATCCGTGGTGGGTGATCCAGGAGCTATGCTATCTGTACCTACCCTTCAGGTAGGATTCGAGGAGGAAGACCCAGGAGTTGCTTCCTTTCTTCCAGGTGTTTGTATTTTTCTATTGTACTTTCAATCAGTTATAGCTGTACTTTCTATTGGGTTTGTATTCTGGCCCACTTACTTTTCAGCACTTTCTTTTGTTCTTAGTGTATTACTTCCATTTGTGCTCTGTGATCTTTTTTTCTTTTATAAAGGCAATGCCTTCCCAGTTATTGGGTTTTACGCCTTTGGTGCTAGTCGCCAGCCCTGACCTATGGAAGACTGGCTTGGGGTAGTCACGACATGGGTCCTGAGGACGGGTCATGACAAATTGGTATCAAAATAGTTCGGTTCTACCGCAGAACTAAGGACTCTGATATTTTTCTATGTGAAGCAATAGTGTTAATGGTACCGAGTTTGGTCTTCAGTTCAGGGAGTCCTTTGTTGGTGCGGAGGCCGACGTATCCGTACACCAGGACCCTGACTTCTGATTTCTGACTTTTTGCACGAAATCACTGATTGTGTGTGTGTTTCCAAAGATTTAAATTCAGCTCAAACCAGGTCAGCTCACTAGGTATAAATCGTTGACCATGTCGCATCTGATCAGGATGTCTCCACGCAGAGTGTCAGTTGGAGTTTCCGAGAGAGTACTCGATGACGGCTCACCGAGCGATGAGGCTCCGGTGTTGGGCCCTCTTTCTATGTTGGCACCCTCGGGTGGTGTACCAGTAGCACCACCACCTGTTGGGCAGCAGATGCCACCAGTCGTACTTGTGGATGATGCACGCTAGCAGAGCGTGATGCACGAGTTCCAGCAGTAGAGGCCTCCGAGGTTACGAGGCGAGGCAGATTCCCAGATAGCAGAGGAATGGCTGGAGGTGATTTCTAGAGTTTTCCACCTAGCTGGACATTGATGACGGGACAAATTTTTCAGAGGTTGACAGGAGCGGGTCCTACGTGGACGGTCGAAACCTCTAGTATGCATTAGATGGCAGCATGGGAACCTCCAGAAGAGCACTTGGGAGCGAGAGGCTCAGATTCGTGCACAATATCCACATTTGTTTCCATAGTTTATGATGTATCTTTACGGGGACGTAAATCCCTGAGGTGGGAGAAATGTAAAGACCTATAAAATTCAAGTGAAATTTTTTTCGTAATTGTTTTTGGGACTTTACAAGAACACAGTTTCTGATGGCACCAGATTCTGAGGCCCGGTGTGTCCGGAATCATTTTTAGAAGTTTAGCTCGGGTACGTTCAGTGAACGAACGAGCGGGTTTTCCTAACTTTTGATCCAGTGCTTGGAATTGAAATCCGAGGGAACCGATGAAACCGCAGCGCCGATAATTTCTTAAGAACACCTTTTCTGGGGTTGCGTTTTCTCGGGAGGAGATGTCAAAAATTATGGAAGGTAAAAATAAAATTGAGCTATAATTTTATTTCTTTTGAAGTGGTTATATCATTTGAGTGGAAGTTGGGGAACTACCCATGAGAGGTTAAGAGGGTGGTGGGGCCCAGACGAACTCCACCCCTTCAAATTCTCTAACACCCCATAACTCTTCTCCTTTAAACCCCCATGTATTTAATGATGTGACATCCTTTCACATTAAATAATTCCATTTAATTTGGGAGTTAAGCATTTGAATTTTAAATTCATGTCATGTTATAATAAAATAAGAATAACACTTATTTTATTTGTGGGTTGTTTTGTGGGGTTGGGTTTTTGAGAGAGGGAGCAATCTTCCTCTAAAGAAGTTTATCTTCAACGTTGAATAACGTGAAGAATGCCACTCTCCAATGAATAACGCCAACACCAATGAAAGACGTCGTGACTTTCTACTCCTATCTGCAGTCGATGTGAGACGTCACCCCACCTCGGATGATCTCCGTCAAGAGTGTACGGAACCCTCTTCCGGGCTGCCTTCTTCCGCGACGTTCAATTCTGCAATTAACCTTCGTTCAACGGTTCCATCAAGGTAGGGGGTTTGGTTTAATTTAAGTGGATTATATCCTTGGTCTTGGAATAATTTGTTGATATTTGTTGAGCCGCCTGTTGTCGTAATAACGGGAGGAGGTCGGACCACACGAACACGGACGACCCTCCTCCACCTTTTTATGATGGTTCTTGTTGCAGCACGAACAAAGGCAGCGCGGTGCAATGGCACCGCGTGAAAACAAGAAAGAACGTGATGAAGAAGTGTGGTGCCGTCGCGCCGTGCGGTTGAGGCCGAATGAAACTGCCGCTGGAGTCGGGGCTGTGGAGGTGATTCGAAGACTCCGCTGGTTGATCATTGAGCGCGGATTGGCGGGCGACGACAAACGAGGCCGAGAAGTCAACTTGAAGCCTCCTCATTGAAGGCCAGGTCCCAGGAGGACTGTTGGCGAAGACAGAAAGCAAAACGGACCACTGAAGCACGTCCGGTGGTCCGCGGAAGGGCCAGCCGGCACACCACGCCGGCACGGCGGCGCTGGAAGCCGGAGGCGGTGGCCGGCACCGGCTGGCCGCCGGGAGGCGGCGGCACCCGACGCGCCGCCAAGAAGGTCTGCCACGGATGAAGCCGCGGCAGAAGGACGCGGTCCCGTGGCTGCGCTCGACCGAGGGGGGGGGGGGGGGGGGGGGACGCGGCACCAGGCCGCGTCCACCGGCCGAATTAGCGGCCCCCCACGCGGGGGTCGTGGCTCATTAAACCGGGGGGCAACGCGCTCCCCCCTGTCCGCTCAGCTCGGCTCGCCGAGCTGGCAACGTGGACGCGCGATTGGGCCAGGCCGAGCCACCTAGGCTGGGCCGGGCCGCTCCTAGGCTGGGCCGGGCCACGCCCTATTTTGCCGGCCCCGGAGCCGGTTCGGGCGGACCCAGGGGGTCTTGGGCAGGGTTGGTCCGGGGCCGAACCCCCTATTCTCAGGCAGTTTTTGTTCAAACACCCATATCCTAGGTTACAGACCACCGATCGACGCACCGTCAACTACGATGCGATCCTTGGATCGAGACGGTCATTTCTGTATATTACACTCATGGTTTCGGTGAACATAGGGTACAATAGAGTTGGTTCTAACACGAAACGAACTTGGCCCTCGGAGCGGTAACACTTATAAGTTGAGCTCTGAACGTCCAATTGACGTGCCGTCGACTTTGTTGGATTCCTCTTGATGAGACGGAACTTTTGGCATACTTCATCTGATTTTTGGATGCAGTTTGATAGTGGCTGGGTTTGATTGAACCCAAAATCTAACCAGGCCCCTAGAAAAGAAAAGCAGATAACTTTCGGACAGGACGTCAGTTTGACGAACCGTCAGTGGCGTTGGTGATCAAATTGGGAAACAGTCCCTATGAGTATACCCTATGAGAGTTAGGGGTACAATTGAGATGCGACCAGGTTGGTTTGCATTCGTAACCAATGGGGCCCCTGGGACGAAAATGCTAATAACTCACAGACCGGGCGACCGATTGACTCGCCATCTGTTGTGTTGAGACCCCTCTGACGAGGAAGTCCTTTGAGATACTTCTTAATGGGACTTTGAGATACAAGGAGTATCGAACTATATCTCGTGGAGCGGACCCTCCCATAGATGAGCGTATGGAGTACAGAGACCGTGTAGCCAGCTGAGACCTGACGACTGCTTGACCGACTCGACTTGGAGTGAGTCGACTAGCCCAGTGGACAGAGCACTACTTTGTCTGGGTGCAGACCCATGGCGGACAGAGCACTACTATGTTTGGGTGCAGACCCGCGATACTCATCCGGAGAGTAACTCTGCAGGCTATTAGGGGGTGTGCACTAATGTGTTTCGGTGGCATTCCCCGACGGAAAGCACTACTGTGTTTGGGTGTAAAACCAGTGGTGCTCGATAGGAGGAGTACCTCAGCAGTCTTAGGTTAGTGAGCAGTACCTCGGAGTCGTGATTGGATCACTGTACACTCCAGAGATGAGGCTCTTCAGCAGTTACTGTTTCAATAATGAGAATCCTAGTTTGAGCTGAGTCTATGACCTTTGTGTTTCCTCATGTTTGAGATGGGTCACATGATAACATAGGTATATGTATGGGCATATATCTAGGTAGTGGTTATCTGTTGATTTCATAAACGTTGTGTTTCATCGTGTTTTGGATGGGTTACTTGATAACTTAGGTATAAGTATGGGCTTATACGTAAGTAAGTGTTATCAGTTGAGATCCTACTTTGTGGATATCCTTTTTGAATTTAGGGAGACCTTGAGGGTCTCAGGGTCTCTATTGAGTATCGTATACTCACCCCTGCATGGGCTATGGCCGCACCTCGTTGTGTTGGTTGCAGACGTCGGGCAGCGCTGACAGAGGCCGAGTGTTCGAGGACTGGACGGTATCCGGAGGTGGACCCCTCGATGAGTCAGTAGCGGAAGCGTGGTGGACTTCATGACGAGATGACACTAGGAGGAGGTTTATGGGAGAGAGAGTTTTGGAGGCTATCTATACCTACTCTTCAGGTAGGATCCGTGGTGGACGATCTAGGAGCTGTGCTATCTGTACCTACCCTTCAGGTATGATTTGAGGAGGAAGACCCCGAAGCTGCTTCCATTCTTCCAGCTGTTTGTCTTTTTCTGTTGTACTTTCATTCAGTTGTAGCTGTACTTTCAGTTGGGTTTGTATTCTGGCCCACTTACTTTTCAGCACATTCTTTTGTTCTTAGTGTGTTACTTCCGCTTGCACTGTGTGATGTTTTGTTTTCTTTTATAAAGGCAATTCATTCCTAGTTATCGGGTTTTACGCCTTTGGTGCTAGTCTCCAGCCCCTGGCCTATGGAAGGCGGGCATGGGGTAGTCACGGCATGGGTCTCGAGGATGGGTCGTAACAAATTGGTATCAAAGGAGTTCAGTTCTACCGTAGAATTAATGACTCTGATCATTTTCTATGTGAATCAATAGTGTTAAGTGTACCACGTTTGTTCTTCATTTCAGGGAGTCCAGTGTTGGTGCGGCGGCCGAAGTATCCGTACACCAGGACCCTGACTTCTGATTTCCGACTTTGTGCATGAAAACACTAATTGCGTGTGTGTTTATAAAGTTTTAAAGTCAACTCTAACCAGGTCATCTCACCAGGTATAAATTGTTGACCGTGTCGCATCTGTTCAGGATGTCTCCACGCAGACAGTCAGTTCGAGTTTCTGAGAGAGTACTCGATGACGGCTCACCGAGTGATGAGGCTCCGGTGCAGGGCCCACTTTCTATGTTGGCACCCTCGGGTGGTGTACCAGCATCACCACCACCTGTTGGGCAGTAGATGCCACTAGTCATACCAGTGGACGGTGCACGCTGGCAGAGCGCAATGAATGAGTTCCAACAGTAGAGGCCTCCGAGGTTACGAGGCGAGGAAGATTCCCAGACTGAAGAGGAATAGCTGGAGGAGATTTATAGAGTTTTCTGCCTAGCTAGACATAGATGATGGGTTGAATTTTCGGAGGTCACAGTGGAGTTCAAGGATCGACAGGAGCGGGTCCTACATGGACGGTCAATACCTCTAGGAAGCATCCGATGACATCACGAGAACCTCTAGGAGAGCACTTGGGAGTGGGAGGCTCAGATGCATGCACAGTACCCACATTTGTTTCCCTAGTTTATGATGTATCTTTACGGGGACTTAAAGCCCCTGAGGTGGGAGTAATGTAAAGATCCGTAAAATTCAAGGGAAAATTTTTCATAATTTTTTTTGGGATTTTGCAAGAACGCAGTTTCTGACAGCACCTGATTCCGAGGTTCGGTGTGCCCAGAATCATTTTAAGAAGTTTAGATCTGGTATGTTTAGTGAACTAATGAACGGGTTTTCCTAACTTCTGATCTGGTGCTCAGAATTGAAATCCGAGGGCACCGATGAAACCGCAACGCTGATAATTTCTTAAGAACACTTTTTCTGGGGTTGCGTTTTCTCTAGAGGAGATGCTAAAAATTGTGGAAGGTAAAAATAAAATTGAGATACAATTTTATTTATTTTTAAGTGGTTATATCCTTTCAGTGGAAGTTGGGAAACTACCCATGAGAGGTTAAGAGGGTGGTGGGGCCCACACAAACTCCACTCCTTCCAATTATCTATCCCCCCATAACTCTTTCCCTTTAAACCCCCATGTAGTAAATGATGTGACTTCCTTTCACATTAAATAATGCCATTTAATTTGAGAGTTAAGCATTGGAATTTTAAATGCATGGAATGTTATAAAAAAATAAGCATAACACTTGTTTTATTTGGGGGTTGTTTCGTGGTGTTGGGTTTTGAGAGAGGGAGCAATCGTCGTCTAATGAAGTTCATCTTCCACGTTGAATAACGCGAAGAACGCCACTCTCCGACGAAGAAAGACAACACCAAAGAAAGACGTCGTGACTTTCTACTACTCTCTGTTGTCGGTGTGAGACGCCGCCCCACCTCGGACGATCTCTGTCAAGCGTGTACAGAACCCTCTTCCGCAACGCCTTCTTCCACAACGTTAAATTATTCGACGAACCTTCGTTCAACGGTTCCATCAAGGTAGGGGGTTTCGTTTAATTTAAGTGGATTAAATCCTTGGTCTTTGATTAATTTTTTGATAGTCGTTGTGCCTCCTGTTGTCGTAATAACGGGAGGAGGTCAGACCACATGAACACGACTGACCTTACTCCGCCTTTTTATGATTGTTCTTGTTGCGGCACGAGCAGAGGTTGCGCGGTGCAATGGCACCGCGCGGAAACAAGAAAGAACGCGACGAAGAAGCATGGCGCCGTCACGCCGCGCTGTTGAGGCCGAATGAAACCGCGGCCAGAGTCGGGGCCATGGAGGCGATTCGTAGACTCCGCTGGTTGATCGTTGAGCGTGGAATGACGAGTGATGAAAAACGGGGCCGAAAAGTCAACTTGAAGCCTCCGCAGTGAAGTTTGGGTCCCGGGTGGACCGTTGGCGAAGACGGAAAAAAAGGACCACCGGAGCGCGTCCAGTGGTCCCGCGGATGTGCGAGACCGTGGGGGGGGGGGATGCGGCACTGGGCCATGTCCGCTGGCCGAAGGAGTGGCCCCCCACATGGGGGTCGCGGCTCATCAAACCGGGGGGGGGGGGGGCAGTGCGCTCCCCCCTGTCCGCTCATCTCGGCTCGGCGAGCTGGCCACACGGCCGGGCGAGCATGCCAAGCCAGGCCGGGCCGCACTCTGAACTTTGACATGGTTCGGGTCGACCTGGTTCGGGGCGACCCAGGGGGCTCAGGCCGGGTTGGTCCGGGGCCGAACACCCTATTATCGGGCATTTTTTGTTCAAACGCACATATCGTAGGACCCAGACCTCCGATCAACGCACCGTCAGCTGAGATGTGATCCTTGGATCGAGACGGTCGTTTTGGTATATTACACTAAAGGTTTTGGATAACTTTGGGTACAACCGGGTTGGTTCGAACCTGAAACAAACCTGGCCCTCAGAGCGGTAACGCTTATAACTTGATCTCTGGATGTACGATTGACATGCCCTGGACTTTGTTGGATTCCTCTTGACGAGACAGAACTTTTGGAATACTTCGGCTATGTTTTGGACGCAGTTGGATAGTGGCCGGGTTGGATTGAACCCCAAATCCAACCGGGCCCCTAGAACGGAAAAGCTAATAACTTTCGGACCAGACATCAGTTTGACGAACCGTCAGCGGAGTTGGTGATTACGTTGAGAAAAGTCCCCTATGAGTATACCCTATGAGAGTTAGGGGTACAGTTGAGATACGTCCGGGTAGGTTCGCACGCTTAACCAACCAGGCCCCTAGGACGAAAAGGCTAATGACTCACAGACCGTGTGCCTGATTGACGTGTCGTCTATTGTGTTGATACCTCTATGTCGAGGCATTCCTTTGAGATACTTCTTTGTGGGACTTTGAGATACTT
Organism: Viscum album; assembly: GCA_963277665.1. NCBI lineage: Eukaryota > Viridiplantae > Streptophyta > Magnoliopsida > Santalales > Viscaceae > Viscum > Viscum album. The sequence continues at coordinate 490,772,557 of OY728151.1, read as the reverse complement.
GGAGTATCGACCTGTAGCTCATGGAGCGGACCCTTCCGGTGACGAACTTACGGAGTACGGAGACCGTGTAGCCGGTTGAGACTTGACGACTACTTGACCGACTCGACTTGGAGTGAGTCGACTAGCCCAGTGGACAGAGCACTACATTGTTTGGGTGAAGACCCATGGCGGATGGAGCACTACTGAGTTTGGGTGCAGACCCGCTGTACTCATCTGGAGAGTAACTCTACAGGCTATTAGGGGGTGTGCACTACTGTGTTTGGGTGGCATACCCCGGCGGGAAGCACTACTGTGTTTGGGTGGATGACCTGCGGTACTCTAAAAGAGGAGTACCTTAGCAGTCTTAGGTTAGTGAACAGTACCTCAGAGTCGTGACAGGACCATTGTACACTACAGAGACGGGGCTCTTCAGCAGTTACGGATTGGATAATGAAAATCCTGTTTTGAGCTGAGTCTATGACCTTTGTGTTTCCTCATGTTTGAGATGGGTCACTTGATAACTTAGGCATATGTATGGGCATATATCTAGGTAGTGGTTATCCGTTGATTTCATAACCTTTGTGTTTCCTCATGTTTGAGATGGGTTACTTGATAACTTTGGTATAAGTATGGTCTTATACCTAAGTAAGGGTTGTCTATTGAGATCCTACTTTGTGGATATACTTGTTGAATTTAGTGAGACATTGAGGGTCTCGTGGTCCCTACTGAGTATCGTATACTCACCCCTGCACGGGCTATGCCCGCACCTCGTTGTGTTGGTTGCGGACGTCGGGCATCACCTTCCATAGGCCTAGTTTTCAAGGACTGGACGGTACCCGGAGGTGGACCTCCCGATGAGTCAGTAGTGGAAGCGTGGTGGACTTCACGATTAGACGACACTCGGAGGAGGTTGACGGGCGAACGCGTTGTGGTGGCTATCTATACCTAACCTTCATTTAAGATCTGTGGTAGATGATACAGGAGCTGTGCTATCTGTACCTACCCTTCAGGTAGGATTCTAGGAGGACGACCCATGAGCTACTTCCATTCTTCCAGCTATTTGTCTTTTTCTGTTGTACTTTCATTCAGTTGTAGCTGTACTTTCAGTTGGGTTTGTTTTCTGGCCCACATACTTTTCAGAACATTCTTTTGTTCTTAGTGTATTACTTCCTCTTGCACTCTGTGATGTTTTCTTTTCTTTTATAAAGGCAATTCCTTCCCAGTTATCGGGTTTTACCCCTTTGGTGCTAGTCGCCATCCCCTGGCCTATGGAAGGCGGGCTTGGGGTAGTCACGACACGGATCCCGAGGACAGGTCATGACAAATTGGTATCAAAGGAGTTCAGTTCTATCACAGAACTAAGGACTCTGGTCTTTTTCTATGTGAAGAAATAATGTTAAGGGTACCGAGTTTGATCTTCAGTTCAGGGAGTCGAGTGTTGGTGCGGCGGCCGACGTATCCGTACACCAGGACCCTGACTTCTGATTTCTGACTTTGTGCACGAAAACACTGATTGCATGTGTGTTTCCAAAGTTTTAAAGTCAGCTCAAACTAGGTCAGCTCACCAGGTATAAATCATTGATCGTGTTGCATCTGTTCAGGATGTCTCCACGCAGACAGTCAGTTGGAGTTTCCGAGAGAGTACTCGATGACGGCTCACCGAGTGATGAGGCTCTAGTGCAGGGCCCTCTTTCTATGCTGGAACCCTCGGGTGGTGTACCAGCAGCGCCACAATCTATTGGTCAGCATATTCTACCGGTCTTACTAGTGGACGGTGCACGTTGGCAGAGCGCGATGCACGAGTTCCAGCAGTAGAGGCCTCCGAGGTTATGAGGTTAGGCAGATTACCAGACAGTAGAGGACTGGCTGGAGTCGATTTCTAGAGTTTTCCGCCTAGCTGGACATTGATGATGGGGTTAATTTTTTGGAGGTCCTGATAGAGATCGAGGATCAACGAGAGTGGGTCCTTTGTGGACAATCTATACCTATAGTACACATCAGATGGAATCACAAGAACCTCTAGGAGAGCACTTGGGAGCGGGAGGCTTAGATGCGTGCACAGTACCAACATTTGTTTCTCTAGTTTATGATGTATCTTTATGGGGACGTAAAGCCCTGAGGTGGGAGTAATTTAAATACCGATAAAATTCAAGGGATATTTTTTCTTAATTTTCTTTGGGATTTTACATGAACGCAGTTCCTGAAGGCACCTGATTCTGAGGCCCGGTGTACCCTCAATCATTTTCCGAAGTTTAGCTCGGGTACGTTCAGTAAACGAACGATCGGGTTTTCCTAACTTTTGATCTCGTTCTCGGAATTGAAATCTGAGGGCACCGATGAAACCATAATGCCGATAATTTCATAATAACACCTTTTCTGGGTTGCGTTTTCTCGGGAAGAGATGCTAAAAATTGTGGAAGGTAAAAATAAAATTGAGCTACAATTTTATTTCTTTTTGAGTGGTTATATCCTTTGAGTGGAAGTTGGGGAACTACCAATGAGAGGTTAAGAGGGTGGTGGGGCCCACACAAACTCCACCCCTTGAAATTCTCTAACCCCCCATAACTCTTCCGCTTTAAACCCCCATGTATTAAATGATGTGACTTCCTTTCACATTAAATCATTCCATTTAATTTGGGAGTTAAGCATTTGAATTTTAAATGCATGGCATGGTATAATAAAATAAGCATAACACTTATTTTATTTGGGGGTTGTTTCGTGGTGTTGGGTTTTTGAGAGAGGGAGCAATCTTCCTCTGAAGAAGTTCATATTCCACGTTGAAGAACATGAACAATGCCACTCTTCGACGAAGAACGCCAACACCAAAGAAAGACGTCGTGACTTTCTACTCCTCTCTGCAGTCGGTGTGAGACACCGCCCCCCCCCCTCGGACGATCTTCTTCATGCATGTATGGAACCCCCTTCTACAACGCCTTCTTCCACGACGTGCAATTCCGCGACGAACCTTTGTTCATCGGTTCCATCAAGGTAGGGGGTTTCGTTTAATTTAAGTGGATTATATCCTTGGTATTTGATTAATTTGTTGATAGTCGTTGAGTCGCATGTTGTCGTAATAATGGGAGGAGGTCGGACCGCACAAACCTGGACGACTCTCTCCCCTATTTTTATGATTGTTCTTGTTGTGGCACAAACAAAGGATGCGTGGTGCAATGGCACCGCATGGAAACCAGAAAGAACGCGACGAAGAAGCGCGGCACCGTTGAGGCTGAACGAAATCGCGACCGGAGTCGGGGCAGTGGAGGCGATTTGAAGACTCTGCTGGTTGATCGTTGAGCGCAGATTGACAGGTGATGAAAAATGGGTCCGAAAAGTCAACATGAAGACTCTGAAGTGAAGGTAGGGTCCCTGGTGGATCGTTGGAGAAGACGGAAAGCAAAACGGACCACCGAAGCGCGTCCGGTGGCCCGTGGAAGGGCATGCTGGCGCGCCAGGAGACGGCGGCGCCCGCCGAATTGCTAGGAATATCCGCCGCGGCTGAATCCACGGTGGCAAGAAGTGGTCCCACAGCCACACAGGACTGAGGGGGGGGGGGGGTGGCACTGGGCCGCATCCACTGGCCGAAGGAGCGGCCCCCAAATGGGGGTCGTAGCTCATCAAACCGGGGGGAGGGGGGCAGAATGCTCCCCCCTATTCGCTCATATCGTCTTGCCGAGCGGGCCACGCGAGCGCGCCAGGCCAGGCCGGTCCATGCCCACCGGGTTGGTCCGGGGGCCGAACCCCCTATTCTCGGGTAGTTTTTGTTCAAACGCCCATATCGTGGGCTACGGACCTCCGATCGACACACCGTCAGCTGCGATATGATCCTTGGATCAAGGAGGACGTTTAGATATATTACACTCAAGGTTTCGGAGAACTTTGGGTACGACCGGGTTGGTTCGAACCCGAAACCAAACTGGCCCTCGGAGCGGTAATGCTTATAACTTGAGCTCCGGACGTCCGATTGATGTGCCGTCTATTTTGTTGGATTCCTATTGATGAGACGGAACAATGGTAATACTTAAACATAGTTTTGGATGCAGTTGGATAGTGGCCGGGTTGGATTGAACATGAAATCCAACCGGGCCCCTGGAAGGGAAAAGGTGATAACATTCGGACCGGACGTCCGTTTGACGAACCTTCAGCAGCGTTGGTGATCACGTTTAGAAACAGTCCCTATGAGTATACCCTATGAGAGTTAGGGGTACAGTTGAGATGCGGCTGGGTTGGTTCGCACACGTATCCAACCAGGACCCTGGGACGAAAATGCTAATAACTCACAGACCGAGCGCCCGATTGATGCGTCGTCTGTTGTGTTGAGACCCCTATGACGAGGCATTCCATTGAGATACTTCTTAGTGGGACATTGAGATACATGGAGTATCAACCTGTAGCTCATGGAGCAGACCCTCCAAGAGACGAGCGTATGGAGTACGAAGACCGTGTAGCTGGCTGAGACCTGACAACTGTTTGACCGACTCGACGTGGAGTGAGTCGACTAGCCCAGTGGACGGAGCACTACTATGTTTGGGTGTAGTCCGATGGCGGACTGAGCACTACTGAGTTTGGGTGCAGAACCATGGTACTCGTCTGGAGAGTACCTCTGCAGGCTATTAGTGGGTGTGCCCTACTGTGTTTGGGTGGCATACCCCGGCGGGAAGCACTACTGTGTTTGGGTGGCTGACACGCGGTACTCAAAAAGAGGTGTACCTCAGCAGTCTTAGGTTAGTGAGAAGTACCGTGGAGTCGTGACAGGATCACTGTACAGTCCAGAGACGGGGCTTTTCAGTAGTTACAGTTTCGATAATGAAAATCCTGGTTTGAGCTGAGTCTATGACCATTGTGTTTCCTCATGTTTGAGATGGGTCACTTGAAAACATAGGCATATGTATGGGAATATATCTTCGTAGTGGTTATCCTTTGATTTCATAACCTTTGAGTTTACTCATGTTTGAGATGGGTTACTTGATAACTTAGGTATAAGTAAGGGCTTATACCTAAGTAAGGGTTATCTGTTGAGATCATTCTTTGTGGATATCTTTGTTAAATTTAGTGAGACCTTGAGGGTCTCTGGGTCCCTACTGAGTATCTTATACTCACCCCTGCACGGAATATGCCCAAACCTCGTTGTGTTGGTTGCAGATGCCGGGAAGCGCTGACAGAGGCCGAGTGTTTGAGGACTGGACAGTACCCAGAGGTGGACCTCTCAACGAGTTAGTAGCGGAAGCGTGGTGGAATTCACGACGAGATGACACTCAGAGGAGGTTGACGAGCGAGAGCGTTGTGGAGGCTATCTGTACCTACCCTTCAGGTAGGATCCGTGGTGGACGATACAGGAGCTGCGCTATCTTTACCTACCCTTCAGTTAGGATACAAGGAGGATGACCCATGAGAAGCTTCTGTTCTTCCAGCTGTTTGTCTTTTTCTGTTGTACTTTCGTTCAGTTGTAGCTATAATTTCAGTTGGGTTTGTATTCTGGCCAAATTACTTTTTAGTACATTCTTTTGTTCTTAGTGTATTACTTCCGCTTGTACTCTGTGATGTTTTGTTTTCTTTTTATAAAGGCAATTCCTTCCCAGTTATCGGGATTTATTCCTTTGGTGCTAGTCGCCAGCCCCTGGCCTATGGAAGGTGGGCTTGGGGTAGTCATGACATGGGTCCTGAGGACGGGTCGTGGCAAATTGATATCAAAGGAGTTCGGTTCTACTAACAAACTAAGGACTCTGATATTTTTCTATGCGAAGAAATAGTGTTATGGGTACCGAGTTTGGTCTTCAGTTCAGGGAGTCCAGTGTTGGTGCAGCGGCCGACGTATCCGTACACCAGGACACTGACTTCTGATTTTTCGACTTTGTGCATGAAAACACTGATTGCGTGTGTGCTTCCAATGTTTTAAAGTCAGCTCAAACCAGGTCAGCTCACCAGGTATAAATCATTGACAATTTCGCATCTGTTCAGGATGTCTCCACACAGACAGTCAGTTGGAGTTTCCGAGAGAGTACTCGATGATGGCTCACCGAGGGATGAGGCTCCGGTGCAGGGCCCTCTTTCTATGTTGGCACCCTCGGGTGGTGTACCAGTAGCACCACCACCTGTTGGGCAGTAGATGCCACCAGTCGTACTAGTGGATGGTGCACACTGGCAGAGCGCGATGCATGAGTTCCAGCAGTAGAGGCCTCTGAGGTTAGGAGGCGAGGCAGATTCCCAGACAGCAGAGGACTGGCTGGAGGCGATTTCTATAGTTTTCCACCAAGCTGGACATTGATGATGGGGTGAATTTTTCAGAGGTCCGGGTGGAGATCGAGGATCGACAGGAGCGGGTCCTACGTGGATGGTCGATACCTCTAGCACGCATCAGATGGTAGCACGAGAACCTCCATGAGAGTACTTGGGAGCGGGAGGCTCAGATGCGTGCACAATACCCACATTTGTTTCCCTAGTTTATTATGTATCTTTACGGGGACATAAATCTCTGAGGTGGGAGTAATGTAATGACCCGTAAAATTCAAGGAAATTTTTTTCTTAATTTTCTTTGGGATTTTACAAGAATGCAGTTTCTGATGGCACCCGATTCTGAGGACCGGTGTGCCCAGAATCATTTTCCGAAGTTTAGATTTGGTACGTTCAGTGAACGAACGAGCGGGGTTTCCTAACTTTTGATTCGATGCTCAGAATTGAAATCCGAGGGCACCGACGAAACCGCAACACCGATAATTGCTTAAGAACACCTTTTCCGGGGTTCTGTTTGCTCGGGAGGAGATGTTAAAAATTTTGGAAGGTAAAAATAAAATTGAGCTACAATTTTATTTCTTTTTAAGTGGTTATATCCTTTGAGTAGAAGTTGGGGAACTACCCATGAGAGATTAAGAGGGTGGTGGGGCCCACACAAACTCCACCCCTTAAAATTCTCTAACCTCCTATAACTCTTCCCCTTTAAACCCCCATGTATTAAATGATGTTACTTCCTTTCACATTAAATCAAGCCATTTAATTTGGGAGTTAAGCATTTGAATTTTAAATGCATGGCATGTTATAAAAAACTAATCATAACACTTATTTTATTTGGGGGTTGTTTCGTGGTGTTGCGTTTTTGAGAGAGGGAGCAATCTTCCTCTAACGAAGTTCATCTTCCACGTTGAAGAACATGAATACCGCCACACTCCGAAGAAGAACGCCAACACCAGAGAAAGATATCGTGACTTTCTACTCCTCTCCGCAGCCGGTGTGAGACGCCGCCCCACCTCGGACGATCTCCGTCAAGCGTGTACGAAACCCTCTTCCGCGACGCCTTCTTCTATGACGTTCAATTCCGTGACGAACCTTCGTTCAATGGTTCCATCAAGGTAGGGGGTTTGGTTTAATTTAAGTGGATTATATCCTCATTCATTGATTAATTTGTTGATAGTCATTGAGCCTCCTACTGTCGTAATAACGGGAGGAGGTCGAACCGCACGAACACTGCCAACCCTCCTCCCCCTTATTATGAATGTTCTTGTTGCGGCATGAAAAAAGGTTGCACGGTGCAACGACACCGTGCAAAAACAAGAAAGAACACGATGAAGAAGCACGACGCCATTGCCCTGTGATGTTGAGGCCGAACAAAACCGCGGCCGGAGTCGTGGCCGCGGAGGCAATTCGAAGACTTCGCTGGTTGACCGTTGAGCATGGATTGACGAACGATGAAAAAGGAGGCCGAAAAGTCAACTTGAAGCCTCTACAGTGAAGGTTGGGTCCGGGGAGGACCGTTGGCGAAGACGAAAAGCAAAACAGACCACCGGAGCGCGTCCAGTGGTCTGCGGAAGGGCCTACAGGCACGCCATGCTAGCACGGCGGCCGGCCGCCAGGAGGCGGCGGTGCCCGGAGCGCCACAAGGAAGGTCCACCGCGACAAATTTCAGTGGTCCCGCGGCCGTGCGGGACCGAGGGTGGGGGGGGGGGGGGCACAGGGCCATGTCCGCTGGCTGAAGGAGCGGCCCCCCACATGGGGGCCTCGGCTAATCAAACCGGGGGGGGGGGGGGGGGGCAGCGCGCTCCCCCCTGTCCGCTGAGCTCGGCTCGCCGAGCTGGCCACGTGGCCGCGTGAGAGTGCCAGACCGGGCCGCACCCAGGCTGGGCCGGGTCGCGCCCTATTGGGCCGGACCCGAACCCGGGTCGGGTCGACCCGGGGGGTCTCGGTCCGGGTCGGTCCGGGGCGGAACCCCCTATTCTCGGGCAGTTTTTGTTCAAACACCTATTTCTTGGGCTATGGACCTCCGATCGACACACTGTTAGCTGCGATGCGATCCTTGGATCGAGACGGTCGTATTGGTATATTACACTCAAGGTTTCAGAGTACTTTTGGTATGTACGGGTTGGTTCGAACCCGAAACCAACTTGGCCCTCAGAGCGGTAACACTTATAACTTGAGCTCCAGATTTCCGATTGGCGTACCGTCGACTTTGTTGGATTCTTATTGATGAGACGGGCCTTTTGGAATAATTTTCCTGAGTTTTGGACACAGTTGGATAGTGTCCGGGTTGGATTGAACCCGAAATCCAACCGGGCCCCTCGAACGGAAAAGCTGATAACATTCAGAACGGACGTTTGTTTGACAAAACGTCAGCGGTGTTGGTGATCAAGTTGAGAAACAGTCCCTATGAGTATACCCTATGAGAGTTTGGGGTATATTTGAGATGCGGCCAGGTTGGTTCGCACACGTAACCAACCGGGCCCCTGGGACGAAAAGGCTAATAACTCACAGACCGGGCGCCCGATTGACGCGTCGTCTGTTGTGTTGAGACCCCTATAACGAGGCGGTTATTTGAGATACTTTATAGTGGGACTTTGAGATAATTGGAGTATCGACCTGTATCTCGTGGAGCGGATCCTCCCGGAGATGAGCATACGGAGTACGGAGACCATGTAGCCGGCTGAGACCTGACGACTGCTTGACCGACACGACTTGGAGTGAGTCGACTCGCCCAGTGGACGAAGCACTACTTTTTTTGGGTGCAGACCCATGGCGGACGGAGCCCTACTGAGTTTGGGTGCAGACCCACAGTACTCATCCGGAGAGTACCTCTGCAGGCTCTTAGGGGGTGTGCACTACTGTGTGTGGGTGGGATACCCTGGTGGGAAGCACTACTGTGTTTGGGTGGCTGACCCGCGGTACTCGACAGGAGGAGTACCTCAGTAGTCTTAGGTTAGTGAGCAGTACCTCAGAGTCATGAAAAGATCATTGTAAACTCTAGATTCGTGGCTCTTCAGCAGTTACGGTTTCGATAGTGAAGATCTTGGTTTGAGCTGAGTATATAACCTTTGTGTTTCCTCATGTTTGAGATGGGTCACTTGTTAACATAGGTATATGTGTGGGCATATATCTTGGTAGTGGTTATCTGTTGATTACATAACCTTTGTGTTTCCCCATGTTTGAGATGGGTTACTTAATAACTTAGGTATAAGTTTGGGCTTATACCTATTTAATGGTTATCTGTTGAGATCCTACTTTGTCGATATCTTTGTTGAATTTAGTGAGACCTTGAGGGTCTCGGGGTCCCTACTGAGTGTCGTATACTCACCCAGGCATGGGCTATGCCGGCACCTCATTGTGTTGGTTTCAGACGTCGGGCAGCGCTAATAGAGGCCGAGTGTTCGAGGACTGGACGGTACCCGGAGGTGGACCTCTTGACGAGTCAGTAGCGGAAGCATGGTGGACTTCACGATGAGACGACACTCGGAGGAGATTGACAGGCGATAGAGTTGTGGAGGCTATCTGTACCTAACCTTCAGGAAGGATCCATGGCGAACGATCCAGGAGCTGTGATTTCTGTACCTACCCTTCAGGTAGGATTCGAGGAGGACGACCCAGGAGCTGCTTCCGTTCTTCAAGCTGTTTGTCTTTTTTGGTGGTACTTTCATTTAGTTGTAGCTGTACTTTCAGTTGGGTTTGTATTCTGGCCCACATACTTTTCAGCACTTTCATTTGTTCTTAGTGTATTACATCCTCTTTAACTCTGTGATGTTTTGTTTTTTTATAAAGGAAATTCCTTCCCAGTTAATGGGTTTTACACCTTTGGTGCTAGTCACCAGCCCCTGGCCTATGAAAGGCAGGCTTGGGGTAGTCACGACACGGGTCCCAAGGACGGGTCATGACAAGATGGATGAATATAAATAATTATTATAACAATTTTCTATAAAAAATATAAGCACATTAATGATAATTTTGTTTTCATCATACAATCATTATATTTATTTTAAAATATAATGTATTGTGAAGAAATCTTAAGAATAATGTGATAGTGATGTGGAGACCTTTGAATTCCTTTTGAAAAAGTTATAAATTTGAGGGATATAGTCTAATTTTTGGTCACCTAGAGAATTAGTCCATACAAATGAATTCAAGGACATTAAATTTTATAATTGATATAATTTAATTTCAATGTATGTGTAGATTTCTGAATGTGTGCAATGGATCCCCCTTTATTATGAAGAAGTGCATGTCTCCATAAAACCAATGGTAAGGGGAAATACTAAAAAGCCATGAAATATAGTCGATTTAGGTGAAACATGGTTGGTAATCAATTTTGGTAATAATTTAAATCAATATATATATATATATATATGTCTGTAGGTTCATGTTCATTAATGAAAAATGAAACAATATAAAATAAGTCATTTAGAAAACTATTAATTCTAATTAAATATTTATCATAAATTTTTTATTAATTAATATGTAAATAAGCCCTTATTACGAACTATTGACATGGATAATAAAATTTTGGTTTCCAATTTTCTTATTTAAATTTCAAAATAGGTGAGATAACAATTAAATTATAATCTATAATTTTATGAAAACAAATTTTTCTACACAAATATTGTTTAAATCATTTAGTGTTATTAAACTTATATGAAATTGATTTAACATTAAATTATTTTCAATTAATATTTATATTTTTCTAAACAATATAACATATATTATAATTTTTAATATATTCATTTAATTTTTTAAATACATTTTAGTTATAATTTTTTTTAATATAATCATTTTACTAGGGAAATATAATATTTACCAAAGGTAACCTAATAATTATTCCAAAAAATAAAATGAACCCTATAAGATAATTCAATCCCACAAATTTTAATTACAAAAAACATTTATTTTGAATCTATTTATAATTTCAAATATTAAAAAAATAATAAATATTATTTTTTAAAAAATAATAACAATGAAAATATATCTTTTATTCTAGAATATAAAAAATTGATTTTTTCTAAAAACATAAGTTTATAAAATTTATAGTGATACTAAAAATAATCCATTTTTCATGAATTTATTTATGGGTTAGTTTATTATTATTTCAATGTGATATTGTAAAATCACTTTTATTTAAAAAAATATTTTTCACCATTCACCAACAAATCCATTATTTTAGAAAATGTCCAAATATTTTCCAACAACTATTTTGATCATGAAAAAACCAATTATGAGTTTTTTTTGTAAAATTCATAAATTATAATTTATAAGAATAAATATAAAATAAAATATTAAGAATAATATGAAAATTGTTTTTATATGAATTTTTTTGAATAGTGTTTACTATTCTAAAATTATTGATACTCAGAAATAAAATAAATAAGAAAATATTTCTATTTTAAAAAAATAATTATAATTTTAAAAATGGAATTTTAATAGTTTCATAGTTTTAATAATTATATGTTATTTTTAAGATAAATTATATTTTATTTCTCGTATATATATATATAGTAATTTATTTATATTTCATTATTATTTTATCACTATTTATATAAGCTATTTTTATGTCTACCATATAATGATCTATGTAATTTTTAACATTTTGCCTATACTAAACCATAAAGAACGTTTTCTAATTAAGGGGAAAATCATTGGCCATAATAGGAGACTCATATAGGTTCATGTTTCAATTCATAAGTCAAGATAACATTTAATTAATTAAAATGTAATTATTTACACTATCATTCTCCAAAATTAGTTTAAAATTTAGAAAACCATCATTATATTATTTTTATACATTATTAACTTTATTCCACCATATTAAAATCATTTACTAAAACCAAAATCCATATTCGGTGAGAAACATATTTATGTACTATAAATACTATAACCATAAATTTAATACAAGACCTAATATCATTAACCTAGATCATCCTAGACCATGATATTTTAAAAAATTCTTAATTAATTGAAAGGTGAATGTTAGTTTACTAAAGAATATCCTTGGGAGTGTCTATCCAGGTGTGCAGGACTGGGCTCACACTTCCTCCACCGGTGATAGGCGAATTAACACCCAATCCACCACATTCGTAGAGGTTACCCCTATGGGAAACTGTTTTATAGGTGAGTAAATGTTTCAATTACCAGACCGAGTTTCATTATCCTAAAAAATGATACTCCATTAATTACCATATCATTTTTTTTCTCATATAACATGTATTATCCTAATGTATTTTACTAAATATTTCATTTCAAAATCGTATAAATTAATAAAAACTTGATTTGATATAAACTGAGTCAGCAAAATCATATCATGAATTGATATTTTAACATTTTAAATTATTATTTGAAATATAACACAACTACATAAGCATGTGACAAAAACTATTTTATGTAATATTAGAATAGATACATATAAATAAATTTCTAAATTGATAATCAATATCATTCACTATATTACTTATATTATGTAATATTTTCTAAATTAGGTTTTTATTTCCATATTTTTTATCATAGAGAGGGAAAAAGTACAAATACGTGAATATTAAGAAAATAGAAAATGGGAAAATATATATTGTGTCCAATGGATTAGGGTCATATAATTTTCTCAGTGTAAATTTCATCAATAAAATATCAAAAGTAAATGAGGTTGTAATAAAAATGAATTAGTAGAGTCATAATCATTGTATAAAAATTTAATAAATGTGAAAAAATTTAAAAAATAAAATAAAATAGATTTAAATATTCATTAAATTACATGAAATATTGTTTACACACCAAATAATATAAATTATTTGGGGGTATGGATGTTGTTTCACAAAAATGAAAGTGAGATGATAAACTATTATCCCATGTAGTTTCTTACTTTTTCGGGGTTCAAAAAGTAAAAAAGAACTAATATATATATATATATATATAAATTCGAAATCCATATTAATACATATAGAAAACTATATTATACAATTATAATATATTTTCTCTATATTTTTTATAAATATTTATTAAAATCATTATTCTGCGTGACAACAATTTATTTTTTAATTAATTCATCAGTTCGATAGTTATAGTCCATTAACATTGATAATAGTTCCATATTATTAACAATTTCATACATTTATTATGTATAATGATTTATAATAATATATAAATTTTTAAATTTTTATATAATGTCGGGATTAATAATAAATTACATTACTTAATGTGGGAAATGATACATATGTTCATAAGATTGATGTTTCATCATTTCAATTTATTGTCTTAATGAAATTTTAATATTAATTTTCAACTAATAAATATTTATTAGATCATAAATATCAAACAAACACATTTATATATATTATTTTAAAATATATTTATTGCTTAACATTTATTTTGGCAAGGATAAAGCAATTGCATAACTTCGTGGAGGTGGTATTCCACACCTATTCATGAGCGATGCTACATTTATCCAATGGATTTAATCAAAAATGGGGGCTAATATACTACTATTATAAAATAATTAATATTAAATTAATATAAAATTTATTAATTAGGTCTATAAGAGTGACCATTTTTTTTTTGTTAATTGAAAATGAATGTTATATCGAGGTGGAGGAAGTGGTAAACACTTACTCATAAGTGGGACATTCATTTTCCATTATATGTAAATTGGGCTATAAAGGGTATTACTATACTAATAATAACATATTTTTTTAATTATCATAATATATTCATCATTTAATAATGGATATTAAATTTTTAAATGAGATTGAAATAGAAATAAACCATCAAATAGTCGAGAATGACATATACCTTTAAATTGGTACACCTAATTTTGATCACACCATTATACTTAATTAGATTTTTTAATTGATTACCATAAAATTGAGTTCATTGGGATTGAATAAAGGATAATGCCATTGGATATCATGTTAGAGACATTGTGCTAAATCTTTTATAATTAATTAAGATGTTATATTCCCTTTTAGGAGTGTGGAAAAAGACATAATTTAAATTATGTAAATGATATAAATATTATATGTATAAAAATCAATGAATGATTCACTAAATAAATATAAATTCACATATAATATGATATAAGGTAAAAAAATTCTAAATGAAATAAAACCTATAAATGTTTTTGTGACATTATTATCCATATATCATAATTAGTCCACATTAAAAACTATTTAAAAATAACTTTGATAAAATATTTTTTTTTGAAAATGATTACATAATTTTATTACCAAAATGAAATGAAACTTCTATTAAAATATGGACATTATTAGATAAATTTTAGAATCAATTATATCATATTAGAAATATATATTTTTAATAAAATATATTTAATATACCATCCTAAAACACATGACAATTGTTTTCATGACAACATTCCATTCATGTGTAAAAACTTTTTCAACATGAAATGTTGTAAGAAGTCAAATTAGAATAATATTTTATAAATAATAACATAGTATTGTTTTTTAATCTCTAATACATTCAATATTATATATAAAATACATTAATATCCTAAAAATCTACTACCCTAATAATTATTTATTAAAATAAAATAAAATATATTATCATAAAACAAAGGAACGTGTGAAAAATTGTATATACTGTATTAATGTAAATTATTTAACATAATTGAACAAACTTTTTTTGGAAACCAAGAATCCAATATTGTAATGTAATTTATTGTAATGATTTGTAATTCTTACCACATAGTTGTTGACATAATTTTCATGTTTATGTATTTCAGCGATATATTTTTACCATAGTAACTATTCAGAATGGGAAAATATGACGTATTTACAAAAATAGATAGTCCTGATTGAAAATAGTGAATTTATATTTATGTATTTAATTTATATATTTTTTATAATTTTATTTAAATACATATTATTCAAAACTACTAAAAAACACGTTTTTGGAAAATATTTTTATAATCCATAAAATTAACTTATTAAAAAATGAAGAATAAAAGTAATTCAAATATAATTAATTATGTCATTTATAATAAATAGATAATTATTTTACATTTAAAAAAAATAAAACACACATTAGATTATTTAATTAATTGATATAAAGAAATAAATATTGTTTTACCCAAAAAAAATTTCACTATTAGTTATAAAATATATATTCATAGAAAGTATCCCAAAAAGTAACCCTAATCAAATAATTACAAGATGACTTCAAAAAATGTATAAATTTCTTCAAATATTAATAAGTAAACTTGTATAAAATAAATATAGATTCCACACATCAAATTCAATGAAAATAATTAATAAATAATATATATTATTGATCCATAAAATGAAATAAAAATAAATTGTGAATTTATTTATTATGCATTAAAAAATTTCATTTTATTATAGATAATGGTAATAAATATTTTTCATAATGTCTTTATTCCTATTTGAAGTGTATATTTAATGTATATGTTTTTATTATCCAATTTAAAAACTATTTTTACTATATTAAAATTCAATTAATGAATGTGTTTCATGTTATGGAAGATATCGAACATATTATTCATTTAGAAAAATTCTTTGGGGATGTATATCCACATCTACTAAAAAACATCATCTTATTTTTTTTAAAATAGTTTTGAATTAGAAAACACCATTTATGAAAGCTGACAATGTAAAAATAGATATTAAAACATAGATTAAAAAGGGGAAGTTGAAACAATAATGGGTTTTCGAATTAACACATAAATAGGTGCCTAAATAATGATATCCTAAGTGACAAATAAAATTATTAATGTGGATATGTAAATGGAAATTATAGGAATAATATAGATTGATAGATAAAATGATCATGAGAATATCATTTTACCAAATACCATATATCTATTATCGATACGAATGAAAAAAAATTCATTAGAAATAAATGGAAAATGATAAAATTTTCTATATCAGGTTTATTTTACTATTATTAATATATTCATTGACTGTCATGGTTGAGGAAAAGAGAAAATATAGTTATATTATTTCTTTCTCTTTTAATAGTACACATTAATCTAGTTATTATTTATTGAGAAATTTTAAATGATATCATATCACTTACTCGAAGTAATAAATATTCATGTTGAATTTTTTGTCCATGAAGAACTAAAATTAACCTTTAACAGATCATATGTCCCATAAAATATTGGATATTCACTCTATTAATATAAAGATATTTTCCAAAACCAAACTTAATAATACATATTTTCCAATATGAATAAATCATTATATGATGAAATATTTTGTTAATATCTATGACATCGAAATTAAATCACCAAGGAAGAAAAAAACATATCATAAGTTGTTATCGATATGCATCTTTTGAAATATTTATCAAAAAATTTAAAACTAATGATAATAATAATAATAAATTTATCACATTTTTTTTCATTCCTAAACTTCATAATGATGACCCCAACTATATATATTAGTTCATAATTTCACATAAATAACACATGGATACCATGATAATATATTCTCATTAAACATAATAGTCCAAAAAAACATAAATCACAATTAAAACACCATGAAAACATAAATTTAGAAAAATAATAATTCTACTAAAACCCAAAAATATATAACATATATACTAATAAATAGTAATATTAAATAAAAATTAAATTAGAATTAAATCACTAATTAATTTAATGGTTATAAAATAATAAACAATATATATTTTTGATATCAATAATATATTTTTCAAACTAAGAATTATTATCTCAACATCAAGTACACATTAAATGATATCTATGAACAAATCAGTTATTTTACAATAAAAATAAACCTACCACAAATTATTTATTTTATATTCCACACACTCTTCAACATATGGTTGAAAATATATAATGAAAATTATTGCATAACAGTTCATAGATGTTTCCTATTTCTTACAAGAATAGTATCATTGATAAAACAATCATAAATTATAAATTTTAAATATCAATACTTAAACTCATCAATCATTGAATACCATTCTTAATATGTTAATAAGAATAATGTCCTTATTCATTATATTTTTCTTCCAATGATATAGTATATAAATTATTTTTGAATATACATAAATTTAAATTTTAAAATGTTTCTGAATTATATTATAGGAAATACAGTAAAAATAACATCGACCATTAATATTTCATTCTTTGTGTCTTTATCACCAATACAAATTCATTTCCTATACATGAATTCAAATCCTTTTAGTTTGGTTTCATCCTTAGTCATTGAATTTCATAATTTTTATAATGTAATATTTTAAAACATTCAATCATAAATTGTCACTTATAGAAAGAATTACTTTTATACATTATAGTAACCAAAAATATCCTTTATCCTCTATAATTTACTGATTAAATCCCTTAACTACCACACTTAAAAATATTTACCATTCCATTTAGAAATTTCATTTATTACTACTATCCACATTTCATATATAAATTAAATAGAATCATCATTAAGAAATTTGAAATTATCTTATTTAACAATCATATAATTCATTTTTTCTAATTAGATTATCTAGGAAACATAATTTAATTTTTTGTTGATATTAACTTCTTGAGATAGCTACTTAGGAATTAATATTATTATTTACCATGATCTTCATTCCTGAATGTTTTCTAATTCACACTATAACATCCTATAAAAATAATTAATATTTTGTTTGCATATATATGAATATTTTTGAATTAAATGTTAATTTCAATTTAAAGGGGACTCTATGTTCTACGGTGTACCAGACATGCAACAATGGGTTTCTCTAAAATCTCATGTTGCACACAAGGATGAGTCATACTGAAAAAATAATAATATTGTTTTATATAGTAGTTAAAACCTATCCATTGTATTGGAGAGAATGATATAACTAACTAAAATATGATCAAAATGTTTTCTAAATGTCTTTACCTTTATAAAATATATTTTAGAGGATTAAAATAAAAATGAATCAAATTTTAAGAATTGAATACTATAATATTATTTAAAAGGTTTATTTACCGCCTTTTGATGGAAAACCCTTTTTAAATCATGTTTTTGTAAATTTTTTATATAAAATTATACTTAATAAACTTATTATTTAGATGTGGGACATCAAAACTTACTTTGGGTAAATTTTTTGTATTTTTCTCATAATGATCATTTTTTATGAATAGTGAAAAATATTGCATTATAATTCAATACTGCATTTTAATCTAATCTATTTATATTGTTAGTTTTTTATTTTTATTAGTTTTAAAGTGTAATTAGATTAATTTTTTTACTATTTAATCCAGTTATTGGTCATTGGATTTAATTTCAATTTGAAATTGAACATAAACAAGTGTGAATCTTTTGATAGTTATTATTTCTTAAAAACACACTTTCTGGTATTGAAAACTAGAATTAATTTTTATTTAATTTTTGAAACATTCTGTGTATTGAATATGAAAAAATGGATTCCATATTTGGAATCAGGATTTAAAAATTGTGTAAATAGGTAACTTTGAATTATAGATATTATGAAGAGTAAGTTTAATAAATATTTTATTAACCATAGTTAAAAGGAATCCTAGGAAATAAGGGTAAAATATTATATTATAATAATAATAAATTACTCTTACACGTTTCCTTATACTATTTTATAATACATGTCCGACCATGGGCATACATGGGTTAATTTTTGGACCCCATGGAGCAACTTGTAAGTGAAAATGACACTTTATAACATTAATTTAAAGTTAAGGAAAATGTAACATAATCATATATCCTTCAATAAAACAATTTTTATATTGGGAAATATAAGTGATATTTTCAACTATAAATAGTCATTATAAAGATAATACTATTTCATACGTCATGATTATTTATTTATCATCTTTATACAACCAAAAAAAAAATTTATTTATGACATAATGAGGTTGTAATGATTACCTCATTAATGAATGTTTTAATTAAATGAGACTATAAATATAAAATAAAATTTATTCAGAAACTTTTTGTGACATAAATTAATTTTATATATTATCAATAGTTGTAACATTTGAATTAATGGGGGTTTTAGAAAGAATATAGTTGTTATATATTTTAAAACAGTCATGATATCAATAGTATAAAAATTGACATCAATGAGTTTTTAAGTCAATTAATAATTTATTAAGTGATAAAATAGTCCTAAATATATAATATTAGGTAAAATGACCTATATTATGTCACAAATGTTGTTAATGATCATATTTTTGTCTCTCGTATTTCTATCATAAATATATTAACTATGTAGTATGAATATTGAAATGTAATGGTAAAAGTTAAATTAGTTAACAAAGGGATAAATAAAAAGGATAAGGATTAAAAAATATCCAAAATCTATTTAATTATTATTGGATTATTTTTTGACTTATATTCATCTCAGATTTGAATTTACTAATCAGTGGACCTTTTGAAACCAAATTTCATTTTATAATAAAATAATTATTTTAAACATTACTAAAGATCCCTCCTCCCTCTTAAAAAATGCCACCACCTCTAACCCATTAATCACACCTCTCATTCCCCTTCACTCATGAAATCTATTCCTAAATGAGTTTCCAACATTCCTATCTTATTACTATAATCCTTAACATAAGAATAAGGAACTTTTAGTAAGCCTTATGTTTCAAGACCAACGAGAGTTACTCGGTTTAGATGTAATGTTTTCTCTCAAGTTGTCTTCTTTTATTTTACATAATAAGTCCATATTCTTTTATCAATCTCTAATTATATAACAAAAATAGTATCATAAATATAATAGGTTGTTTTATGATATGGATTCTAATATCACATACTCACACCACTATCTAATGTATACGAACATACTGTTTCGGTGTACGGTGAACTGCTGCCTCATGAAACGATGATTGTTCAATATTTTCCAACCACATACAATGTGGGAAATTATGATGGCACATTAATTATATATGGTATTTAGGATATTTATTTTATCTTTATGTTAATTAAATTCTCATTTATAATATATAGTTATACTTTTCATGTTGTATAAATAGGATAATTTCATTTGAAGAAGTGCAGACTACCTTCCCCTCAAAGTGATATGACTCGTTCATACCATACATGTAATGTATAAAGGATAGTGTTAAATAAAACATGTAACATATATAAAATATGATATTATAATGGAATAATAATATAAATATGTACCATTTTGATTTCATTCATTTAAAATTGAAAAAATTAAATGAATGTAGCGTTCATGAGAATGTACGACGTACAACCTCCATGAACAGTGAATTTAGTATCCATATATCCTAATGATATGGAAATTTATAAATATATATATACTTTATATTTAGGATTTAAATGATATTTAAATTTTTAATACAAATCTAGAACTATTGTACATTTGACCACATGGACAATTGGTAATTATAAGAAGTTTATTTTTGACTCAAGTTCCTAACATCGACAAAATGACCGATATGAACTCAAATAATTAACTAGTTATTTTATAAATTTAATAAGTGATATAAAATAAATAATAAAATATAAAATTGTTCTGAAGAAAGTCTGAATTTTCTAATGTTTATTATTGTGGAAAAACAAGGAACACATGTGACGAGTCAGATTGAGTGTAAGAGAATAACTTAACCCAATTTACATTATTTGTATTAATCTTATACTTCTTTATTATGTAATAAAATGAATATTTGTGAATGAACTATGATTTTTTTTCACATAATATCAACTTATATTAGGTGTATTTATATTTTTCACACATAATTATGTAATTGATTTATCCTTAATCTAATGATAAAATCATTGTAAGGGACTACGTCTCAAACTCCTTTCATTGAGGCATATCTTGATATAGTGAACCTTTTTTATCCTATAAGGTGTATATATAACCATTTTGACATTTTATATCATGAATTTCTATATTTGAAGGATATTTATAGTTTTCTATGATGTTATTATTTAATGACTTGTACACAATATTTTCTCAAGTGGTAAAGAATTATTTAACTGAAATATCATTTTAAATTTTTTAAAGATTTAGTTTTCTATGTACATCCCTTTCATGTCCATGTTCGAGAAATGATTTTAAGGATTTATTTATATGGAAATTAGTGTCATGAACTGTATAATCCTTTCAAAAATTTCAAATTTGTTTGGGTTAATTTTATTCAAAACTCTTATTTTTGATTTTTTTAAATGAACTGATTATGTCTATATCATGAAATTATATATTGTTATTGCAATGTGGAAATGTTATCTTAACATTTTACTTATATTATATGCTATGATTATGTTATCGTTATTGGGAGTTTTTTACACATATTGGTGGTTCCATGATAAATCTCTGGCGGGTGAGCCCGAGATAGCTTTCCAATGCATTAGGTAACATTAGGAAGGTAAACATTAATATTTCTCCAAAGAGATTTATGGAATATACTATGATGGGTACTCCAAATGTAAATATCTATATAGCTGTGAATGCAACAATGTAAGTACGATATGGATGCAACATGGTACCTTTATGATTTATGATTTATATGTGTTATTATTAAATATTAGGATTTCATGAGGTATGTAAAAGAGATTATGTTTTGTATGTATTGATGGGAAAATGTTTTCTTTCATTATTTTATAACCCTTACTGTGCTTTTTATTCTCATCCAATGTTTTTGAACGGTTTCTCATAGGACAAAAGGTGGAATAGGGTCAAGGATGGTATCAAAAAAAAGACATGATCTTTAAAACATAGAAATAAACATGTTTATTTTTTATAAGTTTTTATTTTATAAAAAAATGGATACTGATTAGAATTGAATATATGTAATATTTAAGAAGTTTTGTAATAGCTATGGCCTAATTATCTAATAAAAAATTTAAAAATATCTTCAATGTTAGTCATGATTTAACTTAATGTTATGTTATGTTTAAGTATGGGGACTTATTACTGGTATCAAAGGTTGTTTTAGATAAGTTTAGATGTTTGGTAGTTATTTTAGATAAAGTGACATTAATATAATGGATAGAATATTAGAAAGCGTCATATTTATTTGAGATAAATTGAATGAGTTTAAGGTAACATGAATAAGTATATCTTAGTGTTTACCACCATTATAATATTTTATTTGATGATTTTATTAATATACTCACACTGTCCTTTTTAGTTTTAGAAAATGTATTAATCCTGAAGTAACCAAAGATACAATGGATATGAAGGAAACTGTAGTGGTATTTTGAATGAGAAACCGAATGAAATTGAAGCTAAAATGAGAACTCTTGTGGTTATTCTTATACAACTATCTGGGGTCATGATTGAACACATGAACTTGGAGATTTTTCTAAGGAATCATATATGCAAGAAATGAATCCCAATGGAAGTTAATGGAATAATCATAAAGGTAAGTATATTACAAAACCAATGCATCACATATGTGGAAAGAAACACCTAGGAAAATGCTTCTAAATAATCGGAAGATATTTCATATGTGGAAATGAAGGTCATAAATCAATAACCTTATCTGGAAAAAAGAATAATCTGGTTGACTTCAGGGAATAGAAACAAGTTATTTCTTAAGTATCAATTGAACGTTTTAATTGTGGTGCACATGGTTATTATAAAAAATAGATTTCCTATGAATAAAGATAAAGAATCGGATCAGAAAGACTGTACTACTTTATGTTTAACAATACTTAATGCCATTAAAATTGTGGATGAGGAAACTAAAAATGAAAAATGAATGGTATGATTTATTTCTTAGATGACTTTTTTACATTTTTTAATATTTGTATATGATTCATGATTTTTTATAGGAAAAATGTATTACGGAATAAGTTAGAATAAAATGGATAATGAATCATAATGAACATTGGATGAGTAAGAAGTATAAATATAAGGGATTTAATAGTTATGGTACTTTTTGGATGGTGAAATTTATAAATTTATTAAGGCTCCTTTAATGACATGATTATATCAGAAACCTTTTTCTAGTATGTGTAATCCGGAACTTTTATATGTGAAAATGTTATTCAAGGATGAATTATATTTTCTTTTGTTGATATTGTTATAAAAAATCATTTGGGCTTACATGATCCTTGAATTTGAGGTAATTAAAGGTTATTACATTTTCGGATGAATATTCGAGATATGAGATAACAATAGTTATTTAAATATGTTGTGGTTATTTTTAAAGAATTTAACTCATTTTTTGGGAATGTTATAAAATTATATAATTTCCTAAAAAGAACGACATGCAGACTGTGTGACAACCCGTCACTTTGGACAATGCTTTGGGAATCAAACCCACAAGCAAAGTGTGATAGGGATCTATCACCAACCACTAGACTATGTGACGTCCCTGGTTAGTATGACTAATTATTTTTAGTTTAATGATTTTATGGATCAATAATAAGTTTATTTTTGGAAATTATGTTTTATCAAATGGATATCCTATGTAAAGAATAATTATTTTGCGATTAAGTGATAACAGTTATTATTGAAGATGTTCAATATTTTTGGGAAACACTATATGCCTAAAAAAATTTAATATATTGGGTTTCAATTGAGGTGTAATGGTAGAATTTTATTTTTGAAGAATATATGTTATTATTTTAAATATAAGAAGATTTGGGATATATATGAAAAGCATAACCTATCATAGAGAATATTTCATTAGGTAAATTACAATCTAGTATGGTAATTTAGGAGTTGTCGATGTTTTTTGGAGATAAATGTTAATATTTACTATAGAAGCCTGTTTGATTAAATTCTTTTGAGTTTTTGGTTTCATCCTTAGTTAGTATTTTATTGATATATTTTTTTATGTTTAATTTTGTATTGAATGGTAATTGTTTAACATTGAGTATTATTTTATTAAATTTCAGAGATTCAGAGTAATATTTGTTATTATAAAAGATTATCCTTTTTAGAATTATCTGATCTTGTTCTAATCTTTTTTTGATAATTTATAAAGATAAGGAAATTATATAGTTTATATTTTATCAATTATGTGACAATGTAAAATTTGATTCTAGTGATTCAAGTTTTATCAAGTTATCTTGAATACTAATTGTTTGAAGAAAATATGTGTTTTTGGTAGAAACTTATTTAAGAATGAAACTATATGTCAATAGTAAGTATATTTTTTATATGTTATTTTTCAAACTCATAAATATATTATCCAACATTATGAAAGGGAAATTAAAACAAAAAAAAACATTTCCTTTTTAATTTTCATACTAGGTAATCAAATACTATTTAACCTATCCCATATTTTTGGTTTGTTAGTAGATAACATTCTCCTAGCCAGGTTTTCTATCACTCTTCATAAGAACATGACACTTAGTTTATACTCCAAATACATTTTTTCATACATGGAATTCTAGTATGTATTATCTCAGTTAAATTTTGAACTTCTCTTTATTTATTTTAATGTGATAGTTTTATTGACACTTTTTTTTATGTAGTACTTTAAATGATCTTTTTAATCCCAATTTTAAAATTGTAGGGATGAAATCTCCAATATGGGGAATGATGTGACATGCCAACTAAAAAAAGAATATAAAATATTAATATTTTTTAATATTTTTTAATTAAATATAAATTTTACTTTAAAAAGGATGTTATGTTAAATGGAATACCAGACAATCAATAATGGGTTTCTCTGAAATCTCATGTTGCAGTCATGGCTGAGTCATACTAAAAAATTATAATATAATACCATTTTAAATGGTAATTAACGACTAGCCATTGAATTGATGAGTATGAAAATAACTAACTAAAATATGACTATACATGATTCTTAATTGTATTTACATTTATCCAATAAATTTTAGAGGCCTAAAAAAATAAGTGACCCATTTTTAAGCATGAAATACTCAAATATTATTTAGAAGGTTGATTTCTCACCTTTTGATGGGGAACCCATTTTAAATCGAGTATTTATAACTTTTACATGTTTTATTTGAAAAAATATACTTCTTATTTATAAGTAGGACATCAAAATTTAATTTGGGTAAATTTTTGGTATTTTTTTGATGATGTTCATTTTTTATGAATAGTGAAAAATACTGCATTTTAATTCCAAACATCCTTTACATATAATTTATTTTTATAGTTATATTGTTATTTTTATTTCTTATAATGTTTTATTGGATTATATTTTTACCATTTAATCCAATTTTATTCATTGGATGTAATTTTGCTTAGAAATTGAACTTAAACAATTGTCAATCATTTGATAATTATTAATTATTAAAAAGAAGATTTTTGGTTTTGACAATGGGAAATAAATTTAACTTAATTTTTGCGACTTATGTATTTTTAAAATAGAAAATTAGATTCAATATATGGAATAATTATGTCTAAATTTTTTAAATAGGTATCTTATATTTTTAAATACTATGAATAGAAACATCAGTAAATATTTCATTTCCCATGGTTTCAGGGAAAATCTGGTAAAGAAGTGTAAAAAACAATATTATAATGTTATTAAATTACCCTAAAACATGTCCCAATACTAGTTTTTAATAAATGTATGACCATGGGCATACTTGAGACGATTAGGGAACCCAATGGATCCACTTATAAGTGACAATGACATGTTATAAAAATTAATTTAATGTTAAAAAAATCTTACATAAACATATATCTCTTAGCAAAACAATTTTTATATAGGGTTATATAAATTATGTTATCCACTATAAATTTTCCATAGAAAGATAAAATGATTTCATACATCATTATAGTTTATTTATAGTTTTTAGATATCAATCTCTAAAATTTATTTATCACACAATGATGATGTAATGATTACCTCATCAATGGATAATTAAAATAAATATAACTATAAATATTTAAATAAATTTATTCTCAAACATTTTATGCCATAAAATAATTTTAAATATTATTATGACATGTTTTATTTTAATTAATTAATGTTTTCTGAAATTATCATTTTGTTATTGATTATTAAAAAGTCATGTTATGATTAGTATAAAAATTGAAATAAATGAGTTTTTAAATAAATTAATATTTTATTAAATGATAAAAAATCCAAAAAAGTCAATGATTCAGACAAATGAAATATATGATGTTAAAAAGTTCATTAATGATCTATTTTGGGTAACATGTATTTTTATTGTAAATATATTAACCATAGAGTATGAATATACCAAAAGATATGGTAAAAGTTAAATGAGTTTACGAATGGTTAAATAAAAATGATAAGGGTTAAAAAATATCCAAAACATGCAAACATCCATTTGGATTATTTTATTTAGTGTTATATTCATCTAATATTTGAAGTTAAGGATATTGGAACATTTTTTAAACTAAAAATCAGTTTATAATAAAATAATACATTCGAAACATTCTAAAGAGCACATCTTGCCTCTTATAAGAGGCCACCACATCTAACCCATTACTCACCCTCTAAAGCCCCATGTCTCATCCAATATCTTCCCAAATAAGCTCCCAAATTCTATATCTTTCTTATAGAAGTCTTAATATAGGCATAAGTCTCTTTAAAAAAATCCTTTTGGTTCAAAACAAATGGAGTTACCCGATTTTGGGTATCATTTTCTATCAAGTTCTCTTCTTTTATTTTACTTCTTATTTCCATATTCTATTCTTAATCATTGATTACATAAAAAAACCAGAACCATACATATAATAGTATGTTTTTATGATAATTATTTGAACTACAATTATAGACACCTCTATCTAATGGATACGATCATACCGTTTCTATGTACAACGAACAATTGCCTCACGAAATGATGAATGTCTCATGTTCCCCAAAATCATCTCATTATGTCCATTATGATGGAATTATAAATATATATGATATTTATGATATATATTTTATATATATGGTAAATTAATTTTAATTTAAAACATACTATTATGATTTTCTTATTATATAAATACAATAATTTCATTTGAGGAAGTGCGAACTACTGCCCCATCAAAGTGATATGACTCCTTCATACCATACATGGAACATATAAAAAATAGAGTTAATGAACTTATGTAACATATATAAAATATGATATTATAATGGAATAATATTATACCTATGTATCATTTGTTTTTCATTCATTTAAAAAAGAAAAAATGAAATGAATGTTGCGTTCATGCGTACGTACAACTTACCGTCTCCATGAGCGATGCATTTTATATTCATATATCCAAATGATGTGGAATATTATAAATACATTGATACAAGATAATTATAAAATATATGATATTTAAAGCATGAATTAAAATCCATATATAATATAATTTTTACCACATGGACACATTGTAATTATAAGAAGCTCATTTTTTTACTCAAGTTCCGAACATCAAAAATGTCCGATATAAAATCAAATAATTAAATAATTGTTTTTGGAAGGTAATAAGTGATTTAAAATGAATAATAAACTATAAAAAAGAATTTATTCAAGTATAAATTAAATCATGTTTATTATTTATCAAGAACAAGTAACATACGTGACAAGTAAAACTCAATGTATGGGAACTTCTTAACCCAATTTCCATTCTTTAGGTTAATCATCTACATCATGATTATTTAATTCTATTAATATGTATTAATGACCAATGATTGTTTTAAAATTAATATCAACTTATATTGGGTGTATTTATTTTTTTCACACATAATTATTTCATTGATTTACCCTTAATCTAATGATACAATCATTGTAAGGGAATACGTCTCAATCTCCTTTCATTGACTCATAACATGATATTGTGCTCCTTTATTATCAAATAAGGTGTATGTACAACACTTTCAATATTTCATATCTTGAATATATATATTATCATGATATTTATTCTATTATTTGTTGTTATTATTTAATTACATTTATTCAATAATCTCTGAAGTGGTAAAGGATTGTTTAACTAAAACATCGATTTAAAAGTTTTAAAATTTTAATTTTTAATATCCTTCTATTTCGTGTCAATGTTTTCAAAATAATTTTTAGGATTTATTTATAGGGACATTATTTTTTAAAAGATTAAAATTATTTCAAAGGTTTTAATGTGGTATGGGAAAATATCATTCAAAACTCTTATTTTTGAATGTATTAAATAAACTGATTATGTTAATATCCTAAAATAAAATATTATGATTACAAAGTAAAAATATTATCTTTCTTTTATGATTGTTTTCCGTGTAACGAATATTATATGGTTCATGGGAATTGTTTACATATATGGGTGGTTCCATGATAATCCTAGGGTGGGTGGGCCCAAGATAGCTTTCAAATGCATTGGGTAACGTGATGAAGGTAACCGTTATTGTTTCTCCTCATAGATTTAAGGAATATATGGTGATGGGTATTCCAAACGTAACTCCTTACATAACTGTGAAATCTAAATTGTAAGTATGGTACAAATTCCACATGTTAAATTTATGATGTATGATTTCTATGTGTTATTCATATTTCATCTGATTTAATGAGGAATGTTAAAGAGCTTATGTATTGTATGTATTGATGGAATAATGTTTTATTTATTTATTATATAACTATAAATCGTCTTTTTATTCTCATACTAAGATTTTAAATGTTTTTCATAGGACATAAGGTTGAATAGGGTTAAGGATAGGACCATGGAAAGGTCGATCCCTTTAAACCCTCCAACTAAGCATGTTTCTTTTCTTTTATGTTTTTTTTATTTTATAAAAAAATAGATACTTAAGGGAATTGTATACATGTAATATTCCTTATTTATTGTAATAGTTATGGCATAATTATTTAAAACTCTAAACTTGAAAATATCCTCAATATTAATTCTTAATTTAAATCAAGATTATGTAATGTTTAAGGCTAGGGACTTACACACGCAACCAATGTTGTATATTTTATAATAATTGTAAACAATATTACTTCATGGTCTTGTAAAGGAATTTTACAAAAATGAAAAATGTGATAGGAAATAATAAGACTAGAAAATAATATAATTTTTATAATCATTTATATGATAAAAAAAGCATGATACCTTTTTTTCAATCTGGGACACCCAATGTATAACAGTGGCCATCCACAACCTTCATATATTAAAATCATTCCTAATGAATCCTAAACAGTTATGAATTAACCTAAAATATATTATATTTGTGTATATAAATGTGTGGAGTCTTAGTATAACTCATTATACTATAGTGGTGATTGAGTTCATATAGAATCATCCCATTCATAGTGGTTAAATGGAAGATCATATATTTCAATGGATCATTCCTTAATTGGTATTATGAAAGGTATGATTTTACAAGGAAACTCGTAAAATGTTTTTAAAATAACATATATTATTTTCCTTCACCTGATAATATCTTATGGGTTCTCTCTAATGTTTTCGAATCATAATATCCAAAAAATAATTTTACACGAATATGATAAAAAATAACGTTATCTTAGTATAAGATTTAATATTAATACATTATTTTATTTGTTTATAGAATACATTTGAAAATTATATAGACTCAATGACTTTGAAGGAACAGTTACTTGTCAGAATATATATAAAGGAATAATTTTCTTTTAATAATATTAATCATCCACCTCTAGGATCTTCATTATAGTAACCAATAATATAGAACAATCATTAAACAATCCACTAATTATTGATGTAAAAATACATATAAATGGGTGAGGATAGAATCTCAGTATGTTATGAATATGAGATAATAGTCAATGATCATGACTATTTAAAAGTGTATTGGAACATGATAAAAAATTAACAATTTTACACCAAATCCATTAAAACTATGTGTTTAATTAGATATATTTATAAAATATAAATAATAAATATGTGTTCAATGAGATATATCAATAATAATGATATATATCTAGAAACTACATGTGTTTAATGAGATATATCTATATTAATAAATATGTGTTTAATGAAATATATCTATAATAATGAGATATATCTAGAAAATATATGTGTTTCATAGGCATAAACAATCAAAATAATTATAATGGGGACTTATATAAAGAGTTATAGGTTCATTTATTTTTTCAATGTCATGAAATCATTTCCTTTTATAATAATATAACATTATGAACATGTATAAATAAGAAAAATCTCAATTATTAAGTAATATACAATATATTATTTCATAAAACAAAGTCGTGAAGGTGATACTTGGATCATAAATAACATTGTTATCTCATGATTTATTTATATGATCCAAATGCATTTGTGGGAAATAATAGAGCCACTCTTCACATAACCATAATATATTCATTTATATTAAACAATTTCATAAAAACATTATTAATTTCAATATAATTATTTCTATAAAAATGAAAATGGGATTCATCAATATTTCAACACCATCTTGATAAAATATCAATATAACAAACAAAGATGTTAACATTAGACCCACTGATAAAATTTCAAAAAAAAAATTCATAGAATTATGATATTATCTATTTATTATAAAATATTTTTAGAAATATTTATAATATGATATTAAACAATTGGTATTCACAAAATTCTAAAAATATATTTATGTTGTGTATGTGAATATAATTAGTCCACTCACATAACTTATAAAAAGTCATAAATAATTTGAAATCATTGTAAAAATTTTATTTTAATTCACAGAAAAATTAAAATAATGTTGAAAATGAATTAAAATAATCATTAAATTCTTAAAAGAAACAGTATTTAAATTTTTATAATGAAAACTAACATGTAAGAAAGTATTCATTCATCGAAGAGGATATATTCACGGTTTTTCAAAAAAATAATTTTGATCATTTTATGTAAAATAGATTGAAAATATTATATAATAAAATAACATTCATTATGTATCAATATTATATGAAAATAGATGGGGTTGAAAAGTTAAGTATCATATATTTTCCCCTATTGAATTTATAATATAAACAATATTGGAAATAAACTCGATTAAAAAATAAATATTTTACAACATTAGTAACTTTTCGAATAAAAATAAAATAAATGATAGAAACATATATATATATTTATAAAACCAGATAATTTCATTTAATATATTAATAAAGTACATTAATCTTTAGGATATTTATTATATAAGACAATATTTTAGTGAATGTGATGTATGTTTTATATTAATTAAATTGACATGTGAAACCCTTAACAAAAGTCACTAATTGATTCATATAATTTAAAACCCCCATAAAAATTTTCTATTTATTTTATATAAATTATAGAACCATATTAATATATTTTAAAAACACATAATTTAATAATAAAAACTAATCAACCATTTATTATAAAAAAATTATTTTATTCAGTATTTCTAGAGATAACTATTTAATTTTCCAACCATGTTTCTACTTCAAATGTACAAAAAATCTCTTCTTATCATTGTTACATCATAATTTTAATTTTAATCATTTCAATATTTCCTTATATTTTTATATACACATTGAAATTTATTAATTTAATGCGATTATCAATAATATATTACACCACATAATCGAGATGGTAATATGCATTGTCACATGACAGTTATTTCCAATTTTTTATGGATGAAAAGAATGATCAGATAATAATAATTAAAAATTATAAAAAAATATAATAACAATATTATCATTTATAAAAAATTAAATATACTCTAATTATAAGGAATACATATATGAAACGAAAAATACATCACATCACTTCATGGATGTTATTGTCTACACATACGCATGACCAATTATATCAATTTAAAAATAATTATAAATAATGAAGATAAATAATCTATAATATATCCAAAAATTATAATTATTTCATAAATATCAGATATAATTAATATATACATTATAATAACCTATAATAAATGAATTGGATGGAGAATAAATCATATCACTGTATGGATGTTGTATTATGACCCAATGACAAAGGGATACATGTATATAATATATATTGGAAATTATTTTAAAAAATGTTTTAAAAATAATGAAAACATATATGTATATATAAATTCTTATATTGATTATATTATGTTACATAAAAATGAGTTACAAGAATTACAATGTTGAATAAACATAGAAATAATCATGTTATACAATTATAACATTATTGCGATACCTCATTTGGATTGGACCTTGAGCCCAATTGGTTTGGCATTAATAGAGTACAATAGGGTCTATGGAATGGGGAATAAATCTAACATTTTTTTGAATAGTCATTTTTTGGGATAGAGTGGTCAAAAATTTTTAATAACGGAAAAGAAAAGGTTCCCTATAATATGTGAGGGAAAGGACACACAAGGTACTATTGAGAATGTTAAAAAATAATATATATATCAAATTTATGTCACATTGAACCAAAGAATAAATTTTACATATATAATATCATATATGTTCAGAAAATCCATAAATAATTACATTTATAGATTAATTGGATACATTTTAAGTCTTATCTCACAGTTAAACCACATGACACCCATTTAAACCATATCTTTGATTACACAATTTTATTCCAAAATATCTTATTTTTTTAGATAAAAAGAAAACAGTCTATTTTTAATAATTGGGCAAAATAATTTAAATTTTTTGTTCTATTTTATAATATTTAATAACTATAAGTGGAAGAATTTAAATTTATAATATTTAATTTAAATGACATAAATTTTTTACGAAATTATTTGATTTATGTATGAAATTTTATTTCAATATGTAATCAAGAAAGATGTTTATTTCAATTTTTATAAATGATATAATAGGATGGTCTATATGAATTTAAGTCATGAAATAGTCAAATATTACCTTCTAATCATACATGTAAATGTAAAGTCCCCAATATAATTTTTAATCTTGATATAGTATAATTTATATTTATAAATGTTATGTATGGGTTCAAAAATTACAAATAGATATTTAAAATATATTATAAAACACATTAAACATTTCCTTTTCCAAAAACCTATCATCCAATTATATTAAATATTTCATAGATAGAATTTAATCCCTAAATCCATTCTTATTTCATTTTTTACCTCTTTTAATAATACAAATATGGAATATCATAACTATTAAAATTATTCACAATGACCATAAATAAACGGGTATCTTTTCTATATTTTAACCACCATATACCAACTATTGAACATATTTTATGGATTAAATTTCTATAATTATAAAAAAAATATTTAAAATTAAATAAATATAATTTTTTGAAAACCCTGTTTTTAATTCAAATAATGAAAATATAAGAAAGTATAATGATGATATATAATTAATTAATTATATTTTTCATAGCTAAATTAGAAATAATTTTTCTAATTAAAAAATTATAAATAAAATGAGATGTTTAAATTATATTATGTAATAAATAAATCTTATAGAATTAAAAAAATCATAATTTTATCTATTCAAATAAAAATAAATATTTTCTGAAGAAACACCACTTAAAAATCCTATAAATATTATTAAATGATAATTTAAAATTTTTGATTCAATATTTAAAATATAATTTATAATTTTTTCATAAATTTATATTAATCTCAAATAATGGAAATCAAAAAAAGTATGAAAATATATTTTTGAAGTATAAAATGACATATTTTCAAAATAGGTACCTTTGAATTATTTAGCAATAAGTAAATTTTCATCATATAAAACAATTAAAAATAATATTCATAATGTTTTTAGTTCTATTCATACCACAAATTTAATGACTATATTATAATGGTAACATTTAAATAATAATATTTTAAAATTATATCATAATTCTATTAATGTTTTTTGTTATGTGTCAATAATATTTACATGTGTATTATTATATTATATAAAATTATCAAGGTGTTATATTACCATTAAATAAACTTCATCCATGAACTTTTTATCTTCTTTATTAGAGCATCAATATTTTCAATTTTTTTGTAACCCCTGCATAGTAAAAATAAATAAATCACCCCTAAAAAGCGGATGTTGAAAACATCCAGGTTACATAACATAACCAATAATCAGGATTTCATATAAGGAGAGAAGTAGAGTTATGTGAAAATATATACATGGAGGGAGAAAAATTTATTTCGAATAATTGAGATCTATAGTGGGGGTGGTATGGATAATGTTATAGTCCAAAAAAAAGAAATAATTAATATATATATATATATATAAGACCATAAATTAATTAAAAATTAATTAAAAGTGATAATATTCTAATATCAAGATCTATTTCCCATATTAAATGTTTTACTTCAATGTAATTATGGATAACTTTTAAAAATGTTCATACGTTGTTTGTTTCCATTATATAATCACAATTTTGAAACAAAACACTAATTTTATCAACTCCCAATTATATATCACCTCTTATAATCATAAATTACTATTGAAGAGGAATTTTCCATGATTGGAGAACTAATATAAATTATTTTAATATGATGAGTTTGTGAATTTTTTTTCAAAAATCGAAATACAAATTTCAATATGTTTGAGTGGAAACCATTACAAGACCCTTAGGTTAAGAGGCCCATGGTCCTCATATGACATACACTAAAGGCCGTTCAACCAAAGGAACTAAATGTGTAACTAAGGCCTTGAGTAAGTATTCTAAAACATATCATGTCACTATAAAATAATAGAGTAGCCCTCTACACTGAGTTATAAAAACATTATTAAAATCCGAGAAACATATTTACCCCTATAATGTGATGTGGAATCATATTGGATTGATGCAATTAGGTGGTTATTTAACAACCCATAAATATATAGAAATACATATTTTCTTATCTATTTATATTTATGAATATGATATTAATTTTAATATAAATGGGACAAATTGTATTATATAATTCTCAACACCCATAAAAAAATTTATCTATAATATTATGTTTCACAGAACATTAAGTTATTCCAAAAATTAAAACATTAATATTAATATTATATAAATGGAAGATAAGGCCTATAAATTTTATTCGAATAAATGAATATAACTAAATATAATATAATTACACATGTTTGTCAAATTTTTTTTCATTTTTCAAATAAAATATAGAGGGTTAAAATGAGAATGATTTTAATTTTAATCCTAAAATACTTTATTATTTTAAAAAGATCATTTTACCGCCTTCAGATGGTGAAACA
Organism: Viscum album; assembly: GCA_963277665.1. Classification (NCBI taxonomy): domain Eukaryota; kingdom Viridiplantae; phylum Streptophyta; class Magnoliopsida; order Santalales; family Viscaceae; genus Viscum; species Viscum album. The sequence continues at coordinate 490,737,311 of OY728151.1, read as the reverse complement.
TTTTCAAAAATAGAATATGAAACTTTTATATGTTCTATTTAACAAAATAAACTTCTTATTTGGAATCGGGAAATAAAAATTTCATTAGTTCAAATTTTGTTATTTTTTTTGATAAATTCATATTTTAATGAATAGTGAAAAATAATGCATTTTTTTCAAACATCCTTTTTGTAATATTTATTTATACAGTTACATTATCCTTTTAATTAGTTTTAATGTTCAGTTGTTTTATTTATTAATATTTTTATCTAATTAGGATCATTAGATGTAATTTCAAATTCAAATAGTATATAAACACAAGACAATCTGTTGATATTTTTCATTTCTTAGAAACTTTCTTGCTAGTTCAAACAACATGAATTAATTTTAAATTAATCAATCAAAAATCAATGTTTTGAATTTGGACTAATTTATTCAATTTTTGGATTCATAAGGTCAAAATTATGTAAATAGTTAATTTTTAGTTTGGGACATTATGTATAATAACTTCAGTAAGACATTTTAAATTACAACGGTTAAAGGGTATATTAGGTAAATAATGTAAAAATAAGTGTTATAAAAATATAAAACCACCCTAACACGTTTTATAACATTATTGAATGAGTCATGGGGGTAAAAGAATTCATAGACCAATATTTTGACATTTGGAAGCCACTCGGGCGTGATAATGACATGTTATAATAATTATTTTAAAGTAATAGGAAATATAACAAAAAAATATATCCAATTTCTAAAAAAAATTAATATAGATTTAAATAACATATATCATTAACAAAAAATATTCAATTCAAATTTAGGAAAATTTACTACATCAGGCTATTTTATTTATAATTTTTAGGGCTTTAATAAATAAATTTATTTATGACATAATGATGATGCAGTGATTACCTTATTAGTGAATGATTCAAATAAAAGGATTTATATATATTAAAATAAATGTAATTTGAAAATTTTGATGCCCTCCATGAATTTTATGGATGATTATTACATGTTATAATTGAGTTAATTTTGTTTTTTTTCATATGAATCATGTTTTTATGAATTTTTAATAAATCAACTACTAAATTGTGTCAAAATAGACATAAATGAATATTTAAAACAAATAATATTTTATTAAATAAAATAATAGTCATAAAAAGATATGATTCATTCAACTAAAATAGATAATTTTAAAAATTTCCCCCATCATTTAGAGGATCATTTGACCATGTTCATGATGAACGGTGGATTAAAGCACTGGAATTTTTTTTTGATGTAACAGGGTTCTCATAAAATCAAACGGTTTGTCTTAATGTTTATTATTTTGATGGTGAATCAGATAAATGGTGGTCAATTGAAAAAAATATTAGAGGAATTGAAGAGATCAATACCATGTAATGGGATGAATTTTAGAATATATTCCTTGAGAAGAATTTTCATATAGTTGTTTAACATATGATGAAAAATCAATTATTTGAAATCAAATAAAAAAAAATATTTAGTGGATGTGTACGAAAAAATATAACTTGTTTTACAAGGTATGTTTAAAATTTTATTTAGGATATTGATAACAAAATTAATATGTTTTACTCAGGATTGAATCAAATATATCTAATATAATTTTCCTATCATTCATTCAAAAGTTATGAGAAACTCGATCAATGTGATGAGAATGTAGAAAAAGTTTTTATGGTGATCATGTGTTCCATGGGGGATGGAAAAGGAAGAGTTCGACTTGGCATGAAATGGGAAATCATTAATGAAATTAGTTTTGAGGCATGAAAGTTAAATTTACATATTGTGAGATGCGTGGTAAAAATAATCAGAGATAATGCCTATCAATGTCTGTAAGGTGATTTTGGTGTGGTGATATTGGTCATATTTATCGTAACTGTATAGAAGTTGATTAGGAAGGCAATGAGAATCTATAAGGTAATATGTTTTAGTTACTATGAGTTTTGTTAGTATTAAAATGTATGTCCAATGTTTATTACAATTGGTGGAAACAAGTAATATTGAAAGAATAAGGGAGTGTGGAAATCGTTTACTTCTAACAATGATGTGGGTCCATCGAATGATGTAGTGACAGGCATGTTACCATTTTTTTTAAAATTATTCCAACAATATATTTTACTTTGGATCTTCACATTCTTTAATTATTTAGTGCATTTCATGTAAATTGGAAATATCTCCTCATGAATGTGATATAGAAATTTGGGTAAAAAATATAGGGTACATATTAAAGAAAATATAATTTATTGGAATCCTCCTATTATCATTAGTGGGATAGTCATTTCATCAATTTTTTTGAATATCCCATAGTGGAACTTGATATCATTTTGGTTGTTGGTTTCATTTTATTTTATCATGCTAAAATTGATTTTATTAACAATATAGTTTATTCAATGATTACATACCATTAATAATAGGCCAAGAAGCTGAAATATTGATTAAAGATGGTAGTGAATGTTATCTGGATCATGTTGTTGAAAACAAATAAATACTTTTGATTTGGGACATTACAATAGATAATGATTTTAAAGATTTTTTTTCAGATGAATTACATAGTATTTTTCATATTTTGGAAGTTGAATTTACTATTGATATAGTTCTTGATGCTATGAATATTTCTCAACCCCCACATCGATTAGATCATGCATAAATAGTGTATTTTAAAAAAATCATGAATTACATGATAATGGATTCATTCAACCAAAAACTTCACCTTGGGGTTCACCAATTATATTCTTGAAAAATAATTATTGTTCTATGAGAGAGTGTACTGATTATAAAGACTTGAATAACATCACTATTAATAAAAAGTAACATTTAACTCATATCAATGATTAGTTTGATCATCTACATCTATCTTAGTATTTTTCAAAGGTTTATTTGTGGATTGGGTTCCATCGGGTGAAGTTGAAAGAGGATTACATTCCCAAGACATCTTTACAAACGTAATTTATGGCTTATATGTTTTTATTTATTCTCTTTGGGTTATCTAATTCACCTTAATTATTTATAAATATTTTGAATGGGGTATTTCATCAGTTTCTAAATCAGTTTGTGGTTTTGTTTAAATATGACATTATGGTATCTTCTAAAAGTCTAGAGGAACATGAATGTCATATAAGTATTTTTTTTAAAACCATAAAAGAAAATAAACTATATAAATTTTTTAGTATGAGTGAATATTGGTTTAAAAAAATTCATTCCTAGTACATATTGTTACTAAAGATGGAAACTGTTGAACCTTTTAAAACAAAAGTTGTTGAAGAGTAAAAAAGACCTACCGATGTAACATAGATTCATGGTTGTCTTATGTTATTAGGTTATTACCAAATGTTTTTGAAAACATTTTTCAGTTATCCATATTACAAACTAAGTTAACATGTTAGGGAGTTATGTTTATATGTATAAAAGAGTCTGATGATTATTTTTAAGAACTCAGAATAATATTGGTAAATGCTTCGGTATTGGCCCTGCTTTCCAAGAATGGTAAATTTTTTATATATAATGATAATTAAATTAAAGTAATTTCTTGTATTCTAATACAGAAAGATCATGTAATTACATATTATTCATAACAGTTAAAACGTCATGAGTAAAATTACCCTACCCATGATTTGAAATTAGCTGATGTTTTTTTATAAATGATTTGGAGGAACCATTTTTATAGTGTAAAGTGTGAAATATATACCGATCAAAAAAGCATGACATATTAATTTACTAAGAAAACATTGATCATGATATAGAGAAGATGGATGGAATTGATTATGGATTATTATTTCTAGATTCATTACAATCCATGAAAATAAAATAATGTGGATGATTATTTTTGAATGAAAAGTTATGCAACATTAACCAAGTGTTTTTAAACACAAGATCCATTCATTAATGATTTGATGAATTTTGTCTTAGATGTTATTGGGGTAAAAAATTCCTTTAAATTGTTTCACGTGTCACTAAATCATCTCAATCAGATAAAATTAAAAAAGAAAATAAGAAAGATATTGTGTAAGAGAAAAAGTTTAATTGGTTCATAAGTTAATGTCACTTTAATATTCTTTGATAAATATTGTGTTTTAAGACTTGTGAAAAGATTATGTGTGCATTGTGATTCCCGGTTGATGAAAATGTTGTTATGTGAAGCTCATAATTCACTATTTTTAATTCATCATGAATGTAATAATATGCACAAAGATCTATGGGAGGAATACTTATGGTACGATTGTGAAGAGATATTGTTGATATTACCCTAAGATGTTTTATTTTTCAATAGGTTAATAAGAGAATATATTACCAAAGGGTATGTTTTAGACTTTTCTAGTGCAAGTGTGGAAATGGGAAAATATATCCATAGACTACACTATAGGATTAATAAATACATATCAAGGTAGAAATGCAAAATGGATTATTTTTGATCAATTGAATAAATATTATCATTTTTATCTAATATGTCATACCTTGTCTCAATATTTACTTTCTTGATTGTATATTAGTGATATATCTAGGTTACATTAAGTATCTATCTCCATGGTATTTAATCATGATATCCGATTCATTTCTAACTTTTGGAATATCCTTGATAACTCGTTGGGTACTAAATTAAATTACAGAGCAACATTTCATCCTCAATTAAATGGTCAGTTATAACATAGAATTTAGACCTTGGAGGATATGTGACGTGCTTTTTCAATAGATTATTGAAGAATTTGGGATCAATAAATTTTTTTAGTTGAGTTTTCTTATAATAAAATCTTTCATTCCAGTATACATATGGCACAATTTGAATCATTATTTTGAAGGCGTTGAAAACTCTAGATTTTTGGATGAATTATGTAAAATAAAGTTGATGGGACCGTAATTTTTAAATGAGATTTTAGAAAAAGTTGAGTTGATTCAGAATCATATGAGGAAATCTCAATGTAGGCATAAACATTATGCAGATAAAGAGAACAAGGCCCTTTCTTTCCAGGTATGTTATCATTTAATTATAAAGGATTATCCTTGGAAAAGTGTGATTTGTTTTGGTAAGAACAAGAATCTTTGTATAAGGTTCAATGGACCCTATAAAATCATATAAAATTTTGGTTAGATTCCAACTGAGTGGATTTACCTCTTTTTTTATCCCAGTTATGCAATGTTTTTCATGTTTCAATATTAATATAATGTAATTTGTATCCATATAATATTTTGAGTTCAAAGATATTTTAGTTGGAAAAGTGTATTTTTTATGAGGAATAACATGTATAGATTATTGATTGTAGAGTGTAGTGTTTCAGAATAAGGTGATTCATCTGGTAAAGATTTTGTGGAAAACCATATTATTGAAGATGCAATATGGGAATTCAAAAATGATATGAGGGAGAAATTACACAAACTTTTATTATATATATATATAAAATTGTGGGAAGCAATTTCCAAAGTGGGGGAAGGATGTAACATCCAAAATATTTATAAAATAATATATTTTCTTATATATTATTATTTTATAATAATATATTAATTTTATATTAAAGGGGATTCTTTTTCTGATAGCCTACTCGACATGAAACAATGGGTTTCTCATAAATCTTACGATGCACACAACACCCAGTTATATCGAAAAATAATATAATATTATTATTAATATTTTAAATGGTAGTTAATTCACTATCATTATATTTCCATGAGTGAATATAAAAAACTAAAATATTATTACACATGTTTGTTAAATGATTTTAAATTTATTCAATAAAATTTAGTGGCTTAAAATGTGATTGATTATAATTTTAATCAGAAACTACTCTAACGTTTTTAAAATGTCCTTTTACCACTTTTTTATGGAAAACCATTTATATATATATTTTATCCCACTTTTATATTTTATATTAGAAATAATAATTTATTTATTTGGAATAGGGATATCAAAATTTCCACTGGTTTGTATTTTTGTATTATTTTGATAAAAATTATATTTCAATGAACAATGATAAATTCTGCGTTTATAATATAAAACTACATTTTCATCAATTTTTTTTTATATAGTTAAACTATAAATTTAATTGGATGGAATGTGTAATTTTATTATTATTTCATCATTTAATATAATGTTGTTTATTGGAAATATTTTCACATTAAAATTGAAAATAAACAAATATCAATCTTTTGATAGTTTTTATTTCTTAAAAACTCATTTTCTCATTCTATGAACATGTATTAATTTTAAATAAATTAATGAAACAAATTTTTATGAATTTGGAAAGTTAAATTACATATTTTTAATATAAATATCTACATTATTTATATAGGTAACATTTCGTTTTTGAAATTATTAATAGTATCTTCAGTAATTTTTTTATTTACCACACTTAAAGGGTAAATTTTGAAAATGAGGGTAAAAATAATATTATAATAATATAAAACTACCCAAATACATGATATTATCATATTTTATGAGTGATTGGATTCCAATGAAAATCCATAGGCTGGTATTTTTGAATTTGGGAGCCACATTGGTGTGATAATGACATGTTATAACAAATAATTTAATGCAAAGATAAATATTACATAAAGAAGGATTTTTTACTAAAACAAATTTAATATAGGGATATAACATTTATCTCCTTGAATATAAATATTAATTAAAAATATAATTTTTTTTCCACATCATGATATTTTATTTATAATATTTAGAAATTTAATTTAGAAATTTATTTATGACATAATGATGATGATGTGATTACCGTTTTAAAAAAAGATTCAAATAAATGATATTATAAATTTTATAATAAAATTAATTTGAAAATTTTGATGTGAGAAATGAATTTCATGGATTATTATGACATGTTATATTTTAATTAATGTATATTTTTGAATTAATCATGTTATTATGACATTAACAAAAAATAATGTTCTAAATAGTGTCAAAATTTACATAAATGAGTATTTAAAACGAATAATACTTTATTAAATGATATATTAGTCATAAAAATCAATGATTCGGACAACTAACATGGATAATGTTACACATGACATTAATTTTCCTCTTTATGTTCTTTTGAAATTTCAATGTAACTATATAGACCATATATTATAAAAATACTATAAGACATGGTAACTGTTAATTTATTTAACGAAGGGTTAAAGATAAGAGATAAGATGAATTTGTGGCCTAAACTTTTATAAAAACTATTTATTTAGAGGATTTATACCCATCATCATCTCATACATAAAATATATCACTTTTGAGATATTATAATTACAAAATCAAATTATAATTTAATAATATTTCAAGACTTTCTTAAAGTGCCCCTCCTTATTATGAAAGGCCAAAAACTCTACCCACAAAATCAAATCTATAAAGCCCATTTTATCATATGAATTCAAATAAAATAAGCCCCCAAAATCCCTAAAATCCCCTTAAAAACTTTTCCTTCTCCCTAAAAAAATTAAATAATGCATTCTGGCTCAAATTAAAGGACTAAACCGATTTAAAGGTAACATCTTCTCTCAGGATCCATTTTTTATTTTTTCCTTATCTACCCACCTAGACCCTTTATATTCCATTATTTTATAATAACAAATGTATCCTTAATATTCAATTATTATTTTTATGATATGGTTTCGAATTATAGTAATATACACCCTAATCTAAGGAATATAGAACATACTGATTTTATGTAAGGAGACCTACTGCCTCACAAAATGATGAATGTTCAATTTTTTTTACCAGACCTCTTGGTGGCCATTATGGTTGAAATATATTTATATATTATATATATTATATTTATATTGTCTCTTTTATTCTATAACTTTTAATATAACATTCTTTTATACTTTCCATAATTTTAAAGTATGATAATTTCATTTGAGGAACTGTGGACTACCACCCCTCTATGTGGTAAGAAAATTTCATTACATACATGGAATGCATAATGGATGGTTTTAATGAACTTAAGTAACATATATAACATAGATATTACACTATAATTATTATATACCTATGTATCAGTTATTTTTCATTCCATTAATTTGACATCAAAATAAAAGGAGTATTCATGTGTACGTACGACTTACTGCCTCTATGAATGGTGCATTTAATTTGTTATAACCAAATGTTATGTATTATTAAAAATACATATATATTATATTTTAATCATAAATAATATTCTAGAGATAATTGAAATTTGACAACATGGGTAATTTATAATCATAACAAACTCAATTTTGACTCATGTACCGAACATCGGCAAAATGTATGATATGAGCTTAAATAATAAGATAATTTTTATAGCATGGTAATAAGTGATATAAATGGAATAATATACTTAAAAAGGATATTAGGAATGTATAAATTAAACAATGTTTTTTATTCAATAAAAAAATTACTGAATGTGATGAGTTAGACACAAAGTAAGGGACTTCGTCTCAAAATCCTTTTATTGAGGAATGTTTTGATAATATTCACCACCTTATTTTATAAAGATTATAATAAATAAACTTTACAAATTCATTTATATGTAATACTATTTTAACAAATAATTTACTAAATGAAAGAAGGATTATTTTTGATGTATTCGGCGACAATTAAATCTATACCATTGTAACCGTTATTTTATATTTATCTTCCTCTACAATATTTAATGTTTATTAAGGGAAAATAAATCCCTTATTGCATTTTTGGGATTTTTCATATTTACAATTATTTTGAAAGTTTTATTGAAATTTTTAATATCAAGAAAATATTTATTTGGATTGAAAATGAAATTTTATGAATTAAATGTTGATAATTGTAATCATTTTTGTTTTAATATTATATAATGGAACTTGTAAATTTGATGGGTGGTTATGTGATATAAAAATTAAGGATTGTTATATGATAAAAAATGTTTTTGGTTCCATGATAAACCAAGGATGGGTGGTTATGTTATAACCTATAATGAATTGGTTATGGATGTCATCTATATGGATATTTCATTTATTAGAATGACATGTGTGAAAGTTGACCATATGTTTACTCCATTTATGTATGATTATATCCCATGTTAAGTTTAATATGTTATGTGTTATTTATATGTGTTTTATGGTAATATTTTTGATACAAAATGGTAATAAATGAGCTTATATTTGGTAAATATAATTCACTACTTTGTAAAGGTGAAAAGAATTACTTTATGAGAATGGTTTCATGGCCTACAAGAGTCCACAATGCTAATATTTTTCCTTCATTGTGTATCCCTTTCTGATCTATTTTTTCAAATTCCTTGTTTTGAAATGAATTTAATAGTATTTAAAAGATAATATATTCATGGATGAGATCATGAAAAATTTATGATGTTTTTTAGTGAATGAAAACCATTTTTTTTAAAAAAAATTTGTTTTATGAGAAAATAGTGATTAAAAGTGACTACTTTGTAATAATAGAGTTGACATGTTTATGTTATGTCACGATTCCCTAAATCTCTAAACCTGAAACGACCATATCTGTGATTGAAATTCAAATTATTGACATAACACAAGATTAAGTAATGTTTGAGGTTGGTGCCTTATAGGTTACCCCCATCCACATTATTAGAGGAGGGCCAAATTATGGGTGAAAAATATCATATTATTTTGAGCCTCCCAACTGGTAATTTATGAAAGTCCTTTAACATGAATCTTAATCACATTTCACTTAATTTGTTTTTCTGAGTTTCATGTTACAAATTCAAATTGAATGAAACCGCTCTATTCTTCATGAGAGATAAAAGGATAGATAATTAGTATCAATATGCCAATAACTTAAACCAGGTAAGTACATTAGAAAATTTCACACCCCTTCTATCCTAATATGTAGAATTATTAGAATAAATTCAATAATCCTACCAACTACCCACAAGTTATGACACATATTTCATGTATCCCAATATCAAAAAGAAACACTTATACATCCAATTGAACTGATGGTAAAAAAACAGCGACATGGATATGCTTGATTACCTCCCCCACCAAAAAATCCATTAACCATAAACCCAAGAAAGACTATACATCCCATAAATAGTTTCACCATGACATGTAGATATGATATAGGTTCCTGATACAGATAAAAATCACACATTTTGTGGTAATGCCCCCACAAATAAAAGAACTCTAAAATAGTGACTAATGATGATGAAAATTCCATCAGTCACATTATAAGGCTTGATGGCCACTAGATCCCTAAAATATCAAATGAAATGTGACCAAAAAATAGAAACATGGATGGTGGGTAAAGAGAATGATGTGAATAAAAATGGAATAAAACTAAAATAATATTAGTAATGATCAGTGCTCATCCACTAATGAATGTTTCTATAACCGCCACCCACTACGAGCCCCACCACCATCCTGATTCAATTTATAGAATTCATATATATGCCACCTAAATGTGATGAGAAACTACATAAGATGAGAAAAATATTTAAGGAACAAGAAATATAGATAATAATGATTCAAGTGGAAATTATTAATGATAATAAAATCATTCCCATGAATGTTAGTCAGCATCGAGAACCAATGATATGTTTGATATGATTCTGATAAAATATCTCTGTTAGAAAAACTAAAAATAGTTGAGGTATAGCCTTACAATAATGAATAGGATATCAAAACCCATATTTTTCCCAATTAGAGATCCCCCAAGAGAATACTTATCTTGTACTATAGGTGCATATTTTTATTCATATCTACTAAAATGAACCATCAAAATATTAAAATACAAATTGAATAATGAATAATCAGTCCTTATATCACTATATGTTTAAAAAAATACAATGGTTTACAAAATTTTATATAATATGTAAATATCATTATATTATGGAATAATATATGTTCTCTAGTGAATATACACTACCATCCAATATACATTCAAGACATTAAATAAATAGTTATTCATATGATTCCTTAAAAAATGATTGTCCAAATTCAAAACCATAATAAAATTTCAAAATATTTAATCCATATTTTTCGATGACTAAATATTTAATTTCTACCCAAACAATATAATATATATTATAAGATAACATTATAATCACATGATATAAATGGTCATATATTTGATGAAAACGTTCATATCTCTACACAATGTAAACTAAATCAACAATAAACCTCAATTAAAACAAAATTTCCATCCAATAACTAACACATTAATAACTATCTATTAAATTAATTAAACAATAATAGAAACTATATTCAATTGATATCATTTTACCCTCAAATATGTAATCAATTTATCTGTTAATACTTTCCAATGTAAATTATAAATATCAATCAACTCATTTTCCCCACTAAAAAGTTTCATATCAAAATCAATCCCATATAAGGTTATGGTGATCCTTTAAAAAATAATCCTTTATAAATATCAAATTTATACTAAATTGAATGTGTATTTTATCAATGGAATTAAAAATACAAATAAAAAACATAAATAATAATTTCTTTTATTGACCCCCTAATATAAATGGTACCCTTATTGGGAATGAAATGACGAATGTGAAATAATCATCCCTGAGTCCCAACTCTAGTAGGCCACAGTTGGGGAACAACAACGACGGTATAAAAAATTCATATATGGGATATATTAAAATAAATTATTATAGGATAGGGAGATAAAATAATAAATATAAATTAACTAAATGAAATAATATAATATTAAAAAACAAAAACAATCCCCCAATTTATTTATACACTAATTAGATACAAATTATAGTCTACAAATAAATACGAAAAATTAAAATATAAGGAAGTGAATTATCAACTCTCCTATATTCCAAGCTAGAAAATATATCACAGACCTTATGATACTCCTTGAATTATCATAATATTATATATATATAGTTTGTGAGAATAAAATAATAATCAAAATAAATTATAAATTCCTTCATGAACCAATGAAAAAAGTATACAGATTAAATAGTGAGAAAAAAAAACAAAATAAACAACAAAAACTTTTCCCAACATTACATCCCTTCCTCACCAGGTATCACCCAAAAAATTACACATCCAATTATAACAACATTCATGAATCATGATAAAAATATTGTTCTCTACATAATATTTCTTTTGATTACCCGCACTCTCACAGCAGGGTTGTACATCATGGACCACCCACTTATTCCTAAGGAAAACATCTCCATAGACACATAGGATATCACATCATATACCATCACATCATATCATATTACATATCAGATATATTATAGGATCATGGGTCAATATATCACATCATATCTCACCGTGTTCAACTTATATGCAACATGGGAATCTTATAAAAAATAACATGTAGACACTTGGTCCATCACATCACATCACTTATCATATATAGGATAATAGGGTATCGTAAGCATTATGGACATTAGACTTGTTCCCTTATTTGATAATAGGTTTCCCCACAAATCCTCATAGAACCACAACATCCACTACAACTAAAAAATTTACTAAATATGATTACAAGGTAAAACCACAATCAACTTGTCATGTGCTTTCTAAGTATTATCCAGTTACTATCTTTTACTTAGAATAAAAGTTTTATTTTCAATAACCATTTCATTCTAATTATTTTACCCCAGTCATTTCCTTCTTTGAAACTACTACATCACATTTATCATTAGCCTTTGATACTATAACGCCACTTCAATTCATTTTTATAATATTTCATTAAATTTACAAAAACAGTTCTTTCCATTTAAATTGTAAAATTATTGTTTAATTAGAGTTTTACCCAGGAATCCTGGACAATGAAACACTATAAATTTAATAATATTTCACAGTCATCATTCCAACGATTCAATTATCACAAATGTTTCACATCAACATCCAGTGTCAACATTATAGCCATTTTCTTCATACCACATCCACTACTTATCAGATATCCAACCAGAATCACAACTACATATATATGTACCATAGTATGAGAATACCTCGACACAAATTACCCATAAACAATGAACATAAATCATATATTCCCCTAAAAAAATACATTTAACATCATTGATTAACGTATTAGGGATTTGAAAAGGTTATTTTCATAAATTAAACGTCCTTACTTATGGATAATTTTCCATATGACATATATCCTGGAGAAACTAAACAATATGTTGATTATAATTTATTAACGACTTTTTTTGGATGTTTTCACAACAATCAGACTTGAACATATTCACAAAAACATAAAAAACTAGAATAAAAAAGTATTCCGACAATAATTACATTCAGTGCTACAATAACAATGGACAATATACATTTATCAATATCAATGAGATATAAAAATATGGGATTAATTTCATATCTTGCTAATTTTGATTAAGAATTTATTTACATTTTTGAATAGTGAAATCAATATTACCATAGATAAAAAAGTGACCTTCCACCCCTAATGAAACAATAGATGAGATATGAGGTATACCATACCATAAATGATGATTTTAGATCTTCTTAACAAAAATATATTTAAATGGATACAACTAACATCCTAATAAATATAGAAGATAAAATGGATCAAACTAAAATAACAATATGAAATGTATTGTTAAAAAATAGCAATAGTACTGGTATTCACATGGATGAAACCCTATAAAAAATTATAATGATGAATATATGGAAGGAATGAGTGGGAGACTCAACGAAACCACTAATAATCGATATCCAAATGTTTTGGTTGGAATATTATATCTAGGGAATGATGAATAAGTATTGGATACAACTGAGTTTATCCAGAAATGGGAGGATTATAATGTAAATTATAGGATTTTATATAAAACCTAGTTTTTAGTATCATGGTTTTGATATGATTCATTAGAAATCACAATCTTTTTCTTGTGATATGGGTGAGGTTAATGTTGAATTATGAAGTTCCATCAATGTCCAATAATCCTATCTTGTGGACCCCATATTGTTTTGGGTGTCTTGGATAAAATGGTGGTTACTTCATGATTTGGGAAAAACTCAGAGCCAATTTCCAGATTTAAAAATAAAATTTATTTCTTATATAAATCCTTCAATTTAAACATTTTTCATACATTACACTTCTTAAGTGGCCTTACCCGACCTATTAAAAACAAAATATCTATTTTCCCCCTTTAAAACTCTTAATCTTGGAGGATTATGGTCATTTATTCATGTATTGGGATATCTCATGAGCCCATTTAAGGTTTAAAAAAAAATTGATTATTTTATATAGTATTAATTATTTAAAACATTTTAGTGATTCCACCTCCCATAATGTGACTTAAAAATTTTATATTGACCCTATTTGACTCACTCTTCATTATCTTTTAAGTTGGGGCACTTTTTGGTTGATTTAACACCAAAAGTTAGTGGCTTTTTTTAATATGATCGTCACATCATTCTATCTTTTCTTCCCTCTACCTTCTTCTTTCCATTTTTTATGAATTTATCTACTCCCAATGTTATGATAAAATTGGGGTTCAATTTTTCCATCATTTATATGGGTATATAAATCTTTAGTGATTTTATTCATAGACATAGGGTTTGTAAACCCACATTTATGGTTTTAGGTGTGCGTTTCCATTCCGCTATGGTTTCATGGTAGGTTCTTCAAGGAATGTTATTTTTTATAAATTTTTAATCATTTTCATTCTATTATCAACTTATATACATGTTAATATATTTTTTCGACCATTGTATTATTCATTTTGTTTAAAAAACATTTATTTATGTCTTTTTTGTGTAAAATGGAGTTATTTCATTAAAAAGTTCACACCACTTGTCCAAATAAATGTTTTGATGGGTTTCACATATATATTGTGATGTTCATGACCAGTTTTAACTATTATAGTAAATTTTATGTATGCATATTTTGGTTTTTATCACATTTAGTGTTAAATAGATGTTTTTTGCTAAATGTTGCACGCTTAGTCTTCAGAAAAGTACCCGGTTGGCAATTGTGTGACAAATGTGATATAAAAAAGTTGTTTAAATTTAATAATCTATGGAAAAAATGAAATGTGATATTTTGGTGTCATTTTAAGGAGTTTTAATGTGGGTTATCTATAATAATGTTATAAGATCTGTTTTTTGACACCTTTTAGAATGATTTACCGATAAGTGGCTCGTTCCACATTCTTATGAAAATAGTTGAGATTAAATGTGCAACCTAAATGTTTTTAAGGGGGTTTGTAAATTTTTTTCTTCTACTAATGGTGTGTGAAAACCTCTTTATGAAATGTTAAATGTAATCCTTTTTTATACATCGATTAGTTAAAATGCTTAAAGCAAAGATCAACATTTCTCCTTAAAAAAGCGGGTCTCATGTGTATTCCATGTAGTACCATTTGGAATCATTTTATGATACATAAAATTGATTTATTAAATTCTTATTAGGCTTCAAAATCTGGTTTTTATGTTATTTGTGTTTTTTTTTCATAAAAAGTTAATTTTAAAAAAGAATTCTTTGGAAAATTTTTGTTAAACTTCTTAAAAAAATTATGAAATTTTCTTGATGGTTTATTGAGTAACAAAAATGGTGAAAGTATGTTTAGATACTTTATGGAGTGAGTGTGACCAAAACTAGTGTTTTTATATGTAATTGGAATTTTATATCATGTGGAACTTGTTTGAGCACAAATAGGGAAACCTTAGTATCTTGGTGGGTAAAGATGTACTAGTATTCTAGTGATGCATTGTTTTTTTATAACTATATTAAGAAGATTTTTTGTTGATGAAAATTATAACAGAACTATTATGATGAAGTTGGGGACCACTAGGTTATGGGTATGATCCCTAATAGGGTCTCGTTATTGAGAACATATATTATTTATGGTTACATTTCACCGAGATACAAGGTACCTCAGACCCACAAGTAGATAGCGCTTAGGTGTGTTCCTGTGAATTTTTCTCATTGGGAATATTTTATTCACCATCATCATATAGTGAGTTTGGTTGAGAAAATAAGTATACTGTGTATTTTATTTAATTGTGTACGTTCATTAATGGAGGGCTCTTGAAAAATGTTTTCACATAGAAGTTGAATCTCTTTGAGATTGGTTACTAGCATTTATTGTTTATAAAAACAAGAAAGCATTTTTATTTTTAATTTTTTGCAGTTTATAACCTTGTATATAAAAAATTTACATATATATTTCATTTTAATATTTAAATTGACATTTATTTTATTTTAAAGTATGTTCATTTGGGATATAATATCAAGCTAACCAACTGAGTTTTAATACCCATGCATATAGTGTTCGTCAATTTTATCCCCTATGAAGGTTTAATCTTGAGTCTATTCTCTTCAGGTGATGTGTGATAGTTGTGTTTGAGAGTGACCAGTGGGACCACATGGAGTCAGTTTTTTGTCATGTATTTTCAGTTGAGTTGTTGGTTCAATTGTTCATTCACATTCATGTGCAGATAATGTTCATTTCAACATTTATATAAATTTCTATTAGAATATCAATTTCATTCCTCTGTCTATTTAATATGTTATCATTGGGTGTAATAATTCACATGTCACACTATTGATTCCCTTGGTTCTTGTCACCAACCGGAGAGGATCAAGAATATCTCTTAGGATATGGTGCGGAGCAGCCTGGGTGACCAGTTCATGGTCAACCAAGCTGGTTCGTGACATTTCATGGGGTTTTATGATTATATTCTCAGATTGAACAATGTAAGAACACAAAAAGACATGGTATAACATTCTAATCTACTTAAATGAATAACAGATTATATCACGTCAACACCCCATGCCTCATTCCTTATTATCAGATATATATCAAGTGTTTTTTGATATATACATTCTATAAATCCAATAATAAATGAGAGGATAACATGGTTTATGATAAACCAATATTCCATAAAACCCCTTAAAATGTAAGTGACTTCCCCACAACCCAATTCATCACAACATAAATATTATTAAATTTGATGTTAGCACTAAATTCAACCTAACAACCACTTACATTGTATCCATTTTCTCCATTCTATATCTTTATTGAAAAACTCTATCTGCTATGAGACATCTTCATTTCATACAGTATCTATGGAAGAAATGTAATAATCACTAACAATATTTAACAAAGACACAATTCTACCACATTACACTCAATCCAGAAAATGCTCCATTAAAGTGCATATTCCATATCCATGTCATAAAACATTTTTCAAATTAATATTATATCTCTAATATCCGATTTTCTGAAAATACCATTGATACATAATTTGGAATACTCTACCAAATAACATACAAAATTTAATGATATTGTAGGTCTGAAATATTACATAATATACATATAAAAACATTCACACCCCAAATCATGAAAACCATCCATAATCGAATGTGCATGTATTTCCAAATAACTATATAGTGAGATACATTTAATAGATATACTTAAAAATAATAAAATTCTAATGTCCAAAAAGAAACCAAATACTTATTTTTTTATACAGAACAACCCCCACCACTTCATGGCCACATCACTATACATCAACAAGAAAGCACAAACATTTTCATGTAATGACCCACACCACCATCTAATTCTCCAAAATTCATAAGTAAAAAATTAACACTAAAAACCATGAACCATGTTGCCTAGAAAAAATTAAATGTTTTCCAACATCCTAGTCAATATATAATCCATTCTCATAAATATAGAAATTCCTACATGATTTTAATCATGTCAATTTATAAAACATCAAAATTAGGAACAACAATAACCCTATTTATTTCGATGGAAAAATTAAAAAACACTTTAGAAAATGAAAAATTATTATCTTCTTAAAAATGTATATTTAAAAAATATCATCAGGGAAAAAATGGAAAAAAAATATTATTATAAAAACATCTGGTATGGGGAACATATATTCTTATCACTCTTCTAGGAACACCCGTATAAGAAACCATACCTCCTCAAAACAAAATAAAAATGATTTTAATGACTTCATAAAACCATCTTCTAATGACCATTGTGATAAATTGGCTACTATAAAATAATTTTAGTGTCATATATATATATATATATTAGTATTCTTTTAATTTGATGTCATTTGGGTGATACTAATTGAGCTAAGACAAATAGAAATGATACAAATATAGTCTAGTAATTGAGGATATTCCAACTGATAATCTACCTCACATACACACCCAATCACCTATAATTGTCCAAAACTCTTGTAATGTCATACTACCACCACTAAACCTCTTCCCCCACATCGGGTAGAAATATTAAGGAACTCATGGTCTAAAACCCTGATGCCTAAGGTGATCCAACTATGACCAACATATTACTTATTTCAATCCTGTACTATTTTCATCCTCTCAAATAGGATATGAACCTTGATGTTCATGATCATCTTCACATCATGAAAAAGAACATATGAAACCCCAAATGCTTCCTAACATAATCGATAATGGAATAAATTCTAATAAATATTATTAAATTGGGAGATGATAATTGATTAGTTAAAACTATTATAATAAGTAAATAATAAATTCGTTTTCCCATGATCATATAAGGTTAATGATGCATTACCACAATATAACATCCCTCATATATATATTCCACATCGTCCATATTTCTCATTAGTGGTTGGGAATAAAGGTTGAATTATTACTTAGTGAAAAAAAATGTTGAAATATGTTCTAAAATAATGAAGTAAACAAACAATAGTTATATAAGGATATAAAAATTCACACACATTGAAAACACAACAATTAATACAAAAAAACTCATATCCAAAACATCTATTGTTCTTGATTCATTTATCTCCATGAAGTAGTCTTATTTCATTAAATGGTTAATTATTATTCATAGAAAATAAAATACTCTATGAACAAAGGTAAATTATATAAGAAAATATAAAATATTCTCATTTAACATTCAATAACATATATCAAAGGGACAAAATAACCCTATAAGAACATGATTCATTGTTTTTACCTAAGAGAAAACCAAACATAATGATACAAACTCACCCATCTCCCATTATAGAATGATCCACCAAATATATTTCTTAATGCCATGATTCCTCATGGATACCATCTGATATACCTCTACTGGTGATATATAGATATCAATTATAACTCCCTCACACATCACTAAAAGAAGAAATAGCATACCCGATAATAATGTTTCTGGTCATCCTACGACCATGCCTTTAGTGAAACCTTATGGAAAACATGATTGCAAATCAAATTAACATCTCAGTCTCCCAAATGAGTCTCCCCCACCTTTTATATCAATTAAGTATAGAAAAATATTTAAAACAATATAGATCTACCATTATCTATCGTCAAATACATGTAAAGGTATTCCAAATACTACATTTATATCCAATAATGTTTTGAATCTCGAAGAACATTCTTCCATATATTCATTCTCAAAGGATTGTATATAACGTTTCCCATTTATGTGGTGATTGATATATATAAATAACAATCCTAGAGATATTTCATCTAACTCAACTGATGAAGATTTATATCATGTTGAGAAATGATATATCTTAATCTTTTATGATTCATGATTACCACAAAAGACCTAAATATTCACAACATTATCTCGAAACTGAAGAATGAGAGCACTGATCAACTTATCCATTATGTATTGAGAAATTTTCTAGGAATGATATGTTCATATAAATTCACTAAACTTCTTTTATAAAGCATTAAATTGGGATAAACATCAAGAAAAATTATAAAATATCCACTAGTAATTAGACACAATACAATGTATGAAATGGAAAATTCAATATTTAGAAGTTATTCTTAGTAAAAAACATCCTCAACATTTTATTAGTCCATGAACAAGAACTATTGAGACACAACATGCCTATGGAAGGGAACCACATACATCCCAAATAGTCACATGGATAACATTCTATATATATTATGGCATCAAAAAAATACAAGGTTAGTCTGATATGATCAAAATTTACATCCATTGACTTTATGATGATAAATAACTAATCAATGAACAAAAATATGAATTTTTATACGAATTAATGTAATGCATTGTTCATGATCACAATAAACAGATCCCATACATGAATGACACAAAATTGCATGACCACATAACTTATGTTACTATACAATATTCAAAAGAAGTTCTACGTGATATAAATCTCATTCACATTAAACTAGTGATACACATAAAATAGATTAGTCATAGAAAAAAACAATATACCCTTAATAAAGAAAAAATAAAACTACTCCTAGTAAGAAATATTAATTCATGATGATCTGCTGGTTCACCCATTTTTAGTCTACTTGCAACATCAGGCTACCATCTTCATTTGTAGATAATAACATATGATTGTCCAATAATGACACAAATATCTAGATGAACCCCTTCTAAATTAGATCTTCTACATGAATCCCAAGATCATGTAAATAATAAAATATAATAATACATAGAGCCATCAATATTGGATAAGAATAATGTTTCTTATCCATCCCAAACAATACATCCCGTTGAGTGGGTATTATGAAAAACTCTTCATGAATGCCATCTAGAAACTCATTGAAAACCCTTGGATGCCTACATTATCCCAATATAAAATGATATCATCTATAAGATAGCCATATAAGAATAAGTGTCTCCACATTTTTACTACCCAACTGAAAACTATGCTCATTGGTGATTACCGCACACATGAAATCGATAATTGAAAAAAATGAATCTTTTAAAGAATCCAACCACTCATACATAAATATTTTTTTTATCAATATTCAATAAATTTCTCAAACACATTATTTTGGATCATAATGGTATGTCGTCTATAGAAATATGGAAACAATAACAATAGTTCCATAAGTGAGTTATATCACTACCCAAAATGTTTTCTAATAATATCACCCACCATGGACATATCATACACAATACATATCACCATAACCAATGGAAAAATAACCTAATAAATTATAGACTCAAGGGAATAGTAATTGTAAACAAAATATATATCTACATATCATTAGAATTAGGGTATGAAAACATGATAATAAAATATGCAATGAATACCCTTCATATCATATATCATAAAATTTTTTCATGTTTTTTATCAAACCCATGTGCTTAAATATCATTTCTAAAGTAGTTTAGGGATTCTCACCAAGACAATCATAGTTCATTGGCCTTATTTCCCAAAAAATTGTAATAGTCAATGTTCACTCCCATGATAATATTAGTAAATTGATTCTCGTATAGAATGGTGTTCATAACACATTTCGAGTCATGTTTATCTCAGGAATTTAAATGTCTAACCAATGTGTTGTTGGAAGATATATATGCTAGATGTCATTTTATATAACATAACCTCCATACATGGATATAATTTCACCCTATCACATAATGAAAATAATTCATATGTGTGAACAAAGATCATAAAAAATTATTCAAATTAGAACCCATGAACTCTTTTTTCATAAACATTTCATCAAAGAAAATACTATAAAAAATGTTTCATAATAATTTCATCCTCTCATATAATCGTAACAAATTGAAAAGAAATTGTTCTCATCTTAAGAGATAAATAAATACTATTTTTATTAAAAACAATATATTTTATATCATGGGTAGATAAAGAGTGTAAAAAGAAGGGAAATACTATATTCACAAGGCATGACTTGTGATGTTTGGATTAATGATTTTACCTCATAGATGGGTCATAATATTTCATCTACCAAAACATAATAAGAAACCCAATAATAAATGAGATTATATCATAAAATCATTTCAACTTTGGTATCATTGATTTGTATGCCCCAAAGAAGAGTAAAATATAATTAAATTTAATATATCTAGAATATAATGATATTCTTGATATAATATATATATATATATATATATCGTAATAGAATCTTGGAAAATAACACAAAACATAGCTGAAAAATGAAAATTGAGAGCCTATTCTCATTCCTAGTTGATATATTTTGAAATATATATATATTCCTTGAAAGAGATATCCTATAATTGATATTAAAATCCCCAATATTTTAATTATAAACAGACTAAAATAAATTCAAGGGATGTACATACATGACATAAATGAAACACATATTGAATATGGAATGTGTCTCATAGAAAATAAATGAAAAGGAACTGTGCCACCTTATGTTTGACATCCTTAGTAAATGTTCATAATAAATGTATACTAATTGTATTTTTTATATCAATATATTGGAAAAAAATAATTCTATATATCATACCTTATCTGATTTATATATGTTCCAAATTTTTAGTTTTCTACCCTATTACATTTATCATGATTTAATAATCTCCACAATGTTTACCATCATATAAATATCATATATATTTTATATATATGTATTGAGTGTAATCTATAAAATATAGAGACAAGAAATAAAATACACATTGAATGTAGATGGTATTTCATATATTCTCTTAAACAATGTTTATATTTTCATGAAATATTGAGAGAAAAATATTTAAATACTATATTGGAATTCCAGAATAATTTTATGTCTAATACATTACATATTTTCATTAACCACATCTATATTACATTCTATGTATATTGTGAAATAATCACCTCACTTCATGAGGCAATAATCCTCCTTACACATGAAAAACATTATAACATTCCCAAATAATATAAAGTAAGAATTTATATGTGATATAATAATTTCAAAATAATATTTATATAAATATATAATTTATAAACATTTAATCCATAATTATAACCATCCATGAGAGGAAGTGATGGAAATATAATAACATAAGTTCATGAGCTAGTAGTCTGTTGTGCATATGAATGATGATATTGTGTCATATTTTATAGGATTATAAATAGTGGATGTTAATTACAATAACATAAAAAATATCAATACATAGGAGATACAAAGGATCTTATATCAATATTGTATAATAATGATTGAATTATTTTTTTTAAAAAATTATATAAAAAATATCACTGATGATATTCATTTTGTAATATTTTTATGTTTACACCAAAATCATTCCTAGAATGGAATTGTGAACAATCTAAGGAATATAGTATGATATAATATAATTAGGAAGGTTATTTGTGATTCTATTTTCTGATATTTGTTTTATTCTAGACATTAAAGGTGAAGTGGAGGACTTTTATAAGTGACCGAGTGGGGTAATTTTATTTTTCAGAAAGAAAAATAAATAACCAAAATTTTAAAATTTTAAAAGAATAAAAAATGAACACTTATCGATACTCAGACATTATAAGGTTGAAATAGAGCCATTAAAGGTTTTTAGATTATGTTTTGGGTCATTTTTGGAACATATCAATTTAATATAATTCCCTGTAAACCAATTTTTACCTTAACCACTTTAATTATATTTTTACTATTATTACAATTCATATTGGTCAATAATATATTCAATATATTAGGTAAAAAATCTCATTCCAAACATGAAATAATTTTTTTGTATTAAATTTATATTAGTGGAAAAAATTAATTTAATATTAAACACTATATAGAATGAGAAATTGATTTTCCAGAAAATAAAATGTTCAAATGTTTATAACGTTTTTATATCAAAAATTCCACATGAAAATGATTCCAATGAGATAAATTTGATTAATTTAAATAAAATTAAACAAATTTTACATATAAAACAATTTTATAATATAAGGGAACATTAAAAAATCATCAAATGAAATAGATGTTTTCAATAAAGATAAGTTGTTTTAATTTGTAATTTAAAAATTTATAATTTTAGAATAATAAAAAATATTTACCCTAAGATAATTTATGCATAGTGATTTGAAAAACGAATTTAATTTTTTCATATTTATTTTTTTAAAACATTTAAAAACAAACATACATTTTAATAATTTTTGTTATTTTTTTGAGAAAATATTTTTTTTAAACATATTATTAAATTAAAGAAAAAAAATTACTTGTTATAAATATTTTTTATTCATTTAAAATAATTATAAGTTACATTTAATTTGTTGTTATTATTATTTATATATTCTTGTTTAAAAATATATTAATAACCATCTTATTTAATTTATGATATTAATAGCCAATTTTGGTTTGTTAAAACATATATTTTCATGTAACGCATGCTACTAATAAATTTTATATTCAAAAACTAAAATTGATTCACTGATAATATATGTGTTTTATTATATAACCCTTAATATTTATTTTTTTCTCTAAATTATGCCACCCTGACACAAATAGAAGAGGATACATCTTCCTCATCATGTAATTATGTTTCAATGTATCTTCCCCAAACTAGTTATTTTTTATAAAATATTGACAATATGAGTGCGTTATATTACAAAAAAATAGTAGAATTATCCATAATATCCACCTATTGAACCTCATAAGATAAATAGTCTTTTGGTGGTTCATGCTCAAAGTTAGATACATAAAAAGGGTTTGGCATGTAATTTGACATGATAGGTACATGAATACATTAAGAACCTACGAGATAATTGATGAATGGTCAACTGATTATAAAAAACTAAATTTCAATCAAAAATTTATAGAGGAAAAATAAATAGGGTTGATTTTTCCCTTAAATTAATATATCATAATATTTTACCTTGAGGAAATTATTCGAAACACTTTTTCCCCAACTTATGATTGTTTATCATGTCAACGATTTTCAAAATAACTTCTTTTCAAACAGTATGATACAATTAAGTGTTGAGGAATAGTTATAACCTTATATATCATTTCATCAACTATTTCATGTCAAAATATAATTCATTATCCAGCATTATTTCTTTAATTTGGATCCCTGCACTTCTTTCCCTCGATAGATTCAGAAGGATTCATATTAATGATAGTGTGAACGAATTTTTTATATAAAAACTCATCTAGAGTACGGTTTTCATTAAAACCACAATTATTAGATAGATGAAAACATGAAATCATATCTCTTTTGGTATGAATATCTTTATCAAAATGAACACCCTTATAGTGGTGACACATAGTGCGGAAAATAAAATCCATATCAGTATATTGATGAATATGTCACTAGAACATTGATGTAAACCTTATATCCAAATCATATACAATTGTTATTGGTACTCCATTTAACATCACTAATTCCATAAGTATAAAATAGAAATAATTCTTAAATAGATATGTTATATGATATTGATGAAGTGTGATGACTTTGAATAAATATTTACTACAAGCCATGATGATTTTTTACTATTAGACATTCATTGTTTCCGACAACAAAATCCATGGTTTGGTTTTCCCAAACCCATTATAATTTGGGAAATGTATGAGACATAACCCTAAACATTTTTATTTCAATATTAACATGATAAATACCATGAACCATTATATAAAACTTTATATATATACCCACATGTCCTCCCACTGGATATAATATTTCATATCCCCATAAATCATCGTACTTTTAGAATGAATATATAATGAAGACATTTTTGTATACTCTGACATCTCCTTCAAATATTACATGGATGGAACACAGACATGGTTCCTAAACAATATCACTCATTCATTTTCATGGTACTTTTTATAAATATTTATAACCTTATTTTTAAGCATCACATCTTTCTCCACCCACTCTTTAATCCTCACTTGAATAAATTTTTGACCATTATATTGATGAAGATATGATTTATACCCTTAATTTACTATAACTAGATAAATAATATTCAAATATTAACATAATATATATCTTGTTATTCTCATCATAAATAATCTAAAATGTTTTTTTTGACTCATTGAATTCGTCATATTTCTTTCTATTCAAGGTATATAAAGTATTAAGCCTTTGTAATTATTAATAATATCTAACAATATTCTATGGTGAATTTTAAAATCATTCACTACAAATAATAAAATTAAAACTTTTTCACTGGTATATATATCAAACATTTTTTCATAAATATAATGAATCTCAATATTTAATATAATTATTACCATTTCATAAAAAAATAATGTGTTAGGTAATTTTGTTCCTGAATGATCAAATTTTTTTAGGAATAAGTTATAACAATGTAGTTAAATATAATTACACATCTCAATAACTTCATCTGTTTGTAACTATAGATTAATACCCCTTCAACTATTATGGGTAATATAATCACAAGCATAATGAATATCCTTCTATTCAATTTATAGAAAAATTCCACAAATTTATGGGACCAGAGTAGCTTCAATGGCATCTGAGTTGACATGCGCACTGGATAAGATATCATTGATTTTTTTTTCAAAAGACACTGATATTATGAAGCTGTCCAAAGAAATAATAATATCTCATTCATTATTGTTTGTCAAGGATAAAATTCAATAGGATCCATCTCTGATGAATTTAATGATGGAAACTATATAGAGATTATATGACAAAAAATTAATCCATTTTCCCCCAAAATTCACATTAAGTACATTATACATACAATTTATCCTTCCATGTGGTGTTTAGTAAAATTATCAAGTGAGCATAATGATCTTAGTTTCTGATTTTAATGTTACAAATTCCATATATAAAGACCATAATAAATTGATAAACTAAATCTATAAATATGATATTCAATAAATCAATGATGATAATTGGGGAATTAGAATTAAATATGGCCTCACAATATATTCATAATGTACATACCTTGCATAGAATGTTGTTTTGGGTATATCGTCATAATATAACATCAATTTATTTTATATATAATGAAATTAAATATTGTAAAATAATTTATCTCTAAGTAGATTAGCAAATAGGCCATAAATATAGGTTCTATGATAATTTTTCTTCACCATGATCTTGTTAATCTACAAAAAATCAATGCAATGTTGAATCAATACAACATTGTTTTTATGAATAATAACCGGTTCAACCCTAGGTGAAACATTTGACCAAATGATTCAATTTTCAAGGTTCTCATGGATTGGTTACATAAGTTATTATAAAAAAATTTGTTCTATAAAATAGCAATTTTATGAAATTGGTATGGAAAAAGGTATTAGTTCTATTGAAAAAATACATCACGATTAAGTGGAAGACTATATGACTCAAATAGAAATATAAAAATAAAATACACACATAATATGAATTTTTTTTATGTTCACATTATCTCCATCCATATATGATAAGATCCAATTCTTAATGGGAATCAAGACACATTCTATAGATGTCATATATACATATGATGTTCATATATATGATCACATTAAAATATAATAATAGTTTAGTTTACAATATCCAACATGACATCCTCCCCTTGAAAAAAGATGTGGGATTTATGTATATAATCCTAATCCATGCCTTTGAAAACATAAAATTTATTAAGTCGATTAAAGAAATGAATTATTGGATGAACATTCCCAATAACATCAACCATATAGGAATCATATACATAAGAATAAATCATCATATCATTATGGGATTTGAAAGATAATTCTAAATCTAATCATTTTGGTGGTATCACGAGACCTATAAAAAATACCTTGGAATCAAAATATGAGTTTATATATATTCAAATTCGGAATTATATGTTCAAGGTTTAATAGTAACTATATATTTCACTATGTAAATATTTCTACCCACATTAGAAATAGTTTTCACATGAGATGTTTCCATGTCCATTAGTTTAGGTATTGCTAAAGTTAACATTATACATTTACCATCATAATTGGGAATAAGTTAACACATATCACATGCTATTTAATTATGAAACATTGTAGTGTGGATTTAGTATTATTTGGGTCAATATTGTTATTTGAATCATTGAATATATTATTCCCAAGTAATTTTAAATCAATTGAATGTCTTATTTCTTTTCAATACATAATGATTTTTATAGTCTCGTTAACAAAGTTTCTATCACGCTTCATTCCTCACATTGATTATGAAGGAAATGTTTTATTCATCTGTCAATGTTTTTATCATTTTTATAGGAAATAATAATATATGTCTTGAAAAATCTAGAACACTGATGGATGAATTTGATGTCTTTTTCCAAATTGAGATCACATATAATGATTTAATAATAGATACTATAGGTACATAGGTTAACACATTTAAATGATATTCATTAAATAAAATGTTGAATATATCATTATTACCTATATATGAATTAAAATTTTAGATGTCTACCCAAAATTAGTGTAAAATGATCCTCATAGGAGCCAAAATATTCATCATCCTTCTGATTTAGCTCAAGGAATTCTATTCCAATTTTTTATCTAGGATATTATGCACGTTAATATTTTAAAAAAACTATTAATATCATGAAAAAGATTGTAATTTTTTTAAAATTTGTCCAGTCATATATTATGAGATTCCTCCATTGATATGTTTCTCCTTAAAAAATATATAGAACAAATTGACATTTTCATGTTTTGAAAACTAGACAATGAACAATATAATTTCAGTTGAAAAATTATATTTCTCCAAAAATAGTGAATTAATCAATATAATGTTTATTGGTGGGTGTTACCTCTTTATAGTATCAAAATAACATTGATCCCTCAATTTTTTTGGAATGTTTTTCATGATTCATGTCTAGTAAAATAATTATAAGTAAAAAAATGAGATTTGGAATTCCAGATCCCATGAAAGATTCATTACCAAGGATTATATAATTTTATTTTCTATCTATCTCAAAATTATCATTATTACATTAGGTTTTAAAAAATGTATAAAACAAAAAATATAGTTTGTGAAACAATAATCATATAAGTGAGTAATTTTCACGAACCAAATCAAGTTTCCACCGAAACCGAAACCGAAACCGTCTCGTGACAAGTCCCGAAGGGTGTTCCCAATCACTACGGGCGGGAAAAAGTGCCCAGGTATCATAAAATGAGAATTAGGAATGATTTAATCGAGTATATAAATAGAAAACAATAAAAGAATCCAATAAAAAGAATTTGGATTTTTCAAACCAAAAAATCATTTACAAAAATTCAGAACTGAATTATATATTTTAAAAAAACCCAAAAATAAAATAACAAAGAAAAAAACCAAAAGGAAATAGCCCAAGAACCCTCATGGAAAGGGGCACCACCCTCAAGCCATCTCGACAAGACTTCACCACCATGGACTTCCTTGAATCCTGAACTACTAGTATTAAAACTGTAACCAACCTACGAAATCAAAAGAAAACCTAGTATAATTACATCCAAGGGTGTCTGTAGGGTGTGAGACAATTCCTAGTAGGATACTCCCTCTAAGATATTCCATGATATAAACATTCAATGATGAAAAGCATGCATGTTTTCAAAAACATGTAATTTCAGGTTACAATTTCTAAAATATGCAACTTAAATAAATTAGTTTTCTAGTGGGATAATTTAAAGAATCAACACTTTTAAAATTAATGAAAAAGATACTGAATTTGTAGACAAATATATTGTATGCTGATGGTAAGTATAAAGTATATAATGATCACAATCAATAGAAAATAACCCCTAGGCACTAGCTCGTTGTGGGTCCCAGGTACCTCGTATCTCGGTGGGAGTAACCATCATAAATACTTATTCTCATGCACGATCCACTAGTAGGGAACATAACCATAACCTGGTATTCCCCAATCATCATCATCATAGTTTAGATAGAGTTGTAAGCATCAATATTCCTAAGTGAAACTGAGGCCTAACCCCACAGATTCACTAGCATAGTAGTACACATCCACCCACCTAGATACCCGGGTCTTCCCTTTGTGCTCAAACAAGTTCAAAAAGTCATGAAATATACTTTTCACATTAAAATATCATTTAAATATCACAAATTCAGAAAACAGACCACATGTATACCACACAAGTCAGAAAAGTCAACTTTTCATTCAAATTGATTTTGAAATCTGACTCACACCAAAATAGACCACAACACGTTTCCCATTTCATTAAAACATCCAAAAATCCTTAAAAAAATATATAAACCATTACAAGATTTTGAAAATCATAAAAAATCCCAATCACATGTTACATAATACCCCTTTCATAACCAAAATCCATTTTTCACATGACACTCACACAAACCATCCCACATCACTTTCACATCTCTAACACACTTTATTAAATCCTTAAAACTTTTTTATAAAACATTTCTATGATGTAACACATCACCAAATACCCCCTTTAACATTTAAAATGTGCCATTTCAAAACATACACACTCTAAAACAGTTTCCCAATATGGTTTCACCTCTTAAATAAATCATTAAATCCTTCAAATCTTTCGTCAAACAATTCTAAAGAGTATACCCAAACATTCCTCATAAAACCCATTTCAGAACCATATTTCAAGGACCAAAACACACCAAAACACTAAAAATGTAGAATTGGAAGCCATATATACATTTATAGAACTACTTTCACATGTTATAAAATCACCTTGAATAATACCACAAAAGATACAAATGAAAACTCCAATTTTCACAAAATGCTCTCAGGAAGTATACCAATGTTTTACCGATCAAACCAATTCAAAAACCTTCTTTTTAGGCCGGAATGACACTAATACATTACCTAAAAAAATTTCAGGCCAAAAAATATTTAAAAAACTAATTCCATAAGTTATAAAATACACCCAAATAATACCCCCTGATTTACACATGAAAACACCCAATTTCATGTTAAAAAGCAACTATAAAATTTAACACTTAACCAAATAAATCATAAAAAGATTTCACACAACACCCAACATATGAGTAATATGAGAAATTAATAAATATAGAAATCTAACTCATCAATAATTGTTTACACATTGAACCACCTACCTTTTGAGTCAAAACCCTTGAATCTTGGTGCGAAACCACAAACGCACCTCTTCCGCAACACAAGGAAGTGAAAACGAACCCTAAACCATAATATATCACCAAAAATACCCAAAATAAAACTCTAGCTAAGAACCCTAACATCAGGAAACTCTATAAATTTATTAAAGATGGAGGAAATACTAAGGAGAAGGATGGAATTGATGAGAGAAACACTTACCTAAAACAATCTTGAAGAAAACGGCCCAAAATCCACCAGAATATAAATTATAAAATAGCTAAAAAATTAACGGAGTTTCGAACGAGGATGATGATGACCTATAGGAACTTGAATGGGGGGGAAAAGAGTAAAAATAGAAGTATTTATGAAAGGATCAATTTACCTCTTCAAATCTAGGCGATTTGTTAAATCTAGAGTAGTTTCTCCCAATTTCGAGACACTATTGAGCCCCAAATTGGGGGAGGAGAGAATGGGGACTCACATTAGGTATGTGGGCTCACGTGGGAGTTGGAATCACTGATAAAACATAAAAATAGAATTAGTTATGAAAGAATTAATTTTTTAATGTAGGAAATGGGCATTCGTGTAAGCCCAATCCCTTAAATAAAAACTAAAATCCACCATAATTATTGATTTCTAAATGGTCCAAATTAATTTTTTGGTGTTCATTTGCCAGGGGATGACAAGTGGGAATTGGAATGGATGAAACATGTGGAAAAATGAAGGATTTATAATGGAGTCAAAATATATTTTTAAATTTGGAATTAGGCTCACAGTTTGGCCTAAGTCATGAAAACTCACACATCCCTCCAATAATGTTTGGGAAACCCCCAAAACAATGAATGAATGAAAATTAAATAAAATATACCTTTAAATATTCCATGTATGTGACAATTCTCCCCACCAAGAAAACGTTTTGTCCCTAGAACGCCATAGCAAGGCCAAAACAACAACCAAACTATTATGAGAAACTAAGAGGTACTCCCTTTCCAGGTTTCACCCCCAAAGGCCAAAACACCTCCAATGATCAATTAAGGAAGGATTAATATCACAAACCATAATTACACCACTTTCCTAAAATTATCAATCACATTCATACTTTATCCCAAAAGAATACTCTTCCAACACTATCCGAAAGATACTCAAGAAATTCACCTAAAAAAAACAACTTCGAACAAGGTTACACTTACCTTACATTTAGTAAACCATTGGGCTCTCTCCAATCCCAACGTTTACTAAAGGATGATGTTGTCGCTAGATAGTTACAAATGAGATTACCTACATCCAACCCAATACCATGGATAAATCTGAGTTATTGGTACAGTGGGACACAAATAAGCTCCTTACAAAAAGAAAAAACCTATAATTTTTCAAAACAGAATTAGGACACTAATAAGGGAGGACTAAACGGACTCCCTAGTACAAAGGGTAGATTTTCATTCAAAAATTTTTAAGGAATGTACATGAAAATAATATAAATTCTCCCCACCATAAGATCCAACCATCTTAACTGGCTAGCATGGTCCGACACAGAATGACCTAATAAAATTTAATGATTTGGGAGAGGCGTAGGGTTAGACCGCATGGTTTGGGAAACCGTGCAGATCATTATTTCTACAAGGATTCCTAGAACATGGTCACTAGTAATTATGCACACACTGTGTCCTCAACATGTCTATCCAAATTTATAACCATTCTCTAATGACTCAATGGAAACCAAAGGGGGAGGGAATGACATTATGAGATGTCATGGGTAAAAGGACCTCCACCTATTTCCAACGAATGTGAACAACAGAGAAATGATGATAACACCAGAGGTTTGAACTCTTACTATCTTTAATGCTATGGATAAAAAAATGTACAAGGGTTTAAAGATCCCTGGGATTTCCACTGACTATGAGCCAGCTTCTCTCCGAGACCTATGGATGGAGCTCAATGATTGAACCATCTTTGACCTCACAGTTGGGGTATGTAAATACCCTGAATGATAATTCTTCCTTTGGTGAAACCAGCAATGACACTGCAATCCCTGATAAGTTTTCCCAGACCTAACACATTCCAAAATCACTTTACCCAAACCTGATATTTCACTGAAGCAAGGGCTTAGAAGATACACACACATCACACCTAGTTTGTTTAGTTGAGAAAGAATAGATGTAAAGAACACCTATACACACCTTCCTCTAAAATGGAATATTTTTATGTTTTTCCAAGGGAGACATTCTCCCAACATAACAGAGACTCTCAGATGATTTCACTACTTTCACTTTTATGGTCAATCAATCACATTAAATCACAAGGCATCACCGAACATGACCATTACGAATAATATAAACAATGCATGGAGAGGGACCATATACAACATCCCCAAACAACAAATAATTCTTGAAAGTGTCCACAATATCCTATGATGACCATATTTCCCACACTGGTGGATTAATGTGAACTCCTTATATGAGACTACGAAGGACTAAGAGGACCTCTTAGACACCATCTAGATACTCATCCATGCTAACAACCCCAAACCACTTCCAACATCGGAAAATCAGGAAACTTAGGAAGCTATGGTCTCTTTCAACCTTCCATGATCACTCTATTACTACAAAAGGATACACCAAAACAAGAAAGGAAAGGGTGTATACTAAATCTAAAAAGCTCAAAAAATGATTCTTTATATTGATCAAATGGAGTTAAAATAGTGAAACAACCTGGGCTGCATTTTAGTTTTTCACAAACCCTTAATGGGGAGTAACTTATCCAACGATTGAACCCATGGACCCACCCTAGACGGTCTACTGGTCAATATATACCACAATCCAGATCCAAACAGATAACGTTAACCACAATAATGGTGTCCCAAATCATTTCTTAGAAGAGACCAATAATCATCCCATCAACACATCTTATCGACCAAACACAAAACCAAAACACAGTTCAAACAGGATGGGTTCTTGGACTCAAAACATCCCACAACATCAACAATTTCAAAAGCCCATAATTCACACCATCCCAAACTAGTCATCAATAAATTAGGTTTTTTATTTAAAATAATCTTTTAAAAAATAAATGGTTCAACGGTTAGTGTATCCACCAATAGTTCCCCATGGGTCTCACACATGCATGTTTCTGTTCCACAACGGGCACCATCCTCATATCCATCCCGAAACTCATCCAGTCATTCCATTAACCATCCATCATCCCATAAAACCCCATGCATTTGGTCTCTCACAAAAATACCAAATTTTAACAAAAAAAACACATTCCACTTCTCAAAACAAAAATAATCAACCAATACATTCTTTTTTCAAGACCGCTAACCATGAAATCAAACCCAAATTACCGAATTAATAAATATTTTTAGAAAGGCACAATCATTCCAATGAAAAATCACTTTAAAGTTATTCACATCAGTTTCAAAACATCTTATCCCATTAAAACACCTTTAAATAGTATAGAAAAATCTATTGGAATAACTTTTTCAAAACCAACCTTAACATAGTTCATGCTTTCAAAAGTGGTGAAAACACACCATTTTCCATTACAAAATAATTCTGAAAATTCAGTTACATGATTTCATAAATCAAATAATTCCTTATTTATTTAAAAATAATTTCACAAAAACATTACGCTTCTTAATACCAAGTCACTTTAAAACCAAAGTTCCATTATTTCAAAACTAATGAACACATCACAATGTGAGAGGAAAATAGTTTCAGTGGGTGACTTAGACATATGGTTTACGGCCATATTCCTATCACTTCACCATAATAGAGAGTGTTCTAGGAAAATATGCCTGGATCCATAGGGATTTCTAGACCCTGTGAGCCCACAAAGATCATTAACCCAACTCTCTTTTCATTTTCAATAATCATCATCAAACAAAGAAAACCAAAGGACTCAGAAATTTCTCAACATCCCATGGAGGCTTGAATCCCATCATGAGGTGTGGTGATCAGACACACTACTCCTAACAAGAATCCCATGTCCCGAAAATCCTAACTGGAGAATATATCGACTGTTCCCCAAATAATATGACCCAAAGAGAGCGGACCTACTCTGATACTATTTTGTCACGAACCAAATCTGGTCTCCCCCAAAACTAGCACCAGATCTAGCTCGTGAAAAGTCCCAAAAGGAGTTACCGATCTTCACAGGCTGGCATAAGTTCCCGGGTATCATAAAATGAGAATTGAGAATGATTTACCTGAGTTTATAAACATAAAATACAAAATAATCCAATAAAACGAATTTGGTTTTTTCAAACTAATCAATCATTTACAATAATTCAGAACTGAATTACATATTTTAAAACAACCCAAAAAGACTGTAACAAAGAAAAAAAACCTAAATTATACATCCCAAGAACCCTCACAGCATGGGGCACCACCCCCAAGCCATCTCGATAGGACTTTACCACCAAGGACCTTCTAGAAACCAGAACTATTGGCACTAAAAACCATACACAAACTACAACAAAAAAAGAAAAACGAGTCTACTTACACCCAAGGGTGTAAGTAGGGTGTGAGACAATTACTATTAGGATAACACCACCAAGATATTCCATGAGATAAATGTTCAAAGACAAAAAGCATTCATGTTTTCAATAACATGTAATTTCATGTAACAATTTCTAAATGATGCAACTTAAAAAAGCAGTTTTCATGTGGGATAATTTATAGAATCAACAATTTTAAAATAAATTAAAATGATTCTGAATTATTCCACCAAATATGTTGTATGCCGACGGTAAGAATAAAAGATCTAATGAGCACAATAAAGAGGAAATATCCCCTTGTCACTAGCTCGTTGTGGGTCCAAGGTACCTCATATCTCGGTGAGAGTAACCATCACAAATATCCGTTCTCATGCACAAGACACTAGAAGAGAACATTCCATTAACCTAGTGGTCACCAATCATCATCATCTCAGTTTCATTAGAGTTGTAAGCATCAATATTGATAAGTGAAACAGAGGCCAAACCCCATATATTTACTAGCATACTAGTACACGTCCACCCACGTAGATACCCGGGGTTTCCCTTTGTTCTCAAAAAAGTTAAAAAAGTCAAGAAATAAACTTTTCACATGAAAATATCATTTACATATCAAAAATTCAGAAAAAATCCCACATTTATACCACACAAGTCACAAAACTTATCTTTTCAGTCAAATTGATTTTGAAATCCGACTCACACCAAAATAGCCCACAACACTTTTCACATTTTTTAACACTTCCAAAAATCCTTTATAAAATTATATAAACCATTAAAAAATATTAAAAAACACAAAACATCCCACTGAAATGTTACATAATACCCTTTTCATAACAAAATCCATTTTCACATCGCACTCACACAAAACATCCTACATCACTTTCACATCTCTCACACACTTTAGTAAATTTTTCAATAATTTTTTAAAAAAATTTCCAAGATGTAACACATCAACAAACAACACATTTCACATTTAAAATGTTTCAATTAAAAATATGATCACTCTAAAACAGTTTCCCAATATGGTTTCACCTCTTATATAAATCATTAAATCTTTCAAATCTTTCTTAAAACAATTCTAAAGAGTATACCCAAACTTTTCTCATAAAACCCATTCCAAAACCATATTTCAAGGACCAAAACACACCAAAACACTACCAATGTAAAATTTTCATCCCTATATACATTTAAAAAACCAATTTAACGTGCTATAAAATCACCTTGTATAATACCATTTAAGATTCAGTTGAGACCTCTAATTTTCATAAAATGCTCTCAAGAAGTATAACAATGTTTTACACAACAAACCTAATTAAAAAAAATTAGGCTCACACGAAACTAAAAAATTACATAACCAAAATTTTCAGGGCAAACAAGATTTACTAAAACAATTCCCTAAGTTATAAAATACACCCAAATAATACCCCATGAGTTACACAAGAAAACACCAAATTTCAAGTTAAAAAACAACTATAAGATTTAACACTTACCAAATAAATCATAAACAGTATTTGCACCACACCCAACATATGAGTAATATGAAAAATTAGTAAATACATCTAGGTAACTCATCAATAATTGTTTACACATGTAACCACATACCTTTTGATTCCAAACCCTTGAATCCTGGTGTGAAACCTCAACCGCATCTCCGCCGCACCATAAGGAAGTGAAAACGAACCCTACACCATATAATTTCACCAAATATACCCAAAATCAAACTCTAGGTATGAATCCTAATTTCCAGAAACACAATAAATTTATGAAAGAGGGAGAAAACTGTAAGGAGAAGGAAGGGATTAATGAGAGAAACACTTAACCATAACTATCCTGAAGAAAACGACTAAAAATCCACCATAATATGAATTTTAAAGTAGGAAACAATTTAAGGGAGATTTAAACGAGGATGTGGAGATCATTTAGGAACTAGAATGGGGGAATAGAGTAAAAATAGAAGGAGTTATGAAAGGATCAATTTACCTCTTCAAATCTGAGTGATTTGTGAAATCCAGAGAAGTTTCTCCTAATTTTGCAATACTATTGAGCTCCAAATTGGGGGAGGAGAGAATGGGGACTCTCATTTGGGAAGTGGGTTTAAGTGGGAGTTGAAATCACCCAAAAAAAAATAAAAATAGAATTAGTAATTGTAGAATTAATTTTTTTTATGTAGGAAATGGGATTTCGGGCAGGCCCAATCCCTTAAATAAAAACTAAAATCCACCATGATTATAGATTTATAAATGGTCCAAATTAATTTTGTGGTGTTCATATGTCAGGGGATAAAAGGTATGAATTTAAATGGACAAAAAATGTTGAAAAATAAAGGATTTATAAAGGAATCAAAATTTATTTTTAAATTCCGAATTTGGCTCACGGTTTGGCCGAATTCATGAAAACTCACCCATTCCTCTGTAATGGTTTTGGAAACCCCCAAAACAAAGAATGAATGGAAGTTAAATGAAATTTAACAATAAAATATGTCATGTATGTGATAGTAATATAATAATGAAAAAAATACTTGTAGAATCTATATATTATGACTCATTCTTTTTAATCCATGACCTCTTGGATTGGCCTAGTAATTCCATGTATAATATGTAAATGCATCATGATAGTTTGTTGTGAGTTTTTTAATACATATTCCCTAGGAGATTCAAACAAGGTATAAATAATTTCACATTTTCAAGCACCATGTAACAATTGAGTCAGTATCAGTGTTCTCATTTAGAAGTTATTACACCAATGCACTTCTATTCCAAGTCCATTTCAATATATTATATTCATAAAATGATTTAATTTTATAAAAACTAATCAACCTATACTTTACCATAATTCAATGTCATTTTACTTCAAATTTTATCATCCTTATATTTATCACCAGGGATATTAGTAATGTTTTCTCGTAGTAGTTTCCAAGAGTTATTTAATTGCATTCTTTGATACCAAATGTATAAACCCAAACATCTCAAACATTGATATTATTTATTTTTAGACAAAAATTATGTTAAATATAAACATGAAAAATTATCATAATGTTATATTGTTATTGGAATAATAGAAACATGAATTAAATATCCTTAAGTGATATACATAATCTCCCATGATGTTCTTCTTAACATACCACATATAAAACATATCATACAAAATACATATCCTAAAAACCTGGTGAATAGAAACATATGAAAGGGTTACCTCAAATGTATAGTAATGGAAATCCATGGGGATATCAAAATATAATAAGAATAATGGTATGATAACAAGAATATTACATTTTATAACCATACACTGTATGCCGTAGATCATAAACTTGAGTTATGGAATATATCACGGTAGTTTTGAAAACCAAAATCATTATTGAGTCAATCAATATGAACCATAAAATCATAACATTAGAAAAAAATAGTGATTTTTGGCAAACAAATAATAATTGAAAATAAATTCCTTATTAGATCATGTCTCATATCAAATAATATCTTAGTGGATTGGGCTCACTCTTAGACAATTGGGTTAGTCATGGTTCACTCCCATTACTATAATATTGGATAGAGTACATTAATTAATTGGGTTCACTCCCCTTTCAGTTCCTATTAATATCCTGATGATTTAATTATTACCTAGTGCACTGTGGGGAGATATAGGCCCCAACTATATTTAGTTATATGTTGAACACCATGGTTTTTTATAACAAGACAACCATCAAATAATTATATTAAAACCAATGTGTGATAAAATATTATAACAAATACTTTATATCTCGACCCACAAAAATATATGGCTTTCAAAAAAATTTCATTATAACATAAAATATAGTTAAAAAACACAATGTATAATGATTTCATAATTTCATCAATGAATTAACCATGGAAAATGTCTTGGGATTCATAATAATTCTTTCATATTATAACTTGTTGAAGTGAAATAAATTTCATAGAAATCGGTTAATCATATGGAAAATATTTCCCAAGAATTAATAATAATTTTATACATTTATCATATCCCCATCAATGAAAAATTGACAACAAAAAAATTCATCTAAGATTGAAAATGATTTTGAAAGATCACATTGATCATTTCAAGAGGAAAATAACTCCTCTAGGAAATTAACTTATTAAATCTAAAAATTCATTAAATATTTTTTAATTCATAATCATTAAATAAAAAATTTATATTAATAATGGATGATTTATATATCCTTTTGAAAATCATGATAATGATATCCTTGAAAATTTTAAAAGTGCATTTTCAAACATAAATATTATCATAATCAATATATTTATTAATAACCCTTAATAATTGTTATGGAATATTAAGAATATTTATTTTTCAATATGGTGAAAATATAGTTCATGTCATTCACATTCAAATATTGATTCCAATAATTTTTTTGGTTAATTACCAAATATTTGTTGAATTGAAGGTGACATGACGTTTCCATTAAATTTTATTAAATATAAAATATGGATACAAATTTCTTCAATAAATAATTATATAATTTAAAAACATTTTTTTTTAACTTTTTTAGTAAAAAATTTATTTGACAAAAATGTTTTTCAGTATATTTGAAAAATAAAGGAGATTTATTTTCATAAGCACTCATTTTTCACCTGAGCACATAAAGAGAGGAATATGAAGGGAAATGATATATTATTATGAAATAAATAATTAATGATAAATTTCATGTTTTATTATCTAATATGGATTATAATATTTTATCAAAAAAACTGAATCATAAATCATCCTAAAAAAATAATGACATTGACTTAAAAAACACATACAACATTGAGAACATTGAATCTTACTCCCCATGACATAATTTAAGAAAAATATAACATAATTTATAATTTATATAATTATATTAATTAAATAATAACTTCAAAAAATATTTATGAACCTTATAATATAATATAGGGGTCAACATATCTAATGTATCAAAGAAAATAAATTGATATAGAAACCAGTAATCACTCTAGTAATTATTGAACCATAAAACCCATGAAATATATATTTTCAAATGAAAATGTAAATATCCAAAATATTCATGATATTAATCATAAAATAATTTCACTTGTATTATATACACTACATAAATTTAATATGTGGTGAATATTCCATGGGTCATAGAAAACATAAAAGTGAGACATAAATTCCTAACCTTAAGTCCCGAATGATTTAGTACTTATTAAATACTCGCATATAAAATATATTTGTTTAAAATAAATATATTAGGAAACCATATTTATATACTAAATAATATATAATTTACTTATGTCATTATATAACCTATTTATTAAAAATTTCATGACGAAGTCACACTCCGGGGAATAATTTCTTCATATTTCTTGTATGTTTTAATTTGTTACTTGTATTGACCTAATATTTTTATCATGGATACCAAGCATATAAAATTATAACCGTAAAATGTATTTAATGTATTAATTATATATATACATTTATATTAATACATAATTAGTACAAATAAAGAAATAAAATATATTTCATAGGGAGATGGTAAGCTGTAAGTACACATGAATATTATTTCCATTTTGTCAATGGATTGAAGTAATTAGTATTGAATAATTTATTTCTATTATAGAATTATTTTAATTCCAACTATATAACATATTTTAATTAAAAAATTACTTTATAACATCTATGTAATGTGTGAATCAATTGCATCTCTTCGCTTGGTAGTAGTCCACTGTACATGTTATCAACATTATCATATTAACACTAAATTGAAAGAAATAATTTATTTGAGATATAATTGTAAAATAAGTATAATAATAAAAAAAATATCATATTAAATATTCAATTATTCAATATATATATCTATGATATGTGTTGATGGAAAAACATAACATCGATTCACGAGACAGTAGTCCACTATACACACGAATAAAGATTTCATATCCCAATTTATGGGATTTATATTGGTTTAATGTAATTCAATTATCAAAAAATAACTTATTATATGGGATATAATAAATATATTACATAACTATATTTAAATTTCAACTGAAGAAGGTATACAATGAAAATAGAATGATCTGTCAAGAACATTGCATCTTTTTTGGGTATCCTCTTTAGGTTTACACCAAAATCCTTTATAGGATGGATTTCTGATCAATATAATGCATATTGTACGATACTAATGAGGTAATGAATATATTTGTGTAGGTTATGTATGATAAAAATGTTTTTTAGGTGTGATTATTAGAGGATAATGGGTGGCATTTCACATGGGAAGTTAGTGTAAGAGAAGTAATTTTTTGAAGAAAATGGTTTTTTGATTTTATTCACATATAAATAGGTGAAAAAACATATTAATTATAGATATATATAAATTATAATGACTAAAAATTTCTAGAAAATTTGTTTTCACATTTATTTAGTCATTTTTCTCCCCTATGTATTCAGTTCAAACCTTTAATAAACAATGTTTTACCTTATCCTTGAAAAATTATTTTTAGTATTTTCAAAATTAATTTTTGATAAAAAAGTAATTTGGCCATATTAGATAATACAAATTTTCATTATAAAAAATCAACCATTTTTTTAAATTCTAGTCACACATTTTCCAAAATTATCATTAAAACAATATGTATATATTATGTGAACATAGTTTTCAAATGAGAAAATGATTAAAAGTACAAAATTATATTACATAAATAGAAAAAATTAAAATGAATAAAATGATACAAATTAGATTAATTGAGTGATAATTAAAATAATTTTAACTATTATACTATTTTAATATAAAAATGAAAATTATAAATTTATTAAATGAAAAGGAAATTTTCTATAAAAACATGAATTTTGTTAATTCAATGAATAATTATTATTTTAAAAAACAACCCAAAAATTCAACCAAACATAATTTTCAAATTATTATATGAAGATTTATTTTTTATTTTAGAAACGTAATTTTTTAATGGTATAATATATTAAATTATTTCTTTTTTCAAAAAAATAAATTATTTTTTGATAAAAATTTAATTTTTGATGCATATGAAAACTTTATAGTATAATAATACTTAAAACAAGAAAGTCTGGAATTTTTCATATGTAGTCAATACTAAGGGTGGTAATCCAAAACAAAACTATTATTTGAGAATTTAATATAGTGCGTATAGTATATTAGTGAAAAGGCCATGAATAAAATAATGAATGCACTTGGGTTGATTATAAAATCAATATACCTAGAATAATCTATTGACCCTTTTAACATTTCCACCCCCACAACAAAGAATGAAATTAAAAAACCCCACATTCTCTTTTTATATGGCCACCTCCAATGACTTAAACAAGACGAGTTCATTGAACATGATAAAAAACCTGATATTTTCCTCTAAAAATGTATCATATCTCAGTTGGAGCATTACACTGTTGTCATTGTTGCAAAAACATTTAATTGGTAGTTGTTGTTGAGGATAATTATGAAACTAACTACCCATAAAAGAATAATTAATTTCAATGATGAGAAATTGATCATTGTGTATATCCCCAACTCAAAAGGTGTAAACATATTCGTAAGACCTCTACGAAAATCACAAAATCCACTAGACTAGGAATTATAAAATGGAATGTAATGAGGATAAATCACAACAGTTCAAAATATTGGAGCCCTTATTACCTGACACCTGTATATGATAACCCCAATCATAAATGAATTTTTTGGGATCACCACTCACAATAAACCTCCCCAGGAGTTCATTGGCATAATGTCCTCATCATTATTTTAAATATTCAGATACATAATCATTGTAATTTGTGTAAGATCACACTAGATTGAAGAACAAATTTAATTCATGAGATTTTGTTCATTGGACTACTGAAAAATAAAAAATGTCTAGGGAAAACTACATAAATCCCAGAAAATTGTTTCTAAAACCCACATATGCATAATCCCTTTATGAAGAACTTGTGTCTCACACCTCTTTAGTTATTTCATCTTCAATGATAGGACATCTTCCTGTAACAATATGATGATGCTTACCAGTTACATATATGCATCCTACCTCATACTAAGATACAATTTCAACTACTATGGTGGATATCTTAACATTTAAATAAATTAGAAGGGTATTCAGTCCTACATTAGAGACCAGATCCAACTGACAGTAATATCATGTTCCTCCCCAAAGAATTATGTTGTTAAATAATAAATAGTACATTCATAACCCCCCATAGTCTTCCATAGAAAATCTAATACTTTTTTATTATTCTTCATCTACACCATCTATATTAGCCGATCATCAAACAACCTATTTAGGCATATGAACCATCAATGTAGAAACTAAACATATATTATGATCTTGATCCATAGTAGAAAGGGAACATTATTTTCCAACCATGATGGTCTGGAATCTTATCAGGATTTGTTGAATTATTTGTTATTTAATTTAACATCCAAAAAAAACAAAAATTCAAATACACGTCAATCATGACACATTTACCATTCCAATGTCTCTAATATGAAATATGAATCAAGACACATGGATTAATGGTAGGATAATATTCCTTTTGTGGAATCATGGGGGGATTTAAAAATATTTCTTTTTAGTTGGTCTTTCCTAGGCCATGTC
Source organism: Viscum album (assembly GCA_963277665.1). Classification (NCBI taxonomy): domain Eukaryota; kingdom Viridiplantae; phylum Streptophyta; class Magnoliopsida; order Santalales; family Viscaceae; genus Viscum; species Viscum album. The sequence continues at coordinate 490,693,592 of OY728151.1, read as the reverse complement.
ACCAACTAATATCAGCTAACATGGCTTCTTTAACTACCCCTAAAATCATCATAGAGAATAAATATGAAATCTATCATATCTCTCAACCTCCCTTTAATATCACACAACCATGAATGCCTCCATTTTAGGGACCCCATCCATGGAAAAATGAATGAAGAGTGGCAATGAACTCTGATTCCAATGTCATATAGGCCCCATGTTGGTGACTAGAACCAAGGGTATATAAATATCATAAATTTTCATCGTTCCCCATATAATAATAAGATTATGATATTGAATATAATTAGTAAAACAACTTGATGACATAATTTTATATAATTAAAAACAAGAAATAATAGAATTAATGTATAAAGTAATTGGATAGAGATAAATGTCTAAATAAAAATACCCAAATGAAACGTTTAGGTAGCGACAATGAATCTATGCAAGGGTTCGATCTAGAAATATTCTGCATGGACCATGTAGTCCTCTAAAAACAGAAAATTGGGTTTTATATCTGATGTGAGCGTCTAGAAGTATACATAGTAGATAACAAAATTTCCCTTATCTACATATTAAATAATCATACTAATGAGATGTTTAACACATAACAACACCAATGACGCCCAAATTGGTCAACTAACCATACCGTACTCTTGAGGGTTACATCCCTTAATAACTCATCCATGTAAAGTAAAATAATATGAAATATAACAAATATGGGTAACCCCTCTCCACTTTACCACTAATTATCATCTCTCAGTCCACAAAATATCAATTATACTACACCCACCTATTCCATATCAAAACATTCCTATATATTTATTCTCTACCACATCGCATACCTCCCAAAACAACCAACCCTATATATTATATAATATATCATCTCATATTTTCTACATAAAAATATTCCGTAACATCACATAATATCTTTTAAACATGGTAGGAATGCATTATGAATATGAGGTACATAAACCTCATTCCCTCATATATCCATTCATGACACCAAACATGAGGCATCTCATACCCACATACAAATGATCTATCCTAATGAACCACGATCCGTCACAATACATCACGTCACATATAAAAAATTAAATATTCACCCCTTTACTTAAAAATCAAGGCATGTAGTCACCAATTAGATGGTGGAATGAAGATGAGTGGGATCTAAACCATCTGTCCTCACCAATGGTATATTGGAAATGACATACCTAACCAATTTACTTATTGGCACAAATTTCATTAAATGTGTGGTGGGACAATAGATATATCATGGAAATAAAATTAATATAATATCATTACACAAAATCCAAACCTATGGGTTCACAACACGGAGGTAAAACACTCATAACATTTCTATACATCCTCAAACCATCATTACTTTTTCTTCTATCGCTAAATTTAAAAGACCACATAGCAGTTCATAAAACACTAAATAATTTTCACCAACCTTATAAATATTAACCAATTTACATATTTTTAATTACTCAAAAAATTCAATTTTCAATAAACATGTCATTAAATTATTTTTATAACATTCAATTAATTATTTTGACATGTAAGGTTAAATTTTAGTTTTTTCCATTTAAACCAATGATAATATATTAATGTGTTCTTTAGAAAATTCCATCACATTAATATAAATATACTATTCTATTTCAATTTAGACATTAAAAATTAACTAAAACAGCACTCACTTATATAGAATAAAATAAAACGTAAAAAACATACCAACCCCCTCTTCAATTAAAAAAACCACTAATCGCCATCTTTAAACTAAAATATCCACTTTCCACATAAAAAATTATTCCCACATACCTTATGAACATCACATGATATACACTGACAACATCAAAATAATACCACATAAAGACCACTCCAAAACAATCAACCCCACACACTATATCTATATTTAAAAAATATTCACATAAAACTACAATTTTCACGATGCCACAAAAAATATACCAAATTTTTCTAGGGAATTTTAATCAAGTCCAATTTTTATTTTAGTTGAATTATATCACAAAGACATATATTATTCAATTAAATGAAATTAACCATTTATTCACAGTCAATTAAAAGAGTCAAAAATAATGGTATTTGAAAATAATATAAATTATATACAATGGAAGGATTCCAATTGTCATTTTTTATAGTGGGATAAAAAACATGTATAGTATTAATATTGATGTACAAAAAAATATAAAAACTTGTGAATCAATTTCTTCCATTTAAAATATGAATAATCATTTAGTTATCATTATTAATCTTGTAAAAACTATATTTTTATTGATAAAAATTTGTAAAAATATCATGTATGATACATATTATGATTGATGAGGTATCCCATATAATAAATGATCATTTAATATCTACAACACAAGGCTAGATTGAAAGCCAGAACACCCCCAACTCCAAAATGAAGGAAGATAAATATGATTAACATTAAACAATATCACAAAACATAATATTATAAAAAAACAAATAATTACTGATATCTCATTATAATATCCCTAAAATATATGAAGAATAAAGAAAAATGTAATTTATTAGAGGAAAACTCACTAAAACCACCAATGATCAATCCCCATAAGCTGTTGTCATAATAAACAGATGATTGACAAAAAGGGAAAACTGGGGAATGTATTTGTTACATAATAAATGATTAAATAGTCAATTAAATGATAGGGTTCAATGGGGATTTATTTTTTCTATAACCAAAAAAACCATAATACATTGGTGAAAAACCAAGGGCTATGAAATAATCTTCATAAAAATTGATGGGACTATGGTCAAATGGTCACCACAATACATGTACCATTCTAATTAAAATTAAAATATGAAAAATTAATATATATACACAATAAACCCTATAATAATAGTTTGGAGGAAATTCCATGGCCTACAATCCCACGCGTTAGATACAAAAAATAGGATGTGGTTTCACCATGCACCCAATCGCCACTACAAAACAATATCAAAATTTGGAGTATATTAAGACTCCAAATGATCCTTCCCATTCTCAAAAACCATCTCATCCATAATTAAACATTAATGATAAACTATAACGTCCAAAAATTATCCTCCTTCAAAGCCATAATTATTCCCTAATTTGATGAAGCATTGACACTAATTACCCAATCCACCACGATGTATCCATCCACTGTACACGACAAATACTTCTTTAGAGAACATACAATGACTTCATTTTTAATACCCTCATTCAAATGAATTTTCCTTAAAAACCTCACTTACCCCCAAATCCCCTAAGATCCTCCTCCAGGCCAAAATACTACATATATTTATTCAACATTATATGATGAAATGGCTTGTTCATTACACTGCAGTATAATTATTATAATATGTTTCCTGATTCAATAAAATATAGATATTGATATATCACTTATAAAATAAAATTATCAAATCATAGTGTATAGTCACATAAACCAGTTCCCTTATTTCTTAAATAATTATTCACTCTTTGTAATGTTATCCATTAAATTTCCCTTCTTATAATTTTGAATATGAATCATCACTCAGAATTTATCAATATAAATATAATTATGTTTCTTAATTCAAAAATTGTTGTCTTTTTCAACTTAATTTCCACCCTCCATTTTCCATTTGAAGTATTTTCATTATCCATAATAAAAACCATATGAATATATCATTTCCTATACAAATAATGTCCCTTTCAACTATGAAATCAATTTATTAATTCCCATAATTCAACTTTTAACATATTTTTCTATAGATTGTATGTTATTGAAAAACATATCCCCATTAATTTTTCAAATTTATATAATTAATTATATTGGGAAGTTTACCATATAATATTGTTTTTTAAGCACAGAAAATATACGATTTGTATTCATATATTACCTATTATGATTCTATCAATATTTTGAACATCATATAAATTTAATATTCATTCAACTAGGTCCTTTATCATAAATTTTTTTTGAAACTATATTTTATCGTATTATTTGAGTTAGTAAGCTCACCAATTTTTTGAAATAATTATTAAATTTAGAAATACGTCTAGAAATTACCATAATATTTTGAGTAAGAATTATATGATGATTGGTTAATTGTTTATAAATTTATCATAATATCCTTCACACTGGTTTTTGTCATGTTTCTTCCCCATTAAAGACTCTGAAAAAATTAAAATAAATAATATGAGAAAAAATAACCCAAGGTATCTATCATATAGTAATTATAATCATTCATAAGATTTATAATCCGTTATACGTTGATTTCAATCTATTCCAAATTAGGTTTAACCTATATACTTGATATGGAAGATAGATTTTTATTCATTGTAGTGGTTTATAAGGAAAATATTATTTAACCTAAGTATATGTACACGAAATGTCATTCCACAATTGATTTTTTTATCATAATCATTATGAATTGATAATGATCAATTTAGTACCAAATCCACCAATTTAATGTTTTTTATCAAAAGGTGGATCAGGGCTGTTGAAAAATATTTTTTCTAATAATCGAATAAAAATATACTTTATAGGGTAAGAACCATCCTTTTTTATGAGAACATAAGATGTTATCTAAAACATATTTTTGTTCTCCTAAATCATATTATATATTTATAATGAATTTATTTAACAAATTACTAATAACTAGAATTGATATAAACCACGAAAACCCCTAAATAACCTAAATAAAAAATACATCGTTTTATTAAAATTTTTAATAAAATTTTTAATTTTATATTACATATGATTATAAATGTTGTCTCTATTGGGTTACAATATACATAATATAGTTACATATTAAAATATATTTTACATATCCCCTATTTTATTCATTTTAGTACCCTTATACACAACTAATACTTAAAACCATTAATCAAAACAAAGAGAAGAAATACAGTACAAATTTTGAACTCAAAGGCTCAATATATATATATATATATATATATAATTATGAGATATATATCAATGATAATAAGTTTCTATAACGGTTTCGTAAATATATCACAAAATATGAAATCAAAATCAAATAATTAGATATAATTAATTAATTATTATTATTATATAAGAAATATTAATAAAAAGAAAAAATTTACAATAGTATATAATAATCAATAACATAATAAGAGACTATAGAGAATATAATAAATATAAAAATATAGAACATATGAAAGAAATGATATATTCTAATAATCTGTTAATGATATTAAATATGTTCCTAATAAACACATATAAAATAATGAAATATTATATATATAAATAGGATTAGGAATTAGTTTATCTACATGACATCATATCCTTTTGAATAGTTGTAAATAAAAATTCTGATAATTAATATCATGGTTTTCTAGTGATTTATATATCATCACAAAATATATAGTATGGATTGAATAAAATCTTCCATAACATAAATATAATCCATTAATATATATTCAACATGATTTTAAAAACATGTACCCTTTCAACATAACATATCTCATGGAATTGTAAAATGTTTTTATCAATATATGGTCAACATAACTAGAAATCATATAGAGACCAGTTTTGGATGATAAAATTGGAATACATCACAAATCAAACATATCTATCCATATAGTATAAATAAATTATTTATAATAATATTAAATTATTATTTTAACCTTTTGTTGACAACATATTAATGATACCCATCATTTTTGAAAACATTTCAACTAAAATATCCAACAGTATTGAGAAAATGTATTTCTATAAAAATAAACATTGAAACTTTTAAATAAATATTTAATGCGAATAATTTTTATTATGGTGGGAAAATATATTCATGTTTTACATGATAAAATAATTATTCCTTTAACAGATGATGAAAAATATAAAAAATTATAATTTAAGAGAATATTTTCGACATTCATTTTTAATTCTGTGAAAAATTAAAATGAGGTTCAAAATGATAAAAAATAATCATTCAATATTATAAAATATCATTCCTGAAATCATTTTCTTGAACATACACATAAAATAAAACTTTAATAAATGAAAGATGATATAAGGTCGGTTAATCATAGAAACAATATTTTAGTCATTTTATGTACCAAAGAGAGTTAAATGGTACCCATACCATAAAAATTAAACACTTACTATAAGGTATTAATATTAACATATTATAACGGATAGGTATCATAAGATGTTCATAATAGTAATTATAACATAAAAATATATTAAAAATGATATATTGTAAAATAAACCACTTTCTAAATTTCAAATATCTAAGTAAAAATAATGTAAAATAAAAAAATTACATGGATAAGTAAATAGAAATATTATCTATTTATATAATAATAATATACATTAATTAGTTTTATATAATTAAATCATGTGAAATATTTGGTTAATAATATGAATGTATCATAGAAAAAATTGAGAGATATAAAATCCTTTCCCACGCTATTTTTTACTTCATAGGGGTATAAAAAATTAATATATATCTATATATATATATTAAAAATATATACTGAAATAATAAATTAAACTTTAATAATATATATTGTTTACATATACTATATTTTCACTTTTTTATTAACAATTCATTCTTAAAATCACTATATTAGATGATAATTGTTTATTGTATTTATTCATGTCTTAGATTTGAATTATATATACTTCATTATTGATAACGGTTTCATCATCACAAAATTTACAATTATTCATTTAAAATAATATTAAATAATTATATAAACAGTTATAAATACTTTTAAATAGTTGTAAGGAGAAATTTATTGCATTTATTCATCGAAATAACAATCTTTACATAAACACAAGTGATTTATTCACTTTTCGATGAGTGGAACGAAAAAGGTAAATAATAAAACAACATTAAAAAATATATTATTTTATAAATATAATATATATTTTGTGAATATATCATTTTTTCCTTCCATATGTTGTGTAAATTAAAATTAATTTCATCCCTTCAAAGATGTTGTAGTCCAAAATCTCGAACGAGTGGCATCATCACATCCCATTATATTATATTGTAAGATAGTAGATGAGATTGGGTAATTCATGAATAGTGGTAAAATAATAAAGACCATAAATAAACATTAAATCCATTATAGAATCCATTAACTAAATATTTACGTTGATGATAAATCATATCACTACATGGGGGTTATATTCCCCACCAATGCACAGGTGATGCATTCGTCTCCCATTTCATAGAATAGAGGGAAACATGGTTTTAGTATAATCATAATAACATATCAATATGTCGATGATACTATAGTAATAATATTTGGATCAATATTATATATTAATATTAATTAGAATAAGAAATAATCATTATGATATTTAGGTATGAATATATACACATTATGAAGAAAACAATATTGGATTACACAATAATCATTCATTGGATTTTCCAACGGGATGACCATACACTCTATGATATTTTTAACAATTATTGTAAGTTATAAAGATTATTTTCTTCCAAATATAGTTTTCATTTTTTCATAAATAAAGGAAAGATTATCCATTTTATTGTTTTGTGAATGGACATATATGAAATTTCTATATATATATATATATAATAATATAAGGTCGATCCAAACATTCAAAAATGAAAAATATAATATTTGAAAGGGTAATTTTTTTTGAAAATATAATTTATTTTTAGATCAATTTTATGTCTTATCTCATAGTTTATCCACATTAAACAAATATTATCATTAATCATGATGAGTTAAACTTTTTACTATGTAATCCTAATTATAAAAAATTTTCCATTTATAAATATTATTACATGAAAATTCAAAAATTAGAATCAGTTTTTTAATATTAAATATAATTAGGTGGGAGAAATATCATTTAATGTTATTATGAAACATACATGTAAATAGTTTATTGTAAAATATCCAAGTACTGTGTAAAAAAAATTCACCTTCAAATCATGTAAAATATTTGATTTATATGTATTGGATTGTTTATATGTTAAAACATTATGTATATAATAATTCAATATCATCTACAATCCTAATGGGACCATCAAAAAATAGAATTAAATGTAGTGACCCAAAAATAGTTTTATAATTATGAGAACAAATAATTTATTTTCATAAAATTAAACTTATAGTTCCATAATCCATGATAATGTGTTATAATAAATTATTTATCTCTTATTCTCATACAATAGGTTTCTGCATGCCCGAGGGTGAAGAGTTGCAATCGTGATTAGTCTCAATGGGAGGTTCCTTCGGTGGGGAGATAAATTCTCTTTGAGTTGACATGACCACCTCACTTATAAGATGAAAAATATAATTTTCCAAAACCTACTCATTGAGGACCATTTTCAGAATATAAGAATGTTAATAAAATTCATGTGAACTATCCAGAAATATCTTATCCGAACATGAAACTGTTTAAAAAGGAAAATTAATATCAATAAACTTGGGAGGTTATGGGGAATAAGGGACCTCATCATCAATTTCATCCCATTATTATTTGAATTGGATATATGTAGTCCAATGTACCACTATTAGATTATCCATCAAAGGAATAGAGGCATCTTGTTTCAAAATATCAATTTGATTTGTCATGCAGTATCTAGTGGTTTCAATGAATTTATAATTCTTTGTATCCTCTTTTATTTTCATATGGACAAATATGCAATTTTAAATATAGTTCCCCAACATCTTCCAAAAATCACTTAATAAATAGAGATGTTAATATTCATTCATGACCTCTATTTTGCAGTCATTTAAAAGCTTTGATATAGAGTCTTGATGGCCATGTGTAAAATTCCCATCCACAATAATCTTGGAAGAGAAACCAAGTTATACATAAATTGTTCCTTGGTTCATAATGATAAGGATAAAAAAATAGGAATAATTGTTGTGGATGATTTTTGAGTGAAAATAAATATATTTAAGACCATGGAGTCATATCCATATTTTGGAATTTGGAATAATTTTTGGAGAAATGATTAAAATTATAATCCAATTTAGATATTCTAAAAATTCCTAGTTTATGCTGTAAGTTGTCATGGTTTTGGTAATCAGATAGATCTTCATGATCGTAAAAGATTAATTGAAAATACCATTCCCCAATGGGAATGAGTTTCCAAACTCGATTGGTCCAGTAGTGTGAGATCTAATCCACGAGATCAGAGTATTACCAAGTCAGATCTCCAATTTAATAAATTACATGACCAAAGATATAAAATTTGAAGAGATTAAACCTATGATGGAGGACCATATGATCCACCAGAATATAGAAACCACCATCACATAAATAATTGATATCATAGGGTCTGTAAATATCCTGCTTTGTGAGATTAAGAAATCATAAAAAATCATCTGTGAAGGAGACACTGACCTTTCTCATAATTGGAAATACCATATGAATCCATGTTTTTTGAAGAGGATCATGCATTATTGAATGTGGATTGAAATATAGGATAGAACAAAGTCATGATTGTGAAACCTATAATTAAATATTACTGTCAATGAGAGTTTTAGTATCACCTTCTATCACTTCCAAATCCATTATCACCACACGTAGAATTTATTTTAAATAAAAATTATTAAATAATATTTTAATGATATTTTATAATAAATAATTTTATATTAAATGATATAAAAATCATAAAAATATTATATTTTTCTAAAATGTATGATATATGGTTTTAAACAAAACAAATTATCAATTAATGGGTCTTTTCTCATTTTATAGAAATAGTGTTATCCTATAAATAGTTGAAACCATAAATGTTATGGTAATTATTTAAATGGATAAGTAATGGTTAATAATTATGATAATGGTAGAACTATCATAATAATTGTCCATTAATTTTTTATATGAGTATTTCCATTCATGGAAAACATTGATTAAAATATTATAAGTTTTGTGTCATTCAGAAATAAAATTACTTTATATTAATTAAATATTTTATGAAAATCTATGTGTCTCCTGAAAATAAATTCTAAAATCAAACCCATCAATTCAATTAATTGAACTAAATTGAGCCTTATAGCATTACCAAACTCTACCATTATCACTCATACACTCCCATTGTAACACCTGATATTTTTATGAGAAATATTTTGTTTTTATGTACATCATCAAAGGAATCTTTCACTACACACAACACTAGCTTGGATTGATTTACACGCAATCACGACCTTCCTCGATAGCTTGCGTTGTACGCAATACCGAGTTTCACTAAACAACGATATGCTTTTAAAATATTATTAAAACTATTAATTATGAATTGTAATACCCACTTTTTAAAATTTTATAAATTTTATCTTTCAAAATGGACTTCATTTTTGGATTTATAATATCGAAATAATCCTAGGGCGAATTTTTGGTATTTTTCTTAAAACATTCCATTTTTTATGAATAGTGAAAACACTAGGTTACTATTTAAAAACCGACTTTTTATTTAAATAATTATTTATTTTATTTAAATTTATTTTAGGTCCAAATTTATACATAATACCTATATAAGTTAAAAGAAATTCATTGGAGTCATTTTGTAATAATTTTATATATATAAAAATTTTATTGAACTTTTCACCGTCGTTTACCCACCTCCTAGGAGAGATTGAATTTTTTTATAAAACTTAATTTGACCACTTCTTTGAGTGGAATTTAGAAAATTTGAGACACACGGTTAATATCAAAGAGTAAAACGTGGTTCAATAGGATAAAAATAATTTTTGGTGAATAGAAACTTTTTATTTTTTTACCACAGTTAAAAGTAAATAGGGAAATTAAGGGTAAAAATGATATTATTATCACCCTAACAAATGTACAAATTCTATTAGATAAGTATAATTCGACCAAAAACAACCTTAGGAATAAAATATTACCCTTTAGGTCCACTTGGATTTGATTAGGACATTTAATATTATTTTATTTAAAGAATAGTTTAAATAGTTAAAATCAATGTTTAATAACTAAAACATTTTTAATATAGGGTTATAAATAAGATAAATTCCACTATAAACATTCATTATGAAACTAAAAATATTTACTACATAATTTTATTTTATTTATAATTTTTAGACTATATATAATTTGATTTATTTATGACACAATGATGATGTTGTAATTACATTATTAAGGAAATATTAACATAATTGATATTATAAATACACATATAAATGTAATTAGAGACTTTTTAAGAATTAAACTAATTTTATAGGTTAATATGACAAATTAGTATTGATTTAATTAACTTTTTGAGAACTAATAATGCTGTTATGAGTTTCACAAAAATCAATTACAAAATAGTGTCAAAATTGACGTAAAATAGTTTTTAAAACAAATATTATATTATTAATTGTTATTTTATTCCTAAAAATCTAATGTTCAGAAAAATGACATAGATAGGGTTATATATATTAATAATGAACATCTTTAGGTTCGTTTTGTTTGTTATATTATGTTTATTAACCATATAATGTAAGATAACAAGAAGACATGACAAAAGTTAAATTATTTAACATAGAGTTAAATCTAACTGATATGGTTAACATAGTAACCTAAACTTGTCTAAAATATATTTTTTGAGATAATTTAGACCCATAAACACCTTATATTCTAAATAAATCAATTTAGAGCTATTAAAGACCTAATATGACTCTATAATAAAATAATTTTTTATGTTTTTCCTAAGGTGCCCCTCTCCTCCCTTATAAAAGGGCACCTACCCCTCTCTTCCTCCCACCACTTTGAGCCTTCAAGATCAGCCAAACCATGAAAATTTCTCTTCTCCACTTCCCTAGATACATCCTAGATGTCCTTTTTTTCTTCAAAGACCATCTTTAGTGACATCTGAGGAGGTTAAGAAGAGGCGCTTCAAAGAAGAGGTAATGTCCGTTACCGATTCTTTCAACTTTATTTCTTCTTATACTTCTTCTTATTTAGTTTTTTCATTATTAAGTAATAAAATTAGTATCACTAATATAATTATATTTTATTATAAATATTAAACAACCCTATTTCACCTTCTATACATCGTACGGAAAACGAAATCACTGCGCATTCGTACGTACGGAATACCGTCTCCAGGATGTGGTGTAATCTATTTTCCACCACCATATTAATTGGATGTGTATAATGGTGTAAATAATAACTATATATGATTATTTTAATGTGATATGTATTCTGAAATAGTATACATACACTTCAATATAGTTCCACGATCATGGGAACAATATCATCACTCGGGCGTACGTACGGCCTACCGTCTCCACGATGTGATGCGACTCGTCCTACATGATCTTAAATGCTTAATGATTATATAAATTAATTTAATGAATAAATATGATATATATTACACTAATTAAATTATTGAAATGAGGTATCTATATCCTAAAAATAAGAATAAGAATTTATTCAATAAAACACGCATAAGAACAAAAAAGTAATAAACACCCAAATAACAAGTAGCAATGAAATATTACTAATAAAAAGCTAATAATATTACCATATATGATATCATAATGATTATTAGGATTCTGGAATAAGTCAATAACATTTTTTTAATCATTATACAAGAGGTGTGGACACGTACAATGCAAATCGGATCTAAGGTAAGGGAAAATATTGCAATCTCATTTTTATCTGAGACTGTTTATACTTCAGAATTTACTGGGGAATATTTATCATCCACATCCATGTTTCCTCAATATGTAATATTATTTCTATCCCCCTAAAATTTTTTAAATCCAATTTTACCATTTTGTGAGTTTATAGTTAAAGATAATAAAGGAATCTTTTGTCGTTTTTTTGTATGAGGTACTTTTTTGACTTTTCCAACCAATGTACGAGGAGAATGTTTTTATTTAAATTATATGGAATGAATGTATTTTTAGAACTTTATTTCCATGAATATTCCTTTACATGTTTTCAAGTTTATTTTTAATCAACTTCTTTTATTTTAAAATTATATGACATTTTAAGAAAGGAAAATGTTTTTGAAGTAGAATGAATATTTTCCTCAAGAATGGAGTTCGAGCGTTTTATCAAAATTATTTTCCATCTATGATAATATAGGGTTCTGTTTATATCCCAATTTTTACATTTATTTGATTATGTTATTAAGTAATTATTTTTATGAAGTTCTTTTATCTTATATAGATTATGTTATGATGGAACACTATTTAAGAATCCCATTTTTATTACAGGGGTTATGCTATGATGTATGATTTATGATTTTGTGGAACACATAAGAATGGTTTCATTATGAGATGGGTGGGACCTATATCTCCCTACAATGAATTGGGTAATGACTTATATCTCATGAGATAAACATGGTTGGAATGGAAGGTTAATCCAGTTCAGTGAAACATGTCTGAAATGAGGAGTGAACTCGGTTCAGAAATGGACTTTGTCCACTAAGATAGACTTGAAAATGAGTCTTGACTACAAAGAAATGATTCTCTATGATTATGTGTGTAAGAAAAAAAGTTTCATGTTTTGTGTTATTATTATTGGGATTACATTTCACTACTACGATTTATCCCATATTATGATATTATGATCTCTTTTGCAGGTTAAGATTTTCGAAATGCTATGTTATTATGAATATGATATTTCCTTTGTTTACCCTTACTGAGCATTTGGGCTCACCCCTTTTTTTGTTTTCTTTCCCCAGGTCAGGAAGAAGGTTATTAAGTAGGATATTCCAAAAGGGACTCTAGATATGATGAAACAAATAGGAGACAATGTAGATGATTTATGAACCAGTTGTTTATGTTTCCCAGTTTCTAGAGACACTATACCTATACGGTACTTTAATTGTTTTTTTATATGTTGTAATAAGTGTGCTTCAATTTCTAAGTATGAACAATGTATGTTAAGTATGGGTCATTATAGTTGGTATCCGAGGAAAGGAATAGTCAGCCATTGGAAACTAGGATGTGAAATCCTCAGAAAGAACCCTAAGGATAAGTCTAAGCATAGAAGAAAATTTTTGTGTTTTAGAAATGTCCATGAACAACCTATTATAAGACCTTAAATGTGAAATTTTATTCTTGATTATGTGGATTTCCTATTATGATTATTGTTTCTCACACTATGCTTATTGGTTTTAGTCAATGGCTGGAACCCAAAGGAACCACATTAATGCTGATTGTGACGGGCAAGGCAATGATTGTCCCAATGAGCAACCAAACGTTAGGGGAACTGGAATGAAAAATCTTATAGCCATGCCCACACAACTTTCTCAAGCTATGAATCATGAAGGACTTCCAAACGAGAAAAGTAAGGAGCACCATTCTGTTGAATCCATCATGAGGTAATGTCCAACTTCATTCAGTGGGTCTACTGATCCCTTAGTGGCTGAACAATGGATTAGTACCACTGAAAAGATATTTTCAGTTCCTCAATGTTATGAACATGATAAATTCACATTAGCAGTATATCGTTTGATAGGTGACTTTGATCAATGGTGGAATCTTATCAACAATACAAGGTCAAGAGATGAAATTGAGTCCATGGAATGGGATGAGTTCAAGAAATTATTTTTCAATAAGTACTTCCCTCATATTCTTCGAACAATGATGGAGTAGGAGTGTCTTGAACTAAAGCAAAATGATGATGAATCTGTTGGTACCTACAAAGCAAATTTTACAAAACATGCAAGGTATGCTTCTGTTATTATTATCCAACCTGAGAGTAAGATCGATCGATTCTTTAGGGGATTAAAAACAAGTCTTCGAAGGGCGTTAACCATAAGGGACTTCAATATCTACGAGGAAATCATTCAATGTGCTCTCAAAGTTGACATAGAGATTGGATTAACCCATCATTCATATTCATTTGATAAGAAGAGGAAAATGGAATTCAAAGTAAAATCTAAAGAGCACACTGAAAAGAAGATGTGTTTTACCTTATTCTCAAAGTGTGGAAAGAAACATAGAGGGAGTTGTCCAAAAGGGACAAGTAAATGATTCAAATGTGGGAAGGAAGGTCATCGGGCATTTGAATGCCGCAATGATGGGAGGAAGATGTCTAGTGATGCAAAAAATGAAAAGACTACACAGATTGCACCTCATACACTTAAATGATACAAGCATAAGGAAATGGGCCATTATTCCAATCAATTACCTAATCCAAGTGTTGTTGATGATGAACAAGGTAAAAAAACTCTTAAGGCTAAAGAAAAAAGACCGTCACATGCAATTTTTATCAGCGATGTGGAGTATGAGAAGGAAGTGGTGAAAGGTACACTTACCATCCACTCTAAAGTTGCAAATGTTTTATTTGATTCTGGATCCACCAAAAATTTTATTTGTGGAGAATTTTATAAGGGTATTTCCATATTACCTCAGCATTTAGATATTGAGTTAGTTGTGACAACCCTTAATGGAACAACAGTCGCATAAAAGGGTTACAATTCTTCTCCGATTGATGTTTGTGGGAAAGTGCTTCCTGTAAATCTTATGATCCTTCATATAGTTGAATTTGATGTGATTCTTGTAATTTATTTTCATTCGTTATATGGAGATCATATCAATTTACTAACAAGGGATGAAAAATTTCAAATTCCAGATAAAACTATGTTCATCTATCGATGCTAGGATGAACATAACCTTCAAATGGAAATTTCTTCCATCTTATGGGTCTTGATTCCACTAAATGAAGGTTATTTATCTAAAATGGTTGGATAGAAACTAACAATTAATAATATTCCAATTGTATGAGAATTTGATGATGTCTTTCTAGAGGAATATCTGGGTTTTTTTCCAAATCTTGAAGTTGATTTTTTAATAGAACTCGTACCAGGTGATTTACCTATTTTAAAGACACGTTATAGAATGAACCCAATTGAGTTGCAGGAATTGAAGAAGAAACTCCATGAGAATCTTGATAAAGGATTCATACAACCTAGTGCGTCACCTTGGGGAGCACCTGTTCTATTTTTTAAGAAGAAAGATGGATCAATGAGACTCTGCATTGATTATCGAGAACTTAACAAGATCACTATCAAGAAAAAATATCATCTCCCATGAATTGATGACTTATTTGACCAACTACACAGAGATCAATAATTTTCTAAGTTTGATATTCATTCAGGGTACCATCAATTAAGGGTCAAAAGAGAGGATATACCAAAGACGACTTTCCGTACCAGGTATGGACACTATGAATTTATAGTGATGCCATTTGGTCTTACTAATGCCCAGGATATCTCCATGGATCTGATAAATAGAGTCTTTAGAGACTATCTTGATCAGTTTTTGGTAGTCTTTTTAGATGATATTCTTTTCTATTCAAAGGGCAAGGAAGAACATTATGATCACTTGAGAATAATATTGAATACCCTGAGAAAGGAAAAGCATTATGCCAAATTTACCAAGTGTGAATTTTGGCCTAAAAAGTTTCTTTTTTCGGTCACATAATCTCAAAAGAGGAGATATATATGGATTTGGAAAAGACAAAGGTTATCAAAAGATGTTCAAGATCAACAACAGCAACTGAGATCCGAATTTTTCTTCATTTGGCTGGATATTATCGATGTTTTGTGAATGATTTTTCACGATTATCAAATCCACTCACCAGTTTGACTCGAAAAGGAGTTAAGTTCATTTGGATGGAGGAGTGTGAAGATAATTTCAAGGAGTTCAAAAGAAGGATATCCAGTGCACCTATGCTCACACTGCCTTATAGTGGAGAAAGGTTTGTGATCTACAGTGAGGCATCCAAAAAGGGATTGGGGTGTGTTCTCATGCAAAATGATATGGTGATAACATAGGCCTCACGATATTTGATAATCCATAAGAAAAATTACCCAAATCATGATTTGGAGTTAGTTTCTTTAATATTTGCATTAAAGATTTGGAATAATCATCTTTATGGTTAAAGGTGTGATATTTTTACTGATCATAAAAGTTTAAAGTATATTTTCACACAAAAGGAGCTGAATATGCGCCACAGAAGATGGTTGGAGCTGATTAAGGATTACGACCGCTTAATTCATTATCATCCTGGGAAAGAAAACAAGGTGGAAGATGCATTAAGTCAATAATACCATGATAGCTTATCCACGATGAGGATCACAAAAGATCCAATATTTATGGATTTACAAAGGATATATCATGGAATTATAATGGAAGGGGAAAATTGTATCTTTCTCAAATGAATGTTCAACCATATATGCATGTGAAGATTAAAGAGGCACAAAAAGAAGATGTATAGTTACAAAAGAGAGTGATAAATGTTCCTGAATTAAACCTTGATTGTGATGGGATAATAAGAATCAGGAATCGGGTTTGTGTTCCTCCCATCCTATAATTAAAGAAGGAGCTGCTGGATGAGGTTTATAGTTCTTCATTCTCTATTTATCCTGGAAGCACACCGATGTATAGTGACATGAAGGTGTACTTTTGGTGGGATGACATGAAAAGAGATGTTGCTGAATATGTCTCTCGATGCTTGGTCTATCAGCAAGTTAAATCTGAGAGGAAGAAGTCTAATGGGATGTTACAACCATTACCCATACCAGAATGGAAATGGTAATACATAACATTGGACTTTGTCACTGGACTTCATAAAACATCCAAAGGCAATAAATATATCTGGGCCATAGTTGATCATCTTACAAAGTCGGCACACTTCATTGCTATTAGAGAATATTTCTCTCTGGATCATCTTTCCAGGATATATGTGAATGAAGTGGTAAGATTGAATGGAGTACCACATTCCATTAAATCTGATCGGGACACGAGGTTTATCTCGATGTTCTGGGAAAGTCTTCTGCATAATTTATATATATAGTTGAGTTTCAGCACTTCTTATAATCCTCAGACAGATGGTTAGTCTGAGAGGACAATTCAAACTCAAGAATATATGTTGAGATCTTGCTCTATGGATTTAAAAGGAGGTTGGGATCAACACCTACCTTTGGTGGAATTTTATTATAATAATAGCTTTCACTTCAGTATTCAGATGGATCCTTATGAAGCTCTATAAGGAATGAAATGATGAAATCCATCTAGCTGGGATGAAGTTGGTGAAAGAAAGATATTGGGACATAATCTTGTTGATGAGATGGCAGAAAAGGTCCGATATATTCAACAAACACATAAGAGCAGCTCAGAGTCGTCAAAAAAAGTTATACCGATAACTGATGAAAAGACCTAGATTTTGAAGTGTTGGTAAAGTGTTCTTACGATTATCTCCATGGAAGAGAGTAATGAGATTTGGAATGAAGGTAAAGCTGAGACCTAGGTATATTAGTCCTTTCAAAATACTCGATCGTGTTGGGAAGGTAGCTTACCGATTGGAGCTTCCACCGAATCTCTCTAAAGTTCACGATGTGTTTCATGTATCTCTCCTGAGAAAGTACATACCCGATCCTTCACATGTACTAAGCTCAGAAGTTGTACCGTTGGAGCAAGATTTTTTTTATGAAGAACAACCGATAGAGATTCTGGATCGTAGAGAAAAAGTTCAACGGAACAAGTCCACTCTCTTGATGAAAGTTATATGGAGGAAAAACCAATTAGAAGAAACTACATGGGATCTTTAGAATATGATGAGGTAGAGGTATCCTCATTTGTTTGTTACGAAGTGACGAATTTCGAGGGCGAAATTCATTTTAATGGGGGTAGAATGTATCACCCGAGATTTTTATGAGATATATTTTGTTTTTATGTACATCATAAAAGGAACCTTTCACTACCCACAACACTAGCTTGGATTTCTTTACACACAATCGCGACCTTCCTCGTTAGCTTGCATTGTACGCAATACCGAGTTTCACTAAACAACGATATGCTATTAAAATATAAATCAAACTAGCTGTTATGAATAGTAATACCAACTTTTTGAAAATTTATAAATTTTATCATTCAAAATGCACTTAATTTATGGATTCAGAATATCGAAGTTATCCTAATGTGAATTTTTGTAATTTTTATGAAAACATTCAATTTTTGATAAATAGTGAAAACACTGGGTTACTATTTAAAAACCGACTTTTTATATAAATAATTATTTATTTTATTTAAATTTATTTTAGGTAAAAATTGATAAATAATACCTATATATGTTAAAAGTAATTCATTGGAGTCATTTTATAATAATTTTAGATATATAAAAAGTTTATTGAACTTTTCACCGTCTTTTACCCACCTTCTATGAGAGTTTGAAAATTTACATAAAACTTAATTTTTCTGCATCTGTGAGTGGAATTTCAAAACTCAGAGAGACACAGTTAATATCAAGGAGTAAAATGTGGTTCAATAAGATAAATATATTTTTTGGTGAATAATAACTGTTTACTTTTTTAACCACGGTTAAAAGTAAATAGGGTAATTAAGGGTAAAAATGATATTATTATTACCCTAACACATGTTTTAATTCTATTGGATAAGTATAAGTCGACCAAAAACAACCTTAGGAATAAAACATTACAGTTTCTTTCTACTAGGATTAGATTAGGAAATTTAATATTATTTTATTTAAAGAAGAGTTAAAATAGTAAAAATCAATGTTTAATAACTAATTTTTTTTAATATAGGGTTATAAATAAGATAAATTCAACTATAAATATTCAATAAAATATAAAAAAATTTCCTACATAATGGTATTTTATTTATAATTTTTAGACTTTAAATAATTTAAATTTTTTATGACACAATGATGAAGCAATAATTAACTTATTAAAGAAATATTAACATAATTGATATTATAAATACCCAAATAAATGTAATTTGAGACTTTTAAAGAATTAAAATAATTATATAGGTTAATATGAAAAATTAGTATTGATTTAATTAACTTTATTAGAACTAATAATGCTGTTATGATTTTTAGAAAAATCAATTACCAAATAGTATCAAAATTGACATAAAATAGTTTTTTTAAAACATATAATATTATTAATTGTTATTTTATTACTAAAAACCTATGGTTCGTCAAATGAATTATATAAGGTTATATATATTAATAATTAACAACCTGGGGTTATTTTGGCTTGTTATATTAAGATTATTAACCATATAATGTAAGATAACAAGAAGTCACGGTAAAAGTTAAATTATTTAACTTAGAGTTAAATCTAGATGATAAGGTTAAAATATTACCCTAAACTTGACTAAAATATATTTTTTGAAATTATTTCTACCCATACCCACCTTATCTTTGAAATAAATTAATTTGTAGCTATTAAAAACCTAAAATTACTTTATAATAAAACAATATTTTATGTTTTTCCTAAGGTGCCCCTCTCCTCCCTTATAAAAGGGCACCTCCTCCCTCTCTTCCTCACACCACTTTGAGCCTTAAATATCGGCCAAACCCTGACAATTAATCTTCTACACTTCCCTAGAAACATCCTAGAGGTCCTGGTCCTCCTCAAAGACCATATTTAGTGCCCTAAGGGGTGGTTAAGAAGAGGTGCTTTAAATAAGAGGTAATGTCCGTTACTGATTCTTTTAACACTATTTCTTCTTCTACTTCATCTTATTTAGTTGTTTTATTATGATGTAATAAAATCAGTATCACTCATATACTTATATTTTATTAAAAATATTAAACAACCCTATTTCACCTTAAATCCATCCTACGGAAAATGAAACAACTGCGCGTGCATACGTACGGAATAACATCTCCAGGCCGTGGTGTAATATGTATTCCACCACCACCTTACTTGGAAGGGTATAATGGTGTAAAGAATAACTATATATGATTATTGTAAAGTGATATTGATTTTTAAAGAGTATACATACACTTCAATACAATTCCATGATCATTGGAACAATATCATCGCTCGTGCGTACGTACGACCTACCGTCTCCACGATGTGATGCGACTCGTTCTACATGATCTTCAATGTTTAATTATTATATAAATTAATTGAATGAATAAATATGGTATATATTACACTAATACCATTCTGTAAATGAGGTATCTATAACCTAGAAAGAAGAATAAGAATTTATTCGACAAAACACGCATAAGAACAAAAAAGCAGTAAACACCCAAATAACAAGTAGCAATCAAATATTACTAATAATAAGATAATAATATGACCATATATGATATAATAACAATGATTACGATTATAGAATAAGTCAATAACATTATTTAAATCATTATACAGGAAGTTCGGACACGTACGAAGTAAATCAGACCTAAGGTAAGGGAAAATCTTACAATCTCACTTTTATATGATATTGTTTATACTTTAGAATTTATTGGGGAATATTTATCATCCACATCCATGTTTCCTCAATATGTAATATTTTTTCTATCCCCCTAAAATTTTATAAATCCAATTTTACCCTTTGGTTAGTTTATAGTCAAAGATATCAAAGGAATCTTTTGTCTTTTTTTTGTACGAGGTACTTTTTTGACTTTTCCGGCCAATGTATGAGGAGACTGTTATTATTTAAATTATACAGCATGAATGTATTTTTATAACATTATTTCCATGAAGATTCCTTTACAAGTTTTCACGTTTATTTTTAATCAACTTCTTTTAGTTTAAAATTATATGACCTTTTAATAAAGGAAAATGTTTTTGAAGTAGAAAGGATATATTCCTCAAGAATAGAGTTCAAGCGTTTTATCAAAATTATTTTCCATATAGGATAATATAGGGTTCTGTTTCTATCCATATTTTTACATTTATTTGATTATGTTAGGATGAAATTATTATTATGAAGTCCTTTTATCTTATATGGATTATGTTATGATGTCACACTGTTTAAGAATCCCATTTTTATTACACGGGTTATGCTATGATGTATGATTTATGATTATTTGGCACACATAAGAATGGTTTCATTATGATATGGGTGGGACCTACATCTACCTCCAATTAATTGGGTAATGATTTATATCTCATGAGATAGACATGGCTGGAACGACAGGTTAATCCAGTTCAGTGAAACATGACTGAAATGAGGAGTGAACTCAGTTCAAAAATGGACTTTGACCACTAATATAGTATTTAAAATGAGTCTTGACTACTAAATAATGATTCTATATGATTATGTGTGTATGACACAAAGTTTCATGCTTTGTGTTATGATTATTGGGATTACATTTCACTACTATGATTTATCCAATGTTATGATATTATGATCTCTTTTTCATGTTATTATTTTCGAAATGCTATGTTCTTATAAATATGATATTTCTTTTGTTTACCCTTACTGAGCATTTAGGCTCATCATTTTGTATGTTTTCTTTCCCCAGGTCAGGAAGAAGGTTATTATGTAGGATATGCCAAAAGGGACTATAGATATGATGAAATAAACATGAGACAATGTAGATGATTTATGAACCAGTTTTTTATGATTCCATGTTTCTAAAGACACTTCACCTATACCCTCCTTTCATGATTTTTTTATATGTTGTAATAATTATTCTTCAATTTTGAAGTAATAACAATGTATGTTAAGTATTGGTCATTATTGTTGGTATCAGAGGAAAGGTATAGTCACCCTTTGGAAACTAGGATTTGAAATCCTTAGTAAGAACCCTAAGGATAAGTCTAAGCATAGAACACAATATTCGTGTTTTAGAAATGGCCATGAATGACCTATTATAAGACCTTAATTGTGAAATTTTATTCTTGATTATGTGGGTTTTATATTATGATTAGTGTTTCTCACACTATGCTTATTGGTTTTAGTCAATGGCTAGAACCCGAAGGAACCGTGTTAATGCTGAATGTGACAAGAAATGCAATGATTGTCCCCCTGAGCAACCAAATGTTATGGGATATGTAATGAAAAATCTTATATCCTTGATCACATAACTTTCTCAAGCTATGAATCATACAGGACTTCCGAATGAGCAAAATAAGGAGCATCATTCTGTTGAATCCTTCATGAGGCAGCGTCCAACATCATTCAGTGGGTCTACTGATCCTTTAGTGGTTGAACAATGGATTAGTACCACTAAAAAGATATTTTCAGTTCATCAATGTTATGAACCTGACAAAGTCATCTTAGGAGTATATCGTTCGGAATGTGAATCCGATCAATGGTGGAATATTATCAAGAATACGAGGCCAAGAGATGAAATTGAGTCCATGGAATGGGACGAGTTCATGAACTTATTTTTCAATAAGTACTTCCCTCATATTCTTTAAACAATGATGGAGCAGGAGTTTCTTGAACTAAAGAAAAAGGATAATGAATCTTTTGATAACTACGAAGACAATTTTTCAAGACTTGCAAGGTATTCTTCTGGTATTATTATCCAACTTGAGATTAAGAACTATCAATTATTTAGTGGCTTAAAACCAAGTCATCTAGGGGTGTTAACCATAAGGGTCTTCAATATCTACAAGGAAATCATTCGATGTGATCTAAAGGTTGAGATGGAGATTGGAGTAAACCATCAGTTATATGCATTTGATAAGAAGAGGAAAATTGAATTCAAAGGAAAATCTAAAGAGCACACTGAAAAGAAGATGAGTTTTACCTTATGCTGAAAGTGTGGAATGAAACATGGAGGGAGTTGTATTAAAGGGAGAACTAAATGATTCAAATGTGGAATTGAAGGTCATCGAGCATTTGAATGCCTCAATGATGGGAAGAAGATGTCTAGTGATGCAAAAACTTAAAAGGCTAAACAGAGTGCACCTCCTATACTTCAATGTTAAAAGCACAAGTAAATGGGGCATTATTCCAATCAATGCCATAATCCAAGTGTTTTTGATGATGATCGATATCAACAAACTCTTAAGGCTAAATACAAAGGAATGTCACATGTAATTTCTATCAGCGATGTGGAGTATGAGAACGAAGTGGTGAAAGGTACACTTTCCATCCACTCTAAAGTTTGGAATGTTTTATTTGATTCTGGATCCACCCACTCTTTTATTTATGAAGAATTTTATAAGGGTATCACCATATTGCCTCAGGAGTTAGATATTGAGTTAGCTCTGACAACCCCTAATGGCACAACAGTCGCATCAAAAGTTTACAATTCTTCTCCGATTGATGTTTGTGGGAAAGTGCTTCCTGAAAATCTTGTAATCCTTCCTATAGTATAATTTGATGTGATTCTTGTCATGGATTATCTTTCTTTATATGGATCTCATATCAATTTCCAGAGAAGGTATTTAAAATTTCATATTTCAGATCAATCTATATTTGTCTATTGATTCAAGGATGAACATATCCTTCCAGTGGAAATTTCTTCCATCTTATGGGTATTGATTCCACTAAATGAAGGTCATTTATATCAAATGGTTGGAGAGAAACTCACAATTAAAAAATATTCCCATTGTATGGGAATTTGATGATGTCTTTCTGGAGGAATTTTCCGGTCTTCAACCAAATCGTGAAATTGAGTTTTCAATAGAACTCGTACCGGGTGATTTACATATTTCAAAGACACCTTATAGAATGGACCCAATTGAGTTGTAGGAATTGAAGTAACAACTCAAAGAGAATATTGATAAAGGATTCATACGCCATAGTGTGTCACCTTGGGGAGCACTTGTTCTGTTTTTGAAGAAGAAAGATGGATCAATGAGACTCTGAATTGATTATCGATAACATAACAAGATCACTATCAAGAAAAAATATCATCTCCCATTCATTGATGACTTATTTGACCAACTACATGGAGCTCAATACTTTTCCAAGATTGATATTCGTTTAGGGTATCATCAATTAAGTGTCAAAATGGAGGATATACCAAAGACGGATTTCCATACCAGTAATGGACACTATGAATTTACAGTGATGCCATTTTGCCTTACTAATGCCCATGATATCTCCATGGATTTGATGAGTAGAGTCTTTAGAGACTATCTTGATCAGTTTGTGGTAGTCTTTATAGACGATATTCTTGTCTATTCAAAGGGCAAGGAAGAACCTGACGATCACTTGAGAATTATATTGAATACCCTGAGAAAGGAAAAGCTTTATGACAAATTTATAAAGTGTGAATTTTGGTTTAAAAAAGTTTCTTTTTTTTTGGGTCACATAATCTCAAAAGAGAGGATATCTGTGGATCTAGAAAAGATATAGGTTATCAAAATATGGTCGAGACCATCAAAATTAATTGAGATCGGAAGTTTTCTTGGTTTGGTTGGATATTATCGACGTTTTGTGAATGAATTTTCATGATTATCTAATCCACTCACCAAGTTGACTTGAAAACGAGTTAAGTTCGTTTGGATGGAGGAGTGTGAAGATAATTTCAAGGAGTTAAAATGATGTTTATCCAGTGCACCTGTGCTCACACTGCCATGTTGTGGAAAAAGGTTTGTGATCTACAGTGATGCATCCAAGAAGGGATTGGGGTGTGTTCTCATGAAAAACGATATGGTGATTGCTTATGCCTCAGGACAGTTGAAAATCCCTGAGAAAAATTACCCAACTCATGATTTGGAGTTAGCTGTGGTAATATTTGAATTAATGATTTGGAGGAATTATCTTTATGGTGAAAGGTGTGATATTTTTACTGATCATAAAAGATTAAAGTATATTTTCATAAAAAAGGATCTGAATATGGGCCAAAGAAGATGGTGCGAGCTGATTAAGGATTATGATTACTCAATTCATTATCACCCTGGGAAAGAAAACAAGGTCGCAGATGCATTAAGTCGAAAAGACCATGCTAGTATATCCACGATGAGGATCACAAAAGATCCAATATTTGTGGATTTACAATGGATGGATCTTGGAATTATAATCGAAGGGGAAAATCGTATCTTTAACAAATGAATGTTCAACCATATTTACATGTAAAGATTAAAGAGGCCCAAAAAGAAGATGTAGAGTTACAAAAGAAGGTGAGAAATATTTCTGAATTCAACCTTGATTGTGATTGGATAATAAGGATTAGGAATCGGGTTTGTGTTCCTCCCATCCTAGAATTAAAGAAGGAGATACTGGATATGGCTCATAGTTCTTCATTCTCTATTCATCATGGAAGCACGAAGATGTATAGGGACCTGAAAGAGTACTTTGGTTGGGATGACATGAAAAGAGATGTTGCGGAATATGTCTCTAGATGCATGGTTTGTCAGGAAGATAATGCCGAGAGACAAAAGTCTAAAGGGATGTTACAACCATTACCCATACCAGAATGGAAATAGGAAAACATAACTATGGACATTTTCACTGGACTTCCTAAAATATCCAAAGGCAATAATGCTATCTGGGTCATAGTTGATCGTCTTACGATGTCGGAACACTTCATTGCTATTAGAGAAGATTTATCTCTGGATCGACTTTCCAGGATATATGTGAAGGAAGTGGTAAGATTTCATGGAGTACCACATTCCATTATATCTGATCGGGACATGAGGTTTACTTAGAAGTTCTAGCTAAGTCTTCACCATAATTTAGATAAAGAGTTGAGTTTCATCACTTCTTATTACCCTCAGACAGATGGGCAGACTGAGAGGACAATTCAAACTCTAGAAGATATGTTGAGAGCATGCTCTATGGATTTCAATGGAGGTTGGCATCAATAGCTACCTTTGGTGGAATTTTATTTATAATAATAGCTTTCACTCCAGTATTCAGATCGCTCCTTATGAAGCTCTCTAAGGAAAGAAATGCTGAAATCCAACTTTCTGAGATGAAGTTGGTGAAAGAAAACTATCAAGACCTGATCTTGTTGATGAGATGGGAGAAAAGGTTTGATCTATTCAACAACACATAAGGGAAGCTCAGAGTCGACAAAAAAGTTATGTCGGTAACTGAAGAAAAGACCTAGATTTTTAAGTGGGTGATAAAGTGTTCTTATGAATATCTCATTGGAAGAGAGTAATGAGATTTGGAATGAAGGGAAAGGTGAGCCCTAGGTATATCAGTCCTTTCGAAATGTGGGATTGTGTTGGGAAGGTTTCTTACCGATTGGAAATTCCACCGAATCTCTCTCAAGTTCACGATGTGTTTCATGTATCTCTCCTGATAAAGTAAATACACGATCCTTCACATGTACTAATCTCAGATGTTGTACCGCTGGAGCAAGATTATTCTTATGAAGAATAGCTGATAGAGATTCTAGATCGTAGAGAAAAAGTTCTATGGAACAAGACCACTCGCTTGGTAAAATTTATATGGAGGAACCACCAATTATAAGAAGCTACATGGGAGCTTGAGGATATGATGAGGGAGAGGTATCCTCATCTGTTTGTTATGAAGTGACGAATTTCGAGGGCAAAATTCATTTTAATAGGGGTTGAATGTGACTCTCGAGATTTTTATGAGAAATATTTTGTTTTTATGTACATCATAAAAGTTACCTTTCACTACACACAACACTATCTTGGCATTCTTTACACGCAATTGCGACCTTCCTCGATAGCTTGCATTGCACACAATACCGAGTTTCACTAAACAACGATATGATATTAAAATATTAATAAAACTAGCTGTTATGAATAATAATACGCACTTTTTAAAATTTTATAAATTTTATCCTTCAAAATGGACTTCATTTTTGGATTTGGAATATCGAAATTATCCTAGGGTGAATTTTTGGTATTTTTCTGAAAATGTTCAATTTTTGATGAATAGTGAAAACACTGGGTTACTATTTAAAAACCAACTTTTTATTTAAATAATTATTTATTTTATTTAAATTTATTTTAGTTCAAAACTGATACATAATACCTATATAAGTTCAATATAATTCATTAGATTCATTTTATAATAATTTTAGATATATAAAAATTTTATTAAATTTTTCACCGTCTTTTACCCACCTCCTATGAGAGTTTGAAAATTTACATTAAACATAATTTTTCCGCTTCTGTCAGTGGAATTTTTAAAATCCGAGAGACACGGTTAATATCAAGGAGTAAAATTTGGTTCAATAAGATAAAAATAATTTTTGGTGAATAGTGACTTTTTACTTTTTTTACATCGGTTAAAATAAATAGGGTAATTAAGGGTAAAAATGATATTATTATTACCCTAACACGTGTTATAATTATATTGGATAAGTATAATTCGACTAAAAACAACCTTAGGAATAAAATATTACCATTTAGGTCCACTAGGATTAGATTAGGACATTTAATATTATTTTATTTATAGAAGAGTTAAAATAGTTAAAATTAATGTTTAATAACTAAAACATTTTTAATATAGGGTTATAAATAAGATAAATTCAACTATAAATATTCATTAAAATATAAAAATATTTCCTACATAATGGTATTTTATTTATTATTTTTATACT
Source organism: Viscum album (assembly GCA_963277665.1). Taxonomy (NCBI): domain Eukaryota; kingdom Viridiplantae; phylum Streptophyta; class Magnoliopsida; order Santalales; family Viscaceae; genus Viscum; species Viscum album. The sequence goes on along the minus strand of OY728151.1, from coordinate 490,665,456 downwards.
TTAAATAATTTAATTTATTTATGACACAATGATGATGCAGTAATTACCTTATTAATGAAATATTAACATAATGGATATTATAAATACCCAAATATATGTAATTTGAGACTTTTTAAGAATTACACTAATTTTATAGGTTAATATGACATATTAGTATTGATTTAATTAACTTTGTTCGAACTAATAATGCTGTTATGATTTTCAGAAAAATCAATTACCAAATAGTTTTAAAATTGACATAAGATATATTTTTTTAAATATAATATTATTAATTGTTATTGTATTCCTAAAAATATAAGGTTAGGAAAAAAGAATTATATAAGGGTATATATATTAATAATGAACAACTTGGGGTTATTTTGGCTTGTTATATTAAGTTTGTTAACCATATAATGTAAGATAACAAGAAGACACGGTAAAAGTTAAATTATTTAATGTAGAGTTAAATATAAATGATAAGGATAAAATAGTAACCTAAACTTTTATAAAATATATTTGTTGGGAGGATTTTTACCCATACCCACCTTATCTTCGAAATAAATCAATTTGGAGCTATTAAAAACCTAATATGACTTTATAATAAAATAATATTTTATGTTTTTCCTAAGGTGCCCCTCTCCTCCCTTATAAAAGGGCACCTCCTCCCTCTCTTCCTCACACCACATTGAGCCTTCATGATCGTCCAACCCCTGCCAATTTATCTTCTACACTTCCCTAGAAACATCTTATAGGTCATGGTCCTCTTCAAAGACCATATTTAGTGCCCTAAGAGGAGGTTAAGATGAGGCGCTTCAAAGAAGAGGTAATGTCCGTTACCGATTTATTCAACTTTATTTCTTCTTATACTTCTTATTCATTAGTTGTTTCATTATGAAGTAATAAAATCAGTATCACTAATATACTGATACTTTATTATAAATATGAAACAACCCTATTTTACCTTCTATCCATCCTACGGAAAATGAAATCACTGCGCGTGCTTACGTACGGAATACCATCTCTATGCCGTGGTGTAATCTGTTTTCCACAACACCTTACATGGATGGGTATAATGGTATAATAATATATATATTTGATTATTTTAAATTGATATTGATTCTGAAATAGTATACATACACTTCAATACAATTTCATGATCATGGGAACGATATCATCGTTCGTGTGTACGTACAGCCTACTGTCTCCATGATGTGATGCGACTCGTTCTACATGATCTTCAATGATTAATGATTATATAAATGAATTCAATGAATTAATATGGTATAAATTACACTAATACCATTCTGTAAATGATGTATCTATATCCTAAAAAGAATAATAATAATTTATTCAAGAAAACACGCATAAGAAAAAAAACAATAAACACCCGAATAACAAGTAGCAATACAATATTAGTAATATGAAGATAATAATTTGACCATATATAATATCATAAAAATGATTAAAATTCTTTAATATGTCAATAACATTATTTAAATCATTATACAGGAGGTTCAGACACGTACAAAGCAAATCGGACCTAAGGTAAGTGAAAATCACGTAATCTCATTTTTATCCGAGATTATTTATACTTCAGAATTTACTGGGAAATATTTATCATCCACATCCATGTTTCCTCAATATGTAATATTATTTCAATCCCCCTAAAATTTTTTAAATCCAATTTTACCCTTCGGTGATTTTTTAGTAAAAGATATGAAAGGAATCTTTTGGCGTTTTTTGTACGAGGTACTTTTTTGACTTTTCCGGCCAATGTACGAGGAAAATGTATTTCATTAACTTGTACGACATGAATGGATTTTTCAAAAATTATTTCCATGATGTTTCCTTTAAATGTTTTTAGGTTTATTTTTAACCAACTTCTTTTAGTTTAAAATTATATGACATTTTATGAAAGGAAAATGTTTTTGAAGTAGAAAGGATATTTTCCTCAAGAATGGAGTTCAAGCGTTTTATCAAAAATATTTTCCATCTAAGATAATATAGAGTTATATTTATATCAATATTTTTACATTGATTTTAATATTTTATAATGGAAATATTTTTGTGAAGTCCTTTTATCTTTTATGGATTATGTTGTGATGGCACGATGTTTAAGAATCCCATTTTTATTACATGGGTTATGCTATGATGTATGATTTATGATTTTGTGGCACACATAAGAATGGTTTCATTATGAGATGGGTGGGACCTATATCTCCCTCCAATGTATTGGGTAATGATTTATATCTCTTTATATAGACATGGCTGGAATGTTAGGTTAATACGGTTCAATGAAACAGGACTGAAATGAGGAGTGAACTCGGTTCAGAAATGGACTTTGTCCACCAAGATAGTCTGGGCAATGAGTCTTGAATATGAAGAAATGATTCTCTATGATTATGTGTCTATGACACAAAGTTTCATGTTTTGTGTTATGATTAATGTGATTACATTTTACTACAATGATTTATCACATGTTATGATATTATGATCTCTTTAGTAGGTTATGATTTTCGAAATGCTATGTTCTTATGAAAATGATATTTCCTTTGATTACCCTTACTGAGCATTTCAGATCACCCTTTTGGATTTTTTCTTTCTCCATGTCAGGAAGAAGGTTATTATGTAGGATATTCCAAAAGGAGCTCTAGATATGATGAAAAAAATGGGAGAAAATGTAGATGCTTTATGAACCAGTTGTTTATGTTTCCCAGTTTCAAAAGACACTATACATATACGGTCTTTTCATGGTTTTCTTATATGTTGTAACAAGTGTGCATCAATTTTGAATTTTGAACAATCTATGTAAAGTATGGGTCGTTATACCCATATACACATTCTAGTGGTTTTTTATTCATACAAGACAAACACAAATACCTGTATTATGATATTTAATGGAGTAATTTCAATAAAGAGGTAATCACCTACACCGGCCACTTTCATTATACTTATTATTTTACCGAAATAAATATTTTATATATATCATAAAATAATAATATCATTATAAAATATATAATTATTTCTTCATTCAATTTTAAACACATATTTATTCACGTTAATTCCATCACATGGAATGTTAAAAAAATCACTTGTGTGTACATACAACTTATCATCTCAACATAAAGATACGACTGATTTCTAATCACCATATTTTATGGACGGGTATTATGATAGTATTATTACTCGTTTATGATGTTTGTGAAATAATTATATTTTTTATTGACGGTTTTATTTATAGTATATTACATTTAATACAGTTGTGAAATGATAACGTCGATCTTGTGTACATGTGGATAAAAACCTCCACAAAGAGTTGTGATTTATTTTATTTCTTTTTTACTTTTATTGTAATAAGGATACAATTAATGTAGATATATTTTATATAATTTAATGAACCAAACTAAAAAGTCATGGAGCCAATGATGACCCAAATATTTTGGCATTACAAACAAGTAATTACATCCCAAATGAAAAAACTTGTTTTGTAATATTTGTAAACTAGATACAGAAATGAAATATTAATTAAAATTGAATATATAAACTATAAAATGTGTAATAATTGAGCATTTAATTATTCATCATAGTGTATCCATATATATGAATCATATAAAATTTCCTCATGTACTATGAAAAATAAAAAATAATAAAGGGGTCAGATTTGATTATCCATAATCGTATTTGTATAAACTATGACAACCTTATAAAATAAGAAAAATTAATATAGATTGGTAAATAATAGAAACATATGAAATTTAATCAATAAACTAGGAATGATATGTCCGATGCAGATGATGATCAACTAAATCATTATAATTAATCACAAAAATTTGAATCAAATCGATCGATATTCTAACAAAATTAATAATCACATTGAAAAAATGAATACCAGAATGAGATAATTCATAATTTAAGAAATCTAAAACTATCAGGGCTTTCCATAAGAAAGGCCTAATATCGGTATAGAAAACCCTATAATTCAGGATATTGATTAATCTCATGTAACCTATAGTTGACTCAGGGTTGTACCTTTATTTGGGCCACACACATCATGTAGAAATTATTAAGAATTCCACATAATAAAGGGGTTAATCATAATAAATAAAAAAAATTATAGAAAAATACTAACATATGAAATATGATTACTTTCACTTATAATATTAAAATAATTATAGAACTTCTAGTTTTGTATGGTGATCAGTAAAATTGTTTTACAACATCTGTCATACTGTTCATAAACAATCCAAAAAAGAGAAATAATTTAATTAGAAAACCCATTTTTTTGAATAGGGTGGTGAGGCCTATTTGGATGGAATGAGTCTAATTATGAATATTTCTTCTAGTATTTAGGATGTATGTCATTGTCTAGTTACATATTAGTGTTGACAGAAATTGAGTGAATATTATCAGTATGCTTATTCGGAGTTTTCGATTGGTGAATTTTATTTCATTAAACTTTTACCTATGTTGGGTCACTTTAAGCATGAAAATCCGGATATTTGTATATAAGAAATGTTGTGATACATAAGATCATTAGTAAGATTGGGAAGGTGAATTATTAGTTTCAATTGATTATTAAGATGAATGTAATTCATGATTTTTTCCACATCTCATAGATCAGGAGGTACCATCCAGATCACAATCATGATCTGAGTTGGGAATAGATCATGTTAGAGCTATACATTTATGTTTCGGAGTAGTCGGTGGAGTTCATTGAATCTCATGTCATACTATGTAGTGGGTAGTATGTTTCATTGGTCTGAGTTATATGGAGGGAGAAATTATATTCCCATGAGGCTTGGGTTCATTATTCATTGATGAGGGGGTTGTGGCCCCCTTACTTCTTTTGAAATTATTAATTCACATAACTTGAAGTACCCCTATATTCAAGTATTTGACCCACTATTTATGTAATTTAATTATATAATGTATATAGATGAATTTTGTAGGAGTCTGGAGAACATTTGAAATGTTATTGGGTATTTTATACAACTGCATTGGTGGTGCATGGTTTGTGGAAACTATGAATCACTTGTCCTTAACTATGTACATTTAAACTATGGAAAGAAAAGAATACAAACATGACACACACGCATTGTCAAAACCATGAAAATTCCAATGAGAAACCATGTTGTGTGGTGAACTTTTTAGACAATGAGGTTGACACCATAGGTGCAAGCTTTGATAACAGTAAATGAAAACTGTTTGATGTCCATCCTTAAGGTAGTGGCTAGAGCACTGTTAGCACATAAGTTTTCTAACTGTGTCACTAAACAAGGAACAATTGATTATTATATCATTAAATTGTGGATCTAACTCATGTTTACCTTGAAGTGCTTCATTTTCCCCCAAATTATCCCTTACTAGGGAATTTCATACCATATAGGTTTCATAACCTATCCCAATTGACTTAGAAGAAATTTATAGCCTTTCACTGGTGCATTAATGCCCAATTATTTTGGTATGGCATCATTATTTTTCATTCTTGACATGTTTTATTAGATATACTACACCATTCCTCTCATTTTCATATATCTACACCCATCGTGGGTAGAGATATGGTTTTCGATGGAAAATACTTTTAGATATTGACTTTTTGATGATATGGGAGGATATTTAAGGGGGTTTCATTAAAATTCAACCTGATTTTTGATGTTTTTCACGTCATTTAATGTTTTCATCGAAACTCTAGAAATTGGGGGCATCACTCTCAACTCGTCTTGCTGGAACTTACTGTATTAGTTTTAAATTGATTGAATTAAATGAAATTTATTGTTAAATTGGTGAAAAATGATGATATAAATACACATTAGTGATGATTTATGGATTTTTGTGAGATTTCTAAAATAATGGGTTTTTATTGTGCATTATAATTCAATAAATATTTTGATATTGATTATTTTAAAATATAATATCTGTTTTATTTTTGGAAAAGGGTTTCCAGTTAAATTGTTGTTTTATTTTAATATTTTTTCTATTAAATTGGTTTTGGTATTTTTGGTATGGTTTTTATATTGTTTTCTGTAAGTGAATATTTCATTTTTGAGGATTTATTGAAATATAAAACTCTTCATGGTGGAAATGTTGTAATGAAACATGGAATATAACTACCTTGAGACAACTTGGTAGAGAGATCACAGACAACTAATGAGTATGAAACTGTTATAAGGAGGAATGGATGGTTGGATATATGGAATGGAATGGTTATTCCAAATGGATCATCTGAACTTGTTTAGATAATTGTTAGGCATCTTCTTTGAAAAAAGATTTTTCTAGAAAACTAGTTGTTAACTAATTGGTTTATATTTAGTTATAAATATTTTACAAATCCTTTTGAAATATTTTTATATAAATATTTTTAACTTTTCAATCCTATTGTCATGATTATAGAAGTCATTTGGAGAAAACCCATTATTTTTTAGTACTCACCACTACTTTGAAACTTTGGTGACTTTGCATGTGTACTCTAACATGTCATGGTAAAATGTAACATACCAGGTAAATGAAGAATTAGATATTTTCATAATTATTAATTTTTGTGAATTAAATATTAATTTTAGTTTAAACAGGGTTGCTATGTTAGATAGAATTCCTGATACAAAAGGGAATCATATTATGTGTTATCATAGGTGATCTTGGTACTTCTATTTCATTATTTTAAAATTATTTTTAACACTTTTTCGAATGTGGGATTTTGATTAATGTTTTTGGGCCCAGTTTTATATTTTCAAGGACATAATTTCCAAAAGGAGGAATGAGGTAACATCACAGGTATTTATAGAATAATATATTTTCATATATTATAATATTTTTAAATTCAATATTAATTTTATTTTAAGTGGGAGACTATATACAATATCATAATTGACACAAAACATTAGTTTTCTTTGTTAACATAAATTGCACACAACTCTGAGTTATACATAAAATATGAAAAAAAATAATACTATATTTTTAAATTATAGTTAACTCCTACCCATTGTATTTGAGGGAATGAAAAAATTATCTATATTATTATTTTTAATATTTGTTAAATTTTTTAACATTTATCCAAAAAAATTAAGAGACCTAAAATGACAATGAATCCAATTTTAAGCACAAATTAAACTAATATTTTTAATAGGTCATTTTACCACCTTTTATTAGAGAAAACATTTTAAAAGTAGTTTTTTGTAACTTTTAAATGTTAATTTGATAAATTAATCTTCTAATTGAGAAGACATGCATCCAAATTTACATTTTTTTTAAAAAATTATGTTATTTTTTGGATAAAACTCATATTTTATGAAAAGTGAAAAATACTGCATTTATATTAAAAACTACCTTTTCGTCTAATATATTTATATAGTTTTATTTTTTTATTTTATTTAATGTGTAGTTTGATTTGGTTTTTATAATTTAATAATATTTTTGGTAATTGGAAGAATTTTCACATTGAAATTTGACATAAACACATGTCAATAAATTGATAGTTTTTTCTTAAAAAACATGCTTTCTGGTTTTTACAACGTGAATTAATTTTAAATTAATTTCTACTACTTCTGTGTTTTGAATTTAAAAAATGGATTCATTATTTTGAATTCAATAGTCGAAATTGTTTAAATAGGTTACGTTTTTTGGACATTATGAAATAAAACAATAGTTATTATTTTTATTTACCATGGTTAGTGGGTAAATCTGGAATATAAGGGTAAAAATAATATTAAAATAAAATAAAACTACCCAGAAACATGTAATAATTATTTTGGATAATATATGGTCGACCACGGGTGTCCTTGGATCGATTTGAGGACCCCATGGAGCCACATGGGAGTGCTAATGACCTTTTATAATATTTATTGCAATAAAAATGGAAATAAAAGATAAACATGTATCTCCCAACTAAAACAATTTTATCATGGTTTAAATTAATGATATCTTCAAATAAAAATTGTCATTATAAATTTAAAATTATTTCCTACATCATGGTATTTGGTTTATAATTTCTATGAATTAACTAATTAAATATATTTATGACATAATGACGATACTGTGATTAACATATTAATGAAATAATCAAATAAATGATATTATAAATATTTAAATAAATGTTATTTAAAAATTTTGATGCCCCAAAAAACTTTTTTCGATTATATTTAAATATGATGGATGAGTTAATGACATTGTTCTGAACAAATCAAGTATGTACGACATGTAAAAAATATAATTTCTATATAGTGTCAAAATGGACATAAATGAGTTTTTAAAACAAATGAAATTTTATTAAATGATATAATAGTCTTAAAAATTATAATATTCTTCTATATGAGTTATATAATGTTAAAAATGTCAATAATTATCTAATTTAGGTACTATTTTAATTTTATAGTATGTATAGTTACTATATATTAGGAAAATTCAAGAAGACTTGGAAATAGTTAATGTTTTTAACTAAGTGGTAACACAAATATATGTGGTTAATTTTGTGATAATAACATTTATAAAACCTATTAGATGATGGAATTTCGAACCATCCACTTATTATCCTAGAATTTTATCACTTTTTAAATATTATAAGTCTAAAATAATTTTATAATAAAATAATATTTCAAGACATTCCTAAATTGCCCCTCTCCCTCTTATAAACGGCCACCACTTCTACCCACTTACTCAGACATCTCAAGCCCCTTGGACCATCCAAATTATGATAAAATAAGCCCCCAACTTCCATCCATTATTATTGTATGCATTTCCTTTAGTATAATTAAATCAATAGAATCCTTATCTCTCAAATCAAAAATTCATACCCGATTTAGAGGTAGCGTCTTCTCTTAAGATCTTTCCATTAATTTTCCTCATCTAACCCCAAAACCTATATTTTTTCCATTATTTTATTAAAAATGGTATAATTAATATAATGTGATTTTGTTATTCTTATTTTTCTAATTAAACTTACAAACGCCTCCATCTAGTTGATATAAAACATTTTGTTTCTTTGTACGATGAACTACTGCCTCACAAAATCAGGACTGTTCAATTTTCTCCTACCAACTCCGTTAGGAGATATTATGATGGACATGTTTTTGTATATGATATTTTTTATATTTTAATGTTATATATGGTTTAGTAATTTTTATTTACATTATACCTTTATGCTTTCTACAATGTGTGCATATGATAATTTTATTTTAGGAAGTGTGGACTACTGCCCACTCCAACTTATATTACTCATTCTTTCCATACATGGAATGTATAAAGGAAGAGTTAATGAAAATATGTAACATATATAACTTAAAAATTATACTGGAATTATAAAATACCTATGTATCATTTATTAACCATTCTATTAATATAAAAAATAAATGAAAGTATCATTCATGTATACATATGACCTATCATCTCCATGAACTGTGAATTTCATTTCATATCTCGAAATATTAAAGAATCTTATAAATACATATGTATATATAAGATATATATTATATATAAATTTGGAATATCATTCTGGAGATAATGGATTTATTGACACATGGATAATTAGAATCAAAATATGTTCATTTTTTATGAAGTACCGAACAACGACAATATGTCCAATATGAAAAAAAATTATAAAGTAATTATTATAACATGATAATAAGTGATATAAAAATAATAATAAAATTGAAAAATTATTTTATTCATGTTTAAATTAACCTAATAATATTATTCATGAAGACTAATAATAAAGGACAATTGTCAGAATCAAGGAAAGGGACTACATCTCAATCTCCTTTAATTGATGCATTTCTTGATAATCGGATCCCTAATTAGTTTAAATGGTGTATCTATAGACACTATGACATTTTATATCCTTATTTTAACTATTCTAATGATATTTCTTAAATCATGGAGATTAATATTTAAATATTCAAAATTGTATAGTACACCGTGATCATTTAAATATATATTTATGTAAAAAATCGTCATGGTATTAAATTAAATATTTATTTATATGTGTTTAAATGGAATCTAAAAAAACATTTATGTAAATCATGAATTTCATTAAATGATTTCAAAAAGTTTTTTTTATAATTTTTTTTTTACTTTTTTTTAAAATATAGAAAAAATGGGTTTTTGTTAATATATAAGACGACAATGACTTCTCTACTGCTTTAACCGTTATTTGATATTTTCCTTCCATTATAATACATAAATTCTTTTAAAATGAAAATTAAAATACTATTACATTATTTGGGTATCCCGATATTGAAAATGGGTTCTTAAATGAAAATGTTGTTTTTATACAGAAATGTTTTTATATGGGATTATAAGAAGACTTCTAAAAAGTGTGTTTGTGATGATTGTGATTTATACATGAAATTGTAAAGGAGAATTATAAGTAATGGGTGATCCCGAAGCATCTTATACGAAGGGTTGAACCCCATTATAGATCACGGGTGAGCTCAATATTTTTTACATGAAGTGTTGAGCCCCATTGTAGATCACGGGTGAGCCAGATATAGATTATATGAATGGTTGATTCCCATTATAGCTCACGTGTTAGCCCGATATAGCCTAAACAAAGTGTGATACCCATTATAGATCATCCATTTTGATGTAAAACATATTGTTCTTGAAATTGAATGATGTTCGAAAGGGCTTTATGTATATGATTCTCTATATAAGACAATCGAGTTATAATTTCTTTCTATTTGTTTTAATGTTTCTCGTTGAGAAAAAATAAAGAGTGTTATTCGTGTGAAAGTTTTTACTTCATCAGCTCAAATAATATTGAATGTGTTATCAGGTTTTAACTAGACTAATGTTTATTCATTACTGTTTATTTCCTTTATGGATTTTTTCCTCATCTCATTTTTTAAATGTTTTTATAGTATTTAAGGGAGAATATAGTTTGGGATCAAATCAAGGAAAAGTTATGATGATTAAAGATTAATGAAAACCATGTTTCTTTTTAAATGTTTTTATGTTATGTAAGAAACAAATACTATTGGAAGTGTCCATATTTTAAATTTATATATTTATTAGGTATTAGTTATGGCCTAATTCTCCAATTCACTAATCCTAAAATGATCCTAAATTTTAATTATTTACTTAACTCATGATTTTGTAACATTTAAGGTGAGGACCTTATAACATCAAAATGAGATTTTTTTTAAAATGATATGAATATTTCATTCAAGCTATATGGTAAAATTTTATTAATTGGACAAAATATCATTAATAAATAAATTCAATAATTTTTTAATTAAATTGAAAAAAATAAAAAGTAATATTTTCGATGAAAAGAAATTGATAAAGGATGCAAAACAATAAGTATTATATAAATATATAGGTATAACTATTGAGTACATAAATAGAGAAAAATAAGGGGAAAAAATTTATTCCCATGTAATAGATAATAGATAATTTTATTCATGATTTTTTAGATGGATATATCATATTGTTTCATCATTGGAACCTTAATCATATTCAATCATGATAAACAACGAGATTAAACATGTAACTCTTTCCACATTAATAACATGGAATAATAAACCCCATGAAATATTAACATTAATGAATCAAATATTATAATGAGTATGTATAAATATATTAAATTAAATGTAAAAGAGGATTTCTTTACACCATATAAAATATTATATGTTCATAACATAATTTTTGTGTCAAAGATGTTAAATTGTGAAAAAAAAACACTTATCGATATGATGATTGTTGAATCATAAATCCCATGAAAGATATATCTGAAAATTGATAATGTTAACCCAATTTTTTTAATGATAACAATCATAAAACACATTCATGGTTTTTATATCCACTAAATAAAATAAATTCGTTGGGTATATTTCAATTGTCTCATATATGTAAAATGTGATAGGAAAATCAATTATCATGTTAGTAATCATTTGAATTGTAATTATTAATAAAATATAAATAAATGAATAAATAATTAATAAAAAAATGATACATTAATAATAAATAAATTCAATTGTGTAGTTATATACATCACAAAAAAGATATTAATGGTGAATTTATATACCCCCCCACCGATGAAAAAAGAATACATATAAATCCCTTGATAAAGTCGTGACATACTTCATAATTATTAGAAAAATATTTTATAATAAATATATGTTTACTATAAATATAGTGAAAAATATAATTCAAATCTATCATACCAAGAATTATTATTTTTTTATCTTATAAAATCCATTAATAAATAATTTGTTGTTAAAACCATGTTTTGGGAAATAACTACTTCCTTATTTGTGTATGTTTCGATTTGTTAATTTTTTGGCCTATTAAATTTATCATGGATACATCATGTATACAATTTTAAACATGATATAATTATAAAAATTATTACAATATATTACATATATATTTATTTATAAAACCCTATACAACATATGAATATAAAATAAATACATCATTTTTAGAGATGGTAATTCATATGTATGAATGATCGTTGTTTCCGTTTATTTTAAAAAATACATAAGGAATGATAAATGATATAATATCATTATATAAAAAATTTTATTTAATATATATCATATTTATTTTTTTAGAAACACCATTTTTACCTTCCACACAATGAATTCAGGAAAAATGAATTACATCGCTTCATGGGGTTGTAGTACACAATACAAAAGAATGATTTATTGATATCACCATATAGAATAGAATGTAATAAGTAATTTGTTATAAAATAATTGATGAAAAATAATTATATTTTAAATGTAATATTTATTAATTTATTCTAAACTTATTATAATACTTGTAATAATATGAAAAACACATCACATTAGTTCGTGGGGTGGTTTTCCTCCATACAAACGAGTGAAATTATTATTTCCCAATGAGTTAAGAGGTGTGATGGTATATGTGGTATTTTTGATTAGGATGATTTATAATATAATATATTTGATATATGCAAACTACATCAATCTTTATATCCATCAATGATGGGGTGGTGATGGAAACTGAATAACATCGGTTCGTGAGGTGGTACTCTATTGTACATTAGAACAATGATTTCATCTCCCATTTTGGGGATGATGATATTGATATAGGAAATTTGAATGAAATAAATATTATTATATATAATATAATATCTTTATTACACAATATTTTTTTAATTATAATATCATGTGGTAGAGAAATAAATAAAATAAAATGCTCAGTTTGCTGTGCTACCCCTTCATCCAGAATCCTCAGTCGAATCTCACTAAAAAGCCTCTGAAGTATAATTTATAAAAAAATAATTATTATATGATGTGATGAGGGGTTTAGCGAAGTGATTTTTTTAGGTATTGTAAGATCCATTTTTGTGTGTGTGAAGATGATAGAATATTGGGTGGTCATTTATAAGTGACGTGAGTGGAATACTTGTAATTTTTTTAATTAAATGTGGTTCCTTTGTTTTTGAAATTTAATAAGGCTAAAAAAGAACAATTAATAATAATAAAAGATATAAGGTCCAAATACATCCATTGAATGGGTGTTGGACATGATTTCTTATCAGATTGACACTTATCATTTCAGTTTAATACCATAATAGATCCATCTCTAGCTTAATCATAGAAAATAACTTTAGCAATTTTTTTACTATTCATTATAATAAAAAATTATTTTTACATTATTACATAATATAAAATATTTTCTTTCCAAATATTGATTCTATTTAAAAAATTTAATTGATAAAATGGAAAATTTTAATTCATAAAAAAATAACATGTGGCGATAAAGAATTGTTTTTCCATTGATAAATGTTCAAATTCCTAAAAAACTTTTATATAAAAAAATAATATTAAATTGATTAAAATATTATAAATTGTTTAATAAATATATTATCAAAATTATTTTACCTTTTAAACTATCCTAATTTTTTTCTATTTCTAAAATATTTAAATGAATTTATTATTCTTCAAAAAATATATATTTTTAGTATTCATTTAATATTATATCCTCATATAAAAATAACAAATAATCAAACTAATTTGATTTTACAATGATTATTTAAAAAATATATTAAAAAAATCAAATAAATTTTCTATATTTTTAAAAATTAGTTTCCATATGGATCCAAAACAAAATATTGAAACAAAGAGTTTTAATAATGAAATTTTATTTATTTATATCACTTCTACATAAAAAAACTAATATTTGATTTCAAAATATTCAATGTATTCCTCAGATAATGTTTTCTTTGTTGTAGCCTCGGTGGTTGAGTCATGTTATATGATGGAGATAATTTATTGGAGAAAATGAAATAAAGTTTGACTAAGTATGTTTTTTTAATTAATGGTGTCGAGGTTAATGGGTTAAGTGTTACCACTTATTCAGGCTTAGTTGAAAAGATTTAAAGAGGGTTCAGATTGTTTAAATTAAAAGTTGGATGAAAACCCATCTTTAGAACCATTAGAAACCATATAAATGGAATACATTTCATTTTTATGTTAATGTTATTTTAAAAAATAAATCTATGTTGTCCTATTTTTCAGCATATTTAAAGAAAAAAATTTACATAATGTGTAACTGAATTACACATTATGTACCTCCCAAAACATCAATTTTAATGTAATATATGTGGATAATGTTCATTAAATTAAATTTCACTATTCTTCCCTTGACCCTGGGGAATCCAATATAATAATTTTGATTTCCAACCCTTTTTCTGTATGTCCCGTTAAAGCCTTCAATCCCAAATTTGTGGTTTTGTCAATTTTTTTCCATCCAATCCATGGTTCTCAAACCTTTGTGATATTATTCTTTGATTGTGAGCATTATTGGTTGTTATAGTGATCATATTTTACCTAGAAACCTCTTTGTGATCATACAAACATTATTCCTCATGAAAAATTTCCATTGAAATCATTGTCAGATCGTCAGTTAAACATTTGGGGTCCAAATAAAAAAACATTTCGTTCGATGATTTTAATGATTGTGAAATATTATTATTGTTACAAAGTAGCATGCCCAAAAATATAATAAATGATTAATTGGATTACGATCTCATGTCCTTTGGGATCAATTAGATTCTAGTCTAACTTATTACTACACATGGTGTAGATGAAAAATGAATATAATTGAATTGGAAAATGGATTAGAGTGTGTTTTTCATGACATGGGACCATAGTTGAATTCAAAATTTATAATACCTATGTTGTGGATTATTTTTATATCGATATAACTTATAATGAAATATTATTTAAATGTAATAAAGTTTATGAAAGATAAATGTAAGTTTTCATAATTAACTGTTATGATATATAATGTGATATTGTGATATCCATGATTAATGATAGGTCATGTGTTCCATTCTAAAATGATTATGTTTCAGGGTCAACCATAGAACATTCACACATAATTTTTGTAATGATAATATTTAGTGGTCTTGACCCAATCCATGATGTAATTCTTATAATGAGATGTGTATTTCTAGTCCCATGTTGTAATACTTATATTTCATTGACCCAGATGTTCTAACGATTATAGAGATTAGGGAAAAATTATTTTCACTAAACCATGTTCATATGTTTATGGATGGAATGATTTTACAACCTGATTTATGATAATCTAGAATTTATCTGATGAATGTTATTTTACATTGGTAATATAGGGGTGGATGGCATGGTTGAAATACATGCTCAGAGGTTTTCCGGCAAAGATCCGAAGTAGGTGGTGTTTATATATTATTAATTGTTGATTTAATTTACACTACAATTTATAACGTTATTTCATGTACATATTACCAGAATGGTCTGTTTTTACAAATTGGTATATACATAATGATTAATACTCAAACAGTAGTTATGCCACTTTTTGTTACCAAACAAGATTATGTGAATGTTTGTTTAGTCATGGGAAAAAACCTTATGGTATGTTGTTTCATAATTGATGGCCTAGTGTTTATAGAATTGATTGACGTGGGGTTTGGTGCTATTAACATTTTATTCTTTATTGGAATATTCATTTATATTACTATTATTGTTTGTAGAATGAAATTTAACTACATTCTAGCACATTATTAAATAATTAATAATTATTTATTGGACTAGTTTTTCCGATCTTTTTTTTGTTTTCCTCTATGACATTACATCGATTTCTTTTGTTTATATGGTTTAAATCTACATCTATGAAAATTAATACCTATGGTATATTATCCCCACTATAAATTTCACACCATAATACTAGTTGAAATCATCTTTTATGTAGGGTGACAACATTATGGACACATAACCAAAAATTTTATGCATTGGGATAGAGTGTTGAATTGTGGAACGTAACAATGCGGTATCATAAGGATGATGGTTCTATTTCCCACATCTATGAATTATAGGAAAGATAAAAATAATACTAATATAAGTTGGGGCATGGTAATGAGGTTTTTTATTGGAGTACCTTTCCCATGAATGGAAAAAAATACGAGTCCACTAGGATGGGGTTGTTGACTCTGTTGTGCTCTTCTATCAATTGATGTTATATCACCTTGGGTGATTCATATGTTGTGTGAGTATATTATTTTATGTCGTTTCTATTTCATGATATTTTTACTCATGGCATAGCATTGATTGAGATTAGAATACATGCATCATAATAGGTATGTTGGGATATATATCGACAATCATTGATCATGATATGAACATATATATTTTTTCATGAGATATATATTACTATTTTGAACATTAATATTATACTCATGTTTCACATGATAAATTAAATGAATTGAAATGTCATTATAAAATAACATGAATCCATGCATAGAAAGAGGTAGATAAAATTGTTCATTGGTTCTCTTTTATAGTCTCTTATTGTGATTTACCATGTTTCTAGAGAGTTATCTATGGTGTTTGTTATTCTGGTAGACAAAATGCCATTTTTTATATTCTAATTGTTCTTCAGGATAGTATAAATCATCATACTTATAATGAAGCTGATCTAGCTCTTCTTTTAGTTCATGAGGAGATGATAGATATTTAGCATCATGAATGATTAGGTAGGGTCATATGATCTATGGATTGGGAGACTATTTATATAGTTCCATTGATATCTGAGATTACATGATAGTTTCAGCTATGTAATCATCCATTGTTTACAAGGGAAGGGGGGACCCAGGAATATGAGTTTTGGATCGAGTAAGTCCATACAATATTACATAATCCTGAGATACCCACAGATAGAAGAGTTATGGTTTCTATATATATACGTGATAGTCCAACTAAGCATTGGTGGGATATTATGGACGAAGCTTGTTTGTAGGGTTAGATATATTGGAGGTATTTTGAAATGATATTACCATGAAATATCTATCCTAAGATATTTAGGGCTGACATTGTTCATTTTTTCATGTGTATGATGTCATAGGGAATGTTAGTTCCAGACAATGTTGAAAATTTTATCAACCTATAGTATTTCATTCATCTTTGGTAACTACTGAGATCCCTTGGGATATGAATTTTCATGATGGTATTTTTATTAATATTATTTAGTAGGTAATCATTTTTTTCATGATCATATTTCATGAAATGATGTACCAGTCACTCATACTATATGGGAATATTTAATAGGTTCAAATAATCGGACAATATATTTCAGTAGGGTGATTGAAGAACTCTTTTTCGAGTGGATAGAATCATATATATGATGGATTCCAAAATATTTTGTGGTCAAAATAGTATTCAAGGATGTGAACATCCATCTCAATACCATGATTCAATCTTAAGCTATCGGTGTGTATATGTTTTTCATAAGAACCTAGTGTTTCCTTACACATCGTACTAGTGTAATATCTATAGAATAATGGGAAATCATAAGATTTTATGTATAAAAATTCCATAGAATACAAGTATTAGGGGATTAGGATAGAAACCTTTTTATATATGGTTCTCAGCTACCCCTCAGCAGTCTGGTAGATGGATTTCAACGAGGTATTCAGGTCAAGGCATAGGATATAGAACCCCAGTTAATATATAATAGTACAAGTAATGGATAATATCCCAGGGTAGTCATGGAGGAGTCCCTGGTAGAGGGAGAGGTTTGATGCACATATAAAGACTACTCCAGCTAGTGGAGATATTGGTCTATCTACCATAATAGGTATGAATAATATATCATATACCATAGATTATTTTTTGTGTGATATAAGAACATGAAATTATATTCTATACTATCTTTATGAAAATATCGTTGTCTTGGATGTGGAAATCATGTAATGAATTTTTATCATATGCACCACATTCGGTGTGTTGTCAGTGAATATCCAATGTTTCATTTAATGTTTTATAGATATTATTTGTTATAGTTTCTATTGAATATCATTCATGATTTCAATGAAAATCTTAAATTTTATTCATGATATTTATTTTTTAGTTATATACAAGGATCATGTTCTTTTCTTCAGGAGGAGTGTTACGTTTTTATCTACAGAAGGAGGAATATATTTTCAGCATGGTATGTGGGATCCAATGGAAGGTTATGCGAGACTAATTCCTTACAGATCATATTGTCTCAAGGATCATATATCCAATAATACATGAGCTAATGGGGGAATGAAACATGATTCTTTTAATACAAGGGAATTACTTTTTACGCATTTTCATAATGATGAGTTCTACATCTTAGGGGCTGAATAAGAGATATTATTCACAATCATGTATGTGTTAGGACCAGAGCTATTTTATATTACTCCTTAAACATTGGTATCTATTAGAGCATTGAGAGATGAAATTTAATTTGGATGATCAGGAATCTAAAGGCCGAATATGGCAAAGTATATCTTCATGCTATTGTCCAATCCCCCCACCAATATGTTTGATGTGTATTTTCTCTTATATGATGATTATCATAGGATGGACCAGATGATGGACAATAACTGGTATCCTCCTTGATTCATCGATGATCTTCTCAATGAGTTGATATGTCCCAATATCATTGAACGACTTATTTTAGATCAGGTTTCCACTGATTAAGGGTGAGATCATTTGACTTACATTAGACTACATTTAGGACTATATATAGATTGTATGAAATAATAGTTCTATTGAATATGTTGAATAAGGTAGTATTGGTATACATGAATATAATGTATTGGATCTTTCATCCTTTTTGGGACATGTTTCTAGCTTTTATATCAAGGATTTCATGCTTTTGTCCTAGTCATATGATGGTTATGAAAAAAATCATGACATCGCCCTGAGTACATTAAGATATTATAGGATTAATTTCATGATATCCATATTTTTGTTTCTAGATTAGTATAGTGAAATTTTTGGGCCATGTAATTACCTAAAGAGTGTAAGTGGACCCAGAGAATAATGAAGATATTGTATTTTTGGATCATCCCACGAAAATCATGGAAATTTAGATATATCTTGGTTCATCATTTTATTATCAAACCCATATCCACGATTTATCATATTTAGAAGGACCAATATCTATGATGACCATGAAATGGGTGAGGTATGATTTGTCTGATGCTTGAAAGAGATATTTATAATAGATGAACGGTATAATGACATCATCATGTCTCCTCGATTTAATTGTTTCATGTTAAAAATATATCATGTATTATGACATATCTAGAGATGGAATAAGTTTATTTCTAATGTAGCTGAATCGATTGGTCAGTTATAAATTTAGGCAGTTGAAACCACATGAGAAGAATTACCTTACTCATGATCATGATTTATTAATAATGGTACATTCCCTAAGATGTCAGAGACACTATCTCATTAGTGTGAGGTTTTTAGAATACATGGATCATATGAAACTCAGGTAAAAATTTTCATAGCAACTTTTAAAAATTTGGGATAGGATGTACGTCAAATATCTATAGTTGTTTGAAAATAAATTTCCTTATAAACCAAGAAATGAAAAAATGGTTCCAAATTAATTGATATAAAATTCATTGATCTATGCAATATAAGCGACTTTTAATGATTGTAGAATAATGACCCTCTTGGAATAAATGACTATAGATGTCTACGAATATGAGGGATGTGTAGCTCTCAATTCATCATCTATTATACCCATGGTATTTTTTCATATTAAGAATAATATACTATCTTTTCTGGATAGATCATTTCTAATTGAATAATTACATATTGGAGATGATCTATATGGTTGGACTCTCAGTAGTGGAAATTTTCTTCTTTTGTGTGCCCGATTAAGGGTTACTATGTCATTTCGTGCAAGGATGATGTGGGAGTTTATTTTAGATATCCATTATATACTGGTTTAAAAATATGTATTGGGATCTCAATAAATATGCATGATTTTTGGCTAGATTCATCAATTGTCAGAAGGTGAAAGCTAACAATGATAGGACATTAGATATTTTGTATCATTTTACCATTCTATAGTGGAAATGGTATAATGTCACAATGGATTTTGTAACTATATTATCTCGGAAAAGACATATGAAAGACATTGTATGTGGTGATGTGGATTAACTGAATATGGTATCGTACTACATTTCTATTGAGGATACCATCCCATTTGATGTTCTGGGAAATCATTACATTCTTTATGTGGTTGTGTTACGTGGTATCTTGAGTAGTATCCTTTATAACATATATCCTCATTTAACATCATGTTTCTAGAAGAGTCTATAGATGGCCCATGGGATTGTGGGTTCTTTTGAGTATTGGCTATCATTCATAGACTGATGGACAATCTCAAAGATACAACATATGATTTGGATGATATGTTATATGCATGTGTTTTTTATTATGGTGGTTCATTGGTGGGATATATGATTCACATGCAGTATGAACATAATAATAGCTTCTACAGATCGATCATATTGACACCATTGGATGATTTTTATGGAATATTGTAATGTTCGCATATTTATTGGTTAGAGGTAGGTGTGTATGTACTTTTTGGGTGTTGTCCCATGTATGATACGTATGAGAAGATTTAGTTAATAAGACAATGGATGGTTTCCCCGAAGAGAAGGTTGAGATCATATACTGACCATTATATATGGCCAATAGAATTTGAGGTTGTTCATTATTTTTTCAATTGAGTGTCTGTGATATTTTTAAAATACGATATGAGGAAACATTGAACCCTAACACCAAGGTTGTTATGATATTTGAGATAGTGGAAAGGGTCAGCCTAGTGGTGTACTATTTTTCCCTTCCATGGAATTACAATTCCACACACAATGTGTTCCTGATGTCACATATTCAAATATATCATCCAGATTTTTCCCAATTGATATATGTAGTATCAATCAAGTTTTTTTTGATACATACATTGAAGATTATATTATATTGTTTTTGGATCATAGTTAGAAATATATTCGTGTAGGATTATACTTTTGGATCGAGTGAATAGGAAGAATTTGAGAGTTTAGTATGAGTCTTAAGATAGAGAGTTTTGTATGAAAACACATTGGATAAAATTGTCTGTGGAGTACTCATAGTTATTCTTGTAGAATCATAAGGAAGAGATGTTATATGGTGGGTAGGTTATAACATCACATCTTTGTCTAGGTATGTTCATCTTTAACATTTTCATTAGATCCTTGAATTCTATGTCGTGTTCAAAGATGGAGACATTTCTTTGGACTAAATTTCAAAAAAAATTAGGATATTTTATTGTTTAGATTAATGGATTCTATGTAAATGGGTTAAGTGTTATTATGATTTCATGGTATATTGAGATTCCTGAATTAAGGTTTAGATTGTTTTAAGGGAAGAAATAAAACCCCCTAGGAAGAACATTTAAAAAACATGGATATAGATTATGTGTCATGTAATGATTCTAGTGTTCTAATAATATAAAGATGAGTTGATGATGTAACCCCCCGACCCAAGTTACCATGAGTAGTTGAATTATTAAATATGATCTTCATGATCACAAGAGATCATGTCTGGAAAGACCGATCGGTTTAGTAGCCTTGGATGTGCTATATACATACATATGTTTTACATTACATTATGAAATGAAAAAACAAAAAAATTGAGTCCCCTTTGATCACACTCACATCCCATAGCTTATTACTGCAGGTAAATCATAATACACATCTTATAATATTATGAAAATAAAATATAAGAAAGGGGTGAGCTCAGATGCTGAGTAAGTAAAACAATATAGTATAGAATATCATAATTATTCATTAACATTTATGGCAGTGTGTATGACTAAAACACACGACTTTTAATCATAAAATTCATCATAAAAGAGATAAGATATTTCATATAATTCCATTTATTTATTTACATGGATATTTTACTAGTTGAATAATAACAATTAATATCAATAGATAATTTCCTAATGATTGAATACATAATGTCATACATCATAACCAAATAGTAAAGGCCTTGTCCAAGACTAAAAATAATAATTTTTCAAGTCCTTGTGACAAGATAGTAGTTTGTCTCATGAGACCTACCGATTCATCAGGTGGCAATAGCAGCCCCCACCCGTCACATACTATGTCCAATGCATTCCTCGTATGGAATGGTTTAAACATAACATAAACATTCATATTAAAATTGTCAAATGAAATTTCAGTACATTAACCATAACCCATGAATGGTATAGAAATAAAACATCCACGACCAAACATATCACAAAACCTTCAATATAGTACGGATGATTATATCATAATAAATTAATTTCAAATAATCATATAATCCAACAATGGATATTGACATAGATGAAATCAATCCAAAACCAATTTGAGTGAAATATATATTTCTACATTGAAAAAATTTAATATTAAAGAGTTTTTTTTGAAAATATTCTTATAAGATTGAAAGGGGAGCTTCAAAGGCTTAAAACAGTGTTAAATAGGTACTCCCACCGTATAAGATAAAAAACATTCTTTCCTATATTTGTAGAAAAAGTCAAAAAAGTACATTATTTGGAAAATGACAGAATGATTACATTCAAAACATTTAATAAAATTTTATACAAGGGTATAAATTATATTAACACATAGTATTGGAAATAATAGTAAATTTTTTGATATACATTTTTTAGAAACATGGATGTGGATGATTAAGATTTCCTAGTAGATACCTACATATAAACAACCTCATATTATAAAGAGATTGTAAAATTAACCCATATCTTAAACATTTATTAAGTATGGGCTACCTTAACTCATAGTATAATGGTTAAATAACAGTTATTAAATTATACAAGAACTACAAACATAAATATGATATCATATATGATCATATAATATTGCTTTATTAAAAATATTTCATCAATATCATTGTTGCGGGAGTTAACAGATTCGATTTACATTATATGTTTTCTTACATAGGTGATGTCGGTTATAGAAAGGATGTCTTTGCATCATATCCATAATTATATTTAGTTCTTACACATTATTTTTAATCAAAAAATGAAAATTATTCTTGAATGGTTATTATGGGGAATGAAATATTATTGCGTCCTGGAGACCATGATCCATATATACGTAATTGCGACAATATCATTCTATTGATGGTAAAATATTTTGGATTCAGATTTATATATTACATATACATAATCATTAACATGTTATATTTATTATTTATATAAATTATACACTTTATTATACCCATCCAAATAATTAAGTGTTGATCAAAAAACTATAACACTATGTTGAGATGGAAAGTCATACATACTAATGTATGGTGACTTTTTCATTCATCAGATGGATAGAATAATGTATTTGGTTGTAACATTTTTATAATTACATTACAGTATGTATAAGGTACTAGAGTTATTATTTTGGTATGGTAACAACAATGAATGATGAAGTGGAAAAGGAAACGAACTTCAAAATAGGTGATGAAATGATTATATTCTATTTGGGTGTTTTATTTTTATTTGATCAAATGGGATTATTAATTTGGATTTTTGATCAAAATAATTCCTCTATTTTGAAGTGTGGATAGTTGGGAGATTATTTGAGCAGGGTTTAGCCAAGAAAAATGTATTTTTAGGAGTTAATTTCAGTAAAGGGGAAGTACCCTTTTACAAGGGAGGTGAGGTACAATTTAGTAAGATCTTGAAATATTATTTTATTATAAAATAATTTTATTTTTTTAATAGCTCCAAAAGAAATTATATAGATGATAATGTGGGGATGGGTCAAAAGCCTCACAAAAACTGTTTTTAGACATGTTTAGGTCACCATATTAACCTTATCTTTTAGATTTAACTATTAGTGAAATAATACATCTTTTACCATTAATTCTTGTATTATTATAATACATTACTAATAAACTTAAAATAAAATTCCAAGAGAACCTCAAGTGGCCCTTAATAGAATATATATCATTATATAAGTCCTCTAGACAAAATTTATATATTAATGACTATTGTATAATATAATAATATAGTATTTATTTTAAAAAATCATTTATGTCATTTTTGACAGTATTTAGTTTTTGGTTTTTTTGAAATTCATTACAACATGATTAATTAAATAAAAATTCATTGAATTAACCTTGTCATGGAATATTAACCTAGAATATTCTTGAAATGAATCAAAAGACTCAATTTAAATTTATTTTAATATTTATAACATCATTTATTTTAGTCATTCGTTAATAATTTAATTATTACATCATCATTGTGTCATAAATAAATTTATTTATTTAATGTCAAAAAATTTTAAAAAAATAACAGGATGTAATAAATATTTTTAGATTTTTAATGATAATTTATATACCATTTTATATTTTATATATATCTCTATTTTAATAATCGATAGTTATTAAAAAAAATTAACACTTCTAACTCTTCTTTAAATAAAATATAATAATTGTCTTAATAAAATTCAAGTAGATAAGAAAATATCATATTTTAGTACTAATTATGATTTTATTCAAAATACACATATCCAAAAGAATTTTGACTTGTGTTAGAATAATTATAATATATTTTTTACATTTAATTCCCTTATTTAATTTTAGTCATGTTAAATAAAATTCAAATGTTACTATTCACCAAAAATTATTTTCATACTATTGATCCTCAAATTACATACTTATGTCAACCATGCCTATAAAATTTTTCAAATTCAATTCATCAATGTGGTCAAATCACATTTTATTGTAATTTTCAAATGTGCCTAAAAGGAAGGTGAAAGATGTAAAAATGATTAAAAAAATTTATATATGTAATCTTATTATAAAATGCCACTAATGAACTATTTTGAACTAATATTTGTATTATATATCTCTTTTGATTTAAAAAAAATGTAAAAAAATTAATTATTTAAATAAAAATTCGGTTTTAAAGAATAACACAGTGTTTTTCAATATTAATCAAAAATTGAATGTTTTCAGAAAAATACAAAAAATTCACCATAAGATAATTTGGATATTCTAAATCAGAAAATCAAGTCCATTTTGAAAAATAAAATTTATAAAATATTAAATGTGGGTATTACTACTCAAACGACTTTTTAAATGGATCGTTTTGATTAGTCCTGGTGTGCAAGAACTAGAAGTTGCGTATAATGCATGCTATTTTATTATTCAAAGATAAGTGTACCATGGAATCTTTGAGTGTTACATTATTCCCCACATAAAATAATTTCACCCTCAATGTCTCTAGAATATTAATACATTAAAAAATCCATGTTTCTTTTCATCATAAGTTCCTCAGGTTCCCAAATTGCATATTTTATTTTACCGTTTCTAAAAAGAACTTTTACCAAACGAGTAATCCTGTTTATCAACACTTCTTCTCTCGTATCAATAATTCTAATAGGCTCCTTATAATAAGTCAGATTGGGTTCTGTTTCTATTTTTTCACAAGTGAGTAAATGAATTGGGTCTGGCATGTATTTTATAAATAGTAATATGTGTAACACGTCATGAACTTTGGAGATACCTTCATGAAAACATGATTTCCAGCATTAAATTCCAAATCATTCCTTTGGTTATCAGTAATAACACTTTCTCCTAATTTGAGATTCATTGATGTGGGTTTGGAAAATCTTCACCATTTCTATTGTTTCCTCAAATTGTTTTGGTCCTATATGTTTTCTCTCACCAAAATCATCCCAAAATGTTGGTGTGCAACATCTATTTCAATATAACATTTCAAATGCTTCCATTTGAACACTTGAATGGAAACTATTATTATAGTAAAATTCTACCAGAGGTAAATACTGATCTGACATACCATGAAAGTAATGCGATCAAGATCTCAACATGTATTTTAAGGACTGAATAATCCTTTTATGATTATCCATCAGTTTTATGGTGATAGGTTATGCTCAGAAGAAGTTCAGTATCTGGGTATTTTAGAACACTTTTCTAGAATCCTGATGTAAAACGGGGATCACGATCATGAACAATCAATAGGGGTACACCATGATGTATTCAAGCTTCATTAATATATAGTCTTTATAAATGTTCAAGTAATAAATCTACTCTTATAGCGTGAAATTGTCTTGCCTTTGTAAGATGATCAATAGTGGGTTATATTTCATCATTCTTTATTGTTGTCTATGGTAGCATCATGTAAAATTCCATCGCAATATCACCCCATTTCCACTTAGGAATTGGAATAGGTTTCATGAATCCTCCAAAATGTTGTCTTCCAACCATCATTAGTTGAGAAAACATACATCTTGACACATATTCATAAATCGACCTATTCATATTGTCCCACTAGAAATTTTTCTTCAAATATCTATACATATTAGTGTTACTAAGGTGTATAGAGGAATTGGATCTATGAGTCTCATACAACAATTACCTTTTTAAATTATGTATATCAGCAGCACAATACCTCTTTCAAATTTCAAAATTTGATCTTCATATACGAAGTCAGTCAATCTCGCATCATTCATGTCATTAATTTTATTTTGAAACTCCTCATCATAAGTTTGAGAACATTTTATCCTTTCTAGAAAATATCGATTGAAACCCATTTGAAAAAGTATCGAGGTTTCACCTTCAATGATTATTCCCATATCCATGAACATAGGATCCCTTTTAACACTCATCATATTCATAACTCCATGATATTTTCTGCTCAAAAAAATCTTCCACCTTATTTGCCTTCCCTGGTTGGTAGTGTATTGTAAAATCGTAATCCTAGAGTAGTTTTATCCATGGCCTTTGCCTCGTGATTAATTTTTTTCTATGAGATAATATACCTCAAACTCATGTTCTCATTATGTATCTCACATTTTTCACCATATAGATAGTGTCTCCTTATCTTCAGAGAAAATATTACAACTTCTAACACAAGGTCAACAGTGGGATAGTTTTGTTCATGAATTATTAGCTATCATGACACATAGGCAAAAACACTATCATTATGCATAAGGACACAACCAAGTCCTTTCATTGAATAATTATTTTAAATAACAAACCCAGTATTCCCTGATGGTAGAGTCAAGATAGATAAATTGAATAATCTTATCTTGAATTCTTCAAAACATTATTCACACTCTTTTTTTGAAAAACATTTAACCCCATTATGTTTGAGCTTGGTTAATGGGTTATCCTATCAAGAAAAATTATAGACGAAACACCGATAATAACCCGATAAACCAAAAAAAATTATATACCTTAGTTATACTCATAATTACTTTACATTCATTGATTTTTGTTATCATTGAAGGATCAATATAGATTCCATCTTTAGAGACAATATGGACAATAAAATAAATCTCTTAAAGACATAATTTTCACTTTATAAACATCCCATATCATTCATTTCATCTGTGAGTCTTTAGAATATTACGTAGGTTGTTTTCATGATCTAAATATATTTTAGAGTATACCATGAAATCATAAATAAATACCACTAAAAATTTATCAATATATTCCTTGAAAATCAATTCATTTGATCTATAAAAAACAAGGGTGCATTAGTCAGTCCAAAATTCATTTCTATAAACTCGTAATGCCGATTCTTAGTACAAAATGTTATCTTCAGAATTTCATCCTTCTTTACGCAAAAAAATTATGATATCAATATCAAAGGTAAATATTTTAAAAATATTGATCTCTATTAAGCTGATCAAATAAATCAACAATTTGAGGTAGAGGATACATGTTATTTATTGTTATAGCATTGATCTCCCTATAGTCAACACACAACCAGATAAATCTATCTTTTTTTAACAAAAAGTATATGGGCTCCCCATGGAGAAACACTAGGGTTCATAAATCCTTTATTACTCAATTTCTCTAGTTGATTCATTTGTTTCACTAATTCCACCATTTCCATTCTCTATGGGGCCTTCGATATGGGCATTGAATAATGAATTAAGTCAATAGAAAACTCAATTTCTCATTCTAGAGGATGTCCAAGTAAATATTATAGAAACACATCAACATATTCTTGAACAATAAGTACATCCTCTATTTAAAATTCCTTTCCTCACCTATAGGTATTTCCATACATTCCTTCCCAATAATTGAATTTATTAAAGCTATAAGGGTGGATCTAGAGGTGAATCACATGGTGAAATTTCTACTCTAATGATAAGAAATTCCATATCATCCTCAAAAATTATAACATCCTTCTTCTTAAAATTAATTTTTACATCATGGTCTGAAATCCAATCCATACCGAGGATTATATCAAATTCTATCTGGGGTATGACAATAAGATCAGAAGATAAAGAAAATTTATATTCCATATTGGTAACTGATTTACAAAATATTATTGCAATGATACATCAATTAAGAGTTTTGATTGAAAACTCCGATGTCAAGCCAAATTGGAAATAGCTAATTTTCCTAGAAAACTGGGATGATATGAAAGAATGTGATGATCAAAAAACAAATAATGCATTGGGTAATTTTGAGGAAACAAATAAAGTACCTGCCACCACCTCATTAAGAGCTTCAACCTCAAAATTAGTGATCCAATAATCATGGACTTGACCTCTTTTCCTTTTGTGGTAAGTGTTCAGGATTATTAGGACATTCATTTACATAATTCCCCATTTCTCTAAAATTGTAGCATTCAACATTGACCTCATATTTATTTCCCTTGTAATCATGATCTTGGTAGTATTTTTCTCCACACATGTATCAAACTCTCTTCCCCTTTAGGCATGTACTAGAATTTTTATTCCCATAATTACTCTAGTATGAAAATTCATCTTTCACCTTCTTCCCCTTATTTCCATTTTCAGAGTGTTCAGCGAATATCTTCTTCTCTTGCTTTTCATTAATGTCATAACACATAATGATTTTATTTTTTATCTTCATAACAAATAAGACTATATCTCCGTATGATGAGAAGGATTTATAGACTAATTATAGTTGGAGAATTGGGTTTTACCTATCAAATATTCGATCAATCATACTTATTGGGATGTGTATATAATCAGCAGGATGCCTTATTAACCCCGTAAAGATATCCTCATACATTGCAACATTCTCTTCCTCCTTTTTCCTCACACTAATTTTTTTTCTCTCTATATCAACTAAATGTTCACAAGGAAATTATTTTTATTAGAAAATATCTCTAAACTAACTCCATTCTATACTTGATACTTATTCATCCTCCATTGTGTATTTATTTGATGACCACCATTGATCTACATCTCTTGTGAGTTGATAAACTACCATGAATTTGTTTTGACTTTCGTTAGTCACCAATGCATGGAATATTTTCTCTATAGAACTTATCCATTGCTATGTTACAAATGGATTTATAGGCCCATTAAATGTTGGTGGTTGTTGCCTCATTGAATTGTCTAGCATTGATCCACTATATTCTAGATCAAGGTTCTCTATACAGGTAAGGTTATTATTCATAACCTGAGTTAGTTGTCCTAGTATCGTTATAACCTATTAAAAACCAGTTGCATCACCAGCTCCACTATAATTATATTAAGTAGGAGGGAAATCCATAAAAGGATTACTTGTGTTGATACAGTTTCTATCCCATCCATATT
Organism: Viscum album; assembly: GCA_963277665.1. Lineage (NCBI taxonomy): Eukaryota > Viridiplantae > Streptophyta > Magnoliopsida > Santalales > Viscaceae > Viscum > Viscum album. The sequence goes on along the minus strand of OY728151.1, from coordinate 490,635,605 downwards.
TCACCATTTCTAAACAATTTCATACACTAGATTAGTTTATGAATCAAAATGACTAATTCAAAACTTGTAAAATATATAAAATAAACTAAATAGTTTATGTATATAATCCATAATAAAAAATGTATTCTTTCAAGATGTATTTAATCATAAATATTTTATAATGGTTTATAGAGAGAATTTGAATTATCTTAAGCATATATCATGGGAGTGTCAAACCAAGTGCGCAGTAAGGCCCTTTGTCATGTACTAGGACACCCCGGGTCAAGAATGACACTCCTATTTTGAGTTTTCATTCCAAGTAACATCTGTTCCTGAACCACATCCACCTTTTGTATCCAACCATGAATTTATTGCATAGAAAACCCACATAATATCCAAATCACAAAAAAATTATGTTCTTCTATATTAATCCTCAATGTATATCGTATGGTAACGTTCTCTAATCAGATTTTTTTCTAAATCTAGTTCCCAAGGTTTTTACTAAACATCTTATGATACCAATTTTAACACATCGACCATAGTTACCCAGATTCATTGCATTATTACATACCATTATCATGATCACTAGAGATCATATCCTAAAAAACCGATCAGTATATTAGTCATGGATGTTCTAGATGCATACATAAGTTTTATATTACATTTTGAAATGAAAAAAAATTATATTCCCACAGAACACACTTATATATCATTGCCTATTCTTGTAGGTCAATAATAATATACTTCTTCGTATCCTGGAATATAAAACCCATGATTGGGGTGAGATCAGATGCCCAATATAGATAAAAATATAGCAGAGACTATCATAAATAAGTATAAACATTTAAGGAAATGTATAAGACTAAATCACAAGCAATTGAATCTTAAAATTAATCATAAAATGAAAATGATAAATCAAATATTTCTATTTACTTATTCACATAGATATTCTACTAGTCGAATAAAAACTTGTAATACCAATAGTTAATTTCCAAATGATGGGAAGTATAATGTAAGAAATCATAACTACATTGTCATGGCCTCAGGACAATACTACAAATAATAATTTTGTCAAGGCCTTGTTCCAAAATACTAGTTTGTCTTACGATACCTATCGATGCATCATGGGGCAGTTGTGGGCTCCACTTATAACTTATTATGTCCAATGCATTCCAAAAAAGAAAAGGTTGAAACATAACATAAATATTCGTATTAAAACTAGCATACAAAATTTTAATACTTTAAACAAACACAATGAATGGAATAAAAGTTGCACATCCATTTTAAAAAATACTAGAAAACCATAAACATAGTATGTCAGATTATATTATAATGAATCAAATTCAAATAATCCAAAAAACCAACAATGGATGTTGACATAGATGAAATCAATACAATATATATTTGAGTGAAATATGTCATTATACATTGAAAGAATTTAAAATTAAATAAAACTATTATTTTGAAAACATTTTTATAAGCTTGAATGGGGATCTTCAAAGGTTTATAATTGTTTAAAATAGCTACACCCACCATATAAGTAAAAAATCATTCTTTCCTTAATTTGTTGAAAATGTCATAAAGTACCTTGTTTGGAAATGTTATAATGATTATTTTAAAATAATTTTATAAAAATTAATACAAGGGTATAATTGAAATTAAACTATTTTATATTAAAAGTAAAAAATGTTTTGATATACATTTTTAAGAAAAAAGGATGTGGATGACTAAGACGTCCTAGTAGATAGCCGTGTATAAACAACATCGAATTATAAAGAGATTGTAAAATTAACCATTATCTTGTACTTTAATTTGTCGATGTTATGTTATCATATAGAATAATGGTTAAATAATTGTTATTAAATTATACAAGAACTGTATACAAAAATATGATATCATATATAATCCTCTAATATTTCTTTGTAAAAAATATTTTAGTCGTATCATTGTTACGTGTCTTAACTTATTCACTTTTCTTTTTATTTTCGGTTATATAAGTCATATTTCATATGTATATGATAAATTTGATTCATTTTAAGAATGATACTATGTTTTAAAACAATATTTTGTATCATCAAATGAATATTAGTCTAGAATGGTTACGATGGGGAATGAAATCTTATCACGTCATAGAGATGATAAGCCGTACGTACACATGAGCAACAATAACATTATATTGATGATGAAATAATATGTAGTTGGATTGTATATTATATATAATGAATCATTAAAATTTTATATTTCTTATTCATATCAACTATAATCATTATAATACCCATTTGAATTATGAAGTGTTGAATAACAAAGTACACCATGAAACAGAGACAGTAAGTCCTACAAACGCATGTGTGGTGAATTTATCATTCATAGGATGTATAGAATACATAATATCATTGTAACATCACAATATATAGAATATACCATATTTATTATTTTGTTATTTAAATAACAATGAAACAGGAAGTTGAAGTAGAAAAGAACATTGAAATAGGTGACGAAATAATTATCTTTTCATCGGGTGATTCCTTTTGATTTGAATAGAAGGGATTCATAGGTTGGCTTTCTGATCAATATAAGGCCTCTTGGATAAAGGTAGGGTAGATAAAAGATGATTTTTAGGGTTTTTCCATGCCAATTGTATATGGAGGTGTAAATTTTAGAGAAGTGGAAGTACCCTTTTATAAGGGTGGTGACGAGCACTTTAGGAAGAGCTTGAAATATTATTTAATTATAAAATCATTTACCATTTATAATCGATTCAAAAGGATTTATTTATAGCATAAGGTGGGGATAAATTGAAAAATCTCTATAAAATTAGTTTTTAGACATGTTTAGTTCCCCACATTAACCTTAACTTTTAGATTTAACTCATAGTTAAATAATTTATCTTTTACCCCGTATTTTTATATTAATATTATACATGTTTAATAAACTTACTATAAAATGACAAGAGAACCTCAGGTGGATCATTAATGAGATACATATAATTATATATGTCATTTATCTAACCTTGAATTTTTAATAGTTTTATATAATTTAATAAAATAGTACTTTTTTAAAACACTCATTTTTGTCAATTCTGACACTATTTAATATTTGGTATCTGTAAAAGTCAACAACATGATTACATCAAACAAAATACATTAAGTCACCCCTAACATGTCATATTAACCTATAAAATTCTTGTAATTCATCAAATGTCTCAATTTAAATTAATTTTAATATTTATAACATCAATTATTTTAGACTTTCATTTGTAAGGTAATTATTGCACTATCATTGTGTCATAAATAAATTTAACTATTTAAAATCTAAAAATTATAAATATAATACCATTATATAGAAAATATTTTTATATTTATATTGAATATTTATAGTAAAAATTACCTTATGTTTACCCATATATTATATATGGTTTACTTATTAAAATTTGAATTTAACACTTTTAACTTTTCTTTAAATAAAATATAATAAATATCCAAATCTAATCCATGTTGATAAAAATTTATCAGAGTTGTTTGAATTATTTATTGTGATATAAATAAACTTAAACAATATAAATAGTACATGTGTTAGGTTTATTATTATGTTTTTTTACCTTTAATTACCATATTTACTTGTAACCGCGATAAATAAAACTAGAAAGTAACTATTCAGAAAAAAAATATTTTCATCCTATTGAGACAAATTTTTAACTGATGTCAAACATGTCTCATGGATTTTTAAAATTCAATTGACAGAAGCAGTAAAATTATGTTTTATGAAAATTTTAAAATGTGCCATGATGGTAGGTAAAAGACATTAAAAATTTCAATAAAAATTTATATATCTAAATTTATTATAAAATAACTCCAATGAATTAAATTACACTTATATATGTATTATATATCTATTTTTAATTTAAAATAAATTAAAATTAAAATTAAAATTATTTAAATAAAAAGTCGATTTTAAACAATAACGTTGTGTTTTTCACTATTCATCAAAAATTAAATGTTTTCAGAAAAATACCAAAAATTCACCGTAATCTAATTTTGATATTCTGAATGAAAAAATGATGACCATTTTGAATAATAAAATTTATAAAATTTTAAAAGTCTATAGTATGATTCATAACTGATTTTTAAAAAACTAGTTTAATTAATTGTGGTGAGCTAGAACTCGATGTTGTGTATAACACAAACTATTGTATTATTCAAAGTGAATCATACTATATATGATTAGGGTGTTGTAGATGGTTTTTTTGTAATTTATTGAAAACATTTACATGATGTGTATCCACCTTACATGTTGTGTAATCCCCAAAAAAACTTTTTAAAAGTACTTTGTGAATATGAATTTCATTATATTAAACTATATTGTAGTCCACTAACCCTTAAGGAATCATAAAAGAGATTTTATAGTTCAAATGAAAGATCCATAAAATCTTATCAATTCATTCAATCCATGGTATGTTTTTTTGGTCCAATATTTTCTTTCTATTATGTGGTTCTACAAATATCAAGGTGAAAATACGTGAACATATGCATTGCTGGTTTTTATCATGACTTATTTTGATCTTAGAATTGAATTTTTTTCATATTCACTTTCTTCCGTGATAGGTATTTTTATTCAATGTGTTATCGGGTCATTAGTTGAATGTGGATTGTCTAAATATTAACCCTATGGTTTGATCATTTCCATATTTAAATAATATTTTTATTTCACCAATGTAGCTTGAACAAAAATCAATTATATAAATGAATTCTAATATTATTTGATATTTTTTTACAATTGGATTCTGAACTGGAATATTGCTACCCGTTGGGTGACATAACTAATATTATGATTTAATGAGACGAAGTCTTGAAGTGTGTTTATCTCGACATGAATCCTTAAGTGATTTATTGATATAGAATAAATTTTTATTTCTTTAATTTTATGTATATAACTATTAATATTTTTAAAAAATTCAATCTGGTGTAGGAAATATAAATGTCCATTTTCATAATTAACCATTGAGATATAAGTTGTAATATTTTCATATCTATTCATTATGAAAAGACGTGTTATTGAGGTGGAAATGCTTATACATCATGATCATCCCAGACTCTTGCACAATTTAATGCAATAACACAAATATTTAGCAAGCTTGGTTAGAAAAATTCTATAGTCATTATATAGAATGATATTTTACCATACCTAGGTTGTATAGATTTTAGAGAATATTCCTATATGTCGTAATTCTTATAGAGTTATATCAAAGATTTTTTTAACTAAACCTTGGTTATATAGATGTGGTTTTCTTAGTTTTAATACATTCTCTGAAACACTCTAGCATGGAACCAAAACAAGTTATTTTACCTAGGTTATATGGATGTGTATGGCATGGTAATAAGTCATGATAATATTTATTCAGACATGGACCTGATAAATTTACTTATTTCATTTTATTATATATAAATTAATTAATTCCAATGTTTGACAATTTTTTAAATACAATTAATATTATATTGGTTTTTCGGTAATAATAATATCATTTGTTTGAACATATGGCCAACAGTATCCAGGATGGAATATGATTCTTTTTCAATTTCACCAATCAAGAATGATTATAAATGTATATTTAATGAAGAAATAAAATATCTATGAATATAATATAATTTTTTATATGGTGGAAAAAGATTTATGCATAAGAATTGAGACTTACGTGGAAAACATGCATATGAAAATGATGTTGTTACACCCCCTATAAAAACTAGTATAATAAAAATTTATTATTAACAAAATGGAAATAATATGATATAAGAGGATAATATATGACATCATTAATTAGATTTTTATTCTGGAATTAATTAATAACATGATTTAAACTGTTATACATGTGTTTGAATAATGTTCAACCAAAAATAAATGAAAGGAAAGTTATTTCATAACTAAATTTCTATTCATTGGGTTAAAATTTTACATTATTGATTATTACATAAAATGATTATGTGTGACATGATTTTTGAATATATATTTTTTAATTTCACTTTTTATGTGGATTTATAGTGGATACACATAATTAACTCATTTTATTAATGATTATTTCAATGATGTAACATTTTTAAAGGACAATATTTCAAATATTCTTTCATTGATGAATAATTTTATATTAAAAAACTATTAATTTATATAGTGTATATGCTGCCCCATTTATTTAATTATGATCACCATTCCTCCAAAATTTCATTTCTTTTAAATATTAATATTACATTTATCAGGAATATGGTTATTTCATAAGCTATATACAATGTTTATATATGTTGATTATATTTAATAACTAATGAAATATTTTCAAATCTACATCTTTTAATAAATAAAAATATTTTTGGATAAGAAATATTTTTTACTTCTTAAATTGATTATTTGATATATGAGTAATGATTTAGATTTGAATATATTGGGGGTATAATTTTAGAGAGCCCATTAATGAATCATTATTATCATTGTATGAATTTTATATGCTTTATTTGTTAGTGATTTTACCTATTTATTAAACAATCTTATGAAGGGTCTTGATAGTAGTGGTTGATATTATAGATACATGACATCAAATAATTAATCTGTCCCATCATTCAATATTCTATAATTATTATTAATGAAATGTTAACTATGGAAAACTTCAATAGAAACATTTAATTGTTATTTTATAGATGAAAGGGAATGTGTTTTCAGTTATTAACCTTTATATAAGGATTATTATCATTAATTTTGTGATTAGTTTTGTTGTACTTAACCCATATTGAGTATTTGAATTCATCTATTTAATATATTTCATTTTATTCCTATGTTACAAAAAATTTTATTATTATTGATATATGAAGTTATACTATGGTAACAATTGGTGTTATAATGTATAAAAACTTATATGTTCTATGTCTAAAATGATATTTAAATTTCAATTATGTATCTAGATTACCATGAGTACTACACTATTCAATCCTTTTTTAAGTGATTTCTTGTAAATTATTTGAACATTATAATGTAAGGAAATTTTTATATTGTAGTAGAGTATTGATAATTATTGTTTTAATTATTGATATTTTAGTAGAAACTGTGGGAAATAGATTTTGATAATCATGGATTATCCGACGAAACCTTTTTATGGGAGATGTGAATAAGTATAGAGGAACATCCCAATAATACCATGTATTGGATTTTGATATTTTTTAGAGAATAGTTTTCCAATTTATGGTATTTATTTCACTAGTTTAGCATTTATTCTTTATGTTTAATAATGATATGATCTAATATAGAAAATGAAACTATTTTGAAATTTTTCCTGGATTGGAGAATGGTATTTGTAATCGTTGAAAATGTAGATAATTTTTTGTTGAGGGATAAAATATAGTTTATTATATAATATAATAAATTATGGCTATATTAGGGCATCTAAATTTGGATGGGAAAAATAAAGAAGGTCATATAAAGAAATAAATTCTATATTGAGAATGCCTTATATTGGATCACGTTATACGACAAATGTAATACTTTTTCATTAATATGTGTGGTAAGAAATTATCCTACAAATTATTTCACCTTTTCATTAACTTGATTAAATTATGATGTAGTTGGGATGATATATATGTTGGTGAAATGATGTAATTATTGGGGTGTTTCTGCAATAACATTGGTTTTCTACAGAGTTCCCGAGGATTACACGTTGGGTTACTAGGTTACAAGTTATGTAATTGTATTGGTGGAGATGATATTAAAGGATTCACCCTATGAAGGGTACACAATGAGATAATACCATTCCCATAATTAATTATTTATAGTTTGGTTTTAAAAATAAATAGTCGAGGTGATGCGTTTTTCAGTCGATATGAGAATTATATATTTCATGGCGTCTATTGGGATTAAACTTTAAGTAATACCCAAACATTGGTTTTTTAAATATGCAGTGTTTCTAGTCCTTTCATTTTGGATCCTATGCTATTAAATTTACCTTAAACTAATCCCATAACTTGGAAATATTGAATCATTCTAACCCTATTGGATCCATTATTTCTCCATTCGATCATTATTGCGCTTGTAGTGGGATTTTTGGGTAAGAGTTCACTTTCATTCTTTATAATTATATCTATCAATTACTTAGTGATTTCAATGTATTATAATATAATTGATGGATATATTTATCATTTTTATATATATCACCTCTATATTTTTCATCCAGGCCATCTACAATATTGTTCCCATTGATGAGTGCCATTATGAGTGTGGTTTTTAGGAAAAATATTTGTGGTTCTATCCTGTAAGAAAAAATTAGTTAGTGGTGAATTTTATGTTTTATTTCAATTATTTAATTTTAATGATTTTTTCAAACCTACTTTAAATTGATTTGAAAAAACCATTTCTTATTAATTGGATGATTTGAATTTTTTTGTCTTACAAAATTTGGAAATACGCAAATCCATTGAATGCAGATATGTTTATGTAAATTGGTTAATTTAAATTGTGGATTTGATTTAACATATATATTTTTTATTTTTTAATTTATTTTGAGAAAACTATTGTGAATTTTTTTTAAATTGGTTTTTAATGGATTTCAAACATTTTGAAATGGCTTTAAAATGTTTTGATATAATACCAGTGGTTTTATTATTGAAAATGGAATATGTTTGATTAAAAAATTATCAATTTAAAATTAAAAAATTTATTTTGGAATATGATAATGGCATATAATTGAATTTTAAGAAGTATTAAAATAATTTTCCCATCATTGATAATGTATGATATCATTCGATCTTTAATTAGTTGGTGAATTATTATCACACTCTATGATATTTCAATGTTCTTAAAAATAAATGTAGTGGGTCACATCCCTGAAGATAGGGTGAAAAGTATCCTATTTCCAGTATCAGGGAGGAAGTGTGAATAAACATATATTTATAATCACATAGAGAGTAAAGTGTCCTATTTCCAGAAATAATATCATTCATTTTGGTAGATGGAAATACTTCTTACAAGTTGAATATATTTGATATGTGAATTTATGCTAATGTTGTAAAACAAAATTACAAGCCTTATGGATTTTTATGAACCGTTATATATAAATTTTTAATTTAATACAATATTTTAGAAATATTCAATCATTTTTTATTCCCTTCCATAAAGTACATTTGATCATTTTAGCTGTATATTATTATATTTTAAAATATTATTTAAAATTCCAAGCTTGTTTACTTTTAAAATTTAAAGAATTAATTTGTCTAATCTATATTTAGAATATATTATGGAATAATTTCTCATACCAAAATGGTAGTTTTATCCCACACATAACTTTTTCCTTTATGTGTTTGTATATTTTCTCCTTATTAGTTATAGAAAGGGGAAAGGATCTCATAGATGTTGATCAAGATATTAAAATTGGACATAGTGGGTTATTTCCTTAGAGATAGTGGGTGTTCTTACTCTATATTTCTACAAGGGTTGTACTAATTCGGGATTTTATGCATTTTTATATTTTGGTAAATTTATCCTAGTGGAGATTAAATTTTTATTGGTGTTGTATTCATTATTTTTCTTCCTCTATGTTTTCTAAAAAATTTGTTTCCACATGAATGTTGTTTGATTCTAGTTACAGGTCACCAAACCATGGGGATTTGGATTTCCCTTTGTTCTATGTATGTATTGGATTAGTGTTCTGGTTACTAGGTAACTCAATATTGTTTTGTGAAAAAAGTGGTGATATATGAGGCTTCGGATCTTCTTTCAAAAATTACATATTCATTTTTGAATCCTTTATGGTCATAAGAGGTAGTTATGATTGAGTTCATGGTCAGATCCCATGGAAACAAACCTTAATTCGCCAAGGGTTTTGAGGGAACTATGTATTATGGATTAGTTTTTGGCCTTCCCATATTTTGATTTGGATATATTATATTCTAAATCATGTTTTTCCATATGATGGGAATAGTTCCCCCTATTACCTAGTTTTATTGTGAATCGAATGACATCAATGTCATCTGTGGATATTTTATAGCATCATTCTTCTAAGAATTCATAAAAACTAAATACTTGATGAACCATCTACTGAAAAGTAATGAGTGAATAATCCAGTGGAAAAAAATCTAGTTTAGTTGATTATTTGCACTGTCCATGATCTCAGACATTCACCATAACCAGTTCCCGGGATCCAGTTGTGGTACCTCAATGGGCTGTTCTCAAAATATTTCTCCTGAGTTCTATCTCTAGAAGCCACCATATTTCAATAGAACCATTGAACCTAAAATTTTTGATGAATGGTTAATAAATATATAATTTCCTTTTGAGATGTTGGATTCACCTCATGTGGTCAAGGTGATGTGTTCAACAATCATTCTAGAGGGACCAAGAATAAGTTTGTGGGACATGACAGTGACAAAAATGAGACATGTGGGAATAGAGTTAAAATAGATAAAGTTTATTTTAATTCTCCCATTATATCTAGTTTTAATGGTGTTTTCCATGGATTTTCGTTTTTTCAAACATGAGCAAGCCAAAAAAATCTATGTTGGAATATTCAAATTGCTTTTCTGAGATGGTGCAGTTTTTAAATGAGATTGTACATAATAATAAGATGAAGGTTTGATAGGTTGTGTTGGGACTACATTCAATTATATCTTCTTAGGATTCCCTACTAAATATTCCCACTTATTCTAATTATTTGGATAGAGTGATGAGGGTTTATATTTAATGGGATGGAAATCCAGGGTTATCAGGAGTTTTTTTCTCTCATAGTTAGAGTGTGAGTACCTTCAGGGGAAATAATAATTGTGATTATTCTTAAATCATTTCTCGATGAAAGTGTCATTTCAGAATTCCTATAGAACAAAGAAGAAGTCCATTGTGTTTCTACCAATGTGATATGCCCAATCATTCAGGGATGGTTTGTGTTATGTTATCAAATAATTATACCTTCTATTGATGTTCAAAACCCGTAATGAGGTTTTGCCTCAACATTTCAACTCTACATAGGGGAACATAGACATTGGCTCCTCCTAAAAGTATAGAAAAATCATATGATTCATGAATGAAATGATTCTATCTAGACACATCTTGAAAGAGGTTTCTTCATATAGTTGAAGATTTTCCATAGAAAGAAAACATGGGTCCATCAACTCAAAGATGTACAATTATTATAGCTTCATAATTAGTGATTTCTCTATTTGATATTAGTGCATCATTCATTTATTTCAACCGAAATTTAAATATTCTAATTATTATTATAGATATCTTATCATGTGTACTAGATATTAATGCAACCCTTGGTAAAAAGAGATAACATGGTATTTTTAGTCCAACATGTATATTCCCTCTATCAAATTTCATGCAATAGTGGAGTTTTCTAGTTCGCGACATGAAATATCTTGAATTTATATTCGTTATGGATTTTATTATTGTTAATAAATCACGAATTGGTTGTTATATTTGATGGTTATACATTTTAAAACCTAGTGGTGTGCCTCTTTTTATTCACAGAGAATGGTTCTGATGTTCATAATGAGTTGTACCCTCTTATCTAGAGTTAGGGAAAGTTGTATCAGTGATTTCTTTTGATCTAGTGTAGAATTCAATGAGTCGGTATATCACTCTAATCATCGTTGAGTTTCCTGATGGTTTTCCTTCTGATCTCCCTAGTTAACAACCAGTAATGAATGTTGAGTATTCAATTGACTTAATGTCTAGTACTCAACCAGATTAAATTCTGTTTTACTAAAGGGAATTAGCTGAAATGAATGAGAAAATGTCCTAGTGGGACAATCTTCTTGAAAAATGCATTATACACCTGAGTGTGTCCCCATTGGCTGTGCTAGATTGTTTTTTAAGAAAGATGATAGTTTACATGGCATTAGTGTTTATGAATAAAATATCAATTGATTTATGATGATGAATATGTATCTTTTTCCATATATTGATGATCTAATAGACCAGTTAACTAGGGTGAAGCGGTTTTCAATGTATAAATTTTATTCTGGTAACAATTTGTTAAATATAAAGAATTTAAAATAAAGAAAAATTAAATTCGTAACAAGTACAACCATTATAAGTATCATTTTATTCCATTTTATAAAAAAAATTCCTTTTTTACTTTTCATGGAATTAATGAACAAGATTATCGACAAGAATCCAGTACCTTTGTGGAAGTCTTTTTCAATTAAATCCTCTTTTATAATTTGTCTGAGGATGATCATGTGCATCAACTAAGTATAATTTTAATTGTTAGGAGGAATCAAAAACATTTTTCCAAAAATTCAATGTGTGATTTCTATATTTGGTAGTGAAATTATTTGGACACATAGTTACTGAATAGGGAACAATTTTTTAACATGTGAAAATGAAGGATGTTACGAAATGGGAACAACGATGAAATTTCTTTATGATTTTAATATTTGTGGTATTGTCCCGATATTACCATAGGTTTGTGAATGACTTCTCAATGTTGGCCACTCCGTTGATTACTCTATCATAGTAGGGGTTTATGTTTTCTTGGAATGATATATTTTAGATTTATTTCTTTGAGATTAAAAATCATTTGACTATTACACTAGTGTTAATGATCCTAGAGGCAGGGAAGGGATATGTGGCCTTTTGGGATACATTAGCTTTAGGTTTGGGATGAGTTTTTATATAGGGTGATCAAGTAGTTTTTTATGGATCTCATCAGCATAGGGCGCCCTAATAGAATTATCAAACCCATTACCTTGATCTTGTGGTTGTGATGTATGAATTTAAGAGTTGGAAGTAATACCATAATGGTGAAAGGATTACTGTGTTTTCAAACCACAAATTATTGAGATATATCTTCCCAAAAATAATTTGAATCATTTAGAGAGGCATTTGGGTGAGTACCTGAGATATTTTTACATTGACATCACATATATTGATGGGAAATTTAATGTCGTTACAGATGTGTTATGAATGAAACATCCAACCAATGCTGTGATTTTTTTTACAAGAGTGAAATTTAATGGAACATTATTAATAATTACATTTTGGAGTGTATGAAAAATGGATTAAGTTTCATTATCCATCATTCAATTGACACCCACACTTCTTGAGATGATTCTTAAAGAACAAGATCTTGATATTTTATTCTCTAGTATTAATGACACTATTTATGATGGGGAGATAATGTTCTGTTGGCCATTATAGAAAAAAGGTGTTTTATGCCATTGGGATCACAACATTGTGCCTTTTGTTGCCTGGAAACCCATAATATTAGATTATCCTAACACCCAGTGGGTGGTGCACCCAAGAAACACTAAAATGTTTTATTATATGAGACATTAGATATATTTACTCAGTATGAGATATGACATTGGAGAGTTATCTTCTCATTTTTTTAAATGATATGAGGTTAATGTAGAGCATAAAAAACCATTGAGTTTAGTTCAACACTTATATTATTTATATGTAAGTAGTATGAAATATCTATATAAATTATTGTTGGGTTGCCTTTTACCTCATCAAATAATAATGTGATATAGGTTGATATTGACATAGTGACCAAGTCAGCTCATTATTTACCCATTCGTGATAAAACAGAGATGAATAGTTGGGAAGTAATTATGTGAAAGAGATTGTTCATTTCCACAAAGATCTATCTTCTATATTCCATCATAGGGATCCTTGGTTTTACTCAATTAGTGGAATTTCCTTCAAGAGGAACAAGTATCTCATGTTCATTTGAGCATGACGAACTAGTTTCATTCGGATGGCCAAAGAGAGAGAGAGATAGAGTTATAAATATTCATGAAGAAATGATTTTTTCTTGTGTTATACACATCGGTGGGGTTTGGGATGTTCACGTTAGAGTGGATGAGTTTTCCTATTACAATATTTGCAATTCCACAATCAGAATGGAACCATTGGACGCCTTGTATGGTATGACTTGTATATATTCACCGAGTTAGTAAGAGATTGGGGAATGTTCCCTAGTTAGACAATGTTTGGTGAACGAGATAAAAAAAATTGGTCTGTTAATTTGGAAGGAAATTTTTAAATAATAAATTCGATATAATTATTATGTTTTTCATCTTTGAATATCTTGGGATTTCATAGCTATTGATCCAGTGTTCTTTAATGGTTCACCTTGGCTGGGTCATCGATGGCTTTTGTGTTAAGGGAAAATATTTCCTCATTTTATAGGACCTTTTGAGTTTTTTGAATAGGTTTGGAATGTGGCTTACTATATAACACTACCACCATAGTTGACATCAATAAATAATGTGTTCCACGTATCACAACTGAGAATGTATCTATCTGATCCATCTCATCTTTTGAGTTGGAGTGATATGGAGTTTGAAAATGATTTATCATTGACTGAGCGGCCAATACAGATAGTTGATTCTGAGAAGAAAGTACTTCATTTAAGGATGACAACTTTGGTTTGGGTAATATGGATACATGATTCTAATGGTCATGAGTCATGGGAAATGTGATGAAATAATAATATTTCATTTTACGTATCTTTTTATCATGGATGATTTTTTAGAGGATTATAAGGGACAAATATTTTTTCTTGTGGGGAGGTTACAACATTTTTTTATCGATTACAAAAACATGTTTATAACTATATCAAAGTTTATAATTTTCATTGACTGAATATTATTGTGAATTTATTAGGAGGATACCTATGATGGTGATTTTATAGTCTTGTTGGAGTTTTTCTACGTTAACCCATGTTTTCTACACACTGCCAAAGGATCACAAGTAATTTAACTAGGTTACACGTTGTGCATCAGTCTCATAAGATAAGATGAGAAAGGCATCATGCAGTAAAGGGTAAATTTTTTGAAATGAAATTTCATGTTTTTAATGTTTTATTGATTTTGTTATTAACATGGAGCAGCATAATTTAAGATAGGTCAACACATCTTTCAGCGGTTGTGAAAATTACATATTTAAGGATGTATATTACAATTACACAATATGTAATACAAAACTATTGTTTTTTAAATAGGAATTATGCCTAGTATTTACATTGGGGTCATATCCAAAATCAATTCATTCAACCTAATCCCTTCCCCTGATGTTCATGATGCACTCCAATAATTAGTGATTCATTTATTGGGAAATTGATCGGTGTTGCGCTTGTTGTGTGATTCTTATCTAAGCATTCTATCTTATTCTTAATATTTCTATTGTTATATTCATTTGGTATTTCAATAAAAAATCTTGTAATTGATGGATTCATTTCCTCTTTTGCTCGATCTCTACTGGAGTTTTTTCATTGATGTTTTTTATAATTTTTCCTTGTGGATGAGTATTGTTATGAGTATTGTTTTCATGAATATTGTTGGTGGTTCCATCTTGTATGGATATTTTTAACCATGAATTGCATATATGATTAATTTTTTTTGAATTATATTCACATTTTAAAACATGATTTTAGTTTATTTTATAAAACCCAATTCCAGTGAGTTGGTGATTTCAAATGGTTTTGTTATGTAATATTCGGAAAACCCCTAGTTTCATTAAATTGGGGAAATTTTTTGAAAATTAGTTAATTTAAATTGATTAATTAAATTAGTGGATTTAATGTAAATTATTTCATCTAAAATATGTAATTTAGTTTTGGAAAACAATCTTAAAAATTAATGGAATTGGTTTCAATGGATTTTAAAACATGTGGAAATGGATAAGAATTTGTTTTTATAGAAACCCAGTGGTTTTATCATTAAAAGAGGAATGTTTTTTTTATTAATACCAATTTTGGTTTTAAATTGAAAATATTTATTTCGAAATGATTGAATGGAACATCATTATATTAAATGTTATCTTAAATTAATTTTCCTATCATTGATTAAGTAAGATAATTTGCAAACTTTATGTTGGTAGTGAGTTATTTGGAAATAATTTATGCCATTAAAACATTCTAAAACATAAATGTGGTGAGTCATATCCCTGATGGAAGGGAGAATTCTCACTTATGGCCATTTTAATGGGGATGTGTGTATACACATATTGTTGAGATCACATATATATTATAGAGTTCTGTATGAACTACTACTATTATACCTTTAAACAGATTACCATGTTTCTAACCTATTATCAATATATGAGATATAAAGGTATATAAATGTTTTAAAAATGCATTAAATTACATCTGGATTTATATAACCATTTATATATACATGTTTTATTTAATCAATTATTCTATATATATCAAATAATTGGGTATGACTTTATTTAATGTACATTATATCATTTGAACTGCATAGAATGATTTGTTTAAATATTTTTTAAAATACTATAGATTTTTACTTTTAAAATAAAAAGAAATATTATGGAGAATATATATTTGGAAATAGTTATGGAATACTCAGTGAGACACTACTAGTATTTTTAGAACACACCATACTTTTTCCTTCCAGTGATTATAGATTGTCTCCTTCTAGATTCGAGTTTGGTGAAATAATTATGTAGAGGTGGATACAACTATTGAACTTTAGACATGGTGAGTTATTTCCATAGTGACGTGGGGTGTATTTTATCTCTCTTTGTACTTGGTTTTTAGTAGATGAGGCTTTTATGTGTTGTTATATTCTGGTACGTTACTCTTAGTGGTGCTTCCAGTGTTACACATAATGTCTTGTTACATTTTCATCATATATGTTTTCAGGAAATTATTTCCAAATTGAATGTTGTATAATGTGAGGTTCTGGATGCCCACATATGGGGATCAGGATCACTCTATGGGATATGTGAAGTCTAGATCATTATTTGGGTTACCAGATTACATGAGATGGTTCATGATAATAGAATACCCCCATCCATTACTAGGATTACGAAACATATTACATCTAATACATTTATTTGGTCATTGAACAATAATTTTTCATAATTTAAATGTGGTGAAATAGAAAAGGACACATTTTAATTATATATACTCACAGGAAATGCTGACTAGTTGTCAATTTTGATCTAGAATATATGAAAAGCAGAATAAATAGAAATTATACAATCAAATTCTTTTACGAATACATTATTCAACAAATATTTCACCTATGATTAACAAATTAAAATGAAGAGAACATTACCTAGATTAATGAAATTGGATGAATCAATGGATTTAGTTTACAAAGATATATTTACAAATATATATAGGTGTTTTATTGAATAAATATGAAACACAAAGTGAAATATTAACTATTTCATTTTAAGGATTAATCAATGTCTCTTAAGGGTTGTAGCCTCCAAAAAATGTTTTTCATATAATGAAACAATATTATGTGATATCATTAAAAAACATAATTCTCCATGTAATATGGCTATTAATGGAAGGCGGATAAGGAGAGGAAATAATTGAAATTGATATACAAAGCGAAGAAGGGAAAATTATATCCTCTTACATGTGATAATTTTATAATGAATCACCCTTTGACACTCTTGAATGTACTATAAATTCCTTCTATGGGAAAAAATAAGTATCACTAGAAATAAATGACTAATTGCATGGATAAAAAATATTTTATTTAATATTATTGCTACAAGAAGATGAGACACTACACAATTGAATGCCCATACATTCATGAGAATATGCATGAGAAGAAGCCATATGACCAAGACCAATATTATTCAATTGATATTTATGAAGTGGATTAGTTAATTTTTTGATGTGTTTTGATCATTTAAAAACATGATAATATTATTTTATTGATAATATCTAGGTTATATGAATTACAGAATTTATAAGGGTTGTACCTATGTAACTTCTCATTAAATATATGAAATCATATGTTGACTAGTAAGGATGATAAAAGATGATTCATTGGTGAGATAAATTTCTTGTAAAACATTTTATTGAGATATGAAACACCCTTAATATAGTCCTCATGTTGAGATACAAATTTTGGGATAAAGAGAATATTGTTCTACATGAAGTAAATTTGATAGTAAAAAATAATTTGTAACATGATAATTTAATTTTTTTTGGAAAAAATGTATATTTAATCATTGGTATAATAAAGATAATTTTTCATTTATTGAATACATATAATAATATATTTTTTATTCATTGAATAATAAAGAGTTAATATTTTCAATAAATATTGTTATTTTTTGTCTATAAGTTTTTTAGATAGTAGATGGTGATGGTATTCACAAGATTTGTATGTTATGATTATGGTATTCCGTATGTTGTTTTTGATATTAATGAGAAGATAATTTTTGAAATCCTTTGACTCTATATGAAATATATTGGATCATATTCTTTTTAAATGGTCTAATGTATAACCATTTATTTCATAGATTGTGTTGAAATGTGGATTATGTTACACTGATTAATTTATTACATAATCATGTGGTGATTAATGTATATTAGATAAAATTTTAAAACTATATTGTATATTGAAAATAGTAAGAGAAATACGAAATGATGTTCCATTATTTTATGTATTTTATTAATATTTAACACTTATTTTAGAGATTCAATTAACAAGAAAACATTTTTATATATTAATTCTTGCATTAAGAGACGAATTCCAAAATGGTTGAAGCATAACCCAATGAAGAAATTGTGATTTTAAAATAAAATCATATAAAATAAGTATATTTCTTATATTTTTTTATCTACACAATTAAAATATTATTCCAATATATGAAAGGGATTTTAGAAAAAAATTAATTTATATTTCATTATGAGAAATCAATTGTCTTTTATCTGATAAATTTTTTAAAATTTTGTTATGATTAACAATCAAATGACCATGTTCTCTATTAGTCTCCATCAGAAAATGATATTTATATTTTTATTCCGTCAAGATGTATTCACTTACCACTAATTTTTCCTATTAAAAACATATTTTCTTGTGACCTTCACATTTCCCTTTCCATTTTATTAATAGAATTTTTTCTTACTTGTACTTTCAATGTAGGTTTCTTAAATATAAATTTAAGATATCCACCCACAACTTTTAATATTAAATTTTATATTATAATTAGAAAAATTAATAAATGTGGGGAAAATGTAACACCCTAAATCATTATGGAATATAACTTTTTAAATTTAATCATTCTATATCATATGTTTCATGTAACAAAAATAATAATAACCAAAAAATATTTGTATCTGACTATTATAAAATAAAAATTAAATAAAAAGAATGAATAATAATAACAAAAACATGAAATTTATATATTACATATTTAATCATTCTTATTTTCAATACTATAATATAATTCATAAACAATTAATAAAAATATATCAAATTTTACACATAAAAATGAGTATTTTATCTAAAGGTATGTTTCAAGAATTTGATGGAAGATGTTTTTTTGAAGAAAATTTTGAGAATATTTTAAATATTATTTTTAAACATAAACTAATTTTTTTAATAAAAGTTAACATTAATTTATCCTTAATTTACAATATTTATTCTGAAAATATTTAATTTTGACTGAATAGTCAAAAATTATGTTTTTTACAGAAATGCCAATTTCATTATATTTAATTTTTGTTTCTCAAATGATTCAGTTATAAATTTTACATTAGTAATATTTATATATAAATAATACAATTAATTTGTTTTTTATAATTCTTATACCTTGTCTCGTTTTATGTATGTTTTGTGTTAAAATATTTTTTTTCTTGAAAACTATTTTATTTTCATTTTTTGAGATCATTTTTTAAATTAAGTTTGAAAACATATATGTTTTGAATATTTCAATGTTTAAAACCATATTTTAATTTTGAGGGTCTTGATTTAGTGAATAGAAACAATTAATTGTTGACAAATACAAATAGTAATCAGAGTAAATTTTGACACCTCTGTAAACAGAAAATTGAGTAATTTAAGATAAGAATAAAATGATATGGACTATATAATGACACTAAAAAATTCCCAAAATGTATTGAATGCTTAAATTTCATCCATAAAAAATTATTTCTTTTATATTTGACCATTTATTGATATTTTTATGAGGATATATGTTCATAATATATTATTTATTGAAAATTTAAATTTCTCACCTTAGCATTTTTAAAAAATACAACACATTTAATATGTCGTTAGATCAAAAGAATCTAAATCTATAAATATAATTTTCATATAAAATGGAATTATATTCATAAAATTAATTATTTTTTTAGTTATGAAATAGTTTACTTAAATTCATGCACAAGACTAAAACAGTGTTGGATTTATTGATGGTAATACCAAATAAGTGACATTTAAAATATTAAAATAAATATAAATTGTGATAATAAATATAATTAATCAATTTACTAGATGAAATTAACACTATAGGTATATTATAAAAGATTTTATTAAAACTTATATATCTTTTATAATATTTTTAAATGTCAACATAAAGAATAGTTTTAAAATAAAAATTAATGTGATTTTGAAATAAATAATATTTTATTAAATGATATAAAATAAAGATAAATCATAAATTAGTTGAAGTTATTTTTATAATTTTTTAAAATAATAAAAATGATCCTATTATGGGTAATATTTTTTTAAATCATATTATCCATCAAAAAGTGTAAATACATGTTGTCGTATTATAAGTTAAAGGGTTTAAATAAGGGTCTAAACCAAAAGACAAGGGTATGAATGTGACATAAACATGTATAAAAATTATTTTCATTGAGGATTACGACCCATTATAATTATATATTAAAAAATTAAAAATTTAGGATCCATTTTTAAATGAACATTAATATATATTAATTATTGATTTATACTGTTTCAAAAAGTGCCCACACATCAATTACGAAAGGGTGATTCCTCATTTACTTCTTCACACAACATTGAGCATTATAGATCTAATAGGCCACAAAATAATATCCTATAAAAATCAATATACATGTTATAAATGTCGTTTAATTCCAAAATATCCACCCTTAGATCATTTTAGAAGACATGCACATGATATTCCGTAGAGAAGAGGTAATCATTTTTATCAACTCATTCATGTCCATTTAATTTTCTACTATATTTTTATGTTTTCCCATAATAAAATAATAAATCTTGTAACATATATATGATGAGTTTTAATTATGATAATCGAATAACCATATTCTAAATTTCACTCATCTAACAAAAATGAATATACCAGGCCTGGTTACATATGACTTATCGTCTTAATGTTGTGAGGTAATTTTTTTATCACCATATGACATGGGTTGGAATAATGATGTAAATAGTAGATATATATATATATATTTGATAATTATGAAATAATACTGATTCTATAAAAATTAATGTTCAATAGAATTCCTATCTCTTTTACCATGATGGAAAATCTATTGTAACTTATGGCTACATACAACATACCATTTCAAGGATGCGATACGATTCATTTTTCATAATCACAAATATTGAAAAATTTATATATATATATATATATATATATATTATGAAAAAAATATTATTTTTATGACATTTGAAAAAAATTATATTATGGAATTGAATCATATTCATAGGAATCTGTAAATATATAAAAAAACATGCATAGTAAAATGAAGATGTTAACACCAGAAACAAGGATAATAACAAAATATGATTAAAAAATGGGTTATTAGACGATATAAGAGGATAATATATTATATACAAACATAAATATGGTACTATTATATATTAATAACATTCTCGAGAACATTTTACTTGATTCTTGTTAACATTGGACGAAAATAAAAAGACAAGTATGGGTTTTCATAACTCAATTAGCTTTTATTTGGATAAAAATCAATAACACATATTATGTAAAACTAATATTACATGTGAAATTAATTACCATTGTCTTACTTTGTATGTTCGCATGTTTTATATGGATGTATTGTATAAATACATAGTTAAATTAATTGATTAATTTTCATTTCAATGATATGATCATTATAAGGGCCTTCTGTTATATTTTAATTCATTGTGATATATTTTCATATTGTTGATCTAATTTATTTTATATAGAGTATATAATTCCAAAATGATTTATTTATAATAATAAATCGTTAAATATTCCATTTATAGTATATATATATTTATATTGAATCATGGATGTGATTATTTTTTATGTGGGGTTCCATTTTTACATATAGTGATTACATTGAACAACTAGGGAAATAATACTGAATCTGTATTTATTTCTTAATATATATTTTATTATTAGAAACATTAATTTATTAGTTAAATTTTTTATTTGATATATAATTAATTATTTGTATTGGTAGTTATGGGTGGGTCTAAAATAAATATAGCCTCTCGATGCATCAATAATATCAAGGGAAAAACAAGTTAAGATAACATCAAATGGGTTTTACCTATAGATTAAGAAATATTGTTAATGGTTATAGTGGTAGTGAATTATTTTATAGATATAATAAATAAAAAAATTAAGAATTTACATCATTCATCATTCATTTAGTTTTATCCAAAATATTTCAACTATGAAAATATATACGAATGAATTTCATTCCATGTTTATTGATTAAATGGAATTTTTTATTTAGTTATCTACCATTACATATTAATTAATATAATTTATTATTTATAGTTTCCACTATAATTTACAATTTTTGATCATTTGATTTCACCACATTTATTTATTTTATTTTTCCCCATGATTCCTTTATGTTTGTCATGATTTATATTAAGTCTTATGCTTAGTGGCATATTGTTGTTCTATATTTTTTTATTTTATGTCTATGAAGTATTTAAAATTTAATTTTTTTATATAATTACAAAGGATGATAATTTTTGTTTATTTGGAAGGAAATTTTGTTAATATTATGACATGGTAATAACATAAATCATTTGATGTGATATACTGGAGTATGGGTCGTTATAACGTAGTTATGGAATTATTAATAAATGTGTAAAATAAGATCATAAATAAAATATAAAAATATTAAATACAATTTTTTATCCTTACATTAATGTTGGTTAAGGAAGTCATATAATAATTATTTATGAATATGTACTCTACTTTACACATGATTTCTAATTTCACATCCTATTTTATGAGAAAAGATATTGATATAGGTCATGAGTAACGATCCAGGTTAATAAAAATATTTTCATTTTTAAAAATATTTTAGTCACTTAAATATAATATATTACATTCTAAAGAGATTTTATGTTGTGTTACAAATAACAATATATTTATTAGTATTTACATAGAACACCTAGTTTACAATGCATTACACACAACACTAATTTGAAACCAAATATTAAATATAATATCCATATTAATTTTAAATAAGATATGTATACCATGTAATTAATTATTTTGGTATGAATATTAATATATAAAATAAATATTTTAAGTTAATATATGGAATAGAAATAAGATATAAATTAATTCGAAATAAAAAAAATTGGGAAAACATTATATTTCAAAAAGAAAATTTAATATTTCCTTTAAATCATAATTTAAAATAAATCACTCGACAATTATATAAGATATTTTATAGAAAAAAAATATATTTTACATAGTAATATTGAATATAAATTATGGTGAATTTATGATATTTTTATGAGACCTTTCATTTTATGATAAATAGTGAAATTTACAAAGATTAATTAAAAATGTCATTTTTAATCAAATTTATTATAATGAGAAATAATTATTTAATTAAATGGAATATTTTATAATTAAAATATCAATATATAAAATTAATTTTATCAGAGTAAATATCATCTTAGAATTATTTTTATAAAATACATTTCAATGATTCGATCATTTTTATATTAAAAATAAACTTTCTCGTCAAACAAATAGGATTAGTTTTAAATTAATGTTTTCTGCTTATATATATTTAAAATGTAAAGTTTTATTCTTTATTTATAATAATAATAATTTTTAATTTATAATAAGGTCGTCTTAATTTTTTACCACAATGATAAGTGAATTTAGTTAAATTGAGTTAATGTGCATAAGGTAAAAATGTGTTTACTAGGCAATTAATCAAAAAATAAAATACATTAATATGACCCATTACATTTAAATAATTAATTATATGGTTATATTTTGTCCATAAAAAATTTATTTCCTAATTTGGTTCATTATATAAGCTTTTTGTTTTGTAAAAACGTGGGTGCACCCAACTATTATAAAAAATTACATTTGTGCCACTCACCTCACTTGAACATTTTCAATACATATCAACTATTATTCACACATTAAATCTAGATGATGTTATTAAATGAATTCCTTAATAACCCCCTAACCTTGATTTACTCATTCTATAAAGAATATCAATGCAATAAATATGACCTAATATAGATTTAGTGAGATCATAAAGAGGATACCCTAGAAAGATCTATTAGTTATCTACAATCATCCTTTTTTTATTTCCTTCTCCTCCTCGTTCAATTCATTATATAACTTGATGATATATTATAATATTTGTCTTCCACGTACTAATATTTTTCAATATTAATGTAATTAAGACTATATATATCCTAATGAACCAATTTCCATTGTTTTTAAATTACACATCTTAGGGGTTAGAAGGATGATGGATAATATATATATATATATAATACTTATAAAATATTTATACATTTTTTTTCTCTATATCATATATATATATAATATCCTAACATTTTGTATGAGAAACGATCTCTTCGATTGTTTATACGGTGGACCACCACCTCACGAAGCGATGTGATTCATATTGCACAAACACTTAACATAGAATGTGATAAAGATAATATTAATTAATATATATTATGAAAAATACTTTTTTATGAAATTCATGAAATATATATCATTTTATAAAGAAAAAATTCATAATTTTCCTTCTTTAATTTTCACTTATTTAATAATGAGAACCTCATTTTTGAATGTATGGACTACCACCTTCATGAAGAGATATGCCACTCTTAAGAAAAAAACACAACATGGATGATATATTTAGGTAAATAAAATGTTATATATGGTATATGATAGTTTTGTAAGTATATTATATTATTATCTCTTTTCTATAAAGATAATTGAAAATTTTAAATGTTACTCTTATGTACATAAGTGTTACCATTTTGGTGATCTTAACATACATAATTTTTCATAAAAACCATTCATGAATAGTTTTTTTCAACATAACATGTTCATGAATGAAGTCATTAATGAGAAAATATGAATAACAACACAAGGCAATTAGAAATAAACATTAAAAATAATTAATGATTATTAATGAGTGGGTGATAATATGATATATATAAGATAAAAATTATATTAAGTATATTAATACAGTATTGAAATAAGAATAAAAGATGATTTAAACCAGTATAAATGATGATAATTAATTTATAATCAAAAGGAAATATTGCATAATTATATTCATCTGAATATATATTCCCTTGAGACATATTTGTTTTTAAGTCACAATTCTCATTTATATTGTTTATTTAATTCCCCTTTGAAATTTGAAATCATGATTATTCAATAACTATTTGTATTTAATGTCTCATTATGAATAAATTAATTAATGGGAATTTTAATTTAATATTACCATGTGGGAGAAGTTATCATTAAGCATTGAATTATTTTTAAATTATTATCAGTCTATTGAAACAACCACTTATCATTGGTCAATAAATTTATCATAAACATACATATTAATTTATAATGTAATTTATTATTGATAAAAACAACTTATAATGTGTTCATATGGCCTTTACCTTGAAATTTATTTTAATAAGTAGGGGAATATTGATAAATATGTATCGTCTACACAATAACGATAATTGATGATAAAGAATACAATTAATTAATTAAATTTATAGTATTATATATGAAGAGTGTTTTTGAAATCAAATTTTTAGTTTGGTCTGAATTTATGTATACCATATTTGAATTGGTAGGTCACTTGATAAGTGTTTGTTTCCAAAATAAATGTGTTTTTATTGATAGTGTAAACCAACTTATGAAATTTTTTGATTATAGAGGTATCATGTGTCTATGGAATCAAATCCAATAATTATTAATTTCATTCATTAACAGTTCAGTATTTAATATCCATTATATTTTATCTAATATATTTCATATAAAAAACATTATTTGTGATTTTCTTGATAGAACAAAATTAATTTTCAATTATTTAACGTTCTATATTAATTATGTATTTTTTGTTCAAAAAGTAAAGCTATTTAAATGAAATGGTTGTTCAATCATAATAAATTCTATATTAGTTGTGCTTATTTATTAATGATATATTCTTCTATAATTACCCTTTACTAATAATTTGTTGTCACCCTTATATTTTTTTCATTTCCCAATATATAATGAAGATATCATTGAATGAGACTTCAAGGATGTAGTTCATTTTATGTTTTTATGAATTATGTTATATTTTCTAATCCAAATTTAATTTAAAAATAATATATTTATCAGGATATGTATAGCTTAAAAACAAATCATCCCTTCATGATTTCCCCTATTCTATATTTTCCAATGAGATAAAGATAGAAACCAGCTCAAGGATACTATGTTTGGGGTCGTTATTATTTCAATCTGAGATATTTTTATTAGAAACCATGGAAATTAAATATAGGATAACATAGAATAGTTAAAATAACCATATGATATACATTGGGGGAATCCATAGATGAAAATATATAGAAACAAATGTTTATGATTGTTATTTTTAGAATGTATAATGTTATAGATTATGTTAGCAGTAACACCATATTTAGAATAATACATTATGATATAAAATTCATTATTTTATGATCTAAACAAGTATATGTCACTTCTTTTAAATGTTTTGTATAAGTATGAAGTCTATCAATACTCATAGCTAATATAGATATTTCTAAACACATTATTCACATATTGTATTGGAATAAACTAATTTCTTTGAAAAGGAAATACCCAAAAATCACAGAAGAAATTAATTTTATATTCTATTGATTTATTCTACAGCGACTGGTCAATATAAAATAATAACTATATAATTAAAATTTTATAATTAGTGGATGTGATGAATAAAATAGAGGAATAGGGTGATAAATGATTTATCTCTAGAGTGTTTCTCTATTGGGACCCATGTTCACTTGGATGATATGAAATATATATCCATGAGTATTTTCATTTATTATATAGATATCAATGATATTTGGATAAAGAAAATGTTCCAACTTCATCCCATTTATGGATTATTCGATCATATAGAGACTAATATTTTGAAATGATTGACAATCATTCAATGTATAAAAAATTGAGTTTAAATAAGGAATTCATCCCAAATAAATTTTCTTAATATGGTATTTATATTAATAGTTTATAGTAATAAATTTTGTGTAGACTAATTTATCTTTGATTTTTATCAATATAATGAACAATGTGTTCTTGGAATATATGGATTATAATATTATGGTATTTGATGAATAATTATTGTTGTGTTATAAAATAAATGAAAAACATGATATTCAGCTATGTATTGTTAGTAATACTTATATATATATGTAGGTATATGGTAAATTTTTTATGTGTGATATATATATTAATATTTTTTATATTCCTAGGAATATTTTCTCCCATAATGAAATAATTTTTCATCATGAGAATTCGATGACAGTTAGATAATATCATATAACAATGATCCTAACTAAGGTTTATGGTTTAATTAGTTTGGCGCATTACTATTGGATATTAATTGATAATTTCCCAATATTGGATAACCTGTTAAAATAGAAACATTAAATGGGTTATGTTTTTAGGACATAGTAATGTGAATAATTATTTGATGAACTAAATATGTGATTGGTAAGTGCTCTGATTTTGACTTTTCCTTCAAGAAGTTATTGGTTTGTTATATGCAGTGATGCATCATATAAGGTTATTTTTTATGTCCAAATGAAAATTGATAATGTGATTTCATATTAATAATGGGAATTTAAGACTCATGAATATAACTATCGTAACCAAGTTCGTTAGTTGATAGCTAGAATATTTAATTTGGAGATATGGAGGCATTATCTCTATAGTGGATGATTTGGGATATTCACAGATCATTAAATACTAAAAAAATTCTTCTCACAGAAAGATATGTATATAATACAAAGGTGATGGATTAGTATACTCAAGTATTATGATTAGTGAATAAAAATTAACCTAAGGAGTGAAATCAAGGGTGCAGAATCATTGAGTGAAAATAATCATGTTGCTTCGACCTAAATGATTATTGAGATGGATAAAATGTTCATGAATATTGTAGATATTGATGTGGTAATTATTAATGAAATTAATACATCACTAATTATTAAAAAATTGAATGTATCTCTATTATAAAATATAATGCGCTCATAATCTGAGGATGTGAAAATTGAGAATAATATTAAAGCTGTGAAAAATGTGAAATTAGTTGACTTCATCTAAGATGTTATTACTTAGAAATTCAGGAATATGTTATTTTTTATCTATATATGATGTATGAAAAGGAATTGATGGCTGAATATCAAAGATATAATTTCTCTTTACACTATATAATAAAAAAAATTATAGGGATTCGAGGGAACATTTTTTATGGGATAACATGAAGTGAAAAATGACTGATTATGGGCTTAGAGGTTTCATTTATCAATTATTTAATGATGTGAGACATCATCCTATATGATTCATGTAACCTTATACTATTATTATTTTTAAATGTGATCAAATTATAATGTACTTTGTTAGATGATATCATAGAAATCATGCAATAAATAATAAAATATGGTTCATCATTGACCACAAAATATATTCATCAAATATATTTTCCATAAGAGATGATTTAACCCTAGAATTACTCACAAGGATATATATTAATGATGTCTTTAGACATAAGGGTTAATTTAAATCAATTTTTATGATTAAGAAACTTTTTTATATCTAAAATATGGACAATTCATTAGATGGATTTTTGTATTTATCATTTTATGAGAACCACCCACCAAACTCAAAATTATAGATAATAAACAATTACTATTCTAACAAGGGAATATATGTCTTGGTAATGATCACTTGAATTTCATGTCACATAGGATCATGTATTACCATTGAATTAATTTTATTATAATAATATATTCCATTCAATATTCATATAGTATAATATGTAGCATTATACAGAAATATATGTCATAATATAACTTGTTGGGTTAATGTTGGTTAGTAGATTCTCAATTTCCCATAGAATTTTAATGACAAAAAAGAAGGATAAAGGATATAAATCCTTGCATTAATTCATCTCAATTTAGGAATTTTTTTTTCTAATTGTCGTAGAAAGGATTTTGAATTCCATGAAGGAGGTCATGTTTTCATGATTGTAGATCCATGGAATAGTGTTATAATGTTTTTGATGATAAATAAATTGATCCCTATCTTCATCAAGAATTTTTAAATCCCCAAATTTATTGGATTTATTTAATATAACTTATAAATCATTCCCTTTTACTCAAAATTAAATGATTTATTAAAAATATAATTGTTAAGGAACTACATTCCATACCCAGCACACATTATCATCTCTGATGAACTATAATTATATAATAAAATATATTACTCTGAATAATCAATATAAATTTTTTAAAATTTGATAAATAGTATTGAGAAACTAGACAAAATTTCTAGTAGTGGTTCTTTGGTGGAATAAAAAAATTGAGGAGGAAATATGGGAACCAAGAAGAGATTGTGGAGAAGAACCACCGTAATATATTTTGATATTTATAAGGATAAAATTATAGTATTAGATGTTTTGTAATGGGGATAAATGGAACACCCCAACACATTACAATATATATTTTTTAAAATGAGTTCCTCCTTCATAGTATAGTATATTACATGAAACACCATGTTTCAAATATGTTACACATA
The DNA here is from genome assembly GCA_963277665.1 of Viscum album. Taxonomy (NCBI): domain Eukaryota; kingdom Viridiplantae; phylum Streptophyta; class Magnoliopsida; order Santalales; family Viscaceae; genus Viscum; species Viscum album. The sequence goes on along the minus strand of OY728151.1, from coordinate 490,605,815 downwards.
ACACCGAATTTAAAAATAATGTAAAATATTACTAACATACTAGTATTCAATATGATAAGTATGACTTGTAATTATGTAAGAGGTTATAAATAGTTCTAAATAAATTTTTAATCTAATGATTATTTATATTTTAAAAATTACATATGAACAAATTCAAAAGAACAAATGAAATGTTTTTGGGAAAAAAGTATTTTTAAAAAGGAATATTTTATTGAGTAATTAATATATAATTGAAAACAAATTATCTTTAAAAAATATATTTATTTTGGAAAAATTTAATTTAAATCTTAATTTTAAAATCATAATTATCTTTTGTATATTTTTATTATTTTTATATAAGTATCTTTTGTTTGATCAATAGTGAAAATTGTTAATTCTATTTGTACATTTTTATTTCATTTATATTAATAATAATGTTGTTAATATTTATAAATTTTTATGGTAATATTAATTTAATAATATATTAATTAATCTATTTTAGTTCATTTTAGAAAATTACAAATTTTATATTTAAATAAAAACATTATGATATGTAGATCATTTATATATTAAAACACCTATTTCTTGTTACATCAGTGAGATTAAATTAAAATTAATTTGACCTAGTTTGATGATTTTTATTTTTAAAACCCAATAAAATAATTTGATATATAATAATTTTTAATTAATAATATAGGAAACACGATTTTACCATAATTATTTCTAAATTTAGTTCAAATTAATATATATGATTGAGGTAAAAATGAGTTTACCGGTTGATTAAACTGAAAAAGAATGTTATAAAAATAGCCATTCAAAAGTTTAAAAACAATATTTTTTATATGTAAATAATAAATATTTTTTTCGCAAATAATATTCATTATTGAGACCTTTTCTGTGTAAATCATTTGTTACTTTTAACTCTTCTAAAAAAATCAATAATATGCCACTAACATCACTTATAAAAGGATACCCCCTCTCATCTATTCATGAACCCATACAATCACATTGGTTTAGAAAATATATTTCCAAATAACTACCCAAATACCATTTCTAATTGTATATGAAATATTTTGTGTATAAATCCATCATTTAGAGTCTTCAAGTTAATACAAATGAGGATACACGAAAGAGATGTGACATTCTTCAAGAAGAATATTTTTTTTCATTATCATCCTCCTTCAGTTATTTATTTACCATTCACATATAATATCCTCAATATCATAAATATTCTAGTATTGAATGTATTAATTTCATGAACTAAAAACTCTTCAACATTAATCTAATGGGATATAAAATTTTCATTAGTCTTTTTGTCTACCTACCACCTCATGAACCGATGTCACTAATTTTAACCCTTTCACCTCTCAAGGTTGTTTAGGATGATCAATATAAAGTATATATATATGAGATTTATAACATATTTAAACCTATGTACTTTATATATAAAAAATATATAAAATTACATTATTTTTAGTTGGATATTTCAAAAAATAATTTTTGTGTATAGCTAACTACAATCTCGTGAAGCGATGTTGTTCATCATTTCATAATGATTCACATTGAAGATATTAAAGATAATTAAAATTAATATAAATGATATACATGAGATAATTATGAAATTAATGACAAATTTATCATTAAATAATGATAATATATATCATTTTCTTACTTCTATTTTCACCCACGTTAATATGGAAACATCATTCAAGTACGTGTGGTCTACCGCATTCCCAAAGTGATGTGATGATGTTTTCATCACCACACCCCATGGATAATATAAATTTATATATAACATTGTATATTTTAAATTTTTGTATTAATAGAAATATTTTCTATTATATCCCTCTTTTACACAATGATCAATGAAATAAGGAAACGTAATTCATAGATATGTATGGAATACCATCTTTTTGAATGAAACACAGTTAATTTATCATAAAACATCTTTATAATTCTATTTATAAATAATATTTAAATAAAAATATGATAATTATGTGAATATTATTAATCTATAGATGATTAATTTGCTTAATATTTTCAAAAAAGAGATCATTAGTGATAAAACACACATAAGAAAGCAAGGAAATTGACACATGAAACAATAAAAATTATGGGTATTATTGATGAATATGTGATAATATGTTTAAAAAAGAATATTGTATGATTTAATAAATATTAATATGGTTCTATAATAAGTAAAAAAAATTTAAAAACACAATAATGATGTTTAATGAACAGTCAATCAAAAAGAAATGTGAGGTAATGTGTTTTCTCAAACATTACTTTCCATTGAGTCATGTTCATTATTATACACAAAATTAGTTTTTTACTGTCTATATACAACCAATTTGAAATTTAATAACAATATTCATCACTAATTACTGGTATTTTAATATTCAAATTGATCAACCTCATCCAATGTGATTTTATTTGTAAATTATTATGTAGTAAAAGTTATGATGCAAATTTTCATTCTTTTGTGATTGTTAACATTATCCTAAAATAGTCACATTGTTGTGTTTAGTTTTCCTTGATAATTATATATCACTAAAATATCAAAAATAATAGATATTATTTTTCCTAAATTGTATATAAATTTTAATATATGGTTTTTATATTGAATGTGAATTGAGTAATTGTAAAAGTATTGGGAAATCTATATTCTTTAGACAATAGTGATATTTTCGGTTAAACCGTAATGATTCATGATTTAAATAGATTATTTAAAATGTGAGAAATTATTTGGACCTATTATATTGGGATGGGGCTGATATTATATAGCCCCTCAATTCCCTAGTTGGTATCATGTGATACATTTGGGGCCATATAAAATAAGATTTTACAAGTAGTTTTAACCATATTACAAAATGTATAGATAGTAGATGTAACGTGTTCTTGAGAAATGATATTCCATAATTATGAATTGACTTCATAATAAGTCTAGATATTATTATCTATATTATTTTCACTATTATATTATCTCTGGATACATTTCATCGACAATTTATTGTCTAATAATAATTTTTATCAATTATTTTCATTGCCTTATTGACTATTCTATATCTACTTATAGAATTCATCTTATTTAAATTTAATTTATGTTCAGTTAAATAAAATTTCATTTTGATTATTATTACTAATTCAAGATAGATTCAATTATACATAACCCAAAATAACCCAATGAGATCAACATTATTTTGTTTCATTTCTCTAGGATACGAGGAAGAGATATTTGAATACAATTTCATGGATTTAAGAAAATTTTGTGTTATGTATTCTGATATATTTTATAATCCAAATTTAAATTTTTTACCATGTATATAATTTTTTATCCAAAACGAATTATCTTATTGGTCTTTTGGAATTTATCATATTGTATCTCTATCAATATAATAACGTATGTCACTAGTTTAGGGATACTAGTTTTAGGGTCATTTCGTTATGACCATTATAATACAAATTGTTAGTATATGGAATATATTTAGGTTATTATATTATCTTTATAAATTTATTTTTGGAGAAGTAGGATTTTGTAAAATTAAATTCTCAGTTTTGGGTGTTACTTATTCATTAAAAATATCTTTTAGATTAAAAAATGACTAATAAGATTGATTTATACCCAAAATTATTCACCTTTTATGAGAGGTTGTTAGTAAGACAATTATTTAGATTTTATTAACCCATTATTTTATATTTTGAATAAGAGTAAATATGGGATGCCCTTTTATAATTGTGGCGAGTGAAACACATGTAATTTTTTAAAATATAATGGTGTACCCACATTATTCACATGATATATGGCCCTAATAAAGACCAGTAATGTTAAATTGAAAGATAAAAACATATTAATAGAAAAAAAAATTTAGAAATATTTTCTGTAAATTTTTTCAAAATACATTCTAGTTTATATCCCTATAATCCAATTTTTACCAAAAATGTGTCAAATAGTTTTTACTACTACTATTATTATTTAATTGAAAAAATGACTTATTAAATAATATAAATATATATGATTTAAAATATAGAATCCATTTTCAATATACAATCACATGAGTAGAAATTTTGAATTTAATATTAAACTTGTAGACGTGATAATAATTAGTTTTTCCAAATACTAAATTTTCAAAATATTGAATTTTTTATATCAAAATTCAATATGAAATTTCTTTCATTTATATAAATTTTATAAACTTATATAATATATATATAATTTTACATTTAAATCTATTTTATTATTTTTTATCTTTTTTATTTCTATAATTTTAATAAAATTTACTTCCAAAAATAATAATTTTCACTTTTCAACAAAAAAAATATTTTCATAATTTTTTTAAAAAATAACCCTAATATAAATTTTAAATTATTACATCTAAAATAAATATTAATTTTATAATGAATATTTTTAAATCATAGAAAATTAATTCTAAAATTAAATTTTCAATGGAGAAAAAACTACATTTTAGAAAAATATTATTATAAGAGAAAAATGGATATATTTTTATCATTCTATGTAAAATTAAAAATAGAAATGTTAAACATTTGAATTAATATTTAATATACTAAAATAAGAAAATATAATTTACTTAATGTGTTTTTTAAATTATTGAGGTAAAATATAGTTGTGTGTGAAAAAATATATTTTTTTAAAAAAATTATATTAATTTCAAATGGTGATTGTATTAATTTTTAGGTACATAGTCACTAAAAATATAATTTAATAATCATGTGTAAATATTTTTATTTCAATTTTTATTAATCCATATACATAAATTCAGATTTATTATCTGGGAGACAAATTAAAGATTAAAATAGTATTTAATGTTTCGATTATAATTGGTCTTTCTTTGAACACTAGATAAACTCACTGTTTTTTATAATACATGCGAAATATAATATTGTGTAAAAAAATATAAACCCTAAATGATTTATAATGAATAATACTGAGAGAATTAAATTTATTTTAAAATATAATCTCACAAAATGTCAGAGTATATCATTTTAGGATTAATGACTGGGAGAATTTGGAGAAAATTTTATTTAAAAAACATTGTTTACATTAAGAGAAAAATTTTAACACTATAACTAGAATTTTATGTTTCATATTATGTCATAAAAATATCCCATAACACTCTATACATATAAAACCATTCTATAAATAAATCATTTTACATCATTCTTCAAAACTTGGGAAAAAGAAACATACAACAGGTGAGATAAAATTAAAGAAAAGGTATACATAAGAATTATCTATTGAATTTACTTAGTGAGAGTATGAAAAGAATAATGTAATAATGAAATAATAAAATGAATTTAAATAACATAATATATTTCATAGTTAATAATTCATGGATCATAAATCTTGAAAAATCGATTAATGATTTACCATAATATAATATTTATAGGAATCAACAATAATGCGAAATAAGATTTAAACCTTGATCAAAGGTTTCATTTTTAACACATAAAAATAATAATGAAAATGGATTTTTTATATGGAATATCATTATAATAAAACCACTATAGATTATTTATATTTTTATTACCACACATTTGAAACACATCATAATTATCTAGATAAAAAACTAATTGCCTATTTCATTGTAGCATTATTTGGGAACAACTACCGCGTAATATATATCGAGCACACTTTTGAGTTGTAATGGGTATCAACATTTTTATAACATGTATGGGGATCATACAGAGATTAAATGTCCTTAAACAAGAAATAATATAATATAATTGTCCATATAATTAATAAAACCCTTGAATAACACTTTCAAATAAATTTAAATAACATATTAGTATATCATAATTCCATCTTATTTTGAAAATCCATTTTAATAATATAAAAAACCATATTAAGGTAAATGGTTTTCATTAAAGAAAAAATTAAATATTATAATAATATCATACCATTAAATCATGTTTATGGTGGTGGAAATTTCTAACAAGATTGTATACATTAAGTAAGAGAATGATTTTGATAACATTATTGACCAATGAAAAAGTGACAAATTTTAGGACAATCTATTTTAAACAATAATAGTACATATTGCGAAATAATAAAATAATTTGTCACTGAAATGTATACCCATTGTATTATATGTATCTTCAAGGGTTATAGTCATGGTTAAATGAGAATATGATTAAAATATTGATAATTTTTTTTTAAAATATAAATTTCATGATTAAATTTATGTTCAAAAATGAAACAATACAAATTATAATGAAAAAAATATTGTTTGAATATAAAAAAGGAAACATAAATAAAATAAAATATGTAATATAATTTATATGATATCAATAATACTATTTTAATTATTAAATGTTAAGATGTAATGTTTTTTTCAAACATTTATAAAAAATGATCCCTACGAGACCAATTTAAAAAATGATGTGAATATTCATTTAAAAATCACAATGATTAAAATTTATTAGAAGAAAATATTTTTAAGTCAAATTTATTATTAAATAAATTATTTTAAACCAAATTAGAAAAAACTGATATGCAAAAGTGTGATCCATGGTCTAAAAGTAAATATAAGATTAGTATCACTTTTAAATGACATTATTGATCTTTATTTAATAAAAAACAATGGAAATGTAAATTTAACACAAAAACCTAATTCATAGATATAGAACAATGAATGAGATATAATATAATAATTTAATATATATTTATTTAACCCCAATGAATAATGAACCAAAATAGTAATAAAAGAAAAGGGTTTTCAACAGAAAACCCTTTCTAGATTGAAGACTCATAAATCAAAAACCCATGAAAGAAAAGAAGAAAAAATAATTTAATACCATGAAAAAAAATTTATTCACAGTATATTGTGTCTTTTCTAAGTATAGAAACAACATAAAAGAATAAATGTGAAAATAATAAAAAAATTTCCCAAAAAAGGGAAGTTCAGATGAATAACCTTTAACGATGTCATGTAAAATATTTTAGAAATAATAAATTGAGATATTATATGTATAAAATGGTAATACACACCAAAAAATTAGAGATATATTATTAAAAAACATAGAGATCAATTAACTAATAATCATAGAATATCAATGTAAATGAAAAAGTGTTATAGCCCAATGAAATAATAATTAGTTATGTTACAATCTACCATATGGTATATATAATGTCAAATAACACTAGATTAAATATATTTATTTTCAACATACAATATCATTGTGAATGATGGATTCATTAGATAACATGTATAAGTGGAATTTTGTATACCTTATAACAGAAATTAGGTGCATAGATATAAAATAGGCCACAATAAATAGTTTTTAGATTAAATCCTTTATAATAGGTCTGAACATTATATATATGTAATTCCAAAAAATTATAATATTCTAATATAAGTAAATTTATTCAAATTTTTTTACAAGATTATTACCTTATCCTTTGACTGTTTCTTCCATTTATTACGATGACATTTTTTACTACATAATTATTAAATTCCACATTATGGTTTTTGAGGATGTTCAGTCCATAATTTCAAAATGGATTAGTTATATTGATCATGTTCAAATGGATCATAGATTCACGATATCAATAATAATAATCTTTAAATAATTATAGTTTTTACATAAAATTTATATTTTTAAAATCAATAACTAAATACTATTATGAAAAATGAACAACATTACAATCTTATATATCGTATGTAATTTTTATGCGTGAATAATGCTTCCCTATTTGAATTACCTATTTAGAATATAGGAATATATTATAATAAATTTCAAAAAATATTAATTCATCATATATATAATATTATTTAAATATATGCACTTATATATTTATTCCATGTGATTTTTTGATGAAAAATAATTCACAACTATTCATAGATGTGGTAATCCAAACATATGAATGAATGCAATTATGAATTTTATGTGAATAAAATTTTTATAAAATAGGTGTTACACTAATTAATTTTTTTAATAATCCATAAATAAACTACATTTACATTAAATCCATTATTATAAATATATGTGAGCAGTGGAAAAGGAAAATTATTTACATACGTCTAAGATGTGGTATTCCATCACAGAAAAAATGGTTGATTTATTTACAATTTGATTGAGGTTTTAAATGAATATATGTTATGATAGTTACTTTATACCTTATTATTACTTTTTAGATGATTAATTTAATTTAATTTCTTATTGATTAATATTTTATGAAAAATTAATAAGAAATAATTGATCAAATGAATATAAATGAAACCTCATCTTCAGAAAGTATCCAAAAGTTTTCACCAAAAGAATGCATCAAATAGAATAATTATAAAAAAATAATTGTCATATGTATTAAGAAATGTTGTGAATTTATTTGTGAAATTATTTTATAAAAAATATTGTTCATGAAGTTTTATGTAATGGTTTAAAGAGATTCAATTTTAAAAACAAGAAGAGGGAATCTCTTGGAATATATCATAATAATAAATTAATATAAATTCATTTCAAGTTAAATATTGAACACAACCTATTTATTTATATTTTAAGACAGGCATGGGTTGAAAACAATTATTCATTTATTATATAGGTTTTTACTATTATCTTTTGGTTATAACCCATCAATAATACCATTTTTCGTTATATTGACAACATGAATTATAACTCTTTGAAATTTATTATAGTTATAATAAATGAAAAAATAACCCATAAATGGACCATGAATTATATTACATCCAATATTATAAATATTTTTACAAATATTTGAATATATGAAATTTTATATCATTTAATGAAATATTATAAATTATAAAAGATATTTTTAGAGATCTATGTATTATGTTCTCATTGATAACCAGAATAAAAAATGTAATTAAAAAAATATATTTGATGACATCTGAAACCTGTAATAATATTATAAAAAATAATTAGATTGAATTAATTATCTAATATTATTTTTCATTTTAATTTTATATCAATTTTAAATGAATACTTTTATAATTATATAATCAGTATTAAATAATCATTTCTGTTAATAATTAATACACTAAAAAAATATAAATAAATTATAATCATGAAAATAAATCCCTTATCTTTCATATTAATATTTATAATAGAACATATAATCTTTTTATCTGCATTTTTAAAATATTATACATATAAAAATCAATAGAGTGTAATTTTTTACTTATAAGAAATATTATAATGGTCATATTAACCACTACATAGAATAAGGTCATGTAACTGATTCTTGGATGATTATCACTACTTGAATTTGTGGCTATACTAATTTTTTTTGAATCATTGGTATATGATATAAAACCGTAGGTATTATCTATACCATAAGTTTACTAATCCATTGGTTATAATCCTATTTGGAAAGTAAATTACTCAAAATTATTAATGAATCATTTGTATATGTTCATTCAAATATCATTTCATCCAATATTTCATTGTTAACCATTTGTTAAAGTGTATACCAATACTTTTGAAAAAGTTGTTATAGAACCCCACCCCACCCGCCATATCTAAAGAGTATTAAAATCCATACACTAACCACAGATCCTATAGTGAAATACTTCTACACCTATATTCACTTACCAAAAAATCTAAATCAAACGAAAAACCAATAGAACCTACATACCCTAGCATACACTTCCCACAGTACCAACAGAAACAAAAACCCCAATAGAAACATGCTTCCACTAACCATAGAACCTATAAAAAGAAAAAAGCCAAAAGAACCTGCAGAAAAAACCAAACCAACATATCTTTTAAAAAAATAAGGACCATCATTGATCAAATATCCAATTGTATAAAAACCATTAACCCATCATACTCAATTATCGAAAAAAATACATCACAATCCAATATAAATATTGATGGCATAAGATGCTAATTAATGCATTCATCCATTGATAACACAAATACAAAATATCACATATATTCATTTTGAACAAATCATAAAAAATAAAATGTTAGAAATATCAATAAAAATGAAAATGATCAATATATCTATCATCACCTACACAATCATCACCATCATCCTTTCTGCCAAACTCATCCTTATACTCTACCTTATCCTCGTATAAGGCCCCATCATCATCTTCTTCATCATCATTTCCTTTTCCGACTTCTTTATCTTCATATTCACCATCTTTCTCATCTTCATCAATTCCATCACTACTTCTTAGAACATCATCTTCACAGAAATCACTATTAATACTCTCAAAATTTAATATTTTGTATTCATCATCTATATACATGCATCACATGCCACGATAGACTCTAGTATAATTGATGGATTTAAAAGATCTATAAACATCACAACATCACCAATGTCATTTTATTTCCATTAACTATCATGTATGAAATATTTTAAGACATTTTTTACTTTTCTTCATCCTATTCAACCCGCACAATATATTTTTCAAGCTCGGTTCTATGATAATTGACACCTAAATTGGGACAATACCTAATCAAGAACATACTCTTCATGTGTCCAAATAATACAATTCCATGGATTTCATCTCTTAAAACCTGATGTATGTGATATTCTCCCAAAAAAAAATTAGGTTACTATGAATTAGGGTCATCCAAAGAACATTTTTATCAATTTCAATAGTCTATTACATTAAAATGTAGATAAATTTTTTTTATAAAGAATATAAAACTTATAATATTATTTTTTGTCAGTTCTTCCACCATGCATCCCATATTTTCATTCATCTCATGTAAAAAAATTCTCAAGGCTCATGTCCATCATATTTCAAAACATCTCAAGATAAGGATTACGAATATAGAAAACCATAATATATGATATGTAATTTATAATGAATTTTACAACTAGAATAAAATAGAAATTATTTCCATGTGAAGCTAAAAATGAAAAAATATGGTATAGAAAGAATATGTAATTATAATTGAATGGTTTATCAATATATATAACATATATATAAGTTAACATGTCATCAATGTAATACACAATTAATTCCCTATATACTAATTTTGATATTATAGATATATTAGTTGAGATATTCTTATTTAATGATATAAGTGAATATTTTTTTCACTATTATACGAGTTCCTATTGTTCCTTTGAACCAATAATTATATTACATTTATCCGAATTCTGGACAAAATAATTCTTTTATTGGTATTTAATAATATCATTATAAAGATCTAAATGAGAGTTATGATCATGTTCCTCCTCAAACAAATAATTACATTAAACCAAATAATTATATCAAAATAAATCAAAAAAATAGGTATAATATTTTCCATGGGTGTGCTATATAAACACTTTATTTAAATTAAATCATATTTCAATTAATTCTAGTGTGTTGGATGCATGTTTCATTACTATGGTCATTGTGTATCAATGATTATTACTAGGGGAAGGAATTTATATATAGTGCGGCTGTGATAGGAATTAAAATGACTATATATTAAACATGTTTCCATCCATAAAAATAATGGGGTTGGTGATTTATTTTTTTCAACATGTAATGACTGTTTAGTGGGGGATCTACTAAAAATATATTGTGGTTATTATATGTATTAGGAAAAATTATTTTATGAATGTTGGTATTGAAGCTCATAGGGCCTAAAAATAGAGATTAATATATTTTAAAAGTAACTTTTTTATGGATGGGTCTATTACCCATAAAATGGTTTATAAATGGTTTAATTGAATGAAACATTCATGATGTGGGATAACTATGTTTTATTATACAGATTCTCAATTGTGTCAGAACCTAGAAAATTATGAAAATTAATCTTTTAAAAATTTATAATGTCTTAATGATCCTTACATATGAATTATATATCTGAGGAATGAAATTTTGTAATACATTATAACATAAAATTTAGATTTTTTATCATAAATTGTATGATTATTGTAAATAATCATGCTAAAGGAATCATACATAGGAATTACTATTAATGAATCCACACAGTTGAAACGAGGATCATATATTGAATAGTATATCTAAAAGTATCTATGACAATATTTAACTGTAACAACAATGATATATAATGGTACATCAATCATTAAAACATTATTGATAAACCTATATGTTGGAACCATGGTCTTCTATGCATTATTTCGAGTATGGTTTGTGTTTGTTGTCAATAATAAATGGAAGTTTGGATCGTGTACTAGCAAAGAGATCATACCGTTCATGCAGACAACAGTATTGAAGGTGGCGCCATTTTACAGTGTTTGCCAAATTTTTGTGATCCAAAATCTCAAATTTGCTGAGCATCGCGAAAGGTGGATTTCCATGAAGATAATAATTAAATATGGAAAAGGCATGAATTTCGCAAAGAGAGGATGAATGGTTTGGAAATCGCGAAGACTAGAAGAATGGAGGCGGTGAGTCTTTGTGATTACGTCAAAGCTTCGTGAACGGCAGAGTTGGAGCACATCGTGGCGGTGAAGGGATTTGTGAGGGAGCTTCTTGGCGAAGGCGCGATGGAATGATAATGGTAATACTCCGCGATTACGACGAACTACGCAAACAGAAAGTTGCCTTAGTGCTTCGCGATTTTGAGAGAATTTCGGCGGGAACTTCGGAGCTTCGCGATTTGAGCTGACGTGGCGCTGACTTCGCGCCGAAGCGTTGAGGGTTGGTGGAATCACCTATAAATAGAGGCCGACCCCCTCGAGAGAAGTAGAGAGAATTTCAGAGAATGTCTTTTGCTCTCGCGAAGGCAGTGTGCTTCGCGAAAGAGGAGCTTCACGGCGGCTATTCTAGCTCCATGAAAGTTGTGCGCCCCGCGTTGGCTTAATGAGCTCCGCGAAGAGGCAGGAGCTCCACGATAGCCAAGCATTGCGAAGCCTAGAGCATCGCGAGAGTTCTTCGCGATTGAGCTTCGCGAAAAGGCAGGGACTCCGCGAAGGCTTGTTTGAGATTTGAAAAATTGGGATCCTTGCGAAGTAGGGTACTTTGTGAAGGCCTTTTTCCAAAGGTTGTTTTCCCAGTGGACAAGGGAAAGGGGGTATCCATCAGTGGTTGGAATTCGGACTTTAACAGAGCATTAATTCAGGAATCTGATGCAAGAAAAGTCTCAGGATGAACAGGAGACAATGAAATTCATGTCTATCTATTGAAGACACATTCATGTCTATAAACTGAGTGTGACTTCACCAACGGTAGTGAGCCAGGGGGAGTCAACGGGAGTGACCCAAGGGAATCAGTGAGCTTTCCCTGAACCTTTGTAAAGGTAGTGAGCCTGGGACAAATTGACTGTGCCCGAACATTTGTATTCTCTAGCTAGTGAAGTATAGTGGATGATGGTATGACTGACTACTTTTGGGCGTATGCTCCTTGGACGTAGCCCTTAGTGTTGAACCAAGTAAAAAGGGCTGTGTCTTCTCTGTTCATGTGCATGTTTTCTTTCTGATCATTTTCATCATACAGGTTCAACAAGTTCCTACCAACGTGAGAACAAGATCCATCCCATTAGAAGAAAAAGTTTTCACCCTGATTCACCCCTCCAATCTCAGGGTGTCCCGGGGTCCTTCAAGTGGTATCAGAGGGTAAAGGTTGCTGGTGTTGAATCTGACATTTCTTATCATGGAAAACGCGGTGAATGTCAGGGGAGTCCCTCCCTTCGATGGAAGAAATTTCCAGATCTGGAAGAACAGAATGAGATCTCATCTAAGATCTCGTGGAATGGAAGTTATCTTTTCTACTGTGCAAGGAATACAAGTCACTAATCCAACATGCCTAGCTATGACTGAAACAGATAGGAAACTTCTTGATGCAGATGCTAAAGCACATAATGCATTCACTACAGCTCTTTCTGATAAGATCTACCTAAAGGTGATGAATTTCACCTCAGCAAAATCCATGTGGGATAAACGTGAGAATATTTATGAAGGAGATAACAAAGTGAAGGAGGCGAAACTACAAGTGCTGCACAATTAGTTTGATGATCTGAAGATGCATCCATACGAGAATGCAGACTCATTCTTCAATCGAATTACTGAAGTAGTTGGAGCAATTCAGGGTTTAGGCGAAGAAATCAAATACATTGATATGGTAAAGAAAATATTGATAAGACTTCCACCTATGTATAATGCGAAGGTGTCAGCCCTTGAGGAATGAGATCTTTCCAAACTTTCTCTAGATGATCTATTGAGCAGCGTGGTAGCATATGAAATGAGAGTCAAACCAGAAGATGCTACGACTCGGGTGAGCAGGGAAATGGCATTCGAGGCCATGGATAAACTGAAAATCCTTCAAAGGATAGTAGTGGTGAATATGACGAAGAAAAAGAAATTATTTCTCTCATTGCAAAGATGTTCCAGAAGGGTAAAGAGAAATTAAAAGGGAAGTTACCTCTCACGTGTTTCCGTTGTGGAAAAGATGGGCACATTGCCTCTCAGTGCTTAAAAATAATCAATGATAATGATAGTGACGATAAAAACATTAAGAAGACTCAGAGAAGGTTCTTCAAAAAGGGAGACTTCAAATCTGTTAAGAAAATGCAAAGGAAGAGTTTTGTCTGTGAAGAGGAAGAAGATGATAATGAATTCTATGACGAAGAAGAACCAGAATTCAAAACTGGGAACCATGCTTCTATGATGGCCACTTTTGAAAAGCCAGAAGATACTGATGGAGAAAAAAAATTGTGAACTTGTGTAGATCCTGAGATGAAACTTAAGGATGCGGTTAGTAATCTTAAGATTAAATGTAAGAGCTACAATAAGTGGAAATCAATTGTAGAAGAATCAACTGAATACGTTGATCAACTTGAAGGTGAAATTGAATGACTGGAAGAATTTGTGAAGTTACAGTCTAAAATAATAGAAACAATGATGATGTAGTAGATCTGAAGCTGGGAATTGAAGAGTAGGAAAAGGTCATCAATGACCTCACCTCTAGACTGGATGAAAAATCAAAGACTGCTGATGGTCTTGAAGAGGAAGTAGTTACTCTAAAGAGTAAACTGGAGACTGAATCAGTTCCAAAATAATCGAGGAAGAAAATACAGTTTGGAAGATTCTCAGATGCAGAATTACTAGAAAGAGCCAAGTGTGGTTCAGATGGGGTTGGAAAAATCTTGAGTGATCAAAGACCCGTTTGCATGGGAAAGAGTGGAATTGGCTATGAGGCTGAGACATATATAGCTAGAAGTGAAAAGATCCAAAATAAAGATAAGATGAAAGTTGAACATGTTGAAACGTTACCTAGAGTGCCGAAAAAGGAACCCTCAACACAAACTAAAAGGAGACCTGAAAATTATCCACAAACATTCAGAAATGACAGACCGTCTTACAATTCTCCCAAGGAAGAAGGTATGAGAAGAAATTCAAGTGAGAAGACATTTCCTCTCATGAAGTGTCAGTTCTGTGGCTATCTGGGCCATTCAATTTCTTATTGTGAAGAGGAAAGAAGCTATATGAATGGAGAAGATATAGAAGCTCAACAAAGGTGAACAATTTCATATCCTAATTCTTATAGAAGAATTAATTTCTATGGATATTGTTTTTGTTGTTCTAACTTTGGTCATAAGGCCGCTAATTGCAGGAAGAGAAGGGACATGGACACCTCATACCAAAGTTCAAGACAAGTCAAGTCTCGTCAACAAGACAGTGTTGCTCTTTCAAACAGGTTTTCACCTCTCAAAGAAGACATTGACTATGAAGAACCTGGGTATACGGAAGAGATAATCGAAAGGCCATCAGTTCTTTATACTCGATCTAATGTCTCATGGAAGGAAAGGAAGAAGATTTAGAAATCCAACCATACAGAGGTGGTCCTCAAAGCTAAAAAGAACAACAGTACCTGGATTCCGGATAGCGTTTGTTCATCTCATATGACAGGTAATGCCGACCTACTAACGAATATCATAAAAAATGTCGATGGTACAGTAATATTTGGTAATGATGGGGCTCTGAAAATCAAAGGGAGTGGAAGTACCGAATTAGCTAATGGAGAACTAAAGAAGACTGAAGTCCTTTACGTAGATGGCTTATGTCATAATATCCTCAGCGTGAGTCAACTCTATGACTCAGGACATATAGTTACGTTTAATGAGAAAGTCTGCACTATCAAGGGAAAGACTGGAAATTCACTTATGAAGGGATGCAGAACAGAAGGCAACTTGTATCAGGTTGATAGTGAAGAAAATGTATGCTACATGACTGTTGAAGAAGAAATAAATTTGTGGCATCGAAGATTGGGACACATCAATCAACAAGACATGGATAAAATATCAAAATTGAGAATTGTCATGGAAATTCCTAACCTGAAGCATGAGCATGAAAAATCTAGTGATGCTTGTATTCGTGGGAAGCTAGTCTGCAGTTCATATCGGCCAAAGAAGAAAAGGGTGTCTCGTATTCTTGATCTGATTCATACAGATGTTTGTGGGCCAATAAATGTTGTCGGAACTCATGGAGAAAGGTACTTTGTCCTTTTCATAGATGATTATAGTAGAATGGAATGTGTGATGGTCATTCACAGAAAACGAAATGTCCTTGACTACATGAAAACCTATCGGCGAATCGCCGAGAATGATACTGGACGAACAATCAAGGTGTTGCGATCTGACAATGGAGAAGAATACAAGTCCATTGAATTTGAGAATTATCTGGAGAAGCATGGGATACAACATGAGGTATCTGATGTGAGAACTCCACAAAAAAATGGTGTTGTTGAATATAGGAATCGACAGGTGAACAACATGGCACGAACTATGGTGATCGAGAGTCGTATTCCACGACATTACTGGAAAGAGGTTGTTCAAGCTGTAGTGTACATTCAGAATCGAACAGGACTTTATATGGGTGATATGAAGACACCATATTAATTGTGGCATGGACGGAAGCCTTCTCTAAAATACTTTCATGTCTTTGGAAGTAAATGCTTCATCAGGAACAAAGAAGGAAATCAAGGGAAATATGGCGACAATGTAGATGAATGAATTTTCCTTGGTTACTCAATGAACAGCAAAGCCTACAAATGTGTCAACAAGAGTTTGGGAAGGATTGTGGAAAGTAGTGATGTTAATATAATTGAAGAGAAAACCACAAATGCTTCAAGGACATCATATGCTGATGTGATAGAAAGTCAGGAAGAATGTGAACATGAATAAAATACAAATGCAGAAATAGAGGAAGATGTTCAAAAAACTCAACAGTCACATCATGATGTTGACTTAGAAGAAGAATCTGAAGAAGAAACTATGGCTGAAGAGAATACTACTGAACCTCGTAGGAGAAATCGAAGAGTTGAGATTGATCCATCCAACATAATTGGGGACAGGAGTGCACCCACTCAAACAAGAAGGATGAGGAATACCACACAATCTGCATTTCTATCAGTTGCAGAGCCATCCTCATTCGAAGAAGCTGAAAAAGATAAATCTTGGGTGAAAGCCATGAATGATGAATTAGATCAGATTGACAGGAATCAGACATGGGATCTTGTCCAGAGACCCGAAGGTCATAATGTGATTGGTACCAAATGGATCTTCAAAAATAAGTTTTATGAGCATGGAAGTGTCATCAGAAACAAGGCATGACTGGTATGTAAAGGATACTCCGAGATTGAAGGCATTGATGTTGAAGAAACCTTTGCTCCAGTGGCTAGACTAGAGTCAATCAGGCTTTTCCTTTAAATGGAACTCCAAAAAGGATATAAAGTATATCCAATGGATGTCAAGACAACATTCTTGAATGGTGTACTCGAAGAAGAAGTCTACATTGAACAACCAGTGGGCTTTGTTTTGGGTACTGATGAAAAAAGGGTCTGCAAACTGAAGAAAGCTCTATACGGTTTGAAGCAGGATCCACGGGCGTGGTACTCACAGCTGCATTCATATCTCATGAAGTTGGAAATCAAAAGAGGAGGAGTTGATCATAATCTCTATGTGAAGAATTATCTAAAAGATCAATTCATGGTTCTTGTCTACGTTGATGATATCTTATTTGGTGGCAGTAGGCAGAAATCAGTGGAAGAATTTTCCAACCACATGAAATCAGAATTTGAAATTTCTATGATTGGGGAGCTCACATATTTCTTGGGGCTGCAAGTGATTCAAAAGAAGGAATATAATTTCATTTCTCAAGAAAAATATGCAAGAGAGCTGCTGAAGAAGTTCAATATTCAAGACTCCAAACCAATGTCAACTCCGATTGAAGTTGGAATAAACATGGAAAGCCTGAGAATGGGAACTCTGTTGTTCCCACCATGTACAGGAGGATCATTGGAAGCCTATAGTACCTGACAGCGACAGGGCCAGATACTGCCTTTGCAACATGCCTTGCGGCCCGCTTTCAAAGTTATCCAAAGGAGGAACATATGGAAACAGTAAAAAGAATCATGAGATATATTCAAGGTACACATAACTTCGGGTTATTTTTTGCTGCAGACAGGGACAACGAATTATCAGCGTTTTCTGATGCTGACTGGGATGGTGATGTAGTAGACAGAAAGTCCACTAGTGGTGGAGCTTCCATTATTGGGAAGAAATGTGTTGTCTAGTTGAGCAAGAAACAAGAAAGTACTTCTCTTAGTACTGCTGAAACTAATTATATCTCCGCCACAAAGGCATGCACTCAACTACTATGGATGAAGCAGCAATTAACTGATATTGGTGATGAGATGAAGCAACCAATGGTGATTTACTATGACAATAAGAGTGAAATTGATCTTACAATGAATCCTGTTCAGCATTCTTGTACAAAACACATTTAAATCAGGTATCACTTTATCAAAGAGAAAGTTTAGCAAAGCGTGATTAGATTGGATAATGTGGGAACAGATGATCAAGTGGCTGATATCCTGACAAAGCCACTGTTAGCGGCTATGTTTGAGAAGAATCGGTTGAACCTTGGTGTTCGGCCACCTCCCAATGCATAAGGAGATTACGCAATTCCCCTCTCCCCGTTTTTTATAATTGTTTTAATCTTTTTATAGTCGTGATGCAGTTTTATGGGGGATATACTATCCAGGGGGAGTATGGTTCGAGCTGAACATGAAAAATTTACTAGTCTTTGGATTTACTGTCAATGGGGGAGAAAGGAGAATAGCATAAATTCAGGAAACTTCTATGATGAGAAGAATTATAAGGAAAAATGTGGAACCCTGTTCAATCCTCCTCTCTTGTTTTCTACACCGAGCATTGCTCACGTAGACTTAGAGTGTTGGCTGAGTTGATTCCTGCGTTTTTGGTTTTGACATAGATGGAGATCTATTGAATTTATCTTCTGATTGCCAACAAACCCAAAGGGGGAGGTTGTTGGAACCATGTTCTTCTATGTATTATTTGTAGTATGGTTTGTGTTTATTGTCAATCATCAATGGATGATCGGACCGTGTACCAGCAAAGAGATCATACTGTTCATGCAGACAACAGTATTGAAGGTGGCGCCGTTTTGCAGTGTTTGCCAAATTTTTTGGGTCCAAAATATGGAAGTTGTTGGGCATCGCGAAAGGTGGATTTCCATGAAGATAATAATTAAATATGGAAAAGGCATGAATTTCGTGAAGAGAGGATACATGGTTTGGAAATCGCGAAGACCAGAAGAATGGAGGTGGTGAGTCTTTGCGATTATGTCAAAGTTTCACGAATGACAGAGTTGAAGCGCATCGCGGCAGTGAAGGGATTTGCGAGGGAGCTTCTCGGAGAAGGCGTGATGGAATGATGATGGTAATACTCCGCGATTAAGACGAGCTCCGCGAATGGAAAATTGTCGTAGTACTTCGCAATTTTGAGAGAATTTCAGCGGGAACTTCAAAGATTTGCAATTTCAGCTGACGTGGTGCTGAATTCGCACGGAAGGGTCTAGGGTTGGTGGAATCTCCTATAAATAGAGGCCGACCCCCTCAAGAGAAGTATAGATAATTTCAGAGAATGTACATTGCTCTCGGTTCGCAAAGGTCTCTCGCGAAGGCAGTGTGCTTCGCGAAAGTGGAGCTTCGCGGCGGCTATTCTAGCTCCGCGAAAGTTATGCGCCCCGCGTTGGCTCAGTGAGCTTCGCGAAGAGGCAGGAGCTCCGCGATAGCCAGGCATCGCGAAGGCTAGAGCATCGTGAGAGTGATTTGTGATTGAGCTTCGCGAAAAGGCAGGGACTCCGCGAAGGCTTGTTTGAGCTTTGCAAAATTGGGAGCCTTGCGATGTAGGGTACATTGTAAAGGCCTTTTCCAAAGGTTTTTTTCCCAGTGGACAAGGGAAAAGGGGGTATTCATCAGTGGTTGGAATTTGGACTTTAACAGAGCATTAACTCAGGACTCTGATTCCATCAAAGTCTCATACTGAACAAGATACAATGAACTTCATGTCTATCTATTGAAGAGACCTTCACGTCTATAAACTGAGTGTGACTTCACCAACAGTAGTGAGCCAGGGGGAGTCAACGGGAGTGACCCGAGGGAAGTAGTGAGCATTCCCTGAACCTTTGTAAAGGCAGTGAGCCTGGGACAGAGTGACTATGCCCGAACATTTGTATTCTCCAGCTAGTGAAGCATAGTGGATGTTGGTACGACTGACAACTTGTCGGTGTATGCTCCTTGGACGTAGCCCTTAGTGGTGATCCATGTAAAAAGGGTTGTGTCTTTTCTGTGCATGTGCATGTTTTCTTTTTGATCATTTTCATCATACAGGTTCAACAAGTTCCTACCAACGTGGGAACAAGATCCATCATATTAGAACAAAATGTTGTCCCCCTAATTCACTCGTCCCCTCTCAGGGTGTCCCGGGGTCCTTCACTATCAAGTTTAGTTTATCATATACATAACAATATGATATCATTATACAAGTTAATTATTTGTATAATTTATCTCATTATAACATAACAGAAATCATTACGTCATGATTTGGGAAGGGAGGATACATTGTAATGATGATTGGGGTTATTTTTATGGTTATTTATATTTGAATATGTATACACAATGAAGTAGTGGAATTCATGTCATGGGGATACTAGTGTAGGTAGGAGTATCATATTGTGGTTTTACAAGAATTTTAGAATGAAATTGTGATTATATTAACCATTTTGTAAAGAATACAAGTCAACATGATTTTATATATCTAATATGTTATACTTTATATAAAAATATGAAATCATTGATGATATTTCCATATAAGAATGTTGTAGTTTTATTGATGGATAATGGACCATGATGCTAATATTATAGAGATTTTTAAAACTGACAAGTGTATTTCAATTACACAGAGATCAAGGATTTTATATTTATACTCAGTGAAAAACTAATAATATTTATATTATTTTGTATTTTCATTCATGTCAATTATGTGATCCTTTCATGAAGATACCTAAAAAAATATTTTAACTAATAAAAATGAAATTATTTATGTAAAACATGGTAATTTCCTTGTAAAACCCACAAATTTAAATAATAACATGAAGTCAAAAAATTTCCATTGAGAAATAATTTCCTAATAATATTATTCAAGAAATTATTTCGAGAATGGTGTGACATTTAAATCCATACCAAATCTAGAATGCCTACAACTATAAAACTCATTATTATTATCTCTCTATAGATCAAAAAAATTTAATTAGTTGTACTAGACTCACAGACTCAACATCGAGAAAATTAAAACGAATATGAGACCAAAATATTAATTCATATAAATATAATTATTAAAATTAATTAAATTAAAAATACTTTTACCCATATTTGTTCCCAATATTTATCATTTACATTATTCTTCAGGAGTCCCCAGTAGAGTGGACTGATTCGAATGATGTCAGTGTGTTGGGAAATAAACTCTAAAAAATAATTAAATTCTCTCCTTGTATTTCTAAATACCGAGTTGTATTTATTTTAATACACAAGTTTTTGTTTGTGGTGGATCAACAAAACACACATTCATGTATTCCAACTTGGCATATTGGATTATCCTTATATTAAATAACAAATACAATATTACAAAAAAAAATCATATAATGAATATAAAAAATGGTAAAATATTTTACTAGGGTTATATAAATCTTTCAGATGCAGTCTGATCAGTGGGAACCACAGGATCATAGTCCCTGAATGAACATTAACCTTTAGAAATGGATATGGTCCCATTGTTTACTCTATTGTGTCAGAATTTATATGATCAAATGTTTAAGAAGCGTGAATGTGGAAACATGGGGAGAATGAATTATAAGAAAATGAACATGGCATATATGTATGTGAAAATTTAGAATAAGAATGGGGCGTAATAATCCTTGGGGGATAAGGGATATATGGGATTTATGTATTGGATAAAAATGGTGGTGAAAACAAGGGAGAACTAAATATCGAAGGTGTCTTTGATAACACTTCTGAATGAGAATTTGTGCTATATGGTCTGGCTAGTGGTTGGACGAGGTGTGATTGGGAATGTAGAATGTATCCCCTAGCTCTCATACCACTTACTCATATTGTCCTCTAGAGCACTAGAACCACAAGGATGGTCAGAGAATAACTGGAACGAAGTTTGTGGGATAAAATTAAATAATAAAATCAAAATTAATCACATGTAATAATTTGTCATTATTGTATATATATTTGGAAAAAAATAATCACAACAATCACTAAAGATTGGACTACAATATCACTCAATCAAGGTTTTTTCTATCATCCTTGGACATATTATATCTATATTTTTTTTCACTTGATGAATTAATAATCAAATTTTTTATTAATAAGAAATATATAATTAATGTGCAACCCAAAAAGGAAATATGATGGACATGAATCAATTATGAAAGACCACTAATCAAGCACATACATGATACATATTGATATAGAAAATGTATTTAATATTTATAGGGAAGAATATCATAAAATTATACATGTCATATACGAAAAAATATGTTTAAATTATTACATATTAATTTAGAATGATATAGTTTTATTCAATTTTCAATTAGATCCAATTCAATTTTGGTTATGTAATTTGGTTCATTCTTTACTAATTGATAAGGTCATTTGTCCATTTTTTCCTTAGGAAATTTTGATATTTTTTATCAACTGATAGTCCATTTTTCATGATTATTATTATATAGTCATTTATTTCAAATTTTGGGTTATGTAATTTTTCAATTATATTTGGATATTTAATTACTTTCATTTGTTTTGAATTTCACTTCAAAAAGTTTAATATGTCAAAGTCAATTCATCTTGTTTTTTAAATTTAATTATTTCGGTTTGGTAATTATTGGTAGTCTTGAATTGAATTCATTTCAATATTAGAAAATAAAAATCAATGAAAAATTCTACCTGTAAATATTTCTTATTCTAATGAATGTCATGTTAGATAATTTTTTTATAAATTTGAAAATAAATTTGTATAGAACCATCCTAAAAAACCCATGTCCAGATAAACCAAATGAACTGAGAACACAGATGAATGATTCCATATATTTGTCACTAACACATCCGGATCACATTAAACTTTAAAAAATTATGTATTGGAGTCATCTTATGTAATAACTATATTAGGGATAGTGGGATCAGGGATGGCTGCAATTCCATCATCACTATGATAAAAATATTTATTTTTATTACTTCAATAAAGAGACAAACTCAGTTTTAGGATGATATTTCACATAAATAAACGTTTCTCTATTAATTATAATACACATGGTTCATCGGTAGAATGATTGGGAGTTATAAAAAAACTATAAATCCACAATCAGCATTAAATAATGATGCATCACCATCAAATCAAACCACTATCATTTCATCATCATTATCTGAACATTAGAGTAATAATGTAACATTAGTATTTTCTCAATAACTCTACAATAATATATATTATCAAATTGGGGTCTACTATCTGATTCACTAGCATAACATTCTAATGTGGTAGTTACCATTACACTATAATGTTGTATTCTCATATTTTATCCACATTCATTGATGAAAAGTTTTTACAAATGGATAAAAATTGATTCCCATTTACAATCCACAGAATAAGGACCAATATCGAAAGCATACATTTCCTTAGTGATTGAGTTAACATGAATATCCATTAACTAAAATACAAATGAATATTAACCATAAAAAAATATTTATTTTATTAATTTATTATATTAATATTTCTAACATTAATCTGAACCATGAATAACACTCTTTTCTAAGCATGTATACCCCCTCTACAGAGTCACAAACTTATCTGGTACATTCCTTTACTGAAAAATATTGTTTGTGGTGTTCTGGGAGGATATGTTGACTTATCCCAAACACATTTCCAAAATTACAAACTGTTTCATGAAACGGTGTTAGAGAAATTGTGTCACAGAAATAGTTTCATTGAAAAAGTGTTAGAAAAATAGTGTTCTAAAAATGGTGAAAAGAAAATATTGTCAATGAAACGGTGTCATAGAAATGGTGTCACGAAAATATTTTCAGATAAATGGTGTCACATAAATTGTGTCATAGAAATGGTCTCATAGAAATAGTGTCCTAGAAACGGTGCCTCAGAAACAGTTTCACTAAAATGGTGCCAGGGTGATATTCTCATAGAAATGATGTCACCTAAACGGTGTAACATGAACAGTGTTAGGGGAACAGTGTCACCAAATTGGTGTCACTGAAATGGTGTCACAGAAATGGTGTCACAGAAATGGTGTCATAGAAACATTGTCATAGAAACCATGTCACTAAAATGGTGTCACAGAAATAGTGTCACAGAGACAATTTAACAGTAATATTGTAAGAGAAATGGTGTCATAGAAACAGTGTCACAAAAATAGTGTCACATAAGTAGTGTTGCAGAAATAGTGTCACAGAAATAGTTTCAGATAAACTGTTCCACAGAAATGGTGCCATAGAAATGGTTCCACAAATAATGTCAAATAGAAATGGTGTCACAGATATTATATCACATATAATGTCTCACAAATATTATTTCATATTTCCTTTCCAATATTTTCATATTTTTTCTTTTTTCGCCTATTTAATGTTTTCACTGCCGTAAAACTCATTCAAGCCCTTATTTTAAGGTATTGAAGGCCAATTCCAATCCCATAACTCCATTATTAATTTCCTTAAACCTATATATTCCATTATTTGGTCAAACCACATGGTTGAATGCGATGCACTTTTAATGGAATATCCAGTGTATCTTAAATTCTTTCTCTATTAAATCATCTAATGGGGAGAGGTATATTCCACCCTTGTTCTTCACTATTTATTTTTGGTATATGATTCTGAATCCGTTCCATAATTTCCATAGGATTCATGTGATAAAAAATTCCTCATTAGAATGGTTCCCCATGATGTTCATCTTGCTTCATTTTCACCCACTGTTTTGCTGCAACCCAGAAGAATCGATCAATCATCGATATACGGTCTGATCTATCAACATTAATTTGGCTTCATATCCCTCAGTTTCTCAATTCACTATTATAGGATGCTATATCTATGTTCTAAATGGACTTTTCTGGGTTTTTGGCCAGTGTGGTGGTGTCTTTTCATCATCAGGTTGATGTAGTCCTCTAAGGGAGGTGATCATGATCTTTTCTGTTAGTTATTTCAAAGAGCATCAATAACCTTTTGATGTTGGGGATTCATTGCTCCTCTAATTTATTATGTTCAACTATATATTTAGAATTATTAACCCACTTCATCACAATATAATTGACCTAATAAAAATTTAAACTAGATAAATAAATTGATATTGATCATATGTTATAGCCTCTTTTTTTTGTGGCTGGGTGATATATATGCTTGCTTGGTTTAGCAATACGTTCTTGATGGAAATTTGTAACGAATGTAAACTAAGATTAATATTAAATTAATTATCAAAGATAATGAGGAATGTGAATGAATGTTGTTCTTATTGTTTTAGTTTGATGTTAATCAAATTGATGTAGTAATAATGTTTAATTGATTTGTGATAGATTACTATTTAGGTTTTCGGAAGCTGGAATCTAAAAATATTAAATCAGTTAATTCTATATGAATAATATAATTTTTATTTTGATAAAAATATAATTCATGATAGGGTTTTAAGTTACACTCTTTCATGTAAGGCCATGTTCCTTGTGCTTTGGACCCCAGAGAGCTTATTATGATTATTGGTTGGAAGCCTTATTTAAAGGCCAAGATCCCAATTGAAATGATTTTTTTCTTGATGCATGTGTTGTGATGTGAGCCTAGATGGGTGTTTTGATAAGTGGGTCAGGGAGGCACATTGGTTGTCACAACAATTGATGCATAGAGGGCCCAGATTCATCATATTATGGATGTCGGTTTCGAGGAGGACACCATAAATGTAGAAATTGGTTGGTTTTGAATGCTGGGATGCTTGGAGATTCATGTTGGTTGTTTATTTACATTACATTCCAATATTCTCAAGGAAGTTGATCTTGATTAATATCATTCCAAAAAGGGAGAATATGTGTGGCATATTTCATGTGGTTTTTGTGTTTTTCTTCTTCAGGTTGGATGGGTCTATGCGCTTTCTATAGGTGGAAATGACTGTATGGGTAGTTTATCTACTCACTGAGTTGAACCCCATTATGTTTAGTACTATAGAATTTTTTTCTAGAATGCCTGGGAATATTAGAAATTAATAATGCTATTATAAATTATTTAAGAAATGATTTTAACCAATTGGGTCGGATCATACATGGACACAATGCTGAGGTTTCTATTTGAAGGACCAATGGACATTGGGTGTGAAGATAATAAAATATAATGTTTAATTGTGAATGGATAAATTTTATTTAAATAATTAATCAATGTGAAGTGAAATTGATAAAAGGGAATAAATTAATATAATAAATTTCCTTAAATGGTTGTGTGCTTATAGGATTCTAATACATAGAAGTGGCAGTCGAGAGTCTAAGATATTTTTTTCTATTGTTGAGTATAATACTAGGTTAATCCCATACTGTGGTTGCGATATATATTATATTCTGTCATTTTTCTATTTCTATATGCCACTCCACCCCATCAATAATGGAAATTGACACCTTGGGGTTTCTTTTTCATGGGGTGTTTTCCCCAAAATTCTGGTGGGATGATGGATGGCTGACTAACCACATTTGGACTCTATCTCATATCATGTTAGTTACTTGTGGTGGTAGGCACAATGGTTATTTTTACCCATAAATATGTATAAAGGGTTGTAATGGTTTGACTTTATTCACACACAAATATTCTATATAATTATTAATATGGAATATTATAGATGTAACATGTATATGATGTAAAGCATTGAGTAGCCTCACTTGGTGTATGGGCTATAATGTCTTGCGGTTTAATAAATTACGTATGATACACATTTTGAGAGCTGTGGTGGCTCCTAGAAACTAATTGGTTACATTGGTTAAGTAGACATGGTGGTTGTGTTTCCCGAGGTGCATGTTGTGGCGCTTCACCGAGGTGTCTGTGGGCATGAAAATTGGAGATAGATTCTTAGGACGTGCGACCTTGGGGAAAAGTATAAAACCAGTGGGGATGTGGTAAGGGTAATGTTGATATTATTTATTATATTATATACTATTTTCTGATAAAATTTGTGTGAGAATCTGTGGTAAGGATGCGATCGTAGTATGAATGTTTAGGGGATGAGTTAGTTTCAATTTGTGTTCACTATATTTTAGCATGATATAATTACAATTGTACAAGAGGCTCTAGGGAATATCATACATATTATACTATTATAATCACCATATGTATATATAATTTGTTTCTCAGGTCACTTGGTCTAGGTTACAGATTATGCAGGTTACTACTAGATTGGGGTTTCAAGAGCTGTTCATGATTTGTGGTTGCTATTATATTTACTTTCCATTGGTACATAATATTTTTCTATTCAGTTATAGTAGTTATTCAGGGATAACATATTTGTACATGGTAATTCTCGTATTTTTAAATCTGAGTTAGAGTTGGTTGTTGTATGTATCATCATTCTATTTTAGCATGTGTTCTCTTAGAGGGTAATGCCATCCATTTCTGTGTTTTCTATACCCAAGTTTCTAGTCTCAAACCTGAGGCCTAATAATAGTGGGACATAGAGGTCACTATATACCATATCACATTGCTGTTCTAGGAGAGGTACTCTTTTTGGATAGGGGATAGAGATAGAGTGGTTTTAGAGGGAGGTTGATGGATAGGATGGAGTTTGGTGTTAGGAACATGTGAGGTGGAATTGGTTAGTTGAGAAATGTTGCATCCATGTTTAGTAAGTGATGTAAACACTGGATACCATCTAAGACATAAGCTTTTAGGCCCCGAGTAATTTGATGCTTGTACGATTACATTTACAATATATACTAAATGAGGTGATACAAGTTGCCGGGTAGGGACCTATTAATGGTTCATGAGTCATTCTTCTTTTGGTCTATATTTGAATGTGTATACCTTGTGATAGTTTACCCTAAAATGAAAAAAGGGAAAAAATTAATTTACTCATGATGAGTCATAAATATTATAGGTTTAGGATTATTATCTGTTTGTTATTTTTCAGGTATGGAATTAGGTCGATGGAATTGTTAGGTTGTGGTTGAGGATGTCCAACATTCTGTGTTAGAAGAGCGCAGAAGGGTAGAGGTTGATGATGAAGACACTCGACGGATGACACACCAAGAGTTTCAGCATGAGAGTCTAAAAATGTATGAGGGATCTGTTTTAGATGTAGTCACAGAATAATGGTTGGAGAATTTTGAGATAAGCTTCTCTTCAATCCGTGCTTGTAATGAGCACTAAGTGACACTGGTTTTGACTATGCTGGGAGGAGTACTGAGGAAGTGGTGTTTCTTGTTCTTCAAGGATCGCGAGAAGTCGGTGACCTTATGGGAGGAGTCTCGAGACAAGCTCAAAGTCATGTTTTTTTCTTCTACAATGAAGGTTCCTAGTCGAAAAGAGTTTCTTACCATTCAATACGGAATCTCCAATGTAAAATTGTTTGTAATCTATTTTAGTAACTTTTTATGATAAGCTTCGGACCTGTTTGCAGACAAGGAGGCTAGGGTGAGACATTTTAATGGGGATTTGCATCCATAGATGTAACACCATGTCACCTAATTTATGTTAAATACATATCATGAAGTTCTAATGAGAGAAAATGTTTTCAAGAGGAAATTGGATAAAACCAGATTATAACTAGAGGGGAGTCATCCTGATTCCTCACAAAGCAGAGTTGTGGTATGGGGTTCTATATTTTTAGGGAAAAACAGTTTCTGTTAGGATGGGGGTATGTCGAAACCCTTATCATATCATTTATCCAACGGCGAAGGCACTCAGTCCTATGCCATGGGATCATGTGTTTTTTTCTTTTGGTGGTCGAGGTCATCAACAGTGAGAGTGCCTGAACCATCAGGCCAGTAATTGTGCACCAGGTGTTATGCTCTAGGTTCCTCTGTTGAGGGAGTTCCAGCCAAGGTAGAAGAATAATGTTGCACAAGCTCTGGATCAGTAGAGTGCATATATAGTAGGCAGAGGATAGCACTAGAAAGCTCCCCATCCTCAGAGAGAAGTATGCGGCCATGATGGTGGTTATCATCAGGGTTAATGAGGTTGTGGAGGAGGCTGTGGTCATCTTTATGCTTTAGCATTTCCAGCACCAGGGGAGCCAGAAGTGTTTTGAGGTACCTTTTCGTGATTTATAATTCTTTTAATAACTTTTTTGATTCAGTAGTTACACACTCTTTTATATCACATACCCTTGTCAATGCTTTGGGATTTGAGGTAGAGGGGCTTCTTGTGCCTTTGGTGTTGACTACCCTAGTTGGAGGTAGAGCTGACTTGTTTAAAGAATGTGGTGACTATGAGATAGTGCTAAGTAATCACCACTCTAGGAGATATTTTATATGTTTATGGAATGTACCATAAGATTTCATACTCGGTAGGGATTTGTTGAATTCAGTGTAGTCTATCATGGATTACTTAAGGAGTCGGGTGGTGTTCTTCGATGATGATGGAGAGACAATGTTGTTTGTGGGAGTGTGAGACCCTCATATGTGTTATATGTTTGTTCCATACTTATCATTATTTAAGGATGAGCTAATGCTGATTTCATTGGAGGATCAACAGTTGGTGTTTCCCAAGGTCGTAGAAGAGTACCCCAATGTATTTTTAGAAGTGGTTTTTTGTCTACCCCCTCAAAGAGAGGTCGAGTTTGGGATTGATCTACAACCATGATTGTATCCCATCTCAATGTACCCATATAGGAAGGACCCTTTTAGTGGATAAAGAGACATATAAAAAATAATGGTTTGTTATAGTGTTGTTTTTTTAGCTGAGTGTGTCAGCAAGGGGTGTAATAGTTTTGTTTTTGAATAATTTTGGCGGTAGTTTGCAGGTCTGTATCAATTATAGTCACATAAACAATGTGACATTGATGAATTGATACCCTCTTCCTTGTATTGATGACTTATTCAATCAAATGAAGGGATAATGTTGATTCAAAAAGATCTACTTGTAGTTAGGATATCATCAGATACATGTGAATGATGAGGATATCCTGAAGACTACTTTCTATTGTCATCATGGGCATTATGAAATAGTTGTAATTTCATTCAGTGTGAGAAATATTCCATTTATGTTCATGGGATTGATGAACGCTATGTTCTAGGAGTTCAAAGATACGTTTGTGGTTTTTTTAATTGAAGACATACTTGTGCACTACAGATCAGATGAGTATCCTGCAGATCATCTACAAGCCATTTTGGGAGTCCTTCGTCAACATCAGCCATTTGGAAAGTTTTCAATGTGTGAGTTTTGGTCTCAATAAGTTTGTTTCATGGGGCATGTGTTATACCAGTATTGAGTAGTTGTGGATCTATATAAGATAGAATAAATTGTATCTTGGGTATCCTATAAGACATTTACATATGTGTGATGTTTCATTAGTTTCCTAGGATACTACAGTAGGTTCATAGATGATTTCACTTAGTTTGAAACATCTCAGATATAATTGACAAGGAATGATCATGTTTTCATGTTGACTGATCAGTGTTGGGAAACCATCGAGTGTTTGAAAGATAGTTTGGTATATTCTCTAGTTCATTGTCTTACAGTAAAGGGAGTTTAGTTTGATGTTTCCTGAGATTCATTCCATATGGGGTTAGGTTATGTTCTGATGTATCATAGATGAAGGGTTTCTTATGGGTATTGGTTGTTTCATCCCCTCGAATGTAACTATGCTACCCATGATCTTGATTTGGCGGTAGTAGTGTTTTCTATGAAGTTGTGGAGACATTAACACCTTCGAGAGTGATTTGTGGTTTTCACCGATCATAAGAGTGAGTGTTATGTTTCCTCCAAGTATGAGTTGAACTTGCTAAATCATTGGGGGACATAGTTCTTACAAAAATATGACTTCAAAATGTCATATATCCCTAGACATGGGAATTTTGTAGCTGTTGAGGTGTGCATGATGTTGCGTAGTGATATAGTGTGATAATTTGGTGATACCTGGAGAGTGATGTAAGAACATTCATCATTGCATATCGATATGAGAAAATATGGGGGTAAAGGTTGTCTTTTTAAGACGATGGTGTAGTCATCTTTTGTTTAGAAGGTGGAAGTTTCTCAGTTGGGGGATTTAAAGGTGGAGTTCTAGAGAGACTGAGTTGTGTATAGAGAGGCCCTGATGGTTGGTATGAAGATGAACAACACTGATTGTTGCATCATGGAAGGTTGTTTTTTATTTTGGAGATGTGTGATAAGGTTATCATAGAGTTCCATAGTTTTCCTTTAGAGGTGAATAATGGCATGAAAAATATGTACCGAGGCATGGGGAGTCAGTTTTGGAGACATGGGATGATGTGTGTAGTTTTATGGTTTAGGTCTCGATGATTATTCTTCCAGAAGGTGATGATTGAGCATCGTGTCCCCAATGGATTTCATCATCCATTACATATTCCTCTATAGAAGTGGGAGGACATCTCAATAGAATTATTTATTGGTTTACCTCATGATCATTGAGTACATGAGGATATTTGGGTAGTTGATGATTGTTTATCAAAATCATCCCACTTAATAGCGATCATGTAGTCGAGCTCAATGGATGTTTTGTCGAGGTAGTATCTGGGAAGAGGAGGTGATACTCCATGGAGTCCCATGAAAAATAATTCCTAATCGAGATCCACGTTTTACCTCTATGGTGTAGAGTGGTCTCTAGTATGATTTGGGTTCTTAGCAATGCCTTAGATCTTCTTTCCATCCACAGATAGATGGTCAGACAGTGTGGACCATCGTGACTCAAGAAGACATGTTGCACTCTTATGTCATGGATTTTGATGGTTATTGGATGAGGGAATACCCTTGAGGGAGTATTCTTATTACAAATGTTTTCACTCCACCATCTTTAGAGTGCTGTTTGAAGGCATGCATGGCTGAAATTGCCATTCTCCACTGTCTGGAATGGGGTGGGAGAGTCCGAAATTTTCGGAATGGAACTAGTGCAGAATACGTCAAAGTTGGTTCAGGTAATTCATGAGAGGTTGAAGGCAGCACATGATCGCCAAAAATCATATGCCGATCAACGGTGGTGACCTTTAGAGTTGATTTTAGGGATCATGTGTTTTTGAAGGTATCTTCCTATCTTGGGTAGTGATGGTTTGGTGATGGGTGTATGATTTCTCTTAATTTTTCCCTTTCGAGTTATTGGATTGCATTGGATACATGGTTTATTGAGTAAAACTTTCCCAAGAGATGAGCCAGATACATGATGTTTTTTATTTGTCACTACTCTGTCGTTATCTTCATGATGACCCTCACATCATTAGTTTATTAGAGATTTATGTTAATAATGATGAAACCTTCTAGGAGGGGCCTATGGAGATCCATGACCACAATGAGAATGTGTTCTACATGCGTTCTATCCGCTTGGTTTATTTCTTGTGGTCCCACAATGGCGTGGAGGAGAGTACCTGGGAACGTGAGTAACAGATATGTGCTCAGTACCCCGATTTGTAGTATTTTTAACTCTTTTCGTGTAATAATGTTCGTTTGTGATTGGATACCTTTTAGTGCTTCTGAGATGGCATTCATTTGTTTATTTTTATGGATTTTCCCTCTTTGAGAGGTATCTCAATGGGTGGTTGTTCAGAACCCTTCATATTTTAGTTGGTTTTGGAGTCCCAAGGATGATAATGTCTTGAGAGTTATATGATGTTATAGCTTGGACCTATATGGTCCATTCCTTTTCCGTAATCTATTTTTTGAGGTGTTCTGGGAGGTCAATGTTACTTATCAGCAACACTTTCTAAAACATTACAATATTTCACGAAACAGTGTCACAGAATTGGTGTCATAGAAACTGTTTCATAGGAACTCTTTCATAGAAACAGTGTCACAGAAACAGTGTCATAGAAGTGGTGTTATAAAAAGAGTGTCACAAAAAGAGTGTCACAAAAATGATGTCACATATGTTGTGTCACAGAAACGGTGTCACAGAAACAGTGTCATAGAAACGGTGTCACAGAAAAGGTGTCACCAATACTGTCTCAAAAAAATGGTGTCACTAATACTATCTCATAGATAATGTCTCAGAGATACTGTATCATATATAATATTTCATATTTATTTTTCCATATTTCCATATTTTTTTAGTTTAGCAGATTTATCTTTTTATTGGTTATAAAAGGCATTCATGGCCTTCTTTTAAGGGATTTAAGGATGATTCAGAGACAATAACTCGAATAATAACTTTTATAAGGCACTATATGGCTTTATTTGGTCAAACCAAAATGTTTAATGTTATCCTCCTTTAATGTAAAATGTAGTGTATCTTAAATTTTTTCTCTATTAAATCATCTAAAGGGGTGAGATATCTTCCTCCCTTGTTCTTCACTATTATTTCCTGGTACGAGATGCTCGATCCTTTCCTTCCTTCCCATTAGAGCAATGTGATCAAATTCTCCTACTTGGATTGGTTCCCTTTGTAGTTGTTCTAGCTACATGTGCCCCCCTATTTTTGTCCAACAAAGTAGTATCGATCAATATTTGATAAATTTTATGATCTATCATCGTTCTATTGGGTTAAACACCTTTTGAATCTCCTTTCCCTAGAACGTAATGTTATCTCCATATTCCTAATGGGTTTTTCTTGTGTGTTGGATGGTGTGGTGGTTTCTTTGAATCCACGTGTGGAAGCATCCCTCCAAGAGAGGTGATATTGATCTATATTGTTTGTCTTTTCAAAGAGAATAGGAATCCTTTTGAGGTAAGGGATTCGTTTCTCTTCTAATATTTTACATGCAACTATATAGTTAGAATGTTTTATACCATTTAATGAAAATTTAATTGACATAAAAAATATTTTAACCGACTAAATTAATTGATGTAGACCAGATTTTATTACATCTTGTATTTCTAGATAGTGTGATATCTATGCATGCATTGTTTGGATTTTCATTCTTGATGGAAATTGGTAAATAAACTAAGCTGTGATTAATTTTAAATTAATTTTCAATGATGAAAAGGAATGTAATTGGATGTGGTTCTTGTTTTTGTAATTTGGTGTTAATCAAATTGATGTTTTAATCATTTTTAATTGTTTTTTGATAGCTTACTGTTTAGGTTTTCAGTAGTTGGAACCATCAGATAATAGATTTGTTAATTGAATATTTATTAATTAATCGGTTATATGATAAAAGTTTAATTCTTAGTCGGGTTATGATTTACCCTCTAGCATGTATGGTCATGTGACTTGTTCTTTGGATCCTTTAGAGGTCGTTATGTTTGAAGGTTAGAAGCCTGGATTAAGGGCTAAGAGCCCAATTGATATGATGTTTGTTTTCCTCCTTCATGTTTAGTTATGATAGCCATGATGGCTATTGTGATATGTGGGGGCTGGGAGGCCTATTGGTTGTGGTAGCAGTTGATTCTTATAGTTGCGAGATGCATCTGTTTATTTATGTTGGTGTCGGGGAGGACACCATATATAATGAAATGTGTTGGATGTGAATGTTGGGTTTCATGATGATTCATTTTGGTTGTTTATCTACTTTACATTCCCCATAGCTGAAAGAATCTTTTCATGATTACGCTTCTACAAAAAGGGGAGAAAACGTTTGGGGTATGACATGTGCTTTCTAGGTATATCTTCTTGAGGGATGATGGGTATATTCTTTTACTATTGGTGGAAAAGGCATGAAGGGTAGTTCATCCACTTACTGATTTGATACCCCTTGTGTTTAGTGGCATAGAATTTTTTTCTAGAATGTATGATAATATGGGTAATTAATAATGATGTTAGTTAATTATTGAATAAATGATGTCAACCCATGGGGTTGGATCCAGCTAGGTCGTAATGATGAGGTTTCAATTTAATGAAACATTGGAATTTAGGTGTGGTGATAATGGAATATAATGTGAAATTTTGAATGGTTAATAAATGATTAAATAA
The DNA here is from genome assembly GCA_963277665.1 of Viscum album. Taxonomy (NCBI): domain Eukaryota; kingdom Viridiplantae; phylum Streptophyta; class Magnoliopsida; order Santalales; family Viscaceae; genus Viscum; species Viscum album. The sequence continues at coordinate 490,570,538 of OY728151.1, read as the reverse complement.
TAAATTTACATAAAGTTCAATTGATAAAAGGGAATGAATTAATATAATTTTTTTTTATTAATTTGTTGTGTGCTTATAGGATTTTTAGTCTTAGCAGTGGAGGCTGGGAGTCTGAGAGACGTTAGCTGTAGTTGATTCCAAGAGAAGGTTATGCCCATAATGTGGTTCTGAGTTATAGTATATTCTATAATTTTTGTGTTTCTATATGCTACTCTACCCCATTATTTAGGGAAACCTTGTCGCTGGGGATTCTGAGCCCTCGGGGTGTTTTCCACAACATTCTAGTGGGATGATGGATGGATGAACAACCCATTTGGCCCAACTATCTTCTCTTGGTAGTTATGTGTGGCGGTTGGAAAAATGGTTAGTTTCGTGCATATATGTGTGTAGAGGGATATAATCGATTGTGGTTATTCGAACACAAATATTCTAGATATAGTTTAATATGGACTAATTTTAGTGTAATGTGTATATGATGTATTTACTTGAGGATCCTTACTTAGTGTATAGGCTATAATGGCTTGAGAATTAATACCCGACTTATGATACATGTTTTTTGAGATGTGGTGGATCCCAGAAACTAATTGGTTACCTTGGTTACATGGACATGGTAGTTGTGTTCCATGAGGCGCTTGTTGTGGTACATATCTTGGGTGTCTTTGAGCATGCCTTTTTGTATAGAGATTATTAGAATGTGTGACGTAAGGGGCATAGCAGCAAACCAGTGGGGTAGTGGTAGAAGGGTACCTTTGATATTCATTATTATATTATATACTCTTGTATGTGATACTTGGTGAGAGTAGCCATGTTGAGTGTGGGCACATAGTATAAATTTATAGGCGATGAGTTAGTTTCACTTGTTTTTCACAATTCTTTAGCATGATTTCATCACATTTGAATGAGAGGCACTAGGAAGGATCCAATAGAGTATATTGTTATACTCTCCCAGTGTATATATTAACAGTTTTCAGGTCACATGGAGAGGGTTGTAGATCATGATGGTCACTACAAGCATGGTGCTGTAGGAGCTATTCGGGCTTCAGGATTACTATTTTTTTCCTTCCAATTGGTACTTAATGTTTTTTCATTCAGTTGAATCAGTTTTTCACAAAATTACATATGTGTACGTGGACTTTATTTTATATTTTAGTATTTGTTGGTGTTGGTTCATTTCTGTATTATATCCCTCTTTCACATGTGTTCTCTTATATGGTAATTCCTCGCATTTTTGTTATTATTATACTCTCAGTTCTAGTTGCCAACCAACAAACTACATGAGGCAGGACTCAAGGATTAACTATATCCCGTATCACATTTCCAGACTAGGATGGGTACATCTTATGGGGAGGTGTTTATGAAAACCTCTCATAATATACGAAACAATGATATCTATTTATCATTTTTTGTCTGATACTAAACAATATAGGATTATTTTAACAGATATGTAAAATTATATGTGAAATGATTAGATATACTATAAGGACCTAGCCTTAAAACATTATATAATATTTATTTAAGTCAATAATTTGAAATTTTCTCACATCGAGGATCCCTTAAGGTATAGATTTTTAAGGAATTACGCCATTACTTATCTAATATAAAAAAGTAGACACAACAACATTATCCAATTTTTTCACAATAAAAATAGTTATTAAAAAATAATTCATTTTTATATATAAATCTTATGGAATTATTATTTTCTCTTTCCCATCCTTATATCTTGTGAAAAAACATTTCATGAACATGGAATGTGCCTAAAAATATCATTAAGGGATATAAAATAAGGAATGAAAACATTAGTTTGTGAATACGAACACATCAATGAAATTGTACTTTTAACTCCAAAAACACAAGATATTTAACATACCTCATGAAATAATAAGACTACTGAATATCTCACAGATATCATAAATCATAAATGTATCTTGTGGATCTATAACATACTTACATTATAGATTTCATAGATAAAAATGGAGTAACATTCTTGATCACATTTGTAATACCCATTATAGAATATTCCATAAATCTCAATGGAAACCCCATAAAGATTACCTCTATCACATTACCCAATGCATTGTATGGCTATCACGGGATTACCCGCCATTTTTTAATCACCGAACAACCTATAAATGTAAAAAATTCCCATGGACCATAACATAATCATAACACATAAAAGAAGCATAAAAGAATGATAAAATTTCCATATTGTAATCACTAGATATCAGTTAAAGATATTAAAATAATTAATCCATTATCAACACAATTTTCAATACAAAGATACAAAAATATGTAATATTCTATTTTGTTTTATTTATCAAAAAATTATGGCTTCTAGAGGATGCCAAATATCAAACAATGCTCACGATAGAGGAACTTCCAATGTCACCTCGCTTGTTAAAAAGAATCATTCCTTTTATAATTTAGTGACATGATTCATATAAAGAGATTACTTTTGAAAACCATTTAATGAAATTAGAAGTCCATGGTCTATATTATATACTGTAAAATATAATGTCATATATAAATCAAAATATGTCTCAATGAAAGGAGATTGAGATAAATACCCATTCCTTGAATCCAACATGTCCCGTTCTTTCGGTAATTTCAATAATAATAAACATAGATTAATTTATACTTTATTTAGAACCTTTTTAATGATAATTATTCATTTTATACCACTTATTATTATTTTACTTCATTCGGTTAATTAATTTTGTTCATATTCAATGTTTTGTCGATGTTCGGTACTTGACTAAAAAAATTACCTTGTTTTGATGAAAATGATCCATGTGGTTATAGGTCCATTATATCCATAATTATATTAATTATTTAAATATAATATATATCTAGTATATATTTATTTTTTAGATTCCATAAAATTTTCATATAGTAAATGAAATGAACTGTTCATGGAGATGGTAGGTCGTACGCATGCATGCCGATGCATTAATTTATTTTCCAGGTTAAAGGAATAAAAAATAAATGATACATAGGTATTTTATAATTCCATTATAATATATATTTTATATATGTAACATTAGTTCATTAATTCCATTCATTAAATGTTCCATGTATGGTATGAACGAGTCATATCACTTTGTGGGGCTGTATTCCGCAATTTCTCAAACGAAATTATCATATTTAAACATTATGGAAAGAACAAAGTATGATGAAAATAAAAATTAAATAATCATAGAGAAAATATAATATAATTATATATTATATATAAATACATTCCCATCATAATTTCCACCATGAGAGATGGTAAGATAAAATTTAACAATCATTATTTTGATAGGAAGTAGTTCTTCATACATTGAAACAATATGTCTTTATCCATTAGATAGAGTTGTGAGTATGTGTAGTTAGAATCCGTATCATAAAAACACCCAAGTTAATTTTGGGTATTTTTATTATTATTAAATCATAGAATAAAAAAATCATATGAAGTGAAGAAGGAATATAAAGGAAAGGAACTTTAGAGAAGACAATACCTCTAAAATGGGTATCTCTTTTTTCTTTGAGCTAAGAGGAATTTTTGAATTGTTGTCTGTCCAAGATAAAATGTCTAGATGGAAGGGATGAATGTTTAGAGATAATTTGAGTACATTTTGGAGAAGCCCAGGGGCTTATGATTTGTGTGTATGTATGTAGAGGTGGTGTCATTTTATAAGAGTGAGGATGGGCACATTAGGAATGCCTTGAAATAGAATTTTTTTGTAAATTTTTTTTACAATGGTCTCAGATAAATTTATTTAAAATAAAATATTATTTTGGGTAGTATCTCTATAATCTAAATAAAATTAAAAATGTATGGAATATTTTTCACCCCTTATATTATTGATTTATCCTTTATTTTACCCTTTTAAATCTTATGATTGTATTTTATTATTTATATTTTGTGGGTAAATTTAATTACCATAACAAGTCAAATGACCAAAAAAAATTCCATTTATGACATATTTTTACATATAATAACAATTTGTATGAATATTATATTATTATGAATTTTAAAACATTTGATAAACTATTTTATATTTTAAGTTATGAACTATGTCATCTTTAAAAATATTTATAAATTCTGTTTTTCTAATAAATTAATACTTTATTACTTAAAAAAAATTCATTAACATAATATTAAAATGATTTAGTTGTATATAAAATTAATGTATGACAAAAATTATTTCATGTAATATTAATTTTAATATTTTTTATATCATTTATTTGATACTTCTATTAACAAAATTATTACTATATCACTATTGTGTCAAAATTTAGGGTAATTATTTAATCTCTATAAATTAAAAACAAATTCCAATTATGTTGATAATTTTATTAGATTAAGAGAGGATATTTATTTTCTTTGTTTCAATAGTATTATCTCTAAATTAAAATAATTATACTTTTAAGAGATAAGGGAGTAGTATGTTGTCACATTTATTTGTTTTAATAATAACAACATCACCTTCATGTAAAAAATACCATTAAATTATTAAATTCAGACACATTTTGAAATGGGTTTCCTTTTATTTATACATTATTATGTTGGCATGTGATTGGGTAATTTTATTATCATTATAATATTTTTTGTTACCATAATTTACCTGGTTTACCTTTAAATGTTGTAAATAAAAATTACCAAAGTAACTATTCATAGTGTCGAAAAATTAAAGGTACCAATTTAAGAAATTTGAAAACTATGATTCCAAATATGGAATAAAATTTTCAAAATTCATAGAACATAATTTACAGGAATTAATTTAATATTAATTCATGTTTTCAAAACGAGAAAGCAGGTTTTTATAACATAAATACTGTCAAAAGATTGACATGTTTTTATGTCTAATTTAAATTTTAAATTATGTACAAGGGACGAAATAGGATTAAATGATAAAAACATAATAATATTACACATTAAAAAAATAAAAAATATAATATAATTATATAAATAAATTAGATGAAAAAAAAATTTGTCTTCAAATGCGTTATTTTTCACTATTCATAAAAATTATTTTTATCAATAAATTACAAACAATTTATCCAAAGTAAATTTTTATGTCTGGCTTCTTAAGAAAAAAGAATATTATGTCAAATATAACATATAAAAGTGAATATTCTAGATTAAAAAAGGGTTCTCCTCAAAAATAGTAAATCTTCCTTTTAAAAATATTAGATTATTTTATGCATAAAATCATATTCATTCCCAATTTAAGCCATTAATTTTTTTTTATAAATGTAAAAACTTTTAAAAAATCTATAAAATCATAATATAGTAAATTTATTTCATTCAATCCAATAATATGACTAGGAATTTACTTCCTTTTAGAATAATATATTTATTGTTTTATTATTTTTCATTATAACACAACATTGTGTGAAATATAATATTTTGAAGAAACCCATTGTTGTGTGTTATGTATGATATCAAACAATATGAACTCTTTAATATAAAATTAATATCTTATTCATAAATATATATAGCTATGCAAATGTATTATTATATAAATCCATGGGTTGTTACATCATTTCACCTTTTTGAAACTGTGGCGTCGTAATTTTATTCACTAATCAAATAAGATGGCATATTTATATCTCAGCATTTTCATATTTCAATGTTGTCTCTTCAATCGTATAGTATTTTCGTAGTACTTTTACCCGATGAATCATCTTATTCAGAAACACATGCTCTCTATCATCCAAAATCATTATTGGTCATTCCTCATATGAAATAATCTCTTCCAAATAAACAACCTCTAGACTCAAAACATGAAATAGATTTGAAATATAACTTCATAACATTAAATCCAAAAAGACATTGGGTACTAGGGATAATCTTATAGATAAATACAGTCTATAAGAAACTAATCTAACATTCTCCATAATTTCATAAGGTCCAATGAACCGCATACACATCATTACATTCTTACCAAAATGAATCACACATTTCCATGGAAAACATTGAGACTAAAGAAACTCATTCCCACTGTTTTATGTATTAATTTTCTACCTTCTTTGAGAAGTCCTCATGTGCTTCTAAATCAGTTGAACCTTTTTATGCCATCTCTTTTTCCAATTTTGGTCCCATCAAATTCCATTCCCCAACTTCAACCTAAAAATCATGATTTCAACACTGCTTTCCATATAATACTTTATATGGGGGCATCCGAACACTAGAATGAAAACTATTATTATAAGGGAACTCACCAAATAATTATATTGGTCCCAACATCCTTGGAAATCCATTGAACTTTCACATACAATATCTTATAAGGACATAATTTTTTGTTCTGACAACCCATCTGATGGAGGATAAATAGTTGTAAAAAAAATTAATTCAGAACCCAACAACTTCTAAAGGACTTTCTAAAAGTTATAAGTTAACGTATGATCATGATTACATACAATATAGATGGTAACTCCATGTAACCTGACTATATCTTTAACATACATTCTATAAAGTTGATATATATATTGAAAATCTGAAATAGTAATTAAATGAGAAGATTTAGTAAGTCGATCAACATTAACCCAGATTGCATTTTTATATCAAAATGTTTTTGGTAATCCAACTACGAAATACATGGATCAATTTCCCCATTTTCACTCTATTAAATGGAATGTCGAAGGCATCCCTTTTAGTAGCTACCTCTCTACTTGAACCAGGGTACATGTGAAACACTCCATAGAAAAGTTAGAAAATATATATTTTTCATTCAACCCCACCTATAATACTTCAGATGATCTTAGTACATCTTAGTACATCCCTGATAAACTGAAAATAGAGAACTATAAGCTTCACAAAAAACACTTTCTTCAACTCTGATTCACATGGTGGCTATAATATATTCCAAAATCTCAAAACACAATCTTTATTAATGTTAAATTTAGCCAATTTACGGTTTTGAACCAATTCTACCTTTTTCTTCATTTCACGTTCCTCCTTCTATGCTTTCTTAATTATGTTTTCTTGAGCTGATTGCACTAAATAATAAAAAAACCTAGGAATCTTATGCACAAACAACATCCATTCAAAATTTTATCAAATCATCTATCAAAGGGTAATTTTTTAAAAATATCATGGTTAACATATCATTAATTTTACCACCCAATGAATAAGCCACTTTGTTTTCTTTTCCACGATTGTAATGAATTGTGGAATCATAATCCTTTATTAATTCCATCCATCTTATTTATCTCAAGTTCAATTTATTATGATTTAATATATACCTAAATATTTTTTCATTAGTATATATTTCACACAATAATCCATTCAAATGATTCAACAAAATTTTTAATTAAAAAATAGCAGCAGCTAATTCCAAATCATGTGTAGGGTAATTTAACTCGTACATTTTAAATTGACAAAAAGAATAATAAATTAAATGATCATTTTGTATTAGGGAATAACCAAGTCCATTCAATGTAACATCACTATAAAAAAATTCACCATTTTTAAAAGTAATTTCCAAAACTGGAGAACTCACCAATATTCTTTTCAATTCAAAAACATGTTCATCATGTTCTTTTGTCTAGATGAACATAGCAACTTTTCAAGTTAACATATTCAGTGGGTTATATATCTATGAAAAATATTCCACAAACCTCCAATAAAAATCTTATAACACATAAAAACTAAAAATATCAATTATATTTGTGGGTCTTGGACATTCATAAAAAACTTTTATTTGAGAAAGAGTAATTGTTATGCCATATATAGATCACGGTGACCAAGGAATTAAATTTTTTGTATCCAAAACTCGAAATTTCGTGAATTTTTCATAAAATTTATTTTCTTTTATGGTTTTCCATATATCCCTTAAATTAATTTCATGCTCCACTTTTAAATTTATAATATACCAAAATATCATCAATAAACACAACCAAAATCTTATCTAAGAACTCATTGAAAATTATATTCATGAGATCTATGAATACAACATGTGCATTGGTCTACCGAGAAGGAATAACATTAAATTAATAATGGCCATATCTAGTAAAAAATGTAGTATTCAGTATTTCTTCTTCCTTTACATTCAACTGATGGTACCACGAACTCATGTCAATCATAGAAAATAATGATCTCCCTATTTGTGATAGGAAAATCATCAATGTGATAAAAATAATTCAATTTCTTAATACTGATGTTCTTCAAGGATCTAGAATCAATAAAAAAATTATAATTAACTATCCTTCTTTGTAAAGAACTATTTAGGATAACTCCATGGTGACATTTTAGATCAAACGAAACCATTATCTAATGACTTCTGTAATTGATTATTTAACTCTAAAAGATCAATTTTATCCATTATATAAGGGGTTTTGTATATTTTCATATCATTTGGAACAAATTAAACCTAAAATTTAACTTCTTGATTAGGTATTACACCAAGTAAATCATCACAAAAAACATACAAATACTCATTAGGAACTAATACATCATTAATCCGAATAGTTCCTTTGTTCTCAGCAATATGTTCGGGGTAACATTCAATTACAAATTTTTCATGTTTCTCAGCTTTTGGATATGTTATCATTAGTAAGGTATCATTCATTTACAAAAATTTAAATTCATTCCCAAAATAAACATCTATAGCATTGCAGTCAATTTTAACATGACAAACCACTCCGAAAATAACATCATACCCTACTAGAGAAAAAAAGAATTGGATTTCAGGGTATATTATTTCCCAATAGAAGGACAAATAATGTTCTAAAAAAAATTTCTCCACATTTCTTTCATGGTATTTTTACTACAATTTTAGGATTTATATCTTGAGATTGAAATAACAATTTAATAATAAATTTCTGAAAAATAAAAGAATGCATAGAACCAGAATAAAAAAACATGTTCATAGAATCAGAATAAAGAATCAATGTACCTAATACAACTTAATTTTATGACCCAATATATAATGAATTAGTCGCAATGGATTTCATCACCTATTTCTTTTTGTAGTGTAGATGCATTCCATCATTTGACTTCATTTTAAAACAATCATTTTCTTAATGACCAATTACATTTCATAGAATGTATTTTGCTGAATGTAAATTAGATTTTGGCATACCAATACCATGATATTCTCTAGTGAAATTAAGTGCCTTATGTCCCATTTTACGACATTGAAAACAATTACTAGAATTCAAAATGCATTCCCCTGTATGATTTTTTCCACAATTTTCAAAAACTGTAAACTTATGTTTCATACTAGTAGAATTTTGGGAAGAAAACTTCTCTTTCATATACCACCTTTACCTCTTAGTAAATTTTTCGTAAATAACACAAAATCATCAGAAAAAATAATTTACACCCTCTTGAGACATAGAAAAAAAACATAATTTCTGAACCCATGAGAATCTAATGACCATTAATACATTGGAATCAATCCTAAGTAAAAATGAATGATCTTAATATAAAGATACCCATTGAAATTTGGAGCATAGCATAATAGTTGATTCAATTTTCATTCATAAGTAGCCACTTATTCATCATTCTAACTCAATTCCACGAACTATTTTTCCATTATATATCTGATCGCCTAAGGAAAATATTTTTCAAAAAACATACCTTTGAATTCATCCCAATTAAGAGCATAAATATCTTCACCATCATTGATAGTTTTAACCATTGAAAACCACTGATCATCTTCACTTTCAAAATGGTAAAACAAAATACTAACATTTTGAGGTTTGAAACACCCAAGGAATCGAAAATATTTTTTAATTATTTAATCCACAATTTATCTAGAACATGGTCTGATGATCCTCTGAATGATGGGGGTGTTGCCGCATTAAATGATCTACTAGTGACATGCTTCTCTGTGGTTGATCTGGTTAATCTCATTCATGGATAACAAAACTATTTATAGCCTGAGTCAACTCCTTTATAATTGTAACAAACTATTCTATTATGATTCTGACCAATTTTTGTAGCCGATTAGGTAGTTTGTTATTCCATTGATGTCTTATCATCATTGCATCACAATTTATTCTATGGAAACCCATTCAGAACCTAGAAATGATTTAGATTAAAAAACATTGTAATATTAAAATTATATATCATTTCAATTTTACCATAAATAAAAAATAATTTATGGATATTCTATTTATAAAAACTTTACCCTAAAATTTATCTAAACAACATTTGATAACAACTATAAGGATACATCAATAAAATATTACATAATCTTGAGGTAATTTAAAAAATTTACATTTATTCATATCAAAAATCATTTCAGGTTTAGATTTTTATGGAATTTGGTTAATATATCTCAAATATTAAAAACTAGACACTACTATAATATTTAATTTATTTCCAAATAATAAAACTCCTTAAATAAAACAATATTTATTTTCTTGATATAAATTTTCAGGAATTATTTCCTTATGTTACCATTCCATACAAACTGTGAAAAACATTTCAGTAACAAGGTATGATCATAAAAAGCTCAGTAAGGGATATAAAATAATGAAATAAAACATTAGTCTATGAATACATAAAAAAATCAATGAAATCATACTTTTCACCCATAAAACAGAATATCATTAACATATTTCATTAATGTATAATATTTATGAGTAACTAAAAGAAATCATAAATCATAATGGTAGCTTATGGAATTCATAACATTCTTACATATTTCTTTTAAAAATACATAGGGATTAACCTTCATGGTTACATTTGGAATACACATCACAATATATTCCAAAAATATACTAAGAGGAAATTTCAATTTTACCTCTTCCATATTAACCAATTAATTGGAGAGATATCATGGGCTCACCCACCCTCAATTTATCACAGAACCACCCATATATTTAAATAATTCCCTGAACAACAACATAATCATAACATATAAAAAAATCAAAAAGGAAAGACAAAATTTTCACAATGAAATAACAAAATAATAGTTCAAGATATTTACTTAATCAATCCATTCTCAAAATCATTTTAAATACCGAAATACCCTAAAATGTAATATTCTATTTAGTTTTCTTTTTAAAACCATTACAGCTTATAGAGGAAGTGAAATTTCAAATAATGATTAGGGCGTTGGAATGATCGTTGTATCCACATATGTTAAAAAGAAATATTCATTTCCTCATATAGTAAAGTGATTCATAGAAAACTATTTATATTGAAAGCCAATGAATGAAAATAAAATTCAAATGGATTGATTATATACCTTAAAAAATAAATTCCCATTTAAATCAAAATTTGCCTCAATGAATGGAGATTGAGACGTAGTCCCTTTCATTCAATCCAACTTGCCCCATTCATTCTTACGTTTACGTAATAACAAGATTATTTTAGTATATAATTTTTTAGAAACTTTTTAATATTTATTATACATTTAATATCACATATTATCATGTTATAGAATATTATTATATTATTTGAAATCTTATCAAATTTTTTGTTGAAGTTCGGCACTTGAGTAAAAAATGAACTTTTTGATGTAAATTATACAAGTGGTCATATGCCAATTTTCAAAACAATTATATTAATGAATTAAATATCACATATATCCAGTATATATATATTTTTTATACTCCATAACATTTGGATCCAACAAATTAAATGAATCATTCATGGAGATGGTAGGTAGTACGTACAAATGAACACTACATTCTTTCGTTGTAACATTAATGTAAAGATAATCAATTTTTGCATAGTTATGTTATAATTACTATATATTATCTATTATATATATTACATATGTTAATAAATTCCATAATTTATACATTCCATGTATTTAATGAATGAGTGATAAAACTTTGAGGGGGTGGTAGTCCGCACTTCCTCAAATAAAATTATCATATTTACACAATACGAAAAGAAGAAAGGTATGTTGTAAATAAAATTTAACAAATAATAGAGAAAATATAAATAATATATATATATTTCTATATTAATGGACATAATTATAGTTTGTAGGAGAAAATTGAACAATCATCATTTCGTGAGAAGGTAGTTCACCGTACACAGAAACAATATGTATGTATCCATTAGATGGAGGTGTGTATAAGTGTTGATCAAATAATTCTCATAAAAACATAATATTATTTTTAGGATATAGTTTTTGTTATAATATCATATAATAACAATGAAATAGGGAGGTAATAAAGAAAATAATTGAAATGAAAGTTAGAGAAGACGATACCTCTAAATCGGGTGACTCCTTTTTCTTTGAGTGAAAAGTCTTTCTTGAATTGCCTTCTGTCTAAGTTAAGGACTCTAGGATGAACTGTGCTATGTTGGTAGATTAGTTGAGTAGAAATAAAATGATACAAGGGGCTTTATAAGTGCGAGTAAGTGGGTAGAGGTGGTATCCTTTTATAAGAGTGGGGAGGGGCACTTTAGGAATGTCTTGAAATATTATTTTATTATAATTTATTTTGGATTCAAAACTACACGAAATCATTTATTTCAAACATAGGATGATGTGGGGTCGTATAAATATCATCCAATTAATTTTTAACATTTTTTTAATAATTATTAACCCTTATATTGTTTTATTTAACCTTTATTTTATCATTTTTAATCTTACCATTATATTTTATTATTTACATTTTGTGGGTTAATTTAATTACCATATCATGTCAAACGACCCAAAAACAAGACATTAATGAATTATTTGGACTTATCATTATCATTTTTAATAATATTATATTTTTTAAAATTTTAAAACAATTAATAATAAATTTTCTATTTAATGTTACAAATTATGTTATGTTTGACACAATTCATACCTCATTTTTTCAAAAAATCATAAATACTTGATTGCATCGATTTTTTTAATTCAATCCTAACATGTCAAAGTAATTCCTAAAATTAAATTATTACTTAAATTATTCGATATAATATTTTTTTAAAATATTTATAATATCATTAATTTTATATTTCTCTTAATAATGTAATTACTATAACCCTATTCTGTCAATATATATGTAAATTATATAATCATTAAAAATTGAAAATTAATTTCCATTATGGAGATCATTTTATTATATTTTTGTTGAATTTTTCTTTTTTAGGTTTCATTAATTTTATCTATACATTAAATTTATTATACATATAATAGATAAGAGGGTTACATTTTGTCACATTCTTTTGATTTAATAACAATCACATCTATTTTAGGGAAAATCGTTTATTATATGAAACAATTATGTCCCTTAGGTGATATGAGTCAACATTTAGTCCCCGAATACAATTTTTTCAATTGTTAGGGTAATTTTATTAACCTTGTCATATTATTTGTTACCGTAATTTACCCGATTAACTTTTATCTATTGTAAAGAAATATTACCACTATTATTATTCATACTGTCCAAAAGATAAATGGAATCTATTTAAAAAATTTAGACCTTCTATTTCCAAATATTGAATCCATTTATCCATATTCAAAACACAGATTTGGCAGAATTATTTTTTTAAATTAATTCTTGTTGTGAAAACCTAAAAGTTGGTTTTTAAGAAGTAAAAACTATCAAAAGATTAACATGTGATTCTTTACAGTTTAAATATAAAATTATTTCTAATGGAAATATTTTATTTAATTATTAAAAAATAATACAATTACACTTTAAAACTAATAAATAATATAATATTACTATATAAATAAATTAAATGAAAAGGCAGTTTTGACTTAAAAGGTGGCAATTTTCACTATTCATTAAAAATAAACATTATCCAAAAATTAGAAATAAATTAAAATGTAATATTATTATTATATATATAAAGTTAATTTTTTCAATTATATATTATAAATGTGACTAAAATTATATTTAAAAATTGTTCTTCTTCAAAAGTTGGTTAAACGACCTTTAAAAATATTACAATATTTTATTCTTAAAATTAGACTCATTCTAATTTTAAGCCTCAAAAATTTATTAGAAAAAAGGTATAATCATTTAAAATTTATGTAAAATAATAATATTTTATATTCTGTTCATTCTCATCAATACTACAGTTAGGCATTAACAACCATTTAAAATAACAATATTATTATATCATTAATTTTCAGTATAACTCAACAATGTGTGAAATGTGAGATTTTGGCAAATCCCATTGTTGCGTGTCAATTAATCTATTGGGAAAAGTGTCCTATTTAATGTAATATAAATATCTTATTCATAAATATTATTTTATTTGAAAATATATCATTCAATAAGTACTTGGGTAGTTATATATACATGATCAAATTAATTACTTGATATAGTCATCAATCAAATCATAGTTAAACAAAACTATGTTATATGCCATTTATTTCTCTTCAAGGATTAATATGGTCAATGTATATGATATTGGAATTAACCTATCATAGCACATGTTTGAATGTCGATTCAGTTAACTCATTCAATTCATCCTTATTTCCTATTGGTCTATTTTCTGTTCTTGTCATATCTAGAAAATACATTGAATGGATTTCCATCCATTCATTGTCCAGGTTTCCTTTCAGGAAAGAACCTTCTGGTTTATTTGTGATCTAAAAATACTAATTTAACATTTTAAGGATTGTTTCAAAGGGATGCATCTAACTAAATACAAAATTTCCTCTAAAAATTATTTTATGTGGAATATGAATAGTTATATGTAAAATTCATTTGAAAAATGACATAAGAAATATTCTAACATTCGAAACAAATTAGTGCTTCCTATAAAAACATTTTTTTATAGAATAGATTTGAAAACATCATTGAAAATTTACTCCAAATAAATTACACAACCAAATAACTGAAATGCATATATAATTATATAAAAGATGATGGATTTCTATTTGAATTAACTAACATTGAAGCATGTGATAATCATGAGTATGAAATTATTTTAGAATTAAATATCCTATGTTGTATAATTTTGATATGTTTCATGAATAGTATTCATGAAAATTAATGCTCTATAAAAATTCTAGAAATATATTTTTTCTATAGGATTTATCAAATAAGAATCACATATAACATTTCGTTTGTATTCACTAATATATAGAATATGGAATTCATTTATAATTCCATAATACACAAAGTCACAATGATATCATATGTCTCCTTTATTCACTCCCATAAAATTTAGATTAATTGAACGAAAAATTTCACATATATTCTATTCATTGTAGATTATAATTACACAATGTTGTATCAAATTGGTTGACCAATAATGCATCTCAATAAAGATAATTATCTTATGTAAATTGAGATAGGATTCATTGTAAACATTCTTAATCTTTATTTATTTCAACAAACCCCTCACAAATGAAAAAACATCTATTTTATTAATCAAATCAATTCTACGCATACACATATGTGGATTTTTGGTCTGCATGTTACTTTAAAATCTTCTAAGATAGTTCCTATGTTGATGGTCCATTGGAATGAATTTTCTATGTCCCTTAAAAATGAAACTACAGTTCCATTTGAGTCTCTTGGATTATAAATTCTTCATACAGGTAAAACATAAGTATTTCCCTTCTTTATCAATCTAGAAATCATTGTATTACTAGGAAATTGTTGATCATTAAAAAAGGGAAGAATAAATTTAAATACGTCTTTAAAAAATACCTCATATGTGTATAGACCCATATTCTAAATATGTTTCAAGTATTTTACTAAAGTATTAATGTATAAATATGTATAATAATCAAGATATTATGGTCTAAATATAGTATATTTATAAAAAATAAATGTTTTTTATACATATCAATGATTGACAGTTTGAAATGTACATGAAAATTTCCCATGTGTTGTGAGAGAGGAACATGTAACATAATATATTAAAACTTGTACATTAAGGATAAAACCATATATAATTCATGAAATATTGGAAATCCAGATATCGAGCATTAAATTTCATCCTTGAAAAACTATCGTTAGGGTTATACAACTCGTTATCATTCTTCTTTTCCTCAATATCATTCCATCATATTTTTATAGAAATTTATTCAAAAATATAGTGATTATGGATTTTTTGAATCAAGTGAAATTTTCAAATTACTTTTATTTAAATGGGAATATATTCCATTAGCTTTTGGCTTCCACTAAGATATGACACATTTTATATTATTATTTTATTTAGCATGTTCCTCCCAGAATAAGCTGCAATATTTTTGAAAATCATGAATTTATAATTTTTAAAATCTATGTTCCTCAAATAACTTCCAAGAAAGAAGGTTATTTGAGTAAATGTCTGAGTCATCAAGAATAAATTATGTCAAAATATAATTAATCTATTCCAGGGACGTAATATAAATCTCAAACATTGTTTTCCCATGAAATAGTCAGATAAAAATTTAGGGTTTTTCATTTTAACATGTTGTCGATAAATTGGATTCAGTGTAGCATAATTCCATATTTTCACCCTTTAAAAATCATTATTTTTATTACATTAATAATTTTTTTTCATATCATAGTCTACACTGGTTAGAATAACTTATTTATCAAGAAGGAATATAAATGGAAACTGATCATCTAAAAAATTATTAAATACATTCCTCTAATTTCGATCATGAATAATTTGATATTTCATTGGTTTCTAATGTGATAGAACACATAGTTGTTTTAATGAAAACCACATTTTCATATATGGTAGTTAAATAATTCCGGACTCATCTCTAGTATTCCAACACAATTAAAACATCGGAAGTGTGTATGACCACTATCTAAATCATTATAAAATGTAAAATATATTAAACTCTAAAAATTGATTTTAAAATCATTTGAGATCCAATATATTTTATACACCACACTTGTATCAATAATATAAATTATGCTATATTCCATCAAGTAAAATAAATGAAATAAAAATAAAGAAAAATATAAAATAAATTAAAGGAAACTATAATTTTTCCCATTATATGAAAGAATATATGATACAGTAATCTATATTTGAATCATTAAATAAACGACCACAAATAAATAAATGTATATATTAATATACTATAATTGTAAAACCTTTGTATTGAACTCCTTTATATCAATGATTTATAATGTTCCCATTTTATTAAGGGTTATGGAATTAATTATGATAATGTTTCTAAAATAATAAAAATACATTGAGGTGTTAATTATATGATATATAATGTATTGAATGAATTGAGGATGAATAATGGTCCATTAAATAGGGGATTTAGTAACTATCCCCATGATTTTGGTTTTTTTCGGGATCATTTGAATCATCAAGTTTCATTTTTTAAATTTAAATTTAATTATGTTCATAAATATTTTGTTTTATACAACTTAGGATAGGTATGCTTTTATTTATTTGTTATGGTTTCATTCTGTTTATGTTTCTATAATTTTGTTCAATTGAATATGTTTTTGTTTAAATCCATTAGTTTCAATTTATAATTGATTGACTCAATGGTAGATAAATAGGTTTAAAATGGTGATATTTAATTTGGTTAAAATCAATTATATTGGTTTTGGTTTGTTGTTGTTTAATATGGTTCATATCAATTTTGAATAATTTATTTCTATTCAATATGGTTAGTTTTGTTTTTTTATCAATTTATTTCATGTCGATTTAGATTGGTTAGATTAGGTTTTTTATTTTGTTGGATTACTATGTTCTTATTAAGGTTATATTAATGACTATTCATATTATTTCATTTTTTTATCATTAATGTATACATTTTTAGTTCTATTAAATTTATTTAAATTCATTATATTTTAGTTCATATTAATGTTTACTAGTGTAATTAAGTTCTACATGAGTCTAATTGGGTCAGATCAAGTCATTCCAATTAAACATTTTTTGTTTCGTTAAGAGATTTGAAACTACCAACTCTACAATATGTCTTGGATATCATTCAAAAACAGATTGTACTATATTTCTTGATTAGGCCTCAATGGAATATACATATGTTATTAAATAATCCATGTTCACATTCATAAGGATGACATAATAATGTCAATAAAACCCATATTTAAATGTTATCAAGTAAAATCATATATCATGTCACCTTTATATAATTCATTATTTGATACCATTATCTAATTTCCTTTCACATTTTCATTTGAAATTGATGTTGTTATTCATGCTAATGGAATATCACAATATGTTGAATCATTGATTACAACGACATGCTCATTTCTATGAAAGGATAAGATTTTGGACATACGAGTTTCATTTCCAGATAAATCTTGTTTTACATGATATTAATTTTTTCATAAGATGAAAAAAATCATATATTAATAGTAATAATCTATTTATGAGTAATTATAAAAAGACAAGATCATAAGAGTATATTCCACAATGTAACATATTTAATGTAACAAAAATCTATATTTGATGATGATTTCATATACCATGAAAGAAGACACAGTTATATAAATTTTTATTAATAAGAATATTAAAATTTTATGTAGGAGTGATCACCACAAAACTATTTCATTTTTAACAATATAATCATTTTCCATAAGAGTAAATGATTGGGTATCACACCAAAATGATGAATATTTCACTAAAAAGAGGATGTTTTTTATGTTGTAAAAATCCCCTGATAATTTTTTTTGAATTTGAAGGAAGAATGGATAACACTATATAATGAAATACACACAATAGTTATTTGATGAAATAAGGAGAGTAAAAAATGTACTGATTTTAAAACAATAGTTACAATGTGAGGAGAAAACACTGTATGAATCGATTAATAACCTTCAGGATCATAAAATATAATTCCAATATGAAAATAGGGTGCCCAACTACAACACACACATGTATTTAATATAAATTAAAATACATCACCCCATTAATCAAGGCATGTTAACGTGATATTATACCTTATTTTTTTGATCTAGTGTTTAACTTAGCATCACATCGTGAATAAGTACATAAAATATCAATATGGGTAAATTTGAATAAGATCATTCTATAATGAAAAAAATTCCATGATATATCTATTTTTATAATAACATTAAATTTTTGTTACATGCAAATAAGATAAAATTTTTCACATGATTTAGGGAATTTAATCAACATGTAGTTCTATGTATTGACCAAATTAACACAAAATGAAAATAAAATAATATTTAAGGATTAGTGGAAATAACTGTGATCCCAACTATTAGGTAAAGGTTCAGTAACCTAAAGGATATTTTAAAAAATACACACAATAGTTTTGGAAATAGAGAGACAATGGAACCAAATTGATAATCATATATTAATAGATAATGTGTTCTTAGCTACAATATCTTTTTTTGAGAGAATAATAATTAATAAGATCCTATAAGAACAATAATTCACATATACATGATATACCTTATAGGAAAAAAGAATAATATTGTGTATAAAACTGAAAATATGTTTTAGAATTATGGAATGATATACCTTATTTACATAATGATAGGGAGACGAATAAATAATTCTAATACAATATCGAAATTAATGAATTATTATATACAACGAATAAAAAAATAATTATGGAATGTAATTTTATTTATTTGAATATTTTATTATTTTTTTAATGTTCACATGGATGATGTAAATCAAAAAATACATTGATAGGTCTGTCTAGTATGGAAATATATATATATTTGGATTTGTTCATGGGCCCTGATAGTGTGATTGGATATTTATTTGTATATTTGGGAGAAGGGAGATTCATACATTTATAATAATATTCGAGATGATAAATGGTATTTGGATTATGTAAATGGGTCATGAAGGTGTGATAAATAGTAAAAAAATAAATTTCAATAAATTAATTAATAAAATATTCAATTAATGAATAAAAATAAAAATAAATAATGAAATAATGGAAATTCCTTAATTAAATAAAAAATGGGAAGTCAATGAGGACTTAACATTCAAACAAAAAAGTGTACCACATAAAATTCACTCACCCAAATTATAATCGTAGCAGCACCACATAAAAAATATATATTATAATATATTAATCTATGTTCTTAATATGGTATTCAGAGTATGACCATATCAAAACAAATATTGGAAATTTATTTTTTCATCAGTACTCTACACATAGAGATATTTATTTTTATTGAATCCAACATGAAATCTGGGGATACTCCATGAGGGGAATACTAAATTTAGGATCTTGAACTCACCAATGTGATGAGGAATAAATAATGAATATATGTATATGATTGAGGATGGTTTTTCACAGCTAGGTAAGTAGAATTAGTTCTTCTTAGGGATCACCGTTAATATAAATTTGATGCGTCATTATACAAGTCCTGGTTGCGATTTAGGGGGAACTCTATATCAATGATTTTTTAAACCATTTGACACGATATAACATTAAATAATTATAAGGACTTAATTAAAATGGTTTGAATTTTTAATTCTTGTACCAATTATTTTAAAAAACCATTCATATACATTTATATTCTAGAACCTATGCAAACAGTTTTCATAATTCTATTAGTATAAGAAAACATCTAGTGGTTATACCGAAAATTTTGGAAAACCATGGGTATATCACAATAGTTATAGATACTGATATCTATAGGGTATGTATGTTATTGACTTATTAAATGAACTTTTTTAATGTTTTAGGGTAATTTAAAAGGCTATATGACATTTTTTAACACTTAATTACATGATTTACTCGATATAATGGTATCAAATATTGTTGATCACACTATTAAAAATGAAAACAAATACTTTAATTATTTACCAAATTTGGAATGATTTATTACAAATTTGGATTCAATTTTATGAAAAACATATCATAAATGTGGTATAATTTTATTGTAATTTATATATATAAATTTTGATGATTTAAAAGAATATATTTTGAAGTAAGAAATGTTTTCATAATAAATTCAATTATAAATATACATTGAAAAATTATTACTATATTATTTTAAATTAAAACGAAATAATTATGTATTAAAATATCTAAACAATATATATTTAATTATTATTCACTTTATAAGAATAAATGGGTTTTAATAATTATCTAAAATTATCATTATTCAATAAAAATGCATTATTTTTAGAAAAATTACAAAACATCACTATAAGACAGTTTTGATACCATGATTTCAAAAAGGTTATTAATTTTATAAAATTTAATTTCATATATATACATATATAAATTAATGGTATTATTATCACACTAAATGATCAATTTTATGAAATCATAGATTTGAAACAAAATGCCTTACTAAAAATATATTTTTTATTTTATAACAAATAATCAATATATATATATTGATTATAACCACTATAGAGATTTGAAAATGTTTCTTTTCCTATTCATACATTTTAATTTAATAGATACATAATAATGATAATATTTAAATGATAATATTTTATTATTTCTTTTTTGCTTGTCATTGCATGTTCTACATGTTATTGAACAAAAAAACCATTTTTATCTTATTATTTTAATACATAATTCCATGTTGCAAATGCTTTCAAGGGGTCGTTCAACCATCCATTCGAGGATGCACTGATTGTCACCAATAATTCCCAATTTCCAAAGGCATGTGGAATTTGCCTCTTATTCTGGGAGGTTTTCTCAATGCTCAAAACAGGAAGGTGGGTTGTTGGTTTCTCCTTCTGTGGATTCCTTCTCAAAAGGCATCTCCTATTCCAGGTATCCCATAATGATTAAGAATTTTTTCCTGATAGTCTTCCTAGATCTATATCTTTTTGGATGTTATTTAATTATAATGCTTCTTTTACTACATTTCATAGGTTCATGTCAAGGAAGTAACCTTCGGTCGAGTGAGTAGTCATGTTGGATATCGCTGGCATGTTTGGACACTGAAATAGTGATGCATTTTGGTTTCTTCCCCTTATTATAGGGCTTACATATGGATCGCAATCCTAAGGAATCATACACCGGGTGTGGGGAATTATATTCCAAAGGTATGTCCATAGGTTTTTCCTTAGCTTCCTATCCATAACACAGTGCTTGTTGTGGGTTTAACGTCTTGCAGAGACTGGTCATACTGATCAGTACACTGACAAGAGTTGATCAAATGGGTAGATCCCCAGAATGGAATACCTAAGGGGTTTTTCTTGATATTTTGATCAAGATGTCCAATTAAGAAGGATCTGAGGATGATTTAGTCCTAGTAACGGGGACACCATGGTTTACTATTGGCTGGGATAGATCCTCGGGGAGGTTTCCTATGAACCCTATCTCGAGAGAAAAGGAAAAAAGCCTTTGAAGATTGAAGGGGAAATGAAGGATGGGATTCGGGTGTACACAATGGAAAACAACATGACGACATAATTGGGATTCCCTATGGTTGGAATCCCATGACAAGAGGGAAACTCGTTGGTTCGATGGATATGGGTTTGGTGTGTCCTATGCATGGGTAGATGCCTAACAGAATGGAATTATCTCACTGGGATGTGGAGACCGGAGTAAGAATCAGGATCGATATGGATGGTTGAGGGTTGTGGATTGAGAATGAGATGAAACTGTAATGATGAGGACATCGAAATTAGTCTTGAACTTCATGTGGCTTCTTACATATCCTAGTGACAAGGAATCAATGTCCACAATGTTCGGTGGGGTGTTGGGATGCCTGGGGAGGAGTCCCATGAGGATGGGTTCATGGATGGGTCCCGACGAACATAGAACCATCAGGATAGGGCATGGAATTACCAAAAAATATAGCCTTAAGAAAGAGACCTAGATAATGTATGGATGATAGGCTTCAACCTTAGGGAGGATTCATATGCATTCCCTTAGAATGGAATCAATGTCCACATAGTTTGGTATGGGGTTTTGATTCAGGGTGTGTGCAGAGGATAGCAGCCAGATTACATGTTGATGGAATATGCGTGGTTATAATCTCGAGCATGACTAACACCTTGGGGGAAGACCAGAGATGCAGGTCACAAAAAATGGGACTTCAACAACTTACCATATATTGGGCACTATAGTGCTCTATCATTGATCGAGGACTAGAAATGGTAAACAGTTGGTTGGGGACAAAAATGACCTACTGTTTTTTGGGGTTGACCCTCAGGGTGAATTCCTACATACCTTGTCCGATAGATTGGGATCATCACCCTTATAGTTTTAATGTATACATTTTAGCGTCTTGATGAATGAAAAGTGGTCATACAGTTTAACATCATGCATGACAGGGAGAACCAACTTGAATTGGTTGGGTCTGATGGGTGATGGGATTGAACCTAAGGGAGGCTTCCTACATAATTTTCATGGAAAATATGAGTATCAAAGTCCACATAGTTCAGTATGTATTACAGTTTAATATCATGTGGGACGAGTGGGGGACAATGACCATGAACCTTAGGGGGGCTTCATAGTTACCTTTCTCAGATATGGGAAGGATTGAAGAACACATTTTTTTGGTATGGGGGCTTGGGAATAACAATCTAATGCGACCAAAAAAAGATTCCATGTCGAATTCTAACTCTAAGACCACATGAATCATGATTGGTGTGAGAAATAAGGGGCCGAAAAGACCTGACAATAACATACAAAAAATGCATCTGTGAGGAGTGAAGCAGGTTATACGGGTGTTTATCATCCCAAAGTGGAAACATGGGCTTAATCGTGGTTAGCAGACCTTGGAGACTGATATTGGGACATACTCTATGATAGAGACCCAATAGTGATAAATCCCAAAGGGAGAGGGTTGTTTTAATGAAGGTCCATATTCCCCACTCACCTCATGTCATTGGGAACTATAGAAGAGAGGAGGAGAATGGATTCATCCTCCCCCCAAAAAGGATAGGGCTTCCACAAGGAAGGTTACCGTTCCGTGTGGAAAAATTCCACTCTTGTAAAGAGGATTTCATTCTATTTTAGGAATGATCTCACTCCTATGGAGACCACCGGGAAACAAGAATGTGTGAGATGGGGCACCTCGTGTATATTTCATGTGGAGAGGATACAGTTTATTGTTTGGTATTGAGGAAGATAGTTCTTGGATGTTTAATGTCATGCATACCAGACAAGGAAGGTTCACTTCACTCCCCAAGGACATAAATAACTAAAACTCACCCACCCTTGGATATGGGAAGGCGCCAGCAAGCCCATAGAGAGGTGGTGTTATTGAGTGATCCATTGAGGGGCTGATGTTAGTGTGGCTATGTGAAAAATCAATAACCACTATCATGCCTATGAAAGGAAGCATTAGGCTAAGCAAAAAAACTTGAAGCATCACTCAAGGGACCTTGAAATAGCCTTGCACTAGCCTAGAGGGTCATATGGATAATGAGTGTGTGAATCATTTGGCCAAATAAAGAGTTTCTTTGCGATGAGGATGGGATTTTTGAATGGTGGATTCTTTAAGAAGAGGATAGCTCTCACAAAGGATGGATGCTTCAAAACAATGATGTGTAGCACCCCCGGTTTCAGGTATGTGGCCTTTTTTATCCATATTTATGTGTTTTAAGTGCATGGGATGAGTTGAGAAAAGGGTGGGAGAGTTTGGAATGGTTTTGGATGATTTTGGAGGCTTTAAAAGGGGTGCATGGTTAGAGCACGATTAGTGGAAACCATACGGATT
This sequence comes from Viscum album, assembly GCA_963277665.1. Lineage (NCBI taxonomy): Eukaryota > Viridiplantae > Streptophyta > Magnoliopsida > Santalales > Viscaceae > Viscum > Viscum album. The sequence goes on along the minus strand of OY728151.1, from coordinate 490,546,076 downwards.
CCCCATGAAGCTGTGCAAGGGATATAGTACGATTTTCCCAGCCTGAGAACAGTTTTCAAAACCCTGTGAGGAAACCGTGTAGACCCTTGCTCTCGAGGGATTAGCGTGCGCACGGTTAGCGCACAGTTTTCCAAACCGAGCAGGATAACCGTGCGGCCACATAAAAATAGGGTTATAAGTTCCAGGCTCCATCGGGATTAACCTATTTCACTCTAATCTTCCTCCAACTCAAGGCTCACTCTGGAATTTGGGTCCTTAGTGGTTAATGGTGCTCCCCCACTCAATTTAAAAGCTATTCAAAGGGGTTTCAATGCGGGTTGAAGGTGGTTTCTCCTGAGTAAGTCTCTCCTCTTGTTTCCCTTGTGTTTTTCTCTAGATCTACATCCATCTCTTTCGTGGTTTTTGAGATCTACACATTTTTTGTGTATATATAGGGTTTTTGTTGCCTTGGATGTTAATATTAAGTCTTGTGGATGCTATGGAAATGAGGTCTAGGAGGTTTCGGTGGTGCTTTCGCCGGATTTGAGGTGTTGTGGCTTGTGGTTCGATTTCTCGAGAACCCTAAAGTTAGGTGGCTTCTCTTTCAACTCCACTTGGTTAGAACTAGTGGTTCCTTGTTAAAATTAATTTTTTTTGCTGAAAAATAATTGTGAATTTTTATACAGAATTGGATAGAAATCCCTTGGGTGATGTTTTGTCGATTTTTGGGAAAAAAGGTGTTTTATGGTGAAATGTTATTCTTGTAGATTTTAAAATGAAGATTTTAAAATGGGATGATATGGTTGATTTGTGAATATGATTGATGGAATTGGTTTTCAATAAGAGGGTTGTTTTATTGAAATGTGGTTTGGCATGGAAAATGGTTTTCAATAAATGGGATATTTATTGAAGTGGATTGATATGAAATGGATTTGGTTGATTGCATGTAGTTGTCACCTTGGTGGGTTATATGCTTGGAATTGGCTTTTTCTGGATGTTGTGTGTAAGTGGCGAGAAGTACCCCTATTAAAAGGGGATGGATAGTGGATGTAAAGTCCACCATCAGTGTTAAGTGGATAGGAAGTGCCACTAAAGTGTGAACAGGTGAACGCGTTTGACGGAAGCTCCACCATTTGGTTGTTTTTCTTGTTTGTGGTGAATTTCTTCGTAAGATGGAAGTTTTTGTGGTAACGTGTAAATTATGAGATGAATTGTGGCATGTTTGGTTTTATTCCCATTGTTTTCATGGTTTGGGTGTGATGGCTTGGTAAGGGAATGTTTTGCTTATGAAAATGGTTTCACTTGTGATTAAATTTATTTAAACTGTTTTATATAAATGTGCTAATAGTTTTATCCTATTGGAATGTGTAGGGAAGTCATTTGGGGAAATCCTACTGCTTTTTAGTACTCACCCCCTACTTTGGCACTATGGTGTCATTGAAGATGTCATGTACCGTGACGTGGGCAATGTTAAGGCATCACCCTCCTATAGTGGAGCATTGTGATCCCGTGGTGGAGCTTGGAGCTTGGAGCTTGGCGTGGAGCTGTGGTGGTGTCATGGCTAGTGGTGTTTGGTTGTTTAGTTTCCACAGTGTACTTTGATGATGTGTGGACATGTCTAGTTGTATAGGTTTTGATTTGTGTTGTGGAACAACTTGGTTGTCTTTTGGAAATTCATGTTGGAATTTTTTATTGACATGCATCATATAGTGGTGGTTAATGGATGGTTTGGTTGGTTTTGTGTTAAGGGAAAAATGTTCTCCAATTTGATGGTGAATCCCTCGACATTTATTGCCATCCTTTGTGGTCTTGGTAACGTCACTTAAGGCCAAGTATCCCTCATCGCCTCCTCAATCCAGTGAGGTAGGGGCAGGGTGTTACAAGTGGTATCAGTTTTGTCGGTCCTTTTGAGTTGACTCTCGGATTTAGTGTTGACATTAGTTGTGGTGAATTCCTTGATTAAGGATGGTATCAAGGCGTAGTAATTTCGTAAAATGGAATTTATAGCACAAAAGGATGTAGCTAACACTTTTATGATGAAATTCTAGTTACTAGGGATTTGGGTACATATGTTTTTTGGAGACACTTACAGGCATTGGATATCTCATTGTCATGGGTGTAGTCAATGGGATGAGTATGGAATGTATGGTAGAAATGAATTCCAACTAGGATGCATATTTCATTGAGGTATAATGATTTATTATGTGATCTGAATGTGTGAATTGTATTTTGAATAAATTGGTATTTTGAAAAATGGTTTGGTTTTCAAAATGGTGAAGCATGGAACGTGTGGAAAAGGTGGAAAGCCTTGTTGCAATAGAGTAGTGTAATGTCATTTGAAATGGGATTTCTTGATATCTATGAAAGTGGGAATCATGGTTGTTGTTTTCTATTTATTGAAATGGAACTGGGTAGGTGTTGTAGTGACCAACCGGAGGAGGCTGCTGAGAATCTGGTAGCACCTGAGCGTCAGGTGAACCAGCAACTGGTGTAATGTACAGTACAAGCATTCCAAGCTGTGGGAGGTGGGAACAAAGTGGATGAGCCAAGGCATGTGAATCATGTTGTCTAGTTTAATATGCAGAATCCACCCATCTTCAAGGGTGATTCAGAACCAGAGAGGTCATAAGCATGGTTGAATAGAATGAATAGGATCTTCGAGTTCTGGAGAACACCGGTAGAGTTAAAAGTGAAGTTTTCCACGTATATATTGAAAGAAAATTCCATTCAATGGTGGGAGTTAGTATTCCATGAGGGGACGAACCTGGGTATGATGTGGCAAGGCTATGAAGAATTGTTTAATAATGAATTCTACATATATACGTTCAGAATTAAGCGTACGACTGATTTGTTCAGTTGGAAGAAATAACATATGTATGTGACGAAGTATGTAGATAAATTTATGATCTTAGTGCGGTTTTCACCCGAGGTGGCGGGTAGCACGTTGTTGAAGGAAAGGTTCTTTGAAGCGGTGTTAAGGCAAGAAATCCATTCAAAGATAGCAACTGTATATAGATAATTACACTTAGATGGTGAATAGAGCCTTGGTGGCTAAGCGGGATCTGTTGGGCCCTCTGGGCAGAGGAAACATGGTGGTGCCCATGGGGAATAGTGGGCACTATAATGTTGGGTTCAAGAATAAGAGGGAAAGTTATTCCCACGGTGGAAGTATGGGATATAATCTAATGACAAGATAGGTAAATCATACTCCGAAGGCCCAGAGCAAGCCGGGATATTTTTAGTGTGGTTCTACGAACCAAATCAAGCGGGAATGTATGGCACAACCGCGATCATGTCATAATTTTAAGTATATGGGGCATCTACAACATTATTGTCGGAATTCTCCAAGGTCGGGTGCATGTGAAACTCATCATGTATCACAGACGTCCTATGCTTCGACAGGATGTGGGCAGAAACTTACCCCTCGACAGTAGGGTAAAGTGAGTCCTAGTGATTCTCAGAATACAGTGATTCCTCAGCAAAGCAATAAATAGCATAGTGTGGAAAGAAATCATGTGTTCGAAGCTGAGAAGGTTGTGGTTGATGATCATTCGGGACCATCCACGGTGGGAGGTACTATTCTTTTAAATTATACCTTGATGCAAGTGTTGTTTGATACAAGTACTTCACACTCTTTTATTGCTGCATGTGTGGTTGATTTGCTGGGTTTAAGGGTGAAATAATGCCCTCAGTTTTGAATCATAAAACTCATCTGGATCGAAGAGAGTGTCGATCCTTCTTGTGTAGATCATGTATTATCATTGTGGGTGAGGTGGAGATAGTGTGTAATTTCTCAATGCTTGAGATGGACGGGTATGATGTCATCATGGGAATGGATTGGCTGGTGGATTTTAAGACCCACATCGACTGCGATGTGTGGACAGTGTATTTTACAACACACAATGGTGTTAGACATATCATTAGAGGAGATAAACATGAAGGGTAGGGTGCACTGGGTTTTTTGGCACCAACAGTGGGAAAGTTATCGTATCATGTGGGGGTATTGTCGTTGGAATCAGAAGAGGTTGTCAATCATACTATTCTTCCGGTAGTGGTAGATCATCTTATGGACGTTTTCCTGAAGAAATCTCTGGGTTACCTCTTATAAGAGAAGTGGAGTTTACGATTGATTTTCTTCTAGGGACCAATCCTATCTCACTTCCATCTTATTGGATGGCACAAGCTGAATTGTGGGAATTGAAAGTCCATTTTGAAGAGTTAGAAAACAATGGTTCTATCCATCCTAGCACGTCTTGGTGGGAAGCTCCAGTGTTGTCTATGAAAAAAATGGATGAAACTTTGAGGCAATGTGTTTAGTATCAAAGACCGAACCGAGTTACAATAAAGAATAGATATCCACTTACACAAATTGATGAATTGTTCGACCAGTTGTGCGGATCCCAGTGGTTCTCTAAGATCAACCTGAGGTCGGGATATAATCAATTGCTGGTGAGGATGGATGATATTCCTAAAACAGTTTTCAGAATTAGATATGGCCATTATGAATATGTGGTTATTTCCTTTGGTCCAACTAATGCATCAGCGGTGTTTATGGCATTGATGAATCTGATATTTCAAAGATATCTGGATTCATTTATGGTGGTGTTTGTAGAAGATATTATGGTGTATTCAAATACAAGTGTGGAGCATGAGAAACACTTGAAGACAATGCTAGAGATCATGAGGGATCATCCGTTGTATTCCAAATTATCAAAGTGTGACTTTTGGATATAAGAAGTTCATTTTCTTGGCCATGTGATTTCTGAATGTTGTGTTTAAATGGATCCAAAAAAGTTAGATGTCGTTATCTCATGGAAACCACCAAATAATGTGTTTTAGATATGGAGTTTCCTTGGTCTAGTTGGGTATTATCGGTGTTTTGTTCATGATTATTCACATTTGGATTCACTAATGATAGATTTTACTAGAAATAATGTTCCATTCTAGTAGAATGAATAGTGTCAGCAGTGTTTCGAAGAGCTAAGGGGTCATCTTACATCAACACCAATCATTTTTTTCCAGAATCAGGAAAAGGGTTCGTGGTGTATTGCGATGCATCGGGATCAATGTAAGACACCCAAATGATAAATGGATAAATGGCTAAATGACTAAATGATAAGATCAATGTCAACAAGGTGCACCTTCCTTTTCGGAAGCCTTCTTGATTAGAACTCCACTGTTAAGCATGATTGGCATGTGGTGGTGATCAAGATGGGTGTCCTTCTGGGAAGTTTCTCAGGATGTGTGTGAGTGAGGAAAAAACACAATGCACACTAGAAAAGGACATGTTTTGGTCTGTGGGAACTATCATTATTCAGAAGAAACATTCAGTCATATGGGTGGACCTTAGGTGGGGCCCACGTGTCATTGGGACAACTGGTGGTACCTGGTGGGCCAGAACGCAATGGCCATGTTAAAGCGGGGCGGCTGTGCTGTCACTGGGACCCAATTGTCACATTTGGTATTAGAGGAGGAACCCATCCTTAACTGCGGTGCACTACCTGGGTTGTGAGATATAGGGCCCACAGCGAGGATGTTGTTCTCTAAAGGGGGGGGGGGGGGGTGATTGTAACACCCCCAAATGATAAAGGGTTTAATGACTATATGATATGACCCATGTCAATAAGGTGCACCTTCCCTTTCAGGAGCCTGCTTGATTAAAACTTCACAATTAAGCGTGCTTGTCATGTGGTAGCGATCAATATGGGTGACCATCTGGAAAGTTTCTCAGGATGTGTGTGACTGCGGACAAAGCACACTAGAAAATTACATGTGTTGGACTGTGGGAACTATCATTAGTCATATGACCCATTAAGGCATGTGGGTAGACCCCGGGTGGGACTCATGTGTCTGCGGGGCAACTGGTAGTACCTGGTGGGCTAGAACCTGATAGCCAGGTTAAGGAAGGGTGGTTGTGCTATCATAGGGACCCAGTTCACAAAATCAGGGTTGGGGTGCGTTCTCATTCAAGGGAATCATGTTATTGTGTATGGAACACAGTAGTTGAGGGTGCATGGGAAGAACTACCCAAATCATGATTTGGTGATTGAGGTAGTGGTCCATGCATTGAAAGTGTGGCGTCATTATCTCTTCGGTGTGAAATTCATGGTATATACAGATCATAAGAGCTTCAAGCACATTTTCTCACAAAGGGATGTGAACATGAGGCAAAGGATATGGTTGATATATATCCAAATTATTGATTTTGACATGATGTACACATCAGGTAAGGGATATTCAGTGGAATAATCATGATTTAGAAAATCATATGATCAGGTGATAAAACAGGAATCAAACTAGTGGCATTTGATGTCAGTTATAGCTGATATGCGGTTGGAATGTGAGGACTATAGTGATAGAGAGGTCCTTCTTTCTGGGTTTGTTGATTCCTGCCTTGGTTGGACCGGATAGAAAAACATAGATATCTGATTCTGAGTGTGTGACCATGGGGTCGAGACTCAATGGTGGGGAGACCATTGAGGGTGGGTAACTGTAGGGAGACTCAGTTTTGTGTTTTCCGAATCAGATGGTTGTACCAGTTTCTTTTCAGGAAGATCTTCTAAGGGTGTATCATCATTCCAGGTGGGCTATTCATCCTAGAATTCTGAAAATGTATAAAGTACTGAAGGCGCAGTTCTGGTGGGCTGGTATGAAAAGAAGTTTGGATGAGTTTGTTTTGAGATTCTTGACTTGTCATTAGGTCAAGGCAGAGCATCAGATGAAAGCAAGAATGTTGTAGTCTTTACCAATAACATTTTTTAATTGGGAGCAGATAGCAATGGATTTTGTCATAGGACTCCCAATAATGGTCAGAAAGAATGATTCCATATGGGTGATAGTGGATCAGCTGATGAAGTCGGCCCATTTCATACCGATTCGTGAATCTCATTTGGTGGAGGATCATTCCAAATTCTATATTCGGGAGGTGGTAAAGAGGCATGGTGTTTCTAGTTTCAATTGTATCAGATAGAGATCCGAGGTTTATATCTCATTTCTGGAAATTCTTGCAGCAACCCCTTGGGACATAGTTGATGATGAGTACAGTGTATCACCCTTAGACGGATAGTCAATCTGAGTGGACGATACAAACTCTGGACGATATGTTATGATATTTTGTCATTGATTTTGGTGGCTCATGGGAGGTGCACTTATTGTTGGTTGAGTTCTCGTACAATAATAGTGATCAGAAATCTATATAGATGGATTTGTTTGAAGCATTTTATGGGTAGCGATGTTGTTCTCCACTATGTTGGGTGGAAACAGGTGAGTCCTCAATGGTTGGACCGAGCCTTGCCTATGAGACTACGGAGAAGATCAAGTTGATCATGAAGAAAATGGAGATGGCTCAGAGCCATCAAAAATCATATGCGGATCATCATCAATGGCCATTGTAATTCTAGGTGAGTGATCATGCGTTCTTGAGGATCTCTCCTAGGTTGGGACATCGTCGGTTTGGGAAGCAGGGAAAGTTATCTCCAAGGTAAATTGGACCTCTTGAGATTCTTGGACGTGTTGGTGAGGTGGCTTATCATTTGGTTTTTCCACCTAGGATTAGTACAATGCATAATGTGTTTCATGTGTCGCAGTTGAAAAAGTATCATCCGGATCATCACCATGTGATTTGATGGGATCATGTTGAGCTAGAATAGGATTCTTCGTTGGTGCACGTGCTAGTGCGGGTTGTGGATAGGCAAGAAAAGTCTTGCATGGTAAAATAATCAGTTTGGTTCATGTTTTGTGGAAACATGGTCAGATTACTGGGGAGACTTGGGAGCGGTAGAAATAGATGATCAAGCAGTGGCCCGAGCTCTTTCGGTAAAGGGCGGGTTCACTACTTTCTGAGGAAGGAAAGTACAATGGTGGGGAGAATTTAGCACCCCCGGTTTGAGGTATGTGGTCTTTGTTTAATCATTTTTATGTGCTTCATGTGAATGGGATGACTTGGGAAGAGGATGGGAGAGTATGGAATGGTTTTGGATGATTTTGGAGGCTTCTAACGGCTTGCACTGTTTGATCACGGTTAGTTGAAACAGTACGAATTCCACAAGAAACATTGCAAGGGATATAATAGGCTTCACACGGCCTGTACATGGTTTTGTAAATCTTGTGAGGAAACAATGTGGACCCTTTCCCCCAAGGCTGTAGTGTGTGCATGGTTAGTGCACGATTTTCCAAACCATGCAGGCTAACTGTGCGACCACTTAAAAATAGGTTTATAAGTTCTAGGCTCCCTTGGGGTTAACCTATTTCACTCCAATATTCCTACCACTCGAGACTTACTCTGGATTTTGGGTTCTCAAGGGTTAAGGGTGCTCTCCCACTCAATTTTGAAGCGTTTCAAAGGTGTTTCAAGGTGGTTTGAAGGTGGTTTCTCCCGAGTAAGTGTCTCCTCTTGTTTCTCTTGTGTTTTCCTCTCGATCTACATACCTCTCTTTCATGGTTTTCTAGATCTACACTTATTATGTGTAGATATGGGGTTGCTGTTACCTTGTATGTTAATATTAAGGCTTGTGGATGTTAGGTAATGGGGATCTAGAGAGGTTTCGGTGGTGCGTTCACTGGATTTGAGGTGTGGTGGATTGGGGGTCGATTTCTTAGGAACCCTAAAGGTAGTTGGCTTCTCTATCCACTCCAATTTGTTATAAATAGTGGTTCCTTGTTACAATTAATTGTTGTGATAAAAATTAATTGTAAATTTTAATGTGAAAATGGTTGTAAATCCCTTGGGTGATGTTTTGGGGATTTTTTGTAAAAGGGTGTTTTACGGTGAAATGATATTCTTGTGGATTTTAAAATGAAGATTTTAAAATGGGATGATATGGTTGATTTATGATTTTTATTTATGGTAGGGGTTTTCAATAAAATGGTTGTTTTATTGAAATGTTTTTTGTCATGGAGAATGGTTTTCAATAAATGGGTAATTTATTGAAGTGGATTGATATGCAATGGAATTGGTTAATTGCATGTGGTTGTGACCTTGGTGGGTTATATGCTTGTAATTGGATTGTTTTGGATATTGTGTGGATGTGGCGAGAAGTACAAATATAAAAAGGTTATGATAGTGGATGGAAGGTCCACCATCCATGGTTAGTGGACGAGAAGTGCCACTAAAGTGTGAACGGGTGAACAGGTTGGACGGAAGCTCCACTGTTTGGTTGTTTTGGTTGTTTATTGAGCATTGCCTTGAAATATGGATGTTTTTGTAAAAACGTGAAAATTATGAGATGATGTGTGGCATGTTTGGATGGAATTCCCTTGTTTTATTGGTTTGGGTGTGATGGATTGGAAAGGGCATGTTTGACTTCTGAAAATGGTTGCACTTGTGATTTAATTTATATAAATTTTTTTATATAAATGTGAGAATAGTTTTATCCTAGTGACATGTATAGGGAAGTAATTAGGAGAAATCCTACTGATTTTTAGTTCTCACCCCCTGCTTCGGAAATGTGGTGTCTTTGCAGATGTCGTGTACCGTGACATGGGAAAAGGTAAGGCATCATCCTCCTTTAGTGGAGAATTGTGATCCCTTGGTGGAGCTTGGAGCTTGGTTCTTGTCATGGAGCTATGATGGTGTCATGGCTTATGGTGTTAGGTTGTTTAGTTTCCATAGTGTATTCTGATGTTGTGTAGACATGTATAGTTGTATTGGTTTTGAATTATGTTGTAGAAAAATTTGGTGGTCTTTTGGGAATTCATGTTGGAATGTTTTATTGACATGCATCATATAGTGGTGGTTAATGGATGGTTTCGTTGGTTTTGTGTTAAGGGAAAACTGTTACCCAATTTTATCTTGAAGCCCTCGACATTTATTTCCATCCATTGGCATCTTGGTAACATCTCTTATGGCCAAGTAGCCCTCACCGCCTCCTCAAGCCAATGAGGTAGGGGTAGGGTGTTATAGGATGGCCCCAGCGAAGGAAATTGACTTCACGAAGAGGAGGGGTTTTACGAAGGTAGAGGGACTCACAAAGTGGGAGGTATTTGTGAAGGGAAATGGATCTGTGAAGAGGTACCATCAATAAAGTTGAGCTTTCCCTTTGGGATACATATTTACTTGTAGATGGTTTTGTGAAGGCTCTACGCTTCGTGAAACATCATGCACCCTGAAGGGTCCCCTTCCTCTATGAAGGGAATATGCCTTTGCAAATGGAATCTCCACCCTAGGTGGAGGCTGGAAGAATGTCAAGTGATACAACTCTCAAAGTACATACACCTTTGGCAATCCATTTTAGGGTTTCATGAATTTCATTTTGAAACGAGATATTTGTTGTGGAAATGGAAGAGTCACATTGGTTTGGAAGAGGGGTATACCCTTCTATTTATAGGAAACCACAGTCAGTAGGGGTCCAGAACTCACCATAGAGATGAATGGAATTGTGGATAGGATGCACTCGGGTGGCACACATTAGTATCATGGAGTATTCTTGACATTGTGCATAGGTTCTACGATACAGCCACCACAGATCCATTTGTGGAAGAGAATGGTGTCGTGGAGGGGCTTCAGGCAAAGTCAGACTCACGCTAGGCTAGGACACCGCATAGCCTCTAACGAAGGCATCAATAAATAAATTCTCAAGTCGTGTGGATGCTATTGTGAAGGGATTATTTTTGGATGGTGTGGAGACACATAGAGCATTTCGTTAGGCAGATTCCCTTGAATAGTTCATTGAATCGGTAGATTGAGTGAGACGCCTATTTCGATGCCAACATCCACAAGTAATTAAATTAATTTATTATCATAATTTTCACAGTAATCTCACTAATAAAAGATTGATATCTTAAAATACAATTTCACTAATCCCACAACCACAAAATGTTTAATATATATTCATCTTTGAAGAAGATAAATGGATGTACGAAGGTAATCTATGATAACACAATACATGGGATTCGTATAGGAAAAAAACTATGATTATGAATAGTTTGATATTGAAGAGAATATTAACCCCAATGGACCCATGTAAAGTGATAAAATGTTCATTTAAGGGAAGGGTGAAATTCCAAATGTCATAAATTTGTGTCGGCATAAGAGATAATTGACTCCTAAATGATGAAGTTATTAACATAACATTTTCACCAAGAACCATTATTAATGAGTTGAGAAAATTAACATTCATCTAGAATAATATCATTAAAAAATTAAAAATATATTACATGTATAACTTAATCGTTTATTCAATTACAATCACAATAACATCTTTCTTTCTATTAAGAGACTAGTGAAGTGGTATTTTTTCCAGAAGTGATAAAAACATCTCATGAATCACATAATCTATTTCAAAATTGCAATATAACTGTTTTGTATTTATAAATTAAATGAAAATAATAATTTTCAGAACATAATAAAACTTCCAATACCTGTAATCATACATATGAAAATAAATTAACCCCCAAAATTAAATATAAATATAAAATTGCCAAACTTATTCATTCAATATATAAATACAAATAAAATTATTCAACATCATCTTCAAAAATAATAAAACATAAAAATTTGATGTATTTAATAACACAATCATCAAAGTTAAATTTAGTATATATCTCAAAAAACATTATTCACTCATAATATTTTGTACCCAAAATTTTATTTTCCATATTCATATTATATTGAAAATAAGTTATTCAATCCCAGAAATTAATAACCCTTTATCCCAATAATAAAATTAATTGATTTATAATACACAATATTTCTTCTCATAACATTAATTTAATATTCCAAAATGTTTACTAATTTTTTTACAAAATGAAACTTATCATAAAATTTAAAGGTTCCATATACCTTAACCCAATAAATTGATTCCCAAAATAGTAGAATTCCCTTTGATAATCTGTCACATAAAACCACAAAAGTTTAAATCGAGAAATTTATATTATTATCAACCATAAACATATGAAAACATTGTTGTATACACATTTCATAAGAAATGATCAAATGAAACTGTCTTTATATCAAATGTAACCTAATCCTTGATCTGATAGTAATAGTACAACTCACTATCCAACACTACCAAATATGGTGCTGAAGAAATATGATTAATATTTTTTTATTTGGTAAGAATAAGTATTAAATTATGTTTACATAAAAAACATATATCATAAATAGGAAATATAGGATCACATTTATACAAAAGGTCTTTTAGGAGTTAGGGGTTTTTATAGTTATATCAAAATATTATATAAACAACGATATTTACATGAGCAGTGTATTATTTATACTATACTTATCTTTTAAAAATCTATACTATCCCTTAAAATATTCCCATAATATTCTCATCATATGGAACATTTATATATAGAAACAATTTATGTTCATTATTCATAAACAATAACAAATGAATTTTAATAAGGGTGTTCGCAAATGCCTCGTAAGGTTAAATATATGCATTAGGAATTGAATGCAGTCTATGAGAGTAAGGTTAGTATATTGATATGATGAAACAATCATGGTGATTGAGTATAACATATTATTATTCATATTAATCAACCCCATGATCACCAACCATGTTAAATTAAATAATCCTTTTGCATATGACATGTCTCATAAGAATAAATAATAATGAGCGGTGCCTTATCATATGTGATCAAATAATGCATTTAAACCCCCCAAGTTATTGTAATAAAATAATGTTGTTACCATGGAAAATCATCATTAATGAACCCATACACAACACATTAAATTGTAAAAACTACATGGTGGACTTCTAATTTTTTTATTTAGAGAAAAAAATCATTACCCAATTAGTTAGAGCTCTGTCTGGGTAAACCAATCATCTTATCTATATTCGGTATACTCATAATCTATAATGGGGATTGACTGTACTTATTAGATTTATAGGTCTGCACCATGACCTATACTTGGTAAAACCCTTCATAAAGAGTTTATAAGAAATGTATTTTCAGTAAACCCCTTGAAAACCCATTTAATTCTATTTATAAAATACATTCAGATATCAAAAAATGTTTTTTTAAATCGCATTTCAAAATCATGAATCACCTAAAATTTGAAAATGACAGGGTTTCATTAATTAATGGACGAAATTTTATATTTGAATCAAGATAACAAATATTTTTTTATAGTGGAGGTAAATGTCTTTGTCACCATATATGGTAATAAATTAATTTCTATTCATAACATAGTAAACACTTGGAAAAAGAACACTTACATGGTAATATATTTTAATGAATATTAATCATTAAAGAGAAATGATGAGGATGAAATAATTATAAAATATACCAAATGGTCAACATTTTATAACAAGGGCCTTTGGCATTGATTAATTGAAATATCGGAAAATTCAATTCATATAAATAATGTATAATATCTACCGTTAACTGTGAAAATTAAATTTTAAAAATAAAAATTTTTACTAAATTTTAGGAAATATTTTATTTGGGAAAAATGATAATCTATAGTGGAATATTAAATGAAAATAATTTTATGGGTAGAGTAATAATCCATTTATGTTGTATATGACCAAGATGAATATTATTTTCAATTATTTTGTTTTAAAAAGATTCAAAATTACCCCATATTGAAAATTATTTTCATTATTTCATTATAAATAACATTGAATAGAATCTAAAAGATCATGTATAATAGATTTATGAGAATGTTATTAATAGATATAAAATATTTATATAATTTTTATAAAACATTAATATCAAAGTGAAATATTACAAATAAAAAATAATATAGTATATCAACATGCTATAAAATTTAAAATGATAAGGTTTATTTAAAAAATAAAGATATAAATAAAAATTAAACATATACCCATATTCACAACTGTAGAATAATTAAATATATTTGGTTATAGAAAATAAGCACTTATATTCCCCATTCTTAAGGCAATTGAACTTGAACAATATCATAATGAAAAGTCATTTAAACACAATTCATTTTTGACTTTAGTAACTCTTCTACTGTAATCCCGTGATATAATAATGTGAAATGAAATATTAATCACAATAAACATAATGATATTCATGATACAATATATCAACTTCTATTATTATAAACCAATTAAAATAATATACATGCACATAATAATATTATGTTGCATGGAAATTGAGTTTTATAATAATAACCCTTACGATAATAATATAATTTACTTGAGAAATATTCAAAGGACTTGTTATGTATATAAAATGCGAATCTATGAAAAACTAGTGGAATATATATTTGAAAATTTTTTCTATAATTTCTGATTTAATAATTGAATTAAAAATTTGAAGACAAATTACTATAACCCATTATAAAGAAATATAAATAAGAATATTTTTTTGACATTTTATCATTAAATTAAAATCACATTTTCATATATAAATGAAATTAAAAAATACAATAACAATATGTATGACTGATATATGATATAGCATTTTTGAAGAGAATTAAGTATAAAAAAATAATGTTGGTTTTAATAAAATAACATTTATTATACAAATTTTATATTGGAAGTGTTCCCCTACTCTATATCAAATAATACTTGGGATAAAGGAAGATAAAATTTATATAATATATATTTATAATTTTATATACACATTATTATTTTTGTAGAAAATTATCCTTTCATGAAATACTTAATTAAATTATTTCTACCACATCTTGGATTATCCTTATAACATGTAAAATTAAAAAACTAACCATTTATGTATTCTATATAAATAGAAATTTAAATATATAATACCTTATTTCTTATAAATTTATATTACTCTGGAAAAAAATCATCAACTAATTTGAAAATATTTGGATTCATACATTGTTTGGAATTAACTAGATCTATCAACCTAACCGGATTTGAATCACTACCAATCCATATAGATAACATGTATAGTAATATTCTAAAATTATGGAACAATATATCTATTCTCCACTACTCCATTATGTATTATATCTTTATTATATATGATCAATATAATATAATGTGATATAGAATATGATACGAAAACATAAAACAACTTTCCATATTTGAATTATATATTACATGTTATCAAGGTGGATTCCAACTCCTTTTATTTATTTAATTTAGATATAATCTTATCATTAACAAAATGTAAAACATGTCATTTACTTATTAATATTATAAATAAATACTAAAAAATAATTTTAAATTTGTTTTTAATATATCTCATGAAATAAATACACGTTTTCAACCAACCAATGGTCTTGTGATTAATTTTATTTGAACTCACATTATGATGCATGAATAATTTTCATTTCTAACCTATCGTGGGTTAAAATTTTAGAAACAATAATATTGTAATTTTCTATAATTAGTCATAGAATTTCCATATATTTAAATGTAATATGATGTTGGAATGAAATAGTTAGTTGTGATTTTAAATTTTTAAATTTTTATTCTTAACAACACTATTTTTGACACCAAACCGTTTTTTAATGAAATATTATTCAGATCGTGTTTTTATATAACCTTTTACTGACTTGGGATGAAAAAAATGATTGATGATAAGAAATATGGATCACCAAATGGCCTCGAGTACATTTACTAAAACCATATTTGAAATAAATAATTATTAATGGATTAAATAATATATTATTGAATGAAATTCATTATCAATGGATAAAATTATAAGAAAAATAAATAATTATAAATGAAAAAAATTAAATTTTAAAAAACCATTTAATACATTCAATAACAAAAATTATGTTATATAACATACAAGAAAATTAATGAATACTCATTGTTAATGTTATTAAATATTTAATATTGACTCATTTCTATGACACTAGTTATTGAGTCCATGTAACTAATGTAGATCAACAGACAAATTTAAAATGTATAATTCCTTTATTTCATGCTTATCCTAGACAATTATTCAAAAATTCCCAGATAAGATTTAATATATATTTTTAATCTATGTTAGATAATAAATTTAAATTAAAAAATTATAGATGAGTAATATCACAAGATAAAAAACATTTAATCATTTTTCCATTCATAAATTATCCAACAAAAATCTCTATATTAAGTTACTATAAAAGATTTCATATGTAAACATTAATTCAATTATATTATTATTTTCAAATTTATAGGGCATTATCAAAAATTAATTTCAGATGTTTTAATTTTCAAATTAAAAAATGAAAAAAATTAATTATAAATTCTTCATATATATTTAATTATAGTTAATATTTTACGCATTATAAATATAAATTAATAAAAAAACTGATTTAAATTTTTTTCCCTTAACATCACAATATTCGCCATTGATATATAATTTACATTGGAATAAATCTATAATAAACGTGATAATGTTTTCAAAAATAACATTAATATCATATTAATATTAATTAATCTGATTTTATAGATTTATTTTCATTATATTAATAATTTTTAATTTCTTAGTGAATATAAATAGATTATATATGACAAAAATGGGCTTCTATACATTATTATTTCAGTTTTAAATGATTAAATTCCAAAATTAAGAATTTTATGATTCAAAAAAGAAATTTATTTTTGAATTTTTGCTACCAAAATGTTATTAGGAATTATTTTTAGATTTCTAAACAAATTATCAATGAAATGGGAAAATACATATTTATAATTAAAACTGCCTCTTCTTTTTAAGTATTTTAAAAGTAATATTTTATTGGAAAATTTTATTTCAAATTTTTCATTATTTCCTTTTGATTTATCATTGTATTATTAATGTTATTGAAATCAACAATGTATATATATATATATATATTACTTAATAAAATTATTATCAATAAGAAAATTTCTTTTTTAAAATTGGTTTTCATATATTATTTTGATATACTTTTTCAATTTTTTATTTGTTTTCATTATGAATTATAATGATTGTAAATATTATTCACTTCATTAAGGGTATATAAATTAATTAATGTTTAAAATAATAATTTTTTACTAAAAATATCATTGAAAAAATCTTTTAATCTATTTTATTAGTGGGATTTGATCATCATCATCTAATATTTTTATTTAGGGATTTTTTTTAAAATTTATTATAAAATTTTAATATATTATTTTATGTGTTGGAAAAAAATGTCGCACTCTTGATATTGAATTTATATCATAATTTCACATATGATGAAAATTAATTTCTTAAATAATATTAAAATTTATTTTAATAATAATAATATAATTTTTATTATAGAATATCTTAAATTTATAGGGATTAAAAAATTACCATAAATACTTATGTAACATTTAAATAGTGCATGTGCAACCAGTACTAATTGAATTGAAATAATTTCAAAATAAAAACTAATATTTTATGGAAAATATATTATGTGAAATTAATTTTATAGAATGAATATTTTTTTCGTTTGTACTCAAATGAATTATATGAAGATTGATTTACTGTCTTGTTATTTAATGGGATTTATTTTAAATACTTATTAAAATGTAATTAGTAAAATTTTATGTAAAAAATTATTTATTTAACAATTTTATAAACAATTCCATAGGAAATTATTGATTAAAATTATCATAAATATCACCATTTTCCGTTTTATTTATTTTACATATACATAAATTTATACACATTTTATTTTCAAAATTATTTTACCATTGTAATGGTAATAAACTATTAAAAAAATGGTTATTCACATGTGTATGTATTAACATGAAATATAAACCTATGAAAATTTAATTATATGGTTATATTTACATGATGTCCACATTTTCTTTGAATCCATGACATTTTTGACCAACTATTCAAGATATAGAGAAAAAATATCTTATAATATTTCATGAATGTATAAAAGTGACCCTCATATATATTTTAAGAGGATATCATATCTCCTCTCCTTATGACACTTCTATATAATTTCTTTTTTATCAATGAAACACGAAAATCCATTTATAATATACATAAATATTTGTTAGAGGACCTAGATTTTTTATATATCTATTTAATTAATGATTTTGTTATAATATTAAATATGTTGTTAGTATAAGATTTATTGATCATAATTGAGTGTTTTCATTGTATTTTTTATTCTACCTAATAAAATCATATAAAACCACTTTAATATAATGTAACAAAAATAAAATAATTACTCTGTTGTTGTTTTTTTGACTGAATAACATATATGTAGCTCAAAATCCATCAAATATGAAATTGATCAATCATTTCTTGGTATAGAGGAATAAAACCATATAAACCAATGTAATTTGTTTTCAAAACCTCCTCTCATGGGTGGTTATTATGACATATTTAATGTATATATAGATATATATGATATTTTATAAATTTATGTAAATCGAAAAATTTATTATATACAGTATTGTTTTCCTATCCATCAATTAAAAATTATAATGTTTTTTCATTCCGTGTTTAGATTATAGCCTCCATGAAGCGATATGATATGTTATTGATCACGACATCATATGGATTGAATATATATCAATGTGAGAAGAGAAAATATGATATATAGAATATTTTATATTAATTATTTTAAAATAATTCATACCTTCATTACAAAATTTCTCTGAAAAATTATATTTTCACTCATGCATATGCATGTCTTAACGTCTCTGTGATTTTTCTTATTTCATTTTTTATAATAATATGTAATTAATTTTTGAAATAATTATTAATAAATAAAAATGATGAATGATTAATTATAGGTAATATAGAGATGATTGATTTGAATTATTTACATTGCACAACATAATAGAGTCTTTCTGATGTTGTGAACTAAATATCATAAAAAAATCTTGATATAGACCAAAATCATTAATATACTAAATATTTAATTAAATTAATTGAAAAAATATTTTTAATTTTAATTTCATTAATCCATGAATTTTTATTAATAATTTCATAATATTATATATTTCTATTTTACGTGATTTAAAGAGTGTACATGGCATTTAAGGACTCAAGGTATGGGATTTCATCAAAATTTTCCTATATTGAAGCACTTTGGGTGTTATTCACCATGATTACATTAAATGGTATATATAACTAAACTTTAAATTCTATTTCATGATATCTTCATAATTTATTTTATATTACGTTGTAATTCAAATTATATCATCCATTTTCATTTTACATGAAGGTAGAAAATTGAGAATGGGTTTTGTAAATATACTTCCATTCCTTCATTATACATATATTTTATTAAATATTTATGAAATTATTATATGTGAATTGATATCCAAATTTTATTATTATAATTTTTTGTTATTTATAAATATTTAAATATATTAACAAATTTTATTAATTATTTATTTATCACATTATATAAAATAATTTTATAAATGGTTTTCTTTATCTAAATCTAATTTTTTCATGAAAAAATTCATGTCATGAACCATAATTAAGATTTATAGTGGAATTAATTCATCATCAATGAATATTGATATACTATTTCATGAAAATACATGGATTTAAATATCAATATTATAGAATGAATTTCTATATATTTTAGTATTAATGTTACCAAATAAGTAAGGATTTAATATTACAATATCCTTTTATTTTGATATTATCACCATTCATGGATCCTTTTTATGGAATTATTTATTCATTACATCAAAAAAACATTAGTTATCATCTTCCATGCTTAAGAATGTTGAATATGGATTTAGTTTCTATTTTGAATCACATTTGATAATTAAACATTAATAAATAAGTTTATAAGAGATACCGATAATTTAACTAATTTAAGAATGAGAATCATTGTATTTGGTAACAATTTTCTAAAATTCATTCAAGAAGGATATTTTATATTCCAAAATAATTTATTTTTTTAAAAATAATATTCAAATTATTTTAATGTGGTTTATAAGAGAATTTGTTAATGTTTTTACCGAGGGTCACATTTAACTTTCTTTACAAAATGTTGAAGAAAATGATTATTTTTGATGATTACAAAATTAAGGAATTTTCAATCTAATATAAAAATTGTTTTCATTGATATATTTGTTACAAATTTCTATGGATATATTCAAAGATAATTATTTTAACATTATTTTGTCATTTTTTGTTTTCAAATGTGAATTTCATATTTGTAATGAATGTCTCTCAAGGTTATTAATGATTTCTTAGTGGTATTTATACTAATTACTGAGAATAACCATTGATATAATATATTATACATTGGAGATTTGTTTTAATTTTTCCATGAAATTTTTTCATTTCCTAGATTATTGTTATTTTAATGATAATTTAATAGAACACATATACATTCCAAGGTTTAAGAATTTAAAAAATGATAAATAAGAACTCTGGTGATTAATATTTTAAGAATTTATATATTATAATTTTTTATAGTTCGTGGAAATTTTTCATAATGATAGTTGATCCTGATATATATTACAAATAAATTGGGTTATGGGATTACTGTATATTGATATTGGTTTTTATTAATTGCTTATTTGGAATTATCATATACATTTTTTCATTTTTAATGTTAATGTTAATATTCATATTAAAATTATGATTAAAATTACAATCATGATTTAATTATCATTTAAAATGGATTAATATTTCAATTTAAAAAGGAATAATTTTCACAAGTCTCATGATTGTTCATTTATATGAATGTTTTCTATATTAGATATTTATGCTAGATTTTAAAAT
Source organism: Viscum album (assembly GCA_963277665.1). Lineage (NCBI taxonomy): Eukaryota > Viridiplantae > Streptophyta > Magnoliopsida > Santalales > Viscaceae > Viscum > Viscum album. Next base: position 490,525,517 of record OY728151.1, on the reverse strand, counting down.
TTATGATCAATGCTTTAATTGGTATAAATTGTCATTTGTCATACAAAATAAATATGACTATGTCATCAATTCCGTTATGAAAACTGATGAAATTTAATTTTTAATTCATATATCATCCCATAATTAGTATTTTGATAATCACTTATTCTATCTTATATTTCCACTGTTTATACATAATAAAATTGAATAAATTTTATTAAGAAAATTATCAGGTCTGTGTAATATTATTAGATGTGTTTAAGAATAAGAATGTATGAATAAAAAATGGGCACATATTAAAAAATAATCATATGAATTAATGTGTATTTTTATGTAATTGTTTCTCCAAATTCACTAAAAAATGTAATCATAAATGGACAGTAGTTATATAATTTTTCTAATATTTCATATAAAGTATAATTGTATTGGACGATAGAATTTGGGTCACATTTATTTTTAAAAACACAGTAATTTTAATGTCGAATATTTTAGAAAAAAATTATAATGTCATGGGTTATGTACTGTTATTGTTGGTATCAAATGAAATTGTTAGATAACATGGTAGATTTGGGGTTTTTATGTGTGGTAATTATATGTCTTATATATAGAGTACATTCTTTTAATATTTCTGGTTGATCCTTTGATCACTGGTATAGATAACCTATTTGAATTATTGTGTTGTAATATTTTAAAGATATTAATGATATTTTATGATATTTTTTCATTATGTTGTGATATATTTAAGCCTTAGGTAAAATTTGAAGGATTATTTAAAAATAATTATATTATATTTTTAGTTATGTAAGATTTAGGGTATGAAATGACCAATGATGTTTTAACTAACTAAATTATATATGATAATGAGTTTTTTTGAGTTATACTGTAATATATTTATATAATGATATATGTAGAACCTTTTTTAATATTTTAATTTTGTTTTGGTTAATAATATAATATTTAATGATAAAAATGTTTTTCAATTTGAGTTTTTTTCTTACCATACGATAAACGTTTTATTTTTTTAATATGTAAATTGATGATGATATATAGTTATCATATTATGGATGTTGTGATAGTTTATAAGTTATGTTTAGTTATTCATGATTGATAACATTAACATGTTTACTCATTCTTTGTAGGTAAAGTTTAATTTTTTCCTCGATATTAATTAATGGAATTAATTTCACATTTCATGTGAGTATATAACATTATGTTTATACATAAGATGTTTATGAAAATCCCTTAACTATATGTAAATGATTATGAAACATAAATGTAAAATTATGAAACTCATTTACCATGTATCAATCTACTATTAAATGGATTGTTGATTTGGGGGTTTTTTAATTCAAGATTTCATTAACATTTACTTTATTATGATCAATATTCTCTTTTAATCTCCAATATAATTTGGATAATAATTTTTTCTTGATGTATATATTGTAATTTCAATTTAGTTTTATCCTACGTAGAAATAGAATTATATGATGTCTAAGATGTCCTTATCATTTTTCAGACATTATATTCACGAACATGATTTTTTCTAATTTCATGATTTCAGTTTTAATGAATTTTAATTTTAAATATTAAAATTTATTTTCCCTTTATGATCATATGATTTATAATTAACACCATGTAATTGATTTGAAAATGTATTAATGAATTTTGATCTTTAATAAGATAAACTTATAATGTCAATATTTTCTTAATGGGGAATAATTTAATAACCCAAATAATGATTGGAAAAATCATTTACATATCTTATTAATAATCAATAGTATTATTTTATATAGTATAATTATATATAATAATGTACGCTAATTTCCCAAGAATACGATAAATAATTTTTTTTTCATAAAAAATGTTTTTATGAATTTATTGTTCCCACATAATTAATAATATAGTAAATCATTTTACTGTTTATTAATATGAAATAGATTTTAAAATTCAGTATTATAAAAAAATGATATTTAATTAAAAATTAAAAATTTATAATTATAATTTGTTTGATGTTTTGGTATAAAATAATAATTTCATAATTACATAGTTTTAATTTGAGATATCTAATGTAATATTTAATGTCCCCATGTATAAATGAACTTAAAGTAGATTTTTTGCCTTTATCGAAAAAAATTATGTGTAGTGAAAAATATCAATTTTTGTATAAATGTCATTTATATTCTATAAATTATGATATATTAAAATCTATTAATTCTAAAACAATATATTAATGTAACATAATAGATCATTAGTTATATTTAATCCACATAATTACATTGGAATCTTCAAATTAATGTAATTTATTCAATATTTATTTTATTCTTTCACAATATGTTTCTTCAGAATATTGATATAATGATTAAATATTTCATCATATTAGTTAATAAAAACAATCAGTAGTGAGGAATGATATATATAAAATTTATATATTATATATCCAAAAATATAAATTTAAATTCAGATAAATATTGTTACAAGTTATATATTTAATATAAAATAATATATTACATGAAAAATAAATCATAGGAAAGAAAAATTTACATCATCTTTGAATGTTTTATTTTAATATTATATTCATACTATTTTTTAATGTTAATTTCATAAAATTTATTTTACATTATGAAGCAGAATCATTTAAATTATCTAGTAAGGATAGATTAATTTTTTATAATTAAAATTGGAAATGAAAATTATATTTTAATATTGCTAAATGGGAAACATGTCTACCAGGGGATAATGTAATAGAATAAGAATTAAAATTACAGAAAAAAAGTATAAATTATTTTGTATTAATGTATATGTTAATTAAAATGTAAATGAAACAATAATTTTAAATTTTGGATCCACGTGTCTTGTAAAAACCATTGTTATCCCATTTTAATTAAATCAATTATTGGTTTACCACCGATTAGTTTTTGATTGTCTACCCCCCTTATTTCTTATTCCCACATGAAAGTCCATTTATATAAGAAAATATCTACATAGAGACATTTAGGAAATTAATATCATGGACTATGAGACATTTTGTAGAAATACACTACTCTAATAAGATAATTTTTTCTAACTTATGTATGGTGTCAAAAGAAGACGTATTTTTCATAACTATGAGTTTTGATATTATTTCTTATTCCACCAATATAAAATATTTTTAAATTATAATGATATAATAACACTAGTATATCTGTTATATTGATATTTATTTGAGTAAAAGTAATAAAATAAAACCATATCTACATCAATCAAATATGAAACTAAAAATCATTCATGTGTATGGAAGATTACCACCTCATGAACAGATGTAGTTTCTTTTTCATCATCACCTTTCATGCCTCGTTATAAATACGTTTTTAAATTATATATATTCTATTTTTAATAAAATTAATTTTCATGAATTATGATATCACATTTAACCTATTACATTAAATTCTATGGGGTATACGATAATTTCATTTTTGTGTACGGGAGACTACCACATCACATAGCGATGTGATTCGTTTTTCACTAATGATGTAAATTGAAGTTAATAAAGAAAATATTAATGATTAAAAGTAAATCATATGGAAAATAATGTTCTTCATGAAATATTTTATATTTGTTTATTATATTAAATTATTTTATTTCTTTCCATTCCACTCGCTAAAATATTATAATGTAATTTGTCTATAATTATGGACTACTACCACCACGGAGATATATGACAATTTTTTCAACACCACATAACATGGAATGTGTATTTATATGTATATTTAAAAAAATATCAGGGAATTTATGTTGTTATTATCATTTGTAACCTATAATTTATTCCTTATATTCTTTTAATAATGATTATTGAATAGTTGAAATGTAAATCATACGTACGCATGGACTAACATCTTGATTCTTATAATGTATATTATTTTTTAATATCAATAATTTACTATTGGTTTTATATGTGTAATTTATATATGGAAATTATAATTATTTCAATCCATGATTTCCATGATTATAAAATATTCACATTCTTCTAAGATAACCACATGAGCGCTTCTTCTCACATTCTCGAAATATCAGAAACATAACCATACTTTCTCCCTATTTTTCACCACATAATGTCTTAGAGGAAACTCTTATTATCATATTTGGAGAATCACGAATTTGGTTAAATTTCATGTATTTAAACATGTTTCATGATAAATGGTTATGATTCATCACATTCTCATTCACCATAGTCATCTACCAATTCAGATTCTCATCAAAACCTTGTCTATAACATTAAATTTTAATACAGTTCCTTTTAGGTCTCATATTTAACTAAAATATAAATATTTGATGACAAATAATCAAAGTGAAAACCTCATAATATTGAAAAATCTAAAATAGTATGTCTAAATCCTAAAAAATTCATTTTAATGTTTGAAACCATAAGATTATCCTTGGTAATTAATTGTCATTATCTATATATGTTTTCCATTGTGGTGATGAATGAGTTTCTGAAATTCAAATGTATATCCCTCTTCTGTTAAAAAATAGTCATGAAACGATAGTCTCTATCAAGCACCATGTGATGATTACGTCTTACTCAATGTTGCCTTTTTGGAGTTTTTACCCCTAAGTAAATCTCTCCCAGTGAAAAATCCATTTATAGTATTTATATAAGGATGTTGTATATTAAAAACCAGGTCATCTCTCCTTATAGAAAATTTAATTTCATTTTTATATACATTTACACATCCATATAATTATCCATACAAATAACCCTATGGAATTCACAAATGTCTTTACATACAAGTTTCTAATGGTAAACATACCATATCAACAGATACATACTATAGAGATAATTGGTTAGTATAAAAATATATATTATATATTTTTTATGAATATTTATTACTATACAGAAACACATTCTTAATGATCCTGAAATACTTATTTCATAAAAGAGTGGACAAAACAAATTATATTTCGTGATATATAATAAATATATCCCTGGTGATCCTATTTTGTTTAACACCTCTTAAACATACCCATATTAAAAATATTCATCATAACAATGGAAGAATAAACATAAAAAGTGTTTGATAAAATTCTCACCAAGGGAAAAAAGGTATAAACATAAAAATTACATGAGCATAATGGTATGAGACATTGATCCTGACATATAAAATCAATACCCTTAATATCATAAAAAATAATATTGAGTCATTGTATAATTATTGGTAGTTCATAAGGCATGATTCATAATCATATCAGAGAACATGATCTATAAGAGCATAATATTTCAATAAGACATTGAATTTTTTCAAACATATATGAATTAAAAATCATTACCATTGTAGTAAATGCTTAATTTCAAGGCTATCATAGTGAAATGTGATTTCATTACAATCCCACATATTAGTCAATGTTCACTCTTATGAATACCATATAAAAAAACTTCCCTTACTCTACCCGGTTCAGCCTTAATTCTAGTATTATATATATTATGGGATATAAGTATTTACACATTTAATTAGCGTAACGTCCAAGTTCTGGAAGTTTCCTAGAGGCACCCTATACACAGTTGGTCATATGGCCTCAAGAAAATTTCCCTAAATGCCAATGGTAGCCAACTAGTGGTGAGGGAATTGGGTGTGATTGTGGGGAAACTATTTCCTCTTTGGTTGAGTAACAAAGAGGAATAAAAATAGATATAAATAGTGTAATTAGTAATAATACCATACTATAGTAAACAACAGAATACTAGAAGTAATAACAACTAGGGAAAAATTATATAAAAGATGAATGATACATAATTCTAGGAATGAATCAAAAAATTAATAATGCTGAAATATAGTAATAAACACAAGTACAAAAGAAATTCAAGTAAATAGCTCAATATCCTCGCAAGCATCATCTTGGTCCCCTACACCCTAGCTCCTCAAAAATCAAGTACCTAATGTTGAAGGGATATTTCCCTTATCTACACCTACAGGAATAAAAAATTTTGGGCCAAAAAGATTGAACCAAATAGTGTGTGAGATGAATCCCATTATGCAACCACTCCATGATATGTTCCTAACAATCATTGAAAATATACGACAGACAATAAACAAAAGTAGCAGTAAACAATGAAGTACAAAATGTAATCAATCCAACATTTTAAAAGGCATTCAACTTTCATGTATCATTTAAGGAAAAATGTCACAAATAGGTAACCCCCTGGGAAGCACTCATAGCCTAACACGTCTAGTTCCACCAAACAAAACAAGTAACCCTCTGGGAAGTACACATAGTCTAAACCCAATGATTTAGCTTTAGAAAAGAATCTATGAGAAAGCACCCTCCATAAATTCCTTCTATAGTCTCGTATCAGTAACTAATAGGCACTCTGAAGAAGCACTAATTGTCCTATTCCCCCTATGGCCCATATTGAGGAAACTACAGACACTCTGAGGGAGAACTTACGTCTCTCCCCTTACGTTCATGCAATGTAAAAGTAATTAGACACTCTAAAGAAGCCCTCAACATCCATTCATTCAATAGTCTACTACACCAGGTTTCGATAGACCTATGAAAGTCAATTGTGCACAAATGATACATGGAAGCCGATGTAATTCTAAAGAACTACTTGGATAAAAAAACTATATCATTTTATAACATTCTAGATAATAATCACTCCATCCTAATAATACTAATCATGGAAGGAAAGCATCATCATAAAATGAAAGGCTAGACCAATATGTCAAAACAAGAAAACATGAAAAAACCTCCATAGTGGAAAAGTTAACACTATTCATAAAAAAATAACCTCTATACAAAAAAACAAGGCATGACAGGTAATGACAGGGAAAAAAACCATAATCATGCAACACCCCGTTTTTTGGTATTGGGAACTTTTGCACATAAAATTCAATGACTAACTAGGAAAATTAACAAACCACTTACCTCGGCATCATGATATTGATATTCCAGAGCCTCGTGCCTTGAATCATTCTAGAATTCTGTAGATCTACAAAAACGATAAAAACATTCAATCAAGGATATCTCCTAAAAGAGGATAATTCATGAAACGAGGTTCTAGGAGAAGGAAACCTATGTGATACCAACACTACAGATAGAGTTCAAATAGGAGAAAATATGGAGATTTGGGGGCTCGGCGAAGATAATATGGTCATGTTTGCTCCCAAATAAGATAGGTTGAGACAAAGATAGTTATGTCCATCAGAAGTGACCCTGACCCATTTTATGAAATAATAACAAAAGTACATTGTGTTTTCATTAAAATTACATGACATGTACTTTCATTTTCTGGCCTTCGCGTTATGTGGTCTCCAGGTCACCACACACGGCCATGTACTCGGCCATTACACGACCAGTACATGGTCACCTATAATAACCGAGTACATGTCGTGTACTTCTGAAATATTAATAAACATCACTTTTATAAAAAACAACCAAAACAATGTGCATGAAAATAATATCTGGTTTCTTAAAAACATCCCCCCATAATGAAATTTTTCCCTGGATATCCCTAGTAAGGCAGAATAGAAGAAGAATCATCTAATAGCTCCATCCACTCCGATCGCACAACGGCCTCCCTCTCCCTAGTCCAATTATGTACTCACCCATGTATCCATAACACTCATACAAGAGGAACAAAATGGCCAGAGAGGACCTCCACACTATGATCAACAATCTTGATTGGATGCCTCTTGAACGATTTGTCAACATTTTTCTCAACCTCCTCAGGTTGAATGACACGAGATGAGTCAGAGAAGTAATTTTGTAGCTGAGAAACGTGAAAGACATCGTGCATATCCCAGTACCTCAAAGATAACTGCAACTAATAAGAAATTAGCCCAACCCTTTCCAAAATGTTAAACTGCATGATGTTCCTATACGAAATCTTACCCAATATCCTAATACTCATGTTTTCCAACCTCGATGTGACACATAGAAAAACCCGATCCCCGACAATGAACTCCATAGGTCATCTCCGTCAATCAGCATAAGACTTATTTCGTGACTGTGTTGTAGCCATCCTTTTCTTAATCAAATCTATTGGCTATAGGGTCTCCTGGATAAGATGAGATCCCATCATAGGTTCCTCCCCTACCTCTAGCAAGCATAAGTTTGATCGGCATGGCCTATCAGAAAAAGCATCAAAAGGTTCCATATGAATAGTTTCTTGAAAACTATTATTATATGAAAAATCCACAAGAGGTATGTGCTTCTCCCAAGATCCTCCAAAATATAGGATGCATGCTTGAAGCATGTCCTCCAGCACCTGAATCGTATGCTCAGACTGGCCATCTTTCTAGGGATGGTATGTTGTTTTTAAAAGTACATGTGTACCCATATCCCTCGGTAATCCCTGTCACACCCATGAAGAAAACCATGCGTCCCTATATAAAACAAAGGAGTGTGGAACCCCATGTAGACATACAATCTCTCAGATGTACAACCTTCCCATATCATCAACACTGAATGTATCCTAGATCGGAAAGAAGTGATAAGCCTTCGTGAGTCAGTTAATGACAACCCAAACTACATCATTCCCTCGAGGTGACCACAGTAATCCTATCACGAATTACATTGCGAATTCATTCCACTTTCACTCAAAAATGGGTAACTACTGCAAAATCCATTCTAGTCATAGATGATCTAACTTCACCAGCTGATTGGTGTAACACCTCATGAAAAGACTAGAAACATCTCAATTCATACCAGACCACCAATACCGACAGTGCAGAAAACAATACATCTTAGTGACAAAAAATGGACTTCACAAACTGGGGAATGAATTTTCCTCATCAGCTCTACATTCATGTCTACATAAACCTATACACAACCATGAAAAAAATATCTCATCCTCACCGACTATCCATCCAATAATTTGGTCCTCGACGGACACAACCACCCATAGGATTAGGCCATCAAGAATCTTTTAGTTTCCTCATTCGCACTCGTTCAAGAATATTAGAGGTATCAACTACTAAAGATAGAAACACATGTCCATGTATCTAGTTCATCACTAAATGTATCTCAGAAAAAAAATCCATAAGCCTCCAATCACTACTGGCCTATTGAATTGAATGTATCTGAGTCTGCATGCTCAATGCATGAGGCACTTCATTTCATAGCCAAGGCGTGAAAAAAAATTCCATGTCAAAGGACTGAAGGCACTCAACCCACATTTGCTGTCTCAAATTTAGGTCATGCTGAGTGAAGATATACCCGAGACATTTGTGGTTGATGAAAACCAAACAATTCTCCCAAAAGATAATTTCTCTAGTATCATAAATCATGAACAACTATATTCAACATGAGATTATGAGTCGGCTATATCCTCTATTGTGTACTCAACTACCGAGACCTGTACGCAATAAATCCCACCACCTAAATAAGAACTGCTTATAGCCCGATACCTGATGCATCACAGTAAATAGAGTAGCTCCATCCCAGCTCAAGAAATACTTGTTTCGGTGCTGAATTCAACCTCCCATTAAACTCTTTAATGGAAGATTCACAAGAATTTTACCACATGTACTTCACACCCATCTTTGTATGGCCCGTCAGTGGAGATGTTAAGTGTGAAATGCCCCATATGAATCATATGTAGACACTATCCAACCATAGAAAACATCATTCCTCAAATATGGATTTCAGATACTACCAAGAAAATATTACTCTCACTTTCTCTAGGTCTACTGATATTTCTATCTCCTTGATAACAAGACACAAGAAGTGAATTTGGTCCATCCAAAAGTAGAATTTTGAGATCTTATCATATAGCTAATGCTCTCTCAGTGTACTCAAGACTAACACAAGATGTGTGGTATTTTCATGTCGAGTGTGAGAGTACATGAAGAAATCATCCATGAAGACTACCAAGAAGAAATACCAATATGGATGGAACACTCAGTTCATCCATGCCAGGAAAACTGTATAGGCGTTCGTGAGACCAAACGGCATAACAACATACTCGTATACACCATACCTATTCTGAAAGGAAGTAAGAGGTATATCAGATAGTCTAATTAAATACTGATGATATCTAGGTCTCAAGTCTATATTAGATAATAGCACGGCTCTACAATGATGATAAAATAGCTAATCAATCCTCCACATGGGATATCGGTTCATGACCATCAACTGGGTCAACTTCTGATCATCCACACAATGTCATAGGGTACCATCCTCCTTCTTTGAAACATGACATGTGATCCACAAGTAGAAATAATGTTTCGGATGAAAACCATTTCCTATAACTCCTCCAACTACTTCTTGATCACCTAAAACTCTGTTGTAGCCATCCTATATAGAGGATTGAAAATCGCTGCCTAACCTAGCATAAGCTCCATAGGAATGTCAGCCTCTCGCTCTGGATGAAAACCTGAAAATTCATCTAGAAAGTCATCCATGTAATGATCCACCACTGGGGGAAAGTTCATTTGTTAAGTCCCATAGTCATCTAGATTTAGACTAGCAATCTGGGTTGTAACTCCTCCCAAAACATGAAGCTTGGGCCCTGCTCTACCCACCTTGACATCCTAATCACCCTTATAATAAAATGATCTTCCATATGGTGATGCGAAACTCACCCTACAACAATAGCAGTTGAAAACAGCCTGGAAGGGAACTAACCAGTACAATCATTGAATGACATCATAACATTTCATATCTAAGACATAGATGTATAATAAAAGGTGAAACCCACCAAACACTAGAGGGAACTACTCGCACTGAAATCCATTTTCCATTCTACTCCCTAATAGATTATCAAGCGTCAAGATATCAGCAAAAGAAATGATACAAAATCCAAGACTCTCCATAATAGCAACATATATAAAGCTATGCGGAGCCCCTGTATTGAAAATCACAAAAGATAAACCTTAGGAAACTAGGTTAGTACCTCAATATTAATGGGTCTCAAATCTTGCTCTGGATGGGTGTTCTCCAGATCAATAGTGTGACCTGCAATGTGGCCCTATGACCCTACCTGACCACCCTGAGCTGATCCAACCTATTGTCGCAGAATGCCTGGTGACTTACTAGAACGACCAAGACCTCAACCTTGGCCTGAACGAAGGGAAGAACTCTAGTTCCTTGAATGATGAGAAACTAGTGGTTCTACTCCTGAATGAGGGGTCATTGAAAAAAATGATCCCCATCTTCTAGTGAGATAATATAAAAGAAGATCTGAATAGTTCCCATCTTTCCGCATGATCGGCACTCCACAGGGTCTCTCAAGTAATGTGACCTCGTATGCCGACTCTTCCCAAACTGGTATCATATCACCTGGATAACAGAAGAAGTATTCCACCTACTCAGATCTCTGTGTGTATACTCCCAACGCCACATTATCCTATCATTCAAAGGGATACCAACCCTATATGCCGAATTGCACTGGATCCCCACAACAGAATCCATCATATTATGCTCTGTGATCAGTGTCTATTTAAATATAGGGGTGATTAAAATCAACCTGAATATGTTAACCTAATATCGGTTTTCATGCCTAATTTCATCTTCAAACATCCTTTCTAGGAATAATTGATCACCTCCTGGAATAGACAAGAGGCACTGCAGCTTTGTGAAACCAGAAGAATAATCCATTATAGAAAGAGTACCATGCTCTAGTCTCATGAACTATTGGGCTCAATCAGCACTCAATGTATCATATTATAAGTAGTCATAAAAGGTATGCTAGAACTCATCCCACACTATAACATGATGGCATCCCACCTGTGAGATCACATCCCACCATCTCTGGGAAGTGTCCCGAAGCATATAAGTAGAGAGCTTCACCCCCTATCTAGAGGCCTCTCTAGATGCTAGGAGATAGAAAGCATGTATTCTGTCCATGACTCTATATCCTGAGGTCCTCTTTAACCTATGATGGAGGGAGGCTGCTGCTGTTGGAAAACCCCGGTCAATTCTACCATAGACGGGGTAGGATACGGTACTCCATTGAGGGTTTGCGTAAACCTCATAAAGCCATCTTAGGACTGTGCATCGGCAACTATATTTGGGATAACGGTTGGGGCCAGAACTGGCACCACTAGAAGAACAGCTGGTTTTCCCTAATCATCACTACTGGAAAAATGATTTTTCCCAATGCTTCTATACCAACGGTTTGTAAAAACCGTTGGTATAGGTACCCTTTCCCAACGGATTGGCCAAACCGTTGGGGAAGGATGAATTTTGGACACCCTTTCCCAACGTTTTCCCAAACCGTTGGGAAAGGGTGTCCACAATTCAACCTTCGGCCAGAATACCCAAAGAAATGCAAGACCTTTCCCAACAGTTTTGCAAACCGTTGGGAAAGGTCCTTTGATTTTTTTTGGAATCTACCTACGGAGAACATTATTTAAATCAAAATTTTAAATAATTAGAACAATACATTTATATATTTATGAAATTATGTTAACAAAAGTCAAGTTAAGTTAGTGGTTAAGTCATTCCGTTATAAACCAGAGGTCCTGGGATCAAATCCCACCGGATGTTTCTTTTTTGAAATACATATACCAACGGTTTTGAGAACCGTTGGTATAGATTTTCTAATTACTTTTACCAACGGTTTTAAGAACCGTTGGTATAGACCCTATACCAACAGTTTTCCCAAAACCGTTGGTATAGAGCTATTGTCACGGATTACTTTCCAACGGTCCTCCAAACCATTGGTATAGCCTATACCAATGGTTTTGGGACCTATAACAACAGTTAAAAACAATTGGTATAGGGTATTTTTCCAGTAGTGCATCCATGTTCAGTGTCATATCATGTCCTATAACTGGCGTACAACCAGAGGATGTCTCGGTGGAATGACTCTGTAAGGTTATGCACACACCGTAGATCATGATTACTAGGGAATAAAACATACAAGTGTAAGAAGTTAACAAGAGAACCAAAGAATTCATGTTTTTTTCAAACATGGATACATCGCTTGTATAATACCTATACGATGTGTACCCTTAATCCTTCACATGGTATTGTATTGTTTCCAACTCAGGTCATGTAACACCCCATACACATGGAATGTTGTCCTAACACAAGGTGTGTAATTGAATCCATTTTCCCTATCTGAGTTCTTCTACAAGGCTATGCCACATAGTTTCCCTAGTACAAGACTACACAACATGTTAGTGCTAGACAAAACATGTTCCAGATGAACCTCACCGACCCGTGTTGTTAGTTACATGGTCGATTACACGACTCACCCTACACGACATGTTCCAAATGTACATGACATGTAATATATGGATTCCACATCCATGTATTGTTGGATACACATACTGATAAAAGGGTCACACTAAACGAAATGTTCAATCATGACATAGTGTGTATAAACTACGTTTTATTCATCTATGGAATTAGTCACATGGGATGAAACATGGTCTCTACCACATAGAATGTACATCTGGTATGCGACATGTCCCACCAATATTTCCCAACCCCAGGTCTCAACCCACACATTCAGTGACACGGTTAGAGACTACAAAATGTTTACATACAATAAACAACATTCATATAAGTAAAAAATGTCTATAATGAATTCATGGACACATGGTGTGTATTCATCATTACACGTTGTGTATTCTGGGTTTCTCCAAATAGTAAGCATCAGAAAATACTCTGGAAGCCTAGAAAAAAACTGAAACGACATTAATGTTCCAAATTCCGAACTGTGTGGGCCCAAACTCATCACGGATCAATGATTGGAATATTATACATGTCATACACAAGGAAAAAGAATAAAATGATCCACAAAATTATGATCCTTGAGTCCCCATAACCCATAGGTCGGAGGATCAAAACCTCCAATTGATACCACATTGTAATGTCCTAGTTCCGGAATCCACCCAGATACACCCCATACCCTGTTGGTCACATGGACTCAATCGCATTTCCACAAAAACCAAAGGATACCTACTAAAATTGAGGACCCTAGGTGTGATATTGGGTAAACTGTGCACTCATTTGCAGAGTAAAACAATGGAAGTAAAATAGATAGCAATAGAAAAAGTAGTAATAACACCATACAATAGTAAACAACAGAATATCTGATTTATTAACAACTATAACACACACACATATATATGAATCATGATACATATGTCGAGGAAATAATCCAAAAAAATCACAATGCTGGAATACATTTTTAAACCCATGAACAATTGAAAATCATGTGAATAAATCCACAGAATCAAAAACCTTATCATGGTCCCATGAACCCTAGTTCCTCAATAATCAAGTACCTTTTGTAGAATGGCACTTTCCCTTATCTACATATGTAGAAATATAACCTATTTGGCCCCAAAATCATGATCCAAACATTGTGTAAGACGAATCTTTGTAGGAAAACACCCAAAAATCTATTTCTAACAGTTAGTGAATATATATGGCAGACAACAATAAAAAGTATCAGTAAACAAGTATGTTCTCAAAGTAAACAATCCTATAGTTACAAATGCATTCATCATTCATGTATCAACTATGAAACTAATCAAAAATAGGTGACCCCCATAAAAAGTACTCACATCCTAACCCCTCTGGTTCAATAAAAAGCCCAATCAACCCTCTATGAAGTATATATAGCCTATCCCCTCTGGTTGAGCTTTAGTAAAGACACTCTAATTAAGCGCTCACCGTCAATTACCCTTGTAGTATCGTATCAGTATCTAATAGGCACTATGAGGAAGCACTCAACATAAGGTTTACTATGTGGCCCGTATCAAGGAAACTACTGACACTTGGAAGAAGAACTTACATCCATCCCCCCATATGATCCACAATATAAAAGTAAACAAACACTCTGGAGAATCCCTCAACGTCCAATCTCCCAGTGGTCTACTACTCCTGGTTCCCACAGCCCTGTGTAAGTCAATTCTTCACCAATAATACATGGAAGCCAATGTAAACCACACGAAATACTTAGTTAAAGAATATATATCACATCATAACATTCCAGATAATAAATACTATATCTTATCAACATAAGGCATGGAAAGCAAGGACCATCCCAACAAGCAAGGATAGAAAAAATGGTCAAAATAAAAAAAAACATGAGAAAAACCTCTATAGCATGGAAAAGATAACCTTATTCATAAAAAATTAACCTGTATCCATACGATCAAGGAATACATAGAAAAAACGAGGCTAAACCCCATAAACAAGCAATACCCCGTTATTGGGAATTGGGAACTTTTGCACATAAAATTCAAAGACTATCTACGAAAAAGAACAAACCACCTACCTCAGCGTCCTGAGATTGATATTCGTGAATCTTTGGCCTTGAATCTCTCTATAATTCTATTGATCTACATAGATTCTCAAAACATTCAATCGAGGATATCTCATGAATTAAGCGAATTTAGTAAACGAAGATATAAAAAAAGGATGAACTCATTGACCTGATTCCACCATAACCAACGAAGGTTAGATCAGAGAACATATGGTGAGTTGGGTTATCAGTAATGATATGGAGGACTCATTCTCTTCCAGATGAGATAGGTTGAGAAGTAGATGATTTTTTCTCATAGACGCGACCACATTCCGTTTAATGATATAGAAAGAAAGTACACGGCGTGTTCATTAAAAGTAGACGACATGTACTTGACTTTTTGAACCTCCACTTTAGGTGGTCTCTAAGTCCCCACACATGGCCATGTACATGGCTATTACACGGCCAGTACACAGTCAATTGTAGAATTCGGGTACATGATGATTACATAAAGTACATGGCGTGTACTCTTGAAATTACAAAAAACACAACTTTTTCTCAAAAACAACCAGAATGGAAAAACGTACATGCGAAGAAGATATGAGTTCATACAATTGGAGATAGATATTGATACTAATCTTCCCATAATGTAAATAATTCATATATTTTCCAAAGGATCATAAAACATTCACTATATCATAACCCATGAAATATAATTGGTCTCACAAAAATTTCATTATATTAGAACATGGGGAAAATAGATATGTATAATAATCATATCATAATTCCTTTATCTCATATCCTATTGAAAGATAAGGATTTCATGAGGAATTACTCATGGTATAATTTGTTTAATAAGAACACATTTAATAAAATAATTCCCTCAAATACATAAAACATTAAAATACATAATAAGAATGATACCATTGGATAATATCACAAAAAGTCATTAGTTTAACCAATGGAAGTCATCATATATAGAAAATAATATTGAAATATTATATAGAAAATTTATCTAGTAAAATGTCTATTCAATATTAAAAATTAATTTTTATAATAGATAACATGTTTAATATTATATTCAATGAAAATAACATTGAATACATATAATTGATGGTTTAGAAAAAATTAAAATATCTCATTAATAAAAAATCCACTCCATATTTAATAACTCATTTTAAAAAATACCATATTTTCTAAATTTTTCTTTTTGATTGTAACCATGATATCATATAATGGTAGTTATAATAATAATTTAAAAAATTATTATGGGAAAATATATTTTTTATACAATTCTTTTTAAAAAAAATTAAAATAATATTCATTGGAAATGACCTTTAAATTTATATTAGATTATTTAAATCAATGATTTTTCCTGATGGTAAAAAATAAAATTATTTTCATAAAAATTAAACAAATACATCATTCACATTTTCATTATAACTAAAATGGTAATTGTTTGGAAAATGAAATAATGTTTTATTTATGATTTTTTAGATTTCAATATTTATTAAAAACGTTATTTAATTAATCATAGTGAAAATATTAAAACCATATTTGAAAATATTTTTAGTAATAATAATTTTGTAAGGAATAATTAATTTTGAACACGGAGAGATATAATGTAGATTTTCATGAATAATATTTTTATAAATTAATGAGAAAATAAATTGGGTGAATCAAAAGGAAAAAATGTATTCAATGACCTAACATGTGTAGAATGAAAATTAGTAGTTTCATGAGAAATATATCATAATATTTCATAATTTTAATCATTATAAAAAATTAATCATGATAAATAATGAGATTGTAACATGAAACTATTACCAAATTTGTATCATAGAATCATATTACCCATGAAATAATAATATTATATGAATATAATAATATAATTATATTGATTAAAATATGACATTTCAGGTCATTAGGGTTGTATGGACACCTAATAAAGGAAGACACATTAATAACATAACATATCTTCCAATGATGAAAAAATAGAGAAAAAAATACCATACCACAACACTATCATTTGTAACAAAAAATACCATGAAATAGATATCCAAAAATAGATATTTTAATCCTAATAATTTTACTATGTCATCTAATAAAATAAATAATTTTATTTATAAACACCCTAAAAATGAAAAATATGGAGAATTTATAATATATATCATAAATGAAAACTATGAGTCATAAATTCCCTAATACTTTATTAACATTTTAAACAATAATACACAATAAATAATAACATGAAACGAAATGTTAAACATCACTAAAAAATTATATTAATAATATATCATGTTAAAGGGTTTGTTTTTACACCATAAAAAAGAAAATCTAATTCAATTTTTATTTGTCTCTTCAAAATAATAAAAAGAATATAAATATCATATCTTAATTCAAAAATTATATTGTTGTTTTTTGGACATATTATAAAATTAATATCACTTTATTGGTCATATATTAAATAACTAAAATCATTTTTATATTAGAATATATGATTTACTTTTGATCATTCATGAACCCTGTACCAATTATTCCTTGTCAAAATCATGTTTCAGATAATAACTACTTTGAATTTAATTTTTTTTAACAGCCCTCTTACATTGGTCATGGTTACATCATCTCATGAAAATTATCCATGTTTAAAAGAACATATATATTTAGTATATATATATTTAGGATAATCCAAAAATGATATAAATATAAAATAAAATCCCCACTCGTGGAGTTGGTAACTCGTACCTATGATTGAACACACTTACATGATGGAAATAAATAAATAAGGCTAAATGATATATTTGAATTAAATAATAATTTTTTATATCATTAATTTTTTTTATTTTAATAAACATTTATTTCTTTACATATAAATATTAAATCAAAAACTAATGAAATTGTTTCATGTGCCACTAGTTAATCCTACAAATGAATGGCATTATCATATTTGACATAGAGTAGAACATAAGAAGGTATATGTGATATCATTACAATAGAATTATAATTATAATAAAAATTCAATATGCATTATTTTAATAATCCTTAGTACCATCCAACAAAAAAATTATAAACATATCACAACTATTAGGTAGGCGATGTGTAACACCCCGTCCCCATTTACCTAGATTCAGTGCATTATTACATAACATTTTCATGATATAAAAAATAATATCATGAAAAAAAATTAGTTTAGTAGTATTGGAAACAAGATACATAAATAAGTTCAACATTACAATTTGAAAATAAAGAAACATTAATTTATTCCATTAGAAACATTCCAGCATTGATGATTATGCCGGAAAGTCCCACATAACTAAATTCTTCATATTTTAGGAAAATAAAACCCCTGAAAGGGGTGAGCTCAAACTCTCAGAAAGAGTATAAAATACAGGGGACGATAACATAAACATTAGGCATAGTGAATAATATTAAATGCATGCCTTTATAAATAATAATCATGAACACTTTATGGTAGGAATATGAGATGAGTATACTACACCATAATAAAACATAGTTATGGGTATTCTACTAGTCTAATAACCACATGATCCTTCAATAATATTTTTATAATGAGGGAATTCATAATGCTGGACATTCTAAAACATTTTTTCAATGCCTCAACTAGGAAGTCTAAAAAATTTTAAGGCCTCAACCAAAACCATATAAAATTTTGGTAAAGGACTCGGCCAATTCCACGTCTAATTTTCTCATGAGTCCAACCAAACCACCGAGCATCTATAGTGGGATCTACCCATTACTTACTAAGTCCAATACATTCTTCACATGAATAGGTTGAAACATAACATAAAAATTCATTTTAAAACTAGCATATTAAATTTCAACACATTAACCATAAATCATGAATGGTATAAAAATAAAACAACCACTGTCAAACATATCACAAAAAATTAAATACAATATAGAAGATTTGTATCATAATAAATAAACATTAACCAAGTGTAAAATTTAACAAAGGATGTTGACATAGATGAAATTATAAATATTTGAGAGAAATGTCTCTTTCTATTTTGAAATAATTTAGGAGTCAAAAAATTATAAAAGAAACCATTTATTTTTAAAATATTTTTATAATCTTGTGAGGGAATCTTCGACAATGTTGTAATGGAGAAGAATAGCCGCACCCACATTCTTACTTTAATTTTGTTGAAATGGTCATAAAGTACCTTGTTTGGAAAATAACGAAATGAATCATTTCAAACATATAAGTCTAAATAAGGGTATAAATGACTTTAACCCAGAGTATGGAAAATATAAAAAATGTTTTTAATTATATTTTTAATAAAACACCAATGTGGATGACAATGATATCCAAGTAGATACTTACGTACTAATAACCTATGATAAGTAAAGATATAGTAAAATTAAAACTAAATTCTACTTTTCCTTTGTTGATGTTATGTTATTATCTAGAATATTAGTCAAAAATTTGATATTAAATTATAAAAGAACTATACACATAAATATGATATCATATATGATCCTCTAATAATTATTCGTTAATAATATTTCAATAGTATAATCGTTTCGGCTATTAACTGATCCATTTTCATTTATATGCATTTGTTACATAATCATTGTTTGTTGTTAATAGGATGTATTTTATTCATTTCCATACAGATATTTATTTGTTAGAAATTATATTTCATTATAAAATTAATATAATTCTTGAATGATTATGATGGGGAATGAATCTCATCGCGTTTGTGGAGACGGTAATCTTTACGTACGCACGAGAAACAATATCATTATACAAGTGGTGAAATAGTATGTAATTGGATGGTATATCAATTATAAAGAATCATTAACATGTTATATTTATTATTTACATCAGTTTTACTCATTATTATAACCTTCCAAATAATTATGTGTTTGAATAACAAACTACACCACGATGTGGAGACGGTACATCGTACGTAAGCACGTTTGGTGACTTTGTCATTTATAGGATGGATAGAATAAGGAATAGGGTTGTACCATATTTATAACTATATCAAAGTATTTAGAAGGTATTGGGGTTATTATTTAGGTATGGAAAAAAAAATAGAATGTGGATGAAGAAAATAACATGAAAGGGGTTGGTGGAATTATTATGGCTTTTTAGGTGTTTCCTTTGGACTTCATAAAAATGGATCTATAGGTAGGATTTATGATCAAGGGAAGGCCTCTAAGTTGAAGTGATGGATGTTGGAAAGATATTTGGGTAGGGTTTGGCCATGTCAAATGGCTTTGGGGGTGTGAAATTAAGAGAAAGGGAAGCACCTTTTTATAAGGGAGGTGCGGATCACTTTAAGAAAGATTAAAATATTATTTTATTATAAAATCATTTCTGTTTATCAGGGCTTAATAATGATTTAATTTGAAGCTATGAAGCGTATGGGTTGATAAAATTTCAACCAATATGTTTTAGACAAGTTTAGGTCGCCATATTAAACTTATCATTTATATTTAACCCTTAGTTAAATATTTTGTCTGTAACCATGTATTCAAGTATTATTATAATTAATCATTTATAAATATACAATACAAATCTAAGAGAACCCCAAGTGATTAATTAATGACATACCTATAATTATATATATTTTTTAGGAAAAAACACAGATTTTACGGAATTTTATTTAATTTAATAAAATTATTTTTTTAAAACACATTTATTTCAGTTTTGACACTATTTAGTATTTTGTTTTTGTGAAAGTCATCACAACAAGATTACTTAGAAGGAAATAAATTTAATCAACCCTAACATGTTATATTCGACCAAAATATTCTTGGATGGTATAATAACGTTGAAATTATTATTATTTTATTAATTATAATATCAATTCTTTAAATATTTCATTAAGAAGGTATTAACTACATCATCATTGTGTCATAATTAAATTTAAGTATTTAATATCTAAAAATTATAAATAAAATACCATTATGAAGTAAATTGTTTTATCTTTTTAATTAATATTTATATTCGTATTTATCTTATTTGTAAGACTATATTACAAATGGATAGTTATTAAACATTTAATTTAACACTTTCAACTATTATTTAAATAAAATTAATATAAATGCCTTAATCTAATACAAGTGGACGTAAAGATTCATAATTTTGTTCTAATGTTTATTTCTGTAGTCATACATTAATCCGATAGAATTAGGATATGTTTTGGGGGTAATTTTAATATTATTTTAACCTTTATGTACTATATCTAATTTTTAACGTTGTAAATAAAACACAGATGTTACTATTCACGAAAAAGAAATATTTTTATCTCGTTGAACCAAATTTTACTAAATTATTTCAACCATGTCTCTCAGATTTTTTAAATTAGATTCATAGCAGCGGTAAAATTACATTTTATGAAAATTTGCAAATGTGCTTAAAAGGTGGGTAAGAGACAGTAAAAATTTCAATAAAATTTTATACTTCTAGTGTTATTATAAAATGTCTCTAATGAATTATATTGAACATATATAGGTATTATGTATTTAATTTGACTTAAAATAAATATATATAAAATAAATATTTATTTAAATAAAAAGTTGATTATAAATAATAACATAGTTTTGTTCACTATTTATCAAAAATTGAATATTTTCATAAAAATACCAAAAATTTACCCTAAGATAATTTTGATATTATGAATTAGAAAATGAAGTTTATTTTACCAAAATCAAATAATTTAAAATTAATTTATTAATTTAAAATTAATTCTCATTGACAAAACACAAAAGTTTAATTTTTAGAATGTAAAAATAATCAAATGATTAGAATTAGTTTGTGTCCAATTTATTTGTGAAATTACGTATAATGACCTAAATGGTATTAAATGATAAAAATATAATCTAATAAGCCTTTAAAACCAGTAATAAGTATAATTTAAAACTATAAATTATTTTGATTATAATAGTTGTTTTCAATTAAAATTTAGCATCTTTCATTATTCATCAAAATATGAAAGTGTTCATAAAAACACCAAATATTAATAAAAATGCGATTTTCTTATACCACTTCTAAATAAGAAGATTATTTTTTCAAATTTTATATAAAAGTTTCAAATATTGAATTTAAAAAGGGTTCACCATTAATATGTGATAACATTGATTTTTTTAAAAACACATCCTTTATTTAAAAAAATAATTTTATTCTTATATTATGTCTAAACAAAATAATATGGATGTTGAAATTAGATGGAGTATATGAGATTCAAAATGAAGTTAATATTATTAATAATCTCTTTTTGAACAGCTAGGTTGGTATGTTGTGGTGATCTTAAACTCAGTGTTGCGTGTAGCGCAAGATATTGAATTACGTTAATGAGATAATGTACTATAAAATCATTGGGTGTTCAATTCTCCCCTGCTTGAATAAGTTGGTCACTCGCAATTTGAAATTTTTATTCGAAAATAAAAGGTTACAAATAGAAAAATACATGTGTGGAAAATTGATATCATAAATTTGGTTAATAAAATTTGGTCTTAATAAGAGGGAAATGGAAATGAAAAAGTCACCACCAAATTATGATCTCGATTAGATTAACATTTTTGAAAATTAGTGACACATAATTGTAGTGAAAAAAATAAATATATAAAGGGTTTGATTGATGTCATCAATCACAAAAATATGTAAAATTTAGGGCCTCAAAGCCATCAATCTATGATGATTTAAAATATCATCTGTTAAATAAAACATAATGTGTTCAGATAACATATTTTTTGTTTGAATATCCCTTTCATATAGTTGGAGAATGAATTTATAAATAGAATAATAGTAGAAACCATGACAAGTAGAGTTTCTTCTTTCAACTAATTCTTACAAAAAACTAATCTTTTTCTTTAAAAGATAATAGAATTCAAAAATATTATATTTATCCTAGTCGTATAGGGTTCTAAAAATAATTAAATTATAATTCATTTGGCAGAATATTTAAAAAACTAAATTATATAAACCATGACATCACAAAGGTCAGTGGTAGGTGATGCACCCTTGTCACTGTTTGGTTACAGGTTCAAGTCTCGCTGCCTTGCCGGATGCAATGAGTTGTCACTCGACCTTCAGGTTGTCCTTTTATATCAATCCAAAAATAATATTATGAAATTATTTAACAATAAAAATAGTATCCAATGTATAACTTAATCCATTCCAAGCTTTATACTTAACAAAAATACTTCTTGTCAAAACTCACAGTCCAAAATTTATAAAGAAGGTAAACATATTGACGATATATTTTTCCGCATAATAACATGGGAATACCTTCATCTTGTATTCTATTAGAACATGGTACAACCTTGAATTACCATAATACCGTATTGAATACATCAATTCTCCAGTATTCCTTACAGAAAATCAGATATACTTATAATATCAAAAATGTTGTAAACTCCAACAATAATGGAATAAACAAAAAAGTAATCAGTTCCAAGGTAGTAAATAATATACAATAAATTTTATCCAAACTAATTACATCTATTTTTGAAACCATTATCTAAGTTTCAGAAAAATATGAAGGGTTATGTTTCCCCCAACCATATGTTTTCTAAATTTTTTTTCTTGAAACTATGCCACATTACATATTACCATAATATATGAAATCCTTAATGAAAACGTACTATAGTGCAATAATTATATACATTAAATTCATAATACTTAAATGATATAATTATTTTATAAAAACATCAGAAAACTATTCAATCTTCTTCATCTACAGTGTTATCATAACGTGATTAATATCCCATAGTATCATTTGGGGTGTACTCTGATGATTTGGGTATTGATACATATAGTGTCCCACTTCCTTGCAGATAAATAATTGTATATTTGAATCATATTTCTTAACATTACAATCATGTACTTGTTGTCATTTTTCTCCACACTTATAACAAACTCCCATTTCATTCAAGAATTTACCAAGGTCATTATTTCCACTATTATCACATATGTGAAAACCCCTCTTTCCCCTCTCACCTTTATCCATATTTCTCTCTGCCATCCTTTTCTTGTCTTTTATCCATTCAAAGCAATAGATCTCAGAAAATTATTTACTTATCTTATTAACACATGATACTATTTATTCATATGATGAGAATACGTGGTAGACTATTTCCCTTATAAATGATTGAATAATACCATTAATTATGTAATCCTTCTTACTCTTTGGTTCATGTGTATTTTTGGTGTTCTCATTCCTTCTACTGGGCACCGTTTATAAAAAATGTCATACAAAACGTTAGATTATGAATCACAATGCATAATTTAAATCTTGTAAAATATATAACATAAATTGGAAAAATTATTCAAATACTCTATAATAGAAAAATTTCTTTGAATAAGTATTTACTCATTAATCTTTCATAATGTCTTGTAAATAATATTTGAATTATCCAAAGCATATCCCCTAGGGAGTGTCATAACGATGAGTGCAGAAAGGACCGTTTTCATGTACCATGATACCCCGGGTCAAGCCTAAAACTCCTTGTTAGATTTTTCAGTACTATGTAAATCTCTGCCAGAGCTACCTCTACCTGTTCATTTCCAGATAGGGATGTATTGTTCGGAAAATACAAAAAATATCTACATTACCAAAATTCATGGATGTTTTTCTATACATATTCTTAAAATATATCTTAGGGTAATCTTCAATAATAAGAGTTCTTCTAAATATAGTTTCTAAAGATTGTAAAAAAAAATTCAATTACCAACTAGAACGCCTGAAACCTAGTTACCTTGAGTCGGTGCATTATTACATATCCTTGCCATGATTCAACGAATCATGCCCTGAAAGACCGATCAGTTTAGTTTTCTTAGAAACAACATACATACATTAGTTCAACATTACAATATAAAAAGAAATAAAAAACTAATTTATTCCATTAAAAACATCCAGGCCTCCTA
The DNA here is from genome assembly GCA_963277665.1 of Viscum album. NCBI lineage: Eukaryota > Viridiplantae > Streptophyta > Magnoliopsida > Santalales > Viscaceae > Viscum > Viscum album. Next base: position 490,500,456 of record OY728151.1, on the reverse strand, counting down.
TATTATGCATGCATGTCACTCATAACTAACTTATTCATATCTTGGGAAAAGGATACATAAGGAATGGGTGAGAGAAAATGCTTATTAATAGTAAGAAAAACAACGAAAGTTAACATAATCATTAGGCATGTTGAATAATAGATAACACTTTCTTTTACAAAAAATAAACATGAACACTATATGGAAAGAATATAAGCTAAGTAAACAATGACATAACAAAATATTGTCATGGGTATACTACTAGTTTAATAACAACATGAACCATCAATATTATTTTCATAATTGGGGAATGTATATTGTGGGACATTCTGAATCATTTCTCCAAGACTTTAGCCAAGTGGTCTAAAAAAGATTAAGACATCGGCCAAAACTATATAACCAATTGGGAAAGGCGTCATCCAATTCCACATATAATTGTCTCTTGAGACCTACCGATGCACTGATGTTCTAATTCAGGCTCCACCCATCACTTACTAAGTCTAATACATTCCTCATATGAAAAGGATGAAACACTACACAATCATTTGTATTATAAATAGCTTACAAAATGTCAATACTTTAACCATAAACCATGAATTTTATAAAAATAACACATCCATAGTAAAACATACCAAAAAACCTTAAATACAATATAAAAGATACGTATCATAATAAATCAACTTCTAACAAGTTTAAAAATTATCAATGGATGTTTTCGTAAATGAAATCAAAACTATCTGAAAGAAATATATCTTTTTATTTTGAAAAAATTTAAGAGTCGCATAATTATAAAAGAAAATTTTAATTTTGAAATTATTACTATAATAATGTAAGAGGAAACTTCAATGATTTTATAATAGAGGAGAATTACCGCACCCACCATATAAGGTAAAAAATAAATTCTTACATTAATTTTGTCAAAAAAGTCATAAATTGCCTTATTTAGAAAATGACAGAAATATTCCTTTAAAAACATTTATGGTAAAATAAGGGTATAAATGACTTTAACACATATTCTAATAAATAGTAAAAATGTTTTTGAAATACATTTTTAAGAAAACACAGATGTGGATGATAAAGAGATCAGCGTATGTACTTACGTATTAATAACCTTAGATAAGTAAAGTGGTTCTAAAAATAACCCTTACATTGTACTTTTCATTATTATATTTTATGTTAAACTCATGTATAATAGTTCAAAACATTGTTATTAAATTATATAAGAACTATATACATAAATATCATATCATATATGTTCCTCTAAATGTGCAATGTTTATAATATTTCAGTAGTATCATCATTTTGGGTGTTAACTTATTCTTTTTTCTTTTATATGATAAGTTATGTAAGACATGTTTTAATGGATAGTATTTGATTTATTCACATCCAGAATGATATTAAGTTATAAAAATTTATTTTTAATAACAAAATGAAAATTATTCTTGAATAATTACAATGGGGAATGAATCTCATCTCATTCAAGGAGATGGTAATCAGTACGTATGCATGAGAAACAATATCATTATAATGATGGTGAAATAAAATGTAATTGTATGTTATATCATATATAAAGAATAATTAACGTGTTATATTTAGTATTAAATCAGTTATACAGATTATTATACTCATCCAAATAATGAAGTGTTTGAATAACAAACTACACCATGATGTGGAAACGGTAATCCGTATGGACGCACGTATGGTGACTGTCATTTATAGGATGGATAAAATAATGAATAGGGTTTTACAATATTTATAACAGTATAATAGTATGTATCAAGTACTGGAGTTATTATTTTTTTATAGAAAAAACAAATAAAGTGGAAGTGGAAGAGGAAAATAACTTGAAAGAGTGTGGTGAAATTGTTTCCTCTTCTTTGGGTGTTTCTTTATGATTTTTCAAAAAGGGAATATTAAAATGTATTTATGATCAAGGGAAGGAATCAAGGTGGATGTGAGGGAATTTGAGAGATGGTTTGGGTAGGGTTTGGCAAAAAAAAACGGTTTATGATGTGTGAAATTAAGAGAAGGGGAAATACCATTTTATAGGAGAGGTGAGAGTCACATTAGGAAATCTTGAAATATTCTTTTATTATATAATCATATTCTATTTATAATTGCTCAAAAATGATTTATTTTGAAAATATTGTGGTTATGGGTCTACAACCTCTTTACCAATAGGTTTTAGACATGTTTAAGTCACCTTATTAACCTTGTCTTTTAGATTTAACCCTTAGTTAAATAGTTTATGTTTTACCATGTATTCTTGTATTATTATAACAAAAGTTAAATAAAAATTGTATAAAAACAAATATAATACCAAGTAATTCATTAATAAAATACCGATCATTATATGACTTCTATGGTAGAACCATATATTTTTAAGACAATCATATAATTTAATAATATAATTTTTGTTTTAAAAACAAATTTATGTCAATTTTGACACAATTTAGTATTTGGTATTTGTGAAAGTCATCACAACTTTATTAATTCTAAACAAATACATTTAATCAACCCCAATATTTAATAATAATCTATAAAATATCTGAATGACATAGAATCATTCAAATTATATTTATTTTATTATTAATATTATCAATTATATTAATATTTCATTAAGAAGGTAATTAACGCATCATCATTGTGTCATTAATAAAATTTATTATTTAATTTCTAAAAATTATAAATAAAATACAATAATGTAGGATATGTTTTTATCTTTCTGATGAATATTTATTGTCATATTTATCTTATGTATAACCCTCTATTAAAATTGTTTTAGTTATTAAACATTGAATTTTATACTTTCAACTCTTTTTTAAACAAAATAATAATACATGTCCTAATCTAATCTAATTGGGCCTAAAGGATCATACTATTTTAAGGTTGATTTTGGTAGAAATACATTTATCTAATAGAAAGAGGACATGTTTTTGGTTAATTTTAATATTATTTTTTACATTAATTAATTTATTTTCTTTTTTTACTATGGTAAATAAAAGTCAAAAATTACTATTCACCTAAAATTATTTTTATCTAGTAGAACAAAATTTTATTTTCTGATTTCAACCGAGTCTCTCAGATTTTCGAAATTAAATTTATATAAACGGTAAAATTATGTATTATGCAAATTTGAAAATGTGCCTAGAAGTTGGGTAAAAGGAGGTATAATGTTCAATAAAATTTTATACATATAATATTATTATAAATTGGATCGAATAAATTACATTGACCTTATATAGGTATTATGTATCTATTATGAATTAAGATGTATTGAAATAAAATAAATAATTACTTAAATAAAAAGTCTGTTTTAAATAATAACGTAGTGTTTCACTATTTATCAAAAATTTAATGTTTTTAGAAAAATACCCATACATCACCTGAAGATAATTTTGATAGTCCAAATTCAAAAATAATTATATTTTAAAAAATTAAATACTTATATGTTGCATTTATTAACTCTAAATTAATTCTCGTTGTCGAAACCAAAAAGAGGGTTTTAAAAAAAGTAAAAACCATCAAAAGATTGAAATTTTTTATGTCCAATTTATAGGTAAAATTACTTATAATGACCTAAAATGTATTAAACGATAAAAATATATTCTAATTTTTCTTAAAAGAAATAAAATGTATAATTTAACACTATAAATTATTTTGATTAAAAAAGTTATTTTCAATTAAAATGTATCATCGTTCATTATTCATCAAAATATGAATGTTATCATAAAAACACCAAAAATGTATCAAAACTATATATTTTATGCCCCACTTATATATAAAATTTTTATTTTGTCACGTTTTAATATAAATGTGTAAAATATTCCTTTACAAAATGGTTCACCATTAATAGGATTTAAAATTGAATTGTTTGAAAAATAATTCCTTTATCTAAAAATTAGAATTTGTTATTATATTATGTCTATGATACACATAATATAGTTTTTAAAATTATATGGGATATATAATATTTAAAATTCAACTAATAATATTTCTAACCAGTTTTTGAATGGCTAGTTTGTTGAGATGTGGTGCGCTCGAACTCGATGTTGTGTGTAGCGCAAGCTATTGAATTACTTTAATGAGATAACATACTATGAAATCATGGGGTGTTACATGATGGTACACCATACACAAAAGGGAAACATTTATTTTCAAATGGATTAGTTGGTAGTAAGTTATGTAACATACCAAAATTTTATGTTCTGTCTCTTTAAATATTAACTCCCTGATAGCTTACATTGAAGACATGACCATTTGAAAATGAACCCTATAATATTATTATACAGTTATCATATCCAATTTGTTAAATTTCCATAAAATAATAATATTAACAAAATATTTAAATATATATATTATACATTAATTTTTTTAAAACTCATCCAATAGAATTGATATGAATAAGATATGTATTAATTTAATTTTATAAAAAAAATAATGTATTTTTTATAATTCTTATTTTTACTTTATCAAATGTGATTATTTATTTTATATAAAATTTTTACACATTACTAAATTTATTTTACATAATAAAATTAAAATAAAAAAACTCAAATTTAACTTTGTTTTATTTTTTCTTGGGAAATGTTTATTTTCCAATTAGTTATCAAATTTAATGACTTCTATGAAACTACAGATTATGTTATATTAATGATAAATTTATGATTTTATTTTATTTATTTTATAATTTGTAATTATTATTTATATATAATATAATTATAAAAAATTTAACCATTAGTATAACATTTTTGTATAAGTGCATTATTTGGTTTAAAAATGCATTTTTCTTGAATTTTTTTTTGCGTTCTGTGTGAATAATATTTAATGTAAATCAATCAACGTATTTATTTACAATTGTAAGAAATGGAATTAATATTTTAATATTTATAAGGTCTAAATTTTTTAAATGTTTTTTTATTTACAAATTTTAATAGTAACCTTTTTAATTTTAGTTACAACTATTAAATGTAAATTGTGTAATTCTGGATAAAGATAAACTGATTATCACTATATAATGATTCTAACACATGGAAAAATTTGAATTTATGATTATAATTCTACCATAATAAATTATGGTTCAGTTATATGACCATTTATTTCCACTTGGATGATGGTATTTTATTTATAATATTTTATTTAATAAAAAATTAAATGTGTTGCATTCATATTTTTAATATATATAATTTTTTTAATATGGATTTCTCCAGATAATATCTTCAACAATAAATATCATTTTGAAACCTGAACATATAATGTTCATTATATTAATTTATTTTTACTTTTTACTGAAAAAGTAAATACTCTAAATGATTTCACAACACTAGTAATGTAAATATTTTATTAATGAAAATATAAAATAAATGATATTAAAAATATTAAAAAAATATATAATTTTATGTAATTAATTTAATAAAATAATTTTTTAGAATAACATGATATTTTATGTATATAATAATTTTTTTTTTCAAATTTACCATTCATTCATAATGTTTGTAAAGGTCAATGCAATGAATATTGTAAAAAAACCCATTAATGATATTTTCATATAATTAATATTTTATTAAATCAAATAAAATTCGAAATATTATTAACATATACCATATAATTGTGATAGTTTATTTATGGTTTGAATGTATATTTTTATTATTTATATTGACCATAAATGAGCATAAATACATGTGGTCATAACAGGAGTTAAAGAGATAAAATATTTGATAAAACCAAAATATATGAGTAAAAAGATGACTTAAACAATAATAAAAATTATTAGATGATGGTATTATGACCCATCATCATGTTATATGTTTAATAAATTAAATTTTTCAAATTTGTAATTGAATTTTTTATAATTTAATGTGTACATATCTTCAAAAAGCTCCCCTCACCTCAATAATAAAAGGTCACCCCTTTTGTCACATCCTCTCACCACCTTATCGGTTCTAGATATACCATACTGTAACCATTTATCTTATAATCTTCTTTATTGATATTTTATAGGGACCATTATTCAAAATATACCAATCCTATTTCCTATATTTTGTGATCGAAAAGGATGTATACTGAAGAAGAGGTAATTATTTTTACCAACTTAATCAATAAATTATCAACATCTACATTATTATCATGATTTTGTTACATATGAATTAAAATATACTCAATATGTTTGTAAAATATCATTGTTATCCTACTTCTATATTCCACCTTTTATCTATTCCAATGAAAATAATGTTCCACTTGATGAAACATATGACTTACCGTCTCCACACTATGGGGTTTTATTTTCATTACCATGTTACATAAATGGGTATAATAACGGTGATAATTGATTTATAGGATTATTTTGACATTCTATTGGTTCTATGAAAATCAATATACAATCCAATTCATTACCCTTTCGCCTTTTAGGTATTAGTATTCTAGCTTGGGTGAACTTATTACCTAATGACTCTATGTATAAATACAATTCATTTTCCACGTTAACCAATAATGAATGTTTCTTAATATATATATTTTTCATGAATATGATATATATTAACTTAATATCATATTTTATATGGTTTAAGATAGAATGTATGCATAATAACATAGATATACATAAAAAATATGCATCGGAAAATAAAGTAGTTAACACTCAAAAAAAGGATAACCACAAAATATTATTAAAAAATGGTTTATCAATTGATATAAGATGATTAAAAATGATATCATTAATATGAATATTTTATTCTAAAAAATAATTATTTAATTTAAACCATTATACCTGAGTTGTAATAACTTTAAACAAAAAAGATATGAAAGTTAAGGAAGTTTATTACTCAGTTTTATTTCATTGGGTTAAAATTATACATTGCTGATAATTTGATTCTATGATTAGTTATGAATTTAATTTTTATTAAATAATTTATTATTTCACTTTCTTATGTTGATTTAGTGTTAGTGTACTTAATAAATTAATTTTATTAATTCTGATAACAATGATATTATGTTTGTAAAGAAAATGATTTATATTTTCTTTCATTCAGGAATATTTTGATATTATATAAACAATTTATTTAAAATTGTGTATATTATTCCCCTTTTTCTAGTTTTTAGTTTCATTAATTGAATATTAAATTCTTATTAAATTTCAATAATAATTATTTCATGGATGTAATCATTTGAAAACATATATTCCATGTTATCATACAATGATTAAATTGAATAACTGGTTAAGTAAGGTTAAATTTGTAACAATTTTTAAATAATAATAATATATTTTATGGAAAAGTATTTTGTATATAAATCAATTATTTGATATAATAAGAATTATGTGTATTGTAAGGCATTGGTGGGGACTGACTACAGAGTTCCCCATGAAGAAGCATAGTCTCATGGGATGAATGTGCTATGATCGATTTTAAGGGGATTTTACATTTCAATTAAACCATCTTGTGAATGATATTGATTTTAGGGGTTCATATTATAGATACATTAATTATAATAATTAATCAATCCCTTCAATCATCATCCTTTAATAATTATCAATGAGATTTTAACTATGAAAAATATATATGAAGGAATTTCATTCTTAGTTTATTGATCAAATGAAATGTGTGATCACTTTTTTACCATTCAATTTTGATTAGATTTATTTATTAATGTTATTTTTTGATTTACATAATTCTTACTAAGAATTTCATTCCACACATATATTTTGTTTAATTTTTTTCCAATACTTCCAAAAAATGTATTATGATTTCTAGGTATGGCTTGGTAAATTAGAATACTGGTGTCATGAAATAAAATATATTTTGAGTTTTTGCCTAAAATTTATATTTTATTTCCAATATATATCTCATTTACCAAGAGTACTATACTATTAAGTCAATTATGATATGATTTCATGTATCTTATTCAAATTTTATATTTTAAATCATTACCAATAGGCTATTATAGTTTCTATCATTATATTTTGATAGAGGGAAAGATTTGTAGAAACTATGGGAACTAGATTTTTGAAATCATGAATTAGCATACACAACACTTTGATTGACATTGAGAATTAGAGTATAAGAACATCCCATAGAAACCAAAATTTTTTATATTATAATATATACTTTTATATTTTATAATTTAGGTAATGTATTTAACTAGTTTTACTATTATTCATTATTTTTCAAAATTATATGACCTAATAACGAAAATTCCACTCTTCAGATATTTTGTATTGATTGAATATTGGTATCAATACTAGTGGTCAATGTATATAATTCCATATTGAGATAACCAATATATATTATTGTAGCATAGAGTTAATTATGGATATTTTCGGGAAGACTAATTTGGATATGAAAAATATCAATTCTCTAAATAATAATCCTACTCTATAGTGAGACTATCATATCATGTATTGCATTATGTGATAGAATCCCCTATCCGCTGTTGGGACTAGTTATCCAAAACAATTGGTCAGTTAATTAATTCATTGAACAATATATTTTCAACACTTTAATGAAGTTAAATGAAAAAGGACACACAATAATTATATTTACTCAACAGTGATAAAAATTAATGGTGGTTCTTGATCCATAATACTATGGAGGAGGAAGAAATAGAACACCATGAATGAAATTATTTAAATAATAAATTATTCAAAAAATAATTCCCCCTTGAAGAAAAAATGAAATGATGATTGTGGTTCATAAATTAATAAAATATTAAAAATATAGTTTTTTAGTGTATTAATTTACATTTACAAGGCTAGCTAGGTATCCTATAATATACTTATGCAACATGAAGTGAAATTTTAACCGTTACATTGAATGTTTTATTCAAAATCTCTAAATTGTGGTAGTCTCTCAATAATTTTCCTTGTATTATGAAATAGTCATATGTACTATCAAGAAAGATAAATAATTATACATGTCCTATTTCTATGAAGGGAATTATGAAAAGGTGGGGATGAAATGGTAATGGATGAATAAAGTATGGAGGTAAAGAAGGATTCCCTCACTTGTTATAATTATTGAATGAATATCCCTTAGAATTATTTGAAGGTATTAAGAGATTTATATATGTTCATAAATTAGGGTCACATGGAAAAATATTTAATTGGGAAGAAAAAATATTATTTTATTCAATATTACAGCTACACATATCTGGGAAAATTCACAAACGAATTCCTCCAATGTCAAGAGAATATACATCAGGAGAAGATAATAATTTGTGTTCAGGTTGTTTTATTTTTATAGATGAAGTCGGTTAATTAATTTTCTCATTACATGGATCTATTATTAATGTGATAATATTATGTTTTCTATAATATCATGGTCTTGTGTATTATGTAATTTATAAGGGTTCTACTTTAGAAAGTTTTCATTAAGGATATGAAAGAATATGTTGAATGGTGACGATGATAAATTTTTTTCATTGGTAAGATGAATTTCTGGGTAAAAATTTTATTTAGTTATGTAAAACCCTTAATATATATTGATATTGAGATAACGATGTTGGGATGAAGATATTATTTATATGTATAAGGGAAATTGGATATAATTGAATACCTTGGAACAAAATAATTTATTTATTTATTTAACAAAACGTGTTATCCAATCATTGATAGAATCCATAATACATTTGGATTTACAAAATATAACTGATAATATGTGTTTTATTGAGTTAATAATGAATAATTAATATTTTAATAATGATTTATGGTAATTTTTTTACGGAATTTCAAGATAATACATGATGATTGTATTCACATGATTAGTATGTAGTGATTAAGAGCTACCATGTTTTTTGCAGGATTAATTTGAAGATCATTTTTAGATCAAGTGAACTTTTTTTATAATTTATTCGATATTATTATTATGAAATGGTCAAAAGGATAACCATTTATATATTAGTAGTATTTGAACAGGGGAAGATCTTATATAAATTAATTTATTACTTTACAATGTGAGAATTTATGTATACTGGATAAAATTGTATAACTATATTAGATTTTAAAAATAGTTAGTGGAATATAAAAATTTATATGACACTTTTATGTATCTAATGATCTATAGAATGTTATTTCTAGATCATAAAAAGCAAAAAAAAAGTACATTTCTGTATATTAATTTCATGAAGTAAGATATGAATTCCAAATTGAATGAAGCACAACCTACGAATGATATTATGATTATAATTATAAATTCATTTCATATAAGTATATTTCTTAATGTTCATAATATAAAATTTTAAAGGATTCGTAAACTCTAGGAAATTGATTTTTAAACTAATAATTTATCAGTTTAAATTTCATTATGAGATATCAATTGTCTTTTAAACCATCACAAGTTTAATGTTTTGTGACGACTTACATTCAAATGACAATATTCTCTATCATTCTCCATCGGAATATGATATATATTTTTTTATTCGACATACATTTATTAACATATAATTAATGTTATCCTATTAAAAATCCATTTATAACCATTTTATTTCAATTTCCATTTTATTAAAAGAGTGTTTTATTAACCCTATTTGTGAAGTGGGTTACCAATAAGAAATTTTTTAAAAATCATCTCTCGATTATCAATATAAAATTTCAAATTTGGAAGAATACAATTATTGAATATGGGGATAATGTAAGCTCTAATACTTTATGGTATGACTCTTTTCAAATTTATCCACATTGATAGCATATTTTTCACACTACACCAAAAAATGAGCCCCGTATTATTATTATCTCACTATTATAATCTATTAATTTTATTTTTGAATTAATAGTAATAAAAAATTATTAAATATTTATTTTAATTATTCTATAATTTTTCTACATTCAAAAAATATATTTAATAAACACATGATATGAATAAATCCAATTCATGCTTAAAATTATTTATATTCAAAATGCAATTTTCCACCATTTAATGTGGCACATTATTTCAAAAAAATTAATTATATAAATTTGAATGGAAAAATTAAAAATCAATATTTAAAATTAAAAAATTATATTATAGTTAAATTCAAATATTTTTATGAAAATATTTAATTTTTAATGAATATTTAAAATTCTAATTTTTATAAAACTGAAAATTTATTTATATAAAAATTATCTTTATCAAATAAATTTTTTTATAAATAAAAAATTAGTAATATTTTGATATAAATAATACATATAATTTAATTTTATTAAATATTATACCTTATTCGGGTATACCTACTTTATTTGGATTAAAATACATTTTTTTGGAAAACGTTTCTTCTTTTCATTTTGCATGATTCTTTTTAAAATTAAATTATTAAACATCAATGTTTTTAATGTTGAATAATGGAAACATTATTATGATGATGAAGGCCCTAATTTAGTAAATAATAACCTTTTAGATTCAAAAAATATAAATAGTAACTAGATAAATGTTTGTCACCGCGATAAAGGGTAATTTAGGTAATTTATGTTAAAAATAAAATGATATCGACTATAGAATGACAATACAACATGCCCATAACTTATTGAATGAATGAATTTAATCCATAATAAATAAAGGTCATACAATATCACCTTTTATGGATATTTGGATGAGGTTATGTTATTCAAAATATTTTATTTAATGAAAAGATGATGTTCCCACATTCATATTTTTAATAAATATAACACATTTATTTTGGTGTGAGTCAGAAGGTATATAAGACTATATGTAGTATTTTGGAATATAATGAAATTATATTAATCAAAGTAATTTATTTATATTTTTTAGTTAGAATATAATTAACATAAATTCCTTTAAAACAATGATACAGTAATTATTATGTCAATTAAAATATGAAATAATTGATATTAAAAATATAAAAAATGTAATATGAGATAATCAACGTCATCCACGAATTTCCTAGTTGAAATTAACATGATGTATGTATTATTAATAATTTTATTTTAGTTTATAATTGTACATCAATATTATTAAGTGTCAATTTATTGAACAGTATCAAAATTGATATTAATATAATTTATTAGAAATTGATTTTTTATTAAATAAACAATTTTAAAAAAATGAAAATTATTATAAATATTTTGGATAATGTTTAAAATATCATCAATTATCCTTTCTTGTTATTTTTCATTATTTTAATTTTATATTATCCATTAAAGAGTAAAGATCCATGTATTCACAATAAGAGTTAAAGGGATTAGATAAGTATCCAAACTAAAATATAATGGTTGGAATGTTACCTAAACACATTTAAAAGTTATTTGACATAACATTTTGACCTGGCCTCATTTTATCTTCAATGTAAATCATTTTGGATTCATTTTTGAATTTAATTTTAATTTCTAGTAGATTATTATTTAGAGAGATTCAAAAAGTTCCACTCACCTTAATTATGATGTGTCAATCCTTATTTTCCATATTCATAGAACATTAAGCCATCTAGAAAAACCTGAAACTAACTAATTTTCATCATAACATCATTATAATGTTTTGTAGGTTCTAATACTCTAAACATTCCACCGCTAGATTATTTAAATGAGATCTACCTAATGTTTATCGGAGAAGAGGTAATCATTTTTACCAAAACATTCACCTCAATTTCTTGTTCTGTATTATTTTAATGTTTTATTCCAATAATAATCCAATAACTATGCTATTATGTATATGTTGATAACAAATTATGATTATGGGATTACCATATTTCCCGTTTTAGTAATCCTATGATAAAAAATGTACAACATGTGGGTATATTTGACATACCATATTTTTGTCAGGAAGGAATGGTTTTTTCACCACATGTCATGGATGGGTATAATGATATAAATATTATATATATATATATATATATGTGTGTGTGTGATAATTATGAAATGATATTGATTCTATAAAAATTAGTGCACCGTCCAATTCCTTTCCCATTCACTATAATGTGAATGATATATCCACTCATCTGAACATATGACATACAAACTCCACAACACAATGTGATTCGTTTTACATGTTCAACATTATAAAAAGATTATTAAAAATATATAATGAATAAATAATATATTTAGTACCTTTATATTATTTTTCTATATGACGTAACTATATCATATTAAATGTAATCTAGATTTCCTAAAATAAAATTTATAGGAAAATGAAGAAGTTAAAATCAGAAATAGGGGTGAAAACATATTATTAACTAATGGGTTATAATATTATATTAAATGATAATATACAAAATAAAAATATGAATATGGATCATGTATAAATAAATAACCTGCTTTAAAACATTTTACATAATGCTAATTAATATTTACCAAAATTAAATGAATTATATTGGATTATATCACTTAATTATCATTCACTAGGTTAAAATTCGTAAACATTGATTATGTCATAATATAATTACAAGTGAAAGAAATTCTCATTATATTATTTGGTATGTCCACTTTTTTTTTTGGGATTTATAGTGGATAAAAATAATCAATTGATCGTATTAATTCTCATTTCAATTATATGTTAATTATAAGGGACTCTATATCATTTTATTTAATTATGGAATATTTTATTATTATTCACCTAATTTATTTTATATGGTGTATATACATCCCCATTTATCTTTATATTATAATCAATCATTGAAAATTTCATTTCTCCAATATATCAATATTTCTTTTATCATGAATGTGATTATTTACAAGGTCATATTCTTATTTTATACACAGTGATTACATTGAATAACTATGTAAAAATATTAAATATTTATTTATTACTCAATAAAACTATTTATTTATTATTTTTTGAACAATTAAATTGATTATTTAATGTTTGAGGAATTATTTTTTATAACAGAAATGGTTACGGCCCGGTTATTGATATCCCCCATGACGCATCAACAGTCTCATGGGAATATCAGATAATCTAGAATAAATTTGGGGTTTACTATTATATCTCACAATATTGTGAAAGTTACTAACATTAGTTCTTGATATACCAGATAAAATATAATCAATAATTATAAATTTACTTGATTCAACATTATTTTATTTTTTCCATGACATTTTCACTACAAAAAAATATACATATGCATTTTTTTCATAGTTTATTGTTTAAAGGTATTGTTTTTTCTATTATATAACATTTCATATTGATTATTCTCATATATTATGGATATTATCCAAAGTATTTAACAGTTATGGGAAATTTTATCACACCACATTCTTTTGTTTTATTTATCTGTAGGTTTTGAAGATATTTGATATTATTCTTATTAAGGGTTATTCTAATTCAAATGATGGTGTTCTAAATTTGTTTTATTTTATGTATCAACTGTAATATGAATTTAAAATATATATCTCTTTCATAATATAAACTAAACTATTCAGTAATTTGAAATAATATTTCTTGAATATTATACCTATTTTATATTGTAAAGCATTGGTAATGAGACACTGGAGTACTTGGCGTTACAAGATAGTTATGGAATTACTATTATAATGGTATAATGTGATAATAACTACCATATATAAATACTAACTCTATCTTTGTATCTATTCCTCAACGACAGTTATATAAATCAAATAAAAAAATTCACAACGGTGTACTCTACAATACAAGGGAATATTTATTTTGTATCACATTCGATGGGAGTGGTTGTTTATTTAGGTAATGAGTAAACATAAAAGACCTTAAAATATTATTATTTTTAAATAGATTTAGTAACATAAATATAATATATTACAAGAAACATTAATTTTAGTTTTTCTTAAATACAACACTATATTTATCTTTCTCTACATGGAATACATGTTTTATCTTTCGTTAAATGCAATAATGATTTTACACAAAATATGAAATATTATTAAAATATTTGTTTTAATGAACTATATAAACCATGTAAATAATTTTTTTGGTATCAATATGATAACCTAAAATATAAATTATAATTTCATCTAATAAATAAATAATATATGAATCAATTCTAAAAAATGAAAAGTTCATAAAAACTGTATTTTTTTAAAGAACTGTTTGATATTTAAGTGGGAACATAATATTAAAAATTTAAAAATTATATAAATTTTATTAGAAAAAATCAAAATAAAAATTTTAAATAAAAATTTAAAATCTATATTAGGCTACATTAAATGTATTTTCCTAGAAGTCACACTTTTTTAATTAAATTGAAATATAGTGAGTTTTATTAAAAATATCCTTTTCATTCAAATTTATTATCATGGTAAATTATATTTTTATACATTATTAAATATAAAATGAGATCAATTTTATAAAAATTTATTCAATTATTTTTATTATAATCAGATTGATTATGATTTTTTAAATAAAAAACTTCTCAAACAATTTGATATCGTTAAATTACAAACATGTTATATATTCATATCTATAAGAATACTATTAAATTATATTTTCCCAATTATCTGTATATAATTTGGAAATATATATACCATATTTGGAATCATAATAACATATAATTTATAATTAGGTAAACTTTATTTTTGACCATAGTTATTATGAATCAATTTAAAATGAATTACTATGAATAAGGTAAAATGGGTTTACCATGTGATTAAACGTAAATGGTAATCTATAAATATGACCCATAACATTTTAAAAAATCATTGGATGGATATATTTTTATCTTATAC
The DNA here is from genome assembly GCA_963277665.1 of Viscum album. NCBI lineage: Eukaryota > Viridiplantae > Streptophyta > Magnoliopsida > Santalales > Viscaceae > Viscum > Viscum album. Next base: position 490,484,864 of record OY728151.1, on the reverse strand, counting down.
ATTATTTAGTCTAATTTGGTTTATTATAAAGGCCTACTATTATGTAAAAATTTGGGTACACCTATCTGTTCTAAAAAATTACAAATATTTCCCTCACCAGACATAAAAAAGGCCACCCCTGTCCTCCCTTATTCACACATTAAAAAAAATTGAATTCCAAAAAATATAACTAAATATATCCAAAACCTCCATTTACTCATCCTATAAGTAATATATTTTCAATAAATCATTTATATTATTTCTTTAGTTAAATCATAATGGGAATACCTTGAGAATATGTAATACTTTTCAATGATCATACATATATTATTTCCTCCTCCACCACCTTCAATTAATTTTATACCTCGATGATATATTATTCTCTTTATCTTCCATATATTTGTATTTTTTTAGTAATAATGGATTTACCTTCAACCACCTACACATCCTTCAGATGGTTTGTGTAGTCATTATTCATATTTATGACAAACTACGTCCTCATGAATTGATTTCCTTAATTTATTGAATTATATCTCTCAGGGTTTGGTAGGAAAATGCCTATAATTAATATATATTATATTTAAATCATATTTATAAATTTTTGAGGCATTTTATCTCATATATATATATATATATATTAACATTACATTCCGTATGAGATATGATAACATTACTCATTTGTATTGTAGACTTCTACATCACAAAGTGATTATTTTCAACTTTCAAAAACTCTTCAAAGAGAATGAGATAAAGAATATGTTAATGAATATATATTATTTAAAAAACGTTTAATATATTAACAAAATATTCATCATTTTATAAATAAAAATATATATAAGTTTCTTTCATTCCTTTTGACTTATGTAAAAATTTTAACAATGTTTTTGTAACCACCTTCATGAATAGATTTGACACTATTTGAATCAAAATACTATAGTGATGTTACATATATGTAAATAAAATAATATATCTCATATTATAATTATTTCACAATTTTAATATATTAATTACCTCTTTTACATAATGACTATTGAAATATTGAAAATTAACTATTTGCGTATGAACATAGTACCCTCTTCATGATTCTAACGTACTTCATATTTCATAAACATCATATATGATTAGTTATAAAAGTAAAATTGATGTGAAAACGTGATAATTATGTCATTATAATTATTTTGGTGACGATTCTTATGTATATCCTATGTTAGAACCATATCATTATTGAAAATATATATATAACAAACCAAGGAAATTATCCTCAAAACAATGAAAATAGTGAACAACTATTAACAAAATTGTGATAATATGTTATAGTTAAAATATAATATGATATTAACAAATTTAATATGTTTTTTAAATAAGAAAAAAATTGATTAAAAAACGATAAATGATTATAAAAAATTTACCTTCAATATGAAATGTGAGGTAATGTTTTTCATCTGAATTTACAATCTGTTGAGACAAATTTTTCAAGAGATAATTCTATTTCTAAAGGTGTATATACTTTCCTCTTGAAATATAAAATCATGATACCATAATAATTCATGGCATTTAATGTTTCACTATTAAAAATTTCATTAATGGGTTTTTTAATTGAAAATTACTAAGTGGTAAAATATGTAATTAAATATTAATTTATTTTAAAATTATTATCATTCCCAAAAATATTCATATTTCATTGGAATGTAAATTTATATTAAATATTAATATTCTTTTATTATGGAAAATGTTATTGAATTAACTATATATTAATTTCTACATAAGATGTTTACTTTAAAATTCATTTGAATAACTGGGGGAATATTGATAAATCATTATCTTCTACAAAATAATGATATTTGATGAGAAGTAAAATTGATTAATTTATTAAATTTATTATTTTATATAGGAATAATTTTTTTAACAACAAATTGAGGGCTTTTTAATTTATATAGACCATCAATGACTTTATAGACCTAATTAAAAAGAAAATTATAATTAAATGTATTTTTATCGATAGTGTAACCATCCTATGAATGTTCATGATAATATATGTTTAATGTGTCTTAGAAAAGATATCCAATAATTACTCATTTCATTCATTATGTTTTTATTTTTTAATATCCACGATATTTTCACAATAATATTATCTCGTTATGCATTTAATTGTGCATTTATTATTTAAATAGAACATGTTTTTAGTTATTTGTATTCTTATATTAATTATTCCTAATTTGTTCATGAAGTCAACTTAGTTAATTGAATTTTTTTTTTAATTATTTATGTTTCCTTCATTATTATGCTTTATGATTAAAGATAATTTTTACTATAATTAACAATTATTGATAATTTGTTCTTAATATTGTTTTCTTTTCAAATAATTGACATATAATGAATAGATAATTGACAATGATTTCAAGGATACATTTAATTTTCGTTGTTATAAATTAATTTTTATTTCTTATTCCAAACATAAAATGAAAATCATATATGAATCTAGTTTTATAGACCTTCTAAAAAATTATGTCCTTCATGATTTTCCCTATTCTATATATGGAACTATGATAAATTAAGGAAAAGGCTATAGGATACCATGTTTAGAGTATTTATTGATTGTATTATATCTGGTTTTATTAAAAACCATTTAAATTAGATTTTGGATAATATAGATTATATAAAATAAACCATTGATATAAATTTAGGTTATGTTTATATGGGAATCATATAATAAAAAATACGGGTACAAAAACCCATTGGGAAAATGTTCTATAGTAGAATTGTAACGGTACTATAGTAGTAGTGGTACTGTTGAATGGCGGGTACTGTAGTGGCGGCAGGGCACTATATCAATGGCGGGTACTGTAGCTGTCATGTTACTATTCACAGAATGGGCCTTGAGCCAAAAATTTGGGCCTACGGGCTCTATAATGGGCTACATCCATACAGGGCCTTCAGGCTATGTAATGTTTCTCACTCTAACATGTTAAATGCAGTTTTCTCTTTTCTTTAATAATAAAATGAGGCTTCAGCTCCAACCTTTAAAAAGAAAATTTGTATAATACATTATGATATAAATGTTATTATTTTAGGATATAAACTAGTTTACGTAATTATTTTTAAATAGTTCCTAAATGAAATAATGGAATAAATACTCATGGTTAATATAGAGATTTTTATACTGTGTAGTCTAATACAGTTTGAGTTGGAACATGGAAGTTATGTCTATATTTAGAATATTTATCTGGTTAGGAAAAATAATACTTCATAAATTGGAAAACATATTATATAGTAATATTATCCTATTTTTATGTACTTTATATGATATAAATCACCTCAATTAGTGGGAATACAAATCAAATCTAATCTGATCAATGGATTAACTGTCTTATGAATATATTTATAACTATAGCATGTGGTGAAATAGAGATGGTTACAATTATATTGTATTATCTCAATGGATATATCGGTCAATAGTGGTCATTGATTGAGAATAATACAGAGTTAGTGGAAACAGAACACACAGAATGGAATAATTTAATTGGAAATTATAAAATAAATATCACTTTCATGGGATAAAAAGAAAATATAGAAAAAAAAAATTCATTGATTAATGAATATGGAATAAGAAAATATATTATATTGTGAATATATGGTTACATGTTTTTATAGGTATTCCATAAAATAAATATAGAACATAGTGTGAAATATTATCTAATTATTTGAAGTATATAATCCATGTATTGAATGAGCAATATTCTAAAAAATGGTTTCAGCATATTATGAAATAATTTCATGTCCCTTAAAATCTGGAAAAGAAATATTTAGATTTTACATATATAAAGAAAACTAAAAAATATGTGGTTATCATAACACAAAGAAAAAGATAACGCATCAAAGATGAAGAAACAAACGAAAAAACTCCCATCATGTCGGAGATATATTTGGGATCATCTACGGAAATTATTGAAGGTAATTTATCTTATCATTGTAACAAAAAAGAATCAAAAAATCAATGAGGTATAGTTCATAATTTGTATGCATGTGTGGCCTTGTTCACACCACATCAACCTACGTGAAGGGAATCGTATACAAAAGAGGAAAAGAGGAGATGGCCAACCATATGAGATTTCTGTAGGTGATGTTGAGGTAGAAAAATATTTTTCAAGTAAATTATTACTATTTTTAAATTTAGATTTTTATTTAATTTATTTTGGATTGTCACACTTCATTTATATTTTATGTCTTCAATGATATTTTTAAATTTTACCAATAATTTAATAATGAAGTTATCATTTAAAAAATATAAGGGTAAACTTATTATAATAAACAAGTGTCGTTAATTCCCTATTTTGACACATAAACATGGTATATTTTTTTTAATTATCACCATATATGTGGTTTAATTATATATAATCCTAGTTATGGGATGATAATGAGACTAAAATGTGAAAATTTATTTATAAATTAATTAAATTTTCATTCTTAAGGATGATATAGAATTCTTTATATTTTTTGAATAATCATCATTTTATTAGCTATATCTTGATCCACCCATAGTATATCTACTATGTGGTTTTCGAGAAATAATATTAAACCAAAAATAGGGATGAAGAATGCAGTTATCAAATTATGGATATAATTTTAGTACAAGTATACATAGATTTATGTCTAAAATAAATACTATGAAATCATCTATAATGTGAATTGTAGTTTTCCTTGGATTTATTCCTTTATGAAATACCAATGTAAAAGGATCATTATAGAATGTCAGCTGTGAAAATAGTGGAGTTAAAGAATCATTTAGTGGATTTAGGTTATAATACATTTATTATCCAAAATTTTTATCTATTGATATCATATGTTCACTATTTTATGATGAACAATATAACCATGATGAATCACTCTGATGAATGATAGATTAATACTATGCCAATACAAATAATGTATCCACTTAATCCCATTATTGGATTTATCAAACAAAATGATAAATCTCAATATATTTAAATGATTGACCATCATTCTGTGTATCAAAAAATGAGAATAAATAATTAAAACATCATAAATAAATTTTCCTAATGAAGTATATACATTATGAGTTTAATGAAATTATATTTTTGTTGAATAATACACGCAATATTTATACAGATATAATGAACAATGTGTTCTTGAAAAATATGGATTATTTTTTGGGTTTTTGAATAATTGTTGATGTTTTCCAAAATACATATGCACCATGTGATTCACATAAATGTTGTAATTATGTATCATCAAATGATATTATTATATGGGAAATTTAGTATGTGTGATTTCTGTATTAATGTTTTTTCTTTTCATGGGAATATTTTCTACATTAATAGAATCATATTTTGTTAATGTGAGGACAATAATTGTCATGTAATATAATATAACAATGAAAATAGCTGATGCATATAGTTTTATTTGTAGTTTAGGAGACTATGAGAGATTCAATTAGAGTTTTTCCATATTTTCTAACCCATTAATTAAGAATATAGGAAAATGTTTTATGTTTGTTTTAACATAGTAATGTGAAGAATGATTTATTGAACTAAATAGGTGATTGGTAGGTTGTCTGATTTCAGCTCGTGATGGGTTTGTGAAATATAGATATGAATCAAATGAGGGTCTTGGTTGTGTATAAATAATAATGATAATTTTATTTCATATTATTCAAAGGAATTTAAGACTCATGAATAAAATTATCTTACCCATGATATTGACTAGGTTGCTTCACTGTTTTATTTGGAGATATAAAGATATTATCTATATGGTAAATAAATTGGGATATACAAATCTCATAAAATAAAAAAAATTCTTTTCATAGAATGATATAAACAAGAGACAAAGGTGATGGATATAGCTACTCAATGTTAGTAAGTAATCAGTCAATTAAGACCCATAGAAATAAAACATGTTATATGATTCATTGAGTGGAAAAGATCATAGTGTTTGGAACCAAGTGAAAATAGTGATAGATCATATGTTCCTAAATCAAGTAGATATTGATATGGGGAAAATTAATCAACATGACACATCACTCATTTTATAAATGTTTTTTGATTTAATCTATAATAGACATGATAAGTAGTTCCAAATCCATTGATGTTGAAAATCATAATACAATTAATGGTGAGAATGATGGGAAATTAATAGATTTTATTTTTTATGCTTGTATTCAGAAATTTTGGATGAGATTATGTGTTCTATACTTAAATGATCTGAAAATCGAATTATTTTATGATGATAATATCAGATAGTTCTCTATACACCTTTAAAGAAAAAATTTGTATAGGGATTTGAGGAAACATTTTTCTTGTGATTACTTGAAGTGGGAAATAATATATTATGTGCTCAGTTGTATCATTTATTAATATGTGAATGATGTGAGACAACATCCAAGGGGAGTCTTGCAACCTATTCATATTCCAACGTCTAAATGGAATAACACTATGATGCACTTTATTTATGGGATTCCTATGATTCATATAAAGAATAATTGAATATGGGTTATCATTGACCACACGTCATATTCAACAAATTTATTTTCTATAGTTGATGTTTAACACGATAATTCCTCATAAGTATTGATACTAATTATGATTTAATACATCATGATGAAACTCTATAATTTATTTTTTATTGAGATCCTTATTTTATATATAAATTAGGATGAGTAATTAGAAGAATCTTGGTATTATAGTTTATTTTATAAGTACCCACCTTCCTCAAAAACATAGATATTACAAAAGTACAATTATAATAATGGAATACATGTTGAGGTCATTATCACTTGACATTAATGTTATACGTGACCATTATTTTCCTTTGGTAAAATTTTTATTTAACAATAATTCCCATTAAATATTAATTTCAGATTATATGTATCTTTAGATGGAATGATATTCCAATCTGTTATTTGTAGTGTTGATGTTGGGGAAAGGAAGATTATTGAACAAGAACACGTTTATGAAACAACAACATGGTAAATGACTATAAAATTTCACATTAATATATCTCAATTTAGGAAATATATTATTCTAATAATATGATGATGGATTTGGAATTCCAAGAGAGAGATCATGTTTTCTGTAATGAATCATCATGGAAGTGTATTATAATGTTTGTAAGGAAATGGAAATTTATCTATATGTTCATTTGTTAGTTTTAAATCCTTGAATTAATAGTAGTTGTTTCTTATAGCTTATAAATTATTCCATGTGTCTAAAAAGTACAAGATGTATAGAAAATATTATTGTTAAGGAAGTACATTCCAGACCCAACACACATTCTCAAATCTGATGAAATAAAATAAGAACATGAAATAAATTACTATAGAAAGAAATTGAAATTTTTAACATTAGATAACAAGTATTGATGGTATAGAAAAATTTTATAGTAAAATTAATTTGGTGAAATCATATAATAGTTGAATAAATGTGGTAGCGAGAAGATATTATGACGAAGAACCACCCTAATCTATTTAAAAAAAATTATTTTGGGTTCATTTTTTTGGTAAAAGTGATGAAATTAACACCATAAAGAATTATATTATATATATATATATTTAAAATTAATTCAATCTAATAAATATTTTATGTTATGCACAACACCATATTTCTATTGTGTGACACACAATACCTATTCTAAAAGAAACATGATATAATATTAAAATACCTTTACTAAATATCATGTGTAAGATGAGTAATTATGTTGGTGTGTATAAATAGTACTAATTATAATATGAATTTTATGAATGTGTATGTATTTTAAATTATATAATAATCAATTTAAAATAAACCTAAATGTTCTCGAGAAAAAACTTTTTTCAAAAAAGAATGATTACTTTTTCTACACATAGATAATTTTAATTTTGTTTAACAATTTTAGAAAATTATTTGAAAACATTAAATTATGTGTTTAATTGGAACATAATAATTATAATTGGGATAATTTTTTTAATTCACTGTGAGGTTTCATTTATTTGATCAATATTGAAAAAATTGATTTTAATTTGAAAATTCAATTTCGTTTTAATTGAAAAAAATATTAAAAAATATTTATAATTAGTTTTAACGTAATTTTAGTTGAATAATATATTAACTAATAAAATTTAGGTCTTTCAAAAAAATCATTTTTAATTTTGAAATTATAAAATGAAAATATTTGGAAAATTTATACATTGAAAGCCAGCATACTCTTTACGACGCTAAGAATAAATTTTAATTAAATTTATTCAATTATGTGATTTTAATTTCATAAAAAGTATAAAATAATCTGAATATTAATATATTTTAATTTTTAATATTTTAAAAAAACTACCATATTGATTTATGAATGATGATAAAATTATTTAATGAGATTTATAAAAAAATGAGTTTTATGGGTGAATAGGCTTAAAAGAAATTTTCTTCAAAGGACCTTGAAAAATTTAAAACCCATTTTGCCATATATCAATAATATACATTCATTTCCGAAATTTTATTCATTATTGAGGTTTTTAAGGAAAAATGGTCATTACACGTAACTCTTCTAAAGTATTAAAATGTTCAACTCACCTCACTTATAAAAGGCAACCCCTCTCCTCTCTTATAAACACTATCAAAACACATTGGTTTAGTCAGGATTATACCAAATTACTACCAAAAATTCCTTTTCATACACAATAATCCATATTTTGGTTATAAGTCCTTCCTCTGAAGAATTTAATGTTATCCTAAGAAGGATAACCAAAGGATAAGTTATATTATTTAATATGTAACCATAATTTATGTCATTATCCTCCTCTTAAATTATTTTTTACCATTATGATATAAATACCATCGTATCATAAATATTCAAAATTATATTTAATAATTTAATTACCTAACACCTCAACAACATCAATAAAATGGTTTAAAAAATCATGATTGGTATGTAAACCTATCTACTACCTCATGCAATGATGCCATTCAATTTTTTCATTTTATCTAATCATCATTGTGTATTGTAAGAACACAGATATTAATTTTAGCAATGGATCTTGATTTATTATGTTTTCTAAAAAAAGTAGATTTTTGGAAATTAATAGAGTACACACCATGTAGTTAGGACTACACGTCGTGTACCTTGTTGTCGCGGGTAGTCATGTACTGGTCATGTAATTGCCAAGTACATGGTTGTGTGAGGTGACCTGGAGACTACATAAAGATGGGACTGGTAAAGGCATATTCATGATATGTATCCTTAGGGAACATGCAGGGTATTTTTATTTTTAATTTTTATTTCAGATGGGGTTATTTCTCATCGACAAAACATTCTTTTTCTGAACCCCTCTTATGTAAGAGCAATATATATCGTCGATTCTTATCCAATCCCCCATTTTTCTATTCGTTCTCTCAATCAAACACCGAAATTTACATTGGAATAGCGAAGATGATCTCTTCATTCTTATATATTTTATTCTCTTGATTTATCATTTTTTGTGAGATATCCATGATGAACTCCATAGACGTTACTGTATATCTAATGCGTTATAGGTCGATTAAAAGGGTGATGTTCAACAATATCTATCGTAAAATGTTGAGGTAGGTGGTTTGTGCGTTTCCTTTGATTTTCAATGATTTATATGTGAAACAATTTCACAATACCAATTATAGGGTATTGTGTGTTTAGGTTTAACATGTTAATGCCTACAATTATTTGTTTTCTTGAGTATGGTTTTTTATTGAAAATATGGTTATTTACATTGCTATGGATGTTTTTTCCAATGATTGATATGATATTAGTTGTTTGGTCTAGAATTTCGATCTGAGATTCCCTCTTTTCAATGCCATGTGATGTTAGGATGGTGTGATATTATCTGACAAGATTGTGTTATTCTTTATAGGTGTTTATCCAATTATTTCTTGTGATTTAAATTGGATGGTGAATATCATTGTTCATGATTGCATTACATACGGCTGCGGGAAATTGTTGTAGTGAGACCATAGGGGGAATTGATGTTGAGGGCTTCCCCAGAGTGTCTGTTATACATTTCATGATGTGATACTATAAGAGGGATTAACATTGAGTACTCCCTCAAAGTTTCTATAGCTATCATTACGAGACTAAATGGGGAAATTGATGTTGACTGCTTCCTCAGAGTGTCTGTTTTTTATCGTTAAAATACTATGGGCCGAATTTATGGTGAGTTCTTTCTCAGAGAGTCTTTGTTTTCATGATACCAAAGTGGTTAGGCTGTCTGATCATACCTAGAAGGTTATTATATATTTTTTTTTAAGTTGAACAAGAGGGATTATTCTTTGTGAACATTCCCAGATAGTTTCTTTTTTTTTTGAATAATTAATGAAAGTGAATGAATGTACTAAAACCGTAAAACTATTTTATTCTATATAATTTGTTTATTACACCATTTTTCCTTTTTCCGTTTATTTATATTAACTGACTGTTAGCCACATCACATTGGATGGTTGCCTACTGGGATTCGTCTCCCACATTGTTTAGGTTCAACATTCTGGACAAAATATATTTTATTGTTGTAGGTATTAATATGGGAAAGCACCCGTCTACATGAGTTACTTGACTACTATAGAGTTAGAGAGAATGGAACAAAGCTGAGGATTGTGATGTTTTTGGAGTTGTATTTTTGTTTCCTTTATACATGGATTTAGTACTATATTCCCTCATTGTGACTTGTTTGGCTGATTTCTTAGTAATGTCTTACATGCATCATTACTTATATATATGTCTCATTTGTTTATTTACATTCAGTGTTCCAATGTTTACTTATTTTATGGTATTACTAATTTCACTATTGTCATCTATTTGTTTCCATTGTGTTATTATGCCAATGAGGGTATTGTTTCCCCACTATCACACAAAATACCCTCACTTCCAGTCAACATCCTCTTGCATTTGGAGAAATGCGCTTGAGGCCATGTGACAAACCGGGTAAGGGGCTCCTTTGGGTACAGCCAGAACCGGGATGTTACAAAGTGGAATCAAGGGAAATATTTTATTCTTGGCTTACTGTTTAGATCTTATAGCCCGATATAATAAATAATAGGTATATAGTAAAATGTTATGCCAAGGAATAGATTACTCATGTAGAAGGAAAATAAAATTTAACTCTATTATTGCATTTTTTTATAGTTTTATAATTATTATAGTTGATTTTATTTCAAAATTGGTTGATTCACATGTTTTGTGCTATTATCGTTGATTTTATTGAGGTTCAATTTTTTTTGCATCCTGATGATATGTGGGTATGTCTTCTCATGAATCTTATAGGCACTGGGTAGAGATCGCATGTCATGCATTCTTGTCATGCCATTTAGGGTTAATTTCCAATTTCATTTTGTCATGATAGATATTTTTCTAGATAATAATGATTTTGTGATTTATTCCTTGATAGAATACCTACTATTCTATATGGTATTTCTAATATGTAATGATTCTTTTGGATGAATGCAAAACATTGGTTCCTGAGGTGTTATGGTACCTCATGGATCATAATTTGGAAGATCATGTGATTTATTGCACTGATATTCCTTGTAATATACATGAATAATATTCCATTCTTTGATTCGCATGCAGAATGGGCCCCCAATGATTGGAATTTTTAACTATAATGTTCGTATAAAGGTGTTTTCTGGGATCTAGATTAGTTTATAGGAAATATAATCCTATAAAACCAATGATACATGGTGTTTATTTAGGACATGACATGTATAATTCTGTTCAAGAGGATACAAATTTTCTTAAGTACATGTCATGTACATTGAGTACATGTCGTGTAGTCTTTAATCTTGCGACTGCATGTGTTGGAAGATACATAGGGTTGGCAAAAATAGAAAATTACCCTATACTAATAGTTTTGAACCATTGGCCAGTATGGCATGAGGATAGTTCTATAGCAACGGTTCTAGGAAAGCCATTGTTATAGACATATACCAAGAGTTTGAAAAAACATTGGTATAGCTCATATAAAAAATGTATACCAATAGTTTCATAAAACTATTAGTATATGTAATTTAAAAAAATAAACCTTGCTTGGTATTGATCCCATCACCTCCCACTTATAATCCAACAACCTAACTACTAACCTATCATGACTTTTCTGAACATAATTTCATATATATATTTATATGTATATTCTGAATTATTTTATCAATTAATTTATTTAATGTTATTTAATGAATGATTCCATAAAAGAATATATGTACCTATAACAATGGTTCGAAAACCCATTGGTATATGTACTTTGAATTTTTGAGCTATACCAGCGGTTCTATCCAAACTGTTGGTACAGGTCCAACCTATACCAATGTTTTTGCCCCATTGTTGGTATAAGGTCACAATATTGGACTTATACCAAGCGTTTTGGCCAAAACTATTGGTATAGGTCCATAATAGTGACTTATACCAATGGTTTTAGCGAAAACATTGGTATAGGTCCAAATTAGTGACCTATTCCAACGGTTTGGCCAAAACTGTTGGTATACGTCAATATAAGTGACCTATGCAAACTGTTTTGGAAAACCCGTTAGTATGGGTCCAAATTAGTTATCATTGCCAATAGTTTTTCCTAAACCATTGGTATAGGTCATATTTATACCATTGTGGGGAATCATGGTTGGTACACGACATTTACCAGAAGTATATTCCAAGTGACTAAAAACACAGGTGGATGAAAATCTGGTAGTACACACCATGTCCATTTTGAACATGCTGTGTGGAATCAGCCATGTAACCGTGCATGTGACCAACAACACGGGTTAGTAAAATCCTTCAAGTACACACCGAATCTAGAAAAAACACACCATGTAGTCTTGTTCTTAGAGAACCATATGGGTTAGTCGTGTATAAGAACATGGGCAGGGGAAAATAATTTACGTACACTCTATGTCACTAGATAACACACCATGTGTATGGGGTGTTACCGGAACAAGGTTGGATGAAGTACACACCCAGGTAAATGATTAAGGGATCACACCATGTAGGGTTCATACGAGTCGTGTATCCATGTTTTAAAAAACTCGAATGTTTTTATTCTCATATTAGTTTATTGAACAAATAATTTTCGGTCAATGGTAATCTGAAACAAAGGAGTCTTCCTGAAATTGTAGAGTCCATTCACTGGGACTTCCTCCAGTTGTACACTAGATATAAGGAAGATATCAGACCACAAACATGGTAGATTAGGGAAACTAGAAGTTCCTCTATCCGTGAATTTCATGGAACCGACTGTCATTCAGGATACAGTTGTTGATGTATAAATCTTAAAAGTATTCATGAGGTTTATGGATACCCTCCCGGGAGCACCGAATTATGCACCATCTATGACAGAGTTGATGATGGTTTTTCAGCAGCATAATCCTCCCACCTTATCAGGGGATGGAGAACCACAGGATGCAAAGTCATAGATAGAATCAATATTGTCGATCCTCGAGCATCATGATCTTCCTTCAGAGTTGAGGGTATAGCTTGCTACGTACATGCTTCGTAATTCTGCCCCGAGATGGTGGGATGTCATATCAAAGGAAGGGTACCATGTGGGTATGGATTGGTATAATTTCCAATGTTCCTACTATGACTACATCTACTAGGAGACTTTGAGGACCGATTGAGCCATAAAGTTCTTGTTTTTGGAGCTCGGTACTCTCTCTTTCATGGAGTATTCTTCACGCTTCATAGAGTTGCAAGGCTTCACAACCATTATAGGGGGTTATGAGTTATTCCTAGGAAGGAAGATTGATATGGTCATAGTAATGACATCCAATCCTAGGTGAACATCTTTAGATTGATGACCATATCTTCCAAAGTCAACCAGATGCTGATCACAAAGCACAACCAGAGATATTCTATAGCTATGGCCGAGGGAAGTTCATCATCAAGAGTTGGTGCTTCTTTGGTAGATAGTTGGAAGCACAGAAAGGATTCTACACGTGGAGATCCTAGTAGGTTGCAAACACATTCAGGTAGCCATGTGGTATTCTACCAGTGTGGTAAGGGCAGGCATACGAGGCCACATTTTTTGAGAGACTGTGTTGAGTGCTGATCTTGTGGAAAGATGGGTTATCATCAGCGTTTCAATCTGTTTTTCCACCAGCAGCTAGTGATAGTGGTTCTTCAATGACTCCTTGATTAGAAGAAGGGCCCCAAATTTTTCATTGGACTAGGAACTGGAGTTTTTCAAGTCATTTAGAACAAGGTATAGGTTACGACTGTGGTATCCAGTCACCAGACGTTTAGTGAAAACAGGGCAGATCAGCTCAGGGTGGTCAGGTTGGGTCACATGGCCACAGTACAAGTCATAATTTATAGTAGATTAGACCCATCAGGATCAAGATCCTAGACCTCAACTATTAGTGGTACGATACAATTTTCCTCAGTTTTAGCCTCTGCACCTTTTGATACATGGGCTTCCCACATTTTTATATTTTTTTTGTAGTTGTGGTGAGACTTAGGTTATGTATCTTTACTTCTTCTGATATCCTGATGATAGGCTATAATTTCAATTTCAAAATTGATTACATGGTTCCCTACTAGGACTATGGTGATTTTTATTTTCTTATGGTGAGTTTCACATTACCATAGGGAGATTTGATTCTACATAAGGGATAATGGGATGTCCAGAAGAGAAGAGAAAGAACTGAGAATCATTGGTAGGGTGGAGTTATAGTTGATATTTCTAGTCTACATCTAGATGACCAGGGGACTTCACGTATGGACATTCATCAATTGGTGGATCATTTCAGGAATTTCTTTCTAGATGAAATTTTAGGATTCCTTCTAGAATGAGAGGTATATTTTTCTAATGATTTTGATCTAGGAGAGACACTAGTGTATGATTCTCCTCATAGGATGGATAAACTAGTGTTACAGTATCTCAATATGTAGTTAGGGGAGTTATAAGAAAAGGGTTTAATCTGACCCAATACTTCTCCTTCAAGATCTTCTGTCCTGATTAAGAAGATGGCAGATAGTACCCTCCGAATTTGTGTGTATTATCAGATGATGAACCAGTTGACAGTAAATAAACAATATCCCTTTTGAGTATTGATGATCTCTTTGAACAACTTCGAGGTTCCCGAGTGTTATCAAAGATGGACTTGAGAACTAGTTAACATTAGTAGCATGTTAGACCACTCGATATACCTCTTACAGCCTTTCAGAGAAAATATGGTCTCCTTGAGATTGTTTTTATGAAATTCGGTCTCATGAACATGCCTTTAGTTTTTATGGAAATGATGAACCGAGTGTTCCATCAATACTTGGATTCTTTCGTGGTGGTTTTTTTGGATGATATATTGGTGTTCTCTCACATTCTACAAAACCATACTACCCATCGTGAGATAGTAATGAGTACACTGTGATATCATCAATTGTATGATAAACTATCAATATTCCACTTTTGGATAGTCTGAATCGAATTATTAGGTAATGTAATATTAGAGAATGGTGTATTAGTAGAACCATAGAGTGTGGTATAAACAACTTAATGGGACCAGACAAATAATTATTTTGAGGTATGATGTTTTCTAGGACTGGCTGGTGACTATAGAAACATTATATTAGACTTATCATACATAGAAGTTCCATTGAAGGTCCTGACTAAGAAGGGTGTGAATTAAATGTGGATAGATTAACATGACTCAACCTTTCAAGAGCTAAAAGGGAGGCTGACATCAGCACCGATGATAGTTTTTTTAGATCTGGGAAAGATTTATATTGTTTACTATGATGCATCAGGTATCAGGTTGGGATCAGTGATTATATAGGGAGAAGGAGTCATTGTTTATGGTTCTCAGCAGCTGAGTCCACATGATAAAAATTACCAGACGCATGATCTTGAGTTGGCTGCAGTTTTTAAAACTTTACGTTTTTGAAGACATTATCATTTTAGAGGGAATTTTGTGGTTTTCACCAACCAAAAACATCTCAAATATAAATTCACTCAATGTGATATGAATTTTAGAATGAGAATATAGTTTTAATACCTTTAGTCCTTTGATTTTTATCTTTCCTACATGCCTGGGAATGACAACGCAGAGGGTGATGCATTTAATAGAAGGAATCAGATACAGGCTATTTAGGATACTTTCAATGAGTCACAGCTTATGGCTATGTTCTCTGAGAAGCATTTGGTGGTTCACGATAGACCAGAACATATATTTCATTCTTCTTTAGCAGTTACCTCTAATTATCTTGAGAAAGTGCGAATGAGGCATCTATCAGATGCGGAAGGCCTAGCTTTGTGGGAGAGTGTGTTTGGAGAGGACCTTATTCTGGGATGAACAGTAGGCAAGGATGACATCTTTCATGTTCATGGGTGCATATGGGTGTCAACAAACATAGGTGAGGAGCAGATGAAGGATTTTCATTTTTCAGTTTTGGAAGTACATCTTGGTGTCACATGATTTATAGAGATCTACACTATCAGTTTTAGTGTCCAGACAAGAAAAGAGTTGTCACTGGTTTTTTCTTGAGGTGTTCCACGTGTCAGAAGGTGAAAGAGGAGCATCCACGACCAGTGGAGATTTTTATACAGTAACCCATTCTCAAGTGGAAGTGGAATGATGTCGCGATGGAATTTGTGATAGACATACTGAGGTCACCTTAAGGGAACGATGAATTTTGGATTTTCATTGATAGACTCACAAAAGATTCTCATTTATTACCGATTAAAGAGACCATTAGTGTTGATGATCTAGGAAGGTTCTACATCTAAGAGATTGTACGTTTTCATGGGGTTATGCATGCTATCGTTTCAGACTAGGAAGGTTGTTTTACTTCCTGGGTCTAGTAGGGACTACATAGGTCTTTGGGAACATAGGTACATCTGATTACAACTTACCATCCCCAGAGAGATTTCTAGTCCGAGTGTACAATTTAGGTGCTAGAGGGCATGCTTCAAAATTTTTCCAAGATATTAGAAATTATTGGGAGAATCACATACCTATGGTGGAGTTTTCTAATAATAATAGTTTTCAAAAAACTATTTAGATGGAACCTTATAAATATTTGTATGGTAGACAATGTTGATCACCCCTATGTTGGCTGGAGGTAGGTGAGGCAGCTATGTTGGGACCTCATCTTGTCCCGTAGACCACCATTTAGATAGAGTTACTATGGAAGAGGATGGATACTGTATAATCATGATAGAATTATTATGTTGATCAACTGAAATGAAATATATAGTTTGAGGTCCGAGATAATGTTTTTTGTGTGTCACACTAATGATAGGGCACATAAGGATTAAAAGAAATGGTAAGAATTCACTGAGATACATTGGGAAAATTGAGGTTTTAGAGAGAGTCATGCCAGCTGCATATTAGAATCCCTTACCTCAGAGGTACTGGGTTATGCACGACGTCTTCCATGATTCCCACCTATGAAATTACTTCTCAGAACCATCTCATGTTTTTTAACCTGAGGAGGTTGATTTGGAGGTGGAAACATCATTTGATGAGCATCCTATCCGAATAGTTGATCACAGTGTAGAGGTTCTCTATGGCCGATATGTTCCTGTGGTATGGGTGTTGTGGTAACACATGTGAGTATATGATGAGACTTGGGATAAAGAGGCTGATTTGAGATTAGAGTGGCCATAGTTGTTCGAGGAATATTCTTCTCCTCCATCTTAGGGAACTTCAGAGACTAATTTCTTTTGGTGGAATTTGTATGAACTCTGATATTCTTTAATGTACGGATCATGATTTTTGTTGTTTTTGAGAAAAATACGATTTTTGGGGAATGTAAAAAGTACACACTGTGTACTTATGAGTACACACTGTGTACCTCATTTCCATGGGTCGTCATGTAATGGCCATGTAACGTCTGAGTACATGGTTGTGTGAGGTGACCTGACGACTTCTAAAGAATGGCCCAGTAATGGCCTATACACACCGAGTATCCTTAGGGAACATTCTATGTATTTTTATATTTAATTGTTATATCAGGAACATGTCACATCTCGTCAAAAAAACTAGCTTCTTCTAACCATGTCTCATCCAGGATCGATAGAAATCATCGATTCTTATATGGTGCATCACTTGGTTGTCCATTCCTTGAATGAAACATCATCAAATTCCATGGAATAACCACTGTGAGTTATTTCTTCTTATAGAGCCTTTTCTTTTGATACATCCTCTTTCATGAGAAATCCATGGTTGAACATTTTAGATGGTTATTTAGATCTACTGCATTCTAGGTCGATTCAGTGGCTAAGGATCAACTATATAAATCATGAAACATTGAGGTATGTGGTTTTTGCCTTTCGGCATAAATTGATTGATATATATGAACAAAAAGTTCCCAATAACATAGTTTTGGGTACTATGTGGTTAGGGGATTTTACAATGTTGATGCCTAATATTCCTTGTTTGATTGAGTGTGGTTTTTTGATTGCAAACAGGGTTATTTAACATTCTATGGATGTGTTTTCCTATTTTGGATTTGATATCAGCCCTTGGGTCCAGGATTTTCTGTTAGGCTGCTCTTTTTTCCATGCCAAGTGTTGTTAGGATAGAGTGATATTATCAAAAAATATTCGGTTATGGTTTGTATTTGTTTGGATAAGTAGTTTTGTGATTTACATTCATGGCTGAATATCATTGTTAAAGAATTATTTAAATAGGGATTTGGGAACCTAGTGTGGTGAGACCCTATGGGGAATTGACATTTAGGGCTTCCGCAGTGTGTTTATAGTACTTTTCACACAGCGAGACCATAGGGGGGATTGACGTTGAGTGCTCTCTGAAAGTGTATATGGAAATCATTACGAGACCACATGGGGAATTGACATTGTGTGCTTCATTAGAGAGTCTGTAGTTTATCTTTTATATACTATAAGGGGAATTGATAGTGAGTTCTTCTATATAGAGTCATTGTTTGCACGAGACCAAAGGGGATAACTGTGTGAGCTTACCCAAAGGGTCAATATATATTTGTGTAAAGTTGAACCCAATGGGATAGGCTATGTAAACATTCCTAGATGGTTTCATGTATTTTATAGGTTAAAAAATAAATAAATTTTAATGAATGTAGTTAAAATATTAGGAATTATTACTTTTAGTACTTAATTTTTTATTACTTAATTTTTCATTTCTTCCGGAAATATATATTCACAAACAGTTAGGCAAAAATATTTGGATGGCTACCTACTAGGATTCCTCTCACACTGTGGTTGGGTCAGGATTTTGGTCCCAAATAGATTATATTTCTGCAACTATAAATAAGGGATATTTCCCATCTACATTAGGTACTTGACTGTTGTGGAGCTAGAGAGCATGGAACCGTGCTAAGCCTTGAAATGGTGTTGGCGTTGCCTACTGGTTTTCCTTTGTAATTTGGTTTAGTATTCTATTCCCGCATTCTGAACTGTTTGGCTACTTTACAAGATACATGTTACATGCATCATTATTTATATATATGACGCAGTTGTTTATTTACTTTTATTCTTCTGTTGTTTACTGATTGTATGGTATTATTGATTCAACTAATGCTATACATTTGTTACCAATGTGTTACTCTACCAATGAAGTGATTGTTTCCACACTATCACATCCAATACCCTAACTACTATTCGGAAGCCTCTTGAATTTTTGCAAAGGTTCTTGAGTCCGTGTGACCAACTGGGTACGGGGTACCTTTATGCAGCACCCCAAACTAGGACGTCATAGGTATGATGATTGATATAAAGAATATATGTTAAAATTTTAAAATATTTGTTTTTATGATATTAATATATAAAATATATAGGTTTTTTCATAAATCTTTTATGATATATAAATAAATCACTTGTGTGTTTGATATACTAACGTCCCACGAAGCTATGTTTTTTATCATTAAATAATTATTCAAATCGAACATGAAAAAGATAAAAGTGAAATAATATATATGATATAAATGAAATAATTATAAAAATTAGGATATAATTATCACTTTAAATTAATAATATATATCATTTTAATTCATCTAGTTTCCATCATATAAATTTGATAACATCGTTCTAGTAGATGTGTTCTACATACATCACAAAGCGACGTGCCTCTATTTTCATCAACAAGACACAAAGATAATATATATAACTAAATTATTTTTTATATTTTATTTAATGATAATTCTAGAAATATAATCAATTAAATACATTTTTATAGTTATCAGTGAACAATGGAAATGCTATTCAAGCGTACATACAACATACCATCTCAAATAATGTAACATAACACATTTTTCATAACACTTATTTTTGACTGGTTTAAATATAATATTGACATAATTATATGATAATTATATCATTATTATTATTATATATATTATTAAACTATATATCATGATAAATAATAAGATCTTTAATGAAAAAACAAGCATAATAAAATAAGTCAATTGAAACCTAAAACAGAGAAAATAATCAGTATTATTGATGAACATGTAATTAGTTGTTAGAAAAAGTATAATATCTAATTTTACAATCATTAATATTTATATATATTAGGATAAACAAATTAAAAAAAATAATCAATAGCTTAAAGATATTATAATCAATATATAAAGTGAGGCGCATAATTTTCTCTCAATTTACATTCCATTGAGACAAATTCATTATGATGAACAAATTATCTTTTCTTTATTGTATATAAGGCCATATTTCCATGTAATATAATGATTCATCCTTAATTATTTATATATTATGATTCACATAGATACATTTCATCCAAGGTAATTTTATTTGAATGTTACTAAGTGGAAAATGTTAATGTTTAATTTTTTTCATCTTTTTTTCAACATTATATTGAAACAATTACTTTATTGTGTTAATATTTCATTAGTAAATATATATCTCAAAAATATCCATATTTTAATTTTCTAGATTTTATTTTTCAAAAATCACATAGAAATGTTAATTTATATTGTTTATATTTATTGTTATTTTAGAATCTATAGAAATTTTGACAATTCTGATATCTTTATAAAATAAAGATATTTGATGATAATGAATATTATTTGATGAATTAAATGGGTTACTCGTTATATAAAAAATTATTTGGGCTTATTATTATGTGTGGGTTATATCATTACATAAACCACTGACTCATTAGTATTTCTCATAAGGAAAATTTTGTGGCCATTTTAAACTAGATTTTACCTTTTCTATAAACAATCTTACGAAATGGTTTGATTGGAGAGATAACATGTTCTTGATAAATGTGATCCAATTTTTATTAATTACCTTCATTAATAGTTTAGTTTTTTATCTATACAATTTTAACTATTATAATATCTCTAGATTCATTTCATTGTTAGTTTATTATCTAAATTTAATTTTTTAATTATTTACTAAGACTTATTAATTATTCTTTGTCATCTCATGCAGTAAATTAATTAAATTGGGATGTTTTTCCAGTCAATTAGAATGAATTTTTTTATTCTTACTAATTCATCTTAACATAAAATTTAAAAAACCTTAGATGAGAATTTGAGATCTCCATTATTTTTTTCATTTCCCCAGGATGTGAGGAAGATATATTTGAATGAGATTTAATGTATATAGTACATTTTTTAGTTGTTATATATATATATATATATTGTTTTCTATTCCCAATGTAAAATGGGAATATGGCCTGTATTTGGTTTTCCAGAATTTCTATACTAATTGGTCATGTGGGACTCATACTATTGTGTCTCCGTGAATGTAATAAAGTAAGGAAGAAATTCCGACTATAATGGTCAAAGGTAATTACATCATGAAATTAAAATTACAACATATCAGTATATGGAATATATTTTTGTTATTTTATTTTCTTTTTAATTTTAATTGAGGGGATGTATGAAGTAATTGAACAAAATTCTCTAATTAGGTTGTTAAAAATTCATTGGAAATCATCTTTAGGTTGATAAAAAAAAGCACAATAGGATTGATTTATGTTTGTAATTATTCATCTAGGATGGGATGTGGGATGTAATGAAGTGATTTATATGGGGATTTTCTATGCTATTTTTTTAAATTATATAGATTAGATTTTAGAGGTTTTATATTTACATGTTAGGTGAGTGGAATACTTATAAATTTTGAAATGATAATGGTGTACCCACATTTTCACATGTTATATAGTCTTAAAATAGACCATTTGTGATAAATTAATAGATAAAATATTTATATTTTTATAAAATTATTGATGGGTGATATTGGATAATTTTTAATAATTTTTTTAGCATATCTCCTAATAAAATAATGTTTTCATTAACCATGATAAATAGTTTTTTACTATTTCAAGGATTCTCTAGTTTAAAAAAATTAATGATTATATTATCATACATATATATAAATATATTATTTCCCATATAGAATCTCATTTTAAAATTACATTCACAAGATGAAAAATCAGAATTAAATATTAACCAAACAAACATGACAATAAAGTTTTATTTTAAAGAGTAAATTTCCAAAAAAGTAAAATTTTTATTAAATAAATAAATAAGGAATTTCATACATTGTTATAAATTTAATAATTTTATATAAATTGACATAATTTAATATTTAAAAATAAATTACTATTTTTTGTTTTAAAATTCAATAATTGAGACAAAGATTCTTTCTAAATCCCATAATTTTTCTTTGTTGATTAATAAAATAATTAAATCTTCTAATTTTAAAAGATCAATATGTGATAATATTGATATTATACCTTCTAAAATGAAAATTAATTTTAAAATAAATTTTCTAAAAAATAAAATATAAATTTATAAATTATATTGAATAATCAGAAAAATACAAATTTAGGAAAATATAGCTTTATGTTTAAAAATGGTTATATTATTATCTCATTCATATATAATACATAATATGAATATTAAATGTCTAAATTAATATTTAATATATTAACATAATAAAAACAATTTACCAAATCATTTTTCTTAAAATTATTGATGTTAAAGAGTGTTTTTTCATAAAAGTATAATTTTAAGAATTATTTACTTTACTTTCAAAAGCTTATTATTTTAGTTTTAAATTAATAGTTAATCAATGAATTATTTAAATATGAATGCGTAAATATTTTATTTTAATAATTAATTTAATTGTATTATTACGTTCCATTCCCCCGGTATGGTGAAAACCTTCATATTAAACAATTATTTTATAGTAGTATATTCTGTTTCGTTTATTATTGGTTTTAATTTTATAAATTGATAATGTAAATGTTTGTTATAATGCAAGAAAAATTAAGTGTTTTTTGTAAATCATTATAAACCCTATATTTCATGTTATTAATAAAATATACCAAATTATATTTAAATAATAATTTGTTTCACAATATATAATATATTATCATCTAATGTTTAGTGATTAATAAATAATGGAGAAAATCATACATAAAAAACACTCATTAAATTAAGAAAGAAATTTTCTCACTGTAACCATTATTTCAGATTCCATTTTAATTCCTAAAAATATCACGTGGTACTATACACCTATGAAATTATTCCACACAATTTTTTTTGCATTACTTTTTAGAACCTGGGGAAATGGAAATACAAGAAGGGGGAGATAAAATTCCTATTAATGGTTTACATAATGGATATCCATTAAATTTCTTAAGCGAGAGAAAAATGAGAATAATGTTTATATTAAATTATAATAATGAATGAGAATAACATAATACAATTCTCTATAATAAATCAATTGATAATAAATCATGAAACATGGAATAGTGATTTACAAATCTAGAATAGTAATAAGAATCAATAAATCCTGAGATATTTGATTTAAAACCTTATTAAATATATCATTTTCAACACATAGAAATTATAATTAAAATTTTCTAGTGCCTTGGGATACGATATTAATAAAACATAAATAGATAACTTATAATTTCAATAACCACACAATAGAAGTCCAATATAATTCTCTAGGTAATATAATCATTACCCATTTCATTAGTGGAAAATATATAAACAACAACCATATATGAAATATCATACCACTTTTGAGATGTAACATGAATCAACACATTTTATAATCTCTATGAGGGTCACACATGAGTTAAAAGGTATCTAAATTCATAATAATAAATTTACAAGGAAATTATAATCAATAAAACTGATTTAAATTTTTTTTAAACTGATGTGACTAACACATTAAGATATCAAAATACAATTTTAATTCAGATAAATATTTTAAAAAAAATAGATGAATCAAATGACAGGAAAATGAATTTTATATAATGAAAACAAGAAATTTAATAATCATATATTATTATTAAATTATTTTTACGATGGTGGAAAATTTCATTATCATGGTATACATTAATGTAGATAATTCCATTCATAACATTAATAACCTGTGAAAAAGTGATGTTCCATGAAAATATATTTTAAACAATAATTGTACATCAAGGGAAACAATAAAAAATATATAATTGAAAAATATCACTATTAGAGAATAAGTAACACTATGGTTTATATGAATTATAAAATGAAAACACCATTAAAAGAGTTTCTAAAAAATTTATATGGAAAATATCATATTCACGTTGAAAATAATGTTTAATATTTTAAATTATAAAAAAATATTTGGACAAAATTTTCATTGAATATAAACCTATAATAATATAAAGAATAAAATAAATGAATAATTTTCTTGATATCACGATTACTCATTAAATTTTTAGATGTACAAATTAATATCATTTCCAATTATTTATCTAAAAGGACCCATAAGTGACCAATTTTTTTAAAAACATAATATCAATTGTTTTATAAAAATTATTAAAATTATTTAATATGATTACTAAAACTAATTTTGGGAAATTAATTTTTTAATTAATTAACATTTTTATTGTAGTTTTTAAATAATCAATATGTACTAAAATGACTCAATATCTAAAATAACATAGTAGAAGAGTATAAATTTTAAATGAAATTCATGTTTTTTATTCAATAAAAAATAATTGAAAGGTATATTTAAAATGTAAATCACATTTATAACTATATCAGAATAAATGAGATCAGTTTTAATAAATGAATATATTATTATTTAACCACAATATAACATGATAATAAACTATACTAAAATAATTTAATTTTATGAAAATTCCTTTTCCACTTTGATAGATCATCAAAAATTAATCTATATAGTAAAAATTAAAAAAAAATTTCTTATCATGAATTAAGTGGTTTATAATATATTCAGTCAAATGTATGTATATAAAACCCATATAAGAATATATGTTGTCATAATTAACTAATTTCCCAAAGAAATGGAATTTCTGACTAATAACCCATAAAGGGATAATATCATATTATTCTGAATAAATAAAATTTGAGATTATATGTATAAAATGTTAATCCAAGAAATATTATTAGAGATATGTTATGAAATAATATAGAGACCAATTAACTAATAATCATTGATTGAAAATTTAAATGAAAAATAATTATAACACTGTGAAATGAAAATGAGTTAAGTAACCCATTTCCATAGAGTATATATCATATCAAATAAAATTAGATAAAATAAATTGATTTGTGAGATAAAATTTCATTACTAATAAAATTTTTATATTTTGTATTCTTAAAAAAACTTTTTTTGAAATTTGAGAAACCAAAATATATCTAAATTTTATGTTAAACACTATAACAAATAAAAAAATTATTTAAAACAAGGACGGAATTGTGGGAGTTACCTAACTTATAGAGCTTCCAGAAAAGAGAATGCACATCCATGTTTAGGTCATCCTGGAGTAGTTCTCCAATGTGGCCATTTGAGCTTCTCCAATGTGTGATAATACTCCGAAACATTAATTATCCTCTCATTAAAGCCCATGTCCCTAATTTTTTCTTGTTTACTAATCCCACCTTCGGGCTACACATTAGCTGAATATAAATTATTTTACTTTTAATTTATATAACAGTGTGTTCCCACAACCTTAAACCAGTATTTTTATTGATTTAAATTTAATTATTTAATACATAGTTGAAAAATTATACATTTTATTTTTTGAAGATGTATGGTACATAATTTTAAATTTGAAGAATTTTCATGATTATGGTCAATTGGTACATTGGTTAAAAATCTCAATAATAATCCCAAATCAATTTAAATTTTTACATATAAATTATATTTTTAAATCAATCAACTAAATATTTTCATAAAAAAATAACTACATTATAATCATAATCATGGTAGATCATATGTACTCATGAATAATGATTCCATTTTCCAATTAACAATATATAAATATAGAATAAATTATAATATAATTGAAAAATTATAATTATAAAATATATACTATTATTTCATTATATACACTTATATATTTATTCTCTGGGATTTTGTAATGAAAATAAAAAATCATCACGTCATAGAGTTGGTATACTATAAATATTAATGAATAATGCTATCAATTTATAGTTAATGAAATTGTGTGAAAATAGGTATTAGATTATCATTAAAAAATTAATATTTAATTACTATGGTATATTAAAATTAAAATGATTATTATAAATAGACAAGTCATGTGGTGATGTAAAACAATTTACTTCAGTCTGTGTTGTGACAGTCCACCATATACCTGACTGGTGAATTCTTTCCCATTTTATAGGTTTTATAAATACATATATGTTATAATAGTAACATTAAACCATATTATTATGTAATAGATGTTGAATTTATTTTAATTTATTTTGCTTAATATTTTGTGGAAATTGAATATAAAATAAAAGAACAAATGGTTAAGAATACAAACACATCATTAGACAATAACTAAATGTCTTTACAGAAATCATACCTAATATAGTATAATTATAAATAACCATTTTAGGATGTCATAAAAGTAGTAATTTATTTATTTTTTAAATTATGTTATTAAATATATGGTTGATGAAGTGTCATGAAATTGGAAGATGAGATTAATTTTTGTAGTGGACTGGAGCAGAACACATTGAATGTATCAAAATATTATATTATTATGAAGTAGATTTTAGTTCAACATTGACCCATCAATTTTTAAATGTATGTTATGATGGGTACTGGTTGAAATAATTTCATTTAACAAAAATTATTAATTTATTTACTTTGTTTTTACATTTATCTTTTGGTTACAACCCCTCAAAAACCCTTTTCACACTAATCATGACAACATGGGTTTTCACTCTTTGGAGGAAATGATAGTGATAATAAATAGAAAAACAAACCATAAATATACAATGGATGATATTACAAACCATATTATAATATTTTTTTAAATAATAGAATTCATGTAATTTTATTTAAATTAATATAATATTACTTATTATAAAATATATTATTTTAGATCTATTAATTTTGTTGTCAATAATAAAATTACAGGATTAAATGAAATTCAAAAAAATAATTTTATGAAACTTTTGTCCTCTTATAATATTCTATAAAATTATTTTATTAAATTATATATATGGAATTTTTTTATTTTAATGTTTTTTATATCATTATAAATTAATAATTGAAAAATAAAAAATTTAATATTATCTAATTATTTAGGGTAATAATTCATTCAGAAAAAATTATTAATAAATATTTAGGGTAATAATTCATATATTTTTCAAATTTATTCTTATGACAAAAGCCAAAATTTATTTATCCACATTTTTAAAATATTATACATAAAAAATAAATACAGTTTAATTTTTTATATATCTTTTAAGAAATATTAATAAGGTCATAGACACCCCCGGATGGAAAAATTGGTTAAATAACTAAAATATGGATGAAAATCATTTCTAGAATTTGGGTTTCAAAAAAATTTCGAAAATATTTTTATAGGATGGAAAATTGTAGGTATAACCTATACCAATGGATTTCCAAAATATTGGTTAAATATTACTGGGAATGGACTATACCAATAGTTCATAATAAATCATTATTATATGATCATCAGAATTTTTATTTGGGAAATGTTTCAATTCAATACTTTACATAATTTCTACACTAACAGTTTTAAAATTTTTGGTATAAACCCCACCCCCATACATATAGAAGTAACATATATACATTAACCACATGAACATGTAGAAAACAAACAAAACTGTTACACTTGATTATACATCCCAAATAACCTCAAGTATTCATAATACCAAAAAACATGAAAAACCTATCATAATATTTCAACATAACCTACAGAAAGCATGAGATCAATAAGTTCGTAAATACACATCTCTCAAAAATTGTAGTAAAAAACTCACAACACCTAAAATAAACAAAAAACCCACAAAACATTAACAAAGAGTGAAACTACTAAAATAACCAAAAGTTGACACACAATTACCCAAAATTAGTTAATTATCTATATAAATACATCACCGACCAATATAAAAATAATTATAATACATGAAAAAAATAAATGAATTCAAACATTGATAAAAGAAATTTAAAACATCAAATATATTAATTTAGAACAAATAATAAAATATAAAATATAATAAATTTTTGTAAAAAATATAAATGATATATATATTCATCACTACCTTTACAATCATTACCAACATCCTCACCCTCATCCTTAGACTTATACTCAGCCTCACCCTCATCCTGTTCCTTACAATTATCCTTATCCTTATCCTTGTCCTCTCCCTCTTCATCACCATCATCATCACCCTCTTCTTCATTTCCATCATTTCCATCACAATTTCTTATAAAATAGTCATCTTAAATACACTTATGACTACTTCTGAGAGTATAATAAAACATATTCATCATCTCCAACCATTTATTAAAATGTGAGGAATTCTCTAGTGTGTGTGATGGAAATAAAAGTTCTAAAAATAAAATAAAATCATCAGTCACCTTTGGATTCTTATCATGCTAATGTATGATCCTTTTTATCACTTTTTTCAATATTTTCACCCTATTATAACCTTGAATTATATTTTTCTAAATTTATTCTACCAAAATTGAAACCTAATATCATAAAATACTCCTTCCTTTTCGATTTTGAACACTTACATTGTGATCACCACCCAAAATGTAATATATGTCATAATTTATCCCATAGTTATTTGGTGCATGTGAATGAATGGCTTCTAAAACCACCTATTACAAATAAAAATGGACTATTATGTTAAAATATAGATAATATTTGTTGATAAAAATAAATTAAATATTATAATCTACTTCTTTGTTAGTTCGTCGATAATGCTTCCTTTTTTTTCTCGAGAATAAATAATTGATCGAGGAAAATGTCTATTCATATTCAAAACAAACCTCTACAGTGACATGGAATGTATAATACCATAATGAATTTTAGGTATTCAATAATTAATTTCAAAACTAAAATGAAATAGATATTATTTTTAAATGAAGATGAAAATAAAGAAATATGAATGATAATCTATAATTAAGTGGGAATGAATGGGTAATCATGTGATATAACATATATATATGTGAACTTGAAATCACAATAACACATATTTCATTACATAAAATATCATTTTGATATTTTTATATCATTACATGAGTTGTTTTTATTTAATGATATTATTTATGTTTTTCTCCATCACATGAGTTCTTACTGTTCTGTAGAACCCCTCATTCTATTACCTTGATCAAAATCATCAAATTATGACATTTCATGGTTCATTTTTACATTATTAATAATAAATAACCAAAGAAGATTTCAAATCATATTCCTCAACAATAAATTATTTATATTAAACAAAATAATTATTTCAGCATTATGGACTCTACATGATATGTATACTTTTTTCAAGGGGTAGGAAATATAGACTTTTGATTTAAATTATAGAATCCTTAAATGATTTTTAGGGTGTGGGATGAGTTTACCTCTTCTAGGGGTATTGTGTATATAATAATACTAACATGTAATGTGATTTATATATTAGTCGATTTTGAGGGTGAGTAAAAAGCGTAGTTATTAAATCTGTTACCATTTAATTAATAATTGGGGTTGCTGTTAGATTTTGTTAACACATATTGATATTTTAGAGGTGGATATGTTAAAAATATATGTTATTTATTAGATTTATTATGAAATTGATGTTATGTAATATGGCCAAAACGATTATATGGTCTAATAATAGAGATTAATACATTAAGTAAGTTCATTTGTTTTGGATGGTTCTATTTCCCATGAAATAGTTTTTAAATGTGGGTATTGACATATGAATTATTGATGATGAATAACTTAGTTTTATTATAGGGATAAGTTATCATGTTAGAACCTTATTCATTAGGGACACCCTTCAGCCATCTCATTAATCGGGGGCTGTCTTCTGGAGCTTTTCTATCGTACCGGAGGAAGAAAAATCATCTATCTATCTCGCAACTGATGTTCACGGATGATACCCTTGTTTTCATTAATATTGGAAGGGGTTCAGTTTGTGGATTTAAGAGGATACATGATGAATATTGTTTGTGGAGTGGGAAATTAATTAGCAGCTCTAAAATCTATACCTTCGTCAATTCTAAAAGTACTCCCAGTCGTGTTGCCTCTCTTTTCAGCCACCTAGACATGAAACATAGATCCTTTCCTATGATGTATCTGGGCACAAAAATTTCAAATTTAAGGCTTCTGGTACATGATATTGACATATTTGTTAACAGAATTACAAGTAATGTAATTAACTATAAGAACTGCTACTTATCATTGGGGGTCGAATTGGACTTGTTAATTGTGTTATGTCTACTATACATGTTCATGTTTTGGCCTCCACTAATGTCCTGCAAGACGTTATCAACCAAATAGAAAAGGTCATGTGTGGTTTCATCTGGTATGCTTGGTATGTGGGGAAATGGTGTTGGCCATCATGGAAGTGGATGGAGAGGCATGTCCATGAGGGAGGGATTAATGTTAGGAGTCTTTATAGAACTCTTCTTTGCATTAGAGATATGATTTCTTGGGTAGTTATGGAGGAACCCACATTATGGGGAAAATCAGGGGAGCATGTCTTCGGGGACAATGAGGAGGTTGTGCATGGCTATGCTTCCCCCCTCTGTTGGAAGCTCTTACCACTCTTCCAAACACATCAGCAGAACTCATGTTGGATTGTTGGAGAAGGAAGCATTCATTTCTGGCATAATAACTAGGGAGGATCACCGATCTGGTTTCCCAGATGTCCAGCTCCATTGATTTCATTGAATGAGGCTTGGTGTTTTCCGGCATTTACTAATTTGATTCTGGATTAAGAGAAGTATGAACTTCTCGTGTCCATTATGTCCACCTCAGAGATGGACTGGTGTTTTTACACGATGTTTTACTTAGGCTCTTTTAATATCTGGGATTTTTGTAGGCAACTTCACCCTCAAGATCATCAAGAAAACTATAACAATGTGGTGGGTGTAGAAGTATCATTGTTTAATATAATTTTCTTTCTTGTCATATCAGGAACATAGCGATCTCTAGGATTTAGAACATTAAATTAGTGGGTATCATTTTTTCTTAGAGGTTCCACTATTTTACTTCCAGGAGGGTGGAGAGTACCAATCACCGATTCATTAAAGGAGAACGGGATGTTTCAGTGTGGTCCTTTGGATGATGCACTGCTTTATCTTCTCATGAGCAGTGGGACACGACCTTCATGGATAAGTGGTTCTATGGCTCTCATGTGTCCTGCATTGAGAGGTTATCCAGGTCAGTGATTTTCAACTCAGGGTTTTGGTGATTGTGGCATAGTAGAATCCTGGAGAGGTTCGATGGGTCTCCATCCTTGGCGAGGACCATCATCTCACAGACCTATATCTTAATGGAGGATTTGGTTTAGCTTATACAGTATTAGAGCGGTGCACCATCTCTGGGTTTTTCGTTGGCTAGGAACACTTCGACTCAACCTCCCCTATCTAGAATGATTGGGAGATGGGTATACCTGTGGCCTCCTGAAATGGTTTAAAATTTTAACATTTATGGTTTCAACGTTATGGGTAATATAATAGGTGGGGGTGTGTTTTTTGGGGCTATTGGGAATGTGGGGAATGTGGTCTTGGATTTCACTTTATTACACAACAATGGAAGCTCTCTTTTGGCCATGGCCAAAGCCATGCATACCGGGCTTACTCTCTATACATAGATGAATATTGACATACCCCAGGCTCAGACTAACTATTTGATACATCATGACTCCCTACATAGTAAAGGCACTTCTCGTTGGTCCATTTTCTATATTGTTCGTCAATGTAGATTCCTCCTTCACAACAACATCTATGTGACCTATATGTGGCTGGAATAAAATCAGGTTGCATACAACATTCAATCCTTAGCGGATCAGAGGTCTATTTCACATTTTTTCCCATCCATATCTGCTTCCAGCCGTAGGCTGTTAATTTGATTATAGGGGATTCCCTCGGCTTGCAGTACATTAGTCCCCCCTAACATTGTTGTATGTTTTTGTCTTTTTCCCCTTAATAATAGAAAATACGATTTGGATAATAAAATGATAATGTCTTGAAGTTCCCCTCATGTGATATATATTACATAATATTAAAAATTAATTATTTTTCATATCGTTACATTGACATATAATATCTTACAGGGTATATAATTTTTTTAAAAGAATCAAAATAAGAAAATCCTATATAATGGTTAGTATTGAAGAATACACACTATTTAAAGGATGATCATTATATTAATATTATATATAAAGTTTTCCATGATGATATTTAAGACTAACCATATCAATATGTAATAGTTGATTAATGATCTAAATATTATTGATGAACATATAACTTATAGATTATTATATACATAATGTTATGATTACATTATTGAAGTGGATTATATGTATTAGTTTTCACTTTATCATATAAATAAAAGAAATAAATCATGTTGATAGAAGGAATAATATAATATGAAGAGGGTTAGGATGCTTTAAATTGTTCGTCTTATTTTAATATGTATACACAGTGTAGTAGTAGATCACATAGAAACATGATATTGGATTTAGAATATTTGGTTTATCTTATATTGGTCAGAATAGAATTTATAAATTGATATTATACTAATGTTTTTACATTTTTTTATTTAGATAAAATTTTAATAATGTAATTAATGACATGATGGTACTGGTGTATTTTGGATTTTGGTTTTGATGTTTTACAAGATCTTTATAATCAAATTTTGATTATATTAACCATGCAGAAAAGAAGAAAAGTATATAGTCTATTAAATTAATAACATTTTATATTTAATGAGACAATTCATGGTATTAAATGAATGTTTTTAACATGGATTTTATGGAGTGTATTTTAAAAAAATATTTATCAAAATCATAGTTTATTATAGATCACTAGTGAATTAAAAATGTCAAATTTCTCTTTGAATATGAAAATATAATATCAATAAAATTTAAATATATATTTATATATATCTCAATAAGTAATTATGATTTTTATTTTAAAAGATAGATGGAATACTTATAGATATGTGAGATATCCTAGAGAATATGTATTCTTGAATGAATATAAGAAGACGATTTATGTAACAATTGGAACTCTTTGAAGATCAATCAAAAGAAAAATGGTGTAGTTTCCATGATGGGTCATAGAATGTGATGATAATATTATTCGTATTTTATAGCTAAAATATGTAGCTTAATAACAAAAGGATCAAGTTGAACCTATCTATACTCAGTGAATAAACAAAAATTGAAATATTATTGTGTATTTTCTTCCATATCAAATATGTGTTCTTTTTAGGAAGTAGTGAGTTTCATACGTACTTCCACTTTTGTAAAGGAATCATTGTCCTCCACAATGTGTAATGGAATTTCATAGTATTCTTGTTTTTAGATATTATTTATTATTCATAAAAATAATATTCAATAATAAAATTGAATTCATTAATAAAAATATTTGTAATTTTCAAATAAAAACAAAAAGTTTGTTTAATACCATGATATTGTTACATTTCAACTGAGAAATCCTTTCATGAGAATATTCTTCCAGATATTAATTCATGACATGTATGGCCACTAATTCTATACCAACTATAGTGAATATGATAGTACTGAACTCATATTTATTTGATCACTATATATTACCCAATTCCATGAGTTTTAGTGGAATCACAACCTCAATATCATGAAACATAAAATGAATAAAGTTGAAATATATTAATTAATATTAGTAAAATAACTATAAATCGATATTTAAAATGATTTTAATCATATTTTTGAGCAATTTTTATCCTTTATGAATTTTTGAAGGATTTTATAGGAGTGTGGTTAAGTGAGAATGCTCTTAGAGTGTATGGAATGTATCGCCAAAGAAAATAACAAAATTCCCATGTTTTTTAAGTTCTTTGGTTATCATCATTTAAATGAACCATCATCTATGTGTGGTGGTTCCACAAAACACATAGGGGTGTACGCCCAAACAGAATATTGGAATATCAGACTATTAAAGAAGGAAATATATTTTATTTTACATCTTATAATGAAAATAATGACTTTTAAATGTTTTTTCTATGGTTAGGAAAATATACCGGAGTAAATCTTATTTGTCACCATCATTGGATCTATAGTCTCTGAAACAACATCAACCTATACAAATGGAGTGGGTCCCGTTTTATGTCATAGAAGCTTTGGTTGTCTCGAAATAGAATATGTATATTTAAGAATGTAGAATATCATGATGAAAGAACCAGAAGGGAATGATCATGAAAGTGATGGATGTGGAAATATATAAGATAGATCATGATTATGAATCATTTTGGGATAATAGAATGATGTGTGAGGTGGATCAGATATATATGGTGGTGAAATCATGGGTGACTAAAATATCCCAGGTGTTTCCAATGACACTATAGTATGTGAAGGTGTTGTAGATTTTATGTTTAGTGGAGGGAAAAGGAAAGATTATGTTTGTAGAATGGCGCTCCAAGCTCGAGTACCAACCCCATATAATCATCCTAATATAGAGAACCACTAGGATGGTCAAATGGAAAATTGTAGCATAGGTGGTGGATCCAGATGAAATTTCAAAATAAAAATTAATCACATGAAATTATATGTTATTTATATAAATATATATTTGATAATAATGTAGACAATGGTCACTAAATATGGACACACATCATACTTATTTAGTGGTATTTTTACATTATCTTTTATCATCACATCTCCAAAAAATTTAAAATTTATTCCATTAAAATTAGATATTGAATTAAATATAAATCCACATTTTTTGTGTTTTCCAAAAAATAAATAATATGATACATCAATCAATTATGGAATACCAATTATCAATGAAAATACAAGATACATAGTGATATATCAAAAAAAATTATTTGGAAGAATAAAAAAAATATGACATGTAATATGAAAACTATTTGTGTAAAAAATCATGTTTACCATGGGTATGACATAATTTTATTTTATTTCCAGTTCTGTGTAATTAATTTTGGTCAGTTCATTTGGTTAATTCTTTTCAATGTATTAGTTCATTATTTTATTTTTTTTCTTTGGGCATTTGCATTATTTTTTCAATTGTCAGGTCATTTTTCATCTCTATTTTTCTATAGTCATTTAGTTTATATTATTCATTATTTCATTCATTAATTTTTTCTGGTATGTATTTATTTCCATAGGTTTTCATTTATATATCTAATAATTTAACAGGTCCAATTATGGTTATCTTATTTTTTAAATTTAATTATTTATATTTGGTATGGTTTGGTATGATTTAATATAATTCGATTCAATATTTGAAAATGAAACTCAATAAAAATTGAAACCAATTAATATTTAATATTAACATGAAGGTCATTTTTGATTCAATTTTTTTTCAATAGTAATACAATTTTTATAGCACAAACCGTGGCAACCGAAGACATGAGAAACCCAAAGAACTAAGATGAAAGATGGATGATTCTATATATTTCTAACCAACACTTCATGTTCACAATCAAATCTATTAATTTAATTATTTTGGTTATCCTATGTAATAAATGTAATAATGATAGTGCGAGATGGGATGGTTTCAGTTCCATCATCACCATAGACAAAAATATGTCTTTGTATTACATCAATGCTGACAGAAATTAATGTCAAATATGAACTTTCAAATAAATAATTCACCATTGATTATAATACATATGGTTTAATGGTAGAAATAGAGTGAGTCATTTCAAAAACTCTAACTTGAAAATAATTATTAAATGTTCCATTCCTCGTCATTGAAACAAACTGCTGTCATTTCATCATAGTGAATCGACCATGTCAGTAATAGTACAATACTACTTTTTTCTCAATTAATATATAATATGATAAATTTTCAAATCAGGGTATGATATCTAAAGAACCTCCACAATACTGAGTGTGGGATGTTAACATAACACAATAATGTGGTGTTCTCATGTTCATCTCTCATTCAATGAAAACAAATCATTACTCTCTTATCAAATTGTTTTGATTCACAACCAGGAGAATAAAGACCAAAATATAGAGCTCGATTATTCTTTGATATAGTTTCATCATGAAAATTCATAACCTAAAATATAAATGAATTTTAAACTCGATTAAATATTTGTTTTATTAATTTATTACCGAAATAGTTATACTGGCAATCACAACCCGGAAGAAAACACATCTCCATAAAAGTCTTTGTCCTTATTAATGATAAAGATCAATGATTTATATTTATCATTTTTTTGTCCCCTACTAAAAATATAGAAGTATTTTAATATATATGTAAAATTATATGAGATGAGATAAGATATACATGATAAATTTAATTTTTTGATATATCTATAGAACAAATCAGAGTTAGAAAAAATTGTTATATGTGGCATATTTTTCTCTAAAATACTTAATGTTTTAAATGTATATGATCTTAAAATTCCCCAAATTTTGGAACAAGAGAGAAAATATGGTTCAAATTTGTCTTATTTTTATTCTTCATTTCACAGTGTCATGTTCTATCTCACAGTCAGAATCGAAAAAATATATTAAATACAAATCAATATTTTCATTATCCAGCTGACCATTCACATTATAACCAATAATAATATTTCATATAGAGAAATATTAATTTTAAATGCACATGTTTCATTTTGGGGAATAAGTCAAAAAAATAGTCAATGTCATATGTGTATTATTTTGGATGGAATATGGAATGATAGATGTGAAAAGCATGTGAAAAATAATGAATAAAATATTTTATATAACTCACAAAAAACTAATGGTTATTAAAAAACATTTTATGTAAGAAATCATTAAACAACATCCTAGAAAATTTAACTCTAAATAATATTTGAAACCAAATAACAGACACCCACACATTATTGAATAGAATAATATGGATTTATATTGGATCCAACTTGTTGAAAATGATTCTATAATCATTAGTCCTCAATAAACATAGCTTCCACATTCTCTTATTGTCCCGTTTTGATATGGTTCTGGAATAGAGATCTAGTACAATAATAATCTTTAGTACATACATAAATTTGTTTGTTATGAAGGATTTATAACATAAATATAATGCAGAATATTCCATTTATATTCACTAATACACAAAGGATAAAATTATGGTATGATTCCACACTCCCTGAAGTTACACTGAAATAAAAAATCAATTTTTCCATTTCCATTAAAATTTAGAATATTTTAAATTAACATTTCAAACATATTCTATTCATTGTTCATTACATATACAACAAGATATAATAAATTGGTTTACTAATAATGTAACTAAAAGATGATAATTATCTTCTTCCAATTTTAACATGTTTCAAAGAAAAACATCTTTCTTCCTTCTATATTTCATCAGAACATTACCAACTGAAAAATAGAAATCATTTTATTTATTAAGAACATTAGTTCTAGACATATGTATAGGATAATTTTTTATCTCCATGGTATTTTTGAATCATCTACAATTATACTTATGTGGATGTTCCATTCTCCAAAATTGTCAATGTCCCAAAAAATTTTTACAGAGTCATTAGACAATTCTGGATAATGTATACTTAATACAAGAAGGACATGATATTTTTCCCTTCTTTCTCCATCTAGATATCACAAGATATGTAATAAAAAATTTAATCCTCCATAGAAACACATAACACATAAGAAATATGTCTTTTGAATGAGAATCTTAGGTCTGCACACCCACATTTCAAAGATGTTTCAACACGATTATTAACGGTTAAATGTATAAAAATATTTCAATATCTAGATAAGATGGATTATATATTAGAATATTAATGAATGTGAATGGTTTTTTCAAACACATCAATGAAATAAATTTATAAATGTGTATGAAAACAACCTATGTGATACGAGAAATGATAACCATCCAAAATGAATTAAAACCGAAACATTAAAGGATGAACAACATATTATTCTTGTCACCTGTGAAATAATGATATCCGAAATCAAATTACATCCTTGAAAATCCATTTTCATGGTAAACCAACTCATCATTATTCATCTGTCTATTTGGGTAATTTCAATAAATTTTTATTAATCGTTAATTATATAAGAAACAATTATATAGTTTAGGGTTTGATGGAATGATTCACATTAATATATTTTAATATCACATGGTTTTCTATTATATTTTGGCTTCCGTCGAGATGTTCAAAATTTTATAAAATCATTTCATAAATTAATTTCCACATAGAATAAGCCGAAATATTCGATAGCAATAATTCTTAATCAGGATCAAGTTCAAAATTCATACTTTCTCTCAAAACATATACTATTAAAGATTTCTTTTAATGGAACTGAAAAAATAATATTAATCTTATAATCCCAAAGAAAATATCAATCAAATGGTTCAATATTTATTGATTACTCAAAAATAAAATTGTTAACAGATGATAATAAAATTTCAAAAATGTATTATCTTACATATGAAAAAATTATTAATCTCCAAAATTAAATAGAAATTTCTAATCGAAACATAATCATCTAAAAAATAACTATCATTAATATTATTCAATATATTCTTAACAAATCATAGAACCAAATATTTTTATAGATTAAATCACAAAGCCAGAAATTATAAATTTAGTATATAATTGTAAATAACTTTACTCGTCAATAAATTTTTATTCCCAAAATCATATTTTCCTTAATCATATTCTATCAAAATTATGATATTGATACACTTGTAATAAAAACAAAAAATACCAATATTCAACTAAAATAATTTGTTAACCTAAATGGTCATCCCATAGCATTCAGAAAATATTTTTAAATCCTTATTTTTATTTTTACATAATAACACTTCTCATAAATTTTAATGGTTTCATATACCTCAATAGAATAAAATGACTCCTAGAATATTTGTTTTCACCATAAATTTCTATCATATGAAACAAAAAAATAGGCTTTCAAGACATTTATAATATTTTCAACCATAAAATTATAAACCCATGATTGTATATATAACTCTTTTTTGTAATAAAATATGTAACAACACTCATATTTAATGATATAAAATCCTTTCCCTAATAATAATATTTAAATTCAAGAACTCACACTCCCAGATTTGGTGCTAAAAAATAAGATTTTTATATGTATATTCGATACGGATAAATGTTAAAAAATTAATATAAATGAATACAACATTAATAAGAATTATGGGATCACTTTCACATAAAATAGAATTTTAGATTTAGTTTATTAAAAAATTAGAAAAAATATATTATATAGTCAACACTCGTGACTTAAAGAGAATATTTTTTCCACTATATTCATCTTTTAAAAATCCATATTTTTACATCAAAAATTCCCATAAAATTATACATATATGTAACATTTCTATACAAAAATTATTTATGATCATTTAGTTGAACCAATAAAAATTGAAACGTAATAAGGGTGTTCAGAAATTATTATTAATGTTAAACATATTTATTATATAATAAATTTAATTGATTAGAGTAAGGTGAGAATAATGGTATTATTACAAAATCATTGTGTATAAGTATAACATATGATAATTAATATTAATAAATAGCTTGATCATCAACCATGTAACATGGAAAAATCATTTACCATAAGAAATGTCACATAAGAATCAATAATCCTGGGAAATGTGTTGTCAACTATAATAAATAGAATTATTTAGAACCATTATTAATCACAATGAAAGAATGTATCTACCATGGAAAATAATCATCATAAAACCCACACAGAACCCATTCATTTGAAAAAACTATACGGTAGAATTATAATATTATTATTTGTAGAACATAATCATTACCCAATTCACTAGAGAACTATCTTGGTGAACCCATCATAATGACTATATCTAGATCAATTGTGATATATAATTGGGATCTAATATTTTATAAGAAATATAGGTCTCTCTTAGGATCAGTAATCGGGATCAACCCTTCATAAAAATTGTTCATGAATCATGTTACTTATAAAAAAATTGAAAGCACTTTTAAACCAATATCTTAAATTCTTTCACATATAATAATTACATTTCATTTAAAACCTCTATTTTAAAAACATGAATAATGTAAAGCTATAGAAGTATGGTTTTTCTTTAAATAATGAATAAAATATTATAATTGAATCCATAAAACAAAAGTGTGTAATAATTTAGGTAAATGTATTTTACACCACATACGTTAAAAATAAATTTAATACCACAACATGATAATCATATGGTAAATATAATACTTTCAAGATACAACCATTTAATGAATAAAAATAGATAATGATAAATAATTAGGATGGGATAATTAAAAAATATACCTAGTGGAAAATAATTAACTTTAACAGTCACTGGAATTGATGAATTGAAATACCAAAATATATCATTAATATCATTGATGAAGAAAATATACATTTCACTATGAAAATAAAATTTATAAAATAATATGATTCAATATATTTTGCCAGATATTTTCCATTAAAACAAAAAATTATATTTATAGTGTAATTCTGAATGAAAATAATGGTTATTGTATAGGAAAAATTTCTTCATGTTAATGAAGAAAAAGATTATTATTCTTTTCAATAATTTTATTAAAGGATTAAAAACGTACCCATTTGGAAAGAAATTTTAAATTTACTTATTATAAAATTTTAAAATAATTAAATATATAAGGTAAAATAAATTTATAAAATATATCATATACACATAAAAAAATTAGATGAAAATTTTTAATCCATTGATATCAAAGAAACATATTCCTAATATAAATGAATTTAAAAGATTATCATCACATAAAAAAGTTTCTGTAAAAGTTTATTTAATAAATATGGAATGAAATATAAGTTAAGAATATATATACATTTGAATCTAGAGTATAATAAAAGAGAGTTAGTTCAGGAAAATAATTACGTATATTTCCCCTCCAAAAGATGGTTTAACAAAAAAAATATCATAATGAAAAGACATTGAAAATTAATTCACTATATACATTGGTAACTCATATAATATAACACCATGAAAGGATTATGTGATATGAGACATTAAATACCATGATCATTATGGGATTCATGGTATATTATGTCAAAATTATAGTATATACACCTATCCAATCAATTATGGTGAACATAATAATCTTATGTCCCTTTGAAATTGAATTTTAAATTAATATACCTTACCATGATCATACCATTTATTGGAGAAACAATAAAAGATGATATTAGGTGTAAAAATTGTGATTCGATGAAAAAGTATTGGATGTATAATTAAAAATATTTTACAAAAATTAAATTATTGTCATGAAATAAAAAATTTCTAGGGAAATGTGTTATAACTCAACTTAAAGAAATTTAATTATGAAAAATGTTATTACTTTTAATCATTCATTTAGAATAAACTTGGATTATTTGAATCAAATTAAAAAATAAATTATCACTAAGTTTGTTCGATACATTATATTACATTTTAACGGGAGATTAAGTACACAATATAAAACAAATATGTGTTTAATAATAAAATATGACTTATTATACATATTTTATATTGGTGGTGTTCCCCTAAATGATATCATAAGAACACAAGGGAATATGAATAACTAAATTTATATAAAAATATTGATCATTATATATCAACAAGATAAATTTTTGAAAATGAAAATTTTCATGCACAAATTAATTAATTAATTCATACCACATCCAAGATTATCCCAATATCAGATAACACAAAAAATTATTGGTTTATGTACTCTATGTAAACAGTAATTTTGAGACATATTTTATCTTATATTTTCCCCCTTCATCTTACTGAGGTTACCCATCTCCGATTAATTTGAAAATATGTTCATTCAGACCTTCTAGGGAATTACCTAGAATCATCAATATAACATAATTAGAATCCCTGCCAATCCTAATTGATAAAATCCTTAGTTGTATTAAATTATTATGGACCCATAGTTTAATTCTCGACCAAACTATTCTCAAGTCCCTCTATATTATATTTGATTAATATAATATCATATTATATCAAATATGATACACAAATAGAAAATGATATTACATATATGAATTAAATTTTAAACACAATCATGGTGTATACCTACTCCTTTCAGGTTTTTAATTTAGATTTCCATTTATCAATAACAAAATGTAAAAATTATCATTAAAATTTAATTTTCTAAATATCTACCAAATTCAAATAATTTCAAAAGAATTTGTAACCAATCAAAAAAATTAACAATATTTTTTAACTCAACCATTTTCATGTTCTTAATTTCATTTTATTTAATATTATGATGCATGACTTATTTTCATTTCCAACCAATCATATAACAAAATTTCAAAAAGAATAATATTGTACTTGTTTATAATTAGACACACAATTACAATTGAATTCAATGTAATATTATATGTGGGGGGAAAATTTATTTATGTCTTTAAATGTGTAATTTTTGATTCTTAGAAACTCTATTATCAACAAAATTTCATTTTCCATTGAATGTTACTGGGGTAATGATTTGATATACTATTCTAATTACTTGGGATAAAAAAATGAGTCATGAGATAAAAATGGATCCCCAAATTTCCCCAAGTTCATTTCTAACAATATTATTGGATGTAATTATTACCAATAGATTAAATAATCTATTATTGATATATTTACAATAATAATTGATATAATTAAAGTGAAAATAATTAAATATAAATGAAAAGAATAATCTCAAAAAAACCATTCAAATTATTCAAACAAAATATTTATTATATACATTATTCATCATAATTAATGAATAAACATGACTAATGAAATTAAATATATAAAAGTAACTCATTTGAAAACCATTGACCATTTATTAAATGTAAATATTATACATAAATGGACCAACAATAAAATTTATAATCCCTTTATTCTATGTACATCCTAAATAATTACTCCCACATTCCCAATTATATT
The DNA here is from genome assembly GCA_963277665.1 of Viscum album. NCBI lineage: Eukaryota > Viridiplantae > Streptophyta > Magnoliopsida > Santalales > Viscaceae > Viscum > Viscum album. The sequence continues at coordinate 490,441,573 of OY728151.1, read as the reverse complement.
GAATATATGGAGTTAAAACAAATCACTATAGATTACCATTAAAACCATAATAAACTAAGGAATTAGAATCTAAAACAATGATATTAAAAGATATATTAATTGAAAAATAATAATATCAAAATAATTATTATAAAAAAAACTTAATAATTTATTTATGTAACTATATATTTTAAAATACTATCAAAAAAACATTCTTTCATATAATTCATTATAAATAAAAAGTTAAAATTTATATTCACATAAAAAGTATAATCTATAAAATGAATATGAATTTTTAAAAATTTAAAATTTCCCAAAAAATAGGGAAGACTTATTGATTTCTAAATAAAAGAGGAAAAATATCAGTTTTTCAATCACTAAAACATTAATTATCTGTTAATAAGTAAATAATTTATGGAATAAATTTGAATATAAAATTATAATTAGGTATACCAAATCTATATTTTTTAACAAGATAAACTATATATTATTCAAAAATAACAGTAGGTCTATTTTCCTCCCATTTCACCGAGTAACATGTACCTTTTATTCCATAAATCACTATAATAAAAATTAACTATGTTATCTCAATTACTATATAGTATAATCATTATATATATATAATGGTCTCAATGAAACTACATGAACCCTTAAAAAAAATCATGATGAAAATTAAAATGAAAAGAATTTAAATAATTTAAAAATTCAACCCCAACCATCGGTAATTTAGAAATTCCATTAACAATAAATCCATATAATTATGATTATAATGATTATTACCGAATATTTTATGACATAATAAATATTTAACCAAAAAATATTAGTATTAAATGTCATTTTATTCTATTTATATTCATTTTAGAATTTATTTTTACCCATAGTCAATCATTTTTTCTAGTTATATTCATCTTTTTATTAACACCTTTTATCCATGAAATCAATATTCTGTTATTTTATAAATCAATATTGAGGATTAAAATGATGATATAGAGAAATAATTTTCTAATTATGTTTTTTTATCTACCATAAACATATTAATATTCCTTTGAAACCCTATTGGTGATGTCAATGAACAACTCTAAATTTCTCATATTCACCCAGTAACATTCAAAAAAATTATTAATTTTAAAACAATTCAATTATGGAATTTAATTAATCAATTATACATTACACATTTCAATAAAAATATTATAGATAAATAATATAATAAATTAAAAAAATACTAAATATTTTTTCCATTCATAAATTATTTAACAATTATCGTCGTATTAAATTACAAAAATGAAATTACACATGAAAATATTATTTATTTTATATTACAGTATTAGAATTTCAAATTTATTATCCAAAATTAGTTTTTATTAATATGATTATATAATTACAAATATGCTATCTATAAATAATAAATTATTAATATATATTTAATTTATATGAATATTTTATCCATCATAACTCTAAATCAATAAAAAAAGTGATTTACATTTTGTTCCAACAACATCACAATGATACACCCATTAAATTTAATTTTCCTTAGAAAAATTCATTAATAAAAAGATAATGTTATATCAAATAACATTAAAATCTTAATAATATTCTTAAATTATATTTTTTGGATTAATATTTTTTATATTATTAATGTTTTTTTTAAAATGGAGTATTTTTATATATAATTAAAACAGATTGCATACATTATTTTGTATTGTATATTAAATTAATTTCATAATTAATGAGTTATAATTAAAAAAGTATAAATTAATTATGTGTTTAGGATGAATAAATATGAATAGAAATGATTTTCAAAATTTTCATTAATTTATTATATTTCCACTATTTCGGAAAAATACTGATTGATATTTAAAATATTCTTTTCCTTTCATGTATTTACAATGTTAAATACTATTTAGATTATTTTATTTAAAATCATTATCCTTTTGATAAATCATACTTTTATTAATGTAATTGTAATAAAACTTATATAACTATATTTTATAATTACATTATAATACTAATGAATATTAAATAATTGTATCACACCAATATATTTTTCCTTTCTAAATTTTATGAACATTAAATAATTAAATAATCACTCAATGTAATAGTTTATTTCATTTTATTCTGTATCATGTTTGTAGTTTCTAGTTCATAATATATCATTGGTATCATGTTTATAATGTGGCTTCCCATCTCGACTAAACACACCAATCTTCGTGATACAATTCCTTTTTATCATGAAATTGAGGTAAAATAATGCATTTGTTCCAGGATATTAAGGTCATGATGTTACACATTACAATTTGTAATAATATTATATTTTCATAATTTTCTTAATTTGAATTAATATTTTTTTTAAATTTAACAGCACCATGTTTTCCATTAATACTTGATTAATTATGATTCCAAAAGACTATTAATAATATTATTGGGGTAATGGGGGGTATAGTGATGTTTCATATTATACAATGAAATGATTTAATTATCAATATGATAAGTAAGAATTAAATATAATCGAGGGATTGATTCACCCATTTTATTTGTTAGTGTGTACATTGTAAAACATATCTATGTATTTCCAAGTGGGATATACAAATACATCAAGAAGAAATAATGATATTTGGATTATTTATCAATTAACTATATCACCACATTTCCATTCTATACAGTATAATACCGATATAGAAAAAAATAAATATTATAAAAATAGGAGATATATATTTTAAGTTTATTTTCTCTCCCCATTTTATTGGAACATCATTTGATATTCAAATTAAAAAAATTTTATGGAAATCAAAAATCATTGAGTGTTAAATTAAATTTCATCTCAACCACTCATCCTCAACCTGATGGATATTATGAATGAATATTTAAAAAAATTAAATTTATGATTTTTTATTATTAAATGAATTACCAATGATGTTAATATCATTATAATCCATCGGTTTCGTACATATATGTTAATATTTTTACTAAGGTATAATGATAGTGTCATTTAATAAATCAAATGGATTGTTCTATCATGTACCAGATAATAGGTATGATATATGTTAATGGTTGAATATTAGACTAGATATAGTGTTTGGAATGGATGAGAATGTCTAGTTTCTTAAACAATTTATGGTGATTTCTTAGAGAAGGATGAGAAATTATATAGAGAACTATTGGAAATGGTTTTCTTCATAGGCAGTTATTCAAATTTTTCATAAAATTTACCAATAGATTACTGTTATAATTAATGTTTAAATATGAAATATAATTTAGTGAATATACCATATGAAATACTATATAACTTTTTTATAATTTTCCCACTTATTTTATTTTCCTCTGAGTTTTTCATTAGTAGACAACATATTTCAGGTTTTAATATTAAGGAAATATTTTTTATATTTATATCACATTTTTCATAATGATGTAGTTTAGTTAGAAGTGAAAATAATATATGAGTAATATAAAATTTATATTTTTACCAATAGATATCATTTATTAATGAATAATGTTATTCATTAGGATTTTTTGGAAAACCAATATAGCTGAAAACAATAAAATTTGAATCAGAAAATGCCATGAGAGAATGATATACCAACAGGTTTATTATGTGAATGAAATTTGGAGGAATTAATTTAAGAAAGTGGTAAGAATATAACAACCTCAAAAATGATATAATAAATAATTTTCATAATTATTATTATGAACTATATTTTTATATTAATGATAAAAACATTGTATAATTCGTAAATAATAATGGAAACTGTTTTAATTAAACTGTTTTTTATAAAGCATTAATAATCATTATAATATATAAATTTTATAATTGTAATTTGAAAAAAAATTATTTTTACTTTATAAATTGGATAATAAGAATTATTTTATGGTGAAATTTTTTTATTTTTTTTAGAAAATATTGATTTTTCAATTATTATTGAAAATTAAATAATTTAGTGAAAATTATATTATTTTCATTAAATTATTGAATAAAAATTATCATAATATTATTAATACAATTTTATAAATCATAAAAATAAATTAAATATATTTAATTATAATAAAAATTAAAATTTAATTATCTATATATGTTGTTTTATTATATGTTTATTTTTGTGTTTAAAAATGCATATTTTCCAAAAAATCAATCACAGTGCATAATTTGATTCCAATTAAATTAATAAAAACACTAATGATGAATAACTTAAATTAAATTTAATGATTTTATTTTTTTAAATATGTATTAAAATTATTATAATGATGCTTTTTAGTCATATATTCAATATAAAATCATATTTATTTCTAAATTTAGATCACATGAAAAGACTATTTTTCCTCATGTATAAGTGTTTTATTTATAGATTACATTTAACAACATCATTAAATTTAATTTGGGGAAATAATTTATATATTTTTTATATGAATAATGTACCTGATCTAATATAGTTAATTTAATTATTTTTTATAATTAATTATGAAAAATATATATATATATATATTGTACCATGGTTATGTGAAAAGGGGTGTATTGTGCGGTCAAACTGAATTGATATGTGTTTAAATGATATAAAAAACAATCTGAATTAATTTGTATGGCTATATATCAACATTATTGTGTTTAATTCATCATAATTATAAACATTGGATTTTTTTTCATGTTGGAAATTTGAGTACATAATTTTCATTTAACAAATTACAATGGTTCCACTCTCATCCTCAATAAAAGTACACCACTCATTCTATCCTCTTAAAATGTTCAATTCCATCTCTATCATCAATGAACTAACAAATTACCTTAAATAATTCTGTAAACATGACTGAAATCTCATGTTGTTTTTAGATATCCATTATATTATTTCATTTTCTTTTAACACAAAGAGGATGTCCATAAGAGAGGTATCATTGTAAACCATGAATTTTTTACATTATTTATTCATCCCATTCATTCAAATCATCATAAATTTTATTGATATAGTAATAAAATTATCTGATATATATTTAAATGTATAAGTGTTACTGTAATATCAAAAATACTTTTCCTCATCCATCAAAATAAAAATGAAACCATCATTTATATGTATGGCAGATTACGACGGCGTGAACCAATCTAATTAATTTCTTCATAACCACCCATATATTGGTATAATGATTTATTTAACGTAAATACATGATACAAATAACATTATTACACTTATAGAATTATTCAGCCCCATTTACATTATTTATTTCCATTTTAATGTTGATAGGACAATTTCCCTCATGTTTACGGTGCACTACAGCCTCATAGTGTGACATTATTTTTTTCACTATTTATTTACATGAAAGGAAATATGGATAATTTTTATTAATATATATTATATATTTAATATTATCTAGATATTATTAACATATTAATCATTCATAAATAAAAATATACCTTCTCAATTTTCACTATTCTAATCATTAAAATTTCCTAATGTCATTCATGTGAACATATAAACTATTTTTTCCACTAAGAAGTGTGATTAATTTTTCATCACCACATAATATAGAAATAATATAAAAGTAAATTTTTAAAAATTATTGAATTTACGATACTATTATCATTATTTTAATAAACTTGTTAATTTTTTTTTTATATAATGATCATTTAAAAATAGAAATTATAGTCATTTGTATGTATGACCTACCATCTATGTGTTGGTAACATATATCATTAATCAGCACCAAAATTCAATATTATTCATAAAAATATAATTTATGTATAAAAAGTATTATTTCTTGATTATCATTCTACAAAATATGGAATAATTTCATATTTTTCCATATTCAACAAACAAAATTCAATTTTGACATAAAAGAATATTATTTTCAGAACATTCGAGGTTAACATAATTGAATAATTAATTAGGTATTTTAAGGTAAAAAATAAAATAAAAGTATTAATAAAATTGAAACTTTTCATATGAAATTAAATAAATTAAAAAATATTTTATACTAAATATAATTAATAGAACTGATGAGTCATATAAAAGTTAAGGGATTTAATCCCAATTTCCTTTTATCGATTAATATTTTGATGTTACGGAGAATATTTTGTGCATGTGATGTAAATAAAGGAAATTTTACAAGTCATACCATGTAGCTAATTATTCAATTTATATTTATTTTTTTGTTATTTTTCAGAGGGATTATGATTCATTTGTAGATAAAGTATTAAGAGAAATTTTTTAAAATACTATTTGTAAATTCCCTTAAATATCATTATCGTCAATGTCCATTATTTTAAAATGAGTTTATGAATGCACATATTCTGACATGAATGTTTTATAAGGTTATTTTCATCTTCATTTGAAATTTCTTATAATAAATAATATTTATATGGAATTCTTGAATTTCAGTAATTAATGTTAGAAAAAATGTTAATTTTTAACTTAAATGACAAAATTTACATTTACATGTATCAAAAATTGATATTTTATGTTTGGTTTTTTCCTTGAATTCACGATTTATTTTAATAAAAAAACTATTTCCCTTTTTTGGGTATTTTTTAATGAAAATAGTGTTTTTAATTCTAAGGGTATATTTTATTTAAATATATTTTCATATATGTTTTAAGTAGTTTATAATAGGATTTATGATGATAAATTTATTATTATAAAATTTATTATTATTGATATGGTCCTTGAAAATTTTATATATGCAAGGTTGATCCCCATTATTTCTGAATGGTGAGACCGATATAACATATATATGTGGATTTAACAAATTTCTCTCCAATGAATTTTTTAATGATTACATTCTTCAGAAATTTATATTTTTACCCTTCATTACATTATTCAAATCATCAAGGTTTTTATAAGGGTTATGTGTGGGTTATATTAGATGTTGTCCCTTGGAACCATCATGAATTATCTATCCTTTATAATGATATTTCATGAACATTATTTAATTTGTAGTTTATTATATTTAAATATTGTAAAAAATGATGATGGCCTAAGAGTAAAATTAATACTTTATGAAAATTTTTCTTTAAGAGTTTACATGTAATATATCAGATTAATGGTTTTATTCTTTTTATTTTTCTTACTGTTATTTTTTCACTCATAAAAAAAGTGCAAAAAATATATATGGAGTTTAAGGATTCATAAGTAAAATGAATAAGACATCATGACTGTTTAGAGGATTTATTATGAAATTAAATCTTGTATTGTATTAAATGTCATATAATGCCTAAAATTTTGATTTGATAAGAATAATACAATTATTATTATATGGTTTTCTTATACGAGTTATGAACTAATTCAAAAAAAACACTAGACCAAATAATATCCTCAAATATACGCGATTGAATAATTAAGATAAAACTCATTATTATTTAATCTACATAACAAGGTCATTATAGTAGGTATCAGATGTTGGTTTAGATATCATTAGAATTTTGGATAAGGATAATAGTGTACAACTGAAATATTTTAGAAAATAGTTATATAGAAATGATATTGCATTTTATTATTACCATTTTTAATTGACTATCACGGTTTATTCAGAACAGTTAACAAAAAATAAAATTGGGTTGTTATAGCATGAGTGAACTAAGAATAATATTCCTTACCTTGTCAGTATCTTGGAATGGATATAATGGAAACATTATAATATTTTTTCTTAAAGGACTAATTAAATTATTATTTAAATTCTACTAGCATCCATATTAGAGGGATACCAAATTTTCCAAATAAAATCTTGTTGATAGTTAATAATTCCATGAGGCAAATCCCTTTGGGATATAATGTAACGTCAGATCCAGTGGTAGATACGGGATGGATCAATTATATTGAAATGAAATTTTAGGTCTTAAATTTTTCCTTACCATAAAAGGTAACACATTTTCTTTAAAAAATTGAATTTGAAGTTATATGATGGTGCGATATTAATATTAATTCCATGGATAATTATTATTTTTATTACATGGAATGGAAACCTTTTTGCATCTATACCAAAATAAATATTTCCCTATAGTTTTTTGAATCCAAATGGAGAAATAAACCATTTATTAGAAATAAAACATTGATGATTTTGGACCACATATGAATAAAATTTTATAATGATGGGAATGAATGTACATTATTCTATTTAGTAAATAGATTGTAAATTTATTATATTTTACTGTTGATTGAAAATAATTTTATGAAGTGATTTTAATATAAGATATTTAGTATCTATGACAAAGATGTTTTTTGTGATGACAATGATCAAATAATGATTTCTATCACAAATAAACCTCATTATTATTTAATTAAGAAGTTTTCAGGAAGGAAGGTGATGGGAAAATATACATCAAAAAAATATAGATGAATAAGAATTATGATCTTATATTATTACAAGTGTGGAAAAACCTGATAACAGATTATATTATGAAATCATGAATGTTTTACCAATGTGGAACGTTTTTTATCTGTCACATGATTACAAAATAAAAATAAATAAATAATCAATAAATAGGGCAAAATATAAACATCCAATGATGTAATGTTTTAGTTGCAATGGGATAAATTATTATTCTGAATTTCTCCTAAATATAGTAATTGAGTTTAGAAATCACCATGATCTAATGGAAAAGTCTATGGAATGTTTTTTTTAATTTTATCATGATTAATTTTGTGCCATAAAATTTTACAGAGATAGGTCTGTTACAGATGCATTTGAGTTGTGCTAATACACATTTTGACTCTGGATCATCAAATTATATCATTTTTAGAATTTTTCACGTAAAATTGTTTTATCACATAATGATTGGATTATATAACATATAATTCCAAATCAATGTTTAATTATTCAAGAAAAAAAATTATAGAAATATTCATATTTTTAATAGTTGAATGGTATTTTTTAAATATTCTATTGAATTTCCGTTGTAGAATTTGTAATCATTTTTGGAATAGAATGTCTTCCAATTTTTAATGAAATATAAATTGTTTAGAAAAAATATTTATTCTCTGTTATCATGCCTTTTGTTACAAACAATGAATTTTATAAACTTATTATATTTGGTAGATAATGTTACCAAGATCATATGGATTACAAGCGATAAAATATTCAGATTAAGTATGTCACAGTAATAATTGAGTTTTTAATTTAATTTCCACATTAGTTATTTGATGGAAATCTTAATAACACGGTTAAATTTACAATTGAGCTAGAACATGATCATAAACCTATTTCAAAACACCAGTATCTACTGGATAATATTGAGCATTTAAATTTGAAAATGTAATTATATGATTTTTTGATAGATTATTCATTCAACATTGATTTTCCCCCTATGGTGTCATATTTTATTTAATAAATATAAATATCGATCAAAGATAATTTTCATTTTTTATTGGTATTTCAATAACATCACTAATTTTAAGTTTCCTTTGACTCTTATTGATTATTTTATTGATTTTCACCAACATGTGCATTATTATCTTGGGATTGATCATATTTCATAGAAATATCAATTAAATGTTAAAGAAGAATTTATTATAAATACATCATTTTATAATAGATATTAAATATACTACTATTTAGTTTTTTCATTTCTATTTTATAATGCAAACACTATATTTATTTTCCAAGTTTATAGTGTTTTCCATGAATTATTTGATAAGATTTAGGTTTTTTTTATTTACGATAATTTGAAATATTTTAAATTTCTATAGGAACAAGAAAAAAACCTATATAATTTTATGGGGATCATAAAAGAAAAAAACTGTGTTGAAAATATAAGAACTAGGATTTTATTAAAAAAAAATTTATTCCTTTTGGTAAAATATTTACATAGATTTCATTACTATTGATTGTATTTAAATAGAAAAATACGATATCAAAATATTATTAGATTTCATTGATATTCATAGAATTCTTTTTTTGATGGTTTTTGTTGATGATTTTTTGAATATTTTCTATGGATTCACATCCCACTATGTATGTTTACTCCAGATAGAGCTAAATTTTTCTAGACAAAAAGATTAATTGTTGTTTTTAAGAACTAAAATGTTTATTGTAAAATTGAAATGATTTGATCACACCTTTATGAAATAAATTTTTTTCATTCACTATGATTCTTCAATGAGTGGTACATATTTGTGTCATGAAGTATGATTATTTGGTAATTTATTGCATTTCATTTCATTTAAAACCTCATGAGTTAAATTACGCTTCACATTATCTTGAAATATATGCCATTGTATTTTCATTAAAACTATTAAAGAAATATTTATATGGAGGAAACTATGTTACAAAAACTAATTAAAAATGTTTTTATAATATATTCAGTCATAATGAATTGAACATTAGACAAATAAGGTGGCTAGAACAATGTATGGATTTTGATTTTCTTATTACATATCAACATTTAAGGGATAATAATGTGGTTAAATAATTTTTATATAAAAATAATGTTATAATAACCATTTTACATTTGGAAGATGATCCTTTAGATAATGAAATTTTGAGATTTTTCCTTGATGATGTGGATAAATAAAATCTCCAAAATTGTGTTCAAGGTGTCAGTAAAATAATTCATATCAAATATTTTTAATGAAAATTAATATGAAAATAATTTTATACAATATAATATAGAGAATGTTCATAAGGGTAGATTTTGGGATTTTAATTATAAATTAGATTTTGTTTTATCATTTTGGAAAATATTATATATAACTTCAGTTTGTCAATTGAAGAAATAGTTATTGAGTATAGCATATATTAGCACATTTTCCATGAATTACATAATCATTAATATGTAAAAATACCTTTTAGAGCATTATTTTTTTATTGAATAAAAATATTAATTATTGGATATCTCATTAAATATTTTTCTTTTAAACATGATCGTAATAAAAATAACTACCAAATATAATTCATTAACATTACTAGTGATGTATTGAACATTTAGAAATATATAACAAGATAACATGGTAGGATTAAAAGTGGAATATCAATGTAAAAATTTGATTTGGGACTTTGATATGAATCCTTGATTGTATCTCAAGGATATAGCAAGGTTACATGGAATTCTTATATCAATTGTATCACATTGGAAACCATAGTTCATAAAAAATTTTAGGGACTTATAAAGTCATTTTGTATTGAATTAAATTTCATAATATCCTTTCACACTCAGTTTGGAAGAATTTTCTAAAAAATTATTCACAAATTGGATGATATGATTTACTCTTATTCAATGGATTACCATGGATTTTGGATCATCCTATATCTTTCATTGAGTCTAATTATGTCAATATTTTTCATTATATTATTATGATGGATTGTACTGATTAATTATATGTAAAGTGGTTTTGGAAACAATCTCTTTTTGATAATGAAGTATAATTTATATTTATGGAACCAATTATAGTAATCAAAATTGATGAGAGGGTGACTATTATTTGTCAATATATGTGGATGGAAAATAATTGGCAGGAATGTTATGCCTATAACCATAAGAAGTATCCTCAATTCCTGCCAGGTGGTCATGTTTTTATAAAATTATATTCATTTAAAAATTTTAGGTGTACTCGAAAAAATGGATATTTATGTCAAATTTATAATGGACCATATGAAACCTCAATTAATGTTGGATCAGTTTTCTACCTAGTGGATTCTCCACCATGTTTATCACAGGTACTCAAAAAACTTCATAATTCAATATTAAGAATATATGTTTTAGATTTATATTTTTTTTAGCCTGGATTTAATTTTTTAGAAGAGAATCATTGATATGTGGAAAAACCAGTACATATTATAGACCATATAGATCATGTCTTATAGAATAATATAGAAAATTATGTTAAGGTGTTATAGAAATACCAAATGTTTCAAGGTGAAACATGGACATCTAAAAATGATATGAGAAATAAATACCAACCTATTCAATATGTAAATAAAATTTCAATAAACAATATTAAAATTGGGTGATGAATTTAAAAACCCATTTAATTGATTAATATGTGAGTTTTTAAAACAAATATGAACTAAATTGTTATTATAATTGTTCTAAAATATATTCACTTCAAAAAATCAAAATATAAATAGTATTTATTAAAATATATTATTATGGGAATTTATTAAAAATATTTGTAACACCCCAAGCTTCCATGGTATGCTTCCCTTTGAACAATACAGTAGCATGTGTTGTTGCAACTTTGAGTTCTAACACACACCACAACCTATCAAACTAGCCATTATGAATAGTAATACCCAGATTTTGAAATTTTATAAATTTTATCTCTCAAAATAGACTTCATTTTTGGATTCAGAATATCTAAATTAGCTTAGGGTGAATTTTTGGTCTTTTTCTGAAAACATTCAATTTTTGATGAATAGTGAAAAAACACCGAGTTATAGTTTAAAACATAATTATTATTTAAATAATTATTTATTTTATTTAAATTTATTTTATGTCAAAATAGATAAATAATACCTATATAAGTTCAATGTAATTCATTGGAGTCCGTTTATAATAATTTTAGATATATAAAAATTTTATTGAACTTTTCACCATCTTTTACCCACCTCATAGGTGAATATAAAAATGCGCATAAAACTTTATTTTATTTCCTCTATGAGTGAAATTTCGAAAATTCAACAGACACAGTAATATCAAGGATTAAAATGTGGTTCAATAAGATAAAAATAATTTTGGGTGAATAGTAACTTTTTACTTTTATTTACCACGGTTGAAAGTAAATAGGGTAATTAAGAGTCAAAATGATATTAATATTACCCTAAAACATGTCCTAATTATATTGGACAAGTGTATCTCAACCATAATCAATCATAGGAATAAAATATTATCATTTAGGTCCACTTGGATTAGATTAGTACATTTATTATTATTTAATTCAAAGAAGAGTTAAAAGAGTTAAAATCGAAGTTTAATAACTAAAACAAATTTAATATATGGTTATACATAATATAAATATGATTACAAAAAAGAAGTAGAAATATTAAAATATTTCCTAAATTATTTTATTTTATTTATAATATTTAGACACTATATAATCTAATTTATTTATGAAACAATGGTGATGCAGTAATTACCTAATTAATGAAATATTAAAATAATTGATATTATAAATACCCAAATAAATATAATTTGAGACTTTTAAGATATTAAAAAAAATTATAGCTTAATATTACATGTTAGATGTGTTATAATTATGTTTTTTCGATGTTATCATTCCGTTATGAGTTTCACAAAAATCAAATACCAAATAGCGTCAAAATTATCATAAAAGAGTTTTTAAAAAAAATATTATATTATTAATTGATATTAAGTTCCCAAAAATATATGGTTGTGCCAAAAGACTTATATCATGATCTTTGTATCATTAATGGACCACTTGGGGGTCTCTTGGATGTATATAGTAACTTTTTTAACATATATACTATAAAAATTCAAAGTGACATGGTAAATATCAAACTAATTAACTAAGAGTTAAAACTAAAATATAAGGTTAATATAGTGACACAAACCTGTCTAAAACCTATTGGTTTATTGGTTTTTGACCCATCCCCACATTAACCATTAAATAATCCACTTTCGAGCCATTATAATCTGAATAAGAATTTATTATAAAATATTATTTCTAGCTTTTCCAAAGGTTCCTATCACCCCACTTATAAAAGGGAACATCCCCTTACCTCTAATTTACACCTTCAAAGTCTTTGCGCTCAGCCAAACTCTACCTAAATACCATATATAATATCCTCCCATCATTCTAGAGGCCTTCCTTTAGACATAATTCCAGCCTAAAGAGCCCTTTTGATCAAATCAATAGAAAGAACTCGAAAAAGATGTAATGTTTTCACCACCATCTTTAAAGTTCCTTTCTTCTTCTACTTTTTTTTTGTTATTTCCATTCTAAAATAGTAACTCCTATATCTTCTATATATATTGATGTTATTATAAATATGGTACAACCATATTCAGTATTCAATCCATCCTTGGAATGACATGTCACCATACATGCGTACGTACGGCTTACCGTCTCCATGACGTGTTGTAATTGTTATTCAATATATTATTTTGTGGATGGGTATAATAAAGTTGTGTAATTCATCTAAATAATAAAAATAACATAATAATGATTCTCTATATATGATATATTATCCAATTATATATTATTTTTATATCAAAAGAATGATATTGTCGCTCGTGCGTACGTACGGAATACCGTCTCCACGAACGCGATGAGATTCATTCCCCATCATATCCATTCAAGTATAGTTCTCATTTTATGATTAAAAATAATTTTTACATACATTATATCATTCTAGATATGAATAATATACAACCTATTTATAAAAAACATGGATGATGTATGAAAGAATATAAAAGAAAATGAGTAAGTTAACACCTGAAACGACGATAATACATAGATTTTATTAACAAAGCAGTGTTGAAAGATCACATATGATATTATATTAATGTATATGATTCTTGTATAACTTAATAACAATTATTTCACCATTATACAGGAGGTTATCCTAGCCTCAACCAAGGAAAAGAAAAATGTAATGGTTTATTTCACAAACTTCTCATTATCTGAAGTTGTTTATTAGTAATTATCTACTAGGACATCTTTATCATCCACATCCATGTTTCATAGAAATTTATTTCAAATAATTCTTAATATTTTATAGACTATAGGTTAAAGTCATTTATACTCTTGTTGAATTTTTATATGATTTTTTTAAAGGAATCGTTCCCTCGTTTTCCAAACAAGGTCCTTTTTAACCTTTTCGACAGAATTAAGGTAAGAATGTATTTTAACTTATATGGTGGGTGACACTATTTTCCACCATTATGAAAACATAAATGCTTCCATTACAAAATTATAAGGATATTTTCAAAGTAAATGTTTTATTATATAATTATGTGACTTTTAAATGATTTAAAAAAATAAATATTTCTCTTAAATAATTATTATTTCATCTATGTCAACATCCTTTGATGGATTTTAAGTTTATTTGAAGTTGATTTATTATGATACAAAAAATCCATATTGTATTGATGTTTTTTTGATATGTTTGACTATGGATGTGTTATTTTTATACCATTCATGGTTTATGGAGAATATTTTGACATTTTATATGCTATTTTTAATACGAATGTTAATGTTATGTTTAAACCTGTTCATATGAGGAATGCATGGGACTTAATAAGTGACGGGTGGAGCATACTATAACTCTTAGATACATCGGTAGGTCTCACGAGACAAACTAGTGTCTTTTCATGAGGCCTTGACAAAATCTTATTTGTAGTCTTGGCACGAGGCCTTGGCTACGTGGTTATGATAGTCTGGAATTATGCATTCCATCATTATGAAAGTGGTTATTGATATTGCATTTGATTATTCGACTAGTAGAATATCCATGTGAATAAGTAAATGGAATTATTTCATTTTATCTTTGCGATATTATTCCGAAGTTCAAGTTTAAAAGGCTTTTGTTTTAGTTGTACATTACCTTAAATGTTTATGCTTATTTATGAATGTTTTCTCTATATTGTTAGCTTTACTGAGCATCTCAGCTCACCCCATTAAATGTTTTATTTTTCCCAGGATATGAAGATGTAATTTATGAATGACCATTATGGATAGAATGAGGGGATATGAAGACAAGATGTTGTTGTAGTATTTTTCGATTTATGATTTAATGTATACTTTATAAATGTATCTAGTTATTCCAAGGCTACTAAACTAATCGATATTTCAAGACTTGATATTTTGTGATCATGCCAATATTATGTAATAATGCACTGAATCTGGGTAACTGGGGTCAGCGCATTACAATTGGTATCATAGAAAGTTTTGTACAAACCATTGATGCTAGATTTAGATAAACTCTGATTATAGCACATAGACCTATGATAGACTTAGAAGATTAGTGTAGAAGAACTTCGTAGAATTTTGGTATTGTAGAGATTTTTTCAGTGTTCCGAGATATACATCCATGTCTGGATACGAGCAGGTAGAGGCAGCTCTAGCACAGATGTACCTAGGGGTAAAACCCTAAAACACCGCTTTGAGCTAGACTCGAACGGGAACTGGTGCACGACAATAGGACTTGCTGCACGCATGGTTATGACACTCCCAGGGGATATGATTAGGATAATTCTCATTTTATTTAAAAACCGTTATGAAGGGTTTATTAGTATATACTTCCTCAAAGAGAAAATTTTTATGATTATGGATTATGTCCATAAATATTTCAATTTATGTTAACTATTTTACAAGTATGGAATTATGTATTTTGTTTCCTAAACTGATCTTGTTTATTCCATTGTTTAGAAAAGGAACCTAGTGAAAGGAATTTAAACCATATTAATGCACGCACTCCATGTAGGGACTGACCTCTTTCTCAAGATAATTATAGTGGAGCTGGTGATGCAACTAGGGCTGATCAGCTAATCACTATACTAGGACAACTTCACTCATGTTATGAATAATAACATTACCCATATGGAGCACCCTGATCCACAGCGTGGATGATCAATGTTAGACCGCTTAATGAGGCAAAAACCACCAAAATTCAATGGGGATACAAATCCATTGGTAGGTGAGAAATGGATATGTTCTCTAGATAAAATATTTCAGGCTTTGGGGAGTAGTGAAAGGGAAAATGTCATCATGGCAGTTTATCACCTCACTGGAGATGCTGATCAATGGTGGTCACTGAAACAAAGCACAAAGGAAGATGCTGAAGTATCTAATATGGAATGGATAGAGTTAAAAGAGATTTTCTTACAAAAATAGTTTCCTCGTGACCATTAAGAAGATATGGAAATACGATTTCTGAGTCTAAGGCAAAAGAAGGATGAGAATGACGCAATGTATGAGGGTAACTTTACAAGGATAGAAAGGAATGCTGGAGATTATATACATAATGCTAGGTTAATATTGATCGTTTATTTGGTGGGTTAAAACCGTTTATCCGTCGAGCATTAGTCTCACAAACCTTCTTTTTGTACGAAGATATTGTCTCATGAACTATCAAGACCTAAAAGGAATTATCTTGGTCTTATGACTTTAAAGCAAAGAAAGAGAAGAATAGATCTTCTGATAAATCTGGAAATGGAAATAACAGGAAGAAGAGAAATGTTGAATATCTATCCTACAGTAAATGTGGGAAGAAACACCCCAGCACTTGCTTTAAACTAATGGGAGTCTGTTACAAGTGTGGTGAAAAATGACACCAAGCTCGTGATTGGAAGGGGAAGAAGGAAGTTACCAATGTCCAATGCTACAACTACAGGGAGATGGGACATTATGAAAATGAATGTCCTATGAGTCAGGGGAACGTACCATAGAAAAGGCCATGGGATCAAGGACAAGATTATGCTCTCACTACTGTTGAGGTAAAAGCTCCGAAAAACATGGTGGCAGGTAAGTTAATGGTTTCCTCAAGTTTAGCAAATGTATTTTTGGATTCTAGATCATCACATTATTTCGTATCTTCCCAGTTTTCTAAGAAAATTAGATAATTCCAATTTTATTTAACAAGGGATTTTTCAGTAAAAACTCCTAAGGGAAGTATCATTGCAACAATGTTTTGTGATTCAGTCCCCATTAGAGAACATAAATGTTCATTGTCCACCGATCTCATCGTCATACCTATGATAGAATTTGATATAATCCTCAGTAAGGATTGGCTTTCAGACCATGATATAAAAATTTATTATAAGAAGTAGGAGGTTACAATTTTTTATTATGATGATAAGGAACACCTTTTCTTTAGAGAGGAATCACCACCACTTAATGCTTACCTAGATCCACCCCTAGTAGCTCAATTAAATTCAATTATTTGGGAGGAAGATAATGAAATACCTATTGGTAAGGAATGTAATGTTCAAATAGAGGATGTACCTATTATGAATGAATATTTAGATGTGTTTCCGGATGATTTAACTAGACATCCTCTAGAACAAGAAATTGAGTTTTCCATTGATTTAATTCTTTGTTCAAGGCCTATATCGAAGACCCCTTATAGATTGGACACTGTGGAATTAGTGGAACTAAAGAAAAAACTATAGGAATTTTGTAATAAGGGATTTATTCTCCCTAATGTTTCTCCATGGGGAGCCCCTGTCCTTTTTGTTTTGATTGAATATGGATCTATGAGGTTGTGTATTGACTACAGGGATATAAATGCTATAACAATATAGAACAAGTTTCCCCTACCTCGCATTGATGATTTATTTGACCAACTACATGGAGCTCAATACTTTTCAATGATTGTCCTTCGATCTGTATAGCATCAGTTGTGTGTGAAGAAGGAAGACATTCCGAAGACAACATTTCAAACCAGGTACGAGAATTACGACTTTACAATAATTCCTTTTGGATTGACTAATGCGCCCTCTGTATTCATGGATCTAATGAACAGTGTTTTCAAGGAATAACATGATGATTTTTTAGTGGTATTTATTGATGATATATTGCTATACTCCAAAATCTATGAAGATCATAAAAATCACTTGTGCATTATCCCGAAGACACTTAGAAGACATGAATTATATGGGAATTTTAGTAACTGTGAATTCTAGCATTAGGAGATTTCTTTTCTTGGTCATATTGTCTCCAAATATAGAATCTATGTTGTTCCTTCTAAGACCAAGGTAATCCAGCAATGGCCTGAACCGACGATTATAACAGAGGTACGCAGTTTTATTGGTTTAGCAGGTTATTATCGACATTTCATATAGAATATTTTCCGATTGGCTAACCCATTAATGAAGCTCACATGTAAAGGAGTTAAATTTGTTTAGAAAAAAGAGTGTGAATAATTTTTTGAATAACTGAAGAGAAGATTAGTGAATTCTCTTATATTGACTCTACCATCGGGGAATGATGGGTTTGTTATTTATAGCGATTCATCGAAGAAAGGACTTGGTTGTGTCCTTATGCCGAATGATAGGGTTATTGCCTATGCATCACGAAAACTAAAAATTCATGAGAAAAACTATACTAATCATGATATTGAGTTAGCAGCTGTAATCTTCTCTTTGAATATATGGAGACATTATCTATATAGTGAAAAATGTGAGATATATACCGATCACAATAGTTTAAAGTACATTTTCTCACAGAAAGAACTCAACACAAGGCAAAGGTGATGTCTTGAACAACTCAAGGGTTATGATTTCACGATACACTACCACCCGGGAAAAGAAAATAAGGTGGCATATGTTTTGAGTAGAAAGGATCGGGGAGTTTTGAACATCCTGAGCGTTTAAAGGGATCCTATTTTCATAGATTTAGTAAATATGGATATGGGAATCACCATGGAAGGTGAAACATCAATGATTTTTCAAATGGTTGCCAAACCATCTTTACTATAATGGATAAAGAGTTCTCAGACCGATGATGATGAGTTTCAAAAGAATATTAAAGCTATTAATTATGGGAGATTGAGTGACTTTGTGTATGAAGATGGAATTTTGAAATTTTAGAAGAGAATTTGTGTTCCTAATACATTTGATCTAAAAAGGGAATTGTTGGATGATGCTCGTAGTTCCAATTTCTCTATACACCCTGGGAGCTCAAAAATGTATATAAATTTGACGGAACATTTTTGGTGGGACAATATGAAGAGGGAGATTGCTGATTTTTTGTCAATATTTATGGTTTGTCAATAAGTGATATCTGGAGGGCAACATCCTGGAAGAGTCATGCAACCTCTTCCCATACCTGAG
Source organism: Viscum album (assembly GCA_963277665.1). NCBI lineage: Eukaryota > Viridiplantae > Streptophyta > Magnoliopsida > Santalales > Viscaceae > Viscum > Viscum album. Next base: position 490,421,892 of record OY728151.1, on the reverse strand, counting down.
TGGAAATGGGATACTATCACAATGGACTTTGTCAGGGGACTACCAAAGAATCCTAGAAAGAATGATGAAATATGGGTCATTGTTGATCGTCTTACCAAGTCATCACATTTTCTTTCTATAAGGTAAGATTTACCACTTGAAAGTCTTGCAATTCTATATATTAATGAAGTTGTGAGACTTCATAGAGTACCCCTATCTATTGATTCTGATCGTGATCCCTGTTTTACATCAAGATTCTGGAAAAGTCTTAAGAAATTCCTGGATACTGAACTTCGTTTGAGCACTGCCTACCACCCTCAAAGAGATGGACAATCAGAATGGTTTATTCAAACCATAGAAGTCATGTTGAGATCATGATCACTTGACATTCAGGGTATTTGGGAACAATATTTACCTCTGGTGGAATTTTCCTATAATAGTAGCTTCCATTCAATTATTCGGATGGCACCATATGAATAGTTATATGGTAAGAGATGTCGCACACCAACCTATTGCGATGACGTTGGTGAAAGAAAACATTTAAGCCCAGAACTGGTGGAGGAAATGATGGAAAAGGTAATGGTAATCCAAAACCACATCAAAGTAGCTTAAAGTAGGAAGAAGAGCTATGCCGATAACCAAAGGAAGGATTTGGAATTTCAGGTGGGAGGTCATATTTTCATGAAGGTGTCTCCATGGAAGGGAGTTATACGTTACGACAAGAATAGAAAATTGAGTCCCAGGTACATCAGACCTTTTGAAATTCTAGAACGAATTGGGGATGTATCTTACCGTTTGGCAATGCCGCCAAATCTCTCCAAAGTTCATGATGTGCTCCACATATCACTGTTGAGAAAATACATGTCTGACCGAACGCATGTACTCAATTACGAGGAATTAGAAATGAAACCTGATCTATCATATTGCAAAGATCCCGTTAGTATTCATTATACGAGTGAACAAGTGATGAGATATAGGACGAATCGTCTGGTAAAAGATCTATGGAGAACCATAAGATTAAAGAGGCAACGTGGGATCCCGAGGAAATTATGATGAAGCACCACCCGAGTCTTTTTATAAAGTAATATTCTAGAAATTTCAAGGATGAAATTATTTTAAGGAGAGGAGAATGTAACACCCCAAGCTTCCATGTAATTCTTCCCTTTGAATAATACAGTATCGTGTATTGTACGTAACTTCGACTTTTAACACACACCACAACCAATCAAACTAGTCGTTGTGAATAGTATTACCCACTTTTTGAAATTGTATTAATTTTATCATTCAAAATGGAATTTATTTTTTGGATTCGGAATATCGAAAATAGCTTATGGTTAATTTTTCGTATTTTTCTTAAAACATTCAATTTTTGATGAATAGTGAAAAAACACTGAGTTATAGTTTAAAACCAAATTTTTATTTAAATTTTTATTTATTTTATTTAAATTTATTTTCTGTAAAAATAGATATATAATACCTATATGAGTTCAATGTAATTCATTGGATTCAATTTATAATAATTTCAGATATATAAAAATTTTATTGAACTTTTCACCGCCTTTTACCCACCTCCTAGGAGAATTTAAAAATTCAGATAAAACATTATTTTACCTCTTATGTGAGTGGAATCACGAAAATATGAGAGACACGGTTAATATCAAAGAGTAAAATGTTGTTTAATAAGATAAAAATAATTTTTGGTGAATAGTAACTGTTTACTTTTATTTACCACAGTAAAATGTAAATAGGGTAATTAAGGGTAAAAATGATATTAATATTACCCTAAATCAGGTCCTAATTCTATTGGAAAAGTGTATATCGACCAAAAACATCCTTAGGAATAAAATATTATCATTTGGGTCCACTTGGATTAGATTAGGACATTTATTATTATTTAATTTAAAGAAGAGTTAAAAGAGTTAAAATCAAAGTTGAATAACTAAAACATTTTTAATATATGGATATACAAGAGATAAAATAGATTATAAATATTCATTAGAAAGATGAAAATATTTCCTATATAAATATATTTTATTTATAATTTTTAAACACTATATAATTTAATTTATTTATGACACAATGTTGATGCAATAATTACCTAATTAAAGAAAATTTAAAATAATTGATATTATAAATACCCAAATAAATATAAATTGAGACATAATTAATTCAAAAAAATTTATATATTAATATGACATGATATAATTGATTTAATTATGTTTTTTTGAAGTAATCATGATGTTATGATTTTCACAAAAATCAAATACCAAATATTGTCAAATTTGACATAAAAGAGTTTTTAAAACAAATATTATATTATTAATTGATATTAAATTCCTAAAAATCTATGGTTAGGCCAAAGGACATATATTATGATACATATATCATTAATGGACCACATGGGGTTCTATTGGATGTATATAGTATGTTTATTAACTATATGATATAAAAATACAAATTGATATGGTAAATGTCAAACTAATTAACTAAGAGTTAAAACTACAATATAAGGTTAATTTAGTGACCCAAACCTGTCTAAAACTTATTTTTTGAGTGGTTTTAGACCCATACCCACCATAAACATTAAATAATCCACTTTTGAGCCATTATAAACTGAATATGAATTTATTATAAAATAATATTTCTAGCTTTTCCAAAGGTGCCCCTCACCCCTCTAATAAAAGGGCACGACTCCTTCCCTCTAATTTATACCTTCAAAGCCATTGGGATTGGCCAAAATCTGCCCAAATACTCTATAAAATATCCTACCTTAATCTTATAGACCCTACTTTAGTCATAAATACAACCTAAGGATCCATTTTGTTGAAATCAAAAGGAAGAACCCAAAGAAGAGGTAATGTTTTAACCACCGTTTCTCAAGTTCCTTTCTTCTTCAACTTCTTATTTCTTTGTTATTTACATTATAAAATAATAACTCCAGTATATTCTATATACCGTGATGTTATTATAAATATGGTACAACCATATTCAGTATTCTATCCATCCTTTGAATGACATGTCACCATACGTGCGTACATACGTTTTACCGTCTCCACGCCATGTTATAATTGTTATTCAATATATTATTATTTTGGATGGGTATAATAATGATTCTTAATTCATGTAAATAATAAATATAACATGATAATGATTCTGTATATATGATATACCACCAAATTATATAGTACTTTAATATCAAAATAATTATATTTTCGCTTGTGCGTACGTATGGACTACCGTCTCCACGAACGCGATGAGATTCATTCCCCATCATATCCATTCAAGTATAATTCTCATTTGATTATTAAAAATAATGTTTAAAGACTTGATATAATTCTGGATATGAATAATATAAACCCTATTCTTAAAAAACATGGTTTATGTAATAAAAAATATAAATGAAAACGAATAAGTTAACACCCGGAACTACGATAATACAAAGATACCGTTAACAATGTAGTGTTAACAAATCATATATGATATCATATTAATGTATATGATTATTGTATAATATAATAACAATTATTTACCATTATATAGGAGTTTAACTTACCCTCAACCATGGAAAATTACAAGGTAAGGGTTAATTTTAGGATCTCTTCATTATCCGGGGTTGTTTATACGTAATTATCTATTGGGACATCTTTATCATCCACATCCATGTTTCCTAGAAATGTATTTAAAATAATTCGAAATATTTTATAGACTATGGGTTAAAGTACATTATACTCTTTTTGACTTTTTATAAGATGTTTATAAAGGACTCTTTCTATCATTTTTCAAACAAGGTCCTTTTTAACCTTTTCAACAAAATTAAGGTAATAATGTTTTTTTAACATATAAGGCGGGTGCGGCTGTTTTCCGCCATTATAAAATCTTTGAAGCATCCCATACAATATTATAAGGATAATTTAAAATTAAATGTTTTATTATATATTTATGTGACTTTTAAATGATTTCAAAAATAGATATTTCTCTTAAATAGGTTTGATTTCATCTATGTCAACATCCTCTGATCGATTTAAAGCTTATTTGAAGTTGATTTATTATGATACAAAACATCCATATTGTATTGAAGGTTTTGTGATATATTTGACTCTGGATGTGTTATTTTTATACAATTCATTGTTTACGAAGAAATTATTGACATTTCCTATGCTATTTTTAATACGAATATTTATGTTATGTTTAAACTTGTTCGTACGAGGAACGCATTGGACTTAATAAGTGATGGGTGGAGCTCGCTATAGATCCTCGATGCATCGGTTGGTCTCATGAGAAAAACTAGTGTCTTGGCATGAATATTTGTTAAAAAATTATTTTTAGTCCTGTAAAGTGGCCTTGCCTACGTGGTTATGATAGTCTGGCATTATACATTCCATCATTGTGAAAGTGGTTATTGATATTTCATATGATTATTCAACTAGTAGAATTTCCATGTGAATAATTAAATGGAATTATTTGATTTTATCTTTTTTATATTATTCTGAAATTGAAGTTTAAAAGGATTTTGTTTTAGGTATACATTGCCTTAAATTTTTATGCTTATTAATGAATGTTTCTGCTATATTGTTATCCTTAATGAGCATCTGAGATCACCTCTTTCAATTTTTTATTTTTTCCAGGATGTGTAAAAGTAATTTTTGAATGACCTTCAGGGATAGTATGAGGGGATATGAAGACAAGATGTTCTTTTAGTAGTTTTTATTTTATGATGTAATATAAACATTGTGAATGTATCTAGTTATTCCAAGGCTACTAAACTAATCGGTCTTTCGAGACTTGATCTTTTGTGATCATGCCAATATTATGTAATAATGCACCGACTCTGGGTAACTGGGGTCAGAGCGTTACAATATTAATTATGAAATTATAGATAAAAATTTTAAGAACTAAATTAAAATTTCAAAATCACAATTTAAAAATAATCTTCAGTAAAAATGTGAGATTTTTACAAAAAATATTGATGTTTCGGTGAATAGTAATAATAATAATTTTAAAAAAAAACTATTTTATTATAAATAAATTATTCAATTAAAAATGATATTGTGTTTAAAATATAAATATATGTAACATATTGAATAGTTAGACATATTTAGTAGACATAATAACAATTTATTCATCTTTATATCGATTTTTAGTACAATTTTATTTTTGGGATATAAAAATATGTGTTTTCATAGAACATCACTAATGTGCATAAATTATATACATATTAATTAATTAAAAAACCATAATTATGATTTATTTAAATTATATATACTTATAATATAGATAAATATGATTTTATATTATAATATTTAGGATAAATATTCCTAGAGTTAATATAAATTTATATTAATCTTGAATGTTAATTCTACTGAAGAAACTGCTATTCTATCATGCCTTTTGGGGTTTTTTAGAATAGATTGATCCAATTATGTTAATTTAATTCGGTAAAAGTATTAAATACATTTAATAATAAAAATTAATATTATCTAAAAGGGATTAAAAAAATTAAATTGTTATAAAAATGAGTGAAAACAATTAAAATAATGTACCTCATTTAGGATGAAAACATGGTTTGTGGCGGATTAACAAAAATAATAAGCGTTTAAAATACTAAAAAAAGTGCATAAATATTCTTGAATGGAAATATTTATAACTAACAATATATAAGGACCTATAATGGATAGTTTTTTATCATATAATCACATAAAAACATGGGTAAACTAGTTTATATTTTAAAAAATAAAATTATGACACATACATTAGTTATAAATTAAAAACACTATCCTTTCAACTAAACACCTAAAAATCTATCAGTATATTCAATTTAAATTCAAAATTATTTATTTACAACCATACATATGACCTGCATCTAATTAATTTATAATAAATCCATTCCAAGATGAAAATTTTTGCTAATATAAGGTGGATATCTACGGAATATGTTTTGTTCTTATATGAGTGTCATTATTTTATTTATTCATCCATATATATGAAATAATAATATATTAAAATGATATAAAAAATATATATCTCAATAATTAAATGTTTTTTAAGTGAATAGCCAATATCCATCATCATTTCTATAAAATGGGAAAACAACACATAATTTGGGTGTATAGAAGATTACTCCATCGTGAAATGATGTATTCATTTTTCATCATCGCATCTCACATATTGTGGTAAATTTCCGTTTAAAGCATATATATGATTATTTAATAATAATTATAATCTTGTGATAATTATATCAGATATTCCTTTTTTAATTTCTATTTCATAGGGGATACTATAATTTGGGTCGTGTGCACGATAAACTACCACCTCATGAAGAAACAATTATTATTTTTTAACTGAATCATTTTATGGAATATAATACTGATGCGGATGTTGAATTTATGTGTTATATATGAAATCATAACAATATTCATATAATATTTAACATTCAGAGAAGATAATATTTTATTTTATTTCATTCCATTTCATCAATTATAAAATGATTTCATCATTCATTTTTATCTGTGGACTACCTCTCCACAAAAGATTGTGATTCATTACTGATAACTACTTCACACAGTTGATATGTAAAATTTTATTTGTTAAAATAATATTTTATTTTTATGTTATTATAATTCTGGAATGATAAAATATTAACTACATTCTTTCCATATTCACTGTTTAGAAATGAAAACGTTCCTCATTCATAGTTATAGCCCAACATCTCCATGATTATAATATTATTCATTTTTTATAACCATAAAATATTATTAGATTGAAATTAATAATTAGGGAATAAAATTATAATGATTAAATAATATATTTAATATTTATATGGGTGAATAAAAACATCTATAACCTTATCCAACAACCAATTTTCATTTTACCAATATAGTATAATGATATAAAAACATATAAAGTGAACTAGAATGATTAATTAATTTTTTACAAAATTTTAAAAGGTAAAATAAGAGGTATAAGATGAATGAAAATTTTCAAATAAATATAAATAATTAAAATTATTTTATTTTTTGGGAATTAAATGAACATATGTTACGATTCATTCTAAATAAAATAGGATTTTTCTCTTTCACCATTCGTTATGGTATATTATGTAGTTATAAACATATATTATCTTATGAGGCATATATAAATCGACATTTATATGTTATATCATGAATTTCCCCATTCTCATGATATTTAATGTCTATTTATTTTATTCATTAACGAGGAATACAATTCAATTTCTTTGAATTTATAAAAAGGCCTTTTTCTTTTAATCAACTTTTATTGTTCCCACAAATAAATTTTCCTCCCATGGCCATTAATATAAAATGGGTTTTTCAATATATGGAATTTTTTATGAATAATTTAATGAATAATTTTTTTCAAACTTTCAAATTATTTATAATAGGAATATTTTAATGGAATGCTTAATTTTTTAAAAGAAAAGAAAAACGTTCTATTTTCATTTTTATGAAAAAAATTATATCATGTATTTTTTTTTGAATAATTTATTATTACATTATGCTATTTCCTAATATTTTCATTGAAAACCTTTATTTACAATATACATTGAATATTGGTTTTGAATATGACATTTTAAATGGGTATTTTTATATGTGAAAGAGTTTTTCATAGTGGTATTAAATAGTTTTTAAAATGATTTATGGTCAAATACTACAAAAGTAAAATTATTTATTTATTATGGAAGTTGTAATTTTTTATATAATGGATTGAGGCCCATCGTAGCTCACATATTTTCCCAATATATTTTATATGATGTTTGTTGATATATAATAGTCCAATTATTTTTCTAATGATTTTTTCAGGATGATTATACAGTATATCAGCCATACCATTATTCTATTCATTAATTATTCTACAAGGGTACTAAAAGTATTCTATGAAATTATATACCAATTAACATAAATTTATTTTATATTATTTAAATATATATGTCAAGGACGTAGTTTTACCATAGTTGTATGATATAGAAAATTTCAAATGATATATGATCTCATCGTCTGGTAGAATGTATATCTGAAGAAAAAAATCATTTATTTTTATTTTTTCACTATAATAATAATTTTTATCTTTATTTGTACCTTATTGTGATTTTTTCACTCATCCCAATTTTTAAAAATATTTTAAAAGTGTTTAATGATTCATAAAGGAATAGAAAAATTAATATCTAAATTCATGAAAATTTAATTAGATATAAAACCATATATAATTTTAAAATTTTTACATTGTGTAAAAAATATATAAAAAATAATATTTCCAACTTTTTGTTAAATTTTTTATCTATAATTAATTAATAGATTATAATAAACTATAAACATGAAAAAATCCTCAAATTTATGTGATTTTTTTTAATTTAAAACACAACATTATGTATTATTTATGGTAATGTCATTATATATATATATATATATTTACAAAAAACATTAGTAAAAAATTTAAAAATATTAAATGGAATATATTATTTATTTTTCAATTTAGTATGAAAATGTTTTCTTAGGATGGATATATGAGTGTTTTATAAAATGTATTTTTTTAATGAATACTAAAAAATACTTCTGTCTCTTGAAACATGTTAATTATATTCATATATGTACAATAAAAAAGTTTCAGCCATGTTTTGAGTTTTGTAACCCATTAATATAAATTTTTACGTGTTTAATGTATATGGGTATTGTTTGGGAGAGTTTGGAAGGTATTTGTAATGGTTTGGAGTCTTTTCTAGGGGAGACAGTTTGAGAACTTTTTTGGGAAAATATGCTGGATATCAAGGTAATCGTGTAAATGGAGGTTGTGTGATTCACATAGATTGCACTCATATTGTATAACCATGTAAAAAACCATACATATTCTTTTCTCTTGTAGCTGTATGAACACATTTAGTCCATGTTTTTCCTAACCATGTGAGCTAACTGTGTGCGGCATTAAAAAGTGGTTTTTAAAAAAAAACAGGACCACTTGGGATTTTCCTTAAACTCAACCTCTCTTATGTCATATATTCAATACTTAGGATTTCGTGTTATTTTTGGTTTTAGGGTCTCTCCAACTCTTTTGGGAAGCGACTTTATGTGTTTTCACGGAATGGTGAAGGCGATTCTATTCTGATAATCCTTCTCTTAGAGATCTTTATTGGTTTTCCTTAGATATCATTCTTCTTCTCTCTTAGTTTTCTAGATCTAAACATTTTTCATGTATATCTTGGGTTTCTATTAAATAAAAATATGATACGAAGTATTTTTTATGACATGTAAATGAATCTAATGTGGTTTTGATAGTGTTTTAACTTGGATTTTTGTTGTAGTTGGAAGTTGGTCAATTTTACCGAAACCCTATTGTATATGGATTCTATCTTGAATACATTTTTATAAAAAGATTAATTTTTATTCAATAAATTGGTTTTTCATAAAATCAATTGATATTAACATGTAAAAATATAGATGTAAATTCCATCTATGTGGTTTTTTGGATTTTTGTGTAAAATGGGTTATTACAGTAAAATGTTCTTTTTTTCATATTTTAAAATGTTGATTTTTAAATAGGGATATTTGGTTCGTTTATGAAAATGTATTGGAAAAATTTGTTCCAATAAATTGGGTTTTAAAATTTAAATGTGATATGGAATGGAAGAAGTCATAATGGGTTGTTTTGTTGTGATATTTTTGTTTCATATTGTTGTGGGTTTAGAGAGTATATATGCTGGTTGTTGTCTTAAAAATTTTATGCATGTGTATATTTTGGTGTGATGTGGGCAAGGAGTACCCCTACAAAAAGGGGATGTATAGTGGAAATAGGGGGCACCATCAAAGATTAGTGGACGTGAATTAATACTACAATTGGCATAGATTAAATGGGGTTGGACAGGAAGTCATCTTGATTGTTACACCTGGTTGAGTGTGTGAAACACTTTTTCTACGTGTTCCTTGTTCATGTGGATAAGAAATATGAAATTTGTGTGTTAATATTTTATGGTTAAATGGGTTGTGGATTTTTTTTTTCTTTAGCTTGTATTTTGTGGATTTTGGTGGAAATTGGGTAGGTAACAGTCTGATTGTCTTGTTGGATATAGTTTCCCTATTTGATGTCTTATATAAACTAACTTACATATATATTATAATGGTTTTTTCCTAGTTTTATGATTAAGGAAGTCATTTTGGGATAACCTAATGAGTATTTTTACTCACCCCCTACTTCTCCACATTGGTGGTTTCATAAATACTGTTTTCTGGGACAACATTAAGGGAAACACATCTAATTTTTTTAGTAGTTCATCATGATTCATGTATAGCTTTATGGTGCTTGGATCAGGGATATTGGCTTGGATTTATGGATTTCTGTCATAGATTGTTAGGTTTGGATCAGCAGTATTCTTTATGCTACTTTGATTTTGGATTATTGTGGTTGAGTTGTATTGGACATTGGTAATTGATATAGAATTGGTTGTGATTCATGGTTATTCCATGGTAATGTGTTTAATTGAAATACATTTTTGACATGCATAATTTAGATTTGGTTGGTTATATCTTGTAGGGTTGTTAGTTTTTCATTAAAAGGGAAATTGTTCCCCAATGGTTCATGATGCCCTCAGACTTTATTGCCAGCATTTGGTGTAACGACCTTCTGTTTTTCAATTAAAATTCATTTCTTTTAATTATTCCATATAATCACAAAAATCCCAACACAAGGAACAACTATGTTCTATGTAACCTTTAAACAATATTTGTCTCTTATGTGATTTGAATTTTGAAAATACGATAGAAACAGTTTTGATCTATAAGTTATTTGGAGTCTAATATGACCAACATAATTTATGTTGACTAATAGAAAACGATTTTGAATAGTAATGTTACCCAAATTAATTGTGAAAAACCTAATAAATAGTAACCTTAACATGACAAAATTCAACTACAAGTACAATATACATATCTTAGAGAATAAGAAAATAAATGTTTTAAAATCTTTATATTATAGGTAAATTATGATTTTAAATAAATATTAAATTAATAATATTTAGAAAATTATTTTTGAAAAGTGAATTTCAATTTTTGATTCTACATGTTGAAAAATGGTTCGGGTGAAGTTTTATGATTTTTCCAAAATACATGAATTTATGGTGAATAGTAAAATATAATAATTTACCGTATAAATACATTATAATTTTAGTCCACTTTTTTTGTTATAATAAGTGATCTAATAACCAAAATATCAACCTCAAATTAAATTAATACTATTCTTGGTCATGGAATCATCACTATTTCTCGCCTTCTGAAAAAATAATAAACTGATGTTTATAATATTATAGAAACTCTTCTCCCCTCCACTATAAATATAACCTCTTCCACCATCTTCTCATCACTTTTCTCAAGCCTTTTTCAATGTCAAATTTCTAACCAAATATCTCCCCAAGATCCTACCCTATGTCCAACACCCCTTAGACTCTTCAAAATACCAAATACTCTCCCATTAAGAGGCTCTCAAGGAGGATTGATTCAAGAGTTAAATTCATATTTTCTTTTCATTCATTCTCTTTTCAATTTCATTTTTTTGTTTTCTGTCCTTACCCATCCACATTCAAAGGTTATGATATATCTGGTACCTTACATGTACTATAATTTTTATATGATAATGGAATATGTTATTATTATCTCTCTTGTCCCCACCATAAAATTGTATGGAATGAAAGAACCATTTGAGATTTGTTAATTTATCATAATTAAAGATAACAGGTTATCAATTTCTATTACAATCTTCAATTCTGATCATGAAACCATTTTTATGGTTGAACCAGACGTTAATATGTTTATGTTATCTTAATTATGTTTCTATAATCCATAATCACTCTTAATTTTTAATAATAAATCAAAACAAGTTATTTATGAGAAAAATCGTTAAAATTAATTTAAGCATTTTTCATTAATGTTTTATATAATTATTCGACTTCACCCAAAGTAATAAAATTAAATTTAGAACAATTTAATATCATCGATATTCAATAATTTTATATAACTTAAATTCTAGGCAACCATTTTAATCTTACATGTATTTTTGTCCACGAAAATAAGGAAATCCATCATGAAAACCAAGAAAACAAATGGATCCGAACAATGAAATTGAACCACTTTACCCAAATAAAATGTTTATAAATGAACATAATGAGTCTATAATAAATCTTTTATATATATAATAAGTTCTGGAATTTTTAATTAATAATCCTACTTTTTTTATTCATGTCATTAATAATTAGTGTAGAACACCAATAGAGTTAAGGTAAGGGATCCTCTCCATTTTACTTTTATTCAACAATGACCTCTATTCTATGTAATTTTATGTTTAATTCCAAATGATGGGGTTTTATTTTCCACATCTAACATACATTACATGTTATATATATGTGATGATAAACCATGTTCTCTCCTAATAAACTCTTTTTGGTACACCTGATAATATGACGATAATCTGTAAGGAGTTCTACTCGAACTGTCTTTATTCCATCAGGTTGCTCTAACGCTATTTTTACCCAAATGAAGATGTATATTCATTTAATTTACAACTAATAAATTATTTATATATGTTCCAAACTCAAGATTCAAGATCCATTCCACTATTTCTTTCAGGGATATACATATTTTTATGTGATTTCTTTCTCGATACTTCAAAAAAAGAAAACTTGTATTATGGGAACATCCCTAATTTTATTCCAATTTAAAGTGCACTATTTCCTCTATATTAAGATAAACTATTCATTATAAAATCATGATTTTTTTATAAAAACTATCTTGTCTCACTTCTCATTTTATATAGAATAATTTCACTTTTATATTTTAAAAGCTCTATAGTATTTTCCTTAAAACTGCACAAAAATATTTTAATACTAAATTTTCTCAAAAACATTTCTTACATATTTTGAAACATATTTGAAATCAATTACCATGATATATTCCTATTTTACCTTATAAACTACCATTTTTGTTCTAATTTTGTTCTATCATGAACACTATCAGGATACGTCCATTAGATACACTTTATGTCATGATTGTGGTACCAATTCGTTCCATTGATAACCCTTATGTTTTTGTAAGATTTATTATGTATGTATATTTATGTGGAAAACATATTCATGCAATTTAGTACGGGTGTGAATAGATATATCTAATGCATTAGGTAAAGCTGAGTATCAGGGGACATTATGTGTGATGGTCTTGGCAGTTAGCCATGGCGGGTGCAACTATATGCAACCGTCTTTGTATTTATCCTTGGCTTGTGATACTATGAGAGATGGTCATGGAGGTTAGGCTGGACTCATACTAAATTCATGTTTTATGCTTCTGTAACATTATTATTATTCCATGTCTAAATGATCCCATTTTGATATGTAATGATTCCATATGTTACATGACTTTTTATATCATTATGACATGCCTTCTATCCCATGTTTAAATGCATTGTGCTTATGGTTATTCCATTACTGGAGTTTTATCTCATCCCTTTTTCATGTTATCCCTAGGCTAACCTATATATATGTATAATAAAAATGAAATGTCGGATTTCATTATTGTGTTTATATAAAATGTAAATTTTATAATGTTTGGTTATGTACCTAGTCATCCAATATACTAATCTTTACGTTCCTTGGCTTATAGTATGATGTATAAATATGCTTAAAATATTGTAATGTTTTATATATAAGGATAGGGTCAATATAGTGGGTATCATAGATGGTAATGTTATTTTTCAATATTAATAATAGATTTATTTTGTATTAACTTTAAGAATGTGATGATGTATAAGAAAACATCCATACATTTAGGAAAATATAGAGTAAGTAGTTTATTAAGTAAATAAATCTCTATTTGGATAAATAATAAGTAGAGGAGGCTCTAGAAAAGGTGTACCTAAGAGTTAATACTCTGACAAGGAGTTTTGGTGTTGACCAAGGGTATCCTGGTACACAACAAAGGGTTTTACTGCACTCTTGGTTCGACACTCCTGCGGGATGTGCTTTGGCAAATTCAGGAGAATAGAAAAAACCATTATTACTGGAATAAAAAAATCTCATAATAATACATGTTATGAAATTGATATAGGATAACCTAGATTTAAACATAAAGAATCACAAGTCAGGATATACTTTTCCTTTTCAATTTTATACTTTTATGTTCCAAATATTACTTTTTAGGTTCAATTATATTGTATTAAAGTCCTATAATTGTACATTATTTTACGTAGTTAAGGGCGGGAAATAGAAGAAAATGTTCTAAAATCCAATTGGATAGGTAAGATGATGTTTTCTCTAATTATATTTCTGATATGATGGGAATAGGTGATCAAAACATCATGAGAGTCCATGTTCATCTGGCTCATGGTATGAATAATAACATTACTCATTTGAAACGACCTCCTACTTCCAGGAAAGAGAATATTTCCATAGAATCATTCATGCATCAAAGGAACCCCATGTTTAGGAGATATTTTAATCCCCTCATTGCAGAATAGTGGATTAACTCCATTAAAACGATATTATCCATCCTCTAGTGATCGGAAGAGGAAAATATTGTACTGTCAGTCTATCTTTTTGATTGGAAAGCTGATTAGTGGTGGCCACTAATTATGAATTCAAAGTCCTAAGAGGAAATTTATTTCATGGATTGGGATGAATTCAAGGGGAGGTTTTTAAATAAATATTTTCCTTGAACCGTCTATTTCCTAATTGTAAGAGAGTTCCTCTAACTCAGAAGAATGAATATGGGTCCATCAAGCGTATGAAAAAAACATTAAAATTCATTCAGTGCATGCCTTTGGCATTCTCATGAACACTGAAATCAATGTGGATCACTTCTTTAGCAGGCTAAATCAGAGTCTACCGAATTTATCTGTTATTTGAGACTTTGATAATTATAAGGATATTGAATATTGTTCCCTCAAGGTTGAAATGGATATTGTAGACTTTTAGTGGTATTTTTGGGCCTATTGATAAGAAGAAAAAAATGGAGGACAACATTGGTGATTCTACAAACAAATCCCATGATAGAAATAATTTTGAATATCCCACTTATAAAAGTTGTGGGAAGAAGCATCTTGGGGACTGTCTAAAGGGAACTCGTAATTACTTCAAAAGTGGAATGTTGGTACATCTGGACAAAAACTACCAATGGGATATAAAAAATCCCACTAATGTAGAATAATAATTGAGTCTTAAAATCAATGCACATATAATGGTTCTATGACACAACTGCAATGATCATGGTAATTATACAAACAATTCATCTAATCAAATTTTCATCGGAGGAAATCAACAAAAACCCCCAAAAGAAACAAGGATGATCTTATGTTATCACTATGGCTGAGGTGGATCCATAATATGATGTGGTGAAATGTATGCTAGTTATTCATTCAATAATAGAGAGATTTCTATTTTATTTTGGTTCTAAAAATTCTTTCATATCTTTCAAGTGCAGTAAAACTATTCAAACACCACATCAAAAAATTGAGGACAACATATCTGTGAGATCAAAGAATGGGGAAATTATTACATCCATGGTTTATAACTCATATTCAGTTAATGTAAGTGGACTGAACTACCCATCAATTTTTTTATACATCGTTTAGTATTGTTTGATGCTATCTTGGGCATGGATTGGAAAGAATTATAAAAATCAAACATCAGTTGTATGGAATAGGAAATCACTCTTCACATCTCGAAGAATCCTCCAATTCATTACAAGTGTATGGAGGAAGATGAATCTCTATTATAATCATTGTCTCATGTATGGATATTAATTCATTATTATAAATCACATCTAGGTCAAATAATTCGGAAAAATGAAAGAATCGTGCTTGAAGACACTTCCATCGTGAGGGATTGCACTGATGTATTCCCTAAAGAGTTCAATGGTCTTCCTCCTAAAAAATACGTTGAGTTCTCAATTAAACATATTCCTTGATCTCTACCTATATAAAAGACAACTTATAGAATGTCCACCGTAGATCTAGAATAGTTAAATAAAAAACCTCAAGAGAATTTGGAGAAGGGTTTTATACGCCCAAGTACTTCACGATGGGGTGTGCTGGTCCTCTTCATCAAGAAAATGAACGAATCAATGTGTTTCTACATTGATTATCATGAGCTCTGAAAATAATTATAATGAACAATTATCCCCTTCTATGGATATATGACACGTTTGATCTGCTTCGTGGGGGGTAGTTATTTTTCTAAGGTCTACCTTCAGTTGGGATATCACCAATTAAAGATGAGGAAGAAAGATATTACCAAAACTGCATTTCAAATGCGTTTTGGACACTGTGAATTCATATTGATTCCCATTAGACTCACTAATTCTCCATAAATTTTCATTTATTTATTGAATATAATCATTATAGATTACGTTCAAAAAAGTTTGGTATTTTTTATCGATGATATACTGATATACATCAAGAGTAAGGATGAACATGATGAGAATTTGGATACTATGTTAATGACATTGAGAAGATAGAATATGTATGTATAGTATAGTAAATATGAGTTCTGGATGGATGAGGTATCCTTCTTGGTGTATGTTATCACCAAAATAGAGATATATTTGTACCCTTCCATTATAATGGGTATTGAATAGTGGCCCAGTCCGACATTTCTAATAGAGATCCGCATCAATTTGGTACTAACTGCGAATTATTGATGATTTGTGAAGAAAGTTTTCCTATTGTCAAACCCAATGACCAAGCTGACACAGAAGAGAGTAATGTTTGTCTAGACTCATGAATGTAAAGACTATTTTAAGGAGTTGAAAAAAGGGCTAATCATTATTCAAGTACTAACCGTCCCAACAAGTGGAGAATAAATTATTTTGTACAACGATGCTTGAAAGAAGTTCATAGGTTGTGTGCTAAGTCAAAATGATAAATTGATATCCAACATCTCAAGGAAGATGAGAATCAATGAGAAAAACTATCCCAAGAATGATCTGGAGTTAGGGGATGTGATCGTTGCATTGAATATCTTGCTGCATTATCTCTATTATGAGAATTGTGAGATATATACTGATCAAAAGAGTCTCAATTATATATTCACACAGAAAAATATTATATATTCAAATGAAGAAAGATAGATCTCCTAAATGATTATGAATTCTCAATCTTCTACCATCACGGTAAGTTGAAAATGGTGAAACATTATCTATGTAGAACGGATAATACATCTTTATCAATTATGAGAATTGAATAGGATCTGATCTTCTTAAATTTTCAAAGGATTCACATGGGAATCATTAAGGGTGAAACATCGTGAATCCTTTCTCAAATGATTGAGAAACCATCTATGATGGTAAAAAAAGGATGATAAAATAAAATATGTGGAACTTCAGAAAAGTGTGAAAACCATTAAAAATGGGAAATAATTTATGTTCTTGATTGATGAAGAAATATTTTTAAAATTTGTGTCACGGTTATATATACCATGTGATCCATATATAAAGAAGGATCTTCTTAATCAAGAACATAGCTCAACCTTCTGTATTCACCCAGGGAGCACAAAGATGTATAGATATTTTTGAGAAAACATTTGTTGGGATAATATGAAAAGGGAGACTGCTGCATATTTATCAAAGTGCTTGGTATGTCTGCAAGTGAAGGATGAGATGACAAATTATATGGGGATAATGAAACCACTACCCATAACAACATGGAAGTGGGAGAAAATCACCATGGACATTGTCGTAGGATTTATAATGATATCCCAAGGAAACAATACTATATGGTTAATTGTGGGTCATCTAATGAAGACAACTCACTTTATCAAAATTCAAGAGTACATCCCATTATATCAACTTTTACAGATTAACATTAATGAATTGGTAAAAATAAATGTATTTACAATATCTATTATTTCTTATTGTGATCTGAGATTCACCTCAATGTTATGGAAAAGTATCCATCATACTCAAATCAATGAACTGAACTTTGGTACATTATTTCATCCTAAAAATGTTGGCCAATTTGAGTGAACAATTCAGACACTACAAGATATGTTGAGAGCATGTTCTATGGACATCGAAAGAGAAAGGATCAATATATTCCACTACTTGAATTATTCTAAAATAATAGTTTTCACTCAAGCATCTGAATGCACCATATGAATCCCTTTATGGGGAAAGGTGTAGAACAATGATGTTTTGGGAGGAAGTTGGTGAGAGTAAGCTTCTGGGAGCATAAATTGTTAATGAAATGGTGGAGAAGGTGAAAACTCTTCAAAAGCATATCAAGGTATCTGAAATTCTTTAAAAGAGTTTTGTAGAAAGTCATCGACAAGACCTTGATTTCAAATTTAGACACTTGGTGTTTCTAAGCATATCTCTATGGAAGAAGTTCATGATGTTTTGCAAGAAAGGGATGTTAATACCCAAGCACATTGGCCAATTAGATATTCTTTATTGTGTCGGTGTTGTGGCCTATCAACTAAAACTTTCTCCTAACAAGGCCAAAGTACATGATTTCCTTCATGTATCCCTCTTAATAAAGTACATACAATATCCTTTACATGTAGTCTCTATGAAGGTGGTACAGTGGGTTGATGATCATTATTAAAAGGATCAGGCTGTAATGATATTGGATAGTAGAGATTATGTTATACGTAAAAAGACTACTGACTTGGTCCGAGTACTATGGAGGAACCACATGTACGATGAAGCAACATGGGAATTATTGGTGACAATGAAGAAAAAAATTACCCACTCTTTTTTGGATTAGAATGAAAAATAACATTTTGAGGGGGAAATTACATATAAGGGATGACTGTAACGACACAATGTTTTTCAATGAAAATTAATTTATTATTAATATGTCATATAATCCCATGAAATCACAAAAAAATTGAACTAATAAGTGATATGTGTCCATTAAACATAAATATGGCACTTCTGTGATTTGAATCACGAGAATCTGACATACAATATTGCGAAGAGTACGTTATTTTGAGTCTAATATGGCAAATTAATTTTTGGTGAATATTAACATACACATGTGAATAGTAATGTAACCATTATGAATAGTTAAATGACAAATGGAAAAATAACTTTATCTATGATAACATTCAATTGGAATTACGATATACCTATATCTAGGAATAAGAAGATCAATGTTTTAAATACAGTATTTTTCGAACAAATAATGATTTTAATTAAATAATAAATTAATAAAATTTAGAAAATTATTTTTAAAGTGTAGATTTCATTTTTGGATTCTATTCATCAAAAAATGGTAATTTTGACTTTTTTGGGATTTTTCTAAAATACTTTAATTTTCGGTGAACAGTGAAATATATTAATGTACCCTATAAATACATTAGAATTTAAATCCACTATTCCTAACATCATAAGTGATGTAATCACCCAAACATATAACTCACATGAATTTATTACTATTATAGTTCATGGAATCATCATTATTTCATATCATATGGAAAAATAATAAACTAATTATTATAATATTAGGAAAACTCTTCTCCCCTTCACTATATATAGCAAATATTCCATCCTCTCCTCTTCACTCCTATCAAGCCTTGTGCCTTGCTGAATTTTTTCCCAAATCCCTCTCCAAGATTCTCCCCACTTCTAACATCCCCTAGTCTAATCAAAATACCAAATTCTCTCCCCTTAAGTGGATCTCAAGGAAGATTGATTTAGGAGGTAAATTCATCTTTTTTATTCTTTCATTTTCATTTCATGTTCATTTGTTTTCATTACTATCCTTACCACTCCTCTTTGTTTTTTTAAGACAACTACATTACCTTAAATGTATTTTAATATTTTTATGATAATAGAAAATTTTTTTATCAGAACTTTTTTAAAAACAGTATATGTGAATGATATGAAAACATCATTTAAAATGAGATAAATTAGCACAATCAAGGACGAAAGGTCATAAATTTCTATTACTATTTTAAATTATGGTCATGAAACCATTTTTACGGTTAAACCATACTTTTTTATGTGTATTTTATATTATTTAGTTTTTTTGTAATTTTTAATCAATCATGAATAATAATAATAATACAAAACAAGTTAATCGGTAGTAAAATAATTAAAATAGATTAAGCATTTGTCATTAATGTTTTATATAATTATTCAATTTCACTCCATGTAAAGCATATTAAATTTTGAACCAATTAATATGTTAGTTGTTAACTAATGTCATATAACTTCAATTATTGACAACCACCATCTTCTTACATTTTTATCCATTCATGATAATTATTAAATCCATCATAAAAACTTTGAAAACAAACGGACCCGAATAATGAAATTTAAACACATAAAACATCAAAAAAGGTCATGAATGAACATAAAGAGGTTATAATTAATCTTTTTCATATAAAAGAGTTTATGGAATTATTAATTAATAAAACTAATTTTTTTATTCTAGTCATTAATAACAAGCGTAGAACACCAACAGAGTTAAGGTAAGGGATCCTCTCCATTTCATTTTTATTCAAGAATTCATTCTATACTATGTCATTTTGTGTTTAATACATAGTGATGGGATTTGATTTTTCACTTATCCCATACTTCCTGCGTGATACATAAGTGAGGATAACCACTGTTATCCCTCATAAATACGTCTTTGGTACACCAAATACCATGTCGATAATTTGAAAGAAATTCTACCCGATCTCCCTTTCTTCAGTCGGGTTACTCTATCTTTCTTTTTTCCCAAATTAAGTTGTATTTCTATTTTTATGTTAAAATTGTAAAATATTTTTAAATGATACAAACACATGTTTCATGATCCATACCTCATTCTCTTTCGGGATAGACATTCTTTTGTTGAATGCTCTCCTTGATACTTCCCAATAAGAAAACTCATTTTAAGGGAACTTCTCAAATTTTTACCCAATTTTAAGTGCACTCTATCCTGTTTTCTAATCCACAATTGACTTTATAAAATAGTTTTTTTATTATGAAACCCTTATTTATAACTTCTTCTTTTATATAAAAGATTTACCCTTTTTGATTTTAAAAACTCTATAGTATTTTCCTTAAAATCACATTAAATTATTTTAATGACAAAATTTCTCAAATACATTTCTAACATGTTTACACTTATGTTTGATGTCAGTTACCATGATATATACCTATTTTAACTTCTGAACATCCATGTATGTTCAAATTCCATTCTTTCAGGGATACTTTCCTGATACCCACATTGTTAATGCTTTAGGTCATTATTTTGGTACACAATTCGTTCCATGAGTGACTCTTGTGTTTATGTAAGATTGATTATGTAGGATTCATTATGTGAAAAAAATTCCTAAATTGTAATATGGGTGCACCGAGGGAGTGCTCTAATTCATTTTGTATCGTTGAGTATCATTAGATGTTATGAGTGACAGTCTTGGCTATTATCCTTATCATGATTTACTATGTGCAACGGTCATGGCGGTTATCCATGGCTTGTTCTATTATGGGAAATAGTCTTGATGTTTATCCTTGACTCGTTCTAAATTTATATTTTATGTTTCATCCATATTTCTATTATTCCATGTTTATATTAAAAAATGTGTATATATTATGATTCCTTCTTTTTTATGACTTTTTATATCATCATGTCATTCCTCTATCCCATGTGCTAATGCTTTGTTCTAATGGCTATTCCATTTCTCAGATTTTAGCTCATCCTTTTTGTCATGATATCCCCAGGTTATCCTATAAAGATGTATAAGGAAAATGGAATATAAGACCTCATTATGGAGTTTTAAAAGAAGTTGTTTTTATAATGTTTGGTTATGTTCGTAGTCTTCCATGTCACTGGAATTCACAATATTTGGCTTGTACTCTGATGTATAATTATGATTAAAATCATGTAATGTTCTATGAAAAAGCATAGGGTCTATATATTTTGATCATTGGGAACATCTCCTATGGAAAAGAAGTATCTCACCTCCTTTTCAAACCAACGAGGATGGGGTAGGATGTTACATGTGTTATCAGTTTGTTCAGTCCTTGATTTTTAGGTTTCTTTGTTTCATTGGCATTGATTATCTGTCTTTGTGTTAACATACATAGTTTTTATATTCCTCGATTTGGGATAATATCAATGTATATTATTGTCAAAATGTGAAATGAATAAAATAAAAAGATGCAGCTAACATTGTTTTGTTGAATATCAAGATACTAAGGAGTTGGGTACATATGTTTTTTGTCGACACTAATAGGCATTAAAATTTCATTATCTTGGGTGTAGCCTATGAGATGAGCATGACATTCCTAGTTGAAATGACATCCCACTAGGATTCATACTTCACTGGAAAAATGATATATGATGTACTATAGATATATGGATACCTGAAAATCTGGAAATTATTCTCAAATGTGTGGATTTGAAATGAATAGTTTTGATATATTGAAAACAGGAAAATATTCAAAACATAGTTGATTTTTTAAATTTTGTGCTACCTGGGACATCCAAACATGTGTAAATCCTGGTTTTGATAGTTTTATTGTAATTGAATTTAAAATTTTAATCATTTTCATGCTAATGGAGTGAGACTTATGGTTGTTTTGGTGTTTATATAAATGGCATCGGGTAGGATCATAGAGACAAACCTGATGAGGTAGATTAAAATGTGGTTCACTTGATCCCTAGGTGAACAAAAAACTAGTGCAAAGTATAGAGAATGCCTTCAAAAGTGTAGAAAGTGGGAATAAAATGAATGAACCAAATCGTGTAGATCATGTGGATCATTTTCAAAAGCAGAATCCAACATTTATTTTTGGTGATTTAGAATAAGTAATTTGAACAAAATGATTAGGTTTTTTGAATTCTTGGGAACACAGGTAGAGATGAAAGTGAAGCTGCCAACTTCCATGTTGGAATATCATTCCCTTCAGTGGTAGGTGTTAGCAATTCAAGATTGAGTAAACTAAGGGATGACATATGAGGGTTTTGAGGAATTTTGTAACCAAAAAATATACCTTCATATGTTCATAATTCCATGCACAGCATAAATCATTCATTTAAAGTAAGTGAAACTTAGTGTAATAGAATATAAAACTATGTTTATGAACATAGTTTATTTTTTAACTGAGGTGGTGGATATAACATAATTGATGGCACATATCATTGAAGATGGATTGAGGTAGTAAATTATTACTAATATAGTGATTTTATGTATAAGTGATTACACAGAAATTGTGAATTGAGAAACATTATCCGAATGTGATATTTTTGGGGCTATAGGTGGGGTAGCATGTTGGTACCCATAGGAAATACTATGAACTCAAATTATGGGATAAAATCAAATAGAGACACTAATTTCAATGATTGGTGAATGGTCTTGAATCTGATGATAGGATCTATGAATCTTCCTTCAAATCCATTGAGTATCTCGAGATATTTCCAGTGTGGCTCTATGGAACACAATACGTGAGATTGTATAAAACAACCTTGTACATGTCTTAAATGTAATAATATTTTGTGTCGTTATTGTTATTTTTGTAATTCTATGAGGTCAGGTTTTTGTGACAAACCTCAGTGTTCATAAGAGTCTTTTTATTTTCTATAGTGAGGGTAGTAGTATACCTCTCATCAATAGAGTAATGATTGTCATGGTGAATCATGGAATACTAGGACTTCTCAGCAGAGAAAAAAAGATTAGAGTGTGGTTATAAAGGGGTTTTTTAGAGCAATTTATGTTGTGATGGATGATCAGTTGGGACCATCCATCGTGTGATATATGGTACCAATAAATTATACATTTATGTATGTGTTGTTCAATACTGCTTCTTCTCAATATTTTATTTATTATCATTCTATTAATTTGGTTGGTTAAACTGTGGATATAATTCCTTTATTTTTAAAATATGAAAAATATTTTGGTTCAAAGATAGTACCAAGCCTTCTTATGTTAAACGTGTTGAATAATTGTGGTTGGGTTTCAATTGATGTGGGACTTATTAGTGCTTGTGATGGATACGAATAATATAATCATTGGAATGTATTGGTTGGAAAATCAAAAGTCCCACATAAAATATTATGCATGAAATGTTAGTTTCACAATAGTTTATTGTGTCAAACATTTCATTAGACATGATAATAATGAAAAGATACATGCTACAGGCTTATTGGCCCCAACAACCAGCAAGATATCGTATCAGTTAGAGGCACCTTCATTGGAATCAATAGATTGATATCCGCATATCATTTTCTCCAATGTTTTTGATTAGTTTATGGTTGTATTTATTAAATAATTCAAAGGTTTAACACCCATCAGGGATGTGGAGTTTAGGATTGATCATCGTCTAGGATCTAGTCATATATCTCTTTCGTCGTACCTGATGGAGTCAGCATAATTGATTGAATTGAAAGTGACGTTCGAGGAGTTGGAAAACAAATTGTTCATCCATCATTGTACGTATTTTTTGGTGGAACTAGTGATATTAGTTAAAATTGTTTCTAAAACCTTTTGGTTTGTGTTTATTATCATAAGATTAATCAGGATACGATAAAGATCTGATACACACTTCCACACATTAATGAATTATTCAATCAGTTAAGGGTATCTCAGTGGATCTCCATGATTGACTTCCGATCAATGTAAAATTATCTTTGGGTGAGGAAGAAGGATATTCTCATAACCAAATTCAGAATAGAATATAGCCATTAATAGTATATGGTCATTCAATTTTTCATTACGAATGCACCACTGGTGTTCATGGTATTGATGAAGTGGATATTTCAGAGATATTAAGATTTTTTGTAGTGGTATTTGTTGATGATATATTGGTTCATTCTAGGACAATAGTAGTGCATGATAAAAACTTATCGATAGTATTGGGGATCATGAGAGATCATCAGTTATATTAAAAATTGTTTATGCATGATTTCTGGATACAATAAGTTCATTTTCATTTCCATTTGAGTTCCGATAAGGGTGTTATAGTTGATCAACAAAAGTTATAGGTTTTTAGCTCATGGGTAATTCCAAAGATTATTTTTGAGATTAAAATATTCATTGTTCTAGTAGGCTACAATCAACATTTCGTTGGGGACATCTCAAGATTGGCCTTACATATGACAACTTTTACATGGAACAATGTTTCATTTCAGTGGAATGGAGAGTGTCAAAAATATTTTGAAGAGGAGAACAGTCTCCTTAAATTAGCACGAATCTTGTTGTTACCAAAACATAGAAAAGTTTATGTGGTGTACTATGACACATTGGGGTCAGGTGTGGGATGTGTTCTCATGCAATGGGATCGTGTGGCTTCCTATGGATCACGACAATCGAAGGATAAAGATATGAACTGCCCAACTCTTGATTTGGAGTTGGATTCGGTGTTTTATATTTTGAAAATGTTTTATTATTATATCTTTTGTGAGAAATCCATGGTGATTACTAATAATAAGTGTTTAACGAATATTTTCTCACAATAATATTTCAACATGAGATAAAATATATTAATGGTGTATATCTATATGTTTGACTTTAAATTGATGTACACACCGTGAAATGGAAAGGTGGGGCCATATTCATTATGTAGGAATTTGTATGCTCGGCTGGTGAAACATGCACTAGATCAATTGTACTTGATGTCAGTTATAGCCAACATGCAGTTGGAATGTGAGTACTAGGGTGATAGTGCATTTTTCCTTCTGGTTTCATTTATTCATGACATGGTTTTCTTGGTTAAAGATGTTTAGATGTATTATTATTTGTGTATAATGATGTGGTCAAAACTCAATCATGGGGAGACCAATGAGCGATGAGAATACAATGAGAATTTAGTTTTGTGTTTTCATATTTGAATGGTTGGACCAGAAGCTTTTAAAAAGTAAATTTTCATGGATTATCATCATTCTAAATGGGCTGTCAGTCCTAGAATTCATAAAATTTATAAGTCATTGAAAGTGTTGTTTTGATGGTCTAGTATTAAGAGGAGAGTGGAAAAGATTGTTTCGAGATTCGTGACATGTCATCAATTCAAGGAAAAGCCTCAAAGAATGGTTAAAATGATGTAGTATTTACACATCCTAGTGTGTAAATTGGATTATATAGAGATATATTTTGTTTCAAGTCTCCCAAGAATGATTAAAAATAGGATTCTATATGGGTGATAGTGGATCAACTCAAAAAGTCATATAATTTCATCCCTATTTGTGAAAATTATATGGTCTAGGATCTATCTGAGATCTATATCAGTAACATGTTAAATAGGTATGGTGTTCCTGTTTCTATTTTATCATATAGAGATCTGAAGTTCACATCACGTTCATGGAAATCTTTCTCGCAAGGCCTTTGGACCCAGTTGACCCAGAGTATGGGAGACAATCCTAAAACATATAGAAAATATGAGAGGAATATACAATAATTGGATGAAATGTTATAGGAATTTGTGATATATTTTTTGGTTCATGGAAATAGAAAATTTAATTGGTGGATATATGATATAATAAAAAATATCAAGCCACAATATATATGGTTATGTTTGAATCATTATGTGGGATTTTGTGTTGTTATCCACTTTTGGTGGAAATGGGTGAGGCATTATTGTTCTGGCCGAGCCTTGTCGAAGATAAATTGGAGAAGATAATGTTCAGCATGAAGAGAATGCAGATGGTTCATATTAAAAAAAATCAGTTTTGGTCCATCATGAATGTTTTATGTTGTTTGATGTGGTATATTATTTATTATTGTGAATCTCTCATATGAATGGACATCGTCTCTTTTGGAAGTATGATACATTATTTACAAGGTATATTGGACTTTTTTTTATACTTGAGTATGTTGGAGATGTGTCTTAGCAGTTGTATTTTAAACCACAGTTTCGTGAGGTACA
Organism: Viscum album; assembly: GCA_963277665.1. Classification (NCBI taxonomy): domain Eukaryota; kingdom Viridiplantae; phylum Streptophyta; class Magnoliopsida; order Santalales; family Viscaceae; genus Viscum; species Viscum album. The sequence goes on along the minus strand of OY728151.1, from coordinate 490,395,085 downwards.
CAATGTATTCCATGTTTCTCAGTTGAATAATTATCAATCAGATCCCGAGCATGTGATTAAATGGGATCATGTTGTGCTAGAACTGGAATATTCCAAAGTGAATGTGCAAATACAGGTTGTGGACATGAATGATAAAGTATTGTGTTGTAAAAGCATTGGTCTAGTTATAGTTTTTTGGCAGCATAGTTAGAATCAAGAGGATACATGGGAGAAGGAGAATGAGATAGTTGAGAAATTTCCTAAGCACTTTCAATAATGTAATGATTTTCTACATATTGGTGATGGAAATTCCAATGGTGGGGAGAAATTATAACCACATTTTCAGATATGAAATTTTTTTTTATTCATTTTAATGTGTTTAAAGTAGTTGGGTAATGTTTGGGAGAGTATAGAATGGAATTAGAATGTTTTGGAGGGTTTTCTATGGGAGAATGATTTTATCATGGTGTGGGGAAACCATGAAGGATCTATAAGTAATCGTTCATGTGATGGTAGTGGGAATGGAATGGTGTGTTCATATTTTGTGTAACTATGCAATAAAACTATGTTGGTTCAATGTGGTTACAATATCATGCACACAGTCGTCTCACGTTTTTTCTAAACATGCGATCTCAAATTACTCCACATTAAAAAGTTGTTTTTAAATAACAATAGCACTCTATTTTTTCTTAAAACACCTCTTCTCTTCTCCCATGTAAACCGTACTTTTGATTTCATGTTATAAATGGTTTTAGGGGCTCTCCAACTCATTTTGGATTTCATTCAAAGGGTAATCAAGGTGTGAAGTACCAAAAAGATTGAGTAGGAGTAAATGGGTTTGGATGTGATGTTCTATATTGATTTTTACACTCAGTTGAGTGTTTGAATCATTATGAAAATGTGACGATTGTGCATATGGATAAGAAAGATCAAATTATATTCATAATATGTGATGGTAATATGGTTTATGGCTTTTTGTTGTATTTCACTTGTATTTTGGGTGTTTTGGTGGAATGTTTCTAGGTAAGGATGTATCTGGATAGTTGTAAATTGGTGTACTATTTGATGTATTATAAAAAAAGATTGATATAAATGTGCTAATGGTTCGATCTTAGTGGGGTGTGTAATGAATTAATTTGGGGAAATCCTATTAAGTATTTTCACTCACCCCATTCTTTTTCATTGTGCTTCTTTTGAAGATGTTGTTTTATGGGACACAAGTAATGGTAATGCATTTCATTTGGCTAGTAATTCATCATGATAAATAGAAGTATTTGTGAGGCTTTGAGTGATGAGATTGCCTTGGAGTTGTGGAGTTGTGTCATAGATTCTTGGATTTGGTTTTGTATCCATCCTCATGTTACTCTGATTATAGAACATTATGGTTCAGTTTTATTGGTCTATTGAAATTATTATGGGATTCGATGTGTTTAATGCTTGTTTCATGGTAATGTGATTCATTGGTATATCAGTAATTTTATAAATCAATACAAAATATGCTTCATGAATTTCTTATTGATGACTAGAGACATAATTTCAAATTCATAAATTTAATTACCCTATCTCCAACTTAAAATTAAAAATTAAATGGTTATAATAAAATGAATTCTAATTATATTAAATGATCGAATTATTAGGAAAACATAAACAATAGGATTATTCTATAATAACACTATCATTGAAACACTTAAGAATTTTTGTTCTACAACAAAATAATTATATCATCCTATAAATCGATTATTTAATCCTTGTACAACATGGTTGTATTCCAATTTTGTTCTGTAACAGACCATATATATTTCCTCAAATCAGTCATGATATTTCATAATGAAAATGGGATCAACCTAAGAATATATACTTTAAATGTATATCTAGATGTGTAGACATTGGACAACTCACCCTGCATCGATTGAAGATAAACTTAAAAAAATCTATAACTTTTTCATGGTTATTACTCTGTGGTGATAATATATCATGTAAACTTATATTTTCATTTATCTACATAGGGATGTAATTTATGGGAATAAAAAATTATTAAAAATTTACAAAAAATTATATGATATAATCATTTTTATATATTTATATATAATGTATTATAATGTTCCTTAATACTAATTGTAGAAAAAATAATGTACTAAAAACTAAATACTTATATGACATGATATGATGTTACCCAGACCAATACTCCCATATATAGTGAAAAATTAATTTTATTAAACATTTACATGTAAGGGTTGTGGGAAAAAACTATTTTTATTTTACACACATTCCATACATTAAAAAATTAGATACCATAATGCGTCACATAAAATAATAAAGAAATGGAATAATTTATTTTATGATAAAGAATAATAGAAACTAATTAAATTTTAATTTTGAACAATTTTATATATGTAAATTATATTATACTCCCATATAGTCTCATCACAGGTTATACACTTCTTCTTAACCCATGGAATGAAATCATAAGTTTTGTGTGAAATCAATCACCCAATAAGTGGAAAAATCCTCAACGTGCCCTAAAGGGTAGATTATAAACATTATAGAAATGATTATACATGGAGAAATATTTCATTTATTAGAATATAAAAAAAAGATTAATCCATTGTAAATGATTTATTATAACATCATATGAAATTAATAGACTTATACCAATGAATTATAGTATAAGATAATAACATTGATATGATAAAAATAATACATATAAAATAATCATATGTATAATGAAATTTTGTGTCATGGAATCAGGGAATAAAATTAATATATTGAAAATAAATAGACATTGGAAATTATTATACAACGACCCGGTAATCATAATTACAGGGTATATTAAATCATTATGTTTGGAAAACAAATGATCCATAATTTATATTTGGTTTTAATAATATGGTCCATTATTATTTATGTTCCAAAAACCTATAGTCCATTAGTAATATAGTTTTCTCAATAATATACTCCATATTTTATTTTATTTTTTTAAAATTTTATTCCAAAATTGACATTGGTTTCACAATATTATAATCTATAAATATGTTATACTTCACAATATGAATCTAAATAGTTGACCTAAAATTGGAATAATGATTTACAATAAGTATATCATGTGTGGTTGAACTATATCATATTCACCTTTCGTATGATGGTTGTGAAATTATATGTCTGAATAGGAAGGAAAATTCTATTGGAATTAAAATTTTCATTTTCTACATATGTCAAATTTTGGAACAACTCATGGAATGTATTTATGAGTGATTAAATAATTAATTATGGTGTTATTATAAGATTAATAATTCATTAGTTGTAACACAAGTGTTCAGATAATAATTGGAGACATCATATTTTGTTTTTGGACTTTAAAGTCTCTGCGATAGGATTTACAATTCTGTGTTCATTGTTTAGATGAATCCATATGAAAACTTCATACATGGATTGTTTTACAATGATTTTTAATAGATAATGTATGTGTTTAATGTTTTAAAAATGGTTTGGGGTAAATTATTCAAGATATTATCAAAACCCTTCGAGGTGAAGGTTGGTTTGAAAAATAGTTCATGAATGATTCATGGATTCTAAAAATTGATGTGTCTTGTTGAAGAGTTTGACTACTGGGTTGTGAATGATTGGAAAACATTTTTACCAAATATGTGGCCAAAACCTACATGGGTGTTGTTTTGGATATATCTTGATAAAAGTTAGTGGAATATATTTAAAAATATTCATTTAACCCTACAGAAACACATGTTACACTAAATGGTGGATTTTATAATATTTGCATCCCTTGTGATTAGGTTTCTCTTAACCCTTTTAACCCATTGAGGTTGTAAATACTAGGGGGCTCAAAACCTCATAGTCCATTTCCAAAATTAAATTTGGGATTTTTTTCATTGTTTTTTAATGAGATTTAATGTGAAATTTTTTTCCATCCCCCTTCCATTAAAAAACATTCATGGTCCATCCGAACTTTTCAGGTCTAGGCTTTGGGATTTAGTTCTAATTTTTTTTAGAGTACAGAACAATTATAAATGAATGAATTATATTTTGGCTGGTTTTGGTAGAGTATATCCTGATATTTCTTTTACATATATTTGTGTTGAATTTCCTTAATGTATGTCTTCATAAAGAATTTTATTATGTCATTCCTCAAAGATTAAAGTAATTTATAATTGAATTTGTATCACCTCTTATAAATTTTATATGAATAGTGTAGGGTTTTATTTTGTGAACATCAATGGTGTGTTAGAGGTGTTCCAACATGACTTCACTAACCCAATTAGTATTTGGAATTATTTCACATTTGGGATGAATTAATCAATTAGTTTTTTAATAGTTAATTATTTCTACTTACATGATATGAGACTATGAATTCGGTGGTTGTGGCCAGCTTTTTTGTATGTGAAGGTGTTATAAATAACATGAAAAGTCATTGGAAATGTTTTTTAATGGTTCATATTTTGGAAATAATATTAGAAGGGTTGGGGTAAAATATAATTTCCTAATTTTTTTTTAATTATTTCTAATTACAATTACTATAATCCATAACTCCTCTGTGTATTGTGTTTTCATACATGGTTTTTGTATTTTGGTTTAGGCTAGGGATTGATACCTTTGACCTTAAATGAACCTTATTATATTACTGGTTTTTTAAAGATATCCCCATGGTCACCCATGATATGCAGCATTTAATGGAAGGGGTATAGTGGGGTTTTAAAGGGGTAAAGGTTGTGAGATACAACAATATCAATGTTTAGGTCATTCATTAGAATTATTTAATAGTGAAAGGATAAATTTTTGGAGAAAGTAACTAGGGTTATAAAACTATGATGAATGGTTTATGTTTAATGATTTTATTTTCCTTTAATTCAACCAATCTTTAGAAATGTTTTTATATTTGTATATTATTTGTTTACCTAAATTTTTGTGTCAAAGTCAGAAAGATATGATTTGAAATGGATCTAGTTTCCAAAATTACTAGATACCACAACATGGTTTATAGAATTTTTATTTATAAATAGATTCAATTATTGATTTAAAATGAGAATATTGGATTCCCATTTTGTAAATTACATTGATGCATCTTTAAATGATTCTTATAGAAGGGAAGTCATTTTTTATGAATGGTACATAGGGACCTTGGAATAAGAAAATGGATTAGAAATTGTGTTTTAATAGTATCAAAATATTTTTATGTAAAATATAATGAACCATGAAAAAGTTAGTGTTGGTGTAATGGATAATGGTATTGGTCTTGAAATTCCAATAATATGGAATGATATGTCTTTCATAGATATCAACATATTTTTTGGGGTGTTAGTCCTGTTAGTCTACAGATTTGGTTTAATAATTTTTTCCAGGTTTTCCACATCATTGTTGGTTTGTTAGTCATGGTGGTCATAAATTAGGTTTATGATTTTAGTGGTGGAATTCTAAGTCCTTTAATTGGATTGAAAGACATGGAGTTATTTATCTCTAGTCGATTACATAAATTTAATATATAATAATTATTGTTTTATTATATATGATGATGTTGGATTCTCTCTCATAGGATCATCAATTGTATAATGATTAGATTTATCAAATTGATACATTAAATTGACAACAGTGGTATTTTATGTGGTTAATGTGTAATATTTAGGATACCAAAATTGATGATACTAATATATATGTTTCCTAGAGATGGATGATAAATTACTAAAACATTTTGTTATTCATAGTACATGCTATGTTATTATTTTTAAATATTTGATTGGTTTGATGAATATCATTTGGAATAACATCACCATGGACCTGAAAGACACCATTTTTATTGATTAAAATTTGTTTATTTTAGAATTTTATTTCTTTTAATATACGACTTTTTTATTTTATTATTTACTGACAGAAATTATTGTTTATATAATTCATTTCATTAGACATCATTGGTTTCCACAGATTTATTTTTAATAACAAATTACTCTATATTCTAGTACACATGGGTAACTATGAAGATATAATATGTTTTCTATGTGAACATGATGGGTGTAGGTCACATGTTTAGGGTTACATGATTTAGAAGGATAGAATATATGGTATTAAAATGCTGGAGACTGTGTATATTTCATGGATCAACATTGGTTATATGGTTTGATGTATTTCTTTTTTAGATTATTTTGTATATATGTTATCAAGATAGCAGGGAATTCATCATGTATATATGGATTGAATTTCTAGGTTTTTACTCAATTATAATTTCTTATATCCTTTTTTAGCTATTATATACTATAAAGAATATAATATTTGAATATATATCTATTTCTAAACTCATAAATAGTGATATATTCTTCTTATATTTCCACTATAGACCGAAGATACTAGTCAAAATTCCTTACATAAGATGTGGCACGCTTTGTGTCATTTATAAAACTTCCTCGAGGGAATGGTATAGTGGAATCTGGCCATATATGTTACAAAACAATATCAAAGGTGTTACATTACTATTACTATAATATTTGGTGGTATAACGACTTGAGATAAAGGAATGTGTTGGAACTTATAATGGAATAAGAGATGGTGTTTAATTAACATTTATTCTAGTATTATATCCATGCTACATATGGATTGGATTTCTATTCATGATTTCATTGTTTTGGAGGTATTTTATATTTTCATTGGATGATGCATAGAATTTCTTGATTAAATCAATTATGATCTATTTTTGGATCATTTCCCATTGGAAAATATATTTTTGATAGGTTAGGACTATTCGAATGCTTTAGAGAAGAGATATCTTTCATCCTATTTGAAATATATGATCCACATGTTTCATTCCAACTAGTATATCATTTTATGCATTCCATTTTGATGGAATGTTATTTAGATATATTGTTAGTCACAAATCAATGAGTATTGTCGGTGTATTTGTCATACATGGTTAGTGAAGTGACCCTTGTGGGACCCTAAGGAATAAATATGGTATCATTGGACATAATTTGGGCATTTTGTGATCTATTTCATTTTTGGGTTCTCTAGGGAGTTGTCGGATGTGCTGATTATTAGAGAGGATGGGTGGACTTGATTTAGTTAGTAGGTCTGTATATGACATCTATATGTGTGAGATTCTAGATGATTTTTTTTTGAATAAATTATGCAATGTGATTAATAGAAGGATGTACGATTGATTACATATGAGTTTTGGCCTTTCATGCGATTTTGTATGACATGGGTGGTTCGTCCTAGTTACCATTTGACATGACTTGAGTTTTATGCGAGTTTTAGTGGGTCCATCAAATGTGACCCATAGAGGTTTCACCAAGATGTGTGTAATTTTGGGTGTTATAGTTAAATGTGGATATTTTTTATATTTTACAATAGAAAATGAATGGTGTATACTATATTAGAGAATTTGTATATCTGATTCCATTGGTTTTGAGAAAGGGAACTTTATTGATACTATGTCATTATTTTGGATTCTTTTTATAGGTGAATTTTCATTTTCAATGTTATACTAGGGGATAGATGTGAACACTTGTGTGCCTAGTGATTATGAGTACGATTATGAGTTCAAGGGGTTCTTGAGGTTATGATGAAACTGGTTTGAAGGTTTTCTTGGCATAATTATTGTATAGGTGATGTGTACCTAGATTTCTCCACAATGAGTAGTAAAAATAGATATATTCATTCAATTAAGATATATATTGTTTGGAGTTTTATCCTTCATTAGACATTGTGGGGTTTTAGGTTGGGACTGGTTAAGTGCCTATAGCAGTTTGATCTTGACATGATTATATGAATGAAGTTAGATCATAACAGTCCTAGTGGGATTGTAAACATCAAATCAATTATCTGTTGTTTGAAATATTGTTTTGGATTGTGATTTTATTTTGTTTTGTTATGTATCATGGTTTATCATCATTGGGTAAGAGATATATTAGGGAGAGACATGTATAGTGGATAGTGCTTCTAGTATAGTTTTTTTAAAAATTTAATCTTTCGAGTTTAAATAATGTTTTGTGGTGGGGTCACATAAGAGTCTATGTGATATTTTATTGTTTTTTTGGATATTAGAATAATTATTTCATAGAGATTTTCCATGTCATTTGGATTTTGGATTGGATGTTAAGAGAGCATACTTCTGAGGTGTTTGCGTGTTAGATGATTTTTTTTTAGGGTGACCTGAGTCCATTGGATGTGTTTCACATGTCACTAAAAATAGTGTTGACATAAAAATAGATGATTGGGGGTCATATTCATTTCTGACATCATGTCAAAATACTATAATCAATTAAATCATGACTGAACACATGATATCATCCTACGTATTCAGATATGGACATGTATATATGGCTGGAATACTACTTTTTTAATGGATTGATCGTGGTAACTGTTGGATGTGGAACTTTTAGACAGCTGGGATTAATGCCATATGGTGGGGTGTACCATCATCCATCATGAGTAAGCCATTATTATGGAATAGTGGTCAGTGAATAAAATGGATTCCATTCACTAAATCTATGAATGTGTTATAGTTGGTGTTTTTTTTCAAATCCTGCTCAGAGTGTGGTGAAGATGTTAAATTCCTATGTTTGGAGTGCGTGGATTATTGTTCATGGTTATTTTTTTTATTTTTGGTTGTTAAGAAAGTGAACCTCTTATCGTGGGTAGTGGCATATCTATCGTGGAGGTGTGACCACTATGTGGGAAGTGTCAATGATATGTTGTTTTAGACAAGGATCGACCATATTAGCACCATGATTCTATTGTATAATCATTTAGATTCCTGATTAATTTTACTATAAATGTTAGAATGAAACATATTATAGGTGTGTGCTCAAGATGATCATTGGATTCAATACTGAGACTGTTCTAGAATGTTCCTTAATATTCATATGTTTGTGGTGTTCTAATCGTGTTGTATTTAATGAATAGGTTTTTTTTAGTAGAGGATATGATATTGAAATCATTCTGGGGTCATTTATGGACTTTGTAGCGAATATAAGGGTGGTTGTGGAATGCCTCATGGTGTGATGGAATTGTGTTCACGTGAGATGGACATAGACCTGAATTTGGAGCTTGTTGTTTTTTAGAATATCCATCCAGGGATAGTTTGGCTATGGTCAGTGCATAATGTTAGTGTGTAATGATTGATGTTATTTATGTCATGTTTTTCTATGAATAATGTATATGTATTGGGATTTAATAGGGATTTTGGGGAAAATAATGTATATTTTTTGTTAATTAATCAATGAATTATATGCATACTCCCCTGTTCGTTTTTAATAAATAAGATGACTAATGATTTCCTTGATATATTATCAGATTTACGTTTGGTGGTAATTTTTGGAACCAATATCATATCATTGTCGAATCTTGTTAATGAGTTCATTTTGATAATTTCCAATAGCGGGGGACAAATATCAGAGTTTTCTATTTTAATAAGAACCCTATGGTGGGAAGAACTATAGATCTCATGAGTTGTCAAATGATGAAAATATTGAATCATTATATGTATTTCCACAGTTATGATCTGTCTTGTTTTTTTAGTTCTGATAGCGGGCAGTGAATCAGGATTTATATAATTTATTTTCTTTAGTAAGAGGGTGTGTATTCATTGTGTTTCAATATATGAAGATGAAATGTGGTTGTTATCTAAAATTGGTGATCAATGTAGTCCAGGTGGTGGTGTTTTATGACCACCAAGACATCTATTGGATGATATCTATTGTGGTGGGGTGGGTGTAAGACCCCTCATCGATACTAGATAGAATAGTATAAAGTAATTTGAGTTGTAATTTAGTGGAAATATGAAATTTTAAAACAAGACTCAAAATATAACAATCACATCCCATCCTAGTGGGGACCATACCGTAACTCCCAAATCCCAGCTCTAATAGACTAGGGGATAATATCAGGCACTGAGTAGGAATATCACTAACATGAGAGGAAATTCATGTATATCTATACACATGCACACATGTCCAATATTAAAAAATGGTGAAATGATAAAACAACTAATAACCGAATGAATGACTAACACTATATCCCAACCAGAGTACGAAATAATAATTAATGTGATGTAAAGAAAACTGGGCCAGAATACAGGTCCGTCAAAAATAATTCTTTAACCACATGTCCAACCTATGTGAAGAGGAACTGCGACTAATACATGTAGTAGTAGGAACACATCGCCCTGCCTAATCTCAAAAGGCATTAACTTGTCCAAGTCTTCCAAGGACGTTGTAAAAAGGTCTCTAATTTTCTCAAGACACAACATGTGAGGCCAAATATGGTTTAGGGGTGAGTATAACAATACATATTACGACCCATTTAAACCACAAATAAATACACAATCAAATGATATAGTTTTCTATAAATATTATATGGCTATAGAACATATATTAAGATTATAAAAGACATACAAAATTCAGGAAAAGTTGTTTATGGATAGTCACCAATACCGTATACCAATAGTAGGTATTCATCTCGAATATTCCACCAAGAACTCATTTTGGAGAACACAATCAAGATTATTACAGAACTAATGACGTCTGTGTTAGAAGTTCTATTCATCGAGATCCATCATGAGAGGGATAAGTTGAAAAATCTAAATATGGGGATATGATATGTAGAAGAGGATCATATCCTAGTGTATGGGGTGATACCAAAACCTCTATCTATATAAACCTGCTATGTAGAGGATCAATGTCTAGAAGGATTGGTCACATCAATACCAAGGACTCTATCTAGGACCCAAATATGATTATAGGATCTACTATAGGATTTTATAGGGTGTCCAATAACTATATCTAAGAATTCTTACAGAAGGTAACATACTCTTATGAGTAGGAAACGATACACACTGAGAATTGGGGAAACAATGAATTGTTTGGACCCAAACAAAGCATGTATAATATTAGGTGGAAAAGTGATTCAATCTATATATAAATGAGTTGGAAAAAATTCCCTCAAGGTATCCCATGGGAATGTTTTGGGTGATTTTTGTGTTGGTTGACAAATCTGTGTGACCGCAAATTATTGTGGAGAGGGGTTTCCCAAGTATGTGTTTATGGTGGCACCAATTCCCAATGTTTTCCACATTTATCAGCCTCAAGCTCGTGAGTTTAGATTATGGAGAATATATATTTATGAGTATTAGTAAATAATACATTGACTGTGAATAGTTTTATGTGTAACAAAAAATATAATATTCATGAGAAAGAAGCCGCGTAGTGAAAGGCAAGGATCATGTACTAGAATGGTTTGAGGAGAGTTTATAGTTTTTGGTGAAGATATGATGTATGTGGAAGGCTTGAAGAACATGGGATGGATTCTCATTGGAGGAATATAGGAGACAAATTAGTGGGATGGTGAAGGAAAAGTAGAGGTACACAAACTATTTATGGAAATAGTATGAAGGGTGTCTACTGTAACAACCCAATGTTTTTCAATAGAAATTACCTTCATATAGTTATGTCATAAAATCACATGAAAACACAACATAATGAACCATTAAGTGATAAGTGACCTCTAAACATAATTATTTCACTTCTGTATTGGGAATTTTGAGAATCTAACATACAAGGTTGTGTTCATGATTATTTTTGGAGCATAATAAAACAAAAGTAATTGTTAGTGAAATTTAACCTACCCATATGAATAGTAACATACTCTTATGAATAGAATCATGACCCTCATGAATAATAAATCATACAACATAAGATTAACATTACCCATGAATAATTAAATAAAATTTATACATCTTTGAATGTGACAATTTGACCTTAGTAAACGTTTTGGTATTTTGTAATTCATAAATAATTAAATATAATTAATTATTTAATTTAAAAGAAAAAATATTTTCCTAAATTGTGTTCATTAATTAACAAATCATTTTTTTATAGTTTATATATAATTTTATAAGACCCTACATAATTTCTGAAAGCACAATAAAATCTCTTTATATTATAAAAACTGTTTTTTGAGTAATTTATGATTTTAATTAAATATTAAATTAATAATATTTAAAAATTTATTTTTGAAAAATGGGCTTCATTTTTGGATTCTAAATGTTGAAATATTTTAGGGTTAAATTTTTTATATTTTTCAGAGATTCTTGAATTTTTTATGAATAGTGAAATACCATAATTTACAAAACAAGCTAAATAAGCTAATTATAGAGTCATGTGTGATGTTCTTCTGATGTAAGACCACTTTTTTCTGGATCACATGATAAAATTAATATTCTTGGTCATTTAATACCCACTATTCCTCACTTTAGGGGTAATTAATAAACTAATGAATTTATATTAAGGAAACCCCTCTCCCCTCCACTATAAAAACCACCCTTCACACCTTCATTTCCTCACACCTCTCAAGCTCATAGCCATCTCTAAACTCTACCCAAACATCCTCCCTACACCCTACCACATGATCAAGTGCTTCTGGTCTCATCAAAATACCAATCCTAGATTCCTTAAGGAGGATCTCAAGAGGAAGATTTAAGAGGTAATTTCTCTCCCTCTTCTCCTTTAATTTACTTTCAAGTTCAAGTTCATTTCTTGATCTCTCCCCATCTATCTTCATCGAATTGGTATTTTAACTTTAGTATTACACATGTATTCTATTGTTATGATTCAAATGGTATATTATATAATCACCCCCTTCCCCTCTTTCTTTTATTTTATTAAGGAGAATGTCGTTCGTGAGGTGTTAATTTATCACCTTCAAGAACGTCAAGTTTTCATCTTCCATTCCTACCATTAGATCTAGTCATGAAACCATTTTTACGGTTTAAATAGAACATTTTATATGTATTATATCATTTTAAAATTCTGGAACTAAATTATGACCATATTTCTAGTGATAAAATAAAACAAGTTCATTATGATCGAAAAATCACTCGAATTTACCCAAACAATCATCAATTAATTATTATCTAATGATACATCCACATGGATATAATATAATTCATTATAATATCATTAAAACTCATTTAATATCATTAATAACATGAAATATCAGTTCTGGATGATTACCCATGTTCTACCCAAACTTCAATTTAAGAATACAAGTGAACCACTCAAGAAAACCATAAAAACAACATTTCCCAAAGAATGTTCTTTTTAACCCTATAACTCATCAAAAGGAACCTATAATCACTAAATAAAACAATAATGTACCATATTAGTGTAAAAAGGGTTTTTTATATCTAATTAATGAATTTAATGTCATTATACAAGACATTAAAGAAGCATTCAGATACAAGTTAAGGGGAAATTCTCGAACCCAACTTTCATCCTTCGGGTTCTCCCTCTTTCACTGCATTTTTTTATATGGTTACTCCTTAAAAATAATTTTTTCATCATTGCCTTTCCTATTATAGGATATACATGTTTTTGACTAGTTTTTATATAAAAGAAAATGTTTTTCAAAATAACTCTTCTTTTTAAGAACACACCTTTTAATTCTCTCTCAATGTGGATGGTTCTTCAAACATGTATGTTATTCCCTCTTAATTTTGGGAAACCATAGTTTATCAATGTGTTCTTATTATATGTAACCCATTCCTTTCCATGGGTTATTTATGTTCAATTTTGATATAATTTCCATGTGGAAAGCATGATAATGATAATGTTATGATGTGACGGCTGTGCAAAGAATTATATAGCGCAATTTGAAAGTTTGAATTTGATGGGTATGCCTAGAGTTATACAACACTCCAATGCATTGGGTAATGTGATAAATCTCCTTAGTAAATGTGAAATGATGTATGATCAAGATGCTATCTTGGTTCACAAGTATTTTTGTTAGTTAACCACTAAGACATGATGTTTCATTTTTATGCATTGCCATATATCATGTCTTTTATTTATGCTCCTATCATGTTCATGATCTTTTTCCTATGTCATGATTATGCTCACCCCATGATATATTCTTCTTATCTATCCTCTTACCAGGCTTTTATCTCACCCATTTATATGTATATCCTCAGGTTCCTACATGTACTAATGAAAGGACAAGTTCCAATGAGAAGCTATAGAATAAGAAATTAAATAAATGTTTTTTCTTAATGTTGTAATTATTATGTATGATCCTAGTTTTACCAAGATACTAAACATTTGGATCTTCTATGTGTAATACTATTATGTTATTTATCTTTAAAATGTTGTAATAGTAATGTTAGAAAATTTTGGTTCGCTATAGTTGGTATCAGAGGAAAGGTTTTGTTAATTTGGGAATTAAGATTAGTGAACCCAAGAGAAAATCTCTAGCATGAGACTAAGTAAAAATATGCACAAAATAGTATATATATATAGATCCCATATGTTATGATTTTAGTATGTATTTTGAAAATAAATAAATTATTTATTCATGTATTTTTTATTTATGTTTTGTTCTCATCTTATCTATTTTAGATAAAGGTGGGAACCAGAAGAAATCGGGCCAACAACTATTGTGAGGGCTAATGCAACGATTTATTGAACGACATCCCCAATGAATTGGGATTTGGAGTTCAAAACTTCATGGAGATTCTTACCCAATTATCTCAGGTTATGAACAATAACCATAAAAATGGAGAACTTCCTCCTTCACCAAAGTGGGCGAAACTGGAAATCGAATGTTTTATGCGGAAATGACCACCAACGTTTAATGGATGTTATGATCCACTAGCTGTGGAATAGTGGGTCAACTGCATGGAAGAAATATTTTTTTTTCTTCACTGTTCTGATATGGAGAAGGTAACCTTAGCCGTTTATCATCTATATAGAGAATCATATCAATAGTGGGAATTTATTAAGAACACCAATCCAAGTGAGGAAATTGAAAAGATGGAATGGGAAGACATTAAGATAATGTTTCTTAACATGTAATCCCCAATAAATCTTCGCAAAAATATGGAGAGAGAATTCATAGAGCAAAAGAAAAAAAGAAGGAAAATATTTCACAATCTATGAAGCTAATTCTAGAAGGCTTTCATGGTAGGATTCAGGTTTTGTTATCAATAATTATAGAAAAGTTGATAGATTCATTAGTGGATTAAAACCACACCTTCGAAAGAATCCTGCAATTCGAGACTTTGAGATTTATGAAGAAGTTTTTCGGTGTGCTCTAAAAGTGGAGATGGAGTTTGTAGAATGGTCTAATGGCTATAGTGATAAGAAATGAAAGATGGAGTATCAAGCAGGTGGATCAAATGATAAAGGTGGGAAGAAAACTCAACGACCCACGTGCCAAAAATATGGAAAGTTGCACCACGGGAACTACCTCAAAGGGATAGGGATGTGATTCATGTGTGGGAAAGAAATAAATCATGATCACGAGTGTCTAAAAGACACAAAAAAGTAAGGAGAATATATCTGGTGAATGGAGAGAACCACTAATGGTTTGATGCTACATCTGTAGGGAGGTAGGGCACTATACAAACCAGTGCACTAAACCTCGAGTTCTCGAGGGTAATCAGCGTCGGTAGCCACCAAAGACAAAGGAATAAGGGAAGGCTTATACCATCACTACTGCATAAGTGGAGCAAGACAATGAATTTGTACAAGGTAGACTTCATATTCACCCAACAATGGAAAAATTCTTATTTGATTCTGGTTCTACGAATTCATTTTTATCATGCAAGTTTTCCAGAACTATAGAATCAAAGCCCCAAAACCTTGATGTAGAGATTTCTATAACAAAAAAAATTGGTGAAATCATTCCAACCAAAGGGTTTAAATATTCTCATGTCAGTGTATGTGGGTAGATTCTTCAGAAAAATCTCATAATACATCCCCTGGTGGAATTTGACGCTATAATGGGAATGGATTGGCTCTCATTATATATAACACATATCAAAATTCGGGAATAGGAAATATCCTTTCATATTCTGAAACATCCCATGCTCCTCTACAAATGAATGGATTATCATGACTCTCCTTTTAAAAATACTTCAATTTTTTGGGTGTTGATTCCCTATGAAGAAGCATACCTCTCCCAAATGGTTGAGTCATAGGAATGTACCAACCTTGATGAAATTCCCATCATGAGGGAATACAACACTGTATTTCCCGAAGAGTTTCCTGAAATTCCCCCAAATAATGAGGTAGATTTCTCAATTGAACTCAAAACCAGAGCTACTCTTATCTCTATGTGTCCCTATAGGATAGATTCTATAGAACTGGAGCAGTTAAAGAAGCAGCTGCAAGAGAATCTGGACAAAGTGTTTGTACGCCCTAGCGCATCACTTTGGGGTGTGCCAGTGCTCTTTTTTGAAGAAGAAGGATGGAAAAATTTGGCTGTGTATCGATTATCAGTAACTCAACAAGATCACCATAAAGAACTAGTATCCTCTCACTAGGATTTATGACTTACTTGACCGGTTAATAGGAGATCAATACTTCTCAAATGTCAATCTTCATTCCGAATATCATCAGGTAATGGCGGAGAAAGAAGATATTCATAAGACTGCCTTCCGTACAAGGTATGGGCACTATGAATTTTTGGTGATTCCCTTCTAACATACTAATTCCCCTAAAATATTCATGTATTTGATTAATATAGTCTTTAGAAATTACCTTGAATTTTTTTTTGGTAATGTTTATTGATGATATTCTCATCTACTCCAAGAGAAAGGAGGAACATGAAGAACATATAAGACTTGTTTTGGCGACATTAGAAAGGAGAAGTTGTACACCAAGTTTAGTAAGTGTGACTTTTGGATGAAGAAAGTCACATTCTTGGGACATGTGATCACCAGTGAGGGAATTTATGTGGATACTTCAAAGAAAAAGGCAATTGAGGAGTGGACCAAGACATCATGTGTCACAAGAAATCTGTAGTTTTCTCATATTAGCTGGGTACTACCGACGTTTTGAGTGAAAATTCTCTAGATAGTCAAGCTTGAAAACTAAGTTAACAAGGAAAGGGG
The DNA here is from genome assembly GCA_963277665.1 of Viscum album. Taxonomy (NCBI): domain Eukaryota; kingdom Viridiplantae; phylum Streptophyta; class Magnoliopsida; order Santalales; family Viscaceae; genus Viscum; species Viscum album. The sequence goes on along the minus strand of OY728151.1, from coordinate 490,378,221 downwards.
TAAAGAAAGTCTGGACAAAAGAATGTGGGGAAGCATCATGGAGCTAAAGAGAAGGATTATCACTGCACCAGTAATCACACTACCAAAAATTGGAGAATGTTTTGTGACATAGAGTGATGCTTCAAAGAAAGGCTGGGGTTGTGTACTCATGGAAAATGATAATATGACATCATATGCCTCAAAACAGTTGATGATCCATGAGTAGAACTACCCGACGTATGATCTAGAGCTGCAACCATGATTTTTTCCTTGAAAATATGGTGGAACTACCATTATAGAGATAAGTGTGACATATACACCAACCACAAGAGCCTAATGTATATATTCACACAAAAGTATCTCAACATGCATCAAAGTAGATGGTTAGAGATAATCAAGGATTATGATTACTCTATTAGTTATCATCCTGGAAAGGCGAACATGGTAGCTGATGCTCTATGCAGAAAAGAACCTTCTACTCTATCCATGTTATGCATTGAGAATGACCCTATCTTTGTGGATATTCAATGAATGGATTTGGAAATCATAAGGGCAGGGAATACATCCTACCATTCCCAAATTATTATGCAACTATCCATCCAAAAGATGATTAAGGAAGAAAAAAAGGGATGATGTGGAGATACAAAAGAGGGTGACTGCAGTTAAGGAAGGCAATCTGTAGGAGTTCCATATCGACGATGATGGTGTGATTCGGTTTGAGATGTGGCTTTGTGTGCCTTCATCACCCAGGATAAAGAACGAGCTATTGGAAAACACACATAGCTCAACATTCTCTATCCATCTTGGGAGTACCAAGATGTACCGTGAACTCTGAGTACACATCTAGTGAGATAACATGAAGAAGGATATTGGGGAATATATATCAAGGTGTTTGGTGTGTTAGGAAGATAAGGCTGTGAGACAAAAGTCCAAAGGTATGATGCAGTCATTGCCTACAGCCATGTGGAAATGGGAAAATGTTACTACGGAATTTGTCACGGGTATCCCAATGACGTCAAAGGGAAATAACAAGATATGGGTTTTTGTTGAACGACTCATTATGACTGCCAATTTTATTACCATTCGGGAAGATATCTCTCTTGAACATCTTATTAAGATATATGTGAAGTAAGTGGCAAGACTGCATGTATTTCCACTCCCGATTTTCTTTGACCATGATCCAAGGTACTCATCTAAACTATGGAGAAGTATTCAACATGATTTCAGTACTGAATTAAATTTTAGCACGGCCTATCAACCCCAAACTGATGGCCAGTCGGAAAGGACTATTTAGACGCTTGAAGATATGCTAAGAGCCTTCTCTCTATAATTCATAGGATGATGGGATCAGCATCTCCCAATGGTCGAGTCCTCCTAAAACAATATCTTCCACTCGAGTATTCATATAGCTCCATATGATGCTCTGTATGGAATGCGATGTAGAACTCCATCCTATTGGGATGATGTTGGAGAAAGAAAGCTACATGGAATTGATCTTGTGTAAGAGATGACAGAAAAGGTTTATGTCATCCTGAAAGACATCAAAGCTGCTCAGAGTCGGTAAAAGAGCTATGATAACAACCGTCGAAGGGACTTGGAGGTCGATGTTGGAGGTAAATTCTTCCTATGAATATATTCATAGAAGAGAGTCACGCGATTTTGGATGAAAGGTATGCTAAGCCCAAGGTACATTGTCCCCTTTGAGATCCTTGACCGAATTAGAGCTGTGGCCTATTGACTTGCACTTCCACTGAATATGGCTCAAGTTCATGTTGTGTTTCACGTTTCACTCATGAGGAAGTATATAACGGACCCCTCACAAGTACTGAACTCAGAGGTGGTACACAGGAAGATGATCTATCATATGTGGAATAACCAGTAGAGATTCTATATCGGATAGATAAGGTGATGTACAACAAGACAAACCATCTTTTCAAATTGCTGTGGAGGAACCATAAGTTTGAAGAAGCTACTTGGGAGCCGGAGGAGGTGATGAAGGAGAAGTACCCTCACCTGTTTGTATACAGTGAAATTTCAGGGGCGAAATTTCTTAAGGAGGGAAGAATGTAATGACCCATTGTTTTTCAATAGAAATTCCCTTCTTATAATTATGTCATAAAATCACATGAAAACACAACGTAATTAACTACTAAGTGCTAAGTGACCTCTAAACATATGTTCTTCACTTCTTTATTAGAAATTTTGATAATCTGACATACACAGTTGTGTTCAAGATGATTTGTAGAGTGTAATAAAACAAAAATAATTTTTGGTGAATAGTAACATACCCTTATGAATAGTAACATACGTTTATGAATATTAATATGACCCTTAGGAGTAGTGAATCATCCAACATAAGAGTAACCATACCCATGAATAATTAAATATAATTTAGACATCTTAGAAAGTGACAGTTTTAACATAGAAAATGTTTTGGTATTTTGTAAGTCATAAATAAATAATTGTAGTTAGTTAAAAAATTTAAAATAATAATGATTTTCTTAAAGTGTGTTAATTAATTATCAAATAAATTTATTATAGTTTTTATATAATTTTATAAGAGCCTATGTAATTATCTAAAGCACTATAAAATCAATTTTAATTTTAAAAACTGTTTTTAAGTAAATTATGTTTTTAGTTAAATATTAAATGAATAATATTTAGAAAATTATTTCATAAAAATTTATTTAATTTGTAGATTCTAAACATCGAAAAATGATAGGGGTAAATTTTTGGGATCTTTCTGAGAGACTAGAATTTTTGATGAGTAGTAAAATACCATAATTTACAAAAAAATTCTAAATAAGCTATTTATATAGTCATGTGTGATGTTCTACTGATATAAGCCCACTTGTTTAGGGATCACATGATAATATTACTATTCTTGGTCATTGAAGACTCACTATTCCTTGTCTTAGGGGAAATTAATAAACTAATGAATTTTATATTAAGGAAACCCCTCTCCCCTGCACTATAAAAACAACCTTTCACACCATCATTTCCTGCCACCTATCAACCTCCAAGCCTTCTCTAAACTCTGCCAAAATATCATCCCTATCCCCTACCTCATGTTAAAGATCTTCTGGTCTCATCAAAATACCATTCATAGCTTTCTTAAGGAGGATCTCAAGTGAATGATTTAAGTGGTAATTTCTCTCCCTCTTCTCTTTTAATTCCATTTCCCGTTCAAGTTCATTTCTTCATCTCTCCCTACATATCTTAATCCAAATGGTATTGTAACTCCAATATTGTACATGTACTGGAATGTTATGATACAAATGAGATATTATATCATCCAACCCCCTTTCCCTCTCCCTTTTTTTAAGGAGAATGTTGTTCGTGAGGTGTTAATTTATCACCTTCAAGAACGAAAAGTTTTATTCTTCCATTACTACATATAGATCTGGTAATTAAACCATTTTTTGGTTTAACAAGAGAATTTTATATATATTATCTCATATTTATAGTTTTCCATCTAACTTATTGCCATATTTCTAGTGATAAAATGAAACAGGTTCATTATGATCGAGAAATCGCTCAAATTAACCCAAACAATCATCATTTAATTTTTATATAATGATAAATCCACATAGATATAATATCATTAATTATAATATCATTAAAACTCTTGTAAAATCATTAATAACATTAAATATCAGTTCTATATGTTTACCCATGTTCTACCCGAACATCAATTTAAGAATACAAATGAACCACTCAAGAAAACCATAAAAACAAACATTCCCGAAAAATATTTTTTTAAACCTATAACTAATCCCAAAGCACATAAAATCACTTAATAAAAAATTAATGAAACATATTATTTTACAAAAGGTTCTGTATTTCAAATTAATGAATATAATTTCATAATAAAAGGCATTAAAGAGAAGGAGGCATTCAGATACAAGGTAAGAAGAAATTCTCGAACCTAAATTTAATCCTTCGGGTGCTCCCTATTTCAATCCATTTTTTTATATGGTTAATCCTCAAAAATTATTTTCTCATAATTGTATTTCCTTTTAAAGGATATAAATGTTTGTCACTAGTTTTATGGAAAACAAAATTATTTTAAAAATAACATTTATTTTATTAACATACCTTTTACTTCTCTCTCAATGTGGACAGTTATTGATACATGTATGTTATTATGACATTATTTTGGGAACACCAAGTTTATGAATGTGTTCTTATAATATGTAAATGATTCCAACCTATATTTTATTTATTTTCACTTTTGATATTGGTTCTATGTGGAAATCATGATAATGATAATGTTATGATGTGACGGGTGTTCCTGGAATTATATAGTGCACCAATTTATTGGGTAATGTGATGAATCTCTTGATTAAATGTGAAAATATGTGTTAACAAGATCATATATTGGTTCACAAGTATGTTTGGTGGTTAACCACTAAGACATGATGTTTCATTTTTATGCATTTCCACATTTCAAGTCTATTATTTATGCTCCTCTCATGTTCATGATCTTTTGACTTTGTCATGATTATGATCACCCTATGATATATTATTCTTATCTATCATATTTATGGAATTTTATATCACCCATTTTGATGTATATCATCGGGTGGTGACATTTACTATGGAGAGAACAAGTTCCAATGTGAAGATAGAGAATAAGAAATTAAATAAATTTTTATTCTTGATGTTGTAATTATTATGTACAGTCCCATTTTTCCCAAGACGCTATACCTTTGGATCCTCTATGATTAATAATATTATGTTAATTATCTTTAAAATGATTTAATAGTAATATAAGAAAAGGATGGGTCCGTACATCTGAAAAAGAGAAGTGGTTCATGAGGAATTTATTTCACAATGGGTGATGCGATTCATGGAATAAATTTAGTGAAAGGATTTTGTGAATAACTAAATCAAACAAAGGAATTTTTTTTAATATATGTATCTTTTCATACAGTATGAGGAAGTAAATATAGTATGTGTGTAATGGCCCGGACATCTCCGGTCCATTACATTGTGAAATGTTAGTGTTGGAGGTGTTCTGGGAGGTCAAGAGGACTTATCCCCAACACTTTTCCAATTTTCCAGTTATGTGAACAGTGTTTCCAGTTTTATGAACAGTAACAGATCGGTCTCACCGATCTGTCTGACAGATCGGTTTCACAGATCGGTGTGACAGATCGGTTTCACAGATCGGTGTGACAGATCGGTTTCACAGATCGGTCTGACAGATCGGTTTCACAGATCGGTGTGACAGATCGGTTTCACAGATCGGTCTGACAGATCGGTTTCACAGATCGATGTGACAGATCGTTTTCACAGATCGGTCTGACAGATCGGTTTCACAGATCGGTGTGACAGATCAATTTCACAGATCGGTGTGACAGATCAGTTTCACAGATCGGTGCGACAGATCGATTTCACAGATCGGTCTGACAGATCGGTTTCATAGATCGGCGTGACAGATCAGTTTCACAGATCGGTTTCACAGATCGGTGTGACAGATCAGTTTCACAGATCGGTTTCATGGATCAGTGTGACAGATCAGTTTCACAGATCGGTTTCACAGATCGGTTTCATGTACAGTAACGGTGGGTGAACAGTGTTTCCAGACTCCTACAGTTTTGCCCATTTTTTACGTTTCCTTTGACATAAAATACATTTAAAGCCTTATTTTTTTAGGGCTATTAAGGCCGTTTAAAATTCCATAAATCCATATTAATTATTCCTATGGCTTGGAATGTTTTACTTGGTCAAACCGCGTGGGTTAATGCGATCCGTTTTTAATGGAGAATTAACCGGATCTTAAACCGCCACCTCGTTAAATCTTAAAAATGGATGAGATATCATTCTCCCTTGTTCTTTTCCTTTGTTCTCAACTAAGAGGCTCTAGAACCTTTCAATCCTTTCTGTAGGAGTTGCATAATCAATCTTTACTCCTAGGATTGGTTCTTCTTTGTTTTGATGCAACCAAGCTGTGTCGATCATTCTTCCACATAAGTTGTCACGAGAGAAGGATTGTGGCCCGCTGTGTGGCTAAAGGATGTCAAGAACTCTTCGAGGTAGGGGATTCATGGCTTCTCTAAATTGCATATGTGAAATCATATAATTAGCAGGATTTATCTCTTTGGATCACAATGAAATTGACCTAATTAAATACTTGAACCGGATTAAAAGAATTGGTTGATCCCATGCTGTTTCTTTATACCGTGATAATGGTTTGCCTCATGTTTTCCTAGAAATAGTGATATCTATGTGTTCTTTGATTTGTTGTTTGTTCATGATAGAAATTGATAATGAACGTAAAGCCGGAATTAATTGTTAATTAATTGGCTAAAGATAAAGTGGCATGTAAATTAATCTGGTTGTTTCCATTGTTGTAGTTCTAATTTGAGGATAATCAAACTAGGGAAGTAGTAGCGGGGTACCCTTGATATTATTTACTATATTCTATATTCTTGTATGCGTTACTTGGTGAGAGTAGCCATGGTGAGGTTGGGAACATAGTATACCTGTTTAGGTGACGAGTTAGTTTCACTTGTTGTTCACTGGGCTTTAGCATGATTTCTTTACATTTGCATGAGAGGCTTGGGGAGGATCCTACTGAGTATACTATTATACTCACCATATGTACATATAAACTGTTTTTCAGGTCACTTGGAGCTGGTTGGAGATCAAGCGGGTTACTACTAGCTTGTGGTTGGAGGAGGAGTTGTTTGGGCTCGTGGTCACTTCCGTTTTTGTTTCTTTTGGGTACTTTTAGTTTCCCCTTCAGTTGTAGTACTTTTGCATGACATTTCATATATTTACTTGGGTTCCTTTTATATTTCAGTTCTGAGTTGGAGTTGATTGGAGTCTATTCTATCTCTCTCTTCTGTATTTGTTCTCTTAGAGGGTAATGCCTCCCATTTGTGTGTGTATTATACCCTCGGTGCTAGTCGCCAACCCGGGGCCTACTGGAAGCGGGACTCGGGGGTCATTATCTCCCTTCTCACATTGCCGGCCCAGGAGGGGTACACTTTGTTGGGAGGGGGTCGTGACAGAGTGGTATCAGAGGTATGGTTGAGGGATAGGATGGAGTTTGGAGTTAGCCACAGGTGAGGATGCATGGGATGGTAGGGCAACGATGTCATTCATGTTTAGCAAGTGGGGTAAACACTGGAGACCAGCAGAGACATAGTCATTCAGGGCCCCCTATGACCTGTTGCACGGACCTTTAAGTTTACGATGGCTACTAAACAAACTGATACTGGTTGCAGGCTAAAGACCTAGGAAAGGATCATGCATCATTATTCTTTGCGCCTGTGTTTGAATGGGTAGACCTTGGGATAGGTAACCAAAAATTAATAAAATAAAATAATTAATTAATAAATGTTGAGTCTTCCATATTCCAGGCTTAGGAGCTCTAACAGTTTTTATTTTACAGGTATGGCTCCAGGTCGACGTCCTCATCAGGTTTGCGCAGAAGATTCCCAGCAGGCTGTTCCAGCAGATCGCCGCCGGGTAGAGGTTGACGACGATGACACTTGGAGGATGACACTCTGAGAGTTCCAGTTCCAGAGTCTACATAAGTACGAGGGCTCCGTTTCAGATGCAGTCACAGAAGACTGGTTGGAGGAGGTCGAGATAGGCTTCAGTTCGATTCGTGCTCGAAAGGAACACTAGGTGTCCTTCGTTGTGACGATGCTGCGTGGAGCAGCGAGGCAGTGGTGGTTCTTGTTCCTCGGGGATCGGGAGGAGTCAGTGATCTCATGGGAGGAGATTAGAGATAGGTTTAGAGTCGAGTTTCTTTCATCGACTGCGAAGGCATCCAGTCGCCAGGAGCTACTCACCCTTCGACAGGGGAGCTCCAGTGTTCGAGAGTTTGGAATCCATTTCAGGAACCTTCTATGATATGCTTCAGACCTATTACCAGATGATGAGGCCAGGGCGAGGCATTTCGTGGAGGCTTTGCGTCCAGAGATCCAGTGCCAGGTCGCCCCATTTATGCTGAAGACATATCTTGAGGTGCTGGAAAGGGAAGAGGTTGTTGAGAGGACTTTGACCAGGACCGGATCGTCACGAGAGGGGAATCGTCTTGATTCCTCATGAAGCAGAGATGTGGTCCGGGGTTCCCGGTTTTCAGGACAGAAGAGTTTCTGTTCACCTGGGGGTAGGTCCCAGCCCTTCCCATCTCGTTTCTCCGGAGGTAGAAACTCTCAGGCCTATGCCAAGAGATCAGGAGCTTGTTTTTCTTGTGGTGGTCGTGGTCATCAGCAGCGGGAGTGCCCGACTGTTCAGAGCAGTCATCGTGCACCAGGCGCTCCACTTCAGGTTCCTCCGTTGAGGCAGTTCCAACCGAGGCAGCAACAGCAGGTTGCACCAGCTTTAGATCACCCGAGGGTAGATGGAGAAGGCAGAGGATAGCCCCATGACGCTCCCCGTCCTCAGAGAGCAGAGCGTGGCCGTGGTGGTGGTCGTCATCAGGGTCAGAGAGGTCGTGGAGGTGGTCGTGGTCAGCTTCATGCTCTAGCGTCGCCATCTCCAGGTGATCCAGATGTCGTTCGAGGTACCCTTTTCTTGTTTTCTAACTTTGTGTATGCCTTGTTTGATTCAGGAGCGACACACTCCTTTATATCCCCTACCCTTGTCCACGCTTTGGGACTTGAGGTAGAGAGGCTTCCAGTGCCCTTGGCGTTAACTACGCCAGTTGGAGGTCGATCTAGCTTGTTTGAAGTATGTAGAGACTGTGAGCTAGTGTTGGGGCAGCACCGCTCTTGGGGAGATTTCCTATGTTTACGAATACAACCATATTATGTCATCCTCGGCATGTATTGGTTGTATTCGGTGAAGGCTATTGTGGATTGCTACAGGAAGAAGGTCATTTTCTTTGAGGAAGACGGAGAGGAAGTAGTGTTTGTTGGTGAGAGAGATCCTTGGATGAGTCATAGACGAGTTCCATCCTTATCATCCATGATGGCTGGGATGATGCTGAGTTCTTCAGAGGTTCAATAGTTGGCGTTTCCAAGGTTTGTAGAGGAGTACCCTGACGTCTTTCCAGAAGAGGTTGTATCCTTACCCCCTCGACGAGAGATCGAGTTTGGGATCGAGCTACAGATGGGAGCGTCTCCTATCTCTATGTCTCCGTATAGGATGGACCCTTCTGAGTTACGAGAGCTATGTATACAGCTCGATGGACTGTTGCAGTGTGGTTTTGTTCGGCCAAGTGTTTCACCGTGGGGTGCACCAGTTTTGTTTGTGAAAAGGGCTGATGGCAGTTTGCGGTTGTGCGTCGATTATCGTCGGTTAAACAAAGTGACAATAAAGAACCGTTATCCTCTCCCACGGATTGATGACCTATTTGATCAACTGAAGGGTGCAAGTTGGTTTTCAAAAATAGACTTGCGGTCAGGATATCATCAGATGCGTGTAAAGGATGAGGATATCCCGAAGACTGCTTTCCGCTGTCATCATGGGCATTATGATTTTGTTGTAATGCCATTCGGCATGACAAATTCTCCAGCTGTTTTCATGGGGTTGATGAATGCTGTGTTCCGTGAATTCATGGACAAGTTTGTTGTGGTTTTTATCGACGACATCCTTGTGTACTCCACATCTGAAGAGGAGCATGCAGAGCATCTACGAGCCGTTTTGGGAGTTCCTCGCCAACATCGGTTGTTTGGGAAGTTGTCCAAGTGTGAGTTCTGGGATCGAGAAGTTCGTTTCTTGGGACATGTTGTGTCCCAACAGGGAGTAGCTGTGGATCCTTCGAAGATAGAAGCAGTGGTGTCTTGGCTAGCCCCCAAGACCGTGTTAGAGGTGCGAAGTTTCCTTGGTCTCGCAGACTATTATAGGAGATTTGTAGCCAATTTCTCCCGAGTTGAGACTCCTCTGACAGCTTTGACCAAGAAGGATCAAGCGTTCATATGGACTGATTAGTGTCAGGCAGCTTTCGAATATCTAAAGGAGAAGTTGGTAAGTGCTCCAGTCCTTTGTATTCCAGCGGAGGGAGTCCAGTTTGATGTTTTCTATGATGCTTCACATCTGGGGCTAGGCTGTGTTCTCATGCAACAGAGGTCAGTTGTTTCTTATGGGTCTCGACAGTTGCGTCCCCATGAACGCAACTATGCCACCCATGATCTTGAGTTGGAAACCGTGGTGTTTGCGCTGAAGTTGTGGAGACATTACCTCATTGGCGAGCGCTTTGTGGTTTTCACCGATCATAAGAGTTTGAGGTATGTTTTCTCCCAACGTGACTTGAACTTGAGGCAGCGTCAGTGGATGGATTTCTTGCAGGAATACGACTTCGAAATATCGTATACACCTGGAAAAGGTAATGTTGTTGCTGATGCACTGAGAAGAAAGTCACGTAATGATGTTGTGCGTGAATCTGGTGATTCCTGGAGAGTGATGGAAGAGCTATCAGCTTTGCATCTTGATATGGGAGAAGTTGGGGGAAGAGGTTGTCTTTTCCAGATGACGGTGCAGTCATCCCTAATGCAGAAGGTGGAAGAGTCTCAGTTGGGTGATCTAGAGGTGGAAGTTTGAAGAGACAGAGTTGTGTGTGGTGAGGCCCCTGATGGTTGGTCGGAGGATGAACAACACCGAGTGTTGTATCATGGCAGGCTTTTTGTTCCCTTGGCGATGCGTGAGACGGTTCTCCGAGAGTTCCATAGTTCACCCTTGGCGGTACATCCTGGTGTGACGAAGATGTACCGATCGTTGAGGAGTCAGTTTTGGTGGCCCGGGCTGATGCGTACAGTTGCAGAATGTGTGTCTTGATGTTTAGTCTGCCAGAAGGTGAAGGCCGAACACCGTGTTCCTGGTGGTCTTCTCCAGCACTTAGTGATTCCTCAGTGGAAGTGGGAGGACATCTCAATGGACTTTGTTAAAGGTTTACCTTGAGCTCTGGGAGGACATGATGCTATATGGGTGGTAGTGGATCGTTTAACAAAATCATCCCACTTCATAGCGATCAAGGAGTCGAGCTCAGTGGAAGTTTTGTCGAGTCAGTATCTGGTGGAGGTGGTGAGGCTTCACGGAGTTCCTAAGACGATCATTTCTGATCGAGATCCTCGTTTTACCACTAGGGTGTGGAGAGGTCTCCAGCATGCTTTTGGCTCTCAACTGTGCCTTAGAACTGCTTTTCATCCTCAAACAGATGGTCAGACAGAGCGAACAATCCAGACTCTTGAAGACATGTTGCGCTCTTGTGTTCTTGATTTTGGAGGTTCATGGGTGAAGCACTTACCCTTGGTAGAGTTCGTTTACAATAATTGTTTTCACTCTACCATCGGCATGGCGCCGTTTGAAGCCTTGTATGGCCGGCCATTCCGTTCTCCGTTGTGCTGGACAGGGGTCGGAGAGTCCGCAATTCTCGGACCAGAACTAGTGCAGAATACAACATAGATGGTTCAGGTGATTCGTGAGAGGATGAAGACAACACAAGATCATCAGAAATCTTATGCTGATCAATGAAGGAGACCCTTAGAGTTTAATGTTGGGGATCATGTGTTTCTGAAGGTGACTCGCCGTCGTGGGCAGCAGAGGTTTGGTCACGGAAGTAAGCTTTCTCCCTGTTTTGTTGGGCCTTTCGAGGTGTTAGCTCGTGTTGGAGGTGTGGCATATCGAGTAGCACTTCCCCCCTCTGATGAGTCGGATACATGATGTTTTCCATGTATCGCAGCTCTGTCGTTATCTTCATGATTAATCTCATGTTATCGATTGGGGAGAGATCGATATTGACCAAGATGCAACCTTCGAGGAGCGACCTGTGGAGATCCAAGACCGCAAGGAGAAAGTGTTGCATGGGAGTTCTATCCCCTTAGTTCGTGTCTTGTGGCGACACGGTGGCATGAAGGAGAGTACCTGGGAGCGTGAGTCATAGATACGTGCTCAGTATCCAGAGTTGTTTAATGTTTAACTCCTTTCATGTAATGATGTTTCCTCTCTGGTTAGACCTTTTATGTTTTATTTATGTACCTTTGATGTGATGTTGTGAATGAATTATTTGGGTATGGATTGTTTGATCCCGGATGTCAGAGTTTTGTTCCAGCTTTCGAACAACTCATGGTGGTTTTTCCCTAAGAGGTATCTTATGGGGTGGTTGTTCGGATCCCTCTTCTCTTCTAGGTTGGTTTTTAATTCTCGAGGACGAGAATGTTTTGAAAGGTATCTAATGTAATGGCCTGGACCTCTCTGGTCCATTACTTTGTGAAATGTTGGTGTTGGAGGTGTTCTGGGAGGTCAAGAGGACTTATCCCCAACACATTGCCAATTTTCTAGTTCTGTGAACAGTGTTTCCAGTTTTATGAACAGTAACAGATCAGTCTCACCGATCGGTGTGACAGATCGGTTTCACAGATCGGTGTGACAGATCAGTTTCACAGATCGGTGTGACAGATCGGTTTCACAGATCGGTCTGACAGATCGGTTTCACAGATCGGTGTGACAGATCGGTTTCACAGATCGGTCTGACAGATCGGTTTCACAGATCGGTGTGACAGATCGGTTTCACAGATCGGTGTGACAGATCGGTTTCACAGATCGGTCTGACAGATCGGTTTCACAGATCGGTGTGACAGATCAGTTTCACAGATCGGTTTCACAGATCGGTGTGACATATCAGTTTCACAGATCGGTTTCACGGATCGGTGTGACAGATCAGTTTCACAGATCGGTTTCACAGATCGGTTTCACAGATCGGTTTCATGTACAGTAACGGTGGGTGAACAGTGTTTCCAGACTCCTATAGTTTTTCCCCTTTTTACGTTTCCTTTGACGTAAAATACATTTAAAGCCTTATTTTTTTAGGGCTCTTAAGGCCGTTTAAAATTCCATAAATCTTATATTAATTATTCCTAAGTCTTGGAATGTTTTACTTGGTCAAACCACGTGGGTTAATGCGATCCGTTTTTAATGGAGAATTAACCGGATCTTAAACCGCCACCTCATTAAATCATAAAAAGGGATGAGATATCATTCTCCCTTGTTCTTTCCCTTTGTTATCAACTAAGAGGCGCTAGAACCTTTCAATCCTTTCCGTAGGAGTTTCACAATCAATCTTTACTCCTAGGATTGGTTCTGCTTTGTTTTGATGCAACCAAGCTGTGTCGATCATTCTTCCACATAAGTTGTCACGAGAGAAGGATTGTGGCCTTCTGTGTGGATAAAGGACGTCAAGAACTCTTCGAGGTAGGGGATTCATGGCTTCTCTAAATTGTATATGTGCAATCTTAGAATTATCATGATTTATCTCTTTGGATCACAATGAAATTGACCTAATTAAATACTTGAACCGGATTAAAAGAATTGGTTGATCGCATTCTGTTGCTTTATACCGTGATAACGGTTTGCCTCATGTTTTCTTAGATATAGTGATATCTATGTGTTCATTGATTTGTTGTTCGTTCATGATAGAAAATGATAATGAACGTAAAGCTGGAATTAATTGATAATTAATTGGCTAAAGATAAAGAGGCATGTAAATTAATCTGGTTGTTGCCGTTGTTGTAGTTCTAATTTGAGGATAATCAAACTAGGGAAGTAGTAGAGGGGTACCCTTGATATTCTTTACTATATGCTATATTCTTATATGCGTTACTTGGTGAGAGTAGCCATGGTGAGGTTGGGAACATAGTATACCTGTTTAGGTGACGAGTTAGTTTCAGTTGTTGTTCACTGGGATTTAGCATGCTTTTTTTACCTTTGCACGAGAGGCTTGGGGAGGATCCTACTGAGTATACTGTTATACTCACCCTATGTACATATAAACTATTTTTCAGGTCACTTAGAGCAGGTTGGAGATCAAGCGGGTTACTACTAGCTTGTGGTTGGAGGAGGAGCTGTTTGGGCTCGTGGTCGCTGTCGTTTTTCTTTCTTTTGGGTACTTTTAGTTTCCCCTTCAGTTGTAGTACTTTTGCATGACATTTCATATATGTACTTGGGTTCCTTTTATATTTCAGTTCTGAGTTGGAGTTGATTGGAGTCTATTCTATCTCTCTCTTCTGCATGTGTTCTCTTAGAGGGTAATGCCTCCCATTTGTGTGTGTATTATACCCTCGGTGCTAGTCGCCAACCCGGGGCCTACTGGAGGCGGTACTCGGGGGTCATTATCTCCCTTCTCACAATGCCGGCCCAGGAGGGGTACACTTTGTGGGGAGGGGGTCGTGAAAATGTGGATGTTAGGACAATTTGTAGAGGAGGTACATGGAATCATAGGATAAGATTTAACCATAATAGGATGGTTCACGAAAGTAGATGAAGTCCACATAGAAGTGATCCATGAATCATACACACTTCACAGTTTATGTAGTAATAAAAGATGCTTGCAGTGGAATCAAGGATGCTTCAAAATACAATAAAATTGTTCATGAATGAAATTTTCACTACCTAAATGTATGTTGAATATTGATTTTATCTATGTGTGAATAAGGACCTTCATAAAATAATTTATCTATAGTTGAGGTTGCATTCATTCATTAAAATGATGTGACTTACATGTCGATAAACTATCAGTGGATCCCTTCCAGGTGTAGTGAGCCAAGGAAGATGGGGACAATGATCCTTCTCACAGGAAGTGAGCCGGAGGAAGAGACATTGGGAGTGAACCATGGGATTGAAAGGACAATACCCTAAATCTTGTAATGGTAGTGGGACTAGATATTTTTGTTATATGGCCTTAACCTCTTTAGAAATAGTGATATTTTATGGATTTGTTACATCACCACATTGAAATTTTATGCTCCTTTGATGTAGAATTGGATGAGTGATCCCTGTTAAATCGTTGTGTACCATGCCTGATTTCATTTATATTCATATATTACTATGTAAAGAGATAGTAGTGTGTTTTTTTAACATTGAAAACATATTTGAAGGGTCATGTGTTTTTTTCTCTCGTATCCTGATTCCCCCATGGTATTTGACATAGTTGACCTAAAAATGGTATACAAAGGATATAGTAGAGTTACATGCCATATCCCTTGACCTTGGGAATAGCTTGTGTACAATGGATCAGTTCATTCCCAAATGTGTCATGTATAATATGGGTTTATGGAATGTGAAATATGTCACATGTAGTGTCCTTCCATCTAGAGGACAATTGTGTACTATAGCCATTTTCTAGTACCCAGTGTTATGCTGTGTATAGCAACCCATGTACAAGTACCTAGGGTAGTCTATGTACATGGTAAATGCCATTCTATGTGGTGGGGTACACGCCATGTATAAAACTAGTTTACTCCACCTCGTGTCCCATTATCTCTTGAGATACATGTTGAGTCCCTCGTAAGAAACCACACACCATTTGATAGTGTCACACACCATTTTATATTTAACTATCACTTAAAACCCCAGCCACCACATAGTGGGGCCCGCAGACCATGTTCATTAGGATTTTCCAAAAAAAAACATTCATTCTTCAGCCGCACACTTGGGCTAATGATTCATATCTCATTACAATGATCTTTTTACATGAAGCACGAGATCCATGGTTGGTTGATCACCTTAACTTAGAATCTATATGTTTTGGGCCATTAATTTCTTGAAAATCAGTTTAAATCGATTGTAATGAAAACCACTTGAAGATCTATTTTTTAAAATTAACTATGTTGCATCCATCATTGTCAGCATCACACCTTTGTTTGGTCATCATGAGGTCATATCTTCAATATATTCTCATTGTGCCAAGAAACTATGGTTGAAAGTTCAATCATTTATAAACACATCGATGAATGAAGAACTCACATAGAAAAAGTGGGAGATAATTTCACAAGGAACTTGTATGAGGAAAAAACCTAGGCTATTGTTGGTTCTAGCCTCAATCTTTTCATATAAGAATGATCCAATATCAGGTAAATATAATAATCAACCTCTTAAATCCAAAAATTTAAAACCCATTTAGCCATAAATATTAAACCATTGATCAACCTATTAGTTGGTTGGTCTATGTTAAATTTTTAACCCATGAATATGGGAAAACAAAATTAGAACAACACACCCAACATGGGAATTGGATTGTTTTCAATTAATTTCTGATTTCCATTGAAAATTCTCATCAAGAACATTCCACAATCAAATTCTATGTCATCATTGTAGAGATAAATAACTAGGGACACTCTCAAGGTCATCTGGATAATTTCCCATGTTATGATCCTAATCATTGTTCCCAAACTAAATGATGCATTAATATAAAATAAAATTTCTATGCATATGCATTGACAATGGTAAAATAAAATAAATTCATAAGTTTTTTTCAATAAAAAGGGATGGAGCTACTTTTCTTATCCTAACCATGTGGGATATTTTTAGGACTCTCTGTGGAAAAACTGGTTGCTATGATTACCACATTACCCTCAGATTTCATATCTAGGACCTCCTTTTGATTTTATTCCATATATTCATGAAAACAGTCGATGTGTGATAATTAATATTTTAATAATATTCAAAAAAATATTTTGGGAACAATGGGCCTCATAATTGAATGTCGTCTCAGCGCATGGTCTCTTATATAATATATATAATATTTAAAAACAATACAAAAAAAATCTAGGACAATACATTCTCCCCATATTGGGGATTTTACATCCTTGTAAAGGAAATAATAAGGCTACTACAAAATTTGTGGATAATTTGCATGAATCATAGGGTCACACTCCAATGTTCTCCCCAAGATATTCTCATTCTACCACTGAACATGCAAAAAATGAATCACATTCCCACAAAATAACCTCTCCATCCAATACAATATATCTATTGGAAAATCATAAAAAGTTTCTCCATCGTTGATTTCTATTTATCTTTAGTTGATAACATGTGATGGGTCATTAACATACCTGCTCTAATGCGTCCCGTGGAAGACATCGTGTACTAGGTGTTACTGTGGGGGTAAATCTATGTCGTATATCACATTTCCAACTCTATATAGTATCTTAATAGGACCATTGAACCACAGTGATAGCTTGCCTCCCTTGAAAAATTTATAAAATCCTCATCATGGTGAAATCAATATAAATATTGGTTGTCCTTACATGAACTCCAAAGTCTGCCCCCACATATAAAAATTTGACATATGCGTGTCTGGGATATCTAAATAAACCCCTAGATGATTTGTACTTTTTTGGTAGTATCTCACACCAATTCTTGGACCATGAGTGGTGTCTCTCCTATATAGTCTACAAATGTAGTGACTAAACGGGTTTCTGGTATAAATACTCAAATAGTTATATACAAATGGTGTAATTGTAAGTATTTTTTATATGAACACCAACGGTATAAGGTGATCCTATGAAATATGAAAAAATTAGAACATGAAATATCATATAATTTCATCTAGAAAATGAATATTCTCCTCTTTCTGGCCACTTTTCATTTGATGAAACGATATGATAAAGTGTGACTGCATTCCAAATCCATCTTATAATCCCTTATACAACGAGGATTTAAAATGATAATCATGATCTAAAACAATCACTCATATGTCTCTAATAAGTAGAACTATCTTTTTCATGTAAAGGCATCCCATGTACTCTAATATACATTGTTCTTGGATATCTTGAATGTCGGCCACCATGGTGTGTCATTCAAAAATCACCAAATGGAATTGTTTCCATGGCATGTACATGGTAAAAACATAATAGAGTACATAGATATCTCATCCCACATCTACTCCAACACCTCTGAGGGTTGAGTAAAAATAGTTGGTACCAGGTTCTCATCATTAACTAGCAACAAGTAAGGCATCAAGAAACATAATCTGCTACTCCATTATTCATTCATGTCAAGAAAACAGATGTCAGAGGTCTTAGTATTTCATCTCCACAACAGGATGTACCACCAAAGGGTACATAAGGAAATTCCTTAATCGCTCCTCTTGTAATGTCAGTGGTACTACTGTGTATCCTTTTCAAATAATGACATGCTCCCAACCAATAAAATATAAATCAGAAGCATGACCTGGGGATATTTAAGCATGTTTAGTCTCATAGTTGATGTCCCCATTCTATTCATCCCTAACACTATATAGGAGTTCAGGGGTAAAAACCATTGACCACAGGTAAGCTGCTCAATCTACATCCCACTAAGTATAATTGTAATGAATCTAAATACTCTGATGCTTCATTTAGATACTATTAAACACAACTACAATAGATACCATCTGCTTCGACATTCTCCTTCCCAATAATATACAATATCTCAAAGTCATACTCTATGAGTAACTCTATCCATCGCCTCTATTCCATGTAGAAACACTTCTGAGAGAAGATATACATAAGTCTCTTGTGATCAGAGTAGATGATAAACTTCTCTCCCATAAGATAGTGTTTCCACAACATCAGAGTAAATACTACCACCGGTAACTCAATATTAGGGTTCACATAGTTCTTATCATGGGGTCTCAACTGACGTGATCCATATGAAATCACTAATTTTATCTTCTTAAAGACACAAACTAGACCGGTTCCTAATTCATCACAAAACAATATGTACTCAACAACCACCTTCGGTAATCACAAGTTCAGGGATCTTGTCAAACTCTATTTCAACTACTAAAATAATGCATTCACTTCTATCTCCACATGAAAGGTTACCTTTTTCAAGTAAAATATATCATAGGTGTTGATATCATGGATATATTTGGTATGAATCTATAGTAATAGCCAAATTGTCGAAGGAATCTCCGCACCTCTATCACACTAGTAGGAGGATCTCATGCTAACACTACCTCAACCATGGATAGGTTCACAACCCCTCCATCGACAATGATTAATTGTCCCATAATGAGTTTGTCATGAATCCAGAATATGAACATTGAGTGTTTCTAATAATGGTGGTGCTTATAGTGTATGTCCAGAACCATTCTGAAGTGTCACGCAAGTACCTCCTTAGACAAAGAGAGCACAATGATATCATTAATTAAATGCACCATGAACGCATCTATGTATGGATGAATGATTTGGTTCATGATTCATGTGAACACTACAAATACATTCAACACACCAAAGGGAAACACCATATACTCATAGTTACTATAGAAATATATTATTGTTGTCTTTTATATTTCATCATCTCATACTAATAGCCAGTGATAGCTTGATCTTAGGTCAATCATTGAGAACCAGCATTCACCTCTTAACTGATCAAAGAGGTCATTGATACATGGTAGTTGATACATTTTATTCACATTCACCTGGTTCAGGAACTGTAAATCCACACAAAACCTCAATCTCATTTCTACCATTTTGGGCAACAAAACTGCTGCCACCCATGGTGAAAAATTATTTCTTACGAATCCCTTCTACTGTAGGTCATCCAACTGCACCCTCAAGATGTGAATCTCTACAAGAGGAATACAATATAATGTTGCATATATCGGTGTCTTCTCGGGGTGTACATCAATGTATAATTTTATATCATGATTGGGAGGTAATCTATAAACATCTTCATTGAACACATCATCATACTCATCCAAAACTACTGGGAACTGGAAAATCATAAAATTCACATTAAAAAATCTCATGATATCCATTTTATGAGTAATCGATTTTCACCTCTTATGCATAAATACACCATTTGATTCTTGGGTTTCCTTTTCACTAAAAATGGAAAACCTCCTTCCATCATTGTGGACACACTACACCCTTTGCCAAAAACAGTCAATCTGGGAATTGACTATGGATAACAAATTCATACCAAGAATAAATCTGTAAGCCCTCAATGTTTAATCCAAGAGATTCAAAATTAATCTCCTTGCTCCAATGGGTTATGTCACGCTGTGGAAATATATGGGTGATCATCAATTATTTTCAAATATGGGTCTCTATGTGTAAGGGTGGAGTTAATAGTTCAACTAGAATATCGTGGTCTCCACAAATTTTTTTGAAATAATGAAACAACTCTATCATGTATATATTAATACTTCATATAATTTATAAAAGGAATGGATCATACCCAAAATCATTCCTAGAGAACCTAGGTCATAAGACTCAAAAACATGATGTTTTTTCCACCCTTTTCTTGCAACTCTAAGAGCCTGATGTACATCACCTATGGCGGTGGTTCTAACATGTTGAAATGTCCACAAACTCATTTTCCACTCCCAGAACCTCTACTACATCCACCTCCCAATAAGTCTACCTTATCCAATCAGTTTCTCTATTGAGGTGGTCAATCTACTCTCCCCTTATTTTTAGAACATCGGTTTAGACAATCTCAAGTGAGACATACCCTACTATCAAATGAATACCACCACATCCCCATTAGGTGACTAGAAAAAACCTGTGATCAATGAATAGTTTTCCTTCTTCATTAGATCTACTCATGAAACCTCTCCATTGTCCAGATACCTAATACTGAAGTCGATTCCCTACTGTAGAGGTCTCTACACATGTTCACCCACATTTGACTATCATCGGCCACATCTTCATAGCCAAGAAGATTTCAACCACCAATGATTGATCAAGCACCCTAGCATATGCCTAAATTCCAAGTGGTATAGCTATATCTCAGTTGTCTCTATGTATATTTCAATTGAATTTCTTATCCTTGGAATACCAATCTCTATCCATATCCATCGAGCACGTGGAAATGTTGGTGAACCTTGATGGATATCAAGACACAAACATGCTGCCCTACTAGTGATGAAGAAGAGATTAAATGTGCACATATCTCGGAATAATATGTGAGAAATCCTCTCTAAATATATTTTTTAACTCTGTCCGTGAGAGAGTCACCTTGTTGTGCGAATGGATAGACAAACTCCATAATTTCCCAATTGATCCCTGTAGATGGATCGCTGTCATGACCACAATTTGATTCATTGGTGTTATGAATAGATGGAAAACTTGGGTCAGTTCCACAAGATATTCCAAAACGGCATAAGGATTCAGGTCACCTCAAAAACTGAGGGGTCTATATCTTTAATACTCATGAATCATCCTCATTATGCACTCCTCATCTACTGGTACTACATTTACCATGTGATGTTCCACATGTGGTGGTATGGCTGGTGCACCACGTGGTTATAACATCTAGGGAAATTGACCATGTATTGATTCCCCATCAATGAGGGGTTTGTCTTAATTATCATTATGTCGATTCCTAGATGGTATGCGTCGTGAATGAATCCATCATGAAAAAAATGTACCACTGACAATGATTATAACTATATAGATAACTGAAGAGGGATATAGAAAACATAACCCATTCATATATAATTAATGTACAATTATTTTCCTTATAACCAATGTTCAAATGTGATGATTCAAAAATGAGTTAACCAATGTCATCACATAAGAATATTTCAGTTGTCACACAAACAATAGAGTCAGTGTCCTAAAATATGAACTCAAAAAACATTGCATTGTTGCCCCAAAACAAATCTCATAGACTCTATGTCATAATTTATAACCTCCCACCTCTGATAAACCATAGTTACAACCCATCCTAGTGTGACCTCTGATGTGACACCTCATGATTTCCTCCAATATTTTAGGGAATGGTGACTAGTACCTTGTTGGAATATCACTATCATGGTAGGCAGTTCCTATTTACACGTAAAAATTAAAACATCTCCATGATCAAATAATTAAGTTATGTATAATCCACTAAGAACGAAATTCATCCATACCTTTATATCCCTATGATAGTATGATAAGAACTTAAAGGGTTTTAATGTAAACCATGCCAAAATAAAATCCCTCCAGAAACATGTATGCAACCACAAGTTCAACCTGTAAGGATATGAATATGGATTGTTTCTTGTATAAAAAGGAAGACCTCAGACTTTTTGATCCCACAGTGCACCATATGGTCATAGTCCTCCTTTGACTCTTTCAAATGTTTTCTCATCTATACAATCCACAAAAAATGTGGGTAATTCCTCTGTACGGGTGAGTGTAACTATAATTAGTAGAAAACCTCAAAACAAAAAATCAATACACAAATGAAATATATAGTTATCTCTGCAAAATATTTTTCCACAACAATTATACTAATAATATCCATATATAATCATTCCAAGAAATTATTTCTATAGGAAAGTCATAACTATCACATGAAAACACAAGGTAGTCATCATGACAATTCTATAAAGAAGTCATCTATGATAATACACTCATAGGACCGAAAGCATCAAGGACATCCATCCTAGAAGTACTAATAATTTTGAACATTCATGAGAGGGATACATTGATAGATATGTAGTGATAGATATTATATACAGATGAGTATCCCATATTGGGCCATGGAGTGATATAAAAAACTCCTTCTTCTTTAACCACCTATATAGACAATTGATTATTATATGGATTAGATTCATACATATCAAGAAACTATTATGTGCATGAAGATGAATATAAGATCCACTCTAGTCCTCATAGGGGATTCCAACAACTCTATCTAATAATCCCTACTGACGGGATCCTGCTCATGTGATTAGTAAATGAAATGCACCAACCTTCATGGAATTGATAAATTTTATTGAACCTAATGAAAATTTTCCATGATAGGGTTGAAATTGATTTTATCCTTGTATAAAGGCATATAAGGTGTGTATCTGGATCGCATGACATGTAATATGACCCTGGGAACTACCAGGGTACAATGAACTTTTTCATTCCAAACTATGCTGTGTAGAACATGGGTATTGGGCTTATAGAAGATATCACACACTATGTCCTTTAATTTGAGGCCCACCCACAAACTCTAGTCATGTTTCACTACACATTGTAAATCGAGGTATATCATACCATCTACCCATACATGAGGTAGTATGTGAACATAGATCATCCCATTCTGTGTGGTGGGGTAAATGTCGTGTAGGCAACCTGTGTAATCCTCCTCATGTCCATGTATCTCTCATGATACATGTAGAGTCTCTTTGAAGGGCCTACATGAAATAAAATAGTGTCACATTCTTTGTGACATTTAACTATATCCCGAATGCCTAGATGCTTCTCTTGGGGGACACATGCCACGTAACCTCTGGTTAAACTTTGTGTTCATTAGGATTTTCAAGAAACTCACATTCTTCCTCTAAGAGATATGACCATTGATCAAGAACATGTTTCATTGATCGGATTACCTTGAAACACCATATCCAAGCTCATTTCATCACCATAACAATGAATATAAGTTTTTTATTGGAGTATAATTGGCTCAAAAATACATTAAAATTGATTCTGAGGAAAACCTCTTGAAGAATATTTTCATTCTATTTTCTCTGATTCATCCTTTTTGTCATTTTCACAACTCTATTAGTTCATCCAGTGGACGTATCTTCAATTAATGATCATTTCACCATGTAATTATGTTTTAATGATATTTTTTTCATAAACTTGTTGATGAGAGAATAATGCACATAGAAATCGGAGGATATAATTTCAAATGAGTCAAACTCAAGGAACAAGCCTCAACCATTGTACATTATATTGTCAATCCTTTCATCTAATAATTATAAAAAAAATCAATATAATAATCAACCACTAAAATCCCACAATTTAAAAACCATCACTCAAGAAAGGTCGATTCATGAATCAACATTTTCATTAGTTGGACTATGATCATCATTGAGTCTATGAACGGGGAAATAAATATCTTGAAGACACACCCTACCTAGGAATTAGATAATTAACTATTGAAGAATGATTTCTATTGGAGAATCCCATAAAAAATAATTATCAATTCATGACTCTGTCAACACCATTGACTGAAATATCCAGGGTTTCTCTCCAGGTCCTCCAATGAATTTCCAAGGTTATGAGACAAACCACGGATCCCTACCTAAAGGATTTATTAAAATGAAAATTCATTACTTTGTCGATGATATAGATAATAAAACTAATTTAAAAGTTTTTCATTCATTAAAAATTCCCAAAAGTACTATTTACAGTTTACTGGCTGATTAGCAACAGAATGAGGCTAATATTCAATGTTAATATATAAAAGATTCATGTTCTTTATTTTTCACAAACACCATTGCATTGAATTTTACAATTTGTAAATTATTTCATATTATAATTTAATTCCATATTAAAATTCAGTTTCACATGGTACATTTTTTAACATCATTTAATGAACCTAATGATCTTGATTATTTTTTATATTTAATTTTTAGGATTCTCATTACATTGGTAACAATTAATTCTTTTGTAGTACATAACGATTCAATTTGGAAGACCACACAAGTTTTCCTTGAACAAAAAACATTATGGGTGAAGTAAACTACATAGTAGCCCAATGAAACTACTATAGCGGCCAATAAACAAGCCAACAATTCTGAATTTTGAACTGATGGCGGCCCATATTGGAGATAAAATTCTAGGCTAGATTCTGTGGTCCAAAATAATTTTCCACCATTTCGAAAATATCTCACAATCCAAAAATCAAATTGGGCTGAAATTATACATGAGGTTAGGAGACATCTAGATCACATATTATTCTCATATGGACCACTTTAATTTGGTAATCTATAATGTAATTTATTCCCCTATTTTTGGTAGATGAAAGTCGGCTACCACTTCAGGTAAAGGATAAAGAAGTACAATCTTCTTATGTTCATCAACCCTAGGCGTACCATACTCAAATGGTATCCTTTATAATATTGAGAGATATACCCAATCAAATTTAAATTTCTATTTAATTTAGTGGTGGTAGAAGAGTTTATCATCTATGGTTCTTTGTTTAATTATAATTTTATGTTGTGGATTTGTTTCCATAAGTTTTTCTTTCTCATGTATATTGTCCAATTCACCTTAGTTTCTTAATACAATTTCATCTTATACTCTTATTTAGTTCTTATTTATATAATTTTGATACCTTTGGTTGATGTTTGGAATTTATTCACTCCAAACATAGTGAAATTATAACACAATGGTGTGCTGATCGTTATTTCATTGTCTTTTTTTACTTCTCCAATTCCCCCCTCATGAGATTACAGTTCACATCCATTGAAACCATAGAATTAATGGAGGTCTATCCCACATATGGGTCGATCTAATGGAGTAGAAAAGGGACGGATTTTGTGTTATTTCTCTCTCCATTATTTTCTAATAACTTCTTTTAATTGAATTTTTTTTTGAAGATCTTCAAACTCCTTCGTCCTTGTTGAATTTAAGGCCACACAATTCAAGTTCTAATTCAAACCGTTCTTGTGAAGTGATCAAAACCTTGATCCTTCATGTCTATAGTTGATTAGTTTTAATGTGGGTATGTTTTAATAAAATATGTGATGATGTTGATTGAACTTCTTAAATGAACCCATCACAAATATATAAAATTGAAATAGATGAGAAAGGAATGCATCTAATCCACCCGAAGTAATAACCAAGGATCAACTCATTAATTTAAATTTAATTCACTTTAAGTCTCTTATAACTCACATAAAACCAACAAAAATCAACATACTTTTTCCACTTCATAGACAAAAACTATTCTTAGAATGTACACGTCTGTAAGTTAATTCTTAGGTCTACAAGGATTCGACAACCTGAGAAAAACTAAAAGCGACCGCTTAACCCAACAAACATGGGTAAATTTAGGAAAGACCAAATTTTGGTGCCATTGATGGGAACCCAATTAATTCATATAAACACCCATTTTATTCTCCACCATTTATTCTATTCTCATCTATTTTATCTTGTCTTTTCCCTTTCTCATTTCTTTTCTTATGATGCATGTCCGCCTACACTCGTGACCATTCAAACTACCAAGTTAGGGTGGATAGTCTTGGGGTTGGGGAGTCATGTGCACACAGGTAACTCTTTCCATTGGATCATAATCTTCCAAATACTATGGTATTAAAATTTTAGCACATTTCAATGGATGGACTTCAAATAAACCAAGTCATAAACCCATGAGACAACCAAAATGGAAATCCAAAAGAGGCAGCCCCAAACTCGGGTAATGTTGTCAATCACACCATGAATGACTACCTCACACCTTCCTAAACCAATACCCCTCATACATAATATATAATTTCCTAGGATATTCCTACTACATATTTAAAACCCATATCCTAAACCACCTTCCCATATTCCATGAAATGGAGTCCGAGATTCCCTACCCTTACGCCGACGAGTTCAATGACATTGTAGAAACCATGTGTCCCCCACATCAACTACAATCAGCTCTGATGAAGATATTTTCTTTTTCTTTAATGGATCGAGCTAAAAAATTTCCAAACTAATTGAGACCATCATCCATCAACTATTCGGACCAATTAAAAATATAATTCTACAAAAAATATTTTTCCCACCACTAAACAATTGCACTTAAAAAGATCATCCAAAAAGTTTTTGAAAAGGATGGAGAATAATTCTATGAAACATGGGAGAGGATCCAAGACACCATAAAAATGGTTCCATACTATTGTTTTTCTATTCTTGAATAGGTGAAAAATTTTTATGATGGGTTGGGACCAGTGAACTATCAATTCATTGATAGGATGTGTATTGGGACCTTTAAAAACAATGCCACAAATGGTGCATACAAATATCTAGAAGGCCTTTATGAACAAAACCAAACATGGGGAACATCACCTAATTTTAAAAAACCAAGAAGAAATTTTGGGTTTAATACAATTATAGAAGGTAAATTCCTCAGGGAAAAACATGCTGCACTCACTAGGAAGGTCGCAGAGATCAATATTAGGATGGTCAATGAAATTCAAACTATTGACCTTGTTTTCACAATTTGTGACAAAAATGACCACAAGACTGGAAACTGCCCAACCATACCATCCATTAAAGATGTTTCTTATTAGAGTTCCACTAGAGGAGGTCAATTCAATTAAAATTCAAAATCTCTAAAACCAAAACACATTCAACCCAAGGTATAATGACCACCCAGGCTTCCACTGGAAAGATAACCAACAACGTACCCAACCACAAGGAACAAACCCCTACCCTACAAAAAATGTCTAAAACCATAACCAATTACAACCAAAACCTGTACTATACCAACATACTCTTATACAATACCCACATCCTATATAGCAACAAAATTATCCTCTTGGGATAAAACAACTAGCACAATCCTCTACTATGTCTTTCCCTCTAACAATCCTTGAACAGTTGTGTAATGAAATTGAAAAAATGAACTCAGAACTCTCAACACTTAAACATGAACTGAAAACCATAAAAACTGGTAAGGCACCCATTCCTACATAGGTGGTACCATACTCAAATTTAAGGGGAGAGTTAGGTTTAACACAAACAACTCATGAACAAATAAAGGCTATGGAAGTTTTAAAATGTGGGAAATCAATTGAGAAACCTGAACAAATAATTCAAAAACCATCTGAAGATTCCGACTCAAATAAAATTTCAAATGAACCAAATGAAAAAACTAAAAAACTGATAATAGTGTGAAAGAAACAACACTTCAAAAAAAATCCAACAAACTGAACCATTTCATCAATTCAAGAAGGAAAAAACCAAGACTCAATTGGTTGAAACATTGAGGGAAATATTCTCACAATTATTATTGAACATTCCACTCCTTGATGCAATTAAAACCATTTTGGAATACTCAAAGTACCTTAATGTCCTATACACATTTAAAAAGAAATTATCACATAATAACCATGTCCTTCTAGTAGCAAAAATTATCACAACAATCCAAAGAACCCTTACACCAATGTTGAAAGAACAAGGATTCTATTACAACTATGTTGAACTAGGAGAGAATAATGTTGTTAAAGCCTTGTGTGACATTTGTGGTAGTTTCAATCTCATTCCCAATGTTGTGTACTACCAGTAAGAACCAGATGAGAACCAATAAACATCTGTCACACTTGAACATGGTAATCATAGCATTAAGGTTCCAAAGGGAATTTTAAAGAGGTTCTGGTAGTGGTAGAAATCATCATCTACCCTACTTACCTCATTGTGAATAACAACTATCCAAATATTTGAAACAGGGAAAAACCCCAATCATCTATGGATGTCCCTTTTTGCAACAATTAACTCTGTTATCCATGTTCAAATTGGGAACATGGACATCAACATTGGAAACATTAGTCTAGACTTGAACAACTACAATGGAAACACTCAAATTGTAGATGATGAAGAGAACCATAAGGTTAACTGTATTGGTAGTGTTGATAGTGAAATTGAATCCCATCAAGGAACTATTTAACGATTTTTAAGTCAATGAGAGATTATTTTTTATTGTTCACATGCGGGAAATTATTCTCCTTGGATTGAATCTCTTTCAGATATCATTATTGATGATTTTATCAAATCAATAATAAATGATACCATTAGTGAAATCAATAACATTTAGTCAATACCCATTCATGACACTAGTCTGGATAATTTAGTGGATGAAAATTCAGTTCTCAAGGAACCAATTCAGTCTGGAAATATGAACAAAGAAACTGAGTTCAATACAAAGTCTCATCCTTCCTTGGAATGTGAGAACAAATTAGATCCAGAATTTAATGTCATAACTTCTTCACTATTGTATTCATTCATAGGAGACAATATAGACATACCTGCTTTAATTTCCACTTCTCCTGATGCACATTAATAAATAATGCTACTATATGTCCTGTGAAAGGATTAGAAAATAATTGGATGGACCCTTTATGATATCCCAAGGATTTTCCCACTCAAAGGAACTTATCAAATTGTTCTTGAATATGAATCCAAACTAAGTCATCAATGTTAGCGTATAATCAATCAAAATCTTATGTATTTGGTAAGGAAAGAACATCTTAAGTTGTTGAAAAAATGTATCATCTACCCCATTGGTGAGATTGAGTGATTAAGCCGAATTCAATTTGTCCCAAACAAAGATGGAATCATTATAATCACCAATAAAAAAGGTGAAATTCTCCCCACAAGGGTCAGTAGTGGATGGAGAGTCTGTATTTACTATAGGAAACACAAATTTTATACCAAGAAAGACCATTTCCCATTGCCCTTTATTGATCAAGTTCTCAAGAAAGAGGGAGGTCATCAATACTTTTGCTTCCTAGATGGATTCTTTGGGTATAATCAAATTGAGGCCTCCTTATAGAATTGGGGAAAAACAATGTTCACTTATCAATTTGGCACATTTTCCTTCAAGCGTATGCACTTTGGGATATATAATTCCCATAGTACCTTCCAGCGGTGCATGATGGGAACCTTCTCGGACATTTTGAGGTATTATTTAGAGGTCTTCATGGATTAATTCACCATATTTGGGGATATTATTGAGGGGTGCCTTTTGAATGTTGAACGGTGTTTTTCAAGATGTGAGGACAATAATCTCATTCTAAATTGAAAAAAATCACGTTTCATGGTAAAGGAAGGGAATGTTCTAGGACATCTGGTATATGGTAGTGAGATAGAAGTTGATAAAGCTAAGGTCAACATCATTCATCACCATCCATATCCTAAAACTATTAAGGAAGTGAGGTATTTTTTATTACATGCTGGTTTCTAAAAAAGGTTCAATAGGAAGTTCAGCTCTATTTCTCGGCCACATTGTGCACTATTGTTGAGTTATGCTCTATTTTTATGGACAAAAAGTTGTGGTGAATAATTATCTACACTCAATTTATCTCTGGTATCTCCACCTATCATTAAATATCTAAATTGAAAACTTTATATTGATCTCATGAGTGATGATAGTTACATCATTGTAGGTGATTTCTTAGGACAACAGTGTGAGAAAACATAAGGTGGCATTACTTATGTAAGAAAATATTTAAATGATTCTCTAACCAACTACACCACCAATGAAAATTAGTTACTTTTTGTTTTGTTTTCCTTATAATATTTAGGACCTACCTCTTAGAATCCCCCATCACTGTGTTCACTGACCATTCTGTACTAAAGTACCTCTTCTAGAAACAAGATGCAAAAGCTATATTGACAATGTGGTCTTTATCTTACAAGAATTTGACCTCACAATCAAGGAAAAAAAGGGTGATAAAAGTTTTGTAGAAAATCAAATATCTAGGATATAAATTAATGATAAAATTATCTCACCTTTATGTATCTAACTCATTCCCTGATGAAAACCTATACTCTGTGGGTGGTTTCCCATGGTATGATGATATAGCCAACTTCTTAGTTACAGGAGTCAGTCCAATATTCATAGGGACTCATGCTAAAATAAAAATTATTTATGATGTTAGGAACAATATATTTGATGATACATACCTCTATATGTTATTCCCTAGACATGTCATTAAGATGTGTGTCCTAGAATCTAAAAAAGAGTACATCCTTAAATTCTGCCATAGTGAGGCATGGGGAGGTCACTCTGCCTCTAAGAGAACCTATGAAAATGTTATTAATTATGGTCTCTTCTGGACCATGATTTAAAGGGAATCTTACACATTTTTTCAAAGCTGACATAGGTGTCTAAAAGTAGGGTCCATCACAAAATGGATTCAAATTCCACTCACTCCCATCATAGTGATTGAAATCTTTGACTAATAGGGATTCAATTTCATGGTTCCCATCACAAACTCTAGTGGATATCTTTACATCTTTTTAGATATCGATTATGTACCAAATGGTTAAGGAAATTCCTAAAAAATTCATGTATCATCAAAATGTTATTAAATTTCTCAAGGAAAACATCCTCTCTATATTTGGAATTCATAGGTCTATCCTTAGTGATCATGGAACTGATTTTTTCAATAATTCATCCTCTGCACTCATGAAAAAGTATGAAATTTCTCCAAATCGTTCCACTGCTTACCACTCACAGAACAATGGTCATGATGAGTTATCCAATCAATAAATGAAATAAATTTTGTAGAAAATAGTTAATCCATCTAGGAATGATTTGTTAAGAAAACAATTAGATGCACTTTGGGCATATAGAACATCATATAAAACTATTTTAGGAAATCCCCTATATAGGTTGGTTTATGTAAAATCATACCATCTAATAGTTCAAATTGAACTTAAGGATTTTAGGACAATTATGAAAATGAATTATGACCTCTCATTTTCCAGAACAAAAAGGAAATTAGATCTCAATGAACATGAGTAACATAGTATAGAGGCTTATAAAAATTCAAGGATAAATAAATCTAGGGACAAATCCTACCAATATCGAAATATTAAAACCAAACACATTGTACCAGGGTAAACCTATTATTTTTTATTTCTCTAAAATACATTTAGACCCTGGAAAGATGATGTCCAGATGGTCGGGTCCATACATTGTGCATAAGGTGGACCCCCAGGGGGATGTAGAAATTCAAGACCCCACCAATGGTTACATTTTTAATGTTAATGGTGATTGAGTCAAACCATTAATCGAACCATTCCAAAAAAATTAAGTTGATGAAGACATGTGTGAAGAATCCTAAAATGAGTAATACACAAAAGCAATTATGTGTCTATGTCAAGCTAACGATGTTAAACAAAAGCACTGTACGGGAAGAAACCCATGGTTTTCATGTTTGTATCATTTTTTAATCGTCTTTATTTTTTTAATATGATTAACAAAACATTTTGATATTAAAAAAAATAGACTGTTGACCTGTTCTTCGATTATCGGTATGGATTGGTATGAATGGGGAGCACCATAATCATCCATGTTATGTGGTGTGATCCTTAAGTAATTCCACACCCAGAAAATTAAAAAATAGATAATGTATCATTATATAATTTTATTTTTATGTGTTTATAGGTTAAAATAAAAATATATAATAAAAAGAAATAAATGGAAACGTCGAATGTCCTGGGGAAAACCCCACCCCAACCTGCGAAGCCACAGTGACTCGATCTCGGGACCGACGTGAGATATGGGAACATGATGAACACTGACCAATGGCTTATAGTGCATCCTTATTCTATATTCTTTCTATATATACATATATTTATATTTTTTATTATATAAATATATATACATATATACATATATATATTTGTTTTGTCTATTGGTTTGTTTTTCCTTATTCCATTATGCAACTCTGCATGTGACATGGATATCAAAGGACTAAATTGAAGCATCTAGAACGTCAACATCAACCACCAGGTGACATAATTTCATGATCTACATATTTCAAATTCCTTTTAGAAATCCTCTCATCTACCACTACCCCCAAATAGATTTTATTTTCTTCAAACACTGGGGACAGTGTTATTTTATGTTTGGGGTGTGAAAAGAATGAATAAAATTATTAATTATGTTTTTATAAAAAATGGATGTAATGAAAAATTTCGTTAAAATTAAACTTCTTAATACACATTCCACACTTTGAAATAAAATATCAAATTATTTATCATGCCCTATTTTTAATTATAAACAATGTATAATTTTAAGAGCATATATTTTTTAAAGTCTGGCTGTCTAATGTTAAATTTCATCATTTATATTTTCATCGAAATAAATTAAAGATCAAAATACTTCTACATTGGATAGTGGGGTGTTAGTTTGAGTTCTTGGGGTTCCCTAAATAAATACCATAGGTTTGGTGATAATTTTCCTTTTAATATGAGTATTAAAAAAAAATTCACATAGAGAAATGAAATAGCCTAATGTGTGGCTTTCGACCCGTGAGGATCGTCACTCCATAGTTGTCTAGCCCAGAGTTAGTAATTTTATCTCGGTTTGTGGTATTTTGGACTTTTTTACTCAATTAACATTAGATGATACTCGAGTATGTGTGATTCTCTTGGTTCCCTAAGGTCTTTGAGCCGGGGAGTCATTGGAAAAGTCACGCTACATGGGTTTACTCTTTCGAGTACAATTTCAATTACCATGGTATTATTGAAAAAAAATTGAATACTCATGATAATGTTGAAATCTGATTCCCACAAGCTCTTCCATCATTTCCCCCATGAATAAAGAAGAAACACCAGATCTATTTTGATTCAATACACATCCTCATACTTAATTGATATTGGATGAATTATGGTAATGAATTTCAAAAATGTAATGGGATTGGGATTGAGATATGATTATTAAAATATCTTTTTATTTAATGTGTTTGATGGGTATCATAGTTTTTTGATATAAGAATTTTTGGTGATCATTGTTTTTTAAAAAAAATTGGAAAAGAGAATTCGAATTTCACATTTTCGAGATATATTTCTCTTAGGACTATAAAAACTCAAGCTGGGGTGTGATTACCCACTAAATGAGGTTAATATTCAATGTTAATATATATAAAATTCACGTTCTTTATTATTAAAAAACACCATTTTAGTGCATTTTAAACAACGAACATTATATTATATTATAATTGTAATTCCTTCTTAAAATTCACTATTAAATTGTACATTTTTTAACATTGTTTAAAGTACTCAATGGTCTTTATTTTTTTATCATATTAGATTTTCAGGTTTCTCATTACATTTATAAAAATTCATACTTTGGTGGACTTAAAGATTCATATTGAATGGCCACCAAAGTAGCCATGAACAATCAACATTTTGGGTGAAGTAAACTAGATAGAATCCCAAAAGAACTAATATATCAACAAATATCCTAGCCTTATAATTATGATAAATGAACTAATGGTGGACAATGTTGGATATAAAATTATGGGCTAGATTCTACATCCAAGAAAAACATCCCACAATTTTAATAATATCTAAAAAACAAAAATTCCATTTGGGAATAAATATTACATGCATTTAAGAGACTTCTAGAGCTCCATTTTATTCGTCTATGGCTCAGTCTAATTCGTCAATCGAGAAGGTCATTTGGATGCTTATATTTAGTGGATGAATGTTGGATTCAACATCAGTTCAAGGTTAATGAAATCCATTCTCCCTTACTTTCCACAACCCTAGGCCAACAATAATCAAGTGGGGTCCTTTTTACTCATCATATCTCGAACCCATTCTCATTAAATTCTTATTTAAGGTAGTAATGATGGAGGAGTTTATCGTCTTTCATACATTGTTTAACAGTAATGTTATGTTGTGAATTTTGGGCCTTATGTTTGTCTTTGTAATGTATTTTGATCAATTAACCTTAGTTATGTAATACAATTTATTCTTATACTGTTATTTTGTTCTTTTGTATATCATGTTTATAAATTTTTTTCAAGATGTGAATTTCTTCACACCAAACATTGTAAAATTATCACACAATGGTGGATTGATCATTATCTCATTGTATTTTTTTACTTCTCCAATTCCTCCCTCATGAGCCTACTTTCTGATTCCATTGATCCATTGAATCAATGAAGGGATAAACCACATGTGGGTTTATTCAAAACTGTTTCAAGGGGATGGATTGGATTTTATATCTCACTCCATTAATTTCTAATCACTTCTTTTAATTGAGAATTTTGTAAAATGGACATCAAAATCATTTGTCCTTATTGAATTTAAGGACACGCACTTCATGTGATAATATGAAACTTTACATTTAAGTTCTAAAAACATTGATCCTTAATGTGTATATGTGATTAGAATTAAAGAGTGTAGGTATTAAACCAGTTAGTGATGATATTTTTGGATATTCTTAAATGAACCCATCTCAATTATAAGAAATTGAAAAAGTTGAAAAAGGAATGCATCTAATCCACCCTATGTGAAAACCTATGATCAAATCATTATTTTAAATTGAATTAACTTAAGCCTCTTAGAGTTCACCTAAACACATATAAAATCAACCCAATATGGCCAAATCATAGCAAAAAACAATACATATAATGTATGTGTCTATAAGTTACTACTTTTATATCTAAGGAGTCGAAAACCAAAGATAAACTACAAGAGACAACATAACCCTATAAACATAGGTAAATTAGTGTGATACCACCCACACCGGCCATTGTAAGGCCTTTCCTATGGTAAAGCTTCTACTTTGAATGACATAGTGCTCCCATATTTCTAATTTGGGAAAATATATATATGTTATTCAACTTTTTCAAGAAAACTATTAATGTGTGTTAATTTAGATGTTTATATTTTTTAAAAAATATAGATCAGTGAGACTCACATTCATATGTCATTTCAACACAATGTCTAAAATTTAATTCATGTAATATTAAAAAATAATATAATGAAAATCATGGACATTAAATTAATTATTATATTTATAACACATTAATGTATTTTTTTGGTAAAGGGGATGATGATCATGAGGTAGACCAATTGTTCGGATAATAATTTGAGACCTCGGGAAATTTTTCTGGGGTTTAGGAATATATTTCTAGCGTAGATATTTATATATACACAGTTCTTGGGAAATCATGAAATACATTAATTATCATATTCTTTTCAGTTCATTTTGATCAAATTAGATCTATTTTTACAATATTATTAATGTATTTAGGTAATCATCAGATGATAATTTCAAATTTTCCTAGTGGATAAGGGACTAGGGCTTGGTGTGTGGGATTTTCAAGGTTTTTGAAAAGCATGTTTTTACTGTTAAAGGGTTTATAATGGGGTGTTCATGGTTGGAAAATGGTTTTGACAACCATGTGGTGAAACAAAGCTATAGTGTTGAATTGGACTGTTCTAGCCACATGGTTTAACCATGGATTCTAAATTAAAATAGCCAATCCATGTGGAATCCTTATTTTATTTAATATGTGATTTTTAAAAAATTTCCTCTGGTTAATTAATTTTCTCCACCTCTTTTCTTCCCCATGTGGAGTACAAAGACTAGGGGATGTCAAACTTTTTCCTCACAATTATACACATTCATTTTGGGTGTGTTCATTGTGTTCCATTTTCTGTTAAGGTGATATTTCTTTTCTATCCCACTATAATTCCCTCATTTAATGTGTCTTTAAAATTGAACAAAATCTAGTTTTATGGAAGCTTTTCCAATTCCACAATATAATGGTACAATCTCCATGTGATGGTGGGGACAATTGTTTTAATGGGTATAAGAGATCACAATATGACATGTCCACATCATTGTGTTGTGTTCTGTTAATGTATGTGTTCATAGTGAATATTCATAATAATTTATAATTAATTAATTTACATAACTATGGATAGTGTTTCAATTATGTAGTATTTTACCATGAATGGTGTAGCATATAAATTTTTGACTTTCCATTTCATTTTAATGGAGTTTCAATTTGATTTTATTGATTTTGTTTGTTTATATCAATATTCCATATTGGGGTTTAATTGTACAATTATTTTACTTGAAATGGTAATCTAATTGTGGTAACATGGTGAGGGAATACATCTTAGTTTATTAAGGGGATCTTATTGGTATGATAAATATGTTTTATAGTTTGTAGATTATCCATGGAAAGGATGTAGTGCTTGGGAAATGTTTCAGCATTATTATTTAGTTAGTTTAGTTGACTTAGAGTAGTAAAAAAAATTTGATTTTTAATTTATTTGAATGTGTTTATAGTTTGTTATTTAAATTATATGTGTTTTGTGTGTACCTTTTGGAATATGTAAATTTTGATTTCAAAATTTATTGATAACATAGACATTCCATTTGTCTACTTTCATTAGAGGGTGTTTAAATCTACAATCATATTGTCAACAATAGGGTGTGTCATTTCTTAGAAAGGTAAGTTGGTTTTTTAATAATACAAAGTGAGTGTGTTAATATTTTAACTATGTTTAGCTCATTGGATTAATTTAAATATCGGTTTATGGATACATGGTAACATTGTGGATAAATGTTTTCAAAATAATATAAATGGATGAATTGGAATGATATAATTTATTATTCTATTATTGATGTTCATATGATGTTCTTATAATGGTTATAAATCTTTTTTTGGGTTATAACCATGTTTCAAGTGGAAATAGAGGAAGGAAATGTTTTATTATAGACCTATTCTTAAAATAATGTGTTTAACACCACATTGTTTTCGATATGGGGTTTCTAAAGGGATTTAAATGATTATTAGAAATAATTATGTGGTTCCCCCTATGGTAATGTTATGTGATGTGTCATTTTATGTTTTTTATTTAATGGAAGGCATTGGATTTATTATTGTGTGAAAGAATAATATGGACATTTGAAAATGATATAATTTTAAAATATTTTCTGTTTTTTGAATATATTTGATTTTAATGATATTGAAAATTATTTATTTATTTTTGTTTTAATGGTTATGTTTGACGGTCGGGAAATTTCACACCAATACACAAAGATGATGTTCAAAGTGGTTTACATTGTTGTCGTGTTGTTTGTTAAGAAATTTAACACCCCTAGATTAGCATATTGGTCATGGAGGTCCACCTAATGTTTTGGATAATGGTCATATATGACCATAAATAGTGACTACATAACTGATCATTATGTTACACATTGATCATGAAGTTTTGTATTATTAAAATAATAATTTATCTATCTGATGAAATAAAAAATGAACATCATTTTATATAAATTATATTGAAATTAGTTGAAAAATTTTAATTAATTAAAATCATATTTTATAAAGGATATACTAATTTTAAAATTATAGCCGAGTTTACAATATTTTAAAATTTTTATTAACATCTCATCGAAATAACAAATAATGAGAAGACAAAAAAATATTTAAATTTCAATCTATTTTTGGAAAATATTATTTCATTTAAATAATCATACTACATATATGATTATGAATATACATTTATGTTTTTATAAAAATACCATCTCTTAATTAATAAATTTTTTCTATAATATAATATAACATAATTATATAACATAATTTTTTATTATAAGACAAAATTTTATTTACTCTTTCATAGGAGATGTTTATATTATATTTACTATGTCTGTTGTATTGTTTCATATAATTATTTATCTACATTGTAATATCTTAAAAGGATGCTCCTCATAAGTGATATCATTTTACAACTGTAGAACCTTTGGATTCAATAAATTTGAAGGATCTAGTATGTACTTTTTTAGGAGGGATACATGGAATAAATTATATTCTTAAGAAAAATTAGGTGGAAGTTCTAATCAATATGCCACAACAACGATACGATTTGGGATCCTAAAGAGGGGAATGTACCTGTGACATAACCTTCATTTCATCCCAAATATCATTACCTTCTTCCATGGAGATATGTGGGGGAATTCCATATTTCTATTCATAAATAGTAGTTCTCGTCGATTATTGTCTTCACATATTTTTTATTGACTTTATTCTTCCTAGATGTTCTTTTTTTCACCATTTCATTTGTTTCTTCATCCTTTTTATGTCATAGAACCATACATTCACTGACTTCATCCCATCATGATGGTATTATACATCTTTTATGATAAAGGATTTCATATAGTGTAATTTTTTGATTTATTGGAAACTATTTATGTATGAGAACTAAACTAGAGGAAGATTCTTGTCCCATCATCCTTTGAAGTACATATAAAATTCCCTCAACATTTCATTATGTGTTTGTATAGTATGGACATATTTTTGATCAATTCTAGTTTTATATGTCTTTCTAAAGTACATCACACCATATAGATCATGTTGGGGAATTTTCAATGACTTCTTAGTGAATCTCATATCTCATTCAAATATATTTGATAGTGGAACTCCGTATAGCCTTATCAATTCTATGATATATATGTATATATATATATATATTCTTTCATGTTGAATCAATAAGAAGCCATTTTGAATTTTGATTATGTGAGATGTGTTTGTGAGATGGTCCATAACAACACATATAACAATGTTTCCTCGGTATGTTTTCAGATGTACATTGAATATGTCCATAGTGTTTTTTTTCATGTTGGTGTGGAAAATATTTGTACCATCCCCATGTAAAATTTTCTTTATTCGTTCAATTTTTTACATGACATAAATATGATATATATTCATTGATATTATTATTCATATTTTCCCACCAATAGTTCTCTCAATGATCTCAATACATCTTTTTGGTCCTTAGGATAATAGTTAAGGTTTAGTTTTGGGCATCATTCCAAATCTCATTAAATATTATTGGATATGATGGTAAACATTTTCATGACCCAAATAATACAATTGCATCATAATAAATTTTATAGTATGTGGATTTCCCCTTTCTCATGGCTTGAACCTTTTTCCGAATTTCTACACCATTTATTGGATCATACATTATTTTCTCCATGAGGTTTGGTTGAGCAACCATTTTAGAATGGATTGGTGATGTTCTTTTATTATAGGTTCCCATGTCTATCCATTAGGGGTCCACAAAGACTACATCCTTATAAATTAACATCATTAATAATGTTGTTCGATCCTTTCTACTTATATCATCTAAATCTTTATTAACTTTTCAACGATGGTAGTAGATTGAGTAATCTTAATACTTGATGAGATTTAACCGTCTCTGATGGAGCATATTAAAATCCTTCTATGTGAATATATAATATAGTCTCAATTATCCTTATTTATTTCATACATATTAACTATATTGATAATTCCAAAATATTTTAAATGCAAAAATCACACTTAACAATGCGAAATCATAAATGATATATCTTTTTTATTTAAATTTCAACTTCCCTAAGGGATATGATTTCAAAATTTTATTTTTCATAATTAAACATCGTAATACATTATTTTAATAATCTACATATACCAAAAAAAGGTCCCCACTATTCATTATTGTGAGTACTAGAATGGTGGAAATCCTATTTTTAACTCTGAAGTAATCAAAACCTTCACTGGTCCAGAAAAAAATTACTACCTTCTGAGGCATCTTTGTTAGTTTGTTTGAAAATTATGATATTGCATTCACAAATCACAAGTAATACACAGCTATACCAAGGATACTATGAATATCCATTTCAAAAAATTTAATGGGATAGTCTATGATTACATTTACTTGGAAGGATCCACGTAAAATCCTTTTTATGTGACAACACGCCCTATGAATGATCATTATCCCAACAATTACTAAAATTTAATATACATTGAAATTTTTCTCCCTTACCAAAGTCATTTTTACATTATTCAATTTCTCTTAATGATCGCCCTTAATCATATATTATATTATAATATCATTAATAAATAGAACAATAAATTTGTATAAGCAATAACTAACAACTATATTCAATTAGTCCAATAGTGGTAATGAATAATTAGTGAGTCCAAATAGAATCCCAATGTCACGTAGTACCTATATCATGTTTCAAAGGAATTTTTATGAATATCATCCTTCCTCACATTTTCTTAGTTATATCCTGACCAAATATCTTCTTTATAGAAATAAATTTCCATGTGTAGTTGACCAAATAAATATTTAATTCGTGGAAGAGGATACTTGTTCTTAGTTACAATTTTTTTGATCTCAATGTAATCAATTAGGACTAACATTTACCTAAACATATTCTTGATGAAGATGAATGGAACACCCCATGGTGAATAATTCATGCAAATAAAACCCTTATCCAGAAACTCTTATGAGAGCTTAATCAGTTCCTCAATGTCAATGGAGTAAATTATATATGGTATATTTGAAATAAAAATAGGTCCAAAAATAAGTTCAATTATGTACTCAATGTCTCCATTTTGTGGAAGACAAATAAATTATTACGGGAACCTTTTATTACGGTCTCTAAGAATGGGAAAGTCATTGAGAATTATTATTTCCATTTTTTGAATCTTTTGTGTTGGATATTCATACTCATAATGTAGTAATATCTAAAATTGAGAACACAATTCAGATTGAGATTCATACACTACATTACACTTGTACATAATTAGGGGATTCCTTGTGATGTGAAGTGTGTTCTCCCTTTTCTACGAATTGATGAGATTTTTGCATAATGATATCCCTTCCATTATATGTATATCATCATACTCTACCAATGTATGTAAGACAATATTTTGGGGAGGTTTGGTCCGTAAAAAATAGATGTAGAGGAGTTATATAATATCATTTTGGTCGCTTTACACTGGGTCACAACACCTTCTTGGGTTCGTTTTCAATAACATTTCATTGTACCCCATATTCCAACCTTCCAAATGTGTGAAAATTTCATCCCATATTATGAGATTTCGACTACTTGATCAAAAAGATATTATTGGATTTCAATACCTCCATCCATGGATTCATCCTTCGTCTTAATTTACTACATCAGGTCACCCCCAGAGATTAAGATTGTTTTTCTTGAAACTTCTTCATGGTTCCAAGTCTATGTGGATTCTGGTTAATAATGATGATTCTTTCGAGGCATTCTAAGGGGTCTGGCCAGGGCTTCAATGTTCGTTCATGGAAGTACTCATGTTTGGCTTTAGCAGCATGTCTAGATATTTGATCATTGGACCACCTATATTCTTTCTCATAATATAGTTTTTCTATGACATGGAATCCTTAAGAATCCCATGTGCATCACATGGTATTTGGTGTCAATGTAATGTCATATAATTTTTCTGTCGGAAATATTTCTATTAACATGGTGTAGGGTGTTATTATATTTTCTAGCAGATAGAGTGGGTCAAGAGTTTAATGTATTGATGTGAATGAATGGAAAAATCATAGAACTTGTGAATATGGATGGAATTTATATAGCCCTATGCGGGATCACTATGATTTTTTTCTAGATAGATGGATAATAATTCCCTATGAGGATAGACCACAGAGTGGGGGTCCTATAAATTAGAGGATTCACACTGGGAAGGAAGATTTGAACACCATAGATGATTGATCAATGTTGATGTACACCAATGAGGGAGACACCATGGTTTATCATGGGATAAGTATGAACCTTGTTGAGGATTCAAATGTACCCTATATGGAATATGGATTTCAAAATAGATGTAGTTCAAGAGGGATGATGTGGGGATTATTCAATGAGACTACCCATTG
Source organism: Viscum album (assembly GCA_963277665.1). NCBI lineage: Eukaryota > Viridiplantae > Streptophyta > Magnoliopsida > Santalales > Viscaceae > Viscum > Viscum album. The sequence goes on along the minus strand of OY728151.1, from coordinate 490,336,588 downwards.
GAAGTTTATTTCTCTTGGTTGGAAAAATATGGATCATGTGTGTTCTTAGGCACTGAAATATCTTGGGTTCTCTTAGGATCGTGGATGATGTTTATGAGTCTTACACATAGTTACAACCAAAATATATAGCATTATTAAACCGGAATGTTGTGTCATAGGTAAATATTATGATATATGTGATCAAAATGTTGGAAATATATGGAATTTATTGGTTATTGGGGATGTTGGCCTTGATCGTCAATGATTATTCCTATGCACCCCCGTTAGAAGGATGGGATAAAACATCACATAGTTATCATATCACATGATATTTATCATTATTTTTTTATGGAAATAGTGAACTGACATGAATATGATGGTTTCAGGATTGTACCTCAATGAGGTTTACTATGTAGCTCAGTTGTATAATAATCGAAGTCTAGGTAGATCTGATAGGGACATTGGGGATTACACCTTACGAGGATATCCTAGCATGTGGTGTGGGGTATACACATTGAAGATTCCAAATGGGACTAAAAGAGATGTGACCTCTAGGTAGGGAATGATCTTCCCATGTTATATTATCTCGAGGGAAATACAATGATCGAAATGGATGAGGGTGGATATTGAGTTCCAAGAGGTGTACCCATAGGAGGAGGGCACTAAGGAGTACAAAATTTTCAGGATTAAACATCATGGAGGATTCCTACTGACCTTGTTTAGAATACATGGAACAAAAAGAAAATTGATCAGTTGTTTGGGGCTTATGCACGGATGAAGGCCTATAAAGGGTAGAAAGTGGGGCTTACTATAGAAGGGATTCTAGAAATAATGGCTTAACAGTTAGTAATAACATCTAAGCCCACCTGATTGATGATCAGTGTGAGAAATCAAGGGATGTAGTAGACCAAAAGGCTACGACATAAAATATAGTACAGTGACATTTGGATATGATCTTATGCATGGGAGTGGGCCATGGAAACAAAGATCAAATATAGTGGGTTTGGTTATTGAGAGTCCCCTATTACAATCCCTTCTATGAAATTTTTTTCATGAGGAATCAAGGAAGATAATGATTTATTCCTCCTACATGGAAGGCTTGGGGTTACACTAGGATTTTTTTCCTTACCCATGAAGAGATGTCATTCTGTGTAAGGAGGTTACCATTCCATGTGAGGATGGTCTCACACCAATGAAAATGAGTTGGCATAGAGAATCTGTTTTGTGGGGCTCCCTAAGTGCATGGAATATGGTTAGGTTAGAGTTTAACAAAATGTGATAACGATCTGGATGCATGGCAGTTTAACATCCTATAGTACAGACCAGAAGAGGTCACTTATCGAATCTTGGACTTTCATAAATGATACCCACCCTCCGTTGGTGAATGGAAGGGAATAGAAATTCTCTTCAAGAGTAAAGAATTGGAGTGGTTTAAATATTTTTCCATGTTATAGTATATATGTTAAAAATTAATACATGGTAGAGAACCTATCCGAAAAAATCACTATATAGAGCAATACAACATGGGACACCATAGGAGGGACCATTAAATTACTATGAATTTTCATGGAGGGACACATGGATTAGGTGAACACGATATGTATATGTTTCTCATAGGAAGGGCTCAAACATGGTGATTTTGGGTAAAGACAACACATGGAGACTGAGGGATGGGGTCCACACATGAATGGACACTTGAACGACAAATGATGTGTGTTATCCAAAGATGTATTGAACAAGGGTGAGTGTTTGGTCTATGAAGAGAAATTTTCATTACATACAGTAAGAAAAATGGAAATGGGAAATGGTCAAGACCTTGTGGGACCATGTGAAGGGTAATCCATAAGGGGGATATCACGGATGATCATGTTCATTGAGGGATCCATGGTTTTTTCTCTATCACATAATAGGATGTATTTAACGGTCGAGAGGGAGGGTTTGGCTTCCATATATTTATCCAAATGAAATGGGTAATATTATATATATAAGAAATATTCTTTGGTTATGGTGCAGCAAAGTGGTAGTAAAAAAGTTGGAATCTAATATCAAATTGGTCGTGAAAGATCCTTGTGAACATATATATTTTTCAAGAACTACCTATCCACATTCATGCATCTACCTTATAAATTTTCTGGTGGTTGGATCACAATGACATAATTGACATTGCAATGATCGATTTCAATTTTTCATCATTGTTTTATGTATTTTATGTAGACCATGTACCATATATGCCACTATCTCTGAATAATCTAAATGAATCGATGAGTTGAAATAAGTTTTTAGTTCTCTCAACGATGGATATTAAAGAATTTTACTTGTATTCGTTACCATAAAGAGCCCCCCTCAGAATATGAGATGAAACTGGACTTTTTCAGAGTGGAATGGGATGAAGTCAAAGGTGACATTGTTGCAGCTGTGAAGGTCTTTTTCACAGGAGGATCTCTCCCACGGGTTGTAGCTGCCACAACCTTGGTGCTCATTCTGAAGGTTATGGAACCCTCCTCCTTCTCCACTACAGGCTTGTGAGCATGTGTAACATCACGTACAAAATCCTTGCGAGTATTCTTAACACGAGGCTAGCCATGAACATACCCCATTGGATTTCCATGGAGCAACATGGTTTTTTGAGAGGGCATTCTATACATCGGGCTATAGACCTGGCACATGAGATGATAAGGGACATTAATGCTAAAACTCATGGTTCCAACATGATCATCAAATTAGATATGAGAAAGGAATATGACTGACATGAATAGGGTTTTGTGAATAGGGCCTTAGCATGCATGGGCCAATCCGCCAAGGCCCCAGACATCCTCTTCTAGTACTTTAGTTCTCCAGGGATGAATGTCTCGTTCATGGAGAAGTCACATGGCTTTCTTAAGGCCACTCATGGATTACAACAAGGTGACCTGTTCTCCCCTACCCTGTTCATCATTATGCAGGATGCACTTTTCCATCTTCTGAACAAAGGAATCCTCACTGGTAGTTTACTCCCTTATCAAAGGAAAAAGAACCTCCCTCCAATCTCACATTTGATGTTTGCAGACAATACGATTATCTTTTCAAATACAGAAAAAAGATCTGTGCGTGTCATTAAGAGGATCCTTGCAGAATACTATTATTGGAGTGGTCAAGTGATCAACTACTCCAAGAGTAATTTATATATCTCAAACAAGTGTGCAGCTGGTCACATGAACCTTCTTTGCAGCATCATGGACATGCAACCTGATCACTTCCCGATGGATTACCTTGGAGCCCCACTTTCTCCAAGCAGAACGTGTATTCGGGATATTGATCATGTTGTGAGAAGGATTACAGGGTGCATCCCCAACTCGAAGAGCCACATATTATCCTTTGGAGGGCGCATTTCACTGGTTAACAGTGTGGATGATACTATCATGGTGCATTCGATGGATTCCACTTCAGTGCCAAAGGGGGTGATCAAATCATTTGACAGGATCGTAGATAATTTCTTGTGGGATGTGCTTGCCGAGGGGAAGAGGTACTGGGTCGCATGGGGAATAATGACAAGTCCCATTCATGAAGGAGGTGTTAATTTTAAAAGCCTGAGGGACACACTTCATGGAATTCATGCCAAACTCGCCCGGGAGGTCGTGGAGAATCGGTCCCTCTGGGGGAGGATCATGTCATATAGCTACGATAGTTCCATGGAAGCCGACAGTGTCCAGGGATCCCCCCATGGCATTCGGTCTGCTCTCTTATCCAAAGCTTCCAACAGCAATCCCGGTGGGTTGTAGGAGAAGGCAGTATTCCATTCTTGACACAGAACTGGGTGGGATCAGTACATGGATTCCCCGGGTTTCCGGCCCCAATGATTACCTATAAGGAGGCTATCGCTCATCCTGGTTTCCTCAAGGTGGTACTTGACAAGGATCATCTTGACGTTTTTGATTCTATCCACATTAACATAGAGATGGACTGATGTGTGTTCACCCCCTCTCGGTCTGGTAAGTTCAATCTCAAGTATTACCGAAGGGTCTCAACCCCCAGGATGATGAGGATAGATTGAACGACCTGGTATGGTATAATAAGCTTCTGAGAAAGTACAACTTTCTATTTTGGCACATAGGAATCACAATATTTCATCGGATGAAGAAATAAAGAAAATTGGCGTCAATCTAGCGTCGTGTTTTCAATGATGTAAAAACTAGAGGGAAGAATCCATGATCCATATCTTTTTCAAAGGGGAGTGGGCACAAGGTGTTTCGGATTCCTTCGGAGATTTTACAGCGATTCATTCTCCTCATCATCGGTACTTTAGATTACTAGAGAGGTGGTTTCAGGGGACTACTGATAAAGGTCCCGAGAGAGCAGTGAGGTCAATTATCCTTAGGGATGGATGCTGGTGCCTCTGGAAAGCTAGGAATAAGGCTAGATTTGAGGGATCTTCCTCCATAGGACGATCTGTTATCATGATAACCAAGAGCTTATGGATTGATATGGTGTCTCCTGTTGATAATTCTCACGAAGCTCCCTCCCTTCGTATCCTGCAGGCTCGTTCCCCTTTGGCCCACCCTCCTATGGATAGAGCATGCAGCCACTAGATTAAATGGGTTCTGCCAACAACTAGATTTAAACTTAACACTGATGGATCATGCATTGAGGGAGCCTTGAGAGGTGGCGGAGTGGTTCGAAATCCAAAAGTGAGTGTTTTCCTTGCTTTCACAGTGCACGGTGGTGATGGTAGTGCTCTTTAGGCTGAAGCGAATGCAGTTCACATGGGGCTGAGTCTTTTCAGACAGAATAATATTTCCCTATCTGAGGTGGAAACAGACTCAAAAATTATTTATGATTCCTTGATGGGAAGAGGTTCCACCCCTGGTCAGTCTTATACATCATTAGGAAATTCAAATAGCTTTAAAACAACATGTCTCGAGTAACCCATACATGGAGAGAGGGGAACAAAGTCACAGACTTCCTCACCTCTCTTGAATCCCTGGGCTCCTCTATCACTAACCTTTCCAATGCAACCTCCCTTATGCCGGAGGGAGTTAACCTTATTCGAGGGGATTCTCTCAGTCTTCGTTATTTCAGACCCCCCTAATCCGGGGTCCTCTATAGTTCCTTTCCCCCTGTTTATGTACTCTTCAACCTTGACTAAATATTTAATTATTTGTGTAATTTCAGGTTTCTAGGCGAACACAAAAGAGAATAATCCATTAATATATTCATTGAAAAATCCATGAACAATCACAAAATACCATCTATGTTCCAATAAATATTCGGGGGGGGGGTGTGAATAGTTCATTGAATTTCTTTTCTATAATTGAATTATATCTCTTGAATTTAACATTTAGATTTATCTATGTAATACTCACATTAAGTCGGTTAACTACTCTCAACAACAAAATCTTATAGGCTTCAGACATCATTGGATTCTCCATAACCACCATATGACCTTTCGCCTAGACCCTAAATTTTAAAAAAAATTACTTAATTTTTTGCGTATCAGACATGGTGTTTTCAGAACATGAAAAACCTAGATGGAGAACTTATGGATGAATATTGGGAGGCATCCATTTCCCCACATAGTATAGAGATGACTGGAAATATTGAAATAAATAATAGTAGACGAGTGCTTCCAAATAATAAGATTCTCTTAAGAATGCTGACATAACATTAGAAGGATTACCTCCTAAGAAATAGTATTCTACAATGGATCTATAGTATTCTAGACATATTGAATATTTTTGGGCTTCATGACTGACTCACCTTAGTCATGATTCATGTGTGAAGACAGTCTACATGAGTACAACATTACTCTAAAAAGACATGCGTCTTGGGAGAATCAAGATATTTATGTCTCTATATTGAACCAATGATATAAATTATTATTGAAGATGAACCTGTGCGTGAGGTATTTTCAACCCACTATGTGAGCACTATTCAATGTATTATAAAAAATAATGTCATGGGATGACAAAATGAATGAACCCTAAGGTCCGAGGTTGACTTTACAAGAGAATGGGCCTAGGTATACTAGGTGCACCACATATGAGATGATTTTAGAGAAGATATACACAACATATGGTTATTCAAAGAAATATTCACTTCACAATTCCACTTCTACAAAAAAACAAGAACTACTGTTGGAGAATGTTCGATGGTGGTCTCCTAACTTGAATACAATTCACCTCCACCATGGGGAGGTCAGTAACTGACTATGGGTTATTCGCTATATCAAAGGAATTCCTCTAGAGGGACTTCAATATGAGTAATTCTGGAAAAAACCAAATATCATGGTGGATATAGAACAACCCCGAATCATGAAATGGAATCGCATGGACACTGTAATGTAAAAAATCGTGTTTCCATAACATTCTGATGGACATATCCTATATAGCACATTTAGGTGTGTTCCTTGAGAGGGATGAGAGTGTGAGGATGAAAATACGAGGGAATCAGTTCTAGAATGCATTCATTATGTGAAATGTTGGATAATACTGTGTGATTCTATAATTGGGGAAAAATCATATATAGGGGTTCAACGATTATGAAAACTGAGACCCAATGAAACACTATGATATCTTTCATACTGCCATTACGAGTGGTTGGATGTTCTGAGAGAGGGATACATTTATTGGGGTATTCCCATGAACAATATGTATTGTAGGGATCATGGAATCTCGCAACAAGGTCAACCTAGGAGTGAAAATGTTAGTAATGATTTAATGTAATCTATTGTGCATCTCACGGGGAGGTACACCCAAAAGAATGTATTGTTCATTCAAGATATGACATGACTAAATTTCATCTGATCTAGGTAGATAGGATTTCTAAAATTCCATTAATCCTTTAGTAAATAGACTATGAACATATATTTGAAAATTTATGGGGTTCATGCACTGATGCTCAACAAGGAAGGTGTCAAGATCTAGATTGGTAATGATGAAAATTTCAACATCATATGCTTCCAGACTCCTATCGAGCTTGTGGATGATGACCCATACAGATTATTGGATTAAAGGGAATAAATAAATAACATTAGGGGTGGAATTATTGTAGTTTATATTGATGGATAATTATTTTGTAAACCATATATTCTATCCCGATCTTCCAAAAAGTTCTGATTCCTTCAAATACTGTTCAAGAATGTGTGTAAAAATGTTCATGAAAAAAGGCACCACTATAACATAATTAGTTTTGGAATATTTTTACAACAAATGAATCTAGAGAAACGATATTTCTTCCCCTACATATTTCCATATCATCCTATCAAATGAATATGATATGAACTAGATGGAGGTATACCCATAAGCTATCCTATGAGGATTCATTCAATTGATCGATGTAGTGGTTCCAGGGAGGTGGTAAAGTAGTTGGGATTATACACAATGGGAGATACAAGAGGAATTATAAAAACTAGAGATAACACAAGAAGGAACCTCAATAGTAGGAACATCATAGTGTGGATTGGTACCTCTTCCTTCTATGGAGGGTTGGTCCTGAATGTGGACACATGGTCTAGTGAAATGTCCCCCTGTGAATAAATTGTGACAGATGATTTAACCAACCATTGAATAAATTTTCCCTATAAATTGGTTGACCAAGAGAACACATTAGAAATCAAAATATCCCAAAGACCTCTATCATAAACTGATGTAGGATATTGTTGAGTTGTATGAAATTTCGTTTATTCAGGTCATTAAAAGGGCATAAATTTAATGTCAGTATGAGTATATAATTTCCATTCATGTACATTCATTTAAATATGGGATCTATGAATAACCTAATCTCTTGGTTAATGTCATTCTCAACCAAGATCATGATCTAGAAGAACTTATTCTCCAGATTATAGTGATTTTGATGATGATGAAGAAACATAAGAGGAAGAAAAGAGGACGAGGAAGTTGGGGACTAATAATAAGAACAAAAAGAAAAGTATGAATATCCGAGTGATAGGTAATCATAATGGAATGAACATGCTCAACAGAGTCCATGGGAGAGTGGGAGACTATATGATCTGATGAAAGACTCATTAAACATCTTGATGTAATACATAACTCACATCCTCTTGATCCATTATATATTAATAACTCGGACCACTAGTCAATACTGTTCTTGTGATTGATAATATTAACATTGAATATGGATCACCTAATATAGGGGTGAGACTGTGCCTATCACCATAGATATTTATGCCCCTAAACCTATATCTAGGGCCGATATGGATAATGTTTCAGTTGTGGACATGGTTGAAAATGTTGGGCTAGATGAGGGGAATGACACTATCTCAGAATATCCAGATTATCCCATATTTCATATGGACCTCATTTAAATTGTCGTGATGTTGATGGCTCCCAAATAGTATAAGTTTCTATAGAGACTCAGGCACTTGATCTATCTTCACATAGCTCTGATAAGTTTCTACCTTTACAAACCCAAATCTATTATCTGAATATCTGGCTAAGTGATATTCTTTATTCCATTGGGTTATCATAAGTGTAAATTCATAAATACTGATGAGTCTATGAAATTGATGAGATCCTTGCTGGTGACTATAACTATCCACAAGGAGCTGGTTATTCAATATGACTGCCCTTGGCGACCGATGGGCATGAGTTTATATGCGAAAATTGATTCCCTTATACGGAAATAGAATCTAGTAGAGTATATTCTAATGTAGAATAAATAAGTTAAGATTCTCAGCCCATTATATAGATCACATCCCATCATAAAATATGTCAAAGAAATTATCTACTGCAGAACGTCTAGATGTGATTCCCAAATATGAACCCATGACCCTAAGGGGATAAATGATTCTTATCTCGACATAGTAGAATAGATCCACATAACTTATTTTATGGTGTGTAAATGCATCAGGAATATCATTAAGGACCTAAATGCGCTATGATTTAGCTAAATATCACCACTCTGATCCTGGTAGCAGTGTTTCTGTGCTTATGGGGTGAAAACTCAAAAAATTCATATACTAATTCTTAATTATCATTTTGAGAAGATTTAGGAAAGAATCCATCAAACAGAATCATCCTAGGGATTAGATAAATAGTAAATCATCAAGAATATCAAATATGTTTAATAGGTAATCCATTTCCAAAAATATGTGAAAAATAAATGATTCCCCTTCATCACCGGTCAAACAAAACATGTCAGATGACTAAAGGTCTAACTAAAGAAGGACCAAGATCAATTGGAGAAGGGGAACCATCAAGTGGATGATCATTGGGATGAACCTGAATAGGTGAAGATTATGGAAAATGATCATCACTCTATGGCCTTTGATAGTTAGAGGGATCTCATGTAGATAATGTAGACATTGGAGGATACATGTTAAAGGGTGGCAGTGTTGAAGCATTCCAGTGAAGGGGAAAATCAATACGGTAAATTTTTCTTTTAACATGTGAAATGTACTTGATTTCATTCATTCATTGAACTACATGAATGAATATGATCATTTTTTCTAAAATTACCATATCTCAATCATATCTTTTAGGAGTGTCATGTGATCATTAAATACTCGGGGTCTACTATTGTTGACTGACCACCCAGAGTGTTTGGGATAGGTGAGGTTATGGGTGGTGAATATATATTACGAAATAGCCTAATTGATTCTCCAAATGTGTGTTAGTTCATAAATAGGACTACACTAGGGTTGTTAGAATCTATCTAAACAAAGGTCATTCAGGTTTGTTAATCATAATACAAGGAATTAGGAACACAATTAGAGAAGTGATAGGATATAGGAAAAATTCATACCATGATCGACAACATATCATCCATATTTCTTATCCTCAAATAGAGGGAAAAAATTGGATGACTAATAACCATGGTCAAAAAATAGGACCCATATCGAATTGTTATACACTTTCTTCTTGCGAATTGGACTGGGATAGTAGGAGAGCCATTAAGAAATGCCCCATTTTGTTTGGGGTCCCTTCTATTATAGATGAGGATGTGGATCTGAATAAGGGGAATTCAAGGGGTGGATATGGATTGGTAGAATGATCAAAATGTAACATAAAGAAGATTTGAATAACAATAAGTCATTTTTAGTGATTTAAATTAATTAAAATAAATTTTTAATTAGATGACAAGATAAAATAGGTCAAATTAAATAATAATATTGAAACATAAATATTAGATATAAATTTACATTTTATTATTTGTTATAATAATATATCACCATTAATGTAAGTATTGATATTTCATTAAATTTTAATTTTAATATTATACATGGCATAAAAATTCGATATCAAATTATTATTTTGATTTTATAAATATATATTTAATACTGATAAATTTTATTTCAATTAATATTTTATTATTTGATTATTTTTATAATACATTATATTTTTTCTTAAAAGATTATGAAACCATTATTAATAATCATTTTTCATTAAAAATAATAGAAATTATAAATCATTTTTTTTGAAATTTAGATAATTAATAATGTTATGATGACATGTAATAAAATAATCTTTATTTATGAAAATTTTGAATTTCTATTTTGATTTTATAAACTATGTTAATAAAAAATAAAATTTTTAAGTTAATACTAAAGATAAACATGTAAAACAAATACAATTATATTGATATAAGTATATAATGAAATTTAAAGGATACATATATAAAAATTATGATAGTATTTTTAAAATAAATAATAATAAAATGGTAAATAAAATAATAATAATAATAATAATAATAAATTAAAATGGAATAGATGAATTTGGAAATAGTTTAAGGAATTTTTTTTATGACGACCCATGAGTTGGGAGTGCGATCATTAGGGTTCAGATCTTTTATTGGGAAAGAATCGTATGAGGTTGAAGCCATTTTGGTGATGAAGCTGAATGAGAGGAGCCAAGCCGTGGCATTGTGAGGGTTAGCTCTGAGTGGAGCCACCAAATGGTCAAAGCCGAGCATGGAAATTGGATTTGGATCAGTATCTAAGTTAATTTCAAATGAGTCGTGTGGATCGTATTTTGGGGGGAAAAGACCCATTTATTTAGATATCAATCCCGATTCGAATGTAGTTTTTATTCAATGATTTTTTGTGTATTCGAATCTTCCTTATAGAATCATTTTTTGGTTTATTAAATACCTATATTTTATTTTTCTCCTATGGTGATATTCAATCCAGTGACAATTATCACTTTTCATTTAATTTATTCATTGAATTTTTGTTGGCTGTATTTTATTTGATTTTCGATAAATTATTTTTCTAGCTTTTTTTGAATGAATTGTCGATGGTTTCTACTGGAGTTATTGCTTTATGAAAAAACATAGTATTAATCCAATCCCAAAACCTATTCTCTTATTTTTCTCCTGTATCAAATTGATTCAGTCTATCTTCTGTATTGTGTTTGATATATACATGAGAAGGATTAAAAAAGTCACATAGACTAAATTATCTTCATTTAATGTCAATTTCAGAAATCTGTTTTGATATTTTGGTGTGAAACATACTTAAAATAATTTCAAATCTCAAATTATACATTAATAAGTAGAAGAAACTATATTTATTTTATGATGAAAAGAATTTATATATAATGCAACCTTGCCTTCATCCATATTTTTTTCACTTTCTATCATTTTTCGTCCATGTTTTATAATGTTATGTGTTTTGGATTTGTGAGAACATGATCCATTATGTGTTATAGGTAGTTATTGAGTGAGTTTCCTAGGAAATGTTCCATGCTGACAAGTGGATGTTTTTAAAAATTAATAAGTATGGGATTTCATAATTTATATATGATTTTTATGTCCACATTTTATTTTCATGCAGTTTTTCTCCATGTTTCGTCAATTATTTTCATAAATTCAATAATTTTGTGCAATTGAATCAATTATTATTTTTAAACACTTATTATTGATAAAATTTCATCATTAATATTATGGTATAGTTTTTTTAATTATTTCATTACATTGGATCATTATTTTTTGGTTCTTGGTATATATATTTTATTTATTTTCAACCTTATTTAATAATGACAATTTTATATAATTACATGAAAATGATATATTTTAATATATTTTTAAATTTTATGTTTCCCAATTCAAAAATTATGATGGGAATATATTTACATATAATATAAATATATGAAAATTATGTGTCATTTATATTATAGTAAGTTATTTTGTTAAATTATTAATTAAAAATATATAGAAAACGATTTTTAAAAGAATTAAATCAATTTAAATGACTAATCTACATGAATGTCATACTCATATTAAGATTATGGAAATATATCAATGATTTTTATGGAATATCACGAATGAATATATACATAGGTATATGCATATATAATTGTTCATTTAATATAATTAAAAAGAAAAATTTAATAAAGAATGAAAATATAATTACATGGATGATTCCATGTATTATGCAACATTTTTGTATCATGAGTTTTTTTTTCGAACAAAATAAAATATCTAATTTCCATTTAAGATTTTTTAATATAGTCATGTATATAATTAAATTTAAGAAAATATATTTTATATCTATATGTATTAAAAATGTTTATGATTTTAATGTATGAAATTCCGGTGAAAAATAGTTATATATATGAAAAAAATTAAAATTCTATTCATAAAATATAGCACATGATTGTTGTAAATATGATAAGGAATTGGGTAGTAAACTTAATCAATCATTATGTTGGTAGGCCCAAGATTGGATTCAATGTTACGTGTTTCCAAAGTATTTTGTTTTCCAAAATCTTGTGTATTGTTTTTTAGAAATATCTCTTGTTTAATTTTTAAATCAATATGATCATAAGTATTTTCAAAATATTAATGTCTATTTAATAAATAAGTAATTTCATTATTATTTTCAAAGGTAATTATGATAGTATTTTGATAGTAATATCAAAATAATTTTTGAAGTAATTTCTTAGAGTTACATTCAATGAAATATTTTCTAAAATGTATTTCGGTGAATTTCAAAACCCATTACTAGAAAATTTAAAGCTCCCCATTTATTTTAAAATTATTATTCGTTGGAATATATTAATTTATATTTCATACAAATTTACTTTTTTGTATTCCACATTCATAAGTAGATTATTAATTTTTTTTATTTTTGTACAACTCTAATAAATGTATGTTATTTTCTATTCATCCATAACATAGACCGATAAAAGGTCTTAGATTTTGTATAGTGTTTTTTAATTGTTCTGTTAATTTTATAATAAAAAATTATACAACATTTTTCAAAATAGATTCCTTGGGAATGGGTTTAGGATTTTATAAATGGTAAATGAGAAATGTTCTAGACAACATTGGAAATTTAATTTTGACTTTGAGGGAAAAAAATCAATGTGATATCATTTTCTTTATTTTATTCTGTCCCTTTAAAAATTCACTAATTCTAAATATAGAAATTTAAAATTTTCTAATGTTTTATGAGTGATTTGTGGGGGATAAATTCATTTGGGGGTGGGGGTTATATCCCAACGATTTTAAAAATTATTAAAAATTTCTTTGTAAATTAAAAAAATTAAAATAAATTTTGAATTAGATGTTTTGACTGAATACGTTAAATTAAATAATAATATTAAAACATAAATATTAGAAATAAATTTACTTTTTTATTTACTATGAAAATATATCACTTTACTAAAACTGTTTTTATTTCACAAATTTGTACTTTTTATATAATTTAAAGCATTAAAATTTGATAGTAAATTAATATTATAAATTTTTAAATATTGATTTTATAAACATAGTTTTATTTTAAATAATATTTAAATATTTTATTATTTAAAAGAAGATAATTTTTATTAGAATGGATTATGAAAGCACTATAATTAATCATAATACATTATGAATAATAGAAATAATAAAAGATTTGTGGAAATTAATATAAATAATAATGTTATGTTACCATATATAATAATATATATTTTTCAACTATGGAAATTATAAATTTATGTCTTCAAATTATAAAATATGTTAATTAAAAATAAAATTTTTCACATACCAATAATGATAAATAATTAAAATAAAATCAATTAAATTTAAATATATATATATATATATATAAATTTAAATGATACATATATATATAAATAATGTTAGTTGTTTCATAAAATAAATTAAAATAGAATGATAATCAAAAGAATAATAAAAATAATAGGCAGAAAATATAATGAAAAAGATGAATTGAGAATAAGGTAACTGGATTTTTGGTATGAGTTTTCGGGAGCATGGAGGGTGAGCATTAGGGTTCGAGTGTGGTGTTGGGAGATAATTGCTGGAGGCTGAAGTTGTTCATGGTGTTGATGTCAAAGGAGACGAGCCATGTTGAGGAATTTCAAGTGTTACCTAAAATTCAAGTCGTTTTTTGGTCGATGCTGAGCATGGATTTTCAAATACGGATCGAGATCAGAGTTTGAGTCAGATAAGTCATGTGGATTGGATTTTTGGGGGAAAAGACCCGTGAATTTGGAGAGCTATCCAAAATTGCAAGTAGGTTTTATTCATTATTTTTTATATCTGAATCTCAATTGTAGATTAATTTTTAGGTGTGTTAAATACCGAGATGTTTTTACTTCTATGGTGATATTAAATCTCGTTATGAGTTTTGTTTTCATTCAATTTATTCTTTGAAACATTATAGGATGGATTTTTCATGATTTTGGATGAAATAATTTTCCATCATTTTTTAATATCAATTTTCCTTGGTTTCTACGGGTTTTATTGAATTTTGACAAAAAATCAAACAAATATCATCTTAAAACCTTATCCCTTATTTGACTTTTGCATCAAATTGATTCAAACTAACTTCCGTTTTGTGATTGATATATATAGGTGCATGAATAAGAAAATCACATACGATGTTCTTTCTCTATTAACTGTCAATTTCTTAAATATATATTGATTTGATAGTGTGGAACTAAATTATAATCCTTTTCAATCACTGATTATAAAATAGTATGATGTATATAGAACATTTATTTGGAAATGAAGTGAACAATTATATAAACAGCCTTTCCTTTATCCATATTTGTTGCAATGTCCATCGTATTACAGCTGAGCATCATACTGCTCTGTGTTTTTGTTCTATGAGAATAAGTGTCAGTGAGTGTTATTGGTATTGTTTATGTGTGTGATATGAGAAATGAGTCATTCTTAGATGTTGAATTCTCTACAAATAAATTAGTAAGGAATTACTTTTTATATAGGATTTCTATATTTTATTTTAAAGTATTTTCCAAAAAAAATTCAACAAATTTCTTTAGAATTTATTTAATTTTCTATAAGTTAATCAATTAATTTTTTTACACTTTAGATTCCTCATTTTTCAATGTTAATTTTATAGTATATTTCCTTTATTAATTTCCAAAATTATTATCTTTTTTTTTGGGTTTTGGGTATTTTTTTATTATTTACTTTAAAAAATATTTAATAAGGACAATTTAATATAATTTCTTGTAATAGATATATTATTATATATTTTTTCAAATTTATAATTCTCAATTATAAAATTAATAAATGAATTTATATACATATAAGGGATAAATAATAAAAAAACGTTTCATTTGAATTATAATAATTTCTTTTCAAATTTTATTTATTCAAAAATATTTAAAAAATCATTAGTCATGGAATTATATAAATTTATTTGATATATCTACAAGCATGTCATTCTCATATCATTGTTATGGCCATTTATCGATGACTTTTCATGTAACTTCATACATATACACACATATATATATAGTTATATAGATACATTATTGATCATTAAATAATGATAAAAAAATGATTTTTTTATTTGAGAGTGACAATTTAAGTATATGGATGATTCCATGTAACTATGAAAAATCTATATTTCACGAGATTTGGTCGAACCAAGTCAAATATTTAATTTCCAATGAAGATTAATATTTATAAATTTAATTATATAATTATAAAAAATTATATTTATTTCATTAATATATATATATATATATATTTAAATGTGTTAAAAATGAATACATGTTTATAAATTAAGAAATTCCCGAGAAAATTACATATATACGTAAAGAAAATATAAATTGTTTTTCTTCATAAAACTTGGAACATGAATGATGTATATATAGTTGGGAATTGGGCAGAGAACCTAAACTCTCATTATGTGGGTAAACCATGAACAACCAACATTTTGGGTGAAGTAAACTAGATAGAATCTCAGAAGAACTACTATATTAGCCAATATTCATGCATAATAATTCTGAAAATTGAACAAATGGCGGACCAAGATGGAGATAAGGTTCTGGGCCAGATTATGCGGCCCAGAAAAACATCCCAACATCCCAATAATATCTCACAAATCAAAATTCAGTTTGGGATAAAATATTACATGCAGTTAGGAGACATCTAGAGCTCTATTTTATTCGTTTATGGATCAATATAATTTGTCCATCTAGAAGGTTATTTATACTCCTCTCTTCAATGGATCAATGTTGGATTCCACTTCTGGTCAAGGTTATAGAAATTCACACTCCTTTACATTCCACAAACCTAGGCCTACGATACATAAGTGGGATACTTTGTACTCTTTGGCTCGACCCAATTCTTTTTAAATTCATATTTATGGTAGTGGTGGGGGGAGTTGATCATCTTTGGTACTTTGTTTAATTTAAATGTTATGCTGCAAATTTTTTTCATTATGTTTGTCTTTCTCATGTATGTTTTTTAATTCACCTTAGTTACGTAATTGACTTTATTCTTATAATCTTATTCTGTTTTTCTTTATATCATGTTAATACCTTTGGTTCATGATGTGAATTATTTCACCCCAATCCATCTAAAATTTTCACACAATGGTGGAGTGATCGTTAGCTCATTGTATTTTTTCACTTATCCAATTCCTCCCCCCTGAGTGTACATAAGGATTCCATTGAAAAAATTGAATCAATGGATGGATAAACAACTTATTGATTGATCCAAAGCTGTATCAAGGTGTTATATTGGATGTTATATCCCACTCCATTAATTTCTAATCACTTCATTTAATTGAGAATTTTTTTCTAAGATCTTAAAACTCCTTCTACCTTGTTGAATTTAAGGACACACACTTCAAGTGCTAATATGAACTTTTACATTAATGAGCTCAAAACATTTATCCTTAATGTGTTTATGTGATTAGTATTAAAGAGCGTAGGTATTAAACCAGTAAGTGATGATATTGTCTGATATTCTTAAATGAACCCATCTCAAATATAAAAAATTTAAATAGTTGAAAAAGGAATGCATATAATCCACCCCAACTGAAAACCTAGGATCAAATAATTATTTTAAATTGAATTAACTTAAGTATATTAGAGTTCACATAACCCCATATAAAATCAACCGATGTTGGCCAAATCATAGAAAAAACCATCCATAGAATGTATGTGTTTTTTGGTTACTTCTTTTGTCTCTAAGGATTCAACAACCCAAGCTAAACTACAAGCGACCGCTTAACCCTAAAAACATGGGTAAATTTGGGAGATACCACCTACACTGGCTAGTGTGAGGCCTTTCCTAGGGTAAATATAGTACTCTGAATGAAACAGTTATCCCATATTTCTAATCCGAGAAATAATATATAAGTTATTCCACTTTTTCAAGAAAACTGTAGTTGTGTGTTAATATAGATGTTTATATTATTTTTTAAAAAAAATAAGGCACACTAAGACTCGCGATCATATGTCATTTCAGCATAATGTCTCGAATTTAATGCATATAATATTAAAAAAATAATACAATTAAAATCAAGGAGATTACAATAATTATAATATTTATAACACATTAATGTATTTTTTTGGAAATGGGGAATGATGATCGAGAGGTAGCCGAATTTTTTAGATATGAATTTGAGACCTCGTGAAATATTTCTGGAGTTTAGTAATTTTTTGCTTTGGTGGATGGTTATTTCTACAAAATTCTTGGTAAATAATGAAATACATTAATTATCCTATTCTTTTCAGTTCATTTTGATCTAATTCTGTAACACCCCGAAATTTTATGAAAAATATTCTTTTCATTTCATTAATGTCGAGTGTTGTATGCTACAACAATATTCCCTTGAGCTATATGCAACACCGTATTTGCTTGCAGTATACGCAACACTATTCTTGGATCGTGTTACACACAATTTTGATAATAGTTATTCTATGCAACATTGAGTATATATATATATATATATATTCAATGAATAAATGAAATATGGTTGGATTCTGTTATACGAAATAATGAAGGATTCTTTCACAACACGCAACCATGACTTGGCTTGCATTACACGCAATCGCGACCTTCCTCGATAGTGTGTGTTGTACGCAATACCAGGTTATACTAAACAATGATGTATTATTATAATATTATTATGAACTAGCCGTTATGAATAGTATTAACTAAATTTTGAATTTTATAACATTATTATTTATCTTACACATTTTCTATAAAATGGTATAAGAACAAAATAATTTTTTCAGGTAAAATAAGTATTTTTAAAAAAAATGCAGTTTTGCCGCCTTTTGATGGAACACCCACATTAAATCTAGTTTTTGACATGTTTATAAGTTCAATTTAACAAAAAAAATCTTCTTTGTAATCAAGAAATAAAAATTTACTTTGGATAAATTTTTCGTATTATTCTGGTAACTTTCATATTTTGATGAATAGTAAAAACACGCTATATTTTAATGAAAAACAACTTTTTTCATCGTAATAATTTATATGGTTAAATTATAATATTTAAGGGTTTTAAAGTATAAATAGAATATATTTTTACAATTTAATATAATGTATTTCATTACCATTGATTTTACATTGAATTCATTGGTTAAATCAATTCCATCTTTTGCAATGTTTTAAACAAAAACTCATTTTCATTCGACAACGGGATTAATTTTAATTTAATTTCTGCAACTTCTGTGTATTGAATTTGAAAAAATGGGTTCCATATTTGGAATCAGTAGGTCCAAATTATGTTAATATGCTACTTTTTATATTTGGAAATTATTAATAGTAACTACGTTAAATTTTATTTACCATAGTTAAAGGTAAATCGGGTAATTAAGGGTAAATATAATATTATAAAATTACCCTAAGACATGCCAAAATTCTATTGGATAGATAACAGTAATCCCATATCAACTAAGGGTCGGATTGGATTCATTTTATGGACTTTGGACGATGAAAATAATTTAATTATTATTAAAACCATAGAAAGTTACAACATGTCACTCTCTTAAATCTTATAAGTATAATAATTATAATTTAGTGATAAAAAGCATAAAACATTGAACATTAATAGTATCCAGAAATCTAATAAAATTATTTACATCATGATAATTTATTTAGAATTTTTAGGGATTAAATAATTGTCATTAATGGTGATACATTAATGATACAGAAATTATTTATTAAGTGGAAAATAAGTAATATAGTTTTTATTGAAATAATAATACCCATTAAAAGGCCCACAAACCTGACCAAAACATATTTGTAGTGTATATATATGCCTTAGTCATCCAATTACCTAATATATAACCGTTTGGATCCTTATAAAATTGATTATGACACTTATATTATTTTATTTTAAATGATGCCAAAGTTGTAAACATCATAATTTAATAAATATAAGAATTTAAATATTGTTATTTTAAGATGCTAAATTCGATTAAAAGAATTATTGTGAAAGGTAATTGATTTATCTTCATCATATGATTTTATTTTAAATTTTTATGCAACAAATCAGTATATTAAATAATTATACAAAAATGTTGTGGTAATTATTTTATTAAGAGATAAACCAAATAAATTGATTTAAAAATAATAAAATAAATATTATATGAACTATATAATGTGATCCACTAATTTTATAGATACATATCAGCTCTTATGAATATATTAACGCATTTAGTTCGAACATATCTTCTGTATATATTTTATTTAAATTAAAATAAATGAATAGTGTCAAAATTGACAGTATTGTTATTTTATAAAAATATCATATTATAACATTGTTTAAAAATCACAAAAAATATTTAAAAATTATAAATTTAAATTTATATGGCCTATAATGTTATAAAGTAAACAATTATGGAAAATTCACAACAAATAAGTAATTATTTGTTATAATTTAAAATTTAGAATATTATTACTACAAATAAACTTAAATAGATTAAATAAGGATAAATCAAAATGATAAGGTTTAAAATAAGATCCAAACATGTCTAAATTTGATTTTTTGATGCGATTACAACCCCATATCATCTAATATTCGAATATGAGTATTTTTGGAGGGTTTTAAGTGGGGTTAGATTTATTCTAAATTAATATTTTTAAGAATTCCAAAGGTGCCGCTCTCCTCCCTTATAAAAGGGAACCTCCTCCCTCTCCTCCGCACACAAATTTGAGCCTTTAAGCTCAGAAAAACCCTGCCAAAATATCTTCTCCACTTCCCTTGAAACATCCTAGAGGTTTTAGGCTACTTTAAAGACCAATATTAGTGCCCTAAGAGGAGGTTTCGAAGAGGCCTATTGAAGAAGAGGTAATTTCGTCTCCCGATTCATTCAAGCTTATTTCTTCTTAAGCATCTTCGTATTCAGTTGTTTCATTATAAAGTAATAAAATATGTATCACTAATAAACTGATTTGTAATTATAAATATGAAACAACCTCATTTCACCTTCTATCCATCCTACGGAAAAAAAATCACCGTGCGTGCGTATGTACGGAATACCGTCTCCACGCAGTGGTGTAATCTGTTTTTCCACCAACACCTTAGATGGATGGGTATAATGGTGTAAATAATATCTATACATAGTTATTATAACATCATACTGATTATGATATATTGTATGATCCACTCCCATTCAATTCTATAATTATGGAAACGATATCATCGCTCGTGCGTACATATAGACAACCGTCTCCACGACGCGATGAGATTCATTCTCCATGTTAACCATTTAAGAATGATTTTAAAGTATATATAAGAAATAATAATGAAATATATGACATTATAAAGATACTGGATTCATGTATATATGTATGTCATCTACTTAATTCTATTCAACTCAATAAGGAAACGAAAACAGTGTTCATGCGTATGTATGGCCTACCGTCTCCAGGAATGGTGTATTTATTTCCATTTATCGATCTATTATATATATATATATATGTATATTATTAATATAAAATATATATAAATCATGTTTTATATTCTGGAATTATGTTATCTTGATCTGAGTAATCATATGAATAATTACAAGTCAAAACACGGACGACAAATGAGATGATTTTACCCAAAACACTCTTTAACATTGAATTTACAAAAGAATGTGTAATATAAAGTCATAAGTGAACAATATATGATATCATGACAATGAATATGATTCTTTAATAAGTTAATGAAATAATTTAAATCATTATACAGGAGGTTCAGATACATACGAAGCATATTAGACAGAAGGTAAGGGATAATTTTGCAAATCTCATTTTTATCCGAGATTGCTTATTCGTAAGTATTTAATGGGGTTATTGTTATCATCTATGTCCATGTTTTCTAAAAGTGTTTTTATGTATTTTTACTTTCATTTTTACCGATTGTTAATTTTACTACATGGTATGTAAGGAATCTTTCTTTTGTTTACATACGAGGCACTTTTTGGACTTTTCCCACAAAAGTACGAGGAGATTGTTTTTTTAAATTATACGACATGAAATGATTTTTATAGTTTTATAAATCCTTATTTTCATGAAAATTCCTACAAAATATTTCATGACTATTTTCAACAAAATCCTTTTCTTTTAAATTTTCATGGCATTTTGTTAAAAGAAAATGAGTTTGAAGAAAAAAGGATATTTTTCTCAAGAATTCATTTCAAGTGTTTTATCAAAACCGTTTTCATCTAAGATGACATTATTTCACTTGTGTATGTTTCAAGTATCATGTCTCTATGATTTAAATGGTTTCACTTTTCTTATTAAATGATATCCATTTCTTTTATATGAATTATGTGATTATGGGATGATGTTTATGAAACCCATTTTATTTGTTGGGTTATTATGAATGATGTATGTTTATTTTGTGGCACAACTAAGAATGATTTAATTATGAGATGGGTGGGACCTATATCTCCCTCAAATTCATTGGTTAAATATTTTATATCTCATGAGATAGACATGGCTGGAATGGTAAGTTAATATGGTTTAGTGTTACAGGACTGAAAGGAGGACTGAACTCGATTCCGAATGTGACTTTGTTCAATAAGATGGTATTGGCAGCAATGCCTTGGATACTATGGAAATCATTATATGTGCTCAATGGATTCCAAAATTACATGTTTTATTCCCATGCTATGTTATCATGATTTATGTTTCACTATGATCTATTCCTTATGTACTTCCATGTTTTAAGTTGTTGCTCAAGATTTTGATGTTTAAACATTACATTCTTGTTTTTAAGATCAAATGTAAATGGTATGTTTTATTTTATCCATTCTTACCCTTACTATGAATTTGAGCCCACCCTTTTTATGTTTTATTTTCCCCAAGATTAAAAGAATTATTTTAGGTAAGGAAACAAAAATGGGAAGATCTTTATGGGAGATGTTGAAGAACTCTCACCATGATTAGAAGATTATGTTCCATGTTTCCAAAGACACTAAACTATTACAGTCCTTGTCTGTCTGTTTTTGTTATGTATTAAGTATTCCGCTAAAGTAATGTAATTTCTATGTACTTCACGCTTCGGGTCACTAAAGTTGGTATTAGAGGAAAGGTTTAGTCAACCTTTGGAAACTAAGATGCAAAAACGTTAGTGAGATCCCTAAATATATTTCTAAGGTATGTCTAGGGATGTACCTAAGGATAAGAATACGTATAGGATATATTCCTAGAACTACGGTAACGATCTTATAATTTAACCTAAGATGTTAGATATTGAGGGTGCTCCCCCTTTACTATGTTGTTTTCCCTAGCATGATTTTTCCCTCTCACACTATTCTTTTTGGGTTTTAGAAAATGACTGGAAACAGGAACATTCCTGATAATGGAGGATATGACGGACAATGGAATGATTTTCTTTATGAGAAACCAAATGAAACGAGATCTAGAAGTCCAAACATCGTTATTATGCCTAATCATAAATCTCATAATATGATCAATAATATCAACTTTGGTATGTTTCCCAACTCAGATAATAAGAGAAATATGGAGTTTCATGATGACCATAGAGGAAAGAAAGTTCAATTTCCCTCATGTAAATCATTTGGGAAGAGGCATCAGGGAGATTGTTTCAAAGGAACTGGAAGATGCTTTGTGTGTGGAAAGGAAGGACACAAATCCAGTAATTGCAAAGGAAATGGTTCAGTTAACACCATGGACAAGGATAATGGTATTGCGAACAAATCCAAAATGATTACATGTTTTAAATGTGGAATGTACAGGAATTATGCAAACCAATGCCCTAATGGAAAATCTCATGAAGAGAATCAGCATGGTCATATGGGTAGTATTTATGTGGATGATGATGAGGAGACTACAAATGATATATTAGTTGAAAGAAGTGTTGAATCTCAGTCGGTTGTTTTAGAAGATAGTGGAATGATGGTATGTTTATTGAGTGTTATGTTGTATAGTTAATGGTACTATGGAATAAAGAATCATCTAAGGATTGTTACACTATTGTTTTTCCTAAAAGTATTTGAATGTATATGTTGAATGGTACCAGTAACCATAGAATTTTATTTAGATATTTATGTAAATTAGATGATATGCACATAATAAAGGAATAAGAATATAATGAGTTGTTTGATTGTATTCATGAGCTCATGATTGATATGAGGACTAAGTGATATCATGGTTTGAGTATATAGAATTTTGAGGATTTTGGTATGTGGAAATTATTAACTTTTAACTGCATTCATGTTTTCACTAAGGTTTAATGGGTATTAATTTTTCAATAGAATACATGATTAAGGCCTTCGAACGTTTGTAATGTGACCAACAAGACATATCTTATGATATATGGGGATCAACGATGGTATTAACATGCTTCTTATATAAAATCTCTGGTAATCTTTTTCACTATAATATGACAATGGACTGCAATATTATGGATAAGCCTAATGATTGGAATGGATTATGTTGGACATAAGTTAGTATTGTTTAAGGATATAACCTTTTTTTGATATTATTGATGGGAAGATATAGTAATGTAGTTTTAGAAAAAGGATAACCTGTAGGACGGGCGACAACCCATCGCGTCGGACAAGGCTGTGAGAATCGAACCCACAACCGAAGTGCGACTGGCCTTTATCACCTACCACTGGCCTACATGAAGTCCCTGGTTAGTAGAAACTAGTTTCATTTTATTAAGCGTTATGATATATGTAGTATAAGTTCATTTTTGGAACCATATATGATTAATCTAACCATAAGATGGACATATAACTTTTTCTAACCTTTTGTTTGAGAGAGATGGAATGACCCATCATTCTATCACATGATCTGCTAACACATCACGAATAACAAATTCAACTTCATTTCTTTAAGGGATGAAGTGGAAATTGTTCAATTCACGAAGAACAGTGAGATTGTACCAAAATCATGCAAGTATTTCTTTTAATTCATCAACTTTAGGGAAATGATCCTGAAAACCAAAAAAAATCCTAGTTCCCTTATATCTGATGAATCAGATGGTATATTAGATCATCAAAAATCAATAACATTGTGATTGTTGGATTTTTCATAGCCATGCTCTCTACCACTCTCCATCAGAACTTGATGGTTAGATTTTTCTTCCATATCCATATTTTCATCATTGTTCTCCTAAGTGGAAACCCAGTGATGAGTTAATTTGGGTAACCATTACATTACATACTTTAGCTTTTAAAGCCATGTTTTGCTATTCCTTTTTACAATGTGGGTTTCTATTAAACAAACATTTGACTAGTAAACCATTTATAACCCCCATGAATTTTGAGGTCAAAATTCATTTTAAGGGGGGTAGAATGTAACACCCGGAGATTTTATGAAAAATATTTTTTTTATTTCGTTAATGTCTTATCTTTTATGCAACAACAAGATTACCTTGCGCTATACACAACACCATATTAACTTGCAGTATACGCAACACTATTCTTGGAGCGTGTTACACACAATTTTGATAATAGTTATTCTACGCAACATTGAGTATAAATATATATATATATTCAATATATAAATGAAATATGGTTGGATTCTGTTATATAAACCATGAAGAATTCTTTCACAACACACCACCCTGACTTGGCTTGCATTACACGTTATCACGAACTTCCTCGATAGCGTGTGTTGTACGCAATACCGGGTTTTACTAAACAACGATATATTATTATAATATTATTATGAACTAGCCGTTATGAATAGTATTAACAAAATTTTGAATTTTATAACATTATTATTCATCATACACATTTTCTAGAACATGGTATAAGAACAAAATAAATTTTTCGGGTAAAATATGTATTTTTAAAAAAAAATGCAGTTTTGCCGCCTTTTGATTGTGCACCCACATTAAATCTAGTTTTTGACATGTTTATATGTTCAATTTGACAAAATTAAATTCTTCTTTGGAATCAAGAAATAAAAATTTACTTTCGATAAATTTTTCGTATTATTCTGGTAACTTTCATATTTTGATGAATAGTAAAAACACGCTATATTTTAATGAAAAACAACTTTTTTCATCGTAATAATTTATATGGTTAAATTATAATATTGAATGGGTTTAAAGTATAAATATAATATATTTTTACTATTTAATATAATGTAAGTCATTAGCATTGATTTTACATTGAATTCGTAGGTTAAATCAATTCAATCTTTTGCAATGTTTTAAACAAAAACTCATTTTCATTCGACAACAGGAATAATATTAATTTAATTTCTGCAACTTCTGTGTATTGAATTTGAAAAAATTGATTGCATATTTGGAATCAGTGGGTCCAAATTATGTTAATAGGCTACTTTTTATTTTTGGAAATTATGAATAGTAACTACGGTAAATTTTATTTACCATAGTTAAAGGTAAATCAGGTAATTAAGGGTAAATATAATATTATAAAATTACTCTAACACATGCCAAAATTCTATTGGATGGCTAAAAGTAAAACCATATAAACTAAGGGTCGGATTGGTATCATTTTATGGACTTTTGACGATGAAAATAATTTAATTATTATTAAAACCATAGAAAGTGACAACATGTCACTCTCTTAAATCTTATAAGTATAATAATTTTAATTTAGTGATAAATATCACAAAACATCGAAAGTGAATAGTCTCTAGAAATATAATAAAATTATCTACACCATGATTATTTATTTTGAATTTTTGTGGATTAAATACTTGTCATTAATGGTGATACATTAATGATATAGAAATTATTTATTAAGTGGAAAATAAGTAATATAGTTTTTATGGACATAATAATACCCATTGAAAGGCCCACAAACCTCACCCAAACTTATTGGAAGTGTATATATAAACCTTAATCATCCAATGACCAAATATATAACCGTTTGGATCTTTATAAAATTGATTATGGCAATTATATTATATTATTTTAAATGATGTCAAAGTTGTCTACTTCATAATTTAATAAATATAACAATTTAAATATTGTGATTTTAAGATGATAAATTCGAGTAAAATTATTATTGTGAAAGGTAATAGATTTATATTCATCATAAGATTTTATTTTAAATTTTTATGCAAAAATAAGTATATTAAATAATTATACAAAAATGTTGTAGTAATTATTATATTAAGAGATAAACCAAATAAATGGTTTTATAAATTATAAGATAAATATTATTTGAACTATTTAATGTGATACACTAATTTTATAGACACATATGACCTTTTATGAATATATTAAAGCTTTTTCTAGAACATATATTCTGTATATATAATTTATTTAAATTAAAATAAATGAATAGTGTCAAAATTGACACTATTGTTATTTTATAAAACTAACATATTATAAATTTTTTTAATAATTACAAAAAATATTTAAAAATTTATAAATTTAAATTTATATGGTCTATAATTTCATAAAGTAAACAATTATGGAATATTCAAAACAAATAAGTAATTATTTATTATAATTTAAAATTTAGAATTTTATTACCACAAATAAACTTAAATAGATTAAATAAGGATAAATCAAAATGATAAGGTTTAAACTAGGATCCAAACATTTCTAAATTTGATTGGTTGATGAGATTACAACCTTATCTCATCTAATCTTCTAATATGAGTCATTTTTGGAGGTTTTTAAGTGGGGTTAGATTTATTATAAATTAATATTTTTATGAATTCCAAAGGTGCCCCTCTCCTCCCTTATAAAAGGGCACCTCCTCCCTCTCCTCCTCACACCAATTTGATCCTTCAATCTTGGCCAAAACCTGCCAAATTATCTTCTCCACATCCCTAGAAACATCCTAGAAGTTCTGGTCTACTTTAAAGACCAATATTAGTGCCCTAAGTGGAGGTTTCAAAGAGGTGTATCGAAGAAGAGGTAATTTATTCTCCCGATTCTTTCAAGCTTCTTTCTTCTTCAACTTCTACTTCTTTAGTTGTTTCATTATAAAGTAATAACATAAGTATCAAAAATATACTGATTTGTTATTATAAATATGAAACAACTACATTTCACCTTCTATCCATCCTACGGAAAACAAAATCACCGCGCGTGCGTGCGTACGGAATACCGTCTCCACGCCGTGGTGTAATCTGTTTTTCCACCAACACCTTACATGGATGGGTATAATAGTGTAAATAATAACTATACATATTTTTAATAACATCATACTGATTCTGATAAATTTTATCATCCACTCCAATTCAATTCAATAATTATGGAAACGATATCATCGCTCGTACGTACATACGGACTACCGTCTCCACGACGCGATGAGATTCATTCTCCATGTTAACCATTTAAGAATGATTATAATGTATATATACGAAATAATAATTAAATATATGACATTATAAATCTACTGGATTTATGTATATATGTATGTCATCTACTTAATTCCATTCAACTCAATAAGGAAACGAAAACAGCATTCATGCGTATATACGACCTACCATCTCCATGAACGGTGTATTTCATTCCATTTATCAATCTATTATATATATGTATATTCTGAATATATATTATATATAAATCATTTTTTATGTTATGGAATTATGTAATCATGATCTAAGTAATCATATGAATAATTATAAGTCAAAACACGGACGACAAATGAAACGATTTTACCCAAACCACTCTTTAACATTGAATTTACCAAAGAACAGTTAATATAAAGTCATAAGTGAACCATATATGATATCATAACAATGAATATAATTTTTTAATAAGTCAATGGCATTATTTAAATCATTATACAGGAGGTTCGGATACATACGAAGCATATCAGACATAAGGTAAGAGATAATTTTGCAAATCTCATTTTTATTTGAGATTGCTTATTCGTATGTATTTATTAGGGTTATTGTTATCATCCATGTCCATGTTTTATAAAAGTGTTTTTATGTATTTTTAATGCCTTTTTATCCATTTTTAATTTTACTACATGGAATGTAAGGAATCTTTATTTTTTTTAAATACGAGGCACTTTTTTGACTTTTCCGACAAAAGTATGAGGATAATGTTTTTTTAACTTATAAGACATGAAAGGATTTTTATTGTTTTATAAAGCCTTATTTTCATGAAGCTTCCTACAAAATATTTCATTACTATTTTCAAAAAAATTATTTTATTTCAAAATTTCATGACATTTTGTTAAAAGAAAATGATTTTGAGAAAAAAGGATATTTTTCTCAAGAATTCATTTCAAGTGTTTTATCAAAACTGTTTTCATCTAAGATGACATTACTTCACATGTGTATGATTCAAGTATCATGTCTCTATGATTTACATGGTTTCAATTTTCTTATTAAATGAAATCCATTTCTTTTATATGAATTATGTGATGATTGGATGATGTTTATGAACCCCATTTTATTCGTTGTGTTATTATGAATGATGTATGTTTATTTTTGGCACAAGTAAGAATGATTTAATTATGAGAAGTGTGGAACCTATATCTCCCTCCAATGCATTGGGTAATGATTTTATATCTCATGAGATAGACATGGCTGAAATGGTAAGTTATTCCTGTTCAGTGTTACAGGACAGAAAGGAGGAGTGAACTCGATTCAGAATGGGACTTTGTCCACTAAGATGGTCTTGGCAGCAATGCCTTGGATACTATGGAAATAATTACATGTGCTTAATGGATACCAAAATTACATGTTTTATACCCATGCTATGTTATCATGATTTATGTTTCATTATGATCTATTCCTTATGTACTTCCTTGTTTTAAGTTGTTGCTCAAGATTTTGATGTTTAAACATTACGTTCATGTTTTTAAGATCAAATGTATATGGTATGTTTTATTTTATCCATGCTTACCCTTACTGAGAATTTGAGCTCACCCTTTTTATGTGTTCTTTTCCTCCAGGATTAAAAGAAATATTTTAGGTAAGGAAACAAAAATGGGGAGATCTTTATGGGGGATGTTTAAGATCTTTCACCACGATTAGAAGATTACGATCCAAGTTCCCAAAGGCACTAAAATATTATGGTCCTTGTGTGTTTGTTTTTGTTATGTATTAAGTATTCCGCTAAATTAATATAATGTCCATGTACGTCAATCTTTGGGTCTCTACAAATTTATTCTATTTTTATAATATTATTAATTTAGTTAGGTAAACATCATCAGATAATTATGAAATTTTCTCATGCATGAGGGTCTGAGGCATGGTGTGTAGAATGTGAAAGGATTTTGAAAAGAATGTTTCAAGTGGTAATGGTTTTATAAAGGGGTGTTCATGGTTTAAAAATGGTTTTGACAATATTTTGGTGAAACCATTCTTGGGTGTTGAATTTGATTGTTCTGGCCACATGGTTGGGGCATGGATTAGAAATAAAAATAGTCAATCCATGTGGCATACTTATTTCATTTAATAGGAGATCTTTAAAAAACCCCATTTGGTTATTTAATTTTTTCCTCATATATTCTTCCCCATGTAGAGTACACAGACTAGGGACTCTCAACCCTTTTCTTCACTATTATATACATTCATTTTGGGTGTGTTCATGGTGTTCCATTTTCTTTTAAGGTTTATTTATTTTCCAACCCTTTACATTTCTGTCATTCAATGTTTCTTTAAAATTTTATAAAATATACTTTTATGACTCTTTTCTATTTCCACAATATAATTGTACAATCATCATGTGATGATGTGGAAAATTATTTTAATGGGAAAAGGATATCTTAATGTGACATTTCCACATCATTGTGTTGTTTTCTGTTAATGTATGTCTTCATAGTGAATTTTCATAGGATTTTATAATGAATTGATTTACATAGTTATGGATAGTATATCATTTATGTGTTTTTTTACCATGAATGTTGTAGAACATATATTTTTTGACTTCCCATTTTAGTTTTATGGATTTTCAATTTGATTTGATTGACTCTATTAGATTTTATCAATATGTAATGTTGGGGTTAAATTGCATAATTATTTTATATGTAATAGTTAACTAATTTTTGTATCATGGTGAGGGAATACATCTCAGTTTATTAGGGGGAACTTAGTTGAATGAAAAATATGTCGTATGGTAAATAAATTATTCTTGGAAAGGCAGCTGTTCTAGGTAAATGTTTTAGAATTATTATTTAGTTAGTTTAACGGTATTATAGTAGTAAAAAAATTAGGTCGTTAATTTATTGGAATGTGTTTTTAGGATGTTCTTTAAAGTCTATGTTTTTTATGTGTACCTTTTAGAATATGTAATTTTGTTTTTCAAAATTGATTGATAACATAGACATTAAATTTGTCTCCTTTCATTAGTTGGTGTTTTAATGTACAAACCTACCATCTCCCATATGGTGTGTCATTTCCTAGAAAAGTATGTTGGGTTTGTAGTAGGAAATCATGACTCTGTTAATATTTTAACTGAGTTTTTCTCATTGTCTCAATTTAAATATTGGTTTATTGATACATGGTAACAATGATGATAAATGTTTAAAAATTAATATGAATGGATGATTTGGAATGGTTTAATTTCATATTCTAATTCAAATGTTCATATGATGGGTTTATAACGGTTGTAAATGTTTGTTCTGGGTTATAATCCAGTTTCAAGACGAAATAGAGGAATGAAATATTTTAATATGGATATTTTCATAAAATAATGTTTTTAACAGAACATTGTTTTATAATTAGGGTTTATAAAGGGATTAAAATGATGATTTTAAATGATTATGTGGTTCCCTTATGGTAAAATTAAATGATGGCTCATTTTATGTTTTTTATTTAATGGAAAGAATTGGATTTATTTTGTCGTGAAAGAATAATATAGATTTTTGAAGATGATTTTTTTAAAAAAAAATATGTTTTATGATTTTATTTTATTCTAATGATATTGAACATTATTAATTTATAGTTTTTTAATGGTTATGGTTGTAGGTCGTTCAATTTTACACCAACACACATAGATGATGTTCAAAGTGGTTTAAATTGTTTTCGTGTTGTTGGTCAAGGAATTTGACACCCTTGGATTAGCATTTTGGTCATGGAGGTCCACTAAATGTTTTTTATGATGGTCATATATGACCAGAAATAGTTATTACATAACTAAACATTATTTTACACAATGATCATGATGTTTCATATTATTAAAATATTAATTTTTCTATGTGATGATATCAAAAATGAACATCATTTTTTATAAATTATTTTGTAATTAGTTGAACATTTTTAATTAATTAAAATCATAATTTATAGGGAAAATATGGATTTTAAAATTATAGCTGAGTTTATAAAAGTTTAAAAATTTTATTAATATCTCATGGAAATAAAAAATAATGATAATAAAAAAAAGATTAATTTTTCAATCTATTTTATGAAAATTAAATTAAATTTTAAATAATAATATTATATATAAGATTATGAATAAACATTTATGTATTTATAAAGATACCATCACTTAAATAATAACTTATTTACTTATAATATGACAAAATTATATCAAATATTTATTTATTATAATACTAAATTTTATTTACTCTTTCATAAGAGATGTTAATATTATATTTACTATGTATGTCATATTGTTTCATATAATTTTTTATCTACAGTGTAATACGTTCAAATGATGCTCTCATAAGAGATTTCATTTTCCAACCGTTTAACTTATAGACTCAATAAATTTGAAGGATCTATTATGTAGATTTTTAGTTGGGTTACATGGAATACATCATATTTTTGAGATATATTTGGTTGAAGTTCCAATCAATATGCCATAACAATGATGCGATTTGGGATCCTGAATAGGGGCATGTACCTGTGACATTACTTTCAATTCATCCCAAATCTCATTACCTACATCCATGGAAATATTTGGAATAATTATATATTTCTAGACATAAATAGTAGTTCTCAATGATTATTGTCTTCGTAGATCTTTTACTTACCTTTTTCTCCCGTGATGTTATTTTTCACCCTTTCATTAGTTTTGTCAACCATTTTAGGTCATATAAGTATTAATTCATTGACGTCATCCCATCATGATGGTATTATACATCTTTTATGATAAATGTATTCTTATAGTGGAATTTCTATGATTCAATGGAATCTATTTATGTATGCGAACTCAACCATATTATGATTCATGTCCAATCAACCTTTCAAGTCCATATAAAATTCCATCAACATGTCTTTAATTTACTGAATATTCTGAACATATTGGACATCAATTTTATTTTTATAAGTCTTACTAATGTACATCACAATGTATAGATCATGTTTCGGAATTTTCAAGAACTTCTTAGTGAATCTATTATCTCGTTCAAAGATATTTTATAGTGGTACTCCGTATAGGATTATTAATTCTATGAGATATATATATATATATATTTATTTATTTATTTATTTATTTGTGCATGTTGATTCAATGATAAGTCATTTTGATTTTTAATAATGTTATATGTGTTTGTGAGAAGGTTCATAAAACCCATATAACATAGTTTCCATGGGATGTATTCAGAAGTACATTGAAATATTGAGTGTTTTTTTTCATTTCCTTGTTTGGGTGAAAAATAGATTCACCATCCCCATGGAAAATTTCCTTTATTCTTTCACCTGTTTACATGCTATGAAATATGATGTATATTCATCGATAATATTATTCATATTTTCCAACTAATAGTTCTCTTAGAGATATCAATACATCTCTGTGCTCGCTAGTTTAATAGATATGGTTTAGTTGTGGGAATCATTCGAAATATCAAACAATATTATTAGATCAAATGGTACACATATTCATGACCCAAATATTACAATTCAATAATCATTAATTTTAGATGCTTAGGATATTCCCTTTCTCATAGATTGAACCTTCTTCTGAATTTCCACATCATTTATTAGATCATACTTTATTTTCTCCATGTGGTATGGGTGAGAAATAGTTTGAGAATTTATTGGTGATATTTCATCATTATAGATTCTCATGTACATCCATTGGGAGACCACAAAGACTAGATCCTTCTGAAGTAAAATATTTAATAATATTGTTGGGTCCTTTCTACTTATATCATCGACAACTTTATTAACTCTTCAATGATGGTAGTGTATTGAGTAATCGTAATACTTGATGAGATTTAACCATCTTCAATGGAGCATATTAAAATATTTCTATGTGAATATATAATATAGTCTCTTATGATCGTTATATATTTCATACGTCTAAACTATATAGGCAATTCTAAAGTATTTTAAATGCAAACATCACACATACCAACCCTAAATCATAAATGATATAGTTTTTTCCATTAAATTTCAACTTCACTGTGGTATAGGCTATCATATTTTCATTTTTCATAAGTAAAAATCCTAATACATTATTTTAATCATATATATATACAAAAAAGAGGTCCCCACTATTCATTATTGTGATTACTAGAATGGTGGTAGTCCTATTTTTAACTCATTGAAGTAATCATAACATTCACTGGTATAGAAAAAATTACTCTCTTCTGAGGCATCTTTGATAGTTTGTATGAAAACTATGATATTGTATTCACAAATCACATGTAATACACAACTAGTCCAAGGATACTATGAATGTCCCTTACAAAAATTTGGATGGGATACTCTTCGATTGCATTTATCTTGGAAGGATCAATGTATGGTCCTTTTTTGGTGGCAACATGCCCAAAGATTTATCATTATCCCAACAATTACTCAAATATTCAATACATTGAATTTGTTTTCCCTTCCCCAAGTCATTTTCACATTATAGAATTTTTCCTAATGTTCCACCTTACTCATAGATTATATTATAATGTCATTCATAAATACAACATTAAATTTTTATCAGTAATAACTAACAACTATATTCAATTAGTACATTAGTTGTAATGTATAATTTGGGAGTCCAAATGGAATCCCAATGAACATGTAATTCCTATACCATGTTCCAATGAAAGTTTTGTGAATATCATCCTTCCTCACATTTACTTAGTTATATCTCTACAAAATATCATCCTTATAGTAATACATGGACTTATGTGTTTGATCAAATAAGTACTGAATTCATGGAAGAGGATTCTTGTTCTTAGTTATGATTTTCTTGAGCTTGCGATAATCAATTCAGAGTAACATTTACCAGAAATTCTTCTTTAATGATGTTGAATGGAACACCCAATGGAGAATCACTCAGGCATATAAAATCCTTATCCAGAATCTCTTATTATAGCTTAATCAATTCCTCCCTATCAATGGATTTCATTCTACATGGTATATTTGATATAAAAATAGGTCCAACAATAAGTTCAATTATGTACCCAAAGTATGCATTATGTGGAAGACAAATATATTATTTCGTGAACCTTTTTTTACCGTCTCTAACCATGGGCGGGTCATGGAGAATTATTATTTCCATTTTTTGAATCTTTTGTGTTGGATAATCCTGCTCATAAGGAATTAATATGAACAATTGAGATAATAATTCGAATTGAGATTCATACTCCTCATTACACTTTTACATAATTGGAGGATTCCTTGGGATGTTTAAAGTGTTCTCTCTTTTCTATCAATTTAATTAATATTTTTATAATGATATCAATTCCATTCTAAGTATATCATCCTACTCTACCAAAGTAAGTAGGAAAATATTAATGGAGGGGTTCAGTCCACAAAAATAGATGTATAGGTGGTTTATAATATCATTGTGGTCACTTTACACTGGGTCACAACACCTTCTTGTGTTCGTGTTCACTAACATTGGATTTTACACCATATTCCCACCTTCCAAAGGTGTGAAGATTTCATCCCATATTTTGAGATATGGACGACTTGATCAAAAAGGGATTATTGGATGTTGATCCCTCCATCCATGGATTTCTCCTTGGGATTCATTTAATAATTCAGGCCACCCACATCTATTAAGTTGTTTTTGTTGAAACTCAATCATGGTTCCATCTCTTTGTGGAAGCAAGTTAATTCTGATGATACTTTATGGACATTCTATGGTGTCTTGTTAGGGCTGCAACGTCTGGTCATGGAAGTAGTCATGTTGGGAATTAGTGACATGTCTGGATATTGGATCCTTAGAACACCTATATTCTTCTTCATAAAAGGGTTTCAATAGGGCATGGAATCTTTTTGGAATCCCATGTGGATCACATGGTATCTTATGTCAAAGGAATTCCATATAATGTTTCCCTCAGGCATCTTTTTTTAATATGGGGTAGGGTGTGAGTTTGCTTTCAAGCAGATAGAGAGGGTCAAGAGATTAATGTCTTGATGAAAATTAATTGAAAAATCATATCACTTGTGAAGGTGGATGGGATAGATACAACCCTATGTGGGATAACCTAGAATGTTTTCTAGAAGGATGGATAATAATGCCCTATGAGGATAGAACAGAGAGTGGCGGTCCTATAAAGGAGAGGCTTCACACTGGGAAATAGATATGAACACCATAGATGATGATTCAATGATGATGTACACCAATGAGAGAGGAACCATGGTTTATCATGGGATAAGAATGAAACTTGATGAGGCTTCAAACGTACCCTATTTGGAATATACTGATCAAAACACATATAGTTTGAGAGGGACGATGTGGGGATTATTCAATGAGACTGCCCATTAGATGTTTATTTCACTTGGTTGGGAAAATATGGATCATGTGGGTTCTTATGAATGAATATATCATGGGTTCTCCTAGGATAATGGAAGATGTTGATGGGTATTAGACATAGATATGTCCTTGATATATAGCATAATTCTACCGGTATGTGGTGGAACAGGTATGTTTCAAGATGTATGTTATTGAAATTTTGGAAATAGATGGAATGTATTGGTTATTGAGGTCATTGGCCTTGAAACTCAATGATGATTCATACGCACCCCCTTTAGAAGTTAGGGGTCAAACATCACATAGTTCTTGTTTCACATGATATTTAATAGTATTCATTAAGGGAAATAGTGAAATTACATGAATATGATGGTGTCAGGATTGAACCTCAAGGAGGTTTACTTCGTAGATCAGTTGGATAAGAATTGAAGCCCATTTAGATCTGATGGGAGCATTGGGGATTACACATAAAGAGAATATCCAAGCATGTGGTGTGGGCCATACACATTGAAGATTCCCAATTAGACTAAAATAGATGTGACCTCTAGGAATTACATGATCCTCCCAGCTTATACTATCTCAAGGGAAAGATAATTATGGAAATGGATGAGGATGGATATTGAGATCCAGGAGGAGTACCCATAGGAGGAGGGCACTGAGGATTACAAAATATTTAGGATTGAACCACATGAAGGATTCCTACCGACCTTGTTTGTAATGCATGGAACAAAAACCAAATTGTTCAGTTGTTTGGGGCTTATGAATGACTGAAGGCCTATAATGGGTGGAAAATGGGGCTTATTACATGATGGATTCTAGAAATAATGGTTTTATTGTCATTACAAACATATAAGCCCACGTGATTCATGATCAGTGTGTGAAATCAGACGATGTTGTAGACCATGAGGCTACGACCTAAAATATAGTTCAGTGATGTATGGATCTGATCTTATGCCTGGGAGTGGGCCATGGAAACAAAGATAAAAAGGAGAGGGTTGGGTTATTGGGAGTCCCCTATGGCCATCCCATCTATTATATTTTTTTCTTTAGGAGTCAAGGAATAGAATGATTGATTCGTCCTTCAAGGATGGAAAGGGGTTACACCAGTATTGTTTCCCTTTCACGTGGAGAGATTTCATTCAGTGTAAGGAAGATCCAATTCCAAGTGAGGATGGTATCACACCAATATAAATGAGTGGTCATATAGAATCACATATGTGGGGCACCCTAAGTGCATAGAATATGGTGAGGGTATAGTATAACAATATGTTCTAATGATCTAGATGCATGGATGTTTAACATCCTATAGTACAGACCAGAAGAGGACACATATCAAACCTTGGACTTTCATAAATGGTACCCACTATCACATGGAGAATGGAAGGGACTAGAAATTTCCATCAGGAGGGTGTAAATTGATTGGTTGAAATATGTCTCCATGTTATAGTATATATGTGAAAAATTAATGCATGGAAGCAAACCTATGGAAAAAAATTACTATATAGTGCAATTCAGCAAGGGACACCATAGGAGGGAACATTAAATCACTATGAATATTCATGGAGGGATGAACAGATTAGGTTATCATGATATGTATTTGTTTCTCATAGAAAGGGATCAAACATGGTGATTTGGGGAAAAGAAAACCCACAGAGACTGAGGGAAGGGGTGCGCACAAGATTGGACACTTGCACACAAAATGATGTGGGCGATCCAAAGATGTAATGAACAAGGGTGGGTGTTTTTTTCTATGAAGGAAACTTTTCATGTACATACCTTATGAAAAATGTAAATTGGAAATGGTCAAGACCTTGTGGGCCCACATTAAGGGGAACCCATAGGTGGCCAATCATGAATGATCTTGTTCATTGTGGGATCCCTGGTCTGTTCTCTATCACAGATGATGATGCCTTGCACGGGCGGGGGAGAGGGTTTGACTTCCAGATATTTAACCAAAGTAAAGGGGTGAAATTCAATATAGAGGAAAAATTCCATGGTGGTGGTGCAGCGATGTGGTAGTACAAAAGTGGTCATTTAACGTCACATTGGTCGTGCAAGATCCTTGTGATGTTTTTTTTTCAGGCAATACATCACCACCTTCATGCATCTACCTTATCAATTTTCTAGTGGTTGGATCAAAATGATTGATTTGACAGAGAAATGATCAATTTAGGTGTTTCTGCATGATTTTATGTATTTTATATAGATGATGTACCATATATGCCACTAGCTCGGCATAATAAGAATGAATCGATGAGATAAAATTTGTTTTTAGTTCTCTTAAAAATTACAATTTACGCATTTGAGTTGTATTCGGTACCAAAAAATCCCCCTCATAATATGAGCTGAAAGAGGACAATGATTTTAGGTTTCCTGGGGAACACCAAAGATAATAACCCATTAATATATTTGTTGAATTTTTTTGGGACTAATTCATTAGCCACCATGCACACCCACAAAATAACATTTCTGTACCAATAAATATTCAGTGGGGGCTGTGAATTGTTCGTTGAATTTCATTGTTATAATTGAATTATCTCCCATGCAATTAACATTTTCATTTCACTATGTAATCCTCTTATTAAGTTAGTGCTTTACTCTTGTCAGCTAAATCTTATAGGCATCAGACATCATTATATTCTCCATAACCACCATACGATATTTGTGTAGACCCTAAATTTTCACACCATTACATTTTTTTTGCATCAAACATATTGTTTTCAGAACCTGAAAAACCAAGATAGAGAACATATGTTTGCTGATAGGTATGATTCCATTTCCCCGAAGATGGTAGAGAGGTTTAGAAATCCTGAAATTCATAATAGTAGAAGAGTTATTCCAAACAATAATATGCTCTTAGGAATGTTGACACAAATTTAGAAGGATTACCTCCTAATCAATAGTCTTATATAATGGTTCTACAGTGTTCTAGACGTAGTGGGTATTTTGGGCTTCAAGACTGACTCACCATAATCATGATTCACATGTGTAGAATATCTATACTAGTAAAACATTTCTCTAAATTGACATGCTTCTTGAGGGCATCATTAAATTTATCTCTCTATATTGATCCATAGATATATAATGATTATAGAAGAAGAACTGGTTCATTAGGGATCCTCATCGCACTATGTGAGCACCATTCAATGTAGTATAACGAATAATTTCATGGGATGGAAGAATGGATGAATTATGAGGTCCGATGTTGAATTTACAAGTAAATGGGATTCGGTGTACTAGGTGCACCACACATGTGATGATTTTAGAGAATATATACAAAACATATAGTTATTAAATGATGTATGGACATCAAAATTCCACTTCTACCAAAAACAATAACTTGTGTCGGGGAAATTTAGGTGGATGTCACCGAACATGGATACAATTCACCTCCACCATGGGTGGGTTGGTAACAGTCTATGGGTTATTCACTATATAAAAGTCATTACTCTAGAGGTACTTCAATATGAATAATTCTGGAAAACAAAAAATATCATGGAGGATAGATAACAACACCCAATCATGACATGGAATCTGTTGGACACCGTATTGGAAAAGATTGTGGTTCAAGAACATACTCATCGACATCTCCTACATAGCATACATAGGTATATTCCTTGAGAGGGATGAGAGGGTGAGGATGAAAATAAGAGGGAATCAGTGCCAGATTTCATTGAAGATGGGCAATATATGATAATACTGGGTGATTAAATTGGTGGGGAAACATCATATATTTGGGTTCAACAACGATGTGAACTGAGGCCCAAAGAAACACTATGCCTCCTTCCTTACTGCCCTTATTCGTGGTTTGATGTTCCAAGTGAGGGATACAATGATCGAGGTCTACCCGTGATCAATAGAGATTATAGGGATCAAGGAATTCCACAACAAGGTCAACCTGGGAGTGAAAATGTTGGCGATGATTTACAATAATCTAGTGTGCATATTGAGGGGAGGTACACCCAGGAGAATGTGTGGGTCATTCCAGATATGACATGGTTAAATTTAATCTAATCTAGGAATATAGGATTTCTAAAATTCCATAATTCCTTTAGAAAATTCTCTATGAACATATATTGTAAATATTGAAGCGATTCAACCAATGATGCTCAACAAGGAAGGTGTCAAGCTCTAGATTGGTAATCATGAATATTAAAACTTCATCTAATTCCAAAATCCTATCGAGCATGTGGATGACCACCCATACGGTTCGTGGGATTGGAGGGAATAAATAATGAACATTAGGGGAGGAATTATGGTAGTTTATAATAATGGATAATTATTTTGTGAACCATACATTTTATCCTGCTCTTTTAGAAAGTACAGATTCCTTCAAAAACTATTGATGAATGTGTATACAGATGTTCATGAAGAAAGGAAACACTATATCATATATCAGTTTTGTGATATGATTACATCAACTGGATCTAGAGAAATGATCTTTCTTCTCCTACAGATTCCAATGTAATCATATCAATGGAATATGATATGAACTAGATAGAGGCATACCCATAGGTGATCCTACGAAGATTCATTAAATAGATTGATTTAGTGGGGATAAGGAGGAGGTAAATTAGGTGTGATTCTACACAAGGGGATATTTGGGAAGAATTAAAAAAAGTAGGCACAACACATGATGAAACCTCAACAACAGGAACATCATATAGTGGATTGGAACCACCGCCTTCTAAGGAGGGTTAGTCCTGAATGTGGACACATTGGGTAGTAAAAGAGCCCATGTCAACAAATTGTGACAAATTATTCAACCTACCTTTAAATCAATTTTCCTTATACGTTTTTCGACCAATATAACACAACAGAAATTAATAAATCCAAAAGACCTTTGACAGAAACTGATATAGGATAGAGTTGAGTTGTAATAAATTGGGCTTCTTCAGGTCATAAAAAGGATATAAATTCAATGTTAGTATGAGTATATAATTTCCCTAGATGTATACTAATTTCAATATGGGATCTTTAAATAACCTAATCTCTAGGTGAAGGTGATGCTAAAACAATATCATGACCTAGTAGTACTTCATCCCAAGATGATAGTTATTTTGATGATGATGAAGAAACATAAGATGAAGAAAAGAAGATGAGTATGTTGGGCAATAATAAGAAGAAGAAAAATAAAATGACTAATATAATGGTGAGGTGTAATCGTAATGGAATCAACATACACAAGAGAGACCATGGGAGAGTGGGGAGACTACATGCTCTGATGAGGGACTCGTGATACATCTTGATGTAATCCATAACTCACATCATCTCGATCCATTATATATTCATAACTCAGACCACTAATCATTCCATTTCTTATGATTGATCATATTAAAATTGAATATGGATCACCTATTGTAGGGGAGAGACTGTGCCTATCATCGTGGAGATTTATGCCCCTAGACCTACATATAGGGTCGAGATGGATAATGCTTCGGTTGTGGACATGGTGGACAATGGTGGGATGCTGGGGGAAATTGAAATTATCTCAATATATCCAGATTATCACATATTTCACAAGTCTCTCATTTAAATTATTGGGTTAAAAAATGCTGATGGGTCCCCAATAGTAGAAGTACCTATATAAACTCAGGCACTTGATCTGGTTGCACATAACTCTAATATGTTTCACCATGTACAAACCCAAGTCTATTATCTGAATATCTAGCTATGTGTTATTCATTATTCCATTATGTAATCATCTGAATACTTTATTGAAATACTGACAAGTATATGAATTCTATAAGAGCCCTTCTGGTGACTATAACTATCCACAAGGAGATGGTTAATCAATATGATTTCGTCTTGGCGACCAATGGGCATGAGTTTGTAGCCACAAATGATTCCATTATAGGGAAATATAATCCATTGGAGTAGATGTTAATGAATAATAAATGATTGAATATTCTCAGCCCAATATTTTTATCTTATCCCATCATAAAGAATATCGATGAAACACTCTACCACAGAACGTCTAGATGCTTTCCCCAAATCAGAACCCATAGACCCTATGGGGATAGATGATTCTAATCTCTAAATAGTAGAAGAGAGACACACAACCTCTTTTATGGTGTGGAAATGCATCAAGAAATTCATTAAGGTCTTGAAGGTGTAATGTCTTGGCTAAATATTGTCACTCTGATCCAGGTTGTAGTTTTTCTGTCATGAAGGGGTGGACTCTCACAAAATTCATATACTGATTCATAATTATCTTTTTGAGAAGATTTAGGAAAGCAGCCATCAAATGGAAACATACTAGGGATAGGAAAAATTGTAAATCATCTATAATTTCAAAGATGTTGAATAGGTAATCCATTTAATAAAAGAAGTGGAAAGTAAATTCTTCACCGTCATCACTGGTCAAACAAAACATGTCAGATGACTAATGGTCTAACTATATAAGGCCCAAGATCAATTGGAAATAGCGAACCATCAACTAGAAGATCAATAGGATGAACGTTAATGGGTGCATATTATGGATAATGATCATCACTCAATGGCTTTTTCTAGTGAGAGGGAGCTCAGGTAGATAAAGTAGACTCTGGAAGATACATGTTAAAGAGTAGTAGTGTGGAAGCATTCCATTGAAGGGGACGATGCATATGGCTATGTTTATTTTAACTTATAAAATTTACTTTATTTAATTCTTTCATTGAACTACATGAATTAATATTATCATTCATTCGATAATTACCATATCTCAATCATATATTTTAGGGGAGTGTCATATGATCATTAAATACACGGGGTCTGCTATTGTTTACTGACCACCCAGAGTTTTCTAAATAGGTGAGTTTGTGGGGGTTGAATAAATTTTTCTAAATACCCCAATTGATTCTCCAAATTTGTGTTAGTTCATAAATAGGACAACAACAGGGTTGTTAGAATCTATCTAATCAAAGGGCGTTCAGGTTCTTCAATCATAATACAAGGAATTAGGAAAACAATTATAGTAGTGTCATGATATAAGAAATATTCATACCATGTTTGGAAACATATCATTTATATTTATTATCCAAATATGGAGGGTGAACAAGGGTTGAATACTAACCATGTTCTAAAATTAGGGCCCATGTTTAATTGATATCCACTTTCTTATTGGGAATTTGACTGGGACAGTAGGAGAGCCATCGGGCTAGGCCCCGTGCTGTTAGGGGGTCCCTTCTAACATTAAAGATGATGAGGATTTAAATAAGGGGAATGTAATGGGTGGTTATGGATTAGTGGAATGTTCAAAATGTAACATCAGAGTGATTTGAATAATAATAAGTCATTTTTAGTAAATTAAATAAATTAAAATAAATTTTTAATTAGATGATAAGACTAAATAGGTCAAATTAAATAATAATATTAAAACATAAATATTAGATATATATTTACATTTTATTATTTGATATAATAATATATCACCATTACTATAAGTATTGATATTTCATTAATTTTTATTTTTAATATAATATGTGGCATAAAAATTTGATATTAAATTATTATTTTGAATTTATAA
The DNA here is from genome assembly GCA_963277665.1 of Viscum album. Lineage (NCBI taxonomy): Eukaryota > Viridiplantae > Streptophyta > Magnoliopsida > Santalales > Viscaceae > Viscum > Viscum album. The sequence goes on along the minus strand of OY728151.1, from coordinate 490,292,885 downwards.
ATATATATTTAATACACTTATAATTATTTTAGTTAAGATTTTATTACTTTATTATTTTTATAATAAGTTATATTGATTCTAAAAGTAGTATGAAACCATTCTAAATAATCATTTTTTATTTAAAATAATATAAATAATAAATCATTTTTTTGATATTTAGCTACTTAATAATGTTATGTTAACATATAAAAAATAAGCATTGATTATGAAAATTATGAATTTATGTTTTGATATTATAATCTATGTTCATTATAAATTTAAATTTAAATATAATAATAATGATAAAAAATTAAAACAAATACAATGATATAGATATATATATATATAACGAAATTTAAAATGATATATATATACAAATTATGATAATTTCTTTAAAATAAATAATAATGAAATGATAATGAAAATAATAATAATAGTAATAATAATAATAATAATAATAATAATAATAATAATAATATAATGGTATAGATGAATTTAGAATTAGGTTTAGGGATTTTGGTTATGAGGACTCATGAGTAGGGTGTGCGATCATTAGGGTTCTGGTATTCTATTGGGAGAGAGTCATAGGACGTTAAAGCCATTTTTGGTGATCAAACTGAATGAGATGAGACAAGTCATGGCATTATGAGGGTTACCTCGGAGTGGTGCCACACAACGGTCAAAGACGAGCATGGATTTTTGCATCTGGATCTCTATCTGAGTTGATGTCGGATGAGTCGTGTGCATGGGATTTTGGAGGAAAAAGATCCCTGTATTTAGAGATCTATCCTGAGTATAAAGTAGTTTTTTTCATATTTTTTTTGTATTTGAATCTTGATTATAGAATCATTTTTAGGTTTATAAATACCTAGATTTTATTTTCCTCATACAATCATATTCAATCAAGTGTCATTTTCATTTTTCAATCAATTTATTCATTGAATTTTTGTTGGATTCTTTTTTTTCAATTTTCAATGAATTAATTATCTATCATTTTTGTGGATCAATTGTCAATGGTTTCTGCTGGAGTTATTTGGATGTAAAAAACATAGTATGAATCTAATCCCAAATCCTTTTCAATTATTTTTCTCTTGAATCAAATTGATTCAGTATATCTTATGTATTATGTTAGATATATACTTGAGATAGAATAAAAAGTTCACATATACTATATTATCTTCATTAACTGTCAATTTATGAAATCTATTTTGATATTTTGGTCAGAAACATAATTAAAATCTTTTCCAATTATAGATTTTAAAAATAATAAGTATAATAAACTATATTTATTTTCTGATGAAAATAATTTCTATATAATTCAGCCTTGCCTTCATCCATATTTTCTTCATTGTCTATCATGTTTTGTTTGAGTTGTATAAGGCTATGTGTTTTGGCTTTGTGAGAATAACATTAATTATGTGTTATAGGTAATGATTGAGTGTGTTTCGTGAGAAATGATCCACAATGTCAAGTGGAAGTCTGTAAAAATTAATTAGTATTGGATTCCATATTTTAGTTATAATTTCTATGTCCATAGTTGATTTTGAAGGAGTTTCTCTCTACTTTTCATTAATATTTTTTCAGAAATTATTTAACTTTGTTCAATTGAATCAATTAATATTTTTTCAACACTTATGATTCATCATATTTAAATGTTATTTTTATGGTACAGTTTCATTAATTATTTCACAACATTGGATCTTTATTTTTTCGTTTTGGGTATATATGTTTTATTTTTTTTCACCCCAATTTAATAATGATAATTTTATATAACTACATGGAAAGGATATATTTTAATCTATTTTTCAATTATATGTTACCCAATTCTAAAATATAGATGGGAATATATTTACATATAATATAAAGATAATGAAATTATGTTTCATTTTAATTATAATAAGTTATTTTGATAAATTATTAATTAAAAATATATTGAAAATTAATTTTTGTGGAATTATATCAATTTAAATGAACAATCTACACGCATGTCATACTCATATCAATATTACAGAAATATATCGATGATTTTTTAAGGAATATCATACATGAATAAATATATAGGTATATAAATATATAATTGATCATTTGATATAATGAAAAAAAACATTTTTTTTAATTAACTATGAAATTTTAAGTACATGGATGTTTCCACGTAATTATGAAACATTTTTGTATCATGATTTTTTTTGAACAAATTAAATTATCTAATTTCCATTTAAGATTAGTATTTAGATACATAGATATATAATAAATGTAAGAAAATGTATTATATATATAAGTATTAAATTTTGTTTCATGATTTTAATGTATGAAATTCCGGGGAAAATTATGTATATATATGAAGAGAAATTAAAATTCATTTCCTAAAATCTAGCACTTGAATGTAGTATATATGTTAAGGAAATGGGGAGTGTACTCAATCCATCATTATGTTGGTATGCACATGATTGGCTTCAAAGTTACATGTTTCCCAAGTATTTTGTTTTCCAAAATAGTGCATATAGTTTTTTAGAAATATCATTTTTTTAATTTATAAATCAATATTTAATTAAGTATTTTAAAAAAAATTATATATATTTAATAAATAATTATTTTTATTTTTATTTTCAATGGTACATATGCTAGTATTATGATAGTAACATCAATATAATATTAGAATGAATTTATCAGAGTTACAATCAATGAAATATTTTCTAAAATGTATTTCAGTGATTTTCAAAACCCCTTATTGGGAAATTGAATGATCCCCATTTATTTTAAAATTATTATTCATCGGAATCTTTTAATTTCTATTTTATAGAGATTTACTTTTCTGGATACCACATGCATAAGTATTATAGGGATTTGTTTTATTTTTTTTTACAACTCTGATAAATGTATGTTATTATCTATTCGTCCATTACTTGGCTAGATAAAAGGTCTTAGATTGTGTATAGTGTTGTATAATTTTTCTGTTACTTTTATAATAAAAGACTATACGATGTTTTTCCAAATTGTGTCCTTAATTACGTGTTCAATCTTTTATAATTGGTAAATGAGAAAAGTTCTAGAAAACGATGGAGATTATATTTTGTCTATGGGGAAAAAATCAACGTGATATCGTTTTCATTATATTGTCAAGTCACTTTAAAAATCAACTAATTCTAAATATGGAAATTCAAAATTTTCTAATGTTTGATGAATATATTGTGGGAGAGAAATTCATTTGGGGGGTGGGGGTAACATCCCAATGAGTTGAATAATAATAATTCCTTTATTTTGTAAATTAAATAAATTAAAATAAATTTGAAATAGATGTTAAGATTAATTATGTTAAATTAAATAATAACATTAAAACATAAATATTAGAAATAAATTTACTTTTTTATTTAACATAAAAATATATCAAATTAATTTAACTCTTTATATAATTTAAATTTCTTAATTTTAATATAATTTTAAGAATTAAAATTGGCCATTAAATTAATATTATAAATTTTAAAATACTGGTTTTATAAACATAGTTTTATTTAAAATATTATTTTATTATTTTATTTTTTAAATAAGAAGATAAATTTTATTAGAATGGATTATGAAACCACTAAAAATAATCATATTACATTAAAAATGATAAAAATAATTTTTTTTTTGAAATTAATATAATTAATAATGTTATTTTAACTTATAAAATAATATATATTTTCAATTATGAAAATTAGAAATTTTGGTTTTCAAATTATAAAATATGTTAATTATTAATTAAATTTTACACATAACAATAATGATTAATAATAAAAATAAAATCAATTAAATTTAAATATATATATATATTTAAATGATATATATATATATATATTAATAATGATAATTGTTTTATTAAATAAGTTAAAATAGAATGATAATGAAAAGAATAATAAAAATAATAGGCACAAAATATAATGAAAAATATGAATTGGGAATTAGGTAAAAGTATTTTCGGTATGAGGTTTCGAGAGCAGGGAGGGTGAGCATTAGGGTTCGAGTCATGTTTTGGGAGAGAATTTTTGGATCCTGAAGTCGTTCATTGGGTTGAATTCGAAGGATACCAGCCAAGTTGATGCATTTGAAGTGTTCACTAGGAGTCAAGTCGTGCAATGGTTGATGCTGAGTATGTATTTTCTTATATGGATTGAGATCTAAGTTTGAGTCGGATGAGTCATGTGGATGTGATTTTGGGGGGAAATGACCCATGAATTTGGAGACTGATCCAAAATTGCAAGTAGGTTATATTCATTGATTTTTTGTATCTGAATCTATATTGTAGATTCATTTTTTGGATAGATAAATGCCATGATGTTGTTTTAATTCAACTTTCATATTCAATTCAGTAATGAGTTCTCTTTTCATTCAATTTCTTATTTGAAACATTATAGGATGGATTTGTCATGATTTTGGGTGAAATAATTTTCCAGCACTTTTATATATCAGGTTCCATGGTTTTTGATGGATTTATTTTGTTTTGACAAAATAAATAAAATAAATATCATCCCAAAACCATATCTCTAATTTGACTATTGCATCAAATATATTCAATCTATCTCATGTTCTGTGTTTGATATAGATAAGAGCAAGAATAACAAAATCACAGATGATGTTTTTAACTATTAACTATCAATTTCTAAAATATATTTTGATATGTTGTTGTTTAATTAAATAAAAATCCATTTCAATCTTGGATTATAAAATTTTATTATATAGAAAAAGAATTTATTTTGAAAGGGAGAGAACTACTATATAAACAACCTTTCCTTTATCTATATTTGTTGCAATGTTCATCCTATTTCATCTAAGTATCATAATGATCTGTGTTTTTGCACTATGAGAATAACTGGTAGTGAGTGTTAGATGTATTGTTTAAGTGTGTGATGTTTGAAATGATCCATGTTCAAAAGTTGAATTATCTATAATTTAATTAGTAAAGAATTACTTATTTCATATAGGATTCCTATGATCATAATTTATTTTGAAAAACATTCCCCTGTCTTTTCAAAAATGATCTTTAGAATTTATTTAATTTTCTAAAACTTAATCAATTATTTTTTAAACAGATATGATCCCTCATTTTTCAATTATAATATTATTTTATATTTTGTTTATTAATTTCAGAAATTATTATATATTTTTTTGGTTTTAGGTATGGTTTTATTATTTACATTTAAAAATAATTTAATAAGGATAATTTAAAATAATTTCATGTAATGGATATATTTTTAGCTATTTTTCAAATTTGTGATTCTCAATTATAAAATAAATAAATCAATTTTTATACATATAAAGGGAAGATAATAAAAATATGTTTCATTTGAATTATAATAAGTTATTTTGAAAATTTTTTTATTAAAAAATATTTAAAAAACGTTTAGTCATGGGATTACATAAATATAAAAGATTTATCTATATGCATGTCATTCTCATATCATGATTATGGACATTTATCAATGATTTTTCATAGTACTTCATACATAAATATATATATATATATATATTTATATATATATATGAATATAAATATATTATTTATCACTGAATAATGATACAAAAATGGTTTTTTTTATTTAAGAATGACCTATTAAGTATATGGATGATTACATATAATTATGAAAAGTCTATATATCCAGTTATTTGGTAGAACCAAGTTAAATATATAATTTCCAATTAATATTAGTATTTATAAATTTATATGTATTATTATATGAAATCATATGTATTTCATATATATATATATATATATTTACATGTTTTAAAAATGTTTTCATGTTTATAAATTAAGAAATTCCCTTGAAAATTACTGATATACTTAATGAAAACATAAAATTATTTTCATAAAATATGGAACATGAATAATGTATATATGGAAGGGAATTGGGGACAGAACCCAACCCCTCATTATGTGTTTATGCCTATGACAAACTTCAACGTTACTATTTTCCTCAGTATTTTTTTAAAAAAATCACGCGTACAGTTTTTATGAAATACCATTGGATTAATTTTTAAACAATCTAAGGTTAATTATTTTCAAAATATTTAAGTATTTCAATAGATAAAAAATTTTAATATTATATTCAAAGTTATTTATGAAATTATTTTAATGGTATTATCAAAATAATTTTCGAAGGCATTTATCAAAGTATCCTTAATGGAAGAATTTTCTGAAAAGTATTTCAATGATTTTAAATTTTTTTTATAGGGAAGATGAATACATTCCCTTTTTTAATAGATTACTTAAAGGTATATTATAATTTCTATTCTATATAGCATCTCTTTTGGCCGTAGCACATGCAGAAGAATAGTAAGCATATGTTTTATTTTTTTACAACTCAGATAAATGAATGGTGTTGTCTAATCCCTTGTAAACTAGATAGGTAAAATGTCACGGATTATGTGTAGTGTTTTGTAGTTATTTAGAAAATTTTATAATAAAAAAATTACATAGCATATTTATGAACACTTTTTGGAATTGTGGGCTCTACTGTTATACAAATCGGTTCTTACACTCTAAAAAATGCACCACCACAGCTTGAAGAATATTGTGTGGTGGTGTATTGGTCAGAACAATTATCAAACCTATATTTCTCAAAATGTCACCTCATATGATGAGTGATATATAACTATGTGAAAAATATTTTATATGACCATTAATGTAGCATATGACCTATCAGAAAAGACTTTGTATCCTTTATTATTTCACATCAGGAAAACGTGTATGATGAACTCATATTTTAACATCATACGGTGACTGTAATAAATGATACAGTTTAATTTCATGTGATAATGATGTGTCTTGTAGTAAAATTTCATAGGACTCAGATCTTGTATATAGTTTATTTCCATAATTCATGGACCAAGGTAATAAATTTAAGGCCACATTTTATAGATTAAAATTATTATCAATATAATGTTTTCATTGTATGTAGGATATGATCATGATGAGAATGATTTAATGGAGGCTTGAACTCTATACAAATACATTATAATTGATGATAAGAGGGAATATGTGATGCATTTAGGGGATAACGGAACATTAATGATGGAAATATAAACCAAATTACCTCTCATAAGACATAATGAGGCACTTAATTTGAAGTCATATAGTTTGGAGCAATGTGGGAGCTGCCAGAGAAATATGCATAATGTTGTCGCATAGTGGAATTAAAATTCATGAGAAATTGTTAGGCCTAGAAAAAATATCCATTCATTGGGATGCTCTCATATAGTTTAATGTTTGGTTTCATGGACTATGCTATGGCTAGGGGTGGATGTTTTGATGGAGTTGTGAGGTTGGTCCCAAAGAAAATATCTTTGGGCATCATTACGTATCAAATAACAAAAGAAATAAAGACATACATATTTCTCAAGTAGATTAATAGTTTAAAGTCAAATCATCTTGATCTATAGGGGATTAAATTGATTTTAGCTACATAGGTGTGGAATTTTGATGTGGGATGCACACCATGAGTGAGGCCCCAGAAGGCCCTCAAAATAACACACATCGTAATACTAAAATTAAAATGCAGAGGGTCTTATTTCATGGCCATATTGTTTGGACTCATCAAATTGTTAAGCCATACTATGTGTGTGAAAACCCTTCCAAAAACCATTTTCCAATATGATCCATGCTCGTTCAAGGAAATAAGTAATGGAGAGGATTTTTACAACAAAAAAAGTGCCCAATAGGGGTATGGAGAAGTCAGCATAAGGATGTCCCAATGATGCTAACCTACTAACTCAACATACACTGGTAACCACAGTTGTATCACCGAGGGAGTTTGAGTTCCACCAGGACATGAGGATGTAGAATATGTGAAACACAGTGCTCGATATCTAGTACATGATGTGGGTGGTTTAATTATTAAGGATAGTTTCTATCCATGTTTGACAATATTCAATCCATATCATGTTACCTGGGATGAGGGAAAACATATGATGGTCAGTTGTTAACAATTTTTTATACACAAGACCTATCATAAAATTTAGTTCAATGTCATATTGGTCATTGGCATAGGAGAGTAGGTTATCCATGATGCATCGAACCATTCTGTTATGGGGTCCCATCATATGTGGGTAATTATGGAGACCAAAATAAAGGGATAGAAGAAGTGTTGAGATGGGATGAGATAATTTACATCCAATAAACCAACACCCTAGGTTTTATACCATGGTGCAACTTAGCACAGAAACATGGAATATCAGTTAAATGGATTCAAACCCCTTCAGAGAGAGAGAGACAGAGTTACTAAGGTAATTCCAAGATTTGATGTGGTAGTGGACCAGTTCCAAATGTTCATGAAGAAGATAATTAATTAAAAATGTTTATGAAATTTTGACTAGACCCATAGATAGAACATTTGGGTGTCACTATGTATCCAACAAGGATAGGAATTGACCTATATGTGCTTCTTAAATTACATGTAGTTTTACATAATGATATGAGGATTTTAGTTTACATGCATTTTTTCTTCACATGTCTATGACGTTGAGTGTAATAGTGTATAACATCATCTGACATGGATGTCATAGGGGAGTACCTCCAATTTAATAAATATTACATAGATGTTATAGCCTAATGTGAATAAGGGCCATGGATGTCCATATTTCACTATATGTTTCTAGATAAGACTTATGGTTGGGATTAATGTCCAAGTTTCTAGAAATTATAATGTATTCCATGAGGATGGGAATAAATCCATTGGAAGTTATAGAACACAACGCGGTATAAGACCAACATTTGAAGCAATCCTCTTTGAGGATGAGGATAAAGCATCCTACAAGTATCAGGGGGAATCTTGAACTTTTTGATGTTAGGATCACATTTTAATTTCATTTTTGGATGATGATGTCTCTTAGTTTATTAAAATATAGTTTATAATAGAGGATATGTGTCTAAAATGTGTATGCATTGTGTGATATCATAAAAACATGACATGTTTGTGGTTAAAGAATCCCAACAGCACACCAGGTTTTCTCAGTAAGGCATTTAAGATGGCCCCCAAATATATATTTATATATATATATATATGACATGGGTCAACAGAAAATATGGCATGAGCGGTCAATAGAGGCTCATGTTCCATGGATGAGGTCTAAGGGAGAGGGATAAAATGTGAAGTAAATTCTCAGCTCGGTCCAAATCAAAAATGTATGGGAGTATGTATGTATCCCATATAGTTGTTAAATAAGCCACATGTAGCTCTTGAATAAAATATCTATAGGTAGTTATGTCCCATACACATATAGATGTAGGAATATATTATTCAGATTTTTGTGTTTGTATTCACTTTTTTGAGTGACACAACTATGATGGAATGTATCGGTTTCACTATAGGAATCAACCAGTACATAGGTCTTGACGGGTGGCATGGTAGATGGCCAATGCCAAGGGTGACTTCCTATCATGAGGGAACTCCACAATATTCCTCCATTTTTCTTCATGTGGCCAGTACAATAGTCTAATAGTATAAGGTCACTAGATATGACCAATCTATGTTGGTTAACGTCATGTGGTGAGGGCATTGGTGGGATAGGTATCCAAAAGTGGGTTTATGACATAGAAATATAATCTGACGTGAATGAGTCATAGGGCGCACACACCACACTATACACTAGAAAGGGTGGACTCAAGATAAGGGGACTAATGTTTTGAATAAATTTTGGAGCCCAATGCTGTGATATTTGGGTTTCTCTAAATATCCCATACTGATGGGAAACAATATATATGTAGTTCTTGCCCACATAAAGGCATAAGAAAAATTCCCTATGTGATTCCTTATCGGATGAGAACATTATGATGGTGCTATATATTTTGTTGTCATGCATCTTTGACAGTATGGTTCTTAATTTGGCATCATAAAATTCAGACAATGGAGTTCTTACAACATTTATATGGGGGTAAAAACCCTAAAAAAAGTCCCAATCCAAAGAAATTAGTGCTCAGTGAGGGTAATGATGAATAATGGATGGATTTTTCCATAACATGGAGGCGCATGGAATGGTAAAGAAATAAATAGATTGTAAAGTCCTAATAGTAGTGACCTCCATGATCTACATGCATATACTCAAGGAGGGGAAACACAAGTAGTGTTAGAAATCCACTATAACATGGGAAATTGGAAAATTTGATTCAGAAAAACCAGTATCTGAAACCTAAGGGGGGTGGTGTAACTATGGAGGATAGTTGCGGAGCATGTTAAATGAGACAACATCCAAATCATGTTATATGGAATGGGGATAGATTAATGAGGTCAACCACTAACCATATTTTAGATCATGGTAACAATCACAATATGTTTTCAGAAGTCATCCAGGGGTATTATACCAAGACTGTAGGTGATCCATGTGGCTAGGAACTATGTTGTTACGGGGTCTCTTCAGACATGGAAGGAATGGGGCTCCAAATAATGAGATATATTGATCAAGTTAATAGGATGAGAGGATTTCAATGCAAAATTCAAAACACTATCTCTCACATCCTGAAAAATCAGATAATGTTGAGGTGAATGCATGGTTGTATTGAGGGTAAATGAACTTGAAATAAAAAATATTTTAAAGGTTATATTGTTTGGACTGAAGGCTGTTAATTTATGGTCATAGAGCTTGTACCATAGGGATGAATCTTTAGATGAATAAATATGTGGTGTGGGTTTCATAAGAAACATGATGTGAATGATAACCATGGATCCCCACACTACATCATGCATTATCAAGAAGAAATCACACATAGTCTAATGTCATTGTGATTATACTTTTGGGTGCTTCTCAAATGGATATACGTAGCAAGGTTTGGTGATGAACCCGAAATAAAGGAGGGCCATAGAGTGTCGACACCATACTGGTCTATCATAAGGTGGAATAGACACAGTTTATAACCGTGATTCTTATAAATGATGTCCATGTTTATAATCCATTATTGTCAACCATAGTAGAGGCCAATGGTCCATAAAAGGTTGATTAACCGAGGGATGTACCCATTGACAAAATGTACAAGCATCACTTGGTATCTCATAATGATTCGAATAAAGACGCATTTAGTTCTTTAATTCATGGGGGTTTTACATAATATGTTAAAGAATACAATCATTTACCTTTTAATGTCATGATTGAAGGACCATCAATGTTCATCAGTTTAACATTGTGCATCTAGGATTATGATGCCAGGGATTTTTACTATATGTTGCTCATACAGCACTATAGTTTAACGTCATACGGAACATAATCCCAATCATTTTAACATCATGATCTAAAGATGTTATAGAATTTATTATCATTTTTTTGTAGGGATATGTATGTACTTTTGAAATGAATTTCATGAGGAATTTTTCATTTTTCAGTTGAGTAATGCACTCTCCATCCATGGTTATGAAAGCGTAAGCACTATTGGGGTAATGCATATTAATGATGTAAGGACCTCTCCATTTGGGATCTGGATACAGTGGATTCATGCCTAGTATCATTAGATTCCTCAGATCCATAACTATGTCACCTTTAAAGAAGGATTAGAGGTGATCCTCCTTGTTGAAATCTTGACACATCTTGTTCTGGTTTTATTGTATATTATGGAAGGACAAAAACCACTTTTCCTCAAGCACTACTAAATCATCCAAACATAATTTTTCTATATTTTCTTATGTCTAATTTTCTAAGATGGTTATGTGTAGTGATGGTAACTATATCTCGATGTGTAAGACTACCACTGTTCCTTACATCAGAGAATATGGAGTCGCTTTGGTGGTATTATGACCATTCATCCATTAATCCCAGAGGTCGTTAGGGAGAATGTTGTGACAACTCTTATTGTTTTTACCAACCATAATATGTATAATGTTAGTGAGGTTACTTTTTATTACATTAATGTATCCATATTTTTGTGCATGTTAGGGCAATGTATGGAACGATCAGATACTATACTTATCATAAAAATTCATCTCCTCAACTACATGGAAGTTGGTGTCATTATCAGTGAGGAAAATTTGAGGGATTCCAAATCAATGGATTATATGTGATTAAATGAACTCATTGATAGAATACTATTTGGATTCCATGGGTGTAATCACCTCTACACACATTGAAAAGAAATCTATCATGGAAAAAATGAGCTTGCACTGGCGAGTTGTAGATGGTGGATATGATCCCACGATGTTGAGTCCCCAGATTACAAAAGGATATGATTATATGGTGTAATGGTGGGTATCTGGTAGTCTATAAACATAGTTTTCATGTATCAGACATTTGCGGAACGTCTAGGAGAACTTGATATAAACTTTTTCCATTATGAGCCAAAAGTGGCCAGCCTGTTGATCTGGTGGGAGTGCATCAACCCTGTCGGATGAGCTCCACAAGAACTGTCATGAAAATATAGAATAACGGGGGAGGTATCATCTTCTTGAATATAATGGGTGATGATTCCATTGAAACCATGTTATTATAAGGTCATCAAAATGGTGGGAATACTCTAGATGGTTAACTTTACTTCATGCTAAGGAATTCCCTTGATTTTAGTTGTGCCTATTTGGAGTGTTCACGTTGGAGGTACTTGATGAAAATATTTTTCCAATAAGAGATCTACTATACCATGGTAGGGGGATATAGAATTCTTTATGGGTAGGAAACTATGATAGGATTGATTATATGCTGGTTTTTTTCATCGGCCTGGGTGACGGGGGTGATAGCCCTTCGATGTGTCACATGAAGTAACAAATCATCACAGTCAATCACTAAAAGGGATGCATCTAGTTTGGAAAAAGAATCAACAATACCATTATGTGAAAATGGAATATGAGTGAAATTTGGATGAGAAGGGAACTGGTCCATCAGCAGGAGAGTTTTCTATAATAGGGTCATGATCATTTACCTTAGTACTTAATACTTATTTATATATTTGATGTCTATATAAAAGTCTCAATTAACATGTATGTAGGGAACATCAATCTTTAGAGACATATTGATACCAATGATGAGAGTTTTGTACTCCACATTACTCTTTGTGAAGCCTTCTAAGAACAATAATGAAGGGTTCTAGATAGCTGGTGTAGGTGTGATGAAGATTATATCCAAAAATATTATATTCATCATGCGATCACTAATCCATATACCAGTTGATCTTATGGATTCTCTATAAAAATGCATATGAAAACATGATATATCATGATCCACTAATAGAATGGAATAATTTAGAAAATAATGATCCATGGACAACTCCATATGGGATGGATGTGCCTCTAGAAAGTCTATTAATACCTAACCTTTGATAGACTTCTGTAGGAGAATCCTATTGTTGAACAATTCAACGATCATTTGCCAACAATCTAGAAAATATATTATAATAAAGGTGTTCATGATAAAATTCGGTGGTTCTATGTTGGACACTAGTTGTACCTCGTGATGCAGTAGATTATGTTGTAACAATAAAAGCACAAAAATTAGTGCAATGTATATTTTCTCAATAGATGAGTATATATTCTATGTGACAAGGTGTATGCGACTAAGATAATAAAAAATTTTCTCCATTTAAACATTGTTCTTCTGGGAATGAAGGGCATAATGGGATCATTACAGAGTAGTCACGTAAAAGGACAACAACTTCCTAAATACATGGGGTATTATAACCAGAGGATGTAACAAATACTGCTTGATCTCCTCAAAAGCTGGATAACACTCTTCATCCCATTTTTACATGATACATTTTTTCATGATCTTATAAAAGGCCTTACACTTTACCGCTAAATTTTAAATGAATCGACATATGTAGGCCATGTGTCCATTAAAACCATGGAGCTCCCAGAGTTTTTTCAGAGGGGACATCTTTCTAATTGCCTTGATCATCTCTAGGTTAATATCAAAGAATCCTTATATGACAAAAAAACCAAATAATTTTCCATTGTTCAACCCAAAAGCATATTTAATGGAATCCATATTCAATTTTTGCAGGAGAAGGAAGTCAATAAAATTTCATGAACACTAATTCAGTTTATATGATGAAACGATTTGACAAAAAATTCATCCATATATAAATACACTAAAATATCAAGGATCTATTTGATGATGTGGTACAGGGTAAGATGATTGGGTTCTCATACATTCAACTGACTGAAATTCATTTCCTAATAATGGCATGTACCATGTGATTAATTGAAAGTTGGGGATTCCTCATCATTAAGGGACATAGAGAAAAGATTATTCTTGTATTAGCCATCCACGAAGGTTAAATGCAAAAATCCATTAGTGGCATCGATCAATATCTCTGTCATTTGATGGGGAAAATAATCTCACAGTTTGTATTCGTTGAATCATGGAAGTTGGTGTAGACTATGATCAATCTGTTCATATTTATGAAAATAATGATGTTGGATACCGACTTTAGGTAAAAAAATTCTTTATAGATGTATGATTTGATGTGATTATCAGCATTATCCTTGACTATGGCACTAGGAATTGGGTGAATCTTCCATGGAGGATTTTAGAACCCACATTGACTTACCTGGAGCCCATGATATAGGATTATTACCTAAGAGACAAAAACTATAATATCATCATAACTCCAGGATAACACATCACAATGTTTCTTAAGAAAATACAGACACATTCTTTTTTCCTCTGCATACATGGCCACATAGGTCAACATTGGCCTCAAATACATCTCACCACATTGAATCATCACTACCAAATAATTGATGGTGGTCGAGACTCCATTTTTGTATGAAGGAAGAGAATATTTAAAATCATCTTCATTGTATATGGTGGGAGTACCAATATAAGGAGACTTCTCACTTAGGTTGACTAAATTTGGTGAAAAACTAGTGCCCACTAATGTGTTTGTGGAACCTTCAAAAAGAGACTCATTCACTGTTGAAACCACATAAAATAAAGGTTTTCAACCAGATTCTATGAATAATTCTGACTAAGGATCCATTTTTTATGATTTCAATGAAATTGTGGTGGGTCCGTCAGAGTCAACTCAACCCAAATTTGATGAACATGCAAAAATTACATACTGTTATAGAAGTGGGGCGAATTTATCTACCCATTATGATAGTATGGGCTTCTAGTATAACTCTAATCATTCATGTGTAATAATAAATGGAAATTCTATGATGTTTATTCTTCCTCAGAATTTTTCATCCCCTCATTTAAAAATGATGAAGTAGTGTACCATCTCTATCGTTTTAGCCTCTAACTAGTCTATCAAAAGGATTAATGCATAATAAAAGTCCTTATAGGGGTTTACTAGAGTAGTAGTGCACTCATCTGTGATGGTATAAACCCTTTTTTACTTGTTGTTTTAATAGTAATCATAAAAAATTGAGCGATTCACATGATTTTAAGGGTGATTCATATCATTGAATTAGACACTCTCCACCATTGTCAGAGTACATGATGCATTGCTAGTATGAAGAGGGTGATACTACATGTAGATGGAGCCAGGGTCTACTAATCAGCTCATTTTATGTGGTATCCTACCAGTGGAAAATAAATTTAGTTCGTGTAATGAGGATAATGAAATGGGTTTTTAGGTGTATTTTTCCACACAAAATTTAAGGCTTTATTTGATAACACAAAACCATCAAGTCAAAGGGACTCAAATGTAAATTAGTCAGTCCTACCTTATAGATCATAAAAATCAGGATGAGATTGATCTCAGAATCTTTGTTGAGGAGACATCAATAGACCTCCATGACATTAATCTATCCAGTGATGTCAAATGGGAGGATATTTCCTGGTATATGTCCTATGTGAGGGCTTTATAAATGTATTCTTATACATGGAGGTCACTGAGAATTGAATGATTTGTAGGAATTATGGAAAATATGATTGATAACATCATAATTCTATGCAATTCACACATTTCATCCAGAAGAAGGTTGATCTTTTGAAGGACGAATGGTCGGAACTGCTTGTTGAATTGGGGAATTCGAGATGGTGATGCAGATATGATGTTGATCGCTAGATCAACCAAGAAAAATTTCTATTAGATGGTACTGGGAAGAATGAGGTATTACTATAGCTATACATTTCTGATCCTCATGTGGCAACAGTGGGTTTTCCTAGTTGAGTAGCACGAATGACAGAGGTAGTGAATCTGAAAATAAGGGAGGGGAGGGTAGTTTATGCTTTTCTTTGCACAGATCATGATCTTTGGTCTCGATAACATTCATGGGATTATTGGATATTCAAGAATTATCATTCCAATGATTAAAATCCCTATGGGCCCGTCTAATATGGCGTCAACTTGGAATATTAGGAGGACCTTTTTTATCCTCCTCATCTTTGGGAATCATATATTGGATCACATTATCAATAGTATTTATGGAGGAGTGATCCTAATCATCGTCATAAGAATTTTAAAATAATGACCAGATTCTAGGGACCATTACTATCATTACAGGCATCAAAATCAATTAGTTTTCATGATGGTTTCAACATAGGTGGTGGACTAAACTTTTCGATACACTATTTGTGATTACTATTCTGAGAAGTAGTAGGCTTGGATGTAGATGTAGAAATAAAATATATGGGATGTTTGGAAACATTATGAGGATCATATTTATTCTAAGGGGAATTAATAATACCATGGGAATCAATGAATGCTATGCATGGTAGAAAATCGGCATACATCTGACTCCCATAGCTGCAAAACTGCTACCACACACCTTTAATGTCTTTGTAATAAAATGATGGGATACATGACACATGTGTCGGGGAAGGACCCAATATGAATACATTGTTTCCAACCTAGTCCTTTAGAAAATACATAATCACAAAGAATTGGTTTATATTATGTCTAATAATTCTATGATAAATATAGTAGTCCAGAAGATCAGTGAGATCAGCCACCAAGGCTTTCCTTCATTCTGGAAACTATAGAATCCCTAGATCCATGCAATTCAAAAATGATTGGTATCCTAATAACAATTTAAGGAATAGATCTATATATCTTGTATGGAAATGTAACTCTAAAATCCTAGTTTTAACGAGGGGCTGGATCTTAATGAGGGGCTATAGTCTAATTACCTTTCACATTCTGTGGTTCTTGATGTGGTGGTGCCTTATGATATTGTGGAAGATGTCATTTACCCTAAGGCCAGGACAGAGTAAATTTAGATAATTGAGGCTATGAATAATCCTCTTACATTAACAATTCTAGCATCCTGGGGGCCTCTACCAATTGAAAAACAATAGTCATTGTATGGGTAGATCTTATTGTGGGAGCTGGATGATCCAATTGTTGTGCCTTCTTAGCCTACTGTACGATTCTAAATAGGTATGGATCCTTGTAATAAAAATACATCAATCTAACTACAAAATTATTAGGGACTAAATAAGGTACCAATTCTGTTTTTACATTCCACATGCATATCATTAGCAGCTATTCTTGGTTCAGTGACATATCATGTTAATACCTAAGGGCCTTCCACTAGGCCATAATGTATAAAACTCATTCATTGGTCCACTATTATTTCATTATGTTTTCATCAATACACATCATGATTGTTTGGATCTAATGTAATGAAAAAACTATATTCTATGATCTTCCTGACCTTTATGGATCCAATGGGTAACTAGATATACTATATGAACAAAGGCCATTTCATATTATATACGAAACACCAGATCAACGTAACCTAACTAAAATGATAATGTTCCCACCATCTATCCAAATATTGAGATAATGTGGGACCGATGATGCAATTGGTCACACATCCTATTAAATGGTGATAAGGTAGGATTCCCAAAATTTGGGGGTTCTTGTATTTAATCCACCTATACTGGATATGGATTTCCATCATGTGGGATTTCCACCTACCATGTCTTTAGGGATTGAAGGTGAGTTGTGAGAGTATTTATCAAAACATATGACAACGATCCCTGTCATGGTAAGGAATACTAGCCAATAATGTTTTGGTATTATCTTCATCATTATTTGAAGTCTCAAAGGATCGATAGTCTGCTAGTGGAGCATGTGGTGGAACAACCTGTGTGGCTGTTGGAGGGATAACCATAGCTGTGTATCAAGGAAGGTTAACATACAGCCTGGGGGGTGGGGGTTAGGTATTCATACCACGGTCCATTGGATTATTCTATGACCTATAGAATGATGATATATATAGTATTTTCATAATATAAATTATAAAATTAACCAATAATGACATGTGTCTTCCTTTTCTACCCTATCCATGGAGGGTACTGATTGTATTGAGGATAATCCTAGTCCATATGCTACTCTGCAAGGCGCAATGTGAGATGATTTTTAATAGACCATCGGTGATATATTATCTAATGACGTAATGTGTTTACGATAAGATTAACATATGTCTCTTGTGGTTCATTATATGGGTCATATGGCTTAAAAGTCCCAGTGCGACCTTTACCCTTGTTGGTGTTCCGAATGATGTGAAATTTTGCAGAGGGGATTCCAATTCCATGTAACTAGCTTTTTTTATCTGAAAAAAATCAAGGGGTCTTTCAGATGTTCTACTACACTAGGGTTTTTTATCATTTCATTCCCTTCACCGAAAATCCCTCTAGATTTATACTAGTGACAAAAATGATTACCATGATAATTCCTTTAAGAATATCTTCAATATCATAAGGTCTTTCTAGCATTCATATAATAATAATGAAATGTGGTGAGACATATTTTATCCAACCATTGATTTGAATGTTTGTGTTCACCTCATCAATACTTTTGTGAAGCACAGTTAAGGAGTGAAAGAATATTTTCTGAAGGGTCAAATGATAGCTGGGTCATGGGGTGTTCTAATCAATGAGATGAACTGCCAACTCATCCATGTGACACTACATACCAACTATTAAATAATTCTCAGGGATATTTGTATATGACACTTGAGGGATATGGAGGAGGAAATTTTCTTCCCAGATGGTTTGGTAGATTCATTTAACTTTGTCCTGGGTGAGGGAATCTAGAGTATCAGTTTTTGGAGTTCTGATTAGCCAAAACCTCTTAGACAAATGATCCTAGGAGAGGGTGCCCCACATAATTCTCTACTTAGAAGAGGGATCTGGCTCTTAGTTTTCCCACTCTTCAATCAAGGCTAGCAGACGTACTTGAAATGACACTGATATAGACTTCTATGTTAAAGGACTAGCCAATGATGATAACATTTTGCAAGATATGTGTTAGGAACTCACTAGGTCACCTCTAGAAAATGATTCCATCCACATCACCATGTCCATGTAGGATAAGGTATTTATAGTTTTATCATGTGGGAAGTTATTGGTTTTCATTGGTGATTCTAGTAGGTTATAATCATATAACATGACCCATAATAACCCTTTGTGATCTTGTGTCAAGGTATAGAATAAAAATAAAAATGATAGAGAGGGATTTAGGGAGAGACTATAGATGTGTTCCAAATCATCCTCCACATTCATGTACCTTTGGATGGACTCATTAATTTTATGCATCTCAGCTTCTTGGATGATGAACAAACACAACGGGTTGCTGCCCCAAAATCATTTAGGGTGGATTGGGGTAAAGGCACTATTATTTTTTCACATTCCACTACAAATATGGGAAATAGAAAGAATTTGAAAAAATTATGCACTTCCCATAATTCTTCATTTGTTGGTGATAGTTTTCCCATATTCCATAGGATGCATCATTTGGGCGTCCTAGATCTTTGTCATGAGAGGAACTTTGTGTGGATTTTTTCCAGAGTGTGGAGGGCCTCTACTTGATGTGGTTGTATCATGAAGAGGGACTTCATATTGGTTATCATTAATGTTGGTAGGACCACCACTTTGGTGATTAGAGGTGTTATAAGGACCTGGTCGTATGTGAAATAGAAAATGGGGAGGACCACTTTGTTTGTGATATTGAGTATGGGTAGGACCATCATTATTGTTTATGGACGTGCGGGGTGGACCACCATGGTTTAAAGTGCTAGAGCAAGGAGGGCATCCACTTGATCTAGTGAGAACATGGGGAGGACCTCCATATTGGCTGATTTTTGGCATGAGGAGGTCCTCTATAATGGTTGGTAGTGGTAGTATGAGGTTATCATTTTTTTCTAGTTGATTTATAAAAGGGGAGGAGCTCTGTGTTGAACATCGATGATGTAGAGAAGAACTCTACTTTAATTGTAGCTGAAGTGGGGAGGAACTCCAATGGATATGATGAGAACAAGGTGATGAACTCCATACAAACTAATTATGGAGCTATGAGTTAGATCAGTATTGTAAATAATACAGGAAAAATAACCTCGTCTTGAGATGATAATGGTGTGATATGTTCCTCCATGTTGATGATCTAAACGTGGGGAAGACCATAAAATCTGGAATCATAGGCATGGAGAGGAAATCCATTCTGTATGTTAACAAGACTAGGAGGATATCTCCTTGGGTTGATTCTAGTGACATGGGGATGACATCCATGATGGTTGTGAGAATATGGTGGACCTACAATCTAGTTGGTGATGGTATGGGGGGACCTCTATATTTTATATCTTTATCTGGGGATATATAGAGACCCTTATTTTCTTACTTTACTATTAGATCATTGTAATGAAAACAACAAAGAAACATGACATAATGAAGATCAAAAGGATTATTGTCTTGGAAAAACTAGAACCATACATATCTTCTAAAAAATTATTATAAAAATTTATTTATTTCCTTCATATCAATCTTCTTATTTTCCATTCAATTATATTTAGTAAATGTATCCACCAAAGGATATACATAAAACATGTTTTATCTAACAGCCTTGTAAGAGGATAAATAAGAACACAAATAAATATGACATGGGGTTAGAATAATCATTATCATCATAATATTAGAATAAAATCTAAATTAGGATATGAATCATTAAAAAAGACACGGAAAGCGGAAATTAATTAAAATGAAATTTAATGTATTAGTGGTCATCTACCATACATAGTTGTGAACAAATAAAAGATTAATTTCCATGCATATTTCAATTTATCTCTTGAGTTTATTCAAATTAACCAATCCATTAGCCCTATATAAAAATTTGTGCACCTTTCACAAATTATCATTTACATTGCACTATATAATTACAGGCACACATGTAACATCATAAAAATTACATTATCATGCTTTCCACATAGAACATATATAAGTATTAGATATAAAATAATCCATATAATAAAGTGGGGCTCATTTCATTAATCATACATGAAAAAAAGTGGTTTACATAATGAAATAAGGACTAACCTAATTGATATAAGAATTATCAACATTGAGTGAAGAAGGAACAATATTAAGAAGGGTGTTTTTTAATGAAGACTTATTTTAGAAAAAATTTCGTTTTTCATAATCCTTATTTGAATCATTTATATCCTAGAAAAGTTAATTTAATTTTAAAAAAATAATTTTTTAGAAATATTCATACTAAAAATGGGGTGGAAGAGGGAAAATCCAACGACAAAGAGTTGGTTTTGAGAATTCCCCTTAACTTTAATCTGAAATATTCATTCACATTAATATATTCTATTAACACATTAGATTAAATAATTAACAATTACATAACCTATTATAAATAAATTTTATTCATTATGGTTTTATTATGTACTTTTATGGGCCTTCATAAAGTTAGAGATTTTAATTTCATCGTTTGGGAGAATTCATTTTCAGTGTTTTTATGATCACTTCAATTGTATTCATGAATAGAAGATCATGTAAAATGAAGATAAATATTCAAAATTGTTTTATTATGTTATTAGTGATATTACATAATTTTAAATTCTCTTATAAAAAATTGGTTATATACCATGAGGATGAATTATTACATAAAAATTAATGTTGATCATTATTGGTTAGTTTTGGTGGTTTTTAGACCACAACAAACTCATTTTGTTTGATAATTTAGTATTATATATAATTTTTAAATATAGAAAATAAAATATATTTTATCATAATTATTAACATATTTATTAATAAACATAATTTGATATGTATAATAATTTAAGGTGTTTAAGGAAATTGAATTTGCATCGTCCACGATGTTGTTAAATTCAAACACCACAAAAAATGATATAATTTTTGTAGTAGAATATTGAGAGATATATGTTTAATGATTTATATTCCATTACCATGATATAATTATAGAATATGTAAGGTACTGGAGTTATCATTCCATTTGGTTGAAGGGAGGTGAGTAGAAAAAAAGAAATGAAATTTTAATTGAAAGAAAATTAAAAAAAGTAATAAAAAGGATTTACCTCTTTAGTATATACTCATTGAGATCCTCCATTGGGATAATGTATTATAATTTTGATGATTTCATGGGATTTTATACATGGGTATGAGGATATAGAATAGTATTTGAAATAATTTAGGCAGGGTTCAAATCTTGAGAGTTGTGAGGAGAAGAGGGTGTGAGTGGTGGTGTTTATAGTTGAGAGGGGGGTTTTCTAAATATATTAATCACTAGTCTCGAATATTGACTCAATAATATTAATATAATGATAATTATGATCAAATATATTAAAATAATAAATTATAATTAGATATTTGTGTTCTTAAATCCACAATGACTCGATGAATATTGCAATTTTTCTATAATGTATATATTCTGTAAATTATCGAATTTTATTATAAACCAAAAATTAATGTTTTTCAAAAAATCAACAAAATTCACCCTAACCATTTTTAGATGTTTATAATTAAAAAATGTCCTCCATTTTAAATAATTAATTTTTTGAATATGATTAATTTTATTAGTAATTAAAATAATTATTTACTTGAAAATGATGATTTTAATTTTTTAACTGATTTTATTACACTTTGAAAAGTTAAGTAAGCTCTCATAAAATCATCTTTAAATAATAGACAACAAATTTTAATTTATGAATACATTTTGTGAAAATAAATTCTTTTTTATATTATTAAATTATTCCATAAATTGTAAGTCAATGTTTATGACTTATTAAAACACCAAAACATAAATAATAAATTGTAAAATAATTATTTACCTATTCTATGTTATATTTATATAATATTTACAAATATAAGATTTCAAAATTTTATTAATACTTTCATGTGTGAGACTAGTTTTAATTTTTTTACTTTACTATTTTAAGGTTCATATTACTATTCCTAATGTCACATTACTATTTCATCAGTATTGGTTCCTTAACCTCTAGAAATACATCTTCATTCATTATTTCATCATTAATAAACCATTTATTATGGTCAACAATTTATTTTATGTTATTATTAATATAATACATTACTATATAAAGGGATAAATTTTATTGATAAATGTTTTGGTCATTACATTCTTCCCCCTTTTAAAATTTCTCCCTTAAAATTTTGTTTCACATAAAGAGATGAGGGTACTAGTCTTTCATTTCATCCTTCGGTTCCCAATATTCTTTATCAAACATATGGTTCCTTCAAAATAGTTTGACACGACATGCTGTCTATTTTCTTAGAAGCATATATCTCTAGTCCAAAATTAAAATTGGATGATCCTCTTAAGAGGGATCATATTCTAGTTGTACCACTTCTGAGTCTATACATGTGATATATCAAGTATGTACATCCTGAGGAGTGATATGTGGAACACATCATGAAATTGAGCCATAATCGGTGAATGTTAATTTTAATAGGTGACATATTATATTCGATCAATAATATCAAAGGGGAAAATGTACCTTGGTTCATCATCCCTTTTTTCCAAAACTCATGAAACTCTTCAATGGTGATATTCAAAGGATGATTATATCTCCAATATTTAACTCCAAGTCCTTTCGATGGTTATTGGTATAGCTCTTTTTCCAACTCTGAGTTTTTTTTATATTATTGGAGTTCTACTTTTTGTTACATACAATGCTTCATTTGATCCCATATGAATTATTAATTGGAAGTTATTTTTATATGTGTTCTCAAATAATCAAAGATTCTGATCCCATCAACCATTGAATTCTATATATCATGATCATATAACATCATTGAGTGTATGAATAGTCCTTTTAGATTATCCATTAGTTTGGGGGATGATATGATGTGCTAAAATATAATCTAGTCCTTGTAGCATGATGATGGAACCTCGAAAATTTAGATGAGATCATTGGATCATGATCAGAAATAATCAAGAGTGTAACTCCATGTAGTGTCTCGACTTCCTTCCAATATATCTTTGAATGTTGATGAAGAGAAAAATCATACCGAATAATGATAAAGTGTGAAGTCATGGTTAGTGGGTCCACGAGAACCCATATCACATTATTTCTTATGGATGTAATTGTGTGACCCGTGACAAAGCTTATAGTGACATTCTTTCATTGTCACATGGGTTTAAGAAATGGTTTCATCATCCCTTTGGATTTTATAGCACTTTTCAATAACATTATAACATATTAATATAATTGATATATATTTAGTCATATTCTTCTAAATGGTATCCCACTAGATGCATTCTCTGAGATCAATATACATCTTGGTACTCCTAGGATGGTTATATAATGTTGTGTTATGTTCAATGTCCAATAGCTCCTTCTTTATGACATGTGATGAAAGAACAAATTTCATTGTTCCAAACCATATCACACCATCATCATCATTATGTAACTCTTACTGCTTCCATTCTATTACAACATTCAACATCTTTTTAAATTATATATCATAACATTGTTCGTCATAAAAATTATATTGGCTAGGCCTCTAGTCAATAATTTGGGAAAGGTAGGATATATACACAACTAATACGTTTTCAAATCCAACCATTTCATATCCATGAATATAGTGTCTTTCTATTTCTACCACATTGATAAAGTATATTGTTATTTATACTTAAAGCATCATTTACCTCATTCTCCTTTCTAGGATGATAGCAAATAAAAAATTATTTTTCAATTTTCACAAACCATCTCTTTTGACGCATGTTGAGCTCCTTTTCTATAAATTTATACTTTAGTCTATTCTTTTGGGTATATATATCACAATTTTCACCATATAGGTAGTGCCACCTTATTTTCAAGGAATGAATCATACCTTCTAGCTCAATATCATGCCCCAGGTAGTTTTAGCCATGGATCTTCAACTACCGTGGGTCTTAAGCTATCACAATATCATTTTTCATGTGTAGACAACCAAATAATTGCATGAAAGAATCACTATATATCAACAAATTCCACCACGTTTTGGTAATGTGAGTCTTGGTATAGTGATCTGCCTCTTATTTGGCTCTATGAATCATTCATCATAATCATCTATCAAAAATATACTTTACCACTATCTTGTTTAAATTAGTTATATGCATTAAAAATATTAATATGTTTCACAAAAAACATCGATATTACCTCACTATCCTAAAAAACATATTTTTGTGACACTAGAGAGTCTAGGTCATTCCTTAATTACCATATTTTTATGGTTCCTAATAAATTTACTCACTTGTGATCACATTTCCCAAGAATGATACATATTGCAATCAACCATTACACTTGTAGAATATGGTGTATAATTCATCCTTAAATAGTGTCACTAATTCAAGCATTTTATGTTCATCATGTTCCACATTTCTCTTATACTAGATGGAAAATAATTGATAAATAATGCCAAAAATTTGTCTATGTTATTTATAAAGACACAATTAATTAAATTAATGATGACTTCATGGGAATTATCATGCCTGAAGGGAATCACAAAAAACTCATAGTTCCAATACCTTATACCAATAATAGAATTCTGAATATCCTACTTCTTTAACTTTTATTGATGATATCCCAAATATAGAACCACTTTTGAGATGTACCAAACTCGTTAAAACTGATAGAACAAGTCATCAATCCTTCAGGGAGGATAATTTTTATTTATAGTGATCTTGTTGAGTTTCTGATAATCCATACACAACTGCATTGTTCCATCCTTCATCAGGACAATGAGTACTAGCTCACCCCATGGTGATGATCAAGGCAATATGAACCATTTTTTCAAGTGATCCTTCAGTTGCTTCATTAAATCATCCAATTCGATTGGATCCATCCTATAAGGACACTTTGAAATAAGTGTAAATCTGGGAATGAGTTATATGAATATATCTACCTCACAATCTGATGGGGGTCAGGGTAACTATTCTTGAAATACATCATTGAATTCCATCATGATGGGAATTTCCCCTAGTTTGATAACTTCCTTTGAGTAAAATACAAGTCTTCGGTTTGCTTCTTCATGGGGATTAAACACTGACATCGTTGAAGGATTTTTGAAATGAGATTCATGTTCATTCATTAATTTGTATAATAGCATGTAATGGTTGGGAATATAAAATTATATTTTCTTTTCCTAATAGATTATATGTGTTCTATATAGTGAGATCCAATCCGTTCCATGTATAGTATCAAGTTCCACCAAGGGAATTATTATAAGATTCATTAGAAGAAAAACCCTAAATACTGCAATATTATAAGGGTACTACACTTTTTTTGTAATGATTGAACCACTAGATGTTTGGATGGATATCTCTACATCATGGTTTTGAGGCTTCGACTCAATAGTTATGTAAAACATATGAGATATTAAATAATGTGTAGAATAATAATGAAATAATATATTTTACATTAATGAGTGAATATGAAGTGTAACTTTTATGAATTCAAATTTGTGGTCCTCTTTAGCGGTAGTGATGGAATTAGCCTTTCCTTTTACTTTTGGCTTTGGTGGATCATGACACTGATTACCCTTGAGGAATCTATGTTTAGTTTACCTTATTTTATAGTTCCCTTGCTCCCTACAGCTGTAGAATTGGACCATGGGTTGTTATCTTCTTTCTTCCACCACATTGTTATGCTTCCTCATGTATTTATGAAATTCATGATCTTGGTTGACCTCTCCATATAGATGATAAAAAAAATAATTACCATCTCTGTCACGTAATGGAGAGGAACATAATAGATCTTCTCTATCAAGTTGACCCACTATTCTACTACCAGTGAGATACGAAGAGAGAGAAAATTCCGGTGTTTGTTTTCACATGACACACTTGATAGCTAGTTTCACCCTCGTATGTTACGAATGACATTCCCCATTACTTACATTATTTTTTATAACCTAAGATAGAAGTGTAAGAATCACTAATTCATTTTTAAATCCACCTAAAAAACCATTGATGGTTTTGTTTGTCCAATCACTGTATTGTCTCTATCAGGGGTTGTTGGGATGGTTTCTCCAAGTTCCCAAAATTTTCAGAATTTTAAATTATTAGAAAAAAAAAAGAAAAAATCATGAATATATAGTAAATTTCATTATTAAATTAAGTTTAAACAAATATGTTTTAGGATTCCTATGTTTAGAATTTTATAAAAAAAATATTCTGTAATAATTAATTACACGTAGTCACATTTTATGGGTTTTCACTAAGGATCTATAATCAAAATTCAAAATTTAAATAAACTATCCTCTGATACCAACTCTAGAAACATTTCTTTTCTTTCATTAATATTTAATTATTTCAACAAGATACGACATAAAAACATTAGACAATAAGCATCCAATAATTTAGTTTCTAGGGAAATTTATGACCATACATATGTATTACCACATGAAACATAAATATTTACTAAATTTCTTATTCTCAAGATTCTAATTAGACCTTTAATTCTCCATTGTACATCTATCCGCCTATGGATATACATCAAAAAGGGGTGATCTAAAAGCCTAGTAAAATGATGGATAATAAAATGAAACAATATAAGATAGGGTGAGAATACTCATTATTCTCATAACATTCAAATATGATCATAATCATGAGTGGGATCATAATGAAAAGTCTTCGAATGTGACAATGCAAAAAAAAATTGAGACCTCATTTCTTAGTGGTAAACTACAACACAGTTGTGAATAATGATTACATCATGATCATTCATATTTCATTTTATTTCATGAGGTTCGTCACGTAACTCATTATGTCTGAGCTCTACATAATTATAGGAAAACCTATAACATCTTGTTATTTATATTGTGTTATATAATTCAAGGAACACACATCACATTCTAAAATTTACATTATAATGCATCCTAGATATAACATATATCAATATTAGTGATAACATTAACCATGGAAAGAAATAGTTTTAATTTTTTAAAGAATAAATTCACAAATTTTTGGATCCCAAATGAAATAGGGAATAACATACATGATATAAGAATCATCAACATTGAGTGAAGAAGAAACAATATGGGGAAGTGTGTTTTTTTAAAGAAGCATTCATTTTGAAAATATTATTCTTGTGATAATCCTAATTTTATAACATGTATATCCTAAAAATTTAATATAATTACTAATAAATTATATTTATATAATATCCTTAATAAAAATGGGGTGAAAGTGGGAAACCCCAATGAAAGAGAGTGGGGTTTGAGAATTATCTTTACCTATTGTCTGAAATCTTCATTCATATTAATATCATGTTTAACCACATTATATTGATTAATTAACAATTTTAGAAAATTTTATACATTAATATGAGACATTATGGTTTAATTATGTTCTTTTATGGTCCTTTGGATGAGTTATAGAGTTTAATTTCATCGTTCGTGAGCATTCATTTTTAGGGTTTTCATGATCTGTTCACTTGTATTCATTAATGGTAACTCATGTAAAATAATGATAAATATCCTATATTTTTATTATATTTTATTAATTATATTACATATGTTTTAATTGTCTTATATATAATGTTTTATATATACAATGATGATGAATTAATATATAAAAAATAATGGTGATTATTTTAGGATAATTTTAATAGTTTTTCAATCAAAATGAACTCATTTTGGTTTATAGTATAATATTATGTATAAATGATAGTTACAGATCATAAATAGGGTTTTTTCAAAAAATCAAAATCATTTTTATTCTACTTAATTTTTTTACTAACATCCATGATGGAATTTAAGGAAACAAAATTTTATCACCCATGATGTTGGTAAATTGACAAATCATGTGTGACAATTTCATTTTTATAATTAAATAGTGAGAGAGATAATTTTACTGTTGAATCATTCATTAACATGCTACATATCTCTTATATGTAAGGTAATGGAGTTTTCATTCAATTTTTATGAAGTTATGAGGGATATGTTAAGAAAATAAGTTGAAATAAAAAGAAAATTAAAACAAAAAGAGAGAGATTATTCGTCCTGAACCTATACTCCTTATGATACACCAATGGGAAGAGGTTTTGTTATATTGATGATATAAATAGCACCTAGACATTTGATTGTTATAGGGAAATTTGTTGGGAATTATTTGGGCATGACTTTATTCTATCGATTTTTTAGGAAAATAGGGTATGAGAGGTGGTTTTTATAGTGGAGAATAGGGGTGTTTTCAAAATATTTGTATAATTCGTTTATTATTCAATCTCAAAAATTTTAACTGTTTGAGAATTATGATAAAATGAATTAATATAATGGATGATAGTTTGAGATATGGGTTATTACATCAGTTATGTCTCAATAAATAGTTAATTTTTCTTGTAATAAATATATATTGTACTCTACTGTATTTGACTATTCACAAAAAATTCATGTTATTCAGAAAAATATCAGAAATTCACCTTTACCATTTTAAGACATGCAAAATCCAAAAAAGAACTCCATTTTATGAGAACAATATTCTAAATAGTTTTATTTTAATTTTTATATAAAATATTCATTTTCTTCATAAATAATGACAATAAATTTATAACTGATTTAATAAACCATTGGAAAATTACATAAGGTCTTATAAAATTATTTAAAAAACATAATACATAAAAATATTAATTTATTAATATTTTATTTTTAAAATAAATTTTTCTTGAAGTTAATAATCTAATTATAAAATTGTTATTAAATATTTATGAATTATAAAAATACTAACACCTAATTAATAATTTATTAAATATTTACTTAAAAAAATTTATAATTATTTCAAATTTTCACTTATTAGAAGAAAATAATTTATTTATAGTTTAATTGATAAGGCTTACTATTCATTTGGATATTTTAATATTCATATGGTTCCTATTATTATTCCTATGGTCAGGTTACTATTTCATTTATACAGATTCCTTAACATATAGAAATACTTATTATTTGATTAATTCATCATTTATAAACCTTTAAATATGTCCTATATGTGATATTATATGATTTATATTATAATAAATTAATATAAGAAGGGATTTATTCCATTGATAAAAGTTTGGGTCATTATTGTTCGGCCTGAAAAGGATTCCAATCATGTCAATTAATAAAAGAGTAAACGTAGCCCACCCGGGAGGGGGATGAGGTCTCAATTACGATCAGGTATAGGGGGATAAAAAACCTATAGTAGCTGGTACCTGCTTTAATGTGTAGGGTGTCATGGGGAAATGAATCTGTAGAAGATGGTGACCCATAATGGCCATCTTCCCTAGCTTTCTCCTGGTGTTGGGGTTGGGTTATCGAGACTGTTTCCGAAGGAATATGGGTGTAGGTCTCTTATTTTTCTTCCTGGAAGACTGACAGTCTGTGGTGTTGACGTGGAAAGATGGGATCTGTCCTTTATAACCCCTCGTGTTTATTCATGTATAGGATCACTCATATATCCCATACCTCCTCAGTATAGGGGAGTGAGTCATAAGAACATTCCAGGGAGTGTCTCTCGAAGCAGTTTGAAGTTAGTGTGGGGATAAGAGGCTACCTTTTTGGACCATGGGGATGGTAGTGAAATCATCACATAGAATCCTCTAGGTTTGGGTGGGCTATATATCTTATTGGAATTACCCCATCCTTCTCAAAACATCGTTCGGGAGCATCGATGACCCTTCCTTGCATGGTTGCTGAGGGAGATATGGGTCATGGGGACCTAGAATTCATGGTTGTTGATGCAGTCGTTGTGGTGGTGGAATTATAAAGGATCGGGTCATTTTTTTCCTCCCACCACTATTTATATGGGAATGGAGTGATTGATTCTATATATCTTGGGTCTTGCAGAGAATGAATATTCATCCATTATTATAGATAATTGGAATGAAATGCCCAATTTCCTAAAATCATTAAGTCATTCACTATTGGAGAGAGAGATCCACATTGATAGTGCTCCATACTAAAATTACATATCAATAATTTACCCAATTTATAATGCGGTCTATGCCCGACCCACTACATTTATAGTGGGAACAAGTGTAGGATAGCGGGATCTGGTGACATTATTGTCTATTGATGGCTCGAAAACTACTAATACAACATTTAGTGTAATTTTTCATGTGGGGTACACATTTTTTCTAGTTATTTTCATCAAGGCGTTCCACCTTAAGGTGATCACCTTTTTTGATGGTTCATTTTAGCCCTCTGTCACTCTTTGCAATCTCATACAGATTTTATCACTTCTTCAAAGATTTATGCTCCTTCATAAGAATGAGATGGTGGAATAGAGATCCATTGTTTCATGATGTTCTCCCCATACTTCTTCACATAGTTTGGGTCTCTCTCATACAATAACAATTTTTTCATGAAGCATATTCTGGATTCCGTCTATTTGTGGATATAGGTTAATTATGCTACTTCTGTTAGGACATTCCCTAAAGTCTAGTTTCAGCATCATCCTTCAGTCAGAGAAGTATTCATGTTTGGTATTATTGGACTGTCTGGACTCTGGAACATTGGAATACTTGTATTATTCCTCATAACAGGGATTCCCAAGGAAATAGAAACCCAAAGTATCTCATGTCGATCATGGGGTTTCATATGTTGAATTCATGTCTTCTAATGTTTTTATTCAAAATCATACATTTAACACGGGGTGTTATGTGAGTCTAAATTCAAGGAGAGAGATACCATCCTTATACTTTCATATTGTAGAGATATAATGGAATGATATGAGAACTTTTGAAGGTTGATAAGATAGATAGATTTCTGAGAGAGAGAACCTAAAATGTTTTTTTATGGATGAATCAAAACACCAAATAATGATGGACCCAAGAGTTGTGTTTCCCATATTGGGACTATTTACAACTGTGAATGATGAAATTAACAACACTGAAGGTTGTTCGAGGAATAAGTACTACAATAAGGGGGACACCATGGTTTACCATTGGCTAGTATCGAACCTCATTGGGGCTTCATACGTACCTTGTTTAGAATATAGGGATCAATAAACACATTGTTTAAGAGGGATGATACGATTATTATGAACTATGTATACTCATCGCAAGAATATTTTCCAGTTTTTGATAAAAATGTATCATTTGAGGCCTTATGTAGTGAGATTGCTTTGGCACTACTTGGAGTATTTAACATATGGATGGGGGTTAAACATTGTGATGACATAGATGTAAAGCCTGCCTCCATCAGGATGTGGTGGAATGAGTAAGAATAAGTTTGTATGTTAATGTAAGGGGAAAAGAATAGAATTGATTGGTTATTGGAGGTTTTGGGATTGAACCTATATTTGGATTCCTACATGCACTATTTTTAAGATAGGGATAAAAATTCTTCTATTTCTTGTATCCCATGCAGTATAACTTCATACGGTAGGGAAGAGAGTGAACTGAGGAGAATATGATGGTGTTTATCTTGATCCTAGGGGATGTTTCGTACATATAAAAATTGTTTTGAATCGAATACAATATAGTTTCAAGGGTTCTATTGGTTATTACACATGAAGAAGTAACCTAGTCATGTATTTAAATGCTTATACATTAAATCATCCTAGGTGGAACCGAATGAGTTTAAACCTCTAGGTGGGGAATGATCCTCCCATGAAATAGTTTATCAATTGAAATATCAATATGAAAATGGATGAGAGTCTATAATATGATAAAGGATGTCAAACCCTATTGTTTGGGAAGCATGTTCTACCAATGGTCAGGATTGAACCTCAGGGAGGCTTCCAACAAACCATTTTTAGGAGACCGTGATAAAAAATCACATAGTTTGGTGGTTTGTGGAATACACATGGTTATAGGCCTATGAAGGGGTTATATATGAGGGATTACATAAAGTAGGGTTTAATGACCATTACTAATCTCTATGACCACATGAATAATGATTGATGTGAGAAATAAGAAAAATCAATAGACTGGATGGTCATAGAGACAACAATGTGTCAGTGAGTGAGTGAGCGAGGAATACAGCTAAGAGCAGCCAATGATGATAAATTTAAAGGGGAGTGGTATGAGGGTATTGAGAGTTCCCAATGACCATCCCCTCCATGATATTTGGGTCAATAAGATGCAAGGATGAGGAAGAGTGATGCCTCCTACAATAAAGGCTATGGGATTCCTCTAGGATGGATACCCTTCTATGTAGTTAGATTCTATTCCATTCAAGGAGGGTATAATTCCATGTGAGGATGAAATATATCTTATGAAAATGAGTGGGATTGTATAATTCCATAGATAGGTCACCACATTTGCATGGAACATGGATAGTCTACATTTTAATGCCATATTTTTATCATGTGGGTTATTGGTAGGTTAACGTCATACAGAATTGAAGGGGATAGTTCACTAATATCCCCATAGTCTTACATAAGTAGTACCCACCCACACATGGGGGATGGGATGAACAACTAATTCCTTACAAGAGATAGGTGGGGGAGTGGAAAACAGAGGATCCCATGATATCATAGCTATGACATATAACAATAGTAATTAGAATCCTATGAAAAGAATTATTAGGTGGAGTAATGAAACCAAGGACAACATAGGAGAGTTATATAAATCACTACATGCAATCCTAGAGGGTCATTAGAGGTAGTGCATACAGGTGGTAAGATTTCTAAAAAAAAGTTCTAAAAATTTGGTCTTTGGAGGTTAATAGAAACCCAAGTGACTAAGGGAAGTGGTGCAAACAAGGGTGGTGGTTTGCACTCCAAATCAAAGGGTTTTACCAGAAGGGATAATGTTCAAGGTATAATTTTGTGTGTAAGAAGAGGCTTTATACCATACATTCATAAGAAAAAATGAAAATGGATGAGGGTGAAGGCCTTATTGTCCCATTCAAATGGGGGAATAAGGGATATGTCTTGTATGATCCTATACCATGAGGAATCCATGATTACATGCTATCTCAAAATAGGTTGGATTGTGTGAAAAGGAGTGAGGGTTTTACATCTATATCATGAACATAGGGAAATGGGTTCCAATATATTTTTAGGAAAAATCCTTGTTGGATGTGCCGAAATGAGGTTGTGAGGAATTTTGAATTTGACATCCCATTTTTTACAAGATATCCTTATTCATATATGGTATTTTTCCTTCATTACATCTCTAATTTTTGGAATCTATCTTATCCATTTTCTCATGGCTGGGGTACACGAATTACTTTTATGTCATTTTGTGAATGTATGGGTTTGGTGAATGGTTTTCCATCTTACGTGCCACCGCCTTAGCCTGATCGGAACACCATTATGAGTTAAAGGGTTTCATCCGTTCTCTCAACGATTACCATATATTACATCACGAAGGATTTAGTTCCATAAAATATGGATTAATTAATTTCAACATCTTCTATTCTCACATATATCCCAACCTCCATTTTTAGGGGACGTTTGAATTGTTCTACTAATATTTAACGATATGATAGAATTTTTTTATAATTGTAATCAAATAGTACATTCATTATTCATGAATAAATATCTTCCATAACTCTCTCCACATGGTTTTAGGTATCCTTATGTGTAATAGTGATGACATAATGTTTCCTTTGATCCTTTTTAATTGGTGGATCCTAACAACAATTACCATCACAGACTTGATGTTTAGTTCACTGGATTTCATTGTTTATTTTGTCAATAAAAATGAAGCATTGAACCACACAAGTTTCTATAATCTTTCCAACACATTTTCCATCATCCTGATGTTTATTCACCAATAATGATCATGGTATCCACATAATGCAAAATTATATGATTTTAAAATCATTTTGATAAAGCTTCAATGATGTTTGTTCCAATATTTTTTATAGGTGAGTTGTTTAGTATTATTTTTAACCTTTTTCATCAAATACCAAGTAATGAAACTCCATATTTATTTTCTTATCCCTATAGTCAGGGGACCATTCTATAGATTCTATCACCACTTTGAGAGTACATCAAACAAATTTTTCATAAATCTAAATTTTTCTAATTTCTAGAGCCTTTCTATTGTGTGGTATTAAATAACTAAAGAATCTATCTATTTTTAAATCAATTTTTATAAAACTTCTCTAGGCATACAATGGAAGCCATGGGAAATTATTTTCTCCATCCATGATAGATTCACCTCTTTTTTTTATAATCTCTATTAATTGTGTTTCAAATTTTTTTATAAAGAGTTTGACATAAATTATTAATAAGGAACATTATATTAATGTATTACCACACCATATCTTCAGTTTTTTCCTTCGTTGTAGGGTTTTTAATCCACACCCATTGTTTATTATCCTCTCTATCAAATCGATAAAAAACTATATTGACCTTCTCTATCTCTAAATATTGAATCACAAAAATGATACTCTCTAATGAGTTGACCAACTATTTAATCACTAGTTGATTAGATGTTCCAATAAATGTTAGTGGTACTTTTGACATAAAAGAATCGATATCCAATTTATCCCTCTGAGGTGAATGAGAAAAATCAAAAATATTTAGGTTATTTTTTGTATCCTAATATAGATGGGTAACCATTACCATGTTATTTTGACCTCAACATCCCTAGGATATAGGGATTTTATTTGGGAAATTGCTGTATAACCCCTCAAAATGGTTATTAGCCGAGTTTTTCTTGGATCCCACAATTTTATGAAATATAAAATGTTTGAAAAAAACACGACAAGGAAATTCTTGAATTAATAAATTATTACATTGTGAAATTAACTATTATATAATATATTATGTGGTCTCTATGTTTAGAATTTCCAAAAACAATACCTGTTGGGTGATTACATGTACTTAGTCTCATTAAAAGGGTTTTCACAAAGGATCTATAATAATAATTCCCAAATTAACTAAATTTTGATATGATACCAACTATAGAAATCCTAATATTCTAAAATTGTTATTACTTCATTTTTTATTAAAACTACATAATAATGCTAGAAAATCAGGATGATATCGTTTAGTATCATTTTAATATTATGACTATACATTCAATTTATAGAATAAAACACACGAATTATTTATTTATTTTCTCAGGATTCTTTTTGTCTCTCATTTTCTCTTTAGTACATGTATTCAACGGATGATATACATTGAGTAAAGGTCCAATATAAATGACCAGTAATAGGATAGATAGGAAAATGTATCAATATATAATAGTTTGATCATAACCATAATCATTATAACATACTCATATGGCCATAATCATAATCATGATAGGATACATTTGATAAAGGAAAAGAATTTTGGAATGCATAAAAATGGAGCATCATGTCTTAAAATTAAAATACCAAACACAATTGTGAACAAAGATAACATCATGTGCACATATTTTTTACTTTATCTCAAGAGACACATCACATTAACCAATGCATGGTAGTGTTGTGAAATTTTTATTTAACTGATCACATAATACCATATACATTCTCTATATAATTCTAGGCACACCCATCATATCATAAAATTTACATTATCATGCATGCCACATAAAACAAATATAAATCATTGACATCAAATAACACATGGGAAGTAATGGGTTTAATTTAAAAAATTATAAATTCTTGTATGAAATTTGGGTACCAAAATAAAATAGGTAACAATGTAACTTTTATAAAAATTATTAATCTTGAGTGAAGAAGAAACAATCTCATGATTATTAAAATAAATATTTTTGGAAATTATAGTTTCTTTTCAAAAAACATTTCATTTCTAATAAAACCATATTAGAAACATTTTTATCTAAAAAATGAAGATGATAGATAAATGAAAACATATTAGAGGAACATACATACTGAGAATGGAGTGAATGAAGGAAAACCAAAAGAATGATACTTGGGTTCTAGAATACCCATAAATTTTGTATGAATTCTTTCTTCACATTAATATATTGGATAATGAAATTATTTTCATTAATAAATAAACTAATAACCTATTATAAATGAATAAAATTCCTTATAATTTCACTTAATTTTATTATTTCAATTTTCATGAGTTATATTGTTCAATTTAATTCATTGGGAATGTATGTTTTCATGGGTTTCATGATCAGTTCACTTGTATATATGTATAGAACATAATTTAAAATTTTAATATTTGACCAAAACTAAAATCATATGTTATTAATGATAATTTATTTTATTAAATTACCCAATACAACATTTTTATTGTTATATGATCAAAAATTATTAGATAAATTGGTAATGAAAATAATTTAATTTAATTAACAGATTTTACGACCTTTAAAACTTTATGTCAATTTAGTTAATATGATATTAATATATGTCTTCCATATAATTGTATAAATTATATTATTTATAATAAAACAATATATAACAAAAATTATATTATTATGATAATACGTTGAGGCAGTATCGAAAAACAGAAATGCATGGTGGTAGAAAATTGACACACCACAGATGATATTTAAATTTTTGATTAAAAGGAAAAGGGGAGATATTAAAAGATTAATTTTTCCAATGAAATAATAAAATAATATTATATAAAAATAATTTTGTTTTCATTCCTATAGTATATGTTTAATATAAGGATAGATAAGAAAGGAAATGACATTGAAAATAAAATAAAATAAAAAGAAGGGGAATTTTACTTCATGAATTTCTCTTCTATTAAAAAATCCTTAGGTAAACGTTTATAGTATCGTGATGATAATAAGGGATCCTAGATGTTAAGGAGGGTATTGGAAGGTTTATTGGGAGTATATGGACATGCATCAAGGTTTTTATGGATTAATGATAAGAAGTGTTGAGGGGTGGTATTTTAAAAGGCAGAGAAGGGTGTTTTCTCATTATTTTATTCATTTTTTTGTTATTTTCACAATAAACTATGAACTCTTTCAAAATTATCAATAAATATATTTAAATAGTCATTGATATGTTGAGATTAGTTCCTATATATTTCTTAAATCAACAATGACACAAAAAAGTAATTTGATTATTTTAATTGTGAATTATCATATTTTACATTTCACCATAAATTCATGTATTATAGAGAAATCCATCCTTGGTATATATTTAAAAAACTGTTCTTATAAGTGGTTAATCTAGTATAAGAAGAAAATTCTACCATATATGTGTAATAAAATATATGAATTAGGTTATTTATTTATAAAGAAAATACAAAAAATTTATAATTTCATCATGTAAATTAAATTAAAGAGGTAAAACATAATTGGCATTATTTATAAGATGATTTTAGATGAAAAAGTGATTACAATTTAAAAATAATTCATTTTTTGTCATAGAATGTTCATTTTTTATAGTTATCTTTACAATAGTTACATAAATATATAGTTACATATATAAGTTAAAAATAATATATTTATAAATAAATCATTACATAAAAAAATATTTATTTACTCTCCCCATTTTTTGGATTTATCCTGAAATTTTGGAGATAAAAAATAAAACATGTCATTATAAGTTGTGTTAGTCGGCATGT
Source organism: Viscum album (assembly GCA_963277665.1). Taxonomy (NCBI): domain Eukaryota; kingdom Viridiplantae; phylum Streptophyta; class Magnoliopsida; order Santalales; family Viscaceae; genus Viscum; species Viscum album. Next base: position 490,254,346 of record OY728151.1, on the reverse strand, counting down.
AGACATGCGAATCATTTTCAGTTTTTGAATGAGTTAGAGTAGAATATATAATGGTTATAGAATCAATATAATTAAATTTTTGTATCTAATTTATATGCACACACACACACACTCACACATATATATATATATGGTTGATATCAAATTGGAGGAGGGGATTATATGGTTAAATAGGATAAAATAAATATTCAGTAATACATAATTTAAAAGTATAGATATTATGTTGAATTATCCTTTTAAAATTATGGATTGATGTACTTAAGTTATTTAATAATTTTTTCTAATTATATTTGACGATTAATGTCGTAATATTTGAGCACTATTAATATATGAAAATATGGGAAGTAATTATAAAATATGTTTTGGAAAAGTGAAATAATTTAATTTCATGAGGGGTTGGTGTGTTAGGTGGGGAAATGTTTTTTTCACTTTTATTTTTAGGTTTCTAATATAATAATGTGATGGGATATGTTCAATCTTTAAATATTGTTTACAAAAATTTTAGCAACATTATAATACACATTTTGATAAATAATAACAATGAATAAAATTTAACAATTTTAATAACATTATAAATAAAAATATAATATAAACCTTCATAATATTATTTGACAAGATGATTATAGATTTAAATTCAATTTATTTTACTAAATTTTTAAATAGGGCAAATTAATTGTTTTTAAAAAAATTTCATGAATTGAAGAACTATTTTTACAGAATATAGTCATTTCTATTAAGTGTTCTCAATATTACTTTTCATTGATATCAAATTAAATGAGATATAATTAATTTTCATATATAATTAAACATATAATAATATTATATATATTATATTTTATAAATTTAATTTAAAATAATACTATTTATAAAACAATCATTACATAAAAATAAATGATTAATAATGGTACATAATATTTATCATCGTAATATAATTTTAAACATAAAATTTAATTTACGACATTTAAAAACATGATCGCGTTGATTAAAAAAGAAAAACAGAATATAAGATTAAAACTCAAAAATCATACAAAATTAATTTCAATATAAAAATTAAAAAATTTCATATGAATTTATTATTAAAAAATGCACAAACCATTATTAATATTATATAGTTTCAATTAATATTAAAAGAATTGCATCATATTTTTATTACCAACATAATATATTATCATTAATTTAGTTATTTTCATTAAATTATCCATATAAAAATCTATTACGTATGATGTCTATATTGTGAGCATGAATCATTATTTTTAGTGATTTATAGACATTAATAGAATTTTATGCTATGAATTTGTGTTAATATAAGAAATTAGGTCTGTTAAATGTATATTTCATAATGTGGCTACATATATAATAACACAAAAAATATACCACTATATTTTAATGGTTAAAAAAACATCATGGTTCATTATGTTTTGATTGTTTTATGGAATGAATTTTATTGAAAAAATACCTAAAAAATAATATTTATTATTTTATTGTGTTATAATATAAATGTTATTATTATGAGAAATATGAAATATGAATCATGAAATTAAATTTTAGATAAATAAGCCATTAACGAAAACCCCTCTTAATTGAATGTGCCAAAATGATTTGTAAAATGAACATAACATTAAAATTTACTAATTTCATATTATTATTTGAATAAATTACATAATATAAACATCATTTATAATATTTTATCAATAATATTATAGAGAATTATGTTTTATTATAATCTCCAAATGTTGATATTTGTTCAATTATTTTTGGCGTATAGGATTCATGGTGAAAATTCCAATTGTCACTTATTAAATAAAGGATATCATTATAATAATCTTAAATATATAAAATTCAACATTTTAATTTATTATATAAATCCTATTTCATTAGGATTAATGTATAAATATGGTTTCTGAAAATGAAAATTAAGATGAACATGTTTAATATTTTTTAAATATCAAATGTTTTCATTTTAATAAATTTGTAAAATATTAATAAATTTTTAAAATGGTCATTTTAAAATATTATATATAATAATAATAAATTATATTAACATTTGAAAACATAAATTAATAATTCAAGATATAAACATTATAACACTATTTAGATCAGTGAAAAAACTGACCCTAATGAGATCACATTATGATGATCTATCTTAAAGGGACATATTTTTATTTTATTTTATTTTATCATTTAAAAATGAATAATTATTTACTAGATTTATTTTTAAATTATCACATTAAATCATAGAACCATTATAATATAGCGGCAATAAATAATGAAAGTTATATTTTAATGAAGTTATTGTTTACAAGTACACACAATTGTTGATTATATTTGTCGATGATTGGGTATGAATGATATAATATGATACATTATCATTTCCAAGTTATAATTGTGAAAATATAAAAATTTAAAATCATTAAATTATCCCTTTAAACAATTACTGAATTCATGCAGTTTATGAACAAATTCATCAGAACCTGTAGTAGGTAGTCTTCACATACACACGATCGATGCCGTTTTGATTTTCAATGTCAATTGGATTGATGGAATAAATTATTTTCCCTTAATTGAATAATAATATTGATATTAATAATATTTATTTTATTGTAATTATTCCCTTGATGAATGTATTGATGTGGATGATTAATGAGAAATGTCCAATGAGTAAGAAACACTCACATTGATATCATAGTGTATATCATTGAAATAGTTATTGAAATTTAATCCTTAGGTAAAATGATTTATAATATAGGACCATAAAATAAGATATGTTATTATTAATAGAAAAATAGAAAATTTTTGGGAAGATATAATGATGGAGTTTTTTATTATGATGTTGTGTTATTAATCCATTTTCTAAGTGCTGATAAATTATATTTTGGTAAATACTTATTGCTTCTCATTAAGGTAATGACACTATACCATGGTAAAAGGCTCACATAGTCAGAAATAATTAATTTTTTTACAAATAAACATATATAATCATCTCATTATTTTATTTTGGAGAAAAAATTGATTGATTTTAGGATCTGAAAAAATTTATCTTTTAAAATAATTTAAATTTATTTTGTAACAATTTCTTAAACATGATACTAAATATTTATGGTAAATGTAAATAACATGTTTAAAAATGAAATCACACTATATTTTCTTTAATAAGGAATTATTTATATAGAAAATATTTTATAATTCCCCAAATAATTAGTTCACATATCAATTAACTATAGTTCATATGTAAAGTTGGTTTTAATTATTAAATCATATATATTAATAAAATTATAAATACTAATTATTTTAATGAAATAATTTTTTTTACAAATATGATAAATTTTCTGTTAATAAAAACCATATTTAAAACCATGTTTTACAAAGGTAATATTTAATTTAATAAAAAATTCGAAATCATTTCATATTTGATAAATGTAGTTAATTGTGTAATGATTACTTAACATGATTTTTAAACATACACATTTATTTTTAAGTTAATTTTTTAATCCATAAATAAAATATATATAGTTTTAAATTTTTAAATAATTCATATTTTATATAATATATTTTATGTTTTCATAGACTATATTTTTTTTGAAAAAAAAATAAATATTAACAAAAATGTAAATAAATTTATAAAAATTGCTAAAAATTTATATAGATATATTTTACATGATGAATTAAAATATGTAGATAAAATTAAAACTAGAAAATTCTAAAATATGTTCTTTTAACTCTTAAATAATAATATATTATAGAAAAATACATTTATTATAAATGTTTTAATAATGATACATTATGTGTTTATTAAACTATTTAATTTGAATTTAAATATTATTATTGAAATTTAGTTTATTACTATTATTATTCTACCTAAATTATCATCATAATATTAATATAGTATTTTTACTTCCTTTTTATTTTATATTTATTAGGGATTAAGAAATTAGCCACATTAGATTTTATTAATGGAATGAAATATATGAATATTAAGGGACATTAAATTTACCATTGAGGATTTATATTAACTAGATCGACTATGATGTGGTTTTGAGTGACCTCATTAACCTGTATTAAAATGATTTTACCATCCCACATATAGATGAATTATTTTCTGGGTGCACCTTAGTGAGAATGGATTATAATTAAACTATAATTGGATCGACATGGTTTTATAGTTAATTCTCATTGGAAATTAATTTAATTCTCCACATATAAAAAACTATATTTTCATATGATCCAAATATATATACATATATACCTTTGACTTTATACATATATCTATTTTATAAATTTTTTATAATGGATTTAGATATTGGTGATTACATTAATGGCTTAGGGACATTGAATATAGTATTTCTTTGGTGTTAAAATTGAATCTATTTTTAGAATTTTATAATATCATGTATTTCATGTATATAATTACAATAATTTCTTTATATTTTATCTTTTTATTATGAGTATTTCATTAATTGTTTTAAATTTTTTCCTCGGTTTTATAATAGAATGTACATCCATCAGTATTTTCTTGTCACCATAATAGTAGAATCTAATAAGTGGACTATTAGAGGAAGGATTCATGTGTTTATATCAACTTAAATATTTTTCCAACATGTGTACGTGCTAGATTTTTCAATTATAGGGTGTTTTAGAGAACGACTGAGAAGTAAGAAATAATTTTTATATAGGAAAAGTTTAGGACTACTGGTTTTTATTAAAAAATTATATTAATCTATCATGAAATTCTATCTATGATTGTAGTCCAACTAAAAAATTAGTGTTTCATGTTTTATATAATCTTATGCACTCTCAATGTCTATACTAAGTTTATTAACTTATATTATATTGGTTTTATTTAAAATATTTGGCAACACACATGAATCATGATAGTTTACCGATTTATTCATATTATGGTGATTAGGAGAATTAAAAATAAGAATGTTTAATTCAAATATATAATTTAGAAAAATTTATTTTTCATAGGGTTTAAACTAATTTTAGATGAATGAATTTTAGTTTTATGGATATTTTTTTTGTTTTTTTTATCCACAAAAAAAATGATTATATTTTGTTGATGATTTTATTGTTATAACTTTTGTACATTTATCTAATTCCTCTATACTATGTTTTACATATAAGGTCTTTATTTTTATATATTTATGATTATTTATATTTAATTATATTTAAATGAAATAATTAATCAGTGTTATATTTAAACAATAAAAATTAATTTTTCTTACTCAAAGTAATTATTGGTCCAATATGGGTTCATTAATAATGATGTAGATGATTTCAATAGTTTTGATTATTATAATAGATAACATAATTTTTTTTCCTTATCAATGAGTATCCTAGATAACTTACAATGTGTTATAAATATATTTTATTCTTGATTGTTTTATAATGCATTGTTTCAATATTCATATTATTTTAAACTCTATTTTGACTCCATGGTTAATATAGTTTTTTTAGTTTTGAAACTCTTTAAGATGTTATTTATTAAAGAAAATATAATGTTTATAAATATATTAGTAAAACTAAATAATGATAAATATATGTTATCAATAAAAAATAAATATATTTTATTTAATCAAAAAATTTGATTGACATGATATGTTATCCACTTTATCATTGTGATATAGATTTCTTTTCAAATCACTCTTATTCGATTAAATGAAAAAATAAAGAAAATCGACAAAATTTAATAGAATAATGCTTTTAGATATTAAAATAAATTTATTTAAAATTTTCATGAAACAATCTTGGAAACCCTAAAAAACGGCATAGAATTTTAATTTTTACATACCTAAAGGGCATTCCAGATTCCCATAGGTTAGAGACAATCAACTAAAAATAAAAAACAATGAGAGGGAAAAATTTCTCACGACCGAATGTAGAAAAAAATGAAATATAAAAATGTCAAAGGAAGAACATATGTATGGTTAATCATGAAAAAATTTCATATAAAATATGAATCATAAAAAATATCACAATTCAAATGTTCCTAAAAGACACCTTCATAAAAGTACAACAAGAAAAGAAAACTAATAACTGAAATAACTACTCAATGTGATAGTGTTGCTAAATCCCACCACCTCACAACCAAATACCTTTAAAAATATGATATAAATCTTACATCCCCACTTTTTTGTGTTTTAATTTACTACATCAAAAAACATAACATTGTATTTGTTCAATTGATGTGATGAATAGGGTGTGAGCTGTATACGCTATGTAAGATCCCTCCCTAGACTTCCATATAATGTCTTTGTTTCACAATATTAAAATTTTCAAAATCAAAGAAAAGAAGTTACGATAAATATTTAAAGTGTTTTAATATTTTACTAATAGTATTACATTTATCATTTTATACATATTTCCAAACAATATTGTTAATTTTTTTAAATCATATATGATATATATGTTGATCAAATCAAAGAATAAATCACATATCTTAAAAAATATAAATAAGAACAAACCAAAATCACCAGTAACATAAAACAAACAATAACTACATGTAAGAATAGATAGGAAACTAATACACAAACATAGACAATCTAACCATCATTTATCTTGATATATGTACCAAATATAGAGAAAATGGGAACACCCCACCTAGTGAACACCCAATAGGTCTACGATGTCTCTAGATCAATAAGACAATTGTTTTAATATAGGTGGCGGCCATGGATTTGGATGCAACTCTCTTCCTCGCATGCTTAGAGTATTCTGGTGTACGATAATATGTGGTTTGGTGACATGACCTATCAGCAGACTGCCTACATGGACTCTAAAATGAAGTTGATTCTAATGTCTTGGTTAGCGAGGTGAAAGTGTTCCAGGATTGTGTGCTTACATCATATCCATATCATGTTAGAAAGATCAAATATGGTCGCAATTCAGCGTCACTATGGATGGAAATATGAGGGGAAGTGACACAATAGCTTCGTCCTACATTTTTAGATGTTTCGCCACTAGATTTTCTTTTATTGTTGTTGATGACAATGACGATCGGTAGATGAATGCAATGGGTCTAGGCATGGAGGTGAATTTGAAGGATTTCGGTGGCTGTGGGGAGAATTTCCCCCGATGCGGTTCATGATGACTTCCGCCCTTATTATCTGATCGACTTCTGGTCTTAGACCAAATCTGGTCAGAGTGGGTTCTCTTGGATAGAGTGTAGTGATGTAGGCATCATGGACGAAAATAGTTGTTCGTTGGTGATGGTCGATTGGAACCATGTCATCGAAGAATGTAGAACCAGGGTGCTGGGATAGGTTTGGCCCTATTTTGTCAAATGTTTGTGGAAATTATGTTGTGTAATGGTTTTATGTACTATTAGACCTCTGGGCTACTGTTTTTTTGTCTTTTGACAGCTGGACTCCTCAGACATGTAGTTTATATTTGTTTGGTGGCTCTATGTTATGTAACGGGTTCCCTAACATTCAAAATGGGTTTTTATTTTTTTCCATTTGATAAATATATCCATGCACTAAACATTCTATATAAAAATTGGATTAGGTAGTAAAATAAAAATTGGTGACCGAACCCTTTGACAGTATCAATGGATATGATATATTGCTACAACTTCATCATAATTACCAAAGGGTGCCCATGTGCTACATTTTCAAAAACATTTCATCATAACCAGTCTTCAAAACAACTTCTTAAATTAATTTTAAATTTATTGGAAAATACATTTTATTTTAAAAAATAAGGGGAAATAATATTTAAAAAACATTCTCACAAAATCAGTTAAATAATTCCAATTAATTTATAAAAAATATATAAAAATAAAACAATGAAATTAATCCAAAATATGCTACATATGGATCCAATGACCTTGAAATTGGTTCTCACGTACTTGTGACATGATCAAAATATGAAGAACATAATTAAAAATATATATCCTCTTTAATCAATCATTACATAAAAAATATAACTAAACAACAAAACCTATTAATTTAGAAGATAACACAACATGTGCCTCAAGAAACTTACATGCCACACAACAAATAAGAAAAATCATAGACTCTAGAATAATATCATATAAAATATCATGAAATGATAATGATTATTAAAACAATAAGACGAACAAAAAATAAAATATAGAGTAATTGTTCTTCTATGATGAACAATAATAAATAATTAGAGAGATCATTTACATAGAAAAATGTTGTGAAAAAATGAGGAATATAAATCACCTATATAAATTATCCTCAATGAGTATATAAATCCCAAATCACCTTGAATATCATATTTTTTATGATAGAGGAGACCATTTTAATATGAAAATAAAATTAGTCAAGTAGTTAATAAAAATAAATAGACCATGACCATTACACAATGTGAATTTCATGTTCAAAAAGTGAAATCTAGAAAATATATATACACTAAATATATTGTCATCAATGCTAAAATAAATAATTTAACAATTAATGAAATGAATTAGTGTCATGTAATTTAAATAATTTACACACAAAATGATTACATAATATTAGACGGGAAATATAGTCACATTATATAACAATCTCATGATGTGTAATTATCATCTATGATGATTATATTGACTAAATTACATAAATAACTCAGTTGACCCCAAATAGAAAATTACATCCTCTTATTCCATAGATTCATTTATTTTCACATTCCATTAATTTCAACTGATATACAATAAAAAACATTAGGTTATATTCCATAGCAATGGACCAATATCCTTAGAATCCATAAAATGCACTAAGATAAAGAGGTAAAAATAGATATTAGAAATTGTTTAAGAAAATAACATGACTATATATGCAACCCACCTTAATAATTTTTCTCCGTGTGAATTCATGAGGAAAAATGGTTTCCATAATGGCGTTATTCCACACTCCCTCATTATTGGCACCCTCTCTCACATATCATGAAAATATGAAATGTGTATTCACAATACAATGACCATAAAAATCGATATCATTTTAAATGAATTTGATTGAGATATATGATACCTACTGGTATCACTACAATAAAAAATTAAACCTTCAACTTGATCATTATCGAAATAAAAAATTTAGAGGGTCAATATTGTACATCAAAATATGATAATTTTTGAAATTATCACGAATACATGTAAACTATACATGAAAACCTATCCAATAAGAATTATTTCAATGCTTCTTAGTTACATCATATGGAAAAACATATCTCTAATCAAAAATTCTATTTTTCAATGTCATTGATGACCCATCACAGGTGATGCATTAAATAAATCCTGACAAAAAATAGAAATCTCCGAAGGAAAATGATTATGATCCATATATGATTTTAGTCCACACTAAGTTGTATAGGGACTCTAATATATATCACGAATCCTTATTGATATCTTCTGGAAATGAATTTTTCCTATAATAAAGTCCTCCCCAATCAATGATAAAAAAATATGAGGATATGAATGGGAAACTAAAAAAATCCTTGAAGGGAACCATTCCAATTGATTATTGATAACAATTGATATAAGTAAACTCAACTATACCAAAATGTTTATCCAATTATCCATAGATATTCAATATTAACACATGGATTATATCTTCTAGGATCTGAATAACATGACCTATATAGCCATCTATCAGTGGATGATATATTGTACTCATCCTGACCGGATCCTGATCACCTCTAAAAGTCTCTTCTAGAAGAGTGAGGTAAACCAATTATCATTGCCCAAAACAATGGTAAAAGGAACCCGATGAAACATCACAACCTTTAATAATTTTATAATACCGTTTCCTTATTAGATTTTTGTTCAACTAGTCAGAATTATGTGAGATGACATTATCAACAGATCAACCACCACTGATATAACATTCTCTTGTAAATAAGACCTTGGTAATAAATTAAACAATTCCATGTAAACCTCATCACATATCCAAATTGGAATCATAAAAGTATACACCAACCCATAAGGTTAATGATACTCTACCTTTATCCATTTGAAGGTGTCATAGGGGGATACATAATATTAAATGGCATACATAATTCCTGACTAAAAAAATAAATATCTCCATATATAATACATCCTCTTTATGTCTATATTAACAACACATGAAGAACACTGATATTAAAACAGAACATGGTCCCTCATAGATTTAGTAATGACAACCCCCCCCCACCAAACATCTAATGAGATATTCTAAATATAAATTGCCTCTCCAATGTATAGGGTTTCATTAAAACCTATGAATTCATCATCATACTAGAGGTCCAATAGAATGAACTCAAGATGATGATATTATAACTGAATACAGGTTAGAAAATAATCTTAATTACCCCTTGAACATCCTAGAAAAATTAATATATTATTTCTATAAGGTTTCACCCCACCATCTATTCCAAAATAGATAATGTCTGTACCTTCCAGTTGAGTGTATCAATAACGAAATTTCCATTCTTCATGGTTTAAGAGAATTAAATATAAAATTATAAATAGTATTCCACCCATAATATCTTTTTAATATGAAATTAATTTGTAGAATCATTTTTGAATAAATTCATAAGGTAAGAATAATCCATTATCCTCTACCAAATAATATAATGTTACGAACGTTTATTCACATAGAAAACTATTTGAACCCTAAATCACGAAGGGTCATTATTATAATTTGTTTCAAGATAGAGAGTTAAATAAACCTCCAAATAATCTCCATTCAAATAATACATTTAATACTAGAAGTAGTAAAACCAAAAAAAAAACTACATACTCTTTACGAGGATCATGAATGATTAGAATAGGTGTTGATAACAGATGAGATTCCATATTTTTAATGGAATACTAAAACTTATAATCCCATGTGAATATCCCCACATAAATGGTAATGTAGTTCAATTTTGATGAAAATCATGATAAATCATTGAAGTCTTATTCTTAGTACATAAAAATACCACAGATTATCTAAATATGAAAGGCATTTCCTAGATCCTCTCAAGAAAAGGAAATCATTCACCTTATCCAGATAAAATGACAATCCATGAACAAAAATCACACCCCCAAAGAAATAACATATAAGATATATAAACATAATTTAAAAGTATATCTCCAAAAATATTGATCCATCATAATCTCTAGAACCAAAATTAAATAGTGTACATGCTCACACTCAAATAACTAATTAGAAGAAATTTCATTCCTCAACCCAAAAAACATTTGTGATGATAACCACTAAATTCAATGTTCATTTAATCCATAAATCTGATAATGATTATTAAAAAAAACACATCTGATATTCTTAACGAATAATACCACTCTTGAATTCCATATTTTTTATCAAACTTCTAATCATTGAGATAATGATAACTTAACAAAAGATCAATTTTTAAAAAATAATTATTTAGCATTAACTATCCAAAAAATCATTCAAATATAGAAGAGGATACATATTATTATCTATTACTCGGTTAAACTTATTATATTCCCACAATATTGGAGTTAATCATCTTCTTTATTGGAAAATTAAATAGTGGATTCCCATGGAAAAGACTTATGAGAACAAAAACTTTCACCATTATAACATCCAAATGAATCATGAACACTTTCATCCCCACTGGTTACATGCGATCAGATGGAATTGAAATCAGTTTCATATTTTTCACGAGAAAAATAATAAACTCTACCTATCCTTAAATTTTTAAAATATTAATATAATATGATAAAATAATAAAAATATTTCTAAGAACCAAGGGAAAAAATACTTATTTATGAAATTATTTTCAACTCAACTACTAAAAATGAAAAAACCTCACCTCCAGGTGGGGAGCTACTACATGATTATAATGTTAATCCCACCCTTTATAGAAAACATTAGTGTTCCCATCAACAGAAATGAAAAAATAAATTATTAAAAATAATTAATCTCATCACATTTATCAGTACAAAAATCCTTTCTTATGATGATCTCAAATAGATACAGATCACAAATGATGAAATCGTGGACTAAATTTTATTCTACAATCTATTGGGAACAATTAAATTAAATCCCATATTATTCCACGTTCTTAGGGGATTTTATTAGTCCACAAAAAGGACATGAGGTCCATTTAATTATTAATCATATACAAAAAATATCTAGATAAATATGAGTTAGAGGAACATTTATCAAATAATGAAATAACTAATGATGATAAAATAAATATGGTCACTATCACAATTTCTAGAATTAAATTTACCTCCACTAGAACAACATCTAATATGTTATAGTACATCACTCTTAAGGCTTATGGATAGATCCTTATAGTCATTGATACCTCAGAAAACACATCATTAGCTTTTAGAGAAGACAAACCATGATGATAATGAGGGATAAATATATCAAAGTATAAATTTTATTTTTAAAATATATTTGGAAATTTTTAAACTTATTCATCAGTTATAATAAATAATATTAGATATTCCCCCCACTTCCACTCTGGTAGTCTTTTAGGGGAACATTACTGGATATAACTAACGTTTCATATGATGCATTGGGATATGAACCAACATCACTACCCCTGTAAATATCATTCGACTTCATCTTATTATCCTATATAACCCTAAATATTCCACATGGTATAATTTATAGGGATTAATATTAGAACATTCCTTCTATATCCATATTTTCCATCATTTCCCATTTTTTTCTTAACATTGGCAAAATGATTCAGCATAAAAACAAGAAATCATATATCTGTTTATAAAACCAACACTAATCATTGATACATTAGTAGGTCATTTTATAATTACTATATAGAAAAACTTACCATATATCTGAATTGATTGATGCACGTGGACACTACATCATATCATTATGTAATCAGATTAACTCTAGATACTCTACAATAATTATAAAATCTATTTAAAATAGTTCCATGATGTAGGTCTTCAAATAATTCTAGTGCAAGGACACATGTCTATCAACCAGTACCAATCCTTACCACCATTGATTGTTATGAAATTTATGTTTCAATTCCATCACCATTACATTTTAATTATTTGGTGAATCCTAGTTGTTTGAAATATGATTTCCCTTTCAAAACAGTTTACCCACCATTGGAGGTCCATTTTAACACTTAATGAATGGTGGAATCTCAGGTATGTAATACAATGTTCTATCCATTTCTCATGTAACTTATGGATACACATCAATAATTTTGTTTTTTAATTATAATATATATTGGATGAAAACACAAACTACCCACATGATATATTCTATATGATTCATAAGTAGATGAAAATTACCTTAAGGTTCATCACTTTTACTCTCTTTTTGAACCAGTGAAAGAAATGCCAGATGCATAACATGAAATTATGGTATATAATAAATGATCATAAAAAATAATGTACAAAAAAACTGATAACCATAAAAAAAGAATCATAGATTGATATTATATACTCAAAATTGGAGAAACATATCCCAACATTACTTGGTAACATGATTTGTGTCATGACAATAATGGTCTATAGATTGAAAAAAACCAACCATTAAAGCCCCAAAAATAAAATCTCTTCTATTCTATCATCCCAAAATGATAAAAAATATTAAATTTGATTCAAAAAATATAACAACCTAACATGGATTCCCCAAAAATCAATTACCCATCCAAAAATTTCACATACTTGAAGGGTTTCTCCAATCCTTAAAATAATGCGACTTAAACATGTGCATCAAGAAGAAGCATGGGGAATTATGTATCCAATCCTGAAGGTAAAAATTTATATATATATATATATATATACATCATAGGAAGAATCCATGTAAGAGTAAAAATGAAATATATGTCATAGAATACAGATATATAATATATTATTAAACTATAAGGTTACATTATAGTCTCCAAGTAATATGTCTAGCAACAATGGTAAACTAAAAATCGAAACAACTATACTACGTGGTTCTGTCAGAATAAATCAACCATCTCACCACTATCTCATCTAAACAATCTCATATAAATCTCACCACCTAACTATGATTTCTTACCTTTATTTCATCAAAATATGAAATAAGATATACACACTACCGACATAGTGTTCAAAGAGCGAGACAAATAGGCTTAGTATCATCGCAACCATATCTTCCTTAACGATTCTACATACAACAATCCGAACATTCTCATATTTATATACAATAAGTAGTGATAATCTGTTTATAATTGTTATATATATATCATGGTCAACCATTTTACTATTCTCTTTAGTTCTAAATAATCATGGTAAAATATTTTTTAGGAATATCAATTATATCTAGCAGTAAAAAAATTAATCTGGCACATATCATATAAAATCCAAATGGGTGATATCCAAAATCATATTAAATATCTCAACCAGGATTGCTATATGTAATTATACCGATGAATATTGAAACCAAACCTATAAAATTTCCTAAATCATGTCTCTTGATATTTTCATAACATCTAGAATGAATATTAACACTCTAAAAATTGAACCTCCCAATGGGTCTAACTAGTCTGTAGAACAACAGGTCTATAGATCCAAGGGACACCTCATTAGTGTACTCACTACAGTATCAATGCATGATTCATATTACTACTCCTATGAAATGGGATCCTAAGGATTACCTTGTTTAAAATTTTGTAGTCCACTTCCCTGAAACAATGATTTGATAACCATTTCATAAATCCATTTCAATTTTCATTGAAAATTTATTTTCCCTTTCCAAATTATGTTTAAAACAATCATTTAAAAAATACCCATTTTAATCATGAAATAAAATAATAACAATTCATTTAGAATGAAATTTATAAATCCTCACCAATACTATTTATCCATCTTTGACTTGATAAAGAAAAACCTACTTTATTTTCGGGGTGCACTTGCTCGTAATAAGATCCACAATCATTGAAGAGTGAAAGGAAAACAAAAAAAGGACATATGATATATCCATACATCATAGAATGAATTCGAATAAATGAATTATTCATGGATATGATTAAATAATACACACCACATAAAACACAAAATCACCACCACAACCATCGCAAATGTCAGCCTCTATAAGATTATCACACCAAGGAACTAGAAAGGATCATGAGAATAAACACATCAAGACCAATTTATTTGAAAAATAAATACAGTGGTGATACTGTGACCAAAGAAAATGAATAATTAGATATTTTAGTTACCTAGATAGATGTATCCCAACAACAACTAAGATCAATCAAAAAATGAAATGATCTGGTAGGAGTGGGGATCTCAAACATATGTTAGGAGAGCTCATAGATCTCGATATAGGAGGTTGCAGTTGAATAAAATTAAAATCACATGAGAATTTTATAAAAACCTACAATAATTAAAAACTACATTACCTAAATCTCATATTTAGGATGTGAATTCTATATAATTCATATATAGTGAAAAAATAATTTCCTCAAATAAAGAAAACAATAATAGATTTTATTATGATATGCCCCAGTATCACAATATATAAACTTTCCACACTCAAAACCATTTCATGACCTCATCAGGGAAAAAATTCAAATCATGAAAACTATTCACGGTGTGAAAACATCTAGAGGGATGATTCTACATAAACACATAAAAATCCTCTAGGTCAATCCAACAACAAAAGACCTAAAATTATGAATTATTTCACATTAGTTTAGAGACTCCATTACTTAAAAAAATAGACATCCCGAAACATTATTTCAATTTCCATATTAAATACTATCTATAATCTAAATCCCCCAAATTTTAATAAAATAAGATGGAAATGAAAATATATAAAATAAATACTGGAAATAAGTTAACATGATGTTATAAAGAATGAAAAGGTATGTAAAATTGTGAGTAACCAAGGTTTTAAAATTTGTAATGTTATAATCTTTTTAAAAATTTTAGATGTGAAACATTTGATTTTCAACTCATATTTTTTGGTGTGAAACTTTATTACTTATTCATTATTGATGTTTTATTAACCTATAAAATATAATAACTCTTTGATGGTTAAATGATTCCTTATATAATAATTATGAATAATAATATTTCTTATATTAATCTTGGGATAAATTAAAATATTTTTATTTAAAATGTTTTGAGGTTTATTAAAAATAGTTTTCATCTTTTTTTAATTAATGAGTTATAAATATTCATTTTAATGATATTTTGAAAATTACATATTTATGGAATTTTTTTTCAATCATTTTTTTTGTTTCATAAAAATCATGATTTAATTTAACTTAATTAATTTGAAATTTAAAAATATTATCTCAAAACAAATTTTCATTTTTTCAGGATGGTGGTAGAAAGGATTATGATGTTGTTGAATAATTTTTTATAATATAAACATTATATTTTCTGAATGTGTTTTGGTTAATTTGTTTTTATGTGATTATTTTAGTTTAATGAATTGATTAGAATAATGGATATTCATTTCTAGAATTATGATATGGTACATTTAATTCATAATGAGTTAGTTTCACAATTTGATGTTGAATGAGTGAATTTGTATATATCATATAAATTGTGTGTAATTTTGTTTGTTTGTATTTTAATTATTTTAATTAGCTCATTTAGTATTGATCAATGGTTCTGAAAATTTTAATTAGAGTCTTCTAAGTGTTTATTTATTTAAATTATAATTGATAATTCGTGTGGTGATGTTATTTTGAGTTTGAAATTATCGTGAGTGTAGAAGAAAACTGATGTTCTTCCATTTTTGTGGGTTGATGAGTAGTTAGACATTATTGTGGTTTCATGAAAATTAATAGGAAAACTATATCAATTTAATCATAGACAATAAATGGGTTATTTCATGGGTATTATAGATTGTGGAATCTATAAATTACAGCCTTGAATATGTGTATTCTTTGGATAAATTCACTAATATAGTAATGGATGCATATATTTACTATGTATATAAGTATGAAAACATGACTTTTATAGCTATATTTCAACAAGGATAATATATTCTATATGATCATTTATTTCTCCACAAATATGTGATTTACTATATTCCAAAACCTTAATATTTTAAATTAAATTGAAAAGGTTAATATGAATTTTCTTGGATGTTTGAGAATCAATTGAAATTAGAGAGTTTTTATATTCATTGTTAGGAGTGTAATATGAGGCCCATTTTTTAGGAATTAATTTTTCCAATCTGTAATTAATTTCATGGATGGTGCACCATATTATAGGAAATTTGGTTTGTTAATGTAGAGTGTTTATAAGTATTATATAGTTAAATAATTACTTGATTTTTTGTGTTTAGTAGATTGAGGTGTTCAAATTTGGGTAAGAATATAGGTTTTTTGGTTTTTTGATGTGGAGACCCATCAACAATATAAGTGAATTGGATATAATTTTTTTTAATTGTTTATATGAGACAAATGTTTTTTCATTGTGTAATGTATTATTTCAGATGATATATCATTATTATATATTGTGATTGGCCTATGAATTTATGAGCTAGTGTATTCTAATATAATAATCATATTATTTTGATAGTTCTCTTCTTTGAAGTGATAAATATAATTTCACTATCTTAAATTATAACTTATATATTCTCTCTCTACTTCTATAAATATTTATTCAAAATTCAACATTGATATTGTTTTATTTTATTTTATTTTTTAGATATATATTTAATGAAATTTTAAATTTTTAATAATAGAAATTATATAAATTTATTTATAAACATATTTGTATAGAAATTAAAATATATGTATATTTAAATGATTTTATTTATAAAATTAATTTATTGAAACTATTATTCATGTTTAAAATTTTGATTTTTTCGTAATCTGGTGATTATCTATGAGAATATGATTTTTTTAACTTATTCATCCTTTTTAGTTTTGAAATTTCTCATTGTGAAAATATTGATTGACATGTTTTTTTTGGTCATTTGGTTTTGGGTAATGACATAACTGAAAACAGATAGTTTATAAAAATAAAACCAATAATATTAATACTTTAGTATATTATTAAATTAATTATAGATATCCCTAAATTAATTAACAACATTCATTTTAGTACATGTAGATAAAAATGGTATTTTATAATAGTTATTTTGAATGTCTTCAATTATGTTAAAGGGATATCTATATTACGATTTTTTTTGGAATTTAATTGCTATGATATTTTTACTATAATTAAATGTTTTATATTTTTCTGATTTTTATCAATACCCATTGTGAGATATTCATGTTTAAGAAGTGAAAAATTATGTGTTGAGAGGTATCTTAATGTTATATTTATGTTCATTTTCCTGTTGTTTCATTCTAGTCTTCTTTTTTTATTCTCTTGAATGAGAATATTTCATATGGGATTTTATGTAGTTTATCATGATTTAATGACCAATATGATACTTTTACTAAGTGTTTGAGATGTTGAAAAAGGATTTTAGGAGGTATAGTTAAAATGAGACATTTTCAGACATATTTATCGATAATCAACATGAATTAAAATATATTATTAAGGAATCATATCAAGATTAATTGATCATTGTAGGAGAAATATTTTATTCAATGATTTGGTTTTTTTGGGGAAGATGCTATGAATTTTTAGATTCATACTATCTCAAAGTGGAAGGATATAATAAGAAGTAAGTATATTGGTTGGCACATGATATATTTTATTAATCATACATATGGGGAATGTTTCCTAAAATATGATCATATAATCAAAAAAAATATTTTTTTGGATATCTAGACAATTAAGATATGATGTTTCATGTATAAAAAAATTCATGTTAATCATACATGTGGGATTCTGTTTTACGGAACTACTCACAATATTATATTTTACTGGATGATCAATTTATTTGGTTTGGGATTTATGAGATGTAGTTTTACATTGGATCTTATGATGCACTTTATTTTTTATTTTCTATCATTTGTGTTTGAGGGATGATTTTTGAGGATTATGTTGTGATCTGTATGAGTTTAACATTATCAGTATGGATGCATTTTTCTAAATCATGATTATCTTTAACATTATTATTTTATTAATGTTGGATTACCTCCATTTTTTAGGGACATCATTGTATAAGTTGAATTTTTTATATATAAGTCATCTTAAAATACCATGTGTCACAATAATGATATGATTATAAGTATTATTTATTAAACTGCAACCGTTATATAATTATCATTAATTTTAATAACAATATTCCAATCAAATTTTATTACTGGGTCATCTATTCTCATCATTGAGCATTAATTTTTTTCACTTTTCATTGAAAAATAAATTTCGTTAAGATCAAAGGTGATCCCCCATGTATTCATTGTTAATATATAATATAATTTCTTCTTGTTGTGTCTATGGTTGTAATATTGGTTTTACATGATTTAATATATATCGTGTCAATAAAGGGAATTAAATTATTGATGGATAATGATGTTATTAATATTTTTTAATAGCCATGTGATTGTCATTATCGTCTCATTGATTCATTGAAGCATTAAATGATATGATTGAGGTTTGGGATTCAATCATCCCTCTATTTAATTATCTGTGAATATGGTTTAATCAAGAAGGTTTTACAATGGGAGGATAATGTCATTTAATAAAGTAATATATTATATATAAAAATATGTATTGAAATGGATGGGGGAATAATGAATTCTTTAAATGGATTCACGTTAATGATTATCATTTTTTGAGTACATTCCTATTTAAATGAAAAACATTGTTGAATTCAATAATATTTTTTAAGGAAATGAACATAAATTGTTATCAAATGATGGAAAATAAAAAAGATTCCATTATATTTGGAATTATTATTGATCATTTTTTGGTATATTGAATGAATAATTATATATGTTTAAAAAAAATATTGTCAATGGAAGTTTATTATTTAAATTATTGTTATATATTCTTATTTTGATACCTCCCATTATTAATATTTTAATAATTAAATAAAAAATGTTTACATATTATAATATTTCGAATAATGAAATAGTAATCATTTATTTAAGTATAAAATAACAATTAAATATGTATATAGAGATACATAATGATCATTTGGTGTGTTTTGATAGTAAAATATAAATTATTTTTTATTTATGGCTAGGTATATTAATGTGGGTGACATTTTTTTGAGTGGGGGATGATATAGTTGAGTGAATATAAGTTAAAAAATACATATGGGGAAATCCATTTCAATATTCAATGTACGATGGCTCTCAAAGGAGAATTATATGTGTTTTAGAGGGGTTTGGATATGAAATGTATGATGTTGGAAGAACTCACATCATGGAAGGGTACACAACATGAATGTATGGTTCATAGATTATGTGGGTCCGGTTCACAACATGTATTTTATTGTGTGAAAGGATAAATGTTAATGTGTATTTAAGAGTAACATAACCCCCATGATTAAATAAAAACAATAGTATTACCTAACATGAAAATCTTTAGGGCATCACGTCTTTAAATGGGTCCAGTCGCTCATGGTTTGCACACACCCTAGAGTTATTGGTCCTCCCTATAATGTTTCTAGAGACTACTGGAGTCATCCCATGAAATTTTGAGACACACATGGTTGGAATTGATCTTTTTTCCTTTCATCTTTGGCAAGTGGTGATCTTTTTCATTTCCTTCTCCACTTCATGTTTTTTATCCATGATTTGGTATTTATTTCTACTATTATTATTTTCATGTGATAAAATATGATATCTTTTTTTCTAATGGGATTATCATGATTTTTTGTTATTATATTTTTGTGAGGTGTTCTTGGATGGATATTGTTATTATGGGAGTGGTTATCGGAGATCTATGATGTAGTATATTCTCAACCGAATAATGTTTATAACTTTTGAGGTTGGGTGTTCATTGCTTAACTATTTATTTTTTTGAAATCATAAATTTATAATGATTTATACCTTTGTATGTAAATGTAATTGACCAGATAATTATTAAAATATATTAAAAAATAAGTTTGTGACCAAGTTTTCATATGATTTATGTAATGGTTGTGGTTTCAATCTTGTTTTTATAGAGAGTGTGATATATATGTTTTATGATTTTTATCATGTTTTTATTCCTAGAGTAGAATTAAGAAATTTGTTTTGAATATAAGCATGAATATAATTATTAGTTATTTATCTTAATGAATAATTATTGAAGAGGCATGTTATTAATCTATTTAATATTTTGATTTGATGATTATCAAATGTTTTCTGGATTTCATTTTGAAATTGAATTGGTTATTCTATGAGAATATGAAATTGGTTGGTGAACATGAATCAGCGTATTGGTAATTGAAAATAATAAAATAAATTTTTATTAATAATTTTATTAATTTAGGTTTTGTCAAAATACAATAAATTAAAAGGACTTTTTTGGTATTGTTGGTTATTATAGCTTGATTCCCTAGGTTTCTTGTAGTTAAAATCCATTAACACTGAGTCGGTTAATTCATGATGGAAAAAGAACCAATTTTGTAAAAAATATTATTTTTGGGGACTTAGTTTCCCTTTTTTTGATAGGTCTAAGTGACTTATTTTGTATATGTGATATCTATTTCAAGTTTAAAGGATTGAATTTCTTATAATGGGTTCCCATTTAAACTTTTTTTTATGATTATTTTTTATACTTCATTTTTCAGGTGATTATGATATATTCTTTATGAAATAATCTTGATATGGATGATTTGTGGGAGATTTATTTTAAATAGTGTGGGGTAGCGAATATGTGATGTAAGATTAGTATGGATGAGTGTGTGATGGATATTATGATATGAGATAGGGATCCATGGATGTGAAGACACCTTGTATGGATGAACCTATAATTGCTTATGTGATATTAGATGGGGTGGAACAGATGTGATGTGATCCTGGTATAGATGATCCTCGGATTGATGATGGGATATGTGTGTCTGGAGGACCAGATGATGTTGGAATAGTTTACCGATATGATGGATATATGGGTCATTATATTTTTGTGGGAGTAGGGGATGGAACCAGAGTCTGTGGAAAACTTTGAATCTATTTTTTTACATTAATGTGACAATTAGAACTGGTATGATGCCTTTTGAATTACATCGATGTCCAATGACATGTTTTCTTTTTTATTTTCATTCCCTTCCAAGCTATTTGAGGAAAAATTAGATGATTAGTTGTGTCACTTTTCTTGGTGATATAATTGGAAGGTTATCATTGATTACATGAATATGTAATGATTCTTGTGATGAATAAATGAATTTTTAACCCACGGGGTTGTTTGATGATTGATTTTAAATAATAAAAGAAGTTAATCTTGTTAAATAGTGTCCGTAGTTTGAATTATTCATGGAGGAAAAGGGCTTTTTTGATAATTTCCATAATGTAATGTGGGAAAAAAATAAGAGTTAAATTTGTAGATAATGAATTACATGATATATGTAAATGGTAAAAATAAATAAATAAATTAATCTATCTTTTTTAAACTTATTTTCTTATAGGATATTTAGTCTTATTAGTGACATTCATCAGTCTGATCGATGTTAGATGCTGTTGTTTCTAAGACATGGTTGTTTCCATAATGTGATACTAAGAAGTAATATATCATGTTTATTCTATGAATACATATTATACACTACCCTTGTTGTTTAGGGAAACTAAAAACTAGTTAATTATGAGAGGATTCCTTCCCCAATATCTTCATGGGTGGATGGATTGATGATTACCTCTTATGTCCCCACTACATTCTCATTCTAGATAGATTTTATTTTATGAAATAAGGTTAGTTTTCCTATATATGTGGTTTTTGGGATACACTTGTATTTATTTATTTCTCACACATTTATTACCGTATATTTTATCCAAATTATTATTAATTGTATAACAGGAATAAGTTGTGACAGATTGATTTAATTACCCAATGTATATATTGAGATTTCATGATGTATAATATTCAATTTATCATAAAATTTATAATATATTATTCATTTTCAAGAAACACAATGGATTATATATATGGATATTTGTTTTGGATGATGTGGTTATGTGATACATGATTTTCTTGTAGTAATGAATTTCCTATGTGTTTATGGGCTTGCAAACTTTTTGATAGAGACGTATATAGACCTGAAAGGCTAGGGAATAATAGAAAACAAGTGGATAAGCGGGACAGTATTACCCATTATGTTTTATTATTACATAATATTCTCTATTTTATTTGACAATTGATAGGAGTTGTCCATGTGGAGGCAGGGAAAATTGTATACCTATATCGGTGATGAATATGTTTAATTAATGTTCACATTGCATTTATCATAAGTTTTTTTTATATATTTTTAATTTGATTATATAGGGGGTCCTATTGAGTATACTATTATTTTCATCCAATAGATATATAAACTATTTTTCAAGTCTGTTAGATAATGTCGAAGATCAGATTAGAAATTACTAGCTCGTGGTTTTGTAGGATTTATTTGGGATTCTGGTCAATACCATTTTTATCTTTTTGTTACCTGTATTTTTCTTTTCTTTTCTTATAGTTCTGTATGAAATTACATGTTTGGACTTATAGTTTATACGTTTATATATGAATAGTAAGGTGTAAGTTGGTGTAATATTCTAATATCTCTCTTCAAAATGTTTATCATAGACAATAATTACTCCAATATATATGTCTATTATATCCCAGTTGTTGGCTTCCATATAGGGAAATAATTTTAGAGGTACTCGAGATGTCACTATCTATTTCCCATCAAATGATGTATCTTTTAGTAGAGGGTGTTCATGAAAATTTGTATCAAATTTTCATGTTTGATTGATATGATGGGGTTTGGGGAAGGCATATGTTATGAATCATCGGATGGTTGGGAAATTGTTTCATCTATGTCTATTAATCCTTGTACACACGAGATACCATATAATAAATGACTATTTATCCACCACCTCCCCTCGTTATCTGATTCATGGGCCTTTATGTTAAGTGAGCCAAATAAACAATATGGTGATGGTTGTAAGGTAGAGACATAGGAAAGGATCATCGACCTATCTTCTTAGTGCATTTTTATGAGATTTTAATATATTGGGATAAGTTAATACCTTAACCATATAATGAAATAATAAATTATTTAATTTTTATCCGGTAATATTTTATGTTTACAATCATTAACACTTTTTCAATAGGAATTTATTGATGTATGTCGACATCCATGTCATTTACATACTAAATATTTCAACCAATATGTGTAAATATATTTTTGTAGATGATATATCATCAATGATGAAACATAAAGGATGTCTCTTTGAGTGTATTAGCACAATATTTTGATGAAGTAAAAGGAATCCATTTTAGATTTATTCATAGAATACTTTTTTGAATAGGGTGGTATTTATTAGTTTGATATGTGCACTATAGTTGCATGTTGTTTTATTGGTTTTGATGCTACTTCATGGAGTAGTATGGAAGAAATGGTTCTTATTACTCAAGGATCAAGAGGAGATGTTAGTCTCTTTGGGGAGGTAATGATACTTTTTCAAGGAATATATTCATTATTCGACCAAGAAAGATACTACTCTCTTTGATCTTATAATCCTTTAGTATGGTATCTCTAATGTACGAGAGTTCAAGATCTATTTTAGGACCCTTTTCTGATATTCATTCCAACAATTTCAAAATGAGAAAGATATAGTTAGGAATATCATGGAGGATTTTCGTCAAATGACCCATTTACAGGTAAACTCATTTATTCCAATGATGTATATAGACATTTTATTAATATAAGATGTAATATATTGGATTTTAGGAAAAACCAAAATGTCACGACAGAGGATCCTTCAGGATTCATCGTAATGTAGAGCTGGGATGTGGAGTTCCTAGTTGTCATCACATAAGAGATTTTGGTTAACCATGGGTTTTTCTAAAAGTCATCACCTCATTTCTCTAGATTGTGTCATCTCTAATACATATTCTATGGGACCAGATTAATTTTTTACTTGTGGTGACTGGCTAATAGTGGTTATAGTTCTTGACCTTTCTGAGTATTTATAATGTGATAGGTGCATCACATCTGGTTACACTATTTATACAATTTTAGATGATTCATATGTAAAAGGTATTTAATTCTTGATATGAGTGATGAGAATATTAGGTCAATAGATTACATTCCTGAGTCACTCAATTTCCTTAGAGTGTTCAGGGTTTCCATGGAGGTGCTCATCAACAGGGTTATAGAGGACATGGAGTATGTTGTATTCATCATCAGGCTTTAGAAATGCAAGTTCTTGGAATTCCAATCATCGTTTAGGGTTCCATTTTAATGTTCTTTATATTATTTCAATAAGTATTTTATTAATTATTGATATACTACTTCATGTCACCATCCCTCATCTATGCATTGCGACTTGAGGTATTGGGGCTCTCACTTCCCTTGGAGATGACTAACCTAGTTGGTGGTCAAGCTGGAATATATGATGAATGAATAAACTATGATATCGTTTAAGGGTAGATCCACTCTTTGGGGAGATTTCCTATGTTTTTGGAAGAAGTCATATAAAATCATCCTATGAATGGATCGGTTTTATTTGCAGATGGAAATCATGGATTGAATTACAAAAAATTTTGTGTTATATGATATTAATGATGATACATTGGGGTTTTTTGGATTGAGATTTAGCATCCCACCTAGGATTCCACTTAATGGATTCCTGATATAGTTCCAAAAGATATCAAGAACAACTCAAAAAAAACATCCAAGACATTTGACTAGAAGATAAGAAATAAGTTATTTCATGGGAATACTTTTTTGGATTTCAATATATAAGATTTATATATTTTGAATGAAATTATTATTAGAGGGGGTTCATTTTAGTTTAATAATTCTGTTTATGAAGATGAAAAAAATTTACAAACTAACCAAATTTTCTAAAATAATTGGACTTGGAACTCAGTCTGACAATCAGGGTCACCAAATCATATTCTTATTCAAAAAAATACAATCAGAGTAATAGACATAGTATTAAAATATATTAGATTAATCTGGGTATCAATTGAAATAATAGTAAAATATGAATATACAAAAAAATATCATATGATGAATATGATTTTTAGATTTAGTTATTATAAGAATAATATAAATTAAATTTGTACTAATTGTTGTGACCTAACCCCAGGGAGCCCGATGCCGATTTCTAATACCATTAAAATATCATGATTGCAATGAATCTAATGTAGAAGGATCGATACATTTAGTAATTTTGGTAAAGAAGATACATAAATGAGCCTTGTAATAAAAACGAATAAACCAATTAGGACATAATTTTTTCATTTTAGTATAACATTATTCAATCAAGAGTATCCATCAATATATTTCATAGTATATTTCATGGATTCATTCTAGAAGGAAACATAATAAGGGTGATAATAAATTCTCATTAAGGTTATTTTACATCAGAATAAATAATGAATAATTTATAATAATCAAATTAAAAATAAATGAAATGTATAAAAAATCCATAAAAATAACTTTTTATATAAAAAATAAATATGAAAATGTATGTAATGGAAACACACATAATTTAATAAATAAAATGAGAATAAATATTTTATTGGGATATTCTAAATAATAAAATAATTATAAGGAATAATAATTGCTGAATTCTTAATTATGGAATTTAGAATGATGGATATTCAAAAATAAATTCATGGCATTATTGTAAGACTCTTATTTTATCAAGTGTCCATGAAACTAATCTAACACTATCAAGGCATCATTCCAAGTATATGAAACAATCAATGATTCATGTTATGAATCCAATACATGGGTAATACCTCAGCCAAAACCATATCTATTTGTCTCCTAAAACCCACAGATCCTTTGAGGGGAATACATTAATTGTTCCTCTACCAATATATAATTCCATAAACGGTCCCCAATTTGTGTCATTCATGTCCTAATAATATCTTATATATAATATACCTTATCAAATATCATTATTGAATAGAAGATACATATTTATCAATATTTTTACAAATAATCAAATAAATTACTTTGAGAACGCCATATGAATAAATGTATATGGGTCATCCAATAATCATATCCATGAATGTTGATATGGATATTTAGTGTAAATTCAATGTCAAATGATTATAGGAAAATGATTATTTCAAATGGACTAAAATAATTCATGTAACGTAATGTGAATAATATACTTGTACAAATCAATCATAAAACATCCAAACTAATAGTATGGATCATATCAATACAAAATAACCCAATAATATTTAATAAATGGTTTTTTTTCTATTTTCTAATATTAGATGAACATTGAAAACATTATTGAAGGAAAATATCCATCAATTTGAAAAAAAAAATAGAAAAACCAATTCATTAAAAATGACTTCTAAAACCATAGAACATATTATAGAGGGTAAAAATTATTTTGATAAATTATTTTGATAATGATATAACCATCGTAGATAACATTTTAATAACTATGTTTTCGAAAATAAAATAGGTTCTCCAACTATGGAGGGAAATGATGTTGGGTTTTCATAAAAAAATGTAGAACATCTTGATTTCGAAAGAGTGAAAAATAGAAATAGTACATGAAAATTTATATAAATATCTAGATTAGAGAAAAATGAAATGTATTTTTGAATTATTATTATATGAAATTATATAATGGAAATTAATGGTCATTGAGGAAAATAATCATTAATCATTCCAAATTGTCTAATACCAAATTATAAATTTTTAAATTGTAATCCCCATGAAGGAATAACAATAAAGGAAAGTTTTAAATAGAATTAATTTTACATGTGTTAATAATATAACATATAAAATTGTGATGTAGATAAACCACAAAAAATATATAACCAAAGATATTACATTTTTAACATGAACATAAAAAATGATATGAAAATCCGTTACCTTGTGTTTCCTTTTAGGTGGACCTACATTAAATTTTCATATAACTGTTTTATAAGTGTTGATAACTTTTTAAATAACCTTATTAATGCTTTATTATTATATATTTACTTCTAATAATATCTTATTAAATTTTTCAATAAAATATTTCATTATTTTGTACTATTAGGTGTTTTGATTTCCTAGGTTTTTAGTATGATTTTACTTATTCTTTATAGTTTCTATGGCTGTTTAGACATCTATAGAATTTAAACCATGATGTATAAATAATAATAATAATTATTATATATATATATATATTTATAAAAATTCATAATATTTTTAGATTAGAAATGGAATGCACCGTTCATTGAGACATTAGGTCGTATGTAAGCATGAATGCTACATTCGTTTCATTGATACATAAATAATTTAAAAAGTAAATGATATATATATATATTTAATAATAAAATTTTCTTATATATTTAATATATATTACATAAGTTAATTAAAATAATCTTTAATATATTACACGTATAGCGTGGAAGAATCACATTGATCTAAGATGATAGTTGGCCATAGTGACACAAATGATGTTATTATATTTTACGAAAATGGAATTTATATGGGTGTGTGTTATAAAAATAAATATAGTATAATAAATAAAAATAAATTATCATATATATCTTATATAAAATAAATGTTTATAATAATTCTCCACCACGAATGGTGGTAATGTCACGACCCATCCTCGAGGCTCATTCCATGACTACCCCAAGCCCGCCTTCCATAGGCCAGGGGCTGGCGACTAGCACCAAAGGTGTAAATCCCAATAAAAAGGGAAGGCATTGCCTTTATAAAAGTGAACAACACAACAGAGTACAAGCGGAAGAAAACACTAATTAAAGAAGTAAACAACGTACTGAGAGTACAAGGTGCCGGAAATACAAGCCTAAAAGAAAGGTATAGGTACAACTGAAAGTAAAGTACAACTCAAAGGATAATAGCTGAAAGGGTGACAAGCAGCTCCTGGATCGTCCACCACGTATCCTATCTGTAGGGTTGGTACCAATTTCCTCCTCAGAACTCCACGTCTGATCGTCCATCCTTCCGTCTCCTTCGGGTACCGACTCATCGTGAGATCCACCTCATGGTACAGACTCGTCTTGAGATCCACCTCCGGGTACCGTCCAATCCTCGAACACTCAACCTCTGTCAGCGTTGTCTGTCATCTATATCCAACACAATGAGGTGCATGCATATCCCTTGGAGGGGTGAGTATAACGATACTCAGTAGGGACCCTCAGACCCTCAAGGTCTCACCAAATCCAACAAGGATGACCACAAAGAAGGATCTCAACTGATAACCCTTACTTAGGTATAAGCCCATACTTATACCTAAGTTATCAAGTAACCCATCTCAATCATGAGGAAACAAAGAGGTTATGAAATCAACGGATAACCACTACCTAGGTATATACCCATACATATACCTAAGTTATCATGTTACCCATCTCAATCATGAGGTAAACATAAAGGTCATTGACTCAGCTCAAACCTGGATTTTATTCATGATGTCGAAACCATGGCTGCTGGAGAACTCCTCCTCTGTCGAGTACAGTGGGCCTGTAACTACAACCAAGGGCAGCCCACTAACCTTGGACTGCTGAAGTACTCCACCTGTCGAGTATTGTGGGACTGCTGCTACAACCAAACGCATCCCACCATGGGTCTGCTGCTACAACCAAGTGCACACCCTCATAGCCTACAGAGGTATCATTTTGTCGAGTACCACAGGTCTGCCGCTACAACCAAGCGCACCTCTGCCGTGAGACTGCTACTACAACCATGCGCACCCCACTGGGATATTCGAATCACTCCAAGATGATCAATCAGTAGTCGTCAAGTCTCAGCCAGCTACTAGGCCTCTGCACTCTCCTAGCTCATCACCGGGATGGTCCGCTCCATGAGCTAAAGGTAGATACTCCAAGTATCACAAAGTCCCATGAAGAAGTATCAAAAATTACCACCTCGTTATAGGGGTCACAACGCAATAGACGACATGTCAATCGGACGCTCGGTCTGTGATTTATTAGCCTTTTCATCCCAGGGGCCCGGTTGGTTTCGTGTACGAACCAACCTGACCGTATCTCAACTGTACCCTGAACTCACATAGGGTATACACATAAGGACCATTTCTCAATGTGATCACCAATGTCATTGACGGTTCGTCAAACGGACATCCGGTCTGAATGTTATCAGCTTTTCCGTTCTAGGGACCCGGTTGGATTTTTGGTTCAATCCAACCTAGCCACTATCCAAATGCGTCCAAACCTCATCCGAAGTATGTCAAAAGTTCCGTCTCATGAAGAGGAATCCAACAACATCGACGGCACATGAATCAGACATTTGGAACTCAATTTATAAGTGTTTCCGCTCCGAGGGCTCGGTTGGTTTCGGATTCGAACCAACCCGTCCATACCCAACGTTCTTCGAAACCTTGAGTGTAATATACAGAAACGACCATCTCTATCCAAGGATTGTATCAAAACTGATGGTGCGTTGATCAGAGGGCTGTAACCCATGTTATGAGCGTTCGAACAAAACTCCCTGAAAATAGGGGGTTTTGGGCCCAGACCGACCCGACCCAAGACCCCCAGGGTCGGCCCGAACCGGGTCGACCCGGACCGGGTCTGGGTCCGGCCCTTAAGGGTGTGGCCTGGCCCAGCCGGCGTGGCCCGGCACGACCTGGGTGGCCCGTTGTCCTGCGCTTTCGTGGTTCCTACGTGGCCAACGAGGTGAGGGGGGTTACAACCCCCCAGTTGAAAGAAACAGGCGTAGAATTATGTTGCGCCACCCTTCCTCCTAAACAGCTAAGTCGTTCTGGTTGGGTCTGCCACTGCAGCTAAGCCGCGACGGTTCTATTACGGCGGCGCACTGCCGCCGCCTTCCACGGACCACTAGACGCACTTCGGTTGTCCGTTTCACCTGTCGTCTTCACCAGCGGTCCTCCTAGGACCCGATCGTCACTGTGATGTCATCAAATCCCCTCTACGGCCCGTTCCGTCATCAAATGTCAATAAAACAATCTACAGAGTCTTTGAATCACCTCTGCGGCCCGTTACGTCATCGACCGTCAATAAAACAATCTACAGAGTCTTCGAATCGCCTATGTGGCCCCGAATCCAGCCGTGGTTTCGTTCGGCCTCAACGACCCGACGCGACGGCGCCACACTTCTTCACTGTGTTCCTCCTTGTTTCCTCGCGGGGTCATTTCACAGCACTTCCTTTGTTCGAGCTGCAACGAAATCAACAAAAAAAGGGGGATGAGGGTCGGCCATGTTCATGCGGTCTGGCCCCCTCCCGTTAATCTGATACCAAGAGGCTAAAGGAATAGATGTTGGACGATAAAGAATAAACACAAACAAAAATCTAACCCCTACTTGGATATTTGACGTCGCACGTCGGGTGTCGCGGAGAACGGCGTCGCATGGGTCAGACGTAGATTCCATGGACGTCTGGGTGCGTCCGAGGACGAAACGATGTCTCCTCACTTGTTTCAGAGATGAAGAAGGAAGGTACGATGTCATTGGAGATTATCATCGTGGACGGCGACTTCTCCCTTGTCGCGGAGGAAAAGAAGAGTTGATGGTCGTTCTTTATCGAGAACGTTCTTCGCTGGAGAAGGTGAAGTTCCACGAGAGAAGAAGAACTATTCCTCTCTCTCAATTCAAAACACAACAAAACAACCAAACAAATAAAATAATACTCTTCTTATTTTATTAAGGCATGGCATGCATTTAAATTTTTTGAAAAAAATCCCTTAATTAATTAAACATAAGTTGTCTAATTAATTAGATGTTTATTTGGCATGAATTAATGTGAGAGAGTTACCTAATATAAGAGGAGGGTTACCAATTAAGATGAGTTATACAACTTCAGAGGGGGGTTTTAAGGAGTTACGAGGAATGTGAAAGGGTGGGTTTCATGTGGGTCCCACCTCAAATTTAACCTCACTTAGGTAGTTAGTAACTAGTGTCTTTCTCCCAAACTCCCACACATAGGTTTAAACCAACTAGGCTAGAAATTAAATTGTAACACAAATTTTATTCACCTTTTTATTTAAACCACAATTTTTAACAACTCCTTCCGAGAAAACGCACCATAGGAAAAGGTGCTCCTAATAAAATACCAGTGCTTCGAGTTCATCGGTGCCCTCATATTTCAATTCCGAGCACTGGTTCAAAAGTTATGAAATACTCGCTCGTTCGTTCACTGAACGTACCCGAGCTAATCTTTGAAAATTGATTCCGGGCACACCGTGAATCAGAATCAGGCGCTGTAAAAAACTGCGTACTCATAAAATTACAAATAAATTAAGAAAAAAAATTCCTTGAAATTTTCGGGTCTTTAAATTACTCACACCTCAATGATTTACGTCTAGTTAAAGCATTAACACAAACTAGAGAAACAAAAGTCGTACTGAGCACGCTTCTGAGCCTTCCGCTCCCATGTGCTATCCTGGAGGTTCCCATGCTGCTAACGAAAGCACACAAGAGGAATCAACCGTCTTCATAGTATCTGCTACTGTTGATCCTCATCCTCTACTGGAACCCCGTAAAATTAACCCCAGCGCCAAAGTCCAGCTCCCCATGGTCTATGGTATGTGAAGGGTCATGCTCGTATCTCCTCAGCTGAGATACGTGGAAGTTGTCGTGCACCTGGTGCAACTGATGTGAATGGGTCAAGCGGTAACCCACCTCGCCTACCCTGCTGAAAAGCTTGAAGGGTCCGATGAAGCGCAGAGATAACTTTTTGCCTCAGCCAAATCTCCATAATTCCATGTCGAGGTGAGACCCGTAAGAAAATGTGGTCACCATCCTCAAACTCTGGTGGTCTCTGCCTCCTGTCATCATAAGACTTCTGTAGGCTCTGAGTTGTACTCATCTGCTCTTGGATGATCTGGACCTTCTCTTTCATGGGCTGGACCATCTCTGGTTCCACAAGAACTGCTAAGATTTCTTCTTTTCCGATAAGAGAAATATGGTGTCATCCCCTAGATGAACCATGTTCTTTTCCTAAAACAGTCATTCCAGACATGAATGATGCACTCACCATCTGATTCTTATCTAGATCCACCCCTAGTAGCTCTAATATATTCAATTATTTGGTAGGAAGAGAGTGAAATAACTATGGTCGTGGAAAATAATGTTCAAATAAGGGATATACCTATTGTTCAAGAATATAATGATGTGTTTCAAGAGGATTTACCTGGAAATACTCCAGAATAAGAAATTGAGTTTTCCATTGATTTATTTCCTGGTTCAAGCCCCATATCGAAGTCCCCTTATAGAATGGCCATTGTGGAATTAGTAGAACTAAAAAACAGAGGGAGGAATTAAGATATAAGGGACATATTCACCATATTGTTTTTCTATGGGGAGCCCCACTTATATTTGTTAAATAGAAAGATGGATCAATGAGGTTGTGTATTGAAAACTGGGAGATCAATGCTATAATAATAAAGAACAAGCATCCCCTACCTTGAATTCATGATTTATTTGATCAACTTCATGGTTATGAATATTTTTCAAAGATTGACCTTTGATCTGGATATCAACTAGTTGTGTGTGAATATGGAAGATATTGTGAATGCAACATTTGGTACCAGGTATGGGAATTAAGAGTTTAAAGTAAAGCACATTCGAATGAATTATGCACCCCCTATCTTCGT
Organism: Viscum album; assembly: GCA_963277665.1. Classification (NCBI taxonomy): domain Eukaryota; kingdom Viridiplantae; phylum Streptophyta; class Magnoliopsida; order Santalales; family Viscaceae; genus Viscum; species Viscum album. Next base: position 490,220,821 of record OY728151.1, on the reverse strand, counting down.
GGATTTAATGAACAATGTCTTCAAAGAATATCATGAAGAATTTTTGGTGGTATTTATTAACTATAGCTTGGTATACTCAAAAATCAACGAAGTCGTTGAAAATCACCTGTGCACAATTCTAAAGGCTCTTAAATGAAATGAATTATATGGGATGTTACGAATGTGTTAATTTTGAATTCAATATATTTCATTTCATGGTCATATTTTTTCTAAGGATGGAGTCTATATTGATCCTTCAAAGACCTTGGCAATCCAAGAATGACCAGCACCGATGGGTATAATTGTTGTGTGAAGTTATATTTGTTTAGTAGGTTATTATCAAATTTTAATCTAGAATTTTTCCCAATTGGCTAACCCATTATCCAAGATCACACATAAAGGGGTTAATTTTTTTTGCAAAAAAGAGTGCGCATATTGTTTTTGATGAACTGAATAGATGATTATTTCATGCTCTTATACTAACTCTACCATCAGGGAATGATAGGTTTTTTATTTACAGTGATTCTTCCAATAAATGACATGGTTGTGTCTTTATGCATAATGATAGAGTTATTTCTTATGCATCATGGCATCTAAAAATTTATGAGAAAAACTAAGCACTAATTATTTTGAGTTATCTACTATAAAAATAACTGATGACATAATCAATTTGGCTCGGGATTTCGGCGTCCGTTTTATAAAAAACTGAAGTTGAATACCATTTTTTTAAAATTGGAATCTATTTTAAAAATAATTGATCACATAAGATACTTTTTTTAGGGAAATAAGAAAAAATACAATTCATATAAAATCTAAACCACAGTTAAAAAACACAATATACACAATAATAAAAAAAAATATCATTAAATAATAATATATAAATTGCATACATTTTTCTAGTTAATCAAAACAATATGTACACATTTGTATTATAATGTAGAAAATATAGTTGAGTCACAGATAATATTTACATGGATTCTAGTTAAATATCAATGCATCAATAAATCATATAAAAATTGTATAAATACATTGTAGAGGAACTTGAGAAAACTTAATGAATTATAGTGTCGAATGATGGAAGAATATGTCATTATAGGCAATGTGGAATCTGTGGTTAAGGCTGAATGGGATGGTTTTATGGTAAACTGTGCAAGATTGGCTGATGAGATAATGTAGGATGATAATGATATGGATAATGAATATACTCAATGTAAGTTCTTCATTTCTCATTTCTAATTAGTGATTATTTTCCTTGTATATGTGTGTTGATATCCCATGATGGTTGAGAGTGTGTACAATTGATATAATATATGTATACTAGGATATATGCATAGTGGTGTGTGGGTGTGTATGGCCTTGGGAGACGTTTTCTAATATGGTTACTATTATGATTTTCTATCCAATGAAACTATATTGGATGTTTGACTCCCTAAAAATTCTTACGTTAATAGTTACCATGTTCATCATTGTGGCTTGACGCAATACTCAATTCCTTAAGTATACTATATAATATGTTTAATGCACTTTTTCATTGTTTTTGGTTAGTTATAATGTGTTTCTTATACTTTTGGTATATATTTGTAGCCGATTTTAAATGAGTTCATGTCATCTTGGATAGTACATAGCCTCTTAACATATGGTTGATTAATTATTTATTCATTCAAATACCAATAATAAATAAAAAAACCTACACTGAAAGTAATATTTTTTTAGAAAATTCAGAATATTACACTTTCAAAATAAATTAGGATTAAAAATCATGTACCTGAAATATACAGAATTCCCATTGTTGGTTATTTTTGAGGCATTAATTTTATTATTATTAGTTCCAAACACCTAATATGTCAAAATACTTTGTTTTTGAACCCATATGTGATATTATTTATAAAATATATAATATACATACCTCAAATACTACCCAGACCTAACAAATATTCCCAAAAGAAGATTGAATATGGGTTATATCAGATTTGGAATAAGACTGTGAATCATTGAATTCCTACATTAACATTGAATGAAATGAGATAAAATAATATATAAACATGGAAGAAAATCTAAAAAAAATAATACAACTATCCTTATTAAAGTTAGTAGTGTTCCCAGCTATTATTATCTCATACATGAGTCATAGAATATAATAAAAATATTCAAATATTTATTTTGGATAATGACACTACAGTTATTAAACATTATGTTGTTAATAAAAATTAATATATAACAAAAATTTGGAACAAATTCTAATATAAATACTAATTACCAATAATTCCACATATTTGATTTTATTTGGTGTCTTTATCTACATGAATTCCTTGTTAAATTTTTTCCATGAACTACATTTCATATATATAGACTAATAATACATATCTAAACAATGAGAATTAAAAAAAAATAAGATTATAAAAACAAAATATAACATAACTTTCTAATAAGGTAGAAAATATTTTACGAATAATACCAAATAAAGAGAAAACCAATATACAATGAATTCACATGGTAAAAATATGAATAACATCCAATTCCCCCTACAATACAAAAATATCACACTTAATGACATTATAATGATAATTAGATCATAATTATGTTTCTATTCGTACTTATCAATATATGGTAGAAACTATCATTAAATCTTCGTATCTGATAATCTATAGCACATATATGAAACTATATCAAGATTCTACACATATTTCACTTATATGGAAATGATTTTTGGATCTATAAAACTGTAAATGTCAGTACCTTGATTTTTTAAGAGAAGTTTTTGCAAAAACAAAATTAAAAAAATAATATATAGTTATAGAATTAAAAACCAGCTTTTATTAAAGAAATACAAAAACAATTTTCAATTTACTTACAAGGTAAACAACAGCACCACATTCAGGCTGAGCTCTTAAAAATTCACTAGATTCAAGATATATTCTTGGATTAATGTCAATTGATATTCTCTTCTGCATATATCAGTGTTCACCCAAAATTCCTAGATAAAATTCAATGAAGAAAATTACAAAGATAATCTTTGTATCCCATAAAAAATATTTGAAGTATATTCAGTCGATTGTTCTAGACCATTTTTTTTCATTTTTGTAGCTAATTTTTATTTCAGAAAATTCAATATAACTTAAATGCCATAAAACATTACTATTAAATTTTTACCATTCGTAATTAATATATAAAAAAACATATACCTCATATAAATTATAATGAAGCAAACTAGTTGTCCAATGTAAATAATTACTAACACAATCCGCAACTCTGATAATATCCATAGTAGGAAATGGTAGTATAGCATTTGGATCTATAATATTGAGTACTGATACTCTAACCTGACCCATCTTCATATGTTTATGGTTTATAAAATCCCCCCAAATAATTCACAAGTCCAAAAACTACAATATGTGTGTGAGGATCTATATCATACAACACAAAATAAATGTTTTGGTCTGAGTGAGGTGGTGGATAATCAAAGTAAAAAAGATGGGGAAGGGTAGTCCAAGTGAGCATGCTGGTAGGGCTGAAAAATGAAAAAGTAATATTAGTTTTTATAATTTATAAAATATAAATATTGATGAAAAATAAATAATATACCAAGGAATGTTGCTCATATGGGGCATGGTAGGCAGATGGGGTAAGGTAGACTGGGTGAGCATGCTAGGATGGCGGAAAAATGAAAAAAATTATATTAGTGTTTATAGTATATAAAATTGAAAAATAGATAAAAAAATATATTATAAAACATGGAAGGATGCTCATACGGGGTAGGGTAGGCAGATATGGCATAGTAATCTGGGTGAGCATGATGAAAAATTATAAAGTTATATTAGTATTTATAATTTATAAAATAGAAAAACTGATGAAACATAAATAATATACCTAGGAAGGCTATTGATACAGGGTGGGGTAGGCAGATGGGGCAGGGTGGTCCGGGTGAGCAGACGGAGTAGGACGCAAAATGAAAAAGTTATATTAGTATTTATAATTTATAAAATAGAAAAAATGTTGATAATTAAATAATATACCTGGGAGGGTTGCACAACTGTGACCATCTTTCAATTTATTCTAACAAAGCCTTCTACACTACTACTTTAATTTTATCTCCCATAGACGACTTCATTTCATTCATCTCTTTTTCTAAAGATTCTATTTTTGGGCCTCTTTCTTGCTTACTCTTACCAAAAATATTCAGAATACTAACACCCACCTGATATCCCATAACACAGCCAGAGTGTTCTGCCTTTCCCAAAGTTGTGTCTAGGTTTTCCATCCTACCCTCAGAGATAAAAGAGCCATGTGTCCCTTTCTCTTGAATTTCATCCTAAAATGAAAATAAAAAAGATAAATTAGTGATTATAATTTAGAAAATATAAAATTTCATAAAAAATAAATAATATTTACTTACAATTTTATTAGATACTTTATTAGTTTCTTCTATAAGATACTATACATTTTTTCTTCTTTTTTATTGTTTTTATTTTTCATGTCGAGTTGGAAGAGATGGAGGACCCAACAAGAACTCTTCTAAACCACTACAAGATCGATCTCTTAATGCCTCAAATTTTTCTGCAATCATTTTCTTCTCCAAAAACAAGTACCCTCCACATGATCAAGTATGAGGGTATACATTTTTCCACTGGATATCCTGATGATATCTCCTAAAGGATTGTTATATAAAAATAAGCTATTAAGTGATAAGAAAAATATATAATAAATTTTACCATATAAAATAATTATCATAACTGAAATTTTTCTTCATTACAAATGTCAAAAAATCTCTACCATGCATCTTCATATATAAACGGATACATGATTCATGGGGTTTGAAACTAGTTCCTTCCAAAAACATATTTTTTCGTGAGTTTTGTTTTAAAATATCTTCATCAAACTGCTTCTAAAGAGAGATTTATTTTCATAGTTTATTTGGTTTTCTAAAAATTGAATGTCATTTCTAATTGAAAAAATTAAATATGACCTTTAAAATATATGGTATAAAAAATGAGATAAAAGATGTCAATTAATATATTTTACCATCCCAGCCTCCCAAAGATGATTCTTTTCCATGTTGTCCATTGTCTTCCAATCAGGATATAAAATACTAAATCTACAATGGCTCGTTATCTCTTTATAACAGACAAATTGAACTGCATTTGGTCTAATTTCATTATTATCAATATCAAAATGAATGTGTACACTATCATCATCCCGAGAATGTGATAGTTTTAGTAAACATTTAATAACACATTTACCATGTTGAGAACATTATTTTTTAGTAGTAACGGGAGAAGCCCTCTCCGCTGAGGAAACATCAGTAGTCTTGTAAAAAAACTAATTACCTATTTTATTTCATTAAATAATTATATTTATAAATAACTAATAATATGTTAAAAAAGATATACCTCAGTAACTGGTCCTCTCTATCTATATCTAATATTGCTACTTGAATGTGTTATTAAATTTTTTGTACCGACATTTCATTAGAAAAGTGAATATTTTGAATTAAGGAAGACAAAAAACATGAAAGTAAAAAAATTGGAATGCATTTGTAAGATTCAAAAAAAGAAAAAAAATATAAATCATTACTAGAAAAATTAAGAGGCTAATTTAGTGCTTTCCCACAGTCCTTCATCGTGATCATTACGTACATCAGGCACTAGGTTTGTCTTATAATTATTATATTCATCTGGAAATTTCTTATTATAAGAATAAGGAATTTTTAAATCACAAATATCAACAGCATCATCCTCATCACCCAAATTGTATCTTTTTCCTTACAAAACAACTAAACACCGATCATTTTTTAGATTAATGACATAAAATACATTCTTTTCATGTGTCTCCATGATAAATGGTTCTGCATTATAATAAAATCATTTCAAATCAATCAGTTTATACCCATATTCATCATGTTTCACACCATTATTACTATCTACTCAATAATACATAATAACAGTGGCTCAAAATTTAATATAATCAATTTTCCATATGTCTTCTAGAACTCCAAAACTTGTAGTTGATGAAAAAATTTCTTTTTTATCTTTGGCAATCAAAAATGCACAACTTCGACCAAAACCATCACACTAATATTCTGAACGATACTCTGGTCATCCAAGTTTTTTTTGGTAAAATGTGTAGACATTGATACCAAAACCATAACATGTGATCAAATTAAGATATGGTCCCACCGTTAACCATTTCAATGTTTCTAATGTATATATATCTGAGTTGACATTCTCTTTAAACTATGAAACAAATTTCTTCTTATGCTCAATCATCAAGCACATTTCATTTATTTTCAGATATCATAACATTAATTATTCAATATGTGAGGATATATATGATTTTACCTCATTTTTTTAGAATGTATTAATGTTCATGTATCACTTCATCGTGTGGAATAAACATTACCTTTAAGCAAAGAACCCTCTACCTTAACTATCAAATGTCGTATGTTGAGATACAGGGGGACCAATATGCCCCCCCCTCATACTAATAATCAGTCTAGAAATCAATCACTGCTTCTGATAAATATTTTTGAACAATAGAGGCCTTTAATCGATAATATTTTTTAACATATCCCTTAAAAATTTTCATATATATTTCAAAAGGATACATCCATCTTAAATAAATAAGCCCACATACTCTTATCTCATGCACCAAATGAATCTACAGAATAACCATCATAACAGAAAACATGGGTGGGAAATGCATTTCAAGATTACACAGAATAGGAGCTGCTTCATTCTCCAACACATCAAACAAATTTGGATCAATGACTTTGCAACAAATGGATTTGAAAAAATTACATAACCTGATGATAGTCTTTCTGACAGATGTTAGAAATATACCATGCACTACAAATGGTAGAAGTTGTTGCATCACAAAATAGAAATCGTGAGATTTCATAACTGTTAATTTACAATCTTTTTGTGGAATCAATTTATTCACAATCGAAGAAAAAATTATAGGTACTTTAATACCAGGAAGACAAAGATAGTCATTCCACTTTTCAATATTTCATTATGTTTGACAAGCTGGAGGTATATATGTTATGTTTCCTTTCATAGTGGGAGCTAAATCTCAAGGTATTTTCAATAATATCAAGTCCAATCTAGCATTAAATCGATATTTTTCTTTCCTTTTATGGATAATAGTGTTCCAATCAAACTTGAACATATGTTTTTTCCATCATATATAACATTAATGTTTTGTTTTATCTCCTAAAATTTCTAAGAAGGTATTTTGAGAAAAAAAAATATTGCTTCTCCAAAATATCTCATTAAATAGTAAAACATGTTTTCTTTCAAAATGTCGAATCAATATATATCACCCTGTCATAATATTCTTCAGCTGACAATGGCCAAGGGGGAGGTTGTATTCTTGTAATCCACTAAATAATTTTTGCAATCAATGATAAGGATGAAAGATTTGCAAAAATCTATGATCTCCCATGTAAACTCTCTTTATTCTATTCCATAATTGATAATATGAAGTCTGTTTATCTCAAATTGGATAGTCTCTATGTCCCTTAACACCATATCTAGATAGGATTCCATATGCAAGAAAGTCGTTTATAATGAACAATATGATAGCATGCAAAAGAAAATACTCTTTCTTGTATACATTGAAAACATTAACACATGCCTCCCATAGAAGATTCAAATCATCAATCAATGGTGAAAGATACCCAAAAATATCATTTCCCGGTTGTTTAGGTCCATAAATTATCAAGATCATCATAACATATTTTTTCTTCATTCATAGATGCGGGGAAAAGTTGTAAACTAACAGAATAATAGGCTATGAACTATCTTGGACACTGAGGCTCCGATATGGATTCATTCCATTAGAACACAATCCCATTATTATATTTCTTACTTCAAATCCAAAATTATGATATTTTTTTTAATCAAAACTCTTCCTATGTAGTGAATCGGTAGGGTGACGTAAGTTACCATCAGAGATCCACTCTTCTAAATTCCATTATATCCTTTTTGGAAAAATTAAATTTTTAAATATAAACTTCAAACGAGGAATTATTAGATGGTACCAAATTTCTTTAGCTGGAGTTTGGATTATGGTACCTAAAAATGAATTATAATTGAAATATAAGAATTGTATGTAAAATTTATTGGATGATATCATTAAAAAGTACACAATTGATTTTTCATGATGTTAAATAACATCACCTGAGAATGACTCCGAGTTGACATTTGTATATATCTTATAGAGTGATGTCAAAGAGGTTGGACAACATGATAAATAATAGTTCTCATTCCTCTATAGTACACAATCATTTGGGAAAACAAGTATATTTTTATAACCCAAATATCATTGGGAATAATATTTTGTTAGCCTCATAATTGGAATCTGGAGGCTCTTTTTCTTCTAGAAGTAGCTCTTTTAAAATCTCAAGTATGTGAGAGAAACATTTTTCACTCCACCATTTTTTTATTTTTAGTTAACTAATCACAGAACTGATAATAACACTGTATATTTACTGCAACTTGGGAATAATGGTTTCTCATAATATCTATACAATCATTCAATAGTTTCTATTTTTTATTGTTTCAACACCTAAATCTAGAATTAATTCATTAATAAGATCCTCTACCTCATTATGAATATTGTCATCAATATTGGTTATTGAATTTTTAGTTCTTTCACCATGCCGGAACCAACATGTATAATTAAGGCTAACACCATAACAAATGTGATAGACCTTGATTTATATGGAGTTTAACTTTCTCATTTTTAAATACATCACACGTGGATAAAAAATCAAATCAATGTTTTGATGATTTCAATTTAGAAAATTAAAAGAATTCATCAACTCCTTTTTCATATTCACCAGTGGTTCTTCGTAAATATATCAAATTACGATCCATTCATTATCTAATATCACAGAAATAATTGTTGAATATATGAAAATATAGAAAAATTTAAATATATATATATATATATATATATATTTGCATATAAATTGTAAATAGAAACACATTTTATAAAATATATTTATAATCAGAAAGAAAACAATGGATATAAACATATTTACAAATAATAAACATTTTATTTTCATATTATATACATGTGTTATATTGATATTATAATTAAATTACAATATCAATTTTTTAAAATTTATTAGTTCATTTTACATAGTTGTTGAATTATATCGACGTTTCATGTATAAAAATTATTGAAGATTTCATTAATTTAATGGGAAAAAATTTAGTTATTATTAGTAATAAGAAATAATAATTAGAGTAAATGTTCATATTATTAGTGAAATCCATCTTAAAACTCTCAATATTATGAGAGATGAAAATAAATACATAAAAAATTTGATATATATTACAACAAATTATGGTGAGAGAACAATAGAATCCATTGAGGAATAATAAGTGGTTTTGGATCTATTGCATTTTCTAATGAGTATATACATAGATTATTTGGTTTTTGGTATAATTTAGGTAGACCTGATTCAAGCCCCAAACCACCACCCCTCCCTAGTGTATTTTATCAATCGTATGGGGACTAATATGTTAGATAAAAATATTGTGAGAACATTTTTTAGTCAATTGGAGAAGAGAAAAATAATGTCATATAAAACAAATTCAACACATTGACTAATACAATTGGTCAAGAATACTTACCAATACATTTATAAATTATGTCAGATATAAATAATTAAACTAGTTTTTGTTATAAATTATTCAATATAATTGACTAATACATTTTTACATAATGTTAAATAAATATTCTAATCCTAGAATCATTCCACTCTAATCCATATCAAGAACATTGACTAATAACTCTTAGGGATGACTATTAACTATGTTTCAACACATTTTAAATAATTAATAAACTAATATTTAAAGCAAGTAAAAATCAATATTAAATGAATAACAATTAATCTTCAAAATTTTAAAAAAAAATTACAAAATTTGGAGTTTAACTCGAAAATAGATATCTAATCTCAACTTCGATCCGTATAAAACATTGGAGAATTCAACACTGCAAGATCTGGAAAAAAATTTATTGTAATAAAGAAAAATGAAGATAAAAAATAAAGTAAAATTAAACCATCATTTAAAGTCACTCATATATCATTAATAAGAACAAATAATCCATAAATGATCAATGGTGACCATATAATGAATAACACAAATCACAGATCGTGAAAATGTGAGAATATCGTCATCGATGGCAGTTGTAAATAACAAATAAGCCTTTGATGTTTTCACAAGTAGAAAGGATCCATCATGGGTTTTGATTTATAATAATAATGAAGATGAGGGTTTCTCGATCTCGTCAAATTTTTAATGACATTTGGTGTCAGTTTTTTCCAAAACGGACGTGAAAAATATTATTATTTTTTCCATTTCAATGTCGGTTTTTTGCAAAAACCGACACCAAAAGTCTCCGGGTTGTTATTTTCATTGCTGGTTTTGAAGAAAAATGACACCGTAAATAACACCTATGACCTCATTTTTCCTTCAATCGGATATAGACAAAAAATTATTTATTTTTGGCATCAGTTGATTTTAAAACCTATTCTAGAAAGTAGTGAATTCTATTTTTTTTCATGGGTTTATAGTAAAACCGATGCGAAAAATTAATCATTAAAATTTTTGGCATCAGATTTTTGCAAAACTAACGCAAAAAATTTCTCACACAAACCATCGATGATTGTTTATAAAAAACAGATGTTAATAATTCGACGTTAAAACTCGTATTTCTACTAGTTTATGGTAAATAATATCATATTTATACTGATCCCAAGAGTTTGATGTATATTTTCCCACAAGAATAACTCAACATGAGGAAAAGGTGATGGATTGAACTACTCAAGGATTATTATTTCACTATACACTACAACATTGGGATGGAAAATAAGGTGGAAGATTCTTTGAACAGATATAATCATGGATTTTTGAACAAGATGAGAGTTGAAAGGGATCCTATTTTCATGTATCTCATAAATATGGATATGGGAATAACCATGGAAGGTGAAATATCAATACTATTTCAAATGGTTTCCAAACCATCTTTACTAAAAATGATAAATAGTTATTAGAATTGTGAAGAGGAGTTTCAAATGAATATTAAATTTGTGAATGTTGGGAGATTGATTTACTTCGTATATGAAGATGAAATTTTGAAATTTTGGAAGAGGCATTCTTTACCTGACATACCTGATCTAAAAAAAGATTTTTTGGATGATTATCATAGCTCCAATATCTCTATACACTCGGGTATCTGAAAGATGTACAGAGATTTGGAGGATCATTTTTGGTGGGACAAAAAGAATATATATTTTGATTGTTATGTGTCAATATTTATAGTATTTCATTATGTGAAATCTGGAAGACAACATACTAGAGGAGTCATGAAACCTCTTCCAATACGTGAGTGGAAATGGGGTGATATTACGATGAAATTTTTCATGGGGCTCTAAATGACTCATAGAAGGAAGGATGCAATATGGGTCATTGTTGATCATCTTACAGATTCAACACATATTATTTCTATAAGAGATGATTTACCACATGAACGTTTAGCAACATTATATATTAAAAAAAGTTGTAAGACTTCATTGAGTGCACTTATTTATTTCTTCTGATCATGATCCCTGTTTTACATCAGGATTCTAGAAAAGTCTTCAGAAGGCCTTGGATACCGAACTTTTTTTGAGCACTGCCAACCACCCTCAAACTGATGGATAATTAGAATGGACTATTCGATACTTAAAAGAAATGTTGAGATCTTTCTCACATGACTTTCAAATTCTATGGGATAATTATTTAACTCTAGTATAATTTATCTATAACCTTAGATCACATTCATGTATTCATGTGGCACTATATGAAACATTATATGGAAAGAGATGTAGCAAACCAAATTTTTGGGATGATGATAGTGAAAGAAAACTCACTGGTCTCGAAGATGTTGAGGAAACAATGAAAAAGGTGATGATTATCCAAACCCACATCAATTCAACTATATGTTGGAATAAGAGCTATGTTGGTAACCGAAAGAAATATTTGTAATTTCCTGTTGGTGATCATGTTTACTTGAAGGTATCACTATGGAAGGGTGTTATACGATTTGGAATAAAGGGTAAATTATGTCCCATGTATATTGGACCATTCAACATTCTTGAACGAATTGGAGTTGTAGCTTACCATTTGACAATGCGACCAAGTCACTCAAAAGTTCATGATGTGTTCGATGTATCATTATTTAGAACATACATACCTGACCCAACGCATGTACTCACCTATGAAGAAATTGAACTTGAAGCTGATCTGTCTTATTTTGAAGAGCCTGTTAAGATTATTGCTACAAGAGAACAAGTGTAGAGAAACTTGACGACTCGTCTCGTAAAATTTCTAGGGAAAATCATAAAAAGGAATAAGAAACGTGGGAACCTGAGGAACCTATGATGAAGAACCACCCAAATAATTTTATGTTGTAGTATTATATAAATTTATAAGATAGAATTATTTTAAATAGGATAGAATTTAACACCACAGGCTTCCACAACATGTTCCCCTTTGAATAATACAATAGCTTTCATTGTACGCAACATCGAGTTCTAACACACCACTACCAATCAAACTTGCTGTTATGAATAGAAATACACACCTTTTGAAATTATATTAATTTTATTTTTCAAAATGGACTTCATTTTTTGATTTAGAATATCAAAATTAGCATATGATAATTTTTTGGTATTTTTCTGAAAACATTCAATTTTTTATGAATAGTGAAAAACAATGCGTTATTTTCTAAAACTGACATATTATTTAAATTATTATTTATTTTATATAAATTTATATTTGGTAAAAATAGATACATAATACCTATATATGTTCAAGTTAATTTATTGGAGTAATTTTATAATAATATTAGATAACTACAATTTATTGAAATTTTTTCCGTCTTTTACCCACCTTTTATGCGCGTTTGCAAATTTTCATGAAAGATGATTTTACCACTTCTGTGAATTTAATTTCAAAAATATGAGAGACATGGTTGATATCTGTAAATTAAATGTGTGTTAATAATATGAAAATAGTTTGTTTTTTGAATAATATCTTTTGACTTTTATTTACAACGGTTAAAAGTATATAGGGTAATTAAAGGTAAAACTGATATTATAATAACACTAAAACATGTCCAAATTCTATTGGATAAGTTTTTTTCCACTAAAATAAACCTTAGGAATAAAATATGACACTTTTGATCCACAAGGATTAGATTAGGACAAATATTATTATTTTATTTCAAGAAGAGTTAAAATTGATAAATTCAAAGTTTAATAACTAAACCATTTTTAATATTTTGTTATACATAAGATAAATAAGACTATAAATATTCATTAAAAATATAAAAATATTTCCTATATAATTGTATTTTATTTATTATGTTTAGACATTAAATAATTAAATTAAATTATTATAAAATAGGGATGCATTAATTTCCTTATTAATAAAGATAAATATAATTGATATTATAAATATCTAAATAAATGAAATTTGAGGATTTTGATGAATTCCACAAGTTTTATCGGTTAATATGACATTTTAGGGCTTATTAAATTAATTTTATTGAAAATAATCTTGTTCTTATGATTTTCACAAAAATCAAATACTAACTACTGTAAAAATTGACATAAATGAGTTTTTAAAACTAATATTATATTATTAATTGATATAGTTTTCTTAAAAATATAAGGATTTGAAAAAGTCTTTTATAAGGATAGATTTATCAATAACGAACCACTTGGGGTTCTCTTGGTAGCTTATTTTTAGTTTATTAACCATATAATATAACAATAAAAAGGCACATGGTAAATGTAAAACTATTTAACTAAGTGTTAAATCTTAAATATAAGGTAAATATGGTGACCTAAACCTATATAGAACCTATTTTTTGAAATTTTTTCAACCCATACCCCCCCTTATACTCGATTTAAATTCTTTTGGAACCATTATATAACAATTATTTTTGTATAAATAAATAATATTTCAAGGTTTTCCTAATGTGACCCTCATTTCTCTTATAAAAGGGTACATCGACTTCTCTTAATTTCACAACTCAAAATCCAATTGGCTTGGCCAAAAACTAGTCAAATATATTCCCAATTACATTGAAATAAAACTAGAATACTTACATTGATCATAAAGACAACCTAATAATCTCTTTTGAGAAACTCAAAAGGAAACACCCGAAGAAGAGGTAATAATTTCACCACCTTTATCGAAGTTCTATTTTTCTTCCATTTCCTCTTTCTTTTTGGTTTCCATACCAAAATAACAAATCCAGTACATTATATATACTGTGATATTATTATAAATAATGTACAACCGTATTGATTATTATATTGATCTTATTAATGACAAGTCATCATACGTGTGTACGTATGGATTACCGTCTCCATGACGTGGTGTAGTTTGTTATTCAAACACATCATTATTTGGATGGGTATAATAATGAGTATAACTGATTAAAATAATAAATATAACATGTATAGAATTATTTATATATTATATAACATCCAATTACAAACTTTTTCACCATCAATATAATGATATTGTCGCTCGTGCGTACGTAAATATTACCTTCTCCACGAACGTGATGCGATTATGTCCCCATTGTATCCATTAAAGAATAAATATCATTTTATGATTAAAAAATAATGTTTAAGAAATTTATATCATTATGGATATAAATCAAATGCATATTATCCATAACAAACACGACTTGCGTTACAAAACTTATAAAGGAAAATGATTCAGTTAACACATGAAACTATGATACTGCTAAAATATTATTAACAAAGCAATTTTAGAATATCATATATGATACCATATTTAGGAATGTTGTTTTTGTATAATATAATAACAATTATTTATCTATTATACAGGATTTTAATATACCCATGAACAAGGAAATTTAAAAGGTAAAATTTAATTATACAATCATTTCATTATCTGAGGTTGTTTATACGTGAGTATCTACTAGAACCTCTTTATCGTCCACATTCGTGTTTCATAAAATTGTATTTCAAACCATTTTGAATTTTTCCTATACTATTGGTTAAATTCATTTAGATGATTTGTTGAATTTTTATAGAATTTTTATAAAGGAATCATTCTCTCATTTTCCAAACAAGGTCATTTGCGACCTTTTCGACAAAAGTAAGGAAATAATGTTTTTTAAAATTATACAGTGAGTGAAGATATTTTATGTTGTTATAACACCTTCAAAGATTCCCTTACTATATTATAAGAATATTTTAAAAATAAATGTTTTATATTACAATTCTATGACTTTTAAATTATTTCAAAATAAAAATATATATTTCCCCCAAAAAGTTTTGATTTCATCTATGTCAACATCCTTTGATGGATTTTACACTTATTTGAAGTTGATTTATTATGATCCAGTCTTCATTATGTTAATGATAGTTTTGTGATATGTATGAATGTGAATGTTTTGTTTTTATACCATTTATAGTTTATGGTTAATGTATTATCATTTCTTATGATAGTTTTCATAAGAATATTTATGTTATGTTTCATCCTTTTCATATCAGGAATTCATTGGACTTAG
Organism: Viscum album; assembly: GCA_963277665.1. Lineage (NCBI taxonomy): Eukaryota > Viridiplantae > Streptophyta > Magnoliopsida > Santalales > Viscaceae > Viscum > Viscum album. Next base: position 490,205,233 of record OY728151.1, on the reverse strand, counting down.
TATGTGGCGGGTGGAGCGTTCTATAGCTCCTCGATTCATCGGTATGTCTCATGAGGAAAACTAGTGTCTTGTAACAAGTACTTGACCATGTGGTTAGGTTTTCCTTCGTTATTCATTCCATCATTATGAAATTGGATATTAATATTTCATGGGATTATTCAACAAGTTGAATATAATATAGAATATGTAAATGGAATTATTTGATTTATATTTTCATATTATATTGAATATTATGTTTTAGTGTCTTATGTTTTAGTATTATACATTGCCTTAATTGTTAATATTAATTTTCGAATGTTTCCTCTATATTTTTATCCTTACTGATCATCTGATCTCACCCCCTTCTATGTTTTATTTTTTCCATGATGTGAAGAAGTATTTTATGTTTGACCTGTAGGTATATGCTGAAATTTATATGTGTCATCAGTGGGGACATAATGTTGTTGTTTTACTTTTCATGATGTAATGTAAAACTTATGTATGTATATAGTACTTCCAAGGCATCTAAACTAATCAGCCTTTCAAGACATGATCTCTTGTGATCTTTCCAATGTTATGTAATATTGAACAGACTCCGGGTAACAGGGGTTTGGGAGTTACACCAAATGGAATTACCAAAAACTCATAGAGTTCATACAACCATATAAAGTTTGTCTTCAGTAAATATTCATCATGTACATAAAGATGATGATAGCCTGATCTGATGTCAATCTTAGAGAACCACCTCACTCCCTTTAGCTAACCGAAGAGGTCATCTATCTTGAGTAGTGGATACTTTTTTCCCTATCACCTAGTAAATGTTATAGAAGTCAATGCATAGTTTCAGGATCCTATATTTCTTTTTAGAAAACCACACCATTTTTGCCCATTAAGAAACACTAGGTCTTACGAACCCCTTCTTCTACAAGTCCTCCAACTATACTCTCAGCATTTGTAGGTCCACCAGATCCATCTGACATACAGGTGTAGATATTATTTCCATCCTTGGGTATAATTAAACACAGAGGACTACCTCTTTGTGAGGAGGTAGTCCTGGGACATCATTTGGAATGACATCCACAGACTCATCCACAACTTTATGAATGCTCAGACTCCTCTCGTCCACCACACCGAGGGGGATGCTAGCCAACTAGTGATTGATCGTCTGCACCCTCCTCCAAGAAATCCCATCCTATGATACAAAGCATCCCTTATCACCGGTGAAGGTTAACTCAGTCATATCCTCACAGATACAATATACTATGTGCCTAAAATAGTGGATCATTTCATGGACTGTAGAAAACTAGTCCATACACAAGATGATTTTGTAAGGCCTCGATGTTGTTTCTAAGAGATCCCAGTCAAATATATCACCTCCTAGATTAATCTCACACTACTAGCACCCATGAGTACTATTTAATTCCTTCCTGTATGAGTCTCTAATTCTAAATATTGATCCAACTACTGTAGTAGAATCATTGAGCCTCAAACGAGGTCCAGGGATAGATAGAGTGACTGAAACTTGTGTCTATAAGAACTAAAAATAGGGTAAAGAAGACACATATCATACCTCTTATAATCTATAGAGTGTCGTGGTCATAGGCCTACACCACCTAAAGCTGAGATCACCACTTCCCTATTGCTCCTTGAGCCCATGGTGGAAAATTTCGGGGTGTTGGATGTAGTACCTTGAACCGTCATCCACCGGCTCCCACTCAACCTTCTCCCCCACAAGGTCTATTGCCTTGTGGACCTCCTTGTTCAAACCTCTTCCTATACCTGAGATTTCCCTCGACCGTCAGCTGATCATCTATGCGGCGGGTATGGTAGTCACTATTAATGTGTCCCTACCAAACATAGGAGTAACAAACTGTAGCCCACAACTATCCCCCTCTTCCATGCGAGGTCCAAACCTTTGACAATGAATCCTACAGTCATCCTCTAGATTCATTGGTCCATTTTGTCATCTACATTGTCTGCCTATTTCCTCGTGTATATGACTCTGCAACTTATCGTCTGGTGGTGGTTCCCACTATCGGATCCTTCTTGGCTAGGAAGCCCTCCATCAGTAGAGATCGATCTAGCACACTAGCCTACATCAGGAAGCTGAGAAAAATAATTTATTCATTGATCACCCATTGGTGTCCCTATTCCAAGTTCTGGGCCTTGAAGAACGAGTCTCGTACAATGTTAATGGAGTAGCGGGAGAGGTCTGAAAACCTCACTGAGTACCAGCCCACAGTCAGGCATCCCTACTATAGGTGCAGAAGCTTATGAATACACACTGAGCATAGTGTCACTGGTAAAAACCCCACCCAAAATATGCTCTCAAAGTCCAATAAGTCAAGGGTTTCCACCTCGTGTGTCTGGAGCATCATGATCCCCCATATCCCTATAGTTCCCTAAGAAAGGCAATCAGCAAGGACCACTATCTAGTCTGTAGGTTTTTCTACCAGGAGAAAACTCGCATAACATGCTACAAAATATCATCATCTACCTAAGGATTTGTCATTCCTTGAAGCCTTATAGGCCTCTATCTTTGGAACTCAAGAATCACACTCAGTCAGCGTGCACTGGCCACTAGTGTGGCTAGTAGAAACTACTTCTCTATGGGTAGTGGTGCTACTGGTACACCACCTGAAGGTGTTATCGTTGTATGTGGTCCCTACACTGAAGCCTCACCACTTGGTTGGACAATGTTGTGATCCCTAACATGAATCCTGGTTGGATATATTCATCGAGGAATCTTATAGTGAATCAGATTCCCAAAAGTCAATATGTTATACCTGATGAGATGAATCAAAAGATATCAAGATAAATTTTTTTCCAAAACACATAGATCCAGTGTTTTCATGTATTGAGTGGAAAAATAAATTATGGGTCCTAGTGTATGGATATATTGACCACCACAACAACACTAGACTCCCCAAAGTAAAATCTAAACTCAAGTCACTTAACACTATTAGCCCCATCGAAAATACAGACTCTTAGTTCTTCTAGTAGAAATGGCCGCCCTCTGATACCACTTTTTCATGATCCATCCATTGGGGCATGCGATGTGACTACCCCAAGACATCATTTCATTGGCCATGGGAAAGTTACTTGAACCAGGAAGGAATATCCAAAAAATGGAAGTAATTTCCTTTAAACCTTTACACACACAAATGGGTCATACTGCACAAAACAAAACACAAAGTAAATAAATTAATACAACCACCACACATTAACAACACTGAGAGTAAAAAGTGTAAACTAAAATTCAAGGGGGCAGAATACAAGCCCAACTGATGAAAAATTAATGCAAAATAAGTACAGGATCTAGAGGTTGTCCACCAAGGAACCTACCTGAATGGTAGGTATAACTCGCCGTCATATGTCACTGAAGCACACCACAACATTTTATCCTCCTCTGATCATCATCTATCCCTTTCTCCCCAATGACCCAGTCAAAGATGTCCATTAGCTTCACAAGACACAACAGGTGTGGGAGAATCCCGTGTAGGGGTGATTATGATGACACTCAGTAGGGAACCCGATACTAATTATGGTCTCATAGAAATCCACAAACAAATAATTCCACAAAGAAAGATCCCAAAGTAATGCAAAAAGAAAAATAAATATCTCAAAACATGTATAACTTATGTATCGAAGTAAATATGATTAGTCATAAATCTAGATCATCTTATTCTGTTGATAGGCTCTATTACTAATCCATGAAGGCTCACTTTGCTACTGATGCAAAAAGGGTCACTGTGCTGCTGATCCAAGAATTGTCTCTCTATTTTTGATCCTTAACAACTAACTATACAACTAATCCACATTAGGCCATACTACTGCTGATCCATAAACGGTCTCTCTCATTCTAATCCATGAAGGGTCTCCCCATTATAGATCCACGAATGGGTATCTCTTCATTCTTCATATCACATCTAGCCACTGTATTCACGCACTTAGCATGCATGATTTTGGTAGGATCTAGTCCTCAAGCCATAATTCATACATCAATATCCACTAAGTCCCACATAGAGTAACCCAATGAACTGTCTCGTAGTAAGGGTCCCAACAAAAATATGAAACGTAAAATGGACGCATGGTCTATAAGATATGGAAATTTTTTATAAAAAGGGAACAATTGGATTTGAGTCCGATACAACATGGAAATATTCCAAACACTTCCAAAGCTCACCTAGAGTATCTCAAAAGGTCCGCCTCATCACAAGGGTCCAAAATGCATTGATAGTGTGTTAATAATATGCCCAGTTTGAGAGATATCAGCATTTTTGTAAATAGGGGTCGGTTGCGTCTGGGCCTGATCTGACTTAGTCGTACCTACCCAAGAAATCACTCCCCTAGGCCCTGCATGACCCATCTTGTCATCCTTACCCATTTGGTTTCACCAGAAAAGTCATTGTTTGGTTGTGGGTTCAATATGTTGGGTCACCCAGTGACCCAAATTTATACGATCAGACCTGTACTGGGGGGCTAGTGAAATTTGGATAGAAGCCGCTCAACTGCCTAATCATCTTCCCCCCATTCCAGTATAAATCAGTAAAACTTGATCAAAAAAATATTTGGGCCACTCGGGCGTCCTAGTCCACTGGACCGACCCAACCTGGTGGATCGGCGATTCCAGTCTGATGCAGCCCGGACCAGTTTCAATAGTCTTGCAAGGGGCGTGTGTAGCCTGTCAAACAAGCCACCCCCTTCGATCAAATACGGCACACTGTTCCAGGGGGATTCACATCTCTAGAAAACCACTGCGTTCGATGGACAATGGATTATTCCGGGTGAGCCATCATGGCACACCTCCACCCACCCGTGGCGGGACCCGCCTTCGGCGGTTCCTTCTGCGGACCTCCATGTCCAGACCAGTGGTTCATTATTCATGTAATCTAAATCTCCAGCCATCCACAGGCTTCACCTTCACTTCGAAGGCCTAAAAAATTTTTTCCCACCATTTTGAGAGTTAGGCCATGAAGAATGAACAAGAACATGCCAAACGAATGGACTCGAGCCTTGTTTGTGTCATCTCGCACCCTCCACGTTAGTGGTGTATAATCAAAGTGAGGTTTGGGATTTCATCAGTTGAATATACCTCTCCATTCAAGTCCCCAAACTTTACAACCCTCCATCAAGAACACGTGATCTGTGAATGAACATGTTTGGGGTTTTATATGTGTTCATTGTTTTAGAACAAAGAATGGGGAAAGAAAAACAATCACAAAGAAAGTATAACCCCTGCCGGGATATTTGGACCTACGTCTGACGATGGATGAGATCCACATCATCATTGTTGATTTGTGAATCATTGGAGTTCGTCTCCATGTTCTTTATCCATCATTAGAGAGGAATTTATCTCTATGGGTTTTAGAGAATCCCCAAGATGAAATTTCCAACTCTTCAACACGTTAGATTAATAAAAATGAAACATATCACATCATTTCATTTACACTAAGACATTGCGTCATTATGGTATTTCATTTATGAAACAACATAGTTGTTACAATTGAAAAAAAAGGTTGATTAATTAGCTTTATTTAATGTGCCTCATCTTCGCCTCATCGCCGCACTACTGGCCACCGTCTATCGCTCAATGGTGTCCAGGAAAATAAAATAACACCTTTATGTTATATAATTATTTTCTAAAAAATCCAAGAAATTAAAATTTCCATCTGACCCTTTATATTCGAAGATAATACTTTTCAAGGAGAATCTCAGCATTCTATGTTCAATGGTGCCCCTGGTTTTTTATCCAACCATCAGTTCAAAAGTTAGAAAAACCCCTCTCGCACCTTTACTTGTGTGAAAAAAAAAGAAAAGTTAAAATTTCATTTCAGGATCACTAGACCTTGGAATCACATGTCATCAAAGTGTGTGGTCTAGAAATAATTTTATATAATTTAAAAAAATTACATGTAGATTCCCAGACATTTCAATTTATAACTATGAAATTTAAAAATATAAAAACAAACAACATAATTTTCTTAGGTAGTAATTCGCTGCGCACATAAACGGTATGGTTTTTACCCATTAGATGGATGTGTGACTATTATATTATAGAAATAATAACATAAAATATCCATGTATATATGAGATACTGTTTTTTTATATTAATGTAATAATAATAGTATAGGTGGTTAATAATAGAAAAAAATAAAGAGAATTAAAAAATATGTTACTTCTTAATCGGGTAACTCCTTTTTGTTTGAACCAAATGAATTCCTATGATGACTTTTTGAATTTGTTTAGGATTATATGTTAAGGGTATTGAAATATACTTGGGTATATATTCTTATATATAATGTTTCTTGAGAGGTGTGATTTTGTGGGAGGGGAAGTGATTTTTTATAGTGGAGGGAAACAACACAATTATTATTTTTGAAAAGATTTTTGTGTTCTTCAAGAATTACTTGTTACCAAAGTGTAAAAATGGACTATTATAGATCCTCAGAGGTGCAAGGTCTGAATCATGGGGATATACTTTGGTTTTCAATAGTGTATAGATCATTTTTCCCTTATTATTAAGGTTTATTCATTTATAAAGATTAATTTTTCCTTAATCAATGTAATTATTTATAATTACTACCAAAGATATTTGGTCAAAAAATAAGTTAATATTATTATAAATTATCGATTATTATTTTTTGAATCATTGAATTAATTTTTCCCAAATCCAATCATAGAAGATAAAGAATGTAATTAATCTTTAATATCACAGACGGGATGGCCATGTAGGGTTTTAATGTTAAAACGTTCAAAATTTTGTTATGTTTTTATATTTAATTTCAATGTAATTTTTTCCTAGTGAAATATATTATGTTCATTTTTAAAAATATTGATCATTTGTAACTTTAAAAAAATAATTTTTTTACGCTTATAAATGAATTGTATGATGAAGCAATTCTGAATTAAAAATCATTATTTTCATTATTAATTAAAAAATAAACATTAAAAAATTCAAAAAATTAACCCAAAATTAATTTTTATGTCTATATATAAAATATTAAGATTATTTTTACATATAATATTTATAAAAGTGTCAACAAATATTTAAAATTGGTTCCCTTTTAAAATTTAATAAAAAAATTTCTATAAAAATATTGTAATTTTTGCGAAAGATTTGGTCTGTTATGAACTTTTGTAAAATGAATATATTGGATGAATATAAAAAATACATTATTGAATATATAATATTAATAAATGTTAAATTAATATCACTTAATAATTTTGATTAATTTACATTATTATCATATAAAATATTTGTGAGTATATTATTTTTTCTTCGAGGTTACTATTTTTATATTCAATTTGTCAATTTATTAATTAATAAATAACTAGTAACTAATGATTTTATTTTCTATTGGTGTAAATAATATATTTTTTTCTATTAGTTCTAATTTAACTGAAAGGTTATATCTTATTATATTAAATAATAAAAATTTCACAAAATAATTTTGTCCTATAAAACCTAGTATTACATGTAACACCTGCCATAAAAAGATCACTGTTGCATGTGGAAAAATGATAACTCAATATGTAATTAATTGAAAGATATATATTATATTTAATTTTATATAAATATTAAATTAATTAAAAGTTTTAGGATATTATATTACATTCAAGATTGGTGTTTTATGTAATTCAAGATATCAAATTATTTGTTCCTACTTTAATTCGCATCTAGATATAACTATTACAAATTAAGAATGATATATATCTATAAAATGAATTATAACTTGTAACCCTAAGAGTATGGTTGTCAATAAACCTAAATAAATGTATCCCTTGGTTTATACATACAATAAATTATGCCATTCTTTGGCTAGAAAATCAATTGATACATTGATATTTATATCTTCCTTCCTATCCAAATAATCTATAGATTCAATGATTGGATTTTATATCATCCTAGCCTTGGAAGCCCTCAATCTGATGTATTGTATTATTTATCTTCCTATCTTCAAAATACATTGATTGTTACGGTGATTAGATGTAATCCCAATTAAAAAACAATTCTCATAGAGACTACATAACATGTGTTCCATAAAAAGAATTTTTTCTATGGAATTTAAAAAGAGTACGAACAAGTTGTCCAATATATTTATGCTTCATAATAATTGAGAGTGCTTATAAACAACATGATGCATCAATCACTCCAAACTCTTTGAATGACTTTTTATTTAGGAGAATATTTCTGACAATCATATTCATATCAAAATGGTCATATTTAACTGAGTTTGTTATAATGACATGGACACTTATAACAAGAAAAATCATTAAGATATGGTATAACTAATGTCTAATGTCAAATTGATTTAGATAATTTAATTATAAAAATTAATATTTAGATTAGAATTATGTATTCTAAATATTATTGTAAAATTTATGTTAGTCTAATGAACATCTATATGATTTTCATTTCAAAAATATTTTTGAGGGTTAATATGATGATTGTCGGTATCATTATCATTTCAATTGTTAATAATTTCTCGGAACGAAATACAAAATAGAAAGTATAATAGCAGTTCTGATATTTATGATTTATATGTATTGTAACCATATTCATTATTACCATACTAATGAATAATTATATTTTATGTTCATAATTCATTATGATTTATTATAATTATGGTAAAGGAATTGGTTTTCTGAAAAATATTCAAAAACACTTTAAAAATAAAAAATAAAAAATTATTTTTAATATGGTTCTTGTGATTTCAAAAAACAAATGAATGGAAAAGTGGTGATTAAAATTTATGACTCAACAATATCTACCTTTTTAATAAACAATACCCCATAACATTTATTATAAGTAACATTTAAAAACATATAGTCCATTAAATTTGTGTAATTATCCTTTAGAGTTAAATATAAAATATTAATTTCTCGTTAGTTTATAATTCATCTAAATAAGATGATGTTGAATATTATTACCATCACATTTGTATAATATCTTATCATTGGAGTCATATTCTCTAATATAGTATTAAATCATTCTCATTTATCACTTTTTTATAATAATCACATTCATTATTTTGAGGAAATATATCCCACTTTTATAAAACATCTCCACAATTTTAGAAAACTACCCCATTTGTGAATTTAAAAAATTAATGGGGAATAAATTTATTATTTCATTAAATTATTGCTAATTATACAGACAAAAAATAAAATATAATGATCTTAATATTAATCCCAAAAAATAAAATAAAATTCATATAATTGAAATGGAATGAAAATTTATTCAATCATTAAAAAAATTTAAAATGTTCTCAAAAATTAAATGATAGTAAAAAAAATTAAATTATTCTTCATTAATGTGTTCATTATGTACTTCATCCACTTATATTCTTCTCAGTCTTACCCTATATTTTCTATTCATTCATTTTATGTCTAAAATATATCACTTAGTTATTTTTTCTGATTATAAAATACAATGACTTCATCTTGATAATATTTTGATATTTAAATTTCTATTGGTAAGTATATAATAATTCAATTTAGATATATTATTTCCTCCATCAGAATAAGATTTATATTTCTTATGCTTTACTAAAACATTACCCTTTCTACAATGTATTTTTTAGAAGTTATTGGTTTCATTACATTCATTCAAAATATTCTTCACATTATAAAAGTTTTAATTATAAAACATGATATCATCATCTAAATTATGTGACAATTTCACCATTTGATAAAAAAGTTCTTTCATTGTTATAAAAATAGTGATAGATATTTAGATTAACATCAAGATGAATTAATTTTTCTTTTAACATTTTGTTGAATTTTTTTTCTCATTCAGGCTATCAAATATCATCAATCACAATGATTCAATATTTGGAAAAGAATTTATTGTCCCATAAAGTATATTTAATGAACTTACGATATAATAAAATCTTTTAAAATATATTGTTAATATATTCCAATTTTTCGGGTAGAATCTCATGAGGTATGATTCATCTAGTTATGGTTTCCACTTCTTCCTCTCTACCATTATTTTTATTTGCACCATCATGGACATTATCATTTGAAACATTTTTTCTCAACTTCCTTATCTTCTAAAAATTAAGATATCTCATCATCTTTTTTACCATCTACTATTTGATCAACATTTTTTATAATGTTTGATCAAATTAATTATTAGAAGAAAACATAACGTATTCTCTTAACAGTTCATTTTCAGAACATGTGGATTTTTATCCCTTATCAGTTCTTATGGGTAAATATGATGATAATGCATATGTTGATTTTTTGGATTGGATTTTCTCATTTTCATTTTAATCTTTATTCTCATAGTCTTTATTAGAATCCTCATTATCATCCTCTTATAATTCATCTTCAAATAATTCTCTAATTATATCATCTTCACTTTTTTCACTTCTATATTTATCTTCTTTCAACATTTCATCAATTATTTCATCCTCTTCAACAAATTCTTTTTTATAATAGTTTTTAATGAAATTTATTTTCCTAAATGATCATTTCATGGTTCCAGTTGTAATTTAATTTCATGAATTACTAGTGGTGATTATTCATCAAATATATTTCATTTTCCTTTATCATCATCATAAGGATGATTTTCATTAATAATAAAATAATTTAAAAAATATAAACTGCATGGGGATTAACATGATATATATTGGAATTTGTTGGAACTACATTCCCCTAATCACTATCTACTCCCATCAATAAATAGTCTATGATTTTGGCCCCTATTAAGCATTTATATTGCTTAATTTTCATTTATTATCTCTCAAAAGTATTGGAAACAAGATATTTTATCGCCTTCCCCTCAATAGTACAATTCATTATTTTTGGATCACCTTATTTCATTACTTCTTTCTTCTCTACCCACTATTCACAAACATAACTTGGTTTATTCATTTGTATATTTTGTTTTTAGTGGATATGTATCAAACCAAGTTTTCCTTTTAATATTTTTTTTTTCAACATTATCTATATTCAATGAAGGATCAACATTTAAAATAGAACTACCTAACTTTACAAAAAAAAATATTTCATTATCAACAAATAAAATTCGCATTCATTTCATTATATCCTCAAAATTTAAAATAATTATCTCTCATTGAATTTGTGTTATTAGAAATGTTGAAACCATAATTTATTCAATCATCATTTTTATAATAAATTTTTAGAACATAATGATCTATTGTTTTATTGAATTAGTCTTCAGGTTTTCGAATGTATGAAATATGAATCCAATATGATTTATCTTTCACATTTTTATTAATCAATAAAACATGATAAAAGTAAAAACATTGAAAATGTCATGATCTCTTTTTCTCGGTATTACAAGTCCGTGCATCCAATGTGATGCAACCCTATCATCTGAAGTCTATTGTGGATACTTCATGAATTTATTGAAATTGTCAAAAATAATTATTTTATAATTATCCAACTAATGGATCCATAAACATCTGGAACCTTATGCAAAGGGAAATAATATTCTATTTTTGATGAATATTTTAAATCCTACCTCTTTCTTATAGGACATATTATATCCCTTACCATATTTTGAAAAAGAAATCCTAAATTTCCCATCGTCATTGAAAAATGTTACTAATGAATAAAAATCACAAACATTATCTAGATAAAAAAAATAAATTTTTTTTCTATTTTTTCTGCATAGAACTATTCCTAACCATGAAATTATACAAGAATTATAAAATTACATTCATATTTTTATTAAATAGTTCATTCAACTAATCTATCCCAGAATACAAACAATTTCTTCTAATCATTAATTGAATCCATGATATTACTTATTGAAACATATAAAGTGGTTTTAATGAATATTTTTGGACAAGAGCCTTGTGAAGGTTCAGCATGTAAGAATAAAATGCTTGATATAAACGATGTGGGTCACGAGTGGTTCCTCTCTTTAAATATGTGTATGGGTGACCGTTCAAATTCAATATCATTTTCATTGGTTTAAATGAGAACAAAATTTGATATGATGATTGATAATCATCTGAATAATGTTTTAAAATACTTTTAAATTCTTGTGGTTTTTAATATTTTATTATATTGGTAGTGAATGGGTTTTTTATAAAATAATTTTAAATAATAGAATAAAATTTTTCAGAAAAATGAATATAACAAAATTATATTTAAATTATAATGAAATAGTCCAAAAATATAAATGAATCTAGATTTACCTTTAATAATTAATAATTCCACCAGTAAGACTAAAATGTACTTTTTTATGTTTTAAACTATAAGTAATACAATAGTCGTGATTATGAAATTTTGAAAAAAATTGAAAAAAAAAATAATTTTTATATAAAAAATAATAATATGAATGTTTTCTATAAGAAATAGAATTGAAATTATAGTTTTATAAAAGAAAAACATTATTTTTTTAAACAACATATTTTTTAATAAAATAGTGTACTTTAAAATATGAATACTTTTCCTAAGTCTAAAACTGACTTTTAGATTATGAATCTAAAAATGTTATCATGAAAATTTGAGTCTAGAATTATCCTTACGATAAAATGATTGAAATAAAATTTATTTATTTAAAATATATGTTTTTTATGAATAAAGATCATATTTACTCCCCATGTAAAAATTAGTGAAATAATTTAAAGATATGGGTAAAAATAAAATATATATGTATGAATAATTTAAGTTTATCATTCTTATTTCTCAATAGTGTATTCAAATATATAGAAGGTAATGGTTGTGTAAAAATGTCACCATGATGTTCTTACATTCCAATGAATTGTAAAATTATATATTCATTAAGTTTGTGATACTAAAGTACATTTTGTCTTGTGTTAAGGTCCTTATAACATTAGTGATGTGCTGGATTTTTTACTTTGCGAAATATCACATCATTTTTCAAAAATTATATGGGGTTTTTTTAAAACATATGACATGTTTTATGAGTGTGTTTTTCATCCATAAAACATGAGGTAAGAAAATTCTTACTGTGTAATATTCAGATCCATCAATGGAATGTGTTATTGAGTGTTATTTCATACATGAACAAGATACTAAATACTTTTATATTAAATGCCTTGTTTTAGATGTACATTTCTTATTAATTCTACAGCCACCAATGTAATCATCCAAAAAAATTAGTTTGAAAACATTTCAAGAAGAATATAATAGTCCTAAATACATTGTTCCCTTATAGTAATAAAAAAATAATTTTACAGTATTTAAATGAAATTTCATTTTATTTTATTTTTATCATTAATATAATAATATAGAAAATATTATATCGTGATGAATAGTAGTTAATCAATGTAAAATTACTTACATATATCTAAAAATAATTTGATCAAATAGTTAACAAGCTTCATTAATATCTAATGTATTTTATGTATCGATTGGAATAATAATATATTTTTTTATTTTGAAATCCAATTTTTATGTTTTCATCTTGTATATACATATATTGAGATATATATGTACATTCTGGCTATGTGAAATTTCAATACTAAGAAAATATTTTATATCACCTATCACACTCACTTAAATATCATATTTCATAATATTTAGAAAGGAATATTTTAATTATTGCTAATTTTACATGAATATAATGTCATCAACATATAATTGTAAATTCATTATTTTTTATCAACTTATTTCATAATAAAATTTTGTAAACAAATCCCTTATAAATATTTTTTTATATCACAGAACATGTGACTATATTATATCAGGTTCTATGGACTTTTTATGTCCATATAATTTTTTTATACATCTAAAAATAATCTCGTAATTTTTTTCAGAAACATGTTTTGTTGATTATCACCCAAAAAAATATGTCTTTCATTGTTTATTACAATTATTTGAATTTTATCACGTTTTATTATAATCCAATTTCAATCCAATTATAGAAGTTTTTTAGGTCATTTATCTAATGTGAAGACATTTTTCCGTTCAAATTCATTGAGATCATGTTTCATTACCTTTACATAATCCACATCTCCTAAATCCTTGTTCTGATTATTTGGTTTAAATTTGGATATGTGTTATATATGTTAAATTAAATTCTTTTAGGAAATTTTAGTCTTAACTGGTTAATCTACATCTCCAATTATACTATCAATTGGATGATTCCTTATAAAAAATAAAATATTATAGTTTGAAAATATTGTTATTCAACATATGGAAGAAAATATCCCCAAGGAATATCTTCATAAAAAAATTTACTAGTTAAATCATTATGATAATAGGTTTATATCAATGACTAAAAATTAGTTTTCTAAAATACACCTGATGATGTTGGTTAGAGTAGTTTGAAAAAAAAATATGTTTCATTAAATTTAAAATGTACTATTTGTTAAATAGTATAATAATATTTGTTAAAACCCCTAAAGGAATTATAATTAATGGAATAACATAAAAATATTTTTACATTAGATTTGATAATAAATTTCTATACGTTATATTTTTTCTTTAGGACGAATACATGACAAAAATAAAATCCAGTGTAAGAAAATTTTTATTTTCTACTTTTCCACAAATCATAGGAATCTTTATTAGAAAAAGTATTATTCAATAATAAATTTATAGAATAACTTGTGGTACTAAATTGTTCAGGATAAATATGATAATTAATTGAGTATTCACTAAAAATGAATCATGTTCCTCCAAATCATTTTTTTGTATTAATAAAATCCAATTTGAGGAGAAAGTGGGAATAAAACATATCATATTACACTAACAACATTAAAAATTCAAATCCAAAAAACCAAATACAAAATCAAAATGCCGCCATAGGAACTAACACGTCAACACAATCCAAAAATCACACAGCCATCCATGAATCTTTTATCGCGTACTACGTCAACAGTTTTATATTCCAGTCACTACACCATCCACGACATCACCACCATCATCACACCACCACCATCACTTCACACCACCGAATGAAGGTCTAGTCTCCAAGAACACCATTCACCGCTCGAAAAATAGATCACGACGATTCAATGTCTTCCACACCAGACTGACCTCGAATGTAGAGATGAGTGATGAAGGTATGATAGAGTTTAAAAATCATAAAGCCTCCACATAGATTCGTGACCATTGTAAGAACATTACCAAAAAAAATTACAAAAACCAAAGAAAATAAACTAGAAACCAATAATTGACTTATCATAGAAAAGTGGTGGCTATAATGAAAGTATCATCCTGAATGAAAACCAAGAGCCATGCCAAGATATTGATCCCTTCCTCTAAACCACCTCCATGATCTTCATAACCACCATCGTTGGTGAAGAATAAAACACAAACCATAATAGGAATTGAAAGGGGAAAAACCGAAAATAGAGGGACGATAATCCAAAGTAGATCGTGAGAAAGAGAATAATAGTGAATAGCTCCCCTGGGAAACAACTTCCACAGTCGGCCAAAGAACCGTCTGGAAGTTGCAACCCCTGACAACGATACAATCGAGGGATATATAGGTCCATCCAAAGAACCTGGTCCCGACTAGATAAACAAGAGTAGTGCAATGCTCCTCTCTGGTGGGAGCACTACCAATATGACCCAGGGGGAACTATTGGAGATTGAACATGGGTAAAAAAAGACAAGATATAAAACTAGAGGGATGGTATCTACAACAACGTGAACACCAAGAGGGCCATCACCAAGAGGAATGTGAGAGAAAAAACCTACAAACACAACAGTTGAATCAAAAGTAAAGCAACACCATAACATAATTAAGTGAATGTTTCTCTCATTTTAGCTTTGATTACATATGTTTAATAATTTGAAAAAATAACTCATTTCATTGTGAGTAAATAATCCCATGAATTTCTACTGTAATCCTTAACCAAAGACATACAAAAATTTTTCTCAACTAATAAAACATTATTGTTTCGGTCCAAATAAATACATGTTCAATAACTATAAATCAACTAATGGTGAGACATACTAATATATTTTAAACAACCCTTATGTTTCCTATCATATTGATAGTGGTCACAATATTTGGCTTAATCATACATATGTTCCCGTAAATTATTAAAAGTAATTTTCATATTAAACTTATATACTTTTCTTAGTTTAAAATGTTATAATTTTTTTTCCATAACCAATATTAATCTTCTATTCCACTATATAATGGTATCCTTGTATTATAAGGCCTTATAAGTTTAGAGTGTAAAAATTCTCATGTTGATTGGAACAAATATTAAATTAATTATTAGGAATACGCACTAAACATTTATAATTTATGAATTCCCAATTATAATTATCCTTAAATAATTTAATTATTCATATATGGTTATTCTAATTTCCATTAAAAAAATAATATTTAAAATTAATTGTATCCCCATAAGAATAATATTACATATACTTGTAATCATTCCTTGATTGTTATATTCTAAAGTGATTTTTACACCAATAATGCTGATTATATTTTCAAAAAATAATTTCTTACTAATAATAATCATTACAGATCCACTATATATATACTATTTATTCTTATTTTTGGTCCTATCATTGTTTTCTTAAAAATATTAGACTTTCGACACCCAAAATTTTGTGGTTCTGGGAATGTTAGAAAACAAAATAATATGAATCCATATTTTTTATAAAAATAATATTTATGGAATATTTAATATTGAACATTGTTTGAGGAATAATTATATTTATAATGGATACCACTTTTACATTTTGTGAAAATTATTTCGTTTTTTGTAACACAATAATTTTTACTGAATATTTTTTTATATGTGTGGTCCATTCAAGAACCATTACCCTTAAGAATTATTTGTCAACGAAAATTTTAAAACATTTCAGTCCCATGGTAAAGCATGATAAAATATTTCTCAAAATTGATATATCATATTTTTTTATACATATTAAACATTATTATCAAAATTATTATATTTATATATATTGTTTATTTCTAAAAAAATTTTCAAAAAAATACCCTTTCTAAGAATTATAAATATTATCCTTTTAATAATTTTTCTCATCAATATTTTTGAAATGATATGTTATTTAATCTATTAAAAAACTATTCTTGAATCATCCATATCATTAATTTTTTTATCATTATCATGTTTACTTACTGTTTTTATGGTTATTAGTTTCTACAGGTTTAAAAAATGGGAAATTCATCATTAGTTTGTACAGAATAATCCTCTATATGTGAGTAAGATTCTTCATCCAAAATATTTAAATCCAAATCATTAAGATTTTTTGAAGTAAGATTCATGTCAGTAAGATTATCAGTTGGTCATACCTTTTCCCAAAAACATTGATTTTTTTAACATTAGAAAAATAAAATACGTTCCTTTTTCCAGAACATTCATTTTCAGATGAATTTTCACTCGGATAAACTCAACTACCAATCAAAGTACTATTATTCATTATAAAATTAATTCCCTTAGATTTTTAATATATCTTGGAATTCAAATCTAGATTCTTATGGTTTTATTTTTTTATTAACCATTTAAAAATTGAGTGTGATACTTATATAGTTCATGGATTAATAAACTACAACTTATTCATTATTTTCTATTCCTTCATAATCACAATTAATGTATCGGTTTTGAAGGAACATAAATCCAAAACTCTTATACATCCTTCAGGTTTGATTTTATAATTAATTTTCTATGTTTTCAAAAGTATATGAATCAAATTGAGGAACAAATTTCTTCAACCATGTGGATTAATAACTTTATCAGCAAATCGATCACAAGGTGGTATAATATTTGTTGAAAAATATTTTTCTATTTTTGAATTTTTCTTTGTCATAGAATCTATTTTTAAGCATCAGTTATGCCATAAATGAGTTCCAATTAAATCATTAAGAGTGTTAATATTCAAATTTCTAGTATCACCAATAGTATTTCTCTTAAATTCCAACTCCCTAGAAATAGTACAAAATATTTTTTCATTAACCATATCATCAACATGTCCTATTCACCAATATCCTATAAATTTTTAATGATAGTCCTTATTATATAATGAATCATTGTAAATTATTTCCCATGTAGAAAATATAATCCATGATAATCGCTACATAACATTTCACTTTATGTCTTTAAAAAATTTTACATTCTCAAATTTGTGACCGCCAGATTTTTACATGCACTATTAGCTACTTTAAAAGATGAAATTAAACTGTATTTGATTCTCCACATAGAATATAACAAAATATTTATAACACTATACATTGAATGATATATTTTTTTTCTTGATGATTTTATTTTTTAACATCCCATTCAAGAATTATATAATTTATAGTAATCACAAATATATTATAAATACTATTTTTTATAAAAAAAT
Organism: Viscum album; assembly: GCA_963277665.1. NCBI lineage: Eukaryota > Viridiplantae > Streptophyta > Magnoliopsida > Santalales > Viscaceae > Viscum > Viscum album. The sequence goes on along the minus strand of OY728151.1, from coordinate 490,186,972 downwards.
TCTTCATCCTATCTCTCCATCATTCACAATCCGCACCATTAAATATAGTTTCTTTTTTTGGATTCTAGTTATCAATTTCACATACATTAAGACATTTTAACATTATAGAAAAACATTCTCTCTACAAAAGCACATTACTATTGAAAAATTCAATAGCATTATTATTATATAAAAAAATTAAAAAACATGAATAATTTAGACGATTTAAAAAGATATGTATTAATAAAATTGATGGATAAAAATATTTCAAAGCTCTTAACAAGTATCATATATGATACATTTTGTTCGTAATATATGATCTTTATAGCTTGTGGAATCTATTCTTATAAGATAGTTGTGTATTTTAATTTAACATTGTTTTTTAATTATTTAAAACAAATTAATACACAACCAAATTTAATTGGAATAATAGGATACATACCATAGTTTTATGAAAAATATAACCAGACTATATTCACATACAAAACAATTAAATCAGAGTAACAATATTAGTATCACAAAAGATTATGTTTTTATGTACTCTATAAGATAATATATATATATATATATTAAAATTTGAAGATAAACATTAATTATTATAATAATTGTGAAATATAAACCTTCATGAATTAGGAAATATATGTATCAATGATAGAATTACACACAGACATTACAAGAATAATGTATTTTAACCTTAAGAGTGAGGTAGTCACTAACCCAGACTAACTCTATACTAGGTTTATAATAACAGGGTTATTTATCTTTCCTTATCATAGAAATCCAACAATATGATGATCAGAAAATTTTCCTTACTATCCATTAAATACCTCAATAGGATGATTGGATTGTATTTCTACATAACTATAATATCCCTCAATTAAATGGATTATATTCTTGGTGTTCCAACCCCAAAATCCCTCAATAATTATATTGATCAGATAAAATAAAAAATACAATACAATTCTCAAGGAGATAACCTAATAATAATTAGTTATGTTGACTTTCTCTAATCAATTTCAAAAATCTAGTAATCAATTTTCAGCCTATGTGTGCTTAAGATAAATTTAAGGTGAATGTAATCAGTAGCTATCAACAATATCTTCAATCCCTTTGATTTATAGGCCAATTATTATTATCTTCCCAAGGGTCATATGTTTCTCCAAATGGTTTTATTTGACTTAGTATTGAATAAAAATTGAACACCAGCCACTTAATCACTAATTATGATATAGAATAACCGAATGTCCAACATTATATTTATTTACACCATTATAGTAAAAAAAGTATTCCTTACATGGGTTATAAGACTTTTGAATACAATTATAATATTTAATTCACTACAAAAAATAATCCTTAAAATTTTTATTATGATAACATTAATTTGGGAATATCTGATATTTATTGGTATAATCATCATTATGATTGTTAATACTTTGTCAGTATTAAATACATGAAAGAAATTATAACAATAGTTATGATAAATATGAGCATGATTTATCAGAACCAAAGTCAATACAAAAATTTCAATGAAGAATTGTAAGTTAACTTTTTTAATTTATTAGGACGTATTCTATATTTGGTAAATTACTTTGTTTTCTACAAATACATTCATAAACACTTTTGAAAAAATGTAGTAAAATTTTTTGATGGTGCTTGAGATTTTGAAAACTAAATTAATAGAGAATTGAGAAATAGATTTTATTAAATAACAATATGATTACCTTATATATTATAGCATATTAAAAAATAAATATATAATAATAAATAGAAGATACATATATTTTCTATACTGAATAGTGGAAAGATAATATATAATCATGAAAGATAGAAAAATTGCAAGCAGAAGTTGACTAATGAAAATATAAATGAGATGATGATTCTATAAGACGTGTCCATAAAAAATATACTTCTAGGGGAAGGGGATACAAAAATATAAAACATGATCGAAAAATATACCAAGAAGGTAAAAAATTCATTGTTGTCAGATCTAGGAAATTTTGTGTCCTTGTTCCCAAATACATATTAGTAATGCAAGAAAAGAATTTATTTGATGTTGTTTTATTTCTTTCATTCATACTTATGACCATAAATTATACTCATGTAACTAAGGCACCTGATTAGGGTGTGAGATATAACCTATGTATTTCAAATCCAATAGTGTTTAGGCATATACATTTTGTGTAATATTAAAAAGGCCATGTTCTTTAGTAATTAAAATGAAAAACTAAATAATGGATGGAATACAATGGAAGTTAATCCACTTGGGGACCCATCCATTTTAACTTATTCATCCTAAATTATAGATTCTGAACTAAATGAACTTGTAATGCTAAGGGAAATAGTATATAATTATGAAGTTGGACTTTCACCAAGCTTTTGATTTGGTTTTATGGACATGTCCCTAGGGTTTCTAAATACGAAGGGATAATAATCATTTAAAAATATTTATTTCTATTTCATTAAAATTTAAACCATTAAATAACGTTTGGATAATTAACATTATCATGAAGTTGACAATCATGGGAGAAATTCAATGTATTGCTCGAGGGGATTGTTATATGTTTAATGACATTGATTCTATCAAATTTAACATAAGTATAAATTATCATGTGTCACTCTATAATGGACTGAGAATAGAATAAATTGACTTCTATTCCTATACCCAGTATCACATTAGGGTCTGATGTCTTTTTCGTGGAATGGTGTAACCAATTGTGCCATCCTTCCAATCCAAGAGGTCACCACAAGGGAACTAGTGTCACTCATCTTGAGGAACAAATAGGTATCACAATGTGAGTCCATCTAAGGATTCATTGATTTCTCACATGGAATATTTACAATGACTAAAAATGATTACTAAATAATGAGAATACATCCAAGGGGACCTTAAATATTATCCACTTGTATCACCCATAATAAGAAACTACCTTGACAATGTATAGTCAATAATATCATGATATTGTTGGCGATATCATTCTATTACTACTCAGAAAAAGAGCGAGTGGATAAAATTATATAGGGTTGTCGGTGATCTTCCATCATGTACTAATTGATGGATCACCAATTAATTAACCTTGTAATCTACCTCTTCACACCTAGCCTCCAATATTGATGGACTTTTTCTTGGTACATCGTGGTCAAAGTAGGGTGAATATCCAAAATAGATGCATGTTATTCCCTCATTATCTATTCTCAGATATGTAATGGAACCCTCCCATGACCATATAATTTTATGGTCTCACTCATGTAGACAACATAAAAAGGTTCTAGTATCTATCATGTGATTATCTCCCCCTAAATGAGAAATTCAAAATTTGTTAATTTCTATATCTAAACCCATTCCATAAGGGAGGAGGTCAGTGATTGAGATATTATAACTAAATGTCGTTGATGTTTATAAAACTCTATATATATCTTAGTAAAAATATCCATCAATTTATACTAACTACTAACCTCCTTGTTGTCCTATGTCCTAGTGTTCTTATTAAATATATCAGCTATGGAGTTCCCCTTTTTGGGTGTGTAATAATTATAAAAATTTATTGATCATAGGTTTTCCACCCACATGAGATGCATGGGATTCATGTCCCAAATAAAATATATTTATTGGATAAATTTATGATATTTTTAAGTAAAAAATATTTTTCCCTACATATAATTCTACAATCAGCAAGAACATGGACCATTGATCATTTTATCTTGGTCATTTATAGGATAGTTCTCACATGATGTCTCAACTAGAGGGACCATTACAGTACAACCCTATTCTCATTTCATCAAAAATACACCTATATAATAGTATTAAATGTCCCAAAAAATATTATAGCTTATATATGGAATATCCATTTTCAGGATAGGTGATGAGGTTAGTGTCGATTTTGACTCATGAAACTATATCTTGTAGGAATAATTCTAGTATAATTTTACACAAAACATGGTCAATCCCATGAGTGGAAGATCCATGAATGAATTTTCTTACTTGAATCCCCAATAATATACAGCTATCCCTATGAAGATACATATATATCAGACAAATTATTGGGATTTTATGATAAATCCATGACACTCATCTTCTCTAGTTTTAATTATACTCCTCACTCAGATATTATATGAGCAATGAAGTGAACCATACTAATCCAAATGTTTCATTTAGTGATCCTCACATATAGTTGTTCTCTCTTTGGTATCTCATCATGATCTCAAGATGATTGGAATGTTCTTGTATACTATGTGGGTAAAATTGACTTCACCTATGAATAACACCAAAATATAAAAATGAAATGTGTAGAAAACATGATTCAAAAAATCCAAGAATATTACAGGGGCATTCATCAAAATTAAGTACATGAAACGATACTCATACAAGTCTACCTACCCCATAACATTGTTTTTTGTATGTCTAGATGCCTCAACCATTCCTGATGGTATCTCAACCTAAAATTTATCTTTCAGAAAATAGTTTCTCCTCATATCTAGTCGAAGAGGTCATAAAAAAATGGTTGTTGATATAATTTTATGATCGTAATCAGGTTCAGTTTGTGATAAAATTAAAACAATATAAGGTTATCGTCCACCTTCATGGTGAAAAGGAATGGAGAACCCCATAGTGTTGTGTTGGGTCATATAAAACCATTATTCTCTATGTATTCATTTTTCTTATTGATTTATTTGATATCTATAGGATCCATATTATATAGAGGAATGGACACTGGTGTCGCACCTAGAACAACATTGATAATGAACTCAACCTCTCTCTTATAAAGAAAGCCTGATAAATCATGAAAGAACATAGGCTTAAAATGATCCAAAGATGGAGGGAATTCCATGATATTTATTCATTGATTTGTCATCATGTGACAAGGTACCTAGTTTGATACTCATCCAAGACCATTATGGTTGATTCCAGCTTGACCGGTATAGTGATCTGATTGTCTCTTATGATTATATGTATTTCCCTCTGGCGAAGATTAGGAAAAATTCTAGTTATGGATATCCATATAGGATTTTTATTAAATAAGGTAGTCTATATCATGAATTAATTCAAATACAATTATCTCAACAATGAAGAAAATCTACCAAAAACAATAAACACCAATTTGAAGGGGGAACATCATGCCCGGGTTTATACCCTAATCTTAAACACCTGATGCCATGTCATGATTGATAACCAAACTATATTTTACTCTAAATTTTCCAATATATCCCATAGTTTCAATAGAATTAATTGAGTGTGATTCACCTATATAAAATAATGTAGATACAAATGTAGAGGCCACCCAAATAGTACATCCAATAGCCATTGGCCCTGGACACTACTCTTTAGATATAGAATGAAAATCATATATATATATCTTGAACCGAGGCCCTAAGATAATGCATAAATTTCATGAGAATTTTCACTTTGCTGATGATGATACTCTATAGCCTGACCACCTAGGGCATGACCACATGATCGGCCTTAGTGAATTTTTGATGAAATAATTCCTACCCGAAATTGATTAACTAGTCTTTCACTAGATGGTGTTAATGTAAGAGGACCGTGCTCACATGGAAGTACTTGAAATGGTCAAAATAGACACTTTTTTTGACCAATCCTACAACAAGTCAGGAATGTTGATTGGGTTCGTAGTATAATTGGTATTTAACTAACCAGAACATCCAAACTGGTTACACACTACATTGGTGTAAGTGCTTTCCACTTTTATGGAGCTTCCCTAGACTCCCTACATGTATCATCAATCATTAAATATCCTTTGATAAAAAAAATACTGTTAATTGAATATTAGCTACCTTATCTCATGAGACATGATTCCCCTAGGTTATCCTCATTGATGAGGGCCTAGTTTTACTTCTCTCAAGTGATGTCAGCTGATAAATACACTAGAGATCAAATGGAAAAATAGATCCCATCATAAACTTTTCTCGTATTATTTACATCATCACCAGTCAAGGTCACTGAGAAATGATACAATTCTATGAACTAATATGACTACTCGATCACTGACTTGTCGCAGTGTTCAAGGTTCATATAATCTTGATCATTATGTGTTCACAAGGGATAGTGAATAAATTATTGATGAAAATATCCAGAATTATATTTAGAACATACAATAGTGTTGAAAAACAAGAGTCAAAACATCCCACAAAACATGGAGGAATCACAGAGGTCAAATACCTATTGTTCTCCCATCCCTTGATATGGTGGAAGAATGCTACTTTTGGAACTCGAAGGTTTTCTCTTATATATATGAGGTAGGTTGGGGATCACCCTAAACTGATTTAATGAAAAAAAATGAATATATCATAGAATTATAAACTGGAACATAGTGGGTGTTCTATATGAGGTTCCATAGATGGAACTACATGAGGTATCACTAGTGTATTAGGGCACATCACAACCATAGTTTTCATATCACCACATTGATTATATAGAACATGAGGAAATCATAGTGGAATAACAATAGAAATTATAAGGACATGCCTCAAACATGACTTATAGAAGTTTAGAAAAGTGATAAGAAAGGACATGAAAAAGGAAATCCTACTAAATAAAAACAACCCCCAACATTCTCTTGGAGGCATTCCGGGGTAGGATAGATGATTTTCAGAAGGATCCTAGGATAAATGGACTACAAACCACTATTATGGTTGGGTCGGGTTACGGTCTTAGGTAACAACATCTAATGTGACATTAGTTTTATGCATTATGTTCAGTTTAATTTACTTATGTATTCATGTATCTATGAAGTTGTTTAATTAGATGAATCCTTATCTCCAATTGAAAAGGGAACACACACCTTAAAATTTTGATAGTGGTATAAGGCCCCAGCCTTAAACATTACTTAATCTTGAGTTATTACAATATTACACCTTTAGGATCTTTTCGTGTTTAGTGTTTTAGAGAATTAGAACATCATACTTGGATTACATTCCACATTTAAAAAAATTGGTTACATAAATGATAGTATTCATTTTTCCCGTCAGTGGAAATATTTTTAAAATAAAACATGGATTCTTTCTTGACACTTACATGACACTATCATCATATCATGTACCTTTCCCTTGACCTATGAAAAAATTTTCGAAAAACACGAGATGAGTATAAAAAGCTCAGTAAGGGATATATAAATATGGAAAGGAAACATGGGTACATATACACATAAGAATAAAATCATACTTTACCCAGAAAACATAAGAACATTAACATACCTCATCAAATCACGAAAAAATCATAGAAATCATAAGACATAAAGGTAACTTTAGGCATTCATAACATTCTTACGTAGGGAGTAACCATATTGGTTACGTTTGGAATACCCATCACAGTATATTCCCTAAATCTCTTCGGAGAAACCATAACGTTTAACTCCATCGCGTTACCCAATGCATTGGAGAGCCATATCGGGATCACCCTCCCTTATTTTATCACGGATCCACCCGTCTTTATAATAATTCCCAAGAACCATAACATAATCATACCACATAAAACATACATAAAGGATACATAACATTTCCACATTTCAATCTCAAGATATCAATAAAACACATTGATATAATAAAAACATTATGAAAACCATTTTTGATACCAAAATAAAATAAAAGTAATACAGGGTATTTATTTTTCTTTAAAAAACGGTATGGCTTGTACAGGAAGCCGAAACTCAAATAATGGTCACAGCGGCGGAGAAGTCATTGTCACCGCATACGTACGACAAAAACATTCCCTTTTTTCATTTAGTAAAATTCTTCGTATAAAAAATATTCCTACTGGATAAACGTAAAATTTAAAGGGTTTTATACACCGTATAAAATAAGGTTGTTTATAAAAGTAAATATGCCTCAATGAAAGGAGATTGAGACGAAGTCCCATACCTCGGGTCCGACTTGACTCGGTCGTTCTTTAACCTCCTGAAAAATAAACTTGAGTTAATTTCTACTTGTTTAAGAACATTTTCATGTTCATTATTCCTTTTATATCACTTATTTCCATGTCATGTACACTATGTAATTATTTATGTTTATAACCGTCGTTTTAACGATCATTGGTACTTGAGTAAAAAATAAACCCTTTATAATTACAAGTTGTTCATGTATCCATTATATCCAGAATTATAATCATGATGTGTATATCATATATATCATATATATCCAGTATATACATGCATTTATAATATTATATAATCATTTAGAGGTAAAAAATGAAATGCACCGTTCATGGAGACGGTAAGCCGTACGTACGCATGAACGCTACTTTCATTTCTATTTCGTGTTCTATTGAATGGAATCATAATGAGATAAAGGTATATTATAATTCCAGTGTAATATAATATATAATAGCATAACTCCATCCTTTATACGTCCCACATATGGTATTTAACGAATCAAATCACTTTGAGGGGGCGGTAGTCCGCACTTCCTTAAATGAAGATATCACGTTTATCCATAATGGAAACCATAAAGGTATGCCCAAAATGAAAAATACAGAAGCTTAAGGAAAACATAGAAATATTATATATCATATATAAATATATTGTCATCTTAATGTCCACCTTTGATGGTGTTAAATGAATGTTGAACAATCATCATTTCGGGAGGCAGAAATTCTCCATCCACAGAAACAGTATGGTCCTTAACCATTAGATGTAGGTTTTTGTAACTGTAGATCTAATCCATCTTATAAAATCATCCTAGTATATTTAAGATACTGGAGTTGTTAAAAAATAAAATAATAAAATGTGTTTAGGGGGTTGGAGAAGCAAAATAAAACAAAAGGACTCAAAAGAAGACATTACCTTAAAATCGGGTAACTACCTTTGGTTTGAGCTCAAAGGCTTCGTTGGGAAGACTTTTGCCAAATGTTAGGATTCAAGGAGTAATAGAGTGAAGTGGAGAGACAAAATGGGCAGGTTTTGGCCGAGCCAAAGTCTTTGGAAGTGCGTGTAAAGAGGTAGAGGTGGGGGCCTTTTATAAGAGGAGAGGAGGGGCACTCTTGGAAAGTAAAGAAACGTTACTTTATTTTAAAATGATTTTTAGATTAAAAAAGTCCCATATTGATATAATTAGAGGGTAAGGTGATAACCGTTCGAAATCCACCAATCCAATAGGTTTTTTACATGTTTAGATCATATATTTTACATTATCTTTTCATTTTATTTAAATCCTTTATTAACGAGGTAATCGCTGCATCATCATGATGTCATAAATAATGTAATATATTTAATGTCTAAAAATTATAAAAAAAATATCATGATGTAGGAAATCATTGTAGCTTTCTAATTAATATTTATAGTCAAAAATCTGTCTTGTATAACCCCATGTAAAAATCGTTTTAGTAAACTAACTCATGTTTATGTCATTTTTACTTTATCATTAAATAAAAAGTTATTTATGTCATTTCCCAACATGTGTGGCTCCATGGGACCCCAAGTTGACCCATGTATTTTCTTGGTCGGCCATGACATATCCAATGACGGTATGACATGTGTCAAGCTCATCTAATATTATTCAAACATTATTTTTACCTTAAACTACACTAATTACCACTAATCGCGATTAAGAACTTAAAAGTTACTATTCACCAAAAAATTATTTTAATCTCATTAAACCAAATTTTACTTCTTAATGACAACTATTTATGTCGGATTTTTGAAAATCAAATCACCGAAGTGGCAAAGTATCATTTAAATGAAAAATCAGTTTCTTTAACTACCACTTAGTGGTTTCACTATTCATAAAAAATTTTTGTTTTTCAGAAATATAACAAAACATCACCTGAAGCTATATTTGATATTCTGAATTCAAAAATGATGTCTATTTTAAAAAATTAAAATCATATTTGTTACATTAATTAATTTAATAATTAATTCCCGCTGTCATGATAAATAGCGTGTTTTTATGAAATAATAAGTATCAAAATATTGACACTAGTTTAAGTCCAATTTCAAAGTGAAATTGATTCCAATGACCACTATTGGATTAAATGGTAAAAATATATTCAAATTTCACTTTAAAACCAATTCAAAATATAATATAATCATATAAATATATTAGATTAAAAAGAAGTATTGATGTAAAATGTAGTATTTTTCACTATTCATTAAAAAATGAACATTGTCAGAAAAATACCAAAAATTCACAGAAAGTAAATTTTGATGTCCCAATAATAAAGAATATGTTTATTTTGAAAAACATAGCTTACAAAATTTTCAGAATATAGATTTAAAAATGGTTTTCCATCAAAAGGCAGTAATACAATCTTTTAAAAATATTAGTATATTCCATGCTTAAGATTGGATTTATTTTCATTTTAAGCCTCTAAAACACTATATAATTCATTAATATTCATAAATAAAAATATCTATTATTCATTACTTACGTGGGATGTTACATACTTCCCCCTTTAGAAAATTGTGTCCCCGCAATTTATTTACTTATCGAATAAATGGAGGTACTTATCCCTAATTGCATTTTCAGATTCCCATGTTGCCTCTTCCATCATGTGGTTTTTCCACAAAACCTTTACCTGATTAATCACCTTATTCCGTAACACTTTCTCCTTATGGTAAATAATTTGGACCGGTTGTTCCTCATAAGATAGGTTATCTTCCAGCTGAAAAACCTCTTGACTCAAAACATGAGATGGATCTGGCATATACATTCTCAACATCGAAACATGAAAAACATTGTGTACCTAAGATAAACTCGGAGGTAAATCCATTCGGTAAGCAACTGATCCAACTCTCTCCAGAATTTCATATGGTCCAATTAACCATGGACTCAGCTTTCCTTTCTTAACAAATCTTATCACACTTTTCCATGGAGAAACCTTGAGAAAAAAATGATCGCCTACCTCAAAAGAGAGATATTTCCTCCTATTGTCCGCATAACTATTCTGCCTGCTCGGAGGAGTTCTCATGTGTTTCTGTATCAGCTGAACTTTTTCTGCAAACTCTTATACAAATTTTGGTCCCATAAACGTCCTTTCACCCACTTCATCCCAGAAAGATATAGTTCGAAACCGCTTCCCATATAACGCCTCAAATGGTGCCATCTGTATACTAGAATGAAAACTGTTATTATAAGAAATCTCAACCAAAGAAAGATGTCAGTCCCAACTTCCCTGATAATCTATCAAACAAGCACATAGCATATCATCCAATGTCTGAATTGTTCATTCTGACTGCCCATCTGATTGAGGATGAAATGCTTTACTAAAATTTAATTCAAGACCCAACGACTTCTGAAGGCACTTCCAAAAGTTAGAAGTAAACCTGGGATCACGATCGGATACAATGGAGAGAGGAACTCTATGTAACCTAACTATCTCTTTAAGATACAAATGGGAAAGTTGTTCTAGAGAGAAAGTATCTTGAATAGCATGGAAATGGGCAGATTTAGTCAAGCGATCATCAATACCCCAGATTTCATTATTACCTCGAGGTGTCTTCTGTAATCCCACAACAAAGTCCATGGATATATTATCCAATTTCCACTCTGGCACTGGTAAAGGTTGAAGCATCCCTTTCGATAACTACCACTCTTCTTTAACCTGTTGACAAGTCAAACACCTCATAGTAAAATCAACAATATCTCTTTTCGTTCCATCCCACCAGTAATACTCTCGCAGATCTATGTACATCTTAGTACTGTGAGGGTGAACCGAAAAAAGGGAACTATGAGCTTACCATAACAACTCTATCTTCAACTATAAATCACAAGGCACACACAATATCTTCCCAAATCTCAAATCACAATCATTATCAATGTTGAATTCAGGAAACTTACCCTTATGAACCAGCTCTACCTTTTTCTGCAACTCACTGTCTTGCTTTTGTGCTTGCTTGATTCTTTCTGATAGAGAAGATTTCACTGATACCTGAAACAAAACAGAAGAACATCCTGCACCAAAAACTTCTATGCAAAAGTTCATCAAATCCTTAACCAAAGGATCACGTTCCAAACACAACATTGTTAATAAAGCATTACTTTTTCGACTCAAAGCATCAACCACTTTATTTTCTTTTCCAATATGGTAATGAATTGTACAATCATAATCCTTTATTAATACTATCCATCTCCTCTGTCTCATGTACAATTCTTTCTGAGCGAATATATACTTTAAACTTTTGTGATCAGTATATATTTCACACTTTACACCATACAAATGATGCCTCCAAATTTTTAAAGTGAAAACAACAGCAGCTAATTCCAAATCATGTGTAGGGTAATTTACCTCATGAGTTTTCAACTTTCGTAAAGCATAAGCAATTACCTGATCATTTTACATTAGGACACAACCATGTTCTTTAAATGACGCTTCACTGTAGATAACAAACTCACCATTCCTGAAGGTAGTGCCAAAAATGGAGCATTCACCAATCTTCTTTTCAATTCCTGAAAATAATCATCACATTTTTTTGTCCAGATAAACTTAACACCCCTCCGAGTTAGTTTAGTCATTGTACTAGATAACCTTGAAAATTTTTTAACAAACCATCGGTAATTTCCTGCCAAAGCAAGGAAACTACGAATCTCTGTTACATTTCTGGGTCTTTGCCACTCTTCAACAACCTTTTTTATTGCAGGTTCAACCGTTATCCCATATTTAGAAACAATTTGACCATGGAAAGAAATTTGTTGCAACCAATACTCACATTTTATGAATTTCCCATACAATTTCTTTTCTTTTAAGGTTTTAAAAATAACCCTTAAATGTCTTTCATTCTCCTCATTACTTTTAGAAAACACAAAAATATCATCAATGAAAACCACCACAAACTTATCCAAGAACTCATGGAAAATTCTATTCATTAAGTCCATGAATACAGAAGGTGCATTGGTTAGACCAAAGGGTATTAGTACAAATTCAAAATGGTGATATCTTGTACAGAACGTGGTCTTCCGAACATATACTTCCTTTACCATCAGCTGATGGTACCCCGATCTCAAGTCAATCTTTGAAAAATACTGAGTTCCCTGGAGGTGATCAAACAAATCATCGATATGAGGCAAAGGATATTTGTTCTTAATAGTGATGTTTTTCAAGGCTCTATAATCTATGCAAAGTCTCATTGAACCATCTTTCTTTTTAACAAATAAAATAGAAGCACCCCATGGTGATGTGCTAGGTCAAATGACACCTTTCTATAATAAATCATGAAATTGTTCCTTCAACTCTAAAAGTTCAGTTTGAGCCATTTGATAAGTGGGTTTTGAAATTGGATTAGCATCAGGAACTAAGTCAATAGTAAATTCAACTTCATGTTCTGGTATTATTCCTGGAAACTCATCAGTAAAAACATCAGGATACTCATTTACCACTGGAACATCATTAATCTGATCAGTTCCCTTATTTTCAACAATATGTGCAAGTTAACATTCATTTCCATCTTTTACATGTTTCTCGGCCTCTTGAAATGTTATCAACAGTAAGGGTTCATTCTTGTATACAAACTGAAAGTCTTTCTGAAAAGAAACTTCTTTAGCTTTACAGTCAATCATAGCATGGTAAATAAAGAGCCAATTCATTCCTATGATAACATCAAACTCTACTAGAGGTAAAAAAAATAAGGTTTGCAAATAGGTTCTTTCCATGGATAAGGATAGGAAGATTCTTATAAATTCGGTTGGCCTCAACATTTCCCCCAGGTGTTTTTACCACATGTTCAGGAGTCATTTCTTGAGATGGTATTCCTATTTTACTAGAAATGTTTTTAGAGATGAAAGAATGTGTAGACCTCGAATCAAACAACACACTGGCATAATCTGAAAAAACAAACAAAGTACCTGATACAACTTCATTTGATGGCCCGACATCTGCTGAAGTAGTTGCAAAGGAATTGACCACCCATTTCTGCATGTAGTCTATCTCATTCCAATCACTCAAGCTCTTTGTCGAACACTCGTTTGCCTAGTGACCCATCTCATTTCACTTAAAACATTTCACTGACTATAAATCAAATTTGGTCGTACCTTCACCTTGATCTTTTTCAGTGCAATCACGAGCCTTATGTCCCATATTACCACATCGTTAGCACTTTCCAGAATTTAGGAGATATTCCCCAGCATGCCTTTTACCACATTTATCTAAAACTAGAAACATAGGTTTCTTACCATCAGACTTTTTTGAAGAATTCTTTCCTTTCTCCTGCCACCTCAGTCTCTTCTTCTGTTGGTTTCTATAGAACACTTGATGATCGGCAAATTCCATTTCCACCTTCTCAGCACATCGAACAAGATTTTCATAACTTTTGAACTCACAAGAAGCCAATGCCCGTCGATATTTTGGCTTTAACCATGACTAAAAGTGATTGATTTTACTATCAAGGTCTCGGATAAAATTTGGAGCATACCTTGCCAATCGAGTGATCCTTTCTTCATAGGCAGCCAGTGAGTCTTCCTCTTGCCTCAATTCCAAGAATTGTTTTTCCATCCTAAATCTAAGAGACTTAGGAAAATACTTCTCAAGAAACATACCTTTAAATTCATCCCAGTCAAGAGCATCAATCTCATCAGCATCCCTGATATTTTTAACCATCGACCACCACTGATTTGCTTTACCCTCCAAATAGTAAATAGCAAGACTAACCTATTGATTGTCTGAACACCCCATGGCATCGAAAATCTTCTCCAATGATTTAATCCACCCTTTAGATAGCACAGGGTTAGATGATCCTCTGAATGATGGGGGATGTTGCCTCATAATATGTTCCACCACTGACATGTTCCTATGTGGTTGATCTGGCTGATATCGTGCATGGATACCACCACTATTTATCGCTTGAGACAACTGCGCCATTACTACAACAAACTGTTCAGTTATAATCCCAACCATCTCAGGATGCTGATTCAGAAGGTTATTTCCTTCTGTATGCCGTCCTAGCACTACTTCCCTGTTTCCTCTGCGGAAAACCATTCTGAAAAAAACATTTCTTAGATGAAGCAACGTGGTAATATTCAAATTCTATATCATTTCAAAAAAATATTTTTGGATAATCATTTAATAGAATTCTATCTCCTAAAGTTATCTAAACCGACCTATGATACCAACTATAAGGCCCCAGCCTTAAACCATACTTAATCTTGAGTTATTACAAGATTACACCTTGAGGATCATTTCAGGTTTAGAGTTTTAGAGAATTACAACATAAAACTTGGATTACATTCCACATTTAAACAAAGTGGTTACATAAAAGATAGTATTCATTTCCCCTTCAATGGAAAAATATTTAAAATAAAACAAGGATTCTTTCTTGACACATCCTTGACATTATCATCATATCATGTACCTTTCCCTTGACCTGTGAAAAACATTTCAAAAAACTTGGGATGAGCATAAAAAGCTCAATAAGGGATATAAAAACATGGAAAGGAAACATGGGTACATATACACATAAGAATGAAATCATACATTACCCATAAAACATAATCACTTTATCATACCTCATCAAATCATGAATAAATAATAGAAATCATAAGACATAAAGCTTACTTGAGGCATTCATAGCATTCTTACGTAGGGTTTAACCCTCTTGGATACGTTTGGAATACCCATCACAGTATATTCCCTAAATCTCTTTAGAGAAACCATAACATTTCACTCCTTCGCGTTACCCAATGCATTGGAGAGCTATATCGGGCTCACCCACCGTTAGTTTGTCACGGAACCACCCGTCTTCATAATAATTCCTAAGAACCATAACATAATCGTATCACATAAAACATACATAAAGGAAACATAACATTTCCAAATTTCAATCTCAAGATATCAATCAAACTCATTGATATAATAAAAACATTATGAAAACCATTTTCAATACCACAATAAAAGATAAATAAAACAGGGTATTTATTTTTCATTAAAAAAACTGTATGGCTTGTAGAGGAAGCCGAAACTCAAATAATGGTCACGGCGATAGAGAAGTCGTTGTCGCCGCTTACGTACGAAAAAAACATTCCCTATTGTCATTTAGTAAAATTCTTCGTATAAAAAAGATTCATTTTGGATAAACGTAAAAGTCAAAGTGGTTTCTATACCGTATAAAAGAAGGTTGTGTATAAAACAAAAATATTCCTCAATGGAAGGAGATTGAGACGAAGTCCCATACCTCGGGTCCTGCTTGACTCGGTCGTTCTGTAATCTCCTGAATAATAAACATGAGTTAATTTCTACTTTTTTAAGAACCTTTTTTAAGTTCATTATTCCTTTTATATCACTTATTTCCATGTCATGAACACTATGTAATTATTTAAGTTAATAATGGTCGTTTTAACGATCATTGGTACTTGAGTCAAAAATAAACCCATTAAAATTACATGTTGTTCATGTATCCATTATATCCAGAATTATAATCATGATGTATAAATCATATATATCATATAAATCCTGTATATACATTCATTTATAATATTACATAATCATTTAGAGGTAAGAAATGAAATGCACCGTTCATGGAGACGGTAATCCGTACGTACGCATGAACGCTACTTTCATTTCTATTTCGTATTTTATAGAATGGAATCATAATGATATAAAGTTATATTATAATTCCAGTGTAATATCATATATAATATCATAACTCCATCCTTTATACGTCCCACATATGGTATTTAACTAATCAAATCGCTTTGAGGGGGCGGTAGTCCGCACTTCCTTAAATGAAGATATCACGTTTACCCATAATGGAAACCATAAAGGTATCCCCAAAATGAAAAATACATAAGCTTATGGAAAACATAGATATATTATATATCTTATATAAATATAGTGTCATATTAATGTCCACCTTTTAAGGTGTTAAAAGAATGTCGAACAATCATCGTTTCGGGAGACAGAAATTTTCCATCCACAGAAACAATATGTTCTTTAACCATTAGATGTAGGGGTGTGTAAGTGTATCTCTAATCCATACTATAACAACATCATACTATATTTAAGATACTGTAGTTGTTACAATAGAGAAGAATAAGAAGAGTTATGGGGTTGGAGAAGAAAAATAAAACAAAAGGACTCAAAAGAAGACATTACCTTAAAATCGGGTAACTCCCTTTGGTTTGAGCTCAAAGGATTACTTGGGAAGACTTATGCCCAAAGTGAGGCTTCAAGGAGTAAGATAGGTAATTGGAGAAACAAAATGGTCAGGGGTTTGCTGATCCAAAGGCTTTGGAAGTGTGGGTAAAGTGGTAGAGGTGGGGGCCTTTTATAAGAGGAGAGGAGGGGCACTCTTGGAAAGTAAATAAAAGTTACTTTATTTTAAAATGAGTATCGGATTAAAAAGGTCCCACATTGATATAATTAGAGTTTTAGGTGATAAGGGTTCGAAATCCACCCATAAAATAGGTTTTGGACATGTGTAGATCATAGATTTTACATTATCTTGTCATTTTATTTAAATCCTTTATTCATGAGGTAATCGATGCGTCATCATGATGTCATAAATAATTTAATATATTTAATGTATAAAAATTATAAAAAATATCATGATGTAGGAAATCTTCTTATCTTTCTAATGAATATTTATAGTCAAAAATATGACTTGTATAAACCCATGTAAAAATCGTATTAGTAAAATAACCCATGTTTGTGTCATTTTTACTTTAACATTAAATAACAAGTTATTTATGTCATTTCCCCACAAAAGTGGCTCCATGGGGTCTCCAAGTTGACCCATGGATTTTCATGGTCTGCCATGACACATACAATGGGGTTAGGACATGTTTCAATCTCATCTCATATTATTAAAACATTATTTTTTCCTTAAACTACACTAATTACCACTAATCGCGATTACGAACATAAAAGTTACTATTCACCAAAAAATTATTTTAATCTCATTAAACCACATTTACTTCATTATTAATAACATGTATGTTGGATTTTTTAAAATCAAATCACATAAGTGGTAAAGTTTCATTTAAACGAAAAATCAGTTTCTTTAACTACCACATAGTGGTTTCACTATTCATCAAAAAATGATGTTTTTCCGAAAAATACCAAAACTTCAACCTAAGATATATTTGATAATGTGAATTCAAAAATGATGCCTCTTTTACAAAATTCAAATCATATAAGTTAAATTAATTAATTTAATAATTAATTCCCACTGTCATGAAAAATAGAGTGTTTTTATGAAACAATAAGTATCAAAAGATTGACACTAGTTTAAGTCAAATTTCAAAGTGAAATTGATTCCAATGACCACTATTGGATTAAATGGTAAAAATATATTCTAATTTCACTTTAAAACCAATTAAAAAGATAATCTAATCATATAAATAAATTAGATTAAAAAGCAGTTTTGATGTAAAATGCAGTATTTTTCACTATTCATTAAAAAATGAACAATGTCAGAAAATTACCAAAAATTCACAAAAAGTAAATTTTGATGTCCCAATCATAAAGAATAATTTTATTTTGACAAAAATAGATTATAAAATTGTCAGAACATAGATTTAATAATGGTTTTGCATCAAAAGGCAGTGAAACAATCTTTTAAAAATATTACTGTATTCCATGCTTAAGATTGGATTTATTTTCATTTTAAGCTTCTAAAACACTATATAATTCATTAATAGACATAGATAAAAATATTTATTATTTATTACTTACTTGGGATGTTACAGGTGGTGTGCTATTAATCTTAACCCCAACACATCCCGACCCATGTTACTAATTTTCAATGACTCAATATTGCACAACTAGATTCTAAATTCATCTTACATAAGATATTTAGGAAAAACCTATCAGGTTAAGGAAAATTAGTTAATTTCCATTTTTGTTCTAGCAGTTCTTCAATAATTATTAAAAAAATTAAATATATATAACAATCAATCACTACAAGGCATATTAAATAATTCAAAACAACAATAGCATGAATAATATGAAATGGATGCATAATTTTGATATGTCATTGAATAATTCATTTCATATTATGTCTAATTAATCAAAAAAAAATTGATTTATTCTTCTTTTTACCCTCATACCATTGGGAAATAATAATAGATATCCCTGAAATATTATGATAATTCAGAATAAGTATGCCACCCTGTGGATAAATCTATAAAACTATAATAGGATATGGTTTAACACCATCTACACATCCCAAGAAATTTGGGATTCCTCAGTACATTGGGTAGTTACTCCCAATGACAGGATAATTTCAAAATTACATTATTCTAGTATACTGTAGAAAGAAAAATAAAAAGGAAATATAAAAATGGATCTTATACCACATTGTATCATCCCACAATGGATGTTGATTATAGGTTCCCCAATAAGGGGTACACAATACCACAGACATGCCTCCCCAATCCTGAGATGATGTTGAATATAAATGAGGGCCTAGTGTATGTCTCTGGGGTTATTATACCCCCATAGATCATAGTTGATCACAATATTGAATACATAATAAGAAACAACAGAAATATATATGACCAATACAAAGAAAAAGAAATAGAATAAGTAATCCAAAATAGAGATAACCTATAAGTGAATGTCTAATAATGAAAATATACAGAATATGGTGATTCTATAACATTTAGAAATACAGAATAGTAATAATTTTGCTGCGTAAAAGGGATACAATAATATACAACATGTTGTAAAAAGATACAAAAAAGCAAAAAAAAATCTATGACTAGAATATTGAGTATAGGCTTATCCCTCTACTTCAAAATACATCATGGTGATGAAAATAAATAATGAATTGGATCCTAGAAAAATCCATTTATCCATACCTAAAACCATTTTGTCTACTGGGTTACAAAATGTCCTCAAGTGGTTATGATGTAAAATATTTTAGGATGACACCAACAATGTTTAGGCTGTTACATTTCATGAAATATTAAATAAGCAGTGTTACAAAGAATCTAAAATTCAATAACAAATAAATTAATTAATACACTAGAATAGTACAAGTCATTATCAGTAGGCCAAATCCAAATTTCGAATTCACTTTTCAAAGCATTTAATTTATTCATAATACAATTCAAAATGTAAGGACTATAACAAATCGTGGTTAGAATATTTACATATAAGCTCTAATGTATTTTTTATGTGGTGTATATGTATATGATCTTAATAGGTTATGTTTTTCTAGTGTGGATACATGATTGGGGACATGAAGCATAATTGTAGATCATGATTATTTTGTCTTTCATTTTCAAGAAAACCTACAATGATTAAGATATGATTTATGGTTGTGACATTGTCATAGTGTGTGAAATATGGTTCTAATTTTTGGATATGTAGTTATTGGGTTATATTTAAGGGGTAATAATTAATGAATTTACTAATAGGGAATGAAAGTGACCAAATCAATAGGGATCCAAATTCATAGATCCAACATAATTTGTTGAAAATAAATATTATATTACATTATTTAGATTTATTATTGTATGGGAGAACCATTTTGAGGATGGGAGATAGTTGAACTATTATTTACGGGTGTTGGTTTTTCTTTTAATTTATAATGAATCTATTTTTCCTTGTTAATAATTTTTGGTGGGGATAGTGTTATGATCCTATAGATAATACATATATATATTAAAAAAATCAGGATGTATTTTTTTTGCATTGGTAATCAGTATATAATGACTATAAATGATATTACATAAAATAGATATTAAGACCTTGGAATTACATACATTGGTATTAAATTTCAAAGATGAATGTTCAAATTTTATTTAAAAAATATGATCGAAGACCGTAATTGATTATAGTATTTGGTGACTAGGTATAAAACTGCATTTTTTTGGTAAATGAACTTAAACACTTCCTATATTGATCAACATCGTTAGTATTCATCCCTAACATACCAAAATTAAAATAATTTTTTATCACATCATAAATGAAACACTAAAAAGGGTTTTCAAAGATTATCATTAAGGGTTAGAAAAGGGATATTTATAAGAATTAAATTAAGACAACATTATGAGAAACAAATTGTATTATATAAAAACTATACCATGCACAAAAATGATAAGAATCATGATTCGTGAAATATTGAGAGGATTTCATAATACATGAATCAGAGGGATAAGAAGGAACATGATCTATAAGATCTTAACATTGGCATAAACCATTTTATTGTGAAATATACATTTTTCTTGAAAATCATTTCCATATATGAAAAGGATCACTACTAACACTATTATAGTTGGATGGTTTCACACCTCAACAAATATTATTAGTCAATGTTCACTTACAAGATCACCATAGTTTTAAATTTCATGAACTGAATAGAGTTCACTCCACATTCTTTTCTAGTTTATATCATTAAATAAAAATCATTACCCCTAACGTTGGACGAAGATAGGGGTCCCAACTACAATCGCATAATGAAAAAATATATATTTTTTAGAATATCATAAAACATTATTCACATAATAACCCATGAAATTAAATGGGATTCATAACCATATCATCATATCATTAACTATTGAAAACATATAGGTTTCATAATAATTTAATCATTTCAAAATTTCCATCCATAAGGTAAAGAAGCTGGTTTCATAAGAATTTTCATCATGGTATATCCCATGTATATGAAATATGATTCATAAACATCATGTAATCATTAGAATAATCCATTTATATAAATGATTAGAATTTTATCATTAGATGATATTCTATGTAATGCATCAGTTCCATGAAATGACATTATATAAGATGAAAAATTTCTTTAGAAGATCAACATGATCATTTTTTGTGAAAAATATATATTATTTAAAATTAATTTTAAAAAAAATTATAATAACATTTTCAAATCCATTAATTTGAAAATTATCCCGGAAAAATATAAAGGTATCTTTAAAAATCATTTAAAATAATTATTAAAGTATAATTTTCTTTCCCCGTTGAAAAAAGTTTATTTTGAAACCCCTAAATTTTAAATTAATTTAATTTCAAAATAATTTTGATATAATATAACTGATTATTCAAATCTAATATGGACATCAAGAAGGAAAAATAGCTTCAATTTGTACAAGTTTACAAAAAATATTTCATTCAATTTTTTGGAAAAAGATAAATGAGAATTAATTTGGTAAATAAAATAAATATTTGATTAAAATCATGAAAAATAATTTAAGACATTGTAACAAGTTACTTAATATATCATTTTAAGAGTGTTCAAAATTTATTTTTAGAAACATTATAGTAAACATGGTTTTAGATGAAATTAATATTGTGCCTGAAGATAGAAATAAGGAAAAAATATTTATACACACATTTTTCTCAATTAAATTATATATTAAAGAGAAAATTGATTATATTACATAAAAACATAGGATAAAATGTTATACAATTAATATAGAGTAGTAGATAATAATTTTTCAATATAGGTTAATTAATTATAAAAATTTCTGTTAAATGATGAGAATATACCATAAAATTTCAACAACATTGGTAAAATTGAATTGTAATTACAATGATTGAAAAATAATAAATGAAATATAAAATATTTTAATTATAAATAAATAATTTATATTTCATGTCAAAATAAGGTTATATAGTCCATTTAAGAGAAAAAATGTGTATAAGATAATATATGTCTCAAGTAATGAAAAATGATACAAAATCCCCCACCACATTGGTAGATTTTGAACCGTAAAACAATGGAAATAGAGATACAAAAAATTATAATTCAATAAAAATAATATTACAAATATGAATCAAGATATTTATTCATGGGAATTATAAATACTACATAAAATAATCATATGGGGATGTTGTCTTGGGTGTCACATAAAATAAAGGTGAGACAAAAATACCTTACCATTTTTTTATATTTTTAATATAAATCCCTAATAAATATTAAAATAATAGAGACATAAATATTATTGAATGAATAATAATTATGTTATAACGTGTAAATGTGTATTTATATATAAAAAACAAAAGAGACATGTGGTGAATTCTCATATGAATCCATGAAATGAAGAGAGAGTATAATTGCTCTACCATATGTCTCCAATATGTTTACACAAATTAAAAATTAATGTATAATTAATATGCAATTATAATTAATATATTATACATTATATAATTTAAATATGTTCATTTATAACCCATTTATTAAAAATTAATCCTTAATATCAGTTTTTGGTTAATAACCATTTTGTATTTCAAATATGTATTGATTTTTTATTTTTAGTGATCCTATATTATAAATGGTTACATCATCTCGAGATTAATAATGTTGAAATAATTATGTTATTTTCATTTAAATTATAATATTATTAAAAATCATAAATATTTATTTTTAGATATGAAGTATGTTATATTCATGGGGTTGGTGGGCCGTATGAAATCATGTGTAATGTTTACATTTTCCAATGATAATTTTGAAGATATGATAGTAAAATTTTATATTTAAATACTGAAAAAAAAACTTCTTAATTAAATAATTATTTATTGATATATACTTGTAAATACATCCAAGTTGTTTTGTGATAAAAATTGAGATTCATGTCCCATTGTGGAGGTGGTAGTCCACACCAACCTGAATAACATTATCATATTTCACTAAGTTAAAAGGTATGAAAAAAACGAATATTATCCAATAATAATGATAAATATTTCATAAATATCATAATTAGGTCATTTATAAAACATATATTTATCAAATTTACCCTTATTATATTCCATGTAATCATTGGGGAAAAGGAATTATATCGCTTTGTGCAAGGATAGTTTGTAGTATACACGAGTGATATTATTGTATCACCTGTAGAATGTAATATAAAAATGATAAAACTGAAAAAATTAATCTAAATTTGTACTTTTTTATTAATAAAATATATATAATTTGTTCACATCCCCATACCCATCCATGAGAAGAGTTAATGTATAAATGAATGAATTTTTTTTGTGAGTCAGTAGTTCCACATACAGACAAAAGAAGATTTTGTAAATATTTTTATGGGTGTTGAGATGTTTTTTGTTCACCTGTATAACATAAAAAATTCATTATTCATAGTTATGGGGTTTATTATATCCTAATATTTTATTAATAATTTATGGAGGTGGAGTAGAAATTAGATAAAAATTCATGTTGAAGAATGCTACCACTTCTCCTTGAAACCTCCTCAGGATTGATATAAAATCCCTCCCACATTATAATTATATTATAAATAATTATTCGTGGATGTATTAATTGAATTAGATAAGTCATATGTGAAGTTAATAGGGAAAAAATAGTTTTTTATATGTCTATAAGATGAAAGGTGGGTGTAATTCTCTATGTGAGAAGTGTGACACATTTGTAATAATTAAAAATAAAATCATGTGGCCTCAATTTTCCCATCCAAAAATATTAAAAATTTATTATTGTCAATAAATATTTATTTTCTCATCTAAATATGTATATAAAGTATTTTTTATACAAATTTTATGAAAATGTAGTCATTGTAATTTTAGTTTAACCACCTCGTATACCCATATTTACCGTAAACAAGGTTGGTAATCATTGATGTTTCTATTTTTAATAGTGGAAAAATTTATGTTTTCAATATATAATAATTTAAATTATTCGTCTAAAAAACCTGGAATCCATTTTTCCAAATTATTTTATTATATGTTGTAAATGTTAAAATAATACTAATCCAATATAAATGACAAGAAATCTAATTTTCAGAGAGAAAATGCTCAAAAGTTTATAATGATTTTCTATGAAGTTTAATATTAAATGGATTACCATTACCAATATTGTTTTAATAGATATATAGTTGAAATATTTTTGTATTAAAACTAGATAAAAATAATATTTATCTTAATATGTAATTTAATCAAAATTAAAATTATCAGATATAATTTATTATTTTTTAAATATTAATAAAAAAATTATCTTTTCGGTTTTTATAAAAATTCATTCCCTGATACATTTGATATTCTTATTTAAAAAATTAAATTCATATTTTCAAATATATTTTCTAAAAGTGTAATAATTCACTTTTAAGATATGTGTTAATAAAATGATACCAAATTGTTTAAATATATATATATTATTTAATAATTAAATTATATTAATTCTTATCTCATATGTAAATAAAAATATAAACAAATATAATTTGTTGACTAAACTAGTACAAAAAAATCATTAAAATTATTCAACAATGTATTTTTATTTTAATGAGATAAATCCTATATATTTTTCATAAAATAAATTTTTTGAAAATTATTTCATGAATTTTCACATGGTTATGATTTACTATTAAGTATATTAGTCACTAAATAATTTATTCTATAAAATGTGTAAACCATATATATTCTTAATTTAGTTATTTCAATTCATTCAAAACATTCTGATGTATACATTATTACAACATTATATAATAATTATAATTAAATAAATTGTTTTGTTTCATTAAAACTCATCATTCCATGTAGTACTAGAGATAATCAGAATATGTTTCATGAATGATAAAATTAGTGTTCTGTGAAATTAAAAATATAAAAAAATTAAATTTATTTGAAAAAAATCTCACAGTCAACTGTGGTTACTTTCTTGCCCCTTGAAAATAAATATCACCATCCAAATTTGTAACCTTTGTACTAAAAACTGAGCATAATCCAACCTCATTTTTTACTTAGGATCCCACATATCCCCATCAAGATATCTTTTTAACCATAAATAATTGAATATTTGAGTTTTGATGTTTGTTATGAGATCTTATATTTTATTGATAATCTATATTGGTTATTCCTCATAATATACATCATTATTTAGTAGTACGACCACTGAGTTTAGTGAACGTGATAAATCAGGAATGTAATTCATTAGAACTAATGGACCGAATACATTTTTAACCAAATTGAGTTTGTATGGATATTACCAATGATAACATAGAGTCCCAAAACATTCAGGTATTTTAATGTAAACATTATATCTATGGAATTATTATCTATTGTTTTTTCAATATAGAGATTAGTAGAAATACCTTCTCACCAACAGAAAATAATAGATTGTGTCAATGAGTATGAGATTAACATTTCTATTAATATTGTGAATTCCATATTGGTTAATTGTTGGATCTAAATTTCAATTCCATCTCTTCTTCTATCTCAAATCCTAATAGGTGTATTTATGAGAATTCATTCTAGATCCAACTATGTTATTTTAAATATTCCATGTAAAAAATCAATTGAAAAAAATTGTTATATGGTAAAAAATCTTGACGATGTGTCTTCACCACTAGCGTCAATATCCATTGAATAAAATTATAGATTAACAGACATGATTCAAATTTTTATCACAACACTGAAAAAGAACTCAAAATCATGATCTTACATAATCATTCCTAAAAAATTTATTAAAACATCATACTCCAAAAATATACAATTAAATTTTTTAATCTATGTAAACATATGACTTCCTAAATGTATATCATCAAAAAATTATAACTACGAAAGTACTCTCTGATACAAATTTTGCATAACAACTTCATTTAATGATGGACTTCAACCCATGTAGAATTATTTCCATTAGATGTTTTGGATATTCTGAAGAAACACCTAGTAATATGTTTACATTATCTTTCAGTAACAGATAATGATCATAATATCCGTGTAGACCTTTTCCTCCAATCCAGGAGTTTTTTCCCTTTCTACCAATAAATATATGTACTAAATATTATATCTTGTAATTTTTTCTCACTAGAGTAAATAATAGTTATATTTTAGTGTTTGTTTATATACCCTTTTCACCCATCAATTTTTGTTTCAAACACTACAACCTTTTTAGATAAAACTGGTTTCCTCCCAACACGAGAGATAAAATATCTAAAAATATATTACTAAAATAATTCTTTAATTGAAATAACGCAAATCTACCTTAACATCAAATATAATATAATCCTTAATGGTTACTGATAAAATTAATTATTTTTCCATAAAAGGACATTGTTTCCTCAAAACCGAAGTGTTGTATGGCCGTAAATGTATCCTAAAAGTGCTTCATATTCATAAAAACTCCTCACATAAATCCTGATGAGTGGTTTATAAGTAATTGATTTTATGATTGACCCCAAACATAAGATCTAATTATGTAATAAATTAATTATTGTTAATCATACATGGTTAGATATATTCTACCAATATAACATAATTCATTAATGATCTAGGATTCATACAACCAATAACCAATTTAAAAAAAATACTTTTACAACAAAATCCATGATTACTAGTATAGTTACCCTATCGATTTACAAATAACATTTCCTGATTTTAGGAATAATTATACAACAAAATGAATGACAAGGATCGTGAAGTATAGTGTATTTGAAGATTAGTACATTAAACATGAATCATGTGACTAAAAAACATTTTTATTTAATCATAAAAAAGATTACCTTTCTTCCATTGTTCTCAAACATATTCATAAGGTATTTTAAGGAACACATGAATAAAGGGATGAGCTAAAAGGCTCAATAAGGGAGTATACAAAGAAATAAGGCTTTAGTGCATGGTTTAGAAGGCATAACATAATTATAAAAAATGAATGGTACATAACGAATCATACAATAAAAACATGGTATCATTTAAAAATTGAGTCACATAAATTAGGAAGCATCATAAAAAATGATTTTAGTATGAGTCAAGCCTACCCACCAATATCGTTTGACATTGTATCGCAAGACAAGGCTAACTTCGAAGACCATCACACATAACATCTCATGAGACTTAATTTTACCCAATGCATTAGAGTGATATATGTGTGAAACCACCTTAAATTTTCATGAATATTTTTCCACATAAATAATCACACATAATCAATCTTACATAAAAATAAGGATTACCAATGGAATGAATTGGGTACCACAATCATGTCACAAAGCATAGCAGATGGGCGTAACACAAAAGTGTCCATGAAAGAGGGGAACTAAATTATATATTAAAATTCATGAGGGATATATATATATATGTCTGTGTGTGTGTGTGTGTGTGTGTGTCTTATGGGGAGTCATGTCAGTTAAATGTGATAATATGTATGAAAAATATTCTTAAAATTAGGCTTGAAAACATTTATGGGATGTTTTGAGGAAAATATTATAGGGCCTTTAAAATAGAAAAGGGAATAATACATTATAAAAACCCAAAAGTGATCCCATAAGGATTTAATAATAAAAATTGACTTATTTTATAAATACAAATGTTTCTTAAAATAGAAGATAGAGTTAACATGAAATCAGGTAAGAATCTGGGATATTCCCTTAAAATAGGTTTTGATATCTGGGAGTATTGAGAAGGGAATCACCTAAAAGAATATATATCCCCAAAAAAATGATGAATACATATTGGTTCAAGAGATTGGAAAAATAAATATAATTTAGATGGCGTAAATAAATTGAATATACAATTTTATTTAGGTTAAGTTAATGATAGAGTAACCTAAATGAACAAAGGAGGGTTGTGTAAAATCCCTTATGGAATATCAGCATGGTATCAGGTGTACTTAAGACGAATTAATGATAGAGAAAGGGATTTCATATATTTTATAAATCAAGAGTAATGTAGGGGTAGGTGTGTAATCATACCATATCATTAGTAATTTCACAAAAATTGGAATAACATAGAGGACAATATTTAATAATATTGAAATAGATAGGGTCTCATACCTTAATTCCCTCTTAATTTCGTCTCTTCTTAGCATTATAAATAATAAATTTATTTTTATTAAAAAAATTATATAAAAGTGAATTATAGCCATTTTATTAAAATATTAATCAATGAAATTAATTGTATTTTAGTTTATAATTTTCATTAATGAAATTGAAGCTGGTTGATATCAAATTTTACTTAAAAATTTCCAGTCTGATGCTGATATCACTTTTTATTAAATATAATTTAAAAATTAGTATAAATTGTTTTAGAATCATAGAATAAATTTAATTTGATAATAATATATTATATATAATTTATAGTGTCCATAAATTAAGGTTTTTATAATAATTATCTTGGAAACGTATTTTTATATTGTTAACCAACCATTAATTGGACCCTGTCGATAGTGCGAGAAAGGGAAGTATGACATATATATATTTCATTAATATTATAAATACAATAGTATAAAATAATTAATATAGTTTTTAAATACATTATAAAAATATTTGTATAATATTTATTTGAAATGGATATGGAAAAAGGAAAGAAAAGGATGAATATGTGAAGACTTAATAGAGTCTTACTCTCTCCTCAATGTAGATTCTTTTGCATTACACGATAACTCCATTGGTTATTGGATTTGGAGGGCTCTATAAATTCCCTCCATACTCTAAGAGTCATGAGAGGGTGAATTTGGGCTGATATTAGTCTTTCTAATGTATTATAGGAATGTTTTTCTAAGGGGAGCGAGAGGGATTATTTATACATGAGGAAGAGTTTTTTTAAATAAAATAATAAATGAAATAATATATCAAATGATAGACTAATAATAGTAGTTTTTTAAAAATATTTATAATATATTAATACAATATAATTAATTTTATTCTTTAAATAATCTTTACAATTCTAATTCAATAATTTATTAAATGGAATGTGAAAAGAAATAGAAAATGTAATTTTAAGGAATTAGTTTATGAATTTACATTTTGGAAAGTAATTTTTAGATTTTGGAATTAATTTTATTGTATTTTAAACTAAAATACATGAAATTAAATATAACAGATTGTATATAATGATCATTAAAGTTTATTTCAACATTACATCATGAATGATGCAATTTAAGATATATCGGGTATGTGAAAAAATAGAATTTTTACTATTTTCCCGAAAAATGAGGTATTTTAGAAAAATAAAAAATCACTCCTACCTTTTATCTATTTGTTGAATCCAAAAATGAACTCCATTTTTTAATAAAAAAAATATAAATATGATTAATTAAATATTAAATTAAATTCACAA
Organism: Viscum album; assembly: GCA_963277665.1. Classification (NCBI taxonomy): domain Eukaryota; kingdom Viridiplantae; phylum Streptophyta; class Magnoliopsida; order Santalales; family Viscaceae; genus Viscum; species Viscum album. Next base: position 490,157,094 of record OY728151.1, on the reverse strand, counting down.
TTTACTTGATAAATACAAATTTTAAATTTAAAGCAACTTTTCTAACACTTTGAAAATCTACTTATGGTCACATAAAATTATCATCGAATCAAAATATTAATTTAAACATACATTTCATGAAATTTAATTTTCATTTAAATTATTAAATTAATCATAAAAATGTAATTAAATATTCCTATCCTATAAAAATATCAACACCATATTAATAGTTATTAAAAATATTTATTTACATATAATATTATATAATTGTACAATTTTGTCACATATAAAAAGATAAATTTTATTTATACATTTATTGGAGGGGTTACTAATAGAATGGCTTGTTAACTATTCATAAGGGTTATATTACTATTCTAAATTTTATCTTACTATTGATATATGTTCCTTAACTTCTATAGATACATTTCATTTCACTTATTCAACACATATAATGTTTTTATTGTGGTCTTAAAGTAATATTATGTGATTATACTATTAGAAATAAATATAAGAAAGTAATTTATATTTATAAATCAATGGGTCATTAAATCTATCCCCCATAAGAAAATTTTCCGTTGAAATTTCATTTTACGTTCAAGGCTATAAACATGTTGCTGGTTCTTTTCCTTCATTTCCACCTCTAGTTCTAATGTTTACTATTTGTACTTATGATTCCTCCTTAGTACTGTGACCAGTTGAGAAGACTTGTTGCATATAAATTTATCTCAATAATCCAAGATCATCGTTGGATACTCCTCATAAGAAATATCGTCCTCTAACTGTAACACCTCTTAAGAGAATACATGTGAAGTGTCTAGTATATACTTCCTTAAGAGAGACACATGAAACACATCCTCTACTTTTTCCATGATAGGTGGATGTGGTAGTCGATAGGCCACATCCTCAACCCGATCAAGAATCTCAAGTGTGATAATATACCTGGTAAATAACTTCTCTTTTGTCACAAATCTCTTTACCTTATTCCACGGAGATACATAGAGAAATAAAATGTCTCTAAATATTAATTCAAGGTATCGTTGATGGTTGTTTTCATAAGTCTATTTTCAACGTAGGGTTTCCTTGATGAGAATATTGTTGGTTTTCAACTTCTACATAAATTCTTTGACCATTTTATCTCCCAGCAGTTTATTCTCACTGACTACATCACAACATGCTGGATTACTAAACATTTTCCCACAAATGGATTCATATTGTGAAATTTGGTTGGTCGATTGAAAACTGTTATTGTTTAAGAATTCAACCAGTGGAATATGTTGGTCCCATACTTCATTGAATTCCATAAAACATGGTCTATATTTCTTTTAGTGTTTAAGTAGTTCACTCAGATTGGCCATTAGTTTGAGGATAGTAGGACATACTAATGTTCAGTTCAATACTAATATCATATCAGGGACACTTCTAGAACCTCAGGGAGAATCTCATATTATGATTGGATATAATAGATAGTGGTACTCCATGAATCCTTACCAGATATTTGATGTATGTTCCTGTATGTTTATCCAATAAGAATTCCTCTTGAATTTCAATAAAGTGAGTTTTCTTCATTAGATGATCTTCAATGACCCATATAGCATTGTTTCCTACGACTGCCCTTGGAAGTCTTGTGATTAAGTCCAAGTTGTTGTTCTCCCATATCCAAGTCGGTATTAGTAGTGGATGCATCATCACCTGATATGTTTTCCTCTCATCATTCACATCTTAACATATCAGGCACATTGATGTATATTTAGCAAAATATTTTTTCATATTGTCCCACCAAAAGTATTCTTGGAGATCTTGATACATATTTATGCTCCATGGGTGGATAGAGAAGGTTTATCTATTTGTGTCATTCAGATTCACCTTCTTTTTTCTATGGATTAGATGGTACACATACACATTACCCAAATCCTACAACTCCTTCCTCATCAATCATGAACTCTGAGGATTTTCCATTTTTGATAGCTTCCTCCCTTTTTTGAATTTCGACATCCTTTCATTGAGGATACTTCATTTTATCGGAGAGGGATTGTTGAGAAATCATTTGAGAATACATTTATTATTTTCCTACCTTAATGGTTTCCATTTCAATCATATACAATTAAAATAAGATCAGATCTTTTTCAATTCTCATCAATTATAAAGATGTAGGATTCATTTTGCATAGATCATCTGCCACCTAATTTTCCTTACCAGGATGGTAGTGTATTTAGTGGTAATAATCCTTGATAATATCTATCCATATTCACTAACATATATTATGATACTTTATTGTGAATATATATTTAAGACACTAGTGATCAATATACATCTCACACATATTCCAAATGAGATAATTTCTCTAGATTTTTAACGCAAAGTTCACTGTCACCAACTCCAAATCATACGTAGGATAGTCTTCCACATGGATTATTAGATTAATTGTGGTGTAGTATATTAATTTATAATTTTTCATTAGCACATAGCCAAATCCCATCATTGAACCATCACTATACACCACACAGAGTTCTAAACTATTTAAGAGTGTGAGTATTAGTGTAGTGATAAACCTCATTTTCAACTCCTTGAAACAGTCTTTGCGTTCTTGAGTCTAGACTAACTTTAATCCCTTTCGCGTCAACTTGGTCATTGGGTTTGACAATTGTGAAAATTTATTTACAGATCATCAATAATACCCTTCTAGACCAAAAATCTACGGATCCCCGTTAATGATGTTGGCATGGCCCACTCTTCAATCGCTTTTGTCTTGGAGGGGTCCATAGATATCCCTTTGTTGGCAATAACATTCCCTTGGAAGGAAACATCCTCCATCAAAAAATAACTTTTTCTATACATTTCATACAGCTAATCCCTTTGAAATGTCATTAACACAATATTAGAATTCTTCTCATGTTCCTCCTTTCTCATGGAGTATTTAAAATATCATCAATAAAGACATCCATAAATTTGTTGAGGTAATATCTGAATAATATATTCATCAAATCCATGAATATTAATAGATAATTAATGAGTTTTAAGGGAATCACTATGAACTCATAGTTTTAATACCTTGTTCGAATGACAGTCTTGGGAATATCTTCCTTCCTCACCTTTAATTGGTGATAACCTGACCAATGTTCTACCATAGAGGAATATCATTCCCAATGAAACTGATCGAACAAGTCATTTATCCATGGTAGTGGATACTTGTTTTTTATCATGATTATATAGATATCAGAATTATCAATGTAATGAATTGATTTATCTTTCTTCTTACTAATGAACTAAATTGGAGGATGCTTCAGGATGTGAGGAGTGATTTTCCATTCCTTAAAATTGATGTTGTATTTATATCAATATAAATAATAAATGCCCAAGATAACATCAAGAACTAATAAATTATGTATAAATAGATTTAATGGAAGGTTTATTCCATAAACATTTACCAGGGAGGAGTTATAAACCATGGAGGTAATAATTTCCCCATATGCGGTTCTGACAGATAACTTATCCTCCAAATTGTGAGCTGGTGTTTTAATAGTTATAATGAACACGAAAGACATGAATTAATCTGTAGAACAAGATTCAAAGAGTATGTTGTCTATTCATGAATGAATAACAAGTATACTTGTCACCACATCAGTATCCAGCTCCACCACAACAGTAGTGACGGCATAGGCACTTCTATGTTTACTTGAGTGTTTTTGTTGATTTCCTATAACAAACCATTAAATAGGGAAATTTCTAACAATATGGATCTTCTCTTTGTAGTTGTAACACTGTACTAAAAGATTAGTTTTGATCTGAGCATTCCATTCTTCTTCCACATTAATAGGATTCTTTATAACCCATCTGCAGTTCTTTTCCAGATGTCCCAACATTCCAAATTTGAAGCAAATATTGGTTCCCATTAGATAGCTCCCAAGATTCATCTTCCGCAATTGTTTACATGTGGGATATTCAAGTTTCTTTTGATAATGGTTTTTTGGTTGATCCACCCATGTTATTCTCTAATTTCTGATTTTGGACACTATTCCCATTAGACCATTATGAGTATCCAAAATCCATTTCAACCTTGAGGAAAAAATATAAAATCTCTTCCCAATTGTCATCGTATTTCATCAAAAAAACTCTTCTGTAGACTCGGTTTTATCCCACTAAAGAAGTGATCCACATTTCATTTTGTGTTCATGACAAAGAAAAAGGTGTATCTTGCAATTCCATTAATTTTTCTTTTATACTCCCCAATTCAATCAGCTTCTTTCTACTTGAGACCGAGGAACCCTCTTTACATCTTGGAAGGATGGTTTGTGGAAAATCATTTTTGAAAAACATACTCTTGAATTCCCAAAAATCCTTGGAATCAATTTCCTCATAGGGAATCATATTCTAGATCAGTTTCCACCACTGATTGACTTTCTCATTAAAATGATAGACCATTTGTGCAACATTCCCTTCATCCAAGAATTATAGGATGTAGAATATCTTTTCAATGGAGTTAATCCACTCTTATGCAATTATGGGATCCTAGGATTCACTTATCATGGGATGCATTTTACTCATGAATAATTATATGAAAACATTCTCCTTCAATGATGGAGGAGGGAATTCCACATGATTCAAGTTGTAATTTATAACATGATCAAACTGAACAAGTACTTCCATTGTGTTTTGATCACCCGTTCACATCATATCAGGCATATCATTAGATAAATCCCCAAATTCCCTATCACATTAATTGTTGGAATGAGTTCATCTATTTCACTCCATTGTCTATGATAAATGAAATACAATTAGAGGTCTTGAATACATAGATATTGATCATGAAAATGGAAACATTGAATATAAAAGGATAATCTTGTAAAGGATAAGTATATCCTAAATTGTGATTCCATAGGTTTAAATCTAAGTTATCCGTGATCTATTTCATAACTTATATTCTTATGGTATTTCTTTATTCCCATAATAATAGTTTTTACTAAGATCATTAATTTACCAAATCATATCCCTTGGGAGTGTCAAACCAAGAGTGCACCAAGGCCTATTTTCTTGTACTCGGAATCCCTGGATCAGGCCCGAAACTCATTGTCAGAGTTTTCACTCCTATGTACATATATTACAGATCCACCTCCAACTGTTTGTATCCAAACATGGATTTATTTTCGTGATAAACCACTTTATATATACATACCAAAATTTTGGAATGTTCTATTATACTAAGTCTCATCCTCAAGGTTCTCACTAAGGTATTATATTCCTAATAAAAAATAAATAGACCATCATACAATAACATCTATAGAGACCCTATCCTTTTAAACATAATATTACACGATTTTAATCATAATAATTCATCAATGTACAATCTAAGGATCATGAAGTCTTGTTTCTTTGAAGACAAGGTACATAAAACAAAAAACAAGGGATTAAAACAAAATGTTATTTTTTTAATATTCAAAAAGAGATTGTAAATTCAATTGTTCACATAAATATTCATAGGGTACCCTAGGGAACACATGACCAAATGGATGATCTAAATAGAAATGTAAGGGAGTATACATAAGAATAAGGATTTAGTACAGATGTTAGAAAGAATGACATAACGATAACAATGATTTTCACATATGGAATCATAACACGTAAACATGTGATCATATAAATATGGTGGTATATAAATGTGGCAGAAACATAAAAATAACTTTAGTATGAGTCATGGATAACCACCAAGATCATTTCACAATGTATCACAAGCCAAGGAAAACCGCCAAGAAAGTTGCACATAACATCTCACGAGACCTAATGTTACAAAAGGCATTGGAGTGATATATGGGAACACACATATTAACATTTAATTAATTAATTTTCCACATAGATAATCATACATAATCAATCATTTCTAATCATGAGGACTACCCAAGGAAAGAATTTGGTACCACAATCATGACACAAAGCATAACAGATGGGTGCAACACAAAAGTTTCAATTAAAGAAGGGAAAGAAGTATACATGGATATTAATAAGGGAAATATATATATATATATATATAACCGTGTGTGTGTGTGTGTGTGTGTGTGTATTGGTGAGTAATTTCATGTATAAGTGACAATATGTAAGATTAATAATCATGAAATTTGGTATAAAAACATTTTTGAGATATTTTAAGGAAAATACTATAGGGCCTTTAAAATAGATATTAGAACAATAATTAATACACAAATAGAAGTGAACATTTGTGTTTTTCATAATAAAGAAGACTTATTTTATAAATAAAATGGTTGATTAACACAAAAGGTAGAGTCCTCTTGAAATTGGGTATGAATCCTTGAAATTCCCTTAAAACGTGTTTGCTTATCCGAGAGTATTGAGAAGGGAATCACTTAAAAGAATGCATATCCCCAAAAGATAATGTTGAATAGATATTGTTACCTGAGTTTGGGAAAATTTACAGAAATTATAAGTTGTAAATATATAGAATATGTGATTTCATTTGGGAAAAGATAATGATAGAGTCAACTGAATGCATAAAGGAGGACCTGACAGACTTCCTTATAGAATATCAATATGGTATTAGGTGTACTTAAGAGGGAATGATGAGAGGTAAATGGATTTATTATCACTTTCAAATCATGAAAATAGTATTGGGGTTGGTGATTAATCATACCCCATCACTAAGTATTACACATAAAAGGTCCTAAAATATAAGATAATCTAGAATAAAAGATAAATGGAGAGGATCTCTTACCTTTAATTTGGATTAATATCTTCTCTTCTTCACCTCCAGAATAATAAGTGAATGTTTATTAAAAATGATAGAAAATTTAATTATCTAATTTTTTTAAAAAGTTATCAATTAAATTCATTTTAGTTTATTTTATAATTTTTTTTGTTGAAATTGAAGTGTTTTAATATCATATTCTAAATAAAAATTTCTTATCTCGAAATGATTTCAATATTTAATAAATTTAAATTATAAAATAGTATAATAATTTTCAGAATTATATAATACATGTAATTTGATATTAATATATTATATATAATATAAATTTTCCATAAATTAAGGGGTTTATAATAATTATCATGGAAACATAATCGTAGATTGTTATCTTGCTTTTAACTGGATGTTGTCGATCGTATAATAATGGGAAGTATGACATTTATATTTGTCATTGATATGATAATTATAATAGGATAAAATCATTAATAAAATGTTAATTTAATGTATATTCAATTTTTTAGAATTATTTTTTGAAATGGAGAAGGTAAAAGCCAAAAAGGGAAAGAAAACAGAGAATATATAATTGAGTCTTACTCTCTTCTCGGTGTAGCTTCTTTTGCACGATGCTATAACTCCATTAGTGATTGGATTTAGAGGAATCCATAACATCCCTACATATTATAAGTGGATTTAGGTGAAGAATTTGGGTCGATATTAGGCTTAGTAATGGATGAGAGGAATGGTTTTCCTAGGGGAGGTAGAGGGGTTATTTATACTTTAGAAGGGGTGTTTTTAGAATAAAATATTAAATAAAATAATATATGAGATGTTAGACATGTAATAATAGTTTTTAAAAAAATAAATCATTTATTAATGAAATATAATTACTTTTAGACTTTACATAATATTTCTAATTTCAAGTCATTAATTTATTAAATGTAATGTGAAAAGTAATAGAAAATGATATTTTAAGGAATCAGTTTTTGACATTAGGTTTTGGAAGGTTCATCTTAGGTTTTGAAATTGAGTTTATTGTATTTTGGAGTTCCATTTACAAAATTAAATACAACACGACCGAATATAAATTTCTATAATGTTTTTGTCATCATTATATCATGAATGATGTAATTTAAGATATACCAGATATGTGAAAAAGTGAATTTTTTACTATTCACATGAAAATTTAAATATTTTCAAAAATTACCAAAAACACCCCCTTAACCATTTATCGATGTATATAATCCAAAAACGAAGTCCATTTTTAAAAAATAACTTTTTAATAGGATTAATTTAATATTTAATTACAATCACAATTTATTTGAAAATACTAATTTTAAATTGAAAACTGTTTTTCTAACACTTTGGAAAATTACTTAAGGTCACATAAAATTATCAATCAATCATAGTATTGATTTATTAATATATTTCATGAAAATAAATTTTCATTTAAAAAATAAAATAATAATAAAATTATAATTTAATATTTCTGAGTTATAAAAATACCAACACCATATTAATTATTTTTAAAAATTATTATTTAATTATAAAATGATATAATTATAACATATTGTCACATAAAAAAGGATAAAATTTATTTATAATTTCGTTGGAGAGGGTACTCATTCATTGGCCGATTTACTATTAATTAGGGTCACATTACTATTCCAAACGTCACGTTACTATTTCTATATGGTCCTTAACTTCTAAACATACCGTTTATGTCACTTTTTCATTACTTATAATACATAATCGTATGAGATTATACTAGAAGACATAATTATAAAAAAGAAATTTCCATTGATAAAACATTGGGTCATTATAACCAATATATAAATATCACTATCCTTCCACTTAAATGATTGAAATGGAATTGTTCCTTGAATGATCTATGAGGTATTTTTTATTTCAGGGCATTGGGTTAGTTTATTCCAATCTTACAAACACATAATTCATTGAACTCCACCAACAATTTTCAATAGATGACATTATTTTACACACATATAACAACTTTCCCATAATATGAAATATTATTGTATGTAAAATATCATTCCTTATCAATTTTCTAGACTATGAATCACTCTTCCAATATAATCATTGAAACATGAAATTTTAAAATTGTAAATTTACCACTTATTTGATGCATAACAAACTCAACAAATATTATGTTATTATTTATATATTGTGAAAACTAATTAAGAATTTTAAAAATGTATATATCAACAATGTTAATCCAATAAGGTTTCTCAATGTCATTGAATTTTCCCCTATATTTAGTTTTAACATTATTCTTTCTTGTTTAATCCATTCACTTAACCAATATTCATAGTACAAGAAAAAATTATAATAGTGGAAAAAAAACATAGTCATGGAAAATAAATTTTTTGATGTCTTGATTTTGACACCATACATCAAATCAATAACACATTATACTTAACATATGTCATTTAATGTAATTATTGAAATAATTCATGACAATTAGTAAAGAGATTGTGATATTCTAACTAATATACCCCAAGAGTGGAAATACATATATGTAGAAGGCCCACTATCATGTAACAAGTGACAAACATTCTTGATAAATACACCCTTTTCATATTTATTACTGTTATTTACATTTATGCCAATGACACACCCAATTGTATTTTCTAGACTAGGAGTTAATTTCTTAAAAATATCTTCCACTATCCTTTATAAAAATTTCAGGACATTTTCCTATACCATGACACATCCATAGACTTATCCTTAGAGACATAACTGTAAATATAATTATATTTAACCTTAGGGATATTAAAAAAATCTTCATATTTACCAAAGGTTACCTAAAACATCCCACTAATAAAATCTATATATACATATGCATTACATATAAATATATTAAATTTTTGGCCGTTATTAAAAATATTAGTAAAAAATATCCACTACTGTAATTGATTATTATTATTGTAGAAAATATAATGAATCATATAATTTGTTGAATGATCTTCAACATATTTGATTATGATATTAAACCTTAGCACCCCTAAAAATTCATAACTAACTTAAATCCTTTATTCATAATGTGGATAACTGGATCATAAAAATGGTTGAAATCAGATGCTTTGTAAGGGTAAACTAGGGAAATATGTAATCATAATATGAACATAATTGTTTTAGAAAATGAAAAAACCCTTTGAATACCATACCCAATATATCAATGCTGGGAATATTTAGTCATTTAATAATGATTGGAAGTTTATAAGACATTAATAAGAATTAAATGAATGAACATTATCTAAAAGAGAATAATATTTTCATTTGACTAATAATTTTGGAAGAAACATGTTATTAGAAAATCATTTCAACAGTATATAAGGAATATTTTCATGATTTTAATTATAGAATTTTTTGACTCCTCAAACAATAATTATAGTCATGGTTCACTCACAATTCCATCCTTGCGGATAAAGACCCTCATTGAACTACTTTCATAGGTCATCCGTTTTATATCAATACCATGATATATTAATCATGAAAATTTTAATTTGAGGTAAAAATATGTACCATATAATACATAATTTAAATCATAAAAGTTTGTTCCATAAATCATAAAATAAGAGATATATCCAAACCTGAAAATGAAATTGTATCCATAATAATTGTATCACATTATAACCAGTGACAGAAAATCATATTTTATAATAATTTCTTAATATAATAATTTTATAATCCATTGAAAAATAATATGGATTCATAAGAATTTTCTTCATTGTATAACCTATGTAAGGGAAATTAGTTACATAAAAATAATTCCATCACAACTATATTAAATTTATATAAATAATTAAATTTGTATCCTTGGATCTTACCTCTAGTAAATGATAAAATTCATAAAATGATGCCATCTTATTTAGAGAATGATTTTAAGAAATCAATTTTATATTTTATTGAGGAAAATAACATTTTAATGAGAGTCAGATTTTAGAACTAAAATTTATACATATTTTATTTATCCATTTCATTGAAAAAACATAAAAATTATGTAAGGAATCATTAAATATTATATAAAATATTTCATGCATAAAATATTCTTTCCTATTGGAATATTTTTTTATAAATATTTGGAAATATGTTTTATTCAAAAATTCAATGGAAAAAATAAAAATAAATCTTCATATCAAAAAATGGTCATAAAGGGGGAAAATTCTATTCACAATTTACATGTAAAACATAATTTTTCCATTAACATTATCCAAAAAAAAGAATTGGAATTGTTTAAAAAATTATATGATAAAAAATATCAGTTTTTTATGAAATGATTAAAATTGTGTAAAAATTTATCTAATAAATAATATTAATATTGTAATATTTTTTTGAAAATATTTTTAGAGAAAATGGAATTTGAAGGAAAGTGATTTTTTTGACCGAAGAGGCAACTAAAGACGATTTATCCTATAAATATTTTATAAATTATTCAAATTTTCAATAAAGAGGATATTTAATAATAATTTAAAAAACATGAATAAATATAGGTTATGAAAATTCATGATAATTATTAATAGGTATATCATAAGATTCAACATTTGAGAAATAATCATAACTATACTCATTGAATGATGTGACTGCAACAAAAAATATTTACCAATTTGGTAACATTGAATTGAATTGATGTAGAAAGAGTAACATTTAATGATATATAAAATATCTTGATTATAAAATATATTAATTATATAATGTTTCAAATGTGATATATATGGACTTTATCTATGATATAGGTCCACAATATAGTATATATACGATGTAATGAAATTTTTTTAAATAATCCATAACCGCTTTGGTATCATTAGATCCAAAAATCCCCATGAATGAAATATAATAAATTTTATATGGAAATACCCAAAATTTTAATTATTATAAAAATAAAATAAATTATTTTTTAGTTTATAAATTATATAAAAGAAACATTTGGTTAATTTTTCTACTATCTCTCTAGAAATAATGGTGAAATGGAAATATGTTACCACTATAGTAATCAAAAGAATAATAATCCCAAATGATGAATAAAATAAAATGAAACATTTAATATCATAAAATATAGATATTATTTTTTAAAAATTTTAAAGCGTAATCATATACACCAAAAACTAGAGGTGAATTGGCCAATGACTCATATAATTAAAAAATACTGGATATCCCTTACTTATGTCCTCAATATCCTTCATACACATGTGAATTTCATTTAAAATTAATATAAATTTATTGTAATTATTTTATATATCCATACATATTGAAAATTTTCCATTTATTAATTATATATGTCCACGTATTACTTCTTTTTAACAATTCCAAATTAAAATATTGTTTCAGGTAATAACTACATAGTTTATGATATATGTTTTTATTTTCATTTTTTGTTAATATTACAATGATCATGGATCCATAATATAAATAAAAATAATAATTAAATAAGTATCATATTTATACATCTATTAGATGTTTAATACTAATAATTAATGTAATTTTTTATAAATGAAGTATGTTTTGATCATGTAAACCGTAAGTTGCGCATACGCATTAGTAATGATTAAATTTTTAGTCATCATAATGGAAATGAGGTATGAAATATGTTTTCATTCAAGGATTGATCATAATATAATAAATAAATTTTGTCATCATTAAATACAATTAAACATTTCATTCATTTATTTGTGGCAATTGAAGAGTCTCTCATAGCATCCTAAAAGCAATAGTCAACATGTACACAATAGACATTACAATCATTTACTAAATGAATAGGTAGGGAAAAAGTATATATTATATATTTGGATTTAAAAATGTTTTTCCATTAAAATTATTATTTTATTTATATAAAATATATTAATTTAATTTATACATATTATACCCCTTGTAATGTGTTACTGAAAACCAATCACCTTGCTCTATTAGGTGATAATATTCCACATGCTAAAGTAACATTATCTTATCCCTTCAAAATGGAATGAAAAATTTATATATGATATAATTGATCTAAAGTTAAAATATATTTTTAAACATCTTATATATATTATATCAATCTGCATACCCATCTGTGAGAGCTAGTAATGGAAAAAATGACATTTGATTGGGGGGGTGGTAGTATGTCAAAAAAAGAAACTATTCATTTATAACCCATTTGGTGAATGTATAGATGGTTTTAGGTCATTTAAATAATATAAATAATTATTCATATATTCATTATAATGTGGATATTATAGGATAATGAATTATTAATAATTTATGGATGTCGAGGAAGAAATAAAATAGCAACATTTCATGAAGGATGTGGTGTCTTCTTCCGGTATACTCTTTAAGTATGATCAAAAAATCATTCCTAGGTTGGTATTATAAAATATAAGGATTCCATTATTATATCATGTAATAATTTTAGTGATTTGGGATTGTATTGTTCATTACAATTGGGTTTGACATAGTAAAGTAGTGGTGAGTGCGAGTTGCGTTTTATAAGTTAGGTGAATGGTAAATTTTTTATTTTTTAAAAGAAATACTCTTATCAGTATTTTTATTATTAAAAAAAGATCAAAAAAATATTATTATTAAAAATTATTCATTATATGTTTTAAATATTCTATAAAAAAATATTTTATTCATGTTTTGATGTCATTTTAATCATTATATTTTTAATTCAAACAGGTTATAAATCAATTATTAAATTATCTTTATTAAATAATTATAATTTTTTTCATTCATAATTATGGTAAAAAATAATGTTTAACAAATACAAAAATATAAATTTTTATGATTCATAACATTTAATCAATTTTTAAAAAATTCATTAATATAAGTTTCACAATATAATTTTAAATTAATCCTTTAGACGCGAAGTGATTATTGTATTTCCAAAACAATGTTTAATGTTTATAATTTTTTATATAGATTTTTCATATAAAATTGATTAAAATTATATCAATTGGATTTATTCACCAAAAATTGAACAATGTTTTCGTTTAAAAAATTAAAATATAATTTATCATTATAAATTATTAACAAAAAGGTAGTATTCATTTGAAATTCAGTTTTATTCCCAAATCATAGAAAATTAAATATTTTTATAGATTTAAAAAAATTCACCCTAAGAAAAAATTTATATTATTAATAAATAAATTTATTTAATATTTTAAAAAATAAAATATTTTTAAAATTATTTTTTGACATAAATTTAAAAAATAAATAAAAAAACATATTTTGTGAAATGTTCATTTTTAATGATTAAAATGAGGTTTATTAATATCTATTATAAATAAAACACATAATATGAATGTCAATAAATCAATTGAATATAGAGAATTTAAATATCATTAATATTATCGACTAATATTGGCCTTTATAATCTATTGAAGTAAAATGAGTTTGTCTGCATAAAAAATAAGTTTTCAATAAAATATTACATTAATGTTCAATTAATTAAGAATTTTGTTGTTAATTAATTGGTCACAAAATAATTCATTTTATATACATATATAATTCATATATTTTCATAATATAGTTAACTCATTCATACCCACAAATCAAATTGTTATGTGATAACTATCATATTAAATTATAATTTTTTAATAATATGTCATATTCTAGGTAAAACTATCATTTCATATAAGAAAAAGATAATATTAGGTTTTAATTTAATGAAAGTAAAAAAAATAAAATTTGTGTATAATTAAAAATATTAAAAATATTATATTTATTTTAAAAAATATATCTCAAAATCAAGGGTTTTTATGGAAGTCTTATTTTCTTTTAATATTTTTTGTTGTAGGGTTTTCTATAACTAGTTTATTAATGATTTTATAAAATTTATATCATAGTTAATATATATTTTTTAAAAAAAATTATGTAATATTTTATATTTTTGGTTGGTTGTCGATATTTGTATTCTGTGTATTTTCAAGGTTAATAGCTATAATTGATGAATTTTATACCCTTTGTTCTTCATTCCATCCCATGTATATTAGAGTTAGTATTTTCGGGCCAGTCTAATATATATTATCATGCAAGAGTAGTAAAAGATGGTTGGGATTGGGAATTTAATCAAGTGTTTATCTCATTCAATAAATTATATGATGCCTATTATTTACTAGAGTAGTATTATTTTTTAGAATTAATAGTTTGAGTTACTAAATTATTCATAATATAATTTATTTATGGAATGTTTCAAAAAAGATAGAACAATTAGAAAAGAATGTTTTATGACTTTAAAATATTTTAATTTATCTGAAATTTAAATAATTCTTTATTATTTTATAGATCATTAGAAAATATTTAAATATTTAATCTTAATAATAAATTAAATACATTTCATTGAAAATGTTAATTAAAAAATCTATAAATGGAAAAATCTAGGTAGAGACATATTTTTTTATATATTATGATATAATGCATTATTAAAATCAATTTTAATTATTGAATTATTTATCACAACCTCATTCTAAAATTATTTTTTAAAATATATGATAAAAGCATTATTTTTTTAATAACTATGAATAACATAAATCCTTCTATCTCATATATAAGACATTGAATAATATGAAATTTATGGTTCATCTTATATCTACCTACATTATAAGAAATTAGATGAACACCTACTATATAACTACATTAATTTTATTCATGTTAATAATTAACACAATCTCAAATATAATATATATAATGCATGTAAAGGGTTTTATTTTACACTTAGTATTAAACACAATAAATTCATATGATGTATATTCATATTCATTAAATAACTCATAATAAATAAACACATTCTCTATCCATGATATCCATCTATTATTAATAGGTTACTCTTATATAGCTTATCTAATTTTTATTGTCTCCTTCAGAAAACATATGGTGTTAAAATTTAATGTGATATACCAATATCATTGACCACCTAAATAAAAGAATAATATACACTATCAAACATTTAATAAAATTAAATACATTTACCTCATCAATATACATCATATAATGATATATATTATCATATGCCCAAACTATAAGTCTATGTTCCCTGTTTAATCATTCCATATGATCAACATGGGACCCCTAGTGATAACAAACATTTCTTGGCTCCCCTTAAACTGTCCACAAACTATGCCTTTTTTGAATTTTTATAACATTAATAAAACTATTTTAATGAAAGTGTAATATTTAATTAATTTATTTCCTTTATCAAAAAAGGTTATTAATTTGATATACTGTATTTTTTAGGATGATAATCACAACTTTGATAAAAATGACACATATAGTATAAATTAAATATCTCTTTACAATGGTACCACGTAATGTTCAGATTCATTTATGATGAATTGAAATGTACACATTAATATGAATTATATTAGATATCATATTATATCTAGTTTTTATATGAAATACAAAATGGTTAAACTAAAAGTATAATATCCCAAACCAACATTGTCATTTCATTTTCAAAATCTACAATTTGGGGTGTTCTTGTAGGAAACGTTAGCGCATTTCAAGATTTATCCAATTTTTTAGTTTTTACATTAGTAGGTTGAGGCGTCAATAAGTTAGAGGCATTGGTAGGTTGAGGGATCAGTAGGTCTAGGAATTGGTAGGTCAAAGGCATCAGTTGGTTGAGACATTGGTAGCTCGAGGAGTTAGTAGTTTGAGGGCATCGTCATTTCAAGGCATTGATGTGTTATGGAATTGGAGAGTTATGGCTTCAGTGAGTTTGTGAGTTGGTGAGTTAGGGAATCAGCGAGTTAGTTCATTAGCGAGTGAGGGTTTTGGATAGTCAGGGTGTCGATGAGTCAAAGCATTGGGGGGTCGAGGCATTGGTGAGTCAGGGTTTCAGTGAGTCAGGTGTCTATAGGTTGTGTTAGTGGATCTAAATCAGTAGCTCAACATCGGTTTCTCAGTGTCTATGACTCATTGTTTGTGGCTCACTGTCAGGTACATACATCCAGTGACTCACCCATTAGTGACTCATTTCCAATTTTTCCCATTTTTTCCAATGTCACCCCTCTTACATTTTATTTAACAGAACCCACAATTAATGAAATGATTGGACATTTATCATTCCATTTTGAAGGATATTAATTATGTATTTACTATCCTAATGCTCTGGGGAATATGAAAAAGTTGAACCTCATGGGCTTTTCCAAATCAGACTTTAATAGACCTTGAAATTATTTACTCTTCTGTTGATATAGAATCATGATTTTCCAAAATGATACCTTCTCTTCCTAGTGTGTTTCCATTTTCTCTTATTACTCATAGATCATCCTCTTCCCTAGGATTCATGAGTTTTTTCATATCCATCAATACAATTTCTTTTTCAGTTTCCCTACTACTCATGCACCCACTTTTTTTGGTGCAAGGAATAATCATTGGTTCCCTGTTTTTTCAATCAGGTATTTCTTTCATATCTCTTTTAATTGTGCATCATGGGGGATAGATAGAGTGATACCTCCCTAGGAGATCAACTGAATCCAAATTTAAAGAATATAATTATAATAAATAAACCATGGATTTCGAGAATGATGGTAATGATTGTTTTATTTCATATGTTCTCTTGATGCATGTTGTGGATCGAAGGGGTTGTGTTCTTCAAAAAATCATGGCTGATGGTGGTCTCTGTTTGTGCACCAATATGATTTTTGAGTGACATTTGAAAAAATTGGGACCTGGTTATTTACGTATACCCTGTTAAATAAATAGAGGCCCCAATATCGAATTTTTTTTTGATAAACCCATATTTATCAACTTGGTTTAGAGAAGATTTTATTTATTTTACAATGTTGGTGATAATGTAATTGGTTATTTTCTCTTAGAAATTTAGTACAAATAACATCCAATGAGTTATTCCATATACTAAGGTAGATGGTTATATTTTTTTTATTTATAAATATTTATCCTTAAAAAATCACATTTATTATCAGAAACATGATTCTTGGGTTGAAATACAACGGAACCGAATGATATTAACCAAAAAACCAGTATTTATTTTTTATTCAATGATTCAAATTGACAAATAATGGCTGAAAAAATATAGAACATATTTATATCATGGATTATATATGATGAATTATAATACATTGATTAATAAAAAAATAAAATAATAAACTAACATGGCTTATTGATTTAAAATTATTATCCTTAAAATGTTATTGTGTACATATATTTTAATTAATTATAGTTAGTTAGATATCATTCTAGTTAAGATAGTGAAGTCCACATGGTAGATACAATTTAAAATAACTTATGTCCCTCTTATTCCTATAGTCATAAAATCCAATTAAAATCAATATATTTTTATTTTCCATAACAAATTTAAAAGGGGAATTCATTATATTTATCAAATCCCAATTCACCAATTTAATATTGGATTATGATTCATAATTTCCATTACTCCAGGTATAAAAAATTATAGTAACATTTGATCAGTGTCCATTAGATATAAAAAAATGAAAGATTAACATGATAAAATATTATTTTATGTTAAATTTTCATCATAATACTCTTGATCAAATATTCCTAATAAGAATACTCACACATGATACAATGCTTATAATTTTTTGATAATATAGTCTGTATGTATATCCTGATCTTCCATGTTCATGATGAGGGAAGGTATAGTGAGATTCTAAATCATTTCATCCACAAGATGAAGGAGAGATAATGACCCCCTGGGTCCCACCTCTAATAGGCCCTGGGGTGGGGACCTACACTAATGGTATAGAAATATCAAAAAACATAGAAGTATTTCCATTTTTATACTAACCATGATTAGGAGATAATATGTATCAACCTAAAACAACTCCAAGACATATATATATAATGAAAAAAAAATTCATACCACATGCATGTCCAATTTAAAACTACGATAATAAATGAAAACTCCAATGTAAGAACAAAAATAAAACTAAGAATCGACATAACAACTATTTCAAAATTCAAAGTTAATAAGGTCCAACATGGTCTCTATAATCCCTCTAAAAACCTAAAAATTGTTTTATATACGTAGGGTGAGCATACAAGTATACTCAGTTGAGAAACACCAATGTAACCCTTGTAGAATTGGGAGAATCGTACTAATTCCATTGTGAGAAAACATTAGATACAAATAACACCTATCATGGAATATTAACCACCTAACCTCATTAAGGATCACTTACCACGTAATGCAAAATAAGTAATGTAATATAATAAGCACATTAAAATTTGGGTACCACGAAACATTTCCCACTGGTTAACTGCTCAGTCATAATAGTGAACATCCTGAAACTTCCTTGCTCTTCCATAAGAATCACTTTCAGAACCTACTTGTAAATTATTGGAACAAAAATTACAGCACGTTCTTTCCCGCAAACACCTAGTCCTCACACATAAAACACCTTATAAGAAAATACTTGGGAATAATCCCAATGGAACATGAGATACAATCCAACTCTCACACAGCCAATACAACAAATCTGATAATAAACACCAAGAAATTATCTCCAACTATAAAAGTCCAGGGAAATAAATGCCTTGAAGAGTGATAATTGTAATGTTAGTAACCAGCCATCCATACTACCACCAAAATGTTGGGAAAAACACCATCCCCTATATTAATGGTGGTGCTCAACATAGAGTTCTCAACATGGGTGGGGTGTATATTGAAAACATATGGAACGTCAAGTGTATATATATATATATATATCTGTAAAAAACTCATACCATCCAGTGGTAATTTGGACATACAACCATCCCTCTCAAAAATATATTTTTTTAATACCCCTACATACACATAATTCCATGAACGACGCTCACTTGAATGATGCTTCACAACAAGCCCCAACTTGAAACAGACCCCAGCCAATTCATTTAGCCAATTATCATTCTTCATTATCAAATCATTCATTAATTTTTTTTAAATCCCTACATGGGAAAATAGCAAACATATAAAAATTTAATAAAGAATGAAACTTACAACAACCATCTTTAATGTTATCTCATCCAATTCATCATATCACAACCAAACCTGGTATCCCTACTGCACAACAACACTGCACCCATCACACCCATAAACATGAAATCATCAACAACCCAGTCCTAAAGCCCACCTACCCAACCAATACACAAATATATTCAAACTTCATATCATTACTATTTATTCAACAATTAATCAATATCTCTAACTGAGATACCATCACACCTCTAGAACCTCCTCGTACCGACAATCGCACTACTACCCACACTAAAACCCACACATTGAAAAAAACCTAAAAGAACAATGAATCCGGACACAACTATCAAATAGTGTGTATTTGAATTTGGCCAACACAATTCTTCAAATTATATTGGGTATGAAGGGGTGATCACACATGGGTTTTCTTCCTGGAGAATCCATTGATTTAAAAAAGTGTACATGATTATTCGGCTTGATACATACATCCATTATTCATAGGTAAAAAACACAAGTTATTAAACATCTCCTATATGTCGGAAAGTTCCACCAAAATACATGATTTTTAGAGGAAACATGGACACAAAAAATCACATCATATAGAAGGATAAGAATTAAAACAAGTGATCATCATCAATCCACTTCCAGCCGATTATCATGTCTATATTTCATCATTTTCATTTATTATTGAAAAAAGTGGGATTCATTATTTTTTAACAAAAGAAAATTACTACACCCACCTTGACTGATACACAATCAAAAATGATATTAAAATCCCAACATTGAAGAATAGGTGACGAAAACTCCACCTTTCTCTAAAATATTTGGTGGCTGAGTGGCAAGAAAAATCCACGGAAAACTGGACATAGTGATACATAACAACATGAGACTCCATAGAAAGGGAAGGCTCTAGGGGAAGAAAGAGGGATTGGAAAAATAGTAGGAATAGAAGGTCATAGGTTAAAAAATCCATATCATATATCAGTATAATGAGAAACACTTTCAAAATTCGTTAACATGGGATCATGGTCAAGATTATATAGTACGACTATTTCAATGACCTTTGAGTGTTATAATATTAAAGATATAATTAATATACATTGAAATTCAATAATAAATGCTTAATCAATGCTTTGAACCTCATATAAATCAAATAAAACATAAAAGGGGTGAAACTAAAAAAACTAGGAAAACATGAAAATGAGTCACTGATGGGTGAGTCACTGACAGCAAGCCACTGATAGTGAGTCACCGACGCTGAGCTACCAATGCTTAGCCACTGGAACCAACTACTAACACCTGAATCACAGACACCATGACTGCACGATTCCCTCACTCACTGACACCGAGGCCCTGACTCCTCGACACTGACACCCTGATTCATCAACAACGATGCCATGAATCACTAACACCAACACACTAACTTGCCGACACTCATTCCCTAAGTCACTAACATTGATGCCCTAACTCACCAACACTGATAACCCATATCACCGACAATAACCCACTAGCTGAACAACATCTACTCCCTGAATCATCGAAGACTATTCCTGGATTCACCTACACCGGCACCCTAAGTCACTGAAACTAATTCCCTGATTCACTGATGAAAAAACTATAAAATTTGTAAAATCATGAAATGGTCCACTATTGCCTCTCAAGACACCACGAAACACTTGATTCTTGACCATGTAATGGATCATGGATTTACGTTCCATTACATCAGATACCTATTCGTATATTCATGCCCTCGAGAATTCAAAAACCAAACCTAGACGAATTTGTGGTCTAAACAACCATCCCATAAGATACCTATCCAAGAAAAACCTATTCGTTGGAGTGAAACTTCAACAACAAAGAACACCTCCTATGATATTTTACAACCCAAAGAACACTTGAAATACCACCCATGTAATAAAAGTGACACCCCATGATCATATAAATCTTGTAATTCCATCCACCAGGACAAGATAATATCCTCTTTAGGAGGCAATTTCTTGCCCGCATGAGTTTATTCGCATCCTCATTAATGCATCTTCATTATGGATTTTTTCCTCCCATTATCATATGTAATAATGTTATCGTATGTCACATATGATATAAATGACTCATCTCATAGACAAAATGACTTAGGAAGTACATCAAAAATCATGAAACACAAGAAAATATCAAAACAACTATGGGAACTTGGCATGCATTCGCCTCTCTCAATTCCATGTTCTCTCCTCCAGGACACCATACCTCAACCACACATAGTACAAGGGAATTAAACTCCCACAATGAAACATCTCCTGACAAACCAAGATCACCACTAGTCATTCTTCTAATGTTTCCTCATCCTTTATATCCAACTCACCCCCAATCAGTGTCATGAGAGTCATCGCCTAGATACCAACGAAGGTGGGAGACCTAAACGATGTTGTGGACCTTCCCCAATAGTGGTGTAAATGCCAACTAATATGATACCTCTCCAAATCATCCCAACACCATAAAATTTCTAATGAACCTATGACAAAGGTTACTTTCTATGTTGATCCTCCAGTACCCATGTAAACTGGAAACCGTCAAGAATAAGTGGTCCCCACAATCTAACTCTAAAGGACTTATCATATGATCGGTATATGACTAATGTCCGTTATATATTGACATCTTCTTATCATAGAAAATATACAACTTTCTTGATGTAATGGACCCCATGTCTGGAAAATGAACAACTAACTCCCCATCTTTCCTCCAACACAAGGGTGAATGACATGAACTCCCATAAAAGGGCTCAAACGGATCCATATCAATGCAAGAGTGATGTATATTATTGTTATCAATCTATACACAAGAAAAATTTCCAAGACAAAACCCTCAAATTTCTAGAACACATGCTTGAAACAAGTCCTCCAAAATGTGGATGGTCCACTATGTTTTTCCACCAATCTTTGGGTGGAAAGTAGTGTTGAGGTGTAATTGGGTTCCAAAAGAATACTGCAGTCCCATCTACACTCTTGACTTAAAATGTGAATCTAGATATGAGACGATGGATCATGGAAATCCACGCAGCTGCACCACCTCAGCCACATACATCCGTGCTAAGGTGTCTACTGCATTCGACTCCTTTATCGCTAAGAAGTGAGCAGATTTTGTCAAATGATCCATAGCTACTAGAGTTGCAACACATCCCTAGTGAGACCTATGTAATTATATGAAAAAATACATCAAAATTTCTCCCCACTTCCACTCGGAGACATCATGGAGCTGCAATAGCCCACCAGGAACATGGTTCTCTACCTTCATTTGCTGAATCACTAATCACATTACCATAAACTCCACAGATACCCAATTCATCCCCGACCAAAATAAATGTACTCTCAAGCCTTAAAACATCTTGGAAACTCTTGGATGTACCACTAGGGGTGAACTATGAGACTCAAAAATAACATTCTCATGAATTTATACTAGAACAATCAACTTCCCACAAAACATAAACTGATTCTTTCTATCCTATGAGCATCCCTATGAAGAATCACCTTGGTCAAATGAATCAAACATCACCTCTACCTTTATGGTTTCCCAATGAGACTCCTATATCATCAGTCTAATATATTATGGTACAATATTCTAAAATAGAATACCTATACTACCATCCATCCCTACATCTACATCCATAATAACTAACTCATCCATCACCCTCTAGGAATCTTTGGAATCCAAAACTGCTATCATATTTTATATCCTACTCAAGGCACCTACCACAAAATTTCCCTTTATAGTCATATAGAAGATATCAAATTCATAATCCTAAGAAACTCCATCATCCTTTACCGCTGAATGTTCATATCTCACAGTGAAACGATGTACCTCAAGCTTTTGAAAACCATGAAGACAATAAAGAGCTCCCTAATGAGGTAATGTCACCACATATTTAGTCCAAACACAAATGAAACTAGTTATAGATCATGGGTGGAATAGTAACGTGCATGGTGATGTTACTTCCTAGACACATATGAGATCAATTCTCATTGTAGTATCAACATAAACACTAAGACTAGAGAGGAATCATAAAAAAAAATTGAACATCACCCCTTCCTATCGAAGCCTAAGCACTAGATCACTGACCAACATCACCATTAGATAGATGAACCTTGACTAGAACTACTTTCCCAACCCAAAATCATTTTTTATGGTCAGTGTCATCAACATAGCTTCTTCCCATGAATAATAATGTAAAAACCTCTGGTGGTAGCTTTCCGGACCGAGAAAAATATGAACGTCCACCATGTTCATGGGTGAAACCTGTGAAATGACTGCATATACCTTCTAGGGGTACACTTCTACACCCGACTGAGACACCGAATGTCTATTTAAGTGGACCTCCCATGTACAAATCATTCACTAAGATAGGTTCCTATAAAGGCGGTGGTTTTGAGGGACCTCTAGGATAGTCCTGAGATGCTCGGTATGGGCCTCCTATGAATTTGAGTTGATTATGATTTCATCGATGAATATGAAAATGAACTATTCCACAAACATGTAAAATATGTTCATAAGCCTCGACAACATGATCAGTCCATTCATAACACCAAACGATATAAGTGTGATATTGAACTGCCCATACCTGCACTAAAAATTAGTTTTGGGATTCCACCCATATTCACCATTAACTTTTGATATCCATAATGTAGATCGATCATAGAGAACCAACCTAATCCACCGAGTTTGTCGAAATGATCATATATTCATAAGAGAGGGTAGAAATTCATTACAGTTACCTGATTCAGTCTCTAATAGTCTATACAAAGCCTCACACCACCATCTAACTTCTTAACAAACTATATTGGAGAACCACATGATAACACACTTGCTAGGATGAAACCGTCCTTCATCATGTAAAAAATTTGAATCTGCATATCTTGTAACTAAAAATCCACCATCGTATTAGGATCTATCGAGATTGGATGAGCACCAGGTTTTATGTCTATCCCGAACTCAACTTCACATCGTGGGGCTTGAGTCATAACCTCCATGTGATCAAAATATAGAAAATCACTGGAAAATCCCAGAATATCCACCATATCTATATCCATTGACCCCACTAGCCACTCAGCTAGTAGGAAAAGATGAATCTCCATATGTAGACTTCCCACCTAACAGCTCTGTTTCCATCAAAAGATAGAAAATTTTCATTTATATCTGAAAACACAAATCTTCTCCAAAATAAATTAATAACTACAAGAAGCGAAAAAAATGTTGATGCTTATGATGTCACCGTACACCTGCATTCATAGCAGAACGAGATTCACACTTGACTGATGTCGCCCAAACATCAGTCTACATCCCTGAAAAACATCAAACAAGATGATCTGACCTTCAACTGGAGTACTCAAAATTAAGGGTATGGCAATTATCTCTAAGTCAAATCCTAGATAATAGTCTATAATAGGTGAAATAAATGAGTGAAAATATCCTGAATCAAACAAGAATGAAAAATAATAATGAACAAATTAATCATACTGTCAATGACCTTAGGACATACTATAACTTTTTCCTATTTGGAATGAATTTCCCATTCCCATATTTTCTACCCCTTGTAGGCCATCCACCTTCCTAACCACACCATGGTCGAGTTTCCTAGGGACCACCTTGAGTTTTACATCCACTTACATCATATTCCCTTGGTGGAGAAAGAGCCTAACATTCCTGTTGCTGGAAATTCCTGGCTGGAAACTGCTGTGAAGGTGAGAATAGAACCTTTCAACCTCCACCATAATGAACTCTAGTCGGGGTGTATCAATAGAGGTACCCACCACCTCCCGAAGATAAAAAACTTAGTCCCAGGCCCATGGAAAATGGGTGAGTACCAGAGGGGTGAAACTGATGCTCCTATGGTCTGCTCTTTGCTATCTGAAGCCTAGAAGGCCCTAATGCAGGAGACATTCAAATAAAGGTCTTCCCCTTATAAGAGATCAAGGGACATCCCTCTCACAATAGACCTCCTCACATGTTCATCCTTTATACCACCTCTTCCTTCTTATAAACCTCTATTTATTTAGTTAGGGTGAAGGGAGTGACACCATATTGAAGAGAAGGACTAAGTGCCTCCTCAAAGTGCCTCACCCTATACTACTCATTCAGAATGAGATCTAGAAAAAAAATGTAGTAGGTCCTTGACATGATACCCATTTCCCTCACTGATAAACTAACATTATAGTTATAGAGTATCTCATGCCTATTCTTAGTTTTCATCGTGGAATAATGGAAATGTTCTCGGAACTACTTCTCAATTTCAACCCATAGAACATTAGTCTCTTTCATATTTCCTATGTAAATTTTCCACCACTGATGCACAAATATCCTCATATGGCTCACCACCAGTGGAAACCAGTACTCTATCGAATCGTAGATCAAGCTGAAATTTATCAAAAAATATTTATCCAATTTTCTATCTCCATGTTTGAGACACTTCCCTTATACATTGTTGACTCTTCTTCTGTAAATAATGAAGAAAAATCTACCACAAGTAATCTTACTACACTATATTGACCCTCCGCTGGTCAACTGGTTGAGCCTAATGACCCTCCACTGCTTGTACCATATGTGACCAACATCTGCGATCCATAAAGAAATGCAATATAAGTAACTCCTAATCCCAGGTAGTGTGAAATTTTTTCCTATGATTTATTTTAACACATTATTTATTTTAATTTCCCAAAAATTCCCAATAAACATGATCACAAGTCATCATAAGGCATGTACCCTTCCAAGTGTCTCTAGCATACAAATGATGTTTCCTCACATAGTAGTTCGATAAGCTTGCTATGCTTGCATCAGATGACGGGGACCATAAAATCACATTTCCTAGCCAAAATTACCTTGGCTACGTCACACACCACGATCACCTAAAATCGATTCCCTACCAATCCATTCAATTCACATTATTCCTAACCCTAAACTTCATCCTTCTTCTAAACCATCATCTTTTATTCAATTCCTTCAGGACCCTATTTCTTCCAGATGAGGGAAGGGATTACAAGATTCAGTACATTCCTTTCTCAATATGAAATAGGGATAATAACCCCCGGAGTCCTGCCTCCAGTAGGCCCCTATATAGCAATCAGCACCAAGGGTATATAAATCTCACACGTTTGGGAGGCATTAAAAAATTTATAGTAACCAATATTTTGAGATAAGATGTATTATCCTAAATCAACTCCAATTAAGATATATATAAAGAAACCCAAATTCATCCCACATGCATGTATAAAGTAATACTACTATAAATTCAAATAAAACATCTATGTAAGTACCAAAATAAAACTAAGAAGCAACGCACCAACTATCCCCAATGTCTGATCTAGTAAGGTCCAATGTGGTTCACACAATCTTCCGAGAATCCTGAAAAATATTTTATATCCATAGGGTGAGCATTCAAATATAAATAGTAGGGAAAACCCAATGTAAACCATGTAAAATTAGGAGAAGCATATTAATATAGTTATGAGAAACTTTTTGAACCCAACATCACCTATCAAGGAATAGTAACCACTCATCCTTACCAAGGTGCACTAACTATGTAACACAAATAATGTAAAGTAATATAATAAGCACATAAATAAATGTGTTCTCACAAAACTTCCCAATTAATAACTTCCCATACCTAATGGAGAAAATTATGACGCTACCATGATCTTCTACAATCCCCACTATAATAACCTATTTAAACACACCTGGACCACAAACCACACTGCATTCCTAACTATATAAACTTAGGGCTCACAAATACCACACCCTGCCAAGAAACACATGTGTCTTATCTAGAAGCCACATGGGAAACAAACCACATCTCAAATATCCAATACCATAAATATCGATATTACCCTCACTCCATTATACTCTGCACAAAAAAGACTTCGGTGATAAATTCTTAGAAAAGGGAGTATGGTTAAGTCAATAATCTGCCATCGATCCTCCCATCGAGATGTTGGGAAGGACACTCTTCTATATAACAATAGCGTTGTTCGACACATAGTTCTCAACATGGATGGGGTATGTATGAAAAAATAATGAACTAAATGTTTATATATCTGTGACAAAAACTCAACCAATTTTATGGGATTCCAAACATAAAACTACCCTACTCGAAATCACCTTTTCTACTACCCCTTCATGCATGTATCACCACAAATAATGATTATTTGAATGTAGCTTCACTAAAATCCCCAAATTGAAACATACCCCCACCAAATTAATTTACCAAATTATCATTCTCAATTATCCAATAATATATTTATTTATTTCCATCCAATCCCAAGAAACTTCCAAACACTGCAATGTCAATCAAAGAAATAGACTTCCAAAAACCTTATTCAATGTTATCCTACCCAATTCATTCTCTCACAAACAAATTTGGAAACCCCGCTGGAAAACAACACCACACCTAGCACACCCATAAACATGAAATAATAACACAACCCATTCTTGAGGCCCCCAATGACCTAACACTATCCAAATTCAGTCCCAATGAATAAAAAGTTTCTTCCTTCCACAATAAATCAATCTCTCATACTGAGATACCATTACTCCACAAGTACCTCCCCGTATACACAATCACCAAGTTACCACCACCTAACCCATGAAAGGCCTAAAACCAAAAAGAAAAAAATCACAAAACCACACCTATTATATAGGGTGTATTCATATTTGGAAAAAACTATTATTTAAACTCCATGTTGATAATTAGGTGTGATCATCTACGAGTTTTCATCATGGGACATCCTTTTATATAACCATGTGTAAGTGATTATTCATTTTGATATTTAATGAAATTATTCAAAGGGGACCAAAAATAGTTATAAAGAATCACCCATGCATCAAAAAATACAACAAATGACCATGATTTTCAAAGGCCACAAGGCTAAAATAGATCACATCATAAATTAAGAGAAAAAATAAAACATGGAATCAACATAAATCCACTCCCATCCCAGTATCAAATTTTTATTTATCAATACCATATTTCAATGATAAATGTTCAATTAGAAGGTTTTTTTAAAAAAAACTTCATACACCCACACTACATTGTACAACATCAAATAGATATAGTAGAAACCCTACATAGAAAAAAGGTGACGAAAACTACTCCTTATGCCAAAACAGGGGGTGCATGAGTAGAGGAAAACTCTTAGGAATAATCCAAGGAAAACCAGATCGATGGATACTGTAAAACACGTGACATAATTGAGAGGTAAAGATATTGTAACACCAAGAGGTAATGGAAACTCACTATGAAGATAAGGTCTTAGATTTAAAAATCAATATCCTATATAAACAGAATAAGAAATTATTTAAAAACTCATTATCATGAGATCATGGTATAGATAATGTGGGTAGACTATTTCAATGTCCCTGTATTGTTAGTATATTAATGATATAATTAAAATTATTTGAAGAACAATTATAAATTTTCAATAAAGGATTTATATTTGGATTACATCAAATAAACTTTAAGAGGGACGGAACTGGTAAAAATGGAAGAAACAGGAAAAGGAGTTACTGATGGGTGAGTCAATGACATCAATCCCCTGATAGAGATTCACTGATACTGAGTTACCAATGATGAGCCACCGATATAGCCTACCAATGCCAGAATAGATGACACCCAGAATCACTGACATCGATGCCTTGACTCACCAATAATGATTCCCTGACTCACCAACACCAATACCATGATACATCAATACTATCACCCCGACTCGCTGAAAATGACGCCCTGATTCACTGACTCCAACACCCCGGCTCACCAAAACTGATGGCCTGACTAACACACACCGAAAAAATAGATTTCTACAATTTAATGGACCTTGTATTTCTAATCCACTACACTATGGGATATATAATGCATACTCATCTAACGAGAAAACAAATAAGTCAAAGAGTGAATATGAATATATATATATAACACACTCATTTCTATCAATTATATTATAATAAATAACACAACATTTATCTCAATGATAATTTCATGTAAATATATAAAAATTTTCCTCACAACTACTTCCATCAGAATGGAAACATTCTCTAAAATTAAATTTAGGAACACTAATACATTTAAAGATAGGTTTTATATAAAATATGTTTTCCAAGAAAAAACCATGTTGAAACCATATTGATAGAAATATATCATGAAAAAATAACTAATTATTCATCTTAGGGTTAGATTATTTAATGTCCATATTGGATCTCAATTGTACAAGTGAATAATATCTCCTTTAAAAATTCCATGTATTTAAATGTGCACCATATATTATATTAGGATGCATGGTTGTGTATTGACATACATTTATTAACCTCTTACTTGATTTTGTAATTACTTTCTTATTGCATCATCGATATTATTTAAACTATATTTCATATATCATCTATCTAATTAATAACCATATTTTCCATTACCCACCAAAGTGGGGAATTAAATATCCATATTTAATTATGAAAGGGATTAATCTTAAGTATCTCTCATATATTATACATTAACTTATAAGTCTCCATATATAGACATGAATTTGATAATTTATCAAACATTTGGTATAACCATGTTGAATCTCTAAAATAATAATCAAAATATTTACTTCTACAAGTGGGATGATGACGGGAATAATGCTTTAAAATTATTACAATCATATTCATTTCACACAACTATTAAATGAAAGTATAAATTGAGAAACATTTGGATTTAAATATAATGAATTATTCATATTGATTAACATTTTATCTGCAAAAATGATGGAAAATGAAATATATTTGTAACATCCTAGGTAAATAAAGAATATGAAATATTCTTATTTATAAATATTTTAAATTAAATAATAATTTTACTTTAAAGGGGATGCTTTGTTTAATGGCATACCCGATACACAGCAACAAGTTTCTTTGAAATCTTATGTTAAACAAAACATTGGGTCATACTAAAAAATTATAATATAATATTATTATTTTAAATGGTAGTCAATGACAAGAAATTGTATTGGTGGAAATGAACAGAACTAAATATAATATAATTATACAAGTTTGTAAAATTAATTTACATTTTTTCAGAAAAACATAGAGGCTTAAATTGTGAATAACTCTAATTTTAAGAATAATTTACATTAAAAGGTTGATTTATAGAATTTTGAGGGTGAACACTCATTAAATAAGGATTTGGTCACTTTTCTATATTTCATTTTACAAAATAATATTCTTATTTAAATTGGGACATCAAAATTCTCTTTGGGAAAAAAATTATTGTTATGATAAAAATCATTTTTTTATGAATTGTGAGAAATACTGTATTTTATTTCAATTCTTCATTTTAATAAAATTTATTTATATAGATATATTATCTTTTTAATTATTTTTAAAGTGTAATTATATTATATTTTTACCATTTAATCCAATGGTTTTTGTTGGAGTTAATTTCACTTTGAAATTGTACATAAACAAGGGTCAATATTTTGATAGATATTGTTATCTTAATAACAAGCTATTTGTTTTGACAACGGGAATTGATTTTAAATTAATTAATGAAACTTGAATGTTTATAATTTTTTAAAATTGAAATCATTTTTGAATTTGTAATATCTAATATATCATACGCTGATGTTTTTGTACTTTTCTAATAATCTTCAATTTTTGATGAATATTGAATGCATTATGTAGTAGAAAAAAAACTAACTTTTTCAATTAAATGAAATTTTACCACTTCTATGAATTGAATTTAAAAAATCCGACATACATTGTTGTTATTAGTAACTAAAATATGGATCAATAAGATGAAAATAATTTTTTAGTGAATAGTAACTTTGGAAATTTATTTACCGTGGTTGAAGGTAAATAGGGTAATTCAAGGTAAAATTGATGTTATAATAATACAAAATTACCTTAACACATGTCCTATATTTATAGGATGATTCATGGCTGACCATGGAGATCTTGGGGTAGATATTGGTAACCCATGAAGCCACTTGGGAGTGATAATGACACTTCAGATTTATTAATTTAAAGTAAAGATAAAAATGAAATAAAAAAATATCTTTTAGTAAATTAATTTTTGCTTAGGTTTATATAACTTATCAGTTCTACTATAAATATTAATTGGAAATTTAGGAATACTTTTTTACATCATGGTATTTTTTTTATAATTTTTAGACATTAAAAAAATTAAATTATCTTTTCCCCAATAATGATGTAGTGTTTACCTCATTAATAAATCATTTAAATATGTAAGATTATAAATATTAAAAAAACATCCAAACCCTATCCAATTTTTATTGGATGAATTTATTTCGACAATTATTCATCATATCTTAGCCCTTAATTATTGTTGTAAATTTAGAAACTGAAAATCATTATACAATAAAATAATATTTTAACACTTTCTTAAAGAACACCCCCCCCCCGTATAAAAGGCTCTCACCTCTAACCCATTCCTCACACCTCTCATTCCTTTTGGCTCATCCAACCCCTACTCAAATAATATCTCATGATCCCTATTTTTTACCTATAATCCTAACCATATATATAAGGAACATCAAGAAGTACTTTAGGTTCAAACCAAAGGGAGTTACCCGAATTAAAGGTAACAGTTTCTCTTAAATTTTATTTATTTATTTTGTTTTCTTTTACTTCTCAAACTAATTAAAATATTTTTACTACAGTATTTTATAACAAAAATAGTGTAATAAATATACTAGTTTGTTTTTATGAGATGTGTTTGAACTACACTTACACACACCTCCGTCTAATGAGTAAAGAACATACTGTTTTTGTGGACCACGAACTGCTACCTCATGAAATGATGATTGTTCAAATATATCCAACTACTTCTCATGATGACCATTATTAAGGAAATATATTTATATATGATATATATTATTTATATGATTCTGTATTTTTCATTTATATAATAACTTTATGGTTTCCATAGTGGATAAATACGATAATCTCATTTGAGGAACTGCGTACTACCAGCCCCTCAAAGTGATATGACTCGCTCATACCTATGTGGAACATATAAAGGGTAGAATTAATAAAATAATATATTATATTATACTCTAATTATAATATATTTATTTTTCATTATGTTTCCATAACATTTCCATACAAAACAGAAATGGAAGTAGAATTCATGCAAACATAGGGCTTACCATCTCCAGGAACTGTGCATCGCATTTATTTTATCCAAATGTTATGTAAAATTATAAATACATGTATATACTAGATATATATGATATATATGATATCTATAAAATGAATATCATTTTGGATATGATGAACTTTTTACCACATGAACAACTTTTAATTTTAAAAAGTCCATTTTTGAATCATATGCCAAATATCAACAAAAGGACCATTATTAACATAAATGATTATATATTGTTTATAACATGGTAATAAGTGATATAAATGGAATAATAAACTTTAAAAAGTTTCTTTATCAAGTATAAACTATCAAATTTTTGTTATTCAAGAAGAACATAGAACAAACAAGTCATGTTGGACATGAGGTAAGGGTTTTATTATCTCACTTTTAATTCAGTGAGATTTCCATTGTTCACCACTTTTTTATTGCATGTGGTATATTGTGTACATCCATTTGATATATATTATCATTATTCCCTTTATATACATGTTATTTTTTGATTAAATTGGTGTTTATTAACTTTTTTTTTCATATGACTCATTTGATTACAATGTTGTAAGGGTTTTCTTATCTCACTTTTAATTCTATGTGATTTCCATTGATCGCCAATTATTTATTTCAGGTGGTGTGTTTTGTACTTCCATTTTATATATATTATCATGATTCTTTTTATATTAATGGTAGTATGTGATTCAATTTGCGTTTCTTAACTTTTTTTCTTGTGACTTGATTGACTACAATGTGGTAAGGGGTTTTATCTCACTTCTTATTCCAGTGAGATTCATGCTATATTGCCCCTATTTTTATTTTTTGTGGTGTATGTACAGTCCATTACTATATTCATTATGTAATATAATTTAATTTATGGGTAATTTATTCTTAATTTTATTTTCCTTCTTTCATATGGTGAATGTTTCATATGTTACCAAATCGTTAAGGGAACCATTCACCCTCCTCTTTTTTAAATATTTATTTTTGTTATGTCTTTTAATTTACATCTTATAGTTTTTGTATATGATCTTCTATATCCTTAATGATATAAATTTTATGTCCAAATGATGAGATACCGTTTTTTCTCTTATCAAATTATTTTTCTGAATATTAATATGATGTCGTTAGGCTGTTAAATTTCTGTAAGGGAACTTCTTAACCCACTTTCAATTATTTGGGATAAACTTATAATTATTGATTATGTCGTGTAATAAATATTCTTGAATGACCTCTGATTGTTTCACACTTAATATCCACTTATATTAAGTGTATTCTTATGTTTCACACATAATTATATAATTGATATATCCTTAATTTAATGATACAGTCTTTATAAGGGATTGCGTCTCAATTTACATTCCCTTATGTCTTCATTGTTTCTATGCACCAATTCACTTTTATAAAGTTTATATACATCCCTTTATAATATTATATAATGAATATATGTATTCTCATGATATTATAATAATTTTTTTATTATATTCTCCAATTATGTTTAGTCAAGTGTCTCTTAAGTGTTATGAGACTCTTTAACAAAAACAAGATTTTAAATGCATTGAGGAATTATTCTTCTAAATATTTCTCATTAATTTCAATGTTTTCAAATTGGTTTTTGGTATTTATTTATATGAACATTAATCTTTTAAATCATCAATTCCTTTAAAACCTTCAAAGTGTTAGGGGACACATTGATTCAAAAATCTCTTTATTAAATGTTTTGAATGATTATGAAAATTGTTTGATTTAGCATTGATTATGTCAATATCATGAAATTATATATTGTTATTTCAATGTAGAAAATTAATTAGTGAAACGATTATATAAACAATATTTTTTATAATATGATTTTATAATGGTACTTGGACATTTGAAAGGTGGTTACGTGACAAACCAAATGATGGGTGGTGCCGTGATAAACTAGGACTGGTAGATACATTATAACCTCCAATGCATTGGGTATGGAATTCGGCTATAGTGATATTCAATTTAGTGATATTGTGTAAGTAGAACATATGGTTATTCCACATAAGTATGTTTTTGTCCCATGTTACCTTTATATGTTATGTGTTCTTTATATGGGTTTATGGTAATCTTTTGGTTACAGAAAGGTAAGCAATGACCTTTTATTCTGTGAAGAGTATTTAATACTTCATAAAGGAGGAAAGTATTAATTATGATAAAGTATTCATGGTTTACTTGTTGTTTTGAAAAACTATCATTTTTCCATCTTGGTGTATCCCTTACTATGATTTTTGCCTATCCCATGTTTTTGAAATGTTTTTCACAAGACATGAAGTGGAATTGGGAAATGTATGTGAGGAAGGAAAAGTCATAATGTCTAAAAAAATGTAACTAGACATGTTTCTTTTTATGAGTTTATATTTTATGAAAATAGATATTGGGTAGTAGTGTCTACTTGTAATATAAAAGATATTATGTAATACTTATGGCCTAATTCTCTAAAACTCTAAACATGAAAGGTTCCTCAATTTAATTCAAGACATAATTCATGATTATGTAATGTTTATGGCTTGGTCCATATAGTTGGTATCAGAGGTCAGTTTAGAAAACATTACTCGTTAGGGTGTTATTTAATAATAAGTGACATAACCATAATGGATAGAATATTAGAATGAATAATTGTTATTTAGATAAATTGAATGAGTTTAAAATAACATGAAAAAGTATGTTTTAGTGTTTACCATCCCCATAAGATAATATATGATTATTTTATTGATATAATCACACTGACCTATTTGGTTATAGTCAATGGATGGATCTAGCAGCCCTCAAAGTAATAATGGATATAAAGAACTATGTGATGCTTTTTTTAGGGATAAATTGAATCAAATGGGAGCTGAAATGTGAAGTCTTGTGGTTATTATTAACCAATAATCTGGAGTCATGATTTACCACCTGAACCTTGGTGATTTTTATAAGGCGTCTTACATGTGAGAATCAAATCCCCACGAAAG
This sequence comes from Viscum album, assembly GCA_963277665.1. Lineage (NCBI taxonomy): Eukaryota > Viridiplantae > Streptophyta > Magnoliopsida > Santalales > Viscaceae > Viscum > Viscum album. The sequence goes on along the minus strand of OY728151.1, from coordinate 490,121,368 downwards.
TTCAATTAATAATCATAAAGGTAAGTATATTAAAAAATATATGTGTCAATAATGTGGAAAGAAACACAAGGGAAAACTTTTCAAATGGATGGGAAGATTCTATATTTGTGGAAGTGAAGGTCATACAGCAAGAACCTAACATGAAAAAAAATTATCATCCAGTTGACTCTAAGAAAGGGGAAGAAGTTCATTCTGAGGGATAAAATTAATATTTTAAATGTGGTTTTCATGGTCATTATACAAACAGATGTCCTTCAAAAGAAGTTTCGGGGATGGGGTAACCAGGATCATAAAAAAAATATTGTTTATCAATACCTAATTCCATTACGATTAAGATTGATGAATCTTACAATGACCAATGAAAGGTATGCATTATTTTTTAATGTATGTTTTGATATTATTGGATCTTGGGATAAGATTCATGATTTTTGTTTATTTGAATGATGTATAACAGAATATGATAGAAATAAATGGTAAATGGATCATGATTAACATTGAATCATTAAGAAGTCAACAAAAAATGGATACAAGAGTTATGGTAGATTTTAGGATGGTGAAATGCTTAAACGTATTAAGGCTCTTTTGATGATGGGATTAAATTAAATGACTTTTTTTATTTTTCATAACCTTGTTGTTTGACGTTTGAAAATTTTATTCACGTAATAATTATCTTTTCTTTTTTGGATATATTTATAAAGAACCATTTTGTTTTATATGACCCTTGAATTTGTCGCAATTACAGGTTAATATATTTCGGGATGCAAAATGAATGTTATTAGATATCTTGTGTGGTTCAAATATGTTATGATTATTTTTTTATGAATTTATCTATTTTTTGGGAGTTTTATAAAATTATATATTTTTTGAAAAAGGACAACATGTAGACAGCGTGGAAACATGTCACGTTAGACAAAGCTGTGGGAATCAAACCCACAACCAATGTGCGACTATAATTTATCACCTACCACTGGACAATGTGAAGTCCCTGGATAGTATGACTAATTCTGTTTAGTTAGATTATTTTATGAATCACGAATAAGTTGATTTTGGGTTATCTATGTAAATGATTATCCTATCATGGAAAATAGTTGATTATTTTAATTACTTTTCAATATGAGACTTTAAGAGTAACTGATGTTATTTAAATATAAATGGTAAGATTTATCTTGGAATACTATGTGATTAAATTCTTCTTATTTTTGAGTTTCAATCATAATTTAGATTACATTGAATAATTTTATGGAAAGTTGTTTATTTAATGGTTTTTGTTGAAATTTTTGTATAGTTTTGACAAATTTCAGAGATTAATAGTCATTTTTTCTTTTGGTGAAAGATTATCCATTTTAGGGATTATCATATATTCTACTAAACAATTTTGTTTTTTGTTGATTTATAATGATAGGGGAAGTATATAGTTCATCTTATTTAGATAATCAGTTACTCTAGATGTTTATTCTAGCTATTCAGGTGTGACTGAGTCATCTTGAATACTTACCATTTATGATAAAATATGAGTTTGTGGTAGAATTTTATTAAAGGATGACACACTACGTGACAAGTAAGTATATTTCCTTATGATATTAGCATAGTTATTAATAAAATTCATCAACTCAATGAAAAAGATATTGAGTTCAAGAAATTTATAATCTCTCTTTTATCATCAAACTTTTACCCAACCACAAATTTATGGTATTGTGGTGGTTAAATTAATGTGATCAAGTTCTCTATCACTCTCTATTAATCTGGGAGACTTCGTTTCTCTTTAAAATCCATGTTTTTAGGGAATACTATTATATATTGTCTCGAGTCACCTTTTTATATATCATTCTTTATTTTAAAGTGATAGTTTTATTTACTTGTTTCCAATTTGGGACTTTCAAGGTTGTTTCCAAGTCCAATTTTAAAATTTCGAGGACGTAATTCCTGAAATGGGAAAGGATGTAACATCCCAGGTAATTAAAGAATATGAAATTTTTATATTTATTAATATTTATAAGTTAATTATTAATTTTACTTTAAATGGGATGCTATGTTCAATGGTGTACCCAAAACAAAACAACATGTTTCTTTGAAATCTTATATTGCACCCAACTTTAGTTTATAAAAAAATAATAATATAATATTATTATTATAAATGGTAGCTAATGACTACCCGTTGTATTGGTGGGAATGAACAGAACTAACTACAATATGATTATACATTTTTTTAATGTTTTTACATTTATAATATATAATTTAGAGGCTTAAAATTTGAATAAATCTCATCTTTTGCATAATTTACTTCAAAAGGTTGATTTCCCACCTTTTGATGGTAAACCCACTTTAAGTCACATTTTGGTCGGTTTTATATGTCCTATTTTACAAAATAAAATTATTCTCTAAAATTGGGACATCAAAATTCACATTGGGTGAAATTTTGGTATTTTTCAGATAGAATTCATTTTTTAATGAATAGTAAAAAATACCTTATTTTAATTCAAATATTATTTTTTATATAAAATATTTATATGATTTAATAATATTTTTAATTGGTTTAAAATTTTAATTGGATTATATTTTTTTCAATTTAATCTAATGGTGGTAATTTGAATTAATTTCTCTTTGAAATTGGACATAAACAAGTGTCAATCATTTGATAGATATTGTTTCTTAAAAACAGGCTATTTCTTTTTACAACGGGAATTAATTTTAAGTTAATTAATGAAACTTCTAGGTTTTGAATTTTGTAAAATTGAAAACATTTTTTAATAAGGAATATCAAATATATATTAGGCTTAATGTTTTGTAATTTTCTGAAAACATCAATTTTTGTTGAATAGTGAAACCACAAAGTATTAGTTAAAAACTGGATTTTTCATTTAAATTAAAATTTACCACTTCTGTGAATTGAATTTAGAAAATCCCACATACATGGTTGTTATTACTATGTAAAATGAGGTTATATAAGATGAGAATAAATATTTAGCGAATAGTAACGTTTGACTTTTATTTACCGCGGTTAAAGGTAAATACTGTAATTCAAGGTAAAAATAATGTTATATTACTACAAAATTACCATAAAACTTGTCATATCCTTATTTTATGAGTCATGGCCGACCATGGGAATCCTTTGGTCGATTTTGGGACCTCATGGAGCCACATGGGTGTGATAATTACACTTTAGATTAATTAATTTAAAGTAAAGACAAAATTGACATAATCAATATATCTTTTAGTAAATTAATTTTTAACTATGGATATATAAGATTTCATTTTGACTATAGACATTAATTGGAAATATGATAAGATTTAATAAATTATGGTATTTGTTATATAATTTTTAGACAACAAATAAATTAAATTATTTATGACACAATAAAGATGCAGTGATTACCTCAATAATATATCCTTTTAATAAATTAGATTATAAATTTTAATATAACATCCAAACCCAGTCCAATTCTTATTGTATAAATATATTTCGGACATCAGTCATCATATATTCGACCTTAATGGGTTTTTGACCTTTATAAACCGAAAATAATTATATAATAAAATAATATTTTGAGATATTTCTAAAGAACCCATCCTCCCCCTTATAAATATCACTCAACTCTAACTCATTACACACACTTCTCTAGCCGCTTGAATCATCAACTCCCTGACCAAATAATCTCTCAATATCTCTATCTTCCACCTAGAATCTATACATTAGGTAGAAGAAACTTCATGATGTCCTTTTGGTTCAAACCGATGGTAGTTACCCGAATTAAAGGTAACGATTTCTCTTAAATTCTTTTGTTTAATATTTCGTATTTTAATTATACAACCCCTAAACTCCTTTCATTTATACATTTTATAACAAAAACATTATCCTAAATATACTATGTTTTTGTTATGATAAGGATTCAAACAACTCTTACACACACCTCTGTCTAATGGGTAAAGAACATACTGTTTCCGTGGACTACGTACTACTCCCTCACGAAACTATGATTGTTCAAATATATCAAACCATCTCTCATGGTGTAAATTATGATGGAACTGAAATTTTTTATGATATATATTATTTCTATACTTATGTATTTATCATTTATATAATACCTTTATGGTTTCTATTGGTGGTAAATAAAATAATCTCATTTGAGGAAGTGGGGACAACACCCCCTCAAAGTGATATGAATTATTCATGCCTTATGTGGAATGTATAAAGGGTAGAGATAATAAAATTATATATGATATTTTAATATAATTATAATATAATTATGTATAATTATGTTTCCATTCCATTAAAATATGAAATAGAAATGAAAGTAGCGTTCATGCCACTACAGGAAAATAGAATACTTGCAACGGGATCCCATCGCCAAAGACCTTTTGCGACGGAGCTCCGTCCCAAATCGTCCATTGCCGAAAACGGCGTCACAAATAGATGTTCTTTCAGCGGTCCCGTCACAAAAATATAATTTGCGATGATATTTTTCCCCCATCACAAATTGGTTTTCGTTTATATATAAAAAAGGTATTTGTGATGGGTCGTCGCAGATATATTTGTTGCGACAGGTTTCTGACCCATCACAAATGGTAAATTTAAATAATATTGGCGATGTAGTTATTTGCAACTGACCATCACAGAAATAGTTTTTACGATAGGTTTTCTTCCCATCGCAAATGGGACAGTAAAAAAAATTTACGACGGGTCACTCCGTCACAAATACTCCCGTTACAAATACTAAAAAAATATAAATAATTAATACAAATCGTATAATATTATATAAAAATAATAATAATATTAATAATATAAAAAAATTCTATTATTATAATATAAATAAAAAATTATATAAAATATAATAAATAAATATTAATATAAAATAATAATAATATGAATATAAATAATATAATATTATATAAAAATACTAATATTAATAATATAAAAAATTAATATAATAATATTATTATTAAATTATGTATATAATAATAATAATAATATTAATAATATAAAGAAATTATATTATTAAAATATTAATAATAAAATATATATATAATATAATTATAAAATATTAATTTCAAAAAATAATTATAATATGAATAGAAATAATATAATATTATATAATAACAATAATAATAATATAAAAAATTAAAATAATATTATTATTATTAAAAAAACATACATATTTATGAAAAAATAATTTCAATATTATTAATATTAATAAAATTATAAAATTATAAACTTCTCAATATTAACAATAAATATAAAATATTAATAGTAATATTACTAAAATAAAAAAACATTAAAAATAATACTGATAAGTAATAAAATAATAAAAAAAATAAAAACAAATTAAATCATGCAATATTCGTACCAATATGAAAGACGAATTATAAATAGTTAATATTACAATAAACTACGAACATAAATGTCTATTACATGTAAAAAAGATCACTGGGGGGTGGATAATCTGGAGGACCTGGAAGAGGTTGTGAGGAAACTCCATCCCTAAACTATGAGTCAGACGACACATATACTCCATCTGCTCCTGATGTTCCTCCTCATATCGACGCCTCTCCTCATCCTGCTGCTGACGCATCTGCTCCTGCCATCAACGCATCTCCTCATCATGCTGCCGACGCATCTGCTAATGCCCCTGACATAATTTCTCTATAACCTGACTCTGAGCATGTAGCTACTCCTGATACTGTGAGGCAGAAGATGATGTCTCTCCACGATCTCCTCTCGTTCCAGACACTGACATCACATCAGTACCATAATAAGCTATATGAGTCAAATGAGATCTGATACCAACTACTTGGCCCTTTTTGAATCCATGCTGGGTCGCCTGCATCCATGTTGTCTCATCAAAATGGTGGGAACTAGTCTGATCACCAGTCTCGTCTTGACTCTCAGCCTGTGTCTAAGAGGGAGCGAACTCATATGACTCCTTAAGTTTCAATTAGAAAATAAAATAATGAAAATATTATATTCATTTAATTTGAAAACTGAAAAGAAAATAATACTGACCACAATATGACGATGGCGGTCACCTCTAATCTCTCCAGTAGCTGGATCAGTGTACATCCTCCGATAAATGTCGTATATCGTAATACTGAGCTTCTCAGCTTCCTATATGAATATAAAATAAACTGTTTATATTTAAAGTTGTATAAAATATTAAAAATGAAGTAATTACCAGCCGCTCTCTATGCGCACTGAATGTACGACTACCGGCTCGATGCGTCACCTCTTGTCTCCCCCAATTCTGTCGAACCAATGCAGATCTCCTCTGAAACCCACCACCCAACCATTTTGTACATAATCCATCCCAAACGTGAGATGAAATTTACTCTAGTCTGTGGGCTCTACAGGACTCATCAAATTCTGTCACTCTGGATTTCTTCATAGCCACCTTTCTCAGATTATGCAAAAAAACTGATGGAAACGGCCACGTATAGACGCCACCCATGGCGTGTGGATAGTGGAACACATTCTATTTCCTATGGGATACCATAAACCCTAATATAAGGTTATTAAAGAATTAAATTTCAAAATAAATAATATTTAATTACGTACCAGCAAATGAACGAACATGGCGTCCTGCACATCAGCGGGAATCTGATCCCATGTGAACCAGGGCAGTGAAAAATAATTGTGCATGAAAGCGCTCCCCTGTCCAATAGCTATATGCATAAAATTGTGGAAAAATAACAAATAATCAAACAATTAAAATAGAAATAAATTTTAATGAAAGATAACTAAAAAATACAGGTTACTATACCAACACATGTGCGCATCGAATCCAGGATGTGGACGTCACTCCGGGATAGGATTTGGAATCATCAGTCTGGAAAGACCACACCCCCTCTAAGTGCTCCCTGTAGTGCCAATAGCCTGAGGGTCAGATGACTCGAGAACCTCATCATCCATAGGTAGATCAGCCTCCATCAACTGACGATACATTTCGGAATCCATCTAAAACATGAAATGATTGTTATTATCAAATAGTTTAAAATAACTATTATGTATATATATATATTTTTTATGATTCTAACCTGCATTTTACTATGTAAATGTTCATCTTCATAATCATCTTCATAGTTGTCAATGTAAATGTCTTCATCTTCCTCATCAACATCATCTATTTCCATATTAATTTCACTTTCATCATCTCTTGTCATTTAAAATTCAGTTGTAACATCATTGGAAACATTGTCACCATCGACCCTTAACTGTGGGGTGTCAACCTCGATATTCATGTCTCATTGTGAAAAAGATGTGTTTTGAGGAGTGTCCTGAAAAATTTCATTTCCTTGCACTTTAGTGGAACCACATTCAGTTTGAGTAAACTGATTTTCTCAAGATTTAACTTTTATTATACTCCACCATTCATCCAACTGTTTTGTAGTAGCATAGTATATTGCATAATAAATTTGATGTTCCTAATGAGCCAATAAAAATGGTTCATTTACTGTAAAAAGACATTTATGTTTTATATCAACAATTCCATGAGTCAGATGAATACCCAAGCCTCTCTCAGTATCCAGCCATCGACATCTAAACATTGTTACATAATTCTGTCCCAAATAACACAGTTCAATAATTTCTTCAAGCATGCGGTAAAATTCAACTTCAATATCTTTATGATGTGATCCCTTCAAAGAAACACCATTATTCATTGTTTTTTGATTCCCCATATGCACATGTATGAAAGAGATAACCATTCACCACAAATGCAGTATAAGATTTAACCATTTTTCATAGTGGGCTACACAATATATGAAATCGACTATCAATCTTATCAGCATGTATAGATACCTGAAAATTTTTAAAACTCTTATCACAATTACAAGTAATAAATTGATTTTATATGTAAAACCAAAAAAGAATCTACTTTACCAGTTTTTGAAACCGGTAGGGAATTTTTTTTTTCCGACGTTCTTCTAACCCAACTACTGTAATTTGTTGAAATTGTTTCTTGATATGATCATCATATAACCTAAAAATACAATATGATTAATTTACTCTAATATAATCTATAGAATAAGGGATAGGATAAGTCACTGTAAAATTGGTGACATTTCTTCACAGCTGAGTAGAAAATATGTACGAGCTCTATGATGTTCGTCATCTAAAAGTCATCTATCATGAACTCCACCAAAGCCATGTTCGGGCTGATTGACAATTTAATTTATTTTTCATATCATCATCAACATTCCCCTCGTTCCGTCCCATGCGGTTAAATTTTTAGGGATATTCAGATTCAAAATAATGAGAGCAGAATAAAGCAATTTCTTCTTTCAAATAAGTTTAAGCAATTGAGCCTTCAACTGATGCTTTGTTACGTACTTTTTTCTTCAATTTATGCATGCATCTCTCAAATGGGTACATCTATCGAAACTGAACCAGAACTCCAAATTTTCCATTATGTGGAAAATGTAATATCAAATTTTCCATTGAGTCATTGAAAGCCGAAAGAATGATTTATTCCAGTTTCCATATAATTACAACAACAGCTTCTTCCGGTTTTTTTAGTGTATCGTAGTCTGTTGTCTCTGCACACATGTCTCGGAAAAAATATGATATATCTATTATCGAATACTAATTATTAGAATTCAACAATCCTCTAAATCTAATAGGAATATGTCTTTCCATTATAACATGATAGTCATGACTTTTTAATCCAGTAATATGACCATTTTTAACACGTCTTCCCATGTTGGAAGCATAGCCATCTGAAGTCTCAAATCTGCAATCCAATGACAAAATAATAAGCAACTCTCTTTGGTCAGTGTATAAGCTGCTTTTGGCTTCATTAATCTCTATGATCTGACATTTTCAAACAAGTCATGTTCTGGTCACCAGAAAATTTGGGCAAGATCTAATAGTGCCTTTACATTATCTTTAGTTTTACCCTGTGTATCCAAAACTGTAATAAATAAATTATCAAAAATGTTCTTCTCAATATGCATGAAATCCAACATGTGTCGGACCAACAAATCATACCAATATGGCAGATTCCAAAAAATGCCCTGTTTTGTCCAATTGTGTTCTTTCCCAATGCCAAGAATTTTTTTTTGGTTTATTGTCGGTCCAAAAGTGATTGAAGGTAAAGAAAATAAAACTGAATGTAATTCTATACCTGAGATCATTTCTAGAGGTTCATCTCTTTTAATTCTGGATTCTCTAAAATGATATTTATTCCTCTAAAAAGGATGATCGATTGGATGAAATCTACGATGATAGTCAAAATAGAAAGGTTTTTCCCATTCACGAGCATAAAATCTTTGTTTTCTCCAATACAGTAAGGACATGATTTTGGACCATGTGTACTCCAGCCAGATAACATTCCATATGCCGGGAAGTCACTAATTGACCACATCAAACCATCTTTCATTACAAAATTCTATTTCACATCAGCATTATATGTACCAACACCATGACTCCACAATAAATTTAACTCATCAATCAATGGTTTCAAATAAAAATCAATGTTCTTTTTCGGATGTCCTAAGATTAATAATTTTAAAAAGATGTAAGGCTCTTTCATCAACATCCATGGATGTAAATTGTATGGAGTTATAAAGATAGTCCAACAAGAATACTAACTACCAAAATATCCAAATGGACAAAAACCATCAGTAGAAAGACCCAATCACACGTTCCAGGATTCTAAAGAAAAAGACGGATGCACTTGATCAAAATGTTTCCATGAATCACTATCATATGTAAGAATCAAGATTTTACCATTTGAAGTATTGGTTTTGTACCATGACATCATTGTCGTTGTGTTCTGAGACATAAATAAACACTGCAACTTAGGTGTAAGCAGGAAATATCTCAACTGTTTTACAGGAATCAATCCAGACTTCCCTGATTGAGCTTCTTTATACCTAGATTGTCCACATGTGGGAAAACTATCCAACGAATAATTTTCACCAGAATATAAGATTCAATCTTTTAAACATGGATGGATCTTTTGATAACTAAGGCCCTGATTACGAACCAGTCTCTTGCTCTCATAATAATTAGCAAGCATCACATTTCCATCAGGTAATAGTACATTAACAAAAGAAAATATATGATCAAAACAGTTATTTGACATTCAATTATCTGATTTAATAGACATAAATTTTGCAACTGTTTCTAATTTTCTTATCTTGCAACCAGGATATAACGCATCCTTAGCAGACCTGAACAACTCAGCAAATTCAGATGGTTCCAACTCGGGAGGTAAATCAACATCATCCTCGATTTGAGTTTGTTGAACGGATGACCTTGCAACATCATGTACTATATTCTGAAACCGTGATGGATCCGGAATCAAATTATTAGTATCTTCTCTGGAACTACATTCATCGTGTTAATACCGAAAAATATAATCTGATTGAAAACCATAACACAAGAGATGTTTCCCAACGATGTCAAATGTCTCAAACGTTCTCAGAGCACATTTTTTACAAGGACACATAATTGTCCCTTCTGGAAAAAAAATTGGATTTGATGATGCGAATGATAAGAAAGCTCAACACCATCAACATATATTGGATTTAAACTAGAACTGTTTGGATTTTTACGCTGATTTATCCAAGCGTGATCATCTATTAATGATTGATGTTGATTTCCTTGTTCAATATTCCTATATATTTTTATACAAAATTTAAAATCATTACTATTGTTAAATAATTTTATATAATAAAAACAATATCCTCAAAAGAGAAGATACATAATTACAGTTATTTATTGGTACTTACCAATAATTATAGGCCACATAGTTAGTTTGTAATCATCCCCACTAATTATTATTATATTAGCAACACTTACCTGTACATGAAAAAATGAAATATTCTTGAATAATGAAATAAAATTTTGTAATCATCGTTGTGGAGACTATATTACAAATTATACTTATTTGTTTCCAGCGGATTGGTGGCATCTCTTTTTCCTCACGAATCATCTCTTTGCTAGGAGATGATTCCTTAGAGAAAAGAGCCTCTTTTGTCCGACGACTCATCTCTTTTTAAATTTCTCCCGACTTAAATCATTATGAAAAACATGCTCTGACATATGTTGGAGCACATTTTTTATACTGATTTCAATGGGAGAAGGTAGCAATGATATGAGACGTTGAACAAAAGGTAGAATCCAATCCACTATAAATTTTTCCAATTTATAACCATGTACTCGAATTTATTTGATTTTTGATTAATTATTACTAATTCTTACAAATCTCAATATTTCCAATAGAATTTTCTATATCTTTAACATGTTCAAATCTTAAAGGGTCGTCAATTTTCAGGTCATGCCCAATAAAAAGTTTGTGTCAACCATGTCTAATGTAAACTCAATAATTTTCATTTCATGGTTTATCACCACGCAAGTAGTGTTGCAATAGGATGACACAAGTGATGTCGTTCTCGTATTTAAGAATCATTTCACATGACCCTTTACATAGATCATTCTTCCTTCAAAAATTAAGAGAACATTAGTATCATTCCCTTAATTTTTCAAGAAACAATGGTTTATGTAAAAATCCATGTGATATAAATCTTATAGATTAGAAAGACATGGCTTGGGTTGTCTTATTGCAATGCTACTTGTGAGGTGATCAACCAAGAAAGAACAATTATAGAGTTTTCATTGGACACGGTTGATGCAATATTTTTATTGGACATGACCAGAAAATTGGCGACCCTTTAAAATTTGATCATGTTAAGAATAGAGAAAAACATGTTGAAAATATTGATAATTGTAATATTTATTAAATTTTTTATAATTTTAATAATATTTAATTTTTTTATAAATATTAAACATAGAATAATAAAGTAATTATATTATTAGTATTATTTAATTATTAATATTAGAGGAATATAATATTTTATATTATGTTACTGTTTGTGTTACTATTTATGTTACTAATTATATTACTAATTATGTTACTAATTTGAAATGCGAAGATATGCATATAGGTCGAGTGGTTAATCAATCATTGAATAGAAAAATAAATGTGATTGACCCCTCATCTACCTCAATTTTTGTTTCATTTGTGTGTTGAGGTTGACAGGACACTTCTACCTCCACATGTAATATTTACTTTTACTGTCAAAATTATAAACCTCCTGACCTCTATGCTGGAAAGTGGGTTGATAATTTTGACAGTAAAAGAAAATATTACATGTGGAGGTAAAAGTTTCATATCATGCCTCAACACACGAATGAAAAGAAAATTGAGGTAGATGAGCGTCCTATCACGCTTCCTAATTTTCCTAATTATTTTAAATTCTTTAGTAATTATTTTTAATTGTTTCTTAATTATTTTTAATTTTTTCCTAATTATTTTTAATTGATTCCTAATTATTTTTAATTGTTTCTTAATTATTTGTAATTGTTTCCTAATTATTTTTAATTATTTCTTAATTATTTTTAATTGTTTTCGAATTATTTTTAATTGTTTCCTAATTACTTTTATTTTTTTCCTAATTATTTTTTAATTGGTTCCTAATTATTTTTATTTGTTTTGTAATTATTTTTAATTGTTTTATAATTATTTTAAATTATTTCCTAATTATTTTAAATTGTTTCCTAATTATTTTAAATTGTTTCCTAATTATTTTTAATTCTTTCCAAATTATTTTAAATTTTTTCCTAATTATTTTAAATTTTTTACGAATTATTTTAAATTATTTATTAATTATTTAAAATTGTTTCCTAATTATTTTAAATTATTTCCTAATTATTTTTAATTGTTTCCAATTATTTTTAAATGTTTCCTAATTGTTTTTAATTGTTTCCTAATAATTTTTAATTGTTTCGTAATTATTTTTAATTGTTTCCTAATTATTTTTAATTTTTTCCGAATTAATTTTAATTCATTCATAATTATTTTTAATTCTTTCCTAATTATTATACTTCTTTCCTAATTATTATAATTATTTCCTAATTATTATAATTGTTTCCTAATTATTTTAATTGTTTCCTAATTATTTTAATTGTTTCCTAATTATTTTAGTTATTCTAATTATTTCTAATCAATTAAATCTAATTTTTTCCTAATTATTTGTTAATTATTTTAATTAAATCTAATTAAATATAATTATTTCTTAATTATTTAATAATTATATAATTATTTCTAATTAAATATAAATATTTCTAATTATTTCTAATTAAATAGATTTATTTCTAATTATTACCAAAACATCCTCCGGGAGTGTCAAACCAAGAGTGCAGTAAGGCATGTCGTCATGTACCAGGTTACCCCGAGTCAAGCTCGAAACACCTTGTCAGAGTTTTCACTCCTAGGTACATCTGTTCTTGAGCCGCCTCTACTTGTTCGTATCCAGACAAGGATTATTTGGTACATCCAATTAAACTAATTATACTATATAGCAACTAAACATTCTATTAAAAAATTAAAATTAACAATTAAAAATAAAATTAACATTTAAAAATAATTCAACTATTAAAAATAATTAAAATAAAAAATATATATATAAATACCTTTGATATTTTGAAGTAATTTGCGCCTTCTAACTGCTTCTCTCATATTCTCATAAGAAAAAATTAAAACGAAAGATATTTTCTACTTAAAACAAGATGTTAGAGAGAGAGAAGTAGTGAGATCTGAATGTTTTGGAAAAAACTGTTGGGGTCTATATATAGGTTAGATTATTTGAGACGGTCATATTTGCGACGGGATAACATCGCAAATACTAGGTATTGAGACGGTATCCCGTAGCAAATACTAGGTATTGCGATGGTATCCCGTCGCAAATACCTTCGGCCGCATTAATTACGGGTGGCAGTTAAAAGGGTTTTTCTGACGGGCCCGTCGTAAATAGCTGCCTACAGACACACCATTAGCGATGAGAAGATATCCCCTCCGCAAATTCCTATTTACCGCCGCTGTTATTGGTGATGAACCTCGTCACAAATACCTTCACCCGTATTAATTACGAGCAGCGGTTAAAAGGGTTTTTGCGACGGGCCCGTTGTAAATAGCTGCATGCCGACACACCATTAGCGACGTGCGAATATCCCCGTCGCAAAATATTATTTATCGCCACCAGTATTGGAGACGAGACCCATCGAAAATAACACCTGCTGAATATTTTTTTACGACGGGACAATTTACCCATCGAAAATAGTATTTACCACCGTCGGGTAGTTGCGACGGGTAGAAGGCGATCGTCGCAAATAGGCTTCCCATGTTTTGGCATGCAAACTGTGCCATAGCTATTGCGATAGGTCCTGTATTTCCATTATAAATAACTGAACATCTGCAATGAGAATATATTCCCATCTCACATACACATTTCGTCATATTTTTTGTGACGGGAATAATTCCCGTCGCAAACCGCCTGTCGCAATAAGCGGTTTTTCTCGTAGTGTGCGTACGTACGGCTTACCGTCTCCATGAACAGTGAATTTAATTTATTTTCTCCAAATGTTATGTACTATTATGAATAGATGTATATAATGGATATATAGTATATATATTATATCTAAATCATAAATATATTTATCTATATAATGAAATTTTGACCACATGAACAACTTGTAATTATAAGATGTCCATTTTTGACACAAATACCAAATATCGACAAAACGACCCTTATTAACATAAATGATTACATAATGTTTATAAAATATAAATAATTTATATAAAAAGAATAATAAACATTAAAAAGGTTCTTAATCATGTATAAATTAACTTAGGATTATATTTTTGGAAGAACAACGAACAAACAAGTCATATCAGACACGAGGTAAGCGGATTCTTATCTCACTTTTAATTAATTGAGATTTCCATTGTTTATCACTTATTTATTGCATGTGGTGTATTTTGTACTACCATTGGATATATATTATCATGATTCATTTTATATTCTTGGTATTATATGATTAAATTGGTGTATATTAACTTTTGTTCATATGACTCGTTTGATTACAATGTGGTAAGAGGTTTCTTATCTCACAAATAATTTTGTGTGATTTCTGTAGTTCGACACATATTTATTGCATGTGGTGTATTGTGAACTTACATTTGATATATATTATCATTATTCCCATTATATTTTTTGTATTATGTTATTCAATTGTTGTTTATTATCTTTTTTTCATTAGACTCGTTTTATTACAATGTGGTAAGAGGTTTTCATCACACTTCTTATTCCCCTGTGATTCGTGCTATATTGCCACTATTTCCCTCCTTGAATCATGTTTTTTTTCAAATTTATATGTTATATTTTAAAAAATAAAATTTTACTTGAAATCAGGACATCATAATTCACTCTGGGTAAAAGTTTGGTATTTTTTTTGATAAAATACATTTTTGGGGAATAGTGAAAAATACTGTATTTTAATTCAAATCTACTTTTTAAACTAATTTATTTATATTGATTGATTATATTTTAAATTGGTTTTAAGGTGTAATTATATTATATTTTAACCATTTATTCCAATTTTGGTCATTGAATTAATTTCACTTTGAAATTGAACATAAAGAAGTGTCAATATTTTGAAAGATATTGTTTCTTAAAAACTCACTTATTGTTTTAACAACAAAAATTAATATTAAATTAATTAATTCATCTTATATGTTTTTATTTTTTAAAATAGACATAATTTTTGAAATTGGAATATCAAATATATCTTAGGCTGAATTTTTGTTATTTTTCAAAAAAACCTTTAATTTTTGATGAATAGCGAAACGAATTAGTAGTAGGAAAAACACATAGTTTTTCATTTAAAAGAAATTTTATTACATATGTAAATTGAATGTAAAAAACCTAAATACATGGTTGTTATTATTAATTAAAATTTGGTTCAATAAATATAAATAATTTTTTTAGTTAATAGTAACTTTTGACTTTTATTTACCGCGGTAACATGTAAATACTGTAATTTAAGGTAAAAAGAATATTATAATAATACAAAATTAACTTATCACATGTCCTATCATTATTGTATGAGTGAATTCCGAAAATGGTCATCCTTGGTCTATTATGGTTTCGCATGGCGCCACATGGGAGTGATAATGACACTTTAGAGTAATTAATTTAAATTAATGACAAAAATGACATAAAGAAATATCTTTTATTAAATAAATTATTACATAGGGATATATAAGTTATCTTTACATCTATATATATTCATTTGAAATATAAGAAGATTTTCTATATCATGTTAGTTTTTTATAATATTTAGACATCAAATAAATTAAATTATTTATGACGCAATAATGATGCAAGTGTTTACCTCATTAATAAATCATTTAAATAAATAAGATTATAAATATTAAAATAAAACCCAAAACCTGTCCAATTATTATTGGATTAATTTATTTCATCCATGAATCATCTTATATTCTACCTTAATGAGTTATTGATCTTTTAAAATAGATAATAATTAAATAATTAAATAATATTTTCACACATTCTTAAAGAACCCCTCCAACCTTATAAAAAGACCTTACATATAACTTGTTCCTCACATCTCTCAATCCCCTTGACTCATATAAACCCAGCTCAAATAATCTCTCAATATCCCTCTATTCCTCCTAGATGACATACATAAGGTAAAAGGATCTTCAAGAAGTATTTTTGGTTCAAACAAAAGGGAGTTACCTGAATTAAAGATAATAGTTTCTCTTAAATTATTTTGTTTTATTAGGTATTATTTAACTTCTCCAACCCACTAAAAACATTATATTCCTTTATTTTATAACAACACTATTATCATAAATGTACTATGTTTTTGTGTTGAGAAGGATTCGAACTACACATACACACACCTCCATCTAATGGATAAAGAATATACTATTTCTATTGACGTCGAACTACTGACTCATTAAACGGTGATGGTTCAAATATTTCCAACTGCCTCTCATGGTTAAAATTATTATGGAAATATATTTATATATGATATATATTATTTCTATGCTATATTATTTTTAATTTATTGAATACCTTTATGGTTTCCATAGTGGGTAAATGCAATAATCTCATTTGAGGAAGTGCAGACTACAGCCCCCTCAAATTGATATGACTCGTTCATGGCTTATGTGGAATGTATAAAGGGTAGAGTTAATGAAATTATATATGATATTCTACTGTAAATATAATATACTTCTGTATCATTAAGTTTCCATTCCATTATAAAACGAAACAGTAGTGGAAGTAGCGTTCATACGTACATACGGCTTACTGTCTCCATGAATGATGAATTTCATTTATTTTCATCAAATGGTATGTACTATTATAAATTCATGTATATACTGGATATATATGATATATATGATATCTAAAAAATTAATATAATTCTGTAAATAATTGACTTTTAACCACATGAACAACGTGCAATTATAAGTGTTCCATTTTTGACTCAAATACCAAATATTGACAAAATGGCCATTAATAACTTAAATGAATAAATAATGTTTATAACATGGTAATAAGTGATATAAAAATAATAATATAATTTAAAAATGTTCTTAATCATTTATAACTTAACTTATTTTTATTATTTAGGAATAAAAAAGAACAAACAAGTCAAGTCGGACACGAGATAAGGGGTTTCTTATCTCATTTTTAATTCAGTGAGATTTCCTTGGTTCGACACTTATTTAATGCATGTGCTATATTGTGTTCTGAAATTTAATATATATTACCATGATACCCTTTATATTCATGGTATTATGTGATTTAATTGGAGTTTATTAACTTTTTTCATACTATTCATTGGATTACAATGTGGTAAGGTGTTTCTTATCTCACTTTTAATTATGTGAGATTTCCATTGTTTGCCACTTATTTATTGCATGTGTTGTATTATGTAAAACCATTTAATATATATTATCATGATATCCTTTATATTCATGGTATTATGTGATTGAATTGGTGTTTATTTAATATTTTTCATACAACTCGTTTGATTACAGTGTGGTAAGGGGTTTTCATCTCATTTTTTATTCTCAGGAGATTCATGTTATATTGCCACTATTTCCTTTTTTGTTGTGTATGTACTGCCCATGATTTTATTCATTGTGAAATATAAATTAATCTATGGGTAATTAAATCTTCATTTTATGATCCTTCTTTCGTATGGTTATTATTTCATAAGTTACCAAATCGTTAAGGGAACCTTTCACCCTCCTTTTTTTAAAGACTTTTTTGTTATGTATTAAAATTTACATCTTCTATTGTTGGAATATGTTCAGCTATATTCATAATGATGTATATTTTATGTCCAACTGATCAGATACAATTGTCTATCTCATCAAATTATTTTCCTGAATTTTAATGTGACACTGTTTGGTTGTCGAATTTTTGTAATGAACTTCTTATCCCAATTTTGATTATTTGGGATAAACATAAATTTCTTGATTATGTCATGTTATAAATATGTGTGAATGACATCTTATTGTTTCACACATAATATCAACTTATATCGCGTGTATTCATTTTTTCACCCAAAATTATGTAACTGATTTATCCTTAATCTAAGGATACCGTCTTTATAAGGGATTCAGGTCAACATACATTCCCTTTATACTTCATTGTTGTTATGTACCAATTAACTTTAATATATGGGTATATACATACCTTTGAAATATTATATCATGACTATCCTTATTCTCATGATATTATAAGTTTTGTTTTTTTTATTCTTCAATTATGTTTTGTTGAATGTTTCTAAAGTGTTACAAGACTCTTTAACTAAAACATCATTTTAAAAGAATTAAAGATTTATTCTTATAAATATATCTCATTAATTTCTATGTTTCTAAAATTGTTTTTTGTATTTATTTATATGGACATTAATGTTTTAAAACATTAATTCTTTTAAAATCTTCAAAGTTTTATGGGACACTTTGATTCAAAAATCACTTTATTAAATGTTTTAAATGGTTTTGAAAATGCTGTGATTAAGCATTGAACATGTTAATATCGTTAAATGATATATTTTAATTTCAATGAGGACATTTTATTAGTGAAATGGTTTTATTTAAAACATTTTATGGTTATTATTTTATAATGGTACTTAGAAATTTGATGGGTGGTTGTGTGATAAACCAAATGACGGGTGGTGCCGTGATAAACCAGGACAGGTGGTTTTGTTTTAACCTCCAATGAATTGGGTATGGAATTCGGCCGTATGGCTATTATATTTAGTGATATGTGAGGAAGTAAACTATATGAGTATTCCATTTAAGTATGTTTGTTTCCCATGTCACCTATATATGTTATGTGTTCAATATTTGGGTTTGTGGTAATATTTTTGATACAAAAGGGTATGCAATGTTCTTTTATTCAGTGATGAGTATTTACTACATCGTAAAGATGATAATTATTACTTATGATAAAGTATTCATGGTTTACTTGTTTCATAAATCTAACAGTTCTCCTTCTTTTTGTATCCCTTACTGAAATTTTTCCACATCCCATGTTTTTGAATTGTTTTCCACAGGATATGAAGTGGAATTGGGAAAAATACGTGATCAGGGAAAATTCATGATATATAAAACATGGAAATAGACATGTTTCTTTTTAAGAGTTTATATTTTTTGAAAATTAGATACTCGATAGTAGTGTATACTTGTAATATTCAAGTTGTTATGTAATATTTATGGCATAATTCTCTAAAAATATATACCTAAAAAGATCCTCAATGTGAATTCTTTACTTATTTTATGATTATGTAATGTTTAAGGTTGGGTCCTTATAGTTAGTATCTGAAGTCAGTTTAGATAACATTAAAGGTTATGGTGTTATATAATCATAAGTAAAATAACAATAATGGTTAGCTTATTAGAAAGAGTCGTTGTTTTTTTATATAATTCGAATGAGATTAAGATAACATTAAAAATTATGTTTTACTATTTACCATCCTCATAAGATAATATATGATGGTATTAATGATATAAAAACATAGTCCTTTTTGGTTTTAGTTAATGTTTGTATCTATCAGGTATCAAATTAGTAATGGATGTGAAGAAAACTGTGATGGTTTTTTGTTTGAGCAATTGAATGAAATGGTAACTGTAATGGGAACTCTTGGGGTTATTCTCAACCAACAATCTGGAGTCATGATTGACCACCTAAACATTGGGGATTTATACAAGGCATCGTATATGCGAGAAACAAATCCCCACATATGTTCAGGTAATAATCATAAAGTTATGTATATTCAAAAACCTATGTGTCAAGAATGTGGAAAGAAAAACATAGGAAAATGTTTCAAAGGGATATGATGATTCTATAGAGGTGAAAGTGAAGGTCATAGTTCAAGAACCTACCTTGGAAAAGGTAAGCATCTTGTAGACTCTTGGAAAGGTAATGAAGTTCATTTTGAGGGATCAATTGAATGTTTTAAATGTGGTTTTCATGCTCATTATACCAACATATGTACAACAAAGAAATTTCTAGAATGGTATCACTAGGATCATACATATTTTTTTATCAATACCTAATTCAATTCTGATTGAAGATGAAGAAACAGACAATGACCCATGATTGTTATGGATTATTTCTTAACATTTGTTTTGATATTATTGAATCCTAGGATATGATTCCTGATTTTTGTTTGTAGGAATGAAGTATTTCAGAATTAGTTGGTTAAAATGGTTAATGGGTCATGAATAATGCTGAATTAGTAATAAGTTAACTTATAAGGGATTCAAGAGTTATGGTAGATTTTAGGATGGTGAAATTCTTAAAATTATTAAGGCTCTTTTGATGATGGGATTGCATTAGAAGGATTTTTATAATATGTGTAACCCAAATGGTTGATATGTAAAATTTTAATTCAAGGAATAATTATATTTTCTTTTGTGGATATAGTTATAAAGAACCATTTTGGTTTATATGACCCTTGAATTTGAGGAAACTAAATGTTAATACATTTTGGGATAAAGTATATATGTTATTAGATAAACATTGTGGTTAAAATTTGTTATGAATATTTTTAATGATTTTATCACTTTTTGGGATTGTTATAAAATTGTAATTTTTTTTTGAAAAAGTAAAACACACAGACCTTGTGGCAACCCATTGTGTCTGACAAAGCTACGAGAATCGAACAAATAACCAAAGTGGGATAGGTATTTATCACCTACCACTGGACTACGTGAAGTCCCTGATTAATATGACTATTTCTTTATAGTTAGATGATTATAATAATCAATAATATATTGATTTTGAGTTATCTATGGAAATTATTAAACTATAATTTAGAATATGTGATTACGTTAATTATTTTTCAATATGAGACTATTAGAGTAACTGATGATATTAGGATATAAAAGTTATGATTTATTTTAGAAGACTTTGTGGTTAAATTCTTCTGATATTTGGGTTTCAATATTAGTTTGGATTACTTTGATGAATTTTATTGAAATTTTTTATTGAATGTTCTTTTTTGAACATTGGGTATTGTTTTGACAAATATTGGCGATTAAGGGTAGTTTTTCATTTTGTAAAAGATTATTGTTTTTAGAGATTATCTGACTTTCTACTCACCAATTTTATATTTGGTTGATTTTTAAATATAGGGGAAATTTATATTTCATCTTTTGTAGATTATTTGATACTCTAATGTTTATTCTAGCACTTCATGAGTGACCAAGTCATCTAGAATACTTACAATTTGGAGAAAATATGAGTTTTTTGTAGAATTATATTAAAGGATGAAGCTCTATAGGATAATTAAGTATTTTTCCATATGATCTTATTATAATAATTAATAAAATTAATCTAATCTATGAAAATTATATTTAAGTAAAAAAATTGAGAAACTCTCTTTTATCATCATACTGTTACCCAACCACAAATTTATGGTATTAGGGTGGTTAACTTTATGTGATCGTGTTCTCTATCACTCTCTATTAATCTATGAGAGTTAGATTCTCTTCCATATCCATGTTTTCGTGAATTACTAGAATCTATTGTCTCATGTGACCATCATATATATATTTCATTCTCTTAAAGTGATAGTTTTATTTACTCTTTTTTTTTGATTTGAGACTTTCAATGATGTTTCTAAGCCCAATTTTAAAATTTCAAGGAGGCAATTCCCAAAAGGGGGGAAGGATGTAACATCCTAGGTAAAAAAGGAATTTTAAATGTTCATATTTATTAATATTTTTAAATTAATTTTTAATTTTACATTAATGGGGATGCAATGTTCGATGGCGCACCAGATACATAAAAATGGGTTTCTTTGAAATCTTACGACACACACAACGTTAGGTCATACTGAAAAATTATAATTTAAAATTATTATTTTAAATAGTAGTAAACGACTAGCCGTTGTATTTGTGGGAATGAATAGAACTAACTATAATATGCAGATACATGTTTGAAAAATGTTTTTACATTTATCTAATAAAAGATAGCGGCTTAAAATGTGAATAATTCTAATTTTAAGTATAATTTAATTTAAAAGGTTGATTTAATTCCTTTTGATGGAGAACCCTCATTAAATAAATTTTTGGTCACATTTATATATTATATTTGAAAAAATAAAATTCTTCTATAAAATAGGGTGTTCAAAATTCACTTCGGGTAAAATTGTGGTAATTTTCGGATAAAATTCGTTTTTGATGAATAGTGAAAACTATTGTATTTTAATTCAAATATACTTTTTAATATAATTTATATATATGAATATATAATCTTTTTAATTTGGTTTAAATCTCAATTATATTATGTTTTCACCATTTAATCCAATGGTGGTCATTGGAATTAATTTTACATTGAAATTGTACATAAACAAGTGTCAAAATTTTGATAGATATTGTTTCGTAAAAACACGCTATTTGTTTTGACAAAGGGGATTGATTAAAAATGAATTAATGAAAATTATAAGTTAATAATTTTTTAAAATAGATATCATTTTTTAATTTGAAATATCAAATATAGCTTAGTCTAATTTTTTTGGTATTTTTCTGAAAAACATAAATTTTTGATGAATAGTGAAACCAAAAAAGATAGTTAAAAACCGTCTTTTTCATTGAAATTAAATTTTACAAAATATATGAATTTTATTTTGAAAATATGAAAAACATGATTTTTATTGGTATGTAAATGTTGTTCAATAAGATGAAAATAATTTTTTATGTGAATCGAAACTTTTGACTTTTATTTACCGTAGTTAAAGGTAAATAGGGTAATTCTAGGTAAAAAGAAATTATAATAATACAAAATTTCCTTAACACTTGTCCAATCCATATTGGATGAGTCATGACCTAACATGGGCATCCTTGGCTCAATTTCGTTACCTCATGGATCCACTTGGGACTGATAATGACACTTTAGATTAATTAATGTTACGTAAAAAAATGACATAAACAAATATCTTTTAGGAAATTAAATTTTACATATGGTTATATAAGATATCATTTTGACTATAATTATCCATTTTAAGTCTAAAAATATTTCCCATATAATGGTGTTTTTCTTATGATTTTTATACATCAAATTTCATAAATTATTTATGACACAGTAATGATGCAGTGCTTACCCCATTAATAAATCATTTAAATAAATATGATTATAAATAATAAAATAATATCCAAAAACTTATTGGATGAATTTATTTCTACCATTATTCATCTTATATTTAACATTAATATGTTTTGGACCATTAGAAGGAAATAATCGTTATATAATAAAATAATATTTTCACACTTTCCGAAAAAACCCTCCTCCCCCTTATAAAAATCCCTCAACTCTAAACCATTCCTCACATCTCTAAAGTCACATGGGTCATCCATCCTCTGACCAAATAACTATTAAATATCCCTCTATTACACCTAGAAGCCTTACCTTATATATAAGGAACTTCAAGAAGTCCGCTTGGTTCAAACCAAAGAGAGTTACCCGAAATAATGGTAACTATTTATATTAAATTATTTTGTATTATTTTGTTTTATATTACTTATCCCACCCCATAAAAGCCTTTTATTCCATTAATTTTTAACTGAAATAGTATACTCAATATATTATGTTGTTTTAATGAGAAGTATTTGAATTACACTTACACACACTTCCATCTTATAATTAAAGAACATACTGTTTCTATACACGATGAACTACTGCCTCATGAAACAATGATTGTTAAAATATATACAACCTACTCTCTTGGTGGATATTATGATGGAATTGTATTTATATATGAAATATATTATTTCTATTCTTCTGTATTTATCATTTATTGTATACATTTTTTGTTCCATTGTGGGTAAATTTGATAATCTTATTTGAGGAAGTACGGACTACCGCCCCCTCAAAGTGATATGACTTGTTCATGAGTTATGTGGAACGTATAAAGGATAGATTTAATTAAATTATATATGATATTATACTGTAATTATAATATACTTATGTATCATTTTGTTTCCATTCCATTACAATACGAAATAGAAATGGAAGTAGCGCTCATGCGTACGTACGACTTACCGTCTCCAAGAACGAGGCATTTCATTTATTTTCTCCAAATGTTATGTAATATCCTAATTACATGTATATGCTGGATATTTATGATATATATGATATCTAAATCATGAATATAATTCTGATTATAATTACATTTTGACCACATGATCAACTTGTAATTACAAGATTTCCATTTTTGACTCAAAAACAAAATATCGACAAAACGACCATTATTAACTTAAATGATTACGTATGGTTTATAAAATTTTGATAAATAATATAAAGGGAATAATTTATATTAAAATCATTCTTAATAATGTATAAATTAACTTACGTTTATTATTGAGGAAGAATAAGGAACAAACAAGTCAAGTCGGACACGAGGTAAGGGGTTTCTTATCTAACTATTAATTCTGTGAGATTTTCATTGTTCACCACTTATTTATTGAATGTGGTGTATTTTGGACTGCCATTTGATATAAATTATCACGATTACCTCTATATTAAAGGTATTATATGATTCAATTGGTTTTTATTATGTTTTTTTCATGCGAATCGTTCGATTAAAATGTGGCAAGGGGTTTTTATCTCACTTTTAATTCTGTGAGGTTTCCATAGTTCGCCACAAATTTATTGCATGTGGTGTATTTTTTACTACCACGTAATATATATTATCCTGATTTACTTTATATTCATGGAATTTTATTATTCAATTGGTGTTTATTAACTTTTTTTCATATGACTCATTTGATTACAATGTAGTAAGGGGTTTTCATCTCACTTGTTATTCCCTTGAGATTCTTCCATTTTGACACTATTACCTTTTGTGTGGTGTATGTACTTCCAATGATTTTATTAATTGTGTAATATACATTAATTTATTTGTAATTAAATCTTAATTTTAGAAATGTTCTTTCATATGGTGAATTTTTAAAAAGTTACCAAATCGTTAAGGGGGCCTTTCACTCTCTTCTTTTTAAAGACTACTTTTTGTTATGTATTTTAATTTACATTTTATAATGTTGGGGAATGTTCATATATATCTTTAATTATGTAAATTTTATGTCCACGTGATTAGATACCACTTTCTCTCCCATCAAATTATTTTTCTGAATTTTAAAGTGACCGTGTTAGGCTGTCGAATTTCGGTAAGGGAACTTCTTATCCCAATTACAATGATTTAGGTTAAAAATATACTTCATGATTATGTTTTGTTATAAATATGTTTTTATGACCTCTTATTGTTTCACACATAATATCTACTTATATTGAGTGTATTTATATTTTACACACAAAACTATGTAATTTATTTTTCATTAATCTAAGGATACCATCTTTATAAGGGATTTCGTCTCAATTTACATTCCCTTGAGACTTTATTTTTTTTATGCACCAATTCACTTTTATATGGGGTATATACTTCCTATTGGAATATTATATCATGAATATCCTTATTCTCATGATGTTATATGTTTTGTTTTATTCTATTCTTCAAGTATGTTTAGTCAAGTGATTCTCAAGTGTTATGAGACTCTTTAACTAAAACATCATTTTGAAAGCATTAAAGAATTAATCTTTTAAATATTTATCATTAATGTAAATGTTTTCAAAATGGTTTTTAGTATTTATTTATATGGACATTAATGTTTTAAAACATTAATTACGTTAAAATCTTCAATGTGGTTTGTGAAACTTTGATACAAATATATCTTTATTAAATGATTTAAATGGTTTTGAAAATGGTTTGATTAAGCATTGATTATTTCAATATCATGAAATGATATATAATAATTGAAATATGGAAATGTTATTAGTGAAATTATTTTATTTACAATATTTTATGTGTTATGATTTCATATTGGTACATGGACATTTGATAGGTGGTTACGTGATAAACCAAATGACGGGTGGTGTCGTGATAAATTCGAACAGGTGGTTACGTTATAACCTTCAATGCATGGGTTTGAAAGACGTCTGTATGGATATTAAATTTAGTGGTGTGTGTGAAAGTTGACCCTATGGTTATTTTATTTAAGTATGAGTATGTTCCAAGTTACCTTTATATGTTATGTGTTTTTTATATGGGTGCATGGTAATCTTTTGGTTACAAAAGGGTAAGTAATGATCTTTTATTCAGTGAATAGTATTTACTACATCATAAAGGCGAAAATTATTACATTTGATAATGTATGCATGGATTACTTGTTTTGAAAAACTAACAGTTATTCTTCTTTGTTTATCCCTTACTGATCATTTTTCACATCCCATGTTTTTGAAATGTTTTTCACAGGGCATGAAGTTGAATAGGGACAAAGATGTGATCAGGGATAAATCATGATCTCTAAAACATTTCATTGGACATGTTTCTTTGTAAGAGTTTATATTTTATGAAAAATAGATACTTGGATGTAGGGTCTACTTGTAATATTCATCTTGTTATGAAATTTTTATGGCCTTATTCTGTAGTACACTAAACCTGAAAAGATCCTCAATGTGAATTCATGACATAATTCATGATTATGTAATGTATAAGGCTGGGTCTTTATAGTTGGTTTTAGAGGTCGGTTTAGATAACTTTAGAAGTTAGGGTGTTATTTAATCATAAGTTACATAACCATAATGGTTTCTATATTGGAAAGATTCGTAGTTTTTTTAGATAAATCGAATGAGTTTAAGATAACATGGAAAAGTATGTTTTAGTGTTCACCATCCTTATAAGATAATATATGATGATTTTACTGATATAATAAAACCAACTTTTTTGGTTTTAGTCAATGGTTAGATCTAGCAACCATCAAATTAAAAATGGATGTGAAGAAAACTATAACAGTTTTTTGAATGAGAAATTGAATGAAATTGGAGTTGAAATGATAACTCTTGTAGTTATTCTCAACCATCTATCTGGAGTCATGATTGACCACCTAAAACCTGGTGATTTTTATATGGAATCGTATATTTGAGAAACAAATCCCCCCATAGGTTCAGGTAAAAATCATAAAGGTACGTATATCCGAAAACCTATTTGTCAAGAATGTCGAAATAAACACATAGGAAATTTTTTTAAGGGGACAGGAAGATGCTATGGATGTGGAAGTGATGTTCATCAAGCAAGAACCCACCATAGAAGAGAGAAGCATCCAGTTGACTCTATGAATGGGAAATAAGTTTAGTATTAAGGATCAATTGAATGTTTTAAATGTGGTGTGCATGGTCATTATACAAATAGATTTCCTACAATTATGTTTTGGGAATGGGATCACTAGGATTGTACACATTTTTGTTTATCAATAGCTAATTCCATTTTGATTGAGGATGAAAAAACTGACAATGAACAATGAAAGGTATGTATTATTTCTAAACATATGTTTCGATGTTATTGAATATTAGTATATGATTAATGATTTCTATTTTTAGGAATGAATTATTTCAGAATAAGTTATAATGAAATGGATAATGGATCATGAATAATGTTGAATGAGTAAGAAGTCAACATATAAGCGATTCAAGAGTTATGGTAGATTTTAAGATGGTGAAATGCTTAAAAGTATTAAGGCTCTTTTGACAATGGGATTACATTAGAAGACATTTTATAGTATGTGTATCCATGAACATTGATATGTGAAATTTTTATTCATGGAATAATTATATTTTCTTTTCTGGATATAGTAATAAAGAACCATTTGGGTTTATATGACCCTTGAATTTGAGGAAATTACTTATTAATACAATTTGGGATGCAAAATGAACGTTATTAGATAACAATTTTTGTTGAAATATGTTATGATTATTTTTTATGAATTTATCTATTTTTTGTAATGTTATAAAATTAAAAAGTTTTTGAAAAAGGACAACACGCAGACTGCGTGACAACCCGTCGCGTCTGAAAAATCCACGAGAATCAATCCCATAACCAAAGTGCGATTGGATTTATCACCTACCACCTGACTACATGAAGTACCTTGTTTATATGAATAATTATTTTTAGATAGATGATTTTATTTATCAATAATAAGTTTATTTTGGGTTATCTATAGAAATTATTAACCTAACATGGAAAATATGTGATTAGGTTAATTACTTTTCAATATGAGACCTTAAGAGCAACTGATGTTATTTGGAGATAAATGTTATGATTTATCATGGAAGACTATGTGATTAAATTATTCTAATATTTATGTTTAAATCTTAGTTTGGATTACATTAAAGAATTTTATGGAAAATTTTTCATTGAAAGGTCTTTGTTGAACATTAGGTATTGTTTGACAAATTTTGGAGATTAAGAGTAGTTTTTCCTTTTGTAAAAGATTATCTTTTTTGGGGATTATTTGATCTTCGGCTAACCTATTTTGGTTTTAGTTGATGACTAATTATAGGGGAAATATATGGTTTATATTTTGTAGATTATGTGATACTCTATATTTTTATTCTAGCACTACAGGTGTGACAAAGTCATCGTGAATACTTATCATTTGGAGAAAAGATGAAAATGTTGTAGAATTTTATTAAAGTATTACACTGTACATGACAAGTAAGTATAATTCCTTGTGATCTTAGTCTAGTTATTAATAAAATTCATAAACTCTATGAAAAGGATCTTTAAGTAAAAAAAATATAATCTCTCTTTTATCATCAGACTTTTACCCATCCACAAATTTATGGTATTGTGGTGGTTAACATTCCATGATCAAGTTCTATATCACTCTCTATTTATCTATGAGAGTTAGTTTCTCTCACATATCCATGTTTTCATGGAATCGTAGTATCTATTTTCTCAAGAGACCTTTGTATATATATTTATTTCTTTTATAGTGATAATTGTATTCACTCTTTTTCTGATTTGGGACATTCAATGACATTTCCAAGCCCAATATTAAAATTGCGAGGGCACGATTCCCAATAGGGAGGAAGGATGTAACATCCCCAGTAAATAAAGAATAAGAAATTTTCATATATAATAATATTTTAAAATTAATTATTAATTTTACTTTAAAGGGGATTCAATGTTGGATGGCATACCAAATACACAACATCAGGTTTCTTTTAAATATTACGTTGCAAACAAAATTTGGTTATACTGAAAATAATAATATAATATTATTATTTTAAATGATATTTAATGAATAGTCATTTTATTGGTGGTATTGAACATAACATACTACAATATTATTATACATGTTTGTTTAATGTTTTTACATTTATCAAATAAAAGTTAAAGTATTAAAATGTGGATAAATCTAATTTTATGCATAATTTACATTAAAAGGTTAATTTTCTGCCTATTGATGGAGAACCCTCAGTAAATCAAGTTTTAGTCACTTTTATATGTTTTATTTGAAATGAAAAAATTCTTTTTAAATCGGGTCATCAAAGTTCACTTTGGGTAATAATTTGGTATTTTTTTGATAAAATTCATTTTTTGATGAATAGTGAAAAATAATATATTTTAATTCAAATATTATATCTAATATAATTTATTTATATGGATAGATTATACTTTTAATTATTTTTAATGTTTTATTAGATTATATATTTACCATTTAATCTAACGGTGGTCATCGGAATTAATTTCACATTGAAATTGGGCATAAACAAGTGTCAATCATTGGTAGATATTGTTTCATAAAAACATGCTATTTATTTTGACAACAAGAATTAATTTGAAATTAATTAATGAAACTTGTATGTTATTAATTTTTTAAAATAAGAATCATTTTTTAATTTTTATTATCAAATATATCTTAGGATGATTTTTTGGTTTTTTTTTTGAAAAACATCAATTTTCGATGAATACTGAAACCACTAAGTAGTAGTTAAAAAACTGACTATTTCATATAAATTAAATTTATCCACTTCTTTGAATTGAATTTTTAAAATCCGACATACATTGTTGTTATTATTAGACAAAATGTGGTTCAATAATAAGAAAATAATTTTTGAGTGAATAGTAACTTTTGATTTTTATTTACCGCGGTTAAAGGTAAATAGGGTAATTCAAGGTAAAAGGAATATAATAATAATAAAAAATTTCTTTATCACTTGTCTGATGCATATTGAATGAGTCATTCCCTACCATGGGAATACTTGGGTAGATTTTGGTACCCCATGGTGCCACATGAGAGTGATAATGACACTTTAGATTTATTAATTTAATGTAAATACAAAACTGACTAAAACAAATATCTTTTAGTAAATTAATTATTACATAAGGTTATATAAGTTATCATTTAAAATATAAATATTCATTATAAATCTATTGAATTTTCCAACATCATGTTTTTTTATAATTTTTAGATATATAATAAATTATATTATTTATGACATAGTAATGATGAAGTGTTTACCTCAGTAAAAATTATTTAAATAAATAAGATTATAAATATTAAAATGACATACAAAACCTGTAAAATTCATATTGGATGTATTTATTTAGACCATTAGTCATTATATATTTGACCTTAATGAGTTTTGGACCTTTATAAACCAAAACCCTTATATAATAAAATATTATTTTCACACATTCCTAAAGAAGACCTCCCCCCTTATAAAAAGCCCTCAACTCTAACCAATTACACACACCTCTAAATCCCCTTACCTCATCTAAAACCTATTAAAATAAGCTCTCACGATCCATGTCATAAACCTATAGGCCTTACCATAGGCAGATGGAACTTCTAGAAGTCCTTTTGGTTCAAACCAAAGGGAGTTACCCAATTTAAAGGTAACAATTTCTCTTAAGTTCTTTTGTTTAATTTTGTTTTATTTTAGTCCTCCAACAACCTAAAATATTTTTATTCCTTTATATTATAAAAAATTGTCCTAAATATACTATCTTGTTTTTATGAGAAGGATTCTAACTACACTTATAGAGACCTTTTTCTAATGGGTAAGGAACGTACTGTTTCTGTGGATGGTGAACTAGTGCCTCACAAAATGATGATTGTTCAAATATCTCCAACTGCCTCACGTGGTGGCCAATTTTATGGAAATTTATTTATATATGATATATTTTATTTCTATTCTATGGTATTTTTTATTTATAGAAAACCTTTATGGTTACCATAGTGGTTAAATACTATAATCTCATTTGAGGAAGTGCAGAATTCCACCCCTTCAAAGTAAAATGAATCATTAATTCCATACCTGGAAAGTATAAAGGGTAGAGTTTATGAAATTATATATTATATTATAATAGAATCATAATATACTTATGTGTCATTATTTTTCCAATCCATTACAATACAAAACAGAAATGGAGTAGCGTTTATAGGTACGTACGACTTACCGTCTCCACGAACGGTACATTTCATTTATTTTCTCCCACTATTATGTACTATTATAAATAAATGTATATACCAGATATTTATGATATATATGATATCTAAATCAAGAATATCATTATGGATATAATTAAATTTTGACCACATGAACAACTGGTAATTATAAGATGTTTATTTTTTACTCAATTACCAAATATCGACAATATTGCCATTATTAACCTAAATGATTACATAATGTTTATAAATAGTAATAAGTGATATTAAAATAATAATAAAAGATAAAAATTTTCTTAATATAGTATAAATTAACATAGGTTTATTATTTAGGATGAACATGGAACAAACAAGTCCAGTCAAACCCGGGGTAAGGGGTGTCTTATATCACTTTTAATTCTATGATATTTCCATTATTCGCCACTTATTTATTGCATATGGTGTATTTTGTACTTCCATTTAATATATATTAACATTATTAACTTTATATTCATGGTATTATGTGATTCAATTGGTGTTTAATAACTTTTTTTCATATGAATCATTTGATTACAATGTGGTAAGGGGTTTCTTATCACACATTTAATTCTGTGATATTTCAATTGTTCACCACTTATTTATTACACGGGGTGTATTTTATAGATATATTTGATATATATTATCATGATTACCTTTATATTCATGTTATTGTATTATTGAAATGGTGTTTGTTAACTTTTTTCCTATGACTCGTTTGATTACAATGTGGTAATGGGTTTTCATCTCACTTCTTATTATCGTGAGATTCATGCTATATTGCAACAATATACTTTTGTGTGGTGTATGTACTGCCCATTATTGTATTCATTGTGTAATATATATTTAGTTTGGGTAAATAAATCTTAAATTTTTGATCCTTATATTATATGGTAAAAGTTTCATAAGTTACCAAATTGTTAAGGGAACCTTTCACCCTCCCCTTTGTAAAGAATTATTTTTGTTACTTAATTTAATTTACATCTTCTAATGTTTGTATTATTTTCTTCTATGTCCTTAATGGTGTAAATATTATGTCCATGTGATGATTTAAACTTTTCTCTCTCATAAAATTATATTTCTGAATTTTAAAGTGATGTTGTTAGGCTGTCGAATTATTATAAGTGAACATGTTTACATAATTTCAATTATTTGGGTTAAACTTATACTTCATGATTTTGCCGTGTTATAAATATGTGTGAATGAAATATGATTTTTTTACACTAAATATCCACTTATATTTACTGTATTATTATTTTTCACACATAATTATGTAATTTATTTATCCTTAATCTAAGGATATTGTCTTTATAAGGGATTTTGTCTCAATTTACATTCCCTTGAGACATCATTATTGTTAGGTGACAATTCACTTTTATATGGATTATATATATCACTTAGGAATATTATATTATGAAATCCTTATTCTAACGATATTATATGTTTTTTTACTCTATTCATCAATTATGTTATAGTCATGTGTCTCTCAAGTGTTACAAGACACTTTAACTAAAACGTCTTTTTAAAAGATTTAATGATTTATTATTATAAATATTCCTCCTTAATTACCATGTTTTCGAAATGGTTTTTAGTATTTATTTATATGAACATTAATGTTTTAAAACATTAATTCCTTTAAAATCTTCAAAGTGGTACGGGACACTTTGAATCAAAAATCACATTATTAAATGTTTTAAATGGTTTTGAAAGTTTTTTGAATATGCATTGATTATATCAATATCATGAAATGATTTATTTTAATTTCAATGTGAAACTGTTATTAGTGAAATTTTTATATTTACAATATTTTATATGTTATGATTTTATACTGGTACTTGGACATTTGAAGGGTTGTTACGTGATGATCAAAATGATGAGTGGTGCTGTGATAAACCAGGACTAGAGGTTACGTTATAACCTCCAATGCATTTGGTATGGAATTCGGCCCTATGTCTATTCCATTTGGTGATATTTGAGGAAGTCAACTGTATGATTATTCCATTTATGTATGTTTATGTCCCAAGTATCCTTTATATGTTAGGTGTTCTTTATATGGGTTTATGGTAATATTTTGGTTACAAAAGGGTAAGGAATGATATTTAATTCTATGAAGAATATTTACTACTTCATAAATGTGAAAATTATTACTTATCATAAAGTATTGTAGTTTTACTTTTTAAAAAAAACAAAAATCGTTCCTTCTTTGTGTATCCCTTACTAAGATTTTTTTATCCCTAGTTTTTGAACTATTTCCACAAGACATGGAGTGGAATAAGGACAAGGATCTGATCAGGGAAAATCATGATGTTTAAAACATAGAACTGGACTTGTTTCGTTTTAAGAGTATATATTTTATGAAAAATAGATATTTGGTAATAGTGTGTAATTGTAATATTCATGTAATTATGTAATAGTTATGACCTAATTCTCTAAAACACTAAACCTGAAAAGATCCTCACTCTGAATTGTTGACATAATTCAAGATTATGTAATGTTTAAGGCTTGGACCTTATAATAGTAATCACATATACAAAATACTATGATAAAAAATTATGAATATAGTTATTTGAAATAAAACAATTTTATTTAAATTTCATGTTGTTAACAGAGTTAATTAATAGTAAAACTATAGAATATTTTCACTACCAGCCTGAAAGTTGAATTAAAATAAAATAACAATTAATTTTCTCGTGGGTCTTGGTATTAAATCAAGTGGATACAACTACATAAGAAAAAAATGTTTATGTAATAAAAAATAAGGCTTTCCCATAAAGAACAATTTCAAACTCGATCAACCTGGTATCATATATACAGGGATAGTGATGAAGAAGCAAAGGGATCCGCTTTTAATTTTATATGATTGATACATATTCATAAAATCAATGTCATAAAGGATTATTATTTTTAAACTGTTCATTATATTTGTTTTTTCTATTATTTCATAATGCTATGTTCTAGGAAAATATGAT
Source organism: Viscum album (assembly GCA_963277665.1). Lineage (NCBI taxonomy): Eukaryota > Viridiplantae > Streptophyta > Magnoliopsida > Santalales > Viscaceae > Viscum > Viscum album. Next base: position 490,086,708 of record OY728151.1, on the reverse strand, counting down.
AATAAAACAATTTCAAATGATGACACATAAGGAGTCAAATCAACAGACATCAAATTAAGATTAGATAAATATCTAAAAATATATGAGTTATAAAATAAATAATTTAATAAAATAATTATGTTTCCATTATATAATGCTATATATGGGATCAAATTTCGATAACTAATGAATATGGATGAAATTAGTGATCAAAAAATTATATGAAAAAACATATGTACCCAATATGAAAAAAAGTGATCATTCCATTTATTAAAAAAATTAATGCATCACATGTTATATATATGTGTTATTAAAGAAATCATTAAAATGAATGTGTGTAGGATTTTTGATATATATAATTCTTCAAAATACATCAGAATGACATTTTTTGGGTTTGGAATGAAGGGGGAACCCATCCATAGGTACATTTTCTTATATGAAATCAATCCCTAGACAAGCATCATTGAATATATATTTCTCTCCCAAAAAAGATAGATCATGTAAATTATATATTACATGTATCTCTCTAGTGGGAAAATATATGGGATCTATCCCTTTTAATTAATATAATAGATATACTATAGTGAATAAATATGATACCGATGAAAACATAAGGGCATGGGAATGTAATGAAATAGTAGTTCTCATTTGTTCCTAATAAATTATAGATGATTAAATTTCAATGATGAAACTTATATAAGATAAAAGCCTATTTTGAAAATTTGTTTTCTATATGAATTTATCATTAAAATTTTCTATTTTTTATACATATGTGGTGTTATATTAGAAGAAACAACATGCACTATATAGATAAATTAAATTTAATAATTATTTCAATAATATATTATTTAAATAAAAAAGATGAATTGTTTTAGTAAAATTAAGAAATGTAATAAGAAAAAATTACGACTTCTATACAATTTACATATAATTTTAAATTATATTATATTTCCCTTTCTTGTAAATATTAATATTATAAAATGCACTATGAGTATTAAAAAATTATGACCAGTTATTTATCTATAATAGATTATTCCTTGAGAAACAATTATGTATATTATGAATGAAATAAGTAGTACCAAAATAAAGTTGAAATACCACATGATAGATGAAATAATAACTATAAAATTTTGATATGAACCTTATAGTTTGAATAGTAAGATGATCATTAGAATAGTAACCTATCTATATAAATAGAAGATTTTATAACATATTATATTTAAAATGAATCAAATAAAAATATAAAAATCATATAAATGAAAAAATAAACAAAAAAATTATTAAGTTGAATATTGAAAGTATATATATTTCATTATCAAATGACTTTCCATTAATGTTAAAAACAATACTAATTGTCATTTTGACAAAAAAAAAATTCTTATATTTATTGAATAAATAAAATGGTGAGGATAAAATAAATAAAATTATAATTGACTAAATCATTTCTCTAAAATATGTTATTTATTAATAGGGAAAATATATCTTTTCAAAAATGGAATCTTTAATGAAATAATATATATTAATAACTTTGTAATAAAATTTAAATAGATTTGTGAGACTCTAAAAATTTTTAATAAGGAAAAAAATATACTATTGTTCTATATAATAAATTTTATAATCTATAAATCACATTATAATGTCTTAAAAGTCAATTAATTGTATTAAATTCATTTTTCAACATTGAAACTTTTTTAGAATATAAAAAACTTTATTTGGGTGTGCATGTGTGTAAAAATAATGCGAAATTATATATCTACTTCAATAGTATTCAATATCACATTTAATAACATTATTAACATTCTATCTCGTGAAATTATATTTTATTCATTTTTTATCTCACAATTATGCTCCCTTTTAGTAATAAATAAAACATTTTAACCAATAAAAAGAAATTTAGAAGTTCATCCAATTTGAAAAAATATCCCAAATAAAAAGAAATTAGAATTTTTAAATCCAAAGATAAATTTGTCAACAACCAGAGTCAAAACATCAAATGCCTTGGTACCTTAGTAAATGATTAACCATTAATAATGAATTAATAATCCTTCCCCATTTATAACATATATCTTATTATATCATTATTTTTTGAATTCAATTATATTAATATTTCATATAAATGATTATTTTACCATGTAATTTAATATTAATTATATAATACTACTAGAAAAGAAATATTTATATTATAATTTTTTATATATTAACAATCTTCCTATTATGAAATACAATATTATGCAATTATTTAACCCCATAAAATAATTCTGTATAATTTTTTTGTGACCACACTCATATCTAGTTATTGTAGAATACGTATTACACACACAAATATACATATGTGAATTTATTTATAAGAAGTTATTTATATTCAATTATTAATTTCATAAATAAGTTAATAATAAAATTCATAATATAGAAATGAAAAAGGTCATAATTACAAAAAACAGGTCATAATACCGCTTTATCTCTTAAAAATATTCTTAAATAAATTTAATCTTTTTATATTTAATTAAACATAAATTAAATTAAGTCCATATAGATTTATATAATCTATTTAATAATAATAAATTTTTTATATAAGAGATATATATGATATAAAATAATTAGAGAATTAATGTACATGGAATGCTAATATCTATTGATATTTCATCATTTAATATTTTATCATCCTCTATAATTAAACTATTATTATTATTTATAGTAATTTAAAATATTAATTTTTTTTTATATTTTATCTTTCCTTCCCCTTGGGACATTCATGTATTTACTTTATTTTTATTAATTCATAGTCACATCCAATAATTTTGGCCCATATATAAATTTTGGAATCACTCATTGATTATTCATACAATAATTTATTAAAAAAAGTAATGTTTTGATATGGACATTAAAAAAATATTGTATTCACATAAAAATTTTGGAACCATAAATGTTATTTATTTATATACACATTGTGATATTTTTTATATTCATTATCCTATCATGGGTTCAATTAATATTTTTTTGACAAATAATGTTTTTATATCAAAATATATTTTGAAAATACCATGATTTCATGGGTTTTAATATAATATAGTATCCCTATAATAAATTTCATAACATATTTTATCTTATGATATATATTTTTAAATACACAATGTAGTTTTTTTATATATAATTCCATTTAATTACATCAATAATTTTCAATTTCCAATAAGATACAATTTCTAAAAAATAAACCTTGACATTATTAATTAATTTCTATGCATTTACATTTTTTCAATTCTCATTATTATGATTCATGTTCTTATTATTCTATACATATTATATGATTAAGGTTATCATTTTTTCCATGTACTTTTATGTATTTTTTATTCTATTTTAACCATATTATTCCACCACATTCTTGAATATTTCCTATATGTTCAGTGATACACTCTCATAACCAACCACATGTATTTATTGTATTATTAAATAATATATGAGGACACTATTGAGGGGTTAATATAAAATATATCATTATATTTATATTAATTATTTTTGATAAAAATTTATCATGATACAAAAACAATTTAATATTTTGAGTTGAATTTTTATTATATCGTATAGTATGAATAATATATTAATTATAAAATAACTATTTACATTTTTATATGTTGGAATCATAAGAAAATTGTCGAATAAAATTACAAGTTACAAAATCCTTGGGTATTTCTATTATAATCATTTTAAAACACTAATAATAAAATTTCACTATTTTTTATTATAAAAATACATTTATCAAAAAATAGAGCATGAGTAAACTATTATAAAGTTCAATAATTCTAAATAATAATATTATATTTCAATTAAATGATGGAATTCCATTTATTTAATAATCATACATAAAAAAATGGTAAATACTTCTTAATAACTCAATTTCATGATTATAATTCATCAATTAAAAAATTATATTTTTATAATTAAATTATAAATAATGGTTCAAACATTCCAATTACAAAACATGTTATCTAGATTTCTGTTATAATTTTAAAAAAATTATTTTATTATTATACTAATTATTTTTTGGAAAAAAATATTTTCCTCCAATAGAAATTAAAATTTATAAATGTTATTAAATCACCATCATTGATAATGATTGTTATAGTGTAATCCACATAACTAGATAATTTAATATTTCTAATTTGAGTGAAATTAAATTATTTTTTTGGAATTATTTTTAGTTTATTTTATCATTATTTTATTATTTAAGTATATTTATTTTTTATAATAATTTATTCATAACCTCACTAAAATAAATGTGTGGAAATGTATATATGAAATGAATTCAATGAAACAGAATCTAACTTCTTCTCCTTTTATATTAATTGCAGGTACTCACTCATGAATTTTCATAGTGATATGATCTAATACTATAATAAATATTCCCATCCCAACTAAAATATTTGGTCCATTCCTCAATTAAATTACATATTCCAATGATATAAAAAGATTTCTCAGATTAAATTTAATACATCATCCACTACTCCAACACAGTACATGATTCAGTTTTCAAAAATCTCTATCATAAGTGATACTTAATAAAAGTATAATAAACGAATAAGTGAGACAAAATATAATGATCCACTAATTCAAAACACTTCACTACTAATTTTTTCCTTGATGTTGTATTTCTCCAGAGTCACATTATAATAAATCCTATCACACTTTATGCAATATCAAAACCCTGCATTAATTCTGAATATATTGAATATCTTCAGAACCAAAATTATTGGTATATAAACAATTAATAAAAGTGGAGTACAAATATACAGATAATTAATAGAGTAGAATGAATAATGGTTAATGTCATTGTACATTTTTAGTTAATCATCAACCTCAATATCATGGAACATTGCAATGAATTTCTTTATATACCTGTTGAAAAAATTATAAATATAAAGTGAAAAAAATTATAGTATGTACTAATGAAATATGAAAATAACAATTTATGCATGACATGTCACATTTATTCAGCTGTTATAAACATGTACTTCACATAGTACATGAAGGAAAGTGTTCTGACATTGGTCCAGAATCAGGGGAAAAAAATTAATAATTATCACATTATCCCTTTTAAGACCTCTATCGTACAAATTTATTAAAATTACTCCAATATGACTGATGTTGGGAACTGATATAGCTTCCTTCACATCATACTATAAGATAATAACATACTTTTATCCCCTATGGGAACTATAGGATATTGTATTCATTTAGAAATCATTTGATAAGAAAAGTATAATTTTCAATCCAAATTAAAGATGTCATGAAATCTTATTATATCATGAATAAAGAAATCCAAAAATCTCACAACCAGCAACCACTAGGTTTTCATATGGGAACCTGTGAAAAAAATCCAACCATTTGAAAATATAATTATTAAGTACCATCATTCATTGGAAAAAATACATGTCCAACCCTCCCCCAAATATAAATCGAGAAGAAATAATATAATAGGATTTTATATATCATAAAATAAAATAGAAATACTCAAGGAAATAAAAATTGTACCTATGATGGTAAAAATAAATTGTTCTCCATCTAATGGAAACTGATGCTAATTGAATATAACATATATGAGCGGATGTGTACAGAACATATGTGAACATCTCTAAAACACATTACATTAAGAACATATGTTATAATATGTGATGCATATACATTCAATAAAAAATATTGTAGCTATAAACATATGAGGTTATTCCATAACATTTCATTTGTACAAAAATCATAAAAACATCAGTCAAATTACAACTCATAAAGATACAATAAATAACATCATTATAACATTAATAGTTGAAAGGAGGGCCTCTAATACTAAAATCCCTAATAATATCTAATAGAATCTATGTATGTCCAACACTGAAAATCCCAAACATATATATATTATGTTGCTATAGTGGGTTTCTATCCAACTACATTCCAATTCTTTTAAAATCTTAGAATCTTCTTCAATATCAATCTCAGACTTCCCTCAATGCCAATTATAATTTAATTTCATCCTAAGGTTGTAGGAGAAAACATTTATTGACGGTCCAAGAATATTTAATTCCTCAAAATCAAATTTGATAAATTCTATTTCACATTTAGTGTCAACACTCTTCATTAAAAAGATGCAGGACATAATTGTTGGGAAACAATCCCACATTCATTTCCTATAAAAAATAGTAATTTCATCCTTCAACATTAAATATGCTTCCAATACCTTAATAATCTCACTAATTATAGATTTTGAGACCTTGGTAGTTGGGAGGTTCCAATAAAATATGGAATAGATCACACAATTTAATAAGAATGAATTTAAATTGAAGTAATATGTAATTAAAATAAATCATCAAAGGGAAATATCAAATGATTTTGGAAAATAAAGACAAATATTTTTCAAATTGAAAACCATTACCAGAAAAACTACAAAATAGGGAACACCTTTTCTTGTAGTGAGAGTTTCGGCCCAGAGCTGATAGAAACCTAAAGTGGAAAACCTGAAGTGGTATTTGATAAACAATACAACTATATAAGAAATACTATTCTGATTCCCCGCCATTATTTAATCAGTATTTGATAATTATAATTTCCTTTTGATCATGTATAATGTAAAATAATATTATAAATAATAAAATTGAAGGGAATCAAATAGAAAACATTTTAAAATATATGAGGAAATGGTTTTTTGTAGGGGAAGGGGTTGAATGTGGTACTATAAAACATAGGGAGGATCTTATTATATTCATTTTATAAGGATTTGAGGCTAGTATATAGCCAACATAGTACGAATAAATTATTGATAATTAAAACAATAGAACAACTAGTGTGTCTGAAATTGATTAAGGACTATATAAAAGGTATAATTCAATCTGATTGATTGATTAATGTGTGCGGATCTGTTACAAATCGTAACATAAAATTAGAACTTTCATGAGGGTGCACATTTCAATGAAGGTCTTATGGGTTCTATTTTCGATCAAAAGTATAAATATGTATGAAGCGAACTACATATTTGTCATATGGATCCAACAAAAACCCATCATGAGGTGTAATGATACGAGTGATAGTGCATTATATTTTAGATAAATTTGAATGAAATCTATTAGAAGCCTAAAAATTTATGTGAAGTCTAATAATTAGTTGAAATAAGACTACATATTTGTGTGATATATAAGTTTCTACATTCAAATATAAGATTATATATTCAATATAATAATGAAAATTATAATCATGCATATTTAATAAGCCTTTATTATCAATAATCCTATATATTGGAAAATAAGGTGACATAATTAATCCTTCATATTGATTATAATCTTACATATTTAATAATGAGAATCTTCAAAAAAAATTGCTCTCTATGTGCAACGAAACTGTTGAAAATGAATTCTATATCATAGAAATATCAGTGAAATCTATTAAAAGCCTTCATATTTAAGTGAAATCTCAAAATGAAAAAAAAAACTAAATTTTTATGTGAAATATAATTATTCAAATTCAAATATAGTACTACATATTGAATATAATAATGAAAAATATATTCCCGCCTATTCATTAACCTTGAATTTTCAATAATCCTATGCATTCACATATTATCGTTTATATCAAATTCATAGGGGTATAAAGATCCATTTCATATATATTTACAACCAATACTGAATGGTCTCATCCCTAGATGAGAAAAAAACTATAATAGGTTCAATGGTATTTGTGTTTGGTAAAAATCAAATCCTTTTTCATATGATTTTTCTAAACTAGGCTACCTTGAACTTGTGGAGAACCTCCAAATTAGGGAAATATTTATTTAGGCATCTACTGTGGATTATCCAAAAAATTTGGGGACAATCCAACATAAATAAATAAAAATTGTGAAAATTAATTGTTCTGTTAAACATAACACATGAAAAAAGAAACCATATGAAACGTTTCTTTTCCAAAAGGATCCCGAGATATTGAAATTAGTGAATCATACCTTATGGAATACAAAGATCATTAGAGGCCCATGCTAGTAACCCAGCAATAAATAACATCATTCAGTAATGACACTGATCACATTCAATGATCCAATCATAAATGAGATGGAAATTTTTTTATTAACACATAGATACATTTCCAAAATTTCATGAAAAGGAAAAAAATTAATCCATTCTATATTAAAAAAATTACCTCTACTTCTTTCTTCCCTCCATTGTTGAGTTTTCTATCTGAAACATCATTCTTCATGGAATTTATAAAATAAAATGAACACACACACTATTTCTAATGTTTATAAGAATCAATTAATTTTGGGATTAAATGATAAAAAATAAATGATAGCTTTTTTACTCTAATGTTATGTTGTTCATTATGCACATCATGATTGAGGGAATTGACATATTATTAACCTTAAGATTTACATTCATAAAAATACCATGGATAAACCGAATTAGTTTAAAATACCTTTATAAAAATATCGTGGTTGATCAAAATTATTCATGGATGATCTGACAATAATAAATTAAAATTTGTGAAAATATATTGTTCAGTTAAACATAACTCATGAAAATAAAAACCAGAAGACAAGTTATGTAGTAAAATGGGTCCCAGGAGATTTAAATTAGTGAAACATACCATTATAAATGCAATGATCTCAGGAATACCATGTCCGCAACAAGATTAAAATAACTCCACTTAGTCATGGCACCAAACACATTCGAAGCTCCAATCATACATGAGATGAAAGAATTTCCATAAACGCAATTTTATATAGTGGAAAAAACACCAAAAGGAAAAAATATATGAATGCTATTTGAAAATCATTACCTACAATACTTCTTTATATTTTGAAGCACGTTTGTCCATCACGAACATCATACATCAAAGAATTGAAAAAATCAAATGAACTCTCCTAATATTTTTTTCTCTTGAAAATATAGTCCATTTATTTCTTAAATGAATAAGAAATGATATGTTTTTATCCCTCAAAAGATCATTTTTCTATCACAATCATCTTGATTTAGGGCATTGACACATTGATACCCTGTAAATATACATTCATTAAAATACCATGGATGATCAAAATTAGTGAAACATATCATCAGGAAAATACAATGGATGATCCAAATTAGAGAAACATACCTTTAGGCAAACAAAATGGATGATCCAATTGTTTCATGGATGATCTACCACAAATAAAACAAAATTATGAAAATAGAAGGTTTAGATAAACATAACTTATGAAAATAGAAACCATTAGACATGTTTCATAGTCAGATGGGTCCTATGAGATTCAATTTAGTGAAACAAACATTTAAGAAAGAAAAGATCCCAAGAATCCCAGGCCTGCAACCCAGCTAGAAATAACACAATTTAGGCATGACACCAAAGTCATTCAAAACTTCATTCACACATGGGATGAAAACATTTCCATGAACATAGAGTTTCATAGGAAAAATACACCAAAAGGAAAAATGAAATCAATGATATAATAAATGAATTACCTCCAATACTAATTTTTCTCTAATGTTAATTTTTTCATCACGAACATCTTGCTTCATAAAATTGATAAAATCAAACGAACTCTCACAAATATGGATTCATTTATCATGTAATAATGATATAATGGTATAATATAAGAAGGATGGGCATTAAGACTCACTTAATATATATATTTAACCAAGTTAAAAAAGTCCCCTTATGAGATGATAAAAACAATAAATCTTAATGGTAATATGAACATTGATACCGTACAAGTTTACGAAAAGTATTGAAAATTTATTAGCATTAGCCATCTATATTTTCCAAAATTACTATGATTAAAATCCAAATTAATTGAGATGTTAAAGTGGAAAACAATTGTACTATAAAATTACTTGTATAGGGGTGGATGTAGATGTAGGGAAATGAAATAGAGAGCCAGAGGTGGTAAAATAGGGCATCAATTCTCGTCCTATATAAATGTTGGGTCACCATAGATAAAAGAAAAAAAAATTGTGATCCAAAGCTATTTTAAAGGGAGATGATAGTGACTAAAAATGTTATGGAGGGGAAATAGGACTGGAGAGAAGGATGTGTAGGGATTAGATCATTAGATATTGGTGGTAGACAGATCCGGAGTACCTGGTAAATAATAATGTGGAAATACGAGGTGTATGAACCATTGGAGGAGATGATGGGGACCTGTGAGCAAGAGCCTAAGGAGGATCTGATCAGAATCGCAGGGGTGGCTATTATGGTTTGTGGTAAATTTAGTAGAGAAGTAACTTAATCACCACATAAACCCATGATTAGATGGATATGAGGTGGTCAGGTGAGACGACTCCTGGTTTTTGGAGGGAGGGTCTATGTTTATGGGTGATGATGCAGCTTAGTTGGGAGAAAATTATGAAAAATTAATTGAAATTTAGTATATATAGTTCATATCATGATTATGATTTTAATTAACACAAATAAAAAATGGCACCACAATGTTACAATTTATTTTTAGATATACTATAGTAAAAAAGTGGAGTTGGATGTGGAAAGTGTTTAGAAATATAAGGTACCATCAGGATCAGAATTTCCAACTATCAAAATCGAATTAGAGTTTTCTGTGTATAATTTGTTGTGGTAAAAAATATATATAGAATGATTATAATGAATGTAAATTTCAAAGATAGTGAGTATAACATTAGTTGAAAGATAGTAATATTTTAATGATAGTATACAATAGGAGTTGAAACAATATGAATTTTCTTGGGTAAACAATATAAGACAAAAAAAATTAATCACAATGAAATATGTTATATAAAATAAAGGAATGAAAATATAAAATATATAAATCAGTAGATGGAAAAATTTTATTACAAATTTTCTAAAATGAAATAAATAGAAAATAAATGGAATCGTGTTCAATAAAAAAATCATTTTGGATAAAAAAACACAAATAAAAATACAAAAACTTATAATGAATTTTTGAACATAATTTTATATCTGTAAAATTATTCAAAATTAATAGATGATGAAAAAAATATTAATTTATTACTAGTGATTGAATTTAAAAAAACCATGAAAATTTATTATGACCATAAAAATTGAATGTGAAATAATATATGAGATCTAAAACATAAATCCATCAGGGAATATAAACTAATAATAAATGGTATTCTCGATGAAATATAACGTATAAATTTTAGGAATTATGGGAGACAATATATAAATGATGAATTTAAATAATATTACTGGAACGTTATTGAAAGTTATAACCCATAAAAAAAAATTTATTTACTAAAATTGAAAATGAAATAACAAACGATAATAATGTGATAAAACATTATCATAAATAAAAATATCGATAAAAGATAACATAATAAAATATGCATAATAAAAATTGCATATAAAAATGATTTTAAGAAAGATGTCGTAGAATAATATATGAAATAATTTTTTCTGTTAAACAACCAAACAATAAATGAAACATAATGTAATTTGAAATAGAAATAATACTGAGAAATAATTACCTGGCATATTTGAAACAAATACATTGAAAAGTATAAGATGGTGATATAGATACCTAAATCAGAGAAGAAATTTAAATCCATTCGTCACCATCTTAATAATCATGCAATGTATAATCAATATAAACATCAGGAATAATATTTCGTTTTGTAGAACATGCATCAAATAATTAATTTGTTAATAAATAATAGTTAAAAATGAAATCGATTCCTTAATTTTATAATGAGAAAAACATATGTACTATAATAACACGTGAAAAATTTTTATGTGAAGGGAAATACTAAAAATTGAAGAGGATATTATTTCGACCATATTAGGAGAAAATACATGTTTTGGGATGAGAAAGCCATTGTTTGAACTTCAATTGATTATAAAGCGTAAACATATATAGATTCCAATGTGAATTGTGAGGTTGAGAAAATTAGGTAACATGATGTAGTGAATCTAGAGGGTTATTGACTCATGTACATTAAAAGAGTTGGAGCTGTGGAAAATATATAAGTAACTGGGGTTTCGAGATGATGAACCATAGTAGATTATCGATAAATTAGTTGGGATTATTTTTTTTCTATTTTGTGGTATTGATGATGGGATGGGAAATACGAGCGGGAGCCATAGGAGCAACGATGGAGGGGTAATGATAGTGGGAATAGTAGGAGGGGTGTTGAAGGGGAAATAAGAGTGGGAAATTTTGGAATCATGGTGGAGGTGAAATTGGGGTGGGAACAATGGAAGCAGGAATCATATGAGTAATGTTGGAGGTGAAAAAAGTGCAGGAACCATAGGACTACTATGAGATCTCATAGTGGTACCATAAAATGGTGGGAGGTAGTGAAGACTATTTTGTGGGAGGGGTAGGGATTTTATCAATAGAGGCGGAATACCTAGTTTAGATGAACTATAAGTCGAAGGCATGAGAACTATTAGAGGTGATAAGGGGTATCAGGGGCATGAACCCATAGAGGAGAGGATAAAATAGCGAGTACGATGGAATTGGAATATTGGAACCCTATATTGGATGTGTGGTAAATCACATCGGAAAAAATAAATGGAATAGGATTCATGGTGGAGTGTTCCCATTTTTGGAGAGAGTATAATTGTTTTTATGGTGACATGGACGCATAGCTAGCTGCAAAAAATGATGTTATCACCCATCTTTAGTATATATTGTTGGATAAAAAACACATGTACTAAAATAAAAAAACTATAATAATATGTAATACATTATTTGATATATATACAATGAATCTACCATAAATAGAAAATAATAAGAATATTCAACAATTATAAGTTGTTGATGTTCAAAAAATCAAAAAAACCCATTATGATAATTAAAAATGATTATTAAATAATACATGAGATTTAAAATTTAAATCCATCATGGATATTAATAAAATAATAATTATTATTAAAAATGAATGATACCACATAAGAATAAGTAATTATGGTGTAAATATGTAATGAAGGAGTTGAAATAATGTTTCCGGAAATTTTTTGATATAATATAACCAATAAAAATGAGATTTTATTTAAAAAAAATTAAAATGATGTAAAAACCTGTAAGAATTTGAGAAAACATTGTTAAAAATAACAATACTAATAACAAAAAACAAAATAAAATATATATAATAAAAATTACATAAAACAGTGATTCCCTCGAATATGTTATGGGATAATATATCACAAAAAATATTTATTTCAAAAAAAAACATTAAATGATGTTATTTATAAATGGAAATAGAAGTAATATTGGGTAACAATTTCCTTGAATATTTGGTACCAATTCATTGAAAAGTATGAGATGGTGTTTCTGACACTTTCATCGGGGCGTGCGCAACCGCCTGTGGGGGGCGTGCCACTGTAGCCCCGTATTCCTGCTTTCCAAAGGCGGGCGACATCTGCTCCTTATTCAGGGATGTCTGCTCCTTGATCGAAACCGGGATGATGGGATTTCAGTTCTTCCTTCTGTGGATTCCTCCTCGAAACTCTTCACCTATTCTGAGTCTCCCTCATTGATTTAATACATTTTTTGTAAAACTCTTCCCAGTGCCATGTTTCCATGGACGCCGGTTAATTACACTGCTTCTGTCAGGACATTCCAAAGGGTCCGGTAAGGGCAGTAACTTTCAGTCGGGGGAGTAGACACGTTGAGACATCAGTAGTGTGTCTTTATGTTGGGGAACTGGCATTTTTGCCTTTGGTACCTTGTCATAGGGCTTCCCAAGGGAGTGGAAGCCCAAGACATCCCACATCGAGCGCGGGCAATCATACGCCCCTGGCATATATCTGAGGTTTTCCTCAGCTTCCTTTGTTTGACACAGGGTATGTTGCAGGTTTAACGTCTAGCGGAGACGGTTACGCCAAGGGCATGCCATCCGAGGTATTCCTCAGGCATCTCATTTTTATCACGAGGTGGGTCGCAAGTTTAACGTCCATAGGAGATGGGTCTGGCTGATAAAAACACCAGCTGGAGTGGATCAAATTGACGAATTTCCCTTGAAGCGATGCCGATATCGGGGCCAACCCATGGGAGGCTTCCTATTGTTGTGAAGACGAGCGGAATGGCATGATCTCGCTGGGATATGATGGTCCATGTGAGAATCAGGGCGGATGATGGATAGGTGAATGAAGCGGAGGGGGGCTGAGATGGGACTATCGCAAGGGAGAGAGTTAGATTGGTCTTGAGCCTCAAAGAGACCTACTACATATCCATGTGACAGGTAATCAAAGTCTGTGTAGTTCGAGATGGTGCCGGTGAGCCGACGTGAATGCGGACCTTGTCCTGATGGGCTTCGTCAGCGAACCACTGTGGAGGTGAACCTGGGAGTCCACTGGTGGGGGGGCATAAACCTCGTGATAGCTTCCTACGTACCATGACTTGACATGGATCAAAGTACCCGTAGTTCAGTTGGAATGTGGAATACAGTTTAACGTCATGCGGGATGGGGGTGAACCGACGTAAATGGGGTCGGAACGACCGGATGATGGTTTTGAACCTAAGAGAGGCCTCCTACGTACCGTGCCTTGACCTAGATCAAAGATCTCATAGTTCAGAATGGTGTGTCGGCGAACCGACGAGAATGAGGACCTTGGTCCAGATGGTGTGGGGCTTACACACTAGGTCGCCCAAGTGTTGGTGACCATACGTGAAGAAGGTCGGAGTGACCAACAGGTGGTGGCATTGAACCTCTGGGATACTTCCTACATACCATTCCTTGAAATGGATCAAAGACCACGTAGTTAAGGTTGGACGCCGGAAGGTCGACGTGAATGAGGAGGACCAGGGGGGTCCCAGTGGTGGTGGGCTTGGACCTCATGGAGGCTTCTTACGCAACATGACTTAGCACGGATCAATGACCACGTAGTTCAGGTTGGTCACAAGGACTTGCCGCTGGACCAGAATGCAGTTTAACGTCGTGCGGGACGAAGATGAACCCTGATGTGAATAAACGACAAGAGGTGGGCTTGAACCTCATGGATGCTTCCTACGTACCATTCCTTTACATGTATCAACGGCCTCGTAGTTCGGGAATGGTGGTGGGTGTTGGAGAACTGATGAAAATGAGGGACTTTGGTCTGATGGGATATGGGCTTAAACCTCGTGAGTCTTCCTATGTACCATGCCTTGACATGGATCAAAGTCCACATAGTCCGGGTTGGTCAGAACGGCTTCTCGTCGGACTAGAATGCAGTTTAACGTCATGAAGGACGAAGGTAGAACGTGACGTGAATAAATGACGGATGGGCTTGAACCTCGTGGAGGCTTCCTACGTACCATGTCATGACATGGATCAAAGACCTCGTAGTTCAAATTGATGTGCAGTTTAATGTCCTTGCGGGACAAGGGAACACAGTTTTACGTCAAGCTGGACGAGGGCATACAGTTTAACGTTATGCTGGACGAGGGCATACAGTTTAACGTCATTCTTGGCGAGGGCATATAGTTTAATTTCATTCTGGACGAAGTGTTTTCATGTCCAATGCTTACTCTAAGCCAATGTGAGTCGTGCTCGGTGTGTGAAACTAGAGGCAGTAGGGACCTGACGATCACGTCGCGAAGGGTGCGTCCGTGAGAAATGAAGAGGGGCTTATGCATTGTGCGGCCCAGGGTATTGGGACATACTCCAGGATGGAGGACCGAAGAGAGACAAAGCGCGGAGGGAGAGGGATTTGGGACCAATGATGGAAGGTGCCTCGTTCCCTATCGCTCCCTCTGTTGGCCTTGGCAGTAGGGAAGTGCAGAGGTGCATGGGTGCTACCTTCTGCAAGGGAGGCTTCGGGATTATACCGGGGTGTTTTCCCTTCTCCCATGTACATACGCTACTCCAAGAAAGAGGATATCATCCCTTGTGAAGGGGGTGACCCCGTCTTTATGGAGATGAGTGGCGTAAAAAATATCCAATCTGGGGGGACCATGCGTGCGAGGAACGGGGTCGGATCACAGTTTAACATCATGTGTTGAGGACGAGGTTCTTGGCAGTTTAACGGCCAGCAGCTCCGACGAGGTGGGTTTACTCCACACCCCTAGGACTTACATAACTGGTACCCTCTGTTCCTTGGGGGAGGGAAGGTACTGGAAAGGCCATAGTTAAAGGGGGTCATGGAGCGAACCATCGAGGGGTCCACATTAGCGTGGCTATGTGAAGAAGAAATAGTTGTTAGCATGCCTATGCGAAGAAGCATTAGGTGAAGCAATGCTATGGGTGGTGTTGTCCATGGGATTTTGGAATCACATCATGAAAACCTGGAGGGTCGCACGGGAAGTGGAATTTACAAGAAAAGGAGTATGCTTTGCGAAGTGGAGTGCCTCGACCTTAGCATGGGGCAGGGGTGTCACTAGGAGGTGCTTCGAGAAGTGGAATAGTATTCAAGGAGCACTGCCTCATGAAGCAGCGGGGCCTTGCGGAGCATGGTGCTAAGAAGCAATGTGCTTCGTGATGTACAACAAACCTGACTTGGCATGTAGATCCCTAGTACCAGATGGGTGTTTCGCGAAGCATAAACGCTCCGCGGCCACCCAGGTTCCCATGGGAATCCCCTTCCTTCGTGAATGCCCTTAGGCTTCGTGAAGGGAATCCCTCTTGGAAGGGGGGCTCAAGACGAAACCAGGCGAAGGAATCTCACGAAGTAGAAGTACCTCACAGAGCTCATGATTCTCGGGGGGGGGGGGGGCGAAGAGTGCTTCGTGATTCGGGAGATGAGAAGCCGAAAGGTCAGATCATCAATCCTCCTGGGCTCAGGAGGAACCCAATATTTATAGGAAAGGGGAGCCATGAACTAGAGCTCACGCGGTGCGAATGGTCGGCGGGTGCTTCACGGCGGGCTTGTAAACGTCAGGGCGCTCGCGGAGCGTCACCGCCTCATGGTCTTCAGGGCGGGCTCACGAACGCTAGGGCATTCGCGGAGCGTTACCGCCTCATGGTATTCGAGGTGGGCTCGTGAACATCAAGGTGTTGGCGAAGCGTTACCTTCTCATGCTCTTCGCGACAGTCTCGCGAACGTCAGGGTGTTCGCGGAGCATTACCGCCTCTTGTGCTTCGCAGCGGCCACGATGCTCGGGTGGGTGCTTCGTGTCCGAGCATCGTGAGGCAGCGCGCGGGGATTCTTTTCCGTCCCTTATTTTCATGAATGATTTTGGTGCCAACAAATTCCCCCCACATACTTGGAGCCGCGGTTGGATGAAGGATCGAATCTTGAAGGAAAATCGCCAAATTATCGGCGGTTCGCGATGCGGCCTGGTGAAGGGGCCCGCCGAGGTGTCGGCGGCCATGCGGTCTGGACGCGCCGTGATACTCCGTGTGGGCGGGACGTGCCGCGACGCTCCGGGGTGTCCACTTATAAATAGGGGGCTGACCTCTCTTTTTTCCTCTAATGCCTCTTTTCCTCTTGTGCTCTTGACTTTGCGAGGCTCCGCCTACTCCGCATCTGCTCTTCACGAATCGAGCTTCGCGGCGAACCGCGGGTCTCCGACTCCACGACCTTGCCAAGAGAACTTCTGTTTTCCGTCGTAGGATAGACTCTGTGGCCTGGTTTTTCCCCCGAACTTTGTGAGGGATCTTCACAAGCAAGATTCATGATCCATCCCGAACAAAAATCCTTTTCTGAGTGCCGAAACAGAAATGGACCATCAAGAGGATGTATTAGGGGTCCTTGCAGACTCTGCCCGGAGGGACGAGATGGATAACTGTCTGGGTCTAGGGGAGACGGTTCGAAGCCACTCAGTCCATACTTCTTTGACAGAACTGCTATCAGAGGGTTAGAAGAACTATCCACAGTGCAAGAAACTGCCCATGTATAGCTTCGGGCTGAGGGATGACGTTTTCATCCCTGAGTTCTAGTAGGGGCGAACCAGATTGCTGGTTTGGGAGCACGCCAAGCCAACGCCAGTGGTTTAGGGCGGCTGATGGTCATGCGTGGGAGGTTTTCACACCCGTCACCACCGCCTGTCTCTACAACCATGTGAACAATATTGATGGGAAGCCACTGCAACAGGAGACATACCCTCCTCTGTACCATACCATGCTAAAGGCGGTGTTCCAGGATCCGAAGAAGGGGTGGTCCGATGAGTGGGACATGCGCCAGGGTGGAAACTTCACCAATAACTGGGCATGGTCCTACTGGGTAGCCACCTCATGTGAGGAGTTTGGGGATGAACTGAGGAGAGTGGGTTTGTATGAGGTGGCATGGGCCTCCCAATTCCAAATTTACCAACCCAAACAGCTGATGCTGGAGATGCTGAGAAGATGGTTGTCTAGAACCATTACTTTTCACCTGCACCATGGGGAGGTGGGCATCAGCCTATGGGATGACCACCAGATTTCAGGGGTTCCGATCTTGAGGGCCATGTATGATGATTTCCTCCCCATCATGAGCGCATGAGATGATATGGAGCAGATTCCACGACTGGCGTCGACGCTGATGGCACTGGTCCCTGGAGAGGACAAAGAATCAGTGGGGGATTTCCACTATAAGAAGTGGTTCGAGCAGTTCCTAAACATCTTAGAGAATCGAGAGTTTCCTTCGAGGCCTCGAACTTGTCCGAAGGTGGCTCAATGGGGTAAGGAGAACTCGTACTGGCGGGTCTTGGAGGACATTAAATGGAAGACATGGGGTTTCTGTGTCAGCACTAAATAGCAGTCGATAGTCAGGAAGACGGTGTTCATCGTGACCCTTATCTACGGTGGGATTCTACCGGTGAGGGATACCAGCATGGGGGTGTGGCCTAGCACGTTTATCATGGCGTCGGTGCTAGACATGGGGAAACATGCCTATCTGGGGATTCCAATGCTCGCCAAACTATACAGGATGCTGCGGCATGTTAGCGAGGGAAAGAAGCCACCAAGGATATGCGGGCCCTTCCACCTTTTGTATCGGTGGATTGCAGCGCACGTCAGGGGGATTTATGAGTATCCAAACCATATCTCACCACCAGGATCGAACTTCCGTCCCTCCATTCTTAATGCGGCCGGGAGCTTCCCATTCAAACTAACCGTGCTGATGGTGCTGAACCGGGTGTGGAGGATGGATGAGTTTAACTTCCACCAACTTCCATTGTAGACGGGGATACTCACTAATGATGGGTGGGGAATAGAATCGCACTGATCTTAACTTTTGGCCTTTTGAGGCAGAGTTTTGGTGGAACGAGTGGATCGTGAGATGCTCTGTGTACCGTACACCCCACATCTCTTTGAGAAGCAGTTTTGGTGCCTCCAGTGGCTGACCCCGCAGGTCTACTGTGAGGTGTTTCACGTGGAGCACCCGTGTGTGATGAGGCAGATGTGGCTCGTGTTCACACGGGAAGATGGGAAGAGGCGAATTGCATTGCCTCCATCCACCGCTGCTTTCGGATTGGTGAGGGAATATGCCATTAGTTGGGAGGCTGCTTATCTACGGAAGATGTTGAGGCAGCCAACTATTTGGGACGGTGACGGCGGGCCTCCTCTATCCTGAGTTCAGGGTCAGAGGGCTGCAAGGGCCTCTCATGGTGGCGGGGCCACCTTGGTGGCGAGACCTGCGCTAGCCGAGGGTGTGGCAGCAGCGGTGTATCTGGTGATTCTAGAAGATCAGGGCCATCCAGTGGGGTGGCCATCGAGGGGATTTCGTAGGATATCCACCGAGGCTCTAGGGAAGCGGTTGCGTCAAATTGATGTGGAAGTGGGTGCGGTCTTCGCGGAGTCCTGGGAAATTTGTGATGTCAACCAGAAATTCCTCATCCCACCCAAGATTGGGCACACCTGAATCGCCTTGGGATGGAGTTACCGGGCATAGGTCCAGTCTAGGCTGGTTTCACGGCGTCTCCGGTGGAGGCGGAGCGGTACCTGGATGAGCTGGAGGACTACGTCTACTCCATTGGTGTCCCACTCCCAATGATAGACCGGGGGAGGGTATTGCTGGATTGAACGGTCCCCCCACAGCTATCAGCCGCCGATCTGAGGGAGCACTTCCCCCTGCCGGAAGAATCAGAGGACTCCTCTCGAGAGGATGAGGCTAGTGGAGGGAGCCCGTTGGAGGAGGGTGAAGTCGGAGACCAAAACTCAGATTCTGATGATTTCGTAGAGGCTCTCGAGGTAGCATTGTGAACCTATTTCCTTACGGTCCATTATCGGGCCATCATGGATTTCTCACTAATGTTTTAACCATGAAGGAGGAACTTGTATGCAGGACTCTCTCTCACCCCTTGGCAGGTGATGATGTAGGACCTTCAGAACCCAGGCCTACGATTGCGTCCAGTTCTGCGTCTGGTGGGGCCAGATCACCCAAGGTGGCTCCTCAAGAATTTCTAGACCTTCCAAAAGTATACGGAGGGCCACACCTTGGGGTCCCATGAGCATCAACTCAAGAGCAGCATCGGGAGATTGATATGCGTAAGTTTCCTCTACTGGATTCATTGTTGTCATATGTAGATTGTGCCAACTAATGTTTGTGTCTCTCTCTGTCGTACAGTTCTTCGACTCGCATGGGCTGCTGCGGCAAGGCTGGTTGGGATGGATGGTGGCATCCCTCTTAGGGGCATGCGGATGATGGTTGAGATAGTCCCCCCATCTCCCCAATCTGCTACACACACTATCACCAGTGGGGCCACCAGTAGGGTTGTGCCCGAGGTTATTGAAGTGGAGTCTGATGACGAGGATCAATCGGCTGACCCAAGTCCTGTCATGCCTACTCCGTTGCGAGATGTCGTGTCTGATTCAACACCAGATGCAGATCCTACCGAGGACTTCCTGCAGGCGTATCCTACGTACTAGCCTGCCAATCGTGCAGACTGGGACGAAACGGCCTCCGACGAGGAGGAAAGTAGCATAGTCTGACGCCGATCATGGAATCTAATCACACGCTTCATCAAGGACACCGCCCAAATGCTATCGCTGAACGAAATGGATAGACATCGCTCGTGGCTACATGAACTATGCGCTGGGGGAGTGGATGCCCAATATCCTCATGCGCTCATCCGAGATCTCATGGCCGAGCAGATCCAGGAGTATGATCACGTGCTCCGCGTGTGCTTGAAGCGGAGGAAGGCGAGCAACATCAAGAAGCTCCAGGAGGCTGAAAGTGAGTTCCAATAGATGCAGACCCGGGCAGATGAGCAATCAGCCTCTCTTAATGCACAATATGACCAGATCTCAAGGATGAAGGCCCAGCTGGCAGAGGCAGAAGAGCATATGAGGCAGTCTTCTGGAAATATGGCAGCTATTCAGGCTGGTGTAGAAAGGGCTAGAGCCAAGGCTGACGAACTGTGCCACGCTGCTACTGAAGAGGTGCAAGAGTTGAGTCGGCGATAGCATATCTTGGAAGCCACAAGCCAAAGGGTGGAGGAGCTGCAACGTTCTTTTGACGGGGTCAACCCGTCCATGGGGGGAGTCGACCCCCAGGTGTTGTAACAAATTAAAAACCTTTTAATAGTACTTTCACGCTTCAGTTTTTTCTTGAATACCATATCATGCACGATTTCCACTGTTTGCATCAGTTCATTACATCCCTATAATGATGGCAGGACATTCAGTGACAATTCCCCAAGCTCACATGGGTCAAGCCCAATGTGAGAAACATGAAATAGTTACCTCATCATCCCTCCCAACATGGGAGTGGAAAACAAGATTTGGGCATCCGGGGTTTGGATTACCAGTCCGGATTTCCGGAAGGTGGGAGAGGCTTGGCCAGAGAAGGAGGTCCTTAGAACAGCTGAATTACCGTTTCTTTAGTGTTCTCTTACGCACGAACGGTGCAATGCTAGGGGCGCTGAAATCGGTCCAAACCAATGGAAATGGGAAGTGTGGATCATGATACCCAATATTCGGAACACTGAGGGGATGGCGTGACAATAAAGGACAATCGTTAACCGTGGTGGAGAAACGATATCCTTACTGCGTTAGCTTGAAATGGGGACAATAAATGAGGGTCGACCGTTGACCATGTTAGAAACATGGGACCAGGTCACAAATGTTGTTAGTCAATCCTTCGGGACGTTGGCCCAGGACAGTAGGCGGACCCTAGGTCGAGCATCCATACTGTTAGGTGGTCCTTCCAAACATGACCAGTCTTCCGGCACGTTGGGCCAGGATAGTAGGTGAGCCTATGCAGCATGACACCAGGCCGTTAGGGGGTCCCTTCAGACATGAAAGGGGACGAGGGTCCGAAAAAGGGGTACAAAAAGTGTGGAATATGGAGAGATGGTTTGTCTGAACAGAATCCTACACATAGGTAGTTACACCACCGTGGTGGGAGTATTCTATATGCGCGCATTGGTTTGGTCATGGATCCCTCTTTCTTTGGGATAGGGCCCCTCTACCGAGTGATCCGCCCAGGGGGTCGGAAAGGCGAAGGAAGGGATTAATGATTTTTTTGGGATGAACCCTATGAAAAATACCAGGGTGCATCTACGTATCCCATGAGGATGGGAATAAAGCCATATGTAGTTCTAGAGGAGAACGGATAGGAAAATTCCTACGGGCTGGACCCTAGGAAAAATACCAGGGTGTCTCTACGTATCCCATGAGGATGAGAATCAAGCCATATGTAGTTCTGGAGGCGTATTTTAACATCATGTAAAACGATGAGATTCCTGGCCGTGTTGGTACACATCTTGCCAAAACTACTAAGCCCATGTGAGTCATGCTCGGTGTGGGGAACAAGTTGTGGTGGTTGGCCTTTCCCAAAACAGAAAAGGGAAGGCTAGGGTGAAGGGACACTTGGTTAATACCAACCCCGTGATACTAACATTCCCATGTGGTGCACTTATATGCACGAAGAGATACATCCGAATATGATGGAATTCCACTTAAACATGAGGAAGTGGAAATGTGTGAATAGTGATGTTCGAGAGTTGGATCACAATGACGGCAGTGTGACGATAGAGGATAACTGTTAACCATGACGGAAATGTTGTGTCCATATTCTGTTATCCTAGAATGGGGACAGACAAATGAGGGTTTACCGTTGACCATGTTCGAAACACATGACCATGTCGTAAATGTTGTCAGATGATCTTTGATGGGGAGAGGGGACGTGGAGCCCCATATTAACGGATGTAGAGGCCGTCATGGTGGTAGTAGAGACATGTTGGGAGGCTGTGCTAGTATTTCCCCTGCCCCTAAGTAGGCGAGCGGGCGGTGATCATGTCTCCATAGCAGCAACCTGGTTCCTGGGAAATGGAGGGATCAACTCATCAGCACTACCAGGAAAAGTATTAACAACCAGTGCCCCAGCGTCATTCCATTATCCACGTATATAAGTATGATCCATGCAAAAATGTTGCAGAACAGAATGTCCCACGTTCTACTGCCCCAACCTTCGGTGAGTTTCTAGCCAGGCCCGCTATTTGCTTGGTGGGACCTGGTGCCGGATATCTGGATATGGTGACAAGTTAATCTATTGGTGTCTAGAGCGCTAGTAATCTCCACATTGAGGAGAATAATTTCACGTTGGGTTCACCATTTCTATTTCCAATGCTTTCTTCGGGGCACACACATCTGTCTGTGGGGGGGGGACGCGCCACTGTATCCCCACATTCTCACTTTCCAAAGGCGGGCGGCATCCACTCCTTATTCAGGGATGTCTGCTCCTTGATCGAAACTGAGATGATGGGATTTCAGTTCTTCCTTCTATGGATTCCTCCTCGGAACTCGTCACCTAGTCCGTGTCTCCCTCATAGATTTAATACGTTGTTCGTGAAACTCTTCCCAGTGCCATATTTCCATGGACTGCGGTTAATTACACTGCTTCTGTGAGGACATTCCAAAGGGTCCGGTCAGGGCAGAAACCTTCAGTTGGGGGAGTAGTCACGTCGAGACATCAGTAGCGTGTCTGTATGCTGGGGAACTGGCATGTCTGTCTTTTGTCCCTTGTCATAGGGATTCTCGAGGGCATGGAATCCCGAGGCATCCCACATCGAGCGTGGGGAATCATACGCCCTAGGAATATATTTGAGGTTTTCCTCAGCTTCCTTTGTTTTACAAAGGCTATGCCACAGGTTTAACATCCAACGGAGAAGGTTACACCAAGGTTGTACCATCCGTGGATTTCCTCAGGCATCTCATGTTTATCATGAGGTAGGCCGCAAGTTTAACTTCCAGCAGAGACGGGTCGGCTTGATCAAAACAATAACTGTAGTGGATCAAATTGATGAATTTCCCTTGAAGGGATGCCAATATCATGGCCAACCCGTGGGCGGCTTCTTAAATGTTTTGAAGAGGAGCGGAATGGCATGATCTCGCTGGGATATGACGGTCCGGGTGAGAATCAGGGAAGATGATGGATAGGTGGATGAAGCCGAGGGGGGCTGAGATGGGACTATCGCTAGGGAGAGAGAGAGATTGGGCATGAGCCTCGAAGAGACCTCCTACATATCCTCGTGGCAGGGAATCAAGGTCTGCGTAGTTCAAGATGGTGCCGGTTAGCCGAAGTGAATGTGGACCTTGGCCTGATGGGCATCGTCAGCGAACCACCGTGGAGGTGAACCCGGGAGTCCACTAGTGGTGGGCATGAACCTCGTGATGGCATCCTACGTACCATGACTTGACATGGATCAAAGTCCCCGTAGTTCAGATGGAATATGGAATACAGTTTAACGTCATGCGGGATGGGGGTGAACCGACGTAAATGGGGTCGGAACGACCGGGTGATGGGTTTGAACCTAATAGAGGCTTCCTATGTACCATGCCTTGACATGGATCAAAGACCTCATAGTTTAGAATGGTGTGTTGATGAACCGACGTGAATGAGGACCTTGGCCTAGATGGTGCGGGGCTTACACACTAGGCCGCCCAGGTGCTGGTGACCTGACGTGAAGAAGGTCATAGTGACAAACAGGTGGTGGGATTGAACCTATGGGAGGCTTCTTACGTACCATGCCATGACATGGATCACAGACCACGTAGTTAAGGTTGGACGCCGGAAAGAGACGTGAAATAGGAGGACCAGGGGGGTCCCAGTGGTGGTGGGCTTGGACCTCGTGGATGCTTCCTACGTACCATTCCATAGCACGGATCAAAGACCACGTAGTTTAGGTTGGTCACAACGACTTGCTGCTAGACCAGAATGTAGTTTAACATCGTGCGGGATGAAGATAAACCCTGATGTGAATAAATGACAAGAGGTGGGCTTGAACCTCATGTAGGCTTCCTACGTACCATGCATTTACATGGACCATAGACCTCGTAGTTCGGAAATGGCGGTGGGTGTCGGCAAACTGACGTAAATGAGGGACCTTGGTCTAATGGGATATGGGATTGAACCTTGTGAGGCTTCCTATGTACCATGCCTTGACATGGATCAAAGTCCTCGTAGTTCGGGTTGGTCAGAACGGCTTCCCGTTGGACTAGAATGCAGTTTAACGTCATGCTGGACGAAGGTAGAACGGGACGTTAAGAAAAGACGGATGGGCTTGAACCTCGTGGAGGATTTCTATGTGCCATGTCGTGACATGGATCATATACCTCATAGTTCAAATGGATGTGATGTTTAATGTAATTGTGGGACAAGGGCACACAGTTTAATGTCATGCTGGACAAGGGCATACAGTTTAACGTCATGCTAGACGAGGGCATACAGTTTAACGTCATGCTGGACGAGGGCATACAGTTTAACGTCATGCTGGAGGAAGTTTTTTCATGGCCAATGCTTACTCTAAGCCCATGTGAGTCGTGCTCAGTGTGAGAAACAAGAGGTAGAAGGGACCTGACGATCACGTCGCGAAGGGTGCATCCGTGAGAAACAAAGAGGGGATTACACGTTTTGCAGCCCAGGGTGCTGGGACATACTCGAGGATGGAGGCCCGAAGAGCGACAATGCGCGGCGAGAGAGGGATTTGGGACCATATATGGATGGTTCATCGTTCCCTATCGCGCCCTCTGTTGGCATTGGCCGTGGGGAAGTGCGGACGTGCATGGGTGCTACCTTCCGCAAGCAAGGCCTGGGGATTATACCGGGGTGGTTTCCCTTATCCCATGGACATACTCTACTCCGAGAAGGAGGATATCATCCCTTGTGAAGGGGGGACCCCGTCTCTCTGGAGACGAGTGGTGTAAAAAATTTCTGAGCTGGGGGGACGCTGCGTGCGAGGCACATGGTCGGATCATAGTTTAACATCATGTTTCGAGGATGAGGTTCTTGTCAGTTTAACATCCTGCAGCTCGGACGAGGTGGGTTTAATCTACACCCCTTGGACTTACATAACCGGTACCCTCTGTTCCTTGGGGGAGGGAAGGTACTGGCAAGTCTATAGATAAAGGGGGTCGTGGAGCGAACCATCGAGGGGTCCACGTTAGCGTGGCTATGCGATGAAGCAATAGCTGTTTGCATGCCTATGCGAAGAAGCATTGGGAGAAGCAACACTACGGGTGGTGTTGTCCATGGTATTTTGGAATCACATCATGAAAACCTGGAGGGTCGCACGGGAAGAGGAATTTTCAAGAAAAGGAGTATGATTCGCGAAGTGGAGTGCCTCGGCCTTAGCATGGGGTGGGGGTGTGACTAGGAGGTTCTTCGCGAAGTAGAATAGTATTCGTGGAGCACTGCCTTGTGAAGAAGAGGGGCCTAGCAGATCAAGGTGCTAAGAAGCAGTGTGCTTCGCAATGTACAACAACCCTGACTTGTCATGTAGATCCCTAGTACCATAAGGGTGTTTCGCGAAGCATAAATGCTCCACGGCCACTCAGGTTCCCTTGGGAATACCCTTCCTTCACGAATTCCCTTAGGATTTGTGAAGGGCATCCCTCTCAGAAGGGGGGCTCAAGATGAAATCGGGAGAAGGCATCTCGCGAAGTAGAAGTACTTCGCAGAGCTCATGATTCACGGGGGGCGAAGAGTGCTTCATGATTCGGGAGCTCAGAAGCTGAATGGTCGAATCATCTGTCCTCTTGGGCTCAGGGGGAACCCTGTTTTTATAGGAAAGGGGTTCTGTGAAGTAGATCTCACGTGGTGCGAATGGGCGGCGGGTTCTTCATGGCGGGCTCGCAAATGTCAGGGCATTCGCGGAGCGCTACCGCCTCATGGTCTTCGGGGTGGGCTCATGAACATCAGGGTGTTCGCGGAGCGTTACCGCCTCATGGTCTTCGGGGCGTTACCACCTCATGGTCTTCGGGGCCAACCCGTGGGCGGCTTCTTGAATGCTGTGAAGGGGAGCGGAATGGCATGATCTCGCCAGGATATGACGGTCCGTGTGAGAATCAGGGTGGATGATGGATAGGGGGATGAAGCGGAGGGGGGATAAGATGGGACTATCGCAAGGGTGAGAGTGAGATTGGGATTGATCCTTGAAGAGACCTCCTACGTATCCCCGTGGCAGGGAATCAAAGTCCGCGTAGTTTGGGATGGTGTCGGCGAGCCGACGTGAATGTGGACATTGGCCCGATGGGCATCGTCAGTAAACCGCCGTGGAGGTGAACCCGGGAGTCCACTAGTGGTGGGATTGAACCTCGTGAAGGCTTCCTATGTAACATAACATGACATGGATTAAAGTCCCCGTAGTTCAGATGGAATGTGGAATACAGTTTAACATCATGTGGGACGGGGGTGAACTGACGTAAATGGGGTAGGAATGACATGGTGATGGGTTTGAACCTTATGGAGGCATCCTACGTACCATGCCTTGATATGGATCAAAGACCTAATAGTTTAAAATGGTGTGTCAGCGAACCGACTGGAATGAGGACCTTGGACTGGATGGTGCAGGGCTTACATACTAGGCCGCACAGGTGCTAGTGACCTGAAGTGATGAAAGTCATAGTGACCAATAGGTTGTGGGCTTGATCCTATGGGAGGCTTCCTACGTACCATGCCTTGACATGGATCAAAGACCACATAGTTCAGGTTCGACGCCGGAAGGCTGTCGTGAATGAGGAGGACCATGGGTGTCCCAGTGGTTGTGGGCTTTCACCTCATGGAGGCTTCCTACGTACCATGCTTTAGCACGGATCAAAGACCATGTAGTTCAATTTGGTCACAATGACTTGCCGCTGGACCGGAATGCAGCTTAACATCCTGCGGGACAAAGATGAACCCTGATGTGAATAAATGATGAGAGGTGGCTTGAACCTCATGGAGGCTTCCTACGTACCATGCCTTGACATGGATCAAAGACCTCATAGTTCGGGAATGGAAGTGGTTGTCGGTGAACTGACATAAATGAGGGACCTTGGTCCGATGGGAGATGGGCTTGAACCTCGTGTGGCTTCATACGAACCATGCCTTGACATGGATCAAAGTCCTTGTAATTCGGGTTGGTCACAACGGCTTGCCATTGGACTGGAATGCAGTTTAACGTCATGCTGGATGAAGGTAGAACTCGATGTGAAGAAATGACAGAGTTTCTTGAACCTCATGGAGGCTTCCTATATACCATGTCGTGACATGGATCAATGACCTTGTAGTTCAACTGGGAGTGCAGTTTAATGTCATTGTGGGACAAGGGCATACAGTTTAACGTCATGCTGGATGAGGGCATACAGTTTAACGTCATGCTCGAGGAGGGAATACAGTTTAACGTCATGCTGGTCGAGGGTATACAGTTTAACGTTATGCTGGATGAGGGCATACAATTTAATGTCATGTTGGACGAAGTGTTGTCATGGGAAATTCTTACTTTAAGCCCACGTGAGTCGTGCTTGGTGTGAGAAACAAGAGGCAGCAGGGACCTAATGATCATGTCGTGAAGGGTGCGTCCGTGAGAAACGAAGAGGGGCTTACACATTCGGCGGCCCAGGGTGCTGGGACATACATTAGGTTGGAGTCCTGAAGTGCGACAAAGCGCGGAAGGAGAGTGATTTGGGTCCAAAGATGGAAGGTGCCTCATTTCCTATCGCGCCCTCCGCTGGCCTTGGCAGTGGGGAAGTGCAGAGGAGCATGGGTGATACCTTCTACAAGAGAGGATTGCCGATTATACCGGGGTGGTTTCCCTTCTCCCATGGACATACGCTACTCCGAGAAGGAGGATATCATCCCTTGTGAAGGGGGTGACCCCGTCTCTGTGGAGACGAGTGGCGTAAAAAATGTCCGACTTGGGAGGACCCTGCGTGCAAGGCACAGGGTCGGATCACAGTTTAATGTCATGTGTTGAGGACGAGGTGCTTGGCAGTTTAACATCCTGTAGCTCGGACAAGGTGGGTTTACTCCACACCCCTAGGACATCCATAACTGATACTCTCTGTTCCTTGGGGGAGGGAAGGTACTGGCAAGGCCATGGTAAAAGTGGGTCGTGGAGCGAACCATCGAGGGGTCTACGTTAGCGTGGCTATGAGAAAAAAAAATAGACGTTATCATGCCTATGAGAAGAAGCATTAGGTGAAGCAACGCTACGGGTGGTGTTGTCCATGGGATTTTGAAATCACATCGTGCAAACCTGGAGGGTCGCACGGGAAGAGGAATTCCCAAGAAAATGAGTATGATTCACGAAGTGGAGTGCCTCGGCCTTAGCATGGGGTAGAGGTGTGACTGGGAGGTGCTCTGTGAAGTGGTATAGTATTCACGGAGCACTGCCTCGCGAAGCCGAGGGGCCTCGCGGAGCAAGGTGCTAAGAAGCAGTGTGCTTCGCGATGTACAGCGAACCTGCCTTGGCATGTGGATCCCTAATACCAGATGGGTGTTGCGTGAAGCATAAATGATCAGTGGCTGCCCAGGTTCCCTTGGGAATCCCCTTCATTCATGAATGCCCTTAGGCTTCATGAAGGGCATCCTTCTCAGAAGAGGGGCTCAAGACGAAACTGGGCGAAGGCATCTCGCGAAGTAGAATTACATCGTAGAGCTCATGATTCTCGGGGGGTGAAGAGGGCTTCGCTATTCAAGAGCTGAGGAGCCGAAAGGTCGGATCGTTCGCCCTCCTAGGCTGAGGGAGAACCCAGTATTTATAGGAAATGGGCGCCGTGAAGTATAGCTCACTCGGCACGAAGAGGTGGTGGGTGCTTCGCGGCGGGCTCACGAACATCAGGGCATTCGCAGAGCGTTACCGCCTCATGGTCTTCGGGGCGGGCTCGCGAACTTTAGGGTGTTCGCGGAGCGTTACCAACTCATGCGCTTCATGGCGGGCTCACGAACGTTATGGTGTTTGCAGAGCGTTACCACCTCATATGCTTCATGGTGGCCATGATGCTCGGGATGTGCTTCATGTCCGAGCTTCGCAAGGTAGCGCGCGAGGCTTATTTTCCATCCCTTCTTTTCATGAAATATTTTGGTGCCAACAGATGGTGATATAGATACCTGAATCAAAAAAGTCATGTCAGTCAGTAGTAATAGTTAAATAATCATGCAATGTAGAATCAATGTAGTAGTTAGGAATAATATTTCATTTAGTATATATCCATCAAATAATGAATTAATGAATATATTCTTGATAACAAAATTAAATATATTCCATAAATTTTCAATGAGAAAAACATATTTCCTATAATAAAATGTAAAATAATTATGTGAAGAAAAATAATACAAGAGGCAAAAGGAGACGCATCTCCTTGGAGCACGCATACTTGACCATTGAGGGAGTATTTGAGGCATTGGTGATATGACGAAGGGGCCGTTGTGTGTAGATGGATCCATGGCCTACCCATCAATGCGTTGTAGGCGGTGTCCTAAGAGACAACTATGAACTCGGTGCTGGAAATTAGGCCGCCGAACTGGGACTTCAGGAATATCTTGCCGACTGGGGATTTCTCGATTCTGTCATATCCCTAGATTCAGAGGTTGGTGGGTGTCAAATCATCTTTAGAAAGACCCAGCATTCGCAGTGTCCGAGTTGGGATTAGGTTGTATCCCTGGAATGTCGGCCATGTGCTTCAAGCCATCATACTTTCATACCAAGCGCTAGCCTCTGCTAACAAGAGGTCGTTCTGCAGTTGGAGGAATAGCAGGTCCAGCCGGTCGAACCGGCGGTTGGCTAGTACTGGGTACATCCCACTGCCTACTAGTTGAAGCCTGGAGAGTAATTGCCGAATTAGGATCGGACATCAAGGATTGTCCTGTGGCCAGGCAAGTCTGACTGTGATACAAACGAGGAAGCTCTTCCTGATCTAGTAGCACAAACAACGGTGGAGGTAGAACCAAGGGCATCAGATGAGGTTTCATGTGCGGAGCTCTGGGTTGAGCCTGCTGTCTAGTCTCAATAGCGTGCACGACCTGGCTGAAAGTGACCGCTGACGTGCCTCGATGACCGGTGTGGTTGTGGTTCCGCAGATGTTGACGTCGACTGGGGAAGTTGGGGAGGCTCGTCGGGCATTCCCCTTCGTCGAGAGTCATATAGGGCTTTACCATCTCCACGGTGTTAGCCGAAGCGTACCCCTGGCTGTTGCTCGACGAGTCATCCACCGCCAGGCAGATTCTTGGAGGAATCCCCATTTTAGGGGGCATAAAGTCGCTAAGAGTGTGGGATGACGATGGAAGTGGTGGAGTGCATTGCTTCTTCTTGCATCGTCACTTCTTGCCCTTTCAGGAAGTGGTCGGCTGTGAAGACGATGCAGAGGTATTGGCTACATCCCTCGAAGGCTCTGGCTGATTCAAGTGTGCACGAATGATACAATGAGAACAGACGATGGTTTTTTGAGCCATCTAGTCGTCAAATTTCTGGGACCCACAACTGGGAACCTGCTGCCACTCGCCTTCGCTATCTCTACCATTCTCTGACCCTACAAAGACACCCGCTACTTGTGTTGGTGTCGGGCCCAACCTGACTATGTTGTTGTCGACCTGGTCTTGAAGTCAGTCTTTAAACACATAGCATTGCTGGAGGGTGTGCCCCAGAATCCAATGATATGGACAGTAGTTGGGGTGATCGGTGAGATTCACCTCTGCCGACCTTTTTCACTCGGGTAGTCGCACAATCCCTTGCTCTAGAGCACTTCATAAGTAGCCAAGGACATGATTTTCATTGAACGAATAGGTCCGGTTCCTTCTTTAAGGATAGGGGGACCTGGGGGCCTGGACCTTGAGAGGGGCCGGAGAGGCCTACCGATGAGGCATCACCTGGTTGTCTCTCCTAGGAGGTGGTGGCGCATTATGCGGGGGAACCTGTCGATTCTGAGGCGGTCGCTGGTGGGCAGGAGCCTGCACATGAGGTGGAGGACCTCTGTGGGGTTGCGGGGCCGGTGCCGCCGGCAGTAATTCCAACTGCCTGGGGGATTCTATTTTGGCCACCGCGGCTGGTTCGGCTCTGGCAGCCCTCCTGGATGGGATCACAGGGGGCAGTAAACATGCCTGACTAGCCTGTTGCAGAGCCTCCTCGAGGCACTGAGCCTTATCTGAGAAATCCCGGAACCTTCCAGGTTATTTCTAGGTGATCAGGGAAGGAACCAGATCCATTTTAATGTTCCCTACACACATCATCAGTAATTTCTCCTAAGTCAGTGTCATGTTGAGGGAGTATCTTAGTCCCTTCCACCGGGCGATGAAGTCCGCGACTCGCTCATTAGGCCTTTGTTTGCAGTTGAAGAGGTCTGTGATGCTGGTCTTTCGTGTGGTGGAGCTGAATTGGTAAGGGAACTTCTGGCGGTGTTCCTCCCAATCGGTCACCGATCCAATACGGAGCTGGCTATACTAGACGAATGAGGGGCCCTCCATTTTTTGTCTGAAACATC
Source organism: Viscum album (assembly GCA_963277665.1). Lineage (NCBI taxonomy): Eukaryota > Viridiplantae > Streptophyta > Magnoliopsida > Santalales > Viscaceae > Viscum > Viscum album. The sequence goes on along the minus strand of OY728151.1, from coordinate 490,054,198 downwards.
AGAGCTTTGCGGCTTCATGATGGGTCGGAGTCCCCAGCAAGGGGCCACACTTGGAAGAAAAGTGGGCCAAGTGCTGCGGCGGGTCCCCTATCCCATTGAAGGGCTAGAAAGTGGGGTTCCCAAAACCCGGGGGTGCGGGCATATCATCCACCCACGCGGGATATGGCTTGCCATCTTATGGTACCGCCACCTACCGTATTTCCAATGCTTCGAGGAGGGCGATGAGTGCTGCTATAAGATCATCAGGGTGGGGGTCCCTGTCTTCACGGGGATCCCTAATCACAGGTGCGTTTCCAGGTTCTTCGACACTGTAGATGGCTTCAGCAGCTCATGGAGTGACTAGCGGAACGGCCTATGGGGTGGCTGGGGGAACCCGGGCTAGATTTCTCAGATTTCCTCGTCGTTCAGGAAGGTTTGGTGCGATGTATCACGCCCTCTTGCCTTAAGTTCTAGCTACTGCCCTGTCTGTGTAAGTTGCATGATCAGGGTTGCCCAGAGGAATCTCACCGAGGGGGAATTGTTCCTTCCCCTGCTGCCCCGACTTGGGATTACCAGAGTCGGGTTGCTGCTCTGCAGCGCGCTCGGCCAAGAGTTCGCCAACCAGCCTCTTCTGCTCAGAAAGATGTTTGCGTAACACGACCTTCTCAGGATCTTCGTCCATATTCTGTAAAGCGGCGGACGGGTCGGAGTGCTTGACAGTTCCAACGTGCTCTTTACCCTTAGCGGCATTTCGACTAAGTACCAGAGACTCAGTGGGTAAAGGGAGGCCTAGAATGTACCTCTACTGACGAGTAACCCTCCCTGATGGGTCCAGCAGTGACGGTACACCCTCGGGGGGTAAGTCTCCATCGACAAATTCTAGCTCGTCTTCCTTGTCCACTACGTCAGCCATGTGGACCACGACCCCACTCGGGGGAATGTCCTCAATGTCGCATAACGAATCAGGCTACCGAAAGATAGGGCTGAAGTGGAGAGATGCATAGTGTCCCCAGCCACAGACTTGAAAATGGGGGGTAGATTCCCTGATGAATCGGCGGGGTACTTTGAAACTCTGAATGCATTTCTGTTGAAGGGTGCTCTGACGGCCTGGTGAATCAGTGTACTGGGCCACAGGGAGTGCGGCCAAATCTATCAAGCAACATTGCTCGCCAATTTTTTCAAAGTTCTCTCGACTCTTGGGGTACATCACCCGCTCTTAATGAAGGAGGATGTGTGTCGCCCATAGGGTTCGGCATAAGCACCCAACTTCCACTGATGTAAGGGACTCTGGTGCGTGAAAGTTCGGCGCTGCCGTTAGCCAGAACTTCTCTAGGAAGTGATCCACTACAAGAATGCTCCAGAAGCTCCTGGGTTTGGACCCAGGTTCTGGCCTTGTATTTCCCCACTCGTCAACCAGGGGTGGCTGAGGGACCAGTAGCGGTACTGAGGAGGACCCCTATGACAACAAACTTTTTTGAAGATAATACGGTGAACTAGATGACTGTCCGCCGAATTTCGGGCCATCCTCTGAAGAGTGAGGTGACCTGACCACGATATCTCGACACGATGGGCTGATAGCCACAGCTTCTGGCGCAGGATTTGCGGCCACCGGTGATGGGTTAAGCCATTTATCTACCATCGTTGGTCCCCAAAATAGCTCCATGTGATCTCTGTTAGAGGTAGAGGGTGCTTCTGGTGAGGAATGTGGTGATTGCGTAGTCGGGACCTGCGGCATTTCCACAATTTCTTCTTACTGGATGTACCTGCGGAGGGAGGTGAGAATCTGGTGGACCTCTCATTCTAGGAGAATGAGATTGACGTGCCTGGTCCCTGCACTAGTCCTTGACACGGAGGGGTGGGGAGAATGTTCCATCGCTGAGTCACATTCCACTTTAGAGTCCGAGAAACAGGAAGGTTTGATCTCCACCCGAGTCTTCCCAGGACTCTTCTTGTGGCGGCGACAACCTGCTCTCCATCCCCTAGATGGCTTTCTGGGACAAGGGTGATCCTCAACATGTGGTCTCGGGGCGGCGATGATGCCATGACTGAGAGGGATACCTATTGAGATAACTGGGCTGTGAGGGGCACCAGGGAAAATATCGAAGGGCACATGGGGAGGGCCTCCATGGACTGTACCCATGTGGGTGGAGCGAGGCTGACCTTCACTTCTCGAGTTGTTGGGGCGAGGAGGACCTTCACCAGTTGCAGAAAGGATGTAGGGAGGAACCCCATGTTAGAGAGGGACCGGATGGGCAGTTCCTTCACATCGACAGTCGGGGGCAGGAGGAGGGTCTCCATGCCCTGCATAATGGGCGCGGGAGAGGTTTCTACGCTGAGCGTCACTGCCGAGGGGAAGGTCTTTCTTCGAGATGGGGGTAGCACGAGGCATACCTCTGTGTCGAGCATCGGAGAGGGGGAGGCCCATGCTGTACGGAATAGTGGTATGAGGAGGGCCTTTGTACATGGTGACATTATTGTGAATTGATTCAGGGCGATCACCACCCAGGAATGTTACCCCGATAGCCAACCCGAACTGCCCATGGGGCGGTTGGAGCCTCGGTCCTGGTCGGGTGAAGGAGTTCCCCTGCTCATTGTATACATGGATTCCATGATGCACGTCGGCGGTGGATCGGGCCATAGTAGTTGTTGATGTCAACGCACCTTGACGAGTGTCCTCAGCTCAGGCACGACGCTGACGTCGGGTCTGACGGGCTGACGTAGGTGCTGCAGGGGAATAGCCTACCTGCTCATCCTGTGAAGCCGGTCTGCGGCACTGATGCATCCAGATGGGAGCCCGTGCCTGGAGCCCCTGGATTGGGACTCCGAGCGAGCCGAGCCAGACATCACCTGCCTCATCAGCGTAAGGCGAGAAGGCGTCGAGGCGTTCTAGGGACAAGCTCTCAAAACGATTGAATGTTGGGGTGGGGAGCCGAGGATCCTAATGCGGCCTTTGAGGGAGGCGTTGATGGTGGTACCTAGATGCCTCTAGGTCTAGGTGGTCAATATCCTAAGTTGGGATGACCCCTGCCTCCTCATACCTGCATACAATGTTTTTGATCAGCCTATGCTAGATGATCTCTGATGGGGAGAGGGGACGTATCGCCCCATATTAACGGATGTAGAGGCCGTCATGGTGGTAGCAGAGCCATGTAGGGCGGTTGTGCTAGTATTGCCCCTGCCCCTGTGTAGGCGAGCGGGTGGTGATCATGTCTCCATAGCAGCAACCTGGTTCCTGGGAAATGGAGGGATCAACTCATTAGCACTACGAGGAAAAGTATTAACAACCAGTGCCCCAACGTCATTACAATTTCCACGTATATAAGTATGATCCACGCCAAAACGTTGTAGAATAGAATTCCCCATGTTCTACTGCCCTAACCTTCGGTGAGTTTCTTGCCAGGCCCGCTATTTTCTTGGTGGGACCTGGTGCCGGATATCTGGATCCGGTGACACGTTAATTTATTGGTGTCTAGCGCGCTACTAATCTCCACACTGAGGAAAATAATTTCATGTTGGGCTCACCATTTCTGTTTCCAATGCTTTCGTCGGGGCACACACATCTGTCTGTGGGGGGGGGGGGGACGCGCCACTATAGCCCCGCATTCTCACTTTCCAAAGGCGGGCGACATCCACTCTTTATTCAGGGATGTCTGCTCCTTGATCGAAACCGAGATGATGGTATTTCAGTTCTTCCTTCTGTGGATTCCTCCTCGGAACTCGTCACCTAGTCTGTGTCTCCCTCATAGATATAATACGTTGTTCGTGAAACTCTTCCCAGTGCCATATTTCCATGGACTGCGGTTAATTACACTACTTCTGTGAGGACATTCCAAAGGGTTCGGTCAGGGCAGAAACCTTCAGTTGGGGGAGTAGTCACGTCGAGACATCAGTAGCGTGTCTGTATGCTTGGGAACTTGCGTGTCTGTCTTTTGTCCCTTGTCATAGGGAATCTCGAGGGCGTGGAATCCCGAGGAATCCCACATCAAGCGTGGGGAATCATACACCCTAGGAATATATTTGAGGTTTTCCTCAGCTTCCTTTGTTTTACAAAGGCTATGCCACAGGTTTAACGTCCAACGGAGAAGGTTACGCCAAGGTCGTTCCATCTGAGGATTTCCTCAGGCATCTCATGTTTATCATGAGGTAGGCAGCAAGTTTAACTTCCAGAAGAGACGGGTCGGCCTGATCAAAACACTAACTTTAGTGGATCAAGTTGACGAATTTCCCTTGACGGGATGCCGATATCATGGCCAACCCGTGGGCGGCTTCTTGAATGTTTTGAAGGGGAGCAGAATGGAAAGATCTCGCTGGGATATGACGGTCCGGGTGAGAATCAGGGAAGATGATGGATAGGTGGATGAAGCCGAGGGGGGCTGATATGGGACTATCGCTAGGGCGAGAGCGATATTGGGCATGAGCCTCGAAGAGACCTCCTACATATCCTCGTGGCAGGGAATCAAGGTCTGCGTAGTTCAAGATGGTGCCGGTGAGCCGAAGTGAATGTGGACCTTGGCCTGATGGGCATCGTCAACGAACCGCCGTGGAGGTGAACCCGGGAGTCCACTGGTGGTGGGCATGAACCTCGTGATGGCTTCCTACGTACCATGACTTGACATGGATCAAAGTCCTCGTAGTTCAGATGGAATATGGAATACAGTTTAACGTCATGCGGGACGGGGGTGAACCGACGTAAATGGGGTCGGAACGACCAGGTGATGGGTTTGAACCTAATAGAGGCTTCCTATGTACCATGCCTTTACATGGATCAAAGACCTCATAGTTTAGAATAGTGTGTCGATGAACCGACGTGAATGAGGTCCTTGGCCTAGATGGTGTGGGGCTTACAGACTAGGCCGCCCAGGTGCTGGTGACCTGACGTGAAGAAGGTCATAGTGACAAACAGGTGGTGGGATTGAACCTATGGGAGGCTTCCTACGTACCATTCCATGACATGGATTACAGACCATGTAGTTAAGGTTGGACGCCGGAATGCGACGTGAAAGTGGAGGACCAGGGGGGTCCTAGTGGTGGTGGGCTTGGACCTCGTGGAGGCTTCCTACGTACCATGCCTTAGCACAAATCAAAGACCACGTAGATCAGGTTGGTCACAACGACTTGCTGCTAGACCAGAATGTAGTTTAACATCGTGCAGGACGAAGATGAACCCTGATGTGAATAAACGACAAGAGGTGGGATTGAACCTCGTGTAGGCTTCCTACGTACCATGCCATTACATGGATCATATACCTCGTAGTTCGGGAATAGCGGTGGGTGTCGGAGAACCGACGTAAATGAGGGACCTTGGTCTAATAGGATATGGGCTTGAACCTTGTGAGGCTTCCTATGTACCATGCCTTGACAGGGATCAAAGTCCTCGTAGTTCGGGTTGGTCACAACGACTTCCCGTTGGACTAGAATGCAGTTTAACGTCATGCTGGACGAAGGTAGAACGTGACGTGAAGAAATGACGGATGGGCTTGAACCTCGTGGAGGCTTTCTATGAACCATGTCGTGACATGGATCATAGACCTCGTAGTTCAAATGGATGTGAAGTTTAATCTCATTGTGGGACAAGGGCACACAGTTTAATGTCATGCTGGACAAGGGCATACAATTTAACGTCATGCTGGATGAGGGCATACAGTTTAACGTCATGCTGGACGAGGGCATACAGTTTAACGTCATGCTGGTCGAAGTTTTTTCATGGCCAATGCTTACTCTAAGCCCATGTGAGTTGTGCTCGTTGTGAGAAACAAGAGGTAGAAGGGACCTGACGATCACGTCGCGAAGGGTGCGTCCGTGATAAACAAAGAGGGGCGTACACATTTTGCAGCTCAGGGTGCTGGGACATACTTGAGGATGGATGCCCGAAGAGAGAAAATGCGCAGCGAGAGAGGGATTTGGGAGCATAGATGGATGGTTCATCGTTCCCTATCTCTCCCTCTGTTGGCATTGGTTGTGGGGAAGTGCGGACGTGCATGGGTGCTACCTTCTGCAAGCGAGGCTTGGGGATTATACCGGGGTGGTTTCCCTTCTCCCATGGACATACGCTACTCCGAGAAGGAGGATATCATCCCTTGTGAAGGGGGACCCCATCTCTATGGAGACGAGTGGTGTAAAAAATGTCTGAGCTGGGGGGACGCTGCGTGAGAGGCATGGGGTCATATCATAGTTTAACATCATGTTTCGAGGATGAGGTTCTTGGCAGTTTTACATCCTGCAGCTCGGACGAGGTGGGTTTAATCTACACCCCTTGGACTTACATTACTGGTACCCTCTGTTCCTTGGGGGAGGGAAGGTACTGGCAAGGCTATAGTTAAAGGGGGTCGTGGAGCGAACCATCGAGGGGTCCACGTTAGCGTGGCTATGCGAAGAAGCAATAGCTGTTTGCGTGCCTATGCGAAGAAGCATTGGGAGATGCAACGCTACGGGTGGTGTTGTCCATGGGATTTTGGAATCGCATCATGCAAACCTGGAGGGTCGCACGGGAAGAGGAATTTCCAAGAAAAGGAGTATGATTCGCGAAGTGGAGTGTCGCGGCCTTAGCATGGGGTAGGGGTGTGACTAGGAGGTGCTTTGCGAAGTGGAATAGTATTCGTGGAGCACTGCCTCATGAAGCAGAGGGGCCTCGCAGATCAAGGTGCTAAGAATCAGTGTGCTTCGCAATGTACAACAACCCTGACTTGGAATGTAGATCCCTAGTACCATATGGGTGTTTCGCGAAGCATAAATGCTCCACAGCCACTCAGGTTCCCTTGGGAATCCCCTTCCTTCGCGAAATCCCTTAGGCTTTGCGAAGGGCATCCCTCTCAGAAGGGGGGCTCAAGATGAAACCGGGAGAAGGCATCTGGCGAAATAGAAGTACTTCGCAGAGCTTATGATTCATGGGGGGTGAAGAGTGATTCATGATTCGGGAGCTCAGAAGCTGAATGGTCGAATCATCTATCCTCTTGGGCTCAGGGGGAACCCTGTATTTATAGGAAAGGGGTTCCACGAAGTAGAGCTCACGCGGTGCGAATGGGCGGCGGGTTCTTCACGGCGGGCTCGCAAATGTCAGGGCGTTCGCGGAGCGCTACCGCCTCATGGTCTTCGGGGTGGGCTCATGAACATCAGGGCGTTTGCGGAGCGTTACCGCCTCATGGTCTTCGGGGCGTTACCACCTCATGGTCTTCGGGGCCAACCCGTGGGCGGCTTCTTGAATGTTGTGAAGAGGAGCGGAATGGCATGATCTCGCCAGGATATGACGGTCCGTGTGAGAATCAGGGTGGATGATGGATAGGGGGATGAAGAGGAGGGGGGATAAGATGGGACTATCGCAAGGGTGAGAGTGATATTGGGATTGAGCCTTGAAGAGACCTCCTACGTATCCCCGTGGCAGGGAATCAATGTCCGCGTAGTTTGGGATGGTGCCGGCGAGCCGACGTGAATGTGGACATTGGCCCGATGGGCATCGTCAGCGAACCGCCGTGGAGGTGAACCCGGGAGTCCACTGGTGGTGGGATTGAACCTCGTGAAGGCTTCCTACGTAAAATAACATTACATGGATCAAAGTACCCGTAGTTCAGATGGAATGTGGAATACAGTTTAACATCATGCGGGACGGGGGTGAACTGACGTAAATGGGGTAGGAATGACATGGTGATGGGTTTGAACCTTATGGAGGCATCCTACGTACCATGCCTTGACATGGATCAATGACCTAATAGTTCAAAATGGTGTGTCAGCGAACTGACTGGAATGAGGACCTTGGATTGGATGGTGCAGGGCTTACATACTAGGCCGCACAGGTGCTAGTGACCTGAAGTGATTAAAGTCATAGTGACCAACAGGTTGTGGGCTTGAACCTCTGGGATGCTTCTTACGTACCATGCCTTGACATGGATGAATGAACACATAGTTCAGGTTTGATGCCGGAAGGCTGTCGTGAATGAGGAGGACCATGGGTTTCCCAGTGGTGGTGGGCTTGCACCTCATGGAGGCTTCCTACGTACCATGCTTTAGCACGGATCAAAGACCACGTAGTTCAATTTGGTCACAATGACATGCCGCTGGACCGGAATGCAGCTTAAAGTCCTGCGGGACAAAGATGAACCCTGATGTGAATAAATGATGAGAGGTGGCTTGAACCTCATGGAGGCTTCCTACATACCATGCCTTGTCATGGATCAGAGACCTCGTAGTTCGGGAATGGCCGTGGTTGTCGGTGAACCTACGTAAATGAGGGACCTTGGTCCGATGGGAGATGGGATTGAACCTCGTGAGGCTTCAAACGTACCATGCCTTGACATGGATCATAGTCCTCATAATTTGGGATGGTCACAACGGCTTGACGTTGGACTGGAATGCAGTTTAACGTCATGCTGGATGAAGGTAGAACTCGATGTGAAGAAATGACAGATGGGCTTGAACCTCATGGAGGCTTCCTACGTACCATGCCGTGACATGGATCAGTGACCTTGTAGTTCAACTGGGAGTGAAGTTTAATGTCATTGTGGGAAAAGGGAATACAGTTTAACGTCATGCTGGATGAGGGCATACAGTTTAACGTCATGCTCGAGGAGGGAATACAGTTTAACGTCATGTTGGTCGAGGGTATACAGTTTAACGTTATGCTGGACGAGGGCATACAGCTTAACGTCATACTGGATGAAGTGTTGTCATGGGAAATGCTTACTCTAAGCCCACGTGAGTCGTGCTTGGTGTGAGAAACAAGAGGCAGCAGGGACCTAATGATCATGTCGTGAAGGGTGCGTCCGTGATAAACGAAGAGGTGCTTACGCGTTGGGTGGCCCAGGGTGCTGGGACATACATTAGGTTGGAGGCCCGAAGTGCAACAAAGCGCAGAATTAGAGTGATTTGGGACCAAAGATGGAAGGTGCCTCATTCCCTATCGCGCCCTCCGCTGGCCTTGGCAGTGGGGAAGTGCGTAGGAGCATGGGTGATACCTTCTACAAGAGAGGATTGCGGATTATACCAGGGTGGTTTCCCATCTCCCATGGATATACGCTACTCCGAGAAGGAGGATATCATCCCTTGTGAAGGGGGTGACCCCGTCTCTGTGGAGACGAGTGGCGTAAAAAATGTCCGACCTGGGGGGACCCTGCGTGCGAGGAACAGGGTCGGATCACAGTTTAACGTCATGTGTTGAGGATGAGGTTCTTGGCAGTTTAATGTCCTGTACCTCGGACGAGGTGGGTTTACTCCACACCCCTAGGACATCCATAACTGAAACCCTCTGTTCCTTGGGGGAGGGAAGGTACTGGCAAGGCCATGGTAAAAGTGGGTCGTGGAGCGAACCATCGAGGGGTCTACGTTAGCGTGGCTATGAGAAAAAAAAAATAGACGTTAGCATGCCTATGAGAAGAAGCATTAGGTGAAGCAATGCTACGGGTGGTGTTGTCCATGTGATTTTGAAATCACATCGTGCAAACCTGGAGGGTCACACTGGAAGAGGAATTCCCAAGAAAAGGAGTATGATTCGAGAAGTGGAGTGCATCGGCCTTAGCATGGGGTAGAGTTGTGACTTGGAGGTGCTTTGTGAAGTGGTATAGTATTCACGGAGCACTGCCTGGTGAAGCAGAGGGGCCTCACGGAGCAAGGTGCTAAGAAGCAGTGTGCTTCGCGATGTACAGTGAAACTGCCTTGGCATGTGGATCCCTAATACCATATGGGTGTTGCGTGAAGCATAAATGATCAGTGGCTGCCCAGGATCCCTTGGGAATCCCCTTCATTCATGAATGCCCTTAGGCTTCGTGAAGGGCATCCTTCTCAGAAGAGGGGCTCAAGATGAAACTGGGCGAAGGAATCTCGCGAAGTAGAAGTACCTCGCAGAGCTCATGATTCTCGGGGGGCGACGAGGGATTCACTATTCAAGATCTGAGAAGCCGAAAGGTCGGATCGTTTTCCCTCCTAGGCTGAGGGAGAACCCAGTATTTAAAGGAAATGGGTGCCGTGAAGTAGAGCTCACTCGGAACGAAGAGGCGATGGGTGCTTCGCGGCGGGCTCACGAACATCAGGGCGTTCGCGGAGCGTTACCGCCTCATGGTCTTCGGGGCGGGCTCGCAAACTTTAGGGCGTTCGCGGAGCGTTACCAACTCCTGCGCTTCGCGGCGGGCTCACGAACGTTATGGTGTTTGTAGAGCGTTAACACATCATATGCTTCATGGTGGCCATGATTCTCAGGATGTGCTTGATGTCCGAGCTTCGCGAGGTAGCACGTGAGGCTTATTTTCCGTCCCTTCTCTGCATGCAAGATTTTGGCGCCAACAGATGGTGATATAGATACCTGAATCAAAAAAGTCACGTTAGTCAGTAGTAATAGTTAAATAATCATGCAATGTAGAATCAAAGTAGTAGTTAGGAATAATATTTCATTTGGTATATATCCATCAAATAATGAATTAATGAATATATTCTTGATAACAAAATGAAATATATTCCATATTTTTTCAATGAGAAAAACAAATTTCCTATAATAACCTATAAAATAATTATGTGAAGAAAAATAATACAAGTTTAAGAGGATGTTATGTTTACTATACTAGGAGAACATTTCTATTGAGGGTTGTATATCACATTAACCAAAATTCGATTGAGTATAAAGAGTCAAAAGTTGCATTTGCAGATGGAAATTGCATGCTTGAGGGAATTAGGTAATATGATGTAGTGTATCTGGGGGGTTTCTGACTGATGTAATTAAAAGGAGAATGGGAAGAAGGTAAAATATGAGGATCATGGGCTTCCAGAGCATGAACCATAGTTGAAGATATATATATTTGTGAGGAATATTATTTTGGTGTTTTTTGGGTATTGATAATGTGGTGGGAAACACGAGTCGGATCAATAAGAGCAGTAGAGGAGGGGTAATGATAGTATAAATTGTAGGAGGGGCTCCAAATGTAAAACCTGAGCTGGAAACATAGGAATAATGCATGCGGATTAACCAGAGTGGGAACAATAGAAGAAGGTATCCTAGGAGTACCGAAAAAGGTGAAATGGGGGTATGACCCTATGAGAACTGGAAGATCTGATAGTGGAAACCCTAAAATGGTGGGAGGAAGTGGGCGTTGTTTTGTGGGAGGGGTAGGGATTGTATCAGTATAGGAGGAGTACCTGGTTGATGATGAACTAGAAATCAGAGGTGTGAGAACCATTGGAGGAGATGGGAGGTGTCATGAGCATGAACACATGGGGGAAGGTAGTGGAATCACAAGGACATCGACACTAGAATGTGGGAACCCTAGTTTGAAGGGGAGGGAAATTACCAAGGAAACATAGATGGATGTTCCTATGTTGGGGGGATCCTATTTTTTGAATGATTATAATAGTTTTTAGGGTGATGTGGAAGCATAGTTGGGGTACACATATGAGGAGATAACCCAACATTAGTATATATAGTTGAATAATAAAACACAAGAAGTATAACACAAAAACATATAATTAAATGTCATACAATATTTTATATCTATACAAAGTGTCCATAATAAATATAACATGATAAAAATATTCCAGGATTATTAGTGTTTGAATTTTAAAAATGAAATAAAATTCATTATCACTATAAAAATTTAATGAGAAATCATACATGATATCTAAAATATAAATCCCTCAAAAAAATATATTCCAACAATAACTATAAAGCACATGGAAGTATATCATATACAATTATTGAATGATGGGAGAGAATATATATTTTAGGAGTTGAAACTATGTTATCGGTAATTTGATGAAATTATATAACCCATAAAAATGATGTTATATTTAATGAAAATGAAAATGAAATAACAATCTGTAGTAATGTGAGAAAAAATTGTTACAAGTAACAATACTCATAACATACAACAAAAACAAATATAAATAATAAAAATTAAATGATACAATGATTTCATAAAATATGAATAAGAATAATATATCAAAAATATTATACGTCAAAGAAAAACATAAGTGAAAAATTATTTAAATGTAAATAGAAATTATATTTTGATATAATTACCTTGAATATTTGATTTCAATACATTAAAAATCATTAGATGGTGATATAAAAACATAAATAAAAGAATACATGTAAATTCATTCATCTCAATTTTAATAATCATGAAATAAATAATCAAAGTATAGATCAACAATAATATTTCATTTGGAAGAACATACATTAAATAATTAAATGGTAAATAAATAACATATTAAAAAATTAAATAGATTACCAAATTTTTGAATAAAAAAAAGAACTGAAACAACATGTGATAATGTTCTATGTGAAGGAAAATAGTAATAATTGAATTGGTTATTATTTCAACCATATTATTAGAACATACCTATTGTGGGAAGAGAAGAACATTGGTCAAAATTCAATTGATTAAAAAGAATCAAGAGCTATAGATGAGGATGAAAATTTAAAGTTTGAAAGAATTAAGAAACGTGATGTAGTGAATCTAGAGGTTTTCTTGCTGAATTACATTGATGGAGTAGAAGTAGCAGGAAAAATATGGGGATCTGGGGTTTCTGTAGCATGAACCATAGTAGAAGACATAGAATTTAGGGAGGAAGATGCCTTTGGTTTTTTGTGGGTAACAGTGATGTGAGGGTAAACTCAAGCGGGAACTATAGAATCAACAATAGAGGGTAACCATATCGGGAAGCAAGGGAGGGTACATGAAGGGGATAAATGAGTGGGAACCATAAGAATCATGGTGGATGTGATATATGAGTGGGAACTGTGGATGATAGAATCATTGGAGCACTGACGGACGTGAAACCAGAGAATGAACCCAAGGAGTAGTGGAACATCTCATAGTGGAAACCCTAAAATGGTGGGATGTAGTAGGAAATATTTTGAGGGGGGTATGGATTTTATCGACAGAGGAGGATTACTTGGTCGACGATGAATAATAAATTAGAGGTGTGATAACCATTGGATTAGATGAGGGTTATCACACACATGTACTTGTGGAAGAGAGGAGAGTAATTGAGCGGACTTTTGCATTGGAATGTGTAAACCCTAGATTGGGTTGGAGGGAAATTGCAGTGGAAAACATAGATGGAATAAGTCTCATTGGGGGGTCTTGCAATTTTGGTGTGAGTATAATAGGTTTTAGAGTGACATGTAAGCATATCTGGGTGAAGCTTTTGAAGATATCACCCAATTATAGTATATATAGGTTTTCTCAGTCATAGTAAAACATTATTTTGAATTTAAAATAATTTACACAAGTATGGGTTTATAGTGTCCAAAATCCAACATCTTCATGAACATGTGGGGAAATTAATGGAAAGTAATAGTTTAAATGGGTTGGTTACATGTAATAATGATTCCTTTGTATAAATTAAAAGTAATTAGTATTTTTAATAATGATTATAGAAACTAATATTCTGGTAATATATATAAAACATTAAACCATAAAATGGGTTTTATTTACATTAAATTTGATGCATCATTAATAGATTCTTCGACATCATGTTTTGGAAAAACATTATAGGATAGAAAATAATATATATATATATACATGATAACTACTATAATGTTATGAGATATTTATAATCAATTATTTTTTAGAAACATAATTTAAAACACATATAAGTCTTAGTCTTTATTTATGACTATCCACTATTGGGGGAATATATAATATAGTTTGATGAAATATTTTGATTTAAATAAAACATTTAAAAAAATATATGTTTATTGATACACTCAAAAATATTCCAAAATATAACAAATTTTATATTAAGAATAAATGAGACAAATATATAAATTATTTATATTTTTTTGACGAATATACTACTCATTTTAATATTGGTTTGACACCATAACATTGATTAAAAAATATATCCATATATGTTGAAAATTTTGTTGGTTAGAGACTGTAACAATAATTACAATAAATATATTTTTGACACCCAACAATAAATCTCCACATTCATGAACGGTCAATCGATAAAGTTATAAACATATTCTATTGTTCATTACTAATGACATGAAGATCATGATTTGACACATGATTATCTCATACTCTCTTATAGTGCTATCCCTTTAAGATAATGCAATAATTAATTGTCTTTCTAAGGTAAATTCATCATGAAATCCAACCACCACTTGAAAATTTCTATTTATATGAAAAGTAATTGAGAATCAAAAATAATGTGTTTCACCTCATGTGACTAAATTATAAGACATTATATACCCCTCCTAAAATGATTGTATAATTTTAATTTCATCTATCTACACACTAATATTATATTATATTTGTCTTCTTGCCTATTTATATTTATCATATTTTTATCAATCTGTATATAATCCTTCATTATATTATGAATATATTATTTATACGTGAATTTAAATTACTGAGTAAATATCTAAAATGTATGATACTTGTTATATATGTATCTATATTATTTATAATGTAATGAATAATGTAATACAAGGTAAAGAATAGTGAATTCATCCACCAATTTTTCTAACATCGTCTTTATGTTACACATCCATCATGAGATTTATAAGACATAAAATTAATTCTAACTCTCTTTATTCATTCTAATAATTCTCTATCTCACATGAAAATTACACAATTCACCCCACATCGACATATCTCACTGAAAATCAACATTGTTCCCTTATTACGCGGGTCTTAGATGTTTAGAATGTATTGTTTTTTTCTATGTATCATATATGTCTAGAATAGTCATAATTATATCTAATATATACTATCAACCTAATTTTATCATTTTATTATTATTTTATAATGTATTTATAGAATATGGTAATAAATTTTATCCCAACAAATATCCTAAAAAATTTATATCAATTTATTCCAGATGATGTAGGAAAATATGATTTCATTGGATTGTGTATTGCGTCGATATCCACTGTCCATACGATAAGATGAAACATCAAAATCAGTTAGAGAACTATATCTATCATCATATTCTACTAGATAATGTATCATTATATTTATAATACTTCTACCATGAAATAACATTTTGATTTAAATGTACACTTAATCCCCCTTGAACCACATACTACATTCCCCAAAAACCAAAAATAAATCATCTGAAACTCTTATAAATTAAAATTATGTAGTAAACACATGATATATTTTTACCCACATGGATAAATCATATGTTTTCAAACTCACATATAAAATCATCTATTTATAAACATACAAGTATCACTGGTAAAGTACACAATAATATTCACATTTTACATATTTAATTATTTTTCCAATTAATTTCTTTGATGACATGCAGTGGTTTATAAATGGAATAGACTCTATAATTTAGTCACTAACATTCCATGATACATAAAAAATATATTAAAAATCCTTAATTTCCGAGAGAAAATTGACTCATATCATCATTTCATTTATTTAATACACTTTACCATTTTAAATCATTTGAACATTGAAGAGAACAATGAATGAGATTATAGAACATCCAGGTATACAAATTGATAGAACCACTTAATGAATAGCTTTCATATATTTAGGTAATAACTTATCTAATGACATCAAAATGATAGGTAATGTTCCTTATATTAGTAATTTTCAATCTATCTAACTAAATTAACCCAATGACGAGGTCAAGAACCCCCATAATTGTTTTTGACCGGTGATATTGGTTGTATAATGAATATTATTATTAGTAATTAATTTTGTAATTATATTCAATGATGATTATAAAAAATCATGAGATGTTTCCCAAGAGACATGATATAATTGTATAATGATAGTTATGTATAATAATGTATGGTATTAATTTCACTTATAATAATTTATTGGGGAGGATGAAGATGTTGTTATATTTTAAACTGTAATTATTGACATTATAAATTCTTTTAGAGTAGGATAATTTAAAATATATCACAAATAAAGCACCAATTAAGTTCATTTAATGTGATTTATTACTATGAAATTAACCTTATAACTATTCAAAATTATTCACATTGAAAATATATTGTTTCTTATGTGGTACATAACATAACTAATTATAGTTCACATAACTCAAACTGTTTCCCTGAGTGTTCTAGTTGTTTCTCATATCTATATTTTTATTTTAATAAATTTTGTTATCTAAATGGTGTTTTGTTTAAGAGGAATTTTATTTTTGATTCAAAAATGGATTTATTATTCACTAATATATTTTACTATTTAAAAAATAATAAAGGCTTAATTCCAACATTTTTTGTGTTTATAGAGGGGATACGATGTTCGAAAATCATATTGCTTAATTTGGAAATGCTGGTATAAGGACATGACCTTAAACATTAGTTAATATTCATTTTAATAAAGTATTCACCTTGAGTATCTTTTCAGTCTTAGAGTTTTATAAAATTAGGTGATAACTATAACATATCAACATGAATATTAAATGTAGACAATGCTACTCAAAACCCATTTTTTCATAAAATAAAACTATTAAAAAGAAACATGTCTAGTCCCATGTTTTAGATATCATGAATTTTTCTTGATCCCATCCTTTACCTTATTCATCTTTAAGTCATGTTGAAAAAATTTAAAAATATGGGATGAGCATAAAAATCTTAGTAAGGGTTATAAATTAAGGAATGAAAACATTATCCCATTAATAAAAAAAAATGAAACCATACATTTCAATCATAACATACAATACCATATAATATCAAGATAATGAAGTTACTCATGATATAATATGCCAATGGATAGTATATACACCATATAAATGTGAATTAGTGAAAAACAACAATGAAGTCTCAATGGAATGTAAATTTTGACAAAATCCATTATAAAGACTTTATCATTTGATTAAGGATAAATCAATTATATAATTATGTGTGGAAAATATAAATACAATAAATATTATTGTAAATCTAGTGTAAAAAAACAGAGGTAATTCACACATATTCATAAAATTACATAATCAACAAGCAGATGTTTAATCGAAAGAATTGAAATTGGGTTAAAAAGTTCCTTTACCAAAATTCTACAGCCTAACGACATCACATTAAAATGTAAAAAATGAGATGATGAGAAATAAAAGTTTATCTCATCACATGTTCATTAAATTTACATCAATAAGTATATATAAGAACATATCCCCACATAAGAATATATAAATAAAAATACATAAAAAAATGAAGTCTTTTAAAAAAAGAGGGTGAAAGTTTCCCTGACTAATGAGGTAACTTAGGAAACATGCACCAAATCAAAGAAGGATCATATAATTATTATGTTAATACCATTAAAATAATTTATATTACACAATTAATACAATCATGGAAAGTATATACACAATAGAAAAGGATATTGTGGCATATATAGCATGAATCTCACATGAATAAGAAATGAGGTGAAAACCCCTTACCACGTTCAAATCAATTCAGTCGTATGACCAAAAGTTAATAAACACCAAATAAATCACAGAATACCATGAATAAAAAAATAATCAAGACAATATGTATCAAATGTTACTACACAATAACCTACATGCAATAAATAAGTGGCGAACAATGGAAATCTCAGAGAATTAAAAGTGAGATAAGAAACCACTGACCACGTCGCAATCAATCGATTCGTTTGACTGAAAGTTATTAACCACCAAATTAATTACGGAATCCCATAAATATAATGATAATCATTATAATATATATCAAATTTATGTACACAATACACCACATGCAACATATATAAGGCGAACAATGGAAATCTCACGAAATTAAAAATTTGATAAGAAACCCCCTACCTCGTGTCCGACTTGACTCATTTATTCCTAGTTCTTTCTGAATAATAAAAATAAGTTAATTTATACTTACATAATAACCTTTTAAAATTTTATTATTTCTTTTAAATCACTTATTACCTAATCTCTATCAATTTGTTAATTATTTGAGTTCGTATTAGTCATTTTTCCGATGTTTAGAACTTGAGTAAAAAATGACCTTGTTATAATTACAAACTGTCCATGTGGCCAAAATTCCATTATCTACTGAATAGTATTCATGATTTTGATATCATATATATCATATATATCCAGTATATATGTATTTATAATAGTATATAACATTTAGAGAAAATAAAAGAAATGAATCATTCATGGGGATAGTAAGTCGTATGTACTCATGAACGCTACTTACTTTTCTATTTCTTATTTAATCGAATAAAAACATAATGATAAATAGGTATATTATAATTATAGTATAATTTCACATATAATTTAATTATATTCATCCTTTATATGTTCCACATATGGCATGAATGAGTTATATATCTTTGTGAGGGCGATTGTCTACACTTCCTCAAAAGAAAGTATCGTATTTAACCACTATGGAAACTAAAAACATATTCAATAAATGGAAAACAAAGTAGAATAGAAACAATATAAATATAATTTATATTACATATAGATACAGTTGAATCTTAATGGCCTTCATAACAGGTTGTAGGGGACGATTGAACAGTCATCATTTTGTGGGGCAGCAGTTCGCCATCCACAGAAAAAGTATGTTCTGTACCCATTTGATGAAGTTGTGTGTATGTCTTATTCGAATACTTATCATAAAAACAACCTAGTATATTGATGATAATTTTTTTTATAAATTAAAGGAATAAAATGCTTTTATGGGGTTGGATAATTACAATAAAACAAAATAACTTAAGAGAATATGTTACCTTTAAATCGGGTATGTCCTTATGGTTAGACCTAAATGTTTTAATTGAATTGACTTCTTCAAAAGGGGAAGTATTCAAGGAGGGGGATTGAGATGTAGGGAGCTTAATTGGGAAGATTTAGGAATAGAAAATGGGCTTTTTAAGTGTGAGTAATGGGTTATAATTAAGGGATTTTTATAAGGGGGAGAAGGGGCTCTTTAGAAATTATTAAAAAATTTATTTTATTATAAAAATATTTTCAATTTATAATGGTCAAAAAATTATTAAAGTAAAATATAAGATAAATTATGTGTGATATATAATCATAAAATAAGAATTGAATAGGTTTTGGATATCTTTTTAATATTTATAATCTTATTTATTTATATTATTCATTAATGAGGTAAACACTACATCAATATTGTGTCATAATTAATTTTAATTTATTTATTTCTAAAAATTATTAGAAAATTTCAATATGTAGGAAATATTTTTAGATTTTAATTTAATATTTATTTTCCATGAGATAACATATATAACCCCGTATAATTTTTGATTTACTAAATGATATATGTTTGTGTCATTTTGTCTTTACTTTATATTAATTAATATAAAGTGTCATTATCACTCCCATTGGGATCCATGGGGTCCCAAAATCGACCCAATGATGTCCGCGGATGGAAATGTATCAACCAATAGAATTAAATCACATGTTAGGGTAATTTAATATTATTATGATAATACTTTTTTTACCCTTATTTACCAAATTTACTCTTTAACCATGGTTAATAACATTTTTACTGAAATAAATTTTCATAATGTCTAAAAAAAGTTACCTATATACAAAATTTGGAGATACTAATTCCAAAAATGGAATAAATTTTTCCAAATTCAAAATAATGAAGTGGAAAAATTTATTTAAAATTAATTCTCTCTATCAAAACAAAAGGCATGTTTTTAATAAATAATAAATATCAAACGATTTACTCTTATTTATGTACAATTTCAAAGTAAAATTACTTCCAATGACCAAAATTAGATTAAATGGTCGAAACCTAATATAACTAAACTTTATAAACAATTAAAAATATAATCTGACATTATAAATAAATTAGATTAAAATGCAGTTTTGAATTAAAATACAATATTTTTCACTATTCATTAAAAATGTATTTTTTTCAAAAAAAATCCAAAAATGTACCCAAAGTAAATTTTGATGTCCTGATTCTAATGTATAATTTAATTTTTTCAATTATAACATTTAAAAGTGAAAAAAAACTAGATTTAAAAAGGATTCACCATTAAAAAGCAGTAAATTGACCTTTTAATGAATATTGGAGTATTTACGCTTAAAATTGGATTCATTCACATTTTAAGCCTCTAAAATTTATTGTCTTAAAGTAAAAATATTACAAAAATTATAATCATATTTTTTTTTCTATTCATTCTCTCGAATTCAATGGCTAGGCAATAACAACCATTTAAATTAATTATATTATTATATTAATTTTCGGTATAACTCAACATTTTGTGCAATGTATGTTTTCTAAGAAACCCTTTGGGGCGTATCAGGTAATCCATCAATAAAAGCATCCACTTTAAAGTAAAATTATTATTTAATTTATAAATATGAATAAATATGCAAAATTACATATTCTTTATTTACTTGGGATGTTCAATCTTACCCCCCTTTTAGAAATTAGGACCTCGCAATTTTAAAATTGGGATAGGAAACATCATTGAATATCCAAAACTATAAGAATTGTAAATAAAAATATCACTTCAAAAGAATGAATTATGTGTAAAAAGGTCACCTGAGACAACAAATACTAGGATTCTGTGAAAACATGGATATGAAAGAGAAAAAAACCATCATGTTCTGATGGATAGTGATTGAAAACATGGATAGAAGAAAGTCAACCACTAGAAAATTACTAAATTGTGATGTGTTAAATGGTATTGTATTCCCCATTAGGAAAAGTTAACAGACAAATTTTTTGTTTCAAGTTACTTTTCATAAATTTGAGGAATTTATCTATGAGATTAACTGTAAATATAAGGAAACATACTTACATGTCATGTAGACTTTCTTCAAATACTAAATTCTACCAACAACTCATATATTCTCTAAATTATGAGTATTCAAGATGACTTACTCACCCATGAAGAACTAGAATAAACTTCTAGAGTATCAAATAATCTACACAAGATTAACTATACTTTTTATTTTTATTTATTCATAAACCAAAACTGAAAAGGTTAATACAAGATTAGATAATCCCAAAAAGGATAACCATTTAAAAAACATACTACTCTTAATATCCAAAAAGTGAACAAAAAATACCCAAAGTTATATAAATACATTCAATATACAATTGTTTATAAAATCACGCAATATAATCCAAACTAAGATTGAAAACCAAAACTCTAAGGGATTTAACCACATAGTCTTCCACAGTAATTCTTTACTTTTTTCTCCAAATAACATCAACTACTCTTAAAGTATCATATTAATATTCAATTAACCAAATCACATATTCTTTATGATAGGTTAATCATTTCCTTAAATAAACCAAATCATCATATGTATACAATAAAAACATAGACTTTTACAAAATAAAATTTCAACCATTATTCCACTAATGAGATCCCATAGTATTCTTTTTCCCTTAGGCATATAATGTTTCCAAAAGAGAAAACATCTTCTAAAATAACCATTATCACTTAATCACTAAATAATTTTCCAATATTATAGATACACATTTTATAAAACATAAGTTCCCAAAATCAACTTATTCATGATCCATAATATAATTTAATATATAATAATAAGTCATACTAACTCATGACTTCACATAGGATAGTGGTAGGTGTACTACCATTCTTACCCTTCAGTTGTGGGATTGATTCCTGAGACCTTTCTAGATGTGACATGTTGTCACCAATCTAACAGGTTGTCCATTTTATAAAACTCAAAAATAACCCTAAAATTTTTTAACAAAAAATGATCTCTTATACCTTTCAATTTCATCCCAGTACATTAAGACCTCAAAATATTATATATTGTAATTTATTTATCCTCCATATGAAGAAATAAAATTATTCCAAACAGAAATAATATCATACATTGATCATGGGGTCTATATGGTTTTATCATCATCTTGTTCCCCTAGGAAGAAGGTCCATGCATGGAAGTAATTATTTAGAGATCCTAAAAAGTAATCCACTTCCTTAATCCAAATACACCTTGTAAATCATGGTTCATATGGGTGTTCACAGGAAAACATTTTTGGAAAATAATCATGTATGAAATATAATATCAAAACATCAGATAAAACATGATTTTTAAAAAACACTCAGATCAAATATGAATTGATTATTTCAATCAATGGTCCTTTTAAAATACCGTATGTATGTGTTGAGAGACTGTATTGTAAAAGAAAATATTAATAGGTTGCGCAAGGGTCTCCTTCTTCACCACCTTTTTCAAAATCATATTATGCTTCAAAATCTTGTGATAAGGTAATATATTTGAAAATCCGTTGATAATATTTACCATTAATGAAAATATGAGAATATTGGGAAAGTAAGATTATATTAATAAAACCCATGATCCAAAAATATATCGAGGTATAGTGGAGGTTTTTGATATATCAAACAACTTCTTGCAAGTGATTTGTATGCAATAAAATGTTTCACCATCATCTGAACAGAACATTTCAATAATTATTGCAAGCATGTCATCAGGAAGAGAAAAGAATATCATTTTAGATCCTCCTCCTTTCATTAGTAACCAAATTTCCTTGATCTAAAATATTTATTCAACCATAATTTAACTGAAATAATAGACATAGAGACTAACCATGCATTTACCAAAAACTCATAATCCCTAAAGTTGTCTAAACTGACCTCTGATACTAACTATAAAGACCCGACCTTAAACACTACTTAATCATGATTTAAATAAAGAATTCACATTGAGGATAATTTCAAGTTTAGAGTTTTAGAGAATTAGGCCATAACTATTACATATCACCTTTAATATTACATGTATACACCGCTACACAGTACACATTTTTTCATAAAATAAAAACTCTTAAAAAGAAACATGTCTAGTTCCATGTTTTAGACAACATGACTTTTCCATGATCCAATCCTTGAAACTTATTCATCATTAAGTCATTTGGAAAAAATTTCAAAAACTTTGGTTGAGCATAGAAGAACATTAAGAGTTATAAAATAAAGAATGAATAAATTATCCCATCAATAAATTTAAAACAATTATAGCATACTTTTCAATTGTAACATATCTTATGAAATCATAAGATTTATAAATAACACACCGAAATAATAAATCATATAGGTATCTTATGGAATACATAACATATTTATATTGTATATTTCACAGCTACATAGGGAGTTGGGTTTGGAATACCCATCATAGTATATTCCATAAATCTCTTAGGTGAATCATTAACCTTTACCTCTATCACATTACCCAATGCATTGAGAACTATCTCGGGCTCAACTGCACTATGTTTATGAAGAAACCACCCATATACAAAAACAATGACCAATAAGAATAACATAAAAATAACACATAAAATAAGAATACATGAAATATAACATTTCTTCATTGCAATCCCAATATATCATTTCAATATATTAACATAATCTATGCTTTATCAAACCATTTTCAAAACCATTTAAAACATTTAATAAATATATTTTTTAGTCAAAGTGCCCCATACCACATTGTTGATTTTAATGGAATTAAAATTTTATAACATTAATGTCTATACAAATAAATCCTTATAATTGTTTTAAAACATGGTCATTAATGAGAAATATTTAGAAGATTAAATCATTAAAAAAATATTTTAGATAAAGAGTTCCTAACCAAATGAGAGATGATTCAATACAAATAATTAAGCAATAACATTTAATAAAAAATTATAATATCATGATAATAATTTTTTTTAGGATATAATATCCCAAAGGACAATATATACACCATATAAAAGTGAATTGGCGCATAACAACAATAAAGTCTTAATGGAATGTAAATTGAGTCGATATCTCTTATAAAGATGGTATCTTTAGATTAAGGATAAACAAATTATGTTATTATGTGTGAAAAAAATAAATACACTAAATATGATTGGATATTCAGTATAAAAAAATCATCGGACATTCAAACATATTCATAGAACGACATAATCGACAAGTAGAAGTTTAACCGAAAGAATTGAAATTGGGTGAAAAGTTCCCTTACAGAAATTCAACAGCCTAACGACACCACATTAAAGTTTAGAAAATTATTTGATGAGAGAGAAAAGGTTATATCATCACATTGACATAAAATTTAATGAAATAGGGATATAAAATAATATATATCCCAACATAAGATGATATAAATTAAAATACATAACCAAAAAACGACTTTAAAAAAACAGGTTGAATGGTTCCCTTACCAATTAAGTAACTTATGAAACATAAAGCACTAAAATAAGGATCATATGATGAATATGTAAATACCGATAAATTAAATTATATTTTAATAAGAATACAATAATGTGCAGCACATACATCACACAACAGGAAATAGTGGAAAAAAATAAACTGAATCTCACTGGAATAAGAAGTGAGATGAAAACTTATTCCGATGTTCTAATCAATTGACTCATATAACCAAAAGTTAATAACAACCCAAATTAATCACATAATACAATGAATATAAAAATAATAATTATAATAAATATCAAATGGAAGTACACAATACACCACATGCAATAAATAAGTACAGAACAATGGAAATCATGCAGAATTAAAATTTAGATATGAAACCCCTTACCACATTTTAATCAATCGTTTAGTTTGACCAAAAATTAATAACCACCGAATTAATAACATGATACCATGAATTTATAGATAATAATGATAATATATATCAAATTTAATTAAAAAATACAACACATGAAATAAATGAGTAGTGAACAATGGAAATCTCATAGAATTGAAAGAGAGATAAGAATCCTCGTACCTTGTGTCCGACTTGACTAATTTGTTCCCAATTATTCGTGAATAATAAACATAAGATAATTTATACTAACACAATAACCTTTTTAAATTTTATTATTCCTTTTATATTACTTATTTTCAGAAAATTAAAATAATTTAATTATTTGAGTTCATATTGGACATTTTGTCGATGTCCGGAACATATCTCAAAAATGAACTTGTTATAATTACAAATTTTCAATGTGGTAAAAATTACATTATCTCCAGAATAATAATAAAAATTTAGATATCATATATTTCATATAAATTCATTATATATTTATTTATAATAGTACATAACATATGGAGATAAGAAATGAAATGCACCGTTCATGGAGAGGGTAAGTCGTGCGTACCAATGAAAGCTAATTTCATATATATTTAATATTTAATTTAATGAAAACAAAATGATAAATAGGTATTTTATAATTGAAGTATAATATAAAATATAATTTAATTATCTCCCTCGTTTATACATTTCATTTATAGCATGAATGAGTCATATCACTTTGAGGGCATGATAGTGCGCACTTCCCCAAATGAAATTATATTATTTAACCACTAAAAAAACCATAAAGTTATTATATAAATGGAAAATAAATAAGTCGTAAAACAATATATATATTTTATATATCGAATATAAATATATGTCTATCTTAATTTTTACCATAATTGGTGGTTTGAGAAGATTGAACTATCATCATTTCGTGTGGTAGTAGTTCGTCGTCCACAAAAACAGTATGTTCACTACCAATTAGATGGAGTTTTGTATAAGTGTAGTTTGAATACATATCATAAATAAAACCTAGTATATTGAGGATACTGGTGTTTTTATAAAAAAAGGAATAAAAAGAGTTTATGGGTTGGACAAGTAAAATGAAACAAAAAAACTTAAGAGAAGATGTTGGCTTTAAATCGGGTATCTCCTTTTGGTTTTAACCAAAAGGTTTAATTGAATTCCCTTCTAACTAAGGAAATGATTCTAGGAGGATAGGGATTTAGAGAGCTTAATTGGACAAATATTTTTTGAGCCAATGGTGTTGAGAAGTTTATGGAATGGGTTAGAAATGAGGTCTTTCTATATGGGGAAGGATGATCTCTTTAGAAATTTTTAAAAATATTATTTATTAAATAATGATTTTCAGTTTGTAAAAGGCCAAAACATATTAATTTCAATGATACTATGACTCATGTGTGAAAAAAATTCATCCAATATGAATTAGAAAGGTTTTTAATGTTGTTTTAATCATTATAATCTTCTTTATTTAAATCCTTCATTAATGAGATAAAAATTTCATCATTATTGCGTCATAAAGAATATAATTTATTTGATGTCAAAAAAATTATAAAAGAAAAATTATGATGTAGGAAATAATTTTAAATTTCAAATTAATATTTATATTCCAAGATATTTCTTATATAACACAATGTAATGATTTATTTACTAAAATATATATGTTTGTGTTATTTTTTCCTTTACTTTAAATTAATTAATATAAAGAGCCATTATCACTCTCATGTGGCTCCATGGGGTCCCAAAATAGACCCAAGGATTCCCATGGTTAGAAATATATCAACATATATGATTAGGACACATTTTAGGGTAATTAAATATTATAATAATAATATTTTTTACCCTTATTTAACATATTTACCATTTTACCATGGTAAATAAAACTTTTACTAAAGTAAATATTCTCAATGAATAAAAATAAAAGATACCCATTTACAAAATTGGTACCATATGATTCCAAATATGGAATCCATTTTTCTAAATTCAAAACTCTTAAGTGGCTAAAATTAATTTAAAATTAATTCCAGTTGTTAAAAAAAGTGTGTTTTTATGAAATAATAACTATTACAAGATTGAAACTTATTTATATCTGATATCAATGTGAAATTACTTCCAATGACAAAAATTGGATTAAATCATAAAATAATAATTTAATTATACATTAAAACCAATTAAAAATATTTTATAACCATATAAATAAATTATATTAAAAGGCAATTTTGAATTAAAATACAGTATTTCTCACTTTTCATTAAAACTGAATTTTATCAAAAAAATACCAAAAATTTACCCAAAATAAATTTTGATGTCCGAATTCTTAATAACAATTTCTTTTTTTCAAATATAACATTTAAAAATAACAAAAACTATATTTCAAAAGGGTTCTCCATTAGAAAAGCGGTAAATCGACCGTTTAAAGAATATTAGAGTATGTATGCTTAAAATTGGATTCAATCACATTTTAGGCCTCTAAAATTTATTGAATAAACGTAAAAACATTTAAAAACCCTATATAATAATATTTTATTTTTATCTACTCATTCCCACCAATACAATGGCTTGACGTTAACTACTATTTAAATTAATAACATTATTTTATTATTTTTCGGTATAACTCAACGTTGTGTGCAATGTATGTTTTCAATGAAACCCATTGTTGTGTATCATATAATCCATCAATCATGGCATCCCCTTTTAACTGAAATTAATATTTATTTTAAAAATATTAATAGATATGAAAAATGACATACTCTTTATTTACATGGGATGTTACAGCTGGAGCATGAACATTATTAATAAATAATGAAACGAGGATATGATTGGTAAATATTAGTAATATATGGTAATATATGATATAAAAAGGTGGTATTAATTAGTTGAAACTGTACAGTCATAGAATTATATGAAATTCCATTAATGGGGAGTATTTTTCCCAAATCTCTTAATTATCTAGTTTATGGACCATGTCAGATGTATAGATTTTTTCAGGTGTTCAATGTAGATAAGGGATTAAATAAACTTCAAATCGTCACAAATTTAATTCAAGTATTATATATTTATGTATTTATATATACCATTAATTAATCAAATTATTATATAAACTAATTAATTGTATCTTCACTTAGATGATATTGTTTGAGGCCTCTCAATTATTGATGGAAAAAATCAAAATGATAATAACAAACCTATATTCTATAGGTGGTAGGATTAAGATGACACACATAGACTACCACCATCAATTGGAAGGTTATAATGATTCCAATGATGTTATAATAGATGGAAATATTGAGCCATTAGGTTAACATTAGGATATATTTTTCAAGGAGGGTTAGTTTTGAAATTTGAAGAAATAATATTAATATGGTCGTATATCCATTTAAAATATTTGGGTGACAATAATCATTGTCATAGTTCATGGATAACATAACCAAAAAAATATTTACCTATCACAAGATCTAGTTCACAATGATGTTGATTGTAGAGTGAATTAATTTTATCATATGCTGCTTATAATGGTCTGTTATTTTTTTCGAATATATGATGTTTCATCTAAGTAAGGTATAATTAATTCTATAGGAATTCATATTATAAAATAAAAATTGAAACTTATAGATACATAATTTTTTTATTCGGGGGGGGGGGGGAGGGTTCATGATGATCGTGTTCCTATATTTACGCATCTCCCCAATAAAAATTTTGATAAGAAGCGCATATTATAAGATTTATATAAGACAAGTTAATTCACCTAAAAATAAATTTTTTTATCTTCCCTATTACTTAAAAATTATAACATCACATAGAGTAGAAAATATTTCCCTTTTGGTTTAGTAATTTTATTTCTATGATGGTTACTTTATTTAATATCTTGAAACTAAGATCTAATGTGTTTACCATGTGTGAATAATCATCAGTTATAAAGGTATTGGATTTAAATTTATAGTAAAATTCAAATATCTTATGGAATTTTTCTAACTAAATGATAATTATTAGATTTTTCTTTATAGGTGACACATTATGTTTATTATTTACAATATTTTATCAAAATCAAGAAATATGAAACTAAAATACAGTAAGTATGAGCCTTTATTTAGGATATAGTCTTATATATTAATGCTGAGTTGTCAATATGACTAAGTGAATATATATAGGGATAACTTATGACCTATTGACATCCCAATTAGTTAAATTTATATAATTACCCAGATAATAAGTTTACCTCAATGATTCTAGTGGAGCATCCAATTTAATGTATTTAAATATGGGTGTTGATTTTATATAAAGAATATGATTTTGTATCCCATATGAGAATATTAAATATTCTATTATTACCAATGTCTCACCCACACTATGAATTGAATATGTACTTTTTTCTAAATATATTCATAGTGGTGCTAGGAATGGACCCCCACATTTAACATTGTGTTGATATTAAAGACCTCAGTATTCTAAGATCAATTTACAATTTCGGTAGTAGTTTATTGGAAGTGAATATGGTGTGAGTGTCGTTATAAATGGATATTACATTTTTTCACTTATATAATCATAAAAATTTTAATGAAAACATTGATATTGAGGGTTAAATTTTGAAGCAAACACTAGATTTTTATGATCGATTAATATGGGAATGTAATAGAATGTTCAGATTGGATTGGGATTTTGGATCTAGACTCAATGAACATTTATATAGATTAAATGTGTGTA
Source organism: Viscum album (assembly GCA_963277665.1). Lineage (NCBI taxonomy): Eukaryota > Viridiplantae > Streptophyta > Magnoliopsida > Santalales > Viscaceae > Viscum > Viscum album. Next base: position 490,025,050 of record OY728151.1, on the reverse strand, counting down.
AATTATTCTCTTTAAAATATATGTTAAATATATTTTGACATTAATACAATACCTAAAAACCCTTATAATGTATAGGGTTTTTAATAATGGGTAGAGTTTTTCACTCACAACTTTTTTGTATAGTGAGTTTATCCCAAAATTATAATGGAGTTAATATTTAGGTTTTCATCATACAACATATGAGGTCTAGTAGTTCCTACCATGGTGTTGATTTATTTAACATTACATGTAATATAAATTGATATATAGTTCTGCAATTGAAGAAAGTTCCACCCATAGTCTTGAGTGGGATTTCATTAATTATATAAGGGAAAAACCATCAAATTATATTATTTAGATAATAATGGAAGTTTAATAATATAATTATTCACTATGTAAATATATGTGAATTCATATCTAGTGATTGTGGATAAATTTGATTATAAATTTAGAGGGATTATGTGGGTTGTCATTAATGGATACCAACATACTCATCGATCTGCTTTTAGGGTGTGGTTTTCATGTTTATAGGGGAATTACAAATAATATTATTTCATCATTTCTGTATTTAAGAAAAATATTCAATTTATATAGATTATGTACGATTCTACAATGAATCAATGAAATTTTTCAGTCTTACATTGAGAGTAGAATTTTCATAGTAAACATAAATTATGGGATTTATAATTTTCTTCTATAATAGTTGACCACTTTAATGTCGAAATTAGAGTGGATAGGGTTGTCAAATGGGTTTATAATAGAATTTTTTCTAACACTCAAATAAAATGAATTTATATCTACATAGGTGATGACCTGTCTGATCATTGTTATTTTATGATGATTGTTGTTGTTTTTTATTAATATGTTTTACACCATTGATCAATGAGTGTGTCTATAAACTCATAATTAACATTGGGAGTCTCATATTCATGACTTTAATCTATCTGTCTAATCTATGATGATGTTATCATATTATAGAAATGAAGGGGTTTTTTATTGGTTCGTATAAAAAAAACTACCTCCCACAATGGATATTGGATTTACATTAGTGTTTTTATAAATAAATTCAATAGTAATATTGAGTTAGGGTACACCTAAAGGATCCAGGATATTGAGAAGATGTGTCTACAATATATTTTTGATGTTCAGATATTATGTATAATTTTTTTCCTTTTATGAGGTGTCATTTATTAGTTGTTTTGGTTTTCATTATCATATATTTTGGGATATATTATCATGAGATAATTTTCTTATCTAGGAGGTTCATCTAAGGGTTTTGGAAAATACATTTAAAATCCCACGATTTTGTGATATATATATTTTCAATTAATTTAATCTTTTTGATAAATTTTTATTTCCTTAAACAGAAAAATGTATCATTTTATATTTAATAATAATGTTTTGATTAATTTATATGAAACACTAATATATAATGAACTGTATGAAACATAATGTTTATCATTCACTATATGGAATCTAATGGTTTATGTACATTACAGGTAATATTGACTTTCCATAAAGGTGCGTGTTATATGCAAGACTGAAGGTTATCCAAACTAAAATAAATTATTAAAAGTGTACTTATAATGAGATATAACCTAGTTTTTATGTCTAAATATATGAATAGTATTAACTAAAATATGAATATATGTGGTTAAATAAAATAAAATAGTAATTCAAAGGCCACTAATTAATAAGATATTAATATGAACACCAATTGAATATAAAAGAAAATATTAACATTTTCATGCTCACAGAAGTGATTTACCCTAATAAACTAAATTAGTTAAATTTATTGAGTGATATTAATGTAATATATAATTTATTTATTCCATCTAATAATTTTTATATTCATAAAATAGTTTTGATAGACATAAGACAAGAATAAACCAAATATTATGACAAAAAACTATTTTTTAGAAAGTATAGTACTACCAACTTTCTATGAAGATACGAATTTTAAAAAAAAAATTTAAAAATTTATATATTTAATATTTAAAAATAAAATTCAATTTTTAAATAATAAAATTATAATATGTTTAGGGTCATTTTTTGGTATTTTTATATTGTTTAATTTTTTTAATGAATAGTAAAAAATACTAAACATTATTTCAAAAATTCATTTTCATCAAATTTATATAAAATAATAAATAATTTTATATATTGGTTTAAATTTGTAATTAGGAAGAAAAATTTCAATTAATCCATTGTGTGTAATTAGAACCAAATTGACATTGAAATTTAATATTAATTAGTATAAAACTTTTCCTCATTTTGACATTAAAAGACGAAATATCATCTCGTCAACATGATTAAATTTAAATTAGTTTCTTTCAATAATTTTATTGTAACCTATAAAAATAGAATCAATTTTTCTAATCAGCATAATTATAATTTCTTATATGGTCACTTGAGTTTTTGAAAACAAATATTAGTGGACATAATTAAAAATTATTACTTCACTTAGAGTAAAATAATGGCTAACTAAGGAATAAACCATAAATGTAAGAGTAAAAATGACCTATGAACACTCCCAAAATCCATTTGGTTTCCATATTTTGAACCAAACATCCATTTAATATACATTGTTCTTTTATTTTATTCACTTGAAAAATGAAAAACGTGGGTGGAATTCTCTCTTCAAATATCTACAATAGTGACAGTACTCTTCCACTACAAAAAGGTAGCTTGTCCTCCCGCATAATCAAACTTATAATGCCCATTAATACACCTTCAATACAAACAAATAATCTCTCAACATCCCTCTCTTCTTTCTATAATCATCACCTTGGTTATAAATCAACTCAACAAATCTGTTGTTCTAAAAACAAATGGTGTTACTTGATTAAGAGGTGATTCCTTTTATCAATATCGTTTCATTTATTTTCATTATCCTACACTCTACTATATTTATTTCAATAATTTTAAACAAAAAAATAATAATAAATATAGTCGTAAGTTTTTATTTTAAGGAATAAATTGATAATAACTCAAACCTCTATCTAATGGGTAATGAACTTACTATTTACATGTACAACGAACTACCACATTGGTAAAAGATGATTGATCCTTTATTCCATTACAAACAGTCATGGTGGAAATTATGATGAAAAATGTATTTTAAAATGTAATATATTATATTTATTATTTTTCTATCCTTATTTATTCCTTTTACAAGACAGATCATTTCTCATTCAAGTTAGTGTAAATATGAAAATTTATTTTGAGGAAGTATGGACTAATGACACCTCATAGCTATGTGATTCGTTCACAAAATGAATTTAATGTACAAAATAAGGGTTTAGTAAACGTATATGATAAATTTAATAATATAGTTCTACTATTATTAAATTATATTATAATATAAAATTATATCATTTTCTTTAGTTCTTTCAAAATGATAATAAAAATAGAAGCATCATTCATTTGAACATACAACATTATATCTCCAAGAACTGCGTATTCCATTTTGTTCACATATATTATAAAAATTAATATAATAAAATTTTAATGAATATAAATTAAATTATTCCAGGGTATAGATTCTGAAATCATGATAAAATTATAAGTATCTATGGTATAAAATCTTATGACACAAGGGAAGAATAATCATGGTATTACCCAAAGTCAAAACCTAACATAAGATTGTTAAGAAGAGGGTAATATAAGGTCATAGTGAAACCATATATGATCTTGGATAAAAATATATGGTTCGGTAAAACATTTATAACAAATTTAGATTTATTATACATGTGTTTTGAATGATTTCGATGAGAGTAATGAAAAACTATATGGGGATCTCATTGAACATTTTATTTCCATAAAATATATGCTTTATTCACCACAAATTACTTTAGATTGCTGTGCATGATCCTATTTATGTATTATATGATTTTTATAATTACAATTATTTTTATTTAAATATTCATTTTATGATCATTATATCATTGGAATTTTGTTTCAAAACTTATCATATATGTAAATACATTTTGTCTCAATTTTCATTATTTGAGGCTCATGCCTTGTCATGCACCTATATTTTTACATGAGTTTTATATACTACATTTGAAATTTTATATAATGAATCATTGTATTTTCAATATATTTTAATTTTCATTAACTATCATTATCCTACATAAGGAGTATGGTTCGAAGTTACAATGTGGTATGTGTTTATCAAAACAATCTTATAACTTATTGAGATTGTTTAGGTTTGTGATTACATTGATCAAATATTATGATTCATATATCATTTTAAAACATGAATTTCAATCTACTATATTTAATAACGGATTATTTATGTATTTTTACTACAATTCTACTCTTTTTTAAAGAATATAGTCAAGAATGTGTTTCTTAGGAAAACATAAATTTACTCCTCCTATAATTGGAATTTTTTTTCTCATTCAAAACTATGTCCTCTAAAAACGGTTATCACGAATATTATACTATTATCAAATTTTCATTAAATGATATTTTTACCTTTTTGTCTTTTACCAATGTTTTCTCATTATATAAAATGATCTTATATTAAAATGGATATTAATTCTTAAAATGGTTTATGATTAACTTCCTGGTATTTATGAAATCATATTTTCTTTTGGAGGTTATATGTTTATAAAATACATTTCTCTTTCATTGTTTTCATGTTTATGAATTTCCATCACATTAATGGCATATTATTCTGATGAAATGATTATGATACCTAGATTTTTTTCCATAGGTTATGATATGATTCCATGATTATGATGAATGTTTTATTTCAAGTGTTATTATATGAGTATTTATGATCTTTTAGCACATTTATGTATGATTTTATTATGAGTTGGTTGGGATATGTATCTATTTCCAAATATTTGGGTAAATATTTATATATATCTGATAAAAGAATATGGTTTTTGGAGTGAACCTGGACTACTAACATTACCATGTGAGTGGACCCTGACGATCATAATAGTATAAGGAGTGAACTTGTGCTACTAAAACAGCTATGGGAGTAGACCCTAACTTATATGATGGTATATGGAGTGAACCCATAAAATGAATACGGTATTTTAATTGATTCCTTTCTAATATATAAATCATATTATAGGCTTATGTGATTTCCGAAATTCAATTATTCGTTTATATATTCTGATAAAATCGCTTATATTCTATATTTACTAACAATCAAAGTCATATAAAGTATCAAAATTTAATCAATCATTGATCTTTTTTATCTTTAAATTATAAGGAATGATCATATAATGTTAGGATCACATTCGCATACCCGTACGCTCATTTTTATGCTTACATCTCTCCCTTTTTTCACTTACTGAGCATTTGAGCTCAAACCATTATATGATTCATTCCCTATTTATGAAGACATGTGTTATATATGTTTTCTATATGAAGGTATCTATTCATGAAAAACCTAGTGGGAGATAATTTTTCTCATATATATATATATATATATGAGGGTATATGTTTTCATGTTTTTAATGGAATTAAACAAATACGGTCTTTGGGGGTCTGTCTGTATAATGTTTTATATATTCTGAGAAAACACATTTAATGTTAAAGTATATCAATATTGGGTCACCATATATAGTATCAGGGAATGTTTCTAGGTAAAATTTAGAACCTAGAATGAGAAAACTGTATTGAGAATCGTAAGGACATTTCTATGGATAAGCCTAAGGATACAGAAAACAATATAAAAATGTCCTAGAATTTTTTTAATAAAAGACTGAGTGGTTTAATAAAAATTATTCCATATCTAGATACTAAAAGTTGATGTCTATCTAGAAAATTTTTACCTTGTTCAAGAAACTACAACAAGATGTTCCAGGCTTGACTCAGTGTAATCTGGCACATAAAAACGGTCACTGCTACACACATGGTTTGACAGTATGATGGTTTATGATTTAGGAATCCACAAAGTCTTCAAGATCCATCAGGAAGAATTTAAATATAATATGAATATAAATAACCTAGGGAAAACATATTGAGTTATATATTAATGATTTTTTTGGGATTTAGACATCATATAAGTAATTATTTTGCAAACTACGATGTTTTCTCCAAAGAAAAGTAATTATCACACTATGATTCTGGTTTTACTCAATGGAAAACAATGTATGGAACTATATTAATGTTGAATTTGATGGTTGATTTTATGAAACAAAATCATGTGGGATGAACACAGGACTAAAATATGTTTTCATCATTCCTAATAACTTTCCATATAACATGATTGAAAATGTGAACTTTAGCTGATTCTGTGAATCAATAGGAAGGTGAAATAAAGAGTTCATTGAGATTTTGGGTAATGGAGACCATTGATGAATTATGATTTGGTTTACATTTGATCAAGAATGTAGAAAGAGTCTCATATGTGAATGTATTAGTTGAATTAAAATATTTTTTACTATGGAAAATGAGGAAACAATGAAAGGTATTACAATTAGTAAAATAAAATGTCTATTAAAAAAATTGATGATAATAATAGGCTCCTTAATACACCATCTAAGGTTAGGTGTTTAATGTTTAGAGAAAATGATAATTATGGAATATAGTGTCTAATGTTGAATTCTATTAAAGGGAATTCACAATGTGGTGCAAGTAATGGTAATGTTAATAATGTTTAGGATACTTCAAATGACATGTGAAAGGAAACTAGTATTGTGTAATAGGATGCGGTAGCCTAGTTAATGGGTTAATGAGGAAGTAATTTAATTTTTTATATATTTGAGTTAAAAAATTATGTTATATGAATGACTATATATACACATATTTTTCATCATTTTTATTTCATTGAGTATTTACATGTTTATGTTGAATATTCCTGATGATTTGGTGATGTGATTTAATGATAAGGTGAAATTTTGAATAATGGAAGGTAACCCTTATATGTTATTTATGTAATTATAATGTTGTTATTAATAAGTAAATTTGACAATAATGATTATATTTGAACTACATAAGGAGTTTTTGACATGTTTTTTATACTGTGATGGATGAAGTTTACAACATCTTGGATTTAAAGAATATATCCAAAAATCTATGGAATAATGAATACTGAATTTTTTACCAAAGTATTAATGGTAATTTAGGTTATTACCATGATTGAAAATAATCGATAATGAGGGTATTTAAATTTCTAGAATTTTGAAACCAAGTGATTCTTTTTCATATTTAGGTGTTCAATGTTACAAATATTTCTGATTTTATTTCTATAGTTTTGTATTTTCATACTTCTAAAGTGTTATATGTTTATCTATTCATGAAGTGTTTAATAGTAAATTTGAATGAAGTATTTCTATAGTGAGTTTTTATTAAAAACCTCAAATAAAATGATATTTAGTTATTAACCTTAGTTCAAGGATGTCCATTTTCATTATTTAATAATTTTTTTGTGTGGTTTTAGAGAAGGAAATAAGGTAATTCGGGTAACAAAAAATAAAGTCTAGAAAGGTCGTTGGTATTCAACCCATGACTAAAGTATGATAAGGGTTTCACACTTACGATGATCCAACACATTTTTATGTCATTGTGTAATTTTTTTGAATAATTATTAATGATGAACTAGTAGAGTAAAATATATATATTGATATAATAATGTATTAACCAAAAATATTTTGAATAATAGTAAGTGATATATATTTATACATTTATTCAAATTATGTGCCTTAAGATCTACTAAATCTGAATTTGATCCCTCCATGTATCAATGTTAGTTTTTGGACAACCATTTCATTAAGTAATATATGAATTAGAAATATATAAAATCCCATCTAAATAATGAAATATTGTTCATATAAATATAAAATTTAATTATTTATCCTTATATTTTTTTGTCAATAAACAATTACTCAATGTTAGGATAATGATAAAAAATGTTTTTTCGTAATACCTAATTTTTTTTTGAACAACTGACCTTTTATATAATCATAGATATATGACTTTATGACCTTTAACATTTTATGATCTTCACATGCATTTGATTGATGAATTCAATCAGTCACTATAAATATTTTCATTTCTCTTCCAAATTGAAATTAATTCCCAACCTATGTTCTACTATGAGGATACTTAGTTATATGTTACTTTGGGTAACAATTATGTTTCAAAATTTTCATTTTTATAGGATGTTTTAGTATTTATTTTTATAAAGATGGTATCTTTGATTGAAACATTCAAGTATTAAACCATTGATAACCCAGAAAAAGATTGATGGAGAAATTCATTTTTATGGGGAATAACGCACACCCTGAGAATTTGTGACATATTTTTAGAAATTTAATTTTTTATTTTTGATACTTTACATTTCACACAATACTAAGAGGTAATTGATATTATATAAAAGATCTATGTTTGTCTTGTGTTATATGCAACACCAAGTTATCATGCACTACTCATAAAAAAATGTTTAATATTCTGTTCATTGAATATAAATGAAATCATATATTACACGTAAGATTCACTGTCAAAATTGATTTTCATAACATGCAAGACTGATTATTACCAAACTATAATATATTATTAAAAATATAATTATAATAAAAAATAAAGTAGTTGTTAAAATGAAATTTATTAATATTATTAACTGAATAATGAATATAATATATTTACACATATATAACATTAATTAATATATATAAATTTAATTATAAATGAATAAGAAAACTGAATAAATATAAAGAAAAATATTAATATATTTAGGGTCAAGAAAATGGTTTACTGTAATAAATAAAATTAAATAAAATTATAGAGTCATATTATTAAAATATATATGTTTTATATTAAATCATATATATATTTTTATATTCATCCAATAGATTCAATGGGTGTAATATAACAACACACCAAATTTTATGCATAACATCCTATTATTTTGAAAGGTAGTTTAACTGCATTTTAATAGCGAACCCATTTTAGAGAAATATTTTCTGAAGATTTAGAGATTTAAAAATTCAAAATAATATTAATATATAAAATATGAACATAATAATTTTTAGAGGGTAAATTGTTGGTATTTTTCGGTGAAGTTTATAATTTTAATGAATAGGGAACAGTCCTAAATTTTAGTTAAAAACTAATTTCTCTTATAAATTACTAATAAAGTGGAATTTTACATTAATTTGTTTTTAAATATTAATTATTATATATATCTATCAAATAATCCTATGTGTGTCATTTGAACCAATTTAAAAGTGAAACTTGATACGAAAACATGACAAACCATTGATCAGTTACACAAAAAATACATGCAGTATCATCCCATCAGTGAGGTAAAATTTAGATTAATTTCCACCACTACTATGATTGGAATTAGAAAAAATGGATTAAATATTTTAAATATTCATAATTTATAATGTCTAATATGCCCAGAATATATTTTGACAAAAAATATTTGTGACTGTAATTAAGATAAATTAAATCACTTACAGTAAAATTAATCTAATCTAAGGACTGATCCTTAATTTTAAGACTCAAAATGACAGAGAAACCCATCCAAGATAAATTGGATTCCCATATATCTATCATATTATAAATTGAATATAATATGGTTTTTTGATGGATCTTCAAGCAACATGAAAAATGATGGTTGAATTATATCATCAAATATAAATAAGAGTGCCACTCGTGCTCCATTATAAGAAGACATCCTCTCCTCACAAATCCTAAAACCACTAAATTAATTGAAACACCTAAAATATACTAAAATAATGTAAAAATTTACTACCATTACTTTTAAAATCCTCCCGTTGGATATAATGAAATTCAACTATTACTTTAGGCACAAACCAAAAGGATTTACCAGATTAAGAGGCAATGTCTTCTCCCCTGATCATTTCTTTTATTTTCTTTATCCACACCTCAAAAATATTCATTACATGTTTTTTTTAAAACAGTATCCCAAATAGAATAAGTGGTTTTATGATTATTTTATTAACTACACATACACACACCTCTATTTAATGGGAAGAAAACTTACTATTTACATGTACTGTGAACTACCACCTCACTAAATGATGCTTGTCAGTTTTCCATTAACGCCTCTCAAGGTTGATATTATAATTGGAAATTTTTTTATATATGACATATATTGTATTTGGTATATATTTGAGGTTAAATATTCATTTTATGACACAAATATATATTATAATTTCCTTTCTGTGTAAATACCATAATTTCGTGTGAGGATGTGTGGGCTACCGCCCCGTCAAAGTAATGTTATTCATTCACTCAATAAAAGGAGAGTATAAATGTTAGGTATAGTGAAATTGTATTATATATTTATGATTATAATGATAATTTAGATAGTGTATATGCTTATATTAATATATTTCATTTTATTCCTTCTTTCAATACAAAAATTAAAATGGAAATAACATTCATGTGTACATACGACTTAGCGTCTTCAGGAATGGTGTATTCCATTTCATATTTCTATATTATATTGATTTTTATAATAAAAATATACTTAATATAAATGATATTAATATTGTGGATTACATTCTGGAATCATTATATTTTTTTAAGGACCAATGATATAAAAAAATTTGACACATGCAAAGAAAAAAGAAGATATTTCCCAAAGTGAAACTGTTACATATGATTGTTTACAAGTTGGTAATGTTAGGTAATAATAGAAACATATATTTTATTAGATAAGATATATTGGTTATTTAAAATATTTATAATAAATTTAGTGTTATTATACTTTTGGATTGATTGAGTATGAAGAGAGTCAAGATACAAGGTAAGGGGATTTTATATCACAGTTTATTTACGTGAGATATATTCTTTATCCGCCACCCATTCCATTTCATTTGTGTTTATACAAACTAATAATATATTATATTATTATTGTAATTATTATTATTTTTATTTAAATATAAATTTTATTTTATTTATTAAATGGAACTTATGTTTATAATGTTACCAAGTAGGTAAAGAAATTTTGTCTCAAATTGCCTTCTCTGAGACACTTGTCATGTTATGAACATGTATCTTCCCATGAGGTGTATTTCCTTCTTTCAAAAAGGTATATAATAAATCTCTTACATTTAATGACATTTTATTCTTCTTGTAATTTTATTTTCCTATATTAGTACTATTTTTCAATGTTGGAAATTGGTAAGAGCATATTGATATAATCTCCAGGCTTTTCGAGATTGTTTATGTTTATGCTTCTTATGATGAAATATTAGGATCTATCATTCATGAATATTCATATAATTTCATCTCCTAGATATATTTATTATTTATCATTTATTTTTACCATTTCTCTACTCATTTGAAGATAACATAGTTAATAAATTGTTTTTATAAAGCCATACAATACCCTATATCCTGTTATAAATTATGTTCTTTATAAACCATGTTTTAAATAAGGGATTACATGAATATTGTACTATTATCTAGGAATAAATAAATTACCTTTTTACCTCATTATTCACTAACCAATTATTTAACCAAATATTTTTTACCCTTTCTAAAAAAAGAATTTTTCTACCATTTTTACGATGTAAAATAAATATTCTTTTTACCTTATATGACATTTACATATTTACCCGCAGTCATTTATATTTTTATTTTAATTTCTAAAAACATAATTTTTATGAATTTTTTCTATAATATTAGTTTTAATATATTTATTTCAAAAACAAATTCATGCTTATTTCATAATATTTGAAGTATAATTGCTTTGAATTCCTTTTAACGCATTCTTTATATGTTTTTCATTCTATTTTGAAATAATTGGTTTAAAAAAATGTCATTATCTCTTTATAAGTTTACAATATAATTAAAAGGAAAAAGAGTTTCAATATATTTTTAATATTAATTTATTTTTTTGAAGGAAATTTTTTTTAGAATATTTTAATGATTAATTTATAAGTATTAAAGGAAAAATGTTTTCAGAATGTTTTCCAACTACTTTTTTAAATATTCAATGAAAATGATTTTCAAAATAATTTCAAGTAATCTTTATATGATTTCAAGGTATTTCCTAAGAAACTTATTTTCAACTAGTATTAAGAATTAAAAAAAAAATCAATTATAAATGTGCTTTTTCATACATAGTTGTTCTCAATATATATTTCCATGCATTATTATAAAAAATATAAAATCTGTTGAGGTGACTCATTTATTTTTGGAAAATGATATAATGATTACATTCATAAAATTTATGAATGGGTTTTGGCTAATTACACGGCATTGATTAAAAAAATTTATCTTTCAAAAGTTATATATTTCAGAAATCCATTTCTCTTTCATGGGTTATATTTTTATGAAGTATTTTTTTTCATTCATGGGTTATGCTTCAAATGAAATGATTATGAAACTGCTATCATTTTTCCATAGGTTTGATATCATTTCATCTTTATGTTACCCATTTTATTTTGTTGGGAATTATATTACTATTTACTATTTTGTGTTACATATATGTGTTATTTAATTATGAGATGTATGAGACCTTTATCTACTATAAGGAATCGACCATACACATTATGTATTCTTGAATTATGTTAATAATTTACATTGAGGATCTTTTCAAGTATATAGTTTTAGTGAATTAGTTCTTAACTATTACATTACATCTCAAATATTACAAAGTGGAAACTTCTTCTCTGTATTCATTTTTTCATAAAATAAAAAATCATAAATGAAAACATGAATTCATTTCATGATATATATCTTCATGAATTCTTTCATTCTCTAACCCTTCCCAATATCTTGTGAAAAACATTTAAAAAACATTAGATGAGAATAAAAATATTAGTAAGGGTTATAAAACAAGGAATGAAAACATTAGTCCATAAATAAATACATGTTAATGAAATGAATATTTTCAATCATTAACATACCACACACTATCATAAGATTTATTAATAACACATTGAAATCATAAATCATAAAGGTAACTTGTGGCTTTCATAACATACTTACTTTATATAATTCATATAAATATGGAATACCCATAAAAATATATTACCTAAATCTCTTAGGAGAAACATTTACATTTACATCCATATAATTAACCAATGCATTAAAGAGCTATCTTGGGCTCACCCTTCTTACTTTTATCATTGAGCAACCCATATATGTAAACAATTCCCAAGAACCATACCATATTCATAACACATAAAACAAACATAAAGGAAGTATAACATTTCCCTATTACATTCAAAATATATCATTTAAATACATTGACATAACAAATCCATTATCAAAACCATTTTCAATACCAGAATATGTATAAGTGTATATGATATTTATTTTTCTTTTAAATAAATTTCTGCCTGTTATGGAAGCCCAATATCAAATAATGCTCGTGGTGGTGGAAAGGTCATTGTCACCACATAAGTTAAAAATATATTTATTTTTTGTTTATTAAAATTCATCGTAGATTAAATATTCCATTTGAATGAAATTAAAATAAAATGGTTTTATACACTATCTAAAGGATATTCATGTATAAATCAATGTACGCCTTAATAAAAGAAGACTTAGATGAAGTCCCTTTCCTTGTGTCCGATATGAATCGTTTTTTCTTTAATCTCCTGAATAATAATCTAAAGTTATTTAAACATTCTTCAAAACATTTTTCTAATTTATTTTTCCTTTTAAATCACTTATTAAAACGTTATAAACATTACATAATCATTCATGTCAATAATGGTCGTTTTGTTGATATTTGGTACTTGAGTAAAAAATGAACTTCTTATAATTACAATTCTCCATGTTATTAAAATTACATTATCTAAAAAATGATATTCATGATTAAGATATGAAATATATCATATATATCTAGTAGAGAGGGATATATATATAACAGTACATAACATTTGGAGATAAGAAATGAAATGCACTGTTCATGGAGAGGGTAAGTTGTACGCACGCATGAACGATACTTTCCTTTATATTTAATATTTAATGGAATGAAAATTTAATTATACATGGGTCTATTATAATTACAGTATAATATAATATATAATTTCATTAAACTCATCCTTTAAATGTTTCACATATGGCATGAATGACTCATATCACTTTGAGGGGTAGTAGTCCCCACTTCCTCAAATAAAACTTTTGTATTTCCCAATTATTGAAACATTAATGGTATCCTATAAATGAAAAATATAGAATAATATAGAAAACAAAATTTAATATATAGCATATATAAATACATTTCCATCATTATGTCCTCCATGAGAGGTGGTAGGATATAATTGAACAGTCATCGTTTCGTGAGGCAGTAGTTCGTCATCCACAGAAATAGTATATTTGTATCCATTAGATGGAGGTGTGTGGATGTGTAATTAAAATACTCTTAATAAAAAAACCTAGTATATTTTTTATTTTATTGATTTTATAAAATAATGGAATAAATATAGTTTAGGGGGTTGGAGAAGGAAAATAAAAGAAAAATAACTTGAGAGAAAATGTTACTTTTAAATCGAATAACTCCCTTTGTTCGAACCGAAATGATTTCTTGAATAGCCTTATGCTTATCTGAATGATTTTAAGATGAAGAGATGGATGTTTCAAGATTCGTGGAGCAGATTTTGAATTTTTAATGGGTCTTGAGAGGCATGAGTAATGGGTTAGAGGTGGTTACCTTTTATAAGAGTAAGGAGGGGCTCTTTTGGATTGTTTGAAAGTATTAATTTATTATTAAATGTTTTTTTGTTTCAAAAGATCCAAATATTATTTAATTAAAATATAAGGTTCATTGAAGTGTAAATAAAATCTTACTATAAGAATAAGATAGGTTTTGGATTTTCGTTTAACCCCTATCGTTCTTATTTTATACTTTTTTACTTTTATCATTTTATAAATTATTTACCACATTGAGAATCAAAATATTTACCAAAATAAGAAAAATATTAAATTAAGAGGTCAATAATAAAATTTCAGGCTTATGATAACTATTTGGAAAAAATCTTGATTTTTTTAATTTTATAATCTTATATAATATATTGTATATTCTGGAATATGAATTATATCAATTTTGACACTATTCATATCATAACTTTTAAAAATATACAAACCAATAAAATTATTTTTAAAACCCTCAATTAATTAAATGATAAAAAGTCATCATAATTTATAAACTTTATGGATGGAATAATAATTAACATAAAAAATATTTTAATATTTATAAACTCATTTATTCAAATTCTTTATTATTGTTACAATTACTACAACATCATTGTTTCATAACTAAATTTATTTATTTATTCTCTAAAAATTATAAATAAAATACCATGATGTAAGAAATATTTTTATCTATCTAATTACTATTTATAGTGGAAAATATAATGTATACAACCCATTATTATAATTTTTTCACTAAGAGATTTATGTTTATGTTACGTTTTGTGTAACATTAAATTATATTTTATCAACTGTCATTTCCACTTACAAGTGGCTTTATGGGGTACCAAAATCGACCCAAGGATTCCCATTGTCAGACATGTATCAGAAAATTGGATTAGGAAATGTGTTAGCGTAATTTAATATTATTTAAATATTATTTTTTACCCTTATTACCAGATTTACTCTTTAACCAAGGAAAAAAAAATATTTTCCGCAGTTACTAATCATACTATCTAAAATTAATAATTACATATTTAAATAATTCTGGATCACTTGATTCCAAATATGGAATTCATTTTTCCAAATTTAAAACACAGAAGTAGTATAAATTAATTTTAAATTATTTCTCTTTTTCAAAGAAAAATGCTTGTTTTTATGAAATAATAACTATCAAAAGATTGTCATATGTTTTCGTCCAATTTCAAAGTAAAATAACATAACAGGAAAAAAATTTGATTAAATGGTAGAAATAAATTCTAATTACACGATAAAATCACTTAAAAATATAATCAAACTACATAAATAAATTACACTAAGAGGCGATTTTGTATTAAAATGTTGTATTTTTCACTATTCATTAAATATGAACATTATCATTAAAATACCAAAATTTAATCCAATGTAAATTGTGATTTCATCATTCTATATAATAATTTTATTTTGTCAAATAAAACATAAAAAAGTGAAAAAATAGATTTAAAAAAGTTTCACCATCAAAAGGGGAAAATCTACCTTTTAAAGAATATTAAAGTATTTATGCTTAAAATATGATTCATTCACATTTTAGGCCTCTAATTGTTTTTGTAAAATGTAAAAAAATTTAACAAACATATTTAATAATATTTTAGTTAGTTATATTCATTCCCTCCTATATAACTACTAAGGGTTAACTACCATTTGAAATAATAATAATAATATTTTATTTTTTGGTATAACTCAACATTATGTGCAATTTAAATTTAAAAGAAACTTGTTTTTACGTATCGGGTATGCCATCGAACATAAAATACCCTTTACATTTAAATTAATATTTAATTAACAAATATTATTGAATATGAAAATATCATACTATCTATTTATCAAAGTTGTTACAACCTTCCCCCCTTTTGAAAATTGTGTCCCTACAATTATATTCACTTATAAAATAAGTGGGGATATTTATTCCTTATAGAATTTTCAGTTTCCCACATTTCCTCTTCAACCATATGGTATTTGCACAAAACCATTAAATGATGATTTACAATATTCTGCGACAATTTATCTCTACGGTCAAGAATCAGGAGTGGCTGTTCCTCATTAGAAATATTGTCTTCCTACTGAACTACCTCTGGACTCAAAACATGAGATGGATCTAGAATATGCTTTCTCAACAATGAATCAAGAATAAAATTGTGTACATTTGATAGACTTGTAGGTAAATCAACTGTGTAGAAAACCGATCCACCATTCTCTATGATTTCATAAGGTTTAATGAACCTCATACTCAACATTCCTTTCTTACCAAAATGCATCACACATTTTCATGGAGAAACTTTGAGAAAGGCTTGATCACCTACTTCGAAATAAAGATCCCTCCATCAGATATTGGAATAAATTTTATGCCTCCTCTGAGCTGTTCACATTTTCTTCTGAATCAATTATACTTTTTATTCCATCTCTTCTACCAATTCTTGCTCCATAAACTCCCTTTCACCCACTTTATCCCAAAAAGATGGAGTCTGACACCTCTTTCCATATAATGCCTAAAATGATTCAATCAATATATAGGAATAAAAATGGTTATTACAAGAAAATTGAACCAATGAAATATATTGGTCCCAACTTCCCTATAAATCCATTGAGAAAAGATGTATAATATATTCCTATGTCTGAATTGTTCATTCTTACTGCTTATCTGATTGAGGATAAAAAGATGTACCAAAATTTAATTTAGTACCCAACGACTTTTAAATGGCTTTCAAAAGTTATAAGTATTCTTGGGATCATGATTAGATACAATGGAGAGGGGAAATCCCTAAAACCTTATTATCACTTTAACATACAACTGTGAAAGTTGGTCTCAAGAAAAAGTATCTCAAATAGGAAGGAAATGTGCATATTTAGTTAATGGATCAACAATAATTCACATATCATTATTACCTCGAGATGTCTTTAGTAATCCCATAATGAATTCCACATATATATTTTCCCATTTCCATTCAGGTACTGGTAAAGGATGAAGCATCCCATTGTGTAACTTCCACACTTCTTTAACCTGTTGTCAATCAAACACGTCACAGAAAAGTTAGCTATATGTTTTTTCGTTACATTCCACCTATAATACTTTGAATGATCTATGTAAATCATAGTCATTTTAGGATGAACTAAAATAGGAGAACAGTGAGCATCACATAACAACTCTTTCTTAAAATTTAAATGAGAAAGAACACATAATCACTTCCCAAACTGCAAAACACTACCATTAAAAATGTAAAATTTAGGTAACTTACCATTCCATACCAACTCTATCTATTTTAAAGCTCACTATATTCCTTATGTTCTTACTTAATTATTTTCTAATAGAGATGATTTCACTGACACTTGAAACAAAACAGATAAATCTTCTTCACCAACAACTTATATTCCAAAGATCATTAAATAGTTAATCAACGTATATTGTTCCAAACATAACATGGTTAATGTGGCATTAATATTTTTACTCAAATATTCAGCCACTCTGTTTTCCTTTCCTAAATGTTAATGAATTTTACAATCATAATCCTTGATTAATTCTATCCATCACCTCTATCTCATGTTCAATTATTTATGAGTGAATATATACCTCAAACTTTTTTGTTCAGTATATATTTAACATTTTACTCTATATAGATGATGCCTCTAATTTTTTAAATCAAAAACAACAATATCTAATTCCAAATCCTTAGTAGGAAAATTTCACTCCTGAGGTTTCAACTAACGTGACCCATAACCACTTACCAGTTAATTCTACATAATGACGCCACCATGAATTTTCAACAAAGAATCACTATAGATAACAAACCCACCATTTCTGGAAGGTAGTGTAAAAACTAGAACATTGACCCATAATCTTTTCAATTCATGAAAACAATCATCACATTATTTTTTTTAAATGATGTAGTATGTTATGGAGATAATTAAGTCAGTTGGATAGAAAACCATGAAATTTTTTGAACAAACCACTAGTAAAAATCATTCTAACCGTAAAAACTATAGATCATAGTTATATTTGTTCATCTTGGCCAACCATCAACAACTTTTGTTTTATCATGATCAATAGATATGCCATTTTTTTAAATAATGTGACCAAGGAATGAAATTTTTTGTATAAAAAACTCTCACATTCTGAATTTCCCATATAGTTTATTTTTTGTTTTACGGTTTTCAAGAAAACCCTTAAATGAAATTCATGCTCTTAATTACTTTTAGAATAAATCAAAATATCATCAATGAACACAACCACAAAATTATCCATGAACCCATGGAAAATTCTATTCATAAAATCAATGAATATTGTAGGTTCATTAGTTAAACCAATAAGCATAACCACAAACTCATAAAGGAAATGTCTAGTATGAATCGCGATCTTCAAAAGGTATTCTTCCTTTAATTTTAATTGGTGTTACCCTGATCTTAAGATAGACTTCAAAAAATACTGAGCTCCTTGGAGCTGATCAAACTAATCATTGATATGAGGAAAAGGATACATGTTCTAAACAGCGATGTTATTCAATGCTATATAATCAATTAAAAGTGTCATTGAACAATATTTCTTTTTAAAAACAAGACAGGAGCACCACATGGGGATGATCTAGATTAGATGAATTATTTATCTAATAACCCCACTGATTTCTTCTTTAACTCTAAGAGTTTAATTTGAACCATTTGATATGGGGGTTTTGAATCTGGCTTAGCATAAAAAACTAATTAAAGAGTAAATTCAACATCCTGATCAAGTATTATAGCAAGAAACTCATCAAAAAATAAATCAAGATACTTATTTACCATTGGAACATAATTAATATGAATATTTTCTTTGTTTTTTAACAATATGAGTAAGGAAACATTCGTTTCCATCTTTTACTAGTTTATCAGCTTCCCGATATTTTATCAAACGTACAGGTTCATTCGTTTACAAAAATGAATCCTTTTTGACAAGAAACCTCTTTAGCTCTATATCCAATCATAGAACGATAAAACAAAAGCCAATCCATAGCCAAAATAACATCAAAAACTGCTAAAGGAAAAACTATATGGTTTTTATGTAGATTCATTCCGCAGACAAAGACAGAAAGGTTCTTATAATTAATTTTTTGACTCATCATTTCCTCTTGGTGTTTTTACCAAAATTTCAGGATTAATATCCTGAGATGAAATTCCTTATTTACTATAAAACATCTTAGAAATGAATTAATGTATAGACCTTGAATCAAAAAAAAAACATTCACATAATCTGAATAAACACACAGTGTACATGATACTACTTCATTCGATGGACCAAAATTTTCAAAAGTTGTTTTAAAGGATTTCACTGCCCCATTAGACATATATTCTAGCTGCGTTCCCTCATATGTGTTATTTTTTGGGCACTCATTTTCATAATGACCATTTCATTAAACCTATAACATTTTTCTGAGTCTAAATATTATTTTGTCTTAGCATTACCCAGATCTTTTTCAGTGAAATTACGAGCCTTCTGCCCTATTTTACCACAATTGTAGTTTTACCAGAATTGAAAATAAATCCCCAAGAATTATTTTTAGAAAAAATTTCACAAAATATAAACATAATTTTCTTACCATCAGTCTGTTTTAATGTTTTTTCCCTTTTATCATCAACCTCAACCTCTTATTATGTTTTCTATCAAAGAAAACTTGATCATCAAGAAACTCTATTTCCACCTTGTCCGCTCATCAAATATGTTTTTCATTGCTATTAATCTTATGAGATGCTAAATCCCTTCAACACTTTGGATTTAGTCCTATGTAAAAATGATTAATTTTATTATCATGATCTCATATGAAAGCATTCCTTGCATGTTGAGTGAATTTTGCATCATAAGCAGCCATTGAGTCATCTTCTTGTCTCTATTCCAAGAATTGTTTTTCTATCCTAAGATGAACCAGCTTAGGGAAATATTTCTCACGAATCCTACCTTGGTATTCATTCCAATCAAGACCATAAAACTCATAACTATCCCTGATATTTTTCGAAATATATCACCACTGATCGGCTTCACCTTAAAAAAGGAAAACAATGAGTCTATCCTCTTGATGTTCTGATCACCCCATGGCATTGAAAATCTTATCCATTGCTTTAATCCAACCTACAACTACCACAAGGTCAGACGATCCTATGAATGATAGTGGATGTTGCCTCATAAAATTCCCTACTACTGACATGTTTCTCTATGGTTGATATGGATGATCTCGTACATGGATACCACTACCATTTTTATCCTGAGTCAACTATGCCCTCACAGCAAAAAACTATTTAGTTCTGATTCTAATCATCTTAGGTTGTTGATTTGGAAGTTTTTACTCCAATTAATGTAATCCCATCATAGTATCCATATTTCCTCTATGGAAAACCATTCTTAATAGTAATATATTATTCGTAGAAACATGGTAATATGTAAATGCTATATCGTTTCAATAATATCATAGATTAATTTATGGATATTTTGTTAATGATACCCTAACTCCTAATGTTTTCTAAAATGAACATTGATACCAACTATAAGGACCTAACCTTAAACATTACATAATCTTGAATTTAGTTAATATTTCACATTGAGGATCTTTTATGTTTTTGAGTTTTAGTAAGATAGGTCATTACTATTACATTACATCAAAAATATTAAAAATTAGTCACTTCTACTCACTATCCATTTATTTAATAAAATAAATAACTCTTAAAAGAATACAATAATTACTTTCTTGAAATAAATCATATTGAATTCTTCCTTTATTTTACCATGCCTTATATCCTGGGAAAAAAATTCAAAAACATAGAAGGAGCATAAAAAGATCAGTAAGGGTTATAAAATAAGGAAATAAAATAATAGTCCATCAAAAAATACATGTCATTGAAATCATACTTTTCAATATTTAACATGCCACATAAGATAATATGATTTATGAATAACAAATGGAAATCATAAATCATAAATGTAACATGTGTCATACATAACATACTTACATTGTAGCTTCCACTGCTTCGTAGGGAGTTACATGTTGAATACCCATCAATGTATATTCCCTAAATATCTTAAGAGAAACATTTAAATTTACCTACATCACATAAACCAATGCATTTGAACGAAATATCGGGCTCACCCACCATAGATTTTTCACAGAACAACATGTATACATAAACAATTCCCAAGAACCCTAACATATTTCTAACACATAATAAAACCTAATGGAAAGGAAAAATTTCTGAATTTCAATGACAATAAATAATTTAAATATTTTTACATAACCAATCCATTATACAAACCATTTTTAAAACAAAAATACATAAATGAGTATATAGTATTTTTTTCCTTCTAAAAACATTATGGCTAGTTATGGATACCAAATAGCAAATGAATCATACAATGATGAAATGGTCATTATCACCGCACACGTCAAAAAAAATTCATTCTTTCATTTAGGAAAACAATTTTTAGATAAAATATTCGCTTTGAATGAAATTAAATGTCAACGGGTTTTATACACCGTATAATGGAAATTTTTGATTAGATTAATGTATGCCTTAATGAATGATGATTGAGATAAAGTCCCTTACTTCGTGTCCAACGTGACTCATTAATTATTTAATCTCTTGTAAAAAAAAGGAAATAATTTCTAATTTTTTTATAACCCTTTACATGTTTATTTTTCATTTAATATCACTTATTTACACATTATAAACATTACATGATCATTTATGTTAATAACAATTGTTTTGTCGATATTTGGTACTTGAGTCAAAAATGAACTTGTTATAATTAAATGTTTTCCATGTGGTCAATGCTCTATTATAAATAGAATAATATTCATGATTTAGATATCATATATATCATATATATATATAGTACATATAAATATATATATTTATAACAGTACGTAACATTTAGAGACAGGGAATGAAATGCATTGTTCATGGAGACACTATGTCGTAAATACACAAAAACCCAAATTTCATTTATATTTCACAATTAATTGAATTAAAACATAATGATACATAGGTTTATTATAATTCTAGTATAACATTAATTATAATTTCATTATCTCTAACCTTAATATGTTTCACTTATGGAATGAACGAGTCATATCACATTGAAGGGGCGGTAGTCTGCACTTCCTCAAATGAAATTATCATATTTATCCACTATGGAAACCAAAAAGGTATGATATAAATGGAAGATATAGATTCATAGAGACAATATAAATATAATATATCTCTCATATAAAAACATTTTAATCATAATGAACACCATGAGAGGTGGTAGGATATAATTGAAGATTAATCATTTCGTGAAGGAGTAGTTCGTCATCCACAGAAACAGTATGTTCGTATAAATTAGATGGAAGTGTGGGGATGTGTAGTTAGAGTACTCCTCAAAACAAAAATCTAGTATATTTATGATATAGGTATTTTTATAAAATAATTTAATAAAGAGATTTTAGGGGGTTGGAGATGAAAAATAAAAGAAAATAACTTGAGAAAAGATGTTACCTTTAAATCAAGTAACTCCCGTTGGTTTGAACAGAAAGGCTTTCTTGAATTTCCTTCTACTTAAGGAACAACTTCTATGTGGAAGGGAGGTATTTTGGGAGATTCATGGATATGATTTTAGAGGATCCAAGGGGCTTTAGAGGATTGACTAATTGGTTAGAGGTGGTTTCCTTTTATAATAGAGAGAAGGTCTATTTAGGAATGTTTGAAAGTGTTATTTTATTATAAAATGATTTTCAGTTTCAAAATTTCTAAATTATTTACATAGAAGTTACAGTTCATATAAGTCTAAATAAAATCATCCAATATGAATTGGAAAGGTTTTAGATATTTTTTTATCCCTTATCTTTTGTATTTATCCCTTTTTTACTTTTACTGTGTTATCAAATATTTAACACTTTGAGAATCACAATAGTTACCTAAAAAAGAAAAATATCAAAATAAAATTTCAGTAATAAAATTTTAGACATCTAAATAATATTTTTGTGAATCGTAGGGTTTTTTGAAAGTTTATAATATTTAATAAAATATTTAATATTTTAAAATATGAATTATTTCAATTTTAATGCTATCCATATCATCACTTTTTAAAAAATCCATACTGACGTGATTATTTCGAAAAAACCATATTAATTAAATGATAACAAGTAAATAAAATATAAAAAATTCGTTTATGGTATAAAAATTTTATAAAATAAATATATTTTAATATTTATAATATCATTTATTTGAATCCCTTATTAATGAAGCAATTACAGCATCACCATTATGTCATAATTAAATTTATTTATTTAATCTCTAAAAATTATAAATAAAATATCATGATGTATGAAATGATATGATAATTCTAATTAAAATTTATATATGAATAAATAAATTATATAACCCATTATAAAAACTGTTTTACAATGATATATATGTTTATTTTACATTTTCCTTAACTTCAAATTATTTTTTATCAAGTGTCATTTTCACTTACAAATGGCTTCATGAGGTCCCAAAATCGACCCAATGATGTTCGTGGTTGTACATGTATAATCCAATAGGATTATAATAGATGATAAGATTATTTAATATTATTATAATATTATTTTTTACCATCATTTATCAGATTTTCCCTTTAACCATTGAAAAAAAATGTTACCTAATGTAACTAATCACAACATCTAAAAATATATTTTTCTTATTTACACAATTTTGGACCTCTCAATTCCAAATATGGAATTCATTTTTCCAAATTCAAAACACATATGTTGGAAAAATTAATTTAAAATTAATTCCCGTTTTCAAAGAAAAAGGTGTGTTTTTTTGAAATAATAACTATCGAAAAATTGAAAGTTAATGATATAAAATTTCAATGTGAAATAACTTCTAATGACCAACATTGGATTAAATGGTAAAAACATAATATAATTACACTTTAAAAAAAATTAAAAAGATAATATAATTATATAAATAAATTATATTAAAATTAAGGTTTGAATTAAAATGAAATAATTTGTATTATTCACTAAAAATAAACTTTATTTTAAAAATACCAAAATTTCATCCAATATAGATATTTATGTAATGATCCTAAAAGATAATTATATTTCTATCAAATGGAACATATAAAAAACTGTATTTGAAATGTGTTCTCCTTCAAAAGGCAGTAAATCGACCTTTAAAATAATATTAGAGTATTTATGCTTAAATTTGATTCATTCACATTTTAAGACATTAAATTTTAAAGGATAAATTTAAAAACATTTAAAAACATGTTTACTTTCATTTTAGTTAGTTCTATTCATTCCCAAGAATACAACGGCTATGTGTTAACTACCATTTAATGTAAAATTAATATTTAATTCATAAAAACTAATAAATAAGAAAATTTCATATTGTTTATTTACCTGATATGTTACAACCTTCCCCCATTTTGGGAATTCTATTCCCGAAATTCTATTCACTTATCAAAAATGTGGGGGTAATTATCCTCATATAATTTTCTGATTCCCACATTGCCTCTTCGACCATATGGGGTTTTCATACAAAAATTTCCTAATGAATAACCTTATTCCACAACACATGAACTTTGTGGTCAAGAATGTGGACTGCTTGTTCCTCATATGAAAGATTATCTTTCAACAAAACTACCTATGGACTCAAAACATGAGATGGATCCAGAATAATATTTCTCAATAATGAAACTTGAAAAACATTGTGTACATGGGTTAGACATGGAGGTAAATCCACTCTATAGGAAACTAATCCATGTTTTTTCAAGATTACATAAGGTCTAATTATCCTCAGACTCAACTTTCCCTTCATACCAAAACACATCCCTCATTTCCATGGAGAAACATTGATAAAGACATGATCAATATAGACACCCAAGCTTGATGTACATGGAAATTACATTACTTTTTCATAATACTTAATATATACAAAAAATTTATACCCATGGACCATAATAGTTTAGTGTCTTTGGAAACTCGGATCATAATCTTCTAATCATGGTGAATGATCTTCAATATCTCCCAAAAAGATCTACCACTTTTGTTTTCATACGTAAAACCTTTTTTATATCCTGGGGAAAAGAAAACATATTAAGGGTGAGCTCAAATTCTTAGTAAGGGAAATCATGGAAAAAATAAAAAAAACCAATATACATTTGAACATAAAAACATGAACATAAAGTTTAAACAACCAGATCTTGAGTTGTGAAATAAATCATGGAGTGATTAAGGAATAGATCATAAAGGAACATTAATCAATATAAAATAGAATGTAAATAAAACATGTAATTGTTGCAACCATTAAAAACATGATTTGATTTCCATAGTATCCAAGGCATTGTTTCCAAGGCCATCATAGTGGACAATGTCACTAAATGAATCATGTTCTCTCCTCATTCCAATCCAGTATCACTGAACCAGATTAACTTTTCATTCCAGCCATGTCTATCTAATAAGATATCAATATTTATCCAATGCATTGGAGGGAGATATATTTCCCACCCATATCATAATGAAATCATTCCTATGTGTGCCACAACATAAACATAAATCAGTCATCATAACCCAAAGAATAAAATTGGTTTCATAAACATCATCCCATCATAAAACAATCCATATAAAACAAATGGATTTTATTTCATCATAAAAAGGTGAAAAAATTTAAATCATAGAGATATTATACTTGAAACAAAGACATATGAAATAATTTCCTCTTATATGGAAAATGGTTTTGATGAAACACTTGAAATGAATTCTTGAGGAAAATATCCTTCCTTCTTCAAAATCATTTTTTTCACAAAATGCCATGAAATTTTAAAAGATAAAGATTTATTTTAAAATAGTCATGAAATATTGTAGAGTAAGCTTCAGGAAAATAAGGTGTTATACAACCATAAAAATCCGGTCATGCCGTATAAATTAAAAAAACATTCCTCTCTTTCTTTTAATGGAAATGTCAAAAAGTACCACATATGTTAAACAAAAGAAAGATTCCTTCCATAACTTAAAGTAAAAGAAAAATAGTGGTAAACATGACTTTAAACATAAAAGGAATAATATTAAACACTTTATAAAAAACATTTAGACTGGATATGGACGAAAAATATAACCCCAATAAATACTTACATATAAGCAATCTCAGATAAAAATGAGATTGAAAAATTATCCACTTCCTTATGTCCAATTTCATGTGTATGTGTCCGAGACTCCTTTATAGTGGGTTTAAAAATATTATTATCATGTAAAAAATCATAATAATATTTATTATATCATATATTATTCACTTATTACTTTATATTAACCGTTCATTTGTCAATTCCATGTTAAACCAGTGTTTTGGGTAAAATTGTTTCATTTATCATACGTGATTAGACTTGTTGTTTGTGGTATTATTATTACTTATATCTGGATTTACATACTTATAGAATGTAAATCATGATTTATATATCATATATATTCAATATATATATATATAATAGATCGATAAATGAAATGAAATACACTGTTCATGGAGACGGTAGGTTGTACGTACGCATGAATGTTGTTTTCATTTCCTTATTGACATGAAGGGAAGTAAGTAGAAGAAATATATATATATATACATTAATCCAGTAGCTTTAATATTTTATATATTTCATTATTATTCATTATATAAACTTGATTATCATTCTTGAATGGTTAACATGGAGAATGAATTTCATCGCGTCGTGGAGACGGTAATCCGTGTGTGCGCACGAGCGATGATATCATTCCCATAATTATTGAATGGAGTGGAGTGTAAGATATAATATCTCAGAACATTTATCATGTTATAATAATCATATATAGTTATTCTTTACACTATTATACCCATCCAATTATGGTGGTGGTAGAAAAACATATTACACCATGGTGTGGAGACAGTATTCTGTACATACGCACGCGCGGGGATTTTCTTGTTCATATGATGGATAGAAGGTGAAATAGTGTTGTTTCATATTTATAATAACATATCAATATATAAGTAATACTGATGTCATTAATTTATAATTAAACAACTAATAAATAGGAACTAGAAAAAGAATGAAACTTGAAAGAATCGGTAGAAGAGATTACCTCTTCTTCGACGTGCATCATTTAAACATCCTCTTAGGGAACTAGAGTTGGACTTTTTAGAAGACCAGAACATCTATGATATAACTAGAGAATTTGAGATGATAAATTTTTAGGGTTTTTCCAAGCTTTAAGGCTCAAAATTGTGTAAAGAGGGGAGAGTGGAGGTGCCCTTTTATAAGGGAAGAAAGGGGAACCTTAGAAAAAACATAAAATATCATTTTATAATAAATTAATATTCAGTTTATAATGGATCCAAAGTGACATCTTTCAAGTATAGGGTGGGTATGAATCGAAATAATCTATAGAAATAGGTTTTAGAAAATTTTAGGTTACCATTTTAACCTTATCATTTAGATTTAACTCTAAGTTAAATAATTTAACTTTTACCGTGTCTTCTTGTATTCTTACACCATATGGTTAATAAACATACAATAAACTCTCAAAAGAACTCCAATTGGTTCATTAATGTCCTATATATTATTATATAAGCCTTTTTTCATATCCTTATATTTTTAGGACTATTATATCATTTAATAATATAATATTTTTTTTAAAAACTATTTTATGTCAATTTTGACTGTATTTGGTATTTTGTTATTTATAAATTCATAATATCATGATTACTTCTAAAAAAATTCAACTAACCAACCCTAATATGTTATATTATCCTATATAATTAGTTTAATTCATACAAATTTGGAAATTACATTTATTTTTTGGTATTTATAATATCAATTATGTTAATATTTCATTAATAAGGTAATTATTGAATCATCATTGTGTCATAAATAAATTATGTTATTTAATGTATAAAAAATATAAATAAAATACCATTATGTAGTAAATCGTCTTATCTTTCTAATGAATCTTTATTGTCAAATTTATCTTATGTATAACCTTATATAAAAAAAGGTTTCAGTTATTACACTTTGATTTTAACTCTTTTAACTCTTCTTTAAATAAAATAATAATAAGTGTCCTAATCTAATCCCAGTGCACCTAAAGGGTAATATTTTATTCCTAAGGTTGTTTTTGGTCGAATTACACTTATGCAATACAATTAGGACATGATTTATGGTAATAATAATATCAATTTTACCCTTAATTACCCTATTTACTTTTAACCGTGGTAAAAAAAGCAAAAAGTTACTATTCAACAAAAATTATTTTTATCATGTTGAACCACATTTCACTCCATGATATTAACCATCTGTGTTGGATTTTTGAAATTCAACTCACAGATGTGGTTAAATTATGTTTTATGTACAGTTGCAAATGCTCCCAAGAGGTGGGTAAAAGACGGTAAAAAGTTCAAGAAAATTTTTATATATCTTAAATTATTATAAAATGACTCCAATGAATTATATATAACTTTTATAGGTATTATGTATCTATTTTTAACTAAAATAAATTTAAATAAAATAAATAATTATTTAAATACAAAGTTGGTTTTAACCAATAACTCAGTGTTTTCAATATTCATCAAAAATTGACAATTTTCATAAAAATAAAAAAAATTCACCCTAAGCTAATTTCAATATTCCAAATCTAAAAATGAAGTCCATTTTGAAAGATAAAATTTATAAAATTTCAAAAAGTGGGTATTACTATTCATAACATCTAGATTATATATTAATTTAAGAACATATCGTTGTTTAGTGGAACCCGGTATTGCGTACTACAGACGCTATTGAGTAAGGTTGGGATTGTCCGTAATGCAGGCCAAGTCAGGGTTTCCGGTAGTGAAAGCTCCCATTGGTGTTGCATATAACATAATAAAAAATTGTTTCATTTATACATTAAACAGAATCTATACTTAATGTTGCGTAGAATAATTTCCACAAAATAAACTTGGAATTATGTGTAACACGAGCCAAGAATAGTGTTGTGTATACTGCAAGCTAATACGGTGTTGCGTATAGTACAAGATAATCTTGGTGAATCGTATAACAAAATAAATCAAAGAAATTAAAAGGAATAATTATCATAAAATCTCAGGGTGTTACATTCTACCCCCTTAAAATGAATTTCGCCCTCAAAATTCATCGGGGATATAAATGGTTTTATACATGAAAGTTTATTTCATAGAAACCCACATCATAAAAAGGAATAATAAATCATCATTTTAAAAAGTAACATTAGAATTATAAATAATACCCAAAGTAAATCATCACTGGGTTTCCACATAGGAGAGTATAGGTGAGAATATGGATATGGAAGAGAAATCTAACAATCAAGTTCTGATTGAGAGTGGTAGAGAACATGGCTATGAAAAAGATAACAATCACAAAGCCATAAATTTTTGATGATCATAGGTACCATATAATTAGTCAGATATGAGGGTACTAGGACAACATTTTTGGTTTTAAATATCATATCCATAAAGTTGAAAATTTGGAATTAGAAGAAATACTTACATGGTTTTGGTACAATCTCATTGTTGGTCAATCCATGAACAATTTCCTCTTAATATCATAATGAAATGAAGTTGAATTTTTCATTCGTGAAGTGTTAGAAGATCATGTGAATGAATGATGGGTCATTCCATCTGTCTCAAACAAAAGGTTATTAAAAGTTATCAAAACGTACATAATTCTATCTATGGTGAGGTTAATCGTATATGATTCAAAAAATGGACTTATACTTCATCTATCATACCTCTTAAATAAATAAAACTAGTTTATACTAACCATGGACTTCCTGTAGGCAAGAGGTTAGAGATAAAGGCATGTCGCACTTCGGTTGTGGGTTCGATTCATGTAACCTTGTCCGACGTGATGGGTTGTCGCATGTCCTGTAGGTTGTCCTTTTTCTAAAACTATACTATTATAACATTCTAGAAAAAAATATTAGCCATAAAAAATACTATATAATGTCCAAAATAATCCATACCAACCATTAGGCTTATCAAAAATACATCTATCCAATCTCATAGTATAATGAAAACAATTACTAGAAAGGTCATCTACCAAGCATGTGAATACATTAATTTATCTCCAATATATCATAAGATATATATTGTTGGACACATTACAAATTTTTTAATACCTTAATCATGTATTCTATTCAAAAATGAATACCCGTTGAATATTAGTGAAAACATAAATACTGTCAAAAGTTAACTCTTTCCAGATACCAAAATCCGAAAATTTCTATATACTCAAACCATGATATCAATTTTTCCTTATATCAATCATGAGCTCATTAATACTATCAAACATTTCGTTATCTCTTTATCCCTTCATTATGTGTATATCATCTGCTTTCCAAAAATATCTAAATAACCTTTAACAATTACTGGAACCATTCAACGTATACTTTAGAATACTCAAGGAAAAACAATAGTGTAACAATCCTTAGATGTTTATTTATTC
Organism: Viscum album; assembly: GCA_963277665.1. Lineage (NCBI taxonomy): Eukaryota > Viridiplantae > Streptophyta > Magnoliopsida > Santalales > Viscaceae > Viscum > Viscum album. The sequence goes on along the minus strand of OY728151.1, from coordinate 489,993,990 downwards.
TATAGTACCATTAAATCACCTATATAACCTTAATATTGATAATCATAAAATCAATCCACTACTTTCTTAAACCATCGACCAAGCTTCAACATTTTATTCCTCAACACTTCATTCATATCATATATCATTTTTAGTCTCCTCATCATCATTAACATAAATACTACCCATACATCCATACTGATTCTCTTCATGAGACTTTCCCTTAGAGAATTGGTTTGCATAATTCCTGTACATTCCATATTTAAAACATTTAACTATTGTTGATGTCATATGAATACCATTATTATTGTCTATGGTGTTAACTGAACATTTTCCATTGCAATTACTGGATTTATGTCCTTCTTTTCCACACACAAAGCATCTTCCAGTTCCTTTTTAACATTCTCCCTGATGACTCTTACAACATAATTTACATGATAAAAATTTAACTTTCTTTCCTCTATGATTATCATGAAACTCCATCTTTCTATTATTAGTCGAGTCAGGAATCATACCAAAGTTGAAATTATTGATCATATTATGATATTGATGATTAGGAATAATAACGATGTTTAGACATCCAAATCCCTTTTCATTTCGCTTGTCATGAAGAATATCATTCCACTATCCATCATATTCTCCATTAACATGAATCCTCTTGTATCCTGTCATTTCTTAAAACCCAAAAAGAATATTATGAGAGGAAAAAGTCTTACATGAAAAACAACATAATCAAGGGGGAGTACATAAAATCTATAACATCTTAGGTTTAATTATATGATAGTTACAGTAATTATAGGACTATAAAATATACTTATAAATAACCTTAGGCACATCCCTATACATACCTTAGAAATATCTCTAGTTATGTCAAGAATGTTTTCGCATTCTAGTTTCCAAAGGTTAACTAAAACATTCCTCTGATACCAATTGTTTAGATCCAAGCTTGACATATATGGAAATTATATTACTTTTTAGAAATTCTTCATACATAACAAAAAATGACACCCAAGGACTGTAATATTTTAGAGTATTTGGAAACTGAGAACAAAATCTTCTAATCATGGTGAAATTTATCATCATATCCCATAAAGATCATCCAATTTTGTTTTCTTACCTAAAACCTTTATTTATATCCTGGGGAAAAGAAAATATATAAAGGTTTAGCTGAAATTCTCTCTAAGGGTAAGTATGGAGAAAATAAAACAAACCATATACATTTGAACATAAAAATATGAACATAAAGATTAAATATCATGATCTTGGGTTGTGGAATAAATCATGGAGTACACAAGGCATATTTTTTAATGGAACATTAATCATGATAAAATATCAAGGTTATAAAACATGTAATTTTGGAAACCATTAAGAACATGATATTACTTCCATAGCATCCAAGTCATTGCTTCCAAGACCATCATAGTGGACAAAGTCCCTTACTAAATCAAGTTTATTCCTCGTTCCAGTCCTGTATCACATAACCAGATAAACTTTTCATTCCAGCCATGTCTATATCATGAGATATTAATCATTAACCAATCAATTTTAATGAGATATACATCCCACCTTTCTCATAATTAAATCATTCTTACGTGTGCCACAATATAATCTTAAATCATTCTTCATAACCTAAAGAATAAAATGGGTTTCATAAACATCCTCCCATCATAACATAATACTTATAAAACAAATGGATATCATTTCATCAAAAGAAATGTGAAACCATTAAAATCATAGATATATTATAATTTAAACCTGCACATATGAAATAATGTCATCTTAGATGGAAAATGGTTTTGATAAAACTCTTGAAAGGAATTCCTGAGCAAAATTTCATTTCTTCTTCAAAAACATTTTCTTTTAACAAAATTCCTTGAAATATTAAAAGAAGAAGATAATGTTGAAGATAGTCTTGAAATTTTTTAGAGTAAGCATCCTCAAAATAACGTGTTATGAAACCCTAAAAATCTGTTCATGTCGTATAAGTTAAAAAAACATTCTCCTCATACTTTTAGCGGAAAAGTAAAAAAGTACCACATATGGTAAACAAAAGAATGATTCCTTCCATAACACAATGTAAAAGTCTAATAGGGGTAAACATGACTTTAAACATACATGGAGTAATATTAAACACTTTATGAAAAACATTTTTATGGACATGGATGAAAAATATAACCCCAGTAAATACTTGCGTATATGTAATCACGGATAAAAAAGAGATTGAAAATTTATCCCTTAAGTTATTTCAAATTTCTTACACATGTGTTTGAGACTCTTGTATAGTGGGTTTAAACATATAATTATCTTTTATCAGAGTCAAAATAATATTTATGATATCATATATGATTCACTTGTGACTTTGTATTAACCTTTCATTTGTCAATTCAATGTTAAAGCAATGTTTTTGGTAAAATCGTTTCATTAATCGTACATGTTGGGACTTGTTGTTCATGATATTATTATTACTTATATAATGATTTAATTACATATAGAATGTAAATAATTATATATATATATATCATATATATTTAGTATATATATATATAATAGAGAGATAAATGAAATGAAATACACCGTTCATGGAGATGGTAGGCCATACGTACGCATGGACACTGTTTTCCTATATTTATTGACTTGAATGGAAGTAATTAGATTACATATATATATACATAAATCTAGTAGCTTTATTATGTCATATATTTCATTATTATTCATTATATATACATTATAATCATTCTTGAATGGTTAACATGGATAAGGAATCTCATCGCGTCGTGGAGACGGTAATCCGTGTGTCCGCACGAGCGATGATATCATTCCCATAATTATTGAATGGAATTGGAGTGGATGATATAATATCTCAGAACCTTTATCATGTTATAATAATCATATATATTTATTATTTACACCATTATACCCATCCAAGTAATTTGGTGGTAGAAAAACATATTACACCACGGCGTGGAGACTGTATTCTGTACGTACGCATGTGCGGTGATTTTGTTTTTCATAGGATGGATAGAAGTTGAAATAGGGTTGTTTAATATTTATAATAACATATTAGTATATAATTAATACTTATTTAATTACTTTTTAAAGAAAAACTAAAGAAGATGAAGTAGAAGAATAAATAAACTTGAAAGAATTAGTAGAAGAGATTACCTCTTCTTCGACGTGACTCTTTTAAACTTCGTCTTAGGGAACTAGAGTTGGTCTTTTGAGAATACCAAAACATCTATGATATAACTATAAAGGTTGAGAAGATAAATTGGAAGGTTTTTTTTGAGCTTGAAGGCTCAAAATTGTGTAAAGAGGAGAGGGAGGAGGTTCCCTTTTATAAGGGAGGAGAGGGAATCTTTGGAAAAACATAAAATGTTTTTTTATAATAAATTAATATTCAGTTTATAATGGATCCAAAGTGACTTATTTCGAGGTTAGGGTGAGTATGGGTCGAAATAATCTAAACCAATAGGTTTTAGACAAGTTTATGTTACCATTTTATCCTTTTCATTTAGACTAAACTCTAAGTTAAATAATTTAACTTTTATGGTGTCTTTTGGTATTATTACACCATATGGTTAATAAAAAAACATTAAACTACCAATCAAACCCCAATTGGTTCATAAATGTCATATATACTATTATATAATTCTATTTTCCGAACCATTGATTTTTATGTCCATTCAATAAAATAAGAATATAATATTTGTTTTGAAAACTCTTTTATGTCAATTTTGACACTATTTGTTAATTTGTTTTTTCGAAATTCATATCAGCATTATTACTTCGCAATAAAAATACTCTAACCAACCCAAATATGATATATTAACCTATAAAATGAGTTTAATTCATAAAAAGTATCAAATTACATTTATTTGGGTACTTATAATATCAATTATGTTAATATTTCATTAATTAGGTAATTACTGCATCATCATTGGGTCATAAATAAATTAAATTATTTAATTTCTAAAAAATATAAATAAAATTAAATTATGTAGGAAATATTTTTAGATTCCTAATTAATATTTATTGTCAAGTTTTTTTATATATAACCCTATATTAAAAAATATTTTAGTTATTTAACTTTGATTTTTACTCTATCAACACTTCCTTAAATAAAATAATAATAAGTGTCCTAATCTAATCCATGTGGATGTAAAGCGTAATATTTTATTCCTAAGTTAGTTTTTTGGTCGAATAAAACATATCCAATAAATTTAGTACATGTGTTATGGTAATAATAATAACATTTTTACCCTTAATTACCCTATTTACTTATAGCCGTGGTAAATAAAAGTAAAAAAGTTAATATTAACAAAAAATTATTCAGAACTTATTGAATTATATTTTACTCATCGATATTAACTGTGTCTTTTGGAAGTTAAAAATTCAACTCATAGAAGCCCTAAATTTATGTTTTATGTACAATTGAAAATGCTCACAGGAGATGGGTAAAGACGGTAAAAAGTTCAATAAAATATTCATATATTTAAAATTATTATTAAATGACCCCAATGAATTACATTAAACTTATATAGGTATTATGTATCTATTTTGACCTAAAATAAATTTAAATAAAATAAATGATTTTTTAAATAAAAAGTCGGTTTTAACGAATAACTTAGTGTTTTCACTATTCATCAAAAATTGAAAGTTTTCAGAAAAATACCAATAATTCAACCTAAGCTAATTTCGATATTAAAAATATAAAAATGAAATCCATTGTGAATGATAAAATTTATAAAATTTCAAAAATTGGGTATTACTATTCATAATATCTAGTTTATATAATATTTTACTGACATATCTTTGTTTATTGAAACCCGGTATTGCATACTACACATGCTATCGAGGAAGATCGTGATTGCATGTAATGCAATCCATGTCAGGGATGTGTGTTGTGAAATCTCCCTTTGGTGTTGTGTATAACATAATCAAAACATGTTTCGTTTATACATTAAGAAAAATCGATACTTAATGTTGCGTATAATAATTAGCACAAAATGAACTTGAAATTTTGTGTAACCCGGGAGAAGAATAGTGTTGCATATTCTGCAAGCTAATACGGTGTTGAGTATAGTACAAGATAATCTTGGTGAAGGATACAACAAGAGACATCAAAGAAATTAAAAAGAATAATTCTCATAAAATCTCGGGGAGTTATAATCACATACCTCGAAAGAAATATCCCACCATAATTACCTGTATAACTTTTCTGCCTACTCAGAGCTGTTCTCATGTGCTTCTAAGTCAACCAAACATTTTCTTCCATCTCTTCTACCAATTCTTGTCCCATAAACTTTATTTCACCTACAACATCCCAAAATCTAATGTTGAACACTTCATTCAATATAATGCCTCAGATATTACCATCAGTATACTGGAATTAAATTTATTATTATAAGAAAATTAAAATATAGAATGATGTTGTCCCCAACATCCCGAGTAATCTTTTGAGAAACCATGTAGCATATCATCAAATAGTTGAATTGTCTGTTCTGAATTCCTAACTGATTATGGATGAAAAGTTGTACTATTATTTAATTTAGTACCCAACAACTTCTGAAGGCCTTTCATTAAGTTAGATGTATACCTGGGATCACGATCCAATAAAATAGAGTTGGAAATTATATGAAACCTAAAAATCTCTTTAACTTAAAAATGAGAATGTAAATCTTGAGACAATGTATCTCAAATATGAAGGAAATGAGCAGATTTAGTCCATCGATCAACAATAACATCGATTCCATTATTAGATCGAGATTCCTTTTGTAATCCCACAATGAAGCCCATGGATATATTTTACCATTTCCACTCTGGTACTGGTAAAGGATGAAGAAACCCTTTTGGTAACTACCACTCTAATTTAACCTGTTGACAAGTCAAACACATCACAGTAAAGTCGACATTATCTCTTTTCATTCCATATCACTAGTAATACTCTTAAATATATCTATATATCATAGTACTGCCAGGATGAACTGAAAAAGGAGAACTGTGAGTTTCACATAACAACTATTTCTTCAACTTTGAAGCACAATTCACACGTAATCTCTTCAAAAACATCAAAACACTACCATTATCAATTCTAAATTTAGTTAACTTAACCTTACAAACCAACTATACCTTTTCTACAACTCACTGTCTTCCTTTTGTGCTTATATTATTTTTTTTGATAGAGATGATTTCATTGACACATAAAACAAAACGACGGAATATCCTACACTAATAACATATATTCCAATGTTAATAAAATCGTTAATCAAAGTATTTTGTTCTAATCATACAAGGTTAATGTGGCATTATATCTTCCACTCAAAGAGTCAGCCAATTTATATGCCTTTCCTAGATGGTAATGAATCGTGAAATCATAATCATTGATTAATTCCACTTATATCATCCCTCTCATGTTCAATTATTTCTATGTAATAATATAATTCAATATTTTGTGGTCATTATATGTTATACATTTTAGCCTATACAGATGATGCCTCCAAATTTTTAACGAAAAAACAACAGCAGCTAATTCTAAATCATGTGCAGGGTAATTTTACTCAAGAGGTTTCAACTGACATAATGCATAAGTTGTTACCTAATCATTCCGCCAAAGGAAAAAAACAAAGTATTTTCAAAAATCATCACATTTGAAAACAACCTCACCATTTCTGGAAGGTAGTTCCAAAACAGAAGTATTCTCCAATATTCTTTTCAATTCCAAAAAACGATCATCAAATTCTTTTCTCCAGATGAACATAACACCATTTTGAGTTAATTTAATTAGTGGGAAAGATAACCATGATAGAAATTCATCAAACCTATGTTAATAACTATAAAAACTAAGAAAAATATGGATCTTAGTTATATATGTGCATCTTGGAAATTATTTTACAACATTTTTTTTAGTATGATCAATATTTATGAAATTTTTTGAGACAATGTGACCAAGCAATGAATATTTTTTGTTACTAAAACTCACACATTCTGAGTTTCCCATACTGTTTTTTTTATTTTAAGGTTTGAAAGATATCCATTAAATGACTTTCATGATCATATTTATTTTAAGAAGAAAGAAACATATAATCAATGAACACAACCATAAAATATCCAATAACTCATTGAAAATTTGATTCATAAGATCCATGAATACAGTAGGTGCATTGGTTAACCTGAAGTGCATAAAAAATCATAATGGCCATATCTAGTATAAAATGTGGTATTCAGAATGTCTGGTTCCTTTAATTTCAATTGATGGTACCACATCGTCATGTCAATCATTGAAAAATATTGTACTACATGGATTTGACCAAAAAAATCATTGATATGAATTAAATGATACTTATTCTTAAGTTTTAGGATATTCAATGCACTATAATCAATCAAAAGTCTCATTGAACCATCGTTCTTTTTAACAAAAAATATAGGAGAACCCCATAGTGATGTTCTATGTAGAATGAAACCATTTATTAAAAACTTCTACAATTTCTTATTTAAATGTAAATTTCTATTTGAGCCATTCGATAAGGGGGTTTCAAATTGACTTAGCATCTAGAACTACGTCAATAATTAATTCAACTTCATGGTCAGGTATTATACCTAGAAACTCATCCGAAAATCATCAAGATACTCATTTACCACTGTATAATCATTAATAAGATCATTTAATTTCTTTTCAACAATACATGAAAGGTAACATCCATTTCCATATTTTACTAGTTTCTCATTTTTCTGATATGTTATCAAACATAAGGGTTCATTCGTGTACAAAAAATGAAATTCATTCTGAAAAAAAAAACCAATTTAGCTCAATTGACTATCTTAGAAGGATAAAAAAAATTCAATCCGTATCCAAAATAAAATCATACCCTACCAGAGGAAGAACAATATGGTTTTCAGGTAGAATTTTTCCCACACAAGTATATAAAGGATCTCATAATTTCTATTTGTCTTAACATTTCCTCCGATTATTGTTACTATAAGTTATGGATTCATGTCTTCAGATTAAATTCCCAATTTACAGGAAAAATTATTAGAAATGAATGAATGTGAAGACAATGAATCAAACAAAAAATTGTCATGATCTGAATAAATAAACAATGTACCTTTTACTAATTCATTTGAAGGACTAACATCTTCTAAATTAGTTGCAAATGATTTCCCCACCCCTTTCTTCTTGTAGTCCAGATTCTTTCCCTATTTTGAGTTCTTCATTGGACACTCATTTTCATAATGACCTATATCATTTCACTTAAAATGGTTTACTGACTGTAAATACTATTTTTTCTTTCCATTACTCTGATCTTTTACTATGCAATTTCGTGACATAATCCCTATTTATTACATTGGTAGCACTAAACATAATTCATAAGAAAACCCCAACTTGCGTTTTTCCACTATATTCACAAACTATAATCATATGTTTCTTACCATTATACTTTTTTTGAAGATTTCATCCCTTTCGTCTACCACCTCAACAACTTATGGTATCATTTTTCAAAGAACACATGGTCATTGTAAAACTCAATTTCCACCTTATCCGCACATTGAACAAGTTTTTCATAACTTTTGATCTCATGAGTATCTAAATACCTTCGATAAATTGGCATAAATCTTGAGTAAATAAGATTGATTTTAAGATCTTGTATGAAATATGGAGCATACCATGAAAATAGATTTATTTTTTTTCACAAGAATCCTCTAAGTCATCCTTATAACTCAATTCTAATAATTTTTTCCATCATAAGATTAACCACCTTAGTAAAATATAAATCAAGAAATATAACTATTGATTTATCCCAATCAAGAGAATAAACACCCTCACTATCCCAGATATTTTTCACCATCGACCCCCGCTTAACGACTTCACCTTCAAAAAGGTAAACAACAAGACTAACATTTGGAAGTCACGAAATCCCCATAAAATCAAAAATCTTCTCTAGTTCATTAATCATCCCTTGATCTAGATTAGGTTAAGATGATCCTCTGAATAATGGAGGATGCTGCCTCATGAAATTATCCACTATTGACATGTTCTTCTATGGTTGATCTGGCTAATCTCATAAATGGATACCACCACCATTTATAGTCTGAATCAACCGTTCCATCACTACAACAAACATTTATGTTCTGATTTTGAACATCTCAGGTTTCTGAATTGGAAGGTTGTCTTCATATTAAGGTCGTCCCATCATAGCATCTCAATTTACTATAATGAAAACCATTATGAACATAGAAATATCTTTGGATAATCAACATGGGAATCTTTAAATGCTATATCATTTATATCATACCATAAATTAATTTATGAATATAAAGTTAGAAATACCCTAACTCCTAAAGTTGTCTAAAACTACCATTGATACCAACTATAAGGACCCGACCTTAAACATTACATAATCATGAATTATGTTAACAATTCAAATTGAGGATCTTAGCTGGTTTTACATTTTAGAGAATTAGGCCATAATTATTACATTACATCTCAAATATTACAAAGTAGAAACATCTCCTCAGTATCCATTTTTTCATAAAATAAAAATTATTAAAAGAAAACTAGGATTAATTTCTTGATATAAATCTTCTTGAATTATTCCTTTCTCCTACCCTTCCTTATATCCTATGAAAAACATTTCAAAAACAAGGAATGATCATAAAAATCTCAGTAATTGTTTTAAAACAAGGAAAGAAAACATTAGTCCATCAATACATACATGTCAATGATATTATACTTTTCAATATTTTACATACCACACAAGATAATAAGATATATTAATAACCCATTGAAATCATAAATCATAAAGCTATCTTGTGGCATCCATATCATAATTACTTTGTAGCATTCACAACTACATACAGATTTTCATTTAGAATACCAATCAGAGTATATTTCTTAAATATATTAGGAGAAACATTTACATATAAATCAATCACATTACCCAAGGCATTGGAGTGATATCTCCAGATCAACTTCACTAGGTTTATCATTGAACCACCCTTATATGTAAAAAATTCCTAAGAACCATGACATATTCATTAACACATAAAACAACATAAAAGAAATACAACATTTCCACATTTCAATCATAATATATATTTTAAATATATTGACATAACCCATCCATTATCAAAACCATTTTCTATACCAAAATACGTAAAAGTGTATATATTATTTATATTCCTTTTAAAAACATTACATCTTATTAAAGAAGACAAATATCAAATAACGTTGGTGGTGGCAGGAATGTCATTGTCACCACGTATGTTAAAAATAAATATTCTTTTTCACATTTATTAAAACGCTTCATAGGTAAATGTTTCCCATTGAATGAAATTAAATTTAAAATGGTTTTATACATCATATAATTGAAATTTCTATATAAATCAAAGAATTCCACAATGAAAGAATATTGAGACGAAGTCCCTTACCTCATTTATAACATGAATCATTCATTATTTAATGTTCTGAATAATAAAATAATGTTAATTTATAGTTTCTTTAGAACCTTTTTAAATTTTATTATTCCTTTTATGTCACTTATTACCACATTATAAACATTATATAATCATTTATGTTTATAATAGGTGTTTTGTCGATATTTGGTACTTGAGTAAAAAATGAACCTCTAATAATTACAAGTTGTTCATGTGGTCAGAATTTGATTATCTACTGAATGATATTCATGATTTATATATAATATATATCTCATATATATCCAATATATATATATATATATTTATATTTATAATAGTACATAACATTTGGAGATAAGAAATGAAATGCACCATTCATTGAGATGATAAGCCTACGCACGCATGAACACTACTTTCATTTCTATTTCGTATTTAATGGAATGATAACATAATAATACATAGGTATATTATAATTCCATTATAATATCATATATAATTTCATTGACCCCTTATTATGTATGTTTTATGTGTAGCATGAACTAGTCATATCACTTTGAGGGGGCGATAGACCGCTTTTCTTCAAATGAAATTATGCTATTTACCCATTATAAAAACCATAAATATATGCTATAAATGAAAAATATATAAGAATATAGGAAATATAAAAATAATATATATATATATATATATATATATAATATAAATATAGTTATATCATAATTCCCACCTTGAGAGGCGATAGAAGATAAGTGAACAATCATCATTTCGTGATACAGTAGTTGACTATCCACAGAAACAATATGTTCGTATCAATCAGATAGAGGTGTGTGGATGTGTAGTTAGAATACTCCACATAAAACAATATAGTATATTTAAAATACAGCTGTTGTTATAAAATAATATAATAAAAAGATTTTATTGGGTTGGAGAAGGAAAATAAAAGAAAAGAACTTGAGAGAAGACATTACTTTTAAATCTGATAACTCCCTCTGGTTAGAACCAAAAGTCTTTCTTGTATTTTTTTCTGCATAAGGTAAGTCGTATAAAAGTAATAAAGGGATATTTGGAGTTTGGTTTAGTAGATTTTGGATGTTCAAAGGATCTTGAGTGGTGTTTCTAATAGGTTAGATGTGGTGGCCTTTTATAAGAGGGATGAGTTGCTCTTTATGAATGTGTGAATGAATTATTTTATTATAAATTTATTTTCAGTTTAATAATGAACAATAATTATTAAATTAGAATCTAAGTTTCATATAAGTCTAAATGAAATTGTCCAATAAGATTTGATAGGGTTTGGGTGTTTTTATAACCATTATCTTTTTTATTTAACCCTTTTTTACTTTTACCATTTTTCAAGTATTTAACACTTTCAGAATCAAAATAGATACCAAACAAGAAGAATATACAATTAAAGAATCAATAAAACAATTTTAGACATATGTTAACTTTTTTGATTAATATTATAATTTTTTAAAATTTTAAAATATTTCATAAAATATTTTATATTTTAAAATATTAAATATGACAAATTTGATACTATTCATATATTCACTTTCCAAAAACCCAAAAAACATGATTATTTCAAAAAAATGCCATTAATTAAAAGATAAAAAGTCACTCTAATCAATAAAATTCATGTATGGAATAAAAAGATTTGAATAAATTTATTTTAATGTTTATAATATCATTTATTTTAATCCTTTATTAATGAATAAATTTGTACATCACCAATTTTTCATAATTAATGTTTTTTATTTAATGTTAAAAACTTATTGATTAAATTCCATGATATAGGAAATAGTTTTATATTTCTAATGAATATTTATACTATATAATATAAAATATAAAAACCATTATAAAAATTGTTATACTAAGAGATATATGTTTATGTTACATTTTCTATAACAATAAATTAATTTTAAAAAAGTCTCACTTTCACTTACATGTGGCTCCATGGGGTCCCAAAATCGACCCAATGATGTTGATGGTCGGACATCTATCATCCAATAGGATTAAAACACTTGTTAGGTCATTTTAATATTAATATAATATTATTTTGTGTGTTTAATTATTGTATTTATTCTTAAACAATGATAAATAAAATATTTACTATAGTTACTATTCATAATATCTAAAAAAATTACCTATTTACAAAAAATATTACCGTTTGATTCTAAATAATGAATTAATTTTTCCAAATTCAATAAATTCATGTTCCAGAAAATAATTCAAAAATTAATTCACATAGTTAAACCAAAAAATGTGTTTTTACGAAATAATAACTATCAAAGGATTGAAACTTCTTAGTGTAAAATTTCAATGTGAAATTACATACAATGACTAACATTGGATTAAATAGTTAAAATATATTGAAATTACACATTAATACCAATTAAAAAAAATCTATCTATATATAAAAATTAGATTAAAAGGAAGTTTTTAATTAAAATGTAGTATTATGCACAATTCATTAAAAATGAACATTATCAAAAAAATACCAAAATTTCATTCAAAGTAAAATTTGATGTCCCGATTCTAAAGAATAATATTATTTTGTCAAAGAGAACATATAAAACTGTCAAAAACTAGATTTAAAAAAGGTTCACCATTAAAAGGTGGTAAATCGACATTTTAAAGAATATTAGAGTATTTATGCTTAAAATTGGATTCATTCACATTTTAAGCCTCTATTTTTTATTGGATAAATGTAAAAACATTTAAAAAACTGTTGTAATACTATTGTAGTTAGTTTTGGTCATTCCCACCAATACAATGAATATAAATTAACTACCATTTAAAATAATAATAATATTATATTATTTTCCAGTATAAATCAATGGTGTGTGCAACATAAGATTTCAAATAAACCCATTTTTTCTTATCAGTTATTCCATCGATCATATAATACCCATTAAATTGATATTAATGTTATATTCACAAATCTTAATAAATTTTGAAAATTTCATATTTTTTAGTTACCCGGGATGTTACGTATATATCCAAAGCATGGGTTAATTATTTATATCTCATGAGATAGAATAAGATGATCACGAGAGTTAACCATGACTACTAGGATGTCAATGATAGTGATACATGACTACCTAAATGGTATGTATTGTGAATGGATTCCACTAATATTTTATGGAAGTGATACCTTTGAAACTATAGAAAACATGTTATATGATAATGTGTTTTCCATAATTCTATATTTTAATTCTATGTTATGCTTTATGGTATTTTGTTTAATATTTACTTCTGAACTATGTCTTATTAAATGAAAATCCTTAATCCATGATTCATGTTTATGATCTTTGATATGTAGGGTCTAATATTATAAAGTTATGATCTCATTATCATTAAAATATTCTCTATTTTAACCTTACATGCCTCCCTTATTTAACCTTACTGATCATTTGAGCTCACCCCCTTTTTTATTTCCTTCCCCAGGATATAATTACATTTATTGAGTATGACATTTTTGAGAGGGGAGATATTCATGAATAACCTATTGGGAGATAATGTAGCTCTTTTATATGTGAGTTATTATGTTACAATGTTTCCGATGTCACTATACTAATAAGGATTTTGGTCATTTTATTATATGATGTTTTATGTATTTCACAAAAGATATGTAATGTGAATTTAGGTCAAGAATGGTTAAATATAATGCACATTTTATTATGGAGGATTAGGAATACAAATGTGTTTTTTTTAATTTGAGTTATCTGGGAGGTTTTTCCCCAGTGACCTTATTGGTAGAATTAACAAAGTAGCAATAAAAACACATCATGAATTTCATAAAAATTTTCTGAAATGAAATTAGAGATCATGGAGAATATAGATATTTCTAATTAATAATTTTGAAGATTATAGGAAATGATGATTATTTTGTCATTGTACCATTAACTAGTGATATTATTTGATATGACATGTTGGTATGAGTCGATGGTGAAGTTGATGACCATATTGAATGAAATACTAAATCAAATTTTCTTATATGTTTCTATCAAATTATGAACAAATATATACTGGATTCTAATGTATATTGTTTTCTCAAATATGTTAACCAATAGTAATACACATCATATTTTTATAAGAACTACCACAAGGGTAACCCATGGTGACAACCCATTTTGGGATTGATTTTAGAGGATCAAGGTTTTAATTCACCATATATTTTTGGATAACATTCTATGGTGGAGGTATATATAAAAAAAATAAGCAGGGGTATTTTTTTAATTTCTTTTATAAAGACATTCTAGAAATTATATCTCTTATGATTAAAGATAATTTACCATTCCATTCACTATAAAAGCATGTTAATTATTATTTGAATCCAAATTTTAATTATGTAGATATGTTGGAGGATTTTTTATCAACCAAATGATGTATTGGTAATAATTCAGTTTTTGGAGATCTAGTTTTATCATTTGTAGAGTCGATGATGATTATTTTGGGGGAACATGTGGTTACCCAGATTGTTTAAATTTTGAAAATAATAATAATTGAGTATAAGAGTCTGAAGACCTATAAAAATGAAAAATGAAATATTTTATTTCACATGCTCAAATTTTTTATATAATATATTTGGTGATATTTAAATGAAATTATTAACATCAATAAGGGTGTCACTGAATTCTGAGTCATTACATTTTAATAATATAATATTTATTTATTGATGGAATAAATATCTATCTATCTAGTGAAGATGTCGATTTATACCAAGAAGAAATAATATTGAAAATAAGACACTTTAGTTGTGTAAAATATATGGGGTTTACATTAGGAGTGATATAATCAAGGGTCAAATTCATAGTCATTGGTTGGAATAGTAAATATTATGATAAAAATTATCTTCAAAATAATTTTTCTAGATTTCTTCCTCAAAAGAACCCCCATATGAATCCTCCTTATTAATTTTCACTATGGAATTTCAAATTAATTATAAATATAAATTTAATATAAGAAGAGAAGATAGTGACCAGATGCTTATGGGATTAATTTCAGTTTAACGTAATGCACCATGATATGTAGAAAACAATAACATAATAAATCATTTCCTTTTAATGAATATGTGAAATTGGACTTACAATTAATTGATGATAAAAATATTTTCATTTGACTTAGGCCTTCTTGTTTTCAACGTTTTATTCATTATGATTCATCAATCTAACAACCCAAGATTTTATAAGATATATTCTTTTTAATCTCTTTCATATATTCTACTGTACTCTACACCAAGATTATCTTGCGCTATACGTGACACCGTATTAGATTTCAGTATATGCAACACTAATCTTGGATCATGTTACACAAAATTTCATGTTTGTTTGATAGTAGTTATTATACTCAACATTGAGTATACATATATATATTCAATGTATTAATGAAATATTGTTTGATTTTTTTATACACAACAACAAAGGAGTCGTGCACTAAACGCAACCCTGACTTGGCATGCATTACACGCAATCACGACCTTCCTCAATAGCGTGTGTTGTACGCAATACCGGGTTTTACTAAACAAAGATATATTGTTCTAATATTATTATGAAATAGCCGTTAAAAAAAGTATTAACAATCTTTTGAATTTTATATCATTATTATTTATCTTACACATTTTCTACAACATGTTATAAGAACAAAATAAATTTTTCGGGTAAAATAAGTATTTTACAAAACATTTTGTTTTTCCGCCTTTTGATGGTGAACACACATTAAATCTAGTTTTTGACATGTTTATAAGTTCAATTTGACAAAATAAAATTCTTATTTGGAATCATGAAATAAAAATTTACTTTGGATAAATTTCTCATATTATTCTGGTAACTTTCATATTTTGATAAATAGTAAAAACACGATATATTTTAATTAAAAACTTTTTTCATCACATAATTTATATGGTTAAATTATCATATTGAATGGTTTTAAAGTATAAATAGAATATATTTTTACCATTTAATATAATGTATGTCATTAACATTATATTTACATTGAATTCATAGGTAAAAATATTTCAATCTTTTGCAATGTTATAACTTTTAAAACACATTTTCTTAACAACAGGATTAATTTTAAATTAATTTCTGCAACTTTTGTGTATTTAATTTAGATAAATTTATTCCACATTTGGAATATGTGGGTCCAAATTGTGTTAATAATAAACTTTTTTTTGGGCATTATGAATAGTAACTACGGTAAATTTTATTTACCATAGTAAAAGATAAATCGGGTAATTAAGGGTAAGTATAATATTATAAAATTACTCTAACGCTTGTCTTAATATAATTGGATGCTTATATTTTGTCCTAAGGCATATTTGGGTCAAAATTTAATCCATTGGAACTTACATGGAGGTGATTAAGACCTTTCGTTTATTTTATTTAAAGGAAAGTGAAATATGTGTCACTCAACTTTAATAATTAAAGTATTTTTAATATAAATTTTTACCGAGTATAATTTCAGTTATAAATAATAATTTGAAAGATAAAATATTTTTCTTTATCATGGTAATTTATTTTTAATTTTTAGGAGTTACTTAATTAACTTATTATCATATACATTAATGATGCACAAATTATTTATTTACTGAAAAATCAATAATATAGTTTTTATTGAAATAGTAATACATATGAAAAGGCTCAAAAATCTGAAAAAAACTTATTATTAGGGTATATATAAACCCTAATAATCCACTGTCATAATTTTTGACCATTTTAATCCTTATTAAGGCTATTATGACACTTATAATATTTTATTTTAAATGATTCCAAATTTGTCACTTTCATAATTTAGTAATGATAACAATTTACATATTGTTATTTTAAGCTGATACATTCGAGAAAGATTATTATTATAAAATATTTTATATTTATATTCATCAAATGATTTTTTTTAATTTTTATGTAACAAATAACTATATTAAATAATAATACAAAAATGTTGTACTAATTATTTTATTATGAGATAAACCAAATAAATGGTTTTAAAAATATTAAAATAAATATTATATGAACTGTTTAATGTGATACACGAATTTTCTAGACAAATTTGACATGTTATAAATCTATTAAATATTTTAGTTTGAATATATCTTCTATGTAGATTTTATTTAAATTCAAATAAATGAATAGTGTCAAAATTGACTCTATTGTTATTTTATAAAAATAACATATTATTAAATTGTTTAAAAATCACAAAATTATTCAAAAATAATATAATGAAATTTATATAGTCTAAAATGGCATAAAGTATCCAATTATGGAAAATTAACAACACATAAGTGATTATTTATAACCATTTAAAATTTAGAATTTTATTACCACAAATAAACATAAATAGATTAAATACGGATAAATCAAAATGATAAGGATTAAAATAAGATCAAAACATGTCTAAATTTGATTGGTTGATGATATTACAACCCTATCTCATATAATCTCAGAATTTATTCATTTTTGGAGGTTTTTATGTGGGGTTTTAATTTATATTAAACTAAAATTTTTGAGGATTCCAAAGGTGCCCCTATCCTCCCTTATAAAAGGGCACCTCCTCCCTCTCCTCCTTACACCACTTTGAGAATTCAAGCTCAGCCAACCCATGCTCATTTCACTTCCCCACTTCCTTATAAACCAACTAGAGGTACTTTTCATCTCAAAAGACCATCTCTAGTGCCCTAAGAGAAAGTTTAAAGGAGGCTCTTCGAAAAAGAGGTAATACCTTCTACTGTTTTCTTCAAGTTCTATTCTTCTTCTACTCCCTATTCTTTAGATGTGTCATTATGAAGTACTAAAATAAGTATCCCTCATATACTAATATGTTATTATAAATATTAAAAAACCCTATTTCAGATTCTATCCATCCTACCGAAAACAAAATCACTGTGCGTGCGTACGTACGGAATACCGTCTCCACGCCGTGGTGTAATCTGTTTTTCCACCAACAACTTAAATGGATGGGTATAATGGTGTAATGACTAACTGTATATGGTTATTATAAAATCATACATATTCTCATATATTATACCATCCACTCCAATTCTATTCATTTATTATGGGAACGATATCATCGCTCGTGCATACGTACGGACTACCGTCTCCACGACGCGATGAGATTCATTCTCCATGTTAACCTGACATTACGGATCATAAAGTTTATATAATGAATAATAATTAAATATGTGAAATAATAATGCTACTGGATTTATGTATATATATATATGTCATCTATTTTGTTTCATTCAATTCAAAAAGGAAACGAAAACAACGTTCATTCGTACGTACGACCTACCGTCTCCATGAATGGTGTATTTCATTCCTTTTATCGATCTATGATATATATGTATATGACGAATATATATTATATATAAATCATTTTTTTTCTTTCTGAAATTATTTAAATCAGGATATAAGTAATAATATCAAGAACTACAAGTCGAAACACATACGATAAATGAAATTATTTTACCCAAAACGCTGCTTTAATATGGAATTTACAAAAGAACGGGTTATATAAAGTCAAAAGTGAAACTTAGATGATATCATAACAATGAATATGATTATGTAATAATTAAATGACATTATTTTAATCATTATACAAGAGTTTGAGATCCATACGAAGCATATCAGACCTAAGGTATGTGATAACTTTTCCAGTCTCGTTTTTATCTGAGATTGTTTATTCGTAAGTATTCAATGGGGTTATATTTATCATCCATGTTCCTATTTTCTAAAAATGGTTTCATGTATGTTTAAAGTCCTTTTTACCCATTTTTGAATTTTACTACATGGTATGTAAGGAATCTTTCTTTTTTTACATTACGAGGTATTTTTTTGACTTTTCTGGGAAAAGTACGAGATGCATGTTTTTGTTAACTTATACGAAATGAAAGGATTTTTACAGTTTTATAAAGCCTCATTTTCATGTAACTTACTCCAAAATATTTCATGAGTATTTTCAACAAAATCCTTTTTTAAAAAAATTGCCTGACATTTTGTGGAAAGATAATGAATTTAAAGAAGAAAAGATATTTTCCTCAAGAATTCATTTCAAGTGTTTTATCAAAACCATTTTTCATCTAAGATGACATTATTTCATAAGTGTATGTTTCAAGTATCATGTCTCTATGATTTACCTGGTTTCAATTTTCTTATTATGAAATGATATCCATTTATTTTATATGGATTATGTGATTATGGGATGATGTTTATGAAACCCATTTTATTTATTGGGTTATTATGAATGATGTATGTTTATTTTGTTGCACAAGTAAGAATGATTTAATTGTGAGATGGGTGGGACCAATATCTCCCTCCAATGAATTGGGTAAAGATTTATATCTCATTAGATTGACATGGCTGGAACGGTAAGTTAATCTGGATCGGTGTTACAGGACTGAAATGTGGAGTGAACTCGATTCAGAAAGGGACTTTGTCCACTAAGATGGTCTTGGCAGCAATTCCTTGGCTACTATGGAAATCATAACATTTGTAGAATGGTTTCCACAATAACATGTTTTATTCCCATTATATTTTATCATGTTTGATGTTCCATTATGATATATTCCTTACATACTTCCACGATTTATGTCTTTGCTCAATATTTTGATGTTTAAATTTCATGTTCACATTTTTGCTTTCAAATGTTTATGGATTGTTTTATGTTCACTATGTTTTCCCTTACTGAGAATTTGAGCTCACCATTTTTATGATTTATTTTCCACAGGAAATAAAGAATGGTTTAGGTAAGGAAACAAAAAGGGGAAGATCGTCATGTGAGTTGTTGAAGATCTTTCAACATGATTAGAAGTTTATACTCCAAGTTTCCAAAGACTCTAAACAATTACGATCCTTGTGTGTCAGTTTTTGTTATATATTATGTATTACAAAAAAGTAATGTAATTTCTATGTACGTCAAGCTTCGGGTCTCTACAGTTGGTATCAGATGAAAGGTTTATTCAACCTTTGGAAACTAGGATGAGAAAACGTTAGTGAGATCTCTAGAGATATTTCTAAGGTATATCTAGGGATTTCCCTAAGGATAAGTATATGTATAGGATATAGTCCTTGAACTATAGTAACGATATTAGAATTTAACCTAACATGTAATATATTGAGGGTACTATCCCTTTACTATGTTCTTTTCCCTAGCATGATTTTTTCCTCTCACACTATTCTTTTTGGGTTTTAGAAAATGGCCGGAAATAGGAAGATTCACGGTATTTGAGGATATGATGGACAATGGAATGATATTCTTCATGAGAAACCAAATGAAACGGTATTTGGAAGTCCAAACTTTGTTATTATGCCTAATCCGCAGTCTCACAATATGATCAATAATCTCAACTTTGGTAAGTTTCCCGACTCAGATAATAATAGAAA
This sequence comes from Viscum album, assembly GCA_963277665.1. Lineage (NCBI taxonomy): Eukaryota > Viridiplantae > Streptophyta > Magnoliopsida > Santalales > Viscaceae > Viscum > Viscum album. The sequence goes on along the minus strand of OY728151.1, from coordinate 489,973,222 downwards.
GATGGAGTTTCATGATGATCATAGAGGAATGAAAGTTCAATTTACCTCATGTAAATCATGTGGGAAGTGGCATCGGGGAGATTGTTTGAAAGGAACTAGAATATTCTTTGAGTGTGGAAAAGAAGGACACAAAGCTAGTAATTGCAATGGAAATGGATCGGTTAACACCATGGACAAGGATAATGGTATTGCTTTGACATCAACAATGATTAGATGTTTTAAATGTGGAATGTATTGGCATTATGCAAACCAATACCCTAAGGGAAAATCTCATTAAGAGAATCAGCATGGTCATATTAGTAGTATTTATGTGGATGATGATGAAGAGACTACAAATGAAATATGTGATGAAATAAATGATGATTCTGAGTCAGTGGTTTATGATGTTAGTGGAATGATTGTATGTTTATAAAGAATAATGTATGGTACTATGAAATAAAGAATCATCTAAGGATTGTTACACTATTGTTTTTCCTAAAGTATTTGAAAATATATGTTGAATGGTACCGGTAACGATGGATGGTTACTGAGATATTTTTGGAAAGTAGAAGTGATAAGAAGATAATGAGATGTTTGATTGTATTCATGAGCTCATGACTGATATAAGGAGTAAGTGATATTATGGATTGATTATATATATTTTCTGGGATATTGGTATGTGTAAATAGTTACCTTTTGACAGAATTCATGTTTTCTCTAAGGATCTATGGTAATTTATGTTTCAAGAGAATATATGACTTAGGTATTCATGTGTTTGGAATACAACCAACAACATATATCTTATCATATGTGTTAGATAAATGCGTGTATTCCCATTATTGGTAGATAACCTTTCTAGTGATTGTTTTCTTTATACTATGATCTTGGACCAATGTATTTTAGATAAGCCTAAAGATTGGAATTGATTATGTTGTACATAAGTTAGTATTGTTTAAGGATAGAACTTTTTTTCGATATTATTGATGGGATGTTATAGTAATGTAGTTTTAGAAAAAGGACAACCTGAAGGACGGGCGAAAACCCATCGCGTCGGAAAAGGATGTGGGAATCAAACCCACAACTAAAGTGTGACTGGCCTTTATCACATACCAATGGCCTACAGGAAGTCCCTGGTTAGTAGAAACAAGTTTTATTTTATTAAGAAGCATGACATGTGAAGTATAAGTTCATTTTTGGAATCGTATATGATTAACCTCACCATAGATGGACTTCTGTATATTTGATAACTTTTTCTAACCTTTTGTTTGAAACAAATGGAATGACTCATCATTCTATCACACGATCTATTAACACTTCGCGAATAGAAAATTCAACTTCATTTCTTTAAGAGATGAAGTGGAAATTCTTCAAAGCACGAACAACAGTGAGATTATACCAAAATAATGTAATTATTTCTTCTAATTCATATTTTTCATCCTTAGGGAAATTATATTGAAAACAAAAAATGTTGTCCTAGTGCTCTTATATCTGATGAATCAGATGGTACCTTAGATCATCACAAATTTATAGCTTTGTGATTGATGGATTTTTCATAGCCATGTTCTCCACCATTCTCCATCATAACTTAATGGTTAGCTTTTTCTTCCATATAAATATTTTGACCTATGTTCTCCTATATAGAAACCCAGTGATGAGTTACTTTGGGTAATAGTTATATTTCATAAATTATTTTTCAAAATTATTTTTTAGTTTTCCTTTTTATGATGTGGGTTTCTATGAAGAGTAAACGATTTATAACCCTGACGAATTTCGAGGGAGAAATTCATTTTAAGGGGGGTAGAATGTAACAACCCGAGATTTTATAAGATATATATTTTTTAATCTCTTTCATATCTTCTACAGTACGCTACACCAAGATTATCTTGCGCTATACACGACACCGTATTAACTTGCGGTATGTGCAACACTAATCTTGGATCGTGTTACACACAATTTCAAGTGTGTTTGATAGTAGTTATTCTATGCAACATTGATTATATATATATATTCAATGTATTAATAAAATATTGTTTGATTTTTTTTCTCAACAATAAAGGAGTCATGAAATAAACGCAACCCTGACTTGGCTTGCATTACACGCAATCGCGACCTTCCTCGATAGCGTGTGTTGTACGTAATTCCGGGTTTTACCAATCAAAGATATATTGTTATAATATTATTATGAACTATCCATTATAAATTTTATTAAATATCCCTTGAATTTTATAACATTATTATTCATCTTAAACATTTTATAGAACATGGTATAAGAACAACTTAAATTTTTCGGGTAAAATAAGTATTTTTAAAAAAATGCAGTTTTACGGCCTTTTGAGGTCGCACAAACTTTAAATCTAGTTTTTGAAATGTTTATAAGTTCAATATTACAAAATAAAATTCTTAATTTTAATCAATAAATAAAAATTTACTTTGGATAAATTTATCATATTATTCTGGTTACTTTCATATTTTGATGAATAGTGAAAACACGCTATATTTTAATTAAAAACAACTTTTTTCATCACAATAATTTATATGGTTAAATTATGATATTTAATGGTTTTAAAGTATAAATAGAAAATATTTTTATCATTAAATATAATTTATGTCATTAACATTAATTTTATATTGAATTTATAGGTAAAATCATTTCAATCTTTTGCAATGTTATAACTTTAGAAACACGTTTTCTTAACAACGTGATTAATTTTAAATTAATTTCTGCAACATCTGTATATTGAATTTAGAAAAATGAATTCCATTTTTAGAATTAGTGGGTAAAAATTGTGTTAATAAGGTACTTTTTATTTTTGGGCATTATGAATAGTAACTACAGTAAATTTTAATTGCCATAGTAAAAGATAAATCGGGTAATTAAGGGTAATTATATTATTATAAAATTCCCTCAACACTTGTCTTAATATAATTGGATTCTTATATCTTGTTCTAAGGAATATTTGGGTCGAAAGGGAATCCATTAGAACCCACTTGGAGGGGATTAAGACCTTTAGCATATTTTATTTAAAGGAACGTGAAATATGACTCACTCAACTTTTATAATTAATGTATTTTTAATATTAATTTATAAAGAATATGAATTATGTAATAAATACTAATTTTAAATATAAAATGTTCTTATTTATCATGGTAATCTATTTTTAATTTTTGAGATTTATTTAATTACCTTATTATCTTATACATTAATGATGCAGAAATTATTAATTTAGTGAAAAATCAATAATATAGATTTTATTGAAATAGTAATACATATCAAAAGCCCAAAAAACTACACAAAACATATTATTAGTGTATACATAAATCATAATCATCCACCGACCTAATTTTTGACCATTTGGATTCTTATAAAGGATATTATGGCACTTATAATATTTTATTTTAAATGATTCCAAAGTTGCCACTTTCATAATTTAGTAAAGAAAACAATTTACATGTTTTTATTTTAAAATGATAAAATGGAGTAAAATTATTAATATAAAATATTGTATATTTATCTTCAATAAAGGAATTTATTTTTAATTTTTATGCAACAAATATGTATATTAAATAATTATAAAAAAATGTTGTACTAATTATTTTATTAAGAGATATACAAAATAAATAGTTTTAAATATATTTAAATAAATATTATATGAACTGTTTTATATTCTGCAAGAATTTTCTAGAAAAATATGAGATGTTAGTAATCTATTAAATATTTTATTTCGAATATATCCTATGTGTATATTTTATTTAAATTCAAATAAATTAATTGTGTCAAAATTGACACTATTGTTATTTTATAACAATAACAAATTATTAAATTGTTTAAAAATCACAAAAATATTTAAAAATTATAAATTTAAATTTATATAGTCTAAAATGGAATAAATTATCCAATTATTAAAAAATAACAACACATAAGTGATTATTTATAACCATTTAAAATTTAGAATTTTATTACCATAAATAAACTTAAATAGATTAAATAAGGATAAATCAAAATGATAAGGATTAAAATAAGATCAAAACATGTCTAAATTTGATTGGATGATGATATTACAACCCTATCTCATCTAATAATCGAATTGAGTCATTTTTTGTGGTTTTTATGTGGGGTTTGAATTTATATTAAACTAATATTTTTTAGGATTCCAAAGGCTCCACTCTCCTCCCTTATAAAAGGGAACCTCATCCCTCTCCTCCATACACCACTTTGAGCATTCAAGCTCGTCCAAACCCTTCCCATTTCACTTCCCCACTTCCTTAGAAAACTACTAGAGGAACTGGTATTTTGAAAAGATCAACTTTAGTGCCCTATGAGAAAGTTTAAATGAGGCACTTCGAGAAAGAGGTAATACCTTCTACCGTTTTCTTCATGTTCCATTCTTCTTCTACTCCCTCTTCTTTATTTGTTTCTTTATGAATTACTAACATCAGTATACCTAATATACGGATATTTTATTATAAATATTAAAAACTCTATTTCACCTTCTATCCGTCCTACGGAAAACAAAATCATCACGTGTGCGTACGTACAGAATACCGTCTCCACGTCGTGGTGTAATCTGTTTTTCCACCAACACCTTACATGGATGGGTATAAATGTGTAAAGATTAATTATATATGTTTATTATAACATCATAATGATTCTTATATATTATACCATCCACTCCAATTCTATTTAATAATTTTGGGAGCGATATCATCGCTCGTGCGTACGTACGGACTACCGTCTCCACGACGTGAGGAGATTCATTCTCTATGTTAACCATACATGAATGATCATAAAGTTTATATAATAAATAATATTTAAATATATTAAATAATAATTCTACTTGATTAATGTATATATATATGTATGTCATCTATTTAGTTTCATTCAATTCAATAAGGAAACGAAAACAACGTTCATGTGTACGTACGGTCTACCGTCTCCATGAACGATGTATTTCATTACTTTTATTGATCTATAATATATATTTATATGATGAATATATGTTATATATAAATCATTTATTAAATTCTGGAATTATGTAAATCAGTATAAATGAAATCATATCAAGAACGAAAAGTCAAAACACATACGATAAATGAAATGATTTTACCCAAAACGTTGCTTTAACATGGAATTTACAAAAGAACGGGTAATATAAAGTAATAAGTGAAACACATATGATATCATTACAATGAATATGATTATGTAACAAGTAAATGTCATTATTTAAATCATTATACATGAGTATCAGATCCATATAAAGCATATCAGACCTAAGGTAAGGGATAACGTTTCCAATCTCGTTTTTATTCGAGATTGTTTATTCGTAAGTATTCACTGGGGTTATATTTATCATCCATGTTTCTGTTTTATAAAAATGGTTTCATGTATGTTTAAAGTCCATTTTACCGATTTTTTACTTTTACTACATGGTATGTAAGGAATCTTTCTGTTATTTACATTACGAGGTATTTTTTTGACTTTTTGGAAAAAGTACGAGAACAATGTTTTTTTAAACATATACGTCATGAAAGGATTTTTACAGTTTTATAAAGACTTATTTTCATGAAGCATCCTCAAAAATATTTCATGACTATTTTCAACAAAATACTTTTCTTTTAAAATTGCATAAAAGTTTGTGGAAGAGAATTATTTTGAAGAAGAAAGGATATTTTCCTCAAGAATTCATTTCAAGTGTTTTATCAAAACCATTTTTCATCTAAGATTGCATTATTTCATATGTGTATGTTTCAAGTATCATGTCTCTATGATTTACATGGTTTCACTTTTCTTATTATGAAATGATACCCATTTCTTTTATATGGATTATGTGATGATGGGATGATGTTTTGAAACCCATTTTATTTGTTGGGTTATTATGAATGATATATGTTTATTTTGAGGAACAAGTAAGAATGATTTCATTATGAGATGGGTGGGACCTATATCTCCCTCCAATGAATTGGGTAAAGATTTATATCTCTTCATATAGACATGGATGGAATGGTAATTTGATCTGGTTCAGTGTTACAGGACTGAAACGAGGAGTAAACTCGATTCAGAATGGGACTTTTTCCACTAATATGGTCTTGGCAGCAATGCGTTGGCTATTATGGAAATCATTACATGTGATGAATGGTTGAAAAAATTACATGTTTTATTCCTATTATAATTTATCATGGTTGATGTTCCATTATGATATATGCCATATGTACTTCCACAATTTATGTCTTTTCTCAAGATTTTAATGTTTAAATTTTAATGTTCGTGTTTTTTCTTTCAAATGTTTATGGATTTTTTTATGTTATCTATGTTTTCCCTTACTGAGCATTTGAGCTCACCCTTTTTATGTTTTATTTTCCCCAGGAAATAAAGATATGTTTTAGGTAAGGAAACCCAAATGGGAAGATCATTAGGGGATTTTTTGAAGATCATTCAACATGATTAGAAGTTTATATTCCATGTTTCCAAAGACACTAAACAATTACGATCCTTGTGTGTCTGTTTTTGTTATTATTATGATTCTGCAAAATTAATGTAATCTCCATGTATGTCAAGCATTTGGTATCTATAATAAAGAACATATTTAATCTGAAATTCAGATTCAAAATATATGGGACCGATATATTTATATGAATTTATTAATATTTTTTTATGATTGACCAAATTTCATTGTAATTTTATGTTTTACTCACATCCAATCATTACATTTACAATAAAGTTTTCATATATTATTTATTTTCATATTTTACATCTTTTTATATCACATTCCTTAATAGCCACAACCAAATCAAATGTTTTTGACTATCATCGAATGAATTAATGAATGCCAAGTATCTAGGTCTGTCACTAGTGTACTGGTTTTGGAATGATATCATTACATTATAAAAATTCATAAGTGGTCTAATTTAGTTCATTTCAGTAACTAATTAGCATGATCATAATGGGAAATAATGGGTAGGGGAAGCCTTTGAATATTTGAATCAATTTTTAATATTTTTTATAGTAATCAAAAATCAAAAAAGGTATTGGATGAGTGACAGAGTTTACATAGCACATGAATGATGATATATGAAATTTCATTGGTGAAATCAGAGGTAGTGACATAATTAATGTTGAGATTCTTTTTAAGTAGTCTAAAACATGAATACACTATGTGAACATCCACATACACATTGGGTATTTACCAGGAAATTACACCTTTGTTTTTATGGTCTTATGCATTGCACAATTGATACCATATCTATTCATTTCATATAACTCTATGATAATAGGTTCAGTATATAAAATGAATAATATCATAAAAACCATTTTTTTATACATGAATTCTCCGTCAAGATGAAATTTTAGGTACACAATTATCATCTTTTTTTCCGAAACCACACTAATACTTGGTTAAATAATTAAATAATGATAATATTTCAGGTGCCCTATGAATATTTTTCAATTTGAATTGAAATAAATGTCTTGGAAAACTAGGAGTAAATAATTAATACCAGTGACGTAATCACAGAAACCGTACTATAATATATAGATATTGTGTAACTACACAACATGATTACGTGTATTAAAGAAATATTCCATGTACCATATCATAAAATTAATTATTTTTAAACTACTATACATGAAACATATTCTTACATAAAAATGGATGTAACAGAAGAAATATTTCACGATTCCCAAGAGGGGATACATTCCATGTACCAGATCATTTATGTTGCGTATGTTTTATACCATATTTCATTTAGATTTATCTTCATTGGAGTCTCAATATAATGTTTCCGAGTTTTATATCATTACTATTTTATCATTTATAATGATATATGAATTCCTATTAAAAAACATATATGTATAATAGGGAAATACTAGTGCAATTAAGATATAAAATTATAGAATTAATATATAGAGGGAATTTATTGGTAATAGGTTTATGACTAGCATTGATTATGTAACAAGACTAAATGGATTTTGAAATCCAACTCTAACAAGGATTGATTAATTTATTAATATTAATATGTAATAATTAATTTAATAATATATAAATGATGGTGTTATGGCCCTCCATTGTTGATGTACACTCCCTCAAATATTATTCACTCTTCGTCAAGCCACATTTCCCATACAAAATCTTATATGGTGTTATAGGTGTTATACATTTTTTTCTAGATAAGTTTGTATGGGTTAGATGTACCTTAAACAATGATTATCCTCAAAATATGATCAATTTACATACATTTTTCATGAACATTTACACTATTATTTGGGATAGTAATGCTTGGTAATCCCATGATTCGTTCACAAACTAGGGAATGAAGTAGAGTTTCATTTTATTCATATATCAATATGGAATATACTATTTTTTTAATATATGTTATTCCTCATATACAATTATATAATTTTTTATTTCCCATGATATCATACATACACCATGGCTATTCCCATTTGACTTAGTAGGTGTTTCAGTATTCGTAGAATCCCATATTTCAAAAAACATACTGAGACTTCAAGGATATTATATTAGATGATATGAACATATATTTACACCCATCAACAATATATTATTTTTTGATATGGATATATTCTATGTTACTATCCTTTTTTTCATCATATTTAAATTCATGATCATATTTGTTTTTTTATCAATTTTGGTTTTTATATTCCCTATAGATTTTATTATTACACACCAATTTATTGGCCTACTGGCCTATGTTGTGTTTATAAAAATTATATGTTTTTTGGATGTTTTCTATTTGTATTCAATTATGGTGTGATTTTTTTTATTATACGTAATGATGATTTATTCATGGTGAATATTATTAATTCATCCATAATAATGATGTATTTAGTATCCATTTTAATTATAGTCATATGTGATTGTTCAAGCGAAAAGTATGAGTTATCTCTTATTCAATGTTTTATGTTATTTGTACAATGTATAAGAAATAGTTTATATGGATTTTTTTCTTTCACAATAATGTAATAATCATGTTAACTCACAACTATGAATTGTATAATCTGATATTATTTATTTATATATTACATTTGTTTCAATATTTTTAAATTCCTATGTTAATTATATCCATTGTGGGATAATATAGGCAAATGAATAACCATTTTGTGACCGGAATACTCCATGATAAAATCCTTACATTTAACTATTATAGGTGGGATTATGGTTTATCACTCAGATTAATGTCGAACCACAAAAGGAATCATTGGGTTGTGTAATGTTATAATGGCCATATAATAATATAATTATTAGAATGAATTTTTTTATATTCCATTTATAATAAGGTTATGGTGTGATTATAAATATTTATTCAATAAGGATTTTATTTATCATCAGTATGATAATGGAGTGGATGTATAGGATGTTTTTAAATCATGAATATGATAATAGTGGAATTTGAAAATAAATATTAAAATAATATATTTCAAGTAATTCATCTAATTATATTAACACGATATTATATCCTATGATAAATATTCACCATGATAATTGGATTACACTCTTTCTCAATCAACAGGTTTTGATGGACATATAACTATTTATAAGTTAATTTGAAGTATAATATATGTCATTTAGAATTAATGTGATCCATGATTTAACTAAATGATATAAATTATAATGAAATATATATTTCATCAACCATAATAAAGAGATATACTCTCATATTAAATTTAATAATAGAAATATTATAAATAAATATTTTTAGGTATATTTATCTCTATATCATTTAATTTGAACCCCTTATCTCCAAAAGTGAATGGAATCCATACAATGGCCCAGATTCTAAACGGTGGTACTGCATACAAATTTTTTTGCATCACAATATAATTTATCTCAACACAACAAATTTAAGATTTCTAATTTACCTATAGTGGATATCCCTTCAACATATTTTTATATAATCTATATAATTCACTAATATACTATCATCCACCTAAGTTAAAATTCGAATAATCAACCATATACATCCTATCTCAAGTGATTACTAATAACTAATTACATTCTTACTAAATTATTGTATTTTTTTAAAATTTATATAAATAGAAATCCCCTTGTATATCATGTACTCCTAACATATACATAATTATATACATGAAATAAATGAATTCATCAGAGTGAAATGTTTTACATTTAATTATTATATATTATATTGTATTTATAATTTTCAATTTATATAATGTTGTGATTTTTAATGTTAATTAATAATTTCATAGAAATAATTATATTTTCTAAAATTATAACAAATTTTTATCAACTTCACCACCTTTTACAAGTTATTATGTTAATAAATATTAATTAAAAAATCACATCGTTCAAAAATTATATTTTTATACTTTTTTGAAATATTTTACAATTCACTGAAAAATAATGATAATTCATCATCATAAGGTCGAAAACACATTTTCCCTATCATTAAATTTTAATTAAATTACATTTTCATCAATTTATAACATTTTATGATTTTCTAAAAATAAATTTAAAAAAATGGATTTATCCATTCCCAATTTTGTATAATGATTCATTAATAAACATAGTGATATCATTAAGATGTTTTTTACAAAATATAGTCAAACTATATTTTAGCTAATTATATATATTTTACATGAATTTAAAATTTGTGTAAATATATAATATTTTACCTATGTATTGAAAAAATAGGTCATTATGATATTATTTTTATAAATTTATTCACATTTTCAACAGTTTATAAAGAAGTTTATGAATGATATTATTTAAAAAATAATTTTTGGAACACCTCTAGAAGAATCCATAAGTTTTCCCTCTATCAATCATTACTGTACCTCCCCAAACCAACACACACCATACAAAATCACCCATCCTTTTAATTCATTTCTCCCCTTTTTTTGAATGACTATTCATCATCCACCCCTTATATACCAAATAGCCACCTCAACAAACACACACCACTTATCATCCCTGCCCTCAACAAGAACAAACCCCTATGAAACAAATAAACCCCTTGAATTACACACATGTACCCTCAAATGTCAATTTCCCCTCCAACACACCATCACACTCCATTTCAATTAGAGTCCCCAATCTCCAACACACACTGATACATAACTTCTTCTTTCAACCACCAATTAACACCACATCCCCTCCTAGATTTCACACCCCTCTAACATACTACAAATACTACATGCTCCCTACCCATCATCATATACTAAATCACAACAAATTTCATCCTACAACAACAATACTAACACACACCACACTAAAAAATCACTCCCCCACATAGTATCACTATTGTAACCCACCTACTAACATCCCACTCTATCTACACACTCTTACCATGTAACATCCGAAATAAATAAAGAAATATCATATTTTAATATTTTTTTAATATTTTTTAATTAAATATTAATTTTTCTTTAAATGGGATTCTATGTTCGATAGCGTGCCCGATAAGCAACAACATGTATCTTTGAAATCTTACGTTGCAACGTAATAATATAATATTATTATTTTAAATGGTGGTTAACACCCGGCCATTGTATTGGCGGGAATAAATGGAACTATATAAAATATGATAATAATTTTTTTAAATGTTCTTACATTTATCCAATAAATTTTAGAGGCATATAATGTGAATGAATCCAATTATAAGCACAAATACTCTAAAATTAATTAAAAGATCGATTTACCATCTTTTGATGGGAAACCCTTATTAAATCTTATTCTTATGATTTATATATGTTCAATGTGAAAAAATAATTTTATTATTTAGAATCAGGACAACAAAATATAATTTGGATAACATTTTTGTATTTTTCTGAAAAAGTAAATTTTTTAATGAATTGTGAAAAAATACCATATTTTAATTTAAAACTTCCATTTAACATAATTTATTTATATTGTTATATTTTTTTTAATTGATTTTAAATTTTAATTAAAATAATGTTTTTCCATTTAATCCAATGTTTTTCAATGGAAATAATTTCACATTGTAATTGGACATAAACAAGTGTCAAACATTTGATAGTTATTTCATAAAAACACACTTTTTGTATTCAGATTGGGAATTAATTTTAAATTAATTTTTGACACTTTTGTTTTTTGAATTTGTAAAAATGGATTCTATATTTGAAATCAGGAGGTCCAAATTGTGAAAATAGGTAACATTTATTTTTAGACATTATGAATATTTACTTCAGTAAAAATTTTATTTTCCATGGTTAGAAGCTAAATATGGTAATTATGGGTAAACAAAATAATATTATAATAATAATAAATTACCCTAACATGTCTCATAATCTTCTGTGCTGATACATATCTGAACATGGGCCTCCTTGGGTCGATTTTGGGACCCCATGGAGCCACTTGGGAGTGATAATGACACATTTTTTTAATTAAAATAAATGGAAAATTTACATAATCAAATATCTTCGATTAAATTAATTTTTACATGGTTTTATATAAGTTATATCTTCTACTATAAATATGAATTTAAAATATAAAAATATTTCTTACATCATGGAATTTATTTTATTATTTTTAGACATAAAAAAATTAAATTATTTATGACATATTAATGATACAGTGTTTACCTCATTAATAAATGATTTAAATAAATATGATTATAATGATTAAAATAATATCCAAAACCAGACCAATTATTATTGGATGAAATTATTCTGACCATGAGTCATCCTATTTTAGACTATAATATTTTTTGGACATTTTGAAACCGAAAATCCTAATATAGTAACTTAATATTTTCACACTTCCCTAAAGAGCCCCTCCTCCTTAAAAAAATCCCTCACCTCAAACCCATTACTCACACCTATCTAACCCCTTGTATCATCCATACTCTGCCCAAATAAGCTCTCAAAAATTCTTATATTCCCTCTAGAATCCTTAATAATGTCCTAAGGCACTTCAAAATGTTATTTTGGTTTAAATCAAAGGGAGTTACCTGATTTAAAAGTAACTTCTTATCTAAATTCTTTTCTTTTCTTTTACTTCTCCAACACCTAAACTCTTTTTTTCTTTTCTTTTATAACAACACCAGAATCATCAACATACTAAAATGTGTTTATAAGAAGTATTAAAACTATATTTACACACACATCCAACTAATGCGTAAAGTATATACAGGTTCTGTGGATGGCAAACTAATGCCTCACGAAACTATGATTGTTCAATTTTCTCCTACCACCTCTCAAGGTGGCCATTATAATGGAACTGTATTTATACATTATATATATATATATATATATTTATGTTTTCTTTATAATTCTGTATTTTTCATTTATATAATACAATTATGGTTTCCATAATGGGTAAATGTTATAATTTCATTTTAGGATGTGCAGACGACCGCCCCCTCAAACTGATATGACTCTTTAATTCCAAATGTGTGACATATAGAGGACGGTTTTAATGATATTATATATGATATTATATTGGAATCATAATATACCTATGTATAAATGTGTTTTCATTCCATTTAAAAATTAATAGAAAATAACGTAGCATTTATGCGTACGTACGGTTTACCGTCTCCATGAATGGTGCATTTAATTTCATACCTACAAATGTTACATACTATTATAAATACATGTATATATTAGATATATATGAAATATATGATATCTAAATCATGAATATAATTATAGATATAATTAAAATTTTACCACATGAACAACATGTAATTATAAGAAGTTCATTATTGACTCAAGTACCAAATATCGACAAAACGATCATTATTAACATAAAAGATTAAATTATCTTTATAATATTGTAATAAGTGTTATTACAGAAATAATAAACATGAAAAGGGTTCTTAAACAGTAGAAATTAACATTATTTTATTATTCTTGATATTAAAGAATGAACGAGTCAAGTCAGACATGAGGTAAGGGAACATCTTAACCTAACTTCCATTCGTTGTGATGATATTCTATTTCTTGTTTATGTCATTATTTGATTATCTGAGAAATGAAAATTTATACATTATCATGTATTGATACTTTATTTTTATGTGCTTATATTGAATACACATAATCTATCTATTTTAGTTACAAAATTATCTTTGTAATGGGCTTTGTCTCGATCTCCATTCATTGAGGAATATATTGTTTTAATACACGACTTTATTTTATACAATATATAAACACATTTGACTTTTCATTTCATTCAATGGGAATGTTTTTCTATGTATAATTTTACTAAATGATCAAAAAAAATTCTTTTTAACGTAATCGGGGACAACGACCATTCCGCTGTCATGATTATTATTTAATCTTTGGCTTCTTTAACAAGCTGTAATGTTTATAAAATGATAATAAATACCATATACCCTTTTACGTATTTTGGTATTGAAAATGGTTTTGATACTGTATTTGTTATGTCAACACATTAAAATTATATATTTTTATTCAAATGTGGAAATTTTATCTTTCCTTTATGTTTATTTTATGTTTTATGTATATGTTATGGTTCTGGGGAATTGTTTACTTATACGGGTGGTTCCGTGATAAAAATAGCGCAGGTGAGCCTGAGATATTTCTCCAATGCATTGGGAAATATGATGGAGTTAAACATTAATGTTTCTCCTAAGAGATTTTGGGAATATACTGTGGTGGGTATTCTAATGTAACTCCCTAAGTAGTTATGATAGCTACAATGTAAGTATGATATGGATTCCACAAGTGACCTTTATAATTTATTATTTCTATGTGTTATTCATTAATCATTTGATTTCATGAGGTGTGTTAAAGAGATTATGTTATGTATGTATTGATGTACAAATGTTTTCATTATTTGTTTTATAACCCTTTCTGAGATTTTTATTCTCATCCCTAGTTTTGAAATGTATTTCACATGACATAAAGTTGAATAGGGTCATGGATGTGATCATAGAAATGTCAAGTTGTCTAAAAAATGGAACTAAACATGACACTTTTTTTAAGAGTTTTAATTTTTTGAAAAAATTGAAACTGTTAAGAAGTGACTACTTTGTATCTTTAGGGAAGTATTGTAAAAGTTATGGGATAATTCTTTAAAACTCTAAACCAGAACATATCCTCACTCTAAATTATCTATTTATATCAAAAATATGTAATGTTTAAGGCCAGGTCCTTATAGATGATATCATATGTCGGTTTAGATAACATTAAGAGTTAGTAAATTGTTAAATTAATATCCGTAAATTATTTTATGTTAATATTGAAATGATAGCATTTACAGATTTCCATGTTGCATTGCCTATGATATCTCTATTTTCAGAATGGTTTTCCACAGAGGAAACATGGTATCTATGTTGGGATGACATCAAGAGAAAGAAAACCTTCCAAATCAGCCACCTCAGATGGTTGAAATCAGAACTGAATAGTTTGTTTCAGTGATGGAATAGTTGACTCAGGCTATAAATGGTGGTGGTATCCATATATGAGATCAACCATATCAATAGCAGAAGAAGATGTTAGTAGTAGAGCATTTCATGGGGCCACATCCACCATATTACAGAGGATCATCTGACCATATTCTAGCTGATGGGTGGATTAAAGCACTGGAGAAATTTTTTGAGGTCATGGGGTGTTCAGAACACCAAAAGGTTAGTCTCGTTGTTTACTATTTTGAAGGTGAAGCTGATAAGTGGTGGTCCATGGTGAAAAATATAAGGTATTGTGAGTAGATTGATTCCCATAATTGGGATGAATTCAAAGGTATATTTCTTACGAAATATTTTCTTAAGGTGGTTATTCTTAGGATGGAAAAACAATCTTGGATTTATGGAAGGTGGACGACTCAGTGGCGGTTTATGAAAAAAATTCACTCAACTGGCAATGTATGCTCCAAATTTCATATGAGATCTTGATATTAAAATCAATCGTTTTTACTTAGGATTAAATCCAATGCATCGAAAGGCATTAGCTTCCCGTGAGTTAAAAACTAATGAATTTTTTTTTCAATGTGAGGATAATGTAGAAATTGTTTTTTCCGATGATCAGGTTTTTTTGAAAAAAAAATAGTATAAGATTTCAAGGTGGTAGCTGAAAGGGAATAACTCTGCAAAAAGGTCAGATGTTAATAAACATATTTTTACAGTTTGTGATTATTATGGTAAAAGGAATTATTGGAAATGTCTTTTGAATTGTGGTAAGTGCTACTGATGTTGTAAAATGGGACATAATTCTCATAATTTCACTATAAAAGATAAGGGTAATGGTAAAACAAAATCTGATTTACAATCAGTAAAATGTTTTAAGTGTAATGAAATGGGTCATTATGTAAATGAATGTCCAATGTAGAACTCAACTGAGGGAATGTAGCCAGAAAACAAGCAGAAATGGGTGATTAAACCTTTGCAACTACATCAGTAGATGTTGGTCCATGAAATGAAGTAGTATTAGGTACACTATTTGTTGGTTCATATTATGCCAATGTGTGGTTTGATTCGAGGTCTACATATTTTTTTATTTCAATGAATCATTCTAGTAAATTAGGAATTCCATATCTAGATATATATCCTAAAATTATTGTAAAAACACCTTGAGGAAATGTTGAGAGAAAAATAAATTATAAGATCCTTCTTTTCCTTATGTGCAGAAATAATCTACCTACATACCTTATTGTTTTTGCTCTAGTAGAGTTTGATATTTTTCTGGGTATGAATTGGCATTCTGGTTATCATGCTAATATTGACTGCAGTGATAAGGAGGTTTATCTATATAATAATCATCAGTTTGTGTCCAATAATTAACCCTTACTTTTGATATCATATCAAGATGGTGAGAAACTACTAAAAAATTAAAATTAATGTTACCTTGTGCATATTTTTGCAAATGAAGGAACTATTCAGATTAATGATGTGCCAGTTGCAAATGAGTACATTTTTTCTGATGAGTTTCCTGGTATTATATATGATCGAGAAGATTAATTTACTGTTGACTTAGTTCATAATGCTAATCCAGTATCAAAAACCCCTTATCGAATGGCTTAAATTGAACTTTTAGAGATATAGAATCAATTATAGTAGTTATTAGATGAATGTTTTATTTGACCTAGCACATCACCATGTGTTGAAACTATCTTGTTTGTTAAAAATAAAGATGGTTAAATGAGATATTTAATTCATTATAGAGAATTCAATAACATCACTATTAAGAACATGTATCATTTTCTTGATATCGATGATTTGTTTGATCAGCTACAGGGAGGTCAGTATTTTTTGATGATTGACTTGAGTATGGGGTACCATCAGTTAAAAGTAAAGGAAGTATACATTCTAAAGACTGTGATTCGTACTAGATATGACCCTTATGTTTTTGTAGTTATTACTTTTGGTTTAACCAATGCACCTGCAGTATTCAAGGATCTAATGAATAGAATTTCAGTGAAATTTTGGATAAGTTTGTGGTTGTTTCCATTGATTATGTTTTGGATTCTTCTAAAATAAATAAAGAGAATGACTATCATTTAAGGGTTGTCTTACATACCATAAATGAAAGAAAAACTATATGGGAAATTCAGAAAGTGAGATTTTTGGTTTTAGCAGATATCATTTCTTGGTCAAATTGATTAAAAAAAAGGCATAATTGTTGATCCTACTAAAACATAAGTTATTAAAGAATGGACAGGAAACAAAAATATAACTAAGATCAATAGTTTTCTTAGTTTGGCAGGTTATTACTGGAATTTTGTTTAAAAAAATTCACGATTATCTTGTCCAATGACTGTGTTAACTCAAAAAGGATTTAAGTTCATCTACAGAATATAATGTGATGATTGTTTTAACAAATTGAAAACAAGATTGGTGAATGTTCTAGTTTTGGAACTACCTTACAGAAATGGTGAATTTGTTATCTATAATGATTCATTATTGAAAGTACATTTTTTTTCCTTATGCAGAATGATCAGGTAATTTCTTATGCTTTTTGTTAGTTGAAAACTCATTAGTTAAATTACGCTACAGATGATTTAAAATTAGATGCTGTTTTTATTCTTTAAAAATTTGGAGGCATCATTTGTATATAGTTAAATGTGAAATATATACTCAACACAAAAGTTTAAACTATATATTCACTCAGAAATAATTGAACATTAGACAGAGGATTTGGTTGGAATTAATCAAGGATTATGATTGCACGATCCATTACCATACAAGAAAAGAAAATAAAGTTTCTGATGATTGGAGTCTAAAAAAGTAGGGCTTCATTAACCATGATATGTTTACAAAGACATTCATTGGTTTTTTTATTTGATAAACTTTGGAATAGAAGTTGTTCGTGAAGGAAATTCATCTATTTTGTTTCCAGTTTCAGTGAAATCATATCTATCAGACAAAATTAAGCAAACTTAGAATGAAGACAGTGAGTTGCAGAATAAGGTAGTGTTGGTTCAGAAGGTTATGTTTCTTGATTTTAACATTGATAATGATTGTATTTTGATATTTAGTGAGTTATTATGGGTGCCTTGTGATTCACAGATAAAAAATGAGTTGTTATGTGAAGCTCATAGTTCTCCCATTTCAGTTTATCCTGGAAGTACTGAGATGTATATAGATCTAAGGGAGTATTACTGGTGGGATGGAATGAAAAAAATATATTGATGATTTTATTGTGAGGTGTTTGACTTGACAGCAGGTTAAAGAAGAGTGGAAGTTAACAAAATGGATGCTTCAGTCTTTTCCAGTCCAAAGTGAAAATGGAAAAATATATCCATGGACATCATTTTGGGATAACCAAAGTCATATGAAGGTAATAATTCAATCTAGGTTATTATTGATCGATTGACTAAATCTCATCATTTCCTTCTATTCGAGATAATTTTTCTCTAGATAATAATTATAGGTTATATATTAATGATATTGTCATGTTTCATGTTTTTTCCCTCTCCATTGTATCTAATCGTGATCCGATATTTACTTACAACTTTTTTAAAGGCCTTTAGAAGTCATTTGGTACTAAATTAAATTTTGGTACATCATGTCATCCTCAATCAGATGGGCAGTCAGAATAAACAATTTCGACCATGGATGATATGTTTCATTCTTTCATGATGGATTATGAAGGAATTTTGGACCAACATCATTATTTGGTTGAATGTTCTTATAATAACAGTTTTCATTCTAGTATTCAGAAGGCTCCCTTTGAGTAATTATATGGAAAGTGTTGACAAACATTATTTTCTTTGGAGAAGTGTGGGAAAGGAAGATGATAGGACAAGAATTTGTAGAAGATATGGAATAGAATGATTACTTGATTCAGAAGCACATTAGAAAAAGTCAGAGAATGAAGAAAAGTTATGTAGATAACCAGAGGAAGGACATCTCTTTCGAGGTTGGTGATCATGTCTTTCTCAATGTTTCTCCATGGAAATGTGTGATGTGTTTTGGTAAGAAGGGAAAGTTGAGTCTGGGTATCGTTGGACCATAAGAAATCTTGTAGAATGTTGGAGCAGTTGCATATAGTGTCGCTTTGCCTCTATGTTTATCCCAGTTAAACAATGTTTTTCATGTTCCAAGGTTGAGAAAGTATATGGCAGATCTGTCTCATGTTTTGAGCCCAGAGGTAGTTCAATTGAAGATAATATCTCTTATGTGGAACAATCAGTTCATATTTTCGATAGAAGAGATCATGTGTTTTGGAATAAGGTAATTCATCATGTAAAGGTTTTTTGAATAAACCATATGGTTAAAGAGGTAACGTTGGAATCTGAAAATGCTATGAGGGATAAATACACCTATTTATTTGATAAGTTAATAAAATTACGAGGACGCAATTTCCAAAAGGGGTGGAGGATGTAGCATCGCAAGTAAATAATGAAATATGAAATTTTTATATTTATTAATATTTGGGAATTAAATATTAATTTTAATTTAAATGGGATGCTATTTTATATGGATTGACCGATACACAATAATGAGTGTCTTTAAAGTCATACACTGCCCACTAATAATATAATATTATTATTTAAAATTGTAGTTAACGCCTAACAGTTTTATTGGAAAGAATGTATAGAAATAACTACAATATTATTATACATGATTGTAAAATGGTTTTTCATTTATCCAATAAATGTTAGAGGCTTAAAATTTAAATAAATCCAATTTTAAGGACGAATACTCTAATATTCTTTAAAAGGTCGATTTATAGACTTTTAATGGTGAATCCTTTTTAAATCGTGTTTTTATTATTATTATATGGTCTATATGAAATATAATATTATTTTTTATAATTGGGACATCAAAATATAATTTGGATAAAATTTTCGTATTTTTCTGATAAAGATCATTTTTAATGGATTGTGGAAAATATTGTATTTTAATTCAAAACTGCCTTTAAATATAATTTATTTTTATTTTTAAATTAACTTCTGAATTGATTTTAAAGTGGAATTATAATATATGTTTACCATTTATTACAATTTTGGTCATTTTAAGTAATTTCACATTGAAATTGGATATAAATAAGTGTCAATCTTTTCATAGTTATTTCATAAAAACACTGTTTTTGTTTTGACAAAGGGAATTAATTTAAATGAAATTCTGCCACTTCTATGTTTTCAATGTAGAAAAATGGATTCCATATTTTTAATTAGGAGGTCCAAATTTTTTAAATAGGTAACTTTTAATTTTATACAATATTAATATTTACATCAGTAAATATTTTATTTACCATGGTTAAAAGGTAAATGTGGTAATTATGGATAATAAATAATATTATAATAATATTAAATTACCCTAAAATGTGTCTAAATTTTATTGTTCGATACATATCCGAACATGGGAATCCATGGGTCTATTTTGGGTCTCCATGGGGCCACCTAGGAGTGATAATGACACTTTATTTTAATTAACATAAATATAAGGCAAAAATTACATAAATAGGTATCTTTTTGTAAATCAATTTTTACAGGGGGAAATATAAGTTATCTCTTCGACTATAAAAAATAATTTTAAATATAAAAATATTACCTACATCATGGTATTTTATATAATTTTTAGACATCAAATAAATTAAATTATTTATGACATAATAATGACATAGTGTTTACCTCATAAATAGATGATTTAAATAAATAATATTATATTGATTATAATAATTTCTGAAACCTGTCCAATTCATATTGGATGATTTTATTTAGACCATGAGTCATATTATATTTGACTATAATAAGTTTTGTACGTTCAGAAACAGAAGATCATTAAATAATAAGATAATATCTTCACACTATCCTAAAGACCACCTCCTCCGCCTTATAAAAATCCCTCACCTCTAAATCATTACTCACACATCTCAAACCCATTGACTCATCCAAACTCTTCCCAAATAATCTCTAAATATCCTTATATTCATCTTAAATGCTTTAAATTATGCATAAGGAACTTCAAGAATTTATTTTGGTTCACACCAAATGGAGTTACCAGATTTAAAGGTATAAATTTCTCTTAAATTCTTTTATTTTATTTTACTTCTCCAACACCTAAAATCTTATTTTTTCATATTTTGTAACAAAACCAGTATCCTCAATATACTAGGATATTTTAGTGAGAAGTATTTGAACTACACATACACACACTTCTATCTAATGTGTAAAGAACATACTATTTCTCTTGATGGAAAACTAAAGCCTCATGAAACGATGATTGTTCAATTTTCTCCTCCCACCTCTCATGGTGGACATTATGACAGTAATATATTTATATATGATATATATTATGTTCATGATTTCTTTAATATTTTCAATTTTTCATTTATATCATACCTTTATGGTTTCCATTATGGGTAAACATGATAATTTCATTTTAGGAAGTGCGGACTACCGCCCCCTCAATGTGATATGATTCGTTAAATCCATATGTGGGATGTATAAAGGATAGATTTAATGATATTATATATGATATTATAATGGAATTATAATATACCTATGTATAATTATGTTTTAATTCCATTTAAATAAGAAATGGAAATGAAAGTAGCATTCATGCGTATGTACAGCTTACCATCTCCATGAACGGTGCATTTCATTTTGTACCTCCAAATGTTATGTAATATTATAAATACATGTATATATTAGATATATATGATATATATGATATCTATATAATAAATATCATTCTGGATATAATGAAATTTTGACCCCATGACCAAGTTGTAATTATTGGAAGTACATTTTTACTTAAGTACCAAATATCGACAAAACGACCATTATTAACTTAAATGATTACATAATGTTTATAACATGGTAATAAATGTTATAAAAGAAATAATAAACAAGAAAAAGGTTCATAAAAAATTATATATTAACTTTAGTTTATTATTCAGGATACTAATGAACGAACGAGTCAAGTCGGACATGAGGAAAGGGAACTTCTTAACCCAATTTCTATTCTTTGGGTTTATCTTATCTTTCTTGTTTATGTCGTTCTTTGATTATGTGAGAAATGAATTTTTATAAATTATAACGTATTTATACTTGAATATTTTGTGATTATATTTAATACAAATAATTTATATATTTTATTTACAAAATGATCTTTGTTAGGGACTTCATCTCAATATACTTTCATTGAGGAATATTTTGTTTTAATACACGACTATATTTTATATGCTGAATAAACACATTTGAATTTTAATTTCATTCAATGGGAATTTTTTCTATTAATAATTTTACTAAACAACAAAAAATAATGTTTCTTTTAAATAAATGTGGTCTCAATAAAGTTTTTTTCGCCATTATTATTAATAATATTTGACTTCCTTAACAAACCCTAATGTTTTTAACGTAAAATGAATACCAAATACCCCTTTTACGTATTTTGGTATTTAAAATGGTTATGATAATGGATTTGTTATGTCAATATATTTTAATGATATATTTTGATTGAAATTTGGAAATTTTATCTTTCATTTATGTTTATTTTATGTGTTAAAAATTTTTCTGGTTCTTGGGAATTGCTTATGTATACGGGTGGTTCCAAAATAATCCTAGGGTGGGTGAACACAAGATAGCTCACCAACTCATTGGGTAACATGAAAGAGGTAAAAGTGAATTTCTCTCCTAATTGGTTTAGGGAATATACTATGATGGGTATTCCAACGTAACTCCCTATGTAGCTGGGATAACTAAAATGTAAAAATGATATGGAGTCCACAAGTTACCTTAATGATTTATGACTTTTATGTGTTTTTTATAAATATTATGATATCATGATGTATTTTAAAGAGATTATGTTATGTATATATTAATGAACTACTATTTTCGTTCTTTGTTTATAACCATTACTAAACATTTTATGCTCATCCCATGTTTCTAAATTTTTTTCATAGTACATAAAAAAGAATATGGTCATGGATGGGGTTAAGGAAAATTTATTCCATCTAAAACATGGAAGTAGGCGTGAATATTTTTTATGAGTTTTTATTTTATGATAAAAATATAAACTAATTAGAAGTGTTTAATTTGTATCATTTAGGAAGTTATGTAATAGTTATGCCCTAATTCTCTAAAATTTTTAACCTGAAAAGATCATCTATGTGAATTGTCCATTTTTATTCAAGAATATGTAATGTATAAGATCGAGTCCTTATATACCCATGTAGAACACTTCCACATACCACTGTCAGCTAACAACCATTCATTATGTATATCCATTTTATCCCCATAATTTGTTGAAATATATTTTCTTATCTCCCACCATATATAAAATATATACTCCCAACCATGAAACACACACACCTGTGACAAACCACTACCACATTCCCTTCATTCCCTCCCCAAACACTAACACAGAATAGCCCCAATAACCCTCTTATATGAGGGAAACCCCTATGAAAATATACTCATTGATGCTCTCTCCATCCACCCCTCCACTAAAAAATACCATGCCTATTTAACCTCACAGTCTTCCACAGACTCTTAATGATTCTCATGTCAGGCACTACAAATCCAAATAACTTTTCCCATATTCCCTTACTGCATCCCAATATAAACCAACACAATATCATACACAATAACACTAATTAACCAACCCTACCATTTTAGATACACATATGACAATCGTCTCCCCAGAATGCTTTCCCAACCATCACCCTAGCCTAATAAACCAATCTCCCCACCACCCCTCTACTGATACAGACACAAAAAAACTTGAGACCAATTCACTTATATGTGATTATAAAAAGATATTAATCACATACATTTAGTGATACTAACTAATGGAACCATATTTTAGTATTCTAAAATTTTTATATGGATAAATAACATTGATTCTCATACATTAAAACTATAGTTTTTGTTAACTATTTTAATGAAATATAAAATACCACTTATAGAAAAACCCATTTAATTTTCATTAAATGAGAAATTGTTCCATTATAATATATATTTTTTGTTATGTAAGTACTTTAATTTTTCTCAAAAAAAACAAAAAATGACATCCATCTCGATATATTTTACATTTTATAATTCTTTATATCCACTGAAAATGGAATCATAATAAAAGGTGTCCAAAAAATCTCAATAAGTGTAACCATTAGAGAAAATAATCATTGAATATTAGTTAGAATATTATTGTCACAATTTTTTGAAAACATAATCACTATTAATAAATATCATACCAAAATAAATAAATATCAAAACATGATCTATTGTATAAAATATTGCAGTACAATATGATATGACCCATAAGAGAACATAACATAAAACATTGTTCAATCATCAGAGTGTAGAACAATATTAATATTATTTTATAAGTGAGTGAAATTAACATAATAATATAAATCATATGTCAATAATACACTCTAATGTATTCATAACATAATAATTAGACTAACCACTCATATACCAAATCATATGATATGGATACACACCGTGAAATTCATCATATATGATTATATTATTAATGACCCAAAAACAATCATTGAAAATGGATAAATACATGTATAAAGTATTGGTATTGGACCAAATGTCTATGTACCTTTTATATTATGATTTATAACTGAAGCGACCAAATAGAAACATGACTTAAATAATAAAGTAATATCATGATTTAAATAAAATTTATTTAAAATAGTAACACAGTATAAGGACATAACATTATTTTTTCATATATATTAGATAAAAAATAATATATTTTATAATTATTTAAAGGACTAATCAATAATCATTCACCACTAAATTATTTCATGATATATTTTATTAAATAATCACAATAACAACCATATGAATGAAAACAATAGAACTGTGTGAAGTAAAATGCTCCATATTAATAAATAATTATTAAAATGGTTAGGATCTTAAACATAAATAAGAAAAAGGTAGATAATTGTTATTATATTCTCATAAAGAAGAAATATTGCAATCATAGTGAAAATGAAAAAAGTAAACCACATATAAAATACGGAGGTATGAAATGAAGATTGTTGGGTGAATCCCTACTCACTAGTTTGACCCCTACAATGGGTAATGATAAAACACTAGAGAGAAAATTAATCCAAACTCATCATGTATATATAGAAGGAAGATAATTATAATCATTGTTCCCTTATCACCAGGTATGAAGAACATCTATTCAATTGTTGATATGACCCCAACATATGTTGAAGAGGTATATAGCTGACCATACAATGGAAAAACAACTATTAGATAGTTGCATATATATTTTGAATCCATTTCAAACTCTGGATTAATTAAGGTCTATGATATTTAGGTTGTTTATAAAGATAAGAACCAATAAAAAGTACGTCTAAAAATGATGTAATTTCATTATGTAATGTTTCCTTTGGATATTCTAATATTTGGGGATATCTATTTACTTTTCATATATTAGATTCAATATGAATGTATATGTTGTTTAGGTTTATCCAGACACATATGAGGAATGAATTAGAATTATTATGTGATGGGTGGGACTGTTTATATCCCCTCGATGCACTAATCAGTCTCATGAGGCATGTAGACATGGACATGGCTGAGGCCTTTCCCATTTTGCATTATGTTTTTGGAAGAGGCCTTAATAATTTTTTATGTCTTGGTAGAGGCCTTGATGGTATACTATTGAATGTCATACATATGAATTTTCCTTGTTTTATGCTATAAATTTATTGATCATGTAGTTATTTGACTAGTAGAATACACATTGTTATGATTTGTTATGGAATTGTTTACCCATCTCGTTATCCAAGAATATTATGTTCATGTTTATTTTTAAAGGAATGGGTTTTAAATCGTTCCCCATGCCTAATATATATTTTATCTTACACTATATTACTTAATATTACTAAGAGTTTGATCTCACCCCTTTCTTATCTTTAATTTTCTCAGCATATGATGAATTTTTTTAATAACCTGCAAATATATGATTATAGTTGTGGATGATCAAAATAAATCTTATATGTTTTTTTTTCATTTCATGTTTTAATTTTAAACTAATGTATGTATCTAGATTTCCAAATATACTATGTTATTCGTTCCTTTACGATAAAAATTTATTTTAATCATACCAATGTAATGTAATAAGGCACCAGCTTGGGGAAACTGGGTTCGGGTCTTTAGAGTTAGTATAAGAGTAAGTTTAGAAGAAAACATGGAAACTATATATATAAAACGTAAGTTAAGAAACACATTGCTATGACAGTTCTTGAGGGTATGTATAAAATAATATCAATGTAATTTGGAATGGAATGGATTATAAGTATATTTCTAGAAAATACCTCCATGTCAAGATACAACACGTGGACATGGTTCTATAAAAGATGTACCTAGGATTGAACCCTCGGACAACGAGTTTCAGGCTTGACCTTATGTATCTTTTTACATGAAAATGGGCATTAAAGTGCACCTAGTTTGACAATCAAAGGGGATATACTTAAGATTATTTACATTTTAATAATAAAAAATTTAATATGGATTAAAATTTTAAATTTTACTCAAAGAAACCATGTTTTTGATTGGTGTATTTTTTATGCCTATGATTTCAATTAATGCAATGTATTTTTATTAGATAAGATTATACATTATTATATGTAACCACATCCAGTGTAATCCATTATATAGATATGGCTCCTAGTGGAAGAAATGGAAACTGAATGAACATGTGTTTTCCATGTAGGTATTTCCCTATGATGTAATATAATTATGTTGTCTGTAGAGATTTGACTGGTGGTGAGAAACTTATTACAATACTTGGAAACTGACACAGGTTCTGAAAAATAACCTTACCCATATGGAGCATCCTAATACACAACATGGAGGAGATATGATGGATTTCTTTATGAGAAACTAGACTCCATCATTCAATGGTTCTACAAACACATTTATAGCTGAGTAGTGGAAAGGTTCATTAGAGAATATATTTCTCGCATTGGGATGTAAATAAAAAGAGAAGTTCATCATAGAAATTTATCATCTATTGGGAGATGAATACTTGGGGTGGTTGTTAATCCAAAACATAAAGTAGGAGGAAGAGATATCATATATAGAATGGAAGGACTTTAAGTAAATATTCCTAGAGAAATATTGTCCTCATAAACAATGGATTGATACGGAATGTCGATTTCTGAGATTGAGGAAAATGATGATGAGAATGTTTCAATGTATGAATCTAACTTCACAAGGTTATCAAGTATTTTTGTTGACTACATATGTAATCCCTGGAAAAAATCGATATATTATTTGTTGGCATAAAACCATTCCTTCAATGGGAATTTGCCTCTCAATGGTATTCATCGTATGTGGATATAGTTTCGTGTACTATCAAGATGAAAAAAATAATTTTCTAAGTCTTATCACATGATTGGAATGTAAGAGAAGAAGATGGTTTCTGAAAACTATGGAAAAGGAATTAAGGAAATGGGGAAGAAGGAAAGAGTCAAATTTCTACTATGTGATATTTGTGGATGGAATCTCCATGGTGCATGAATAAAAGAAAATCGATTATGCTAAAAATGTGTACAAAACATAAATCTTTATGGTGATTATAAGGGGGAGAAATAAGCTATTAAATATCATTGGTATAATTTTCAAGAGTTGGGACATTATGCTAATGATTTTCTAAAGCATCAAGGAAACAAGCCATAGAAAAGGCCAAAGGACCAGGGACAAGTTTAAGTGATAGGAACTACTGATATTGAAGTTCCTAATGATGTGGTGGAATGTACATTAATCATTTCCTCAAAACTATAAAATGTTTTACTTGATTCTACATTACCAAATTCTTTCATATATTCCCAATTTCCAAAAAAACAGAAATTTCCTTTTTTGATTTAGTAAGGTCGTTGTTAGTTAAAACTCCAATGGTAAGTATCATTGCAAAAAATATTTGTATGGAAGTCCCCATTATGGTATATAAACGTGCTTTATCTATTGATTTTATAGTCATACCCATGATTTAATTTTATATAATCCTAATTATGGATTTTATTTCGAACCTAGATGCGAAAAAATATTATAAGAGGATGGAGGATCCAATTTTTAATGACGACTTTCTTGTAATAACTATAATGTAATGTAATAAGGAAATGTATTTGGGAATGTGAGGTCAAGTATTTACAAATCCAAACAATTTTAATATAATTAAAAAAAAAGATAACTACTTTTCTATTCCATTTCTAAAATCCCACATCTTTAAATGGGATAATAATACTTATTTTGATTTGTATAATTGAGAAATATAGAGGTTACTTGATATAACCAATAACATGCTTCTTTGATAAGAATAAAATTAGTCGTAAGAAACAATATGGACATGGAGGGTAAAATAATGTCCCAATAATAATATTTAGTAATTGTGAGTTTCATCAATAGAATGGTATTCACTAAAAAGTAATAAATCAATCAGTTATAAGGAATCCCATAAAATCATCATAATTGGTGTTAAAATGATATCATTTGTATTTCAATATCTTATTCATAAAATCAGTGAATTATTTTACTATAAATATCAATAACATTTATGTATATATATATTTCAATTTTCACATTTTAAAATTATTTTTTCATTAATTTGATGTGATTGGAAATTTTTCAACTTCTACCTCAAATCTTACACAATAAAATTAATTTTAATGATGAATTTATTATTATTGAATAATTTAAATGAATTTGTTATTGGTTGGTGTCATGAATCATTTTATTATAAAACATTAAATCTAATGTTAAATAGGGATGATATGAAACCCTTTCATGAATCATGGGTATTGAGTACCATAGGCCCAGTAATACAGGGAATATGGACACCACAATCGATAGGCCAAACCATGGCCCTCATGGCCATAATGATTATTCTACAAAATATTATATTATCACTCCAATGACAATCCACTCCACACCATAATAATCGTCTTATGATTCCAATCTATGAAAGTCATTCTCCATTCAATGATCAATTGTATTATTTTGATATAATGATATAAGAAAGGGCCAATGTCGATCCATGATGTGTATTTATGAATGCAAAATGTCTTCTGTAACACCCATTTTTTTACCACCCTCATAGAAATTAAAATAATTCCCTACGATTTCATAACCAAACTATTTCATTCCACCTTTATCCCTAATTCATGTGAGAAAGTCACATGGAGGGAACCCCTCAATTTAGTAGTAGGGACAAAAGGCAAGATAACAACATCCAACACAACCATCCAAAATAATCACTTCCGTCCACATGTATATTCCATTGAAATTACATATTAATGTCCCAAATCATTATTTTTATTCAATTCATTCATCTAGGTTCCCATAAGTGATATCCCAGAGGTACTATAGACCAATGTAATATATGAATAGTATAGAGGACCAGAGGCTTGATGTCTAAAAAACATGGAAAAAATGACCATGTACAAATCCAACCACTATTAAAGCCTCTAATGACTATTAGTAAAAGCCAAACCTTATTTAATAGAAATTATTCTACAATGATTAATGGATATAAATGATCATCCTACAACTGATAACATGTTTATTCTATTTAAATATGATTTTTTCTCTTAGAGAATAATTAATGGAATCCATCTTCCTCAAACCTATTGAATTTCCTTATGAACCCCTTCATACATTTAATATATTTACACAAACCCCATTCTACAAAGCTACTACTTCAAAAAAAAGAAAACCATGAAACATGAACATGAGATGTACCATGTGTCCCTGCACCCAAACAACTTGTGGTAGTGTATTAATTTGTCTACATTAGATCCAAAACCTATCAATTGAAATTGGGAAGGAAAAAAATATGGTATTATGGAGTAGGAGGTTGAGGAATAAAATACTATAGGAATATTAACATAGATCATATCTAGAAGGATATATTCCTCCCCAAAATAAAATGAATATTAAAATTACATCCACCACCACAAGCACCATGGTCTCATTCCATAGAAGAGATATTATATCTGTGACACTAAAAGGCAGCATCAAAACATATTACCTGAGAATATGATCTCATAAATTAAAATCCTATAAAATGATAATATAATATGAAATAATTAAAGGGATGAAAATGATTCCCAATAAATATAATCTAGAACAAAATCAACAGGTAAGAAGAAAATGATATCGATTGGAGTTCTCAATCATAAAAATAGAAATTAGTAATGGTATATCATCACAATGGAGATGAAGATGATGGAATTAAAATAGGACCCAACCTGATCCCCCTCAATGAGAGATCTCCCAAATAATATGTAATAATTCCGAGAGATTACTAGTTAAACTAATTTCCCACTGATAAATAGATACTTTTATTGATGAAAATAAACTCATTATATCTTTTTATATTTGATAAAATGGTTAGATATTATACTCAGATTTTTTAAATCATCAAATGATTTAATAATATGTTAATCTATAAAAACTCAACAATAATACCCAATATAAAATATATAAAAATAAGTAATTATTTTTGTAAGAATATTATTAAACATTTCATACAACTGTCAAATATGAAAAATAATTATCTGTTATTTCATTAATTTTTTCAGAAGATTAATTTTACAAATTATTCAAAACCACAATAATGAATGTTTTAATTTATCCTCGAAAATATTTTAAATTCCATGATAGTATAGTCATTTTAAAAAATTATATTCATCCTCAATATTGACTCTATAACAACAAATCATTAATGAAAACAAAAATACATTAAAATGTAACATTACAAAAACTACCCAACAGTTTCCACAAATAAAAAATTTCATTAACTATAAGATCCTGGCAATATATAGAGATTAATAGAGATTTGATAAATACCAATTTACATGTTCATGACTATTTGTTGACAATATTATAAAATTATTTGTTTTTTGGTGAAAAGTTGTGAAAAATTGAAGAAGTGTAGAGAACTGTTGGTGCATGATTTTCCCAAACTCTGCACCCCGGCCCAGTAAGCATGCAACCATAAAAATAGTTGAACTATATTGTTAGAGAATGGGTTTTAAAATTATATCCCATTATTGATCTAACTATGCACCACCTAGATTTGATGATTGGTTATGTTACATGTTTTTTGGAAACCGTGCACCCCGTGAATTAAATTTAATGTACGGGTTTTTACTCCCTTCAAAATTAAATAAATTTTCTATAAAACCCAATCCTATAACTATAAATTAAATAGCTTGAAAAAAAACTAATGTATATCAATTATAGAGCCTATGGAAGGGATTAATGCGTTTTGTGATCCGTTATTCATGATTCAATGCCCAAATCAAAGATCTTCACCTCTCTGGTTTAGAGAATCATATCCCACTTTGTTTCCCATTCTTATTCTAATATTCTCTCATCCTAAAAATTGTTATTCTTTTTATTTTAATTAAATATACATGTTTTATGTTGGATTTATATCTAAAAAGGAAGTATATTGATCTGTAGGATCTTGATTTAGGGTTTTATATCTATATCTCATTATATGTCCTTAATCCACTAAAACTTCAGATATTTACATTAGTTGGTCGTTAATAATGGAATTTTAGTTCTTGATCTATAATTAAAATCATAAACACTTCATTGAAATTAAGTGTATATAATTTTAGAATATTTGTATTGTTTTTATAATTTATGTTTGTGGTCGAGTTGATTCATTTGATGTTAAAATTAATTAAGGAAATAATAGAAAAAAAAGTATATTAGAATTATTGATTCAGAATAAATAATTATATAATTATTTAGTATATTTTGAAACAGTTTAATTGAGTAAATAATTTTGGAATTAAATAGTGGATTTTGTGATTTTGAATTTAAAATCTTAATTATGGAATTAAATATAAGATAATGATATTTTAAATAAGATATTGTATTGATTAGTTAATTATAGGATTATTAGGAAGGGCAAATTTGATTAATTGGTTAAGAAATAAATTAATGAAATTGATGTGACAAAATATTTGTTAAATTAATAATCAATTGAGATTATTAATTAAATTCGGATTTATTCAACTAGTGCGAGAATACTAATAAAATGTTGAGTGAATAAATGAGAATGTGGATATTAATTATTTCCTTAATTAATTAATGTGACTGAAATTATTTCTCAAATTTTTATTTAATTGTGGATTTTGGGGTGATTAATTATTTTTCAATTAATTAATGATTTTATGATGATCAATTATTTTTTGTGTTAATTAATTCAATTGAGATGGTTATTTAATTATTAAATTAAATAATGAAATGATGAATGATGTGAATGGAATTCATTAGATATTTGAGTTCTAGAATGGTAAAAATCAAATTATGAGATTGAGATGACATAGAATAGTTATAATAGAATTATAGAACATTTCATCACATGGGGATTGTTAAGACTCTTTCAAGGCCAAATAAGGTATTGTGTTTCTAGTGTCCTTGGAAACCAAGGGGATGTTATGTTGTTAAAATATGAATGGTTTGATAATGTGATAAATATTTATTTGTGAATTGATCATATTTTATATACAACTACATAAAATGTAATTGATTGGATTTTTTTCTTGGTATAATTGGAAGTGGTGTAAATATTTGTACACACACCCTGCTCAGGTCGCGTGATAATTAATGAAAGATATTTCATTGATGGATGATTGGATAAGGAAAATGGCACTATGTTTAATTGCTTCATTAGGGATGGTTCATGGATGAGGGAATCATTCACGGTTCGTAAACCACTTCGGAGTTTTATGTGACTATATATTTAGTTGTGTTTTGACAACAGACACATAATACAGAATTTCATATCTAATGTTTCGTTTTAATATTGTATTTTTTGTTTTGGTCTTCTTCCTTTATTAGTACTTTCCCCATTAAGATAATATTTGTTCATTCCGTTTTTATTTTTTATTTATATGGTTTTATTACACTAATAAAATAGGGTATTCTCTTCCAATGACAGATGTTGGACCCTTTCTTCTTTTCAATGTGTCGGGTGTATATGGAGACATTCTTGAGGTCATGTGGGGAACCTGATGGGGGAACCAGTGTGGGGAACCTGAGATGGGATGTTACAATGTAGTATAAAAGGTATTTTTAAATTATATACCCTTTATATAACTATTTTTGAAAGGTATAAATTATTATAAGAAAATTTGGGCCCCATATATGAGCACATTCATGAGATTTTATAACCCTTTTACGAGGGGGGGGGGACAAGTAACTATGGTGGGATTGTAGTTACTAATATTTTCTATTATAGTGTAATATTTTTTATCCTTGAGCGAAATACAATTTTTGGTCTGGGATTATTGGTGTTGATATTTTGTTATGTGGAATCATGGATGAATAATCAATGATAAACTTGTAAGCATGCATCATTATAGGAAATCATGATTATTTTGATTCATGCATCATTTTTAGGCATGCAAGATAAAACGAATTTTTCAAAATTTGTTGAAAATGAAATATCTTTCTATCCTCGTAAAATTTAACATCAAATAGTGTCTGACATAAAATTTAGAGTGAATTTAAAATGATTAAAAATGTGAATAAATGGATTTCTTAATGACAAACATCAAAAAAGAAAATGGTTTACAATTTGATAACCTTGAACTATAAGTATATTGGTTTTTGGTAGTGATAGAGACTCAGTTTTGAAAATATGGAAGGGTTTATAGAAATAAACAGTTCTAGTTTATTAATTCATCTGTAAACATGTAAATTTTATGAACCATGATCTATGATTCATGTTTGTAGTGTAGAGTTATGTCTCCATGGAAATAAATTCAGATAGGATGATATGGGGACATTGTTGGAGATGTTCCTATAGTAGTGGAACTTAAGGCACTGATTATACTGCATTAGGATGATGGAGAGTAGTTTTGAGAGAAATAATTATAGTTAATTCAATTCCTCAGATGATACCCATAGAAGACATATAATATCATGCATGACTCGATGAGGGTGTTTCAGTTGCGTCATCATCAGAATTTTTCAATAGAGGGTGGACCTGAGGCAGTTGAGTTATGGACTGAGTCTATATATACATTTTATGTAAACATGGAGACAATTTTAGTAAAGTGGATAAATATAGATTTTTATATTCTATGAGGATCAGGGGAGCACCTATGGGATGTTCATACTCAAACTGTTTGGGTTGATGGTATGGTATGAAAGGATATATTATAGTTGTTCTTGGATGACTTTTCTTCCAAAGACAATAAGTCATGAGATAATATCTTATTTATTGAGGTTAAGTGATGGGAGTATGTATGTTATTGACTATGAATTATTCTTTATCAATATTCATTGATTTTCTACAACATTGGAAGTGAAAGTGGCTACTTTAGCAAAATTATTTAAGGAAGGATTTTAATGTGAAACTAATTCCCATGTGAAAATCAACAAGCTGAAGAAATAAAAAAAAGTTTTAAACCAGACTCTCACATATGAGTAAAACATAAATGAGACTTATAGTGCTTGAAATAGGGTTCTTTATAAATTTTTAAGAGGTACATATTCAATGAGTTGGAATCATCATTATGAGAACATTATCCAGTGTAGTTTAAAACAGTGTGGTCATGGGGAAAAATATTATTCACATTTCCCGTCACCAGTGATCCTACACAAGTTTGGTATTCTAGGACACTATTGTAGACACTGTCCCCAAACACTAGTGGAGTGAAAATTTTACACCATGATGGGACATCATTAGATGTTCATCAGTATCCAATGATTTAAATTTTATTATGTAGAATAAATAAATAATCATAGTGTATGATGGGAATCTTCTATACCTTATCACTTTGGAAATTAGAGATCAATTTGTTGTGGTGGTAGAGGAAGTTGATACAATATAAACTAGAAAAACAACCCATATCAGTAGAGTGGTTCAGTATAGGGGAATTAGTGGACATCATGAGGAATAAGAGAAGTAAACTTACATTCAATACATTCTACACTTGCGGATGACGATGTTGGACCCTCATCCTTGAGAAGTACTATTCTTGTAGATTCTACATTGACTAGTACCATATTTGAAAATAATTACTCTCATTAATTTTTTTTACAAAATTTTAATGGTTTGAGCCTAGTGATGGAGCTCAAAAGTTGTTTTTAAATGACAAATATACTATTTGTAGAAAGATCAGGGGAAATATCCTTTACGACAGACGACCTCTTGATATTGGAGAGTATCATTTTATGTTGGATCTAGATATTATTGACATGTCATGCATTGACCAAATATTTGATAAGGAATATTTAGTTTCATACTAAGACCGCACATATTTTTAGTTGAAGATTATGAGCTTCACATCTCCTATGGTAGAAATGTATATTCACTATGGAGATCAGGATATCCAAGCTCCCCATGCTAGGCCAATTCATCACCATCTACGAGATATCACATCACATGTGTCTAGTATATTACTATATGATGGAGGTGTAATCCATGTTGTATTTCCACCGAGTGGATAAATTTTAGGACGTGTTTTCTGCGGATTTTTAAGGTCTTACATATGATATAGATTCAATATTTTTTATTGATCTCACACTGGGAGATAAATCAATTTCTAATTCGTTTTATAAAATGATACTTATAGAATATTGAGTGATCAAGACTCATTAGTATTGTTCAATGAATAAAGGGTTTATCTATATTAGTTTGGTGGATTTTGGATCCCCTATATGGTTTTCAAGGATGGGTGACATGATTTGTTTCTTGTGTTTATATTACACCATGTTGTAATAGGTGAATGTGAATAGCAGAATTCCTCTTACAAGAATCGATGATATTTTCGAATATGTGAGAGGATTTTTTTGTTATTCCCATGGTTTACAAGGGGACATTGTATCATCTATTGAGTTTTAAAAAATCATATATATCTAATAATTCATTTAGAAGAATGTATGGCCCATATGAGTCCTTCATAAATCCATTTGGGTGGACGAACACAACAAAAATATTATTGGACTTATTGAAAAAAAATCATCCACCAATATACTAATAAATTTGTTTTAGTATTTTTTGATGAAATATTGATATAATCAATGAATTGAGATGATCATGCCTAATATCTATACATCGTCCTAACTACACTGAGAGAGATTCAGGTATATTCCATGTTATTTATGTTTCAATTTTGTATTGGCCAGAAATGCTTCTTAGGAAGCATCATCTTGTAGGACGGTGTTCTAGTAGACCCTTAGATGGGTTGGATAATGGTTTCATGGGATAATCCCAATACTATTTTTGATATCTATAGCTTTCTAGTATTATATGGATATTTTCAAATGTTTAGTCTAGAATTTTATTTTTGGAAGTGTCACTTTCAATATTGAAAAAGTGGGGGATAATGTTCAAATGGTTCGAAGCATGCAATAATGCATTCTATAAGCTAAATAATATAATTACATTAACTCCAATATTTATCATACTTGATCAAAGTGAGTAGTAAAAGATAAATTATTATTATTATTGGTTGGGTCTCAAAGAATTGTTGATATGTGGAGATAATGTTGTGGTTTATGGGTCTCAGTAGGACAGGATTGATTAATTAAATTATCATACCCATGATCTCTATTTACAATGGTTTTTTATTTTTAGTATTAGATAAAATGTATATTTCTTCTATATTTTACTATGAATACAGACACCAATAATGTGAATTATATCATTTCACATAGAGATATGAATATTATATAGAATATATGGGTTTGGTATATTCATTCATTTGAATTCGAACTAGAATATACTCCCTTGAATAGAATTATAATTGATGACAATTTTAGTATAATATCTTATTCTCAAAATATTCTAGATTCTAGTCTTGAATGGAAGATGGTTACTCTACTAGGTGATATGGATGATGTGGTTAATGAGAATTTAAATAAGATGATTCTTTTGTCAACTTTAGTGGAGTCTAAACATTTAAGACATGTTAGAGATAGTCAATATGTTGATCTGAAATGATTATCCATGAGGGGAAGCGTTTATTGTGGTGTCACCATCAGAAATGTTGACTTATGTGGATGAGATAATCTATATCTAGAATCGGATTGTTGGGAATATAAGTATGAGGGAGGAGTTGATGTAGTAATTTTATGGAATAAAAAGGGTGGTTCAATTTGATGTGAACAAATTTTATCATTACATATGATGACGGTTTTGGTGGCCAAGAATAAAAAAGGATATAGTAGGGTTCATTACATGATGTTACACCTGTTAGTAAGTGAAGCCGAAGAATCAAAAACCTGAATCTTTAATATAGTACTTTCCTATTCTATATGTCATGTGGGGTGAGGATACCATGGACATTATGGTGGGTCTCTCAAAGAAACCTCGTATGAATGATGTTACTTGGGTGATTGTGGATATACTATGGAATGTAACTCATTTCATACATATAAGGGATACATTCTCAGTGGATTGGTTGGGAGATATATTATTTTGGGAGATAGTCCACCTGAATGGGGTGCCAATTAATATATATTAATATCATGAGAAATATTTTAGTTCGCTCTTATGGAAGATCTTACAAAATTCATATGGAACATGGTTTTGTTGA
Source organism: Viscum album (assembly GCA_963277665.1). Classification (NCBI taxonomy): domain Eukaryota; kingdom Viridiplantae; phylum Streptophyta; class Magnoliopsida; order Santalales; family Viscaceae; genus Viscum; species Viscum album. Next base: position 489,935,301 of record OY728151.1, on the reverse strand, counting down.
GTATTAATTTCCAACTATAGTAGAATAATTAGTTTGAGAATATTAAATAGGGTCTCGAGGATATATTGTGGACATGTGTTTATGATATTAGTTTATTTTTGAATAAACACCTATTGTGGGTGGAGTTCACCAATAATAATAGTTATTAGGATGGAATTATGATGTAACTGTATAAGGATACTTATTGTGGGTCATGTAGATCACCTCTCTGTTGAATGAAGGAAGTTGAGTCAGAATTTATGGAACTGAGTCCCGTGCAGGTGATGTAGGAGTAGTTGAAACTAATTTGGAAACATATGTCTATAGATCAGAGTACAGAAAAATCATATGTACAATGTTATCTACTACCCATACAATTTAAATAGGGTGATATATTATTTTATTGGGATTCACATAGGTATGGTCATTATAGGATACAAAGATAATGGAAGTTGGAGCATAGGTTTTTTGCACTGTGTAAGGTAATAAGGAGAATTTGGTCATAGAAATTATGAGTTCCCTTCCAAATAAATAATGTTCAACGCATAACATTAATCATGTGTCACACCTATGGTGGTGTCTCCCTAACCCTTCTCATCAGGATGATGTGTTTGATGTTGAACATGAGAAAGATGAATCCTTTGAAGAGAATCTTTTATTTATATTTTATCACAATGATAAATTATTTTGGGGAAAGATTGTTCTAATAGTTCATGTACTGTGGAAATATGGACACGTGTAAGATGTGAAACTATAAATAAAATCATAAATGATAAACTAGTGGCCCATTCATTTTTCCATTGAATATCAATGATTATTTGGAATAAATATTGATGAAATGTTTTTATATGGTTTGGGAGATTTTATGATCCAGACCTTTTCTTGAGATTACTCGAGCTTTTTTAGATTCAATATTTTACCTATTGTTGAGTACATTTCATTTGGGTTTTACTATTGGTTATTATTGGGAGACAATTTCATAAAATTTGAAGAAAAAGGGAAGTGAACGGTTGGTGTAAGGTTTTCTCTAACCATGAACCCTCACTCAGCAAACTGTGCAACCCTGGGAAGAGGGAAAATACATGGTTGGAGAAATTTTTTATATACTATTAACCCTATTGTATGTAACCATAAATACCCTTCCCTCCATATAAGAGGATCACAATTAAGGTGTATAATTACAGGAAACCATGCAACCATAGAAAAAAGAACTCATACATTTTTCACTCACCAAAAAATTGTTATAATATTTCCCAAACCAAAATATTGTACCCCTGTGTAACATCCCAGGTAAATAAAGAATAAAGAATTTTCATGTTTATTAATATTTACGAATTAAATATTACTTTTATTTTAAAGGGGTTGCTATGTTCGATAGCGTACCCGATACGCAACGATGAGTTTCTTTGAAACTTACGTTGCACACAAGTAATAATATAATATTATTTTAAATGTTAGTTAACGATCAGCCATTGTACTGGCGGGAATGTATAGAAATAACTAAAATATGATTATATATGTTTTTAAATGTTTATACATTTACCCAATAAAATATAATGGCTTAAAATACGGAAAGAGTTCAATTTTAGGGCATATATACTCTAATTTTCACTAAAGGTTCACTTATCACCTTTTAATGGTGAACCGTCATTAAATATAGTTTTGATCACTCTTATACATTATTTTGGACCAAATATAACTCTTCTTTAGAATCGGGACATCAAAATTTAGTTTGTGTAAATTTTTGGTACCTTTCTGATAAAGTTCATTTTTTATGAATAGTGTAAAATGTTGTATTTTAATTCAAAACCTCTTTTTAATATAAATTATTTATATGATTAGATTATTATTTTAATTGGTTTTAAAGTGAAATTAGAAAATATTTTTACCAGTTAATCCAATGGTGGTCATTGGAATCAATTTCACTTTGAAATTGGACTTAAACTGGTGTCAATCTTTTGATACTTATTGTTTCACAAAAACACGCTATTTGTCATGACAACGGGAATTTATTATTAAATTAATTAATTTGACTTATATGTTTTGAATTTTGTAAAATGGACTTCATTTTTGACTTCGGAATATCAAATATAGCTTAGGGTGAATTTTTGGTAATTTTCTGAAAAACTTCAATTTTTGATGAATAGTGAAACCACTAAGTGGTAATCAAGCAAACTGATTTTTCAGTTAAATGAAATTTTACCACTAATGTTTATTGAATTTTTAAAATCTGACATACATGGTTTTCATTAAGAAGTAAAATTTGGTTCAATGAGATTATAATAATTTTTTTTGGCGAATAGTAACTTTTTTTCATTAATCGCGATTAGTGGTAATTAGTGTAGTTTAAGGTATAAATAATGCTTTAATAACATGAAATGACATAGAAACATATCCCAACCTTATTGGTTGTGTCATGTACGACCAAGACAAGCCATGTGCCAACTTGGGGACCCCATGGAGCCACTTTAGTTGGAAAATGACATTAATATATTTTTATTTAATGTTAAAGTGAAAATAACACTAACATAAATTGTTTTACTAAAATAATTTTTGAGTGGGGTTATACAAGTCCAAATTTTGATTATAAATAGTAATTGGAAAGATAAAAATATTTCCTACATCATAGTATTTTTTTTATGATTTTTAGACATTAAATAAATTATATTATTTATGACATAATAATGATGCAGTGATGATATCATTATTTGGCGATTTAAATAAAATGGAAAGATAATGAAAACTCTAAAACCTACACATGTCCAAAACCAATTTGATGAGTGGATTTCGAACCCTTATCACCTTATCCACTAATTCTACCAATGTGGGACCTTTTAAAACCGAAACACATTTTCAAATAATGTAATATTTCTTTACTTTCCAAAAGTGCCCCTCCTCTCCTCTTATAAAAGGCCCCCACCTCTACCTCATTACACACACTCCTCAAGCCTTTGGCTCGGCCAACCCCTGCCCAATTACTCTATCCACATTCCTCTCCTCATCCTAGAGGATTCCCTTTGGGAATAATCCTTTCAAAGGAAGCCTTTAGGCTCAAATCAAAAGGGAGTTACACTTTTAAAGTTAATTCATTCTCTCTTGTTCATTTGTTTTATTTTGCTTCTCCAACCCTCTAAACTCTTTTTATTTACTTATTTTGTAACAACAACAGTATATTCAATATAATAGGATGTTGTTATAATATTTATTTGAGCTACACTCTCACACAACTACATCAAATGGTTAAAGAACATACGGTTTCTATGGATGGCGAAATTCTGCCTCCCGAAACGATGATTGTTCAATACTCATTTAACACCTTCAAGGGTGGCCATTATGATGTCACTATTTTTATATATGATATATAATATGTTTATGTTTTCTTTAAGATTATGTATTTTTCATTTTTGTCATACCTTTATGGTTTCCATTATGGGTAAACATGATATCTTCATTTAAGGAAGTGCGGACTACCGCCCCCTAAAAGTGATGTGATTCGTTAATGCCATATGTGGGACGTGTAAATGATGGATTTAAAGTTATTATATATGATGTTATACTGGAATTATAATATACCTCTATATCATTATTATTTCATTCCATTAAAGTATGAGATAGAAATGAAAGTAGCGTTCATGCGTACGTACGGCTTACCGTCTCCATGAACGGTGCATTTCATTTCTTATCCCAAAATGTAATGTACTATTAAAATTACATGTATATAATGTATATATATAATTAATGATATATCTAAATGATTAATATAATTCTGGAATTAAAATATACATACCTCTCATTTAGTTTTAATTCCACTAATATGACAAAGAAATGAAAGTAGTGTTCATGCGTACGTACGGCTTACCATCTCCATGAACGGTGCATTCCATTTCTTACCTCTAAATGATTATGTAATATTATAAATACATGTATATGCTGGATATATATGATACATATTATATCCAAATCGGGAATTTCATTCTGGATATAAAGAACTTTTGACCACATGAACAACATGTAATTGTAAGAAGTCAACTTTCGACTTAAGAACCAAATACTGACAAAACAAACATTATTAACTTAAATGGTTACATAATGTTTATAACATGGAAATAAGTGATATAAAAGGAATAATGAACTTTAAAAAGGTTCTTAATCAAGTATAAATTAACTCAAGTTTATTATTCAGGACGTTAAAGAACGATCGAGTCAAGTCGGACCCAAGGTAAGGGACTTCGTCTCAATCTCCTTTCATTGAGGAATATTTTATTTTATACACAACATTCTTTTATACGGTGTATAAAACCCTTTTGACTTTTACTTTTATACAAAAGGAATCTTTTTCTACGAAGCATTTTACTAAACGACAAAAAGGAATGTTTTTTTAATGTACACAGTGACAACGACTTTTTCCGCCGCCGCGAGTATTATTTGGTCTTTGGCTTCCTCAACAAGCCGTATTGTTTTTAGAATAAAATAAATACCATATACTCTTTTATTTATTTTGGTATTGAAAATGGTTTTGATAAAGGATTCTATTATGTCAATATATTTATGTTATATTATGATTGAAATGTGGAAATGTTATCATTCCTTTATATTTGTTTTATGTTTTAAGATTTTATATTGGTACTTGGACATTTTAACGGGTGGTTACATTATAAACCATATGACGGGTGGTGCCGTGAATACCAGGACGAGTGGTTACGTTATAACCTCCAATGCATTGGGTATTGAAGTCGGCTGTATGGATATTCCATTAAGTATGTATGGAAATTGGCCGTATGGCTATTCCATTAAGTGGTATGTGTGGAAGTCAACCGTATGGTTATTCCACTTAAGTATGTTTATGTCCCAAGTTACCTTTATATATTCTATGTGTTCTTTATATGGGTGTTATGGTAATCCTTTGGTTACAAAAAGGTAAGTAATGATACTTTATTCAGTGAAGATTTTTATTACTACTTCATGATGTTGAAGGTATTACTTTGATATAGTATACATGGTTTACTTGATGTTTGAAAAACTAACAGTTTTCATTATTTTTGTATCCCTTACTGAGCTTTTTATGCTCACCCCAAGTTTTTCGAAAAGTTTTTCATAGGATTTAAAGTGGAATAAGGTCAAGGATGGGATCAAGGGAATTTCATGCTATCTAAAACATGGAATCTAGACATCTTTCTTTTTAAGAGTTTTTATTATATGGAGACTTAGTAGAAGTGTCTACTTTGTAATCTTTTAAGATGTAATAGTTATGTTCTAATTCTCTAAAACTCTAAACCTGAAAAGATCCTCAATGTGAATTATTCATTTAATTCAATATTAATTAAGGTTTAAGGCTGGGGCCTTATAGTTAGTATCAGAGGACGGTTTAGACAACTTTATGAGTAAGAAAAGTGTTAAATTATAATATGATTGAAATGATATAGCATTTACGGATTACCATGTTGCTTCGCCTAAGATATTTCTGTGTTTAGAATGGTTTTCCGCAGAGGAAACAAAGCAGCTATGTTGGGACGACATCAGGAGGAAGATAACCTTCCAAATCAGCAACCTGAGATGGTCGGAATCAGAACTGAACAGTTTGTTGCAGTGATGGCACAGTTGACTCAAGCTATAAATGGTGGTGGTATCCATGCACGAGATCATCCAGATCAACCGCAGAGGAACATGTCAGTGGTGGAACATTTCATGAGGCAACATCCCCCATCATTCAGAGGATCATCTGACCCTGTGCAAGCTGAAGGGTGAATTAAAGCACTGGAGAAGATTTTTGATGTCATGGGGTGTTCAAAACATCAAAAGGTTAGTCTTTCTATTTACCGTTTTGAAGGTGAAGCTGATCAGTGGTGGTCGATGGTGAAAAATATAAGGGATAGTGATGAGATTGAGGATCTTCACTGGGATGAATTCAAAGATATGTTTCTTGAGAAATATTTTCCTAATGTGGTTCGTCTTAGGATGGAAAAAATGTTCCTAGAATTGAGGCAGGAGGATGATTCAGTGGCTGCTTATGAATAAAAGTTCACTCGATTGGCAAGGTTTGCTCCAAACTTCATACGTGATCTTGATAGTAAAATAAACCGTTTTTACTCAGGGTTAAAGCCAAAGTATCGAAGGGAATTAGCTTCTTGTGAGTTCAAAAGTTATTAAAAACTTGTTCGATGTGCGGAGAAGGTGGAAATGGAGTTTGCCGATGATTAGGTGTTCTATGACAAACAACAGAATAAGAGGTCTAGTTGGCAGGAAAAGGGGAAGAATTCATCAAAGAAGCAAGGAGGTAAGAAAACCAAATATCCATCCTGTGAGAAGTGTGGTAAAATGCATCCTGGAGAATGTTTATCCAAGTCTGTTAAGTGCTTTCGGTGTGGTAAGTATGGTAATATTGCTCGTAACTGTAAGGAAGATGATCAAGCAGGAAATAAAAAGCCAACGGTAAGATGTTTTAAGTGTAATGAAATGGGTCATTACGCAAACGAGTGTCCAACGATGAACTCAACTGGGGGAATGCAGCTAGACTACAAGCAGAAAGGGGTGGTAAAATCCTTTGCAACAACTTCAGCAGATGTTGGGCCATCGAATGAAGTGGTATCTGCTTCAGGGAGCTCAGTATTTTTAGAAGATTGACTTGAGGTCGGGGTACCATCAGTTGAAAGTAAAAGAAGCAGACGTTCCGAAGACTGCGTTCCGTACTAGATATGGCCATTATGAATTTGTAGTTATGCCTTTTGGGTTAACCAATTCACCTGCTGTATTCATGGACCTTATGAATAAAATTTTCCATGAGTTCTTGGATAAGTTTGTGTTTTAAGGTTTGGGAAGAGGTTATGTGTGCCTTGTGATTCACAGTTGAAGAATGAGTTGTTATGTGAGGCTCATAGTTCCCCGTTTTCAGTTCATTGTGGCAGTACTAAGATGTACAGAGATCTGCTGGAGAATTACTGGTGGGATGAAATGAAAAGTGACATTGCTGATTTTACTCTGAAGTGTTTGACATGTCAACAGGTTAAAGTAGAGCGGCAGGGATGCTTCAGCCATTACCAGTGCCAGAGTGGAAATGGGAAAATGTATCTATGGACTTTGTTGTGGGATTACCGAGGACATATCGAGGTAATAATGCAATCTGGGTTATTGTTGATCGCTTGACCAAATCTGCTCATTTCCATTCTATTCAAGATACTTTATCTCAAGATCAACTTTCCCGTTTGTATCTTAAAGAGATAGTCAGGTTACATGGAGTTCCTCTCTCCATTTTATCAGATTGTGATCCCAGGTTTACTTCTAACTTTTGGAAAGGCCTTCAGAAGTAGTTGGGTGCTGAATTAAATTTTAGTACAGCTTTTAATCCTCAATCAGATGGGCAGTCAGAACGAACAATCCAGACATTGGAGGATATTCTACGAGCTTGTTTGATGGATTATCAGGGAAGTTGGGACCAACATCTTTCTTTGGTTGAGTTTTCATATAATAACAGTTTTCATTCCAGTATACAGATGGCACCATTTCAGGCATTATATGGGAAGCGGAGTCGAACTCCAGCTTTCTGGGATGAAGTGGGTGAAAGAAAGTTGATGGGACCAGAATTGGTAGAAGAGATGACAGAAAAAGTTCAGCTGATTCAGAAACACATGAGAACAGCTCAGAGCAGGCAGAAGATTTATGCGGATAACCGGAGGAAGGATCTATCTTTCGAGGTAGGTGATCATGTTTTTCTCAAGGTTTCTCCTTGGAAAAGTGTGATGAGATTTGGTAAGAAAGGAAAGTTGAGTCCAAGGTTCATTGGACCATACGAAATTCTAGAGAGAGTTGGATCAGTTGCATACCGAGTGGCTTTACCTCCGAGTTTATCTCAGGTACACAATGTTTTTCACGTTTCGATGTTGAGAAAGTATATGCCAGATCCATCTCATGTTTTGAGTCCAGAGGTAGTTTAGCTGGAAGAGAACCTATCTTATGAGGAACAACAGGTCCAGATTCTTGACCACAGGGAGCAAGTGTTACGGAATAAGGTGATTCATCAGGTAAAGGTTTTGTGGAAAAACCATGTGATTGAAGAGGCAACGTGGAAATCTGAAAATGCTATGAGGGATAAATACCCCCACTTATTTTGATAAGTGAATAAAATTACGAGGACGCAATTCCCAAAAGGGGGGAAGGATGTAACATCCTAGGTGAATAAAGAATAAAGAATTTTCATATTTATTAATATTTACGAATTAAATATTAATTTTATTTTAAAGGGGTTGCTATGTTCGATAGCATACCCGATACGCAACGATGAGTTTCTTTGAAACTTACGTTGCACACAAGTAATAAAATAATATTATTTTAAATGTTAGTTAACGAGAAGCCATTATACTAGCGGGAATGGATAGAAATAACTAAAATATTATTATATATGTTTTTAAATGTTTATACATTTACCCAATAAAAGATAAAGTCTTAAAATACGGAAATAGTTCAATTTTAGGGCATATATACTCTAATTTTCACTAAAGGTTCACTTATCACCTTTTAATGGTGAACCGTCATTAAATATAGTTTTGATCACTCTTATAATTTATTTTGGACCAAATATAACTCTTATTTATAATCGGGACATCAAAATATACTTTGTGTAAATTTTTGGTACCTTTCTGATAAAGTTCATTTTTTTATGAATAGTGTAAAATGTTGTATTTTAATTCAAAACCTCTTTTTAATCTAAATTATTTATATGATTAGATTATTATTTTAATTGGTTTTAAAGTGAAATTAGAAAATATTTTTACCAGTTAATCCAATGGTGGTCATTGGAATCAATTTCATTTTGAAATTGGACTTAAACTGGTGTCAATCTTTTGATACTTATTGTTTCACAAAAAAACGCTATTTGTCATGACAGCAGGAATTAATTATTAAATTAATTAATTTGACTTATATGGTTTGAATTTTGTAAAATGGACTTCATTTTTGAATTCGGAATATCATATATAGCTTAGGGTGAATTTTTGGTAATTTTCTGAAAAACTTCAATTTTTGATGAATAGTGAAACCACTAAGTGGTAATCAAGCAAACTGATTTTTTAGTTAAATGAAAGTTTACCACTAATGTGTATTAAATTTTTAAAATCTGACATAAATGGTTGTCATTAAGAAGTAAAATGTGGTTCAATGAGATTATAATAATTTTTTTGGTGAATAGTAACTTTTTTTCATTAATCGCGATTAGTGGTAACTAGTGTAGTTTAAGGTATAAATAAAGCATTAATAATATGAAATGACCTAGACACATGTCCCAACCTTATTGGTTGTGTCATGGCCGACCAAGACAAGCCATGGGCCAACTTGGGGACCCCATGGAGCCACTTTAGTTGGAAAATGACATTAATATATTTTTATTTAATGTTAAAGTGAAAATAACACTAACATAAATTGTTTTACTAAAATAATTTTTGAGTGGGGTTATACAAGTACAAATTTAGATTATAAATATTCATTGGAAAGATAAAACGATTTCCTACATCATAGTATTTTTTCTTTGTGATTTTTAGACATTAAATAAATTAAATTATTTATGACATAATAATGATGCAGTGATGACATCATTATTTGGCGATTTAAATAAAATGGAAAGATAATGAAAAATCTAAAACATACACATGTCCAAAACCAATTGGATGAGTGGATTTCGAACCCTTATCACCTTATCCACGAATTCTACCAATTTTGGACCTTTTAAAACCGAAACACATTTTCAAATAAAGTAATATTTCTTTACTTTCCAAAAGTGCCCCTCCTCTCCTCTTATAAAAGGCCCCCACCTCTACCTCATTACACACACTCCTCAAGCCTTTGGCTCGGCCAAACCCTGCCCAATTACTCTCTCCACATCCCTCTCCTCATCCTAGAGTATTCCCTTTAGGCATAATCCTTTCAAAGGAAGCCTTTAGGCTCAAATCAAAAGGGAGTTACACTTTTAAAGGTAATCCATTCTCTCTTGTTCATTTGTTTTATTTTGCTTCTCCAACCCTCTAAACTCTTTTTATTTACTTATTTTGTAACAACACCAGTATCTTCAATATACTAGGATGTTGTTATAATATTTATTTGATCTACACTCTCACACAACTACATCAAATGGTTAAAGAAAATACGGTTTCCGTGGATGGCGAAATTCTGCCTCCCGAAACGATGATTGTTCAATCACTACTGGAAAATGGACCTATCCCCACGGTTTTCCTCAAAACCGTGGGGATAGGTACCCCCTATACCCACGGTTTTGGAAAACCGTGGGTATAGGTCAATTTTCAAGACCTGTACCCACGGTTTTCAAAAACCGTGGGCATAGGGGGGGTCTATCCCCACGGTTTTCCAAAACCGTGGGGATAGGTCTTGAAAATTGACCTATACCCACGGTTTTCAAGAACCGTGGGCATAGGGGTACCTATCCCCACGGTTTTGAGGAGAACCGTGGTGATAGGTATAGGATAAAAAACCTATACCCACGGTTTTGCAAAACCGTGGGTATAGGTTTCCCATGTGTGCGCGGGAAATTTTTTTTTTCCGCGGGAAATATTATTTTTTGCCGGGAGTCCTATACCTACGGTTCTTCACTCTATACCCACGGTTTATATAACTATATTTAACTAAATATATATATATATATATACACATAATTGATAGTAGGGTAGTGGTAGACGCGGTACTTTGCAGCGAAGAGGTCGTGGGATCGAAACCCGCCTGCAGCTTTATTTTAGGATCTATACCCACGGTTTTGAAACCGTGGGTAAAATCCATTGACACCGTGGCAATTGGGAATGTTTTTTTGACACGGTGGCAGAACACCTATACCCACAGTTTTGGAAAACCGTGGGTATAGGCTGGGGACCTATACAGACGGCATTTCAGCCCACGGTTCCCAAAACCGTGGGTATAGGCCTTTTTTCCAGTAGTGAATACTCATTTAACACCTTCAAGGGTGGCCATTATGATGTCACTGTTTTTATATATGATATATAATATGTTTATGTTTTCTTTAAGCTTCTGTATTTTTCATTTTTGTAATACCTTTATGGTTTCCATTATGGGTAAACATGATATCTTCATTTAAGGAAGTGCGGACTACTGCCCCCTAAAAGTGATGTGATTCGTTAATGCCATATGTGGGACGTGTAAAGGATGGATTTAAAGTTATTATATATGATGTTATACTGGAATTATAATATACCTCTATATCATTATTATTTCTTTCCTTTAAAGTATGAGATAGAAATGAAAGTAGCGTTCATGCGTACGTACGGCTTACCGTCTCCATGAACGGTGCATTTCATTTCTTATCCCCAAATGTAATGTACTATTAAAATTACATGTATATAATGTATATATATAATTAATGATATATCTAAATGATGAATATAATTCTGGAATTAATATATACATACCTCTCATTTAGTTTTAATTCCACTAATATGACAAAGAAATGAAAGTAACGTTAATGCGTACGTACGGCTTACCGTCTCCATGAACGGTGCATTCCATTTCTTACCTCTAAATGATTATGTAATATTATAAGTACATGTATATGCTGGATATATATGATACATATTATATCCAAATCGGGAATTTCATTCTGGATATAAATAACGTTTGACCACATGAACAACATGTAATTGTAAGAAGTCAACTTTTGACTTAAGAACCAAATATTGAAAAAACAAACATTATTAACTTAAATGGTTACATAATGTTTATAACATGGAAATAAGTGATATAAAAGGAATAATGAACTTTAAAAAGGTTCTTAATAAAGTATAAATTAACTCAAGTTTATTATTCAGGACGTTAAAGAACGATCGAGTGAAGTCGGACCCAAGGTAAGGGACTTCGTCTCAATCTCCTTTCATTGAGGCATATTTTATTTTACACACAACTTTTTTTATACGGTGTATAAAACCCATTTGACTTTTACTTTTATACAAAAAGAATCTTTTTCTACGAAGCGTTTTACTAAAAGACAAAAAGGAATGTTTTTTTAACGTACGCGGTGACAATGACTTTTTCCGCCGCCACGAGTATTATTTGGTCTTTGTCTTCCTCAACAAGCTGTATTGTTTTTAGAATAAAATAAATACCATATACTCTTTTATGTATTTTGGTATTGAAAATGGTTTTGATAAAGTATTCTATTATGTCAATATATTTATGTTATATTATGATTGAAATGTGGAAATGTTATCATTCCTTTATATTGGTTTTATGTTTTATGATTTTATATTGGTACTTGGACATTTTAACGGGTGGTTATGTTATAAACCATATGACGGGTGGTGCCGTGAATACCAGGACGGGTGGTTACGTTATAACCTCCAATGCATTGGGTATGGAAGTCGGCCGTATGGCTATTCCATTAAGTATGTATGGAAATTGTCCGTATGGCTATTCCATTAAGTGATATGTGTGGAAGTCAACCGTATGGTTATTCCACTTAAGTATGTTTATGTCCCAAGTTACCTTTATATATTCTATGTGTTCTTTATATGGGTTTTATGGTAATCCTTTGGTTACAAATAGGTATGTAATGATACTTTATTCAGTGAAGATTTTTGTTACTACTTCATGAAGGTGAAGGTATTACTTTGATATAGTATACATGGTTTACTTGATGTTTGAAAAACTAACAGTTTTCATTATTTGTGTATCCCTTACTGAGCTTTTTATGCTCACCGCAAGTTTTTCGAAATGTTTTTAACAGGACCTAAAGTGGAATAAGGTCATGGATGGGATCAAGGGAATTTCATGCTATCTAAAACATGGAATCTATACATCTTTCTTTTTAAGAGTTTTTATTATATGGAGACTTAGTAGAAGTGTCTACTTTGTAATCTTTTAAGATGTAATAGTTATGTTCTAATTCTCAAAAACTCTAAACCTTAAAAGATCCTCAATGTGAATTATTCATTTAATTCAATATTAAGTAAGGTTTAAGGCTGGGGCCTTATACCCTGAATACCTTACCTCTATCCATAATCAAACTCTCTCAATAAAAGATCCTTTTAGAGGTATTTCAAGACCTCGAAACCCTTATTTTTCATGATTTGAATCCTTGATTGAATATTTGGACCCCAACTGATATGATAATCCTATCACGCATGGTTTAACATTATTCGTCCATTCATATCTCTTAATAGAGAGATTTTTTTTCTTATTATTATGATTATATCTATATCAAGGATTTTTTATCATGATCCAAAACTGAAGGATCATGATTTATTCGACATTGAAATTGGGGTTTAGATCTAGATCTGGTTTTATGTCATTGTGCCACTCAATATCTAGTTATTTCCATTGGTCAGTCATTTTTCAATTAATTTAGGTATGTGGTCTATAATTCAAATCACAATTTCTTGATTTCCATTATTTTATGTAATTTTATAATTTCAACATTATGATTAGTAATTAAATTCATGATTGAATTTATAAGGCCCTGGCCTTAAACCTTACTTAATCTTGATTTATTACAAGATTACATGATGAGGATCTTTTCAGGTTTAGAATTTTAGAGAATTAGATCATAAAACATGCATTACATTCAACATTTAAAAAAAGTGGTTACGTGAAAGATAGTATTCATTTTTTCCCATCAAAGGAAACATATTTCAAAATAAATAATGAATTCTTTCTTAACACTTCCTTGACACTATCATCATATATTGTACCTTTACCCTGACCTTTGAAAAACATTTCAAAAAAAACTTGGGATGAGCATAAAAAGCTCAGTAATGGTTATAAAAATATGGAAAAGAAACATGAGTTCGTATATACATAAGAATGAAATCTTACTTTACCCATAAAACATATGTACTTTAACATACCTCATCATATCATGAATAAAACATAGAAATCATAAGACATAAAAGGTAACATGAGGCATTCATAACATTCTTACGTAGGGAGTAACCCTCTTGGTTACGTTTGGAATACCCACAACAGTATATTCCCTAAATCTTTTCAGAGAAACCTTAACGTTTCACTCCTTTGCGTTACCCAATGCATTGGAGAGATATATTGGGCTCACCCGCCCTTAGTTTATCATGGAACCACTCATCTCCATAATAATGCCCAAGAACCATAACATAATCGTATCACATAAAACATACATAAAGGAAACATAACATTTCCACATTTCAATAACATAGTGATATAATAAAATCATTATCAAAACCATTTTAAATACCAAAATAATAGAAAAGTAAGACATGGTATTTATATATCTTTTAAAAAAATGTATGTCTTGTAGAGGAAGCTGAAACTCAAATAATGGTCACGGCGGCGGAGAAGTCGTTGTCGCCGCATACGTATGACAAAAACATTCCTTTTGTCATTTTGTAAAACGATTTGTATAAAAATATTCCTTTTGAAAAAATGGAAAAGTCAAAGGGGTTTATACACCGTATAAAAGAAGGTTTTGTATAAAATAATATATGCCTCAATGAAAGGAGATTGAGACGAAGTCCCATATAAAGACGGTATCTTTGGATTACGGATAAATCAGTTACATAATTATGTGTGACAAATGAATACATGAAATATAAGTGGGTATTAAGTGAAAAACAATCAGAGGAAATTCACAAATAATCATAGAACGACATATTCAAGATTTACAAGTTTATCCCAAAGAATCAAAATTGGGTTAAGAAGTTCCCTTACAAAAATTCGACAGCCTAACGACGTCACTTCAAAATTCAGAAAATGAGTTGATTAGAGATAAAAATGGTATCTCATCACATGGACATAAAATTTAAATCAATAAGGATATAGAAGAACATATCCCAACATAATAGTATGTGGATTAAAAGACATAACAAAATATGTTTTTTAAAAATAGGAGGGTGAAAGGTTCCCTTACCAACATGGGTATCTTTCGAAACATACACCCCGTGAAAGAAGGACAATACAACATTAATGTAAATACTCATAAATGAAAGTATATTACACAATGAGTAAAATAATGGGTAGTACATACACCACTCAATGGAAATTGTGGAAAATGTAGCATAAATCTCACGGGAATAAAAGTGAGATGAAAAATCCCTTACGAAAACTCGGGAGCCTAACAGCGCCACTTAAAACATCCAAAAATGGATTGATAAGATTAAATAGGGTCTCTATCCATATTAAAATAAAATGTAAAGAAATATGAATATTAAATAAAACCTCCCAACCTAAAAAAGAGGAGCTTGAAAGAAGTGACATAAATGAGAGTACTTAAAAAGAAAGAGAGAGGTTGGATCTCTTACGAAAATTCGGCAGCCTAACGGCGCCACTCAAAACTTCCAAAATGGAGTGATGTGGGAGAATAGGGTCTCTCATAATATGAACATAAAAATTAATGTATGATTAATATAAAATAACATCCCAATCACAAGAAAGACGGGCTTATAAGAAATTACATAAAAGAGTGTACTTAAAAAGAAAGAGAGGAGTAGGATCCCTTACCTCGGGTCCAAATTGACTCGATCATTCTTTAATCTCCTGAATAATAAACTTGAGTTAATTTATACATTCTTAAGAACCATTTTCATGTTCATTATTCATTTTATATCACTTATTACCATGTCATGAAAACTGTTATAATTTAATCTAATAACGGTCGTTTTAAGGATCATTGGTACTTGAGTCAAAAATAAACTCTTTATAACTACACGTTGTTCATGTGAAAAAATATCCATTATATCCAGAAATTTATTCGTGATTTAGATATAATATATATCATATATATCCAGTATATTCATGCATTTATAATATTACATTACATTTAGAGTTAAGAAATGAAATGCACTGTTCATGGAGACGGTAAGCCGTACGTACACATGAACGCTACTTACATTTCTATTTCATATTAAAACAAAAGGATACATAATAGTATTTTAATTCAAGTATGGTATCATATATAATAACATTAAATATATCCTTTATACATACCACATATGGTATTAACGAATCAAATCACTTTGAGGGGGCGGTAGTCCGCACTTCCTAAAATGAAGATATCCTGTATACCCGTAATGGAAGCCATAAAGGTATGCCATAGCTGAAAAATACATAAGCTTAAGGAAGAAATAAACATATTATATATCATATATAAATGTAGTGGCATCATAATGGCCACCATGAAAGGTTTGAAGAGAAGATTGAAGAATCATCGTTTCGTGAGGCAGTAATTCGCCATCCACAGAAACAATATATTCTTTAACCATTAGATGAATGTGTCTATAAGTGTAGCTCTAATAATTAACATAACAAAATCCTAGTATATTTAAGATACTGGTGTTGTTACAAAAGAAAGGAATAAAAATAGTTTAGGGGGGTGGAGAATAAAAATAAAACAAAAGGACTCAAGAGAAGACATTACCTTAAAATCGGGTAACTCCCTTTGGTTTGAGCTCAAAGGCTTCCTTGGGAAGACTTATTCCCAAAGTGAGGCTTCAAGGAGTAATAGAGGGATGTGGAGAGAATAAATGGGCAGGTGTTGGCCGAGCCAAAGGCTTTGGATGTGTGGGTAAAGAGGTAGAGGTGGGGGCCTTTTATTAGAGGAGAGGAGGGGCACTCTTAGAAAGTAAAGAAAAGTTACTTTATTTTAAAATGAGATTCGGATTTAAGAGGTCCCACATTGATATAATTCGAGGGTAAGGTGATAAGGGTTCTCAATATACCCATCCAATAGGTTTGGGACATGTTTAGGTCATATATTTTACATTATCTTTTCATTTTATTTATATCCCTTATTAATGAGGTAATCGTTGCATCATCATGATGTCATAAATAATTTAATATATTTAATGTCTAAAAATTATAAAAAAAATATCATGATGTAGAAAATATTTTTATAATTCTAATTAATATTTATAGTCAAAAATCTGACTTGTATAACCACATGTAAAAATTGTTTTAGTAAAACATCTCATGTTTGTGTCATTTTTTACTTTAACATTAAATAAAAAGTTGTTTATGTAATTTCCCAACCAATGTGGCTCCATGGGGTTCCCAAGATGACCCATGGATTTTCTTGGTCGGCCATGACACATCCAATGAGGTTAGGACATGAGTCAAGATCATCTCATATTATTAAAACATTATTTTTACCTTAAACTACACTAATTACCTCTAATCGCGATTACGAACATAAAAGTGACTATTCACATTTTAATCTCATTAAACCACATTTTACTTCTTAATGAAAACCATGTATGTCGGATTTTTGAAAATCAAATAACAGAAGTGGGAATGTTTCATTTAAACGAAAAATCAGTTTCTTTAACTACCACTTAGTGGTTTCACTATTCATCAAAAATTGATGTTTTTCAGAAAAATACCAAAAATTCACCATAAGATATATTTGATATTCCGAATTCAAAAATGATGTCTATTTTACAAAATTAATAAAATATATGTTATATTAATTAATTTAATAATTAATTCCCGCTGTCAGAACAAAAAGCGTGTTTTTATGAAACAATATATATCAAAAGATTGACACTAGTTTAAGTCAAATTTCAAAGTGAAATTAATTCCAATGACCACTATTTGATTAAATGGTAAAAATATATTATAATTTCACTTTAAAACCAATTCAAAAAATAATCTAATTATATAAATAAATTAGTATAAAAAGAGGTTTTGAATTAAAATAGAACATTTTTCACTATTCATTAAAAAATGAACTTTATCAGAAAAATACCAAAAAATTACACAAAGTAAATTTTGATGTCCTGATTCTAAAAGAGTATTTTATTTTGTCAAATATAACACATAAAATTGTCAGAAAGATGATTTAAAAGAGGTTCTCCATCAAAAGGCGGTTAATCGACCTTTTAAATAATATTAGAGTGTCTACGCTTTAAATTGGATTCATTCGCATTTTAATCCTATAACATTTATTTTAAAAAGTAAAAATATTTGACAAACATATATAATAATTTTGGACTTAGTTCTATTCATTCCCTCCATCACAACAGCTAGGCATTAACTACCATTTAAAATAATTTTATTTTATTATTAGAGTGCAACATAAGATTCCCAAGAAACTCGTTGTTGTGTATTGGGTATTCCATCGAGCATAGAGTCCCCTTTAAAGTAATATTAATATTATATTCACAAATATGGATAAATATAAAAATGTCATATTCTTTATTTACCTAGGGTGTTACATCCTTTCCCCCTTTTGAGAATTGTGTCCTCGTAATTTTAAAATTGGGCTTGGAAACTTCATTGAAAATCCCACATCGGAACAGGAGTTAGTAAAACAATCACTTTAAAATAAAGAAATAGAAGTACAAAGGTAACCCGAGTTAACCCATACTATGATTCCATGTAGGAAAACATGGACATGGAGGAGAAAACATAGTGTCATGTTTTGATGGAGAGTAATAGAAAACATGTTTAGGAGAAATTTAACCACATGAAAATCACAAACTTGTGATGGGTTAAACGGTATTCGATTCCCCAGTAGGAAAACTTAATAGAAAACATTTTTGTTTTAAGTTTCTTTTTTTTGGGGAATTTATTCATAAGGAAACATAATCAATTATCATGTTGACTTTCCTGTTTTATTGGATTTCTTACGCAAACTCATATTTTCTCCAATATATGAGTATTTAGGAAGACATGTTCACATTAAGAGTACTATAATAAACTTCTAGAGAATCACCTAATCCACAAAATAGAACTATATACTTCCCATGTCTTTAGACATTAACCAAAACCAAAACTAAAAAGGTTATTACAAGATCAGATAATCCAGAAATGGATAACGCTTTATAAAAAGAAAATATATTCTTAATATCCAAAATATGTACAACAAACCCCAAAGTTCAATGAGGACCATTCCATAAACAATTTGTCCATAAAATTCCTCAAAGTAAACCAAACTAATGTTGAAACCCAAATATTAAAAGGTTTTAATCACATAGTCTTCCAAGGTAAAAATTATCACTTATCTCCAAATAACATTAGTTTCTGTTAAAGTCTCTTATTGAAAAGTAATTAACCAAATCACATACCCTCGATGATAGGATAATCATTTCAATAGATAACCCAAAATAAACATACTATTGATTCCAAAAATAATTTAACTAAAAAGAATTAGTCAAACTAAACAGGGACTACATGTAGTCCAGTGGTAGGCGATAAATACCAGTTGCACTTTGGTTGTGGGTTCGATTCCCGCAGCTTTGTCCGACGCGACGGGTTGTCACACGGTCTGCGTGTTGTCCTTTTTCCAAAACTATATAATTCGTAAAACATTCCCCAAAATGAGATAAAATCTTCAAAAATAATCATAACATATTTTAACCTCAAGTTTACCTCTTGCCTTTCATTTTCCATCATAACATATAATAACCCATAATTACCTCAAAAGTAAGGATCATATAAACCCTAATGGTTACCTTTATAATTATTACCTGAACTTCCACGTCAATTGGTTATCTCATAAATGATGAATTACTGAACATACCAAGGTTCAAGTGGTTGATCATGACTCCTTGATAGTGTTCTTAGAACAACCACGAGTTTCCTCATTGAATCCCCCATTTCATCCAGTCTCTTAATCATAGAACCACCACAGTTTCCTTCAAACCTACTGTCCATTTAGGGCCGGCTAGATCCATCAATTCTACAAACAAAAATGTCAGTGTGAGTATATCAAAAAAACATCATGTACTAACAAGGAAGATAAACACTAATACATACTTACTCATTCACTTTATCTAAAACTAGGACTCTTTCTGAAATCCTAACCATTATGGTAATGCAACTTATGCTTAGAGAATACCCTAACCTCTAAAGTTATCTAAACTGACCTCTGATACCAACTATAAGGCCCCAGCCTTAAAAAATACTTAATCATGAGTTATTACAACATTACACAGTGAGGATCTTTTCAGGTTTAGAGTTTTAGAGAATTAGAACATAAAACTTGCATTACATTCCACATTTAAACAAAGTGGTTACATAAAAGATAGTATTCATTTTTTCCCATCAACGAAAACATATTTAAAAAATAAAGCATGTATTCTTTCTTGAAACTTCCTTGACACTATCATCATATCATGTACCTTTACCCTGACCTGTGAAAAACATTTCAAAAAAAAACTTGGGATGAGCATAAAAATCTCAGTAAGGGTTATAAAAATATGGAAAAGAAATATGAGTTCATATATACATAAGAATAAAATCATACATTAACCATAAAACATAGCCACTTTAACATACCTCATCAAATCATGAATAAAACATTGAAATCATAAGACATAAAAGGTAACTTGAGGCATTTATAACATTCTTACGTAGGGACTAACCCTCTTGGTTACATTTTGAATACCCACCACAGTATATTCCCTAAATCTCTTCGGAGAAACCTTAATGATTCACTCCTTCAAGTTACCCAATGAATTGGATAGCTATATCGGGATAACCCACCCTTAGTTTATCATGGAACCACCCATCTCCATAATAATGCACAAGAACCATAACATAATCGTTTCACATAAAACGTACATAAAGGAAACATAACATTTTCACATTTCAATAACACAGTGATATAATAAAAGCATTATCAAAACCATTTTAAATACCAAAATAAAAGAAAAGTAAAACATGGTATTTATTTTCTAATTTTAAAAAAGTATGGCTTGTAGAGGAAGCTGAAACTCAAATAATGGTCACGGCGGCGGAGAAGTCGTTGTCGCCGCATACGTATGACAAAAACATTCCCTTTTGTCATTTTTTAAAATGATTTGTATAAAAATATTCCTTTTAGATAAAAATAAAAGTAAAAGGGGTTTATACACCGTATAAAAGAAGGTTGTGTATAAAATAAAATATGCCTCAATAAAAGGATATTGAGACGAATTCCCATACAAAGACGGTATCTTTGGATTAAGGATAAATCAGTTACATAATTATGTGTGAAAAAAGAATACATGAAATATAAATGGGAATTAATTGTAAAACAATCAGAGGACATTCACACATAGTCATAGAACGTCATATTCAAGGTGTACAAGTTTATCCCAAAGAATCAAAATTGGGTTAAGAAGTTCCCTTGCAAAAATTCGACAGCCTGACGGCGTCACTTCAAAATTCAAAAATAGAGATGATGAAAGATAAAAATGGTATCTCATCACATGGATATAAAATTTAAATCAATAAGGATATAGAAGAACATATCCCAACATTATAGTATGTGGATTAAAAGACATAACAAAATAAGTCTTTTAAAAAGAGGTGGGTGAAAGGTTCCCTTACCGACATGGGTATCTTTAGAAACATACACCCCATGAAAGAAGGATAATAAAACATTGATGTAAATACTCATAAATGAAATTATATTACACAATTAGTAAAATAATGGGCAGTATATAAACCACTCAAAGAAAATTGTGGCAAATGTATCATAAATCTCACGGGAATAAAAGTGAGATGAAAAATCCCTTACGAAAACTCGGCAGCCTAACAGTGCCACTTAAAACATCCAAAAATTGATTGATGAGATAAAATAGGGTCTCTAGACATATTAACATAAAATTTACAGAAAGATGAATATAAAATATAATCTCCAAACAAAACAAAGAGGAGCTTGAAAGAAGTGACATAAAGGAGAGTACTTAAAAAGAAAGAGAGAGGATGGATCTCTTATGAAAATTCGGCAGCCTAACGGCGCCACTCAAAACTTCCAAAATTGATTGATGAGAGAGAATAGGGTCTCTCATAATATGAACATAAACATTACAGTAAGAGTAATATAAAATAACATCCCAATCACAAGAAATATGGGCTTAAAAAATGACATAAAAGAGTGTACTTAAAAAGAAAGAGAGGAGTAGGATCCCTTACCTCGGGTCCGACTTGACTCGATCATTCTTTAATCTCCTGAATAATAAACTTGAGTTAATTTCTAATTCCTTAAGAACCTTTTTCAATTTAATTATTCCTTTTATATCACTTATTACCATGTCATGAACACTATGTTATTATTTAAGCTAATAACGGTCAATTTAACGATCATTGGTACTTGGGTAAAAAATAACCTCTTTATAATTTCAAGTTGTTCATGTGGAAAAATATCCATTATATCCAGAATTTTATTCATGATGTAGATATCATATATATCATATATATCCAGTATATACATGCATTTATAATATTACATAACATTTAGAGTTAAGAAATGAAATGCACCGTTCATGGAGACGGTAAGCCGTATGTACGCATGAACGCTACTTACATTTCTATTTCATATTAAAACATAAGGATACATAATATTGTTTTAATTCCAGTGTGGTATAATATATAATATCATTAAATATATCCTTTATACATACCACATATGGTATTAACGAATCAAATCACTTTGATAGGGCGGTAGTCCGCACTTCCTAAAATGAAGATATCGCGTATATCAATATTGGAAGCCATACAGGTATGCCATAAATGAAAAATACAAAATCTTAAGAAAAACATAAACATATTATATATCATATATAAATATAGTGACATTATAATGGCCACCATGAAAGGTGTTAAGAGCAGATTGAACAATCATCGTTTTATGAGGCAGTAATTCGCCATCCACAGAAACAGTAAGTTCTTTAACCCTTAAATGAAGGTGTGTGTAAGTGTAGCCCAAATACATAACACAACAACATCCTAGTATATTTAAGATACAGGTGTTGTAACAAAATAAAGGAATAAAAATAGTTTAGTGGTGGAGATTCAAAGTAAAACAAAAGGACTCAAGTGAACACATTACCTTAAAATCGGGTAACTCCCTTTGGTTTGAGCTCAAAGGCTTCCTTGGGATGACTTATGCCCAAAGTGAGGATTAAAGGAGTAAGATAGGGATAGGGAGAGACCAAATGGGAATGGTTTGGCCGAGCTAATGGCTTTGGAATTGTGGGTAAAGAGGTAGAGGTTGGGGCCTTTATAAGAGGAGAGGAGGGGTACTCTTGGAAAGTAAAGTAAAGAAAAGTTACTTTCTTTTAAAATGAGATTCGGATTTAAGAGGTCCCAGATTGATATAATTCGAGGGTAAGGTGATAAGGGTTCGAAATATACCCATCCAATAGGTTTTGGACTTGTTTAGGTCATAGATTTTACATTATCTTTTCATTTTATTTATATCCTTTATTAATGAGGTAATTGCTGCATCATCATGATGTCATAAATAATTTAATATTTTTAATGACTAAAAATTATAAAAAAATATCATGATGTAGGAAATATTTTTAGATTTATAATGATTATTTATAGTAAAAAATATGACGTTTATAACCCCATGTAAAAATTGTATTAGTAAAACATCTCATGTTTGTGTTATTTTTAATTTAACATTAAATAAAAAGTTATTTATATCATTTCCCAACCAAAGTGGCTCCATGGGGTCCCCATGTTGACCCATGGATTGTCTTGGTCGGCCATGACACATCCAATATGGGTAGGACATGTGTCAAGCTCATCTCATATTATTAAAACATTATTTTTACCTTAAACTACACTAATTACCTCTAATCACGATTAAGAACATAAAAGTTACTATTCATCAAAAAAATTATTTTAATCTCATTAAACCAAATATTATATCTTAATGAAAACCATGTATGTTGGATTTTTGAAAATAAAATCTCAGAAGTGGAAATGTTTCATTTAAACGAAAAATCAGTTTCTCTAACTACCACTGAGTGGTTTCACTATTCATAAAAAATTGAAGTTTTTTAGAAAAATACCAAAAATTCACACTAAGATATATTTGATATTCCGAATTCAAAAATTATTTCTATTTTACAAAATTCATAACATATATGTTAAATTAATTAATTTAATAATTAAATCCCGCTGTCAGAACAAAAAGCGTGTTTTTATGAAACAATATATGTCAAAAGATTGACACTAGTTTAAGTCAAATTTCAAAGTGAAATTAATTTCAATGACCTCTATTTGATTAAATGGTAAAAATATAATCTAATTTCACTTTAAACACAATTCAAAAGACAATCTATCTATATTAATATATTATATTAAAAAGAGGTTTTGAATTAAAATACAACATTCATCACTATTCATTAAAAAAATGAACTTTATCAGAAAAATACCAAAAAATTACACAAAGTAAATTTTGATGTTCCGATTCTAAAAAAATATTTTATTTTGTCAAATATAACACATAAAACTGTCAAAATGTGGATTTAAAATAGGTTCTCCATCAAAAGGTGGTTAATCGACCTTTTAAATAATATTAGAGTGTTTACGCTTAAAATTGGATTCATTTGCATTTTGATCCTCTAAAATTTATTGTAAAAAGTAAAAATATTTGACAGACATGTATAATAATTTTTTAGTTAGTTATATTCATTCCCGCCATCACAACAGCTAGGCGTTATCTACCATTTAAAATAATATTATTTTATTATTAGAGTGCAACATAAGATTCCCAAGAAACTTGTTGTTGCGTATTGGGTACGCCATCGAGCATAGCGTCCCCTTTAAAGTAATATTAATATTTTATTCACAAACATGGATAAATATAAAAATGTCATATTCTTTATTTACCTGGGGTGTTACAAAGTTAATTAAATTTTCGAATAAATTAAATTACGAAAAAATGGAAATTTCATATATTAGAATTGTGTATTTTGACTTAATTATGGAATAAATTTGACGATATTAATAATTTTTAATTTATTTATTATTTTTAGAATTAAATACATGATATTGAGATTTAAAATATCAATATTATGGTGTGGAATTAAATATTTGATAATGATATTGTAAATTGAAGAATTAATTTAGGAATTAATTATGTGATTAATGGGATGGTGGAATTTGATTACTTAATTGGGAATATAATTATGGAAAGTAGTTTGTTAGAATAACTGAAAAATTATTAATAAATTTATATTATTAATTATTTATTAAGTTAATTAAAATGAGTTATAAGATGAATAGATTATTTATTAATTTAATGAGGATAATAAGATTAATTAAATATTTTGTTAATTATTGAGACCCATATGATTAATCAATTTCTTATTTAATTAATGAGATTATAGAATATTAATTAAATGTATAGAAAATTAATAATATTGATATGAATTATAATTTTTTTAATTAATTATTGAAATTATTATTGGAAAATGTGGTATTGATATGCAAATTTAGATTTTGAATGATATAAATGAAATTTTGATATTGAGAAGAAATATAATTATAATAGTCGTATTCTATAACATTTCTACCCTTAGGGATAGTTGTAGATTTTGCACATATGAGAAGGTATTGTATTTTGGGTGTCCATAGAAAACTAGGGAATGTTATATTGTTAAATATTGAATAATTTGATAATGTGACCAAAATTTTATTTGTTAATTTTTCTTATTCATTTATAAAATTACATGCACTATAATTGATATTATTTTATTTTATATCATATTGGTGTTGGCTTACTGAGTTATACTAACTCCCTACACATTTATATGGATTAGTAAAAGAAGAGATTTCATTAATTATGGATAATATTATAGAGAAATTCCCTTTGTTAGATGGCTGATTTGGGGTTGTACCATTGATGATTGAGCCTCACATGGTTTCAGAACCACTTAGGAGTTGTTATTTTCTTTATTTTGAGTTTTGTTTTGGAACTATATACCTAATATAGGATGGAATAACAACGGATTATTTTTTATTTTCTATTTATTGTTTTGGTCCTTTTTATTTATTAATATTGTTCATTTTATGATATAATTTGGTTTCTTAGTTATCATTTTTTCAAATTTCCATTGTGGTAATATTATGGTAAAAGTTATTATAGTCTATGCATGACTAAAATTTTATATTTATTTCTAGTCGATAACATATGGCTTAGGAAAATATGAACATAACCTCATGTGGTGAATTTGTGTGTAGAAAATGGGCAAGGATGTAACAATAATCATTAACATAGATATCATTTTCATTAAATCATTAATTAATTTAATTCCAAAAATGAAATCAAATTTACATTATTAATATCTATTAGAACCTTTTCCCCACTTAAAATTGTCACCTAAACATGACATAAATATTAATTCGTATTAAACCCTTATAGATGTTTCTACTAGGAAAATATACTTACCAATAAATTACTATTATTTGTTATCAATTAAAATTAATGTATACTTATAAATAAACAAATAAAACTACTATATAAAATAAATTACATATATCATAATTAATATATCAATAGTATCATTGATTTAATATTTATGTACCGCTGTTCTCTTATCCCATTACATTAAAAAATCAATCATTCAAAATAAATTTGAAACCATTAATAAGTATTTATAATTTCATTCCTTTATTTTTTACCTTATAATATCAAATATAAATAATCTCTTAAAATTACTTATTCTAATTTTAATAATTCATCATATTTAAAACATTAGTATTAATGTGAATATATTATATACCTTCCTGATTCCCATTTAAGTCTTTTAGTAATCAATATTAAAACCATTAACCATTCATCGATTTCATCCACTTTAGTCTATTTTCCATCAAGTCATCAATTTAAATATTTTCCATCATTAAAAAATTAATATATTGAACTATTTAAGAAAACATAAGTAAATAATTACCACCATTCATAATGGAAATTTAATTTTTAAATTATGATAAGTAATTAACAGTACTATACTCTCTTTTTCCCCCATGTGAATCATTTTTTTATTCCATTCACATATTATAATTATTTATTCTCTTCACATTTCATAAAAAAAATAAATTGAATATTTATTTCTCTTGTATATATACAACATGATTATTTTGAAAAAAAAAATTTATATTATTATATTTTCTAAAAATGTCACCTATTTTCATGTTCTATTTTAAAAATACAGATAAATTTTAAGGAATAACCTTGGGAAATTTAACTAAGAATTCCATCATGATTTTTTTTCATATTTATAAATTCATCATAATGTATATCATTGAAATTTATAATGTAGTTCCTCATAGTTTCAATCATTAAAAAAATTTCTAATGTGAGAGTTAATAATAAGT
Source organism: Viscum album (assembly GCA_963277665.1). NCBI lineage: Eukaryota > Viridiplantae > Streptophyta > Magnoliopsida > Santalales > Viscaceae > Viscum > Viscum album. Next base: position 489,908,253 of record OY728151.1, on the reverse strand, counting down.
GTGAGAGGTCATGTAACCATGAAAATAATTTATAGAATTGATAAATCATAAAACATTCCTTTCAATTTTTATAACCTTACATTAGTCCTTTTTAATACATTTTTTTCATATATATACATCCCATATAGTGGTTCATAAAGATAATGTGAATGAAACTATGCATATATACCAATAGTTTTTAAATAAGTTTCAATTCTTAAGTGCAATAATCAAGCACTAATGATGATCAAGTTAGTACCAAATCCATTCATTTTAGTGTTATAACCAATATATTATTTTGGTTCATATCCATGTCCATTTTTGTTACATAACATGAATTTATTTTCTATAAATATGACCTAATTTTTATTATTATAATATTAGATGTCCACCAATAACAATTGTAACTACCCAAACAATTAAATTTAATATTTCCCATTATGTTATAATTAAAATTTATTATTATGTGTTATGGTTAAAGGAAACACATGAAACATTTTTTTATTATATAAATTTTAATAGGTTGTTATGATTCATTTACATTTATAATATATCCATTTAAATGTGATCACATGATTAGTATAAATATACTATTTTAACAAATCCAGTTGATATATACCGAGGATGTGATGGCCCCAACCAGTGGAATTGTATCAAATAAGACTCATTTAATAGAGATTATGAGGAATATAGAATAAATAGAAATATCCCATGACCACAACCAATCTGATATCCAATAACATAAGCCTGATAAAAAATATTTATGAGATAATTTCAAGATCTTCAAGTTCACAGCTCAAACCATGTTCACCAAACATCCCCATGAAAGTCTAAATGTCACGCACCGTACCTTTAGAGATTTTATGTGTGTAAAAGTGTTATGATTCAATACCCTAAGAATATTAGATTTAAAATTATTTTTTATATAATAAATAATATATTTCCATTCAAATTTGTTACATTATAAGTGATTTTATTATAAAATAAAGTAGAAATTATATTTTTTATTCGTATTCAATTTCAAATATTATATTCATTTTGAAGAAATAATATATTTTTTAAATAAATAATATTATATATTTTTTAAAAATATGTCTTATTAAATAAAAACAATCATATTTTTCTTATGATGTCATTTTTAATTTTTATTAAAGTTTAAAAACTGTTATTGTCAATAAAACCCAACATTTCTCAATAAAGTTTGATTATTATTTTAGAATTTAAAATACATATATTTGTAAAATTATTTTGTAATTTTAATATTATATTTGGAATTATAACAATGATATTATCCGAAAGTGATTTTTATTAATTTTCTATGATAATTTGTATTTGACGTAAAAACTAAATACTGCATAAAAAATGGTGTGTATTCTAAAGTCATAATATCCCAAATGTAACATATAAAAATAAAATAAAATTTACAAACCAAATAATAAATGTTTCCCATATAAAATAATGTGATTTTATAGTTATTTATTATTTATATATATTCATTACAAATCCTCCTAAACATTTTATATATTTTACAGTTTTAATATCGTTTATATAAGAATATGGATCACTAACCCATAAGAATGTGTACTGTATGATTATGTTCGTTACTTATCATTATAATATAATTAAATCCACTCTAATTTGGAATAAACCATTTTCCAATAACATGTTAAGGATTATGGTTTTTACTATTTTATTATATAAAATCCCAAACCGATGTTTGAGAACTATTGATGAAATCGCCAAATATTTCCTATATATACCAACCCAATATACCATTTATCGTCACAAAAAATAAGTTTGGAACATAATTTTATTTCTATACCCTCTCTAGATTCATCCCAAGGAACCCCCAAGCTCTCAATATTCCCGTCCCGAGCATTTGGAGTTAGAAAATCAAGTGAGGGATCCTCATATTCTCTCATTATTCAAGATTCATTATTATATTATAAATTCTATTTCAAATTAATTATTCTGGGATATAAATTTTCATGTTAATATTACATTCTCATTGATATAAAAATTATGTGATTCCCCTTTTTCTCTCATCATCCAATTTTATGAAATTTAATATGACAATGTTATGCTGTCAAAATATTATCTCAATTTTCTATGGTGAAAAAATGAGGTAGTAAAAACCATACACAATTACTATCAATTTTGTACACATTTATACTGTTTTTTATATTTTTCATTCAGATTATATGTATCTATTCCAAAATCATTGATTATGGAAAAATATTGTGTTTAATAAATCTGTTGTGTATGATCTATGTGGCGAACATAATAACATGATTGTAATTAATGTGATGGGACAACATATAATTGTATAATACTCCAACGGATTGGTTATTATTTATTCCAATTAGATGTCATGTTCGGATAAGTGTTGAACCTATTTCCATTTTCGACATTATCCATCCTAATTTCTGGGAAATTATCCATGACTAATGTTAATGATGTTGTGATTAATGTTATTTCTACATTTACCATGTCGCATTAATGTTTATCATACTATATCATGTCTCATAGTTCATGTTTATTATTCTAACACCTTTTATTCCTCATTTATATGCATATTTTCTATCATGTAGTATTCTCCTCTTTTTATTCTATTTTTATTCTCCTTATTTGGATTTATATCTCACATATTTTTTATGTATGTCTTTAGGATATCCCATGTAGTATTAAGATCTATCATGTTAAGGAAGATTCCAATAATGATAATGTTTTTTCAATTTTGGGATTATATTTAATGTTCCAAATTCCACAAAAACACAAGACATCTTAATCATCAAAAATTTAATTAAGTATAATATTATTTAATAAATCCCATTTTATTGTGTAATAAAGAGAAATTCATTCATACATATGATTATAATTTTGGTGCTTACTTAATATTTATAATTCTAATTTGAAATAATTACAAATGATATCACCGATACAATCAAAAAACACATTAATATGATACATGATATGTATATAATTTAATATTAATATACTCTCTCATCACATTAATATAAAAAATTAATATATACTCCATAAGATAATAATAACATTCACTCATTCATTGTTACCTAAATTATTGTTTAGATAATAGGTTTAATCAATATTCTATAAACATAATCTTAAAAATTCTATAGAATTAATAATTATTGCATAATTAAATTAAATTTCTATTAAATCATTATAATTATTCTATTTTTGATGACATAAATTTAAAATTGTGGTTGAAGAACATTTAAACATTTCAACAGAAACATGAGGAAAATAATTTTTTCTTTTGATAACATTTTAAATTCAATTTCCATGAAAAGTGAAAAAAAATATTTATTCAAAAAATGGAAATTTTTAATGTTTTTTCACGTGAAGTGAATGGATATCACTAAGGGAATGTATATTCGTGTTGTATAAATTTAAACAATGTATCCTTCAACACTTATGAGAAATTATGTAGAAACCAATTCAAATTGTAAAAAATATAAAACCATTGAATAACAATTTAATGTGACATGATAAATTACTTGGTTGATATTAAAAATAATTCAATAAATAATTTTAATGAATATTTTAATGGAAGGAAAATTTCATTGGCTAAATTTTAAATAAAGATGGATTTCATAAAAACATATTTTAGATAATTTTACGTATGAGAGATAGTATAATGAAACTGATACATAAAAAACCAATTATCAAATATATATTATTAAAATTTATGATTTTTTGTATAATTATAATAAAATATACTTTGGTTAAAATTGAATTTAAATAATCACGAAATGTATTTATAATGAAACTTAATAGTAATAAAAAAAATGGTAATATCTGAATTGAAATCAAGTAAAATAATCAACCATATATGTATGTATAAATACACATAAATTTTATAATAGTAATCATAAACAGATTTTATAGGTATTATATAAGATATATACAATAAATAATATGTGAATAATGCATATGTCTCATAGAAAGAATCATTAGATTATAAAACCTTACCCCAATTGCATCCTTACATCAAAGGAGTTAAAAACTCAAATGAAAGAAATAAATATATATAATAGACATATTCTATAACCATATTCAAATATATCATTTCATATATAATTTTAAAATACAATATATTCACTCGTATATGAACAATTATGTATTAAAATCACTATTTTAGGTGATAGCCATTTCTAATTTCATAAATATTCCAATATAAAATTTTGTGGAAATCATCATTGGTCATGGTTATATCTATTAAGATAGGATTTTAATTATTAATAAAATGAAAAAAGTGGGTGGTAAATTTTTTTCCTATATAATTTTGATAAATTCAAAAAACCTCTTCTATTATCCCAAAAACTATATATTTTCATTTAAATTCATATGAGCAGTGGAAATTAATATAATGATTGAACAATGTGATGTATTTTATATCGAGGAATAGTTATCCAATACTCCACTATAATATTGTTAATCTACAATAGCTCAATATGTTTCTTTTGAATATACTCTTATTTGGAGGCCACTAAACAAAAACTATGTACTGGTAGTTAACTTGTTTACAAAAAGGATTTCTATATCATTCCAGTTTATTTAGAAGTAAATGTAAAACCAAAGATTAGTGAAATATGATAAGAATTCACCACTACTCATTATGAGTTGTCAAAATTCAACTGCAATGATATAATTTTAATTTTTCAAGAATAATATTTTAACTTCAATGATGCAGTAATTAATGATATATAGATTCACATCTTCAATAATAAACAACATCAAATATTACATCCACATCAAATTTGATTTTATAAATAAATGATATAGAAATATAAAATTATTTTGAAAAATTAATTTATCAATAGTTTATCCCTAATATGTTATTATTTTTCCATTTTAGTTGAAGATGTTACAATAAAAAGAAGTATTAATGAAAGTAAAAAAAGTGAGTTGATTGATCAAAGCATTTATATCTCCAATGTGTATCTATGATGGATAAAACCAACTTATTTTTTAATTGATATCACAATTAATGGATGTTAATTATCTTATGATTAAAATAAACTTGATATTTATACAAAATGATGAACATATTTTGGTCAAAATAGCTCCAGAAATATTTCAAATAAATCATGAATATTTGAGGTCAAAATCATTGAAGAGAGGTTCTAACTTCCCTTATAAATATAAATGAATTACTAAATTAAATATGAAACATTAAAACAATAATAAAAACCTTTTTAATTTATCAAAAAATATATTTGAAATAATATTTACTTTAATCAGGATCATTTTTGAAAACCCAGATAACAACATGTGTTTAAAAATCCATTATCAAATAGTAAAAAGTAGGGTTCCATCACGTGACAAAAAAACTAAAAATTTAGGTTTTACTATGTATAATTGATTTAAAAACTAGGGTACATGTTACATATGTTTGTTTCCAAAAAATTGTGTTTCTTAAAAAATGTATTGTTTCATAACCAATATTTCCTAATACCATAAGGTATATAATCCATACATGATTTTTCAAATGTAGGTTTTCCATTCCATACATTACGATAGAAAACATGGGATTTTAATAGTAATTCATGAATACATTTAAACAAATCATGAATACATAATGAAGTATTTACCAAGTCAAAATTATTTGATAATAATTCCAGAATAAATATTCTAATGAATAATAAATTTAGGAAATTAACATAAAATAATATTCAATAGTAACATAAAGATATGTTTTTTTTGAGAAATAATACAAAAAAATAAATTTATAAATTTATAAAATCAATATATTCTCAACAATATCTACATTTTTATTTTAACAAAATCCACAAAAAATATTATTTTTTAGAAATCAAAAGAAAATAAATTTCTCCATTATTTTACATTTATATTTTTTCATTCATAATGAATCTTCTACCCAACTATCCATTTTTATAAAATCTCTTATGTGGAAAAATTATACCCATATTAAAAGAATATAAATTTCCATCCTATGAAATTAAAATAAAATATTCTCCGAAAAAATTAAAATTTAAATATTAAAAACATCAATGTAAACACTAATCATATCCACTATTTTGTGACATCAAAAAGGAAAGAGTATAATGTGTTCCAAGTAAACACGCCCTATAATCAATAATTATTAAGATATAGATAAATAATTACGGATAATAAAATAATATTCTAATGAAAAAAATGAAATTATTTTTAAAACTCTCCTTGAATCATATCATTAAGATATTTAATTAATATAAAACATCAAAACAAATTTATTGAAAAATAAATAACAAACTGTATTATTATTTTAAAAAAAATGTATTATGTGATAATGAATAGTGATGAACATGGTTATGTATGATAGTAATCAAAAATAAATTATGTACCTAATAATAGTAAATATGTTTTCTAAACAACATGTATTATGAAATATATAAAATATTTATAAAAACTAAATTGAATATAAAATGAAAGGTTAGATATGAGATGGTGGATGATCTGAACATTCTAATCATTAATGTTTTTCAATTAATATATCTAAAACTCTTGAAAGTTCTTCTAATCAGTTATGATCATCTATAGTTCATTGATATGTGGAATATGAAATGTTTTCAAGATGAAATAGCTTTATCATATTCAGATCTAACATGGTAGCATCTATTTATTTAATTAAGTCCAACTGACATAGCATTTTGACCATTAATGTTTCAAATTATACTATTGAGATTGAACTATCTTACATATTATGATACTCACATTGTAACAAATAATATTCCATTTTTTTATAATGATACTTTTTTAGGTTTTCATATGACATTTATGATTAATCATGAGTTTCATAGATCTTTATTTTTCCATCATTCAATGTAATTACATTCAACAAAATTCATTCATAAGATATTTTAGATGAAGAAAAATTGTATGACTCATAAATTTCAAATTATTTATTTATTTAATATAAAACATTGAAACAAATATTCAAAAAATTATATAGGGTGTTCTTTTAACAAAATATAAGAATTACCTTGCTCCACTTGTGAGAAATATTTTCCTCTAAATGTGATGTAAATGAAAACTTTTTTTAACGAATTGTTTTCATAAGGTTTTAAATATGATATTTTGATGAATAAGACTTATTATTTGAATGATTTAAAAAGAGTATTAAAAATTAGGTTCTGAAATAATGAAGATGTATATTTATTTAAAAATATAGAATAATCAATTAACATTACATAATAAATGTATCATAGTTTTCATAAAAATAATAAATAATGATTTCAAAATCATTAAAATATAGGAAAAGTAATAATTTTCAAGAATAAAACTCGGTACTATATTATTTATAATTTTAATGAAAATTTAGAGATATCATATTTATTTTTTAAAATAATGAATTAAAACATGTAATAAGACATGATTTAATGAGAAATAATGATTATTTATCAAATTTTGATAGATATCTTTATCCACTTCTATAAAATTTCTTGTACACCATAATAATATAAATATTAAAATAGAATAAGTCCTGGATCAGTGATTGTAAAATATAGTATTAAATATTACATACTATTTTTGATATATTAACGTAATGGGTAGATAATATCATATACAATTTGATCAACAAAAAAATATTTTATGATGAATCATACTGATGTATTTATAAAAAACATAAATTAAATGTGATTTTTGGGCCCATCTTCTTCTGTGTCAAGTAGTGTTAAAAATTAAATTTTTATGCATCCACAATTTTTTATTTTTGAATAGGAATTTGACTATTATTGTTAACCAAGTATTTTTAGAAATAAAAATTTTAATAAAATAAAATTTTGGTTATATAAAATAGAAATAAATTTTTTAATCCCAATTATTAACTAAATAAAAACAGTTTATAGTATACATGTTCTTAATATTTATTATAGGAAGAAAAAAATTATATAATTTCGGTCATCCACAATTTCGTCAAATTCCAAAATTGTTTTTTGGTATTTTATTATTTCTAAATATATAAATTAAATATTTCCTTTTTTATCATCATACAGAATATTTTTATAAATAATCAACATAATCCAATTATATATTAATTTTACTATCATGAAAATCACATTAATTTTTAGATGAATCAAATTTTAAATATAAAATATATATCGAAAAATATTATGTATGTAATATAACATTATAATTATATTTTTTAAAAATTTCTATGAACATTCATTATTTATTAGTATTTTCCATCGACCATAATGAAATACTAAATTATTTCATCATATGGTTGTTTCTCACATCGTGATTTTTGAGAAGAATATTATACCTCGTGATAAATATAGGCCATGAGACATACCGTTTTATTCTTGTTCATAAACTCATAGTCTATATAAGATTCATGATTTAACAAAAATATATTACTCTTATCATCCCTCACAACTCTCTTTTATTTTATCCTGTATTTTTCATTTCCTGGAGATTTGAGTAATAGAAATATAACCTTTGTATAAAATTTTCCTTTAATTCATAGAATATATTTTGTTCAGTGGATTTGTTTTTCTATCTATCTATATTTTTAAATTTCGTATAATGGTAAGATATATATTTATCCAAATCATTATTATCATAATCATATGATTCAACCATTGTAGTTTTTAGATCATAAAATTCATGTGTTATTTGGTATTCACATTGAACCTACATCTCATATTCATACAACATTCACTTTCCAATCAACTCATTTATGTCCATATTTTCATAGTTTTTAATTGATGTAGAAATTTGAGTATTTTCTTCCCCTTAGAGGGTATTGCAGTAATTACATTAAATGATTGTTCTGATAGTGAAATTGAATCTCCCAAAGCATCATCAATATTGGTAATATAAATAAATCTTTTATTTATTTTACTGATAGATTACTTATTATATATTGAAAATGTATCAGATATTAGAATCATTATTATGTACCTTAATTGTAAAATATTTTCAGTTACTTCATAGTAAATAGAAATAGTCAGCCACATATCATATGCAGAAGGGCATTGAGAAAAATGGTTGAATCCATTTTTTTTCCAAACTAAACACAATAGAATAAAAATATTTTCAATTTAGATAACATTCCCTTCCATATAAATTATTCTAACCATTAAAACCTTATTTAATAATAAAATATGGGTGAGAAGACTTAATATAAACCCTTATTCTAAGAGTTTTAAATAATCAATCATAAGGGCATTAAAACATCAATAATATTCACTATTAAATTATGAATCATGAATTCTTGACATTCCTTCTCTAGAATAAATCATTCACATATTTTTTCATATGAATCATTAACTCATTTTTTAGAGTTAAATATTATCTTAGTAGAGTCATATGATTCTACTTGTTGATATAAGGTAGATCAACTAGAATTGAAAATATGATTCCATCCATTGATATTAATTATCAGTATTGAGCCGAACCAAAAAAATTCAAATATATCCCAAAATATAAAAATATGAATATAGAACTTCCTTTTATTTAAATAATTAATATCAAATATCAAAAATAATTTTCAAGTAGAAAATATTTCATTATATCAATTACTTTTATACCAATTATTAGGATAATATGATAATGAAAAAATAAAAAAACCAAAATTGTGGGAAATTTGGTAATTAAATTTTTTATAGATTCAAAATACCTATTGTTCTACGAATTGACCCTTTACTTTTCTCTTAATGTCGAGTGGGTAGAAAAAAATATAGGTTATGAATATAATGTTGTATTGTGGTTCAGAGAACAATTATCTCTCAATCCACTCAAAAATTATCAACTCCATGTAGATGGAAATTTCTACTAATATGTACTATTATTAGGAGTCCACTAAACCAAAAATTATTGTAGGTAGGTGTCACTATTACAATAAGGAATTATAGATCATTCCTATTCTTTTAGAAGGAACCATAACGACACGTCTTAGTGTAAGAATCTGACACATAACCATGAATGAGTCAGAGTAGTAAAAATGCTTCCAAATAAATAAAGATTAATGTTTCTTATGATATAGTTTAAACATACTAGTATTAGTAACAAGTTAATGATGTATTTAGACCTTAAATAATAAAAAGATGAAAAAAAATCTTCAACTTTGCCTAGGATTTCTTCAAGCAGTGATATGGAAAACACAAGAAATATGTTTACACAAGAATGTATACAACGTGTATCTCCAAAAAATGTGTCATTTTACATTAATAAAGAATATGTATTGATAACATGTAATAGAAATGACAACAAAAATTTTTTTTCTGGATATTAAATAAAGTATATCTTTAATATACATATCATTGAATGCAACGGAACCTGACTTTTCTTATGTATATCAACATTCCAATGTATTCATTATATGCGAATAAGTAGTGTCTTTATATTTGTATTTTACATTGAATATAAATGGGAATAAATAGCACTAGAAATAATAAATAATAAATTGTGAATATGTGTATTAATAATCATTCCAGAATGTTCATAACATCAATTTGAAATAAAAAAAAATTACACCGTCTAATTTGATACACTAAAAAATTAAAAATATATGATGAATTAGTCCTAAAATATCTCTGAAAGTATATTTACCTTTATCAAGACTGTTGTAGAAATCACATATAATAACATATTTCTAAACAAATTTCATTTAATAATAAAACATGGGGTTTCGTTGTGTGAAGAAACAAAAATCATAGCATATGGTTGCAAACATACGATTGATCTCAAAACTAGGCGTTATTCACCTTACATTTGTTTAATAAAATTTATGGTAATTCATGGATTTTGTGTTTCATAACCATAATTTCCAGATAGTGTATGGAATAAATTCCATGCGTGCTATTTCATTTGTATGTTTTTTGTTATGATACGCTTATAAATTAAGGGTTTAAACTATTATTTTGTAATAATTTTTAAAAAATATCAAATTACTAAATGAGTATTTGAAATGGAACAATTTATTTATAATAATTATTTAATAAATATTATAGTGAATAATATTTTACTAAAATTCACATAAATAATATTTCATTTGTAAAACAATGTGGTTGTTTGTTAAAATCATGAGATAAATAAATTAACGAAATTCTTCAATCAACACATGCTCAAAAATATCACAACCAAATTTTTAGTTAATTCATTAATTTAATACATAATATTTATATAAAAATGTATATGAATTTATATAATTCGGTGATAAAAAATTAATTACTTATCATCATTGAAATCATATTTTATACATACACATGAGTAAAGTTTCAACTTTAAGATGGATTGGACAAATGAAATTTTAATAATTATCCACCATTAAAAATAATCATTTTATTAAAAATATAATATATATTAATGAAATTTCATATTATTATAATTGATGTATGGTGGAAATTAAAAATGAATCAAAACCCTTTGTGGTGGTGATGGTCGACAGATTCTAATTTGTGGTGCTATCATTTTCCAAATGATGTTGTTGAAAGTTGGTAGATAAGACTGAATAATTGAAGATTCATAACCCAAATATCATTATCCAAAATAATTTATCATAACATAAGGAACATATTAATGGTTATATTTTCCATAATCAAGTGTCTTATGGGGACATCACATATCCATTGAATCACATTCGTATTCCAACTGAACCATTCAGTGTGTTATTATAAATCCATAGAATGAAATAAACAATCTTTATATATTTCACAATTCATATCACATATTCCTTCAATCCAAATTCGTAAAAATAATAGTATCCCACTCAATACATTTTCCACTAACATGTATACCCCATCATAATATATAATACTTATTTCCATTCACATTTCATCTATTGTATTTTCATCATCAGATACGTAACCATTACCTGCACCAACTTGTAGGTTCCCTTCATGAGCATTTATCATGGGACATTAAGTTTCATAATGATCATTTTATCCCAACTTAATACACTTAATAATTGATGATTTCTTAGGGTGGGTCAATCTTATCATCCACTTCATTAATGAAAATATTCATTTTTCCCATAAATTAACTTTTTTTGTGTCCCTTTTTACCATAATCAAATCATCTTCTCGTTCTTCTAAGACATTCACTAATGTGATTATTTCCACATTATTGACACCAATAAAATAGAATCTTATTTATTCCATGTTCAATATTACTCAAACATACTGCGAACTCCATCTTTCTCTTCTGTAGTGAGTCCAAGAGTTGTGGAATTTATACATTGTTAATTGTGTTATGTGAAAATTGATTATCCAAGATAAAAACACCTCCCACCCAAGTGATTATACCACTTTATTATTATCAAAAAAATTCCATCAGGTTTAACATTGTTCGGGTTTCTTCTAGTTCTCCCCATTTACTAAAACTACAAGCATAGTGTGAACACTATGTACAATAGATGAAAACAACATAGTCATGAAAATAATTACTTATTGGTTATAAATCATTACATAGTCCTTAACTTATTACATAATATGTTCATTATAGTTTATAAGTAGCCAATTTATATCTAAAACCATCAGGACGTTCATGAAGAGTTTGTTTATTCCCAATAAATATCCTATGTGAGTGTCAAACCAGGTGTGCATCAAGGCTTGTTATCATGTATAATATTACCCTAGGTAAGGCCTATAACATTTTTTTGGAGTTATTACCCCCAGGTACATCTCTCCCAGAACCACATATAATTTTATTATCGATGGAGGGGATTATTGTTAGGAAACCTCTCACTCTATCATTTAAAAAAATTCCAAGACATTTTCTTATAGGATCAATCATCCTTATAGTTATCCATTGACACATACCCAGAAATATACATTGAAATATACACAAGGATATCACTAATGTATTATTATCCTATATTCCATGGTTTACTAATCCTTTAATTGATACCAACTATAGCGACAAAGGATTTACACAAAATCATATTCCATAGATTTAGATGAATATAATATACAATAAAAAAACAATCCTGAGGGTAATAATAGTTTAGTGTCTTATAATAATGGAAATAATGTCATTTATCCAGAAGAAATATCATCAAAATATTCCTTAATGATCTTAAACATTATTAATACTCCCTGATAAATTACTTCAGAACCTAGGGAAAGTGAACATAAGAAAGGGTTGAGATAAAATGCTCAAAAAGGCTAACAAAAAAAGATTTGTTAGCATAATCATGACAATAAGGGAATGTGAACATGATCATAAAAATAGAATATCATTCCATTAATATCAATGAAAATATACATGAATTATGGAATAACACTTGGAATTTCAAAAGACATGAATAAAAAAGATATAAAGAAAAAAATCCAAGAAATCATAACATTTTAATGAATCCTTGATTTTTGGTATACACATAAGCATATAATATGATTTCCATAGTATGCAAGTCCTCGTTAACAAAACCATGTTAGCATTACGGGTTCACTCCCCATACTATCTTGGTAGTCATTTTTAATTACCATGGATTCAATTGTACCATGATTTTACTTCTCATACCATCTTAGGATTCATGCATAACTCTCATGGTCATCTTAGTAGACTGATTTCAATACTCCTACCATCATTGTATTAATGGTTCACTCTCATGGCCATCATAGTAGAATGATTTTACTCCTTATACCACATTATTAGTCATTGTTCACACTCACAGCCATATTAGAAGAATAATGTCAATAATTACACATATTGGTAGTCATGGTTCACTCCCATGACCATATTATTAGTCATTTTTTACTCCCAATGCAATATTATTCTCCCCAATGAGGTATAAATCATTACCCATTTCATTTTATGGATATATAGGTAACAACCATCTTATAATGAAATCATACATACTTTTTCCACACGAACATAAATAACCATATCATGACCCATTTAATGAAATGGGTGATATAAACATGTAAACATATATTAACCTATGAATAAAGATATATTATTCATAATAATTTAATCAAAAACATAACCTATTGATGAAAAATAGATGTCATAAATAGATAACCAAATAAATAGAAACTAATTTCATAAATACCATGTCATTATACATAACCCATTAATTGATTTAATATTAATTTAGCCTTTAGATCATTTCCTAGAAGGGAATGAGTATCATTAATAGATGTCATCAATGATGAAAAATAATTCAGAAATTTATTTCAAAAAAATTATTAATAAATGTATCCTTTCTTATTTGAAAATTTAGTTTGAATACATATAACCATTTGAATAAATTGTTCTTATAAAATACCTCAAATAAATAATAAAGAAAACATGAAATCATTTGAAATACATTTTTCATTGAAAACATATAATATAGAACTCAATAAATTTTAAAAATATCTCCATTGAAAATATATTTGAAAAATTAAATAGAAATATTGTTTTTTCTAATTTATTACTTCAAAAAATATTAATGAGGAATGAATATTTTTGGGAAACAATTTTACTGAAAACATAATAAGAAATCATGAAAATGTTTTCAAAACCTCTTTTGATGAAACATTTTAATGAAGCATGAATGTTTTTGGAAATAAATTTCTTGAAAAATACATTATAAAAATATAAATGAATTTTTAAAACATTTTTAATAATATTTTTCATGAGAAGACTTAAAATATGATTGAATAAATTTTGAAAACCATTTTCATTGAAAACTTATAAAAGAAACATGAAAACATTCTGAAAATTATTTTCCCAGAAATTTATCAAAGATTTTTGAAAAATGTATCAAAACAATTTCCTTGATAATATAATTTAGAAACATTTTTAAAAACATTTAACCTCTAGAAATTAAATTAATTAAATCATGGAGGAAAAATTTGTATATGTCGTATGAGGTAAAAATAATATTCCATTTTTGTGGTAAATGGTTAAAAAAATACCTTTTTGAAAAAAAATAAAAAGAATATGTTAAAGATATTACTAAAAGAAAAAGGGTATAAATTCATTTTAATTATCATGGAACATTTGTATGATATAATTTTATACCCTTTTTAGAAAACATGGTTTTCGAATACCAAAGTTTTCTAATTGGAGAGAGAATAGCTATATTTTACTTAAAAATATATCTTAAGTTTGATAGAGTGGGAAAGTGGTACAAATGCATCTGAATACCCTAAATAAATAGAGTAAATGTAAACTCATGTGTTATCATGATAAATGGATCATAATATTTCATCAAATAATGTATAAACATAAACAATCTCTAAAAAATGATTATATTGTCACAATAAACTCTTATAACTCATTAACATGGGATCATATTATCCATGTAATAAAATGAAATTAAAGAAAGAAAAAAATATCCCTAAATGAATTATATTCATGATATTACCTGTACTATGGAAGAATATAAACCTCAAAAATAATTTAGGTGCATAATAAAACATGAGTCTCAAAGAAAGAGAACTGAGAAATTACTATTTCAACGATTTGGTATATTTTGAATCATAATCCCCAAGATAGAAATATCATAAAATGTATATGTGAATTCGCAAAAATTTATTTATAAGATGAATATAATACATTCAGGGGATTTACATACTCTACAAAAAATATATAGGTGGTGAATAAAAAAGGTATCTCATGAAAATAAAAAGAGAGATCAAATCCCCTAACCATGTGGCATAACTCTCATCATACTCATTCAAACGACCTTTAAAAGAAATATAAATATACTTTATATACATTAAAAAACAATATTTTTATATATATTATTTTTATTATGACTTTATATTAACCTCTTTTTAACAATCTTAGGTTAAGCTATCACACGAGGTATTTTTCACTTTATTATTCACATGTGTCTTAATTAGTTATATCCTTAGTATTTATACTTTATGTCATGATTTCAATAATTTAAACCATTATATATATATATATATATATCAGGTATATATAGTATATTTGTATTATAATAATATATATAATATATAATTATGAAACAAAATATACCTTTCATAGAGATGGTACTTCGTACGTACACATGAACATTATTTCCGCTTGAAAGTCATATTAAGTGAAAGAATGTAAATGATATATATGTACATATATGTATATATATATCATTATTACAGTAGATATTATATATCATTTATATTATATATATTCACTAAATAAATCTTTAATACATTCCACGTAGTGTTTGAATGAATCACATCACATTGGGGGGTGGTAGTCAACAGTTCCTCAAAACAAATTAATATTTTAACCTGAAATGTAATGTGAAATAGATATGGTTTTAAAAAAAATAGGTTTTAATAAATAATAATTATAATATATAATATATATAATCATAGTTTCTATCATAATTTCCACAATGAGAGGCTGGAAAAAAATTTAACAATCATCTTTTAGTGAGGATGTAGATCTCCTAAAAATTAAACAATATTTTTTTTATCAATTAGATGTAGGTGTGTGTAAATTTAGATTGAAAACATAGAATAACAATATCCTAGTATGTTAAAGATATTTTTTTATAATCATGGAATTATAATGTGGAGGGTTGGTGAAATAAAATAAAGGAAGGGACTTTGGTGAAGTTGTTACAACTAAATCATGTAAATCATATTGGTTTATGCCAAGAGGATTACTTGGATTGACTTATACCCAAGAGAATACTTCTTGGAGTAATATATGATTTTTTTAAAGTGTATTGGTAAGATATATTTTGTAAATAAGATTTTTGGTTGGTGTGAATATTTGCGAGAGTTTATGGCCTTTTATATGGAAGATAAATAACACACATGGAATTTTTGAATATAAGATAGATGTTGACATATTATTACATAAAAAAGTCATAAAAATACAAAATGTGTAAATAATGGATGGTTTATATCCTTAATATGTCCAAAAACTGTGTTTAAAAGAAGTTTTAGGGTTGATTGGGCTCCTAAGATTAATATTTAGTCCCCATTTATGATTAATTTGACCTAAATTGATGTGATTAATTTTAATCCTATTTACTAATAATTTTTTTCAAAACATAACATGATATAGTTAGAAACTAAATGTAATACAGATAAAAATGAGGCATTTTGTTTATTCAAAATTAAATTCATAGAAGTAGTAAAATTAAGATTAATGTTGATCATAGAGACGAGGTGAAATTATGGGTTAATAATGTAGAATGAAGTTCACAAGATTGTTAACATTTCCATATTAAATTTAAAATTGAAATTGATTATAATAAACTACATTTCTTTATCATTATATATATAATTTATCTAATATAACCTTTAAAATTTTATAATATATTTTTACATTAATAATTATTTAAATTAAAAAACATATTTAACTAAAAACAGTATTTTTATTATTCGTCAAAAATGGTTTTTCTCAAAAAAATACCAAAAATTAATCCTATGATAATTATTACATTTTAAATTCAAAAATATATTATTTTATCTAATTAATTTTATAAATGTTTCTAAAATTAATATTATCATTAAAATTAGTTCATTCTAAAAAATGATATTCTTAAACAAAAAAGGATGTTACTAAAAATCATATCTTTCATTACCAATATGTATTATCTATATAAAATGATTAAAAATAATATTTTTAATTTATTTAATACTATTTTAATACCTTTGTTCAATGAAAAGTTTATATTTGTCTCATTTAAATAATTGTAACAATAAAATGATGTTTTCAGTAACATCTATCATGTGTGTAACATATGCCAAGTTTACATTGTGTATGGTGAAAGCCATGTCAGTATTTTGTACAGCATTAGAAAAGTCTATGACATCTAAAATGAATTTTTTAATTAGTTTGTTAATATATATATATATATATACCTATTTTTCATGACATATGGAATGAAAATTAATAAAAACATTAAACAATTTAAATAAATATAAAATCAAATTCATGGGGTGTTATAAATATCTAGAACCATTAAAAGTTTCAAATGATCCTCAAGAGGTTGATGAGTGGTTGAGTAGAATGGAACAATTATTTGGGTTCTCTTACACAGATGATGAGGTCAATTTTAAGTGTTCCTCCTTCATGATTGAAGTATTAGGTAGGTGATAGTGGGACACAATGGTGAAAGCAAAGAAGAATGGTGGATTAGAGTGAAAGGAATTAAAGGAAGTGTAATGATACCTTCTTAGGCTGATGTCATGGATAGAAAATTGATGTTCAAGTTATAACTATCTAGATGGTTTGGGTTATTCGAAGATTCTTTTTCTAGTAGTAATTGTGTGAGTACATTCTGGATAAAAAGTAAGTGTGATAGTTCATGTTGGAGTTCTTGAAGTCAAATTCATTATAGGCCTCTTGAACTGCATATAATAGGTCTTTGGGCTTCTACCAGATTGTAGTAGAAGTAAATTAAAATAAGGTCTACACTAAGGAACCCAATGAAATGTGGCCCCAGTGGATTTTCAATTCACATTGAGTGATTATTCCTTAGTCATTCTTCTCCATGTAGTATAAGAAGATCATCATCGCATCCTTAAAAAATAGGTCAAACCAATGATTTGTTTTTAATAGCTTTCCTAGCATATGTATCTATAATGAGGCTTCTTTATGCTGTGGAATAGTCTCTAGATTAAAAGGATATGACTATACTGACCATGAGAGCTACAATTACTATAGATTCTACATTAGTGACTGCTTTATTTGATTATAGGGCTTTTAATTTTTTATTATAACCCATATAATTATTCTGCAAACCATTCTATGTATATTTTATATTTTGAGTTAGATATTACTATACACCTTTGTACAAAGAGTTATAAGGTTCTACATAGTCCAACATAATGGTTCTCACTACCAAATGTATAGTTTTCATAGAGTTTTATCATTTTATACCTAAAATATCTTGATGTCACATTTGGGATTAATTAGATCATTTCTAATAAAAAACAAAATTTATTATTATCTTTAATATGAATATTTTACCAAAACCAATGGTGTTCCTCATGTTTTCAATGGATAATAGTACCCAAGGTGAGACATGAACAACATTATTATATAGAGTTTGGGAAATAAATGTGGGTGTTTTCCTTTGATCTGGAGAGAAAATATTGGAGTGGCGATATCCCTCATTTTTCATCATGTTTACAAATATTTTTCATTATGACTTCATGAGGTTTCCACCAATAATGGAGGTCAATATTTCTATAAAATTAATGTTTGATACTCGACATGGTTCAGTTAATTTATACTAAATTGTACAAACTAAAAAGAAAGAGTTGGTATCCCTATTGAAAGTTCGTATAGAGAACAACATTATATGTCTGAGTTTTTCACCTAGAGTGGTAATAGTTATCATTAATAAAATGATGATTATTAACTTTTCTTATATTTTTACTACTAAAATATCTATCTAGTTTATTTAATGAACATGTATTATTCGGCATGGATTGATGATCATTTTCATCTGTTCTAATAGGAGAATTGGCTCTTGAGGATTTATATTCACTCTGGTTACCATGAGTTGAGGACAAAATGATATTACATTATGAAAAAAACTATTTATAGTATGTATGACCCTTTTTAGTACCATGTTATTCCCTTCATTTTAACATTTATCTTATTTTTTTCATGTAATTAATGAACATGATTTTCCAGGTGTATCTCTATAACATAATATACGTATCTATAGATGAAATCATTATTTACTCTGTGTTTAATTAGGGTCATGTGAATCATCAAAAAAAATTTGAGTTTAATGAGGGATAACTACCTCTATTCAGATCAATTAAAGTGTAATTTGATTATTTGTAAAGTAAAATTCTGCAGACTTGTGGTGTCAGAATATGGTATTTCAAATGACCATGAGATAGTGAAAGGTATTATGACATGGGATTATCCACCAAATTGCATTGAAATTCATAGATTCTTAGGATTATTAAAATATTATTGTCCATTTGTAAATTAATTATTGATTATCTCATCTCAAATGATAGCTCTATCTCGGAATGAATTAATGATTACTTTGATAGTAAAATGGATGATTTTTTTTGTTGAGATGAAACATATTTTGATCACTACTCTATCGTTGATGCTTCCCGATGTAATGAAATTCAATGTGGGTTTACTTGATGCATCGATTTCAGGTTTCGGTTTCTTTTATATGAATTTCGATCTTGTTGTTTCTTATAGATCTCATTATCTTAGACACCATGAGAAGAATTATTTAACCCATGTCATTGAACATGAGGTTGGGATGCATGCCATTAAGTGTTTGAAATATTTCATTTATAGAAAAATGTTGATTGTGTATTATGACCACTATATCGTTATTCATTTCTTCTCGTAAAAATATATGAATATTAACTAGTGGAATTTGGAGAAACATATGCAATATTTTGATTCTAACATAACATATACTGAGAGAAAATATAATGTTGTTGAAGAAGCATTGACCAGGAAATTTCAATCCATGGAAGTGAAAAAAGCATTATAAGAGTGGGATTTGATGTATCTCTTTCTATAGTTGTACATTGATGTTCCTGATAAATGGTCAGAAGTTTCTTATCCATCATTCCATTTAGATCCCTTCTCCTCTAGATGATTATTCATGAACAAGAATTTGATGATGAATTAAATTGAATTACAAACACTCTTTATTATAGGGACATAGTTTCCCATCGTTCATTTTGAAATGAGTTTATTCATTGTTACCATAATAGCTTATTTGTGTATTTAGAATCATGTAATTATATAATACGGTATATTCCTAATTCCTAATGATAAGTGCACCCAGGAACCGTGATGATGTTCTATGATGATGTTCTATGATAAGTGGGGGTAGTTCTAGTGGCCAGAAATGAGATGGTGCTTTCCTATGTTTATCTCTCATTGTTATACATTATTGTAGGTTATGGTCGAGAACCATAAAGATTCAGGATTTGTTTATCCACTTATTTTCCCTGCATGGTTTTTTTATGATATCACTCTGGACATTGTGGTTTGGTTATCACATAACAAGGGTATGCGTAATGTGATATGGTTTTTGATGGATAGGTTGACTAAATCCGCTCACTTAATACCCATTCATGATATGTATATTGTTGATGGGTTGGAATAACTCTATGTGAAATAGATTATTAATTTTCTTGGAGATACAACTACTATAGTCTTTTATGGGTATCCTCAGTTCACTTCCTGTATTGGAAGTGGCCATCAGAAGGAGCTGTGATCTCACATCAGTTTTAGTATGGAGTATTATCCTTAGTTAGTAGTCTAGAGAGAATGAGTTATAAATATTATCAATGATATGCTCCAATATTATGTTCTCAGTATTAGTTTTTATTGTCATTATAATTTTTTGATGGTTGATTATTCTAATAACAATACTTACCAGCATGTGATGAAAATGAATTCTTTTTGAGGCCTTGTTTTTTCAGCCATGAAAATATATATTGTTTTGGTCAGTGATTGGTGAGAGTTACTTCATCAGACCATGTTTGGTGAATGATACAAAATCAGAGATCTTGTACAGTCATCTCAGAGTTTTGTTATCATATAATTGATATAATTATAATACTGAACAACTCTATATACCATTGGAGTTTTTAATTCATGACTAGGTTTTCATGAGAGATTCTTCATGGTTGGGTCACCAATGATTTGGGAGAAATTGATGGTTTCTCCCCATTTGGGGGGATGTTTTGATGTTTTTGAGATCGTGGTAAAATTATCTTTCCCTTTTGTACATCCAATGAAGCTAATTTCGATAAATAAGGTGTTTTATTTTATCACTTCTATGATGATATTTATCTAATCCATAACATGTTCGGAGTTGGCATGATCATAAAATTAAGATTGATTTTTCAATGATTTAAAGGCTATTAGGGGTTGTTGATTTTGAAACCATTATAATTCATGTAAATATGATAACTTTGGTTCATGTGATATGGTAGAACGATTCTAATTTTCTTGAGACATTAGATATGGTGTCAAAGATAAGAGTGTAGTGGCCTCATCTTTTTTGTCGTTGAGGCGTCATCATATGCTTTTTAGGGGAAGAATGGTTTTTGGTGGGACTATTGTAACAATAAATTAGTGTATTCAGTTACTCCTAAAATAATACATTTTTTTCATGTGTTTAATTTAGTTATTATTCAGGTGGAATTATTGAGATTTTGGGATTTTCTTGGCTACTGCGCGGTTGGCACATGATTTTCCCAAACCATGCTCATCCGTAGAGAAAACTATGAAACCCCAAATAGTGTGATTTTTCACCATTCATACATGCATAGATAGGGTGTTATCTCTCTTATTATAAACTGTGTCGACCATTTAAAAGGTGTGAATGGCCAATATGCACTGTTTGGTCTAAACATGTGAGTTTACTTAGGAAACCATGCTATAAGATTGAAAGAGATGTAGATTATTATTAAAACATCTGGAAACCCCTATTTTAGGTCCCAGACCTAACTCCTCCAAACAAAACTCATTTCTCCCTTCCATAGAGATCCCATGGGGGATTCTTGGCTCTACTAATCCCTGTAGTAGGTGATATAAATCTGGGGTAATGACATCTGATCTCTTCACAGTTAGTTTTTTTATCATGATCTCTCTCTCCCTCGATATCTCTTCTTTTCCTTTGGGTTATCTATATAAGTATTGTCTATTTTTTATACTATACCCACTATTTTGGGGTTATAAACCTAGTTCTTGATAATGGTTTCCCTATATCTCAATATTGTTGTTATTCCTCCCTAAATCTTGATTAGTGTTTAACACTTAGTGATATAGAGGCTCTAAGGTATGAATTTCAGTTACAATGAAAATTTTTATTATCCCTAATATTAGTGAATTATGGTTTTGAAAAAATTGGGTTTTTGACATGAAATTGGAAAACCCACTAATCCTTTGAAAAGGGTGTTCCTATTGAAATGATTATAATTAAAATGTATTTTTTTAGAATTAATTGAGGTTATTTAAATTAAAATTTTGTATTTAATTGTGGGTAATATATTTTATAAAAAATTTGAAGAACCCCAGTTCTAATGAATTGGTTGTTTACAATAAAATTGATGTAATTTTTCTAAAATTAAATAGTTCTATTTAATTGTTTCATGGATTTTGAAATTCCATTAATTGGATTCATGTATATCTTTATAAAAATTACTGAAAATGGTTTTGATGAAACCCAATAGAATCATATTCACATTTGATAAAGGAATGTTATTGATTAAATAATCGTTACGGTTTTAAATGGAAAATTGGTACATAGAAAAAAAGTATATATCTTCATCGTATTTAAAGAAATCATAATATTTATATCCCACATTTTTGGTAATAGAGATTGTACAAGACATATGTAGTGTGTGTGTTGTATTGGACAACACTTCAGGAATTAAAACAGTCTAAAACATCATACAAGCACATCACATTCTATAGAAGAAGGTCATGAATTCTTTTTCCCTTATTTCATGGGATGTATGTGCATACATTGCCTTATTCATGGTATTGGGTCCGTATATCCTAAAATGATCATACGTACTTCGCATATGACCATACTTACAACATATTCATTATAATAAATTTATATATTATATTGTTGTACACTATATTACATGTCATTAGAACTCATGTAAATCTTTTTTATAGAGGTATGTATTTAATACATTTTTTGAAATGTTTTGTTTATGTAAAGAACCCATTCTTTAATGGTAATAATACAGTATGAAATGTATTTTCTATGATTTCAATTGTGAATCCGAAATAAACAAAAAAATCAATATTTTAAATTATACATATTTATTTTTTTAAATATGCTTTCAATAATTGATAACATGTTTTTGTACATTTAACGCATATTACATATTTAATTTGGTATTGGAATCTATTATGGATTCATTGGTGGAATCATATAAGACTTTGTCTTACACCCTATTTATGCATTAGTGTGCTTGTAGATTATCATATTCTTTAGGTTCAAGCAATGTAAAATAATATCATGTAGGAGGATCTAGTAGTTGAAACATTGACATAGTGAGATGTTTTCTTAGGGACAAAGGTTGTTTTGAGGTTTGGAACATCAGTTGAAGTGATTTCAACTTTAAATTCCGGTATAATTTCACATATAATACTTATAATAGAGATTCCATTTATATGAGCATGGTAATTTTTCTTTTTCATTTGATTCATTTTTGGAAAATCCATTCCCACATCCAATTTGTAGGATGCCAAGTGTTAGTCCCTAACCTGTGAGGATCGGGAATTCCCTTCCATCTATGTGAAGAGTAACTCAGTTATTGGGTTACCCGGGTATACAGTTCACATCATGTAAATACTTATGACAAGATAAATATAAAAAAATTTGGATTGAGTAGATTAGTACAAATAATTTTTATGATTTTCATGGTAATAATAATATAAATCTAAACTTGATCATGAATTCTTATAGGACCAATGAAAATTAGTACCTCAACATGGTAAATGTGCTAACCATAATTCTCTATTTATAATTTTAAAATATTATTTATTATATAAATATTAAAAAATATATTAAATGAAAAAATAAACACATTATTTTAATAAATAAATTAAATGATTTAAATGATATATTTATCAAACCATTCTAATATTATTAATTTTATTGAAATAATATTGTTTTATATTATCATTCATGAATTATTCCATCATTATTTTCTTTTAAAATACGTTTGGTGGAACATTATTATAAATTTCATTTGTGTTAAAATTTCTTTCAATGAATTGAATATTAAAAATATTGTAATGTTAAATTTGTTAAATATTAAAATATAAAATTGTAAAAGTAAAATTATTATTATAATTATTAAAAATTTATTTTTTGACTTTATTAATTCTTTTGTGTTATCATATTCAATATTCATATAAAACACAACATTTATCCAATTAAGGTGGTCATTTATTATAATATTTGTGATAGAAAATTTGAAAGTATTATGAAGTCCCACAATCCTTCTATGTGACATGTTTTCTATTTCTTATAACATAATGAAATAATTATTTGTTACAATTATGGAAAATTAATAATTTTATTTCATTAATTTTTATAGGTATATAATCGTTGATTTATATTTTGTTTTTATGAGATATTTGAATGGTGAATAAAGAGAATGATTCCAAAAAATTTTGATTTTTAATATTATTAAATATATAATAATAACTATTCCATTAATTTTTTAGGATATAAAAAAATTAACTATATAATTAGGTTATTAAATTAATGAAAAATCTATAAACATTTAAAAATTACAATAATAATGTAATGTAATTAATTAATACTTACGAAATATATGATAATGAAGTGATTATGAAAAAAATGAGTGAATTGGGAAAATGAGGAATTTTAATTATAAATAATTAATTAACAATGATGTATTTTGGTTGTATTATAAATTCATATTAAATAGTAACAAGGAAAATAGAAAATTCAGTATTTATCTACAAAAATTTCTTTGAATATTTTCCTTGTGGGTTAGTAATAAATTTTTAATTTCTAAATTGTGATATAAAAATTTGTTTTGCAATTTGTTGTTAAATATATTATTTTTATAGTTTAAATTTCTACTCATGTGTTACTAGATATATTTAATGATGAAAGGATGATATCAATAAAAATATCTATTGATATATGTAATTAAATTTTTATAAATAAAATTATTTATAATATTTATTAAGATAAAATTGTGGAACCATTGTATTCTATTCATGATTTGGAGTATGGTTTGTGTTTGTTGTCAATCCTCAGTGGATGTTCAGAATGTGTACCAGTAAAGAGATCATATAGTTCAAGAAGACAACAGTATTGAAGGTGGTGCCATTTCCCATTGTTTGCCAATTTTTTGGGCCTGAAAATCGACAAATGGTGAAAATTGTTTTTGGAAAAGAGACTTATGCGCCATATATTTGAAGGAGAGGAAACTTGTGTGCCATATGTTTTTCAAGATTAGAACATGAGAAAATGGCAAGGGATAAGGGTCGTGCCAATTTTGGACTGGTCGGGCAAGCGACCTTCGCGCCGTGAAGAGACATGTGCGTCGATGCCTAGGAGGATTGGAAACTTGTGTGTATATTGTTTTTCAAGATTATAACATCAAAATGTGGAAAAGGAAAGAAGGTCGTTCATGTATTTTGTGGTCGTGCAAGTGAGTAGTGTGGAATATGCTAGGGAAGATGAGCTGCGTGCCAGAACCTGCGCGTCGGGGGAAGACTTGTGTGCCACCGCGCAGGGGGTCCAGTTTTCCTATAAATAGAGGACCACCCCTCCTTATTTGAAATGAAGTTCAAGACTTAGAGATTTTTCGAGCTCTCTTCATGCAAGTGGTTGAGTCACGCCAGTGGTTGTTGGGTCGTTCAAGTAGAGGTTGCGCGCTGGTTGTTGGCTGCGCGTCCAAAGTGGTTTTGGATTTAGAGGCACTGAGTCGCGCAAGTTTGGAGTTCAAAGAGGTAGTGTCATGCAAGTGGTCTGGAGTCACATGCGCGCCGAGTTTATACTGCACAAGTGACCTGCGCGCCATTCTTGAAACATGCGCGTCGAGCTTGGAGAAGCATGCTAGGATTGTTAAAGTACATCTGTCCTTTTGAAGCTGCACAATAGCTGGAGGATCACCTGGTACCCTCGGAGCAATGTGAGATTCATCTTCTGGTGAGAGTTGGACTTCAAAAGAGAATCTACATACAACACAGGATGAATTCTTATGAAATGATGAAAAGACCTTCAGGTCTATAAACTGAGTGTGACTTCACCGAGGGCAGTGAGCCAGGGGGAGTCAACGGGAGTGACCCGAGGGATGCAGTGAGCTATCCCTGAACCTTTGTAAAGGTCGTGAGCCTAGGAAAGAGTGATTGTGCCCAATCCATTGTAATCCATAGCTAGTGAAGATTTGTGAAATTTGGTACGACCGATAAATTGTCAGTGTAAGCTACTTGGACGTAGCCCTTAGTGGTAAACAAAGTAAAAAGTGTTGTGTCTTCTCTCTGCATGTGAATGATTGCTTTCTGATCATATTCATCATACTGGTTCAACATGTTCCTAAAAACGTTGGAACAAGATCCATCACATTAAAAGAAAAAGTTGTCACCATGATTCACCCTTCCCCTCTCAGGGTGTCCTGGGGTCCTTCAAAAATGAATTCAATGCGATGGCTATTAAAGATTTGAAAACATGTAATTTATCAATATAAATTATAGTCATTAAAATTAATAAATAAATAGTCAAACCATTGATTTTCATTGAATATAAAAAAGTGAGAATATAATTTAATGATCAATTCCATATACATAAGTGGAAATGTGTTATTATAGAGGTGCCTAAGGATTACTAATTTTCTTTTTAAAACACTACAGTTGCATATTTCATATAATATATATTTTAATTTAATTTAAATAATTAAACAAATAAATTATTCTATTAGATGTTAGTATCATGATTATATTTCATAACATAAATTGAAATTATAGATAATTATGATAAATAAATGAAAGTTTTTGTATCTTGGAAAGGGTAAAACCATTTATTGGATGATAAATTAATAAATAAATGTTTATTTTAGTGTCCATGAGAATAAAATTATAATATAAGAATTTTTTGTGTGCATTTTCTTGTGGAATAATTTTTATAATTATTATGGATATCATTTGAGAGATTGGAATTTTATTAATGTAACATAAAATAATGTATAAGATTATAGATATCCATTTTGAAAAAATATTTTTTGTTTCATAATTAAATATAATTCCTTTATTTACTTTTTATTTTCTATTAATTTTAAATTCCTTATAATTATATGTTATATCAATGATAATGTTTACATTTTTTACATTTAAATGAACAAAATATTGAAACCAATAAGAAGATTATTGATTTGATTTATTTTAATTGTTATACGTGAGTCCCATACTTCTTTTATTGGATTCATTGTTCACTATATGTAATGTGAAAGGGGTTTTATAAATGATTCAAATCAGTAGACATAGGATAGTGACAGTGATAGTAAAATTATTCATATATGATTATCATTACCCTCAAACCAAAATTTGATATATATAAAAAAATTTCAATAGATCTTCATACCTAAAATATTGACTTATATTTATGTTGATGATGATTTTTTATTAACATGATTTCCTTCCAAATATTATTTGATGGAGTTGGGAGCCTTATTATTTATTAAGGTATTGTTAACCTATAATATTTATGGGGATTTGGTACATACCACTACGTAATCTATGATATATTTCTTTTAAAATACAGTTTATATCAATGGTAGTTTTTATTATATAGAAATCATAATGTAAACAAACAACAATATAAAACTGAAATATTAATATTACATATGATGATTATTTCTAAGTCACTGAATTTGAATTATTGAATAAGGATAAATAAATTATGAATAATTATTTTCTATAAATTTATAAAATTAATATTAAAGGATAAATGAAATTAAATTCATTTGAAACTAAGAGGCATTTCTTTAGAAAAAAACTTTGATGATTTCAATGTGTTTTTAATTTTAATATTTATATTATTTTAACTACAGAATAATTACACATAAATAATTATAAAATAATTTTAAAAAAATAATTAAATTTTATCTAATAGTTATAAAGAGGAAATGAATAAAAATATATTATATTATATGCATAAAATTATATTTCTCAAGAAAAATAATTATCTATACATTTTTTAAAATTATATTAATTAACTATTTGACATTGAGTCGGATTATATAGTATACATTTATTTACTAGAATTTCAAAATTAGATAATGCATTAAATTTCATTAATGATTATTATGAATATTAATCAGGTAAAAAATCATTTCAACAGATAATGTAAATAGTTTTAGTAAGGGGATAAGATAAATAAATTAGGAATAAAATAACCATTTAGCCAGTCTAAATATTATCTCTTATGAAAATTTGTTAGGAAAAATATATTATCTAAAATTTGGGATTATATTTGTGCCAATATTCCTTGAATATATCTATATTTTATGTTAAATATTTATGTATTCACAATAGTGCCACTCCACTCACATATAAAAGGGAACCTTATTTCATTTAATATCCACTCAAAATAATCCCATTACCATGACCAATATATAAGAAAATAATAATCCAAAATTAATATACATGTCAAATACAATTTGGACTTCTCAAAATGCCCATCCAATGTGTTATAATGTCTATTTCAAAAGACGATATTAAAAGATTTGTTATATGATCTTAGTAATAATTTTCTTGTTTCATTTTTCTTATACATCCTCAAATATTATTATAACAATCGTAAAATGATGGAGGAAATATAATTAATAAACAGTTTTTTCTTTTTCTTAGTTTATATGGATTTAAAATTTTCATCCAATAAACTAGAAAAGTATAACATCCCTCATCCATATGTGTGTACTAGATCCTCAATGAATCTATGTGATTCATTTTTCATTTCCTCCTTGTACTAGTAGAAAAAATGATATATTTAAAAAAATATAATATTATTTTGATATTATTATGATTATGTAGTGGTCAATTATTATTTATCTCTAACTCATTCCATACATGAAAATGTGGAAATATCACTCATGTAAATGCATGGACTAACATCTCTTTTAACTTATGAAATTAATTCTTCATAACTGTTGTATATAAACTATTATAAAAGTGTATACTGAAATTAAATTGGAAAATTATGAAAAAAAATTAGTATTATAGAGATGATAATGCACTAAAAATGTGTCACAAATCATTCCTAGGTGCCATTTATCCTAACACCTGACCTAGATTATGTCTTGGCCCGTACAACATTCTTGATCCCCAAAGTCTAGAAACAACTACCCATGTTTCCAAAATACATTTTTGGAATGATTTTTTCCTTGATTAATCTGTGATTACAATGCTTAAAATGAAACATAATGACATGATAAATATCTATAATCAAAATAGGTACAACTATTAATGTTAAACATTTTAAAAACACAACTACAAAAAAAAACATTGTTTCAGAATAAGATGGGAACAAACTAGACTAGGCTCAAACACCTCCATCCAACATCAGGAACATTACCCCCAACCCAACTCCACCATCACTGACAAAAGAGGATCACTAGCAACTGGATTCACCACCACCACCAATGAACATCATGCCTTTACCTAAGTCAAACATAACAATGTCTATTTAAACCTGATGTTGTATATTGGTTGTGATCAAAATCCCAATATAAATCCACCCAAAATAAATATTACATGAAATAAAATTAGAATATAAATTTACAAAAAAAGTTGAAATAAATATAATGAAAACAATTTTATGTAATGTTTTTAATGGTAAATTTTTTATGAAAAACATTAGAAGGAATATTGTTATAATAATAATTAATACAACTTTCAATGTATACTGAAATTGAGCACCACATATAAAGATAACACCACATCATATGAAGTATCTATATGCACTATATCTAGTGAGACCATAAGAACCTCATACCTCTTAAAGAACGGTATAACAACCACAACCCACGTCATCTTTATGAATAATCCACTAGAGGTGAGTCCATACTAAGGACTATTAGTATCCAATCATCATTAAGTTTAGTTAGTGTTGTATCGTAAATCATACAAGAAGAAACATGACATCATTTTCATTGATCCAACATGAATACTAGTCCTTGTTCACCCTTCTAGATACATATGGCCAAAATTGGGTTCGATTTTTATCTCACATGTCACATAGACCACAACATTCAAATACACATGCCGAAAAATATGAGTAAACATGAAAAATAACCCTTAATAATTAATCAATCTTTCATATCCATATACCAAACAAACCCAATTTAAAACAAACATCACTTCAATTACAATAATTACTGAAGAAATTTAAGAAACAAACAAGGAATCACATATGAAACACCCTCAATTTTCTTTATAAATCTATCATTAAATATATATTAACCAAATAACCTTCATAAAATTTATTCATGAAACATTAAAGACGCCTATAAAACTTAGTAAAAAATCAAACCTACCATAATCATATAATAATTATAAAAGGTAGAATAACCTACCTCATAATAGGAAAATTATAGAATCCTATTGAAATAAAAAACCAAACCTCAATGAAACCCTATGAATTCTAGGAACAACCACAAACATGAATATTTCAACAAACATTCTATAAAAATGATAAATTCGAAAAGTGGGATGTGGAACCCTATAAGAAGGAAGAATTTATGTGAAGAGAGACATACATGATGATTCATGAATATTCAAGGCTAAATGAACCCAAAAATTGGAGTTCAATGAGGAAAAGGGTTATGGGATTTAGATCATAGGGATATAAATACTATATACTTTAAATAATGGGTCATTTAGGGTTATAATATGGTATGGGTATAGAGAAAAATTTAAATTCTTATTTACCCAGAGAGTTCGAACTGATAGCTCATTAGGTGTACCAAACCACATAGAAAACATATAGTCTCATATATCCAAGAGTAAATTGGATTCATGGTTTCTGGGGGAGGGAGAACACCCTTGAAAAAGTCTATATGTCCTAAACTGTTCCACTATTTGTGTTACACAATTTCTGTTTGGTTGACACAAAACTTCATATAACATTGTGATAATCATGTTCCCCATCCAATGTGGTCCAAAAGTTCCAATCATCTCAAAAACTCTCATGTAAATCAATTATTAAATATGGAGGAAAAAAATAATGCCTCAAAAAAATCACAGATGTCGCACAATGATTAATGGACAAGAAAATTTAAACATAAAATCCATTGAAAAACAAATAGTTTTATCTGAAATTATAATTTGACTGTAGTATTGTTAACATGTGTACAATTAGAAATTAAAATGAAAGGTAAGTATTGAATTATTTTATTTAAGGAATATATTTATACTAAATATACATTTATTATATGAGAGGATTAAACTATTATACATTAGGTAAGGTTTTGTCATATCTATAATTTTTTTGAGAAATAAGACATATTCCAAATTTTCTTTTTTATCATTTATAAATAATACACATGCAATTTTGGTACTTCCAATTACATTAATATTATGAAGTTTTACCAATCAATCAATAGAACATTATTTAATTAGTGTCCAATGCATATATTACAAAAACATTACAAGTTCTTCTTCTTAATATTCATCCAATAAGACATGATTCACGTTATACACCTAGTTGGATTTATATTTTGTATATACTACCATTTTTACATATTAAGTATTACATATAATTATATTTAATTAATTTTTTTTTGATGTTATATCTTTTATGGTGATTATTAATCAAATATTGCAAATGTGATGAGAATTTTTGTTACAGTACTATTAAATTTCAGTAATGTACATGAAAAAAAATCCATTTTTAGATATCATATGATCCATATACATTAAAAATATAAATTTATATTCATATCCATTTCTTATTCATTAAACATTTTTTTATTATTATCATTTTTATCACTTTCGTAGTCAAAAACATTAACAGTTTTTTTTAATAAAATATTACCATAATTTTCTTTTGGATCATAAAAATTTTATTCTATGTATATTTACATTAAAATATCATATATTATATAATTTTATACAGTGAAATTAAAATTAAAATTAATTTAAATCCATATTTTATGTCCTTTTATTATTTAAGATTTTTTTTTTATATTTTTTTAAAA
Organism: Viscum album; assembly: GCA_963277665.1. Lineage (NCBI taxonomy): Eukaryota > Viridiplantae > Streptophyta > Magnoliopsida > Santalales > Viscaceae > Viscum > Viscum album. The sequence goes on along the minus strand of OY728151.1, from coordinate 489,875,632 downwards.
TGGTTAATTTATAACTGTAAACAAAATATTTGAATGGAATATTTTTTAATATTTAACCAAATTAATGGATTTCCCATCCAATATTATTATTATTTGAAATGAATATTTGATTATGATTTCACAGTAATATAATCAAATGAAAGGTTATTCTCAATAATCTGTGATTATTTAGCTTTTAAAATACCATGGATATGTAAACATTCAGTTTCTCAAATGAAATTTCCAAGTGATATTTTTATGTTACATTTCATCCTTTTAAAATATATTATTGATTTTCATTCCTATATGGGTGTAACAACATATTAAATCATAAATATGTTTCCTTTTAATAGATTAGGGTGATTGTTATTTTATAATGATATAGAGAAATTTATTTCTATCGCACTGGTTTATTACTTTTTGATTAAATAATTATGAAACGTTATTTTTTCCATTGGTTATGTAATAATAAAATCATTATTTTTTATGAATCCCATTTTAATTTCATGTTAATTATTTTATTTGATAATGAATTAAATTTTATATATAGTTTGTATAATAGGTTTACCAATTATAAGTACATGTGTGATATGTTTATGAAAAATAATAATATAATATGATTATATATCTAGTATGTAGAGATATTTGTCATCTTCAGTTTTGGTATATTTTTTATATATCGAACCTCCTAGAATGCTACCTTACCAGTAATATAATAATTAAGGTGTCATGGGGGAGTTTTGGGTGTTTTGGGGAAATGTAAGTCATCCAAATAGTGATTCATTTCTGTATATTTCCATATTTTCAATTTTTCAATGTTGATTCATTCTATAGATGACTCATTCTGGATGAAATTCATTTGGGTGGTGATTCATTTTCGTGGTGACCCATTCTGGTGATGACTTATTCTTGTAGTCACTCATTCTAATGGTGACCCATTCTGACAGTCACTCACCTGGGTGGTGACCCATCTTAGTAGGTTCCCATTTAACCAAAATTTTATGAATTTTTAAAAAATAACTTTATTTCTATTTTGATGTATTTTATGAAGAAAAATTTGATTAATAACACAACTACTGAATTTTAATGAAAATTAAAAATAAATAGATCATATCATCATTTTCTAAAAATTCAGTCGTACTTTAAAACTTATAAAACACAGTCTATTGAAGAGATTATCCCATATTGGTAAATAAAACTATTTAAAATCCTATTAGTTTTGGATCTAATTTTTCTAAATTTGATATCTTCCATTCAATATTTTCATATTATTCCTTTTTATTTTGGAGGTTCAAAATATTTCTTAGTTGGAGTTATAGAATATTCTAATCTGGTTGGATAGAGATCTCACTGTCTAAGGTGTAGTTTCCTATAGGACGCAAACCCCTATGTAGTTTTATTAATTTGGTGAAAGGATTCTTCTATCTATATAGTATTTCAATCATTTCATTTCATTTTTATCATGAGTTTTTTGTTTCTAATAGTTATCACTGAACATATAGTTGAATCTAGATTACGAAAGATAAACAAGTTGGTTAATATTACATATAAAGAAGCTTGAGAATGAGGTGTATGAATATATGGAATGCATCATATTTTTTGATTTTATTAATTGTATTAGATAATACCTTTTAAAAACAATGGTAGTTATTGTTCCCCACATGTGCTTCAATAATGGAAAATATGGAATTCATTTTTTGTGGTTCTTGAGAAACACATGAAATATATTTTTTATAATTACATATAGTCAGCTAATGATTTAAATTCCTATGTTTATAGTGGATTTTGTGGTAACACCCTTATTTAATGAGATGAAATTTAATAACAATTCCTATTCTAAATATGAAAAAATGTTTTTTTTGGAAATATATATTATTTTGGTTTGGAAAGTTGGAATAATATAGTGGGCGAGTGGTGATGCATTGAAATGTGGAGGTGTGTGTGGTTTTTGGGCTACATCATTCTGTTTCATGTTTTGTGTTGATTTATTTTATGTTCCAGGTTGGTATGGATGGTGATAATAATGTTGTTCGAATGTAAATTGAAATACATGTTTTTATTGAATGGGTTCATAATGTATTATATAGAAAATTTTCTAATCAAAATTAAATAATCAGAAAATCATTTTCTTGAATAATTATTTTGTTTGGTTGTGAATTTAGTCATGGATGATATTGTGGGAGACATTGTGATTTGGTTGGTGATTTGAAAGTAACCATGTAGTTGTTGATTATCTGTATATATATATTTTTATTTATACATTGTATATTTCTATGTAATTTCTACACACACCCCACCCAAATCGAGCACTATGTGCTGAAACTCGCACAATCATATAGGGGGTATCATTCCCAATATCTTGGTTGTAGGATGGATGGATAATCACCTACTCTTCCCTTCTCCTTATTATTAGAGACAATAGACTAGGTATCTTCATGAGAGATTAGGAGTGGTTTCCAATGTTTCATCCAGCTGGTATATGATGTGATGTTATGTTATGTCTGGGCAAAGAATGTGTTGGAAATATGTGATGTCAGGTTTGGAGTAGTTATGCCTTAGAGGGATGTGATGTGGAATATTTATAATAGGTTGTAGTACTAAGGAATTTTTTATTGGTTTTTGGGAGAGTCTAGTAAATGGGAATGTGTTTTAAGGTAACCTATCATCAATGATATTTATATTATAACATATCACATGTATTTTTTATTTGGTGAACAAGCCTTATTGAGGACATAGTTATCATTAGTATAACATTTAGGTGCTATTCGGTTTTGATGTTTTATCATGGTTCCCTTCATATCCCCCATACACCTCAATATCGTAATCATTGATATTCTTATTTAATATACCAATATTCAAAGCCTATATATATAAAATATACTTATAGGATTTCATGAGGATTTCATAGACCATGATGGGAATTAAAAGATCCGAAATAGGAATTGTTATTGTTTTACTACATAGTTTTATTTTATGTATGTACTATTGTGAAATTTCATCTGTAAGAGTTTTATATATTTATGAATTTATGGGAATTTATTGGATTTATATTCTATTATGTCTTACAGTTGTTTGGGGTTGATTTATACATGTCTATATAATTTTATATTATAAATGGAAATGTCCCCCATATTGTTATATTTTTACACCATTGGTGCCTGTCACAAACCTTGTTCCTACTGGATGTAGGATTCTTGGGACATTATCAATCTCCCCTAATTGTTGTATCTTTGTAGTTAGGGGGTAATCATATAGTGGGATTAGAGGTGATGGTTGAGAGATAGGGTGGATTTTTGAGTTTGGAACAATGAGGAATGATTGGTTTAGTACGGAAAAAGTTTAATTTTACCTTGTTTTGTGACATATGATAGGGAGACCATCTTGGAAATGGGAATTGATGGCCATAATTTCTCTGTTATAGAGACTCTGAGTTTAATGAATGAATATGCAAGATATAACATCATTAAGGGTATATAACTAAGAGAGGTACATGAATCATGATGACTTGTGTTCTTATATTAATTTTCCTATTATCAAAAAAAGGAAAAAATTAATTAAATGAAAAATAGTTTATTAAAATATATCATAATAAATATCCATACTATTAGTCATAAGAAATCCTTGATTTTAATTCATCTATGGAACTTTTGATCCTCAAAATGTGGGTTAGGTAGTGTTGGTTTTGTAGGCTGAACCAGTAGATTGATAAAGATCTGATCTAGCTAATGATGATTTTTAGTGGTATATGATGTTTCATTATTTTCAGTGGTTCTATTTTCCAATTGTACAAGAGGATCATTTATAATATGGTAATAAAGTGTTTTCTAGAGGGGATAGAGATTGGTTTTGGAAATATCTAATCTCCAATGGAGTACATGGTTTTTTTGGCCTTTATTCATATGCAAGTATCAACAAGTTAGTGGTAGATATTATGTGATGGTGAAAAAAAATGAGGTAAATGATTCACCAATAGACATCTAGAAGGAGTTTCAGGAAAAATTCCTATGATTCACCATGAATGATGAGAATAGGAATGATTTATTATCCCTTCTTAAGGGGATTTATTCTTTGAAGTAGTATGGGAATAAGTTCAGTGAAACTTTTAACTTCTCCCCAGATGTGTTTCCAGATGACGAGCCTCGAGTAAGGTTTCATGACATAGTTATCCATCCTTCGATTCAATATGCAGCTACAACATTTTTGTTTCCAAAGTTCATAGACATTGAGAATAAGTAATAAATTATCATGTGGGTACACTCATGAGTAAAATATCTATTCGTAGTGAACCTATAGGGTTCTATATGGAGAAGAGTAGTGAGTAGAAGGTATTAGGTTTCAGTGCAATTATAGTTTTGACCATCCAAGATTCATCCTTGGAAGCCTCCCTTTTTAAATTTTTGATTCAATAATAATCATATAGATGTGGGGAAGACGTGTCACATATAATGGGTTCTCCACAATCATCGGGACCAGTGCCCAGTGGCAGCTCGAGAATAGTTTGGATGAGTAAGACATGTTTAGCTTAATACTCACATGATGTTACAATCATGGTCATCTCGATTGCAGGGGAAGAAATCTTTTGATCCATCTAGGGAAGATTGGGTTGGTAGATGTTGACCTCTTGATGTTCCTTTAGATCGTTTACCCCGACCCAAGTGTGGTCCTACAGGTGTCTCTCAGTAGAGATGAAGATGATCGATGTGTGGACAACTACATGTAGAGGAGGAAGCATCAATAGATTGTCCATATATCAATATAGGTAAGATTGTTTTATCATCTATGTTTGTCTATTATTTTTTTATTCTATTTATTCATGCTGTTTTTTTCACCCACTCTACTTTCTTCCCTGGGACTATGCAAAGAATGTATTCCAGCGCCCCTGATGTTGACTATTCTAGTTGAGGGGAAATACCATCTTCTAAACTGATTTTTAGTGAGTTGAAGTAATGACGTAGAAATATAAATCATGTGAGGACCATTACATTCTTCAGATGCATTCATACAGGTTCATCTGGATCATATACTGGTTGTATGCTATGGATTTTATTATTGACTACTTTTAAAGGAGAAGTGTATTATCTCTTTGGGATGGAAAATATGATGTTTTCAGTGGCGAGTAGAGATATTAGTTTCAAAAAATGAATTTTGAGCCATTTATTTACAAGATGGATGATATGTATATGGATTTAGTGGCTAATAGGGTAGTTAAGTCTCCCAGATTTATCACTGAGTTCCTATATGTTTTCCCTATGGAGGTTGTGGCTACCTCATTGATGTGACCTTGAGTTTGTGATAGATGTGTAGCATGGTCCTTCTTTGATTTTTATATATCCTTATTATATGTAACCCTATGAGTTTTGTAATTGAAGCAACTAAATTTATAGTTTTATTATAAATTCTTCATCCATCCATGTTAGTCATCATGGGTCACTCTAGTGTCGTTCTCTAAGTAGGAAGATGGTAGTCGGAAGCTATTTATAGACTCTAGGATGGTGAATTTTGTGAAAATACTAAACCATTACCAACCTATATGTGTCAATTATCATTTATACTATATTTATACGGATATATGGTTTTCTATGAACAATTTTTGGTCAAGGTAGAACTTGTTAAAGTTGAAAAGGGTGAATTTAACAAAGACTTCCTTTCGATTCAATTCTAGGAACTTTGTGTCTGTAGTCATGTAGTTCTATTTTATGAATGCACCATAAATGTTCATGGGACTCATGAACTACATGATTCGTGATTTTATTGATGATTTCTTCATTGTATTCAATCATTAAATATTGATAAACTCAATATTAGAAAATGTGAATGTTGATCTTCTCTGAGAAATCTTCTAGGTTATTGGTGCTAACAAATCAATGGAACGTTTTATATGTTTAATTTTTGGAAATTAGAGGTCTATTTCCACATACATGTGATTTCATTGTAGGGTTCATTAGGTGACCCAAAAATTTTCATGCCAATTATCTCTCGGGTATCACCCAAGAATGTGGAATTGGTTCGTAGCATTCCCATTCATAAACATTATAATTGGTGTTTTTACCTGTTTTCCCTTGTGTTGCAGCCATATTGACTATATTGTCAAGGAAATAACAAAATTTTGAGTGTAAAATTCAATTAAGGGTTTCATTTGTTTACATGATAAGGAAGTTGGTCAGTGCTCCAGTTCAATAGTTGTTTTCTCTAAAACATTTGCAATAATACTTCATTGGGGAGCTATTTGTAGTATTCACGAATCATATTCTTTGAGGTCTATATTTTCTCAGCATGATCTTAATCTATAATAGTGTGTGTGGATGGAGATTCCTTAGGACTATGTTTTTATATATAATATGCCCTAATAAATGGTAATTTCGTGGATAATTCTTCGATAAGGACATCATTGATGGATGTTGTTCGGGAGTTTGTGGACGCTTGAAGAGTGATATATATGTAGTGTCCTGAAGTTGAATGAAATGGTGGATGGTGGTAGAGGATATTTGTTTTACATCATGGTGAATTTTTCAATGAGGTAGAATGTGGAGGAATATTAGTGAGGAGACCCAAAGGAAGAGGTCATGCTTGATTATGTGGGGAATAGTGATGATCTAGATGGATAGTCAAAAGTTATTCAGAACTAGATATTGTTTTCAGGAATTATATTTATTCTTATAAAAATTCACAATATGGTGATTTTCAATTACACATATCTCCATTTGTGAAACACTATGGAATTTTTATTATATACCATTGATTGAGGATATAGTTTTCGTGGCCCAGGTTGATGTAGGAAGTAGATATTTTTTTGGCCTGGTGCTTTATTTTCCAGAAGGTGATGGTCAAGCATCATATTCCAAGTAGTTTTTTCCATCCCATGGATATTCACAACTTGAAATTGGGTAAAATATTTCATGGATTGTTCATGGGGATACGTTATAAATTGAGAATTTTTTATGTTATGCAGGTAATTATAGATATGTTGATAGAATCTGCCCAATTTATAGTAATAAAGAAGTCGGGTGTGGTGGAGGTTTTTGGGAAATAGTTATGATAATGAAGTACTCGGGATTCATGGAGCTCCATGGTCGATCATTTTGTATAGGGAAAAAAATTCATTACCATTCGGGATGGGATTAGAACTTTCTTTTAGCTCACAGTTACGCCTCATCAATGCCTTATACCCTATTATGGAATAGTAGAGAGAAAATAAAATCCAGACATTAAGGGATATGTTGTGGGAATGAATCTTGTTATATGGTGGTATTATTTATGACAATTTCCCTTGATTTAGTTTTTTAATAACAATAGGTAACACTCATCCATTATTAAAACCCAATTTGGGGATTTGTATAGGAGACCATGTCATTGGCCACTGTAACAAACTATGGTTGGGAAGGTAGCAGTTCATTGTCTTGTGGCGATGTAGAGAAAAACTGAGAAGGACAATGTTTTTTCAGGAGATGATGAAAGCATCATAAGTCTCGAATAAGTATTATGATGACCATATGAAGAGTCCCATAGATTTCATGGTTGGGACCATGTGTTCTTGAATGATTCTCATCAACATGAGAAATAGTGATTTGGGATGTGGATTAAGCTATCTAGTTTATTGGACCACTATAGGTGTTGTGGAATGTTGGTGAGGTGGCATATCTATTGGTGTTTCCTATATTTCAAGGAAGGATCCCTGAGGTAATTCATGTCTCTTGTCCCCATTGTTATCTTCATGGTGACTTCGATTCTATTGAATAAGGAGAGTTGGATATTATGGATGATGTGACATTTCTTGACTATCTGGTAGAGATCCAACATGCTAGTGAAGATATGCTAAGAATATGGTATATTAACATCAATTGTTCACCATGGAGGCATGGTGTCCTGGAGGTTAGTACTCATGACAGTGACACTCAAATGCTATCACAATTCCTATAGTTGTTTTCCGTTTTTAATTCTCTATTATCTTTGTAATTTGATATTCAGACCATGGTTTTTTATACATATTGTTTTACACTTGATTTTATGTGTGATTTTTGATGTGTGATGATGTTATAGCATGTGAAAAATGGAAGACATGATTTTAAATAAAGACCCAATTTACTATGATCCAATTATACCCATCCGGGTGAGGGTTTTCCAGAGAGGATAATATATTTATATGGAGGATGAAATTACCTTATTGATATATTCATGGAATTATATTTTTTCATTTATTGTGGGTGTTTGGGATATAAGGTTTTATTGATGGAATTATTTCTAGTGTAATTAGATCATTGAGAGGTATCTCAATAGATGGTTGGTTGAATTTTTTATTTCCTTCCATATTCATTGGTTATGAATTCAATAGGGAATGAATTGATTGAATGGTATCTAGTGTAATGGTATGAGTGTTCTGGACCATATATTTATCAAAGATCTAGTAATTGAGTTGTCTAAGGGGTGCTTGTGGTATTTTTAGGAAATTTGAGTCATTCCAATGTTGATTAATTTCAACAATTTTCCAAATTTCCAATTTTATAATGATTAAATTTTATGGTGGTGAATCATTCTAGAGGCTGCTCATTCCAGTGGTGACTCATTCAAGAGGTGACTCATTCTATCGGTGACTCGTTATGGACACGACTCATTATGGTAGCCACCCATTCTGGAAGTTAATCATTTTTAGTGACTCATTCTAGGGGTTAATTATTCAGGTTGTTACTTGTCTTCATGGTGACTCATCCTGATGGTTCCTCATCTTTATGGTTTTCCAATTTTATATAAAATTATTATTTTTCAAAAAAATACATAATTTTCATTTTGAATGATTTTTTGAATAAAAATTGCTCTAAAAACTAAATTAATGAATATTAAATCCATGTTAAAATGAATGTATTGTGTCGTGAGTTTTTAAAAACAATGAATTCATTTGAACCTAAAAAATTCATTTTTTAATGAGATCTACGTTTGACAGTCAACTGATCCATTTCAAATTGTATTTTATTCAGATCTAATCATTCTAATATGGATATCTTCTTATATTTCATTCCTTATTCTCCCCTTGATAAGGTTGATTCAATGTCCTTCATCCATGGAGATATTGAACATGTTGTTGTAGTCGGTTAGAGTTATCATTGTCCAATAGATTATTTCCTCATGTATGTGAACCCCATGTAATATGGAATTAACAAAGGGGAATGATACTTCTTTCAAAGAAGGATCTCCTTCCATTATCTTTATGTGTATCATGTGGTATGAGTTTTTAATTTTTATCCTGTTGTTGATTGATGAATCGTGACTAATAATGATAAATTAATTTTATTAATTAAATATAAAGGGGTTGGGGAATGTGTTGTATGATCTTATGGATTCATTATTATTTATTGATGTTATGAATAGTATAGGCTAATAACCTAATTAAAATCATGGTCATTGGTGTTCACTTATTTCGCTTTTATCTTGTGATCTATGGAATGCATGTTGTGTGGTATTTTAAAAACACGTAATATGTATTTGGTTAATAACATATAGCCAATAAATGATTTAAATTCACTAATTTCAAATAAATTGTCTGATAACCCATTTAATTTATAAAGTAAAATTTAATAATAGATTGTTTATTAAATAATTAAAAAAATTATGTTTGTGGAATAACATTTGGTGTGTCGGTAGGAAGTGGGAATTATATGGTTGAGAAGTGGGGTGGTGATTAATGTTGGTGGGGGATGTGGTTTTTGGTCTATTTTAATGTGCTTCATTCTATGTGTTATTTTGTTTTCCATTCCCAGGTGATATGGTTGGTGATAAGAGTGGTATTGGAAAATAAAACGATGCACATGCTTTGATGGAATGGGTTGGTAACATAAAATATGGAGAATATACTAATGATATAAAAGAATGATGATTAAATTTTTCTTGCATTCTTCTTTTTTGGTGTTGTATATTTATTCTTCGAAGTGGATGTGGGGGACCTTTTTATTTGTTTGGTGATCTTCTTGTAAACATGAATGTGGGGATTTTGTATATATATATATATAGATTATATTTTTTTCATCTGATTTCTATAAAAATTGCACCCACATCATGCACATTGTGCCAACACCCACATAATCACCCAAGGTGTTTTTTCTAACATCTTCGAGGGAGGAATTATGGCTAACCACCAAATCATACCCACTCCATCTTCCCGGAAATAATGGCCTTTATGTCTTTAAGGTAGTTGAGGTTTTTTTTCCCATGTATCTTCAAGAAGAGGTGATATGTGATATGATGTGATATATTATCAGGTATGTGTGGGTGAGATGTGAATTGAGGTGTGGACTAGGTGTGTTCATAAAGGATGTGATATTATTTATTTAGATAATGTGGGTGTTCTAGGATGATTTCCATTACGCTGGGAGAATGGATAATAAATGGGAAATTAGAGTTGGGTTCCCTATCATTGATGTAATTGATATTATGTTATATTACATGGATGTGTTCTTTGGTGAATGATCCATTGTGAGGACGGGGTTATGATTAGTTAACTTTTTTAGGATCTATTGTTATAGTATAGTTGTATTAGTATACTCCTTCCCCTTGTTCATGAGAGTATTTGGTTTTCCGTCTTTTTATACCTGTATTCTCACACTATTTATTTAAAAAATGTTTTTCAAATATCTAGGAGGATTTCAAGGACTGTTATGTGTATCCCTAGGTAAGACCTTATATTAGTTGTTATTTCATTTTTCAGTCTTATTTTCGGTATTTACTCCAGTGAACTTTTATAGGTAATTTTTTTATTTAATCATGAATTGTGGTATTATTTTTATATTTTTTCTATTTATTTCATAGATATTTTTTCTATTGATTGATTGTATCTCCCAATCGTGTTTCGTAATAAATGTTAATTCTTCTAATATTATGAGATGTGAACACCATTGGTTCTAGTAACTTACTCAGGGCTGACAGGAAGTGGGAATAATAGACCATTATGTCTCTTGCCACACTTTTGTATCTTTCTATATAGGGGTAATGAAACAATTATTGATATTATATGTATTAAATATGTATACAAAATAAATTAATATAAAATTATATAATTATTCAATATTTATAGTTAGAACCATAGTAAGTATATAGTACATATAAAGATTATAAATATGTAAAATTAGTGATATCCTTACTGATAAGTATTTGTATTGGGTGACATCCTGATAATTAATTAAAGTATTGATTGTGGAATTTCCAAAAAATTATACAATGATCTGAATACTAGAATATGGATACCAATATTGATATAATGTACCAAGGGGTTACCAACAAGAAAAAACTATGTTTGGTATCAAATATATCTATACATAGTGCATGATTTGTTGGGCTACAATTACACACTAGGATAAACACTCCTAAGGGTTATTTATTGGTGGATTTACAATATATTTATTATATATTATGATAAAAGTTATTATAAAAACTATGTAAAAATATGATATGTTATATTTATATGATATGATCATAAAACTTCATGGAATGAAATATGTTTTAATATATTTGGAAATTATTGGAAATATTTTTAGAACCATATGATTATTTAAAATATTTTTAATGTTTAATAATCACAATATTTTTTTAATTTTAGTTAGTAATTATAACTAGAAGAAATCATGTGAAAAAAATTAAAGGCCAAAGTGATTACCATACACTTGATAAACCAAATGAAATTTGATATGGATTTAAAAACACTATGATAATTCATAGTCATTTATCTGATTATTTGATAATAAACCTAAAAACAATTTACATTCAAAATTCAATAACATATATAAAATGTGTATTTTTTTGATTATTCATGTTATTAAAATTAAGGAATAACGAAGAATCATCTTCTATAGATAATGTATTTGGAAAGAATAACCCTTGTAAATTTATTAAAGTAATAAGAAGTTGTTCTCTATGTGTAAGAGAATATCATGAAGAAACAAAATATCAATGGAAAATTAGGGATATCAATATAGTTTAGTGATGATCATCCTAAGGGAACACTAATAGTTTAACGTGTTATTTTTTGTTTACTTGGGTATTATCCATGTAAATTACTTAATCAAAGATATTACTATTAATCCATATTTGGGTATACTCTATGTAAATTATTGTTGCTCATCATGACTATTAAAGCATACTTATTATCCATTATAGTGTTTACGATTTCAAGTTAATGTATTTAAGAATTAACGCTATTGAAATACTATTATTCATCCATTAGATAAATTTTAATTATTCCAATCATTTATAATATATCTGAATACATGCCTTTTATAAACTATGAGATTAATGAAATGATATTTTATATTTCAAATAGTCCAATGTTCATTTTTAAATGATGGCATGAATATAAACAAGAAATTAAGATTTATTATACTTTACAGTTCATAATTAATATTCATCTAAAATATTTATATCATTTGTATACTGATTAGACCAAAATATATTATACATTTATTAATAAAGAATAATATTATAAATTTCTTAACGACTTTTATAGGTTTATTCTGAATCATGAAGTTTAGTTTTCAATAAAAATAAAACAATGTTCTATAGCTATTTCGAAGACTATAAAAATTATATCCCTTATTTTCCAATAGAAATAAATGAATAATATAAAATAGATTCTACAGAATGAATTATTATACCCAAGTATGTAATTTTTTTTCCCTCTTATCTTTATATGATGAAATATGGGTTACTGAATCATTTCATTAATTATTGAGAACATAACAATATAAATTTTATGAACAAGTTTCTTATAACTTGTGTCAATACACTATTTGATTAATTATGATGAGACCAAAATTTGTCATTGATTGATCATTGATCTATATATCATTAATTTAGGGTAATAAAATAAGATATATTCAATACTATCTTCAGTAATACATATAGTCATTATGAATTTTGAGTGACACAATTTGGACATACCAACTACCCTATAATCATATGGGATTTATTCAATAGTGTCTTTATATATCAACCCAACAATAGTGTGGTTGTCTTTAAAGATGAAATTATTTTTTATTCCATGATAATAGAATAACATTACGATCATTTGTGGACTGTATTTAATTCCATGATAAATGATAAATATAATTTCATATTTAGAATGTGTGGAATATGAATTCAAAATTATGCATTATGGATTCATGTAATCTCATGAGAGAGTATATTTATTTATCCAACAATGATTATTATTACAGAAAAAAACCCTATATGAACCATGGTAACATAGATCAATTTTTTATTGTGATGTTGACATGATAATATCACTAAATATTGATTGATTTCTAATGACCATATAATAATAAAAATTAGGTAATTGATGGTAGTGATGTTCTATTAGATATATGAATGTGTGGAAAATATCAATGAGCTGAAAAGAAGGTTTGTGAGTTCACCTATTCCCATCCAAGAATTTTTTTGAGAATGGTTTATCAACAATAGAAATTTATCAAAGAAATTATTATGATCCATCATTATGCAGAATGATATTGTGAATTATGTTTCCCCATAAAAATTAAAAATCATGTGAAAAATTACATGACTAATGATTTTGAGTGCATAGTAGTACTTTTTTACAATATAATCTGGGAGCCATTATATTTTCATTTAAATATGTAAGACGCATTGAGATATTAACAGATAATATATATTTATTCACATAGTTTGATACATTACCACCATAGGAAGTGGAATATGGTGTTATTTTCTCATAGTCATGAATAAAAAGATTAATTTTACCAGATAAAAATATAAATAATTCGAATAAAAATGTATTTGTAGAAGATAGTTTATAAAATAAAAAGGAATAGGGGAAGATCATATCATTCTCATTTTGCTGTTATAACATCCATATATGTGGGGATTGAGGTGTGACATATGTAATATGTATAACTATATAATATTTTTGAGGAATGATTCATGGTTTTATAATTAATATAATGAAATGATATGTTTTAGAAACTATATACATGTCACAGAAATGACACATTTGATTAATGTTCATTCGGATGAAAAAAAATTCATCAATATCAATTCACACAAGAATTAATAATATGTATTAATAGAGTATGTAATATTCATCGTGGGATAACAGAAAAAAATTTATTGAACATTATGTCATTAAATTCAATCTACGAGAAAAAATTCAAAGGGGGTTTTATAATAATTCACCTAAAATTAATGATAATGGATGAACAATATCATGGATTTCATAATAATACTCAAAAAAATCTTAAGTAAATAATATTGTTTTTGTTAGTCTCTATCACCATAAAAATTCAATGCATTTCACATCATGTAGGTATGATTTTTTTCTCGATCATCATACCTCGATATATATTATTTATGTAATCAAGTTCTACGGAGTACCATAATATATTAAATCTCAATTGGATATGAGGAAGTCTATGATGTTTTAATGTGTCACAAAAATATTTGAATATATATAAATAATTATCACTATAAAAAATACGTTCACAATGGTTAGTTTCATAGGACCATTCAAATCATAGATATTATGTGTTGATTTTGATTTGTGTCTTTTCGAGGTGCTTTGGATCAACACATTTTTTGGGTCAAATTTTGTTTCAACAATAACATTCACTCAATTAATCAATATGGAACCTTATGAACACATTTATATTTTAAAATGTACTACTCTAATTTTGTTGTATTATGGTGTTGAATCATATCTATTAGAAACTGGTAGTCGCTGTGGAAATGTTATATAAGGGATAATTCATTCCCCATGTAATTGAGTAATATCACATTCAATATGAAATTTATTCTATGAATAATTAGTGATACATAAAATATAATTTTACTCAATTGGTTTTCCATATAAATATATTATATTAAAATTTTTTATAATTTGTGTATGCATTAACAAAGATATATATTTCCTATTTCAATTCAATAATTTATCAACATGATTTTTTTATTAAAAGGTCCTCCTAATCTCAATCATGTTCATGATGTGGTCCATGTATCACTCTTGTGTAAATGCATACATGCTATATAACATATAAGTAACTCAATGGTCATACCATTATAGAATGATATATATTATGAGTAATAAATAATGGAGATTACAGAATGAACATTGATTTTTATAAATAATAAAACCTCTCATTAGGTCAATGTATTCAAGGAAAACAATAAGTGTGAGGATTCTACAAAGGAACTTGGGGATCTGATAAGGTGGATGTATACAAAATTTTAATGTTCAATATGATATAATGCTTTAGGAAAAATTCATAAATTGGGGTAGACATTTAACAATTGATATTTTATAATATCTTTCACATTAAAAATGTAAATTTATTTAATACATTTTTGTTAAGCACCACTATGTTTTACCCAACCACTATATAATTTCAAAATATATTTTTTATTTATTATAGTTATCACTTTTCCATGGGAATGGAGTTTACTAATATGGAAAATTTAATTATGAATATATATTTATTATCAATATATTAAATGAAATCAATATGAAAATTTAAAATAAAATAATCACAATGTAAAAATAATCATTTTTTATTGAGGAAATTTAATATGTGAGAATTGTTTTTTATTTTACTAAATATAATTATTCATTTTTATTAGTTACTTATGTGTAATGAGTGGAAAATATATTCCAAAAAAATTTCTTATATTCATATAATTATGTTTACATTTTACCAATTTGTTTTTATATTACTAAATATAAAAATATTTTTTCAAGTGATTCTTTCTTTATTCCCATATGAGTTTTTACTAAATGGAATTTATTAAATTCTTATTGTGTTTTGTAGAAAAAAAATTTGATCTGAATGATATTTTCCGGTAAATATATTTTATAAAATTTATTTGTTTTTGGTATTGGCCATATGTTTGTGAAAAAATAATTTACATGGATTGAAAATTGTAGAGAATGTTCATTAAAAGGGTTATTATCTTTTGTTTCCGTATTATTTGGGATTGTTTAGTTTTGTGAAAGGGAAAGTAGTATTTTTTAAAATTATTTAAAAAATGGTTTCATAAACACATAAAGGGTTTTATTAGATGGTGGAAAAATCATGGTTGCATAAGGTGCACACATGTATTTGAACTCTAATAAAAGTGGCACTCTAAATCAAATTTCTCTTAAATTATTCTCATCCACCCTTTTAAACATTTTCACAAAATGTTTTATGATTTCAAAATGAAGGAAAGGGTTGTTTTTAGTTTATTTGAAAACACAATTCTAAATGTGTTCTTTCTTTTTTTTTAGTTGGCCTCCAAGTATGTTTCAGTGACAGAATGGAGAGGGTAAAGCCATTTTGGAATTTTAGTGGAGTCCGGGTGAAGGTTGTTGTAAAGGACTGTCAAGAAAAATAATAGTGAATTTGGGGTATTATATTGTTAGTAATTAAAATTGTTTTTTAACGGTATTTGGATGTGTAATGACACTGTCATATTTGGAATTTTTCATGTTTTTAAAGAAGGAATTGAATTTTTATGTGATGTGGTGGCCCAGTTTGTACCTTAAATGAGGGAAAATATGTGTGTATATATATATATATGGGGAACCTTAATTTGGGTGATTTACCTTTTAGGAGATATCATATAGTGGTGTCTATGTTTGGGGTAAAAAAGTGTGTTGATGGTATGTAGGCGAGTTACACATGCAAGGGACCACCACATAAACATTATTATTATTATTATCAGCATGGGTTCTTTGGCATCTTATTTTGGTTCGATATATGGCATTTGATCCATCCCGATTAGATAGTTTTTTACCACCTAGATTTTTTAGAGGCTAGGTGGGATGTTCCACTAGATTAGTTTGCTGAGGGTGGCTAGTTGTTTATGGACTAGGGGGCTTCACCTGTATGCCTGATGGTGGTTCTGAATAGAGTGTGTTTAACGATTTTAATGGGGATATTTAGGAACACCCCATATTTAATTTTTATAATTTTTTTATTTTTATTCACTTAATATTGTGTTTACAATATTAAAATATTTTTAGTATATCTTTGTACCCTTTGTCTGTATTTTTTATATTGGAAAAATAATCTTTTGAATATATAAATTGGGTCTGTGTTTTAATAAAAATAAAAGAGAAGTTGTTTTTTTAATAAAAAGAACCTTTTTTACTAATATTTTTCAAACATGTGTTAATAGAATTTTTATTGGGAAAAGAATTTCATGGATCTATGGTAGTTTCATATTGAGTTTTTTTATATCAAACTGAACCTTTATAACTCAGTATTGGTATACCCAATCTATTTTGTAGGTTCTCTTTATTTATGAGGTTCTTTTGTTTAAGATGGATCTTGGAGTAGTTTTGGGATATTTTTTGAGGTAATCAAGAGGTCACATAGAGATCATGTTGGCAGGAGTACAATTTATCTTTTCTTCATTTTGAGTTTTCATTCCATTTAGTTGTGATACTTTTTTTAGCCGGATCAACATGTCAATTTATTTGAGATTCATTTATGAGTATTCACTAATTTTCAAATTTAGATTATTTTCTAAGGGTTATTCATTATGAAGAAATCATTCCCATGTGATTTATATTTAATGGCCCACACTATTTTTCACTATGTGGGGATTGAGAATGCCCTTTGGGAGATGATGAAATCTAGGTTTGGTGTTGACATAGTTGAAATCTGGGCTAGGTTCAGGAAAAAATGAAATAAAATAAATCCCTTGTTATTTTGAGTGTCCTATGTTGGAGATTAGGATTTTTATGGATCATGAATGAGGTTATTGGTCAGTGCTTGATAACCACCAGTTCTGTTTAAACATGAGTTACCAGGATTAGTCTTATTTTAGAGTATTCTATCAGTATTTTTGATATGATGATAACAAGTGTGGCCAGCTAGTGTCTTGTTGTGACCTCACATATAGTAGTGACCAATGTGGATTCCATGATGATGGTTCACTATCTTCTTAATATTTTTTCTTATCTAGGGAATGTATCACTAACATTTCGACAAGTTAAGAAACAATTCGATTTCCTCCTTCCGGTTGTTTGTTGTGAGTTGTGTCTTATTTTGGTCATGATCGGTGTGAGTATAATCTTGAAATTATAACATGTTTTGAAGTGGAAAATTATTTTCTTATGGTAGATTGAAATTGGTAAAATTTTTTAGAGAAACATTTTTTTGTTTGAATCGTTATTAAGTGTTCATATTTTCTATATAAATGCCTTAGGTTTGACCCTTGGGGTCCCTTATGGGCATTTTCATATGTGTTGAAATGAGTAAAAGGTGTGTGTTTCCACATATGGATAAAAATAGTTGAACACATGTGTGATGGTTTGTAGGATACCAAGGATGGATGATATAAACTAGATATGTAATGGCCCGGGTTCTTATAGGTCCATTACATAGTAAAAATCTGATGTTGGGTGTTCTGGGTAGTCTGGGGAAGTTATCAAGGCTTCTATGTGAAGTTTTACCCCTAATGGTAGGCTTATCGGTAGCCTTATCCTACCGGTAGTAGGCCTACCGGTAGATCGGCCTACCGGTAGCTCGGGCCGATTGCTGGGTAATGTGGGTGGGGATGGGATCACATGTTGTTATGGTTTCACTAGTTATGAATTTGAGCCCATGTCGTTACGTATTTATATCATGAATTGGGGTGGGATCCTCTGTTGTTTTGAAACTGTTGGCTACTGTATTTTGGGGATGGGGCTACATCTTGGAGTTTTCTGTGGTTCCAGTACATCGAGGGATCTCCATTATCCTTTTGTTTTTGTGCCTTTGAAATAAAACCATGTTTGAATGCTTTAATTGTTATTGGGTGTATTATTTCCATGGCTTGTTATTCTGCTTACTAGTTTCCCAATTAGGTGTAGAAACTCATTTAAACATTATTACTGAACATGAAATGAAGGATGGGATGAACGGGTTTTGGTTTGGTGCGTGTTGTGACATGGACACAGGTGTTGAGTGTGTTCTTTATGCTAGATTAAGAAAACCCTAGATTGGGTGATTGTTGTTACCTATATATATACTTTTATTTTTTGTGTTTCTAATTCGCGCCCCACCCAAGATGAGCACTTAGTGACGAACACCCCCATTTCATGGGGGGGTGTTTTCCCGACACTTATTTTAGTGGCTGGTTATTAGCTCCTTTCTTCTCCCTTTCCAATATAGCCCATGTATTTCCAGGTATGTTGTGATGTCCTGAGGTCCATTATTAGCCTAGGAATATTCAGGCAGGGTAGTGTGGTGGTTGGCCCCGGAGTGTGCAGGCAGGTGGTTTCCCAACTGTCTTCGGGATGAGGCCCAAGTGTCTTAGGGCATGGCGGTGGTTGTTCTATCCTAGGTGTTTGCAGGAGTGGTAACATGTGACAGTTGTGGCCCAGGTGTTTGTAGGTATGATTTGGCAGTGGGACTACGTGAGGATGTGGCCCAGGTGTGTGCGGACGGGGTGAGGCAGTGGGACTGCGGTGAGAATTGTGGTATTGGTCCGATGCGTAGGATTCCATCAATAACCAGTGGGAAAGTGGCGCGGGGTACCCAAACATCGATGTGCTATAACAATACATTACTTGACTTGCATTATTTGGGGAGTGTGCCTTGGTGAGGCTTGGGTGGTTAGTTTTCCTTACTGGTTGATTGGTTATCTCTTTTCTCACAGAGCATTACTATGCCTCCCCACTTGTGCACAAGAGCTTTTGGTTTTTTCCATACTGATTATACTTGTATGCTCACTCTATGTATATAAAACCACATTCAGGTTTCCAGGCATACTTTAGGGATCATGTTGGGCCGTACTAGCTCAGACCTTGTGACAGATCATTGTAGTTTCTTTTGTTCTTTCTTTTGGTACTTTTCCTTGTAGTCTCCTTATACATTGTGGATTTTACTTTGGTAATATGCATTGGGAATGGTCCTTGGCTTCACTATTTTACAAACAGTCTTGGTGTTGTGGGATTCACCATCTTATCTCCTGATCCAATTAAAAGAAAAAATGTGTAATTCCTTCCATTTAGTGTGTGATCTAATTCCCTTGGTGTTGGTCGCCACTCCTTGACCTATTAAAGGCATGTTTCAAATGTCATTATCTCTCCTTAAACATAATGACGGAAGGGCCTAGAAATATCCTGACACTTCCCTCCTTTTGGTGAAGGCGGGTGGAGACAGAATGGTATCAGAGGGAGGTTGAGAGATAGGATGGAGTCTGGAGTTAGGCACAATGGGGATTGCATGGGATGGTAGTGTGATATTTTTGGGTGACCTTGGTGCGTGAATTATACCAGGGAAGACCGGATGGGAAGGGGATTTTAGGGCCCCCGTGATCCGATGCAAGGACTCTGGGCCTACCAAACGACCAAGTGAGGCCAAGCTAATTGTAGGGTAGAGACCCTAGGAAAGGTACATGCATCATAATGACTTGTGTTCTCATGTTTCTGGGGTGTTTTTGGAATTTGAAATAAATAAGAAGTTTAATAAGATCTAAAAACAAATTTTTTTCACTACTTGGGATTAGGCATTCCTTTTTTACCTTGCAGCTCTGCCACCTGAGAGGAGACCACGGGTGGTACGGGCGATCGAGGCCCAGGAGGTTGACTTGGCCGATCGGAAGAGGGCTCATCAAGAGGAGGAGGACGACCAATGGCAGAAGACACTTCAATCCTTCCAGCAACAGACCCTCGAGAATTATGAGGGCAACACCTCTGACATGAAGACATAATACTGGCTAGAATAGTTGGTGATAGCTTTTGGGCTGATTCGGGCTCAGCCTGAGTACTGGGTTCATCTGGCAGTCAGCCAGATGCGGGGAGTAGCGCGTCAGTGGTGGACTCTTTACCTGGGGGAGAGGAGAGAGGCTGAGGTGGCATGGGCTGATTTTGAGAAGAAGTTCCGGGCGGAATTACTCTCTTCCAAGATGAATGCGGAGAAGAGGAAGGTGCTACACTCCCTCCAGTAGGGAATTATGTGACTAAGGGAGCTGGGAATCAAGTTCAATGACCTCATGTGTTTTGCTCTGTACCTCTTTCCAGATGCGGAGTCTCGGGCGAGACGTTTAGAGGAGGCACTCCGACCCTCCCTCTAGTACACTGTTACCCCCTTCACCGTAACGACATACATGGAGTTCCATAAGAAGGATGATGGTGGTCTCAGGTTGTGCATAGACTACAGGAGGCCGAACCAGGTGACGATCAAGAATCGCTACCCTCTTCTAAGGATAGACAGTCATTTCAACCATCTGAAAGGGGCATGATGGTTCTTGAAGATTGACCTATGGTCTGGATATCACCAGTTGAGGGTGAAGGAGGGTGACATGTCGAAGATGTCCTTAAGGTGCAGATATGGGCACTTCGAGTTTGTAGTCATGCCTTTTGGTGTTACGAATGCCCCGATTGCGTTCATGGGGCTTATGAACTTTGTCTTCCGGGAGTACCTTGATCGGTTCCTAGTCGTGTTCATCGACGACATCCTGATCTATTCAAGATTAAAGGAGGACCACGCGGAGCACCTGAGGACGGTTTTGGAGGTCCTCTGACAGTACCAGATCTATGGGAAGTTGTCAAAATGAAAAGTATGGACGTGATAGGTACACTTCATTGGGCACGTAGTGTCCGAACAGGGAGTAGCGGTAGACCCATCAAAGGTTGTGGTGGTTGTTTCTTGGGCAGCACCCAAGAACGTGGCAGATGCCCATAGTTTCCACGACCTAGAAGGTTACTATCGGAGGTTTGTACCAAACTTCTCCCGAGTTGCAGCACCTTAGACAACCATGACCAAGAAGGACTAGGTTTTCATATGGGACGAGCAGTGCGAGGTATCCATCAACTATGTGAAGGACAAATTGGTTTGTTCCCCAGTACTGAGATTACCAGAAGAAGGGGCAGCGTAAGAGGTGTTCTGTGATGCTTCAAGAAAAGGCCTCAGATATGTGTTGATGTGGCGACAGGGGGTGATCTCTTATGGGTCTAGGCAGCTACTCCCTCATGAGAGTAATTATGCCACCCATGATCTAGAGCTTTCACTGGTCATTTTATCTCTAAAGTTGTGGTGGCATTACCTCATCGGATAACGCTTTGTGGTCTTCACGGATCACAAAAGCTTGAGGAATATCTTCTCCCAGTGGGACATAAACCTACGACTGCGTAGGTGGATGGAGTTCTTCCAGGATTCTGACTTCGATACTTCCTATACCTCAGGGAAAGGAAACGTGGTGGCTGATGGCTTGAGAAGGAAGTCGTAGAAGGATGCAGTCCGAGAGTCGGCAGACGCCTGTAAGGCGATGGAGGAGTTGGCTGCCTTGCACCTGCATGCGAGAATAGATAGCGGTAGAGGTTGCATGTATCAGATGACAGTGTAGTCATCTATGTTTTAGCAAGTGGAGGAGTCACAGTGGGGAGACCCAGAGTGTGAAGTGATGTGTGACCGAGTTGACCAGATCAACGCTCTAGAAGTATGGACAATGGATGGTCAAAACCATATGCTTTTATGGGGAAATCTGTTTATTCCACAGTCGATGTGCGGTAAGGTTCTATGTGAGTTCCACAACTCACCCCTAGAGGTGAACCTAGGTGTTTCCAAGATGTAACAGGGTCTGAATAGATATTTCGGATGGCCCGGAGTGAAGCGAGCAGTGGCATAGTTTGTAGCCAGGTTCCTAGTGTGTCAGCAGGTAAAGGTTGAACACCGAGTTCCAAGCGGCCTTTTACAGTCTCTAGATGTCCCTGAGAGGATGTAGGAGGACATCTCGATGGATTTCGTCACGAGACTTCCCAAGGATCAAGGGGGATACAATTCCATCTGTGTAGTAGTGGACCAGTTGACGAAATCAGCTCACTTTTTTATGATCAAGGAGTCGAGTGCAGTGGATACTTTGGCACGAAGGTACGTGGATGAAGTTTTAAGGTTTGATGGAGTTCCGTGGTCTATAGTATCAGATAGGGATACATGGTTTACCTCACGAGTCTGGAGAGGATTGCAGCATGCTTTTGGCACGCAGCTATGTCTTAGCACTTCTTTCCATCCCCAGATAGATGGACAGACAGAGCACACCATGTAGACCTTGGAGGATATGGTGCGGTCATGTGTTATGGACTTAGGAGGATCATGGGTGCGACACATTCCTTTGATTGAGTTTTCCAACAATAATAGCTACCACTCCACCATTGGTAAGGCCTTGTTTGAAGCCTTGTACAATAGGCCATGCCCCTCAACTGTGTGTTGATCCGAAGTCGGAGAGGCGGGCATCCTTGGCCAGGAGGTGGTGCCGAGAACAATAGAGAAGGATCAGCTTATATGGGATAGGATGAAGGTGGACCAGGACCAATATAAGTCATATGCGGATATCAGGGGAAGGCCCTTGGTGTTTGAGGTTGGAGACCACATGTTCATGATGGTCTCCCCTCAGCATGGAAAACGAAGGTTCTGCATGGGGAGTGAGATTTCTCCCATGTTCATCGGACCCTTCGAGGTGTTACGGCGGCTCGGTGAAGTGGCTTATCATCTAGCGTTACCACCGCTGCAACTGAGGATACATGATGTCTTTCATGTGTCCCAGCTTCGTCGTTATGTGCACAATGATTAACACGTCCTCGGCTGGGGAGAGCTAGACATCGAGGATTATGTGACCTTTGTGGAATGACCAGTGATGATCGAGGATCGTGAGGAGAAGGTGCTTCGTGGGAAAACCATTCCCTTTGTTCATGTGTTATGGAGACATGTTGGGATTGAGGAGAGTATGTTGGAGAGGGAAGCACAGATGTGTGCCCGGTACCCAGAGTTGTTTTGAGTTTTGTACTGCTTTATTTATACATGTTGTGGTGGAGAGTTTTACCTTGTTGGCTATGAAATATGTTTTTTTTTCTTCATCTCAATGTGTGTGAAAATTCTTGGATATGGGGTGGGAAGGACCCGACCCCTAATCAAGACGCATTAAGGTGGATACGATTAAACCCGTGTGGGCACGTCAGTGCCACCCAAAGCGGATCGTATCGTGACATGGTGGAAGAGACTCCCCAAACCACATGACTGGGCAGTTTAACATGGTGTGTTGCTTGGTTCATTCGAGGGAGGTGTTTTTTTAGTTAACAATGTGGTTCACTTTTGAGAGGAATATTTCAAGGTGGTTGTTTGGAACCTCTCTTTCCTTGGGTTGATTTGATTCTCAAGGGAGAGAATAGTTTGAGAGGTATCTAATTTAATGGAATGGGTTCTTGGAGGTCCATTGCATAGTAAAAATCTGATGTTGGGTGTTCTGGGTATTTTGGGGAAGTTATTGAGGCTTCTCGGTGAAGTTTGACCGCTAACGGTAGGCCTACCGGTAGCCTTAGCCTACTAGTAGCAGGCCTACCTGTAGCTCAATCTACATGTAGCCGCCGCCTACCGGTAGCTTGGTCTACTAGTAGCTCGGCCTACCGGTAGTTCGGCCTACCGGTAGCTCGGCCTACCAGTATCTCAGCCTACCGGTAGCTCAGTCTACCAATAGTCGCGGCCTACCGGTAGCTTGGCTCACCGGTGGACCTACCCTAACCCCTACGGGTTTTCCAGTAGCGCCTCTGGCGCAAATTAGATCTTCTAAACCCTATTTTGACCACCTTTAAAGCCCATTAACACCCATTAATGGCGTTTAATTAATTGTTTGATGAGGTACCCTCGTGGACGTCGGTTTTAACTGACCCTAAATGCGGGGACCCATTAATGACGTGTGGGGCCACGTGGTCAACCCACGACACTCGTTCCTTACGCAGTTTTGCGTTCCTATGTTAGTATCTCAACCATCCCAGCCCTTATAAACCAAAGGGTTCTCCCTGGGTTTCTTTTTCTCGTCCACCATGGGATTGATTCGTCTTCTTGTCCTTGAGTTCCCGAAGTAACACCCCTACAATTTCCGCATCCGCTATTCCTCTCCTGTGAATAGAAGCATCGATCACTGATCAATCAAGTAGGGTTTTACCTTCGTCTCTCCATTCTAGGTATCTTACGGGGTGGGTACATTACTACTTCTGTAGAATTGGATGAACCAAAATTTAATGAAGATGATAAATGGATTCTAGCGAATGAAGGGGAGGGGTGCGACTGATGTTATTGCCATGTTTTTTTCCCCATTCATGATTAATGATTTCTGATTTGTACTGTCTTACGCCTACAGAAAATCATGGTTTTTGGTGGCCTTTCTATGTGCACTAATAAACCCTTATCTCTTGTGTTGGTCATGCAATGGAAATTGGTTAATTGGATAAAGGAAATTGGTTAATTACGTATATTCAGATAAATAAATTGAAAGCACCAGGATCAATCCTTTTATGTGATAACCCCAGTTAAAGTAAAGCGAAATTGGATTCATGGAGGGTGTTAAATCCTTTAAATCTAAAAATATCGGCATGAGCCTGCTTTGTGTTGGGGGTAGAGGGTTTTTTGTTCATGGGATGATTGCTTGGTGATGTGGGTGGAGATGGGATCCCCTATTGTTATGGTTTTGCTGGTTGTGAATTTGAGGTCGTGTCGTTACGTGTTTATATCACGAATTGGGGTGGGATCATCTGTTGTTGAGAAACCGTTGGCTCCTGGATTTTGGGGACGGGGCTATATCAATGGGTTTTCATTGGTTCCAGTACTTCGCAGGATCTCCCTTATCCATTTGTTGTTGTGACCTTGAAATAAAACTGGTTTTGAATGCTTAAATTGTTGTTGGGTGTATTCTTTCCTTGGCTTGTGCTTATGCTTACTAGTTGCTCTAGTAGGTGCAGAAACTCATTTAATCATTATTACTAGACATTAAAACAAGGATGGGACAAACAGGTTTTGGTTTGGTGCATGTTGTGACTTTGACACAGGTGCTATGTGTGTTTTTTAGGCTGGATAATGAAAAACCTAGATTGGGAGAGTTCTTGTAACCAATATATATACTTGTAGTTTTTGTGTTTTTAATTTGCGCCCCACCCAAGTTGAGAACATAGTGACGAACACCCCCATTTCATGGGGGAGGGTGTTTTTTCCAACACATCGATTAGTGGATGGTTATTAGATCATTTCTTCTCCCTTTCCCAGTTAGCCCAAGTATCTTCGGGTAGGTTTTGATAGCCTAAGGTCGATTATTAGCCCAAGAATCTTCAGGCAGGGTAGTGTGGTGTTTGGCCCAGGTGTGTGCGGGCAGGTGGTTTCCCAAGTGTCTTTGGGATGAGGCATATGTGCCTTCGAGCGTGGCGGTGGTTGTTCTAGCCTAGGTGTTTGTAGGCGTGGTTACTTGTGACAGTTGTGGCCCATGTGTTTCTGGGTAGGGTTTGGCAGTGGGACTGTGTGAGAATGTGGCCCAGATATGTGAGGGCGGGGTGAGGCTATGGGACTGTAGTGAGAATGGCGAGATTGGTCTGATGCGTAATATGCCTTCAATAACCAGGGGGAAAGTGGCGCGTGGTAACCAAACATCGATGTGCTATTACTATAAATTACTTGACTAGAGTTATTAGGGGAGTGTGCCTTGGTGAGGCTTGGGTGGTTAGTTTTCCTTATTAGGGTCTTGGTTATCTCTTTTCTCACAGGGAATTAGTATGCCTCCCCACTTGTCCATGAGAGATTTTGGTTTTTTTCCCACTATGTTTACTTGTATGCTCACCCTACGTATAAAAAACTGCCTTCAGGTTTCTAGGAAGACTTCAAGGTTCGTGTTGGGCCATACTAGTTTAAACATTTTGACAGATCATTGTAGTTTCTATTGTTCTTTAATTTGTTACATTGCCTTGTAGTCTCCTTATAAATTTTGGATTTTACTTTTGTAACATGCATTGGGAATGGTCCTCGGATTTGCTTTTTTACTTTCAGTCTTGGTGTTGCCGGATTCACCATATTATCTCCCGATCCTATTAATGGAAAAAAGGGAAATGCCTTCCATCTAGTGTGTGATCTTATTCCCTTGGTGTTGGTCGCCACTCCAGGACCTATTTAAGGAGGGTTTTCGGGGTTATTATCTCTCCTTCAACTTAAAGAAGGGAGGTCTTGGTAATCTACTAACCCTTCCCACCTTTGGGTGAGTCTGGTCATGACAAGATACATATCTATGTCTTTCGAAAGTTTTTTTTTGAAATTAGATATTATTGGGAAGGTGGGGGTTTGTATTATGAAATGTGGCTTTTATATTTTCAATATAGACATGGAAAAAGGGATCATTGATATTAAAATTAAAATGGGGGTGTTTGATGGGATTTTATTTGTTGTCATTGTTTGTGTTTAGTTTCTGAATTGGGTTTTTATCAAGTTGTTCCTTTCATCTATATTTTGGTTTGATGATGGATTTGGATTTTTTTTATTTAATATTTAGATTTTGATCCTATTTTTTTGGTCAGATGTGGTATTTTGGTTTTTATTTGATTGGATGTTGATTTTTGGATAAATGTTTGATGTTTTCAAGAATATTCCTCCTTGAATGGACCCCTAAGTATATAATTATTCATGATAATTTTTCTATTTTTTCAGTTGTTGTCTATCAATAATGGTGATAGAGGTCCATTAAAGATAGTTGAGTGGAATGCGGAAGATGACAGTGTCTTCAGGATAATGGGAATTTACGAAGCTGTTAGAGTCTTAGAAGTTCTACAGTTGTCTGAGGGACCATATTTGGATAAATTTATATTGGTTGTACCATCAATGTTGGATGTTTGGATAATATTGAAATTTTTAATACCACGTTCATCCAATGGAGTGCACCATAGGATTTTATGTCAATTAATGTGGTTGATCTTTAGGATGTTCATTAGGGCCATTGGACCCTAAATTCTTATGTTGATCACATTAGAGAGTTATTTTCATACACACAGAAGGTATCTCTAGAGGATCAGTTAAAGAGTAAATTTTTTTTGGGGACATTATTAAGATATTCTGGGTAATTCTATCTTGCCTAGTCATGTTAGATTTAGAACATTAGTGGATGATTCATTTTTATTTGAATTGGTTCATGGAGAGTTGTTTCTTGCAACTGATTAACTATCTCCAATTGTTGTTCATTAAGGTTACCCATATGATGAAAAACATTCACCAGAGAAAGATATTCCATAGAAGTCACCCTTTTTTAATCCAACTTCTCATTCTTATGTGTTTCCTATGTAGATGGTTCAAGAATTAAAAGCCATGGTTTCTTTGTACTTCCAATACCTTCCATCTTTGCAGATTTATGGTCCATTTGGAGAATGTTTTGAGTAAGAATCACCCAAGAAGATGTTGTGATCAGAGGACATCAATGCTCGATTGTGGGGTGGTAGATTCTTTAGTCTTTAGGGATCCTACCACAGGCCATAGACTGATTCTTGAGCACAATCAAAAGTTGTCTGAGTGATTGAAACATTGTTCTATTATTTGGTTTAATCATTATCATGTGATTTTTTTAATTTTCATTTTTTGAGATTTTCTTTTGTAGTGAATTTAACATTTCATTTCAATGTTGTTTTGGATTGGTTATTTAAAAATTAAATAAGTTGTGTTAATATGAATGTGGAATTATAAATAATTTGTTTTTAGTGTTTTATAAACCCTTATGATGGTTGGTATCAGTTTATCATTGATCATTTGTAAGATCCATGTTCTTGTAGAATTGTTGGATTGTGGTTTTAGGTAACAGCTTGGTTTTGGTTCGAGTTATTTCCATGGACATTCCCCATGTGTTGGGGGTCTAGTGACTAGGTAAATTTTACGATCTTGTGTGGGGGGGTTGTTTTCTTCATGTTGAGGAAGTAAAATTTAATCATGTTGGGATTTCCCTAGATCTTGGATGAGTGTGGGTGTTGTCTGGTTAGTATCGAGATTTTGAGTTCGATCCCAGGGTATCGAATTGAATGGATTCTTCATTGTAGGTTTTAAATTATACTCATGGTTGTGGTGTTTTTGTTTTTTGGTTTTCTAGTTAGTTAGGTTCGTGTGGTGGGGAGAACACTCTCATTTTCTCCACTAGTTATTTTTCTATGGTTTCTTCTTGATTGGTTAGGTGTGACTTGTATAGTGAATACTCTACAAGAGTTTAATGGTTTTACATTGTTTTGATTGGCCATGGATTTATGTTTTGAGTAATTTTCGGCTACATGAACTTCGTGGGGAAGAAATTGTTTGGAGTGGGGAGAATTTCCACACCTAGCCCTTGGAAACACTTTTATTTCATCCATATCAGGGTCTCAGATCTTTTGTTCATGAATTGGGATTGATTCCTAGTTAAATTTGTTGGGTCATGGGAATATGGGTTATTTTTAGCCATCTCACAGGCAGTACACTATTAGTTGAAATCGTGTGGTTTTCCCAGGTACCTATGTATCCACTTCTGGAATGGGACATAAGATACTACAAAATTCACGCATGGTCCAACAAACCATGTGGGTTTTTCATATAGCCGCTCCCATATTAGATAATAACATCCACATGGTTGGTGCAGGGTTTGATAAACTGTGTGGGAAAAACATGCTATAATAGTAGAAATATTAAAATTATAAATTCTTATTATACTCACCTCCTATTTTACCCTAACCAAAGAACCCTATTTATTGGATGTAATTGGTTCATAAAATGGGTCATGAACCCCCTTCCATTGGCTCCACTCCCTTCCACAATGGTCGTCCTTTTATTCAGAGGTATGTTTAAAGGTTTTCTTTTCTATTAAATATCATTTCTATCAAACCCCTCAAAATTTCAAGGTTTATTTTTGGAAATATCAATTTCTATTAAACCATAATGATTAGGGTTTGTGTCTTTGTTGTGTTACCTTTGAACACAGGGCTTGTCGATCATCTGGGGGGGGGTTAGATCACCCTCCTCCAAGTGTTTTATCACATTCACACTTTTTTGAGGAATGTTTTTCAATTTTTTTAATTTACTATGCAACCTATATACAATTAAATAATTTTAATTAATTTTTTAATTATTATTTTCACCTTAATAATACTCTTAGTTACTTAGTTATGGTGTCTCTATGTATGTATAATTATCTAAGAATATTTTTTTCATGTAATTCACTGTTTATACCTACGTGAATTTATATGATATGGGTCTGATTAAATTCCAATTGTGTTTTGATGGATTAATTTGGTTATTTGTATGATTTTTACTCATATGGATATATTATAAAATTGGTTCGATTGTGGTTTTTTCGATATGTGTATTAATAGATAATTATTATATCTTGTGAATTGTAGAGCAAATGTATTAATAAGGAAGATATCTTATGTTTTGTTATTGTGTGAGATTTTTCATACTGGTAAATGATGAAGTGGTTTCCTTTAAATTGATTTATAAAAAGTTTCCACGAACACATATGGGTTCCATTATATGTGTATTAAAATTAAGGTTCCACTCAAAATCACATTTCTCTAAAATGATCCTCATCCCCCATTCATTTATTTTTCTAAAAAAATATTTTTTGATTTCAAAATGGGGTAATGTGTTGTTTCTAGTGATTTAAAAATGTAATTCTCAACATGTTCATTTTGGTTTGGCCTGGATGGCCTTAAATCATGATTTGGTGAGTGATGGAGAGGGAAAATGCAATTTGTAATTTGATCGGTGTGTGGGTGAATGTTGGTGTAAAGGACATTTTCATAAAGGCATAGTGAAATTGGTATTTAAAATTGTTGGGAAATGCATTTTGATGTATTATTGGAAATTTGTATTTGTGAGTGTAATGTCAAAGGCCCATTGGAAAATTTTCAATTTTTAGAGATATGATTGAATTCTTAAGTGATGTGGTGGACCATTTTGAAATTTCAATGATGTGAAATTTATATATATATATATGGGTAATCAATATTGGAGGGATATCCATATTATAGAGTATCATATATTGGTGTTCATTTTTGGGTTAGGAAAGTACGGTGACAATACGTATGTGAGTAACACATGTAAGGTACTTCCACATACAGAGTATTATAGTTATCACCATGTGTTTGAAGACATTTCATATGGGTTTTAGTGATGGTTTCTGATCAACCCTTATTGGATTGGTTGTTACCCATGGATTTTTGAGAGGCTAGGTGCGATATTCCACTAGATTGGTCAGTTGTGAGTGGCCAATTTGTTATTGACTAGAGAGATTCACCTATTAGATGGAAAGTGGTTCTTATCTGAGAAAATATATTTATATCTCTAATATTGTTTAAGAATATCCAATGGTTATATTCTATAATTTCTTGTTTTTCATTTTCTTCACATTATATTATTTTTATTTGGTAAAGTTTTTTTCAATATATACATGTTCCCATTTGATTTGAATTGGGTTTTAAAGTGGAAAACTCATCTTTTAAAAATATAATGGTGGTCTGTGTTGTTTTAAAAATAAACGTAGTTTTTTTCTAAAATAATATACAAATGTATTCATAAATATTTTTTTAAAAGCTGTAAATATCTGATTATTGGGAAATTAATTTCATGGATTATGTGGTTGTTTCCTTCGGAGTTGTTTAGATCCTTCCCTAATTATACCACCCGATGTCGGTAGAACCAATCTATTTTGTAGGTCCTCCTTCTTTTCAGGTCCTCTTGTTTGAGTTGGATTATGGAGTTGATTGTTCATATGATTAGAGGGGGAAAAGTGGTCACGTTGATACTGTGTTAATATTGGTTTAGTTTATATTTCATTCAGTTCCAAATTTTTTTCATTCAATTGTATTATTTTTTGTAATTGAACTATATTTTCTATTTAACTTAGATTTAGAATTCAGTTTTCACTTCTTGGCCAATTTAGTTTATTTGATCCTAGTTATTATTTTGGTTGACATTATTCCTATTGGTTTTAAATTTATTATCAACACTAGTTTCCAGCATGTGGGAACTATGAATGCATGTCGAGCCATGCCGCATACCAGGTCGGGTGTCGGTTTATATGGCATCCTTGCCTAGTTTGTGAAAAATTATATTAATTTTAAATTAATTCCTACAGTATCATTATTTTGAAAAATATAATAATAATTCAATATATTAAATAATTTCATATAAATTATATAAATATTTTTCTTTTATTTTTCAATATTATGAAAAGTAAAATTATTAAAGAAATTACTATCATGATAAAAGATAAATCTCACAATTAAGGTTAATAATAATACTATAAATTTTTAAAAATAATAATAAAACTAGTCCAAATTTCATTTTAGGAGTTTTTTTTACCTAAATCATGTTTTTGCTAAGATTATAACATTTAGAGGCCACTTGTATGAGACTATGATATTTATTATATTTTATTTAAAGAGAAGTTAAATATTTCATAATACTATATTTAATAACTATATCATTTTTAATGTAGGGTTATAAAAAAGATATGTTTGACTATAAATAGACATTTTAAATTAACAAAAAAAATTCATTTTTTTAATAAAGTAAATAATAACTTTAATGAATTAAACAATGATGATGCGATAATTTTATAATTAATAGAAATAATTAATAAATGATATTAAAAATATTAAAAACTAATATAATTGGAAGCAATAAATGTCATCCAAGAAATTTAGGAATGCAAAAATAATATTTATAATTTATTAAACATTTTGTGTTGAATTTATATTATGCATTTATATTTTAAAAAAAATCACTAAATTAATAGTATCAATATTGACATTAATGATTCATTAAATTAAATATTATTTTATTATATGATATAAAATCCATAAATATATTTAATTCATCCAAATGATTGTGATAAAATTAAATATGTCATAAATTACCCATTTATAGATATTTATTCATTTTTTAGAAAATATATTAATTATTTAGTAGTGATAACACATGTTGTGAGAGGAAGTGTTAAAAGGATTAAATAAGAAATAACACAAAAATAATAAGGGTAATACTATGACCTAGATATATATTCAAATAATTGGTTGATATTATTTTGACTCATAGTAATATAGAATTTTAATAAATTTCTTTGGAGAAATTTTTAACTTAAAATTATTTTACATTAATTTAACACATTGAGATTTTCTTAAACTAACTCTCAACTCAATTATAAAATGTTACCTCCTCCCACAATTACTAACATAACATTGAGTCTTCTATTAAAAATAATCCCTTATAATTTATCTTCTTGAAATCATTATTCATGTTTTGGAGGCTAAGTCATCTCCAATGTCCCACCCTAGAACCCATGAGAAGGGATATAAAGGGATCTCACCAAAAAATATGTAAGCAATTTTACCATCTCATCAAAGATCACTTCATCATCCAATTACTCTTAATGAGTAGTTTAAATGATAAATTAATAATTAAACTATCATTCATATGATGATATTTTATTATGACTATGGGACTAACATATTCCATGATTAATGCATTAGAATAATAACTAAGGTATCTTATATGGAAACATATGACTTACCATCTACCCACTGTGGTATAATTTTTTTCAGTGCCACATTTTATGGATGGGTATAGTGATAGTTGTAATGGATAAATATAATAAATATTAAATAATATTTATCCTATATAATTTATATAACATCTAGTTCCTTAACTTTTCACCAATAACGTAATTATTTCATTTCGTATGCATATATATGGCATACTGTCTCCATAACATGAAGGGATTCATTGCTTACATTAACCATTTAAAAGTGTTTATAAAAATTGATGTAATTATTAAATATAATTAATATGAATTTAATTTCATTGTGTAGATGATATATATATATATATTTACAAATAACTATGATTTAAACTAAAATACACACATAGGAAAATGAAACAATTAACACCTGAAACAAGGGTGATAAAATGTTATTAAAATAATATTAATTGTATATGTGATATAATTAATATAGAAATTATTCTACTATAAATTAATAACATTTTATAAACAATTATATAGGATAACAAAGAACATTCAACTAATGGAATGTAAAACATATGGGTTAATTTCAAAATCTATTTATTATTCAAGATTGTTTATACATAAGTATCGGAGGATGAATATTTATCATTCATGTCCATGATTCAAAAAAATATCTTCCAATATTACTTTTCTATTATCATAAAAAATATGTTATTTTACCATTTTTACAATATTGTAAAAAAAATTAATGAAATATTTTTATCATTTTTCAAACTAGGTAATTTATCACTTTCTGAAAAAAATACAACAGGAATGTTATTTTAACTTATATGGAATCCGAATATATTTTTTATTTAACAAAACTTAATGTCTTGAATCATCCAGTAAAATGTAACTAGATTATTTTCAATGAAAATTTTTTCTTTTAAAATTATTCATACCTTTAATTAAATTATTTCAAAAAAAAATGGTTATTTCACTCAAAAAAACAGTAATGAATTTGTTAGAATATTTTCAAGTACATCAACATAATATGATAAATATTATAAATTATTGAGTTTGATATCACAGGTTACCATATATTATATTTAATTAAATGGTATATGATAATTTTTACTATAGGTGTTCTATTTTCATACCATTCATGCATTTTTTCGAGTATTATCATTTCATCTCCAAGTTTTTTAATAAGAGTGATTTCGCGATTTATGTTTTCAATTGAGTAATGCATTTGAATTAGTATGTGATGGGAGGGGCTATATATATCCCATCAATGCACTTGTAGGTATCACATGATAAGCTAATTTTGTGTATTGGATGATTTCTTACCTATTTAGGTGTAGTGTCTTGGGCAAGGTTGTGACGGTATTGGATGATTTCTTAATTATTATGGTTGATTTTATAACTGGTTTGCTGAGGTCCAACAACAATGATAAAGGATAAAATGACTTGAATCATTTTTAACTCAAATTAAATGGAAATATTTTTACCCAATATCAAGTAAATTTTTATAATTATCCATTTTGGATCTATTGGTCATGTGGAGGATATGGGTATAATCTTTTCGTTCTAATAATTTGATGTGTGACATATCCTATACTTATTAATGGTAATTCCCTATACAAACCTAATTAAACTTATAAATACTTTTACTTCAGTCAATATATATTGAAATACCACAATTAATTCCTTATAAACATCCTAAAACCTAGGTTTTGATCATAATTACAATCTTGTAAGGAATTAGTTATAATCATAATTAGGTGGTCTCAAAAATAGTTATTGTTCATAACCAATAAACTTTCTTACATTTTATCAACCCCCAACATCAAATCATATGAAATAATTTTAATATAATAAAAAAAATATACCATAAATTAATATATTATTATTTTAATGATAGAACTTTAATCCAACTCTAATTCCCTAAAATGAAAATCAAAACTTCCATTCATGTGTACTATGGACTACCTCCTCACAAACCGATTTATTCATTTTCCATAATCACATGTAATTGATGTTAATGAAAATGGATTTAATTTTTATCTATATAATATATAAATATTAATAATTAAGGAAACATATCCCTTAACATACCATCATATAATATAATTCTCTATATAAGGATACATTCTTTCATGTGTATGATGGGCTAAAACATCACGATGTGATGAGATAAATTTTAAATTATGATGTAAAATGGATGTTATGTTAATGACTAATTATAAATTTATTATAATATTTATGATATAATTGAAATTTTTATTGATAATCTTACACTTACCACAATTAAATTAATACTGATATAAAATGGAGATATTGGACATGTATATTTATACCCTACCTTCTCAATGATGCAATATAGTTAATCTTTCATAATGAAAACTCATGGATATTATGAAAAGTATAATTTATTTATCAAATGATCATAATGTAATTATTTTTAATATATATATAAATAAATAATAACATGTTAATGATTTAAACTATCAAATATTGTTTTGACATATGTGTTTAGCACCGTCTTAACATCCAACATGAAGAAATAATATTATGTATTTGAATAAAAAATATAATGAATTGAATATTTTGAATAAAAATTGAAAAATATTATCAACCATGTAAATAAATAATATTTTTATAGTATTCAAGATAGATAATAATGGAGATGAAAAATCAATCTCAATGTAAATGATCTCTCAAAAACACACTTTTTATTGGGTTATAAAGATTCTCTTTCAAACTAAATTTATCTCTCTCTCATTAATGTTATGTAATTATATTAAATTATATATATATATATATCTTAAACATGTTTACCAATATTATTAAACCATATCTATATGGGGTAATATTTGAAATATTTCCATTTCTAAAATTTTATCAATATGTAATTTAATTTGATTATGATATGAAGAAACATATGGAACCAACATTGATTACTAGTGTAATTACTATGTTATGAATTATTAACACCATGTTCCTTAGGTTATATTTTTATTTGATTACTCATGTGTCATTTCATTTATGATTATATTTCACACCATTAACTCACATGTTATGATACCTTATTATGTGTATTCCCTTACTATGATTTTTATCTCGGCGTTTTCTTTTTTTTATACCGCAAGTGATCTAATACTGTATTAGGTGATCAAATGTATTTAGGATATAATTATGTAAAATTGTATAAAGATTTCATGTTTTAATTTCCATATTATGTAATGTATGAATTGTCTTCCAAAGCCTACAGGCCCCATGATCTTCGAGATGCTCATATTTGTTATCTATATCTAAAAATAATGTTCCAATATTTGTAAAATTATTTTTTACTACATTGATGATTTTCATTACCATGAATTTTTGTCACACCTCTAAAAATAGTTATGAAAATATGACATAATAAAAAATTTCTTCTTTTATAAAAATTATATTGGTTGAGTTTCCTTATGGGTATCTTAAAAAATATTATTACCCTAAAATTATTGGAAACTTTTAGAAACCAATAATAATTAAAACATATCTTTAACTATCTTAATCATTTTATATAATTATCCCAATAATATTTTCCTTGAATTTCCTATGATAAAACATAATTCAAATAAAATAACAAATAAAAATATCGATGATAATATTAATATCATTTCCTATAATCAGAAGAAAATAATTTTGAAATAATATCAAGAACATTACACATATTAGAGAAAATTTTATCACCATTAAAACATTATCTTTTTAAACATGAACTATTTCATTTTTCATTTTGATGTGAAAAAAATACAGAATTTGTTTCTACAAAAAACCGCATTATATTTATATTTTTGGATTTTAATCATATTCCAATTAATAAATAAATTTATCACAAAATTCAAATCATTTAAAGAATAAAAAATCATATTTCCAAATCCCTAATATGTCTTTTCATGAAAGAACCTTTAAACTCATAAAATATTAATACCATTACACTATAAAATAAATAAAATATTTATAGAAAATGAAATTTTCACATCCACTCTAATGAAAATAATAACAATAACCCCAAAAAAGGAAACATATTTATTGAACTATTACATTTTAATGACTAATCAAAATCAACAAAGAAAATAAACATGAGAATTATTCTATAATACAATATTACACTAATACCAATTCGTATTAGTGTAATATAATACACTATATGATTATAGTTATGGGAAATGTGATCCATTGATAAGAATTAATTTACATACTTTTTTTAATAGATATATGCATTGGTTCTAGTTGTGTATAGAATGGTATAGTAAAAAATCAACATCAATATATTATAATTAATATTCTATATATATATATATATTTGTATTATTTTATAGTATTATAAAAGTAAATTTGTAAAGGGGTAGTTTTACCACAAAACCATTACAATGTGAGAGGTATTGTTTTATAGAACATTTATTTATGATCTAAATTTTTTGATTTTTTTCTACTCATAAGAAATATCTTGCAAATATTTTAGGATCTCTGAGTTTATTACATTATAAGTATCAAGTATGGATTTCCTCTAGAGAGATACATAGAACACATCATGAACATGAGGGAGGTTTTGTGTAAGTGTAAATTAATAAGAAAGAATCCTAATATGACAATGAATTTATAAGTTACTGATATAGGTAGTGCATATTTTACTTTGTTATGAATCTCATAACATAATTCTAGAGTTAAATTCTATGAAACACCATATATCCGACATTGAATTATTGATTACACTAGTAATTATTAGCATATCATTTCTTCCAAAAATAAGTTTCCTTAATGCATTACTAACAATCTCTAACCATCTCTAAAAAATTTTCTACTATTTCAGGTCCCAATAACATTCTCAATCTAGCATCATTCCATCAAGATTCAGATCTTCACATCTTCTATTGGGGATTCTTGTAGAGGGATCTGATTGTTTGGTTGAAAGATATTATTGAATGAAAACATAACAAGAGGATGTTGCAGAACCCTACCACCATTGAAATTATTATAAAAATATCCAGGAATATCATCTATAGATTAAATTATTCTCTCAAATTCAACATCAATATGTGGATTATATACTGTGTGGTAACATAACATTATTCCCATAACATGTTGATGGCTACCAAAAAATAGGCAAACCTCATATACCGATAAGATACAATTTAATTTTGTACTCCATTAACCCATATAACATCCTTACTGTATATTGTATAATATTTATTTGAATATAAGACTTCTTTAGTAGAAATGAAATTCTATGACTTTTATAAGACCAACGACTACAAACAATATATAATTATGACCATTATAAGCATTATAGAGTCCAATGGCAAAATAAATGGTGCTACATTCCAATTTCTATTCTGTAATGGGTTAGGGGTGTAACATACAATTAAAATTTTGTCGTGAAACATTAACATTCTACCATGCCAAGAACTAAGATACACATATTTTGATATCTCGCTTAATTCCTTCTAGTCAAAAATACTCTTTCAAATATTAAATCATCTTCATAAATATAGGATGAAAAGACAATAAAAACTATGATAATAATATAACAAAAAAATCATCAAATTTGGTATGAATATGAAACATACTAGTTATGTATCCTTTTCATTCAATTTTGGTAATGGTTATGTTCAGGAATGTTTATAAACAAATATTTTATCTCTACATTTTCATTTTGTACAAATTTAAACATCACATGGATGCATGGTTGAATATTCAATTGAGAAATATATTATCTCTCCATTACATTAGGATTTCTAGATCAATCCACTGGAAATCAAAAAATATTGGGTCTTTTATGTTCCTCACCATGGATAACCAAGCATTATTCATTCAACTCAATGCATCATACGCCATTTTAATTTTCTAGTGTGACAATGTATTGGGATGTCATATTCTTTGGTTGGCTCTAACCGTATTCCATGGTGCAACTTTATCTCCTTCTATGAGAATATATATATACAACCTACTTTATAAGGGAATATATCATAGTGATCTTTTTACAGACATTGAATCAATATCATTAATTCCAAAATTATTGTTGATAACTCCAAAACATTAGTTGGATACTTTGTTCTCTGAATTTTTAATTTTCATGAGGAATAATTTATAAAACTATAATTCTATATAAAAATTCATCTGAATCCCATATTATTGGAACCACTATCGATTACAAAGCCTTTTCCTCAATAGGGTATAATAAGAACATGTGAGCTAACATGAAGTCTCTTTGGTTCCATCAAATTTTCCTCATATTTATTTCTCTAAAGGAATATGAATACATATAAATTAAACATAGTTAGTAGATTTGATAGTCGGGAAAAATTCTACATAAATATTTAATAATATCATTCTATTTTAATAAAACTATGGATCCCAGTCTCCATTTTTAGTCCAGGCCAACACTCAGTGGCCTTAATATTTTGTTGAGAAATAGACATACCCTCTCTTTAAATTATAAAAATAAAATAAAACATTTTTAAAACAAAAGTATTGAATTGAAACTTCTTAATATTTTTCCTCCTTCCGTGGTTGTATTTAGTGATATTCACTCTCTAACATTATCTATTAATAGATTAAATAAATGACTGTATACAATAAAAATAAATTTCTATAGAAATATATAAACACACCATTTGCTAAATAAATGTTGATATTTGGTGAATTTGTTAGAACCAATAGAATCACTATATATTCATATAGTCAATACCATGAAGGAATGATGTCATGTGTAAATCCACCTTATTGATCCTCAATTTACGATATATAGAATTATTTTGTAAATACCCAGTATTTAGGTGGAAAATATTTTCATAATACATGGCAATTTTACGAGTCCGCAAAAACTGAGGGCGGGTGATTCTAAGGCCCGGTGTGCCCGAAATCAATTTCAAAAACAAATTCATGTATGTTTAGTAAACGTACGAGTGGGATTATATAATTTTTTAATCGTTGCTAAGAACTAATATCTGATTGAACCATTGAACTTGCAACACCGGTATTCTCTTAAAAAGACTTTCACTTTGACAATAGTGGGTCAAGTTTAAAATATAGTTTTTGGGTTTTCATGGAAAATAATAAAATAAAGTGAGCTTCACTTTATTTATGTTTGAGCCTCCATGTGGGTGTTTGGTGGTTAAACCCTCTTCATGGAAGTTGCAGGTGGGACCATCACACCTTAACCTCCCATGAGAGGTTATGTTGGTGGAGCCCACCAGAACATAACCTCACGCGAGAGGTTACGACATGGGGACCACATGAGGCTTAACCCACTATTTATTGAAGAGAGTAAAACCTCGCAACTCTCCCTCATTAATGTGGGAGAGCCTATTGACCTTCCCTTTAATTTAATTGTGCAAACTCACCTAATTAATTTGTGCCAACCATTCACATTAATTAAGTGGAGTGAAGTAATTAATTCATTCTTTTTGAATTCTTGCCAACAAATTAATAGATACTGTAATCTGTTATTTGACATAACTTTGGAATTTGGCTGGATTTTTGAGAAGAGGAGTGCTTGGGATGATTAGAATTTTCCCAATGAAGAACGAAGAATGACGAACGTGTTCTTCCAACGAAGATCACTAGTGATGACCCTTCTTCTACTTCTTCCCAGGACACCTACCGACGTGGAGCGTCTTCCACATCCAACGCAACATGGGATTAGAAGCATGCGGTTGATGAAAAAATGATGAACTCATTCATCTTTTTCCCACGACTTCAACGTTGACGGCCAAAAATCAAATGTAGGGGGTTTTATATGTGTATTATTCCATTAATTGTCTAATCTTCTGTTGGAATGGAATCGAGGCGGAGATTGTAAAATAAGTTTTGTTCATCGTACTTCTTTGACGAACCAATTGATACCACCCTAAACCTGGAGGGTGTGGGCCAAACCCATCTACCAATCATGTTTATGATAAACTTCGGCATGGAGATGAGGCGATGGAAAGGCGATGGCGACGATGACGAAGGCCG
The DNA here is from genome assembly GCA_963277665.1 of Viscum album. Lineage (NCBI taxonomy): Eukaryota > Viridiplantae > Streptophyta > Magnoliopsida > Santalales > Viscaceae > Viscum > Viscum album. The sequence continues at coordinate 489,834,433 of OY728151.1, read as the reverse complement.
CGCTACCCGCGACCTCCATGAACTGCACCGACCCCGCGGCGCTCCGGTGATCCTGGCCAAACACCGCTAGTCTACGCTGGGCCGGGCCATGCTGAATCGGTCGCCACCTGACCGTCGGCCCACTTGCATATCTGAATGTCGTCGACCCACCTGTCGGCCTCCACAAACCCTCAATGCCTCCAAGAACTGGCCCACACCAGCACGATCCACGCCGAACCAGCCAGCCCCGACCACTCTTGGTTTTCAGCCCTCCTAGTCGCACCCTGACTGGCTGAACACCACTTGCCTGCCTGACAACCTCTACACATGCCTCGCGCGACTCCCTGAACCAGCCCGCCAGCTGGAATCCGTGCACCTCGTACGCCTCCCGGAGCTAGCCCCCTCTATCCACCCGGACTCATCACGACCTCGTGGCCATGTCGGTGTCCCGACCCTCTCACGGTGCCATGGATGAACCGGCCTGGCTGCGCCCTCTGGGTTGAGCCTCACCTGGTCGTTCCCTCGTGACGCACCTCGCCAAACCGGCCCCGATCTTGGGCCGAACTGTCCACATGGCCCGCTGGGCTAGGCCCCGTGGGCAAGGCTAAACCTAAAATGTAGTCCCGCTAAATGGGTCAGGCCAGACCCAACAGGTCTGACTGGGTCGACCCAGAACAAGTCGTCCCAAACTGTTTGGGCCCTATCGGTCCTATCGGGTCGGACCAGGCCAAGATTCCCTACAAACATTTTACTTTCTTTTGACAATATCTTTGGAACCGAACATCCGTTTGACGAACCATTAGCGGCGCAGATTTACTTTGAGAGTGAAGTTCCCTTTGATTATACCCCATTGGAGTTAGGTGTAATGCTGAGATACGGTCAGGTTGTATTGTTCATGAATCCAACCTGGCCCTAGGGACTAAAAGGCTAATAATGCACAGACCGAGAATCTGATGGACATGCAGTCTGTTACGTTGAGACCCCTATGATGTGGAAGACCTTTGAGATACTTCTATGTGATGCTTGAGGATAGTTAGATAATCGACCAGTACCTTTTGGAGTGGATCCTCGTGGAGATGAGTATACATAGAGCAGTGACCTATTAGCTGGCTGAGACCTGACAACTACTGACTGATTCGACTCGGAGTAACTCGACTCGCTCAGTGGGGAGCACCCTGGTGTCACGGCTGACCCATAGTGGGAAGAGCCTCTTTGTGAGCAGGGAAGACCCATGATACTTGACAGGAGGAGTACCTCAACAGGCTATGAGGGGGAGCACCTCTATGTGATGCATCAGACCCACGGTGGGGAGCGCCTCTGTGTGAGCACGACAGACCCACATTACTAAATAGGAGGAGTACCTCATAAGTCAAAGGTTAGTGGGAAGCACCTCTGTGTGAGCGCGTCAGTCCCATTATACTCAATAGAGGAGGAGTTATCCAGCTTCCAAGGTTTCGATAGTTTGACTGGGGATGTTACTTGATACTACCCCAAGAATAAAAATCATGGTTTCAGAAGAGTCAGTAACTTTTGTGTTTACCTGATGATTGAGATGGATTACTTGATAACTTAGGTATATGTATGTGGATATACCTAAGGGGAGTTATCTGTTTAATTCATAGTTGTGTTTTATCCTTGTTGGATTTTGTGAGACCTTGAGGGTCTTGGGATCCCTACTGAGTATCGTTATACTCACCCAACACGGGCTAGGCCTACACCTCATTGTGATGGTTATAGACACCATATAGTTCTGACTGTGGTTGATATTACCAAAATAGGACGGTACCTGGAGGTGGACCATACGACGTGTTGGTACGCGGAGGAGACCAACATATGTGCATTCTTGAGGAGGCTATATGTACCTACCCTTCAGGTAGGATCCATGGTGGGCGATCCAGGAGCTGCTCTTCGGCTTTCAGCTGTTTTGTCTTTTTCAGATGTAGTTGTTTTCAGTTGTACTGGTATTTTCTTGTTGGAATTGTATTCTAGCCCCTCTAATTTCATCACTCTTTGTATACAATTTTACTTAGTGTTTTTCTTCCATCTCATACTCTATACAATGCATTTTCCAATTTTAAAAGAAATACCTTCTTAGTTTAGGGATTTATACCTTTAGTGCTAGCCTCCAACCCCTGTAATATGGAAGGCAGGCTTAGATTAGTCACATCATGGGCCTCGGGGGAGGGGTCATAAAAAATTGGTATCAAAGGAGTCGGTTCTATCGTAGAAAGTAGGACTCTGATCATTCATTAAAGCGATGAAATAATGTTTACGGTACCGAGTGTGGTTTCCAGCTCAAGGAGTCTAGTGTTGGTGTGGCGGCCGACGTATCCATACACTAGGACCATACCAACTGATTTCTGACGCAATGCACAAAAACAATGATTGCATGTGTGTTTTCAAATGTTTTTTCATTACATCATCTCAGCCTGGTCAGCTCACTATTTATAATCTTTTGACCGTGTTGCATATGTTTCATTTAGGATACCTCCCCACTGATGACTATTGAGAGTTCCAAGAGTGGAAGGCACAGATAGCCCGCCGAGAAATGAGGCCTCAGGGCAGGGCCCCTTTCTAGTGGAGGAACCAATGGTACTACTTTTCATTGGGCCACCGATGCCACAATCCCCATCAGTAAACGATGCATGCTGCTTGAGAAGCACGAGTTCTAGCGCCATATGCCACCCATGTTTAGGGGAGAGATGGACCTGCAGGCATTTGAGGATTTTCTGGAGGCTGTGATGAGAGTCTTTAGACTAGAAGGGACACAAGCTGACTTTATGGTGATTCTTGCTGCCAGCCTTCTACAGGGAGCAGCAAGAAGATGGTGGAGCCTGATGCTCCAGCTCCATGACGAGGAAACACTTCTCTAGACTGATTTCAAGAGCTTTTTTCGGGAGGAGTTTGTCTCATCCACCCTACATGTAGTGTGAATACAAGAGATACTTCATCTGTAGTAGAGAAACATGACAGTAGAACGGTACTCAGCGAGGTTCACTAACCTCTCACTCTACTCCACTGATATGGTACGAGACCCATTCTTCAGTGTCCAGACCTTCGATCAGGGGATCAGGTGAGAGATCAAGGCTTCGATGATCTCCCTCAGCATCCCGACCCAGATAGGGGTGTTGGAGCAAGCCCTCTTAGTGGACAATTTCCTTGCTGAGTAGTCTCTAGTAGCGAGCCCCACCACTAGTCGACATGCATCAGATTCTTCTGCAGCACACAGTAGAAATATGTCACAGAGGTCCAGGAGAACAAGAAACATGGGTAGACGATCTCATGACTCAGAATCAGTTGTAAGGGAAACCTGAGGCCGATACATACATTCTAGGATCGGGAAGTGTTACTCATGTGGCGGCCAGGGTCACATGGCTCGTGACTCTCCGACCTGCCATTCGGATGATCAACAAATGGTCGAAGGACCACCCAGGCAGAGACATATATTTTATCGAGGAGTTCCTCAGGGAGCAGGAGGACGTGACAGAGGAGTTGGCCATGCAGCTTGCGGTGGACAATGTTTTGAGGTGTTACCGCCACCACAACCAGGAGGTCCACCCCGACCACAGTGAGGTGGTGGACATGGGAGAGCTCAGCTCCAGGTAGATGAGGATTATGATCACGTCACTCGGGAGATGATTTCAGCTACGATCTGTGTCTACTCCACCATGGTTGCATTTCATATAGACATAGGTCTCAATCACTCTTTTATTTCCACATCCCTTGTTCAAAACTATGATATTTTGATGGAACAGTTGTCTCGATCCTTATGGCTAGAGACTCCTATGAGAGAAATCTCGACGATTACGCACTGGTTCCAGCAGTGTGAGCTTACTCTAGGAGGTGGGATCATCGTATGGGATATTTTAGTAGTGGCGTTGGGGCCATAAGACGTCATATTGGGTATGGACTAGTTATCTATAGTCCATGCCCAGATTGACTGTATTAGGTGAAATGTGCAGTGTGTCCGCATGGATGGGACCAGGTTCACCTTCACCAGCGATAAGGGTGCCTTTTCAGCACAGAATAGACATACTCGGAGGGAGTAGTTGATCACTCATCATTTGTCTTGGCATACCCTCGTAGTAGTTTATGTGGAAAGTCTGACTTATCTTATAGTGGTGGACCAGTACGCGGATCTTTCCCCGGATGATATCCTAGGTCTACCTCGTCACAGAGAGGTGGACTTCTACATTGACCTATACCCCAGAAAGACACTGATATCTACACCAGCATATTGGATGGCTCTCACAGAGCTTCATGGGCAGCGGGTACATGTAGAGGACTTCTAGGAGAAGGGATTCATCTGGCGAAGTGTTTCTCCCTGGGCAGCCCCGATTCTATTCTCCAAGAAGGCGGATGAGATCTTGAGGCTTTGTGTTGACTATCATTTCCTAAACAAGGTGACCGTGGAAAACATGTACCCACTCTTGATCATTAACAACCTCTTTGAAAAGATTAAGGGAGCACAATGGTTCTCAAAGATAGACCTCGGATCAGGCTATAACCATCAAGGTGTTCGAGATGAGGATTTGCAGAATAAAAAATTTCAATATCGGTACGACCACTAAGAGTTCTTGGTTATTATTTTTGGTATAACCAATGATCCAGTAGTGTTCATGGGACTCATGAACAAGATATTCTTTCTGTACCCCAATCACTTTGTCGTAGTCTTCATCGATGAAATTATGATCTACATGACTACTAAGGAGGAGCATGCCAACCATTTACTGGTAGTACAGGAAACACTCAGAGATCACCATATTTATTGTATGCTCATGAATTTCCAGTTTTGGGTCTGAGAGGTTCACTTTTTGGGACATGTCATCTCAAAGGGTAGAGTTGCAGTGGATCCAGTGAAGATTGAGGTGGTACTTTATTAGGAGCCACCCAGGAGTGTGATGGAGGTATGGAGTTTCTTGGGTTTGGATTTCAATCCCAATGATTTGTGCCAGATGTTTCCAGAGTTGCAACACCACTATCAGACATGAAAAAGAACGGGAAACCTGTCGTGTGGTCATAGAGATGCGAGAAGAGATTTTAGGAGCTGAGACAGAGGATGACTAGTGCCCCATATTGAGGCTTCCATAGGAATGCATAAGGAACGTAGTAAACTGTGAAGCATCAAGGACTGGACTCGGGTGTGTCCGGATGCAGAAGTGACCAGTGATCACGTCTGTTTCTCGACAGGTGAGAAAGCACGAGTAGAACTACGCTACCTATGAACTGGAGTGATCAGTAGTGGCCATTGCCTTGAAGATGTGGTGACACTTTCTTATTGGTGAGAATTTTACCGTGTAGTCTGATCACAAGAGTCTCATGTATATCTTCTCTCAAAAGGACATGAATCTGAGATAGAGACGATGGATTGAGTTCATACTGGACTATGACTTCGAGATAGTCTATACTATTGGAAATGGAAATATTGTAGCAGATGCACTCAACAAGAGATCTGGTATATAGCTGCTAGGTGTGGCGATAGAGTAGCTTGCTACATTACAAATATCCTTTGTGGAAAGAGATGAAGAATCATTACTTCAGTCTCTTATAGTCACTCCCCCACTTCGTCAGTGTGTCAAGGAGGCACATCATGGGGACGCTAACTGCTAGACATGATGTGCTCAGATATCAACATGACAAGAAACCTCTTGATTTTCTAAAGGTAGGGAGCACTTCATCCTCTTAAGAGGGCATATTTTGGTACCGGTGTCACTTAATTAGGATGTGTTGAGAGAGTTTCACACATCCCCTTTAGCAGTACATTCAAGAGTGGAAAAGATATACCAGGACCTTCAACGATAGCCCTGGTGTCCAGGAATGAAGAAGGCAGTAGCGAAGTTTGTCTCTTGGTGCCTCACTTTTCAACAAGTGAGGGTAGAGCACCAGGTACCAGCAGGATTGGTTCAACCTTTAGTGGTCTTAGAGTAGAAGTGGTATGGGATAACCATCAACTTCGTGATGAGTCTTCCACAAACATCCAGTGGTCCTGACTCAATTTGGGTGATCGTTGTTTGAATCACCATGTTGGCCCACTTCATACCGATCAGAGAGAAGGGTTCCGTAGAGAGCCTGGGACGCCTCTACGTGCAGGAGATTGTGGGACTACACGGAGTACCTTCTTCTATTGTCTACTATCATGACACATTGTTTACTTCCCAACTATGGAAGGGGTTGTAGTAGGCTTTCAGGATACATCTTCGTCTGAGCAACACCTTCCATCATGAAACGGATGGTAAGACTGAGCGGACAGTTTAGACCCTCGAGGACATGCTCTGTGATTGTGTCTTTGAATTTGGTTGAAGCTTGGAGTATCACTTACCTTTGGTGGAGTTTACATATAACAATATTTATTACTCCACCATAGGGATGTCACCTTTCGAGGAGTTGTACGAGAGACCTTTCAGATCACCCTTGTGTTGGACTGACCCTGGGGAGTCAACACTAGTGGGACCAGAGATTGTACGAGATACCACGGAGATGGTTCAGATCATCCAGGAGCAGATCAAGATTTCATAGATCATCCATATATAGTATGTTGACAGGAGACAGAGACCTATGGAGATTGAGGATGGAGACAACATCTTTCTACTGGTCTCACCTCGACGAGGTCAACTGAGATTTTGTAGAGGGGGAAAGTTATCTCTGAGGTTCATCGGACCTATTAAGGTCTGTATAAGGTTTGTAGAGGTGTCTTACTGCTTGGATATTCCACCTCAATTGCACCAGGTGCATGAAGTCTTCCACATATCTCAGGTTAGGATATACATGCACGACCCATCTCACATAATCGACCATGGAGAGCTGGATGTTCATGATGGGGAAACTTTTACAGAGGTTCTAGTGGAGATTGAGGATCAATAGGAGTGGGTCCTATGTGGATGTTTGATACCTCTCGTGCTCGTTCTCTGGCAGAATGGGAACCTCCATGAGATCACATGGGAGCAGAAGGCCCAGATGCTTGATCAGTACCCCCACTTGTTCCCTTAGTTCGAGTTGTAGCTTATGGGGATGTAAATCCTTGAGGTAGGGAGAATGAAAAGACACAGAAATTCTATTGAAATTATTTTCATAATACATGGAAATTTTAAGAGTATGCAAAAACTGATGTCCTGTGATTCCAAGGCCTGGTGTTACCGGTATCAATTTCTAAAGTTTTGTTCGGGTACGTTCAGTAAATGTACCCGCGGGATTTTATAACTTTTGAAACAGTTTGTGGAACTAAAATCTGACGACACTTTTGAACTCGCAGTGTTGGTATTATCTTAAAAATAATTTCACTTTGATGGCAGTGGGTCGAGTTTAAAAGATAGTTTTTGGGGTTTGGTGGAAAATAATTAAATAAAATGAGATTCACATTATTTTTATTTGAGCTGCCATTTGGGTGATTGGTGGTTAAAACATCCTCATGGAAGTTGAAGTTGGGACTACCAAACCTTAACCTCTAATGATTGGTTATGGTGGTGGGGCCCACCTGAACATCCCCTCTCGTGAGAGTTTATGAAGTGGGGACCACACGAGGCTTAACCCCCTATTGATGGAAGAGAGTAAAACCTCTCAAATCTCCCTCATTAATGAGGGAGAGCCTCTTGACCTTCCCTTTAATTCAATTGTGCCAACTCCCCTAATTAATTTGTGCCAACACTTCACATTAATTAGGTGGAGCCATGTAATTAGTTCATTATTTTTGTTGAAGTCTTTCCGATGAATTAACAGATACTCTAATCTATTATTTGGCACAACTTTGGCATTTGGGTGGAAGTTTGGGAAGAGTAGAGCTTGGGTGGATTAGAATTATCCCAAAAAATAATGAAGAATTAATAACACGTTCTTCCAACATAGAATGTCAGTGATGATGCATCTTCGACTTCTTCCCAGGACACCTATGGACGTAGAGTGTCATCCACAGCTGGTGCAACGTGGGATTGGAAGCGTGCAGTAGATGAAACGAACGATGAACTCCTTCATCTTCTTCCTATGACTTCAACATTGATGATCGTCAATCAAATATAGGGGTTTTATTTGTGTATTATCTTTTTTTCTTTTCTCATCAATGGTATGAAAGGAATTGATACCGTGATTGTAAAATAATTTGTGTTCATCGTACTTCTTTAATGACCAATTGATACCACAATAAATGCGGAAAGAGTGGGCCAAACCAACATGACCCGACTCCTCTTCCAATCTTGTTCCTGATGAAATTCAGCATGGTGATGAGGTGACATAACAACGACGACAGCGACGACTAAGGTTGCACTACCCGCTACCTCTACGAACCGCGCCGCCCCCACGGTGCTCCGGTGCTCCTGGCCGAACACCGCAAATCTACGCCGGCCCTAGATACGCAGAACCGGCTGGCCTGGCCCCCTCACGGACTCCATCCCACCTGGCTGCACCCTGCTCTGCTGAATTTCACAATCCCGTATGCTGGCCTCCGCACGTGCCCCACGCAGCTCCTCAAATTGGCCAGCGCCGGCCCGAGCCGCACCGAACCAGCCAACCTGGCCGCCTCTCTACTGCAGGCCCACCTAGCCGCGTCCTGCTCGGCCGTACTCCACCGGCCCTCCTACTAGACTCCATGTGCGCCTCCCCAAATAAGCCAGCCTTCCGGCCTCCGCGCGCACCTCGCGCCTCCCTGAGCTCGCCCCCTTGCGTCCACCCAGCCGTGCCGGTGTCTCGGCCTCCTCGCGGCCTCCCGACTGAGCCGGTGTCCCAGCCCCCTCACGGTTCCATGGCCGAACTATCCTGGCCTTGCCCTCGGGGCAGAGTCGTGCCGGGGCACACCCTAGCTATGCTCTGGGCCGAACCGGCCCCGAGCCCGGGCCGAACCGCCCACCCAGTCGGCTGGGCCGGGCAGAACCTAACAGGCTGGACCACCCAACGGGTTGGGTCAGACACAACAGGACAGACTGGGTCTACCCAGACCTGGTATCCCCAGTCTGGGATGGCCGGGTCAGTCTGACTAGGTCGGATCAGACCCAAGCCCTCTACCAACCCTATACTTTCTTTTGGCCCTATCTTTGGCACCGGATGTCTGTTTGACGAACCGCCAGTGGCGCTAGTTTTCTTTGTGCATGACAGTCCCTTTGAGTATACCCCACTTGAGTTAGGGGTAATGATGAGATATAGTCATGTTGGATTGTGCATGAATCCAAATGGTCCCTCGGGACTAAAAGGATAATAACTCACAGACCGATCGTCTGATTGATGTGTCGTATGTTGCATTGAGACAATTATGACATGGAGGACCTTTGGGATACTTAAACCTAGGACTTTAGGATAGTTAGTGCATTGACCAATAACATGTGGAGAAAACCCTCCCAATGAAGAGCATGCATAGCATAGAGACCTAGGAGCTGGATGAGACCTGACCACTACTGACCGATTCGCCTCGGAGTGACTCAACTAGCCCAGTGGGGAGCGCTTTGGTGTCGCAGTAGAAGTTTAGTGGGGAGAACCTCTATGATAGCACTGTAGACCCATGATACTCGAATGTAGGAGTACCTCATCAGGCTACGAGGGGGAGCACTTCTGTGTGACACGGCAGACCCACGAGGGCGATCGCCTCTGTGTGAGTGCCGTAGACCCACGGTACTCGACAGGAGGAGTTCCTCACCAATCTAAGGTTAGTGGGAATCACCTCTGTGTGAGCAAGGCAGACCCACTATACTCAATAGAGGAGGAGATCTCCAGTAGTTGAGATTTAGACAGTGTGACTGGGGATGTTACTTGATACTACCCCTAGAATTAAAATCATGGTTTGAGCTGAGTCTGTAACTTTTTCATTTACATCATGATTGATATGGATTACATGATAACTTAGGTACATGTATGGACATATACCAGTGTGGAGTTATCTGTTGAATTCATACTTGTGTTTTATCATTGTTGGATTTTTTTATACCTTGAGGGTCTCGGGGTCCGTACTGAGTATCGTTATACTCACCCCTACATGGGAAATGCCTGCACCTCAATGTGTTGGTTGCAGACAACAGACAGTGCTGACTGAGGTTGAGAGTACCAAGAATAGACGGTACCTATAAGTGGAACATACGACGTGTCAGTACGAGGAGGATACCGATTGACATGGAGTGCTGAGGAGGCTATCTATACCTACCCTTCAAGTAGGATCCATGGAGAAAAATCCAGGAACTACTCTTCACCTTTTAACTATTTTCTCCTTTTTAGTTATACTTGTTTCTATTTTTACTTTTATTTTCTTGTTGGTATTGTATTCCAACCCCTCTACTTTCACCACTATTTGTATACCATTTTACATAGTGTTTTACATCCAACTTATACTCTGTTTCTTTCATTTTCATGTTTTAAAGGAAATGCTTTCCCAATTTAGGGATTTACTTTTTTGGTGTTAGTCACAAGTGCCTAGCCAATGGATGGCGGGCTTGGGGTACTCACGACACGGGACCCGGGGGACGAGTCATGACAAATTTCTAGTCTTAGAAAATTATTAATATATACATAATTAAATAAATTTTTATTAAATACAGGTTATATGATACTTTTTCATGATCATTATATTGTTCATCTCTTGATGACCAATGAAAACCATCATCAAACAATTTTTTCATTATTAAGAAAATAATAGGTGCACCTAATGGTGATATAGTTGGCCAAATGAATCCCCCATCATAGTTCTCCTATATTTTTTTCAACTCTTGCAACTCAATGGGGACAATTATATACTGAGTCTTTCAAATATTTGAGGCACTATGTATAAGTTCCATAATGAAAAAACATTACATATTTAAAGAATGCATGAATTATTTTAGCAAAAAATAGAAAACCCATTCACGATAAGTGTATCATCTATGTTGAGTTTCTTTCTAACCATATCTGATAAAATAAACTCTTTGAAATTAAAAAAAACATATTCAATGGTTGTGACTTCCCTAAAATTTTAATATTTATCATAACACTTATAGAAGATCATAAGTTGTGTCAGAAAATCTAATGCAACATCCATTCCACTACAATTGATGTGGTATTTATGTAGTGACTATCAATATAGTCAAAACATAAAATCAAATTTTACAAGAGGAAAAAGGAAAATACTTATAGGAAACACATTAAGATAGACAACAATCATATAATAATAATGGACATGAGATTTGATCATCATACCATTGGGGTTTTCACTACTTATTCTACATCTATAATCCTTGGTGGAATGATAGTAGACATAGAACATTATTTAGATAGGATATAATTTCTATATCTAGGGTAATATAAGACATTTCCAATTCATGAGTGGATGACATTAATACCATTCACCATGTTTTTCCCACACCCCACTTCATAAATAGCGACTGCATGATGTTTCACATTTTCTCTACCCATTAGACGTTTCTAACATAAATCCTCAACATTATCTTTTATATTTGGGGACTAGTTTGACTAATTCCCAAAATCCATGAATTTAAAATTATTGAGTGATGATGGTTAATCATATAAAGGTTTCTTCTTATTTTAATAATTGGATAACATTTTCCAATCAAATTTATATTCTATTTCCCCATGATCATAAAATCAAAAAAACATTTTCAGGTTTCTTAATGATAACAATAAAGGTAATATCATATTCTATACCCCATATTCTTTTTATATTCCTTTTAATTCCATTTTTAACTTCATAATAATAACATGAGATTGATATGTATCTATATCATCTATTTTATCTTTATATCACATTGAAAAAACGTTACATAACTATTAAAATATCATTTATATTACTCTATTTAAATATTTGTTATTAAGACACAAATTTATTTATCAACCTCACATTCTGGTAGGATGATAATATTGGATGTGTACATTGTAGTTCTTGTAATAATTACCTCATATGTATCAAAAAATTCAACAAATATTTTAATTTCATATAGAATTCATTCTCAAAAGTTGTCTGAATAAGAAGAGGAATGATCTTGTTGAAATATAATTCCTTGAAATCCTCCCAATCCATGTATTCAATTTCTTTGTGTTCTCTTATATTATTTATTTCATTCCATCACAGTCCTAATTCTCCTTCAGAATAATATATATCTAAGGTGATTTATTTAATTGAATGGAGAATGGAATGCATCATTTACAAATTACATATATATTTCAAATAACCTATCAGATTCGAAAATTCAAAAATGTAATTTGGGGATTAACTCATGAAGGACTCAACATTAATATGTTTCATTATTTTCCTATTTGGATTTTAAATAATATTCATGGATTATGAGTGTTTCATGATCATATGAATGATAGTTTTTAATCCATATCTGATAATGGATGGACAATTGAAGAAATTTATTTCATTTTTAATTATTTTAATTTTTAAAATGGATTATTTAGTTTTGTATCATTTAGATAAAACAAAAAAAGAATATTTTATGCCAAATTAATAATAGTGGTAAAAAATATAATCATAAAAAATCATTTATAGGTTGTCTAAATCATCAAACCTTACTTTTTTTCACTAATACATATGTTTATTCTAGGTAATTTATATTAATAATCTAATTAAATACTTAATTATGGTTCATAAATAAATTATGTAATTACGAAGCATATCCCTTGGGAGTATCAAACTAGTTGTGAAGGAAGGCTAATTTTCATGCATCAGGGGACGATCTATTCCAGATCAATGATCCTTTTTAAAAAATTTCATCAAATGAACCTTTTTTCTAGATCCACATCCACATAATTCATCTTGGGGGGATTTAATTTTAGGCAAACCATTTTCTCTTCAATGTTCAAAAATCCTACATCATTTTTCAATATATTGAATCATCAATATAATAATAATTTGTCAAGTGATTAGGGATGTGACTAATTTTTCCCATACTAGTTTATCAAGGATAATTAATCATATATAACATTAACAACAATAAAAACCAAGTATTTTCATATATATATATATATATATATTACATCAATTGTTAATAAAATTCATTAACCTATTGAAATACACTTATGACGATCAAAAAATTATAATCCAAATGGAAACATGGAAACATAAACAACTAGTTCAATTATGGAATACATAATCCCCAAGTATTTCCTTCGTAACTAGATCCCCTGATAGAAATATCATACATAATAAATTTCTTCCCAACCTTGGGGACTAATACATTATAATTATTTATCCCAGATTCCCAATACAAGTTACAAAATAATATATAAAAGCATTACATAAACATAAGGGAATATGAACTTGAGAACATCATTTGAAAATCATAACCATAATATAAAATACAATTATATTCATTAATGGAATAGTGATTGGAATTATATAATACATGAATCATATGGAAATAAAAAAAGAGTATCATTGATTAGAAAATATTGGAATAATGAATAGAATTGAAGCATAAACATATGAATAAAAAATTAATCCATAATAGTAAAGGCTATCTTCTAGGGTTATCATAGTGAAATAAGTTCACTCCTTAAACCATCACAGGAATCATTGTTTTCTTCTAAGTCCATAAGAGAATCCAGGTCCCTTGATGAACTTTTTTCACTTTTGATTTCATTCTTATCTATCATAGGAGATATATATAATTTCTCAATCCATTGAAGGGAGATATAGGCCCCAACATTATCTTAATGAAATTCATTAGTATATGGGTAACAATATCATAAAAATTCACCATATTAATACCCATTAAATTAATTGTGATTAAAATTATTTTCATTATATCATAACCTATGGAAAATAGATAGGTTTCATAATAATTACACCATTTCTTCATATAAAAATACCTGAAAATTAGATGGTTTCATAATAATTTTATCATGGTATAAATTTATTAAAGAAATGGGTTTAATAAAAATATTATCATTATAGACATAAACCACACATGGAATGAATTAGAATGGTAACCGTTGATTGTATCTAGATTATATTAAATGTAAAATCAATGTAAGTCATATTAGATGGAAAATCATTTAAAAAGTTTACATAAAAACATTTTTGTGGAAAATATCATTTCAATTAAAAAATAATAATTTTTTATAATAAAATATTTTTATGATGGTTTTATTAAAAATTATCATTGGATAATTGTAAATGAATATTCAATTAAATGATCTTCAATTATGGTTCAATTTTTTTTTGATGCTGTAAATGTTAAAAAAAATATTACCTTTCACATCTTTTTTAGATAAATACAAATAGAGATGTTTCTATGAAAAAAATATAGATTACATTTCTATAAATTATAAAAATTCAAACAAGTATAATTATTTATTTGAAAAATAAGTTGTATATTTTTAAAAAATAAATAAATATTTTTGGAAAACATTTTGTTAATGAAAAAATATATTTTTCCAATAGGGATATATATAAAATATTATTATTAAATATATTTTCTGAACTCTTGAGTACATTAATTGAGGATGATTATAAAGAAATTATTATCCTAACATAACTATGGGCTAATAAAATTCATGATTTTATTGAGAGTCGGATAATAATATCTTATCATTGAAAACATAAACCTAAACAATCCAAATAAATGATAACATTATCACATAATATCTACACCACATTTTTAACACTTATCTGTAATCCCCATGGAGGAATAAAATGAATTGAATTATAAAATATAATCAATATAAATAAACTCATGGTATTAAATTCCAATGTAATTATATATATACACCTCCTGAATGAATATTGGTTTATAAAAAAACATTTGTCTCATTGATGGAAAACTGATGAACAAATATCTAACCGTAATTATCATCATCATTTGTACACATTCAAAACTATTTTATACAAAATATAATTATATTATGCATATATTAATTAACCGTGAATATATATATATATATAACATACAAAATGTTATTTTCTTTTTATCAATTATTACTTGTTTATTAACAAATTCATTTTAAATGGATATTCATGAAATATTTCTTTGTTTATTTTTTATATTTTAATTTTTAAATTTTCCCTAAAATTTTAACATGGTAAAAACAACCATAGTTTATTTAATAATTAAATAAATATAATATTTTTTATAATATTTTTTTATTTTAAACGATAATAGTAAGAGACGGAGAATGAAATACATCGTTCATAGAGATGGTTGGACGTACATACGAATGAATGTTTTTTCACATTATCAGAGGTTTGATGGAAAGAAATGTAATTAGTTTATAAATAGTACAAGATAATTATCATTTCATCTATATAAAATATTTTTATTACACTCATCCTTATATCCATCCATGTAAATCATGAATAAATTACATCACTAAGTGAGGTGGAATCCCGATGTACACACGATCGACATTATCGTATTCCCACAAAAATAAATTTAAAAATATTTATGTGATATAATAATTATAGAAGTATAATAATATCCTAAATTTCAAATAATGAAATTTTATAATAATTTATATTAATATGTGAGAGGTGGTGATGGATATTGAATAACATAATTTTACAAGATAGTAGTATTTTGTGCTCTAGAATAATGATATTGTATCCCATTTGATAGAAGTATAAATGGTTGTATTTAATTATAATGACATAAAATTATATAACTATTTATAAGGTAATAAATTTAATTACATTATCATATTTTTATAAAAATTAACGGTGGGGGAGGAAGAAATAAAATAAAATGTATCTTGATGTGTGTTACATCTTATTCATATAACTTCTTTAAAATTGCATCAAAAGTTTTCTTAAGTAATAATTTTTAATAAAATAGGGATTCATGGACTCGAGGGGGGATATATAGATTCTCATTGGCTATTTCTTGGTGATGAAAATATTTCTAATGGGTTAATAGGAGCGAATAAAGGTGTTCTATTATAAGTTGTCTGAGTGGAATAATGATATATTTTTTAAATGAAAATGTTTTAAAAGGATTTTTTTCAAATTAATAAAGGAAAAAAATGTACAATTATATATTATAGAAGATATCAGGTTAAATTGTTTTAATCTAATGGGTTTTTATAGGCAATAGTTCAATTCTCAATATTATATTTTCAGTTTAACAGCAGTATGGACCCATTTTCACTATAAACACAGTAATGAATTTTTCGAATTTTTATTATTCATTAATGTCCAATATTTAGTTAACATAACATATAATATCAATAATTCTGATTAAAAATATTTTTTCCTTTTTTAAAAATTCAATCCATATAAGTAGAAAATTTAAATTATAATTTATACCTATATTGGCGAAGAGAATGTTACTTTCCAAAGTGATTAAAAAAAATTAAATACGAAAAAAATTACAATGATATAAATTATATAAAGTTAAATATAATTTAATTAATTTTCATTTAAATAGATTTAAAAAATAACCTTATAAATCATTTTACGAAAATGTTGTTTTGATTAAAAATAAGAATTTTTTAGAATTATTTAGAAAATTAATATTTTATGGAAACATAACCCAAAGATAATTTTTACTTTTTGATTTCAAAAATAAAAAATATTTTATGATATTATTTTTCTAAATGTTTTAAAAAACAATTTTTTAATTGTTCATAAGAACTGAGAAAAATTATCTTTTTCGAGATAAAATTATTTCTGAAGCATATAACGACTTCATCAGAAATTATTTATTTGATATCAATATGTTTCCATTATAAACAAATAATATGTATAATATTTAAAAATAATTTATTACTATTCATATCACTCTGCTTATTAATAATATTATAATAGTTGCATTTATATTATAATATTTATTATAATATATCGTGATTTGTTAAAACATGGTTGTTTGTATAACACTCTCTAAAAATACTATTTCATGTAATTCATGATATCATAAAAATTTAATTAATGAAAAAAATAAATATTTATAAAAATCCATTGTGTTAAACATTACATAGAATATTATTCTATAGAACTGTGAACACTTCACTAAATATGAATCACAATATAAACCTTCTAGATATAAAATACTTTATAATCTTCATTATAAAAAGAGGAATATAAATATTAGAATTGATGAGGTATGTACCAAATAAATTGATGAAATATCAAGGATTTATAATGGTTTATAACATATATATGTGAGAAAACATGAAAGTGGAAGAAATTATGTTTAAAAAATTATATAAAATCATAATTTTTTACACATGTCATGATAAAAGAGAATAGAATATCTGTAGATCATTAATAAACTAGGGTGAATTAATAAGAAGATATGAGATAATAATATTGAGACATTGATCATAATAATAGAATATGCTATATATATAATCATCTAAATGTTAACATATTTCATGAATTATCATAAAGTTATTCAAATCAGAATAAAAATGACTAACCCCCTCTATATATGATAATTGACATTGGATAACAATATGTTCCCCTAAAATTATAGGCAATGGTAACCAAATGTTTCTTATATCCTTTTGTAATTGGGATAATAACCTCTCGCTCGTATCCTTTTTTACATTTTATAGTAACCCATGCCACATATGTTCATATTTGTGCCACATGATCCTAAAAATATTTTAATTCAATATTGTGTTGTTGAAATAATCTAAAATAAATGGGTTTTATGAAAATTTATTGAATAAATGATTATTAGTATTTTAGTGAAAGAACATGGTTATTATCATATGTTCATATCTGATGAAAATCATAAAAACAATTTATTGATATTTTTATAGTTGAGTGGAAACAATTTTTATGGGAATTTAAAATTTCATTAAAATTTAAGAAGGGAAAAAATTAAAATTTATGGGGGAATATTTTAAAGAAAAATGATTTATATTAAAAATTGATTATAAATTACATTGAATGTAATGGATGATTCCAAAAAAATAATAAGTACAGAGAGAAATTTTATTCATGGGTTTGATGTTAAAAATGTTCATTTCATTAATTTATAAGGAATCTCCAGTTCAATTGAAAATGTATTTAATCAAACAAATTAGTTTATATAATTATATTTATAAAAAAATAAGGAATATGAACATGAAAGAAATAAATTCTTATAAATGAAAGATATAGTTATTCTACTCTTACATGATTCTATTCAGTTCCACTATGTATAAAAAATATTAAATTTTAATAAAAATTGAGAATAATAGGAATAACTAGTTTTCCAGATTGTAAATGGAATTTTTGAGAGTCTGGAAATTTAATTTATCCCAATTTAAGTTGATTCATAATCAATCATAATTCCATAATTTGAATTGAATTAAAACCATGAATCTATAGTAAATTCTAATGGCCCAGGTTTTTGGGGTCCATTACTTTGTGAAAATCTCGTGTTGGGTTTTCTG
The DNA here is from genome assembly GCA_963277665.1 of Viscum album. Classification (NCBI taxonomy): domain Eukaryota; kingdom Viridiplantae; phylum Streptophyta; class Magnoliopsida; order Santalales; family Viscaceae; genus Viscum; species Viscum album. The sequence goes on along the minus strand of OY728151.1, from coordinate 489,816,175 downwards.
GTCTGGGAATCTCGGTGAAGTTTGGCGTAACAAAAGGCCCACTGGTAGCGTTAGCCTACTAGTAGAAGGCCTATGGTAGCTTGGTCTACCGGTAGCCGTAGCCTACCAGTAGATCTGGCTATCGGTATCTCAGTCTACCAGTAGCTGCAGCTACCGGTAACTATGTCTACCGGTAGCTCGGTCTACCGGTCGCTGCAGCCTAGCGGTAGCTCGGTCTACCTGTGGCTGCAGTCTACTGGTAGATCGCTCTACCAGTGGTTGATAGCGACCGGTATTCAAGCTACTGGTAGGCTAAAGCAACCAGTAGAGCGAGCTACCGGTAGGCTGCATCCACCGGTAGACCGAGATACCGCTAGGCTGCAGCTACTGGTGGCTCTCAGCTACCGGTGGCTCTTGCCTACCCCCCGCGGGGTCTTTCCATTAGCGCTCTCTTTGAATGTGTTTAAACCCTATTTTGACACTTTTAACCATAAATGTTTTAAATAAATATTTAATGAATTTAGCTCATGCTTGGGTTAGTTTAAACCGCGGGGACCCACTAATAACGTGTGGGGCCGCGTACTCAACCCACGACCCCTGCTCCTTACACGGTTTCATGTTCTTATCTCAACCGTCCACTTCCCATATAAACTAAAGGGTTAGTCATGGTTTCTTCTTTCCTCGATCACGGCTGGGAGTACGCTTCGTTCATGAAAACCTTTTCTGAATTGTGCGGGCTTACGCCTACTGAAAATCATGGTCGTTGGTGGTCTTTCTCTTTGCACAAATGAACCCCTGGTGATTTTTTAAATGGTTTTTTTCTAGTTGTGAACTCCTTCTATAAAAAGGAAATTGGTTAATCACGTATACCCGGCTAAATACATTGAATGCACCAAGATCAGTGCTTCTGTGATAACCCCCAGTTAAAGTACATGGAAATTAAAATCATGGAGTGTGTAAAATATTTTAAATCTGAATATGCCTTCATGGGCCTTCTTTTCTTGGTGGCAGTGGTTTGATTTTTCTTCTTTCATGGTCTGGTTGCTGGGTGATGTGGGAGGGGTTGGGATCCCCTGTTATTATACTCTCGGTGGTTGTGAAATTTGGGGATGGGATCCCATGTGTTATGCTCTCGGTGGTTGTGAGTTTTAAGACTGGGTAGTTACCTTATTTATTTCACGAGAGTCTATGGTTTTCCCTACGGAGTGTACTTGTATGCTCACCCTGTGTATATAAAACTACTTTCAAGTTTCTAGGAGGTCTTCTGGGATCATGCGGGACCGTACTAGCTCAGACCTTTGGGGTAGTTGAAGTTTCTATTTTCCATTCATTGGTACTTTACCTTTGTAGTCACTTGTACTTTGTGGTATTTAATTTTGGAACATGCATGTCGGAATGGTTGTTTTGGCTTTACTTTTACTTTCAGCTTTTGTGTTGTTGGGATATACCATTCCATATCCCGATCCTATTGACAGAAAAGGGTAATTCCTTCCATTTAGTGTGTGATTCTATACCCTTGGTGCTAGTCGCCACTCCGGGACCTATTAAAGGTGGGTTTCATGGGTCATTATCTATCCTTCAACTTAAAGAAGGAAGGGCCTAGCAATCTGTTGACCCTTCCCTCCTTTTGGTGAAGGTGGGTTGTGACAGAATGGTATCAAAGGGAGAGGTTGAGAGATAGGATGGAGTCTGGAGTTGGGCACAAGGAGCATTGGATGGGATGGTAGGGAAACAGTGTTGGGTGACCATGGTACGTGAATTAAGCTAGGTAAGACTGGCTTGGACATGGGATTTTAGGGCCCCTCGTGATCCGACGCAAGGACTCTAGACCTACCGAATAACCATGTGAGGACATAGTGATATCTGGATAGAGACCCTAGGAATGGGACATGCATCATAATGACTTGTGTTCTCGTGTTTCTTGGGTGTTTTGGGAATTAAGAATAAATGAAAAGTTTAAGATGTTTTAAGAACAATGTTCTGCAGTACTTGGGATTAGGCATTCCTTGTTTACCTTGCAGCTATGGAACCTAGAAGGAGACCATGTGTGGTACAGGATATCGAGGCCCCGGATACTACCTTGGTCGATCGACAGAGAGCTGATCGAGTGGAAGAGGATGACCAATGGCAGAAGACACTTCGAGACTTCTAGCGACAGACCCTCGAGAAGTATGAGGGCATCACCTCTAACATGAAGACAGAAGGCTGGCTAGAGGAGCTAGTGACAGCTTTCGTCCTGATTCGAGACCCGACCGAGTACTGGGTTGCTCTGGCCGTTAGCCAGATGCGGGGAGTGGCGCATCAGTGGTGGAAGCTTTACCTCGGGAAGATGAGAGAGGCAGAGGTGGCATGGGCTGATTTCGAGAGGGAGTTCCATGCGGAATTCCTCTCCTCAACGATGAAGGTGGAAAAGAGACAAGAGCTACTCTCCCTCCAGATGGGGAGTATGTCAGTGAGGGATATGAGAATAAAGTTCATGGACCTCCTATGTTTTTCTCCGGACCGCTTTCCCGACGAGAAGTCTCGGGCAAGACGTTTAGAAGAGGAGCTCCGACCCTCCCTCCATTATGTTGTTACCCCCTTTACCATGCCGATGTACATGGAGGTCCAAAAAAAGGCCGAAGTGGTGTAGAGGATGCACAGTCTAGGAGGTGTGTCATGAGAGGGGATCCAGCTGGGACCCTCGAAGGGTAAGGCCGTCAACACCAGGCCTCCAGCATCAGGACCCTCCAGGTTCCGACCAGCAGTGAGTAGGCCGCAATAGTCTCAGTTTCGATCCCGTGGTCCTCGCCCTTTTCCATCGGGCCTGGGACTACGGTGCTTCGTCTGTGGGAGCCAAGGACATCTCTAGAGTCCGTGCCCAGAACGGGTACAGTACGGTGGTGGAGACAGCCCCAGCACCCAACCCAGCAGCAGCTTCCAGCAAGGCCTTTCCAGCAGCAGCAGCAGGGACAGTGAACTCCCGCTCCTCCGAGTGTAGACATAGGAGGAGGATATTGACCTAAGGGCGCTCCTCAGGGAACTTGACCGGGGCATGGTCGGGGGGTGACCGATAGCCGAGGGGCATAGGAGCTGGGTGTGGACAGCTACACGCCACAGAGGCAGTAGTTTCAGCAGGGTCAGAGGTTGTGCGAGGTACAACCAGTTTGTTTAGTACCCTCCCTTATGCCTTGTTCGATACCAGAGCTTCTCACTCCTTTATTGCACCCAGTCTAGCTCGTGCCTTGGTTATAGATGCTAAGAGAATTACTGTTCCCCTAGTGTTGAGCACACCAGTCGGAGGTCAGACCGACTTGTTGTTTGTTTGTCTGGGATACAGACTGATGATAGGGCCACATCAGTCGGTTAGGGATCTTCTTCTGCTACAGATACAGCCATACGATGTCATCCTATGAATCGAATGGCTATTCTATGTATTTTACTTCATTGACTATTTCCATGGAAGGGTTGTGTTCTCACACATGGCTGGCTGGCGTGTTACCTTCACCGGCGAGCGGAGCAGTCAGAAGGGAAGCATGTGGGAGGAACCCTTCTCTCCTTATTTGCCGATCTGTCAGTGGAGTCAGTAGATGCTGAGATGGTGGAGGTACCAGAGATCGTCTTTGAGTTTATGGACATCTTCCATGAGGAGGTGATGACTCTACCCCCTCGATGTGATATCGTTTTCGGGATAGACTTGCAGCCCGACACTCGTCTGATTTTGATGGCTCCCTACCAGATGGCACCTTCCGAGCTACGGGATTTGCGGATCCATATTGACGATCTGATAAAGAGGGGTTATGTTCGGCCGAGTGCGTCACCGTGGGGAGATCCTGTCTTGTTCAAAAAGAAGGCATATGGTGGTCTCAGGTTGTGCATAGACTACATGATGCTGAATCAGGTGACGATCAGGAATCGTTATCCTCTTCTGAGGATAGACGATCTATTCGACCTACTGAAATGGGCATGGTGGTTCTCGAAGATTGCCCTTCGGTCTGGGTACCACCAGCTGAGAGTAAAGGAGTGTGACATCCCGAAGATGGCCTTCAGGTGAAAATATGTACACTTCGAGTTCGTAGTCATGCCTTTCGGTGTTACGAACGCCCCGTCTGTGTTCATGGGGCTTTTGAACTCCATCTTCTGGGAGTACCTAGATCGGTTCATAGTTGTGTTCATCGACGACATCTTGGTCTATTACAGATCATAAGAGGACCATGCAGAGCACCTAAGGATGGTTTTGGAGGTCCACCGACAGCATCAGCTCTACGGGAAGTTTTCGAAAGGAAAATTCTGGACACAAGATGTGCACTTCCTCGTGCAGGTTGTGTCTGACCAGGGGGTAGCGGTAGACCCATCAAAGGTTGAGGCAGTTGTTTCCTGGGAAGCACCCAAGAATGTGGTAGAGGTCTGTAGTTTCCTCAGGCTGGCTGGTTACTATTGGTGGTTCGTACCCAACTTCTTCCGAGTTGCATACCCTTTGACGGCCTTGACCAAGAAGGATCAGGTTTTCGTGTGGAGTGAGCAGTGTGAGTCAGCCTTTAGCTACCTGAAGGTGAAGTTGGACATTGCCCCAGTGCTGAGATTACCAGAAGAAGGGGTGGCCTATGAGGTGTTCTGTGATGCTTCAGGACAGGGCTTGGGGTGTGTGTTGATGCAGAGACAAGGGGTGATCTCTTATGGGTCTAGGTAGCTATGCCTTCACGAGCGTAATTTTTCCACCCACGACCTGGAGATTGTAGTGGTCGTTTTTGCAATGATGTTATGGTGGCATTACCTCATCAGAGAACACTTTGTGGTCTTCACGGATCACAAGAGCTTGAGGGATATCTTCTCCTAGTAGGACCTAAACTTGCTCTAGTGAAGGTGGATGGAGTTCCTACAGGATTATGACTTCTAGATCTCCTACACTTCTGGTAATGGGAATGTAGTGGGTGATTCCTTGAGTAGGATATCACAGAAGGATGTGGTCCGAGAGTTGGAAGACACCTGGAAGGAAATGGAGGAGTTAGCATCCTTACACAAGGAAGTGAGGATGGATAGCGGTAGAGGTTGCCTGTGTCAGATGAAGGTACATTCTTATTTCTTGCAGAAAGTGGAGGAGTCTCAATGGGGATACCCAGAGTGTGATGTGATGCGTGACCGAGTCGACCGGAGGAATTCTCCGGTAGGGTGGACGGAGGATGGTCAGAACCAGATGATTTTCCAGGTAAGTTATATTGTTCCAAAATCAATGCGCAGAAAGGTTCTCAGTGAGATCCACAACTCACCCCTGGAGGAACACCCTGGAGTTTCCAAGATGTACCAGGGAGTGAAGAGACAGTTTTGGTGGCCCGCAGTTAAGCGAGCGCTGGCAGAATTTGTGGCCAAGTACTCAGTGTGTCAGTAAGTGAAGGCTGAACACCGAGTTCCAGGTGGCCTACTGTAGTCTCTAAATGTCCTCTAGTGGAAGTGGTATGACATCTCAATGGATTTCATCATGGGACTACCCATGTTCCAAGGGGTACATGATTCCATCTTGGTGGTAGTGGACCGGTTGACGAAATAGGCTCACTTTCTAGTGATCAAGGAGTTGATTGTGGTGGGTTCTTTGGCACGAAAGTACGTAGATGAGGTGGTGCGATTGCATGGAGTTCTGAGGTCTATAGTCTCTGATAGGGTTGCATGGTTTACCTCGCGAGCCTAGAGAGGATTTCAGAACGCTTTTTGCTCCCACCTGTGTCTTAGCACTGCTATCCATCCCCAGACAGATGGACAGAGAGAGCGCACCATCCAGACCTTGGAGGATATGCTGCGGGCATGTTTTCTAGCCTTAAGAGGATCATGGGTGAAATAACTACCTTTTGTAGAGTTTTCCTACAATAATAGCTATCACTCTACCATTGGTATGGCCCCATTTGAAGACTTGTACGAGAGGCCATGCCGCTCACCTGTGTGTTTGACCGAAGTTGTAGAGGCGGGCATCCTTGGCCCGGAGGTGGTGCAGAGCATGACAGAGAAGGTTCAGCTCATACGGGAAAGGATGAAGGCGGCCCTGGACCGACAGAAATCATATGATGATACCAGTAGGAGGCCCATGGAGTTTTAAGTTGGAGACCACGTGTTCTTGAAGGTCTCCCCTCGGCGTGGACAATGGAGGATCGGCAAATGGGGTAAGTTTCTCCCAGGTTCATCGAGCCCTTCTATGTGTTGTGGCGGGTCGACGACGTGGCTTATCATCTAGCGTTACCACCGCCGCTACTAAGGATATATGAGGTCTTCCATGTGTCCCAGCTTCCTCAGTATGTGCACGACGATTCACACATCCTCGGCTGGGGAGAGCTGGACATCGAGGACGACATGACTTTGTGGAGAAACCAGTTATGACTGAGGATCGCAAGGAGAAGGTGCTTCGTGGGCGAACCATTCCCTTGGTTCGTGTGTTATGGAGACATGGTGGGCTTCAGGAGAGTAAGTGGGAGATGGAAGCGTAGATGTGTTCCCAGTACCCAGATTTTATTTGAGATTGTGATGTCTTATTTGTTATTGCTATTGTGGTGGAACGTTTTACCTTGTTAGCTATAAAATAATGGTTTTCATTCCTCTGAATGTGTGTGAATAGCCCTGGCAACGGGGAGGAGAGGACCAGACCCCTAATCAAGACGCATTAAGGTTGATGTGATTAAACCCGTGTAGGCGAGTCAGTGTCGCCCAAAGCGGATAGTATCCTGAAATGGGAAAGGAGACTCCCAAACCCACATGGCTGGGCAGTTTGACATGATATTTTGATTGGTTATTAACAAGAAATTGTTCTTAGTTTACAATTAGGTTCACTCCTAAGAGGTATCTTTTGAGGTGGTTGTTTGGAACCTCTCTTTCTTTCTGGGTTGTTTGGATTCTCGAGGATGAGGATTATTTAAGAGGTATCTGATGTAATGGCCCGAGTTTTTGGATTCCATTACATTGTGAAAATCTCATTTTGGTTTTCTAGTCTGGGAATCTCAGTGATGTTTGGCATAACGGTACCGGTATCATTAGCCTACCGGTAGAAGGCCTACCGGTAGCTCAGTCTACTGGTAGCCGCAACCTACCGGTAGCTCTGGATACTGGCAGCTCGGTCTACTAGTAGTTGTAGCTAATGGTAGCTCTGTCTACTGGTAGCTCGGTCGACCGGTAGCTGCTGCTACCGGTAGCTCGGTCTACCGGTAGCAGCAGCCTATCAGTAGCTCGGTCTATGAGTCACTGCTGCCTACTGGTAGCTCGGCTACCGGTGTCTCTCGCCTACCCCCACGGGGTCTTTCCAGTAGCGATCTCTTTGCGTGAGTTTAAACACTATTTTTACCCTTTTAACCATTAATGATTTACTTAAATATTTAATTAATTGATATGGTTTTTGGGTTGGTTTAAAATGCGGGGACCCGCTAATAACGTGTGGTGTCATGTAGTCAATCCATGACCCCTGCTCTTTACGCGGTTTCACATTCTTATCTCAACTGTCCCCAAACCATATAAACTAAAGGGTTAGTCATGGTTTCTTCTTTCATCGATCATGGAGGGGTGTACCCTTCGTTCACGAACACCTTTTAGATCGGACAAGCTGCATCGCTATGCATGAAGTTTCGCGCCCCGCCTAAGCATCGATCGTTGATCTAACAGGCTGGGAATTTCTCCTTTGTCTCTCCCTTTTGTTTATCATGAGGGGTGGGTGTGATTTTGTTTTTGTAGAGTTAGATAAACCAGACCTAAATAAAGATAATGAACTGATTCTATAAAGAATGAAGGCGGGCTGTAATCTTTGATGTTGTTTTATGTTATTATCATCTTTCGGAATTGTGCGGCTTACGCCTACGGAAAATCATGGTCGTTGGTGGTCATTATCTGTGCAATAATGAACCTCTAGTGATGTTTTAAATGGTTTGTTTGTGGTTGTGAACTCCTACTGTAAAAAGGAAATTTGTTAATCACGTATACCCGAATAAATAAATTGAAAGCACCAGGATCAATCCTTTTGTGATCAGCCTCGTTTAAAGTACATGGAAATTGAAATCATGGAGCGTGTAAAATCATTTAAATCTAAAACTACCTGCATGAGCCTTCTTTTCATGGTGGTAGTGGTTTGATTGTTCTACTTTCATGGGCCGGTTGCTGGGTGATGTGGGAGGGGATGGGATCCCTTGTTATTATACTCTCGGTGGTTGTGAAATTGGGGGTGGGATCCCCTTTGATATGCTCTTGGTGGTCGTGAGTTTTAAGACCAGGTGGTTACCTCGTTTATATCACGAATTGAGGTGGGATCCTATGTTGATGAGGAACCATTTTGGGGGACACGGGGTATTGTCTCTGGGGTTACCTTGATACCAGTACTTCGAGGGGTATCACTTATCCCCTTGTTGTTGGGACTTTACCAGAGAACCGGGTGTGAATGTTTAAATTGATGTTTGGCTGGATTATTTTCCTTGGTTATGCTTATGGTGTTAGTTGCCCAAGTAGGTGCAGAACTTAATTAAACATCATTACTGAACATGAAAATGAATGGGACAAATGGGTTTTGTTGGCGAGAGTTGTGACTCGGACTTGAGTGATGTCTGTGTTCTTTAGGCTGGCTGAAGAAAAACCTCAACTTGGGAGAGTTCTTGTTACCTATATATATACTAGTAGTTTTGTGTTTCTTATTCGCTCCCCATACATGTAGAGAACTTAATTCCGAACACCCCCATTTCATGGTGGGGGGGGGGGGGTTCCCAACACTATTATTAGTGGTTGGTTATTAGTTCCATTTCTGCTCCCTTTCCCGGATATCCCAAGTATCTTCGGGTAGGCTGTGATGGACTGAGGTACATTATTAGCCCAAGAACCTTCAGGCAGGGTAGTGCGATGGTTATAGCTTATGAGTGTGTGGGCAGGTGGTTTCCCAAGTGTTTTCGGGATGAGGGCCAGGTGTCTTCGGGCATGGCAGTGGATCTTATAGCGCAAGTGTCTTCGGGCGTTGTAGTGGTTGTTCTATCCTAGGTGATTACGAGCATGGTTACATGTGACAGTTGTGGCCCAGGTGTGTGCGGGCAGGATTCGGTAGTGGGACTGTGTGCGGTGGTGGCACAGGTGTGTGCGGGCGGGTGTGGTAGTGGGACTGCTGTGAGAATGGCAGGATTGGTCTGATGCATACGATGTCTTAATAACTAGTGGGAAAGTGGTGCGGGGTACCCAAACATCGATGTGCTCTTATTATATATATTACTTGACTTGCGTTATAGGGGGAGTGTGCCTTGGTGAGGCTTGGGTGGATAGTTTACCTAGTTTGGTGTTTGGTTTACTTCTTTTTCTCACGGGACTTTAGTACATTCCCCCACTTGTGCACGAGAGTCTTCAGTTTTCCCTACTGAGTGTACTTGTATGCTCACCCTACGTATATAAAACTACTTTCAGGTTTCCAAGAGGACTATAGGGATCATGCGGGACCGTACTAGCTCGGACCTTTGGGGCAGTTGCAGTTATTGTTTTCCTTTCTTTGGTACTTTAACTTTGTAGACACTTGTACTTTTTGGTATTTACTTTTGGAACATGCATGTAGGAATGGTTGTTTTGTCTTTACTTTGACATTCATCTTTGGTGTTGTTGGGATTTACCATTCTATCTCCAGGTCTTATTAACAAAAAAAGGGTAATTCCTTCCATTTAGTGTGTGATTATATACCCTTGGTGCTAGTCACCACTCCGGGACCTATTGAAGGTGGGTTTCAGGGGTCATTATCTCTCTTTCAACATAAAGAAGGAGGGGCCTGGAAATCTGCCGACCCGTCCCTCCTTTTGGTGAAGGTTGGTCATGACATAAATTCTGAATAAAAATTTCATTATATTTGGGAAGTAGAAAATACATTTCAATAAATTCAATATGATTTAAAAATTGGATAATTACATTTATTTTATACATTTAATCCCCCAAAAAATATAAAATTTGAAATAATTGACCATTAAAAAATGAATTAAATTATAGGAGAGAGAAATCTATCCTTTACTCCTAATATATATAAATTATCCAAACCTCATATATAATAAAAGTTAATATTTTAATTCATGATATTTTAATAATATTTGTTAATGATTAATTATATTAAATTCAATTTTAATATTATATTACACATATTATAGTTAGTTATTTCTTATAATAATCATTTTAAGATAGTAATTATCACTGTTATATAGTAGTTTCATAACAGTTATATTGATCATCATTCTTTGATAATGTTTTCATCATTACTGGATTAATGAATGTATTACAATTGTATTTCTATAATGATATATCATATTACCTCATCAATTTACAGAGATATTAGTAAGGTTTATGGGAATGTAATATATGATTATAATATTTCATTTTATTTCCCCTAAACAACATGCTAATTTATAATGACCATTCATTTTGTTTCACCTATGAAAACATCAATAATGCAATAAATTAATTCTTAATGTAACATATAACTATAATTAATGACATTATGCATATTTCAAATGAAAATGATTATGTTGTTAAATAATCACTAATATTGGTGTTTGAACTGACATAATTTATAACATTATAGATCAATGAGATTTGGTGTTTTAATTCATAGAATAGTAGTATCATTTTTTAACGATGAGGTTTATTTCAATAAAATTTCATTATATTTGATAGATAGATATATAGTATTTTTAATAATAATGTAACTGAATATGAAAGAGAATAAAATCAATATATACTTTATGAAATCACTCCTCCATGTGGGTTCATTTAGAGTAATTGATTTTATACTCCTTCATGTGACCATAAGCAGAAAAGAAGTCATAGATATTACATATAGAGGTAAAATTTTACCATTTTAATGATAGATCATAATGGTATGTGTTGATTGAAATGGTCATTTGAGAAATCCTTGTATATGTGATTTTAAGTGCAATTTTTACAATTTAATAATACATAGAATTTTTTAATGGTCGTTTATAATTTTAAATTTTCACATTATTATTTATAAAAATAGGATTCCTAATATTTACAACATTATCAACTTTAATAATAATTTTTATTAGTTTTAGGCATCATTATATACATATAATTTATTTTATAATTTTTTAGATTACCGATATAACTAACTACTCACCCTGATAAATAATATTTTTTAATGAAAAATGGAATTGTAAATACTGAATAAACATGACATGATGATTATAAATTTTTTCTTTAATTAATATAATTCACCACCTTAATATTTAAACTTATTCATTTAATTAGTACCCTTAAATATATTAAAAATTATTTATTTAAATTATTTTAAATGTTAATTGTTCCTAAGGTAATTATTTGTCAATGAATACTTTATTATACTTAATAAATTTGATAATTTTTTTAAATAATTATAGATTATTTTATTCATTATTTAAGTTTCATGTTTTATATTTTTTAGATAAAACATACATGACAATTTTTAAAAAAAAATTATTAGATAAAAATATCATTCTTTTATTGTATATGTTGTTACCTTCATTTCTATTGAGTTGAAAATGATTTTATAAAAGATTGTTATTTTTTACATAAATAAAAATTTCATTTATTTAAACTTCACAATCCAAATTTTCTAAATTCTTTTTATTAATAACCGCATAGAGTAAATAATAAGAAAAATTAAAAAATATATTTATTTACCCATAAATTATTAATATAATACCCTTTATAATTACATAAATATCTATTTTATGAAATTAATTTATTTGTATATTCATTTTGTTAATATTGTCAATAATTTTTCTTGAAATAATTCTTACTTTTTATTAAAAAAAATTTACAAATATTAATTTTCAAAAAAAGGGAATGATAATCATTGATATTTTTACCATGAAATTTATTGATTTTAATTCTATTACCGATTTATTATTTAATTTCAAATAATATATTTATAATAAAATGAATATATACTGAACATCAAAATAAAAATTATGTATATTAACTATATACAGTATGTTCTTGGTTGAAAAGATGTTAACGAGTTGTATACACTATGAGCATGCACCTGTAGATCCATTTCTAATCACATATTCATTACAACTCAAGAATTTATACCAATAAAGGTCACCATATGTTTCTCATCTGAAACAGAAATCTTCAAAACGAAATATTAGATATATTACATAATTTTTGGTGTATTGATTTTAGTTGTAGTCAATGACATGTCAATTTTTGTTTGTAAAGTATTTAGGAAGTGTTTATATCAAGATAATTTTAATAGATTAATGAAATGGAATGGAATTCATTATTATACAGTTATCTATGTAATTTCTGATTATTTCAGAACTGATGTCATTTAATTAAACACATGTACTATGTCATTTCCATGTTGGCTACATCAAGTGAATCCATAATAAAATTAGTTGCATGAATAACAATTAAATAGATGCTAATATAATACCATGGAAAATAGATCAATTCCGTGGAATAATATTTTTTAGAGAATATATTTTTTGTTTGAAGAAGATGTTTTGAGGTAACATTTAAAAAATAAATTTTAAATGAATGATGATTGGTAATTTATTTTGGCCATGAAAAAATAAAAAAATCAAACTTTTCACAGAGAATAATTAAGGAATAATATTTGAATTATAAGAAGTTGTTTTCTATAAATTTTAATTGAATACGTATTTATATTTATTTTTAATATATGAATTATTATTTATAATTTTTAATGGAGTCCTAAATAAAAAATAATGGACATCTTATATGCAATCAATGTTCAACATTACATTGAGATCATGTGGGACCCAGAGGTCAACTATGCATAAGAGAACTTTCTTGGGAAAACACATGGAATGAACGGGTGCATGATTGTGTATAAGGACCACAAAGGAGAGCACACCAACACAGAGATCCTGGTAGGAGAGGCAGAACCACAATAAAGGGTAATACTAAGTTATAGATATTCATCAAGGGGTTATTCTAGTGGGGGCTGAAAACATTTGTAGGTCCGATGGAGAACATTCACTAGTAGGGTAGAAAAAATGGATCATACATATGACGTTTGATAAGATCCTCCATGAACTATTGGTCTTCTTTAAAAGTACAAATACATACTAAATTACACATGAACTATGTCACTGGGGTCGTCTGATTGAGGGAGTTATTCTTCCTTCCTCTAGAATTGTTTGATGATTTTAAAATTTTTAGATATTTCACCATTTGGATGATACAAAGCACTAGGGATCTCCCAATAGATTTAGAAGAATCATTTGATGATGTCATGTTATCTAGGTGAGATACTTGAAAATTTTGAAAAGGTGTTTTATGCCTTCACTTTCATAAATAGTAGGATCCTGAGGCATGATGGTATACTAATGATGTTGACAACCTTTATGATGTTAATTGCTAATATTGTATAATAGCTATGATAGAACTGAGGTATTTGTAATGATCATAATTTCATGAGTGAAAATGTAATGAAGGATAATGAATGGGGAAGCATGATTCCTTTTGGTGTCTTAAAATGAGGTGATGTATTTATAACATGTGGTAAAACAGAATACCTATGGGTATTCATGATAATTATTTTTCTTACTTAAATTCAATAAGTCAGTTGGATTTATTCATAACTAATTACATATCCTTATGAAGAGGAGTTATTCCAAAACTCCATGAGTATTTTACATTCAACATATGATGATAAAGAAAACTAACTTGTATTCAACTAAAATAAGTGTATATAGGGTCTATTATGTGCATTATTGGGGAGTCACATATTTCTTATTATACACATGAAGAACAATGAAGGCTGAAAATTAATTTAGTGTGTTTAATACTAGTATAAGTGGATATGTATCAAGGGTTTTTATTTTATTGAGATACAGTACACCAATCACATTCCCATTTACTGATATTATGTTCACCCCTCCATTAATTTTAATATGAAATACATATGGAGAAAATTGGTAACAAAATTATGTTGTAATTCAATGAAGACAATATAATACCAAAGATATTAATCTGAATGAGTAAAATAAATTCTAATATTTTCATTGGAATTTGAAAATAAAATATAATACCTCAGAATTATTAAATAATAATTATTAAAGTAATCATTAATTTAAATGATATTAGGTCAAAAAAATAATTTATGATTTAAATGGAATAATTTAAATCATTAATATTTATTTAGACCACATTCTATATATTTTTCAATATAATTATTTTCTTGGAGGTGAGGAACAAACATAACAAATTGAAAATACATTTTGATAAAATATGCATATATTTCGAATGATTTGTATTGAGTGTGGGACAAGAATGGGAAATTATTTAATAAGATTATTACATGTTTCATAGTATTTGAGGTGGAGAATCCACATTTCATAAAATCTGGAGAAAGTATTGAGATATAATTATCTATGTTTTTGAGGAAGTAAACAATAATTTCAAATCCTATAAGCTGGTCGAGGAAGATCATAGATGAATCTATATTATATCATTGAATTAATCATATAATATGACATATAGTTTAGATCAGGAGTTGATGACGTGTTCTTGTTGGATCTGGAGAATGATATATGTTGGTTAGAGCCAAATGAAAACCGAGTTTCTTGGTTGGATATGATGCATTAGTCTTTCTGTTGGAGATAAAATAAATTACATTAACATATGAATATATTTAATATTATACATTTTTTAGTGTCATTCCAATATGGAAAGGAGTAGTAATTTCAATAACACACATTGTAAATATGATCGTATTCCCACTTTTATTTTATTATTTCATGTGAACTATGATTGAGAAAAAATTACTTCACAGATCTAGAATCGTAAAAATTTCATAAGGATGAGTTAAATGTAAAAATTTAATTTTTAACAAAAATATTACAACTAATTTACCCATTCTACCCAGTGGAATATACTATGGTATAGACTCCACAAGTTGTATCAGAGAATAAGGTCACCTATAATGATCTATGTGAGTCTTTAAATAGTGAAAAATTCTTGAAATGAAAGAGGTAAATAATATGAATATTATTTACTATACTATAATAATTTCTTAAAAATATAGGATAAGAAAAAATATGATGGTATTAATATAATTCTAAATATAGTGCCAATTTAAGATAATCTGAAAGTCATAACAGTAAATATATTCTTACAACTATGAATCCTTGGATGAATCCTACCCAACTATTGATAATGATAGATCAATTTGTGTTCTTTATTCTATATTCATCTAAAATTTTAATAATATCACAAAAAAGTTATTTTTTAATTTCATGATGGATATTTAAATGAAAATTTAGTTTCTTTAAGAAAAATTTTATTCTATAGAAGAATAATTAAATTAGAATGATGTAATTTCTAATAATATCACAAAACATGTGAAATAAAAAGATGAATATTGATCTATTTTCCATAAAGGATATGATAATTAATATTAATAATTTAAAATAAATTATGGTGAGTTTTATTTAATTGATTTTTTATTTGATTAAGGCATCCATAGATTTGAAAAATTACAAAAATGTCTATGGACATCACTGATTCTAAGCATGAGGATTGTAATAATTAGATAATTTATGTCTAAAATATTATTCATGTGTATATAAATATGAATAAAGAAAAAATAAATATAGTAAAAATAATATGGGATATAATATAAGATCAGTTGAAAATGATAAGAACTATCTCAACAAGATGCGTTTAGAGATGGAAAATAAAATTAAGAGTAATCTATCACAATAATTTGGAAATAACCACATTTCTAGAAAATGATTTTTTCTAGAAAAGTTTTCTTTTAATATAATTAAATCTAGAATATCTTGATATCATTATTTAATCATATGGTAAATTCCTCCAAGAATAAGGTATAACATTACCCTAAATCTATCCTGAGTACTAATAATGTTTCCATTGGTGATACTGGTTCCAAAACAAACCCAGGGAGAGTATGGAAGGATAAAGATGATGAAAAATATACCACATGTGAAAAGAAGAATAATTATCTATTCTCTAATTATTATTCTAATTATTTCATGTTTTAATAATAAAATATATTTTATAATTTACGGTATATAAAGAATTCGCCCAATAAAATAATAGAATATGTTTCATAGAATATTATTGGGGTTGCTGGAAATTTGAGAATAAGAAATTTATAGGAAAAACATGATTTCAATTCATGAAAATAATTGAATCACCAGGAATGGTGGGGAAGCAATGAAAGAAACCATCTAAAAGGGAAAGTGAAAAGTCACCCGTGGAATATAAAAATATAATAAATACTGTTGAAAATATAATACCAAGATGAAAAAGATGTTGATTAAGATTAGGAGAAAAAATGGCCAATAATGATAGTAATTTCTATGCCTGAATGTTACTCATAATATCCAAGATGGTTACACCCAATTTATTATTATTTTTTGAGTTTTTATCAAACACTGAGGGAAACAAAAGATATTATTCTTGTATTCACTACTATACTAAATAAAGTGATATTTCGTCATAAGGAATAATGATTTACATGAAATAGAAATGAGAATTACTTATGAGAGATAGACCTAGAGAATGATTCTAATAACCATTTTATTTTTAATTGCTTATGTTTTGGTAGACCAATAAAATAGTTGTCATTTATTTTTAATTGAATTAATAATATCAATTTAATGGGTGTTTATTATTCATTATAACATGAGAGAAAGGAAAAATATATATTTCCACTTAATCATTGAGATATGTATGTTTATGTATTTATTATATTTATGATTGTTTTATAAATCCTTTTTCATTAAACAACTCATATGAGAACCAATAGTTTTCTGAGCATGGTTTAATATACATAGTACTTTATGGAAAGTCGGAATGACCTTGGTTTTATGTCTATTGTATTCTACACTAGGTTATATTCCATATAAATAGAGTTTATTAACTATAGGTTCTATGTTATGAGAACCATGAAAGATTATAAAGCTGTTATAAATGATCACAAAAATAACATCTGAAGGAGGATAATATATTTTATGAATAAAAAAGATATGATATGTCAACCACATATAATTATCATCTGTTTTTGAAAGGGGGTAATGTTTTGATCACACATATAGACTATTAAATATATAAATATATAAAAAAAACATATTACACATGGGGATATATATAGGACTTGAGATTCCATTTTTTCAGTGATATATAAATATGTCTTTAGTGAGTTTGGATGATGAGGTAATTCCTAGATAATTGTTCTGAGTTATGAAATTTCATTGAATGTGATGCGATGAAAATTCTCCATGTAAAATTTGATAATATTTAATGTGATATTTATTGATTAAACACGTGTTCTACGAATTATTCAAATTGGTTACATTTCGTGAATTCCAAAAAAAAATCATTAACCCAACTTTGAGAGTGGAGACGATGACGCCATTAAAACATGATAAATTCACTAGAATGTTATTTAAAATATAATATATTATATTTTTTGAATATTATCTCTTGATGACTCCATGAAAAATGAAATTATATATGAATGAGGATGTTCAATTGATATTACTCAAATGAAAAAATGTGTATATATACTTTACAAAGAGATTATGTAAAGATGAAGAAGTGATGTCAGGGAAAAAAAATTCATGGAATTTTTATTAAAGATGAATTTTTATTTTGTTTGATTGATAAATTAGAAAAACATATTAACGGAATCCTAAATAAAAATAATAGGCAACCCATATGTAATCCCAGACAAGTTTGATATGGGGATTATGGGGGAATCAAAGGTCTGTAGAACTCATGGGAACCATTATTGGAATGTCCATGTATCGAAAGTAATTTAGAAAATGTATAGGGAACTAAGAGGAGAGTGTGCCCCGAAAAATCACCTCGGAGCATATGTACCACCATCCTGGGTGACATATCTATGGAATGGAGATCTGAAAAAGGGTGATAGAAGTGAGAGTTCATTACATTCATAGATACAACAGATATATTATATTAATAACATAATTGTAAGAGAGATCACGGCCAATGTGGTACAAGACCTCCCCCAAAAAATTCATATTAAAAACACTAAACTAACCATTAATGAATGATCAATATAATCTAGGTCTTACTATCATGGGAGTCATGACATAATTCTGCAACCTCATTTGAGGCTTATGCCTTTATCAAATCATTCTCATATAGTCTAGGCCTTATCCATTGGATTTATCTGAAGGCCTTTCCGATGATATCTAATCTAGGTGAGATCCATTAATTTGTTTCAAATGTGTTTTATTTACGGACATTCATAAATATATGTTACCCAAGGAATGACAATCACCTAATTAATCCAGCCCCCCAGATGATGTTGAACAACAATATCATTATAGTGAGGTGATAAAAATTGAGTTATTTATGATGCTATACATTACATGAATGAAAACCAAAGGATGGATAATTAATAGAAAACACAAATTCATTCATGTGTTTAATAATGATGTTTATGATTATAATGTGATGAAAAAAATACCATGGGGAATTTGTAACATCTCAAAAAAATAAAGAATATGAAATTTTTATATTTAGTCATATTTTTGAATTAAATAATAATTTTATTTTAAATGTGATGTTATATTTAAAGGCGTACTTGACACACAAAAATGAGGTTCTCTGATGTCTTATGTTGCAAACAATGTTAAGTCATACTGAAAAATAATATATTATTAATATATTAAATGGTAATTAACACATATCCATTTTATTGGAAGTAATTAATAGAACTAACTCCAATATGATTATACATATTTTTTAAATGTTTTAACATTTATCTAATAAAATTTAAGGGCTTAAAATGTAAATGAATCTAATTTTAAGCATAATTTACATTAAAATGTTGATTTACCGCCTTTTGATTGTGAACCCTATTTAAATCTAATTTTGGTCACTTATATATGTTCTATTTGAAAAAATAACAATCTTATTTTGAATCATGACATCAAAATTCACTTTGTGTAAAATTTTGTTATTTTTCTAATAAAATTCATTTTTAATGAATAGTGAAAAATATTATTTTTTAATTCAAAACTTCATTTTAATATAATTTATTTGTAATGTTCGATTATATATTTATTTGATTTTAAATTTTAATTTGATTATATTTTTACCATTTACTTCAACTGTGGTCATTATAATTAATTTCACTTTAAAATTGGACATAATCTAGTGTCAAGGTTTTGATAGATATTGTTTCTTAAAAACACGCTATTTGGTTTGACAAAAAGAATTAATTTTAAATTAATTAATGCAACTTATATGTCATTAATTTTGTAAAATAGAAATCATTTTTGAAATCATAATATCAAATATATCTTAGTCTGAATTTTTTGTTTTTTTTGAAAAACATCAATTTTTTATGAATAGTGAAACCACTAAATAGTAGTTAAAAAAAGAATTTTTCATTTAAATAAAATTTTACAACTTCTATGAATTTAATTTCAAAAATCAGATAAAAATGGTTGTTAATAGTAATTAAAATGTGGTTCAATTTGATAAAAATAATTTTTTGATGAATAGTCACTTTTGACATTTATTTACTGATATTAAAGGTAAATATGGTAATTCAAGGTAAAAAGAATATAACAATAACACAAAATTACCGTAAAACTTTTCATATCCTTTTTGGATAAGTCTAGGCCGACAATGGGAATCCTTGGGTCGATTTTGGGACCCCATTGAGCCACATGGGAGTGACAATGACACTTTAGATTAATTAATTTAAAGTAAAGAAAAAAATTACATAAACAATCCTCTTTTAGAAAATTACTTTTTACATAGGGTTATATAAGTTATCATTTCGTCTATAAATATAAATTGTAAAGATATAAAAATTTCCTACATGATCGTATTTTTTATAATTTTTAGACATCAATAAAATTAAATTATTTATGACACAATAATAATGCAGTGTTTAGCTTATTAATAAATCATTTAAATAAATACGATTATAAATATTAAAATAACATCCAAAACATATCCAATTCTTATTTGATTAATTTATATCTACCATGAGTCTTATTATCTTTGACCTTAATGATTTTTGGACGTTTAAAAATCTATTATAAGTGTATAGTAATATAATATTTTCACACTTTCCTAAACAACCCCTACTCCCCTTATAAAACCCCTCACCTCTAACCCATTTCTCACACCTATCAATCCCATTGGGTCATCTGACCCCATCCTAAATAATCTATCAAGATATCTCTATTTCACCTTAAATCCTTACCTAAGGAATAGGGCACTTCAATAAGTACTTTTGGTTCAAACCAAAGGGACTTACCTGAATTAAATGTAAGAGTTTCTCTTAAATTATATTGTTTGATTTTGTTTTATTTTACTTATCCAACCCTCTAAACTCATTTTATTACTTTTTTTTATAAAATCTAAATTATCATAAATATACTAGGTTTTTTTTATGAGAATTAATTAAACTAAACTTACACACACCTCCGTCTAATGGGTAATGAATATACTGTTTCTATGGACTGTGAACTACTGCCTCACGAAATGATGATTGTTATAATACTTCCAACCGCCTCTCCTGGTGTCCAATATGATGTAATTTTATTTATATATGATATATATTATATGTTATATTGTTTATATTGTTCTGTGTTTTTCATTTATATAATACCTTTATGGTTTCTATAGAGGGTAAATATGATAATCTCATTTGTGGAAGTGCAGACTATCGCCCCCTCAATGTGATATGACTTGTTCATGATTTTTGTGGAATGTATAAATGGTAGAGTTAATTAAATTATATATTAAATTATACTAAAAGTATAATATACTTACTCATCTTTATGTTTCCATTCCACTACAATACGAAATAGAAATGGAAGTAGCGTTCACGCTTACTTACGGCTTACCGTCTCCATGATCAGTGTATTTTATTTCTTATCTCCAAATGTTAAGTACTATTATAAATACATTATATTCGAGATATATAATATATATATGATATATGAATATTTAATATCATTATAGATAAAATGAACTTTTGACCACATGAAAAACATTTAATAATAAGAAGTCCATTTTTGACTCAAATACCAAATATCGACAAAATTACCATTATTAACTTAAATGATTACATAATGATTATAACATGGTAACAAGTTATATAAAAGGAATAATAAACATAAAAAATTTTCTTAATCAAGAACAAATTAACTTATTTTTATTATTCAAGAATATCAAGGAACAAACAAGTCAAGTCGGACACGAGGTAAGGGTTTTTTTATCTCACTTTTAATTCCGTGATATTTTCATTGTTCAACACTTATTTATTGTATGTGGTGTATTGTGTACTGAAATTTGATATATATTATCATTATTATATTTATAATCATGGTATTATATGATTTATTTGGTCGTTATTAACATTTGGTCATACGACTCAATTGATTACAGTGTTGTAAGGGGTTTCTTATAACACTTTTGATTCTGTGAGATTTCTATTGTTTGCCACTTATTTATTGAATGTGGTGTATTTTTTACTTCAATTTGATTTATATTTTAATTATTCTCTTTATATTCATGGTATTTTGTGATTCAATTGGTATTTATTAACTGTTTTTCATACGACTCGTTTGACTACAATGTGGTAAGGGGTTTTATCTCACTTCTTATTCTCGGGAGATTCGTGCTATATTTCCACTATTTTCTTTTGTGTGGTGTATATACTTCCCCTTATTTGTATTAATTGTGTAATATACATTAATTTATGGGTAATTATATCTTCATTTTATGATCCTTCTTTCACATGGTGAATGTTTCATAAGTTACCAAATCGTTAAGGGAACGTTTCACCCTCCTCTTTTTTAAAGACTTATTTTTGTTATGTCTATTAATTTACATCTTCTAATGTTGGGATATGTTCTTATATATCCTTAATGATGTAAATTTTATGTCCATGTAATGATATAACCTTTTCTATCTCATCAAATTATTATTCTTAATTTGAATGTGATGTTGTTAGGATTTCGAATTTTGGTAAGGGAACATCTTAAACCAATGTCTATTCTTTGGGTTAAACATATTCTTCTTGATTATGCCATGTTTTAAATATTTTTTAATGGCCTATGTTTATTTCACACATAATATACACTTATATTTTATGTATTCTTATTTTTCACACATAATTATTTAATGGATTTGTCTTTAGTCTAATGATATTTTCTTTATAAGGGATTTCATCTCAATTTACATTTCCTTGAGACTTCATTGTTGTTATGCACCAATTCACATTTATATGGTGTATATACTACCATTTGGAATATTATATCTTGAATACCCTTATTCTGATGATATTATATGTTTTTTATACTATTATTCAATTATGTTTAGTCATGTGTTTCTCAAGTGTTATGAGACTCTTTAACTAAAACATCATTTTAAATTCATTAAAGAATTATTCCTCTAAATATTTATCATTAATTCACATGTTTTCAAAAATAAAATTTGTATTTATTTATATGTAAATTATTTTTTTAAAATGTTAATTCCTTTAAAATATTTAATGTGTTACGGGACAATGTGACTCAAAAATATATTTATTAATTGTTTTAAATGGTTTTGAAAATGGTTTTATTAAGAGTAGATAGTGTCAATATCTTGAAATGATATATTATAATTTCAATGTGGAATTGTTATTAGTGAAATGAGTATATTTAAAATATTTTATGTGTTATGATTTTATAATGGTACATGGACATTTGACGGGTGGTTACATGATAAACCAAATGACTGGTGGTGCCGGGATAAACCAGGATGAGTGGTTACGTTATAACCTTCAATGCATTGGGTTTGGAAGCTAGCCATATAGTTATTCCATTTAATGATATGGGTAGATGTGAACCGTATGGTTATTCCATTGAATTTTGTTTATGTCACAATTTTCCTTTCTATGTTATGTGTTCTTCATATGTGTTTCATTTTAATATTTTGGTTACAAAAGGGTAACCAATGATCCTTTATTCAATGAAGAGTATTTACTAATTTATAATGGTGAAAAGTATTAATTATGATAATTTATTCCTGTTTTACTTGTTGTTTTGATAAAATAATAGTTTTCCATCTATTTTTAACCATTTCTAAGCTTATTTCTCATCACATGTTTTTAAAATGTTTTTCACAGGACATGAAGTGGAATAGGGACAAGGATGTGATCAAGGAAATGGAAGATGTCTAAAACATGGAACTGGGCATGTTTCATTTTGCAAGTTCATATTTTATGAATAATGGATATCGGTTAGTAGTGTCTACATGTAATATTCAAGTTTTTATGTAATAGTTATGGCATAATTCTCTAAAAATATAAACCTGAAAGATCCTCAATGTGAATTCTTGACATAATTTAATATTCTGTAAGGTTTAAGGTCGAGTCCTTTCAGTTGGTATCAGAGGAAGGTTTAGATAAATTTAGTGGTTACTGTATAATTTAAGCATAAGTGATGTAACCATAATGGATAGAATATTTTAAAGATTCATAGTTATTTTATAGGTGATAAATTGTTATTGTTTTTTGGGGTGAAAAATGAAAGGTATAAGATAACCTTCAAAGTTAAATTTTAATATGGTTATTTTTTAGTATTTTGTCTCTTTTTATTTGTAAATTTATCAAATTGTATAGTTTTTTGAAAAAGGACAACACACACACCATGTGACATCCCTTCACATCAGAAAAAAGTTGCTAGAATCGAACCCACAACCAATGTGCGATTGGGAGTTATCATCTACCACTAGACTACGTGAGGTCCCTGGTTAGTATAACTAATTATTTTTTGTTAAATGATTTTATTGATCATGAATAAGTTTATTTAGGATTATATGTTTTATGAAATGGAAATACATAGTATAGGAAAATGATTTTGTGAATAGGTGATAAAGGTTATTTTGGAAGACATTATATCTTTTGGGAACACTATATGCTTAAGGAAAATAGAATACCTTTGTATTTAATTTGTGGAGTAATGGTTGAAATATTATTTGGGAATAATCTTTGTTTTTATAGTGGACGTAAAGATATTTGTGATATTTATGGAATCAATTAACCTATCATATAGAATATATGATTAGGTTAATTACTTTTTAATATGATATTTTAAGGGTAAGGGATATTATTTAGAGAAAAATGTTAAGATTTATCTGGGAAGACTATATGATCAAATCTTTCTTATATTTGGTATTGAATCATAGTTTGGATTACTTTTAAGAATTTAATGGACAATTGTTTATTTAATGGTCTTTGTTGAACATTGTTTATTGTTTGAATAATTTTGGAGAATAAGAGTAGTTATTATTTTTGTAAAATAATATACTTTTTGGGGATTATCATATCACCTACTAACTAATTTTTTTTGGTTGATGTCAATAGATAGGGGAAATATATAGTTCATCTTTTGTAGATTATGTGATATTATAGAATTATATACTAGCACTTCTAGTGTGACCATGTCATCTTGAATACTTACCATTTGGACGAAATATGAGTTTGGGGTAGAATTTTATTAAAGGATGACACTCAACATGACAAGTATGTATATTTCCTTACGATCATAGACTAGTTATTAATAAAATTTATCAACTCTATGAAAAGGATATTGATGTAAAAAAATTATAATATATCTTTAATCATCATACTTTTACTCAACCACCAATTTATGGTATTGTGATGGTTAACATTCCATGATCATGTTCTCTATAACTCTCTATTAATCTATGAGAGTTAGTTTTTCATCCATATCAATGTTTTCATGGAATCATAGTATCTATTATCTTGGGTGATCTTTGTATTTTTCTTTATTTATTTTAAAGTGATAGTTTTATTTAACATTTTTCTGATGTGGGACTTTTGATGATGTTTCCAAGCCCAATTTTAAAATTTTGAGGACGCAAATTCCAAAAAGGGGGGTAGGATGTAACATCATAGGAAAATAAAGAATATGACATTTTCATATTTATTAGTATTTTTGAATTAAATATTAATTTTATTTTAGATGGGATGTTATATTCATGGGTGTAATTGACACGCCACAATGGGGTTCTCTAAGGTCTTATATTGCAAACAATGCTGAGTCATACTGAAAATTAATATATTATTATTATATTAAATGGAAATTAATGACTAGCTGTTTTATTATCAGAAATTAATATAAATAACTAAAATATGTTTATAAATATTTGTTAAATGTTTTATAATTTATCCCATTAAAGTTAGAGGCTTAAAATGTTAATTAATCTAATTTTATGCATAATTTACTTTTAAGGGATGATTTACAGCCTTTTGATGGAGAACCCTTTTTAAATATAGTTTTGGTCAATTTTATATGTCTTATTTTACAGAATAATTTTTTTTTTAATTAGGACATCAAAATTCACTTTGGGTAAAATTTTGGTATTTTTCTGATAAAATTCATTTTTTGATGAATAGTGAAAAATACAGTATTTAAATTCAAACCCGCCTTTAATATAATTTATTTTTATAGTTAGATTAATTTTTTAAATTGGTTTTAATTTTTAATTAGATTATATTTTTACCATTTTATCCAACTTTGGTCGTTGGAATTAATTATACTTTGAAATTTGACATAAACTAGTGTCCATCATTTGATACATATTGTTTATAAAAAACACGCTATTTGTTTTGAAAACGTGAATTAGTTTTAAATTAATTCATGAAACATCAATGTTCATAATTCTGTAAAATAGACATCATTTTTCAATGTGTAATACCAACTATATCTTAGGCTTTATTGTTGGTATTTTTCTGAAAAACTTCAATTTTTGATGAATAGTGAAACCACTAAGTAGAAGATAAAAAAACTGTCTTTTTCATTTAAATTAAATATTACCAGTTTTGTGAATTGAATTTCAAAAATACAACATACATGATTGTTATTATTATGTAGAATCTGGTTCAATAATCTAAAAATATTTTTTTGGTGAATAGTAGCTTTTGACTTTTATTTTTTGCGGTTAAAGGTAAATAGGGTAATTCAAGGTAAAAAGAAGACATCATTGGGTCTATTTTGGGATGCCAAAAATCCAGTTTCGAGTGATAATGACACTTTATATTAATTAATTTAAAGCAAAGTCAAAAATGACATAAACAAATCTCTTTTAGTAAATTAATTTTCATATAGGGTTATATAAGTTATCTTTTTTACTCTGAATATTCACTGGAAAGCTAAATATTATTCCTACATCATGGTATCTGTTTTATAATTTTTAGACATAAAATAAATTAAAATATTTATGACATAATAATGATGCAGTGTTTACCTCGTTAATAAATTATTTAAATAAATAATATTATAAATTTTAAAATCACTTCCAAAACCTCTCCAATTATTATTGGATGAATTTATTTCCACCATTAGTCATCCTATTAAAGACCTTAATGGGTTTTTTATATTTAGAAATAGAAAATCATTATATAATAAAATAATATTTTTACACTTCTCTATAGAACCCCTCCTACCCATTATAAAAATCCCTCACATCTAACCCATTCCTCACACCTCTCAATACCCTTATGTCATCCAATCATGGACCAAATAAGATATAAATATCTCTATCTTCTTCATAAAAGCCTTAACATAGGTATAATACACTTCAAAAATTCCTTTCGGTTCAATCCAAAGGGTGTTACCCGAATTAAAGGTAATGGTTTCTGTTAAACTATTTTGTTTTATTTTGTATTATTTTACTTCTCCAACCCCCTAAACACTTTTTATTAATTTGTTTTATAAAAAAACACATATCATAAATATAATAAGTTGTTTTTATTATAATTATTCAAACTACACTTACACACACCACAGTCTAATAAGTAAAAAGCATACTGTTTCTGTGGATGGGGAAATACTACCTCATGAAAGGATGATTGTTCCAATATCTCCAACCACCTATCATGGTGGAAATTATGATGGAACTGTGTTTATATATGATATATATTATATATTTATTGTTTCTATTCTTTTCTATTTTTCATTTATATAATACCTTTATGGTCCCATAGTGGGTAAATATGATAATCTCATATGAGGAAATGGGGACTACGACCCCCTCAAAGTGATGTGTCTTTTTCATGACTTATGTGGAACATATAAAGGGTAGAGTTAATAATTTTATATATGATATTATATTGGAATTATAATATACTTAGGTATCATTATTTTTACATTCTATTACAGTATGAAATATAAATGGAACTGTCATTTATGCGTACGTACGGCTTACCGTCTCCATTAACGGTGCATTTCATTTATTATCACCAAATGTTATGTTGAATTATAAATACATGTACATAAAGGATACATATGATATATTTAATGTCTAAATCCTGAATATAATTCTGGATATAATGAACTTTTGACCGCATGAATGACATGTAATTATAAGGAGTCCAGTTTTGACTCAAATACAAAATATCGAAATAATGACTGTTATTAACATAATTGTTTACATAATGTTTATAACATGATAATAAGTGAAATGAAAGGAATAATAAACATTAAAATGATTCTTAATAAAGTATTAATTAACTTAATTTTTTTATTCCAGAAGAATAAGTAACCAACAAGTCAAGTCGGACACGAGGTAAGGGGTTCTTTATCTCACTTTTAATTCCGTGAGATTTTCATTGTTTTCCACTTACTTATTGCATGTGGTGTATTGCATACTACAATTTTATATATAGTATCATGATTCTCTTTATATTCATTTTATTCTATGATTCATTTTTTGGTTATTATCTTTTGGTTATACGACTCAATTGATTACAACGTGGTAAGGGGTTTCTTATTTCACTTTTAATTTCGTGAGATTTCCATTATTCACCACTTATTTATTGAATATGGTTTATTGTGAAATAACATTTGATATATATTATAATTATTCTATTTATATCCATGGTATTCTATGATTAAATTGGTGTTAATTATCATTTTCTCATACGACTCATTTGATTTAAATGTTATGGGGTTTTCAACTACCTTCTTATTCCCTTGAGATTCATGCTATATTGCCACTATTTCCTTTTGTGTGGTTTATGTACTACCAATGATTATATTATTTATGTAATATACATTAATTTATGGGTAATTAAATCTTTATTTTATGATCCTTCTTTCATATGGTGAATGTTTTATATGTTACCAAATAGTTAAGGAACCTTTCACCCTCCTCTTTTTTAAGTAATTCTTTTTGTTATGTCTTTTAATTTACATATTATAATGTTGGGGTTTGAAATTATATATCCTTAATGATGTAAATTTAATGTCCAAGTGATGAGATACCCTTTTCTGTATCATCAAAATAATTTTCTAAATTTTAATGTGACGCCATTAGTTTTTCAAATTTCTGTAAGGGAACTTCATAACCCAATTTCAATTCTTTGGGTTAAACTTATACTTCTTTATCATGTTGTGTTATAAATATGTGTGAATGAACTCTGATTGTATCACACTTAATATCCACTTATATTGAGTTTATTCTTATTTGTAACACATAATTATGTAATTTATTTATTCTTAATCTAAGGATACCATCTTTATAAAGGATTTCATCTCAATTTACATTCCCTTGAGACATCATTATTGTTATGTTCCAATTCACTATTATATGGTGTATATACTTCGCTTTGGAATATTATGTCATGAATATCCTTATTTTCATTATAATATAAGTTTGGTTTTATATTATTATTCAATTATGTTTAGCCACATGTTTTTCAAGTGTTACGATACTCTTTAGCTAAAACATCGTTTTAAAAGATTTAATAAATTATTCTTATAAATATTTATATTTAATGTACATGTTTTTTAAATTGTTTTTAGTATTTATTTATATAGAAATTAATTTTTTTAAACTTTTATTCCTTTAAAACCGTAAAATTGTTATGGGACACATTGATTCAAAAATTTCTTTATTAAATGTTTTATATGGTTTTGAAAATGGATAGATTAGTCATTGATTATGTAAATATATTGAAATGATAATTGTAATGGCAATGTGGAAATGTTATTAGTGAAATTTTTATATTTACAATATTTTATGTGTTATGGTTTTATGATGGTACATGTACATTTAACGGGTGGTTACTTGATAAACCAAATGATAGGTGGTGCCTTGATAAACCAGGAGTGGTGGTTATGTTATAACCTCTAATGCATTGGGTATAGAAGTTAGCTGTATGGCTATTCTATTTAGTAATATGGGTGGAAGTCAACCATATGGTTATTCCATTTTAGTATGTTTATGTCTCAAGTTACCTTTATATGTTGTGTGGTCGTTATATGGTTTTTATTGTAAAATTTTGGTTAAAAAAGGGTAAGCAATGATATTTTACTCAGTGAGGAGTATTTACTACTTCGTGAAGGTGAAAAGTATTACATTTCATAAAGTATTCATGGTTTACTTGTTGTTTGAAAAAAAACAATTTTCCTTCTTTTTGTATACCTTACTGTGATTTATGCTCATCCCATTTTTTTGAATTGTTTTTCACAGGACATGAAGTTGAATTGGGACAAGGATGTGATCAAGAAAAGGTCATGATGACTAAAAAATGGAATTGGACATGTTTCTTTTTAATAGTTTATATTTTATTAAAAATGAATATTGGGTATTAGTGTCTACTTGTAATATTCATGTTGTTATGTAATAGATGTGGCCTAATACACTAAACCTCTAAACCTGAAAGATACACAATGTGAATTATTGACATAATTCAAGATTATTTAATGTTTGGGTCCATATCCTTATTGTATTCCTATGATTGATTTAAAAGGCATGAATTAATTCATCCAGATAGATTTATCCATGATTTTTCACATATCCACTTGAAGGTGATTTATACCCAAATTCAAAAATTTTAGATGTATCCTATAATGATAAATAATACATATATGTATTCAATTAAAATGAAAACATATTGGGTGAGTTCCATGCATTTTGGGTAAGTCATTAGTGTTATATATATTCTGGAGGAATAATGGAGGATTTTGATTGAAGTCATGAGAATTGGATACCCCTATTAGGTATTCATTTTATTGAGATATTGGGTACCTTCATAATATTCATTTATTGAGATTCCCTACACCCCTCAATAATTTTAATATAAACTACAAGAGGGAAATATAATACATATCTCGTTCAGATATTAAAAGATGATATAAAAATAACCAAATAGGTATTTATAATTTTATAAATAACACATAAAATTCCATGGGTATTTAAATAAGATAAGGAAGAACATAAAATTATAGGATTTTAATATTATAAATATGAGGGAAATTAAATATATTAATTTATTAGCATATTTAATTCAGTATTTATATCATTCATATTTACTAACACCCCACACACCACATTTTTTTATAAAAATGTGCATCAAGATGGTGATATAATATAAAATATTATAAGAACACATTTAGTCACCCTTCATGTATTCTAAAAGAATAATTTTGATATAGAGCGGATATCATGTATATCCTAAAGAATGCCATACAATGTACCCATGAATTTGAACAAAACAATCCATGTTTCACCAAATATGATATGAGTATCATGGAATGTAGTTATGAAGTTCATAATGAAGAAAACCTATAATTAGATCCAAAAAACTCAGGGAAGGATAATAAATATCAATACATAGTGGATGAAGCACTTCATCAAAGTTGAGTCATTCCATTTCATTCCAATAATAGTGAACATATCCTGGTTGAATATAGGAGAAGAAGGAGTCCCTCATGTAGATATAAAGTATGATTTCTTTTGGTTGGATCCAAAATAAAACGGATTCTCTCAATTGGAGTTAAATAAGAATAATTTCAATTTTTACCTAATGCAATTTTATTCACCTATAGTGATAGTGAATACAATATAAGATAGAATTTCTATACAACACATAAAGGAGTAGGCCTTTTATTCCCAAATAGTGTAATTTAATTGTATTTTAGACTATTATTTTATTACAACATAGTTTTTTTTATTTTGAGATAATTATAGAGTGGATCAGGAACCATATCAAGTTAAAGAGGATGAATTCAAAGTAAAAAAATTGGATTTATTAAAATGAGTGTACCACTCATTCACCCACACCCACTAGCACCCCTATAAGTGTGACCAAATAAGTAATTGGGATGTAGACATAACCTAAGAAATATTAAGATTAGGATTTCAAGAAATTAGTATAAACACATACATCAACTACACTCAAGACATCAATATATTTTTTTCCTACTATAATAAGACTGTTACGTTATTTTTTATGACTCCATTATATACCACATAGTTTTAAAAATATGAATATTTTCTATAATAATTTCATCTATTTAAATTCTTCATTACATGGGGAAAATGTAACATAGTAAGGGTAATATCAAATGATCAGTATGTGTAAATATATGATTTTACAATTTAATTTCACTAGTGAGATTAATATGAGAAAAAATAATAAAACATAATTAATGTGTTTGAGCATAATCATAAGAGAACTCATACCCATAAAATCACATATTATCAATCACGATACATGGAATAACATGTTACCAGGGGAAAATGGTCATATAAATCGTTAATTCGAATCATTTAGATATCATTCATCATCCAAAGAAAATGTCTATAACACATATAATGAATTATTAAAATGTTTTGGTACTGTCAGATGCCATCATCAAAGAACCCTTATAAAACCATAATATTTTTAAAAAGATTATGTACTAATGCCATCATAATTATCTATATAACATAATCCTTATCCAATAAATTAGATCACTTTCTTGGTTTACTGATTTTATATGTTATATTATGCTCTATTATGTGCTAGAATGGGGATAAAACATATATATGAGTTATATCAACCAGTCCTATGTGGTATATTGTGGATCAAATAATTGTATTAAATGAAAAAAAACCAGATTATTAACAAAATATTTTTATTCTATTATATGTAATCATAAACCCATAAAAACTCATTGTAGCTTTCCTAAACTGTGAAAAAATGGTTTTTGTGGAAATATCATTAAAAAAGTTATCATAATCCATCTAAAGGATGATGTTGGATGAAAATGTATGATTAAAATCCCACTGAAATAGATAAATCATTAGAGGATGATGACCTAGATGAAAATTACTATAGATGGATATTTAAAAAATTTAACTAAATATAATGTAAATATACAATTTCATTAAGTAATATTTTTTTTGAAAAATATCAATAGATTTTGTATAAATTTTATCTTATAAAATAATGATGGAATTTTAAAATCAAATTAAAAAAGAAAATGGTGATACTGATAGTGGGGAAATTTATTCATGTCTTAAGTGCTATAATTAAACAAGATTTTCAAAAAAATTTATATGGGAATAAAAAGTTACTCATTTGGAACACATAATGAACCAATATTTTAAATATATATTAAATAAATGAAAAATAAATAGAGATATTTATTCTAAGAAAAAATAGCTTATAAGTTGGAATATTCTAAAATTTTAATGAAATCATGTATATGTAGTAGAATGTTTCCCAATCAAGAAAGAGATTGATGATTTATAGTACATTTAATCATCTATCATGATATTAAATTACTATGTAATGGTAAAATTGAAAAGAAATATTTAAAAAAATCACCAACCAGAGTATAATAATAGATTTTTGTTTTAATAAAATAATAAGGTTTAGTTTCCTCCCAGCTAACCTGAACAAAAAAACCATGAACCTAAAGGATATTATCAAATAAAGAATTTTTGGCCAAGGTGTCTTTTAAATTTTATGACCTATAAAAGAATAAAATAAAATTAAACATTACCCCACTCCAAAATAAATTTTTATTGTTATGACACATTAAGCGAAACTGGAAAACCATTGCTCACAATGAAAAATACCGATGTGTGCTGAAAGATCTCACAAAATGATTAAACACAAGATTATGATTATTTGAGTTAGCAACTCTAAATAATTCCCAATGCAGAGTACTACCCTATGAATTTTGATCCTTGATTATATGTTATTCATGGGGAGTAACCATTTTTTCCATTGTGTGAATGAATTCCACTAAGGTGATTTTGACTTCATTGAAGCCCCGAGCTATGATTCGTTCTTTATTTATTATCCATGATTCTTTCTCTTCGAAGACCTCAACTTGAGAATTTCTATTATATATTATAAAAAATAAGGATATTCTTGATATAATATGTCAAATGGGAAGTATATACACCATAAAATATAAGATAGAGGAAATATCATAACTGAATGTCACAAAAGAAGTGAATTTGATATGAATGACCCTTACAAATATCATATCATTGAAATGAGATGTAATCAATGGGGATATTATGTGTAACAACTTTAAATAAAAATAAATATTAATAAACAAAATTATAGATCAATTTCCACATAATCCTTGAATAAAAATTTCAACGAAGAAGTGTTGTTACCCAACAAAAGGAATTTGATTTATG
Organism: Viscum album; assembly: GCA_963277665.1. Taxonomy (NCBI): domain Eukaryota; kingdom Viridiplantae; phylum Streptophyta; class Magnoliopsida; order Santalales; family Viscaceae; genus Viscum; species Viscum album. The sequence continues at coordinate 489,782,752 of OY728151.1, read as the reverse complement.
AACCCCTTTACAATATCAAAATAATGATGTAAAATAACATGAGATAATATAATTTGAATTGAAACATAAAATCTCATTATGTATGAATGATTCATAATATTATCTTTAGAATGCAATTATATACACCACATAAAATATGTTATGTATATGATAACAATACATGAATCAATGAATAATAATTGATACAAAATCTATTCCCTCAAGCAAAGATGATCTATGTGTGTCCTTTAAGTCATATATGATAGAATCATATTAATTATTTTATTTTATATTACATTTTATAGGTTTAGTCACTTATCCTTAAAAATATATTTCATTTCTCTTATTCATGTATAAAAGTAAATAATCAGTTAAATCAATAAGATTTATTTTGAGGTTATTTACTAAATAAGTCAATTTAAATCTATATGATGACTAACGTTAGATATGTTACTATTTAATCATATAAATAATAATAATAAATATTTATTAATTATTTTTATTGATAAATTATAAATTTAAAATAATCATGAATGGTGGTAATGAAAAAGGAACTATGTTGCAATAATTGAGATGGTTGACCGTACGTACACATGACTATCGTTTTCATTATTTAGATATCATTATTGTAAGAAGGAATATATTATTTGAACATATATAATGATAAATATATTTTTTCTAATGTAATATTTAAATTCACATACCTATATATTTCATCAATGTGACATGGTGTTGAATAATGATTCACATCCCTTTATGGAGGTAGAATTCCAAATATACACACGAAAAATGATACAATTTCTCCTAAATAAAATGTTAGGAGACAAAAAATATGTTATAATCTATGAATGAGAAATATGTCATTAGTATAATCTTTAAATATTAATCTTATAATTATGACTTTATATTAAATGTTGGGATGTAAAATGAATCACATCGGTCTATGAGGTTGTAGTTTTCCATACACAAGAATGATGGATTCCATTCTTGATTGAAGCTATTTGATTTTAATATAGATTATTGTATTAAAAATTATCTTATTATTATATTTAATATAATTTAGATATTATCCCATAACAGTTGGATTATATTTTAATCAGTTAGAATTGTTAATTTAAAAAATGTTCAGTTTAGAACCATACATGTCCTTTTGAAATCCTCCTTTAATTTACACCATCATCCATATAAGGACTTTATTATTACTAAAATAATACTTATAATATATGGGTATGGATGTTATGATTTTATTTGGGTTGTTCTTTTCCAAAAAATATGGTTCTTTAGTTATGGTCGATTAAAAAAAAGAAGATATGTTTTATAATAGTTGGGAGTTTACCCTTGTTATTTCATAATATATATATGAATTAAAAATTATTATTCACATAAAAACCATCAAAATTGATCACGGTGGAAGAAAATGTAATCATAATTATAAATCCCTTAATCATGTTTAATGTGGAAATTTTTTTCTATGTCTATATACATGATGTGTTATTTTAACACCTCAATAATCCTATTTGCACATATAGTGAAAATAAATAATTAAATATTTAGGGTTATTATTGTAATAATAAAGGAAAAAATGTTCATAAATGGTCAATGGATAATTATTTAAACAATATAATTTTACTTTTTTTATCATAATATATTTCATAATTTTATATCATTTACTAAAATATTGTTTTTAAAAAAAATTAATATTTTTTATTTTAGAACACTTCATTTTCATTTAATTTCGTAAAATAAGGAAAAAATAAAAATTTAACTCAAATAATATAATATAACTTATCTTGTTCAATTAATCTATAAAATTATTTGGTGAAATATATTCTTCTAAATTTAAATTCATTTAAAAAAATTAATATCATTTTGTTTATTTTCAAATTATATCAATAATTAATACATCTGTAATGAATAAAAATTTATTATTATTTTTTTTATAAAAATTTAATATAAATTACAATGATTATAATAAATAATTTATATTTTTTACTCTTTATAACAAAATATATCCCTTTAATTTCCAAAATTCAAAAATATTTTTATTTTTTTAAAATTTATAAAATTTTATACTTTTAATTAGATTGAATATAATAAATATCATAAACACAACCAAGTGGAAGAAATACCCTATAACCAAATATTACATAATTATGGAAAAAGGAATCATCCAACAAAATTATGAATATATTATGGTAATTTTCTTACCCTTATAATATTATCTATAACTATAATTACCTGATATTCCCTATACCGTGGTGAAAAAAATTATAACTGTTACTATTCATATTAGCCAAAAATAAAAAAGGACCTATTTTCAAAATTTCTAATTTTTTTTCCAAAACTAGAATCATTTTTTATGAATTCTAACAATTGATGTGGTATTATATACTCTAAAATCAAATCGGAAAAGGGGAATTAATAATTATTTTTCATATAAACCCCCATTCGACATATAAAATGGATATATTCTAAATTCAAGTCTAAAGTTCATTTTAAAATCATTAATTTGATTATTCTAAACCAAAAAATACTAATTAAATTTTTTAAAAATATAAAATATTTTTTTACATTATAAATAATTTAAATGAAAATAATGTTTTCACAAAAAATCTATATTTTTCACTAATAACGGAAAAATAAAAAATTTCATAAAAATATATAAATTTCACCCAAAAATATTTTAAAAATATTTTTTTAAATAAAATTCTCAAATATACAATAAAATTTCGTATAATATTCATTCAATAAAATATAATTTTTTTCATGTGAAAAGTAATAAAAATTTATTTGAAAAAATATCATTAAATAATAAAATGTATTTACTCAAAATGTTGAGTGAATATTTTATAATTAAAAATTAATAAATTTTAATTAATTAGAATAATAAAATATATTTCACAAATTAGTTAATATTATTCATAGAATTTAATTTAAATTATAGTTTATAATAGTCATATATAAAAATATTTCCATCATCTTTTAGCCTTGACGTTTTACATTCTGTAAGCTACGGATCATAGTTTTTCTTTATCAAATATCATGACAATACATTATACAACTACTTTAGAAAATAGTGTACTCAAAAATTGTATATTTACCCTAGAAATAAAATTTTGATATTTTTTAAAACCTTTATTAAAATCCCACATCATAAAGATCATTAATAAAACATTCAATTGAAACGAGAAAAAGCAGCGTATATATGAGATGTTTGATAACACATACTAGTTTCCAAATAGGAAAAATATTTGTTAGAAGTGAGTATATATATATAGAAGATAATAATAATGTGTACATAATTCAAAAAAGTTAGTGGGATCATTTATCAAAAGAAACTGAATTATTATATGAATTTAAAAGTCCAAAAATAAATAAATAATATATGTGAGGAAAATTTCATCGATTCCTTAGAAGAGATTATAATAGGATTACCTTAATGTTTGAAGTTATTTTTTCAAATATTTTAGGAATTTCAATTCTATCTATACACATAAGATAAGGTAATATACATTCATAACTAGTAGAATTATATCCTCTAGTAATGTTATTCCACAAGCAGATCATTTTTTCTATAAATAATGATAATTCAAGATGGATTATTCATGCTTGATGTGGTAGAAGATAATTTATACTGGATCACTTAATTCTATAAAATTATAACAATATTTGTGTCGTGCCATTATAAATTAATCATTAAAATTTTATTAGAAAAAGATGAGATAGTTACCAATGTTATTTAACATTCATATTAATAAAAATACCAAATATTTAAAATTTCATCATCTTTCAAATATATTAGAATTAATATATCACATATTTATTAATGATAAAATTAATATTTTTTCTAAATAAAATATAACACTTTATTTATCTTAAAAAACACGTAATCCATAATCATATATTCCCTATGATATGATGATCATTTACATATGTAACCTAAATCACCATGAATCCATATTAAATAATATATTTAGTCAAAAGAAAAATAAAATTTATTTCTGAAATAAAGTAACATAATATTTTTTAACGAAATAATAGAAGCGTTAGAAAATGCTCAACCTATTTCCATTTAAAATTAATCATTTAATCACCAAATAAAATTTCCATCCCAATTATATTTACATGATACAACACATGTTTAAAAACCAAAAATAAAAAATATTTTACAAATAATTTATATTAAAAATAAATTTCAAATTATCCAGGAAGTCACAAAGGAGTGTGATAGTTTTTCCACCCTTGTTACCATTCTGTTTTGTGTTCAACCACATGGCCTTTATGAATATGATGATTTTCCCCAAAATAAATTTTTTTTATTATGTAGACCAATATAATTCTTATATTATTACTAATAATGAATCCTTATTTAAATAGTATCAAATAATCCATAATTAATATAATTAAAATTAGAACATATACCCAAAAACTGCACTGACATTCTACCTCAAAGAATACATATTGTTAATCATATGGGTGAAATATAACTGAACCTAAAAACCAATCTCCCAAAATATCATTTTTCACATAAAATATACAGTAATAAAAAATATCAAAGGCAGAATCTGAAACATTAAACATATGTCCTATTGAAAAAATAACAATAATTATGGTATTTTTAACTATTTTGATATCCTCACTTGAAAGCACACTAATATTAAATGTTATCTATACCCTTCTCTAATTACCAATATAAGGCCCCAAAACATGAACTCTTAAATATGGTTCTTAAAACATTATCATTAAATAAAATTATTTCTTACTAATAATAAATAGCCATATTTTTTAATCAAAAACATACATCATAAATTGGAAATATATTACCACTTATATACAAAGTTACCATTTAGGATTGTTGTTTTATTGAATCATAACATAGTCTATCTCAAAAATAAATCATGACATCATGGGATTATTTTTAACATTATATACAATAATTCATATTCTATATTCTGTCTTCAAAATCTCTAATGAATTTCCTCATCTTTGATTCTTTCCATGAATCAAATAAATTAAAGATATTATTCTTCTCCTGCGGAATATAAACATAAGATAGATGAGTTTATGATCAAAATAAGGGTAAACATACACATTAACAATTCAAGGGTAGTCTTGAGAGTACAATGAGCATAATTGATATGATAATCTAATCAATATACATGATTATAATAATAAAATAACTCATTTACATTATTACATGGATCAAAAATCATGAAACATGGAATAATGATTCACAAATGGAAAAGTTTCATAAAAATCAATAATAATGATGAATATGATACCAAAATTAATTAAATTAATAATTTTAAAACCTATCAAAAATAATGGAAGCATGTTTGTACTCATGGAATTCATCACCATCACAAGCCCTCACCATTGGTCATCCTTCTTTGAATGATCATGCAATGATTTGCTTCTAGATTTCTTTGTTTTGTGATTCTTGTTCATGTGTTTTTGGTTTATTCATGTTGTGTCGGTAATCGTTGATCCCCTTGGGCATGCTGCCTCACCCTGATTTTTTTATTAAGTTCACCCTTAACCATAATGTGATTTTTTTTTAAGTTTAAAAAAAATTCATGGTTATAATCATCATAAAAACATTATATAACAATTATAATTAGAAAAATATTACATATATTATTTTATATAATTCTATATAGGCCGTAATATTATGAATTATATATTTATCTAGGAACACAAAAAATATAAGATATATTGTGCTCATCCATGAGCTATAATGTGGCTCCACCCAACGTATAAGTTTTATCGTACTCAACTAAGAAGTATACATGGGATAAACCCTTTATGAATAATTTCCAAGAACCATTATAGGAATAATACAATAAAAATATTTTACATTTCAATATGAATCCTCTAAAAAATAACTATAATATCTTTCTTATCTATTTATGAAAATGGGTTTCTTGAAAATCATATTTATATATTTATTTTAGAACATCTATAAAAATATGTTGGATAATATTTTAAGTTAAAAAACGTAGTGAATGAGGTGAATAATTATAGGATATACACATATATGGATATTTAATTAATATAATATATAAATTGTTTTATTGAAACCAATGGAATATACTATCATTATTTAGATATCTATTATAAAAAATTAAAAACTATTAGAGAAATTTTATTCTTATAAAATGAAAATGTAATATTATAACCGATTATTCAATGAATATAATTGAAATGATGGTAGGAAAATAAATTCATGTCCTAGATGTTGAAAATCATCATTGTTATCAAAGTAGATTAAAAAGGAAATATAAATTAACTCATTCATAAAATTTTAAGAAATATTATTTAAAATTCACTTAAAAAAAGGTATAAAAGCATGTGAAATAAATTAAGAAATTAGTAAATCTTATCAAAGAATTTTTTTAAACATTTTAAACAAATTTCAATTTTTAATGAAGGCTTTATCCTATCAGATAATATATATGATTGATAGTACATTCAAACAAAATTCTTGATTTATATTAATAAATTCAGATGGAATTGAATAATATTAAATTATATAATAAATTCAAAATAAAGTGAATAAATGTGGTCTTGTTTATAAGAATATAATCCTTTTATTTATTCTATTTGAACTGGAACACAATCAATCTACAATTGAATGGAGATTTTAACAGAAATAATTCCCAATATTGATAAATTTTAAGTTGTATTCCCTAAGAAATAATAACATTAAATGATATATTAAATAAAATGATCTTAAAAATATGAATTTTTTAATATGTAAATGTGGAAGTGTATAATCTACATTATTAAAGATATATATTTGTTGTAAATGAATTCTATAATGTCCTAATCCGAAATACCATTAAATGAGTAGCTAGATTGGTGATTCAAACGGCCCCAAAATCGTCTCCCCATACGTTAGAGGGTTCTAATTTGTAGTGATAGTCTCTAAATGTGAATATGGGAAGAATATAAATTCTTATTAGAGTTTCACAATGGTATAAAAGAGTAAATAACAATTAACAATGGAAGGAGTAAATAATAATGATAATACATTGGAATAAAAACATATCCAATTTAATAAAAGTGGATGATTCTAGTTTATTCAACCAATTAAGAATGATATAGTAATGATACATAGAGAAAACTAGTAAGAAAACCGTGTGTATTACAATATAGTACAAAATAATGAAGAGACATCAAATCCCCATGGGATATCTTCATGAGTATCATGAGCACCAGTTTCATCATTTTCATCTTTATCTAGGTACATGAAACACAATATAAATCCTTGATCATGTAGATATGACAACAACATAGGTATTAATTATATGAACTCGGGTTTTCAGAACGGGTCAAAATCTGGACCCTGCTTGAATTTTTGACTTGTTTCTGAGGAAACTGGATAAAATGTAGAGTTTCAGGGAAATTTCCAGACTACACGCTATTTACTTTAAGTACACGCCATGTATGGGAAGGTGAGTGGCCGACCGTGTGCTCATATAGTACATGTCGTGTGGTGACGGTGTAAAATTTTCTTATTACACGGCGTGTAGTTTTGAACACGCCGTGTATACCCCTGACTGTGTGAGGCCATACAGGGCGTGTAGGCCACTGGCCTGGTAGAACCAAGGACATGTCGTGTCCTTTTTGGACACGTCTTGTAGTCTAGTCGTGTATGAGGGATATACATGGCATGTGGGTATGTCGGCGAGGAAGAGAAGTGGAACCCGGTATAGGCCGTGTACCCAGAGGTACACGCTGTGTACTCATGTCGTCATGTCCGGAAAGTATGTCAGCAAAATCAGCCGTCCATTGAATAGTTAAATGAAATATACATGGTGTGTAGTCCTAAAGTACATGCCATGTACTTTATTTTGTTAGCTTAAATCGGGAAGTAGCCTTGTTTTGAGGCAGAACACACCATCCTCTGCCTGGATATGCAAACCAGGCCGACCGAACCCCATGTCTACTCCCGATCGTCCGTCTGAAACTCGTTTCGAACACTAATTTTTGAGTTGGAACCCCTTCGGTATGACCTCGATTCCACTTTGGCCGTTTTTTCGGATTTTTGATTTAGAATGGGTTTTATGGGTTTGATCGTTTAGGATTCTTTTGTAGATTTACCGTGTTTTAGACCGAATTGGCGGGTGTTACCGGAGGAGTAGCATCATGCGAGTCTCAGGTAGGTGGTGCATACTTCTTTTTGTGTTTTCGTAGTTGTTTGGGTGACGCTACCTTCGGCATGTTTTCGGGTATTTTGAGCGGGACACGTTTTATCTGCTTTTTCATACTGTATTGTTTATGGGACCTCTGGGATACTTTTGGGTATGCCCGATTACCAGTTAGTGTGAGTGGGGTCGGGTCAGGTGTCGTTGATCATCAGGGAATTTTGGTCGGGGGAAGCCAAAATGGTTTTAATCAAAATATGATTGTTATAAACTGTTTAGTATACTTTGTTAAAGCATGTTATAAATTGTTAAAGGCATTAAATACCTCTGTTCTAGTATGGGACAACACCCGGTATAGTGCAATTCGACTGTTTTGTTGGTTTTTCCAGGTTATGTTTTCTATATACATATGTTATAAATGCGATTACTGAATTGAATATGCTGGACCCTTTAGGTTGTGTTGGGCTTGGACTGGTTATTCTTGAGTGATGTTGATCACAGGTTCGGGCTTTGCCCAGGTTACCAAGGGTGGTTTTGACCACGGGATTGGGCCTCGTGGATGTCGGCTTTAGGCAGTACAATTGTCAAGTTGGGCATGGCCCGAGATACTAGGGTGGCAATGCCATCGGACTTGAGCGACATGGTCGCAGGGACACGCGGTGTCAAATGTGTTGGTGGATTGGGACTATTTTGGTGATTACCGCTCAACGGGACTTTGAGTAGTGTTCACATAGAGATACTCTGTGATGAGGTTGTTTTGACCAATCGTGTGGGTAGATGCCCCTGTAGTTGGGGTTAGGTATTCTGGTTGGGGATGCTTGCCATTGAAATCCACGTGGGAGGTAAGGAGCCTTCTGGAAATGGGTGTGCCTTCGGGACGTCGGTACTTGAGGCATGAGGTGTCAGGAGGCACATGGTGCTAGGTAACTATTTTGGGCATTCTTTCGGGACGTCGGTACTTGAGGCACATGGTGTCAGGAGGCACATGGTGCCGGGTTACTATATTGTGCGTGCCTTCAGGATGTCGGTACAAGAGACACGATGTGTCAGGTGGCACAAGGTGCCAGGTTACACGACAAAGATTCCAGCGTTTGCCAAAGCAGGTGACACTCCATGGTGGTTGTTGAGCACCAGTGGAGTTTGTATTTATTTTTTCATTGTACTGATTATTACTTTCCTAGTAAATACATGACTACTTAAACACATATATATGGTATGCACCGTTGGGTGGTATCCTACTGTGATTTGTCTCACACCATGCACGGGCCCTTCGGGATGCGTGCAGACTTTATGGATTTATGTGCAGGAAAGAGGCCAGCTTTGGGAGCTGGGATACATAAGTTTTTGCATGGAGATGGTATGGAATTTGAGTTCATACCTAGCTGGGGTTTACTTGTAGTGTTTACATTTCTGTATCAGCATGCTTACTTGTTGTAGCTACTGTTTTTTAGCCATTGGTGCCCTTTTGTATGTTGACCTACTTTGGATGCATGTTTTACTATTCAGTAGTAGTTACATGTTATCATCATGTTGTTGTGTTTATTTCTGCTGCTATTGTTATATTTATTTCTTCTACTGTATATTTTTATTGAATGTACTTCCGCTCTGCGGGTCTGGTTTGAGTCTGTTGAGTCTTTCATTCCGCTGCATCATTACTGTTATACTCAGACTAGTACCCTTACTATGATCCTCCGAGAGGGTATAGCCTCCCCACAATAACTTTTCAAACCCTCAATGCTAGTTGGCATACTTTGGCGTTCGGGGAGGTGCGCCTAAGGTTGTGACGCCCAACTCGATTGGCACTATTCGGGTGGCTGGCCAAGTCCGGGTCGTTACATTAATGTTACCCGAGTATCTTGTGAGATAGTAATAATTCTTGGATAACACCTATGGTGTCTATCCCAATCCTGATAGTGAATTATAAATTTAATAGATTAGAGGTGTGCATAAATAATTTAATGTAGTGCAATGTAACTATAAACCCTATTAATTGATTTATCCAATGGGGGTGTCTTACCATATAAATAGTGTATCATATGATTATTTCCATTTTACAAATAACTAACATGATAAAAATTGTGAAGGTTCCATATTATAACATGGAATCCAAAATATATAATTAATATTATGTGGATCCATGGTATTAACTATGGAAACAAAGACCTCAAGGGTCTCTAACTTTGCATTAAATGGGTATACCTAAAGCTAAGTGTGTACATCAAGTATAATAATCGATGGAATTCCACATTAAGATGCCTACCGATTAAAAAGAGTTCATCAAAGGTAAAATTGGCCTATGCAATTACTGGATGCAATGAAAATTTACAATGGACCCAACTTGTTAGTGCTAGATCTAAAGAGTGTATCCAAGGGATCCTATAACACTACATGAGGGATCCTAATGTTCCATGCGGGGCATCAAAAGGGAAAAAATTATTATTTTCCAAGTGGGTCTCATACAAATGTTAACCACATTCTTGATTCAAAATTGTGTTCCAAAGTTATCAAGGAATTCCCTTATAAAATCCAATGTGATATCATGTCAGGACACTCCTATTTTAAAATGAAGTAATTTAATATTTAATTTGGTTAAAACCATTCCTTTCATTAGTGTAACAAATCCATATATCAGGAAACCATTAATTTTATCCATTTAAGGTATTTTAAATAAACAATTTCCACTCCAATTTCTTCTATTAACAAGTTAAAAAGTTTTACGAACATGTAACCAATTATTCATTTATATAACAGAGACCATACATACAAATAGTACATGGGAATCCAAGTACCTCCCATGGTATAACTATAATAAACCCTTGAGACAATTCATGTCATTACTAATTTGGAGTCCATGTATCATCCAAGGTATAAAAGCCTTCAACACATTTGAAAATAATTAAAATAAATTCATTTGAATGCTAATCATCATACATTATCCATTTTATTTAATTCAACCCATTATATTTACCCAATAATGTCAATTTTATTTATAATTATCTATGTTTCACTAAGGAATTATCAATTGAAAAATTTAATCACAAACATAAGAAATTATAATATGATAGTTGTACCAATTAGTTAGATTGTTCAATGGTTCTTTAATCATTCTAAAAGGGAAACATTGTTGTTTTAATTCTATTAATCGATATGTGATAAAAATTCCATATCACAACATAACCTCATGAAATAAAAATTATCAATAAATAAATACATTTAGTAATAATTATTTAATAAATACATTTTAGCTTGAATACAACTCAAATCAATTGGAGGGGTTTTATTATAAAATAATGATTTTTTATCAACAAATAAATTCATACATTTATCATTTCAATAATGAATCCTAATAAAATCACACTTTATAGTAATTTAATATAATGATTTCAATGCATCATATTGAATCTAGAAAATGTGCAGTATTAAATAAATTGTTGCATTTATAAATTTTGAGAAATTGGAAAGGGACCCTACATCTTGGTAGAACCAAACAGAACTTTTCAAATCACGGTTCTTATTAACTAAGAGATATTGGTCCCCTAATTAGAATAATGACCTTCACATACATGTATAGAAAAATAGACCATATACACACCTTTTCATGGCCATGAAGTTATTCAAGGAGATTCTTTATTAAATTCTTATATGAATATACTAGTCTCGACTCACTTATGTATGAAATTTTAACATATATACATAGGCACACCTACCTTCATACACGTAAATTTTCTACCTTGGGTTAATATAAAAATAATGGGGAAACCTATATATATATATTGTTAGTATTTCAACTTAGACCCAGTGTCCTGAAACCACGAGGATGGTTCCAACACACAACACAACAAATACCAGTGACTAATAAATAGCCACAGGAAAGATGATTACAATGGAGAAATAATGAAGTATAATAAAACCCTTACCCTAGATATTGTGGGCCAACCAATGTAGTCCAGACCACATCACCTTCTTCAGTGGTTTTTAGAACATGAAAAAATAGCACCAGGGTGACTATTACCACAACCCTAAAATAAGAGAATGGAAAAAACATGTCAACCCCTCAAACCCTTGGTTCGTATGAGCTACACCATGTGACAAGAATCCATACTGTGGCAGGAAACTAACTTATCATGGAAAAACGAATATTACCTTTGTGGATTGAATGACAAAATGGTGGAATGATACCCAAAAATATAGGTTAGGGGATGTTTCAAGGAGGGAGTCGAGCACGCGGTGAAGGGGAACCTCTATGGGTGTGTTGGGAGGGTATGAGGGAGGAGGGTGATGATTTTTTATTTTTATTTTTAATTTATTTTAATTAAAAATTATTATTAAAACAAACAAACTAAATTGTTAACACTAAACATTTTGGATAATCATTCGCCAACCATAATGCACCCCTTGTTTAAGAAACTCCCCCATAATGTTTTTCCCACACAGCTAGAATAACCATGCATAGACCGTGTGATGAAAAAAATAGATGAACTTACTCAAAAATTCCACTCTATTGGTAAGGTGCACGTTTTATAAAACTATATGCATCCTGTGTAGAAATACACATCTCTCTTCAATAATGTCGCATGATTACCTGTAGTGGGGTATACGATTTCAAACAAAACATGTTCCTATACATCTTTTCGAAACATGTATTTTCTAATATCAACACTCTCGATGTCCCACAGAAACACATGAATATTAATGAGCCTCCACTCAGATCTGAAAAAACACCTATAAATATTTCAACACCTAAATTTCCATTCTGAGGAGTGCATATAAATGTAGCCTATTTAAAAGACAAAAAAATATAGTAAAAATTCATTTTTTAGTACCTTTCAAATAAAATAGACTCTACAATCTCACCACTTTAAAACTGTTCATCCACTAAAAGACATTGGAAACAAATAAAACATTACGCCACCAATGAGGTCCCTAATGATTCACATAATTTGTTTCATTGCATTTTTAACACCCAACACACATTTAAGAACATCTTATATATTCCACGCCTAAGCATTTACAACCTGATCCAATGTTCATTATCCCACTAAATTAACTATAATAGTCATACATGAGCATGTTAAGATAGAGACATGATCACATCATTATCTCTATAAACTCTCGACTGACAGTGATCCCCAATATAGATGTTATCATAAGGAAGGGACTAATCTCAAGCCATAGTACCTCTGTCGTTAGAATTGTCATAAAAATCACATCATTGAGTGTTCTAATGACTCTCATTGAAAGGGTACATTAAAATTTATTGTTTTTATCCCAATCAACCTGATAGAAATAGGTAATGATAAAATTTCTTTGAATACAAGTCCAACCTTAAATCCACACTTTCCTTTAAACTTATAACGTTATTTTAAATATGTTCATCACCAACTATTTAAATTGAAAAATAGAGAGAGAATGAGTCAAGAAGTTTGGTTGACTTTTCTTTAATAGGTCCTGCTTAGGTGGACAACGTGAGTCAAAATAAATTTCTACAACCTGTGAGTCCGACCATGGGATTCCTACTTGGGATCCCATAAATAAATCATGACTTATTAATCCTTGATAAAAATCATGTGTCATCGAGTACCACTGATAAATATCACCAAAAAATCTCAACAACAGAATGCATTAGCCTGGATTAATATTTATTCTCACTAGGTTTGTCTAGGATGATGTCAAGATAGGGGACACAGTCATCACAGAGAAGTATACACAAGGAATTTTGAAAAGGTTTCTAGTTAAGAACACTCTACTACAAGACGAAAAACAATCTAACAAAAACTAATCAACTTCAAGGAAGCGACTCAGAATCACCATTATGAATATATAGACAAAATAAAACACCTACAAACCTCAAATTCATTCAATAAGAAACCAACCCTCTCTAAATGGCCCTCTTATGTCATGATCATTCTATATTAATGGACACATTTACTAGATTCAACAAGGAAATGACCACCTTAGGAGTGTCCTAGTTGAAATGGATGGAAGTATAACCCTCAAAAGTGAGCTATATCTATCAAATCAAATGAACAGGTGGTGCTCTAATAGGCCTTAATCACATTTTCAAAACATATTAATATGTTCAAAAGAATAAGACCAGTATGTTGAACAACCAATCTTTTTGAAAATACATCATGAGTATTTGGATGAAACTAATTCTTTAATGCTAGGTCACCCAACTATGGTAATGAATGAAGACCACACTCAACAAGACATGTGATTCATCTGAAAAATGTATTTCCTCTTCGGACCCATAAATAAGATGATGAAATGTCATGTCTCCATTAACAAGGAAAAGAAATATTCCAATGACCAACCAATCATCCAACCATGACTGAGGTATGCCTAACCAACTGAAACTGATCATTACCATATGCACACATCCATATGAATGGTCCATAATACCATGACCACATAACTGAATAAGGTATTCTTTAGAAACATAAATCCATACAAGAGACAATGGAACACAAACAACACCAAACGTTTGAAAACTCATAGTAAAAAAATTAAATTAAGCGCTATGGGTGATACATATCATAGGATATCCCCTTTTTAAGGAAAACGTCCACCCTTATAGTAGGAAATGATAAAATAAATCATTATCCTAAAAAATATATCATAATTTCATGGTTTAGATAAAAATGCATACAGAAAACTCTAGCGTATCCTTTCCATGGAAATTGAAAGAAAAAATCTACATTCCATTACATGGTGGTATTTTAAACCACTATAGGTTCTATTTTAAGCCCATTTATATAATCATATTTAATATTTATTCATTAAAATATTTTAACAAAACATCTGGTACCATTTCTCACATAAAAACAAAAGGTACTTATTTTGGCGAATTCCCCATGGTAAAAACAATCAAATTTTATAGAACTCCATTTTTAATATATTTTTTGAAAATAAAAATTTTTATTTAAAAACTGTTTAACGAAAAGTGAGAAACCCATTGCCAGCCAAATAAGGATAAAGCAGAGTCAGTGAAAAGAAACATAATTCTACTAGAATAAATTTCCATAAACAAGTTCCTGGAGATAGCGGTTACCTGAGTGCTTGATTCATCCCTTTTCATATCTTCAAATGTAGAGGCTTGCTTATCCCAAGACTTTATATAATTATTGAGGCTTGTCATCCACTTTTTTAATCCACCAACAAGGATCGTGTCCTACTTATCAATGCATGTGTATTTATACTCATATAGAATCTCTTTTATAGAATGCCCCATCATTCTGAACACTTCCCTTAACAAGATTTGGGTAACAGAACCTGTTCTGTCAGCACATCATCCAAACTAATAATCATATCAAATTTTTGTTCACAAATACCAAATAATTTTCAATAACACATGGCCTCATCATCCCTGATATATTTGTTTTTTTATTGTGGAATGAGTTTCTAAGGTAGGTGGAAAAGAGGAGTAATCCTTTCTACCCATCCTACTTATGTTACTCCTTCTACTTTTCGGGCTTGATTCCACTACAAAAAAAATCATACCAATTTCATTGGGCTCCTCCACACAGACCCAGTATGCATAGTCCTGATCTTCTTGGTCAGTGATCAGACCTTCCATTGCAACACCTACAAAGATATTTCTCACCTAAATTGAGTACGTGGTCCCTGAAGATAATTACCCTTCATTACAAGCTAAACATTTGTCATCCATAACTAGTGGATTATTTCCCTTGTCCAGGACACAACTTCCCGAGAAACCACCACAAAAGAGGCTCTAACAACATCCTCTTCAACACCGTCCTTCTGAACTATAACACTATTACTTATATCCTTTTAAAATTCACTCCAAGTAGTATCAATATGTACAAAGCCTACACCTCACCCATTTCCATTGGATTTTAGTTAGTGTCACATGGAGGGACCAGCCAAATCATGTTTCAATTTTTAAAAGACCGTAGAGAATTTAGGATTATCCTAAAAGAAAAATACATGTTTACCCTTAATAGTGACAAGCCTACTCAATTATGAAGCCTTGAAAACACTTTGAACCGACTCATCATAGTCCTCAGTTGAAACAATGTGATTTTCTGAGACACTATCAGGTCGTTCCTTCCCCACAAGTGCCTCTATCCCCCAAGAATTCAGAAGTGTCCAATAAACATACTACGGACCCCTAGGAGGGTGAATGCGATGAAAACTACCTTCTATACCAGTTGGAATCTGATCCCTCAAACATGCATTGATATGAGCCTCTAACTTTTCCAGACACTGAGACCACCATCGACAGTACTACATCAAGTGTCCTAGGCACTTATAGACAGATAAAAAATCAGTCTAGGATTTGTAGACCACACGTTGCTTGCATCAGTACTCCTTTCCAACAGTAATATAATCATACTCAAATGGAACAATTGATATGTCCATTTAGACACATACACACAAATGCACGCACACAACAGTTGACAGAATGGAAAATGGGCTCAACGCGGCTATCCAAACACAAATATATGCCTATATGGCTTCCAGGCATCCTAATTACAGCAAGGTTCTGAAATAGTATGGGAAGAATGGGAAAACATACCCAAATCTCTATTTTAAGGGTATCCTTCTTCATGTGAATATAGAATGACTATCTTAATAGCTAATAACTAAATCCATTGTAGCTGTGATGGGAACATTATCATTCTTTGGTAGGATCAGCCTCTGCGGAAAAATGAATCATTATATGATGTCTATCCAGAAGACCCAATGTCTTACTTCCTATGAATCCCAATTATTCAAGATATACCTTATGAAATAATCTACTAATTGACGTCATTACATGGGTCTATTTGTGCCAAATTTAAGAATTTTTTTCTGATTAAAACAAAACCTCTATTAAATTTATGTCCCTTTATCAATACATCATTTTATTACATTTAATATTGAATTTTATTTCCTAATTCATTAACTTCCCATATATTTCATTTATAGAAAATTATCTCCCATTTATCAAAAACAAACTAAATTAAAAAATTAAAATGATCACATACAATGGTCTATTCATATGGGTTTCCACAAACTAACCACTAAAGCACACATACAGTTTATTATTGGGAATTTTTCTCCCTTTAGTCAAAAGTTGTATAACATAGAATTTTAATTTAGTCGTCGTCACATTATGTCATGTTTCTAAACAATATATTTATATATATAGAGAGAGTGATTATTTGAATATATGGGTTACCATTTACCCAATATGAGGTGACCATCAATATTAAAATCAAAAACGGGTTCCCTTTTATTCAAAATCCAAAAAATTTCAGCCCTTGCAATAAACCATATAGAAAAATAATACCCCCATAAGAAATAAGCATAGAGGAATGAAATAACACCGGATTAAGAAAAATAATAATGATATAAATCATGGATTGATATCACCGAATAATCATAGATCTAACACCAAAACATGCTATCTAAGTAGGCATGTAAACAAATACAAGGAATGACGTACATTCAAGGAACCAAATTCCAATCAGTAGGAGAATGAAAATTAAACCTCATGGAATATAACTATGAATGGAATATGAAGTTCTATGTTACAAGTAATATTGATGTAATAAAACATCATGATGAACCAGGATAAGGGTAAAAATAGCATAAAATCATAAACCAATAAGTAGGAGAAACTACACGAGTCACTCATGGTGAAATCGTATCTACTGTAACATCATACATCAAACATCAAAAACAATTTCTAACCATGCTAAACTTGTTAATTTCCAATACAATGGGTGATCATCTAAATGAATGACTATTAACTAATAGCCAACACATTATTAGTCTCCTCACAACCAATCAAAAATATGAATATCAATGAATTTTTTTTTTCATTTGATATTACTTTGTAAATTCTCGCCTCGATTTACCACTAACCTGGAGGAATAGTGATGGCTCATATGTCCTTAATAAGACTCCCCTATACTCCATATGATATTAACTATAAATGTGGGTATTATGATGTGATAATGGGATGAATATAGACACTTATCAGAGTTACACAATGGTACAAAACATTAAATAACAATCAAGAGATGATGAAGTAAATAACAATGAAAAATTAGTGGAAGAATAATATATTTAATTTAATAAATGTTCCCAAAACCAAATTTTACAATAAATTAAAGAATTATATTATAATGATACATGTTTTACAACTATAAAAAATCATCATTAATTATAATAATTTATAAAATAAATAAAAGGACTAAATTATCGATGAGAAATCGTAATGAGCATCCTCATCTCCTTCTATGTCCTTTAGTCCAAACTCCTGCTAAAAGAAACAAAGAAGGAAACCTAGATCCTACAAATATTATTTTGACATTGGTACCAAGGGTACCTAAGAAGGGTGTGATATAATAATCTCAGAAGGTCAGCACCCACGTTGCATATCCCAATTATAACTGTGCATTCTAAATTAAACAGTGTGTTGGCATGCATAAATAATGAAATGTTGTACAATGTAACAAAAAACTAAAGTACCAACATCAGCCCACGGCTAGTGTCTAAAAAAATAACCACTGTATTACATAATCATTACTTTTTTATGAATATATTACATGGTAACAATAGTGAAGGTTCCAATATGTAACAAGGTAAGAAAAATTAATAATTAAAATGAAGTGGTTCATTGGTATTCATCAAGAACATCTAGAACTCATGTGTCTCTATCTTAGTAGTGACAACGTATACCTATGGTTAAGAGAGTAATCTAAGGATAATTTTCCAAGGAATTTCATAATAATTTTCCTACCAAGTCCACAGATTTAATCCATGATAAAATAGGGCAATGTAATGACTTAGCCTAATGGGATTTAATCATGACACCAATTTTTAAAAGTGGGTTCCAAGGAGTGTATCCAACGAATCCTATAATAATGCATGAGGGATAATACAATTTCATACTAGGCATAAAAATACATACATGAATTGGTTTCCATGTGGGTCTCAACCACGGATAACTGCATCATTAAATCTTTACAATGTTCTCGAGTGCTCAAGGAATTCCCCTAAGGAATCCATGGAGATCATGATTCATGCCACTCCTATTTTCTAATAATGCCATCTAATATTATATTTGGTTCAAGACATTTCCTTCATTATTGTGACAAGTTCGTGATTCTTACATCCATTCATTTAATCAATTTATGGACTTTTCAACAATCAAGGTTCATTCCACTACCATCCATTAACATGGTAAGGAGTGCCACAGACATGTAACCAATTATTCATTTATGAACCAGTGTATGTACACATAATTCCTATATAGGAATCCATGTATCACCCAAGTTTTAATTTTTATAAGACATTGAGTCTATCCCTGGAAATTATATATGAGAATCCATGTATCACCAAAGGTATAAAAGCATTCAAAACATTGTGAATTATGTTATTAAAATTCATTCGATGGTTATTCGTCATGTATTAATAATTTAATTTAAAACAACCTATTAAATTTTTAAAAGAATATCAATTGAATTTATAATGATCTATTGGTCACTAAGGATGTATAAATGGGAAAATCTAGTCACTTACACTGGAAATTCAAATCTAAAAGATATACCATGCACTTAAATGGTTCCATTGACTTTAAATAATTTAAAAATGGAATATTTGTCTTTTGAATACCATTACAGAAAACATACTTGACAATCCATATATTAACATAACCTCATTTAATAATAAATATGAATAAAATAAGTCATGATTGAATAGTGTATTATTCACTAACATTTATCTTAAATAAAACGCACCTTTGTTGGATGGATTTTATTAAAAAAATGACTTTGTTTAATAAAAAAATCACTTATTTCAATTAAAATTAAAAGTATCAAAAAATATTACAATCAAATTTATGTGTAATTTAATATAAAGAATTCACCACATCAATTTAAATCTAGAAAAAGTGAAGTAAGAAAATGATTAATTCATTAATAAAATTTGAGGAATTAGAAAGGGACCCTACGTCAAGGTAGAACCAAAGCGGACATTTCGTCTCATGGTGCATTTTAACTTAGAGTGAATGCTCCTCATTATTGAATATGTAACTTCACATACATGTATAAATTCCTTGATCCAATGCACATATCTTCATGTCCATGATCATGTACAAGGGGATCGTTTCAAATATTCTCATATGTAATATTCTAGTCATCACTCACCAACATTTTCATTTTCACATATACACATAATTACACCTAGAACCATACATTAATATTCACTTCCATGGAAAAACATACACATGAAATGGGAATATATAAATATATATATATATATATATATCTGTGTGTGTGTGTCTATGTCTGTATGTGTGTGTGTGTGCATAACCACGTATACACGACCAAGTCTCCATAGAACCGGTTAATTGAAACATAAAGGAATGGACCAAAAATCTTCCCAACAAATATTAGGGACTCATAAACAACCAAAGAACATAATATAATCAAGGTGAAACCACACAGTAGAAGAAATCCCTTACCTCTAATAATAGAAGCCAACAGTAGTAGGTCTAACCACTTTAAATTCATTGCAGGTTATCAGAACATGCAAGAATAGGTCATGTGAGACTATACACACAACCCTGAAATAATAGAAATTTGAAAAAATATCAACCACTCAAACCCTAGGTTTTTTCAAGAAACACTACGTGATGAGGAATCAAAACAGTAAATGTAATCTACGAGAATAGGGAAGGAGAAGATCTACCTTGGATGATTTTAGGAGAAAATGTGGGAAATCAAGATAAAAATATAGATTAGTGGAGTTGATGATGAGGGGGTAGAGCATGTGATGAAGGGGAACCGCCCATGGGTTTATCGTGTAGGTATGAGGGTAGAGGGGTAAGTAATTTGTTTTATTATATTTTTTAATATTATTTTCTTTAAAAAATTTCCTAAAAACCAACACACCACACTGTTTCAACAACACAGTTTGGAAAACTGTGTACCAACCGTTTGGAACCCCCGTTTTAAGAAACTCCCCGCAGATAGTTTCTCCTCCACAGTTAGCCAAATTGTGTGTATATTGTGCATGAAAAATTTCAAGGTATTTCTCAAGACATCAATAAAAAAATATTGGTCTATGGTTTAAAAAATAGTTTATATTCAATGCATAAAGACACTTCCCACATTATTTGAGGTATCATGGTTACCTGTATTGGGATGCATGGTTTTAGACAACACATGTGTCCACTATAGAATTTGAAAACCCATATTTTTATGGTCTTACAGTCATGAAATTTCTTATCCACCCTATGAAAATTAATGATCCTTCAATCATGTCCAAAAATATTAACACGAATAATTCCACCATACATAATTCAATTATGATGCTTGGTTTTAAATGCATCCCATTTAGTAAATAAAATTGTTCACAACCCATTATCTTTTGGATGAGTTCATAAACATGGGACACTACACATTCCCAAACAATGACAGTTTGAGATTAGTTACACTAACAGTGACGATTTTATTTAATTAATTTTTAATAAATGTATGAATTATTTATAAACCATTCATATAAAAAAATATGGAAATATAGAAAATAACATCATATATTGATTCAAATATAGTATAGAAAAAATTTATATGAATAAAAGTAATATTGAAATGAATGGTTATTGAGTTAAGAAAACCTATATAAATTGGTATCATTCAATTCAAATTATATTGATAAAATATATCAATTATTAACTTAAAATATAATCATGTATGAAGGATAAAATATATGACATGTAAAAATTAATTATACAAGTCATATAAATGAATTTATATTCATAAAAATAAAAAATTCCTCAATGATTGAAAATTAAGATGAAACCACTTACTTAGATACTAGAATGTGTATATATATCCAATAAAAATGTATAATAAAATAGTATTAATTATATTATTTTCAAGAATAATTTTTCTAAATCCCTTTTGTGTTCCCCATTTATTTCATTTATCATAATTTCATAGTTCACTACATAATCAGTTATGTTCATATCATCTGTTTTGAAGACTTTGGGTTCACATGACCAAAAAATGTATATATATATTGTATGAAGTTAAATATTTCATTATTCTATCATATCAATAATAAAAATCATGAAATAAACAATATTTTTATTCATAAATTTAAACATAAAAACAAACATAATATCATGGTTATGAAAAATGAAGTACTATACAATCTTAGAGATGGTTTACCATATATATGCATAAAGATTCCATTTACAGTGATCATTATGGAAATAAATAATGTATAATATTATAGTTATAGAATTATTTTTATATCATAAAACCTATATTATTTTTTGAAATATACATAATATATATATATATATCATCCATGTGATGATGTTATGAAAAATGAATCACATCTCTTCTTGGAGGTGGTTGTCAGCGTATAATCATGAACCATGTAATAATTTCATAGTGAATAGAATGTTACTAAATTAAATAATGTATTATATTTTAATAAGGATAGATATATAACATATATACTATGTAATCATTAATTCCATCATTACAAAAAAATTATATATCGTCAGAAAAAATGAAGTACATCGGTCTGTGAGGTAGTGGTATATCATAAACAAGGATGAGTAATTTTTTTTAACATTTAATGGTGTTTTGAGATGAATTTAGAGTATACTAATAACATAATGACAACAATGTATATGTATGATATTGATTTTTAAATTTTATCTTTTTTAGAGAATCGTTGAAGTATGTGGAAATAGAAATAAAAACAAAGTCTTTGGTTTAGCAGAATATCTCTTCGTTCAACAACTTTCATTGATTTTATTGTTAATATTTCTATGAATTTTTTTACACTCCATTTTATTGATATATAATGTGTTCAATATCTGTAGGATTGTTGTTTTACATTTCATGGATGATCCTAAAAGTCAACTTAGTGTAATGAAATGGGGAGATGGGCCTTTCATAAAAGTGGCGAGGGTCCCTCTTGGAATTTAGTAATATATAAAATTAATAAAAATAAAAAAGGATTTATTAATATATAAAATTTAATATCATAATTATATAATATGAATATTTTTTCAAGTAATCTTACCCAATTATATTTTTTAATATTTTAACTATATGTTAACCCATATATTATTCTATTAACCATTCGTTAATCCTTTTTACATATACTATGATAAGAAGTTATATTAACATTATTTGTTAGGGTAGAAAAATAAAATTAGAAAAATTCACATGTATATACAATTTTTTATTCATTAAATCGTATCTAAATATGTTTATTATGACTATATTTTAGGAATTTTATAACATTTAAAAAAATATTATTTCCATAAATTATCATTAATATTATTTTTGATACTATTCATTTATATTGAATTTTTTAACACCAGGAAAACAAAAAAAATTAATACACCATATACATGTTATGTGATTGTTGAAAATTATTGGGACATTAACATTTAATAACCTCTAATATTTTTAGTATAATTTATATAATATTGCAGTTCCACTGTTGTGGTTATTCCAACTGAGGTAGCAACATTAGTTTTTCCTAGTTTTGGATCAGAAGATAGAAAATGTGGTAGGTAGAGGAAAACATATGGACTCTCCTCTTCCTCAAATATTATACCATGTCCATGTAGGTTTTCACTATCAGGATAAAATAGGCCATGGATCGTGTTGTGGTCAGCTTTATACATTGGCATTTCCAATTCTAGGTGAGTCAAATGTTGTTTGAGTTAACATTTTCTAGTTTTCTAGTTGGGTTTATGGATTTTTTGATTCAATTATGATGCACTACCTCATAACACTGGCCCTTTTCAATTATTTTGGTACATTAGTTATAGATTCTTCCATTTCCATTATCATTGACTATTCGATTTGGATGCCAAACTAACTTTCATGAAGTGTATATAGACTATGAGATATTTCTTGGGTAGTACTGCTCATGGTGATATTTCTTATGTTCACATATATAACCATAGGATGTCATCCTTGACATGGATTGGTTGAATCTGATGTAGGCTATAGTGGATTACTTCAAGAGTTCGGTGGTGTTCTTAGATGACTATAGTGTGCCAGCGGTTTTTTTTGGTTAGAGAGGCCCTTGTATGGGTCACAGGAATGTTTCATCCTTATTATTCATGATCACTGAGCTGATGCCATGTTTGTGTCACGACCCGTCCCCCGGGGCTCATGCTGTGACTACCCCAAAGCCGCCTTCCATAGGTCAGGGGATAGAGACTAGCACCGAAAGGAATAATCCCTAAAACCGTTATGGAATTCCCTTTATAACCTATAACACACACAACCAATCACACAACAAGATACAAATACAAGTAAACTAAATAGTAAACAGAGCGAGTACAGTAAGTAAAAGGGGCCATAATACAATCACAACTGGAATGTACAAGGGAAAATGAAAGGTACAAGATGGATCAAAGGTGGAAAGCACCTCATAGATCATCCACCTCGATTCCTAGTATGCATTGATTGCCTCCTCTGTACTCCATGTCTATCTGTCTCCTCAGCGAACTGACATTCCGAATGGTCCACCTCTGAGCACCATCTAGTCCCAGTTCCCTCATCCTCAGTCAGCGCATTCCATCGTCTACATCCAACACAACAAGGTTCGAGCATAGCCTATGTAGGGGTGAGTAAAACGATACTCAGTTAGGACCCTGAGACCTTCATGGTCTTTCAAAATCCACCAAGGATAAACCCAAAAGTATGAAATCAACATATAACCCTACTTAGGTATATGCCCATACATATACCTAATTTATCATGTAATCCATCTCAATCATGAGAAAACACAAAGGTATTGACTCATATGATAGCAGGTATATCTTTACGTACGGTAGTAGAGAAGATTTGTTATAAATACTGAATAATCTTATTTTTTTTGAAGATCTGCTGCTGATCTGCACATAATCTCTAGGATCTGACCCAGACAGGATCGCTAGGAGCTGACCTACGCAGGATCGCTAGAGATGACCCACACCGGATTGCTAGGATATGAACCATATAGGATCACTAGGAGATGACCCACACATGATCGCTAGAGCTGACCCATATATGATCGCTCAGAGATAACCCACACAGGATCTCTAGGAGCTGACCCACATAGGATTGCTAGGAGCTGACCCACATAGGATCACTGGAGCTAACCCAAACTGGATCCCTATGAGCTGACCCACAAAAGATCTCTAGGAGATGACCCACATAGGATCGCTAGGAGAGGACCCACATTGGATCACTGGTGTTGACACGCACAAGATTTCTAGGAGCCGACAATCATAGGATCGCTAGTAGCTGACCCGCACAATATCACTAGGAACACTCTTCTCGTCACAGCCAGCTACTGAGTTTCCGCAGTAGGCTTGGTTGTCTTCGGGAGAGTCAATTACCCAATCCATTGGTCTATACTTCAACTTCTACAATGTCCTAAAAATAAAAATCTCAAAGTATCTCCACATTATAGGTGTCTCAACTCAATAGATGGAGCGTCATTCAGGCGCCGGGTCTGTGAGTTATTATCCTTTTAGTCCTGGGGGCCCGAGTAAATTTGTGGTCGATCCTACCCGACTATTTCCCAACATTATCCAAAACACTATTGGGGCATAAAAAAGGGACATTCTCACTCCATGGTTTCTGGCGCCAATGAAGGTTCATCAAACAGACTTATGATGCCAATGTTATGGCCCATGTAATGTATATGGTCGTATTTGGTTCGATTCTGGTCTGACTCAGTCAGGCCGACCCAGTCCGTCCCATCCTGGGTCAACCTGGTTCGGTTCAACCCGGACCAATCTGCTGGGTCCGACCTGACCCGTGCTGGCGGCCCGGCCCACTAGGCAGTGGCCCACAATGGATTGTGGGGGTCGTAGAGGCCATGAGGGTGCAGAGATGACGTGGGGGCCACAGAGGGCCACTGGAGGTTGTGGCTGTGCGGCTGGCCGTGAGGTGGCGGGCCCTGGGTGGCGCAGGGAGACTGTGGCGGTGGTGTGGCCGCGGCGGCGCGGTGAGGCCGCGGCGGCCGTTCGGCCAGGGCCGCGATGGTGGTGCGGCCAGGGCGGCGGGGTGTGGCCATGGCGGGACCACAACGGCGGTGTGGCAGGGTCGGCATGGCAAGGCCATAGCGGCGATGCAGCCAGGCTGGCGTCGGCGGGCACGAAGCTACACAGTTGTATTGTCACCTTCATCTTGGCCAGGGGGGTGCCGACAGCCATTCTCGTGCCCCTTCGTGGTTGGTTACTGTCCTCCTCCATCATGAAGAACATCATAATTCATCATAATAATTTCATAGAGGATGGTACATGTATATTTGGCTCGCTCTCTCCGCATTAGAGTGGTAGAAAATGGCACAATGTAATCATGAATAAAGAACGAGTATAGAAGATATTAAAAAAAAACATCAATCCCACAAACCTCATTAATCTCTATTCCCATTCCAGTAATGAATTACAAGGGGAGTACATGGGAAGTTATAATCCTATAGAAATAAACCTCTACCTCATTTGATTCGATGACAGATATCGTGAGGGAGAAGAATACATCATTGGGGAGGTAAAGATGATCATCGGTTGAAGACGTTCCATGTTGTAGGATGTCCAGAGGAATAATTTTTATGTCGAGGTTTACGTTCTTCATTGGCATTCTTCGTTAGAGTTCTTTTCTTCCAATTATCCAAACATCTCCCTTTTTGAAAATAGTTTCCCCCAACTCCACACAAAATGTGGATTTTCAAACTTAATAGATTAAGTTGGCAAAATTCAAATTTGATGAATTATTTAATTGATGGTAGTCATAATTAATTAAGGTTTGGGTAGGTATAATTAAGTGGGGAGCTCAAGAGGTTTTTCCCCACTTAATAGGGATTCCAAGAGTTTTCAATCCTAGGGTGGTCCCCACCTCCTTACTATCCACAAGATGGTGGTTATAACCAATAAAATAAATTTAGTTACTATTTTATTTTATTATTTACATGAAAATAAAAAAAAATTATCTTTCACCCCTGACCAACTTCCAACGAGTTGAAGGTCTCCTTAAGCGAATATCAGCTCTGCGAGTTCAACTGTGTTCTCAGATTTCAATCTCGAGCACCGATTCAAAAGTTACAAAAACACACTTATACGTTTTCTGAATGCACCCAAGAAAAGTTCAAATATTCATTCCGGTCACTCCGTGCCTTGAAATCAGGCGCCGCCAATTTTCAAAAACTTTTAAAATTGTAATTTATATAAAAAAATATGGAAATTCTTGGTCTTTACATTCTCCCCACCTCAGGGCTTTATGTCCCCGTAAGCCACAAATCAATCTAATGGTACAAGTCAGTGTATTGAGCACGCATATGATCCTACCTCTCCAACTGGATCTCTGAGAGGTTCATGTGATTCCAGCGAACACACACCAGAGTAATCAAATGTCCAAGAAGGACCCGCTCCTGTCGATCCTCAATCTCTACTGGAACCTCCTTAAAAGTCATCTGATCCTCGACATCCATCACTCCATGGTCGATGAGGTGGGAAGGTTCGTGCATGTATCTCCTCAACTGGGATAGGTGGAAGACATCATGAACCCAGTGAAACTTAGCTGGAAGAGTTATGTGGTATTCCACCTTTCCAACTCGGCTGAGGACCCAAAAAAGTCCGATAAATCTCATATATAAATGCCACCTCGTCCAAATCACTGCAATCCTCATTGAGGTGAGACTCATAGAAAGATGTGGTCGCCAACCTCGAACTCCTGAGGACTCTGTCTCCTGTTGGAATATGAATTCTATATACTTTGTACAGTCTTCATCCACTTCTGGATGATTTTCACTTTCTATGTGGTAGCCCATACCATCTCTAGTCCCACTAGTGCTGACTCCCTAGGGTCTGTCCAGCACAAAGGTGATCTGCAAAGTCACCCCATACAACGCCTCGAAAGGTTACATCCCAATAATGGAGTGATTAATGTTGTATGCAAACTCCACCAAAGGAAAGTGGTCCTCCCACCTACAATCGAAGTCGTAGACACAAGCACGCATCATGTCCTTCAGGGTATGAATGGTCCCCTCAGTCTGACCATCTGTCCGAGGATGGAAGGAGGTACTCAAATGAACCTACATCCCAAAATCCTCCTGAAACCCCTTAGATATCCAGGAAGCGAAACATGCATAACAGTCAGAGACAATCATCGAGGGTAATCCATGTAACCGCACAATCTCTTCCACATAGAGGCATCCCATGCTCTCTAATGAACCCTTCTCTCTGATTGGTAGGAAGTGGACCGACTTGGTGAGTTGGTCGACGATCACCCATATAGTGTCATGACCTCGACATTTATGTGGAAGTTATATCATGAAGTCCATGTATATTCCATCCCACTTACACTCTAGGACCACTAATGGCCGAACCAAGTCGACTGGTACCTGATGCTCCACCTTCACTGGCAAAAAAGCGAGGCAACGAGAAACCAAATCTACGACTACTTTCATCATTCCTGGCCACCAGTGCTATCGTCAGATATCATGGTATATCTTCTCCACTCCTGGATGTACCACTAGAGGGGAAGTGTGGATCTCACTCAACATTTCCTCTTAAAGTGACACTGATACCATGGTATGTCTTATTAAGAGGATGATGCACTCCCCACTTTCAGAAAATCTATTATGTGCATGTCATCTAGATATCGGAGCACATCGTGTCTCGCAGTCAGATTCCCCCACTATGCCTCCATAACTAGTTGAAGAAGTGGGGGAGTGAAAGTTAGAGACTAAATAAAAGATGCTCCATCTCTATCAACAAAGGATATCGGCAAAGCGACCAACTTCTATGTTGCATTGCCTTGTAGTTGTATACATGAAATCCTGCTTAGTGAATCTGCTACAATGTTCTCATTCCTAGGTTTATAGAATATATTTAAGTCATATTCCTAGAGGAACTCAAGCCAACATCATTATCTTTGGATTAGGTTCTTCTAAGAGAAGATATACCTGAGAATATTGTGATCAGAGTACACTGTAAAACATTCTCCCATCAGATAATTTCACCACAACATTAAGGTGAAGTCCACTTCTGCTAACTCTATGTCATGGGTAGCGTAGTTCTTCTCATATTGTCTCATCTATCGAGAACCATATGCAATCAATCCTTGCTTCTGCATCAGGAGACATCCATGCCTGGTCCGTGATGTGTCGCAGTTGACTACATACCCTACTCCATCCATTGGAAGCTTCAAGATGGGGGAACTAGTCAGCCTCTGCCTCTGCATCTTATAGCTCCGCTGGAATTTCTCTTACCAAAAAAAGGGTTGAAACTTCTTCATAAATGTTGACAGTGGTGCTGCAACTCTGGAAAAATCTGGTACAAATCTCTTGTAGTATCCGGCCAAACCCATGAAATTCTACACCTCCGCCACACTCCTGTGTGGCTCCCAAGAATGTACCACCTCAATCTTTTTTTTATCCACTGCAACTCCAGCCTATGATATGAAATATCCCAAAAAGTGAACCTCTTAGATCTAGAACAGGTACTTCGAGAGCTTACCATAAAACTGGTGCTCTCGGAGAGTTTCTAGTACTACCTACAAATGATTGGTGTGCTCCTCCTTTGTAGCTAAGTAGATCAGAATGTCATCGATGAAGACTACTACAATGTGATCAAGGTATGGATAAATTATCATGTTCATGAGTGCCAAAAACACTACTGGAGCATTGGTTACACCAAATGGAATAACCATGAACTCGTAGTGGTCGTACCGACATCTGGAGGATGTCTTCTGCACATCCTCATCTCACAGTCTAAGCTTGTGATAGCTTGATCTGAGGTCTATCTTCGAGAACCATCATACTCTATTAAGACGATCTAAGAGGTCATCAATCCTTGAGATTGGGTACCTGTTCTTCCAGGTCACCTGGTTCAGGCACTGACAATCTACACAAAGCCTCAAGCTCTCATCCACATTCATGGCGAACAAAATCGAGGATTCCCAAGGAGAAACACTGGGCCAAATGAATCCATTCCCCTAAAAGTCCTCAAACTATACCCAAAGCTCACGAAGCTCCATGAGAGCCATCAGATATGATGGTGTAGATATCGGTTTCGTCTCAGGGTACATGTAAATGTAATAGTCTACCTCTCTATGATGATGTAGACCCGGAACATCATCAGGGAAGACATCCGCGTACTGGTCCACCACTACAGGATAACATGGACAATCTACATCAACTTCTCTGAGGGTATGGATTGCCAACTAATGAGTGATTGGCTGTACTCTCCTCTGAGGAAGTCCATCATAGGCTATATAGGCTCCCTTTCTCATCGGTATTGGTAAACCTGGTCCCATCAGTGCGGACACAACGTACTTTGCACCCAATACAGTATATATGAGCATGGACTATAGATACCCATCCCATACCAATGATGACGTCCTAAGGTTTTGACGCTACTACTAGGAGATACCATAGGAAGCTCTCTCCTTCTTGATTATGCTCACACTACCGACACCAGTGGAAAATCATCAAATCTGCTCCCATAAAAGCCTCTATCCCAAAGGATTGAGCCAACGACTCTGTCGGAATCTCCGAGCTCCAAATGAGAGTAGTGGCAATAAAAGAATGACTGGAACATGTGTCTATAAGAACTGAAGCTAAGGTGGAGTAGACACAGGTCATACCTCATATCATCACTGTAGCTCCATGATCGTAAGCCTCAGCTGCCTAGAGATGAGCTCTCCCATATCCAATTGCTCCATGCAGTCGGGGTGGACCTCTTGGTGGTGGTGGCGGTAACATATTGATTCATCTCCCACCGACAGCTGCACGAATTGCTCCTCAGCCTTGTATGCATGATCCTTTCTGACCTCCTTAGTTGAACCTATGACTTTTCCTAGGCGGTCCTTCGACCGTATGCTGATCATCCATACGGCGGTTCGGACAATCATGAGCCATGATACCCTGCCCTCCACATGTGTAACACTGCTCGCTCCTGATATGATTGGCACTATCTCGGGTTCCCCGCACAACCGATCCTGAGTCATGCGGCTGTCCACCTGTAGGTCTGGTCCTCTTATACCTATGTGACATCCATATTTTTCCATATGCATAAGACTCCGCTACATGACGACTATTGGTGGATCTTGCTACTGGAGAATTCTCAATATAGAAACTTTCCACTATGAGGGCTCTTTCTATCACCCCCGCCTGCATCAGGATGCTGAGTACGACCATCAAAGCCCTGATCTCTTTCCTGAGTCCATGCTCAATGGTTCGGGCCCTGAAGAATGGGTCCTACACCATATATGCGGTGTAGCATGAGAGGTCAGTGAACCTCACTGAGTACTGAGCCACATTAATACTACCCTTTAGAAGTTGAAGTAGCTCATGTATGCAAACTGCGCAAAGAGACCCTTGGACAAACTCTACCCGAAATAGGCTCTCAATGTATTCCCATAGAAGCGTCAGCTCATCATGAACCAGGAGAATCAAGCTCCACCATCTGCCTTCTTCTTTCTGTAGAAGGTTAGAGGTAAGGATAACCATGATATAAGCTAGTGTTCCTACAAGTCGGAAGACATTCACTATAGCCTCCAACCAATCCTCTAAATCTTACGGGACCATCTTTCACATGAACCTGGGTTACCTCTAGCACTAGAACTCATGCAACGCGTGCAAGCGTCATACACCATCTTCTACTGGGGATGGTGGAATCAGAGGACCAATGTGGAATGGTACTGTTGATGCCTCTTTTGGTGCCTATAATAAAAAAGGGCCCTGCACCGAGGCCTCATCGCTCGGTGAGCTGTCAGTGCATACAACTCTCGAAACCCTAGCTGACACTCTGCATAGAGAAATTATGAAAAGATACAGGTTTTCCATGGTCAATAAGTTATTCCTGGTGAGATGACTCAAAATATCACAAAGAAAACTTTTTAAAACTCACATGCAATAAGTGTTTTCATGCACATAGTTGGAAATCAGATGTTAGGGTCTGGGTGTATGGATACATAGGCCACCACACCTACACTAGATTGCCTAAAATAATAACCACTGTCACTATACATAACACTATTTCCCTTAAAAAGAATGATTAGAGTCACGTATTCTGTGGAAAAAACGACTCCTATGATACCAATTTGTCAGAACCCGTCCCCCAGGGCATGTACCGTGACTACTGCAAGCCCACCTTCCATAGGACAGGGTCTAGAGACTTTCCCTGAATGGTGTAATCCATAAAATTGGGAAGGCATTGCCTTTACAACTTGTAATACAAAAAACCATGCACACCGAAAGATACGAATACAATTAAACTGAACAGTAAATCGAGTGAGTACAGTGAGTAAAAGGGGCCAGAATAGAAGCCCAGCTAGAATGTACAAGGAAAAATTAAAGGTAAAAGATGACTGATAGGTTAAAAGTAGATCTTGCATTTTTCACCATGATTATTACCTAAAGGGTAGTTATAGATCTGCTCCTCGGCACTCCACATCCATCTGTCTCTTATACAAACCAACACATCATATGGTTCACCTTAGAGCACTCTCCAGTCCTGGTACCCTCATTCTTAGTCAGTGTTGTTCGTCGTCTACATCCAAAACAACAAGGTTTGGACATAGCCCGTGCAGGGGTGAGTATAATGATACTCAGTAGGGACCACGAGAACCTCAAGGTATCTCAAAATCCACCAAGGATAAACCACAATGTATGAAATCAACATATAACCCTAATTAGGTATATTCCCATACAGATACCTATGTTATCATGTAATCCATCTCAGTCATTAGGAAACATAAAGGTATTGACTCATCTCACACCAGGTATATCTTTAGGTAAGGTAATAGAGATGATTAGTTATAAATACTGAATCATGTTATTCGGTTAAGAGTCACTACGGCTGACCTTCATAGAATCTCTAGGATCTGACCCGCACAGGATCGCTCGGGGATGACCCCCACATGATCGTTGGAGCTGACCAAAAAAGGATATCTAGGAGCTGACCCATACAGGACCGCTAGGAGCTGACCCACACAAGATTTCTGGACCTGACCCACAAAGGATCTCTATGAGTTGTCCCACACAGGATCACTAGGAGCTAACCCACACAGGATCGCTAGTAGTTAACCCACACAGGATCGCTAGAGCTGACCAACATAGGATACCTAGGAGATGACCCACATATGATCGCTGGAGCTGACCCAAACAGGATCTCTCATAGCTAACCCACACATGATCACTGATGATGACCCACATAGGATCGCTACGAACTGGCCCTCATAGGATTGCTAGGAGCTAACCCATACCAGATCGCTAGGAGAACTGTTCTTGTCACAACTAGTTACTGGGTTTCTGCATTAGGCTTGCTCGTCTATAAGATAGTATGTTCCCCAAGCCACTGGTCGATACACCAACATCTATGAAGTCCCATGGATAAGTATCGCAAAGAACCTCCATGTTATATGAGTCTCAACGAAACATACAACGCGTCATTCAGACACACGGTCTGTGAGTTTTATCATTTTAGTCACGGGGGCCCGATTGGATTCATGCTCGATCCAACCCGACTTTTTTCCAACATTATCCAAAACTCTAATGGGACATACCAAAACGACTATCTCACTCCAAAGTTTCTGTAACCACTGACGGGTCGTCAAACAGAAGCCTGGTGCCAAAGTTATGGCCCAAGTAAAGTATAGGGTGGTATCTGGTTCAGGACGGGTCCGACTCAGTCGGGTTGAACTGGTTCGACCCGACCTGGGTCGAATCATCCCAACCTGCTAGGTCCGGTATGGCTGGAGCTGGGTGGCTCGCACCACATGGTTTGTCCTGGCCCGCGCTGGTGGTCAGTGAGGGGTCGTAGGGGTCATAGATCCCATGAGGGCACGAAGACCATAAGGCGGCCGTAGCAGCACTGCGGGCTGCGGGGTGGCCCTGCGAGGCTGCGAGGTGGCTCGGCTTGGGCAGCACTATGAGAGCATAGTAGCAGTTTGGTCACAGCGACTCGGCGAGGTTGTGGCGGAGTTGTGGCCGGGGCAGCACGATGAGGGCGTGGAGGTGGTTCTGACAGGGCGGCGTGGCAAGGCCACGATAGGGGTTTCACCGCGGTGGCACGGTGAGGCCCCAATGGGAGTTCGGCCATAGTGGTGTGGTTGGCCCCGACGGCGGTTCAGCCACTGCGGGGCGGTGAGCTCGCAGAGGCGGTTCAGCCGGGGCAGTGAGGCGAGCCAACAACGGTGGTCTGAGAGGGGTAGCGCGTCGATGTCGTGGAAGCAGTTCGACCGGGGCAGCGCAGTGAGGCCACAGGCGGTGGTCGTAGAGCGGCATCGTTGCACCGTCACCTTCTTCGCGGCCAGCGGTGGTGCCGACTGATGTTCTCGTGCCCCTTAGTGGTTGGTCTCTTTCCTCCTCCATCGCGAAGAACTCCACAATTCATCACAAGAAATGAGGAGAGTACGGATCATGCTTGTTTGCCTGCACTGTCTGCATTAGAGTGGTAGAAAGGGTCTCAACTTAATCATGAATCAAGAACGATTATGATTGATATTTAAAAAACATCAATCCCCACAATCCACGTCAATATCTATTCCCATTCCCACAAACGAATTAGAAGGGGAGTCATGGGATGTGATAATCATATAGAAATAAACCCTACCTCATTTTATTCATCTATGAAGATCACAAGGGAGAAGATGACATCATTTTGTTGGAAAAGATTATCATCGATTGAAGATGTCCCACATTAGAGGATGTCCCAAGGATGAATGTCAAAGTAGAGGTCGGTGTTCTTCGTTGGTATTCTTTGTTGGAGATATTTTCTCCCAATTCTCTATGATTCTCATTTTTTTCCAACAGTTTCCCCCAATTCCACCCAAAATGATGATTTTCCAACATAATAGATAATGTTGGCATAATTCAGATTTGATTAATTAATTAATTGATGGGTGGCATAATATATTAAGGGCAGGGTTGTCCTAATAATGTGGGGAGCTCAAGAGGTTTCACCCTACTTAAAAGGGAGTTAAAGAAGTTTTAATCCTCAGGTGGTCCCCACCACCATAATATCCACAAGAGAGTGGTTACACAAAAAAAATATAAAATGATTGATTATTTTATTTTATTATTTCCACTAAAAAGTCAATAATTATCTTTCACTCTTGTCCAACTATCATCGAGGAGAAAGTTTCCTTAAGCGAATAATGGCACGGTGAGTTCAACGGTGTCCTCAAATTTAAATTCTGAGCACAAGTACAAAAATTAAAAAACCCCTCTCGTACGTTTACTAAACACACCTGAAAAAAAAGATCAGAAATTCATTCTGGGCATTCCAGGCCTCAGAATCACGCGCCATCAATTTTCATAGAATCGTAAAATTCCCATATATTTAAAAAAATTATATGGAAATTCCAGGTCATTACAGCTCATCAGAGGTTCTACATTTCGGATTTAATAAGGTCATATAAGATAACCCATATGTCATTACAGATGATGATGTCATGTTACACCCTCAATGAGATATTGGATTCGAGATTGAACCACAAACATGTGTGTCTCCAATCCTGATATCTCTATTTAGGATGGATGATTTTGAGTTGTGGTAGATACCTATATAGAATTATGGTCTAAAATGGTGCAGTTTTGTTCATGAACATATTTATTATCCTTTTAAATATTTCATAAATGAAATTTCAAAATTATTCTTTTGTGGGGATCTTTAACTAAAACTTCTTTTTAAATTTTTTAAATATTTATTCAGCTAAATATTTTTCATTAATTATTTTTTCAAAATGATTTCAAGGATTTGTTTATATGGAAATTATTTTTTAAAATTCTAATTCCTTTAAAATGTTGCAATGTGGTATGGGACACATTGATTCAAAAATAACTTTTTAATGAATTCTTTTATAAATGTGTGATTTTTAAAAGATTTCAAAAAAAGGATATTTCTCTCCAGAAGTTTTACTAATCATTTTCGACTATTTCAAATTTATATACATTATATTAATCTTTATTAAAGTTGATTTATTACAATAAAATCTTCCTTATTGTATCAAATGAGTTATTATATGTTTTACTGTGGATGTGCTATTTTTATACCCATCCTGGTTTCTGGTTGAATTATTGACATTTGGAATGCTAGTTATTATAAGAATCTTTATGTTATGTTTCAACATTTTCATATGAAGAATGAAATGGACTTAGTAAGTTATAGGTGGGGCCCTCTATAACCCCTCGATGCATAGGTAGGTCTCACGAGACGAACTAGTGTCTCGGCCTAAGGCCTTGACAAAAAAATTTATTTATAGTCTTGGAACGAGGCCTTGACTATGTGGTAGTGATGTTCGATGTTAGGCATTCTCTCATTATGAAATTAATTTTTTCTTATCATTATTCGGCTAGTAGAAAATCAATCTACAAGTTTATATGGTAATGTTAAATTTATTTTATACACATTAGGTTAACCTTTATGTTTAAAAGTATTTTGTTTTTATTTCACATCTTTCATTAAAATTTTATAGCTTCCACATAATTATTTACCCTTACTGAACATCTGAGATCACCCCATTTGTTATGTTTTGTTCTGGGATTCTAATATGTGTATTAAGTATTATATGTAGGGTTATGATAGGGGAATAATTCCGTTCACATCAGATTATTTATGTTGTGTTTTTTTTGAATGTGTAATGTAACATTCAGGTATGTAATCTATTTCCAGGACTAATAATTGGATCTGTCCTTCAGGACATGATTCCTTGTAATGATTCCAATGTATTAAAATAATTCACTGCCTCTGAGATTATTTTTTCGGGCCGTTATAAATTTACTAACACCTATAATTTGATGAAAATAAATTTTTGATTACTAAGTATACAAATCAAAGTGATGCTATTTTTAACAAAGACACCTTTCAAAGGATACAACATGTATCTCATTTTTTGTGTGTTTCAACTGTATTGACATTCAGAAAGGTAAAATACTTAAATAAGATAATTAATTTATTAATTAATTAATTATAAATATTTTATATTATAAGATTATGAGTCTATAAATTTGTAATTCTAATAGGTATGGAATCATCTCAATTTTTTCATTGGTTTCACTCTGATGATTATCAGTAGGATGTTCTACCAGATCACCTTATTGTAGATGTCTTCAAGGACTACTCATAGATGGGGAAACTATAAGATTTTTTGGGATATGGTACATTAATGTATGGAGTTCCATTTTAGATTCATTCACTGAATACTAGTTTGAGGAGGATTATATATCATTTAGTTAAATTTATGATCAAAAGGATAACTGGAATACATTTTCTATGATGATTTTGTATGGATCAATGATGTAGTGGGTGATCATATTATATGGGGAACAAGATGAATATTTGTAATCAAGATAGATTTGAGGGACCTATTTCATGAATATTTTCATTCTTAAAAACCCATTAAAGAATGTATCCATGGTCTACTTGACCTCTGATTGGGGAAGTTACCATGTGCCATTATTCAATATTAGTTTTAAGAACATTCTATTATATTCTTCTAAAATAATTCCAAATTAGAAGGATAGGGTGAAAAATATTGAGGAGTCATTTCACATAGGGATTCTGATATAGGTCACCAGATTCATGTTTTCATCATGTATTAATGTTCAAGATATTGCATAGGTCATTGAGATAACAATTGATATCATTTCATCATAATGACAGGGGAGTCAAGAGGATTCCTCATGGAGTATAGTGGTAGTCTTTGGTTCACAATTATTTAAACTAGTGATTTCTTGGTCAACTAAGGTTATGCATAATCCATCATCATATAAAGTCATAGGGGGTGGAATATCTGAAACTAACTCTAAGGGGTGGGATGTGTATTTCTCTTAAGGATCACAATGACATCAGTGATGAGAGTTCCCGGACATTCTATGCAGAACATAAGTGAAAGGAGTTCCAAATTTGGTTCCTCAATTTAGGAAGTTTAATCCGAGATAGAAGAATCATGGCTCTCATGTTTATTATTAGTAGAGATAATATGTCATAGTCAATGGGCTTCACAAAGATTCTCCCAATTCCCTCAGTGTACAGTGTTTCCTTGGAGGTTTTCATTCTCAGATTTTTAGAAACTAAATAGTAGTTTGTTGAAAGCATCATCAAATAATTTTTATAGCACCGAGTGAGATAGAATTTTTTGGAGGTACCCTTTTCTTATTTTTTATATGAGTTGTAACACCCCAAGATTTTATAGTGTGTTATTTCTTCAAAATAATTCAATAACTTTCACTACACGCAACAACAAGTTCAAGCACACCATGAATTACCAAAAAAGCCGTTAAAAAGAGGTTATGAATAGTATTAGATAAATTTTAATGTTTATATAATCCTTATACTTTTAGAATCCATATTATGAGTTTCTTAGATATAATGCAAGAACAAATTCATTTTCAGTATTGCACTTTTATTAACTTTAATAGTGAACCCTTTTTAAATAAAATATTTTATACTTTTTGACTAAATGGGGACATCAAAAAATTTAAAATGAAACATCCCAAGCTTTCACGGTACGCTTTCCTTTGAATAAAACAGTAGCGTGTGTTGTACGCAACTTCGAGTTTTAACACACACCACAACCGATCAAACTAGCCGTTATGAATAGTAATACCTAATTTTTGAAATTATATATATTTTATATTTCAAAATGGACTTCATTTTTGGATTCGGAATATCGAATTTAGCCAAGGGTGAAATGTTGGTACTTTTCGGATAACTTTTATATTTTGATGAATAGTGAAAATTACTAAATTTTAATTAAAAACAACTTTTTTAATCAAAATAATTAATAGTGATAAATTGTGAATTTGAGTGGTTTTAAAGTATATTTAGAATATATTTTTACCATTTAATATAATTTTGGTCATTGGACATAAGTTTACAATTAAACCGAACATAAACAAGTGTCAATCTTTTGATAGTTATTACCTCTTAAAAACACGCTTTTTGTTTTGACAGCGGGAATTAATTTTAAATTAATTTCTGCCACTTCTGTGTTTTGAATTTAGAAAAATGGATTCCATATTTGGAATCATGATGTCCAAATTGTGTAAATAGGTAACTTTTATTTTTAGACATTTTGAATAATTACTGTGGTAAATATTTTATTTACCATGGTTAAGGGTAAATCCGGTAAAAAAGGGTTAAAAAATAATATTATAATAATACAAAATTAACCTAAAACGTGTCCTAACCTTATTGGTGGACACATACCCGACCATGAGCATCCTTGGGTCAATTTGGGGACCCCTTGGAGCCACTTGTATGTGGTAGGGACATTTTATATTAATAAAGTTAAAATAAAAATAAAAATGGCATAAGCTTACATCTTTTAGAAGAACAATTTTTACATAGGGTTATACATGTTGGGTTTTCGATTATAAATATTCATTAGAAAGCTAAAAAGATTTCCTACATAATGATATTTTATTTATAATTTTTAGACATCAAATAAGTTAAATTATTAATGACACAATAATGATGCAATGTTTACCTCATTAATAAATCATTTAAATAAAAAAGATTATAATGATTAAAATATTATCTAAAACCTGTCCAATTCTTATTGGTTGATGTTATTTAGAATATGAGTCATCTTATCTTCGACCTCAATGATTTTTGGACCATTATAAACCGAATATAATTATATTATAAAGTAATACTTTCACTCTTTCCTAAAGAGCCCCTCCTCTCCCTTATAAAAGGAGACCACTTCTACTCATTCCTCACACCTCTCAAGCCACTTGGCTCGTCCAAACCCTGCCCAAATAAGCTCCCCACATCCCTCTCCTCCTCCTTGAAGCTTCCCCTTAGGCAGAAAGCATTTCAAGAAGTCCTTTGGTTCCAACCAAAGTGAGTTACCTAAATTAAAGGAGGTTAACCTACCCCAACCAAGGAAAAGTACAAGGTAAGGGTTTATTTCACAATCTCTTCATTATCCGAGGTTGTTTATACG
Organism: Viscum album; assembly: GCA_963277665.1. NCBI lineage: Eukaryota > Viridiplantae > Streptophyta > Magnoliopsida > Santalales > Viscaceae > Viscum > Viscum album. The sequence goes on along the minus strand of OY728151.1, from coordinate 489,742,674 downwards.
TAATAAGCTACTGGGATATCTTTATCATCCACATCCATGTTTCTTAAAAATGTATTTCAAAACATTTTTACTATTTACAAGAATATGGGTTAAAGTCATTTATACCCTTGTTTGACTTTTTATAAGAGGTTTATAAAGGAATCTTTCCGTCGTTTTCAAAACAAGGTCCTTTTTAACCTTTTCGACAGAATTGAGGTAAGAATGTTTTTTTTAACTTATACGGCGGGTGCGGTTATTTTACGCCGTTATAAAATCTTCAAAGTTTTCCTTAAAAGCTTATAAGAATATTTTCAAAGAAAATGTTTTATTTTATATGGATCTTAAATGATTTCAAAATAAAAGGAGATATTTCTTTAAAAAGAATTTTGATTTCATCTATGTCAACATCATTTGATGGATTTTAAGATTATTTGAAGTTGATTTATTATGATACAAAACTTCTATATTGTATTGAAGGTTTTGTGAAATGTTTGACTATGGATGTGCTATTTTTATACCATTCATAGTTTATGGTGAAATTATTGACATTTCGTATGCTAGTTTTAATACGAATGTTTATTTTATGTTTAAAACTTTTCATATGGGAATGCATTGGACTTAATAAGTGACGGGTGGAGCCCGCTATAGCTCCTCGATTCATCGGTAGGTCTCATGAGACAAACTAGTGTCTTGGCACAAGGCCTTGACAAAATCTTATTTGTAGTCTTGGCACGAGGCCTTGACTATGTGGTTATGATAGTCTAGCATTATGCATTCCAACATTATGAAAGTGGTTATTTATTTTTGCATGTGATTATTCGATTAGTAGAATATCCATGTGAATAAGTAAATGGCATTATTTCATTTTACTTTTGCCATACTATGTTGAAGTTTAAAAGGCTTTTGTTTTAGTAATGCATTGCCTTAAATGTTTATTCTTATTTATGAAAGTTTCCGCTATATTGTTATCCTTACTGGGCATTTGAGCTCACCCCTTTTCTATGTTTTATTTTTCCCAGGATGTGAAGAAGTAAGTTATGAATGACCTGCAGGGATTTTTATGAGGGTTTAATAGTGTGGATTGTGGAAACATTATGTTGTTCATTTTATAATGTAATGTAAAACTTATGAATATATCTAGTGTTTCCAAGCCTACTAAACCAATCAGTCTTTCGAGATTTGATCTTTCTTGTGATCATGCCAATGTTATGTAATAATGCACCGACTCTGGGTAACTGGGGTCGGGGCGTTACAGTTGGTATCAGAGGAAGTTCAGTAAAAACCTTGGAAGCTAGATTTTGATAAACTCTGATTAGAGCACGTAGACCTAAGATGAACTTTGAGGATTAGTATAGAAGAACTTCCTAGAATTTTTGTATTGTAGAGATTTTGTGAGTTTTCCGAGCAATACATCCCTGTCTGGATACGAGCAGGTAGAGGCGGCTCTAGCACAGATGTACCTTGGGGTAAAACCCGAAAACACCGCTTTGAGCTAGACTCGAACGGGAACTGGTGCACGACAACGGGCCTTGCTGCACTCTTGGTTACGACACTCCCGGGGGATATTCTTAGGATAACTGTCATTTTCTTTACAAATCATTTTGAAGGGATTATGAGTATATACTTCCTAAAAGAAAACATTCTTATGATTATGGATTATATCCATAAATAGTTCAATTTATATAAGTGTTTTATAAGTATGGGATTATGTATTTTGATTCATAAACTGATCTAGTGTATTCCATTGTTTAGAAATGGCGCCCAGTAGAAGGAATGAGAACTCCAGAAATGCACATGATCCAAAGAGAAGTAAGGATCATATCTTTCATGGTCTTAAGCTAGAATTTATAAGAGAAACAGTCTCCCATGTATTATCATCATATGAAGAAATAATATCATGTGTTGATCAGATAAGTAAAGATTTTACTGAGTCCTATGGATTTGAAGGGAAGCAAGAGAAGAAAAGGATGGAAGAGAGAAATATGGATAAAGGGAAGAGGGAAAAGAAGAATTTTCCCATATGTGGTAACTGTGGAAAGAAACACCCTAGAACTTGCCAGAAAGGAATGGGAGTTTGTTATAAGTGTGGAGGAAAAGGGAACAAAGTATGTGACTGTAAGGGTAAGAAAATGGTTTCAAATGTACAATGCTTCATTTGCAAGGAGTTTGGACACTACGCAAACCTATGTCCCAGTCATCAGACTATGCCGCAAATGATGCTATTGGATAATAATCAAGTTATGATACTACCACAGATGAAGAGGAATGATTAGAGTTATTATGTTGATTATATCAATTGAGTGTTGTATCAACAATGTACTTGTTATAATAATTATGGAGTATATAAGGATTGTACTGCAGTACTATTTCATTAAGGATTTGAGATGGTGTGGAACAAAGAAAAGTGACTCAATAGCAGGATAAATTTTTGGAAAATATATGGTTAAGAGAATGATAAACCATAATATAGTTCTGATACCGAGGTAGTAATTTTCGAATAATACATGATTATTTTGGAAAAATTATATTGGATATTCTTCACTACCTTGGAACTGATTAATGATTTGTATATTCCATCATTGTTGGGGTTTAAAACATTTTTGGATTGATGAATTATATCCAGCATTCTATATGGAATAAGGGAGAATAAATGTAATCAATAAGGAATATGGTAATTCAGGATGTTTCAGTGTATTAAAAGAATACATGATGAAGGTATTCATATGCTATTACGGGGTAAAAAGGATCTGCATTATGTTTACCTTCCTTATAAATGTTGGACTATGAGTTTGGACAGAAGTATTTTTGATAGTTCTAGTTTGGATTATTTTGGATTGCCATAAAAGGACAACCCGGAGGTCGGGCGGCAACCCGTCGCGTCCGGCAAGGCTGCGAGACTTGAACCCGCATCCGAAGGGGGACAAGGGTGTATCACCTACCATTGGACCACGAGATGTCCTGGATTAAATACTATAGTTTTTTTAAAAGATCTGGTAGATGAATTATAAATTCATTTATTTTGGAACCCTGTACAAATAGTATAAATAGAAAAAAAAATTACATTCTATTATCTTTTAGAGTGAAATATGAGTTTGTGGTAGAAATTTATTAGTGGATAAAACTCTAATTATAAAGTAAGTATATATCCTTATGATCTTATCCAATCTCATAAATAAATTCCTCAACATTAATATAAGGAACTTAGAACAAAAATGTTGTCCTAGATGGTACCTTAAATCATCACTAATTTATGGCTTTGGGATTGTTGGCCTTTTCATAGCCATGTTCTCTACCACTCTCCATCAGATAATTGATGGTTATATTTTTCTTCCATATCCATATTTTCCTACATGGAACCCTAGTATGTGTTATTTTCGGTAATCTTCATACTTTCCACTCTATATTTTAAATAGAGGCCTCATTAATTCATTTTTCAATGTGGGATTTCAACTAAGATATTTTGAAACGTCAAAAATGTGTTATCCTAATACCTTATGTTTTGTTGAACCGATGGTATTTCAAATCATCATAGATTGATGAATTTAAGAACCTCAATTATACACTTGTTTTTGATTGATGACCTCAATCACTACCTATAAATATTTACGTTTTTCCTCCGATTTTATGTCTCTAATTGCCACCAATGTTCTCCTAATCGAGATCATAATTTGATGGTGACCTTTTGATTTCTCTTTTCCTCATATTAAGACTAAATTTTAGTAACCCAATTTCCGATGTGGGTTTTCCCACAAATATATTTTTTATTTTCAACCTTTTATTTTCGAAGAACAATTTCAAATTGCGAGGACGCAATTTATTGAAGGAGGGGAGAATGTAACACCCCAAGATTTTATAGTGTGTTATTTCTTCAAAATAATTCAATAACTTTCACTACACGCAACAACAAGTTCAAGCACACCATGAATTACCAAACAAGCCGTTAAAAAGAGGTTATGAATAGTATTAGATAAATTTTAATGTTTATATAATCCTTATAATTTTGGAATCCATATTATGAGTTTCTTAGATATAATGCAAGAACAAATTCATTTTCAGTATTGCACTTTTATTAACTTTAATAGTGAACCCTTTTTAAATAAAATATTTTATACTTTTTGACTAAATGGGGACATCAAAAAATTTAAAATGAAACATCCCAAGCTTACATGGTACGCTTTCCTTTGAATAAAACAGTAGCGTGTGTTGTACGCAACTTCGAGTTTTAACACACACCACAACCGATCAAACTAGCCGTTATGAATAGTAATACCTAATTTTTGAAATTATATATATTTTATATTTCAAAATGGACTTCATTTTTGGATTCGGAATATCTAATTTAGCCTAGGGTGAAATTTTGGTACTTTTCGGATAACTTTTATATTTTGATGAATAGTGAAAATTACTAAATTTTAATTAAAAACAACTTTTTTAATCAAAATAATTAATAGTGATAAATTGTGAATTTGAGTGGTTTTAAAGTATATTTAGAATATATTTTTACCATTTAATATAATGTTGGTCATTGGACATAATTTTACAATTAAACCGAACATAAACAAGTGTCAATCTTTTGATAGTTATTACCTCTTAAAAACACGCTTTTTGTCTTGACGGCGGGAATTAATTTTAAATTAATTTCTGCCACTTCTGTGTTTTGAATTTAGAAAAATGGATTCCATATTTGGAATCAGGATGTCCAAATTGTGTAAATAGGTAACTTTTATTTTTAGACATTTTGAATAATTACTGTGGTAAATATTTTATTTACCATGGTTAAGGGTAAATCCGGTAAAAAAGGGTTAAAAAATAATATTATAATAATACAAAATTAACCTAAAACGTGTCCTAACCATATTGGTGGACACATACCCGACCAGGAGCATCCTTGGGTCAATTTGGGGACCCCTTGGAGCCACTTGTATGTGGTAGGGACACTTTATATTAATAAAGTTAAAATAAAAATAAAAATGGCATAAGCTTACATCTTTTAGAAGAACAATTTTTACATAGGGTTATACATGTTGGATTTTCGATTATAAATATTCATTAGAAAGATAAAAAGATTTCCTACATAATTATATTTTATTTATAATTTTTAGACATCAAATAAGTTAAATTATTAATGACACAATAATGATGCAATGTTTACCTCATTAATAAATCATTTAAATAAATAAGATTATAATGATTAAAATATTATCTAAAACCTGTCCAATTCTTATTGGTTGATGTTATTTAGAATATGAGTCATCTTATCTTCGACCTCAATGATTTTTGGACCATTATAAACCGAATATAATTATATTATAAAGTAATACTTTCACTCTTTCCTAAAGATCCCCTCCTCTCCCTTATAAAAGGAGACCACTTCTACTCATTCCTCACACCTCTCAAGCCACTTGGCTCGTCCAAACCCTGCCCAAATAAGCTCCCCACATCCCTCTCCTCCTCCTTGAAGCTTCCCCTTAGGCAGAAAGCATTTCAAGAAGTCCTTTGGTTCCAACCAAAGTGAGTTACCTAAATTAAAGGAGGTTAACCTACCCCAACCAAGGAAAAGTACAAGGTAAGGGTTTATTTCACAATCTATTCATTATCCGAGGTTGTTTATACGTAATAAGCTACTGGGATATCTTTATCATCCACATCCATGTTTCTTAAAAATGTATTTCAAAACATTTTTACTATTTACATGAATATGGGTTAAAGTCATTTATACCCTTGTTTGACTTTTTATAAGAGGTTTATAAAGGAATCTTTCCGTCGTTTTCAAAACAAGGTCCTTTTTAACCTTTTCGACAGAATTGAGGTAAGAATGTTTTTTTTAACTTATACGGCGGGTGCGGTTATTTTACGCCGTTATAAAATCTTCAAAGTTTTCCTTACAAGCTTATAAGAATATTTTCAATGAAAATGTTTTATTTTATATGGATCTTAAATGATTTCAAAATAAAAGGAGATATTTCTTTAAAAAGAATTTTGATTTCATCTATGTCAACATCCTTTGATGGATTTTAAGATTATTTGAAGTTGATTTATTATGATACAAAACTTCTATATTGTATTGAAGGTTTTGTGATATGTTTGACTATGGATGTGCTATTTTTATACCATTCATAGTTTATGGTGAAATTATTGACATTTCGTATGCTAGTTTTAATACGAATGTTTATTTTATGTTTAAACCTTTTCATATGGGAATGCATTGGACTTAATAAGTGACGGATGGAGCCCGCTATAGCTCCTCGATGCATCGGTAGGTCTCATGAGACAAACTAGTGTCTTGGAACAAGGCCTTGACAAAATCTTATTTGTAGTCTTGGCACGAGGCCTTGACTATGTGGTTATGATAGTCTGGCATTATGCATTCCAACATTATGAAAGTGGTTATTGATTTTTGCATGTGATTATTCGATTAGTAGAATATCCATGTGAATAAGTAAATGGCATTATTTCATTTTACTTTTTCCATACTATGTTGAAGTTTAAAAGGCTTTTGTTTTAGTAATGCATTGCCTTAAATGTTTATTCTTATTTATGAAAGTTTCCGCTATATTGTTATCCTTACTGGGCATTTGAGCTCACCCCTTTTCTATGTTTTATTTTTCCCAGGATGTGAAGAAGTAAGTTATGAATGACCTGCAGGGATTTTTATGAGGGTTTAATAGTGTGGATTGTGGAAACATTATGTTGTTCATTTTATAATGTAATGTAAAACTTATGAATATATCTAGTGTTTCCAAGCCTACTAAACCAATCGGTCTTTCGAGATTTGATCTTTCTTGTGATCATGCCAATGTTATGTAATAATGCACCGACTCTGGGTAACTGGGGTCGGGGCGTTACATGAGTGCATGGTTTTTATGATTTTAGAGCTACACACTTATTCATATCACCTGTCATCATCTATGATTTTGGACATTAGGTGGATAGGATTCATGTTAAATTAAAATTAACTAAACAACATTGTGGTCAATCATGTCTGTATATCATATATAGAAACTTCTATCTAATATTTGGGAAGTAATTCTATATGGTATACGTCCTATATTTAAAGATATATCTATATTAAATCAAATTTATCCTGGATTACTTATATTTGGTGAAGCCTATCATTGATATCATAAGGATGTGGGGTTTTTTAATGATGTTTGTTGAGATATAGTGGTGTTTTTTGGTGATAATGAGAATCTAATTCATTATATGATTGTTTAATAATTACCATCCATGATGGAAAAGATGATGACAATTTAGTTGGAGTATTATCAAATAGTGCTTCTAAGGGTTTTATAATAGTTACCTAATGTCATTCTTGAGGGGGGGGGGGGGGGTTATGTTACTCCAACAAAGGGAGATCGATTTTGGGATAGATCTATGACCAATAATCACTCCTATCTCAATTTTACTCTATATGAATACTACTTTTGTGTTTTGAATGTTTAGATTACAACTCAATAATCCATTTAAATTATGTTTTCTTCAAAGTGGGTGATACCATGGAGAGAACTAATTTTTTGTGATGAATTTGGAAGGAATATTTCATATTCTTATCAATTTTCATCGAAGGAATCAAGAAAAAATTAGAAATATATATCTACATCCATTTAATGGTGATTTATTTGATTAGAAGAAATGTTCATATTTTTACACAAAAATCGATTAATATTCATCATATCATTAGATTCTAGTAAAGGATGAGGATTTTCAAAAAGCCACATTCTGTTATCCTCATGGGAATTATGAGAACATTGTGATTACGTTTGGTCTGACGAATCCTTATTCTATGTTCAAGGGCTTGATTAATGTAGTTTTCAGGGATATTCTAGATAACTTTTTAGCGGTTTTCATCGATTACATCCATATGTACTATGTGTGTATATAAAAGAATTAAGATCATTTGTGTTCAATTTTAAGACTTCTTCAACATAATATTATATCCAAAAGGTTTTCAAATTATGATTTTTATATTTTGAAGAAATGTTTATTATGTCATGTCATGTCCTATAAATGAGTATTTGTTTTACCATTTTATGATAGAGGTAGTTGGTTCTTCAGAATCATCCAAGATTTTTGGGGAAATGCATTGATTTTTTTGACTTATAGACCAATGTAGAAGGTTGGTCACTAGTTTCTCTCAGGTTGTGACTCCTCCAAAATCCATTATCATAATGAATTAGGTTTTCATATGGACTGACTAGTTCAACCATTATTTTTCATACCTGACATAGATGTTTTCATATCTCTGTTGTTTTTTTAATCTAGTTGAGAGTGTTTTGTTTAAATTTATCATTGATTACTTTAATATTTGATGGTGATATGTTTTGATGAAGTGGATATTAGTTATTTATGATATGTCTCAATAGTTTCACATCCATTAACATAACTATACCACCCATGATTTCTATTTTTCAGTAGTATGGGTTTTCTTGATGGTTTGGGGACATTACCTCATCAGTGTACCTTTTTTGGGTTTTACCAATATTATGATCCAACGGTATGTCTTCTCTGAACAATACATGACATTGTTAAAAAATAAATTATTGGAATTATTACTCTATTACGAAATATAGATTATATAAATTCTATGAATGGGAATTGATGTTGATGATTAATTGAGAAAGAAGACATTTAGTTATGTTGTGTGTGGATATGGGGATTCCTAGATTATAATTGAAGATCACATTTGTAATGCCCAAACCATAAAACCTCTTAGCTGGTGCATTATTTTAATACATGCACATGATCGTAAGGAATAAAATCCTGAGGGACCGAGTAGTTTAGTATTTTTTTATAACATGATATATACATAGTTGAGAAATTACTAATTGAAAATAAATAAAACATACATGTTTTATTTGGAACATAAACGAATCGTTTTTTATCCCTATAGGTCATTCCTAATAGAAAACTTCATGTCCTAAAAAATAAAACATTAAAAAGGGGTGATCTCATATGTTCAGTAGGGGTAAGAAATATAGTGTAATATATCATAAACATAAACATTAGTCATGGTGAATAAATAAAAATGCATGCCCTTAAATATAAACTTGAACATAAAATGGTAGGAATATGAGTTGAGTAAATATTTAAATAATAACACATAAGAATGGGTATTCTACTAGTTGAAAACCCATGTTATCATTAATATAATAATTTCATAATGAACGAATTCATAATGAGAGACATCATAACCATATAGCTAAGGCCTCATGCAATGACCATAAATAACCATTTTTCCAAGACCACGTGCTAAGACCATAGTTTGACTCATAGGACCTACTGATGCAACAAGAGGCTATAGCAAGAACCACCCAACACATAATCAGCCCATTTCATTCCTCATATGAATATGGATAATCATAAACAACATAAACATTCACATTGAAACTAATATCAGAATGAGAGGTTTTGGAAACCCCCATCGGGACCAGGCACCGTGCAGCTTGGTACGGGGAAATGATCGCCGATCAGCAATGTAGGTGGGGAGCTAAAGGAAATCAATGATGTAGAATCTAGGGAGGGGTAGTTCTAGTGCGCAGGGCCTACGGGTCATGTATTGGGCATTGTATGCCACTAGGCCTTCAGGTCATGTATTACGGGTCATGTCGGGCCTTGTGCCTTGGGCATATGGGTCATTTGCGGCTACCCCTTCAACCCATAAAATGTGGATTATCTATAATAAAAATAAAAAAGAAGGCCTTCGAGCCATTCAGGATAAAACTAAAATAAGAAATGTTAATAAAATTACCAGGACTTTGTGAATAAACACTAACCATTCAGAGTAAATTGTTAAATGGTTTTATGATAGCACATCCATAGAAAAAATAATCATAGGCCATTCAATTAAATATGGTATATTATATCATAATTATTAATCCAAAAAATACATTATAATCAACATGTGTATTTATATAGATAAATATACTCTTATAGAATCATCGTGTAATTATTGAGATAAATACTCTTTTTCTTTGAGAAGAAGAGATATATTGGAAAAATCATTGAATAATAATTAATTGAAGTAAGATAATATATTCGTAATAAAAAAATTTATAAATATAATTGTTTTTAAATACATATTAGTGTGTGCCTGTGAAAATAAGTAAGAATTTGAGAATTTCGCTTGAATCACGATTGTTTTATGGGAATACATTTTTAAGGATCGTTTTAAAACATATAACTCCCCATAAATAAAATTAGGATTATAAATTTTACAAAATATATAAAAAATTATCACATAATATATGTGGAGTAAATGAGAATAAATAAGAATTTAATAGACTATTGTAGATAGTAACATTTACCCGAACAAAAATTGATCTTCGGGTGGAAAACAATACCATAATTCTGATAGTGTTTTTAACTAGATAATAGGGTCATGGATAACAAAATTAAATTAATTATTTTATGTTTCCATAAACTATTATTTATGAAATTTTTTTATTATATCCTTATTATGTTCATTCGTGGCCTCTTATATTGGTTTAACATGATCAATTTTACTGTTTGGGAGAATTTTCTTCCTTGGTATTCAGGACAAATTTACTTATATATATATATGTGTCTGTGTTTAAGGATAAAAATTTAATATGAGAATGTTTGTAAATAATAAAATTTGTTTTCTATTTGTTAATAGATATAATATTAAATTTTTATTTAATTGATTTGGTTATTTTGAGTGAGGAACATCATTATATAAAATAAAAATGATAATTGTTTGGCTTAATTGGTGGTTTTTTCTCACAATAAACTCACTTTAATTTATAAATTAATATAATGTGTGATTAAAGATTTTAGATCATTAAATAAATTATAATACATATATTATATTCTGTTTCAACCATCAAAATGGTTCCATGACCATAATTGAATATGGTAACAGAAATTTAAAACCTATTATCCTTGAATGTGATAAATTAACACATATCGATGGTGTATTCACTTCTAGTATAAAATAATGGGGAAAGAGATATGATGATAAATAATTCCATTAAAAAAATTCCAATAATTTTAAGGTACGTGAGTTATTATAACATTTGTAATAAATGGGTTGAGAAAATAAAAAAGAAAATAAATGAACTCGAAATAATAGAAAAGTTGAGAAACCATTTATGAAAATTCCGCTGACTAACAGTGTCACTTAAAAACTCATAAGACATTTTCATGATATAAATGGGGTATATAATAATTGTTAAATAATATATCTAGTAAGGTAGATATGTGATGAAATTTCTAAAGATAATCTAATTGAAAATAAAAGAGAATAACAAAAAAAGAGTTCTTGAATAAGAGAGAGATTTTGAGACGAAAATTCTGCAACATAATAGCTATGCAACATGGATTTAGAAAAGATTAAAGAAAGAGGGAACATGGGTTAACCATTGATAAAATACTCTTACAATATTATAAGGACAAAATAAAATTTGAATAATAAAATGTTATGGAATCTTGGAATACATACCTCATAAAAGTGAACTTGAATGGAAAAGAGAAGTTGAGAATTCCCTTACTTTGTATAGTAACTCAAAAAACATATTAGTTGGGACCATGTGGGAATAATGACATATTATGAGGACTATTAGGGAGATAAAAATACTATATTGTTGAGTATTATGTATTTGAATGGATTGAAAAAGAATGAATGAGTAGATATTTATATTAAAATATAAGGGTTTTTATTAATTTCAAATGACACCTTATTAGTGGCTTTGGAAAATCAAAAGGAATTCACATGCTATATTGAAATGATAATAGCCAATTAGGACACCTCATATCATATGTTAACTAACAAAATTCTAACAGAATTTTCTTTTAATTATTACATCATTATGATTTCATTAAACATACTGAAAACTCAACACTGTATTTTTACTATTCACAAAAAATTCTAGTATTTTAGAAAAATCCCAAAAATTCGCCCCGATCATTTTTAAATGTTTATAATTAAAAAATGAAATCCATTTTTGGATAATAATTTAATAAATGTTTTTACTTTTATTTTTAAACAAAATCATCATTTATTCTAAAAACAACATTAAAACTATATCTCATTTTTGGACACCCTGAAAAATTAATCAAGGTCACATTAAATTCACTTATAATCATAAATAAAATAAAATAAATATATATGATTATATTATATGAAAATAATTTTCCATTTTGAATTATTAAATTAATCATTAAATTGTACTTTAAATATTTATGACTTACAAAAATACTAATACTTATACTATGATCATTTTTTCACATATAAGATGTATAAATTCTATTTATATATTCATGTGTGATGTTTCATTTGTTTCCCCAATTTACTTTTCATTACTATTAATAATAGTAATATTACTATTAATAACAGTATGTTACATTTCAAAAGGGTATGTTACTATTCAAAAAATAATAATTTTGTCTTATCAGACACTAAATATCGTAGAGAACACAACTATGTATGTTACTTTTTAGAAATTCAAATCACATAGCATGAAAATGTATGTTAATGGGATAGGTTATAACATAGTGGTTTTTTTAGAGAATTAGTTTTTCATGAATTATGTATTAATATATTTTTAAACTCATGGGGTGTTACATTATTCCCCCCTCAATAGAATTGCAACCACACAATTCAAAAGTGCACTACGATTGTTTAAGGTTGATTCTTGAAATGTTTTTTTCGAAAACCCACATTTAAAATTTGGTTCATCAAATATACTCCTAAAAAGTGGTAAAGGGAAATGAGGTGGTCACCCCAAAATTTAGGCTTTTGAATAGGGTGAAAATTGTTTGAATTAAAAACCTGGACTTAGAATGAAACTCTAACTATGATGTTCTGATAGAATGTGATAGAGAACATGTTCAGATGAATGATGATTACTATAAAACTATAAACTACTATAAAAAATAATTATTATTTTCAAACATTATGATAATAGTACAAAAATTTTTATAAATCTTATATAATTGAGTTGATGAATTATTCTACTCTATAAGAGTATAAATATAAATTTATGTTTACTAACTAATAATTTTATTGCACCTTGAACTATCTATTCTTCATCACATAGAATCTGTTATGCCTTATGGTGAAGTAATAAATTCACCTCTAAAACCTTGAACAATGATAGACTTAAATGATTTTATAAATGGTTTACCTTTCAAAAATATAGTTATTCAATGTTGTAGAATGAAGGTATCTAAATTTCCAAGGTGATGTTATCATTAACCCTTAATCAACATGAAGAAACTCTAAATTTTTACATTCCAAACTTGTGAATATCTTCATCATGTATCCTTTTGAAATAATGTAATAACTTAAATTTTGGTAATCCCATATTTGAAATATGAAATATTCCCAATTCTATAGTTAAGATACATGTTATCAGATATATTTATTAAGACCAAAGTTGTTGCAAACTCCATCGACGATAGCATAAACCACTTCAGAACAAGTCAATAATCAGTTCCAACATAGTCAGTACTTATCTAAAATATTTATTTCTTCCTCATCAACTCTACATTAGATATATATTAATTATTTTCTTTCCCCTAGTAATTTGTTTTCTAAAAATACTAACTTTCCACTGAATATCTTTTCTTTGTATAATTCAACTTATGGTTTCAAATCCATAATGAAAAAGTATTATAGTTTAATCCTCATATATTCCATAATTCATATAACAAGTAAATTAATAACCAAAATATTCAAATGAAATGATTCTTGACAAGAAATATTAATCATTCTAATTCATCTATGACAACATCATAACTTGATTATTATCCAGAATCATCATTTTTGGTAAATTGCCTTTACGCTTAGGACATTGATTTTCATAGTGTCCCATCTCTCTGAAGACGAAGCAGTGTAAATTGGAAACCGTTTTCTTACCCTTGAAATCATGAACATTTTTTTTATTTTTCTCTGCAATTATAGTCAACACCCATTCTCTTCAAAAAATTTCTTGGGTGATTCTTTCTATAATTATCAAATGTGGGAAAACCATTATTTACCTTCATCTATTTATCCATATTTTTCTTAATCAACCTCTTCTTCTTTTTCTTCCCATAAAATCCATAGGACAAAAAGAATTAATTACGTAACTTTTTAAAACATGATATTATTGCCTTATGTAATGAGGACACATGGGAGTTTTTCTACCTTTGAAACAATATTTTAAGACCATGAGAGATATGATCATTCTTATTATTTGAATCACATGTATTGTTGATTACCTCATTCCTTCAGCTGGGCACCATTTTTAAACAATGGGATACACTACATTACATTATGAATCATAAAGTCTAATCAAATAATAGAAAAATACTTAGCATAAAAAAAATCTAATCCATCAATAATCTTATAATCATAAAAATGTTTTATTTGAAGAAAAAAATTACATTTAATTTCGTTTACAATGGTTTGTAAAAAATCTGAATTATCCTAAGCATATCCCCTAGGATAGTTCAACTGGGCGTGTAGTAAGGCCCATTTTCATGTACCAGGATACCTTGGGTCAAGCCCAAAACTCCATGTCTTATTTGTAACTCCTTGGTACATATGTGCTAGAACCACATCCACTTATAGTATCCAGATATGGATGCATTTGATAGAAATATCCATGTTATCTATTTTTTTCCAAATTTATAGTAAATTCAAATATATTTTCCCTCAATGTCTATATTAGGGATTTTTCACTAATCTATGTTTTCTAAATCTAGTTTCCATGTTGTCTACTAAACAACCATTGATACCAAATGTAATACCCCCACCCCAGAATCCCAAAGCTGGTGAATTATTTAAATACATTGGAAATATTGAAAAAAATAAAATCCCAAGGGTCAAGTATTTTGGTAGTTTTAGAAAACCAGATACATACATAGGTTCAACATTAAAACATGAAAAATAGGAAAACAAATAAGTTTTATTGTTAACATCCACAACTCTAAGTTAATCCCAAGAGGTCATTCATTATAAACCTCTTCTTGTATTGAGAGAATGAAACATAAAAAAGGGGTGAGATCAGATTCTCATTAAGGGAAAACATTACAAAAAATATATCTAAATAATAACATTAATAATGTACCATAAAAAAAATACATTCCTTAAAAAATATACATGAACATACTATGTTAAGAATATGATATATGTAAATATTTATATAATAAAACATAAACATGGTTGATCGACTAGTCGAAAAACCATGTGAAAATTCATATAATAGTTTGTTAATGAGGGAATTCATAATGAGGGACATCATAACCATACCATCATGTCCTTGTGTGAAAACTATAAATATCCATTTTTTAAAGTCCACGCGTAAAGACCATAATTTGTCTTATGAGACCTACCGATGTTCTGAGGGGATATAGGGGGCCCTAAAAACAGTAAAAAAATATGGTGTATTCATCATATGAATGGAGATAATAATAGACAACAAATATATTTAAATCTAAAATGATATATGATATGAATATAACTTTCCCCAACCATTATAAATAAACACTAACCATTTAGATTAAATTGGTGAATGAATTTATGATAGCACATCCACATTCAAAATAATCATAGACCATTTAATTAAATATGGTAGATGATATCATAAATATTAATCCCAATAATAAATAATAAGAACATTATTGTTGAAACAGATGAAGATACTCTTATAAAATCATCTTGTAATTCTTGAGATAAATACTCTTCTAGTTCAAAAAAAGTGTTCTTTTGAAAAATAGTTGTATAGACCAAAAGTGATGTAAGATATTATATTTATAATAAAATGAATGTTTTTTGTAAATATAATTGTGTTTAGTACATATGATATCATGCTCGTGACAGTAGGTAAGAATTTGATAATTTCCCTCGAATCAAGATTGAATTACAAGAATAATTTTCTTCAGATCATTTTAAAACATATAAATACCTATAAATTAAAGTGTTATTATTTTTTTACACATAAATAGAACATTATCACAAAATACATGAGAAGTAAATATGAATAAAAATAAATATAATATAGGTATGTAGATAATAAAATTAACTCGAATGAATATGGAGGTTCTTGTGGAAGACACTTACCTCAAGTCCAATGGTGTTTTTCACTTGATCTTAGTGTCCTTGATAACCAAATTGAATTCATTAATTAATATATCAAAAAAAAATATTTATTTAATTTTTTTTATTATATCCTGATTAATTTTATTCATGGCTTTCTTGATGGGTTTAAGAGATTCAATTTTATTATTTGACAATTTTTTCTTCTATAGTAATCATGACCAATTTACTTATATATATAAGGATAAAAATGTAATATGAGAATGGTTTTCAAGAATATAATTTTTAATTTTTTTTAACATCTAGAAGATTACATGTTTATAAAAATAATTTGCTTGTCGGTAGTAAATATGAATCATTATATAAAACATTAATGAGAATTGATTGGGTTAATTGGAAGTTGTTGATCACGATGAAATCATTTTAATTTATAAATTAATATCATGGGTGAAAAAAGATTCCAGAAACTTACATGAGTTATAATACATATATTATAGTCTGGTTCGTCCATCAATATAGATTCATGGATAGAATTGAATATGGTAATAGAAATTGAAAACTCTTCACCCTTGAATATGATAAATTAACACATCCCAGATAGGGTTTTCATTTCTATTATAAATGAAGGGAGAAGGATAGATGATGATAAATTATTCAATTATTACGAAAAAAATTCCTTGAATTTAATTTACTGGATTTTTCATAGCATTTTTATAAAATTAGTTAAGGGATGAAAATATAAAAGAAAGGAACTCAATATAAATGAAAAGTTGATAAATCCCTTATAAAAATTCAGTTTCTTAATATTGTCACATTAAATTATTAAAATATATTGATGATAGAAAAGGGGTATCATTTCATTAATATATTATATAGTCAGTACAAGGGATTTTAAATTACATATAGAAACATAAGAAAATAAAATATAAAATATAATAAGATAAAAAGAGTGCTTGAAAAAAAAAGATATTTCGAGATGAAATTTTTTCATCATAACCGCTATGAAACATGGTTTAAGAAATCATTAAAATGATAGGGGACAAGGGTCAAAAAATAATAAAAGAATAAAAACATTGTATATGAATAGAATAAATTTAAAATAAGAACATTTTATTTAAACTTGAAATACATACGACATAAAAGAGAACTTCAATAGAAAAGAGAAGATGACAATTTCCTTAATTTGTAGAGTAACTCTTAAAACATGATGGTTAGGGCCTTGTAGGCTTGAGGAAATCATTGAAGTACTAATATAGAGGTAAAACTAAAATATATTCTATGATTAATGTGTTGTAATTTAGGAAAATTAAGGAATGATTGGATATTTATTGTAAAATAGAGTACTTTGTTTATGAATTTCAATATACACCTCGTTAGTAGTTTTTGAAAATACCATGGGCTTTCCCATGATATTTTACATTTTTCTTCTCCACAGGGAAAACCAAATTAAATATTTTAATGTACAGAAGTCGAGTATAATTTTCATTTAATTATTACATCATTAGGATTTCTTTAAACAGACCAAAAAATAATAAATGTATTTTTACTACTCACGAAAAATTTAAATATTTTAAAAAAATCTCAAATATTTACTATTACAATTTTTTAATGTGTAGATTTCAAAAATGAAATCCATTTTATGAAAATAATTTTCTATATGTATTTAATTTATTTTGTAAAAAAAAATCATGATATATATTCCTTGTTGTTTTACTATTCATTACTATTCATAAGGGTAATCGTATTATTCATAAGTATATATTACAATTAAAAAGAGAAAGTTACAATTAACCAAAAATTATGTTTGTCTTATCAGGATCTAAATATCATATTAAACATAGCTATGTATGTTAGTATTTTATAATTCAAATCACAGAGGTCGAAAAATTATGTTTACTAGCTAGGTTATAACAAAGTTGTGTTTTTTAGTGACTTAGTGTCTCGTGAACTCTATATTAAATCACATTTTCAATTCATAGAGAGGTACATCATGACTCCCAATTTACCTTAGCACTACATTTCTTCCACATTTAAAATGGAGATACATAGTAGACTCTATAGACTATTAAAGACATGTGTCATTGTTATGTCCTATATTTAAGAGGATCATGGTTAAGGAACATACATGTTGTGATGTTTTCTTGAAATAATATTTTTTACACCACCACATGAATGAATAAGTTTAATGCTATATAAGGGGGACCTTTAAATTTATACATTTTTGTTGACTAGGGACGGAGAAGAAACAATACATGGTTTAAGACTAGTAAAGTATAAAACAAATATGGATCAACTAATTGTTGAAAGTATGAATTTGGTTTAGTATTATTATAATTAATATTCTTATCATTGGAGTTTTCACAGGTAGTTATGTTTTGGTGGTGACATTTTTATAAAGGGGACTCCCAGTCATGGAAGGAAAATGATTGTTCATGGGAGTAATATTTGTCATCTAGTTTTGGGATTTTCAGGGGATGAATTGGGTTTGTGTTGTGGTGTATCAGAGTGAACATTCCCTATAAATAAAATGGATACCTAACTTCTTCCATGATTTGTATCTCATTCATTAACATTATAAAGACTCCATCATCATTTATTCTATTGAGAATAGTTTTGATGATGTTAAAACCTTCAAGGGGTGGCTAGAATTGATCTAGAAAAACCATGATATGGTTATAAATTGATGTATTATTTAGTTTTTTCTTGTATGATGGTTTCATTGTTTAATTGAAGCCTGTACATGGTAGTGTGAGTCTTAGATACCTGATTATTACCCTGAGAAGTTTTCGATAACATCTTTAATAGTTGTAATGGTATGTCTTATTCTTGAACATTTTCTAGTTTATGATAAGGGATCCCCATATTGTTTTTTGTGTTACTACATCCATTTTAGAGGTGTCTCTCATAAGAGGGTGTTTATAAGTTAATATTCATGAATTCGTGGTTTTGTTCTTTGTTTCTCTAATGAGGTTGTTTAGATCCAATGATGGGGATAATATTGATAAGTATCTCATGGAGTGTTTTTTAGGAAACCCATTTTTTCTATTTAATATTGAATTTTAATTTTAAATTTAAAAAGGGTTTGAGAGGCATCTAATTTATTTGTGCAGATCCACCTATCCTGAAATTTTTTATTTTCAAAACACTTATGCTTATTTGAGAAGACATTGTGTGGATAATGATGTATTTGACTACTAAAATATTGAAATAGAAAGAATTTGTGTCATAACTGGGGGTTTGATGTGTATGTAATAATTATATCTTAAATGTTTTTGTTATATTTATATATTATCCCATGGATTTAATATTTTAATCCTCATATTAAAGATGTATGTTAAATATATGCTTTGAGGATTGAGGTGAAATGTTTATGTAGGAAATTATTCTTTTACATGAATATGACGTAAATGAGTGGTTCTCACCTTATATACCCTATATGATTAAGTGTTCATAACATGAAAAATATCTGGTTTTATATAAAAATATTATTTTTCTTCAATGACTCAAGGTAGAAGATATCACTCTTCATCAAATTTGGGAGCACTTTCATAGGGATTGATTTCCATATTCCCATGAAGGATTAGTGGTGATTCGAGGATATTTCTCCCTCATTTCTAACGGTTCAACAATATTCACCAAATTTTTTCATTAAATCAATACGAGGTATTTTTATCCCATTACATAAATAGAGTTTTTTGGTTGGTTGGGTTGTGGTGTGGTTTCCTTAGAGGTATGCATCTTTTTTGGTAGATGTGATTATGGTTCATAATGTTGGATCATTAACATGTGAATATTAGTTATTATTATTATATAGGGGATCCATTTAGTCTGTTTTATTCATATGAAATCATAATTCCATAAAATTTTATGTACTTTGATGACTATGGGATTGTCCTATTATTTAGTTGACCAAATTAAAATTGAAATTGGTTATTGATCACATTTTTTTGTTTTATACGCTGACAATGGTTTGAATATTAATTTTATATATACTACGGTATCTATTCTATTTACTTATATAATTTTTTAAAATAAGGTTTAGAAAATTACATTCATTGAAAATTATGAATAAATGTAAGGCTTGTAATTTTTAATTCTTATGCTAATGAATTAATAAGTCATAGGTTTGATTTAATATTTTATTTTTTATACTCTATTGGTAATTAAAATTGATGCAATGAGTTTTTTAAACAGATATTACATCAAATTTATTAATGGAATAGATAATGAGGGTAAGGTGTGTTAATTATTTTTGAGGATTATAATAAAAATGATGGTTAAATCGGAACTATTAATATCTTTGTTTGTTGAATTTATTTTGAAGAATGATTTCATTTTTTATTGATTAGAATCTTGTTATTTCGGATTCCATATTATTCCCATGGTTGGAACCTATGAATAATTAATTATTTATTTCATTATGGAATAAAAATATGTTATTTGAAATGATAAGTCACTACGAACAATTGTTCATGTGTTCTTATAATGGTTGAATTCATTTTTGTAGGGTGTCATGAGAGATCACCTCCCACATGAAAAATCAATAGCTTATTTTGGGGTTATTTTGACCTATATATTATTCATTTTTTATTAATACCATTTTGGTATTATTTTTATGTTATCCTAGATATGCGAATTGATGTCATCTTGGGATGGTTGAGCCTAGGATTACTGATGAGAAGTATTGGGGAGACCCAAACTACAATGTAGCTGTTGATGTCTGTGATGGTTAGACTCTTCAAGACGTGCATGTGGGTGTAAGGTAATTAAATGGGGAAGCCTTGAATGTGACTATTTTATTCATACAAATTGATTTGTTAAATATACACGGTCTCTTAATATGAATATATTTAATGGATAATGTTTGGGTTTCAGGTTTTTCTTCATTACATTCCACATACAATGAGGTATCGAGTTGTTCTTGGTTACATATTTTTTATAGGGAGTAGGTTAGGTTTTTTTCCTATAGTTAATGGATTTTTGAAATTAAATAATTATTTTTTGTAATTAACTAATAGGGATGGTGATGATAGAATGAAAATTATTGAACAATGTTACTATTAAGTAAATATGTACTTAGTATGGTATACTTCTAGATGACATGGACATGACTTTATTTGTTGACATAATGTAATTCAAAATAATATGGATAGTCAAATAATGAAAAATAACATAATTATTCAATGGATAAATATTAATATGAAATAATTATTTTAATTCATATCCTTAAATTGGTTGTGTTTTTATGTGATATCTAGTCCTCAGAAGTGATCGTTGGGTGTCTGTGAGATATTATTTGTAGGTAATCCTAAGACTAGATTTTTTCTATATCGTTCCTGTGAGATCATTCATATATTGTATACTGTGTGATTTTATCTACTTCCCTTCCCATTTTAGTTAGGTGTACTAATAATGTTATAATATAATAGGGTGTATTCTTTAATATCCCTTCAGTATGATGGTTAACACATTTCCCACTCTTGCCCTGCTATATTCACTCAGTAGTTTCATGTGTTGTTATTCATGGATGTATGATTCCCTATATATATGTGTAGAGGGGTATTATTATTATATATTATTTCAAAAAAAAATCTACTGCTATTGTTAGAAAAATAATAATATTGTTATTACATATATATCATTTTACATACTGAGGTATTCAACTAATTTTATGAGTTATGATGGAATAAGTTACAATACCTGAAGTATGACACAAGTCCTACGAGTTCTGGTGGCTCCTTGAATCTACATAGTTACACTATGTATTTGTGTTAAGGGATGATGAGATGTTAAGATTCAATATAATAATGATGAGACACATTTACATAGTGTCTATGGGCTATCATACTATTGGAAAGGCATGGATCATGACATGAAACCTTGGGGTATGTCCAAAAACATGTGGGAAAGTACCATTGAGATACCCTTCTTATATTATTGTTAACATTCTTGGAATATTTTATGAGATACTTATTGGTGGATATCCTATGAGACTCTATGAATATTATGAACCTATTTTTTGAAGAGATTGTTTCACTTATATTTAATTATTCATTATAATTATGTCATTATCTTTTTCATGAGATTTAAGGGATGATCCTATAGAGTGTAATTTTATTCTCATAAGAAATATATGTAAATTATTTTTTATATCAATTGTAGAATGATGGATTTACTAATGGAAATTAATATAACATGTTTTTTAGGAGGTTGTGATTTTTCATTACTTCCATGTGCCCCATATTTATAATTTTAATTTTAATTTTAGTTCATTACTACATAATGATATTAAATTTATTAATTGGTGTATAATTTATTATATATCTAAACATGTTTTTATTTTTGTATCTATATTATCTCTTCCCTATTTTTTATCTTAGATGGTAATGCCTCCAACAATATGATTATTGTATACTCATTGAATGTCTCCAACCCAGGGCCTACTGGAGGTGGGACTTTTAATGTAAAAATCCCATATCTCCCACTGTTGGTAAAGGAGATTAATATTTTAGAAGCAGTTGTCATGAAAACACAATTCATTTTATAAAAAACAAAAAACAATCATGATGTAATTATGATTTTTATAAATAAATTATTCTTTTAAAAATATCAGTAATCTATGTTTATGAAAAATAAAACATGTTACAATCATGGATATGGAAGGCTTTACATTTTCATGTGTAATGCTTGATTTTTTAAAAAATATTTGTTAAATAATGTGAGTGTTATTTTATTATTCTATATTTATAATAATATAGAAATTCTCATATTTTTTATTTATTTACACTTATATATGCCATCTATGTTCTACATTAATAAAAAAATTAATCACATCACTTCATGAGATATTGGTCCGCCATATACAAGAATGATGTTATCATTATACAATGTATGGTATAGTAATAAATTATATGATATATTACATTAATAAAATTCAATATATCTCAGGAATAATATATATTAAACATATATATGTCAGTTAGAATATCACAAATAAACAATGATTGAAAACAATTACCCTTGTTCATGAGTTCGAATTATTCTATCCAAACATTCTATTATTTCATTTCAAATTTGATGGAATAGGATATGTATATAGACTGTTTCATTAAAATTATGAAATCTCAGTAAATGAGGTATAATTTTGATTATTTATTATCATAATTGAGTAATATTTGAATGATGAGTAAAAAAAGTAAAATATTAATTGTTGATGAATGATGCCACCTTTTTTCAAAAACAATTTAATATTACACGAAATGCTTATTTAGATTATAATTATTACGAAACCATGGATATAAGATATGTATGAAGTGAATTAATGAAGGTATTTGGTTAGGTATAGTCCCAATAAAAATACTTTATATGCATAAAAAGAATAAGATAGTGTGTTTACTTCCATAAGTGTGTGGAGGACACACGTCAATTTTGGAAAATAATACATTATAACTATATTGTAGACATTCCCAAATAAACTAAAATAGATCCTTATTAAGCCATAGATGATATATGGTCAACATAGGTCAATATAATGTGACTTATACATGATTTATGGTGATTTTACAATTTTCTTTTTAGTTTAACTACATTGTAATCCAATTTTGACCATAACCATGGTAACTAATGTTCACTATTTTCACAATTTATTATGAAAAAAATTAATTTGGCCCTATTATATAGTACTGATTATTATAACTAAAAATATAAAATCCAAATTTCATAATTTAATTCACAAAAGTTATAGAATATAATATAAAATTAAAAATAGAGACATGATAAAAATGTTTTTCTATAGATAATGTATACATAATAAAAAATTTATATATATATATATATATGTTTTTCATGAAATTAATAAATGTTACATAAATTGTATTAATAATAACATTATATAAGATAAAATTAATTTTAATTCATACTAAAAAAAATAAAACATTATAATTTATTTGATGGAAAAAAATATTACATAATAAAAATTATTTTTCTATTTTCATTAAATAAATTAATTATTTTAGAAATATCCAAAACAATTATCATAATAATATAAAATTAGTGTCGATTAAAACAATGTAAATTTTTAATTGAACTTTCTTAATGTTAATAAATGAATTTTATTATTCCTGTATTAATTAGTATAAAAGTATCATTTTTAAAAGTTATTTTCAAATATTATAAATACATTAACAAGAATTGAGTGATTTTCTATAAATATATTTTATATATAATTCATATTAAATTTTAAATATTTGTAAATTCCAAATCATTTTTTAATGTTTAATGTCGAGGTTATAATAGTTACATTTAATAAATAATATTTTATTTAAATCTCGTTTTTCATTTAAAAGTAGTGTTGCATGTTTTATATGCTATTGGGAAAAGTTTTATTTTAAATTCTGTGGTTTTCACATTGAACCCATTGAAAGAATTTGTGTCCTCTAAATTTGAACTTGTGTAGAGAAATTAAAGAAATGTAATTTAAAAAATTACATTATGAAAAATCACATCATTAAAAAGCTTAATAAAAAGTCTTTTAGGTATATGGATAGTTCAATACGAAGATCCTCTAGAATAACCAATAAATTGTTTTTCATTTTTGTGATTTTTTTGGAAAATAACAAAAAGGAACATGAAATAATTGCATTAAAAATATTGAGAGTGATAGAAAAAATTGACCAAAAGAATGTTAATAATAAAGGGGAAGATAAATTCCAAGAAACCTAAAAAATATGATTAGTTAAAAGAACATTAATTAAAAGAACATAAATGTAATAACATAGAATTATTGTTTTAAATAATTTTCTACAGTTATTAGTTTCTCTTACAATTAATATATATAACACCATAAATGATAATTTATATTTATTCTGAAAAACACTTAGAAGAATTAATTTCACTATGATCACATTCCACATCACCTCTTTTCTATGGATTGAGTATTTAATAAATATATTTTATGCCTTAAGAATAAAATTATGTTTTAACCGGTCATATAATCTACAATGAGTAATAATTTATTCCTCTAGTATTTCTTATAAAATATTGTTTTTATATGTTATGACAAAATGATAAATTAATATGAACATATAAATCACTAAATTTAAATTAATTTTTTTTAATATAGAACATTACTTAGATAAATAACCATATATCCCAAATAACTATAGTAATATCAACAGGAAAATATGGTATTAACAATAGTGGTATTCTACTATCATTTATCAATCATATCTAATAATTTAATATAATTTCCCTCAAATAATCATTTATGTAAAACCTAAATGTGATATATATATATATATATATTTACCCAATTAAAAATTTCTTAATTTATTATTAATATATAAAAAAACCAAAAAATATAAAAATACATGCTCCTGTTATATGTTTCAATAAATTAAATATAATATTTATCCATCAATTAGCTTATGTAAAAATAATTTCATACTATCTATAACCCCACAGAGCGTAGTGGTACTTGATAAAACATTACCACCCATCAGTTGTGGGTTTAAGTCCCATGGACATTCCGTATGAGCAGTGTTTTCACCCAGTATATAGGTTATCATTTTTCTAAAGAATATATATATTCTTATAATAAGGTTCTAATAGTTATAATGAGAGTCATCAAAAAAATTAATCATTATATCTAGTTTTAACCACTATTTCTTTTTATACATGTTATTTTTACCACAATATCAAATAATAAAAATAAAATATTATTATAACAACATCCATGATAGTATAATTTATAAAGGTTGACAATAATTTTAAAATAATTTCTACAAAATATAATGGCATTTTCCCTAAAATATATCCTTCAACAAAAACCTCAATAATGCCAATTGTTATATTACTATCAATTTCTCCCAAAAAAATCTTTATCATATTATAATTCAATAAAATATAACATCAATGAATATGTATAGAAATATCGTATCTCATTTCAAAATAAAAATACTTATAATGACGAAATATCATAGATTAACATATGGAATATGTTACCCCATAAATATAAGGAATGATATTATGTGTATATATGTAAACAATCAATATTCATAATTTAGATGAAATAAAAAACATCAATGGTTATTTTTATTGATGAAAATATTTTTAATTATTATATGTATTATTTCAACTTAAAAATAGAGTTTTCACAGTGAAATATCTTCAAGATATTTTCTTACAAAATTAAAAAAATATATCATTGAAAATATTTCATATAAAAATAACTATTTTATATTACAGTAAAATAATCAAACCTTTTACTGTTCATCAAAACAACTAATTTCATAATTATAATATAATTTAATACATACATTCCACTAAAATTAATGTAAAATGTATAGAAAGTGACCCCTTTATAATACAAAAAGACCATTCATTTTAAATTTTTATAAAAATACAAAATATTTTAAAAATATAATTTTTGTATATCTAAGTAAATGATAAACATATTATTGAGATTTTTAAAAAAAACATCATTTAAATAGAAATTTATCTTCATCTCATGATAGAAAAAAAATCATATTTAAATCGTTTTCTCAATAATTTTACATACTAAGGAGGGGGAAATGTACTATGAATTGGATATTTCATTAATAATCACAGGATAATATAATAAAAGTTTATTACTCTAAAAAAGTATAATAAAATGATGAAATGGATATTTAAGTATAAAAATACCAATTAAAAAGTGATTGAATCATAAATGATTACAACACTAATAAATTTTCTGTAATTTTTATAATGAATGATGTAGAGGAATTGAAATATAAAAACTGTTGTTGTAATAATTATTAATGATATAATATATAATGGGAAAGAATACAGAGAATTTAAATAAAATTATATGTATAAAAACATGTTACTCAAAGAATTAGGATTTCAGTATAAACCCATAAATCATGTCTAGGTGTTATTGTGAAAGAATTTTTTCTCCTTTATAATTAAAATCTATAATTTTTTCATAAGAAATTTTTTATGTTAAACCCTTATACATAAATAATTTATTTTTTTTAGTGTTTTATTGTATAAAATAGTTGGTTCTTTATAGGATGACAATTGTGAGGAAGCTCTATTGATAATTTCTAAATGGTGTAAATGTGTTGAATATGGTATAAGATGACATTGTTCCATAATATATAAAATACATAAGGAATAATTAATATTTTATTACAATAATTTTACTAATAAAATTATTAATGAATTATGGATTTGAAAAAGGATTTATATTACAATCATAGGTATGGTTGGTCATGTGTTCAAATGTCTAACATTTCCATTTTTTGAACATCATGATATAAGTAAGGTAATTATTTTTTATCATTACATAATGATAATAATATTATAATTTTCATATTATTAATTTTGAAAAATATATATATGTACCTTCCCTGTGATGTGGGTATAAAAAAGAATTTCTCATCATGAGATGGTAATGTTATAATTTTATAGTGGAATTTAAGGTAAGAATATATATGATATATTAATATTTAAAATTGAGTAATATTTCATTAATATAAAATAATTTATCATTGAATTAATCATCATTAATAATCCGAAGAAGTGATGATATAAAATTTATTACATCTATTTACGAGGCTGTACACATCAAAACATAGAAATTTTGGTTTTGTAAATACATGAATGGAGAAAAAATGTATGCAAGTATTGAAATTAACAGAATTAAAATTACTCTATTCATGAATATAATTATATTATTTCAACCATGATTGAGTATGACTTTATAATGGTGGGATAATAAATAAAATAAATTAGAACTATTAGAAACTATATATATACTTCCAACAGACTCTTTAGAGTTTAACCTAAAGCCTTAATATATTATATTCATAATTAATAAAAGGCCTCATAAAATTCTATGTGAAATTAATAACAGCAGGTTTTTAGGGAATCTAAAATATAATATTCATCAAATTTGTAAATGGGGAGATTATTTTTTCCGTTTTTTAACTTATGGAGAATAAATGCTTTTAATTTTATAAATGAAAAGTTTGTATACACATTTTACACCTAAAACTATAATAATTATTATAAAACCCTATATGATATATAGTCTATCTATTTATATAAAATATGATTCTTTTAGTTCATTTTATCTATTATCATTTTAGAATAAAGCACATGGAAACCCATTTTTACCATAATAACGGTCATAAATTTTTACTTTTTTACTATTAATTGTGACAAAAAATTTATGTTTTCTCTATAATAATTGTTTTTGAAAATTCCAAAATGGGAAAATATTTTTGTATAATTAATTCATATATTAGGCATAATTTTATTTTAAATAAAATGAAAAATCATCAAAAAATGGTTTTCCAAGGAAAATGATTTCATAAGTATAAATATTTTTTTATCATGATTCAACATGAAACTGATTGAAATTAAATAAATAGGATTAATCATAACTCATTAGATAATATTTTAATTAAATCCTATTCAATAAAAAAATGTAAAATTTTAAATTAATTAAATGAAAAAAAACCATAAAAATGAATATTTCCCGCAATTATTTATAAAAAAAATGAACAATAACAAAAAATTCATCCAATGTTAATATTTAAATGATAATAGAAAAAAGTATTAAATAAATCTTATAAATTTATAATAGGTGTAGTAAATTAATTTTGTTAGTTGATCAAAAAAATGGATAAAAACAATTTTAGAAAAACAAATTTGCAATGACTATAAATACATTACCAAGAATTTAGTATGTGGTTATGAAAATATTTTAATTATAATTTGTGGTGAATTATCAAAATGTGGCCATTCCTATTTATAACACTGTATTTGACATATATATTATAATGGTATGGTATAAATAATAATATATTAATTTTATATAATGCTTTTTTTAAATACATTGTTGCAAGTTGCATTCACTATTGAACGTAATGTTCATTAAAAAATCACGAGTTTTTACCAATATGACAAGAGTTTGTGATTTAAATCAATGTGATCTCATAAGATAGTCACCAAGTGCATGCTAAGAGTCCCATTAAATATTTTCATCACAAGAATAATTAATTATTATATATGTCTATAATTGTCAATGGCTATTGGACATTATGGGAATCACACTATCTGGTTCCCTTTCATTTCCATCGGTGTATTAAGATAAATTATCTTAGAGGAATACATGGCCAGTACATGAATCCATAGATAAGCTTGTGTTGATAAAATGTAATGTGAATCACAAGTATCAATCAATATGGTAGAAAATGTACAAGTGATCAAGACCATAAAAAAATAGTAGATGGTCCCAAACTACTATATATTGTGATCAAATTTTCGTTATAACCATGACTTTACTTAACTTTAGAAACTTTCCCAAATGAAACATGGAATATAATTTTTATCATCATCATATAATAAAATTGGCGAGGATCCCAGTTGGATCCAGGGATCAATGATTATATTTTCTTTCAATCCATTGTGAAAAAACTACCTCATGGATATATAGAAAAATAGTAGATGTGATATTTCTTTTAGAATTTCTTACATTGGATATGGGGTTCTTTGTATACCATATTCTAATGGTTGACCATACCATATTAGAAACGTTGTGGTACTTCTCTAAATCAAACTACAAAATACAATCACTAATTCACATGAATAATATTATCCAATTATGAATCTGTTGAATTCTTATTTCTATTACCAGATGTGTTACTAATATCATTAATAAGAGGTTTACCCAATTGACTAAAAAAATCTGGAAGAAAAAGGCATTGATCCTTTTCCAAACCCTTCACAATAATCAAAACCATTTATATATCCTCGTGTAATTTTCCTAGAATAATTGTCCATACAAATCAATAGATGTTGGAATGATTACTGATCTCAATATTCTATGGCATTATTACATCATTTTTATAAAAAAGTGGAGAAATTTAATATATCTAGCTGCTTCAAGATTAGTATATTGATACTAACATAGAACCATTGCATCGATACATTAATTCATAGACATGTACACACATTATCATATCATGAATGAATTTCTTGAATAATATTTACTTCAATATCTCATAGGTGTGACCCACTTATCTTCCATCCAATCATGATATAATGCACCATCATATAGTGATTTCCTAAAGAATGAATGCTCTATGATTCAACCTCCTGTATTTTTTGTTTCTCAAAAAGGAAAATTAAATCCTCAATTATTTCTATCCATTCCATTACATCATGTGACCCTCCTATTCGATAAAAAGTATTATAGATTATAGATAGGGAAGGATGTGAATTTATTATCCATGAAACTCAGGGTAAATCCACCCTGAGTATAATTAAAAGGAAGCACTTATCGCTATGCGGACACATCTACCTAATCCATTATGGTATATGAACAATCATATTATACTATAAAATCATTCATAGTATACAGTAGAAATGATGATGTATCCCAAAAAAAGCAGCACATCCCAAGTCATTAGGTTGTCTTATCATTCTATTTTTGGGATGCATCTTCTAAACATATATGAAGCATTTTTAAAAATTTAATGTGGATTTATGATAAACACTAACTGATTTATGGGATCAATAAAGGTTCTATATATAGACTAGCCACAACTAATGGTATATCTATAATATTACAATTCATAGCCTCATCTAGGAATGATATTTACAATAATATATATATATTCAAAACATAAAATGATTCTTAGTTTTAGTTATTTAATTATATCAATTATATCACTACATCATAGAATATAACTCAACCAATCCATACATGACTATCATGAACATATAGAATAATTATAATTAAATTGAAAAAGTATAATTCCTCACACAGTAGGTAAATTACTTTGAATTTATCATATGTTCTTATCCATGATGCACGAATGTAACCATAATTTCATACAACATTAAATATAAACTAATAAATGGTAATTTAGAGGTCAAATACAGATGAGATATCAAGTTTCACCGAAAATTACCTACCTATATACCAAATGAGAATATAATTTCTACCGTGTCACTAGTTTTTCCAAAAAATATATATAACATAATACAATTTTTTATTTACTTAATCATAACCCCCATGTCCAATGCAATGATTCAAATGATCTCATCTGTGGATCCCCATATGTAAGATGTGAATAACTAGATGCAAGGATCTAAAAAAAATAAATGGGGAGACTATCCCTTAATTATCATTTATATATATATATATAAATAATAATAAAAATTAAACTTACTCATGTAACTAGATAAGAGGAAATAATGTCAAAAGGCACAATTGTCATATAATTAAAATGTAAAATGAACTCCCAATGTGTCATGACAATCAATATTATAACTTCAAGTACATATATAAATAAAATTGTAACATCCTCAAGAGAATGTCATGGTACCTCCCCTAAATCTATAATCCATTTCTGAACCATCTTAGGTGGGACCATATCCCTTTCTAGGATTACTATACATGAAAAATGCATGTGAATTTAATTTTTTGTACATGTTCTGAGTAATAAAACCTAGTAAGACAGCTCCAATTCAACATTTATATATTTTCTCCTACAAAATGGTATTCAATGTTATGTCTATATGAACATGAAAATATAAAAAATCACATATCGATAATCTATATGCTAAAAATTCACCATGATCCTATGTTTTTTCTGTTTCATCTCCATTCCAAAGGGAATACCATGATATAATGATTAATAATAAACTATAAAAAATGATAATAAATACTCATCTTGTAATCATTTAAATATATTACCCAGAGTTCACTATGAATTGAGTGACACACTACATGAAATCCCTTATAAAATAAGATAATCATATAGAATCGAAGTGATATGGTCTTATCCCTACCCTATGCTGAAGACCATCATTTTCATACTCATATGTCATGTATAAAACCCCAATAGGAGATAAATTTATGATTATGTTGTCTCTACTTTAGGTACTTATAGAAATACATCCAATTTCAAACCATTCATGTTAGAGAATCTATAAAATAGAAGAATATTATTACAATTAAACAATAATAACATTTCATTCATGTGATCAATATCATACATTATAAATTAATATTCAAGAACATGTATAGTGGCAAGTACTATATATCTATATCATGGGCTATACCCACACCAAAATTTTATTACAAAAATAATGAGATAAATTCTGAAACAAAGTACTATAAAATTGAATCTTCATTAAAAAGGGAAGAAAAATATATAGATTATCCAACATTAATGTTCTTGATGAGGAACTCTGAAGTTCATCAAAGGATTTAAGAATGAACTACATCTCTCTTTAATTATGAAAATATCACATGTTGATGATTCCAAAATAAAATTATTCTTCATAATTTAATGATATATAGTATAGAATCTTAGTATAATTTCATGAAAAAGAATTTACTTCATGAATCACATACATTACAGAATCCTCTAATTGAATTGATTCCAAATTATATTAAATGAGTGTTCACCAATTAATTAAATTAATCACTATTTAAATAAATAATAACAAATAATGTGTAAATTTTAGAATAGATCAACATGTCTATCCAATGATCATTTTTTCTTCATCAATATGTTGATGATAAATAGATTCCAGATTATATTAAAATGTATATGTTCTCTTAATGATAATCCTTTTTAATTATACACCAAAACATGAAACGTTCATAAGAATTATAATACTAGTTACATGGGTCATCATTGATATGATAAATCATCTACAAATATACTATTTATTCATCATTAGATGATGATTCCATTAGTAATTATAATTCAAGAATAACATTATTATTATTATTCATGCAAAATTGACTGTAGAGAATTCTTTGTCGATGGTAGATCATGATTCATGAACAAATTAATGTCAATATGTTACATCCTCCATATATAATTGTATAAATGGAGAAAAAATAAATAAATATTCCTAATTAAATATATCATATATATTTTCATTTATATAATACAATGTGGATTAAAAATTTTGAATGGATCAAATAAAAAATCACTGATTATTTATTTCAATAAAATTTCAGGAATTTGATATATTAGGGAGAGGAATGTGAGTTTTAAAATTAAATATATGATCATAAAAATTAAATTTATATATATTGGGTTGAGAAATTCCTAATTAGTGGTGTCAAAAAATGGGTGGTATTAAATTCAAATGGGGTCTGTTATTTGTACCCATAGATTGGGACCATTACCAACCTATTAGGCCCTAACAATTTGTTGTTGACACCCTCAACATGAAAATAAAAACCAACAAGTCATCAGGTGTACTTGGAAGAATATTTGGAATTATACAATCACAAATAACTGGTTGGTGGGTTATTATATTGACAAAAATCTCAGTAAAACCCATCTGTATGTCTTGTGGAACCCCATAGTCTTGTAGGTGGGATCCTCTTTTTCTAGTAAACTCATTAGTACTCATCATGCTTGTTGGGGTTTATTTTCTTCCCCCTAAGGATTATCCCATTAAAAACAATTCTTACATCAAATGTTTTACCCATATAATCATAAAA
Source organism: Viscum album (assembly GCA_963277665.1). Taxonomy (NCBI): domain Eukaryota; kingdom Viridiplantae; phylum Streptophyta; class Magnoliopsida; order Santalales; family Viscaceae; genus Viscum; species Viscum album. The sequence goes on along the minus strand of OY728151.1, from coordinate 489,709,126 downwards.
TCAACCTCTAACAATCTCATATTAGATTTAAAATATTAGAGAAATATCATTTGTTTTTGAAAAATATGAAATGTAAATGATGTGAAAAATAAACAATATAAGAAATCATTGTAATGCGGGGAATAATAATAATATATTTCATTCATATAATCAAGATTCTACACTTTTAATTAATAACATTTTCATTTTTCTAAGTGTTACACCCCAAAAATCTAAAGTATGAATCTTATATTTGATAGCCTGTATGAAACACAACACCATGTTCATATGATAATATAATATCAGGATACATAATTATAAAATCACTATTTAGAATAGATTGTGTATATTTAAATTCATGGAAAACTATATTAGTGTGTGTTACACACAAACGATACCTTTCTTGATGGATTACACTGCACAAAAGACTGAGTTTAGTTGAAAAATAATATATTATTAAAATATAATGAGATATAATCTAGATATTAAATTAGTAGTTATGAATTTTGATAACTAAAATAGTAAAATTATGTTTAAAAAAAGATATATTAAATTACTTTTTTACAAATTAAATATAAATGAATATAAAGTGTAATTAAATATAATGTGGATATTTTTATTGAAAACATTTTTTATGCTCAAGAAGATACTTTACACCAATAGAGTAAATTAATTACAATTATTAAGTGATATTGATATAATATATATATATATACTCAATCAAATATTTTTTATATTCCTCCATTGGATTTGATATGCATAATATAAGAACAAACACTTCTTTATATATAAAAACATATATTTTTTAAAAGGCATTTTTACCACAATTTATTGGTGAACCCAATTTAAATCTTCATTACGAAACTGTAATATTTTTAAAATGTAAAAATTAACTTTATTTGTTAATTAAAATCTGAATAATTATGTTAGGGTGAATTTTTGAAATTTTTCTAAAACATTTCATATTTTAATGAATAGTTAAAAATAATGAATTGTAGTTCATTACTGATTTTTCATCTTATTTATTTATAATTATAAATGATAAATTTAATCATTTTATGTTATATAATATAATATTTTTATTTACTAAATGAATTTATTTTGGTGTAGTCAATTTAAGATTTTATTATATTATAAAAATATGGAAAACTTTCAAATATTTTTAATTTAAAAACATCGATTTTCATCCTTCATATGGGTTGATTTCTATATTAGTTTAAGAAAATTTTTCTATTGTAATTTTGATTAATTTATAAAATATATGGATAAACACAAATGTATTTTCTAATAAGACCAAATTTGTTTTTCACCCAAATTATTATTGAATATAATTAAAATTAATTATAATTATTAAGGCAACATTAAGCTTAATAAAGGACAAATCCATTTTCATAGGGTGAAAGTTTATATTGAGACATTTAATAAAACCTATTATCGGGTCATAAATCATCCATTAGGCTTTCATTAATGAGTTCATTTGGTTTTAGTATTAATTTTTTTTAGTTAATGACATGTATACACTTAAATTGTTTCCAAAAATTACATGTGAGTCATTTTCCTTCCCACTAAAAGGCCAAACATCTTTCCTTCCTGCAAACCTATCAAAGAACATATGTTTATCTAGGATCTCTCAAAATAGGATCTAAAAAACCATCCCATAGACATTGACGAATATCTATTGGAATTATCCCTTCCATTAAATCCTATGTGTATGAACATAATGTAGTTACCAAATAATAATAGGTAATGTCTTCACTCAATATTTTTAATTTTATTTCTATTCAAAATCTTATCATCTCTTATTATTGAAATATTATATAAAAAATATCATAAATATAATAGGTTGTTTCTTTTTTTTAACATTTTCTACCTACAATTACATACACTTCCATCTATTGGGTATGAAACTTACTATTTCTATGTATGATGAACTATTGCCTCACGAAACAGTGACTATTCATTTTTTCCTTACTACCTATCATGTTCTCCATTATGATATAAATTTTCAATATATGTGATATTTATGATTTTTATTATGTATTTATACATCTATAATCCTATAATTTTATATTATTTTAATACTTTTCATTTTGTGTTAATATGATAACAATGTTTGACGAAGTGTTGACTACAACCCCCTCAAAGCATTGTGATTCATTCATAATAACATGGTACATATAAAGCATGGTTTTAATAAAAAATAAATTACTTAAAAAAATATATCATATTCATGAAATAATTACCATTCTGTAAATATAGTGTATATATATATATATATCTTTTTCTTTATTAACCTATCAGATAATTAAAAATATATAACATCTTTCGTGGATGTTTGGACTACCGCCTTACCAACATGATGTGATTAATTTTTTCATCACATGAATTATATATATATATTTGAATATATAATTATCTAATATGTGTTAATATAATAACATTTTTTGACGAAGTTTTGAGTACAACTCCCTCAAAGCATTGTGATTCATTCACAATAACATGGTACATATAAAATATGGACTTAATAAAAAATACATTACCTAAAAAACATATATATTATAATCATGAAATAATTACCATTATGAAAATATACTATATATATATCATTTTCTTTTTTTACCCTTTAACATAATTAAAAAGTTATAACATTATTCGTGGATGTGTGGACTGCCGCCTTATCGACATGATTTGATTCATTTTTTCATCACATGTATAATATATATTTGAATATATGATTATATAATATAGTATTTATGATATAATGATCATTTTATAATGATATGGTGTTACATACAATCATTTCATAACAATCATTGACAAATGGTAACGTCGGTCATGCATATGTATGACCTACTCTCTCTTTGGTTATAAAATTGATTCATTTTTTATAATAATATTTAATTATTGATTTTAAAAGTTTTTTTTAGATACAAATATTAAAATTACTTAATTTTTAATATTCATGAGATGTTATATAATTAAACTGTTGACCATAATTGGGATACCAAAGTTATATTTGAAAAAATAAATAGAATTTGGCCAAATCACATGATGTAAATTTAATTGTTTATGTATTTCTATAAAACATAGTAAAAATTGAAATAAAATAAATGATACAAATGAAAATAGATCTCAAGAATGTTTTAAATTAATATATGTTTATTATACAAGAAATTAAATGATGTTAACCCGAAATGATACTCAGTGTAGGGATAATCATCTCACTTTTAACATTTGTGAGATAAATGTCATGTTCACTACATATATCATTTATGTGGGGTATCTACTACACAGTTTTTTATATTATATCATAAATATATTAATCAGTATGCTATTTAAGGATTTTATTTTATATTATTCTTTTATAATGTTTATGATTTAAAATGTTTCAATGTGGTTTGAGACACTTTGGAATGCTTACAGAATATTTTCCTCAAAAATAATATTACTGAATTTCATTGGTATTTCCATTAAAAATTATTTTAAGACATTTATTATATAAAACCATTCATTTTCAATCGGTTGATTATTCCTCACCATTTATAAGTATTAGTACCATTTTTCAACTCTTTGGTACTCAATATGTTTTTGAAAATTATTTTCTGAAAACCCAACATTGTTTATCTCCTTTTTCAGGGAACCAGTCTTCATCTAAAAACTATGTTTTATTAAAATAGTTTCTAATATGTTATTAAAAAAAAATTGTAATTAAATTTTTACACCATTATATTTTATTAATTTTTTAAAAGTAAGCTTCTTGTTTTGTTCTGAATAATGAATTTTCTATCCCTTTTAACATAAAAAAGAATTTTATTTTTTACCTCATACAACATATATATATTTATTGTCCATAATTTGGTAACTAAAATAAATTACATTATTAATATATTTATTTTTAAGGGACATTTATTGAAAATAAATTTTCAAATAAAAGTGTTTTCAAGAGTTTTTCCATAACAAAAGGATATCTTTCTCAATAATTTTTTAATATAAATTCATATATTCATTCTATATATCAATAATAACTTTTTTTATTTAACTAAACATGGGAAATGTTTTCATTAACCCATCCTTATTCATTCTCTACATGGATTATAATTGATTTATCTAACGATAGTATTCATAATCACTTCCATGATTCTATTTTTAATCCCCTAGAAATATTCAATTGCTTGTGATCATTGATGATTGAATTTGACAAAAATTATCCATTTCATTTATCAGGGATATTTCTATTTCCAAACCGTATATAATTTTACATGTGGTGTCTACATTGTTGGTTATTTGATTATTTGGGTAAATATTGATAATTTCATATTCTTTATTCTATATAGATATTTGATAAGACATATTGTTTTTTAATTAAATTGATTACTCATTATGAAGAATGATTTGGACAGACATTATGGGCAGATCTTGTAATATATATATCTTCTAAATGTGTCAATATGTTCTCATGAGACAAACTTGTTTCACAAATTTAACAGGGTTCTGTCAATTGTTTTAAACAGTCTGGTTGATGAGTGATAACAATGCAGGTCCTCGTGTGATTTTGAAATTATGGCCATTAATTATCAATTCCATTCATATATATTTCAGTTATTTTTCATCCATGATATTTTTCGTCAACATATAAATGAATAAATTTAATTTTTAATTGACTGGTAAAATTTCCAGTGTTATAGTTTCTTACCCTGTAATTTTTTTTCATATACTATTCTTTAAAAATAATTTGTTCCCATTTATTACCTTTTCATATTTTTTACATATTTATCTTTCAATTTATTGATTATATGTTAGGTCAGTTCAATTATTTACCATGTCATAATTATTATTATCATTGATTCATTATTTCTTCCACTATATTTTCCCCTAGCTAATAATTCAATCTCACAATTATTTTGATTCTTTCCCCAATAATCCAATAAGCATAATATGAATGATATGAAGATATTTACTTGATGGATTAGAGAAATCCCCCATGTTATTTATATAGAAACAAGATAAAAAATATGTTGTAATTAGTGCGTTCATTTGTAATACAATTCTCATTTATGAATCTAGTTTTCTAAGACAACTAAACATTTGTTCCTTCAGGGAATGATTAATTGTGATCATGACTATGTAATTATAAGAAGACATTGGATTTAGTCTTTTGGGGTTGGGTCACTACCATGGTTATCATTGGAAATTTAGTAGAAAAATTGCGAAATAGATTTTCGAAAACATAGATTAGAGAACATAGCCATAAGGTAGAAATAAAGGATACATATAGAACAAAATACTATAATTTTGGTAAGGTAGAAATTATTTGGTACTTCCTAGAAAATAATTCCATTCTGGATACTACAAGTAGTTGTGTTTCTAGCACAAATATACCATGGACTAATAACTTTGATAAGGTGTTTCAAGCCTGACTTGGCGACCATCCCACATGACATCTCGCCTTACCATTCACATGGTTTGACACTCATGGGGGATATTATTTGGATAATTAAAATTTTCATTACAAACCATTATGATGTATTTGAATAGATAATGAAAAATGATGACATTGGTTAAAACTATGTTGTTTTTTTATTAAAGATAATGTGAAATTATTTATAAATACTATAAATGATATTATGGATAAACCCAATACCAAAGAAAGACCTATGTGGAACAAAATGGAGGATGTATTTGTGTATTTAGTTTATATTGAAACCCTTGGTTAAAAGGATATTTAGCGATTAACATTATTTCAAGGATTTCCAAAAAATTTATTTTGGAAATTATATTAATTTTATTTTAGAAATGTACGATTGTTAATCAGGGTGATAGTCAATCAAATATGGAAAGGTAAGGGGTCATGGACCCATAATAAAATAATTTTAAGGTTTTCAAACCAACCAGTATACTAAAAAATTTCCTAGTTAAATCTTCCTTGTTTTTAGTTATACAATTTAACAAATAAATATCAATTACGAACTAGTATTATCACTTTTTTGGACTAAAAATTAATCTATTAACCATATTGGTTTTTCAAAATGGTTAAAGTCAAAACTTTATACATGTCCCTCATTTATGGGCCTTAAGATCCTTTAGAGTAGTATTTATATGCCTAATTAAGCAATATTAATTTTTAAATGAATTATAATTTAATTGAAGCACAAAAAGATGTTATGAATTATCATATGAAATAAAAAACAATAATTAAGTATATTTTCTTATATTTTTGGTCAATAAAATAATTACTTAACATTATGAATGGTATCTTCAATAAAAATGTTGTTTTAATATGTTAATTTTTATGGAACCTGTGGTCCCTAAAGTCATCATTGATTTATTGATTTTAGACTTATTCATTAAATTTCCCATTCACTTGTTTGTGATTGATGACCTTATCCACTTCCTATAAATATTTACTCTTTTCTTCCAAGTACGCATCCTTACTACCCACTAATGTTCTAATACTTAGAGAACTTGTTACATGCTAATCTAGAGGACCTTTGTACATTCCATTCTCTCTATTACAAGGGATGAAAAATGAAACCTTCTCCTGATATGGGATTTCAATAAAATAATGTATTATAAAATATATCATCATTATCATGTTTAAATTGAGTGGATGCAATTTAAATAAGGTGGGGAGAATGGGACACCCTAAAAAAACTTATGTAAGAATTGTATATTCGATAGCATGTATGAAACATGACACCAAGCGCATAAGGTAATAGAATATACTAGTAATTTATAATATATATACTATTTTAAATAGATTATAGTAAATATAAATTCATGAAAACCCATGTTATAGTGTGTTATATTCATGAGTGACCTTCCTTGATGGATTCCATTACACGCAAGACTGGGTTTGATCGAAAAATAATATATTATTAAAATATAATGAGATATAATCTATCCATTAAATTAGTAGTTATGAGTAGTAAAAACTAAATTTTGAAAATTATGATTTATAAAAAGATTTAATTATTTAATTTGTTACTAATTATTTATAAATTAATATAAGAAGCAACTAATTATAATGTGGTAATTTTTGTCGAAAACTATTTATAATGCACAAAATGTTGTTTTACAAAAATAGATGAAATTAATTACATATTTTGAGAGATATTAATGTAATATATATTATATATTTAGTCAAATGATTTTTTATATACTCCAATTTAATTTTCTATTCATAAGATATGAAAAAACACTATTTTACATATAAAACTGAATATTTTTTAAATGCACTTTTTTGCCGTCTCACGGAGAACCTATTTTAAATATAAATTTGAAAACATTAAATGATTTAATATTTAAATAAAAATAAAATAATTAATTAAGAACATAATAATTTTATTATGGGGAATTTATGATATTTTTCTGAATCATTTCATTTTTTAATGAATAGTTAAAAATACTGAATTTTAGTTCAAAACTTATTTTCATCTAATTTATTTATAAGGTTAATTAATAAATTTAATTTTTTTATGATTTAATTATATAATTTTTATTTCTATTAATATAATTTATTTCATTAGAATCAATTTCACTTTTATTGTGTTTATAAAAACATTGAAATCCTTTTGAAATTTTTCTATTAATAGCATGCATTGTCATCCCTCCTAGAGGATTAATTCTAAATTAATTTATGCCACTTCTAGGATTAGAATTTTGTTTAATGGGTTAAATATTTGGAGAAAATAGAATTTATAATTTATAATAATTAAAACGTTGTGTCACGACCCGACCTCGGGGCCCGTGCCATGACTACCCCAAACCCGCCTTCCATAGGCCAGGGGCTGGCGACTAGCACCAAGGCGTAAAATCCCGGTAAACAGGGAAGGCATTGCCTTTATGAGTAACAACCACCACAGAGTCAGCAAGCGGAAAGTAACTACCAAGTGCAGAAAAGTAAAGGGGGCCGGAATACAAGCCCAACTGAAAGTACAACTGAAAAGGTAAAGAACAGCAACTGAAGAAAAGATGGCGGCCTCGTGTCGTCCACTGGCAATCCCACCTGAAGGGTGGGTACAGATAGCCTCCAGGCTCCTCGGGTCCCACGTCCGCTCCGAGCACGTCCCGCCCAGTGGTCCGCCTCCAGGTATCGTCCTGCTCCACGCCCCAACCGAGATCAGCGCTGTCCGTCGTCTGCATCCAACACAACAAGGTGCGGGCAAAGCCCGTGTAGGGGTGAGTATAAACTACTCAGTAAGGACCCCGAGACCCCCGAAGGTCTCCCGAAATCCACAAAGGATATAGCACAAAAGAAAGGGGCAACCACGAAGAAACAACTGACTCGACTTAGGTATATGCCCATACATATACCTAAGTCCCCATTTCTAGCTCTGCTCTCGAGCTCAAGGTCAACTCGATCCACACAGGAAAGCAAGACTCAAATCCACCAGGGAGAGTAAATAGTAAATCTACATAGGATAGTTCAACACAAACACAAAGGAGAGTAACATAAGATTCAGCTCAACCAGGTATACTTTTTCAGATGACGACAAGATGATCACCGAACCATCTAAGTCATCGGACCCACGAAGGATCGATAGGTACTAACCTCGGCAATGACCCACACAGGATCGGGCCCACACAGGACCTGTAGAAATGGCTCACACAGAACCGTAAGAGATGACCCTCACAGGATCGGGCCCACACAGGACCTGTAGTCAAGGCTCACACAGAACTGTAAGGTGATGACCCACACAGGATCGGGCCGACACAGGACCTGTAGCACTGATCCACGTAGGATTGCTGAGTGCAGTAGTCGACGCAGTCCACTGAGGATCTCTGCACAGTCGTCGCCGCAGTCCACGAAGGATCTCTGCTCTGTCGTCGTCGCAGTCCACGGAGGATCTCTGCTCTGTCGTCGAAGTCACAGCCAGCGCTAGGGTTCCCGCACACAGCGAGCTCGTTTAGGAGGGTCCGCTCCACGAGCCGAGAGGCTGATACATCAACTGACACGTAGTCCGAAGTTGATGTATCCAAAAGTTCCGTATCGACAACAGGATCTCAACGCAACAGACGGCGCGTCAATCGGACGCCCGGTCTGAGAGTTATTGGCATTTTCGTCCCAGGGGCCCGGTTGGTTTTTAGGGCAAAACCAACCCGACCGTACTCCGCCTGTGTCCGGTCCTCGGGCGGAGTATGCCAAAAGTTCCGTCTCACTTAGAGGAAACCTCCACAGTTGACGGTACGTCGATCGGACGTCCGCAGCTCGAGTTATGAGCGTTTCCGCTCCGAGGGCCCGGTTGGTTTCGCGTACGAACAAACCCGGCCGAACCCAAAGTCTTCCGAAACCTTGAGTGTAATATAACGAAAAGACTGTCTCGATCCAAGGATCGCGTAGCCGCTGACGGTTCGTCAATCGGAGGTCCCAGGCCCAAGATATGGGCAAAAGACCGAAGAGGGCCCGAAAACAGGGGGTTCTGGGCCCGGGGCGACCCTGCCCGAACCACCCCGGGGTCGGCCGAACCGGGTCGACCCGACCCGGCCCGACCCGGCTAGGCCGGGTCCGGTCCGGCCTGGGCGCGGGCCGGCCGACCGGACCGGCCGGCCCGGCTTCGGCCGAGCGGCCGAAGAGGGCTGCCGCGGGGCGCCGCCCCCACGGCTCGGTGGAAAACGCGGCCCCGCGGGGGGGGGGGGGGGGGGGGCGCCTGTCACGCGGACGCGGCCGCGGAACCGGGCGCCGCCGCCGCCGTCCGCGGGCTGCCAGAGTTGCTCTGGTGGCCCGTTTTGCCTCTCGTCTGCGCCATAGCTCCTCCTGGGGGCCGATCTTCACTACGGGATCAACGGATCGCCCCTGCCGCACCGTTCGTCGTCGTCCGCCAAATCCGCACAACAAAAAGATCGGAGGAGGGTTGCCGGGTCTTGTTCGTTAGACCCGCACCCTCCGCGTTAGTCATAAAATCATCGGGAGGGATTAAGGCAGCCACAATTTTATCCAAAAATAAAATTGTTCAAGTTTGGTTCTTTAATTAAAAAGAATTAGATCACGGGAACGAATCACCAAGAAAAATAAAATCCTACCTCGATGTCGCCGTCGGACGTGAGGTCGTCGCGGAATCGCTCGTCGCAGAAGGAGGGGATCGTCGCGTCGTCGCGGAAGAGATGTTCGTCGCACCGCGGGAAAAAAGTCGCGCCGACGATCTCCGGATCTAGAACAAACGTATTTAATTAATTAAATCCGTTGTCATTGAAATTAAAAGGGAGAATTAAACGATCTGTTTCTCACCTTAGTTGTCGAACGAGGATCGGCCGCGGAAGAAGAGGCGTCGCCGAAGAACGTCGCAGGTAGAGCTCGTCGAATTCCGGTCGCCGGCGTTCTTCGCGTTCTTCGCGAGGAGGGTGGAGGCTCAGAGAATTCGCACAACGATAGCAATCCTCCAAAATAGACAAGTTTGTCTATATTATTAATTTTCCAACGAACGCAAACGCGTAAGTAACGACCCATTAAATTCGTTGAATTAATTCAACGAATGAAACAGCCCATTTAATTCACGAAATAAACCGCCCAATTAAACGGTCTATTAAGAATTAAGGAAAACGCGTCGGTTGTCTTTTCAGTTACTTGACGGGTTTTCGCGGGTGTGTTACTTAGCGAAAGAAACGGCGGGGCTTGTGCGGGCCCCACCTCACAAATATCCTACCAAGGGGTAGGGTATTTCCGGATAGCACCCTATCCTCTTTAACTCAGTTCAAGTGGCTTCCATGTGACTTCCAAACGGCTTAAGTGAAATAAAATGAAGTTGTCGCACAACCTTTATTTTATTTCCGACTTAAAGCCCAAAATTTTTAAAACCACGGTTGAGCAAACCCAACTCCGGAAGAGGAGTTTCTAAGCAAATACCGGCACTGCGATTTCATCGGTGCCCTCAGAATTCGATTCCGGGCACCGGTTCAAAAGATAGAAAAACCCGCTCGTCCGTTCACTGAACGTACCCGAGCCAAACTTCGGAAATTGATTCCGGGCACACCGGGCCTCGGAATCAGGTGCCGTCTGAAGCTGCGCTCTTGTAAAATTCCAAAGAAAATTAAGAAAAAAATTTCCTTGAAATTTGCGGTTCTTTACATCACTCCCACCTCAGGGCTTTATGTCCCCGTAAAGATACATCAAAAACTAGGGGAACAAATGGGGGTACTCAGCACGCATCTGAGCCTCCCGCTCCCAAGTGCTCTCCTGGAGGTTCCCGTGCTGCCATCTGACGCGCACAAGAGGAATCGACCGCCCACGTAGGACCCGCTCCTGTCGATCCTCGATCTCCACTGGGACCTCCGCAAAAGTTGCCCCATCGTCCACGTCCAGCTCCCCAAAGTCGATGATGTGCGTCGGGTCGTGCACGTATCTCCTCAGCTGAGACATGTGGAAGACGTCGTGCACCCAGTGCAACTGAGGTGGTAGAGCCAGGCGATAAGCCACCTCTCCTATCCTGCTGAGGACCTGGAAAGGCCTAATGAAGCGTGGAGACAACTTGCCGCCTCGGCCAAATCTCCGTAAACCACGTCGAGGTGAGACACGCAAAAAGACGTGGTCGCCATCCTCGAACTCTAGTGGCCTCCGCCTCCTGTCAGCATATGACATCTGCCGGCTCTGAGCTGTCCTCATCCTCTCCTGGATGATCTGGACCTTCTCTGTCGTGGCTCGGACCATCTCTGGTCCCACGAGTGCTGACTCCCCAGGGTCTGTCCAGCACAACGGTGATCTGCAGGGTCTGCCGTACAACGCCTCGTATGGTGCCATCCCGATGGTGGAGTGGTAGCTGTTGTTGTATGCGAACTCCACCAAGGGTTGGTGGTCCTCCCAGCTGCGACCAAAGTCGAGAACACATGCACGGAGCATGTCCTCGAGTGTCTGTATGGTCCTCTCCGTCTGACCATCCGTCTGAGGGTGGAAGGCTGTGCTCAGATGGAGCCGCGTCCCGAACGCCTCCTGCAACCCCTTCCAATGCCGGGAAGTGAAACGAGCATCTCGATCGGAGACGATAGACGATGGCACACTGTAGACGCCGGAAAAGTCCGTTGTTCCCAAACGAAGCTCCGGATGCGGAAAGCGAAGTGATATTTGGAGTCAGAGGCACGTTCCGGAGGGCCCGGAGGACTTGCGCGAAATTTCAGAGGCCCGCGCGCAAAGTTGAGTCGCGGCGCGCAATCCTCCCGGGATGCGCGCAATGCGCTGGGCCGACGCGCTATGTTGCGCGCCCGTGGCCTGCGCGGCTCCCTTGCGCGTCGGGTCCGGATTCCGCGCCCGCGAAGGGAATTCCGCGCCCGAGACCGGATTCCGCGCCCGGGTTGCCTATAAATATAAGGCGACCCCCGACGTTTTGAAGGTTTCCAGAATCCGAAGCGTCGCTCGTTCGCGCAATCCAACCCCTTCCGCGCGCAATGCCGATCTTCAGGTAACCTCCTTTCTTTCGCGCAATAGAGCCTTGGGGTTCACCTTCGCGCGCAATCCCCTTGGCTCCTTTCCTTTGAATAATCCTTAACCCGAAGGCCTTTGCGCGCAAAAGAAGCCTCTTGCGCGCAATTGCCCCCGGGTGCGCGCAATCCAGCCCGATTGCGCGCACCCCCCATTTTCAAAGTGGCCATTCGTTAGAGAATGAGCCGTTGCCCCCGCGAGCTGTCCGAAGCCCGGTGCGCGCAATCTCAATCATCCGCGCGCAAAGGGCTGGCCCGATTGCGCGCCAGCCCGCCATTTTGCGCGCCGACCTGCTGTTTTGTGCGCAAAGCTCCTCTTTTGCGCGCAATCCTCCAGGGTCGCCCCCTTTGACCCCCTGAGGGTACCCGCCTGCGTGGCGCCCGATGATCTTCGTCCTGGGTGCCCGCACCGTGCGTTGTCTTTCCGTGCGACCCTCCAGGCTTGCGCGAAGTGACACGGACCCATCGGCGGCAACCAACGTCCAGCATGACGTTAAACTGCACATTTGTCCAGCATGACGTTAAACTGCACATTCGTCCTGCATGACGCTAAACTGCATCCGTCCAACATGACGTTAAACTGTACTACGTCCAAGCTGCACGACGCTAAACTGCCTAGCCCCTATCGTCCGTGCTGCAAGACGTTAAACTTCCAAGCACCTTCGTCCTCAGCACACGACGTTAAACTGTACTTCGTCCGGCAAGACGTTAAACCGTCCGCTTCGTCCTCAACACACGACGTTAAACTGTACTTCGTCCGGCAAGACGTTAAACCGTCCGCTTCGTCCTCAACACACGACCTTAAACTGTACTTCGTCCGGCAAAACGTTAAACCGTCCGCATCACCCGATCCCGTGCCTCGCACGCAGGGTCCCCCCCGGTTTGGATGTGGCACCCACCCGCTCGTCTCTGCAGGGATGTCGGGATTGCCCCTCTTTAGGGACGATTTAATGGGAGCGGCTTTTCCCTACGGGGGTAGGGTATTACAAATCCCTAGTTTCTTGTGGGGGGCTGCGCATGTGTATCTCCATTGCGCCTCCCCACTGCCGAAGCCAGTAGAGGGTGTGACTGGGATCGAGGTATCTCCTACATTCGGTCCAAGTCCCTTCCAACTGAGTTTTTCCGCATCCGGGCTTCCTCAAGTGCGTAAGTCCTGACAGAATGAACTACGTGGACTTTGATCCCTGTCTTCTAAACAGGGTACGTAGGAAGCCTCCCTGAGGTTCAAGCCCACCACCTGGTCGTCCCGGTCATATTCACGTCGGTTCGTCCATCAGTGGACCCCTCCAGGGTTCACGCTTGCGTCGATTCACCTATGAATCCGCCCCTGTGGGAGACTGCCCGTGTGTATCTCCACTGTGCCTCCCCACAGCCCCTTTTTTCCATTTCTCCTTTTATCGTCCAGCATGACGTGAAACTGTGATCCACCCGACCGTTCCATCTCCCCCTGTGCGAGGTGGTTCGGTTCAATCCTCCGCCCGGCGGCCTCGACCCCTTCGTGAGTCGGCTTGCCGATGTCCAGCATGACGTTAAACTGTATACCCGAACTACGTCGACTTTGATCCGTGCTAACGCACGGTACGTAGGAAGCCCCTACGGGGTCCAAGCTCTTCACTCCATCTTCCATCCTGATCCTTACCCGGGCCGCCACATCCCGGTGGGGTCATGCCACTTCACTCCACTCCATATCACTTGGGAAGCCGCCCATGCGCTGGCCCCAGCGTCGGAGGTTCCCCGCAAGGGGTTCTGTCATCTTATCCACTTTTCGTGTTGATCGGTCCGATGCCGTCCCCGCTGGACGTTAAACTCATGGCATACCCCGTGTTAAACATGGGAAGCCGAGGAAAACCTCAGGTGACACAGTTCCCCGCACCCAGTGCGGGATGCCTCAGGCCATCATGCCTTCGAGAAGCCCTATTAGGGACGGAAGACAGACGTGCAGAGCCGCAGTGTTACGACACGCCCCCAGCACCCAGAGCCACCCGGCCTCCTCACCGCAGGTTGCTGCCCCGACCAGACTCCTTGGAGCGTCCGGGCGGAAGCAGCGTAATTAACCGGTGTCCATGAAGATATGGCGCCGGGAACGAGATTCACGAGCATGTCTTAAATCTATGAGGGAGACCCGGATTATGCGACGAGTTCCGAGGAGACGTCCAAGGAAGGAGGAGCCGACATCCCATCATCTCGGTTTCGATCAAGGAGCAGACGCCCCTGAATAAGGGACGGATGCCGCCCGCCTTTGGAAAGCGGGACTGCAGGACCACAAGCCGCGCGCCCATCCCCTCGGGTTGACGGGTGCACGCGCGAACGCATCCTGGCGGAACAGCGTAACCCGACGCACATCCGCACCAAAAAAGAAAAATGGTGAACCCGACGTGAATCTCTTCTCCTCGATACGAGGACGAATGGCAGCTGGTCTCCGACCGCGGATCCCAGAAGTATAATAACTGGATGGCCCGCAAGACGACCATTCGCACCCATGGAATCATCCGTGCGCACTTGAATCAGCCTGAGCCCCCAGAATCTGCGGGTGCTGCTTCGGCATCGTCGTCCCAGCCTGCCTCTTCCAAGAGGAGCAAACGGCGGCAGCGCAAGAAGGAAGAGCGCGCCCCGCCGGTTCCGCAACTATCCCACACTCTCGGCGATTTCATGCCCCCGGAGATGGGGGTCCCTCCTCGGATCCGCCCGGTGATGGATGATTCGTCCGATGACGGTGTTGGGTACGCTTCGGTTAACACCGTCGAGCTGGTAAATCCCTTTTCGGTTCCCGACGTTGAAGAACACCGGGTGGACCTCCCTAGTGTCCCCGGTCGTCGCCACCGTCGGAAGAACCGCAGCAGCAGGAGTCGCCGGGGCACAGCCGTTGGTACCTCCAGCCAGGCCGTGCACGCCACTAAGACTAGGCAGCATGCTCAAAACCGAGCACAACGTGCGCCGCCCCCCCATTCGGGGATGACGGATTCACCTCCGCCGCTGTTTGTGGTGTGGGACCAGGCAGAACCGCCTCAGCCGCGTCACGACCAGCTCCGCCCTACCACGGGTCCATCCCGGCCTCCTGACCCCAGTACGGTGACCATTTCTCGGACTGCAACCAGTGAACAGCGAGATGCGCCAAGTACCAGTCGGCCGCCGATCCAACCGGCAAGGCCCGTCATGCCGCAAACCGCAGAGCAACCTCCTGCAACCAGGGGCTCGCGCTTGGCCAAAAAGTATGATGTCCTGAAGCACTTAGCCGACATCCCAGCAAGGCTCTCCATCCTTGAGGCTCTGCGCATGTCATTTGAGATGCGCGAGGCACTCGCTGAAGCCCTGAAGAGCCCCCTCCAGTTTGAGACAGAGGTTGCGGCTGCAGAGGCCTTTCACGCCGAAACGATCGAGGACGCCGAATGTCAGGCAGTTATCTCGTTCTCTGGTAAGGATGAAGACCCTCCTATACAGGGACATATTCGTCCGCTGTATGTCACTGGCCAGTTCAATGGCCTTGAAGTCCGGCGCTGTCTTGTCGACACGGGGTCCGGGATTAACCTGATTCCAACTCGGACGCTCCGGAGATTGGGGTTGTCTGAGGATGACATGATTCCCTCCGACCTCAGGATCCAGGGGTACGACCGCACCGAGAAAACCCCGGTCGGCAAGATACGTTTGAAGACCCAGTTCGGTGACTTGGTTGCCAACACCGAATTCATGGTAGTCTCTCAGGACACTGCGTACAACGCATTGATGGGCAGGCCATGGCTCCACCTTCACGCGGCGGTTCCCTCGTCATACCACCAATGCCTCAAATACTCCCTTAATGGTCGAGTAGGCGTGCTTCAAGGAGATGCCTCTCCTTTTGCCTCATGTGAAGCCCGCTATCTGGACGCGGACTATTACAAGAGCAAGGATAAGCAGATCCTGGCAGGTGAGGTTGAGCATGTCGCTATTACAAGTGATCCCTGGGCAAGTCTGGATGACGCTTACGTCCTCCCGTTTCACCGGTTGGACGTCGCCATGGTCTCGATGGCCCGCGAGTCTCCTGATGAGATGACCGCGACCGCCCGCGCCAGCACCAGTGGCCCAGCAGGATCTGGTAGCCCCAATGTAGTTTCCAACGCAGTCTCTCCCGTGGACGATCCCTCCCCGAGTGGAGAGGACGTGGAAGATGCACCCCCAGCCTTTGAGGAGGGCGTCCCTGCCACGGTCGATGAGTTAATACAGGGGAACCTTGGAACCGAGGCCGATCCAAGACCCACATTGGTCAGTGCCGCCATGCCCTATGAGGAGCGGCAGCAGTACGTGGACTTTCTCAGGCAGCACCGTGATGTGTTCGCTTCGGGCTATGACGAGATGCCAGGGCTAGATCCTCAGGTAGCCGTCCACCGCCTTGGTCTCCCGGCGAACCATCGCGGGTTCAAGCAGCCTCCCAGGAAGATGCACCCGTCCCACGGTGCCATGGTTGAGGCCGAAGTTGACAAGCTTATCAAAGCCAACTTCGTGAGGGATGTTCAGTACCCCAAATGGCTGGCCAACATTGTGCCGGTCAGGAAGAAGAACGGGCAGATTAGAGTCTGCATCGACTTCCGCGATCTCAACCGCCACTGTCCGAAGGATGATTTTCCCCTTCCAGTGACAGAGCTGTTGATTGACGCCACGGCAAGGTTCCAAGCCCTCTCCTTCATGGATGGATACTCCGGATATAACCAAATTCGGATGGCCCCTGAGGATGAGGAGTTCACTGCCTTCAGGGCCCCCCAAGGTACCTTTTCCTACCGGGTCATGCCTTTCGGCCTGAAGAATGCAGGTGCCACCTATCAACGGGCGATGCACCGCATATTCAAGCCAATCCTCGGCACACTGGTGGAATGCTACGTCGACAGCTTGGTTGTCAAATCGCGCCAGCGTCAGGACCATCTCAAAGATCTTGAGGAAGTGTTCGGCTTCCTCCGGTCTCGCTGCCTGAAGATGAACCCGTTGAAGTGTGCCTTTGAGGTCACCTCCGGAATGTTCCTTGGATTTTTGGTAAGATACCGGGGTATTGAGATCGACCCAGAGAAAATCAGGGCGATTAGCCAGATGCCTCCCCCAGGTACCATCCGGGAACTGCAAGGGTTCCAAGGCCACTTAGCCTATATACGCCGATTCATCGCGAATCTGGCCGGCAAGTGTAAGCCCTTTTCTCGGCTCATGAAGAAAGGTGCCACCTATGTATGGGATAAAGAGTGTCAGACCGCTTTCGAGAAATCAAGAAGTACCTACTTCAACCTCCGGTTCTGATGCCGCCTGTATCCGGGAAGCCGCTGGTCCTCTATGTGACCGCCCTGGAACGGTCCCTGGGTGCCCTTCTCGCCCAGAAGAACAACGAGGGAACGGAGAATAGCCTCTATTACCTCAGTCGCATGCTCCTCGATGCGGAAGTTAGGTATTCCCCCATTGAGAAGAGCTGTCTGGCGCTCGTATTTTCCTTACAGAAATTACGACACTACTTGCAGCACCATGTGGTACAGTTGGTTTCTCGGGTAGACCCGTTGAAATATATCCTGAGCCGGCCTATGTTGACTGGCCATCTAGCACGGTGGGCTATGATTCTCCAGCAGTTCGACATCAGGTATGTGTCTCAGAAGGCCATCAAAGGGCAAGCATTGGCAGACTTTCTGGCAGCTCACCCGACCTCCGCGGATCAGCCGCTGGATCTAGGCTTTCCTGATGAGACCATTCTCTCGGTTGATCGAGCCGATCCATGCTGGCAGATGCACTTTGACGGTGCCTCCCGGAGCCCCACCGGTAGAAGACTCGATAATCCTAAGCTCAACAGAGTGGGCTTGGGCATCGTCTTCATTACCCAGGAGCGAGTCGTGCTGCCATACTCTTTCCTATTGTCAGAGGGCTGTACCAACAATGAGGCGGAATACCATGCCCTCATCACCGGCCTCGAGTTGGCTCTCGAGATCGACGTACCCCGTATGTGCGTGAAAGGGGACTCCGAGCTGGTCGTTAAGCAGATCAATGGCGACTATGTTGTCAGGAAGCCGGAACTTGTGCTATTGTTGGAGTGCACCCTCCTTCTGATGGCCCGGTTCCCTTCTCGGCCGGAAATTGTCCATATTCCCCGGTCGCAGAACGGTCGAGCAGATGCTTTGGCCAGCCTTGCTGCGTCACTTGCGGAGCCTGAACAGGACAACCTGATCATCCGCGTGACGCGCCGCAGGCTCATCGCTCCCGTTATCCCGGAAGAAGATCGCGGCCCGTTGGAAAGTAATCTCACCACGGTTGCCCCTATTACCGGAGCCCCGAGTACCCCAGATATGACAGTCGGATCAGCCCCTGATTGGAGGACGCCTTTGGTTGAGTACCTCCAACATGGCATTCTTCCATCGGATCGGGCCGAGCGCAAGCGAGTTCGACGCCGCGCATCGCAGTTTGTCCTCCAGAGCAGCCCCGACCTGGATCAGATCCTCTACAAACGTGGATTTGATGGTGTTCTCCTCCGTTGCCATCAGGGAGTTGAGATCCCACCAGTCATGCAAGAGGTGCATGCCGGTTCATGCGGTGCCCACCAGACTGGGACGAAGCTGTCCCACCAGATTCGGAGGTTGGGATACTTCTGGCCCTCCATGATCCATGACTGCATCGAGTATGCCAGGAGGTGCCATGTGTGCCAGGTTCATGCGAACTTTGTGCATCGGCCGCCGGAGCCTCTCCATACCACTAGGTAATCCTGGCCCTTTGTAGTCTGGGGTCTGGACGTTGTGGGACCTTACCCACCGGCGACAGCTCGCCAGTGACGGTTCATTCTGACCGCCACGGACTTCTTCTCCAAATGGGCAGAGGCGATTCCGCTCAGAGAGGTCAAATCCTGTTCGATCGCTGACTTCGTGACCTCCAACATCATCTATCGATTTAGAGTGCCTCACGCTATCCTCACGGATAATGGAACCAATTTCCGAGCAGCCGAGTTGAAGAAGTTGTACGCCAAGTATAACATTCGCTCGAACCATACATCTCGCTATCATGCGCAGGCGAATGGACAGATCGAGGCATTTAACAAAACCCTCTCTAACATTCTGCAAAAGATGGTTGGTCAGAACAAGAAGAGTTGGCCGGACAAGCTCCCCAACGCCCTCTGGGCTTATCGGACGACGACTCGCAATTCCACCCAGATGACCCCTTATTCCCTGGTGTATGGAGTTGAGGTCGTCCTGCCCATCGAGATCCATTTTCCGTCCTTGCGCACTGCGGTCTACGACCAGCAAGCGCCGGACAGAGTTTCTGAAGCCCGTCTAGTCGAGTTGGAAGCACTGGATGAGAATAGATTTCGGGCTTTGCACAACTTGGAGAGGCATCAAAGTAGAATGGGTCGAGCTTTCAATAAGAAGGTTCGCCTCCGCTCCTTCCTGCAGGGTGACCTAGTGCTAGCCCTGAGAGCACCGATGATCCCCGGCCGGAAGCCGCCCAAGTTGGACCCCAAGTGGGAGGGACCTTTTGTCATCCACAAGGTCTATCCCAATGGCGCGTACTCCCTGGCGACTATAGATGGTGAGCGTGTCACTCCTCCCACCAACGCTAGGTTCCTCAAGAAGTACTTTGTCTGAGTGTGCCCACGTCCTGCACGACGTTAAACTGCATTCGTCCAGGCTACAAGACGTTAAACTGTTCAGCATTCGTCCGCGCTGCAAGACGTTAAACTGCCAAGCGCCTCGTCCTGCATGACGCTAAACTGCACCACGTCCTGCACGACGTTAAACTGCATTCGTCCAGGCTACAAGACGTTAAACTGTTCAGCATTCATCCACGCTGCAAGACGTTAAACTGCCAAGTGCCTCGTCCTGCATTACGCTAAACTGCACCACGTCCAAGCTGCACGACGTTAAACTGCCCAGCGTATCGTCCTGCATGACGTTAAACTGCCCCTCAAGAACTACGTATGGCTTGATTCCCATCCTTATGGGATACGTAGGACCGTCTGAACATTCATGTTTCAGGACCAGCCCCATCCTTTGGGAATTTCCATCCCATCTCGGGCCCTTGGCCTAGTTGCCTCCGGGTGTGCGGCGTATGGTGTGAACGCGGGGATATGCCCTCATTCACGTCAGTTTGCTCGCCACGCTGTACGCCCCCCACGTTTGGGGATGCCTTCTGCTCCCCCCTTCTTTTCTCGTCCTGCATGACGTTAAACTGCACTTCAAGAACTATGTGCGGCTTGATTCCCATCCTTATGGGATACGTAGGACCGCCTGGACATACATGTTTCAGGCCCAGCCCCATTTCCCGGGAATCTCTATCCCGCGTCGGGCCTCTGGCCCAAGTTCCCCTTCTTTTTGTGCGAGGCGTATCGCGTGAGCGGGGGATTATGTCCTCATTCGCGTTGTTCTACTGGCCGCACCGTACGCCTCCCCCCGTGTGTGGGACCACCTCACACCTCTCATCGTCCTGCATGACGTTAAACTACCTCTCAAGAACTACGTATGGCTTGATTCCCATCCTTATGGGATACGTAGGACCGCCTGGACACTTGTGTTTCAGGTCCAGCCCCGTCTCTTGGTTGATCACGGGGATCTGCCCTCTTTTGGTTGCTCTCAGGGTGAGTCCTCCGACCCTTTCCGGTGATCTGTTAACATGTTTTGGGTACTTCGGTCTATGACTCATAGTGTCAGATTCAATCCCGACAAGTCTTGTGTTGCTTGTCAGGCCTCACGCTTCCTCTTGATCGAGCCTTCACTCAAAGGGATCCTCGTTAGCGTTTTGGGTACGATGCCTCAGTGCTCTCCTACCGCTCCGGGTCGATTTACCGGCGGGTCTTGGGCCGCAAATCGATATGAATCCTGCGATTGAGTGGTCGATGCTTGTTTGCTTGCCCCGTCTTAGGCTGACGCGATCGGATGTTGTGTTGCGAATATGGTCAGCAACGTCCTTGATCGCCATGTCGGCTCTTTCAGGCTCTGAACAATGGTTGCGCAGTCCTCATCACACTCCGCCTTTGTGCGTTGTAGTGGAATCTCGACACTCTCTTCATACTAACCTTCAGTACACCTCTACACGTTAGGCAGACCAACCAGGGTAATGATGTCGTTCGAGGCTCCCATGATCTGAGCACCAATGATATATGCGGATATCCTCCCTAAGGTCCATGCATAGCTAGACCCTCGTCCCCATAAGGAGAAAGGAGTCTCCTGAACAATTGCGTTCTGGGCCCAGTATATCTGGAGGCTAGCATCTCTGCCCCTCGGGTGATGGACATACGCAGACCCCTATCCCAAGACTCTTCTCCTGGAATCGTGCGTGACCGCAGGGCTGGGTATGTTCCCACCTCCGCCGTGTCCGTCGTACCGCGATAAGCGGATTCCTCCATGGTCCGAACCACACGACCTTAAACTGTGTTGTCTGGTCCTACCACACGACCGTAAACTGTGATCGTCTTGGCCGCCCGACGAGAAACGACACTGCATCGTGATGTTCTCCTCAGGGGAAACTCATGTTGGGCGCTGGTTAATAACCACGCCATTCATCAATGCCTTCCGTGGCTTGATTATTGTGGTGACGCCAGAGATTTCTCAATCACAGGCATGTCGCCGCACAAAGAAAAACCATTCATCTTTAAGGACAAACAAGAAATATCAAATGCCGCTCCTTCTGTGTGCGAGGGTCAGACCCGCACTCTTCCCCGCGCTGGTGCCCGATTGTGTTGCGCCGCGCTTCAAGAACTACGTGTGGCTTGAATCCCATCCTTATGGGATACGTAGGAACGCCCTGATGTTTGAAACTTCGGGTCCAGCCCCCCACCTCTTAGAGATTCCCCCTTCTCTGGGGAATCCGCCGCCTTCAGGTCACCCTCAAGGCGTGTTCCCCGACCCCTTGCAGTGGTCCACCGGTGTCAAGAGTACTCTGGTTTATTGCCAGGAGGGTCAGGATCCGCTTGGTCAGGTTTCCTCCACTTTTCAGGCTTCGTGCTCCCTTTCATTCGGACCCATCATCTACGCCGTGGGTGGAGCCCCCGTGAACGGTTCGGACACAATGCCTCAGTGCTCTCCCACCGACTCGGGCCGGTACCCCCAATGGCCTCGGGCAGCAAATCAATATGAATCCTGCGATTGAGCGGTCGATGCTCGTTTGCTGCCTCATTCCACCAACGGTTAGTGCGATATTGATGCTGCTTTTCCGCCACGGTCGGCAGTACTCCCATATCGTTACTCCGGTGCCCCCAGTCCTTGAGTGAATGGCCGCATGATTCACATTTTCCACCTCCCATTCTGACCAGGCGAAACCTCGACACTCTTGACACTATCCCTCAGTGCATCTTCGCATACCCAGGGGATAGGACCACGATGTGGCGTACTTTGAGGTCCTTATGGTCCGAGCTCTAAGACCTTAAACTAAGATCTCTCCTTATGGTCCGAGCTCTAAGACCTTAAACTAAGATCTCTCCTTATGGTCCGAGCTCTAAGACCTTAAACTAAGATCTCTCCTTATGGTCCGAGCTCTAAGACCTTAAACTAAGATCTCTCCTTATGGTCCGAGATCTAAGACCTTAAACTAAGATCTCTCCTTATGGTCCGAGCTCTAAGACCTTAAACTAAGATCTACCCCTATGGTCCGAGCTCTAAGACCTTAAACTAAGATCTCCCCTTATGGTCCGAGCTCTAAGACCTTAAACTAAGATCTCCCCAAACGGGATTCTACGTCCTGCATGACATTAAACTGCACTCTCAGAACTACGTGTGGCTTGATCTCCAGCCTGATGGAGTACGTAGGAACGCCCGGGCATCTCAAATCGGGTCCAGCCTCAGGGATCGTTAAGTCCCGCCCCTCCTCGTCGCCGGCCGTCTGGCCTGGCTTCTGGTAGAGTGGTGCAGTTGTGATATTCTCCCCGATTCAGCTCGGGATGCCCCACTGTAATGGTGGGAAGCGACGGTTTCCTCGTCAAAGAGGTGCTGTCTGAGAATTGGGGTGACTCACGGCCAGATTAGTGCATCCGCCTAATACGCTTTCCCCACGGTGGCGCAATTTTGAGAGCGTTGGATTCTGTCCGAACAAATCGTCACTTCGCCACACGCTTCGCATGCCCTGTTGATCTGGATTTCCACCCTTGTGTCTGAAGGAACCCCCAAAGCGGTATTCATGATGACATGTGGTCCGCCTCCTGCAATATTAATGATGACCTTCGGTCCGTCTATTGCAGTTGTTATGGTCGATCCATTGTCCGCCTACCATCTTGGGCATTTCCTGGAAGGCCGACCGTTGTGGATGTCTGGATTCGGGACACGCGATTCACCCTTTCTCATTTCCCTATGTTCGGATAAAATCTAAACGCCCCTAGCATTGCCCCGCTCGTGTGTTGGAACAAGTTGGGGGGATGATACATTGATTAGGCTTGAGGTCTCCTTTGCTAGGAATGACCTCCCTCTTTTCTCCAGCAATCCAGGCCCAATTATGGATGCATGATGCTTGGTTAAAACTCCCGCAAGACAACGAATTGTGGTTGAGCATGTTAAGCCAAAAGATGCAGATAAATATATTGATTCATACAAATGGATCAAAGTAGCAGAAGAAAATGTTTTGGGAACGGAAAAACAAAGCCCTTAGGGATTAGCGTGCTGAATGAGTCTTTCTAATGCCGCTACCCTTTGGCTGGTGGCCTCCAGAGCTGCTTCTCTCTCTCTGCGTGCCCTCTCTTCGTCGGCGGTCGCAGCACGCAGTTCGTCGATTCTAGCCTGTGCACGCTCCCGCTCGACCTGAATTGTGACCATCTGTTGGCCCGCCTCCGTCAGCTGTACCTGGGCGTCAACCAGCTGGGCTGCTAGTTGCTCCACAAGCTCGGTACACGTTGCGACGAAGGCCTCCTTCTCTGCCGCCTGCCCTTCGAGGCGCCAGACTTCCTGCTCCGCCACGAGGAGCGCCCGCGCGCTCTCCGACATTTCCCGACTTTGTGTGACGTCGGCACGCCGGCAGCTCTCGCGCATCTTTTCGGCCATGAAATCACGAACCGTCAGATGGAGGCGTTGAGCATCAGCTCCCCCGGCACACAGGAAGCGCAGCCAGGTTTGAAGTGATCCCATGCGCCCCAGCCACTCTGATGGGTCTCGCTTGAGGAAGTGCTGAATGCACTTCCACCCCCTGCGGCGCGTTATCCGGCTCTCCTCGACCGCCTCCGCGTCCGAGTCGTCCATCTCCTCGGGGTCGGCAGGCCGGTAGGCAGGGAAGGCAGCCAGCAGGTCTGCTGCAGGGTCCGCCCCTGGGAGGTCCTCATGAGGGATAGGTTCCCCAACATCTGGGTGACCTTCTTCTCTCTCCCCAGCGGTGCTGACATCCTCGTCAGCCCCCGACCACTCTCCGATGTCAGCACCGCCGGCGTCCGCAGCCCCCTGATCCGCAGTTGGTGGGGCCGGCTCGGTGTGGGAAGTCTGTTCTGGAGCAGGCGGCATGTCTGCCACCGGTCCACTCGTGGATGGCCCGGGTTCGGCAACCCGACGAACCTCCAGTGTTGAGATCACTGCGCGGGGCATGCCATGGTTAGTCACGGATCGTCAATGGCAAGCACCAGCAGTAAAGCAAGGAGACTTACGGGAGTTCAGAGCGTCATCTTCCGCTATCCCGGCCGCCGCAGGAACAGTTGCAGCAGGGGGCCCTTCCGCGCTTGTCAATTCGATAATGGGTGCCTGGCCCCCGCCTTGTCCTGCTGGCGCCCCTCCTACTCCCGCTGAGGACGCCTGACCAACATCCGTGTGCTCCTGAGAATGATGGAGAAATGGGTTAGAAGCTGCATAAGAGAATGGATGAAGCAGATTGAGTAGGGATAGAAGCAGACCTCGAGGAGCTCAGTGACATCAACATTGTCAGAGCCGGCCACCTCGCCGCTCTCCCGCGGACTCCCCTGATGGGATCTTCCCTCGGAGCCTTCATCCTCCCCCATCTCCTCCTCTTCCTCGGAGTCATTGCTACTGTCGTCTCCTTCCGGCGGCATCTGTTCTGGAGCGGGCTCTAGACCGAGCATCACTTTCACCAGAAGGGATGGCTCCGCACGCTGACCACGTTGGCGCGCGTAATCGTCCATGGCCGTCAGATACGCATACTGCCGGTTGAATTCCACCCTGTCGGCAATATGGAGGCGCCCGACCTCTGGCAGATGGATTCCTTCTCTGAGAATCTTTCGCCAGATGGCGTCGGTCCCCAGTGACTGCCGCAGGGTCATCCAGGCCGACCACAGTGCCGGGAAGACTGCATCGTGGGAGGGTTCGAGCAGACGTCTCACCTGCTTCCCGGGCCGCTCTTCGACCACCGCGCGTGCCCCCTTTCTGGGCGCCAAGGTCGTAGCGGCAGCCTGCGATGTGCCCGCCGCCGAAGTCCCTGCTCGCGCCGGCTCCGCTGCTTGGCGCGCCTCTGTTCTCCCCCGTGTGGCGGCGCCTCGCCTCCTTCCTTGACGCCCGGTCTCCGCACGGGTAACCTCGAGCCACCGAACTGGCTTCCGTAGAAGCCCCTCGGGGTACGCGATGGCCCAGTGTTCGGCGTACTCGGTTGCCAAGCCTGCGTCAACCCCGGTAGGAGGGAGAGTGATGACATCGCCAGAGCCGAAAGCGGCAAACATCAGCCACATCTGGCGAAGAACGCAAGGGTTCGTCTCCTCCCGGACAGCAGTGAATACCCTTTTCGGCATCCGCTGAAGGCACCCGAACTGCCTGGCGAACCGGGTTGGCACGTAAGGCTCGCAGATCACCTTCCCGTCGATCCGAGCCACGAGCACCCCGCCCCGCATGTTCAGGAAGTATTCATGCTGCTCCAGCGGACCCTGCCCATTGTCGATCATCTGGCCGACGGGAGTGGGGAACGGACTGAAGTTGAAATTGGCATGATTGCCAATCCGAATCCTCACGCCCTCCTCACTTAGGGTCATCGGAGTGACGACCGCGATGTTCAGCAGGGAGGGTCGCAGGCCGTTGCCCGGAGGAATGATGGCGTTCGGAAACGTGTACCCACCGAGGTGAGCAGCCACCCAGCCGTGGAAGAACTGAAAGGGCCCACAGATCCTTCGTGGTGACCCCCCTCGTGAGATGCGTCCCAGGATGGCGTACAGCTTAGCCAACACTGGGACCCCGAGGTTGTATCTTTTGTTGGCGGCCATAGCGCCCGCCACCGCCAGTGTCGCCGGGCGAACGCCCATTCTCGCGTCCCGCACTGGCAGGAGCCACCCACTCAGAAAGGCGGCCAGGAATGCCGCGTACCGGACATTTGGGTCCAGGGCCTCGATGACGCGGTACCCCCATGAGCGGTAGTCTCCCGTCTCCAGGACCCGCCAGTACGACCCGTTCCGGCTCCTCTGAGCTGCGGTCGGGCACCACTTCCCCCTGCCTGGCATCTTGACCGCTGGGTCATGCTCCAAGAACTGGCCGAACCACTCCTTGTAGGCTATGTCCTTCTGGAAGTCCTTGACCCCGAGCCTCTCTGTAGCCAGGTCCAGCAGATGCCACGTCAGGATGGGAGTCCGTGACCTGTCACCCCAGATGTTTTTCGGGGGCAGGAACTCATCGTATTGGTAGCCCTCCAGCGGGATACCTCTGATGCAGTGGATGTCCCAAAGACCGATGCCGACCTCCCCATGGTGAAGATGGGAGGTGTTGGTATCCGACGACCAGCGGGTGAACAGCTCCGGCCCGAGCTCGGACTGCTGGTAGAAGTGGAACTGCGACGTCCACACCGCCTCAAATAGGCCGATGTACCGCAGCTCCTCTGCGAAGTGATCGCAAGTGTGGCGTACCCAGAACGCCCAGGCCCACTCGCTGGTGAAATTGCCCCCAGATCGCAAGTCCCAGTCCTTCAGCCAGCCCTTGGTGTCGTCAGTGACACTCTGGCGATATGTGCTCGAGTAGAGGGCTGGAGAATTCTCCGCAGTAGGCTCACCCCCGTCAATGGTTCGCGTCCTCGGGTTCAGGACATAGACGTCCAAGTGCCTGGTCTCCCTGGCAGGATGCCCATTGTTTGTCATGTTATAGCGGGGAAGCTCGTCCTCCCGAGTCACCCAGGTCCGTGGCGCATCAACCTCGAACCCTGGCACCGGAACCTCATCTAGGATGCCGAAGTTCCAGAGCGGCAGGTTGTCTGACAGCGGATATGTCTTCTGGGCCGGCGTCAGCAAGTCGAACAGGGATTGATTGTTGGAAACAATCTCCTTGGCTCCGTAAACCTCCTCGTTCGTCGCCATCTCAGCTCTGCGAGTGGCGGCATCCCCCTCATTTCCTCGGTGCGCGGCCATCTCAGAAGTTTCGGGAGTCGTGCGGGTTAAGGGATGAAGCGTGCGGGATCGGACGAGGCTGGTAGAGAAGTTTGAAGGTTGGCGCGCACTCCAAGTGGACTGCGCGCAATTGGGAAGAATGTCGCGCAAAGTTCCGGGTTTTCGCGAAAAGACAGGCGAATTCCGGATGGTTTTGCGCGCCGATCGGGCGAATTTCACGACCGGAAAAGGCAATTTCGCGCACGAGAGCGTTGAAGCTTATCGCGCGGAAGGCCTGTGTACGGAACGCGGAACCCCGGACCCCTATTTATAGACGAGTCCGGGATTCCGCGCCGCGCGGAACGATCGATTGTGCGACCGCGGCGGCGAATTGCGCGCCCGGCGCCCCTTTTTGCGCGCCTAAGTCTCGCGCAGCCCAGGACTTCGGCATTCCGGCGTCTCCCTCGGAACCCGATCGTTGCGACCTCTCGCCGATCAGATTCTGAGGGGGGGCTTTTGTAGACGCCGGAAAAGTCCGTTGTTCCCAAACGAAGCTCCGGATGCGGAAAGAGAAGTGATATTTGGAGTCAGAGGCACGTTCCGGAGGGCCCGGAGGACTTGCGTGAAATTTCAGAGGCCCGCGCGCAAAGTTGAGTCGCGGCGCGCAATCCTCCCGGGATGCGCGCAATGCGCTGGGCCGGCGCGCTATGTTGCGTGCCTGTGGCCTGCGCGGCTCCCTTGCGCGCCGGGTCCTGATTCCGCGCCCGCGAAGGGAATTCCGCGCCCGAGACCGGATTCTGCGCCCGGGGTTGCCTATAAATATAAGGCGACCCCCGACGGTTTGAAGGTTTCCAGAATCCGAAGCGTCGCTCGTTCGCGCAATCCAACCCCTTCCGCGCGCAATGCCGATCTTCAGGTAACCTCCTTTCTTTCGCGCAATAGAGCCTTGGGGTTCGCCTTCGCGCACAATCTCCTTGGCTCCTTTCCTTTGAATAATCCTTAACCTGAAGGCCTTTGCGCGCAAAAGAAGCCTCTTGCGCGCAATTGCCCCCGGGTGCGCGCAATCCAGCCCGATTGCGCGCACCCCCCATTTTCAAAGTGACCATTCGTTAGAGAATGAGCCGTTGCCCCCGCGAGCTGTCCGAAGCCCGGTGCACGCAATCTCAATCATCCGCGCGCAAAGGGCTGGCCCGATTGCGCGCCAGCCCGCCATTTTGCGCGCCGACCTGCTGTTTTGCGCGCAAAGCTCCTCTTTTGCGCGCAATCCGCCAGGGTCTCCCCCTTTGACCCCCTGAGGGTACCCGCCTGCGTGGCGCCCGATGATCTTCATCCTGGGTGCCCACACCGTGCGTTGTCTTTCCGTGCGGCCCTCCAGGCTTGCGCGAAGTGACACGGACCCATCGGCGGCAACCAACGTCCAGCATGACGTTAAACTGCACATTTGTCCAGCATGACGTTAAACTGCACATTCGTCCTGCATGACGCTAAACTGCATCCGTCCAACATGACGTTAAACTGTACTACGTCCAAGATGCACGACGCTAAACTGCCTAGCCCCTATCGTCCGTGCTGCAAGACGTTAAACTGCCAAGCACCTTCGTCCTCAGCACACGACGTTAAACTGTACTTCGTCCGGCAAGACGTTAAACCGTCCGCTTCGTCCTCAACACACGACGTTAAACTGTACTTCGTCCGGCAAGACGTTAAACCGTCCGCTTCGTCCTCAACACACGACATTAAACTGTACTTCGTCCGGCAAGACGTTAAACCGTCTGCATCACCCGATCCCGTGCCTCGCACGCAGGGTCCCCCCTGGTTTGGATGTGGCCCCCACCCGCTCGTCTCTGCAGGGATGTCGGGATTGCCCCTCTTTAGGGACGATTTAATGGGAGCGGCTTTTCCCTACGGGGGTAGGGTATTACAAACCCCTAGTTTCTTGTGGGGGGCTGCGCATGTGTATCTCCATTGCGCCTCCCCACTGCCGAAGCCAGTAGAGGGTGTGACTGGGATCGAGGTGTCTCCTACTTTCGGTCCAAGTCCCTTCCAACTGAGTTTTGCCGCATCCGGGCTGCCTCAAGTGCGTAAGTCCTGACAGAATGAACTACATGGACTTTGATCCCTGTATTCTAAACAGGGTACGTAGGAAGCCTCCCTGAGGTTCAAGCCCACCACCTGGTCGTCCCGGTCGTATTCACGTCGGTTCGTCCATCAGTGGACCCCTCCAGGGTTCACGCTTGCGTCGATTCACCTATGAATCCGCCCCTGTGGGAGACTGCACGTGTGTATCTCCACTGTGCCTCCCCACAGCCCCTTTTTTCCATTTCTCCTTTTATCGTCCAGCATGACATGAAACTGTGATCCACCCGGCCGTTCCATCTCCCCCTGTGCGAGGTGGTTCGGTTCAATCCTCCACCCGGCGGCCTCGACCCCTTCGTGAGTCGGCTTGCCGACGTCCAGCATGACGTTAAATTGTATACCCGAACTACGTCGACTTTGATCCGTGCTAACGCGCGGTATGTAGGAAGCCCCTACGGGGTCCAAGGTCTTCACTCCATCATCCATCCTGATCCTTACCCGGGCCTCCACATCCCGGTGGGGTCATGCCACTTCACTCCACTCCATATCACTTGGGAAGCCGCCCATGCGCTGGCCCCAGCGTCGGAGGTTCCCCGCAAGGGGTTCTGTCATCTGATCCACTTTTCGTGTTGATCGGTCCGATGCCGTCCCCGCTGGACGTTAAACTCGCGGCATACCCCGTGTTAAACATGTGAAGCCGAGGAAAACCTCAGGTGACACAGTTCCCCGCACCCAGTGCGGGATGCCTCAGGCCATCATGCCTTCGAGAAGCCCTATTAGGGACGGAAGACAGACGTGCAGAGCCGCAGTGTTACGACACGCCCCCAGCACCCAGAGCCACCCGGCCTCCTCCCCGCAGGTTGCTGCCCCGACCAGACTCCTTGGAGCATCCGGGCGGAAGCAGCGTAATTAACCGGTGTCCATGAAGATATGGCGCCGGGAACGAGATTCACGAGCATGTCTTAAATCTATGAGGGAGACCCGGATTAGGCGACGAGTTCCGAGGAGACGTCCAAGGAAGGAGGAGCCGACATCCCATCATCCCGGTTTCGATCAAGGAGCAGACGCCCCTGAATAAGGGACGGATGTCGCCCGCCTTTGGAAAGCAGGACTGCAGGACCACAAGCCGCGCGCCCATCCCCTCGGGTTGACGGGTGCACGCGCGAACGCGTCCTGGCGGAACAGCGTAACCCGACGCACATCCGCACCGAAACACACACTGTGAAGCCGTACGATCTTCTGGACGTAAAGACCTCCCAAGCTCTCCACTGAGCCCTGCTCTCTGATGGGTAAGAAGTGTGCCGACTTGGTGAGTCGGTCGACAATCACCCAAATGGAGTCGTGACCTCTGGAAGTGTGTGGTAGTCCAGTCACGAAGTCCATAGATATCCCGTCCCACTTCCACTCCGGGACCTCCAAGGGCTGTACCAAGCCTGCTGGTACCTGATGCTCTGCCTTCACCTGCTGGCAGGTGAGGCATCGTGAAACGAACTCTGCCACAGCTTTCTTCATGCCCGACCACCAGTGCTGTCGACTGAGATCCTGGTACATCTTCGCCGCTCCGGGATGTACCGCCAAGGGAGAAGTGTGAAACTCTCTCAGCACCTCCTCTCGTAAAGCGACTGGTACGAAGGTACGTCCTCTGAAAAGGATGTCGCGCTCTGCTCCAAGGGAGAAACAATCAGGCGCCTGACCTGAGGATATCAGTGCACGCCGGGTCTCACAGTCAGCGTCCCCACGCTGAGCCTCTCTGACCCGCTGTAGAAGTGGAGGAGAGACTGTGAGAGACTGAAGAAAGGCTGCTCCGTCTCTATCCACGAAGGATATCTGTAAGGAGGATAGCTGCTCCGTCGCCTCCTCAAGTAGCCGAATGCCCGTCCTCCTGCTGAGGGCATCGGCTACCACGTTCCCCTTCCCAGGAGTATAGACTATCTCAAAGTCATAGTCCTGGAGGAACTCAAGCCATCTCCGATGTCTCAGGTTCAGGTCCTTCTGAGAGAAGATATACCTGAGACTCTGGTGGTCAGAAAAGACTGTGAAGCGCTTTCCCAACAGATAGTGCCGCCAAGTCTTCAGAGCGAAGACCACTGCTGCTAACTCCAGGTCATGAGTGGCGTAGTTCTGCTCATACGGCCTCAAATGACGTGATCCGTAGGTGATCATGGCCCGCTCCTGCATCAGGACGCACCCGAGTCCAGTCCCTGATGCATCGCAGTAAACTACGTATCCAACTCCCTCCTCAGGCAACCTCAAGATAGGTGCGCTGGTCAATCTCTGTCTCAGCTCCTGGAAGCTCTGCTGACATCTGTCTGACCACACAAAGGGTTTCCCCTTCTTTGTCAAGGCTGAGAGTGGTGCCGCAACTCTGGAGATGTCTGGCACAAATCTCCGATAGTATCCGGCTAGGCCCAAGAAGCTCCGCACCTCCGTCACGCTCCTGGGTGGCTCCCAAGCTAGCACTGCCTCGATCTTCACGGGATCCACTGCAACTCCCGCCTCAGAGATGACGTGCCCCAAGAAATGGACCTCACGTAACCAGAACTGGCATTTTGAGAGCTTGCCATAAAGCTGGTGCTCTCGGAGTGTGTCTAGCACAACTCGCAGGTGGTAGGCATGCTCCTCCTCAGTCGTTGAGTATACCAAAATGTCGTCAATGAAGACCACGACAAATCGGTCGAGGTATGGCTGGAAGATCCTGTTCATGAGGCTCATGAACACTGCTGGAGCATTGGTTACGCCGAACGGCATAACCAAGAACTCATAATGGCCATACCGACACCTGAAGGCCGTCTTCTGCACGTCCTCGTCTCGAACTATGAGCTGATGATAGCCTGACCGGAGGTCTTTCTTCGAGAACCACCGCGCTCCCTTGAGCTGATCGAAGAGGTAATCAATCCGTGGCAGCGGATACTTGTTCCTCACTGTCACCTGGTTCAGGCGACGATAGTCGACACACAGTCGCAAGCTCCCGTCCGCCTTCTTGGCGAACAAAATCGGGGAAGCCCAGGGTGAAACACTGGGTCGGATAAACCCCTTGCTCTGCAAGTCCTCCAACTGTACCCGCAGCTCTCGAAGCTCGGCGGGGGCCATCTGATATGCTGGAGTAGATATCGGGACTGTCCCGGGGTACAAGTCGATGTAAAAGTCTACCTCTCTACGAGGAGGTAGCCCTGGAACGTCGTCGGGGAAGATGTCCACGTACTGGTCCACCACTGCAGGAAAAACTGGACTCCGCACGTCCACTGCTCCTAGGATGAGGCTAGCCAACTGATGAGAGATGGGCTGCACTCTCCTCCGCGGAAGTCCATCCTGTGCTGCAAAGGTTCCCTTCTCGCCGGTGAAGGTAAACCTGCTCCCGTCGGTGCGAACACATCGCACCTTGCGCCTAAAACAGTCGATCTGGGCATGAACCGTGGATAGCCAATCCATGCCCAAGATGACGTCGTAAGGCCACGACGCCGCTACAAGGAGATCCCAGCCGAAGCTCTCGCCTCCTAGAGTAAGCTCACACTGCCGGCACCAGTGCGTAATCGTCGAGTCTGCTCCCGTAGGAGTATCTAGCCGTAAGGATCGAGCCAACGGCTCAGTCGGAATCTCCGAGCTCCGAACAAGGGCAGAGGATATGAAAGAGTGACTCGCTCCTGTGTCTATAAGTACTGCAGCAAGGGTGGAATAGACACAGATCGTACCTCGAATCATCTCTGGGATGTCGGGGTCGTAGGCCTCCACTGCCTGGAGCTGGGCCTGTCCCTGCCCGCCAGCTCCCTGTGGTCGAGGTGACCCTCCTGGTGGTGGTGGGGGTAGAGCCTGGAAGCGTCGCCCACCACCCGCTGCTCCGCCAGCTCCTCTGCCTCGTCCGCCTCCTCCCTGCGGACCGCCACGGTCGACCCTCTGCCTCTGCCTGGGTGGCCCCTCCACCGTCTGCTGCTCCTCTGGTCGGCGAGTCGGGCAGTCACGAGCCATGTGACCCTGCCCGCCGCAGGAGTAGCACTGCCTGCCTCTCGGAAGGCTGGCACTCCGCTGTGTGCCCCGCACTGCTGAGCCGGTGTCCTGAGGCCGTCTTCGTGGGGGTCTGGTCTGCCTGGACCCGAGAGTCATCCGTCGGCTACCTGCTGCCGAAGACTCAGCTACCTGCCACCCTGCGCTAGGTCTCGCCGCTGAAGAAGGCTCTGCCAGGAAGCTCTCGGTCAGGAGGGCTCGCTCCTGCACTCCCGCCTGGGTCGGAATGCTGAGGGAGATCAGCGACGCCCGAATCTCCTGCCGCAAGCCCTGCTCGAAGGTCCGGGCCCGGAAGAAGGGGTCTCGTACCATGTCAGTCGAGTAGCGAGATAGGTCAGTGAACCTCACCGCGTACTGAGCGACCGTCATGCTGCCTGGCGCAGCTGGAGAAGCTCCTGGATGCACACCACTCGGAGGGTGGCCGGGACGAACTCAGAGCGGAAGAGGCTCTCGAAGTCCGTCCAGAGCAAGGATGCCTCATCGTGAACCTGGAGCATCAAGCTCCACCATCGTCCTGCCGCCGCCTGCAGGAGGCTCACCGCGAGAATCACCATGAGATCCGCTGGTGTCCTCACTAGCCTAAAGATCCGTACCACCGCCTCTAGCCAGTCCTTGGCGGCCTGGGGGTCCGCCTCACCGCGAAACCTGGGCGGTCGCTGGCTCTGAAACTCATGCAGTGCCCTGAGGCGACGTGCATCGTCAGCGTCTGGTACTGGTAGCATCGGTGGCTCGGCGGGTAAAGCTACCGCCGGTGCCACTGCTGGAAAAGGGCCCTGCACTGAGGCCTCGTCGCTCGGTGGGCTGCCGTCGCGCCCTACACTCGGAACCCTAGCTGGCTGTCGTCACGTGGCCATCCTGAAAAGGAGAACAAGAGCACCACAGTCAGAACAGTATACCTGGTGAGCTGGCACAAGTAATCACAAGGAAAACTTGAGACTTTCATGAAACAGATCAGTATACCCGGTGAGCTGACACAAGTAATCACAAAGAAAACTTGGTACACACACGCAATCAATGTTTTCATGCATTAAGTCGGAAATCAGGAGTCAGGGTCCTGGTGTACGGATACGTCGGCCGCCGCACCAACACTGGGCTCCCTGAACTGATAACCACACTCAATACACTCAATACACTAAACACTATTGCTTCATATAGAAAGAAAAGACGATCAGAGTCTGCTGTAGAACCGACCACAGAGTCAGCAAGCGGAAAGTAACTACCATGTGCAGAAAAGTAAAGGGGGCCGGAATACAAGCCCAACTGAAAGTACAACTGAAAAGGTAAAGAACAGCAACTGAAGAAAAGATGGCGGCCTCGTGTCGACCACTGGCAATCCCACCTGAAGGGTGGGTACAGATAGCCTCCAGGCTCCTCGGGTCCCACGTCCCCTCCGAGCACGTCCCGCCCAGTGGTCCGCCTCCAGGTACCGTCCTGCTCCACGCCCCAACCGAGATCAGCGATGTCCGTCGTCTGCATCCAACACAACAAGGTGCGGGCAAAGCCCGTGCAGGGGTGAGTATAAACTACTCAGTAAGGACCCCGAGACCCCCGAAGGTCTCCCGAAATCCACAAAGGATATAGCACAAAAGAAAGGGGCAACCACGAAGAAACAACTGACTCGACTTAGGTATATGCCCATACATATACCTAAGTCCCCATTTCTAGCTCTGCTCTCGAGCTCAAGGTCAACTCGATCCAGACAGGAAAGCAAGACTCAAATCCACCAGGGAGAGTAAATAGTAAATCTACATAGGATAGTTCAACACAAACACAAAGGAGAGTAACATAAGATTCAGCTCAACCAGGTATACTTTTTCAGATGACGACAAGATGATCACCGAACCATCTAAGTCGTCGGACCCACGAAGGATCGATAGGTACTAACCTCGGCAATGACCCACACAGGATCGGGCCCACACAGGACCTGTAGCAATGGCTCACACAGAACCGTAAGAGATGACCCACACAGGATCGGGCCCACACAGGACCTGTAGTCAAGGCTCACACAGAACCGTAAGGTGATGACCCACACAGGATCGGGCCCACACAGGACCTGTAGCACTGATCCACGTAGGATTGCTAAGTGCAGTAGTCGACGCAGTCCACTGAGGATCTCTGCACAGTCGTCGCCGCAGTCCACGAAGGATCTCTGCTCTGTCGTCGTCGCAGTCCACGGAGGATCTCTGCTCTGTCGTCGATGTCACAGCCAGCGCTAGGGTTCCCGCACACAGCGAGCTCGTTTAGGAGGGTCCGCTCCACGAGCCGAGAGGCTGATACATCAACTGACACGTAGTCCGAAGTTGATGTATCCAAAAGTTCCGTATCGACAACAGGATCTCAACGCAACAGACGATGCGTCAATCGGACGCCCGGTCTGAGAGTTATTGGCATTTTCGTCCCAGGGGCCCGGTTGGTTTTTAGGGAAAAACCAACCCGACCGTACTCCGCCTGTGTCCGGTCCTCGGGCGGAGTATGCAAAAAGTTCCGTCTCACTTAGAGGAAACCTCCACAGCTGACGGTACGTCGATCGGACGTCCGCAGCTCGAGTTATGAGCGTTTCCGCTCCGAGGGCCCGGTTGGTTTCGCGTACGAACCAACCCGGCCGAACCCAAAGTCTTCCGAAACCTTGAGTGTAATATACCGAAAAGACCGTCTCGATCCAAGGATCGCGTAGCCGCTGACGGTTCGTCAATCGGAGGTCCCAGGCCCATGATATGGGCAAAAGACCGAAGAGGGCCCGAAAACGGGGGGTTCTGGGCCCGGGGCGACCCTGCCCGAACCACCCCTGGGTCGGCCGAACCGGGTCGACCCGACCCAGCTAGGCCGGGTCCGGTCCGGCCTGGGCGCGGGCCGGCCGACCGGACCGGCCGGCTCGGCTTCGGCCGAGCGGCCGAAGAGGGCTGCCGTGGGGCGCCGCCCCCGCGGCTCGGTGGAAAACGCGGCCCCGCGGGGGGGGGGGGGGGGGGGGGGGTGGGGGGGGGCCTGTCACGCGAACGCGGCCGGGCCGCCGCGTCCCTCCCCGGTTCCACGCGGCCGCGGAACCGGCCGCCGCCACCGCGGCTTCAGCCGCGGCGGATTCCTCCACGGCGGCGCGCCGGGCGCCGCCGCCGCCTTCCGCGGGCCGCCGGAGTTGCTCCGGTGGCCCGTTTTGCCTCCCGTCTGCGCCATAGCTCCTCCCGGGGGCCGATCTTCACTGCGGGATCAACGGATCGCCCCTGCCGCACGGTTCGTCGTCGTCCGCCAAATCCGCACAACAAAAAGATCGGAGGAGGGTTGCCGGGTCTTGTTCGTTAGACCCGCACCCTTCGCGTTAGTCATAAAATTATCGGGAGGGATTAAGGCAGCCACAATTTTATCGAAAAATAAAATTGTTCAAGTTTGGTTCTTTAATTAAAAAGAATTAGATCACGGGAATGAATCACCAAGAAAAATAAAATCCCTACCTCGATGTCGCCGTCGGACGTGAGGTCGTCGCGGAATCGCTCGTCGCGGAAGGAGGGGATCGTCGCGTCGTCGCGGAAGAGACGTTCGTCGCACCGCGGGAAAAACGTCGCGCCGACGATCTCCGGATCTAGAACAAACTGATTTAATTAATTAAATCCGTTGTCATTGAAATTAAAAGGGAGAATTAAACGATCCGTTTCTCACCTTAGTTGTCGAACGAGGATCGGCCGCGGAAGAAGAGGCGTCGCCGAAGAACGTCGCAGATAGAGCTCGTCGAATTCCGGTCACCGGCGTTCTTCGCGTTCTTCGCGTTCTTCGCGAGGAGGGTGGAGGCTTAGAGAATTCGCACAACGATAGCAATCCTCCAAAATAGACAAGTTTGTCTATTTTATTAATTTGCCAACGAACGCAAACGCGTAAGTAACGACCCATTAAATTCGTTGAATTAATTCAACGAATGAAACAGCCCATTTAATTCACGAAATAAACCGCACAATTAAACGGTCTGTTAAGAATTAAGGAAAACGCGTCGGTTGACTTTTCAGTTACTTGACGGGTTTTCGCGGGTGCGTTACTTAGCGAAAGAAACGGCGGGGCTCGTGCGGGCCCCACCTCACAAATATCCTACCAAGGGGTAGGGTATTTCCGGATAGCACCCTATCCGCTTTAACTCAGTTCAAGTGGCTTCCAAGTGACTTCCAAGCGGCTTAAGTGAAATAAAATAAAGTTGTCGCACAACCTTTATTTTATTTCCGACTTAAAGCCCAAAATTTTTAAAACCACGGTTGAGCAAATGCAACTCCGGAAGAGGCGTTTCTAAGCAAATACTGGCGCTGCGATTTCATCGGTGCCCTCAGAATTCGATTCCGGGCACCGGTTCAAAAGATAGAAAAACCCGCTCGTCCGTTCACTGAACGTACCCGAGCCAAAATTCGGAAATTGATTCCGGGCACACCGGGCCTCGGAATCAGGTGCCGTCTGAAGCTGCGCTCTTGTAAAATTCCAAAGAAAATTAAGAAAAAAATTCCCTTGAAATTTGCGGGTCTTTACACGTTGTATTTGAGAAAATATTTTATTGAATATATTTATAATTAATTATAATGATTAATGAAAATTTAAGAATAATAAAGGACTAAAACATAATCATAGGGGCACAAATTACCCATCCACATCTAAAACAATCATTTAATGGTAATAATTTAGTCTATAATCATATATTATGGTGTTATTTTGGATTTTTGTAATATTATTTAGTTAATAACATGTGTACACCAAACTTGTTTCCCAAAATTCCATGGGTTTCCTTTTCCATATCTATAAAAGGCCGCCACCTACCCCCATTCCTCAAAACTCTCTAACAACATATGTTCTCTCATGATCTTCCCAATAAGCTTCCCAAAATCCCTAAAATTATACCTTAAGCCTCCCATTTCGATGAAATCCTTCCAT
Organism: Viscum album; assembly: GCA_963277665.1. Taxonomy (NCBI): domain Eukaryota; kingdom Viridiplantae; phylum Streptophyta; class Magnoliopsida; order Santalales; family Viscaceae; genus Viscum; species Viscum album. Next base: position 489,670,599 of record OY728151.1, on the reverse strand, counting down.
GTAATCATTTTCCTAAAAACCAAATGTAATTACAAGATTCAAAGCCATCTTATCCCCTAAAATTTTTTAATTTTATATTTCATCCCTAACCTCTCATATAGTCTACTTCCATTCTTATATAACCAAGCCATTATCATAAATCTACTAGTAATTTGTTTTGTTAAGGGTTATAACAACACTTACTCAAACTCACATCTACAGGTTGAAGAACATGTTGTTAATCTTATGTATGGAGACCTTCTGCCTCACGAAATGATGATTATTTATTTTTTAGTTTCAATATATCTGGTTAGAATTTATGATATAACCATTTACTATATATAATATGTATATAATATTTATTATTCAATTATACATAGTTAATCCTTTCATTTATTATACATTCAATATAATCCAATTTACATTAATATGGTAACATTGTTGGAGGAAGTGTGCACTACCTCCCCCTCGAAGCATTGTGATTAATTCACACTATACATTGAATGTATAAATGATGGTTTTAATTAAAAATCAGTGACATTAAAAAAATTTATATTATATTAATTACTGAATTATATTTTTAAAATATAATATATATTTCATTTTTATTATTACCCTTAACACACATAGAAAGTGATAATGTCATTTGTGGCCGTGTAGGCTACCACCTCCTCGACAGGATTTTATTACTTTATCATCACAATAATTTTATATATAAGTATATAAGATCAACTAATATGGTTTATTTATATAATTATTATTTTTTAGTGATATGGTGTAACTTTCCTTCTTTACATAATGATCGTTGAAAAATTGGAACGTTACACATGTGTACGTACGACCTACCATCTTTATGATTTCAATGTTGATTAATTTTTAATAATCATAATTAATGATTCATATTAAATAAATAATATGATAATAAATATAATAATTATTTCCTATGTATTGTTATGGAGAAGTTATATCATGAACCCTTTGACCATAGTTGACCCACAAATATTATTTTTGACACATAAACTGAATTTAGTCAAACAATAGATGCAAACATAATTGTTTAGGTAGTTATATATGATAGAGTGATAAGTGAAATAAAATAAATGATAAAAATGAAAGAGGTTCTCAATAAATTTGAAAATTCACACAATTTTATTATATAGGATATTATATGAAGTTGACCTGAAAAGATACTCTGGGAAAGGGTTTCTCATTTCACTTTTTACAAGTGTTAGATAATTTTTATGTTCACCACTTAAATCATTTTTGTGGTGTATATGCTACAAATATTTGTATAATATATCATGAATTCATTAATCTTAATTTTTTTATGTATTTCATCAAATAATATTAAATATTGTGGTTTATAATTAAAAAATTATACAATGTGGTGTGGGAAACATTGTATTGTTTAAAAAATATTTTTTACCAACAATAAATTTAGTGGTCGTTCAATGGTATTTCCATTTGAAGAAACTATAAGACCATTGTTAAATAAAAACCTTCATTTTCTGTAACGACCCAATATTTTTCAATGGAAATTCATCTCTTATAAATATTTCTTAATCACATGAAATTACAACATAATTAACTACTATGTGCTATGTGACCCTTAAAAAAAATGCCGGTCACTTTTGTGAAGTGAATTTCGAAAATCTGACATACATGGTTACGATCAGTAAGTTATTTGGAGTCCAATAAGAAAAACGTAATTTTTTCTGAATAGAAACCAACCCCTATAAATAAGAACATACCATTATGAATAGTAATTTACCCTAATAAATAGTATCCTTACCTATGACAGTATATAAATAATATTCAATTGAAAGTACGGTATACCTATGCTTTGGAATGAGAAACAGAATGTTTTAAAACTGTTGTTTTTAGAATAAATTAATATTTTAATTAAATATTAAATTAATCATTTTTATAATTTTTTATGATAAATGGACTTCATTTTTATATTTTACACATCAAAAAATGTTTGGGAAGAATTTATTTGATTTTTTTGAAATACATGAATTTTTGATGAATAGTGAAATGCTGTAAAATAACGTATATATGTTAAATACACTATTCATGACATCACAATTGATGTAAGCCTACTTGGTTCGAACTGGAATGATATAATTAATATTCACAGAAAAGGAAGACTCACTATTCCTTATCCTGTGGGGAAATAATAAATTAATTAATTTTATATTATGAAATCCCCTCTCTCCTACATTATAAAACCCCCTCTCACTCACCCTTCTCTTCACTCCTCTCAAGCCTTGTGACTTCTCAAAATTCTGTACAAATATCCTCAAAACCTCCTCTACGACGTCCTAAAATTATTGGCCTCATAAAAATTCCAAAACCTTTTCCTTAAAGAGGCTCTAAAGGAAGTTTGATTCCATAGGTAAATTCTTCTTTTCAATTCTTTGTCTTTCCTTTCATGTTCATTTGTTTTATATTACTATTACCTATCCTTATCCAAATATTATGATGAATCTATTTCCTTATATGTACTTTAATTTTATCATGAAGGTAGAATAATTTATCATCATCTCTCCCTTTTACCTTCTATTATACTAGTAGGAAAAACACCATCCGAGACATGTCAATTTACCACATTCAAAGACGATGGGCTTTCAATTTTTATAGTCATTATCAATTATAATCAAGAAAATATTATTTTTATTGTTGAACCTGATTATTATATTTTTAATATACTCTGTTTAAGGTTCTGTAATCCTTTTTTACAAATGTTATTATGTTATAAAGAAAAATGAGTTTGTCGTAATCAAAACCCACAAATAAACTGAAAGAGTTATCATTAATTTTTTATAGAATAAATCAACCTCAATACATGTAACCAGTTTATATAAATCACATATAAAACCTATGTATTATCAGAAAAAATATTTTATTTCAATTATGGATATTTACATCCATTCCACATGAACATCAGTACTTATGAAGAAGTCAACCGATTATGAAAAAAAAGAAATCAAACGCTACGGTACGACTAAATTCAATACAATAACTTATAAAGAAGGGAATAATTGAACTAAAAATAATTATGATAATATAAATAAATTTATAATAGGTTATTGAATAAGATGTTAATAAGTATAATTTCATCTTCCAATATCTTATGTTCAAGAGAAAAACACATTCAGAGTAAAGGTAAGGGTTTTTTCACCAGAACTTCTATTTCCATTCGGGTTTTTTTCATTGTCTAATCACTTAAAAAAATAATTTGTAATATTATATACTAAAAAATAATTCTGTGTGAGTGTTCTATATATTTACAACAACCAAAATTATTTTTTGTTTTACTTATCATTAAATGTTTCAAAAGGTGATTTCAAATTTGTTTCTGAAATACAAGCCTGATTCAAGGGAATATCTCAACTTCTTACCTTATTTCATGGAAAATCTATAAAATATTTTTGGAAATAATTGTATTTGTAAAATAAATCAATTTATTAGGAACATAATATCTTACATCACTTTTGGTTTTATACAAATATTTTTCCAAAGAACCTTTCTTTTCAATGTAAAAGAGCATTTATTTCAAGAATTACTCGAAGATTTTATAATAGTACCTTCCTCTATTTCAGCCCTCTTGAAGATTCATATGTATTATTGGGATTAATACATCATGGTATCATCTACCATATTTAGTTTAATGGTTTATGATTATTTTGTCTGTTGAAGTTTTATCTTTAAACCATTCACCAATTTACCCCAAATGGTTTGGGTTTATTCTTAATGTTCGTTGAAAGTTATTTTCATTTCATATATTAATTTAAATATGAATTCATATGTTCTTTATGTATATCCCTATTCTTATGAGGAATGAATTGGACATAGTATGATTTGTGTGGGGCCTGCTATATCCCCTCGGTTCCTCGGTAGGTCTCATGAGACAGACTACGGTCTTGGCATAAGACCTTAAAAATGATTATTTGTGGTCGTGGCACAGAGCCTTGACGTTATGGATATATTTTCCCACATTAAGAATTCCTTAATTATTAATATATTATTTATGGTTCATTTGGTTATTCTACTATTAGAATACCCATGATTATGTTATGTTATGGAAATAATTATTGAGCTCATATATTTGACATATTATGTTTAAATTTATATTTAAAGGCATGTGTTTTCAATTATTCACCATTTCTAATGTTTATCTTATCTTCCACTATATTTCTTACCCTTAATGAGCATGTTATATCAACCCTTTATTATGATTCATTTCTAAAGGGAATGAAAAAATTTATTATAACTGATATGCCGAAATAACCTATGAGTTATCAAAGTTGTCTAAGGAGTTTCTATGTTGTTTTTCATTTTATGTTGTAATGATAAACTTATGTATGTATCGGGTCTACAATAATACTAAACTACTCGATCATTCAGGATACTTATTCCTTGTTTTTGTTCCAATATAATCAATAAGGCACTGGCTCCGGGCAACTGGGGACGGGTCTTTACATTTTTTCTATCCTAGTTATTCATGACCATTTCCATGTATTTGTACCATTTCCCACTCTTTGGTATTTAATATGATTTAGAAATTTTATTCTAGAATACTTGACATGTTTTCTCTCTTTATCTGGATAATCTTTTTTAATTTACAAACCATGTATTATAAAAATGTTTTCGAAAATAATTTTAAAATTATATTATAAACACATTATAAACCCTTTTTCTGTTTTACCATATTTTTAACAAGAATCTTATTGATGCTTTATGAACAAGTCATTTCCACCCTTTTACCATGAAATATTTATTTTCTTTTTACCTCCTACAATATCTATGTATTAACCTATCATCCTTTCATCAAAAATTCATTTTAATATATTCATGTTTTGTTTTTAATTAAATGATTCCAGAATAAATTTTAAATGAACTATTTTTTCAGGTGTCCTTTCAGAATAATAGAATATCTTTCTCAAGAATGTTTTTAAAATATCTTTTTGGTGTATTTTCATTCATCAATGACAAAGAAAATTTATTTTATTCCACTTGGGAAATTTTGTGTTGATAACAACCTTAATCATTAACTATATGGTTTATAATTGATTTTACAAATAATTAAATTAACATTAACTTCCTTGATTCATTTGTAGAACCCTTAAAATATTCAATCTCCTCTGATCAATGATCATTGAGTTTCAACTAAATTCTCCATTTTAATTTATCTTGGATATTAATTTTCCCTAAACCATATAAAATTTATCATACATTATCTAATTTTATTTTTGTTTGAGTATTTGTGGAAATATTCATAATTAAATATTAATTATTCTATATGAATATTTGATAGGGAATATTGTTTGTTAATTAAATTGATTACTCGATATGAATAATTCATTGGACATGAAAGGACTAGTGGAGTACAAACTTTATATATCTCCTCGATGCATCGATAGGCTCTTATTAGACAATTTTTTTTTGCAAATTAAACGGGATTCTATCTGTAATTTTAAATTGTCCTGAGAATAAATCATGATAGTATAGGTTCTCATGATTTTATTAAATTATGTCCAATAATAAGTTATTCCCTACATATATATTTCAATGGTTATTAATCCATTAGATTTTTCATAGACATATCGAGGTATACATTTTATTTTCAGTTCATTGAATAAATATTATGTGTTCATTTTTCTATAATTCCATATATAATTTTCCTTATCTAGTAATTTTAGTGGCATGCGTTTACATATACTACCATTCTATATAGTTAATACCATTCTATTTTATTTTATCTATTATATCTAATTTGAAATAATTTATAACAAATTTCACAATTAATATTCTCATTTATTCATTACTTTTTCTTGTATATTTTTACATTAATCTATATTAGATCTGAACCTTATTATGATTCATTCCCTTTGAATCCATGAAGAATACTATGAAAGATAAGTAGGGTTTTATTATATTAATTATTTTTATGATCGATGTTATTTTTATTAATGAATTCATACAAATATGTTGTAATTTTTGTATTATATTTTATGAAATTACTGATTTATTTATATGGTTAGACATACAGCTAATCTCATGGTTTTTGAAGACTTGATTTCATGTGATCATGGAAATGTAATTGGAAGAAGAGACCAGTTCTGGGCTTCTAGGTTCGTTTCACTAATCTAATAAATCAGGGAATAATATAGATATGTTTTTTAGTAAAATAAATAAAACGTGTTTAAAAAATAAATATTTCAATAGATTATTACGGATAACACATGTTTTTATGAGAAAGATCGAGAATAAAAAATGTTTGAGAGTGATTTGTAATGACGTTGAGAACTTCACTCCTCTCTTTAAGGATCTTTGGAAAATGGTGACTTAATAATTACACTTCTGACTAGGGTCTTATGGAAATAGAATACTATTAATGTATAGTCTAGATATTTATTCTACCATGATAATTAATAATGATAAATTTTTATTGAAGTGTGTGGAAATGAGATCATTTTATTTTTTAAAAAGAAAGTGGTTTCCTTGTATTTTGAAGTTAGTTAATGTGTAAAGAAGTAGTCAAATAGGATTCTGGTGATGTTGGAGTGATAATTATGGTATAAAATATATTTTTCATGTTAAAATAATAATACTGGCCCCTCATAAATTCTATATAGAATTTAAAAAAGGAATTTTTTATGCACCATATGCTCACCATTTTTAGACTAGTTTACATAGATTTAATTAATTAATGTGGTAATTATATTTCCATAATATTATATGATGAACATATATAGATTATTTCAAAATGATGATTTATAATTTGGAAAATATCTAATCTAAATATATTTATAAAAATATTAAAATAAACAGTCAAAATAAAACATATATTATATAGGGAACAATTTTTATATATAAATTCATTTTATTCATTATTTTTTGTTAACAATATATCATATAAAATAATAATTATAAATTACTTTTTTATTTTAATGTATAATTAATTCTGATATTTTTTTAGTCATAGAATTTTTTAGATAGAAATTCATAATAAAAAATTCTCCTCAATATATGTTTGATATTCAAAATCCATAATATTTTTAGTTTATTAGAATTACATATATTAAATTTAAACATATTTAGGAATGAAATAACATAAAATAATAATATAATAATGTTTAATTAGATGGTTTAGTAAGTAATAATTTTATAGGTAATTGTTTAACTACTATTGATGAATCTTAGTCTATATATTCACGAAAAATATAACTTTAACCTATAAATTTGAAAAATCTAGATGCATGTAAACATATTTTGGTAAAAATTCATCATTAATTATTGATGATCTCAAGGTAATTACTCTAACATGTGAACCTTCCAGGTATATTTAGTTGTAAAGTTATCGTATTCTTCAAATTTGTCCCCATAATTTCCTGAATTTATAAATCACTTTTTTTATATTTCTAGTCATGTTCAAACTCTATTAATTTAGTAGAAATTCTATTTTTATGGGATTGAAATATAATACCAAAATATATAATCATCAAAGATGTAATTAACCATATAAAGGATGTGGTTCATATCTAATTGGTATGCCAAAACTAAAATATTCTATAAAATTTTAACTATTCCAATGATCCTTAGACATAACATCGCTTTATTACAAAAACAAATTACTACCTTTAATTGAAATAATTTCATGTATATATGATCTCCAAATGGGATTCCATATCCATATATAAATAAAAAAAGTTTCTGATTTTTCTACACTAATCTACAAGGATATGTTTCTCTATGGCCTAAGTCATCTATATTATTGGCTCAAAGAGTTCAAAAAAAGTAAACATTAATTTTACAAGTTCATCCTTGCTAGTTGGTTTAAAATATCATTTCAGATACATTCCTTAAAAGGATCCATTATTTTCACTCAAATATAATCTATTTATCTATTTAAATTCTATATTATTCATGTATTGGTCCCATGTTACATGGTATTCATGTGATTGTAACCTCAACATTTCCCTTATGGAATATATTTTCCTCTCATACTTCCCATATGTTTATGTATTATTGCTTGGGTGAAATATTCTTCACTCATTAGTGTTATATAATTATTATTATAAAAAATTTATATTAATCAAGGGGTATAAAAATATTTAATAGATATAGGTTCTCATTGAAATATCACATCATCATTTAAATAGATTCATGTAAAACATTAAAGAGGTGGACATTCAATTATTTGTAAAAATATTCATACATGAGGATTTTATCCATAATAAACCACCCAATATCATTATTATTAGATTAATTATGTTGAAATGTTATAATTTCAATCATTATATTTTACAATTTCATTATTTTTATTTTGGGTGATTCATGAAATACATTTTAATATTGTCCCTTGGAATTTACTTGTTAGAAAACCGAAAATGTGGATTACTTTCCATCAATTTCATTCAATTTTTTCACCATAAATAACCCAATATATACCTATACAACATGTCCCTATGAGGCTGCACGTTTATATTTTATCTATGAGATTAATATAGTAATTACTTCTTCATCTGTGTTATAGATGGAACATAGTGTCTCTTTCTAAGAATCATCACTCTATTTTAAATGTCGATGTATAAATTATTTCCCATATTATTTTGTTGTAATATAATTTATAAACCCATTCCTAACCACTAATAATTCATTATATTCAATTTTAAATACCATTTTAAAATTACATGGAATGTAAATCTTTTATCAATTCATTTTAAATTCATATAACCAACTTTTACAAATTCATACATGTTTGATCATTTTCAATCTTCTTAGTAGTTATGTATCTATGATCCTTAAAAAATAATTCTTATGAAATTTATATTCAATCAACATTTGGTTTTATATTTACTAATATTAGATATTATATATCTCTATACATTTTCTCTCATTCATATTGAGCACTATCTATGGAAAATATATATAATATCATAAACATGAGTATATAAATAAAATATCACTTGGTTTTGAGAGTTAAACCATATTTTCAATCCATATATTATTATTGATATCTCATCAAATTTCATGTGGTGGTTCTATTTATCAATAATAAATTAACATTATGATTTATTGAGTAATATACGATTATTCATATGAAAACACACATTTTGTTTCTTCAATGAATAAATATATATAAAAAATAATTCCATTCGATATGGTAAGATAAATGATGGAGAAATGATCAATCTCTTCATTATTAATTTAAAACCATATTCTCATTCTATTAACGATTTGAACTTAACTTTGTTACGTGTAATCATTGTTAATTTATTATATAATCAAGAAATTCAAATATTTAATCATATATAATGGTTACCTTCTTTATTCTAATATATCATTATAATTTTATGATTTATCTAAAATAATAATATCACTAACATAATCAAATAGAGTTAGTTCAAAATTTTACATGTCAATATATTTTCTCCTTTTAAAAAATGTATTTTATCCCATAATTGTATATTTAATATTAATTTTATTGATACTAAATATATGTATTACTATTTTCTGGAAAATAAATAAATTGGATTCTATCATATTCATCAATTTATATAAATCTGGGTTTATGACTAAGGGTCCTTCATGCATTTTAGACAAGAGAAAATAATATAAATTCTTAAATATAAAAAAAAATTATTTCCCTCTGCCGACTTTTTTTAAGAAGGTGGTGCCTCAGTCAAAGGCGAATGACCAATTTTTTTATAAATAATTACAAGAGTCTGAAAGATAGAATTTTATTACAATCTTTTACATAAACCAGGAGCAAATCACCATGCAAGTCATCCATCTAGATAATGTCCTAGTTGACCCCCTTGTTTGAAAGATAATCAATAACCATGTTCGCTTCATGAAAATCGTGAGTGGAAATGTAGTTGATATCCCGAAGAGAAGCAAGGAAATTCATATAATGGGAAGTACGAGGCCAAGAAAGCTTCACCAACCCCTTCTAGATAGCATGGACAATTGTGGGAGAATCACTTTCAATACAACGATTAATTTAACCCTTTTGTTTGGCCAAGTCCATGGTATGTATTACCTCCATCATTCCCACATCCAGAGACAAGTCCATACCACAACCAGAAAACAAGAGTCCAGGAATCCTACCAAGATAGTCTCTTAAAATTCTACCACATCAAGAAAGTCATGGGTTCCTTTCCAAAGAACCACTAAAATTTACTTTGATCCATCCTAGAAGTGGAGCATCCCAAAATACCTCCAAAGTGCATCACAGTTGTCTGTATAAACCAGTAATATGATGTAGGGGAAGGATATCAATGTCACCAATAGTTTTTTCAAAATACCCTTTCGGAATTAAAGCAGTGTCTCAGATGGCAATGAGAATCTGTGTCTTACCTGTATTGATCATGTTTGTGCAATTATTATAAATAATATTATATCTATCATAACAGATCACATGTATATGTTTAGAAACCATAGTTAAAAAAATTCTTGATTTGTTGAGAAGATTTAGAATTAACACAACACTGAAATTGAGAGCTGATTGAATCAAGAACTAACCAAATTCAACCAAAAATCCCAAGAATGTAATTCCAGAGGGCTGAAGCTATATCACAAGATAAAAACAAGTGATTAGCATATTCTCTGTGTTGGTTGCACAACTGACATCTAGAGAAAAGATAAATTCCAAAATATACTATCAAAGATTCATAAGGGACTCTTTTATAAGCAATACACAAAATAAGAGTAATTATTGAGGGCATAAATCATGGTTTACTAAAATCATTCAACATACATATTCTAGATTCAGAATTTATTAATTTGATAATGTAAAAACTATTTGAATCGAAAACACCATTAATTTTAGGTTCCCAGCTGATGAAATACTTGGATTTGGAGAATGGATAATTGTCAACAACATGACTGATGATATTAGGGAGAGTGATGTCATCGAAATTAACAATATCCCAAATAGTGGAGTTGATATTTTCAGGAGGAGTATTGGAAGGCGTAATAGATTTTAAAGACACAATGTTCCAGTTATCAAGCAAAAATTTCAAAGAGGAATTAGTACTAACCATCCATCTATATTTTTCCATAATGTTAGTGAAGTATTTTCTAATGGAGGGCCATATGGAAGAAGTAATGTAGCTTAAGTTTCTATTATTAATTTTAGAAATGAATCTTTTTTTGAGAAAAGTTGTTGAATTAGAGTTATTATGAATCAACTTCCAAGTCATCGTAGCTTGAAGCGAGTCCTTAAAAATCTTCACATTTTTTATTCCATTACAACCCTTTTCCAATGGGTTACAACAGGTGACCCATGGAATGGTAACAAGATTCTGTTCAATCATAATACCGGTCCAAAAACAATTAATGTAAACATTGAGTTTCTTTTGAAGACCAGCTTTCCACTTGTAAACCATCATTAAGTAGACCATTTTGGAGACAATTGTAGACTTCACAAAACAAATTCTTCCATCCATAAAGATAGATTTCCCCTTCCAAGATGAAATTTGATTGATAATATTATTAGAAATGTAGTAAAAGTAACTGAATTTTGGCCTTTCCTAGAAGATAGGAACCCCATGATATCTATAGGGGAAGGAACCTTCCTTCATACTGAAATAATTTATGATATTAATTTTTCTATTAGAAAAAACGTTTTTCCCAAAGAACACAAATGATTTTATCCTTCTTATAGAATAACCAAAGATTTTATCATAGTGAGATATAACATTTTTAACGTTTTGGATATTCATTTTATCAACTAAGAGAAGAATAATGGCATCTTCATAAAAAAGATGAGTGCGAACATTTATGTTCATCGAATCCTAGATAGGTTTAATCTTGTTTTGATCTACAATGATGGTGTGTAACCCACTTAAGTAATACTAAGAAATAGAAAAAATAATGGTAGAAAAAGGATCGCCTTGCCTAACTCCCTTGTTGCATTTATGGAAGCCTTTGGTCACACCATTGACAATGATAGAGATGGATGCCGATTTGAATAAAGATCAGATCCTACCAGATAAATAGTCATTGAACCCAATGCTTTTTATAACCGTGATAATGAAACACCAATCCATGGTATAAAATGATTTTCTAATGCCATGTTTATTGGCAATACTACCTCCTCTAGTGGATTTGTTTTATATATTAGTGCATTCTGAAGCAAGAAAGAGTTAATATTTAATAGACATACCTTTGAATAAACCAAATTAGTTCCAAGAAACAATTCTATTGAAAATGGTTGTATGTCTATTATCTATGTGTTTTGAGATAAAATTTTTAATAGTATTAATAAGAGAAATATGTTGGGAAAGTTGAATCTTAGTGGAATTGTCCACTATAGGAATATGAGTAAGGAATTGGGCATTCATCTTGTGTGGGAGGACACCATTGGAGAAAAATGTTTTGACAAGTTATCAAACATCCTAATGAATGATCTCCCAGTACTGTTGAAAGAAACCATTTTTTAAACCATCAGGTCTCGAGTAACTATCATAATTGAGGCTAAAAATAGTGTCTGTTATTTCATGATCCAGGTGGATGCTTAAATGGAAGTCATTGTCTTCAATAATCACCATATTTAGTATGATATTAGATAAAATATCATTGCGATGCATCATGCCATAACAAACAGATTTTATAATACTAGTACGATCAGGCTACGATGTCAAACCATTATTAAATTTAAAAAGGAGAGGGGGTTTTAAATTTATTTGAGAAGACTAACTAGAATAGGAGGGTGGTTAGAGTTGATCCTAGGTAAGTTAATACATGATATGGAGTACCATTTATCGAGGGTGTAGATATTTGTGAAAGCCCTATCGTATTTTCTATCCACTACCCTATTTTTGTGTCTTCTACACCAAGTGAATATAGTACCTATGATATTGATTTCCATAATATTACAATCATCAATATAAGATTTATATTCTCTTGAGGAGATAGTAGAGTGGGAAAGTCAATTTTTTTTACTAGGGATAAGAATAGCATTGAAATCTCCAATCACAAACCAGGGATCCTGAATATGGTTAGCTAGGATATTAAGGTCATGACAAAGGGATCTTGGATCCTGGAATCTAATCTTAGCATAGATAAAAGTGTAATACGAATTTAAACCATCATAAGAAAAATAACAGGTAAACATCAACTCATAAACATTGAAAAAACTAATAGACTACAAAGATGAATGACAAAAACCCCCAAGTGATTCGGTAGAAATTCTATACTTGCAAGAACCAAAAACATTATATCCATTATAACACAAATGAAAATATTTTGAAGAAAAATAATTCATTGGATTATCCTTATAAAAAAAAATTGGTTTGTGAGTCAAAAGATATCTCTTAAGAACAATATAAGTGTTAGAGTGAGTAATACCCTAATAGTTCCAAAAGAAAAAATTCATTGAAACCAGCATTTGGAGTTAGAACTCAACTTTTTTGATCCATCCCATCCCTTATTTCTTGTTGTTATTCTGGGGATTCAATAGGAGGTTGTGTAGGATTTCATTCCTTGTTCACTAATAGAGGAAACAACAAATAAATTATAAGCACCTTCCATATCTGCAATTTTATTTTTCTCCAATTATTTTTCATTGAAAAGAGGGGTTGTTAGGATATTCCTTGGAAACATAGGAGAAGTTTTATTGGTTTTATATGTGCATGAAGATATAGAAGTAGTGGAAATATATAGAAATACCACTTCCACTGTATTATCACATGAAACTAAACCCTTAGTTTGAAGAATCTCATCAGTAAGAGGACTTGGAATGACCTTAATAGTGTGGTTTCATCCTACTACATCTGTTATGTTATTAGAAATATTGGAAATACAATTTATAGAGTCACCTAAAGAAACATACAGTGTCACCATACCTGTAGAGATCACAGAGTAATTTCCAACATAAATCATATTTTCCAGAATTTCCCTATTTCCACTCCCATTATAATTTATTATAACAAAGGAATCACCTCCATATTCCCTATCAAAGATGTCCACATGACCATCAAATAATGCTAAAGTTTCGATATCCTTCCCCTTGTATGGGACCAAAAGTGGGGAAACCTACTACCCATCACCTATAGTCTTGGGTTGGTATGAAACATGATCAATTGAAACTGCGTACGACTGCTCAAATACACTAATCACCATTTTATCAATCTCATTTAATATACCATCATCAGAATTGATGTTGTCATCTTCCTCTACCAAATTGGCCCAGGTAGAACCTGAAGGATCCCCCAAATGGAGTGTCTTTTTTACCCATTTTTCAGTTTTCTTCATGAGGGAATAAGTAGTTCTCAAACGTTGAGGACCTATCCTTTTTCTTCGTTCATACTTGAGTACAGTCATCAACTTTTCTTCACTCCTCTATGCTTTTATCCTAACCCTTAATCACTCTAAAATTTAGTAGGGAGTGACGAACAATTTTAAAGAGTTCGAAAATAGGGGGATTGTGATCATAATCAAATTAGACCTCTATTTTTTGTCATTTTTATATAAAACAACTTCAATTGGAAGCTTATTTTCAATATTTACATCCACCAAGATCTTTTCATACAGCCCGAGATCTACATTTAACGTTCACTGATCAATCTTTAGTGTGGTGCCGATACAAGAGGCAATGTCATTTAATATTTTTGGGATGCAAGTAGAAGAAATGGAGACAGTGGATTCCAACCTAGATTTGAGACATTGTGTTCATGTGGGTGTGTAGATTAAATTAAAAATACCATTCAGAGAGTCTTAGGATGCCCGGTTTATACTGGACATTTCCAACTTCCAAACATGATTTATATGCTCCTGCGAGCATAATAGGATATGAAAATAACTGTGAGTGGAACACGCATCCAATCCCGTGAAATGCTAGATATGTGAAATCAGTGGACTAATATCCATGGACGCCCATGTTTTGTCACCATTGAGATATTTAGTAAGACCTATCACTAAAAACAAACAAATTTAGAGCGTTGTTATAAATCCTCAGAATCAGATTCTACCGCATAGTGTCCATTGTCCAATTTCTTACAATGCTACATCTTCATCAAGTTAGACTTGCATATATCCTAACCCTATTGAGCTTCAAGGAAAGATATAACTTTGGGGTTTTCACTCGAAATAGATTGATCTTTTTCCATAGTTCATTAGTTGATTAATTGATGTTAATTCAAAATATGATAAATATAAAAGAAGGCATCGATCTATAATAATGTTTTTTTATTAATTAAATTTTACTATTTAATAAATATTTATTATATTACATAAATTTTAAATTAAAAATATATTTTTTTGATCTCATATTCCCATCCATGATCAATTGGTTTTTTCTGGTGTCGATTCCATTGAATCATATGGAATTGTTTTCAATATTTATCATTTTCATTGTAATGGATTCATTTCAATTTTTGGACTTCACTATTTTAAATCCACATTTGAGATTGAAGAAATTTATCAATAAATATGCATAAAACTGCCATTCTAGTCTATCAATACATATAGTATTTATGATCAAAGATACTTCATGATTGGAAATTTACCCTTACATTTTTTTAAGGGGAAATAAAATTCAACGTACTTCTCTACAAAAAATTTCATATCTTGCATGCCAATAAAAGTATAAAACATGTACATCTCATTCATGGTATAGATGTAATTAGGAACAATATCATAATTAGGTGAAATAATTATGACAGAGTAATTTTTTTCAATGTTTTTTAATCCATTAAGAAATCCATCGATCATAATTTCAGGACTTCTTATATAATATGAAACATGCCTTCAAACCATGTAATATTGTCATCATAATAAGAAAATATTTCCTCTCCCATTTTTATGAATTGAAAATTTCCTCACTATATCATTTCTTTTATCATAAATAAATTAATCCAATACAAAGTTATCATTAAAATACTTAAACTCCATGTCCTTTATTTTCTCTTCCATCCTATTGTTTATAATAAAAAAACACTGCAAATTTATATTCTCCCATGTGATGATATGCTTCTATTGAATCATTTTCCCTTCCATGATTCCCTATTGAATGAATCATCTTATTTTTTAATTTATCCATATCTTAACTACTTATGGATTCATTGATCAATCAAGGTATTGCGTTTTTTCCCTCATTATGCCACCCACTGTTGTAACACTATACTGTGAGAAACATGTTCTTCTACATGTGAATGGAAATTTGTAATAAAATTAGATAAATAACCTATCATGTTCATAATTTAATCATCTCCAAATATATATATATATATATATATTATCATGACTAAAATCCCAATATTTTTTATGGATGTCGACATTGTATGCCTTCCAAAAATTATGACCCATTTTTAGACAGTGGAATATAAATAATAATTTATTAATAACACTAAAAATAATAATAGTCCTTTTTATTTAAAACAAATGAAATTAATCTAATAATGAATTATATTTCTTGTAACATAAGTTATTACTTTTGGTTTATTTTCTTTAGCAGTGTTTTTTTTACACTAATTCCATTGATTTATACAAAATATTCCCAAATACAATATATAACACCCTAAAACCTGTTCTGACCAGAAATTTTCATATCATGATATTAAAATTTATCAACTGAATATTAATATTACAATATAATGATCCCATACTGAATTTTATATGTAATATCATTGCATTTCAAAATAAATACCTTATGATGGAAAATATATAAAACCTAGAACATCGATTATAAAAAAATGTGAAAATATATTATTTAAATTTAACCATTATAACAAAGCTATTATATTTGAGTGTATTAATAGGATTAAATAAATCTTTTATGTATATATTAAATGTTTATAACAAAAAAACATATTTATTAATGATTCAGAAATATGTAATCCATTTTTGAGAAAGTCATTTTATGCATAAAGAATATGTTTTTCTTAAATATTAAATTTTCACTTTTATAATTTTGGAAGAATTTAAAAAAATATATTAAAATATGAACTTTAATATTGAAATTTTAATATCAAAATTTTATTCATGACATATTATGAGATTTATAAAAATAATTATTTCTCATATAGTATTGAAAACGAATGATTGTCATTACAAAATGAATTTCCAATTAGATATTAATTTTTAAATACTATATTTTGGTTTGGTTTAAAAAAATTATTTAGAATTGTGTTAAAATAATCAAATTATTTTTTTATATGAATATTATATTTGAATATACTATAAAAATATATTATATTATTATGGATATTTAAAGACAAATTATTTTTGTCGTAATTTCATGGTTTGAATTTAAATTAAACTCCACAACATTTTTTTAAAATTATGAAAAATAGATTCAATATTTATAACGTGGAGGTACAAATTTTATAAATGGGACCTTTTTATTTATTTCACTATAAATATTTTTGTAGGCAATTTTAGTCTTTATGGTAAAATGCGTATTGGATAATTAAGTGTTATAAATAATATTATGAGGAATATAAAATTTCCTAAAACAATTCTTGTTTTTAATGGATGAGTACATCTCACCTATAAATATCCTTGATTTTTTTATATTTCCTTTTTTCTTAATTATATTTGAATATGAACTTTATAATATATAATGTAATGGAAAAATAAAAATGTCAGAAACCTATTTATAATAAATATAATATTGATAACTACATGATAAAAAAAGGTTGTGTTCTGTTATTTAAACTAATTTTAAATATAAACTATATAATATTCATAATGGTAATTTATTATTATGTATTATTAAATATATAATTATTATAAATTTGTATGCAAAAAATGTTCAATAATTATTCTATTAATTAAAATATAAAATAAATAATTTTAAAAATATCAAATGTAATATAGTTCGAAGTAATTATTTGGATACATGGATATAATAGATCAAATAAGATTCATGAAATGAATTAAATGTTTTTATTCATGTTTCATTTACTGAATTCATGTTATTTATGTCAAATTAAATAATTTACTCTAAAATTGACACTACTGATATTTTATAAAAAATAATATTTTATTAAAAGATTTAAAATAAATAAAAAATCATATATTAGTCCATGTTATTAGTATATAGTTTATAACATCATCCATTGTAAATTTATGGTCATTTAAGACATTTAAAAAATAATTAATGGTCCTAAAAAATATGTCTTCACGATAAGTCTGAATAGGGTTAATGGAGGGTCAAAACTAAAAGTCAGGGGAAAAATGAAAAAATGTTCTATAAATCTAATTGGATGAAATTATTTATAAAAATACTCATCTAATATTCTACTATTATAAATATTAATTTATTAATATTTAAAAATTTAATATATTTATATATATAATTATGAGATTATAAGAAAATTTTTGAGGGACCCACCCCTCACTTATAAAATTGTTCATATACTCCACATTTGTTCATACGTAAAGAACCATTTAGTTGAATGATTACCGATAAAATCCTCTTATAAATAACACTAGCATTAAATAGTAATTATTTTATGATCAATACATATCATAGAGTTCCTATTGCGTAATACAAATGAGATTATGTTAATAAGAGGTATTCTATTTAAACAAATGTTTTTGTATTAAATCATCTTTGACCTCATTAAAGTATTATTAAACCATGATAATAATAGTAACAAAATTTTCATACACATAAATTTATTTTTTTATATTAATTTCATAACCTATACCAATCTCCACATTTCGTAAAATGAAAATGGATTACATCATTGATTTTTATGGAGGATTGCCACCTTGTGAAACGATGTAATTATTTTTCCATAACCACAAATGATATGAAGTTATATTTATGGAATTAATGTTTATATATGATATTATTGAAATTTTATTTATTCTTAATATATAATATAACATTTACTTCATTACCATTCCTTTTATACAAAAATGATAATGTTTTTTATGAATATGTATGGACTAAGACCTCCTCAAAGTAGTGTCATAAACTTCCCATCACCACAAAACATGGATGATATATAGATATATTAAATGATATTATATATTATTAATGATATTTTTATAATTAAATAAATATATAATAATTGTTACATTTTTTCCACTGTGATCATTGAAAAATGAAACATTACTCTCATGTATGTATGACCTACCATATCCATGATTTTATTGTAGTTCATATTTTATAATTATAATCATTGTTGGTTTCAAAGGTATAAATGATGAATATAAATGATAATAGTTTCATCAATATTAGTATGGTGTGGATGGAACATTGACCCCTTTGACCATGGGCAGCACACATACATTGTCTTCAATTTTTTTCACTGAATGCTCAAAATATACCTGAAATGGACATAACAAAATTAGTAATAATGTATAAAATTAGGATAAATTTGATTATTTTTTTCATGTAAAATGGATTAATCATGTAAAATTTTGTTACCAAAGAATATTAATGGTATTTCTTTTTGATTTTCGTGTTAAATGATATACATTGATAATCTGGACACAAGGTAAGCGATTTAGTTTAACTTTACATTCATAGAGGCATGTTTTTTTATAATATTCCTAAAGTAATTTACATGCTGAATAAAGTAAACTTTTAAATTTTACATAATGAATTATTCATTCTTCTTTATATTTTATATTTCAAGTTTTATTATTTTTAAAGGTTATTTTTCATGTTATTTACAAAGTGGTAATTAGTTTCTTATCTCAATTCTCCTTTACTGGGTTGAATAACTTTTTAGCCTTTATAATGCAATGATTATATTAGAACTGGTCTATAAATTGTTTTATTATCTATTTCCATTTATTTTTGGGATATAAATTTATTACAAATAATCACACTATTGATTAATTATAAATTCAATGATAATATATTTTTAACAGTAATGTTTCATAAACTTTCTTCCATTGGGACATAAGTTTATGATATATACCTATCTAATTTTTTGATGGTTATATAATAACCCTTTTAAATAATATATCATTAATATCATGTTCATGAAATTTAATGTTTCATTTTAGGTTATTTTTACATGGGTTTAACGATTGAAAATATTCCATAGTTTTAATGGTACTGAGTTATATCTCATTTAAATTAGATATTGATTATGTTGATGGTTAATATGGATTAAATAATTTGATGTTATTTTCTTAATCGGCATCTATTTTATTTTATAAATTTTTTTAATCTGGTTCACATGGTTAATTTTAATTTCTTCTATTATTTATTAAATAATAATCCTGAAATATTTTAATTTGTGATACTGATATTATATCATCTTTTAGATCAGGTACATTTCAATTATATATCAATATTTTATATATTTTGGTATAAAAAACTATTTTTAAAATAAATTAACTTATAAAAATCTTATAGATTATATTTTTAAAATTTTTAAAATTTTTAATATTACATTTCATAACACATTCTAAATGAGCTTATTTTTTCTTCCTTTTATGGAATGATTGAATAGAATTCTTATTTTAAACATGTATAACATGAATGGATATTAACTCTATCGTGAAAATAATTTCTTTTATTCTTATATTATAAGTTTTCATATTTATTTTGAATTAAAATTAATATCGAAATATATTTTAAATTTTTGTTTTCTAAAAATTATTTTTCATAGTGAATAATATATTACCCCCAAATGTGTTTTAAATGATATTTTACATGTATTTTAATTAATCCAGAAAAATTACCCTTTATGTTACTTATTCTCTATTTGAGATATTTTATGTCATTCAATTCTTATTTTATTTATGGATGGATTATTATTTTTTAAATTATATTTTCATTGATCCAGTTTCAATTCTATGAGTTAATCATGTAATTAATGGATTGATCGATTTTAACATAAATGGAAACATGTTTATTTCTTTTTGAAATATACTTTAATTGATAAATTTATTACTTTTTAATATTCATTATTTCAATATAGAAAACCCCTTCCCATATTATGTGTGATTTATATTAAGAAATTGGTTTTTAAAGGGAATGGTTATTTCATTGTATACAATAATTTTTCAAATGGATTAAAAAAAATGAAGTGTTTTATTCATATAATGGTACTTAGAAAAAAAATAATATATTTTAGCCCCATTACATATCATGGGTGGGACTAATATAGATTATATGAGGGGTGTTCGCATATTGTTATATAATGATTATGGAAATGATTTTGATGTTTGAGAAATTATATTTGTATTCAATCGTATGGTTATTCAAATCGCAAGTGTTCTTGTGAGGATTTTTTTTATGATGATTTCTCAATGAGCCACTAAATTTTCATTATTCTAGATATATATTATGAATTATTCATATGGTAAAGGTTATCATCATATTTCTCATGATTAATGATTTATATGAATCTTCACTTATTGTAAAGAATTATTCCATTTTTATGATTGATGATAAAAAAAATTGATGGTGATGGGTTCACATTTTTTTATGCTCATGCACATTTATTTTATCATAAATTCTTATATTCTCATCCTAAAGTCATTGATGAAATTCAATTGTTAATTCAATTGTTTACCATTACTATTCATTTGATCTGACACATCTTATGATTCATATTCCCTATGTTGTGAGGAATGAATTAAAATGATAGTAGTTCAAAAAATATTCATTATTGAAGAAAATAGAGTTAGATATTACAAACATAATAGGTAATATAAAAATATGTGAATATTTGGGGATGATGAGGATATCTATGAACAAGATTTTTAAGAAAAAAATTGGTTATGTGTTTTTCATAAATCTGAATGACTCTAATCAAAATATGCACTTGGATACATAAGAGATCAAATATATTTGGATTTATGTGATCAAATTTTAAGGTGACTAATGATATTTTTTAAAGACCCATCCTTAAACATTGTATATTCTTTAATTATGTTAATAATTCACATTGAGGATCTTTTAGGTTTAGAGTTTTAAGGAATTAGGCCATAAATCTTACATTACATCTCAAAAATACAAAGTAGACACTTCTATATAGTTTCCATTTTATTCACAAAATAAAAACTTTTTGAAAAAAGTTCCATGTCCAGTTCCAAGTTTTAGACAACACGACTTTTCTTTGATAACATCCTTGACCCTATTCAACTTTACGTCATGTGAAAAACATATCAAAACATTGGATGAGCATAAAAAGAATAGTATGGGTTATAAAATAAAGAATGAAATCATTAACATACATAACATAAACTCTTTAACATACCTCATGAAAACATTAGATTTATTAATAACACATAATAATCACAAATCATAAAGATAACTTGGGGCATACATAATATACATATGTTGCAGCTTTGATAGCAACGTAGGGAGTCAAATTTTGAATATTCATCCTAGTATATTACCTAAATATCTTATGAGAAATATTCATTATAGCTACCCGTACATTACATACATGGTTAATAATTCAAAATTGAAGCATACTTATTATAACATATAACAAAACCATGAATGGGCTGTATATGTATAGTGTCTTTAGAAACTGGGAAACATAAACAACTGTTTTATAAAGCATCTACATTGTCTCCCATTTATTTCATCATATCTATAGTCCCTTTTTGGCATATCTTACTTAATACCCTTCTTCTTGACCTGGGGAAATAAAATATACAAATGGGTGAGCTCAAATGCTCAGTAAGGTTAAACAAAAGAAATATCAATGACATCAAATTCATAAGAACATAACATATTGAAAATCATACCCTGCAAAAGTGATCATAATTTCATAACATGGGATAAATCATGGTAGTGAAATGTTATCCGAATAATAATAACTTAAAATATGAAACTTTGTGGCATACACACATAATCATAGAGAATCATTTCTTATTAGTCAAGAATTATTGCCGAGACTATCTTAGTGGAAAAAGTCCAATTTTGAACCGAGTTCACTCCTCGTTTCAGTCCCGTTTCACTGAACCGGTTTAACCTGTCGTTCCATCCATTTCTATCTCATGAGATGTAAAATCATTACCCAATGAATTTGAGGGAGATATAGGTCCCACACATTTCATAATGATACCATTCTTATGTGTGCCACAAAATCATAAATTGCACATCATTGCATATCCCATGTAACAAAAATGGGATTCTTAAACATCGTGACATCATAAAACAATTCATATAAGATAATGTAATTAATAAAAATAATTCCATCACAACATAATCAAATCAATGTAATAAAAGGTATAAAAATAGAACCCTATATTATCTTAGATGGAAAATAATTTTGATAAAACACTTGTACTCCATTCATGAGGAAAATATACTTTAGAATTCAAAAACATTTTCCATTATTAACATGTCATACAATTTTAAACTAAATGATTTGATTAAAAATAAACTTGAACACTAGTAAAGGAAGCTTCTTGGAAATAATGTTTTAAAAATCCATTCATGCCGTATAAGTTAAAAGAACATTCTTCTCGTACTTTTGTCGGAAAACTCAAAAAATATTTCGTACGAAAATCTCACCGAAGGGTAAAATTGGATTTAAACAATTGTAGGTTGATCGAATCAATATTACATATTGAGGGAACATGGATGTTGTCAGGACCCCCTCCCACCAAAGATTCCCCTCCTGAGCTGTCAATGGGGAAAGGGGGATAATGACCCCCAAGTCCTGCCTCCAATATTCCCAGGGTTGGCGACTAGAACCAAAGGTATGAGTTTTCACAAATATGGTAGGCATTACCCTTTTTATTATTCAGGATCGGGAAATAGGACAAGTCAACCACCAAAAAGGGAAAAGAACAAGTGTATATAAATAAACCCAAACCAATCCCACATGCATGTTTAAACAATTTTTTATAACAAGGTACAAGTACATGAAATCTCAAAAGTACAATACCCAAAGAAAACAAGAGCACAACAACTGCAACAACTCCAACTGCCTGACTAGTAGGGTCCCGCATGGCCCTAGTAGTCCTCCAGGAAACCTGAAAGTAAACGTAGGGTGAGAATACATGTATACTCAGTAGGGAAACCTAAAGCTCTCATGCACAAGTGGGGAGACATCATAATGTCCTGTGATAACAACAGATGAAACCTAATAAGGGAATCTATCCACCCAACCTCACCAGCCACAATCACCAAAACACAATCACAACAGGTAGTAGTAGTAGTATAAGAACAAGACTAGTGGGTACCCCGCCCCATTTCCCAATAGTTAGCTGAACATTATGACACTGTCACACTCTACCCTCCCGCACACACCTAGGCCTCACAATTACACATCATGCCCGCACACACAGGGGCCTCACAACCACAACCACATCCCTGCCCGAAGACACCTGGGCCTCATCTTTACGATTCTTGGGAACAATAATATTAACATAACTCTCGCCTGAAGACACCTGGGCCTGAAATCGAAACCTACATGAAGAGTATTAGGTGTAAGGTCACCCCAAGCCATCACAGCTTATATGTCTTCCCGAAGAGTCTTGGGCCTAACCACCCAAATCGAAACCTACCCGAAGAGTCTTGGGTGTTAGGTCGCCTCAAGACATCATAGCCTAGGGGAGAAGGAGCTGGAAGGAGCTAGTAACTATGGGAAAACACCCTCTCCCATGAAATGGGACTGTTAGGTACAAAGTTCTCAACATGGGTGTTGGGCGATAAAACACAAAATATACAGATATATATATATATATATAGCAACCACTCAGCCCAACCTATGGCTTCTAAAAAGAGAAACTGATCACGTGCCTCAGCACTGATACCACGAAGCGTGCACCCAAAAAAAACCCCCAACCCCATTAAGGTTTTCACGTTTCAATAGAAATTAGCTTATTTAGCTCCTTAAATACTAGGAAACTATCCACAACCAACCACTTCAATCTTTCATAAAACATATCCCTGCCATCCACAAAACAAGTTAGGAAAACACAATCAGCACAACAAAACCATTCTTAACAACTGATTGATTATTATTTCCATTTCATTATCAAGCCCTATCATTCATTAACTCTTCCACATTTATAATTTATTAAACGCAACCCATAGTATGTTCACATTTAAACCCATCCCTACAGCCTCGCTGCCAACCACCATAACCACACCACACATCGTTATACCTTTAATATCATTTATCACAGCCCCGCTGCCCATCACCATTATAGCATTCACACCAACCCACAACCAATCCAACCGCAGCCCTACTGCTCACCCAAACCACAAAAACCCACAAAAAACCCTCATCACATGCCATGTATCCAAACCAACACCCACATGTTCATTATTCCATTTTGTTTAACCGGGGTGATCACACAAGGGTCCATATTTTCATTTAATCAGCCAACTTTACGTGATTAACCAATTTCCACATTCCACAAAGTTTCACTCACAAAAACGGTCTATAAAGATAGGGCATCATTTAATTGCGCAAGCAAAGGCACCCAACAACCGTGATTTTCAGTAGGCATAAGACTATTCATTTCACTACATAATATCACAGGATATAAAGTAACATCAAATACAGAACTTCCCAACCCCGTCAAATAAGTCATTTATTATCTTTATTTAATGTTTCAACCATTTCTCATGAAAACAAAAATGATACCCACCCCACATGATGTAAAAATTAGAGAGACGAAGGTAAAACCCCTACCTCAAATGGTTCGGGTCACAACGGTCCCCCGGATCAACTTTTGAAGACGTTCGTCGGCATCCTGGAAAAACATCTTTGGGTGGAAGTCAGAGAGGAAAACCAAAAGGAATGACAATGGATCCATGCTCGGAAGTCCCGACTCGTCGTTACGATCCTGTGGCCGCTGACGGATCGTAAATCGGAGCTCGGACGAAAAAGTTATGGAATAAGGAGCCTTCAAGTCTCTTGAGAGAGCTCTTCTCAGATGAGAGGGGAGGAGAGGTGTGAGTTGAAAGGAGGAGGGGACCCCTCCTTTTATAGGCATGAAAATAAAAGGTACACGGCATGTACTTATTGTACACGGTGTGTACTCGGCCGTTTTCACATGGTCTCCACGCGACTTCCAACACAGTTCTGCGGCTGTTGACTTGTCCACACACAGTTTGAAGGTAACACATACGCGGGGAAGGACTACACGACGTGTAGATTAGACATACAGCGTGTACCCATTTATTGCACACAGAAAAAAAAACAGCTCCAACGTGGAACACGACCGACGACTGGTCAACACACAGTAACGCGTAAGCGGGGAGGGACTTCACGACGTGTAGTACTGGACACACGGCGTGTACCCATTTTCACGGCCATCCACACGGGGTAAACCCAGCAAGAGGTTACATGGCGTGTACTCAAACTACATGGCGTGTAGTTTCAAAATTATGGAATGTGTGGGAAAAGTCCATTTTACCATCCAGAACACTTCGTGGCCTTCTTTTTTTGACAAAGGAATGGGCCGGAGAGGTCCAAGCCATTACATCATATACCTCATAAAACATTCTCATCCCTGAGAATTCAAAAACCAACCCATGGGAACCCAACAATATACCACATAGGGCCCTCGTTATAACAGGAATCCAACCAACAATCCTAATTATAGGTGTTAGGAATTCCTTCTCCTATGCCGAGATTTTATCCGCTTTAGGTGGCACTGACACGCCTGCACGGGTTTAATCGCATCCTCATTAATGCGTCTCGATTAAGTATTGGGTCTTCCCACTTCCATACATTATGATTTTCAAATCTAACTACCCCCCAACACCACACAACCAACACATTCCCCGAACATGTGGTTTTCGGAAAATCCTTCTCCTATGTCGAGATATTATCCTCTTTAAGCGGCACTGAATCGCCCGCACGGGTTCAATCTTATCCGCATTACTGTGTCTCGATTAAGGGTTAGGTTTTCCCACTTCCCACACATCCGGACATGTTACACATTACCAGGGAACAAGGAAACAAAAGGTCTCACAACTGACAAGCCAAGTATTCCATATATCAAAGGTACAGAGTAAAACATCAACACAATGCTCATAAGGACAAGGGAAAACACAAGTCAAAATAACTCCGAGTACTTAGCGTGCATCTGGGTCTCCCGCTTCCAAGTTCTCTCCTCGAGACCACCATGTCTCCACAACACACGAACCAAGGGAATGGTTCGTCCATGAATAACCTTCACTTTACGATCCTCAATTCTGACTGGTCGTTCTTCAAAGGTCGCGTCGTCTCCCATATCCAACTCTCCCCAGTCGATAACCTGATAGTAATCGTGTATATCCAGAAGAAGCTGGGATACGTGGAAGACATCATGGAATTTCTCCATCTAAGGTGGCAGGGCCAGCTGATATGCCACCTCGCAGACTCGCCTCAGCACCTCAAAAGGATCGATGAACCTGGGTGAGAGCTTGCTCCCTTTCCCATACCTCTGCTTCCCTCGTCGAGGGGAAACCTTCAAGAACACATGGTCTCCCACCATGAACTCTAAGTGCCTCCTCTGAAAATCAACATAATACTTATGTCGGTCTTGAGCCGCCTTCATCCTCTCACATACAAGCTGGACATTCTCCATGGTTCTCTCCACTACCTCTGGTCCAAGAGCACCTGTCTCACCAACCTCTGCCCAGCAAATGGGTAAACGACATGGCCTTCCATACAAATCCTCAAATGGATCCAAGCCAATAGTAGAGTGAAAGTTGATGTTGTAGGCAAACTCTACTAAAGTCATGTGTCGTACCCATGATCCTCCGAAATCCAGAATGCATGCTCGCAGCATGGCCTCCAACGTCTAGATAGTCCGCTCCGTCTTCCCATCGGTCTGGGGGTGGAAAGTAGTGCTAAGGCGTAGCTGGGTGACAAAAGCACGTTGTAGCCCCCTCCAGACTCGTGAGGTAAACCGAGTATCCTGATCTGAGATGATATTCCTCCGAACTCCATGAAAATGTGCCAACTCGTCTATGTACCTCTCTGCTAAGGTACTCACCAGGCCCGACTCCTTGATTGCTAATAAGTGAGATGATTTTGTCAGACGATCCACCACTACCTAGATAGCATCATAACCACCCTGAGCTCTGGGTAGTCTTATGACGAAGTCCATTGAGATGTCATCCCACTTCCACTCGGGGACATCTAAAGGATGCAACAAACCACTGGGAACATGGTGTTCATCCTTCACTTGCTGACACACTAGGCACTTAGCCACAAACTCTGCCATTTCCTGTTTCACCCCGGTCCACCAAAACTGATCCCTAAGGCCTCGGTACATTTTTGAAACTCCTTGATGTACTGCCAAGGCTGAGCTATGGAACTCATGGAGAACTCCCTCACACATCGCCTCCGTAACAAACAACCTTCCATTGATAAGCATCCGATGTCATATTTCCTCTGACTATCCCTCTGGAGCATTCCCCTGATCGACACAATCCCACATCACCTCTACCTCGGAGTCCCCCCTCTGAGACTCCTCCACCTAGTGCGACAAGGAGGATTGCACCATCATCTGGAACAAACAGCCTCTAACACCTTCTTCCCTTGCATCTAAGTGTAGGGCAGCAAACTCTCCCATCGCCATCCAAGCATCAACGGATTCTGGAACCACTTCTTTATGTGACTTCCTGCTCAGGGCATCAGCCACAACGTTTCCCTTACCTTCTATGTAAGTGATCTCGAAGTCATAGTCATGGAGAAACTCGATCCATCTCCACTTCCGTAAGTTCAAGTCACACTCGGAGAAGATATAACACAGGCTCTTGTGATCTGAGAATACCACAAAGCTCTCCCCAAAGAGGTAATGTCGCCACAACTTTAATGCAAACACTACTACTACAAGATCTAGGTCATGGGTGGCATAGTTACGCTCATGAGGGCGCAACTGCCTAGACCAATAACAAATCACACCCTTCTTCTTCATCAACACGCACCCCAGAACAAGGCCAGAAGAATTAGAAAACACATCATATAACAACCCTTCCACTAGAAACCTGAGCACGAGAGCACTAACCAACTTCTCCTTCAGGTAGTCTAATGCTTTCAGGCACTGATCGCTCCATAAGAAGACCTGATTCTTCCTAGTCAAAGTTGTCAATGGAGCAGAAAATCGAGAGAAGTCCGAAAAGAGCCTCTGATAGTAACCTACTAACCCCAAGAAACTACGAACTTCTGCCACACTCTTGGGTGCTGCCCAAGAAACAATTGCCTCCACCTTCGACGGGTCCAGTGACTCTCAATGCTGAGACACCAAGTTCCCAAGGAAGTGTACTTCCTGTGTTAAGAACATACACTTCAACAATTTCCCGTAAATCCGGTGGTGTCGAAGGACTTCCAAGACTGCCCTGAGATGCTCAACATACTCCTCCTCTGATCTTGAGTAGATCAGGACGTCATCGATAAACACAATGACGAAGCAGTCCAGAAACTCTTGGAAGACAAAGTACATAAGTCCCATGAACACATCCGGTGCATTCGTAACTCCAAACATCATCACAACAAACTTGAGGTTCCCATACCATCACCTAAAAGCTATCTTCGAGATGTCACTGTCCTTCACCCCCAGCTGATGATATCCCGATCGTAGATCAATCTTAGAAAACCATCCTGCTCCCCTCAGCTGGTCGAAGAGATCATCTATCCTTGGAAGGGGGTAACGATTATTGACCGTTACCTGGTTCAGCCTTCAGTAGTCTATGCATATCCTAAGACCACCATCTTCCTTATTCACGAAGAAAACTGGAGCACCCCATGGAGACACGCTGGGTCGAACAAAACCCTTCTCTATCAGATCTTCAATCTGAATTTGCAACTCCCGCAAATACGAAGGTTCCATTCGATTAGGGGTTATCGAAATTGGTCGGGCACCAAGTTGTAAGTCTATCCCGAACTCAATGTCACGTTGGGGGGGTAGAGTCACAACCTCCTCAGGAAAAACATCGAGGAACTCCCCAACAACCTATGGGACATCCCTCATCTCTGTATCGGCTGGAACCACTAACAACCCGCCCAACAATGAAAGGAGAGGCTCCACACGCCGGCTTCCCACCTGATAGCTCCTCTTGCAAACAAATGATATGTGCTTCCCATCCACGTCGGAGAACATGACTCTTCTCCGGAAGCAATCGATAACGGCACCAACAAAAAACAACCAGTCGATGCCTAGGATGACATCGTATGGCTACATCTGTAATAGAAGAAGGTCTCCACTAGATCGATGTGGTCCCAATGTCAGCCCACATACCCGGAAAACACAAGATACGCTGGTCTAGCCCCCAACTGGTGTAATCAGTACTAGTGGTATGAAATGTCTCTCTACGTCTAGTCCCAAAACATGGGCTATACTAGGTGAAACAAAAGAGTGTGAGTCTCCCGAATCGAACAACGCAGAAACAAGAGTGCTGAAAAAAAAACCGTACATCACACCACCTCTGGTCCTGCTGGACCTGTCAACTTTTCTGCGTGCAACTGTCCACGCCCAGCACCTCTGCCTCTCTGATGTCGACCAGGTGCCATAGCGGTACGGTATACAAAGAACTCCTAAGCCCGAGTAGTAAGAAAAAACACAAGGTTTTATTTTTTTCATTTAATTTCAATTTCTTTCCCAGAACACCCAAATCAAGTAAAACACAATCATGATGAAGCATGTACCTTCCCTAGGGTCTCTACCCTGCAATCAATGTAGTCTCACTTTGTCGTTCGGTAGGCTCAGAGTCCTTGCATCGGATCATGGGGATCCTAAAATCCCATGTCCTAGCAGGTCATCCCTGGCCTATGTCACGCACCAAGATTAACTAACACTGTTTCCCTACCATCCCATTCAATCCTCACTGTGCCTAACTCCAGACTCTGTCCTATCTCTCAACCTCCCTCTGATACCATTCT
This sequence comes from Viscum album, assembly GCA_963277665.1. NCBI lineage: Eukaryota > Viridiplantae > Streptophyta > Magnoliopsida > Santalales > Viscaceae > Viscum > Viscum album. The sequence goes on along the minus strand of OY728151.1, from coordinate 489,639,841 downwards.
GTCATGACCACCTCCCACCAAAGATTCCCCTCCTAAGCTGGCAATGGTGAAAGGGGGATAATGACCCCCGAGTCCCACCTCCTGTAGGCCCCGGGTTGGCGACTAGCACCAAGGGTATGAGTTTTCACAAATATGGGAGTCATTACCCTTTTTATTATTTAGGATCGGGAAATAGGAAAATTCAACCACCAAAAAGGTAAAAAAACAAGTGTATATAAATAAACACAAACCAAGCCTACATGCATGTTTAAACAATTTTTTATAAAAAGGTATAAGTACAAGAAAGCTCAAAAGTACAATACCCAAAGAAAACAACAGAACAACAACTGCAACAACACCAACTGCCTGACTAGTAGGGTCCCGCACATCCCTGGTAGTCCTCCTGGAAAACTAAAAGTAAACGTAGGGTGATCATACAAGTATACTCAGTAGGGAAACCTAAAGCTCTCGTTCACAAGTGGGGAGGCATCCTAATGTCCCGGGAGAACAATAGAAAAAACCTAACAAGGGAATAAATCCACCCAACCTCACCAGCCACACTCACCAAAACACAATTACAACAACTATTAGTATTATAAGAACAAGAGTAGTGGGTACCCCACTCCATTTCCCAATAGTTAGCCGAAAGTCCTGACATTATCACACTCTCCCCGCCCGCTCGCACCTGGACCTCACAACCACACATCCCGCACGCACACACCTGGGCCTCACCACCACGTATCCCACCCACACACACCTGGGCCTCACAACCACACATCCCGCCCACACACACTTGGGCCTCAGAACCACAACCACATCCCTGTCCGAAGACACCTGGGCCTCATCCCGAAGATTCTTGGGAATAGTAATAGTAACAGAACTCTCACCCGAAGACACCTGGGCCTGAAATTGAAACCTACCTAAATAGTTTTAGGTGTAAGGTTGCCTCAAGCCATCACAGCCTATAAGTCTGCCCGAAGAGTCTTGGGACTAACCATCCCAATCGAAACCTACCGGAAGAGTATTGGGTGTAAGGTCGCCTCAAACCATCACAGCCTAGGGGAGAAGGAGCAGGAAGGAGCTAGTAACTATGGGAAAACACCCTCTCCCATGAAATGGGAGTGTTCGTCACTATGTTCTCAACATGGGTGTGGTGCAATAAAACAAAAAATATATAGATATATATATATATAGAAGCCACTCAGCCCAACCTATGGCTTCTAAAAAGAGAAACTGAGCACGTTCCTCGACACTTCTACCACGAAGCATGCACCCAAAAAACAACCCCATCCCCATTAAGGTTTTCATGTTTCAGTAGAAATTAGCTTATTTAGCTCCTTAACTACTGGGCAACTATCCACAACCAACCACTTCAATCGTTAGTAAAACATATCTCAGCCATCCACAAAACAAGTTTGGGAAACACAAGCAGCACAACAAAACACTTCTTAACAACCCATTGATTATTATTTCAGTTTCATTACTAAGCCCCATAATTCATTAACACTTCCACATTTATTATTTATTAAACGCAACCCATAGTCCGTTCACATTTAAACCCATCCCTGCAGCCCCACTGCCAACCACCATAACCACACCACACATCGTTATCCCTTTAATACCATTTATCGCAGCCCCGCTGCCCATCACAATCATAGCATTCACACCAACCCACAACCAAGCCAACCACAGCCCCGCTGCTCACCCAAACCACAACAACCCACAAAACACCCTCATCACATGCCATGTATCAAAACCAACACCCACATGTTCATTATTCCATTTTGTTTAACCGGGGTGATCACACAAGGGTTCCAGATTTTCATTTAATCAGCCAACTTTATGTGATTAACCAATTTCCACATTCCACAAATTTTCACTCACAAAAAATTTCTAGAAAAGATAGAGCAACATTTAATTGTGCAAGAAAAGGCCCCCAACGACCGTGATTTTCAGTAGTCATAAGCCTCTTCATTTCACAACATAATATCACATGATATAAAGAAACAACAAAAACACAACATCCCAACCCCATTGTATAAGTCATTTATTATAATTATTTAATGGTTCAACCATTTCTCATGAAAACAAAAAGGATACCCACCCCGTATGATTCACAAATTAGAGAGATGAAGGTAAAACACCTGCCTCAATAGGTTCTGGTCACAACGCTCCCCCGGATCAACTTTAGAAGACGTTCTTCGGCGTCTCGACAAAACCTCCTTGGGTGAATGTCGGAGAGGAAAAACCGAAGGAAAGACAATGGATCCAAGCTCAGAAGTTCCACCTCTTCGTTACGATCCCGTGGCCACTGAAGGATCGTAAATTAGAGCTCAGACAAAAAAGTTATGGAAGAAAGAGCCTTCGAGTCTCTTGAGAGAGCTCTTCTCAGAGGAGAGGGGAGGAGAGGTGTGAGTTGAATGGAGGACAGGACCCCTCCTTTTATAGGCATGAAAAGAAAAAGTACACAGCGTGTACTTATGGTACATGGTGTGTACTCGGCCGATTTCACACGGTCTCCACGTGGCCTCCAACATGGTTCTGCGGTCGTTGACTGGTCAACACACGGTTTGAATGTAACGCATACGCAAGGAAGGACTACACGGCGTGTAGATTGGACACACGGCGTGTACCCATTTATTGCACACGGAAAAGACACAGATCCAACACGGCACGCGACCGACGACTGGTCAACACACGGTAACGCGTATGTGGGGAGGGACTACACAACGTGTAGTACTGGACACATGGCGTGTACCCATTTTCACAACCATCCACATAGGGTATACCCGATAAGAGGTTACACGGCGTGTACTCAAACTACACGACGTGTAGTTTCAAAATTCAATAATGTTATGGAAAAGTCCATTTTACCATCTAGAACACTTATTGTCCTTCTTTTTTTGACAAAGGAATGGGCCGGAGAGGTCCGGGCCATTACAGCTGTGGATGATAAAATACACCCCAGTAAATACCCAAGTATAAACAATCTCGGATAAAAATGCGATTGTGATATTTTCCCTTACCGTAGGTCCAATTTTCTTCGTAAGTGTCCGAACCTATTGTATAATGATTTGAATAATGTTATTGACTAATTCCAGAATCATAATTATTGTTATGATATCATATATGGTCATATTCTTAGCTTCTTATTAGTAATATTTCATTATTACTTGTTATTCGTGTGTTTATTACTTTTTGTTCTTATGCGTGTTTTGTAAAATAAATTATTATTCTTCTCTTTAGGTTATAGATACCTTGTTTCCAGAATAGTATTAGTGTACTATATATCATATCTATTCATTCAATTAATTTATATAATAATTATGCAATGAAGATCATGTAGAACGAATCACATCACATCATGGAGACGGTATTCCGTACGTACGCACGAGCAATGATATCGTTCCAATGATCGTGGAATGGTGTTGGAGTGTATGTATACTATTTCAGAATCAAAAAAAAATTTCAATAATCATATATAGTTATTTATTTTCACCATTATACCCATTCATGTAAGGTGGTGATGGAAAATATATTACACCACGGCGTGGAGACGGTATTCTGTACGTATGTACGCGCGGTGATTTTGTTTTCCGTAGAATGGATAGATAGAGAAATAGGGTAGTTTCATACACATAATAACATATCTGTATATGAGTGATAATTATGTTATTAATTCATAATGAAAGAACTAAAGAAGAAGAAGTGGAAGAAGAAATAATGTTGAATGAATCGGTAACAGACATTACCTCTTCTTTGAAGCGCCTCTTTGAGAACTCCACTTAGGGCAATACAATTGGCGTTTAAAGAAAACCAGGACCTCTAGGATATTTCTAGGGAAGTGGGGAAGTGAAATGTTCAGGGATTGGCCGAGCATGAAGGCTTAAATTGGTGTGAGGAGGAGAGGGAGGAGGTTCCCTTTTATAAGGGAGGAGAGGGGCACCTTTGGAGATATAAAAATACTATTTTATATTAAATCCCAAACCCACATAAAAACTTCCAAAATGACTCATATCAAAATATTAGATTATATAGGGTTGTAATATCATCAACCAATAAAATTTAGACATGTAAGGAATTTATTTTAAACATTATCAAATTGATTTATCCTTATTTATCAATTTTATGTTATTTGTGGTAGTAATATTCTAAATTTTAAATTATTAGAAATAATTACATATGTGTTGTTAATTTTCAATAATTTGAAACATTATGACATTGTAAAAAATATAAATTTTAATTTATAATTTATAAATATTTTTTTGATATTTAAACAATTTTATAATATGTTATTTTTATAAAATAACAATAGTGTCAATTTTGACACTATTCATTTATTTGAATAAATAAAATATATACAGAAGATATGTTCGCACTAAAATCTTTAATAAATACATAAAATGTCATATGTATCTAAAAAATTCGTGGATCACGTTAAATAGTTCATATATTATTTATTTAAATATTTATAAAACTATTTATTTGATATTTTAATTAAAAAAATAATTTTAACATCACTATTGTGTCATAATTAATGATAATTATTTAATCCCTAACAATTATAAATTAATTCCTATGATGTCGATAATTGTATTATATTTCTGGAGACTATTCATGTTAGAATTTTCATTATGTTTATCATTAAATTAAAATTATTATACTTATCAGATTTAAGAAAGTGACATGTTGTCACATTCTTTGGTTTTAATAATAATTAAATTATTTTAATAGAAAAAAGGCCATTAAATGAATCTAATCCAACCCTTAGGTGATATGGGTTGACTTTTAGTCATCCAATAGGATTTTGGAAGGTTTAGGGTAATTTTATAATCTTATATTTGCCCTTAATTACCCGATTTACCTTTAACTATGGTAAATAAAATTTACAGTAGTTACTATTCATAATTCCCAAAAATAAAAAGTATCCTATTAACATAATTTGGACCCACTAATTCCGAATATGGAATCCATTTTTCAAAATTTAAAACATATAAGTTGCAATAATTAATTTAAAATAAATCCTGTTGTTAAGAAAACGGGTTTTAGAAGTTAAAACATTGCCAAAGATTGAAATGTTTTTACCTATGAATTCAATGTGAAATTAATGCTAATGACATCCACTATATTAAACGGTAAAAATATATTCTATTTATACTTTAAAACCATTTGAATATTATAATTTAACCATATAAATTATCTCAATGAAAAAAGATATTTTTAATTAAAAATTAGCGTATTTTTACTAATCATCAAAATATGAAAGTTATCAGAAAAATATTAAAAAATTATACAAAGTAAATTTTTATACACTGATTCAAAAGAAGAATTCTATTTTGTCAAATTGAACTTATAAACATGTCAAAAAGTAGATTTAATGTGGTTGCGCCATCAAAAGGCGGCAAAACTACATTTTCCTGAAAAATACTAATTTTACCCAAAAAATTTATTTTGTTCTCTTATCATGTTCTAGAAAATGTGTAAGATGAATAATAAAATTCAAAATGTACTTAATAATATTCACAACCGCTAGTTCATAATAATATAACTTTGTTTAATGAAACCCAGTATTGTGTACTACACATGCTATCGAGGAAGGTCGTGATTGCGTGTAATGCAAGCCAAGTCCGTATTGTGTGCTGTGAAAAATTCCTTTGGTGTTGCGTATAACATAAGACATAAATAAAATTCTTCTAAAATCTCAGGGTGTTACATTCTACCCCCCTATAAATGAATTTCACCCTCGAAATTCATCACTTCATTACAAACAGATGAGGACACATCTCCCTCATCAAATCCTCAAGTTCCCATGTAGCTTCTTCTAATTGGTGGTTCCTCTATAAAACTTTCACCAAGCGAGTAGTCTTGTTCCGTAAGACTTTTTCGCTATGATCCAGAATCTCTATCGGTTGTTATTCATAAGAAAGATCTTTCTCCACCTGTATAACTTCTGAGATGAGCACATGTGAAGGATCAGGTATGTAATTTCTCAGGAGATATACATGGAACAAATCGGGAACTTGAAAGAGATTTGGTGGAAGCGCCAATCGGTAAGCTACCTTCCCAACACAATCCAGAATTTCAAAAAGACCGATATATATGGGGCTCAACTTTACCTTCTTTCCAAATCTCATGACCCTCTTCCAGGGAGATATTCGTAAGAACAATTTGTCACCCACTTCAAACTCTATGTCTTTTCTTCTGTTGTCGACATAACTTTTTTGTCGACTCTGAGCTTCTCTTATGTGTTTTTGAATAGATCTAACCTTTTCTCCCATTTCATCAACGATATCATGTCCTAATAGCTTTCTTTCCCCAACTTCATCCCAGCAAGTTGGAGTCCGGCATTTCTTTCCATAGAGAGCTTCATAAGGATCCATCTGAATACTGGAGTGAAAGATATTATTATAAGAAAATTCCGACAAAGGTTGGTGTTGATCCCAACCACCTTTGAAATATATAGATCAAGCTCTCAACATGTCTTCTAGATTTTGAATTTTCCTCTCAGAATGACCATCTTTCTGAGGATGATAAGCAGTGCTGAAACACTACTCTGTATCTAGAGTATGCTGAATACTTCTCTAGAACTTTGAGGTAAACCTCGGATCCCGATCAGATATAATAAAAAGTGTTACTCCATGCAATCTTACCACTTCCTTTATATATATCCTGGAAAGCTGATCTAGAGAGAAATCCTATCTAATAGCAATGGTGTGTGATGACTTTGTAAGACGATCAACTATGACCCAGATAGCATTATTGCCTTTGGATGTTTTAGGATGTCCAGTGACAAAGTCCATAGTGATGTTTTCCCATTTCCATTCTGGTATAGGTAATGGTTGTAACATCCCCTTAGACTTCTGTCTCTCAGCTTTAACTTGCTGACAAACCAAGCATCGAGAGACATATTCAGAAAAATCTCATTTCATGCCATCCCACCAGAAGTACTCTTTCAGGTCCTGATACATCATCGTGCTTCCAGGATGAATAGAGAATGAAGAACTATGAGCCTCATCCAGCAGCTCCTTCATTTATTCGAGGATGGGAGGAACACAAACCCAATTCCTGAACTTTATTATCCCATCACAATCAAGGTTGAATTCAGGATAATTTCTCAACTTTTTTTGTAACTTGACATCTTCTTTATGTGCCTCTTGAATCTTAACATGTATAGACGGTTGAACATTCATTTGAGAAAGATAATATTTCTCCCCATCAATTAAAATTCCAAGATCCATCCTTTGTAAATCCATAAATATTGGATCTTTTGTTATCCTCATTAGGGCTAAGCTAGCATGGTCTTGTCGACTTAATACGTCTGCTACCTTGTTTGCTTTCCCATGGTGGTAATGGATTGAGCAGTCATAATCCTTAATTAGCTCCAACCATCTTCTTTGACGCATATTCAGCTCCTTTTGTGTGGAAATATAATTTAAACATTTAGGATCAGTATAAATATCACACTTTTAACCATAAAGGCACTACCTCCAAATCTTTAATGCAAAGATTACAGCAACTAACTCCAAATCATGAGTTGTGTAATTTTGCTCAGGGATCTTCAACTGTAGTGAGTCATAAGCTATCACCATATCATTTTGCATGAGAAAACATCCCAGTCCCTTCTTGGATGCATCACTGTAGATCACAAACCTTTCTCCACTGCAAGGTAGTGTGAGCACAGGTGCACTGGCTAACCTTCTTTTTAGCTCTTTGAAATTTTCTTCACATTCCTCCCTCCAAATAAACTTAACACCTTTTCGAGTCAACTTGGTGAGTGGGTTAGATAACCTTGAAAAATCATTCACAAAACGTCGGTAATATCCATCCAATCCAAGAAGACTTCGGATCTTAGTTACTATTTTTGGTCTCGACCATCATTCGATAACCTCTGTTTTTTCAGGATCCACAGATATCCCCTCTTTTGAGATTATGTGACCCAAAAATACAACTTTGTGAAGCCAAAATTCACACTTGATAAATTTGGCATAAATATTCTCCTTTATTACGGTCTTTAATAAAATTCTCAAGTGATCTTTGTGTTCTTCCTTGCTCTTTTAATAGACAAGAATATCATCTATAAAGACTATGAAAAACTGATCAGGATAGTCTCTAATGACTCTATTCATCAGATCCATGAATATAGCAGGGGCATTATAAGACCAAATGGCATCACTATAAATTCATAGTGTCCATACCTTGTACGGAAGCCATCGTTGGTATATCCTCCCTTTTGACCCTTAATTGATAATACCCCGATCAAAGATCAATCTTGGAAAAGTATTGAGCTCTGTATAGTTGGTCAAATAGGTCATCAATGCGTGGGAGAGGATATTTTTTCTTGATAGTGATCTTTTTATGTTCTTGATAATCAATGCAGTGTATCATTGATCCATCTTTCTTCTTAAAAAATAGAACAGGTGCTCCCCAAGGTGACGCACTAGGGAATATGAATCCATTATCAAGATTCTCTTGGAGTTTCTTCTTCAATTCCTTCAACTCAATTGGTTCCATTCTATAAGGTGTCTTTGAAATAGGCAAAGCACCCGGTACGAGATATATTGAAAACTAAACTTCAAAATTTGGTGGAAGACCTGTAAATTCCTCCGGAAAGACATCATCAAATTTGAGTACAATGGGAATATTATTAATTGTGAGTTTCTATCTAACCATTTGAGATAAATAAACTTCATTTAGTGGAATCAAGACCCATAAGATGGATGAAATTTCCACTGGAAGGTTATGTTCATCCTTGCATCAGTAAAAGATCATAGATTGATCTAGAATATGAAATGTGACTTACCTTCTTTGGAAATTGATATGAGATCCATATAAAAAAAGGCAATCCATGCCAAGAATCACATCAAATTCCACTCCAGGAAGGATCAATAGATTTGCAGGAAGCAGTTTCCCACATACTTCAATTAGAGAAGAATTGTAAACATTTGATGCGACTGTTGTGCCATTAGGAGTTGTCACATCCAACTCAACATCTAATGGTTGAGGTAATATGATGATACCCTTAGAAAATTCTTCAGAAATAAAAGAGTGGGTGGATCCAAAATAAAATAAAACATTTTCTACATTAGAGTGGATGATATGTGTACCTCTCACCACATCGTTGTCGTACTCCACATCGCCGATAGTAATTGCATGTGACTTTCCATTTCCTTTCTCCTTAAGAGTTTTTAGACATCAATCATCATCATCATCCCTTGGACTTGGTCATTGATTGGCCTAATGCCCCATCTCCTTGCACTTGAATCATTGAAGTGTAGTAGGTTCATTCGGTGTATCCCTTCCATTGTTTGCATCTTTAGACATCTTCTTACAATTATTTCAAAATTCAATTGCCTGATGACCATCATTCCCACACTTATAACATTTGCTTTTCCCCCTAAGACAATTTCCTCCATTTTTCATTCCACAATTTGAGCATAAGGGAAAACTCATCTTCTTTTCAGTGTGGTCTTTAGATTTTCCTTTGAATTCCATTTTCCTCTTATTATCAAACCCATGTGACTGATGGGTTACACCAATCTCCATCTCAACCATGAGAGCACATCGAAAAATTTCCTCATAGATATTGAAGTCCCTTATGGCTAACTCCCTTCTAAGACTTGATTTTAAGCCACTAAAGAATCGATCGATCTTACACTCAGGTTGGATAATAATTTCGGAAGCATACCTTGCAAGTCTTGTAAAATTTTCTTCATAGGTACCAACAGATTCATCATCCTTTTGCTTCAGTTCAAGATACTACTTCTCCATCTTTGTTCGAAGAGTATGAAGGAAATAATTCTTGAAAAATAAGTTCTTGAACTCGTCCCATTCCATGGACTCAATTTCATCCCCTTGCCTCATATTCTTAAAAAGATTCCACCATTTATTAGCATCACCTTCCAAACGATAGACTGCTAAGATGAAATTATCTTTTTTAGAAAATTGATGAACTGAAAATATCTTTTCATTGGTACTGATCCATTGTTCAGCCACTAATGGATCTGAAGACCTGCTGAATGATGGTGGACGCTGCCTCATGAAGGATTCGACAGAATGTTGCTCCTTCTTTTTCTAATTTGGAAGTCCTGCAAGATTTATATCTTGAGAAAGTTGTGTGATCATGGCTACAAGATTTTGCATTCCATCTCCCATAAAGTTTGGTTGCTCATGGGTACAATCATTTCACTGCTTGTCGCATTCCGCATTAACATGGTTTCTTTGGGTTCCAGCCGTTGACTAAAAACAAGAGGAATAGTGTGAGAAACACTAATTATAATAGGAAAATCACATAATCAAGAATAAAATTTCACACTTAAGGTCTTATCATAGGTTGTTCATGGCCATTTCTAAAACACTAAGATTGTGTTCTATACTTACACATATCCTTGGGTTTATTACTAAGTCTTTCACATCCTAGTTTCCAAAGGTTGACTATACCTTTCCTCTGATACCAACTATAGCGACCCGTACTTTACATACATGGTTAATAATTCAAAATTGAAGCATACTTATTACAACATATAACAAAAACATGAATGGAATGTATAGGTATAGTGTCTTTAGAAACTGGGAAACATAACCAACTCATTCATAAAGCATCTACACTGTCTCCCATTTATTTCATCATATCTATAGTCCTTTTTTGGCATATCTTACTTAATACCCTTCTTCCTGACCTTGGGAAAGAAAACATACAAAAGGGTGAGCTTAAATTATCTGTAAGGGTAAAAAAAGAAATATCAATTACATCAAATTCATAAGAACGTAACATTTTGAAAATCTTACCCTACAAAAGAGATCATAATTTCATAACATGGGATAAATCATGGTAGTGAAATGTAATCCCAATAATCATAAAATAAAACCTGAAACTTTTTGGCATACACACATAATCATAGAGAATAATTTTTTATTAGTAAAGACTCATTTCCAAGACAATCTTAGTGGACAAATTCCATTTCGGAACTGAGTTCACTCCTCATTTTAGTCCTGTTTCACTGAACTGGTTTAACCAGCCATTCCAGCCATGTCTATCTCATGAGATATAAAATCTTTACACAATTCTTTAGAGGGAGATATAAGTCTCACCCATCTCATAATGATACCATTCTTATGCGTGCCACAAAATCATAAATCATACATCATTGCATAACCCATGTAATAAAAATGGGATTCTTAAACATCGTGACATCATAAAACAATTCATATAAGATAAAGTAATTCATTAAAATAATTCCATCACAACATAATCAAATCAATGTAATAATAGGGATCGAAACAGAACCCTATATTATCTTATATGGAAAATAATTTTGATAAAACACTTGAACTCCATTCATGAGGAAAATATCCATTCTACTTCAAAAACATTTTCCTTTCTTAACATGTAATATAATTTTGAACTAAAACAAGTTGATTAAAAATAAAAATCAAAACTTTTAAAGGAAGCTTCTTGGAAATAATGTTTTAAAAATCCATTCATGTCGTATAAGTTAAAAAACATTCTTCTTGTTCTTATGTTAGAAAAGTCAAAAGGTACTTTGTACGAAAAACAACAAAAGATTGCTTTCAAATCCTTTACTAAAAACTCACCGAAGGGTAAAATTGGATTTAAACAATTGTAGTTGGATGGAAACAATATTACGTATTGAGGGAACATGGATGTGGATGATAAAATACACCCCAGTAAATACCCAAGTATAAACAATCTCGGATAAAAATGAGATTCTGATATTTTCCCTTACCTTAGGTCTGATTTGCTTCGTTAGTGTCCGAACCTCCTGTATAATGATTTAAATAATGTTATTGACTTATTAAAGAATCATACTTATTGTTATGATATCATATATGGTAATATTATTAGCTTCTTATTAGTAATATTTCATTATTACTTGTTATTCGGGTGTTTATTACTTTTTTTCTTGTGCGTGTTTTGTCAAATAAATTCTTATTCTTCTCTTTAGGTTATAGATACCTCATTTCCAAAATGGTATTAGTGTACTATATATCATATTTATTCATTAAATTAATTTATTTAATCATTATGCAATGAAGATCCAGTAGAACGAATCGCATCACATCGTGGAGACGGTATTCCGTACGTACGCACGAGCGATGATATCATTCCCATGATCGTGGAATTTTATTGGAGTGTATGTATACTATTTCAGAATCAATACCACTTTAAAATAATAATATATAGTTATTTATTTTCACCATTATACCCATCCAAGTTAGGTGGTTATGGAAAATAGATTACACCACGGCATGGTGACAGTATTCCATATGTATGCACGCGCGGTGATTTCGTTTTCCGTAGGTTCGATAGATGTTGAAAGAGTGTTGTTTCATACTTATAATAACATGTATATATATTAGTGATACTGATGTTATTAAATAATAATGAAAAACTAATGAAGAATATGTGGAAGAAGAAATAAAGTTGAATGAATTGGTAACGGACATTACCTCTTCTTTGAAGCGCCTCTTTCAGACCTCCTCTTAGGGCACTACAATTACTATTTGAAGAAGACCAGGACCTCTAGTATGTTTCTATGGATGTGGGGAACTGAAATGGTCATGGATTGGCCGAGCATGAAGGCTCAAATTGGTGTGAAGAGGAGAGGGAGGAGGTTCTCTTTAATAAGGGTGGAGAGGGGAACATTTGGAAATATAAGAAATATTAGTTTATATTAAATCCCAAACCCACATAAAAACTTCCAAAATGAATCATTTATGAAGCTTAGATGAGATAGGGTTGTAATCCCTTCATCCAATTAAATTTAGATATGTTAGGAATTTATTTTAAACATTATCAACTTGATTTATCCTTATATATCAATTTAATTTTATTTGTGGTAATAATATTCTAAATTTTAAATTATTATAAATAATTACATATGTGTTGTGAATTTTCCATATTTTGTCAATTTAATATATTTTAGACCATATTAGTTTTAATTTATAATTTTTAAATATTTTTGTGATTTTTAAACAATTTTATAATATGTTATTTTTATAAAATTACAATAGTGTCAATTTTGACACTATTCATTTATTTGAATAAATAAAATATTTACAGAAGATATGTTCAAACTAAAAGATTTAACAGATTTTTAAAATGTCATATGTATCTATAAAATTAGTGGAGCACATTAAATAGTTCATATAATATTTATTTTAATATTTTTAAAACCATTTATTCGATATTTTAATTAATAAAATAATTTCAACATCACTATTGTGTCATAATTAATGATAATTATTTAATCCCTAAAAATTCTAAATAAATTTCTATGATGTAGATAAATGTATTAGATTTCTGGAGACTATTCATGTTTTATTTTTCTTTAAGTTTATCACTAAATAAAAATTATTATACTTGTAAGATTTAAAGAAAATGAAATGTTGTAACATTCTTTGGTTTTAATAATAATTAAATTATTTTGATGGAACAAAGTCCATTAAATGAATCTAATCTGACCCTTAGGTGATATGGGTAGACTTTTAGTCCTCTAATAGGATTTTTTCAGGTGTTAGGATAATTTTATAATCTTATATTTACCCTTAATTACCCGATTTACCTTTAACCATGGTAAATAAAATTTACCGTAGTTACTATTCATAATGACCAAAAATAAAAAGTATGCTATTAACATAATTTGGACCCAATAATTCTGAATATGGAATTAATTTTTCAATATTAAATACATATATGTTGCATTAATTAATTTAAAATAAATCACCCTGTTAAGAAAATGGGTTTTAGAAGTTAAAACATTGCCAAAGATTGAAATGTTTTTACCTATGAATTCAATGTGAAATTAATGCTAATGACATAGATTATATTAAATGGTAAAAATATATTCTATTTATACTTTAAAACCATTAAATATTATAATTTAACCATATAAATTATCTCAATGAAAAAAGTTGTTTTTAATTAAAAATTAGCGTATTTTTACTATTCATCAAAATATGAAAGTTATCAGAAAAATATCAAAAATTTATCCAAAGTAAATTTTTATACCCTAATTCAAAAGAAGAATTTTATTTTTTCAAATTGAACATATAAACATTTACAAGACTAGATTTAATGTGGGTGCACCATCAAAAGGAGGAAAAAACTGCATTTTTTTGAAAAATACTTATTTTACCTGAAAAATTTATTTTGTTCTCTTACCATGTTCTACAAAATGTGTAAGATGAATAATAAAATTCAAAATGTAGTTAATACCATTCATAACGGCTAGTTCATAATAATATATCGTTGTTTATTGAAACCTGGTATTGCGTACTACACACGCTCTCGAGAATGGTCGTGATTGCGTGTAATGCATGACAAGTGCGTATTGTGTGCTGTGAAAGATTCTTTTGTTGTTGTGTATAACATAAGACATAAAAAAGATTCTCATAAAATATCAGGGTGATACATTCATTTTTAACTCTTTCAGGTTACCCAATTCATTGGAGAGCTATCTCTTGCTCAGCCTACCTAGGTTTATCACGGAACCACCCGTATACGTAAAAAATGCCCAAGAACCATAACACATAAAACAAGCATAATAAAAAGAAAAAAATTCCACATTTCAATCACAATATATATTTTCAAATTATTTAAATAATAAATTCATTTTCAAAACCATTTTCAGTACCAAAATACGTATGAAAGGTATATATTATTCATTTTCCTTTAAAAAAATACTACGACTTGTTACGGAAACCAAAGATCAAATAATACTCGCGGCGACGGAAAGATCGTTGTCACCACATATGTTAAAACGAAACATTTTTTTTATGTTAGTAAAATTATTTATAAATAAAAATTCGGTTTGAATGAAATGAAAAATCAAAAGCGTTTATACATCATATAAAAGAGTGTTGTGTATTAAAACAAAATATGCATCAATTAAAGGATATTGAGACGAAGTTCCTTACCTCGTGTTCGACATGAACCGTTTGTCCATTAATCGTCTAAATAATAAACTAATTTTATTTTATACTTGATGAAAAAACTTTTTCATGTTTATTTTTCATTTTATATGACTTATTGACATGTTATAAACATTATTCCATCATTTAAGTTAATAACGGTCCTTTTGTCGATATTTGGTACTGGAGTGAAAAATGAACACCTTATATTTACAAGTTGTCCATGTAGTAAATATTTAATTATCTCCATAATGATATTCATTATTTAGATATAATATATATCATATATATCTAGTATATATGTGAATTTATAATAGGACATATCATCTGGAGATAAGAAATGAAATGCACTGTTCCTGGAGAACGTAAACCGTAGGTACGCATGAACGCTACTTTCATTTCTATTTCATATTTTAATGGCATAAAAACACAATTATAAAAATTTATATCATAATTAAAGTATAATATCATATATAATATCATTAAATCAATCCTTTATACGTCCCACATATGGAATTAAGGAGTCATATCACATGGAAGAGGTGATAGTCCGCACTTCCTCAAATTAATTTATAGTGTTTTCCCATTATGGAAATAATAAAATAAGGCTATAAATTTAAAACACATCGGAATAACGAAAATTTAAACATAATATATGTCATATATAAATATAATTCTATCATAATGGCCACCATGAGAGGTGGTTGGAGATAATCGAACAATCATCATTTAGTGAGGCGTTTGTTTTCCATCCACAGAAACTGTATGTTCTTCAACCATTAAATAGAGGTGTGTGTAAGTGTAGTTCTAATACTTATCATAAAAACATACTAGTAAATTGAACATATTGTTGTATTTATAAAATAAAGGAATATAAAGAGTTTAGGGGATGGAGAATTAAAATAAAATAAAACAAGTTAAGAGAAACCTTTACCATCAATTTTGGTAACTCCCTTTGGTTTGAACCAAAAAGACTTCTTGAAGTGACTTCTGCCTAAAGTAAGTTTTAAAAGTGGAAGATAGGTATCATGAGAGATTATATGTTTAGGGTTTGGATGTTCCAAAGAGCTTGAGAGGTGTGATTGATGAGTTATATGTGAGGTCTTTTTATAAGGGGTAGGGGATCTTTAGGAATGTGTCAAAATATTATATTATTATATAAATATATTCAGTTTCTAATAGCCCAAAACTAATTAAATTCGAATATAAGATGCTTCATGGTTGAAAAAAAACTTCCAATAACAATTGGACAGGTTTTGGATATTGTTTTTATATTTATAATCCAATTTATTTAAGTTATTTGTTAATGAGGTAAATACTGCATCATTATTTTGTCAAAAATAATTTAATTTATTTGATTATTAAAAATTATGAAAAAATACCATGATGTAGGAAATACTTTTTGCCTTACATATTAATATTTATAGTCTAAAATATGACTTCTATAACCCCATGTAAAAATTTATTTAATAAAATATATTTGTTTTTGTCATTTTTTCATTTACTTTATGTTAATTACAGTAAGGTATCATTATCACTCATAAGTGGCTCTATGTTGTCCCAATATTGACCCAAGTATGATCATGGTCGTACATTACTCATAAAATAAGTTTAAGACAAGTGTTAAGGTAATATTCTATTATTATAATATTCTTTTTACCTTGAATAACCATATTTACCTTTAACCGTGATAAATAAGTCAAAAGATACTTTGCACCAAAAAATATTTTCATATTATTAAATCACATTTTATTTACTAATAAAAACAATGTATGTTGGATATTCTAAATTCAATTCACATAAGTGATAAAAAAATTAAATGAAAATCAATTTTTTAACTACTACTAAGTGGTTTCACTATTCTTCAAAAATTGAAGTTTTTCAGAAAAATACCAAAAATTAAGCCTAAGCTATTTTTGATATTCAGAATTTAAAAATGATGTCTATTTTAACAAATTAAAATGATAGATGTTTCATTATTTAATTTAATAATAATTTATGTTGTCAAAAGAAATAGCGTATTTATAAGAAATAATAACTATCAAAAGATTGAAACTTGTTTATGTCCAATTTCAATGTGAAATTAATTCCAAGTACCGAATTTAATTTAATTGGTAAAAATATAATCTAATTAAACATAAAAACCAATTAAAAAGACAATATAACCCTATAAATAAATTATATTAAAAGGCACTTTTGAATTAAAATAATGTATTTTAATAATTCATAGAAAATGAATTTTATCCGAAAAATACCAAATGTTTACCCAAATAAATTTTGATTTCCTGAACCTAAAAACGAAATTTATTTTGTAAAATAGAACATATAAAAGTGACCAAAACTATATTTATATGGGGTTACACATTAAAATGTGGTAAATAAACCTTTTTAAGATTATTAGAGTATTTATCCTTAAAATTATATTCATTCACATTTTAAGCCTCTAAATTTTATTTGCATAAATGTTTAAAAAAATTAAAAAACATGTATAATCATATTTTATTTAGTTCTATTTGTTCTCTCCAACACAAAGTCTAGTCATTAACTACCATTTAAAATAATAATATTATATTATTAGTGTGCAATGTAAGATTTCAAAGAAACCCGTTGTTGCGTATCAGGTACGCCATCGTACAAAGCAACCCCTTTTAAGGTAAAATTAATATTTAATTCTCAAATATTAATAAATATGAATATGTAAAAACAAAAATTATTTACCTAGGATGTTATATCCTTCCACCCTTTTGAAAATTTCATCCTCGCAATTTTTATTCACTTATCAAATAAGTGGGGGTATTTATCCCTCATAGCATTTTTAGATTCCCCTATTGCCTATTCATCCGTATGGGTTTTCCAAAAAACCATTACCTAGTGAATACTTTATTGAAAAATACATTCTCTCTACAGTTAAGAATCTGAAATGGTTGTTCCTCAAAAGAGAGATTCTCTTCCAACTGAACTACCCCAGCGCTCAAAACATGATATGGGTATGGAATATACTTTCTCAACATAAAGAAATTAAAATAATTGTGTACCTAGGGTAAATATGGAGGGAAATACACTTTGTATAGAACTGATCCAATTTTCATTAGGATTTCATATGGCTCAATGAACATCAGACTCCACTTTCCCTTCTTACCAAAACACATCACACTTTTCCCTGTAAAAACTTTGAACAGACATGATCACCTACCTCAAAAGGGATATCCATTCTCCGGTTATCCACATAAATTTTTTTCCTACACTAAGCTATTATCATGTTCTTCTGAATCAACTGAACCTTTTTGGCCATCTCTTCTACCAATTCTGGTTCCATCAGCTTCTTATCACCTACTTCTTCCTAAAAAGATGAAGTTCAACAACTGGTTCCATATAATGCCTCAAATGGATCCATCTATATACTAGAATGAAAACTGTTATTTTATGAAAATTAAACCAAATATAGATGTTGGTCCCAATATCCCTCGTAATCCTGTGAACAAGCACGTAGCATATCCTCCATGGTCAGAACTTTTCATTCTGATTGTCCATCTGATTAAGGATGAAAAGTTTTACTAAAATTAAATTCAGTACCCAATGACTTCTGTAGGATTTTACAAAATCTAGAAGTAAACCTGGGATCATGATAAAATAAAATGTAGAGGAGAACTCCATGCAACCTAACTATCTCTTTAACATACGAACAAGAAATTTGATATAGAGATAATATATCTCGAATAGAAAGGAAATGAACTAATTTAGTCAATCAATCTACAATAACCCATATTTCATTATTACCCCGTGATGTATTAGGTAATCCCACAATGAAGTCCATATATATATATTATCTCATTTCGACTCCGGCACCAGGAAAGACTGATGCATCCTTTTTCGTAACTTCCACTCTACTTTAACCTACTAACAAGTCAAACACTTCATAGTAAAATCATCAATATTTATTTTCATTCCATCCCACCAGTAATACTTTCTAATATCACTATACATCTTAGTACTTCCAGGAAGAACTGATAATGGGGAACTATGAGCTTATGATAACAACTCTTTCTTCAGCTATTAATCACAAGGAACACATAATCTCTTTCCAAATCTCAAAACATAATCACTATCAAAGTTAAAATTAGGAAACATACCCTTCTGAAGCAACTCTACCTTTTTCTATAACTCACTGTATTCCTTCTGCACTTGCTTAATTCTGTTTGAAAGAGATAATTTCAATAACACCTAAAAAAAACCTAAAAATTTCATTCCCCAACAACTTCTTTTCCAATGTTCATCAAATCAAAAACCAAGGGATCTCGTTCCAAACGTAACATGGTTAATGTTGCATTAATTTTCTAACTCAAAGCATCAACTAATTTATTTTGTTTTCCTAGATTGTAAAGGATTATGAAAAAATAATCCTTGATTAATTATGTCCATCTCCTATGTCTCATGTTCAATTCATTCTTAGTGAATATATACATTAAAATTTTTTGGCCAGTAAATATTTCACATTTTACTCCATACAAATTATGCCACCAAATTTTTAAATCATAAACCATAGTAGAAAATTCCAAATCACATGCCAGGTAATTTAACACATCAGGTTTCAACTGACATGAAGCATACGAAATTACCTGACCATTATGCATAAGCACACAACCATGGCCTTTCAACGAAGCATCATTGTAGAAAACAAACTCACCATTTCTAGAAGCCAGATCCAAAAATAGAGCATTCAATAATCTTATTTTCAATTCCTAAAAAAATCATCACATTATTCTATCCAAATAAACATAACACCTTTTCGAGTTAACTTAGTTAATGGGATAGATAACTGTGGAAATATTTCATCAAATATCCTATAATAACATGTCAAACCAAGAAAACTATGAGTCTCGGTTATATTTGTGGGTCGTGGCCACTCTTCAACAACTTTTGTTTTTACAGGATCAATAGATATGCCATTTTTTTAAACAAAGTGACCAATGATTGAAATTTTTGTAACCGAAACTCACACTTGCTGAATTTCCCATACAATTTCTTTTCTTGTACGGTTCTCAAGACAATCCTTAAATGACAATAATATTCCTCTATACATTGGGAATAATAAAAAATATCATCAATGAACACAACCACAAACTTATCCAAGAACTCCCAGAAAACTCTATACATATGATCCCTGAATACATCAAGGGCATTGGTTAACCCAAAAGGAATAACTACAAATTCATAGTGGCCATATCTATAAAGAATCATGGTATTAGAAATATCTTCTTCCTTTACTTTCAACTGATGGTACCCCAATCTCAAATCAATCTCCAAATATTACTGAGTTCCCTGGAGTTGATCAAAGAAGTTGCTGATATGATGAAAAGGATACTTTTTCTTAATAGTTATGTTATTCAATTCTCTATAATCAATGAAAGGTCTCATTGAACCATCGTTATTTTTAAAAAATACGATAGGAGAACCCCATGGTGATTTGATAGATCAAATGAACCGTTTATCTAATAACTCATGAAATTGCTTCTTTAACTCTAAAAGTTCAATTAAAGCCAATCGATAAGGGGGTTTTGAGATTGGATTAGAATTAGGAACTCATTGAACTGTAAATTCAACTTCTTAGTCATGAATAATACTAGGTAACTCATAAGAAAAAACATCAATATACTCATTTACCACTATAACATTATTAATCTCAACAGTTCATTTATTTTCAACAATATGTGCAAGGTAACATTAATTTACATCTTTTACTAGTTTCTCATCTTCCTAATATGTTATCAAAACAAAGAGTTCATTATTGTACACAATCTGAAAATCATTTTGAAAAGAAAACTATTTAGCTCTGAAGTTAATCTTACCATGATAAATATAAATCCAATCCATTCCCAAAAAGACATCAAACTCTAATAGAGGAAAAATAATAAAGGTTTCAGGTAGATTCTTCCTGAAAATAAGGACAAGATGCTTCTAATGTTTTCTTATTGTCTCAAAATTTAATCCATGTTTTTTTACCATAAGTTATGTATTCATATCTTGAGATGGAATTCCTAATTTACTAGGAAAATTCATAGAAATGAATATGTGTATATTACCTAAATCAAAAAATACAATGACATAATCAGAACAAACCAAAATTGATCCTTATACTACTTCATTCAATGGGCCAACATCTGTTGAAGTAGTTTCAAAGGATTTCACCACCCCATTCAGCTTGTATTCCAGCTGATATCCCTCAGTTGAGTTATTTGTTGGACACTCATTTGCATAATTACCCATTTCATTGCACTTAAACAAAATTACTGACTCTAAATCATAATTTTTCTTACCATTACCTTGATATTTTTAATTAAAATTATGAGCTTTATGTCCCATTTTACCACATTGGTTGCAATTACCAGAATTCAGAATGCATTCCCCAGCGTGCTTTTTACCACATTTTTCACAATCTGAAAACTTATGTTTCTTACCATCAGACTTTTTTGAAGAGTTATTCCCTTTTTACTCCCACCTCGACCTCTTATTTTGTTGTTTTTCAAAGAACACCTAATCATCAACAAACTCCATTTCCACCTTCTCTGCACAACAAATACGTTTTTCATAACTTTTGAACTAATTAGAAGCTAAAGCCTTCGATACTTTGGATTTAATCCTATGTAAAAATAGTAGATTTTACTATCAAGATATCATATAAAATTTAGATCATACCTTGCCAGTTAAGTGTATTTTTCTTCTTAAGAAGCCAATGAGTCATCCTCCTGCCTCAATTACAGGAATTGTTTTTCCATCCTAAGATGAACCATATTAGGAAAATATTTCTCAAGAAACATATCATTGAATTCATCCCAATCATGATCGTTAATTTCCTCAAAATCCATGATATTTTAACCATCGACCACCACTGATCAGCTTCACCTTCAAAATGGTAAAAAGTGATACTAACCTTTTGATGTTCTGAATACTCCATAACATTTAAAATGTCTCCATTGATTTAATCTACCATTCTGTTAGCTTAGGGTCAGATGATCCTGTAAAAGATGGGGGATCTTGCCTCATGAAATGATCCACTAATAACATGTTCCTATGTGGTTGATTTGGTGGATCTCGTTCATGGATAGCCCCACTGTTTATAGCCTATGTCAACTACAACATCACTGCAACAAACTGTTCAGTTCCGATTCCAACAATCTTAGGTTGCTGGTTTGGATGGTTGTCTTCCTCCTGATGTCACCCCAACATAGCTTCCATGTTTCCTCTATGGAAAAGCATTCTGAACATGAAAATATAAAAGGTAAAACAAAATGGTAATCTGTAAATGCTATATCATTTTAATATTAACATAAATTAATTTATTCACATTAATTTATCAATATCCTACCTTCTAAATTTATCTAAACTGACCTCTGAAACCAACTATAAAGACCCATCCTTAAACATTGTATAATCTTGAATTATGTTAATAATTCACATTGATGATCTTTTCAAGTTTAGAGTTTTAGATAATTAGGCCATAACTATTACATTAAATCTCAAAAATTACAAAGTAGACAATTATGCTCAGTTTAAATTTTTTTCACAAAATAAAAACTTTTGAATTTTTTTCATGTCTACTTCCACATTTTAGACATCATGACTTTCCTTGATCACATCCTTGACCCTATTAATCTTTATGTCCTATGAAAAACAATTCAAAAAATTGGGATGAGCATAAAAATTTCATTAAGGGTTATAAAATAAGGAAAGAAATCATTAACATACAAAACATAAACACTTTTACATACCTCCTGAAAACATAATATTTAGGAATAGAACATAGTAATAAAAAATCATAAAGGTAACTTGTGGCATATATAACATACTTACATTATAGATTTAATAGCTACGTAATGAGTCACATTTGGAATACCCATCGTAGTATATTTGCTAAATCTTTTAGGAGAAAAATTCACGTTTACCTCTGTCACATTACCCAATGAATTAGAGAGCTATCTCAGGTTCCCCAACCCTAGGTTTATCATGGAATAACACGTATACATACAAAATCCCAAGAACCATAACACATAAAACAATCATAATGGAAAGATAAAATTTCCACATTTTAATCACAATATATCATTTAAAGATATTGAAATAATCAATTCTTTCTCAAAACCATTTGTAATGCCAAAATATGTCGAAAGGTTATATAGTATTTATTTTCCGTTAAAAAACACTACGGCTTGTTAAGGAAGCCAAAGATCAAATAATACTCGCGGGAGTGGAAAGATCGTTGTCACCACTAATATTAAAAGGAAACATTGTTTTTTTTCATCTTGTAAAACGCTTCGTAGAAGAATATTACCATTGAATGAAATGAAAATTCAATGGTTTTTATTTATCATATAAATGAAATTAATTTATTAAAACAAAATATGTCTCAATGAAAGGAGGTTGAGAATATGTCCATTACCTCGTGTCCGACATGACCTATTAGGCCTTTAATTACCTGAATAATAAATTAATGTTGATTTATACTTGTTTAAGAATGTTTTTCAATTTTATTAATCCTTTCATATGACTTATTACCATTTTATATACAATATGAAATCATTTATGTTAATAATGGTCATTTTGTCAATATTTGTTACTTGAGTAAAAAATGAGAACCTTATATTTACAAGTTGTTCATGTGGCCAATAGTAAATTATCTATAAAATGATATTAATAATTTAGATATCATATTTATCCAGTGTATATATGTATTTATAATAGTATATATCATTTGGATATTAGAAATGAAATGCACCGTTCATGGAGATGGTAAGCCCTACGTATGCATGAACACTACTTTCATTTCTATTTCGTATTTTAATTGATTGAAAACCTAATGATACATAGGTGTATTATAATCCAGTATAATATCATATATAATATCATTAAATCTATCTTTTATATGTCCCACATATGGAATTAACGAGTCATATCACTTTGAGGGGGCAGTAGTCCAAACTTCCTCAAATCAAATTATCACGTTTACAAATAATATATAACATAAAGGATGGATATAACGGTAAAACACAGAATAATAAAGAGAAAATAAATAGAATATATAAAATATATAAATATAGTTCCTAATGAAGGGCCACCATAACAGGCGATAGAAGATAATAAAACAATCATCATTACGTGAGGTGTTAGTTTGTCATCCGCAGAAATATTATATTCTTCACCCATTAGATAATGGTGTGTGTAAGTGTAGTTGTAATTATTATCACAAAAAAATCCTTTTATATTGAGGATATTGGTTTTGTTATAAAAGAGAGAAATAAAAAGAGTTTAGGGGTTGTAGAGGTAAAATAAAAGAAAATAAGTTAATAGAAACTCTTACCTTTAATTTGGGTAACTCTCTTTGGTTTGAACCAAAAGGACTTCTTGAAGTGACTTATGCCTAACGTAAGGCATATATATGTGAAATAGGGATCTTGAAAGATTATTTTTGGGCATGGATTGGACTATCCAAGGTAATTTAGAGGTGTGAGGAATGATTTAGAAGTGAGAGCTTTTCATACGGTAGGGGGAGGGGCACTCTAGGAATGTGTGAAAATATTATTTTATTATATAATGATATTCGGTTTCTAAATTTCAAAAACTAATTAAAGTAGAATATAAGATGACTCATGGTAGAAATATAATCTTCCAATACTATTTGGATAGGTTTTGGATATTGTTTTAATATTTATAATATTATTTATTAAAACTATTTATTAATGAGGTATGTACTGCATCATTATTATGTCATAAATAATTTAATATATTTGATGTCTAAAAATTATACAAAATTTCCATCATGTATTAAATATTTTTATCTTTCCAATTAATATTTTTAGTCGAAAATATAACTTAAATAACCCCATGTAATAATTCATTAACTAAAAGATATTTTTTATGTAATTTTTGCCTTTACTTTAAGTTAATTAAAATAAAGTTTCATTATCACTCATAAGTGGATCCATGGGGTCCCAAAATCGACCCATGGATTCCCATGGTCGTACATTACTCATCCAATAAGGTTATTAAGAAAGTTAAGTTAATTTTGTAATTTTAAAATATTTTTTTGACTTGAATTACCTTATTTACCTTTAACCGCGTTAAATAAAAGTCAAAAGATACTATTCACCAAATATTATTTTCATTTTATTGAACCATATTTTACTTAAAAATAACAACCATGTATGTTGTATTTTTGAAATTCAATTCACATAAGTAGTAAATTTCATTTAAATGAAAAATTTGTTTTTTAACTACTACTAAGTGGTTTCACTATTCCTCAGAAATTTATGTTTTTCAGAAAAATAACAAAAAATCATCCCAACCTATATTTGATATCTCGAATTCAAAAATTATGTATGTTTTACCAATTTAAGAACATAGAAGTTACATTATTTAATTTAAAATTAATTCATGTTTTCAAAACAAAATGTGTATTTTTAAGAAACTATAACTTTTAAAACATTGGCACTTGTTTATGACCATTTTCAAAGTGAAATTAATTACAATGACCAAAATTAGATTAATTGTTAATAATATAAGCTAATTATACATTAAACCAATTAAAAATATATTCTAACAATATAAATAAATTATATTAAAAGGCACTTTTGAATTAAAATAGAGTATTATTCACTATACATAAAAAAGTGAATTTTATCAGAAAAATACCAAAAATTTACCCAAAGTAAATTTTTATTGTCCAGAATCTATAAACATTTTTTTTCAAATATAACATATTAAATTTACCAAAACTATATTTAAATAGGGTTCTCCATCAAAATGATGTTAATCGACCATTTAAAGATTATTAGAGTATTTATGATTAAAATTAGATTCATTCACATTTTAATCCTCTAAATTTAATTGGAAAATTGTAAAAAACATTTAAAAAATTTGTATAATCATATTGTAGTTATTTATATTCATTCCCTCCAATACAATGGAAAGGCGATAACTACCATTTAAAATAATAATATTATATTATTAGTGTGCAACGTAAGATTTCATAGAAACCTGTTGTTGTGTATCTGGTACACCATCGAACATAGAAAATCCTTTATGTTAAAATTAATATTTAATTCACAAATATTAATAAATATGAAAATGTCATATATCACTTTTTACTTGGGATGTTACATATTTAGTATGGCATTTTAAGGCAACAAATGATATTATTTTAGTACTAATGATTTTACAATTTTTCAATAATTTTAATGTTATTTAAAACCATTTGGGATAATATGATCAATGTAACCAATGTTACTATGATTTACTGCAATTTGGGAACAAAACGTTTATCATGACGTTGTGAAAATAAATAAAGTATGATTTCATGATTAGGTGATTAATGATATATTGGGAATCATCATATGATATTGTGTGATTTTATTTGATGATTCACATCTGATGTGATATATGGATGAATACATATATATATAATATTATTTTTTGGTAATTCAGTTTATTTATTAAAGGATTTAAATATCATGGGGATTAAGTGATTAAGGAATTAACATTTTTTAAGAGACATTGATTTTATGTTGATATAAATGATACATTCATCATAGAATAATATTTTATCATGTTTGTTATAATTTTTTGTTTACGATCTTTGTTTGGAATAAATTGATGAATATTAAAAAGATTTATGTATTTAATTAACCTATTTTTACATTGGATTTTACGGTTAAATGTTAGTGATTAATATATTTTGTCATCATTTGATTTTTTAATCATATTAGGAATAATATTCAATTGTAAAAATCCTAAATGTAAACATGGTTATATGTTATTTCATTTGACCTTCATAATTCTTTTTCTCTCTTTTCAACAAAAATGCTAAATAAAAATTTATACGACGTAGTATTTCAGTAAAGATATTTGTATATGAAAAACCATTAATTCTATAGATCAATATAAAATTATCAGGACTCTCTGTAATAGAGGTATAATGGAAGAATGTGACACATTGAGTTTTTTAAAGAAGGACGTTATGAAAGATAATTTATATGATAGACAACACCGATATTAAACCAACCACGAAATATTGTTATTTGACTATTATTATTATAACATAGATGTTTTATTGGAACGTATTAATATGCTAAGCCATTATTGAACAATATATATATTATTTATGACCAAAAAATAATAATTAAATATTTGGAAATGAGAACACAATTTGTCGAAATTTAATTTTATATATAAAAAATTATTTCATTAAAATTTCGTTTTATTGATTTTATAATTTTTTGAACATTTTTGAAATTTATTTGATAAAATAAAAATATATTTTGAAATAATCATACAAAAATTATCATCTGTTAAAAATATTTATTATTTTTTTTGAATTTTTTTAGGGGAATAAATATTAATACTAATTTATATTTAATAAAGTATTCTCCATTAAAAAAATTTCTAAGTATAATAATATATTTTATATATTTTGATAGTTTTATTAGACTTATAATAAAAAAAATATTGTTTTTAAAATTTATTTAATATATGAATTTATTATTATGAAAGTTTATATAAAAAAATGTTACATTTTTTAAGACTATTTTTCATCGTATTTTCCAATTTTTATTTAAATATAATTTATGGAAAATTTATTTTTTTATTTTGAAAAATTTATTTACTATTTTTAATTAGTATGTCCATATATGGTAAATGGTTTATTTTTTTATTCTTTTTGAAGAGTCACTATTGTAATTATTCTTAACATGTTAAAGGATAAATTAGATAATTAAACATTAAAAATAATATTGCAAGGAATGAAAACTAACCCTGCAACTTGATGTAATTAATTTATATAAGTCTATTTCATCTATACTCATCCAATATTATGTTATACATCCTTTCTTCCTTTCATTTGTCATTATAAACATTATAGTTTTTTATGTAATGAATATTAAAAATTTCTACAATCATTTTTTAAATAATAATAATATTTTTAATAATATCATAAATAAAGGATATATTTTACAAGAAATGTTACATAGAAATAAAAATTATTTATATTCATCGTGAATATTAATTTTTATTTTTATATTAAGATGTAATTACAATAAATCTGTATTCAATTTTGATGCAATAATTATTCACTTAATAGAAATTAAAAATTATAAATATGAAAATATTAAATGAAATATAATTATAAATATTAATTCTAATAAAATAATTTTATAAATAAATATTACAAGAATTGGATGTATTAAATTTCTTTATTATAATTTAATTTCTTTCCATGATGTAATTAAAGTCAATGTAATTGAATAGTGTCAAAATAGATATTATTTTTTTATGAAATTAATAGTATATTAAGTATATGAAAATCATAAAAAATTAATTATTCCACAATTTGGTTATTATGTAGATGAAAATATCATCCATGTTCTATTTTCAGGCCTTTTATCCATTAATATAAACAATACAAACACTAAATGTTTATAAAACCCATTTGTCATGGTATGTATGAAAATGGTTAATTTGGGTTAAAACCATATCATAAGTGTATAAATTAATTCAAAACATGTCCAAATTTTATTTGGATGATATTATTGTGAAACATAATCATCTAATCATTTCATTATAATTTTTTTTGTCAATTTTAAATAATAATAATTTGTGGTAATTAAATATTTTATGAAATTTAAATTGTATCCCTATAGTGACACAGGCTTAAAATGGATTTTACATCATTGTTTTGAATATTCAATACATTAAAAGAGTAATTTATTGAAAATAATAATAGTGTAGTGTATTTGGAATTGTGGAATGGATTCATATATCATGGTGAAATATTTTCATCGGTTCCCACAAAGATCACCCCTTTAGTACTTCTACATAAAACAATTCTTCATAACCTGGGGAAAGGAAACATAAGAAGGGGATGAGATCAAATTATCCATCTTGGTAAATAAATGAAATGAATAATAATATAATGAATATAATGGTATGAGAATAGATCATAACATTGGATGATGATACCCTTCATATCAAAGAACATAATTGAGAGTTTTAGAATAAATATTTTTAATTCATAAGACCTGAATCATAATGACATAAACCGAATAATCCATGATATTATAACAAAAGAATAATACATGTCAATGTGGAATACACATAAACATATATAATCATTTCTATTTTAGTCATGTTTTAATTTTGAGGTCTTATTTTGGGAATGGGAATACAACTGAAATCCATCTAAGTTGACAATGTCCAGTACGAAACTGGGTTCACTCCCCATTCAAGCCCTGTATTAATTAAACCAATTGAATTATCATTCCATCAATATATTAATAAATCAAGTTCACTTCACCTTTTATCCATGTATTAAAAAACTTGTATCACATCCAGTTTCAACATTGTGTTACTAAACTGTGTTCATTTCTCATTCCAACCATGTATTACTGAACATGGTTTATAACCTGTTGAATCCCTATGTTACAAGAATCGGTTCACATCTCACTCCATATTTATATTACATAACCACATTTACTTTTTTTTGTATAACTATCATACCCAAAAGATACTAATATTTACTTCATGCACGAGAGAAAGATATAGGTCCTAGTAATCACATAATAAATTCATTCATTGATGTTATAGAAGATACTAAAATATCCATCCAGTCATGACCCATAAAAATATATGGGTTTCATTAAAATAATATCATAACACATGAAATTATGTGGGTATCTTAAAATTTTAAAAATATCATAACCTATAAAAGATATATAGGTTCTATAATCATTTAATCCTAAAATGAACTATGAATGGACGCATTTTTTATAAGAATACAACCAAGGAAAGTTAAATGATATTCAAAAACATATAACCAATTTTAGAGAAACTTGTTTCAGAAACATAAATCCATCAAAAAAACCATTCAGATAAATAATATGAATGGTACCCTTGGATAATGTCCCCATTAAATCATAAACTATGATGATAGATTTCTTCATATATGGAGAATGATTTTGAAATATCACTTTGAATATATCTTTTAGTTGAAGAATAACTTTATAAAACAACTAACATTACCAAAATATTCTTCATTGAAACCCCCTTTAAAAAAATATAATGTAATCCATAAGAAACAATTTAAATCTTTTCTTATAGAAAATATCCTTTGTTCATTGAAAAAATGTATTTTAAAACGCCATATATTTTTTAAAAAATAATAATTGAAAACAAATAGGAGAATATATAAATGAATCTTGAGTGCATATTGGAAAAAAATATTTGCAAAATTTTAAATTATTCATGAAATAATTTATTTTTTAAAAAAATTAATACATTTTTTAATTTCTTTTTTGAAATCGCAGTTTTAAAAGAACATAAGTTTTTCACCAAATGAAAAATAAAGTCATGCATTCCTTAAAGAATTTTATAAATTAATACATATACCAAAGAGTAGAATAAATGTACGAATAAACTAATATATAATCGATAACTTGATAATAATAAAATTAAGGAATGTTATTGAAATATAGAACGTAATATTTCATCAATTAATGCATAATCGTGAACAATCCCGTTAAATGATGAGAATGCAACAATAAACTATTACCACATTGGTATCTTTGACCTACACTCTACATGAGAGAATAATATAAAATGATTATTTTAAATATCATTGGAAGACATTTTTAATGATATAACATGTATAATGTCATTATATACACCTTGTATAATAATATAGGTGCATAACATGGAAGGCATCTCAACGAAGGAAAATTGAGACAAAACTACATTTCTAAATGTGTAGCATTTGAAACATAAACCCCATGATAAAATTTATCATCAAATGGATATGTACATTACCATAAATCTATTTATAATTATTATATAATACCTTAATTTGATTTATATGAACCACACAAATTAAATGAGTGGTGAACATGTCATGTATCTCACAGATAATAATACATGAGATGAGAAAAACCTTACTATAAGTCTTGAATTTCTTTGTACATTCTCAAACCACATTTATGATAAATATATTTTTTATATACATATAACATAGAACCATGTTCTTATAGAATAGACCATATATTATTCATTTATTATGTTATATTACATGTTTAATAAAAATTCCATATTATTGTTATGTTTTGTCTTATAACAGCTTTGTTTATCATACCTGTTTTGAATTTCTATTGCTTATATTAATACTTAGATAATTATTAAATTATTTCTAGACATTAAAAAATTATATATATATATATATATTAATATAATATTTAATATATTATATAAAATATAGAAATAATAATCAAAATTCACCATTCAAGGATACCCTACGATGTACGTATGCAAAAATATTGTGACCATTTATTTTGGTATTGAGAGAGATAATTTAAATGGAATAAATGAATAAAAATATTTAATATCATTCTATAAATATAATTTTCTCACATATATAAATATTTTTAACAAAGACATAAAAAATTACATGTAAATTATGAATGAATCAATTCACTTTGGGGATGTGGTAGTCAACACTTCCAAAAACGGAGTTGTCATATTTACAGAAAATAGAAAATATGAATGTGGGATTTATATAATAATTATATAAGTATTAATATATCATAAGTATCAAATATATCATATAAAATATATTTTACATAATAATTTCTCGCCATGATATATGTTATAGTTAGAGATAACAACATTGTTTCAAGAGGTGGTAGTTCTCTATACACAGGAGCGGTATATTTATTACCTATTAGATGGATGTGTGTATAAAAGAGTGTTTAACCCTTATAAGAAAAATATCTGTTGGTCGGAGTGGATACTCAAGAGGGGGGTGAATTGAGTTCCAATTTAAATTTATGTTAAAAATAATTTCAATTAAAATCCCCAATTTATAAAACAAGTTAAACTGTAGTTAATTTTTAAAACTGTAAAGGTTCAATTAGATTCTCAAAAGACTGATTAGGTCTTAGTTAATCTTATCAGAAGATTAAATTGTCTTTTGAAACTAACCTACTAATTTACAATAGTTATATACACTTTCTAGATTAACTATCAATGTAACTTTAAAATAGTTTGTATTTCAAACTAAAAGCAGCGGAATATAAAAGATATATATATATAGTATACTTTAAACAAAAAATAAAAAGCACAGTAGATATAACCAATAGGTTCAGTCTCAAGACGAGACTTAGTCCACTAAAACAATTTATATAAAAGTGATCCACACCCTGGATCGGGGTAAAAAACAGTACACGACTGTCCAGGCCACACAGGGACCTCTACCACAGTTCTTCGTGGGAAACAAAAATAAAGACCAGGCCACACAAGGACCTCTTCCATAGTTGTCGTCGGTAAACAAGATTAAGGAGTTTTGGTGTGAGGATAATGATATCCTCCAATTTAGGACTGGTGTCAGTGTGTGTGTAAGATATAAAGAGTACACACACTGCTCAAATAAGTAAATAATGAATCACTTAGATAGATTATATGAAAGCTTAGAAAGCTCTAGTGATTGGCAGTGTAGCTTTGGACTCCTTGGATTTAGAAGAAATGCTTTTGATTCCTTCTCTAGATTTGTGCGGAAAAACAATGTCGTGGTTCAGCTTGTGTTCTTCACAAGCGAGTGTGTTCTCTTGATATCAGTTCCTCTAGTAGTGTCGTATTTCATTCATGTGAGTTCTTGAAAGATCTTACAATCTCTTCATTGTGCTCAAGATTGTACTTATGTTCAGCATAGAGCTCACATGTATTTTCTGTAGATTCTCCTATGTTCTAGTATGTGTATCTGTGTGTATTTCCTCTATTGTAGCTCAATCCTCCTTATATTCCTCGAGATACGGCAATAGGAATTATTACCTGTTCATAGGTACAAGTTACGGTTCCCGGACATGCCAAAAACTATCATTAAATATCATTAATTTCATTAAACACGTCAAATATGACCGTTAGAAATATTTAAATAATATTGACAAAAGGTTAAGAAATGGTGTCACTGTAGTTATGCAAACAATGTCTCCTTCATTGTGTGTCCATCATGGTATGACCTACACAGTATGTGGCTCACGGTGTGTCATTCATGGTATAAACATCATGGTATAAACATCATGGTATGACCTTCATGGTATGACCTTCACGGTAAGAACTTCACGGCATGACCTTCAAGGTATGACCTTCACGGTGTCTCCGTGTCATGGTGTGTCCTTCAACATGTCTGAGTCACAGTGTCTGACTCACGGTTTCTGGATTTCTTTGCCTTGCTCATATTGTCTAGATTCACGATGCCTTGATGATTGTGTCTTGATAACTGTGTCTTAGCACATAGGCAATCAGAGTGTCTGACTTACGGTGTCACGGTGTCTCATTGGTCATGTTGTCTGAGACTTAGACTTCACGGTGTCTGCTTCACTGTGATTGTGTCTTGCACACAGTCTATCATATTGTTTCAAGCTTCATGGTGTCTTTATACTTAGACAAATATCTGTATTCAGACTTAGACAGTAATATACATAAGATGATTGGAACTTAACCAGTGTAAAGTATAACAGATAACATGAAACATAAATACATAGGATTGATAAGATAATTGATATTTGTGATTAGTAACAAGATTTGTAACAAGTAAAGGGATTTGTAAATAATAAGGAGATTTGATAATAGTAACGAGATTTTTGATCATTAAAACATGATTAATACATGAGGAGTCCAACAATCTCCCCCTTTTTGATGATCACAAATCATGTAAAAATAATGTAAAAAAAATAATTGAACTATAGTGAAAATATCATATAGAATACCACATATATAGAATAATATATAACTTTTTCTTCCCCATTTAATTTCTCCTATTTATTCTCCCCCTTTTGGGGTTATCAAAAACTGAAAAGAAGAGAGTGAAACAATGAAGATTTCATTAAAAAGTTCAGAATATATCATACAGTATATATATAAAACTCAAAGACATCCCCATCAAAAATAAAGTAGTCACTGTACTTCTTCAGGGATCGGCCTTTTCCTTTCCTTTATCAGCAGCAAGAGCTATTGCTGATGTAGAAGAAGGGATAGAGGTGGTAGAAAAATATGTTAAAGGGATACCTTCAAAAATAGATGGCGCCAAAGAAGGAGCAGTTGATGATCTAGTCTATGGTTGGTCAAGAATGATTGGTCTGATCTTAGAAAGGGCTTGGTTGACAGACATAGCAGTTGAGGCTAGGGAAGGTAGACCTAGTGGTAGAGGGGCAACAGCTGGTGCAACTATAGTTGTAGTCTGCATATGAAGATATGGCTTCAGAATATTTCTGAAAGAAGTAATGATTTCTCCACCATATTTCATAGACTATCCAAAATCGTCCTTATTCTCCTGGAATTTGTCCAACAATCTAGTGAACTTAGTAAGCTTCTGAACTTGAGCTTTGAAATCCTGAGTCACTGGAGGGATTTTCAGATTCTCCACAAGATATATAAAATGATTTTTCGTATCAGATTTAGAGTAAATATGATTGATATAAAAATCTATCTTCTTGGTGATCTCCTGTTGAGTATCATTGGAAATCATAGAATGAATCTGAAGAATCTCAAGTGCTCTATCCCTATTCTTAACTACTTCTGACAAAGGACGCAGATCCAAGCCACTGAAATCATTCTGAATTTCTTCCTTGTTTATGAATCTATGAAAATAATCATCCAAAGAAGGAGAATAGGTTTGACCAGAGGGAGAAGAATCCTTTTTAGCTAAGGTGAGAACTTTGAGCTGTTTCAAAACCTTTTGAAGATAGCCAGTATACTCATCTGTAAGCTTATTCAGATTCTCTACAAGATCTCTCATGTGTTGCAGCATCTTTGCGTGTCTTTCTCTAATCTTATCATCAAACTACAATAGATAAGTATTCATCTAAGATACAATCTCTCCAGAGATGTTGGAAACAGATGGTTCAGGAGAAGTAGCCATAGGGGCAGGAGCAAGAGCATGCTCTAATCTAGAAGACAGTTCTTTATGAAAATTCTCCACCATTCCTTTCAAATTTTCAACATCAGTACTAAGAAACTTATTATCAACTCTGAATTATTGTATTTCACTGATCATCCTAGGATGAATGTGCAGAATAATATTCTCCAATAGAATAGACGCATCTTCCTGACATTGTTGAGTCACATTATAGGGTTTAGAGGTCAAGAGATTCTCTACTTAATATAAGATAGTTTGTCCAAAGACATTCAATTATTCCTTAGATACAAAGGATTGTTGTTCAGTAAAAGATGCAGATTCAGGAAGTGGTACAGGTTCTGGTGCATGTTTTGGTTAAGGCTTAGGTTCAGGGAGAGTGACTGACTTCAAATAAAACAAAGAAGATCGGTCAATTCCAGTTGCAGTCACTTGCTGTGATTCAATCACATCATAGAAGCTTGGGAACTCATACCGAGTGTACACAGAATATGTGATAGTTGGTTGAGAGGTTTTAGCAGATCCAGCTTCATCAATCTCAAGGTTTTGAGGTTCCTCCCCCTCACCATGTTCTTCCAATTCAGAAAATATAGGCTCAACATCATGATCATGATCCACAGGATCAACTCTATTCTCTTCAGCCATTTCTTTCCTTGCCTACTGAAAGGAAATTTCAATCTTCTCCTCAGCTGAGGGTATGTACTTCGGAACTGACTGTTCCACAGGTTATGCTTCCAGACCTGCTTCCTTTTCAGTAGGGAGGTTGTCTATCAGAGGCTCAGGGATAATCAAATCTCTTGCAGCCTCAGACTGAATTTCTAGGATAGAATAAACTATTGGAGTAAGAGATTATTCTTCTCTAAGAACAACAGAAGGGTCAACATCCCTATCCTTATCACCAACAACTTCTTCTCAAAGAAATATTTTAGCCACTTCTCTAAGAGGTACTTCAGGAACATCAGCAGGTACATCATTACTTTCTTTCTCAGCAGGAGATTCATCCTTTTGAGGTACTTCAGCTACATCTTCCTCTGCTTCTTCAGCATCTGAGTATTCAACCAATTCATCTGGTTCCAAAACAGGATCCGTAATATTCTTTGGTCTTGTTGGATACTCAATAGAATTATACTTATTATACAGCTGATCACTATTCTCAACCCATGGCTTCTTCCAAGGGTTCTAATTTATTTTCATCCTTTATATGGTAGGTTTTGACCAAAAAAATCAAAATCCATAATTACTTCCTCATTCAATCCAACCACTCCTTTGGCCACTAGCATGGTTGAGATCATCCTTGAGTAAAACAAAGATGTGTATTAGGAAGTGACCTTAATCAGTTCACACATATGGTGAATGACATATTTGAAAATATTTATCTTATGGCCATTGTTCATTAGATGAATCAGGAACACATCCTGATTCTTTAACACAGAAAAATCACCCTTCCTTGGGCTAATCAAATTCTGAACAAATTTTAATAAATAGTCTTTACTCTCCATCCAACTCAGCTGCTATGGACCTTCACATGGTTCCATTTCCATTTATGATTTATAGTTCATTTTCTATGTCAAAGATGTTGGTTGTAGGAGGAGGGTCTCTCTGGTAGTCATCACAAATCCCTTCATGAGGAATCCTTAGGCATGCAGCCCATATACTCTATGTGAATGAACATTTTTGACCATTGATCCAGCTTTTCACCCTAAAACATTCTCCAGCATCATAGGAAAACTTTACATATTGGTAAAACTGAGACACCATCCTCAGGTAAATAGGTCTGTACCTTCGAGAGAACCATTCGAGCCATCCTTGTTCTCTTAAGACTTATAAAACCAAAGAATTACTAGATAGCATCCACTAAGGGAAAATATCTTTCTCAGGAACTGCTGTACGGCTTACAAGGTTAGGATTTAGAGGTCCTTCGGGTGCTATCCCCGGTGTTATTTTCTTCTTTGTAGAGTTACACTTCTCTGGAGTAGATGAATATGGAGGCTTCATCCTGGGCATCCACTGGAGGTTTAGGCAAGACAATAGGAGATAAGATTTTCAAGGTAAAGAGGGTTCGAGAGAGTGAACAGGAGAGAGCGCGGGTGAGTAATCGAGTGAAACCACTTTTGTTTTATCATTTGGTAATCTCAAACGTCAAAAAAAACTTGAGAAATTAAATAGCGGTGAAATAAAAATTACTGCGATACGGATTAAAATAAATTCATAAATAATCTTCACGGTGAGACCGTGAGTAGGCGTTACGGTGCGATGAAAATTAGTCATCATGGTGAGACAGTTGGTGGTCGTCACAGTGAGATAGTGACTATTCTTTGTAGTCATGATGAGACAGTGACTATTATATGCAGTCATATTTAGACAGTGTCTGAACTGTTCCTTCACAGTGAGATAGTTAAGTGACAGACCGTGAACACAGGGTGTTAACTATGAGACCATAAAAATGAAACAGTAACTGAGAAACAGTAAGCATGAAACCGTAAAGTAAAATATAGTAAAATATTAAACAATAAGACCGATAAGATATCTATTTATGAATAATCATACCAAGATCATGTATAATGTAGTCTAATCTCTCAGAATTTAATGGTTTGGTGAATATAACAGCATGTTGATATTCAGTACCAATGAATTCTAAAGTGATATCACCTTTTTGATAATGATCCCTCAATAATTGATGTCTTACATCAATATGATTTGTCCTAGAATGTGAAATAGGATTCTTATAAATGTTTATAGCACTTGTGTTGTCACAATTTATCGGTACATGTCTGAATTGATATCCATAGTCTAGTAAAGTTTGTTTCATCCACAAAATTTGTGCACAAAAACTGCCAGCAGCAATGTATTTAGCTTCTGCAGTAGATAACGCAACAAAATTTTGTTTCTTACTACACCATGATACTAGTGAATTTCCTAAAAAATGACATGTTCCAGAGGTTCTTTTTATATCTGTCTTACAACAAGAAAAATCATCATTAGAATAACTAACTAATTCAAATGATATTACTTTAGGGTAGAACATTTCTAAATTCGTTGTATGCTTGAGATATTTAAAAATTATTTTTTACAACATTTAAATTTGATTGTTTATGGTTTTCTTGAAAATGAGCACACATACACACACTAAACATAATATCAAGATTTCTATCATTCAAGTAGAGTAGACTTCCAATCATTCCTCTATATGTGGTTTGATCAATAGATTTACCATCTTCATCAAGATCCAACTTAGAGGCGGTACTCATGGGAGTGTCACTACTTTTTGTTCTATCCAATCCAAAATGTTTTAAAAGATATCTAGTATAATTACTTTGAGTTAAATTAATTCTATCATTAATTTTAAAGATTTGAAATCCAAGAATGAATTTTAGTTCACCCATTAAACTCATTTCAAATTCTTTTTGCATCATTTTAGAAAAATCAGTACACAATGATGTTTTTGAAGATCCAAAATCAATATCATATACATAAATTTGAACAACTAAAATATCATTTGAAATACATTTTATAAAAATGGTAGGATCATCTATACATTTTGTAAAACCTTTGGAAATTAGAAAAGTACTTAACATATCATACCAAGCTCTTGGAGCTTGTTTTAAACCATATAAAGCTTTTGATAATTTGAAAACATGATTTGGAAAATGCGGGTTTGTAAATCCAGGAGGTTGTTCAACAAAAACATCCTCAGCTATAAACCCATTTATGAATTCACTTTTAACATCCATTTGATATAGTTTGAAATTTAGATGTCCAACATAGGAAAGTAAGATCCCAATGGATTCTAATCTTGCTACTGGAGAAAAAATATCCTCATAGTCAATTCCTTATTCTTTACTACAGCCTTGTGCAACTAATCTAGCCTTTTTTCTAACTATGTTTCCTGGTTCATCTACTTTATTCCTAAACACCCATTTTGTGCCTATGGTGAATGTGTCCTTAGTTCTTTCAACAAGTTTCCAAAATTTATTTCTTTCAAACTAATTGAGTTCTTCTTGAATTGAAATTACCCAAAATTCATCATTAATAGAATCATCAATGTTTTTAGGTTCAAGGTTTGACAAGAAGCCTTGACGTTCAACCTGATTTCTAAGAGAATCTCTAGTTTGTGTCCCTCTATCCAGGTTTCCAACAATAGCATCTTAAGGATGATTCTTTAGAATCCTAGTTGATCTAGTAATGGTAGGACTAGAAATTTAAGATTCTTCTCTAGGTTTGGGTTTATTAAGAGAAGATTCTGAAATATTTCCAGAACTGGTTGTCTTTACAACAGGTTCATTGATTTTCAAATTAAGGCCCATAACAAATAAATCTTCTTCAAGATTTTCAAGAGATGATTTAGGTTCACGTGGATCAGTTTCATCAAATTTGATGTGAAAATATTCTTCCACACATTTGGTTCTCTTATTGAAAACTCTATAGGATTTTCTAGAAATTGAATATCCTAAAAGTATTCATTCATCACCCTTAGAAGAAAAGTTTTCAAGATTATCCTTGGTATTAAAAATAATGACTTTTAAACCAAAGTCTCTAAAGTAACTAACTTCAAGTTTCCTATTATTCCATAGTTTATAAGGGGTCTTCTTGAGAATAGGTCTTATCAAGACTCTATTAATTATTTAGCATGTTGTATTAATAGCTTCATCCCAAATGTAAATAGGTAGGTCATACTCATTGAGAATAGTCCTTGCAATTTCTTGAAGGGTTCTATTTATTCTTTCTACTACACCATTCTGCTAAGGTGTCCTAGGTGCATAAAAGATATGACTATAGCCATTGTGTGAGCAGTAAGATTCAAACTCTTGATTTTCAACCTCACAGCCATGATCACTTCTTAGGGTCGTAATCTTAAGTCCACTAAGGTTCTCTACAGACTTTGAGTATTTAACAAAGTGAGAACAAGCTTCACTTTTGTGAGATAAGAAATATACCCAAGTATATCTAGAAAATTCATCTAATAAGACATAGACATAGTGCTTCCCATTTAAGCTAGAATCTCTAGACGGTCAAAACAATTCCATGTGAACCAACTCGAGATGTTTAGAAGTTGAAACTCCTTTCTTTGATTTAAAAGAATCTTTATGTTGATTTCCCTTTAGACAGGGATTACAAACTTTGTCATTTGGAAACTCTAGTTTGGGTAAGTTTCTAACTAAGTTCTTCATAGTTATTTTTATAAGTGAGTGTATATTGCAGTTTCCTAATATTCTATTCCAAATCCAAGATTCTATATGAAAGGCATTCAAATAGGTAATATTTTGTTTGGCTAAAGAATTTAAATCAACCTCATAAACATTTTCATTTATCAAACCAGAAAATACTAAAACATTTTTAGAATTAAAAACATTACAAGAATCATTTTCAAACGTAACATTAAAACCATCATCACATAATTGATATATACTTAACATATTATATTTAAGTCCATCAACAAACAAAACATTAGAAATTAATACTAAATTAGTGTTACAAATTTGGCATAGGCCAATGATCTTTCCTTTAGAATTATCACCAAAGGTGTCATAGCCTCCATCAATCATGATTAAGCTCTTGAAACATGAGTAATACCCAGACATATGCCTTGAACATACAGTTTCCAAGTACCATATCTTCTTATTGGAACGCTTCTAAGAGGTTTCCTACAAAATAGTTTTAAACAGAGAATGATTTTGGTACCCAGATTATCTTGGGTCTGGACAGGAGAGAAATCAATGATTTTGGTACCCAAATTTATTTTAAGGGTCTCATATAATCAATAGATTTAATATATTTTGAATGATAAACTCTATTTGATCTATAATAATGTGAGTAACTAGTTGAAGCATGTGAATTTTCAGAAGATGAACTAGTAGTATTCTGTCCAGATTTAGGAATAAATCTAGTTTTATTGCACTGTATTTTTCTAGGTTGGTAACCTATTTAAGTAGTGTAATTTGGTGCCACTTTCTTTCCTAGAATTTGAGTTAGACTGTATTTTCTATTTGTGAACTTTTCTATGTATTTTCTAAGATGCTCATTAGACATTTTCAGTTCAGTATTTTCCTTTAACAGTTGAGCATTATTTTGTTTTTCTACATCAAGAAAAGATTTGACATTTGATGTGAGAGAATGTTGTTTTTTCATTGACTTATATTTTTTCATAAGTTTATTACATGTTTCCTCAAGCATATTGCAGTATTAAAACAGTTCCTCACTTGTCATATTTTCATATTCAGAATCAGAATCAGTTCCAGAATAATAATCATTTAGCATAGGGGAAACATGCACCTCAAAAGTATTGGTCATGAAAGACATGTTGGCATGATTCTTTTCAGAGTCAGAAGATTTATACTCACTTGTTCTGCCTTCTGAAGCACTCCAAGTATCATTCATTGATTTCTTGTACTTATTGTCCTTGTATTCATTTTTCTTCTTGAAATTCAGTGTCGGTCAGTCAGCTTTTATGTTTCTTTTCCTTTTGCATTTATATCAAACAACCTCATCACTCTTATCAGCCTTCTTCCAGTCCTTTTTTCAATGACCTTGGTTGTTATATTTTCCATTGTAATTTGATTTTGTGAATAATTTCTTCTTCCTATAGAATTTCTTAAACCTTTTGGCTATTTGATCCATTTCAGCATCAGATTCAGAATCTGAACTTTCACTGGTTGAGCTATCAGTAGGTATTTGAAATTTCCATTTGTCCTTTCTATTTGAATCAGTAGACTTAAATTCCACTGAATTCCTTTTTGGTTCATCATATTCTTCCTTATTCACCTCGAGTTCTTCCTCATATATCATAAGATTACTAATAAGTTCTTTGATAGGAAGCGCAGCAATGTCACATGATTCTCTAATTGAAACAAATGTTCCTCTCCATCGGTCTGGAAAAAATCTCAGTATCCTCATGATCTGTTTCTTTTCAAGAAAAATTTTTCCAAGGGAGTTCATAGTGTTGACAATCTCATTGGACCTGTGATACATAACAGAAATAGGTTCATCAGTCTTCATTTTAAAATTATCATATTTAATAGTATAAGTGTTTAATTTCATTTCCATAACATTAGTTGTTCCTTCATGAGAAACACCCAAAGTATCCCATATTTCATAGGAAGTTTTTCAAGAAGATATTCTGTTAAATTCCTCATCTCCTAATGCACAATACAAAGCATTCATAGCTTTATAATTATTATTGTAAGTTGTCTTAGTAATTTCATCCCAAGTTGTTCTTTCAGTTTCAGAAACTTTATATTGAGACACTATAGTAGTCCAGATATTAAAACCCATTCTTTCTAAATGTATTTTCATCTTAAGTTTCCCCTGGTCATATTTTGTACCATTTAAGAAAGGTGTCATGTTGGTAGCATCACCCTCTGGTCTATTGTCCATAGCTAGAATTTAGCAAATAGATTTAAAGAGATAAAATTTATAACTAAAAAAATTTAAGATCTTTAAAGATACAACTATAATCATAGTTAAAAACAGAGTATTTCGAAAATCCTTTAACAAAAACAAACCTCTAATACCAAATGTTGGTCAGAGTGGATACTCAACAGGGGGGGTTGAATTTAGTTCCAATTAAAAATTCAGTTAAAAATGATTTCTATTAAAATCCTTAATTTATAAAAAATAGTAAACTTTAGTGAATTTGTAAAACTGCAAAGGTTCAATTATATTATCAAAAGACTGATTAGGTCTCATTTAGTCTATTCAGAAGATTAAATTAGATTTTTAAACTGACCTACTGATTTACAATAGTTATAAACACTTTCTAGATTAACTATCAATGTAACTGTTAAATAGTTTTTATTTCAATGTAATAGTAGAAAAATATAAAATATATATATAGTATACATTAAAAAAATAAAAAGCAAAGTAGATATAACTAAGAGGTTAAGTATCAAGCTGAGACATAGTACTCTTAAACAATTTATATAAAAATGATCCACACCCTAGATCGGGGGTAACAACAGTACAAGACTGTCCAGGCCATATAGGGACCTCTACCACAGTTCTTCGTGGGAAACAAAAATAAAGAATATGCCACACAAGGACCTCTTCTATAGTTTTCATGGGTAAACAAGAGTGAGGAGTTTTGGTGTGAGGAT
The DNA here is from genome assembly GCA_963277665.1 of Viscum album. Lineage (NCBI taxonomy): Eukaryota > Viridiplantae > Streptophyta > Magnoliopsida > Santalales > Viscaceae > Viscum > Viscum album. The sequence continues at coordinate 489,596,902 of OY728151.1, read as the reverse complement.
TGTGATAACCTTTAGTTCATCACTCGAGTCAGTGTGTGTGTAAGATATACAGAGTACACACACTGCTCGAAGAAGTAAATAATGAATCACTTAGAGATAGTATATCAATGTTTAGAAATATCTAGTGATTGGATGTTCTGCTCTGGACATCTTGGATTCAGAAGAAATTCTTCAGAGTCCATCTCTGGTTTTGTGTGGAAAAACAGAGTGTCGTGGTTCAGCTTGTGTTCTTCACGAGTGAGATTGTTATCTTGATTTTAGTTCCTCCAGTAGTGTCGGATTGCATGCATGTGTGTTCTTGAGATATCTTGATATATCTTCTTCATGCTCAGGATTGTTCTTCTGTTCATTACAGATCTCGCGTGTATTGTTTTTAGCTTCGCGTATGTTCTAGTACGTGTATCTATGTGTATGTCCTCTATTTCAGCTCAATCCTCCTTATATTCCTCGAGCTCCGGCAATAGGAATGATTACCTTTTCGTAGGTACGAGGAACGGTTCCCTGGCATGCCAACAACTATCATTAAATATCATTAATTAAATTAAACACATCAAATATGACCATTAGTAATATTTAAATAATATTGATAAAAGGTTAAGAAATAGTGTCACAGTAGTTATGAAAGCGGTGTCTCCTTCACGGTGCGTCCTTCACGGTATGACCTTCAAGGTATGTGGCTCACAGTGTGTCCTTCACAGTATGACCTTCATGGTATGACCTTAACAGTATGACCTTCACGGTGTCTCCGTGTCATGGTGTGCCCATCACTGTGTCTGAGTTACAGTGTCTGACTCACGGTTTCTGGCTTCCAGTGCCTTGCTCATAGTGTCTAGATTCACGGTGCCTTGATGACTCTGTCTTGATAACTGTGTCTTAACACTTAGGCAATCAGATTTTCTGACTTACGGTGTCACTGTGTCTCATTGTTCACGGTATCTGAGACTTAGAGTTCACAATGTCTGCTTCCCTGTGACTGTGTCTTACATATAGTCTGTCTTACTATGTCAAGCTTCACGGGGTCTTTATACTTAGAGAAATATCTGTATTCAGACTTAGAAATTAATATACATAAGATGATTAGATCTTAACCAGTATATAGTATAGGAGATATCATGAAACATAAATACAAAGGATTTATATGATAAGTGAGATTTGTGATTAGTAACAAGATTTGTAACTAGTAAAGGGATTTGTAAATAATAAGAAGATATGTTAACAGTAACAATATTTGTGATCATTAAAACATGATTAATACATGAGGAGTACAAAAATATCTATGTACATTTATGATATGGGTTTAATCATTTGAGGGTGGAATTAGATTAATTGATGTTGTGTAGACAGAAAATAAAGGAATGGTTCTTGATGAAGGATGTTACCTCTTCATTGGGTGAATCCTTATGGTTTTCACCAATGTTATTTCACTATTAGATTTGATTCCAAAGTTTGGATTGATGGGTGAAGGGAGGGATTTTGGAAAGTAAAGTAGGTAGATCATAGGAGAACATAATTGGTTTGACATGTGTTATTATGGGGGAGATGTGTCGGCCTTTTATAAGTGAGGTAGGGGACCCACGTTGAATTTTTTTAAAACAAGTTAGGTGTTCAATGGTTTTTACATGAAAAGTAATAAAAATTTAATAAAAAAAATTAAAGGATTTTTAGGCCCAAAAAAGTCATCCTATCATCTTTGGACAAGTGTATTGATAATTTTGGACCCTAATAGTAATTTTGGTACCTTGTTTGGTTTAATATTACATTAATCATAGTAATTAATTTCTGTAACTTTCACTAATCATTTGGGTCGAAAATTAAGTTGATCTTATTGGGATAAAATTATTGTTTAGATTTCAATAATCTATTTATATTTTCTAAAATTCAATTCATAGAATATGAAAAATTATGTATAGTTATAATCCTATAAACATGGTGAGAAATCAGGGTTTTAATGTGAGAATGGTTAAAAGCTCTTTAGGATTTTATATCTAAAATCATTATAACATTGATTATAATTACTTAAATTAGATTAATAAATGTAATATATTTATATATTTACTTTAAAATTTTAAAATATAATTAATCTATAAAATAAATATTATAAAATAGTATTTATTAATTAAAATATATCATTTTTTTACTATTTATATAAAAATGATGTTTCTCAAAAATATCCCGAAATTTAACTATAAGCTAATTTTGAAATTATGAATTTAAAATTTACTTTTTTTATCAAATTAAATCACTAATTTTATCTAAAATTAATTTTATTTTCGTTCATAGAAGAAGATAAAAAGTAGAACACTTGAGAAAATTTCATTTTCAAACATTTAAAGACATTCCCATTATTACAAGTTCTATGATAAATATGCTCAATTTTTTTAAAAAATAATTAATACTTAAAAATTTTATATATCTATTCATATTATTATTTTAAATTTCTTTGATATAAATATATTGTTTATATAATTATTCTTATAAATTTTTATCTCATATAATCTTAATGTTGCATGTAACCCAAGCCATGTCGGTGTTACGCACAGTGAAAGCAAATTTATTTCCTACATTTAGTGCACACAATCCAAATGTATGGATTTAATATTTATATATATATATAATTGATTTTAATTTATTCCTAAAATTAAAAATATGCAAATGATTAAATTAATTAAAATAATAATAATATACAAAAACTCAGGGAGTATGATTCTACACCCTGAAATGAATTTCTCTATTTAAAACCATCAGGGTTATCAAATGATTAATACATTACAGATTTATAAATTGAATAACACATTATAAAATGAATACTATAAAATAAATTAAAAAGTAATATTTGGAAACATAATGGTTTAACAAAGTAGCACATATCTGGTTTGCATATAGGAGATCATAGTTGGGAAGGGAGAACATGTACTTTGAAGAGAAATAAAATATTTGTGTTCTGATTGAGATTGATAGAAAACATGATTATGAGATAATTATAAATCAAAAATACATAACAAAAATGTTCTTAAGAATGGTAATTCATATCACCAAATATAATGATAGCATGACGATATCTTATTTTATGACCATTTTTCTATTGATTGAGATTTTACATTAGATGATATGCTAACATTAAAATCAGAAAACCTTCCGCTTTTTTGTTCCAACTTTGAATTACACATTATCTATTAGTAAAATACATTATGGTGTATTTTTCATTCATGAAAAAATTTCATGTATTGAGTTCCGCAAATATGATTAATATAAGGACCCACCTTCAAAAATTACTTAATAATGAGTTAAATAAAGAATTTACATTGAGGATCTTTTTAGGTTTATAGTTTTAAAGAATTAGTCCATAAAAATTACATTAAATCTCATAAAAATTTCAATGTAGAAACTTATACTCAGTTACAATTTTTTCATATAATAAAAACAATTTATAAAAACATGTCTAGTTCCATGTTTTAGACAACATGACCTTTCCTTGATCTCATCATTGACTCTATTTATCTTTATGTCATGTGAAAAACATTTAAAAACATGGGATTATCATAAAAATCCCAGTAAGGGTTATAAAACAAGGAAATAAATCATTAGTCCATCAGTATATACAAATCAATGAAATAATATTTTTCAATGTTTAACTTACCACACAAAATCATAAGTTTTAGGAATAACACATGGAAATTATAAATCATAATGGTAACCTGTGGAATACACAACATACATACATTTTATCTTTCATAGATACATAGTTAGTTATGTTTGGAATACACATCAGAGTATATTCTCTAAATTTATTAGGAGAATCATAAATTCTTACCTCCGTCACGTTACCCAATGCACTGGAGAGATTTCTCGGGCTTACCTGCCCTAAGTTTATCACGGAACAACCCATATACATAACTAAAGCCGAATATCCATAAATATTCATAATAGATAAATCATTCATAAAATTAAGATAAAATTTCTACACTGGAAACACAAATATCATTTCAGTATATTAACATAATCAACTATTTATCAAACTGTTTTTAAAATCACTTAAAACATTTAATAATGATATTTTTGAATCAAAGTGTCCCATACCACTAAATGATTTTGAAGGAAATATTATTTTTAAAACATTTATGTTTATATAAATAAATCCTTAAAAATATTTTTAAAACATGGACATTAATGAAAACGATTTTGATGAATAAATCTTTAAAACATTTAAAATGATATTTTTTGTTAAAGAGTTCATAACCAAAAGAGACACGTTTTAATACAAATAATTGATGAATAACATTGATAAAATATTATAATATCATGAGAATAATGGGATTAATGAAATAATATGTCAATGGGTAGTATATACATCGTAAAAAATAGAATTGGTGTATAACAATAGATAAGTCCCATTGGAATGTAAACTGAGACAAAGTTCCTTTTAATGATGATATCCTTAGATTAAGGAAAAATCAATGACATAATTATGTGTGAAAAATAAGAATAAACCCAATATAAGTGGGTATTATGTGTCAAAAATGATAGTTCATTCACACATATTCATACCAGCACATAAAAAATTACAAGTTTACCCCAAATAATTGAAATTGTGTTAAGAAGTTACCTTACAAAAAATTAGCAGCCTAACGACGTCCCATAGAAATTAAAAATACGAGTTGATGATAGATAAAAGTTTATCTCATCACATGTTAATAACATATACAAAAATATGTATATTGAATAAAAAATCCCGAAAAAAAGGAAAACTAAAACATATCACATAAAATAAGTCTTTGACCAAAAGATAAGGGCGAAAGGTTCCCTTGCCAATTTGGTAACAAAAGAAACATACACCACATGAAAGAAGGATCATAAAATGAAGATGTAAATACCCATAAATTAAATTATATTAGACAATTCATACAATCAAGGGCAGTATATACACTAAAAAATAGTTTCAAATATAGCATGAATCTCACAAGAATAAAAAGTGAGATGAAAACCCTTTACCTTGTGTCTGACATGACCTATTATTTCTTTAATATAATGAATAATAAACTAAACATAATTTATAATTTTTTAGAACATTTTTCAGTTTTATTATTCCATTTATATAACTTATTACCATGTTATGAACATTATATAATCATTTATGTTAATAATGGTAATTTTTTCAATATTTGGAACTTCAGTCAAAAATGAAGTTCTTATAATTACAAGTTGTCCATGGGGAAAAAATTTCATTATCTACATAATGATATTCAGGATTTATATATCATATATATCATATATATTAAGTTTAAATGTGTATTTATAATAGTACATAACATTTGGAGATAAGAAATGAAATGCACCTTTCATGGAGACGGTAAGTCGTACGTACGCATGAATGGTACTTTCATTTCTATTTCCTATTTTAATGGAATTAAAAAATAATGATGCATAGGAAAATTATAATTCCAGTATAATAGAATACATAATTTCGTTAACTCCAACCTTAATACATCCCACATATGGAATGAACGAGTAATATCACTTTGATGGGGTGGTAGTCCGCATTTTCCCAAATAAAAATATCGTATTTCCTCATTATGGAAAACATAATGGTATGATGTAAACAAAAAATAAAAAAAAATATATATAACAAATAAATAATATATATCATAAATAAATACAGTTCCATCATAATTTCTACCATGATAGGCGGTTGAAGATATTTGAACAATCATTGTTTCATGAGGCAGTAGTTCATCGTCGACAAAAATTGCATGTCCGTATCCATTAGATGGAGGTGTGTGGATGTTTAGTTCAAATACATCTCATAAAAGAAATAGAGTATACTGAGGATACTGGTTTTGTTTTAAAGGGATGGAATATATATAGTTTAGGGGGTTAGAGAAGTAAAATAATAGAAAATAAATTAAGATAAGAAGCATCCTTTAAATCAGGTATCTCTCTTTGGTAGGTACCAAAATATTTGATTTAATTGAATTATTCCTAAGGTAATGATTACAGGAGGAATATAGGGTGGTAAAGAGCTTAATTGGGTAAAGGTTGGATGGTCCAAAAGGCTTGAGAGGTGAGCGTAATGGTTTAGAGGTGATGACTTTTTATTAGGGCGTGGAGGGGCTCTTTAGGAAAGTTTGAATGTATTTTCTATTATAAACTTATTTTCAGTTTCAAAAGGTCCAAAACACATTAAATTAAAATATAAGATTAAAATTTTTCTAAATAAAATCATAGAATAAGAATTTTACTGGTTTTGGATATTTTTGGTTAATTTTTATAATCTCATATATATAATTCATTCATTAATAAGATAATAATTGCATCATCGGTGTGTCATTAATAATTTTTTTATATGATGTCTAAAAATTATAAATAAAATTCCAAGATTTAGTAAATCTTTTTAGATTTCAAATTAATATTTATAGTCAAATATATAACTTATATAACTCCATATAAAAATTTATTTTCTAAAAGATATATGTTTATGTAATTTTTGTCTTAACATTAAATTAATTTATAAAAAGGGTCATTATCATTCCCAAGTTGCTCCATGGGCTCCCCAAATAGACCCAAGGATTACCCAGGTCTGACATGTATCAACCAGTAGGGTTTGGAAACATGTTAGTGTAATTTATTGTTATTATAATAATATTGTTTTCCCTTAATTACCATATTTACCTTTTAACCATGGTAAATAAAATATTTATTGAAGTAAATATTCATAATGTGTAAAAATAAAACTTATATATTTCCACAATTTGGAGCTCATAATTTCAAATAAGGAATCCATTTTTCCAAATTCAAAACACATAAGTTCAGAAATTTTTTTAAATTTAATTCTTGTTTTTAAAATAAAAAAGGTTTTTTAATTAAATAATAACTATCAAATGATTGACAATTTTTTATGTACAATTTCAAAGATAAATTTCTTCTAATTACAAAAATTGTATTAAATGGAATAAATACAATCTAATTACCCTTAAAACCCAATTAATGAGATAATATAACAATATAAATAAATTACATTAAAAGGTTGTTTGGAATTAAAATGTATTATTTATCATTATTCATAAAACATGAACATTATTTGAAAAATACCAAAATTGCATACAAATTAAAATTTGATGACTAGATTCTAAATAAGAATATTATATTATAAATAGAACATATAAATGTGTCAGAAACTATATTTAAACAGGGTTCTCTATCAAAAGGTAGTAAATCAACCTTTTAAAGAATATTAGAGTATTTTTGCTTAAAATTGGATTCATTCACATTTTAATCCTCTACCTTTCATTCGATAAATGTAAAACATTTAAAAAACATGTATGACCATATTTTAGTTATTTCTATTCATTCTCTCCAATACAACAGCTAGGTGGTAACTACCATTTAAAATAATATTATATTATTTTTTTCAGTATAACCCAATGTTGTGTGCAATGTAAAATTTCAAAGAAATATGTTATTTCATGTTGAGTACGGTATCGGAAGAAGTATCCCCATTAACATAAAATTAATATATTATTCATAAGTATTAATAAAAATCGAAAATTATTATTCTATAAATACGTGGATCATTACATACCACCCCTTTGGGAATCGCATCCTCAAAACATTAAAATTGGTCTTAGAAAATTCATTGAAAGTCTCATTTAGAAAAAAGAGTCAATAAAACTATCCCATTAAAAAAAATACGTACAAAGTTCACCAGATATAACCCATACTAGGATTCCATGAAAACATGGATATGGATGAGAATTTAAGTGTCATGTTCTGATGAAGAGTGATAGAAAACACGCTTAAGAGAATGTTAACAACCAAAAAATCACAATCTTCGGATGGGTTAAATAGTATTTTATCTACCAGTAGAAAAAATTAATAGACATTGTTTTTGTTTTATTTAACCATTCATAATATTGAGGAATTTATTTATGAGCATCAATAAAAACCTATGAAAACATACTTACTATTTATGTAGACTTTTATCCTTTACTAAATTCCTACCACAAACTCAAATTTTCTCCAAACGATGAATATTCATGACAATATGGTCACACCAAAAGTGCTAGAATCAACTTTTATAGAATCACATAGTCCAAAAAATAAGAACTATATATTTCCTCTATCTTTATACTTTAAAAAAAACCAAAAAAAATTTATACAAGATCAAATAATCCCCTAAAAGTATAATCATTTATAAAAAATAAATACTACTCTTAATCTCAAAAATTGAACAAACAATACACAAAATTAAACTAAGACCATTCAATAAACAACTATTCTTAACATTCTTCAACGTAACCCACACTAATATTGAAAACCAAAACTCAGAAGTATTTAATCACATAGTCTTCTAGAGTAAATATTAATATTTATCTCCAAATAACATCGATTACTCTTAAAGTCACATATGGAAATGTTATTAACCTAATCACATATTCTTGATGATAGGTTAATCATTTCCATCAACAACCCAAATCTCTATATGACCACAATAAAATCATATATTCTTCTAAAATAAAATTTCACCAATTAATCTACAAATGGGATCCCATAGTGCTCTATTTTTCTTAAGCATATAGTGTTCCCAAAAGAGATAAAGTCTTCAAAAATACCCATTATCACATAATCACCAAAATCATTTTCCTATATTAAGGATATTAATTTGAAAAAAATAAGTTACCAAGATAAAATTATTCATGATTCATAAAATAATTTAACCAAAAAAGAATAAGTCATACTAACCAAGGACTTTACGTAGGTCAGTAGTATGCGATAAATCCCAATCTCACTTTTGATGGTGGTTCGACTACTGCTTCTATGTCAAATGCGATGGGTTGTCACACGGTCTATGTGTTGTCATTTTTATAAAAAAAAGAAAATAATCCTAACATTATTTGACCTCAAAGGTTATCTTATGCCTTTAATTTTGATCCTGACACATTATGACCTCAACATCATAATTCATGAATCCTTATATATATTTTTCCCATATTTTATTTCACCTCTATAAGATAAAATAAAACTATTACTAATAGAAGAAACATAATATTTTCATCATGGTGTCCAAATGGTTTCATTGTCATCTTGTTCATGTAGATATAAGGTCCATGAATTGTAAAAATGATTTAGAGATCCTTCAAAATCATTTGCTTCCGTCCACTAAATACACCTTCTAACAATTTGGTCATATGTGTATTTGTAGAAAAATAGTTTTCGAAAATAATCATGTATGACATATAATTTCAATACATCTAATAAAACATTTTTTTATAAAATATTCGGACTAAGTTTGAAAAGAAAATATCAATAAATGGCCCTATTAAAACACCATATATATGTGTAGAGAGATTATATTGTAAAAGAAAATATAAATATATTGTGAAACTGTCTCCTTATTCCGCACCTTTTTCAAAATCGTAATATTCTTCATAATCTTTTGATAAGGTAAAATATTTGAAAATTATTTAATAGTATTTATCTTTTTAAAAAATATGAGAATACTATGAAAATAGGATTTGATTAAATACAACACATGATACAGGATGATATCGAGTTATAATAGATGAGTTTTATATCTTAAGAAACTACATGCAAGTGAGTTGTATGATAGAAAAAGTTTCAAATTCATCTGAACAAAATGTTGTAATAATTATTGCAATCATGTCCTCACGAAAAGATAGGAATGTCGTTTGACATCCAACTCCTTCAAATTGTAACATACATTCCCTGATCTAAAAATGTTATAAAACAAGGATTTAACTGAAATAATAGACATAGGGACCACCCATGTGTCTAACAAAAACTATTAATCCTGATTGTTTTTTAAATAGTCCTCTGATACCAACTATAAATACCCAACATTAAACATTACTTAACCTTGAGTTAAATCATGAATTCACATTGAGGATCTTTTCAGGTTTAGAGTTTTAGATAATTAGGCCATAACAATTACATTACATCTAAAAAAAATTATAATGTAGACACTTCTACTCAATTTCCATTTTTTCATAATATAAAAACTTGTAAAAAAGAAACATGTATACTTCCATGTTTTAGACAGCATCACTTTTCCTTGATCCCATATTTGACATTATTCGTATTTATGTCATGTGAGAAACATTTCAGTATTTGGATGAGCAAAAAAGGCTTAGTAAGGGTTATATAACAAGGAAAGAAAATATTAGTCCATCAATACATAAAATTAAATAAATAAAAAATTTCAATCATTAACATACCACACAAAATCATAAGTTTTGTAAATAACACATGGAAATCATTAATCAATATGGTAACTTATGGAAGACATAAAATACATACATTTTACCATTAAAATATACATAGGTATTTACATTTGGAATATCCATCACAGTATATTCCATAAATTACTTAGGAGAAACATTAACGTTTACCTCTGTCACGTTACCCAATGCATTGGAGAGGTATCTAGGGCTCACCCACACTAGGTTTATCACTGAACCACACATATACATAAAAAATTCCCAATAAAAATAACATATTCATAACACATATAACAAGAATATAGGATATATAACCCTACCACATTGCAAACACAATATATCATCTTAAGATAATGACATAATCAATTCTTTATCAAACCATTTTCAAAACCGTTTAAACATTTAAGGAAATGATTTTGGAATCGTAGTTTCCAATACCACTTGATAATTTTGAAATAAATTTTAATTTCAAAAAATTCATATCCATATAAATAAATCCTTAAACCCATTTTTAAAACCTGGACATTAATGATAAATATTTAGAAGAAAAAAACTTTAAGAAATTTAAAATGATACTATTGTTAAAGAGTTGCAAACCAAAAGAGAGAGGTTTGAATTCAAATAATTTATGAGTAACATTAATACATGCATATAATATCATGAGAATAATTATATTCATGATATAATATGTTAATGTGCAGTATATACACCAAATAAATGTGAATTGGTGTATAACAACAGATTAGTCTCAAAGGAATGTAAATTTGAACAAAGTCCCTTGAAAATATCTTATCCTTAGATTAAGGACAAATAAATGACATAATTATGTGGGAAAAATATGAATACACCCAATATAAGTTGATATTAAGTTTAAAAAAATCATAGTTCATTCACACATATTCATAGAACCATATAAAAAAGGTATAATTTTACCCCAACTAATTTAAATTGTGTTATGAAGTTCCCTTACAAATATTCAGCTGCCTAATGGTGTCACTTAGAAATTCAAAAAATGATTTGATGAGAGTGAAAAGGGTATATGATAATATGGAAAAAAATATACAAAAATATGGATATATAATATCATATCCCGAAATAATAATGTGGAAATTTAAATAAAAAACATAAAAGATGTCTTTGACTAAAAGAGGAGGGTGAAAGGTTCCCTAACCGATTTGGTAACTTACGAAACATACACTACATGAAAGATGAATCATATAATAAAAATGTAAATAACATAAATTAAAGTATAATAAAAAATTAATACAATAATGGTAAGCACATACAACAACAAAAGGAAATAGTTTCAAATATTGCATGAATCCCATGAGAATAAAATGTGAGATAAAACCCCTTACCTCTTGTCTGACATGAATCGTTCTTTCTTTAATCTCCTGTATAATAAAAAAATACTTTATTCATAACCTTTTTTGGTTTATTATTATTTTGATATCACTTATTACCACATTTAAAACATTATATAATCATTTATGTTAATAATGGTCATTTTTTCGATTTTTTGTACATGAGTCAAAAATGAACTTCTTATAATTACATGTAGTCCATGTGGTCAAAAGAAAATTATCTCCAGAATTATATTCAAGATTTTGATATCATATATATAATATATATTAAATATATATATGTACTAATAACTGTACGTAACATTTGGAGATTAGAAATGAGATGCATCGTTCATGGACACGATAAGCCTTACTTACGCATGAACGCTACTTTCATTTATATTTCATATTTTAGTGGAATGAAAACATAATTATACATAGGTATATTATAATTCCAGTATAATATCATATATATAATATCATTAAATCTATTATTTATACTTCTGATGTATGTAATTAATGAGTCATATCACTTTGAGGGGGCGGTGGTCCGCACTTCCTCAAATGAAATTATCAAGTTTACACATTATTGAAACCAAAAAGGTATGAAATAACTGAATAATAAATAATCATAAATTACATAAACATAATATATATCATATAAAAATATAGTTCCATAATAATGGCCACCATGAGAGGCGGTTGGAGATATTTGAACAATCATCATTTCATGAGGCAGTAGCTCGTCGTCCACCGAAACAGTATGTTCTTGTCCATTAGACAGTGGTGTGTGGAAGTGTAGTGCTAATAAATATCATAAAAACAACATAAAATATTGAGGACACTGTATTTTTAAAAATAAAGGAATAAAGTGAGGATAGGGGGTTGGATAAGTAAAATAATATAAAAGAACATAAGAGAGGATATTACCTTTAAATCGGGTATCTCCCTTTGGTTTGAACTAGAAGGTTTACGTGAATTTTCTTCTACCTAATGGAATGATTCTAAAAGTAATAGTGTGATGTGGGGAGCTTAATTGGTCCAGATTTTGAGGACCCAAAAGGATTTAGAGGTGTGAGTAATGGGTTATAGGTGATGCTTTTTGTAAGGGGGGGTGGGATCCTTAGGAATGTTTGAAAGTATTATTTTATTATAAACTTATTTTATATTTCAAAAGGAAAAAAAATCTTTAAATTAAAATATATGATATATCTTCTTCGAAATAAAATAATTCAATATTAATTGGATAGGTTTTGGATATTTTTGATAATTTTTACATTCTCGGTTATTTAAATCATTTATTAATAAAGTAAAAACATCATCATCATTATGGCAAAAATAATTTTATTTATTTAATATTTAAAATTAAAAATAAAATAGAATGATGTAGGAAATATTTTTTTCTTTCAAATAAATATTTATAGTACAAATTATAATTTATATAACTCCATGTAAAAAATAATTTACTAAAAGATATATGGTTATGTCATTTTTGTCATTACATTAAATTTATAAGTATAAAGTGTCATTATCACTCTCATGTGGCTCCATGCAGTCCCAAAATCAACCCAATGATGCCCATGGTCGGAAAAATATCAAACAATAGGATTATGACACATGTTATGGTAATTTAATATTATTATAATAATATTAAATTACCCTTATTTTCCAGATTTATCTTTTAATCATGGTAAATAAAATATTTTATGGAGTAAATATTCTAAATGTATAAAAATAAATGTTAAATATTTACAAAATTTGGATCTCCTGATTCCAAATATGGATTCCATTTTTTCAAATTAAAAACACAGAAGTGGCAGAAATTAATTTATAATTAATTCCAATTGTCAAAACAAAATCATGTTTGTAAGAAATAATAACTCTCAAAATATTGACACTTTTTTATGTCCAATTTCAAAGTGAAATTACTTCAAAAGACCAAAATTTGATTAAATGGTATAAATATAATGTAATTAAACTATAAAACCATTTAAAAAGATAATATAATCATATAAATAAATTATATTATAATTATTTTTTGGATTAAAATTCAATATTTTTCACTATTCATTAAAAAATGAACATTATCGGAGAAATACATAAATTTCATCCAAAGTAAATTTTGATATCTCGAATCTAAATAGGAATATTATTTTATTAAATAAAACATATAAATGTGACAAAAATTAGATTTAAATAGGATACTCCAGCAAAAGGAGGTAAATCGACCTTTTAAAGAATATTATAGTATTTTTGCTTAAAATTGGATTCATTCGCATTTTAAGCCTCTAATTTTCATTTGATAAATATAAAAACATTAAAAAACATGTATAATTATATTTTTTTTGGTATATTCATTCGGACCAATAAAATTCGTTGGGCATTAACTACCATTTAAAATAATATTATATTATTATTTTTTGGTATAACTCAACATTTTGTATAATGTATGATTTCAGAGAAATCTGTTTATGCTGGTTGAGTACAGTATCAGAAAAACTGTCGCTTTTATGATAAAATTAATATCTTATTCATAACTATTAACTGAAATCAAAAAATATTATTTTATAAATACCTTGGTCGTTACAATTATATGTTATTTTCCATATATTTATGAAAACACAATGGTTTTCACATGTTCATAAATCCACATATGTTTCGACTATAATTTTACCTCTAAAACCTCATCCAAAGTTTAACACAAACCATTTCCTTAATGTTAAGCAATGTAACCCATCCAAAAAATAATTTACACTTAATTCATTAAATCATCTATTTTCATATAACAAAAACATTTCTATTGGAATCATTGGTCTATACATCTACCAATAGAATATCAAATATTATTTTATTATAAAAAAGCCTATATTGAGATATATAATCCCTTTAAATACTATGAATGAATGAACATGAAAATTTTATTAGGGATTGTTAATTTAATGTAAATAATGGGAATCCCAAAATAAGGGGAGCAAGGTTAAAATGCCCTAATTATCATTTTTTTTCATCCACTTATATTTATTATTCTTTCTCATTTTTTATACTAATCAATGGTTGTAGTGGATTATAATATGTGTTTTTTATTTGATTCGGGAATTAATTCACATAATTCTCAATATCACTATAATTGAAACACTAAAGTGTGGGAGTTCCATTATATGTATGTTTCTCTCTATTCATATTCTCAGCTAACATCATCCCACAACATCAATAATCCGTTCTCTAATAAAATCCCATTACAGAGAAAAAAAATTACATGTCCCCTTAGGAATGTTTACTCTATTATTTTTCCCACACATTGAGAAAGAAAGAAATATCATTATTTTCTCTCCAGGGTCTTTATATTTTCTATTAAACTCTATTTTCCATTTCTTATCAAAATCATGAGGTTTATAGAAAACATCATCCTCAATTTCCACCTCGAGGGAAATTGAAAACACTTCTTCATAGCTTATATCATATCTAATAGCTAATTCCGTTCAAATGATATTTTCCGGGCCACCAATGAATCAATAAATTTTTCTTTTATGTTGGATTATAAACCCCAAAGGGTCCCATCAAGGCCTGATAAAAGTTTCCTCATAGGAACCAACAATCTATTCATCATTCTTCCAAATCTATATCCATTTATTTTTTATTTTGGAATTATTAATAATATAAAATTACTTATTAAAAATATGTTCATGAACTCAACCCATTCTAGAGAGTCAATGTCATATTTCCTCCACATATTATTAATAATATTCCACCAATTATATGCATCTATTTCTAAGGGTCAATCGTAGATAGTGTCATTTACATTCTCTGGAGAATCTAAAATAAAAATTATATTTTCAGTTGTACTTATACATTTCCTAGAAATAAATGGTTCAAAAAACCACTAAAATAATATGTGTGTTCCTTTAGGATGGTCTCAAAAGATTGTTATTTCTAAATTTTTTCATCTATATTTTTACCGTGACACAATGATTTTGAATTTTCTGTTTTTAACATCAAGATTCTGGAATTATCCTAGAGGAACCCCATGCCTAGTTGGTCAAATGGAATCAAGAGAATTTCCCCGAATTCCAGAGGTTGCCGACTAGTAGCGAGGGCCTTGGGTGTGATATCGGGGAAACAATTCTCTCATCAGCTGTGTAACATATAAGAAGTAAAATAGATTGCAATAGCGGATGCAGTAAAACAAGAAATATATAAACAGTCAAAGTAAAAATCCACTAGAGAACACATATATAAATGATGCATGCCACATATGTCTAGGAACGAATCCAAAAAAATCACAATGTTGAAATTTATTGTTAAATAAAAGTATAAGAGAAGATCAAGTAAATATCTCCACAACATCTCAAGCCTTAGCTTGTTCCCATTCTCCACACCTCTATTGCAATCAAGTACCTGAAGTAGAAGGGAGCTTACCATTATCTATAAAGGCAGAAATATATTCTATTTGGGCCCAAAAGATTATCCCAAATAGGGTATGAGACGAATCCCAATAGGCAAACACCCAACAATATGTTACTAATAGTTAGTGAATATATATGGAAGACAATAAAAAAATGAAGCACTAAACAAGGATGTACACATAGTAGAAATCCTACAAGTTCAATTACATTCATTTTTGTACATCAATTAAGAAGAAAATAAAAAGCAGGAAACCCTATGTGATGTAATCATTGAATAACCTCTATGTAAAATTCCAAAAACACAAATAACCCACCAGGAAGTTCTCATAGTCTAACCCCTCTGGCTCAGATTTAGCAAAGACACTCGAAAAATCACTCACTGTCAATTCCACTTGTACTCTCGTATCGGTAACTAATAGGCACTCTGAGGAATCACTCAATGTCCATTTCCCCCTATGAACATTATTGAGGAAACTACAAACACTTTGAGGGAGCACTTACGTCCATCCCTCTTGTGGTCTTGCAACATAAAACTAAACAGACAGTCTGGAGAAGCCCTCAACATCAATTATCCCTATGGTATACTACACCAGGTTCCCAAATCCCTATGTATTTCAATCATGCACAATGATTTAAGTCATCCAAAGTAAACATCAAAGACTACTTTTAAAAAAAATCAATAGTATATCATAGAATTTCAGATAATAAGCACTCCATCATAACAATACAAGGCATGGAAAATGAAGCAGCCTATCCGGAAAGGTAGGCCAAATGGTCAAAATAAGAAAACATGGGAAAAACCTCCATAGCATGGAAAAATTAACCACAATCATATGCAATTAACCACAATCCAAAAAATAGGGCATAATAGGAAATAACATGGCTAAAAACTATAAACACGCAATATCCCCGTCCTTGGGTATTGGGCACTTTTAAATATAAAATTCAAAGACTAACTACCGAAAGTCCCAAACCACATACCTCAGCATTGTACGGATGATATACATGAACCACATACCTTGAATCACCGTAAAACGTTTTAAATCTAAAAAACGCTTAAGACCATCATCCTAGGATATCTCATGGATTAGGAGAAATCAGGACATGAATTTCAAGTAGAAAAGAGAACTCACTGGTGCGATTTCAATTCAATTGATGACAGTCGATTCAGAGAACAGATGGAAAGTAGAGGGCCTAGAGAAGATCTGAGACTGTACGGACGGTCCTGGATGAGATAGGTGATGAAGAAGAACATTTTTCAATTAGACATGTCCCCAGTCCTTTTAATGAAACAAAGTACACTGCATTTTCTTTAACAATACTAGATGTGTGCTTGCCTTTTCTGGCCTAGGCTTTAGGTGGTCTCCATGTCACCACACAAGGCCATGTTCTAGGCCGTTACACAGCCACCAGATGGTCACTGGAGGCAACTGGGTATAGGGAGTGTACTTAAAATTACACGGTATGCTCTCATGAAATTTACATAAACTCCTCTTTTCCACAAAACCAACCAAAAAAGAAATACATACCTAAAATTAATACATTGGTTCATAAAAACTTCACCACTTAGAGAACTTCATCCCCAAATTTCCCTATCAAGGCAGCATAGAAGAAGAATCCTAAAACAGTTACAACCACTATGATTATACATAAGCCTCCCCCTCCCAAGTCTTGTTATGTACTCGCCCATGCTTTCATAGCACTCATACTAGCGGAACATACTCTCTATGGAGATCCTTCACACATCGTTCAACAATCCAAATAGGATGATCCTCTAACAAGGCATCCACCTTGAGCTCTTCCTCCTCAGGTTGAAAATCATGAGATGGGTCGGAGAAGTAACATCAAAGCTGAGAAACTTGAAAGGCTTCATGAATAGCCCGATACCTCTGAGGTTATTGCAAATGATAGGAAACCTTCCTGACTATCTCCAAAACCACTAACAGTAAGAAACACATCATCAAAATATTTCCGTATCTTCAAATCATGATGTGTCCAAACCTTAGTGTGACACATATAAAAACAAAATCTCTAACCTCGTTCTCCGAAGGTCATCTCTATCGAACATCACAAGACTCATATCGTGATTGTGCAATAGCCATCCTCTTCTGAATCAACTCTGTAGAGACCCGAATCGTGACGTACATGGACATTACATTACTTTAGTGGAATACTTAATACATAAAAAAAATAGACACAAAAATACCATAATAGTTTAGTGTCTTTGGAAACATGGAATGTAATCTTCTAATCGTGGTGAAAGATCTTCAACATCTCCTATAAAGATCTTCCCATTTTTGTTTCCTTACCTAAAATATTTCTTTTAATCACGGGTGAAAAGAAAACATAAAAAGGGTGAGATCAAATGCTCAGTATGTGTATGCATTGATAAAATAAAACATACCATATACATTTGATCTTAAAAACATGAACGTAATGTTTAAACATCAAAATCTTGAGCAACGACTTAAAACATGGAAGTACATAAGGAATAGATCATAATGAAACATAAATCATGATAACATAGCAAGGGAATAAAACATGTAATTGTGGCATCCATTAAGAACATGTAATGATTTCCATAGTATCAAAGGTATTGCTGTCAAGACCATCTTAGTGGACAAAGTCCCATTCTGAATCGAGTTCACTCATCGTTTCAGTCCTGTAACACTGAACCGAATTAACTTACCAATCCAGCCATGTCTATCTCATGAGATATAAAATCTTTAACCAATGAATTGGAGGGAGATATAGTTCCCACCCATCTCTTAATTAAATCATTCTAACTTGTGCCACAAAATAAACATACATCATTCATAATAACCAAATGAATAAAATGGGTTTCATAAACATCATCCAATCATAACATAATTCATATAAAAGAAATGGATATCATTTAATAAGAAAATTTAAACCATTTAAATCATAGATACATGATACTAGAAACATACACATGTGAATAATGTCATCTTAGATGAAAACAGTTTTGCTAAAACAATTGAAATGAATTATTGAGAAAAATATCCTTTTTTATTCGAAATCATTTTCTTTTAACAAAATATCATTCCATTTTAAAAGAAATGGATTTTTTTGAAAATAGTCATGAAATATTTTGTAGGAATCTTCATGAAAATAAGGCTTTCATGCCGTATAAGTTAAAAAAACATTCTCCTCGTACTTTTGTCAGAAAAGTCAAAAAAGTGCCTCATACGTAAACAAAAGAAAGACTCCTTACATACAATGTAGTAAAATTCAAAATGGGTAAAAAGGACATTAAAAATTACATAAAAAAAACTTTTAGAAAACATGGACATGGATGATAAATATAACCCCAGTAAATACTTACGAATAAGCAATCTCGGATAAAAATGAGATTTGAAAAATTATCCCTTACCTTATGTCTGATATGCTTCGTATGTATCCGAAACTCCTGTAAACTGATTTAAATAATTTCATTTACTTAATAAAGAATCATATTCATTGTTATTATATCATATATGGTTCACTTATGACATTATATTACCCGTTCATTTGTAAATTCCATGTTAAAGAGTGTTTTGGGTAAAATTGTTTCATTTGTCGTCCGTGTTTTGACTTGTAATTATTCATATGATTACTTAGATCAAGATTACATAATTCCAAAATATAAAACATGATTTATATATAATATATATTTAGAATATACATATATATAATAGATTGATAAGTGGAAAGAAATACACCGTTCATGGAGACGGTAGGCCGTACGTACGCATGAACACTGTTTTCGTTTCCTTATTGAGTTGAATGGAATTAAGTAGATGACATATATATATAAATAAATCCAGTAGCTTTATAAGGTCATATATTTCATTATTATTGATTATATATACATTATAATCATTCTTAAATGGTTAACATGGAGAATGAATCTCATCGCGTCATGGAGACGGTAGTCCGTACGTACGCACGAGCGATGATATCGTTTCCATAATTATTTAATTGAATTAGAGTGGATGATATAATATATCAGAATCAATATGTTGTTATAATAACTATGTATAGTTATTATTTACACCATTATACCCATCCATGTATGGTGTTGGTGGAAAAACAGATTACACCACGGCGTGGAGACGGTATTCCGTACGTATGCACGCGCGGTGATTTTGTTTTCCGTAGGATGGATAGAAGGTGAAATGGGGTTGTTTCATATTTATAATAAAAAATCAGTATATTATTGATACTTATGTTATTACTTTATAATGAAACAACTAAATAAGATTATTTTGAATAATAAAGATGCCTGAAAGAATCGGGAGTAGAAATTACCTCTTCTTCGATACCCCTCTTTGAAACCTCCTCTTAGGGCACTAAGATTGGTCTTTAAAGTAGACCAGAACCTCTAGGATGTATCTAGGGAAGTGGAGAAGATAATTTTTCAGGGTTTGGACGATCTTGAAGGCTAAAATTGGTGTGATGAGGAGAGGGAGGATTTTCCCTTTTATAAGGGAGGAGAGGGGCACCTTTGGAATTCTTAAAAATATTAATTTATAATAAATCTAACCCCACTTAAAAACCTCCAAAAATGACTCATATTAGAATATTGGATGATATAGTGTTGTAATCTCATCAACAAATAAAATTTAGACATATTTGGATCTTATTTTAGACCTTATCATTTTGATTTATCCTTATTTAGTCTATTTAAGTTTATTTGTGGTAATAAAACTCTAAATTTTAAATATTAACAAATAATTTCTTATTTGTTGTAAATTATCAATAATGGTTTACTTTATAACATTATAGACCATATAAATTTAAATTTATAATTTTTAAATATTTTTTTTTGATTTTTAAACAATTTTATTATATGTAATTTTTATAAAATAACAATAGTGTCAATTTTGACACTATTCATTTATTTTAATTTAATTAAAATATATATAGAAGATATGTTAGAACTAAAAGCTTTAATAGATTCATAAATGGTCATATGTTTCTATAAAATTAGTGTATCACATTAAATAGTTCATATAATATTTATTTTATTATTTTTAAAACCATTTATTTGGTTTATCTCTTAATAAAATAATTACTTCAACATTTTTGTATAATTATTTAATATACTGATTTGATGCATAAAAATTTAAAATAATATCCTATGATGAAATTAAATCGATTACCTTTCACAATAATACTTTTACTCGAATTTATATTATTAAAATCACAATATTTAAATTTTTATACTTTTTAAATTATGAGGGTGACAACATTGGCATCATTTAAAATAAAATTATATAAGTGTAATAATCACTTTTATAAGGATCCAAACGGTTATCTATTAGGTCATTGGATGATTAAGGTGTATATATACACTACCAATAAGTGTTGGTCAGGTTTGTGGGACTTTTAATGGTATTATAATTTTAATAAAAACTATATTACTTATTTTCCACTTAATAAATAATTTTTGTATAATTAATGTATCACAATTAATGACAATTATTTAATCCCTAAAAATTATAAATAAATTACCATGAAGTAGATAATTTTATTAGCTTTCTGGATACTATTCATTTTCGAAGTTTTATGTTGTTTATCACTAAATTAAAATTATTATACTTATAAGATTTAAGAGAGTGACATGTTTTCACTTTCTATGGTTTTAATAATAATTAAATTATTTTCATCGTCTAAAGTGCATAAAATGAATCCAATTATACCCTTAGTTGATATGGGTTTACTTTTAGCCATCCAATAGAATTTTGGCATGTGTTAGGGTAATTTTATTATATTATATTTACCCTTAATTACCTGATTTACCTTTAACTATGGTAAATAAAATTTGCCGTAGTTACTATTCATAATTCCCAAAAATAAAAAGTATCCTATTATCATAATTTGGACCCACTGATTCCAAATATGGAATCAATTTTTTCAAATTCAATACACAGAAGTTGCAGAAATTAAATTAAAATTAATCCCGTTGTCGAATGAAAACAAGTTTTTGTTTAAAACATTACAAAAAAATTAATTGATTTAACCTACGAATTCAATGTAAAATCAATGCTAATGAAATACATTATATTAAATGGTAAAAATATATTATATTTATACTTTAAAACCATTCAATATTATAATTTAACCATATAAATTATTACGATGAAAAAAGTTGTTTTTCATTAAAATATAGCTTGTTTTTACTATTCATCAAAATATGAAAGTTACCAGAATAATACGAAAAATTTATCCAAAGTAAATTTTTATTTATTTATTCCAAAGAAGAATTTTATTTTGTCAAATTGTACTTATAAACATGTCAAAAACTAGATTTAATGTGGGTGCACCATCAAAAGGTGGCAAAACTGCATTTTTTTGAAAAATAGATATTTTACCTGAAAAATTTATTTTGTTCTTATACCATGTTCTAGAAAATGTGTAAGATGAAAAATAATGTTATAAAATTCAAAATTTAGTTAATACTATTCATAACGGCTAGTTCATAATAATATTATAATAATATATCGTTGTTTAGTAAAACCCGGTATTGCGTACAACACACGCTATCGAGGAAGGTCGTGATTGCGTGTAATGCAAGCCAAGTCAGGGTTGCGTGTTGTGAAAGAATCCTTCGGTGTTTCATATAATATAATCTAACCATATTTCATTTATACATTGAATATATATATATATATATATATATATACTCAATATTGCGTAGAATAACTATTATCAAAATTGTGTGTAACACGATCCAAAAATAGTGTTGCGTATACTGCATGCTAATACGGTGTTCTGTATAGTGCAAGGCAATCTTGTTGTAGCATACAACACAAGACATTAATAAATTAAAAGAATGGTTTTCATAAAATCTCGGGTGTTACATTCTACCCCCCTTAAAATGAATTTCGACCTCGAAATTCGTCAGGGTTATAAATGGTTTACTACTCCAATGTTTGTTTAATAGAAACCCACATCATAAAAAGGAATAACAAAACATGGCTTTTAAAAACTATAGAATGTAATGTAACATTTACCCAAATTAACTCATCACTGGGTTTCCACATAGGGAACATAGGTGAAAATATGGATATGGAAGAAAAATATAACTATCAAGTTCTAATGGAGAGTGGTAGAGAACATGGCTATGACAAAGACAACAGTCACAAAGCTATTGATTTGTGATGATCTAAGGTACCATCTGATTCATCGGATATAAGGGAACTAGGACAACATTTTTGGTTTTCAAGATCATTTCCCTAAAGTTGATGAATTAAAAGAAATACTTGCATGATTTTGGTACAATCTCACTGTTCTTTGCGAATTGAACAATTTCCACTTCATCCCTTAAATAAATGAAGTTGAATTTGTTATTCGTGATGTGTTAGCAGATCATTTGATAAAATTATGGGTCATTCTATCTCTTTCAAACAAAAGTTTCGCAAAAGTTATAAGTCCATCTTATGGTTATATTAATCGTATATGGTTCCAAAAATGAACTTATACTACATATATCATACCGCTTAATAAAAAAACTAGTTTCTACTAACCAGGGACTTCCTGTAGGCCAGTGGTAGGCGATAAAGGCCAGTCGCACTTCGGTTGTGGGTACGATTCCCACAGCCTTGTCCGACGCGATGGGCTGTCTCCCATCCAGCAGGTTGTCCTTTTCCTAAAACTGCATTACTATATCATCCCATCAATAATATTGAAAAAAGTTTCTATCCTTAAACAATACTAACTTTTGTCCAACATAATCCATTCCAATCTTTAGGCTTATCCATAATATTGCAGTCCATTGTCATATTATAGTGAAAACGATTAACAGATATTTCATATAAGAAGCATGTTAATACCATCGTTGATCCCCATATATCATAAGATATTTCTTTTTGGTCACATTAAAAACGTTCTAAGCCCTTAATCATGTATTCTCTTGAAAAATGAATCCCCATTGAACCTCAGTGAAAACATGAATGAAGTTAAAAGTTAACACTTTCTACATACCAAAATCCTCAAAATTCTATATACTCAAACCATGGTATCACTGAGTCCTTATATCAATCATGAGCTCATGAATACAATCAAACATCTCATTATCTTCTTATTCCTTTATTATGCGCATATCATCTACTTTACAAAAATATCTGAATAACATTCCATGGTTACTAGTACCATTCAACATATACATTCAAATACTTTTAGGAAAAACAATAGTGTAACAATCCTTAGATTATTCTTTATTCCATAGTACCATTAACTATACAACATATCTCTCGATAAACAAACAATTATTCCACTACCTTCTAAAACAACCGACTGAGCTTCAACACTTCTTTCAGCTCATATATCATTTGTAGTCTCCTCATCATCATCCATATAAATACTACCCATATGACCATGCTGATTCTCTTCATGATATTTTTCATTAGGGCATTGGTTTTAATAATGCCTGTACATTCCATATTTAAAACTTATAATCATTGTTGATGTCGTAGCAATACCATTATCCTTGTCCATGGTGTTAACTGAACCTTTTCTTTTGCACTTACTGGATTTGTGTCCTTCTTTTCCACACCCAAATAATCTTCCAGTTCCTTTGAAACAATCTCCCTGATGCCTCTTCCCACATGATTTACATGAGGAAAATTGAACTTTCTTTCCTCTATGATCATCATGAAACTCCATCTTTCTCTTATTATCTGAGTCGGGAAACATACCAATGTTGAGATTCTTGATCATATTATGAGATTGCTGATTAGGCATGATAACGATGTTTCGACTTCCAAATCCCATTTCATTTGGTTTCTCATGAATAAAATCATTCCATTGTCCGTCATATCCTCCATTATCATGAATCTTCCTGTTTCCAGCCATTTTCTAAAACCCAAAAAGAATATTCTGAGAGGCAAAAAACATGATAGGGAAAACAACATAGTAAAGGGGGAGCACCCTCAATATCTAACATCTTAGGGTAAATTCTATGATCGTTACCATAGTTCTATGACTATATCATATACATATTATTATCATTAGGTACATCCCTAGACATACCTTAGAAATATCTTTAGGGATCTCACTAACGTTTTCGCATCCTAGTTTCCAAAGGTTGACTAAACCTTTCCTCTGATACCAACTGTAGAGACCCGAATCTTGACATACATGGACATTACATTACTTTATCGGAATACGTAATACATATCAAAAACAGACACACAAGGACCGTAATAGTTTAGTGTCTTTGGAAACATGGAACGTAATCTTCTAATTGTGGTGAAAGATCTTCAACATCTCCCATAATGATCATACCATTTTTGTTTCCTTACCTAAAATCATTCTTTTAATCCTGGGGGAAAAGAAAACATAAAAAGGGTGAGCTCAAATGCTCAGTAAGTGTAAGCATGGATAAAATAAAACATACCATATACATTTGATCTTAAAAACATGAATGTAATGTTTAAACATCAAAATCTTGAGCAATGACTTAAAACATGGAAGTACATAAGGAATAGATCATAATGAATAATAAATCATGATAACATAGCATGGGAATAAAACATGTAATTGTGGAATCCATTAAGCACATGTAATGATTTCCATAGTAGCCATGGCATTGTTTCCAAGACCATCTTAGTGGACAAAGTCTCATTCTGAATCGAGTTCACTCCTCGTTTCAGTCCTGTAACACTGAACCGGATTAACTTACCGTTCCAGCCATGTCTACCTCATGAGATATAAAATATTTACCCAATTCATTGGAGGGAGATATAGGTCCCACCCATCTCATAATGAAATCATTCTTACTTGTGCCACAAAATAAACATACATCATTCATAATAACCCAACGAATAAAATGGGTTTCATAAACATCATCCAATCATCACATAATTCATATAAAAGAAATGGATATCCTTTAATAAGAAAAGGGAAACCATTTAAATCATAGAGACATGATACTTGAAAAATACACATGTGAAATAATGTCATCTTAGATCAAAACGGTATTGATAAAACACTTGAAATTAATTCTTGAGAAAAATATCCTTTTTTCTTCAAAATCATTTTCTTTTTACAAAATGTCATGCAATTTTAAAAGAAAAGTATTTTGTTGAAAATAGTCATGATATATTTTGTAGTAAGATTCATGAAAATATTTCTTTATAAAACCGTAAAAATCCTTTCATTCCGTATAAGTTAAAAAAACATTCTCCTCGTACTTTTGTCAGAAAAGTTAAAAAAGTCCCTCGTACGTAATCAAAAGAAAGATTCCTTACATACCATGTAGTAAAATTCAATATGGGTAAAAAGGACATTAAAAATCCATAAAAACACTTTTAGAAAACATGTACATGGATGATAACAATAACCCCAGTAAATACTTACGAATAAGCATTCTCGGATAAAAATGAGATTTGCAAAATTATCCCTTACCTTATGTCTGATATGCTTCATATGTATCCGAACCTCCTGTATAATGATTTGAATAATGTCTTTGACTTATTAAAGAATCATATTCATTGTTATGATATCATATATGGTTCACTTATGACTTTATATTACCCGTTCTTTTGTAAATTCCATGTTAAATGGTGTTTTGGGTAAAATCGTTTCATTTGTCGTCCGTGTTTTGACTTGTAATTATTCATATGATTACTTAGATCACGATTAAATAATTCCAGAATATAAAACATGATTTATATTTAATATATATTCATAATATACATATATATAATAGATCGATAAATGGAAGGAAATACAACGTTCATGGAGACGGTAGGTCATACGTACGCATGAACGTTGTTTTCGTTTCCATATTGAGTTGAATGGAATTAAGTAGATGAAATACATATATACATAAATCCATTAGCTTTATAATGTCATATATTTCATTATTATTGCTTATATATACTTTATAATCATTCTTAAATGGTTAACATGGAGAATGAATCTCATCGCGTCGTGGAGACGGTAGTCCGTACGTACGCACGAGCAATGATATCATTTCCATAATTATTGAATTGAATTAGAGTTGATGATACAATATATCAGAATCAGTATTATGTTATAATAACTATGTATAGTTATTCTTTACACCATTATACCCATCCATGTATGGTTTTGGTGGAAAAACATATTACTCCACGGTGTGGAGACGGTATTCCGTACGTACGCACGCGCGGTGATTTTGTTTTCTGTAGGATTGATAGAAGGTGAAATAGGGTTGTTTCATATTTATAAAGACAAATCAGTATATTAGTGATACTGATATTATTACTTTATAATGAAATAACTAAAGAAGAATAAGTTGAAGAAGAAAGAAGCTTGAAAGAATCGGGAGAAGAAATTACCTCTTCTTCGATATGCCTCTTTGAAACCTCCTCTTAGGGCACTAAGATTGGTCTTTAAAGTAGACCAGAACCTCTAGGATGTTTCTAGGGAAGTGGAGAAGATAATTTTTCAGGGGTTGTCCGAGCATGAAGGCTCAAATTGGTGTGAGGAGGAGAGGGAGGAGGTTCCCTTTTTAAGGGAGGAGAGGGGCACCTTTGGAATTCTTAAAAATATTAATTTATAATAAATATAAACCCACATAAAAACCTCCAAAAAATGACCCATATTCGAAGCTTTGATGAGATAGGGTTATAATATAATCAACCAATAAAATTTAGACATGTTTGGATCTTATTTTAAACCTTATCGTTTTGATTTATCCTTATTTAATCTATTTAAGTTTATTTGTGGTAATAAAATTATAAATTGTAATTTATAATAAAATAATTTCTTATTTGTTGTGAATTTTCCATTATTGTTTACTTTATAACATTATAGGCCATATAAATTTAAATTTATAATTTTTAAATATTTTTTGTGATTTTTAAACAATTTTATAATATGTTATTTTTATAAAATAACAATAGTTTCAATTTTGACACTATTCATTTATTTTAATTTAAATAAAATATATACAGAAGATATGTTCTAACTAAAAGCATTAATAGATTCATAAAAGGTCATATGTATCTATAAAATTAGTGTATCACATTAAATAGTTCATATAATATTATTTTATTATTTTTAATATGATTTATTTGGTTTATCTCTTAATAATTTAATTACTACAACATTTTTATATAATTATTTAATATAATGATTTGTTGCATAAAAATTTAAAATAAAATCCTATGAAGAAGATAAATCTATTACCTTTCTCAATAATACTTTTACTCGAATTTATCATATTAAAATCACAATATTTAAATTTTTATATTTATTAAATTATGAAGGTGACAACTTTGGCATCATTTAAAATAAAATAATATAAGTGTCATAATCACTTTTATAAGGATACAAACGGTTATATATTAGGTCATTGGATGATTAAGGTGTATATATACACTACCAATATGTTTTGGTCAGGTTTGTGGGCCTTTTAATGTGAATTATTATTTCAATAAAAATGATATTACTTATTTTTCACTTAATAAATAATTTTTATATCGTTAATGTATCCACATTAATGACAATTATTTAATCCCTAAATATTATAAATAAATTATCATGATGTAGATAATTTTATTATCTTTCTGGAGACTATTCATGTTCGAAGTTTTATGATGTTTATCACTAAATTAAAATTATTATACTTATAAGATTTAAGAGAGTGACATGTTGTCACTTTCTATGGTTTTAATAATAATTAAATTATTTTCATCGTCAAAAGTCCAAAAAATGAATCCAATCCGACCCTTAGTTGATATGGGTTTACTTTTATCCATCCAATAGAATTTTGGCATTTGTTTGGGTAATTTTATTATTTTATATTTACCCTTAATTACCCGATTTACCTTTAACTATGGTAATAAAATTTACCATAGTTACTATTCATAATTTCCAAAAATAAAAAGTAGCATATTAACATAATTTGGACCCACTGATTCGAAATATGGAATCCATTTTTTCAAATTCAATGCACAGAAGTTT
The DNA here is from genome assembly GCA_963277665.1 of Viscum album. NCBI lineage: Eukaryota > Viridiplantae > Streptophyta > Magnoliopsida > Santalales > Viscaceae > Viscum > Viscum album. Next base: position 489,567,964 of record OY728151.1, on the reverse strand, counting down.
CAGAAATTAATTTAAAATTAATCCCATTGTCGAATGAAAACGAGTTTTTCTTTAAAACATTGGAAAAGATTGAATTGATTTAACCTATGAATTCAATGTAAAATCAATTCTGATGACATACATTATATTAAATGGTAAAAATATATTCTATTTATACTTTAAAACCATTCAATATTATAATTTAACCATATAAAATATTACGATTAAAAAAATAGTTTTTCATTAAAATATAGCGTGTTTTTACTATTCATAAAATTATGAAAGTTAACAGAATAATACGAAAATTTTATCCAAAGTAAAATTTTTTTCTTCATTCCAAATAAGAATTTTATTTTGTCAAATTGAACTTATAAACATGTCAAAAACTATATTTAAAGTGGGTGCGGCATCAAAAGGCGGCAAAACTGCATTTTTTTAAAATACTTATTTTACCCGAAAATTTTATTTTGTTCTTATACCATGTTATAAAAAATGTGTAAGCTGAATAATAATGCTATAAAATTCAAAATTTAGTTAATACTATTCGAAACGGCTAGTTCATAATAATATTATAATAATATATCATTGTTTAGTAAAACCCGGTATTGCGTACAACACAAGCTATCGAGGAAAGTCGCGATTGTGTGTAATGCAAGCCAAGTCAGGGTTGTGTGTTGTGAAAGAATCCTTCGTTGTTTCATATAAAAAAATCTTACGATATTGCATTTATACATTTAATATATATATATATATATATATATATATATATATATTTATATATACTCAATGTTGCGTAGAATAACTATTATCAAAATTGTGTGTAACACGATCCAAGAATAGTGTTGTGTATATTGAAATCTAATACGGCGTTGCATATAGCGCAAGGTAATATTGTTATAGCATACAATACAAGAAATTAATGAAATTAAAAGAATATTTTTCATAAAATCTCGGGGTGTTACAAACTCTATCTACTCTGTGGTCTCCTAAACAAGGCAAGGTCCAAGCACAACAGCCTCTTCTGCCTCCAGCCAACATTCGGGTGGTCGGCATGACCTACCGTACAAATCCTCAAAAGTTTCCATCTAAAAAGTTTCATGAAAACTATTTTAATTGGAAAACACCACTAGATTTATGTTCTTCTCCCAAGAACCTTTAAAATCATGGATGCATGCTCGAAGCATGTACTCAAGATCGAAGCGTGTACTCAAGAACCTGAATCGTACGCTCAAACTAACCATATTTCTGAGGATAGAAAGTTTTACTAAGATGTACCTATATACCCAAAGCCCGATGAAGTCCCTTCCTGACCAGATAAGTAAAATGGTTGTCTCCTTCTGACACAATGGATTGTGGAAACCCATGTTAACGTATAGTTTCTCAGATTTACAACCTCACAAGCTCATCAACAAGGAATTTCTCCGTGATTGGAAAAAAGTGATCAACCTTTGTGATTGTTTAAATAAAGCCCCATAATCTATCATTTCCTCTAGGAGACCATGGTAAACCCTTCATAAATTCCATCACTACATCGTTTCAATTCAATTCGTGAAATGGTAACTGCTGGAAAAGCCTTTCTGGTCACTGATGATCCGCCTTCACCTGCTCACAGGTGGAACATCACATGACAAACCATGAAACAATTATCTTCATACCTGGACACCAATACTGATGGTGTAGATCATTATAAATATTTGTAACACCAGGATAAACATCCCAAAATGAGGAATGAATGTCTCACATCTGCTCCTCATGTATGTATGCTAGTACCCACACTCGTCCTTGAAAACGCAATATCCTAACCTCACCTATTCCCCATCTATGAATATGGTCCTCTACCAACACACTCTCTTATAGGACTAGGCCTTATGAATCTGATAGATACCACATTCTCACATGATCAAGTAGAGTAGAGGTAACATCCCCAGAAGCATGAAACGTCTTCCCCTGACTGTCACACAACTCCAAATGTATCTCAAAGAATAGAGCCATAAGCTACCACTCACTGGTGTCCTGTAGAACTGCCTGTATTTGAGTCCCCATTATCAATGCATCATCCAATGTTTTTCCCTTCCTAGGTGTATAGGCAAGCTCAATGTCGAAATACTTAGGGTACTCAACCCACCTTTATTGTCTCAAATTCTAGTCCCACTGAGTTTAGATATACTTGAGTCTTTTGTGATTGGTGAAGACCAAAAAATGATCTCCTTGAATAAAAATCCTCCAAAATCATAAAGCAAGAACAACTATAGCCATCTCAAGATTGTGTGTTAGGTAATTTTTCTCATGTGGCCTCAACTTACGAGACCCGCCGACTAAAACTCATTTTCCATACATAAGCACTCCTCCCATCCCGATACCTGATGCATCACTGTAAACAATATAGAACTTCCCTAGATCTGGAAATACAAGTATCGGTGATGAAGTCAACCTCCCTTTCAGCTCTTGAAAGGCTGACTCACAAGAATCTGGCCACAAGTACATCAAACCCTTATTAGTCAGGCTCATCAGTGGCACTGCTAAGCATGATAAGTCATATATAAAACATATACAGTAACTATCCATCCTTATAAAAAGTCATACCTCAAAGACATTCTTCGGATGGTCCTAGGATACTACTACTCTCACTTTCTCAAGACCCACTGATCCTCTTGTCTTTGAGATAACATAACCCACGAAGTGAATTTGGTCTATCCGAAAGTGGAATTTTGAGAGAATATCATATAACTTATGCTCTCTCAGTGTACATAAAATGATCTCAATATGGGTAGCATGGTCTTATCGAGTGTGAGTGTACACCAAGATATCATCCATAAAGACTACCACAAAATAATCCTCGTATTTATTGAACACTCGGTTTATCAGTGCCATGAAAACTGCATGTGTGATCCTAAGACGGAATGGCATAACCACATACTCATATAGACCATACATACTCTGAATGGCTATAAGAAGTACATATGATGGTCTAAATGCAACTAATAATAACCAGATCTGAATTTAATCTTTGAGAATATCTGGGCTCCTTGATGCTGATTAAATAGATCATCAATCCTCGTTAAGGGATGTCAGTTCCTAACTGTCAACTGGTTCAACTTCATAGAATCCGCAAAAAGTATAATAGTACCATCCACAATTTTTTCCAAACAGGGCAGGCAAACAACAAGGTGAAGTACTGGGTTCGATGAAACCCTTTTCCTCCAACTCCTCCAACTGCTTCTTGAGCTATTGCAACTCTAGTGTAGCCATCCTATAAGTAGGAATGGACACTGGTGCCACTCTAGGAATGAGCTCAATAAAAAATTACACCTCTCGTTCTGGAGGAAAACCTGGAAAGTCCTCTAGAAATACATCCCTAAAATGATCCACCACTAGAGGAAAGTCCATATATAAAGTCCACTGGTCATCCCAATATATAATAACAATCTAGGTTGTACCTCTTCCCAACCCATGATGCTCAGGTCCTACTCTTCTTGTTGGAACATCTCACTTTCCCTTATGAAGAAACTATCTTCCCTCTCATGATGTGAAACTCACCCTATGGCGATTAAAATTGAATGTTACTAGGAAGGGAACTAACCAGTCCATTATGAGAATTAAATCATAGCCTCTCATCACTAGGACATAAAGGTCCCATATGAAGTGACACCCACTATCCTAAAGAGGGAACTCCTTGCAATGATGTATACTAGTTGTTCTTGTCCCCAATGGTGTGTCTAGTGTCATGATATCAGTAGATGAAAAGATACAGAGCCCAAGGCTCTCCACAATAGAAAAAGATATAAATCTATGGAAATCCCCTATATCAAAAACTGAAGAATCTAAATCTAAGGCTATTATGATCATTCCATGAACTGTAGAGGGTCCTGAATCCTACTTCTATTGGGTCTGCTCCAATACAAATGTGTGACCTGTACCACGACCATGTGACCCAACCTGACCACCCTGTGCTGATCCATCCTATTATCATTGAAATCCTGGTGACAAGCTACCACAGTTGTGACCCCCACGATGGCCTGAAGAGTTGGAAGTGCTATTGTTCTCTGACTGATGAGAATATAGTTATTCTGGTCCTAAATGAGGAGTCATAGAAGACCTCATGTTTCCATATTATAATGATAAAAAAACTAACATAAATTCTAAATATGGCTCATATTTTCCACATGATTAGCACTCCATTAGGTCTCTCGGGCAATGTGGCCTCATATGCCCACTCTACCCACACTGGTAGCACACCACCTAGATACCCGAAGAAGTGTACCACCTCCTCAGATCCCCACACCTACACACTCTACGGTGCTTCCTGCTAGTAGTAGGATGGATTCCAACTCTGAATATCAAACCACCTTGGATCACCACTCCAGAATCCCTCAGATTTTTCTCAGTGATTAGTGCACGATTAACTATATAAGTGATGGAAGTAAACTTCAATATTTTCACCTGAGATATAATGTCATTCCTGAGACCATCATCAAACTTCCTTACCTAAAATTACACGTCACCTTCTGAAATAGGAATGATGCACTACTGATATGTGAAGCGAGAATAATACACCATAACAGAAAGAGTACCATGCTTCAAACTCATGAACTCTCAGTCTTGATCATCCCTCAAAGTCTCCAGGTATAAGTAGTCATAAAAGGCATGCTAGAACTCATCCCACACAGTAACCAGCTGGAATCCATCCAGTGAGATCACATACTAACATCTCATGGAGGAATCCTAAAGCATATACATAGCGTGATTCATACTCATCTCTAGAGGCGTCTCCAGATGTTTCAAGAGAGAAATCATGGCTTCTAACCATGAATTTGTAGCCTGTGGTCCTCCTTCCCCTATGAACGTGGGAGGATGATGCTATTGGAAAATCCAAGTCAACTATTCCATAGAAGGGGCAGGATGCGGTACTCCGACAAAGGTATGAATAAACCTCATAATGCCCTCTCAAAACTTTGTGTCAGCACCTGTGTCTAGAATGACAGCTGGTGTGAAGACTATCATAACTGGAGGATCTGCTGGTAATCATTAATTATCCATATCTGGTGTATGATCACTACCCTACAACTGTCAGACAACCGAGGGATGTATCGGTGGAATGACTCTGCAAGTTCAAGAGCACACCTTTGATCTATATTAACAGGGACTGAAACTTAATAGTGACAGAAGGGAACAATAGAAAGAAATGATTTATGTTTTTTTTCAAAACATGGATACATAGCATGTAAAATGCCTAAATAGAGTGTTCCCTTAAGCCTTCACATGGGCCTGTATGTTTTCCAACCCAGGTCATGTAACTCCCCAAACACACGACATGTTGTCCTAACACACAACGTGTACTTGAATCATCATTCCCTTCCCAAGTTCTTCATCATGGCTTGGCCATACAGTTTTTCCAGAACAATATTACATGGCATGTTAGTTCCAGAAACGATGGGTACTAGATGAAATTCACCGACCCATATTGTTAGTTAACTGGCCAATTAAATGTCTCACTATACACGGTGTGTTCTTACCAGACACATCGTGTACTGAAAATATTTCACCGACCTGTTTTTTTCGTTACACAATCGGATTCAAGGGTTACACTACATGGCATGTTCAAGCATGACAAAGCGTGTATAACTATTGTTTTATCCATCTGAGTTATATGTCACACGGGTGGAAATATGGCCTTTACAACACGACATGCACATCGGGGACACATCTTGTTCCACCAATTATTTTACAACACAGTGTCTCTATCCACACAACCAGTGATAAAGTTAGAGACTTCACGACGTGTATATACAGCACAGAGCATGTACTTAAGAAAAATAGTTCCTTCTCGAACAGAAGGACACATCGCATGTATTTATCATTAGACACTATGTATTCTAGGTTCTTCCGAACAGTAAGCTTCAGAAACTACACTGGAACATTGAAAAACACTAAAAACACATTAATGTGAAAAATTCTGATCCGTGAATGCCCATAATCCTCATGAATCAATGTTGGGAATCTTATACATGTTATATATAAACATAATAGAGTAATTATCTACCAAATTCTGAACCATGAGGGCCCATAACACCTCAAGAAACAATGTTTGGGGTCCATTCAAACAAAACCTTACACAAATCAGTACCTTTTAAAAAAGAAGGTATTATATCAAGGCATATATCACAACAATATTCATGTCTTGTAAAATATCTATCAGAACAACATGAAATCACTAATGCTGCCTAAATGGAATGGAAATAATGAATGACATGTGATCTTTAACAAGTGCCTATACGATGCATGAGACGGTGTACCCTCATCCATCGGGTTTCAACAGATATAGAACCTCAATAAAATCTACAATAACAACACAATACATGTGAATCACCCGATAGTAAAATCAAATCAACTTTAAAATTGAAGACCCATAATAATTCCAATATTTGAGGTAAATTTTATTTTCCATGTCAATGGGATAGCTACTATTAGGCACATCTTATTTACATGTCCCTATTATTTCCCATCCCTGGATATAGGCTCCAAATAGTATGTCAAGAAGAAACGAATTACTTGGATACAACTTTGTAATGCCCCAACTCTAGAAGTCTCCCAGAGGCGCCACGTTCCCTGTTGGTCACATGGCCTCAATTGCATTTCCCCAAATACCAGAGGCTACTGACTAGTAGTAAGGGCCTTAGGTGTGATAGTGGGGAAACTATTCCCTCATTATAAGTGTAATATAGAGGAAGTAAAACAGATAGCAATAGAGTATGAAATAAAACATTTAATAAGTATACAGTAGAAGTAATAAACAACTAGAGCACATATATATAAATGATGCCTGATACATTTATCTAGGAAAGTAGCCAAACAAACCACATTGTTGGAATACAATAGTAAACCAATGTACAAAATAAAATCAAGTTAATATATCCCCATAATCACATGCCTCAGCTTTTTCACAAGCTCCCCATCTCCACAACATTCAAGTACATGAAGTATAAGGGTGCATTACCTTATCTATACCTGCACCAATATAATCTCTTTGGGACCAAAATCATGACCCAAACAGGGTGTGAGATGAATCCCAATATGCAACCACCCATATATTTGTCCCTAATAGTCAGTGAATATATTTCACAAGCAATAAAAAAAATGAATTAGTAAAAAAGGAATTACACATAGTAACAATCATATAAATTCAATTGCATTTATTTTTATACATCAACTAAGCTGCTAATCCTAAAAAGGTAACCCTCTAGGAAGTACTCACATCCTAACCACTATGGTTCAACCAAACAAAAAAAGAAACTCTCTGGGATGTAATCACATTCTAACCCCTCTAGATCAGCTTTAGCACAGACACTCAGAAGAAGCCCTCACTGTTAATTCCCCTTATGGTCTCAGATCGGTAACTAATTGAAACTAAAAGGTAGAACTCAATGTCCAATTACCCATGTGGACCATATAAATGAAACTACAGACACTCTAGGGGAGAATTTTCATCCATCTCCCCATAGTATCACAATGTAAAATTAAACCAACACTCTAAAAAACCCCTCAATGTCAATTCTCCCTATTGTCTACTACACTAGGTTTCCACAATCCTGTGTAATTCAATCGTGCAAAAAGATACATGGAAGCCAAATTAAACCTCAATAACTACTTAGATAAATAATCCATAGCATATCATAGCATGTTAGATAATAATAATTCTATCCTAAAAATATTAGGCATGGAAAACAAAGTATCATATCAATTAAGGTAGGCCAAACAGTCAAAACATGAAAACATGTTAAAAACCACCATAGCTTGGAAAAATTAACCATATTCATAAACCATTAACCTATATCCAAACAAACAGGGCATATAAGGAAATAAAAGGGCTAAAAACCATAAACACACAATACCTCGTCCTTGGGTATTGGGCACTTTTTCACATAAAATTCAAATATTAACTACGGAATGGCACAAAAAACCAACATCGGAATTTTACGGATGATATTTGTGAAAATCAAGCCTTCAATCTCCCTAGAACTTCGTAGATCTACAAAAACTCTTAAGTTTTTCCACCAAGTATATCTAATATAAGAGGAGAAATCAATAGATGAAGTTCAAGAAAAACAGAGTACTCACCGACGTGATTCCAATGCAATCGACAATGGCTGATTCGGAGAACGGATACCGAGTCAGGGGCTTGGAGAAGATCATTGGTCATACAGATTCTCTTGGATGAATCATACAATGAAGATTAACTTTCTATCAATTAGACGTGACCCTGGTCTATTTATTAAAAAAAGTAATTACACGGCATTTTCTTTATAAGTACACAGCACGCACTTGCCTTTTCTGGCCTCTACTATAGGTGGTCTCCAGGTCACCACACAAAGCCATGTGCTCAGCCATTACACGACCCACACATGGTCACCAATAGAATATGGGTATGTGGCATGTAGATAAAAGTACATGGAGTGTAATCCTGAAATTTCCATAAACTCCTCTTTTCCTCGATAACAACCAGAAACGATTAACATACCATAAAGGAAGAGCCATATTCTTACATTTTTCATCATCGAATCATAATTTCCATTCCACCTCCCATGAAATTTCTTTTTTCATAACTATAGTCATTTATTTTTTCTATTTCATTCCAAATTATTATGGTTCCATAAATTTTTAACCATTGACCATATCTTAAACTAATAGAGTTAGAAAAATTAATCTTAGTCGGTAACAAAATAATCTTAAAAATATACTTATAGACTACCTAAATCATGAATCCTACATCATTTATATATGAATAAATATTATTTTAAAAGGTTATTCATAGTCATGTTCTACATAAACACTTAATCAAGGTTCATAATTAATTTTTTAATTCTCAATGCATATCTCCTGGTAGGGTAACATTAGGTGTACAGTAAGAACTGTTGTTACGTACCAAGTTATGTTATAATTAAGACCAATGATTCTTATTAGAATTATTTCCCATAGGTAGATATTTTGTAGAGAAAAATACACATTTAATATCCATATATTGATTTATTTCATGGAAACCACTCAACATATCCTTTACTAAAATTCCAAGACAATTCCTTATAATATTTTTTATCATTGGACTTATCTATAAACATATATTTATGGTTCTTGTTAATGTTTTCACTTACCAAATTCCAATAGATGACTAAAAAATATTTTTGTTACCATATAGTCCTTATATTAACATATGTTAACATTACATCATCTTAATGAATATTATGAAAATTAAATAAGTAAATGCCTGATGACCATAACAGTTTAGTGTCTTTGGAAACTTGAAAAAAATTAATCAATATTTGCGAATGATCTTCAATGTTTCTAAAAAATATTTTTGAATTTAGTACATAAACATATGACCTTTATTCATAAACTAATGAAAGTAATCATAATAAAGGGGTGACATTGAATTCATAGTAATGTTATATAAATGTAATATGCATGAAAAAATTGAAAATAAGGGAATGAGAAAATGATCATAACATTTAAATATCATAATAACCATATCAACGATCATAATAAAAAATCATTTCATAAATATTAGAAGTTAATAAGACATGAATATTAAAGATTAAAAGTGAATAATCAATGTGATCATAAAATAATAATAAGATATGCCATTAAGGAAGACTCATAAAAAAATAAAATTGTTTCCATTGTAGTCAATGCTTAATGTCATGGTCATATTATTGGAAGAGGTTCACTCTCCCAAACAATTTTCTTAGACAATATACTATATTGAACCAAATTAACTCCCTGTTCGAGCCCTATATTATTGAACTGATACTACATCCCATTCCATCCATGTATTACTGAACTAGGTTTACTTCTTATTCCAGCCTACATTACTGAATGGAATTCATATCCAATTCCAACCCTGTATTACTCAACCTATATAATTTCTTGTTCCATTCCTATATTACTGAACTAGGTTTACATCCCATTCAACCCATATATTACATAATTGAGTTCACATCACATTCTAGCTATGTTTTACTGAACTAGATTTAGATCTCATTCCAACCAATCTTTAATATCCCATGTAAAAAAGAATATGACATTTTCCTATTTATTAATATTTGTAAATTAATTATTAATTTTACATTAAATTGGATTCTATGTTCGATGGTATAGCCGATACAAAACAATAGGTTTCTTTTAAATCTTGCATTGCACATAATGTTGTGTTGTACTGAAAAATAATATAATAATAATATTTAATTAAACGATAGTTAACGCCTAGCCGTTGTAATGGCAGGAATGAATACAACTAACTAAAAATGATTATACATGTTTGTTAAATATTTTTACATTTATCAAATAAATTTTAAATTCCTAAAATAAGAAATAATATAATTCTAAGCATAAATACTCTAATATTCTTTAAAAATACAATTTACTACCTTTTGATGGAGAACCCTATTTAAATATATTTTTGGTCACTTTTATATGTTATATAAAAAAATTGTATTTATAATTCGGACATAAAAATATAATCTGGGTCAATTTTTAGTATTTTTCTGATAAAATTCAATAATTAATGAATAGTGAAAAATACAGTATTTTAATTCTAATATGCCCTTTAATCTAATTTAATTATGTTTTTATATTATCTTTTTAATTGGTTTTGAAGTTTAAATAGATTATATTTTTAACACTTAATCCAATTTTGGTCTTTGGAATAAATTATTCTTTGAATTAGGGTATAAAAAAGTGTCAATCTATTGATAATTATTATTTCATAAAAAACATATTTTATTTCAACATCAAGAATTAATTTAAAATTAATTAATCCAACTTCTATGTTTTTAATTTGGTAAAATAGAAATAATTTTTGAAATCAGAATATCAAATATATCTTAGGCTGAATTTTTGGTAATATTCTAAAAAACTTTTATTTTTGTTGAATACTGAATACACTAAGTAGTAGTCAAAATCTGACATTTTCATTTAAAGTAAATATATTACTTCTGTGAATTGAATTTAAAAAATCTGATATACATGTTTGTTATTATTAAGTAAAATTTGGTTCAATAAGATGAAAATATTTTTTTTGTGAATAGTAACTTTTAAAGTTTATTTATAGTGGTAAAAGGTAAATAGGTTATTTAAAGGTAAAAAGAATATCATAATAATACAAAAATAACTTAACACTTATCCTAAAATTATTGTATGAGTCATGGCTAACCATGAAAATCCATGGGTCTATTTTGGGACCCCATGGAGCCACATAATTGTGATAATGACTCCTTATTTTAATTTACTTAATGTAATGGAAAAAATGACATAAACAAATATCTTTTAGTAAATTAATTTTTACATATAAGTATGTAAGTTATCGTTTCAAATATAAAAATTATTTGGAAATAGAAAAATATTTCCCACATCATGGTATTTTTTTAAAATTTTTAGACGTCAAATAAATAAAATTATTTATGACATAATAATGATGTAGTGTTTACCTCTTTAATAAAAGAGTTAAATAAGTAAGATTATAAAGTTTAGAACAATAAAAAAACATGTGAAATTCTTATTAGATGATTTTATTTCGACCATGAGTCATATTATCTTATACATTATTGAGTTTTTAATCTTTATAAACTGAAAATAATTATATAATAACATAATATTTTTTCACTTTCCTAAAAAGACCCTCCTCCCCCTTATAAAAGGACACAACTTCTAATCAATTACTCACACCTCTAATGCTTATGGGATCATCCAAACCCTACCAAAATATACTATCATGTATCTCTCTTTCACCTAGAAGCCTCAACTTAGGAAAATGGCATTTCACGATAAAAAATGTGGTTAAAACCAAAGGGAGATACCCAATTTAAAGGTAACATATTCACTTAAGGTCGTTTGTTTTATTTTCCTTCTCTAACAACCTAAAACCTTTTTATTCCTTTATTTTATAACATAACATATATAAAAAATATACTAGGTTGTTTTTATGATAATTATTCTAAATAAACTTACACACACCTCTATCTAATGGATAAAGAACATACTGTTTCTTTGGACGGAAAACTAACGCCTCACGAAACGATGATTGTTCAATCTTTTCCAAGAACCTTTTATGGTGGCAATTATAATGGAACTGTATTTATATATGATATATATTATGTTTATTTCTTCATTATACTTTTATATTTATCATTTATATCATACCATTATGGATTCCATTATGGGTAAACGTGATAATTTCATTTGAGGAAGTGCGGACTACCGCCCCGTCAAAGTGATATGACGAGTTCATGCCATACATGGGAAAAATGAAGGGTTGAGTTAATGAAATTATATATTATATTATACTTGAATTATAATATACATATTTATCATTATGTTTTAATTCCATTAAATACGAAATAGAAATGAAAGTAGTGTTCATGAGTACGTACGACTTAATGTCTCCATTAACAGTGCATTTCATTTCCAACCTCTAAATGTTATGTGATATTATAAATACATATATATAGTAGATATATATGATATATATGATATATAAATCATTAATATCATTCTGGATATAATGTACGCTTGACCACATGGACAACTTGTAATTATAAGATGTTGATTTTTTACTTAAGTACCAAATATCGACAAAATGACCATTATTAACATAAATGAATACATAATGTTTATAGCATGGAAATAAGTGATATAAAATGAATTATAAAATTTAAAAATGTTCATAATCAAGTGTAAAATAAATTATGTTTATTATCTAGAAATAACAAGGAGCAAACATGTCAATTCGGACACGAGGTAAGGGGTTTCTTATCTCACTTTCAATTCCATGAGATTTCCATAGTTCGCCACTTATTTATTGAATGTGGTGTATTTTGTTCTTCCATTTGATATATATTATCCTTATTCTATTTATATTCATGAAATTATGTGATTCATTTGGCGGTTTTTAACTTTTGGTTATACGTCTCGATTGATTAGAACGTGGGAAGAGGATTTTATATCACTTTTAATTCTCGTGAGATTCATGCTATATTGGACACTATTTTCTTTTGTATGGTGTATTTAATTCCCATGATTGTATTCATGGTGTAATATACATTAATTTATGTGTATTTAAATATTAATTTTACGATCCTTATTTCATTGGGTGTATGTTTCATAAGTTACCAAATCAGTAAGCGAACCTTTCACCATCCACTTTTTAAAAGACTTATTTGTGTTATGTCTTTTAATTTCCAATTTCTTATGTCATGATATGTTATTATATAACCATATTTCTGTAAATTTTATGTAAAAGTGATGAGATACTATTTTCTCTTTCATCATCTCATTTTCGTAATTTTAAAGTGACTCTGTTAGGCCGTAAGATTTCTGTAAGGGAACTTCTTTACCCAATTCTAATTATTTGGGTTAAACTTATACTTCTTGATTATGTCATGCTATGACTATGTGTTAATAACCCCCAGATTGTTTTAAAATTAATACCAACCTATAATGTATGTATATATATTTTTCACACATAATTATGTTGTTTATTTATCATTAATCTAATGATACCGTATTTATAAGAGAGTTCATCTCAATTTACATTTCATTGAGACTTCATTGTTGTTACGCACCAATTAACTCTTATATGGTGTATATATAACCATTTGGTATATTAAATCATGAATACCATTATTCATGTGAAATTATAACATTCTCATTAAATGTTATTCCAAAATTAATTTTATTCAAGTGTCTCTCATTTTTTTGAAAACTCTTTAACGAAAATATCATTTTAAAAGTATAAAAGATTTATTCATCTAAATATTTATCATTAATTTCCATGTTTTAAAAATATTTTTAAGGATTTATTTATACGGAAATCAATTTTTTGAAATGATAATTTATTTAAGAGTTTCAATGTGGTATGGGACACTTTGATTCAAAAATATCTTTATTAAATGTTTTAAATGGGTTTGAAAATGGATTGATAAATCATTGTTTATTTAAATATCATGATATGATATATTGTGATTGGAATGTGGAAATGTTATTTTTCCTTTATGGTTGTGTTATATGTTATGATTATGTTATGGTTATTGGTAATTGTTTACATATAAGGGTGGTTCCAGGATTAACCTAGGGCAGGTGAGCCCGAGATAGCTCTCCAATGAATTGGGTAACGTGATCAAGGTAAACGTTAATGTTTCTCCTAATATATTTATGGAAAATTCTATGATAGGTATTCAAATGTAACTCCATACATATCTTTGATAGCTATAATGTACGTATTTTATGTATGATATAAGTTACCAATATTATTTATGATTTCTGTGTATTATTCATAAATATTATGATTTCATAAGGTATGTTATGATTGAAAAGTATGGTTTATTTGTTTTTTGTTTACTGATGGGATAATGTTTTCGTTCCTTATTTTATATCCTTTAATCACATTTTAATGCTCATAACATGTTTTTAAAATGTTTTCCACATGAATTAATGATGAATGAGGGTCATGGATGATATAAAGTAAAAGTCATGCTGTCTAAAATATGGAACTAAATATGTTTCTTTTTTATTTTAGGAAAAAAGGATATTGATTCGTCGTGTCTAGTTGTAATAATCAAGATGATATATAATAGTTATGGCCTAATTCTCTAAAATTATAAACATGAATATATCTTCAATGTGAATTATTCATTTAATTCCAGATTATGTAATGTTAAGGGCTGGGTCCTTATAGTAGGTATCAAATGTCGGTTTAGATAACTGTAGAGGTTAGGTTTTTCATTAAGAATAAGTGACACTACCATAATGGTTGAAATTTCAGAAAGATTAATTGTTATTATAGAGAATGTTAATGAGTTTAATATACCGTGAATAAGAATATATTACTATTTACCCTCCTCATAAAATATTATATGATGATTTTATTAATATACTCACACTTACCATTTTGGTTTTAGTAAATGGCATGATCTAGCTGGCAGAAAAGTAACATTGGATGTGAAAAAAACATTGACGGTTTTCTGAAAAATCATCTGAATGAAATGGGAGCTATAATGATAACTCTTGTGGTTATTTTCAATCAAAAATATCAAGTCCTGATTGACTAGCTAAACCTTGGTGATATTTATAAGGCAATGTATATGCGAGAAAAAAAACCCACGGAAGTTCTGGTAATAATCATAATGGTAAGTATATTCAAAAACCTATGTGTCAAGGATGTGGAAAAAAACACATAGGAAAATGTTTCGAAGGGATGAGAATATTCTTTTGATGTGGATGTGAAGGTCATAAAGCAATAACCTACGATAGAAAAAAGAAGAATCTAGTTGACTCTAGGAAAGGGAAATAAGTTCTTTCTGAGGGTGAAATTTAATGTTTTATATGTGATGTGGATGGTCATTATACAAATAGATGTACTACAAAGAAGGTTCTGGAATGGGATCACTAGGATCATACAAATATATGTTTACAAATACCTAATTATATTCTAATTGAGTATGAGGAAATTGACAATAACCAATGAAAGGTGTGGATTATTTTTTAACACATGTTTAAACATTATTGAATCATAGGATATGATTCATGATTTTGTTTATAGGAAATAATATTTCATAATAAGTTGTAAAGGAATGGTTAATGGATCATTAAAAACATTGAATGAGTAAGAAGTCAACATAAGGGATTCAAGTGTTATGGTATATTTTAGGATGGTGGAATGCTAAAAATTATTAATGCTCTTTTGATAATGGGGTTACATTAGAAGGCTTTTTATAACATTTTTAAGCCTAAATTTTGTTATATGAAAATTTTATTCATTGAATAATTATCTTTTCTTTTGTGGATATAGTTATAAAGAACCTTATGGGTTTATATGAACCTTGAATTTCAGGCAATAACAGGTTAATACATTTTGGGATGCAATATGAACGATATTAGATAACAATTGTGGTAAAAATATTTTATGGTTAATTTTGATGAATATATCTATTTTTTGGAAATGTTATAAAATTTATACATTTTTTAAAAAAGGAAAACTCACAGACCTTGTGACAACCCATCACGTCGAACAATGTTTCAGGAATCAAACTCACAACCAAAGTGCGAAGGAAATTTATCGCCTACCACTGGACTACATCAACTCCCTGATCAATATGACTAATTATTTTTATTTTTATGATTTTAGGAATAAAAAATAAGTTGATTTTTGGTTATATATGGAAATGACTAACCTATCATGGAGAATATGTGATTAGGTTAACTACTTTTCAAATATGATACATTAAGAGTAACTGATGTTATTTGGAGATAAATTTTATGATTTATCTTGGAAGACTATGTGATTAAATCTTTCTGAGATTTGGTTTTCAATCATTTTTTTGATTACATTGACGAATTTTATCGACATTTGTTAATTGAATGGTCTTTGTGGAACATTGGGTTTTGTTTGACCAATTTTGGAGATTAAGAGTAGTTTTTTATGTAAAAGATTATCCTTTTTTTGGAAAATCTGATATTCTTTTAACCATTTTGGTTTTGGCTAATGTATAAAGACATGGAAAAAATATATTTCATCTTTTATGGATTATGTGATTCTATAGAAGTTTATTATAGAGCTTTAAATGTGAACAAATCATCTTGAATACTCATCGTTTGAAAAAATTGAGTTTGTGGTAGAAATTTATTAAATGATGAATTTATACATGACAAGTAAGAATATTTCCTTACGTTTTTGTTTAAGATCATAAATAAATTACCCAAATTTATGAAAAGTATCTTAAAAATATTGTTGTCTGTTAATTTTTACAATATGGGAATAAAATACAATTTAACCCATCACAAGTTTGTGATTTTATTGGTGGTTAACTATCTCTTAATCATGTTTTCAATCACTCCCCATCAGAAATTGATGGTTTGTTTTCTCCTCCATATTCATGTTTTCATGGAATCATAGTATCTTTTTTCTTGGGTGACATTTTTACTTCTCTTCCATTATTTTAATGTAATAGATTTGTTGACTATTTTTCCGATGTGGGGCATTCAATGATGTTTCTGAACCCAATATTAAAATTACGAGGACATAATTTTTAAAAGGGGAAGGATGTAACATATCAGGTAAAAAAAGAATATGAAATTTTCATATTTATTAATATTTTTAAATTAATTATTAATGTTACTTTAAAGTAAATTCAATGTTTTATGTAATACCCAATACACAACAATGATTTTCTTTGAAATCTTACGTTGCACACAATGTTGAGTAGTATAGAAAAATAATATTTTATTATTATTATTTTATATGGTAGTTAACACCTAGTCATTGTAATGGATGGAATGTACATAATTAACTACAAAATGATCATAAATGTTTGCTAAATATTTTTACATTTATCCAATAAATTTTGGTGTCAAAAAATAATAAAGAATATGATTTTAAGTATAAATACTCTAATATTCTTTAAAAAGATGATTTACCACCTTTTAATGGTGAAACATTTTTAAATATAGTTTTGGTCCCTTTTATATATCCTATTTGAAAAAATAAAATTTTTCGTTACAACTGGGACATAAAAATTTACTTTGGTTAAATTTTTTGTATTTTTCTGATAATATTCAATTTTTAATGAATAGTGAAAAATATTGTAAATTAATTCTTATTTACCTTTTAATATACTTTATTTATATTGTTATATTGTCATTTAAATTTGTTTTAAATGTAATTAGATTATATTTTTACCATTTAATCCAGTTTTGGTCATTTGTATAAATTTTCCATTGAAATTGGGCATAAAAAATTGTCAATCGTTTGATAGTTATTATTACATAAAAACACGCTTTTTGTTTTGAAAAGGGGAATTAATTTTCAATTAATTATTCCAACTTCTATGTTTTTAATTTAATAAAGTATAAATCATTTTATAATTTATAATATCAAATATATTTTTAGCTGAATGTTTTGTATTTCTTCTAAAAAACATCAATTGTTTATGAATAGTGAAACCACTAAGTAGTAGTTAAAAATATGACCTTTTCATTTAAATAAAATTTACCACTTCTATGAATTTAATTTTTAAAATCATACATACATGGTTTTTATTATTATGTAAAATGTGGTTGAATAAGATGAACATAATTTTTGGTGAATAGTAACTTTTGACTTTTATTTACCGCGGTTAAAGTTAAATTGGGTAAATCAACGTAAAAAGAATGTCATAATAATAAAAAATAACATTAACACTTGTCCTAAGATTATTGGATGAGTCATGTCCGACCATGGTCATCCTTGGGTCTATTTTGGTACCCCATTGAGCCACTAAATTTTGATAATGACAGTTTATTTTAATTAACTTAATGTAAAGGAAAAAATGACATAAACAAATACCTTTTAGTTAATTAATTTTTTACATATGGTTCTATAAGTTTTCATTTCGACTATAAATATTATTTGGAAAGATAAAAATATTTCCTACATCATGGAATTTGTTTTATAATTTTTAGTCGTCATATAAATAAAATTATTTACGACACAATAATGATGTAGTGTTTACCTCATTAATAAATTATTTAACTAAATAAGATTATAAAGATTAAAAAAATAACAAAAATCTATCCAATTTTTATTGGATTACTTTATTTCGACCATGAGTTATCTTATATTTAACTTTAATGAGTTTTGGATATTTAGAAACCTAAAATCATTATATAAAAAAAAATATTTTCACGCTTTCCTAAAGAGCCCCTCCTCCCCCTTGTAAAAGCACACAACTTCTAACACATTCCTCAAACCTCTAAATACCCTTGTCTCATCCAAACCCTACCCAAATAAGCTCTCACGTCTCAATATTCCACCTATTAACATTAACATAGGCATAAGGCACATCACGAAACCCTTTTTGTTCAAACCAAAGGGAGATACCTGATTTAAAGGTAACATCTTCTTTTAAGTTCTTTTGTTGGATTTTCCTTCTTCAAACCCATAAACTCTTTCTATTCATTTATTTTATAATAAAACCTGTATACTATGTATAATAGGTTATTTTTATGGGAATTATTTTAACCAAACTTACACACAACTTCATCTAATGGTTAAAGAACATACTGTTTATGTGGACGGCAAACTAACGCCTCACGAAACGATGATTGTTCAATATTCTCCTACCTCCTCTTATGGTGTCCATTATGATGGAAATTTATTTATATATGATATATATTATGTTTATTATTTCTTTATAATTATTTATGTTTCATTTATAGCATACCTTTATGGTTTCCATTATGGTTAAACACGACAATTTCATTTGAGGAAGTGCGAACTACCACCCCCTCAATGTGATATGACTCGTTCATACCATATGTTGGATGTATAAAGAATTGAGTTACTGAAATTATATCTTATATTATACTAGAATTATAAAATACCTATGTATAATTATGTTTTCATTACATTAAATAAGAAATATAAATGAAAGTAGTGTTCATGTGTATGTACAACTTACCATCTCCATGAACGGTGCATTTCATTTCATACATCTAAATGTTATGTAATATTATAAATACTTATATATACTGGATATATAGGATATATATTATATATAAATCACGAATATCATTCTGGGGAAAATGGAATCTTGAACACATGGAAAACTTGTAATTATAAGATGTTCATTTTTCACTCAAGTACCAAATATCGACTAAACCACCGTTATTATCATAAATGATTAGATAAGGTTTATGACATGGTAATAAATTATATAAAATTATTAATAAAATTTAAAAATGTTCTTAAAAATGTAATAATTAACTTATGTTTATTGTTCTTAAAGAACAGGGAACAAACGAGTCAAGTCGAACACGAGGTAAGGGGTTTCTTATCTCACTTTTATTTCTGTGAGATTTCAATTTCTCACCACTTATTAATTGCATGTGGTGTATTTTGGTCAGACATTTTATATATATTATCGTGATTCTATTTATATTCATGGTATTTTGTGATTTATTTTGTGGTTATAAACTTTTGGTCATATGAATCAATTGATTACAACATGGTAAGAGGTTTTTATATCACTTTTTATTCTTATGAGATTCGTGCTATATTTGCAACTATTTACTTTAGTGTGGTGTATGTACTTCCCATGATTGAATTAGTGGTGTAATATACATTAATTTATGGGAATTTAAATCATCATTTTATGAACCTTATTTCTTGGGTTGTATGTTTCATAAGATACCAAATCGGTAAGGGAACCTTTCACCCTCCTCTTTTTAAAAGACTTCTTTTTTGTAATGTCCTTTAATTTAAAATTTCTTATTTTGGGATATGTTCTTCTATATCGTTATTACTGTAAATTTTATATCCAAGTGATGAGATACCATTTTCACTCCCATAAACTCATTTTATGAATTTTAAAGTGACTCTATTATGATGTCGAATTTTTATAAGGGAACTTTTTCACCCAATTTCAATTCATTGGGTAAAACTTCTACTTCTTGATTATGTCGTGATATGACTATATGTGAATGGTATATCACTGTTTTACACATAATATCCACATATATTGGTTTTATTTATATTTTTCACACATAATTATGTCATTGATTTGTCCTTAATCTAAGGATACCATCTTTATAAGGGATTTCGTCTCAATTTACATTCCATTGAGACATCATCGTGGTTATGCACCAATTCACTCTTATATGGTGTATATAATTACCTTTGGAATTTTATATCATGAATACCTTTATTCTACCGATATTAAAACTTTCTAATTAAATGTTATTCCCCAATTATTTTTATTCAAGCATCCCTCATTTTGTTAAAAAAATATTTTACTAAAATATCATTTTAAAAGTTTTAAAGAATAATTCTTCCAAATATATATCAATAATGTCCATGTTTTAAAAATGGTTTATAGGATGTATTTTTGTGGACATTATTGTTTGAAAATGATTATTTATTTAAAAGTTTCAAAGTGGTATGGGACACTTTGATTAAAAAATCTCTTTATTAAATGTTTTAAATAGTTTTGAAAATGGTTTGATAAAGATATGTATATTTCAATATAATGATATGATATATTTTTATTAGAATGTGTAAATGTTAACTTTACTTTATGATTGTGTTATGTGTTATGATTATGTTATGGTAATTGGGAATTGTTTATATATATGGGGGGTTCTGTGATAAACCTATGGCAGGTGAGCCCGATATAGCTCTCCAAAGCATTGGGTAACATGACAGAGGTATTTGATAATGTTTATCCTACAAAATTTAAAGAATATATTGATATGGGTATCCAAACGTAACTCCCTACATAGTTATGATAGCTATAATTTATGTATATTATGTTTTCTATAAGTTACCTTTATTATTTATGATTTTTGTGTGTTATTCATAAATCTTAGGATTTCATAAGGTATTTTATGATTGAAAAGAATTGGTTCATTTTTTTGTATTTATTTAAGAAATAATGTTTCCATTCATTATTTTATATCCCTTACTATGCTTTTTATGCTCATACCATTTTTTAAATGTTTTCCACAAGAATTAAAGATGAATAAGGGTCAAGTATGATATCAAGAAAAAAGTCATTCTATCTAAAACAAGGAACTGGACATGATTCATTATAATTTAATGAAAAAAAGATACTTAGTAGTACTGTCTAGTTATAATATTCAAGTTGATATGTAATAATTATGGCCTAATTCCCCAAAACTCTAAACCTGAAAAGAACCTCAATGTAAATTATTCATATTATTCAGGATTATATAATGTTTATGGTCGGGCCTTTATACCAATCATACACTTTAGATAAAAATCATTAACCAATGCAATTAAGGGACACATTTTCCCCACCCATAACATAATGAAATCATACATGCATGTTACAGAAGATAGAAAGATATTCATCCTATTATGAACATTAATAATAGACGTGTTTTATAACATTTCATAGTAACTCATTAAATGAGATGGGTATCATAAAAATTTAATCATATAAAAACCTATGGATAATAAATAGGTTTCATAATAATATTATCCTATAATAACTTCTGAAAAGAATAGTGTTTTATAAATATATAACCCATAAAAGAAAATAGGCTTCATAAACATATATGTCATTGAAGGGAAACCTGTTTCATTTATTTAGATCTATAAAAATATAACACTTTTTAGAAAATTATATGAATTGTATACGTGGATAATATACCTATTAAATCATAAATTGTTACCAAGGATGGCATCATTGTAGGATAATGATTTTTTAAAATCACATTGAACAAAATATTTCACTGATAAATCACTTTTTAAAATAGTTACCATTTTTAATATTTTATTCTATGAAACATATTTGAAAAAATATAAAAAAGTCATGAAAACATAGATTAAAATTTTCTTGTGGAAAATATCATTTTATTACTTTGAAAAATTCGACGTAAAATATTATACCATATGAAATAAATCATTTAAAATAACCTTTAAAACATATAAAAGAATAATGAAATCATTTGAAGAAAAATAAGGATAAAAAATATAATATAATATTTAAATAAAATTAATAAATATTAATGATATCATATTTTTTAGACAATTTTATAAAACATGAATTTGAATGAACATAGATTTCCTACTGAACAGATAAATAATGTCAGATTTTCATAAAAACAGTTTATTAATTATATTTACTCTCAATGAATGAAATTAATGGTAATAACACATGAATATATCATGTATAATTAATGGATAAAAGCATTCATGATTTTTATTTAACTATGGATTATATGATTTCATCAATTGATGCATAATCCTAAACAATCTCGATAAATAATGTTATTGTAGCAATAACCTATTAGACATTAGTAACATTGAACCATATTACACATGAGATAATAACATTAAATGAAGATTAAAATATAATAATGTAAGGATATTCATGATATAACAAGTCTAAGTTCATTATATACTATTTTTAGATTAATATAATTACATAACATGGCATGTTCCTCAAAAAAGGAAAATGGAGACAAAAAAACTTTAACAATTGGGTAACATTTGAATCATAATCCCCATTAAAGGGAGATCATAAAATTTATATATAAATTCACATGAATTTTATTATATGTTTCATATAATACATTCTTTAATATAATATACACAATAAAAAATAAATTATTGTTGAATTACATGTGTATCTCAAAGATAATAAAAATTACGATTATAAAATCCTTACCATAAGTCTTGACTTTATTTGAACACATAAAATTCTCTTGAATAATAATAATAACATTATATACATCTAACAAGAAGCCATATTATTGTATATAAAATTATTTAAAAATGACATATGAATTTATATTACCTATTTATTATCAATTACAGGTTAATCTAAATTTTCTTGTAAAAACTGATTTGTTTATCATTTGTTGTTTTACATGTTATTCTTGACCATATTAAATAAATAATTTCTTTAATTATTTCTATAATTATAGAAATTATTTATATATCATATATATTCAATAAATATTTATTTATATTAATATAAAAAATTAAACACTAATTAATGAAACACACCATTCTTGGAGACGGTAAGTCGTATGTATGCATAAATGTTTCTTCCGTTTAGTTGTCGTATAGAGTGAATGAATGTAAATGTCATATATGTATATAAATTTTAAATATATTTCAGTTATCTGTATTATGACATATACCCTTCATATTTTTTTTTAACACATCATTAATAAATTCCTTTTAAATGCGAATGTATCAAATCACTTTGGGGTTGCAGTAGTTCACACTTACATAAATGAAGTTATCATTTTTACACAAAATTGAAATATGGAAGGTAGAATTTATATAACTACTAATGAAGAATAAATGAATAATATATATAATAAATATCATATATAAGTAGGTCTTACATCATAATTCCCAACCATGAGAAGTGGTAATGCTACATGAACAACATCTTTTTTTGAGGTTGTGGTTAGTTGTACACAGGGGAAGTTAGTTCATTACTCATTAGATTGAAGTGTGTGTAATTTCAGTTCGAACCCTTAAAAGTAAAAAATATTAGTATATTTATGATTCTGGTGTCATTATATGATTATGGAATAATAATAATTGAGGTTTTGAAAACATAAACAATGGAATGGATTTTTTAGGATGGATGTTACCTCTCATTTGCGTGAACCCTTCTAGTATTCACAAATGGGAATCATTTTTTGGATTTATGCCCAAATTTATTATTCAAAGAGAAAGGGAGAGATTTTAGGACGATAATTTTGATGATTTTGGTCAAAATTATGTGTATTTAGTAGTGTGAATAACGATCATATATGGTTTCATTTTATAACCGAGAAAGAGGACAAACATGGCATTTCAGAAAAAAAGTTTGGTGCACAAAATTGTTTACATAAAAAACTAATAAAACCCAAATAATAAAAACAATGGAAATTTGAGGTATGATTTATTGGAATATAATGGGTGTTACATATTTTTCAAGGTCATTTTGGAACTTTAGTTTAATGATTAGTACCATATTATGATTAATTTTTCATAATCATTCGAATAAATTTTAGTCACTTTTAGTAGTCATTTTTCTAAAAAATTGTGTTTTTTTATAAAAATAAAAATATTTCACGTATTACCACAATTTATTTCTATTTCTTGAAATTAATTTAATAGAAGCGGAAAAAAATATGTTAAATTATATTCATAGAGATGTGGTGATAAAGATGGTTTTTAAATTGAGAATGTTTACAAGTTTAGTAAGGTACTTATATAAATAATATATAAAAATTATTTAAATGACCTACACTGGATTAATAAATTTTTTAATAGATCTATTTTTACATCAAAATGAACTTATAATATATTTTAACTATGTATATAAATTCGATGATAACTAATATGGGAATTAAAATTTTGTTTATTTTATTATTCATCCAAAAATGATATTTCTCATAAAAATCCCAATAATTCAACCAATGATAATTTGAACATTATGAATTAAAAATGTTTTATTTTATCAAATTAAATCTATAATATTTTCACAAATTAATTTTATTATCATTAACATAAGGACATAAAATTCAATTCATTTTTGGAATGTTATAGAGACCATCGCTTTATAAATATAGAAATTACATTACTTTTGCAGAAAATATAAACATTATACAAAAATATGAACAATGACCATAGTTGGTATACTACTTTTGAAAACATGAAAACATAAATACTAGAAATTTTTTTATATACATCTTCTTAGACTATGTTCTTAATTACTAGAACCCTTTGTAGAAATTTAAAACATTTTACATATCATTATAACCTGTGGCAAAGAAAACATAAAAGGGGTGTGCTAAAATGCTTAGTTAGGGTAATCTAGGGATTAATTTGAACATAAACATGAGTATAAGGGTATGATAATTTGTTCATATAAATATAAGGTCATACCGTGTATATCAAATATCATAAATTAGATCGTGGAATGAATATTGGTAGGTCATAAGACATGAATCATATAAAATAAAGAGCATAAGCCATAAAACCATAATATATGAACAATACATGGAATTGTTGAAAACACATAATAATATAATTATTTACATAGTATCCAAGGCATCACATCAAAGAACATATAAGTATAATGGGTTCACACCACATATCATCATAGTGGTCATGGTTTACTCACATGGCCATTATAGTAGAATGAGTTCACTCCTCATACTATCATAGTAGTAACAATTCACTCCCCTGGTAATCATATTAGTAAAGGATCACTCCCAAGAACATCATAGTTTATCTCATGAGATATAAAACATTACCCACTACATTATAGTGAGATAAATGTCCCACCATTGACATAATTAAATCATGCATAAATGTGCCATTAGATCATAAATAAACATATCATACCACATGAAAGTAAATTGGTTTCATAAACAGTTAATCATATCATAACATGTGGAAAGAGATAGGTTTTATAATGATTTCATAATAAATAGAACCTATGAAAAGAATAATGTTTCATAAAAAATTAACATGTGAATGAGAAAGAAATTTCATGAAGTCCATTTCATTAAGCATAAAACATTCATATAAAAGATATGAATCAAACCCTTATATCATTTCCAAAAAATTCACAAGTAACATTAATAGATGTAACCCTTTGAAAAATTCTGAATAAAACTTGAAAACATTTTGATAACAGCTTTCCATGAAAACATATAAAAGAAGTTTGAAATGAATTGGGAAAAAAATTCTTTTAAAATTACTTGTAAAAAATATTTTTCTAAAATATTAACCATTTTAACAATGAAATGGGTTCTTTTAATAGATGATGGAGGGTAAATCCATATATATTTTATGAGGTCAAAAGAACATGCCTTTTTCATGATAAAAATGATAGAAAAGTTATTTTTTGGAATGAAAATATAATATTCACATAAAGTGATTAGTAAGAAAATGGTAAAACATGTATTATATTTATTATAGGGTAATGGTATAATATTCTTGTAATGTCTTTTAGAAAACATAGATTCCATACTAAAGAGAGGGCAATGTCTGGCATTCCAAAAAACACTTTCGTAACTATCATATGTACCAAATAATGCAAAATGGTACCAATAATTCAGTATTTCAGGAAATAACATTGGATAAGGAAACTCATGAATATTAATTACATATGGATCATAATATTCCATA
Source organism: Viscum album (assembly GCA_963277665.1). Taxonomy (NCBI): domain Eukaryota; kingdom Viridiplantae; phylum Streptophyta; class Magnoliopsida; order Santalales; family Viscaceae; genus Viscum; species Viscum album. The sequence goes on along the minus strand of OY728151.1, from coordinate 489,541,296 downwards.
AAAGTAAGTATAAACATAAACAGTATCGAAAAAATGATATTTTCTCAATAAACTCTTATAACATGGTATCTGCGGATAATGATCTCCATATAATGGAAGGAAATTAGAATAATAAAGTAATATAATTAAAATATTGAGATTCATGATATATTATGTAAAATCAAAGTATATTTCCCCTACAAAAAGATTAAGTGAATAGAAAAACATAAGTATTAGAGAAGGGAAATTGAGACAAAATAGTTTTACTTATTATGAATGTTTTTAATGTTAAAACCCTTTAATGAAGGATAATAAAATTGAAATGTGAATACCCATAAATATAATTATAATATACATAGAATAAATTCATAGTTATTACATACACCAAACCATTGTAATGATTTGTAATCATAACATGTGTCTCCCAAAAATTAAAAGTGTGATGAAATCCCTTTACCACATTTTATGACTCACTCTGTACTCCTATAAGAATCTGGTATAATAAATATATGTTTATTATACATGCTTTACCAAATCATATTATTATATCAATTACCATATATGGATTTATTATAACATTATATTACCTTCTTGTTAATTATCTTATGTTAATGTTTCACTTCAGGTAATATAAGCTATGCTTTCCGCATATGCCTTAATTTGTTACATCATTATTCCTCATACTTGTATCATGATTCTAGAATGTAAAAAATGATATTAATTTCATGTACATATATTATATGTTTATTATAAAAATCTATAAAATATAAGAGTACATAATATAATACACTGTACATGGGGACAGTGAACCGTATGTACGCATGAACGTTGTTTTCATTTTCATTGTCATGTGGAAGGAAAGTATATAAAGGATATGTGTATATATATGTATGTGTGAGATTGTATATATATAATTATATCATAATTACTATATTATATATATAATATAATTTCACTAAACACTTCTTTATTACATTCCATGTGGGGTGTGAATGATTCACATCAATATGATGAGGGAGTATTGTACACTTCCTCAAACGAGATTACCTTATTAACAAAAACTGTAAAGTAAAGAGAAGTGTATTATAAAAGTAATTAAGAAGATTAAATACATAATAATAATATATATTATATATATAATTATGGTTTCCATATTAATATCCACCATGAATTGTGGTAATGGAAAAAACGAACAATCATCGTTTCGCGAGGCAATCGTTCATCGTACACAGAAACTGTATGTTCAGCTCTATTAGATGCAGGTATGTTTATGTTTATGTTAGAACCTTTTCATAAAAACATAATTTTTTATTTATGATACATTTTATTAAAAATAATTGACTAATGTTAGTGGATATATTTTATATGTAAAATAAATGGATGGATCATGAGAGAAGATGTTACCTCTAAATCCTGTAGCTCCTTTTGGTTTGTACCAAAAGGGAAGAATAATGTAAGATGGGAGGATTTTTGGGAGGCTAATTGGGAAGATTATTTACAAACATAATAGGTTTTATAGGTTTGATAAATTGTTATAGCTACTAGATTTATGTAGGAATGTAAAAGGGCACACTTGGAATATTTAGAAACAAATTAGGTGTTCACATTTTCTTTCCAAAAAAAAATAAAAAACCAAGAAAACTAAAAAATGGATGGTTTATGGCCTATATACAGACATCTAATGGATTTTGGGAATGTTTATTGTTCATTTGGTCACTTAATTTTAAGGGTTAGTCCCTAGTTAATCGTAAATTGGCATTAACCACTCTGACAAGTTTTCATCACTCTTAATAATCATTTAGGAAAAATAATTACGTTTCCTTATTAGATTTTAAATATTATATTGAATTCATTTTTTTATTTACGATTTTTTAAATACAATCCATAAATTCAGAAAAGTTCATATTAGTGATAATCATGTAGACATGAATAAATTAGAGGGGTTTAAAGTAGGAAAATTTTCAAAATATTGTTATAAGTGTTCTTTCAGTTTCAAAGAGAAATTTATTTTAATTAATTAAATAGAATTAATAAGTGTAATATTATTATAATTTTACAAGAATAAATAAAAATAATGTCATTTATCATTAGTAATTAATTATAAAAAAATGTCATTTTTATGTAAAAATTGTATTTTTCAATATTGTTAAAAAACGATGTTTCTTAAAAAATTTCCAAATTAATCACCCTTTGATAATTTTGATGTACTAAATTCAAAAATGATGTTTTTATTATAAAATTAATGATCTAAATGTGTCTAAAATTATATTCAGTATTATAATTGGTTCATTCTAGAGAACAATTTTTTTAACAGAAATGGACATTTCCAAAAATCTCATCTTTCATTATCAATATGTTTTATTTATTAAAAATAGTTATAAAAAATATTTTAAAAGTAGTTATTACTATTAATATAACTATGTTTTCTGGTTTGATTATAATTATCTCATTCAATTATATATATATATGTGTGTGTGTGTGTGTGTTTCTGTGTGTGTGTGTGTTTCAAAGAAACTCAGTGTTTTGTGCATCAATACCAAGTCAATTTAGCTTATAGTGCAATCCAAGTTGGTATTGTGTATAGTGAAATACAAGGTAGTATTATGCGTGAAAGGAATTTTTTACATAATAAGTAAATATACATACATACATTTATATATATATATATGTATTAAACTATTTCCAATTTCAGATGAAATAAATAATATTGAAAAAATAAATTAATATAAAAAATAATAATTCTCAAAATCTTAAGGTGCTATAATCTATCCCCTTAAAATGAATTGTGCCCTAAAAATTCTTCTATGTTACCAAAGGATTAATACAATAATGTTTCATTAATAGAAACCCAAATCATAAATATAAATACTAAAACTACCCTTTAATGGAAAGTATGGATCTATAATGGTCACCCAAAGTAACATATAACTGGGTTTCGATATATGAGAACATAATTTGGGAGTGATGATTACTCATAGAGGAAAAGAATAAATATTTATAAGGATTGATTGAGGTTATCAATCACAAACATTTGAATGATCATAGAAAAGTGGAGGGCATTGAAGTCATAAATCTATGATGATTTAAAAGGCCACCAGATCAACAAAAATTAAGGTACTAGAAAAATAATTTTTAATCGCTATTAGAATATTGAGTAATTATTGATGAATTTATATAAAAAAAATTGGATTTGTGGGTTATGCTTTAAAAATTTTATAATACATCCATTACCATATGGAATGAATTTATTGAAAGTAACTTTGATGATTAAATTAATAAAATATGCTTTTAGAAGATCTTAAGGCCTATAAAATAATAAAAAATCTAACTATTTTTCTCTAAAAAACCACATGAATTAATCTATAAATGTTAACACAAATAGTACAACATAAATATATATTAATTAAAATTAAATATACATTACCAAGTATATCATGTAGGCTAGTGTTGGGATAATCCTTTATCATCCTTCGGTCACAGGTTCAATACAAATGGCCTTTCCGTACTTGATTAGTTGTCAACCAACATACATGATGTCCTTATTTAAAACCACAGTTATATAATATATATGATAGAAATCTAGGAAATATTTTTTTTCACCGAATATTCTTTTAATCAATGTTTTCAACACAAACACAGTGCACAAATACTTCTTATAATTTATGACTTAAACATTTCATGGATGGGTAACTTTATCACCATTTATCAATGGTTAAAATATAAAATGTTATAAAGAGGGATAAAATCAACATAACATTGATTCCCATGTATGACACAATGTAGTTATCAGTTTTCACATTCCAAGCATATGAAAAACCTCATCATATATTCTCTTGAAACATGCTAATAACTAGAACTACCATAAATCCTATGTGAAAACATGGATGATTCTTAATCCAAAGTGTATTAGATTTACTTCTTTAATCTAAAAAGTGCTGCAAAATTCATTGATGATAGCATAAAAAGCACTTCAAAAAAGACCTTACTTTACTCCATTGTAATAAATACTTTTCAATTTACTTATTAATTTCCCATTTACCTTTATCCATATAACATTGTCTTAATATATGTAATACATTAACTGTTACCTTCCCTTATTCAAAATATCATCTTTGTCACTAAATTACTTCACCAGTCCAATAGAAACATTTTAATACTAAGCATAAAACTTAAGTAAAAAAATAGATTTATATTTAATCATTCATAAATTTTGATTTAAAATACATAAATACATTGATTATTCAACATCATACTTATTACATTAACAAGGCTACCTCATCCTATTATGCAATACTTTTTATTATTCACATTTAATCGGTAGTCTCTTCATCATCATCAATGTACCCATTGCTCGCACCACCATGTTGGTTAACATCATGAACAATCCTCTTGGGACATTGAGTTTTATAATTTCCATTTTCTCCACACTTAAAAATCATAACCTTTGATAAGGAAATAATATGGAAAAAATTACCATTCATTTCATTAACCAAAAACATCATTTGCCATTTTACTCACTTTTATTGTTTCTGTATTTTCCACAGTAAAAAAATGTAAAAACCTGTAAAATTCAAGGGAATTTTTTTTCTTAATTTTCTTTGTAATTTTACAAGAGCGTGGTTTCTGACGGCACCTGATTCCGAGGGCCGGAGTGCCCGGAATCAATTTCCGAAGTTTGGCTCGGGTACGTTCAGTGAACGAACGTGCGGGAATTTCTAACTTTTAAACTGGTGCCCAGAATCAAATTCTGAGGGCACCGATGAACTCGCAATGCCGATTTTCTCTTAAGGAGACCTTTTCTGAGGTTGCGTTTATTTTGGGTTGAGAGTTAGTTTTTTTTGGAAGTTTAGAATAAGTTAAATACAAATTGTGGAATACAAATTTTTATTTTAACTTATTGGTTAACTTCTCCCAAAGGGAGTTAGTGGTGGGACCAACATCCACTTAACCTCCCTTGAGAGGATTGAGTGTGGTGGGGCCCACCCGAAGCATAACTCTTCATCTTCTCTTTTAAAACTCCCTTAACCTTCTCTTTTAATTAACTTGACAAGTTGGGTTATTAAATGGGTTGAGTTGTCTTAATTCAAACCTTTGAATTTCAAATGGTTTGGTTGAGTAAATAAAATAAGCCCTTATCTTATTTTATTTGGTTAGAATTCTCTAGCCTCCATGAGAGATTTTGAAGCCTACATCTTCTTCTTCTTCAAGATTTGACGAAGAACGCGAAGAACCTTCGAGCTTCGATGAAGAACGCCACGTTCTCGGGAACCGTCTTCCGCGAAGCCATACCCACGACACCGACGACGACTTCTTTCGCGTCATCTCTTCCGCGGCGATTTCCCACGACGAAATCGTCGTCAAAGAACTTCGAATCCTCTCTTCACGACATCGACGTCCTTCTTCCGTGACGCCGACCACCGCGACGCGTCTTCCGCGGGTCGTTGACGATCATCGATCTTGAAACTGCGGTAGGGGTTTGTTGTTGATTATTTATTTACTCTCGTTCATGGTTCTATCATGATAATCTTGTGGATAAATATTTAAGTGTTATCGTCTAACGAGAGGGGGGCCGGACCGCACAAACACGGCCGAATCCCCCATCCTTTGTTCTTGAATATTATTATTTTCTTGCGGATGAACGAGATGGCATGGTGTCGTCACACCACGCGGGAATCACACAGCTAGAGTTGCACGACGCTGTTGCGCCGTGCCACGGATGTTTATAAAAAACGCGACTCTGTCGCGCCGCGTCGAAGGGAACCGAAGGCGCCAAGGCCGGAGCGGGGCCGCGGCGGAGGGGCGCGATGTCGTCGCACCGCGCCGGATGACGAAGGTCGTGGCCGGTTCCGGGCCGCGGCGGAACGGGAAGACCGGCGGCCAGCCGGGCCGCCGGTGTCGGAAGCAGGAAGGGGGACCGGCCTTGCCGGTCCCGTTGAGGAAGAACCGACCGGCCATGTTGGGCCGGCCGGAAGGGAGAAGTGTCGGGGGGAATTAATTCCCCCGGTTGGTCACAAAACGGCCCCCCATAAAGGGGGGGCCGCGGTTACACCAGGGGGGCTGTGCCCCCCCCCCCCCCCGTTTTCTTCATAGCAGGCCCCCCCACGTGAAGGGGAAACCTGTTTCACAAAGGGGGGGCAGCACCGCCCCCCCTGTTTTTCTCAACGGCAGGCCCCCACAAGGGGGGGGGGGGGTCGTTTGATCAAAGGCTCGGCTTTCAGCCACACCGCCAGCTGAGAAGCGGGGGCCTTGCCCCCGCGCGTGGCACCCGAGTGGCGCCCAGGCCGCGCCACCGGCCGGACCGGTTCAGGCCGACCCAGGGGGGGTCGGGCCGGGTCGGCCCGGACCTGGACCCCCTGTTTTCGAATCGACTTTGGTCTTTTGCCCAAAACATGAGCTACGGACCTCCGATTGACGAACCGTCAGTGGCGATTCGATCCTTGGATCAAGACGGTCCATTCAGTATATCGTAATCAATGTTTCAGAATACTTTGAGTTCAGCCGGGTTGGTTCGTACACGAAACCAACCGGGCCCTCGGAGCGGAAACGCTCATATCTTGAGCTACGGACGTCCGATTGACGTGCCGTCAGCTTTGTTGTGTTCCTCTTAGTGAGACGGATCTTTTTGCATACTCCGCGCGAGGTTTGGACGCATGTGGAGTACGGTCGGGTTGGTTTTTCCTTAAAACCCAACCGGGCCCCTGTGACGAAAAAGCCAATAACTCTCAAACTGGGCGTCCGATCGACGCGCCGTCTGTTGCGTTGAGTTCCTGTTGACGATACGGAACTTTTGGATACATCAACTCTGTACTTTGTGACAGTTGATGTATCAGCCTCTCGGCTCGTGGAGCGGGCCCTCCCGAACGAGCTTGCTGTGTGCGGGAACCCTAGTGATGGCTGTGACTGTGACTGCTACTGCTACTGCTATTGCTACTGTGACTGTGACGACGACAGTACCGAGATCCTTAGTGGATTCGATGACGACGACTATAACACTCAGCGATCCTATGTGGATCAGTGCTACAGGTCCTGTGTGGGCCCGATCCTGTGTGGGTCTGATCCTGTGTGGGTCTTTGCGCTCAGCGGTCCTGTGTGAACCAGCACCTACAGGTCCTGTGTGGGCCCGATCCTGTGTGGTCTTTGCGGGGGTTAGTTACCTATCGATCCTTCATGGATCTGATGACTTAGATGGATCAAAGATAATCTTTATCATCTTTCGAAGAAGTATACCTGTGTGAGCTGAATCCTGTTGCTTTCCTGTGTGGATTGTGTTGTGCTATCCTGTGTGGATTTCGTTTTTCTTTCCTGTGTAGGATACGTATACTTTCCTGTGTGGACTGAGTTGTACATGGGCTCGTAGGTTGGAGCGTATTGGAATTGATGACTTAGGTATATGTATGGGCATATACCTAAGCAGTGTCGGTTGATACTTCGTGTTGTATCTATCTTTTGTGGTTTATCCTTTATGGATTTTGGGAGACCTTCGGGGGTCTCGGGGTCCCTAATGAGTAGTTTATACTCACCCCTGCACGGGCTATGCCCGCACTACGTTGTGTTGGTTGCAGACGATGGACAACGTTGATATTGGTTGAGGCTTTCAGAACAGAACGGTACCTGGAGGTGGACCACTGGGAGGGACGTGTTCGGAGCAGACGGCGGGACCCGAGGAGTAGTGGAGCTATCTGTACCCACCCTTCAGGTGGGATTTCCAGTGGACAGGTCGGTGTAGCGGCTTTTACATTACAGTTGTTTTTTCCCTTTTCGAGTTGTACTTTACTTTCAGTTTGGGTTTGTATACTGGCCCATTTACTTTTCCGTACTTTCATTTGTACTCAGTTTTTACTTAGTGTTTACTTTTCCGCTTACTTACTCTGTGGTGTTGTTTACTTTTCAAAGGCAATGCCTTCCCTTTTACTGGGAATCATTCCTTGGTGCTAGTCGCCATCCCCTGGCCTATGGAAGGCAGGCTTGGGGTAGTCACGGCACTGGCCCCGAGGGCGGGTCGTGACAAATTGGTATCAGGGGAGTTCGGTTCTACCGCGAACTCTGATCTTTTCTTTGTGAAGCAATAATTTTTAGCGTATTGTGTGTGGTTATCAGTCCAGGGAGTCCAGTGTTGGTGCGGCGGCAGACGTATCCGTACACCAGGACCCTGACTTCTGATTTCTGACTTAATGCACGAAAACATTGATTGCGTGTGTGTTTCAAAGTTTTCATTGTGATTACTTTATATCAACTCACCAGGTATACTATTCTGACCGTGGAACACCTGTTTCCTTTTCAGGATGGCCCCACGACGGCAGCCAGCTAGGGTTCTGAGAGTCGAGTGTGACGACAGCCCACTGAGCGACGAGGCCTCGGTGCAGGGCCCTTTGTTAGCAGTGGAACAGCGGTAGCTCTACCCGCCGAGCCACCGATGCTTCCAGCACCAACCGCTGACGATGCATGTCTCCTTGGAGCTCTTCACGAGTTCCAGCGCTAGCGACCGCCTAGGTTCCGTGGGGAGACGGACCCCCAGGCTGCAGAGGACTGGCTGGAGGCAGTGGTACGAGTTTTTAGTCTTGTGAGGATAGCTGCAGACCTCATGGTGATCCTCGCTGCGAGTCTACTGCACGCAGCAGTGGGACGATGGTAGATCTTGATGCTACAGGTGCACGATGAGGCATCTCTACTTTGGACGGACTTTGAGAGCCTCTTCTGCTCGGAGTTCGTCCCTGCCACCCTTCATGCGGTGCGTATCCAGGAGCTTCTTCAGCTGTGGTAGGGAAGCATGACGGTCGCTCAGTACTCGGCGAGATTTACTGATCTCTCGCGCTACTCGACCGACATGGTACGGGACCCATTCTTCCAGGCCCGGACCTTCGAGAAGGGTTTGAGACATGAGATCAGGGCATCGTTGTTCTCCCTCAGCATATCGACTCAGACAGGAGTACATGAGTGCGCCCTTTTGATCGAAAGTTTTCTTGCTGAGTCTACACAAGCACCGAGACCCACCACAGGGCGGCACGTGGCAGAGTCATCTGCAGCAAGAAGTCGACAGATGACTCAGGGGTCCAGGAAGGCCAGACATTCAGGCAGACGACCTCAGGACACTGGCTCAGCAGTGCGGGGCACACAGCGAGGAGCCAGTCATTCGAGAGGCAGGCAGTGCTACTCGGGTGGCGGGTAGGGCCACATGGCTCGTGACTACCCGACCAGTCGTGCCAAGGAGTAGCAGACGGTTGAGGGACCATCGAGGCAGAGGCAGAGGGTCGACTATGGCGGTCTGCAGGGAGGAGGCGGACGAGGCAGAGGAGATGGCCGAGTAGCAGGTGGTGGGCGACGATTTGAGGCTCTGCCACCACCACCACCAGGAGGTCCACCCCGACCACAGGGAGCAGGTGGGCAGAGACAGGAACATCTCCAGGCAGCAGAGGCCTATGACCACGGCGCACCCAAGATGATTCGAGGTACTATCTGTGTCTATTCCACCCTTGCTGCAGTACTTATAGACATAGGAGCGAGTCAATCTTTCATAGCCGCTGCCCTTGTTCGGAGCTCGGAAATTCCGACAGAGTCGTTGGCTCGATCCTTACGGCTAGAGACTCATACGGGAGCAGACTCGACGATTACGCACTAGTGCCGGCAGTGTGAGCTTACTCTAGGAGGTTAGAGCTTTGGATGGGATCTTATTTTAGCAGCGTCGAGGCCTTACGACGTCATCTTGGGCATGGATTTTCTATCTACGGTCGATGCGCATATTGAATGTTTTAGGCGCAAAGTGCGATGTGTACGCACCGACATGAGAAGGTTCAGCTTCACCGGCAAGAAGGGAGACTTTGCAGCACAGGATGGACTTCCGCGGAGGAGAGGACATCCCATCACTCATCAGTTGGCTAGCCTCATCCTTGGAGTAGTTGATGTGCGGAGTCCTGGTTTTCCTGCAGTGGTGGATCAGTTTGTGGACATTTTTCCCGATGACGTTCCAGGGATACCTCCTCGTAGAGAGGTAGACTTTTATATTTTCTTGTACCCCAGACAGCCCCGATATCCACTCCAGCATATCGGATGGCCCCCGCCGAGCTTCGAGAGCTACGGGTACAGTTGGAGGACTTGCAGGGAAAGGGGTTCATCCGACCCAGTGTTTCACACTGGCCTTCCCCGATATTGTTCGCCAAGATGGAGGACAGAAGCTTGCGAATTTGTGTTGACTATCGTCGCCTGAACCAGGTGACAGTGAGGAACAAGTATCCGCTACCGAGGATTGATGACCTCTTTGATCATCTCAAGGGAGCACGGTGGTTCTCGAAGATAGACCTCAGGTCATGCTATCATCAGCTCAGAGTCAGAGACGAGGATGTGCAGAAGACGACCTTCAGATGTCGGTATTGCCACTATGAGTTCTTGGTTATGCCTTTTGGCATAACCAATGCTCCAGCAGTGTTCATGGCCCTCATGAACAGGATATTTCAGCCATACCTTGATCGGTTTGTCGTGGTCTTCATCGATGACATTCTGATTTACTCTACGACTGAGGAGGAGCACGCCTATCACTTGCGAGTTGTACTATACACAATCCGAGAGAACCAGCTTTATGGTAAGCTCTCGAAGTGCCAGTTCTGGATACGTGAGGTCCACTTCTTGGGACACGTTATCTCTGAGGCAGGAGTTGCAGTGGATCCTGCCAAGATCGAGGTTGTGTTAGAATGGGAACCACCCAAGAACTTGACTGAGGTTCGGAGTTTCTTGGGACTAGCTGGATACTATCGGAGATTCGTGCCAGACTTCTCTAGAGTTGCGGCACCACTCCCATCTTTGACGAAGAAGGGGAAACCCTTCGTGTGGTCAGACAGATGTCAGCAGAGCTTCTAGGAGCTGAGACAGAGATTGACTAGCACACCTATCTTGAGGTTGCCTGAGGAGGGAGTAGGGTACGTAGTTTACTGCGATGCATCAGAGGCCGGACTCAGTTGCATCCGGATGCAGGAGTGGGTAGTGATCGCCTATGGATCACGAAATTTGAGGCCACATGAGCAGAACTACGCTACCCATGACCTGGAGTTGGCAGCGGTGGTCTTCGCTCTGAAGACATGGTGGCACTGTTTGATGGGCGAGCACTTTACAGTCTTTTCTGATAATCAGAGTCTCAGGTATATCTTCTCGCAGAAGGAACTGAACCTAAGATAGCGGCGATGGCTCAAGTTCCTCGAGGACTATGACTTTGAGATAGTCTATACTCCTGCAAAGGGGAACTTAGTAGCCTATGCCCTCAGCAGGAGAACGGGAATTCAGCTACATGAGGAGGCGACGGAGCAGCTAGCCTCTTTGAAGATATCCTTCATGGATAGAGATGGAGCAGCCTTCCTCTAGTCTCTCACAGTCACCCCTCCACTACTACAGTGGGTCAGAGAGGCACAGCTTGAGGATGCTAACTGTGAGACACGGCGTGCACAGATATCCTCGGGTCAGGCACCTGATGGTTTCTCCCTTGGAGCAGAGCACGACATCCTTTTCAGAGGACGTACCATGGTACCAGTCGCTTTTCGAGAGGAGGTTCTGAGAGAGTTTCACACTTCTCCCTTGGCGGTACATCCTGGAGTGGCGAAGATGTACCCGGACCTCAGACGACAGCACTGGTGGCCGGGCTTGAAGAAGGATGTATCAGAGTTCGTTTCTCGATCCCTCACCTTCCAGCAGGTGAAGGCAGAGCATCAGGTACCAGCAGGCTTGGTACAGCCCTTGGAGGTCCCTGAGTGGAAGTGGGACGACATATCTATGGACTTCGTGACTGGACTTCCACGCACTTCCAGAGGTCACGACTCCATTTGGGTGATTGTTGACCGACTCACCAAGTCGGCACACTTCATACCGATTAGAGAGCAGGTCTCAGTGGAGAGCTTTGGAAGTCTCTACGTTCAAGAGAATGTGCGGCTCCACGGAGTGCCATCATCTATCGTCTCCGATCGAGATGCTCTCTTTACTTCCCGGCTTTGGAAGGGGTTACAGGAGGCATTCGGGACGCAGATACGTCTGAGCACAGCTTTTCACCCTCAGACGGATGGTCAGACGGAGAGGACCATCCAGACTCTCGAGGACATGCTCCGCGCTTGTGTCCTCGACTTTGGTCGTAGCTGGGAGGACCACCTATCCTTGGTGGAGTTTGCATACAACAACAGCTACCACTCCACCATCGGGATGGCACCATATGAGGCATTGTACGACCGACCTTGTAGATCTCCTTTGTGCGGGATAGACCCTGGGGAGTCAGCACTTGTGGGACCGGAGATGGTCCAGGCCACGACAGAGAAGGTCCTGGTCATCCAGCAGCGGATGAGGACAGCTCAGAGCCGGCAGAAGTCATACGCTGACAGGAGGCGGAGGCCACTATTGTTTGAGGATGGAGACCACGTCTTCTTGCGGGTCTCACCTCGACATGGTATACGAGGATTTGGCCGCGGCGGAAAGTTATCTCCGCGCTTCATCGGACCCTTCCAGGTCCTCAGCAGGATTGGCGAGGTGGCTTATCGCCTGGCTCTACCACCTCAGTTGCACCGGGTGCAAGATTTCTTCCATGTGTCTCAGCTGAGGAGATATGTGCACGACCCGACACACATCATTGACCATGGGGTGCTTGACGTTGACAATGGGGTGACTTTTACAGAGGTCCCGGTGGAGATAGAGGATCGACAAGAGCGGGTCCTACGTGGGCGATCGATTCCTCTTGTGCGCATCAAATGTCAACACGGGAACCTCCAGGAGGGCACATTGGAGCGGGAGGCTCAGATGCGTGCTCAGTACCCTCATTTGTTTTCATAGTTTTTGATGTATCTTTATGGGGACGTAAAGCCCTGAGGTGGGAGTAATGTAAATACCCGTAAAATTCAAGGGAAATTTTTTTCTTAATTTTCTTTGGAATTTTACAAGAGCGCGGATTCTGACGGAACCTGATTCCGAGGCCCGGAGTGCCCAGAATCAATTTTCGAAGTTTGGATCGGGTACGTTCAGTGAACGAACGAGCGAGAATTTCTAACTTTTAAAACGGTGCCTGGAATCAAATTCCGAGGGCACCGATGAACTCGCAGCGCCGATTTTCACTTAAGGAGACCTTTTCAGAGGTTGCGTTTATTTCGGGTTGAGAGTTAGTTTTTTTTTGGAAGTTTAGAATTAGTTAAATAAAAATTGTGGAATAAAAATTTTTATTTTAACTAATTGGTTAACATCTCCCAAAGAGAGTTAGTGGTGGTACCCACATCCACTTAACCTCCTTTGGGAGGATTAAGTGTGGTGGGGCCCACCCGAAGCATAACTCTTCATCTTCTCTTTTAAAACTCCCTTAACCTTCTCTTTTAATTAACTTGACATGTTGGGTTATTAAATGGGTTGAGTTGTCTTAATTCAAACCTTTGAATTTCAAATGGTTTGGTTGAGTAAATAAAATAAGCCCTTAGCTTATTTTATTTGGTTAGAATTCTATAGCCTCCATGAGAGATTTTGAAGCCTTCTTCTTCTTCTTCTTCAAGCATTGACGTAGAACGCGAAGAACCTTCAAGCTTCGACGAAGAACGCCATGTTCTCTGGAACCGTCTTCCGCGATGCCATACCCGCGACATCGACCACGACTTCTTCCGCGTCATCTCTTCCGCGATGATTTCCCGTGATGAAATCGTCGTCAAAGAACTTCGAATCCTCGCTTCACGACATCGACGTCCTTCTTCCGTGACGCCGACCACCGCGACGCGTCTTCCGCGGTTCGTTGACGATCATCGATCTTGAAACTGAGGTAGGGGTTTGTTGTTGATTATTTATTTACTCTCGTTCTTGGTTCCTGCATGATAATCTTGTGGATAAATATTTAAGTGTTATCGTCTAACGAGAGGGGGGCCGGACCGCACAAACACGGCCGAATCCCCCCTCCTTTGTTCTTGAATATTATTATTTTCTTGTGGATGAACGAGATGGAGTGGTGCCGTCGCACCACGCGGGAATCGCACGACTATAGTTGCACGGCGCCGTCGCGCTGCGCCGCGGAAGTTTATCATGAACGCGACGTCATTGCGCCGCGTCGAAGGGAACCGAAGGCGCCGCGGCCGGAGCGGGGCCGCGACAGAGGGGCCCGATGCCGTCGCACCGCGCCGGATGATGAAGGCTGCGGCCGGTTCCGGGCCGTGGCGGAACGGGAAGACCGGCGGCCAACCGGGCCGCCGGTGTCGGAAGCCAGAAGGGGGATCGGCCTTTCTGGTCCCGTTGAGGATGAACCGGCCGGCCATGTTGGGCCAGTCGGAAGGGAGAAGTGCCGGGGGAATTAATTCCCCCGGCTGGCCACAAACCGGCCCCCCATAAAGGGGGACCGCGGTTACAACAAGGGGGGGCAGCGCCCACCCCCCCCCCCCGTTTTCCTCAAAGTAGGCCCCCCCACGTGAGGGGGAAACCGGTTTCACAAAGGGGGGGCAGCGCCCCCCCGTTTTTCTCAATGGAAGGCCCCCACGAGGGGGGGCTGTATGATCAAAGTCGCGGTTTTCAGCCGCGCCGCCAGCAGAGAAGAGGGGGCCTTACCCCCCGCGCGTGGCCCCCGAGCGGCGCCCAGGCCGCGCCGCCGCCGGCCAGGCTGCACCGCCACGCCGGACCGCGCCACCGGCCGGGCCGGGTCGGACCCGGGTTGGGTCGACCCGGTTCGGGCCCACCCAGGGGGGGGGGGGGGTCAGGCCGGGTCGGCCCGGACCCTGACCCCCCCGTTTTCGGATCGACTTCGGTCTTTTGCCCATAAATTTAGCTACGGACCTCCAATTGATGAACCGTCAGCGGATATGTGATCCTTGGATCGAGACGGTCGATTCGGTATATTGCACATAATGTTTCGGAATACTTTGAGTTCGGCCGGGTTGGTTCGTACACGAAACCAACTGGGCCCTCGGAGTGGAAACACTCATATCTTGAGCTACGGACGTCCGATTGAAGTGATGTCAGCTTTGTTGTGTTCCACTTAGTGAGATGGATCTTTTGTCATACTCCACCTGAGGTTTGGACGAAGGTGGATTAAGTTCGGGTTGGTTTTGCCTTAAAAACCAATCGGGCCCTTGGGACGAAAAAGCCAATAACTCTCAGACCGGGCGTCCGATCGATGCGCCGTCTGTTGCGTTGAGTTCCTATTGATGATACGGAACTTTTGGATACATAAACTCTGGACTTTGTGACAGTTTAGGTATCAGTCTCTCGGCTTGTGGAGCGGACCCTCCCGAACGAGCTTGCTGTGTGCGGGAACCCTAGTGCTGGCTGCGACTGTGACTGCTACTGCTACTGCTACTGCTACTATGACTGCGACGACGATAGTACAGAGATCCTTAGTGGATTTGACGACGATGACTACAGCACTCAGCGATCCTACGTGGATCAGTGCTACAGGTCCTGTGTGGGCCCGATCCTGTGTGGGTCCGATCCTGTGTGGGTCTTTGCGCTCAGCTGTCCTGTGTGAAATAGAGCCTATAGGTCCTGTGTGGGCCCGATCCTGTGTGGGTATTTGCGGGGGTTAGTTACCTATCGATCCTTCGTGGGTCCGACGACATAGATGGATCAGAGATCATCTTTATCATCTTTCGAAGAAGTATACCTGTGTGAGCTGAATCCTGTTGCTTTCCTGTGTGGATTGTGTTGTGCTATCCTGTGTGGATTTGGTTTTGCTTTCCTTTGTAGGATACATATACTTTCCTGTGTGGGCTGAGTTGTACTTGGGCTCAGAGGTTGGAGCGTATTGAAATTGATGACTTAGGTATATGTATGGGCATATACCTAAGTAGTTTCGGTTGTTACTTCGTGTTGTATCTATCTTTTGTGGTTTATCCTATGTGGATTTTGGGAGACCTTCGGGGGTATCGGGGTCCCTACTGAGTAGATTATACTCACCTCTTCATGGGCTATGCCCGCACTACATTGTGTTGGTTGCAGACGACGGACAGCGTTGATCTTGGCTGAGGCTTGCAGAGCAGGACGGTACCTGGAGGTGGACCACTGGGCGGGATGTGTTCGGAGCGGACGACGGGACCCGAGGAGCAGTGGAGCTATCTGTACCCACCCTTCAGGTAGGATTTCCCGTGGACAGCTCGGTGTAGCGGCTTTTACTTTACAGTTGCTGTTTTCCCTTTTCGAGTTGTACTTTAATTTCAGTTTGGGTTTGTATACTGGCCCATTTACTTTTCCGCACTTTCATTTGTACTCTGTTTTTACTTAGTGTTTACTTTTCCGCTTACTTACTCTGTTGTGTTGTTTACTTTTCAAAGGCAATGCCTTCCCTTTTACTGGGAATTACGCCTTGGTGCTAGTCGCCAGCCCCTGGCCTATGGAAGGCGGGCTTGGGGTAGTCACGGAACGGGCCCCGAGGGCGGGTCGTGACAAAAAATCATCTTGATCCCCTAATACATTAATTAAGGTAATTATTTTCACATTCATGACACATTGAAACCTGAATCATCATTCCTCCATGGTCTTTATTACCTGAACTCTCGTCAAACCCATTTATTCTCTTCCTTGGTGAGTTTGTGAGTTGGTTAATGTAACATTGTTAATCATGTTTCGTGAAAACTGATTACGAATGATCACAACATCTTTAAATCCAGTGATCATCCCACCTAATTTCTCATCATAAAATCTTCCATCACATTCACAATTAAGAATTATCACAACATTTTTAACTCCACGTCATGGTGTAAAATATTTTTTATGAAAAAACAATTATGATTTTTATTTTGATGGAAATAATATATATATATATGATAATTATAAAATTATATTAATCCCCAAAAAAATTAATATTCCATAAAATTTCATAACATTTTAAAAATAAGGAAATGATATTGTCACTCATGCGTTCGTACGACCAGCTTTCCCATTAACGAGATGTGATTAATTTTATCTAATAAAAAAAGATTATATATTTTATTAATGTATAATGTAAATAAATATGATATATATTACCTTAATTTTATTCTCTAAATGATAGAACTATATCCTATGAAAAATGACATGGACATATATGATAAAACAAGAATAGAAAAATTAAACAGTCAATATAAGAAAGAGGTTTATAATGAAAAATTATTAAAAAAGAAGATATGATGATATAATAGGACCATATATGATATAATAAATATTAATATTTTTCTATGATATGTAAAAAAATTATTTAATAAATTATATAGTAGATTCAAATACTAATGAATGAAATCATACCAAAGGAAGTAATTAATTTCATAATCAAATTGTTATTTGAGATTTTTTATGTGTTATTATATTCTAGGGAATATTTCTCTTCCATGTCCATTTATCATAAAAATGATTTCCAAAATAATTTTACCATCGTTCATCAATTTTATAATGTAATTTTTACATATGTGTTAAATTTAACTAAAAAGATTAAAATGAATCATTTTTCATTTTTTAAATGATGTTATTTGTCACTTTTCAAGCAGAAGATCGAATTAATTTTTTTTAACATATATGACAAAAATGGATTTTTCTGCACTCATTATGCATTAATTTATTGAATAATCCTAGAAAATATTATAATGATTTTTTAAGGATTTTTTTTTCAATGATGTGGTAATAAAAAATGGTTTCAAAAGATAATTTATATTTTCTTCCATGTTTATTTAAAATGATATTTGAAAATCATTCTCCACCTAAAAAATAATAATTCGAGTTCTGTTTGTTTTACTATGGATGTGGTAATATGATACCTATCATATTATTTCTATTAATGGACTATGTTTATCATGTATTTATTATTATATGTATATATATATATATATATATATTTATTTATCACGAACCAGCTCGAGTCAACCCTGAACCGGTCACCCAGGACAGCCCGTGGCAAGTCCCGATAACCAAATAACTCCATGTGACCATTATGGTCACTCTCCAACATAATGACCAAACGTCTCCCAAGGCGATCGAACTCAAGGTGAAACATTCACAAGGGATAAAAAAAGAAGAAGACTATAGGCGTGAGTATTAAAACTCAGTAGATTTGCCCGATATTATATTCCCAATGCACTTCATTCAAAATAAAAGAAACATCAATTTCATGTTTTAAATACAAGATATAAAATTAGGTTTTTCAAATGATGATCCATTCTATAATATTTATCAGACAAAAACTATCATGGTTTATAAACAAAAATGTAAGTAACAATTTTTCAAAGAGGTGAAAATTCAAAATAAAAATTGTTTTAATGAGGGATGCTTTAAATATTGTACACTATTAAATATATAATGCACACTACTGAATTTACCAACCAAACACACTATATTCAAATGGTGAGTAAAAAATATCCAATGATCACAACTCACAGGAACACCCCTAGGTACTAGTTAGTTGTGAGCCCCAGGTACCTCGTATCTCGGTGAAAGTAACCATAATAAATTTTCATTATCATGCGCATGAGCCACTAGTATGGAGAATAACCATAACATATTGGTCACCCAAAATCATTATCATCATATTTTAGTTAGTTTTGTCATCTTCAAACTCGTTACATGAAACAGGGGCCAAACCCCACCGAATCACTAGCATACTAGTACACGTCCGCCCACCTAGATACTCGGGATTCCCGTTGGTGATGAATGAAGTTTCAAATATTATCAAATACACATTTCACATTCAAATTACATTACAAAACCATAAAAACAAAAACATCCCATAAAATTTCTTCACATTTCTTTCATGAATCAACAAAAGACTACAAATTTTCGTAAAACAATTTCGAGGAGTGTATTGAGGCTTTGCACAAAATAATCATTCAAAATCAGTATTTGAATTATAAACACACAACAAGACCACACCCAACCATATTTTTCATCCCTAAAAACATTTAAGAAAATAATTTTAGGGATGATAAAAAAATCTCAATTGACACAACATGGTATATACAAGTAAAACACACATTCTTCATTTTTTAGGAAAGGCCAAACAAGCCTTTAAACATTTTCCCAAAACTGACATTTGAAAAAGATATGAATTCCAATTTTTTTAAAGAGGTATATACACACTATATACAGCATCAAACCACATTCATAAATCTCATAAAACACTCAGGTTACATATTCAAAACAAAACCATTTTCATAAGAATGTGAAAGATTCCATTTTCCGGAAACTCATGCCAAAACATGTTGTAAACCAAAACCAATTTATTTATAAAACCAAATAAATATTGGAAATCCATAAAGGATCCAAAAATAAGTTTTTACATGCTATCAATTTATTTATAAATCCAAACAAATCATTTTAAATTGCACTAGAAACATAAAATCCAACCGGGCAATTTACCGAACACGTGGCATGCACTCCTTAACAAAACAACTTATGTTAAGAATTTAAAAAGGGATAAAATACCATTTTCATGCCATAGAGTTATTCAATATATTTATTAATATTCAAAATACCATAATCCACGTTCGTAAGATCCGGGAAAATTTATCAAACAAGAGGAGTGCACATTTACACCAAAACAACTATATTTTAAACAAAATAAGACATAAAACATAATTTGCACACACAAACTTTAAAAACAATGTTTAACAGCATCACATATCATATAAATAAATTTATAAAACTATGATAATGATTAAACGTAAATGATAATGTCTTTTTCAAAGGACATCCTACCTCAAATCCTTGGCGTAATGGAAATGCACACCCAAAATCACCCGGCGCGGGATTATAAACCCCAAAACTATGAAGAACAGACCTAAATGAATATAAAATCCATCAAAAACCATGGTATAAAATAACCCTAGTTCTATCATGACTATATAGTATTACATAAACAAGATATAATGAATGGATGAAGAAGAGGGAGGAGAAAGGAGAAGGAATCTCACATATTCAACTAGAGAACTTTTCGTCTTCCATTAGATATACACCCTTATAGGAACGATAATGGATTGAAACATCGGGGAGAGTCTCCTAAGATCTGTAGGAACTATGGGAAGATTAATTGTGGTACAAATACTATGAATGGAATGATATATTCACGAAACAATTTACCTTTTCAATTCTAAACGATTTGAGAGACATTGAGAAAGTATTCCTTAATACGCGACTCATATGAGCTCCAAAAAGGTAAAATCGATAATGGGGTAGATTATATGGATATTGGATTTTGTTGGGAGGTATAATCATTGAAAAATATTAAATATTGAATTAGATATAAAAAACAATTTATTTTTTTAAAACTGTAAATGGGCCAATGGGCTGGGCCAATGCCTAAATTAGTAACACAATTTCACCAGGATTATAAATTTATATGGCATCCAAAAGTGTATGAAAGTTTTAAAATATCTGTAAAGGACAAGTGGGAAGTAGAATGGGTGAAAAAGGTTAAAAAACAAATTAGTTACAAAAGAAACACATTTTGTTTTTAAAAATTGGAAATGGGCGCACGGTTGGCCCAAATCATGAAGTAACCACCCTTTTTTCAAAAACTGCTAAACAAGAAATACGGAACCCACATTAGGGTGATTAGACAGATATGAAACTTCAAAACTCAACATTAATCTCACCAAATACCCATGAATGGGATCAGTATTTCCTATTGACCTGATCGAAACAAAGACATGAAAAACCAGGTGTGACAATTCTCCCCACCATTAAAGCTTTCCGCCCCTGGAAATCCATAACACTTTCCAGGTGAAAGATAAACACCTAAAGATTCCTTATCAACATGATTCATCCAATAAATCTAGGGAAATATCATTTTTCATAAACATAACATAATCCTATTTCCCAAAAAAACACAAACTCACAACCACTTAGTGAAAATCAATGGAAATATCAAGCCACCACCTCCACAACCAAGACAAGAACCCGATTGTTGGGCTTGGTCCCAATAAACCCAAAAATCACTCAAACTAAAGAGAACTCAAGAAAACAAAAGACTCCAGGGTAGTATGTAATGGAATCCCAACCCTTAATAAACAACTAGCGCTAAAAAACTTCTTACAAAGAAAAATCAACGAGACCTATGGTGGGTATCCCCACCATTATAACCCAACATGCAACAAAAAAACAAGAACTACACATTAACTAGAATTGGGAATCACTTTCACTAGTCCAAAAAAAAACTCTCCCACAAGAACCTACCAACCCAAGGTAAGAGGATAATAACATGATCATCTAAACCACCCACTCCCGAACAGATGGGTCATGAACTAGGCCAACACTTTCTGCATGGATCCAAACCCCCACCAATTATGGATGGGATGGAAGGAGACCCAATCATTAGGACTTTGAAACCACAAATGAAACAATGGAAATACCGCAACGAAATGGTATATGTATGAGAATAGAAATTATACCGACAGTCCTATGACTCCTTTCTATGCAAAAGCTTCACTTTGAAACCTATGGTTGGAGCTCTGATGGATGAAGCATCACTTTCCTTCCAGTCAGGCTTTGATAATCCCCAACATGTACTCCATTCCTTAGTTCCACATAGTACAACATAACACTCCCAATAAGAAACAATAGATCAAGAGACACCATGGAAATCTCTTCCTCAACAACACACTTTTACCCAAACAAGAACATAGAGATACACAACACTATTTTCTCTCACTCTGAACAGGGAGCAGAATGAACAACGCATAAAAAATTCACCCACTAAACATCATCAAGCACAACTACTATAACTGATAGAATCATTATAAAGGGAAGGCACATTAAATCGAGCCCAAATATATCCATATTTCAAAAATGGGCTGATGTATCATTATAAGAGGTGGATTTAACATTTGAACCAAATCCTTAGGTTGGTCAATAGGAAAGCATGGAAACATGACAACATCCAACACACCTTTAGAAACCCACTGAACATTACCCCAAAATCGAGCTACCAACAAGATTCCATCTCAAGATGAAACAATAGTATGACTTCTATATCATAAGGAATAATACTGAATAGAAAACACATTTAAGACATATGATAAACCATCCACATAACTATTGGTTCAAAACAAACACCAATCTTTTACAGCTAAAAACACTTTTGAAAGAAAATAACTTGGTGTATTTTCACATTCACCAATGGTGTTTCATCAAGTCTCACTCACATGAACATTTACATTCCACCCCAGGAACTAAACAACCTTTCCATATAGCCCATATTTATAGATATCAATAAAACCACACATGTGAGAACCCATGAAAACACCAAAGGCTAAAACAAAACAACATCATTCCAAAAATCATATACTGTCAAAAGGAACACCAACCACCAAGTCAAAAATGCTTATCATATTCCACAAAACAAACCAAACTTAATCAAGAACCATTTGATTAAAAAAATCCATTTCATATAATAAAACTTACCAAAACAACAACTCTATTCCAAATTCCCCTATCCCATTTTCAAAAAAAAATCAGCAACGTCTCTTTTAATAATCTGACAACCACAAAAGCCAAAACCACTTTCCAGAAAAAACACAAGCCACACAAAACCAAATTCCCAAAACATATTCATCATATTCAAACACTTTTCAACATCCCAAAACACACCATTTTAAACAATGTTTCAAAATTACTTCAAAATGATTCACACTTTTAAAACATATTATTTCAACAAACCACATGTTTAGATTAGGGAAAATCCAATCCCGTTAAATCATTTCCACTTCCTCCCCAAAATTTGTTTAAAAAAACACAACCTTACCAAAAACATTCTTATATTTAATTTTTGAAAAACCCTTTTCTACTTTTCCAAATCCAATCATTCCTTTAAACCCCATTTCCATAATTCTCACCCAAGTATTTTCAAAAAAAAAATTCAGAATTTCTGAAAGGTCCATGAAACCCCCAAAAGGGAATGAGTGTTGGTGGGTGACATGACCATATGGCAGGAAACCATATGTCAAAAACAAAAACAACATGGAGAGACTTATTAGGCCCATGCCCCGGCTCCACGTGGCTTTCCAGGCCCTACGAGCTCACGGATGCCAATAGTCGGACTCCCCTTGTCATACCCCACACCAGACAATCATCAAGAAAAATGAATACTAATAAAACCAGACTTCCCACAGAAACACAAGGATCGGAGCGAGAAAGAACTTGTCACGCTCTTCCCACACATACCCCTAAAGTCCCAACAATCATTCTACAGCTAACCTGATATCCCGAAATAACAAGGGAGCTCTAAAAATAATGGTCTGCTAAGAGCCGACATCCTCTGATACCGTTTTGTCATGAACAAGCCCGAGTCGACCCTGAACTGGTCATAAGGTCCACCCGATGACAAGTCCCGAGAGGTGTTACTGATCCTCCCGGGATGGAGACAAGCATCATGGGAATCAATAGAGTACACTAGGGAATGATTTTTCCCATATGTAAATAATAAAAAAAACAGCGGAAGAAATGGACATCCCAAAATACATTTATATAAAAATTGAACAGAACATAATTTGTACAAGAAACTGAAAGCACAACTAAACCAACAACTTATCTGACCATACCCGATACCAACTAAATCCCTGTAAACCTTCTTGTCACTCTCCAACATAATTATCAAACATCTCCCAAGGCAATCAAACTCAAGCTGAAACCTGCACAAGGGCTAAAAAAGAGAAAGACTATAGGTGTGAGTATTTAAACTCAGTAGGTTAGCCTGATATTCTATTCCCAATGAACTTCCTTTAAAATAAAATAAACATCAATTTCATGTTTTAAATACAAAATATAAAAGTATTTTTTTCATATGAGGTTCCATGCAATAATAATTATCATACAAAAACATTCATGTTTTATAAAAAAATTCAAGTGACAAAATTTCAAAGAGGTGCAACTTCAAAATGAAAATCATTTTAATGGCGGTTGCTTTAAATATTGTAAAAATTTAAATAAATAATGAAAACTACTGAATTTACCAACCAAACACACTATATATCGATGGTGAGTACAAAATAGCCGATGATCACAACTCACAGGAACACCCCTAGGCACTAGCTAGTTGTGAGCGCCAAGTACCTCATATCTCGGTGAAAGTAACCATAATAAATATCCATTATCATGAACACGATCCACTAGTAGAGAGAACTCCCATTACTTAGTTGTCTCCCAACAACATCATAATCGTATTTTAGTTATTATTGTCATCATCAAACTTGCTACGTGAAATAGGTGCCAATCCCTATAGAATCACTAGCATATTAGTACACGTCTTCCCACCTAGATACTCGGGATTTCCAATAGTGTTCAATCAAGTTACAAATATTATCAAATACACATTTCACATCCTTATTCCATTCCCAAACCATAAAAACACAAAAATCACGTAAACTTTCTTCACATTTCATTCATGAATCCACAAACCACTACAAAATTTCATAAAATAATTTGAAGGAGTGTATTAAGGCTTTCCACATAAAACTCAATCCAAAACATTATTTGAATTATAAACACACAACAAGACCATACCCAACCATATTTTTTAGTCCTAGAAAAATTTAATAAAATCATTTCATAGATGATAAAACAATTCCAATTTACACAACATGGTATATACAAGTAAAATACTCATTCTATATTTTTTAGGAAAGTCCAAACAGGCCTTTAAACATTTTCCCCAAACTAAAATTTGAAAAATTTATGTATTACAAATTTTTTTAAAGAGGTGTATACACACCACATACAACATCAAACCACATTCACAAATCCCATAAAACACTCAGGTTACAATTTCAAAACACAACCATTTTCATAAGAATGTGAAACATGCCATTTTCCTGCAACTCATTCCAAAACATGTTGTAAAATAAAACCCATTTATTTGTAAAACCCAATAAAAATTGGAAATCCAAAAAATGATCCCAAAATAATTTTTCACATTCTTCCAATGTATTTATAAATCCAAAAAAATAATTTAAAATTTCACTAGAACCATAAAAGTCAACCGGGCAATTTACCGAACATGTGTGATGCACTCTTTAACAAAACAACATATGTTAAGAATTTAAAAAGGGATAAAATACCATTTTCATCCATAAAGTTATTAAACCTACTGAAACATATTCAAAATACCATAAACTAGGTGTGTAAGCTTAGGTAATAATTTATCAAACAAGAGGAGTACACATTTATACCAAAAAAACTATATTTTTAACAAAATAAGTCATAAAACATAATTTTCACACAAAACCATTAAAAAAAGTTTTGAAAGTAGCACATATCTTATAAATAATGTTGTAAAAGTGTGATAATTATGAAACATAAATGATAAAGTCCTGTTCAAGGGACATCCTACCTCAAATCCTTGGCGTAATGGAAACACGCACCAAAAATCACCAGCCATGGGATTATAAACCCTAAAACAATGAAGACCTGACCTAAATGAATATTAAATTCATCAAAAACCATGGGATAATAGAACTATAGTTCTATAATTACTATATGGTATCATAAAACCAAGATATAATGAATGGAGGAAGAAGTGGGTGGATAAAAGAGAAGGAATCCCACATTTTCATCTAGAAAACATTTCATCTTCCATTAGATCTGCACCATAGAGAAAAGGAAATTTCTTGAAACTTCTTGAAGAGTCTCATAAGATATTGAAGAACCAGGTAAAGAAAAATTGTGGGAAAAATAGTTCGAATGGAATGATTTATTAATGAAACAATTTACCTTTTCAATTTTGGACGATTTGAGAGACATTGAGAACGTATTCCTTAATACTCGACTCATATGAGCTCCAAAGAGGGGAAATCAATAATGGGGACGAGGATATGGATATTGGATTTGGGTGGGAGTAGTAATCACTAAGCAATATTAAATATTGAAATATATATAAAATAAACAAATTATTTTTTTAAAACTGTAAATGGGCCAATGGGCTGGCCCAATTTCCTAAATAAGTAACCCAATTTTCCCTTGATTATGAATTTATTATGGGGTCCAAAAGGGTATGAAAGTTGTAAAATATCAGTATAGGATGAGGGAGAAGTAGAATGGGTGAAAAATTTTACAAAACAAATGAGTTTCAAAAGAAAAAAATTTGGTTTTTAAAAATTGGAAATGGGCTCACAGTTGGCACAAATCATAAAGTAACCAACCTTTCTTCCAAAACACCTAAACAAGCCATGGGGAACCCAAATTTGGGTGATTATACATATATGAAACTTAAAAAATAAACATTCATCTCACCAAATACCGATGAAAAGTATTGTTATTTCTCATAGGCCGGATTGAAATAAAGTCATGAAAAATCGGGTGTGACATATTTCTTTTTTCATAGTTATGTTTTCTGAAATATTTATGAATACCACTTATTTTCATGGGTTTTGATATGATAAATGATGTATGTTCATGTGGCACACATACTTATGGTATTCATATAATATTTGGAAAATATATCCCCTTTTAATTCATTTGGTAATGATTTATATATAATGGTTTATACAATATTGGAATGGGAGTACTCACTATTCAATAAATTTAGGGTATAATGGGGAGTGAACTCAGATTAGTAAGGGACATTTTCCACTATGATGGTCATGAATGTGAACCATGAGTAATATTAAAATAATTTTCTATGCTTATGGGTATGCCATATTATCATGACATATGTTATTATATGATGGGATATGTTCTTTTATTCTTTATGAACATTCCATAATTTCTTCCACGAATAAACATATTGATCCTTGATATGAGGGATATATTTATGAAAAGTTATAATCACATCCATAAGAACATATGGTCATATTATCTTCCTTGATTACCAATACTAAGAATGTGAAATCACTTTTTCTTATGCTTATTTTCGCTAATATGTGGAGAAATGAATTACGTAATATGTGTCAAAAAATGTTCTGGTTATGAATGAATAAACATGAAATGTTATTGAATCTGTTATTTATGATTCCATGATTCTAATGAAACTTAACAAATACTATTACAGAATAGTTTTTTATGTTATTAATGTAAAATTAAACAATTTATAACTAGTATTTATGAATTAAATTTATTGGTTTTTATAGTTGGAATCATATCATGGTTTAGTTATCCTTTGGAACATAGGATCTGAAAAACATAGCAAGAATTATAAAGAGATTCATAGTAGAGGATAAAATTCTGGAGTTTTAGTGATGATCATAAATTACATGTGATAAAATCTATGGTGTCATTGATTCAAATTTTATTGGAAATTTCACTTGATTAAATTGTTTTCTCAATATGATTAGTGTTTCTAAAACTATGATTTTTAGTTTTAGTAAGTTGACAAAAACCCGAGGAACTATATTAATGATGAATATTATATGAAATGAAATGATTTTCCACCCAACAAAAAAAATATGGGATCAATAATTGAAAATATTATATATGGGATAAATAACAAAAATTAATATATGAATAATACATGGAATCCAAAAAAGAAAAATTGGTAACAATATTTTTTTGATTCCATCAGGTGGTATAATACACCTTTTATTAGGGTATCCTCTATCCACTAGTGGATTAAAAGGGTATCAATTCCACTAAAATGATATTTTCTATTATCCAATGGTTAAAACGTGAGATATTAATTTTGGTAGTCTATCATTTAGAAGTTAAATTAGATCAATGGTGGAATATCATCAAGAATATGAGCCAACATGTTGAAATTGATTACATCAAATGGGATGAGTTAATGTTCATAGTCAAAAATCAGTATTGTCTTCATATTCTTTATATAATGATGGAACTAGAGTTCAATGAGATTATGAAAAATGAGGATGAATTTATCTATACATGTGATGAAAATATTTCATTTCTATCAAGGGATGCTTATAGAATTATCATCAAAACTGAGAGTAAGGATGATTTATTATTCTATAGAATTAATCCAATTATATGAAGGTAATTATCCATAAGGTACTTTAGTATCAATTGAGAAATTTTATGATAAGCTCTCAAGGTTGAGATAGAGATTCGAGTCTCCAATAAATATTATGGGTTTGATAAGAAGATATAAATATAATTCAAGGTAAAATATAAATACCATAGTCAAAAAAAGAGAATTTATTTAACTCTCATATTATGGAGTGAAATATGGTGGAAATTTTCATTAGGGGAGTAGTATGTTTTTTTATGATTGGGGATGAATTATGTTGGAAAATTTACCACTGATTTGATTTAAATAGGATATATAATGGTGAAAATAGAGGAAAGGGTTCATAGAATGCACCTCCCACACTTCATTGCTTAGAATCCTTGGAAAATGGGCATTTTAAAAAACAATTCCCAAATTCATCGGATATTGATGATGATTGATGTCATAAACAACATAAAAAAATAGAAAATAAAATCACATGTGATCACTATTTGGGATGTGGAGTAAGATAATGAAATTTTAAATGTTACAATAATATCCACTATATTGAAGCTAATGTTTCAATTTGATTTTTGAACAAGAAAAGTTTTTATTTCTATATAATTTTCTAAGGGTATCTCTACATTTCCTCAACGATTATATTTTTTTTATAAAAATGCCTAATAGAAAAATGTTTATACAAAATTTTTATAATTACACTTTGATTGGTGTTTGTGGGAAATTGATTCTAAAAATATTGTGATATTTTATTTAATTGAATTCAATGTGAATATGTGAATTTTTTTGATTTATCTATATAGATATCATATCAATTTAGAACGATGGAAAGTCACATTTCATATACCGAATGAATCTATGATCCTCAATTGACGAAAGGATGAATATGAAATTCCAATAGAAATTACATCCATCTGGAAGATCTCAATTCCTATAAATTAAAGTTTTATATCATATATGGTTGGGTAGAAAATAAAAATTTTTGAAGCATATATTGGGTGAGAGTTTTTTTAATGTCTTTATGATAGAATTTATAAGTCTTTTATCAAATTGTGATAATATTTTTCATTAGAACTCATACATGGTGTCATGCCTATTTCAGAGAATATTTATAGAATGGAACAAACTGGGGTGAAGGAATAAAAGAATAAACTCAAATAGAATATTATAAAGGGGTTCAATGAGGGGATCAACAATGATCAGAAAACGAGAAACTAAATTTATTAGAAAAACATAACAAGATCACTATCAAGAACATATATATTCTCCACCATATTTTTGACTAATTTGATCAACAAATTGGTGATACATACATTTATAATATTTATATTTATTTGGGATATCATCAATTTAGTGTCATGAATGAGGATATAACCAAGACAAAATTCCATACATTTATTGGAAAATATGAATATATAGTCATTATTTATATTCATAATTATTCCACTAATATAATAATGGATTTAATTAATTGATCCATTATAAACTATCTTGATAATTTTTGGGTAGTCTTTATAGGTGATATCATTTTATATTTAAATAGAATGTTTGAACATGAAGATACATTTAGGATTGTAGTAAATACCCTATTAACAGATAATATTTATTAAAATTTTACCATATATGAATTTTGGCATTAAAATGTTTCATATTTACGTTGTATAATCTAAAGGGAGGGTATCTCTATGGATCCAAGAAGAAAAAAGTTATTAAAAACTGGCTGATAAGAACAATGTTAATTCAGATAAAAAAATTTCATTTTTGGCTTGATATTATTAATGTTTAGTTAAACAATTATCATTATTTTCTAATCCACTCACCATTTATACAGGAAAAATAGTGAATATTTATAGACGGATAAACTCGAATTGAATTTCAAGAAGATAAAATGATGGTGATCTAGTTCAACTATTCTCACACTACCCTATAGTGGTTAGATTTTTATGATCTAAAATCATGATACTATGAATCAGAATAGATGTTATAACATAAAAATGATATGATGATATCTTATTCCTCCAAAATATTAAATTATATGACCTATATTAACCACCTCATGATTTAGTGTTAGTTGTGAAAATTTTTTAGTTAAAAATATGGTGTAATTATCATTATGGATAATGGTGGGAAATATATATTTATTAAGAGAGTTCAAAGTAAAAATTCATTCCAAAAGAGCTCAATATGTTCCAATGAATACTGTTGAAGTTGATTGAAAATTATGACTGATCAATAATTTACCACCGTGGGAAAGGAAAAAGGTGGCATATATATTGTGTCAAAAGAAATATGTTATCTTATATATGACTAGGATCACAAAAAATTATACAGTTATTTATTTTCTATGTATGAATATGGGAACTATAGTTTAAAAGGATAAATATTATTTTTTTCAAATGAACGTTTAAATATCTACTCTTGTGAATATTAAGAAGGTGAAAATTAATGATGTATAGCTAGACATGAATGGTGAAAATATCTCTGAGGTAAACATTGGTTTTGATGGAAAAATAAATTTTTGGAATCGTTCTTTTGTCCCTACCCATATAGATTTAATAAAGGATCTATTTGATGAGGCTCATTATTCACCATTCTATATCCACCATGGAAGAACCAAGATTCATGGACAGCTAAAAGTTTATTTACAGAGGGATGTCATTAAGATGGTTATTATAGAGTATATTTCTCAATGATTGGTCTGTAAACATGTTGATGATTATTGAAAGAATGGTGATTAAATATTTAAAATATTTCCTATAACATAATCGAAATTGGGAAACATGAAGATAGATTTTTTTGGCGTACTTCCTAAAATATAAAAATCATATAACTATAATGGTTATAAATGATCTCATGTTGATGTCAAAACACTTTGTATATACTGGATAAGATATCTCTATTTATTAATCATAACCAATATATATTATTCAGGTGGTGAGATTTCATGAAGTACCACTTTCCATTTTATCTGACTTGGATCTGAGGTTTACCTTGATGTTATATAGAATTGTTTATTAAGCCCGGTATACAGAGATATGTTTCATCATTGTTTTTCATCATTCGAAATATTTTTAGTTTGAAAGGACTATTCCAAATAATTTAGATATTTTGAGAGAATGAAATGTGGATTTAAAAGAAATTTGGTATCAATACATTCCATTAGTATAATATTCGGACAAAAATAACTCTCACTTTATTATTCATAAGTCTCTTTATGAAGACCTCATTGAAAATAACTATATAACACCAATATTCTAAAAATAAGTTGGGTAAATATAGATATTTTTACCCAATATAGTTAAGTAAATTGATGATAATGTTAGATCTATTCAAAAATACCTAATAAAATAACAGAGTTTACAAAAAAAATATACTGACAATCTATGAAAAGTCATTGAGTTTGATGTTTTTTACAAGGAATTTCTATGAATATCTCCATAGAAGAGAGGCACGTGATTTGGAAAGAAGGGAAAGTTGTGTCCTATGTATATAGATCCTTATGAAATTGATGATCATCTAAAAAAGGTATCTAATAGGTTGGTGCTTGCACCAAATTTCTACCAAGTTCAGGATGTGTTCTATGTGTCTCTCCTAAGAACGTTAACACCTTATCCTTCAGTAGTACTAAAATAAAAATTCATACTGATGGAACAATATATTTCTTCAAAAGAACAACCAAAAAAATTGGATCATAGGCAAACAGTTATATGACACATGGCCACTCGTTTGGTTACTATTTTACGAAGGAAACACCAATTTAATGAAGTTATGTGGGAACAATGGGATGTGGGGAAGAAAATGTATTGACAAATGTTTGTATCTAGCTGATGATTTTTGAGTGGGAAATTAATTTTAAATGGGTGTAGAATATAAAACATATATTCTTTAGTAAATATTTCCTCTTATATTTTTTTACTTCTTCAATAGCTTTTATTAAACTCAACAAAGATTTAAAAAAATGGTGAGACCCTATTAGAAGTAAATGACAATAATGGAATAGCTTTTAAATTGGAATAAATAAACAAAATTAACTAATTTATGATAAAAATAATAAACTTTTAATGTTATATGAATGTATTGGTGAGTTCTTATAAAATAATATCTCAATTATTATATAATCACTTTATTTTTCAAAAATATTTTTTCCTCAAAAATTGTCTTATTATCATTTTATTAGTGAATATTAATTATCAGTTGTTCAAAAAATTACTTTTGAAAAAATTAATTTCGAAATGTAAAATTTATATTAATATTATATTATAGATTTTCTAATAAATTTATTTCATAAAGAGTAATGAAAAAAAATATTATTTATTCAAAATTTTTTTTTATAGTCAATACAAGGTAAAATTATGTTTTTAATATTTTTTAATTTAATAAGATAAATTTTTATTTATAAAAGCATAATAGCGTTTAAAAAATATTTTATTCAAGAATTTATTATGAAAAATTTTCAAATTTAAAAAAGAGAAATTTTCTAAAAAATTATTTGTCATTGCATTTTACCGATTTTATTTTAAATTATATTCTGTCACTTTTTTATTTTCCATTGGAAAAAATGGATTCATTATTTGTATATTGGAGGTCCAAATTTATTGAATATTGTTTCCCCAACATGAATATTAACCTGTGTAAATTTGATTCCATGGTAAATGGAAAATTTGGTATTTTAGGTTAGAAATAAAATAAAAAGAACCATAAATTGATCCTAACACATTCCCAAATTTTATTGGATTAATAAAATTTGACCTGTAAAACCTATGGATATAAATAATGTTTCATAATGGTCTCATGTCCATGAAAATGACATATATTATATTTATGTCAAATAACATCACAGAATGTCACTTTCATTGTCTTAAATATCCTTTTTGTTTCCACAAGTGGAAAAATTTAGGTTATGAATGAATATAAATGAAAAACCAATTATGTAATAAACATATTTACATGATATAAATTTACTTTATATTTTTTTTATATTTATAGGATTATGATATTTATAAGATTTCACTTAATAAATATTCAATGATGTTTCATTCATGATTTAAATACAATTTCTTTTTTTAAAAAGTTTTACCCAATATATATATAAGACTATAATTTTTATTAATAAATATAAAATACAAATATAAATCTTGGTATTTTAAAATTAATTTCTAGTGACAAATGAGTCTATTAAATAATTAAGCCACACTAATGTAAAACTATTTTATTCAAGGAAATACCACATAAATGTTATTAAAAATATAAAAATATTATAATTATATATAATTAATATGATAAAATAATATTTAATATTCCCTTTAGAATTATTCTTTATAATAATATATATTTTTTAAACTAACTTGTTATCGTAATATTTTTAAATGTCCATGTAATGAATAGTTTCAAAAATGACAGTAATGATTTTTTATCAAAATAATAATTTATTAAATTATTTAAAAATCGTAAAAAAAATTAAAAATATGATATATTATTAATGTGGTTTAAAATGTAATAAATTTTTCATTTACGGTCTAAATGATATCACATAAGTTTAAATTACAACAACATAATATTGAATTTTTTTACCTTAGTTAAAATTAAAATATGTTACCTAATAGTTTAAAAAAATGATATGTTTAAAAATAATAATAAAAATGGTCAATTATATATCGTTGATGATATGAAAACATTTTATCATGTTATATTAGAATATATTTCTTTCTAGTTTAATTTTTATTGATATTAAATTTATTATAAGTAAATGATTTTTAAAATTATAAAATTTACCCTCACATCAATTATAAAAGGGAACAACCTCTCTCAAATTTTCAAATCAAATTTATCCGTCAATAATGAAAATACCATGAATAATACACCTAAAGTCGTCCCTATATAAATTTTATAGGTTCTTTTCTTTCCAAAAAGATAAACTCCAATATACCAAAGATGAGTTCTAAAGGATGTTCGCCAAAGAAGATGTAATTGTCTTTACTACCTCGTTCAAGATTATTTATCCTTTTACAACCAATTAATATGTTGTTTAAATTATTATTTAATAATTATAGTGTTACTTATATTATAAAATATCTTAAAAATTATGAAACAAATATATTTAACCTTTGAACCATATTATTAAAATCAAAATCACTACATGTGAGTACTTATGAATTGCCATATCCCCACTGTTATGTAATCTAATTTTATCTACAATTTATTTGGATGGGTATAATGGTGGAAATAATATATATATATAAATATGAAAATTATAAAATTATATTTATTGAGAGAAAAAATATTATACCATCAACTTTCATACCATATCACCATTAATGGAATGATATCATCGCTCGTGTGTATGTACGACCTACCATATCCCAAAAAGATGTGATTTATTTTCAATGCTCACCATTAAAGAATGATTTTACAAATTTATTTTATGAATATGATATATATATTACATTAATCTAATTCTCTAAATTATGTAACAATATTCTATTAAAATAAACACGAACCTATATGATAAAACATGTATATGAAAATGTTGCTGTTAAAACCCAAAATAAGTGTAAAAATGATATATTATTAACAAATGGGGAATAAGATTATATAATAGGGTCATATAATAAATCCTAAATATAAATATGGTTCAACAATAAGTTAACAAAAAAATTTAATCCATTATAAAATAGTTTCATATATTTATGAATTAATTCAAACCAAAAGTAAGTGTTAATATAACAATCTAAATATTGTTTTCGATTTATTATATATAATTATATTCTAGGGAATATTTACCGTTCAATTCTATGTTTCCTATAAAAATAATAAATATTTTTATTATTCTTATAAAATTAATTAATATCATTTTAACACATCTTTGAAATTTTACTAAATGGGTTGAAAGGAATATTTTTTTTTCAATTTTTAAAAGTTGTTCTTTGAGATTTATCTAACAAAAGTATGAAAGGAATGTTTCTCATTTATATAGAATTAACATATTACTCATATATCATGTTAACAAAATTTCATGAATATTAATTTAAAATATTAATCTATCATATTGAAGTAAAATGTTTTCCTTTATAATTTCAAGTCGATAAAAAATTTTCAAATTGAAAAGTATATTTTCTTCAATATATAATTCAATGATAATTTAATATAATTTTACATATAGGATGATGTTATTTTATGATAGTTATGTTTTACTAGGGATATGATCCAATTATACCATTCATATTATTTCTATAAATGGTTTATGATTATTATTGAATGATTCTTAATAATTGTGTTTATTTTCTTGGGGTTAAGAAATAATGTAAAGATTATGATACACATGATTTTTAATGGGTTTGGATATGATAAATATTTTATTTTCTTATTGAACACTGATGTATGGTGTTTATTATGTGATTTTTGATACCAATATATTCCTCCAATGCATAGGATAAAAATTTATATATCATTAAATAAATGGTACAAGAGTGGGAGTAAACACGATTTCGTAATACATTGATCAAATTGGGAGTTGACAGGGTACATTAATGGGATTGTATCTGCTATGATTATCTTGACAGTGAACCTTGACTAATATGAAAATAATAATACAAGATTTTTTATATTCCACAATTTCTTGACCTATGTTATTCTTTCATGTAATGTATTCCATGATTCATTATGAACTTTTAGGATTTATTAAATGAACTAATATCATGGTCCATGACTTATAGGATAAAATTTTCAAAAAAAAATAATGTTTTATCTATTATACTTATCATATCATCCCATATTACCCTTAATGATAACCTAATACCACCCCTTATTTTGTTTATTTGCTTTATGAATTTCGAACGACATTATATATCATGTATCATACTGATTTCTAGTTATTAATGAATAAATAAGAAAAGTTTATGGATTAGCTGTTTATGATTCCATGTTTCCAAATAATGTAATTATAATATATTTTTTCATGGTATTTTTATTTAATTTATGTAATATTATTCAATTTATATGTAATATATATATATGTGAAATTTATGGGATATTATATGTCAGAACCCAAAACAAAAAAAATTAGAGAAAGCTATTATTGGTGCATGGTTCCTCTAAATTTGTGTGGTCCCTCATTAAAACTATCCTTCTCGTTCTAGTGGACCAAGAGAAATCACACTATTTTTTATAACCATGTAAGTGGAGTTGTAATGAAATGTGCATGATTTCTAGGACTTTAAAAAAAATCATTGGATGTTCATGGTTAGAAAAATTGAACACTTATCCCGTCAAAAGGGGGTTCATAGATAGGACATTAATGATTGTTGGTGCACAATTTGGCCATACGTATGGCCAAACCTTGTACCCCAATCTTTTGGGGTGAATTTAAAAGTATACTCTTAATTAAAATAATAATCTCACCCTCCTTCCACTTATCTCTATTCAAATTGATGGACTTTTCCTCCCCTCTAACATGTGGCTTCCCCAAACATTAAAATAGGCTTTTACATATCTCTTCCATCCATTTTTAGAATCTTTAATTTTTATTCCTTATGGATTCCTCTCTATATCCTCTATGTTCATCTATCACATTATTTGTTTAATAGCCAATTGAGGAAGTTATAATGGTGATAACAAATAAACCCTATTTATATGTTGTTCATTCATTCATTTAATTTATCTCAAACCAGACCAACTCATAAATTTTTATTAGATGTGCGAGTCGTCGATGTTATAAGGTTGGTGGTCTATAAATTTTCCCTCAAGAATTATCATATTGATAAAATGTCATCTTGTTTTATGAACCACACATACCCGGTGTCACTTCTAAATAATAAAATGGTAAAAAAATATTTTTATCAGACTACCTCAGAATGTGTTTGGACCATCTTTAGTATGGTTTAAGGTTAAAACCTCAACATAAATATTCCCAAGGGTGGTTTTGTTAAATATGGTATGTTAAAAAATTTCTATAATGTGTATAAACCACCCATTTGGGGGTTTCATTTTTATATTAATATAATTTTTTTGATCGAAGTCACTTCCTTCTTTAAACTACCACAATAGTGGGTTCCATTAACTATTTTGTTGAAAATTATTTGTTTAAGTTTAATAAAATAATTTTTATGATAAAAACGTCATGATATCTAGTAAAAAATATTATGTTGAGTTATATTGTATTTAATGAGAAAAATGTTATGTTTATTGGTTCTTTGTTTGGATTGATTGAATGATAAGTACATGGGCATTACAATTTTGTTATTGGAAGGACTAATGGGATTGTCCCCCTCCTTTAATATTATTGAATTTTGTTGTGGATTATTGGCATACATTTCCCTCATATAAAGAACCTTTTTAATGTCAAGGAATGGTTATGGACTTATCCTTATTCATGTTTAAATTTAAAAATGGGAGAATGTTTTATATATACCTCATGTGATATACATACTCCTTTTTTTAATATTCAAGGTTCATTCTCATTGGATGATGAGGATTAATTTTTTGGGGTGATAACTATTATATCATGGAAATTCTCATCGTTAATTTTTAATATCTCAATAGTAGTAATAAAAATTCAGAGAGGAGCACAAATGAATATGATTTGTGGAATTATGGTCACACCATGCCACAAGTGATATTTGGACCCATTCGTTTGATAAAAAATACATAATCATATGAGAAATGTTTTAATTTTTTATGAGAGTGAAATTTCATACTAAAATTATGGATTTCAATAGACAGTAGCCTTCGTCTATGGATAATTGTTAGCTTAGATCGTGATACATGGGTTTCCATATAGGGTTCACATTAAACAGTACTAGGATCACATTTCATTAAACACTGGAGATTCCTATTTTATAAAAATTAATGATTTTATTATCCAATCAAATGACATATCTTCTAAGACATATATCATTCATGGGTTTTGGTCTATTCAGGTTGAAAGATTTTTAATGCCACGTTGTAACTTTTATTCTATTTTCATAGTTTTTTGGTGTTTCCAACATCTCTATGTTAAGCTAGTGTATGCATGGTCAAGCAATATTCCCTTGGCAAACCTATTCTAGAATAAATTATTTAGTTTTTCCTCATCACTAGTTTACTATGAATATAAAATCACACTTCATATTTTAAAATCATGTCCTCATTTATGTTATAGAAAACTTTGGATGTGGCATACTAAGTATATATGACATCTTACTTTGGCCTCCTTTATAATGGTGTATTAAAGAAAAATTTACTATTTACGGGGGTGTGAATTATGACTTGTAATATTATGTGTTCTTGGGGGTTAAGATCACATGACTGAAGCAGTGATTTTGAGAAATGCAGTGTTTTCCCTTAAGGATTCAATATCATTTTTTCCATGTACTTCACTTTTTTATTATTCCTGTAATGTGTTTACTAGTTTAGTTAATATATCTTAATTTGGGTATTCATGTGTTGTTGTGTATTATCATTTTACATTTATATTTAATTGATATTATTCTTCCACTGTTATGCCTTTAATTTATGTTCTCTTCTACTATTGTATAATATTTATTTTTATGATATACTATTATGATACTCTAATCTTGATGGTATAGTCTCCTAGTTGTATCATCATTAGACCCTCATGGCTACTCAATATGCTCTAGTGTATGGTAAAGCACACTAGAGAACATTTGGTGACATGTCCTTCTAATGGTTTTGTAGTTCGTCGGACCAAGGTGTAACAAAGTGAGATAATAGCCTTCTTGTTTATTTTTCATACCATTTTTTCTTGGTATACAGGATACTTTTATTATTTTAGAGATTGGTATATATCAACGTCTTGGATTGTTCAACCCATGTATGATGAATAATTTATTAGTCCAAGGATAGTAATGTCTTTCATGTGATTTTCTATTATAGATGATTATGATTTCAAATTGAGTGAATTGTGTACTCTTCACTACGTACTAAATTATGAAATTCGTGTACATAACCCTTGGTCTTCTATGGGAAGGAAATGGCCTTACATGAATCATTATAGGAGAAAATTGATTAAAAATCCATGTATATTCCATTCCATGTTGATTTAATTTTTAGTTTATTTGAAATTCTTGATTTTCCTTCTGTGTATTTTTTCATCCTTTCATATTTCATTCTAGGTTCTATTCATAACATGATTAATATTTATCATTATAGTAATTTCACCACATTCTTATTAATAAAATATTTAAGTTGGTAATTAATATTCTTACATTTAGTGTATTCTATCCTTACATTTTTACATAACATGTTAAACCATATGAAATTGTGATATTTTGAACTCCTAGTTATATGTTCTAAAGTGTGAAATTGGTTAATGTGTGGTACAACTCACTAATAAATTATGTCACATTTTTCATTGAACCATTGGAACCATGGGATGATTTTTTTTGGTTTTTTGTTCAATTGAAAAAAAATTCCCATTTTTTAATGTGTATAGATTCTATAATAATTTTAAATGGTGACACTTATAGTTGAACCATTGTACATACAAATTATATATGTCATTTATTTTTCAAAAATGATAAGTATTTTCAGTGTTATTTTAATCCTATAAAATATGGTTGTGGTTAGATGGGATCCACATAAAATTTATAAGTTTTATGGAAAATTTATATATCATTAAGTGGTAACCAATTTAACAAACCATCAGTTATGCTACCTATATATAGATACTATTTTAAATATAAATTCCTTTATATTTTTACCTCAAATGGTTCAGTTGACTTATTATGACTTGTATCCCTATTACTTGGGAATAATTACTGATATGGCCACGTATCTAATAGATAACTAGAACAATCCAAGAATGTTGGGACATGTTGATTATAAGATATTCTTTACATGACCCATGTAGCTCATTCCTGGTTCCTATTATTAGTTGAAAAAATAATAATAATTTTTAAAAATATTAATATGTGAAATAAAATGGACTTGATTTCAGATGAACACATGAAGGATTAATGGGACCCTTGTTGGATTCACATGATTAATATTTTCTACCTCTATGTACAATAACATTTTAAAATGTTCTTATATGTGTTGGTAATCATTTAAAGTAACTTTAACATCATATATTTACATTCATGTAAATGTAAGGTGGTATCACTTCTGACTTGTATAACATTAATTATAAAAATAACTCTTATCTACTATTGAAATGTATTTAAATATGTGGAATTAGTAAATTTAAATTATTATTACAACTAATATAGTGTTTTCATCAATAGATTGCAATTGATGTGTTCAATAAATATTCATGTTGTGAAATATTGTAAATCAATAAATGTTTTTTAAATGGGATTTCTATTATGAAATTACTAGATTAAAATGAGATGTAAATAAATAATAATGTTTAAATAAATGTTAATAAAATTTTAAAATTTTTTCTATTAGACTTATCTAAATAGAGTTCCAAATAACATTATCATACCACTACTATTTGAATTCATATAAATAAGCTTTTTGGCTACAAATGATCCAAAATGAACTAGCTCAATGGAACCATATGAGGTGTTTTAGTTTCAAAACACATCAAAGGATTGTTGAATTTTTTTTATAATATTCTTATTAAGATAGCATGAGTTTTACCCAAAGTCCCTTTATTATTCTATATCTAAAACATATGTTATTGGGCCTTAAACATGTTGATTTATACTTCGGTGTTTCTATGTTATGTGTTCGATGCTTTATTCATTGGTAAGGGGATATCCCATTGTAAGTAGGACCGTTATAATTTAAAAAAATTTATTACAACACTGATGAGACTTGTGATATATAATACCATTCAGGATTTTTTTTTCTTAGTTATACTCTTAGATTATAATCTAACCTTTTATTTGGATAGGTTTTTATGGTATCAATGTCACCCATTGCAGGTGTGAGCAGAGTGTAATACACAATCTTTATGGGTGATAAATTCCTCAAGTATTGTTGGATTAATATTAATTTTTGTGACATTCCTTCTTCTTATTCTGTGTTGGATGACTTAGGGGGACATAAGATTGCATTGCAGTTGTACGAGCTAGTATGCCACTATATTAGTCTTGCTTGGATGACTTCACATACTATGATTCATATGGGGGATATCATTTTGTTAGTAACAAGGATGTGTCATCATTCATCAGAATCCTTGGGGTAGTGTCCATTCTTATATCAGGTACCTATAAAGTTTCTAAATGATGTAACAAACATGTTTAGTTCAGTGGAATTTTTATCCTGGAGATATTTAGTACATTCTTTAGTAACCTAGGGAGTTGTGTGACCTAGTCATTAAAGGAATATAACTTTTACCATTCTCGGGATAGTTCCCTAAAAGGATTTGGTATTTTGAAATGATGGTAGGTTAGTTTTTTTCATTCATTCCAAATTCAATACATTATATAATCATAACTCAAGAAGATTCATGTGTGTGTTTAAGAAGAATATGGTCTAGTGTACAGATGATTGGATAGTTTATATCTTCTTCTTCTAATACGGACACTTCCAAGGTAGTAATAATAACATCAATTCCTGAAAAATAGTTCCTTTTATATATAAGGTACAAAAAAAATTAATGAACATTTTGAAATGGAAAGTTATATTTTCAACTACTTGTGGGGTTTTGAGTGATTGTACATGTCGATACTCCCAAAAAAGCATGATAGTGAAAAGGTTGGATATGTATGCAACCATTTTAAAAACAATTCTTTATGGTTAGAAATTGAAGGTTATTCTTGTGTGATCCAAAATTCTATTGGGGGTACTGACATGGTGATAGGTTTATAGTGATGTATTAGTAGGTGTAGTCATGTTCTTAAAAAATAATCCTTCTTGAGTGGTTTTACTGATCATTTAATGTATGTCTAGGAATATCTGGGTCGAAAACATTAATAGATAATCATCTTGGATATAGTAGGACTATCACTAGAATTTCGGATGAATCATCATGTCCTCTCTGTGTACCATATCTTAATGATGATCATGTCCCCTAACATAAAATCAACCTATGTACCCTAAGAAAGAATCAGTTATACACCATTCTAAATTAAAATATTAATGGTCTTGATGGGTTACTTCAATAGAGTGTGCATTAGAAGCATGGTTGTTCAAGGAATCTAGATGTCCCTTAATGATACAAGGGTTCCCGAGTAGGAACCCATTAGACAGACTCATCTATATTGACTGGTCACCAAGATTATGCCACTTTAGGTGTTGGTCATAATTTTTGGTATGTTGGAAATTGGATTGTACTGATGTCTTTATTGTATGTGTTGAATGTGGATTTCCTTAGATGATCCACATGGACACCTTTTTTTTATTCTGAGGCTTCCAATAACATCATTCAGGCCAAGAAGAAATGTTGAATGGGTAATGATCAATGAGTGTGAGATCTGGAATGCACTCGTGTTTATAATGGTCATGAAAGTTAAAATAAACATCTACCCATAGATGTAAACTGAAGCTAGTTATGAGATATAGTGAGAATGCACTAATAAAATCCCGAGTCTACCTTTTGAATTTCACAATCCTTTTAAGTTATGTATTTTGAAAGTATTTGACTAGAGACTATTTGACTGGATTCCCTATAAAATGGCATATGTTGTTAGTTGGGAACGAATTAATGAAACATTTTTGGGTTTACAAATGTACATTGACTACCAGCTAATAAATTTCATGGAAAGTGTTTTTGAAATAAACTATGGGATTTTTTCAAATTTAAAAGATCGTTTAATAAGATAATCACTCCATGTAAACCATTGAGCACTAAGGGAATTATTAAATAGTTAGTTATATTCATAGAATTCATTGAATTAGTTTTGTCCATAGAGGTTCTAGAACCATGGGGTGAGGGAGATGATGATTTTATCATGACCTAGGTAAATTGGGCTCATGTATATGCCTTACAAGTGTTTTAGTTAGAAAAAATTGTGATTCCTTGAGCTTCAATGGATATGGGTTCATATGTCAAGTTGTTTTCACAAAGAGAGCCAGGTGGTATGATATGAAATATTACAATTTTATCAATAATTATTAGTCAAATTAAGTGGAGTGATGTTATTTTAAATTTTAACAAGTCTTATTAGCAACAAGATGTGTTTTGTGGGGATATTTTATCATCCTGTGTTTTTTTACCTGATGAAATTCTCTAAGTTTTTGAATTTTAACATTATCTTGATGGTTAATTCATTAAAATATTACTTGGAACCTAATTTTGAGGGTTATGAGAAGTAAATTTTTTATTTTAGGCTATTTTTGTGGACTGAGAGGTCTGTTTTGTGTTATGTTGTGTTTTGGGAGTGTCGATCCTCGGAATCTCAAAATATGATAAATCTGTCAGTGGGGTTACAGTTTTTCCAAAACCATGTTTCCCTATATGGAAAAATATGTACACTATTCAAGTTAGCCTATATTTTTTACAAAGTTTTTACTAATAATTCGATTGGAGTCACATGGTTGTGTGACTAGTTGCTTGTTGTAGATATAACCCTTTGACCTGGGCTATGAATTGTTATAAAACCTGTGTGTGTAGCCAATGCAGAGGGGGTCCTTGAATAGTTTCTTTAGAATTGCTTTTTTCTTGTTTTTTCTTAATGTGTGTCAAAACCATTTTCCTTTGTATTTTTAGGTTAATTCAAAATTCTACACATAATGTACTGAAAAATATTACACTCCTACCACCTCTCTTCATTACAAAAGATTAACTCCTCACCCACTGTCACATGAGTCATATCCTATGTTTAAACTATGATATTCCCAATAATCTCTA
Source organism: Viscum album (assembly GCA_963277665.1). Classification (NCBI taxonomy): domain Eukaryota; kingdom Viridiplantae; phylum Streptophyta; class Magnoliopsida; order Santalales; family Viscaceae; genus Viscum; species Viscum album. Next base: position 489,497,755 of record OY728151.1, on the reverse strand, counting down.
TACACTGATGGAATAAGGTACCATAGTTCCAAAAGTGTCCCTCTCTTAGTTAACTATATTCTTCTATTTATTTTTTTATTGAAATCTGTCTTGAGGAAGTTATTATTGTGTAACCTAGTTCTCCCTATTTTCAGGGATTCATATATTCTTATGGTTTCTCTTGAATATGACCAAATTTTTTTTTTAAGGGACTTGTGAGTCATACATGTTATAATATAGGTGTTATATAGATTTTACCTCAAGATTCATAGTTTTTAGAACATATTTCCATGTGATGCACACCGGACTTACTCTTTGTCACTTACAAATCATGAAAAGTTTTTAATTAAATTGTACATATTAATAATGATGTGTTTAGACAATCGTTTGTATATTATGAAAATATAACTTCAACTATAACAACGCTTTGTGTGGTTTCATCAAATATAGTGTGTTGAAAATTTTTTGCCTCATGTTTGAGTAACCCCTTTGAGTGTGCTATTTATAGAAAATTATACATTTATTAAATTGATTCATTGTCTAAATTAAACCACCATTGTAATCATTTTATTCAACTCTTGTGATTTAATTGGGTTTTTGTTTTGAATAAAATTAATTTTTTGATATAAATTTCAGATTTATAATAAAACACCTATATTGAGGTGTGTTTTCCTCTAAGAAAACTATGTTATGTTTATTTATTTGTTGTTTCAATTAGTGTGATTCTTTGTAAATAGGCCTTAACATTTTATAAATGGGAGGAATAATGGTCATGGACCTATCCTTTAATATTATATAACATGTTTTCCTTTATCACATACTTGGAAATTATACCTTTAACCTTATTAATGGTTATTCATTGTAGTATAGTTTGTATATTTCATGTTTCAATTGAAAAAATTAATAAATTAATATTTATTCCTTGAGTTATAACCATCCTACTTTTTCGGATTGATAAGAATTCACTAATGGGATGATGAGGATTCATATGAATGGGTAGATACCTGCTACATATTACAATGGCTCATCCATCATGTCTCTCACCCCCATATGATTGATACATATTTTAAGGGGATAACCCATTAACGATATCGATAGAAAGATGGTCACACTATTCAATGAGTGATTATAAAACCCCATTTTGATATATTATTTCAATGGGATATGAAATTGATAGGAAACCCTTATTTGATGAACATAATATAATGACATGAAATGGGATTTCTATACTAATTATATTGTGAATGAGATGTTGTGACTAAATATAATCCAAATGGTCTGACTATGGGGGGTTCAGTGACAATCTCAATACATCCCTTTTTTTCTATTTGTTTGATCCTCCCTTGATACTCCATGTGGTTCCCAAATCTATAATTGGGTTCTTGCCTTCTATCCAAAGGTAGGATGTTGGATGGAGTTTCATACCCAATGAAGCATAGAGACACACATTTGTCGAGATGCTGGTATTTCATCTTAATCGAACCATTTTTGGGATGACTGATACCTACTCTGGGCCTCTATTATAGATATAAGATAATTTCATGATTCACTTCCATATATTAATAAGATATTATTTACAATAATAGAATGACCATAAGAGAAAACATTTTTATGAGAATAAAAAAAGAGATTTGATTAGTGAGTCAATATATATGAATATGAGGTTCTCCATCTATTTTCGTGTATTGGGTGGATGAATATGTGATGAAACCATTTAACTGTGTTCTTCTAAATATGCTTTCATGTAGGGCTGGTTAAAATTATAAGGAGGGGATTTATCAATTATTATGTGTCCTACATGACCTGGTTATTTGATGAATAAAATATACATTTTTCATTAAACCAATGTTATTTAATAACATACCGAAAGGAAATATGTTTGGAAAATGTGGCACTATATAATTAAGCTCGAGTCTCAAAGAGATATCATTGATATTGAGATTATATTGTGAATTAGAGTTGTTTTTGGTATTTATTTCTTATTCCAAAAATATATTATGTTAAAGGACCATCCCATTAAAATGATTGGGTCTTAATGGGTCAGATTTCAGATACATGGGGGGACTTACACCAATGTGTATGACATATTTGAGACCAGAATATGGAAATGAATCCAACATATACTAGTTATTTCATGAATTAGTGGTATCAATGTTCAATCACATCATTGAAACTAGACCCAAGGTATATTCCTTCATATAGAGGAAATTATATCATGCTACTCATCAGAGCTTACACACTAATATATCTCTAGCTAGTGGTGGTTTATTATGAAAATAATGTGACTATTTTATCTCCTTAATCTCACACAATCTAAGATTAGTGTGATAAAAAATGGATAACATTTATCAAAATCATTGCATATAGATATGGTATGTATGAACTAGATAAAACCATGAGTTGATTTATATGGAGATTGGGGCTCTATGAGGTTTCCTTCATATCCTAGTTATCGATGAAATCATAGAGATCATAGTTATATCGATCAGGTATTATAGAATAATTTTTCCCTTATATGAGGGACATAACATATTATGTTGTTGATCTGGGCATACACATGGAGGTTTACCTTATTATTATATAGGCTTATAGTGAAAGTGATATGGTTATTGAAACTAATTATGGGCATGTGAGGTATTATAAGTGTTAGAACTAGGGGATAATAAATGATCAGTCTCATTACTTATTCATCTAAAGATTTTTAACTATGACATCCCATGGGAGATTAATATATAGATTGGGGATCCGGTATGTATCCTGTCTATCATGGTTCTTTATGATATCAGATTCACATTAGTTCAATTTATTTGGTAATACACAATAATGCTTCGCATAAAAAAGTGGGTTTCAACACGAGGATGAAAAAAATTATCAAATCTAGGGATGCCATTATTTCTAAGGCCTTCATGCCTACCCGAAACTCACTGATTTTATGCTCAACATACCATGAATATATTATTGAATTATCTAAGGGTGTCTACATAACATGTTTAAATACATTTTTATAAACCAGATTACTCTCCTAGAGTACTTCTCATTGTTTGGATGGATGTTTTAAAATTTTCACATTTCCAAGGATGACATGTCCACAGGATATTGCAAGATTTGTCAAGATAATCCAAGAAGACATCACATGGTCCTAATAGACTTTTTTATATTGTTTCACATGATCAAGATAAATTTTTCTAGTTTCATCACAAGATCCCGCTGACACGCATAGAGGGAATTGTGAGAGTTAATGTGACATGTCTCGAATGGTGTTCCATGTATTTCATGGAATATCTAGAGAGAATCACAAGACATGGCTATCCTGATCATATGTAATTATGATAACTAGTTTAGATACATGGGTTTTGTTGTGGTACATAGTAGACATGTACTGGTATTTCTATATTGGTCAGCTGACATGCCTAAATGGCACTACAAGGCTTGGATGGTGATCTTGGAGTTATATTCGAGGGTAGGGTGCCATGACCTGGGGTTCCATGTGATTTAATCTGACATGTTCAAGGGACATCATATGAGATAGATATTACATCAAATAAGTGTATTATCATTCAGCTGACGAATCATTGTGTTTTCCTATGAATTGGGATTTTCATGCGATGCATATGAGGAATGATGTATATATATTCTTTTCTTAAATCTACAATATCATACTCTATATTCTAGAAAAATATTAGGAATTCCTTAAACTTGTACAATGTCAGCCTGTATTAATTATCACATGTTTTGTAGTTCTGGTAAGTGTTCTTCATGTTACTATCAATAATTACTTTTCATTATCTACGACTGATCACTTAAACCACCATTGTATGTTTCTAGGTTTCTACAATTATTCACAGATACCTTAACTAATGTAAAACATTCATGTCATGAGAATATTTGCTCGGAGAAATCTTCTCTGGTACATTTATGCATTGGTGTGAGGATCCAAGAGATCAATCTTATATATAATTCTACATTTTTTATACTAGGGTGGAGGATTTATAGGCCTCACCACCATGTTTGTTCACTGCATTAAATTGTGTGTATTTCATGAATCAAGGATAGATAATGTGGATGGAATCCATATCACACATATTCATGGGTTCCCATTTATGTCATTCTAGGTGTGTCACATGATTTGTGTTACAATGATAACATCCCATCAATAACACATTTGTTGGATTATTTTCAATTATAATGGGTCTTGTTAAATCATGTGAACATGTATAAGAACATCCATATTGTTATGTTGACATGTCCATGGGACTTCATCATATAAGAGCGCATTTTCTTGATCCTTTCGCGAGACATGTTTGGCCAATCAAGAGGCCTGTCCACAAGAATTTTGACTTTTCAATGCGTATTTGAACACTATTATGAAAAATCCTTATCATGTCAGAAGATTTTTATGGACATTATAGAATCTCTCATTTTTACTCTTTATTTCTATTATTTATTAAACCAATATTAGGTATCAAGAGATAATTTATGAGTATAGTTGATGAAAACCACTCTACCTATTGGTATTGCATCACATGAACAATATTGGATAAGTAGAGATGTGTGAGTATTTTGTTGAAAAATCAATTCATTTTTTCAAATGGATACAAATGGAGAGTGCGGGGTTTCATTGACATGTCGAGGCTCTTCACGAGATCAGGGTGGTATGTCAAATGTCTTTCATGAGATGTGATAGACATTTCACTTCATGATTACGTCATTATATGTATTGGAAGGGGTGTGTCACGTTATGCTTAAGACCATAATAGACCCCCATATCCTCCACTTTTTATTTACATTTTGTATCCAAAATTGTTTGATGATATCGAGGGGTTGTAATAATGTTATCGAAGACAATGACTCCCCTCATTAGTGAAGTGTTTCGCAAGCTTCCTGGCCACAAAAGGACCCCACCTTTTGATACATTCATCTAATTAAAAATGAGATTTTGGATGGACTTTCCGGTGTCCCCCAATTGAAAATTAGTGTGTCCTGGGGGGGGGGGTCCTTTCTGGGTAGCCATGTATGAATTTTTATTGTATAGGGTGCCTTGTGATGAAATAATGGAATTTCTTTAGGGTATTCATGGGATCTATTGAAATTTACACACTATGCATATCCGTGTGCCTGACCGCGTTCTTGTAGTGGGATTATCTATCTTCAAGGGGGTTGCATGATCCTTGATATCATGGCCACATTCCCATTAAATTGAATTTTTTTGGCTAATATAATAACCACATCCTTGTTTTTCATCCATTGTTAATTTTATGATGCTAATTTTTAAAGTGTTAATAAAAACTAGGGATAAAATCAGAGGGTAATTTTTTTTTCTTATTGAATAGTTTGATGTATGTGATTCCATTTATGGATTAAAATGGATGGACTCCATTGGTTATTTTTAATTGTTGCTCTTCTAATCTAATACTTGGTTACCCTTAAAGGGTTCTCCTTGGACTTCCCCATGATGTCTAGACATTAAACAATAGGGATTCCTAATTTATGTAAATGAAGGTCATTAATTTATAAATAAATGGGTGTGTCTCCCAGGAAAAACGACATGCATGGGTGATATAATTAATATATTCTAAATTTATGATGTCCTGTTATTATATTTATCCCCATTTCATAGATTTCTATTAGTTTTTACAACTCATCTTATGACAAATCTGGTATGGTCATGCTAGGTGTCCATGAGGAACTAGTTCCCACTTTAGTTATCTATTTCTAATTATTGATTATTTACATTTGTTATACTTACTACTACAAATGATTTGTACAATAGATAGTTTATGCTATAGAAACTATCAGTGGTGGCCTATGGATTAATTATCATGTTCTACTCAGGATGCCATTTAATTTGGGTACCTGAGCCAATATTCATGTTCTAAGGTACATAGATAATTTCTTGTGATGAAATGTGTACATGAGTGTTTGGATTCAAGGATGGGCCATGTAAGTTGGAGTCTCAGGGAGGTTTCCCTCATTGATCTAATTTCTTCTAATTATTCATGTGATGTATAATAGAGTGTTGTCTAATTTTTTTTACTATTTTAGTTTATGTATCATCTTCTGAACATGCATGCATTTTTTCTGTATTGGTGTTGTAAATTCTTATTTAGTTGATACAAGTCTTCATCTACTCATTAATTCATTTATTTATACTTCCACTATTGTTTTTTAATTATTTTTGGATATACTAATTAGATACTATGATCTTGATGGTATAGTCTCCCCACTATTCCATTATTAGACACTAGATACTAGTCAGCAGCCTCTGGCATAGGGGGAGGACCACAAGAATCCATAGAGTTATTGGTTCAACTTCTGGTTCAGTAATCATTCAGTATAGAATTTTACATTATAATATCCAACGAATCCACTACCATTTCAATTAAACACTATTCATTCAACAAATCACCATAATTCAAAAACCACTAGTTTACCCACTCATATAAAAATTTTAATTTAAAAAAAATAAATAGTTCACATTATTATAGTAAATGTAAATAGAGTAAAATCATCTATTAATCAATAAATATTTATCGTTTCATTTATTAACAGGATTCATATGACTACGTAAGCTCAAACACACTCAATGGCTAAAAAACGAATTTGAAAATGAAGGATCATGCCCCATTAATGGCCTATGTTGTGGAACAAACATCGGTCTAACAAAAATGAACTAGTGTGAATCTATAATAGGTTCTAAATTATCTATTTTAATAAATTCATTAATTAATGGGGTTCTTCATGAATGTACGGTTTTCTACACGATGATATGTAATCTTATACATCACCTATTACTGAGGGAAAGGTAAATAGTACCAAACATTAGTCTGTAGTTTAGTTATATTCTATAATCAATATACGACTCGATACAGATTGAAACGAATAATGAAGAGTTTGTGAAACCCTAAAAATTTGGAATATTTTCGTATACCTAAATATAATAGTTGATACCAATGAAAATGAATAAAGTTACAAGAGGAATGGAGTACCCACCAATATAGATCGATCAATAACGATTGTAGGATAAATGGATTCAATATCAGGAATCGAGAACTAATACTAGGCCTCATATTCCTTGGGTTATCCAAGGTAAATGAATATGGGGGGTGAGGATTATATCTGTAAAATAGAGTCCCTTGACACATATTTTAAAAATAGTCTTCATGAATTAAAACATGTGTAAATTATTTACATGTTTTATAATGCTCAGGGTCTTCCTCCTAGGAAAAAACACGTACATTATATTAAATTTCATGTATAGGTCATTACACATCATGTATTGAAAAATTGTCATGTATTATAATTACATTGTGTTAAAATATCATACAGCCAACATAAAACCCTCTTATATCCTCTATTCCGAAAACATTCTAACCCTCTCATGAGCCTGGACAAAGAATATCATTGGCCATTGATCATGTTTGTAATTCTCCCAATCCCAAGTCATGCTTTATAAATGGATGTGCTACCACAACACCCTTACTTGAGTAACTGGACAGAATTGTAGAATCGTCATTCTCCTATAGACAATTTGAATAGGTTTCTCCTAAATGAATGAATCTTCCTATAAGTCAACATCATCGGTATAAAAATTTTGAGACGATTCAAAATTATTACAAAAATGTTGAGATGTGTGGAAGACAACTTATATGGATCGATAAGGATGAGGAAAATGAAATAGATAGGCTTCTACCCCTACTCTAACCATAATCTCAAATGGGCTGAAAATTTTGGAAGAAAGCTAACCTTTTCTTCTACTCCCTTTATTCCACATCCTTATTGAGAACCGAAAAAATACATGCCCCCCACCTCAATCTCTATTGGTTGTCGAAAGTGATTTGAGTATTATTTCTGTTGATATATTGTATTCACCATACATTTATGTATCAATTGTATGTTCTGAGATGTTTCCAACAAGATATGTGATCCAAGAAAACATCCCTTACTTGCCTCTACCCAGTACATGGGTGATTAGAATGGTATTGCCTTAAAATCACAATAAGGTACCATGTATATCATATCCTATTAACTATTATTGTAGGAGAAATAAATTAATAAAATATGCATCTACAAAGAAACACCAAAATGATGGATGTATGCACACAACATATCCTTAATCACTTATATTTTACAATCTAACTAGCAATCAACCTAATGATTAAATTTCATGATAAGGAGAAACTATGTCACCAAGGGAATCTATGGAATCTTCTTAGAAGAATATTTAAACTCTAATTCCCTCTATGAAATGATAATATGAGTTTCCCCATGAACATTGACAATCCCAATGATATAAAACGTCCAATTATCATCAGCACAGAAGGTCTTCTGATTGATAGTAAATGATAAAATATCAAGATTCTATAAACAACAACCCAAAATTAATTTACAACACGAGTAATCCTTGGTATAATGGTCATTAAATCCATAACGACATCCTCCCATTTCCACTCTAAAATGGGTAACTACTATGAATTTTTGACTAGTTTCTAATCTTCCTCCAACTATTAATAGGTGGAACATATCATAACAAAACTAGGTTCCTCACATTTTATTCTCACCTACAAGTTCTAATTGTGAATATCATGATACATCATGGTAATTCCAATATGAACTATAGAAAATAAGGCTTGAAAATATTAAATAATCTCTTGACGTGTCTCCATTGAAACCCATGATTGATCATGTATACACAAGATCTCATTATTTCACAATTTCAACCAAGATGTGGTGCCCTTCTTTAACACTCTCTCATAGAACTAGACCATAAAAATCTGATAGATCACTCATCCTCACTCATTTATGGAGAGTATATGCCATTAAATGGGCTAAAAATATAATTCATCCCTTATCTATCCTATAAAACCATGATTATTTATGGGAAGAAATACATAATATTTCACTCCATGCATTACTCTTGAATGAATTGTATTTGTTTCCTCCTTCTTAGTACATTGACCACAACATTTCCTTTACCAAGAGTGTAGTATTGATCTATGTTAGGATATTATAGGTGATGAACCATCCTTCACTACCACAGACTCAAATCATGTTGTGTAAATATATACTCTAAGATTCTATTGATATTTTACACCATAAATTACCTTTTAATAAAAAATTTCTCCAATAGAGAAAATTGTAAAAAACTTGAGCTAACTCGAGATCATGTTTCAGGTATTTCCTCTCATGTGGCCTCAAATTATTAGACCCATACACCATAACTCTCCCCCCCTCCATCAGTCCTACTTCTAGAACAATACTTGATGCATAGCAAAACATAGTGTATATACTACATAGAACTAGTAAAATCATGACTGGTGCTGAATAAAGTGACCCTATCAACTATAAAAGTGGTGTATCTTAGTTATCTAACCATAATTACATCACCCACTTCTTATTCAATCCCTTATGTAGTGATGATAAGAATTATAATTCCTATACAAAATTCTTATAATATCTATACAACCTCCATGAAACGCCAAATGTAAAATATCTTCATGGGATACTCCCAGGAAACTACAACTCTAACAATTTTTGGGACTAATAATACTCATATCCCTATGATAATATGATCCAATAAGTGACCCTTTCATAAATAACTATCACTTAGTAAGAATAGTATCTAGTTGTTGTTATCTCATTGAATGAAAAATGACCCCAATATGTTTAGAAAGGTTGATCCAATTATCGAAATATGTTAATATATAATCCATGATAACCACCATGAATGATTCTAAATAGGGGTGGAAAACCCAGTTCATCAGCCCCATGAAAACTACTAGCTCATTTGTGAGACCATTCTCCATAACTAGATAGATCAATGGGCAATAACTAGAGTGAAAATCATTTATATATATTTCATCAAGATGGACATGAACCTGGTGATAAAATTATATCAAATGAATCTTTTAGAACTCATGATTTCCTTATAGATAATTAGAATGATCATATTTGGAAGAACATAATATTTCATAAAAATAATCATGTTCAATTATCAGTAATACACATTTAGAATAAGGGTACCATCTATATTTTTCACAAAAGTAATAGCAAATCCCGTACAGAAGTAATGGCTAGAATAATACCCTTTTCCACAATGTACCGTAACTTCCTCTTGAGCACTTTGAACTCCATATTTAGAATATTATATGTATAAATGGACCAATGTGGAGAACCTAGATCTAGAACAACAGAGAAATCAACATATCTCTCTCAAGAGGAAACCAAAATTTTCATCTGAAAAAACATCCCAAAAATGATAAACCGTGGGAGGTAAATCTGAATGACATGATCCCTGATCATCCAAATATAAACTAGAAATATGTTCCATTATCCCACACATCCCACGATTCAATTATTTACCTCTGATATTTGGGATATCCAATTCACCATTTTCAATAAATAATCCACCCAATGGAAATGTTAATGTCACCCTTCAGCAATAGGAATCATCATGGGTTCGATAATCTACTAGCTATTCCATCTCGAGTATGATGTCAACCCCTGAAATCGAGTGGAAAAAAATTCAATATGAAGTAACACCCATAAATTAAAATGGGGACTCCCTAAAATATAATAAAATGTCTATTATGATCTACAGTAGAGTATAAATAGTCATGACATAATCAAAAATTATATAACAAGATCAAGGATCTTCTCCATAACCACATTTATTAAATTATGTGATGAACCAATTTCAAAATGAGAGGGATTAATAGTAATAGAAACAATTAAAATTTCTATCACACTATATTTATTTATGTTTTTCTTCTAAGGGGTAGGATGTAGAGAATATATATAGGCTAAACCAAATCGCTGCAAAAACCACTCACTAATTGGTGTTTTCCCATTATGTCATCAAGGAATAACATTTACATGAAAAACATAAACATGTCCAACGACTCATCATTAATGATATTTAATACAACATCTCCCTACACAATATGGATCAGTCATGTTATCTCTACGAAAATGACATGTATTTGACCCTTTATACTAACATCTAATGAGAAGGTCCTGCAAAAATGTTGTAGGTTGTCCATTATGCCTCAAGATCAGAATTGAAATTGGTCTTAATCAAATTTATTTGTCGCATATCCTAGTCTCCTACACTATTGAATGAAAACTGATGTACTATCATAAACAACATGGCTGGTACCCATCTCACAAGAAGCCTCAAAATTTGTCTTCCTTCCACTAAAAACTAAACCACTCTATTGAGATACGGAACCACCATGCTCAGCTCCCCCAACATCCCTCAGTTTCCAATATGTAATCAGGGATCTATTCACTCTCTTAGTAATCATTATTAACCATGTCATATTTACATATGATCTAATACGATGTATGATAACTTCCATGAAGTTTATCACCCTTATTGTGTCATCTATAAGTTATATTGGTTTATTGTTCTATGGATCATTTAAGAATGATGAATATTATATAACATTAATTGAGCCTTTTTTCCATATGCATACACTCAATATAAACCTCCAATATTAGTGTCATGGTAATAAATTAGTCATATAATATTTTGTAAAAATCACCGCAAACCATATATCACCTTCTTTCAGTTTGAATCAAAACATCTTACCATCACATTGTTGTTCCCCAAATCATGTTAGTCATGAGCTTCAATCTCCTCTTAGGAGGTGTCTCTAGATTATCAAATAATGGTAGATTAGTCACATGCCACATCTTAGCCTCATGTGGACTTCCATCCATTAAAAACATGAAAACATGTTTCTTCAAGAACACACATGTCAAAATTGTGATATACAAAGAAGGATTTATAGCTCCATGAAATGTCTGCATACAAAAAAAAATACCTAGAGAAATTTATCATTATAAAATTTTTCTAGTAAAATAGATGGTTACTTGGATGGAACAAAAATGTGATCCACTAGTAACATATTTCATACCACCTTTGGATCATGTTCATTGATACCCTCACTGTGTACAACATGAGTTCGTCGTAGGGTAAAGTTTCTATAATGAAAAACACCTACCCCAGAAAATATCAAGAAATATCACAACTAAATGCATAGGATATGTCAAAACCATCCTATAACTAGGTATCTCCATATCTACCCAATCCTAATGTAAGGACATGGTAAAACAATAGTTGTTACATCACTAGATTCATTGCCTAATGACCACTCAAAAGCCTAATGATGGTCATGTTCTCGGTCTCACACATAAAATTTCCATTTGTATTCATATTCACATCACATTTATCATTAAATATTTAAAAAAAATGGTTAAATACATCTGATTCATAAGGTCGCATACTCATCATAATCAAAAATATGGAATCAACTTAATACATACCATAGCATGTTCCAGTTCATGCGACCAATGTTCAATGAATCAATGTTTCATAGTTGACAGAATAGAGTGTATTATATCACCTAATAATGAATAGACTATTTAGATTATTATATAAACTATAACTACCTACCTTATTTATCATTTCAGTACCAAATAATTTTTCAAATAGCTGGTATATCATACAAGTCACATATCGAAACATCATGAAATCAAGAAATGTATCTTATATGTCATGTATAATTCATGGAACGTTAATCCTATGAAGTACATAAAATTATTCAATGAGATTCATAACCTCATCTCATAGGTAAATGGTACAAAACAAAATATTTGAAATGATGACACCAAAATTCATATTCATCATTCCATGGTGGAATCAATTGAACTGTAATTGTCAAAATCAGGAAAAAAATTGCAATTTTATTACCAAGAAATTCATATTTTCTTTTATGTATGTTAGTTATTCCCATGAATATATGATAACAAAATACTTATACCATCATTTTCCCTAACTATAATCTCAAAATAGTAAATAATATATATAATAAACCCTATTAATCCACTTTGTGACATCCTTGCAAGGATTCCACTGAATGTTTCCCCAAACAGGTGGGTAACATGCCCTCCTGCACATCTCGCCAAACGCAAGAGTCTGCTGACTATCAGTGATGATCTAGAGTGAATATATTGTTAGAATCTTCTATCATGTAATTGTGTAGAAAACCAGTAGTAAAAATAACTATTAATATAAAAAAATTTAAATCATCATAACATTATATTATAACTTAAACATGAATATAAATGTAATATTTTCAAATGTGAGATCACATACATTGATGTCTCATTTCATGTCTCTTCAATGAATCCAATATGGTATAATAAAATTAGTAAAATAAATTTATCAACATACCAAAAATACCTAAATTGATATCGTGATTATCATCATGATCCTCCTCTCATTCATGATCTCTTCTTCTCTTATGCATATCACAAATCTAGAATCATACTATGGGCCCATTACCATGTCCCAACCTGAATCCATATAGTCATTATGGGTGCCCAACATTGGATTTAGATAGGTTGTGATAAAAAATCATAGTATTCCACCCCTAACAGTGTATATAACATTTCCTCTATGTGAAATAAATCAATGTAGTATGCATTTTATATCACTGGTTTAATAGAAAATAATCAAGTACTATGTAATATGTTAAATATGTAAAGTGAATCAACCATTAAAAAAAGGCTCCCGACAAAACAATGGCCAATAACTTATAACCCGGAGGATATAAAAAAACAAGTGTAACTACCATGGTCAAGTCATATAAATATAATATCATATTATCTACAGACATATTGTAAAACATGTATACCATATCATCCATGGACACATAGTATAATAAATTTTTTCACATTTTTTTGGTGGAGTCGTATAATTGGAATTTTCATAACTCACCATGTTGGATCCATGGTATAGAAGAACAATGCATCCTCATCAAATCCTAATATTATATTGATGGAATTTATGTTATAAATGGATGGATTCCTCGGACAATGTAAACTGTTCATGTCCTATATGAGTCTATTAAAGTCATGTCCAAAGGGTAGTAATCCCAAATGCACCCCACAGAATCAAGACCAAATGAGAATTCTCATCTAAGGTATCCACTACCACTATAATGATCCACAAATTTAATGTCCTTGGAATCTAATGGAAATGTGACCTAATGAATAAAGATAATAGAATCCACTAACATTTCAATTCATTACATTTCAGTCAACATATCAAAAGAATTCAGAAAATATTAATTTACGTACTCATATAACAATTCACATGTAAGGAATTTAATAGTTCACATCATGTTATATCATTGAGATAGAGGAAAACCATCTCATAATAATTAAATAAAATTAAATTCATTTATAATTGGAAGACCTCTAACAATGAAAGCTCAAAAATATCCTATGGGTGATATAATAATATGAAAAATATAAAGACACACCCATGGTTGGCCTAGGTTGGGAAAAACTACCACGTAAATCCATGAAACTAATGGTAATTTGTAATAGGTTCATATTCAACCATGTTAATCATTTAATTAATTAATGGGGTCCCACATGATTTCTTAAAACATAGAACATCATTAATAATTAATATATGCATCCAAACCCCTATGGAAAGGTATAAACCACCTACCATTGGTCCATTGTGGATTCTTAATCCATTATCAATATTTGATTTGGTCTATATCGAGATACAAATAATGAATGGATGAAAAATATGGAAATAAAAAATATTATAATTCACTTAAATATCATAACTAATTCTAATTAAAAAATATCAAAAAATCAATAGGAATGGAGTACTCATTGATGTGGATCCAAAGAGGCAGACTACAGGGATAAATGGGATGTGTATCATGAATTGGGACAGAATGTTTTATCATAGATTCCTTTGGTGCCCCTATGCGATAGAAGAAAGTTGGTTCGGGTTTGTTCTAAGAAATAGAGGCTATACCTCTAATGTTAAAAAATTCCCTCTAAAATTTATATGGGGTGTAGCTAGACTACAACATCCAAACATCACTCAATCCTCCTCCTTTCAAAAAAAAAATATCCTAAGCATTTAATGGGGCCATTCTTAGGGTCTAAGAAAAATTAAAAAACATAACAGTATGTTTTAAAAGATATAAAATAATCTATAATTCTACAAAATCCTTGATATCTTAAAAAATCACTATTTATTAAAAATATAATTAATTTAAGTTTCTAAAATAATAATTAAAATTTACTTTAAAATCATAAAGTCAAACATGGAATTTGAATCTACAAATTTCTCAATTCTCTCAAATTTTATATTTATCTATTTTTTAATGTAATGATTTAATAAAAATGTGTTACTTTTAATATTTTTACATTCATTTAAATTATTACCCTTTTAAATAAATATTTTATTTGTAGGAATTGAGTAATTATTAAAGACAATTATCTCATCGCTATAAATTAAAAAAAATTACCATGATAATAATGTTTATTTAAACATATTTTAGTATTTATAATCTTAAATAACTCATTTTTATCAATATTTTAAATCATAATACATTTTTAAATATAATAGAGTGACGTGTTTTCCTTTTCATTATTTAAATTAACATAATGGTAAAAAACATATCCATATATTTAAAAAATTGTTAATTTAAATTAGATTGATTATATAGACTCTAAATATGTCCATAAAATTAAAATAGATAGGTTTTCAGATAATTATTACAATTATCAATTAATTCAACCCCTAGTAAGCATATTTAACCTTTAACCACAAGATTTTTCCCAATTTTAACTATTAATTATAACCTAAAATTAATTTCACCTTATTAAATAATACTAGTTATAATGATTCAGAATATGGAATCCATTTTATTAAAAGAAAATTATAGAAGCGTAATGATTAAATTAATAATTAAAACCGAAAATTGTGTTGGAAAATAGTTTTTCAAGGAATGCATATTTCAAGGAGAATATGATTTTCATTTAACTATACGACTATTGATAATCATAATATTGATTTAAATTATATATAATTATATAACCTAAAAATTTTAATTTAAATTATTCATTAATAATGTGTATTTTAATACTTTTTAAAATAATGACGTTATACAGTTAAAATTATTTCAAATAAAAATTATTGTTTCCATATTTTGTTGAAAAAATTTATCCAATCAATCAAAATTAGAATAATTAACCCTATCATAAACTTAATATTATGACTTAAAAAATTATATTGATTTTATAAAAATAATCATAACTTTGAAAAAATTAATTATATTATATTCTATAAAAAAGAAGTAAAAATATTTTTTTTAAAACAAATATTTTTTAAGATTGAAAATACAATAAATGATTTTATATTAAATATTTATGTATGCATTAATATTTAGGATGACCATTATATATAATTACTATAGTATTAAAACCAATTCATACCAATTAATTTAATGTTTATAATAATATTTTTCATTTTTGAAAAATATATTTGTTATATAGTTTAAGCTTGGTGTGTCGGACTATATACACTATTTAAGATATGTTCACTATGTTAAATCTTAAGGTGTTGCATTCTACTACCCCTTAAATAAATTTAAACCTCCCATTTTGAACTTTTTATCAAAAATTATGTGTTTGATAGTTGAATATACATTTCTTGAAAACCCACATCATAAAAAATGTTTAATAAAACATCTTCTTTATATGAGAGTAAAGGTAGAAAGGAAATCATACAGAATAACACATTACTAGAATTAAAATTATGAAAACATTAGTTGATTGTAAAAATATATACACGTGGGAAAATTTTAATACCTAAATAATTAGGGGGAGTGATAGATACAGTTGACCATAAAAAGGTGAATGACCATGAGAAAGATAACACTAAATAATAAATAGACCGAACTATTTTCAAATGACCATTGATTCATTAATAACGAAGGTAATATGAAAACATTTTAATTCCAAGATACATTTATACATGTTTATATATTATGTTACAAATATAAAATATACTTACTTCATATTGTTTTATTTTCTAAGAATAATTTCATCTTTTGGTTTAATCATGATCAATTTCCACTTCATTTTTTACTACATGAAATTAATATCCTAGGTAAATCTATATTTTTTTATAGTTACTAAAATTAAATTCTACTAGATCACATTATAGAAAATTAAGAGATAAAATAATCATTCTCATATATTTATTTATTTTCCAAAATAAAAAATTTTAACATAACATAATTCTAAAAAATAATAAACCACCATATAATGAAATACAGAATTAATCACCCAATCCCTATTAAAAATAACCACAATTCAACATAGATCATTCAGTAAATAAATAACCTTAAAATACATCAATATATATATAAATAAGATTTATACATAATTATTAGGATAATTTATTCATATATTATTTCATGGTAAATTTATTAGTTCTCTCCAAATAACATCAATCAATCTTAATGATTCATTAAAAAAAATGAAAAAACCATATCCATACTATATATCATATATGATAATAAATTCAAAAAATAACCTAAATCATCATAAATCCATATTAAAATAACTATTCATCCATATGATAATTAATCCATTGTATAAAATATAAATCCCCAAAATGTATTTAATCATATTTGTATAAGGTACCCAAAATAGTAAACGTCTTCTTGAAAAATTAATCACAAAATAAAAATATCATATATATCTATATTATAAATATTATTTACCATAAAATAAATTATAATTTCTATCACATCATTCAAAAAAATTAACTTACCAACATATCATGTAGGCTAGTTGGGGGTGTTTGTCCTTTATACCCATCATTTGGGGGTTCAAGCACCATATACCCACTAGATGTGACAACTTATCTTTTTTATTAAATATTTATAAATATAATTCTTATAATATCCCCAAAAATATGTTTCACATCCTAAAATATATCATTACTCAGGATATATCATTTTAACCCAGATGATTATTAATACAATTAATCTAATAAAAACAATATTTGTATCTAATAGTAATCCATATTGATATTAATGGTTATATATAAATTATCTCTATGAATAATCTGTCATAATTTAATTAATCACCCAAAAATCGAATATTTTAACACAAAAAATATGTTCTTAAAAATTTTAACATTTTATCATCCAAAATATCAAAAACCCATCAAGGTATCCATAACTCCTAATTTAATCAAACATGAAAACATATATATATCAAAAATTAAAAAAATTACATAGATGTTTTTAATTAATAGAACCAATATACCATTGGAAGAAAATAATATAATATAAATTGACGATACCAATACAAAAATACATTGATCCATCAAGTTCATTTTTTTCATGGAGCATGACCTTTCATCATCTAGAAGATGAACAATTGAAAAGGGAATTTTCCCGGATAATTCCCTTGTTCACCAAACATAAGAGATAGAAATAAATTTAAATTAACTACTATGTGTCCTGTTATTAAAACTAGATAATAAATACCCATTCCTTTGAGACATTCCCCAATGTGTCATCTTCTAGATTTCTGACATGAATGAAATTGAGTCTTTTTTCTACAATGGTGTCTACATTAAAATTCTTATTTAAACTAGACCATTTTATTATTCATTGATTCCAATAGATCATTATATTGTATGTTATTAATAATATATTTTGATAACTAATTAGCTAAATCAAAATAACATTCTCTATATCCGTCCTCCAGTTTATTTAAAAATAACTACCACTTTTTCAATCGTATTCAACATCAATTGACTATAAATAAATAGAATATTAATATAAATAAAAAAAAGTGAAAACCACATATTAATATATCTGATGTATATATCATGACACATACATTACAATAAAGGAAACCATAGTTTTAACATAGTTAATTCATTATTATATTTACTTCAAATCCTGAGAATGATTAGTATAGAATAATTTTAATTAACAAAATACTAAATCCTAAGAGTGTAAATCTAGGTCTATATTATGGAAAGAATCATGATTTACTATAATTATGGATGAGATATAGCCAATAAAATATTTCCAATCATATTAAAAAATTTATGCCTCTTTTATAAAATAATGACTAGCTATATTATCTGGACAAAAATGTTTTCAAGGAAAACTACACACAGTTCTTTACAATAACATATGGTGTTATCATAAAATTAAAATTATCCTGAGTATTTTCAATTATGATTCATCATACTAGAATCCAATTTTTAAATAATAATTTATCTGATACCAGGTATAGGTACTCACATATATCACACATTGATATTTCATAATATAAGATGAAAAGTACTTTCATGAAACAATAATCCACTCTAAAATTAAATTGGACTACTGTGATGGAAAAATGGATAAATAGGGAAATGGTTCCTATGTGATATTAATATTCTCATAATAAGTTATTCATAATTATCGCCCTTCAGAGACATCTAATACAAAATACCATTCTTCAAATTTTTGGTCAAAAAGGAAAAAAATAATTGGGGAGATCATATGTTCGGTAATAGTAAACAATAGAGATTTCAGAATAGCTTGATCATAAGGGGATCCAAACAAGATATTAATATTTTACAACCATGACTTTTAGATGTTATATCATAATAAAAATTCGTTTTAATTAATAATACATAAATCTAAAATTTAAAAACTAGAGTTTGGTATAGTATTAAATTGGAACAAGACATAGTTTTGTGGCATAAACATGATCATATAAAATAATTTCCATATTAGACAATCGCTGGCTTCTATGACTATAATAGTATAATATAATCACACTAAAATAATTTTAGAAGTCATAGAACACTACCAAAATTTTTATTGTGGAAGACATCCATTACTGGACTAGATTTACTGCCCATTATAGTCATGTTTATCTAATGAAGTATCAATATTTACACAAATATTTTTAGGTAAATATTATTCCAAGACAACCTATAATATAATGAAAATAAAACATGTCATGACCCCCATCATACAATGTTACCAATCATGGACCATGTTTAAGGAGGAGATATAATGACATTTGAGGCCCCCCTTCAGTTGGCCTCAGGTTAGTGATAACACTATTGGAATAAAAATCACAAAATTTATTTCTCTTAACCTATATAATAACATGATTGAGATATATGATAATTTTAATTTTATAAAATCCATGGCATGAAAAATTTGGAAACAAAAACCGTTCCATTGTTAATTTTTAATTAAATCATATATTGATTGATTTTTTCAACCAAATAACCAAAGAGAAAATATAAGGAGGAGGGACATTGACATTCCAATTGTCTGGGAGTGAAATTTTCTTCCCAATATACAGAGTCTTCCATGAAATCAAAAAGAATCTACATATATCTATGTGAGAAAATTAAATTACATAATATATTCTCAATGGATATCATTAACTTATGAAAGAATCATACAATTGATCCAGTGAGAAATCATCATAACCAACAACCCAAAAATATATAAACTAACCATATCATCCTCACCAATGATCTCTCAAAAAATATCACATTAATGTCTAGTGACCTTAGATGAATCATATTGATGATTGGGTACCCCACACCACTATCTAATATATTAGTTACCCTCACACCCAAGAAAAGTATGTACTAGAACCCCCACCTATTATGTATCACAAACATCCTTGAGAAAACTAGGCCATCACTTCAATTTATGAAACAAAACATCACATAACATCACACCACATAAATTACATAGAATCCTAGTCCATGACATCACATAAAATATTTCCTACATGAAACTTGGGAAACACCTCACATTATTTTCATAACCAGGATTGTAAGATATAATAAACATGAAGAACATAAAACCCATCCATTTATCATTTCATACATAACCCCGACCATAATTAATCTCATAAAACATATCTATAGTGAAAATTTATATTTTGTAAATCCCATTTAATTCAGGTTATTGTCTAATATAATAGGTAGTGGGGAAAGGCTTGTGTAAATCAATCCATCATCAACAAAAAGTTGATGTTGAAAACACCCCAAAACTGTTAGTTGTGAGAAATATGTTCTTAACATGGTTTTGGAGATTATTGAAAATTACAAGGAAATAAAATTTTTATATAATATCATAAGACAAGATATAAACTTATGGGTTCTTAAAAACATCATCACTCACACTCACAATTTCTCCATATCATCTAAAAACCCCTACCAATATCACTATGGCCGCAAAATATAAGACACCCAAAAAACTAAAATTTAAAAACATTTCATGTTAAATAAAAACATTTCTCTGATTTCACTCTACCAAAAAATAATATTTAAATATAATATTTATTTCATGTCTCATGTCCACGTATTTCACATTAAGATACAACCATGTAATCTATACATCCCCTTTTTATTTATTAATCAGTGATTGTACCAATTAATCATACCAAACCATTTCATATCAAATTATAATTAAAAATCATATTACTACATTCAAAACTAGAACGCAAGAACCAAACACCGAAAATACCCCCCTTAATAACAAAAACAATTTCATCCCAACCCCAATTTGATTTCCAAAAATCCCCACATTTATAACATGACACATACCCATCAATTTCAATCTAAACTGCCACTTATCGACCACATCTTGTCCATCTTATCATATCAAATCATATTTTAATGCCACATCTCATAACATTCCATCAAAACAACCCCATAGCATGATCACACCATAATAATGTTTCCCCACACATCACAACACATTTAACATAATAACATGTGAAATTTTCTATATTTATAAAAGTTTCTCAATTAATTCGAAAACATTATTTCATTGGTATTTTTATACAATATATATATCTAAAATAGAAAAAAATTAATTATTTCTATATAAATAATTATCCAATTAAACATATAGTGATCTCAACAAACATAAAAAATAATAATCTATATCACATGTAAAATCTAAATGAAAAATTCCACATTATCCATTGTTTATAGTGGGTATTTCATCCAATATAATAAAAGTAATACATAATAAAAAAATATATGACAAAGTTTAATAGATTATCTAACCATTATATTTCAATTAACCATTTAATTATATCCATTAAGACTATGATAAACATCTTCCCATGCATAATAATGAGTAAAACCCTTCATGTATTAAACACAAGTTGAGCATCAAAGGATCCCTAACATAGATAAATATTATCATGTCCTTATCAAAGTATTGTTCTTGAGTTTGGCCACCACCAAAAACCACAATTATGGAAAGAACCCTTACCATACATGTACATTACTACCACATTATTATCTTACACAAAACAATCAAAATTTATGATTAACTAACAAAATTCACACCCTGATGTATAAAAATAAAAAACAATTTAAATTTGAGTAAAGAAATGAGAGATACATATAAAAATAATATATTATTTATATATGATCATTGAAAAATGAAATAGAATATAGGGTTCATGTTCCCCTTGGGATTACCTTTTTTCACCAAAAAACAAGTAAAATACTATAAAGGTGATCTGGTCTAAGATATATTAATAATTTAATGGTGGTCTTTATAAGAAAAGACCATGGAATAACCATTAACACCACACTATAACCATGCTATGAACTAAAGGGATTATAATGTAGAGTGGATGACTACAGTACATGATTACAAAGCCAACTAGTTTTCAGTATATGTGGCAATTGTGATTATGATGCTCTTATAAATTGAGATCGAGAATGTGAATAAACCATGAATGATATTCAATAGAACCTCAAAAATTATAAGAAGCTATGCCATTTCCCTAAACTAAAATTAAATGAACATATTTAAAATGATACCTTGGAAGACAATAAAACGTTTGGGTCTCTATTCCACATAAATCACCCACAATTAAGGTGCTACACCAAAATTCATTATATAATGAATCACTAAACAATGAATGGATAGTATCTCAAAAAAATTATCTAACAGCCATCAACTCCTCATTTTTTCCTCCTATTCCATAGTTCTCAAAACTATATTGCGGCATACAACTCCATGATTTAGAATACGAATCAACTAGAAAACCTATATGTAATCATTAATTTTCTCTAACTAGCCTCATAATTTCATCTAGAGGAATCTAACAACAAAATTTTATGAATTTAATAGTTTGGAAGGTGTGGTCCATTATATGAAATACATTTGAAACTATTTACTCCCTAATGAATAAAAAACATGTATGGAATCATGGATGATTTCCAAAAAACCATTCATTCAAATTAAACTAAAGGATTTCATTAAAACCCAAATACAATATCCCCAGAAACTAAATCCACCAAACGCAACTAGGAGAATTTGACGAACATCCCTCAAAACCACATTACCAAAATACTCTATGTCATCTTCAATCAATTTGAAATTTAACACATACAAGTTCTTATCCATATCTTACAATTGGAATCACAAAACAAAAATCCCCATAAACACCACATAACAAATCACCAGTCATAAAATAATGGTGAATTACATATCCCAAGTGAAAAAATTATCAATTTCGGTGGAACTGGATCACTACAATGGTTTTAATCATGTCAAATCATAACATGTATCTATTAGTTATTAGGTTCTACCCTCATTATATTTTTTAATATTTAAAAATATAATCACAAAAATATAACGTCAAATCACATAAAATAACCTAATTAAAACATTACACCATCAAAGTAAAATAGAGAATGTAATATCCTTAAAAAAGATCAAAAAATACTTGATAATAGGAAAAAAATCTATATATCGTGCTACCATGAACTCTATGCTATCCAACCACGCATCCAAAATACACAAACCAATGTAATGGACCATCCACTAATTAAATTCTCTCAATAATCAGGGATCTCCACAATCAACTCCAATAATGTCATGTTTTCCCCGATACCTATATCTCACAAGTCAAGGACATGAGAGACCCTGTGATGTTACTTATAGTGTTGGGATTTTTGGAAATCTTCTTAAATATGGCCCTACCATATTTTATGTCCCATAAATTTTTTCATTTCTCTAATTTGTTCCATCACCTCAAAAGCACAAAAAAACTAGTGAAAAACATTATCCCCATACAAAATGTCTACAACCCATTCTAGTGGGAGATCATCAAGAACAGATAGTCTCCCACATAAAAACCAAGGGCCTAATTTTGTGATAAACACAATCTTTATACTAGTCCAATTGTTTAATTTTTCTTTAGAAAAGGATAATGGACCTTATCTACTGTGGACTATACCTCATCAGAAACCTGAATGGAAAATCGCTCAAGCTCATCCAAAGACAACAGAGAATATCCCATCATACCTTATAATTCATCTTATGGTGTTATGATAAAAGTTTGGTTTTAGCTATTATTATAATAAATATAATCAATGGTTGGGTGATTCACCTATAATATACCTAGGACTGTTATGAAAGCATGAAACATACCCTTTAATGATTATAGAGTCCAATCATTCTTTATGTCTGTATGAGTATGGAAATTATTATTCAGTTAAACCTGAGTGAAAAAATCATACTTCAATCAATTTCAGACACATATGGTAATTCATACATCCTAGTATGATGAAATGGGTCTCATATTTCGTTTAAACCACACAACATCATCCACATACTATTTATACAAGACATCCATGATGTCCAACTCCACACCACCTTTGATGTTTGAAAAAAGTCAACTAATCAAATATTAATATGATATCATCACAGCCAATGTGATATAAGGGTAAAATATAATGTAATACAATGATATTTCATCCCATTTTCACCCAGTACCATCCTTGTGGTAAAACCCCCCGCCAGGAATAAGATTATAATCTATTTCCCTCTAGAAACCAGACACCAATCCACAAACTCTTCCAATACCAATTTTATCCTACACCACTAGTACAATATTATCATGGAATTATATATTATTGATACACCATGGTGTACTTCCAACTGATTGATATAAAACTCACAGTGGACTCTCCCATGAATTGCACCAAAAAAATTGCATCCCCTAAAATTTCATCTAGTTCTAACTATCCTCTGACCATCCATCTAGAGCATCATTGTGGCCAGGATGATCACGAAACCCCTCTTCGTATGAGTATTCCATGAATACGTCAATAAATAATGGATCTAATAATAATAATCTACCATTTAACATGATAATATTCCTCCATAAACCACACTTTAATCGAACTATATGGATACCAACACTGCTATATATTTACTAGTATCTCTTTAATATCAAATAACAATCTCTTATGACTTAATTATAAAAGAATCGCCCGAAAAATTCACTTTATTGAGTTATATAATATAGCATAACAATAATTTTGAAAAATATAAATATATCTACACTAGATAAAGATCTAAACACACTGAGAAAAGATATAACTCAGGCTCTTGTAGTCTTTGAAGACCACAATGCTCTCCCCAATTATGTAATTATTCTACATCATCAACATATACCAAACCCATACTAACTCTATATCAAGGGTGGAATAGATACACATGTGGTGACATAAATTCTTATTGACATAAGGTATTATTGATATCTAAAAAATTATGAATAATACTACATCAAGATGGTATGTCTCCCAAAATACCATACACATCACCCATTACTCAGTAATCTTGAACCCCAGATCACTGATCAATTTTCTATTTAGGTAGTTAATATCTATCTAAAACATATCAATCATGATAATATCACAATAAATATGATTCAATGTTTTCAATTGGTATACAATCCATGAGAAATATATTACAAAACACTAGTACGATCCTTTATGGCCAAGGAAACTATGAACGTCTACTACATTTTTTAGATAATTCCCATCTAACAAATACATTGGCCTTAAATGGGTCTATGACAACTCTCTAATAAGATACCTCATTCCAACGAAATTTCACATCATTTTTTCATAATATAATATTTGAAAACATTCTCTATAGAAAATGGAATTGGAGATCCATCGATACCACTCTGAAACTATCATCATACTTCTAATCTAGAATGAATTAGATCAGGACTTTTTTATTAATACAACAACAAAATAGTATAATAATTACATGAATAAGGATTTGAGGATCCCCATGAGAAATATCGATCTATTCATGACATATAATGACATGACCATAAACATGAAGTTCCCATACTTTCATTATTTAGAATTTTTTATGGTATCAACCAACCTAAAATATTATTTATGACTCGAAAAACATAGATCAAACATAGAAATACATATAGATCCCCAAAACTAGTTAAAATATCATTAATATATGAATGTGGTAAGATTTTTTTGTTATCATCATATTAAACTATTAGTAAATTGTACACAACTATAAGACACCATCCACATTCATGGATATCATCACTAGAGAACCCCAATGTGACACACTGGGATGAATGAGATGCTTCTATATCAAATCATCTCTCTTAATCCTAATATACTACAACTCATAAGGATCCATATGATAAGGATCCATAAAAATCGATGAATAAAATGTCTTTATGTCTATCTAAAACTCCATTCATGTGGTTCTTTCAGATCCTATATTGTAAAAACATATAAAAGTCATATAAAACACTAGGATCCTCCAATATCCTAGTATAAATTTTGTAAAAAAACAATATGACATTTAAAATAATAGTTTTCTATGAACATCTACATCACATATAATAAATTTTCTTCCTAATGAAAACAGTGTGTTGACCTTCCACATCAGGGATCCTTAATTTAATAATATAGTAGATAATAATATCCCTCATGAAATAATACAAATAAATTATAATAATGGGATCATGAGACAATATATGAAGTAATAATAGATCCCAATGTGACTAATTTATCCCCATCATTAGCCTACATCGATACTATACATCAAATAATCCAATCATAACTTCAACTGGGATAGTAAACATTATGGGAATCTGAAGAGTGACTATATTTAGTCCAAGATCATGGAATAAACTTTACAATAATATAATTTTATTATTATTAATCAAATATATAATAAATAATGAAAGATTTTATGATGATCAAACACATCTAATTTATGTACAATTTGGTATATCTACTTCAACTACAAGAAACTGGTCCTAACAAGATCCACTACCTCTCTACTGAGAGGCACCTCCACATAAATTCTCAAGAATAAGACCTTGAAAATGAGGAACATCCGAGGTTGTTTCTCTACATTCTTCATACACACATGGTAGAGCATAATCCTTCTAGAAAAATTGTTGATATCATATCACTTGTAGATTTTGTTGAGGAAAGCACTAAAAATTACCACATTTAGCAAACTGGTCATGGAGATCCACTACTAATTGATCATTATGGTGATAGTGACCTCCACAAGAAACCTCGTTATCCAATGACCATCAATAAAAATACATAAACACATTCCCCAGAATCCTGAAAGGTGATCTTATAATATTGAGTCCCAACTGGTCAAAACATTGATTTCCCTTGCTCATAAGACCTAACATATGATTTTATACTCCTTGAGTTCCATTATAGTACCCCCCTTTTGTTTAACATATTTTTTGTGAATATATATCTATCACCACCTCCTCCTTCTGGACATATAGAAAAATTAGTATTGTAAAGGGACTATTTTCACATAGGGTGGATAGTCATATTGATTCCTCAAACAACCACATAATTGACTCCTTTTTTGGGATATGGTCTATAGAAAACCGAAAAAACTATAAACATTAAATTAAAATTCATCACATATATGGTCCCGTACTAAAGATATAGAATCTCACGCCCCTTTAATGAATTTATTTTAGATTAATGAAACTCTAAGAAAAAATAATTCTAGGAATTTACCCACAAAATAACTTTCCCCTTCAACTTACCAAGAAACATTGTCCACCACTAACATAGTGTTCCCCACATGTGAATAACTGTCAAAGGGACCTAGTACTCCACTATGTCCCGATGTAAACTGAATTAAATCATGACCTCCTCCCACCGTAATGCAATCTCTATATCAGAGACACTAACCTAATACATTCATAATGACTTCTACTGAAAATTCTGAAATTCTATCATCAACTGGTCTTTCTCCTCAACCAAATCAACACTCTGGCGATCATCCAAGGTATCTTTCTGAACATAAACTTCTTGAAGCAAATGTGAATGATGTCCATGATATATATCTGAAAGGGAAGAAATTATTTTCTATACATTTGTATAATAGAAAATTTTTATTATATATTTAATTGATTATAATATTCTAGAAATCAACCAATTAAAATATAAACAAATGTCAAACCTGATGCATTTACAAATACTGGGCCTCTAGCATATATGTTTTTCAACCTCAAATTTTTGTTTGGTAGCATAAAATTCCTCATGTCGGATCACAGGGGCCCCTAAAATATCATTTCCAAGACATTCGTCCCTATACAATGTCATGAAGCATGATTAGTTTACATGGTTTTCCTACCAAACCATATAATATTAATTATTCCTAATTTAAAAATCAATGTTATACCGCTACCATAACTCTGATACCACTCAGTCATAACCCCCTCCATCCAAATATACATATCTTTGAATTACAATAATGGAAGTTAGATAATGAACAACTATTTCACACATATTGTAGGCCCTATGATGGCGACAATCAATTATATAAAAATCTATCTGAAAGAAGGCATTAACCTATATAGTAATATGATTGGGATCTATTATTAATCATAGACGAGGATCCCAGAAAAAAATATAAAATAGGATTCAAAAATATACAACAATTCAAGTGGAAATGAAATATATATATATAAGAAATTATCCGAATAAATACCCAAATTAAAAATCATAGACCATGAAATAG
The DNA here is from genome assembly GCA_963277665.1 of Viscum album. NCBI lineage: Eukaryota > Viridiplantae > Streptophyta > Magnoliopsida > Santalales > Viscaceae > Viscum > Viscum album. The sequence goes on along the minus strand of OY728151.1, from coordinate 489,469,031 downwards.
TGATAGTCTAATGGTTTGAGCATGTTATTTTTATCCCATTAAACATAATCCACCTAGTGAAATGAATTTTTTTACAAATACATATGGTAATAATTAATGTATACTCTGCCTAAAACTCATGGTATATCATCTTGTTTGTATGTGGAAATATAATGAACCCATGAGAAATTATATAAAACAATGACACCTTAATTGGTTAACTAACCCTCCAATCTTCTCTGTGGATCACTCACTAAATAACTCATCAATATATTGTAATATAATAAAAAGTGTATCAATAATAGGGTGTTGACACAAAATTACCATTGATTAGACACTCTCAAACCCAAACTACATATGCCCTATCACTCACACAACTTCCATATTAAAATCTACCACAAATTCCCTCTTCTATCACATCACATAACATTATATCACATACTTCCCATTGAAACTAGGTCCAGCATACCACATTACATTTCATAAAATCTCATAGACGTAAACCTAGTTCAAACCATAGATCACATATCCTTACAAGAGTAATTGGTTATACTTGAAATGAAAGAATTTATCCACATTCCCTCCTCCATCCATACATTAGTGAAACTATAAGTCATCTAATCATATCATTAAGCATCATGATCATGAAATTTTTACTTATGGAAATCATATAATGTTAATGTACCCATCAACTAGATGAGGTACCAAATAATAGTGTGAGGCTATTGATATATCCTCATAACATGGATTTGGAAAAAACACCCCTCAAGCAATTGTTTTTCTGTACTAGGTTATATTCATATGTGTGGAATGTCTTGAAAATCACAAGGAAATATAATTTATATATAATATTAAAGATAAAAAATCCCACCAATGGATTACAAAAGGAATATAATCCTAATCACATCATCTCCACATAATCTCACAACCTACACCAATTTTTTGGACACCCCTAAATATATTAAACCACTAAACAAGCCACAAGGTACATTTCACATATCCCCATCATTCTAAAAAAATTTAATTCAATATTTCACATTATCTAAAAATCACATTTCAAAAACCAATTCATTTCAAATTATCATCCAACCTATTTTAAATTAAGAAACAAATATTGAATCTAAATTTTTTATTTTCAATTGAATCATTATTTCAAATCATTATTAACCAATGATATTACTACCCATTAAAGTATCACAATAAAACCCCCAAAAACAATCAACCCACCATTATTGCATAAAATAAATCCTTATCCAGATTTTAATGCTATAAAGTTCCATATGGATACCATAACACATTACAACCACATTCAAACACAACTGACACTTATCAGAAACATCCACTGTATCTTATCGAATGACAATCCCATCCACATTCACTTGTCATCTGTTTACAATAAAAACCACCTTCAATAAGACGACACCCAAAAATTCATCCACATGGACTAAAACAACACTTCACGATAATTTTAACATAACAACACATGAAGTTTTTCTTAATAATAATGATGAAATTTTAACAATTAAAATTAATTATTTTATGGGAAATGTCATAGAATCCATTGATCACTTGGTAACACCATTTTAATAGCCAGATATAAGTTAATAGACAATTATGTTTGAAGTGATGTAAAATATGAAAAACAAGGTTCCACATCATGTATTTAATCATAACAAACATTTTCCCAAACCATATCAAATGAATGTAGTGAATATATTCCATATAGTCAAACTATCAATAATAATATCATAATCTATGTTGACATGTGAATCATTAACCTTTCCAATAAATTTTAATTAAACATTTTTTTATATTTATTTGGTTGGTCAACACTGTAATACCATTGATAAAAAAATATAAAACCCCATCGACACGATGCACGTGATGATAAATGAAGGACCACTACCTCAAATAGACCTTCTGGATTCACTGTTCAAGGTTGAAGCAAGATGATGGAAGCCATCGAATAACACAATAATTGATAGAATCCTTACCATGCTAGAAAAATAAAATCATTACCTTATGAAAAAAATCTAAACCACATTATTCTATCATTAATGACCCTCCTAAGTGAATAAATTTGCAAATAAACAGTGTAAATAGATGAATGAGGAGATATAATGTCACTAATGCCACAAAAGACAGATTATCTAAGACTGGGAGAAAAATAACTATATATGGGATAAAATACCCCTTTTATGATGCACGTGGGTGCCCCACGATATTATAGAAACTCTGGAAAAGTGATTGGGTTGTAGGAATGTTGTGAATTTATATGTGTTATTATGTAGAAGATAACACAACCAAAAATGCCACACCACAACCCTACTGAAATAAAAATGGGTTATGACATAGAGGGGAAGACCATTCAATAAAATAGTTGGTCAAAACAAATTATGATAACTATATATTATTACATGATTTTGAATCTAGAATTTGGGAGGATACCAAATTAAAACAGTGTATTCTATTCCATAAAACCATACAATGGAGATAGTGGAAACATTGAATCGCTGCTCTATAGAATATTAATGATTAACTTTAATTTAATGCTAAATAACAACCCTTGAGTCACTATGTTTTAGTCTTGGTATCTACACCACATTCATAGTCTATTGATAAGGGATCACACTATATCCAATAATCGATTGAAAAACTAGCCCTAACATTATAGTTCCTTCAAAAAACACATATTCATCCCTAATATTAGAGTTATCCCTCCTCCACCATAGTGGTCACCCATTTTGAATAACACAATTATCAATGTTTTAAATCCTAGTCAACTTTAGTTCTTAACTATTTCCTCCAATTTTCTCTAACTACCCTCATGGCCTCCACCTCTATAAAATTATAACATTCAAATACCTACAATGTAATTGGCCATATGGTCTGGGATGTCACAAAACATATTTGTTCCATTAGATAACAAAACAATACATCATATAATTACAAAATATAATTAAATGGGTGTTATAAAACTATTATTATAGTATTTTCTACATAAAAGAAGCATGTTTCATAATTATTTCATCAATTAATCAAATCATAACTCATGTGAATGGATATATACTAATAATAATATTTTCATCATAATAATTAACAGTCAATAAAAATAATATGTATGATGTCATTGGATTATATACTTGCTAAATATTAGTCAACATCAAATTATGTCATATTATTTTAAAAAGGTAATCAATACGTTTATTTTAATATTTATTGAGGATAAATTCATTTTCACATTCAAATTTTTTTCTTACAATATAAAAAAATTATAAATTTTAAGAAAAACATTTTAAATAAAACCACCATTGAAAATAGTAATTGATATTTTAATTTATTGGTCAATCAGGACGGTGGGAATTTATATTAATTCAAAATAAATTCTATAATTGATTCCATTTAAATTATATCAAAAAGTAAAATATATCTCATTTTAGAAATAGTCTAGAACACAGATTTTAAATAACATATTTAGAAGTCAAACGTTTGTAAAAATGAAATTTAAAAATCATCGGATACTTCTAAAAATATAATTTAAAACACTTTCCAAAAACTGGACATGGAAGAGAAATAATTTTTATCACAAGATATTTGAATTTTCGTCTCCATAAAATTTTGAATTTTGAGTACATTAAAAGTGGAAAATTTCATGAAAACATCTTATTTTTAGAAATATCCACTTGATAATAAATTACATGTGTTTCTTGAGATGTAGAACATATGATTTCATTTCCATAAATAAAATCCTAAAAAACCAAAGAAATAATGTTATTATAATCTAAACCTCGTTCCACATTGGTTACCATTGAATAAACAAAATCATGAAATAAAATACTATAATGATAAAATATAAAAAACAATCATGATAAAAATAATAAAATAAATTTATGGTTTGTATATACTCTAAACAGAGGAAACATGTTTTAAATATTTCGTGTGTCCCATAAAAATAATAGCGTGATAAAAATCCAATACCACTTGGTAACATTAATGTAAAATAAACATGTATTTAATTATACAAATTGAAATTTAAAATTGAAATTTATTAATAATTATTTGTGAAATAACATGTAAAAAAGAATGAATATACCCCAAAAAAATTCATTACATTAATATATACCTCAATTAAAGGAAATTGATATAAAATTCCTTACCAATAATATTGGTTTCCTTTTCATGAGTTTTAAATTTCATTTTAATACATACATTTTTGTTATAGATATATTCCTAAAACATAATTGTATATATCAAATAATATAAGATTACATGTAACCCTTATACATATTTTTATATCAATTCATTATTTCATACATTCTTTTGTGTGATAAATACCTTGTTTTTAAGTACGTTTTTGTTCAGTTCTTTTGTACCTTGTATATTTATCATGGAACCACTATCTCCATAATTTTATTAAATATATAAATTTCATATATATCAATTATATATAAATTTATTCTCAATAGAAAAATTCTATGAAATAAAATAAATTACACAAGGCCTGAGACTGTATTTCATACATACACATTGATATTGTTTTTATTTTTTAGAAGGTTATAACATAAAAACTTAATATAATAATTAAAATTATAAAATAATTTTTATATCATAAAAATAACATGTATTAATTAATAATATCTTTATTACCATCCATGTAGAAATAAAATAATAATCATATCATATCACTTCATGAAGGTGGTAGTCCACACATATGCATGAGTAACAATATCATTGTCCAATAGATTAGAAGGTAAGAGGGGTGATATTATATAATAATACCAAGGTTATAATTATTCATAAATAGAATATATATATAAATATATATTTAATCCATCATTATATCCAACATTGAGAGCGACTGATAAAAAATGGTTTACATCTCTTTGTAAAAAAAATAGCCATTGTACACATAATTGATGATAGATTCTCCAATATGATAAAGGTTAAAATTTATATTTTTTGTAAAAATAAACTGAGAATGCATCAGTATATGTAATAGGAATTTTTTATTATTAATTAAAAATTTTAGATAATTATTTTGAGGCTAAAAAAGAAATAAATCAAAAAGGCTATGTTAATAATGATACCACTTCTTCATAAAAACCCTATAGTTTGTCACCAAACAATTCCTTATGATTATTTACAAATAAAAATGGCCCCTAGGACATTGTAAGGGTCACGATGATGTTATTTTTTCTAGTATTATTTTTTCAATATTTTAGTGATGTATGGATCGCATAGGAGAAGTGGTTCACTTTTATGAGTGATAATGAGTGACGTTTTTGAAAATAACCAAAAATATTAAGTAATGGGAACTCACTGTCATTTCATGTGCATAAAAAACAAATAAATATATGTATTTTTGAGTGATAAGTAATATATTCACTTCCACCACTAAAAAAACATGTTTTAAAAATGTTACTCCATTAACCTCTAATGTTAATCACATTTACCATTTGGTCTTTAAAATGATAAATAATTTGTGATAATAAAATTTATTCCTCATGTATAAATATAAAAATAGACTTTATAAGAAAATTTAAACAAACTTATTGTAAATTGTAAATATTATTTATCAAATTAAAAACCAATATGTTAGGAAAACTCATTTTAACACTTGTACATTTAACGCATAATGGTATGTATTTATCTTTAGCCTTGTAACTATAGTCTTCAATCATCTGGAGTTAATGTAGTAACTATTGAAGGTAAAATTACCCTAAATAGACCATGGTTGTAATTATAACCCATTCCCAATTAACTTTGATAAATAACTATTTTTTTAATTTTTTTTGGGCAACAATCCCCCAATGTATCATTGAATCCTTTTTAGGTGATTATTTTTGTTGCCAATGTGGGCCTTGATGTTTTATTGTTGAAAATTTGGGTTTATATGTTCAGTTTGTTGAAAAAGATGGAATCCATGGTTTTTTGAGTTCAAGGGATGTTGATAACAATCCATGATTTCTAGGAGAACCTCGACAATGGAATGGATGATTTGGTGGTCGTACAAAAAGAGCAGCTACAAGGTTGTGTGAAATATTATAGTGATTCATGAAATATTAGAGTGGTGTGAAAAATATTATTGTGGTGCATGAAATAGTAGAATGAAGGTTTTTGTACAAGCTGTGTTTCAATATCAAAAGCTCAAAAATTGTAAAAGGCGTGAGGTCTATGAAATATTAGAGCAGTGCATGAAATACAATATTGCGCAGAAGATTTGTTTTCCACTCTCAAAGAGGATTACTCGCTCAAGGAGGGTTTTTCACATACGGGTCATGTTTTCCTATAAATATGAGTTGAAACCCTCATTCTATATAAAACAAGACTATGATAATATCCAAGATTTTGTGGGCATAAAAATATGTTAAGGGAGTGGCACGTAAAATTTGGTGAAGCTTGTAAAAATGGACGATGCATGTAAAAGTTTTTGTTGTGCCAAATTATAGAGGTTGAGTGAAAAGTGGAGTTGGGATTGCATGAAAAAAGGATATATTTTTTTCAAGTAAAGTGAATTACCCGCATGGCGCACGAAGGGATGTGTGTAAAATTTGAGGTTTTCTTTTTCAATTCTATGGTAAATCAGTATTCATCTTCGTATACACGTAGAATATCAATAGTTCATTTAAATAAATGTTAGGATACAAGTATTTATTGAATAGAAGAGACCTACATGTCTATAAACTATGAGTGGATCATCTTAAGAAGTTGAAACGCACGGCCGATTGTCGCCTATCGACCGGTCAAAGTTTCGGTGCTCTGCTAATGTGTATAGCAGTACTCGGGTCGAATCCTCGGCGATGGGACTTCGTAATAGTCGATTGTATTTTGATTGGGGGGTTTGTTTGCAGAGATTAATTGAAATGTTTAATGAATGATGTTTAATTTAACATGTTAATAAAGATTGGGGTGAGTTCATCATTAGGTTAGTTAAGCTTGTGATATCTTTGAGCTTTGCTTTATATTGCATTTAAATTAACACCCATGTCACAAGATGATGTTGATCAGAATTCCTAAGTGTTAAGGATTTAATCCAAGCCTTCAATTAACTTAGGGTTCTAATCTTGATCAAATATTGTTTATGGTAGTGTATTTATGGTTCCAATAATCCATGGAAACCACACGTTAAACAAATCAAGTCATTAATCCATGACATGCTAAGTCCAACATACACAATGTTAATTCAACGAATACTCATCGAGCAAAAGCTCTCAATCGCTTAACATACCTAAATTAAAACTCACCCCAATGAGAAATTTACTCAGCCATTATGATGTTTATTAATCTGGTAATATATTTTTATGGTGATGAATTATAAAGAGAAGAAAAATAAAGGGACAAGATAAGAGTAGTGTGCCGAACACACACACGAAATATTTTGAGAATCAAAAATGGAATTTCGATTGAATGAGGAAGCAAGATAAGGTACTGTAATTAAAAATGATTCAAACTATTTTAAGAACATGAATATTATACTACATAAGGTGGAGGAGAATAAGAGATATTGAAGAAGAAACTTTCATTAAAACAGAATTACAAAATAAAGGACTTACAAAATTACAAAAATGAAGAACACAAAAGTAAGTGAAAACAAAGAGAGGAGAAAAGGTCTCTCAAGTGAAAACTTGAGTATGAAAGGTCCTCCCAAGCCTTTTGAAAAGCTTTGTTCATGCCAATATGATCTCCCCTCTTCTGAAATGCCAACCCCTCTCAAGGAGAGAAGGGGAGAGTATTTATAGCCCAAGGAGTGGGCTGTTTGCATTCCCAATCTGTCCCTCCACTTGCATCGCCAATTTGGAAATTCAGAAAGCCGAATCCTCAAATATCTCCTTCTTCAAAGATGTATAAAATAATGTTGGCCGAATACTCTAAAAATTTGGAGTCATTTTGACGTAAGGATAAAACGTTATGTCCGGTTGAATAAACAAACTTAAACTGTCCATTTCAATCCAGTATTTTTGAAGTCCATAATGTGAAAGGGTTTTTGAATATTAAGATGCCTTCAACTCTGAATGGTTTCTTCAACAAAGTCGGCCCCCTATATATCCTCTTTCACACGGAAAAATCTCAGCTCGCTTGGATGCTTACATCAGGAGATATGTCATGCATACTATACTGATTGAAATTCTCGGCCAGAATGTTGGGCTGGAATTCAAAGATTTATTTGGTCCCATTGTACTTGGATTTGGGCCTTGAAATTTTTATCCAAGATGACATGTAGTGTCCCAAGAATTATGGTGGAGAGTTATGGTTTTTGGACTTCTGGATTGAACCCAGTAAATCAATCATCATGGCTGGTCCAGTTTGTTCACAGATTCTTTGGTCTTGTTTGTGAGGACCATATGACCCTTCAAATAAAAGAATTGGATCAGGTTCCTTCTAATGAAATGTTGTAAATTGAATGTAGAATCCTACAAAACAAGAATCACACAATTTGGATCCGTATAGTTATAGTTATTTTTAAAACATTAAACAGACTCAATTTGACTACTTCTAAAAATGCTCGAATATTATACATAATATTAAAACATTAATATTTCACACAAATTATGCATATTTCATATAAAATAAGTAAAGGGGGAATATAATAAGTCATGAAAATATTAATAACATCAACTCCCCCACACTTAGATTTCCGCGTGTCCTCATGTGCAACAAATATAAAAACATGACAAAATCATTTTCACTCACCAACAAATATTAAAATTTTGTTTTATCCAATAAGGGGAGGTTTAGACTATTTCACTCATCCATATTGAATTCCATCACAAATTTGGTTCAAAATAATGCATCAGAAACAATTCATTTTTTCATGTTCAAGGTTTGAATTAGAAAATGTAGGCACTCAAAACTTACTCCTCTCAAAATGATAAAAATGTATTTTGGGAGGTTCACTCATTCACCAACAAAAAGTGAAAATCAAGAGATTGTAAGAGCTCTCAGCTTCCATTCCCAATTCTAATGTGTACAAGAATCAAGAGGTCTTTTAAGGGGTTTGTCAGTGTCTATGGGACGGTAGGTATATAATGTCCAAAGGAAAAGAGGGGTTAAAAACACCAACATGGAAAAATCAATGCACATTTTTTTTGAAATTTGATTTGAAAGGAAATAGAATCACATATTTACAAGGGCATGAATGTGTGATGAATGAAAAGTGAGGGAGATAGAAAATGGAATAGGGTGAGATGATGGAATATGTACAACATGGAAGACTTCCAATAATGACACAATACAAGATGATTCAAGTGTTCTTTTTTTTCTTTTTTTTTTCTCTTTTTTTTCGAAAGTTGTGCTTGAAACAAGTCTCACAGTCATCTCCCAACCCATGTTTGATCTTCTCATGGAACTAATTTTAGTAGTTCTAACACTATCAAAGGTTGATGATGAATGATTTTTGACCCACCCAAGACACAACCGATTCCTTTTTTTTCATAATTTTTTTTAATATAATTTTTTTTCATTTTTTTGAACACTTTTCAATGACTTTTGTACAAATGAAAATTACACATATACACCCCAAAGCTCACAGAATTACAACCTCTCCCCCACACTTGAATGGATGCTTGCCCTCAAGCATATGATGACACATTTGAAATCAATGAAAGTACGCCCAAAAATGAAGTCCATTCCCCCCACACATAAATTTCAATAAATTGTACAATGAAAATCCATAAAGATGTTGGGTGGGACAAGGTATTAGGCTTGTAATGTGGCTGTAAAAATAAAGGTCTTCATAGGCTCAAAGGGGATTTCAAAAGTATGATCAATGTAAGGGTAACGGGAGGCTATTTGGCTATTCTGATTCTCATGTGGCTTAGAAAATGCCTCTATCATATTAATGCACACAAAAGATGGAAATTCAGCTCGAAGTTCCACAAACTCAAGACTCACAATCAGTGGTGAAGACACACAATGAAAAAGATGGACATAGATGACCTTGGAATGAAGGCTAATGTTATTCCTCACGGTAGGGGAGAATCATTTTCCACCAAAAATTGTTCATTCAAAATGTTTGTTATTGACACAAAATTGTTTACTCGAGTTTGAGATAAAAATTCAATATATTTGATTTTAAAACAAGACTTTTGACTCCCCAAAATGGTTGGACAGAATTTCAATATTGGATGATTAGTAATTATGACACCCCCTTTTTTTGTTAATTTTCAATTTTTTTTAATTTATTTTATTTTATTTTTTTTATTTTTAATGACACATCCACACAAAAGAGAAAATAGAAAAAAGGTTGGGGAAGAATGTTGTAAAAAAATGAGAGGGAGAGAGGAAGAAGAAGAAATAGAGAGAAGAAGAGAGGGAAGAGAGATTGAGGAGAGAGAGAGTTAAAGGGAAAGAGGTGCCCCCTGGTTTGGATTTGGTGGGTCGGCGTTTCCATCTAGTGGTGGGTCAATGGAAGTCGATGTGGAACCTGAAGTGAATGGCCTCTCATGGTGAAGCTTTAACCGGTGTCAATTTACCGTGAATGTTCTTTTTGAAGAAGGGTCTTGGACTTGCACTGCACCAAATGGGTAAACATTAGTAATAATAAAAGGTCCATCCCAACGAGAATTGAGCTTACCTGGGTGAAGTCGAAATCGAGAATTAAAGAGAATTACCTTTTCACCTTCATGAAATACCTTTCGAAGAATGTGCTTGTCATGGAGTGACTTTGGCTTTTCTTTTTAGAGAATGGAGTTCTCATACGAATCGAGTCGAAGCTCCTCCAATTCAGTCAATTGAAACAATCTTTCTTCACTAGATTTTTCAAAAACAAAATTACAAGTATTGACAGCCCAAAATGACTTATGTTGGATTTCAACTGGTAAATGACAGGCTTTACCAAAAACTAGCCTAAATGGAGACATCCCAAGGGGTGTCTTATAGTCTGTTCGATAGGCTCAAAGTGCTTCACCAAGTCTATCGGGCCAGTCTTTTCTTGTGGGCTTAACAATTCTTTTAAGCACTCTTTTCACTTCTCTGTTAGAAAGTTCAGCCATTCCATTTGTTTGAGGGTGATATGCAGTGAATGTTTTATGTACAACCCCATTCTTTTTCAAAAGTGAATCTATGGTTCTATTACTAAAATGAGTTCCTAAGTCACTTATCAAAGCACATGGTGTTCCGAATCGATGGAAGATATGGGGTTTGAGAAACTCACTCACAGTTTGAGCATCATCTTTCCTAGTGGGTTTGGCCTCGACCCACCTAGAAACATAGTCAATGGCAAGGAGAATGTGGGATAATCCATTGGAATGGGGAAAAGGTCCCATGAAATCGATTCCCCAAACATCGAAAAGCTCACAGAAGATTAATGGATTTTGAGGCATTTCGTTTCTTTTGGAAATTGTGCCAAACTTTTGGCAAGTGGGACATGATTGACAGAACTCGTGTGAGTCCTTGAAGATTGAAGGCCAAAAGAATCCAGAATCTAGGACCTTTTGAGAAGTCCTTTGTGGTCCAAAGTGGCCCCCTCCAGGCATTGAGTGGCAGAATTCCAAGATGGAGGATTGTTCAGTTTCATCAACACATCTCCTAATTACCATGTCAGCCCCAGTTTTCCAAAGTTTATTATCTTCCCAAAAATAATTCTTTGAATCACTTTTCATCTTTTCTTTTTGTTCTTTTGAAAAATATTCAGGGAAAACACCAGAAACCAAGTAATTTACAATTGGGGCATACCATGGTAACTTTGGAGTGAGAGATGATAGGTGTTCAGTTGGAAATTCAGGATCAATTATTTCAGAATGAGAAGAATTAGAAATTCTACTCAGGTGGTCAGCCACAGTTTTTTCTTTTCCAGGTTTATCTTTTATCACAAGGTCAAACTCTTGGAGCATTAAAATCCATCTTATTAGCCTTGGTTTGGAATCACTTTTCTTAAGTAAGAACTTTAATGTTGAGTGGTCCGGGAAGATGATTATTTTGGCACCTAAGAGATAGGGCCGGAATTTATCCAAGGGAAAAACCACAGCTAAAAGTTCTTTTTCAGTCACAGTGTAGTGTGATTGAGTTTCATCTAATGTTTTTGAGGCATAAAAGATGACATGAGGAATGTTTTCTCTTCTTTGACCAAGAACAGCCCCAATGGCCCTATCAGAAGCATCACACATCAATTCAAATGGTAAGGACCAATCTGGGGGTTGGATTATTGGAGCAGATGTGAGAGCAGATTTGAGTTCAATGAAGGCTCTCTTGCAAGCCTCATCAAAATTGAATGTGACATCATTTTGAAGTAAACGAGTGAGTGGGAGGGAAATCTTGCTGAAGTTCTGAATGAATCGCCGATAGAAACAGGCATGACCAAGGAAGGACCGAATGTCTTGAACTGATTTGGGTTCAAGAAGTGATTGGATCACCTCAATTTTGGCTGGATCAACATGTATACCCTCTTGAGAAATTATGTTCCCTAGAACAATCCCATTTGAAACCATGAAGTGACATTTTTCGAAATTCAGCACAAGGTTGCACTTGACACACTTTTGAAGGACCAAAGAGAGTGAATGTAAGCAAGATTCAAATGACTCTCCATAAATGGTAAAGTCATCCATGAAGACCTCCATGCAATTCTCAATGAATTCAGAAAAGATACTCATCATACACCGCTGGAATGTTGCAGGAGCATTACAAAGGCCAAAAGGCATTCGCCTATAGGCATAGGTTCCAAAGGGGCAAGTGAATATGGTCTTTTCTTGGTCTTGAGGTGCGATTGGAATTTGGAAGTAGCCGGTGTAACCATCAAAAAAGCAATAGTGTGACTTTCCTTCCAATCTCTCAAGCATTTGGTCAAGGAAAGGAAGTGGGTAGTGATCTTTTCGTGTTTCAGCATTCAATTTGCGATAATCGATGCACACACGCCATTTGTTTTTCACTCGAGTTGTGACCACTTCTCCATGTTCATTTGTGACAACTGTTATCCCGCCCTTCTTAGGAACGACTTGAATTGGACTAACCCATTCACTATCAGAAATTGGGTAGATAATACCAGCTTGAAGAAGCTTGGTAATCTCTTCCCTAACTACCTCAAGTATGAGTGGATTGAGTCTTCTTTGAGGTTGCCTAATTGGTTTGGATGATTCCTCTAGATGGATGTGATGCATGCAAAGGGTAGGGTGGATTCCTGGAATATCCTCTAGGGTCCAACCTAAAGCATTTTTGTTTTCCTCTAACACTTGAACAAGTTGGGACTCCTCAGTTTCAGAAAGTGAAGCGGATATAATGAAAGGGTAGGAGGGATCATGGAAAAGGAATGCATACTTGAGGTGTGAAGGAAGTGGTTTTAGATCAGTTTCAGCCTTGATTTGAGAGCTAGACAAGTTATGAGTAGGAGAAGGGATTCCATATGGGTTTGGATCATTTTCCTCAACACTGTCCAAGGTGGAGCAGTAGAGATCAGAGTTGATGTGGGATTCAAGAGAGTTTTCAAGTTCCTCTAGATTGATGGAGTCTATGAATGAGAGGTCCACATCAACTTCACCATTTATGACTTTGTTAATAATGGTGCAGATTTCACAAGATCCTTTATCATTAGAACATGAAGAACATGGTGGATTGGGGTTCGATTGAATCTTAGGAGTGTCCTCAAAAGAATGGATTGAGAATGCAGAGTGATCCTCATATGGGTATCGCATGGCTTGGAAAATGTTGAACCTGGCCAGTTGGTCACCGAATTCCATGGATAAGATGCCTTAATGGACATCAATCTTGGTTCTCTCAGTTATGAGGAATGGTCTTCCTAGAATTAGGGGAGATCGAAAAGAGGTCGTCTCACCTTCCATGTCAAGGACATAGAAATCAGCTGGGAAGATAAGATCATTGACCCGAACAAGAACATCCTCAATTATCCCCTCAGGACTGGCAGTGCTTAGATTGGCTAATTGAATGACAACACCTGTTGGGTGCAAGGGACCTAGACCAAGGTTGGAGAAAATGGATTTGGGCATGACATTTATTGAGGCTCCAAGGTCTATGAGTGCATCATCAAAGTTGGAACTCCCTATTTGACATGGAACCGTGAAGGTCCCTGGATCTTTGCACTTCATGGGAATGGACTTTTGGGTTGAAACATTTTCAATGTTCCTAAGTGGCCTCTTATGGGTGCACAGTTCCTTAAGAAACTTGGAATACTTAGGGATTTGTTTGATGGAATCTAAGAGTGGGATGTTCACTTCAACACGTATAAACATGTCATGCATTTCTGGATCAGGTTCAAAGGACTTCTTAGGCTTGGAGATGGCTTGAGGAAAAGGAATTGGGTTCTTTAGAGGAATGGAAGGAGGTGAAAGAGTGGATTCAAGTTCCTTTTCCAGCTTTTTGTTCTTTTCATTTTCTAGATCAACATCGAAAGGGGAGGTAGAGCAATCAGTATGGGGCATAGCAATTTTCTTTCCCGATCTAAGTGAAATCGCACTTACATTACCCTTAGGGTTGGGTAATGGTTGAGCTGGGAGTTGGGATGAATTGGATGGTTGTTGCTGACTCAGGTGGGATGCAAGTTGACCTATTTGGGTTTCAATGTTCTTGAGGCTAGAACGGGTGAAGGAAGCAAGATCCTCTACAGCACTTTCCCATGGTTGTTTAGAAGAAGAGGCTTGTCCCAAATTGGGTTGGCCTTGATTTTGGTTCTTGGGAAAGAGATTGTATTGGGTGGGGAATTGGGAAGGCTCGTTAGGATAGTGGAATCCAGGAGGAGGATTGTTCCTTTGGGGTTGAGGAACAAAAGGATAAGGTTGATGGATGTTACCACCACTTTGACCATATTGGAACTGGTTTGGATTTTGATGAGGGAACTGAGGAGGATTAGAAATGGGATTACCATAACTCAGAGGTGGGTTAAAGGTAGAAGAGAAGGTCTCAGAGTGGGGTTGGTTGAAGTTTCTAACAAACTGACCTGATTGTTGAGGGTTGAAGTTTCGCTGAGAATATGCCGCATTGAGCTCCATTGGACTAGATGAATCAGATGGATCATCTTGAAGTTGTGGACATGTGTCAGTCGGATGAGATGGAGAGTTGCAGATTCCACAATTCTTGATAGGTCCAGGGAATAGTGACTGTGGAGAAGATGAGGTTGGGGCATTGGTAGCCACCGCTAGTTGAACCACAAGACCTGTAAGTTCACTCATCCACTCAGTCATCTTGTTGGGCTCTATGGATTGATTCTCTTGGGCTTGTTTCACTTGAGCATGTGCTCGAGTATGGAATTGCTGCGTGTTTGCAGCCATGTTACTTATGAGATCTCTTGCAGCTGCAGGGGTTTTGTTAACAAGAGCACCGCCACTTGCGGCATCAATTAGAGTTCGCTCCATAGACAATAACCCCTCATAGAAGTATTGGATCAGGAGTTGGTCAAGGATTTGATGGTGTGGACAAGTTGCCACAAGATTTTTGAACCCCTCCCAATACTCATGGAGTGATTCATTAGGGAATTGACGGATGCCGCTTATTTCCTTTCGGATAGAAGCTGTTCGGGAAGCGGGAAAGAACTTCTCAAGTAAAAGTCTCTTCATGTCAACCCATGAGTTTATGGAACCAGGTGGGAGGTAATAGAGCCAAGACTTGGCAGAATCCGCTAGGGAAAAGGGGAAAGCTCTAAGCTTGATTTGTTCTTTAGAAACCCCTTGAGGCTTCATGGTAGAGCATACTACTTGGAACACTTTATGTTGAAGATGTGGATCCTCACCGGCTAGCCCATGAAAATGAGGGAGAAGATGAATCAAACCCGATTTGAGTTCGAAGTCAGCTTCAATGTTTGGATATTGAATACCAAGAGGTTGGTAATTCATATCAGGGGCAGCAAGTTCTTTCAATGTTTGTTCCCTAGGATTGTCCATATCTAATTCAATTGGTAGGGCAATGATTGGTTCTTGGGTGATTTGGTTATCCCTAATGGTCCTCCTAATTCGACGACGAGTTCTATCAATTTCAGGGTCAAACAAATCCGAGGGATTGTTTGGAAGGCTATGGGGCATTCAGAGAGATTATGGAAGAAAGAGGAAGACGGGTTTTTCTTTGTATTTTTTTCAGTTTATGATTTTTAAGAGGAAGACGGGTTTTTCTTTGTGTTTGTTTTCAATTTTTTTTAAACTTTTGTATTTTTTTGGGTTTTTTTTACAATAACCAGAAACTAATGACTACTTAAAGCACCATACCCGGCAACGACGCCATTTGAAACGCACGGACGATTGTCGCCTATCGACCGGTCAAAGTTCCGGTGCTCTGCTAATGTGTATAGCAGCACTCGGGTCGAATCCTCGGCGATGGGACTTCGTAATAGTCGATTGTTTTTTAGTTGATTGTATTTTGATTGGGGGGTTTGTTTGCAGAGCTTAATTGAAATGTTTAATGAATGATGTTTAATTTAACAAGTTGATAAAGATTGGGGTGAGTTCATCATTAGGTTAGTTAAGCTTTTGATATCCTTGAGCTTTGCTTTTATATTGCATTTAAATTAACACCCATGTCACAAGATGATGTTGATTAGAATTCCTAAGTGTTAAGGATTTAATCCAAGCCTTAAATTAACTTAGGGTTCTAATCTCGATCAAATATTGTTTATGGTAGTGTATTTATGGTTCCAATAATCCATGAAAACCACACGTTAAACAAATCAAGTCATTAATCCATGACCTGCTAAGTCCAACATACACAATTTTAATTCAACGAATACTCATCGAGCAAAAGCTCTCAATCGCTTAACATACCTAAATTAAAACACACCCAAATGAGAAATTTACTCAGCCATTATGATGTTTATTAATCTGGTAATATATGTTTATGGTGATGAATTACAAAGAGAAGAAAAAGAAAGGGACAAGATATGAGTAGTGTGCCGAACACACACACGAAATATTTTGAGAATCAAAAATGGAATTTCGATTGAATGAGGAAGCAAGATAAGGTACTGTAATTAAAAATGATTCAAACTATTTTAAGAACATGAATATTATACTACAGAAGGTGGAGGAGAATAAGAGATATTGAAGAAGAAACTTTCATTAAAACAGAATTACAAAATAAAGGACTTACAAAATTACAAAAATGAAGAACACAAAAGTAAGTGAAAACAAAGAGAGGAGGAAAGTTCTCTCAAGTGAAAACATGAGTATGGAAGGTCCTACCAAGCCTTTGGCAAAGCATTTTTCGTGCCAATATGATCTCCTCTCTTCTGAAATGCCAACCCCTCTCAAGGAGAGAAGGGGAGAGTATTTATAGCCCAAGGAGTGGACTGTTTGCATTCCCAATCTGTCCCTCCACTTTCATCGCCAATTTGGAAATACAGACAGCCGAATCTTCAACTATCTCCTTCTTCCAAGATGTAGAAAATAATGTTGGCCGAATAATCTCAAAATTTGGAGTCATTTGGACGTAAGGATAAAAAGTTATGGCCGGTTGAATAAACCAACTTAAACTGTCCATTTTAATCCAGTATTTTTGAAGTCCATAATGTGAAAGGGTTTTTGAATATTAAGATTCCTTCCAATATGAATGGTTTCTTCAACAAAGGCGGCCACCTATATATCCTATTTCACACTGCAAAATATCAGCTCGCTTGGATGCTTACATCAGGAGATATGTCATGCATACTATACTGATTGTAATTCTCGGCCAGAATGGTGGGCTGGACTTCAAAGATTTATTTGGGCCCCTTGTACTTGGATTTGGGCCTTGAAATTTTTATCCAAGATGACATGTAGTGTCCCCCGAATTAGGGTGGAGATTTAAGGTTTTTTGACTTCTGGATTGAACCCAGTAAATCAATCTTCATGGCTGGTCCAGTTTGTTCACAGATTCTTTGGTCTTGTTTGTGAGGACCATATGACCCTTTAAATGGCAGAATTGGTTCATGGTTCCTTCTAATTAAATGTTGTAAATTTAAAGGAGAATCCTCAAAAACAAGAATCACACAATTTGGATCAGTATAGGGATAGTTATTATGAAAACATTAATCTGACTCAATTTGACTACTTCTAAAAATGCTCAAATATTATACTTAATATTAAAACATTAATATTTCACACAAATTATGCACATTTCATATAAAATAAGTAAAGGGGGAATATAATAAGTCATGAAAATATTAATAAAATCAGAATTAATGAGCACACTTCAGTTGATAGAGCAGTGAGAATTCATATCATGATTGGTTATAAACTAGAAGGGATAGTTAGTTCGCTTCAAACATTTTATATAGAAGTGAACTTTTAGAGAATTTTGTACATCAAGACATCACTAATGTAGGATCCTTGGATGTATACCGTTGAGGGTGAACCATGTAAAAATCATTGTGTCCTGTGCATGATTTAATTTTTTTATAATTTGATACAAGGAAGAGATAGAAGAGTGTTTTGATTAATAATGATAAAAAATCATTAGGTGTAGTTGTTTTAACCAGTCAAACTCTGATTCACCCCCTCCCCCCTCTTAGATAATCTAACCCAGCATACTTATCATTTTTAATTACTTTTAAAAATATTACAAGTTATAAAGTTTCATTAATGTGAATTTTAACAGTATATATTATTCAGAATGTTAAAAACATAATGAAAATGGTTGAATTAGAATATATTACATTTACTAATCCCTAATATGTGATAATTATCAACCTATTATTGTTAAGAAAATACATTTTTAAAATTTTGTTACTTTTAATATTTTTATAGTCAGATATTTTATTTTTCATTTAGTTTAACAATTAGTGCAGAAGCATTGTGTATAAAATTTATCCAATTGATTATTTATAAAAAATATAAATAAATTAACATGATAATAAATATATTTTTAACTCAAATAGATAATTGTAATCTAATTTTCCTTATTTCTATTCCCATGAGAACATATAAAATATTTTAAAAATTAAGAGATTTTCCTTTTTTCAGTTTTATAAAATTAATTTTTATAATGGTCATAATCATGGTTATATGGATTATAAATAGTATTTTTTTACATATATATGATATAGGGTAACAATATGGTTATAAATTATATTTTATAATTTTTTATGGTCATAATAACAAATATATTATTACAATATCACACGTTAATTTTTTTACCCTTAACATGTATAATATATTATTAGAGCATTCAATATTCATATTAAAAGAAATATATAATGACCTTATTTTAAAATAATTAATATGATTATTATAAATATTAAATAAATTTTATAAAATTCAAATCAATTAATTGAATGAATTTAAGTAAAAACTAATCCCAAAAAACATGTCGAAAAATAGTTTTTCAAGGAATAGATTTTTGAATGGAAAAATGATTTTCATTAAATATATAATTAGTGGTCCTTTTAATATGGATTTAAACCAACACAAACACACACACACACACACATATATATATATATATATATTACAATTATAAATGTTATGTAATAAATTAAATAAACAAAAATTAATGAAATTAGGCATTTAATTTTTTTCAAAAACAAGAATAATTTTTAATTACTCATTAAAAAAAATGTAATAAATAACCCAAAAACACCCTATCCTCTACTTCAAATGTGGATATATAATATTAAGTTAATTTTATCAAATTTATTATATGCAATATTAAAAAATTAATCATAATTTTTCATTTTAGTAAAATCAATGAATCTAATTTATTAATAAAAAAATTTTATGATAAAAAAAATATAAATACTGATATTATTTGAAAATAAATTCTCTATACATTTTTATTAAGCAGGAATACTACAGTTCTTTTATTAATTATTTTATCCTAATCATTCCCTTAAATTTAAAGTCCATGTTTTTACTATCAAACATAAATATATAATATATGTGTGTTTTATGATTAGTGTTGTGTGTCTTATATTATATCGAACATAATTCTCATATTTTAAAATATTATTGTGTTCAAAATTTGTATAATGAATGTGGTTTTCAAAACCTTACATTGTTAAACAATAAAAAAATAATATTTATTAAGAACATGTTGTTTAGTAATTTTATGAGCCTACTCATAAATAAACATATCATTATAAAGAAAACATAATATTCATCAATGGAAGACATTAAGTTTTTTTACACCATCTCACCAACCATATTTTGGATTATTTAATATTCATGGATTCCTACTAGATAGGTATAATTTTTAAAAGAATAATTATAGATTATCAATAGGGGTAAGTATACACAATAATCAATTAATGATTATTCATGGAATAAATAAATATTGATTTAATAAAAAACTTCATAATTCCATATAACTTGCCACATTAAGTTTAAAATGATTTATGGATTAATAATAAATAATCGTCAGCTATAGAATAATTACAAATTCCTTGGTAATGAACTTCATAACTAAAGAAAGGTTAATAATTAAATCATGGAATTCAATAAATTATCTTATAAACATTAAAGGTTGTATCCTATAAATCATATATTATAATAAGAACCCAATGAATATATCATAATTAATTGATATGAATCTAGTAATAACAATGTTTAATTTCACATTAGTCTAACAAATGAATTTTTGGTCTATATTAATTTGTCCCCCATATATCACTTCATTTTGTACAATCTATTCCCCAAATGAAAGAAGTAAATTTATAATAATATATATATTCAACATTCCTTAATAGTCACTATAAAATTAAATATCAATAATAACAACAAATTATTTCAATATATCTCATAGTAAATATATAGAATAATGTTATCAAATTTCATCCATGGAAATAAATAGGATGGCCCCATTAGGCCATCTCATGAGGAAATTATATTAAATTTGAATTATTTTGACATGTATAAACAATATGATTATTATAAGGAATATTTTATGGTATCACATAAAAATAGATAATTAATTATCTTATTTATACATATATAATAACTCCCACGAAAATTTAAATGATAATTAAGATGTTCATCCATGAAATAAATAATCTATATAGTTGTCACCATTTAATAATAAAGTGAAAAATGGGTGAGAAATCATAAAACATATTATAAAAATGATTCATAACAATGTCAAAAAATTTGGGGTTATTTAATGATTTTGAATTTAAATTTTCTATACCGAATGTAAATTATTTTAAATAAACTTGGAAATAAATAAAATTAATGGATAGTTGAAAAATTTATAATAGTATTTAATAATAAATATTGAGTTCACAATAATGTAACCTATTTAAATGGAAAATTATTTTTAATAATATAATAAACCATTAACAAAACCGAAAATTTATAATTTATAACAAGACATACTTTTGAAAGGAGATTAAGATGAATGTGAATACCACATGAAAAAATGACCTTTCAGATTTCAAAAATTTAAAGGATTATATTCATTAAATAATTTATTTATTTATAGAGGAGAAAAACTATTAAATAAGATGATAATTACTCTTAATAACCTTGCAATTTGTGAATAATGACTTACGTTAAATGAAAATAATTAATTTTAAAATCATTCAAAAATAATTTTATGATAAAAGTAGTAAATATATATAAAATAATTTATTACTACAATATAATTCATTCATAAGGTATAATTTACACATATTATATGGCTAATGGTCATGAATATTGACCAATACTCTATATGTGATATTTCTGTTTAAAAAATAATCAATTATTTAAGAACACCATATTTAATGACAAAAGATAAGATAACATGTGATATATTGTTCAATAAATTGAATATAATGAATGGTATGACAAATTTAATCTATATTGTAATATAAAACACATAAGTCAAATTATTTTTTTAATATGTCAGATATCATAATGAATGAAAATTGAGGCAAGAATCTCTTACTGTAACTCTAATACCACATGTGTTCGAATTAATATATTGTATATTAGAAATTGCACTCTAAATAACTGATTTTAGAAAATAATTCATATCTATTAAATTTTATAATATTTATTTATAATAAATTAATTTTTATTAATTTGGTAGATAGTATTTATTTTCATCATCGACTGTTAGTATATATGATCATTTAATACATGTTTCAGAATATCGATATGAATTTTAATTATTTGATATAATTTTCATCATCACTATAGTATAAATGGTACAAAAATATATTTCAAGTAATTATTTATAATTACCTATATTCATTTTATGATATATTTAGTGATGATTTTTTATTATTTAATTATTAACCGTCAAGATTTAGTAATTTTTATCTAACTAAATCCATTATTCTAACTAATAAGTTGAATATTAATAATTCACAATGTATATACCCCAAAATATCATTATTTACATAATAATTTCATATTTTTCTATATATTTTTAGTCTTATATTATTCAATAATGGGTCGTGATGAAAAATGAACATCATCATTTCATTGATGTGGTAGACCACACATAAAAAATTTCATCATTTTCATTTTCCGTTGACAATGTAGTAGGTAAATTTTTAATCTTTTTTGAATATTAATATGATTTTAAATATTTTATTCGTTTAGTAAAAAAAATTAGAACTGTCCACTTATGTTATTTATGACAATGAATGCTCATTATTAATTATAGTCATAGTTCTCATGTGACATAAAAAATATTTTATTTTTTCTACAGAATTGGGGAAATAATGTTAATGTTTATTACCATAAGATGAAAATAATTAAATATATAAATATTACAAACTTAATTATTTTATAATTTATAATATAATTATTTCATATAAATACCATGGTAAAAATATTAAGGGATAGATTATTAATCGCGTTGGTAATATAAACATTTTTATGGAGTACCTCTTAGAAATGGTAGTCATTGAACATATCATTCTAACGATTTCTTTATTAAGGGGAATGAATACTCTATATGGGTTAAAATGGAAATGGGTGGAAGGGAATATTGTTTTATAGTTTTCACTTGATGAAGTTTAATGTGATCTGTACTTATTAGTAAAAAACTAGGGTTTCCTTTGAACAACTTGTTTTTATGGTGATAAGCTGAAATCACTTCAATGTTAGTTCTTTCAGTTATTGAAATATTGGTGATACATGTGTGTATGACATTCCATCTTAAAAAATGTCTTCTGGAAGGTCTAAAAAACATATAAACATCACGAAATTCAATCCACCTTCATCTATATATTTCTAGAATAGTCAAAATTGACTATATATATATATATCATTGTATATACATTTTTATTAAAAATATTTAATTCCTTGAAAAATATAATTTCAACAAGATGAATCTTCATAGAGTCCTCATTTAATATAATTTATTTTTAATATATAATAAAATTTATATTTATTTTACAAAAAACAATATATAGAAAAACTATTTCTATTGAACAATTTCATTTAATTTATTTAGTGTTCTTATTCAAACATTATGTCAAAAAATACATAAATTAGTGTTAAAATATTTTTATTGATTCCTGAAAATTATATTAGATGAATTATTTAATATATATATCTAATTTATTTTGAAATAATAACAAACAAAACAATTATAGCCAAATTAATTCAATATCTAAATCCGTAAATTGATATATATTTAATTAAATTAGATATATAACTACTAAATGTATATATTAATGAAATATAATTCTATAAAAATACAATTCTATTTAAATTTAATTTTTACTATCTAATATATTTATTTATAGTATCTACACATACCACAAAACAATTTATGTGTCATACAAATAGCATATGAGATCATAATTAATGGTGTATAATTGTTCATCATTATTGTGAGTTCATGTTGCTTAATTATATTTTTTTGGTGAAGAATTATCATAATCGGTGAAGATTATACATATAGAATATTTTTAAAATGATTTATCATGAATGCTAATAAAAATTTTCTAAATATTGGAATCTTGCATGAAGGGAAATAAATTTCTCACAATAGATTCATGGTGGTTGAACCACACTCTTCCATTAATTTAGAGAACTACAAAAGTGATGTAAAAAAGGTAGTCTTATATGAGTAGATGTTAAAAATATATAAAGATATTTTTTAAAAAATGTTGGAGACACAATTATTTATTTCAGTGGAGGATAGTGGTTATCCCTTTGTGTTATTTTTCAATATCATACTACCTATCATACAAGGAGACCTATCTTGAATAGAATGAAGATAGTTTTCATACATCTAACTTATATTTATTTTTATAATAATAATATAAAACCTTTATTACAAAAACCAATAAAGTATTATAATAGTGTATTTTATTTTTAATGCTTCTGTAACTTATATAATGTGTTTTGAATACAAAAATGTTTTATAATTTGAATGGTTCATAGTGTCTGTATCAGATTGTGGTGGATTGGGAAACACAAAAAGGTGGTGTTATGTTCATCTTTAGATTGAGGATTTTTTAATACATGTACAATTTGGTATTGAATATTTTTTTTCAAAACATAATTTCATTATTATTGATTGTTTGTGGGAAACTAATGTTGATCCGGTTGTGGGTAAAGAGTTCACATAAATGATTATGAAGCTCCAGATGATGATATATTCAATGTATGGGGTTACCTTATAAAATATCTGTCTAAAATGGTATTTAATGATGTTAAGATGGGTAATCCCACCAATGTATAATGTAATGAAAAATTTGGGGATATATTTATATGTATTTGTATTTATCTCATCCCATGTATTTGTCTAACAACTTTTTAAGGGAATTTGTTTACTAATTCACAGATCCAAGAAAATTGGGAGTATGATTTTCATTAAATTTTTTTATTATATATGATAATGAGTATATAATTTTAGTGGCGAAACAGGGTTCCCATATCATGTGATGATATATAGAGATAGTATAGTTTTTAGTCAACCGAATACATGGGTTAGGCATGTCAATACTTGTAATTTTTCCATATAGAAATTTTTTTAAGATTCCATTTTTGGAAAACTAGTTATCTTCATATTAGGACCAAAAGATTCAATGGTGAGAAGGATATATTTTCATAGGGTTTTCATAAAAAACAAACTTATTTATTTTTATTTTCTTATTCATAGGACCTCTATGAGGGAAAAAATATAATTTTCACTCGTTGATAACCTCAAAATAAATGTCTAATGGATCCATTATTCATAATGTGCAGCGTTGAACAGTTAGTTGTTTTTACATGCTACTATTGGGTAATATTTTGATGGAAAAATTTGTTAAATATAGAAATATTTCTATTATTTTACATATATATATTATTTAGAAGTTTTATTTACACAATAATTTAAAAATATGATAGAAAACATGATTCTATAGTCATCTTTAGAATGAATATTTTATTAAAGGTGTGTTTTAATATTTATGAACCTCGATGACCACATGGGTTGAAAACCTTTTTTTATTAACATATTACTCTAAAACAATTATTTTAAATATATTTATAATCCCATAAATAGTTTTCAAAAACATTAAAAATATATTATATATCTATATAATAATATTTTTATCAATAATTGTTGTTATCCATAAAACCATAGTAATTTACGGATTCATTATAGTGAATATTTTGGGAATGAATCAAATAATTCCTCATAATATAAATGATGATTACATATATATAGAATCCTAACATCACCTGGAATATGATATTTTGGAAATGGATTTTTTTTATTTCACAATTCCTCATATAATTCATTTGAGAACTTATGAATTTGGATTCTACATTCCTCAAGAGTAGATATTTTTTCTAATTATTTAGATAGTTTTGAATAAATTCCTAAATAAAATATTATATAAAATTGAATTAAAATAAATTATAAAATTTGAAATATATTTTGAAACAGAATGATTAAGAATAATTTTCATTGAAATAACTAACTAATTATTCTTAGGTTATTTTAGCACCACCTATTTATTGTATGCAACCCTTTATTTATGCTATTCATGTTTATAAAGTAAATGGGTGATGTTTAGGAGATTTTTGATATTGAATTGAGAGATTTTAGATATTTTACATAGGTTAATGGGTGATTCAAATTTGGTTGAAATCATGAAACACATGCAAGAAATTGTTCACAGTTAGACATGGGAAAATGGGAATGTGTATGTTTAGCACACTGTTTGTCCAAACTGAGCAGAGGCCAAGGAGAAACCATTTTATGTTGTAAATTTTTTCTACAGTGATAATTTTCATGTTTAGAGGTTGTTTTGGTGACCATTATTGGTATAAAATTGAGTCAATAGCTAATGCAAGTTTAATAAAAGGTTTTCCTAACTCTGCAACAAAACCATGCGAGGTAAGAAACCACTTCCTTAAAAAGAGTATCTTGGTCGGTTTTAGCATTTAACCCCTTATTTTATTCTTCTTCAGCCCTAACATAGTATTCCCTCTTCCCAAATGTCTAGTATGTTTCTTCCATAAATCCTTAAGTGATCCAAAGGCTTCGCATTGTGATTAGATGGTGATTTATTTCTATAGGTGATCAATATCTTCCATTCATGATGTTATTATTAGATTTATATAACACTCTCTCTATCATGGTTTCTTAGATATATAATCTCTATGATTAGATCTATGGTTTTTGATGACAAGTATATTTATATTTTTCCATTTAATGATATGGGGAATCAATGTTGTGTTCTTGGAGATTCAACACTAGTTTTTTGTGTTTTCCTTGTCATATTTCATTTTCACCAAAACTCTTAAGGTATGTGTATTCACTCTCGTCTCCTCTTTCTAGAAAGAATTTGAATATTTTAAAATTATTTTTATTTCTTAATTATTATATTTAAATTTCAGTGATATGGATGATATAAACCCTCTTTAGTGACGAAATATGGTTATTAGTGAAATTATGGAATTTTCTAAATTTTTTTGTGCAAAGTGAACTGGTCTCTTGATATTAAAATGGTTCTTTTAATATAATGTTTTTTTATATTTGAAATGGAATTTTGGAAGAAGGGTTTTAATAAAAAAAATTATATGGTTTTGGAATTTTTTGATTGGCTTGGTTTTTAGGCATCCTTGGAGTGCATGTTCATATTGCATTTTTTAGGTTCGGTTGAAATATTAAGTTATGCATAGGGCCAAATGTGTTATGAAACATGGGATATAATTACATTGTGATGACACGGTAGATCAATGAAATACCAATCATTATTTTGGAAATCTCATAATTATGCATGCGCGGTTAGAAATGTGGAATGGAATGGTTATGCCAAATAGAACATCAAAATTGGTTTTAATGCATTTTTTGGATAGTTTTTATAAAAAATGTTTTTTTGGAAAACTAGTATAGGTGATGATTTTTTATATTTATTTATATTTATTTTTCAAAAAAATTTATTTTAATATTGCTAACACTTCTATACTTGTGGCACGAGTAGAGAATTCATTGGGGGAAAGCCATCTATGTTTTAGTAATCATCCCATTTTTAGAAGGTTGGTTCTTTTGAAGATGTAATATACTAGAATATTTAAATGGTACAGTATCACACAACTTTAGAAATACATAAATATTCATGGTCTGTTTGGTGAAATCACATCATTAATCTTTTAGAACATTAGAGATATTGTTGTATTCATCTATTATTAGTTTTTATGCATACACTATTTACATTTATATTATAATATTTTGTTGTGTTACATAAATTTAGTATGATTTTGATAAATTAAATATTGAGTTGTCTTTCATTTTCATTATATATCATATGGTGTTATTTCTGGTTATGTATTATTTGGTTAGTTTTTTATTCATAATGGGAAACTAATGACACAAATGTATTGAAGTACTTCATCATTTATTCATAACCTTTAGGTTGTTCAGGATGTCACTTAAGGGATATTAACATCTCACCACCATCTCAATACAATGATAAGGGGTAGGACATTAGAAATAGTATCCGTTTTTTCGGTCTAAAAGTTTATTTTAGACAAATGGAATCAAACATATTAGGGTCAAAAGTCTATTTGATATAAGAGGTATTATATTAATAATTTCCTTGTGGAATAAGTATTTTTCAGTTATTTCAATCTTGAAGTTGAATTCATTCTTGTATGTTCCTTTAGTTGTCTTTATAGAATGTTTTAGGATTGTCAGGACATGAAATTTAGAGCATTAAAATATGTAGCTGACCATTTTATGTTGAACTTCATGTTACTAGAGATTTGGGTACATAATTGTATTAGAGAAACATATAGGATTTTAAAATATCATTGTAAAGGGTTTATCCAGTGATATGAGTATGGAATGCTTTAGAGAAATAACTTCCCACTATGTTTGCATTCTTCCTTTTCATGAATGATTTATGATTTTATCAAAAAGTGATTATTTGTTGATAGTTTTGAGAATATATTAAAATTAAGGATGTTGAAAAAATAATGGTTGTGATATATTGAAAATCGATTGTTTTTTCAAAATAATGTTGAATTTTTCATAGATTTCATAACATGTTAATGGTCGATCTTGGAAAAAAACTTTTGATAATTGATGTGATGGAATTTGAAATGCTAAACCCTCAGTTTCTAGAGTGTGAGAAATATAGAGTTTGTTGTTCATATAGATAACGGAGCCTAGAAATTGTAGAAACCAGTACGAAGAGTCTATGGAGAATTTGGTTTCACCTAATCCATAGGTGAACCAAAAACTAGTTCATAGTACATTCATGAATTTCAGGTAATGGACCTAGGGAACCAGAGGGATAAACTAGGGCATGTGGATCATTCTGTCCAGTTCTACATGTATAATTAACCCATATCCTAGTGTGATTCTGAACTAGAAAGGGCAGAGGTGTGTCCAAATAAGATGAATTGTATATTATATTTCATTGGAACACCTAATGATATAAAATTGAAGATATAAATGAATATACTCATTGATCTTTCATGGAAGTGGTTGGATCTAGAAATGTAGTCCAATGTGGATCATATCCTACTTTGTTAAGATGATATGAAATTTTTCAATAAATAATTCTATTCTCACTCATTAAAAATTTAATGAACAAAAAACTTCTTCCACATAAATAAGGAAAATATTTCTATCATTGGGTATGAAGCTAAATTCTTGTATTTAGTACTCTTCGTACCTGAAGTTGTAGCTAGTGTGTCCTTTAAGGAACACGTCATTGAATTGTGGATAAGGTAGAAGATTCACTGAATAAATTTTATACTCTATAGTAATTACTATACAGAGATGATCAACTGAGCGATAGTGTTTGAAATAGACATATCATGAGCTATGGGAGGAGGAATTATTTGATTCAAAATGGATCTTGTGGGAACTATAAAGGTAGTGGAAATCGGAAGAGGGATACATAATGCAATATAAGAGCAAGAATCAGAATAAGATGGATGGATTGGTAAATCATCCATCCTGATCCACAACAATAGTGGGATGTTTCCTTTGTCCCAATTTTAACTACATTATAATATATTGTACAATAACACCATGATCATTCCATAAAATAATCAGGATAAGGAATCTTCAGTGTTATTTTGGAAGTGCACAGATGTTGGGTGATTATGAAAATTCTGAAGTGTCTCAGAAATCATAAGCTTTTATGGGATAAGGATAGAAAAATCAACCTCAATTTTTAAATTGAGCTATCAATGATTATTATTGGAATACCATGACTTTTCAACAAGGGAAACATAAATAGGGAAACAAAGAAAAAAGTGCATTAAGAAATAAATTATGTGAATATGAGTAAATAATTTTGGATTATTGGGTTGGAAAATATATGATGATACGTATGATTCTTTTTAATTATACCTGTATGAATGAGTTTTCTAAAATTGGTACATCACATTAATTTATTTCTTATCATGCTATAGAATTTAAAATTTTAGAACATGAGATTATTTATTATGTGTTAAATCATCAAACTCCTCATGGCCACTGAAAATGAATAGACACTGTGTGTAGAGTATGTTTTATAACCAATGATGGATATGAGATGAAATTGGATCTCTTTATTCATGAGATAGATGTCTATGCTATAATATTAGTTATAGATTGGTTGACAATGTTCAAGGCTTTCATTGACTATTTTACCATAATGGTCAGTTTCAAAAGTAAATATGTTTTTGGGTATCTATTTCAAAGAGACCAGAGAGAAAATGAAGGTGAAATGGGATTGTTGGAACCTACCGTGGGAATGATATCTTAACAGTTGGTGGCCATGACATTGGAATTCTTGGAATTGATCGATAATACCATTTTTCTATTAGTAGTATCCAATTTTCTTATATGTTTCTTGAAAATTTATATGGGTTACCACCAATAAGGTTTATAGATATTAATATCGATATCCACTTATAGAGAAATCCTATATCACTTATGTATTATAAAATGGATCTAATAAAATTAATACAGTTGAATGTGAAAATGTAAGATCTAGAAATAAAGGGTTTCATTTGTTCAAGAATGTATATGTGGCCATCCCTAGTCTAGTTCATGAAGAATGCAGATAGAAATATAAGGCTGTGTGTGGATTATCGAAATCATATGAAAGTTATGATAAAGGAAAATTATATACTTACATACATTGATGATATGTTTGATCAATTTAGGGTAGATTAGTGGTTCTATAAGACTGAAATTTGTTCTGCATATCACCAACTGCGAGATTGAAAGGTGGATATTCTAAAAACAACTTTTATAAGCATATGTGGAAATTATAAATATGAGGTAATGTGTTTCATTCTAATTAATACACCTGAGTATTTTATAGAATTATTTAACTGGATATTTTATTGTTATTTGGACTCTTTTGTTGTGGTGTTTGTGGAAAATATATTGTTGTATTCATGGAAAAGGGTTGATCATTAGAAACACATGGAAATAGTGTTGGTAATCACGACAGACCATCATATATATTCCAAATTATCAAAGTGATATATTTTTTTACTAGTGGTACCCTTTTTTGGTCATGTGATTTCTTATAGAGGTTTTTTAGTGGATTTAGAAATGATAGAAACTGATATCTTTTGTTAACCTTCGAACAATGTCTTTGAGATATTATTTTGTCTTGGTCTATCTAGGTTCTACCGATGATTTTCATTGAAATATCATGACTATCATTGCATATTATAAATTTTTAAAATCATAATTCTCCATTATAATGGTATTCTTCATGTTATAATTATTTTCAAGAGATAATTGTACACCTTACATCCACTCTGATCATGATTTTTCCTAAATCTTGATAAGGGTGCATGGTGTATTATAATGATTTGGGATATTGGTTGGGGTTTTTATCATGACAGGATACCATTGTGTTGATTATTTTTCAAATAAGTTAATATTTCATGAGAATTAATACTCAAAACATGATTTTGAGATAGTTACTTTCATCCATTATTGGATGAAATGATGACATAATCTCATTGGTTTAAAATTCGCCTTGTTCACAAATCATAAGAGAATGAAACATATATTCCCACAATGGGATTTGAATATGAGACAAGTATTATGGATGAAGTATCTCCAAATGTTCAAAATTTACTTTATGTATACACTAGGTAATAGAAATATGGTGTCCAATTCATTAAATAGAAACATGTATGATCAATTGGAAAAATAACCTTCAGAGAGTTGCAACTAATGTAATTCCAAGCCAATATGAATATAGAATTTGAAGGCTGAGGTGATGTTCTAGGTTTCTTTCCATTTTCACGTGTTTCTGATTTGGGGAATATGGTAAATTAGGCATAGAAATCTGATGCAGAATCTGTGTCTATGTGTTCGAAACTCAATGGTGTGGAGACTATTGAGGGATGGAAGCTAAATAAGAGTGCAGTGTTGTTTCTCCGAAATAAGATGGTTCTGCCTATCAATTTTCAATAACACCATCTTCCTTCTTACCAAAATTTTATATTCTATGTTCATCAAGTAATATAGAATATATATAATAATTCAAAATTATGGTTTTGGTTATTCTGTATGAAAAGTATGATTTTTGTGTTCTTTCAAAGTGCATAACTTGTCATCATGTCATCAAAATACATCAGTGACCTATATGCATGTTGTAGTCCTCAACTATCCATATTTTGAAATGGGAGGAGATGGTTATGGATTTTTTGTATTGGTATCTGAAGATTAGTATGGAAACATGATTCTACATGGGTGATTTTTTAAAGACATGAAAATTCATCCCATTTTATTCCAATTTGTGATACTCAAATTGTAGAGGATCTGTCAAAAATCAGTATCTGAAATCTGTTCAAGAGTCTTGGAATTCTAGTTTTGATCGTATTGGACATAGATCTGAGGATCACATATAATTTCTTGAAATACTTTCATAAATACCTTAGGATTCAGTTGACTATGTATACAACTTATCTTTCTCAGATAAATAGGAAATCTGAAAGGATGATACAAACATTATAAGACATGATTCAGGATTGGGTAATGGATTTTGGTGTCTCATGGTAATAGAATGTTTCATTAATGGAGTTATCATTTAACAATATCTATCCAGCCCCGATACATATAGATCCTATTGATGAATTATATGGTATTATTTTTTGTTTACCACTTTATTGAGTGGAAACTGGTGATTCTTCACTAGTTGGGTCGATCCATGTCTATAAAAGAATACATAAGAATTTTTTGATCCAAAAGAAGGTGGAGAAGTCATATTTTCATCATAAATCGAGTGACAATCATCATCGATGACCATTTTCATTTGCAGTGAGTGATAATGTTTAATTGAGGATCATTCCACATCTTGAACAAAATCATTTTGGGATGCTCGGAAATTTATCTCCTCAATATATAGTCCCTTTTGAGATATTGGAATATGTTAAAGAGGTGTCATATCAGCTATCATTTCCACCATGGTCTAGTGTGTTGCATAATGTTTTTCATTTTTCTCATTTGAAAATGTATCAGCATGATACTCACCAGGATATCAGAGGGGATCATGTTGACCTATAGTAGGATACTTCATTGTTGCATATGACAATTTGGATTATGGATAAGAAATAGAATGTCTAGAATGAAAAATGAATTGATCTTGTGTTGGTTTTGTAGAATCAAGGTTAGATTCATGAAGATAAAATGGAATGAGATAAGTGAATCAAAGAATAATGGTTCAAACTCTACTAAAGTAGTGATGGTTTTCTAGTTTCAAAGGATGTAATGAAAAATTGTGGGGGGAATGTAGAACCCATGGTTTCTGGTATGTATAAATTTCATTATTCTTTTTATATATATAATCTATATTGGTAACCTTTGGGTGTGTTTGGATAAATTTTTAGAGGTTTTTGGGGAATTCTTATAGGATAATAGGCGGTTAAATTTTTTTTTGAAACTAATCCACACATGTAATAAATACTGCATAGTTATACAAGGGGAAAACATAATGATCATAGGCTACGTATGGTTTTTCGAAACTGTGCAGATTCTATAGAGAAACCATTTCATACTGTTTATTTTTTGTACTGTGAACATTCGCATGTTTTTTACATCATTTGATAGCCATGTGAGACAATTATGCAAGGGTAACCCATGAGGTAGTAGCAAAAATGTTTTTAGTGCCTAGTTTTTCTAACCATGCGACTAAATAAAGTGTGGAAAGAAACCACTTCATTAAAAAGTTTATCTAGGATGTTTTAAGCTTTGTACAATTTTTTTCTACTATGTGTCCGCAACTGAACATTCAATATTCCAAATGGTCGAGGAATGTTATTACATTGATCCTAAAGTTATATGAAGGCTTCCCTTTCTAATTATAACATTATTCCTCAGGGTAAGTGATCATTCATAGTCATTCTTGATGTTTTTCTTAAATATAAATCTATATATCTTTCTCTTTGTTTTTTATATATATTCCCAATGTTGTCTCATATATGGTTGTTGATTCCAAATATTTCAATATATAGCCTTGTTAATTATATATGATAAGATCTAAGGTGGGTTAATTGAGATTCAACCAACTTTTGTAGAATCTTTCTTATCATTTAATATTTTTCCCAAAACACTTGAGGAAAGTTTCATCACCCTAGAATCCACTAGATAGAATGTATTGAAATTGTTTAAATTTTGTTTGAATTTATTTTTTTTATTGGGAATATTTTATTAAAATCATGATATAAATCCACTTTAGTTTGATTTTATGGTTTTTAGTGAAATTGTGGGATTGTGGTAAATTTTTTTGAAATGTAATTTGGTTTCTTTGTTTTTAAATGGTTATTTTAAAATATAAACATTCCTGATTTTTGAATTTTCTTGTTTGAAAAATGACTTCAATAAAAAGGGTTCTTTATTGAAATTATTTTATCATGTTTTTTAGAATTGTTTTAGGGAATAATTGGTGTGTCTGTTTATATTTCATTTATAAGGCTGCATTGAAATATTACATTATGTTTGATGCCAATGGTTTAATTGAACATGAGATATTATTACCTTTTAGAGACAAGGTACATAAATGAGAGGAATATCAGAAGTATGAAACTCCCATAATAATTCTTGTGTGGTTGGATACCTGGAATGGAATGGTTATGACAAATGGAAATTTTGAAATCTTTTGAAATATTTTTTTATTTCATTTAAAAACGAGTTTTAATGAAAAAATAGTTGAAATTATTCTTGTTTATATTTAGTGAGAAACTATATTTTAAATTATTTTATATAAATGGCTTTATATAAATGTTGATAACTTTTTATCTAAGTGGTGTGGGTAGGAAAATAATTTATGGAAAACCTACTGTGCTTTACTAATCACCCATGCATTAAAACAATTGTTATTTTGTATAAGTCTTCTACAGGGACATAGGAAAAGGTAATTTATCACACATCTTTAGAAATACCTCATGATACATTTGGTGTTTATGGAATTTGGATAAAAGAGTTTGTGGATCCTTATTGTTATAATTTTCGTCTAGTATTATAGGTTTTTAGTCTAATTTTGTTTACATTGATATTATAGTCTTCCACTATGGTACATGAATTTAGTTTTATTTTGATAAATAAAATTTTGAATTGTAATTCATTATTATCAAGGTTCATATAGTCTTTTTTCTAGTTATGTAATTTTTGGTTAGATTTTTTATTCTAAAATTGAAAATCATCCCTCATAAGTATTGAAGCGCTTCAGTATTTATTACAATCCATTGGCATCTTTGGGGTATCTATTAAGGCCTAGTAACATCTCACCACCCTCTAAAGATAATATGAAGGGGTAGAATCTTAATTTTACGATGATTGGTCTATTATTATCAAAAATATATAGCTAGTATTATTTTTAATAATTATTCAATTTGACATTATTTATTAACTATGATTGTTATAATTTTATCAGTAATGTTTCATTGATATTCCTCCTACTATCTACTATTATATTTCCAATGTTATTATAAAACTAAAAAGAATAATTCATATTGAATTGTTGAAAATTTTTCTCTTCTATTAATATTCATAATTTTTTCTGCATCATCATTAAATGTTTTATTTTAATTCAAATATATACGAAACAAATATATGTTTGATACTTTATAGTATAATAGGGGTATCATCGGATTCATTATGTGGGGTTCTGGTCATTGAATCATGGGATACAATGAAATAGGATATTGTTTAAGATATAATATGTGAGGGAGGTAGTGGATGTTATGATGGGTGGAGGATTAGTTGAATAATAGTTATGAATGTATATGTCAGTAATCAATGGTTGATAGGATAGATCTGGGTGAGGGAAACCAATAATGATGTAACTATAATGATGTTGTAGTGCCTAAGAAATGGGTGGTGGTGGTAGCGAACTAAATTCCTCTAATCATTAAATGTAATTGGGATATTATGGGGAAAAAATGTGACACGTGTATGGTAGTTGGGTGGTAAAAATAATTGGGTGTATATTTAATGAAACTAATTGGAACATCCTTGACCCATACAGAGTATGGATGCAACATTAACCATATGGAACAAACCACATGAGAACCAAACATCTATGAATATTTTAATTTTGGGGTCTTGTTATCATAACTACATAAATCCTCCCATCTCTATCAAACTGTTGGGTGAATATAGGGGCTACCAAAAGGCCTAAACAAATTCCATGTGGGTGTTATTTTATAAATAAATTCAGTTATTAACTATTTATTAATATTATATCATATATTTAGTAATTCTATAAATTGATCATGATGTTTTATTTTATTATCCATATATTTTTTTAAATATAATATTGGAATATCATGGATTTATTTATTTCAAACTTGTAACTGGGTTTGGGAATAATGATCATAGTGTTCACTATATTTCCAACTCACCTTATCCCCATTATTGTGTCAAGGTGAATTTTTTATTCACCATATAATGGGATAATTTTTTATTCTGTACTCTTACTCGTGGAATAAGCTATATTGTCAATCAATTAGACATAGTCATTCCCCACCCCCAACATACCTCAGTTCAATATCTTTTATCTATATAGTTTTTATTCCCCCAAATAAAAGTTCCTTAAATTCTATAAACCATTTTTGTGGTTTATATTCACCTATCAATACATTCGTATTGTATAATTTATAATAGGCATTGTGAGGGTATACGAGATTAATGCCATTGGAGAATTAGATACAAGATTTTATGTATTAAACTATTAGACTAATATTAGTAGTATTTCCTAGACACTTGAGAATGCATCCACATATAGGATTTTGCATTATATATATTGTTTCATTTTTGTGGTTCATAGAGTGTCAATGTAGTGAATTTTTTTTTGGAATGTGTGACTCTGGAATCCCATAGGTTTCGTTCAAGATATATTAAAAAAATTTCT
Organism: Viscum album; assembly: GCA_963277665.1. Lineage (NCBI taxonomy): Eukaryota > Viridiplantae > Streptophyta > Magnoliopsida > Santalales > Viscaceae > Viscum > Viscum album. The sequence continues at coordinate 489,432,394 of OY728151.1, read as the reverse complement.
ATCAAGGATAATATTTCTCAACACTTTTATATTCTTATATCCACTTGTTTCTTGAATGGAATAACTTTTTTATGTGGAGATGATATCTTTAAGGAAATTACATCCATCATTAATAAGTATTGTTATAGATAATATTTAGATCCATTAATTTATTCTTCCTAGAAACCCTCAAATATTATATCTTCTGATATATGTATTTCCTTGGATTGAAATGGATATTTTATTTAATAAAACTATGTATGACTATACTCTCTTATTCATGTGTCATGTTCCCTCAAAATATTATAATAATGAGATGATGGATAATTCAAATATTTCCTATTTGCACCAATATATTATTTTTATTATTGGAACATGATCACACCAAATAGATTATGGAAGTTCAAGATGATTTTAAATATTATTCTATATATGTGGTATTGTTAATATGATTTTTTATCTTTTTCATGTGTTCTATTCAGTACATTTATTCTCATATATAGTTAATTCTTATTTAGTTGATTATTTTGAACATTTTTTATATGTATATGTTTTAGGTTATCAAAAGATAAGGGTTATTCTTATTCCAATAAACTAATGTAGGTAGGGTTGGGGTGAAATATCACAATACCAATATCATAGGTAGGGCCCTGGTGTGTTGGTTTGTGATTTTTAGATTATATAAATATAAAATATAAGAGAACATTTATGGATATTTTTATTCAAAATAATATGAAATCATTATAATTTATGTTATCACAATATAAAAAGAAATATAACCTCATTGTATCATATATAAATCCTGGGGTAAGAATAAAGAAATATGAGATTATAATAATGGGTTATGTTAATCATGATGGGAAGGTTGTATAAACATAATCATATAAATCATGACACATTACAATGATAAACCCTAGGACCATCATATCATAATTTATTAGGATAAACATCTTCCCATAACATATTTTCTATGGGATAACACTTAATGCCCAATAAAATTTTGGATTTTTAAAACCCATCCATTTCATATGACAATTTATTCTTCTACTAACTATTAATGTCCCATAACATAAGGTACATGGTCTGAGAACCCATAGCTCAACCCTATTATATGAGATATTATACATTACGCAATGAATTATAGAATTATATACTGATCGCATATTACAAAATCTTGCATGTTTGTGACATATTAACATGATAATAATAATAATTAAATCAATTTTTAGTCATATTATTTGAAATAAATTGGTTTCATAAATATCTCAACAATATATGGTCCTAAAAAACCTATAAGAATTTGGTAAATATAATAAATAAATAATATACCCTAATAAACATATGAATCATTAATAGATATTTAGATGGATGAAAAATATGTGTTTTCAAGATAATTTAAAAAAAACTTTTTAAAGTATGAATTAATATCAATTACATCATTTATAACTAATATTTTAACAGAAAATATTATTATATGTAATGATTATGAAATTAAATTTACAACCGAATAAAAATTAAGAAAGTAATATTTTTAAACAAAATGATGATTATTTTAGAGAAATGAGTTCATAAATATAAATGTATAAAAATATAAATAACCTTATTTTCACAATATTATAAAGAGTAATATTTAATTCAAATAATAAATAAAATAATTAATCAATGGAATGTTTAGAAAACATATTAATGAATATTAACTAGTGGAAAATATTTATAGAACAGAATGATGGTATAAAGATATACCCACTTAGAGAAGAAATTTTAGTTTAGTCGGGATTCAATGTTATTATAATTTTTTTGAAATTATATTAAACATAGAAAAAAAGTAATAAAAAAATATTTTTCATTATTTTGAGAATGAATATATAATTTTTCAAAATGAAAATTTATTCATAAAGAATATCGATTCTATATTGATATTAGGATAAAACCCTTAAAATGAGAAAATAAAATATGAAACATGTCTTCAATGGTAATAAGAAAATTGTATACGTAAATATATTGAATTTTATGAAAATATTTTTTTAAAAACATCATGGGTAATATAACAACCATATAAAATAATTGATTTAATTAATATGGAACACTTCTTAATAAAATAATATTATGATGAAAAAACCCTACCCATTACTCTGGTCAACCACAAATGATAATTATAAACATGTATAATAAAAATAATCATGTCAATAATATATTTAATAACATTATACATAACAATCATATTTTCTAATTTTCAATTAAATTCATCTATTACTCACATATTACGTTTCCATTTCACATTTCCATCACTGGATGTCTGAAATTTTGATGAATCTATATATGATTCATAATAGAAATAATGAAGCACATTAATTGATAAAAAATTAATTATTCATATATTATTTAATATAGTGGAATCCATGGGTTCTAAATTTTTATTTATACCCATGCACGTTTGATAGAAGGTATGTGTATTCGTCATGATAATAGAATCTATGATTAGTGTATTTCTATAAATTTTCTATCAGCGAAAATTTAAATTGTAATAATTAATAATTGTTTCTCTATGAATAAATAAAATTATTAGTTAAAAAATATAATAATTAATGCAATATATTTCTATTTTTAATATCATTATATATATTCATGATTAAAATGGTAATGTTTGAAAATAATCGATCATTTTGAAGGTGAAACAAAACTAATCAAAGGCATACTATATTAATGTAATGAGAATGTTTTTAACAATATATAATATTATTATATATTTTAAAAATATATTGATGTTATTATTTGATCACAATAGTGAATAGTATTATTTATAAATTTTTTAAATTCTAATGCAATTAAAAACATTTGGAAAAAACTATAGAACATGAAAATTTAATACACTTCTCAAAATATATTCTTTTAAATTGAATTTTATAGACCAAAATAATGGGGATAGTGTCATGACCCATCCCTCGGGGCCCATATGGTTACTACCCCAAGCCATCCTTCCATAGGCCAGGGGATGGCGATTAGCACCAAAGGTGAATTTCCCTAAAACTGGGAAGGCATTGCCTTTCTAAAACGTGAACACACAACCAGAGTACAAGTAAAAGAAAACACTAAGCAAAATTGAATACAGAAGAAGTGCTAGAAAGTAAAAGTGTCCATAATACAAGCCCAACTATAAAGTACAAATACTTCTGAAAGGAAGTACAACTAAAAATGGACAAACAGCTAGAAGGTGGAAGCATCTCCACAACCGTCCTCTGGGGTTACTACATGAAGGGTAGGTACATATGGCTGCCTCATCACTCTACGTCCATCAGAATTTACCATGTACCGAAATGTCGTAAGATCCACCTCTGGGTACCATTCCATCCTGGCGCTCTCGGCCTCCGTCAGCACTATCCGTCATCTACATCCAACACAACGAGGTGTGGGCATAGCCCATGCTGGGGTGAGTATAACGATACAGAGTAAGGAGACTGAGACCCTCAAAGTCTCAGAAAATCCATCAAGGGAAAAACACAAAGTATGATTTCAACAGATAACCATTACTTAGGTATATGCCCATACATATACCTAAATTATCAAATAACCCATCTCAATCATCAAGAAAACAAAAAGGTCATTGAATTAGCTCAAACCAGCATTTTTATTCACAAAACCACGGCAGTGGGAGAACTCCTCCTCTATTGAGCATAGTAGTTCTATCGTGACTCTGAGGTGCTACTCAGTAATCTTAGACTGTAGAGGTACTCCTCCTGTCAAGTATCGTGTGTCTGCCGCCTCACACAGAAGTGCTCCCCGCCATGGGGTTTCTGCCTCAAACAGTAGCACTCCCCCTAATAGCCTATAGAGGTACTCATCCTGTCGAGTACCACGGGTCTGCGCCTCACACAGTAGCCATCCTCCACCATGGGTCTACCACCTCACATAGTAGTGCTCCCCACTGGGCTAGTCCAGTCACTCCGAACGAATCTGAAAAGTAGTCATCAGGTCTCAGCCAGCTTCTTGGTCTCTGTAGTGTTCTCTCTCATCTCCGGGAGGGTCTGATCCACGAGCTACAAGCCGATACTCCAAGTTTCACAAAGTCCCATGAAGAACTATCTCAAAGGTCCGCCACATCATGGGGGTATCAATAAAACAGACAACACATCAATCAGACGCTCGGTCTGTGAGTTACTAGACTTTTTGTTCCAGGGGCCCGGTTGGTTTCATGTATGAACTAACCTGACTGTATTTCAATTGTACCGAAAATTCCCATGGGGTATTTTTGACGGAACCCTTTCTCAATGATATTACCAACACCACTGACGGTTCGTCAAACAGATTTCTGGTGCCAAAGATATGGCCAACGCAAGAAAAGGGTCAACAGGGGGCCCGGGTCCAGTCCGACCAAGTCAGACCGACTCAGGAAAAATCATTCTGGGTCGACCCAGTCTGGGTTGACCCGGACCGTTGGGCGATTCAACCCACAAAGTTTGGCTCGGTTCACTGGGCCCGGCCCAGCAGACCGTGTGGACAATTCGGGCCGAAGTCGCCACGTGGGTGACTCGGCCTAAAGGCCAGTGGCAGGTCCAGTCAGTGCCGTGAGGGGCGTGGCTCCGACGGCTCGGCCGGAGAGGCCAATGTTGGGCCACGCGGGGCACGGGTAGGTCACGGGTGTACCGGGATGGGAGCGGGGCACACCGGGCTTCCGGCCAGGCACCGAGCAGATGACCTAGGGCGCTGGGAAGGCGACCTGGGCACTGGGGGGCGACGGGCAGGCGGCCTGGGCACCTGGTGGTGTCGGTCCGGCGGTCTGGGTGCCGAGTAGGCACCGCGAGGGCGGCATGGGCGCCGGTCGGGCGCTGGGAGGGCGCATGGCAGGCGGCCGGGTCGCTGGGGTTCGCCAGGCAGGCGGCCTGGGCGTCGGGGGTCATCGGGCAGGTGGTTTGGGTGCCAACCATGCAACAGGAGGGCTCCAGGCAGGCGCATGGCATACCAGCACCACGCGGGGTGCACGGGAAGGGTGTCGGCGGGCCGCAGTTTAGGCTGGGGCTAGCACTGGGCAGGGTGTGGGTAGGCTGGTCGGGCACCGCCCGACCAATAGTGGGGTTTGCGGAGGTCGCAGGAAGCTCGACCTTCATTCACTGTCTTCGTCCACGTCTCCATATTGCCATGCCGCTGTTAAATCACCATAGATCCAACGTTCTAAAACCATAAAGGTTGCGGAGGGGTCGGTCCGGGTTCGTGCCTCCCAAACCCACCACATTAGAACGATAACAAGCTGCTCAAGAAGTTGATTTAACGAGAGATGATTAAGCATTAAACAACATAAAACACACCCCTACCATTTTAATCGACGGTCATTGGTTCATTGTGGGGGAAGATGATGTTGTCGTCGTTCGTCGTACGCTTCCACTTCCAAGCTCGTGCGTCGGTCCGTTGACTGAGAAGTGGAAGGAATAAGGTTTTTCAAATAGACCCCACATCAGAAGGGGGGTTTTGAGGAAGAAGCCAAGGACGAATTTGTCGTCGCCGGCGTCTTCGCGTTCTTCGCCAGAGGAAGCGTAATACTCTACGTGTTGGTCATCGCGTCACTTTACCAGTGCTTTTTCGCTGGGTGAAGCCGTCCCAAATCCTCCTCCCCAGCTCCCTATATAAAGGAAAGGGGGAGTGGTATGTAACCATCATGGAATTTATGACAGTTCATTTATTATGAACCTTCCAAAATTCCAACAATGCGGTTAAAAAAGAAAAGGGGTTCAAGGGAATTAAAAGCATTCGCACATAAAATTAATTGGCAATAATTAATTTTACGTTGACACATAAAATTAATTGATACCTTTAATTTTATGTTCACACATAGCATTAAATGAGAGGGTTGTGAGGTTTCCTCTCCCTCCCTATTAAATGGGAGGTTAAGCCCCCTGTGGAGCTTTTAACAAACATTACCACATGGTGTGAGTTCAAGTAAAATAAAATAACTTGTTACTTATTTTTTTTTAATCCACGTGAAACCCAAAAACCAACTCTCATACCTGATCATCGCTTGTCGAGGTGAAGGCCTTCTTTCAAAAAAAATCGGCGCAAAGCATTCAACAGTGCCCTCATATTTAAATTCTGAGCACCGGTTTAAAAGATATGAAATGTCGCACGCACGTTTACTGAACATACCCGAAATTTTTCCGGAAAAATTATAATTCACCCTCAACCCACTCCGATCAACGTTAGGCTCTTCCTAGGTGAAAAACACCCCAAAGAACTCAATGGAACTCTCAGATTTTAAATATGAGTTACCGTTTAGATGTTATGAATTTTATAATAAAATAATTGTCACTTAATTATTTTATTTGCGGCCAAAAACTAACTTTTTCTGGTTGCCCACTCTGGCCAAAGTTAGTATATGCTTAAATAAATAAAGCCCTCATGAGTTTAGCAGTGGTCTCAGATTTTTAATCTGAGCTACCATTTGTGAGTTATAGGCATTTGAAAAATAAAATAACTTTATTTAATTATTTTATGTACAGTTATGCCATTTTCAGGATTTCACACAGGAGACCCATGCCGACTAAACTTAAGTCACGCCTAGGGTAAACCCATCATCTTGAGTGCAACGATGCCCTCGGTTTTTTTATCTGAGTTACAATTTTAGTGTTATTTAATATTTTTTGGAAAACTGCTTACGCGCATTAACTTAATCTTAAAAAAACTGCAGAAATTGATTTCAGGCACAATGGGCCTCAGAATCATGAGATGTCATAAGATTCCCGTGTATTTAAGAAAAAAAAATTCCACGAAATTTTTGGGTCTTTACAGATAGAAGATAATACATTATCCGAATAATTTTTATGAGGAATTAATTTATTATTTAATAATGGGTCAAATGGAAGAGGTGATTGGAATGTTTAGTGGATAATTCCATTTATAAATGAGTTTGAGTGGCATTATAAAAATTCCTTATTACGTATTGGTAAACAAAGGTAAATTTTAAATATATTGAATCCCTATAAGTTGATTATACAAATGTGGATTGATATAACCTCAATTATATTCATTTACATTAATTATTATGTGACATAAAAATAATTTTTAATAAATAAAATATTTTATAGCTATTAAATTTTTCCGATGGATTCACAATTAAAACAAATGTTATGTTTGGTATCATCAAATTAAATTTCCCTTCATTAAATTTTTTTTAAATTATTTATAAAAATATGTAACAAATCGAGACTAATTCAATTTTTAATTATTAGAAATTTTTGTTTTAAATGATAACAAAGATTTTATATATGAAAATATATTTATCTCTTAAAAATTATGGTCTAAACATTTTGACTTCATAATATTATTTGACATTCTTAACTAATTAAATTAAATTTAAAATAAATTTTAAAAAAATGGAATGTTATATATCATTTTATACACCCATTAATAATGAAAAATTTAAGTTATTATGATAAATAAATACATAATAAATTGAAAAACTACAAATTTATTACAAATATAATTTTCTGTTTAATTATTATCTTAGCAATTATAACCTATTAAGAATTTTTGTATAAATAATTATTCAATTAATTATATTAATAATGTATACATATAATTATATTTCCAACTAATAATATAGTAAATTTTTAATTTAAATAAAAACATAAAAAATTTAATAAAATTAGTTTTTTAAACAAAAAAATATTATTTTTATATGAATTGTTAAAATATTATTCCTTAAATATAAAACTTATTTCATTGATGTTGTTAATATATTTTTATAATTAGTTTTTAAATTTAATAAATATATTCATTTGGATATTATGTATATAAAGTAAAAAAAATTCACAATGTCATAGATTTTAAAAAACTATATCTCTATAATTATTGTTATTTTCACAAATGAATTAATATGTTTTAATTTTACTATAAAATAATTTATTTTTTTGATTGAAATTTTTTATATTGAAAATATGTATTTTTAGTATATAAATAATTTTTTATTAGTATCTAATTTTTAATAACTCAAAATATGTAGGATGTTTAAATGTATTATACTATATTACTATATATCATATTATAATCGTTATATAATTTTTATAATTTCCCTATTATGTACTATAAATTCGTCCCATTATCACTTCACAAAGAAAAATCCATGTTTCAGTAGTTTTATTTTGAATTTTATAATATGATTTATCTTCTCATTAACTATTTAATTATTATAAATTTTATTTAACTACTAGAGGCTTTGTTTTGTAAATTTAACGAGTAGGATTTCCAAGTTATAATAAAAATATTATTTTCCATTTACTATCTTATTTTAAATTATTAACATTTATTCAATTTAATCATCACTGAAATAAAATACATGGTCACATGTCCTTTCCATATAATGTAATATAATGAGAAAATTAAATATTTTCATTTTCAATCATATATTGTATGGATTACTACCTATTCATTAGAAAATTAACTAATAGACTATAAAAATGATGTTATAAATTGTAGTAAATAATATAAATGATTGAAAATGTGTCTTAAAACATTGTGTATTATTGGAAATAACATGGGAAAAAATTATATGGCATTATATTATTTCAATATAGGTTATGTTAAATAATAAAATCATCATCTTTATTGTTTAATAATAAATCCTACATCACACTTATGTTGAATGGAAAACATGATACATAGAAATACCTTCATATATCATAAAATCATATAGTCAAATTTAATATCATTAATAAATATCTTATCTATAAATTAAAATAGAACCCATTATACTTATTTTTAAATATGGAATGTGTAGATAATAAAAAATGGCCCATTAGTTTATCAAAAAAACGAGTTCATATAATTAGTAAAAAATACATTATATTTTTAATCCTAAATTTAAATATCCCAATAAACTAATATTATTAATAGTCATTTCTATAATAAAACAATTTTTTTTACCATTGAAAAATCCATAAAACTCTTTTAATCATATATATATATCATATTACTATTTAAATTATTTTATAACACTATATAATCATTCAAAAAATATCATATCATTTTTTCATTTCCAAAAATACTATTAAAAAATTGATTATATTTTAAATTTCATTCAATATATTATTATTAATGTGACCAAAACATTATAAAACCATTTTTTCCAGGTAGATTGATTAATATAGGGTTATATTTAATGTCACCAATATGTATTCTATATTAATCATTGTTATTAATGATGTTTGGGTAAATCATGTCTTGAGGCATAATTTTGACCCCTATATGGACTCATGTAAATTCACATAACCAAGAGTGGATGGAAACAGAGTAATATTAATAAAATAATCCATTGAGAAATTATTTTCAATTAATTGACATAAAATATAATAATAAAATATTCTTGTAAAATATATTAATAATAATTAACCCAATATTGATAACATTCAAATAAAAAATAATAATATTTCAAATATTAAAAAAAATGTATGATGACACATTCCAACTATATCTAGATATCAAAATTTTCTACCTGTAAAATACATTGACTCTATTATCCCCTCCCATCATATAACCAATTTGGATCTATGACCCTATACTAAAATAATATTTTACTTTTCATCTATTTATATTATAACCAATCTGGACTACGTACCACTGAGGTATGAAGTTTTAGGTGTGTATAAAACTAATTAGGATATATTTTTAACCATCATGAACTCAGAAATGAGAATATTAAATAATGATTTTAAAATAAAAATTTATACAAAATCAATATATCTATAAAATAATTTTTTTAAAAAATAATTTCTCATAAATTTAGCATTTTTTCATAATAATATTACATTTTTAATACCATTTTTATTAGATATTAACTTAAATTATAAATATATTTTTATTTTAATTTCAAAAAAATAAATCAATTTTTTGTATAATTATTGATCAAACATTCCTATTTATAAATCTATTTATAAACATTCTATTCAACAGAAAATAGTATAAAAATAATATTAAAATAAATACCTTATAAATTATTCATTTAATAATAAATTACTATTGATATTCAATTATTTATAATTAAAAAAATATAAATCAAACACATACTAGAATATTTACCTTTTAAAATTTATTTCATCATTAGTTGAAACACTACTCTACATCATTATCTTATCCATGAAACATAATGAGTTCACATTTCTATATCAAAATTAAATAAATCATGCATTAAATATTTTTCAAACTCTACCATGGTATAATTTTTTATGTATTCAATACATTTCACAAAAAACAATTTTCAACTATACACCCCTACCATGAAATAATATCACTAAATCTAAATTTAAATAATTTAACAATATAAATCACAATGATAGATAATTCCATTAATATTTTTTTTTCACAAATAACTTTGAAAATAAGAACACAGAATATAAAAACAACCACTAAAAATTAATAGAGTTTTTTCAAAAATCAATTGAAAATAAATTTCATGGTTTATAAAAAAACAATGATAGAGTTACCACATTATCAATATGATAATTCAGTAAAGAACCCCGAATTTAGTCCCCACTTAGATATTGTTGAATCTAGTTTGATTTAAGGTCCCCAAAAAATTATCTAAAATCTATTAAGATGATGTTCTTGTTGAGTGAACATACATGTAATTAATTTCTGAAATAAATATATATATTGTTCAATAACCTTACACTAACCATGTTTTCCACAAACCACTAGTTTTTAAATCCATTTGGTGGATCCTTGGTATGATATAATTGATTTACCTATTTCTTTATTTATTTTTCCATTTACATAACCCTTATCAATATTCCATCATGGACATTATTAATTAGTCAATTTCCAACTAATGATAACCCTTATTCACCTCGTATCATCTCATGTAATTCCACCTTTAATAATTATTCTTTTAAATCATACCTTTAATATATCTATACATACAGATTTAAAATATAATATTAATGGAAAATAATATATAAACATACAATTAATTTAATTTATAATTATTCATTTTACTATTTTATGTACATTAATTTCACTTATTAATTTAAATAAATAATATTACCATTGTTAATAATAATCCGTTAATACAACATTTTATTTTTCAGATGTATTGTAGAAAATTAATTTTCTCATTCTCAATTAAATTATTCAAAAATAAAATTATACTCATCATGAATTTGAACAAAATTATTAATTATTTACCCTATATGAACTATTATAATACAAAATTTACTGATAATACCATCTAATAAAATATCCACCATTAATTAAATAATAATCTTATGAAATTAATTTTTTTGGGAACATGTAAAATTGAATACATCGAAAAATGAAAATATTTTCACCAGAATTAATGATTCATCATTGTATAATGTTCTTTTTTTCATTGGAATTATAGTAAAAAAACCACTGATTCTCTATTTGGATATAATATGGAAGTATTCACTCTGTTTATTTTTTATTGGAATCTTAATATGATTGATATGGGGAATTAGTTAATGGAATAAATAATTGTGTTTACAATTCATTGTCACTATTAATTTTCATAAATATTTACCCTTTAATATGGAAATAAAATTCCTCCAACTAATTCTTATGTTTTTATGCTTATCAATGACAATAAGTTTTTGATATATGGTGGTAGACAAATTTTTACATTCTAAATTTTTTTATAATATAATTTATTAGAATGTAGCTCTTATGATATGTCATATACAAGGATATAAATAATAAAAATTGTTCTCAAACACCTAAAACAAACCAAAATTCATGTTTGTTATTTATGTTTTAAATTATGATCATTTTACATAACATATAATAACATGAAAACCCATATTTTAACTAGAATATTTCAATTTCAGAATTTAGGTTTATATCTCAAACAAATTTACTTTGATTTAATTCTTTATATTATATCATTATACCAATTTCATCATTTATAATCATTAATTTTTCAAATGAGTTACCTAAAATTAAATCTTAAATCCCCAAAACTAATTATAAATAAAATAAATTGTTATTAATAGGATATAATTTAAATAAAATTCAGAAATAAATTTAAATTTCTATTTATTTAGAAACCTTATCCAAAAATTAATTTAACTCACTAAATTAATAATAAGGGGGGATTTTTTTCCTCTATATATGACTTCTCATCCAAAAAAATGTGATTGGATAGATTCATCATCAAATATAACTCACTAATCATTTCATATGTTATATTCTATCATTAAGGTATCCTCTTGAATAAGTCTATGTTAACATTTGACTATCACAAAAAAATATACTAAATAATTTTAGGCTCTTTTCTCACAAATATATAATGCATACTAGTATTTATGTAAAATATAATATATGAAGTACTCAATGACTTCCTAATTTTTTACATGAGACTATTCAGAAAAATATTTCATTAATTTAGTGCATTTAATATATAATAAATTTCCGCATTACTTATTTGAAATTCAGAATAATATTATATTTCACCAATAAAACCTATAATTTCTAAGGATTCTTCATATTAGGCCACTAACACCAATTGTTTTAAAAATATACATAGTACCATTCATAGTCAAAATCTTAAGAACATGTTTTCATGAATATCAAATATCATTGATCATTTATGACAAATGAAATAAGGATTCTATGTGTTATAATTTATATCCTATAAATATTGAATTAATTCAACCCAATACATCATCTTATGTTTAATTCTAGGACCATCAGGAATCCTTATCATGATATTGACCCAACATAATATTGAATTACATTTAATGTAATAAAATGATTCAAAGGATATGATGGAAATCAATTATTTATAAATCATATTATAAAAACACAACTATATAAATAGAAAATAACAAAATGATTTTATAATTTTTTTAATTAAATCATGGAAGATATCCTATAATATATCAATAAATTAGTTTATATGTCATCCATTAGTCTATTATTAGTTATACTTAAATTTATATGTGTTCCCATAAATATTTTTTTAATAAATTAATGGATTCTATCCAATATGATTGTCTTAGGAACAGTATGTATAATATAAAATGGTTTCTGGTTTATATTAATTTTTTTAAATGAAATTGTTTCTACAAAGGATAATACATGTGTCAATATCATATTCCAATCAAAATAATAATAAACACAATGATATTTTTCTCATAATATTTGTTTCCCATTTATGAAATCTCTTGTGATATCATCTAACATTCATGTTAGGGTGTTAGTTTTTATACTATAACTATTATCATTTGACGATCTACCTCCGAATTTTGACAATTTTAATATTTTGATAGAAAACATATATTTACACATTCATAAGAGACCCCCAATATGGAATAATTTTTCACAAAAAAAATATTTTACCTATAAGATATACATCCATTCCTGAATGGGGAAACACATAAAGAACTTGATTCATTAGTTTCTTAAGATCCTCCAATAATACATTGATTAATAACATAAAATCTAGTTCATAATTTAGTTTATTATTGGTCTCTAAACCAAATATTTCTTCAATTATCATCGCATATTCATCCTCATATTTGTATTTCCTTAACACATTGTTTTTTAAAATTCAACTAATGTAGTAAATTAAGAGTTACCATTTGTTAATAAATTCATATTTATCATTGGGAATAATTTCTAGCAAACCCATTTGTTTCCACTTTATATTATGTCAGTTGGATTCCTCACAAATTGATAATAAGTATTTTTATTTTCATTGACCAAATAATTCATTAGCACAAATTTAAATGATTAATGATAATATTCTATCCATTTATTTCTAACATTGAGATCATGTTATGAGGATCTCTATTTAAAACTATTATTGTGTATAAATATTTAATTTAATTTTAGAGGTAATACCGCAATGTATTCGATGAATTATTAAAAAAAATAAAAACAATTAATTCATAGTATATGTCATCTCATAGTGTCTTAACAATTTGGAAACAGTCCCTATAAATATTACCACAAAAATCATGATACATATTTTACCCAATACAATTTTCTAAAATACACCATATAATTGGAAACCCTTTTTCATATAATTTAAATAGGTGTGGAATAAGGTTCTTATTTAATTACTAAAATAATTCATGGTATATACATCAAAAGTCTATATATTCACACATATTATTCAAAACATTACTTATAATACCTAATCATATTTTTATTGAATAAATAATAAAAAATATCCCTTCAAAAAATTCATTATATATAAAATACATTCATTGGTTTTTATGGTTTTTTTCTATTATATTAGGAAATTTGGGTCTTGGAGCTATCATAAGGGAGTACCAAGTTTTTATTTGGATATAGTGAATTTTTTTATCAATTATATTTTCCAAAAAACTATTTAATTTTGTGTGGTTATAGATATTTTGGGACTTCTATATAGGGATCTTGTCATTTTATAGGTATTGTGAACTACGAGGTTCAAAACACCCATGGTAGTGGGTTTTTTGGGTTATAATTCTCTTTATTTGAAATGGGGAAGAAAATAATAATATGGTGATTAATGTGTAGTAGCTGTAAGAAATGATAGACTTTATTTTTTTGGTATAGAAAATTGATGACCACCATGAAATAAATTTTCTTGTATCAGAGGCTGTGGTGGGTGGTGTTGCAATATGGGTTTCGTTATGGTAAATTGGGTGGTAAAAATATGTGAATCAATATCCATGCTGTAATTTTTTGGAGATTAACTAGAGTAGGAGGTATGATACATGGTAGGGATGGATATAAGGGAGCATGAGGACCCTAAATCATGATCTTTGGCTTGTGAAGATGAATTATAGAGTGTATTTTACCTACTCCATGGAACATAATTAGTGAGTTCCAAATCCATTTCCTTATAATATATTATTTAATGTATTATATGGGTGTCTATCAATTTTGAACATCTAGATATGTGATATAATTTTAACTAATTCACACCATTTTCAATGTGGAATTTTCTATATCATGGTGTGAGATGTTTTATTTTACTCATAAATGAGTAATGATCAATTTCTCAGGTTCTTTTTGTTTCTTTCATATAATCCACAACAAATTCCATTGGATTTTCTATTACATTTTATCATCATTTTAGTTATTTTGGTCACTGTAATTGATAGTGTGTATAGTTATTTTATCATAGGGTTTTTCATTATTCCTAGCCATTTTTTGATGAATGAGGCAATTGATTTTAAAATCGAATATGGTGGTCTGTAATTGAATATTTCAAGGGGAATGTGTGGTATATTGATTCACATAATCAGCATGTTGATTCATCAATTATCAGAATTGATAATAATATTATTGAAATATGTTTCTTCTATGATTTAGGGTGTTTGTCTGACTACTACTATCTTTTTTTTAAATAAATCATGGAATTTATTTTAAAATCTATCATTCCCTCTTTAAAATGTCAACCATTAATTATAAATGTTGAGTAGTGATTCCTTTGTATTTCGTACGTATAACACATACCGCAAGCATAACAATATAATAGATATATTATAAATAAGAGTGGTATCTCATTTTATAGTAATTACATTCCATGAAACACTCCATTGGATCGTTGATGTGAAAATATAGTTGAATGAGAGGCATTACTGATCTCATATGAGGTTTAATTTTATATCTATTCTCTTGGACCTAGTATTTAATGAATAATCCCTTTGGATTGGTATATTATATTCATCATCATTATATATATTTTTATAAATCTACTATTTCATTATTAATTTATAATACAGTTTTCCACTATATATTTCTAGTATGTGTTCAAAAAACATTATTGGAGCGTAACATTAAATTGTATATAGACCTTGTAACAACAGGTTAATCATATTGGATTTACCTCTTCATTTACATAATATATGATAATTTAATTATATTTATAGATTCATATTCATTTCTTTTTATATTCAAGAGGAATCTTAAATTATATTTGTGTGAGGAAAAGATCATGTGTGTCCTAAATAGAATTAAAAAATGGAAAAATCGTGATAATATGAATATAAGGGGAGGATATGTTAAATTATAATTATAATTACATTGGGACATGAAAATTGATTTAAAAAATTATGTGGCCTTGAATTTATATTAAAAAATGTTTAGTATATTATTTTTATTTTATCTTCTATGTTTCTAATATCACTGAAATTGTCATGGTTCATGTATCTTAATATATTAATATTCACATAAAGAGTTCTTTCTAATATGTTATTTATATTCTTTTGGTTTTGATTGTTTAGTGTCGACTCATTTACGCATTATTATGGGGTGGACATTATTTCATTTATTCAACTTTATTTAAGATAATACCTTGTAGGTTTTATGTTCTTATACAATAGTTCCTAGAACATTGGGTTGTATACTGATGACTTAATTGATCATTAGAAAATATTTTCATAGGTTCATTCGTTGATTGAAATTACTAGAATATATATTTTTTGTGGATGGTTATCATAAATTAGATACAATTTAAGTGTATTATTAGGGATTCATTAGGAATTTATAGTTATACATGTTGTGGTTATGATCAAATAAGTGACTTAAATGATATAATTTAAGGGAATAATATGAAAAATATTCCATGATGTTGGTTTGGGAAGGTATAGTAGTGGGACTGTAAGTTAGGAAAAATAATTTTCTCTAGGGTGAGGTGTTTAGTTACTATGATTATTCTTCCTCTCTATTTTATGGTAAAATCATTTAATTATATTGTTATTCAAAATCATTGTATATCAATAGGTAACTTATTTTATAGATTAATTATAAACCATAATATGGGCTATGATGATGTTATATACTTTGGTAAGATTATGGGATACTAAATAGATAAACAAATTTTCCACTTAAAATATTTCAATATACTTTTTAAATGAATTGTGAATATAAATACTAATATACCAATGATATTACAACATGGATTGTAATTTACATGTGTATATAATCAGTGATACTATCATTAGTAATTACGCTATAAAAATAAATCAGTCGAAAATCATAGAGGTAATTATGATTAATTTGTAGATAATTATATGGGTAAATATCTCTTGATGATGGATGTTCCCTTATTTTAATATTTTTTTTTTAATTTTTTCTAGTCCACTTCTCCATTTTATTTATGAATAATATATAGTAATGATGATGTTAATTTTATTATATTTGATATTCATATGATATATTGAATGAATCACATATATTTTTTAGTATTTGGAATCAATGGTTTCATAAGGTGTTTAATGTGATATTGATGTGATTGAATAATGGGATTTTATATTTGTAATGGATGAACAAAGATGAGGGAATGATGTGTTACTATAGGCCACATTAGGAGAATTTGATGATAATAATTTAGAGGTTCTATTGGGTTCTTAATGAACTCATAATATAATGATAATGCATAAAATGTATAAGTCATTGGTAATCCCTACCCTACATCCTAGTCATTTCTTGAGTGGTCCTCCTACTAGGTAGTTCTGAGTTTCATTGACGGTCCATAGATGATAGGTATGATCGAAAATATTATATTTTAAATTCGAAAATTCATTAATATAATACTATCGTTCTTTTCATAGATACGTGATGGAAATATTTAGATATAAAAAATATATGAGTAGGTATGGATATAAATGTATGAAATTTTTGTAATTTGTGGTGTGTGGAATTTATCTAATAAATTATGCTACATATTATAATGGATAATGGTTGATGATTTGATAATTAATGTTTTCATAGAGAAAATGATAACAAAACAAGTTCTTACTCTATATAGATTCATTGTTGTTTGAGAACCCTTATTCATTTTTCTTAAATTATTATATATAATTTTTTTATACATACCATGTTGTGACATAAGAATAACATTCATAACTATTGAATCCATTTACACTAATATACAATACATGAAAAAATATTACATTCTCTAAAATAATACATGTATTGTGTGTTTCGTGACTAGTTATATACATATAATATTTCATAATGGAAGATTAATATGTCCAATTAGGTTCTTCATTTAATCCCTCATCCAGACATAAAAACATATAAAATTCAATCAAACCAACGTAATGGAAGTCATATATGAAAAAGTACTCAATTTATTATTAATGATAATGCTCGGGTATATAAATCAATGATTATAAATGTGAATAAGGGTATGCAATTGTTAATATAACATAATAAATTCATACCCCAAAAAAATTAAAAATCATTAATAATGAGTCATCTCAGAAGAAATTTTCATAATTAAATATAAAATTCATAATATTGAAGGATAAACAATATTAAATCATTATTATAGATATAATATTAGAAACATATTATTACGTCACAATAATAAACTTATAACTTTATGAACATGTATAAAAAGTAACGGGTTAATTTGTTATGTTGAGGACATAAAATCAGGTCCTCACATAATGACATCAACATAGAACCTCGCCTATTTTTAAAATAAAACACATAAAATAATTAAAACCCATAAACTAATGGATATGAAACCATTTCCAGGAATAATCATATAGACATTAAACTGTATCCATAAATAATGATGTGGACTTTGAATTAGGTTCATGAATATAATATTAATCACATGATTTATCTCTCTTTACACAATCCTTTGGGGTATATAAAGGTCCCACCTTTCAGATAAATCTAATCAATACATTTTCTACATTATCATAAAAACATTTATCATATAAACCATGAAAATTGGTGTTTATAAATTATTCATCATATCATTATTATCACCTAGAAAATAATGTGGTTTAATAAATCAATATATAATCCATCATCATCAAAAAAACTTATATAGAAATGATGATCATAGTATCATTGGATCAAAAACTGGGTTAGAAGTATGTAACATAATGTATGTTAATATAGGGAAAATCCATAAAAATATCATATCATTATTTAATTAGAAAAATAAATTTATCATTTTGAAATAATTTATTTGAAAATATAAATTTTAAAAAATCACAAAGTCTAATATTTATTTGAAATGAACCATGGAATATTTTGATGTATTATTCAAAAAATATGGTTTTATGAAAGAAAGAAAATACAATTATGTTGTATACATAAAAAACTATCTCAATAACACCTATTATGAAAAGTAAAAAATTCTCAAAACAAAATGAATTGTTTTTAAAAATATCTACATGAAGTAAAATATGGAAAAAAATGAATTTGTAAATCGTTATTTTATATTATAAAAATTACTAAAAATGTATTTAAGAAAAAATATGCACATAATAGAATTATAACCTATAATATAGGAAATGAATTCGTTTTCAAATAAATCATTTCTCCATCCATTGAAGTTTCAAAGAGAGAAAAATGGTAACATTACATGGATGTTATATATATATATATATAATTAAAACAAATAGGGTATAAATAATATTATTCATAAAATTTATATTAATGGAAATTAAGAACATACAACAACGAAATTAAATGAGATTATAACATAAACCCTTTTAAAAAATTTAACTCTAGAATAAAAAAAACCATTAAAAAATTAAAATCAACTGAAAATTTAAAAATAATAAATATAATTTAATAAATTTTATATTATATCAAACATGTAATATATATACAATATTATATAACATGTGGTCATCATTGAATATTTCTCACTTAAACAATAGATAAATGATATACAATTACCATATATTCAATATTACTTCATAAATTTTAAGATATAATATATGATAAATATGGATACACTATACTTATATTCTTTATTAATATTTATATAAATATTTCAATTTATCATTATGTTATAATTATTATTTATCATTTTATGAAATAAAATCATCATTAAAAATATCACATTGGGGAAAAGGTACCATTTTACATGAATTTTTTATTTCACTGGACTTCATGAATTACCATCGTTAATGGTTTCATTTTTTATATAATCATAATAATTCCATAATTATCACATTAATTAAACATATAATATTTTAGAATCTTTAAAATGATTTTTTGGTCAAAATGAGTTACATCAAATCATAGAGACAATAGTTTGTACGTAAAAACGAGTGAGGTTTTCACTTTTAGATAGGTTGAATAAAAGAAAGGTAAATAATAATTCTTCTTTCATGATTCAATATAAAATAACAAATAAAATATATATTAAATAAATATCTTTCGGTTACTAACCATGTAAACAAGAAATTAAAAAGAATCATGTTTCATTGTGGATGTGGTCGTCCATATATAGGCTCAAGTGACATTATTATTTTCTCATGGATTGTCAATGTAGATGATATCAAATAATTAATGAAGTATATTTATATCATAAATTTTATTTAACAATAAATACATAAAAATAAGACACCAATAATTACAATTTTGTAAATTTAATCGTATCAATATATGGATATGGTAGTACATTTGTTAACCCTAGTGATACCATTGTTTACCATTTAATAGAATTAAGGATAAACAATGGGTTGTAAAATAAAATTAGTAAACCTTATGTAGGTCTTTGATACATTATTGATGATTTTATTATGTGTAAAATACAGTTATATGTTGTATATGAATAGATCATCTTTTTTAGAATTTGGTAATCAATTTCATCATCTTTGATATAATATTTTATCTTACACCACAAGACATCACATGATTCTTTATTGGAAGAAAAACATATATTATTATGGTTAATGAATCTATAAAGATACAATGTTATGATAGTACTTGGATTTAGTGATCAAATATTATTAATAATGGAGAATATGTTATTCCATTTAATTAATGAGGGAAAGGAAACACATGTAATATAATAAAACATTAAAATATAATTAGTGTCTTAATGAAAAATAATGATTCTAAATGGAAAATGATTCAATAAAAAAATTTATATTCAATATGTATTCATAAAATATCCTCTTGACTGGATTTTCTTTCCTTGTAATCCTTATCAATTTGTATAACCCCTAGGTTAATACATTCTGACATTTAATGCAGTAATTATTTGTTAACATAATAGGGTCATAATTTTACCTATATGTTGATAATTAATTCATAAATGATATATTTATGTAATTTTATACAATTTTTCTTTCCACATGTCCATCTGAATTATTATTTTATATTTAAATAATTTAATAAAATATTATTTCTTTGAAAACGCCAGTAATGTCATTTTTGGCCCATTTATTTAATATCACATAAAATAAAAAATGAAATTTTAATATAAATAAATTTTCCATCCCTTTTAATTTATAATTATCAATTCTATTTTGGGATTAACAGAATTCATCGAAAAATTGTTGAATTATTTTTTGTAAAAATAATTTATCATGATCATTCTTCTATACGTATAAGCTTTGTATCGGAGTTTCATAAGATATAAAGGTATTTATATCATCACTAACAATTCTAAATATTTTAATATAATAAAAATATTGCATTGCTGATAAAAATAATAACTTATAACTTAAAACATCTTCTTTTCTATCACAATGAAAATATATTAAATATATTAATAACAAGATAGAGATATTTTCTCATAATAATAACAAAAAATAATATACATATCCCTATTATAAAGTAAGATGAATGAAAACTCCATATATATAAATATAATATGGTTATGGTATATTTACTATTATCCAATGAAAAATAGTTATTTTTTGGGTGATTTTGAGACATTATCTCATAGTTTTGACTCTATTTCTCCCACATTACCCTTACTAATATTATATATATTAATAAATTTTGTTATAATAATATGTTATTATTTATATAAAAAACCTACTAATTAAAAAATTATAATCAAATTATGATTATTTAATTTTTATAAGATTCATAAATTCAATTGAGAAAAAAATCTTCAACATAATGAAATACATTTTTAGGATAATATTTTATTGAAATAAAATTAATTTTTATCAAATGAAAGTATAATTATAATTACTATATATATAATTAAATTATTTATAATTAAAGGAGATTTATTTCACATTAAGTCTATATTAAAAAACATTATGGTAAATTTTTATTATATTATTTAATGACATGTAATGAATGTTTTGAAAAATTAGTATTTATCATTATTCACATAAAATTAAATCTCTTCAGAGAATCCCACAAATTCCCCTTATGATAATATTAAAATTATGATTCAAAAAACATATTGTTATTATAAAATAAATATTCTAAAAATGGTATAAATTAATTGTAATATCAACATATGTAATCAAAAAATAATTTTTTTCAAAAAAACTATTTATTAACGAATGAAATTTTAATTAAAAAAGTACCGAGTAATTATTTTTTGTTATTTAATAAATATATTTTAATTGAGAGAAACAAAAATATGCACTTTTTAATGTGTTTAATCCAATTCAAACATATAAATTTAACTTATATGATATATATATAAACTTATATATATATATATAAACTTATATATATATATATATATATCAATTTAACCTTCCTGTTTTGTGTCACCAAAGTTATTAATCACTTATAATCTATTTAATGAGATATATATTCCAAAATATTGGAGAATTTCATTCTAACTCCTTATAAAACATTTACCCTTGAAATTTTATTTACCACATAATAGAATAATAATTTCATATTATAATAAAAAACCTCATGAAAATTCTATCATGATATCAAATTTCTTTCTCATTACTTGGAATCATTGTAATTAATAATTAATTATTTCTAAAATATTGTATGAATCATTGTTGGAATCCTGGGATTTATAAAAGTATTATGATAACATAGAGATACATTCATCATAAGAATCATTAGAATTATTTTACTATTACACGAGTTGAGGAAATCATATATTATCATGATAGAGAATATTAGCTATTTAATGATGAAGTATTTTTATATATAGATACTATTTCATGATAGATTAATATGAAAAGAGATTGAAAAAATCATGCCCATAGGCTATGAAATAGTATTGTCACTATAGACAAGATACGTTATCATAAAATTTCCATAATGAAATAAACTATATTAAAGAATTGTCATCCCATTTAGTAATATTCTAAGGGATATCATAATTAAACAGATTTATTATAACCTAGAGAAGGAAAACATATAATATGTTGAGGTCAGATGCTAAATATGGGAAAACATGTGAGATATCAGCATAACATTAGAATAATGGTATGAAAACATGATAATAACATTTTAATACCATTCCCGTTATATCATAGATCATAAAATTGACTTATGACATAAAATAATTAAAAATGGTTAATGATAACATGAAATAGGTATAAGACATATATTTATAGAATACATTAAATCATATAACATTGTAAAAAAGTTTAAATGGAAACAATTTAACTCATTACATTTTTAATATGAAATCAGGACCTTTAATAAAATTATGAAAATAGAGTAAGGTCTATACATATCATCATGTATATGAATTTAATTCCATGTATAACATTATAGACAAGAATTTTAGTATCACGATTAATCATGTAGGAAAAAAAAGTATGTCTTCACAAAACAATTGTGGGGATGAAATCAAGATCTGGCATAACATATCTACTCATTAGTTTCCTATAATTTACCTATTTATTATATAAAAAATAGATCCACCCAATCACATTATGTCTATGATTGTGTAAAAAAATATCTCAAAACATTTAATATATTTGGACCCATTAAATTGAATTGGATTCATGAAAGTATAATCATAGCTTAAACCATGGAAAATAAAATTTTTTCATAAAAATAATTTAACAATAAATATTAACTAGTTATACAATGAACAAGGTTGATATCTTTGTATAATCACGCTAATAATGATTAAGTAAAAAAATTTAGGATGTAAAATTATTTTGAAATATCACATGGGACATTTCTTGAGGAAAATAACCATTAAACTTTTAAATAATGATTTCAATACTATTATTTAAAAATTTAATATAAAATTTTGTGAAAATAAAATTATATAATTATACATGAATCAATAAATAATTTATTGGTCATGATAAAGTAAAATTTCATTCATTATATTCATGTTAAAACAAATATTTAATTCATTTTTCACTAAAAACAAAAAGTTTTATGTTTGGAGAACATCATAATGACTTCTTTTTAACGAATTTGAATATTTCAATAATGGGTACAAATATATTTAAATAATCATTGTATACTAATAAATCGTTTTTTAATTTTTTTTACAAATAATGGACATGTAAAAATGCGTTTTTAACTGAATAAATAAATGAATTTTCTTTTTCCTTAAAAGATCCATCTAGAATCATGATGAAATAAAGAAAGGAATTGAAAATTATAGATTTATTTTCTTGAAATAAACAAAGGTAAAGAAATGATTTGATTTTCAAGAAAATAATATTGGATATTCTCATTTTTGTAACCATATAAAAATAGTTCCTTTAATCAATGATATTGTATAATTAATCCTTTACCACATTAGAATATTTTGAATTATAATACCCAAGAATGAATAAAATTTTGATTGATATTTATATAAAAATATTATCATGATCACGATCATAAAATACATTAATGGTTAATATATACATTTCACAACGTGAACAAGTTGTTTATATGTTATGTGTCTAACATTAATCAAAGTTAAATGAAAATACATTACTTGGTAACATTTAAATCATAAGTCTTATTAATGAAAAAAATTATATGAAAAATTAAATATCGTAAAAATAAATAATCTAATGATATAACATATTAATGGTAAGGTTTATATTGATTATAAAAAATATAGGTCTATCATATACCATATAACCCAAAGAAGACAAATTGTTACAATAATCCCTTACCTAAAGTCTCAAATTTCATTATACACATTTGAAACCCATTTATAAATATATATAGAATTATTAAAAATATATTCTAGAAAAATAAATATTCTAATAATTCTAAATATTACTTACTTATTACCTTTAATTACCCATTTATTAATAATTCATTGTTACAATCATGTTGATGTTATTAACTTCTTCAACATTCATGTATGTTTTAATAGGTATTTTAGCTCCTTTTATATTTATCATGTATAAAACATACATATAATATCAAAATAAGATATATAAAACATATAGATTCATATTATTTGTATATATATTAATCTATTAATTTTAGAGATAGATAATTAATTACATCGTTCCTAGAGATAGTAGGCCATACATATACAAGAATGATCATTCCATTTTCTCAACATTTAGAAATGATGGAAGGTAAGCAATGATTAACCATTAAGGATTCATTATTATGTCATATATATCACATATATTCATTAAATATCTATTTATCACATTTCATTTAAGCCGAAGTGAAAATAAACTCATTAATTCATGAGGTGGTGTTCCTAGCATACAGACGAGCGACAGTTTCATTTCCCAGATGATGGATGCGAATAAGGATATAAGATATTCCATCATTATAATAACATCATAGTATATTTTTGGTATTTTTTATCATATTTCTAATTAATATCATATTTTGGTTGGTTATATGAGAAGAATTTAAAATAATGTATTTTTTGATAAAAATTGCCTTCGTTTATAATTTTCTCATTTGTATCTCTAATTATAGAATATCGAATTAGAATTTTGGGAAGAATATAAGCTGTAGAAAATGTATAAGGACTTTTAAGAGAGTTATTGGCAAGGGATAGTCATGAAAAATAAATTATGAGTTTTTATGAAGTTAGGGGAGGTGGTCCCCTTTTATAAATGAGGAGGAGAGTAATTTTTGTAAATACCCAATACTATTCAATAATGGGATGTCAGAGTCATGACATGTTCCAGGAAATTTTAATAATAAAATAATGTATGGATGATATTGTTGATAAAAAATAATCCACAAAAATAAAACATGTTTTAATCCTTTTTTTCAAAGTCTATCTTTTCTAAATTTTACTATTTTATATTCCATGATTTTATATACTCTATTTTATTTTCCTAGGAAATTTTACCTTTGAGACTAAAAGTCAAATAATCCTTATTAGATAATTTATTTCCAACGATTATAAATATGAAATCTATATTATTATATAATGATAGTTTTTGTACCCAAAATCAATTATAATAGATAATTATGTAATGTGTAAAACATCATTTATACCTTAATTATTGTAATGATTTTTTTACTAGTAATTAAGAAAAAAAATTCTTAAACTATTGAATAATTAAAATTATTCTAATTATGTATATGCAATCAAATTTTTTTCACATTAATTCATATATTTGGAAAATTTTAATATAAAATTAATCTTACATGCGTAATGAATTTTTTTCAGAATATAAAATTCATATAATTTCAAAATTATTTAATGACAAAATTAATTAAAAAATTAATTAAAATAAAAAATATATATTTTTAAAAATATAGTTTTGAAAAAATATTACGTTTATTTTTTTAAGAAAATATTAATCTTTGTAAATTATTTAAATGGAAACGTTGTTTTTAATAAATATCATTATATTTCACAATTCAATGAAAATTTATTCCTTGGAATATTGTCACAAAATTACCATTGATAACATTTAAATTTTGATTTCATTAATTGAAATTTATTTTTTCAAATACAATTACAAAAAGTTTTAAAAATTAATTTTATTATTTTTAACCAAAATAATTATTTTTTTGAGAAAATAGTATTTTTCAAACAAATATGGAATTTTTCTAACATTAGGTATTTTCTATTGATATGTTTTTATTGTATAAACCATTATACATAATTTTAAAATATTATTATTCATATTCATTTATCCATGTTTAATTTCATAGTTATACTACTCTCGTTTAAATATTAATATTTATAGTATATTATCGTTTATTAACAATCAGTATTGTATATAACATAATCTATCCAAGAAAATTAATTATTTGATGAAAATTCATGAAACATTGTGTGCAATAATTTAAAAATATATTTCAGTTTCATTGTATTTTTTTTAAATCATCCTTTAGTTGTTCAATATCTCTTTTCCACTCCTATCTCATATTTTACACAACGAATTGACTAACCTAGATGAGTTTTTAATTCCTGATGATAAAAAAATATTTTTAAACAATAAATTGATCCAATAAATAATAAAAAATCATTCATTATGATTACATGTTTTTTATAGAAAAAAAATGTTTATTTCTAGTTTTTAAATATGTGTAAATCATTAAATTATAACATAATTAATTGATCATGATAACCTCAACAAAAAACCAATGTGTGAAAATAAAAAAATTAACAAAAATAGTTTTCCTTATGAGATCTCCAAAACATCTCTCATAAAATTAAAAACATAGAAACCATAAGATTTGGTAACATATTTTTTTATAATATAAAGATTAACATTCCTCCAAAATAAACATAATTTAGCCCATGATTTTAAAAAAATCAAGTGAATACCATGATCAAATATTCTATTAAAATTTGATATTCATTTCCATGTATAAAATGCATGACAGTAAAACTAAAAAAATTATTCCTCAAATTAAGTAAATATACGTTGATCTGTTGATTTTTACCTTACTAATTTTTTATTCACAATACATTTTAATTCAATAAATTTATCATTAATCACTTTTTCAAAAAAAAACTATTTCAATATCATGGTCATATATATAATAACAATATGTACCCAAAATTTATTAAAAATATTATCCAATTAGACCACATTTAACTAATCATGAAAGATCATGGTATCCCAATTGGATTTCATGATCATTAAATATATATCCTCAAATTAGAAATTTGTTATTCAATTAATTTTTTTTACTAAAAAACATATTAAACCATATAGTTTGATCCTATAAATTTATCCAATATATAATTAATCATTTTTATCTCGCATTACATAAAATATAATAAGAGGAATCCATGCCATTAATCATATAATAAACCATGTACAGACCAACACATTACACTTCAATTTTATCCCATATCATTTTAAAATATCATTAGTTTGAAATATTTATATATTCTAATGCATAATAATTTTTCATAATGAAAATGTGAGTTTAACCAAATATATTCCATCAAAGTGTAGATAATATTGTGCATTCTTTGACCCACTTAATAAACACAGGTGATGGTCATGTTAATAGTCAATACACATCGTTACGTGTTTTTACTCATATGTTCTTTTGATACATGGAAAATATACATTCCATTATACACTCGTGGATTCATTTTCATAAAAAACCACACATGTTTCATTAATATAAAATAATATTGGATCCTTCTAAAATTATTCTCTATAGTATTTGTACTTTTTTCTAATTTTAGTTTCAAAATGATATTAAAAATTTGTCTAGAAATACTAAATATTCGAATGAATAATAATAATAAATATTATATCATATTTTTACATATACAATACATAAACCAATTATCCATGTCCTAAAACATTAATAGTTATTTTTCATTCTAAAATAGAAACATAAATATCTTATTTCAAAATGGATATTCAAAAAAATAGGAAATATAAATCTATTGAACACATAGCTTATATGATCAACAAGAATATACATAGATGAATTTAATCAAATATTTTTTGCAAAAATTTCGTAATGATATAATTATTATAACACAACAAAGTTATTCCCAATCAATGAAATATAATAAATCAAGTGTGATGGAAAAAATATTTTTCACAACTAAACTAATAAGTTATACAAGTGTAGAATCAATAATATTCCATTATGAGCCATTTGATAATATCCTAAATGTAGGGATATGGTTATAATATTCTCATATAACATTGTGAATCAGTTTAAACAATAAATAGTTCACTCATTATGTTATGGAAATGAAATATTGTCCTCTCATAATGTTATAGACATGGAAACATGTCAATGCATAAACTTATAAACATGAAAGAAGGTCCATAAAAATCATATTGACATGAAACATGTCCTGCAAAGAAAATTATGGACTATGAACTAGGTACACTAATGACTGTGTAAGTATTAATTCATGTTCAATCATAAAATAATAATATAAACTGTTATATGTAATTAGAAAAAACATTGTAGGGATATAACAGACCCACCGGTCATTTATCATTAGTCCAAAAATGTTCAATATGAAATTAAAATAATCCATCATTTATATTTGAAAAAATCCATAAAAATAAACTAGTTTTAGAAAAATTTTATAATAACAACCTTATCTCATAGACATGTTCTTTTAACACCCCATCCCAAACCACCAGGTCTAATATGGGCGGTCACATGACCTCTTACACACATCCATTTATGAATGTGGTTGCTGACTAGTATCCAGTGTCTTATTCAAACATTCAGAAGATTATAACCTCACAATCATATAATAATATAAATAGTACAACATAAAAATATAATAAATAACCATAGTAAACATGAAGAAAAAATATGGAATACATGTTATATAATGACAAGCATCTCCCAATGTGGAATGGCTACCCAAAGCACATAGTATCAGATATGAAAATGGACAAAAAAATGTTATGGTCCTCCTAGAGATAATATTTTTCCACCTCTAGATCTTTTTTCATCAACAAAAGATTCCACAATATGAAAATTTCCCTTTACTCAGTCACTATAAATATATTCTTTAAGAACTATGAATTTTTTTGTTATGATGAGTGTATAAGATGTGGTATTACTCAACCGATGCATCCATAAACTAGAGTGGACATGTATACCTTGTTCCTGGAATAATAATAATAAATGTGAAATTGGTATTTAAATAAAATCAAAATATTGATATGGAATGAATATACTAGGACACAAAAAACACACATTCGTACCTTCGTAGTCTCTATGATGTTGGGATACTAGAATATTTTACTAATAACAAAACTAACCTCTATATGGAATCCTCACTGATCCACATATCCATATTTTCAAATTTAATCTATCCATTAAGTAGGTCATACTTCATAGAGTCATCCATATGTGAACTAGAATAAATTAAAAAAATTATACTCAGTGAATGTTAGCATAAATTTATTAAACCATCCAAACAGCCTCCATGGATACCACACACCACCACCCAATTCTCAAATCCTTTATTTACATCATCAAAAGTCAAGGGAACTCACCTTTTAAATGGAAAACATTTTACAGAAGTCCCATTTTCTCACATACCATCAACAACATCCAATGAATGGTAATATATATTCATAGAACATAATACAATAAATGCATAACATATAATCGTTTGTATATTTCTGCACACAAAACACTATCTGGTCAGAATCAATCATTCCAATAAACTACACCAGTACTAATCATGGATTCAAATATCACAATGGGTATCATAGTCCACAAACCCCTACATGTGATAAAAATCATGAAAAATGTCAAATATCATAATAGATAAATAGTAATATTTAAATAAGATAAAAATAGATCTAAAAAGGATATATAAATTCCTATAGTAAAATTTTCACATTAATGTGAAGGGTTATCTATGGAATCATCACTAAAAACACATTACCACTCCAACTAAAAAATGATATAACATCAAGGTCTTATAAAACGTGTTGTATTAGTAATGTTATTAGGTATATGAATGAAAAAATTAATAAATAAAAGGTAACAATCCAAAAAATCAAAATGATAACTGCCACATCTCAGGTAATCATAAAATATTATTTTTTCAAATTTATTAATTATTATGAATTTCATAATTATTTTACATTAAAATGGATGATAAATAAAATAGAATTCAAAACACTTAAAAAATTATTTCATCTCCAATCATTTGTTGCACAGAAGAATGATTTATATTAAGAAATAATATATTGTTTGTACTATTACTATAACAGACCACCTTTATCCTTAGGAATTAACCATTTATTTGGTAAAAACTCCATAAAATGGGCCTAATTATGTTTTATAAATGGTTGGAGGTGTTATTGGGTGTATTTCGGGAACATTGAAGGCTTGAAGTCTTAGAAATGTTGAATGTACATTGGGCCTCATGGTTACAAGAAACCATGTGACCCCAGGCGTATCTCATGTGGCATGTTACAGGATTCAAACAGGGAGTTAAAAATGGTATGTGAATGATTATTCAACAAATATTCCTAATCATACCCTATTATCTATTGAATAATTATATAGATTATGGTTGCATTATGGTTTGGCCAACAATGCGGCCAAACCTTGAGAAATGTAAAATATGGTAAAAGATACTTTTTTTGCTTAATGAATTTTTTTACACAATCTTCTCTCGACCCACCTCTCCACTTATTATTTTTTCTATTATTTTTCTATGGTGTATTCTTCCTCCATCTCATATGGGTTGAGATAACTCCCGCCTCTATGGCATGGTTCCTTGATCATTAGATGCTATAGACTCATCACTCCAGGCTCTAACTTTTGTAATCCTTGATTTCTGAGTTTCTCCATCATCCATTGTGATAGTTCAATGTATTAAAATTCTCCCTATTTTTAGGGTTTTTAAAAATTAATTTATTTCATAAATATTAGGTCGAGTTGAATATTTTTTTCATAAGTGTGGAGTGTTACAACTACTAGGTAGGATGGATACTATCTTTCCTATTTCATTCTTCTAATTTTGATTTCATATAGTTGTGCCTCTAACCATAACCATACAATTTTTTAGATGATATTAAATTAAAATTAATTTTTTTCCATTTTAGCAGTGAGCCTAACATATTGTAACACAATTCATGTGGTTTTCACCTTTCCTTTTCCCACCCCTATGTGTGTGCCATCTTAAATAGCCTAAATATCATATTTCATTGAGTCTTGTTTCACCATGGTTGTGTGTGTCGAACATTTTTTTAATTTTTTAATTTTATATAATGATTTATTTTGGGTATTTAACATTTAATTGGATCCATTTTACAATAATTATGTTTAATTATTATTTTTTAGATCACGTGTAATTATACATACCTTTTTTCAATTTAGTCAATAATTTCTTACTTTCAAGCCAATTATTGTGCTTAATTCTATATAGAATTACATGAGGTTATTACAATTTTCACCTTTCATCATACCTTACTCTATTAATATTAGGATATTCCATGTTCTATGTTCCTTTTCCTTATTAAATATTTATTACCATATTCCAATATTGAATTGATTAAATTTAATTTCCATAATTTTCTTAGCTAAAATGATTTCACTTTTGGAATTTCATTGATGAAACGTGTTAGTTATATGATGTTGAAAACTACCTAACTCTTATACATTATTTAAGTGTCTTCAATTAGATGTGAATAATTACAAAGAATAATAGTTTATGATATTTAAATATTACTCATGTGAATTCTTTCCCTTATGTAATTCATATTTATTTCCAGATGATTTGATCCATTATTTTTTGGAATAATATTAAAATATTGATTAAATAGTAATCATGTGGTATTCAGATGAATAATATTTGGCCTATGATTATATATATGTGATATAATTTTTTTGTTCCTTGTCGAATAGTTTCACTTGATACGAGCGAGGAGAGAACATAGGTTCCTAATTAAGGATCTATGGATGGACTCACTATAAACATTTATTTAATACTCTATTCACCTTGAGACATTATTTGGAATGATAGAAACGTTTTTCCTAGGTGGATTCTTGTACTCTCGAGTGATACCAGTTCACTAAAGAAGAAACAATATAAAAACACATTGTAATGATCGATGTACAATAACATGGGTGACATGTAATCACCTATATATGATACCTTTTATGGAATCATAGTCACTATACCTTGTGTTTTTCTAGGGTCTCCATATGGATTGCCCTGGACGGACTCAATGGTATTGGGTTATATTGGATGTTCTGGTAGAGAAACATTGTATTATTTGAGATTTTTCAGATGGGTTCAAGAGTCCATATCTAGATTTTGATAGATTTAATGTTATTAACATGATTTTTATACATTATTATAATTATAATAATGATAATGAATATGTTATGCAGCTCCCTTTATTATTATAATAGAAATGATGGCTTGTGAATTAGTCCACAATCCAAAGAACAAGATTCTTTTATTCCTTCCATGGTAAGAATTTTTTTTATTTCCCTTTATTTATTGATTATTGCTTTCATATGTACCTTGTTTAGACTTCTGACATAGAATGAAGGAGATGGTATGGGATGGGATTCTATTTATGAACCCATCCCAAAGTGGAAATGTTTAAATTATTCATCTTCCCTATTTCTATTATAAATGAATCATTGAGTCCTATTAACATCATGAAATAGAATAATCATGACATTGTGGTCTATAGATATTTATGTTTCACACCCTTCACATGGATCATTTTATACCTAGGTTGACTTTATGATCATAGGTATTGAAAATTTTAATCATTCTAATTTTGATGCTTCATTTATTTATTGATTATGATGGGGATTTATGGGTGGTTGACCGAGCATATGATTGAGATGTTTTATAGTAGTTTATTGATTTATTTTAATTTTCTTTAGAAATATTTATTTTCTAACACCCCTATTGCCATGAACATCCAATTATTTTGTATACTCATGACATGCCATCATTATCATTTTTGTATAGTGTCTTGTTTTTTATTTTACACTTGGTTATTTGTTATTATTTTCATGACTCTAATATTCCACTATTTTTTTATTATTTATATTATGGCAATGTTGGTTGCCTATAGTTAACTGGTGTTATTTCACTGATCTATGATGGCATAGTCTCTTCACAAACACATCCTAGGCCCTCACTACTAGTCTACAACAATTGGTATTTGGGGATATTTGTTAGGGTACTGGTAGCTACTTTAATGGGGCACTGTTGAGTGGCACTCATTAATAAACATTTCAACGTATTATCAGGGAAATATTTCCCTTTTAATTACTGTTTGGGATTATTATGGAGGATAGGATATTGCAATTTGGGTTTGACCTAGTTCTAAGACATAAAGAACCCATGTACTGGGAAAACCAAATTTTTTTGGGATATGAATTGTAACTATTAATTTTTCTATTTATAGTTAATAAACTTTTTAAAGTGAATGACACACATATACTATGGTATTAATCATATTGATATGATTAAAATTATTATTTCTAGTAAATTAGCCTAATAAAACAAAGGCATTACATTAGACGCATCATACTAGGCGGTATATTAAATTAAATTTCAATCGTTATGCCATTTAATGTTTACTATCAGAATGAAGTACATAATTTCATGGGATTATTTTTATGCCTATTTCTATTGAGCCTTGTAGTGAGTGTTGTATTATTAATATAGAAACATTCCAATTTATCTTACTAGATCTTGTTTTAAATTTGATTAAGTGTCGACTAATTTCAACTCATGTGATGTATGCGCACTTATGAATTGCAATGGTGGTCCACCAAAATCATCTAACATGAAAGGGTGATTTAATCCTTTAATGAATAAAATTTAAAACAACCTTTAAAATGAATATGTTAATATTATATAATGACTTTTAAATTACCATAGATAAGGTATTAGGATGTGTATCATGTGATGATTCTAAGTTATTTCCCCCTTCACTAGACCTAACTCTAGGAAAAACCTATCAATTGTATTATTCTCAGAGGTGGGTGTGCACTTCTCCCCATTAATTCATTCATTATCATACTTTTCTTATCTATTATAAATCATTCCAAAGTAATGTATTTAGATGTGGTAGAACTATTCCAGCTTCATTTCCTCATGTTTCACACCAAGTGAGTGGGGATGAGAACACTCCTATGGTGGTGGACCAGGAGCCTCCCATGATACCTCCTACTGTGAAACCTGAGGAACCACATGATGATCATCCACATGGTAATCTCTCGAAGTGCCAGTTCTGGATCTGAGAGGTATACTTTCTAAAACATGTCATATCAGTTGCTGGAGTTGCATGTGGTCCAGCAAAGATTGAGGCATTACTTTCATGGGAGCCACCCAGGAGTGTGATGGAGGTATGGAAATTCCTAGGTTTGGCCAGATACAACCGAAGATTTGTACCATATTTCTCCAGAGTCATAGCACCACTATCAGTGTTGATGAAGAAGGGGAAACACTTCGTGTGGTTAGAGAGATGCCAGTAGAATTTTCAAGAGCAGAGGCAGAGGCTGACTAGTGCCCCCATATTGTGGATTTCAGAAGAGGGCGTATGGTATGTAGTCAACTAGGACGCAACTGTGACCGGACTCGGATGTGTCCTGATGTATGATTGAGTAGTGATCACATATGGTTCTCGACAGCTGAGACAGCATGAGAAGAACTACTCTACCCATGACCTGGAGTTAGCAGTAGTGGTCTTCGCCTTGAATATGTTTCGGCACTATAGGATGGATGAATGTTTTACAGTGTACTCTAATCAGAAGTTTCTTATGTAAAACTTATCTTAGAAGGTCCTGATCCTAAGGCAACGACATTGGCTTGAGTTCCTCCAAGACTATGACATCATGATAGTCTATACTCCTAGGAAGGGGAATTTTTTTGCAGATGCACTCAGCATGAGGTCTGGTATATAGCTTCTAGTCGAGGAGATGAAGCAGCTAGTTGTGTTGCATATATCCATTGTGGATAGAGATGGAGCATCTTTCCTTCAGTCTCACATAGTCACTCACCCACTTCTTTTGCGAGTTAGGGAGGCGCTGCTTGGGGATGCTGACTGTGAGGCATGACGTTCTCAGATATACATAGGATTGTCACCTGATAGATTTTCTGAAGGTGGGGAGCACGTTATCCTATTCAGAGGATGTACCATGGTACCAATGTCCCTTCGGGAGGATGTGATGAGGGAGTTCCACACATCCCCTCTAGTGGTACATCTAGAAGTGGTAAAGATGTGTTAGGATCTCCGACGATAGCACTGGTGGTCGGGAATGATGAAAGTAGTAGCAGACTTTGTATCTTGATACCTCACTTGTCAGCAAGTGAAGGCAGAGCATCACATACCAGCATGCTTCATTCAGCCTTTAGAGGTCCCAAAGTGGAAGTGAGATGGGATATCCATGGAATTCGTGACAGGACTTCCACGTACATCCTAGGGTCATGACTCGATTTGGGTGATCGTCGACCAACTCACTAGGTCAACCCCCATCCTGCCGATCATAGATCAGTGTTCAATATAGAACATGGGACGCCTCTATGTGCAGAAGATTGTGCGGAAACATGGAGTACCTTAAACAAAAGTCTTCGATCGTGATGCACGTTTTACTTCCCGGCTATGGAAGGGGTTTTATGAGGCTTTCAGGATGCAGCTTCATTTGAGCACCGCCTTCCTTCCTCAAGTGGATGGCCAGACTAATCTGACCATTTAGACCCTTAAGAACATGCTACGTGCTTGTGTCCTCGTCTTTGGTCACAGTTGGGAATATCACTTTCCTTTGCTGGAGTTTGCGTACAACAATAACTATCACTCCATCATTAGGATGGCTCATTTCAATGAATTGTACGGGCGACCTTGCAAATCAACCTTGTGTTGGATTGACCCAAGGGAGTCCACACTAGTGGGACCACATATGGTTTGGTCGACCACAGAGAAAGTGCAGGTTATCCAGGAGCAGGTGAACACTGCACAAAGTAGGTATAAGTCTTATGCCGACAAGAGACAGAGACCTCAAGAGTTCATGGATGGAGACCACATCTTTCTATAGGTCTCACCTCGATGAGGTTTGCAGATATTTGGCCGAGAAGGAAAGTTACCTCTGAGATTCATTAGACACTTTCAGGTCCTCAACAGAGTTGGTG
This sequence comes from Viscum album, assembly GCA_963277665.1. Taxonomy (NCBI): domain Eukaryota; kingdom Viridiplantae; phylum Streptophyta; class Magnoliopsida; order Santalales; family Viscaceae; genus Viscum; species Viscum album. The sequence continues at coordinate 489,395,745 of OY728151.1, read as the reverse complement.
AGGTATCTTACTTCTTAGATCATCCACATTAGTTGCACCGGGTGCCTGACATCAGCCACGTATCGCAACTGAGGAGAAACATGCATGATCCTTCCCATATCATCGACAACGGAGAGATGTACATCAATGATAGGGAGATTTGTATGGAGGTTTTAGTAGGGATTAAGGATTGACTAGAGCAGGTCCTTTGTGGATGGTCGATACCTCTGATTCGATTTTAATGGTAACATGGGAACCTCCAGAAGAGAACATGGGAGCGTGAGGCTTAGATGAATGCTCAGTAACCTTACATGTTTACCTAGTTATGAGTAGTGGCTTACAGGGATGTAAATCCCTAAGGTTGGGAGAATGTAATGACCCATAATTTCAATGTAATTTTTTTAATTAAAAAGGAATTTTATGAATCTATGAAAATTGACGGCACATAATGCTGAGGCCCATAGTGCCAGGAATGAATTTCTAAACCTTTTTGCAGGTACGTTCAGTAAACGAGAGATTGGGATTTTCTACCTTTTTAATCTATTCTTGGAATTTAAATATGAGGGTAGCATTGAACTCACAACATCGTTATTCGCTTAAGTATACCTTCACCTCAACCGTAGTAGGTTGAGGGTGGAAGTTATCTTTTCACATATTCGTGAATGAATAAAATAAAAATAAAATGTTTTAGCTTTTATTTTTATTTTTTTCCTTTTTGGATGTTGAGAAGTGGGGACCACCATACCTAAACCTTCCATGAGAGGTTATGGTGGTTGGTACCACCTGAACTAACCTCTTATTAGAGGTTATGGTGGTGGGGACCACCTGAGGCTTAAACCATTTGAAATCCCCTCTTAATGTGAGAGAAACCTCTAAACTCCCTCTTTAATGTGGAGGAGCCCCTTGAGCTTCCTCTACGTTAATTGTCCCAATTCAATTTAATTAAATTAGGCTATTTTAAATATGTTCCAACAAACTAAATAATAGATATCAATATCTATTATCATGGGCTACCATTTCATTTTGGGAAAATTGGAGAAAAGGCTTGGCAAAAGGGAGAGCATTGGAGAACTTGGGAGAAAGCTCTCAAACGAAGAACGCCCATGAAGAATGCTGACTTCGACATCGAATTTCTTCCTCGGGACATCCTCCAACGTGGGACGACTTCAAACGTCGATCATCTTCTCCTCCGGAACGATATTGTCTTCTTCCTCGTGACCTCGTTGACACCATCAAGCGAACGAGGTAGGTCGTTATTATGAAATTCATGAATTCTATCATTTCTTTTCCTCGTTCTAGGAAAGCATGGAGAACATGGATCATCCAAAACAGGTTGATCCACGATTCGTATTAAATTGAAGAGTTTGTCATTCCTAACTCCTAATTTTGTTGCTCCTCTTGCTACCGCTCTAACACGGAGGGTGCCAGCCAAACAAACCTGGCCCAACCCCTCCGCCATTCTTCTTTATTGTGTTATTCTGGATGGAAGAAAGTGTCTTACACCACGATGATGAACAAAGAATGAGGTCAGTTGTACCGGTCACTGGAAAAGTCACGGCACCCTGTCGTCTGCGACTGAGATGTTGTCCGAGCCGCCGCCGTCTGAGACACTACTGCTAGGCAGAGTCGCTGACGCCTTACAAGCCGCAATTACCATCTGCACCGCCGCAACCGGGACGAGCCACCGCCGCAGTCTGACCCACCACCGCCGGGCCGAGTCGTCGCCGCCGTCCAGGTTGAGGCACCGCTACCGTCATCTGGGCTAAGCCGCTGCCCTCATCCGAGCTTCCGCAGCCGGGCCGAGCCACCGTCGCCGCCGGGCCGAGCCGCCGCTGCCCTTCTGGCCGAACTTCCCCTGCCAAGCTGCCCCACGACCTCGCGCCCTCGCAGCACCATCCGTGGTCTCACGGCCAACCACAGCCCTCCACAGCCTCTGGGGGCATGCCGGGCCGCCCAGCGGGCCGGGCCAAACCCAGCGGGTCTGGCCAGGGTGACTCGAACCGTGTCGGCCCAGGCCGGGTCAGGTCATGTCAGTTTGACCGAGTCGGACCAAACCCAGGCCCACTACGACCCATTTACATTCTTTTGACCATAACATTGGCACCGGATGTCCGTTTGACGAACCTTCATCGGTGTTGGAAATCTGGGAGCGAGATGGTCCCTTTCATTATACCCCACTAGAGATTTGGGTTAAGATGGGGTACGGTCGGGTTGGATCGAGCAAGAATCCAACTGGGCCCTCGGGACTAAAAGGCTAATAACTCACAGACCAGACGTTCGATTGACGTGACACATGTTGCGTTGAGTCCCGTATGACAAGGAGGTCCTTTGAGATACTTCTTCACGGGACTTCCTGGTAGTTGGATTATCGACAATTGGATAGGGGATTGGACCCTCCCGGAGGCGAGCGAGCATATTGTGGGAACCCCGTAGCTAGCTGTGATGAGAGGAATGCTCCTAGCGAACCTGTGCGGGTTAGCTCCTAGCGATCCTGTGCGGGTGTGCTCCTTGAAATCTTGTGTGGGTAAGCTCCTAGCGATCTTGTGTGGGTCAGCTCCGAGAAATCCTGTGTGGGTCAGCTTTTAGTGATCTTGTGTGGGTCAGCTCTAGCAATCCTCCGTGGGTCAGCTCCTAGCGATCTTGTGTGTGTCAGATCCTGGAGATCATGTCTATGTCAGCTTCTAGCGATCCTATATTGGTCAGCTCCAACGATACTATGTGGGTAAGCTCATAAAAATCATGTGTGGGTTAGCTCCTATCGATTCTATGCAGGTTAGTAGAAGAGCCTCTTAACAGAGTATGAGGATTCAGTAGATATAACTAATCATCTCTACTACCGTACCTATGTTTACCTGCTGTGAGCTGAGTTAGAACCTCTGTGTTTTCATCATGATTGAGATGGATTACATGAAAACTCAGGTATATGTATGGTCATAATACTAAGTAGGGTTATCTATTGATTTAATATTTTTTGGTTTATCTATAGTGGATTTTGTGAGACCTTGAGGGCATAGGTGTCCCTACTGAGTATCATTATACTCACCCCTACACGGGCTATGCCCGCTTCTTGTTGTGTTGGATGAAGACGATGGACAGTGCTGATTGAGGATGAGGGTACCAGGACTGGACGGTGCTCAGAGGTGGACCAGATGGCATTTGGTTCGCAGAGGAGAGGGGTGGACATGGAGTGATGAGGAGGCGATCTGTATCTACACATCGGGTAGGAATCGAGGAGGACGAACCCGGAGCTTCTTTTCACATATCAGTCATCATGTAATTTCCAGTTAACCTTGTACATTCCATTTGGGCTTGTATTCTGGCCCCTTTTTCTTATTGTACTCACTCTGATTACTATTAAGTATACTTGATTTCATATCTTGTTGTGTGCATAGTTGTGAGTTTATAGGTTAAAAAGGCAATGCCTTCCCATTTCTAGGGAATTACACCTTTAGTGCAAGTTTCCATCCCCTAGCCTATAGAAGGTGGGCTTGGGGTAGTCATGGTACGAGCCTTGGGGGACGGGTCGTGATAAGAAGAAACATCCACACACATTCTTAAGGGATGAAAGAATCATACTTATGATTATTTTTTAGAATAATTGGTGTTTTTTTCAACCACCTTGCAATGAATTCATAGTGAAAGGTCCATCTCTCAACCTACATGCTTTGTAATGAAGCCCAAATTTTTTGGGGTATTGTTTCTCAATTAGATTGTTATCAAGATATGATCTGGGTAGATAAATATACAGATTTAATTGATCAATTATTTTTTTAGAATTTGAGAGAAGATCTTTCTTTGGTGTTTATGAAACATCAGTATGATCTAGGTTAGTGATTGAGTATCTGGCTCTCTTTAAAAATATAAAATTCTTGTGTATATATTTGAACAATGATGAATTGACTAATGTGATATGTTTTGAGGATGGTATTGGTTATTAAATCATCTCTCATGTGAACATATTCTATATGAATATAATTATAGCAATAATTAACTAGTCCCTGATTATGAAATGAATTCTTAGTGAAGTAGGTCATGTGAGAAATGGATTTTCAGTTATGAAACATGTTGATGGTTATTCATGTAGTAGAAAGTAAAGATTTGAAGTTGAACATAGGGGTTGGTACTATCCATGTTACAGGTACATACTTTTCTATTTTAAATAAAAATTGTTAAAGGATAACCCAAAAGAACCCTCAATGCATGTGTAACCTGATGGAAATACAATATTGCGGAAGGATGGTTCATCATCGTCACATATGCAATTAATTTCCCCAAGAATCAAGATATATGAATATATAACAAATCCAATATATGGTGCATGATCTGTGATTCCATGTCATGGGGTTTTTTTTCTTCTACTAGCTGATTATGCTGAGGCAGAAGAGGTCATTGATGAGGTAGTCAGGGTCTATATCATCAGCGTTAATATAGTGGATCTTCTCCGGATGGTCAAGGGGCATCTCAGATCTGAGGTTCCTGTATTTTTTATTTTGTTTAGAATGCTCTATATTAGTAGAGTCTAGAAGCATTTACAGTTATAATTATTATCCTTGAAACATTTATTTTTGTTTCTTACCTTTCAATGTAAGTTCATCACACACTATCATATATTCTGAATGTGTGGAAGTAAAGCTCTAGATATCAACTAACTATGTTGTGTTGTCTCACTAAAAACATATATGGGGTCTAGAACAGATTGTATACATCGGGGTAAATAATTACCCTTGATATTTGTGTGTATCGTTTCTTCTAACATTTAAACGTCCTCAAGATGACTGACTTCCACTTCATTGTCAGTATGGGTTGTCTTGAGCATTATCATACCCATGTGGATTTCAATCAATGCCAAATTTATTCTACATATTCTGATTGGAAAAGTTATGTACATAATGGGTAATTGGATATCTTGATATATCGATCTTAAACCATGTGATAAAGACATGGAAGAGTGAAATAGTATTTATACGGTATCTTTATAAGCAATTATGGAATGTAGTTAGTAGTGATCCCAACTATTGTGGAATGGTAAAAGGATTTCTTTACATAACATTTATATATCATACCTCTAGAGAGAGAGAGGTTTATTTCACCATACATTTAGTGTTAGTAGCAGAACATGTGTCCATACCTATATATATTATGACACCTACAGATCATGAGGAACTCCAAAAAACATTAATATTGTTGAGGATAAGTATTTTTTAAAACCCATAATAAAATCATAGAGTTCACCTATGTTTGTTTCGATGAAGACATATGGTACCCTTTTGTTGTGTGTGGATTATAGATGGTTGATAAATTATATATTGAATAACCATTATTAGCTTCCTTGTATAGATAAATGATTTGACATGTTTTGGGGAGACATTGTTTTCTCCAAGATTGATTATTCGTTGGTCTATAATAAGCTTAATTTGAGACCATTAAATATACCATGTACAAAATTCTTGAGTAGTAATTCCTTGTATGAGTATCTAGGTTTTTATATTTGTTCTGATAAACTTGTCTACTATCTTTATGTCCTTAATTAATTTATTTTTCCACTCGTATCTTGATTTAGTCATGATAGTCTTTGTGGATGACATGTTGGAATACTCACACACCAAATAGTACTATTAAACCCATATTCATATCATTATTAGTATACTAATAGAGCACCAAATATAATTTAATCTCATTAAATGAAAAATTTTGATTTGTAAGTTACACTTATTGGTTCATATCATATCAGATATGGGCATATATGTTATCCTAGAGAATTTGAGTGTTGTGGTTTCTTGGGGGGAGCCCATGAATGTTTCTAATATATGTAGCTTCTTGGGGTTAACTATCTATTAAATAATATTCATCCAGGACCTCTCATTCTTAAAAATCTTATAATGGACTTAACTAAGAAATCTATATAGTTCTTATGGTCTGAAGCTTTTGATAAGGCCATTCAAGGGATAAATGGGAGACACAAATGAGCTACGATTCTCTTTTTTCAGAATCAAGGAAAATTTTAAACATTGTGTTATGATGATTCAGGTATCAAGATTTGTGAAATTATGATCCAAATTGATCAAGTCATAGCATTTTCATGTCATCAACTAAGGAAACATGAGAGAATCTATCCTACACAAGATCTAATGTTACCAGTCTTGGTTTATGCTTTTTTATGTTGGAGGCACTATCATTTTGGAGATATATTGATAGTTCACAAGGATGATAATAGAATTAAAATATGTCTTTTCATAGTGAGACATGATTTTGATATAGAACTGGTTGGTAGAGTACCTATAGTCCTTTGATTTTAAGCTTTCATGTACACCTTGTAAGGGTAATTTCATGGCAAATTCATTGATCTGGAAATCATCGATTCATGTATTCAATGTGGATAGCATTGAGTTGTATATAATTGATATGTTCATTTAGATACACCTGTAGGTTTATGAAAATCACAAGCAACAAGTTCAAGAATCTTTATCTTTGACATATTATCTTTTGTAATGGTTTTGTATGTAATGGTTATCATATTTATAGGGCCTCATTACAAGGGAAAATATCATAATAGATAAGCTACCACCTGATTAGGTTGTTGATAGTAGTCAGACCCCACTCTACCGTGGGTCTGTTTGGTCTCCCCCTAATATATTGGAAGATACGATGAGAGAATCTCGAGACTCTATTTGAGATTCCATCCTAGGTTATCATGATGCATTAGGACATTCATCGTCAGTATTAGTTTTCAAGTATGAAGAGGAATACTGTTGGATTTTTAACTCAGTGATCCACCTGTCATATGGAGATGGAAAAGAACTAACAACCTTATGTTTTACTACATCCTCTATTTATTCATATGTAAAAATATATGATGTCACCATGGGTTTCATATAATTCTTGTCAAGATCTACTTGATGATGATATGTTGTATGGTTGATCATTACAAGGCTGAATAAAGTCAATCAATTATTTATAATCATAGAAAACTACTATTTTGATGTGTTAGGTAGGTTTTACATCTAAGATATAGTGTGATTTCTTGGTGTTCCCCGTTCTTCCATTCTATATCAAGAATACATGTTCACATCACTATTTTGGAGTGGTATAAAGAAGTCAATTTTCTCACAGGAGCACTTGAGTACATCCTTTCACTCTAAAACAGAGGGGTAGTTTGAGTAAATAAATTGGATATTAGAGGATATTATTTTGGAGTGAATTATTTATTTTTTTGGATCTTGGTAAAAGAAATTTTTTTTAGTTTTAATATAATAATAGATTTCTATAAAGAACTAAAATATCTCACTTTGATATTCTTTTTCCTAGATGGTTTTATTAACCTATGTTCTAGCTAAAGGTAGGGGAGATAGCTCTACTTGGTCTTTATGTTGTTCTAGAGACTTCATAGAAAGACAAGATCACGCAGAAGAATATAGTTATAGATCAGTCTAGATATATGTTTTATATTTTTCAATGACATAGACTTCATAAAATTCATGTGGTACATTCTGTCTTTCAACATGTATGTCATCAGTTTGGATAAAAATGAATCAAGAGACGTGGAATGTCATCCCCAATATATGTTATGAAATTTGATATATATTAGTGAGTTGGACCTATAAAATATAAGTTTATATTAATTTAATGTTACCAAGACATGAAATAAATCAAACATGTATATCAGCTTTGATAATACAATCTATAACTTTCTCAATAATTTTATCTTAATGATATTGAGTAGGAATCATATGTGTACTTTTATGATTATACATCATGCATCGTTGATCGTATCATGAATGTTCATCGAGGAAGGTTAATCCCTTTATTCTAGGTTTTATAGAATCATAGATGGGTTTAGGATGTCACCAGGGAGCATGAGGTTGATGTATTTGTGCAGTGGCTAGAACAGTTCTAAAATGTCATCGTATCTCCCTCGAAAGGGAAACTCTGGGATATGTCATTATACCTAGGGGAGTCTGTAATGTCCTAAATTTATTTAATGGTATGAAACATTTAATTTTTTGGATAAATATATAAAAATGAAACAAATAATTTTTCCTTGAAGGTTAGAGGGGGTTCAGGTTCGTCCAATAGTCGTTTAAGGCCCAAAGGCTCATAAATAGTGGAAGCACATAGGCAGAATGGTTAGAGGGAACCATTTGACCCCATGTGCACACCCTTGTGGCATGTTCATGGTTTCAAATTGTGTTTTTTCACATATTTTATGTGTGTTTAGTCAAACTTTTAGTTAGTAGTGTGGTATACACTATAGATGTATTTGTATCTATATGGCAAGCACATGATTTGGCCAACCATGCAACCAAAACATGAACAGTGTAAAATAGAGTTAAAGATACATTTTTACATTTAATGAAATTTTATTGCACATTTTTTATCCTTCCTCCTCCCCAATAAAAATTTTCCCCTTCTTGGTTTGTGGGGGATTCATCCTCCCTCTCATGTGATTTTAGAGATCTCTCACCTCTTTAGTCGGATTGATTCACTATAGTAAGCTATGATCTTGTCTAGATAATCTCTATCATTTGAACTACATGATTTATGAGAATTGGCAACATCTGTTTTGATGATTTGCTGAAACATAATTTTTTACTATTACCAATGTTTATATAGATCTGTTTATATCTTCTCTTTTACGTTGAATATGTGATTTGTATTGGATCTGTTGATTATTATGACTGTAATGGAGGGTTTCAACACTATTTCTAATTATATCCTTCACTTTCTAATGTTTCATCCTTCTTATTCTTATATGATCCTTCAATTGATTCTTTTTTAGATTACATTAAATTAATCCAAATGTTTTTACATGTCCTTATTTAGCATATCTTATGGTTAATACCATTCATAGGGTGTTATCCTTGCCTTTAGTCACCCATTTGAGACTTATATCTTAAATAGCCAAAAGTTCTGATTTATTTGAGACTTTTTTCACCATGGGTGTGTATATGCCACATTTGATTACTGTTTTAAATTTATAAATTGATTTAAATGTGTATTTAATCATGAATTAGATCCCATTTAAAATTATTTTTTTCTAATTCATATTATTTAGACCATGTGTAATGAAATATACCACTATTCTTGTATGTTATTAGTTTCTTTTTATAGACAATTCATATTCTTAAATATATATATCATGCAATGTTTTTATTATATTGAACAAATTTCTTCATTCATTTTGATTTTAACTTTTTGATGTTCCATGTTCTATGTATCATTCTCTTTTTAAATGTTTATTTATTCTTTCCATTGGTGAATGGATTTAATTGAATATTCATTCATGGACAACCTAAATAGCTTTGGAATTCAGAATGTATTTGAAGGCATGTTTTCAGGTACATGTTGATGAAAACTGATTAATTATAATTCCTTATTTTAGTGGTATAAATTAGATTTGTAGCCTTGGTAAGCCTTATAGATGGTGGTATTGAATATTGCCTCATTCCCATGATTTATCTTATCTAATGATTATTATTTCCCATATGATTTGTGGAATTATTTATTAGAATAAATTTCCAATATTAATTAAATGGTAAGAATGTTGTATTGACTTGAATAATTTATTTCATGTGACTATATATATATATTCTTTCATTGTGTTGTGCCTTAGCTACTTGGTTCACTAGATACAGGCATGGAGAGAAAATTTGTTTCATATTAAGGATCTATGGATGGAATATTCATGATCATTTAGTGTAACTCCCTGACCCTAAGTACCCAATGTCGGTGCACTATTACATTACATTGGTATGATCACAAAATATCAAGTCTCGAAGGAACAATTAGCTTAGTAGCTTTGGAAGTACTAGATACATACATAATTTTTACATTATATCATGTAAAGAAAAAAAACAACATTGTGTCTCCTTTAAACAAACTCATATCCCAAAGATTATCCCTGAAGACCAATCATAATATACTTCTTCACATCCTAGTAAAAATAAAACAGAAGAAAGTGGTGAGCTTAGATGCTCAATAAAGATAACAATATAGCAGCAGATTTCTCAAATAAGAATAATAATTAATGTTAATGTATAAGAATAAAACACAATACTGTCAAACATAAACATCAGCATAATGTGAAAAAGATAAATCTAATAATTCCATTTACTTTTTACCATGGATATTCTACTAGTCCAATAATCACATGTAATATCAATAGCTGATTTTATAATGATGGAATTCAAAATGTCAGACATCATAACCACATAGTAATGGCCTTGTGCCAACACTACAAATAAGATTTTTTCAAGGCCTCATTCTAAGACACTAGTTTGTCTCATGATACCCACTGATGCATCGAGGAGCTATAGTAGGATACACCCATCACTTACTATGTCCAATGCATTCCTCATATAAAAAGGTTGAAAACATATTATAAAACATTCGTATTAAAACAATCATATGAAATGTTAACACATTCATCATAAACCATGAATTCTATAATGAAAACACATCCACAATCAAAAATATCACAAAATTTAAAATACAATATAGAGTATTGTATCATAATAAATCAACTTCAAACAAATAGAAAATCCATCAAAGGATGTATACATAGAGGAAATAAATACTATTTGAGAGAAATATCTCTTTTTATTTTGAAATAATATAAAGGTCACATAATTATAAGTAAAACATTTATTTAGAGAATATTTTTATAATCTTTTGAGGGAATCTTTGAAGGTGTTATAATGGTGGAAAATTGATCCACCAGCTGTATTTTTTAAAAAATATTCTTACCATAATTTGTCAAAATGCTCATAAAGTGCCTTTTTTGGAAAATAACAGAAATATTCCTTTCAAAACATTTTATAAGAAGTAAAAAAATGATATAAATTACTTTATCACATATTCTAGGAAACAGTAGAAATGATTTGAAATATATTTTTAATAAACATGAATTTGATGTTAAATAAGTCCTAATAGATACTTACGTATAAAAACCTTAGGATAAATAAAGAGATTGTAAAATTAACCCTTAACATTTAATTTTCTTTATTTGAGGGTATGTTACCCTCCTGTATAGTAGGTAAATCATTGTTCTTAAATTATAAAAGAACCACATACATAAATATAATATCATATATGATTTTATAATATTGCTTTGTTAATAATATTTTAGTAGTATCACTTTTTGGGATGTTAGCTGATTTATTTTCCTTTATATGTTTTGTTAAATAAGTCAGGTTTGTTATGGATAGTATGTTTTTTATTCATATCCAAATTGATATTATTTTATTTTTAATCATGAAATAAAAATTATTCTTTAATTTTTAGGATGGGAATGAATCTCATCGTGTTCGTGCAAAAGGTAATCCGTACGTACGTATGAGTGAAACTATCATTTTATTGATGGTGAAATAATATATAATTGGATATAATATTACATATAAATAATCATTAACATTTTCTATTTTTTAATTATATCAATTATATAGATTATTATACCCATCTAAATAATGAATTGTTGAATAACAAACAACACCACAATGTGGAGACTGTAAGCCATACATACGCACATATGGTGACTCTGTCATTCATAGGATGGATAGAATAATGAATATGAGTGTACCATATTTATAATGACATCACAGTTTTTAGAAGTTACTGGATTTATTATTTTGGAATGGAAACAAAAAAGAAAGAGGAAGTTGGAGAAGAAAAGAAATTTAAAAGAGGTGATGAAATTATTATCTCTTCTTCCAGAGTTTCCTTTTGATTTGATCAAAATGGAACCATTGGTTGGCTTTATGACTACATTATTGCCTCTAGGTTGAATTGAGGGTATTTCGGTGGATACTTGAGAAGGTTTTGGTGGGTCCAAATGGATTTTACTATGTGATATTAAGAGAATGGGATTTACCATTTTATAAAAGAGGTGAGAGTCAGTTTAGGAAAAGGTTGAAATGTTATTTTATTATAAAATCATTTTCTGTTTATTTTGGGTAAAAATAGATTTATTTTGATTATAAAGTGGATTTGGGTCAAAACCCTCTCAACCAATAGGTTTTAGATAGGTTTAGGTCCCCATATTAACCTTGTCATTTATATTTAACTCTTAGTTAAATTGTTTAAATTTTACCATTTTTTCTTGTATTATTATAAAAAACAGTTAACAAACATACTATAAAAATTCAAGAGAACCCTAAGTGGTTAATTATTGAAATATCTATCCTTATAAATTCCTTTAGTCCAATACTAGTATTTTCAAGAATATCATATCAATTAATAATATAGTATTTGTTTTAAAAACTCATTTATGTATATTTTGACACTATTTAGTATTTGGTTTTTGTGAAAGTCAAAAAAAACATTATTAATTAAAAAACATAAATCAATCCAAAACATGTCATATTAACCTAAATAATTAGTTTAATTCATTAAATTTCTAAATTTACATTTTTTAGATATTTATAATATCAATTATTATAATATTTCATTAATAAGATAATTATTTCATCATCATTATGTCATAAATAAATTTAATTATATATTGTATAAAAATTATAAATAAAATAACATTATGTAGGAAAACTTTTTATATTTATAATTAATATTCATTGTAGAATTTATCTTTCGTATATCCCTATATTAAAAATATTTTAGTTATTTAAATTCGAATTTAACACTTTTTACTATTCTTTAAATAAAATAATAATTAATGCCTTATTCTATTCCATATTGATCAAATAAAATAAAATATTATTCCCAAGGATTATTTAGTTTGAAGAAAACTAATCCAATAGAATTAAGACTTGTGTTAGTGTAATTAAAATATAATTTTTACATTTAATTAACATATTTACTTTTAAGTGTGGTAAATAAAATTAAAAAGTTACTATTCACCAAACGTTATTTTCATCTCATTGAACCACATTTTACTTAATGATGTTAATCTTGTATCTTGGAGTTTTGAAATTAAATTCAAAAAAACAATAAAAATAACATATTATGAAAATTTGAAAATTTGCATATAAGTTAGGTAAAAAGGATAAAAAAAATTCAATAATATTTTATATATCTAATATTATTATTAATTTTCTAAAATGAATTAAATTTTACTAATATAGGTATTATGTATTTATTTTGACATTAAAATAAATTTTAAAAAAATTATTATTTAAATAAAATGTCTGTTTTTATGTACTCTGTAGTATTATTCAATATTCATCAAAAATTGAATGTTTTCAAAACAATACTAAAAAATCACTCTAAGATAATTTTCATATTCCAATTACAAAAATGAAATATATTTCACAAAATTTACTTTTTAGGAGTTTCTAATATTATAATTATTATTGTTCACAAAAGGTCATAAAAAGTAGTTCTTTTATGAAAATACTTTTTCTAAATATAAAACTATTTTAACAAAATGTATACATTTTATTATGAATATGTTTTATTTATATGATATAATTATAAATAAAAATAATTTTAATTTTTACTATTAATATCACAGTATTTAATTGATAAATAAATATATCAGTTAAATAATTATAATATTAATGTATTGTTTCGCAGAAACTCAATCTTGTGTATAACGCAAGCCAAGTAGGAGTTGTGTGAAGTACAATCCATTTACTTACTTTAAAGATATAACTTACTATGAAATCATGTTGTGTTAAATTCTCCTCTCCATCAATAAATTTCTTTCTCACAATTTTAAATTATTTATCAAAAATAAAATATTTATAATAGAAAATACCTTTGGGGAAAACCCAATCAAAAATAGGGATAATAAATTTCAGTCTAAATAAGAAGGAAAGGGAAATGAAAATGTCACAACCGAATTATAATCTCGAATAAGAGAACATTGTTGGGAATTAGAGACACATTATTAGAGTAAAAATCGAAATATTTATATGGATTGATTCAGGCCATCATTCACAAACAAGTGACCAATAAATAGAAAATTGAGGGCCTCAAAGCCGTAAATCAATAATGACATAAAAAATTATTGGTTAATAAAAAATAAGGTATTAGGATAACACGTTTTTGGATTTATGTTATCTTTCTTAATGTTTATGAATTAATTTCTTCATAGAATAAAAAAAACTTGATAAGTACAGATCCAACATTTAACTAATTTTTACCACAAACTCATCTTTCAATCCAAAAGATAATAGAATTGAAAAATATTCTATTTATCCTAATCATATAGGGTTTCAAAAAAATGTATTTATAAATCATCTATCAGATCATTTAAAAAAACTACATTATACATACTAGAACTTCACATAGGCAAGTGGTAAGTGATGCACCATTGTCTCCCTTCTATTGTGGGTTAAAGTATCACGGCCTTTCCAGACATGATTGGATATTAACCGAAATCCAGGTTTTACTTTTTATAAGAGTATAAAAATAATCTTAATAAATGGTTTAACCTTAAACCACAGTATCCAATTTTCAACATAATCCATTCCAATCTTTCGACTTATCATAAATACATGTGTCAAAACTCATAGTCCAAAAATTTAAAATGAATGTCAACATAACATATAGAAGACCTCTTTTTTCCATATAATAACATGTGAGTACATTCATCATGTATTCTCTTAAAACATGGTAACACCCTAAATTACCCACAAACCATATTGATTATATTCATTATCCCTTATTTCTAATAGATTACTAGATATATTCTTTATATCCAAAATTTTTGAATAATCCAACAATGATGGAACAAACAAACCATTTATCAGTTCCAAGGTAGTAAAGAATATCCAATATAATTTCCCCGAATCAACCATCTCTTATTTCAAAATCACAACCTCGGTATCAGGATCATATTAAGGATTATATTTCCTTCAACTATGTATTTTCCAACAAGATTAACTTTTGTTGAGTCACTTTTATGAATACCATATAATCTCGAATCCTCAATGAAATAGTATTGCAGTACAACCCATATTTATTTCCACAATTAATATAACCAATAAATCACTGATACAACCCTCAAATGACTCAATTATTTTATAAAATATAATAACAAAAATTATTCCTCTTCATCTTTGGTAGTATCATAACTTGATTGTTATCTAATATAATAATTTGGGGTATAATCTGATGATTGGGACATTGATTCACATAGTCCCCCAACTCCTGGAGGATGGAGTATTGTATATTTGAAACCTTTTTCTCACCCTTGTAATCACGTAATTGATGTCCTTTTTCTCCTCACATATATATAACTCCCACTCACTTCAAGAATTTACCAAAGTGATTATTTCCATAGTTATCACATATGGGATAATCCTTCTTTCTCTTCTTCCCTTTATCCATCATTCTCTCTTCCATCTTATTCTTCTTTTGCTTCCCTTCAATTCCATTAGAATTAAATAATTCTTTACATATCTTATTAACACATAATTTATTTATCTATATTTTGAGAATATGTGGGATATTATTATCCTTCTTAATTCTGGATTACGGTCATGAAATATATTATCTTTCTTACTCATTGGGTCATGCATATTTTTGGAGTTCTCATTCCTTCTACTGAGCACCATTTATAAATAATGGCATACACTTTGATAGTTTATGAATCGCAATGGAAAATTGAAAACTTGAAAAATACCTAATGTAAATTGAAATGTTTATTCATATAATTCATAACAATAAAAAATGTTTTCTTTGAGGAAGTATTTAATCATAAATAGTTCATAATTGTTTGGAAAGAAAATGTAAATTATCTTAAGCATATCTCTCGGAAGTTTCAATACCAAGAAATAAGCAAGGCCCATTGTTTTATACCAGGATACCCCAAGTCAAGCCTGAAACTCCTTGAGTAATTTTCTCTCTAAGGTACATCTGTACCAGAGCCTCCTCTACCTGTTAGTATCTAGACATATATGTATTTTCATGGAAACCCAACATAATATTTACACTAATTTTTTTTGTTCTTCTATACTAATACTCAAATAGTATCTTAGTTTAATGCTCTCTAATAAGAGTTTATCTAAATATAGTTTCCAAGGATTGAAATAAACATCCACTGATACCAACTGTAATGCCCCGACCCTTGTTACCCAAATTCAGTGAATTATTATATAACATTGGAATGATCATAAGAAATCAATTCTCGAAAGACAGTTTAGTTTAGTATCCTTGAAGTATTAGATACATACATATTTTTTACATTACAACATGTAATGAAAAAAACATTGCGTCTCCTTTGAACACACTCATATTTTATAGGCTATCCCTTCAGTTTAATCATTATATACATCATCACATCATGGGAAAATTAAAACATAAGAAAGGTGTGAGAACAGATGATCAGTAAGGATAAAAATATAGCTGAAACTTTCATAAATAAACATAAAAATTTAAGGAAATGTATAAGCTAAAACACAATACATTTAAACATAAACTTCAGCATAATATGGAAAAGATAAATCAAATAATTCCATTTACTTATTCACGTGGATATTCTACTGTTCTTATAATTCCATGTAATATCAATATCTAATTTTATAATGACGGAATGCATAATGTCGGACATCATAACCACATTGTCAAGGCCTCATTCCAAGACTAAAAATAATATTTTTTTGAAGGCCTTATTCCAAGACACTAGTTTGTCTAATGAGACCTACCGATGCATCGAGGAGCTATAATAGGCTCCACCCATCACTTACTAAGTCCAATGAATTCCTTATATGAATATTTTATAACATAACATAAACATTTTTATAAAAACTTTCATACAAAATGATAATGAATTCACCATAAACCATGAATGGTATAAAGATAACACATCAATGTTCAAACATATCCCACAATATTCAATACAATATTGAATATTGTATCATAATAAATCAACTTCAAACAGGTGTAAAATCCATCAAAGGATGTTTACATAGATGATATTAAAACTATTTGAGAGAAATATATATTTCTATTTTAAAATAATTTAAAAGTCACATAATTATAAATGTAAACATTTACATTGAAAATATTCTTTTAATCACGTAAGGGAATCTTTGAAGGTATTATTACAATACAAAATATACACACCCTTAGTATTAGTTAAAAAACATTCTTACCTTAATTTGTTGTATAGGACATAAATTACCTTGTTTGGAAATCAACGGAAAGATTTCTTTCAAAACATTTTATAAAAAGTTAAACATGGCTATAAATGATTGTAACCTATATTCACGAAAATATTAAAAATGTTTTGAAATAAATTTTTAAGAAACACAGATGTCGATGATAAAGATCTCCCAGTAGATACTTACATATAAAAAACCTCGGATAAGTAAAGAGATTGGAAAATTAACCCTTACTTTATAATTTTCATTATTAGAGGATATATTTACCTCTTGTATAATAGTTAAATAATTTTAATTTAATTATACATGAAAAACATAAATAAATATGATATCATATATGATCTTTTAATATTGTTTTGTTAATAATATTTCAGTAGTATCAATGTTTCTGGTGATAACTGATTCGTTTTCCTTTATATGTTTTTTATATAAGTTATTTTTTAGTAATAGTATGTATTTGATTCATATCCATAATGATATTAAATTATTTTTAATCATAAAATTAAAATTATTCTTCAATGGTTACGATGGGGAATGAATATCATCGTGTTTGTTGAGACGGTAATCCGTACGTACGCTGGAGCGACAATATCAAGATATTGATGGTGAAATAATAGGTAATTGTATTTTATATTACACATAGAGGATAATTAAAATGTTCTATTTGTTATTTAAATCTATTATAATCATTATTATAACCATACAAATAATGAAGTGTTGAATAACAAACTACACAATGACGTGGAGATGGTAAGCCATACTTATGCACGTTTGGTGAATTTTTCATTCATAGGATGGGTAGAATAATGAATATTGTTGTTCCATGTTTACATTAACATCAATGTATATAGAAGGTAATGGATTTATTATTTTGGTATGGAAAAAACAATGAAAGAGGAAGTGGAATACGAAAATATCTTTGAAAGAGGTGATGAAATTATGACCTCTTTTTAAGTTGATTCCTTTTGATTTGATCAAAAGGGCTCCTTAGGTTGGATTTTTATTTAATGTAAGGCCTCAATATTGAATTGAGAGTAATTGGTATGATATTATAGTAGGTTTGGTAGATCCAAATGGATTTGTATATGTTAAATTAATAGAAGGTGAAGTACCCTTTTATAAGAGAGGTGAGGGTCACTTTTGGAAAAGCATGAAATTTTATGTTATTATAAAATAATTTTCGGGTTCTAATGGCTTCAAATGGATTTATTTCAAGCATAAGGTGGGGATAGTTCTAAACCCTATAAACCAATAGTTTTTATATAATTTTAGTTAATCATATTAACCTTATCGTTTAGATTTAACTCTTAGTTAAATAGTTTACTTTAACCATGTATTCTTGTATTATTATAATAAATGGTTAATAAACTTACAATAAATAGCCAAGAGAACCTGAAGTGGTTAATTATTGAAATATATAAACTTATCTATGTCCTTTATCCATTCCTTATATTTTTTTGTAAAATCATATCAATCAATAATATAGTATTTATTTTAAAAACTCATTTATGTCAATTTTGACACTATTTAGTATTTGGTATTTGTGAAAGTCAAAAAAACGTGATTACTTTGGAAAAAATAAATTAAATAAATACTAAAATGTCATATTAACATATAAAATTAGTGTAATGATTCAAAATAACCAATTTATATTTATTTGGATATATATAATATCTTTTATTTTAATCTTTCTTTAATAAGGTAATTGATGCAACATCATTGTGTTATAAATAAATTTAAGTATTTAATGTCTAAAAATTATAAATAAAATACCATTTTGTAGTAAATAATTTTATATTTCTAATGAATATTTATAGTTGAAGTTATCTTATGTATAACCCTATATTAAAAATGTTTTAGTTATGAAAATTTGAATTTAACAATTTTAACTCATCTTTAAATAAAAAAATAATAAATATCCTAATATAATCCTAGTAGATCAAAGTGGATAATATTTTATTCCAAATGTTGATATTTTCCGACAAAAACATATCTGATAAAATTAGGACATATGTTAGGGTAATTATTATATCATTTTTACCTTTAATTACCCAATTTACTTTCAACCATGGTAAATAAAATTAAAAATTCACTCTTCACCAAAAAATATTTTCATCATATTGAACCAAATCTTACTATTTGATGTCAATCATGTATCTATTATTTTTTCAATTCAATTCACAGTAGCGGTAAAATTAGGTTTTACGTTAATTTTTAAATATTCTGATAAGGTGGGTAAAAGACGTTAAAAATTTCAATAAACTTTTATATATCTAATCTTATAATTAAATGACTCCAATGAATTAAATTTATTTAATATATGTATTGTGTATCTATTTTCACTTTAAAATAAATTTAAATAAAAATAATATTATTTAAATATAAAATTGGTTTTTATGTACTATTTAGTATTTTTCACTATTCATCAAAAATTGAATGTTTTTTAGAAAAATACCAAAAATTCACCCTTAGATAATTTTGATATTCCATATCAAAAAATGAATCTATTTTCCAAAATTAAATTTTTACAAGTTTCTAATATCAATTTTTTTATTATTCCAAAAGGATATAAAAACTAGCTCTTTTTTAAATAATAGTTTTTCTAAATATATTACTATTTTAACAAAACATAGAAATTTCATTATAAATATGATTTATTTGTTTGAAAACAATATATATAACAGTAAAAGTTTATTTTTGACTATTAATATCACAATATTCAATTTAAAAATAAATATATCATTTAAATAATTATAATAAAAATGTGTAGTTTCATTGAAACACAATATTGTGTATAACAAAAGCCAAGTCGGTGTTGCCTGATGTATAAGATATTGACTTACATTAAAGATATAACTTATTATAAAATCGTGGGGTGTTACAGTTAGTAACAACTCAACACTCCGGGGGAAAATCATCAGATATCTAGAAAATGGTTTCACATGATAGATATTATAACCCTAAGTGATACGGATTACCATGGGGATAAACCATGGATGAACCCAATATTATAATGTCTACGTCATGTAGTGGGTGATACTTCCTCCACTATGTGAGATACTTGTGATAGACTCAGATTCCCCATGCCTTGAGTGACACATCAGAATCTCTATGGATTTCCTTGGATGTACTTAGTGTTATTGGTTTGTATTATATGTTCTCTTACTGACACATGCGATTATTTTAGATGACCATTTATGGGAAAAAGACTCCACCTCCGTATTTTGAGAGATTCATTAATATTTATATGATTTTCATCCTTGATTATTAATATGAGAAAGCATATGCAAAAGTAATGATTCTATACTACTTATTATAACTTTACTTATGACACGCGAAATTAGACTGAAACCAATGCATGATCTTGGGGGTATTCCATCCTCAGTTTTCCTTGGGTTCAATTAGTACTTGTGTATATATATATTTTTTACACATGTACATTATTAATAAATCTATCATAGTCTAATGCAGGTGGTATGGGACCGGTTTCTATTTAAGAACATGGACCAATTTATTATGTTTTAATTATTTATTTTCACTATCTGTATTATATATGGATCATTATCATTCTTTTTATTTATTAAAATATAAATTTCCATACAATGTGGGTGCTGGGATACTATGATTGTATCCCACACCATTTTTGGGAATAATTTTTTACTCTGGTAGATTTTATTATTATATTTAGGGATGAATGAAATCATCCTAATTCAGATGATTGATTTATTTTCGATTTAGGATTAATATTTTCATGCAGAGGATAGTGCTTATGATCGAGCTGATGTGTGGAAGTATTTATCCTTTTGTAGTTTTCTTTATCATGCAATTTATGTGTGTATCCTAGTTTCCCTGCACTTCCAAATTTTTTATCGAGTAATAACATAAAATCATCATCATTTTTGTATAAATAATTTTATTTTAATTTCCATTTTATTATATATTATTCTTGGAATTTCTCATATATTCAGCTACTGTCTGATTATTTATATGCTTCTACTATTGATTGTATACTATTTATTATTGTGATTACACTAAAATATGAGGGAATATTCGTAACACGGACACACCAAAAGACACTCTGGGCTGGTCGGAACTCTTTTCCAATCTGGGAGATGATCTTGAGGTCGTGTATCAATCATCTCAGGACACTGTTGAGTGGAACTCGGGACAGAGTGATAAAATAATTTAAAAAGGATGTTATTACCAATATATAATTTTATTAGGTGTGAATTTTTATAACAATATTGTGTTAAAATATTTTTAATAAATGTTTTTACATTCATCTAATAAATGTATAGGCATAAAATAAAAATAAATCCTATTTTAAGAATAACATTACTCCTCATTTTTTAATGGTAGATTTTCACCATTTTAATAGAGCATCTATTTTAAATGAAATTTTTTACACATTTTTATTTTTTATATCTGAAAAAAACTCATTTATCAAAATAAGAATATAAATATTTACTTTGGGTTATTTTTTGGTAATTTTTTGAAAATAGTCATATTTTGATGAATAATGCATGATAATAAATTTTAGTTCACAATTAATTATTTATCCACATTATATATATAATCAAAATATTTTTTGGAAATTTTTTAATGAATAATAAGATGATTTTTATATCAGTAAATCCAATTTTTTTAATTTAAGATAAATTTACAATGAATTTATAAATAAGAACATACAAATATTGTAACATTTTCTCATTAAAGAGATGATGTCGCATCCCATCTGTAAGGTTAATTTGAAATAAATTTCTACCATATACGAGTTTGGAATTTTGAAAAGTGAATTTTATATTAGGAATAAGAATAATTCATAATTTCTAATAAGGTAAAATTATATTTTTTCCAAAAAAATATTAGTGATTTTAATTAAAATTTCTTATAGTGATTTAGGAAATACGAGCATTATTTTTTACGAAACAAGGAAAATAAGGTGTAAAAATTACTCAAAAATTATCTAATTTTTTCCTAATCATATTTTGACCATTCCTACTCTTAGAATCAATAATGAACTATTTTAAAACATTTTTGTAAAATAAATTCATGGGCATCAAACAATTCCGTTTAATAATTCCCAAGGTGTCAGTTTCCTCTCCTGTATAAGGCCTCTTTTACTCCCCTAATTTTTTCACCTCTCGTTCCATTTTTTATCATCCATAACATAACTAAATAGTCACCCAATATCCCTCCCTAACCCTAGAGGAATCATATTTTCCATAAATATAACCAATATTTCTATTAGTGATAACCCACCATGGTTACCTGAAAAAGAGTTAACATTCTTCAATGGGTAATGAAACTACCATTCATGTATGCAGAACTACAGATATAGTCAACAATGTCGTTCGCTTATTAATTTACCATCCTTCATGGTTGAGAATTGATATGGGAAAAAATTATTTCATACATATATATATTTTATTAATTATTTTTCTAATACTTATTAATTTTTATATACACATACATTTATTATTAACTTTTTGTAAATACGATAACATCGTTTTTGGACAAGTGGATTGTGGCCTCCTTAAATCAATGTAATGAGTTCAAAAAACACATGTAATGTATTAAGGATGTGTTCAATTAGAAAAATGTGACATAAATAACATCTATATTATATTCAAAAAATTATTACCTCTCAAAATATAATATATTATTTTCTTTATTTCTTTTTTTCACACTTAAAATGTTATAATTTCATTCGTGGATGTGAGGACTATAAACTCACAATTAGTATGAGATTCCATTTACATCACATGAATTATATAGATAATTAAATATTATTGATTATATGTTTTATTTATAATATAATAATTATTATTATATAATGTTAAATGTTACTTATATAATTTCAATGATGATTATTGAAGAATTAGAATGTAACTCATGCGTATGTATATCCTATCATCTCTATGATTGTAAAATCACTTAATTATTTAGAACCATAATTATCATTGGTTTTAAATGAATAATTTCTATATAATAATAATAATAATTTCATGATTAATAATCTAGATATGTTTATTTAATTACACCTTTAACCATATTTGACCAAGTAAATTCGTTTATGACCCATGATCAGAATGTGCTCAAAACACCCAACATAAAAAAGTTGTTTACAACATAAAAATAATGAAATCTGAGTAATAATAAATAATGAAATGGTTCTTAATAAAATAAACAATCAACTAATTTTTATTTTTCAGAATGATAAAGAAACCATTGAAAATTCATACCCAATATAAAGGATTTCATCTCAATCTCTATTCATTGAATTTTTTTGGATTATATTCACATTTTTTATGTTATAAATTCTATGTACACCCCCATTCATATTACATATACATATTAACTCTATTTTAATTTTATTTAATGTTCTGTTAAACATTATTCCTTCATTTGGATAATGATATATATTTTCAATGTTGTGTGGGATTCATTAATTTTTTAAATATTTAATACTTTCTTCCATTTCAATATTACTGACATTATTATACATATTAATTTACATAGATATAAAAGTATTATAAAGGACATTTTTTGTCTATTTTTTTATTTTTTCCCCTACAAGACTTTATGTTTTTAAAGGATTAACAAACAACTATTTCTCTTTCACTTTGTATTTTTTTAAGTCGAGTCTTAGAAATGGTTTGATAATAAAAATATATTGAAACATTTTCTTGTTATTGAAAATGAAATTTTATGAGTGAAATCTTGAATAATTAAATATTTTATGTGGTATGATTATATATTAGAAATTTGATATTTGATGGGTTTTTTGTAATAAACCAATAATGTGTGGTTCTTTGATAAACCAAATATGGGTGGGTCATGATATCCCTCCAATGCACTGGTTAGGGTATCCAAACATATGAATATTATATTCATAATAGTGATATGTATGGAAGTCGGCCACGTTTTTATTCCATTTATTAGAGTCCAAATTATAATGAATTCCAATGATGTCTGTAAGTGTTTCTCTTTTCTTACCTTGGGTTATATGGTAAACTTATGTTTAAAAAATATATATGGAATGAGATTATCATCAAAGGAAATGATTTTCTACTTATTAAGGTAGAAAACATTTAAATTTTGATAAATTTTTCTTGTAGTTTAATGTTTATCAATGAACCAATGATTTTTTTCTTTTCTTTTCACTTAATAAAATTTTGATGCACATCCAAATTTTTTAATGTTACTAATAGGTCTTATGAATGGGTATGGCATTGGATGAATTCGGGTTGAATTTAATGTATCTTTTTCATAATGGATATGATGAATTATATTTTAATAGTTTCATATGGTGGGAAAATGGATATTAATTTCAAGTTTCGAAATTTTTATTTAATAGTTTTGTTATGTATGAGTTATGTAATAATTCTATAAAACTATAAATTGGAAAATATAATCCATGTGAGAGAATGTAATATTATTAAAATAAATCAAGATAATGTAATGTTTTTAGGTCTTGTCCTTATATTTGGTATCAAAGGAATGGTTTAGATAACTTTATATATTATGGTAGTTTTAATAATAATAAATTATAAGATTTTACATTATATTTCGGTTATATATATATGGAATATAATGATTATAATATTGATTCATATAGGGTATGTTTATTTAGAATGATTTTCCCTAGATTATATAGGTAATATATAGTTTTAATTCAACAATAGGAAGATGTTTTTTAGAATTAGTATCTTGAGATGGTTGGAATTGGAAATGAGTAGGTTGTCCTCATAATGGCTCATTTGACACATGATATAATGGTGGTGGTGTCGATGCTAGATAAAAACCAGATCGTCTATAAAGGACTATGATGATAGTGGGTAATTTTTAGGCAAATCCCCCCCCCCATCATTCAGAGGAAATTCTAACCCTTTGATAGTTGAATGATTTTATTATATCCCTAGAAAAGAAATAATATTTCATGGTTTGTTAATATCACTGAAAGATAACTCTTGCAATTTATCATTTTCTAAGTGAATATGGTTAGTAATTTTCAATGGTTATGAATATTAAATAATGTTAAAATATTTTTTACTTTTAATGTGATAAATTTAGAAATACTTTCCAAGGGTGATTTGACTTAGGATAGAAAAAAGAAATTCATAGATAAGTTTTTTCATAGGTTTGTATATAATATTTTGATATATTATAAATGAATTTATGAATATGAAAAACACTTAAGAAATAATTTTCAAACCAAAAATGAAAATTAAATATATGGAATGTCTAATTAGGTCAAAATTTGGATTCAAAAAGATCCATTCCTTGTAAGTAGATTTTCTAAAATCACACAACGGTTGAAACTCCTAAAACGTAAGTTTTTTATGTCTAAAAAAGAGAAAAAAATAATAATGAGATTATTTTTTTCATAAATTAATGGTTTACTACCTATATTTTATTGAAAGTTTTTCTCGGATTTCTAACCCACTAACTATGTTCAATTGAAATGGAGTGTAATGACCCGCCAATTTCTCATTGTCTTGAGAGCTCAACAAGTCTTTTCTAAGAATTCAATGAGATCCCAAAGATGCCAATGGCTGGAAATAAATTCCGAAGGGTTTCAAATACAATTGGGGGACGATTTACCCTTTAAGAAAATAAACTCATCCATTAACCCTTCAATATACGATGCATGAACAACTGAAGACCAATAAACTTCTTAACATATAATAAACCACATCAAAGTACACAAGAACAAAAGACTAAACCAAACATCAAATTACACAAGAGAAAGAGAACAACACAAGACTCCCAAAAGACACCACGGCTCAGTGGTCCACAAGCTCCAAGCTCCATAGTATCTCCCAAACATCACAACAATCCACTAGTAATGAGATGCTTTACCTTTACCTGCGTCTCGGAATATGACATCTGCAAGAGAACCAAAGTGCCAAAGAAGGGGTGAGTATAAAACTCAATAGGTTTTCCCCAATGACTTCCCTACTCACGCCACTAGTATAGAAGAGTTAGCCACATTTATATAAAAATAGTTTATCTAAAACATTTTCACCAAAGTAGTTTATAACTAAATATAAACTATTTTTCTGAAACCATCCATGCTTAAATGTATCAATGTGAAATTTAAACCAGATTTTCAAACATGTTATTTTTTCTGAAAAATAACCAAACATGTTTCCAAAGCATTTCACAAACATCCCATTTTGGCATACCCAACCATTTCACAAACCCGTGAAATCAACCATGCATGCATCATTATGACAGTTCCATACTCATGAGCAGTCTCTCATCGATATACCAAGTCATCACAAGGTAATTATTTATCTTGTTCCATTAAACATTTGGCACCGAGCACAAGGTCATATTTCAACCAAGCCTCATACATATAGTTACCATCGTTCCATTAAACGTTTGGCACCGAGAACAAGGTCCTATTTCAACCAGGCCTCATACAATGCAATATGAACACACACCACACATTCCCAAAAATCATGCAAAAGCCATCCTTTAATAAAACACATTTTATTGAAAACCATTTTCCCAGCAAAACCAAGTGTGTTCAACCAATTCAAACCATTCCAATAAAACTCCCTTTTTATTGAAAACCAAATCCATCCAAATCATTTCAATCACAAACCATTTCAATTAAACACTCCACATTATTGAAATCCCATTTCTCATCAAACCATTTACAATTTTAGAAATTTTATAATTTAAAATAAACATTTTAAAATCAAATAGCCAAATTACTTTGCAGAACAATTTGGCAAGATTTCACAATTTCCTCAAAACCATAAATCATCACTAAAGAAGATTTATTCCATGATTTTCATAATCAAAACAATTCAAATAACCAATTTGAAACTAATCCAACCAATTCTAAAGAGAGGAGTCGAGAGTGAAGCCACATACCTAAACAAAAAGGCGAAACCAAGCATCGGACGAAGAACGCTCAAGAAGACCTGGTCAAATCTCCATGAATCCTCCTTAGATCCCTTCTCCTAACACAACCAAGATCAAATCTTGTCATATTTGGCATCCAAACACTTAGATCTACCCATAACGCGCATAGATCTAAGAAATAAAGAGAATACGAGAAGTAGATCTAAGTAGATCTAAGAAACCATTCAAGAACGAAGGAGAACGATCACATACCTCAAGAATCCAGCTTCGATTTTCCAAGAGTAGCCTTCGAATCGCCTCCGGAATGACGGGAGAACCCTCTTTGACCATAGAAGAACCAAAATCCTAGGTTAGGGCCACTTAGGAGCTTTAATGAGGCTATTAGAGGCAAAAAAAGTTAGATTTACAATTTAAGGATCTATTTTTAAGTGACCGCATGGTTAGTCCCCATGGTTTGACAAACCGTGCGCTAACTGTGCGTTAGCTACTGCCTCGGCCACCCTTCTCACCCGATTTGTCCGCATGGTTAGACAAACCATGCACCGACCGTGTAAAAGCCACTGACTCCCATACCAACTCTACATGGTTTGGCCGCATGGTTTAGACATACTGTGTGCCTCCCGTGCGACTTCCCTTTTTTCCCCAAAATTCATTCCATGTTCTCTCAACTCTCCCATTTTACACCCTTAACATTATAACCATTAAAATAATCAAGAAAGGGTTGCATACTAGAAACAGGAGGTACTACATGGAGTTATGTTCATCTAAAAAAATTATGGTGATGATTGTTTTTGGGAACTGAAAACAATACAGGTCAATGCTTCGGTTTCAGCCTTTTCATACCAAAATGTTGAATTCTTCATCTCGAATTATGCATAATTAAAAGGAAATTGTTATATCCTGATGAATAATTTCAATGTAATTTTTTTTGCTTCAAATCAGTTGAAAAATCATGAGAAGAATCACCCTACACATGATTCGGAATTTTTTTATGTTTGTTTTTTGTATGAAAAATACATCGGCATTATTTTTTATACTATAACAATTTAAATATATAATGATCTCACAATTATAAAGCAAATAAATTCACTCAGAAATTTTTGAACATGATATAGTGAATATGGATATAATTAAATAAGTATTATGATTTCATGATTTATTTTTATCTTATAAAACGAAACAAGGTGGCTAATGAATTTAGCTGATAAAAATATTCCATATTTACAATGATTCATTTTTAACATTTCTCTTTGGTTAATGATGTTAGGAGTTTTTTCCTATAATTTTTTATGAAACGATATCCTTTATTTCATTTCATATTTTAGCACACATAACTATGTGAGATAGAATAAAGAGGTCTCATATGGTAGATCAATCATTGCAGGAAAATATATTGTCCATTAAGAATGGAATGTTTACTAATATTAATATTGATGATGATAGTGTTTTATGATTTGGAAAATTGTTATATGTTCCTTATGATTCATAGTTGAGGAAATAATTGTTCACTGATGTGCACAGTTCACTATTTTTTATTCATCTGGGTAGCACTATGTTGTACCGAGACTATTGACAGTATTACTAGAGGGATGGAATAAAAAGATAAATTTTTTATTATACCATGAAGTGGTTTACTTTTAACATGTTAATATAGAGAGATATTTACTGAATATGATACTATAACATTTTCCAATACAAGATTAGAAATGGGAAATATATCAATGAATTCTATGGTGGGATTTCCGATAAAATTTGAAGGTAATTATGTTATTTGGTTGATTATTGATCAATTAAATAAATACACAAATTTTCTTAACAGTTGGTATATAATGTATCAAGATCATTATTCTAGAAAATATTTCAAGGATGAGGTAAGGTTACATGGAGGGCCTTTCTCCATTATTAGACTATAATCCCAGGATCATATCCATTTTTTGGAAAGGACATCAGGTATAGTTGGGTACAATATTAAAGTACAACACTTCATTTCACCATCAATCTGATGTATAATATATTTGGATGATTTAGACCTTAGTAGATATGTTTTTTTCTTTATAAATTTATTTTTAAGGATGTTGGGATCGACATAGTTCTTCGGTTGAGTTTTCATAAAATAAAAATTTTTATTCTACTATATAGGTTTCATGTTTTTTGGAATTATATTTAATGTATATTCAGCCACTGGATTTTTGGTTTGATGTATGGGAAAATAATTTAATGGGTCCATAGTTGGTATAAGAAATTACATATAAATTTTATTTGATTCAATGTCACTAAGTAGCCAGGGTACCCTAGACACCCGATAACCGACCCGAACCTAACTAACTCAAAGGGTTTCTTGATCTCCACGGGTCGGTGACTATCACCTAGTATCATATAACATGAATGTGGGAATTATTATTCCATTACATATAGTGAAAGTAAGACATGAAATTAAATATCTATATAAAAGTAACTCAACTATGAGTAATGGTCCTAGATTCAACAAGGCCTAAAATTCTTAGAGTACTACAACTAAATTTCTAAATGGGAAAAACATCACAAGGACATTTGGAAAAAAACTCACCATGACCAAGGTTCAACAACTGGATCCACCTCAATGAGATTCTTCCCTCTTTCTCGAGCATCAAAGAGGAAAATCTACCAAAACTCGATGGAAAAAAGTATTCTGTGAGTGAAAACCTCAGTAGGGTCTCACCAAGGTTTCTATAATAGATTCCAACCATAGATTATCCAATTGAAAAATTTCAATTTTAAATAAAAAAGGATTTTAATTTAAAGATTATTTAAAAAAATTCTGATATACCTTTCAAATGAGGGAAAATACACTCTATGTAGGGGCTTTATATATGATGGATTATTTTAAATAAAACTGATTTTCTAAACATTTATATTAAATAGTTTATGTAAATGTATAAGTAATGTAAATGATTTCAAACAACATTGGACAACATATATATCCCATATATAGATAACAAGTGTGTAACATGGTCATGTGCCCAAAGGAATGATAGTATTTCCAGATATAGGAATCCTCACTCTCCATGTGATATCAGCAATATGTTTATACACACTTCCCACTAGAACTGGCCAGAGGTGACACGTCACCCTCCCATCAGGGATATGACCAAAATCATGTAGGTTTTAGATTGTTGTAATGGCATAATGTGTATCTAAATAACACAAAAACTACATATGGCTTGCATATGCTCTCTCATAGTCAACGATGAGAAAATTATTTTAAGATTACATAAAATAAAATAAAATCTCACTCTCATTTTAAAATGAAATTTTCCATATAAAAACAAAATATTTTAAAATAAAATATTCCTCTTTTATAAGATATATCCACTTTCTTTATATTGAAATAATTTATGCAATTTACACATGTTAAAAATCCATTCAAAAAAAATTCCATATATTATCACAATTAATTTCCAAAATTTAATTCATATAATTGCCATAAAATCCACAATTTAAATTAAGAAATATCTATTAACACACATTATTTCAGTAGAATTGAATATTTTCCCAATATTTTATTCCATATCCATTTAAAAACCCCCCAATTCAATGAAATTAGATTTTATCAAATAAGATGATATAAATTTTCTGAAATTGAATATAAATCAAAAAATGAAATAAATCATGATTTATAATGGTAATCATATTGGCTATTTAGGACAGGCCCATATACCTTTTCTCAAAATGCAACACTCACAACGGCGCCCGCCAACGACAATGAAGTTGGATAATACCACAAAAACTGACCAAAAATGATATCTAACACCACATAGCATAGATCCATCACTATCAAAATGATATATCATGATCCCAATGAAGGATAAAGAGAAATAGAGACCAAGAAAAAGGGGGAAATCTTTCCAAGGATTCATATTATTAGAGCAAGGACAATCAATTGCTAATTGTGTAATACGCTAAGATTTTATGAGAATTATTCTTTTTAATTTCTTTGATGTATTTTTTTGTACGCTACACCAAGATTATATTGTACTATACACAACACCGTATTATCTTTTAGTAAAAACAACACTATTATTGGATTTCATTACACACAAGAGCTACCTTCCTCGATAGCTAACGTTGTACGCAATACCGAGTTTCACTAAACAACGATATATTATTGAAATATTATATAAACTAGCCATTATGAATAGTAATTCCCACTTTTTGAAATTTATAAATTTTATCTTTTAAAATGGACTTCATTTTTGGATTCGGAATATTGAAATTAGCTTAGGGTGAATTTTTGGTATTTTTCTAAAAACATTCAATTTTTGATGAATAATGAAAACACTGAGTTATTGGTTAAAACCGACTTTTTATTTAAATAATCATTTATTTTATTTAAATTTATTTTATGTCAAAATAGATACATAATACCTATATAAGTTCAATGGAATTCATTGGAGTCATTTTATAATAGATTTATATATATAAAAATTTTATTTAATTTTTTAATGTCTTTTACCCACCTCCTAGGAGCATTTGAAAATTTACATAAATCATAATTTTACCGCTTCGGTGAGTTGAATTTCGAGAATCCCAGAGACACAATTAATATCGAGGAGTAAAATGGGATTCAATAATATAATACTAATTTTAGGTGAATAGTAACTTTTTACTTTTATTTACCATAGTTAAATGTAAATAGGGTAATTAAGGGTAACAATGATATTATTATTACCCTAACACATACCTAATTCTATTGGATAAGTGTAATTCAACCAAAAACAACCTTAATAATAAAATATGACCCTTTAGGTCCACTTGGATTAGATTAGGACATTTATTATTATTTAATTCAACGAAGAGTTAAAAGAGTGATAATCAATGTTTAATAACTAAAACATTTTTAATATAGGGTTATACATGAGATAAATTCGACTATAAATATTCACTATAAATCTAAAAATATTTCCAAAATAATGATATTATATTTATTATTTTTAGACATTAAATAGGTTAATTTATTTATGACACATTGATGATGCAGTAATTACCTTATTAATGAAATATTAACATAATTGATATTATAAATACCCAAATAAATGTAATTTGAGACTTTTCATGAATTCCATTAATTTTATAGGTTAATATAATATATTAGGGTTGGTTATTTGAATTTTTTTCGAAGTAATAATGCTGTTATAAATTTTAAAAAAACAAAATAGAAAATAGTGTCAAAATTGACATAAAATTGTTTTTTAAACAAATATTATATTATTAATTGATATAATGGTCCTAAAAATATAAGGTTCGGACAAAATAATTATATAATAATGAACCAATTTTTGTTTGATTGGATTTTTTTAGTAATTTTATTAACCATTTAGTGTAAGAATACAAGAAGACACGGTAAAAGTTAAATTATTTAACATAGAGCTAAATCTAAATGATAAGGTTAAAATGGTAACCTAAACTTCCCTAAAACCTATTGGTTGAGAGTATTTCGACCCATACCCACCCTATCCTAAAAATAATTCACTTTAGAGACATTATAAACCGAATTGTACTTTATTATAAAATAATATTTTAAGTTTTTTCTAAGGTTCCCTTCACCTCTCTTATAAAAGGGCACCAATTGTCTCCAAAATTCACTCCCCCCAAGCCATTTGGGTCAGCCAACCCCTACCCAAATACCCTATCAACTGTCCTACCTTCATCCTGGATGCCTCACATTACTCTGAAATCCAACCTATGGAGCCCTTTTGATCAAACCAAAAGGAAGAACCCGAAGAAGAGGTAAATATCTCACCACCTATTTCAAGTTCCTTTCTTCATCCACTTCTTTCTTATTGGTTGTTTCCATTATAAAATAATAAATCTAGTAACTTCTATATAATGTGATTTTATTATAAAAATTGTACAACCATATCAGTTATTTTATCCATCCTATGAATGAAAAAGTCACCACACGTGCGTACGTACGGCTTACCGTCTCCACGTCGTGGTGTAGTTTGTTATTCAAACATTTCATCATTTGGATAGGTATAATAATCAGTATAACTGATATAAATAATAAATATAACATTATTAGGATTCTTTATATATGATATATCATCCAATTACATACACTTTTAATATCAAAATAATTATATCATCACTTGTACGTACGTGCGGACTATCGTCTCCCCGAATGCGATGAGATTCATTTTCCATGATTAACCATTCAAGTATGATTATAAAGTATATATAATAAATAATCAGGAAATATATTATATAATAATGATACTGGATTAATGTACATATATTTTTCTTTTACATTATTCCATTCAATTCAATATGGAAACGAAAACACCGTTCATGCGTACGTACGACCTACCGTCTCCATGAACGGTGTATATCATTATGTTTATCGATATATCATATATATTTATATGATGAATATATATTATATATAAATCATGTTTTACATTCTGGAATTAAGTAAATCAGGATATAAGTAATAATATCAAGAACAACAAGTCGAAACACGTACGATAAATGAAACGATTTTACCCAAAACGCTGCTTTAACATGGAATTTACAAAATAACGGGTAATATAATGTAATAAGTGAACAAAATATGATATCATAACAATGAATATGGTTCTGTAATAAGTCAATGACATTATTTAATTAATTATATAGGAGGTTCGGATATGTACGAATCATATTAGACCTATGGTAAGTGAAAATATCACAATCTCATTTTTATCTGAGATTGTTTATACTTTAGAATTTACTGGGGCATATTTATCATCCACATACATGTTTCCTCAATATGTAATATTATTTATATCCTCCTAATATTTTTTAAATAAAATTTTACCTATTGGTTAATTTTTTGTAAATGATATGAAAGGAATCTTTTTGTCGTTTTCAATACGAGATACTTTTTGACTTTTCTGGCCTAAGTATGAGAAGAATGTATTTTTAACTTATACGACATAAAAGGATTTCTATGATTTCATAGAAAATTATTTCCATGAAGCTTCCTTTACATGTTTTCAAGTTTATTTTTAATTAACTTATTTTAGTTTAAAATTGTATGACATGATAAGAAAGGAAAAATGTTTTTGAAGTAGAAAGGATTATTTCCTCAAGGATGGAGTTCAAGTGTTTTATCAAAATTATTTTCCATATAAGATAATATAGGGTTCTGTTTCTACGCCTATTGTTACATTTATTTGATTATGTTATGATGGAATTATTTTTATGATGTCCTTTTTTCATATATGGTTTAGGTTATGATGGCATGATGTTTAAGAATTCCATTTTTATTACATGGGTTATGCTATGATATATGATTAATGATTTTGTGGGACACATAAGAATGGTTTCATTATGAGATGGGTGGGACCTATATCTCCCTCCAATGCATTGGTTAAAGATTTATATATCATTAGATAGACATGGCTAGAAAGGTATGTTAATCTGGTTTAGTGATACAGGACTGGAATGAGGAGTGAACTCAATTCAGTAAGGGAATTCGTCCACTATGATGGTCATGGTAGAAATGCCTTGGCTACTATGGGAATCATATCTTGTGCTTAATGGTTTTCCACAATTACATGTTTTATTCCCACGCTATTTTATCATGATTAATGTTCCTTTATGTTATATACCTTATTTACTGCTATGATTTATGTCATGTTCATGTTTTTACATTAAAATGTTTATGGGTTGTTTTATGTTCTCCATGTTTACCCTTACTGAGTATTTGAGCTCACCCTTTTTATGATTTCTTTTCACTGGGATATAAAGAAAGGATTTAGGTAATAAAACAAAAGGGGATGATCTTTATGGGAGATGTTGAAGATCTCTCACCACAATTAGAAGATTTGGTTCTGAGTTTCCATAGACACTAAACTATTACTGTCCTTGGGTGTATATTTTTTTATGTATTAATTATTCCACAAAAGTAATGTGATGTCCATGTATGTCAAGTTTGGGTCATTACAAATTGTGTGGATTCAGATGGTTTGTGAGCCTCTATGTTTTCCAAGAAAAAGTATTGGGTGGAGGGAGTGTAAATTAGAGAGGATCCAAAAAGAAATACCATCTATACTACCTATTATAAAAATGTACTTGGTGTATTACATGATGTGTAATCGAAAAACCTGTCATGAAATACTTAAATTTATTCTCCATCAAAAAACGCCTTGCCTAAAATTAGACCCCGACGATTCGAATTAAAAATGGATAATTAAATCCTTCATTACAGGTAATGAACAATCACAACATGATTTAATCATAGCATGAATCCATTCATTACTTTTTGCAAATACCTTACTTAATATGTAACCATGATACATGACATGAAATCCTAATGCACCTTGCAAAAAAATCATTTAAAATAAATATATTGACAAACCTAGGATATAATAATTATAGGTATCCCCCAACCCAAACTCAACCCAACCCAAATACTAAAAAAGGAAAAAATTGAAAATGTTTATGACGTACTAGTCAGATCCATAATGGGATGTTACATTTTTTGACACATGAGGAAAATATAGATTAGGTAGAGAATTTATACAAATAACCATGGAAAATATCATTTATTTGAGTTGGGCCATCATGTATTTTTAAATGTTTCTCCATGGAAATGTGTGATGTGTTTTGGTAAGAAGTATAATTTCTGTTTGTGGTATATTAGACAATATGAAATTATAATAAAATTGGAATTAAATTACTACAATATGGAAATACATTTGATATAATCCTAGGTACACCATGTATTTAATGATTCAATTTTGAGGAAGTATGTACCAGATGTATGGCACTATTTGATCCTAGAATTTGTTCAAATAAAAGATAATATTTATTTTTCGGAACAAACTTGTTCAGGTTCTCGACCATAGTGATATGTTTTGGTGGAATAAGGTGCTTTATCATGTTAATGTTTTATGAAAACGCCTATATTTTTATGAGGAATCCAAGGAATCGTAAAATGATATGATGAAAAAATATGTACACTTTTTTGATAAGTGTGTATAATTACGAGGAAAAAATTTCCCAAATGGGGAAGGGTGTATCCTCCTGAGTAATGATAAAATATATTTTTTAAATATTTATTATTATTTTTGAATTTGATTGTAATTTTAACCAAAAATGTATTATAATTATAATTGTAATGTCCTGGAAAATCCATGTAATTTTTTTTTATTTATATGGGATTATTTTGACACCAAGAGCTATGATGTCACTTGATTTTGAGGCCTGGTGATCCTGGAATAAATTTTTGTATATTTTTTACGTTTATTTAATATATTTCATGTACACGGTTTTGGAATCATCTAAACGGGTTCCCGAATAAAAATTATTAAGGAACTATTGTGTATGGACTGAAGAAATTACCTATGAAAGTACCTAACATCAACTAACATGGGTCAAGGGGAAAAGTTTATTTTTGGGCATTTTAAGGATGAATAAAATAAACCTAAAAAGTATATTGTATTCGAAATTGTTTTCCTGTGATGCAACGCCATGTTGGATATTTCATTTCAGAATTGAAACAATGTAATTACTATGAAACTAAAGTGTAACAAAAATGATACTCCATTAAAAAAATAGTGTAACGACACTAGAAATCTACGTAATAGAAATACTAAAACGTGTTTCCACATTTAAATGGATTAATAGAATATGGGGTCATTAGAAAAATATCAATGTTTACATAAAACCTTTGGAGGATTTGTGTTCGTAGGTAGATAACAATCAATGACCACCAACGACAGATTGATGATCAAGGAACAATGGGTGATGATATTCCTACTCTAATATTCACCATTGAACCATCAAACCTCGAAGTAAGGGGTTCATTTCTATGTTATTTTCCATTCCTGTTCTTTCTTAATAAATTAAAAATGTGGATCAACATACAAAGTAGTTGGTCCTGTGGTCGATCATTCTTGTGGGTTTGAGAACTATTATTTGGGGGATTAAATAAAGGGGGATATGATTTAATAATTAATCGATGTCTTCCACTTTTTTAACATGACCAAAAAATGACAAATGAATAGAGAAAACTTTGGTCACATTAGGTGTTCCTTGTGACCTCTTCTCCTTATCACGTTCTTCACTGACACGTCCATGTGGTCCCATAAATCTTTATCAAGAGGATTCAAGAGCGACTAGACCGCCAGATTGATGAAAATACAAGTTGGACCCCACAACAGAAGAGAAGATGAATAGAGGACTCTAAAACAACCTCTAGATCAATGAATGGAATAGTGGAACAAGACTAGTGGCCTGTAGAAGAAACCACCAACCCATTAGCAGCAGGTCGCAATGGCGGAGGCCCTAGCTATGTGAAACTGCAGTACCAGTGGGGCATCGTGACTTTAAATGTTACCCACGTCTGCACTATGAGTCAGTGATGGGATTCGGTTTGTGGGACCACATGTGGCGGAGGTGGCCAGATAGTTTCTGGCCACATGATGACCAGGGGACATGGCCATTACCACATCCAGTATGGATCGAACTGGCCCACAACGGCGGGTTGGGATGGAGAAGACAGGTCACCACGTGCGGCCTCACAAACCAAACATGCAGTCCAGCGGGCCAGGCCTATTGTTCCAGGTCAGATTCAAGTTTGTCTGGACCTGAGTCGGGTCAGTGAACCCCGGTTCATGTCGGTCTTCCATGGCTGGACCAGACACAGACCCAACGAGCCGCTTTTTAGTAAAACAGACATAACATACAAATCATGTATCCAATTGACGAGCTACTTTCATAATTGGGACACTCGTGGAGAGATATTACATTCAATGTAATCCATGTGAGTTTTCTTTATGCAGAAGTATGGTCGATGGATTGAGTTTTAGATTCACATGGAATCAAGCGCACTACGAGCAGACCCTGGTGGCCAACCTATGAGCAGGCCATAGTGGCCCAGCAGATGACCACACCTATGTGTCCCAACATATGAGAAAAAACAAGTATTCCAGTAGATGAGAGGACCAATGTGGATCAACATATTAGCAGACCGTAGTGGCCTGATAGACGAGTAGACCTAAGTGGCCCAGTAGACGAGCAGACCTCAGTAGCCCCACAGAAGAGCAGACCTCAATGGCCAAATAGATGAATGGACCTAAGTGGACTAGTATACAAGAGTACCTTATTGGCCATGTAGACTATTGGACCTTAGCATCCCAGCAGACGAGTGCACCTGAGTGGTCTGACGGACCACTGTGACTCATCGAGAATGAGTTCCTCGATAGTACAAGATGTTAAACATTACCAGTGATAGTCTTTGCTTCTATAATTTAGGTTATATTTATGTTAGAAGACTCTAGTGACTCTCTCTCTCGACTATATTTATTAGATGCTACACTTCAAGTACCTATTTGGTGGCACAATTTGTGCATACATTCCTTTGTGGTATTCCCTTTGTGTCTGGGGTCTTTAATGAGAATTTCGTTACTCATCCCATCACATGCTCTATTTGTACATGTTGTGTCATTTGCTGGCAAAATACATTTTGATAGAGACCTTGGTGGTCCAACAACAATCAGTTCCCAGTGATATCTGACAGATGAGGCGTACTTCTACGACTTCAGGTGGAACCCCTTTCACCTACCATTCATGTAGGATTTACCATAGATGGACCTCAGGGGCTTGTATTTGTCATTTTTTGGGCTTTTATTATAACCACTTTACATCTAGTTTTGACCTTTTACTCATAGAGGTTGTCTTAGTGGTAGGGATGTTTATATTTTCGCATTACGGGTTGGATTTGTGTGTGTGTGTGTGTGCATGTATACATGTTCTAAAGAAAATAACTCCCACTTACGACAAAATTCCTTCTGAACTAATCACTAGCCCATCCCCATTGGGATTCAGGCTTAGGGTAGTCACAAAACGGGTCCCGAGGGACAGTTAATGAAATTTTTTTATCAGAGTTGGCTAGTCCTTTGTTAAACACTGAGAATATGTATCTTTCTTTTAAGGAAACATTTTTAAATGTTTTGCATTCAACTTTCAAGATTGGGGGTCCGATATTGGTGAGGAGGCCGACGTATCCATACACAAGGAACCTAAATCCTACATTTTGACTCTATACACTAAAACACTGGTTGAATGCATCATATATGAATTGAGGGTGTCCTCATGTACTTGTTGAATCAGAGTTTTCTCACCTGGTATAATCTATTGAACATTGTTCATCTTGATCTGTTTAATGATGCAACCACACAGACTTCCACCCCTGATTTTTATGTGTGATTATGTGGATCGTACAACAAGAGATGAAGCATATGTACATGGACCAGTACTAGAGATGGACCCACTGAGGGTGCACTAGTGTTTCCTCAACCCGTCGATCAACTATTGTTATGGGAATTACTGGACGCATATAGGCTCAGTGCCTTACATGAGTTCTAGCGGCTGATACCTCTTAGGTTCATTGGTGATACTGACCCACAGGTGGAAAATGATTGTCTAGAGGATGTTATGTAAGTCTACCACCTAGTGAGGATGCCTCTCGACTATATGGTGATCTTATTCAAAAGCCTTCTTTAGGGATCAGTAGGGACATGGTAGAGATTGACGATCTAGATGCACGATGAGGAGTAAATCTACTGGATATACATTGGGCACCACTTCATGAATGAGATTTTTCCCATGACTTTGAACTCAATATGCATACAAGATCTACAAAACCTATATTAGCGTAGTATGACATTAGCAGAGTACTCAAAATGATTCAACGATATTTTCTGTTACTCTACACACATTGTGCAAGCCCAATTATTTAGGGCTTGGGATTTTGATTTGTGTCAATTTTGGGAGATAAAGGAATCCATGATATCGCTTAGCATCTCTACTCAGGATGGGGTGCTGGAAAGATCCCTACTCATAGAAAGCATCATGGTGGAGCAGGCGCCAGTAGCTAGAGCTACTAGTAGACACTAGTTGGCAGAGTCTTCTCCCATGGGTAGCAAGCAGTGTACATGGGGACCCAAGAAGGCCAAACATTTTGAGGTATGACCCCAAGATATTGAATCAGCAGTACAATTCTTCCTGAGTTGATGGATTCATTAGAATATCAGGGTGTTCTACTCACGTGACTGGTAGAGACATATTACTCATGATTTCCTGACTCATTTTATATATGATCATCGAATGGTTGAGGTACCCCCGGGGAAGATGTATAGGGTTGATCAGGGTGGTCCGCATGGAGGTAGAGGTAGTAGGGATGTAGGAAGTGTGGAAGGAGGTGGATATAGGTTCAAGGATCTACCACCACCACCACCCAGGTGGTCCACCATGGGATCGCAAATCCAATGGATAGGGGTGAGGCCAGCTTCAAGTGATGGAGGATTATGACCTCAGTTCTCTAGATATGATTAAAGGTATAATCTATGTCTCTACACCTTAGTTTCAATTTTTATAGACAGAGGTTCCAGTCAGTCTTTTCTTTCTAAGGACCCTGTTTGGAGCATGGAGATTCATATGGAGTCATTGTCTCAATCCTTATGAATAGATACTACTATGGAAGGGGATTAAACAATAAAACAATTTTTTCGGAAGTATGATCCTACTCTTGGTGTTTGTATCTTTTGTTGGGATCTCATAATTGAACCGTCGAGGCCTTACAATTCCATTCTGGGTATGGCCTGGTCATCCACATTCCAGGATTAGATTAACTATTTTAAGAATATAGTGTTGTGTGACATTGGATATGGGACAAGGTTTTCCTTTACTGGTGAAAGAGTAATGATTGAAACATAGAACTGACTTTCTCATAGAAATGTGTAGTCGATCACTCACTACATGGATAGCCTCAACCTTAGTGTTGTGGATGAGAAGATTCCTCACATTTCTATAGTTTGTGGACGAGTATGAAGAAATATTTTCTGAGGATGTTTCAGGATTCCCTCCCTCGCATGGGAGGTTGAACACTTCATTATCCTATACCCTAGGATGACACTGATATCCACACATGAATATCTGATGGCTCCCACAGATCATTGTGATTTTAGGGTCTGACTAGAGGATATGTGGAGGTAGGGATTCATGAGGCCGAGTGATTCACAGTAGGAAACCCCAGTTTTATTTTCCAAGAAAGAAAAACTGTTGTTTGAGGTTGTGCATTGAATTTAGAAAACTGAATCAGGTGACCGAGAATAATAAATATCCACTATGAAGGACTGATGACCGCTTACATTAGTTAAAAGGATAAAGATGGTTCTCAAAGATAGACCTCCTATCAGGTTACCATCAGCTTTGTGTACATGGTGAGGGTTTACCGAAGATATCCTTCAAGTGTCGATATGGACATTATGAGATCATGGTGATACCTTTCAGCATGAAAAATGAACAAAAAGTATTAATGGGACACTTGAACAAGATCATCCAACCATTCCTTGACCATTCATCATGGTCTTCATTCATGA
This sequence comes from Viscum album, assembly GCA_963277665.1. Lineage (NCBI taxonomy): Eukaryota > Viridiplantae > Streptophyta > Magnoliopsida > Santalales > Viscaceae > Viscum > Viscum album. Next base: position 489,354,416 of record OY728151.1, on the reverse strand, counting down.
CATCTGGGTGTACTCGATTTCCTAAAAGGAGCACGTGACACACATGTGGATTTTCTTAGATACACTCTGAGAGAACTAGCTTTATGGGAAGCTCTAGAAGTGTCAGTTTTTTATTCGGGAGGTCCACTTTCTAAGGAACCTCATTTCAGAGGCTGGATTTGTGGTGGATTAGTCCAAGATATAGGTGGTTCTTACTTGGGAGCCACTGAAAGTGTGATTGGGGTGCAGAATTGATTAGCTTCAGATGGATAATATCATAGGTTCATACTTGAACATCCATGGGTAGAATTGTACTTATAATCTATTTCATGGAAGGGACCTCCCTTTTGATAATGGGGATATTATAGTATAGTTTTTAGGATTTGGTGTAGAGACTGATGAGTGCACCCATCTTGAGACTACTAGAGGAGGGAATTGGGTCTTTAGTATTATGCGATGCAACATAGACCAGACTTGGTTATTTCATGATGGAAGAATAGGTAGTGATCTCCTACAGTTCACAGTAGTTTAGTAAGCACAATCAGAATTATGTGAGCCATGACCTATAGCTAGGAATAGTTGTAATTGATTTTAAGATATTGTGGAACTACTTGATGGGAGTGTGGTCTACCATCTACTCTGACCACAAAATTATCAGGTATATCTTATTCAAAAATGACCTAAACATGAGATAGTGGAAGTAGATAGAGTTCCTCTGGGATTATGACATTGAAATAGTCTATACTAATCTGAAGGGTAACATGGTGGTGGACTCACATAGTAGAAGAACCATGTTATAGTTGTAGAGTGATGTGTCATGGCAGTTAGACATGATTCATATATCCTTCATTGATGGAGATAGGGTAGCTTATCTTCAGTTGATGGCTGTCACACCCCCACTCTTAATGCAAGTTAGGAAGGAATATCTTGTGGATGTTGAATGTGAGGTTGTACGTGCTATTTTAACCTCATGAAAAGCTCCTGATGAATATTCGACATGTGGGGAGAATGTAGTTCTTTTCAAAGGGTGCACTATTATACAATTGGAATTACGAGAGGATATTCTAGGGGAGTTCTACACCCCTCCCCCTTTGGCTATATATCCAAGAGTGTAAATGATGTTCTAAGAACTCCACCATCAGTATTGGTGTTTGGGGAAGAAGAAGACAGTGGCAGAGTGTGTTTCACAGTGCCTCACTTGTCAAAAATTGAAGGTCGAGCATTAGGTTCCAGTAGGATTGAATGAAATGCTTCACCTCAGTTCAAAATGTCAATGTAATTTTTTATTCTTCACCTTAGCTGAAAACTCATGAGCTATATTACCCTAAACATGATTTTGAATTTTTTTCAATTTTTTTGTCTTAAAAATACATTGAGTTCATTTTTTATACTATAAAAATTTAAATATTTAATGATCAGAAAATTTTGATGTATATTAATTCACTTCGAGATTTGTGAACCTAAGATAAGGAAGATTGCTATAATTAATCAAGTATTATGATTTCATGATTCATTATTATTTAGGAAAACGAAACAAGGGGGCTGATGAATTTATCTGAAAAAATAATTCCATATATACTATGATAAAATTTTAACATTTCCCTTTGGTTAATGATTTGATGAATTCTGTCCTAGAATTGTGGATGAATGGATATCCTCTATTTTATTTCTCAATTTATTGTGGTTAACTATGTTAGATAGAATAAAGAGGTATCTGAATGTAGATCAATCATTGCATGAAAAGGTATTATCCATTAATATTGTAATGTTTACTAATTTTAATATAGATGATGAAATTGTTTTATGATTTGGAAAATTATTATGTTTTCCTTATGATCCATAGTTGAGGAAATAGTTGTTGACTGATATAAATAGTTAATTATTTTCTATTCATCTGAGTACCACTATGTTGTATAGAGTCGACTGAGAGTATTACTGGTGGGATGGAATAAAAAGATAATTGTATGATTATACCATGAAGTACTTGACTTGTTAACATGTAAATATAGAGTAATATTTACCGAAGGTGATACTACAACATTTTCCAATACATTATTGGAAGTGGGAAAAGATATCAATGAATAATATTATAGGATTTCTAATTAAATTTGAAGGTAATTATGTGATATGTTTTATTATTGATCGAATAAATAAATACAAAAATTACCTTACCAATTGTTATATAATGTCTCTAGATCATCTCTCTAGACACTGTTTCATAGATATTGTAAGGATACATGGAGGGCATATCTCTATTATCAAACAAAGATCCCAGGTTCATATCTATTTTTTGGAAAGGACATTAGGTATCATTGAGTACTATATTAAATTACAGTACTGCATGTCATCATCATGTAGTTGGATTGTATATATGGATGATTTAGATGTCGAGAGATATTCTTTGTTCTTTATTAATTTATTTTCTATGATTTAGGGATTGACATAATTCTTTGGTTGAGTTTTCATAAAATAAAAAATATTCATTCTACTATATAAATTTCATGTTTTTTGGCGTTATATTTAATGTATTTTCAGCCACCGGGTTTTCGGTTTTATGTAGTGGAACAATATTTAATGAGACCAGAGTTGGTAGAGGAAATGACATTTAAATTTTAGATTATACAATGTCGTAAACTAGCATGGGTTCCACAGTTACCTGATAACCGACCCAGACCTAACATAACTCGAAGGGTGTGTTGAACCCAACGGGTCGTTGACTAGAACCTGGAATCATACAACATGAATGTGGGAATGTTTTTTCCATAAAAAGTAGTGGAATTAAGACATGAAATTCAATATTCCTATATAATTAACTCAACTAGGATTAATGTTCCTAGATACAAAAAGGCATAAAATGATCATAGTTCAATAACTCAAGTTCCAAATGGGAAAAAGAGCCGAAGGCCCTCTAGAAAATACTCACTAATCCCAAGTTTCAATAGTTGGATCCACCACTATGGGATCCTTGCCTCTTTCTCAAGCATCGAAGAGGAAAATATACTATCACACAATGGAAAAAAGAAGTGTGTGAGCTAAAACCCCAGAAGGGTCTCACCAAGGATTCCGTAATAGATTCCAGCAATATAATAACCGAAGAAAAAATATAAATTTTAAATATAAAAGTTTTTCTATTTAATGAATATTTAAAAAAATCATTTTATTCATTTTAAATGATGGGAAAACACTCTATGAAGGGGATTTACAAATGAAGGAATATTTAAAAAAAAGGATTAGGTAAAACATTTATATAAAAAAGTTTATATAAATTTATAAAGAATGTAAAGGATTTCAAATAACATTGACATTCATTTATATCTCAAATATAGATAACAAGGGTTCAACATAGTCATCATCCAAAAGGTATGATAGTATTTATTGATATAGGAATCCACACTCAATAAGTGATCTCACTAATATTTGTATACACATGTCACACTGAAATTGACAAGAGGTGACTTCTCACCCTCCCATTGGGGATGTGACCCTACTTATGTATGTTGTAGACTGTTGTAATGGTGTATAGTGTATCCAAATAACTAATAAACTACCAAAGTCTTACATATGATCTCTCATAATCAAAGATGAAGAAATTATTTTAAGATTTTATAAAATAAAATTAAATCCCACCCTCCCATTTAAAAATAATATTTTCCATTTAAACCCAAAACATTATTAATTAAAAAAACATTCCTATTTTAGAAGATATGTCCACATTGATTCAATCGAAAATATTTATGAAATTTACAAAAGATTGTAATCTATTCCAAACAAATTCCATATATTATCACAATTAATTTAAAAAATTAAATCCAACAATTTAATTTATATAAAGTCTATAGAATCTATAATTTAAATTAATCAATCACTATAAAAACGTAGTAATTCAATAGAATTGAGGATTTTTCCAATATTCCATTCCATAACCTTTTCGAAACCTCCCATTCAATGAAATTATATTTTCTCAAATAAAATGAAATAAATATTTTAAAATTGAATATAAATCAACAAATTAAATAAATCTTGAATTAAAATGGTAATCAATTTTTCAATTTATGATGGACACTCTTGTCTTCTCTCAAAACTTAACACTCACAATGACACCCACCAAATACAATGATGTTGGAGAATACCTCAAAAACTAATCTAGAAAAGATATCTAACACCATATATAATAGATCCATCACTATCCAGATGAAATATCAAGATCCCAATAGAGGAGAAAGAGAAATAGAGACCAAGAACAAGGGTGAAAGCTTACCCGGGAATCACAATATTATAGAAATTGTGATCAAATGCTAATTGAGTGGATTCAGAGGGTTTGTGGGGATCTATGTTCTCCAAGAAAAAATCTTGGGTTGAAGGGTATTAAACTAGAATGGATTCAAAAGGAAATACCATATGCACTACCTTTTTAAAAAAATCAGTTGGTGTATTACATAATGTGTAATTTAAAAACATGTCATGAAATACATAAATTTTTTATCCATCGAAAAAATGCCTCACCTAAAATTAAATCCAATTGATTTGAATTAAAATTGAATCATTTAATCCTTCTTGACATGTAATGACCAATCACAAAAAAATTTCATCATATAAAGAAGGCATTAATTACTTGTTGCAAATCTAATACACGATATGTCACCCTATTACATGGCATGGAATCGTCATGAAGCATTCATGAAAAGGACGTTTAAAATAGAGATATAGAAAAAACTCTGACATAACAATTATAAGTATCCCCCTAATTCAAACTCGACCATAACCAAATAATGAAAAATTAAAACAATAAAAATGTTTATGAAGTACAAGTTAGATCGGTAATAGGCTGTTACATTCTGTGAAACATGAGGACAACATAGATTTGGTAGAAATTGTATACAGATAACCATGGACAATATCATCATTTTGTGTTAGGTAATCTTGTGTTTTTAAATGTTTCTCCATTAAAAGGTGCGATACATTTTGGTAAGAAGGATAATTTGTGTCCATGGTTTATTAGACTATATGAAATTATAGAAAAAGTGGGATTAGTTTCTTATCATGTAGAAAAACATTTGATTTAATCCTAGGTACACTGTGTATTTAATGATTAAATGTTGAGGAAGTATGTAACAGATGTATGTCATTATTTGAACCCAAAATAAGTTCAAATAGAAGAGAATATTTCTATTTAGAAACAAATTATTTTATGTTCTCGACCATAGTGATAATGTTTTGTGGAATAAGGTGCTTCATTATGATAATGTTTTATGAAAAAACCCCGTATGGTTGATGAAGAATCCATGAAATATAAAATGATATGATGGAAAAATATGTCCACATATTTGATAAGTGAATATAATTATGAGGATTAAATTTAAAAAATTGGGAAGGGTGTAACCTCCCGGTTAGTGATAAAATATTATTTTTTAAATATTTATTAATATTTACGAATTAGATTGTAAAATTAACCTAAAAGGTATTATAATTCAAATTTTAATGTCATGGAAACTCCATGTAATGTTTTTATTTATATGGGATTATTTCGAGACCAGGAGTTTAGATGTCACTTGATTTGGAGGCCCGATGAGCCTAAAATAAATGTCAGAACATTTTTTTGTTTATTTAAAATAGTGTGTGTGCACAGTTTTAGAGACATCAAAATGGGTTCCCATATTAAAAATATTAAGGCACCATTGTGTCTTGAATAATGACATTACATACAAAAGGAGTTAACCTTGACCGACATCTGTCAAGGGAAAAAGTTTATTTTCAGGCATTTTAATAAAGAATAAAATAAGCAAAAAATATTTATTTTATTTTAAATTTCTTTGCTGTGATGCAATGTCACATTGGCTATTTTATTTCGAAATTTAAAAAATGTAATGAATTTGAAACTGATGTGTAACAGAAATAATGATTCATAAAATAAATTGTGTAACGATACTACGACTTGGTGTAATAGAAACGCTAAATCATGTTTCCTCATTTCAGTGGATTAACTGAATGTGGGGTCATTGGAAAAATATATAGGTTCACATAGAACATATGAAGGATTTGTGTTGGCAAGTGGCGAACAACCAATCACCACCAATGATGGATTGAGCATCATGGAATGACAAGTGACAATAGTTCTACTCCAATCTTTACCATCTAACATCAAATTAAGGATTTATTTTTTATGTTATTTTCCCTTCTTCGTTATTTCTTTATAAAATAAAAACATGGATCAACCCACAAACTCGTTGATCTATGGGTCAATAGTTCTTGCAGGTTTGGGGACTATTTTTGGGGGATTAATTAATGGGGGATATGAATTAATAATGAATCGATGTCTTCCACCTTTTTAACATGACCAACGATTTACATATGAATATAGAAAATGTTCATTGCATTGGGTGTTCCTTGTGATCTCTACTCCTCCTCATGTTCTTCACTGATGCATGCATGTGGACTCGTCAAAATTTTTCAAGAGGAATCAAGTGTGACTTGCCCCCCAGATCGACGAGAATACAATTTAGATCCCACAATAGAATATATGATTAATAGAGGAATCTAGAACACCATCAAGATAAATGAATGAAATACTTGAGCAAGTGTGGTGGCCCGTAAAAGAAACCAGTTGCACGTCGGTGGATGGTCACAATGGTGGAGGACCTAGTGGTGCGAAACTGCAGTGCCAGTTGGGCACCATGTGGGGTTGGATAACATGTGTATTTGCTACATATCATTGATTGAATGTGTTCCATGAGAACATGTGTGGAAGAGGTGGATAAATAGATGTCGTCCACGTGATGATAAGGGGACATGGCCATCACCGTGTCTGGTAGAGATTGAACTGGCCCATAGTGGCAGGCCGGGTTGGAGAAGACTTTCCACCCCATGAATCCTTGTGGTCCAAACCTACAATTCAGCAGGCCAGGCCTAGTGTTCCAAGATGGATTTGGGTATCTTCAGATCAGAGCCGAGTCGGTGAACCCTGGGTCAGGTCAGTCTGCCAGGCCCAGACCGGATACATACCACACGATCCCCTATTTAGTAAAATAGACATAAATTAAAAATCATGCATCTGATAGATGATCTATTTTTAGATATGGGACCCTCAAGGAGAGATATAATATTAAACACAATCCATGTTAGTTTTTGTGGATGTTTTCATAAGACTGCTGGACTGAGTTGTATAATCTCCTAGAATCAAGCGCACTACGAGCAGACCCTAGTGGTCAATCAGATGAGAAATACTTAGTGTCCCAGTAGATAACCAGGCCATAGTGGCACAAAAAAATTAGAAAAAATGAGTAGTCCAGTAGAAGAGTGGACCTATGTGGTCCAACAGACAAGCGGACCTTAGTGACCCAATGACGAGTTGACCACAGTGGTCCAACAGATGAGCGGACCTCAGTAGACCCACAGACGAGAAAACCTCAGTTTCTAAGAATACGAATACCCCTGAGTGGACTAGTAGACAAGAAGACCTTAGTGGCCAAGAAGGATAGTGGACCTCAGTGACCCAATAGATGAGGGGACCTGAGTGGACCAATAGACCATGGTGACTCATCGGGAATAATGTCCCCTCTCAACAATACTTGTTAGATGAAACAATTTGGGTACCTTTTATATGCCCAAATTTTAGCATACTTTCCTTTATGGTATTAACTTTGTGTTTTAGTGTCCTTACTGAGTATTGTGTTACTCACCCCTGCCCGGGATCTGTTTGTGCATGTTGTGTCATGTGTAGAGGAAATAAATTTCGATAGAGACCTTAGTGGTCCAGCACAAAGTAGTGCCTAGAATGATCTGATAGAAGAGGTGTACTTTTATGACTTTAGGTGGCACCCCCTTCACCTACCATTCTAGTAGGGTTTACAGCAGATGGACTTCATGAGTTTGTATTTGTCTTTTTTTTGGATTTTATTCTATCCCCTATACATCTAGTTTTGACCTTTTACTCTCAGTGGTTTTCCTAGTGTCATGCTTGTTTAAATTTTAGAATTGTGGGTTGGATGTGTTTGTGTTTGTGCTTACATACTTGTTCTCAGGAAAATACCTACCACTTATGGGAAAATTACATCATCACTAGTTGTTAGACCATGGCCATTTGGAGGTGGGCTTAGGGCAGTCAACACACGGGCCCCGGTTGATAGTTCATTTAAAAGTGGTATCAGGGTTGGTTCATTCTATGTTAAAGAACGAGAATCTGTAGCTATCTATTAAGGAAACATTATTAAATGTTTTGAGTTTTCCTTTTATGATTGGGGTTTCCAGTTTTGTTGTGGCGGCCGAAGTATCCATACACTAGGAACCTAAATCCTACATTTCAACTCAATACAGTAAAACATCTATTTCATGCATCATATATGAATTGAGGGTTTTCTCATGTCTTTGTTGAGTTTGAGTCAGCTCACCTAGTATAATCTATTGAACATTGTTCCTCTTGATCGGTTTCATGATACGACCACACAGAGAGACATCCCATATTTTGGTCTGTGATTATGAGTATCATACACCAAGAGTGGGGGCATCAGTACATGGACTAGTACTAGGGATGGCCCCACTAGGAGGTGCACCTATGTTCCCACCACCCGTTGATCATTTGTTGGTACCATCATTTTCGGTGGATGAAGCATGCAGGCTAAGTGCCTTACATGAGTTACAGAGGTAAATACCTCTTAGGTTCAGGGGTGATACTAACCCACAGGTGGCTGATGATTATCTGAAGGAGGTTATAAGAGTCTACCACCTATTAAGGGTGCCCCTCAACCATATGGCGATCTTATTCACTGGACTTCTTTAGGGATCAGCAGGGAGATATTGGAGATTGATGATCTAGACACAAGATGTGAAGACCCTCAACTGGGCAGACATTGAGCACCAAATCATGGAGGAGTTCATTCCCATGACTTTTGACTCAGTACGCATACAATATCTAAAACACCTAATACAAGGTAGCATGATAGTAGAAGAGTACTCGATGTAATTCAATTATCATTACATTACTCAACACACATGGTGCAAGGACTGTTATTTAGGGATTGAGATTTTGAGCTGGGACTATGCTAGGATATTAGGGAATACATGGTATCTCATAGCATCCCTACTGAAGCTAGGGTGATGGAGAGATCCTTTCTCATAGAGATCTTGCTGGAGGAGCAGGCGCCAGCAGCCAAAGCTACCACATGACACTAGGTGGTGGAGTCTTTAGTCAGGGGTAGAAAGCAGCATACATGGGGAACCAAGAGTGTCAATCATTTTTAGGGCTAAACCCATGATATAGGATCATCAGTACAACCTCCCAGGGTCAATGGAGTCATTAGAAGAGCAGGTTGTTCTACTCATGTGATGGTTAGGGACACATGGCGATTGATTGCCCGAATCATTGTATGGACGATCAATGAATGGTTGACAAACCATCATGGAAGAGGTAGAGGGTTGATAAAGGTGGTCAAAAAAGGTGGATTTAGTATAGAAGCATGAATAATTGAAGGTGGTGGACGTAGGATCAAGGTTCTTCCACCACCACCCCCCAAGTGGTCCACCATGGACTCTCGAAGCCGATGGACAGGGGCAAGGCCCGCTTCAGGTGATGGAGGATTTTGACCCTAGTGCTCCAGATATTATTAAAGGTACAATCTATGTCTTCTCCACATTAGTGGCAATTCTTATATATAGATTTTCCATTCATTCTTTCCTTTCCATGGTCCTTGTTCAGAGCATGGAGATTCATGTGGAGTTTTTTGCTCGATCCTTATGATTAAAGACTCTTATAGGAGGGGATTGGACAATCACACACTACTTCTAGTATTGTGAGCTTACTCTTAGAGGTGAGCGCTTCAGCTGGGATCTCCTAGTCAAAGTATTGAGGCCTTACAATATAATTATGGGTATGTATTGTTCATCCACATTCCATGATTAAATTGGCTTCTTTTAGAATAGAGTGTTGTGTGTATTTGGATATGGGACTAGGTTTTCCTTTACTGATGAAAGGGGAATGTTTTCATCACAAGACAGACATTCATAGAAAATGTTGTAGTCGATCACTCAGCAGTTGGCTAACCTCAACCTCAGTGTTGTGGATGAGAATATTCATCACATTCCTATAGTGGTGGATGAGCATGAAGAAATGTTTCTTGAGTATGTTCTAGGATTACCCCATCATTGGGAGGTTGACCACTACATTGACCTATACTGTCTCTACCCGACCCGTACCAGCGCTCGAATCGCAAATACCCCAAGCCCACCTCTATAGGCTAGGGGTTGGAGAATAGCGCTGAAGGCATAAAAAACTCGGGGAGGCCTTTGCCAAAGAACCTGTACACACACGCAGCTAACTCAATGAAAAATTGCATAGAAAAAGAAGAAAGAAAGGTTCCACAGTACTATAAAAAAATGCACTGACCTCAAACATTACAAGTACAATAAAAGTAATGCTGAAAGGGAAAGGGAAAAAATACACACCCAACTAGAAATGTGGCATAACCCGGCAATAGCTGAAAAAGTAAAATAGCTGGAAGAGTCCCACTCCTGAATCCCAAGCTACGACCACTGCATTCGGTTCAAGCACCCCGTATCCCGAAGCTCCTCTGATGTCACGATCAATCTGGATGTCGTCTGCAACGGCACACCAAATGCGGGCAAAGCCCAAGAAGGGGTGAGTATATGAATACTCAGTAGGATGCCTTGATGGCTCGAGGGAGTAGCAAGAGATTTACTGAAGAGGAGAGTAGTAAAAGATAACATGTTACAACAAGAGTGAACAAAAAGAGTACAGTAAGTAGAGTGCAGCTCAACCCAACAAGAGAATGGAAGAAGACTCATCCAGATGTAAGGATCTTGAAACGGTGAGAAGACAAACTTCTCATCGAGTCTTTAATGCCTATAGAAGGAGAGTAGACTCGTCCAACCAAGAGGATCTAGACACGGAATGTGTGTGGAATACCCCACACGTCTTCTCCCCTCTTAGAAGGAGAGTAACTAAACCAAAGGAGTGGTAATAGATGTAGGGTGTATGTATATATATTCTCAACAAGAAACCCAAACGAGTGTGTAAGGGGATCTCCATCTTTAAGCTCAGTGTAGGAAAATTCACCAACAGTTATAAGGATATCCATCACTAATGCCCGAAAGATCCACCCTTCAAAGATGTCTCATCCCTGAACCGTACAACCAAGGGTCCCTCTCCAGTAATCACGGGAAAAAGTCACTGACTAGACTCATAGAAATAGCCGAGTCTGAAAGAAGTCATCGAGTAACCCACTTCCCAGCCCAACTGGAGGGTAAACCCTATTAGGTCGTTGGGTAACCCACTACCCATCCCAACTGGAGGGTATAACCTAAGGTTGATGGGTAACCCACTGCCCAGCCCTGATGGAGGGTAAACCCTAAGGTCGATGGGTAACCCACTGCCCAGCCCCAATAAAGGGTAAACCCGGAACTGGTCTGATAACTTTTCACTGCCTGTTCCATCACTTGGTGTCACTAACATCGCTATCGTGCATTGGTTCGGAATGAATCAAAGGAACCTCCAACCAATGCCCTTGCATGATTCCACATTTAATGAGATCTCTAATGAGGCTCCACATGCCCAAACAGATTACACCATTGCAATCCCCGCAGAAAAACATGGGAGATATACTATTTACTCCCTTGAAACGGACTCCCGGCAAAAAATTTATTCAACACCACTTTATGCCCATACGGTGTCTTGGAAAACATTAAAGAACTCTGATCATTCCCATTGGATGGATGTCTCAAAAAACAACGAGGAACTCTGATCATCCCCACTGTATTCATCAGGTGTCTCCCCAAATAGGCATTTCACCCTGAACATCTTGCATCTTTTCCCAAAAGCCACTACAGAGGGCATCATCACATTCTATGTGGAAAAACACTCGAGATAGGCTACTCATATGCCAACGTATGAGTCCAAAATAAGGATATATGGGATATAGTTTAAGAACTCAGTTTTTTCTATAAAAGACATTGGAATATTCTTGATGTTATTCCAGTGCAGTTCCTTCAGACGACATGCGATTCCGAGCCCCGGTGTGTCTGAAATTAAATTTTCAGTGTGTTCACACTGGGCACGCTAAAATAAATTGGATATCTCCTAAATGGTAATTTGGATCCTAAATCTGAGAGTACTGATGAGTCCGAAATGGGGTATTTATCCATTGAATGACATAAAGAATGTCAGTACGGGACGTTGGGACCCCTCTCCTCTTAACGGAATGTTAAATGGATAAATAAAATAATTAATTTATTTGTTTAATGGTTAAACTCAGGTATCTCCTAAACGGTTTCTCGGATGGGAAAAAAAGGGAACTATTGTGTCCGGATCATGCCGTTTACCCTAAGAGGGGTGTAAATTTCACTGGCATGGGGCTTCTGTGAAAAATGCTGCCAAGGGAGTTGTCGTAATTTAGCAGCTTCAGATGTTAAATTTTATAACTTTTTAACAGAGGCTCAAATTAATATTCTGAGACCACCTTTGTTCTCGCGAGGTGTTTTTTACCCTAGGGGGGCTTAACCTTGACCCTGTCGAGAGTTTCGGAGGTGGGTCCTTTCGTGGGTGATTAATAAAAATTAATTAAATTAATTATTATTTTAAGACTCTACTTAATCCAAACCCACTCCCCTCCCTCCTCCATTTGCACCTCCTAGCGTAAGAACCCTCAAAGAAGATCATCTCTAACAAGCTCTTCTCCATCGTCTTCTCCTCCCCATGGTGGTGCGGGGCTCCGGCGAATCATTACGAAGAGTCAGGTTATGCCCAAGAGGTAGGATCATGCATTTATTTCTAAATTACCGCATCTACTTCAAGCCTGAATCTCAGCATGAAAACTTTGTTTAAATTACGATCGAAGACCATATTTGCATAACTGATTTTCTGAGCTTTCCACTGCCCTTTTTGTATTTGAAATCCGAGTTCTGATGTGACCGCAGTCGTCCGACGAAGTCTGGGGTGTTTTTGGGTGCTTTTCCGGAAGATTTGGGCACTTCGGTGGTCTAGCACGGCGGTTCGGCGAGTAGGCCTTGTGGGGATCCAGGTGGAGGTGTGGTCAGCCGGGCAGTCTGCAGCGTTCGGCAGCAGGGCGGCGCGGGCGTTCGGCAGCAGGGTGAGGCGTTGGACGAGCGGAGGCGCCAGCGAGGAGTGGTAGACGGCGGAGGCACCGGGGTGAGGGTTGATGTGCTGGGCGAGCGTGAGATAAGCTTCGGCGGTCGAACGTGGGGCGCCCGCGGAGCGGAGAACAGGCCGACCAGCTTTTTCCAGTCGGTGCACATGAGGGGAGACCAGGGTCAATGACCTCAGCTGGCAGACAGCAACCCGCCCTTTGTAGGTCATCATGCAAAGAGAGATGAACCGGCTCTTCCGGTTCGGGGGAAGTGGGGCGGTCCATGTAGTGAACCACGGAACGCCGGTTCAGGCATATGGTGGGTCGGATGAACCGGCCCGACCCATCTGTTTTGGTCCATTAAAAATTAAATCGCCTCTCAAACGCAGACCAGGTATCAGATTCGCGTGCCGTCAGCAGTGACACGTTCCTTCAACCGAGAAAGACATTTTGAGATGGCGTCAGCGATTATTAATTTCTGAGATGGGGGATCAGCGATGAATATCATCTGCTAAGTACTATTTAGCACAATGTCGATATTTTGTTTCGGATGGTGCGAGCGCGTTTGGAGTCCGATTTGGGCACAGTCAAAGGATTTGAGACCCTAGCGTCGAGACAAAGATTTTCAAGGGTGGTTTCAGGCATTGAAGCCGGAGTTGAGGCGTGGACCCCATGGACCATCTTTTAAGCTGTGAGCAGCGCTTTGTAACTTTTTCATCGGATGTCTGTTCGGGGCATGCGAGCAGTCATTTTTGGGTTTTTTACCGAGGGCATTGCAATGGCGCAATATGCCCGCTTTAATTCTGCATGATGTTGCGGGCCCCATGGGGATGTTTTGGGAGTTGGCGAGGATTTCCATCGTTATCGCCGGGTGTTCATTTCGGACAAGTGGATAATCAATCATGTGTACTTTTTCGAGAGTATTGCAACGGTGTGATCCGTTCTTTTCATTTCGGGACTGAGATGTGGGTCCCATGAAGCACCGCTCATCTGTGGTACGGAGAAATGCATCTTTGTCTCCAGATATTTTTTTCACTCAAGTGAGAAGTCAATTTGACGTGTCTTTCTGAGGAGATCACAATGGTGCGATGCGCCCGACTATTTTCGGGACCGAGCCTCGGGACCACGGGGCGCTGTTCGGGCGTAAAGCGGTGTTGGCGACTTTTCCGTCGGATTTCCATTGGAGGCGAGTAAATAGTCTATCTCGAATGTTTTTCTAAGAGGATTACAATGGTACGATCTATTTGGATGTACGGAGACTCCTTCGAGATCTCATTAAATGTGGATGCATGAAAGGAGCTCCTGTGATGGTTCTTCATATGGTGTTTGTAGGGAACCATTGGCGTGTAATCATATTCACTCATGTGTGAGTGAAGTAGATGTTTAAATAGATGTGGTCAGACATGCTAGGGTCATGGAATAATAAGTTTGGCGAAGCTGCGTTTTCTCCCTTCGCGTTGATGTTTGGTGTCGTGAGCATGATATCCTTTGGGCTGGAAATGTGGTATACTCTTGGAGTATACGGGAATTCTTGGAGGTACAAGTTTTAGTTTTTACCTGATAATGTTTGTGCGCTTGGTTTGGAGATGATTTGGGCCACACGTCGCGTGGGCCCCATGTGTGCGCTGTGTACTTCTTTACGTACCATTGACATCTCACGACATAGAGATTCCTTCTGCTCTTGATGGTTTCAACCAGCAGGGTTGAGTGTGTTCCCCCTGGTTCTGTTCTTGATGGTTTGGATGGCATATTTTTTTGGTTCCCCTATTCTTTTAGCTGAGTGGGTTTTCAGTGCTGGGTCCCTTTCACTGGACTGCGGTATTGTTTACGACTACGTGCATTCGTACAGTGTGGGTTTTCCCCACTTTTTGGAGTGACTTGTCTTGGTCTGCTTCTATAGTGACTCAGTGGATTGGATCATGATCGCCCTGAGAGGACCGAGGAGATCCGCACGTCCCTTCGTGTACCCTGGTAGAGTTCTTTGGGTATAGGGGTGAACAACACAATACGCGGGCCCCGATCCTCTACCTAGGAGGTTGTTTCTAGTAGGGTAAGGAGCCCCCAGTGAGCCCTAGGCGCAGAATCCCAAGCTTTGTATTGAGATCATATCTTCCTTCTGTGATCTTTCCATACGTGATCTGGTTACCAGTGGTGTACCATCAAACAAGGATGGCCAGTGAGGTACCATCCATCAGGTATGGCCAGTGGTGTACCATGCAGTAGGGATGGCCGGTGGTGTACCATCCAGCAGGGATGGCCAGTGGGGTACCATCCGGTTGGGATAGCCAGAGTGGTCTGGGTCTCCCTCCAGTGGATTACCCTTTCATGGGGTGGGCAGTGAGAACCCGTCGACTTTGAGAATAACTCTCGACAGTGTGAAAGTGAGGAGGTGTGGCTTGACATTCCCCCAGAACTCTCATGTACGAGGGGCACTTTCCCCACCAAGACAGGTCCTTGTGATGTGACCTAAAACCGTGTGGGAGAGTCAGTGCCTCCCAAAGAAGATAGTGTCAAGGTGCAGTGAATTTTTCCCCTTGATTTGAAGTTCAGGGAAGATGTACGGATACGGGGCATCGATGGTGTTTTCTTCTGGGAGTGTTGGCTACCCACATTCTTGGGCTGAGCTACGGGATGGATATCCCCTTACAATCTGGCTCGAGTCTCTTGACAGAGTATATATATATGTATACCTTATTCCAGTACCAACTCTTTGGGTTTTGGTTACTCTCCATCCATGATAGGTGAAGACGCACGGAGTATTCCACGTTATTTCCATGTCTAGCCTCTCATGGTTGGACGAGTCTACTCTCCTTCTATGGGTAGTGAATACTCGACGAGATGTTCTTATTTTCACTGTTTCTATATCCTTGCATTTGGATGAGTCGACTTCCTTCCTCTTGTTGGGTTGAGTTGTACTCTTTACTACACTCTTGGTTATACTCCTTTACTTTTCCCAATTTGATCTACTACTCACCTCTTCAGTACCTCCTTTTTTTCTCCCTCAAGCCTTCGGAGCATCCTACTGAGTATTTTTATATTCACCCCTGCTTTGGATTTTTCCCGCACTTGGTGTTCCCTTTCCGATGACGGACATTTTGGTCATGAATTCAGCGGAGATTAGGAGTTCAGGAGCTCAGACCGCGTGTGGTGGTCGTAGTTGGGTTCCAGTCATGGGATTCTCCCAGATGTTTTAATTTTGTTTAGATGTTGCTGGGTTGTGGCACTTTTCTAGTTGGGCGCGTGTTTTGCCCTTTTCTTTTCAGTTTACCTTTAGCACTTGCTTTGTACTATTTAGAGGTCGATGCACATTTTGGCTTATTTATAACAGTTGGTGCCTTACTTTTCCTTTTACTCTGCACTTCTACATTAAGCGGGCAACGTGTGTGGGTACAGGTACTCAGTCAAAGGCCTCCCCGAGTTCTTTAGTCTTCGGCACTTGTCGCAAGCCCCTGGCCTATGGATGCAGGCTTGGGGTAGTTGCGGCTTGAGCCCAGGTAGGGTTGGGTTGTGACAAAGTGGTATCAATGGTGGTTCGTTCCTTGGGACGTTGTTCGAATTTCCCTAAAAAGGAATTGGTTGAGATCTAAGGCAATAGTGTTAACGTGTCTCGAGAGCGGCTCTCAGGCAAGGGAGTCCAGTGATGGTGCAGCGACTGACATATCCATTCACCAGAACCCTGATAACCCGCTTGTCAAATCAGCATGCTGAGACTGTCGTTGCAGGGAAAATTGGTTTTTGCATCAAATAAGATTGAGTCTTGACTATCCTTCTTGAGTCATCTCCCCATTGTTGTTACTGTTATATACATATATGCTCATCTGATTGCGGAACTCCTTGATAACATTCAAGATGTCTCCGCGAAGACAGCCAGTCAGGATACCTGCTTTGGTTCGTGATGATGACCCTTTGAGGTACGAGGCCTCAGTACAGGACCCACCATGCGAGTCCCTTTCTCTGGGTGGGCCGGTAGCAGCACCCCCACCTGTTGAGCAGCAGATAGATTCAGCAGAGCAGACTGAGTTTGATCGCAGGTTGAGTGCGCTCCGTGTGTTCCAGCATCAGAGACTACTAAGGTTCTGTGGTGATCCAGACCCTGCGGTAGTAGTGGTTTGACTCAAGACAGTGGTTCACCTATTCAGGATTGTGAAAACGCCGATAGATATTATGGTGGCTTTGGCCGCTAGCCTTTTCCAAGGAGCAGTTGGGCATTGGTGGAGTCTGGTGACTCAGTTTCTTGATGAGTCGTCTCTTTCATGGGGCAACTATCAGCTGTTGTTCCATGAGAAGTTTTAACCCTCCTGCTTATGCTCCGTCCGGATCAAAGAGTTCCTATAGTTTTATCAGGGAGGGATTACGTTGACCGAGTATGCGACTTGTTTCGCAGACCGTGTATGCTTTTACCCGGACTTGGTCCACAACATCAACTTCTGAGCACAGAAGTTCGGGCAGGGTCTCCGTAGAGATATTAGTACTTTCATAGTACCCTTGATAATTTACACATATGTTGGGGTGCTAGAGCAGGAGCTGGTGGCAGAGAGCTTCCTGTCACGCTCTATAGTTGGTGGTGGCAGCAGGCATGATGGAGCTGAGACATCTGCCACAGCTAGCGGGTGTCGGCAGACAGAACATTGACGTAGGTGGCTTTCCGATAACTGGAATCAGGGATGTGGTCATACACCGAATTGGCACCGGAGGTCACCAGGGTATCCCAGAGAGCGCCAGTTCTATTCTTGCAATGAGCAAGGTCACCTGGTGCGAGACTGCCCAACCAGGACCACTGAGAACATCAGGCAGGCAGGAGGTGCACCACCGTAGTAAAGGCAGCGCCGTGATTGGAGTAGTGCCCAAATATGTGGTGCTTGCAGAGGAGCGGGAGGAGCTGGAAGTGGAGGAAGACCTTACGAGGTCTTCCCATCACCACCAGGAAGTCCACGTCATGCTCCGGGAGATGACAGTTGGGACCACAGACAGCCGCGTGCTTCAGATGTCTACGATCCTGCAGAGCGTGAGGTGATAAGAGGTATGCTTTATGACTCTTCTACTTTTTGCAGTAGAATTTTTACTCTGTGTGTGAAATTCTTTTCTCCCTGCTCCTTTTTTGAGTTGTTACCAGGGTGGCGTGGGGTGTCGGTGTAACCATGTGTTGGTAAGGTAAAAGGCATGGTACCTTTTTCTTTATTCGATGGTGTCGACTCCATCACTTTCCGAGCGTGTAAGAGAGTCTTGGTAGTGAGACATCAACTATGAAATCTTGCGTGATGAGATATCCTTAAGTGTTTCACCATATGAATATTCTAAAGGAGGGAATCACCGGAATCTCTCCCAGGTCTAAACGGTGATTCCAGTCGCGGTGTGCGACGTAGGAGTTAGGTCGTGGAGGTGAGCTACCCTCGAGAGCCTTCGGGCCGTTTGAGACCATGCAAAGGGATTGCGAGGTTCCCTACAGCCTTGACCTAACCCCAAAGTCTAGAGTGGGTGCACGACGCCTCCCACATGGCTTACCTGAGGAGATGTGTGCGTACTCCTATGCATGTCATCGACAAGGTCAGACCTCATGCGAACGGACCAAACCCATTGGTCCATGCGTGGTGACACAAAATAGTACAAGGGTTCTTCTGGGTACGAGAGAGCCAGATGCGGGCTTAGTACCCTGAGTTGTTCCAGGTTTTGCTTTTCGGGGATGAAAATATTGAAAGAGGGAATGATGTAAGAACCCAGTTATTTTTCTATAATAGAATTTGGAATATTCTTGATGTTATTCTAGAGCAGCGCCTTCAGACGGCGTGCGATTCTGAGCCCCGGTGTGGCCAGAATTACATTTTCAGTGCGTTCACACTAGGCACGCCAAATAAATGGGATAACTCCAAAACGGTATATCGGATACTAAATATGAGAGTACAGATGGGTCCAAAATTGGGTGTTTACCCTAGTAACAACATAAATCATGTCGGTGCGGGACGTTGGGACCCCTCGCCCATTACCGGAATGTTAAACGGATAAATAAAATAATTAATTTTTTAATTTAATGGTTAAACTCAGGTATCTCTTAAACGGTTGCTCGGATGGAAAAAACGAGGGCACCGTTAAGTCCGGAACATGTTGTTTACCCTAGTAGGGGTGTAACTTTCAGGGGTGCGGGCCTTCTGTGAAAAATGCCGCCCATGGGTATTTTCGTAATTTAGCGGCTTAAGACGTTAAATTTTATAACTTTTTAACGGAGGTTTGGATTAAAATTCTGAGACCACTGTTGTGTTCATGAGGTGGTGGTTACCCTATGGGAGGCTTAACCTTGACCCCGTCGAGAGTTTCGGATGTGGGTCCTTTCGTGGGTGATTAATAAGAATTAATTAACTTAATTTTTATTTTAAGACTCAACTTAAGCCAAACCCACTCCTCTCCCTCCTCCATTTGCACCTCCTGGAATAAGAACAATCAAGGAAGCTCCTCTACAACAAGCTCCCCTCCATCTTCTTTTCCTCCCCAAGGTGGTGCGGGGCTCCGGTGGATCGTTGTGAAGCGTCGAGCTACGCCCAAGAGGTAGGATATTGCGTTTATTTCTCAATTACCTCATATACTTCAAGCTTGAATCTCACCATGAAATATCTTTTTAAATTACATGAAAATCCAATATTTTCATAACTTATTTTCCGAGCTTTCCTCTGCCCTTTTCGGATTTAAAATCCGAGTTACGAGGCAACATCAGTCGTCCGACGAAGTCCGGGGAGTTTTTGGGTGTTTTCCCGTCGGATCGGGGCACTCCGGCGATCTAGCGCGGCGGTCCGGTGAGCAGGCACGGCAGGGCGGTGGGGGTCCAGGCGGAGGCGTGGTCGGCCGGGTGGTCTGCGGCATTTGGCAGTAGGGCAGCGCGGGCGTTCGGTAGCAGGGCGAGGAGTTGGGCCAGCGGGGGTCCCAGCAAGGAGCGGCAGAGAGCAGAGGCGTCGGGTGAGCGCGGAGGCGATGGGCGGGCGGGGCTCGAGCTTCGACGGTTGAGCGCGGGGTGGAGACCAGGGTCGATCGGCTTTTGTCGGTCAATTCCCATGAGGGGAGACCGGGGTCACCGACCCCGGATGGCAGACTGCGACACGCCCTTTTGCGAGTCGCCGTGGAAAGAGAGTTGGACCGGCTCTACCGGTCCGCGCGGTGAACCACGAACCGCCAGTTCAGGCACAGGGTGGGCCGGCCGAACCAGCCTGGCCCAACTATTTTGGTCCATTAAAAATTAAATCACCTCTAGAACGCCGACCAGGTTTCGGAATTGCGTGCCTTCAGTGGCGCCGCATTCCTTGAACCGAGACGGACATTTTGAGATGGTCTTGGGGATTTTTAATTTCCGAGACGGGGGCTCGACAATGCAAAGCATCCGCTATGTACTATTTAGCGCACTGCATAGAGTCTGATTTGGTCGCAGTTAGAGGTGGTGAGACCCTATCTTCGAGACGAAGATTTTCAAGGGTGGTTTCAGGAATTGAAGCCAGAGTTGAGGCGTGGACCCCACGGCCCGTCTTTTAAGCTGTGAGCAGGGTTTTGTAACCTTTTCATCGGATGTCCATTCCGGGCATGCGAGCAATCTTTTTTGGGTGTTTTTATGAGGGAATTGCAATGGAGCAATACGCCCTCTTTAATTCTTCATGATGGTGCGGGCCCCACTGGGGTGGTTTTGGGAGTTGGCAGTGACTTCCATCTTTAGCACTGGGTGTCTGTTTCGGAGAAGTGGATAGTCAATCTTGTGTAATTTTTCAAAAGGATCACAATGGTGTGATCCGTTCGTTGCGTTTCAGGACCGAGTTGTGGGTCTCAGGAAGGACTGCTCGTCTGCGGTATGGAGAAATGCATCTTTGTCTCCTAATATCCTTTGCACTCAAATGAGCAGTCAATTTGACGTGTCTTCCCGAGGAGATCGCAATGGTGCGATGTTCCCGACTATTTTCGGGACCGAGGCTCGGGACCACGGGACGTTGTTCGGGGGTAAAGCGGTGTTGGCATCTTTTCCATCAGATATCTGTTGGAGGTGAGTAAATAGTATATCTCACATGTTTTTCTGTGAGGATTACAATGGTACGATCTGTTTGGATGTACGAAGACTCCTTGTAGATCTCATTTAATGTGGAATCATGAAAGGCTCTCCAGTGGTGGTTCTTCTTGTGGTGTTCTTAGGGTACCTTTGGCATGTAATCATGTTCACTCCCGTGTGAGTGATGTATTTGTTTAAAGAGATGTGGTTGGCCATGCTAGGGCCGTGGAAGAAGAAGGTTGGAGAAACTATGTTTTCTCTCTTCGGGTTGATGTTGGGTGTCGTGAGCATGATAGCCTTTTGGCTGGAAATGTGGTATACTCTGGGAGTATATGGGAATTCATGGAGGTACAAGTTGTAGTTTGTACCTTAGAACGTTTGTGCGCTTGGTTTGGAGATGAGTTGGCCCACATGTCGTGTGAGCCCCATGTGTGAGTCGTGTACATCATTACGTGTATTTGACCTCTCGCGATGTAGAGGGTCCTTCTGCTCTCAATGGTTTCGACCAGAAGGGTTGAGTGGGTTCTCCCTGGTTATATTCTCGATGGTTTGGCTGGCAGAGTTGTTTTGGTTCCCCTGTTCTTTCAGCTGAGAGGGTTTTTAGTGTTGGGTCCTTTTCACCGGACTGCGGCATTGTTTATGACTACATGCATTCATATAGTGTGGATGGTTTCCCACTTTCTGGAGTGAGTTGTCCCAGTCCTCTTCGATAGTGACTCAGTGGATTGGAGAATGATCGCCCTGAGAGGCTCGGGGAGATCCTCATGTCCCTCTGTGTACCCTGGTAGAGTTCTTTGGGTATTGGGGTGAACAACACATTACGCGGGCCCCGATCCTCCACCCAAGAGGTTGTTTCCAGTATGGTTAAGGAGCCCCCAGTGAGCCCTGGGTGCAGACTCCCTAGCTGTGTATCGAGATCATATCTTCCTTCTGCGATCATTCGCTACGTGTTCTGGTTACCAGTGTTGTACCATCTAGTCGGGATGGAAAGTGAGAAACCATCCAACAAGGATGGCTAGTGATGTACCATCTAGCAGGGATGACTGGTGGTGTACAATCCAGTAGGGATGACCGGTGGGGTACCACCCAGTAGGGGTGGCCAGAGTGGTTTCAGGTCTCCCTTCAGCGGATTACCCTTTCATGGGGCTGGGCAATGGGAACCCGTCGACTTTGAGAAGACCTCTTTACTATGTGACAGTGTCGAGGCGTGGCTTGAAATTCCCCTAGAACTTTCAAGTACGAGGGGCACATTCCCCACCAAGACGCATCCATGTGACACGACTTAAAAATGAGTGGGCGAGTCAGTGCTGCCCAAAGCGGATAGTGTCAAGGTGCAGTGATTTGAGCCCCTTGACATGCAATTCAGGGAAGACATATGAATACTGAGCATCGATGGTGTTTACTTCTGGGACTGTTGGCTACTCAATTTCTTGGGCTGATCTACGGGACGAAGATCCCCTTACGATCTTGTTCTTGTTTATTGATAGAGCATATATATATATATATATGTATACCTTGTTCCAGTACCCACTCCTTGGGTTTTGGTTACTCTCCATCCAGGTGAGGCGAAGACGCGTGGGGTATGTCACGTGTTTTCCGTGTCTAGCTTCTCGTGTTTGAATGAGTCTACTCTCCTGCTATAAGTAGTGATGACTCTACGAGAAGTTCTTCTTCTCACCGTTTCTATATCCTTGCGTTTGGATGAGTCTACTTCCTTCCTCTTTTTGGGTTGAGTTGTACTCTTCACTGTACTTTCGGTTGTACTCCATTACTTTTCCATGTTCGATCTACTACTCACCTCTTTATTAACTCCATTGTTTCTCCCTTGAGCCTCAGGGGCATCCTACAGAGTATTTTTATACTCACCACTTCTTGCGCTTTGACCGCACTTGGTGTTCCCTTGCAGACGATGGAAAGGTTGGTTGTAACTTCAGAGGTTCTTAGGACTTCGAGAGCTCGGACCACGTGCAGTGGTCGTAGTCGGGTTCTAGGTGTGGGACTCTCTCAACTATTTTAATTTTTTTTACCTATTTCTATGTTTTGGAACTTTTTTGGTTGGGCGCATGTTTTTTCCTTTTCTTTTCGGTTTACCTTCAACACTTGCTTTGTACTATTTAGAGGTCGATGCACTTTGTGGCTTATTTATAGCAGTTGGTACATTACTTTTCCTTTTACTCTTCACTTCTCCATTGAGTGGGTTGTGTGTGTGTGTACAGGTACTCAGGAAAAGTCCTCCCCGAGTTTTTTAGCCTTCGATGCTTGTCGCCAGCCCCAAGCCTATGGAGGCGACCTTGGGGTAGTTGCGGCTCGAGCCTGGGTAGGGTCAGGTCGTGACAGATAGAAGATTCCTAAAGTGATACATGGTGAATGCAGGGCCCACACATTGTGTGGTCTCACCTCTTCACCTAGCCGTGTACCATTCCATACACATGTACTAAATTGAAAATCAATACCCTCTAGGTGTACATGTGTACTCCCAGAGTACATGACATCTCTAGCCAAAAACCTGATGAGTGTGCAATGCTCATTATTAATGTGAAGGGTGAAAACGTGATTTTACTCGTAGGCCTCCTCAAATAGCACCAGATAACCAAATGGATCATAGTGTTATAATCCTTGGAGAAAGATGCACAAGATCGATTTTTCATTCGCCCTGAACCGTCATTCGATGGAAAAGTCATATATCACCACATTGCGCTTGAATGGCGTATCCTGGGGCCCACACCTTGCCCTCAAAACAAATTATATGGATCACACTATTGCGATCCTCTCAGAAAAACACACGGGATCGACTACTCGTTCGCCCAGAACGGATACCGAGTGAAAAAGTCACATCCCACCATAATGCATGCAAATCGGCTTCGTAGTGTCCTCAACTCAACTTTGTTTTAGACACCATCAATTAGTCTTGAAAATTCCGTCTCAAATTCAGGATCATGATGCCGCTGACGGTTTGTCAATCCGATGTCGTATGAGAGAGTTACGACTGATGCAATATTCCTCGATATTATTATTATTATTGTTATTGGCGGTGTTTCGAAAGTCCGAGTCACGATCAGAATTTAATATTCAAAATTGGACTTGAATCGACCGTCTTAATAATAGGATCACATTTCCACTGACAAAAATCCAATAGGACATCGCATGCAATAGTTATGGACGGTCGAAGATTTAATAATAATATTAAATCTATTAATTCACAAACGTTTCGTGTACCCGATATGAAAATTTTGAAAAGACATAAAATATTAGATTTGTAATGTCCGCCTTGAAGTCCGGATCATATTTTCGCTAACGGTTCGTGAAACCGAGGTCGCACGAAAAAATTATGATCAAAACAAGGTTTTCCAAACACAAATAATGAAAACATAATTATATTATTACTATTTTTATTATTTTTATTTAATATCACTTTATTTTTCAAGGATTCTCACGCTCAACCCACCTCTTTCCACATGATCAGCACACAAGTCCCTCCATGATTTTTTTCTCCTATATCATTTATTTCCTTTTTTTAATCATGATTATATTTTAAATTTTATCTCTCTCCAATCATCAATCTACTACCACCAATTTCTTTCTGGAAAACAGGGCATCACCATTTACTTTAAATTTTATTTTATTATTTCTTCATTTATTTCTCATTATCTCTCCAATCTCACTCATACCTTCACTAATTTTTTTGTCCTCCTCAATCCCTAACCGCAAGGTTGCACCGCAGAAATTTTTTTAATATGGGTTTTATTAAAAGAAAAATTGGAAAAGGGGATAGGGTTCCGATATTTTTAAAATTGGATCTGGGATACGTGAATGTCGTTCGCACATCCTTCAACGGGGATGGATGCATGAACGAAGTTCACGCATCTCGGACCCAGGCAGTATTGCGTGAACAACTTTCATGCATCCTTGCGCGGGAAAAGATGCGTGAACAGCGTTCACGCATCCGAGCCGCGGAAGTGATTCATGAACGGCATTCACACATCCGGATGCGATTTTATATAAAATGAGCCCCCCCCCCCCAAACATGTTGTTCTCCTCTGGTTTTTGTTTCGAAGCTCTTCAGAAATTCTTTCTCAACAAATATTTGCTGCTTTTATTGAGGTAAAATTTATATTTAATAATTTAATTGTTTAATTGTGTTTATTTATTTCATATGTATGTTTAATTGTGTGTATGATTTATTTCATTCATATTTTATGCATGAAATGTTTTGTATGATTTAATTTTCTTGATGTTGAATGTGTGTATGATTTAATTTTTTGAATGTATGTTGTCTGAATATTGAATGTTTTATGTTATGTCTAAAATTTTTAAAGTTTAGGAAAAGTAATTTATGTTAGAGAAATTTATTTTTAATGAATGGTTTTAATGTAAGTTTAAATTAAATTAAATTTATTTACTAGTAATAATATTTTTAATCAATAAAGTAGAATATATATTTACTTGTATTTTGAAAAGTAGAAGAATGCCCAAAAAACATTACAATTTCATAAAATTTAAAATAACAAAATTTTTTATTATGTAAATCTCAATTAGATCAGTTATAATAAAATTTATTAATGTTATTAATAATTATATATATATATACACATGAAGTTATATTTTGGTAAAATAAGTGTAGTATTTAATATAGATTTTATATAATACAGATAATATAATAAATATACCAAAAAACATGATATGAGTGATGACTGATCTTGAGAAGACCGGCCATTAAAAATTGAAATTACATGTTTTATTTTGTGTATGTTGTTATTCAATTTGTAATAATTGAATTTTTTCCGCATTGATGACCTACGATCCATCTCTCAGTAAGTGTAAGGACCTGCGTGTCCACTTAAAATAATTTAGGTATTTCATACCCCTAGACCCCCTCACATGCATGTGAGTAAATTTGTAATTAAAAGACAGACGCCCCGAAGAGGTGTCGATGAAGAGGAATCACCGAAAAGGTGTCTACAAAGAGGCATTCGAGAACTCGTTTGAAAGGAGGCGTTGCTGTTTGACAGGAGATTGGCGGTTGCTATAATATTTGATAATAGAGACAGGAGTTTACCCATATAGGTTGTGGTTAGTTTATCAGATAATGATAAACTAATCGTAAGTCTCAAATTCAAGTCATGATTATATATTCCTAAGTAATTAAACTTTATGAAACATTATATTAAATTTTATTTTGTTCTAAAATCATAATCACTATACATTAATAGTGATAAAACTATACATAGAAAAGTCTCAAGATAATCAATTATTCAAAACCAAATTAAATAATTTAAAATTTTAATGTAGTGTATAATATTTTTTAAATTATTTTTTATAGGTAATTATGCCTGCTCAAATATATTGCAACAGTGAGTTAATTAATAAAGAGAATGGTTTTAGCTACAGTGTTCCACCTATCAAAGTGGTAAATCTCCATGGTTGTATGACATTGGATGCAGTTTGTAATAAGATTCATAGTCGGTTAAAACTGAGTGTAGGAAAATCAATCACATCAATTAGATATTGTTATCTTCAATATCCTAAGCGCCTGTGGCACAGAGATAACCATATACTCGATGATGAGGATTGGATGGAGGCTTCTCATTTATTTAGGAAACAGTGTATTAATGGTTTGATGGAATTATTTATTGACATTTCTGATATTGATGTGGTGCAATCGATTACTACAGAACCATTCTTTGTGACCTCTACAGATGTTGGCCCTTCACAGTAGTCTTATTCATTGCCTCCTTCTCATATGACTCTTGAGGAAGAATGTAATGAAGAAGATCATCAAAATTTGGAAGGAAATGTAGATGACATCCCTTTCTGTGCTGATATAGTGCATGAAAGTTTATCTGAGGAAGAAGAATCTGGGGAGTCAGCAGGAGATGATGTGGATGGGAATGAACCTTCTGAGGTTCCTTTGAGAGACATACATCCACTACATCCACCAGTTAGTGGTAATCAGCCTTCAGTTTTGAGTTCCTTAGTTAGAGGAATGTCTCGTGAACAACATTTTGATCTGGATGTCATTAAACTAGCTTCTAAATTCCCTGGCATTATAGGGAATAGGCCTACATCAAATGATAATTCCATATATGTTGGGCAGGAGTTTGAAAGTAAATAGGTCATGAAAAATGTGATAAAGCAATAACACATTGAGAGACATTTTACATTTGTGGTTTATGAGTAAAAGAAGACCAAATATCTCATTCCTTGTGAAAAATATGGGTCAGAATGTAAATTTCGATTAAGAGCACTATTTGATAAATACTATGGATGTTGGAAGATAACCAAATTAGAAGGCCCACACACTTGTCTGCATCCCAGCTTGGCACCAGATCACTCGTCCCTTGATGTAGAGGATATATCTACTTTTATTTGGGAGATGATACAAATAAGTAAGGATGTTCATGTTTCCCTTGTTCAGGAAAGAATTCAACATTTTAATAACTATAAGGTATCATACAACAAAGCTTGGAATGAAAAACAGAAATCCATTGTAAAAGTTCATGGTGATTGGGATGAGTCTTATGCGATGTTTCCACAGATTATGGAATTGTTGTCACCCAATAATTAGATTGTTTATCAATTGGATAGTGTTGAGTATGTATCCCAAAATCATCGAGTTGATCGGTCAAAGATGAAATTTAATAGGATTTTTTGGGCATTCAGACCGTGCATTGTTGCATTTCCCTATTGTAAACTATTTATTCAGGTAGATGGCACATTCTTTTATGGAAATTATACAAGTGTTCTACTCATTGCTACCACACAGGATGTTAATCGCGCTCCTCTGCCACTTTCTTTTGCTGTTGTTAAAAGAGAAATTATTGATTGTTGGAGCTGGTTCTTGGCATGTGTACGTGTTCATGTCAAGAAAAAATAGGGCGTGTGTCTGATATCTGATCATCATCGAGCGATTATAGAGTCTGTGAGTAGTGATAGGGTTTCTTGAACTAAGACAAATTCTTATCACCGTTATTCCTTTATACATATTGCAAGTAATGTGCATAAGTAGTTTAGAGATGAGACCATAAAGAAGGTGATACTCAAATTGGGTATGGTTTTCTAAACATTTTTTTAACAAAATTTAATATCCATTTTAATACATTATTATGTTATGCATTAAACATATGAATCCCAACAGGAAAGGCTTGATCGACGTCATGAAGAGATCTGAATAGTTAATGAGGAGGTATATGAATATATGGAACAAATTTCAATGGAAAATTGGTCATTAGCATAATATGGTGGCATGAGATATGGGCATATGACCACTAATATAGTGGAGTGCATAAATGGGGTCCTCAAGGGTGTGTGCAATCTCGCAATCACAGGGTTAGCGCAAGAGACATTTTTTAGATGTGTTCACTACATTGTTGACCGGTCCCAAAATGCCTACCAGATGATGGAAAATGGAATGATTTTTACTTAGTATTTTCAAATTGATATTGACCAGATACGGAATGAGGCGTCACGATGGAATGTTATAGCCTTTTCCAGGGAAAAGTGGTGTTTTCGGGTAAGACAGTGATACGACCAGGGTACATGCACTAATGGTGGAGTGTTTTTCATGATGTTGGACAACAGGTACTATGATTGTGGAAGCTTTCAGGAATTGAGATATCCATGTGTACATGTTATTGCATCTTTCTCTTCGGTAAATATATCATGGGAGCTATTTGTTGACCCGTTGTATCACATGAGCACTTTGGTTAAATGTTATAGTGCTGCTTGGATGCCTATTGGTGACTTCCATTCTATCACATTTCCTGCTGATCAACCGACCATTGTCTCTGATATTTCCAGGTTTTCATAAGTTGGTTTTGGTTTCATTTATAATTTTTTCAATGTCTGTCATTTTTTAAATTATTGGTTTCATGCTACCAGGTTGCATCCCAGAGGAAGACTGAAGTCAACTCGCTTCAGAAATGAGATGGATTGGCCTCGGCCACGAGGAGGGAGAATACGATGCAGTATCTATCATACAGAAGGAAATACTCGTAAGATATGTCCCCAAGTGGAAGGAGAGAGTTCCAAATCTCATCACCCATGATCGAGTCTCTGTACCTGCTCCATTTTTGTGATAAATATAATTTTCTAGAGCGCGAGCTATACTTTTTCTGGAGGAGTTCAAGTGCCTTGTTTTGGAGTCATGAATGATCATTTTCATGAGAAGGTTTAATGACTTGTTTTGAGGGCCTAGTTTCCCTATGGATTTATTTTTTCCTGTTAGTTTTTAATGTGGAATAATGTTAATGGTTATTTAATGGATAATGGATAAATTAACAAACGTAAATTCACAAAAAAGAAGAAATAATTAATTTTTCACTTTTAAATTCTGGTTTTCTTATAAGATTTCTAGTTTTAGTAATGGCATCTGAGTGTCTTAGAATCATTAACTAATGTTGATTGTGAGACTAGGCTAATGTTGATTGTGACACCAAATGAAAATGAATGTATCATGCTTCCACTATTAATAAGTAACGATGATATCAGGTGTGCAGATTGCAGGTTTTCCCTTACTTACATCTTATGCTACTCATGTGTCATGACAACTTTTAGAGGGAAATCCTATGGCTCCCTTGAGTGTACGTAGATCTCACCATTTCCATCATACAACCCCACCTACCGCTATCGTCCCACATCTTCGTTGAGCTGGATTCTATGGAGTAGTGATGTGCGACTTCACATTTCTTGATCATCAGCTCATTGCCGCACTTGTAGAGAGATGGAGACCAGATTACCATACTTTCCATTTCAGTGAGGGGGAGATGACTATTACGTTGCAGGATGTAGCCATTATGTTGGGCCTCCCTATCGACAGACATGCTTTGACAGGCCGAGTTCCATCAGATTTTCCTGAGCTTGTTCATGGACTTCTGGGCATAGATTTCCATGATGATGGCAGGACCATCATCGGAGGTAGATTGCAGATGCCTTGGATAGAGAAGCACTTCACACATTTACCAGATGATGCTGATGATGTCATTGTGCTGCTATTTGCACGCGGATATATTTTGTGGGTGATCAGTGGCACACTTTTTGTTGACCACTCTACTACTTTTGTGCACCTGCTGTATCTATCTTTTTTGGAGTATTTGGACCAGGCAGGCCAATATAGTTGGGGGTCTGCCTGCCTAGAATATACATACAGATCCCTATGTAGTGCATGTCGCATCGATAAGATGCAGATCACAGGATGCATGGTTCTTCTACAGATGTGGGTATGGGAGCACATACCTCGTTTAGCTCCACATGCCCGTGCGCCATTACCCGTAGATATTGTAGCAGAGGCTCTATGTGGACGTTAGTATGTTATTAATTCCTTCTAATATCTAACATAATTGTATAATATTTTTTTTGAAATGTAAAAAAATGTTATCTACAGGTGGAGTCAGGCGCATCGACATTCAGATTCTCCCAGACATGATGTTCACGCCTATAGACATATGTTAGATAGCATTCGACCAGACGATGAAAGTGATTATTATTTATATTGATAAATCTTTACCCTTTACTGTATATCTATTCATTTATTAATTGATTATTTGTTTTTTCTTTTAGATTACATGGATGCAATTTACAGATGATATCCTTTAGAGTCTGCCCCCCACACTGTACAGTGATGCTTGATATCGTCTCCTGCATGGTTCCACTGATTCATTTTCATATAGTGGAGTGGCATCATACGGATTGGGTTATGAGATAGTTTGGATTTCGTTCAGACAGTTCCTGACCCACCCAGTCATTTGGATTCATTGCATTCCCTGAAGATGTCAGGGAAGAGGTATTATGATTGGAGGAGCTAGCATGCCAGATATGTTGCGTTATGGGATAGACGACGGGAGTCCCAGTTGCGAGGGGCAGGGACAGTACATTTTCATTTGATGGATCAGATGGATAATGCAGGCTGGTACATCAGGTCTCCAGTCATATTTCTGACATGGCACGGACGGGGCTTCCATGACTTGGTATGAATTCTTCCTTTCATTGTTCAACATATTTTTTATTCAAACTAGTTAACAACAGAATTTTTTTCGCAGGATGCTCATATTTGTCATCTACTTCATATGTCTGATCCAGTGGAGAGAGCTTCCTTTGACCCAACATCTTTTCATAGCCTTGTACGACAGATGCTACCGTCGATGGACGATATTTATCTTGGCATTTTCTTTGATCCACCACCTTCTATGGAGGCCGCGGAGCCTGCTACGGAGGCCGCGGAGCCTTCTGCGGAGGCCGCGGAGCCTATCGAGCCTCACATAGATGCACCTGGGGGTGACGAACCTGTTATGGATGTTGTTGTTCCACAGGAGGAGGCTACTCAGCTTGCTCGACCACATGATATTGGTCCAATGGAGGAGGGTGTCAACATGATCAGTCAGATCCTCCTCCAGCTTCTCAGGCACAACCACAGGTACTTACAGAAGCTGACTGGATTGAGTTTGATGTTTTATTGCAGTCATACGCGGCAGA
Organism: Viscum album; assembly: GCA_963277665.1. Taxonomy (NCBI): domain Eukaryota; kingdom Viridiplantae; phylum Streptophyta; class Magnoliopsida; order Santalales; family Viscaceae; genus Viscum; species Viscum album. Next base: position 489,322,868 of record OY728151.1, on the reverse strand, counting down.
GCATCCATCTACTTCCGATATTGTTGAGAGTTCAAGCCAGCTTCCACTATCCTTAGATGCAGGCCAGGGTACAGGGGGTGAGACTGTACATCCACAGTCTGCCACACAGAAGGATGTAGAGGTGGTTGTCGATGAAGATGTGCAACGTACGTTAGAGCACAGATGTGGACAGACACGGCGTGGACGCATCCAGGATACGCCTGACTATGGGACAGGGGAGAATGCACACCTGAGGCATAGATTAGGTTGACATTTGATTTATGATACATTTTGTATGTGTATTACTGTTATCTATACTTCTATTATATTTTTAATAAGTGTCATATTGTTATCAAATTATCTACCAATGTATATATATATGTATAATAAATAAAATGATTAAATTAAAGGATAAATATTAATTATATTAATTATTTCAAATTTCAATTGAAGTGGTCACAGTTATGATGAGTGCTGGTTTAGTCCAACCATGCAGAATGCATATGTTGATAAGAATAAAATGCCCTAACAAGTGTGGAAGAATGGAACAATAGTTGGAAAATCTTCCATTGGGAATATGCAAAACAATGAAGTCAAGAAAACTGTTAAAGAAACTATTCCCAAGAATAAGTTGGATCTAAAATCCAAGGATTATTTCATGAAAAATCTTGAAATTCATATCATCTCATGAAGTTGAAACTTGAGGTATTCCAATCACACATTATCCATTGATCTTAATTATATTTCTCATTTCAATTAAGGGGGAGGGAATGATTGATGGAAATATGGGATGAAAAGGGGAAATTTATCTTTTCGCTTGAACTTTTTAATATATTTGGTGAAGTATGTGAAGGATTTAGCATTTCATTGATAATTTTGATTATCTACCCTTGGTTAATAATTGATACTCTCTGAGCATGATTTCACATGTATGGTTGTTTATGGACAACATTGAAAACTACAATATGAATTAGAAGTTCATTTGACCAATTTTGAGAAGATATATATTCAGACATAATAAAAGGAAACAATTTCTACTGGTACACAATCTAAAAAGTGAGATTATTGAGTATGCATCTCAAAACATAGGTCATGTTAATGACATAAATTCATCCACCATATTTAGATAAAATGATATTTTTTTGAGATCACATGCCTTTAAAAATATTACTCTTGGATCTAGAAATCAAACTCATAGAACTTAGAACAGTGATGATGTGATCATGGTTCACTCATCACAATCACTAGATGTTTTTCATGAAACTCAATTGTTGACAAATATACCAATATTTAATCAGAAAAACAATGAAAAATGAGTCTTAGAATGTATAAAAATTATGTTTATGAGATTCATGAACAATGCTAGTGGTTAATAAACCCAATTGGCATGAATATATACTCATAATATCATTACCGACTAGTAAACAATGTTTCCAAAATGTCCTCAATCTTAACCCAATGGTTTTTATAGCCATATTTTATTTGAATTATAAAGGACCACTGGGATCCTCTCAACTGATCAAACAGATTATCTATCCATAGAAGTATATAACTATTCTTCATTGTGACATTATAAGACTACAAGTATTAAACACATAAATAAATACTACAACCTCTCTTCTTTTAGGATTGGATAAGAGAACAGCAAGGAGAAGTGATTGGTCAAATAAATCTATTCACCTCCAGATCCTCAATCTTCACTTTCAACAATTTCAACCAAGTTGTTTCTATATGATATTATGGAATTGATATATTATATTCATTGTACAATAGATAAATCTCTAAATAAATTATCATATTAGGAGGAATCCCTAGTAAATTCTCTATAATAGCATCCAAGTAATGGACCCCCACAAAATGAAGACTGGATAGAAGGGCGACTCGGTCTTCTGTAAGAGCTATACCGAGTACCTATTTAATTATGGTCCCAAGATGACTCAGGTCCAGTACCATTATGCCTAATTCGAAGCCTTTTCCCCATATAAATCATGCATTACCAAGTCTTCTCCCTTAGGCCTAACAAATTTTTCCCCTGGCATAAAAAATTCTCCCCAAAAAAAACAAATCCTCGTCCACATGTGTAAAAAATCAATCAGAGTCAATATCAATATATCATCATTTTACGATAATAAAAAACACATGAAAATTACTATATTACATTGCTAACATATGACAACTCACGTGGGAATCAAACATATCAAGAAACAGCTAAGTTAAAATATCAAAAGGCTTGTAGATCAGCTAATATATTTCTTGATCTATTTCAAGAGATATTGTGATCGACAACATTTATTAGTGGAATTCATATATAATAATAGTTTCCACTTTAGAATACAAATGGAACCATATGAAGATATTTATAGAAATAGATGTTTAACTACAACATGTTGAGATAATGTGAGTGAGTGAAACTTGCTAAGATTATATATTTCTCAGTATATGTTAGAGAATACTCAAGCCATTCTATTAATAATTATTTAATGAATATCTATTATTCATGAATATTTATTAATAATTATTAACATTATTTCAATATTTTCTATTATTTAATTGATATTTATTAATATTTATTAATTTTTACATTAAGGGTATTAGTTTATAATTAATAGTTTTACATTTCCAGGAGGATTTGAGTTCTCTTTGAGATGAGTGAACCCCATTCATGCATCCCTCCTCTCATGAGGATGGGTGAATGGCGGTCACGCATCCTTCACTGCGGAATGATGCGTGAACGTCATTCACGCATCCCAGACCAAATTTTAAAAATATCGGAACCCTAACCCCTTTTCCCAATTTTTTTTTCATAAAACCCATATTAAAAAATTACTCGTTGCATAGCACCCACCGAAATCGCCGCCACCATTTACGTGCGAAACACCATCCCACACTGGCCATCTGCACGGGCCAGCTGCGATCAGCCGCCCCCCTGCTAGCCTCGTCGGAACACCCCCGCCGGCCACCATCGTGCACCCTACTCCGTCATGCCGATGCCTACCTGGACAGCCACACCGTTGGCCTGCCTCCCTACTCCGCTGCGTCGTCCCAATGACCCGACTGCCTCACCCTGCCGCTGCGAGCCACATAAGGCTGCTTTCTGTTCGAACCACCTCGCCGGACGCATGCCGCAACCTTTCCGGACCACCGCCCTGCCCTGGTCGGACTCCCTCTCCAACAAACCATTACAAGCATGCCACACAGATACGCAGGCAAGACCCGTGATCGTCACTAATACATTTTTCCACACCTCATTTAACATAGATCTCACCTTCGATCAAAAATACGGATCCTCCATGACGCTTTGTCGTACCAAAGATAGATCTCACAACGGTCATTCAATGGGTATTAGTCTAATCGCTGGACAAGCAAAATACCGGTGATGGACAGATGAAAAAAATGAAGAATAAAATCACAATTAATATATTTGAGATTGAAATAACAATGACAATAAATATATAAACAGATCAATACATTTTATTTCAATTTCTAGGATCATTCAAGGGCCCAGATTGGAGAACATGAAATCAATATGCTTATAGTTAATCTGTGGCATAAATACACTAAAGAGGAATCCTACCTAGAGATTTGATCAATCGATAGAGAATGCATTCGTCATGATCCGTTGTTTTTGTTGCACTTCGATCCGCCTGGATATGAAGTCTCGTCGTTCGTCAATGGGGAGGAGAGGAGAGGAGTCGTACCAAAGGGTTATGAGGCCAAACACTGTAAACATAGAATTTATAACATGTCATTAGGTTACAAGAGTTTTTAATCAAATAATTAAATAATTAATCATTTAATTATTAAATTATTAAATTATTTTCCTACGATGGCGCATAAACTGAACACCAGACACTGTCAAAGGTTATACCCTGCTTAGGGTAAAACCTATATTTTGAGCTCATCGGTGGCCTTATATTTTTCATCCAAGCTCTCATACAGGAGATATACAAGTTTTGATCTATTAAATGAATAAATGACTAATTTAATTTATCTATTTAGCACACCTCCAACGAGCGAGCGGTCCAAACGTCCTGCATCGACTTATTTTATGTCGTGCCTATAGGAAACATCGTGTTCCAGACCAAACCGTGGTCTCAGATTTCCGATCTGATCAACCATCTATGTGGTATCTCATTTTCTTTAGTTAACCATTCATGTGTAATATAAAAACACTTAACATATTTATAAGATTATGTTCGGGCACACTGAGCCTCAGAATTACATGCCGTCTCAGTGCCCAACTTTGTAAATATTCTTAGAAATATTTAAAAGTTTTTTAGGACAAAAATTGTGTCCCTACATATAACCTGGGACAACTCTGATATCCACACATTCTTATCAGATGGCTCCCACATAGTATTGTGAGTTGCATATACAACTCAAGGATCTGTTGAGGAAGGGATTCGTGAGGCCTAGTGATTCACCATGGGCATCCCTAGTTTTGTTATCCAATAAGGAAAACTGATATTTGAGGTTGTGCATGGACTTTTGAAAACAGAATCAGGTGAACCAGAAGAATAAGTATCTATTGTGAAGGATTGATGTCCTCTTCGATCAGCTGAAGGGAGCAAGATGATTCACAAAGATAGACATCGTATCAGGATATCATAAACTTCATTTATGGGTTGAGGATTTACCAAAGATAGACTTCAGGAGTCTATATGGATACTATGAGATTCTGGTGATACCTTTCAGCATGACCAATGCACCAAAAGTGTTCATGGGACTCATGAATAGGATCATACAGCCTTACCTTGACCATTTCATCATGGTCTTCATTGATGATATCATAGTGTACATGGTTTCATAAAAGGAGCACACGACACACATGTGGATTTTCCAAGACACACTATGAGATAACCAAATTTATGGACGCTCTTAAATTGTTTGTTTCGGATTTTGGAAGTCCACTTTCTGGGAAACCTCATTTCATAGGCTAGAGCTATAGGGGATTCATCAACGATGGAGGGGGTTCTTTCTTGGGATCCACTGAGAGAATGACTGAGGTGAATAATATCTTAGGTTCGGTTGGATAATATTAGAGGTTCCTAATTAAATTTTCTCAGGTAGCATCACCCTTATTGTCTATGGCATGAAAGGGACCTCCCTTCACGTGAATGGAGAAGTGCTAGTAGAGTTTTATAAAGTTGAGGAAGTGACTGAAGAGTGCCCCCATCTTGAGACTACCAAAGGGGGTAATTGGGTAATTAGTAGTATGTGATGTTTCATGGACCAAACATGGTTTTTTCTTGATGAAGAAAAAGGCAGCGATCACCTATGGTTCAAAATAGTTTAGGCTTCATAAGAAGAATTATGTGAGCCATGACCTACAGATAGAAATAGTGTTCTTTGATTTGATGATGTGGTGACACTACATGATGGGAGAGCAGTTTACCATCTACTCCCAGAAGGACCTGAACATGAGACATTGGTGGAGGATAGAGTTCCTACATGATAATGTATTTGAGATTGTCTATACTAATTGGAAGGGGTACGTGGTGGTAGACTCACTCAGCAAAAGAACCAGCTTACAGTTGTTGAGTGATGCGTCAAAGATGTTAGCCACGATTCAAATATCCTTCAATGATGGGGATAGGGTAGCTTATCTGTCGATTGTTGTCAAACCCCTAGTCATAAAGTGAGTTGGGTGGGATTATCATGTAGATGTTGACTATGAGGCCTCAGGACAAGATCCTGATGGATATTCGAAAGATGGGGAGAAAGTATTATTTTTCGGAGGGTTCACTGTTATACCATTGTCATTGAGAGAGGAGATTCTAAGAGAGTTCCACACCCTCCCCCCTTGACTGTATATCCTGGAGTGACAAAGTTGTAACATGATCTCCACCATCATTATTGTTGGTTGGGGAATAAGAAGGTAGTGGCTGAGTTCGTTTCAAGGTGCCTCACTTGTCAAAAAGTGAAGGCAGAGCATCAGGTTCCAATAAGATTGAATTATCCACTTGACGTAGAAGAGTGGATGTGGGATGGTATCTCAATGAGCTTCATGATGTGTTCACCCCACACATCTAGAGTGAACAATACCATCTAGGTAATTGTTCACTGAGTCAGAAAGTCATTCCAATCCCTAACCATCTTGGGGAAGGGTTCGGTAAAGAGGTCGGGACAGCTCAACGTTCAATAGGTGGTGTGGATTCTTCGAGTTCCTTCAATAATCATCGCAGGCTGTGATTCTTGCTTCAAATAATAGTTGTTTTGCAGATAAAAATGGAATTTGGGACTCACCTACGTTTGAGCACAACATTTCATACCCAAACAGATGTTTAAGTTGAGAGGACTAATTATGTTTTAGAGGACATGCTTCATTCATGTATCATGGACTTTAGTTTCAGTTGGGAGGATCAACTACCACATGTGTTATCAACATACATCAATATCCACTAGTCAACCATTGGTATGACATCTTTTTACGCACTATATCAGTGACTTTGAAATTCACTGATATGAAATATGAGACTAGTGGAGTCAGTACTCATGGGTCCCAAGTTGGTATGGTCTACAACCAAGAAGGTGAAGATCATCCACGGGTAGATGAGGAATTCACAGAGTTCATAGATGTCTTATAATAACCAGATATGGAGGAACATGGAGTTTGTGGAAGGGCATCATGTGTGTATTTGGGTCTCACAATGATGGGGATTATAGAGATTCGGTCGGGTGGAAAGATTTCTATGAGATTCTTCAGACTGTTTCAGGTTTGGTACAGAGTTGGTGATGTATCATTACACCTAGATATTCCCCTAAAGATGAATTGGGTGCATAATTTCATTCATGTATCATATCTGAGGAGGTACGTACATGATCCTTCACACATCATTGACTCATGCGAGTTAGACAATGATGGTGGGGTGATGTTTTTAGAGTTCCTAGTGGAGATTGAGGTTAGACGGAATAATTTCCTTTGTGGATGATTGATTCCTCTAGTGCGTGTTCTGTGGAAACATGTGAATTTCAAGGAGATAAATTTGGAGTGGGAGTCTCATATCAGTTACCACTACACCCATTAGTTTGTTTAGCCCTTGTTTTGTCTTATGAGGATATATAGCCTTTTTGTGGATAGAATGTAATGTCACTGATATTCCATGTAACTTTTTATAATTATATGGTAATATTTTGAGACCAGGTGCTTAGACATTAGTTGATTCTGAGGCCCAGTGAGCCCGAAATATGTTTTTTACCTTTTTGTTTGTTTATTTAAAATAGTACGCATAAGTGATTTTGGAAACATCTAAACATCTCCCATATAAAAACATTGAGGACACCACTATGTCTTGAAAAATGACATTACCTAAGAAAGGACCTAACCTAGACCGGTGCAGGTCTAGGGAAAATGATTATTTTTGGGAATTTTAAGGATGACTAAAATAGACATAAATAGTTTATTTGATTTGAAATTGTTTTGTTGTGGCACAATTTCATGTTGGTTGTTTCATTTCATAAAATGAAACAAAACAATGAATCTAAAAATGACATGTAACAGAAACTTTATTTCAGAATGGAATAGTGTAACGATGCTACAACTCAGCATAATAGAAATGTTGAAACACATTTCCCATTTTTGTGGATTAATCGAATACAGGGTTGTGGGAAAATGATATAGGATTACTCATAAACTCTCGAGGATTTGCGTTGGTGAGAGGTGAATCACCAATGACGGATTGAGGATCAATTAACGAAGAGTGAAGATGGTGTTACTTCGATCATCGCAATTGAATGTTCCAAAATCGATGTAAGGGGTTCATTTCTAAGTGGTTTTCCCTTCCACATCCATTCTTTATAAGTGATTAATATGGAGCAACCCACTAACAAGATGATCTGCAGATCGATCCTTCTTGTGGGTTTGTTAACTCTTTTTGTATGGTTTAATGAAAGGGGGATCCTAATTAATAATCATTTGATGTATTCAATTTTTATAACACGTTTAATAAAGGAAAACCTGAATAGGGACAACTTTCATCTCCCTGGGTGTTCCTTTTGATTGATCATCATCATTTGGTTATTCACTGACGACCCCATGTGGTCGTGTCAGACATTATCAGGAGGTTCTGAGTGTGACTGAACCCCCAGATAGACGAAAAGACGAACTGGTTCCCACATTCGGTAAGACGACGATCCGAGGACTTCATAACACCGTGAATATCATAGAATGGAGAACCAGAGAAATTCAAGTATCCCACAGAAGCAACTGTCAGCGTGATGACGTCGGCATGTGACGACACACGCATGTAGATGCATGCGGCACTACACGCACTTGTTGGCACGCAGCGGTGCACACAGGCGGAGGCACAAGGCAACACATGCCAGTAGTGGCAGAAAGTGGTGCACACCATCGGCGGCATAATACATCATATTCCGGTGACAGATGTCATCGACAGTGGGCCAAAAAATTGCAAAATTGTGTTCTAGTGGGGCAGCACATTAGGTCGGATGACCCCGATCGAGCTCCTTGTCTGAAATGGCACTCAATCTATAGGGACACATGAAAGGAAGGTGGATTGAAAGCTTCCGACCATGTGAAGTGGAGGGCACACGACCATCACCACGTCCGGTGGAGACAGAACTAGCCCAAATTAGTGTGTCACGTTATAGAAGATGCCCCTCAGTAGCCTAGCAGGCTCTCCCTAGGCGGTCTAGCGGGTCGAATCTGCAACCCAGTGGGATTTGTCTGGTTGGACGGGGGTTAGGTCGGTGAACCCCAAGCCAAGTTGGGTCGGGTTGGTCTGACGTGGTATGATCAGGCCCGAACCCAATCGGTCCCTTTTTAGTTATATGGGCATATGATTCAAACTGTATGTCTGATTGGCGAGCCATTTATGGTGTTGGGACCCCCATGATGAGATGGTCCTTTTTTCATATACCATGCGAGCTTTAATTCAAGATGAACTTTGGATAATGACTTGATGATTAGATTCTCCCAGAATCAAGCACGCTAGGATCAAACCTTAGCGTTCTAGTAGAAGAGAGGATCATATTGGCCCAGCAGATGGGTGGACATCAGTTTCCCAATTGAATAGTAGACCTATGTGGCCTAGTAGATGAATGGAAATCAGTTTCATAGTAGACGAGTGTACCTTAGTGGCCGACCAAATGAGATGAACATGGTGGCCTAGTATATGGGTGGATCTATACGGCCCAATAAATGAGAGGTTCTTAGTGGAACCATAGACAAGAAAACCTATGTTTCCTAGAAAACCAGTATACCTACGTGGCCCAACATACAAGAAAACCTAAATGGAAAAGTAGACGAATGGTGTCATGACCCATCCTTGGGAACCGTTCCATGACTACCCCAAGCCCGCCTTCCATAGGACAGGGGATGGCGACTAGCACCAAAGGCGTAAATCCCAATAACTGGGAAAGCATTTCCTTTATAAAAGTAACAAAACACCACAGAGTACAAGCGGAAGTAAAACACTAAGTAAATAGACAAGTGATGAAAGATAAATGGGCCAGAATTCAAACCCAAAAGAAAGTACAACTGCAACTGAACAAAGTACAATAGGAAAGGAAAATAGCTGGAAGAACGAAAGCGGCTCCTGGGTCGTCCTCCTCAGATCCTACCTGAAGGGTAGGTACAGATAGCGTAGCTCCTAGATCTTCCACCACAATGCTCTCGCCCGTCAAGCTCCTCCGAGTGTCGTCTCACTGTGAAGTCCGCCTCCAGATACTGACTCGCCGTGTAGTCCACCTCCGGGTACTGACTCGTCATGTAGTCCTCCTCCGGGTACCGTCCAGTCCTCGAACACTCGGCCTCCATCAACACTGCCTGTCGTCTGCAACCAACACAACGAGGTGCGGGCATAGCCCGTGAAGGGGTGTGTATAACGATACTCAGTAGGGACCCTGAGACCCTCAAGGTCTCACTAAAACCAACAAGGATAACCACAAAGAAGATATCAACAGATAACCTCTACTTAGGTATATGTCAATACATATACCTAAGTTATCAAGTAACCCATCTCAATCATGAGGAAGCACAAGGATTGTGAAATCAACGGATAACCACTACCCAGGTATATGCCCATACATATACCTAAGTTATCAAGTAACCCATCTCAATCATGAGGAAACACATGGATCAAAGGCTCAGCTCAAACCAGGATTTTCATTATCGAAACCGTAACTGCTGAAGAGCTCCATCTCTGGAGTGTACAGTGGTCCTGTCACGACTCCGAGATACTGCTCACTAACCTAAGACTGCTAAGGTACTCCTCTTGTCGAGTACGGCAGGCCTGCCACCGCACACAGTAGTGCTTCCCGCCGGGGTCTGCCACCCAAACACAGTAGTGCTCCCCGCTGTGGGTCTGCCACCCAAACACAGTAATGCTCTACATTGGGCTATACAAGTCTCTCCGACTCGAATCGGACAAGCAGTCTTCAGGTCCCAGCCAGCTACACGGTCTCCGTAATCCATACGATCGTCTCTGGGAGGGTCCGCTCCATGAGCTACTGGTCGATACTCCAAGTATCTCAAAGTCCCACGAAGAAGTATCTCAAACGACCGCCCCGTCATAGGGGTCTCAACGCAACAGACGGTGCGTCAATCGGACGCCTGGTCTGTTAGTTACTAGCCTTTTCATCCCAGGGGCCCGGTTGGTTTCGTGAGTGAACCAATCTCGGCCGTATCTCAACTGTACCCCGAACTCTCATAGGGTATACTTATTGGGACCGTTTCTCAACATGATCAACAACGCCACTAACGGTTCATCAAACAGACGTCTTGTCTGAAAGATATCAGCTTTTCCGTTCCAGGGGCCCGGTTGGATTTCGGGTGCGATCCAACCCGGCCAATATCCAACTGTATAAAAATCTCAGGCGAAGTATTCCAAAAGTTCCGTCTCATCAAGAGGAATTCAACGAAACAGACGACGCGTCAATCGGACGGCCGGTCTGTGAGTTATTGGCTTTTTCATTTCAGGGGCTTGGTTGGTTTTGTGAGCGAACCAACCCGACTGCACTCCGACGACATCCAAACCCCGAGGGGAGTAATCCAAAAGATCCGTCTCACTTATAGGAATCCATAAAAGTCGATGGCACATCAATCAAACATCTGGTGCTAATGATATATCCATTTCTGCTCCGAGGACCCGGTTGGTTTTGTGTACGAACCAACCCGGACGAACAAAAAGTTCTTCGAAACCTTTAGTGTAATATACCGAAACGACCGACTCGTTCCAAGGATCGCTACGCAACTGACGGTGCATCGATCGGAGGTCTGTAGGGCAGGATATGGGCATTTGACCGAAAGTGGTCTGAAAATAGGGGGTCTAGGCCCGGACCGACCCGGCCCGACCCCCCCTGGGTCGGCCCGAACTGGGTCGACCCGGTCCGACCCGGCTGGACCCGGTCCGGCCCGGCCCGGCCTGCTCAGTCCGGCCCGACCGGCCTGCCGTGGATCAGCGTGGCCGAGCCTAAGTCGCGGAGTGGGGGGCGGTGCACGGCCGCCCTCCCCGCTAATTGGGGTCGGCGGCGAACCGCCGCCGCCCATCTTCCGGCGGTGCGCTCGGGCGCCACCGCCTCCTGGCGGCCGGATGGCTCCGGCCGCCGCCTCCGGTCGCCGGTGGCACCGCGCTGGTGACCCGCGCCTCCGGGTGTTTTCGCGGGCCACGAGAGTTGCTCCGGTGGTCTGTTTTCAAAACCGTTTGAGCCAGTGTTCATCTCGGGTCTCGTACTTTACTACGAAAGCTACAAAAATACTTTGCGGCCCCGTTTTGTCGTCGCTCATCAATCCACACATCGATAAACAAGTTGCGGAGGGTTGTCAGGCCGTGTTTGTTCGGCCCGCGCCCTCCGCGTTAGGTGTTATCAATTGGAAAATAATTAAACACATGATTTTAATCATTAACGAGGGTATAATTTATCCAAAATAAATTATATGATCATCTTGCAATCAAATACCGACGCACGAGGGTTTAAAATTTTGAATGTGCGGCGTGACGACGTCGTGCATTCTTGCCGCTCGATCCCGCGTGGCGTGACGATGTCGCACATCCTTTCCGTTCTTTCCCATGTAGTGCGACGACACCGTGTCACTTTCTTTCGGACGTCACTTTTTTCTTGTCATTCTTTCCCAGGCGGTGCGACGGCACCGCGTCACTCTCTTTCGATCCGCAACGACAAGAAAGAATAAAAAGGGAGGAGGATAGGTCGTGTTCATGCGGTCCGGCCTCCTCCTGTTAAACGATAACAAGGGGGTTCTCATTACCCCTCTAACATCAATGATAGAATCAAGAATAAAATTAAACAAACCCCTACCTTGATATTTGACGTCGCACGTCACCTATCGTGGAGAATGGCATCGCGGCTTCGGATGTAGATTCTGTGGATGTCGTGGTGCATCCGAGGAGGAAACGACGTCTCCTCACTTATTGCTATGATGAAGAAGGGAGGTAATTTGTCGTTGGCGATGATCACCATGGTCGGCGACTTATCCCTTGCCGTGGAGGAAGATGAAGACGGAAGAATCCGGGACGCCGAGTCTTCTAGGTCATGGGGTCGATGTTCTTCGTCGGAGAAGAACCGTTCTTCACGTTCTTCGTCAAAGACGAAGAAGATCTTCAAGTTCCTCAACGATTCTCCCAAACCTCTCAAGCAACAAAAAAACTAACCAAAAATAAATTAAGCCCACACTTAATTTATTAACACAACATAAACCTTTCAAATTCAAGAGTTTGAATTTAAAAAACTCACATTAAACTCACTACATTAATTTCATAAGTTATAACTTAAGTTCACAACATTAATGGTGAGTTGAGGGGGTTAGAGGATATGAAGGGGTGGGGTTCGAGTGGGCCCCACCACCCTATTAACCTCCCATTGGGAGTTTGGTAGTTACCCAACTTCCATACAATGGATAAAAACACTTAAGGAAAATAAAAATTGAAGTTAAATTTTTATTTTAACTTTCACAATTTTTTGAACAACTTCCCTCGTGTAAACGCAACTCCGGAATAGGCATTCGTAAGAGAATACCGGCGCTGCGGTTCCATCGGTGCCCTCAGAATTTGATTCTGAGTATCGGTTCAAATGTTAGAAATTCCCACTCGTTCGTTCACTGAACGTACCCGAGCTAAACTTCGAAAAATGATTCCGGGCACACCGGGCCTTGAAATCAGGCGCCGTCAGAAACTACGTTCTTGTAAATTTCAATGAAAATTAAGAAAAATATTTCCTTGAAATTTCTGGGTCTTTACATTACTCCCACCTCAGGGCATTACGTCCCCGTAAATCTCCAACCTAAACCAGTGTCACAAAAGCGGTATAGAGCACGCATCGTGAGCCTTCCGCTCCCATGTGCTCACCTGGAGGTTTCTGTGAGGCCTACAAAAACACACAACAGGAATCGACCATCCTCATAGGACCTGCTCCCATCGATACTCAATCCCCACTGAAACCTCCGGGCATGATGCCCTGTTATCGACGTCCAACTCCCTGAGGTCGATGATGTGTGAAGGATCAATCACGTATCTCCTCAGTTGAGATACGTGGAAGACGTCGTGCACCTGGTGCAACTGAGGTGGATGGGTCAAGCAGTAAACCACCTCGCATACCCAGCTGAGGACCTAGAAAGGTCTGTTGAACCTCAGAGATAACTTTCCGCCTTGGCCAAATCTCCGTAAACCTCATCGAGGTGAGACTCGTATAAGGACGTGATCGTCATCCTCGAACTCTAGAGGTTTCCAATTCTTGTTAGAACTGGAACTCAAACAAATGCTGCCATGAGGGTAAGGTTGACCGACTCAAGAGTGATCGGTCACACCCTCTTATGCATGAGTTATCATGTGCTTCCTGGGGTTTCCTTTTCGCCGACCAAGGAAAACTCGTCCCTATGTCGTAGTTAAACCACAACATTTTTTCCTAATACCTTCAATTTGTGTATAAACTGTGATTGCCTAGTCCATACTCAAACCAATGTCGTAAGGCCTCGACACTGCCACCAAGAAATTCCAACTGAAACTCTCGCCTCGAGGGTCTGACCACACCGTCAGCGTAAGTGTGATTATAGAGTCTCCTCCCAAGGTATCTCCTGACGTTAGGGTCAAGTCCAACGCTTACCGGAAACTCTAGGTCTGGGACAAGATTTGTGAAAGCGATAAATGATTCATATCGACGCCTGTTACTACAGCAACTAGTATTGGACACAGACTGTCCCGTGAATCATTTTTAGAGTCATTGGGTCACACTCCTAGACCGCATGCAGCCGTACTCTTCCTCGGCCCTCCAGCTCCCTGAGCCTGGCGGGGATAACTAAGGCAGGTGGCTGTAGCATGTTAAGATGTACACCACCTCATGCTGCTCTCCTAGATCTTCCTCCACGTCTGCCGTTTCGCAGGCTCATCTCTCTTTAAAGCATTCTCTTCATGAAACATTTTACACGTCCAAGTCTCTGTGACTGACGCCAGTTCGCATCTTCCCACTGTTAACATACACTGGCTATATTCGTTCAGCCAAAGATCATTCAACCTCAAGGTTCTCTCTCACACCCTAACATGAGTAGGACTGCATAGAAGAAAAAGGTGTTGGCTCGAATGTCTTTAAAAACCCCACGCTCAGAGGTCTGATCTCTATAGAACTGATCGAAACGCATCCATCGAGTACCCGGTATGTTCAGTACCCCTCGATGAATTCTCAGCTATCAACACGTCGTCCCGCCAAAACTGTATAAGCTCTAGAAAACTCTCTGCTACCTCCTCAAGCCAGTCCTCAGCCGCCTGTGAGTCAGGTTCGCCTCGGAACATGAGGGTATCTGATGTTAGAACACATGTCTGGCAATAATATTACATGTGTCACCTACCGGTACTTACGGTTGTAACTGATGACCAACAGGTAGTGATGTATAGCTAACACACTACCCAAAGGTACTATCTCAGGAATCGGTCCACGTACAGAAGCCTCATCACTATACGGACCATACTCATGGTCATTCACTAGAAAACACTAGTGTCCAAGTCCACCATCCACTCAACTGATGTCTTATCTAGGCGGAGAACTCTAGCAATCGCCTCCAGCCACTCCTCTGCTGTCTGGGAATCTATCTCACCTCGTAACCTCAGAGGCCGCTACTGCTGGAACTCGTGCAACGTGCTCTGCCAGCGTGCACAGTTTTCTAGTATAGCTGTTGGCATCTGCTACCGAACAGGTGGTGGTGCTGCTGGTACACCACCCGAGGGTGCCAACATAGTAAAAAGGGTCCTGCACCAGAACCTCATCTCTCGGTGATCCGTCATCGACTACTTTCTCGGAACTCCAACTGACTGTCTGTGTGGAGACATCTCGAACAGATGTGACACGGTCAACGTTTATACCTGGTGAGCTGACCTGGTTTGAGCTGACTTTAATACTTTGGAAACACACATCTAATTAGTGTTTTCGTGTACAAAGTCTGAAATCAGTAGTTAGGGTCCTGGTGTATGGATATGTCGGCCGCCACACCAACACTGGACTCCCTGAAATGAAGACCACACTCGGTACCCTTAACACTATTGCTTCACATAGAGAAAGATCAGATTCCGGAGATATGCGGTAGAACCAAACTCCTCTGATACCAATTTGTCACGACCCGTCCTCGGGAACCATTCCTTGACTACCCCAAGCCCGCCTTCCATAGGCCAGGGGCTGGCGACTAGAAGCAATGGCGTAAATCCCGATAACTGGGAAAGCTTTGCCTTTATAAAAGTAACAAAACCCCACAGAGTAAAAGCATAAGTAAAACACTAAGTACAAAGAGAAGTGATGAAAGATAAATGGGCCAGAATAAAAACCCAAAAGAAAGTACAACTACAACTAA
The DNA here is from genome assembly GCA_963277665.1 of Viscum album. Classification (NCBI taxonomy): domain Eukaryota; kingdom Viridiplantae; phylum Streptophyta; class Magnoliopsida; order Santalales; family Viscaceae; genus Viscum; species Viscum album. Next base: position 489,307,081 of record OY728151.1, on the reverse strand, counting down.
ATTAAGTACAACAGGAAAAGACAACAGATGGAAGAACGAAAGCGGCTCCTGGCTCGTCCTCCTCAGATCCTACCTGAAGGGTAGGTACAGATGGAGCAGCTCCTAGATCGTCCACCACAACGCTCTCTCCCGTCAACCTCCTCCGAGTGTCGTCTCACTGTGAAGTCCGCCTCCAGATACTGACTCGTCATGTAGTCCACCTCCGGGTACTGACTCGTCATGTAGTCCTCCTCCGGGTACCGTCCAGTCCTCGAACACTCGGCCTCCATCAGCACTGCCCGTCATCTCCAACCAACACAACGAGGTGCGGCCATAGCCCGTGAAGGGGTGAGTATAATGATACTCTTTAGGGACCCCGAGACCATCAAGGTCTCACTAAAACCAACAAGGATAACCACAAATAAGATCTCAACAGATAACCTCTACTTAGGTATATTCCCATACATATACCTAAGTTATCAAGTAACCCATCTCAATCTTGAGGAAACACAAGGATTGTGAAATCAACGGATAACCATTACCCAGGTATATGCCCATACATATACCTAAGTTATCATGTAACCCATCTTAATCATGAGGAAACACAAGGATCATAGACTCAGCTCAAACCAGGATTTTCATTATTGAAACTGTAACTGCTTAAGTGCTCCGTCTCTAGAGTGTACAGTGTTCCTGTCACGACTCCGAGGTACTGCTCACTAACCTAAGACTGCTGAGGTACTCCTCCTGTCGAGTACCGCGGGCCTTCCACCTCACACAGTAGTGCTTCCCGCCGGGGTCTGACACCCAAACACAGTAGTGCTCCCCCCCCTCATAGCCTACTGAGGTACTCCTCCTATCGAGTACCGCGGGTCTGTCACCCAAACACAGTAGTGCTCCCCGGTGTGGGTCTGCCACCCAAACACAATGATGCTCCCCACTGGGCTAGACAAGTCTCTCCGACGCGAATCAGACAAGCAGTCTCCAGGTCCCAGCCAGCTACACGGTCTCCGTACTCCGTAAGCTCGTCTCTGGGAGGGTTCGCTCCATGAGATTCTGGTCGATACTCCAAATATCTCATAGTCCAATGAAGAAGTATCTCAAAGGACCGCCTCGTCACAGGGGTCTCAACGCAACAGACGGCGCGTCAATCGGATGCCCGATCTGTGAGTTACTAGCTTTTTCATCCCAGGGTCCCGGTTGGTTTCTTGAGCGAACCAATCCCAGCCGTATCTCAACTGTACCCCGAACTCTCATAGGGTATACTTATTGGGACCGTTTCTCAATGTGATCAACAACGCCGCTGACGGTTCGTCAAACGGACGTCCTGTTTGAAAGATATCAGCTTTTCCATTCCAGGGGCCCGGTTGGATTTCAGTTGCGATCCAACCCGGCCCCTATCCAACTATATCAAAATCTCGGGCGAAGTTTTCCAAAAGATCCGTCTCATCAAAAGGAATTCAACGAAACAGACGGCGCGTCAATCAGACGCCCGGTCTGTGAGTTATTGGCTTTTTCGTTTCAGGGGCCCGGTTGGTTTCGTGAGCGATCCAACCTGACCGCACTCCGATGGCATCCAATCCTCGAGCGGAGTAAGCCAAAATATACGTCACACTTAGAGGAATCCATCAAAGTCGACGGCACGTCAATCGGACGTCCGGTGCTAAAGATATATCCATTTCTGCTCCGAGGACCCGGTTGGTTTCGTGTACGAACCAACCCGGCCGAACCCAGAGTTCTCTGAAACCTTGAGTGTAATATATCGAAACGACCGTGTCGTTCCAAGGATCGCTACACAACTGACGGTGTGTCGATAGGAGGTCCGTAGCGCATGATATCGGCATTTTACCGAAAAGTGGTCTGAAAAAGGGGGTCTGGGCCCGGACCGACCCGGCCCGACCCCCCCTGGGTGGGCCCGAACCGGGTCGACCCGGCGGGACCCGGCCCGACCGGCCTGCCGCGGCTCAGCGTGGCCGAGCCGTAGTCGGGGAGCGTGGGGCAGTGCGCGGCCGCCCTCGCCGCTAATTGGGGTCGGCGGCGAACCGCCGCCGCCCATCTTCCGGCGGCGCGCTCGGGCGCCACCGCCTCCTAGCGGTCGGACGGCTCCGACCGCCGCCTCCGGTCGCCGGCGGCACCGCGCCGGTGACCCGCGCCTCCGGGTGTTTCTGCGGGCCACCGGAGTTGCTCTGGTGGTCCGTTTTCAAAACCGTCTGAGCCGGTGTTCATCTCGGGTCTCTTACATTACTACGCAAGCTTCAAAAATACTTTGCGGCCCAGTTTTGTCGTCGCTCATCAATCCGCACAACGATAAACAAGCTGCGGAGGGTTTTCGGGCCGTGTTTGTTCGGCCCGCGCCCTCCGTGTTAGGTGTTATCAATTGGAAAATAATTAAACACAAGATTTTAATCATTAACGAGGGTATAATTTGTCCAAAATAAATTATACGATCATCTTGCAATCAAATACCCACGCACGAGGGTTTAAAATTTTGAATGTGCGGCGTGACGACATCGTGCATTCTTGCCGCTCGATCCCGTGTGGCGTGACGATGTCGCGCATCCTTGCCGTTCTTTCCCATGTAGTGCGACGACACCGCGTCACTTTCTTTGGGACTTCACATTTTTCTTGTCATTCTTTCCCACGCGGTGCGACGGCACCGCGTCACTCTCTTTCGATCCGCAACGACAAGAAAGAATAAAAAGGGAGGAGGATCGGCAGTGTTCGTGTGGTCTGGCCTCCTCCTATTAAAAGATAACAAGGGGGTTCTCATTACCCGTCGAATGTCAAAGATATAATCAAGAATAAAATGAAACATACCCCTACCTTGATATTTGACGTCGCACGTTGGGTATCGCGGAGAATGGCGTCATGGCGTCGGATGTAGATTCTGTGGACGTCGGGGTGCGTCTGAGGAGGAAACGATTTCTCCTCACTTGTTGCTATGATGAAGAAGGGAGGTACGTTGTCTTTGGCGATGATCACCACGGTCAGTGACTTCTCCCTTGTCATGGAGGAAGATGAAGATGGAAGAATCTGGGACGCCAAGTCTTCTAGGTTATGGGGTCGATGTTCTTCGTCGGAGAAGAACCGTTCTTCACGTTCTTCGTCGAAGACGAAGATGATCTTCACGTTCCTCAACAATTCTCCCAAACCTCTCAAGCAATAAAGAAACTAACCAAAAAATAAATTAAGCCCACACTTAATTTATTAACACATCATAAACCTTTGAAATTCATGAGTTTGAATTTCAAAAACTCACAGTAAACTCACTACATTAATGTCATAAGTTATAACTTAAGTTCACACCATTGATGGTGAGTTGAGGGGGTTAGAGGATACGAAGGGGTGGGGTTAGTGTGGGCCCCACCACCCTCTTAACCTCCCAAGGGAAGTTGAGTAGTTACCCAACTTCCATCCAATGGATAAATACACTTAAGGAAAATAAAAATTGAAGTTAAATTTTTATTTGAACTTTCACAATTTTTTGAACAACTTCCCTCGTGTAAACGCAACTCCAGAATATGCGTTCCTAAGCAAATACCGGCGCTGCGGTTCCATCAGTGCCCTCGGAATTTTATTCCGAGTATCGGTTCAAAAGTTAGAAATTCCTGCTCGTTCGTGCACTAAATGTACCCGAGCTAAACTTCGAAAAATGATTCCGGGCACACCGGGCCTCGGAATCAGGCACCGTCAGAAACTACGTTCTTGTAAAATTCCAAGGAAAATTAAGAAAAAAATTTCCTTGAAACTTCTGGGTCTTTACAAATGGATCATAGTGGCCCAACAGACGAGCGGACCTTAGTGGCCCAACAGAGGAGCAAACCATAGTGGCCTAGCAGATGAGTAGACCATAGTGGCCCAGCAGGCCATGGTGACTCATCATGGATGATTCCCTCAGATGTAAAATACATTCACCATTTTTTCTTACAGTCTTGCATTCTATACATTAGGTTATACCTTTATAAACAAACTCTAATGACTCTCTCTCTACACTACTTCTTTGAGGATACACATCATATACATATACGGTATTCTACTTTGTTCATAAAATCATTTCTGTAACACCCCATGATTCCATGGTACATTTTCCTTTGAATAATGCAATAGCTTGCATTGTACGCAATTTTGAGATTCTAACACACCGCGACCAATAAAACTGGCTGTTGTGAATAGTAATAACCACTTTTTAAGAATTTATAATTTTATTTTTTAAAATGGACTTCATTTTTGAATTCGGAAATCAAAATTATCTTAGGGTTAATTTTTTTATTTTTCTAAAAACATTCAAATTTTGATGAATAGTGTAAAACACTGCGTTATTGGTTAAAACTGACTTTTTGTTTAAATAATTATGTATTTTATTTAAATTTATATTAGGTAAAAATAGATACATAATATCTACATATGTTCAATGTAATTCATTTGAGTAATTTAATAATAAGTTTTGATATATAAAAATTGTATTGAACTTTTTACCGTCTTTTACCAACCTCCTATGAGCAATTGTAAATTTGAATAAAATATAATTTTACCGCTTTTGTGAGATGAATTTAGAAAATCTGAGAGATGCAGTTAATATCATATTGTAAAATGTGTTTCAATAAGATGAAAATAATTTTTGGTGAATAGTAACATTCGACTTTTATTTACCACGGTTAAAAGTAAATAGGGTAATTAAGGGTAAAAAAGATATCATAATTACCCTAACACATCTCCTAATTCTATTAGATAAGAATAATTCAACCAAAAACAACCTTAATAATAAGATATTATCCTCTTAGGTACACATAGATTAGATTATGACATTAATTATTATTTTATTTAAAGAAGAGTTAAAAGAGATAATTCATTGTTTAATTAGTAAACTAGTTTTAATATAGAGTTACACATAAGATTAATTAGACTATAAATATTATTTATAAATCTAAACATATTTCCCACATAATGGTATTTTATTTATAATTTTTAGATATTAAATAATTTAATTTATTTATGACACAATGATGATGCACTAATTACCTTATTAGAGAAAGCTTAAAATAATTGATATTATAAATATGTAAATAAATGTAATTTGTGAATTTTGATGAATTTATCTAATTTTATGGGTTAATATTACATTTTAGGGTTTATTAAATAATTTTTTTTGAATTAATCATATTTTTTATGATTTTATCAAAAACCAAATACTAAATTGTGTCAAAATTGGCATAATTGAGTTTTTAAAACAAATAGTATATTATTAATTGATATAATATTCCTAAAAGTATAAGGTTCATCCAAAGGACATAGATAATGTTATATATATTAACAATTAACCACTTGGGTTTCTCTTGTCTTGTTATATCAAGTTTATTAACCATATAATATAAAAATACAAAGAGACCTTGTAAATGTAAAACTATATAACTAAGAGTTAAATCTAAAATATAAGGTTATTATGGTGACCTAAACCTATCTAAAACCTATTGTATGAGATTTTATTGACCCATAGCCACAATATATTTGTAATAAATCATTTTTAAGCCATTAAAAATCGAAAATGATTTTATTACAAAATAATATTTCATGCTTTTCCTAACGTGACCCTCAACTCTCTTTTAAAATGGTACATCCCCTTATCATAATTTCATACATATAAATCCATTTTTCTAGGCCAACCCATTCCCACATATCGTCCAAAAATTCCTCCCTTCATCCATGAGGCCTTCCTTTGGTCATAAAGCCATCCTACATGGCCCTTTTAATCAAATCAAAAGGATGAACCTAAAGAAGTGGTAAATATTTCATCACCTCTTTCAAGTTATTTTCTTCTCCCACTGCCACTTTCTTTGTGGATTCAATTATAAAATTGTTACTCTAGTATCTTCTATATACATTGATGTTATTATAAAAATGTTACATCCATATTCATTATTCTATCCATCATATGAATGAAAAAGTCACCATATGTGCGTACGTACGACTTACCATCTCCACATCGTGGTGTAGTTTGTTATTAAGACACATCATTATTTGAATGAGTATAATAATGAGTATAACTGATTTAAATAATAAATATAACATGTTTATTATTATTTATATATGATATACCATTTTATTACATACGATTTCACCATCAATATAATGATATTGTTGCTCGTGCGTAGGTACAGATTACCATCTCCATGAACACGATGAGATTCATCCCCATCGTAATCATTCAAGAAAAACATTCGTTTTATGAATAAAAATAATTTTTATGAACATAATATTTTTCTGTATATGAATCAGATATATCCAATTCATATAAAACAAGGCTTACGTAACCAATCGTATAATAGAAAATTAATCAGTTAACACCCAAAGCGATGATACTACTGAAATATTATTAACAAAGAAATATTAGAGGATCATATATGATATCATATTTATGTATATAGTTCTTTTATAATCTAATAACAATTTTTTAACTATTATATAGGATGTTAACATACCATCTACTAAGGAAAATTACAAGGTAAGGGTTAATTTCACAATCTCTTTATTATCTGACATTGTTTTTATGTACGTATCTACAGGGACCTGTTTATCATCCACATCTGTGTTTTCTTAAAAATGTATTCCAAAACATTTTTACTATTTACTAGAATATGGGTTAGTGTTATTTATACCCTTATTTGACCTTATATGTTTTGAGTGAAATCATTCTGTCGTTTTCCAAATATGGTACTTTATGGCCTTTTTGAAAAAATTAAGGTAAGAATGTTTTATTAACTTATACGGTGGGTGCATATATTTTCCCCTATTATAACATCATCAAAGATTCCCTTACAAGAATATAATAATATTTTCAAAATAAATGTTTTCTTTTATAATAATGTGGCTCTTAAATTATTTCAAAATAGAAAGAGATATTTATCTCAAATAGTTTTGATTTCATCTATGTCAACATCCTTTGATAAAATTTACACTGGTTTGAAGTTGATTTATTATGATACAAATATCCCATATGTTATTTATAGTTTTGGGATATGTGTTACTGTGGATGAGTTATTTTATACCATTCATGGTTTATGGTTAAAGTAAAGACATTTCATATGCCAGTTTTAATAAGAATATTTAGGTTATGTTTCTACCTTTTCATATGAGGAATGTATTGGACTTAGTATGTGACGGGTGGAGATCGCTATAGATCCTCAATGCATCAGTAGTCATAATGAGATAATTAGATGTGGAATTGGCCAAGGCTTTTTCCAATTTGATATATGGTTTTTTTAAGGCCAAAATCAATTTTAGACGTCTTGGTTGAGGCCTTGATAAGATGTTTCATAATGTACGGCATTGTACATTCCCTCATTATGAAAATAATAATGATGGTTCATGTGGTTATTAGACTTATAGAATACCCATGACTATGTTTTATTATGGAATTATTTACACAGCTCATATTCATGATATAAACTATTCATGTTTATTATTTTTAAAGGCACGTGTTTCTAATTATTCATCATGCATAGTATTTATGTTATCTTTCGCAGCATTTCCTACCCCTACTGAGTGTTTGAGCTCACCCCTTTCTTATGATTATTTTTCCCAAGACATGAAGAAGTTGGTTATGAGTGTCCTGCAGGAATAATCTAGGAGACATGGATGTTTCTAATGGAACAAATTAGTGTTGTATTTCTTTTCAAGTTGTAATGTTGATCATATGCATGTGTCTTGTTTCCAATAATACTAAACTGATCGGTCTTTCAGGACATGATTCCTTGTATCATTCCAATGTTATATAATAAAGCACCGAATTTGGGTAATGGGGTCTGGACATTACAGTTGGTATCAGTGTATGTTTAGTACAAACTTGGAACCTAGATTTACAAAAACTCTGATTATAGAACATTACCCTAAGATAGACATTGAATATGATTATAGAAGAACATCCTAGAATTTTGGTACTGTAGATATTTTATATGTTTTTCAAGAAACACATCCCTATCTAGATTTGAGCGGGTAGAGTCAGCTCTGGTATAGATGTTCCTAGGGGTAAAACACAAAAACACCACTTTGAGCTAGACTCAAATGGGAACTGGTGTAAGACAATGAGCCTTACTGCACTCTTGATTACGAAACTCCCAAGGGATATGCTCAGGATAATTACCATTTTCATTACAAACCATTATGAAGGATTTATGAGTATATATCATTTCAAAGAAATCATTTTTATGATTATGGATTATATCGATAAACTTTTCAATTTATGTTAAGTGTTTTTCAAGTTTGGAATCATGTATTACGGTTCATTAACTAATCTTCTGTATGCCATTGTTTAAAAATGGTGCCTAGTGTAAGGAATGAAAACTGTATCAATGCACATAATCCATGTGGGGATTTCCCTCCTACTCAAGATAATTATAGCGGAGCTGGTGATGCAACTGGTGCTGATCAACATATCCCCATACTGGGACAACTCACACAGGTTATGAATAATAACTTTACCCATATGAAGCACCCTGATCCACAACGCAGAGGATCAATGTTAGATCGCTTCATGAGACAACAACCAACAACATTCAATGGGTCTATAAATCCATTTGTATCTAAAAAGTGGATAAGGTCATTAGAGAAAAAATTTCATGCTTTTGGGAGTAGCGAAAGAGAAAAAGTTGTCTTGGATGTTTATCACCTCACCAGAGATGAAGATCAATGGTGGTAATTAATTCAAGTCACAAAGTTGGATGAATAAGTATCATGTATATAATGGATAGAATTTCAAGATCATTTCATAAAAAATAATTTCCTTGTGACCATCATGCGGAAATGGAAAGACAATTTCTGAGTCTGAGACAAATGGAGGATGAGAATGAAATAATTATAGGTTGGGAAAAGAATGTTAGAATAGAGGACATACCTATTGTGCCAGAATATGTTGATGTTTTTTAGAGGATTTACCTGGACATCCTCCATAATGAGAAATTGAGTTTTCCAATGATTTAATTCCTAGTTCAAGGCCCATATTGAAGACCCCTTATAGAATGGCCACTGTGGAATTAGTGGAACTAAAGAAAAAACTAGAGGAATTGAGTAATAATAGATTTATTCGCCCTAGTGTTTCTCCATGGGGAGCCCCTTCCATTTTTGTTATGAAGAAAAATGGATCTATGAGGTTGTGCATTGACTACAGTGAGATCAATTCTATAACAATAAATAATAAGTAATCTCTACCTTGAATTTATGATTTATTCAACCAACTTCATGGAACTCAATATTTTTTTATGATTGGACTTAGATCTAGATATCATTAGATGTGTGTGAAGAAGGGATAAATTCTGAAAACTACATTTCGAACCAAGTACGAGAATTATGATTTTACAGTAATTCCTTTTGGATTGACTAATGCACCCTCTCTATTTATGGAACTAATGCATATATTTTTCAAGGAGTATCTTGATGAATTTTTAGTGGTATTTATTGATGATATCAATGTATAATCCAAAAGTTACGATGATCATGAATATCACTTGTGCATTATTCTAAAGACTCTTAGAAGAAATGAATTATATGTGAAGATTAAGAGGTGTGAATTTTGGCTTCAAGAGATATATTTTCTTTGCCATATTGTCTCTATGTATGGAATATTTATTGATCCTTCAAAAACCAAGGAAATCCAAGAATTCCCAGCACTGAAGATTTTAACTGAGCTATGCGGTTTTATTGGTTTAACAGGTTTTTATCAAAGTTTCCTCCAGAATTTTTCATGGTTGGCTAACCCATTAACCAAGATCACATGTAAAGGGGTTAAATTTGTTTGGACAAAAGAGTGTGAAGAATGTTTTGAAGAACTGAAAAGAAGATTAGTGAATGCTCCAATCTTGACACTACCATCAGGGAATGATGGGGTTGTTATTTATAGTGATGCTTCAAAGAAAGGACATGATTGTGTCCTTATGAAAAATGATAGAGTTTTTTCCTATGCATCATGACTACTAAAAATTAATGATAAAAACAATCAAACTCATGATATTGATTTAGCAGTTGTAATCATTGCTATGATGATATGGAGACACTATCTCTGTGGTGAAAAATGTAATATTTATAATAATCACAAGAGTTAAAAGTATATTTTCTCACAAATATAACTAAACCTGAGGCAAAGAAGATGGCTTGAACTACTCAAGGATTATGATTGCAAAATACACTACAACCCGGGGAAGGAAAATAAGGTGGCCGATGCTTTGAGCATAAAGGATCATGGAGTTTTGAACAAGATAAGAGTTGAAAGAGATCATATTTTCATGGATCTTGTAAAGATTGATATGGGAATAACCATGGGAGGTGAAACATCAATAATTTTTCAAATGGATTCTAAACCACCTTTACTAGAAATGATAAATAATTATTAGACTAATGATGAGGAGGTTGAAAAGAAGATTAAAGTTGTAAATGATGGGAGATTTAGTGACATCGTATATGAAGATGGAATTTTGAAATTTGGGAAGAGACTTTGTGTTCCTGATATACCTGTTCTAAAAAGGGAATTTTTGGATGATTCTCATTGCTCCAATTTCTCTATACACCCTGGGATAACGAAGATGTATAGAGATTTGATGGAACATTTTTTGTGGGACCACAATAAAAGGGAGATTTCTGATTTTGTGTCAAGATGTATGGTTTTCCAACAAGTGAAAGATGGAATACAACATCCCAGGAGAGTCATGAAACCTCTTCCCAAACCTGAGTGGAAATGGGATGATATTACGATGGACATTTTCATGGGGTTACCAAAGAATCCTAGAAGGAATGATGAAATATGGGACAATGTTGATCATCTTACCAAGTCAGCACATTTTATTGTTATAAGAGAAGATTTAACACTTGAATGTTTAGAACGACTGTATATTAATGATTTTGTAATACATCATGGTGTACCCCCTATCGATTGTATCTGATCGTGATCCCCGTTTTACATCATGATTATGGAAAAGTCTTCTAAAATCCCTTGATACTGAACATCGTTTGAGCACTGCCTACCACCCTCAAACAGAGGGAAAATCAGAATGGACAATTAAAACCTTACAAGACATGTTTAGATCTTTCTCACTTGACTTTCAATGTATGTGGGATAAATAGTTACCACAGGTATAATTATCTGATAACAATAACTTCTATTCCAGTATTTAGATGGCACTATATGAAGCGTTATATGGAAATAGATGTCGCACAACAACTTGTTAGGATGATGTTGGTGAAAGAATACTCATAAGCCCAAAACATATTGAGGAAACTATGGAAAAGGTGAAGATTATCCAAACCCACATCAAAGCATCTCAAAGTAGGAAGAAGAGTTATGCTGATAACCGAAGGAAGGATTTGGAATTTCACGTAGGAGATTATATTTTCTTGAAGGTATCTCCACGGAAGGGAGTTATACAATTCATTAAGATGGGTCAATTAAGTCCTAGGTACATCAGAAAATTAGAAATTCTAAAATTAATAGTGGTTGTAGCATTCCATTTGGCAATGCCACTAAGTTTATCCAAAGATTATGATGTGTTCCACATATCATTGTTAAGAAAATACATGTCTGACCCAACACATGTACTCACCTATGAAACAATTGAACTAGACCCATATTTGTCTTATTGTGAAGATCCTGTCAAGATTCTTGATACCAGAGAACAAGTGTTCAGAAATAGGATGACTTGTCTGGTAAAATATCTATGGAGAAACCATAAGATGGAAGACGCAACGTGGGAAACTGAGGAACTTATGATGAAAAACCAACTGAATCTTTTTGTGCAGTAGTACTATAGAAATTTTGAAGACACAATTATTTTAAAGAGGGAATAATACAACACCCCAAGCTTCCATGATATGTTTCCCTTTGAATAATGCAATAACTAGCATCGTACGCAACATCAAGATTCTAAGACACCACGACCAATCGATATAGCTGTTATAAATAATAATAACCACCTTTTGAAATTTTATAAATTTTATTTTTAAAAATGGACTTCATTTTTGAATATGGTATATTGATATTATCTTAGGGTGAATTTTTGGTATTTTTCTGAAAACATTCAATTTTTTATGAATAGTGAAAAACACTGTGTTATTGGTTAAAACCGACATTATATTTAAATATTAATTTATTTTATTTAAATTTATTTTAGGTAAAAATAGATACATAATATATATATATTTTCAATGTAATTCATTGGATTCATTTTATAATATGTTTAGTTATATAAAACTTTTATTGATCTTTTTACCGTCTTTTACCCACCTCCAAGGAGCATTTGTAAATTTGCTTTAAAGTTATTTATACTGGTTTTTTGAGTTTAATTTCAAAAATAAAAGAGACGTGGTTAATTTAATTAATTGAAATGTGGTTCAATAAGATGAAAATAATTTTTTTTGAATAGTATCTTTCGACTTTTATTTACCATGGTCAAATGTAAATAGGGTAATTAAGGGTAAAAATGATATCATAATTACCCTAACACATGTCCTAATTCTGTTGGATAAGTACAATTAAACCAAAAACAACCCTAGGAATAAAATATTATCCTATTTGGTCTACTTGGATTTGATTAGAACATTTATTATTATTTTATTTAAAGAAGTGTTAAAAGATATAAATTCAATGTTTAATAACTAAAACATTTTTAGTATTGGTATAAACATATTATATATTCGACAATAAATATTCATTATAATGATAAAAATATTTCCTATATTATGGTATTTTATATATAATTTTTTGAAATTAAATATGTTAATTTATTTAAGACATAATGATGATACAGTAATTACCTTATTAAAGAATGATTAAAATAATTGATATTATAAATATCCAAATAAATGAAATTCGTGACTTTTGTTGAATTAAAATAATTTTATAGGTTAATATGAAATTTTAGGGTTGATTAAATAATGTTTTTTGAAGTAATAATGTTGTTATGATTTTCAAAAAAAAAACAAAATATTAAATAGTGTCAAAATTGACACATTTGAGTTTTTTTAACAAATACTATATTATTAATTGATATAATATTTAAAAAAATCTAAGGTTGAGCCAAAAGACTTAGATATGGTTATTTATATTAATAATTAACCACTTGGGGTTCTCTTGGATTTTTATATTATGTTTATTAACCATATAATATAAAAATACAATGAGACATGGTAAATGTCAAACTATTTAACTAAGAGTTAAATCTAAATGATATCGTTAATATGGTGACCTAAACCTGTATAAAACCTATTAGTTGAGTGGTTTACGACCCATCCCTACCTTATTATCGAAATAAATCATTTTGGATCAATTAGAAATTGATCATTATTTTATTATAAAATAATATTTCATGGTTTTCCTAAAGTGACTCTCACCTCTCTTATAGAATGGTACTTACCCTTCTTTTAATTTAACACATCGAAATCCATTTGGATCACCCAAAACCTACCATAAAATTCTCCAATAATTTTTACCTTCATCTTTGAGGCCTTACTTTGGTCATAATGTCATCATAAGAAGCCCTTTTGATCAAGTCAAAAGGAAGAACCCGAAGAAGAGGAAAACATTTCATCATCTCTTTCAAATTATTTTCTTCTTCCATGTACTCTTTCTTTGTGGGTTCTATTATAAAATAATAAATCCAGTATCTTATATATAATTTTATTTTATTATAAAAATTTTATAACCATATTCATTATTCTATCCATCATATGAACGACAAAGTCACCATACGTGCGTATGTACGACTTACCGTCTCCACGTCGTGGTGTAGTTTGTTATTAAAACACTTCATTATAGAGATGGGTATAATAATGAGTATAAATTATTTAAATAATAAATATAACATGTTAATGATTATATATATATGATATACCATCTGATTACATATGTTTTGACCATCAATTCAGTGATATTGTCTCTCGTGCGTACGTACAGATTACCGTCTCCATGAACGCGATGAGATTCATTCCCCATTGTAATTATTCATGAATAATTTTCATATTATGATTAAAAATAATGTTTATGTACATATTATAATTATCTATATTAATAAAATACATCTTATCCATAACAAAAATGGATTACATAACCAATCATATAATGGAAAATGAATCTGTTAACACCTGAAACGACGATACTACTGAAATACTATTAACAAAGCAATATTTGAAGATCATATATGATATCATATTTATGTATATAGTTCTTGTATATTTTAATAACATTTTTTAACTGTTATAAATGAGTTTAACATAGAATATACTATATAAAAGTACAAGTTAAGGGTTAATTTCAAAATCTCTTTATTATCTGAGGTTGTTTTTACGTAAGTATCTACTGGGACATCTTTATCATCCACATCCGTGTTTTCATAAAAATGTATTTTAATTTTTTTTACTATTTACTATACTATGTGTTAAAATCATTGATACCTCTATTTGAACTTATTTGTTTTTAAAGGAGTCTTTTTGTCGGTTTCCAAACAAGGTACATTATGACATTTTCGAAAAAAATAAGGTAAGAATGTTTTGTTAACTTATATGGTGGGTGCAGCTATTTTCTGCCGTTATAACATCATCTAATCTTCCCTTACAAGCTAATAAGAATATTTTCAAAATAAATGTTTTTTTAAAATTATGTGACCCAAAAATTATTTGAAAATAGAAAGTGATATTTCTCACAAATAGTTTTGATTTCATCTATGACAACATCATTTGATAAATTTTACACTTGTTTGAAGTTGATTTATTATAATAAAAATATTCCATATTGTTTTTAAAGTTTTGTGATATGTTTGACTGTGGATGATTTATTTTATACCATTCATGGTTTATGGTTAATGTATTGACATTTTTTATGCTAGTTTTTATATGAATGATTATGTTATGTTTCATCCTTTTCATATATGGAATGTAATAGACTTAGTATGTAATGGATGGAACCTACTATAGCTCCTTAATTCATCGGTAGGCCTTATGAGACAATTAGACATGGAATTGGCCGAGACCTTTCCCAATTTGATATATGGTTCTGGCTGAGGCCTAAATCATTTTTTGACATCTTGGCCGAGACCTTGACAAGATGTCTCAGAATGTCCGGCATTATACATTCACTCATTATGAAAATAATAATGATTGTTCATGTGGT
The DNA here is from genome assembly GCA_963277665.1 of Viscum album. NCBI lineage: Eukaryota > Viridiplantae > Streptophyta > Magnoliopsida > Santalales > Viscaceae > Viscum > Viscum album. Next base: position 489,291,960 of record OY728151.1, on the reverse strand, counting down.
TATTTGACTAGTAGAATACCCATAACTATGTTTTATTGTGGAATTATGTACTCAGTTCATATTCATATAATAAAGTGTTCATGTTTATTATTTGTAATGGCATGTGTTTTTAATTATCCATCATGCCTAATGTTTATGTTATCTTCATTGTATTGATCACCATTACCGAGTGTTTGAGCTCACTTCTTTCTTATGTTTCATTTTCCCCGGATATGAAGAACTTAGTTATGATTGACTTGCAGGAATAATCTAGGAGACTTGAATGTTTCTAAGTGAACAAATTAGTGTTGTATTTCTTTTAAATTTGTAATGTTGAACTTATGTATGTATCTTGTTTCCAATAAACTGATCGGTCTTTTAGGACATGTTTCCTTGTATCATGCCAATTTTATGTATTAAAACACTGACTCGGGGAAACTGGGGTCAGGGAATTACAATTTTTGGTATTACCATTGTGTTTTAGGGTGCTTACCGAGTATTGTGTTACTCACCATTGCACAGGCTCCACCTTCATGTGTAATTTCTTTTGTAGACGACAAATATTTTGATAGAGATCAAGGTGGTCCATTAGCTATTAGTGCCCAATAAGATTCGATTGATGAGACATACTTCTATGAATTCAGATAGCACCCATGTCACGAACTATTAATGTAGGGTTTACCACAGATAGACTTCAGGAGCTTGTACTTTCCTTTTTGTTTGTCTTGTATTTTTTCCATTTACATAGAGTTTTGTACTTTAACTCTCAGTGGTTATATTAGTGGCATGTTTTTTAACATTCCAACATTTTGGGTTGGATGTCTGTGTGTGCGTGTGAGTAGGTACTCAGGAAAATACCAGTCACTAAAGGGAAAATGACTTTGACTAGATTCACCATCCACTGGATATCAGGAGGCAGGCTTGGCGTTGTCATGGCACTGGCCCTATGGGATGGGTTGTGACACAAGTAACATACCTGACAGAAAAAAATTATTTTCATCGGAAATTTGTGTTAAACCCAAGACTATGTTATACGAAACAATAATATATTATTAATACTATTATTATGAAAGGTAGTTATCACCATGTCAGTTAATAATAAAGTATGAATAATACATAATATTTTTTATGTACATGTGCTTGTTAAATATTTTTACATTCAACCAATTAACTTTATAAGCATCAAATAAGAATAAAACCAATTTTAAACATTAAAAATCGACATTTTTAAAATTTGGTTTTGACACTTTTTAATGGAGCACATATATTAATTCTATTTTTTTAAAAATAATAATTTTTATATCAAGAAATTATTTTTTCAAATTAAAAATAATTAAATTTAATTTTGGTTAATATTTAAATTTTTCCTGTGAACATTTATATTTTAAGGAATAGTTAATAGTACTATATTTTAGTTGAAAATTAATTTTTCATCCAATTTATTTACATAGTTAAATTATGTATTAGTTTTATTTTCATTTTTAATTAGGTAAATATTATACAATTAAATATAATGGAATTAAAACAAATTTCACATATAATTTTGAAATAAAAACATACCATACTTTTGAACATATTTACATTAGAAACTCATTATGAAGTCCCTTCTACGAGATTGATTTTAACTTAATTTTTATCACTTCTATGTTTTTAATATGTGAAATTGATTCAATATTTGTAATAATAATACTTTATAATTTATATTAATTTATGAATTATTTTTCCAAAAGTATTATTGATAGTAATTAAAGTTTATTATAGTGATTAAGGAAAACAAGATTAATTAATTACTAAACATGTAAAATAAGATGTAAAAATAACCCTTCACTGATAATAAAATTATTTTCTTTGTGTATTTTGACAATTAATCCTATAAGAATCTATATTGGAATATTTGAACCCTTTTTGGACAACTAAAATGTTGGAATCATGAATTTTCTTGAAGAATTATGAATGTTTCCTTCCCCATATTATTAAAATCAACCAATCCTCCCCCACTCTTCACTCTACTTAGGAGATTTTAATTGGGGAATAAATCCCCAAATAGGATCCCAAAACCTTTCCCCAATCCCTATAGGACATTCCATTGGCATAATTAATACCAAAATGTTATTTGGTGTAATCCTAAATGCGGTACTTGAAAAAGAAGTACAATTTTAAACATCCATTTGTGTTTCATTTATTTCAAAACCCCTTTATTTATTACTATAAAATTAATATATACCAACATTTGTATCCTCCATATACAAATATATTGTTATTTTATGGGTTCCAACTACACTTACCCAATATCCATCAAATTCATAATGAAATTACCATTCGTGAACAACAAACTACCACCTCATGCAACGATGTCATTTGTTTTTCCATTAAAACCTATCAGGATTGGAATTTATTATTTAAATAATATATTTATTATATATATGTATCATATTTATGATTCATTCATAATTATGAATTTTTTATATACACTTACCTTACTACTTTTGATTTGAATAAAATATGATTACATTTTTTTTGTGGATGTGTCGACTACCACCTCCTCAAAGGGATGTGATCTGTTCAAACAATACAAAAAATGTATCTAATAAGGTATTAATTAAAAAAATGTGAATACAAAACATCAATATTATTTCCATCTCATTTTTACCTTTATGAAAATATAGTATATCATTTCTGTATTTCCCTTTCACACAAATAAAAACTAATAACTTCATTTGTGGACGTGTGGACTATTGCCTCCTTGATGTCATGTGAAAACTTTTAAATCAAATAATTATATATATTTTTATATATGATTAAATAAATGTTTTCATTTGATATTTTGGTAACTTTTAAATGATAAATTCTACATAGCTTATTTTAAAAATTATCATTGTATAATTAAAACGTTATTTCTATGCATGTATGGCCTATCATCTCCGAGATTGTAACATTGGTTCACTTATCACTACCATAATTCAAGATTTTATTTAAAAATATAATTGATATATAAATAATATAACTATTTCATGATTATTATTATTGTGGTTTTTATGTAATATCCCCTTATACCATAATCGACCACTAAATGTGGTTTCTCACAAATAACTCGAATATTGTAAAAACACAGAATAGAAACATAGTTGTTTTAATAGTCGATTAAAAATTACAATAAGTGTAATAAAATTAATTAGAATCGTGAAAAATGAAATGAATATTTTATATGATTGGTGTATAATTATAATTTAGGAATATAAATACAATTGTGAATTTTCAAACCTAATATACGAGATTTCGTCTCAATCTCCTTTCTTGGAGACATATCTTGAGTATATGAACATTTATTATTCTATATGAATAATATACATCCCATTTAACATTACATATAATTATTATATCTATTATCATATTATTCACATTTTTTAAAATGTTCTTCTTTCATGTGGATTATGATTTGAATTTGAAAATTTGGCATGGGACACTATGAATGCTTAAATATTTAATCCTTTCCTCTATTTTAATATTCTTGATATTATTTTATATAATTATATACATGGAAATAAATGTATTAGAGAGGGAACTATATTTTTATATTTTGTATTTGGCATCCTCATAAATCATTATAATTTTAAATTAAATATAAAAAAATATTTTCTTTTATTTTTAGTATTTTTTTTTGAAAAGGGATTGATTATTTCAATATCGTGAAATGTTTTCTTATTATTAAAAATGAAATTTTATTCGTGATATTTTTTAAATTTAAATATTTTATTTTTTATGATTATATAATGGTACATGGGAATATTATAGGTGTTTTATTTTTAAACTAATGATTTTTTGTTTAGTGATAAACCATTGATTGTGTGTCCATGATATCCCTCCAATGCATTGGGTATGGAAGATGGCTGTGTGGATATTCCAATTTTAATGTTGTTATGTGTGGAATTAGAATACATAGCTATTAAATTTACAAGAGATAAAATTATAATTATGTCCCAAGAGAGATTTATGTATTGTTCTATGAATTATATATGTTTTTTGATAAACTGGTGATTAAAAAAATGAATGAAATGAGATTATTTTCAATGTAAATTATTTAATACATGTTATGGGTGAAATGTTTTATGTTTTGATAAACATTACATTGGTTTTAATTTTAATCAATGTACTAGTAATTTCATTCTTTTTATATCCCTTACGGATATTTTTATTCTCATCCCACATTTTTATGATTTTTCATATCACTTAAGTACGTGTAAGGGGATAGCATGATTCCTGTTGAATTTCATTAAGAATTTTAATAAAAGGGATAAATTTTTAATTGATTAACATTTTATATTATGAAAAAATTTATACTTATAGAATGTATCCATAGTTAATTTTATTATTTTTCTATGTATGTGTTATGGATTAATTCTCTAATACACTAAAACAGAAAAAAAATCATTACTGTGAGAGAATGAACCATTATTTGATTAAATCAAGATTATGAAATGTTTTATGGACATCACATATATTGATCAGAATCATAATAGTTTAAATATATATTCATTGCAGAAGGATGATGGGTTACATAACTTTAGTGGTCTCTATTGTTCATGGAACGGAACTACATTGTAGATAAAGACCTCCACTACACTGTGAGGGATACTAAGTTGTTGAAAAGGTCCATGGAGTGAACAATAATGTAATGAGGGAAAATAAAATTACATTAACCTCAATGTTTCTTCACTCCTATAATGTATGGTAGAAGACTACATAATAGTGGAACATGAATAATCAACCCTCTATAGTATAGGTCATGGTATAGCGGTTGGGAATGAATATGCAGTCCTTTAAAGAACTACATTGAGAGATAATAATTAAGTGTTAATGTGTATATTTAGTGTTTGGTATTTTTTTGATCCCTTATCTATTCATAACAAGTTAAAAATAATGTATTATTATCAATTTGAAATGGAATTCCGAAATATAATTCTATAACTAATCATTTTAGATATAAAATAACAATGAACAAAAGATGGATTGCCTTCAATATATGGTATGGAAGCAACCATTGTAGTGTTTTTCATCACACAATGATTAATCCTCCTATGAATATTTCCATTATGAAACATCAACCCCCATTATAGTATTTATACCTCACATGTGATGTTTTCTATATATTATGAAAAACCCACCATTTATTTTCTAGTATGATTTACAAAAAAACCCATTAAGCCTCAAAATAATCACAAATCCCATTAACTATTAACCAAACATGTTAGAACAAACATATAATATATACATGTATGGAAAAATTATTAAAATAATTAAACCATATAATTTTTGTGTTAACATTCCCTCCATCTAATGGATTATCCTCCAAAATAAGCATTTCTAGAGGTTCTCCTAAAATAAATCATTAATATGATCTAAAATGTAATCTTATTATTCCCATTTATATTTATATATATATCCATAAATTCATTGAATATGAACAATTGATACTATATTCCCTTGAAGGGATTTTTATGAAAATCTAAAATTTTCATCACATACTCCTAATACGATGCGTAGAGAACTACTTCAATGCTTTATCAATTGACAACATATATAGGGTATGGTACAAGACACTAATGTTGTGATACATGGAAGGAGGCATGTATACCTAATTAATGAGAATGAATATAAAAAATCCATACTAATTTCCCAATTCTCTCTGTTATCTCCAAGGGACTAACAAATTTGTCACTAGCTGGACATAATTCCTTAAATATATATGACCTAGATGATATTTCACATTCAATTAAACATGGTCACTAATAAAAATATCCAAGTGACTACAAATGCGGTCGATGTTTGGTATTCTGATTTTATGAAAAAATAAACCCCTTTTGAATCATTAACACTCCCTTAAAAGACTATTGAAGAATACTAGGGTCTCTATGCATTACCTCACCAACCATATACCCAAAGTGTAGTGAATAAGATTGAATCTCGTATATATGCACATATGGTGCCATATGAATTAAAGACAAGAAAATATTATTGTATGTGAAGTCAACCAATTCACAATGAACATCCAGTTATTGACATAATTATTGGATAATTTTTTTATACATATCCTCCTGTATGTGTATCATCAGCTCAACTTTTCTATATATCATAGGATGGTACATGGTTCATATTCTTAACTATGTACTTTGTTATTACTATAATAAATTCCATAAAATATTTTTTAAATTTCCTTCTCTATTGGAAACAATTATATTGGTGGATTCATTTGTGAGTATGATTTAATAAATATAGTCCATTCCAAGAAAATATTATTATCATGTCTCTCAAATTAATAAAATTTGGGGAACTATTATGAACCGATCAAAAACAACTCTTATAGAATCAAAACTCCTTATTGGTCCAAGGTAACCCCATAAAAAACTCCATTGATTCATATTTTGACATCCCCATGGGTACTGGAAATGGTTGGAGAAAACAACTATGAAACATGTTGTTAATCTTAACCTATTGTCAGGTAGGAAAATTAGAAAAAAAAATATAGAATTTATTCACTTTAGTAGGGGCCACAAGAATTGTTTCATTATTTTATGATAAATGTTTTACCCTTATGGGTGTGATAACCATTTATGGGTATGGCTACCCCCCCCCATCATCACCTCTCTGATGGAATTAGGGAATAATTATTTCCAATTTACAATAATGGAAAATTTATTGATCAAACACAACCAATGTATTATATCACCTCTAGTATGTTGTTAACTTGTCACAGCACACTCAGAGTCTAACTCCTATTCATTTTTTCAGCTAATTCAAAAGAGAATATAAGACCATTGAGGGAGAAAATTTTAGACAACAATAGTCTTTATATTTTTCAATCCTCTAGTCAGTCAATAATCTCATCAATCCCCACAACTCAATAGATGTATGATCACAACATTCAAACCCTTCATTCATATTATAACTAATAGAATATATGATTACGTTACCTTTACCTTGTGCATAATACATGTCAATGTAAAAATCTAAAATTACTCTACACTTTGGATTTACCTAATATTTAGGTGAATCTATGTGATTATATATCAATGTCTCTTATAGTACATATAAATTAAAAAACTCGTTGAATAGATTATATCTCAATAAAATAACATGGAGGACCATTGATTCCAACTCTAGACCACGTGTGGTGTATTTATACAAATTTTTTCATAGCTGATGACAAGGGTTCTGGTTGTCAGTAAATGACCTAGATAAATATTAGGTAGCATCCATATATTTCAAAGAATCTACTATTATTGAAAATTTTCTATGAAAATTGATTGAATATCACTTCCACTACATTATCACAAACCATGAATGTTCAAGTCTGGGAAATAATATTCCAAAATATTCTCACCTATCATATCTAGAGGTCACACTACTATATATTACTATAAATCCATTGTGAAATATGTGCACATAATACTATTGAGAGGTTTATGGCATGTTTTTCTAATGTCAAGGTGTATATGAGGATGTCATTGATGAATATAAAAATTAATGAGCCTATATATGGGTGGTTTATCTTTTTCATTAGGAACATGAACATTAAAAATGCATTCATAAACTTTAGTGTCATAACCATCTACTAAAAAAACTAATACCTTATTCAAAAAAAATTATTAGAATGACATACTCTATAACTCAGAACTGGTGATATCCCGATTGATGGTCACTATTTTAGAACCACATGACAAGACATAATTTATCAAAAATATCATTAATCCTATGCAGGGGATATCATTTATACATCATGATATGTTTCTTCATGTAGTAATAAATGAATATCTATAGACTATCATCCCCCATCATGGAGAATAAATAACTTTACCAAATAGTTGTGTAGATGCATTGATAAGTCCCTTACACTTCATGTAATCCTAATTCACCTTGATCTAATTACTCTTGGTTGTTGCCGTTATATAAGGGGTATTATAATTTCTTACGCACCCATCATGGTCACTAATTAATTTTAAACATTTGACCCATTAGATATTCTACTAGGATAAATAGTCCAACAAATTTTTCAATGCATTATCCATCATCCAATAGGGCGTCAGTGCCCTTAAAGGATGATGAATTATATTTTAATGTTAGATCAAATTTTACTATAGATTTAAAATTCTATTACTAGGATAGGAACTAAGAGAATGATTTTATTATGAATAGCGAAATTAATATATATCATAGAGAATGTTAGTGAGTATGTTTTGATATACCCTCTTATAAATCTATTGAGACTATAGAAACATCCATATATGTATAATTATTCCATCAAAAATCAAAGGTAATGATGTATGACTATTATAAGGAAATATAATTGGTAATAGAAAATAAATAAATTGAGAAAATTAGTATATTATTCATGATAAACCCTAATCGGTATATGGGATCATGAAATGATCTCTTCGGAGTATACCCATAACCCTATGTATAACCCCCCTAACCCAAACCCTGGTATCTATTTCTACACATTGAAAAAATTCATCATACATATACTGACACTATAAAATGATTATTAAAACTAATTAAATCTAATTATTTTATATAAAAATACCAATGGAAACCAAATATACCACCCTATCGAAGAAACAATCTCGAATAGATGTAATAAATCATTAAATTAAATTACAAAACTACTATTTAACATTTCATAATGTATATACATGTAATGAAATATTATGTGTCAATTCATGTTACACGGACACACCCATGATCTATTGAATCACATATAAACATTATTTGTTACATCCAAGTTGAATTTTGCCAAAATTAATTATTAAAGATAATTTATCCGACATTATAGAAACTCAGTGGTCCATAATATATTACTGGACGAAACTATTCATATTTCCTCTTAAAAAGTCCCAAGCATCCTATCATTTATAAATACTATACAAGATAAAGGTATAGGGATAAAAAAAGTTAATGAGTTAGGTTCAAATAACAACATTTTATAACATCCTAATATGAACCACTGGGTCTGAGCCGTAGTGTCACATGATCTCTTGTGTGACACATAGTATGTATGTGTCTTCCATCTAGTAGTTATGTTTTGATTACATTTTGTGGAGAATATAAAATCATTCTAATTTCATAAGATCGGTTGTAAATAATAAAAATATAAAAAATAACTATATTAAATATGCGAAACAAACATGTAAACTATTTCATAAAACAATGAGCATATCCTAAAGTGTAAATTATGTATACAGTGTAATGAAACAGAAATATGAATTGAAAAATATGTAAATAACATGGTCCCCGTATATTCCATATTGTTTCTTCTCTATATATATTCACTAGGCTCATCAATCCATTATAGAGCCCTTCACCATTCACTATGTATCTTCCCAGGAAATCTACATGAATGTCAAAATTACATAATAATGTGTATATATATGACATAGTGGGACACCACCAGTGTGTCTCTAACATAGAGTTCTCTAGTATCAATTGTTTTTTACATAATAAAACTATTCAATTCCTATCATTTATAGACATAAAATTCATAACTGAGCAGTCATGCACTAACCAATATTCTTAAAACCCATGAGTGTACCTCCTTTATAAACATGTTGGTAATATAAAATATGATATCCCTAATAAAGAAACTGAACCCTATATGGAATACTCATTTAGTCATTTGAACATGCAACATTGATTATTTTTTCTATCATATAGTGTGCGCTCCCTATCTCCTTCTAGTTGAGAACTTGGATACCATGAGGGAATAATACTCAACAAGAACTTGGTTACCTATTTTCCATCCCTAAAAAAGTTTCCACAGCCACCACATTCATCCACCTTATCCCCATGTCCCTATTCACATTAATCAAAAGTCACGATTAGTCCCCCCCTTAATGGATAATAATATCACAATGACCCATCTATCATAGTTACCAAAAACAACCATCAATGCATGGAAATAATCAGACATATTGATGAATACTATAGAATAACAACATGACATTATGAGTATAAAAAAGCACACAAAACCACATGTGATCATAATAAAAAATGTTAATAAGCTACTATAGGATCACTCATTTAATAAAATACCATAACAGGCCACACAAACAACACACACCCACATAGAATCAATAATATGCATGCTATAAAATATTCTAACAAAAATGTTAAAATATGGGAACATGTATAAAAGAGTTCCCATGATGGCAACTAACTTCATACCATACATTCATCAAGATTAATGTCGATTTATATTGAATGTGTCATCACTCAAAAAATGTTCACTCGCTAATTGAAATATGATAACAATATCAGGGCAATAAGAACTGATTATAAATTTTTTTTATAGGTTCTAGATAATTGGAATCATGGAAAATTAGGATGGATAGAACCAAACATATGAAAGTTTCATATTTTTCAAAAGAGGTCATTATGGATATTTTAATAATAAATATGGATGGCTACAATAATCATATGGTTCTTTATATGAAATTAATAATCTTAAAAAAAATACAAATAATAAACTCACATGTAATATTAATATTATTAATTTAATGTAATAATATTCGCCTCATATAATATTTCATTAAATGGCGGAAATTTATTTTTATTTACACTTAATAATTCAATATAAAAAATTCACAAAAAACATATATTTTTTGACCAAAAATTTATATTAAAATATATATTTTATTTTATTTTAATATAAATTTGTATTTAGTATTTGTTGATTGAATAAATTTAGATATATATTTCTGAATTTGATTTTTCCTATTAAAACTCATCAATTTTACCTAATGGTTATAATTTTTCACAATTGGTTTCATCTTTGTTTCTCATGTCAAGTAAGTTTTCGACCACATATAATTTATTAACAGATAAATATAATATAATATCTCCCATAGTTACATATATTTCCAAAAACAATTATTTATCATTGATTTTTATTTGTTTCTGAAATATAATGACAATAATTTTTGAATTTTTTTCACCCTATTAATGTTTTTCAGTTTTGTTGAATGATATATAAAAGGAGAAAAATGAACCATTTTATTTTTTTAATAATGTTATAAATTGGATATTTTTCTTGAATTATAACTTGTATGTTATTTAAGTTTCATATAGTTTTACTTCAAACATGAATAAAGTTATTTTTAATATTTATTCATGGAAATAAATTATTTTTGGAAGTTCTATATCATACATAATTTCAAATTGATGGAAATACATCGCATAAATGAGAAAAAAACCTAAGGTTATAGTCACTAAACTGGGGATTTTTAGAGAAAATGTTTTTGGGATTTCCTTATTTTCATTATCAACCAATAATGGGTACCAATGGAGTGTTTTCATAGATGAACATCATAAAAATTGTTGATTTAAAGATATAATGGGGTTTGGAGATATGAACTTGTGAGGATTTTCGTAGGCCTTGTATGTAAATAGTTTTATCCCACACTGTCTTTTTATTATAAAAATGAAATGGGATAGGACATGGATATTTAATTTTCTAATGAAATCTATTGTAAGGATATGTATCCATTCAAAAACATGTCTATATATGAATACACTTATTCCATTGTTGAAATATTTTATATGAAAATTCATCAACATTAAGGGTTTTATTTTAAGAAGTATGTTTCATTATTATTCGATATTATGATTTTATTTTAATTGATATTTAATATTAATTTTAATCTTGTTGTATTTTATTTTATTTATTAGTTTTAAAATTTTATGAATCACTATTTAATTTAAACTATTGAAAATACATGATTCCTTTTTTCTAAATAATCATTTTTGAGTTTTATAAAAAACATTTATGTATGTAAAGTTTTGATCCATTAGAATATTCTACGAAAATAAATATATATTTCAGCCTTTATATGTTATAGATGAATTTTTATGTTAATAAATTTTAATTTAATAGTTTCGTTGACTGTTTTAGATTCAACATTATTTATACGAGATGGTATTTCATGTGATAAGTCTAACCCATTCCATACGAATAAATAGTAATTAATATAATGTTTTATGTATGAGTATTTTTATTTTAAAAAATTAGGGAATATTTTATAACTATTATATAACATGCGATATATATTTATCTATTATGAATTCATAATATTATAAAGTTTCATAATAGAATTACTGTGTAAATGAAAAAACTCAATTATGTTTTAATGAAATGTTATGAAATTTTTAAATTATGTTTTTTGATGGGCTTAAAAATACATGTTTAAGATTAAGAAGAAATATATTATTATACACAGTACATATAAAGATGCTGCTTTCCATAAATAATTTTTTCTGAAAACATTTTTTATTTATGAAATTATTATTTTCATTTATGATTTAATGATGTTGTTTGTGTGAATTTTTTTATTAAAATTTTGGTTATAATTTAATTATCATATAATATTCTAATTTGAAAAATTACACATGAATGAAAATAATTTTAAAAATATGAAATGTTTTTTATCATGACTAAGAAAATTTTGTTATAAGATTAATATAATGTAGGTAAATTATTTCAATTCAATATAAGAACATGAGTATGTGATGTTTTCACAATATAATTCTATTAAAATTAGCGAATATATTTTTATTATGGATAAATAATTATTTTTTAATTACTGTTTTTTATGTTTTCCTTAGGTTCAATGTCTGGATACTATTTAAATATTTAATTATTGAAGGTATCATTTCATGGAATATAATGGTTGGTGTTGAAATGTTTTAGTGTTGAATCCAAGATTATTGGGTGATAGATAATAATATTTTTGAGTACTCCCTTATTATTATTATTTGATATGTTAGACTATATGTTACATTTATCCTATGTATTTTTACGCTGAACATTTCATCTAGATTGATATGATTGAAATCTTATTCATGTATATCCACTTATTGGGTAGTAGTTGTTGGTACTGAATTTATCTTCATTATGTTCCAAGACAGGTTACCATTTAATATATATTTTTGAATAATTATTTCAGGGTTTCATAATAATAATAATAATAATAATAATGACAAATACATCTATTATTTGTATTCCATTTATGAGTCCTCTATGTAAGATATTTCTCCACTTTATAAAATGATATTTGATTTATTGACTCATGTGGTCCATTACACATAAATGTGATATGATCTTTTAGATTTATATCATGTAATCAAGCAATAGGTTTGAATTTTAGAATGATTTCTTTGCTTATGAGATATGATCTATATTAATGTATTGTTATGGACATCATAAATATAATTTCATCCTGGGAGTTATTTTTTCACATTCTCTAGTCAGTTTTAATATGTGGTTTGGTAGGTTGACGATTGTTTTGGGAAGGTTTTTATCATATTTTAGTCATGTTTTAGTGGTATCTCTTGAGGTATATTATTATTCTCTTTTTTTAATGAACCCCTCAGTTTTATATTTCTACATGTTCATTATTCAGGAGAATATAATGCTATATTTGTTCCATAATAATACCATGGAACTATATACATTCATTCAAAATTATGGATAATTAGTTAGTTTAATGTTAGTGTTGTATAAGGATTTATAAGTGAGTATGTATTTGGATGACTAAATTTCTATCTTATAGGATAAATTCCATAACTCGAAAATATTTTTTTCTAAAATCATTGCATGATTTTTTTTGGGTATCCCACTTTCATTTCTATTCTCATTTAATAAATCTCTAATTCAAAATAGTATTATTCAATAAATGGTTTTTTCTAAAAAATCATATGATATTTTGGTCACACATAGCCTTTTTATTATCAAATAGTTTATTGATGGTAATTTTTCATTAAAATAACATTTTCAAATAAAAAGAGTTTGTTCTTATAGGGAAGATATCCTTTATATTTCTATTATATGACCAGTACTCCATTATTTTTTAAATGGGAATATATTTTTGGGAAAAATAAAACAATCCATACTATTTATACCATAGTTATGGGATATCAATATGGTTTCCCTTTATGTAATGTTAGTGGGGTTCATGAAATACTGATATTCTTAATTGAGAGGTATCTCATGAGTGGATTGATTGGTAGAACCCTTTCTTATTTTCATTATCTATGATTTATTATTATTATTATTATGGATATGATTTATTTTTTCATTAATAAATGAGATCACTAAAATTATTCTAATCTAACACATTTCATTTTTTTTATTGTAATATGTGTTCGGAATGATTTTCATAATGTTCAATGGAATGAGTCATGTGTTTTGGACATTAAAATTTATTCCATGGTATAGTGTTGGGAATTTAAGTGTTCGCATTGGCATAGCTATGTTTAGTTAGTGGGTGATTTTGAGTTTCTTTATCACCCCTTTATTTTAAAATAAGAACATAATTTAATATATTGTATTTGACATGAAACATTATGATTAAAAATACCAAAAAATATATTTTGTTATGTTTAGTTTCATTGATAGCATAGAGAAAACAAAACATAAAGTTATACGGAATTATTATATATTATATCATTATAATATAAATGATAAAATTTCAGTTATGACTATCAATGAATAAATTATAAATAATAGGCATATATATTTATTGAAAATAAAATATGATTCATTTAAATGAAACTGAAATATTTTCTAAAAAAATTTATTTTTTCAAATTGATGATTTACTATTGTTTTGAACACTTAAATTAATATCAATGTGTTACCAAATTTGGAAAATTTATTTTAAAAATGATTTTGTTTAAATCACAATATAGTAATTATTTGTGATGAATTTTTGGGACTTTTCTAAAACTTTATATTTTATTATAAATATATAAAAATGAGTTGTAATTAATAAATATATATTTCATTAAATAAAATATTATGTATAATTGTATTTTAATGTTCTTATAAATTTTATTTATTTTACTTATGTTAAATTTTAATTAATATAGGTCACTGTTATCATTTTCTTATTTAATTTCGATATAATCATTTTTTATCTTTTGGAAATTTTATCTTCCAAAACTATCTTTCCCATTACGTCTACATGATTAATTTTATATTAAAATTTAAAATTATTTCAAAAGAATTTATAGAAAATAAATCCATATTTTGAATCAAAATAATATACATTCTCTAATATGGTCAAAAAGAATTGTTACTGGAATGATTAGAAAAACTAGTATAAATTATTTATCATGATTAAGGTTAAAATGGATTATCCAATAGTTAATCTAAAAATATAATGTTTAAAATGACAATAAAAATTAAAAAATAAATTTTATGGTCATATTTAAACCATATAATTTGTATGTCTCTATAATAATCAACATATGACCTTTTTATTATATGAAACTTTTGAAGGCACGTATTTTATTTCAAAAATTACATGTTTTCCAATCACCCCACTTATAAAAGGCCACACCCTATCCTCTCTTCTTGATATCTTAAAGACATTTTTTAAGACAATAGTAGTGAAAATATATTTATATATTTTATTATATCAACATAGAATACATTTATTAGAAAAAACAAATCCGATAAAGGTATTTGGTTGAATCATTAAGAGGGTGACCAATGAATAGTAAATATTAATCAATGAGTGTTTCCGTTTTATTTCTTCATCCACCTCATTTTTTTATTAAATGTAATGACCAGGACCCTCCTGGTCCATTACTCTGTCAATTTCTGGTGTTGGGGAACCCTAGAACCATCACTGAGTCATGAGGATAGTAGTGTCAGTGGCAAGGTGTCATTGTGGTGTCACCCATTGGTGTGTCCCCGATCAGTCTCACCGATTGATGAGTCTCCGATCAGCGAGTCCTCGATTAGGGTGTCCTCAATCAGTGATTCACTAATCGTTTCCTTGGAGTTGTCAAGGGTTTCATTCCCCTGTTTCTTGTAATGCTTCCTTTAAGTTTTAATGCCTCTTTAAAGTGGTTTGAGGCTACTTTTGAAGACCATAATGATGATCTAGATCTCCGAAAGTGGTGAGACCCTCAACTAATCCAAACCTTGTCTCGTTGTTACACATTTTACTCTGTTTAAATGAAATATTTTTACTCATAGTCGTTCTAGCTAATTCTCTACAATTATTAAATGAATATTAATTTCATCATGTGTAACTGTCCAACCGTGTGGTGAAACCCCGATCCTAATTTAAATCTATTAAAGATTACAATCTTGTAACTCCAGAATCGTGCCTTTTATCACATGAGATTTCTCATTTTCCTTGGTTGGTCTCTTTTCCATTCCCTGGTGCATTCGAATTCCCCCTTCCCAAGGCTAGTGGTGAGCCTATGTTGGAGCCTTCCTAATCAATCTTTGAGTCCTCAGAGATCCTCCACTACAAGTTGCACATCCCCGGTTCAAGGAATATGGAGAAAAACATCGATTATTGATTATCCAAGTTATGGTTTCCCCCATATCTATTTATTGTGTATCATGTGGGGTGGGTATGATAATGTTCCTACGGGGATGGAAGAAATCATAACATAAAAAAGATAATAAATTGTTTTTAAATAATTAATGGGTCTATTTGATGATGAAGTTTTACTTTTTTACCTTTTCTTATATGTTATAGATTGTGTGTATTATTTTCACAGAAAATCGTGGTTGTTGGTGGTCCTTTCTTGAAAACTAATGAACCTCTGTTTTCTGGATAATTCTGTGATTAGAGGGTTTTAACAAGGAAACTAGTAAATCACGTTAACTCGGTTAATTAAATGGAACCCCAATGAATAAAAATCCTAGTGTGGTAACCCTAGTTTACCAAACTAAGAGACCGAACTAAAGGAATAGTGTGTTTAAATATGAAAACACCCATGATCTGTTATGGTTATATGTGTGGTTGTTCTTCTTGATTCTTGTGGGGTGATGTGGATTGGGATGGGATCCCCTATTGTACAGTTTTTGGTTTGTGGATCTGAGGTAGTGTGGGGACATATGGTAGGGCTTGGTTTGGTTCCAATACATCAATGTACTCACAGATCCCATTTGTTGTTGAGACTTTACAAGAGAACTGGGTGTGAATTCTTAAATTACGGGTTGTCTATTTTTCCATTTTTGGCTTGTGGCTAGGCCTGTTAGTTTCTCACTTATGAAAATTTATTTAAATGGAATCACTTTAATATGATAACAATATAGGGATTAATGGGGAATTGTTTTCCAAGAATGAGTTGTGCTATGGATGTGTTTATTGTGATTTTGTATGAATGAATACAAATGAGGGTGTTTGTGTATGGGCTTCCTTTGGAACCCTCAGGTTGGGATGAGTTCTTGATTACCTATATGTATAAATTTAGTTTTTTTTTATTCTCACCCCACCCATGTTAATAACATCATGTTGAACACCGACATTTCACGGGGGAGGGTGTTTTTTCTATCATCCTATTGGGTGGATGGATATGAGCTCCTTTCTGCTCCCTTTCATGAGTATCCCATGAATCTTCAGCCAGTCTGTGTTAGCCTAAGTTCCATTATAACCCATGATTATTTGGGAAGTGTACAATGGTGTTGTTGGACAATTAGTGTGTGGGAAGGTTGTTTCTGAAGTGTCTTCAGGATGAGGCACATGTGTCTTTGTGCTTGGAAGTAATTTATCAGTCCCATGTGTCTTTGAACATGGAGGTATATATTCTCTCCAAGGTGTCTGCATGAATGGTTACATGTGGTGGTGGTGCCCCAAGTGTTTGTAGGCGTAGATATGGTTATGATGGACCAAAATGATGTTTTTGGGGCAGTAGTGGGACTACGGTGAGAATGGTGGGGGAAGTCTGATGCATAGGATGCATTAAACAACCAGTGTTAAAGTTGTTTGATGTACCCAAATATTGATTTAATATTACTATTACTTTAATTGACTTACGTTATTTGGGGAATGTTCCTTGGGGAGGTTGGGTGGGTGGTTTTTCTTTCTAGGTTTTTTGGTTATCTCTATTTTCTCACGAGGAATTAGATTGTGTCCCACTTGTGCACGAGAGCTTTTGGATTTCCCTACTAATTATACCCGTACAGTCACCCAACATATATAAAACGCTTTCAGGTTTCCAAGAGGACTTCGAAGACCATGTGGGACCGTACAAGCTTGAACATCGAAATAGTTTTCATAACTATTTACATTGTTTAGGTATATTCCCATTAGAGTTTTTCTTGTATTTTTATGGGTTTATCTTCAAACATGAATATAGGAATGGGTTCTGGATTTATTTTTAACTTCAGTTTTGGAGTATTTTGGGTTTTACCATTGTATCTGCTGAACCTACTAAATAAAAAGGATAATTCCTTCCATATTATGTGTCATTTTATACCCTTGGTTCTAGTCACCTCTCTGAGGCCTAATGAAGGTGGGACTCCAGGGAAATTATCTCTCCTTCAACTTGAGGAAGGAAGGGTTGGACAATTTTCAATCCCTTCCCTCATCATCGTGAATGCGTGTCATGACAAGATGGTATTAGAGGTGATTGTTGAAAGAGTGGATGGATCTCGAGGTTAGGCATAGTGATGATTACATGATATGGTAGGGAAATAGTGTTAGGCAATCTTGGTGAGTGAAATATGCTAGTGATGACTGGCTAGGACACTGAATTTTAGCCCCCCCATGATCCGATGTAATGACTCTGGACCTACCAAACGACCATGTGAGGCTACACTGATTACAGGGTAGAGAACCCAGGGAAGTAACATTCATCATAATGACTTCTGTTATTGTGTGTTCTTCATGTTATGCATTTTAAATAAATATCACGTTTAAGAAAAATTTAAAATAAATCATCTACACTACTCGGGCTTATGAATTCCTTGTTTACCTTGTAGCTATTGTACCCAGACAATGACCATGAGTAGTGCGGGAGATCGAGGCCCAAGAGGATGATCTAGATGATTAGTGGAGGACTGATCGAGAAGAGGAGGAAGACCAGTGGAAGAGTATTTTTTGTGACATTCAGCAGTAGACCCTCAGGAAGTACGAGGGCAGCATCTCTGACATGGAGACTTAATGCTAACTCGAGGAGTTAGTGATTTCTTTTAGCTTGATCCTGGATACGGATGAGTACTAGGTTTTGTTGTTAGTGAGTCAGATATGAGGATACGCACTTCAGTGGTCGGTGCCCATCCTCAAAGAGAGGATGTAGAGTGATATTTACTAGGTTGACTTTGAGAAGGAGTTCCAGGTGGAATTTATTTCTTCTACGATGAAGAATGGGAAGATGTTGGAGCTACTCAACCTTCAGCTGCGGAGTATGTTAGAGAGGGTGCTGGGGATCAAGTTCGAAGATCTTATATGTTTTCCTCCAGTCTTTTTTCCAGATAAAGAGTCTTGGGAGAGACATTTATTGGAGGCACTACGACCTTCCCTTTAGTCTGTTGTTACACCCTTCACCCTACCGATGTACTTGGAGGTCCATAAGAAGGCCGTATTGGTGGAGATGATGCACACACTAGGATATTTTCCATGAGAGGGGATGCATTTGGGCTCATCAAAGGGGAAGGCCATCAGCAATAGGATTACAGTGTCAGGGCCTTCTAGGATTCAACCAGTGGGGAGCATGCCCTAGTAGTTTCAGTTTCGATCTTCCAATCCTCGCCTTTTCCTTTTGGGATCAGGGCCAAGGTGATTCATCTGTGGCAGTCGTGGGAGCCTTCAGAATCAGTGCCCAGACCGAGTGCAATACAGTAAGGGTGGGTTGGTTCAGTTCCTACTTTAACAGTAGTAGTTTTCAGCCAGGCCCTCTCAGCAGCTGTAGCAGGGACATCGAGCTCCCACTCCATCGAGAGAATACATTATAGGAAAAGTCTGACCTCAAGGCGCTCCTTAGGGACCTCGACCAGAGAATGGATGGAACGGTGACTGATAGAATAGGGGAATAGGAGTTGGGCATGGGAATTTTCATGCCATAGAGGTAGAAATTATAGCAGGTCTAGAAGTTGTTCAAGGTACAATCAGCTTGTTTAGCACTCTTGCCTATGATGTGTTTGATTCAAGAGCATCACACTCTTTTGTTACACCCAGTCTATCTCATTCCCTGGTCCTAGACATGGATATAATCTCCATGAAGCTGGTGCTGAGTATTCCAATTAGAAGTCATACCATCCCGTTTGATGTTTTTCGAGGATTCAGACTGATGTTGGGGCCACGTCAATCTGGTGAAAATATCATTATGCTGAAAATGAAGCCATACTAAGTCATCCTAGGAATCAAATGGTTGTTTTCTATTCCCTATGTTATCAAATTATTTTTTAGAATAGTCACACTCTCCGATGTGAATGACCAACGTGTAGATCATTTTGGAGAATGGAGTTGTCAGGCGGGGAGACAGCGTGTTGAGACTTTTCTTTGTATGTTTTCTGAGCATTTAGCATAATCTGTGGACGATGAGATGATGGGTGTTTTGGGAGTTTTCAGAGAGTTCCTAAACTAGTTTTCCGGGGAGATTTTGAATCTGTCCCCTCAACCTGACATTGAGTTCGGGATAGAGTTACAACCCATTGATCATACGATTTTGATGGCTCATTATCAGATGGAACCTTCTGAGTTGTGGGAGTTTTAGATTCATATTGAATAACTGATGAAGAAGGGTTTTTCCCAACCAATCATGTTGCCATGGGGTGCTCCAATCATGTTCGTGAAGAAGGTAGATGGTGGTATCAACCTATTTATAGACTACTGAAGACTGAATTAGGTAACTTTCAAGAATTTTTACCCTCTACAGAGGATAGACTATCTCATTGAACAGCTAAGGGGAGCAGGTTGGTTCCCTAAGATAAATCTACAGTCTGGGTATCACCAATTAAGGGTGAAAGACAGTGATATCCTAAAGACTTCATTAAGGTGTAGGTATGGGCACATTGAGTTCTTAGTCATGGTGTTCGGTGTTACAAATTCACCTGTTGTGATCATGGGGATCATGAAATTTATTTTCTGTGATTTTCTAGACTGATTCATCATTGTGTTCATTGATGAAAAATTCATCTACTCAAGATCAGAGTAGGAACACACTAAGAACCTCAATATGGTCTTGGAGATCCAACGACATCACCAGCTCAATGGGATGTTGTCCAGGAGCATGTTCTTGACACAAGGAGTGCATATTCTTGGACACATGTTGTCTCATCAAGGGGTAG
The DNA here is from genome assembly GCA_963277665.1 of Viscum album. NCBI lineage: Eukaryota > Viridiplantae > Streptophyta > Magnoliopsida > Santalales > Viscaceae > Viscum > Viscum album. The sequence continues at coordinate 489,270,897 of OY728151.1, read as the reverse complement.
AGGTTGATAAATCAATGGTTGAAGCAGTTGTTTTTTTAGGAAGCAGCAAAGAATGTGGTAGAGGTTCAAGGATTCCTAGGTCTAGCAGGCTATTATCATTGGTTCATGGCATATTTCTATCGATTAATAGCTCCTATGATAGCTCTGACTAGAAAGAACCAGGCCTTCATGTGGAGTGAGTATTGTCAAGAAGATTTTAGTCATCTGAATGAATGTTTGGTTAGTGCTCAAGTGATCAGGTTTCCAGAGGAAGGGTTTTTGTTTTAGGTGTTTTGTGATGCTTTTGGACATATCCTGGGGTATGTGTTGATGTAGTAGTGGGGGAATCATTTATGGGTCTATGTAGTTATGTCTCAATGAATGTAACTATTCCACCCATGACTTGGTCCTCGCAATGGCTGTGTTTTAACTGATGTTGGGGTGGAACTACCTCATCAGAGAGCACATTGTGGTATTCACAGAACTCATGAGCTTGAGGTATATCTTCTCTCAGTGAGACCTGAACTTGTTGAAGTGGAGGTGGATTGAGTTTCTTTAGGACTACAACTTCGAGATATCATAAATCCCAGGAAAGGGGAACATGGTGGCCAATTTCTTTAGTAGAAATTTGTATAAGGATGTTGTCTGAGAATTGGAAGACGATTGTAAAGCAATGGCGGAGTTGGCTTCCCTAAACCTAGATGCAAGGGTGGAATATGGTAGATTTTATCTTTTTTAGATGCATTATAGTCCTCCATATTGCAGTAGGTGGAGTAATATCAGTAGGGGGATGTATAGGCTTAAGTGATGTGCGATTGTGTTTGCAAGGGAAATGCTCTGGAAGGATTGTTAGGGGACGGATATAATCGAATGTTGTTTCATGGAATTTTGTTTGTCCCTATGTAAATTTGTGGTATATTTCATGGTGAGTTACACAATTTACCCTTGGCGGTACACCCATAAGATTCCATGATGTGATGGGTCTTCAGGGGTTAGTTTTGGTGGCCTAGGGTAAAGTGTTCATTAGTAGAGAGTTTGGAAAGGTGTCTGGTGTGTCAGCAGGTAAAGGCTAAAAACTATATCCCAGGAGCTTTTTTTTAACCTTTAGATGACCCCAGGTGGAAGTGGGATGACATCTCGATGTATTTCTTGATAGGACTACCCAGGGATCAAGGATGTTGTGATGCTATCTGGTTAGTGGTAGACAAGCTGATGAAATCATCTCCCTTCCTGGAGATCAAGTAGACAAGTGCGGTATATTCCTTGGAACAAAGATATGTGTATGAAGGGGTGCAGTTTCATTGAGTTCCCAGGTGAATTGTCTCAGATAGGTCTCAACGGTTTACCTCACGAATCTGGAGGGTATTGTATCATGATTTTGGAACCCAGGTATGCTTGTGTACTACTTTCCACCCCCAGACAGATGCGCAGACAGAGTAGACCATCCAGGCATTTAAGGGTATGCTACGAGCATGTATTTTTCACTATGGGAGACCATGGGTATGACACATTCCTCTGGTAGATTTTTCCTACTATAATAGCTATCACTCTACCATTATCATGACTCTGTTCGAAGCCTTGTATGGGAGACCGTGTAGATCACCCGTGTACTGGACAGAGGTCGGGGAAGCAGGTGTTCATTTCCCGAAGGTGGTTCAGAGCACTATTGATAAATTTCAGCTCTTACGAGAGAGGATAACGTCGGAAAAATACTGGAAGATTTCATATACCGATCATAAGAGGAGATGCATGGAGATCGAGGTCAGGGACCACATGATCTTAAAGGTCTCCACTCGATGTAGGAAGCAAAGGTTTGGAAAGGGTGGAAATCTCTCTCCTAGGTTCATTTGGATTTTCAATGTGTTGGGGTGATTGGGTGAGGTGGAATTACAGATGGTGTTTCCTCCTCATCTGGAAATGATCCACGACGTTTTCCATGTCTCCCAGCTTCATTGATAACTACACAATGATTCTCATGTAATTGACTGAGGAGAGTTGGATATATGGGATGACTCTATGTTCTTGAAGTGACCAGTGAGGATCTAAGATCAAAGGAGAATGTGCTTTTTGGATGATCCATCCCTTTTTTTTATGTTTTCTGGCGGTACGGTGGCCTTGCAAAGAGTACTTAGGAGTGAGATGTTCATATGCGCGCCCAGTACCCAGAGTTGTTTTGATTTTTGTTTGGTTTTGTTTTTGTGACTTGGTTTTGATGTAGTGCTTGACCTTGTAAACTATGAAATGTGTTATTTTCCTAGTTCTCTAAATGTGTACAAAGATTCCTAACTGTTGGGAGGGGGGACCTGATCCCTAATTAAGAAACATTAGGGTAGATGAGATTAAACCTATATGGGTGAATCAGTGCCACCAAAAGAGGATAGTATCTTGAAATAGAGAAAGTAACACCCTAATTTATATGACTAGATGGTGTGACCTTTTTATTTTATTGTACTTGAGGGAGAAGTGTTCATAGATGTCTTTGTGGTTAACTCCTTAGAGTTTTCTTCGAGGTGGTTTTTCGGACCCCTCTCTTTTCTTCAGGTCTAGTTTAGATTCATAAGGATGAGAATTGTTTGAGAGGTATCTTATGTAATTTCTTTGACCCTCATAGTCCATTACATTGTCAATTTTGGGTGTTAGGATGCCCTGTACCCATTAGTGAGTCATGAGGGAGGCGGTGTCTATGGCAGGGTGTCACCGATCGGTGCCATAGGGTTATCTAGGGTTTCTTTCCACAATTTATTAAAACAAATAATTTATGTTTTAATACCTCTTTAATGTGGTCTTGGGCCATTTTAAAGTCCATAAGTGTTGTTCTTGATCTTTCGGAGTGGGGAGACCCTCAACTGACCCAAACCTTGTCTCGCTATTACGCATTTTACACTGTTTAAATGAAATCTTGTAACTCATAGATATTATGGCTACATATTCAATGAGAATTATTAAATAAAAATTAATTTCATAGTGTGTAACTATCCAACCACATGGTGAAACAATTATATTCCATTAAATCCATTCAAGATTTTAATACCATAACTCTTGAATCTCTCCATTTATCACACATGCTTTATTTTTTTTCATTGATGGCCTATTTTCCTTTACTTGGTGCGTTTGGAGTCCCCCTTCCAGAGGCTAGTGGTGATCCTGTGAAAGAGCCTTCCTTCTCACTATTGTACTCCTCAGAGTTCCTCCCTCGCAAGTCGTGCATCCCTAGTTCTTCGCATGTGGAAAAAAATTGATATTTGATCATCCAAGTAGGGTTATTTCTTTTTATCTCTTCACTATGTATCATGTGTGGTGGGTATGATAATGTTCTCCCAGTGATGGTTGAAACCAAACCATAAAAAAGTTAATAAATGGATTTTAATGAATTAAGGTGTGTGTTTGATGATTCTACTATACTCTTTTACCAATTCTTATATGTTGTGAATTGTATGGGATTATGTGAACTGAAAATAGTGATCGTTGGTGGTCCTTTCTTGCGCAAAAGTGAAAATCTATTTTCTATATAGTTATGTGATTAGATGTAAATTTCATTGAAACTAGACAATCACATAAACTCGGTTGATTAAATAGATTCCAAATGAATACTAATCCTTGTGTGGTCACCTCGATTAACCAAAAATAAATATGGAACAAAAGGAATGGTGTGATTAAATCTAAAAACTACCTTTCTATATTCTAGTGATATGTGTGGTTGTTCTGCTTGATTCTTGTGGGGTGATGGGGATGTGGATGGGATCCCCTATTGTGTTGTTGTTGGTTTATAGATCTGAGGCTATGTGGTATGTATTTTGGGGCTTGGTTTGGTTCCAGTACTTCAAGGGATCTCATAGACCCATTTTTTATTTTGACTTTACAAGAGAACTGGGGGTGATAGCATAAATTAATGGTTGACTATTTTTCATTCCTTGGATCTTGGCTATGCCTATTATTTTACCAGTAGTGAACAATTTTTTCAATGGATTCACATGAATATGATAACACAAATGGGTTTAATGGGGAATTATTTTCTAGGAATGAGTTGTGCTCTAGTTGTGGATGTTTTGATTTTGTATGAATGAATAGTAACCATGGTGTTTGTGTATGGGCTGGTTTTGGAACCCGTAGTTTGGGATAAGTGCTTTTTTAAGAATATGTATAATTTCAGTTTTGTGTTTCTTATTCTCACCCCACCCAAATTGAGCACATCATATCGAACACCCCCATTTCATGGGGGAGGGTGTTTTTTCCAACATCATATTGGGTGGCTAGGTATTAGCTTCTTTGTGCTGCCTCTCCCAAGTAGTCCAGGACTCTTCGGGCATGCTATGATGGCCCGAGGTCCATTATATCCCATGATTCTTTGGGCAGGGTATGTTGTTGTGGTTGGCCATGTGTGTGTGGCCAGGTTGTTTACCAAGTATCATTGGGATGAGGCCCAAATGTCTTTAGGCATGGAAGTAGTTGTTCAGGCCTAAGTGCTTCGGGCGTGGTGGTATTTGTTATAGCCCAAGTGTATGTGGGAGTGGATAGGTGTGGTTGTGGTGGCCTAGGTGTTTTCTGGAAAAACTGTTGTTGTGGTTGCCCAAATGTTGTTTGTTGGGAAATAGTGGGACTACAGTGAGATTGGAAGGAGAGGTGTGAGGTGTAGTATGTCTTAAATAACTAGTGGTAAAGTGGTGCGGGGTACCCAAATGTTTATGTTCTATTACTATTACTTTACCTAACTTTCCTTATTTGGGGAGTGTGCCTTGGTGAACCTAGTTGGATATTTTTCCATGCTAGGTGTTTAAGTTATCTCTATTTTTCTCATGGGGCATTACATTGTCTCCCCACTTATGCACTAGAGTTTTTGGTTTTCTCTCTTGAGTATAACTGTTTACTCACCCTAAATATGTAAAAGTGATTCCAAGTTTTTAGGAGGATTTCAGGGACTGTATGGGACCGTGCAGGACCGTACTAGCACGAACATCAGGAAATTTTTTGATGTTGTGTTCTTTCTTTTGTTAGATTTACTTTGGAGTATTTCTTGTATTTGTATGGGTTTATCTTTGAATAGGCATATGGTAATGGGTTCTGGCGTTACTTTTACCATTAGTTTTGGAGTTGTTTGGGTTTTTACCATCATATCTACCAATCCTTCTAAATAAAAAGGGTAATACCATCTATATTAAACGTGATTCTATACCATTGAGTCTATTCACCACTATAGGGCCTATATAAGGTGGGACTCAAGGGTTATCATCTCTCCTTCAAAATGAGGAAGGAAGGGTCTGGAAATTTGCTTTCCCTAACCTCATCTCGATGTGGGTGGGTTGTGACATTAAACCATGATGATATAACAACGGAAAAATCTTCCACATACATAGAATATTTTATGTTAATTTATTGACCTAAAACTATCCCACATTGGTTAAATGGGTTATGAAATCATCATTCATATATACGATAGACTACTTCCTCATAAACTGATGTAATTTATTTTTCCATTTCCACCACTCATGTTTGGGTATAATGATTAATATAACGTTCACATATTAAAATTATATCATTGTTCTACCTCTTTATTAATTATATAATATAAAATAAATTAATTTTCATTTTAATGGGAAATTTAGAACGCCGCTCGTGTGTATTGTGGACTACCGCCTCACGATGCGATATGGTTCATTTTCTCACTAACACTCTTCATAGAAGGTAGTTACGAACACAATAAATAATATATGAGATATGAATGGAATAATTATGATATTTATGACATATTTATAATTATTAAATTATAATATACCATTTTCCTTTTTAATATTTCACTCACTTAATGATGATAACATCATTCATGCAATTGTGGAATACCAACTTCACAAAGTGATGTAAATCTCTTTTCATTACCACACTAGAAGGATTATTTTCAAAAATAAATTTAGTGAAATAATATGGTATTAATGATATAATCATAATTATAGAAATATAAAATATTACTTACCTCTTTTAAATAATGATCAATGAATAATATAAAAGTGTTACACATCTGTACGTACCACCTACTGCCTCCCTGATTTTAACATATATCATTTAACAGAAACCATAATTTCTTATTAGTATTAAAATTAATATTTATGTTTAAAATTTATAATTTTTTCATGTTTATCATTCTGGATATTATGTATCTCTATAATTGGTACAAGAACTAGAACTTGAATGACATTTCACGAATGAAAAACAAGTTAATTTAAAATTGAAAAAATGAAAATAAAAAATGATTATTAATGAATGGGTGATAAGATTTTATGAGAAGATAATATATTATATCATAAATATTAAAAAGGTGTTTTAATAAGTTAAAAACATGTTTAAGACCACAATATATAAGGTTAAATCATTTTCAACAAAAAAAATGTGGTATGGGTATTTATATCAATTTTCCAACATTGAGGCATATTTTATTGTTATCAACCTAACATCATAAATAAGGTGAAAAACATCCAATTTGATGGGAAATACAATAATTTATTAATAATTATTTTTATTTAAATTTAAATTTTACTTTTTTATATCTGTTGTTCTTATATAAATTTTTCCAAGTGGTAAATAATTTCAAAACTCAATTTATTTTCATTATGGTATATTATTTCTTTATTATACTAGATTTTTTAAGATTATGTGAGAAATAAATTGTTATAATATTATTTTTATAAAAAATTATTTTAATTGGATTTATATTTGATACACATAAACGATTCATCGATTAATTCTCACTTCAATGTTAGGACCATCATAATAGTTTATTTCACAATGTCTTTCTAATAAAGAATGTTTTTTTTAAAATATTAGTTGAAGGAAATTATTTAAAAATTGACTAATAATCCAATGTAATTTTATTATCATCATCTTATTCATGATATATTCAATTAATAAAACCATTAATCAACTCCTTGGTAAAAATTATAATTGAGAAATTAATTTTTAGAAAAGATGACTACATTTCTCTCTTCAGTCGTAAATCATTATTCTTCTAATTCATTGATTTCTAATTATGTTTTTAATAATGTTAGTACCATTTTGAAATGACTTATTAAATAATTGTTTTTCCAATTTATTAATTTTTTAATAAATCATTTGAAACATCATCTCGTTTAGAAAATTATCATCATTTGTATTTATCTTAAATTTTCAAATGATTTGTTGGTTTGACATACATATAATGTATAGAATTTAATTCATTGATGACCATAATAAAATTTTCAAACACCAGGAATTTAAATGTAATTTTGTAAAAATATATTGGAATTTTTTGAGTTTGCGAAAATTGACGGTGCGTGATTCCGAGGTATGGAGTTATTGTAATGAATTTCTGAACATTATTTAGGGTAAGTTCATTAAATGTGTGAATGGGTTTTTCTCAATTTTGATAAGGTGCTTGGAATTGAAATATAATGACATCGTTGAACTCACAACACCGATATTCGCTTACGGAGACTTTCATCTCGACGACAATTGGTCGAGAGTGAAAGATTATGGTGGTCGGGACCACCTGAGGATTGAAACCCCTTGAACTCCCTATTATGTGGGGAGAAACCACTTTATCTCCACCACTTAATTATGCCAACCCTCCCATTAATTTATTATTCCACCCATCAATTATTTAAATAATTGAATTTGATATAATTCCAACATAATCTATTAAGTAGGAAAGTCCTCATTTTGGGTGGAATTGGGGGAAAGACTTGGAAAAAAGAGAGAATCTTGGAGAATTGGGAGAAAAACTTTCCATTGAAGAACGCCAACGAAGAACGCCAACCTCAACTTCGACTTTATTCTTTGGGACATCCTCCAACATGGGACTTCTTCAATCAACGATCATCTTTCCCTCCCCAATGACGTCATCTTCTCTCTCATAGAAGAATCAAACGAGGTAGGAGGTTGTTTTTGAAATCTTGAATTCTCTCGATTATTTTCCTCAATCTAGGAAAGCATAGAGAAAGTGAATCAACCAATTCAAGTTGATCCATGATTCATATTAGATTTTTGAGTTGTCGTTATTGATTCCTGATTCTGTTAAAGCTACTTGCTACCATCCTAACGCGGACGGTGCTGGCCAAACAATCATGGCCCGACCTCTCCGCAGTTTATCTTGATGTTTTTTTGTGTTCCTCGTAATGGGAGAAGTAGGCGACAGGTGCCAGGGATTGGCACCATTGGATCCCAATAACCATGACGAAGGCAACGAAGGTGATGAGGGAGATGAAGGTGATGAAGGAAAAAATGGCAACGACACTACCCCGCAGCCACCACCACCCTGCGGCCTCCGCTCCCCGCAGCCCCACCCCCACGCGGCCTCCGTGCCCCACGACACCATGCGTTGTGGCTGGGCCTCCACTCCGCGGCCAAACCCCCACGGCTAGGCCACCACCTAGCGACCCCTGAGCTGCTCCGGCCAGGCCACCCCACGGCCCTCGAGCCGCTCCAACCGAGCCACCCCACGACCCCTGAGCCTCTCTGGCAGAGTCACCCCGCGGCCCTGAGCCGCTCCGGCCGAGCCGCCCCGCGGCCTCAAGCCTCTCAGGTAGTGGCACCCCGTGGCCTATTCCCTCCCAGGCGAGCTATCCCGGGATGTGCCTAGCTACCCTGTGCCCTCCTGACACTCCCACGGTTGAGCCGTCGTCCACGCTCGAGCCGACCCGCGGACTCTTCCACCACGCGACACCCGCGGCCTCCCGGCCCCTCATGGCCCTCACGGCTTGCTGGACCGCCTAGCAGGCTGGGCCACACCATGGGACAAGTCTACCCAAACTGGGTCAACCCAAGCCAGTTTAGGTCGGGTCGGTCCGACCAGGTCGAGCCAGACCCAAACCTGAGATTACCCTTTAACTTTACATGGGCCATAACTTTGGCACCAAACGTCTGTTTGACAAACCATCAGTGGAGTTGTAAATAATAGAGCGAGATGGTCCCTTTGGTAACCCCCACTAGTGTTTTAGATAATGTCGGGGAATGGTTGGGTTGGATCGAGCACGAATCCAACTGGGCCCCCAGGACAAAAAAGCTAATAACACATAGACTGAGCGTCCAATTGACGCGCCGCCTATTGCGTTGAGACCCCTATGACGTAGTGGTCCTTTTAGATACTTCTTCGTGGGACATTGTGGATGTTGGAGAATCGAATAGTGGCTTGGGGAGCATAATCTCCTGGTGATGAGAAATCCTAGTGCCAAAACCCAGTAGCTGGCTGTGACGAGAATAGTGCTCCCAGTGAACCAGTGCAGGTCAGCTCCTAGAGATCCTATGGGGGTTAGCTTCAGCGATCCTGTATGGGTCTCCTCCTAGAGATCTTGTGTGGGTCAGCTCCAGCCATCCTGTGCGGTTCAGTTCCTAGCAATCCTGTGTGGGTCATCTCCTAGCGATCATGTGTGGGTCAGCTCCTAGCGATACTGTGTGGGTCATCTTCTAGCCATCATGTGTTGATCATCTCCAGCAATGCTTTGTGGGTCACCTCCGAGTGATTCTGTGTGGGTCATCTCTAATGATTCTGTGTGGGTCACCTCCTAGAAATCCTTTGTGGGTCAGCTCCTAGCGATTCTATGCAGGTCTGCAGTAGAGCCTCGTAACAGAATAAGATGATTCAGTATTTATAACTAATCATCTCTACTACTAAACCTAATGATATACCTGGTGTGATCTGATTCAATACCTCTATGTTTCCTCATGATTGAGATAGATTACTTGATAACTTAGGTATATTTATGGGCATATACCTATGTAGGGTTATCTACTGATTTCATACATTATGGTTTATCCTTGGTGGATTTTGAGAGGCCTTGAGGGTCTTGAGATCCCTACTGAGTATCGTTATACTCACCCTTGCACGGGTTATGCCTGCACCTTGTTGTGTTGGATGCAGACAATAGAAAGTGCTAACTAAGGACGAGGGTACCAGGACTGGATGGTGCTCGGAGGTGGACCATTCGGCGTATCGATTTGCCAAAGAGATGGGTGTATGTAGAGTGTTGAGGAGGCAATCTGTACTTACACTTCAAGTAGGAATCGAGGTGCATGATCTAGGAGCTGGTTTTCACCTATCATCCATCTTGTACATTCAAGTTGGGCTTGTATTATTGCCCCGTTTTCTTACTGTACTCACTCTGTTTACAATTTAGTTTACTTGAGTTCATATCTTATTTTGTGGTTGGTTGTGTCTTTATAGTATATAAATGCAATTCCATCCCATTTTTAGTGATTACGCCTTTCGGTGCGAGTTGCCTACCCTTTGCCAATGGAAGGTGGGCTTGGGGTAGTCATGGAACGGGCCCCAAAGGACTGGTCGTGAAAAATTGGTATCAGAGGGAGGTTATACCGCATAACATAGGACTCTGATCTTTCATTGTAATGACAAAAATGTTATGTTTAGTGAGTGTGGTAATTAGTTTAGGGAATCTAGTGTTGTTGCGGTGGCCGACGTATCCATACAATAGGGCCCTGACATCTGATTTCCAAATCAGTGCACGAAAAAACTAATTGCGAGTGTGTTTTCAAGAGTTTTATTTGGGATCTCTTAAAACAGCTCACCAGGTATAACTTATTGACTGTGGAACACCTGTTTTTTTTTTCAGGATGCATGCATGTATACAACTGGCTAGGGTTTCGAGAGTTATACGAACTGATAGCCCACTGAGCGATGAGGCCTCAGTGCATGTCCATATTCTAGAAGAGGCACTATCGGAGGCACCATCGGTAAGATTAACCATTGGGAAACTGATGCCACCAGCCCCAGCCACAGAGGGTGCACACTGCTTGAGCGCATTGCACGAGTTCCAGTTCCAGAGGCCACCTAGGCTCAGGGGAGAGATATTCCCCCAGGCAACTGAGGATTGGTTGGAGGCAGTAGTGAGAGTCTTCCGAATGGTAGGGACACCAGCTGGTCTCATGGTGATCCTTTCCACCAGCATTCTATAGATAGCAACGGGCAGTTGGTAGAGATTTATTATCTTTTTTGACGAAGAGGTGATGCTTCTTTGGGCAGACTTCGAGAGCCTGTTATGGGCAATGTTTTTTCCCATCAAATCTATGCACAGTGCACATACAAGAGATTCTTCATCTGCAACAGGGCAACATTACTATAGTTTAGTATTCAATGAGGTTTAATGACGTCTCATGCAACTCCAGAGATATGGTTGAGGCCCTTTATTTAGGGAATGAACCTTTGAGGAGGGAATCAGGTGGGAGATCAGGGCTTCGGTGATCTCACTCCTCATTCCGATATAGGCGGGGGTGTTAGAGAGATCCCTCTTAGTGGAGAGTTTTCTTACTGAGTAGTCACCAGCAATGAGACCCACCACCGGTCATCACGTAGCGGAGTCTTATGATGTTGGAAGCAGACAAATAACGCAGAGTTCCAAGAGGACCAGACCTATAGGTGGACGACCGCATGACTTAGGATTGGTTGTGCAGGTCACCTAAGATAGATCCAGTCATACCAGGAGCGGGCAATGTTACGCTTGCAGTGGGCAGGGTCACATGGCTCGTGACTGTCTGAACAGCTGTACGGATGATCAACAGACGGTTGAGGAACTACCCAGGCAGAGATATGGGTTTGATCGAGGAGGTCCGTAAGGAGTAGGAAGACGTGGAAAAATATATGGTCGTGCAACTGGAGGTGGTGATGATTCAAGATGTTACCTCCACCACCACCAGGAGGTCCACCCTGACCGTAGGGAGTAGGTGGACATGGTAGAGCTCAACTTCAGGAAGCTTAGGCATGTGATCACGGTGCTCTGGAGATGATATATGGTGTGATCTGTGTCTACCCTACCATAGCATTAGTACATATAGACACAGGTGAAAGTCATTATTTTTTCCCACTGTTATCATTCGGAGCTCGGAGATTCTGATGGAGCTGTAGGCTCAATCCTTACTTCTAGAGACTCCTACGGGAGCAGATTTGATGATTAAGCACTGGTTCTGGCAGTGTGAGCTTATTCTAGGAGGCAAGAGCTTTGGCTGGGATCTCCTAGTAGTAGCATCAAGGCCTTACAAAGTCATCATGGGTATGGACTATTTATCTACTGTCTATGCTCAGATAGGTTGTATTAGGTGCAAAGTGTGGTGTGTCCGCATGGATGGTACCAGGTTCACCTTCACTGGAAAGAAGAGAGCCTTTGAAGCACAGGATGGACTTACCCAGAGGAGAGTGCATCCAATCACTCATCAGTTTTCTAGCATTACCCTCAGAATGATTGATGTAGAGAGTCTGAGCTATCTTGTAGTGGTGGACCAGTACACGAATGTCCTCCATGATGATGTTTCAGGTCTACCTTCTCGCAGAGAGGTGGACTTTTACATTGACCTGTACCCCAGGACGACACCGATATCTACACCAGCATATCGGATGGCTCCCGTGGAGCTTCATGAGTTGCAGGTACAACTTGAGGACTTGCAGGGAAGGGATTCATTTGGCCCAGTGTTTCACCTTGTGCAGTCCTGTTTTTGTTCGCCAATAAGGAGGATGGGAGCTTGAGGCGTTGTGTTGACTATTAGTGCCTAAAGTAGGTGACCATGAAGAACATGTACCCACTCTTTAAGATTGAAGACCTCTTTGTTTAGCTGAAGGGATCACAGTGGTTCTCAAAGATATAACTCAGATCAGGCTATTACCAGCTTAGAGTACGAGATGGGGATGTGTAGAAGATGACCTTTAGGTATCGGTATGGAAATTATGAGTTCTTGGTTATTCCATTGTGTGTAACCAATGCTTCCGAAGTGTTCATGGAACTCCTGAACAATATCTTTCATCCATACCTTGATCTCTTTGTAGTAGTCTGCATTAACAACATTTTGGTCTACTCGACTACTGATGAGAAGCATGCCTATCATTTACAAGTAGTACTAGACACACTCTGAGAGCACCAGATTTATGGAAAACTCTTGAACTGCTGGTTCTGGATCCGAGATGTTCACTTTCTGGGACATGTCATATCAGAGGCTTGATTTGCATTGGATCCAGAAATGATTGAGGTAGAAATTGTTTGTGAGCCACCCAGGATTGTGATGGAGGCACGAAGATTCTTAGGTTTAGCTGGATACTACTGAGGATTTGTACCATATTTCTTCCAGAGTTACAACAGTGTTATTAGCGTTGGTGAAGAAGGGGAAACCATTTCTGTGGTCAGAGAGATGCCATCAATGTTTTTAGGAACTGAGGCAGAGGCTGACTAGTGCCCCCATCTTGAGGCTTCCAGAGGAAGGCGTAGGGTACGTAGTCCATTGCGATGCATCATGGACCAGACTAAGATGTGTCCGGATGTAGGAGCGAGCAGTTATCTCATATGGTCCTCGATAGTAGAGACGAAATGATCAGAACCATACTACCCATTACCGGGAGTTAGTAGCAGTGGTCTTCACCTTGAAGATGTGGATGTACTATCTGATGGGAGAACATTTTACAGTCTAATCTGATCAGAAGAGTCTCAGGTATATCTTTTTTCAGAAGGACCTGAAACTGAGACAGTGATGTTGGATTCAGTTCCTCTAGGTCTATGACTTCAAGATAGTCTATATTCCTGGAAAGAAAAATGTTGATGCAGATTCACTCAGTAGGAGGTCTGGTATACAACTACTAGGCGAGGCGACAGAGCACCTAGTATCTTTGTAGATATCATTTGTGGATATAGATGAAGCAGTTTTGCTTCAGTATATTACAGTCACATACCCACTTCTTCAGTGATTCAGGGAGGTGCAACGTGGGGATGCTGACTGAGAGGCTCGACGTGCTCAGATATCCACAGGGCAAGCACCTAATGGATTTTATGTAGGTGGGGAGCATGTAATTCTCTTCGGAGGGTGGACCATGGTACTAGTGTCACTTCAGGAGGAAGTGTTGAGGGACTTCCACACATCCCCTCTAGGGGTACATCCAGGAGTGGCCAAGATATACTAGGATATCCAATGACAGCACTGGTGTTTGGGAATGAAGAAAGTAGTTGTGGAGTTTGCCTCTCGATTCCACACTTATCAGCAAGAAGGAGGAGCATCAGGTACCAACAGGCATGGTTCAGCCTTTGGAGGTACCAGATTGGAAGTTGTTTGGGATATCTATAGACTTCATAATAGGACTTCCACGTACATCCAGGGGTTATGAATTGATTTGGGTAATTTTCAACAAACTCACCAAATCGGCCCACATCCTACTGATCAGATTGTAGGGTTCAGTAGAGATCTTGGGACATCTTTATGTGCAAGAGATTGTATGGCTACATGGTGTACCGTCGATTATTGTCTCTGATCGCAATGCACATTTTATATCCTAGCTATAAAAGGTGTTGTAGGAGGATTTTGAGATGTATATTCATTTGAACACCACCTTCCAACCTCAGATCGATGGTCAGAATGAGCGGACCATTCAGACCCTCGAGGACATGATGCGTGCTTGTGTCCTTGATTTTGGTTATAGCTGGGAGGATCACTTGCCTTTGGTGGAGTTTGAGTACAACAACATTTATCACTTCACTATAGGTATAACACCTTTTAAGGTGTTTTACGGGTGACCTTGCATGTCACCATTGTACTGGACAGACCCCAGAGAGTCTACCCTAGTGGGAGCAGAGATGGTACGGGCTACCATAGAGAAAGTGCAAATCATCCAGGAGTGGATGAAGACTACACAGAGCGAGCATAATCCTTATGCTGACAGGAGAAGAAGACCTCTAGAGTTCAAAGATGGAGACCACGTCTTTCTACATGTCTCACCTTCATGAGGTGTACCAAGATTTTCATGAGGTGGAAAGTTATCTTCGAGGTTTATCAGACCATTTCATGTCCTCAGCAGAGTAGGCGAGGTGGCATACCACTTAGCTCTTCTACCTCAGTTTCACTGGGTGCATGACATCTTCCAAATATCCCAGTCGAGGAGATACGTTCATGACCCTTCCCAAGTTATCGACCATAGTGAGCTGGACATCGATGATGGGGAAACAATTATGGAGGTCCCAATTGAGATTGAGGATCGATAAGAGCGGGTACTTTGTGGATGGTAAATACCACTCATGAACGTTCATTGGCATCACGGTATACTCTAAGAGAGCACATGGGAGTGGGGGGCTCAGATGAATGATCAGTACCCCCACATGATCCCTTAGTTTTAGTTGTGGATAATGGGGATGTAAATCCCTAAGTTGGAAAGAATGTAAAGACCCATAATTTCCATGGAATTTTTTTAAAATATATTAGAATTTTACATGTCCGTAAAAATTAACGGCACATGATTCCAAAGCACGGAGTTTCCAGAATGAATTTATAAACTTTATTTCAGGTACGTTTAGTAAACGTGAAAGCAGGTTTTTCTAACATTTGAAACAGTTCTTAGATTTGGAATCTAAGGACACTGTTGAACTCGCAGTGCCGTTATTTACTTAAGGAGACTTTCACCTTGACAGAAGTTGGTCGAGAGTGAAATATAATTTTTGTATTTTTCATGGAAATAATAATATAAAATAATCACTCATTTAAATTTATTTGTTGTAACCACACACTTGTGGATATTATGGTGGTGGGGAACACCTGAGGATTGAAACCCCTTGAAACCCCTAGTATTTGTGGAGAAACCTCTTGAGCACCCTCTTTAATTATGCAAAACCTCCCTTTAATTAATAATGCCACCCATCAATTAATTAAGTAAACAAATTTTAAATTATTCCAACTTAATCTATTTAGTTGGAAAATCCTCATTTGGGGTGGAATTGGGAGAAACTCTAGGAAAAGGGATAGGATTGTAGAATTGGTAGAAAAGATCTCCAACGAAGAACCCCAACAAAGAACGTTGACCTCGTCTTCGTCTTTTTTCCTCATGGACATCCTCCAACATGGGACGTCTTCAATCGACGATCATCTTTCCCTCCCCAATGATGTTGTCTTCTACCTCGTCGATGAATCAAACAAGGTAGGGGATTTTTTTCGAAATCTTGAATTCTCACGATTATTTACCTCTTTCTTGGAAGGCATGGAGATTGTGTATCAACCAATACGAGTTGATACACGATTCATATTAAATTTTTGAGTGGTCGTTCTTGATTCTTGATTCTGTTAAAGTTACTTGCTACTTCCCTAACACGGAGGGTGTGGGACGAAAAAACATGGCATGACCTCTATATTGTTTATCTTGAGGTTTGTTGTGTTCCTCGCAATGGAAGAAGGCGGCGATCGGTTCTGGTGGTTGACACCGATGGAACCCGAGAACAGTGATGAAGGCGAAGAAGGTGACAAAGGTGACAAAGGCAATGACGCTGCCCCGTAGCCACCGTCGCCCTGCAACCACCAAGCCCTGTAGCCCTGCGACCTCGCGCCCCTGCGGCCTCCGCGCCCCATGGAACCACACCCCGTGGCCGGACCACCACTCTGCGGCCGAACCCACACGGTCGAGCCACCCCGCGGCCCTGGAGCCACTCCGGTCGAGCCACCCCATGTCCCTTGGACGCTTAGGCCGAGCCGCCACGCAACACTGAGCCGCTCCGGCCGAGCCACCCCGCGGCCGAGTCACTCTGGGGCGAGCCACCCCACGGCCCCGAGCCTCTCTGGACAGGACACCCTGTGGCCTCCACCTTTTTGGAAGATCTGTCCCGAGTCGGGCCAAGCTTCCCTATGCCCTCGCGGAAGCCTCATGGTCGTGCTGCCGTTTGCGCCCGAGCCGACCCACGGCCTCCGCCGCCCCGCGACACCAGCGGCCTCCGCACCCCCTCACGGCCCTCGCAGCCTACCAGACCACATAACGGGCCGGGGCACACCCCGGTACGAGAATTAACTAGTAGGTAGGGCCGGGTAGACCCGGACTAGGTCAAGCTAGGCCAGGTCGGGTCAGTCGGTCTGACCGGGTGGGACCGGACCCGGACCTGATATGACCCTTTTACTTTACATGGGCCATAACTTTGGCACCAAAGGTCCGTTTGATTAACCATTTGTAGTGTTGGAAATATTGGATCGAGAAGGTCCCTTTGGTATACCCCACTAGTGTTTGTGATAATGTTGGGGAGCTATCGGGTTGGATCAAGAATGAATCCAACCAGGCCCCGGGACTAAAAGGCTAATAACTCACAGACCAGGTGTCTGATTGACACGTCATTTGATGTGTTGAGACCCCTATGACATGTCAGTACTCTGAGATAATTCTTCATGTGACATCATGGTAGTTGGAGAATTGACCAGTGGCTTGGGAACGGACTCTCCCAAAGACGAGAAAGCCTAGTGCGGAAACCCAGTAGCTGGTGGTGACGAGAAGAGTGCTCCTAGCGAACCTATGTGGGTCATATCCTAGCGATCCTATGTGGGTAAGATCCAGCAATATTGTGTGGGTCAGATCCTATAGATCATGTGTGGGTTAGCTCTATCGATCCTATCTGGGTCATCATTGAGCGATCATGTGTGTGTCAGCTCCAGTGATCTTGTCTCGGTCAGCTCTAGTGATCCTGTGTGGGTTAGCTCCCTCGATCCTGTGTGGGTCATCTCCTAGAGATCCTGTGTTGGTAAACACCAGTGATCCTATTTGGGTCTGATCATAGCGATCATGTGTGGGTCAGCTCCAGCGATCCTGTGTGGGTTAGCTCCTAGAGATCCTATGTGGGTTAGCTCCTAGCGATCCTGTGTGGGTCAGCTCCTAGTGATCATGTGTGGGTCATCTCCTAGAGATCCTGTGTGTGTCACCTCCAGTGATCCAATGTGGGACAACTCCTAGCGATCCTCTGTGGGTAATCTTCTAGTGATTCTGTGTAGGTCAGCATTAGAGCATCTTAATGGAATAAGACGATTCAGTATTTATAACTAATAATCTCTACAACCATACCTAAAGATATACATGACGTGAGCTGAGTCAATACCTCCGTGTTTCCTCATGATTGAGATGATTTACTTGATAACTTATGTATATGTATGGGCATATACGTAAGTAGGGTTATTTGTTGATTTCATACTTTGTGGTTTATCCTTGTTAGATTTTGAGAGACCTTGAGGTTCTGGGTGTCCCTATTGAGTATCGTTATACTCACCCCTACACAGTCTATGCTCGCACCATGTTGTGTTGGATGCAGACAACAAACAACACTGACTAAGGATGAGGGTACCAGGACTAGACGGTGCCCAGAGGTGGACCATTCAGCATGTCAGTTTGTAAGGATACGGGTGGACATGGAGTGTTGAGGAGGGGATCTGTACCTACCCTTCATGTAGGATTCAAGGTGGATGATCTACAAGCTGCTTTTCACCTATCAGACATCTTTTACGTTCTATTTTTCCTTGTAATTTCCAGTTGTGAATGTATTCTAGCCCCTTTTTATTACTATACTCACTCTTTTTACTATTTAGTTTACATGATTTCGTATCTTTTTGTGTGTTTGGTTGTGTGTTTATAGGTTATAAAGGCAATGCCTTCCTTATTTTAGGGATTACACCTTTCGGTGCAAGTTTCCAGCCCCTAGCCTATAGAAGGAAGGCTTGTGCTAACCACATCACGAGCCCCAGGGGATGAGTTATGAAATAATTAAAAAAACCATTATATTATTCCAAGGATACATTCAATGAAATTTATTATCAAATTTCTGTGTGTAATTTATTATTTAAAATCATTTTCATTGTAAAAAAATTATTTTCCTCATGAGTGGTTTGAAATAATTTTTTTTATATTCATCAATGACCAAAACCCTTTATTTTATTCTAACAAGGATATGTTATTTTATAAGCTTCATTTTTTATCCACTATGTGGTTTATGATTATTTCTAACAAGGATCATATTGAATCTCACTTATATGATTCATTTTTATTGTCGTTATCTTTCCCAATAATTATTTACTTTCCTTTGATAATAGGATATTAAATTTACTCCACATATTCATATTATTTATCATCAATAGGTTTAATATGTAAACAATATCTCATTTTTAAATATGGTGTTTTAATTTGAATGTTATCTGATTGAATTAGAAAGTATTGATAAATCAAAATTCATCACTCAATATAGACATTTGATGATAAGGCACATAATTAATTAATTAAATCGATTATTTGATTTGTGAGAAATTCATTAGACCCAAAGTCTTTATTGTTGTATACAATATTGTTTCCCTATCTTGATTTGATATTATCATGAGGTGTATTAGAAAGAAAACATTGAACAGGTTTCTACTTGTCGTGTAATGACATCTTTAGAATGATTTTAATGGTTGAGTTATCATGATGACTGAGATCATATCATATAATAATAATGCATCTCTTTCATTAAGAATTATGTTATTACTATTATCAATGTTATTTAACATATGATATTATCCTCTCATTTATTTCATTCTTATTTATTTAATAAATATCATTTTTTCAATTATTTAACATTCCATAATGAAACATTTCTTATCATTTTAGGATTTACATGCTATTAAAATTGTCGTTATGTTCAGTTTTTTACCTTTTCATAATAGTTATGTCATATCATCTCATGATAGTAAATTTATTAAAATATAATATGTGTTCAATTTTTTGCCCTTATATATTTATTATGTAATATCAAATTAGGAAAACAAAGTTATTGATTAAAATACATCTGCATTCTATTATTTACCACAACATAATTATTATACATTATTGATTCATGGAATATTAAATTGTTCTAAAATCTTACTATGAAATTGATATGACCCTTATTTTTTACATTTCCCTATAATTCAATCAAGTGTACTAAGAATGATATTGATGGTTATTCTTAGAGAATATATATATTTAATAAAATAAATAGTTTTTTTCAAATTTAATACGGGAATCATGTATGTATCTATTTTACCAACACCACTAAACTATTTGTTCACTCGATATGGGAATCATTTTATACTTTCAAAATATAATAAATATGACATAGGCTCTAATCTACATGGGTTAGGTTCACCCTAGTTGGTGTCATAGTACATTTATTACAAAACTTGGGAAATAAATTAAGGAAAACATCTATTAGGAAACATAAAACATTGATTGACTTTGTGGATAAGTATATAATAACACCCAATTATTTTAAATTGTACAGATCATAGAGTTATTACTATATATGAATCCATGTCGGGATACTAAAAGAAGACATGGATCTAGATCAAATGTAACTATTGGTAAAATCTCTGAAAAGGGACCATTAGGATTGTCCTGATCATCACCTAGTACATGAAAATAGTACTTCTAGGCACCATGTTTCACACTCCTGGTGAATATGGTAAGATAATTCTAATTTTCATTACAAACCATTACAAAGTATTTTAATAGATGATGATAGTGACTGGAAAAATTTATACCTATGTTGTGTTAGATTGTAAAATGGGTTCAAGACATAAGCATCTCATAAATTATTATATCATTTTACCAATATGATTATTTTTACTCAAAACATAATTTTTTGGTTTCTATGAATGGATTGAATTTTAATTAATAATGTTACAATTGAATGGGAAAAAGAATTTTTTGACATGATTAACTAAATGGGATGATTAATGGAGTGAGGAATATTTTTATTATGCTAATATATATATTCTATAACATGATTAGATACTTATACCTTAACAAAATATTTAACACTTAAAAAAGGATGGTGTTCACTAGGAGATAAAATGGAGGATATATTTGAGGACTGAATATTTTATCCCATCCTGTATAATATGTGTAAATAAACACATAGTAATGTGTCATAATGGAACATGAAAATATTTTATGTATGAGAAATGGAATAAATAAAATAATTTTTGAGGAAAAATTATCTGTTTGATAGGAGAAAATTAATTTATTCCTTGACATCAAGTTATAGTTCATTGTATTAATTCGGGGAAACATTGGAATTATCCAAGTCAATTCAATTGTAGCACCCTAATATTCTACGGTACGCTTCTCTTTGAATAATGTGATAACATGTGTTGTACGCAACATCGAGTTCTAACACACCACAACCAATCAAACTAGCCGTTATGAATAATAATACCTACTTTTGGAAATTATATATTTCAAAATGGGCTTCATTTTTGGTTTCGGAATATCGAAATTATCCTAAGATGAATTTTTTGTATTTTTCTAAGAACTTCCAATTTTTATGAATAGTGAAAAATACTTAAAAACAACTTTTTTAATCAAAATAATTTATAGTGATAAATTATATTATTTAGTGGTTTCAAAGTATAATTAGAATATATTTTTACCATTTTATCCAATGGTGTTCATTAGATTTAATTTTAATTTGAAATTGGACCTAAACAATTGTCAATCTTTTGATATATATTGTATCGGAAAAACACGCTATTTGTTGTGACGACGGTAATTAATTATAAAATTAATTAATGCAAATTATATGTTTGGAATTTTGTAAAATAGACATCATTTTTGAATTTAGAATATCTATTATAGCTTAGGATGAAATTTTGGTACTTTTCGGATAAATTTCATATTTTGATGAATAGTGAAAATTACTAAACTTTAATTAAAAACAACTTTTTTAATCAAATTAATTAATATTGATAAATTATGAATATTAGTGTTTTTAAAGTATATTTAGATCCTATTTTTACCCTTTAATTCAGTGTTTTTAAATGGACAAAATTTCACAATTAAACCAGACATAAACAAGTGCCAATCTTTTGATAGTTATTATCTCTTAAAAACACGCTTTTTGTTTTAACTATGGGAATTATTTTTAAATTAATTTATGCCACTTCTGTGTTTTGAATTTGAAAAAATGGATTCCATATTTGGAATCAGGATGTTTAAATTGTGTAAATAGATAACTTTTATTTTTAGACATTTTGAATAATTACTTCGGTAAATATTTTATTTACCATGGTTAAATGGTAAATCCGGTAAATAAGGGTTAAAAAATAATATTATAATAATACTAAATTACCCTAAAACGTGTCTTAACCCTATTGGTTGATACATGTCCGACCATGGACATCTTTGGGTCGATTTTCGGGACCCCATGGATCCACTTGTAAGTGATAGGGACACTTTATTTTATTTAAGTTAAAAGGAATACAAAAATGACACAAGCATATATCTTTTAGAACAACAATTGTTACATAGGGTTATATATGTTGGCTTTTAGACTATAAATATTAATTAGAATGATAAAAAGATTTAATACATAATTATTTTTTATTTATAATTTTTAGACATTAAATAAATTAATTTATTAATGACACAATGGTGATGCAGTAATTACCATAATAGTTAAAAATAAGAATAATTGATATTATAAATACCCAAATAAATATAATTTGAGACTTTTTATGCATTAAACTAATTTTCTAGGTTCATATGACATGTTGGGATTGATTTAATCAACTTTTTTCGACGTTATCATTCTGTTATGAGTTTTACAAAAATAAATTATTGAATAGTGTATAAATTGACATAAAAGAGTTTTTAAAACAAATATTATATTATTCATTGATATTAAATTCCTAAAAATATAAGGTTCAGATAAGAAACTTATATCATGATAGATTTATAATTAATGGACCACTTTGGGGTCTCTTGGATGTATATAGTATGTTTATTAACTATATAATATAAAAATACAAAGTGACATGGTAAATGTCAAACTAATTATCTAAGAGTTAAAACTAAAAGATAAGGTTAATATAGTAACCCAAACCTGTCTAAATAATAATTTTTGAATGTTTTTCTACCTATACCCACCTTAACCTTTTAATAATAATCTTTGGATCCATTAGAAACCGAATATGAATTTATTATAAATTATTATTTCTAGCTTTTCCAAAGGTGCCCCTCACCCCTCTTATAAAAGGGCACTCCTCCTTCTAATTTCTTCACACATTAAAAGCCATTTGATCGGCCCAAACCAGACCAAATACTCTCTAAACTTCCCTCACTACAACCTAGTGGGCTTAGTTTGATCATAAAGACAACCTATAGAGCCCTTTTGATCAAATCTATAGGAAGAACCCGAAGAAGAGGTAATGTTTTCACCACCCCTTTTCAAGTTCCTTTCTTCTTCCACTTCTTCGTTCATTTTTATTACCATTCTAAAATAATAACTCCTGTATCTTATATATACTGTGATTTTATTATAAAAATGTTACAACCATATTCATTATTCTATCCACCCTTTGAATAACATGTCAC
Organism: Viscum album; assembly: GCA_963277665.1. Taxonomy (NCBI): domain Eukaryota; kingdom Viridiplantae; phylum Streptophyta; class Magnoliopsida; order Santalales; family Viscaceae; genus Viscum; species Viscum album. Next base: position 489,247,802 of record OY728151.1, on the reverse strand, counting down.
CATACTTGCGTATGTACGGCTTACCGACTCCATGTCGTGGTGTAATTGTTATTCAATATATTATTATTTGGGTGGGTATAATAATGATGAGTAACACATTTAAATAATAAATATAAAATGATAATGATTCTGTATATATGATATACAATCCAATTATATATTATTTTAATATCAAAAGAATGATATTGTCGCTCGTGCGTACGTACGGACTACCGTCTCCACGAACGTGATGAGATTCATTCTCCATCACATCCATTCAAGTATAATTATCATTTGATGATTTAAAAATAATGTTTACTAACTTTATATCATTCTGGATATGAATAATATACAACCTATCCATGAAAAACATGGCTTACATAACAAAACATATAAAATAAAATGAGTAAGTTAACACCCGAAACGACGATAATTCTAAGATATTATTAACAAAACAATGTTAAAAAATCATATATTATATCATATTAGTGTATATGATTAATGAATAAATTAATAGCATCTATTTGAACATTATACAGGAGGTTAACCTACCCCCAACAAATGAAAAGTACAAGGTAAGGGGTTTCTTATCTCACTTTTAATTCCGTGAGAATTCCATTGTTCACCACTTATTTATTGCATGTGGTGTGTGTAATTCCAATGATTGTATTTATTGTGTAATATACATTAATTTATGGATATTTACATCATCATTGCATGATCCTTTCTTCATGGGTGTATGTTTATTGAGTTACTTAATCGATCAGGGAATTTGAAATTTCAATTTCCACTCATTTGGGTTTACGCATATTTCATTGATTCTATTACTCCAAGATTATGTGTGGAATCACTATTCATTTTATTATGTCATAATTTCCACTCCCCTTTCTGTGGATATACTTTTGATACACATAATCACTCCCTTGATAATTTCTCAAGTCATCGATATGAATTTGATAAGAGTAATTTTAACTCATTCTCCATTTGTTGAGTTAAACATCCAATTCATTGGTGTTGTTTTTACAAGATTATGTGTGAATATCCTTTGATTGTTTTACACGTAATATCCAATAATATTTAGTGTATTTATATTTGTCACACATAAATATGTTGTTGATTTTTCCTTAACCTAAGGATACATCATTTTTGATATATTTTATCTCAACTTAAATTCCATTGAGACTTCTTTGTTGTTATACACCAAATCACTTTTATGTGGTGTATATAATGTAATATGACATAGTATATCATCAATCCCTTTATTCTCATGATATTAAAATGTTTTCATTACCTCATTTATTTTTATTGATGTGTCTCTCTTTTGGTTAGAATCTCTAACTAAAATAGCATTTTAAATGTTTTAAAGCCTTATTCATCTAAATCATTCTCATTAATGTCCATGTTTTAAAAATGTTTTTAAGGATTTTTTTATATGAACATTAATTTTTTAAAATTAAAACTCCTTTTAAAATGATTCAAAGTGGTATGGGACACTTTGATTCAAAAATCTATTTTAAATAGCTTCTTGACAAATACTGTCACTTTTAAATGATTTCAAGAAAAAGGGGGATATTTCTCTCAAATAGTTTTGATGATTATTTTCATCTATGTCAACATCCTTAATTATTCTTGATTGAGGATAATATGATACAATAAAATCTTCTATATTGTATCGAATGAGTTATGTTTGACTGTGGATGTGCTATTTTTATACCATTCATGGTTTGTGGTTAAAGTATTGACATTTCGTATACTTGTTTTAATACGAATGATTATGTTATGTTTAAACCTGTTCATATGAGGAATTAATTGGACTTGATAAGTGACGAGTGGAGCCCTCTATAGCTCCTCGATGCATCGGTAGGTCTCATTAGACAAACTAGTGTCATGGAACAAGGCCTTGGAAAAATCTTATTTGTAGTCTTGGCACGAGGCCTTGGCTATGTGATTCTGATAGTCTGGAATTATGCATTCCATCATTATGAAAGTGGTTATTGATATTGCATGTGATCATTAGACTAGTAGAATATCCATGTGAGTAAGTAAATTGAATAATTTTATTTTATCTTTTCCATTTTTTGTTGAAGTTCATGTTTAAAAGGCTTTCGTTTTAGTTATAAACTGCCTTAAGTGTTTATGCTTATCTATGAAAGCTTCTGCTATAATGTTATCCTTACTGGGAATCTGAGCTCACCCCTTTCAATGTTTTATTTTTCCCAGGATTATGAAGAAGTAATTTATGAATGACCTGCAGGGAGAGTATTAGGGGATATGAAGACAAGATGTTGTTGTAGTTTTTTTACCTTATGATGTAATGTAAGACTTATGAATATATCTAGTGTTTCCAAGACTACTAAACTAATTGGTCTTTTGAGACTTGATCCTTTGTGATCATGCCAATGTTATGTAATAATGCACCGACTCTGGGTATCTACGGTCGGGGTGTTACAGTTGGTATCAGAGGAAGTTTAGTACAAACCTTGGAAGCTAGATTTAGATAAACTCTGATTAGAGTAGGTAGACCTAAGATGAACCTTGAGGATTAGTATAGAAGAACTTCCTAGAATTTTGGTATTGTAGAGATTTTGTGAGTTTTCCAAGAAATACATCCCTGTCTGGATACGAGTAGGTAGTGGTGGCTCTGTCACAGATGTACCTAGGGGTAAAACCCAAAAACACCGCTTTGAGCTAGACTCGAATGGGAATTGGTGCACGACAACGGGCCTTGCTGCACTCTTGGTTACGACACTCCCAAGAGATATGCTTAGGATAATTTACATTTTCTTTACAAACTGATTTAAAGTATTATATATATAAGATGAGAGTAAATGACCTTAGTTAATCCTAATGTGTTTCAAATTGAGAATATGGTGACATGTTAATCACTAAATGATTGTATGACTACTATTACTCACAGAATGCTTTCTGATTTTAGTGAATGTCTGGATTCTAAGGAAGTCATAGTGACTTTGAGAATGATGTACAAGGTGGGAACGGTGGTGGAAATGAGCAACAAAATGGAATGTTGATAGGCGTAAAATATATCATCTTTATGCCAAATCATTTTTCCAAAAATATGATCAACAATATATATATTAACCAATTACCAGACTCAACAAAGAAGAGAAAGGTGATGAATGATAAGAGCTCCAGTAGTGGACACCATGGAGAAAGAAATCCTCAATTTCCATCATGCAGGAAATGTGGAAGGAGGCACCCAGGAAAGTGTCTCAATGGGACAAAGAAATTATTTACGTGCAGGAAGGAATGACATAAAGTGAATAATTGCCGAATAAAAATGAAGAGTACTATGGAAGAAGATAAAAATGGTCCAAAGAATCCATTTACAGTCATTTTCCGTAAATGTAGGGGACCTGGCCATTACACAAGTGAATGCCCTATTATATAGGATATTTTAATGGTCAAAGAAGAATCTATGTGGAAATAAATGTTGGAGAAATGTTTAAAAAGTTTTAGTGCTCCTTGTTGATGAGTTTACTTTGGAATAATTTTCTTTTGTATTTGTAACCGTGCAGTTTGCCATGTGAGAATGATATTTGAGGAATAATTATCTATTCTCTTGTGGATATAGTTATAAATAACCATTTGGTTTTAAATGATCATTGGATTTCAGAAAATTATAAGTTATTATAATGTGGGATGAAAATGAAAGGTATGAGATAGGATTTGTGGTTAAATTATGTTAAGGTTATTTTGAGGAATTTATCTCTTTTTGGTATTGTTATAAAACATAGTTTTTTAAAAGGACAACACACAGACCATGTGACAACCCGTCGCTCGGACAAAGCTGTGGGAATCGAACCCACAACCAAACTGAGATTGAGATTTATTGCCTACCACTGGTCTATGTGAAGTCCCTGGATAGTGTGAATAATTATTTTTGGTTAAATGATTTTATTGATATATAATAAGTTGATTTGGGTTCTTATGTCTTATCAAATGAATAACCTTGGTATAGGAAAATGATTTAGTGATTATGTGATAAATGTTATTTTGGAAGATGATTGCTTTTTTGGGAACACTATATGCCCAAGGAAAATAGAATACTATAGGGTTTCATTTGTGGAGTAATGGTGGATTTTTATCTACGTTTTTATTGTGTATTTATAGTGATTTGGGTTATTTATGGAAATGATTAACCTATAATAGAGAATATGTGATGAGGTTAATTACTTTTAAGTATGTGACTTTAAGAGTATTTGATGTCATTTGGAGATACAATTTAACATGGGAGACTACATAATCAAAATATTCTATGTTTTGGGTTTCAATATTAGTTTGGATTATATTGAAGTGTTTTAAGGACAATTGATTATTGAATAGTATTTATTGAACTTTGGGGTATTGTTGGTTCAATTTTGGAAATTAAGATTAGTGTTTATTTCTCTCAAGGAATATCCTTTTGGGGGATCATTAGATATTGTAATAACCACTATGGTTTTGATTAATCTCTAAAGACAATGTAAATATATACTTCATCTTGCATGGATCATGTGATTCTATAGAAGTTTATTCTATCTCTTCCAGTGTGACCAAGTCTTCTTGAATACTCATCATTTAAAAAAATGTGTTAGTGGTGGAAATTTATTAAAGAATAAAACTCTACTTAAAATGTAAGTATATATCATTATATTCTTAGTCAATATCATAAATGAATTCCTTATCCTTATGTAATATAACTTAAATCAAAAAAAAGTTGTATGTCTACTTTTCTACTAAGAGACTAATGGCCGTTTTTTCCAATACAAGTTTGTGGTTTTCTTATTTTTAACTTTCTCCTGATCAGGATTTCTATCCCTCTCCATCAGAACTTGACACTTAGTTTATCATCCATATCCATGTTTTCCTACATGGAATCCGAGTATGGGTTATCTTGGTTGACCTTTATACCTCTCTTTATTTCTTTTAAAGTGATAGTTTTATTGATTCTTTTTCCAACGTGGGACTTTACATTATATTCCCAAGCACAATTTTAAAAATAGCGAGGATGCAATTTATTGGAGGGGAGAATGTAACACCCCAATATTCTACGGTACGCTTCTCTTTGAATAATGTGATTGCATGTGTTGTACGCAACATCGAGTTCTAACACACCAAAACCAATCAAACTAGCCGTTATGAATAATAATACCTACTTTTTGAAATTATATATTTCAAAATGGAATTCATTTTTGGTTTCGGAATATCGAAATTATCCTAAGATGAATTTTTGGTATTTTTCTGAGAACTTCAAATTTTTATGAATAGTAAAAAATACTTAAAAACAACTTTTTTAATCAAAATAATTTATAGTGATAAATTATATTATTGATTGGTTTAAAAGTATAATTAGAATATATTTTACCATTTAATCCAATGGTGTTCATTAGAATTAATTTCACTTTGAAATTGGACCTAAACAATTGTCAATCTTTTGATATATATTGTATCGAAAAAACACGCTATTTGTTGTGACAACGGGAATTAATTATAAAATTAATTAATGCAACTTATATTTTTGGAATTTTGTAAAATAGACATCATTTTTGAATTCATAATATCAATTATAGCTTAGGGTGAGCTTTTGGTACCTTTCGGATAACTTTCATATTTTGATGGAGAGTGAAAATTACTAAATTTTAATTAAAAACAACTTTTTTAATCGAAATAATTAATATTGATAAATTATGAATTTGAGTGGTTTTAAAGTATATTTAGAACATATTTTTACCATTTAATTCTATGTTTGTCATTGGACAAAATTTCACAATTAAACCAGACATAAACAAGTGCCAATCTTTTGATAGTTATTATCTCTTAAAAACACGCTTTTTGTTTTAACAACGGGAATTAATTTTAAATTAACTTCTGCCACTTCTATGTTTTGAATTTGGAAAAATGGATTCCATATTTGGAATCAGGATTTTTGAATTGTGTAAATGGATAACTATTATTTTTAGACATTTTGAAAAATTACTTCGGTAAATATTTAATTTACCATGGTTAAAAGGTAAATCCGGTAAATAAGGGTTATAAAATAATATTATAATAATAATAAATTACCCTAAAACGTGTCTTAACCCTATTTTTTTATTCATGGCCGACCATGGACATCTTTGTGTCGATTTTGGGACCCCATGGATCCACTTGTAAGTGATAGGGACACTTTATTTTAATTAAGTTAAAATGAATACAAAAATGACACAAACATATATATTTTAAAAAAAAATTGTTACGTAGGGTTATATATGTTGTATTTTAGACTAAAAATATTAATTAGAAAGCTAAAAAAATTTAATACATAACTATATTTTATTTATAATTTTTAGAAATTAAATAATATAATTTATTTATGACACAATGGTGATGCAGTAATTACCATAATAGTGAGAAATTAGAATAATTGATATTATAAATAACCAAATAAATATAATTTGAGACTTTTTATTAATTAAACTAATTTTCTAGATTAATATGACATGTTAGGATTGTTTAATTAACTTTTTTTGAAGTTATCATTCTGTTGTGATTTTAAAAAATATAAATTATGGAAGAGTGTCTAAATTGACATAAAATAGTTTCTAATACAAATATTATATTATTAATTGATATTAAATTCCTAAAAATCTAAGGTTCGGTGAAGAGACTTATATCATGATAGGTGTATCATTAATGGACCACTTGGGGGTCTCTTGGATGTATATAGTATGTTTATTAACGATATAATATAAAAATACAAAGTGACATGGTAAATGTCAAACTAATTAACTAAGAGTTAAGACTAAAAGATAAGGTTAATATAGAAACCCAAACCTGTCTAAATTAAATTAGTTTAATGGTTTTCTACCTATCCCCACCATATCCTTTGAATAATAAACTTTTGAGCCATTAGAAACCCAATATGCATTTATTATAAAATAATATTTCTAGCTTTTCCAAAGGTGCCCCTCACCCCTCTTATAAAAGGGCACTCCTCCATCTCATTTCATAACACCTACAAAGCCTTTTAGTTCGGAAAAAACCTTCCCAAATACTTTCTAAACTTCCATCAATACAACCTAGAGGCCTTATTTTGATAAGAAAGCCAACCTATGGAGCCCTTTTGATCAAATCTAATGGAAGATCCCAAAGAAGATGTAATGTTTTCACCACCCCTTTTCATGTTCCTTTCTTCTTCCACTTCTTCTTTCTTTGTTATTACCATTATAAAATAATATTTCCAGTATCTTATATATACTGTGATGTTATTATAAATATGGTACAACCATATTCAGTATTCTATCCACCCTTTGAATATCATGTCACCAAACGTGCGTACATACGGCTTACCGTCTCCACGTCATGGTGTAATTGTTATTAAATATATTTTTATTTGGGTGGGTATAATAATGATGTGTAACTCATTTAAATAATAAATATAACATGATAATGACTCTGTATATATGATATACCATCCAATTATATATTATTTTAATATCAAAAGAATGATTTTTCCCTCGTGTGTACGTACGGACTACCGTCTCCACGAATGCGATGAGATTCATTCTCCATCATATCCATTCAAGTATAATTATCATTTTATGATTTAAAAATAATGTTTACAAACTTTTTATCATTCTGGATATGAATAATATACAACCTATCCATGACAAACATGTCTTACGTAAAAAATCATATAAAATAAAATGAGTAAGTTAACACCCGAATCGATGATAATTCTAAGATATTATTAACAAAGAAATGTTAAAAAATCATATATGATATCATATTAATGTATATGATTCATGAATAATTTAATAAAAACTATTTCAACATTATAAAGGATGTTAACCTACCCCCAACCAAGGAAAAGTAAATGCTAAGGTGTTTCTTATATAACTTTTAATTCCGTGAGAATTCCATTGTTCACCACTTATGTATTCCATGTGGTGTGTGTACTGCCCATGATTGTATTCATTGTGTAATATACTTTAATTTATGGATATTTACATCATCATGGTATGATCCTTATTTCATGGGTGTATGTTTTGTAAGTTACCTAACCGATAAGGGAATTTGAAATTTCAATTTCCACTCATTTGGCTTTACGCATATTTCATTGATTCTATTACTCCAATATTATGTGTGGAATCACTATTCATTTGATTATGTCATAATTTCCACTCCCCTTTATGTGGATATACTTTTAATACACATAATCACTCCATTGATAATTTCTCAAGTCATCGATATGCATTTGATAAGAGTAATTTTAACTCATTATCCATTTGTTGAGTTAAACATCCAATTCATTGGTGTTGTTTTTAAAAGATTATGTGTGAATATCCTTTGATTTTTTTCCACTGAATATCCAATCATATTTAGTGTATTAATATTTTTCACACATAACTATGTCGTTGATTTTTCATTAACCTAAGGATACAGCCTTTATGAGAGATGTCATCTCAACTTAAATTCCATTGAGACTTCATTGTTGTTATACACCAAATCACTTTTATGTGGTGTATATAATGTACTTTGACATATTATATCATGAATCCATTTATTCTCATGATATTACAATGTTTTCATTACCTCAATTATTTGTATTCAAGTGTCTCTCTTTTTTTTAGAATCTCTAACTAAAATACCATTTTTAAATGTTTTAAAGCCTTATTCATCTAAATCTTTCTCATTAATGTCCATTTTTTAAAAATGTTTTTAAGGATTTATTTATATGGACATTAATGTTTTAAAATTAAAACTCCTTTTAAAATGTTTCAATGTTGTATGGGACACTTTGATTCAAAAATCTATTTTAAATGGCTTCTTGACAAATAGTGTGACTTTTAAATGTTTTAAAGAAAAAGGGGGATATTTCTCTCAAATAGTTTTGATGATTATTTTCATCTATGTCAACATCCCTAATAATTATTGATTGAGGATAATATGATACAATAAAATCATCCATATTGTATCGAATGAGTTATGTTTGACTGTGGATGTGCTATTTTTATACCATTCATGGTTTGTGGTTAAAGTATTGACATTTCGTATACTAGTTTTAATATGAAAGTTTATGTTATGTTTAAACCTGTTCATATTAGGAATGCATTGGACTTAATAAGTGACGGGTGGAGCCCGCTTTAGCTCCTCGATGCATCGGTAGGTCTCATGAGACAAACTAGTGTCTTGGCACAAGGCCTTGGAAAAATATTATTTGTAGTCTTCGCACGAGGCCTTGGCTATGTGGTTATGATAATCTGGAATTATGCATTCCATCATTATGAAAGTGGTTATTGATATTGCATTTGATCATTCGACTAGTAGAATATCCATGTGAGTAAGTAAATGGAATTATTTTATTTTTTCTTTGACATTTTAGGCTGAAGTTCATGTTTAAAAGGCTTTCATTTTAGTTATAATTTTCCTTAAGTGTTTATGCTTATCTATGAAATATTCTGCTATAATGTTATCCTTACTGAGCATCTGAGCTCACCCCTTTCAGTGTTTTATTTTTCCCAGGATTATGAAGAGGTAATTTATGAATGACCTGCAGGGAGAGTATTAGGGGATATGAATACAAGATTTTTTTGTAGTTTTTTTTACCTTATGATGTAATGTAAGACTTCTGAATATATTTTATTAAATTTAACCTCTTCGATACATTATCGAACATGAAATATCAAATCCAATTAAACGTAAATATTTTATACCATAATAAAACAAGTGTAAAATTTTAATGTATTGATATTAGTAATTATATTATGAAAATTATGGTTATCTACTGATTTGAAATAATATAAGTATATGATAAAAAGAGAATTTTTTTTCTGAAATATAATATTTCCTCTAAAAGATGGTATAACATAATTTTGTTCTGATAATTAGAAATTAAATTTAACCACATATATAAAAATTATTTGAAACATAATAAAATCATATTTAAAATAATAATATCAAAAATATCATAGGATTAATTTTTGGGCCTTTTCACTGATGTTTAATTTTTTTATGAATACTAAATATTACTGAATTTTAATTGAAAACTATGTTTCTATTTCATCATTTATGAAGATAAAATATATTTTAAATTTTATATATTAAAATTAGTTATAAAATATAAAAATTTAACTAATATAGGTCATTTTAATTATTTTCATATTTTATTTTGATATTAACTCATTTTAAACATTTTAACATATTAACATTGATAACAATTTTTATTATCTATTTTATGAGATTAATTTTAAATTAGATTATATCACATTATTTAATTTATTTTATAAAAATAGATTATATATATATAATAAGAACAATTTAAATTATATTTTAATTTGAACAAAATTATTAACAATAATTAATATTAAAATAGAAAAATTATTTATCACAATTGAGGTAAAAATGGATTTACCATGGGAGAAACAAATAAGTTAAGGGTTTAAATGGCATACATAATGGTATAAAATATATTATAAGGACATATATCAACCTTTTAATTTATAATTATCTAGAATAATCTATTTTCAACCATTTTCTACTGTAAAACATGTGGTTAAACATTTCCCTTTTACAAAATTGTATGTGTTCCACTCTCCTCACTTATAGACGGCCACCCACTCTAATATCTTTTTAACACCTTCCAAACCTATTGGAGTGACCATTCCTGGAAAAAATAACTTTTCAAATTCCATAATATCATCTAAGAAGAATTACATTGTTAATTAATATATCCTAGTATTATTTTTTTCTAAAATCTATGGAGGGTAACCAAATAAAAATTATTGTACTTCCACATGTATTTTTATTTCATTTATTACCCCACGTATTAAAATTATTATTATAACATGATGATATAATAACAATGTTATATTACATATATTATGATTTTTTTATAAAATAATTATAAATATTTATCCATTATATAATATATTACTTTAATACTTTATAATCCATAGAGAATACAGAAAAATTTCCCAGGTGTATATCTGGCTATTACAATGAAATGTGTTATGAATATTTTTTTCAAAAATATATTTCATGGAAGGTAATAAAGATAATTTAAACGGATTGATGTGATATAAATTACAGAATAATTATATTAATAGGATATTAATAATTATTAAATGATAATATAAAATTTTATTTTATATAATTTTAATCACTTAATGATGATAACATAATTTTTGACTGTGTGCACAACCACCATTACAAAGAAAAGTGACTCTATTTTCATGACCACTCCATATTTATGAAATATATATGTATATTAAAAAAAATAATATGGTATTATTGATATTATTTTAATATTATAAATAAATTACTTAGAAAAATTTGATAATGATCATTGGAAAAATTGAAATGTTACCCATGTGTGCGTAAGACCTACCCTCTAGATGATCATAGTGTACTAAAATTTTCAAGTCCATCATTCATGATTGGTATTAAAAGTATACTTTTTGTATAAAAATTATAATTATTTCATGATTATTATTCTGGGTATGATTAGACAATATAATATACAGAAGAACACAAACTATCATCACAAATCACCAAAGAGAGAATGAAGAAATTGGTGCCGAAAAAAATGAAAAGAATGTATGAATTATAATTAAATATTGATAATAATTTTTAATTTAATAAATTAATATATTTTAAATATAATTCTAGTTTTGTTATAAATTGATAACATGTTTAAAAACACTATAATTGAATTTAATTTATATTCATCCAAAAATAATCATGGGTTACGAGACTTTAAATCAATTTCTTTTCACTGAGGAATATTTTATTGTTATGCACTTATAATATTTTATATTGTGTACATACTAAAACCTATAAATATAATATTATTAATTTTTAATAAATCAATGAAGTTTAAATTTAATTTTATTTGTTTCATATATAGGGATGTGATTTAAATCTTACATAGTGGGAATGAATTTCAAAACACTTTTTTCCATTGGGTTGTATTATTTCATCATTATCAATGATATTATAATATTATGTGTATAATAATTTTTTATTCTATTATTTACTGTTATATTTTTTTATATAGATATTAATTTGATTCTAGTAACCTATTCATTAATTAATTATCGCACTAAGGTTATGATCATTGAAAGGGTTTATTTCATAATCAAATTATATTCATTATTGTTTATTATAGAATTTTAGTTGAAGGAAGTTATATAGTAATTTTAAACTAAATTAATTTCATTTTATTCTCCTTCATTCATTCAGGATATTTTTGTAAAATTGTATCATTTTACACTGCATTTTACATAAATTTATTGAATATTTTTAAAATGTAAATCTGACATAATTTATCTCTTTGATAATATTTTTTTCCTAAATATTGATTTCAAAAAATTATTTCCAAAATAATTTTAACTATTTAATAATGATTTATTAATGATATTTTTACTAATTTTGTAATTTTAAATTTATAAAGTTATTGGTTCCTCAATAAATTTTAGTAAATTTAACTTATGTATTTAATGATAAAATAAATGAAATATTAGTTTTAACAAACTCAATATATATTAAATTATATACTATTATGAACACTAAATTATTTGAAAACTCATCTATATTTTTATGATATTTTATTCATGGATATTCAACTTCAATATTTTTTGGTGATGATTTATTTTGAAAATGATATTGATTGTAAAAAGGCAGTTTCCTTATGAATTTTTTATGGATCATTATGGTATTTCTATTAATCAATCATGAAAACCATTATATATCTCTACCATATTGTTGTGGGATTTATATGATCCTTATTCTTCCCTTTAATAGTTTATTATTATTTTGTTTAAGGATACTAATGAAACTCCCTATCGTGATTCATTTTTAGTCATTATCACTCACATAAATAATTAATTTTCATGTGTTAATTTAAAACTACGTTTCTCTAAATATCTATATAATTTATCATGTATATATTTAGTTTGTAAATTTTATCTCATTTTTACATATGACATTTAACTCTTGATGCAATTGGATTGAATGGGGAAGTATTTTTAAATCATTATTCTTCATAGAATACATATATTTTTTGATAAGTATCATTTATCATGAATTAAATAGCTTATTGGATATATGAGGATTTATTTTGACATGTATTGATATTCAACGAACATTATCATATATCCCTATGATGAATTGATAGACTCGTGAGGAGAATAAAAAATATATCACAAAATGGTTTCTACATATAGTTTTAATAAATCTTGTGAATAGTCATGATGATAGTTGGAAAATGGGCCATGAGGTCACAGTGTATTGTAATCCCACATTTATATCATTTATAATTTAGTTATTTTTAAAATCAATTATATTTTAACATTAAATTTTCATTGGAATCATTTCATTAAATTTTATTGATAAATGTCTTGTGTTTTCAACTATTTACCTTACCATATTTATTATTCCATATATTATCAAGATAGTCATGTTATTTTAATGGATTGTGTGCTCATATATTAATATTTAAATATTTGTTATAGCTTATTTTTTTCATGTAAATCATGTAATTTAAATTTAATGTGCGTTTAGTTATTTATATTTCCATATTGATTATGATATATAAAATTATGATATCCAAGTTATTGATTAAATTACATGCTTATTCAACAATTTTCCTTACCATTTTTTTTATTCTTTATTGATTCATGATATATACTACTATAATTAACCCTAATTGATAAATTTATAACACTTTTTTTCGATTCGTAAATATTTAATGAAGTGTGATACAAAAGATATGTAAGGAAATTCTAGATGAAGTATTGATATTCTAAAAAATAATAATTTTTAATATCCAATGTAATATTCGAATCATGTATGTATCTAGTTTACCAATTATAATAAACCATTAGATAATAAGTGATGTTATTCCTTTTATATTATAATAATTTAATAAAATAGCTACTAGAACCGAGATTATCGGGTATTGGTCAATGTGTTTTTGTCTAAGGATCTTGTCCTTCCAAGAGTATGGTGTAACAAAATATCTAAAACATATGTGGTTGCGGCTGTTTTCTATTATAATTTTCCATATTTGAAATGGTTAGGATTATTAAATCCTATTGAAGGCAATTGAGTAGATGGGGGTTTCATAAAACTGATGTACAATAGAGTTTCTTAGTGAAGACTATCACATCAATTTTGTGGTCATTTGGGAGGACAAGATGGCCTGTGATATTTTTTAGGTTTAACTATTATATATTGGATCAGAGATAGAGTTTTATTTCAATATATGGTGTTTTTACATTGTAATTAATTCATGATGTTGGTGACCTATATGGTAAATATAGAAGATGGAGCACCTTAGGATCGTATGTTTTGGTATTTTGTGTACCTATATGAAAAGATGAGTGGATTTTACCTACTGAATTTAGGAACCAATGGTGGAATTCAAACTCATTTAAATTATTAAAATATTAATTCATATAATAGGGAAAATATTCTTATTTTAAATATGTGGATACCAAATGTGACTATATATTTGAAACTTCCTTGATTTTAGGGATGTATCCACACCATAGTGTTGCATAGTCATGTTATCATTAGTTATTATTTAATCTTTTTCTTAGGTTCTTATTTAATTTATTATTTCAATATTTATTTGTATCCAAGGGATTATAATAATAGGTTTTTAATTAATTCAGTGTTATTTTTCACCTTAATTTATATAATGGATTCTTCATTGATACATGATTATTTTTTTATTCACTACAACTCATTTTTATAAAAAATTCCTCCTATAATTTTGGAAGTTTCATTAGATATTCAATAATGTGGTCTAAAACTAATGTTTTAATACACAAAAACATAAATCATCATGGTTGAGCTAGAGTTACATATAATCCAATATATGAATCCCCACACACATGAGCATATTATTCATAATTTAGAGTCTAAATTCAAAAAGGTTTACTTTACCCTTTGTTAAAATATCTATCACCAAATTGAATTAACAAAAATTTTATCTAGTTAAACAAGTTGTCATAGGATTAAATAAATAATTTTGAAAAAAAATCATTCCAAATAAGGAATTATACGTCTAACTATAATGAAATATATCTGGAAAAAATGTATAATAGTACATCAAAAAATAATACTTATTAACTTACTACAAAAACTAATCAAATTCTATCCCAATACCATGCTCATGTCACAAATCCATGCTCCTACGCAATATACCATATGGCCCCTTCCAATCTCTACATCCCAGAACAATATTTTTTCATGGCCTCAAGGATTTTTTTGCATGGTATGAGTATAAAACTAGTATAAATACCCCAATTAATAATTAACATAATTAAAAAGTTATAAAATTTTTATGAAATAATTGAAAGGTAAATATTAACATTAGAATACAACACAACATGTGTCGAGAAATTATGTGCTAACCATGATTCCATGAAGCTATGTCATACATTCTATGACTCCTAGACAGATTTATTTTTTATGTATTAAATAACATGAACTAAATAATTCTCTATTTCACTATCCTCAATTATGGGAGATACACATTCCACCACTAAGAAACAAACCCACAACTTTCTTGAATTTAAATTTCAGAAACATATCACATGAAAACCAAATCTCATTCAATGATACACATTATTTTAACACAAACACATAGAAAATATACATTTAAAGAAGTTTCTACCATATTTTACATCATTCTGACCTATATACCCACACCTACTAGTATATGTATATCTCATATCCTACTTTAGTCTCCCTTTAATGTAATTTGATAATCATCCAATAAAAAACCACATGAAATAATTAAAATCACCCAAACTACCTCTCTATGGTGTGGAACAATTCCTTCAATCCTCTAATTCTAAATATTAAATTGAGACAAGGTTTCACTATAAATTAAAAAAATAACTTGTAACAAAAACACACCAAAGAAAAAAATACCATAAAGAATATTCTAAATACAATGAATGGTTTATATGAAAGGTAAAACATAGTGAGTAATAGAAATGGATTATCAAACTAAAGACTAAAATAGAACCCCATAAAAGTCAATAATACATATTATGTATGGTTCTCTATAGTAAAAAATTATATATTCCATGCATTCTAAAAAATCCAAAAAGGGCACGAGAAAGAATAAAGTACCTACCATAAGGGCATTGTATCCATGTCGCAATGACTTCAATGGAATTATACAATGATCAAAATAATAAATTTATTTTCACAAAATAAAATCAATTCCATATCCATATAATATATATAATTATAATTATGTGTGGGGACCATTATAAGAGATGAAATCATTTTAATGTTTCAGTAGAACATTATATTCAATGATAGATCTATGACCAATAAATGAGAAGCCACCTAATCTTTTGATCATCTACTACTTATCATTAAAGAATGTATTCATCAGTAGATCATAGTAAGGACCTATATATTTATTTAAAATGGTTTATATATATTATAAATTTAAAACAAATTGGATGAATTAAATTAAAATAGGCTAATGTAAACATAAGTGAATCCTTAATCTAATGTAAACATCATGGTTTCAAGTGTAGAGTAAGGGTATGCCTAAAGAACTAGTGGAGATCTCTTTTTGATGCTAGTAATAATGAAGTTGGATTTTGGTGAGTTTTAGATTAATAGATTAATTGTTATTTATTATAGAGAATAACTTTATTGATACTTAATTGTGGGCCCTTGAAGTGGGTCTGTGAGATTTTCCAATATGAAGGTCCCACAACAATCACTACTGTCAAACCTATACATCCGACCAAATTATTTATGGACTTATTTCGACCACAATGTCTTCTAGTAATCCTGAAACAACTATAATAAGAATAGTAAGGCCAATTTTCCCAATATTCACAACTCAGTTGAGGAAAATAATAAGTAATTTAAATTAAATATATCTTGACCAACCAAGACCATTTTAATTCTCTCCCTCAATAAATTTCTCCTATGTTAGAAGTTTCTCTATTGTTTCTGGTTGAGTAAGTCAATCCAATAAAAATTGAATATGATATTCACACACCAATGTATTCCCTTAAACCCTCTAATTATTCAAAAGGACTATACAATCTGGATTTATCTTTCATCGCAACATAATCATTAAGAATTCAATTATATGTAATAGGTGGACTAAAAATTGATGCATATGGATCTGGATTAACATAGTTAAAATTCATAACATGCATTGGTTTAGGAATGTTCCTCCAATGTTGTGATATGTGACCCACATATTTTATTCCTAGGAATCATAAGGTAAGAAATAAATGGTAGGATACTACTCCGATACACTCAGTAATCATTAAGGGTCTAAAAAAACATACAAATATATTCCCTTTTTAGACAACCATAAGTACCCTTGTTGAGGATTAACCCATAGGAAGACTGTCTATCTATATGAAGACACCAAGCGTCACCACCTATAGTAAAAATAAAATTGATACTGTCTGTGAGAGGTGAGTAAAAGTTTCCATATCGCCTTCACAATCTCAGACGTATTCATTACAATACAAAATAAAACAATTTATTCCACTTTAACCTCATTCCAACATTGAATAATTTGACATGTATATCCTTAGAGAGACTCAAAATTTTTTATATGAATTACATGACATAAGATGTTGGATTACATGAACATAATGTAGTATAGTTGATCATCCAATGAACCAATGATATCCATAATGAATACCATCAACATATCCTATAATATCCATATCATCCGCTATAAAATTCAATCAATCTACAGATGATACATTGTACAATTTTTTTTCTTTTTACCTGAATCCTTCCACAATACCATTCGAAAGAGTAACATTGGTCACACATCTCTACCTGATATGATTCACAACGTTGACATAAACATTTTTCATATGTAACCAACCTAGATGATAAATAAATATTTTATCGAGACGGTCTCACTAATAAATATTAAATGATAATTATTCATATAATGAAAATCTATTTTCCCTAAAAAATTAAATATCCTCAGGGTTCTAAAAACCCACACTTGGAATCCCATCGTTACATCACCCATCTTCAACACAGGAACCATAAGAGGATGATGAGACCCCTGGGATATAGATTCTTGGAAGTTATCCTATGGAGGGATTGGTGTCAATAAACAAAAACGATGATGCCTGTAATTATAGATGACTATTAAAATATATGTTCGATTTCATGGTACATCTTCATCGACCCAATATGATGTTCCCAATTCATTGAATTATATTCTTCCATTAGTTCCTCCTCCATTAAAGCTAGGATTTATATCCTCCCATGATCATAGATAATAATATCATCCTTTACGGTCTACCCTATAATATGGTCACTCTCTATCAATAATTCATTCAATAAAATGTACTCACAACTAGAAAATAGGCCTTTAACAACTCTGGTATTTATCATCACTAAAAAAACTTTGATAAATGGTATATTTATCAGGGCTGAAATAAGTGATAATAAATTTATCCTTTTATCATCACTTTTTTTGGAACTGATAATGGGAACCGTTATTTTTACATTATTTTTTAGAATTGATAAAGGCTATCCATTTTCACCTCCTTATTTTTAACATTGATAAGGTTTGTCATTTATTGGGGCTTCAATTTTAGTATGATAAAGGGAACCCTTTATCAGTTCTTTACTTTCAGCGCTGATAAATGTCCGAATAAGTAAAATAAAAAAGCAAAAAACAAAAAAACGTTTATTAAAAAAATATTAAATAGTTTATTAATGAAATAATTATTGATAAAATGAATACATTGATTATTATAATTATATATTAATAATTTTATTAATTGGATAATTATGATAATTAATGTTATTAAATTTTAAATATTATTTATATAGTATATATTGAATATATAGATATATATTAAGGTATATAAATATTATTTATATATTGCAAAATATTTAGGTGATTTTCATTAAATATTCATATATTTTTTGAATAATGATTTATAATTGGAAATTAATATGAATTAAAAATATTGAAAACTGTATAGTACACGATATATAAGTGAATGCTGTTTGAATATTAAATTTAATATAGATCAAATGTTTGCTATATTGATTTCACATATATATATTTAATGCATTTTCATATATTACAATGCAAATGTGAAAAACATTTCAATTTTATCAGTATTGTTAATGTTTACATATTCATAATTTATTCAATTTCACTTATTTTTTACATATATTCTTGCACTTAAAATTATAGATTCATTAATAATGTTAAAAAAATTGAAAAAAAATTATATAAAAATATATTTATAAATATAAATTCACTCTATTTATACATTTATACATTTATAATTATGAATAAATAAATTTATTTAAAGTATTTATAAAATTATAATTATATAATTACATATATTTAAATAATTATTAAATTTATAATGAATTAACTTAAATAATGAAAATATTTACTATATTTATATTTTTATATATTATTTAAATATATATATATATATATGATAAATTATATAAATATATATTGATTTAAATATTAATTTATAAATATATTTCTATAATTATCAATAAATAATTATATAATTATAATAAATATATTTAGAAATTAATATATGCACTATATATATAAGTGTATATAAATATATAAATTTTTTGATTTATAATTATAATAATAAATCCTTTATCATTTCATCAGTAATATGCACTGATTGAACCTTATTTATAATTTATTTTTTAGCACTGATAAATATAGTATTTATTAGTTCTATAAAACTACTGATAAAATTTATATTTATCAGGGATATAACTTCTGCACTGATAAATAATTATTTTATCAGCACATATTTATAAGAGTCGAAAAACGTTTCCAGATATATTTTAAAAACCCTATCCATTTGTGAAAGCTTCGTGATATAGAAGCTTTTTGTAGAAGCCACCCACTGTCAGTGCTCCTCCTTAGTGAATCAAATGTCGAATCACACCGCCCGACTGCCTAAAGTTGCTCCAACATCTCTTCTGACACCTACTGTTTGATTGTAGTTAGGGTTTTTGAAGAGGGTCTCATGTTTTCTCTATCCTAGCGAGGTAGGCCTTCTTAGTTTCATTGTATATTTTTGTATCATTTTTTATTTATTCATATATGATTTTTTATTATCCTTGGATCATGATTTGTTTGTGACCCATTGTTTTGGGAAAAATTTGTGGTCTATTGTTTGTATTGAGTAGAATTGTATGATCCCTTTCTTATATCAGACACTGAACATTCGATTTATTCGTTTTTGTTTTACTACAATGTTTTAAATCTTCTTAATAAATTATTTCTTCTTATAAAAATATAAATATCTATAAATTTTTATGTGTAATATTTTTATCATTTGGGTATAACTATGAAATAGGAACACAACAGGACAATGAAAACATTGGTAAATCGCTTGTTATAGGACTTGACCCCGTGACCAGGGCCCATACCCATCCACACCCTTACTAACCTAGCCGAGCACATACAGGGTTTCATGTTTATTCTGTTTATTGACTACATATTTAAGTCACATTGGGGATTCCCTAATGATTATATATATTCTGACACCTATCATGGACACCTAAGTGGACATGTAGCATCAGATGCTATTTTTTTAGGAACCAAGTTAGTGGGGTGATGTATGTTCCTAATTTAGTTGTATATATCCTAGGATCTAGATATTCATAAAATTCACTAGGTCCCATAGTTTTCTAATAGAGCATATTCTAAGGGGTCATCTCCAGTTATACACATGCTGTCTTATCCCACCATGCCTTCATATTTTGAATCATTATGGTGCATTTACAGTTCACATTTTGTTTGAATATCAGGTTTTTATCTATATGATATTTCTTATTAACTATAACTGAGTTTATATAATGTAGTGTTGTGTATGTGTTTCTATATAGATATTCCACTATTCATTTGCATATTATTTTGTGTAACTACTATTCCTATATTGGGTAATCATGATTTTGGGTCTACATGTCAATTGACCCAAAGGGTCGTGCTAGAATTTTGTTCTACCTCTAGTTCTATTTTTTTCTATTTTAGGGGGAATAGCTTTAATTCATGGTTTATTTCACCCAAATTTTATGCCATCAATTAGTTACATTGAGTTGTGTTATAGGTCATAGGATGATCCAACCTATTTTTGTTTGGGTAATTCGGGCTACGGTCCTTACATTATCCATCTTCTGGTTTACACCAGTAAATATTAGTGACAATATCATTAATTATATGCCTTTACCTCCAAATATCTTTCCCAAGTTATAACAAACCTTATTGTTTTATATGGAATATCTCGGGGCTTAGATATTCTAGTATAAATGATTCATATTTCCTTTATTGTAATTTTCTATAACATTAACATTTGAAAATGAATATCTTATATGTATTTATTTATATATCATATAAAATCAATATTTTGTGAACCCAATATGATGTATATGAACTCAAAATGGAAGCATGTTAATCATTTGACAAAAATATAAATATAGAGTTAAATATTTCATCACGTTTACAAGGGGTCATAAATATGATATTTCTAAAATCCTATGTTCATGTTTATGTTGTTATTATTCAAGGAAAATTTGTCAAGAATAGTTGGGAGAAAGTGTGATTTGTTACAGAATAGATCAAAGCTATAATTTTTTTGACTAAACATGGGAAAAAACTGAATATTTCCATCGATTAGGATGATACAATGGTTTATGTATCATTATATATGAATACCTTTTTAAAAGATGATGTAGATTTCATGGATGAAATGAAAATGGAAATTTATTATGACCTTATTGATTGACCGAAGTTTATTTTTGAGTTAAATAGTTGTTCCAAGAAACCATTGTATACCAGGTGTATTAAATACACAAAATTTTCAATTGTATTTATTTTTAATAGTTAGAAAGATAGAAACATATGGAGTGACACCAGCTTTATAGAACTACTTGGTCTTCTAAAAGATATGCTACCAGAAAACAAATGAACAACCATTTTGATCATATGACACTTAATCAATGTTATATTCAATTGGAATGATCTAAATAAATAGATTCTTCTCCAAATGAATGCATATTATTTTTTTGAGACCACAAGTCACCCATAAAATTCCCTATGTGTGTTGCAGATCTATATAATAAAAACGAATCAAGTCCTTCATAATCTGTATGGTACATTCAATGCATTCCATAGTTTATAAGATTATATTGAAGTCAAGAGACCTTATAGAGATAAACATGGAATAAGGATAGAAGAGTTAAAGAGGGGAACCTATCTAATCCAAAATATTTTCCTAAGTGGAAGAAAATTGATTGCGAGTTTCTGAAATTTAGAGATGAACCAAGAGCAATTCATCTTGATTTATCTTTATATGGAATAAATCTTTTTTTTCAAAGAGTTGTACACACTGTACATAACCCCTTATGTTGGTATGTTCCAAATTGCTTCCGTATTTATGAATGAAGTGAAAATAAATTATTTTGTGTCTACATATTTCTAGACAAAAAAACCAGTAAGATAATTGATGTCTTTTTGGAACCATTGATCGATGATATTAAATTTATGTAGGATACGTGGGATAAAATAAATGATTTTTGGAGAAGTGATGATTTAAAAACGAGGGCCATGTAGTAGATAATGATAAATTTCCCTCTCATTTATGGAAATTTATCATTCTATAGCATTAAAGAGATGATGGGGTGTCCTATTTGTGATAAACACACATACTCAGTTCGATTGGAACATTCCTCAATGATTGTGTTTTTAGAACATCATAATTTTTTTCCATGATGACATAAATAATGATGTAGGAAAAAAATTTTCAACAGTAATATAAAATAATTTTTAAAACCGTCTCCAATAATGGGAGATCAACTATACAAAAAATTAAAAACTATTGGCACTTATTTCAATAAACCATTTTTAATAAACCATACAAAATAATGTTGGAAGAAGAGATCAGTCTTAATTGAATTACAGTATTGGAATTATTTTTATATAATCCATTTTATTGATGTGATTCATATAAAAGAACATGTATTTGGTAGTGTTATTAGAACAATACTAAATGTTACTTGAAATATAAAATATGGAATAAAGGATAGGTTGGACTTGATTGAATTGGGGATAAGGGAAGAGTTGGCACCAGTGAAAGGTGAAATGCTTGATTCTCTTCCTCTAGCAGCTTAAACTCTATCTAGCTGTCAAATATTGTAATTTTTCATTTTACTTACTAGTGTAAAAGATCTTCATGGGTAATCATAAAATATAAAAAAAATAATGTTAATTACTATGTTGAAGTGACAAATAAAAAATTAACATGACTCCTTGTTTTGATATAATAATTAATCCATGTGGATTTTCAATACATTCTTCCTCAAAATGAATGAAGTACATTAAAAAGACTATAATTATTTCTAAATCCATATACAGTAATTTCATTGAACTAGAGGCATTTTCCATCTCGAATAATGAGTTTCCTATCATATTATGTGAATTAGTGAAGTTATTCCCACAATCAATCTTTTATATTATGGTCCACATGATGGTTCACATGGTCAGAGAGGCTCAATTATGTGGTCTAGTAAATTACAAATGGATGTAGCCGCACTTAATGATAGATGAATATTTTGAAAAGTTATGTCATGAATCTAAGTTATCAAGAAGGTTTTATTAAAAATGATATATTTTTTAAGAAGCCATTTAATTCTTTACTTATTACTTATCAGATGTTTAAATAATAGTTCTCACAATGCTTCATCAAATAAAATGCCTTATGGGAGATGGTATTTCACGAAGAGATGTTGTTACAATTACCTTTATAGAGCAGAAAAATGAATATCCTTATATAATACATAATAGTAACAACTTTGATCCGTACATTGAATCCCTCAAATTAACTCTTAAAGATTAGAATTCATAAATGGATGAAGAATGGTAGTCAAATAAACACAATCAATAGTTTATTGGAAGGTTTTGAGATGAAATTTATAAATAGTTATCTAAAAATAAAAATTCAACTCCCAAAAGACTTCAATGGCTATCCATAGGAATGGATGGAAATGTTATATCTTACAATATTTTTGTAATGAATGGTTATATGCTATTTAAAAAAGAACACATTGACTATAGTATAGTCAAAATAGTGGTGTTATGCTGATGGATAAAGAGATGCACATATCTGGTCCCAAGGATAGATATCCAATTTATGTAAATATGTCATATTTTGGCATTAGAGAAGAGATATATTAGTTGAATTATACAAAATACCAATTTTATCATTTTGGTTGAAAGTTAATTGACAATATAAATGGGGGGAAAGTTGGTGAAATGGGATCTATTAAGGTGAATTTTATATTTAAAGGGGAAAAAGGAGATCCTTTCATAGTGGAATTACATGTAGTGCTAGTATTTTTTTCTTTTATCTAACAATCTATAATTGGTCGATTTTCTTGCTGGTGAATAAAACAAATGTTGATTCAAATGAAAATTCAATTCCAGATGTCACTTTAATGGGGACATCACCATTCATTCATGTAGTTACTAATGTATAAAATATCTTGTATATTATATGGGACCACAAATAAGGGATTCATATTCTAGAAATATAAACCACATTCTTGAAAACATTTAAAAAAGATAAAGAGTTCAATGAGAATGTAAAAGTGTTTTTTAATATATTAAATTTTTCCTCATAATATTGTATATTCACTACTAAATTAACATAATCTAAATAAAATTTTTGACTACTCATGCAGATAATGTGTTCTTCACATGATGATGTTACCAGTCCCCATGAATAATAAACAATAATGAAGGAAAACCGTTAGATAGATGCAATGGTAACATTATGATAAACTTTCACTATTATACTGAAAAATTATATAATGGAATGTTGATTTAATTTTCATTATTTCTTTTAGAGTTCTCTTATTTTGGAAGATTTATGTCCATGTGTCTTGCCTTTGAATGAATAGTAGTGGAATTCTCTCTCTATAATAACATAAATAATCTTGATTATTGCACATTAAAGTCATTATCCATAAAATTAATGTATTGTTTCATATGTATTTATAATTTATTTATTTTAAGTATCACTCACAAAATAATTGTTTTCATATACTTGTGGATTATTTTGTTTGTGTTGGGGTGCTATGTCCATCATTCATGCTTCTTCACCCTTAAAATCCTTTCACCATTACAGTTGTACATTTATCACTTTCTTTTATATTACCTCCTCCTCCTTTAAATGAAGAGAAATGATGTGGACTCTACACAATTATATAGATAATCTTGATGTTTTCATAGTAAAATCATTTTCCATAGATATAACGTATTTTTTTTCATATGTACGTTTAATTTATTTCATTTTACTATTACTCACATAGTTATTGTTTTTTATATAGGAGGATTCCTTTGTTAGATTTGGTTATCTTTGCCTATCATTCATCTCATTCAGCACCAAAAAATCCATATACTTATTCTCCACAAAAATCTTTTACTCTAGTAGAGTTACCATTTATAACTTTTCTTTAGGTTCCCCCATTGCTCAATCATAGAGGTAATCATAATATTTTTTTTGTAAAATCAATTCCTATATAATTAATATATTATTTCATTTTTATGTTTAATTTATTTATTTTTAGTATTAATCATAAAAATTGTTTTCTTAAAAATGGGTATTCTTTTTTTCAAGTGGATGTGTTTTTTTCAAAACTACTCATGTAGTGTTGGAAGGTCGAAAAAAAAGAAAATGGAAATCATGGTAAAATTTATTGTTAGGGTTTTTCTTTTTACTGTATGTAATAATTTTATTTTAGGTAATTGTATAAACTAATGTTTTAAATGTTAATTATATAATGTTTTTTGGTTTCTTTGTTGTAAATTTCATTTCATTTCAATTATTTATTGGGAATTGTTTTTGATGATATCTAGTGTGATTCTATTACAACAACATGTTTTTATAGAACACTACAACAGTGTGGTAGTGTTATATAACACCATACTATAGTATGGACCATTATCAGAACTTCTTAAGGCACTAATAAAGGGTTTCATTAGAGGTGATAAATAAAAGTGTTGAGAAATGGGTCATTTATCATCACTTTTCAATGTGCTAATAAAGGACAGATGAATTAGCTCCATTTTTATCACTGATAAATGACTCCTTTATCAGTGCTCTTTCAACACTTATAAATTTCATGGGATTTTGATGTCTATCACATATTCAATGAATTTATATCGATGATAAAGGCCATTTATAGATTTATTAAAGGCATGTTTTGTATTAGTGACAAGGGATCAAACACCCATCAAGATATTACCTTGTCCGCAATAGAATACGTGATAATTAAACGCACGATTAACATAACTCTATATTCCTCCAATTGAACCAAAGGAAACTCTGTCATCAAAATCATTTGATTCCACTACTACATTAATGTCCACTATATAAGAATCTTTGTCTCGGAAATTGTTAAACATTGAGCATATGAAAGGAAATTACCATCCCCCAAAATCATAGTTCATATGGATTTCAATAATCATGAAACACTCCACCCAATGCCTCTTCCTTTTATAGGGATCCAACTAGAAGAAGAAGTGACCAAATTAATTATTGTCCTTGTATAATTTAAACCTCTCAAGGATTAAAAAATACCCCAAACCCATTATATACTCGACCGCATCTACAATCAATAATTCATGCATCAGGTATTTCATCTCATGGGGTGATAGAATCTGTGACCCATAAAAATCTACCAAATATATTTACATCATCATAACTCCAAAAAAACACCTGATACATTGGGACACACTATGTATCCAATCAAAAACTATAGAAGAATCAAAACTAGATAAATCTTCAATCCTTTATTCATCTATCGGAAAAATATTCACACAAATTTAGACCACTCAATTTGGACCCCCTTTATAGTCATCTCAATCCTCAGTTCTACCTATCAATAGAAATCATTGATGATTTGTCGATTGTACTACATAATAAAAATTATTTTCATGAAATCTAAAAAATTAATGGAATGTGAAAATGAAACCAGACCTCCACCTTCTATGAGAGGAATAAAATCCCTGTCTCAAAAAACACATTCCTGTGGAAAAAAAAATCCTTAATCAGGAAGTTGAACATCAAAACACATTTATTATGATGATTCACTATAGATATTTTTAATTATATATCACAGTTCCTAGATTTCATATTTTATAACATATAATATATCATCATATCATCATTGATTACAATGAAAAACTAGTAATGATTTGGACGAAAAATTCTATACATCCAATTTATGAACTCCATTGGAGAATTTTTAAAGAGAAATTGTATCAAATGGTAGTTATATATTGATTATCTACTCAGAATTTTTTTGTATCATCCTTTTATATTTACTGTATTTGAAGATATCCTAAACGAATATCAATATTATAAATCCATAAGATCCTGATATGTTATAAAATAGATCATCAATTGTGGGTAAGGGGTACATATTCTTCACTATTAACAAATCATCTGGAGGACGACTCAGTGGTTGCTGCTTTACTTTATTATTGTTGTACTTTATTTTCATTTGCACTGTACTTTCAGTTGGGTTGGTATACTGGCCCATTTACCTTTCAACACTTACTTTTGTACTCAGTTTTACTTATTATTTAGTTCACTTGCATACTCTATTGTGTTTTTTTACTTATAAAGGCAATGCCTTCCCTTTTTATCGGGATTTACATCTTTGGTGCTAGTTGCCTGCCCCTGGCCTATGGAAGGCGGGATTGTGGTAGTCACGGCATGGGCCTGGAGGACGGGTCGTGAAAAATTGGTATCAAAGGAGTCGGTTCTACTTCAGAACTCAGAACTCTGATAATTTCTTCTCTATGGAGAAATAGTGTTAAGAGTATTGAGTGTGGTTTTCAGTACAGGGGGTCCAGTGTTAGTGAGGCGTCCGACATATCCATACACCAGGACCCTGACTTCTTATTTCCGACTCAGTGCTCGAAATCACTGATTGCATGAGTGTTTCAAAAGTTTTCTTTGTGATTACTTTGTGTCAGCTCACCAGGTAAACTGTTTGACCGTGGCACAACTGTTTCTTTACAGGATGGCCCCACGAAGGTAGCCAGCTTGGGATCATAGTTACATGTGAGATGGGAGCCCACCGAGCGACGAGGCCTCGGTGTAGGGTCCCATTATAGCGGAGGCCCTAGCGATAGCACTACCCGCTGAGCCACTGATACTACCAGCCCCAACAGTAGAGATTGAACGCTTCCTAAGTTTGTTGCACGAGTTTCAGCGACAGTGGCCACCCAGGTTCCGCGGAGAGACGGACCCTCAGACAGCCGAGGATTGGCTGGAGGCTATCTCCAGGGTCTACAGATTGGTAGGGACACCAAACGACATTATGGTGACCCTTTCCGCGAGTTTACTGCACACAGTAGCAAGTAGATAGTGGAGCCTGATGCTCCAGGTGCATGAAGAGACATCACTACTTTGGACGTACTTCGAGAGCCTCTTCCGCTCGGAGTTTGTTCCAGCCACACTCTGTGCGGTGCGCATCCAGGAGTTACTACATCTGTGGCCAGGCAGTATGACAGTAGCCCAGTACTCGACGATATTTACCAACCTCTCATGATACTCCATGTACATTGTATGGGACCCATTCTTTCGGGCTCGGACCATCGAGCAGGGACTGGGGCATGAGATCAGGGCTTCTATGATCTCCCTCAGCATTCCGACGCAGGCATGAGTACTAGAGCAATCCCTTCTTGTGGAGAGGTTTTTTTGCTGAGTCGATGCATGTAGTGAGACCCACCGCAGGGCAACATATAGCAGAGTCATCTACAGCCGGCAGTAGACAGATGTCACAGAGGTCCATGCAGACCAGGCCATCGGGAGGGAGATCTCAGGATACTGGTTCGTATGTGCAGTGTACACGGAGCCGAGCTAGCCATACGGGGGGCAGGCAATGCTATGCATGCGGTGGGCATGGCCACATGGCTCAGGACTGCCTGACCCGTCATGAAGACTAGCAGTAGACAGTAGAGGGACCTCCCAGGCAGAGGCAGAGGTTTGACCGTTGCAGTCCGTAGGGAGCAGGAAGACGAGGCAGAGGAGCTGGTCGAGTAGCGGGTGGTGGACGATGCTTCGAGGATCTACCACCACCACCACCAGGGGGACCACCCCGGCCAGAGGGAGATGGTAGACAGGGGAAAGCTGAGCTCCAGGCAGTGGAGGCCTACGACCACGGCGCACCTGAGATTATTCGATGTACTATCTGTGTCTACTCCACCCTTGATACAGTTCTTATAGACACAGGAGCAAGTTATTCTTTTATTTCCACTTCCCTTGTTCGGAGCTCGGAGTCTCCAACAGAGTCGTTGTCTTGATCCTTACGGCTATAGACTCTTATGGGAGCAGAGTCGATGATTACGCACTGGTGCCGGCGGAGTGATCTTACTCTAGGAGGCGAGAGCTTCAGCTGGGATCTTCTTGTAGCGACGTCGATACCTTACAATGTAATCGTGGGTAGAGATTGGTTATCTACAGTACATGCTCTGATCGACTATATTAGGCTCCCAGTGCGGTGTGTCCGCACATGTGGGAGCAGGTTCACCTTCACCAGCGAGAAGGGAGCCTTTGCAGCACAGGATAGTCTTATGCAGAGGAGAGGGAAACCGATCCCACATCAGTTGGGTAGTCTCATCATAGGAGCGATTGATGTGTGGAGTCTGAGTTTTCCTATTGTGGTAGATTAGTATGTGGACGTTTTTCCTGATGATGTTCTAGGACTACCTCCTGGCATAGAGGTAGATTTCTATATTGACTTGTACCCCGGGACAACACCGATATCTACTCCAGCATATCGGATGGCACCAGCTGAGCTTCGTGAGTTGCAGGTACAGTTGGAGGACTTGTAGGGAAAGGTATTCCTATGTACCAGTGTTTCAACCTGGGATTCTCTGATTTTATTCGCCATGAAGGTGGATTGGAGCTTACGACTGTGTGTCGACTACCGTCTCTTAAATCAGGTGACCGTAAATAATGAGTATCCACTCCCGAGGATTGAAGACCCCTTTTATCATCTTAAGGGATCATGATGGTTCTTGAAGATATACCTCAGGTTAGGTTATCACCAGCTCAGAGTTCGAGACGAGGAGGTGTAGAAGATGACCTTCAGGTGTCGGTACGACCATTATGAATTCTTGGTTATGCCCTTCGGTGTGACCAACGCACCAGCAATGTTCATGAGTCTCATTAATAGGATCTTCCATCCTTACCTCGATCATTTTTTTGTAGTCTTCATCGATGACATATGGATTTACTCGACTAATGAGGAGGAGCACGCCTACCAATTCTGGGTTGTACTGGACACACTCCTAGAGCACCAGCTTTATGGTAAGCTCTCGAAGTGCCAGTTCTGGATTAGAGAGGTTCACTTGTTGGAGAATATCATGTCGTAGGCGCGAGTTTCTATGGATCCTGCGAAGATTGAGGCAGTACTTTCTTGGGAGCCACCCAGGAGCGTGACGGAGGTGCAGAGTTTCCTAGGTCATGCAGGGTACTATTGGAGATTTGTGCCAGACATCTCTAGAGTTGCAGCACCGCTTTCAGATTTGACAAAGAAGGGGAAACCCTTCATGTGGTCAGATAGATTCCAGAAGAGCTTACAGGAGCTGAGACAGATATTAACCAGTACGCCCATCTTCAGGTTACCAGAGGAGGGCATAGGGTACATTGTTTACTACGACACATCAGGGAACGGACTCGGGTCTGTCCTAATACAGGAGTGAGTAGTGATCTCTTATGGTTCACGTATGTTGAGGTAGCATGAGAATAACTATGCTACCCATGACCTAGAGTTAGCAGCAGTTGTCTTCGCCCTAAAGATGTGGCGACACTATCTGATGGGCGAACGCTTTACTATCTACTCTGACCACCAGAGCCTCAGTTGAATTTTCTCACAGAAAGACCTGAACATGAGACATCGGTGATGTCTCGAGTTCCTATAGGAATATGACTTTGGAATAGTATATACTCCTGGGAAGAGGAACGTAGTAGCTGATTCTCTCAATAGGAGATCAGGCATTCAACTACTTGGAGAGGTGACAGAGGAGTTATCTGCTTTGCAAATATCCTTCATGGATAGAGATGAGGCAACTTTTTTATAGTCCCTCATAGTTACTACTCCACTACTTCAACGGGTCATAGAGGCATAGTGTGGGGACGTTGACTGTGAGATTCGACGGGCTCAGATTTCAACAGGGCAGGCGCCTGATTGATTTTCTGAAGGAAAAGAGAATTTCATCCTCTTCAGGGGACGTACCATGGTACCAGTTGCAATGTAGGATGGAGTTATGAGGAAGTTTCACACTTCCCCTCTAGCGGTACATCCTGGAGTGGTGAAGATGTACTTGGACCTCAGACGAAAACACTGGTGGACGGGTATGAAGATGGTTGTAGCAGAGTTCTTTTCACGATGCCTCACTTTCCTGCAAGTGAAGGTGGAGTACTAGGTAACAGATGGTTTGGTCCAGCCCTTAGAGGTTCCAATGTGGAAGTGGAACGGGATATCCATGGATTTCATGAAGGGGCTTCCACATACGTCCATGGGACACGACTCTATCTGGGTGATCGTCAATTGACTCACCAAGTCGACCCACTTCCTTCCGATCAGAGAGTAGGGCTCAGTAGAGAGCTTGGGATGCCTCTACGTTCGTGAGATTGTAAGGCTTCATGTTGTGACATCGACTATTGTCTCCGATCGAGACACTCACTTTACTTCCAGACATTGGAAGGGGTTGCAGGAGGCATTTGGGATGCAGCTACACCTGAGCACCGCCTTTCATCATCAGATGGATGGCCAAACGGAGAGGACCATTCAGACTCTCGAGGACATGCTTCATGCATGTGTCCTTGACTTTGGTCACAGCTGGTAGGATCACCTACCCTTGGTGGAGTTTTCATACAACAACATATACCAGTCCACCATCGGGATGGCACCATACGAGGCATTATACAACCGACCTTGTAGATCACCTCTGTGCTGGACTGACCATGGGGAGTCAGCACTTGTAGGACCAGAGATGGTTCAGGCTACGACGGAGAAGGTTCAGATCATCCAAGAGTGAATGAGGACTGCACAGAGCAGACAAAAGTCCTATACTAATAGGAGACAGAGACCACTGGAGATTGAGGTTGGCGACCACGTTTTCTTATGAGTCTCACCTCGATGTGGATCAAATATATTTGGCTGGGGTGGCAAGTTATCTCCACACTTCATCAGGTTGTTCCAAGTCCTTGGTAGGGTTGGCGAGGTGGCTTACCGCCTGGCCCTTCCACCTCAGTTGCACCGGGTGCAGGACGTCTTCCACATATCTAACCTAAGGAGATATGTGCATGATTCGACCCACATCATTGATCATGGGGAGCTAGACATCGATTACGAGGAAACATTCACGGAGGTCCCAGTGGAGATCAAGGATCGACAGGAGCAGGTCCACTAGGGATGGTCGATTCTTTTGGTGCACATTCATTGGAATCGCGGGATCCTCCAGGAGAGCATTTGGGAGCGAGAGGCTCAGATTTGTGCATAGTACCCTCATTTGTCTCCCTAGTTTATGTTGTAGCTTTATGGGGATGTAAATCCCTGAGGTGTCAGTAATTTAATGACACATAAACATCAAGGGAATTTTTTTTCTAAAATTATTGGTAATTTTATGAGTCTATTTCTTATAATGGAACTTGATTCCAAGGCCCGGTGTGCCCGGAATCAATTTCTGAAGTTTAGCTCGAGTGCGTTCAGTAAATGAATGAGCGTTTTTTTCTATCATTTGAACCGGTGCTCGGAATTGAAATCCAAGTGCACCGATGAACTCGCATGGTGGTAATTGTTTAAGGGGACCTTTACCGTAGTTGTGTTTTAAGCGGGTTGAGTTTTATTATTTGGGGAATTAGTTGAAAATAAATAAAATTGTTAGAAGAATTTTATTTTATATCTATGGTGGTTATATCCTACATGGGGGAGTGAGGGGTGGGATCCAAAACCACCTAACTACCAATGTGTGGATATTCCTGAGGTGGGGCCCAGATGATCCCCAACCTTTCACCTCCCCCTAAACTCCTTAAACACCACTTTATTATTTTTTTAACTCTTATTTAATTGTGTAACCCTTCCACTTACTCTCTCTCTCTCCCTCTTTAACTCTTTCCAACACACCTTAATTAATAAACTGAACAACATCAATTAATTAAATAAGTGTTTTGAATTTTGAAATTTAAATTGATGGTGTTTATAAAATTATATAATTATCCTATTATTTTTCTTTAGCACATATTGCGTTGGGAGAAATTGGAGAGAGATCTTGTGTAAAAGAAGAAGGATGTTCCTCTTTCGTTGAAGAACATCAACCTCTCGTGAAGAACGATACCTCTTCGACGAAGAACAACGACTCCATAAAGAGTGACGAAATGCCTTCCATTATCTTCTCCGCAACTAGTGTGGAGACGATGTTTCCTCCTTTGACGCACGCCATCGTCCCCTATGAATCCTCTCTTCGTGACGTCGTCTTACATGACGCCCGATATACAACGTCTTTTATCAAGTTAGGGTGAATTGTTTCAATTTTATATCAATAAAATTGTTCTTCGTGCTTCATGAAACCTTTCTAATCTTTAGAGGATTGATACCGACTAACGTGGAGGGCACATGCCGAACAAACATGGCCTGATGACCCTCCGTCGTTTCTTATCTTGTTTGGAATCGAGAAGCCACGACTATTGAAGGCGGTGACTGTGCGCCGACCACACGCGGAAGAAACAAAGCCCACAACCGCGGGCCACTCGACCGACGAAGAAGAATCGGGCCGAAGGAAGGAACCGCAGCGCCCCACGGCGCCGCGCTGCGGGAACCGCGGCCTGCATAGGGTGGGCCGCTTCGGCAGAAGAACCGGCCGGCCAGGCAGAGGCGAGCTGCAACTCCAGGAGGGCACCGCGCTGGAGAACCAGCAGGCCTGTAGGCCGGCCGTGCGGAGCCAAATCACGATGCCAGGAGGGCACCGCGCTGAAGAAATCCACGCCCCCCACCCCGAGCTGGCTGCTTGCGCCAGAAGGTCGGCCGGCCTAGTCAGCCAGTTAAGGAGGGCGGCGCTGCTTCGAATGGCTGGTTCAGGAAGCTGAGGGGCCTCACCCCCTCGGACCGCTCGGCCAGGTGGCCGAGCCAGCAGGGCAGCACCCAACCAAGCCGGACCGCGCCGTGCCGGGCCGGGCCACGCCCTATCGTGCCGGGACGCTCCCCTTCGGGCCGTGACGAACCCCTTTGGGATAGGCCACATCCCTTCGAGCTAGGTCTCACGTTTCTTCGGGTTGGTGCAACACTCCTACTGGGTCCGACCCGCTAAATGTGGGTTAACCCGACCCGTCGGCCCACTGAGTTTAACTGGTCGGGCCTGTATTCACTTAAAGGTGAATAATTCAATGATTGCGCGTCTGATCGACATCCCGTCTGTGAAACTGGGATCCTTTCGATGAGGCGGTCCATTTGAGATACTCTAAGTGAGTTTTGGGAATTTTGGAAATCTTCTGGGTTTGGAATGAGTATATTTACAACCGGACCCTTGGAACGGAAAAGCCAATATCTCTCAGAGCGGGTGTCCGATTGACGCGTTGGCTGTCAAGTTGAGTTCCTTTTGATAAGATGGAATTTCGGGATACATCAACTCTGGACTTCGTGACAGTTGATGTATCGAACCCCATTACTCGAGGAGCGGACCCTCCCAGAATCCAGTACTCTTTTTGCAGGAACACTAGAGCTGGCTGCGACTACGACGACTACCTATCTGGGATCCTCCGTGGGTTCGACGACGATGATGACTGTACTTGGATCCTATGTGGGTTCGGCAGCGATGAAGACTGTATTGGTATCCTACGTGGGTTAAGAAGTGATGATTACTGTACTAGGATCCTCTGTGGGTTCTGCAGTAATGACGACTGTACTTGGATCCTCCGTGGGTTCGACATCGATGGTTATTGTACGTGGATCCTACGTAGGTTCAGCAGTGATGACTTCTGTACTTGGATCCTATGTTGGTTCGACATAGGAGATGATTTAGAGGATATAACTAATCATCTCCACCCTTCTTCATGAGTATTATACTTGTGTGAGCTGAGTCTTGACTATTCAATCGTTACCATTGGTGTGATTCACTTCTTTCCTATGTGGACTGGGTTGTAATGGGCTCGAGAGTTGGAGCCAAATTCGAATTGATGACTTAGGTATATGTATGCGAATATACCTAAGTAGAGTCAGTTGATACTTTGTGTCTGTATCCTTCCTTTTTGGTTTATCCTTTGTGGATTTTGGGAGACCTTTGAGGGCCTCGGGGTCCCTACGGAGTATCGTATACTCACCCCTGCACGGGTTATTCCTGCACTACATTGTGTTGGATGCAGACGATGGAAATCACTAATTGAGGTGGAGTCTTGTGGAGATGGATGGTTCCCAGGGGTGGACCACTAGACGGGATGTACATTGAGCGGAAGACCGGATGACTGGACCCGAGGAGCTGAGGAGACCATCCGTACCCACCCTTCAGGTGGGATATATGGAGGACAACTCAGTGGTTGCTGCATTACTTTATTACTATTGTACTTTATTTTGATTTGT
Organism: Viscum album; assembly: GCA_963277665.1. Lineage (NCBI taxonomy): Eukaryota > Viridiplantae > Streptophyta > Magnoliopsida > Santalales > Viscaceae > Viscum > Viscum album. The sequence continues at coordinate 489,212,165 of OY728151.1, read as the reverse complement.
ACTGTACTTTCAGTTGGCTTTGTATACTGGCCCATTTACTTTTCAACACTTACTTTTGTACTCAGTTTTACTTAGTGTTTACTTCACTTGTGTACTCTGTTGTGTTTGTTTACTTATATAAAGGCAATGTATTCCCTTTTTATTTGAATTTACGCCTTTGGTGCTAGTCGCCATCCCCTAATCTATAGAATTCGGGCTTGGGGTAGTCACAGAATGGGCCCTATGGACTGATTGTGACATGGATTACCTATGATGTAATCAGTGAAGATATCCAGAAAATGATCCACTACATGAGAGAAGATAGAGGAAAAACAACTATTTTCAGAAAAATAGATAAGCCTTATATCTTCCCAATGGTCTCTCAAATATAACATTGGTGTTGTACCATCCTACATGACACATCATACCAATCATCAATTAACACAATACTCTATTCTCTATTTGTGGTCAAATATTCAAATCTATGGTAGTAGACTATACAATATTGATAAGTAGTCAACAAGTCTATTTTAAATTTCACATCAAAACTAATAATCTATATGATAATGAATTGTTACATGTGTAAAAAAACAATAACTACTAATAAACACTTAGTAAAACACTATATTTATTTTAAAATAATTTCCAATTCCATCACATAATATATCATATTAAAAGATATCATAACAGGTAAATATATGTTCACAATGACATGATATGATTGAAAATAATTGGATGTTCTTCAATCAATCAATGTAATATATAGAATAGTTGTAATAAAATCCATACATATACCTTTAGAATGTCCCTATGAAATGAAATATGTAAACTCAACCACCAAAAAAATATTATTTATCAGAAGAATGATACATTGCCTTTATGGTATGTTACTCTCCTATGTCACTAAAGCCTTTGGTTCTAGGTTCTACTGGAGAGAACCCCTACTCACCCCTTGTCTGTTGGTTCTCAAATATAGATGTGACACATTATAATAAATGAATGAATATTGAAAATATTTCCAAATCTGTGAAATTTCATTTGCAGATTTTAGATTAATATAAAAAAATCACTTCAGCATTTATTGAAAAAATCAAGGCCTAAAATCATGTGATATTTATACCCATATTATATGAAAAAATAATTGTCCTATATAGTATTATTTTATGGAATTCCATTAAATATTTTACTCTATACACATATAAGGACATTCCCAGATGGTACTCAATACCATCCTATAAACAATTATCTAAAATATTATATAAATCTCCTCTAATTGGATTATCCCATACTAGTCCCATGTATAATATATCATATGGAAATCCATGTACAATGAATTATGTCAGCAAAAATCCTTCTCTAAGGAGTCTTCTAATTCTAACATGGTAACATATGAATATAAAATTATAAAATTGTACACATGAATTACAAAATTTTACTTCCATATAATACATATTATAGAGCATTATATCATAACAAATATTTCATAGAATATGAATCTAAAATACAAATGTGAGAAAAATTAATAAATAAACATTTCCTTTAAAAATAATGTCACATAATCCACCTTATATATATAAAAAATGATTCTAATTTATGAGTAGCCACACTATGAATATAAAAACTATATGAGTGTTTATAAATTATATACAAATCCCTAAGATGTTAATGACATCCTACCAATACCATAGTGAAGAAAAATCTCAATATTCTATAAGGAATTATCCATGGACAATAATCACACATTATTACACTCTATAACAAGACCCAATTATTAATTATATATTATAAAGTGTTTTTATTTTGGTAGGATATCATAAAAATATATGAAATCAATGTTAATTTACAAAAAATATTTTTTTATCAATTGTAGATGTATGAATGATTTAATGGAGGCCATTAAATTCCATAATCCTATAAAAATCCATCATTCCAGAAGGATTTATCTATTAAATTTATGTGTTGATACATATATATAACAATAATTTCTAATATCTATAGTCAATTCAAAATAATTTTGAGGAAATCATCAGAGAAAGGATAGATACATCCAGAATGTTTTTATATTTATGTAGACTTCAACCATCAAATAGGATAGGTTGGGGATTCCTAGAGCACCAATTGAGAGCTCCTCTAGAGTCACCTATCATAATGTGGTTGTATATGGGTACATATGGGATTATTATTATTTCCATAAATAAAACATGTGCTCCCTTAATGATGAATGAATATGAGAATCACTTAATGAATGATGTTCCTATACAAAATTCCAAACATTTTGCATCATCCACCAATCGGTCATGAGCATTATATATATCATCTATGGGATATATAGAATTTCATGTCTAATACTAATAAACTAGTATTCTAGTGGGTCTATTTCATCCATAGTACATCTTACTAATCCTCCATGCTATAAAAATTAGTCATCGTGACCCCATAACTGATAATACAACCCACAAGGTAATAAATAAATAAATAATACATCATAATTTACTTGTACAATAATTGAAAAATAGTTCATTTTGTAGTTTTTATGTTAAATTTGATGTTACATATTCATGTAAACATCAAATCGATTCATTAGTTATTATATCTAATTATATTTCCATGCAATTTTTTCGTTTTTAAGGGTTTTAGATTGAATATTTTTTTAATATCTTCTAAATTTAAATTTTTCTTTCTAAATTTTGGACCCTTTGAGTATACCTTTTTGATAAATAATTCCATAATTTTTATCCAATAGAAATGAATTATTGGAATTATCATCATTCATGTCTATTGTTTAACCATCACATGAACATATTGATTGAGTAACATTTTATTGATTAATACCAACTATTTGAATACAATTTGTCAATCTCTCATAACACACAATCCATTAATTATGAACCTATAATTGTGGTTCTTTTATATAATTTATGTATAACTCTTCCATAGTTATCAGTGATGTGGAAGAGATACAGTATGACAGAAGAGTTAAAATAATCTGATACATTTCATTACAAAACACAATACTTAAGCACAGTGTTTTTGAGATACGATCAGAGGATTGTAGAATTTTGTCTATCATATGAATCTTAATTACATAACTCTAATATAAAGTGAACTAAATATATTTAATTTGTAGTAAGGAATTTTTCCCTAATTCATTGAATTTTATTATTAAAATTGATTGATTAGTTATTTTAATTTAGCATTTAATTTTCTTCTTTATATTTTTAAAAATAATTTCCTATAAAAGATAACTGTAAGGTTGAATTAAAAGATTTATAAAAATTATAATTATAAGGTAATTAGGTAAGGTGACCCTCATCATTTACATCAGATGTTAATTATGAATTACATCTATAAATGTATATGTATTATTAATAATATTTTAAATAAAACATATAATAGTTAATGGGATTGGAGTGGTCATATATTTGATAAATAAAAATAATAGATATATGTTATATTGAATGTATGTATGGAAATTTAAGTTCATATATATGTTTAATTGGAATCAACAAGGAGACTAAATATGGAATTGCGACTAATGTGGTGTCATGAAATTTACATTGAATGATGAAAAATGAATAATTTTTATTTGAGTTTTTGCGGTAGGGTGATGGATAATATGTATTCATTCCATCCAATGTATATATAGATATCCATTAGTAATTTTACATTTGTGATGTTATTTATTCATATCAAATGATGACTATTTAGTCAAGGATGGTTATATCATATTAATGGGATATATAACGATTCCTTTATTGTCTGTTGGTGTGGTTACTATTTTTTTCCTTTAATTATCATGGTGGGTTCCATTAATATTTCATTTTGTAGTTATGAATGAGTTTAACATTCAAAAATGTAGTATAGTTTTCCATATGGGATGGTGAATACTAAAATATGTTTGTTGGATTTGTTTCGAGCACAGATGATGAATGCTTTGGGGAAACTAATATATTATTTTAGTGAATGGTTTTTATGTAAATTGATTTTATGGGTGAATATGTGATCAAAGTCATATTTTTTATAGTGATAAAATGAAAAGGGATGATTTGTAAGTTGGTATGGTTATGGGAAGTAGTAGGACTATAAATGATGTATAATGAGTCATTCAATAGTGAGGTGTCTAGTTGGGGTGTTTATCATTGATTTTTATGTAATGGTACACTGATTTAAGAAAATTACAAAACACATTCATTGTATATATTAATATAGATATATATAGATGGATTATAATACATAATATATACCACGATCATTGTATATACTCATTTTATATTATGGAATACTATATTTATAAAATAATCTAATCATATAAATTTTTATATAACTATGTTAATGGAATTATGATGATAAATAATAATACAACATAATTAGTGTGGTAAAGAATTAAATTATAGTATTAATGTTACCAGTGTTAAATATATTACTATGTAAGATAAATACTAGTGACTCAATCGAATAATAATATAATATATGAAAACAAATTAACACTTATATATGTGGGTGACAAGAGAAAATACCTATTGCTGATATAGATTTTCCATTGTTGATTTCTTGACAATTTTAGATTCCTTTTTCATTTCACTTCATTTTTGGAAAATAATGTTGATTCATGATTTTTTTAATTCCTCCAAATCCAAACATTCAAATATGGTTCTAAAAACATATTTATTATTTTAATGGATTTGATATAGATAAATTGGAATGAATTATTACCATTAAGTCCTTACAAAATCAAAAGGAAATATCAAATTACTTATATAAACATTCTTCATTTATGTTTATAATTTTTGGTAATTATGAAAATTTAACCAATAAACAACATTCATAATATCAATAGTGTATTTTCTCCACTATACTATTATTATCATTTTCATATTAGTTATTTATCATCTCCTAGAAATATCATCACAGATGATACTTCTCGATATTCAAATCATTTAGCAATATTCTATGTATCCTATAAAAAATAAAACAAAATAATTGTTTGACCAAATTCATATTGAGGATAATTTTTTTTAATTGATTGACATCAGGGAATGTAATATGATTGTTAGATAAATGATAAAATAATAATTTTTATAAGCATGATTATAATAGTAATTGTACACATCAATAAAAAGATCACCATTCATAATACATGGCATAAATCATTACCAAATGAAAAGAGTCAACATAAAAAATTATCTCGATAAATTTGAGTTCAACATCGATTAAAGTAAACATATGTATCTTATAGAAATCATGAAAAAAACAAGATGGTATCTTAGAACATTCTCTTTGAATAACACTAAAATAAACCATGAAATTGGAATAACGGTATGTCCAACTAAAAATATAATATTTTGGTGATAAAAATCATTAACAAATGAATTGGATAACTATGAAAGTACTCCCATCACATAGGTTATATTTGGATCATTTGTTAGTTGGAAGACGGATCAATACTTTGTATAAGTTATATTGGTCTCATCCTGGAGCTATAATGATGATAATGTAACATCCCAAGTAAATGAAGAATAATATATTTTCATACTTATTAATATTTTAGAATTAAATATTAATTTTACTATAAAAGGGTTGCTATGTTCGATAGCGTACCTGATATGCAACAACAGGTTTTTTTGAAATCTTATGGTGCACACTAATAATATAATATTATTATTTTAAATGGTAGTTAACTCTTATCCATTGTATTGGAGGGAATGAACAAAAATAACTAAAATTTTATTATACAAGTTTGTTAAATGTATTTAAATTTATCCAATAAAATTTAGAGGCTTAAAATGTGAATGAATCTAATTTTAAGCATAATTTACATTAAAAGGTCGATTTATCGCCTTTTAATGAATAACCATCATTAAATATTGTTTTGGTCATTTTTATAAGTTCTATTTGACCAAATAAAATTATTCTTTAGATTTGGGACATCAAATTTTACTTTGGGTATGATTTTGGGATTTTTTTGAAAAGTTCATTTTTTTAATGAACAGTGAAAAATATTGTATTTTATTTCAAAAGTTCCATTTAATCTAAATTATATATATGGTTAGATTATCTTTTTAGTTGGTTTTAAAGTGAAATTAAAATATATTTTTTCCATTTAATCCAATGTTTGTCATTGGAATTAATTACACTTTGAAATTGGACATAAACAAGTATCAATCTTTTGATAGTTATTGTTTCTAAAAAACATGCTATTTGTTTTGATAACAAGAATTAATTTTAAAATTAATTAATTAAACTTCAATGTTTTTAATTTTTCAAAATAGACATAATTTTTGAATTAAGAATATCCAATATATCTTAAGCTGATTTTTTGGTATTTTTCTGAAAAATTTCAATTTTTGATGAATAGTGAAACCACTTAGTGGTAGTTAAAAAACTGACTTTTTCATTTAAATGAAAATTTACCAATTTTTTGAATTAAATTTAAAAAATCCAACATACATGGTTTTTATCATTAAGTATAATTTGGTTCAATAAGATGAAAATAATTTTTTTAGGAATAGTAACTTCTGACTTTTATTTACCGCGGTTAAAGGTAAATAGGGTAATTCAAGGTTAAAAGAATAGTATAATAACTCAAAACTACCTTAACACTTGTCCAAACCTTATTGGTTGAGTAATTAAAGACCATGAGAATCTTTGGGTCGATTTTGGGACCCCATTGTGCCACATGGGAGTGATAATGACAATTTAGATTAATTAACTTAAAGTAAAGATAAAAATGACAAAAGCAAATATCTTTTAGTAAATTAATATTTAGAAGAGGTTATATAAATTATCATTTAGAATATAAATATTAATTATAAAGATAAAAAGATTTTATATATCATGGTATTTCTTAAAAAATTTTAGATATCAAATTAATTAAATTATTTATGACACAATAATGAGGAAGTATTTACCTCATTAATAAATGATTTAAATAAATAAGATTATAATGATTAAAATATTAACCATAACATGTCCAATTCTGATTGGATGATTTTATTTCTACAATTAGTCATATTATCTTCATCTTTTATGATTTTTGGACCTTTTGAAACTGAATATAAGTTTATAATAAAATAATAGTTTCACACTTTCCTAAAGAGCCCCTCCCCCCTTATAAAAGGAGACCACTTATAACCAATTACTCACACCTATAAAGCCATTTGGCTCATCCAAACTCTAACCAATTAAGATCCCTTCATCCCTCTCCTACCTCTAGAAGCCTTATATTAGGCAGAAGGCACTTAAAGAAGTCCTTTTGGTTCAAACCAAAGGAAGTTATCCAAATTAAAGGTAACAGTTTATCTTAAATTGTTTTATTTTATTATTCTTCTCCAACCCCTAAAATATTTTTATTCATTTCTTTTGTAAAAATAATAGTATCCTAAATATACTAGTATTTTTTTATGTTAAGGATTCTAACTACACTTACACACACCTCCGTCTAATGGATGAATTGCATAATGTTTCTGTGGATGGAAAACTAACGCCTCACGAAATGATGATTGTTCGATTTTATCCTACCGCCTCTCATGGTGGCCATTAAGATGTAAAAAATTTTATATATGATATTTATTATGTTTATTATTTCCTTATGATTATGTAATCCCCAATTATATCAAGCCTTTATGGTTTCCATAGTGTGTCAATACGATAATCTCATTTGAGGAAGTGCGGACTACCGCCCCCTAAAAGTGATGTGATTCGTTAATGCCTTTTATGGGACGTATAAAGGATGTAGCTAATGATATTATATATGATATTATATTTTAATTATAATATACCTATGTATTATTATGGTTTATTTTCATTAAAATAAAAAATAGAAATGAAAGTACCGTTCATGCGTACGTACGGATTACCGTCTCCATGAACGGTGCATTTCATTTCTTACCTCTAAATGTCATGTACTATTATAAATAAATGTATATACTGGATATATATGATATATATGATATCTAAATAATGAATATAATTCTGTATATAATTTACTATTGGCCACATGGGAAACTTGTAATATAAGGTGTTCATTTTTTACTCAAGTACCAAATATCGATAAAACAAACATTATTAACTTAAATGATTACATCATATTTATAACATGGTAATATGTGATATAAAATGAATAATAAAATTGAAAATGGTTCTTATGAAAGTATAAATTAACTTTAGTTTATTATTCAAGAGATTAAAGAACGATCGAGTCAATTCGTACACGAGGTAAGGGACATAATCTCAATCTCCTTTCATTGAGACATATTTTCATTTATACACAACTTTATTTTATACGGTGTATAAAACCCTTTGAAATTTACTTTTATTAAAGAGAAATCTTGTTATACAATGTATTTTACTAAACTATAAAAATTAATGTTTCTTTTAATGTATGCGTTGACAACGACCTTTTTCGCCGCCGTGAGTATTATTTGATCTTTGGCTTCCTCAACAAGCCGTAATGTTTTTAAAAGTAAATAAATACCATATAATCTTTTACCTATTATGGTATTGAAGATGGTTTTTATTATGGATTTGTTATATCAATATATTTAAGTGATATATTGTGATTGAAATGTGGAAATGTCTTATTTCCTTTATAATTGTTTTATGTGTTATGATTTTATAATGATACATGGACATTTGACGGGTGTTTACATGATAAAATAAATGACGGGTGGTGCCGTGAATAAAATGATGGGTGGTTATATTATAACCTCCATTTCATTGGGTATGGAAGTCAGCCATATTGCTATTCCATTTAGTGATATGTGTGGAAGTCGACCGTATGGTTATTCCATTTAAGTATGTTTATGTCCCATGTTACCTTTATATGTTATTTATTCTTTATATGGGTTTTATGGTAATATTTTGGTTACAAAAATGGTAAGAAATGACCATTTATTTAGTGAAGAGTATTTACTTCTTTATAAAGGTGAAAAGTATTACTTATGTTAAAGTATTCATGGTTTACTTGTTATTTTGAAAAACTAACAGTTTTCCTTATTTGTGTATCCCTTACTGATCTTTTTATGATTATCCCAAGTTTTTGAAATGTTTTTTACAGAACATAATGTGGAATAGGGTCACGGATGTGATCAAAGAAAATTCATGTTGTCTTAAACATGGAACTGGACATGACACTTTTTTTTCAAGAGTTCAGGTTTTTAAAAAAAATGGAAACTGTGTAGAAGTGTCTACTTTGTAATATTTTGAGATGTAATAGTTATTTCCTAATTTTATAAAACTCTAAACCTGAAAAGATCTTAGATGTGAGTTATTCATTTAATTCAATATTATGTAAGGTTTAAGGTTGGGTCCTTATAGTTGGTAACAAAGGTCGGTTTAGATAACATTAGAAGTTAAGGTTTTGTTAAATTAATATCCATATATTAATTTATTGTAATATTGAAATGATATAGAATAAACAGATTACCATGTTTCTTCGCTGAAGATATTTCTGTGTTAAGAATGGTTTTTCATAGAGGAAACAGAGCAACTTTTCTGGTAATTCATACAGAGGGAAATGACCCTCCAAACCAGCAACCCGAGATGCTTAGAATTATAACTGAATAGTTTGTTGCAGTGATGACTTAGTTGACTAAGGTGATAAATAGTGGTTGTGTTTATTGATGATATTTTGGTTTATTCAAAACTTAAGGAGGAACAGGAATGTCATTTAAGGTTTTTCTTGCAAACCTTAAAAGAAAAGAAAATATTTGGGAAATTAAGAAAGTGTGTGTTTTGGTTACAACAAATTTCTTTCCATGGTCACATTGTTAAAAAAAATGGCATAAGTGTTGATCCTGCTAAAACAAAAGTTGTTGATTAATGGCCAAGACCCACAAATATAACCGAGATTTGTAGTTTTCTTGGTTTGGCAGGTTATTACCAGAGGTTTGTTGAAAATGTTTCACGGTTATCTAGTCCATTGACTATGTTAACTCAAAAAGGTCTAAACAATAGAAGAAAATGGTCTTTAACATCGTATTTTTTAATTTTCACGTCGGTTTTTAATCGACGTTGAAGCTGCTGATGTAAAAAATATAACTTTTTATGTCGGTTTTTTAAAAAATATGCCAAAAATGAGATACATTTTCTTTTTATCATCGGTTTTTTAAAAAAACGATGCCAAAAAATCAATCCGTGTCATTTTTGGCATCAGTTTCTTTAAAAAATGACACCAAAAAGTAAAAAAAAATAGTTTCAGTGTCGGTTTGTTAAAAAAACTGACTCCATAAATGAAAAAAATATTTTTGGCGTCTTTTTCTTACATAAACCGATGCCAACAAGTAATGGTTTCTTCCTTCATGTTTTCGAGTATTTTCTAAGCTTCGATTTGATAGGTCACGGAGCAATAACAGAGTTACGGATCAAAAGTTATGGTTATCGGAAGTTGTATTTGTCAATGTTTTGATTGGTACAACTCGTTTCAAATACTTTTTGATAAACATAAATTAAAATTGCACACAACAAATGAAAATGGTGATCGATAATTAAATTTACACCATAGTTGGAAAATCTCATTCGAATGATCTATATTTGTAACCCGACAATAATAATAAATCATCTCTATAAGTAAGCTAATATAGATGTTTTGAAATGAAGGAAAAGAATAGCAATGAAAATAAATGATTAGAATAGGTACCATGTTTAAAGTAACGATTGAATCTGCATTTCAAACTTTATTGAATTGAAGATGATGAAAATGTTTAACGGAGGATAAAATAGATTTATATATACTAAAAAAATATTTTTGATAGCGTCGTATGAAAATGTAGGCGGGATTTTAAAAAGTTAAACGCGCGTTATGAAAAAAGTGAAAATGTTAAATGTGCATTGTGAAAAAAATGAAATTTTGATCCCGCGTATTGGTGAATACTCTTTGGCATTGGTTTTGTAGAAAAACGGAGCCAAAAATTCCAATAGATATCCTTTTTTGTGTTGGTTTTGAAATTAACCAACGTGAAAAAGTAAAAAAAAATTAATTTTCACGTCGGTTTTTTTAAAAAGCGATGCCGAAGAGATAAAAAAAATATTTTTGGTGTCGGTTTTTAAATAAACCGACCCTAAAATTTAAAATAAAGAACCTTTTCATGTCGGTTTGTTTCAAAACTGACACCAAAAATATATTTTTCTTACCTTTTGGCATCAGTTTTTAAAAAAACCGACGTGAAATCGAAAAAATATATTTTTGGAATCCGTTTTCATAAAAACCGACGCCTAAAATGAAAAAAACAATTACAATGTTTTAGATAATTTCTTAAGATTCTATTTTACTGTTTGTGGATCTAAAACGGAGTTACGGATTAAATGTTATGGTCATTGAAAGATGGACTTCTTTAAGAATTCTATTAGAGAATATCAACTTCTGACAACGATAACATTTAATCCGTAACTCCGTTTTTGCTCCACGACCTTTCAAATTGAAACATAAAAAATAATATAAAACTTAGTAAAAAAATCTAATTTTTGGTGTTGGTTTTTAAAGAAACTGATTCCCAAACTATTTTTTTCGTTTTGGCTTCAGTTTTTTAAAAACCCGATGCCAAAAATTCTCCGGAAAAATATATTACGTCGGTTTATATGAAACTGACGTCAAACTAACGACGTTAAAAACCATTTATCTACTAGTGTAAGTTTATCTGGACAAATGAATGTGATGACTGTTTTTAAGAATTGAAAAGAAGATTGGTGAATGATCCAGTTTTGGCACTACCATCCAGAAATGGTGAGTTTGTTATCTACAATGATGCTTTGTTGAAAGGATTGGGTAGTGTCCTAATGTAGAATGATCAGGTAATTGCTTATACTTCACATCAGTTGAAACCTCATGAGTTAAATTACCCTACACAAGATTTGGAATTAGCGGATGTTGTTTTTTCTTTAAAAAAATAGAGGCATCATTTGTATGGAGTGAATTGTGAAATATATACTGATCACAAAAGTTTTAAATATATATTCACTCAGAAAGAATTGAACATGAGACAGAGGAGATGGTTGGAATTAATCAATGATTATGATTTCACGATCCATTATCATTCAGAAAAGAAAATAAAGTGGATGATGCTTTGAGTCGAAAAAGTAATGCTTTATTAACCATGTTACGTTTGGATTAAGATCCTTTGGTTTTTGATTTGATGAAATTTGGCATAGAGGTTGTTGTTGCAAGAAATTATTCTGTTTTGATTTAGCTATCAGTGAAATTATCTCTATTAGACATAATTAAGCAAACACAAAAGGAAGACAGTGAGTTGCAGAAAAAATTTGTGTTGGTTCAGAAGGGTAAGTTTCCTGATTTTAGTCTTGATAATGACTATGTATTAAGTTTTGGAAAGAGATTATGTGTACCTTGTAATTCACAGTTTAATAATGAGTTGTTATGTGAAGCTCATAGTTCTTCATTTTCAGTTCATCCTGGCAGTACTAAGATGTATATAGATCTCCGTGAGTATTACTCGTAGGATGGAATGAAAAGAGATATAGCTGATTTTACAATGAAGTGTTTGACTTGTTAGTAGTTTAAAGAAGAGTGATATTTGTCGAAAATAATGCTTCAGCCTTTACCGGGGCCAGAATGTAAATGGGAAAATATATCAATGGACTTCGTTGTGGGATTTCCAAAGACATCTCGAGGTAATAATGCAATCTAGCTTATAGTTGATCGACTGACTAAATCAGATCATTTCCTTCCTATTAGAGATACTTTCTCCTCTCCATTGTATCTAATCGTGATCTCAGGTTTACTTATAACTATTGGAAAGGCCTTCAGAAGTCATTGGGGACTGAATTAAATTTTAGTCTAGATTTTCATCCTCAATCAGATGGGAAGTCAGAACGAGAAATTCATACCATGGAAGACATGTTACGTGCTTGTTCTATGGATTACTAAGTAAGTTGGGACCAACATCTTTCTTTGGTTGAATTTTCATATAATAAAAGTTTTCATTCCAGTATAAAGATGGCTCCATTTGAGGATTTATATTGAAAGCGTTGTCGAACTCCATTTGTTTGGGATGGAGTTGGTGAAAGGAAGCTGATGGGGCCAGAATTGGTAGAAGAGATGGAAGAAAAAGTTCAGTTGATTTAGAAGCACATGAGAATAGCTCAGAGCAGAGAGGAAAGTTATGCAGATAACCGGAGGAAGGATATTTCTTTTAAGGAGGGTGATCTTGTCTTATCTCAAAGAATCTCCATGGAAAAGTGTGATGCGTTTTGGTAAAAAGGTAATGTTGAGTCCAAGGTTCATTGGACCTTAGTATATTTTGGAGAAAGTTGGATCATTTGCATAAAGAGTGGCTTTACCTCCATTTTTATCCCAGGTACACAATGTTTTTCATGTGTCGATGTTGATAAAGTATATACCAGATCCATCTCTTGTTTAGAGACCATAGGTAGTTCAGTTGTAAGAGAATCTCTCTTATGAAGAACAACCAGTCCAGATTCTTGACCATAGAGAGCATGTGTTGCAGAATAAGTTAATTAACTAGGTAAAGGTTTTGTGGAAAAACCATATGGTTGAAGAGGCAACATGGGAATCTGAAAATGATATGAGGGATAAATACCCCCACTTATTTTGATAAGTGAATAAAAATTGTGATGACGCAATTTCAAAAAGGGGGGAAGGATGTAACATCCCAAGTAAATAAAGAATAATATATTTTCATAATTATTAATATTTTTGAATTAACTATTAATTTTACTTTAAATGGGTGTCTATGTTCGATAGCGTACCTGATACGAAACAACGGGTTTCTTTGAAATCTTACACTGCACACTAATAAAATAATATTATTATTTCAAATGGTAGTTAACTCCTAGCCGTTTTATTGGCGGGAATGAACAAAAATAAATAAAATATGATTATACATGTTTGTTAAATTTATTTAAATTTATCCAATAAATTATATTGGCTTAAAATGTGAATGAATCTAATTTTATGAATAATTTACATTAAAAGTCCGATTTATCGCCTTTTAATGGAGAACCCTATTTAAATATAGTTTTGGTCATTTTTATATTTTCTATTTTACCAAATAAAATTCTTCTTTAGATTTGGGACATAAAATTTTACTTTGTGTAATTTTTTGGGATTTTTCCGATAAAGTTCATCTTTTAATGAATAGTGAAAAATATTATATTTTAATTCAAAAGTTCCTTTTAATCTAATTTATTTATATGGTTAGATTATCTTTTTAGTTTATTTTAAAGAGATATTAAAATATATTTTTACCATTTAATCCAATTCTGGTCATTGGAATTAATTTCACTTTGAAATTAGAAATAAAAAAGTATCAATCTTTTGATAATTATTCTTTCTAAAAAACATGCTATTTGTTTTTATAACGGGAATTAATTTTAGAATTAATTAATTCCACTTCTATGTTTTGAATTTGGAAAAATAGAAATCATTTTTAAATTTGGAATATCAAATATAGCTTATGATGAATTTTTGGTATTTTTCTGAAAAATTGCAATTTTTTATGAATAGTGAAACCACTTAGTGGTAGTTAAAAAACTGTCTTTTTAATTTAAATGAAATTTTACAACTTTTGTGAATTGAATTTCAAAAATCCAACATACATGGTTGTTATCAAAAAGTAAAATGTGGTTTAATAAGATGAAAGTAATTTTTGGTGAATAGTAACTTTTGACTTTTATTTACCTCGATTAAAGGTAAATAGGTTAATTCAAGGTTGAAAGAATATTATAATAACTCAAAACTACCTTAAAACATATCCAAACCATATTTTTTGAGTCATTAATGACCATGGTCATCTTTGGGTCGAATTTTAGACCCCATTGAGCCACTTGGGAGTGATAATGACAATTTAGATTAATTAACTTAAAGTAAAGGCAAATATGACACAAGAAAATATCTTTTAGTAAATTGTTTTTTAGAAGGGGTTATATAAATTATATTTTCAACTATAAATATTCATTAGAAAGCTAAAAAGATTTAATATATCGTGGTATTTTATTTATAATTTTTAGACGTAAATAAATTAAATTATTTATGACACAATAATGAAGCAGCATTTACCTCATTAATAAATGATTTAAATAAATAAGATTATAATGAATAAAATATTAACCAAAAAATGTCCAATTATTATTGGATGATTTTATTTAGACCATGAGTCATCTAATCTTTATATTTAATGATTTTTGGACCTTTTGAAACTGAATATAAGTTTATAATAAAATAATAGTTTCACACTTTCCTAAAGAGCCGCTCCTCCCCCTTATAAAAGGAGACCACATATAACCAATTCCTCACACCTATCAATACATTTGGATCATCCAAAAAATGACAAATTAAGGTCCCTACATCCATATACTCTCTCTATAAGCCTTAATTTAGGTAGAATCCACTTCAAGAAGTCCTTTTGGTTCAAACCAAAGGAAGTTACCCAAATTAAAGGCAACAATTTCTCTTAAATTGTTTTCTTTTATTTTACTTCTCCAACCCCTAAAATCTTTTTATTCATTTCATTTGTAACAACACCAGTATCCTTAATATACTAGGATTTTGTTATAATAAGTATTATAACTACAATTACACACACCTCCATTTAATGGAATAATAACATAATGTTTCTGTGGATGGAAAACTAACACCTCACGAAACGATGATTGTTCGATTTTATCCTACCGCCTATCATAGTGGCCATTATGATGGAAATGTATTTATATATGATATATATTATGTTTATGATATAAATATTCTTATTTACTTCCCAATTATATCAATCCATTATGGTTTCCGTAGTGGGTAAATACGATAATCTAATTTGAGGAAGTACGGACTACTGCCCCCTCAATGTGATGTGATTCGTTAATGCCTTATGTGGGATGTATAAAGGATGTAGTTAATGATATTATATATGATATTATTCTGGAATTATAATATACCTATTTATCATTATGTTTTATTTCCATTAAAATAAAAAATAGAAATGAAAGTAGCGTTCATGCGTACGTACGGCTTACCGTCTCCATTAACGGTGCATTTCATTTCTTATCTCTAAAAGTTATGTACTATTATAAATAATTGTATATACTCTACATTTATGATATATATGATATATAAATAATTAATATCATTCTTTTTATAATGGACTATTGACCACATGGACAACATGTAATATAAGGTGTTCCTTTTTGAGTCATGTACCAAATATCGACAAAATGAACCTTATTAACTTAAATGATTAAATAATGTTTATGAAATGGTAATAAGTGATATAAAAGGAATAATAAACATGAGAAAGGTTGTTAAGCAATTACAAATTAACGCTAGTTTATTATTCAGGAGATTAAAGAATGATTGAGTCAAGTCGGACACGAGGTAAGGGACTTCATCTCAATCTCCTTTCATTGAGGCATATTTTAATTTATACACAAATTTATTTTATACTGTGTATAAAACCCTTTTAATTTTACGTTTATTCAAATGTAATATTTTTATATGAATAGTTTTACTAAATGAAAAAAAGTAATGTTTCTTTAAAGATACGCGGTGATACGAATCATTTTACTCTTTTACGTATTTTGGTATTGAGAATGGTTTTGATAATTGATTTTTTATGTCAATATATTTAAGTGATATATTGTGATTGAAATATGGAAACGTTTTCTTTCCATAATAATTGTTTAAGTGTTATGATTTTATAATGGTACTTGGAAATTTTATTGGTGGTTACTTGATAAACCAAATGACGGGTGGTTCCGTGAATACTAAGACAGGTGGTTACATTATAACCTCCAATGCATTGGGTATGGAAGTCGGCCGTATGGCTATTAGCTTTAGTGATATGCATGGAAGTCAACCATATGGTTATTCCATTTAAGTATGTTTATGTCCCAAGTTATCTTTATATGTTATTTGTTCTTTATATGGGTTTTATGGTAATCATTTTGTTACAAAAATGGTAAGTAATGATCTTTTATTCAGTAAAGAGTATTTACAAATTCATAAAGGTGAAAAGTATTACTTATGTTAAAGAATTCACTGTTTACTTGTTGTTTTTAAAAACTAACAGTTTTCCTTCTTTGTATATCCCTTACTGAGCTTTTTATGTTCATCCCATGTTTTTGAAATTTTTTTAATAGGACATAATATGGAATAGGGTCAAGGATGGGATCAAGTAAAATTCATTATGTCTTAAACATGGAACTAGACATGACTCTTTTTTTCAAGAGTCATGTTTTGTAAGAATAATGGAAACTATGTAGAAGTGTCTACTTTGTAATCTTTTGTGATGTAATAGTTATGTGCTAATTTTCTAAAACTCTAAACCTAAAAAGATCCTCAATGTGAATTATTCATTTAATTAAATATTATGTAAGGTTTAAGTCCAGGTACTTATAGATAAACAATTCATAAACAATGTCCAACAACCTTAAAATTATTTTAAATTCTGAATCTTTCCCTTCTTAATATAACACCCCTAAAAATAACCATTATACTTTTGATTACGTGTGATATTGAATTGGGTTTCATGAAAATAACTTTAAAAAATTTATGATTATCCAAAAAAAGAAATAATATGGATGGTAATTTATTATCAAATTCTTAGTTATACAGATAAATCATTTGGATATGTTTAATTAGATAAATTACCTTTAAAATAATATTTATAACATTTCATTGAAAATATGGTTAAAACACACATATTTGAATAATATATTATAAAATATTAAAAATATTATGAAAAATACTTTATTTGAGTAAAACAATGATAAATATATTGGGATAGACAATAAAATCAGCAGTTTTAAAGTTGGTAAGATATTCTCATGTTAGAGATTTTCAAAATAGGTACTCTTTTCTATAATAATGAAAAATGGTATGAATATGACTCATTTAAAAAAAATTAATAATTTTTTATAATATTTTTATGAAATTCATAAACCATTCAAAATAGATTAATAAAATCATTTATCCTTTGTAACAAACAATAAATTATAATGTAATTTCATTTTATTCAATAGTGTTTATGAAGCACAAAACCAAGAACTTAAAGGAATATTAAATCCATAGAAATCATGATATATTTAATATTAAAAATAAATACATCTTATGTTATGGTGTGAAATGAAAAAAACTATGATTTTGCTTGCATCACACACAATAATGAATTTATTCTAGATTTCAATAAAGACTAAATTTTACCAAAAACAATTAATATTATATTTTAGAATAAAAAATAAATCCTAGTGGGAAATTGGTTGTTATTAATTGGATTAAATTACTTATGAGAATATAATATTGAATTTATTAGTTACAAATTATTTATGAATATATAAACCAATTGATTATTAATGAAATATTTTTACACATAACAATTTTTGGTGACCAAAAGGAGTTTTATTATAATAAATTAAATTAATTTCAATTATTAAATTATCAAAATAATATTTATATATTATATAGTGAATTAATTAATTTACATTCATCCAATATAATTTATTAGTATAAGATAAGAACAAATCATACATTACTCATAAATATAATTATTTTATTACTGAATTTTATCCTCATATTAATGGATAACATATTTAAAAACAAAATATTGAAAATTTTATATATTTAATTTGAAAAAATAATCTTTATTTTTGAAATAAAAATATAAATTTTTTCATAATTTTTATGGTTATTTCTCTAGTATGTTTTGTTTTATAATTAATGGTTAATATTAAAAAAAATTTAATCTAATTAATTTATAATGTTAAAATATATTTCAAGTCATTATTAATGTAAAAAAATAAAAAAATATTTTAGCTAAATTAAGTTCATTTGAATTATTTTTTATTAAATTTAGAAATTAAAACATAGTTAACATTTGAACAATTTAACTTTATAAACTCACTTTCTTATTGCCTCCACAATATTATTTTTTATTGAATTATTACCATTTTTTAATTGAATGTTGAAAAATTTATTCAATATTATTAATAATTATAATTTATATTTTATAATAAGTAAAACTTATTTTTTTAACAAATTGATTAGTGACTATAGTTCCAATAACATACAAAAAATTAAAAGACATATGAGTTTACCAAAATACTAAAAATTAATGATAATGGACCAAATGACCTAGAAACATTTCCAAAACACAATGGATAGACATATGTGTACATTAAAAATTCTATTATAAATAATGGAGAAAAATTTGAGCATCATTACATGAGTATCACTCAAACTAATGACATCGTATAAAGGGTAACATGTAGAGTATAAATAATTAATTTTTGGAGATAAATGTCTTGAATTATGTGATAGGATCACACCAAAATAATTATTATTTTTTAAAACAATATAAATGATGTATAATTCATATACTGTTATAAATTAATATAATTCCTCAAAATTATGAAAATAATATTTGAATAAAAAATTTTACCATATTACATTAATATCTTAGGTATCAGATGGTCATTTTAATCATCACATATTGTGGGCTTTGCGGCACACAAAATTCTCTTGATAATTTAGATTTTTTTTCTCAATTACCTCAATCAAACCAAAAAATTTATTTATTACTTTCCACTATGTCTATAAATTTACATTCCACAAACGGTTTTTAATGATGAATCAATGATATGGGTTATTCCATATGAAACATGTAATCCCCTTTGACCTCTTATTAAATGTAAATTTTATTAACTTGTTTATGATTTGTGTTTCTAAAAAATGATATTTCAAAATATAGAATAATTGATTACGTAGATCATGTTTAAAATGTAAGGACAAATATTTTTATGGTGGAAATAATATAACACTCTAAATAATCTAAATGAATAAATTTTAATTAAATAACTTTTATGAAATTTAACACCAATTTTAGAAATGAATATAACATCTCGATAATTTATTATATATTTAGTATTTCAACTAACTTCAAAATATGATATAGCTTTCACTTCCCAAAACACTTATTTAGCTTAGTATACAAGAAATGATAACAGTATTTTAAATAATTTGTTACACGAAAGACAATATTTTACTAAATAATATAAATATTATTATTTAAAATGAAAACTACATACTAGAAATTAAATTTTTGGTTATGAATAATAATAACTAACTTATAAAAATATATTGTTTAATTCATTGTCAGTGAACGAAATTAAGGTAATTTTTATATCATATATTAAAAAATTATTTTAAACATTAATCCAATAGATTATATTGGCATAATATAAGAACATTTCAAATTTAACGACCAAAAAAATAATTTTCTAATGGAGCTTTAAAATTTTTTATGGCACACTTAGTTTAAAAAAATTATTCAAAAAAATAAATTTTCTTTTCGAAATATTAAATTAAAAAAATTCCAGTACTGAATTTTTTGTATTTTTCTGAGAGTATTCAATTTTTATGAATAGTGAAAAATACTGAATTTTACGTCAAAATATTCTATTAATCAAAATAATATATAATGTTATCTTGTATTTTAAATTTGTTTTACCGTCATATTATATTAATTTTAATCCTATTATTTCAATATAGTTAATTAGAATATATTTTATTTTTAATTGTAGATATACAACATTAGTAAACTTTTTAACATTGTATCACATTAAAAACATACTTTCTCAGTCACTATGCTTAATTATTTTTAAATAACTTTTTTCAGAATTTGTGATTTTAATGTAAAATAATTGATTAAATATTTGGATTAATAATAATTTTAAATTTATAATAATTACTAATTTATTTCATTCCAAATACACAAGTGGATATTTTTATAATTAATTGGAGTGACTATGAGAAAAACGAGTTTACCAATAGATTAAATAAAATCATAACAGTCCAAATGACTATGAAAAATGTCTAAAAACCATCCAACGACCATATATTGACCAAATAAATTAATTTATGTATAATGTAAAATCATTGGAGCCCCATAAAGGGGAAGACATGGGGAAAATACTCTCTTTTCAAAAATCAGACGACAACCACTCAACACACTTATAAATGGCATCCCAAAAACATTCTCTATTCACAAAATTAAACCACATTGTATTATTAAATTACTAAAAAATTCACTCCAAAACATCCCTCACCTCATGTTACAGGACATATTTCGAGAAAAAATCCAACAATTCATGTTTTTGGGGAAAAACTAAAGAGGATACCCCAAGAAGATATAATGTTTCCAAAAGAGTTTTTTATTTTATTTCATTCCACAAATTAATAAATTATTTTTTATTATTATTATATAATTAATTTGGTTTCATAAATATACTATTATTTTTTTATTTTTTTTAAATTACATGAATCACCACAGATTTAAATAAAATAAATTAAGAAATAAGCATTCCAGTGTATGGCAGACTGCCACCTCGCAAACCGATATCCCTTTTTCCCTTACCCCTTATCATGGTTGGGAATAATGTTGGATATAAAATTGATATATGATAGTAATGATGTGTATTATTTAATTATGATTCTTTAATTCATATATAGATCATTCATTCATGGTTTCTATTCATTGTGAATATGATAACATTATTTGTGTGCATGACGTACTACCACCTCACGAATTGATGTGATTTGTTCACAATGTACATGGAATGTATAAAAAATGGGTATAATAAAAAGTTATTATATACCATAAATGAATTATATTAAATAATTATAATATATATATATATGCATAATTTAATATTTTTCTTTCAGTGTTAAATACATGGAAATAACATCCATGCATACGTACAACATAACATCTCCATGAGCGGGGAATTTCATTTCCTTTCACCAAATATTAGTGATTTAAAAAATCAATATATAATATATTTAGATGATATTTATATCATGGTTGACATTTTGGATATTATTAAATCATAAACTTTTTATGAAGAACAAAAAAACAAGTCAAAACAATCTCGAGAAAAAACTGTTATCACCTTGAATGGTGAAAATTATTAAAAATTGTTCAAAATTATTATTAATATGTTATAAAAATATTATATATGACATAATAAATATTAATATGTTTATTGGATATGTTAATAAAATGTTTAAAACCATTACACAATGGGTCAAATGTAATTTCCTATAACACTCTGGTCCATTACTTTTTGAAAATATGCTCTTTAAGGTTCTATAGGAAGTATCATTGAATAATTTAAGGGGTTTTCCAAAATTCCAGTTTTTCCAATAATAGGTCATCCCAACGGTGACTCTAAATGGTGACTCAGAGTGTTATATTGCCAATGGTGACTTGTTATGGTGACTCAATCAACGGTGACTCATTCAATGCTGAGTTATCCAACATTGTGTCGCCTAATGGTGACTCATCCATTGGTACCTCATCCAGTGGAGAGTTTCCTAATAGTTACTCATACACCAATATAACTTCCAATGGTGGTTCAAAAAACGTTGAATAATCCATGGGTGACTCAATATGGTGACTCACCCAACTGTGATTCATTTTCAATATTTTTAAAAAATTCATGTTTTTCTCTAGTTTTTCTATTTCCACCCTTTAACATTTTATTTTATGTGAAATGAATTCAATAAATTTTTTAAATATATTTGGATCCAATTCAATTTTACTAATAATATATTTTACTTTTATAAATATTTTGATGCTTTTAAATGGTAAAACTGAATGATCTTGGTTAAGATCTGACTATAATGGATTTAAAAAAATTCCTTCTGTTGAAATATGATATGAGATTTCTAATTCTGAGATCATATCTTCCTTATGTACTACTATTTTCTATTGGTAAATCCCATGTCATTTATCCGGTGGAGTCATGTGTTTGGGATGAGGCCTTTGGATCACATTTCCCTGGAGTATTCTACTGTATGAGCACCCTCTGTCTTGGTGCAATATTAAGGTGGTGATCATTTGTTCTTCATGACAGGGATCCCTTCAACTTTTTTTAATTTGTGCATCATTTGGGGTGGGTGTATGATGTTTTACATTTTAAATATAGTATAATTAAAATTAAATAAATAAATTTTAATCATTTTAATATCAATATACTACGCTAGGAAAAAGTAAAACAAGATTTTATTTTATTATTTTTTGTTGATATTTGGTTTTTATGTTAATCACCCACTAAAAATCATAGTCGTTGGTGGTATTTTATTCACATAGAATAGCTTGGAAAATATTTTTTTGTTATTATGTTGAATTAATATATTTGAAACTGATTGACCATGTATAATCATTAATAATAAATGTATAAGCCATCATAAAACTGTTTCTATAATAACCCTTAGATTAATAAGAGGAAATTGAATGATGAATTCCATTTTAAATCTTGAAATGATCTACCTAGGGTTGTTCAGTGGTGTGTTAGGTGTGGGTTTGTTCTATATTGTACTGAAGTAGGCTTGCGGATTTGTCTGTGTGATGTGGGGTGGTACTGGTTGTGTAAAGAAATCTCATGTTGAGATATTTATTTATTGTGGCATTGACGGGAATTGGTGTGCAGTAGGGATTCCATTGGGATGAAAAAATTTTATATTATTGGATGTGATGGGTGTGGTGTTGTTATACAGAAAGTCTTCTAAGATGGTTGTGGTGAGTTGTTTCATGTGAGACATTGAGTTATGGTTTTTTGTGGTTGAGATGATGGATTGGAAAGACTGACATTGAATAATGATGATGGAAGAAGTTATTATGGTTAATTTACCATATGATTATCTATAATTAGAATGTATAATGATTTACATCAAGTCTTAGGATTCGTACCATGTTATATAATGAATTGGTGTTAAATAGTGAGTAAATTTAATGTGTGTTAAACTAGAAGGATCTTCGCCTTCTAAAATGATTATTGTGGTGTTGACTATTCTCCTTTTTTCTTATTTCAAGTTGGGCTTAGTAGTTTCATGGTTAGATATGGAATTAATATATCAATAGGTAATACAGAATTTTTATTGGTTAATTAAATTATCTTACTTTATGAGTTAATTTTTGTCTTATTGTGAAGTGTCTTTAATTTATCAACATTCGATGTGAGCATCAATAATAAATTAGTCTAGAGTTAAAAAAACGTTGATTATATTATGGGGTGATTTATTGTTTGTATTACAACCCATAGGTCAGGTTTGAGTGTTTGATACCTTATATATATATACACATTTATTTCATTGTGTTTTCTATACGCATCCCACCCTAGTTGAGAACTATGTTCCAAAAACCCGCATTGTTATGAGGGAGGGTTTCATTCCCAAATATCTTCATGTGAGTTTGGATGGAAGGACACCCACTCTTCCATGCTCCATATTCAATGTGATGATGTCCCCATATTCATTGAGAAGATTCTGGTTTGTGAGACCCAGTTTTTATTGGGCGAGCTTTGTATCCTAGGTGTCTTTGAGATGATGTGGGGTTGTGGCCCAAGTGTCTGCATGTAGGATGTGAGGTGCTATATAAACTAGGTGTATGCAGGTGAGATGTGGTGTTGAGGCCGAGGTGTTAAGGTATAGTCATGACACGGTTCTTTCGGAAGAGGTGGGTGCACCATGACATTTGATGTTAGGGTGTGAGAGTGGATAATCAGTGGTAAGGTGGTGCGAGATACCTAATCATTAATGTGTTCTATATTACATTAATTTAATTTCATTATTTAGTTAGAATTCCTTTGAAGTGTTTGGGGTGTCTAGCATACCATGTTAGGTGCTTTTGGTTTTTGATGTTTTCTCACGAGATAATTAGTACGCTTTTCCCACTTGTGCATGAGGGACTTTGATTTTTCTTACTGAGTATACCTGTATGATCACCCTACTTTATAAAACAACTTTTAAGTTTCCATGTGGACTATGGGAACCATTCAATGCATTAATATCATGGACATTGGGATAGTTGTCATCTTGCTGATGAAGATTACTTTTGGGTATTTACATTGGAGACTCTTGTTTTGATATCGTTTTACTTTAAACCTGAACGTGGGATGGATTTTGGAATTATTTTATATATGTATTAGTGTTATTTTGAGGTTGATACATATTATCTATTTTTCTTGGTTACTGTAAAAGTGTAATACCTTCCATTTTGTGAGATTTGTATACAATTGGTTCTGGTCACCACCACGGGGCCTACTAGAGGTGGGACTTTGGGGGTCATTACTATTGATTCTTCATTACGATTTGAGGAGGGGAATCATTATAGGGATGGGGTCATGATAGAATTGTAACTGAGGTGATGGACGAGATATGGGATGGAATTTGGAGGTAGGCGCAAGGAGGATTATAGGGTCTAGTACGGAAACAATGTTATATGATCTTAGTGCTTCACATAGGCTAGAGAAAAATGGTTAGGACACTATATTTTTGGGTCACCCATGATCTAATGAATGGAATCTGATCCTACTGAATGACTAAGCGAGTATACACCATTTGCAGGGTGAAGACCTTCAAAAGTTTGACACATCATAATGAATTGTGTTCTTCTTTGAATTGGGGTTGTTTTCAGAATTTGAAATGGATAACGAAATGAGTTAAAATTAATCCTAAATAAAATTCCATATTACTCCGAAATAAGAATTACTTAATTAACTTTTCAGCTATGAGGGCGGTGTTTTAGACCTGGGGATAGAGAGATGGCTCGTGGATATTGATATCACCTTCAGGTTGATCAGGTATCTGATTGAGAACTGGGATCCTCTTGGAGTGAGCTAAATGTGGAGATTTGCGCGTCAGTGGTGGATGATATACCTGGGTAGAATATGGATGATGATGTTCTATGGGATAATTTCAAGGAGTTCCGATCACAATTCATTAAATGACCATGATTGTTGAGGAGTTTCATGATTTTATCTCCCTCTAGTGGGGGAGTATGTTAGTATGATAGGTGGGGAATAACTTCATGAATCTCCATCATTTTTCCTGAGATCTCTTTCCAAATGAGGAGTCTCATTCAAGATGGAAAGAGGAGGAACTCTATCCTGCTATCCAATATGCAGTTACCCTTTCACCATTGAAATGTACATGGAGGATCAAATAAATGTAGTTTTTATTGCGATGATGCACTCGTGAGACAGTCTACCATGAGAGTAGAACTAGATGAGTTCTTTAAGAGGTAGGTATACCAACAACTAGTCTCTAACACTTGGTCCTTCAAGGTTTTGACCGGCAGGGAGATGACATCAGTAATTTCCAATTACATATTTTGGTCCTTATTCATTTCTCTTGCAGTTGTAGCGGATGTGTTTAATATTGGGAGTCCAGGGGAATCTTTATAATCAGTATCCAATGCTTGTCCAAGCTGATTATTATGGAGGTGCACACGTTATATGAAATCCTCAACAACATTTTCTATCTAGGACATTTTAGCAGTAGTGAAATTAGGATCACACTCCACCGAGGGGAGATGGAGTAGTTAGAGGCCGACTACATGGTGTTCCTTAGGGACTTCAAACCGAGTGTGGTCATGGAGGAAATCATCAGAGGATGGGAAGAGGAGTTAGGCATGGTCAATTACATGCAGTAGAGCTTTTAGTTTAATCAAGGATATATATCTTTCGAGGTATGATCATATTTTATAGTTTCTTTATTATGATTTTTTTTTATTCAGGAACTTCTCACTCCGTGGTTTCACCCAGTCCATCACATGCTCTGGGACGAGAAGTTGAGAGGCTTTCCATGACCCTTGTGTAATGTATGCTATTTGGTGGTCAGACCAACTTGTTTGTTGTGTGTCGGGGATGTATACTGATGATGGGGAAACATCAATCCCATAGGGATATTTTCTTGCTAATAATATATCCATACAATTCCATTCACATAACTGAAATGTATTATTCTATGCATGCCATTACCAACTACATCTAGAGATGATTCAAGCTCTCCAATTTGGATGGATGGAATTTGGTTTTAATCTGTGAGTAGAGATATCATTTGGGAAATCAGCATGTATACATCCTTTTTTCCATTTTGGCAGTAATTATAGTGGATTCAGTGGCCTTTGAAATTGTGGAATCCCCAAGGATAGTTGATAATTTTTTGGTTTTTTTAAAGGAGATTTTGAATTTAACCCATCGACATGATATTGATTTTTGGATATACATACAACCAGTGCTTCTCCAATTTAAATGGATCCATATCCGATAACGGCTTCTAAGTTTTTGGAGTTGAGAATTTAGAGATATTCTATAACGAATAAGGGATTTATCTATCTCAATGTGTTTTCTTGAGGTTCTCTAGTGATATTTGTAAATAAGGTGGATGGTGGTTTGAGGTTGTGCATAGACTACCAGAGGTTGAATCTGGTTATGGTAAAGAATTATTACCCCCTCTGGAAGATAGTTGATATTTTTTACTAGCTATGAGGTGTGAGTTGGTTTTCAATGATAAATCAGAGATCCAGATATCAACAAATGAAGGTAAAAGAGGGTGATATTTCCAAGGCTGCTTTCAGATGCGTGCAAGGGAACTTTGAGTCCATATTCATGTATTTTCGTGTTACGAATTTATTAGTACAGTTCATGGAACTCGGGAACTCAGTATTTCAAAAGATCCTAGCCCAATTTTCCATTATCATCATTTACGACATCTTGATCTACTAGAGTTCAGAGGATGAGCATGTTGGTCATCTTATTACTATATTGTAGGTCTTTCAACGCCACCCAATCAACATAAAGTTGACCAAGTGCATGTATTTGGAAGGAGTGGTGAATTTCCATCATATTTTTATGTCCTAGTAAGGTGTAAAAGTGTTACCATTAATGGTTTAGCTATATATTTATTGTTATCACCCAAGAAATATTGAATGGTTCATAGATTCATAGTTTTAATGGCTATTAACATAGGTTTTCACATTATTTATCTCTATTTTAAACTCCATTTACATATTTGATTATGAGAGACCAGACTTTTTTGTGGAGTGGTCCATTATAGGTAGTGTTAGACTATTTGAAGGAGAATTTGGTTAGTGCTTCAGTGATCTAGTTTCCATAATAAGAGGTGATGTTCAACGTGTTTTGTGATGATTCTTGTCTAGGCTTCGGATACATACAGTTAAAGTAGTGGAGAGTTATCTATTAAAGGGTATATGTAGTTATGATTCTAAAAAAGTAATTATGCCTTCCCTATTCTAGAGTTGGCAATGGTTGTGTTTTCGCAGATGTTGTGGCAACATTTCCTCGTTGGGTAGTGTTTTGTTGTCTTCATTTATGAAAAAATTATGCGGTGTATATTTTCTGAGTGAGATATGAACTTGTGACAATAGATGGCGATGGATTTTATTCATGAGTATGATTTTGAGATCTCATACACATTAGGAAAGTCAAATTTTGTGGCCTATACCTTGAGTAGGATGTCGTTAAAGGATGTATTTTGGGAATATTTGGATTATTTGAAGGTGGTGGAGGAGCTGGAATCCTTTCCCTTGGCTATATTAATGGATGGTGGTATAGGTTTCTTGTTTCAGATGACACTATAGTCTTCTCTGACGCAGTAGGTAGAGGAATATCAGTAGGTAGACTCATAGGTATATGAATTTTTTTGTCATGTTTTTCATGACCCGTCACAATAGGGCCCGCGCCATGACTCCCCTAGCCCGCCTCCATTAGGCCAGGGGCTGTTGACTAGCACTGAGTAGGCATATTAGTAGTCATGGGAGGTATTTCCTATGTACATGTACACATGAACACATCTCCAAGCCCCCAAATGCTGAAATGTAAAAACACAATGGAAAAAAATGCATGTATACAAGTAAACCAACCAACAGAGTACTATGGAAGCTAAAATAATGAAAGTGAACATGGACAGATTACAGGCCTACCAAAACAAAAGTCTGAAAACTACAAAGTCCATCCTATAAACACAAAATGTACTGGGACTATTACTGGTAGCCATTGGAACGCCTCAGCCTGTAGGGAACTCAGAAAGCTTAGCCCTGTCTTGGTCCACCCTGGACTCCGTCAAAAGGCTGCTCGTCTGCACAAGACACGACACGTGGGGAAAAACCCATGCAGGGGTGAGTATAACAATACTCAGAAGAGGACCCTGAAAACAACAAAGAAGTACACAAAGTAAACGTACAGTTAGATATGTACCGTATATGTCAACAACATATATAGCACAAACCCTATATACTCAAAAACAAGACCCGTATTCTAGAGACATGTCACACAACCACATACCCCCATCTAGGGGTTCAGTTCAAAGATTCCACAAAGCACTTGTTCCGGGAGAACACACTCCACGGGTATTATAGCTCTGATGATGTCCGTCCGAGAAGTACTATTCGTTAGGAACTGTCACGAGATGTAGTTACACTCATTACAGGAGACACACTCTTGAGTGGGAAGAATCAGATAAATAGATGCACTAATTATGGGAGACACACTCTTGAATGGGAAAAATCATGATACACAGATGAGGATCACTGCCAGGGCCATGGCGGATAACGCGACTCATCCGGAATTCACCTGCTAGGTAGAGGATCAAATACCAGTGGAGTTGGTCATGTCGATGCCAGAATCTACCCAGGGTCAAGAATGGATAGAGTATCTCGATCCAAGCCTCTCGGATGGATGCCTGACTTTATCACAGAAAGTCCTACTGAAGGGATCATACTCTTGTAGAAGGAAAAGATGCCTGGCCTTCAAGGGATGAGAAGAAGGGGTACTAACATAAAAGAAAGATGTCCAAGATATGGTGAACAAGAGGACCATGCCATTTTCCAAAAAAGTACACAGCGTGTAGAAACGTTACACGCCCTGTTGTCTGACCCCAGGTACTACCCAAGCATAATGGCATGTTTCATAAGGCTGGTCATATCGAAAAACTGAGTACACGGCATGTAGTACAGTGTACACGCTGTGTCTAAGTGATTGGGGGTGGCTTCATGTATGCTGGAAATGTGCCTGTACATGGTCATCAACCCATGTACTCCAGCCCGTGTAATCGGTACACGAGGTGGTATGCATTACCGACATCACCTGGTTTCATGATGGAGTACATGGTCATGTACTCCATCCCATAACCGTGTACCCCCAAGATACACGCCGAGTTCCATGTAGCCGCCTCTTCCATACTGTACATGCCATGTTTCCTGAAGCCGTGTAGTCCAACCCATGTCCATGTACTTCCCAAAATACATGCCGAGCTACGGGGAAAGCCTAACACGCTGTGTGACTAGGGTCACACGCCATGTGATTACTATCTGACGCCTAAAACCCTAGACATCTTTAGTACTACACGGCGTGTTCTTCGGATTTACATGCCATGTATTCTGGAAATTTTTAGAATCACGGCCTTCTGCCATCGTGCCTTCTAAGCTGCCCCATTGATCGAACCGGTTGTCCGATCGGAACAAAACTCCCAAGTTTTGGTCTCCCCAACACCACGAAGCTTCTCCCAATGTTTTCAGGACTCTGATCGACTCCGAAAACATGTTTTGATCTTCCCGTGTGAAGAACGCTCGAAGAACGGACTTTCCTGATCCGGTCTGATTCGTCATCTGTAGTCATCATCACACCACTGCAAGGCCGTTGGGGTGTCGATTCTTTGATTTGGGATCGTTGCATCGTAGAAAGGATGCGCAATGATACGTTTTTCATCGCCCTGTAAAGAACATGAAGAACACATGAGAATAAAAGAGGGAAAGAAATCCAATAAAACAACAAGAGGAACGAGCCACCACCGTCGTTCATCATGAAATTGATCCGCTCATGTTAGTAGGATTAAATGTATCATGAATCAAAAATAATCAACATGGACTATTTACCCATAATCATCCCAATAAAACCCTCCTGCAAGAATTTATGAATCCGCAGATCAACTTGTTCGTGGTTGATATGTATTCGTCGTTTAAATTCCAAAATGGGGAAAGAAGAATGAAAATAACCACCCCTGTCTCAAACTGGTTGAGGAATGATCATCATGTCACACTGCCATCGTCGTTGAGATCCTTCAACTTCATTGGTGCAACTATTCACATCTTTGATTATTCATCATTTGTCGACAAGAGTTTCCTCCAAGGCTCCATGAATTTCTCCAGAGCTTCCCCTCAAAAAATTCATCAACGACCACCAATCACTTAACCCATTAAAAAAGGAAACGTTATTCAACGTTCTGTTATGCTGTGACATTAATGAGTCATGTGGCTATTTCTTAATCCATTATTACATGGTATTTAATATTGAAACAATTGGCCTGTCACCGTGCTACATCAGATGTTTACATAAAGGAAATAAAATAAACTTGTAAATTTATTTTATTTTATTTTACTTAAAACATCCGAAAATTAACTTTTTCCCCCGACCTGCGCCCGTCGGGGTTAAGCTCATTCAAAGAGAAAGTCGTCACCCCAAACACAAAAGTTCCCTCATATTTTTAATTTGGGCATCCGTTTGGAAACTAAAACCACAACACACATGTTCCAACTCACTTAACTTCAAAAAAACTTCAAACCACCATTCCGGTCTCAATGGGCCTCGAAATAATGTGATGTTTTGACGCCCGATCTTGAAATAATTCCATATAATATTTAAAAATAATAAACAGAAAATCAAACAAATTGAATTCTCCCCACCTTGGGGCTTTACATCTTAAAAAATCCAAAATAAAGGCTACTCAAAAAGATTTGGGTACTGGGACAGACCTGGGCCTCCCGCTCCCACGTGCTCTCCTGAAGATTCTCGTGCTACCACTAGACACGCACCAAGGGAATCGATCACCCACGAAGGATCCTCACATGTCGATCCTCGATCTCCACCGGGTACTCAGCAAAGGTCACTCCATCCTCAATGTATAGCTCGCCCCAGTCGATGATGTGCGGTTGATCATGCATGTACCTCCTCGGCTACGACACGTGGAAGACATCATGTCCCCGATGCAACTGTGGTGATAGATTTAGGAGGTATGCCACCTCACCAACTCTGCACAGTATATAGAAAGTCCCGATGATCCTCGGATATAGCTTTCCGCCTCGTCCAAATCCCTATAACCCCCGTCATGGTGACACCTGAAGAAAGACGCGGTCTCCCTCTTCGAACTCCATAGGTCTACGTCGTCCGTCAGTATAAGACTTCTACCAGCTCCGTGCAATCTTCATCCACTCCCAGATGACCTGCACCTTCTCCGTGGTAGCTGGCACCAACTCTGGACCCAAGAGTGATGACTCTCTCGGGTCGGTCTAGAAATGTGGTGATCGACATGGTCTCCCATTCAAGGCCTCGAACGGTTCCATACCAATGGTGGAGTGGTAGCTATTGTTGTACGCAAACTCCACCATAGGTAGGTTTTCCTCCCAACTACGACCAAATTCTAAGTCACATGCCCGTAACATATCCTCCAAAACCTGAATGGTCCTCTCCATCAAGCCATCTGTCTGGGGATGAAATGTTGTGCTCAAGCATAGCTGAGTCCCAAAATACTCCTACATTCCCTTACACAACCGGGATGTAATGCGGCCATCTCGGTCTGAGACTATCATTGAGGGGATTCCATGAATTCAAACTATCTCCTGCACATAGATGCGTCCCATGTTCTCTATGGAACTCTGCTCCCTGATAGCTAGGAAGTGGGCTGACTTGGTGAGTCGGTGAACGATCACCCAGATAGAATCATTCCCCTTAGACTTCCGTGGCAATCCTATTATGAATTCCATTGATATTCCATCCCACTTCCACTCTGGAACTTCCTGGGGTGAGCTAATCCCACTGCAACCAGGTGCTCGGCCTTTACCTGCTAGCATGTAAGGCATCGAGAAACGAACTCTGCTACCGCCTTCTTCATGCCTGACCACCAGAACTATCTTCGTTGATCCTGGTACATTTTTTCCACTCCAGGATGTACCGCTAAGGGGGATGTATGAAAATCCCTCAGGAACTCCTCCTGCAATGCCATCGGTACAACAATGTGTCCTATGAAAATAAGTATGTGCTCCACACGTAGTGAATATCTATTAGAAGCATGTCCTATGGATAACTGAGCACATAAATCCACACAATAGACACCTCCTAGTTGTGCCTCCCAAACCCGCTATAAGGGTGGAGGGGGGACAACCATCGACTATAGGTAGGCTGCATCATCCCTATCCACGAGGGACAACTGCAATATTGCTAACTGCTGTGTCACCTCACTCAACAGCTGTGAGGTCGACCTTCTGCTAAGAGAATCCACCACCTTGTTCCCCTTCCCAATAGTATAGATGATCTCGAAATCATAATCTTGGAGGAACTATAGCCAACACCTCTACCTCAAATTCAGATCTGTCTGCGAAAAGATGTACCTGAGGCTCTTGTGGTCCGAGTAGACGATAAACCGCTCGCCCATAAAGTAGTGTCTCCGCATCTTCAATTCGAATACTACCACATACAACATGAGATAATTCGTCGCATAGTTCTGCTCATGTGGCCTAAGCTGGCATGAACCATAAGAAATAAATGCCTTCCTCTACATCAGGACACAGCCGAGCCCAGTCCCTGATGCGTCGTAGAAAACTATGTACTCGACACCCTCCTCCGGAAATCCCCAGACTGGGGCACTCGTCAAACTCTATCTCAACTGCTCGAACTCCCACTAGCACATTTTCTTCCATACGAAGGTTTTAACCATCTTTGTCAAGGCTTTCATTGGTGCTGATATCCGGGAGAAGTCAGGAATGAATCTCTGGTAATATCATGCCAATCACAGGATGCTCCGCACCTAAATCACGCTCTGAGGTGGATCCCATGCTAACAAAGCCTCCACCTTGGCTGGGTCTATAGTTACTCCATCTGATGAGATAACATGTACCTGAAAGTGGACCTCTTGAATCTAGAATTGGCACTTTGAGAGCTTCCCATAAAGATGGTGGTCCCGAAGTATGTCTAGAACCATTCGCAGGTGTCTCGCATGCTCCTCTTCTGACGATTGGTACACAAGGATGTCATCGATGAAGGCCACTATGAACCGGTCCATGTACAGCTGGAAAATCCAGTTCATCAGTCCCATGAAAACTGAAAGGGAGTTCTTCATTCCTAAAGGCATCACCAAGTACTCATAGTGACCATAACTGCATCTGAAAGTCATCTTCGGTATATCCTCGTTACGTACTCGTAATTGGTGATAGCCTGATCGAAGGTAAACCTTTGAGAACCAATGTGCCCCACTCAGCTACTTGAATAAGTCATCGATCCTTGGCAGTTGATACTTGTTCTTTACCATCACCTAGTTCAGGTGTCGGTAATCCACACACTATCTCATACTCCCATCTGACTTCGTGGAAAACAAGAATGGGGCCGCATAGGGTGAAATGTTGGGTCTCACGAAACCCTTAATCTTCAAATCCTCCAACTGCACCCTCATCTCATGATGCTCTGCGGGAGCCATTCGATATGCTGATGAGGAAATCAGTGTGGTCCAGGGGTGTAAGTCGATGCAAATGTCAATTTCATGGTGGTGAGGTAATCCTGGTATATCTTCAAGAAAGATGTTATCATACTCTGCCACTACTGCTAGGAACTGGGATCGCACAACATCCACTGCTATGAGGGCAAGGCTATCCGACTCATGAGTGATTGGATGCACCCTCCTATGGATAAGCTCATTCTGCGCTACCTGGGCTTCCCTTTCTCTGAAAAAGGAAAACCCCGTTCGATCACGGCGGACACACCACACTCTTCACCTAAAACAGACGATCTAGGCATGGACCAAAGATAAGCAATCCATACCAAGAATGAATTCATAAGGCCTAGATGCTACCAAAAAGAGGTTCCAACCGAAACTATCACCTCCAAGGGTAAGATCATACTGCCTGCAATGGTGTGTGATCATTGAGTCTCATCCCGTAGGTGTCTCCAAGCGTAAGGATCAAGTCAACGGTTCTACTGAAATATTGAGGTTTCGTACAAGACATGTGGATATGAAGGAATGACTAGAACCTGTGTCTATAAGTACAACAGATAAAGTATAAAAGATATAGATCGTACCTCGAATCATCCCTGGAGCCCCTGACTTAAATGCCTTGACCGCATGCAGTTGTCCCTGCCCCTGTCCCCCAACTCACAGAGCCTAGTGCGGACCTCCTGGGGGTGGTGGTGGAAGTATGTCGAAAAGTTTTCCACCACATACAACTCTCGCAGCTCCTCTTCCACATCTACCACTTGGCAGGTCTATCTGTTCCACTCTATGCCTCTGCCTCAGTTTTCCATCCACCACTTCCTTATCATCAGCTCGACGGGCCGGGCAATCCTTAGAGAGATGTCCCCTACTGTCTCACGCATAAAATCGCTTCTCTATAGGCTGACTGGGTCCAGCCTGAGAGCCATGGACTATTGATCCTCTGTCCTAAGTCCTCCTATGATGTCTCCCGCATCCAGATACCTATGTCTGATGCCGGCTCCCTGCTTCCGGTGTCTCCGCACCTGTCTGCATGTTGCTGACTATCATTAGATATCTCTGCTCTCCCAAGAATCTCTCGATCACCAAGGCCCACTCAAGCACTCTAGCATAAGTCGATATTCATAGAGGCACGCCACTATCTCAATGTACCACCGTATACCTTGATCGATGTTCCGATCTCTGAAGTACTGATCCCTGACCTTATCCATCGAGTACCAGGTGAGGTTGGTGAACCTCGATGAATAGTCAGCTATTGTTATACTACCCTGTTGGAGCTAGATAAGCTCCTAGATGTGCACAACTCTCACCGTAATCGGAGAGAACTCCTCCCTGAAGAGTTTATAATACTCCATACATGAAAGAGTCTCCTCGTCGTGAGTCTGTGTGGTCAGACTCCACCATATTCCCACTAAACCATGGAGAAGGCTTGCTCTTAGGATCACCATATGGTCTTTTGGTGTCCTCACTAGATGGAAAACACTGGTCACTGCCTCAAGCCAGTCCTCACCCTCCTGGGGATCAGGATCACCTTATAACCTGAGGGATCTCTATCTCTGGAACTCATGGAGCATGCTATTCATGTGATCTTCAACGGTCGGTACTACAGGTACCACCGGCCGCTCCACTGGTGGTGGCATAGCAGGTGCTCCACCTGGTGGCAACGCCTAGGGGAATGGCCCCTGTATCGAATCCTCATCCCGGAGGGGGTCTTCCTCGTGATCGCGCTGCTGAATCCTAGCAGGTATGCGTCATGGAGGCATACTGAAATGAAACAAGATGTAACATGATCAATGTGTATATATGGATAGCTTACACAAAGGATATAGAAAACAAAACCCATTCCTATATAATGCATGTACCATTATTTTATTTCCCCAGAAACCATTGTCTTCGTGTACTGAGTCGAAAAGTAGGTTATCAGAGTCCTTGTGTATGGATATGTTGGATGCCACACCAACACTGGTGTCTTGGGCCTAAATGCCGAACTCGAAACACATAACACTATTTCCCCATATCAAACTAACAGAATCTTGGTCCTGTGGTTGAACCGAACACCTCTGATACCACTCTATCACGACCCGTCCTAGTGGGGCTTGTGCCATGACTCCCCAAGCCCACCTCCAATAGGCCATGGGCTGGTGAACAACACCGAGTAGGCATATTACTAATCATGGGAGGCATTGCCTAAGTACCTGTACACACGCACACATCTCCAAGCCCACAAATGTTGCAAAGAAAAAACACTAAGGAACAAAATGAATGAATACAACTAACCCAACCAATATATTACGATGGAAGGTAAAGCACTGAATGTAAACAGGGCCGGAATACAAGTCCACCAACACAAAAGTCTGAAAACTGCAAAGTCCAACTTGTAAACACAAAATGTACTAGGACTTCTAATCATAGCTGTAGGAACTCCTCAGACTGTAGGGAACTCAGAAAGCTCGGCCCTGTCCTATTCTGCACTAGACTCCGTCAAAAGGCTACTCATCTTCACAAGACACAACACATGCGGGCAAATATCATGTAGGGGTGAGTATAACAATACTTAGTAAAGGACCATAAAAACCACAATGTAGTACACAAAGTAAAGGTACATTTATCTATGCATAATATAGGTCTACATAACATATATCACAAACCAAATACACTCAAAACCCATACTCGTAGTCTAGAGACAAATCACACAACCGCATACCCCCAGCTAGGTGTTTAGTTCAAAGATTCCACGAAGCACTCATTCCGGGAGAACACACTCCATGATTCTTATAGCTCTGATGATGTTTGTCCAAGAAGTAATATTCATCGGGAACTGTCACGGGATGTATTTACACTAATTACGGGAAACACACTATTGATTGGGATGATTTTGATGGATAGATGCACTAATTATTGGAGACACACTCCTAAGTGGGAAAAATCATGATACACAAATGAGAATCACTACTAGGGCCATGGAGGATACCGCGACTCATCCAGAATTCACCTTCTAGGTAGAGGATAAATTCCTAGTGGAGTTGGTCACATCGATGCCAGACTCTACCTAGGATCAAGAATGGATAGAGGATCTCGAACCGGGCCTCTCGGATGGATGCCTGACTCTATCATAGAAAGTCATTCTGAAGGGATCATACGCCTGTAGAAGGGAACAGTTCCTGACCTTCCAGGGATGATAAGAAGGGGTACTAACACGAATGAAATATGTCCAAGATACAGTGAACAAGAGGACCATGCCATTTTCCAAAAATATACACGCCGTGTAGAAACGCTACACGCCGTGTTGTCTGACCCTGAGTACTTCACGTTTACAACAGCCCATGTCGTAAGGCTGGTCATGTCGAAAAACTAAGTACATGGCGTGTAGTACAGTGTACACGCCGTGTCCGAGTGATTGAAGTTGGCTCTATGTATGCTGGCCTTGTTCCCATACACGGTCATCAACCTGTGTACTCCATCCTGTGTAATCGGAACACGGGGTGGCCCATGTTACCGGCCTCGCCTGGCCGCATGATGGAGTACACGATTGTGTACTCAATCCCGTGTCCATTTACCCCCTGGATACACACCGAGTTCCGCGTTTCCGCCTCTTCTATTTTGTACACATCGTGTCGCCTAAAGCTGTGTAGTCCAACCAGTGTTCGTTTACTTCCCAAAATACACACCGAGATTCGAGGAAAGCCTAAAATGCTGTGTGACTAGAGTCACACGCCGTGTGATTCCTCTCTGACCCACAAAACCCTAGCCACCACTGCTAGTACTAAAAGGCATGTTCTTTGGGAGTACAGGCCATGTATTCTGAAAATTTCTAGAATTGCGGCCATCCACCGTCGCACCTTCCAGGTTGCCCCTTTTGTTGATCTGGCCATCCAATCACCATGAAACTCCCAGGTTTTGGTCTCCACAACACCTCTAAGCTTCTCCAGATGTTTTTGGGCCACGGATCGGCTCCTAAAACAAGTTTTGATCTTCCCATGCGATGAACGCTCGAATAATGACCTTTCCCGATCCGGTCCGATTCGTCGTCCGCTATCGTCGTCTCACCCCCGCATGGTCGTTGGGGTGTCGATTCTTTGATATGGAATCATTGCGTCTCAGAATGGATGCGCAACGATCCATTGTTCTTTTCCCCCAAAAAGAACGCAAAGAACGCGTGAGAAGAAAAAAGTGAAAGAAATACAATAAAAAACATGAGGAACAATCCTCCGCCGTCATTCACCACGACATTGATCCTCTCCCGTTAATAGGCTTAAAAGGAGTAGGAATCAACAATAATCAACATGTACTATTTCCCCATAATCATCCCAATAAAACCTCTTGCAAGAATGTACGAATCCACGGATCAACCTGTTCGTGGTTGATCCGCTTTCGTAATTTAAATTCCAAAAGGAGGAAAGAGGAATTAAAATAACAACCCCTACCTCAAACCGGTTCCAGAATGACCATTGCATCGCATTTCCATCATCGTCGAGATCCTAAAACTTCATTGGTGCAGTGATTCATAGCTTCAATTCGTCGTCGTTTTCGAGTGACAGTTTCTTTCAAGGCTCCAAAAATTTCTCCAGAGCTTCCCCTCAAAAAATTCGTCAATGATAACTAATCGATTAACCCATTAAAAAGGAAAACATGATTCATCATTCTATTACGCTGCGATATTGAGGAGTCATGTGACTATTTCTTAAGCCATTATGACATGGTATTTAATATTGAAATAGCTGCCCTATCGCTGTGCTGCAGCGGATGTTTCTATAAAGGAAACAAAATAAACTTGAGAATTTATTTTATTTTATTCTACATAAAACATCCAAAAATTAACTTTTTTCCCCTGACCCGCTCCGGTCATGATTAGGTTTGTTCATAGGTAAAGTCATCACTCTGGATGCAACATTGCCCTCATATTTTTAATATGGGATTCCGTTTGGAAAATTCCACTACCGCGCACAAGTGCCGACTCACTTAACCTAAGAAAAAGTACAAACCCCCATTCAGAGCTCACTAGGCCTTCGAATGACGTCCCGTTTTTGTGCCCGGTCTCAAAATAATTCCATATAATATTTAAAAAAACACAAAAAATCCAAGACATTACTATGCTGACCACGCTGAATCTCCAATGGTATGGTCGAAAGATAGTAAGAATCATATGTGGTTTCATGGAAGGATGTTTGTGTAAATGGTGATGTGTGATATAGTCATCTTTGAGTTTCATAGATCACTCTTGGAGGCACACCGATGAGTTTCTAATATTTATCATGGATTGGGAATGTTTTTTTGGTGGCTTGGGATGAAACAGATAATGGTGGAGGTTGTGGTGATGTACATAGTGATACAGTAGGATAATTTTAAGAACCATGTTCCCAGTGGTTTGTTGCAACCCTTTTATTTAACTGAGTGTATGTGAGATGAAATTCAGATGGATTTCATCACTTGGATACCAAGATATTAGAGAGGATATGATTTTATATAGTTGGTAATGGGTTGGTTAATTAAATCATCTCACTTCCTAGCAATTAAGGAGTTAGGCATAGTGGATGCCTTACATGATAAGTATGTGGATGAGTTGGTATGAATTCATTGAGTTATAAGGTCCTTTTTATCATATTGGGGTAAAAATTTAACCTCTCATGTCTGGTGATGATTACAGCATGATTTTGGTTCATTGTTACACCTCATCACTTCATTCCACCCTCAGAAAAAATTGGCAGATAGAATAGACAATCTAGATACTAGATGATGTGTTGTGAGGATTTGTCTTGGACTTTATCAAGTCTTGGGTGAGACACTTACCCTTGGTTGAGTATTCATAAAATATGATATATAACTCTTTCAATGTCATGAATCTGTTTGAAGCATTGTATGGATGAATAAGTCATTCTCAATTGTGATGGATGGAGGTTCTAGAAATTGGCAATATTGGTCTTAACATGATGCAGAGAATAAAACCAATGTTTTATCTAGTTCATTAGAGAATGAAAGAGGTACATGACGCACAAAAGTCATATGTCAATAAAAGTAAGAGGACATTATAGTTTTTGGTTAGGTACCATGTATTCTTTAAGGTTTTTCCCTCAGTGTGGGTAGAGGAGGTTTAGTAGAGGGAGAAAGAACTCTCCCAAGTTTATCATGGGCTTTAAGGTAATGGGGCCAGTTGGGGAGGTGTCATACCAATTAGCACAAGCACCACAATTGTATAGGATCAACAACATCTTTCAAATATCATAGCTTCATCGATATCTACATGGTAACTCCCATGTCATAGAATGGGGAGATTTAGATATCAAGGATGGAATGATGTTCATGTAGTGGCCAGTAGAGATTCCAGGTCATCGAGATTTTGATCCTCATAGATATTCCATTGCCTTGGTTCATATGTTATGGAGGCATGTTGTCCTGGATAAGATAACTTTGGAGTAGTTAGCATAATTGTGTGCCCAGTACAAATATTTGTTTTTGAGTTTTTCCTTGTTATGTTTTCTCTTCTAATTTGATGTCTGAACCTTGATTTATATGAGATGAATTATTTAACTTCTCTATAATATTTGATAATGATATGACATATGAAAATTGGAGCACCTAATTCTTAATCACGAATCATTAATTATTCTACAATTTCAACTATGCGGGTGAGTCAGTGCCGCCCATTGTATATAGTATATTTACATAGAGGATGGGATTCTCTAATTTTTGGGTTCAGACAATGTAGTTATTGTTATTTTGTGGTGGTCCTTCTGGTCGATTGGGTTAGTAGATGTTAGTGTAGGTGTTCTTGGTTGTTGAGGATTCACTCCAGATTTGAAACAATGCATGGGGATTTATCATTGAGATTTAATGATGGTACTAATTTTCTAATGTATGGAGATCCTTGAGAGTTATCCCATGGGGTTGTTGTTTGGAAACATATTTTTTCTTCTGGGTTTAGTTTTGAATTTTCTTTGGAATTAATAGTTTGAGAGGTCTCTGATGTAATGACCTAAACCTCAATGGTCCATTACGTTGTGAATATCAGGTCATTATGGTGTCTCAATGGTAGTAGTGATTCATTCCCGGAGTTTTTGAAAATTTTATTTTATCTAATGGTAGGTAATCCCAAAGGTGAATCATAATGGGAACTCATACTAGAAGGTCACCAATGGTTACTTGTGATGATGGCCCATCCAATGATGACTCGTTCGACGTTGAGTCACCAAATGGTTATTCAACAACTAATATCTCATCAAAAGGTGAGTCCCCTAATGATAACTCATCCACTAGTAGATCGTCGAATGGTGAGTCACCCAATGGTGAGTCACCCATTGGTGACTCATCAACTTGGGACTCACAACAGTGAATCACCCAATGGTGAGTCATTTTCATTAGTTTTTCCAAATTCTAGTTCTTCTCCAATTTATTCAGTTTCACCCCATTAACATTTTAATTTATTTAAAAAGAATTTAATACCATGTTTAATGGTTTTTGGGGCTAGTTCAAAGTGATTAATCAAATAATTGAATTTTATAAAGATCATGATGATTTTAAATTGTCAAAAAGTGTACACTTTTTGAAGATAAACATTAATGGATTTTAAAAAATGTTATTATGTTGACATAGGATATGAGCTTTCTAAACCTGAGATTATACCTTCCTTATGTTCTCTTGTTCACTCTTGATGAACCCATAACCTTTTCTTCCCAATGAGTCACATGGTTGTGTTTAGGTATTTAGACCATGTTTCGCATGTAGTTTTCTGCTACTTTTTCACCTCTTGAATTGGCATAATAAGGAGGTGCTGATAATTTTTCTTCATGGTTGAGATTCCTTCATCCTTCATTAATTTTTCTATCATGTGGGGTGGGTGTGAGATTATTTTTTTATGATAGAATAGTTCCAAATAAATTAATATAATTTAATTATTCTAATATTAATATATAGGGGTTGGGAAAAAGTGATACATGATTCTTTTTTTATGATATTTTGGCCTATATGGTTTAATCACTCACTGAAAATCATGGACATTGGTAGTTTTATTTTCAAATATAATGTCTTGTTAATGCAATTTTTTGGTCTTTTATTTATTTAATATAAATAAATCTAAATACCAACGTAGCCTCAGATATTTAATGGATGGCCTAGGATCAAGCAATTTATGTGCTTATACCTTTATTAATGATAGGAAACTGAACGAGGAATTTCTTATTGAATATAAAAATGCTCTACCATGGGATATGTGGTGGTGTGATGGGTGAGGGTTTGTTCTGAATTGTGCTGTAGTAGGGTCATGGGTTTGGCTATGTGATGTGGGGTGGTACATGTGGTGTAATGTAATCTCAAGTTGAGAGATTCACAGATTGTGGAATTGATGTCTAGTATTGTGGAGTGGATCTCCAATCAGGTTGTGTTATATATATTATGCTAAATATGATGGGTGTGGTGTTGTTAAGTAGTAGGGATAAAAATATAGTCGTGGTGGGTTGTGTTGTGTGTGGCTGTGAGTTTGGTATTTTTTTGGTTGACATTATGAAATGGGAAGAATATATTTATTAATGATGATGTCACAAGTTGGTACATGTAATTTACCTGATGTTTCTCCATAATTTTCATGATGAAATCCTCACTCAATGTATTGGGATTGGTACCATGTTATTGCATGAATTGGTGTTAAATGGAGAGTAAATGAGATGTTTTTTATACTGGAAGGATTTTTTCCTTCATAAATAAATATGGTGGTGTAGACTGCTTTACTTGGTTGCTTGTTTCCATTTCAGCATAGTTGTTTCCCAGGTAGTGATGGAAGGAATAAATGTATAGTTAATATATAATGAAAATTGGTTAATTAAATTATATGGGGTTATTATTTGAGTTGTGTGTTTTTGTGAATCATATTTCATATATCAACATTTGAAGTGACCATCGCTAATACATTCATTTAGAGGTAATAAAAAATTTTGTAGTGTTATGGAGTGATTGATTATTTTATTGGTAACCCTTAGGTTGTGATTCATTGTTTGATATTATATATGTATACCATTATTTCTATGTGTTTCTATAAGAACCCCACCTTAGTTGAGAAATATTTTCCTAACAACCTCATTCTTATGCAGGTGAGAGTCTTTCCCAAACATCCATCAGTGTCGATTGATAGACTTCTACCCACTCTTCCTACAACCTCTTCCAAGGGGTGATGGCCCATGATTTCTCGGGAAAGTGGTGTTTTGTGAGGCCCAGGTGAATGCGGGCGATTTTTTCATCCCACCTGTCTTGGGGATGAGGAGTGGTCGTGGGATAGGTTTTTGTGAGTGGGATTGGATGTGGTATGTGGCCTAGGTGTCTTTGGGTGGGATATAGTTGTGAGGCCCCGGTGTGTGTGGGTGAGTTGTGATGAGGCTCTTTCAGAATAAGTGGGAGAACCAGGGCATTATTCATTAGGGTGTGAGAGAGGATAATCATTGGGAAAGTGTTACGGGTAAACCTATGATCAATTTTCTCTATATTACCTTTCCAAACTTGCATTATTTAGTGAGAATGAATTTGGTAAGGATTTGTTGGCCAGTATACCTTGTTAAGTGTTTTTGGATTATGTTGTTTCTCACAGGATATCTAGTATGCTTCTCCCACATGTGAACGAGAGACATTGGTTTTTATGACTGAGTATACTTGTCTCCCCAACATACATTATAAAAGAACTATTATGTTTCCATGAGATGTATGTGGACCATATTGGGTGTAACTATCATAGACATTAGGACTCTTTTTGTGTCAATATTTATATTTACTTTTGGTTATATACTTTGGAAACTCTTATTTTGTAATATTTTTACATTAAACATGAATTTGGGATGGATTTTGGTCGTTATTTATATATATGGTGAAATTTTTGGGGTTGACACATCTTATCTCCCAATCTATGGTACTATAAAAGAGTACATCCTTCCATTCTATGTGATTAGTATACCCTTAGTGCTTGTCACCACCCCAAGGCTTACCATAGGTTGGACTCGGAGGGGGGGGGAGGGGGAATTATCTCCCATTATTAATTTATTGTACAGGAGGGTAATCTTTGAAAGGAGGGGGTCGTGACATCAAATAACCTTCATCAAAAAATGAATCTTAGGGAAATTTATTTCATTTCAATTTCATTTCATTAAGAAATATTTTAATGTTATGTAGGTAATCACTTTTTCGTGGTGTGTATACTTCCCCTTTGACTTTTTATATCATGAATAATTAATAATTAATTATTTTTAAAGATAAAATTTGAATTATTTCAGCTAATGGGATTTGAGCATAATGTTACTAAGAGGTAATGATATTTCATAACTAAGATTCTTTTCATTGGGTTATAATACATCACCATTGTCATTCATAT
The DNA here is from genome assembly GCA_963277665.1 of Viscum album. Taxonomy (NCBI): domain Eukaryota; kingdom Viridiplantae; phylum Streptophyta; class Magnoliopsida; order Santalales; family Viscaceae; genus Viscum; species Viscum album. The sequence continues at coordinate 489,167,550 of OY728151.1, read as the reverse complement.
TCTATGATTATGTTTATATTGATGTTTTGATAACTATTTTTTTATTTACACTTTATTTATGTGTATTTATAATTGATACATATAATATTTTCATTTATTAATTCTCTACTCTATATTAGGCTCATTTTATGCATTTATCAATCTGAGTATAATCGATATTATTTATTATTGAATTTCTATTAAATGAAATGTAAAAGATCATTGTTTAACGATCCCTTTAATTTCCATGCCTAGTTATTGATGATATTTTTATGTTTTAGAACAATATTTCATCTCTTTAGTACATACAATTTTATTAAAATTATTTTCAATACATTCTATCAATATTTCAATCTTCTATTAGAAATATGGTTTATTACAACAGTTTGTTTTATAAAAAATCAAAAATGTTTTTAAACGTGTTTTCATTAACCTCTTTATAAATTATTTAAAAAAAATCATACCCATTTGGTATTTTTGAATAGTTTTTTCAAATGAATATTATATTATATTTATATATAAGTCATCATTTGAACCAATATAAAATGTAATTTTATTTTTACACTTTATGGAATATATATAATTACCCATTTTCCATTCATTAAAGCTACCATTTTATGTTTAAAATTATATTTTATAGGAATATATTTTATATTTTCTTCAAATAAAAGTAATTTCAAAATGTTTTTTGTTTGATAAAGTTATTTTGAAAATGAAAATAATATTTTTATAAATTAATATTTAATGTTATTTTTCAATAATTAAAACAACCCATATTATTTCTCTAAAGGGGATATTTCATATAGAGATAATGAACACTATTTGTCAAGATTTATTATATTTATTTAAATAAATTATAATATTTTAATTCACTTACTTGAATCATTTTTATAATCATTAACTACCAATTGAATTATTCACTTTCGAGTGATAATGAAAAATTATATTTCCCACATATATCCAGATAATTTATCATGGATAAGATTATTTTGTATTATTTATTCCACTTTTATATATGGTTTCTAATTTGATAATTATTTGACTATATGGGGAAATTTTAATATATTAATATTCTTTACTCAATATATATATTTTATTAGGAATATTGTTTATGAATTAAATCAATTATTCATTAAATGAGAAAGAATTTAGACGGATATGACCCATGTGGTGCCTTTATATCGATAGAACATGGATGAATCAGTAGTCACATGGGATAAATTAGTTTTCTAGCCTCAGCTAATGGAATTTTAACTAGTATTTTTTAAACTAACATTTGCAATGTCCTAATGGTAAAGGTACCATTTACCAAGAAAAAATGGTGTGTGATAATTAAGAATTTCCATCATTCAGAAATAAATTATTATTATCCATGAGGATTTCATTATGATAAAATTTATGGATTCATTTAAATCATAGTTAATTAATTACATAAAAATAATGTTTAGAATTTTACATTACCATATTTATTATTCATTATCTATTAAAGTGGTCACGTTATTTAAATGGAATGTTTTTTAGTTATTTTCCATGAAATATTTTTTATGCACCTCCATCTATGTTTATTGATTACATGGATTTTCTGTTCAGTTATTTACAGTTTCATATTTTTTATGATCATTGATTCATTATAGATTTGATTTACTCAACCCTTAGTAATAATTTGAGCTCACCCTTTTTTTTCATTCCATAGGATCTGAATATGTTTACTATCACTGATATGAAAGGATACTCTAAATGGAGTAAAATTATTCTACAAATATAATTAAGTTGTTATTTTTTTATTCAAATGTAATATGAGAATAATATTTGTATCTAGTTTACCCAAAAAAAATTGATTCATCCTTTAGGATATATTTTCTTTTATCTTCTACGAATGTAATGGTATAATTCATCGAATCATGGATTCGAGTTTTTGGGTCACTATATATTTAGAGGATAAAAATTTTGAAAAACAATACTACACTAAATGGATATGTGATAAATCTTCCAAAACTAAAAGAAGATACTAGATTGGTATAATGTTTAAAAAACTAAAAATATATTTATTTTTAAATAGGGGGAAAATTGAAACCAAACACGTAAACCAAATAACCCACAAGGGAGTGTAAATGAATTATATTTCGTGATAATAATATCATATTCTTTCCTCAAAAGGAACATGAACAAAATCAATGTCAAACGGAATGTAAATTGTAATATCAACCATTTCTACTATGTAAACATTAAAATCATATACCCTAAGAAGGAGTAAAATACTATTAAAATATAAATATAATGAACCTTTGGATAAAAATTCCATTACATGTCAAAGTGGAAAAATATACACATCATCATAGAATATAGGTTTATTTCATAATTGAATGTCTAAAAGAAAGATTATTTTAGGTGAATAGACTTTACAATGATCGTATCATTTAATTGATAATTAATAAATGGATTGATTATGTGTAAAAAAATGAAAATCCACTAAAAACGAAATATATAATAATATAATTTTTAGATCAATTCAAAAATAATCATGGAGTAACATTGGTAATGATGAATAGTTATACACAATTAATGGAAATTGTGTTATATAACCCTTTACCACAAGGTATCTTTCATGTAAAATCCATATTAAAAATATATTAAAATTGAAAACAAATCATGAAAATTGAAGGATTTATGATATAATATATAAAATGTTATTATATATAAACAATATTAAATAAAATATGGTAATAAAAAATATCTCAATCCAGGGATAATTAGATGAAATTCCTTACATGAAGTCCAAACATTTAGTGCATATCCTATAAATCTTATATTATAAAATCATAGAAATTGTTTAATTTTTTAATGAAATTTTATCAGTTTAATAATTTATATTTAATATATTTAATCAATTTATAATAATTCAAAATTTAATTACCAAATTTGTTAATTCTATATTAGTAATTTTGAGGATGATCAGTTTATAAGTCAAAAAGAACATCTATATGCTGATGGAGGTCGATGAGCAATTTTAAAAAAAATCTCCCAAATTATAAGAAATAAAAAATTATCAATTTTATAAATAAATTATTCTATTAAGGCCAATCGTGAAATATGGTTATGGAATATGATATAATTATAATAATGGATCTAATAGGCTGTACATACGTCTCGGTAACATTTAAACTTTCAATGATCAATGCATAATGAAGGAAAGAATTATTTATCATTACAAAATTAATATTATATAATAAATAACATATCATTTCATTAATCATGCTCATGTAAACAATTCATGTGATGAGGTGATGAAAAACAAATCTCATATTTTTTTAGAGGTTAAAGTCCACACATACGTACGCATGGCATTATATTTTTTTATTGACTGGAATGTTATAGAAGTAAATAAAATATTATATTTCCATAATTAGGAATATTTCATGAATATAAAATATAAATATTATAAAGATAATTATAAATAGTCTTTAGAGGTATTTATGAAAAAAATTAATGATCTAGGAAGCGTTAGTTCACCGTATATATGAATGATGGATTCATATCCCATTTGAGGGAGGTTTAATGTAACAACCTCAATCGTAGTTATATATAGTAGGTTTTTTATATCAATTAATTGGTATGATTAAAAGCATGTCTTATCCCAATAGGGAAAATAGGTTTGTAGATTTAGAAAAAAATATACATACATAAGTTCAACATCACAACTTTCAATGAAATACAATATGTAGATTCCATTGGAAACATCCATAACTCCAAGAATATCCCTAAAATCCATTCATAATATTCATCTTTAAATTCTGGTGAATGTCAAAGAAAAAAAGAAAGGTGTGAGATCAGGTTGTTAGTAACGGTAAATAATATAGGCGAATCATAGGTAACCTGTTTTGGGGAATAAATAAAAGTGCAAATGGAATTACAAGTAAAATTAAGCATAATATGGAAGAAATAAAAGATGAATAAATAATTCCATAATTAAACATAACCAAGGATCCTATATTTAAAATAAGTGGGCCCAAATTAGTTTAATATGTTAATTTGATTTTTTTGGATATTATAAATAGTAAGTACGATAATTATAATTTAAAACGGTTAAAGGTAAATCGGTTAATTTAGGTAAAAATTAATATGATAAGAACAATACAATTAACCTAACACTTTCCAAAAATCCTATTGGATGAGTATACATCTACCCATAATGACAAAGGATTGGAAATGACTAATTTAATGGACTTTTTTCTAGGAATATAATATTATTATTATTATAATAAAATAATGTGATATGAAAGTGAAAATATATCACCCTCTTATTTATTATATGTATAATAATTATAATATATAGGTAAATTGGATAAAACTTAATAATAAATATTCTCCATAACACTATATAAATTATCTATATCATGGTAATTTATTTGGATTTTTTAAAGTCTTATTAATAACATTAAAGTCTTATACAATGACGATGTAGAAATTATTTAATTTATGAAAAATCATTAAACTATTTTTCTAAAAATAATAATAACTATTATATGACACAGAATCATGATCAGATATTATTTTTAATGTATATATCAACCATAATCATCAATGGGTCATGTTTTTGACCATTTACAAGCACATAGAAAGGATTATAACATTTATATTATTTTATATAATGTACGGTCGATGTTATCAATTTCCTATTATTTAAACATTTTTCTTTTAAATATAGGGTTAAAAAATATATATATTTGACTATAAATATAATTATATAATATATTATATTTATCTTAATCATGTTATTTTATAAATAATTTTTAATAAATGATTATATATATTAAATAATTAATCAAAACTGATTTGTTAATTATTTTGTTAAGGAAAATATGAAATGATTGATATTTAAAATATTAAAATTAATATTATTTGGGATCATTAATATTTACAGTGAATTTTCTATATGCCTATGAACCCGTAGGTATAAAAAAAATATTTTTTTACGTTATAATCATATCTTGATATTTTAAAAAATCCATTAAATGAATATTTTCAAAATTAATACTATTAGAATTTTATCAAAAAATATATTTTTTAAATTTTTTTTAAATCAAAAGACGTCATTAAAAATAAATATAATAATAATATGGTGAAAAATATTCTAATTAATTAATTTTAGGTTTAGTTGACAAAAAATATGTAAAATTCAAAACATTTATTATCATAAAATTTGTTACCTTATTAAAAATTAAAATACATTTCAAAGGATTAATTTAGAATATAAGGAGTAAATTTACATAAAAACATGTTGAAATTTTATTATTATGTGAGAGTATAGTCATATCATATCCTGTACTCTAATATATCTCATTTTGGATGTATTTGGACTGATTTTGAAATTAATATAAAATAATAGTTTTAGAAATTCCAAAAAGAACCCTATCCTTAATTTTAAAAGGGTACCTCCTCCCTCAAGTCACCACACCCATTTAACAATAAAGATAGAAAAAAATATGAATATTTCACATATAAACTTCCTTATTCAAATAATACAGCTTATAGTCTTCTCAAATAACCAACTCTATTATTCATATGAGGAGATTTAAAGAGTGATTGTCGAAGAAGAGGTAACTTCTTTACAATCATTTAAAAATCACTTCTTCTTATACAACCTATTATTATGTTTTATCAATTATAATATAATAAATCTATTATTAAATATATTCTGATATGTTATTATGGTTATGTAATAACCATATTTAACCATCAATCCATCCAATGATATAATGAAATCACCACACGTGGGTACATAAGATCCAGCATCTCCATATTGTTGTGTAATATGTTTTTCATCCCCATGTTATTTGTATGGGTATAATGAGGGATACAGAATAAATATTTAATAATTATAACATTAAATTTATTCTAGAAACAACATATATATGATTAACATCAATAATTTTTACTGAGGAAATGATACTATCGTTTGTGCATACGTACGGACTACCGTTTCTAAAATATGATGAGATTCATTTTTCTTATTAAAAATTTATAAATGATTAAAGAAATGTATATAATAGATAATTATGATATATAATACCTTAATTCCATTCTTTAAATGATATAACTATATCCTATGATGAATATTTTTGGACTTATAAAACAAAACATGCATAGAAAAGATGAAACAATTAACACCTGAAAGATGAGTAATAGTGAAATATTTTTAAAAAGGTGATATTTTGATTATATATGATATAATAAATATAAATATTGCTATTTAATAAGATAAAAAATTATTTAATCAATCATACATGATTTTTTGATACAAACAAAGGAACTCAGACCGATGAGAAGGGAATTTCATCTCACTTTTTATTTCCTTGACTAACATGACTTATTCACCACTCATTTATTTTTTATAGTGTAAAAACTTCCCATTAATTAATTATATTCCATTTTAAAATAATTTTTATCTATTTTTATCCCATTTAATGATCTTTATTTCATTGGATTTCATGATTCAAAAGATACAAAATGAGTAAGGTAGTTTTTGACTCAATTTTCATTCTATGAGACACATGTTTTGTTTTGCACTTATGTTCTTATACGAGATTTATATACTACCATTTGACATGTTATATTGTAAATATAATTTTTTCGAGATATTATAATATTATTTAGTTATTATAATTTCATGGTGATTGGTATTTAAATGTTTCATTCTGGTATAAGACACTTTGAAATGATTGATGATTATATTCCTCAAGAAATGATTTAAAAAGATCGCTTCAGCTCATTTCCAAGGAAAATGATTTTGAATTTTTTTTTCCTAAATTGTTCCATTATATATTTTGAAATTTATTTTAAATGAAAAATTATTTCAAAAAAATTTATGTACTATTATGTATTCTTAAAGTAATAAATGAATTTTTCCTCAAGAACTGTTTTGAAGAGTTCCATCAAAAGTATTTTCAATCTAAGACCATGTTATTTGATGTTAATTATTTTTATTGGGTATATGAACCAATAAATCCATTATTATTCTTTATTATAATTTTTTTAATTTTATTATGGATTGGTAATTATGAATTTTATTTATTTTCCATGAGTTATGCTATGGTGAATTATTTTCTGTAACCCATTTAATTTCATGGGTTATAAATGATCTTTGTTCTTATGGAATTTGTAAGAATTATTTAATAATGAGGTTCTTTTTTCCTATATTTATATCTAATTAATTGTGTAAATATTTATATATCATGATATATACATTAATAGAATGGAAAGTAAGTATGGTTCTGTAATACAAAGTTGGAACCAAAAGTAAATCCAGTTCAGTAATATATGGTTGGATTGAAGAGTGAACTTAGTTTAGTATAGGAATTTCCCCACAATGATTTTCTTGGAAGGGATCCCTTGGATGCTATGTAAATCATATTAGGTGCTTATTTGTTTACCAAAATTTCTTGTCATATTCATATGTTATTATTTCATGGCTTATGTTCTTTATTTCCTTGTGACTCATTTCATTTAAACTTTCAATGTGTATTTTTTGACTCCTATTTGTAATCTTTGATGTGCAGGGTACGATATTTTATTGTTATGATCATGTTCTCAAACACTTCTCATATTTTTTATTCTTACATATCTCTCTTATTTACCCATACTGAGCATTTTCTCTCAGCCTTTCTTATGTCTCCTTTCCCCAGGGTAATAGAGAATACGTTAAATGAGTTTTTTTAGAAGTACTAAACATGGATGTTGTTGATGACCTAATGTGAAATAACAAAATATTAACATAGTGGGAGATATTATAATTTTATATATAAACCAGTTTCTTATAAACCAAAGCATCTAAGAGTTTGTCCAAATTTCATAAATCTGCAAACCAAAAATGTCCTTGGGTATGTAAGTGGTCCATTATTTTCCGTTTGAGGTTGTAAGATTTAATGGAAAAAATTTGGTATAATTTTATTATGTTATGTCTTTAGTTATGAATCTAGAATTGTGGATTTTAGGTTACTAAATTATGTATTAGAGTAGGGTTTAGAAAAATTTGAAGATTATTATGTTTTCTAAATAGTTATTTATACCATTATGAGATTATAATTTTAGTGTTGAATAGAATATCAGTGTATTAGAATCCCCTTTTGAGGCTTTAGGTTCTGAAATTTTAATGTGACTAATAGTGAGACATTAAGACTTGAGTTAATTAAGGGTTACTTCAATTTTCAGATGAAAAATTATTGGTATGATCCAATCATTGAGGGAACAAATTTTTTTGTTTATTTTTATAGTTTATCTCATTTTTTAAATTTCATAATATATATTTAGTTTTAGAATAAGGAAAACCCACAGGAAGGGTGGAAACCCATGTCATCAGCCAGGATTCAAGAATCAAAAATACAACTGAATACTAGAAAGGATTTAACACCTACCACTTGCCTATGTGAAGTCCTGGTTAGTATGAATTCTGATTTTTTAGTTAAATAGGATTATGGGATAAGAATAAGATTATTTTGGGGAATTAAATTTTATTAAATAGACATCCTTTTTATTTAAAATTGATTCTATTTTAATGGATAATTATTATTTTTGAAGACGTTCAATAATTTGGGAAATTTATATGATTATGGTAAATAGAATACCATGAGTTTTTAATTGAGCTGTAAAGGTATAATTATATTTTGGAAGAATCCATTATTTTTATTATGTAATTATGGGTAAGTACATTATTAAAATAAATTATTAACCTATCAAAGATAATATGTGATTAGGATAATTAATTTTTTATAAGACAAAAAGAGCAGTTGTTTTTTTTAAAGATAAATGAAAAAATTTATCTTTAACTATTTTGTGTTCAGTTTTTTTTTAATTTCAGGTTTCAATATTAGTCAAAACATTATATAGGGTAGATATTTTTTGAATGGTCTATTATGAAAAAAGGGTATTATTTTTTAATTTTGGAGATGAAATTAGTTTTTCATCACATAAGGTTTATTATTATTTGGAATTTTCTTCTCATGTACTAACCATGTTGGTTAATGTTTAATGACATGAGAAATATATAGTTTATTTTTTAATGGATTATGTTATTAAATATAATTTGATTCTAGTTCTTCAGTTGTGAAAATTCATTTTTAATACTTATCATTTGGATTAAAGGATGAGTTTGTGGTGGAAATTGTTTAATGAAAGAAAATCTACTTTTCAAGTATATTTCTGTTGGATATTTGTCTAGGTTGTAATATAATTCCACAAATCTATGGAAAATTTCATAAAAAAGGATTACCATTTAATTTTCTTCAAACAAAATCAAATACCATTTAACACATCCTAAATTTATAGTTTTGTGATTATTAAATTACACATAACAATGTTTTATATCAATCTCTCATAGAACATGATGGTCAGTTTTTTCTTATATATTTTTATTTTTAACCTTGTGACCCATGAAGATATTATCTCTTGTGACAATAATAATTCAATTTATTTCATTTAATATGATATTTTTATTAATACTTATTATGATTTGGGATTCAACCTTTTTAAAACCCAAATGAATTTTGAGGGTGAAATTCATTTTAAAAGAGATAGAATGTAACCGTCCACGATTTTATGAGATATATTATTTTTAATTTTTATGATTTTATGTGTTTTAAGTTACACCAATAGTATATTTTACTACACACAATATTTAATTAGCTTGTGGTATACACAACACTATTTTTGTCTTATGTTACACACAAAATTTAGTTCTTTTGATAGAATTCATTTTACACAAAACCAAGTTTATGTGAACATTTAAATATTTTTATTTTACATTATAACTTAGACATTATAATATATGGTATGAAAAATATTAATTGAATTAGGAAAATATGGTTAATCCTTTGGAGAATATATAATTATAAATGAAAATAAAAAACACTATAAATACAAGGAAATGATTTTCTGAAAAAATATTTAAATGAAAATAAGTGAATTTATAAAATAGAAAAAAAAATATTTATGGACATTATCAAGGAAATATATGTGTATTATATTCAATGTAATGGTTAAAATTCATATTATATGTTTTTAGACATGATATAAGAAAAAATTCAATTTTCTGGCTAAAAGAAGTGTATTTATAAAAACTGTTTTCCGCATTTTGATGGTGCGTCGATTTTAATTATAGTTTTTGAAAAATTTAATTCAAACAATGAACATATTATTTGGAATCATGACACAAAAATTCAGTTTGGATAAATGTTTGGTATTTTTCGAATAACCTCATAATTTAATGAATAGTTAAAATAATACATTTTAATTAAAAAAAATGTTTTTCTTTTAATTGATTTATATTGATAGAATACCATTTTAATTAGTTATAATGTATATTTAGATTATATATTTTTTATTTAATCCATTTTTTTCATTTTAATTAATTTTACATTGAAATTTTATATAAACACACATTATTCTTATGATGGTTTATACTTTTTAAGACCTTGTTTTCTCATTCCCTAAATGAGATCAATTTTAATTTAATTACAAAAACTTTTGTGCTTAAAATTTTGAATAATAGATCCCATATTTGGAATAATTGGGTATAAATAATGTTATTGAATTATTTTTTTATGGATATTATGAATAGTAACTATGATAATATTTATTTGAAACCGTTAAATGTAAATTATGTAATTTTTCTTAAAAATTAATATGATATGGAAAATAAAATTACCCTAACTACTTCCAGAATCCTATTTTATGAGTAATAATCTACCATTAACATCAAAGGATCATAATTGACTCATTTAATAGGATTTATCCATCAGAATCATATTAATATTATTAAAATAAAAAAAGTGACATGAAAATCCAAAAATGTCACACTCTTATTTCATAGATGAATAATAATTTTAATATAGTGAAAAACAGGATAAAACAAATTTAAAAATTATTATCCACAAACCTAATTAAATTATCTACATAATGGTAATTTATTTTCAATTTATTGAGTTTAAATATTTACATTAAATTATTATACAATGATGAGGCATAAATTGTTTAATGGATGGAAATTCAATAAAATAATTCTTTTTAAAATTATATTAACCATAAATAATCCAAAAAACACAAAAAAATTATTATTTTTCTAGTATATTTTTCCCATAATCATCCTAGAGTTGAGTTTGTGACCATTTTGAACCACATATAAAGGGTTATATAATTTATATTATTTTATATAATTTGGAGTCAATGTTATCACTTTCATTTTTTAATTAAATATCTTATTAAATATAGGGTTAAAAAAGGTATATTAAACTATAAATACTCTTCTGTAACATAAAAATCATATCTTCATTATGGTATTTTATATTACATTTTTAGTTAATAAATATGTATATTAAATTATTAATCAAAACTGATGTATTAATAATTTTATTAAAGGAAATATGAAATAAATGTTATTAAAAATATTAAAATAAATATATTATTGGATAAATAATATTTAAAATGAATTATATTAGTTACCTTTACCATATAGTGAAATAATAAATAATTTTTTTAATATTATTATCTTATCTTGATACTTTTAAAAATATATTAAATGAATATTTTTAAAATGGACACTATTAGTATTTTATAAAAATAATATTTTATTAAATTATTTAAAAATCCTAAGACATTATTAAAAATACAAAATAATATCAATATTCTATAAAATATTTTAAATTATTTATTTTAGGATTACTTGGAATAAAATAAGTAAACTTCAAAACCATTAATATCTAAAACTTTGTTACCTTTGTAAAAAATAAAATAGATAAGTAAGGATTAATTAAAATGTAAATGTTTAAATAGACATAAAAACTTGTATTAAGTTTATTTAATTATGATATTAAAATCATATAATATCTTAAATTAGAATATATATCAGTTTTGAGGTATTTTTAATTATTTTGAAATTATTATAAATTAATAGTTTCAAAAAATCATAAAGTGAATCTCACCTCAATTATAAAAGGGAACCACCTCCATAAAATCAGCACACCCATTTAACACATGAAGCATAAAAAACCACTAACAATTTCAATTATAAAAATCACTATACACAATCTAGAGGTTCTTCTATTCTCAAAATACCATCTCTAGTGTTCCTATGTGAAGATTTAGAGAGCTACCATCGAAGAAGAGGTAACTTCGTTATTGACTTTCCAAAATAATTTATTCTTATAATTATTATTCATATGTTGTATCCATTATAATATAATAAATCCAGTATTAAATATATTCTAACCTGTTATTATGGTTATGGAACAATAATATCCACATTTTATCCATCTATTAAAAAAATTAAATCACCACGCTTGTGTATGTATGGTCTACCATCTATGTGTCATGGTGTAATATTCTTTTCATCAACATGTCATTTGGATGGGTATAAGGATTGAAGTAATAGAAATATATAAAAATTATTACATGATATTGATTTGGTAAAAACATTTACTTCATTATCTTTTATATTTCTTACAATGGAAATGATATTTTTGTTTGTGAGTACGTACGGACTACCGTCTCAATGACACAATGATATTCATTTTTTTATTAACAATTAAGGAATTCTTAAATAATTTTATCTAATAAATAAATATTATATATTATACCATAATTCAATTTAAAAAAAATATATTACTATAACCTATGATGAATATGTTGGACTTATACGATAAAACAATCGTAGAAAAGATGAAACAATTAACACTCGGAAGAATGGTACTAATGAAATATTATTAAACGAGTGATTATATGATCATATATGATATAATAAATATAAATATAGTCCTATAATAAATAAATAACATTATTGAATCAATTATATAGTTTTTTTATATGTAAATGAAAGCTCAAACTAAGGTAAAGGAATTTCATCCCACATTTTATTTCCTTGAGATAAATGCCTTATTCACAACTCATTTCTATTGTGTGGTGCATATAAACCCCATTAATGAATTATATTACTTTGTAATTTAATTTATAGGTATTTACATACACATTTTATGATTTATATTTTAGGGCATTTAATTATTCAAATGTTACAAATTTTGTAAGGTAGTTTCTTTCTCAATTTTTCTTTTATTGAGACACATGTTTTATTATAAGCATATGATCTTATAAAATGTTCATTTAAATCTATTTGACATTTTATATCTAAAATATAATTTTTCCTAGATATTATAAGATTTTTTTATTTTTATTTCATTAGGGATTTTAATTCAAATTTTTAATGTTGTATGGGGCACTTGGTAATGTTTAAAGATTACTTTTCAAAAGAAATGTTCTAAAAAGATCTCATTAGGTCGTTTCTAAGTAAAATGATTTTATGGAATTTTTTAAGTCATAATGTGATCCATTCTAATTTTTCAAAGATATTTTCAATGAAAAATATTTTCACACATTTTTTATGTTCTGAAAATTATTTTTCAAGGAAAAATTCCATTTTTCTTCAAGAATTATTTTGAAGTGTTATTCAAAAATTTAATTCCAACTAGTTACATGTTATTTTATATTACATATGATTTATTGGGAATATAAACCAATGATAACATTATTATTTTTTATTTTAATGGATGAAATTATTTATGGAATAGTACTTAGGATTTGTTTTTCTTTTCCATGAGTTATGATATAATTATTATATTATGAAACCCATTTATCATTAATTAGTTATGAATGATATATTTTCTTACGGAACACATAATAATGATTTAATTATGAGATGGGTGGGACCTATATATCCATCCAATATATTGGGTAAAGATTTATTTCCCATGAGATATACCTGACTGGAATGGAAGGTAAATTTGTATTAGTAATACAGGGCTTGAACGACAAGTAAATATAGATTAGCAATACATGGGTTGAATTAATAGCGAACTCAGTTTAGTATATAACATTTTCCACTATGATGAACTTCATAGGGATTCATTCACTACTATATAAATCATATTATGTTCTTAGTTTTCTACCAAAAATTCCATGTATTATTCATATGTTATTATTCTAATGATAATGTTCTTCATATCCTTGTGATTCATGTTTTATAAACATCCAGCCATTATTACATGACTATTATTTATGATCTTTGATATGTAGGGTATGATAATTTATTGTTATGATTATGTTATCATGTCCTTACATTCATGTTTATTCTTACATATCTCACCTTTTTACTCTTACTAAGAATTTGAGCTCACCCATTCTTATGTATCCTTTTTCCATGGTAAGAGGAAATTTGTTAAATGTGTTTTGTCAAGAATTAATTCACATGGATAATGTTGATGACCTAATATGAAATAAGAAAATATTGATATAGTGGGATAGACTATGTTTTTATTTTTGAACCATTTATTAATAAACCAAATATTGAATGAGTTTTTTATAATTTTATTAAACTATAAACCTAAAATTCATGTGTGTATGTAAGTGATCCATTGTTTTCATTTTGATGTTTTATGTTTTGATAGAAAGAATAGGGTCAGATTTATAAATATAATGCCTTTAATGATGCATCCAACAGTGTGTATTAAAGGATAAAACAAAATTATATACATTAATTAATTACTTATTAAACTTTTATATCATTTTTTTAATTATTTTAATTTTATTAAGTTCATTTACAGCCTTTTGATGAGATATAATATAATCAATTATCTTTCGGGGGTGTTCGTTTCCTTAGTTTTCACAATCGGTATACTTCTATATTAGTATGAAAATTTGGTGGAATGTATATAATTCTATAGAATTGAATTTATATGAAACTAATAAACATAAAGAATATTAATTTTATTTATAATTAATTATTTATTCAGAATGAATATGATTTATTAGATAAAACATTTCTGATAATCATTTAGATTATTACGGCGGTATTTCGATCATCTCAACAACATTTGTCCTATGAATTAGTATTCTATCTATATAATGGTTTATGATCATTAAATGAGACATAATTCATATTTCATAATATTTTTCAACTATAAAAATGGTTTCATGACCAGACATGATGGAGAAATTAATGAAAGAGTGTTTGTTGTTGATGAATGTTTTAAATCGACACCTCTTGGACGATTATTTTGTTTCTAATGAAATACACGGGAGAGAGAGTAGTTTGAGGAATAATATTCAAAAAACATGATATAATTATAGTAAATAAATGATACTAGATTTATCAGGATCATCAGTACATGGGGGTATTTGAGAATAAAGAAATGAATGTTAATTGAAAATGAAATTAAAAGAAAAAGGAAAACTTTTACCTCTTGAATTAACCTCCTTCATATCCCCATTATAGAAAGGGGTATTGGTATTTTGGTAAGACCAAGAGATCCTAGACATGGGGAGAGAATATGGAAGTTTATTTGGGTACAACTTTTACAATATTAGAGGCATAATGGTGTTAAAAGAAGTGGGGGTGAAAAATGATTTAATAGTGAAGGAGAGTGATGATTTTTTTATTAATATATTCATTATTTTATATTTTGCTAAAGAAAAAAAATATTGATGAGTCTTGTGTCTGGATATAGTAATAGGTGCATGAGAGGTACAACAATGGATTCTTAAATCATCCAAGACTTATAAAATAATTTATTTAACTAATAATGTATTTATGCAGTAAATTAATGTATTTTATTATTCTATACAAATTCATTTTTTTAGAAATTTGCTAAAAAATCACCCTAAACATTTTTCAAAATGTAGAATTAAAAAATAAAAATTATTATATGAATGTAATTTTTATAAATATGAGAAATTTAATCTTTAATTAAAATAATTTCTTACCCAAAAAATACAGTTTTATATTTATAAATGCTTATGCAGCACCTTTAAAAATTAATTATTGTATCATAAAATTATTATAAAATCCTAAGATAATAAAATATATATTTACGAATATTATTATGAAAAATAACTTTATATTAAATAATTATAATATTGTAATTAAATATTTATGACTTATATATAATACCAACTCTTAAATATTAATTTTTGAAAATATTCACTTACTTTTACTATGATATAATTATATCATACATTAAATTATTAGATGCTTAAATTTTATTTATATTTTCATGGGTGAGATTACTAGTTATTAGTCCAATTTACTATACATAATGGTCATTTTACTA
Organism: Viscum album; assembly: GCA_963277665.1. Taxonomy (NCBI): domain Eukaryota; kingdom Viridiplantae; phylum Streptophyta; class Magnoliopsida; order Santalales; family Viscaceae; genus Viscum; species Viscum album. Next base: position 489,151,423 of record OY728151.1, on the reverse strand, counting down.
TTTCGATTTTCTAGTTAATATTCAGAAAAAATATAAGTTGATCCTATCAGACTCTAAACATCTTACTGATCACAACCATGTAAGTCTATTTTTCCAAATTCTAATAATAGATACGGGAGAGTTATTCTCAACTACTAGGTTATAATAACAATGTCTGGTTTCGAGGAGACTCATTATTTCATGCATTGCATTATATATTAGTTTTATTTGTAAAACCTTGGGGTGTAACATTTTTATGAATTTCAGTTATGAAATTAACATAAAAAAATTTTTATGTGTCTTTTATATTTGTTTATAATCTCACAATAGTAAGAGAAAATTTTAATTCCAATGAAGAAGTAATCATAAAAAACACAAGTTTAATTACCAGACATGTTCCCTTGAAACACTTCTTTACCTTAAACCTTAAGACCTCTATGATTTTCATTGTACCCAAAATAAGTCAAATGAAATATGTGGATGGATTAATGGAATTGATATGGTTAAATAATGGATGTACCAAATGGTACTTGAAGTGTGTTTAAATTGGACAAAGTGGTTCCCTTTTATAATATAGGGGACTGCACTCATGGAATTTCATAAAATTTTAAATTTATATAACTTAATATGGAAGTCCAAACGTCACTATATTTATTTAACATGAATTTAAGTTTAGTATGAGTCTTAAAATCCACATCTAATTAAATATATATCAGTTTTCTATATATTTTTACCCTTATATTTTTATATTAACTCATTACTAATCCCTTTCACACATTCAGTGTGAACAATGTATTTTAGACATTTAGGGTGAAAATATTTATAACAAATGGGAAAAGACCCATAAATGGACCATACATGATACGTTAATACATATCACCATCACAATTATAAATATTGTATTTCTATAATTTTTGTGTCTTTTAATAAAATAGTAGTCTCATAAATTATCAATAATATAAATTTTAGAAGTATTCATTTACCTCTATAATTTTAACATCATGATTTAAAAAAAATAACAGAAATTATTTTAATACAGACCGATGATTTTTTTATCTATTAAATTAATGTTTAATATTAATTATTTATATTTAATATCATCTAATATTATTAATTTTTTATATTATTATGAAATTATTTGAGTAATTGAAGCGTCAATGTAGTGTAATGATTTAAGGTAATTATTTTATTGTTAGAAATTTAAAATAAATAACCATGAAGTGTATAAAAAATATATTCATTAAAAATTATATGTATAATATAATATATCCAAATGTTTCCAAAAAATTAAAAATATTATATTCATTAAAAACAACTATGTGATATTTTTATCCTTTTATTACCTAAAATATTATAAATTTAAAAAACACATCCTTGTAGAAAAAGGGTATATTACCATGTCATTGAAGATTACATATTTTGTGGGGTTATCCAATAAAAATAATCTACGTGTTATGGTCATTTTCTAGTCTTCATCAAATTGTATTTTACATTAATTACATCATTTACCTTTTATAGTTGTAAAAGAATTACAATGTCTATAATTCATATTGACCAAAAATAAAGGGATATATTTACAAAATTTTAACCTCATAATTTAAAATATAGAATATATTTTTACAAATTGAAATTATTTAATTTTATTAATTTAATTTAAAATAAAAATTTCAAAACACAATGATTGTTTTCTCGAGATAACTTCCTTTTACATATAATGTTTTTTATTTAAATTCAAGAATAAAATTTCTTTAAAACCCCCTTAATAAATTCAATAATTAAATTTACTTATAATTCAAGAATAAAATTTTTATTTTAAATCCATTAAAAATATTTATATATTAAATCCATTTAAAATATTTTTATATTAATTCACCCTTAATAAATTATATCTTACATTTTTTACATTATCTCTATAATCAATTGTATACGTTTTAAAATAACATTATTTAAATAACACATCATAAAAAAGGTCAATAAAACACCGTCATTAAAAAGATAGAATGAGATGTATAGTGGTCATCTGGCATAACACATAATAGGTTTCCAAATATGGAAAAAAGTACTTTGAGTGGAAATATTCGCATGAAAAATAATTAATGTTCAAAAAATTATCATGACTGGTCGATAGAGTTGATCACAGAAAAAAGTGAATGATTACAATAAATTCAATGAACAAATAATTAAAAATCAAAGGGGTTTTAAAATGAACATTGTATCATAGGATTAGAATTTAATAAGAATGTTTTTGGATTAATGACCCATTTCCCAAAAATTGATGAATTCTTTTACCTTATTTGATAATATCATAAGGAAATATCCTTACCTGATAAGCAGTCTTTTATCATATAATAAAATTTTAACATATTCATATATATTTCCTCAAAATGAGGATTATTCCATATGACATTTTCATACATTAAGGGGCAGAAAAAAATTCTAACTTATCACATAATTGAAAAAAGGATAGCCAAAAATTTGTTCAATCTATATAAATTAATAAAAATAAAAATTTTGGAAGAAGAAGATATAATTACTAAAAAAACAAAAAATATTATAAATAAATAATAATTCAATCATATAAATAAAAATTAAATATCGAATGAATTTAATAACTTGATCAGATATTCGTTCATAGATAAATTTATCATTTATCTTCAAATTTCTTTTACTAACATTAAATATTCATACCAAATGTATATTATTTAAACACATATTCTATAATATATATTAATTATTTCAATATAAAACCCAAATAACCTTAATTACATATTAAATTCATGAATACTTTCAACATATAAATAATCATATGTTCCTCAATTAAAATCACATTAATTATTAAAACTAGTCATATATTGTTCCAAAATAGTGATATTCTTAAAAAATAACATTAATCACTTCGTCACCAAAAAAATTACAATTTAATGGTTTATAAAAAATAAAACATATTATCCCAAAACAAAATTTATCATTATACTCCCAATAACTTTTTTTAAAAAATCATATTAAGAAGGACATCACATAGGCAAGTGGTATGTATCACAACATTTTCACCATTTGGTTTTGGGATAATCCCTACGACCTTATTGGATTAAATGTGTTCTGTCGTTTCATCTGAGTTATCCTTTTTCTAAAACTATAAAATTTTTATAAGGTTAAACAAGTATAACCATTAAAACCAACGATCATAAAACCCATAATGTTTATAATTTTCATTAAAGCATATTTCGTAAAAAATTAAACTCATCTTTTATCAAAAAATATTTAATGATATACCTAAGAGTTACATATACCTCAACCTAATTATTTGTGTCTTGAAATATCATTTGACACATAAAAATTCCGGAAATTAAAATATCATATGATGATACTAAGACATTGATCTTCAGATCAACCTCAAAATTATAAATCGATATTTGTTTGCATACCTCTAAGTATACCCTCATAAGAAAACATCAAAATAACCAATGTTATTTAATGCCTCTTTGATACCAACTGTAATGAAACACAAAAATGCACTCATAGATTTATGGCCAAAATATAAAATTTAAATTTATCTCTTTGATACAGATAATTGTGGATCAATTTTTTCAAAAATTTTTATAAAACATCATTAGGGGACATTGGATTGAATACATACCCAATGAATATTAAAGATTATTTTTTATAGAGATTTGACAATCACATAGTTAAAAAAACATTCAGAAAATCAGGAGAGTATTTTTACCACTATACCCAACCTTTCACAACCTATATTATGTCATCAAAATCTCCCATAAATTTTGGAAAAGAAGAATCGTTTCCATACACAAATAATTTATCATCATTAATTAAAACCACTGAAAAAGGAAACGTACGACATGTGGGTTTAAATTATAAGTTTGTTTAAACATAAGAATTTACAATTGAATGTCTTAAGGAATATTATGATGAGAAAAATATAAAAAATAAAATAACCAATGTGAATGAGCATAATAATAAGATAAATTATAGTGATCTATACTTTGATCATCAATCACGAAACATGGAATATATATTTACCAAAGGAATATAGTCATACAAACCAATAATAATTCTCCTTAATATATCAAAGATACTCAATGGAAGGGTTTATAACCAATATTAAGAACAAAGAACATATGTTGGAATTAGGGAACATTATCTTCATATAATCCTTGTAAAACCATTACAATTTTAATAACCACATATCCATGTTCTAATATAATTTTTTAGATAACCTAATAAATACCAAATAAATTATAGTGATATATAGGTTCGCACAATGTATAATATATATTAATGAATCTCATGATCAATAATTAGGATCAAACCTTTATATAAACTTTTTCATGCTCACCAATGAGCAATAATTTGGGTCCACTCTATATAAAATATTTAAAAGAACCAAAAAATCAATAAAAATTTTCATATATTACACTTTTTAATATAATAACCTTTTAAAAAACAATCATTTATCTATTAAACAGTGAAAAAATAATGAGTTTATAAAAATTTAATTATGAAAATTATTTTAAGAGTTAATAAAAAATAATATGGGTGGAACTATATGGTTACAATTTTAGTGAAATATAGTAATCATTATAGGATGTTAATATAGTTGAAAATACCATTCAAAGAATATTTAAAACATTTCACATATAAAATAAGAAAATACTCACTTAAATTGGTAACATTTATTAATAATTCAAAACATATTAAGAAAAATATTTTTTAATATTTTTTTTGATATAACTAAATGAACATTAATTAAAAAAATGGTAATGATGGTGATAAAATTCATTCATTTCTTATAGATTAAATGTAATCAATATTTAATTTCATTTTGAGATTGAATATCTAATATTACAGAATAGTTAGACGATAAGAATTATTTTTATAATCATTTTAATATAAATTCTAATACCCTGTGAAATATAGTTATAAAAAACAAATATTATTAGAAAATAACAAATTTAAAATGATTTTAGAGTACCTGTATGGGGAGATAATGATTCGTTTTCTAAAACAAGACACCTGAAGGGTTTGAATTTCAAAAAACATCCTTTCTATTTATTTATCAAATATGGGGGAAATAGAAACCAATCATGAAAATCATATTAACACAAAGAGGTAGTATATTGTATTTGTTTCCAAAAAAAGGTTATATGATTTCTTCCAAAGAATCATAATCCTAAAAAATCTCAAAAGTTAGGTTTATTGTTAAATAAATCCTTTTTTACATTGGTATCATTTCAATCACATGCCTTGTAAAAGAATAAGATCAAATGAAACTATGTATATCATTGAAATAATGAGATTCATGACAAAAAATTTAAAATTTTTCATATATAAACCTCATAAATTAATATTGGTGTATATTATAAATGTAAGTTGTGATGAAAGATAATTTTATATTAGGAACACTTATATAGATCATATCATTGAATTGGGAATTAATATAATGATATATTATGAGTCAAAAATTTAAATAAAAAAAGAATTATTTCAGAACAGAAAAATTTATTTATCAATTTAATAATAATTGATTCATAATATTTTAAATGAATATTAGCTATAACCATGTGAATGGAAATTAATTTAATAAATCACTCACCACTTGGTAACATTCTTGTAAAATAACATTGGATAAATAAAATAAAATTGAAACATAACATATTATGAGAATTTATGATTCATGATATGACATGTAATTGGATAATATATAACCCATATAAATGAAATTAGGTTCATAATAAAAAAAATCATTAATTAATGGAAAATGAGATGAAATACCACACAATGAGTCCAAATATCAATGTATAACCTTCAAATCCAATAAAATAAACTCATATTAATAAACTTATTTTTTAAGAACATTATATAGGTTTTATTGATTATAATAAAACAATTATTTTGTTTTTCTTAATGACGTAGTCAATTACTTAGTTAGGTAAGTCCACATCACATACCCTAAGGACAGATAGTTCATAAATACACAATGACTTATGTTGGTTAAATGAGGTCAATGTGGTGATTTTTAAATCCTATCATGAATAATGATAATTTGATAGTTTAAAGGTAATTGAATAGCCATCCTACGTATCCTGTTGAGTATACCCTGGGAGGGACTCAGTGGGTGTTTCAGCATGAAGGGTATTTGGCTGGTAGTTTTGCATCGGTGTTGTCCTATGATCAGATACTCGATGAGTGAGGGGTGTACTGGGATATGGTGCTTCTCCTTTATATATGTGTGCCTCAGGTACAGGTTGGTGACATTGTTTCCTTGATTAATTTTGGATTGAAGCTTGCTGGGTTTAGTAGCATGGATTTCCTCTACGGGTTTCCTTGAACCACTGATCTTCTGGTGTTGGCGCATCCTCAGTATGCAGGTCCTTATGGTTGCTTTGAGGGAAAGTTGGGTTTTTTCTCTTTTCTAAGGGACCATTTGGTGGTTATTAGGGAATTTTAGGTTTTCTTCCTTCTTCTCAGGGTTATCCTATGGTTCAGACTCCTTCTCTGGGGTCACCACTAGTTCAGTCTCTTTCAACCCAGTCCTCCTCTAAGTATGTGGGACCGGCTAGGGTCTATGATCCCAAGAGATCGGATGGTTCAGGGTGTGGATATTCATTCTCCCTAGGAAAGTGTACTCATATCTAGTCCCCCTTCATCCCCAATCGAGCTATTATCGAACAAAAATATATTTTGGACTAGGTATCACTAAAAAATATTAATGGAGAGTCGACACTCCCACGTTTCTATGTCTATGAGTTCTGGATCCAATCCTAGAACCCTTTTTAATCAATGATTCAAATATTTTTATGGAATTCCTAGGGTATTGGATCCAGGTTTAAAATAGGCTTTGTGTCTTATGAGGTTAGATAACATAATATTACATTGATTGGCACTATCAAGAACAAACATCACCCGATCATGATTGGTGATTTTCCTACGAAACTTAAGATGTTGGAATTTCTACATGGAGATCCCAATTATAGGCACATATAGATCTTCTAGAACGTGTCTTCCAAAGTGGACCATGTTATGGTAAGAGATCAATTTATCATTGTTAGTGTTACCCATTTTTTCCATATATTTCTTGTTTCTTTCATTTATGGGATATGTGATCCCCAACAGAGGGTGATCCTATGGAATGATCTCATCTTGTTCGACCCGGGTAAAATCATACGGTATGTGGTTGGTGACTTTAATGTCATGGTGAACCTGAATGAAAGGAAGGTGAAAGGTACTTATACTAGAAGGGCCACTGTGGATTTTAACCAATTCATGGATAGAAAAATTCTTTTGGACCTTGGATATTCATGGGATAAATTTATGTGGTGCAACAACAAAAGAGGATGTCATAGATCATTGAGTTTCCTAGAAAGATGCTTGTCCAACATGCAGGCTCTTTCCATATACGCTAACACAGTTTTGGTTTATTTGGTTCATGATATTTTAGACCATTCCCCACTTTTGATTTTTCCCAATTTTGGGAATTAAAATCAACTAAGCTCTACGTTTTCTCAATTGTGGGTCGACGCTTTTAGTTTCCATGACATTGTTTGAATAGCTTGGAGTGATCTGGTCCAATGGCACTCATGGACTTGTTTTCATAAAAAATTAAGGCATGTCCAGAGTAGGCTACAGGTGTGTTCGCAGAACCATCCTCCCAAGGAAGGGGTCTTACATGTCACCATTCATGATATTGATCACCTCGAAAGGCATCTGGAAGATGATTGGGATGATTTCATTTTTTAGGATCAGGAGGGTAAAAAAGATATCCTGGTGGACATGTTACTGAAGTAGGCATGCATTTCATTGGAGTCATCAAGGACCATGTGTTTGAAATATGGGGATCATAATACTTATTATTTTCATTCTTTTATCAAGGATAGGAGAAAGTTCCTTAAACCAAATATTAGGCTTGAGGATGGGCCCTTCACCGATGGCAGGGATGTCAATGGTGCCCTGGAAAACAGACAATTTAGGGATCTTCTTGCAGGTCCTAAAGTGCACTTTCCTAGGGAGTATCTGAGTGAACCTACATATATCATTGTTGCTATCCCTAGTAGTTTTTTCCTAGAAATAGTTATGGTTTGGGGGCCTTCCCTAGGAGAAATAGTTCTCTGATACTTTGATAAATTTCAAACCTGATAGTGTGTCCAGTACAGATGGTTTTCCAGCATTTTTTTATAGAGCCTCATGGGAGGTTGTTAAAACAGATTTTATTTTGGATATCTAGGACTTTTTTAAATGTGGTAATCTACCTAGTATTTCTTGTTCCACTACCATTATGCTCATCCCCAAGTCCAAAAATCCTGTATTCATCCTCTATTTTTATTCTATATGAATTTTTAATAAACCCTTCATGATTCTCCCAAGTATTATCAACTCTAGGATATCTACTTATCTTACCCAGTGTATCTCAATTGAATAAAATGGTTTGGTGAATGACAGATCTATCTGAGGGGATATTTCCTTGGCCTAAGAAATGATTTGGGGTATCAACATGAAAACTCGTGGAACTAACTTAGTAAATCAAGCATGATAGGGATAAATCCTATGATCATATGGAATGATGTATCATAAATATTGTTTTGGAAGTTATGGGATTTTATCTTTGGAATATTGAAATTCTTTTCAAATGATTTATCTCTTCTTGTTTTGCAATATCATTCTTGATAAAGTATTATGGCTTCTTCAAGGATATTCTAGGTCTTCGATAGGAGGAACCTATTTCCCCAAGTCTCTATATCATATCCATGAATGTCCTTAGTCATCTCATCTACAAAAACATGAGCAATATATATATCTTTCTGTATCATCATAGAATGGGTTCACTGTTGGTGTCCCACTTGATGTTCATAGATGATACAATTATTTTTATAAATGCTAATAGTATATCTTTAAGTAGATTTTTCAGGGATTTGGACGTCTACTATCATTAGAGTGTCCAGATTATTAACAAAATCAAAATTAGTTTTTATATTCAATATAACTATCCATCGAGCCGTATTTCTACTTTGAACCACATATTGGACAAGAAAAGAGGGAAGTTTCCCATGGAATACATGGGGGCCCCTTAATCTTTATGAAGTATTCGTATTCAAAATTTTGATCTTAAACTTATGAGAATCACAGATGGGGTTCTTAATTGAAAAAAATCTCTCCAGTATTTCCGTGGAAGAATAGTGCTGGTAAATAGCGTGCTATTGGCCACCCTAACACACGATGAAGGTTCCTAAAGGCGACATTAATAAAATTGATTGAATTCTTTCCAAATTTATCTGGGACCCCAAAGTGGAGGTAAAATGTCACTGGGTTTCATGTACAAATATGGCCCGACCTGTTATCAAGGGTGGGATTAACGTTATAAGAAACGATGAAACCATCCATTGCATGCATGCAAAGTTAGAATGGGAGGTGTTGGAGAACCATACCTTATGAGGGCGCACCATGCATGGTAATGTTTTCTTTGGAAGGACATGTTTCTCCTTTTTGGACTGAGATTGGGCCCATCATCAATGCTATCAAGCACTATTGTCGTTGGATCATCGGTAGAGGTGAAGTCTCATTCTGGCATCACAACTGGAGTGGGGAGATCTTTGGTTACCTGTTCTTCCCAGCAACTAATATTTCTTTCAAGGATGCCTTCCATAACCTAGTGTTTATAAATTCCATTCCTGAACTACACCCAATATAATCTTTGTAACCTCATCGAGCTCTCCCCTGACTCGGATAGGTGTGTTTTCACTCCTTCCTCCCCTGGACAATTCAAAATGCGGGACTATCATTAAACCATATTTATGCAGGATTGTGGAGAGTTATGGACTTATATCCTTTGGAAAAAGAGTCTACCCACCATGTTTAACTTACTTGTATAGAGAATTAGGAATTGAGATCTTCCCACATATGATAATGTTATGTGTTACATTATTTTGATGGTTTTTATATCTGTTATTTTTAAGTAGCATAGGTGGAGATCTCGGGCCACCTATTTTTTAAAAGAGAGTGGGCTCAGGAAGTCGAAGTATTTTTCAAAGAATTTACTACTATCACCCAACCGAGCATGGCATGTCATCTCTTTCTTGATCGATGGTTTCATGGTTCGAGTGATGGCAGTTTAGAGAGGTCTTTTCATACCATAATCTTGAATGAATGGTTCTGGTGCATGTGGCAAGCACGTAATAAGTGGATCCATAATGGGTAGTCTCAAATGGTCACTTTATTATCATAAAGGGTAATAGTTTTCTCATTGACCTAGTTCGGGCCCATGAAAACTAGATAAAGGGACCCTCCTTAAATTGCATCAAGTCTGGTCCTCTCCACTCCCCTCAGGAGAACATCAACCGCCTGGGAAACTGGGTATGCTGACGCCCCCTTCAGTGGACTTGATGCTCCACTGTGATGGGTCCCATGTTTCAGGTTGCATTCGTGGAAGTGGGGTTGTGCATGATAATAGTGGATCAGTCATTCTGGCCTTCTCAATTAGGCTTGGTCAGGTTTAAGTCCTTTAGGAGAAGCCATGTCCATGTTCAATGGTTTGAAATTTTTCAGGGAGAGAGGACTAGTCATTAGGGAAGCAGAATGAACATCTATACTCATTCACAATTCCCATCGTGGGTTGGGAAAGATTCCTTTTTATATTATTTACACCATTAGAAAATGTCACATCTTAATATGGGATAAAATCAAGGTATCTCATACCTGGCGGGAGGGGAACAAGGTGGAACACTACTTATCCTCATTGGATATTCTTGGTTCGAAATGATTAGTCTTTCATGATCTTCATAGCTTGAAGGCGTAAGGGGTTAATGTTATCAGAGGTGATGCCCTCATTCTCCACAATTTTAGACCCAAATTAGTCTCATCCTTTCTCTAAATTTATTTTTCCAGCCTTAGCTAACTATTATCATCTATTTCCTTTGAATAAAAAATTATATGATGATGATTGTGAATAAAATTACTTTACTAAAAAATTGAGTTCATATTTCTTAATAAATAATCTATACATTTTTATTGACTAGAACAAAAAATATGTATTTAAAAATTAATTACACTATTAATACATGACAATTTAATATTTAGAATATAAAGGACATTTAAATAACTCTTCGTGGTTCATTTATGATCAGTATTGAGTATTTTATTCACTATCGAACATAATATTTCTTTTCCAAAACATGTGATATTACAATTTTTAAGATCATTTTATATATGATTTCCATTTAATATACTACTTAGATCACATGTATTAGTGAGGATGAGGATACTATGGAAATATTAGATGATGGATGTGATATTTATATGTTATAATGATGGGATAATTCAATTGTAACATTTGAATGATGTATAGTGAATGATGTATAATGAATGAGGGGGTTGTGAAGGTTTACCGTGGTGTAGGGTATGATGGTAATATGGTGATTTTATGTGGTTTAACCAATTATGTTCATATTATGAAAATATGGATGATGTATAAGTGAGTGTTTGTCCTTCAATACATATAAAACATTCCCCCAGTGTTATTTGCCGACCCATGACCTATTGGTGAAGGGATATGATGGTTATCTTAATCTTTTCATTTATCCAATGAGGGGTAGAATTTGATGTTGGGTTTCATGAAATGATTTCCCCTATTTACAACACATATGTTTTTTATATGGTAAATACAAATCATTTTATTATAAACCACTTGGCCCTAAAGTTTCTTTACTTCAATCAAGATGTTTCATTTTTAACATATAACATTTATTTTTTTCTAATATTTATTTCCTATGAAAATATTTATGCACTCACCATGATAAATATTTTCACCGGATTACGTATTAATATAATCACAAAAAAACTACAAAAATTTTATAATAATTATTTTAAGATTCAGTTAATCACTTCAACAAACACGATTAGTTAATTTCTATGTCGGTAAGGATAAAAAAAGTAATTATTATTTAAAATAATTGTATATAAATGATAATTTATTTAATTTACAATCATAAATAATAATAACAATACTCGAGGAAAACATATGAAACTAGATATCATAATTTATTTGGTCAATTATTTTTATCAATATTTTTTAACTTTAATGTTTGTTTTACACGGTATAGATTATAACAGTCACCTTATAATCATGTTATATTATCTATATTATATGAATATAGAAGAGGTTTTACATAAGGGGTTTTTTTTAATTAATATAATGTAGTCAATATTCCTTACCAAAACCCATAAATCTTAAAACTGTACTATAGTCATTAAATATAAATTTATGTATATGGGGAATATTTTGAGATTATGGTCAATTAGAAATTTAACATCCCATCAAGGTTGAAATCTAGATAATCCCTCAAAGAAAATGCCTTGTTATAGGCCAACCACCACTGTTAATGGATATTTTTCATTGTTCACTCTTAATCATAGTATTAATATTAAAAATGTATATTAATTGAATCAAAACCCATTAATTGTTTTCCATACATTTTATTTAGGTCTAACCCACACACCATTAAAATTATTAGTAGTTACATCTGTTCTGATAAAAATATTTCATCGATAATAGATATTTTTATAAGCCTTGAATAAACTAATATAATGAATAATAATATCCATGTAATGTATTACTCTCTAAAATAAAATAAATTTAATATATATCACTATTTTATTTATAATTATTCAACCGTATAGAAACATGAATCCTCTCAAAAATTCCAGCTAGCGGGGTTTCCCACTTCATAAAATTAAATTTTAACACCACAAAAATACCCATGTGATTAATAATAAATTTTATATAAAATGAATTAGATTCTACCATACCAATTTTTGAAGAAAACAATCAAATATTAAATGGGATATAATATTCAAAATCATAACACCCCAAAAATATAATGAATGGTGATCGTATTCGATAGTGTGTATAACACAAGACACCAAATGGATAAGGGAGTACAATATCTTTTGAATTTATAATATATTTGCTGTTTTAAATAAATTAAATATAATTTCTATCATTCAATGGAGGATAACCTTAGTTAGAATACATCTCATTGCGACAATGATTTTTTTAATAGCTTTTGTTACACTCATGGTTGATTTTTACCAAATAATAATATATAATAAAATATTATTATTAATATATTAATATTTATCTTATATGTTAAATTAGTGGGTATGAATATGATTAAATAAATTATGAAAATATATATTTTACACAAATATAAAATTATTTTGTTGGTTTACAATTAATTAGAAATTTATATAATAACATGTTGAATATAATGGGAATGTTTTTAGGGAAAACTATTTTTACGCTCACAAAGCTATTTTATCATGATAAATAAAATTATTTAATATTAGTGAGTGAAATTAATGTAATATATATAAATATATTATATTCAATTAATCATTAATATAACATCCAATATATTCTATAACAATAAGAATTGAATAATCCCAACATTTCACACAATGCACAATATTTTTATAACGACGCTTTTACCTCCAAATGGATATTAAATTTAAATCCAATTTTCAAAATATTTAATTATATAATATAAATAAATAAAATTTATATTTTAAAGTTGAAAATAAAATTTATAGTAGGGTGATTTATTGTTATTTTTTAGTGAAATTTCATTTTTTTAAATAGTGAAAAATACTAAATTTCAATTCAAAACTTATTTTGGTCTAATTTATTCACATGTATAAATTAAATCGTAAATTTATATTAAATTTTAATTAGATTTAATTTTTTTAATTATTCCAATTTATTTCAATGGAATCAATTTCACATTAAAATTTTATAAAAAACATTTCAATGAATTGACTTCTTTACTTTAAAAATTAACATTTTTGTCCCTAGTATGGGATTAATTTTATATTAATTTATTCTACTTATGTGACATGAATAATGAAATAATGATTAAATATTTTTAATAAGAATAATTTCTAATTTATAATATGTTCAACATGTTTTATAATAAGAAATCTTAGTGAATGTGGTTAAAATTATTTACAAAGATTAAGAGAAAATGTATCTTAACAGTGGGCTAATCTTGAATCATATAGTTCCAAATGAAAACGAAACTTATTAAATATCCATTTAATGACCATATATCAAACCTATCCTCCATTTAATGTAATTTTATTATTATTGGATTTACTATCAATTGGTAAAATGTGGTAGTAATTCCATTTTCCAAAATTTAGAGGTGCTCCACTTTTCGTCAAATAATAAATGGCACTCAATCCTCCAACAACCTCAATCCTCTAAATCCACAATAAATCAAAAATGAAAATCCTAAATAGATCATAAAAACACTTACCCTCATCATAAAATCCTTATAAAAGTCATAAATTTGCTTAAGTAATCCCTTTGGTTCAAATAAATGTGTTTGCTAATTAATAGGCAACATCTTTCCTCAAGCTCTGTAGTTTTATTTCTTTCTCCACTAATGAAATTATTATTTTTCCATTATTAAATAACTACAATAGTTTATTAAATATAAATATAAATTTTATATTTATCTTTATGTCTAAACTTACAATGTATTCCATCTAATAGGTAATGATATTAACTTTTATGTGTATGGTGAACTACTGCCACATGAAACAAAGTTGTTCATTTTTCCTTTTCCACCACACATGGTAGTGAATTATGATATAAAATATTTTTATATATGTTATATATGATATATATATATATATTGTATTAACAGTTCTGTAGTTATTTTATAACACTTACCTTTCTGCACTCCTAGTTTTGGGAATACAATGAAATCGATTGTGGAAGTGAGGATTACAACCCCCTAAAGTGGTGTGATTTGTTCCCACTATACAAAGAATGTATAAATAATGGTTTGCTCAAAACTATGATATATATATGAAACAAATATGATAATTTAATATTTATATAAATATATATAATTTTATTTTAATTCATTTAAAATGAAAAATAAATTAATATAGAGTTTATGTGTACGTATGACCTACTGTCTCTATAAACAATGCATTTATATTCATATCATGAAATATTATAGATTTTTATTTATACCTATAAAATTAATATATGTAATTAAGTCACAGAAAAAATTTAAGATATGATAAAATCATGATCGACATAAAAAAACTACTAGTGACAAGTCAAAACATTCTTATAATACATGGGAATTCACTACAAAAATAGTAAAATTAATGAATGATTGTTAACAAACGGTCTATCACATATTATAATAAGTCAATATATAGTATTCTAACTATTAATGTGGACATTTTATTCATTTTTGACATGTTTAAACTATTATAGAAGATGCTAATGGATGTTCATCCAAAAATGAAAGGTAGGACAAGGGATTTCATCTCAATTTATATTCCATTGATACTTATTTGTTTTTAAGCAACTACTTTCTATTATAAGTTGTAGATAATAACTTCGATAAGTTATAGAAAAAATTTATTTGTTATCATGATATTGTATGTTTCTTTTATTGTTATTCCTTCATTTATATTATGATTCAAATGTTTTAATGGGTCGTGGGACACTTTTGAATGCTAAAAGATTATTCTCCTTGAGAACAATTTTAATAATTATCATTTCAATAAAAAAAAATTATTGATTGTTAACTTCTTATTGAAAAAAAATATTATATATTTTAACCTAATTATATATATATATATGGAAGATACTTCCAATATTTCATATACCATAATGATTCATTATTTTTTCATGAAATTTTGAGTTTCAATTAAAATTATTTCATGTAAGGTGATATGATTTAAAAGTTACAAATAATTAAAGAATTTCATGACAAATTATATTTTAAATTAGTTATAATAATACCTCATTATCATTAATATTGTATGAAAATGTGTAAAATGAATATTACTATCTATTTATGTGTTTTGACTTCCTTGTGTGTATTTATATCTAATACACATAATCAACTCATTGATTGATTTTAACTTCAAATTTAAAAAAAAAATTACAGGTTTATATTATAGTCTCATTTTTATCATGAGTTATACACTATAAATAGCATCAGTGGAATTTGTTTGATCATTTTCAAATAAAACTTTAAATTTTAATCTCCTCTATATATTCATGACCATTATCAAATAATAGTACAAATTCCCCATTATTTGGTGCTTGAAATGTGTTTGAAAATATTTTTTAAGAGACAAATGACATCCTTTCTCTCTATAGTTCAATAATGTATTTTATTCTGAAAAAACTATTTTCTAAACATCTTTTCAGAAATATCATTTTCCATTCCAAAAATGATATATTAAATAATTTTTTTACATTTTTCTATTAATAATTTTTTTAATGGAGTATTTTTTTTCTCTGTATGAACAATGTATTTCTCTAACCCTTTTTCCAAGAAATAGAAATGTTATTTTTACCTCGTATGAAATATATGGATTTAAATGATTTCTTTTCCTTTAAAAATCCTTTATATGTTTAAATGGTTAAATTTTGAATAAAATGTTTTCAACAATTATTTTGTAATACAAGGATTTTGAAAATGATTTTGTAAATAAAAAGGATTGTTTCCTCAGTAAATTAATGAAAATATCATTTATAGTATTTATATTAATCAATAAAACACTATTTTTATACCCTAGTTTGGATATGTTATATTGATAACATCCAGATTCATCATCTCGATGATTTATGATTTATTTCTCCAATGATAGTATTGAAATTCACTTCGTTGATACCTTTGGTTGTCCTATTGAATTATTTAAATCTATATAATCATTGAACATTGAATTTACCGTAATGATCTATATCATTTATTGATGATTTTTTTATTTTATTAATCCTATAAAATTGTTCATATGAGGTTTACTTGGAATGTTATTCGATTATTTGGGTAAATATTTATAAATCCATATCCTTTATTCAAAATGGAAATTTGAAAAGCCATATTTTCTTCTCGGTATGAGGATGGATTGGGACATAAAAGACCTGGGTTGGGGGCTATTTTAAAAAATTTATCGATGTTGAACATCAATTAATGTTAGATCCACGACAAATTAGTAGCATCAAGAGATAAACTTATTTGGAGACAGAAACATCAATTTTTTTCTAAGTACAATATAAATAATTCTACCCACAAACATAAACCATCATGTGAAAGATCTTGATAGTAGTGGTTTATGTGCCATACACATAAAATCCCATAATTATGTGTTACCTTGATTTTTATTATATTAATAATTATCCATAATATGTTTCCTCAACATATCAATATATTAATTTAATCCTAATTATATTGATTAAATGGAATGGGTTTTTACTTTCAAACATTTAAATATTCATTTATCCTCATATAGTTATATTAATATAATTTATTTTATGTTATAACCATTCCATATTTTTTATCCATTTAGTTTAATTATTTTAGGTCATCTTTATTCATTTATTTCCTTTCCATAATCACTATTCAGATTGACTGGTTATTTCTTTCATTCAACATTCCCCTTAATAAAAGTATAATATCTCCATTATTTTATTTCATTATTTAGGATTCTAGAAATATTACTAAGAAATTTATAAAATGACACTCAAGATGCAACAGATTAATTATGCTAGAATGAAAAAATTTATAATTAGTGTATTAATTTAAAATATAAGATACATGTATGTATCTTGTTTACCAAGACTTATAAACTCTTAGGTACATGGGATTTTATTCAATATAAACATTCCAATGTTAAGGTAGTAGACCCTAACTCTGGGTTTATGGGGTTGGGTCTCTATAAAAAAATATATGTTTCTATATTAACCTCCATAAAATTTATAAATAATTTGAGACAATTACTCTTCCTTGTATCTATTCAGGTATCGAGATTTCTTATTTTAAGGGAATGAAACAGTATCTAGAATCCCAAACTCATTGAATAATTTTCCATCGAAAATTATATTTATCATTACACATGATTAAATATATTCAAATTAATTTCTCTTAAGAAACTACAGCTTATAAATTATATGTTCCGCACCTTTAAAAATTTAAAACATATAAAATTTTGTTCTATAACGATAAACATGAAAATAAATTCTTTTCAACATTGTAATTACATAAATAGACTCTAATCCTAAAAAAATATTTTCTATACAAGACATTCCCCTGATATAATTTCAAAATTAAATTTGTTCTATATATTGATTTTCTTTCCCAACATATAATTCATATGAATAATATCAAACTTCAATGAATTAATGATGACATTATTTAATTAATATCTCACATTGACTACCTCTTTATAGGAGGCTATATTCTTAACTAAAATATATAATCATACATAATGAAAATTACACAAAAAACATCAAATATTTAGGATACTGAGTTTTAGTTATACATTGTACATATTTTTATAGCTCTTTTATTTTTGAGACATTTTCCATAGTGTTTTGGTTTCATTACATGATATGTTTGAAAAATATATATCTATATAGCTTTAATTATCTAAGAAATATTTTTCATTATAGATCCACATGATACATATTTATAAAATTTTATTTTATTTCATAAATTATTTAACATACTCCTATGAATTCATAGATTTTACTATCTAACATGTAAAACAAAATTTCATCCATTGAGGACATATATGTATGAATTGATTTTATGTTTAAACTTATCATATTTATCCTCACTTGGACATGCTCATTTTAGAAATCACACATTAATTTGAGAATATGTTGATTTAAACATTCAATTGAATTACCAAGACCCATAAGGATTTACATATTTTAATAACTTCCATTACACATGGAGATATTCCATTATATTATTTATAACTATGGATGCATATGTATATTCTCAATTAATACATTCTTAGGTATTTATACGTTCCCTGTTATAAACATTATTTTATAAAATACATAAAATGATACACAATAATGATATGATATTTCATATAAGAATCATATTTTACACACCATAATGGTGGATCCAAAATCCTTTCAATTTTCAAATGCTATTTTACATTTATCATTAACCACAGATAAAATTTATTATTCACAATTAAATTTTCAAAAAAATATATAATATAAAAAAATAATTACCATTTGGAATCTATTTTATAATATTACTTCTATATAGATTCAAAACTATGGTCATTATAAGTATTTAATATAAATGGTAATTAAGATGGATGAATAATTTCTATTTCAGACCTATCAATGGTTAAATTATCAAAATATAATATGTTATACTTGTTTATAAATAAACACTAATTTACCATGCACATTAATATAACCTGATGATTAAGGGAAATGGGTTTATATTTCATCAAATATATATAATTTTATTCCTCAAAACAAATTATACAATCCAAATGAATTATCCTTGGATTTAAATTATGATCATGTTTGGTTATAATATTTTAGTGATTTGGGATGATAACCTATTTAGTGTGAAGAAAACCATATCTCAAAATAACCTCAATTAAATTTACCTAAACATCATGGGATGGAAATTAGTGTTGATGGTTTAAATAAAGAATTATTAAAAGTTAATCTACAAAAATAGATAAAAGAAAAAATAAAATAATGCTTTATTAATGGAAAAATATTATGATAAAAAATTTAAAAATATTCATCTAGAACATGTTATGTTATATGATGTCAAAACTAATGAAAGAAGACAGATGATGACACAAATTAAATGTTTAAATGTAACTAATTTCAAATAAATCGATTTTTTATCCCAGTAAACTAATGTTGATATATGGATCTACACTTAAAATAATTATACATTTATATTATATATTCCCTGACCAATTATGTCTAAATTCCCATGATGGATTAACTATAGGGAGGGAATAAAAAACATCATACGATGTCTCCAAGATGAAAATAAAACACTAAAATGGAAAAAGAAAACAATGAACATAAAACATTGAAAAATGAAATTGATATTTATCCAAAATATTGATTTATAAAAAAATAAAACCTCTAAATATGATTATCAATATTCTCTATATTAAAATATTCCCTGAAAATCAATTTTTCATATAAATTAATATAATTAAAAACATCATTTTATGTTCATTTAAAATTAATGATCTCTTTAATGGAAATATTTTTAGATATATTAAATTTCCCACCAAATTTGGAGAAAACATATATGTCTAGAAATAATACAAAAATTACTTCATTTTTTCAATCTACTGTAAATTTGTTATCTGTTTATAAAGCATTATTTATAAAGAATCTACTAGAATGTTAAAAATATATTAGTTATACGATTGCTCATATTTTTTACTATATTAAATCATATACCATTCACAAATAACACTATATCATTTTTCATCCCATTGAATGGAGTAAAATGTAACCCTTCCTCCATGATTCACAACAGTACACATTTATCATGTTCTCCCAACTACATCATGGTTTAATCATAGAGAATTTAATAATAGTTATCACATAACTAATTTTAATATTCACTCCCACTATTTATGAATAGATATGAAAATAATTTGAAAAAAATGAATAAATTAAACCTTTTTTCTGGTAATTTTAATAATTGATTTATCATAATTCCATTTAAATAAAACATAATAGAATATTGTAACAAAATTAAACTTCAAACATTGTTTTCAAAAAAAACATCATAATAAAAATACATGATTTTCTTCATAATATATGAAAAAATTTATATTTTATTTTCATGATTATATAGTTAATTAAAAAAATGATTTTTCTATAACCTTTATTGTAACAATGAAAACAATATAATAAAACTTTTTTTAATTCCCCAAAATCAGTCTACTAAATGTTATCCATGTGTGAACTTCAATTTACATAATTTCTTATTCAATATATCCATCATTGAATTAACATATTGTAAACAATAAATCCACATCTCACAATTTTGTAAATATCTACAGGGTATTATACAAAATATTCAATGGAAACTACATATTACACTTATTAATATGATTTTAAACAAAAATTTATTATTTGGCCTTTAGAAAACATTTATATTTAGTCAAATTACAAAATTAAGTTTCTATATTCTCCATGTAAACATATAAATATTAAAATATATTTAAATTCTCTATTTAAGATAACATGTAACTCTATTTCACATGACCTATTTCAAAACATGTATTAATTGTACATAATATACTAATCTACAACACATTGAATCTTTATCAATTCCCTTACCTTTTCAACTAATATTACATCCCCAAATATAATTAGCAATATTATGTAACAAATGATAATAATCTTCTTTAAATATATTTTTTACTTGTCAATTCCATTATACCAAATTTATTTTACCAAAATTAAATATCCATTTCAAAATTTTAAATCAATACATTTATAATTATGAATATATATTCAATTTATTTTCATGTATTCTACACATCAACTCTAAATAAATAAAAACAATAATATACAATTCTTTCTTTCAAAACCACAATGATCCTCCTAGGAAATTCCATATTGACGGGAAATATTTTGTGGCAACCCTAATAATTTTAATATAAGTAATTTCAATTTATATATAAAATTTATTCATTGAATTTTATAGAATATTAATCTTGTTATATATAAATGGTAATTTTTCAATTCAATAGAGAATGATTTATTTCTAACCAAATTCTAATTTCATTCATTATATGTACATTCTTAAAAGATTTATTTACCAATTATATATTTTGAATCTGAAAAAATGAACATAATATATAAATCTATCTTACAAGTATATTTATATGATGAATTTTTTTCATTTTATGAAATGTCTAATTTTTCAATGAATAGGGAAAATAAAGAAGATTATTGAAAATATTATTTTCATTTAAATTATATATAATTTTAAAATACATTATGGATAATTGGAAAATATTATTTTATTATATTTTTTTAATAATAATCCAAAAAAATTATTGTAATCAACATTCTTCCAGAATTTTATATAATAATAGTTGTATACAGAACATTTCATTTTTATAAAAAAATATATTCATCATTATTTTTGGGTCCAATTTTAAATTATATAATTAAATTTGAAAATATGGTTCCTATATTTGAAATTATTTGTTTCAAATTATTTATATATACGACAATTATTTGGGGTCACTATGAATCGTAAAATTTATAAATGTTTTCTAACACAGTATGGTAATTAATGTAAATTAGGATAACATTAATATGTTTTAGACTAAAATTACCATAATGATTTAATTTAATCTATTTTAGTTGTGTGAGTTTACCACCCCATTAAAAAATTCTATATTGTGTAATTATTTTCCATTTTTAATAAAAATAATATATATTTTATTTTATGCAATGAAAAAAATAATTTTACATGGGCTAGAGAGATATTTTATTATTATCTTTCATGAGTTCTATAAGTTCCCCTCCATTATCCTCTCATTTCTATACAACAAGAGACCTTTGGTTCTTCCAACCGATACTAAAACCCCTTCTTCCATACTAACACACCTCCAAAAAACATACATCAAACATGATAAAATGTTAGCATAATAACATTCCATTTGTGTAGAAATTTTTTTGTTATTTTATTACTATATATCCCTCAAGTATTCCATAAGATGGGAAATAAGACCATCATTTGTGTGTATAGTGGTCTACCACCTCATGAAACGTTGTAATTATTTCTCCATGACCCTTTATCATAGATAGATATAATGAATAATTTAATTTATACGTAATATATTAATGGAAAAAATAAAAAATATATAAATATATCATCTAGAATATTTTCTTAATAATACATCCATTGGATATGATAATGTCAGTCATGAGTACGTATGGATTACAACCTTCACAAAGTAATTGTATTTTGTTTTCATCACCACATACCATGGATTCCATATATAATTATATTTAAATATATAATATGATATTTATGATATGATAATTGAATACAGATAAAATAATTCTTATATATGTTCACATGTTCTCCTTAAAAAAAGAAAACATCACTAAATCATATGCACATCATACAGTCAACATTATTGTTACATAATTCATTTTTCAAATCCATATTCCATGGGTTATTTTGAAAATAGAATTATTGAACAAAAATTATTATTTTTCCATTTTTATTATTCTAGAAATTATGGATGAATTACATTTTTTACCACAATCATTATTACAAATTTTTTTGGAATATATGAAATGGACATCCACCAAACACATGATATAGCCATACCATATTAAGTAATTAAAAATGTCAATTAATAAATATAATAAATAGTTTAGGGAAAAAATATTAACATATTTGTGATTCTTAATTAATGAAATATTTTATAGAATTTTATTAACCTATATTTAATAAACACACAAGGAAAGTCTGCAGTTGAGGTATGGGATTTCATCATAATGATTCTCTCATTGGGGCTATTATTACTATTTTACATAATTTTAATAATTTATGAATATAAGTCACTTATAAATTTTATATCATTAATTATTTCATACATCACATTGTTTTCTGTTTTAATTCAAATTATATCATCCAAGAGGATTTAAATATATTGTCACCAAATGGTTACGAGTTTCTTTTCTCAGTTTCTATTTATATGGTCATAAATATACTTCATTTAGTTTTTATCATTGAATAATGTGGAATTGATATTCCAATTTTATTATTATATATTTCTATAAATTTTATGAGGATTTACATATGGTCACATAATAAATTTATGGTTTAATTATCACTTAAAATTTAATTATTTTTAAAAGTGATTACTTTTTTCTAGACTTTTTTATTGAGACAGGTTCCATGCCATGCACCACAATTTCACTATATGGTGAAAATTATATCACTTAAAATAATATTCAAATAAAATTTCTTGAAATTAAGTGGATATAAATATAAATATAAATCTTCTTTTTAATAATTCAGATTTATAGGTCACAAAATTTGTTCAGGAAATATGTTACAATCACTTTTTTTTGTAGATAATTTAACTTCAAGAATCATTTGAGAATGTTTTTTAATAAATTTTTTAAACCACATAAGTTTAGTTCTCAAATTTTATGGATTTTAGTTTACATTATCAATTTCATTTTCCACTATCATAGAATAATGAAACATCATGAAAGATATATTTAAGTAATAACAATAAGGTATCTTATTTTAGACTGTTAATAACTTTATTCTAAATAAATTTTTTCATAATTGGTTTGATATTTTTTATTTTCTAAATGTTAATGGATTCCTAATGTTATTTAAAATTATCTATTAAATTATTTTAAATGATTTTAAAATGTTATTTTATATCTTTTTCCTCATGGTTCGATATTTCCTCTCTTTAAACAAGTTTGAAAAAAATGTTTATTTTCAATAATTATGAATTGAGTATATTTCAATTTTATCATTTACATATTTTCATTAAATTATATTTATTTAATAATCATTTTTATTTTCAGATAAATTATTATGAAAATATTTTTTAAAATTTTATTTTTTGAAAATGAATTGTGATTTTAATAGGTATTTTCCACAATAATGTTTTAAATTTTTAGTAATTATATATATATATATATTAAATAATAGAAAAACCCTTGAAGATTCATATTATTCACTATTGATATATTGTAATGATTTCATCATTATTAATTCAATTGATATATTTTTATTATATTAAAGTGGTTTTCTTGGAACTTATTTCTTTTCCGAGGTAAAATAACAATATAAAGAAAATTGGTTATTCTTATATTTAAAAATGAATCCCTTCATGTGTTATGATTATCTAATGGTTCATGTAGATTTTTTAGATTGATCGGTGAGTATGATATATCTCTCTAATTAAATTGGTAATAATATTGGGTTTACCTATCAAAGGTTTCCACCCTAAGATTATTGGAATTTACAATATAGTTTATTCCATTTGTATGAGTGATTGTAAGACTGTGAGGAAAATGAATTTATCATTTAAAAATATTATTGAATAAGAATTCATCATATTCTATTGTTTCCACATCTCAAGGATTGTTTTCTCATAGATCACGAGTGTTGAATTATATAATCATTTTCTTATATTAATGTTACTCATCAATTTTATGTGATTTATTAGAAAGTTTTTCATTAGTATAAATTATGTTATGTTATTATCATGAATGGCTATTTTTTCAGCATATCGTTATACACATATTATTCAAACTGATGAAATTAAATTATAAATTATTTTAGTTACCATTAATGAAGATATTAACTAAACATTATTATGTCTTCATATTCCATATATTATATAGAATGACGTTCAATTAATTTTTTCAAGAAATATTTCATATCTGAATAAATTTATAGAAGATATTGAAGATATAATATGATATAGGAGAATCTATGTATGTTATAAAAAATAATCAATTAAGGAAATGGGTACTATTATGTAAGAGTTTTTTATAATTCCATAACACCACAATATAAAAACTTCCTTATGTATATAAGTTTTCACTAACCAAGCTATAGTTCAATCCATCCCAACACTTACCTAGCCCGTGGCATGACCCAAAGAGTGTTACTATTCACCAGGGGATGCAATCTACTTCTCTGGTTCCAATAGTACACATTTAGAATTATTTCACCCATAAATATGATAATACAAAAATATCATGTGAAATAAACATCACATACCCGCTAACCATTATTAGAAGATATATAATAATTTTATATTGAATGTTTCAAACATAAACTAGATCCAAATGTATCACAATGGGATGGGAATGACTAAAACATCACAAAAACCTCCATGTAATAGTAGGGCCATCAGCCGAATGCCACCACCACCAACACCAGCATGAACTGTATTAATAGAAAATAGATCAACAATCACCACCACATAACATCATGGAATTAACCTATTCATACATAACATAGCATAAATAATCATAATTTTGTATGTGGAGTTTGAGCCAAACACTTGTAGGATTCCACCGAAATAAAAAGATTCCATGCTATAACTTTATAGGATAAATCAACAACCACTTTTTTAAAGATAATTTGAATCATTTTCAGAAAAACACATTTAGGAAACCAGTCACATGAATACACTTTTAAGGAAAACATTTTCTTAAAATAAGATTTCTTGAAAATAAATTATTCTCATGATTCGCCATATACCGACAGTTAGCTCCACATCACATAATAATCTTGTAACAAGATTCCACTATGTGAAATTCCAATATGTAACCATAACAAGCTGGATTCTATGATCCTTATACCATGATAAAAAAAATCATTTGACTGAAAACAATAGTGGTCTTGTGCACATTCCTCTAGAGATAATTCAATCCAAAATTCTAGTAGTATTTATATCATATTCCAAAACCAACAGTTTTCCCATGTACATGCGACTAGAGTTAATCCCATCCCAATGTCTAGTGGTCTTAAATAATATCACATATTTCGTTTGTGTTGTGGCATCAATCCTACTAGAATAATTCAAGCCAAGAATGTAACGCCATGACCCCAGTTACCTAGAGTCGGTGTATTATTACATAACATTGTCATGATCATAAGAAAGATCAAATCTATAAAGATTGATTAGTTTAGTAGCATTGTAAACACTAGATATATTAATAAGTCTTACATTACATCATAAAAATGAAAACTACAACAACATATTTTATTCATAGTCCGCACTCATATCCCCACATACTATACCTGTAGGTCATTCAAAAATTCCTTCTTCATATCCGGGGAAAAATAAAACATCGAAAGGGGTGAGCTCAAATGGCCAGTAAGGATAACAATATAGTGGAAACTTTCATAAATAAGAATAAAAATTTAAGGCAATGTATAACTAAAAAAAGCCTTTTAAACTTGAACTTCAACATAGTATGGAAAAAATGAAATAATTCCATTTACATAATCAAATGGATATTCTACTAATCGAATAATCACATGCAATATCAATAACCACTTTCATAATGATGGAATTCATAATTCCAGACTATAATAACCACATAGCCAAGGCCTCGTGCCAATACTACAAATATGATTTTTCCACGGCCTTGTTCCAGGACACTAGTTTGTTTCATTAGTCCTACAGATTCATCAAGGATCTATAGCGGTCTCCACCAATCACATATTAAGTCCAATGCATTCTCATTTGAAAATGTTTAAAAATAACATAAACATTCGTATTAAAACTAGCATACGAAATGTAAATAATTCATCCATAAACTATGAATGGTATAAATATAACACATCCACAGTCAAAAATATCACAAAACCTTCAATACAATACATATGTTTTGTATCATAATAAATCAATTTCAAATAAATGCAAAATCCATCAAAGGATGTTGACATAGATGAAATCAAAACTCTTTTTAGATAAATATTTCTTTCTATTTTGAAATCATTTAAGAGTCATATATTTATAAAATGAATTTTTTTTTTAAAATATTATTATAAGCTTGTAAGGGAAGCTTCGACGATTTTATAACAGCGGAAAATAGCCGCACCCGCCCTATAATTTAAAAAAACATTCTTACCTTAATTCTGTTGACAAGGTTAAAAAGTACCTTTTTTGGAAAATAACCGAATGATTCCTTTATAAAA
Source organism: Viscum album (assembly GCA_963277665.1). NCBI lineage: Eukaryota > Viridiplantae > Streptophyta > Magnoliopsida > Santalales > Viscaceae > Viscum > Viscum album. The sequence continues at coordinate 489,123,884 of OY728151.1, read as the reverse complement.
CTCTTATAAAAATTCAAACAAGGGTATAAATGGCTTTAACCCATATTCTTGTAAATAGTAAAAAGGTTTTGAAATACATTTTAAAGAAACATGAATGTGGATGATAAAGAGATCCCAGTTGATTATTACGTATAAACAACCTCGGATAATGAAGAGATTGAGAAATAAACCCTTACCAATTTGGTAAATTATGAAACATACACCCCATGAAAGAGGTATCATAAAATGAATATGTAAATACACATAAATTAACGTTTATTACAGAAAGAATATAATCATGGGCAGTACATACACCACACAAAAGGTAATTGTGGCAATATGGCATGAATCTCATGGGAATAAAAAGTGAGACTAAAAAACCCTTACCTTGTACATTTCCTTGGTTGGGGTAGGTTATCCTCCTTTATAATGGTGAAATGATTGTTATTAAATTATACAAGAATCATATACATTAATATGAAATCATATATGATCTTTTAACGTTTATTTGTTAATATTATCTTAATATTATCGTTGTTTCGGGTGTTAACTTACTCTTTTTCTTTTATATGTTTTGTTACATAAGATGTGTTTGTCGTGGATATGTTTTATCTTAATCATATACAGAATGATATCAAGTCCTTTGATACTATTTTTAATCATCAAATGAGAATTATAATTGAATGGATACGATGGAGAATGAATCTCATCGCGTTCGTGGAGACGGTAGTCCGTACGTACGCACGAGTGACAAAATCATTTTCTTGATATTTAAATAATATATAATTGGATTTTATATCATATTATCATTTTATATTTATTATTTACATGAGTTAAACATCATTATTATACCCATCCAAATAATAATTTATTGAATAACAATTACACCACGACGTGGAGACGGTAAGCCGTACGTACGCACGTATGGTGACATGTTATTCACAGGATGGATAGAATACTGAATATGGTTTTACCATATTTATAATAACATCATAGTATATATAAGATACTGGAGTTATTATTTTAGAATTGTAATAGCAAAGAAGGAAGATGTGGAAGAAGAAAGGAACTTGGAAAAGGGTGGTGAAATCATTACCTCTTCTTTGGGTTCTTCCTTTTGATTTGATCAAAAGGGATCATAGGTTTTATTTCTGACTAAAGTAAGGCCTCTAGTATGATGTGAGGGAAGTTAAAAGAGTATTTGGTCAGAGTGTGGCCGAGAAAAAAGGCTTTGAATGTGTGAATTAATGAGAAGGGGGAGTTCCCTTTTATAAGAGGGGTGAGGGGAACCTTTGGAAAAGCTAGAAATATTATTTTATAATAAAGTCATATTCGGTTTCTAATGGCTCTAAAGTGGATTATTTAAATTTTAAGGTGGGGATAGGTCGAAAACCACTCATTAAATAGAATTTATACTGGTTTGGGTAACTATATTAACCTTATCATCAAGTATTAACTCTTAGTTAATTAGTTTCACTTTTACAATGTCTCTTTGTATTTTTAAATTATATGGTTAATAAACATACTATATACATCCAAGAGACCCCCAAGTGGTCTTTAATGATACACCTATCATGATATAAGTCTCTTGGCCGAGCCTTATATTTTTAAAAATTTAATACAAATTATTAATATAATATTTGTTTTAAAAACTCTTTTATGTCAATTTTGACACTATAAAATAATTGATTTTTGTAAAAAATCATAACAGAATGATTACTTTGAAAAAAGTTAATTAAATAATTTATAACATGTTATATTAACCTATAAAATTAGTGTAATTCATAAAAAGTCTCAAATTATATTTATTAGGGTATCCACAATATCAATCATTTTAATTGTTCACTATTATGGTAATTATTGGATCACCATTGTGTCAAAAATAAATTATATTTATTAATCTCTAAAAATTATAAATAAAATACCATTTTATAGGAAATATTTTTATATTTCTAATGAATATTTATAGTCTAAAATCCAAAAAATATAGCCTTATGTAAAAATTGTTATTTCTAAAAGATATATGCTTGTGTCATTTTTGTATTCATTTTAACTTAATTAAAATAAAGTGTCCCTATCACTTACAAGTGGGGCCATGGGGTCCAAAATCGACCCAAATATGCCCATGGTCGGACATTTATCAACCAATAAGGTTAGAACACGTTTTAGGGTAATTTGTTTAATATAATATTTTTTTTACCCTTATTTACCATATTTACCCTTTAAGTATGGTAAATAAAATATTTACCTAAGTAATTATTCAAAATGTCTAAAATAAAAGTTACCTATTTACACAATTTTAACATCCTGATTCCAAATATGGAATCCATTTTTCCAAATTCAAAACACAGAAGTGGCAGAAATTAATTTAAAATTAATTTCCTCTCTCAAAACAAAAAACTTGTTTTTAAGATATAATAACTATCAAAAGATTGATACTTGTTTATGTTCGGTTTAATTGTGAAATTATGTACATTGACCAAAATTGTATTAAATGGTAAAAATATATTCTAAATATACTTTAAAACCACTCAAATTCATAATTTATCACTATTAATTATTTTGATTAAAAAAGTTGTGTTTAATTAAAATTTAGTAATTTTCACTATTCATCAAAATATTAAAGTTATCTGAAAAGTATAAAAATTTCACCTTAGGCTAAATTCGATACACTGAATCCAAAAATGAAGTCCATTTTGAGAGATAAAATTTCTAAAATTTTAAAAAGTAGGTATTACTATTCATAACGGCTAGTTTTATCGGTTGTGGTGTGTGTTAGAACTCGATTTTGCGTACAACACACTCTATTGCATTATTCAAAGAGAAGCGTACCGTAGAAGCTTGGGGTGTTACATTCTCCCCTCCTTAAAATAATTTCTTCCTCAAAATTTCTAGAATACTATCGCATGAAAAGACTCGGGTGGTTCTTCATCTTAAGTCCCTCGAGTTCCCATGTTGCCTCTTCCATCTTATGGTTTCTCCACAAAACTTTTAATAGACACGTCGTCCGGTTTCTCAGTAATTGTTCTCTTATATCAAGATTCTCGACGGGCTCTTCGCAATAAGACATATTGGGTTCTAGTTCCAATTCCTCATAGGTGAGTACATGCGTTGGGTCAAGCATGTATTTCATCAATAGAGATACGTGGAACACATCGTGAACTTGGTAGAAACTTGGAGGGATTGCCAATCAGTAAGCTACAGCCCCAATTCGTTCTAGAATTTCGAAAGGTACGATGTACCTAGGACTCAATTTACCTTTCTTACCAAAATGTATGACTCCCTTCCATGGAGATAACTTCAGGTAAACATGATCAGCAACTTGAAATTCCAAATCATTCATTCGATTATCAGCATAACTCTTCTGCCTACTTTGAGCTGCTTTGATGTGATTTTGGATTACCTTCATCTTTTCCATTGTTTCCTCCACCAGTTCTGGGCCTAAAAGTTTCCTTTCACCAACATCAACCCAACAGGTTGGTGTACGACATCTCTTTCCGTATAATGCTTCATATGGTGCCATCTGAATACTCGAATGGAAGCTATTGTCATAGGAAAATTCTACCAGAGGTAAATATTGATCCCACATACCCTAAAAGTCAAGTGAGAAGGATCTCAACATGTCTTCTATGGTTTGAATAGTTCTTTCTGATTTTCCATCTGTTTGAGGGAGGTAGGCAGTGCTCAAATGAAGTTCAGTATCCAAGGATTTTTGAAGACATTTCCAGAATCTTGAAGTAAAATGGGGTTCACGATCAGAAACAATCGATAGGGGTACTCCATGAAGTCTCACAACTTCATCAATATATATTTCTGCTAGACGTTCCAGTTGTAGATCTTATCTTATAGCAAGAAAAATGTGCTGACTTGGTAAGACGATCAATAATGAACCATATTGCATCGTTCCTTCTAGGAGTCTTTCGTAGCCCCATGACAATGTCCATCATAATATTGTCCCATTTCCACTCCGGTATGGGAAGAGGTTGCATGAATCCTCCAGGATGTTTCCTTCCAGCTTCCACTTGTTGAAAAACCATACATCTTGACACAAAATCAGCAATCTCCCTCTTCATGTTGTCCCACCAAAAATGTTCCTTCAAATATCTATACATTTTGGTGCTCCCAGGATGTATAGAGAAATTGGAACTATGACCATCATCCAGCAATTCCCTTTTTAGATCAGGAATATCGGGAACAAAAAGCCTCTTCCCGAATTTCAAAATTACATCTTCATACACAAAGTCTCTCAATCTCCCATCATTCACAGCTTTAATCTTCTTTTGAAATTATTCATCATCGGTCTGAGAACTCTTAATCCTTTCTAGTAAAGATGGTTTGGCAACCATTTGAAAAATCATTGATGTTTCACCTTTCCTAGTTATTCCCATGTCCATCTTCACTAGATCCATGAAAATTGGATCCCTTTCAATTCTCATATTGTTCAATACTCCATGGTATTTTCAGCTCAAATCATCTTCCACCTTTTTTTCCTTCCCTTGTGGTAGTGTATCGTGCAATCGTAATCCTTGAGTAATTCAATCCATCTCCTTAGCATCATGATGAGTTCTTTTTGTGAGAAAATATACTTTAAACTCTTGTGATCAGTATAAATCTCACATTTTTCACCATAGAGGTATTGCCTCCATATCTTCATAGAACAGATCAGAGCTGCTAACTCGAGATCATGAGTAGGATAGTTTTTCTCATGAATCTTCAACTGTCGTGATGCATAGGCAATAATCCTATCATTCTATATAAGGAAACAACCAAGTCCTTTCTTCGATGCATCACAATAAATAACCAACCCATCATTCCCCGATGGTAGAGTCAATAAAGGAGAATTGACTAATCTTCTCTTCAGTTCTTCGAAACATTCATCACACTCTTTTGCCCAAACAAATTTAACTCCTTTACGTGTGATCTTCATTAATGGGTAAGCCAATCGGGAAAAATTCTGGACAAAACGTTGATAATAACCCGCCAAACCAATAAGACTGCATACCTCAGTTATACTCGTAGTTGCTGACCATTCTTGGATTTCCTTGTTCTTAGTAGGATCACATAGATTCCATCTTTAGAGACAATATGGACAAGAAAAGAAAAATCATGAATCCAGAATTCACACTTTCTAAACTTCTCATATAATTCATGTCTTCTCAGAGTTTTCAGTATAATGCGCAAGTTACATTCATGATCTTCATTGCTTTTAGAGTATACCAATATATCATCAATAAATACCACCACAAATTCATCGAGATATTAGTTGAACCCTCTATTCATCAGATCCATGAATAAAGAGGGTGCATTAGTCAATCCAAAAGTCATTACAGTAAACTCGTAATCTCAGTACCTGGTTCGAAATGCTATCTTCAGAATGTCTTCCTTCATTACACACAACTGATGGTTTCCAGATCGAAGTTCAATCTTTGAAAAGTATTGAGCTCCATGCAGTTGGTCAAATAAATCATCAATGCGAGGTAGGGGATAGTTGTTCTTTATTGTTGTAGCATTGATATCCCTATAGTCGATACATAACCTCATAGATCCATCTTTCTTTTTTAAAAAAATAATAGGGGCTCCCCATAGAGAAACACTAGGGATAATAAATCCCTTATTACTCAATTCCACTAGTTTTTTCTTTAGTTCAACTAATTCTATAGTGGCCATTCTATTAGGGGTCTTCGATATAGGCCTTGATCCAGGAATTAAATCAATGGAAAACTCAACTTCTCATTCTAGAGGATGTCCATGTAAATCTTCTGAAAATACATCTACATATTCTTTGACAATAGGTACATCCACTATTTGAACATTCCTTTCCTCACCCACAGTCATTTCATTCTCTTCCTCCCCAATAATTGAATTTAGCTGAGCTACTGGGGGTGGATCTAGATAAGAATTAGGTGGTGATGATTCTCCTCTAAAGATAAGGTGTTCCTTATCATCATCATCATCAAAAATCATAACCTCATACTTCTTACAATAAATCTTCACATCATAGTCTGAAATCCAATCCATACCGAGGATTATATCAAACTCAATCATAGGTATGCCAATGAGATCAGCAGATAAAGAACATTTATGTGCTCTAATGGGGACTGATTCACAAAACATTATTGCAATGATTCTTCCTTTAGGAGTTTTAACTGACAACCCCCTTGTTAAATCAAATTGGAAATATCTAATTTTCTTAGCAAACTGGGAAGATATGAAACAATGCGATGATCCAGAATCAAATAATGCATTTTCTAAACGTGAGGAAACCATTAAATTACCTTCCACCACGTCTTTTGGAGCTTCTACCTCAGTAGTAGTGATAGAAAAATCATAGCCTTGATCCCTTGGCCTTTTCTGAGGTAATTTCCCCTAATGATTAGGACATTAATTAACATAATTTCCCATCTCCCTGAAATTGTAGCACTGAAAATTGGTAGTTTCCTTCTTCCCTTTGTAATCACGAGCTTGGTGGCCTTTTTCACCACACATGTAAGAGACACCCATTCCCTTCAGGCATGTACCGGGGTGTTTCTTCCCACATTTACCACAGGATGGATATTCAACCTTTCCCTTCTTCCCCTTATTTCCATTCTTAGATTGATCAGAAGATATCTTCTTCTCTTGCTTTTCTTTAAAGTCATAAGACTTAGAGAATTACTTTTCTATCTTGATAGCACATGAGACAATGTCTTCGTACGATGAGAAGGATTGTGAGACTAATGATCGACGAAGAAATGGTTTTAACCCATCAAAAAACGATCAATATTACTTCATGTGTTACGTATATAATCTCCAGCATACCTTGCTAACCTTGTAATGTTAGCCTCATACTTTGCGACATTCTCATCCTCCTTTTGTCTCAGACTCAGATATTGCCTTTTATATCTGCTCGATGGTCATGAGGAAAGTATTTTTCTAAAAACAGATCTTTGAACTTCTTCCATTACTTATTTGATACTTCATCATCTTACTTCATGTTTTGAATCAATAACCACCATTGATCAGAATCTCCAGTGAGGAAGTAAACTGCCATGATAACTTTTTCCCTTTCACTACTCCCCAAAGCCTGAAATATTTTCTCTATGGAATTTATCCATTGCTCAGCTACTAAGGGATTTGTACTCCTATTGATCATTGGTGGCTTTTGCCTCATGAATCGATCTAACATTGATCCTCCATGTTGTGGATCAGGGTGCTCCATACGGGTAAGGTTATTATTCATAACCTGAGTGAGTTGTCCCAGTATGGTGATTAGCTGATCGGCACCAGTTGCATCACTAGCTCCACTATAATTATCTTGAGCAGGAGGGAAATCCCTACATGGAGTGCGTGCATTGATACAGTTTCCATTTCTTCCACTACGTTCCATTTCTATACAATGGCATAAACTAGATCAGTTTATGAATCAAAATACATAATTCCATACTTATAAAACACTTAACATAAATTGAACTATTTATGGTAATAATCCATAATCATAAAAATGTTTTCTTTGAGGAAGTATATACTCATAAACCCTTCATAATGATTTTTAATGAAAATGAGATTTATCCTAAGCATATCCCCTGGGAGTTTCATAACCAAGAGTGCAGCAAGACCCGTTGTCGTGCACCAGTTCTCGTTCGAGTCTATCTCAAAGCAGTGTTTTCGGGTTTTACCCCTAGGTACATCTGTGCGAGAGCCGTCCCTACCTGCTCATATCCAGATAGGAATGTATTTCTCGGAAAACTCAAAAAATCTCTACAATACCAAAACTCTAGAAAGTTCTACTATACTAATCCCCAAAGTCCATCTTAGGTCTATGTGCTCTAATCAGAGTTTATCTAAATCTAGCTTCCAAGGCCTGTACTAAACATCTTCTGATACCAACTGTAACGCCCCGACCCTAGTTACCTAGAGTCGGTGCATTATTACATAACATTGGCATGATCACAAGAATTATCAACTCTCGAATGAACGTTTAGTTTAGTATCCATAGAAACACTAGAAATATTCATAAGTCTTACATTACATCATAAAAATGAAAACTACAACAACATATTTTCTTCATAGGCCAAAATCATTTCTCACATACTATCCATGCAGGTCATTCATAAATTACTTTTTTACATCCTTGGAAAAATAAAAAATTGAATGGTGTGAGCTCAAATTCCCAGTAAGGATAACAATATAGCGGAAACGTTCATAAATAAGAATAAACATTTAAGGAAATGTATAACTAAAACAAAATCCTTTTAATCTTTAACTTCAACATAGTATGGAAAAAGTGAAATAATTCCATTTACATATTCACATGGATATTCTACTAATCGAATAATCACATGCAATATCAATAACCACTTTCATAATGATGGAATGCATACTGCCAGACTATCATAACCACAAAGCCAAGGCCTCGTGCCAAGAATACAAATAAGATTTTTCCAAGGCCTTGTGCCAAGACACTAGTTTGTCTCATGAGACCTACCGATGCATCGAGGAGCTATAGTGGGCTCTACCTGTCACATATTAAGACCAATGCATCCCCATATGAAAAGGATTAAACATAACATAAACATTTTTATTAAAACAAGCATACGAAATGTAAATACTTCATTTATAAACAATGAATGTTATAAAAATAACACATCCACAGTCAAACATATCAAAAAACCTTCAATACAATACAGAAGTTTTATATCATAATAAATCAACTTCAAATAAGCGTAAAATCCATCAAAGGATGTTGACATAGATGAAATCAAAACTCTTTTTAGTGAAATAGATCTTTCTATTTTGAAATTATTTAAGAGTTATATATTTATAATATGAAAACATTTTCATTGAAAATATTCTTATAAACTTGTATGGGAAGCTTCGATGATTTTATAACAGCGGAAAATAGCCGCACCCGCCGTATAAGTTAAAAAAACATTCTTACCTTAATTCTATCGAAATGGTTAAAAAGTACCTTATTTGGAAAACGACAGAATGATTCCTTTATAAAACTCTTATAAAAAGTCAAACTAGGGTATAAATTACTTTAACCCATATTCTTGTAAATAGTAAAAATGATTTTAAATACATTTTTAAAAAACATGAATGTGGATGATAAAGAGATCCCAGTAGATTATTACGTATAAACAACCTCAGATAATGAAGAGATTGCGAAATAAACCCTTACCAATTTGGTAAATTACGAAAAATACACCCCATGAAAGAGGTATCATAAAATGAATATGTAAATACACATAAATTAAAGTTTATTACTCAAATAATACAATTATGGGCAGTACATACACCAGACAAAAGGTAATTGTGACAATATGGCATGAATCTCACGGGAATAAGAAATGAGATGAAAAAACACATACCTTGTACTTTTTCTTGGTTGGGGTAGGTTAACCTCCTATATAATGGTGAAATATTTGTTATTAAATTATACAAGAATCATATACATCAATATGATATCATATATGATCTTTTAACATTGATTTGTTAATAATATCATAGTATTATCGTTGTTTCGAGTGTAATATTACTCGTTTTATTTTATTTGTTTTGTTATGTAAGCTGTGTTTGTCATGGATAGGTTTTATCTTAATCATATCCATCATTATATCAAGTCCTTTGATACTATTATTAATCATCAAATGAGAATTATACTAGAATGGATACGATGGAGAATGAATCTCAAAGCGTTTGTGGAGATAGTAGTCCGTACGTACGCACGAGCGAAAATATCATTCTTTTGATATTAAAATAATATATAATTGGATGGTATATCATATTATCATGTTATATTTATTATTTAAATGAGTTACAAATCATTATTATACCCATACAAATAATAATTTATTCAATAACAATTACACCACGACGTGGAGACGGTAAGCCGTACGTACGCACGCATGGTGACATGTTATTCAAAGGATGGATAGAATACTGAATATGGTTTTACCATATTTATAATAACATCACAGTATATATAAGATACTGGAGTTATTATTTTAGAATGGTAATAACAAATAAGGAAGAAGTGGAAGAAGAAAGGAACATGGAAAAGGGTGGCGAAATCATTACCTCTTCTTCGGGTTCTTCCTTTTGATTTGATCAAAAGGGCTTTTAGGTTGGTTTTTTGACTAAAGAAAGGCCTCTAGGATGAAGTGAGGGAAGTTGAGAGTGTATTTGGGCAGAGTTTGGCAGAGACAAAAGGCTTTGAAGGTGTGAATTAATGAGAAGGGTGAGTGCCATTATATAAGAGGGGTGAGGGGCCCCTTTTGAAAAGCAAGAAATATTATTTTATAATAAATTCATATTCAGTTTCTAATGGCTCCAAAGTGGATTATTTATATTTTACTGTGGGAATAGGTAGAAAAAAACTCAACCAATATAATTTAGACAGGTTTTTGTTACTATAATAACCTTATATTCAAGTATTAACTCTTAGTTAATTAGTTTCACTTTTACAGTGTCTCTTTGTATTTTTATATTATATGGTTAATAAACATACTATATACATCCAAGAGACCCCCAAGTGGTCCTTTAATGATACACCTATCATGATATAAGTCTCTTGTCCGAAACTTATATATTTAGAAATTTAATATCAATTAATAATATAATATTTTTTTTAAAAACACTTTTATGTCAATTTTGACACTATTCAATAATTGATTTTCGTAAAAAATCACAACAGAATGATTAATTCGAAAAAAGTTAATTAAATCAATCCTAACATGTTATATTAACCTAAAAAATTAATTTAATTCATAAAAATTCTCAAATTATATTTATTTGGGTATCTACAATATCAATCATTTTAATTTTTATCTATTATGGTATTTACTGCATCACCATTGTGTCATAAATAAAATAAATTTTTTAATGTCTAAAAATTATAAATAAAATACCATTATGTAGGAAATTTTATTATATTTCTAATTAATATTTATAGTCGAAAATACAACATATATAACACTATGTAATTTTTTTTAAATGATATATGCTTGGGTCTTTTTTGTATTCATTTTAACTTAATTAAAATAAAGTGTCCCTATCAATTACAATTGGCACCATGGGGTCCAAAATCGACCAAAAGATGACCATGGTTGGACATGTATCAACCAATAAGTTTAGGACACGTTTTAGGGTAATTTTCTTATTATAATATTATTTTTTAACCCATATTTACAGGATTTACCCTTTAACCATTTTAAATAAAATATTTACCGAAGTAATTATTCAAAATGTCTAAAAATAAAAGTTACCTATTTACACAATTTGAACATCCTGATTCGAAATATGGAATCAATTTTTCCAAATTAAAAACACATAAGTGGCAGAAATTAATTTAAAATTAATTCCCGCTGTCAAAACACAAAGCGTGTTTTTAAGATATAATAACTATCAAAAGATTGATACTAGTTTATGTTCGGTTTAATTGTGAAATTATATCCAATGACCAACATTGTATTAAATGGTAAAAATATATTCTAAATATACTTTAAAACCCCTCAAATTCATAATTTATCACTATTAATTATTTTGATTAAAAAAGTTGTTTTTAATAAAAATTTATTAATTTTCACAATTCATCAAAATATTAATGTTATCCGAAAAGTACCAAAATTTCACCTTAGGATAAATTCGATACTAAGAATCAAAATATGAAGTCCATTTTAAGATATATAATTTCTAAAATTTTAAAATGTAGGTATTACTATTCATAACAGCTAGTTTTATCGGTTGGGCTGTGTGTTAGAACTCGATGTTGCGTACAACACACGCTATTGCATTATTCAAAGAGAAGCGTACCGTAGAAGCTTGGGGTGTTAAATTCTCCCCTCCTTCAAATAATTTAATCCTTGAAATTTCTAGAATACTACCGCATGAAATGACTCGGGTGGTTCTTCATCATATGTTCCTCTGGTTCCCACGTTGCCTCTTCCATCTTATGGTTTTTCTCCACAAAACCTTTACGAGACGCGTCGTCCAGTTTCTCAGTACTTGTTCTCTTGTATCAAGAATATTGATGGGATATTTGCAATAAGACAGATCGGGTTCCAGTTCCAATTCTTCATTGGTGAGTACATGCATTGGGTCAGGCTTGTATTTCCTCAATAGAGATACGTGGAACACATCAGGAACATTGGAGAGACTTGGCGGCATTTCCAATCGGTAAGCTACAGCCCCAATTCATTCTAGAATTTCGAAAGGTCCGATGTACCTGGGACTCAATTTACCTTTCTTACCAAAACGTATGACTCCCTTCCATGGAGATACCTTCAGGAAAACATGATCACCGACTTGAAATTACAAATCCTTCCTTCGATTATCATCATAGATCTTCTGCCTACTTTGAGCTCCTTTGATGTGATTTTGGATTACCTTCACCTTTTCCTTCGTTTCCTCCACCAGTTCTGGGCCTACAAGTTCTCTTTCACCAACGTCATTTTAACAGGTTGGTGTACGAAATCTCTTTCCATATAACGCTTCATATGGTTCTATCTGAATACTCGAATGGAAGCTATTGTTACAGTAAAATTCTACAAGAGGTAAATATTGATCCCACTTACCCTGAATACCAAGTTATCAAGATCTCAACATGTCTTCTATGGTTTAAATAGTTCATTCTGATTGTCCATCTTTTTGAGGGTGGTAGGTAGTGCTCAAATGACGTTCAGTACCCAAGGCTTTCTGAAGATTTTTCCAGAAACTTAAAGTAAAACAAGGATCACGATGAGAAACAATCAATAGGGGTACTCCATGAAGTCTCACAACTTCATCAATATATAGTCTTTCCAGACATTCCAGTGGTAGATCTTCTCTTATAACAAGAAAATGTGTTCACTTGGTAAGACGATCAACAATGACCCATATTGCATCGTTCCTTCTAGAAGTCTTTGGTAGCCCCATGACAAAGTCCATCGTAATATTGTCCCATTTCCACTCTGGTATGGGAAGAGGTTTCATGACTCCTCCTGACTGTTGCCTTCCAGCTTTCACTTGTTGAAAAACCATACATCTTGACAAAAAATCAACAATATCCCTCTTCATGTTGTCCAACCAAAAATGTTCCATCAAATCTCTATACATTTTGGTGCTCCCAGGATGTATAGAGAAATTGGAACTATGAGCATCATCCAGCAATTCCCTTTTTAGATCAGGTATATCGGGGACAAAAATTCTATTTCCTAATTTCAAAATTCCATCTTCATACACAAAGTCTCTCAATCTCCCATCATTCACAGCTTTAATCATCTTTTGAAATTCTTCATCATCGGACTGAGAACTCTTAATCCTTTCTAGTAAATATGGTTTGGAAACCTTTTGGAAAAGCATTGATGTTTCACCTTCCTTGGTTATTCCCATGTCCATCTTCACTAGATCCACGAAAATTGGATCCCTTTCAATTCTCATATTGTTCAAAACTCCATGGTCTTTTCTTCTCAAAGCATCTGCCACCTTGTTTTCCTTCCCCGGGTGGTAGTGTATCGTGCAATCATAATCCTTGAGTAATTAAAGACATATCCTTTTCCTCATGTTGAGTTCTTTTTGTGAGAAAATATACATCAAACTCTTTTGATCATTATAAATCTCACATTTTCACCATACAGGTAGTGCCTCCATATCTTCAAAGCAAATATCACAACAACTAACTCTAGATAATGAGTAGGATAGTTTTGCTCATGAATTTTCAACTGTCATGATGCATAGTCAATAACCCTATCATTCTGCATAAGGAAACAACCAAGTCCTTTCTTCGATGCATCACTATAAATAACGAACACATCATTCCCCGATGGTAGAGTCAATATAGGAGCATTGACTAATCTTCTCTTGAGTTCTTCGAAACATTCTTCACATGGTTTTGTCTAAAGAAATTTAACCCCTTTACGTGTGAGCTTCGTTAATGGGTTAGCCAATCGGACAAAATTCTGGATGAAACATCGATAATAACCTGCCTAACCAATAAAACTGTGTACCTCACTTATACTCGTAGGTTCTGGCCATTCTTGGATTGCCTTGGTCATAAAAGGATCAACAGAGATTCTATCTTTAGAGACAATATGGCCAAGAAAAGAATTCTCATGAATCCAGAATTCACACTTGCTAAACTTCCCATATAATTCATTTATTATCAGAGTCTTGAAGATAATGCGCAAGTGACTTTCATTATCATCATAGCATTTAGAGTATACCAAGATATCATCCATAAATACCACCACAAATTCATCGAGATATTCCTTGAATACTCTATTCATCAGATCCATGAATACATAGGGTGCATTAGTCAATCCAAAAGGCATTACAGTAAACTCGTAGTGCCCGTACCTGGTTCAAAATGTATTCTTTCTTTACACACAACTAATGGTATCTAGATCAAAGGTCAATCATTGAAAAGTATTTAGCTCCATGCAGTTTTCAAATAAATCATCAATGCGAGGTAGGGGATACTTGTTCTTTATTGTTATAGCATTGATCTCCCTATAGTTGATACATAACCTCATAGATCCATCTTTCTTTTTAACAAAAAGAATAGGGGCTCCCCATGGGGAAACACTAGGGAGAATAAATACCTTATTACTCAATTCCTCTAGTTGTTTCTTTATTTAAACTAATTCTACAATGGCCATTCCATAAGGGGTCTTCGATATAGGCCATGATACAAGAATTATATCAATGGAAACGCAACTTCTCGTTCTGGAGGATGTCCAGGTAATTCTTCTGAAAATACATCTACATATTCTTTCACAACAGGTACATCCCCTATCTGAACATTACTTTCCTCACCCACAGTCATTTAATTCTCTTCCTCCCCCAATAATTTAATTTAGTTGATCTACTGGGGGTGGATCTAGATATGAATTATGTGGTGACGATTCTACTCTAAAGATAAGGTGTTCCTTATCATCATCATCAAAAATCATTACCTCATTCTTTTTACAATAAATTTTCACATCATAGTCTGAAAGACAATCCATATCGAGAATTATATTAAACTCAATCATAGGTATGACGATGAGATCAGTAGATAAAGAACATTTATGTGCTCTGATGGGAACTGATTCAAAAAACTTTGTTGCAATGATACTTCCCTTAGTATTTTTAACTGACAGCTCTCTTGTTAATTAAAACTAGAAATATCTAATTTTCTTAGCAAACATGGATGATATGAAACAATGCGATGATCTCAAATCAAATAATGCATTTTCTAAACTTGAGGAACCAATTAAATTACCTGCCACCTCGGCTTTTGGAGATTCTACCTCAGCAGTAGTGATAGCAAAAGCTTGGCCTTGATCCCTTGGCCTTTTCTGAGTTATGTTCCCCTGAAGATTAGGACATTAATTTTTATAATGTCCCATCTCCCTAAAATTGTAGTACTGAACATTGGTAGCTTCCTTCTTCCCTTTGCAATCACGAGCTTGGTGGCCTTTTTCACCACAATTGTAACAGACACCCACTCCCTTCAAGAAAGTACCGGGGTGTTTCTTCCCACATTTACCACAGAATAGATATTCAACGTTTCACTTCTTCCCGTTATTTCCATACCCAGAATGATCAGCAGATCTCTTCTTCTCTTTCTTTGATTTAAAGTCATAAGACTTAGAGAATTCATTTTCTGTCTTGATATCACATGAGACAAAGTATTCGTACGACGAGAAGGATTGTGAGACTAATGCTCGATGGAGAAATGGTTTTAACCCATCAAAGAAATGATCAATTTTACTTCTTGGGTTACATATATAATATCCAGCATACCTTGCTAACCTTGTAAATTAAGCCTCATACTTTGCGACATTCTCATCCTCCTTTTGTGTCAGACTCAGAAATTGACTTTCCATATCTGCTCGATGGTCAAGAGGAAAGTATTTTTCTAAAAACAGATCTTTGAAATCCCTCTATTCCATATGTGATACTTCATCATCTTACTTCGTGTTTTGAATCAATGACCACCATTGATCAACATCTCCAGTGAGGCAGTAAACTGCCATGATAACTTTTTCTGTTTCACTACTCCCCAAAGCCGGAAATATTTTCTTTAGGAAATTTATCCATTGCTCAGCTACTACCGGATTTGTACTCCCATTGAACGTTGTTGGTAGTTGCCTCATTAATCGATCTAACATTGATCATCCACGCTGCGGATTAGGGTGCTCCATACGGGTAAGGTTATTATTCATAACCTGAGTGAGTTTTCCTAGTATGATGATTACCTGATCGGAACCAGTTACATCACCAGCTCCACTATAATTATCTTGAGCAGGAGGGCATTCCCTACATGGATTGCGTGAATTGATACAGTTTCCATTTCATCCACTATGCGCCATTTCTAAACAATGGAATAATCTAGATCAGTTTATGAATCAAAATACATAATTCCATACTTATAAAACACTTAACATAAATTGAACTATTTATGGATATAATCCATAATCATAAAAATGTTTTCCTTGAGGAAGTATATACTCGTAAACCCTTCATAATTATTTTTAATGAAAATGAGATTTATCCTAAGCATATCCCCCGGGAGTGTCGTAACGAAGAGTGCAGCAAGGCCCGTTGTCGTGCACCAGTTCCCGTTCGAGTCTAGCTCAATGTGGTGTTTTAGGGTTTTACCCCTAGGTACATCTGTGCCAGAGCTGCCTCTACCTTCTCGTATGCAGATAGGGATGTATTCCTCGAAAAACTCACAAAATCCCTACAATAACAAAATTCTAGGAAGTTCTTCTATACTAATCCTCAAATTCCATCTCAGGTCTATGTGCTCTAATCAGAGTTTATCTAAATCTAGCTTCCAAGGTTTGTACTAAACTTTCTATGATACCAACTGTAATGCCCTGACCCCAGTTACCTAGAGTCGGTGCATTATTACATAACATTGTCATGACCACAAGAAAGATCAAATCTCTAAAGACCGATTAGTTTAGTAGCCTTGGAAATACTAGACATATTCATAAGTCCTACATTACATCAAAAAAATTAAAAGTAAAACAACATCTTTTCTTCATATTCCACACTCATATCCCCACATACTATCCCTACAGGTCATTCATAAATTACTTCTTCACATCCAGGGAAAAATAAAACAATGAAAGGGGTGAGCTCAAATGCCCAGCAAGGATAACAATATGGTGGAAACTTTCATAAATAAGAATAAACTTTTAAAGAAATGTATAACTAAAACAAAAGAATTTTAAACTTGAACTTCAACATAGTATGGAAAAAATGAAAAAATTCCATTTACTTATTCAAATGGATATTATACTAATCGAATAATCACATGCAATATCAATAACCACTTTCGTAATGATGGAATGCATAATTCCAGACTATCATAACCACATAGCCAAGGCCTCGTTCCAAGACTACAAATAATATTTTTCCAAAGCCTTATTCCAAGACACTAGTTTGTCTCATGAGACCTGCCGATGCATCGAGGAGCTATAGCGGGCTCCACCCGTCACATATTAAGTCCAATTCATTCCCATATGAAAAGTTTTAAACATAACATAAACATTCGTATTAAAAATAGAATACAAAATGTAAATACTTCATCCATAAACTATGAATGGTATAAAAATAACACATCCACATTCAAAAATATCACAAAACATTCAATACAATACATAATTTTTGTATCATAATAAATCATCTTCAAATAAGCATAAAATCCATTAAAGGATGTTGACATAGATGAAATTATAATTCTTTTTAGAGAAATATCTCTTTCTATTTTGAAATCAATTAAGAGTCATATATTTATAAAATGAGAACATATTCATTCAAAATATTCTTATAATATTGTAAAGGAAGCTTCGAGGATTTTATAACGGCGGAAAATAGCCACACCCACCGTATAAGTTAAAAAAACATTCTTACCTTAATTCTGTCGAAAAGGTTAAAAAGTACCTTGTTTGGAAAACGACAGAAAGATTTCATTATAAAACTCTTATAAAAAGTCAAACAAGGGTATAAATTACTTTAACCCATATTCTTGAAAATAGTAAAATATTTTGAAATACATTTGTAAGAAACATGAATGTGGATGATAAAGAGATCCCAGTAGATTATTACGTATAAACAACCTCGGATAATGAAGAGATTGCGAAATAAACCCTTATCAATTTGGTAAATTATGAAACATACACCCCATGAAAGAGGTATCATAAAATGAATATGTAAATACACATAAATTATTGTGTATTACACAAAGAATACAATTATGGGCAGTACATACACAACACAAAAGGTAATTGTGGCAATATGGCATGAATCTCACGAGAATAAGAAGTGAGATGAAAAAAACCTTACATTGTACATTTCCTTGGTTGGGGTAGGTTAACCTCCTGTATAATGGTGAAATAATTTTTATTAAATTTTTCAAGAATCATATACATTAATATGATATCATATATGATCTTTTAACATTGATTTGTTAAAAATATCTTTGTATTATCGTTGTTTTGGGTGTTAACTTACTCATTTTCTTTTATATGTTTTGTTATGTATGTTGTGTTTGTCATGGATAGGTTGTATATTAATCATATCTAGAATGATATCAAGTCCTTAGATACTATTATTAATCATCAAATGATAATTATACTTGAATGGATACGATAGAGAATGAATCTCATCACATTCGTGGAGACGGTAGTCCGTACGTACTCACGAGTGACAATATCATTCTTTTGATATTAAAATAATATATAATTGGATAATATATCATATTATCATGTTATATTTATAATTTATAAGAGTTACACATCATTATTATACCCATCCAAATAATAATTTATTGAATAACAATTACACCACGGCGTGGAGACGGTAAGTCGTACGTACGCACGTATGGTGACATGTTATTCAAAGGATTGATAGAATACTGAATATGGTTGTACCATAATTATAATAACTTCATATTATATATATTATACTGGAGTTATTATTTTATAATAGTAATAACAAAGATGGAAGAAGTGGAAGAAGAAAGGAACATGGAAAAGGGTGGTGAAATCATTACCTCTTCTTCGGGTTATTCCTTTTGATTTGATCAAAAGGACTCTTAGGTTGGCTTTCTGACTAAAGTAATTCCTCTAAGATAAAGTGAGGGAAGTTTAGAGTGTATTTGGGCAGATTTTGGCCAATCCAAAAGGCTTTGAAGGTGTGAATTAATGAGAAGGGGTGGTGCCCTTTTATAAGAGGGGTGAGGGGCACCTTTGGAAAAGCTAGAAATATTATTTTATAATAAATTCATATTCGGTTTGTAATGCCTCCAAAGTGGATTATTTAAATTTTAAGGTGGGGATAGGTTGGAAACCACTAAACCAATAGAATTTATATAGGATTGGGTTACTATATTAACCTTATCATCATGTATTAACTCATAGTTAATTAGTTTCACTTTTACAATGTCTCCTTGTATTTTTGTATTATATGGTTAATAAAAATGCAATATAAATCCAAGAGACTCCCAAGTGGTACATTAATGGTACAACAATCATGATATAAGTCTCTTTGCCGAACCATATATTTTTAAGAATTTAATATCAATTAATAATATAATATTTGTTTTAAAAACTCTTTTTTGTCAATTTTGACACTATTCAAAAACGGATTTTTGTAAAAAATCATAACAGAATGATTACATCGAACAAAGATAATTAAATCATTCCTAACATTTTATATTAACCTATAAAATTTGTGTAATTCATAAAAAGTCTCAAATTATATTTATTTGGGTATCTACAATATCAATCATTTTAATTTTTCAGTATTATGGTAATTACTGTATCACCATTGTGTCATAAATAAATTAAATTTTTTAATGTCTAAAAATTATAAATAAAATTCCATTATGTAGGAAATATTCTTATATTTCTAATGAATAATTATAGTCGAAAATCCAACATATATAACCCTATGTAAAAATTGTTGTTCTAAACGATATATGCTTGTGTCATTTTTGTATTCATTTTAACTTAATTAAAATAAAGTGTCTCTATCACTTACAAGTGGCACTATGGGGTCCGAAATAGACCTAATGATTCCCATGGTAGGACATGTATCATAAAATAAGGTTAGGACACGTTTTAAGGTAATTTTCTATTATTATAATATTATTTTTTAACACTTATTTACCAGATTTACCCTTTAACCATGGTAAATAAAATATTTACCAAAGTAATTATTCCAAATGTCTAAAAATAAAATTTACCTATTTACAAAATTTAAACATCCTAATTCCAAATATGGAATATTTTTTTCCAAATTCAAAACATATAAGTGGCAGAAATTAGTTTAAAATTAATTCCCACTATCAAAACAAAAACGTGTTTTTAAGATATAATAACTATCAAAAGATTGATACTTGTTTATGTTCGGTTTAATTGTGAAATTATGTCCAATGACCAACATTGTATTAAATGGTAAAAATATATTCTAAATATACTTTAAAACCAAAAAAATTTAAAATTTATCACTATTAATTTTTCTGATTAAAAAAGTTGTTTTTAATTAAAATTTCGTAATTTTCACTATTCATCAAAATATTGAAGTTATCCGAAAAGTACCAAAATTTCACCTTAGGCTAAATTCGATACACCGAATCCAAAAATTAAGTCCATTTTGAGAGATAAAATTTCTAAAATTTTAAAAAGTAGGTATTAATATTCAAAATGGATAGTTTGATCGGTTGTGGTGTGTTTTAGAACTCGATGTTGCGTACAACACACACTATTGCATTATTCAAAGAGAAGTGTACCGTAGAAGCTTGGGGTGTTACAAAGAACCCTTCTGAATCAACTAGTGTACTACTTCTAGTATTCCCATAAAAATACTTGATATTCCATCTGTGGTGGAATTCCATTTCACATACCACATAATCTATCACCTTCACATTTTCATTCCAAGCATCATAAACATAGAATAAAATCACTAATTTCACCATCCACATTGATGAATCGTTCCACAGACATATTAAAACCACCATTTCCATAAACATGTAAACATTCATTTTGTACATACACCAAAACCATTTTGAAGCACATATCCATCCACTTTCAAAATTCAAAAATCTCGTTTGGATAACATAGAAGGAAGTGAAAATGGAAAATATGACCATTTTAATTAGAGATTCCCCTTTTAAATCCATTGAAATTCCAAAACCATTTGGTATCATGATTCATAGTTCTTTATCAATTCAAAATCCAAATTTTAGGTGATCCATAAATAATCAAAAAAGAAACAAAGAAAATTCCATTGGGAAACCAACTTTCAACCCATTACCACCTAAACTACCTTTTGAAAACATCATTCACAGCATTCACAGAAGGTGTAATACACATTTAGGAAGCACAAAAATGAATCACACAAGAAAAAATCACATTCCTCTATAAAGTAATATTTCATCACAAATGAAACTCAATTCCATTTTAAAACATATTCCACACAACACCAGAAATTCATTGAACACATTCATGACACCATGAAATATTAAAAAAAGCATCTAATTATGTAAATTCATGGAGCCCCCTAACATATGATTGTAAAAAATCAAAAATATAGTGAGAAACAATAAAATTCACATAAATACCATGTATTAAAAATATTTAAAAACAACCATTATTATTTCACCCTACAACTCAATATCAATGCCTCAATAATACAAGAATCAACCTAAAAATCCTGAAGCCAATAAGGGAGGGGGAGAAATCTAAAAATAAAGGGATAAACCATGATTATAGAGAGTTATTTTATTATTAATTGATGTTCCATGTCCAAAATAACCAAAATATTGATGCTCAAATGTTTAATGAAGGTTTGGAGGATGCTATCAATGATTATAATCATATATGACTCATATTAAAGATGATTTATGGTTAAATCGGGGGAGAGAAAATGAGTAAATTCAATATTTTTAATGATTATTATAGGCCACTATATTAGACAACATGACTTACCAAACCATGTGTAAATATCCATTCAACACTATCCATGTAAAATGAAGCTACATTTTTTCTTATGGGAGGGTGTGCACCTATACACCTAGTCATGCAACTTGGATAGTGGCATTGTCCTAAGTGCATCATTTGCTTTTGGAAGGAACATGGTTCTACTTACCAGGCACCGCCTACTATCAAGCATGAAAACTAAATTTGATCTCAACGACTCCAGAGGAATCGAAAGGATTAATACCGGACCAAAGATAAACAACAGAATACTTGAAAAAAATGAACAGATGAGAAAATTCTCCCCACCATGAATATTTTCTAAACCCTAAAAAAATATTTCCAATGTATGATCGAAGAAAAAAAATATAAAATACTCTACAACCAAAGACATTGAATCCCATGCTTCATAAAAATCTCAACCATGATACCAAATAATTATAACGAATGGTATGGTAATTCAATGTAAAATATTCCCCTAAGAATCCATATTCTGAACTAGACTCTCAAACACAAAAAATTAACGGCTTCACTCCAACATCTCCCAATTCAACATATAGGACGAATCTAAATTGTACATTTTCATCTGAGATATATGAAGCATATTTTTATTTATGTAAATTTGGAAGGAAAATCTAACAAATTTTCCTTCATACCAATCTAATCAGTAATCTCAAATGGTATGACATAAATTGATGTTAATTTCCATTATTTTCACAAATACAGGTGACCAATGTGAGGGGACACTTTCAAAAACTCCTTTTAACCCCTAGAAGAATGAATAAATATTAAAACCTATAATCATCATAATACTTGTGATGAATCTTTTTTATCGAAAAATTATTCATTATCAACTTTTATTTATCATAAAATTCTTGTACAATACTTGGTCCAAATAATGAGGATATGCCTACCTCCGACCAACACAAAGCGTCCTAAAATAATAGACCATAAATATCAACAAAATGAAAAATTCAAATTGATGATTGGTAGCTATTAATATATATATATATATAATACCCAAATACCAAATGGTTATGTGATGAGAAAATGAAATACAACACACATTCCCAAAGCATGGATTACAATATCTGATTCGCCCACTTTGTGTGACTATCCTTTTGATGGTGGTTTATCGTACTCAACCTGACCTACCATCTCATCACCATCTAAACACCTTACCAAAACTCTGATATAAAAAAAGGGTCATTTTTTGGAACAATTTTATATTCAACACCATGATGAATAAATATTTCTTAAATGTACAACTAACCCAACTTATCCACTTTGGTTGAATCCCTGATCATAATGAAACATGAGGAATTGGTGAGATGTTTGTTCACTACCCAAATAAAATTTTATCACTGAGGGGTATGAGGTATTCCTAAAATATTGTCCATGAAAATAGTTTCCCTCATCTAGGTAGGAATAGGTTGTAGATTAGAGAAACTGGAGGGATTTTGGTGCTCCCCAGTAACCCTATGGTAGATATAAATCCATGAAAAAATATATATATGTTTTGAATCATAAATGGCCACCATAAATACTGATGAAAATTATAAACCAAATTTATGGAACTAAGATGAATGTACCACTATGTATAGTGGCTATCTAACAGAACCAGCATCCAAAATGACAAAATCCCCCAAAATACACCCTTGATGAAAAATAATATTTCATGAGACAATGACCACTCACAAGGCACCTCCCCACAATTTAGTGACTATACAAAACATTGGAATAATTCATCACTAGGCTAATCTTTCTGACTCAATTCTAGAAGGCCAGGTGTCAAGTGAACACTAGAAAATAATGCACCTCAACTATTCACCATATCCCGATGAAGCATATGATCAAAATGACCCATCAAAATGTAGTCATCGCTAGACACCATCAATTCATGCACCAAAAATTTTATTTTCAAAGAATGCACAACCACATTCCTCTTTCCAATGGTATAGATGATAACATGACCAAACCACAGATTGTACACAACCCAATAGAGCTACCTCAAATTTAGATATTTTTGGAAGAATTTGTATAAAATATTTAATGGTCTAAATAAAAAAACTTCTCCCAGAATAGATACTGACACCATGTCTTCAAGGAATGCATCCCCACTACTAAATCCATGTCATGTATTGTGTAATTATATTCATGTTGTCATATTTTCTATGGACAATATTCCACAACATGGGAATCCTATATCTGCAAACACCCACATCTCATACCTGAAGCATATTAATAGAAAATTTATCCCCCTCCAGACGTCGGTAAGATAAAAATAGGGTTAATTGTTATCCAACACATAATATTCTGCACAGATGAATCACACTCTGATATCCACTCAAAAACTACCGCATTCTGGGTAAGCATAATCATCAATGAATTAATATATGATAAATATTGAACAATCAACTAGTAATACATTCCTTGTCCCAAAAAGAATGTGATCTAGAAACAATCTTGGAATATTCCTAGTAAATCACTAAACAGATCATCTCGGGGTCCACTAAGATAGATCGTTTTGTGATTTCATGACCCCAAAATTTCACCTCAATGAACAAAAAGGTGAACATGGAAATATTTTCATAATGATAATGATCATGAAGGGCTCCCAATACAATAAATATCTTCCTCTCATACACCACCTAGATCCCAGAATAGTCTTGATTTTATCCACAAATACCATTAAAAAGATTGAATATAGTGACCTACCACTAAATCCATATGCTCCATAAATACATTAAGATAAGTAATCTACCCATTGGGCATGAAAAAGTACTCTGATTGGTCCTACATTCTTCTGAAATCTATTTCTGGAATATAATCCTCTCAAACTCAGACCATGTGATACCGAAAACACAACTACATCTTATTAGACCACCTTTTCCCTATTATGTTGACAAAAAAGCTAATCAATTGGGGGATAATGATAATTTTTTATAATCATCAACATATTTATAAACAGGTAAAAGACACTCACCTGGATAGATCCATCAACATTTTTTCAAATAGGACTGGAAGGGACATAGTGAGTTACTCAGGAGAACAAATCCTTTGGATTCCCAATAAAACTAATATACAATTAACTTCCATAATCTAAAAGGGTCCATACGGTACATGGTATGTGATATAAACTGCATTCCCAGTGTGAAATAATTGGAGAAATCCACACCCCTCTTCTAAGGGAAACCTATGAAATCATCTGGAAAATCCACTAGGAACTCATCCATCATAGAAGGTAGTCCACTCTTAAGATTACTGTCTTCATCATCTAATTCAAGTGAAGATATTTTAAAAATGAGGTTGCCTAATTCTTGAGGAGGAGGTCTATCACATCTTTAATAAGGATCCCACTCACCTTGAAATACATAGGTACTACTATCAGGTGCCATGAAATATACTCACCACCAATATTAATCGATGTGATCCTAAAAATTATCCTTCCAATTTATACCCATGATTGCAAGAAATATTTCTATATCCGAAACTAGAAATTCCCATTTTAATGTAGCCCCTGACATTGTACATACACAAGATGGACACCTGAAACCCAGGTCCCCCTTTCTACCATGTGGATTTACTAAATCTATCACATAAGGCTTAAGATCAGCTGAACATTCTATCAAATCCATGATATGTGATGAAATAAAGAAAATGGAGGAAGATAATTATATTGAAAAATTTCTAAATATAGAGTAATAACAACAATACATCTAATTCACATAGTTCATGCATCCAATTAAAATGGTTCTTGGTCCATTTCATGAAGATTACTCATCTATTTATAAGCCATGGATAAACCATTACATGTGGATCTCCTATTAACTGACCCTTCATAGAAGATGATTCATCCCTACAACCATGATTTTCAAACCAGTATCCCACTGTCCTATAGGTTTCCAATAAGGATGAAATAACCTTGGAATCCACAAATCCATTACCAACTGAATATGGGTTCTCCATCTTGTAAAATTGTTTAAAGATACCCATTGTCCCTCACCTATAGAAATTCATGGGTGGAGATGAAAATGATGGACACAAGTTCCATGCCTTCCCAAAATGGTGTCACATGAGTGACCAAACAACTAACTCTAGACAAAAAATCATATATGAATGATGGCCCGAACTACCACCTCCCCTTTCATGATGGGTCCCATATCAGGTCTCGTGTATTAACTACACAAAGACTGCCTCCATAGTCATGGTGGATGTGACCCTCCCCAATGTAATAATTATATCTAGGAGGAATTTTCATATTCACCTATGCACACACACATATCCAACTCAATGAAAATGTGAAAAGGGAAAAAATAAATGTTTCAAATTATGCTAAAAACCCTTGAAAGTGTGGACCTCATGGTAGTAAAAATGTATGGTAGTGTAATCTAAAATGTAAAGTGAAAAAAAAACACACCCAACTAGAAATGTTTCCCAAACTAACAAAATACACGAAAAACCAAAGAGATGAAATATATGATATCACAAATACCAATCTAAAACCAGCCAAAGTGGTCCAAGAGTCTAGTATCCCTAAGCTCCTCTATAGTCATTGTAAACTTCTCCTACAACTGCATATGACATGACATGTGAGTGAAAATACCATGGATGGGTGAGTATAAACCAACCCAGTAAGAGGTCCTGAATGATGAAGGGGAGAAATAAGATATACAACCGAAGGGAATGATATAAGATTCCCAAGGTACAACGAAAGTGTAAAACGTAACCCAAAAGGAGTGAATGTATATTCATATAAGAAAAATGGGTTAAAAACCATGATTAGGTGAACTATTTATTGTTCCTTTTCTACCATTATCTAGAGAGAAGACGCATCCAAGCATGAGATGCTAGACATAGAAATAAAATTGAATAACCCACATGTCTTCGCCTATCCTTTAATTAGTGTAACCAAATTGAAGGATTATATAATGAAGATGGATATATATGTACTTTTATATGTATATATATTTTCATATTCAAATAAACCCAGAAAAGATAGTAGGGGATCTTTATCTCACAACTCTGCCCAAGAAGAAAAGTATCCAATAATTACAAAAGTACATCAACGGTACACAAGATCCCAAAAATCATCACCTGACACAAAATTCAAAGTATCTAAAACAAAACACCATGATATTATCCTCTTTGGGATTTGCTGAATCACATGTATGGTTTTAGGTAGTGAAAAACAAAACACATCTAAGAGGGGAAATTGTCCTTCCTCATGAGTCTAAAGTTACCACAAATCATGTCTCATAATTATGAATCACAATAGAGGGGACATGATTTCTAGATATAGGACCCACACCCTAATACAATATGAGTTTTTCACTCATATTGATCGAGGAACTATACTAATCAGCCCCGCGGGATGATGACATTGGGGAATGACATCAGGGAAGTCCACTACCTTTCCCTACTATAGGGTAATGCGTCGAAGATGTCCTTAGGGAACTCCAAGCCCACTCCTGGTAGAGGTATAACCTTGTAAGAATTTATTTTAAAACTCCACATCCCAGCCCATATGGTGGGTGATTCTAGGGAAAAGTCATAAGTGAACTCCACTTCCCAACTATACAAGAGGGTAATGCCCAAAAGACGTCATTTTGATCTATAATGATCACTACTATCATCAAGTATCATTTATGTACATACAATCCATGAACATATCAAATCATATCTTAAATTAAACAATCGAGTTCACCATTATGTTTTACATGGAAAATGCATTGGATAGTCAACCCAAAGGACAAAATCCTAGTTCAAACATAGGAGATATGAGACAATAGTGTTTCTTGATAATGAACAAATGTTTATAGAGTATGTGAAGGGGACTACACAAAATATTCCCCAAATCATAGGTTGGTTTTATCCCTATTTAGCACACAAATTCATCCCATATAGAAGTACAGAATGTATAGGTTGACTAAAATGTGTGTCCTAGCTATCCAGGACAATGGATTTGTGCTTCTCACAAAGTCTGTGTATGGGGGAACACGTCGGTGTATTGAACCCCTTGGACTCCAACATGGTTTTCCATCCATGTGACCATTTCACATGTGTTACCCAAATTGGAATGTGGTATATAGAATATATGTTGGATTAAAAGTTATGCTACATTTAATTTAACTAAAAGCATAATTTCTTCGTTTCGAGGATACTCACAGTGTGCTCTTTCATGAACATTGAATGTAGTTGGGATAATTGAAAATAATTACATAATTATATATTCTTTTTATATACTTATAAAACAAACAAAAAGAATTATATTTTACGTTATCTAATGCCAATAATGGTTGGTCTAGTTGGAAAATGTGATAATGGTTCATCACATACCTGAAAATTTCCTTCGCTTACTGTGAGGGTTTTCTATAACATTTCACATGTATTGATTTGTTTATAGATTGGTTTCATGATCTCAAATCTTTAGACTGAGCATCCTTGAAGAATGATGATTCTAGATTTATGCCTCTCTAACCAATAATTTCTGGTTTCATCAATCCGTAGTGGATCTAGAGGTGTGATCGACCTCGGCACCTCCCCGCATGGTCGATCTGAGATCAAGGGGTCCAATTAGTGATGAATGTGAAAATAAATTTTTTCCAAAATAAATGAAACAAATGTTTAAACATATTTGAAAATTCATTCTGTTAAAATTATCAAGAAAATAGATATAATGTTAGCTAAAAAATGAAATAAATCAATATTTTAATTCTCTTGCACATGCATGTTCTGTTATTCTTGCAGATATTTGGGAAATGATGGATCTTGTCAATTAGATAATAAAAATGGAGAAAAAATATGAATTGATGATCCCTAACAAAATTTTTGATTGTTATTTATTGAATAATTTGTTCGTTAATGATCAGGAGAAGCTATTGTGTGTGATACGTCATGATTTGTTTTGAAATGATATATCATCATTATTTTCTGAAGGATTCATTGGAATAAGAGGAAGAGAGCATCACCGTTAATCATAGTACTGTAAGGATATCACTAAAAGTATTGTCATAGTAATATATTTATAATCTTATTAATTTAAGTTAAATTAATTAAAATAATTAATTAAATATTTAATTAAATTCAGAAAACATTCAGCCAATGAGCGATGGATCCGAGCTTCCTGCACTGAATCACATTATGTCATGTATAGGGTAAAAATTTCATTCTAGAATCAAAAGTTATTTCTATTTTCTAATCCAATCAAAAATTTAACTGTAATACAATTTTTTAGATGTCATGCACATGTAATATATAATAAGTTTATAATTTTTATAAATTTAATTACAGACACAACAAGATTCATATTCACATTCTGACTCAGTACCTTGCTCTATATATATATATATCAATGTCTTTTTAAAAATTGTTCTATATATCATTCAATAGTTCATTATTTTTGTCCATTAAAAGAAAAACTAGAGAAGTAAATTAGGATACTAAGTTTCCATTTGTCTCTCCTCATCCTAAGAACTATCTAGCATGTTTCCATGTTGTCAAAACACATGATCCCAAGGGATGGTCTATCTAGGATAGGTATGCTCCGTACGGTCCTCAATTCTTACATGGTGCTCCGCAAAGGTGGCTTCATTCTCTATTTATAGTTTTCCCTAATCAATGATGTGTCTGAGGTCCTGAACGTATCTCATATATAGAATCATTTGGAAGTCATTGTGCACCCACTCCATATATGGAGGTAGGGAGAGGAGTTAGTAAACCTATCTATCCCTCTACATGATCTCAAACAACTTAATGAACCATGGGGATTACTTTCCTCCCCAGATGAACCTATAGAATCCTCATCGTGGGGAAACTCACAAGAAAACATGGTCTCTATATTCAAACACTAAAGGTCTACAATGATGATCTACATATGATTTAAATCTTTTCTCGGTCATATTTTTCTTCTCATGAATTATTTTCAATTTATTTTTTATTGCCTATACCAACACTAGGCCCACTATAGATGGTAAATTATCTCTGAGATGATTTCATAATGATTTTTTTGTGGAAGTATTATGATGAAGTCTTTGGATACACTAACACATTTCCACTCTAGGATCTCATGGAGATGCATTAAGACTTCCAAAACTCAACGATCATCTTCCACCTACTGGTAGGTGATTCAGTGTGAGATGATATCAACTATAATATATCTCATGATCGACCACAAAAACATTGGTTGAAGGTTTCTATACATCTTCTCCATTGTGGGGTGTACATCTAGGGGTGTAGTGTGGAACCCCTGCATCAACTCCTCCCGCAATGTTAATAGAATAATTTTTCACCCCTATAACAAGATGGTCTCATTCCATAATTAATATTATCCATATACTGATTCACCAATGGATATATGATCATGTAAAAACTCATAGTCAATGTATTACTGATGGGACAGTCTCACATTTTCAAGAAGAAAAAGGGTCAGCACCATTGAATGATGGATTGTCCTAACCTCGCGATCCTCCATGGTATGTCACAACCAAGATAATGGATCTGAAGCTTCCTACATTAGTAGATCCGGGGAATTCCAAAATAGATCATCTTATATAATTTTTCCCAATTCTATTGTATGGACTATCTTGAATTCATGTCCCTATAGGAACTATAACCAGTATCACTACCCCATGTTCATGTCTCTATGTGTGATGTCATACCATAAAATCTGTTGGTTTCATTAAACCACAAAGTGATCTAAAGGAAGGAAGTGCCTCCCCATCCTTAAAGTGAAGACGACCACTTCTAGATATTTTTCATCAGTCTTATTGTTCTTCTCTTGGGGTTTCAACTGCCTCAACCTGTATGCAATTACAACATGATGATACATTAACATGCAACAGAGCCTAGATCACGAGGTATCACATTACTAAATGAACTCAAAGCCATATTCATGTCGTATCAAAAATGAATCACTCATTAGAAACTGTCTTAATTTCTCAAAGGCCCAATAGAACTACTCGTACAAGGTAAATAGTACCCATTCCAGAACAGGGTGGTCAAAGGGTTTATGATTCTAGAGAAGTCTTCCACAAACCTTATGTAAAACCTATACAAGCTATCAAATTTATATTACTATTTTACTAGTTGTGTGTCACTAGATGGTTATTGGAGATCAATAATTTGTTTTGTAGACTTTATCCCAAATTTTTATTCATGTTTTTTACTAATTGGTCCCCTTGGTCCCACATCAATAAGATTAGGATGTACTAAGATCGATCAGACCCTTAAATCCAAAACGAATCGATGAAACAATTTTTATTACATATTAGGAATATATTTTGAATCATCATGATTAATATATTATCAATCAATTAGTTTGAGATCATTATATCAAAAGATGAATGAAATGTATCTTGTAGAAGGAGTGTCCAAACTATCGTGCAAAATGAAGGTGACATTCTATTGTGTGGTAGCCAAAATCACATTTTCTAGCAAGATCCACCTTTTTATTCCTTAGAAAGTATTACATTTGAAGTTTTTTAAATGTATTTGAACCACAGGAAGCAGATATATATGACTGAAATTTTAAATAAAAATCATAACAACAAGTCGTTATTAAGGAAGAACACATATTGTGTTGCCCTTTCAGTAGTAGTGCAAGGGTTTTTGAGAAATTAAGGGAAATACTCTATGTAGTCTTTATTACATGCCTTGTACCCATTTCTCAGTTATATAACCCATATTAAGGGTCACATGTAATATAACCCATGTATGAAAACATAGTGTTCAATGCATTACCATGTACCCCAGTGCATGAACATGGCGATATGCACAAGGAATTGGTCCTAGTTATCATGGACACACCACGTACTCCACCCACATGACTTGTAAATATATATGGGATAAATCCATTTGTTGGCTAGGGACATAGTTAGGATTGGAAGTGGGTCGACATTCCATGTGCCCCCCTAAAATTTGAGGCACCTTTATCTCCTTTTTAGATACTAATAAAGCCTAATTTGTCTTCCATTTGAACTTGGATTTTTGGCCTGTGAGTAGCCTATCCTGAGTTTTTTTCCACGTTGAACATGATTTTTTACTCGGTTTTGATTTTTGAGATATGATGAATATTTTCTGAGGCATAGGTAAATTATAAGTGACACTTGGTGACATTAGAAATCATAAAAGATTACCATGAATTATTCTGGGCATTACCTTCCAGGACGGTTGGGAAGTGGAGCATCCGGAGAATTATTTCTGTGCACCACCCTATAGTAGTAATTTGATGTGGAGTTCCTTAATGAATTATTCTGAGAATTACACTATTTTATGGTTGTGAAGTGGATTTCCCTGATAACCTGTTTTGGGAATTACCCTCAAATATGGTTGGGAAGTGGAGTTTCCTAATGATGTTCTTATGAATTACCCTCTGGTAGAGTTATGTAGTGAAGTTCCTCGATGACTACTAGATTGGAACCCTTCTATTGTATCAAAGTATTGGTCATATATCTAGAAACTCTGGCTCCTTGAATATGATATATAGTTCTAAGAAATTATTTGATATAACATTGGTCTCAAAAGGAAGTTAGTCTATTTCCCCATTAGGATACGTTTTTGTGTCATGACATAAAAAAATGGGGGAGAATCAGCACTACCTAAACCAAATTTTATCAATGTGCGGTGATTGAGTTTCATAGAATTATGAGATAAGGGAAGACACATGGGATTCTAAGCATTGTTTTTGGAATTTTTAAAATTGTGGGATTCTATTCTTCTTAGTATGAGATGTGATATAGAGATCCCCAACTAAATCGTATTTGTTTTTTTGAATATACATACATATATATATATATATCATTATTTGGAACACACCCCTTGGGTATGGTTACTCTCATTCAAAAATAGGTGATGTCATATAGGGTATGACACATGATTTTTGTGTTTAAATTCTTGTGGTTAATGAGTTTGATATACTGCTATAGGCGGTGATGTCTTGATGTGTAGTTCATCTATACAAAATTTTCAGATCCTTGAGATTAAATAATCTTAAATAAACTCTTTTTGGGTTGAGCTATTCCATTTCACTATATCATGTGCATATTCTATCTTTCTCTCTTGTATTGTATCTCGTTCTACTTCCCCTTTAGCTTTCTCGGCATCCTACTGGGTTTGTATATACTCACCACAACATGGGATT
Organism: Viscum album; assembly: GCA_963277665.1. Lineage (NCBI taxonomy): Eukaryota > Viridiplantae > Streptophyta > Magnoliopsida > Santalales > Viscaceae > Viscum > Viscum album. Next base: position 489,090,833 of record OY728151.1, on the reverse strand, counting down.
TTCCTTCACATATTGTTTCTTATGTAAAAAAATACAGTTTGATCGTGATAACAGAGGAGTAAATGGATACTATATTCTTATACCAAAAATAGGGGTTGTAGCATGGATTTAAGAGCTTGGAACACTAAGAAATTTTACATTTATAGTTATCTGTTAGGTTGAAAAACTTTTCTACTTTGAAATATATTTTATCACATTACTTTTCATCATAAATTACCAAACAATTGTGTTATTTAGAGGTTCATTTATTATTATATTATTTGTATAAAATTATTTCATCTTTTCTCCTTTCCCTTTCAACATTTTAATTGAGTTGTTTATGCTCGTTTTTACATATACATTGGCTAAGGAATCCCTAATTTGGTATGCCTTCTGTGCTGGTCACCACCAATGACATATAGAGGAAATCATGGATTAGTTATGTCCTGAGTTGAGATATGGTGCTGGTCAAGGAATATTGTTATAAGAGGTTGGAAAACACATTAAATAAAAAAATATTTCAATATACGAACACATGAACGGTTTAAAATTAGAATATATCCAAGGTAAATGATGGATCTTCTCAATAATTTAATAAAAAGGGATAATCAACAAAAATTTATGAGTCATACCTCATTTTTGGATCAATCATTAGTTAAGAATGTGTTTTTCAATGATTAAGAGATGTTGTTTCTCTCAAAGCATACTGATCTAATCTGATTTTTTGTATCATCCTTTTTCACCAATGAAATTATCAATATAAGAGGGAGATATCTTCTCCAATGATTGTTGGATTGTGAGACCAACCCTGAAAAAATCGATATAATGCTATATTTAAAATAATTTATAATTAGGTTAAATGAATTGATTTAATTTATTAAATAATTAAATAAATTTACATAATGTTCCACCAATAAAAATGGGATCCTAACATCCCTTGTTGACTACTTTTATCTCACGATTAGGATAAACACTCTATTATTGATTCAATAGTGTTTTGGGATTCTAATCGAAGAACTATTTAATATATATCTCATTTATATTGAGGTTTTATGCATTCATAATATAACAGTTGTTTGTAATTTATAAAAATTATTTCATGGAACACTACGCCTTGTATATTCATGTCCTCTCAGCTCCAAAAAATGTAAATATATATAGAAAATCATTCAAAGTCATACTTGGAAAAAACAATGTCTCTAAATCATTCCCTCTTTCACTATTTTAATCCACAAAGAGAAAAATTAGTAAAAAAACATAGGTTAGTGTGCCTTATAATCCCACTCCCACTCCAATGAAATATCTTGCATGTTTCTATCTTTCTATACCATATGAACCAAAGGGAATATTCATCCCCACACGGTCCACTCATGTCAGTCCTCAATTGCTAACGCATTTTACACAATGTTTTCTCCATCATCGATGACTAGATCACCCATGTCAATACCATGTATGGGGTCCCTCACATGTCACATCATCTATGAAATATGGAGGACTTCATGCACACATTCAAGATATGGGTGTAGAGAGAGGTGGTAGGAAACCCCATGATCCCTCAACACAATCTTTAAGAACACAATGAACCGAAGGGATAGATTACCTACCTATTTAAACCTTCACAATCCACATCATGGGGATGCTATCAAGAATACATGGTTTCCCTTTTCAAAAACCAAAGGCCCATGAAAACAATATTTTTTGGATTTAAATAAACTTTGGACCATCTTCGTCTACTTACAGATGGCAGTTAATTTCTATGTTGTCACCTTCACCAACTATGGGCCCACAAGAGATGACTCTCTAATCTCATTCCATCATAATGGTGACTGTAGGGACTCACTTATAGGGCCTCAAAATGTCTCATTCTAATAATAATATGGTATTTGTGGTTTAATTCATACTCTACCTAGGTAATGTAATCCTCTCATCTTCAACAAAATTCCAACAGACAAGCTCTTAGTATATACTTTTGAACATGGATTGTGCATTTGGTATGGTCGTCATTAGAGAATTGAAAGGTTGTAATCATCCACAATTGGGTATCAAATTCCTCATGACAGTCTCTCCAAAATCATGATGTAATGTGAGTTTCATGATCTGATAATATTGTTGTTGGTACCTATAAAGGAAAATGATCTCTCATATGTGTAACTTTCCCATACTCTCCACCGAAATCTACTTCCCAATGGAATAGAAGTGTGACAACTATTTGAGTCATTGAAAAATCACCTAAATGGAATAATCTCACTTCTATATGTATATATGTTATCTGACAATATCCATGTATAGGTCGTCTCATTTCCACTTGGGTATCTGAAAGGGTTATAACAAACCAAATGAAACATGGTACTCAACTTTAACCTACTAAATGGTGAGGAAACAAGAGATGATCTCGTTTACTCTTCATCTCATGATGGTCCTCTAGAACATCCACTAAGCATCTCTTCAAATCCTTCACTCATTAGGAAGTAAAAATATGGGAGAAGTGTGGAACACTCAAATAACATAAACATGAAACATGAAAGGACCACTACTCACCCATGGAATAAGATGTAGTGATTAAATCCTTCATAAAAATAATATGGGGATTCTTATATGTGTATCTGATCATGTAAATCCTCTCATTTGATGTATCCTATCTGGGACTCTCTCACACACTCATGAATCGAACGAGGAATCTCCATCAATTGAAGGATGGTTTTAACCTCATCCTCCACCAGGGTTTACCATAGGGATGCTAATTACACCAAAAAAATAATACACTAGATGATCCTAGGGATTCCTACTAAAGGAATATTCTGAAATTTTTCCCTTTCCTAAAGTATAAACTATAATGAAGTTGTCAACCTATAGGAACTACATCCAATGTCACTGCCCCAGGTTAAAAACTATAAATGTGAAGATGTACATGAGACACTAGTCGTATGTGTAAACTAAAAATCACTCTCGTAGAAGATAGTGCCTCTGCATCCTCTGGGTGAATAATACCACTTTCTGATATTGGTTTTGATTCACATATTTCTTATCTTGGTGTCTCATCAAACTGAAACCATATGTGATAACTCTATAATACTACATCAACACACAACTAAGGCCCGCTCCTGAGGAATAGCAATACACTACAAACTCTAATCCCTCATCCAGTATATTGAATACTAGAGAACTCAACAACATCTATTTAAACTCATAAAATTCCCACTATAACTTCTTAGACTAATTTAATATATTCCCTATTCATGTCTAGGTGGTAAAAGGGGATTCAATTCTGCAAAGTATTCCACAAACCACATTTATTACCCCACCATGCCAGTGAATCTCTACACCTCTTTGACCTGTCATGAGGTGCAAGATTTTTCAAAAATAGCAATCCTTTATTTTTGATTCCTTATCTATATTTTTTATTTATTTTATTCACTAATTGGATCCCTTAGTCAATGTTAAACTTTTTTTGGGGGTATCGAGCTTGTTCGGACCCCATGATCTGTGGAAGGCTGGAAAAACAAGCATGGTAAGGTATGAAAAAATAGATATATAATATTATTGGTTAACAGATTATTATATATTTCTTTTAGATCAACTAATTGATCATCTAATTAATGTTGGAGGGTGTAAAAATCGTCCAATCCCTTTTGGAGAACATATGCAATTTTCTGATGAATGGTGGCCCCAAATTGCATTTTTTGCCATAATAGATTTTTTGGGCCTTATATAGTTTCCTATATGAAGATGTATAAATATATTTGGATCATTAGAATAAGATATAGATTTTTAAATTTCTGTAAAATTTCTTACTACACATCATGTTCATGGAAGAACACACAGTTTGTAGCCCCCTCAATAGTTTCTCTGGGGTTTCAGATAAATTATGGGTGACTCAACATATTTTCTCCCACACATAATATTTCCCCCCTTAATATTTAGATAACCAATGTGAAGGGTAATATAGACCAGAACCCATGTAGGAGTTCGTGGTTTTTGACACATGGTAGTGTACCATATTACACAGACCCATCGAGAAGCATAAATCCCTTATCCCAGTTAGCGAGGACATGTTGTGTAGTCCACCTACATGGAATATAATAGTACATGTGATAAAACTTTGTACTGGCCTGGAAAACAAATTGGATGGGAATTGGGGACACATTTTGGGTGGCCCCCCTAACAGGTTGTGTACCCCTTTATTCCTTTTCATGAAACATAAATGTCTTGTGTCTTATTTTATTGAACTCAGAATGTGGTCGGCGAGTATCATATCCTATTTGTTAATCTGAAATGAACATGATGGTTTACTCATTTGTGAATTATGAGATAATATTTAAAAGGTTATAGACTTGGTACACATTTAAACGATACCTGATGAAATCATCCATTGTATAGGATCACAAGGGCATATTCATGGTGTTACCCACCATAAGGGCTAGGTAGTGAAGTTCCCCAAAAACTTTTAGCGAGTGTTACCCTATACCATGACTGGGTAGTACTGTTCACTAATGTCCTTTTATGGTTGTTACCCTCGAATAAGGTGGGGTACTGGAGTTCCTAGATAACCTCATCTATATGTTACTATTCAATAGGGTAGGTCATTAGAGTTTCTCGATGATAGTATTGATTGGCACCCTCTTATCAGGCTGGGTAATGAAGTTACTTAATGAAAAATATAGTGGAACTATACTTTTTCATTAGGGTATGGGTAAACTATTTTGAAATTGATACCCCTATTCTAGGTTATATAGTGAAAATACATGGTTTAATGTAAACATGGACTCATGAGGGAGAGGGTTTCTTTACCCAACGATACACTTTTTCTGTGGCGTGGCCTAGAACTTGGTTGCCAAGTTTGTGTTTCCCAAAGACGCTAGTATCAAGGTGTTGTGATTTAATTGCATATACAATTGTGTTTAGGGATAAAACACGTGTTTCATAGCATCATTTATCGAGATTTGGAACTATTTTATACACTTCTTCTTGGTAAGAGCTTTGTGATGACATCCACTACTCTCTCATCTCAATTTCATTGACTACACAAATACAGATCATTGTTCAGTACCCGCTCCTTTGGTTCAGTTACTCTCCTTCTAAAAGAGTCCAAGACATTTGGGGTATGACACATGCTTTCCAAGTTTATATTCTAAAGGTATGATGATTTTTTTCTTTTAATATAGGCGGTGAAGGCTAAAACCGCAGTTCACCAACTCACCTTGTTTAGCCATATGTGCATGGAAAAGAATACATTCACTGACGATGGGTAGAGATGTAATCCTTCATTATACCATGTTTATATTATATCATCAACTTTTATTATTTCATATAGTACTCCTTTTTCATATTCGGGGGCAACATACTAGGTATTTTTATACTCACCCCTGCATTGGATTTTCCAACACAAGTTTTGTCTAATCGAGATGATGGACATGCAGACCTTGACTATAGAAGAGATAATTGATATTGGGTCTCATAACCAAAACATGTGTTCATAAATTAGAATTTAAGATATGGTCTCTCTAATTTATTTTACAATTCTTTTTTTCTATCATTTTTCAGAAAATTTATAGTTGGGAATGTATTTTTCCCCATAAAATTTCAGGTTACACTATCATTCTATTTTATATTTTAGAGGATCAAGAATTCTTGGTTTATTTTTATTGAATTATTTCATCTTTTATTCTTTACCTATTAACTATTTAATTGAGTTGGTTGTGTATATATTTATATTTACATAAGAAATGGCCTCCTTGAGTTAGTTATCCCATCAATGTTGGTTGTCACCCCTTGCCTCTGGATGAGGGAATTGAATAGTTGTAGCTCGAGTACCAAAATGGGTCATGTCATGAATGATTGGAATCAAATATTAGAAATGAAGTAAAATTAATCAATATTCAAGTAAATTTTCACATAAATATTCTAAAATTGGCATAGATCCAAGGTAATTGATCCATATGAACAATATTTTTATCAAATGGTTTAAACAACACCAATAGATGAGCCCGAACTTGGTTTTGGATCATTTTTGGGTAAATAATGTGTTCTCTAATGATGGGATAAGACCTATCAATAATAATGCCCCAATCCATTCTTATCTAATGTCTCATTACTCTAAAAATAATTCATCAACATAGTAGGGATATATATTCTCATTGTGAATTCTATATTGTGAGTTCAACTGTAGACAATTTTATATAAAAATGTATTTATAATCATTTATCATTATGTAAAATGAATTAATTTAATTAATTAAATAATTAAATAAATACACTTGACCATCCTTTAATGGGAGAGGGGTCCTAACACACCATGTTATATCACATTATGGAACACCTAGGCTAAACACCACATTCTAGACTTAACCATGCTCTCTTGTATCTGATCTTATCAATCATTTAAGAGTTATACTATTTTATTTGAGATTTTTTGTGTCCATAATAAAAAATATATTTAAATTTTTTATCAAATTACATCAAGGAACATCGGGCCTTGGAATCACATGGAATCTGAAATCCGAGATCTAGAAATATATATGTAAAATATATCAATTTATTATAAAGAAAAAAATGTGTCTCCATTTCCCCGATTTTCAAGCTCATCCTGCTTTCTCATCCACATAGATGAACTACCATTGTCCCAAAACTATAACATCAATATTGAAACCATACATTATTTTTTTGTAAACTTCCACCATCATATCATGATTAACCATGTTTCTATAACTCATAAACATGAACAAAAATACTTTTGATTAGATTTACGATCACACCACATTCTCAAACATTGGACCCATTAGTTTCTCATTGAAATCTAACTCATTTAAGAATCTAAAGAACTCTATGAAATGATGGAATATTCTATAATTGTATGATCCCCATGATGAAACTCTAAAAAACCCCCAGAACTGGAAAAGTCCAACATATGAGGACAATAATACTTTTTAAAGACAATTGATGTGAGAGTACTTGAATTGTGAAAACCCCAATCAATATTTTTCTCTTATAATGAAGCACAGTTCTGTCCACAGTGTAGTCTCTCTCGAGGATGCTACAGACCGAGTTACAAAACTGTCACTTATGTTATTTTTGTAGAAATGAAAATGGGGTTTTGATTAATGGTTTAAAAATAAAATTTAAATTAATTATTAAAGTGAAATAATTTTAATGGAAAGATAAATTGGGTTTTAAATTACGATTAAAAACAATGGCCACAGGAAAGCTTCACCCTCTCGGACACACCCCTCTTCCATGTATATAAAAAAAATATATCAATCTAAATTCATAAATGTAACCCCAAGGACCCCCAGGTGTAAACTGAAAATATAATAAACGTCCTATTAAGATATCAATAAGATTTTGTTCCTACAAATATAATTGACTCAATTACTTAATGACCTCTATGTAATTGAACGTAATTGTATTCGCTATGCTCAATGGCAAGACCTCACCAAAAATTTTAAATAGAGAAATAAATTATTCTACATTATAGGTGGAACAACGATCAAAAAACATATGTTAAAAATATAGTTAATATATAAAACAACCATATTAATCAAAAAATATTGGTTCAAGTGAAATTTAAAAAGAGATTACACATTAAAATCGAAACATAGAAGAGATTGTATGTAGGGCGTCTCCTTCCGCAACCACTTTCCGCTTAGTGTTGCATCACTAGAGAATCCTTCAAATTATCTATTAAATCCTTAACAGATTTAATATTATTAAGGATATCAATCTCCACCTTTCCATTTTCTCTCTCAACCAACTTCCTTTGTGATGGATGCTGTGGTGATGAATGGAATGAATTTAGAGGTAGGATCCCCTCTCCTTTTATAGGAATATTTAATCCTCCTAAAGTTGTTGTGTTTTTACCACATAATTTTTCGATTCACACATGGATCCCTTAATTCATGTTGTTCAATAATATGTTGGTCATCCTCGTCCAAAATTTCAGAATCATTGGATATGTCTATAAGGAATAATGATTTTTTTATTTTCAATCACTTTTTCTGGATGAAACTTACAAGAAGGTTCCTTCAAACATATTTCATTCAATGACCACAAGACTGGATATCAAATGCCATGATATTAAATTTGTGAACGCGACATGGAGTCTTCATACATGTCTAAGTATAATCCCATTATTTGAAGTTGTGTAGGCCAAATTGTGTTTCCATTACAAAGGTGGGGTCCACGCATTCCGCCCGAAAAAATAGTCAACATCATTGATTTGTTTGGGCCTCTAGATTCATGGATCAGAACATGATTCTGAAGATAGAGTTTTGGAAATAAAACATGGGTTCTAAAAAAATTCTAATCATAGAATTGAAGAATATATTTTTTAATAATTTAACAAAATACCCCAGTAAAAAACATATGTTAAAAATTCGTAATTATGCAATTTAAATTTTTTATCCAAACACACTCTAAATACAAAATTGTTAAAAATAAGATCAAATTGGTAAATTGGGGAGTTTTAAATCATTTAAATAGAAATTAAAAATAGTGGAAATATTATCTCTATCAATTCCCCCACACTTGTCTCTTGAACTCTTAGACAGGTGACAATAGAATCCAGGAAAAAACACGTACCAGTGGAGTTTACCAATTTACAAAAAATAATTAAAAAGATATATTTCCCCATTAAAAGAAAATAATTAAAATTCTAAATTCAAATCATTCAATCCATTTCCACTTCTTTTTTCTTCTCATTCACACAACACTTTTACCTCCCATTCATTTTTTCTCAGCACACAGTATTGATTTGTAACAACGATTTTCTTGTCCAAATCATGAAAGAATTACCATAGGATTGATAAATTTCAACATATCCAACTTATGTGATCCAAAATAATTGATTATCATGAGTACTTTACAAGGTTTTTCTATTCCTTGGTGTTGTTAGGATTCAAATGAAAAAAATTATGTGGCAGAATAAGAATGGTTTGGCTCTTTTTGAAGCAGTAATGCGTGATTATTATTTCTAATATTGTATGTTCTCCTCCATATTTTCCATTGAAAAATAATAATCTACGATTATCTATTTTCCATCCCATTCCAACAGTATTTCAGCAGAAAATATTACATTTTTTAAAAAATCTCCATATAGGGAACAACTTATTTCCATTGAGAGCTCTAGACAGGCACAACTACATTTCAATTGAGAGCTCCAGATAGGAACACCTCTTAGAAAAGTATATTCCAGCATCAAAAACATGTCTTAAATGTTTTAATTTCCTCCCAAAGCAATAATAAATGTGGTATCACATCACAATTCATCTTCCCCCAACACTTAAGTTCAACTAGACTATGCATGTATACATCCAGAGCTGGTTGGAAAGGGAAATTTGGATTGTAATGTGGAAAATATAATAGGATATACATGGATACTAAGGGATAAATAAAGATAAAATGTTCAAGGAAGGATTAAATAAAATGGATAATCCTGAAAAGGGGCTCCAATATCACAAAAAATTCCTCAATCATTTTGATCACAAGTATCTCAAATTTGATGTTATGATCATAATAAATAATGTTCTGGTTTAAAAAATCCTGAATTGGTTCTCTCAAGAAAGAGGTGAATGTGAAGAATATGTATTATTGGGTCTAGAGATATCACAAGAATGATAATTTCAATAAAAACATCAGTGACATGTTCCATGAGATTTAAAAATCATTGGTCATTTCAAAAAATTTCTAAATTGTTGAACTTGAAAAAATGTCATTTTAAGAATTCATTTATGTTTAGTTTCGAAGGATAAATTGGTTCACTCCTTGGAATGAGTTTCAAAATAAATTAATGAATTTCAAAAACATTTTTATATTTTTATTAAAACATGAATATTATTAAATGAAAACATATATAATTTGAAAAAGAAACACGCAAAAAATAGAATGAAATTTTGTAAACAAATAATTTCATATGAAAGCTCATAAAAACCTATTCTACCTAGCATTTTTCCTCCCCCAATACATATACTATGAAATTTCCTCATTGTGTAGTAATTTTTTAGCATTAAATTCTGGATATTAAAGACATAGAAAAAATAAATGATATTGAAGGATGCAACTTTGCATAAAGTGTATTTCTCATCAAGAAGTTGAATATCCTCCCAAATATGATCTTGAATGTTTTCTCAAAACAACTTCAACATATTCCCAATGATAGTGAATGATGTACCTTTGTCTGGATATTTAATCGGTATTGCACCAAAAGGAAAAACATGAGTAACAATGAATTAGATAGACCATTTGGACTGAAATTTACTTGAGAAGAGTTTCAATCTTGTAATGAACAGAAGAACTTTGACTCCCTCCTTGAAGTTTTTTTCGAGAATCCTCCCATTATGATTGTATTTTATTCTCTCTTTGTATAACCTGGAGATTTTTTATGAATTATTTTTGGTCTCCTCCATCATCTACAAATACTATTTTCATTCTTTCGTAGAAAAAAATAATTTCATGTTACATGTTTTTACAGCCCAAAAGGATTTGTGTTCTAAATCAACTGGTAGATGAAATGATTTTCTATAGACTTATCTAAATGGTGATATTAAAATTGGGGTTTTAAAAGCAGTTATATAGGCCCAGATCGAATAATAATGTCTCAAACTCCAATTATTTCTCTTTGGGTTCACTGTTTTTTCTAGAATTTGTTTGATCTCTATGTTGGACAACTCATCCATGAATTTTATTTGATGATGATAGAGCATAGAGAACCTATGATTAATAATATATTTCTTCAAAAGATATTCCAAATTCCTATTACAAAAATGGGATCATTGATCTATAATCAGAAACATTGGAAATCCAAACCAAGAAAACAAATTTCCTTTCACAAATTTGGACACAATATTTGCATCATCAGTTGAGGTGGAGATAGCCTTTACCCACATGGACACATAATCAACATCCAGAAAGATTTATATATATCCAAATGAATTATTAAAAGGACCCATAAAATCCATTCCACATACATCAAATACATCCCAAAACAAAAGAGTTTTTTTGGTATCTAATTATGCTTGGAAATGTTTCCATGGAATTGAAAATTTTTACAGGTTTTGCAGAATTTGAAAGCATCTAAAAAAAGGTGGGCCAATAAAATATAGAATCTAGAAACTTTATTGTTGTTCTCTATGATCCAATGTATCCTCCATAGTTTAATGTGTGGAAGAAATGTAGGATGGATTGAAATTCAGAGTTCTGAATGCATCTTCGTATCATTTGATCACTACCAATGTTCAATAAATAAGGATCATCCCAAATGTATTTATTTAAATCACTCACATGTTTATCAATTTGATGTTTGGAAAACGATTGGGGATGTTTTTAATAATCATAATAGTTCACAAGATTAGAAAACCATGGTCTTTCACATAGAGCATCATATAAATCCTCATCTGGTAATTTTTCTTGAATTGGTGGACACATCAAACGTTTTCTATTCTCAATAGATGGTATACTACTCAAATGATCAAAAAATATGTTATCTAATCATTTCTTATATTTTATTTCAACATCAAACTCCTTTAAAAGAAAAATACATCTCAAAAGTCTTTGTTTTTCATCATGTTTCTTTATCATGAATCTGATTGTAGAATGATCGGTGAAAACAATCACCATGGAGCCTTGTAGATATGTTATAAATTTTTATAGAGAATAGAAAATAGCCAATAGTTCTTTCGAAATTGTTGTGTAGTTTGATTGGGCTTGATCTAGTCTTCGGGAGCCATAAGCAATCACATGAGATTTCTTTTTTGCCCTTTGACTCAATACTACCTGAAGTGAAAATTCTTATGCATTGGTCAAGATTTCAAAGGGAATGTCCCATTTGGGTGGTTGCAAATGGGTGGGGTTATCAGTCTTTGTATTAGCTCATTAAATGCATTTATGCAATTCTCATCAATGACAAATGGGGAATCTTTTTGGAGCAATATAGACAATAGAGGATCAATCGTATTGAAATCATTATTGAATATTATAGAAAATCCAACATGACAAAAGTTTGATCTCACATCCCTCATAGTTTTTCGGGACGGTAATGAAGAAGTTAATTCAACATTGGATTGGTCAACTTGAATTCCATCACAGGACACAAAATTTCCAAGAAATATCCCCTTAACAACCATAAAATGGAATTTTTCATAATTTAGTACAAGGTTCTATTAAATGAATGTTTCAAGGAAACTTGTCATAATTTTCAAATAATATTCAATAGATTATCCATACATAGTGATGTCTTCCATAAAAAAAATCCATGCATGTTTCCAAAAATTCAGATAAGATACTTATCACACACCTTTGAAAAGTTATAGGGGATTTACATAAACTGAAGGGAATCCTTCTGTATGAAAACATTCCAAAAGTTCATTTGAAGGTGGTTCTCCCTTAATCCTCTAATAAAATGTGAATTTGAAAACATCCATGGAATCCATCATGAAAACAATAGTGGATTTTCCCAGCTAGTTTATCAAAGACTTGATCAAGGAATGGTAATGGGAAGTGGTCTTTCCTTGTGACCAAATTGAGTTTCCTGTAATCAATTAACATTATACATTTATTTGAAAGCCTTATTTAGAAAATATCACCAAATTCATTCCTTGATATTTTTATGCCAATTTTTTAGGAACAACATCGACTGGACTTACCCATTGACTATTAACTATGGGAAAAATATTTCCAGTAGTCAGCATGGTGCGAACTTATTTCTTCACAACCTCCATAAGTGTTGGGTTCAATATTCTTTGAAACTGTCTCATCTGTATATAATTATTCTCCAATAAAATTATGTGCATGAAAACTAAGAGACTTATTCCTATTAGTTCAATGAAAGTTCATCCTATGGCTTCCTTATGGGACTTGAGAACATCCAATAATCTGTTTTTATGGACTTCTGACAAAAATTGTGAGATGGATACGTATAATTGTTCATTATGACCTAAGAAGGCATACAGGAGGTTATCTGGAAGGGGTTTTAATTCTGTCTTAGATGAGGTGGTTTCTTTGATCACAAGTAACTTCTCAGATGTTTTATTGTTTATTGAAGCTCCATGTTTTTCATGATGAACTATTTCCATGATCTCAAGACATGTTTCATGAGAAAAATTGGAACCCTCTACTGGGATACCACTAACAGGTTCTTTGGTTTCTAGAAATTCATCTTAATCAATGCTCAGATATTCAGTCTCAACATCCAATAACTCTTCATTGTCTCCAATTAAAACCTCATGTTGATATGATTCAGTATCAAAAGAATTTCCTTATTTTTCATCACAGAAAAAAATCAGGTTACATTCCAATGGAAAACAAATAAATCATGTTTACATGGGGAGTTGAATGATCCTAAACTTGTTATTTCATTGAATAAAAAATGGTGAAATGAAAAAAATCTCCTCCAAATTTTAGTAAAAGTGTTCCCTTGTGAACATTGATGATCACTTTCAACATTTTTAGAAATGGTCTACCCAGGATGAGGGGAGAATGTGTGCTAAACTAATCATCTTCTATATCCCAAACATAGATGTCAATAGGAAAAATCCTATCCCTCACTTGATCGAGAACATTCTATATTACTCGAGTAGGTTCGATGGAAGTTTGGTTGGAAAGTTGAATGATAATTCTAGAGGTTTTCTTATCTCCAACCTAAATAGATAAGTAGACATAATGTGGTATTACATTTATGGATTCCCCTAGATCAGGAATCACATCTTTTAATTCACATTTCTTAATGCTATAGGGAATGGTAAATGTTCTAGGGTCATTACACATGACAAGAAGAGCGTGTTGAATCATGGATAAAACATTACTTCCTATGTTTACTTTTTCACCTCCCTTGAACTTATTCTTGTTGGTACACATGTATTTTAGAAACATAGTATACCTTGGAATTTTTTTCCTAGCATCGAGGAAAGGAATATTTAATTGGAATTTCTTGAATGTTTCTAAAAAACACTTTAAGCAATTCTTTTTCATCACTTGACTTTGGTGGTGGTTCACACCATGGAAAAGTCAGTAGAGGTTTGAATGTTTCTGGAGTATTCTGAGTATGTTTTGGAGAAACATAAGGACCATACATCCTTTTCCAATCATTATATGTTCTTTCAAACAATATTTTATCCTTTGAATTTGTGGTTCTATAAATTTTATATTTTTCAGCATTTTTGTTAGTGTTTGGATTCTCATTAACAGTTTCATCAGGAATATTGATGTTCTCAGTTTGAGGTTTATTCAATTTTGTACCACTCCTTAGTTCAATGTAACTCACATTTTACATATAATTATCCCTCAGAATCACTTGAGGTTGTGTGGGAATTCCACCACTAATTTCAATTTTCTATACCACTAAGACCATAGGCGAGTTGACCCACTTGAGTCATCAAGGTATTAATGACATTATGTTTATGTTTTGAGACTTATTTTTGTTCCCCCATTAACTCTTCGTGTTTACTCTCAGAATTCTGAGTTGGACTAGTAGGATGAATGGTTCTTCCAGAATGGTCATTGGATTTCTCATTGAAATATATTGGTTGATAATTACTTTATTTTCCTTAGAAGAATCCTCTTGATTGTTCAGGCTAACAAAATCTTCCATTTTTGTTGTTGTTCCATCTCTTATTGAAATTTTGGTTTCTTTTAATTTGTCTTTGATGGTTTGATTGAACTTGTCGTCCAGGAAAAACTGAATTCCGGTTCTTAGGAGGCTCTTGAATTTGTAGCCATTGGCCACTATAATTTTCATTCAAAGAAAAAATCCCACATTGGACATGTATTTGGAATGACACTTCAGGTTTGGGTTGGTTTGGTGGGGTGTTAGATATAATCATTGACCTTACCATGGTGGTAAGATCATATAGTTGAATTACAGTGGTGTGTTTTCGGGACAAGTAGGACGGAATTCTTGTGGAGCTCTAACATGAAGAAGGACTATTGTTCCAAATTGTTCAGCATTTTAGGCCATGTTTGCAATTAGAATACTAGCGAGAGCTGGTGTCTTATCAACTAAATCTCTTCCAGTAGAATCATTGATCGTATTTCTTTCTGTATGATATAATAATTTATAAAATTATTGGAAGAGAATATGGTCACTAATTTAATTATGGGGGAAACTAAAACAAAGACATTTGAACTGTTCCTAGTGTTTGTGAATTGTTTCTTCTTGTATCTGCCTAATTCCAAAAATCTCTTTTCGAATAGAGTCAGTTCTAGATGCATGGAAAAATATTTCATGGAAAATCATTTTCAATTCATTCAAATTTCTAATCAAGGTTGTGTTATAATAGAAAATCCATTCCATATCAACATTATCTAGAGAAAATTGAAATGAACTCAGCTTCATTTGATCTGCATCGATTCCATGAGATTTCATGTTGGCACATAGGTAGCTGAATTCTTAGAGGTGTTTTAGTGGGTCTTCACCAGGAAACCCATTTAATTTGAGAAGCAAGTGGATGAAACCAGACTTTATTTTAAATCTTTCAGGGAAATTAGGGTACTGTACATGATTCTCTTGATTTTAGTCATAAGACGAATCCTATTCTTTAAGAGTTATATTTTGATCCATTTGGATTTAAGTTTCAACTAATTCCCACCTAGGTGTGTTTGTGGAAGATTCACAACATCAAACTTGGGGATTAGTATCTCTAAGCCTAGTGTGAAAAGTTATACCGATATCAGGATTGAAAGTTAACAAGTTCGTGTCTGATGTTTGGGTCATAAAAGAAAAAATAATCAAAATAAAATCAACTCAAGAAACCTCCCCAACAACAGCTCTAGTTGATGTGAGAGTTTTGGTTTCATGAAAACCTCAATCAATATTTTTTGCTTATAATGTTACACAGTGGTTTCCACAAGGTTGTCTCTCGAGGAGGTTTCTGATCAAGTTGCAAAACATTCAGTTTTGTTATTTTTGTAGAAATCATAATGGGGATTTGATTAATAGTTTGAAAATAAAATTTGAATTAAATACTAAATATATATAATATCAATGGAAAGATAATGTGGTTTTGAAATCTGGATTAAAAACAGTGTCCATAGACAAGATTCACCCTCTCGGACACTCCCCTCTTCCTTGTATATAAAAATATCTCCTAATTTAAATTCCTCAATAGACCCCCAAGGTCCCCCAAGTGTACACACTAATTATAATAGATATAATATTAATACATCAATATGATTGTGGTCTTTCCTATATAAGTGAATCAATTACATAATGACCTCCAAATAATTTAACCTAATTGAATTCTCTATGCTCAATAAAAACACCTCACTAAAGAATTTTAAATAGGGAAATAGGTTGTTTTACATTATAAAAGGAATGATGGTCATTTTTTTTTGAAAATATATTTAATATATAAAGCAATAGGAATAATTAAAAAATATAGGTTCAAGATCAATCAAAAAAGAGATTACACATTAAAATCAAAACATGGAAGAGAGTGTCTATCGGGTGTCGTCATTAGCAACCACATGACCCTTATCCTTGCATCACTTGAGAAGCCTACACCTTCTATATTGAATGCTAAAAGGATGAAATCTTGTTAAAGATCTCAATATCCACCTTCCCCTTTTCAATCTCAAGCCAACTCCATTTTTGACGGATGGTGTGGTATTTAATGGAATGAATTGAGAGGTAGGAGCTCCTCTCCTTTTATATGCAGATTTCATCCTCTAAAAGTTGTCACGTTTTTACCCCTTAATTTTCTGATTCACGCATGTAACCCTTAATTAATGTGGTTAATAAATGTTTTGGTCGTCCTCTATTAATATTTTTGATTCATTAAACATGTATATAAAGAGTTATGATTTTTTTATTGTCAATAACGTTTTCTGGATGAAGCTTCTAGGAAGGTTCCTTTATACATATGTCATTCAATGGACATAATACCAGATTCCAAACGCCATGAAATTAAATCTGTGATCGTACCATGGGGTCCTCTTCCATATCCAAGTATAATACCATCCTCTGGAGGTTTGTAGGCTGAATTTTGTTTCAATTACGATAGTGGGGTCCATGTAGTCCACCCGAAAAAATTGTCAACTTCATTGATTTGTTTTGGCCTTTAGATGCATGAATCAGACCCTGGTCTTGAAGACAAAGTAGATGGAACTAAAAAAAGGGTTCAAAAAATTTAGAATTACCAATTTGGAAATATATCTTATGTGAAATGATCAAAATACCCTTGTGATAAAAATCATTTAGAAATAAAAAATTATGAAATTTAAACTTTTTATCCCAAAACACAATGTAAATCCAAAATTGTTACATATAAGATCAAATTCGTAAATTTGTGAGGTTTAAATAATTTTAATAGACATTAAAAATAGTGGAAATACAATCCCTATCTACAACCATAAATGTCATCCATCGAATATGATCATGCTTCTTGGCATGCACTATAGAGTTCCACCACTTCAAACAAGGACCTTCTAATATGAACAAACCACACATTTTCCTGACTCCCTTATTAGTGTCTAGAAACACAATTATCATATTTATTTTCAATAGACACTCCCCTGTATAATAGGGTTCTATTTTACCATAGAAATTTTGAGTTTTTATCTTGATGAAATCGTGATAATTTTCTTTTTTAGCACTCAGTTCAGGTTATATAACATTAACTAATCAATAGTCTGCTCCATTATACAATGTTTTTATATGCCAAATAACTACTTCCAATTACCACTAATAAACTAGTGAGGGATAAATATCTATAGACACTTCCCACAGTCAAATATGAACTCTCCAAGGAATCACCTTACTAAAAAATCAATAATCAAAAAGAAATAAAACAAATACAACAATCAATCCACATTCCTAATATTCTCAATAATAATAAAAAACCTAAATCACTTCTAAAACAAAAAACAAAAAAAATACATCATAAAAAGAACCACCCCACCCCCACAGTGTGTCCATATAATGTGCTTATAGTGTATGTCTCATCAAGAAGAGATGCCAACCCAAACCCCAGCATCCCTTAGTGACTCGAGTCCAATCAGGATGTGTGTTGTCCATGCACCCCACTTGTAACCTGAACCTAAAGCCCCCAAAACACCTAGAACATGTCTATCCTAACACTTCACAAAACCCTTAACCCACAAACAATGAAATATACCACTAATACCATTTTATCACAAAATAATCTAATGATCTAACCGAATTAGCAACCGACCACGCCTAAGGCATAGTCTAAATAAAATACATAATCCCCACGAGCTAGATATTAGTGTGTGGGTGCCATAAATACACATTAAAAATGATTTAATCCTTGATTTTAATAATAAAAAACTCATGAGGAAGTGAAAATCCATAACCAATAACCATAATCAAATGTGATGAAAATATTTTCATATTAAATGTCTACAAACATTAACCAAAACCAAAAGCACCACAATGAGATGGGAATGGCTAAAACATCCCACAATCTTCCATATAACAAGAATAAAATCATGCTCATGGAACCCCCACTAACACCTTCAAGAATTTTTATCAAGAAAACACTTTTAGGAAACCATTCTCAGAAATAAACTTTTATAGAAAACCATATCTCAATAGAATATTTATTGAAATTAAAATATACACATGTTTCACCAAATACTGACCATTAGAACCACATAACATTATAATCATAACCTAAGATAAAACCACCGTAAATCCATAAAGGTAACTACAATAAGTGGGACTCTATGATCCTCATACCTTGATTGTCAAAATCCAAGAACCAAAACCAACAGGGTTCTCATGCATGAGCCACTAGAGAGGAATGAATCCAATGTTCAAGTAATCATCATATCAAAAACCAAAACTCATTCCATTTCCATGCATGTACCACTAGATGGGATACCATCCCAAGTTATAGTGGTTTATGATAATATCAAATGTTTAGATACTATTTTATCTTCAACACAGAGAGAAGATTCAGAGCCTTATCCACTTTTGAATCAACTATCTTACTATTTCTCATCCACCCACCATGATATCCAGGATTCCCTGTGTTCTCATGTTTCATTTCTCAAATCACATACAGCTTCACTTTCACATACACATTTGATGAATCATGATAACAAAATAATATAACCACTTTCATAATACACATTGATCAAACGATCAACAATCATATAGAAATAACCATTTTTGTAAAAAAAATCCACATTAAATTCATATGCAAGACAAAATAATTAGAAATATATTTCTCATCACATTAAAATTTCATAAATCTCATTTGAAAAACACAACATAATGGATACATAATAAATATGACAATTTCCATGGTAAAATCCCCTTTCACATCCATACACACACTAAATGAATTTTTTGAGATGATGTACAATGCATTCCCAATTCAAAATTCACATTTATGGATAAAAAATCAACATGAAATAAATATATTTATTTTTGAAATATTATGTTAAACACATTATCACTTCATGTTCTTTTTGTAAACATGTCTCACCCCATTCAAAAAAGGCATAAAACCAAATTACTAATCGTCTCAATGAATAACATAAGAATTATAATTAATTCCTTTAAAAAATTAACATTCTTCACCAACGCATCGCAATTTTTTTGAAACACATTTCAGACAATCAAAATAATCCATACAATAGATTGATAACACAATGAATGTGTGGAAAACACATATAATAATATAAAATCAAGGAACCAACTAACTCATGTATGTTAATATCTATAATTTAGTGTTAAACAAGAAAATTCACCAACATTAAGACCCTATAAAGTCATGATAAAACAAAAAACATAATGACTTCACCTCAAAACTCATGATATACCCCTCAATTAGACAAAAATGCTTCTAGAAAATAAAAACCCCAAGTGGCAGGGATAAAAACCCAAAAATAAGGAAGATACGATGAGATAAGTGACATAAATGATGATTACTTGATGTTAAAATACCAATACCACTGAAATATTGATTCTCAAAGGATCCAATTAGTTTTTGAGGATGATCCCATGGCTGAAAATCCCATAGGGATACAATTATAAAAGAGTTAGGGTTATATAAATTGATATAAAATTGGTAAATTAAAACGTTTTAATGACTAGGATAGGTATCACATTTATCCCTCATGGTTTTTAAATATGTGTTCCAACTATGAATCCCTAACTATCTAAGAGGAACAAAGCTGTAATATTTTGGGGGGAAAGGCTCATGTGCCTAGATGTACATCCTAGATAGTTACAAATTCCATGGTTCATGACTTCCTTTGATATGACACATGTTTTTCCTAACCATATTCTAACCATGCCCCGGGTTTTACTGATCCCGAAAAGTCCATTTTTCTTCAAATACTCATAGGGATCTCAAGGGATAAATACCTGACCAAAAATAAAATGTTGAAAAAATGGAAAAAAATCACTGATGTGACATTAGTGATCAATCATTTTCATGATGTTGTAATTTTATTATGGTTTAACTTGGGTTTCACTTATTAATATCAAAGATATAAATTTATTAATTATTCATTAATAACAAGATTTTGTGAGTGCATGTTCATTATTGTTCTTATTGATACCAATGCCAATGTGTAAGTACCTTTTGTCGTTATAATGCTCTCATATGAGGTTAACTGAATAGTTATATATTCAATCACCAATTTATATGTTTATGGTTGATCATCATAATAATGTGAAAATATAACCTACTTGATATTTTATGTGGTGAGATGTAAAGGTGAATACAGATATTTTTTAAGATGGTTTCTTTGGTAGGTCTATATTTTTAATGATCATCCCTATAGTATACTTTTAATAGTGTTTGTTACTTTGGTTTAGATATGGAGGTTTAAATATTAAAATACTAATAAAATTGTGTTTCTTTGAGAGTAATAAACACTAATGATACCTATTTTGAATTAGGAGTATAATATAGAACATATTAAGGGGAAATATTCATTATACATTATGTCATTCATATAACACTTATTCATATCCTATTTGTAGGAAAAAAATAAAGGTGATATAAAATGTTGATAAAGGATATGTATTATGGAAGCTATCAGGAATCAATTTGTATTATTAAATATTGATGGTAAATATTTGAAAAAACATTAAATTTCATCAATAATTTTATTCTCATGTTTAGATAATCCATAATGAGTAATGAAACATAAATATCACAACACATACTATATTTAATCAATAACCTGATCACAAAATTCATCCATGTATAATATCAATGAAATAATTTCATTGATAATAATAACTAAATAAATAATGGATACAATTCTTAACTATGGATTTCATGAATATGAAATCACAATATATATGCTTCCATGTTCTTTCAAAAGAAGGTTTAAAACTATGGGAAATCCCATTTCACATGGGAAACTAAATTTTATAGTGAGTCACATCAATTTAAGGTGGGGGTATATAATACTATTACCCACCCATAAATACATATTTAAAATATTCATTATATTTCAAATGATATATTTAGTTCATGAACAATATTTGATATCGAAAAATATCCACCTTAAACCTAGATTTAATAATATTTGCCTAATTAATGAGATAAAATTCAATATAAACATCATATGTAAAAACAATATAAGGTTTTCAAAAAATAATATAGATTATACAAGGAATATATAAACATAATATAAAATTAATGACCAATAAAAAAATATAACAATAATTTTATTATCTCAAGATAATGTTATCAATAACAAAATTAGTCATATGGTCAAAGATGACCATTGGTTCATTAGGAGTAATTTTTTTATTAATATTGTGTGTCCTTCGGAATAATAATTGGAATGGAAGTTAATTATTAATATAATATTTCATCAATTTTTTCATTTTAAAACAATTTAAATTATTTATAGTAATCTACATTTCATTAAATTATTATTGGTGCAGGTAATCAAATTATCGTTATATACATTAAAAACATTATTTTGGATTTTATGTCAAAATGGCCAATTTATAAAACTATTAGAAATACTACATTCAATTGAATTTAAAAAAGGATGGATAAAAAATTTTCAATTATTAATCATTTGAATAAATAAATGGTCTTTTGTAAATAAATTTTGAAAAAATCACATGGTAGGAAAATTTATCTTATTTAAAGTGAAATAAGATGATATTTTATATTGAATAATTATTCACACGATTTAAGTAATAAATTAAAAAAAATTGTTTTTAAAGGATGAAAATTATATAATTATATAGAAGATAAGAAAAATTATTGAATCCTATAATGGATAAATTATACGATTCCTTCATTAATATTGAAGAAATATTGAAATTATTGATAATGTAAGGAAAAAAAGCTCTCGCTGCGGTCCCCATTCCCCGACGGTGATGACCTAGCATCGCTGCCCGCAGCTCCATCCCCTCCTCCCCAGTGGGGGGAGGGGGGAAAATCCTCCCTCCCTCTTTGTCATCCGAGGCTCGTCATTTCATCCCTTTCACGAATCCGGCATTCCTTCCTCCTGTCCCATCGATTTCTTTGTGCCCTAAGGTCCCCAATTTTCATCTTGGTTCACCTCAGTTTGCGATATCAGCTAAGGACATCAATGAGGCCTCAGACCATCATCAGTTGATGCTTATAGCCCTATTCATGGGTCATTGTCCCTCTGTCAATGATTTAGACCGCTTCGTTTTTGATGAATGGGATCTTCAAGAATGCGCGGTGGTGGACCTCTTCGATCGGCGTGAAATGATGATCCATTTCTCATCGAAGGATGATCTGAACACTGCCTAGTCCTGGGCCCCTCATGTTGTCAACGGATGCATTTTCGTTCTCCTTCGATGGTTGTTCGATCTCAATATGAACTGTGACGCTTCCTTGGATGTGGTTTGGGAAAGCTTCCTAGAACATCCTCTCCCTTTTCAGAACCCCTCAATTTTACGAATATTGGGAAATTTAGTTGGTAGATACTTGTGTTCGTATAGCCTAACAGCGGCAGTTTGTCACCAGATCTACCCCTGTGTCTGTGTCGAAGCTGATATTTCTAAGGACCCCATTGAGTGGTTGTGGCTGTTAGTTGGAGAAGTGTTCCGGTGGAAATAACGAGTGGTGTATGAGTCGTGGCCTGCGTTCTGCAGGGGGTGCCTCCATTTTGGTCATCTGGCCCCTGCTTGTCGTCGTGGGAAAACTGATGTGCCCCGTGGAGTAGAGGGGAACGCGGTGCAGGCTGTTCCTGATATGAACCAGATGGTGCAGGTTTGTGATGCCTTGGTTAAGCAAGTGAAGCTACATGGTGTTTCTAAAGCGGTGTTGGATCCTTCCAACCCAGGTGTGGAGGTCTGTGAAAAGGATCAACAACAGATTTCCTTGGGCCCTCCAGTGGCTATGAAGGGGGTGAAGCTAGAGGTGGATGAGTCATAGGTTTTGGAGGTTAATTCTCAGTTAATGTAGGACATGGGAGTACATGAGGTAGCTAAGGTTGATCCCTTAGCTGTGCGTTTGGCAGAGAAAGAGGTTCAAAGTCCCGGTGACTCTCATGGTCAGGGATGGGAGGTTTGGAACATGAAGCCTCAGTTCATGGGATGATGTTACGAATAGGATGGAGGAACGGATTTGATGCAGGGGAAATCCTTCCTACTGGATGGAACAGGTTCTCAAAGTGGACAGGAAAGGATGATCGATGGGAATCTCTTGGGTTCATTAGATCCAAACACCATTGGAACCAATTCTGGAAAATTGAGGCAGGTTGGGGAGGGGGGGAAGATCTCTGGCTTAGGGAGGAAAACATGTAAGGAGTATTTGAGTATGCAGATGGATCCCACTGATGTAGCGGAAATAGAGACGGGGAACCTCTGTGAAGGTCTTGAGGTCGATGATCAACATTTATCTAATGAGGAGGAGTCACCAGATGATGATAGGTATAGTCATCCCTCAGTAGACAGCATGGACCGAATCAAAGGGAAATGACCCCATAGTCCTAGATGGAAGAAAGGAAAAAAAGGCATGGACGACCAGGGAAAATGCATTGTTGTTCAGGGGAAAAAATCAAAGGGACGCAAGGACTACTCATACTGTCCAAAACCAATGGAGACTCAGTCGGCCAAAAATGATAGAAAAAAAGGAACGTAAAGATGCACAGAAGGGGGAATGTAAAGCATCGAGCAGAAATACAAGGGACATGGAAGAGGAAGTTGGGGAGTGCTTGAAACTTATCTTGCACTCCAATGAAGAAATGCTAGAAACATGTCTTCCGCACAATGTATCCGAAGAAGAGATTCAAAGGATTTATGAACGTCGGTTGCAAGTTGATGCTAAGGAGGAGTAAGAAATTTGGATTGATAAACAAGACCACATACTGGCCAAGGGATCAAATCAAAATAAATTCAACATATAAGAGTTTATTCAGACAATGTAAAGGATGATCACTCACCGTGAAGAGATATATTGAGAGGATCCAGAAACCCAGGTTAGCACGCTGTAGTGGGAGATTTATCGAGTAGCTGAGTCAAGTAATCTTATCTTGGTTCTTAATCATTTTCTTAGTTCCTTCAGTACCTAGTTCGTTATTTTTGTAGAATAATGGTTTACCATTTTCCCTTAAAATGGATTTGCTTTAATAAAAAATTAAATTTGGATGGATTGATAATGTAAAATAGATTTTTACCTGTATTTTTACAATCAAATCATAAACCTCTGAAATAATAATCATGAATTGATTCATTAGTCATAATTAATAAATAGTTATTCATGTTAAATATTTCAATGAGGTTGTATTTACACCACATGAAGGTGAATAGGTTAATATTGACCAACATGTGTCAATTGAGTAGTTATTAACATGAAATCCCTTACCCCATGCTTCCACATTAGTTGAGTTTATTTAATACCATGTGTAATATTTTTGAACACTTCATTAATATATTATATAACCATGTTAATGATTATATTCCCATATATGATCTTTTTATAAAATTTTACCACATATTCATTAACGATAATTAATTTTACATAATAAATGTCACTTTATAATAATTATATATATTAATTATTTCCATTTGTTTGACTATCCATGATTGTTATTGATGAAAAACATATTACATAATTTCTCATATATGTAGTCCACTACACAAACAAGTAATGGATTTTTTCCATTTTATTGATAAGGAATAGAATAAAAATAATTCCATAAAACATATAAAATGTAAATTTATGGATATAATGTCATAATTATAGTTTATGTGTTAATTTATTATAGCAGTTTAAAATAATAAAAATTGAAGTCACTTCCTTAATATGTTTATGTTATCTTATAAAATACTCCTCTATATCTCTTTATAAGGACCTACGGTTAGACTTTTGGGAAAAAATAGTACATCCATAATTTAAATAATAATCTTGGGGAGATGTTTTGATAGATTTAATCATAAAATATGGTCGTAGGAGTGTGAATAATTTAGGGGAGTGAGTTCCCGTTTATAAATGAAGATGATTGGGATATATATATATATATTTTTTAAAGGTAAAAGGGTCACGACCCTATTTATTGAAAGAAAGAAACTCCTTTTGAAGGGAAGAATGAGGAACCCCTTACAGAGACAGATGAAAAACATCAAACAAAACAGGTCACACAACCTAACAGAAAGACAAAAGTAAAAAATAAACAAAAATCATTGTAGGATCAAGTGAGAAAGTCTCATCGCCCCCCCCCCCAATCAAAATTGCAACAACGATGTTCGGAAAGAGGATGCGTCACCCAATTTGCGATGAAATGTGTCATGCTGGCAATACAACCAAGGTAGAGCACAACTCCAACTCACACAGAAATATGAGAGGAGGACTGGACGATAGGTTCCAGCACACCTATCTATCTTTCAAGCCCACAAAGATGATAAATTATTATTTATATTGAATATTAGGTGGATACACACATACAACACATAAAAGATTAATTTTTAAACACGTAACACTCGTATCTACTAGATTTACATGATTTCACTATTTTTTTCAACATGTCAACTAGTATTTTAAATTAGGTAATTAGTCCATTATGCCATAAAAATATAATTAATCTATGATATGGAAATAGTGGTTCTAAATATTAATTAAATTTATCAAATAATAATTTCTTGTATGTGTAACATCAATTTTAATATAAGTTAATGTAATGAAAAAAATCATTTTATATATTACAACATAAAATATTTTTTACTATTTTTAAAATCATTATGAAGAAAAATTAATTTGACCTTATTAACTAATATTAGTTATTTTTATTAAAAAAATTGATTCTATTTTATTAAATCCATTTCACAAACACAGCGAATTAATTTCTAAATCAAACTTGTAATTCTTTCCAAAAAAATAGTATTTTAATAAATTCCATTTTAATGGAAAATATGATACTATATTAAATATATGGATATATAAAATCATTTAATTTATTCAAATGAATATGAAAATATATATAATCAATAATTTCAATTTAAATTATTCAAAATTTAATTTAATTTTAATAAATAAAATGGATACCCACTATTCTATAAATAAACATTTATCTATAAAAAGAAAACGGTTCTCTAAAATAATGTAGTTTTCATAACAAAATGAACTATTATTTCTTTCTATAAGATTTATAGTTAGTAAATTTTTGTAATTATAGTTGTATACTAATTATTAATAATAAATGAAGGAAGAGTTTAATACAATAAATTTTGTTTTTCCAAAAAATTTATTTCTATGTGAAAATATTAAAAATATGTTCTAGGATAATTTTTTCCCAAAATGTTTAAAATTTATATTCATCCTGTCAAATTATATTTTTCTCTATGAAATAAAAAAATATAAAAATTATAATTGTTTTTATTAAATATAGTCTTCATCTACATTAATTTATGATCACATATTATATTATTCCCTTTAACAATGAAATCTTCCATGATATTATCATGAATTTTCTTTTATAAATAATGGGGTTGGTTCTACTTTATAGAATCTCCCAGTTCCTATGTGGTAACCTCTATTTCCTTATTTCTTAAAACTAAAATTACATTTTGAGTCATCCTATTTCACAATTAATGCTCTCTAGTTTCATTAATATTAATGGGATCCTCGTAGTATGATAGAATAAGGTCTAATTCTATTTAGATATATGTGATAAAAATCATTGGTTCTACCATATACTTTCTTAACAATTATACATAGAACACATCATGTAATTTTGATATTATTTTTGAAATTTCCAACAGATATTCCATAGATCTACTCATTTCAAAAATAACTATGGGTAAAACATACATGTGTATTAGTTTTGCATAAAAATACACATGATAACATCCTTTTATGGTGACTATTTCATGAAAATGTGATCTTACTATTGAAATTCCTTATCATTCTTCCAATTCCCATCATAAAAATTCTGCCTACATTGAGATACATTAATATTAGGCTAAATATTAATTACCATAATTATTTCTACATCAACAAGATCTTTTCCTATATGTCTCCTCTAACCAACATCATATTAAAATTTTAATTATAATATCTCTTTCCATTAAATGTTTCATATGGTGCAATTTCAATAATTGAATAAAAAATTCTTATATTAAAACTCTGACAAAGGAATATACTATTCCAAAATACCATGAATTTAAAATGATAATGAACTCAAACAATCATCCAATGTTTTAATAGTATATTTATATTCTTAATTGTTTTGATGATTATAGATGGTTAAATGAGGCTTAGTGTAAATTGTCCTGGGAATTATCTATCATATTTTTATTTAGAAAACTATGGATAACAAACAGAGATAATCAGATGTGGCCCACTAAGAAGTCATACAAAATAATTAATATAAATAATTTTGAGGTACTCAAGAAGTACTTTTTCATTTATAGTGACGAAATGTATGGATTTAGTTAGGAAGTCAATATTAACACATATTTATGAATTTCTTATATGAGTCATCGATAGTCCTATGAAAAATTCCATATTAATTTCTTCCCATTTCAATTGTGGAAGAGAATGAAGTTTCTTTAATACTCAATCATGTTGTTACATATCAATAAATTATTAGAAAAAAAATAATTTTTATAGATAATCTATAGTTACCTTGATCATGTTATTCATACAAAAAATATTTCCTCAAATAAAAATGCATATAATTACTCCCACAACAAATAAAGATTATTTGTATGCGAGAATCATCCATCAATTACCTTTTCAACTCAATTATAAATGTAACACATATTCTCATTCAAAATTTCTATCTAGAATACTTAAAATAGAAAGCCTACTATTTTTTCCTAACTCATGTCTTTAATTTCCTTCTAAATTTTCTCATCATCAGATTGATAAATTTTTATATTTTCATAAAAATTATGTTTTAAAAACATTTCAAAATAGAGTGATGTCCCCAATCCCACAATAGTTCCCATAACTATCATTAATAGATTAAAAAAGATTAGATCATTCCCAACACTCATTTAAGGCATAAATATATGATCATTCTTATACAGTGCATCTACTACATTATATAATTTCTCTATATGGTTCTGTATTGAGTAATTGAAACCATTTTTTAGCTTGAGCCATTTACTTTTCCTCATGTTTAGGTCTTCTTATTTTAAGATATAATTTATGATATCATTGTATTTCTATATCTCACAACATTCACCAAAAAGTTAATGTCTCCATAATATCATATTCAATACATAAATTTACAACTCATGATCATGGGTTTCATTTTTTTTATGAGTATTTATATGAATTGTTTCATATGAAATATCATTATCAGTTTTTATATGGAAATTTTTTTATTTTTTGATACACCACTATATATCGTAACCCCATCATGTATTAATAGTTTATTCAAAATTATTACATTTAAAAATATCTTGTTCAGTTCAATAAAAAATTATTCCCATTCATATGACTATATGATATAAACCCTTTACATGTAAGCTTACATAAAAAGTTATACAATCTAGAAAAATTATCAAGGAGTCATTTATTATAACCTTTTAAACTAAGGAAGCTATGTACCATGGTTATATTCATCGATGTCAGAAATTATATAAAATCCATTTTATTTATATAATAAAATATGACTCTATCATTGGAGAAAATATTTCTTAAAGAATAATATTCCTAAACCTAGAAAATATTTACAATATTACCTTTATAAATATTTTCATCTATGATCCCAATGTGATACACACAGTCTCCATGGAGTTTATAATTCCCCAATATATCATCAATAAATACCAGCATGATATTATAAAATCACATAATGAATTTTCATTACATAGATCCATAAAAATGGTTGGTTCATTTTTCAATCCAAATGTAATTACTATGGATTTTCAATATATATAACTCATATAAATATCTCTATTAAAAATTTATTACATTTTTTCTCCAAATTGATGATAACCAAAAAAGATCAATCATTGAAAAATATTATGTTTCATGATATTAATAGAATAATTAATATATTAAATGAAATTGAGTTGTTTTCTTTACCATAATTAATTTTATTTCCCTGTTAGCAATGTACATAAACATGTGACCACCTATCTTTTTAATGGGTAGAAAATGGGATCCATATACTGAAACACTATTGTGAATTTACACATTATCACATACCGCATCTTTTTGTTTATTTTAATAAATTAATTCCATAGTGTATATTATATATAGATTCATTTATATAGGACTTATATACGTGTTTAAATCAATTTAAAACTCAAAATCATGATCTTTTTGATGTTCAAGTAATTAATCATGAAATACATTAATTTTTCTCCTATAATAAGTACATCCTCAATTCAAATATTACTGCCTCCATCCACTGATTATTTTTGCTGGTCCTCCATATGAATCCCATTCAGATGTCTTATTCATATGAGGAAATTTATAGATAAAATATATTTAATTAAATATCTTCATCATAAATAATAATTTACTTCTCATTAAAATAAATGTTTTCATCATATTCTCATATCATGTCCAAAAATAATATTATATCAAAGTCAATAAATCATTTGATAATAAAGACAAAAAAATTGAGCATGTGTATCATTCGAAAGGGGTAAATCCTAACAGATTGTAATTATAGAGATACATTCACTATGAATTTTTTCAGATGAATCGTTGTTTAAGGTTCTTGGTGAATATATAATTTACATTCCAACCATATAAGATATAAAGGAAAGATATGATCAATAGTCAAATAAATAGTTATCTAAACATGAATATATGATCAATATAACTTGCACCACAACATTGGGTATATTCTACTCAGCTTTAGTGACGTTATAATCATATTAATTCCCCGTAACCACTTTTTTTGTATGATCTCATGATGATTTGGGATTTTTTTGAGTAATTCACCATTTTATTTTATTTAAAACCATAGATATGATTATTTCCTTTAATTCCCATAAATTCATGAAACATGTGACCCTTATTACTGTACATTTAACATACTCTCATTCCGTTAAGTAATATTATAGGACTATCCTAACCACAATTTTAATATAATGGAAAAAATCATATATTTTACATATTATTCAACTTGTTCCTTATTTATTGATTTTTAGATGAAATATTCTTATATTTATTCCCATTAAATATATTAAACCTTGAAAATCATGTATGTATTTTTAATTGAAAAAACTATTTCATAATATGAAAAAAGGTTTTGAATCCAGTTACCATGGTTGTATTTTCAAAATAACTTCATTTAATTTCTAACCATGCATTCTGTATTACATATTTAATATATAGTATATCTAGATTATATTCTAAAGGTATCATCATAATCTACAACACTCCATTCCTCGTTTTTCATTGATCTATAGAATATTCAATTTATTTAATTACATTTATCATGGGGAAAATATTACTCATTAAATGTATGCATAAAATCACTCCATTACATGTGTTCTATTTTTCCTCCTCCCTTGTAATCTGGATTAATAATCAGTATTCACAAGTATAACCCTTGAGACAATACATTGAATGTGTAACCATTTATTTTTTATCACATCCCAAGTCCAAAAATATCTTTTCATGGGACTTAATCTATTTTCCATCTACCACTGTATTGGTAGTCCTACTAAATAAATGGGGATTCTATAATAATATTTCATCCAACATAGGAGAGTTATGTTTTCCAACAACTAGTATCTCGATTTAGAAATGGATACATTTCATAACATGGTTAAGCATCCATAGTATATCCCTGACCTTTTTAGATCCAACAGATGATATATTTCATTCTCATCAGAGGTACCTCTACTTCTACTAAGAGTATTGATGTAACACATGAATATTTTTTGAGTTAATTTTTTGAATTAATTTATTCATTTGTATATTTATCATTGAACACAACACTAAATATAGTTTATTTATTATTAATGGTATAATATTGGATTTTATATAAAGAATTCAAGGTTAACCATGCACAACATGAAACAAAATGTGAATCTTTTACCACACTCTACAACATGTTGGCTTGCATTGCACACAAAACTTAGTCTCTATAAAATAATTTTTTAATAATAGCACAAATGATATTGTTATAAAATAGTTTTTAAAAATAATATTAATATAAATAGAAATATATAAAATATTATTTTAAGTTGTTTGATATTAATCAAAAAATTATGATAAAACATATAATTTCTTGTAAATTTTTTATATGATTGGTAATAATATTTTCTCAAAATAACTCATATTTATATACTTCTAGGAACAATAAACAAATTAATTTTAGAATAATTATAAAATTTTATTTTTTTAGAATAAAAAAATATTTGAATTCAGAATTTCAAATTTTACTTAGAGATAATTTTTGGTATTTTTCAGAGAATATTCATTTTTTGTTGAATATTGAAAAATACTGAATTTTATTTTAAAACTGCTTTGTCATATAATTTATTTATAGAGTTAAATTATATTATATGTATGATTAATAGTAAAAATAGTTAAATTATACATTTATTAATCCAATAGATTTTATTGGAATAATTTTTATTTTGAATTTATATTTAAAATCTTAATGAATATTTGTATATTCAGGCATTAAATACGTCCTTTCTCACAACACATGTGGTGTTATTAGTAAATTTAAAATTTCCACTTCAATGAATAGAATTTAAAAAAAATATATATAAAATGTATTAATATTTATAATATTTATATTATAATAAGATCAAATAATTATTTGAAATAAATATTTTTGAATGTGATAAAAATTTATTACAGTGATTAAGGTAAATTGATGATTATTAAGGGAATAAACCTTAATTTTAAGGGACTAAATGACATATCCACATGGTCAAAACCAATTTTATGACCATATTTAGTCCATAAAACTTAAACTATTTACTTTTCTATTTTTAATGTCTTTTTTAGCAAACAAAACATGGGTAATCCTAACCTTTTTTAAAAAAATGTCCAATTATGTCCCCTCCCCCCTTATAAATGGACATTAACTCCCCCCTATTCACACCTCTCATACCACATAAATTTTGATAATATCTACCAAAAACACTTCAAAACATGCCTCCTTAATCCTTGGATCCTCTCTTTGTGCAGAAATCCCACCAAGGAATCTCTTTGTTGCTAACCAATAAGAGTTACCCAATGAAAAGGAAACATCCTTACTAATGCTACTTTCCTTAATTTTAAACATACAATACTATCAAATACTCTTCATAAATTCAAAAATAATATAATAATTATACTAAATATAATAATATATCGTTATGAAAATTTTTTACCTAAAATTACACACACATGTATCCAATGGTAAATGAACTTACTTATCTTGTGTACGGTGAACTACCGCCTCACGAAATGATGTTCTTCATTTTTTCATTTCCACCTTTCATGGTTATAAATTATGATGTAAACAATATTATTATACGATATGTATGATATAGATTATTTAATAATGCTTTTTTAATTAATATAAAACACAAACCTTCATGATTCCAATTTTCTGAAATTATGATAATTTCGTATGGGGAAGTGGGGATTATTTTCCCCTCCAAGAGATATGATTCATTCAGACACTACATGAATTGTATAAGGATGATTTAAATTAAATTATATGGTATATATGACATAATAATTATAATTTAATGATTATATATATTATATATATGTTATTGACATTACTCCATTCAATATGATAATGAAAAACTGAAATAATTTCCTTGCATACGTACGGCCTACCATCTCTATGAATGGTGTATACAATTCCATATTCATATATTATATATATTTTTATAAATACATATATTATAAATTTAAATGATATATATAAAATTATTTACATTATAAAAACCATGATATAAGTATATGGATAAGAAAATTAACAAATTAAGACACGTGCAAAAAAACAAAGTAGATATTACCAGAAGCAAATCTGTACCATGGAATTATTAATAATAAGGCAATATGAAGTAATAATAAAACCATATATGGTACAATAAATAAAAATATTTTTAATTAAAATATTTATAATAAACATTTATTTATTATAAAATATTTTTTATTTGTTCGGATAGAGTTAATATATAAGGTAAGATAACTTCATCTCACTTTTTATTTCCACGAGATACTTTCCATATTCACCATTATATTATTTTATAAGATGTATATAAATAATATATATATTTGTATTATTAATATAGTTTATTTAATTATATTAAAATCTTGGAATTGATTATATTATTTCATAGTAATCATGATTCTAAAAGTTACTTAAGTAGTAATTGATTTATAATATCACTTTTATTTTCCATGAGAGATAGTCCATATTCACCTCATATCTCTTATATGTGTTGAATATATTTCCCATATATGTATTAATATTTTATTATGATTAAATTTATTTGTATTTAAAAATCCATTTGATGATATTTCTTTTATAGAGTTAAGGTTTCAAAATGTAACATAATTGATAAAGAATTTTTGTTACATTTTATGTTCATTGAGACACATGCCATGTTATGCACCAATATTTTCCTATGAGGTGCATATTATACCATTGACCTGATAAATAATGAATCTTTTTATCTTAATTTTAATTTTATTTTTATAAAATTTGATTTTTTTACAGTGGGTTTGTAACTAAATTTTACCATGAGGTAAGATTTGGATGAAATAATCTTGACATTTATTGAGATTGATTATGATTATGATTCCATTGAAGAAATATTATGATACATTTTTTAAAGATAAATAATAAAAATTATTCCCCTGTGAATATTCATGATATATTAAATTATTATTATCATTTTACAATTATTTGGTACATTATATATTAACAAAGTGTTTTCAAGAATGTCATAATTTACATTTGTCTTCGGTTGGAAATCAATGTTCATTAAAAACCATTTTTTCTAATAAAACATTAGTTTTCAATACATTATTCATTATTTTAAATATTTTTTTAAAAAAGATTTTAAACTTTTTTCATGATTATTTTATTATTAATCAAGAGAATGTTTTTTCGAAATGTTTTCAATTATTATTCTTATGTTTTAAATGTAATTTTCATAGAAAGAAATATTTAAAATGTTTTTTATGAATCATATATATTTTTTTAGGGAAAATTGATTTTTTTAATCTAACATGATATGTTTTAAATAATAATATTTAATTTAATGGATTTCAAGAGGTTTTATAGGTTCGATGTAATATCTCATAGAATAAAGTATATTTCCATAAAAATAGTTTTATATAAAATAATAATCCATTATTTTAAAAAAAATGTTTTTTTAAATGGTTTTATGAGAAGGATTTTCAGTGAAACACTATTTTCCATAACAAATGTTTCATGTGATCTCTCAAAACATTTATAAATATAAGATGGAATACTCTGTGATCATTTATTATGTAATGGGTATATGATATAGGAATTTCAGTTATATTTTTTCATGAATGTCTTATGTTTTGATGGAATGATTTTTATGACACTCGTTCTTCTCCCATGAGTTATATTATTTTGAAACCTGTTTTTGTATGGGTTATGAATTTATTAAATGATTATAAATCCTATCACATATCCAAACGTAAGGATATTGTTGAATGTTATGATAATCATTTAATTTCATGGGTTGTTGTATAATCTTTATGAAACCCCTCTATTTTTATGTGTCAGGAAGTGATGCATGATTTATTATCATCTAGTCCATGAATGCATGAGTTTATTATATAATGAGTGTGACCTATAACTTCCCCCAATTATTTGAGTAACGTTAAATTATTTATGAGCTCAATAGGGTACAAAGGAGGGTCTCCCAAGCCTGAAACAGGGGGTTACACTGGTAGGATTCCCAATCCCTAAATAATAAGCTACACATGAGAGAATTATATGCGCGAAAGAAGAGAGAATATAACAATAAAAATGAGAGGGAAGGTTAATCATGAAATAAGAGGGTTCATAGGTGTACATCCCAACCCCAAAATAGTATGTTCTATAGGATGAAATCCCAATCACGAAGAATGTACAAAGTTTATTGTCCCATGAAATCATGTTTTGAATGTTATCTTAGGAAACCTTCATATTTGACGATATATGTTTATTTATATGATAAAAATCCCATTTCATATTCCAATTTTTTACGTTGGTGGATTATGATTCAAATTTTCTTGTTATTCTTGTCTTATGAACTAACAATCATTGTTTAATGATTCATTTTTATGATCCTTGTTATGAAAGGTATGATCTTTTAATGTTTTGAGCATATTCCTAGAAACATATTCTCATGTTTATCCATATTATTTACCCTTAATGAGCATCTAAGATTACCACTTTCTTAGGTTTCTTTTCCACAGGTTATGAAGATATTTTTTTAGTAGAAGTAGTGAATATTAATATCATTGTGGGAAAAATTGAAGATCTTTCCCTAATATATAATATTTTGTTCTATGTTTCAAAGGATACTATACTTTCACGATTCCTAGGAATGTAAATTTTTAATGAGATAAATATTTATCTAAAATGAGGTAATATCCATATATGTTAATACATGGTTTCTATTGTTTGTATGAAAATAATGGTTTAGTCAGCCTTTAGAAACTAGTATGGGAAAATTTTAGGGAGATACAACTGTATACCTCTAATGAATTTTCCAAGTATGTCTCTAAGGATAAGTTTTATGGATATGTTAACATTTATGAAAATATAATGAAATTATTCCAATTCAAAGATGGAGTGGTTCCCAAGAATGAAATCCCTATCTAATACTACAAGTTGACATGGTTGAAGAATATTCGTACCTTGGATTAACAATTATAACAAGGCACATCAATCCTGTGTAAAGTATACATTGTACATGTCAACAAACCTTATTTCACACCTAGTGGGAAACTCTTAGTGGATATTCATTGATAATTAACACTCAATTTATGATAGATCATGATATATTGAAATATAGGATGTCTAAGATAATCATAGTATAAAATAATGTTTTCATCATTTAAATAATCAGGTTTCACTATTAGAGCATTCTATTTTCATGAGTATGAGGTTTTATTCAATGATAAACTTTTCACAAAATATTACTTCTAGTGTGTTAATAAAAATTATAATTCAATGGAACTATGTTGAAATTGAATGTTTTAGATGTGGAAATAATGGGAATTATACAAATTGATGTCCAAAGTGGAAACCTCATGAAGAGAATTGGGAAGATGGTATGAGTATTGCATATTCATATGAATATAAGGAGACTATAAACAACATGTAAATGGTTTTTAATGTTTTTTAGTATTTATTTCATTAAATAGAAGACTCATGATTTGATTAATACTGAGTAACCCTAATACATGATTTATATTTCATATTCTAGAAAAGAGGTGTTATGAAATAAAATGATGAATCTCATCTAATAGTTTCAAAATATTGATGGATGATTAATGTAAACATGTTTTGAAATTAAATTAATAAGTTATATAAATCATGATATATATAATTTTTTTAGTATAAATTTTCATTAAGGATTGAAAAGGATTTGTTAGATGGTGATTAATAAATAGAAAATGGGATTTATTGGAATGTTGATGTTTTTAAATAATGTAACATAACCCTTAATGTGTTAATAATTTTGAAACTTTTATTTTTATCATAGATAATGAGATGATTGATTTGGATTATGTAAATTGTATTGCATTTATGACCTGAGAACTGACAATGTGTTTGTTGAAAATGTGTTATATTTCATAATTGATAAGGTTTAAAATTTATTGGATTATTGTAATATATCCCATAATATTTTGAATAAAGAATCATGAATTTTTACAAAAATTATTTATGGGGATTCACGGTATCACCATTTTTTAATAGAATATATGATGAGGATATTGACCTATTTTCACTGTGACAACAAATAGCTACATTATGATATGGAGAATCAATGTTAACATAATTTAGTAAACATATTTCTAAATATTTTGAATTTGATCTTTTGGAAAAGTTATAAGGTCAATTATATATGGAATGGTCTTTGTTAATATTCAAATTAGGTTTTAGATATTCAAATATAACCACTCAATATATGGATTTACGCATATTGGATACACATTTTTGTGATAAAGACAGATGGAATGACCTATCTTTCTATTTATGGATATCATGATGTGTTAGTTCATCAGTAACGATACATTCACTTTCATTATCAGATGTAAGAGATGCATTTGGAATTGATCAAGGAATAACAAAGGGTGAGGTTTTTTTTCAATCAATAAAGTATACCTTTTTATTAAAGTAATTAAACATTTGGAAAATGGTTATGAAGTAAAATTTTGTTATAATACCTTTATTTTTGTTAAATCAATTTCATTTTAAATCATTATATATTTTTGAATTTGAGGTGCTATAATTTCCCATGATCATTCACTAGTTTCTAATTGATGATATCAGTCAATAACAATAATTTTATAAAAATTTACTATAAGTATTTACTTTCACTTCTCATATTTGTTCTTCTATATGGGAAACTAGATGTGAGATGCTTTGAGTGTCATTTATGGTTACAAAATTACATTTTTAAATAAAGTTTCAGTATTTGTTTTTATGATATGTGTTTTTATGAAATTAAATTTCAAGTATAAAACCTATTTTAACCCATATGAACATCAATTGTAAATATAGTTTTAAGGGGTATAGTGTAAAACCCCAAGATTTTTTGAATTATTTTATTTGAATTATTTTCATATTTTTCGTATTTTTTATTTCACGCATAAATTAAAATAGTTTTTTATTAATAAATCACTAATTTCATATTGGATATATATCAATCCAAGTTATTCATTCACTACATGAATCATAAAAATTAGTGTGCACTACAGGCAACACCGACTTCGCCTGTGTTACTTGCAACAATTAGTATTTATGAAAAAAAAAATTTCCTTATAATTAATTATATGATATAGTTATAATTTTTTATTTATAAATTATAATATAAATAATAATAACAATAATAAAAATTTAATTTTTAATGTTTTTATATAAAAAATATTAATTATGATAAACTATATAATTTTTTGTAAAGTCATTATATATTTTTAAGTAATATTTTTTTTCAAAGAACGATTTTATGTACTTCTATGAACAATAATTAAATTTATATTAAGGACTTTTATAAATTTAATATGATAAAATAAAAATAATTTGTGAATTCGTAATATCTAAAATAGCTTTGGGGATGTTTTGGGATTTGTCTGAATAAACAATATTTTTGGGTGAATAGTGAAAACACTGAAATTTAATTCAAACCTATTATTTCACATATTTTATTTGTGTAGATAAATAAAATTTTAAGTTAGATTTAAAGTAAAAGTAGGTCAATTAAACTTATATTAATTATAGTATTTATTTTCTTTAATAATATCAAATTATTTTTTTCCAAAAGGATTAGTGATAGTGACTATAACTAATTAAATTGATTATGAAAAAATTAAACATACCAAGGGACTAAACCATAATCATAATGTTCCTAATAACAAATAACCTTGTAAAACAAAAGTCATATGACCATATATAGTCCATAAAATGTCAAATGTTATGTTTACTATTTTTTATGTCTTCTTTTTGGTAAAATCATGGGTACAACTAAATTGATTTAAAAAATTTCAACTATGTGCCCTCCGTCCCCTATGAAATTACACCACCTCTCCCCATTCATCACACATTTCAAGACACTTATGTTTATAAAATAGATAATATATTAAATTTCCAAAATCCCTCAATTTCTTCTTAAGGCCTCCTCATTGGGAATAAAGTTAAATAAGTAATCCCTTTGGTGAAAACCAAAATTAGTAACCCAAAGAAGAGGTAACATCCTTCTTAAAACTACTTTCCCTTAATTTCTCTCAACCCAACTGAAATTATTTTTATTCAATGAGAAAATAATATCCAATTTATCCTTAGAATACTAAGATGTTTTTATAAAATGGTATGACCTAAATAGATAGGAACTTCTATCTAATGGTAAATTAATATACAATTCTTTTGTACATTGAACAACCACCTCACGAAATGACATTGTTTATTTTTATTTTACCCCAAGTCATGGTAGGGAATTATGATGGACAAAAAATATTTATAATTTATAAATTAATTATATTATGTATTAATGCATATTTAATTAATAGAAGAAACAAAACTCCATGATTCCCATTTTTTTTAAATACCATAATATTATTTGGGGATGTGTAGACTACCGTTCACTCAATGTGATGCAATTTGTTCAAAAACTACATAGAATGTATTAAGGATGGTTTTTGTGAAATTATATGATATATATAAAACAATAATTCATATTTATTTATATTATATAAAAATTTTTAAATTTCATATATGTTCATTCTTCCTATATAAAAAAAATAAATAGATTCAACATTTATGCCTACGTACAACCTACCACCTCCAAAAAAAGTTTGTCCCATTTCATAAATTTATATTTTATAAATTATTATAACAACATATATAATTAATATACATCATTTTTTTATCGTGTTATAAATTATTTATATCATGATATATGTATGAGGACCAAAAATATAACAATTTATGAAACATTTGAAAAACAAAGGGGATATTACAAAAAGTGAATCCTTAACATGGAATCATTAATAAACAAGAAATATAAAATCAAAATAAAAAACATATATGGTAATATATATAAGAATATTTTTCTAGAAATGATCTATAATAAATTTATTTATATTATATATGTGGTTTTCAAGATTATAAAGAGTTTCAATTCCTATGGTAATGAAATTTCATCTCAATTTTTATTTCAATGAGATACAGCCATATTAACCACTCACTTATTATTTTGTGGTGTATATAGATATTTGTAACATGTTATATAATTAATTTAATTTATTTAATGATATTTAAATTTTAAATAGATGTTATTATTACATTTTAATCCTAATTATAATAGTTACAAAATTATTAATTGTTTTCTCAAATCACATTTATTTTCGGGGAGACAGAATCCATGTTCACCTCATATTTCTTATATGTGGTGTGTAAATACCGATATATCAATTAATTGATTCATTTAACTAAATTAATGGTTATTTAAATTTAATTTTTTTCTGAATTAATATCATGGGTTTTAGTTATGAAATTTTACCGAATTGGTAATCTAATTTTTTATAAATTTTCTTTCTTGACACAATTCAAATGATGAACCTGTATTTTTCTATCTGGAATATATGACACCATTGTAATTTTTACTCTTGAATATCTATATTTTCATGAAAAATATAATATTCATGTAATTTCATTTCTTATATGGTGAGTATATTTCAGTTTTACTATGTTTTATGAGTTTATGGAAACAATGTCATCGTCTATATAGAATGTTTATGTTTATAATTATATTGATGAAATCATATGATCCATTTATCAAGAGAACCCACTTCTTTAATTCTACTCAAAATATTAATTTTGTTTTCAGGTATTGGTTTCATTTTTCTAGTCTTTTATATATAAGATGATTATTATGGTTTTTTTATGAAAAAATAGCATTCCATCTCCATTCAGATGGAAATGTATGATCATTATAAACCATGTATTCAAAAAAAATTTAAAAAAAATTGATACATGTTTTATATTTTCAATGTTTTTTCCAATAAAATGATTCTAAACATGTGTTTATGCTTATTTTATATGTTTTATAGGTAAAAGTATTTAAAACTATTTTTATGAAATAATTATATATTTTAAATTTATTTTCAGTAAAAAAAAGTTTTTTACAATGTTTTCAAGCTTCATTTATATGTTTTTAATGAAAAGGGATTTCAAATTGTTTTTAATGCTTCTATGAAATGTATAAAATATTTCTTTTGAAGGAAATAGATATTTAAATGGATTATGTTTTAAAATAATATCTTAATATATAAAGGATATATCCATCAAGAAGTTTTTTCATTGAAATGGTAAATATTTCTCAATAAGAAATAGATTTTCTAAATGGTTTTATGATAAATATTTTCAATAAATGGAAATTTCATTTATTAAATGTTCCATGTGTTCATTAATAATTATTCTCCATATATGATGGATTAATTAGTGATAAAATATTATTTAAAAGGAATATGATCTAGGAATACCATTCCAATTCTTTCTTGAATGGTTTATGTTTTGATGGATTGATGTGTATGGAACCAATTATTCTTCCATGGGTTATATGTATTTGAATCCCATTTCATTTCATAGATTATACTTTGATGAAATGATTATGAATCAATTTTATTTT
Source organism: Viscum album (assembly GCA_963277665.1). Lineage (NCBI taxonomy): Eukaryota > Viridiplantae > Streptophyta > Magnoliopsida > Santalales > Viscaceae > Viscum > Viscum album. The sequence goes on along the minus strand of OY728151.1, from coordinate 489,049,142 downwards.
CCATAAATAATGATACAATTGAATTTTATTACCGACCCATTTCATTTAATTGGTTATGATTTTATTTTTATGAAATTTATATCTTTTTATGGGTCATGATAAAATGGAAGTTTTATTATCTTGAGGAGCATTTATGCAAGATTATATTATTTGATTGGTGGGACCGATATCTCCCTATAATGAATTAGGTAATTATAAATGTTTTATGACAACAAGAGGGCATATAGGGAAGAATCCCGAGCCTAAAACAGGAGGGTACGTGGGAGTGTATCCCAAACTGAAAACAATAGGGTACACAAGTGGCCATGCCAAGACTAAAACAAGAGGGAGTCTTATGCCTGAAACAATAATACATCATAAGCCTAAAATAAATGGGTGCATGGTTGGATATATGAATCCCAAAATAAGAGGGTACATAGGAGAGTATCTGAGGCCCGGATAATGAGGGTACATGAGAGGAAATCCCAAGCCCAAATTATGTATACTGTTTATCATCACAAGATTAACATGTTTTTATTGTCTTGATAGGTATCCTTGAGATATGAGTATCTACGATTATGTGTATTCCCCCAATTCCAAGTCTTATTACTATGTTATAAATTCATGGATTATTATCGTGATTCATTTATGATACATTTCTTATGAACATGCAATATTTTTTACATTATTCATGTTAAAGATCTTTATTATACAAGTTACAATCTTTTAATGTTTTGATCAACTTCTCCAACCCCTTATTCTCTTTTTTATATCGCCTATTTAACCTAATTGAGAATATGATATTGCCACTTTCTTATTTTAAATTAAATTATATTATGAAGAAAAATTTTAAGAATATGTACTAGAGGAGATGATCTTTATGTGAAAAATTAACGATCCTTCACCATGTTTTTATATGTTGTTCCATAGTTCCAAAGACACTAATCTATTACAGTCCTCAAGATTGTACTTCTTTAATGTGTTGAATATTTATCTAAGATGATATAATATCAATTATTTTTAATCTTATGTCTCTATAATTGATACATTTTATTCTTCAAGTTGTAGGTCATAATCAATGGAATATACTAGATTTTTTTGAAAAAAATTTAATTTTCAAATGAATTGTTCGGTTTTAAATATTGTGTAACACATAACATAAAATAAAAATATATTCATTTTTATTGTTTAAATTTTAATCCTAGTTTCCATGGGGATACCATAAAATAATAAAAATATTTTAAAATCCATAAAATAGTATATAATTAGTGTCAAACTAGGTGTGTAGTAAGTCCTATTTTCATACACCATGTGACGATTGAGTTAATGTCCAATGACCACTCTTTGGAATAAATGGAACTATATACTAATTTTCCAGAAACAATTTCAATTGTATTATACATATCAAGAACTATTTATAGGATTGAAAATATAACAGCTTCCCAAACAAAAAAATTATTATTCTTCAATACGTATCCTCAAATTTGATTGTAGTATTATGTTCCCTAATATATGTTTTCCTTAATAATCTTTCTATGACATAGACTAAACAACATGTGATAGTTGTTATAACAAACCCAAACCAACTATCATGGTTTTGGTTGTATCAATATAACGTTTTTTATAAATATAAAGGGTCAAATCATAAATGTTCATATGATTTAGTAGTTTTAGAGAATATTATATATATATTATTCCCATTTGAAATTGGGAATACAATTGTAACATATTAATGGAAACCATTCAACATCATTGAAGTCATTAGAATATTTATAATTCATATCTTATGGAAGGGAAAAAATATGGGTGATCTCAGAGACTTAGTAAGGGATATGTAAACTAGAAGATATCATGTATCCATATGTAATAATGATTATTAAAAGTTATATAAATTAAAAAAATATTCCATTTAATAAATAACAAGTCTATAATGATTATATATGGAATAATCAATTAAAATAGGTAAATAACTAAACAAAAATTCTATTTAATTAATAAATTGGTCACAAAAGTAATCCATGGATAAAATTAATGATATAATATCGTGTATTATAATAGATGAATTGATGATAATTAAAATTATAAACTTTTTACAAACTAATTTTACAAATCATGATATATAAACTATAAAGACGATTTACAAGGAAATTTTAGACTATGGGGGAAATACATTTAATATGGCCAACTAATTTATCACATGAGACTTATGAATGCATAATGGGGTATATATTTTTTATTCAAATATATGAATACATGTGTTTTCTTGAGAATTATTTCACATAGATAATGTTAAGGACCTAATATGAAAAAAAAAATATTGACATAGTGGGATATAATATGTTTTTATTTTGGAACCTTTTATTAATAAACAAAATATTGAATGAGTTTTTCATAACTTTCTTAAACTATAAACCTAAAATTTCTTTGGGTATGTAAGTGATCCATTATTTTCATTTTGAAGTTGTATGTTTTGATATAAATAATATGGTCACATATATAAATATAATGCCGTTAATGATGGATCGAGAAGTGTGGATTATAGGATAAAACAAAATTATATACATTAATTAATTACTTAATAACCTTTTATATTAGTATTTTATTTATTATAATTTTATTAAGATCATTTATGGCCTTTTTATGGTATATAAGATAATCAATTGTCACTCGGTGGTGTTTGTTTCCTTGGTTTTCACAATCCGTATACTTGTATATTAGTTTGGAAATTTGGTGGAATGGATATAATTATTCATAATTGAATTTATATGAAACTAAAAAACATAAATAATATTAATTTTTTGTATAATTAATTAATTATTTGGAATGAATATGATTTATTAGATAAAACATTACGGAAAATAGTTTAGATTATTACAGCGGTATTTTGTTCATCTCGACAACATTTGTCCTAGGAATTAGTATTCTGCGTATATAAGGGTTTAGGATCATTAAATAATACATAAGTCATATTTCATAATATTTTTCAACTATTAAAATGGTTTCATGACCAGACATGAAGGAGAAATTGATTAAAGAGTGTTCGTCGTTGATGAATTTTGTATATCGACACCTCCAGGATGATTATTTTGTTTTTAAATAAATACATGAGAGATACAGTAGTTTGAGGAATGATATTACCATAACATGATATTATTATAGTATATAAATGATACTAGAGTTATCACGATCATTAGTACATGGTGGTATATGAGAATAAAAGAAAAGAATGTTAATTGAAAAATAAATTAGAAGAAAAAGGAAAATGTTTACCTCTTGAATTAACCTCCTTGAGATCCCAATTATAGAAAGGGGTATTGGTATTTTGGTATGACCCATAAATCCTAGACATGGGTAGAGAATAAAGAAGTTTATTTGGGTCGAACTTTTACAATATAAGTGGCTAAATGGAGTTAATAGGAGTGGGGTGAAAAAGGTATTAATAGTTAACGGGAGAGATGATTTTTTATTAATATATTAATTATTTTAAATTTTACTCAAAAAAATATTGTTGAGTCTTGTGTCTGAATATAGTAATAGGTGCATGAGAGGTCCCAAAATGGATTCATAAATCATCTATGACTTATAAAATAATGTATTTAACTTATAATGTATTCATGCAGTAAATTAATGTATTTTACTATTCACTACAAATTCATGTTTTTTAGAAATATTCTAAAAAATCAGCCTAAATATTTTTCAAAATGTAGTATTAAAAAATGAACATTATTTTATGAAAGTAATTTTTATAAATATGAGAAATTTCATCTTTAATTAAAATAATTTTTTACTCGTAAAATACTGTTTTATATTAATATATGCTTGTGCAACACCTTTAAAAATTAATTATTGTGTCATAAAATTATTATAAAATCCTATTATAACAAAATATATATTTAAGAATACTATTATGAAAAATAAATTTCTATTAAATGATTATAATATTGTAATTAAATATTTATGACTTATAAATAATACCGACTCTTAAATATTAATTTTTGAAAATATTCACCTACTTTTCTATGATATAATAATATCATACTTTAAATTATTAGATGCTTAAATTTTATTTATATTTTATTGGGTGATATTACTAATTATTAGTCCAATTAAATATACATAATGGTCATATTATTATTTCTATGTTCTAGTTAATATTCAACAAAAATATAAGTTGATCTTATCAGACTCTAAATATCTTACTGATCACAACCATGTATATATATTTTTCCAAATTCAAATCATAGAAGCGGAGGAATTATGATCAACTAATAGGTTATAATAACAATGTGTGGTTTCGAGGAGACTCATTTTTTCATGCATTAAATCATATATCAGTTTTACTTGAAAAACCTTGGGGTGTAACATTTTTATGAATATCAGTTATGAAATTAACATAATAAAATTTTTCTATGTCTATTATATTTGTTTAAAATATCATAATAGTAAGAGAAAATCATAATTCCAATGAAGAATTAATAATAATAAATACATGTTTAATAACTAGACATGTTCCCTTGAATCACTTTTTTACCTTACACCTTAAGACCTCTATTAATTTCATTGTACCCAAAATAAGTAAAATGAAATATGTGGATGGATTAATTGAAATGATATGGTTAAATAATGGATGTACCAAATGGTTCTTGAAGTGTGTTGAAATTAGATGAATAGTTTCCCTTTTATAATAGAGGGGAGCAACACTCATGGAATTTCATAAAATTTTAAATTTCTATAAGTTTATATAGAAGTCCAAACGTCACAATATTTATTTAACATGAATTTATGTTTAGTATGAGTCTAAAAATCCACATCTAATTAAATATATATTAGTTTTCAATATGTTTTTACCCTTATATTTTCCTATTAACCCATTACTAATCCCTTTCACACATACAGTGATAACAATGTATTTTAGACATTTAGGGTGAAAACATTTATAACAAATGAGAAAAGACCCATAAATGGACTATACATGATACATTAATCCATATCACCATAACTATTACAAAAATAGTATTTCTATAATTTTTATGTCTTTAAATAAAATAGTATTCTCATAAATTACAAATAACATAAATTTTAGAGGTATTTATTTACCTTGATAAGTATAACATCATGATTTCAAAAAAATAACAGAAATTATTTTAATACAGACTGATGATTTTTTATCTATTAGATTATTGTGTAATATTAATTATTTATATTTATAATCATCTTATATTATTAATTTTCTCATATTATTGTGACATTATTTGAATAATTGTAGTGTTAGGGTAGTGTAATGATTTAAGGTAATTATTTTATTATTAGAAATTTAAAAGAAATAACCATGAAGTGTATAAAAAATACATTTATTAAAAATTACATGTATAATATAATATATCCAAATGTTACCAATAAATTAAAAATATTATATTCATTAAAAAAAACTATGTGATATTTTTATCATTTCATTACACAAAATATTATAAATTTAAAAAACACATTCTAGTAGAAAAAAGGGTATATTTTCATATCATTGAATATTATATATTCTGTGGGGTCATCCAATAAAAATAATCTATGTGTTATGGTCATTTTCTTGTCTTCATCATATTGTATTTTACATTATTACATGATTTACCTTTTATAGTGGTAAAAGAATTACTATGTCTATAATTCATATTGGCCAAAAATAAAATGGATATTTTTACCCCATTTTAACCTCATAATTTAAAATATAGAATATATTTTTACAAATTGAAATTATTTAATAGTATTGATTTAATTTAAAATAAAAATTTCAAAACTCAATGATTTTTTTCTCGAAATAACTTCCTTTTAAATATAAAGTTTTTTATTTAAAATTAAAGAATAAAATTCATTTGAAACCCCCTTAATAAATTCAAGAATTAAATTTATTTATAATTAAATAATAAAATATTTATATTAAATCCATTAAAAAATATTTTCATATTAAATCCATTTAAAATATTTTTATTTTAAGTCACCCTTAATAAATTATATCCTACATTTTTTTACATTATCTCTATAATCAATTGTATACATTTTAAATTACCATTTTTTAAATAATACATCATAAAAAGGGTCAATAAAACACCCTCATTAAAAAGATAGAATGGGATGTACAGTGGTTATCTGGGATAACACATAATAGGTTTCCAAATATGGAAAAAAGTAGTTTGAGTGAAAATATTTGCATGGAAAATAATTAATGTTCAAAAAATTATGATGACTGGTCGATATGGTTGATCACAAATAAATGTGAATGATTAAAATAAATTCTATGAAAAAAAATTAAAAATCAAAGGGGTTTTAAAACGAAAATTGTATCATAGGATTAGAATTTAATAAGATTGTTTTCTGGTTAATGATCCATTTCCCAAAAATTGATGAATTCTTTTACCATATTGGACAATATCATAAGGTAATATCCTTACCTGATTTACAGTCTTTTATCCTATAATTAAATTCTAACATATTCATATATATTTTCTCAAAATGAAGAGTATTCCATATGTCATTTTCAAACATTAAGTGGAAAAATAAAATTATAACTTATCACATAATTGAAAAAAGGATAGAAATAAATTTGTTCAATCTATATAAATTAATAAAAATAAAAATTTTGGAAGAATAATATATAATTACTAAAAATAATAAACCATATTATAAATAAATAATAACTCAATCATATAAATTAAAATTAAATATCTAATGAATTTAATAACTTGATAAGATATTCGTTCATAGATAAATTTATCATTTATCTTCAAATTTCATTAACTAAAATTAAATATTCATACCAAATGTATATTCCTTAATCACATAATCTGTAATATATGTCAATTATTTCCATATATAACCAAAATAACCTTAATTACATTATTTATTCATGAATAATTTCAACATATAAATAAATATGTATTCCTCAAATAAAATCACATTAATTTTAGAAATTAGTCATATATGGTTCCAAAATAGTGATATTGTTCAACAATAACATTAATCACTTCATCACCAAAAAAATTTCAATTTAATGGTATGTAAAAAATAAAACAAATTATCCCAATTTTTTTTATAATTATACTCCCAATCACATTTTTAGAAAAAAACCATATTAAGAAAGACATCACATAGAAAAGTGGTAGGTATTAGAACATTTTCATCATTAGGTTGTGGGTTTATCCCTACGAACTTACTGGATTAAATGTGTTGTGCCCTAGCATCTGAGTTATCCTTTTTCTAAAACTATAAATTTTTTATATGGTTAAACAAGTATAACCATAAAAAATCAACGATCATAAAACCCATAATGTTTAAAATTTTCATTAAAGAATATTTATAAACAATTAAACTCTTCTTTTATCAAATATTATTTATTGATATACCTAATAGTTACATATACCTCAACCAAATTATTGGTGTCTTGAAATATCATTTGACACATAAAAATTCTGTAAATTAAAATATCATAGGATGATACTAAGACATTGATCTTCAGGTCATCCTCAAACTTATAAACCAATATTTGTTTACATACCTCTAAATATGATCTCATAAGAAAACATAAAAATAACCAATGTTATTTAATACCTCTTTGATACCAACTCTAATGAAACACAAAAATGCAGTCATGCATCTGTGGCCAAAAAATAAAATTGATTTTTTTGATACAGATAATTGTGGATCAAATTTTTCCATAAATTTAATAAAACATCATAAGGGGATATTGGATTATATATATACCCAATGTACATTAAAGATTATTTTTTATAGAGTTTTGACAAACACATAGTTAAATAAACATTCAGAAATTCAGGATAGTATTTTACCATTATGCCCAACCTTTCACAACCTATATTATGTCATCAGAATCTCCCATAAATTTTGGAAAACAAGAATCTTTTCCAGACTCAAATAATTTATAATCATTAATTAAAACCCCTAAAAAAGGAAACATATGATAGGTGGGTTTAAATTCATATTATGGTTAAACATAAGAATTTACAAACGATTGTCAAAAGGAGTATTATAATGTGAAAAATATAAATAACAACAAAACCAATGTGAATGAGCATAATAATAAGATAAATTACATTGATATATACTTTGATCATCAATCACGAAACATGGAATATGTAATTACCAAATGACTATAGTTATATAAACCAATAATAAATCTCATTAAGATATCAAACATACTCAATGGAAGGGTTTATAAATAATATTAATAACAAAGAACATATGTTAAAATTAGGCAACATTATCTTCATATAATCCTTGTAGAACCATTTCAATTTTAATAACCACATATCCATGTTCTAATATAATTTTTTATATAACCTAATAAATACCAAATAAATTATAGTGATATATAGGTGCACACAATGTAAAATATATATTAATGACTCTCATGATCAATAATTAGGATAAAACCTTTATATACATTTTTTCAAGCTCACCGATGAGAAATAATTTGGTTCAACACTATATAAAATATTTAAAAGCACAAAAAAACCAAGAAAAATTTTAATATATTACAATTTTTAATATAACAACATTTAAAAAATAATCATTTATCTATTAAATAGTGAAAAAATAATGAGTTTCATGAAAATATAATTATGAAAATTATTGTAAGACTTGCTAACAAATAATATGGGTGGAATTGTATGGTTTAAATTTTAGTAAAATATAGGAATTATTATAGGAAGTTAATATAGTTAAAAATACCATTCAAAGAATATTAAAAACATTTCACTTATAAAATAAGAAAATACCCACTTCTATTGGTAATATTTAATAATAATTCAAAACATATTAAGAAAAATAATTTATTTGAAAATTATTTTCGATATAACTAAATGAACATTAAGTAAAAAATGATCATGATGGTGGAAAAATTATTTCATTTCTAATATATTAAAAGTAATCAATCATTAATTGAATTTTAAGATTGGATATCTAATTTTACACAATAGTTAGATGATAATAGTTATTTTTATATTCATTTTAACATAAAATCTAATACCATGTGAAATATAATTATAAAAAACAAATATTTTAAGAAAATAAAAAATTTAAAATGAATTTAGAGTACCTGTATATGGAAGATAATGATTCGTTATCTAAAACAAGACACATGAATGGTTTGAATTTCAAAAAACATCTTTGTTATTCATTTATCAAATATAGGGGTAATGGAAACCAATCATGAAAATCCTATTAACACAAAGAGGGTAGTATATTGTATTTGTTTCCAAAAAACAAGGTTTTATGATTTCATCCAAAGAAACATAATCCTAAAAAAATCTAAAAAGGTAGGTTTATTTTCACATAAATTATTTTCTATATTTGTATCATTTCAATCACATGCCTTTTAAAAGAATACCATCAAATGAAACTATGTCTATCATTGTAATAATGATATTCATGATAAAAAATTAAAAAAAATCATATATAAACCTCATAAATTAATATAGGTGTATATCATAAATGTATGTTGTGATGAAAGATAATTTTATATTAGGAACCGTTATATAGATCATATCATTGAATTGGGAATTAATAAAATGATATATTATGAGTCAAAAATTTAAATAAAAAAGTCTTAATTTAGAATAGAAAAATTTATATATCAATTTAATAATAATTGATTCATAAAATTTTAAATGAATAATAGTTATAATCAAATTAATGGAAATTATTTTAATAAATCACTCACCACATGGTAACATTCAAGTAAAATAACATTGGATAAAGAGAATACAATTGAAACATAACATATTATGAGAATTTATGATTCATGATATGACATGTAAATGAATAATATATAACCCATATATTTGAAATTAGGTTAATAAAAAAATTCCTTAATTAATGGAAAATGATATGAAATACCACACCGTGAGTCCAAATATTCAATGTATATCCTTAAAATCCAATAAAATTAACTTGTATTAATTATCTTATTTTTTAAGAACATTATATAGGTTTAATTGATTATAATAAAACAAATATTTCATTTTTCATAATGACGTAGTCAATTACATAGTTAGGTAAGTCCACATCACATATTCTAAGGACATATAGTTCATAAATCCACAATAACTTATGTTGGTTGAATGAGGTCAATGTGGTCATTTTTTAATCCTATCATAAATAATGATAATTTCATAGTACTTATTTTTATAAATAAATTATACAATTAAAAAAATCATAAATTATGGGGTTCAAAAATAAACTCCATTCCAATCAGATAAACAACAGGTTGTATGTACATATTAGTAACATTTCTATTTTTTATCGATCCTTATGAAATGATGGAAATTATTATTAATATTTATATATTTATATTTATATATTTATAATTACATCATATATACCATATTATATCATAAATCATACTTATATATATTATCCATTTTATATAGTGAAGGAAAATTAATCACATTGCTTTGTAGTGGTGGTAGTCTATAGGAACTCATAATGTGTGTCATCATTTTCTGAAAAAAGTAAATGGATGAAATCATATGTTATATTATCTTTTCATAATGTTAAAATTTTCTTTAATATAATATTATAAAATAACCCATTCACCATAAGTATCCGTTAATGTGGTGATGGAAAATGAATTACATTAGTTTAAAAGGGGTGTGACCCCCATACAAATGGATGACTTGTTCCTTTAATATTTTATAGAAACATGAGAAGAATATTGGTTATTCTATTACAATAATATATATATATATATATATAAGATTTTTAAATTTTATCTCAAAAATTTTATTGAATATTGGAAGGAAATAGAAGAATAAATAAAATCAGAATCCTTAGTTAAGAATCATAACTCTTCTTCAGACAACCTCATTTTATTTACAATTTCGACCAATATAGATGGTATTCTAGCGAATATATGAATTCCATAACGTAGATAAGGATTTATGAATGGATTTGGGTTGTTCATTGTTGGCTGAAATAGCTTTTTATATTTGATGAAATGAGAAATGGTTCCCTTTTATAAGATAGGGTAGGGGAAGTCTTGTAATTTCATAAAATATACATCAATTATAAATATAAATTGATTTAAAAATGGATACAAATTTATAATATTCAAACATAATATTAGTATGAGCAAAAATAATGTCAACTGATTAAATTTGTAAATTTTTATTGTGTTTATACACATATCATTTGTTTTAACCACATATTAATCCCTGTAAAACATACTATGAATACAAGGTTTTGAATTTTTTGGTTCGTGATAGTTTTAATAAATTGAGGAAATGGCACAAAAAATTGACCACAGAGTATGACTTAAACCATATCCTCATCACTTCTATTAATATTGTAATTTTTAAAAATTTATGTCATTTAATAAAAAATTATTAAAATAATATATTGATATGTTAAATTTTATATCTATTCATTTAGATTAAAAATTTGAACATCAAGTACGGAAAATAAATTTGGGTCATTTTTTTCAATACATATTCAACATGTTATGTGTACACATTAGAATCATGGGTTGTACTAATTCATTAAAATTTTAAAACATTTAATAACTTTAATATCTATTAATTTATATTCCCATTAATTGAATAAATATTGAATCATTGTTTTTTAAGAATTTATGGTTATTATATATTCCCAAAAATTTTATAATAAATTACCATATTTATGCAAAATAATTTAAATATTAAAAAGCTATTTATATAAGGATATATCCTATGGTTTTATATATATTAAAAATATTATAGTTATTAAAACCAAGACATGGGAGTTTTTATACTTTTGTGTACAAACAATATTATAATGGTCATAATAAAATCTAATTGGGACCCAAAAGACATTTAATTGTAATAAATATTTTAATCAATTAACTAAGATTTCAATCATTTGAGAAGATTTTCTAATTTTATCCAGAGCTAATTTTGATAGTCTATTTTAAAAAAACATATTCTTTTTATCAAATAAAATTTCTATAATTTAATAAATTAATTAATGCTTTATTCTTAGGAAAACAAATAAAGGAATTTCTTCAAAAGATTTATTTGATGAATAAAAGTTGATTGCTTTGTTTGGTACCTCAATGCAGCCCTTCATGATTTCCCATGCTTTTTAGGGTCGTGGGGCCTCCCCCTTCCGACTCACATCTCTTAGATTAATCTTTAATCCTTTTTTCTTATCATGGGCTCTAAGGAGAACATTATCCAGGTTTGGTTTCAGGCTTTGTCATCCATTAGCCATTTTTCCTTCAGCCTCGTGAGATGGTCTTAAAATGTGTATTGGGGAAAAGAAATCCAGACAATGGAGATCTAGGTTAATCTCCCCAGGATTCTTCTACCATTTCATAATGAAGTCTTCTTTAAGGTGATTTGTGACTCCCTTGGTGGGTTTCATTGTTCAGATCCTAGAAGCAGGTCTGGGGTGGATACCTCGGTGGCTCATCTGTTTGTGGAAATGGGTCACTCTTTCTTGGTGTTAGAGACGATTTCTCTTCGGATGAAGGATTACATTTTTGGGAATCATTATATTTTGTATCCTGTCTTCCCATGTTTCTTCTCCCATTTCGTACTTCAGGGGAATTCATTATTGGTGTGTTGTCATCAAATAATGGGAGGCCGTCATGGGCATCAAAAGTTTGAAAGGTAATTGAATAGACATCCTACGCATCCAGTTGAGTATACAATGGGAGGGACTCAGTGGGTGTTTCAGTATGAAGGATATTCGACTGATAGTCTTGCACTGGTGTTGTCCTATGATCAGATACTCAATGAGTGAAGGGTGTACCAGGATATAGTGCTTCTCCTTTATATATGTGTTCCTCAAGTACAGGTTGGTGACTTTGTTTCCTTGATTAATTTTTGATTGAAGCATTCTGGGTTTAGTAGCATGGATGTCCTCTGCGGGTTTCCTCGAACCCCCGATCTTCTGGTGTTGGCGCATCCTCAGTATGCAGGTCCTTATGGTAGCTTTGAGGGAAAGATGTTTTTTCCAATTTTCTAAGGGACCTTTTGGTGGTTATGAGGGAATGATGGGTTTTCTTCCTTCTTCTCATGGTTCTCCAATGGTTCAGACCCCTTCTCTGGGGTCACCGCTAGTTCAGTCTCTTTCAACCCAGTCCTCCTCTAAGTATGTGGGACCGGCTAGGGTCTATGCTCCCAAGAGATCGGATGGTTCAAGGTGTGGATATTATTTCTCCCTAGGAAAGTGTACTTATATCTACCCCCCCCCCCCCCCATTTATCCGCAATCGAGCTATTGTTGAATAAAAATAGAATTTGGACTAGGTATCACTCAACAATATTAAAGGCGAGTATGCAATCCCACTTTTCCCAGACTATGAGTTCTGGAGCCAATCCTAGAACCCTTTTAAATAAAGGATTCATATCTTTATATGGAATTGCTAGGGTATTGGAGCTAGGGTTAAAATATACATTATGGATTATGAGGTTAATAACATAATATTACATTGATTGGTATTCTCAAGCACAAACATCACCCGATCAGGATTGGTGATTTTTCTACGAAACTCAAGATGCAGGGAAATCTACATGGAGATCCCAATTATAGGCACATCTAGATCTTTTAGAACAGGTCCTCCCATGTGGATCGGTTTGTGGTAGGAGATAAATTTATCATTGTTAGGGTTACCCATGGTTTTCATATATTTCTTGTTTCATTCATTTATGGGATATGTGATCCCCAATAGAGGGTGATCCTTGTGAATGATCTCATCTTGTTCGACCCGGGTAATCGCTTGTGGCATTTGGGTGGTGACTTTAATGTCATGGAGAACCCGAATGAAAGGAAGGAGAGAGGTCCTTATACTAGAAGGGCCACTCTGGATTTTAACCAATTCATGGCTAGAAAAAGTCTTTTGGACCATGGTTATTTAGGGGATAAATTTATGTGGTGAAACAACGAAAGAGGATGTCATAGATCAATGAGTTTCCTAGACAGATGCTTGTCCAACATGCATGATCTTTCTATATACACATACACAAGTATGGTTCATCTGGTTCATGTTATTTGAGACCATTCCCCACTTTTGATCTTTCCATCTTTTGGGAATTATAATCAACTGAGATCCAGGTTATCTTGGATGTGGTTCGATGCTCTTAGTTTCCATGACATGGTTAGAATAGCTTGGAGCGATCCTGTCCAATGGCACTTGTGGACTTCTTTTCATAAAAAATTAAGGCATGTCCAGAGTAGGCTACAAGTGTGTTTGTAGAACCTTCCTCCCCTGGAAGGGGGCTTATATGTCACCATTCTTGATATTGATCACCTCGAAAGGTGTCTGGAAGATGTTGGGATGATTGCATTTTTTAGGATCAGGTGGGTAAAGAAGATATCTACGCGGACATGTTACTGAAGTAGGCGTGACATTCATGGGAGTCATCAAGGACCATGTGTTTGAAATATGGGGATTAAAATACTTATTATTTTCATGCTTGTATCAAGGAGAGGAGAAGGTTCCTTAAACCAAATATCAGGTTTGAGGATGGGTCCTTCACCGATGGCAGGGATGTCAGTGGTGCCCTGGACAACTCACACATTAGGGATCCTCTTGCAGGACCTAAAGTGGACTTTCTTAGGGTGTATATGAGTAAACCAATAGATATCATTGATGTTATCCTGAGAAGTTTTTCCCTAAAATAGTTATAGTTTTGGGGCCTTCCTTAGGAGAAATAGTTCTCTAATGCTTTGATGAATTTAAATCCCAATAGTGTGGCCAGTTCGGATGGTTTTCCAACATCGTTTTATAGAGCCTTGTGGGAGGTTGTTAAAACTGATTTGATTGTTGCGATCCGGGACTTCATTCAATGTGGGAATCTGCCTAGTGTTTCAGGTTCGACTACCCTTTTGCTCACCCCCAAGTCCAAAAATCATATATTCATCCTCTATTTTTGTTCTATAAGAATTTTTTATAAACCTTTCAAGACTCTCCCGAGTATTTTCAACTCAAGGATATCTACTTATCTTCCCCTGTGTATCCCAATCTAATAACATGGATTGGTGAATCCGAGAACTATCCAAGGGGATATTTCTTTGGCATAAGAAATGATCTGGGGTATCAACATGAATACTCATGGAACTAACTCAGTAAATCAAGCTTGATATGGATAAAGCCTATAATCATATGGAATAATGTTTCTTCAATAGAGTTTTGGAAGGTATGGGATTTTATCATTCGAGTATTGAAATTCTTTTCAAATGATTTAGATCTTCTTGGATTGCAGTATCATTTTTGAGAATGGATTATGGCTTCTTTAAGGATATTCTAGGTCTTCGATAGGAGGACCCTATTTCTCCAAGTCTCTTTATCATATCCTTGTATTTCTTTAATCATCTCATCCACAAAAACATGAGGAATATATATATCTTTCTATATCGTCGTAGAATGGCTTCACTGGGGTGTCCCACTTGATTTGCATAGATGACACTATTATATTTATAAATGCTAAAAGTATATATTTATGAATCTTGTTCAGGGAGTTAGATGTCTACTATCATTAGAGTGTCCAGATTGTTAACAAAATCAAAATTAGTTTTTATATTCAATCTAACTATCCTTCGAGCCATATTTCTACTATGAACCACATATTGGACATGGAAATAGGTTAGTTTCCCATGGAATACCGCTGGTCCCTTAATCATTATGAAGGATTCGTATTCACGATTTTGATCTTATACTTACGAGAATCACTGATGGGGTTCTTAATTGATAAAATTATTCCTATCATTCGGTGGAAGAATAGTGCTGGTAAATAGTGTGTTATTGGACACCCTAAAACATGATCAAGGTTCCTAAATGTGACATTAAAAAAATTGATTGAATTCTTTACAAATTCATCTGGGACCCCAAAGTGGTGGGAAAAAGGCACTGGTTTTCATGTAAGAATATGGCCCAACCAGTTATCGAGGGTGGGATTAACGTTATAAGACTTGAGGACACCATCCTTTGTATGCATGAAAAGTTAGAATGGGAGGTGTTGGAGAACCATTCCTTATGGGGGTGCACCATGTATGGTAATTCTACAGTTGATCAGGTTTCTTCAGAAGGACATGTTTCTCCGTTTTGGACTGAGATTGGGCCCATCATTGATGCTATCAGGCTCTACTCTCGTTGGATCATCGGTAGAGGTGATGTCTTGTTCTGGAATCACAACTGGAGTGGGGAGATCTTTGGTCACCTATTCTTCCCACCCACTAATATTTCTTTGAAGGATTCCTTCTGAAACCTAGTGTTTATCAAGGCCATCCTGAACAACACCCAATATAATCTGTGTAAACTCATCGAGCTCTCCCCAGACCCGGATAGGTGTGTTTTCACTCATTCCTCCTCTAGACAATTGACAACACAGGACTATCATTGGGCCATATTTATGCTGGATAATGGAGAGTTATGGAATTATATCCTTTGGGAAAATAGTCTACCCTCCATGTTTAACTTACTTGTATAGAGAATCAGGAGTTTAGGTCTTCCCACATATGATAATGTAATGTGTTGCGTTATTTTCTTTGAATTTAGTTGTGTTTGTTGAAAGTAGCATAAGCTGGAGAGCTCGGGGCACCTATTTTTTGAAAGCCAGTGGCCTCATGATGTCTGAGTATTTTTCAGAGAATTTACTACTATCTCCCAACCAAGAATGACCAATCATATCGTTCTTGATCGGTGGTATCAAGGTGCGGGTGATGGCAGTTTAGAGTGGAATTTTAATACCATAATCTTGAAAGCATGGTTCTGGTTCATGTGGAAATCACGTAATAAGTGGATCCATAATGGGGTAGTATAAAATGGTCACTTGATTATCTTCAGTGATAATAGTTTTCTCATCAACCTAGTTAAGGCCCTTGACAACTGGATAAAGGCTCCCTCCTTAAATTGCTTTATATCTGGTCCTCTCCACTCCCATCAGGAGAACGTCGACCACCTGGGAAACTGGGTATACTGACGCCCCCTTCAGTGGACTTGATGCTCCACTGTGATGGATCCTATGTTTCAGGTTGTATTCGTAGAAGTGGGGTTGTGCATGATGATAGTGGATCAGTCATTCTGGCCTTCTCAATTTGGATTGGTCAGGTTTTAGTCTTTTATGAAGAAGACATGTCCATGTTCAATGGTTTGAAAATTTTTTGGGAGAGAGGACTAGACATCAGGGAAGAAGAAACAAAATCTATACTCATTCACAATGCCCATAATGGTGTGGAAAATATTTCTTTTCTATTATTTACACCATTAGAAACTGTCCTGTCTTAATAGGGGATAAAACAAGGTATCTCATACCGGGAGGGAGGGGAACAAGGTGGAACACTATTTAGCCTCGGTGGATATTATGGGTTTGGAATGATTAGTCTTTCATGATCTTCATAGCTTGAAGGCGTACGTGGTTAATGTTATCCGATCTGATGCCCTCATTCTCTAAAATTTTATACCCAAATTAGTGTCTTCCTTTCACTGGCCTTCTTTTTCCATCCTTGGCTACCTTTTATCATCTATTTCCTTTGAATAAAAATTTATATGATGATGACTGTGTATAAAATTACATTACTGAAAAATTGATTTCATATTTCTTAATAAATAATCTATACATTTTTATTGACTAGAACCAAAAATATATATTTTAAATTAATTTACACTATTAATAACTGACAATTTAATAGTTAGAATATGAAGTCCATTTAAATAACACTTTGTGGTTCATTTATGATCAGTATTGAGAATTTTCTTCATTATCGAACTTAATATTTCTTTTCCAAAACATGTGATATTACAATTTTAAGATAATTTTATATATGATTTCCATGTAATATACTTCTTAGATCACATGTATTAGTGAGGATGAGGATACTATGGAAATATGAGATGATGGATGTGATATTTATAAGATATAATGATGGGATAATTCAATTGTGACATTTGAATGATGTATAATAAATTATGTATAGTGAATGAGGTGGTTGTGAAGGTTTACCGTGGTGTAGGGTATGATGATAATATGGTGGTTTTATGTGGTTTAACCAATTATGTGCATATTATGAAAATGTGGATGATGTATAAGTGAGTGTTTATCCTTCAATACATATAAAACATTCCCCATTGTTATTTATCGACCCATGGCCTATTGGCGAAGGGATGTGATGGTTATCTTAATCTTTTAATTTATCCGACAAGGGGTATAAGTTGATGTTGGGTTTCATGAAATGATTTCCCCTATTTACAACACATATGTATTTATATGGTAAATACAAATCCTTTTCTTATAAACCACATGGCCCTAAATATTCTTTTCTTCAATCAAGATGTGTAATTTTTAACATATAACATTTATTTTTTATCTAATATATATTTCCTATGAAAATATTTATGCACTCACCATGATAAATATTTTCACTGGATTACGTAATACTATAATCACAAAAAACTACAAAAATGTTATAATAATTATTTTAAGATTCAGTTAATCACTTCAAAAAACACAATTAGTTAATTTCAATGTCTTTAAGGATAAAATTAGTAATTATTTCTGAAAATAATGGTATATAAATGATAATTTTTTTTAATTTACAATATTTTAACCTTGACTAATAATAACAATACTCAAGGAATAAAATGAAACTAGATATCATACTTTATTTGGTCAATTGTTATTGTCAATATTTTTTACATTTTTTTTTGTTTTACATGGTTTAGATTATGATAGTCTCCTTGTAATCAAGTTATATTATCTATATTATATGAATATATAACATGTTCTACATAAGGGGAATTTTTTTCATTAATATAATGTTGTCAATATTATTTACCAAAACCCATAAATCTTAAAACTCTAATATAGTCATTAAATATAAATTTATGTATATGGGGAATATTTTTGGATTATGGTCAATCAGAAATTTATCATCCCATCAAGGTTGAAATCTAGATAATCCCTCGAAGAAAATGTTTTCTTATAGGCTAAACACCAATTTTAATGGATATTTTTCATTAGTCACTCTTAGTCCTAGTATTAATATTAAAAATGTATATTAATTGAATAAAAACCTTTTAATTGTCTTGTCACGAACCGAATCTGGTCGCCTTTAAAATCGGCACCCGACCCGGTCCATGGAAAGACCCGAAGGGCATTCCCGATCCCCACGGGCTGGCACAAGTGCCCGGGTATCATAAAATGAAAATTGGGAACAATTTACTCGAGTTTATAAACATAAAACAACAAAAGAATCCAATGAAACAAATATGGATTTTTCAAACAAAACAATCTTTTACAAAAATTCAGAACTGAATTACATGGATTAAAACAAATAAAAAGGTCTATAACAAAGGTACAAATCTACATAAGGACAGCCCAAGAACCCTCATGGAAATGGGCACTGCCCTCAAGCCACCTCCACAAGACTTCACCACCAAGGACCTGCTAGAAACCCGAACCACTAGAATAAAAAAACTATACCCAACCTGTGACAACAAAAACAACCATGTCTACTTACACCCAAGGGTGTAAGTAGGGTGTGATCCAATGCCCAGTAGGATACCACCACTAAGAGATTCCATTTTATAAACATTTAAAGACGAAAAGCATGAAAGTTTTCAAAAACATGAAAAGCTAGTTACAATTTCTAAAAGATGCAACTTTGAATAAAAACAGTTTTCAAGTGGGTTATCATTAAGAATCAACACATTTAAAAATAATGTCAACACTACTGAATTTTCCAGCCAACTATACCGTATGCCGACAGCAAGTACAAAGTAAATGATGAGCACAAGAAATAGGATGTAACCCCTAGGCACTAGCTAGCTGTGGGTCACAGGTACCGAGTATCTCGGTGAGAGTAACCATCAAAAATATCCATTCTCATGAATGAGCCACTAGTATGGAACATACCCATAACCTAGTGGTCCCCAATCATCATCATCATAGTTTAGTTAGAGTTGTAAGCGTCAATCTTGTTAAGTGAAACTGAGGCCAAACCCCACGGATTCACTAGCATACTAGTACACGTCCACCCACCTAGATACCCATGTTTTCCCCTTGTGCTCAAACAAGTTCAACAAGTCAAGAAATATACATTGAACATGAAAATATCATTTCCACGTCAAAAATTCACCAAACAGCCCATATGTATACCACACAAGTCACAAAAATCCATTTTTCATTCAAAATGATTTTGAAATCCGAATCACACCAAAATAGCCAACAACACATTTCACACTTCTTCAACACTTCCACAAAACCATTAAACAATTTAATAAAACAATTATAAGATATTTAAACTCATATAACAGCCCACACACATGGAATATAACACTTCTTTCATAATCACAAATTCAATTTTTCACATCACACTCACACAAAACACTCCACATCACTTTCACATCACTTTGACTCCTCAATATCTCCTTCAAAAAATTTAATAAAATATTTCTAGGATGATAAATATCACATAACAACATTTTCACAAATTAAATGGACCTTTTAAAAATATAATCCTACAAAAAAAGTTTGCTGATATGGTTTCACCTATTACACAACCCAATACACCATTCAAAACATTCATAAAACAATTAAAAAGACTATACCCAAACTTTGCACATAAAATCCATTTCAAAAACCACTTTTTAAGCCAAAAGCACACCAAGACCCTACCAAAACAGAATTGGAAGCCCAATCAACATGTAATAATCCACTTTCAAATGTTATATAATCACCTTGAATAATATCACAAAAGATACCCATGAGAACACCCAAATCCATAAAACACTTTCAAGGAGTATAACAAGGTTATACAAATAAAACCATTCAAATACACCGCCCTTTTTAGGCCCACATGGAACTATATCATTGCCCAACCATAATTGGCAGCCCCTTTCAAAAACTAATAAACCACTTCTACATTTTACAAAACTACCACAAAAGATAACACATGAAATACATTTGAAAAATACACACTTCAAGAAAAATGTATCTTTAAAAACAAATGCTTTACTATTGCTACCAAAAATGGTTTTCACATAATTCACAGAACATAAAGAACATGTAAAATTATTTAATCAAGCAAACTAACTCATCATTAAATGGTTATCCACGGAATCACCTACCGAATGTGTTGAAACCCTCAAATATTGGGGCGAAACATCACCTGCATGACAGCCGCACCTCAAGGAAGTTAAAAGAAACCTAAAACCTCAATATTTCACCCAAAATACAGTAATTTAGAACCTATTCACGAACCATAACTTCTGTAATTTTTTATAATTCAAGAATTAGGGAAGAAACCCTAAGCAATTTGAAAGAGGAAAGAAATAGACTCACCTACATGAAGTATCCTAAATTAATCACTCCAAAAACAATAGTTTCTGAAATTGAAAACAGCCAAAATTCAGGGTTTCTTCTAACAAGATATAGGAGGAAATTTGGGAATTGGAATGGAGGGAAAAGTGTAAGAATTGAGAGTGTTAAGAATGGATGAAGTTACCTCTTCAATTCTGGCCGATTTGAGACCTCCTATGAAGATCAGCCCCAATTCGCGATTTCAAAGAGTTCCAAGGAGGGGGGGAAGGTAATTGGAGAGCGCCTGGGTTTCTTAGGGTCGAGTGGGAGGTGGAATCACCGAAAAAACGAAAATATGGAAGGATATATAAAAACATTAAAATTTATTTTTTTAATGCAGGAAATGGGCCTTCGGGCAGGCCCAATATCTTAAATAAAAACTCATATCCACCATGATTATGGATTTATAAAGGCTCCAAATTTATATTTTGGTGTTAATAGGTCAGAGGAGACAATTTAAGAAATGGAATGAAGGAAAAATATTCAAAAATGAAAAAGTTATAAAGGAAACAAAATTTATTTTTAAATGTGGAATTGGCCTCACATTTGGCCCAATTCATGAAAACTCATCTATTTCTCCATAAAACCTTTGGAAACCATCCAAAACAAAGAATGAAAGGAAAATAAATGAAATTTAACTTCAAAATAAGTCATGTATGTGACATTTCTTCTATACATTTCATTTATTTCTAACCCACACACCATTAATAATATTAGTAGTTACTTCCGTTCTGATAAAAATATTTCATCGACAATAGATATTTTTACAAGCCTTGAAAACAATAATATAATGAATAATAATAACCATGTAATGTATTACTATATAAAATAAAATAATATTAATATATATCACTATTTTATTTATAATTACTCAACCTTATAGAAACATGAATCCTCTCAAAAAATTCCAGCTAACGGGGTTTCTCACTTCATAAAATTAAATTTTAAGACCCCAAAAATACCCATGTGATAAATTATACATTTCAGATAAAATGAAATAGATTCTACCATACCAATGTTTGAATAAAACAATAAAATATTAAATGGGATATAATGGTCAAAATCATAACACCCCAAAAATATAAAAACGGTCATCGTATTCGATAGTGTGTATAACACAAGACACCAAATACATAAGGGAATGTTATATATTTTGAATTTATAATATATTTATTATTTTAAATAAATTAAATATAATTTTTATCATTCAATGGAGGATACCCTTAGTTAGAATACATCTCACACAACAATTAGTTTTTAATGGCTTTCATTACAGAAATGGTTGATTTTTACCAAATAATAACATATAATTAAAATATTATTATCTAATATAATAATATTTATCCTATATGATAAATTAGAGGTTAGGAATATGATTAAATAAACTATGAAAATATATATTTTACAAAAATATATAATTATATTATTGTTTTCTTGTTAATTTGAAATTAATATAATAATAAGTTGAATATAATGGGAATGTTTTTAGGGAAAACTATTTTTACGCTCACAAAGCTATTTTATGAAGATAAATAAAATTAATTAATCTTATTGAGTAAAATTAATGTAATATATATATATATACTATATTCAATTAATCATTAATATATAATCCAATATATTCTATAACAATAATAATAGAATAAACCCAATATTTCACATAACGGACAATATTTTAAAAACGACGCTTTTACCTTCATTTAATGGATATTAAATTTAAATCAAATTTTCAAAACATTTAATTATAACATATAAATAAATAAAATTTATATTTTAAATTAGAAAATAAAATTTATATTATGGTGATTTATTGGTATTTTTTCATTGAAATTTTATTTTTTTTAAATAGTGAAAAATACTAAATTTCAATTCAAATCTTATTTTGGTCTAATTTATTAATATGTATAAATTATATCTTAAATTTATATTAAATTTTAATTAGATGAAATTTTTATTAATTAGTCCAATTTATGTCAATGGAATCAATTTCTCATTGAAATTTAATAAAAAACATTTCAATGTATTGAATTTTTTTACTATAAAAATTAACATTTTTGTCCCCTCTGTAGGATTAATTTTATATTAATTTATTACATTTATGTGACATGAATTATGAATAATTGATTAAATATTTTTAATAAGAATAATTTCTAATTTCTAATATGTTCATCATGTTTTTTAACAAAAAATCTTAGTGAATGTTCTTAAAATTATTTACAATGATTAAGGGAAAATGTATCTTAACAATGGGCTAATTCTGAATCATATAGTTCCATGTGACCAAGAAACCTATTAAAAATCCATTGAACGACCATATATCGAACCTATACTCCATTTAATGTAATTTTTTATTCTTGGATTCACTATCAATTGGTAAACCATGGTTGTAATTCCATTTTCCAAAATTTAGAGGTGCGCCACTCCTTGTCAAATAATAATTGGCAGTCAAGCCTCCAACATCATCAAACCTCTCAATCCACAATAAATAAAAAACGACCATCTGAA
The DNA here is from genome assembly GCA_963277665.1 of Viscum album. Classification (NCBI taxonomy): domain Eukaryota; kingdom Viridiplantae; phylum Streptophyta; class Magnoliopsida; order Santalales; family Viscaceae; genus Viscum; species Viscum album. The sequence continues at coordinate 489,025,315 of OY728151.1, read as the reverse complement.
ATAGTTCTAAAAACACATAACCTCACTCTAAAATCCTTATCAAAGTCAAAAAAATTTCTAAGTAATCCCTTTGGTTCAAAAAAATATGTTTGCTAATTAATAGGAAACATCATTCCTCAAGCTCTTTAGTTTTATTTCATTCTCCACTAATTAAATTATTATTTTTCCATTATCAAATTATTAAAATAGTATATTCAATATAAAGATAAATTTTATCTTTATATTTAATTCTAAACTTACAATGTCTTTCATCTAATAGGTAATGATATTAACCTTTATGTGTATGGTGAACTACTGCCACATGAAACAAAGTTGTTCATTTTTCCTTTACCACCACACATCATAGTGAATTATGTTAGAAAAAAAAATTGTATATGTTATATATATATATTTTGTATTAATAGTTCTATAGATATATTATAATACCTAACTTTTTTCACTCTGAGTTTTGGGAATACAATGAAATCGATTGTGGAAGTGTGGATTACAACCCCCTCAAAGCGGTGTGATTTGTTCCCACTATACATAGAATGTATAAATTATGGTTTTATCAAAACTATGATACATATTTGACACAAATATGATAATTTAACATTTTTACAAATATATTTAATTTTATTTTAATTCTTTTAAAATGGAAAATAAATTAATATAATGTTTATGAGTATGTACGGCCTAGTGTCTCTATAAACAATGCATTTATATTCATATCATTAAATATTATAAATTTTTATTAATACCTATAAAATTAATATATGTAATTAAATCATGGTCAAAATTCAAGATATGATAAAATCATGATCGACATAAAACTAACAATAAGTGAAAAGTCAAAACATTCTTAGAATACTTAGCAATTCACACCAGAAATAGTAAAATTAATGAATGATTGTTAACAAACGGCCTGTCACATATTATAATATGTCAATATATAGTATTCTAAATAGTATTGTGGTTCTTGTATTCATTTTTGACATGTTTAAACTATTATATAAGATGATAATGAATGTTCATCCAAAAATGGAAGGCACGAAAAGTGATTTCATCTCAATTTATATTTCATTGATACTTATTTGTTTTTAAGAAACTAGTTTCTTTTCTAAGTTTTAGATAATAACTTCGATAAGTTATAGAATTAATCTATTTGTTATAATGATATTATATGTTTCATTTATTTTTATTCCTTCATTTATATTATGATTCAAATGTTTTAATGGGTCATCGGACACTTTTGAATGTTTAAATATTATTCTCCTTTAGAAATTTTTTAATAATTATCATTTCAATAAATAAAATTTGGTGATTGTTAACATTATTTTTAAAAAACATTATATATTTGTACCTAATTTCATATATATATGGAACATACTTCCAATATTTCTTATACCATAACGATTCATTAATTTTTCATGACATTATGAGTTTCAATTAAAATAATTTCATGTAAGGTGATTTGATTTAAAAGATACATATCGTTAAAAAATTTCATGACAAAATATCTTTTAAATTAGTTATAATAATACCAAATTATCATTAATATTGTATGATAATGTGTAAAATGAATTTTACTATCTATTTAAGTATTCCTACTTCCTTGTATGTATTTATAGCTGATACACATATGCTACTCATGGATTGATTCTAACTTCAATTTTATAATTTTTTTCACTGGTTTATATTACAGTCTCATTTTGATCATGATTTATATACCATAATTAGAATAAGTGGAATTTATTTGATCATTTTCAAATAGTATATTTCATTTTAATCTCATCTATATATTCATGACCATTATCAAATGATAGTACAATTTCCCAATTTTTTGGTTCTCGAAATGTGTTTGAAAAGAGTTTTCATGAAACAAATGCCATCATTTCTCTCTTTAGTTCAATAACCTATTTTATTATGAAAAAACTATTTTCTAAAAATCTTTTTAGAAATATCATTATCCATTCCAGAAATTATATATTAAATAATTTTTTTTCTTTTTCTATTAATAACTGTTTTATTGTATTATTTTTTTCTCTTTATGAACAATGTATTTCTCTAACCCTTTTTCAATGAAATAGAAATGTTATCTTTACCTTGTATGAAATATATGGATTTAAATTATTTAATTTCCTTGAACAATCCTTTATAAGTATAAATGGATAATTTTTAAAGAAAACATTTTCAACAATTATTTTGAAATACAATGATTTTGAAAACGTTTTTGTAAATAAAAAGGATAGTTTACTCAATAAATTAATGAAAATATCATTTATAGTATTTCTATTAATCAATTAAAAACACTATTTTTATACCCTAGTTTGGATATGTTGTATTGATACCATACAGATTCATCCTTTCGATTGTTTATGCTTTATTTCCCCAACAATAGTATTTAAATTCACTTTGTTGATACCTTTGGTTGTCCTCTTGAATTATTCAATTCCATATAATAATTGAACATTAAATTTACCATAATTATCTATATCATTTATTGAGGATTTTTTTTATTTTCTTAATCCTATAGAATTTTTCATATGAGGTTTACATGGAATGTTATTCGATTATTTGGGGAAATATTTATAAATTCATATCCTTTATTCAATATGGAAATTTGATAAGCCATATTGTCTTCTCGGTATGAGGATGGATTGGGACAAAAAAGTCCTGGTTTGGGGGCCATTTAAAAAATTAGATTCATGTTGAACATAAATTAATGGTAGCTCCATGACAAATTAGTCGCATCAAGAGACAAAATAAGTTGGAGATAGAAACATCAATTTTTTTCCAAGTACAATATGAAGGTTTCTACCCACAAACGTAAACCATCATGTGAGAGGTCTTGATAGCAGTGGTTTATGTTCCATATTAATAAAATCACATAATTATGTGTTACCTTAATTTTTATTCTATTAAAATTTATACATAATATGTTTCATTGACAAATCTATATATTAATTTAATCCATATTTTATTGATTAAATGGAATGGGTTTTCACTTTCTCACATTTCAATATTTATTTATCCTCATATAGTTATTTGAAAATAATTTATTTTATGTTATAACAATTCCATATTATTTTATCCATTTAGTTTAATTATTTCATGTCATCTATATTCATTTATTTCCTTTCCATAATCACTATTCATATTGACTCGTTATTTATTTCATTCAAATTTACCTTTAATAAGAATCTAATATCACCATTATTTTATTTCATTCGTTAGGATTCAGAAAATATTACTAAGAAATTTATAAAATGATATGCAAGATGAAATAGATTAATTATCATATAATGAAAAAATTTCTAATTAGTGTATTAATTTTTAATACAAGACACATGTATGTATCTGGTTTACCAAGACTTCTAAACTCTTAAGTAATATGGGATTTTATTCACTATAAACATTACAATGTTATGGTAGTATACACCACCTATAGGTTTATGTGGTTGGGTCTCTATAAAAACATATATAGTTCAATATTAACCTCCATAAAATTTATAAATAATTTGAGAAAATTAATTTTCCTTGTATTTGTTCAGGTATCGAGATTTCTTATTTTAAGGGCATGAATCACTATCTCGAATTCTAAAATCATTGAATAATTTTCCATCAAAAATTATATTTATCATTACAAATGATCAATATATTCAAATTAATTTCTCTTAAGAAACTACCGCTAATAAATTGTTTGTTACATACCTTTATAAATTTAAAACAAATAAAATTTGGTTCTATACAGATAAATATGAAAATAAATTCTTCTTAACATTTTAATTACATCAAGACACTCTCATCTTGAAAAATTATTTTCTATCTATGATATTCTCTTAATATAATTTACAAATTATATTTGTTCTAAATATTGTATTTCTATCCAAACTTATAATTCATAAGAAAAATATCAACCTTCCATGAATTAATGATGACATTATTTAGTTAATATTTCACACTAACCACATCTTTATAGGAGGATATATTCATAACTAAAATATATAATCATACATAATGAATATTACACAACAAAAACATCTAATCCTTAGGATATTGAGTTTTAGTTATACACTGTACATATTTTTCTACCTCTCTAATTTTTGATACATTTTCCATAGAGTTTTCGTTTCATTACATGATATGATTGAAAAATCTATATCTATATAGCATTAATTATCTAATAAGTATTTTCATTATAGATCCACGTGATACATATTTATAAAATTAAATTTTCTTTCACATATTATTTAATTTATTCCTATGACTTCATAGATTTTCTATCTAGCATGTAAAACCAAATTTCATCCATTGAGGACATATATGTATACATTGATTTTATATTTTACATTATCTTATTTATCCTCACTTGGACATGATCAGGTTAGTAATCACAAATTAATTTGAGAATATGTTGATTTAAACATTCAATTGAATTACCAAGATCTATAAGGATTTCCATATTTGAATAACTTCCATTCCACATAGAGATATTCCATTATATTATTTATAACTATGGATATATATATATATTCTCAATTAATACATTCTTAGGTATTTATAGATTCTTTGTTATAAACATTATTTTATAAAATATATCATATTATACACAATCATGATATGATATTTCATATAAGAATCATATTTTACACACCATCATGGTGGATTCAAAATCCTTTCTATTTTTATATTCTATTTTCTATTTATCATTAACCATTAAAAAATTTTATTCTTCATAATTAAATTTTCAATTAAAATATATAATATAAAAAAATAAATACCATTTAGAATCTATTTTATAAAATTACTTCTATATTGATTAAAAACATTGGTCATTATAAGTATTTCATTTAAATGGTAATTAAGATGGATGAATAATTTCTATTTCAGACCTATCAATGGTTAAATTATCAAAAACTAATATGTTATACATGTTTACAAATAAACACTAATTTACCAGGCACATCAATATAACCAGATGTTTAGGGGAAGGGGGTTTATATTTCATTGAATGTATATATATTTATTCCTTAGAACAAATTATTCAAGCCCAATTATTTATCCTTGGATTTAAATTATGATCATGTTTGGTTATAGTTTTTTAGTGCTTTGGGTTGAGAACGTATTAAGTGTGAAGAAAACCATATCTCCAAATAACATCAATTAAATTTCCCTAAACATCATTGGATGAAAATTAGTGTTGATGGTTAAAATAAATCATTATTAAAAGATAATCTACAAAAATAGATAAAATAAAAAATAAAATAATCATTTATTAATGAAAAAATAATATTATAATAAAAATTTAAAAATATTCATCTAGAACAAGTTATGTTTTATGATGTCAAAACTAATGAAAGAAGATAGATGATGACACAAATTAAATGTTTAAATGTAACTCATTTTGAATAAATCAATTCTTTATCCCATGAAACTAATGTGGATCTATGGATCTACACTTAAAATAATTAGACAATTATGTTACATATTTCCTTACCAATTATGTCTAAATTCCCATGAAGGATTAACTATAGGGAGGGAATAAAAAACTTCATACGATGTCTCCAAGATCAAAATAAAACCCTAAAATGGAAAAATAAAACAATGAACATAAAAAATTGATAAATGAAATTTATATTTAGCCAAAATATTGATTTAGAAAAAATGAAACCTCTAAATATGATTATGAATATTCTCTATATTAAAAAATTTCGTGAAAATTAATTTTTCATAGAAATTAATATAATTAAAAACATCATTTTTTGTTATTTTAAAATTAATGATATCTTTAATGGAAATAATTTTAGATATCTTAAATTTCCCACCAAATTTGGAGAAAACATATATTTATAGAAATAATACAAAAATCACAACATTTTTCCAATATACTATAAATTCGTTTTCTGTTTATAATGAATTCTTTATAAGGAATCAACTATATTGTTAAACTTATATTAGGTATACTATTTCTCATATTTTTACTATACTAAATCATATCCCATTCACAAATAACAATATAACATTTTTCATCCCAATGAATGGAGTAAAATGTGACCCTTCATCCATGATTCAAAACAGTACACATTCATCATGTTCTACCAACTACATCATAGTTTAATCATAGAGAATTTAATAATAGTTATCACATAACTAATTTTAATATGCACACCCACTATTTAAGAATAGAAATGAAAATAATTTGAAAAAAAAATGAATAAATTAATCCTTTTGTCTGGTAATTTTAATAATCGATTTATCATATACCCATTTAAATAAAACATCATAGAATATTATAAAAAAATTGAAAATCAAACATTGTTTTCAAAAAACACATTATAATAAAAATATATGATTTCCCACATAATATATGATGAAATGTATATTTTATATTCATGATTATATAGTAAATTAAAAAAATGATTTATCCATAAGATTGATTGTATCAATGAAACAAAAACCGGATTAAACCTCTTTTAATTCCCCAAAATCAGTCTACTAAATGTTATCCTTGTGTGAAATTCTATTTACATAATTTCTGATTCAATATATCCACCATTGGATTAACATATTGTAAAAAATTAATCCATATCTCTCGATTTTATAAATATCTACTGAGTATTCAACAGAATATTCAATGGAAACAACATATTACACTTATTAATATGATTTTAAACAAAAAATTATTATTTGACCTTTAGAAAACAAAATTTAATTAGTCAAATTATAGAAGTAAATTTCCATATTCTCCATGTGAACATATAAATATTAAAAAAAATTTAATTATCTATTTATGATAACTAATAACTCTATTTCACATAACCCATTTCAAAACATATATTAATTGTATATAATATACTGAACTGCAACACATTGAATTTTTATCAATTCCATTACCTTTTCAACTAATATTACATCCCCAAATATAATTAGCAATATTATGTAACAAATTATAATAATCTTATTTAAATATTTGTTTTTACTTGTCAAGTCCATTATACCAAATATATTTTTCCAAAATTAAATATCCATTTCAATATATTAAATCAATACATTTATAATTATGAATATATATTTAATTTATTTTTATGTTTTATCTACCTCAACTCTAAATAAATTAAAACAATAATATATGGTTCTTTATTTCAAAATAACAATGATCCTACTAGGAAATCCTATATTGATAAGAAATATATTGTAACAAACCTGATAATATTAATATAAGTAATTTCAATTTATATATAAAATTTATTAATATAATTTTATAGAATATTAATCATGTTATATATAAATGGTAATTTTTCAATTCAATAGAGAATGATTTATTTCTAACCAAATCCTAATTTTATTCATTATATGTACATTCTTAAAAGATTTATTTCCAAATTATATATTTTGAATCTGAAAAAATGAACATAATATATAAATTTATCTTACAAGTATATTTTTATGATGAATATTTTTCATTTTATGAAATGTCTAATTTTTCAATGAATATGGAAAATAAAGAAGATTATTGAAAATCTTCATTTCATTAAAATTATATATAATTTAAAAATCCATTATGGATAATTGGAAATTATTATTATATTCACTTTTTTAATAATAATCCAAATAAATTATTATAATCAACATTTTTCCAGAATTTTATATAATAATAGTTGTATACATAAAATATCATTTTTCTAAAAAACTGTTTTCATCATGATTTTTCGGTCTAATGTTAAATTATATTATTTATAATTGTATAATTATATTTGAATATATGGTTCCTATATTTGAAATTATTTGGTTCAAATTATTTATATATGCGAAAATTATTTGGGGTCCTATGAATCATAATATTTATAAATATTTTCTAACACAGTATGGTAATTAAAGTAAATAAGGTTAACATTAATATGTTTTCGACTAAAATTACCATAAATATTTAATTTAATCTATTTTATTTGTGTGATTATACAACCCCATTGAAAAATTCTATATTGTGTAATTATTTTCGATTTTCATTGAAAATTATATATATTTTCTTTTATGTAATGAAAAAAATAATTTTACATGGGCCAGAGACATATTGTATTATTATCTTTAATGAGTTCTAAAAGTCCCCTTACACTATCCTTTCATTTCTATACAACTAGAGACCTTTGGTTCTTCCAACCAATACTAAAACCCCTCCATTGATACCAACCCACCTCCCAAAAACATACATCAAACATGATAAAATTTTAGCATAATAATATTCCATTTGTGTAGAATTTTTTTGTGTTTTTATTACCATATATCCCTCGTATATTCCATAAGATGGGAAGTGAGACCATCATTTGTGTGTATAGTGGTCTACCACCTCATGAAACATTATAATTATTTCTCTATGACCCATTATCATAGATAGATATAATGAAGAATTTAATGTATATGTAATATATTAATTGAAAAAATAAAAATTCTCTAAATATATCATCTAGACTCTTTTCTTAATAATACACCCTTTGGATATGATAATGTCAGTCATGGGTACGTGTGGATTAAAACCACCACAAAGTAATGGGATTTGGTTTTCATCACCACATACCATGGATTCCATATATAATTATATTTAAATATATAATATGATATATATGACATAATAATTTAATATAGATAAAATAATTCTTATATATGTTCACATGTGCTCCTTAAAAAAAGAAAACATCACTCAATCGTATGTACATCTTACAATCACCATTATTGTTACGTAATTAATTTTTCATGTTCATATTAAATGGGTTATTTTAAAAATATATATATTAAACAAATATTATTATTATGTCATTATATTTATTCTAGAAATTATGGATGAATTACATTTTTTACCACATTCATTATAACAATTTTTTTTTGAATATATGAAATAAACATCCACCAAACACATGATATAGACATACCATATTAAGTAATTAAAAATGTCAATTAATAAATATAATAAATATTTTAGGGAAATTTTTTTAATATATTTATGATTCTTAATTAATGAAATATTTTATATAATTTTATTATCCTATATTTAATAAACAGACATGGAATGTCTGCAGTTGTGGTATGGGATTTCATCATAATGATTCTCTCATTATGGATATTGTTACTATTTTATAGAATTTTTTTATTTCCAGAATATATGTCACTTTTAAATTTTATATAATTAATTCATTCATTCAACATGGTATTTTCTATTTTAATTCAAATTTTATCATCCAAGTGGATTTAAATATGTTGTCGCCAGATGGTTAGGGGTTTCTTTACTCAGTTTTGATTTAAAAGGTTATAAATCCACTTCATTTAGTTTTTATCATTGAATAATGTGTGAATTGATATGAAAATTTTATTATTATATATTTCTATATATTTTATGAGGATTTAAGTATGGTCACATAATAAATTTATTGTTTAATTATCAATTAAAATGTAATTATTTTTACAAGTGATTAATTTTTTCCAGTCTTTTTTTATTGAGAGAGGTTCCATGCCATGCACCAAAATTTCACTATATGGTGAAAATTATATCACATAAACTAATATTAAAAAAAATATTTCATGAAATTAAGTGGATATACATATAAAAAACAATATTATTTTTAATAATTTAGATTTTTAGGTCACCAAATATTTTCAGGAAATATGTTACAATAACATTTTTTAAAGATTATTAATGTTCAAGGATCATTTTTGAATATTTTTTAATAATTTTTTTTTAAACAACATCAGTTTAGTTCTCAAATTTTATGGATTTTAGATTACATTTTCAATTTAATTTTCCACTATCATAGAATAATGACACATCATGAATGATATATATATGTAATAATAATAATGTATCTTATTTTAGAAAGTTAGTCACTTTATTCTATATAATTTTTTTCTTAATTGGTTTGAAAAATTTTATTTTCTAAATGTCAATGGATTCCTAATGTTATTTTAAATTATATATTAAATTCTTTTAAATGATTTTAAAATGTTATTTTATATCTTTTTCCTCATGGTTTGATATTTCCTCTCTTTAAAAAAGTTTGAAAACAATGTTTATTTTTAATAATTATAAATTGAACAGATTTCACTTTTATCATTAACATATTTTTGTTAAATTACATTTATTGAACAGTCATTTTTTTAAGATAAATTATTATGATAATATTTTATATAATTTTATTTTTTGAACATGAATTCTGATTTTTAATTGGTATTTTCCACAATAATTTTTTAAATGTTCTAGTAATTATATATATATTAAATAATAAAAAACCCTTCAAGATTCATATAATTAACTTCAGATATATTGTAATGATTTCATCATTATTAATTCAATTGATATATTTTTATTGTATTACAGTGGTTTTCTTGGAACTTATTTCTTTTTCGTGGTAAAATAACACTATAATGAAAAATGGTTATTCATATATTTAAAAATGAAACCATTCATGTGTTCTGATTATCTTATGGTTCATGTTGATTTTTTAGATTTATGGGTGAGTATGATATATCTCTCTAATTAAATTGGTAATAATATTGGGTATACCTATTAAAGGTTTTCACCCTAAGATTATTGGAATTTATAATATACTTTATTCCATTTGTATGAGTGATTGTAAGAGTGTGAGGAAAATGAATTTATCATTTAAAAATATTATTGATTGTGAATTCATCATGTTCTATTGTTTCCACATCTCAAGGATTGTTTTCTCATTGATCATTAGTGTTGAATTATATGAATATTTTCTTATATTAATGTTATTCATCAGTTTTATGTGATTTCTTAACTATTTTTCCATTAGTATGAATTATGTTATGTTATTATCATGAATGGATATTATGTCAGCATATCCCTATACACATAATATTCAAACTGATGAAATTAAATTATAAATTATATTAGTTACCATTAATGAATATATTAACTCAACATTATTATGTCTTCATTTTTCATATATTATATATAATGATGTTTAATAAAGTTTTTCAAGAAATATTGCATGTCTGAATAAATTTATAGAAGATTTTGAAGATATAATATGATATAAAAGAATCTCTGTATTTTATAAACACTAATAAATTGAGGGAATGTGTACTATTATGTAAGAGTTTTTTATAATTCTATCACATGACAATCCAAAAACTTTCTTAAGTATATATGTTTTCACTAACCAAGCTATAGTTCAATCCAACCCAACACTTGACCTGGCCCATGTCATGTCCTGAAGGGTGTTACTTTTCACCAGGGGATGTAATCTACTACCCGGGTTCCAATAGTACAAAATTTGAATTATTTTACCCCTTAATATGATAATACACAATCTCATGAGAAATAAATATCACATAACCACTAACCATTATTAGAAAATATACAATAATTTTATATTCAATGTTTCAAACATAAACCAAATCCAAATGTATCACAATGGGATAGGAATGAATAAAACATCACAAAAACCTCCATGTAATTGTAGGGCCATCAGCCAAATTCCACCACAAGCAACACCAGCATGAAGTGGAATAATATAATCTAGATCAAAAATCACCACCACATAACATCATGGAATCACCCTATTCATACATAACATAGCATAAATAATAACAATTTTTTATGTGGAGTTTGAGAAAAACACTTGTAGGATTTCACCGAAATAAAAATATTCCACGCTATAAATTTATAGGATAAATCAACAACCACTTTTTTTATGATAATTTGAATCATTTTTAGAAAAACACATTCTGGAAACTAGTCACGTGAATACACTTTTAAGGAAAAACTTTTCTTAAAATAATATTTCTAGAAAATAAAATAGACTCATGATTCACTATATACCGACAGTTAGCTCCACATCATATAAAAATCTTGTAACAAGAGTCCACTATGTGAAATTCTTATATGTAACCAGAACAAGATGGATTCTATGAACCTCATACCATGATAAAAAAATCCTCTAACCCAAAACAATAGTGTTCTTGTGCACATGACTCTAGAGATGATTCAATCCAACATTCTAGTTGTATTCATATCATATTCCAAAACCAACAGTTTTTCCATGTACATGACACTAGAGTTAATCTCATCCCAAGCTCTAGTGGTCTTCAATAATATAGCATATTTTGTTTGTGTTTTGGAATCAATCCTACTAGAAGAATTCAGGCCAAGAACCCTTCTGAATAAACTAGTGTACTACATCTAGTATTCCCAAAAAGATACTTGATATTCCATATGTGGCGGGATTCCATTTTACATATCACATAATATATCATTTTCACATTAACATGCCAAGAATCATAAACATATAATAAAATCCCAATTTTCACCATCCACATTGATGAAATGTTCCAAGGACTAATTAAAACCACCATTTCCATAAACAGGTAAACATTCATTTTGTACAAACACCAAAACCATTTGGAATCACATATCCATCCACTTTCAAAATTCAGAAATATTGTTTGGATAACATATAAGGAAGTGAAAATGGAAAATATGACCGTTTCAATTAGAGATTCCCCTGTTAAATCCATTTTAATTCCAAAAACATTTTGTAACATGATTCATAGTTCTTTAGAAATTCAAAATCCAAATTTTAGGTGATAAATAAATAATCAAATAAGAAACAAATAAAATTCGTTTGGTAAACCAACATTCAACCCATTTCAACCTCAACTACCTATTGAAAATATCATTCACACATTTCACAGAAGGTGTAAAACACATTTAAGAAGCACAAAAATGAATCACACATGGAAAAATCACATTCCTTTATAATGTAATCTTTCATCACAAATGAAACTCAATTCCATTTTAAAACATATTCCACACAACATCAGTAATTCATTGAACACATTCATGACACCATGAAATCATACAAAAATCATCTAATTATGTAAAAGCATGGAGCCCCCTAACTTATGAATGTAAACATCCAGAATCTATTGCAAAATAATAAAATTCACATAAATACCATGTATTAAAAATATTTAAAAACAACAATTAATATTTCACCCCACAACTCAAGATCAATTCCTCATTTATACATGAATCAACCTAGAAATCATGAACCCAATAAGGGAGGGGGAGAAATCCAAAAAGAAGAGATAAACCCTGATAAAAGAGAGTTAATTTATTATTAATTGATGTACCATGTCAAAAATAACCAAAATATTCATGATCTAATGTTTAATCAAGGTTTGGATGATTCTCCCAATGATTATAATCATATAAGACTCATATTAAAGAAGATTTACTATTAACTCGAGGGAGAGAAAATGAGTAAATTCAATATTTTTAATTATTTTTATAGGCCACTATATTAGAAAACATGACTTACCAAACCATGTGGAAATATCCATTCAACACTATCCATATGGAATGAAGCTCAATTTTTTCCTATATAAGGGTGTACACCTATACACCTAGTCATGCAAGTTGGATAGTTTCATTGTTCTATGTGTATAATTTTTTTGTGAAGGAACATGGTTCTCCTTACCAAGAACCGCATACTATCATGCATGAAAACTAAATTTTATCTCAATGACTCGTGAGGAATCAAAAGGATTAATCCTGGTAAAGAGAACCCGCATACTATCATGCATGAAAACTAAATTTTATCTCAATGACTCATGAGGAATCAAAAGGATTAATCCTGGACCAAAGATAAACAACCAAATACTTGAAATTAGACAAACATATGAGAAACTTCTCCCCATCATGAATATTTTCTAAACCCTAAAAAAATATTTCCAAAGTATGATTAAAGAAAAAAAATATAAAATACTCAACAACCAAAGACATTGGATCACATGTCTCATGAAAATCCCTACAATGCTACCAAATAAATCAAACAAATGGTATGGACATTCAATGTAAAATATTCCCCTGAGAATCCAAATTTCAAACGAGACTCTCAAACACAAAAAATTAACAGCTTCACTCTAACTTCTCCTAATTGAACATATAAGATGAATATGAATAGTAAATTTTCATCTGAGATACATGAAACACATTTTGATTTATGTCAATTTGGAAGGAAAAGATATCAAATTTTCCTTCATACCCGTATAATAAGTAATCTCAAATGGTCTAACATAAATTGAAGTTAAGTTCCATTACATTCACAAATGTAGGTGACCAATGTGAGGGGACACTTTCAAAAACACCTTTTATCCCCTGTAAGTATGAATAAATATTTACACCTATTATCAGAATAATAGTTGTGATGAATCTTTGGTATCGAAAAATTCTTCATGATCAACTTTTATTTATCATCAAATTCTTGTACAATTCATGGTCCAAATAACAAGGTTATGCCTACCTCCAACTAACACAAAGCATCCTGACATAGTAGACCATAAATATCAACAAAATGATAAATTCAAATTAATGATTGGTAGATATTAATATATATATATATATATAATACCCAAATACCAAATTGTTATGTAATGTGAAAATGAAATACAACACACATTCCCAAAGCATGGATTATAGTATTTGATTCGTCCACTCCGTCTGATTATTGTTTTGAGGGTGGTTTTTCATACTCAACCTGACCTACCATCTCATCACCTTCTGAAGACCTTACCTAAACTCTGATATAAACAAAGAGTTAATTTTTTGAACAATTTTATAAGGAACACCATGATGAATATATATTTCTTAAAAGTACAACTAACCCTACTCATCGACTTTGGTTGAATCCCTAATCCTAATGAAACATGAAGAATTGGTGAGATGATTGTTCACTACGCAAATGGAATTTTATCACTGAGGGGTATTAGGTATTCCAAAAACATTGTCCATGGAAATAGTTTACCCCATCTAGGTAGGAATGGGTAGTAGATAAGATAAATTGGAGGGGTTTTGGTGTTCCCCTGTAACCCTATGATAGATATAACTCCATTAAACAAATCTATCTATGTTTTCCATCATAAATGGCCACCATAAATACTGATGCAAATTATAAATCAAATTTATGGATCCAAGATGAATGTACAACTATGTATAGTGGCTATATAATAGAACCACCATCCAAAATGATAAAATCCCCCGAAATAAACCCTTGATGAAAAACAATATTTCATGAGACAACAACCACTCACAAGGCACCTCCCCACAATTTAGTGACTATACAAAACACTGGAATAATTCATCACTAGGCTAATCTTTCTGACTCAATAATAGAAGGGAAGGTGTTAGGTGAACACCAGAAAATCATGCACCTCAACTATTCACCTTATCTTGATGATGCATCTGATCAAAATGACCCATCAAAATGCAGTCATCACTAGACACCATCAATGCATGCACCAAAATTTTTATTTTCAAATAATGCACAACCACATTCCTCTATCCATGGGTATAGATGATATCAAAATCAAACCACAGATTGTACTCAACCCAATAGAGCTACCTCAAATTTAGATATTTTTTAGAGAATTTGTATTAAAAACATTTATGGTCTGAAAAAACAAACTTCTCCGAGAATAGATACTGACACCATGTCTTCAAGGCATGCATCCCTACTACTAAATCCATGTCATGTTTTGTGTAATTATATTCATGTGGTTAGATTTTCCATGGACAATATTCCACAACATGGGAATCCTATATCTGCAAACACCCACATCTCGTACATGAAGCATATTAATATACAATTTATCCCTTTACAGACATCGGTAAGATAAAAATAGGTGTAATGGTTAGCCAACACATAATATTCTCTAAAGATGAATCACACTCTGATATCCACTAACAAACTACCGCATTCTGGGTAATCATAATCATGAATGATTTAATCTATGATAAATATTGAACAAACAACCAGTAATACTTTGCTTTTCCCAAATATCATCTGAACTAGAAAACAATGTTTGACTATTCCTAGGAAATTACTATAGTGATCATATCAGGGTCCACTAAAATAGATCGTTTTGTGATTTTATGAACCCAAAATTTCACCTCAATGATAAAAAAGGTGAACATGGAAATATTTTCATAGATATAATGATTCTAAATGGTGCTTAATACAATACTTAACTTCCTATCATCCACCACCCCGATCACAGAATAGTCTTGGATTTTATCCACAAATTCTATGAAAAAGATTGAATATAGTGACCTACCACTAAATCCATATTCTCCATAAATACATTAATATAAGTAACCTTCCCATAGGGCATGAACAAGTACTCTGATTGTTCCTACATTCTTCTGAAATGTTTTTTTTGGAATATAATTCTCTTGAACTCAGTCCTTGTGATACTGAAAACACAACAACATCTTATTAGACCACATTTACCTTATTATGTTGACAAAAAAGGAAATAAATTGGGGGATAATGATAATTTTTTATAATCGTAAACATATTTATAAATAGGTAAAAGATACACACCTGGATGGAACCATCATCCTTTTTTCCAAATAGGAATGGCTGGGCCATGGTGAGAAACTCGGGAGAACAAGTCCTTTGGATTCCAAATCAACCTAATATACATTTAATTGACTTAATCTAAAAGGGTCCATATGGTACATGGTATGTGATATAAAATACATTCCCAGTGCCAAATAAATGGTAAACTCCACACCCCTCTACTAAGGGAAACCTATGAAATCGTCTGGAAAAGCCAGTAGGAACTCGTCCATTATAGGAGGTAGTCCACTCTTAGGATTACCATCTTCATCATCTAATGCGAGTGAAGATATTTTAAAAATGAGTTTGCCTAATTGTTGAGGAGGAGGTCTAGAACATCCTTAATGAGGATCCCACTTACCTTGAAATACATAGGTACTACTATTAGGTGCCATGAAATATACTCACCACCGATATTAATCGATGTGCTCCTAAAATATTATCCTTCAAATTCATACCCATGATTACAGGAAATATTTCTATATCCAGAACAATAAATTCCCATTCTAACATGGCCCCTGACATTTGAGATACACATGATGGACATCTGAAACCATGGTCCTTATTTCTACATTGTGGATTTACTAACTCTATCACATAAAGATTAAGATCAGGTGAACATTATAACGAATCAATGATATTTGAATAAATAAAGAAAATGGAATAAGATCATCAAATAGAAAAATTTATAAATATCACGTGATAATAAAAATACATATAATTCACATAGTTCATGCATCCAATTAAAATGGTGCTTGGTCCACTTCTTGAAGATTATTAATCTATTTATAAGCCATGGATCAACCACTACATACAGATCTACTATTAACTAACCCTTCATACAAGATGATTCGTCCCTACAACCATGATTTTAAAACCAATATCCCATTGTCTTATAGGGTTCCAACAGGGATGAAATCCCCTTGGAATCCACAAATCCTTCACCAACAGAATATGGGTTCTCCATCTTGTAATTTTCTTTTAATGATACCCATTTTAACTCACCTATGGAAATTCATGGGTGGAGATGAAAATGATGGTCACAATTTCAATGCCATCCAAAAATGGTGTCACATGAGTAAACAAACAACTAACTCTAGACACAAAATCATATGTGAATGATGGCCTAAACTGCCAGCTCCAATGTAATAATTATATCTCGGAGGAATTTTCATATTCACCTGTGCACACACACATATCCAACTCAATGAAAATGTTCAAAGAGAAAAAATAAATGCTTCAAATTATCCTAAAAACCCTTGAATGTGTGGACCTCATGGTAGTAAAAATGTATGCTAGTGTAATCTGAAATGTAAAGTGAAAAAAACACACCCATCTATAAATGGGTCCCAACCTAACAAAAAACATGGAAAATCAAATAGATAAAATATATGATATCACAAATCCCAATATAAAACCAACCATAGTGGTCCAAGGGTCTTGTATCCCTAAGTTCCTCTATAGACATTTTAAACTTCTCCTTCATCTTCATATGACATGACATGTGACTGAAAATCCCATGGATGGGTGAGTATAAACCAACCCAGTAAGAGGCCCTGAATGATGAAGGGAAGAAGTAAGATATACAACAAAATGGAATGATAGAAGATTCCCAAGGTACAACAAAAGTGTAAAACATAGCCCAAAAAGAGTGAATTTATTATCATCCAAGAACAATGGGTTAAAAACCATGAGTATGTGAACTATTTATTGTGCCTTTTCAACCATTAGCTAGAGAGAAGACTCATCCAATCATGAGATGATAGATATAGAAATAAAATTTAATAACCCACATGTCTTCACCTATCCTTTAATTAGAGTAACCAAACTGAAGGATTATATAATGAAGATGGATATATATTTACTTTTATATGTATATATATATTCATATGCAAATAAAAAAAGAAAATATAGTAGGGGATCTCCATCTCACAACTCTACCCAAGATGAAAAGTATCCAATAATTAAATAAGTACATCAACGGCACACAAGATCCCACAAATCATCACTTGACACAAAATTCAAAGTAACTCAAACAAAACACCTTGATATTATCCTCTTTGGGATGTGCTGAATTGCACTTATGGTTTTAGGTTGTGGCAAAAAACACATCTAAGAGGGGAAATTTTCCCTCCTCATGAGTCTAAAGTTACTACAAATCATGTCTCATCATTATGAATCACAATAGAGGGGACATGATTTCTAGATATAGGACCCAAACCCTAATACAATATGAGTATTTCACTCATATTGATGGAGGAACTACAATAATCAGCCCTGTTGGATGATGACATTGGGGAATGACATCATGGAAGTCCACCGCCATGCCCTACTAGAGGGTAATGACTCAAAGATGTCCTTAGGGAACTCCAAGACCATACCTGGTAGAGGGATAATCTTGTCAGAATTTATTTTAAAACTCCACTTCCCAGCCTGGATGGAGGGTAATTATAGGGAAAAGTAAAAAGTGAACTCCAGTTCCTAGCTATATAAGAGGGTAATTCCCAAAAGATGTCATTTTGATCAATAATTATCAATACTATTTTCAGGTATCATTTATGTACATACAATCCATGAACATATCAAATCATATCTGAAATTAAACAATTGAGTTCACCATCATGTTATACATGGAAAAGACATTGGATAATCTACACAATGGCCAAAATCCCAGTTCAAACAATGGAGATATGAGACAATAGTGTTTCTTGATAATGAAAAAATGGTTACAGAGAATGTGAAGGGGACTACACAAAATATTCCTCGAATAATAGGTTGGTTTTATCCCTATTCATCACACAGCTTCATCCCATATAGAAGTACCGAGTGTATAGGTTGACTAAAATGTGTGTCCTAGCTAACCAGGACAATGGATGTGTGCTACTCACAGAGTTTGTGTATAGGGGAACACGTCAGTGTATTGAACGCCTTGGACTCTAACATGGTCTCCCATCCATGTGACACTTTCACTTGGGTTATCCAAACTGGAATGTGGTATACAGAATATATGTTGGATTAAAAGCTATGATACCTTTAATTTCACAGAAAGCATAATGTCTTCGATTAGGGGATACACACCGTGTGTTCTTTCATAAACATGGAATGTAGTTTGGATTATTTAAAAAATTACATAATTATATATTCCTTTCATGTACTTATAAAAATACAAAAAAAGTATATTAAATGGTATCTAATGCCAATAATGGTTGGTCTAGTTGGAAAATGTGATAATGGGTCTTCACTTACCTGAAAATTTCCTTCGCTTACTGTCAGGGTCTTCTAAATAATTCCACATATATCCATTTGTTTATAGATTGGTTTCATGATCTCAAATATTTTGATTGAGCATCCTTGAACAATGATGATTCTAGATTTATGCCTCTATAACAAATAATTTCTGGTTTCATCAATCTGTAGTAGATCTAGAGGAGTGATCGACCTCAGTACCTCCTGACATGGTCGATCAGAGATCAAGGGGTCCAATTACTGATGAATGTGCAAATAAATTTTTGCAAAAACCAATGAAAAAAATGATTAAACATATTTAAAAAATCATTCTTGTAAAATTATCAATAAAAGAGATCTAAGGTTAGCTAAAAATGAAATAAATATATATTTTAATACTCTGGAACATGCATGTTCTGTTATTCTTGTAGATCTATGGGAAATGATGGATCTTATCAATTACATAATAAAAATGGTGAAAAAATATAAATTGATTATCCCTAACTAAATTTTTGATTGTTATTTATTGAATAATTTGTTCGTTAATGATCAAGAGAAGCTATTGTGTGTGATACGTCGTGATTTGTTCTGATATGATATATCATCATTATTTTCCAAAGGATTCATTATCATAAGAGGGAGAGAACATCATCGTTAATCATAGTATTTAAGGATATCGCTAGAAGTATTTCCATAATAATATATTTATAATCCTATTCATTTAATTTCAATTAATTAAATGAATTAGTTAAATATTTAATAAAATTCAGATAACATTGAGCCAATGAGTGAAGGATCTGAGCATCCTGCACTAACTCACATTATGTAATGTATAGGGTAAGCATTCCATTCTAGACTCAAAAGTTATTTCTATTTTCTAATCCAATCAAAAATTTAACTGTAAAACCATTTTTTAGATGTCATGCACACGTAATACATATATGTTTATAATTGTCAAAAATTTAATTACAGACACAATGTGATTCATAATCCCATTCTGACTCAGTGCCTTCCTATATATATATATGTATATATATATATATATCAATGTAGTTTTTTAAAAAAATGTTCTATATATCATTCAATCCTTCATTATTTTTTCCCTTAAAAGAAAAACTAGAAATGTAAATTTGGATACTAAGTTTTCATTTGGATCTCCTCATCCTAATAACTATCTAGCATGTTTCCATGTTGTCAAAACACATGATCCAAAGGGATGGTCTATCATGTAATGGTATGCTCCGTACGGTCATTGATTCCTACATGGTGCTCCGAAAAGGTGGATTCATTCCATATTTGTAGTTTTCCCCAATCAACTATGTGTGTGGGGTCCTGAACGTATCTCATCTGTTGATGAATTTGAAAGACATTGTGAACCGACTCCGTATATGGAGGTATGGAGAGGAGGTAGTAAACCTATCTATCCCTCTAAATGATCTCAAACAACTTAATGAAACATGGGGATTAATTTCCTCCCTAGATGAACCTATAGAATCCTCATCATGGGGAAAATCATAAGAAAACACGGTCTCTCTATTCAAACTTTAAAGGCCTACAACGATGATCTACATATGATTTCAATCTTTTCTCGATCATATTTTTCTGCTCATGAATTATTTTCAGTTTATTTTTGGTTACCTATACCAACAATAGGCCCAAAATAGCTGGTAAACTATCTTTGAGATGGTGTCACAAACCTTTTTTTGTGTGGAAGTATTATGATGAAGTCTTTGGATACACTGCCACATTTCCACTCCAGGATATCAAGGAGATGCATTAAACCTTCCAAAACTCAATGATCATCTTCCACCTACTGGTAGGTGATTCAATGTGAGATGATCTCAACTATGATATATCTCACAATCAGCCAAAAAAACATTGGTTGAAGGTTTCTATACATCTTCCCCATTGAGGGGTGTACGTCTAGGGGTATAGTGTGGAACCCTACATCAACTCCACCCGCAATGTTACTAGAATAATTTTCCACCCCTAGAACAAGATGGTCTCATTCCCTAATTAATACTATCCATCTAGTGATTCACCAATGGATATATGATCATGTAAAACATCATAGTAAATGTATTATAGATGGAACAGTCTCACATTCACAAGAAGCAAAAGGGTCACCACCATTGAATGAAGGATGGTCCTACCCTCATGATCCTCCATGGTACGTCACAAGAAAGATAATGGATCTGAATTTTATTACACTACTAGATCCGGGGAATTTCATAAAAGAGAATCTTATATAGTTTTTCCCAATTCTAGTGTATTGACTATCTTGAATTCATGTCCCTATAGGAACTACAACCAGTATCACTACCCCATGGTCATGTCTCTATGTGTGATGGTGTATTGTAAAATCTGTTGGTTTGATTAAACCACAAAGTGATCTACAGAACGGATGTTCCTTACCATCCTCAATGTGAAGACTAATACTTCTAGATATATGTCATCAGTCTTGTAGTTCTTCTCTTGGGATCTCAACTGCCTAAATCTATATGCAATTACTACATGATACTTCATTAACACGCAACAGATCCTAGATCGCGAGGTATCACAATACTAAATGAACTCAAAGCCCTATTCATGTTGTATCAAAAATGAAGAACTAATTAGAATTTGTCTTAATTTCTCAAGGGCCCTATATAACTACTCATACATGGTAAATAGTACCCATTCTAGAACAGGGTGGTTAAAGGGTTATGATTCTATAGAAGTCATCCACAAACCGTATGTAAAACCTATCCATGCTATCAAATTTATATTACTATTTTTCTAGTTGTGTGGAATGAGATGGTTATTGAAGATCAATTATTTGTTTTTTTGACTTTATCCTGAATTTATATTCATGTTTTTTATTAATTCGACCCCTTGGTCCCACATCAAGAATATTAGGATCTACCAAGATCGATTAGACCTCTAAATCCAAAACGAATCGATGAAAAAAATTTATTTTACATATTCGGAATATATTTGGAATCATCACGATTCAAGTATTATCAATCTATTGGTTTGATATCATTATATAAATAGATGATTGAAATTTATCTTGCAGAAGGATTGGTCATACGTTCATGGAAAATGGAGGTGACTTTCTATTGTGTGGTAGCCAAAATCACATTTTCTAGCTAGATACACCTTTTTGTTCCTTAGTAAGTTTTATATTTAAAGTTTTTTAAATGTATTTTAAGCACAAGAAACAGATATATATTCATCAAATATTAAATAAAAATCTCGACAACAAGTCTTGATTAAGGAAGAACACATATCGTGTTGCCCCTTTAGTAGTAGAGCAAGGGTTTTTTGAGAAATTAAGGGAAATATTGTTAGTAGTCCTTCTTACATGCCTTGTACCCATTTCTCAGTTATATAACCCATATTAAGGGTCACATTGAATAGAACCCATCTATGAAAACACAGTGTTTGATAATTGACCATGTACCCCAGTACACGAATATGGCAATATACACAAAGCCTTAGTCCTAGTTATCATGGACACACCACGTACTCCACCCACACGACTTGTAAATATATATGGGATAAATACATCGGTTGTATAGGGACATAGTTAGGATTTGAAGTGTTTCACATTCCATATTCCCCCTCAAATTTTAGGCTCCTTTCGTTCCTTTTTATTTAATAATAAAGCATCATTTTCCCTTCATTTGTACCAAGATTTTTGGATTCTGAGTAGCCTATCCTGAGTTTTTTTCCACGTTGAACATTATTTTTTTCTCAGTATTGATTTTTGAGATATGATTTATATTTTATTAGGCTTAGGGAACTTATAAATGATACTTTATGAAATTAGAAATCATTCAAGATTAGCCGGACTTCTTCTGGGCATTACCCTCCAGGACGGTTGGGAAGTGGAGCTCCCGGAGAATTATTTCCTTGCACCACCCTCTAGTAGAAATTTGATGTGGAGTTCCTTAATGAATTATTCTAAGAATTACCCTATTTTATGAAAGTGAAGTGGAATTCCTTGATAACCTATTTTGGGAATTAACCTCAAATATGGTTGGGAAGTGGAGTTCTCTGATGACGTTCTTAAGCATTACCCTCTGGCGGAGTTGTGTAGTGGAGTTCCTCGATGACTACTAGATTGGAACCCTCATATTATATCAGAGTATTGGTCATATATCTAGACACTATGGCCCCTCGATTATGATATATAGTTCTAAGAAATGATTTGACATCACATTGGACTCAAAAAGAAGTGAGTGTATTTCCCCACTAGGGCACATTTTTTTGTCATGACCTAAAATAATGTGGGAGAATCAGAACTACCTAAACCTGATTGTATCAATGTGCGGTGATTGAGTTTCATAGAATTATGAGATCAGGGAATACACATGGGATTCTAAGCATTGTTTTTGGACTTTTTAAAATTGTGGGATTTTATTCTTCTTAGTATGGGATGTGATAGAGATATCCCCAACTCAATCATATGTGTTTTTTGAATATTCATACATATACAAATATATATATATCATTATTTGGTACACACCCCTTGGGTATGGGTACTCTCATTCAAAAATAGGTGATGTCATATAGGGTATGCCACATACTTTTTGTGTTTACCTACTCATGGTTAAGAAGTTTGATATACTTCTACAGGTGGTGATGTCTTGATGGGTAGTTCAACTATACACAATTTTTAGATCCTTGAGATAAAACAAGATTAAATAAACTCTTTTTGGGTTGATCTATTCCCTTTCACTATAGCATGTGCATCTTCTATCTTTCTCTCTTGTATTATATCTCTTTCTACTTCCCCTATAGCTTTCTCGACATCCTACTGGGTTTTTTTATACTCACCCCTACATGGGATTTTGCTTTACATATTGTTTCTTATGTAAAAAAAATACAGTTTGATCATGATAATAGAGGAGTATGGATACTATATTCTTATACCAAAAATAGTGGTTGTAGCATGGATTTAAGAGTCGGGCAATCTCAGCTATTTTATATTTATAGTTATCTATTAGGTTGGAAAACATTTCTTATTGGGAATATATTTTATCACATTACTTTTCATCATAAATAACCAAAAAATAGTGTTGTTTAGAAGTTCATTCATTCATAAATTATTTTTATAAAATTATTTCATCTTTTCTCCTTTCTCTATCCACATTTTAATAGAGTTTGTTGTGCTCAATTGTATATATACATAGGCTGAGGCATCCTTAATTTTTTATACCTTTTGTGCTGGTCACCACCCATGACATATAGAGGAAATAATGGATTAGTTGTGTCTTGAGTTGAGATATGGTGCTGGTCAAGGAATATTGTTATAAGAGGCTGGAAAACTCATTAAATAAAACAATATTTCAATACATGATCACATGAAAGGTTTAAAATTGGCATATATTCGAGGGAAATTATGGATCTTCTCAATAATTTAATAAAAACGGATAATCAACAAAAATTTATGAGTTGTACCTCAATTTTGTATCAATCATTAGTTAAGAATGTGTTTTCTGAAGATTAAGTGATGTTGTTTCTCTCAATGCATACTGATCTGATCTGATTTTATGTCTCATCATTTTTCTCCAATGAAATTATCAATAGATGAGGGAGATATCTTCTCCAATGATTGTTGGATTGAGAGACCAACCCTAAAAAAATTTCTGTAATGCAATATTTTAAGTCGTTTATAATTAGGTTAAATGAATTAATTTAATTTATTAAATAATTAAATAATTTCACATAATGTTCCACCAATGATGATTGGGGTCCTAACATCCCTTTTAGACTACTTTTATCTCACGATTAGGATAAACATCGTGTTACTGAGTCAACAGGGTTTGTGAGATTCTAATACAAGAACTATTTAATATATATCTCATTTATATTGAGGTTTTATGCATTCATAATATACCATTTGTTTATAATTCATAAAAATTAATTCATGGAACACTAGGCCTCGTATATTCATGTCCTATCATCTCTTAAAAATTTAAATATATATAGAAAATCATTCAAATTCATACTAGTAAAGAACCATGTCTCTAAATCATTCCCTATTTCATTATTTTAATCCACAAAGAGAAAAATTAGTAAAACAACATAGAATAGTGTGCCTTATAATCCCACTCCCACTCCAAAGAAATATCTTGTATGTTTCCATATTTCTATATCATATGAACCAAAGGTATTATTTATCCACACATGATCCACTCATGTCAGTCCTCAATTGCTAACGTGTGTTACACATTGTTTACTCCATCATCAATGACTAGATCTCCCCAGTCAATGACATGTCTGGGGTCCCTCACATGTCACATCATCTATGAAATATGGATGAATTTATGCACCCATTCTAGATATGGGGGTAGGGAGAGGTGTTAGGAAAGCCCATGATCTCTCAGAACAATCTTTAATAACACAATGAACCCGTAGGATAGATTACCTACCTATCTAAACCTTCACAATCCACATCATGGGGATACTCTCAAGAATACATGGTTTCCCTTTTAAAAAACCAAAGGCCTGTGAAAAATATATTTGTAGGATTTAAATCAACTTTGGACCATCTTCGTCTACTAGTGGATGGAATTTAATTTCTCTGTTATTGCCTTCACCAACTATGGGCCCACAAGAGATGACTCTCCAATCTCATTCATTCATAATGGAGACTGTAGGGACTCACTTATAGGGCCTCAAAATGTCTCTTTCTTATAGTAATCTGGTATTTGTTTTTTAATTCATAATCTACCAAGGTAATTTAATCCTCCCATACCCAAAAATATTCCAACAGACAAGCTCCTAGTATATGCTCTTGAACATGGATAGTGCATTTGGTATGGTAATCGTTAGAGAATTTAAAGGTTGTAATCATCCACAATTGGGTATCAAATTCCTTGTGACATACTCTCCAATATCATGACGTAATGTGAGTTTCATGATTAGAGAAAATTATTGTTTTTACCCATGAAGTAAAATGATCTCTCATATATGTAACTTTCCCAGACTCTCCAAAAAAATATACTTCCTAATGGAATAGATGTGTGACAACTATTTGAGTCATTGAAAAATCACCTGAATGGAATAATATCACTTGTATTTGTTCAAATGTCATGTAATGAAATCCATGTATAAGTCATCTCATTTCCACTTGGGTATCTCAAAGGGTTCTAACAAACCTAATGGAACATGGTACTCTAATTTCACCTACTAAAAGGTGAGGCAACAAGAGATGAACTCGTTTACTCTTCATCTCATGATGGTCCTCCAGAACATACACTAAGCATCTCTTCAATTACATTACTCTTTAGGATGTAAAACTATTGGAGAAGTGTAGAACACTCGCATAACATAATCATGAAACATGACTGGACCACTACTCACCCATGGAAGAAGATGAAGTGATTAAATCCTTCATAAAAATAATTTGGTGATTTTTCGATGTGTATCTGATCATGTAAATCCTCATAGTTGATGTATCCCAACTGGAACTCTCTCTCACACTCACGAATCAAACGAGAAATATCCATCAATTTAATGATGGTTTTAACCTCATCCTCCACCAGGGTTTACCATATGGAATCTAATTACACCCAAAAAATAACACACTAGCTGATCCCAGGGATTCCTACTAATGGAATATTCTGAAAATTTTCACTTCCCTAAAGTATAAACTATCGTGAAGTTGTCGACCTGTAGGAACAAAAACCAACGTCACTGCCCTAGGTTAAAAACTATTAATGTGAAGTTGTACATGAGACTCTACTCATCTGTGTAAACTAAAAATCACTCTATTATATGTTAGTGCCTCTGCATCCTCCGTGTGAATACTTCCACTATCAGATATTGGTTTTGATTTACATATTTCTTATCATGGAGTCTCATAAAACTCAAACCATATGGGATAGCTCTATAATATTACATCAACCCAAAACTAAGGCCATCTCTTGAGGCATAACAATACACTACAAACTCTACTCCCTCATCTAGTATCCTGAATACTGGAGAACTCATCAGAATCTGTTTAAACTCATCGAATTCCCACTATAACATCATAGACTAATTTAACAGATTCCCTATTCGTGTTTAGTAGGTAAAAGGGGATTCAATTCTACAAAGTCATCCACAAACCTCATTTATTACCCCCACCAAGCCCGTGAATCTCTACACCTCTTTGACCTGTCATGAGGTGAAATATGGTTCAAAAAAATCAATCCTTTATTTAGGAATCCTTATCTATATTTTCAATTTATTTTATTCACTAATTGGATCATTTAGTCCATGTTAATCTTTTTTTGGGGGGTATCGAGCTCGTTCGGACCCCAAGATCTGTGGTGGGGGGGGACAACCATGGTAAGGTATGAAAAAATAGATATAGAATATTATTGGTTAATGGATTATTATCTATTTCATTTAGATCAACTAATTGATCATCTAATTAATGGTGGAGTGTGTAAAAATCATCCAAACCCTTTTGGAGAACATAGGCAAATTTCTGGTGAATGGTGGCTCTGAATTGCGTTTTTGGCCATAATAGATTTTTTGGCCTTATATAGTTTCAGATCTGAAGAAGTATAAATATATCTGGAGCATTATAATAAGATATATATTTATGAAATTTTTGAAAAATTTCTTACTACACATCATGTTCATAGAAGAACGCATGGTGTGTAGCCCCCTCAATAGTATCTTTAGGGTTTCAGATAAATTATGGGTTACTCAACATCTTTTCCCCCTTACATAATATTTTCCCCCTTAATATTTGGATAACCAATGTGAAGGGTAATATAGACGAGAGCCCATGTAGGAGTATGTGGGTTTTTATACATGGAACTGAACCATATTACATAGTCACATCGAGAATCATAATGCCCTTGTCCCAGTTAGCGAGGACACGTCTTGTAGTCCACGTACATGGAATATAATACTACATTTAATAAAACTATGTACTAGCCTGGGAAACATATTGGATGGGAATTGGGGACACATTTTGGGTCCCCCCCAACAGGTTGTGTACCCCTTTTTTCCTTTTCATGAAACATCAATGTCTTGTGTCTTATTTGATTGAACTCAGAATGTGGTCGATGAGTATCATATCCTATGTGTTAATCTGAATAGAACATGATAGTTTACTCATTTGTGAATTTTGAGTTACTATTTGAAAATTTATGGACATGGTGCACATTGAAGTGATACCTGATGAAATCTTCCATTGTATAGGATCACAAGGACAGATTCATGGTGTTACCCACTATAAGGGCTAGGTAGTGAAGTTCCCTGAAAACTTTTAGCGGGTGTTACCCTATTCCATGACTGGGTAGTACTGTTCACTAATGAACGTTTTTGGGTGTTACCCTCTAATAAGGTGGGTTATTAGAGTTTCACGGTAACCTCATCTTTATGTTATTCTTAAATAGGGTTGGCCATTAGAGTTTCTCGATGATAGTCTTGAGTGCCACCCTCTGGTTGGGCTGGGTAATGAAGTTACTTAATGAAAAATATAGTGGAACTATAGTTTTTCGTTAGGGTATGGGTAAACTATCTTGAAATTGATACCCCGATGCTAGCTTATATAGTGAAAATACATGGTTTTATGTAAGCTTTGACTCATGAGGAAGAGGGTTTCATTCCTCGACGAGACACTTTTTCTGTGGCATGACCTATAACTGCGTGGCCAAGTTTGTGTTTCCAAAAGCATCTAGTATCAAGGTGTGGTGATTTAATTCCATATACCTTTGTGTTTAGAGATGAAACATGGGTTTTATACCATGATTTATGTATATTTGGAACTATTTTATACTCTTTTTCTTGGTAAGAGCATTGTGATGACATACCCTACTCTCCCATCTCAATTTCACTGACTACACATATACAGATCATTGTTCAGTACCCACTCCTTTAGTTCGTTTACTCTCCTTATAAGAGAGTCCTAGACATTTGGGATATGACACATGCTTTCCATGTGTATATTCTCATGGTATGATGATTTTTTTCTTTTAATATAGGTGGTGAAGGCTAAAACCGCAATTAACCAACTCACCTTGTTTAGCCATATGTGCAAGGAAAAGTATACATTAACTCACGATGGGTAAAGCTGTAATCCTTTATTATACCATGTTTATATTATATCATTACCTTTATTATTTCAGATACTACTCCTTGCTCATCTTCGGGGGAAACAAACTATGTATTTTTATACCCACCCCTACACTGTATTTCCCAACACATGTTTTGTCTAATGCAGATGATGGACATGAAAACCTTGACTATAGAGGAGATAATTGAAATTGGGTTCCATAACCACAAACCATGTTCATAAATTCGAATTCAAGATATGGTCTCTCTAATGTATTTTTAAATTTCTTGTTTTCTATCAATTTTCAGAAAATTAATAGTTGGGAAAGTATTTTACCCCATAAAATTTCAGGTTACAGTATCATACTATTTTATATTTCAGCGGATCAATAATTCATGGTTTATTTTTATTGAATTATTTCATCTTTTATTCGTTACCTATGAACTTTTTAATTGAGTTGGTTGTGTACATGTTTATATTTACATAATAAATGGCCACCTTGAGTTAGTTATCCCATCAACGTTGGTTGTTACCCCCTGCCTCTAAATGAGGGAATTGAATAGTTGTAGCTCGAGTACCATAATGGGTCATGTCATGAATGATTGGAATCAGATATTAGAAAAGAAATAAAATTAATCAATATTCTAGTACATTGTCACATGAATGTTCTAAAATTATAATAGATCCAAGGGAATGGATCGATATGAACAATAGTTTTATCAAAAGGATGAAACAACACCAATAGATGTGCCCGACCTTGGTTTTGGATCATTTATGGATAAATAATTTGTTCTCTAATGATGGGATACGATGTATCAATAACAATGCCCCAATCCATTCTGATCTAATGTCTCATTACTCTAAAAATAATTCATCAACAAATTAGGGATAAAGATTCTCATTGTGAATTCTATATTTTGAGTTCAAATCTAGACAATTTTCATTAAATATATATTTATAATCATTTATCATTATGTAAAATAAATTAATTTAATTAGTTAAATAATTAAATAAATACAATTGAACATCCTCCAATGGGAGAGGGGTCCTAACACACCATTTTATATCACATTATGGAACGCCTAGGGGAAACACCACATTCTAGACTTAACCATGCTCTCTTGTTTCTGATTTGATCAATCATTTAAGAGTTACGCCATTTTATTTGATATTTTCTGTGTCTATAATATAAAATATATTTTTAATTTTTATCAAATTACATCAAGGAACATCAGGCTTTGGAATCACATGGAATCTAAAATATGAGATCTAGAAATATATATTTTAAATATATCAAATTATTAGAAAGAAAAAAATGGGTCTCCATTTCCCCGATTTTCAAGCTCATCCTGCTTTCTCATCAACTCATATAAACTGCCACTATCCCACATCTGTAACATCTATATTGAAACCATACATTATTTTATTATAAACTTCCACAGTCATATCATTATTATCCATTTTTTTATAAGTCTTAATCATGAACAAATATACTTTTGATTAGATTTACGGTCACGACACATTCTAAAAAATTGTACCCATTAGTTTCTCATTGAAATCTAACTCATTTAAGAATCTAAAAAACTCTATGAAGTGATGAAAAATTCTATAATTGTATGATCCCCCTAATAAAACTCCAAAAAACCCCTAGATCTGGAAAAGGCCAACATATGAGGACAATAATACTTTTTAAAGACAATTGATGTGAGAATTTTTGTTTTTTAAAAACCCCAATAAATATTTTTCAATTATAATGAAGCACAGTTGTGTCCATAGTGTAGTCTCTCTCAAGGAGGCTGCAGATCGAGTTACAAAACTGTCAGTTTTATTATTTTTTCAAAAATGTAATTGGGTATTTGATTAATGGTTTGAAAATAAATTTGAATTAAATACTAAAGTGAAATAATTTTAATATAATGATAAATTGGGCATGAAATCCGGAATAAAAACAGCGGTCACAGGAAAGCTTCACCCTCTCAGACACTCCCCTCTTCCTTGTATATAAAAATATATCTTAATTTAAATTCATAAATTTAACCCCAAGGACCCCCAGGTGTAAACTCAAAATATAATAAAATTAATATTAAGATATAAATAATATTGTGGTCTTTCCAATAGAAGAGGATCAATTACTTAATGACATCTATGTAATTGAACCTAATTGTATTCGTTATGATCAATGGCAAGACCTCGCCAAAAATTTTAAATAGAGAAATCAATTATTCTACATTATAGATGGAACAATGATCAAAAAAAAATTTGTTGAAAATATAGTTAAGATATAAAACAACCAGATTCATTAAAAAATATTGGTTCAAGTGAAATTTAAAAAGATATTACACATTAAAATTGAAACATAAAAGAGAGTGTCAGTTGGGTGTCTCCGTCTCCAACCAATTTCCGCTTAGCCTTTCATAATTAGGGAAGCCTTCACCTTCTCTATTAAATCCTCAAAAGATTTAATATTCTTAAGGATCTCAATCTCCACCTTCCCATTTTTCTCTCAAGCCAACTCCATTTGTGACAGATGGTGTGGTGATGAATAGAATGAATTTAGAGGTAGGATCCCCTATCCTTTTATAGGAATATTTAATCATCCTAAAGTTGTTGTGTTTTTTACCACATAATTTGTCGATTCACGTATGGAGACCTTAATTCATGTTGTTCATAAATTTTTTGGTCATCCTTGATCCAAATTTTAGAATCATTGGACGTGTCTATAAGGAGTAATGATATTTTTTATTGTCGATCACTTTTTCTTGGTGAAACTTACAAGAAGGTTCCTTTAAACATATGTCATTCAATGGACACAATACTGGATTTCAAATTACATGATATTAAATTTGTGAATTCGAAATGGAGTCTTATTACATATCCAGGTGGAATCCCATCATTTGGAGGTGTGTAGGCAGAATTTTGTCTCCATTACAAAGGTGGGGTCCACATAGTCTTCCTGGAAAAATAGTCAACATCATTGATTTTTTTGGGCCTCTAGATGCATGGATCTGACCATGATCTTGAAGACGTGGTTGTTGGAAATAAAATAGGGGTTCTAATTAAATTATAATCATATAATTGAAAAAAATATTTTTTAGGAAATGAACAAAATATCCCAGGGATAAACATCTGTTAAAAATTATGAATTATGCAATTTAAATTTTTTATCCAAAAACACACTATAAATACCAAATTGTTAAAAATAAGATAAAATTGGTAAATTGGTGAGTTTTAAATCATTTAAATAGACATTAAAAATAGTGGAAATATTATATCTATCATTTCCCCCACACTTAGCTCTTGAACTCTTAGACAAGTGACAATAGAATCAAGGAAAATAAAACACATACCAGTGGAATTTACCAATTTACCACAAAGAATTAAAAAGATATCATGCCTCATTGAAGAAAAATATTTAAAATTCTCAATTCAAATCATTCAATCCATTTCCACTTTTTTTGTCTTCTCATGCACACAACATACATACATGACATTAATTTTTTCTCAGCACACAATATTGATTTGTAATAAGGATTTTCTTGTCCAACTCATGAAAGAATTACCATAGGCTTGATAAATTTCAACATCACCACCTGATGTGATCCAAAAGATTTTATTATCATGAGGACATTAATGGTTTTTCTCTACCTTGGGGTTGGTAGGATTCAAATATAAAAAATTATGTGGGTGAATAAGGATGGTTTGGCTCTTTTTGAAGAAGTAATGCATGATTCTAATTTTTACTATTGAATGGTCTCCTCTGTATTTTCCTATGAAAAATAATCAACTATGATTATCTCTTTTCCATCCCAATCCTTCAATATTTCAGCAGAAAATATTCCAATTTTTTTAAAAAAAAGATCCATATCAGGTACAACTTTTTACCATTGGGAGCTCCAGATAGGAACAACTTCATTTCATTTGAGATCTCCAGATAGGAAAACCTCTGAGAAAAATATATTCTAGCATCAAAAATATGTCTTCAATGTATTAATGTCATCACAAAGAAATAAAAAATGTGGCATCACATCACGATTCATCTTCCCCCCATACTTACATTCAACTAGATCATGCATTTATACATCCAGAGCTAGTTGGAAAGAGAAATTTTGCTTGTAATTTGGCAAATCAAATAGGATATACATGGTTACTAAGGGATAAATAAAGATGAAATGTTCAAGGAATGATGAAATAAAAAGAATAATCCTGAAAAGTGGATCTAATATCATAATAAATTCCTCAATTATTTTGATCACAAGTATCTCAAATTTGAAGTTATGATTGAAATAAATCATGTTCTGGTTTAAACAAATATGATTTGGTTCTCTCAAGAATGAGGTGAATGTGAAGAATATGTATTAATGGGTCCTGAGACAGCATAATAATGATAATTTCAATAAAATGTCAGTGATATGTGCCATGAGATTGAAAAATCTGTGGTCTTTTCAAAAAATTTCCAAATTTTTGAACTTGAAACAATGTCATTTTCAAAATTCATTTATGTCTGGTTTCAAAGGATTAATTTGTTCACCCCTTATCATGAGTTTCAAAATAAATTCAAGAATTTACAAAAAAAATTCTTTTTATTAAAACAATAATATTTTGAAAAGAAAACACATAAAATTTGAAAAAGAAACACGCACAAAATAGAATAAAATTTTGAAAAAAAATAATTTCAAATGAAAGATCATAAAAACCTATTCTTCCTAGCATTGTGCCTACCCCCACACTTAAACTATGAAATGTACTCACTGTTTAGTAATTTTTTTATAATGAAATTCAGAAAATTAAATACAAAGAAAAAATAAATGATAAGGAACGACACAACCTTGCAGGAATTTTATTTCAAATCATGAAGTTGAATAGTCTCCCCACGAATATCTTGAATGTTTTCTTGAAACAACTTCAAAATATTCCCAATGATAGTTAATGATGTACCTTTGTCTGGATATTTAATCGATATCGCACCAAAAGGAAAAACATGAGTAACAATGAATTAGCCAGACCATTTGGAATGAAATTTACTTGAGAAGAGTTTCAATCTAGTAATGAACAACAGAACTTTGTCTCCCTCCTTGAAGTTTTTTTCGATAATCCTGCCATTATGAATGTCTTTTCTTCTCTCTTTGTATGACCTGGAGCTTTTTTATGCATTATTTTTAATCTCCTCCATCTCATGCAAATACTATATTCGTTCATTTCCGGCATAAAATAGGTTCATGTTACATATTTTTACAGCCCAAAAGGATTTGTGTTCTAAATCAACTGGTAGATGAAAAGTTTTTACATAGACTTATCTAAATGGTGACATTAAAATTGCAGTTTTAAAAGCAGTTATGTAGCCCCATAGAGAATAATCAAGTCTCAAACTCCAGTTCTTTCTCTTTGGGTTCACTTATTTTTCTTAAATTTGTTTGATCTCTCTGTTGGACAACTCATCCATGTCGTTTTTTTGATGATTATAGGTCATAGAGAACCTATGATTAACAGGATATTTCATCAAAAGATATTCCAAAGTCATATTACAAAAATGGGATCATTGATCTGTAATTAGAAACATTGGAAATCCAAACCTAGAAAAAAAATTCCTTTCACAAATTTGGACACAATATTTGCATCATCAGTTTAGGTGGCGATAGCCTCTACCCACAAGGACACATAATCAAAATCCAAAAATATGTATAGATATACAAATGAATTAGTAAAAGTCCCCATAAAATCCCTTCCCCATATATCAATGACATCACAAAACAAAAGTGGTTTTTGTGGCATCTAATTATGCTTGGAAATGTTTCCATGGAATTGACAAACTTTACAGGTTTTTCAGAATTTGAAAGCATCTATAAAAATGATGGGCCAATAAAATCTATATTCGAGAACCTTTATTTTTGTTCTCTATGATCCAATGTATCCTCCATAGTTTAATGTGTGGAAGAAATGTAGGATGGATTGAAATTTAGAGTTCTGAATGCATCTTCTTATCATTTGTTCACTAACAATGTTCCACAAATAAGGATCATCCCAAATGTATTTGTTTAAATAACTCACATTTTTATCAATTTGATGTTTGGAAAACTATTGGGGATGTTTATCAGAAGCCTAATAGTTCAAAATATTAGCAAACCATGGTCTTTCACATAGAGCATCATATAAATCCTCATCGGGTAATGTTTCATGAATTGGTGGACACATCTAACGTTTTCTATTCTCAATAGATGGTGTCCAACTAAAATGATCAGAAAAATGTTCTCTCACCCTTTCTTATCTTTTATTTCAACATTAGACTCCTCTAAAAGCAAAATACATCTCAAAAGTCTTTGTTTTTCATCATGTTTCTTCATCATGAATCTGATTGTAGAATGATCAGTAAAGACAATCACCATGGATCCCTGCAGATAACTTCTAAATTTTTCTAAAGTATAGACAATATCCAATAGTTCATTCTCAGTTGTTTTTTATTTTTATTGGGCTTGATCAAGACTTCTAGAGCCATAGAAAATCACATTATATTTCATTTCTGTCCTTTGACTCAACACTACCCGAAGTGAAAAGTCAGATTCATTGGTCAAGATTTCAAAGGGAATGTCCCATTTGGGTGGTTGCAAATGAGTAGGGTTATCAGTCTTTGTTTTAGCTCATTAAATACATTTCTGTAGTTCTTATCAATGAAAAATAGGGCATCTTTTTGGAGCAATCTGGACAATATAAGGTCTATCGTACTGAAATCTTTAATGAATATTCTATAAAATCCAGCATGACCAAAGAAGGATATCAAATACCTAATAGTTTTTGGGGATGGTAATGAATAAATGACCTCAAATTTGGATTGTTCAACTTGAATTCCATCGTGTGACAGAAAATTTCCAAGAAATATCCCCTTAACAACCATAAAATGGAATTTTTCATAATTTAGTACAATGTTCAATTCAATGAATGTTTTAAGGACACGTGTCATAATTTTCAAAGAACATTCAAAAGAAGATCCATACATAGTGAATTCTTCCATAAAAACATCCATGCAAGTTTCCAAAAATTCAGAGAAGATTCTTATCACACACCTTTGAAAAGTTCTCGGGGATTTACATTAACCGAAGGGCATACTTTTGTATGAAAAAGTTCCAAAGGTTCATGTGAAGGAGGTTCTCTCTTAATCCTCTAGTAAAATGTGAATTTGAAAATATCCAAGGAATCCATCAAGAAAACAATTGTGGGTTTTCCCAGCTAGTCTTTCAAGGACTTGATTAAGGAATGGTAATGGGAAGTTTTCTTTCCTTGTAACCAAATTGTGTTTCCTATAATCAATTCACATTATCCATTTATTTGAAATCCTTATGTAGACAATATCACCAAATTCATTCCTTGATATTTTTATGCCAACTTTTTAGGAATAACATCAACTGGACATACCCATTGACTATTAGATATGGGAAAAATATTTCCAATAGCCAGCATGATGGTGACTTCTTTCTTCACAACCTCCATAATTGTTGGGTTTATTCTTCTTTGAAATTGTCTCATATGTCTATCATTCTCTAGTAAAATTAGGTGCATGAAAACTGAGGGATTTATTCCTATTAGTTCAAAGAGAGTTTGTCTTATGGCTTCCTTATGGGACTTGAGAACTTCTAATAATCTATTTTTCTGGACTTCTGACAAAACTTGTGAGATGAATACACGTAATTGTTCATTATGACCTAAGAAGGCATACATGAGTTTATCAAGAAGGGGTTTTAATTCTATCTTAGGTGAGGTGGTTTCATTGATCACATGTAACTTCTCCGAAGATTGATTGTTTAGTGAAGCTCCATTTTTGTCATGGGGATCTCTTTCCATGATCTCAAGACATGTTTCCTGTGAAAAATTGGAACCGTCTCCTAGGATACCACTAACAGGTTTTGTGGTTTCTAGAAATTCATCTTCATCAATGCTCGGATATTCATTATCAACATCCCAGGACTCTTCATTGTATCCAATTTCAACCTCATGTTGATATGATTCAGTATATAAATAATTTCCTTATTTTTCATCACAGAAAAAATCAGGTGACATGCCAAAGGAAAACCAATCAATCATGTTTACATGGGGAGTTTAATGATCCTAAACTGGGTGTTTCATTGAATAAAATTTGGTGAAATGAACAAAATCTCTTCCAAATATTAGTGAAAGTGTTCCCTTGTGAACATTGATGAAAAATTTATCCATTTTTAGAAATGGTCTCTCTAGGATGAGGGGATCATGTGTGTTGAACCAATCATCTTCCATATCCAAAACAAAGAATTCAATAGGAAAAATATTATCTCTCAGTTGAACAAGAACATCCTCTATTACTCGAGTAGGTTCAGTGGAAGTTCAGTTGGCAAGTTGAACGATAATTCCAGAGGTTTTCTTGTCTCCAACCTAAATAGATAAGTAGACAGAATGTTGCATGACATTGATGGATTCCCCTAGATCAGGCATCACGTCTTTTAATTCCCATTTACCAATGGTATAGGGAATGGTAAATGTTACAGGGTCATTACACATGACAAGATGGGAATGTTGAATCATGGATAAAACATTCCTTCTTATGTTTACTTTTTCACCTCCACTGAACATCCTCTTGTTGGTATGCATGTCTTTTAGAAACTTATAATACCTTGGAATTTGTTTCACAACATTGAGGAATTGAATTTTGACATGGACTTTCTTGAATGTTTCCAAAGAATTCTTCATATAATTATTTTTCATCACTTGACTTCAGTGGTGGTTCACACCATGGATAATTCAGTGGAGGTTTGAATGTTTTTGGGGTATTCTGAGTATGTTTTGGAGAAACATAAGGACCAGACATCCTCTTCCAGTCCTTCTGTGATCGTTCAAACAAGATTTCATCCTTTGAATTTGTGGTTCTATAAATTTTAGATTATTCATCATTTTAATTAGTTGTGGGATTCTCATTAACAGTTTCATCAGGAAGCTTAATGTTCTCAGTTTGAGGTTTATTCAATTTTGCACCACTTATTAGTTCAATGTAACTCACATTTTACTTAAAATTATTCCTCATATTCACTTGAGATTGTGTGGGAATTTAACCACTTATTGGATTTGTTATACCACTAAGACCAGAGTTGTGTTGACCCACTTGAGTCATCAATGTAAATCCCCGACCCCAGTTACCCAGAGTCATTGCATTATTACAAAACATTGTCATGATCACAAAAGATCAAATCTCGAAAGACCGATTAGTTTACTAGCCTTGGAAACACTAGATACATTTATAAAGTTTACATTACATCATAAAGTGAAAACTAAAACAACATATTGTCTCCACACTCATATCCCCTTATATTATCCATGCAGGTCATTCCTAATATACTTCTTCACATCCTGGAAAAAATAAAACATAAAAATTGGTGAGCTCAAATGCCCAGTAAGGATGACAATTTAGAATAAACTTTCATAAATAAGCATAAACATTTAAGGTAATGTATAACTAAAACAAAAACATTTTAATCTTGAACATCAGTATAATATGGCAGAAATAAAATGAAATAATTTCATATACTTATTCACATCGATATTCTACTAGTCGAATAATCACATGCAATGTCAATAACCACTTTCATAATGATGGAATGCATAATGCCAGACTATCATAACCACATAGTCAAGGCCTTGTGCCAAGAATACAAATATGATTTTTCAAGGACTTTTTCCAAGAAACTAGTTTGTTCCATGAGACCTACAGATGCGTCGATGAACTATAGAGGGCTCCACCTGTCACTTATTAAGTCCAATGCATTCCCCATATGAATGGGTTTAAACATAACATAAACATTCGTATTAAAACTGACATACGAAATGTCAATAATTTCTCCATAAACCATGCATGCTATAAAAATAACACATCCACAATTAGACATATCACAAACCCTTCAATACAATATGGAAGATGTTTATCATAATAAATCTACTTCAAATAAGCTTAAAATCCTTCAAAGGATGTTGACATAGATGAAATAAAAACTATTTGAGAGAAATATCTCGTTTTTGAAATCATTTAAAAGTCCGATAATTATAAAATAAAACATTTAAATTGAAAATATTCTTATAATATTTTAAGGGAAGCTTCAAAGATTTTATGAAGGCGGAAAATAGATGCACCCACCGTTTAAGTTAAAAAATGACATTCTTACATTGATTCTGTCGAAAAGGTTAAAAATGACCTTGTTTGGAAAACGACAGAAAGATTACATTATAAAATTCTTATAAAATGTAAAAAAGGGTATAAATTAATTTAACCCGTAGGCTGTGAAATAGTAAGAATTATTTGAAACACATTTTTGAGAAACATGGATGTGGATGATAAAGAGTTCCCAGTAGATAATTATGTATAAACAACCTCGGATAATGAAGAGATTGTGATATATTCCCTTACGTTGTACTTTTACTTGGTTGAGGGAATGTTAACCTCCTTTATAATGGTGAAATAATTGTTATTAAATTATAAAATAATCATATACATTAATATGATATCATATATGATCTTTTAACATTTCATTGTTAATAATATCTTAGTATTATAGTCATTTCGGGAGTCAACTTCATAATTTTCTTTTATATATTTTCTTACATAAGCGGTGTTTTATAGGGATAGGTTGTATCTAATTCATATCCATAATGATATCAAGTCCTTAAACATTATTTTTAATCATCAAATGAGAATTATACTTGAATGGATACGAGGGGGAATGAATCTCATCACCTTCATGGAGATGGTAGTCCGTACGTATGCACGAGCGACAATATCACTGTTTTGTTATTAAAATAATATATAATTGGATAGTATATCATATATACAGAATAATTATCATGTTATCTTTATTATTTACCTGAATTACACATCATTTTTATACCCATCCAAATAATAATGTTTTGAATAACAATTACACCACGTCGTGGAGACGGTATATCGTACATAGGCATGTATGGTGACATGTCATTAAAAAAATGGATAGAATACTGAATATGGTTGTACAATATTTAAAATAACATCACATTATATAGGAGACACTAGATTTATTATTTTATAATGTAAATAACAAAGAAATAATATGTTGAACAAGAAAGGAACTTGAAAGAGGGTGGTGAAAACATTACCTCTTCTTCGGGTTATTCCTTTTGATTTGATCAAAAGGGCACCATTGGTTCACTTTCTATTCAAAATAAGGCCTCTAGGTTGAAGTGAGGGAAGTTGAGAAAATATTTTGGAAGGGGTTGGCCGAGCCAAAAGGCTTTGAAGGTGTGAATTAGTGAGAAGGGAGAGTTCCCTTTTATAAGAGGGGTGAGGGGAACCTTTGGAAAAGCTACAAATATTATTTTATAATAAATTAATTTCCGGTTTCTAATTGCTCCAAAGAGAATTATTTAAATATTAAGGTGTAGATGGTTCTAAATCCTTTCAACCAATATATTTTAGATAGGTCTGGGTTACTATAATAACATTATCATTTATATTTAACTCTTAGTTAAAT
Source organism: Viscum album (assembly GCA_963277665.1). Lineage (NCBI taxonomy): Eukaryota > Viridiplantae > Streptophyta > Magnoliopsida > Santalales > Viscaceae > Viscum > Viscum album. The sequence goes on along the minus strand of OY728151.1, from coordinate 488,984,132 downwards.
AGTTTGAAATTTACCATGTCTCTTTGTATTTTTATATTATAGAGTTAATAAAATTACTATATACCTCCAAGATACCCCAAAGTGGTCCATTAATGATACACATATAACTATATATGTCCTTTGGCCGATCTTTAGCTTTTTAGGAATAAAATATCAATTAATAATATAATATTTTATTTAAAAACTCTTTTTTGTTAATTTTGACAGTATTTAATAATTTATTTTTTTAAAAGTCATAAAAACATTATTAATTAGAAAAAAATAAATTTAACAAATACTAACATGTCATATTAATCAATAAAATTTGTGGATGGCATCAAAACTTTCAAATTATATTTATTTTAACATTTATAATACTAATTATTTGATTCTTTCATTAATAAGGAATATATTGCATCATTATTGTGTCATAAGTAAATTTAATTATTCAATGTATAAAAATTATAAATAAACTAAAATCATGTAAGAAATATTTTTTTATTTATATTGAATATTTATAATCAAATTAATCTTATGTATAACCCTATATTAAAAATGTTTTATTAATTAAACTTTGATTTTAACTCTTTTAACTCTTCTTTGAATTAAAAAACAATAAATGTCCTAATCTATTCCATGTGGACCTAAATGATAATATTTTATCCCTAAGGTAGTTTTTGGTCATGATAAACTTGTCCAATAGAATTATTAAAAGTGTTAGGGTAATATTAATATCATTTTTACCCTTAATTACCCTATTTACTTTTAATAGTGGCAAATATAAGTAAAAAAGTTACTATTCACCAAAAATTATTTTTATCTTATTGAATCACATTTTACTCCTTGATATTAACCATTTCTCTCTGATTTTCTAAATTCCACTCACAGAAGCGGTAAAATTATGTTTTATGTGAATTTCCAAATTCTCCAAGGAGCTGGGTAAAAGACGGTGAAAAGTTCCATAAAATTTTTATACATCTAAAATTATTCTAAACTAACTCCAATAAATTACCTTGAACTTATATATATATTATGTATCCATTTTGACCTTAATTAAATTTAAATAAAATAAATAATTATTTAAATAAAAATTTGGTTTTAAACTATAACTCAGTGTTTTTTCACTATTCATCAAAAAATGAATGTTTTCAGAAAAATACAAAAGATTCACCCTAAGCTAATTTAGATATTCCGAATCCAAAAATGTAGTGCATTTTGAACGATAAAATTTTTAAAATTTAAAAATGTTCGTATTACTATTCATAATGGCTAGTTTGATTGGTTGTTGTGTGTGTTAAACTTGAAGTTGTGTACAACACACGCTACTGTATTATTTAAAGAGAAGCATACCGTGGAAGCTTGGGGTATTAAATTCTCCCCTCCTTCAAATAATTTCATCCTCAAAATTTCTAGAATACTACCACATGAAAGGACTTGGGTGGTTCTTCATCATAAGTTCCTCGGGTTCCCACGTAGCCTCTTCCATCTTATGGGTTTTCAATAGAACTTTTACCAGATGAGTCATCCATTTTCTCAGCACTTGTTCTCTTGTATCAAGAATCCTGATGGGATCTTCGCAATAAGACAGATCGGGTTCCAGTTCTAATTCCTCGTATGTGAGTACATGCATTGGGTTAGGCATGTATTTTCTCAACAGAGATACGTGGAACACATCGTGAACTTTGGAGAGACTTGTTGGCATTGCCAAATGGTAAGCTACATCCCCAATTCATTCTATAATTTCGAAAGGGTTGATGTACCTGGGACTCAATTTACCCGTCTTACTGAAACATATAACTCCCTTACATGGAGATACCTTCAACAAAACATGATATCCTACCTGAAATTCTAAATCCTTACTTCGGTTATCGGCATAGCTCTTCTTCCTACATTGAGCTGTTTTTATTTGGTTTTGGATTACCTTTACCTTTTCCATTGATTCCTCCACCAGTTCTGGGCCAACAAGTTTTCTTTCACCAATGTCATCCCAGCAGGTTGGTGTGTGATATCTCTTTCCGTATAACGCTTCATATGGTGCCATTCGAATACTTTAATGGAAGCTATTGTTATAGAAAAATTCCACAAGAGGTAAATATTGATCCCTCATACCCTGAATGTCAAGTGAGCATGATCTCAACATGTCTTCTAAGGTTTCAATAGTCAGTTTTGATTGTCCATCTGTTTGAGGGTGGGAAGCAGTGCTCAAATGAAGTTTAGTATCCATGGATTTTGAATACTCTTCTATAATCTTGAAGTAAAATGGGGATCACAATCAGAAACAATCGATAGGGGTACTCCATGAAGTCTCACAACTTCATTAATATATAGTTTTCTAGACGTTCTTGTGGTAGATCTTCTCTTATAGAAAGAAAATGTGCTGACTTTGTAAGACGATCAATAATAACCCATATTGAATCATTCCTTCTAGGATTCTTTGGTAGTCCCATGACAAAGTCAATAGTGATATTATCCCATTTCCACTCAGGTATTGGAAGAGGTTTCCTGACTCCTCCAGGTTGTTTCCTTCCATCTTTCACTTGTTGACATACCATACATCGTGACATAAAATTAGAAATATCCCTCTTCATGTTGTCCCACAGAAAATGTTCCATAAAATCTCTATATATTTTGGTGCTCACAGGGTGTATAGAAAAATTGGTACAATAAGCATCGTCCAACAATTCCCTTTTTAGATCAGGTATATTTGGAACAGAAAGTCTCTTCCCAAATTTCAAAATTCCATCTTCATAGACAAATTCACTCAATCTCCCATCATTCACATCTTTAATCTTCTTTTGAAATTCTTCATCATCGGTCTAATAACTCTTTATCCATTCTAATAATGATGGTTTGGCAACCAATTGAAAAATTATTGATGTTTCACCTTCCATTGTAATTCTCATATCCATCTTCACTAGATCCATGAAAATAGGATCCCATTCAATTCTCAACATGTTCGAAACTCCCTGATCTTTTCAACTCAAAGAATCCGCCACATTATTTTTCTTCCTCGGGTGGCAGTGTATCATGCAATCATAATCCTTGAGTAGTTCAAGCCATCTCATTTCCCTCATGTTGAGTTCTTTCTGTGAGAAAATGTACTTCAAACTCTTGTGATCGGTATATATCTCACATTTTTTACCATAGATATAATGTCTCCATATCTTCCAAGCAATGATTACAGAAGCTAACACAAGATCATGAGTAGGATAGTTTTTCTCATGAATTTTCAGCTGTCATGATGCATAAGCAATAAATCTATCATTCTGCATAAGGACACAAGAAAGTCCTTTCTTCGATGTGTCACTATAAATAATGAACCCATCATTCCCTGATGGTAGAGTCAATATAGGAGCATTGACTAATATTATATTATGTTCTTAAAAACATTATTCACACTCTTTCTTACAAACAAATTTATCCCCTTTACATGTGAGCTTTGTTAATGGGTTAGCCAATTGGGCAATGATCTGGACGAAACACTGATAATAACCTGCTAAGAAAATAAAACTGTGTACCTCGGTTATACTTTTTGGTGCTGGCCATTCTTGGATTGCTCTTGTCTTATAAGGATAAACGTAAATTTCATCCTTAGAGACAATATGACCAAGAAAAGAAATCTCCTGAAGCCATAATTCACACTTGCTAAACATCCCTTATAATTCATGTCTTCTCAGAGTCATAAATATAATGTGCAAGTGATTTTCATGATCTTCGTAGCTTTTAGAATATACCAATATATCATCAATAAATACCACTAAAAAATCATCGAGATATTCCTTGAAAACTCTATTCATTAGATCCATGAAAATATAGGGTGCATTAGTTATCCCAAAAGGCATTACTGTAAACTCGTAATGCCCAAACCTAGTTCAAAATGTTGTCTTCAGAATGTCTTCCTTCTTCACACACAATTGATGGTATCCAGATTGGAGGTCAATCTTTGAGAAGTATTGAGCTCCATGAAGTTGGTCAAATAAATCATCAATGTGTGGCAGGAGAAACTTGTTCTTTATTGTTAAAGCATTGATCTCACTGTAGTCGATACATAACCTCATAGATCCATCTTTCTTCTTATCAAAAAGGACTGGGGCTCCCCATAGAGAAAGTCTAGGGAGAATAAATCCCTTATTACTCAATTACTCTAGTTGTTTCTTTAGTTAAACTAATTCCATAGTGTCCATTCTATAAGGGGTCTTCAATATAGGCCTTGAATTAAGAATTAAATCAATTGAAAACTCAATTTCACGTTCTATGGGATTTCCAAGTAAATATTCTAGAAAAACATAAAAATATTCTTTCAAAATAAGTACATCCTTTATTTGGTCATTCCTATCCTCACTCACAGTTATTTCATTCTATTCCTCACCAATAATCGAATTTAGTTGAGCTACTGGGGGTGGATCTAGATAAAAATTAGGTGGTGATGATTCTGCTCTAAAGATATGATGTTCCTTATCATCATCATCAAAAATCGTAACATCCTTCTTCTTATAAAAAATATTTTAATCATAGTCTGAATGCCAATCCATACCATGGATTATATCAAACTCAATCATGGTTATGACAATGAGATCAGCAGATAAAGAATATTTAGATGCCCTAATGGGGATGAATCCACAAAACATTGTAGCAATGATACTTCCCTTAAGGGTTTTAAATGACAACTCCCTTGTTAAATCAAATTGTAAATATCCAATTTTCTTAGAAAATTGGGAAGATATGAAACAATGTGATGATCTAGAATCAAATAATGCATTTTCTAAACTTGAAGAAACCATTAAATTACCTGCCACCATGTCTTCAAGAGATTCAACCTCGACAGTAGTGATAACATAAGCTTGGCCTTGATCCCATGGCCTTTTCTTAGGTAAGTTCTCATGATGATAGTAAATTCATTTGCATAATGTCCCATCTCCCTGCAGTTGTAGCATTGAACATCGGTAGCTACTTTCTTCCCCTTAAAATCAAGAGCTTGGTGGCCTTTTTCACCACACTTGTAACAGACTCTTATTCCCTTTGAGCAAATACCAGGGTGTTTCTTCCCACATTTACTACATGATGGATATCAAATTTTCCCTTCTTCCCCTTATTCTCATTCCCATAGTGATCAGTATATCACTTCTTCCCTTGCTTTGCTTTAAAGTCGTAATACTTAGAGAATCCTTTTTCTGTCTTGATAGCACATGAGAAAATATCTTCGTACTACGAGAAAGACTTTGACACTAAAGCTCAATGAAGAAATGGCTTTATCCCATCAAATAAATGATAAATATTACTTCTTAGGTTATGTATATAATCTCCAGTATACCTTGCTTACCATGTAATGTTATCCTTATACTTTGTGACATTCTCGTCCTCCTTTTTCCTCAGACATAGAAATTGCCTTCCCATATCTGCTTGATGGTCACGAGGAAATTGTTTTTCTAAAAAAATATCTTTGAACTCTCTACATTCCATATTTGATACTTCATCATCTTACTTTGTGTTTTGAATCAATGACCACCATTTTTTAGCATCTCTAGTGAGGCGGTAAACTGCCATGATAACCTTTTCCCTTTCACTACTACCCAAGGAATGAAATATTTTCTCTGAAGAATTTATCCATTGCTCAGCTACTGATGGATTTGTACTCCCATTTAATGTTGATGGTTGTTGCCTCATGAAGTGATATAACATTGATCCTCCACGTTGCGGATCAGGGAGCTCCATACGGGTAAGGTTATTATTCATAACCTGAGTGTGTTTTCCCAGTATGGTAATTTGCTGATCAGCACCAGTTGCATCACCAACTCCACTATAATTATTTTGAGCAGGAGGGAAATCCCTACATGGAGTGTGTGCATTGATAAGGTTTCCATTTCTTCTACTAGGTGATATTTCTATGCTAATGAAATAAACGAGATCAGTTTATGAATTGAAATACATAATTCCAAACTTGTAAAACACTTAACATAAATTGAACAGTTTATGGATATAATCCATAATCATAGAATATTTTTCTTCGAGGAAGTATATTCTCATAAACCCTTCATAATTGTATGTAGATAAAATGAGAATTATCCTAAGCATATCCCTCAAGTGTGTCGTAACCAAGAGTGCAGAAAGGCATGTTTTCGTGCACCAGTTCTCATTCGAGTCTAGCTCAAAGCAGTGTTTTTGGGTTTTACCCCTAGTTACAACTGTGCTAGAGCCGCCTCTACCTACTCGTATCCAAACACGGATGTATTTCTGGGAAAATTCACAAAATTTATACAATACTAAAATTCTAGGAAGTTCTTCTATACTAATCGTCAAATTCCACCTTAGTTCTATGTTCGATAATTTGAGTTTATCTAAATATAGCTCCCAAGATTTGAACTAAAATTCCTTTGATACAAACTGTAATTCCCCGACCCCAGTTACCTAGAGTTGGTGCATTATTACAAACCATTGGCATGATCACAGAAGATAAAATCTAGATAGAACGATTTGTTTAGTATCCTTGGAAACACTAGATACATTCATAAAGTTTACATTACATCATAAATTGAAAACTAAAACAACATCTTGTCTACACACTCATATCCCCTTATACTATCCCTGTAGGTCATTCATAAAATAATTCTTAACATCCTGAGAAAAATAAAACATAGAAAGGGGTGAGCTCAAATGCCCAGTAAGGACAACAATATAGCAGAAACTTTCATAAGTAAGAATAATCATTTAAGGCAATATATAACAAAAACAAAAGCATATTGAACATTAACATCAGAAAAATATGGCAGAAATAAAATGATAGAATTCCATTGAGTTATTCACATTGATATTATACTAGTCAAATAATCACATGAAATATCAATAACCACATTCATAATGATGTAATGCATAATTCCAAACTATCATAACCACAAAGTCAAGGCCTTGTGCCAAGACTACAAATAATATTTTGTCAAGGCCTTGTGCCAAGACACTAGTTTGTCTCGTGAGACCTATCGATGTGTCGAGGAGCTATAGAGGGCTCCACCCATCACTTATTAAGTCCAATGCATTCCACATATGAATGGGTTTTAACATAACATAAACATTCGTATTAAAACTAACATAAGAAATGTCAATACTTTCTCCTTAACCATGAATGGTATAAAAATAACACATCCATAGTCAAACATATCACAAAACCGTCAATACAATATGGATGTTTTGTATCATAATAAATCAACTTCAAATAAGCTTAAAATCCATTAAAGGATGTTGGCATAGATGAAATCAAAACAATTTGAGAGAAATATCTCTTTTTTTAAATCATTTAAAAGTCACATAATTATAAAAGAAAACATTTACATTGAAAATATTATTAAAATCTTGTAATGGAAACTTCGATGATTTTATGATGGCGGAAAATATCCACACCCGCCGTATAAGTTAAAAAAGACATTTTTACCTTGATTCTGTCGAAAAGGATAAAAATGATCTTGTTTGGAAAATGACAGAAATATTTCTTTATAAACTTCATATAGAAAGTCAAAAAGGGTATAAATAAATTTAACCCATAGTCTATAAAATAGTAATAGTGATTTGAAATACATTTTTAAGAAACATGGATGTGGATGATAATGAGGTCCCAGTAGATAATTACATATAAACAAGCTTGGATAGTGAAGAGATTTTGAAATATTCCCTTACCTTGTACTTTTCCTTGGTTGAGGGTAGGTTAACCTCCTTTATAATGGAAAATAATTGTTATTAAATTATACAAGAATAATATACATTAATATGATATCATATATGTTCTTTTAAAATTGCATTGTTAATAATATCTTAGTATTATCGTCATTTCGGGTGTTAACTTACACCTTTTATTTTTTAAGTTTTGTTACATAAGCCATGTTTTTTATGGATAGGTTTTATCTTATTCATATCCAGGATGATACTAAGTCCTAAAACATTATTTTTAATAATCAAATGAGAATTAGACTTGAATAGATACGATGGGGAATGAATCTCATCGCGTTCGTGGAGACGGTAGTCTATACGTACGCACAAGCGACAATATCGATCTTTAGATATTAAAATAATATATAATTGGATAGTATATCATATATACAGAATCATTATCATATTATATTTATTATTTACATGAATTACAAATCATTATTATAACCAACCAAATAATAATGTTTTGAATAAAAATTACACCACGACGTGGAGACGGTAAGCCGTACTTACGCATATATGGTGAAATGTCATAAAAAGGATGGATAGAATACTGAATATGGTTGTACCATATTTATAATAAAATCACAGTATAGAGGAGATACCAGAGTTATTATTTTAGAGTGGAAATAACAAAGAAAGAAGAAGTTGATGAAGAAAGGTACTTGAAAGAGGGTGCTGAAAACATTACCTCTTCTTCGGGTTCTTCCATTTCATTTGATAAAAAGATATCTTTAGGTTGGATTTATGATCAAACTAATGCCACTAGGTTTAAGTGAGGGATGTTGATAAAATATTTGTGCATGGTTTGGCCGAGCCAAAAGGATTTGAAGGTGTGAAATAGAGAGAACTGTGAGTTCCCTTTTATAAGAGGGGTGAGGGGAACCTCTGGAAAAGCTAGAAATATTATTTTATAATAAATTCATATTCAGTTTTTAATGGCTCCAAAGTGTATTATTTAAATATTAATGTGGGTATGGGTCTAAATCCTTTCAACTGATATATTTTAGACAGGTTTGGGTCACTATATTAACCTTATCATTGATATTTAACTCTTTGTTAAATAGTTTGACATTTACCAGGTCTCTTTGTAATTTTATATTATATAGTTAATAAACATACTATATACCTCCAAGAGACCCCCAAGGGGTCCATTAATGATACACATATAATAATATAAGTCCTTTGGCTGAACCTTTGATTTTTAGGAATATAATATCTATTAATAATATAATATTTGTTTTAAAAACTCTTTTATGTCTATTTTGACACTATTTAATAATTTATTTTTGTTAAAGTCATAAAAACATTATTAATTAGAACCAAATTACTTTAAGTAATACTAAAATGTCATATTAATCAATAAAATTAGTGGATGGCATCAAAACTTTAAAATTATAATTATTTTAAAATTTATAATACTAATTAGTTGCTTCTTTCATTAACAAGGAAAATACTTCATCATTATTGTGTCATAAATAAATTTAATTATTCAATGTCTAAAAATTATAAATAAACTAAAATTATGTAGGAAATAATTTTATCTTTCTTAAAAATATTTATAATCAAATTTATCTTATGTATAACCCTATATTAAATATGATTTAGTAATTAAACTTTGATTTTAACTCTTTTAACTCTTCTTTGAATTAAATAATAATAAATGTCCTAATCTAATTCAAGTGGACCTAAATGACAATATTTTATTCCTAAGGTTGTTTTTTGTCTAGATACACTTGTACAATAGAATTAGGACATGTTTTAGGGTAATATTAATATCAGTTTTACCCTTAATTAACCTATTTACATTTAACCGTGGTAAATAAAAGTAAAATGTTACTATTCACCAAAAAAATATTTTTATCTTATTAAACAACATTTTAATCCTTGATGTTAACCATGTCTCTCAGATTTTATAAATTCCACACACATAAGCGGTAAAATTATGTTTTATGTGAATTTCCAAATTCTCATTGATGGTGGGTAAAAGACGGCGAAAAGTTCCAAAAAAAATTTATATATCTAAAATGATTCTAAACTAACTCCAATGAATTACATTGAAAATATATAGGTATTATGTATCCATTTTGACCTTAATTAAATTTAAATAAAATATATAATTATTTAAATAAAAATTTTGTTTTAAACTATAACTCAGTGTTTTTTCACTATTCATAAAAAATTCAATGTTTTCAGAAAAATTCCAAAAATTAACCCTAAGATAATTTCGATATTATGAATCGAAAAATTAAGTCCATTTTGAATGATAAAATTTATAAAATTTTAAAATGTGGGTATTACTATTCATAACGACTAGTTGTATTGGTTGGGGTGTGTGTTAGAACTCGAAGTTGCGTACAACACACACTACTATATTATTCAAAGAGAAGCGTACCGTGGAAGCTTGGGGTGTTATAATAAAGGTATTAATCGTGTTCTGTTTTTGTTTTGAGACTTATTTTTGTTCCCTCCTGAAATATTCATGTTTACTCTACGAATTCTAAGTTGGTCTAGTAGGATGAATGTTTCTTCCAGAATGATCATTGGCTTGATCATTGAAATATATTGGTTGATAATTATTTTATTGTCTTTAAAAGAAGCCTCTTGGTTGTTCAGGCTAACAAAATCTTTCATTTAAGTTGTTGCTCCATCTCTTATAGAAATGTTGGTCTCTTTTAATTGGTGTTTGATGGTTTGATTGAAATTGTCTTCCCGGAAAAACTGAATTCCAGTTCTTAGGAGGCTCTTGAATTTTTATACATTGGACAATGTAATTTTCATTCAAAGAAAAATCCCACATTGGACATGTATTTGGAAAGACACTTCAGGTTTGGGTTGGGTTGGTGGGGAGTTAGATAGAATCATTGACCTTGCCACGGTGGTAAGATCAGATAGTTGACATGCAATTGTGTTGTTTTCGGGACAAGTAGTATGGAATTATTGTGAATCTCTGACATGAAGAAGGCCTCTTGTTCCAAATTGTTCAGTATTTTGGGCCATGTTTTCAATTAGAATCCTAGTGGGATCTGGTGTCTTATCAACTAAATCTCTTCCAGTAGCAGCATTGATCATACTTCTTTTAGCGAGATATAATCCTTTATAAAATTATTGAATGAGAAGATGGTCACTAATTTAATGATGGGGGAAACTAAAACAAATACATTTGAACAGTTTCTAGTATTTGTGAAGTGTTTCTCCTTTTGTCTTCCTAATTCCACAAATCTACATTCGAATGGAGGCAGTTCTGGACGCAGGGAATAATATTTCAAGGAAAATAATTTTTAATTCATTCATATTTCTAATCAATGTTGATTGAGAAAAGAAAATCCATTCAAAAGAAACTCTCTCTAGATAAAAAGTAAATGAACTCAGCTTCATTTGATCGGTATCGAATCCATGAGCTTTCATGTTGACACACAGGTAGCTGAATTCTTGGAGGTGTTTGAGTGGGTCTTCACCAGGAAACCCATTGAATTTGGGAAGATGGTGGATGAAAACAGACTTTATTTTAAATATTGTAGGGACATCAGGGTACTCTACATGATTCTCTTGATTTTCGTCATAGGACGAATCCAATTCTTTCAAAGTTATATATTCTTCCATTTGGATTTCAGTTTCAACTAAGTCCCCCCTAGGTGTGTTGGTGGAATATTCACAACATGAATCTTGGGGATTAGTAGCTCTATGATTAGTTTGAAAAGTTCTATCAATATTAGGATTCAAATGTAACAAGTTCATGTCCGATGTTCAGGTCATAAAATAAAAAATATACAAAATAAAATCAACTCAAGAAACCTCCCTGACAATGATGCTAGTTGATGTGAGCATTTTGGTGTCGTGAAAACATCATTCAATATTTTTTCCTTACAATTTAGAACAATGGTTTCTACAAGGTTATCTCTCGAGGAGGTTGCTGATCGAGTTTCAAAACATTCAGGTATGTTATTTTTGTATAAATGATAATGAGGATTTGATTAACAGTTTGAAAATAAAATTTTAATTAAATACTAAAGATAAATAATTTAAAAGGAAAGATAATGCGGGTTTGCAATCCAGATTAAAAACAGTGGCCATAGACAAGATTCCCCCTCTCAAACACTCCCCTCTTCCTTGTATATAAAAATATCTCTTAATTTAAATTCCTAAATGTACCCCCAAGGTTCCCCAGGTGTACACTCTAATTATAATAGATATAATATTAAGACGTCAATATGATTGTGGTCATGTCTATAGAAGTGACTCAATTACTTAATGACATCCGAATAATTGATCTTAATTGAATTCGCTATGCTCAATGGAAAGACCTCACCAAAGAATTTTAAATAGGGAAATAAGTTGTTTTACTTTATAGAAGGAACAATGATCAATTTTTTTTGAAAATATATTTAATATATAAAACAACCATAATCATTAAAAAACATAGGTTCAAGATAAATTAAAAAAGAGATTACACATTAAAATTTAAACTTGGAAGAATGTGTTTGTCGGGTGTTGTCGTCAGCAACCACATGCCCCTTATCCTTGCATCACTTGAGAAGTCTCCATCTTCTCTATTGAAACCTAAAAGGAAGGAATCTTATTAAGGATCTAAATATCCATCGTTCCCTTTTCAATCTCAAGTCAACTCCCTTTTTTACGGATGGTGTGGTGATGAATGGAATGAATTTAGAGGGAGGACATCCCCTCCATTTTTATACCTATTTCATCCTCTAAAAGTTGTCGCGTTTTAACCCTTAATTTTCGGATTCATTCATGGAACCCTTAATGAATGTTGTTCATTAATGTGTTGGTCATCCTCCATTAATATTTTAGATTTATTGGACATGTATAGAAGGAGTTATGATTTTTTTATGGTTAATAACTTTTTCTGGATGAAGCTTCTAGGAAGGTTCCTTCATACATATGTCATTCAATGGACACAATACTAGATTCCAAATGCCATGAAATTAAATGTGTGATCGCACCATGGGGTCCTCTTCCATATCCAAGTATAATACCATACTTTGGAGGTGTGTAGGCTGAATTTTGTTTCCATTACGATAGTGAGGTCCACGTAGTCCCCCAGAAAAAATAGTCAACTTCATTGATTTGTTTGGGCCTTTAGATGCTTGAATTAGACCCTAGTCCTGAAGACAATGTTGATGGAAATAAAGAAAAGGGTTTTAAAAAATTAGAATCACCAATTTGGAAATATAATTTATGTGAAATGATCAAAATACCCTTGTGATAAAAATCATTTAGAAATATAGAATTATGCAATTTAAACGTTTTATCCCAAAACAAACTCTAAATCCAAAATTGTTACAAATAAGTTCAAATTGATAAATTGGTGAGGTTTAAATCATTTAAATATTAATTATAAATAGTGTAAATATTATCCCTATCAAAAAACATAAATTTCATCCATCGAATATGATCATGCTTCCTAGCATGCACTATAGAGTTCCACCACTTCAAACAATGACCTTCTAACATGAACAAACCACACATTTCCCTGACTCCATTATTAGTGTCTAGAAACACAATCATCCTCTTTATTATCACTAGCTACTCCCCTGTATAATAGGGTTCTATTTTACCATAGAAATTTTCAGTTTGGATCTTGAAGAACTGATGATAATTTTCCTTTTTAGGACTCAGTTCAGGTTTTATAACATTAACTAATCAATAGACTGCTCCATTATACAATGTTTGTATATCCCAAATAACTACTTCCAATTACCAATAATAAACTAGTGAGGGAAAATCACTATGGACACTTCCCAGAGTCACATATGAACTCTCCAAGGAATCATCTTACAACAAATATCAATAATCAAAATGAAATAAAACAAATACAACCATCAATCCACATTCCTAATATTCTCAACGGTAATAAAAAACCAAAAGCACATCTAAAATCAAAAAAAAAAATTCATCATAAAAAGAACCACCCCACCCCCACAGCGTGTCTATATAATGTTCTTATAGTGTACTTCTCATCTAGAAGAGATGCCAACCCAAACCCCAACATCCCTTAGTGACTCGAGTCCTATCTTGATGTGTGTTGTCCATAAACCCCACTTATAACCTGAACCTAAAGCCCCAAAACACCTAACACATGTCTATCCTAACACTTCACAAGTCACTTAACCCAAAAAAAATGAAATATACCTCTACTACCATTTTATCACAAACTAATCTGACGATCCAACCAAATTAACAACCGACCACGCCTAAGGCATAGTCTAAATAAAATACATAATCCCCACGAGCTAGGAATTAGTGTGTGGGTATCATCAATACACATTCAAAATTATTTAAACCTTGATTATAATAATAATAAAAACTCATGAGGAAGTAAAAATCCATAACCAATAACCAAAATCAAATGTGATGAAACTACTTTCAGATTCAATGTCTACAATCATTAACCAAAACCAAAAGCAACAATATGAGAAGGGAAGGACTAAAACATCCCATAATCCTCCATGTACCAAGAATAAAATCATGCTCATGGCACAACCACTAACACTTGCAAGAAGTTTTATCAAGAAATCTCTTTTAGGAAACCATTCCGAGAAATAAAATTTAATGGAAAACCGTATCTCAAGAGAATATTTATTGAAATTAAAATATACACAAGTTTCACCTAATACTAACCATTAGAACCTCATATCATTATAATCATGACCTAAGATAGAACCACCGTAAATCCATATCGGTAACTACAATAAGTGGGACTCTATGAACCTCGTACCTTGATTTTTAAAATCCAACAACCAAAACCAACATTGTAATCATGCATGAGCCACTAGAGAGGAATGAATCGAATGTTCAAGTAATCATCATAACAAAAACCAAATCTAATTCCATTTCCATGCATGAACCACTAGATAGGATACAATACCAAGTTCTAGTGGTTTATGATAATATCACATGTTTAGATGCTATTTTATCTTCAATACGGCTAGATGATTTAGAGCCTTATCCACTTTTGAATCAACTAGCTAACTATTTCTCGTCCACCCACCATGATATCCATGATTCCCTATGTGCTAATGTTGCATTTCTCAAATCACATACAGCTTCACTTTCACATACACATTTGATGAATCATGATAACAGAATATTATAACCACTTTCACTATACACATTGATTGAATGATCAATGATCAAATATAAATAACCATTTTCTGTAAACAAATCCACTTAAAATTCATATGAAAACCAAAAAAAATTAGAAATATATTTCTCATCACATTAACATGTCATAAATATCAGTTTAAAAACACAACATGAAGGAGACATAATAAATCTAACAATTTCCATGTGAAAGTCCCCTTTCACATACATATACACACTCAATAAATTTTTTAACATGATGTACAATACATTACCAATTCAAAATTCACATTTAAGGATCAAAAAAAATCAACATGAAATAAATAATTTTTTTTGAAATATTACGTTAAAAAATTATCACATCAAGTTCTTTTTGTAAACATGTTTCACCCCATTCACAAAAGTCATAAAACCAAATTACTAATCATCTCAATGAAGAACACAAGAGTTATAATTAATTCCTTTAAAAAATTAACTTTCTTCACCAACGCATCTCAACTTTTTTGAAACACATTTCAGACCAACAAAATAATCCATACAACAGATTGATAACACAATGAATGTGTGTAAAATTCATATAATAATGTAAAATCAAGAAACCACCTAACTCATGTATGTTAATATCTACAATTTAGTGTTAAACAAGGAAATTCACTAACATTAAGACCCTATAAAGCCATGATCAAACAACAACCATAATGACTTCACCTCAAAACTCATGATATACCCCTCAATTGGACAAAAATGATGCTAAAAAGGAAACACCCTGAGTGGCAGGGATGAAATCCCTAAAATAAGAATGATATGATGAGATAAATGACTTACATGATGATTAATCGATGTTAAAATCCCAATACCACTGATATATTGATTCTCAAAGGATCCAATATGTTTTTGAGGATGATCCCATAGCTGAAAATACCATTGGGATAAGATTATAGGAGAGTTAGGGTTATATAAATTGATATAAAATTGGTAAATTATAATATATTAATGACTAGGATAGGTCTCACATTTATCCCTCACGATTTTTAAAACTTTGTGTCGACTATGAATCCCTAACTATCTAAGAGGAACAAAGCTGCAATATTTTGGGGGGCACAGGCTCATGTGCCTAGCTGTACATCCTAGATAGTTCCAAATTAAATGGTTCATGACTTCCTTTGAGATGAAACATGTATTTACTAACCATCTTCTAACCATGCCTGAGGATTTACTAACCCTGAAAACTCCATTTTTCTTCAAATACTCATAGTGATCTCAAGGGATAAATACCTAACCAAAAATAAAACATTAAAAAACTGGAAAACAAATCACCGATGTGACACTAGTGATCCATCATTTCTTTTTGATGTTGTAATTTTATTATGGTTTAACTTGGGTTTCACTTATTAATATCAAAGATATAATTTTATTCATTATTCATTAAGAAAAAGATTTTGTGAGTGCATGGTCATTGTTGTTCATATTGATATCAATTAAAATGTGTATATACCTTTTGTCGTTATAATGCTATCATATGAGGTTAACTGAATAGTTATATATGCAATCATCAATTTATATGTTTATGGTTGATCATCATAATAATGTGAAATATAACCTACTTGAGATTTTATGTGATTATATATAAAGGTAAATAAAGATATTTTTTGAGATAGTTTATTTGGTGGGTCTATATTTTAAATGATCATTCCTATAATATCCTTTTAACAGTGTCAATATTGTTACTGTGGTGTATATATGGAGGTTTAAATCTTAAAATACAAAGAACATTAGGTGTCATTGAGAATAATAAACACTGATGATACCTATTTTAAATTGGGAATTGAATATAGAACACATTAATGGGAAATATCAAGTATATTTTATCTCATTCATATAACAGTTATTCATTTCCTATTTTTAGGAAAAAAATTAAGGTGATATAAAATGTTGACAAAGGATATGTACTATGGAAGCTATCATGAATTAATTTGTATTATTAAATATTGATGGTAAATATTTTAAAAAACATTAAATTTCATCAATAGTTTTATTTTCATGTTATGATAATCCATAATGACTAACAAAACATAAATAACACAACAAGTATTATATTTAATAAATAACCTGATCACAATATTCATCCATATATAATATAAATAAAATAATTTCATTGATAATAATAACAAAATAAATAATGGATACAATTCTTAATTATGGATTTCAGGAACATGACATCACAATATATATACTTCCATGGTCTTTCAAAACATGGTTTAAAACTATGGGAAATCCCATTTAACATGGGAAACTGACTTTCATAATGAGTCTCATCAATTTAAGGTGGGGTTATATAATACTAGTACCCACCCATAAATTCATATTTAAAATATTCATTATATTTCAAATGATATATTTAGTTCATGAAAAATATTTGATATCAAAAAATATTTTCCTTAAACCTAGATTTAAAAATATTTCCCCAATTAATGAGATAAAATTCAATATAAACATCATATGATAATACAATATAAGGTTCTAGAAAAATAATATTGATTATACAAAGAATATATGAACATAACAGAAAATTAATAACCAATAATAAAATATAACAATAATTTTATTATATCAATAGAATATTATCAATAAAAAAATTAGTCATGTGGTCAAAGATAACCATTGGTTCATTATGAGTAATGGTTTTATTAATATTTCATGTCCTTCGGAATAATAATTGGAATGGATGTTAATTATTAATATAATATTTCGTCATTTTTTTCATTTTAAAACAACATAAAGCATTTATAATAATCTACATTTCATTAAAGGGTTATTGGGGAGGTAATCACATTATCTTTATACACATTAAAAACATTATTTTGGATTTTATGTCAAAATAGTCAATTTATAAAACTATTAGAAATTCTACATTCAATTGAATTTAAATAATTATGGATAAAACATTTTCAATTATAAATCATTTGAATAAATAAAATGGATTTTGTAAATCAATTTTGAAAACAGCATAGGGTAGGAAAATTTATATTATTTAAATTGAAATTAGATGATATTTTATGTTGATAAATTCATCACATGATATAGATAAGAAATTAAAAGAAATTTATTATAAAAGATGAAAATTATATTAATATATAGAGTATAGGAAAATTATCGAATCCTATAATGGGTAAATCATATGATTCCTTCATTAATATTAAAGAAATATTGAAATTATTGGTAATGTAAAATAAATATTTTACCTCTATTGTTACATTCAAATCATAAAACTCTAATATAATAATCTTGAATTGATTCATTAGTCATAATTAATAAATATTTATTCATGTTAAATATTTCAACGAGGTTGTATATACACCACATGAAAGTGAATAGGTGAATATGGACCAATATGTGTCAATGGAGTAGTTATTAAGATGAAATCCCTAACCTCATGCTTCCACATTAGTTGAGATTATTTAATAGAAAGTGTAATATTTTTGAACACTTCATTAATATGTTATATAACCATGTTAATGTTTATATTCCCATATATGTTCTTTTTATAAAATTTTACCACATATTCATTAAAGATAATTAATTTTACATAATAAATTTCACTTCATAATAATTATATATATTAATTATTTCCATTTGTATGACTATCCATGATTGTTAGTGATGGAAAACATATTACTTCATTTCTCATCGATTTAGTCCACCACACAAACAAGTAATGGCTTTTGTCCCATTTGATTGATAAAGATTATAATAAATTTAATTCCATAAAAGATATAAAATATAAATTTATAGAGATAATGTTTTAATTATAGTTTATGTGTTAATATATTATAGTGGTTTAAAATAATAAAAATGGAAGTAACTTCCTTAATATGATTATGTTATCATATAAAATCCTCCTCCAGATGTCTTTATAAGGACCAACGGTTAGACATTTGGGAAACAATAATACATCCATAATTTAAATAATAATTTTGGGGATATGTTTTGATAGTTTTTATCATAAAATGTGGCTATAGGAGTCTGAATAATTTAAGGGAGTGATTTCCCTTTTATAAATGAAGATGAAAGGGATTTATATGAATATCCATAAATACTCATTAACATGAATTAACCATCATCATGCACGCCCCAAAAGCTGATAAATTATTATTTATATTGACAGTTAGGTGGATACACACCTAAAAAACATAAAAGAATCATTTTTAAACATGTACCTCTCATATCTACAAGATTTACATGATATCATGATATTTTTTTCAACATTTCAACTAGTTTTTTAAATTAGGTAATTAGTTCATTATGCCATAAAAATATAAATAATTTATGATATGGATATAGTGGTTGTAAATATGAATTAAATTCATCTACTTTAATTGATGTTCATGTATTAAATTATTCCCTCTAACAAAAAAAATATTCCATGATATTTTCATGAATTTTACTTTATAAAAAATGGGGTTGGTTCTACTTTATAGAATCCCCCAGTTCCCATGTGGTATCCTCTATTTTCATATTTCAGAAAACTAAAATTACATTTTGAGTCATCATATTTCACAATTAATGCTCTGTAGTTTAATTCATATTAATGGGATCCTTTTTGTATGATAGAACATGGCCTGATTCTATTTAGATATAAGTGATAAAAATCATTGGTTCTTCCATATACTTTCTTAACAATTATACATAGAACATATCATGTAATTTAGATAATATTATTGAAATTTCCAACTGATATTCCATAGCTCTACTCTTTTCAAAAATAACTATGGGTAAAACGTACATGTGTATTAGTTTTCCATCAAAATATAATTGATAACATCCTTCCATGGTGATGATTTCAAGAAAATGTGATCTTAATATTGAAATTTCTTATCATTCTTCCAATTCCCATCATAAAAATTCTGCCTACATTGAGATAATTTAATATTAGCCAAAATATTAATAACCATAATTATTTATGCATACTCAAGATATTTTCCTATAGTTCTCCTCGAACCAACATCATATTAAAATTTTAATTATAATATCTCTTTACATTAAATGTTTCATAAGGTGCAATTTACATAATTGAATAAAAAATATTATTATATTAAAACTCTATCAAAGGCATATATTGTTCCAAAATACCATGAATTTCAAATGATAATGAACTCAAACAATCATCCAATGTTTTAATATTACATTTATATTTTTAATTGTTTTGATGATTATAGATGGTTATATGATACTTAGTGTAAATTGTCTTTGAAAGTATCTACCATATTTTTCCTTAGAAAACTATGTGATACAAACAGAGATAATCATAAGTGGCCCACTAAGAACCCATAAAAAATAATTAATATAAATCATTTTGAGGCACTCCAGAGGTAATTTTTCATTTATAGTGACAAAATGTATGGATTTAGTTAGGAAGTCAATATTAACACATATTTATCAATTGTTTATATGAGTAATCGATAGTCCAATGATAAATTCCATAGTAATTTATTCCCATTTCAATTGAGGAATAGAATGAAGTTTTCTTTAATCCTCAATAAAGTTGTTACACATCAATAAATTATTAGAAAAACAATAATTTTTATATATAATCTATAGTTACCTTGATCATGTTATCCATACAGAAAATATTTCCTCAAATAAAAATACATATAATTACTCCCATGATGAATAAAGATTATTTTTATGTGAGAATCATCTATTAATTATCTTTTCAACTCAATTATAAATATAACACATATTATCATTCAAAATTTCTATATAAATTACTTTAAATAGAAAGCCTACTATTTTTTTCCAACCTCATGTCTTTAATGTCCTTCTAAATTTTCTCAACATCAGATTGATAAATTTAGATATTTTAATAAAAATTATGTTTTAAAAACAAATCAAAATAGAGTGATGTCCCCAATTCCAAAATAGTTACCATATCCATCATTAATAGATTAAAAAAGATTAGATCATTCCAAATCCTCATTTAAGGCATAAATATATGATCATTTTTATACAATGCATCTACTACATTATATAATTTCCATATATGGTTCTATATTGAGTAAATGAAATCCTTTATTATCTTGATCCATTTACTTTTCCTCATGTTTAGGTATTCTTATTTTAAGATGTAATTTAGGATATCATTGTATTTATATATCTCACATCATTCACCAAAATGTTAATGTCTCCATATTATCATGTTCAATACTCAAATTTCCAACTCATGATCAGGGGTTTCATTGTTTTTATGAGTATTTATATGAATTGTTGCATATGAAATATCAATATCATTTTTCATAAGGAAAATTTTCTATTTTTTGATGCATCACTATATATTGTAACCCCATCATGTCTTAATAGTATTGTCAAAATTATTACATTTAAAAATCTCTTGTTCTGTTCAATAAAAAAGTATTCCCATTCATATGACTATATGATATAAACCCTTTACATGTAAGCTTACATAAAAAGTTATACACTCAAGAAAAATTATCAATGACTCATTTATTGTGACATTATAAACTAAGGAAGCTATGTACCATGGTTATATTCATCAATGTTGGAAATTATATAACAACCATTTTAGTTATATAATAAACTATGAATCTGTCATTTGAGAAAATATTTCCTAGAGAATAATATTCTTAAACCTAGAAAATAGTTAGAAAATTTCCTTTATAACTATTTTCATCTACGACCCCAATGTGTCTCCATAGAGTTTACAATTCACCAATATATCATCAATGAATACCAGCATGATATTATGAAGAGACATAATGAATTTTCATTACGTAGATTCATAAAAAAGGCTGGTTGATTTTTCAATCCAAATGGAATAAATATGGATTTTCAATAGACATACCTCATATAAATATCACTATTCAAAATGTATTACATTTTTTCTGCCAATTGATGATACCCAAAAAATGTTCAATAATTGAAAAATAGTAGGTTACATGATATTAATAGAATAATTAATTTATTAAAAGAAATTGACTTGTTGTCTTTAGCATAATTAATTTTATTTCCCTGATAGAAATGTACATAAACATGGGACCACATATCTTTTTAATGGATAGAAAATGGGATCCATATACTGAAACACTATTGCAAATATACCCATTATCACATAGCACATCTTGTTGTTTATTTTACTAAATTAATTCTATAGTGTCCATTCAATATCTATTTATTTATATAGGAATTATATAGAGGTTTACGTAAATTTAAAACTCAAAATCATGCTCTTCTTGATGTTCAAGTAATTAATCAGGAAATAAATTAATTTTTCTCATACAATCAACACATCTTCAATTAAAATATCACTGCCTCCATAAAGTAATTGTTTTATCTGGTCTTCCATATGAATCTTATTCACATGTCTTATTCATATGGGGAAATTTATAGTCTAAATATATGAAATTAAATATCTTAATCAAAAATTATAATTTAATTCTCATTTAAATAAATGTTTTCATCATATTCTTATATCATGTCAAAACATAAGATTATATCATAGTCAACAATTCATTTGATAATAAAGACAAAAAATTTATCATATTTATCATTTAAAAAGGGTACATCCTAACAAATTATAATTATAGAGATACATTTACTACGCATTTTTACCGATGAATCCCTATATAAGGTTCTTGGTGAATATATAATTTACTTTCCAACGATATAAGATATAAAGGAATGATATGATCAATAATCAAATAAATAATTATCTAGACATGAATATATGATCAATATAACATCCACCACAACATTAGGTATATTCTCCTCAGCTTTAGTGACGTTATAATCATTGTAATTCCCCATAACCACTATTTTTGTATGATCTCATGATGATTTGATATTTTTTTGAGTAATTCACCATTTCATTTTATTTAAAACCCTAGATATGATTATTTCCGTTAATTACCATAAATTAATGATATATATGACCCTTATTACTGTAATTTTAACATACTCTCATTCCATTAAGTAATTTTATAGGATGATCCTATCCTCATTTATAATATAACAGAAAAAGTCATATATTTTACATATTCTTCAACTTGTTCCATATTTATTGATTTTCAGATGAAATATTCTTATCTGTATTCTCATTAAATATATTAAACCTTGAATATTATGTATGTATTTTTAATTAAAAAAACTATTTCATAATATGGAAAAAGGTCTTGAATCCCGCTATCATATTTGGATTTTCATAATAACTTCATTTAATTGGTAATAATGAATTATGTATTATATATTTAATATATAGTATACCTACATTATATTTTAAATGTATCATCACTCTTTACAACACTCTATTCCTTGTTTTTAGTTATTCTATAGAATAGTCACTTTATTTAATTACATTTATCATGGGGAAAATATTACTCATTAAATGTATACATAAAATCTCTCCATTACACTGTTCTATTTTCCCCCTCCCTTGTAATCTGGATTAATAATCACTATTGACCAGTATAACCCATGAGACAATAAAATTAATATGTACCCATTTATTTTTATCACATCCCATGTCCAAAAATCTCTTGTCATGGGAAATAATCTATTTTGCATCTACCACTGTATTGGTAGTCGTAATAAATAAATTGGTCTTCTATCATAATATTTCTTCCAAAATAGGAGAGTCAGGTTGTCCAACAACTAGTATCTCCATTCAAAAATCGATACATTTCATAACATGGATAAGCATTCATAGTATATCCATGAACTTTTTAGTTCAAATAGATGATATATTTCATTCTCATCAGGGGTACCTCTACTTCTGCTAAGAGTATTGATGTAACACACCAATATTTTTTGAGTTACTTTTTTTAATTAATTTATTCATTTTTATATTTATCATTTCACACAACACTAAATATAGTTTATTTATTATTAATGATATAATATTGGATTTTATTTAAAACAATCAATGTTAACAATGCACAACATGATACATAATGTCAATATTTTACCACACTCTACAGCACTATAGATTGCATTGCACACAAAACTCAGTTTCTATAAAATAAATTTTTTAATAATAACATAAATGATATAGTTATAAAATAGTTGTTAAAAAATAATATTAATATAAAAAACAATATATAAAATATTATTTTAAATTGTTTTATATTAATAAAAAATTATTATAAAACATATAATTTCTTGTATATTTTTTATATGATTGGTAATAATATTTTCTCAAAATAACTTCTATTTATATACATATAGGAATAATAAAAAAATTAATTTTAGGATATTTTGAAAATTTTATTTTTGTAGAATAAAAAACATATTTGAATTCATAATTTCAAATTTCACTTAGGGATAATTTTTGATATTTTTCTGACAAACTTCATTTTTTGTTAAATATTGAAAAATACTGAATTTTATATTGAAACTACTTTGTCATATAATTTATTTATATAGTTTAATTATATTATATGTATGTTTAATAGTCAAAATAGTTAAATTATACATATATTAATCCAATATATTTCATTGGAATAATTTTTATTTTGAATTTATATTTAAAATCATAATGAAAATTTGTATATTCATACATTAAATATGTCCTTTCTCACAACACATGTGGTATTAGTAGTAAATTTAAAATTTCAAATTCAATGAATTGAATATTAAAAAATAATATATAAAATGTATTAATATTTATAATATTCATATTATAATAAGATCAAATATTTATTTGACATGATATTTTTGAAAGTGAGAAAAAATTATTACAGTGATTAAGGTAAATTGAAGATTAATAAGTGAATAAACCTTAATTGTGATGGAATAAATGAAATAACCACATGGAAAACCCAATTTTATGAACATATTTAGTCCATTAAACTTACAATATTTACATTTCTATTTTATAATGTCTTTTTTATCAAAACAACATGGGTAAACCTAACTTATTTTAAAAAACGTCCAATTCTGTCCCCTCCCCCGTTATAAATGGCCATTAACTCACCCCTTATTAACACCTCTCTTTACACATATAATTGGATAATATCTACCAAAAACACTTCAAAACATACCTCCCTTAATCCTTTAATCCTCTCTTTGTGCAGAAATCCCACCATGGAATCTCTTGGGTGCTAACCAATAAGAGTTACCCAATGAAAATGTAACATCCTTTCTAATGCTACTTTACTTAATTTTAAACATCCAATAATTTAAAATACTATTAGTAAATTCATACATAATATAATAATTATACTAAATATAAAAATATATTGTTATGATAATTTTTTTACCTAAAATTACACACACTTGAATCCAATGGTAAATGAACTTACTTATCTTGTGTACGATGAACTACCGCCTCACGAAATGATGTTCTTCATTTTTTCATTACCACCGTTCATGGTTTTAAATTATGATGTAAACAATATTATTATGTGATATGTATGATATAGATTATTTATTAATGATTTTTTAAATAATATAAAACACATACCTTCATGATTTCAATTTTGTGAAATTATGATAATTTCGTTTGGGGAACTGGGGATTACCGTCCCCTCTAATCTATTTGATTCATTCAGACACTACATGGATTGTATAAGGATTATTTAATTTAAATTATATGGTATATATGACATAATAATTATAATTTAATGATTATATTTATTATATATATGTTATTGACATTATTCTATTCAATATGATAATGAAAAACCGAAATAATGTCCATGCATACGTATGACCTACCATCTCTATGAATGGTGTATACAATTCCATATTCATATATTATTAGAAATAAATGTATTATAAATTTAAATGATGTATATAAAATTATTTACATTTTAAAAACCATGATATAAGTTTATGGATAAAAAATGTAAAGAATTAAGACACGTACAAAAAAACAAAGCAGATATTACCAAAAGCGAATCTGTACGATGGAATCATTAATAATAAGGCAATATGAATTAATAATAAAACCATATATGGTACAATAAATAAAGATATTTTTCATTAAAATATTTATAATAAACATATATTTATTCTAAAAGATTTTTTATTTGTTCAAATAGCATTAATATATAATGTAAGAGAACTTCATCTCACTTTTTCTTTCCCGGAGATACTTGCCATATTCACCATTCGATTATTTTATGTGATGTATATACATAATATAACATTTTTTATCATTAATATAATTTATTTAATTATAATAAAATCTTGGAATTGATTATATTATTTCATGGTAATCATGATTCTAAATGTTACTTAGGTAGTAATGGTTTTATAATCTCACTTTTATTTTCCATTAGAGATAGTCCATATTCACCTCATATTTCTTATATGTGTTGAATATATTTACCATAAATGTTTTAAAATTTTATTATAATTAATTTTATTTGTATTTAATTATCAATTTGATGATATTTTTTTATAGAGTTAAGGTTTTCAAAATGTATAATAATTGATAAAGAAGTTTTGTGTCATTTCACATTCTTGGAGACACATGCCATGTTATGCACCAATATTTTCCTATGAGGTGCATATTATACCATTGACATGATAAATCATAAATTTAATTATGTTAATTTCAATTTTATTTTTATAAAATTTAATTTACTTACATTGGGTTTATAATTAAATTTTACCATGAGGTAAGATTTTGTTGAAATAATCTTCGCATTTAATGTGATTTTTTATGATTATGATTCCATTGAAGAAGTATTATGATCCATTTTTTCAAGATAAATAATAAAAATTATTCCCCTGTGAATATTCATGATATATTATTTTATTATTATCATTTTTAAATTATTTGATACATTATATATTAACAAAGTGTTTTCTAGAATGTTTGAATTTACATTTCTCTTTGGTTGGAAATGAATTTTTTTCAACCCCATTTTTTCTAATAAAAAATTATTTTTCAATACATTAATCTTTGTTTAAAATGTTTTAAAAAAAATAATTTTAAACTTTTTTCATGAGTATTTTATTATTAATCAAGGGAATGTTTTTTCAAAATGCTTTCAATTATTATTCATATGTTTTAAATGTTATTTTCATAGAAACAAAGATTTAAAATGTTTTTCATGAATCATATATATGTTTTCCAGGAAAATTGAATTTTTTAATCTAACTTGGTATGTTTTAAATAATACTTTTTAATTAAATGGATTTTAAAAGGTTTTATGGGTTCAATGTAATATCTAAAAGAATAAAGGATTTTTCCATAAAATACTTTTATATAAAATTATAAACCATTATTTTTAAAAAAATGTTTTTTTGAAATGGTTTTATGAGAAGAATTTTCAATGAAACACTATTTTCCATAAGAAATGTTTCATGTGATCTCTCAAAACATTTATAAATATAATATGGAATACCCTGTGATCACATATTATGTAATGGGGTTACGATATTGGAATTTCATTTATATTTTTTCATGAATGTCGTTTGTTTTGATGGAATGATTTTTATGACACTCGTTTTTCTCCCATGAGTTAAATTATTTTCAAACCAGTTTTTTATGGGATATGAATTTATTAAATGATTATAAATCCTATAACATATCCAAAAGTAAGGATATGATCTAATGTTATAATAATCATTTCATTTCATGGGATGTTATATAATCATTATGATACCACTCTATTTTTATGTGTCATGAAGTTATGCATGATTTATTATCTTCTAGTCCATGAATGCATGAGTTTATTATATAATGAGTGTGACCTATAACTTCCCCCAATTATTTTGGTAATTTTAAATTATTTATGAGCAGAAGAGGGTACAATGGAGGGTCTCCCAAGCCTGAAACAGGACGGTACACTGGTAGTTTTCCGAAGCCTTAAATAGTAGGCAACACAGGAGAGAATCCTAAGTGAGAAATAAGAGAGAATCTATTAATAAAAGCAAGACGGAATTTTAATCCTAAAATAAGAGGGTTCATAGGTGGAAATCCCAACCCCAAAACAGTATGGTCTATAGGATGACATCCCAATCAAAAAGAAGGTACAATGTTTATTGTCCCATGAAATCAAGTTTTGTAGGTTATCATAGGCAACCATCATATTTGACTATATATATTTATTTGTATGATAAAAATCCCATTTCATATTCCAATGTCATGCTTTAGTGGATTATGATTCTAATTTTCTTGCGATTCTTGTCTTATGAACTAACAAACATTTTTTAATGATTCATTTTTATGATCCTTGTTATGCAGGGTATGATCTTTTAATGTTTTGAACGTATTCCCAGAAACATATTATCATGCCTATCCATCTTGTTTACCCTTACTAAGTATATAAGATGACCACTTTATTATGTATCTTTTCCACATGTTATGAATAATGTTTTAAGTAGAGTAGTGGATATTAATATCTTTGTGCGAAAAATTGATGATCTTTCCCCAATATATAATATTTTGTTCCATGTTTCCAAGGATACTATACTGTTACGGTTCATAGGCTTGTAAATTTTTAATGAGATGAATATTTATCTAAAATGAGGTAATATCCATATATGTTAGTACTGGGTATATATTGTTTGTATGAAATGAATGGTTTAGTCAGCCTTTAGAAACTAGTATGGGAAAATTTTAGGGAGATCCAACAGTATACTTCTAAGGAATTTTCCAAGTATGTCTCCAAGGATAAGTTTTATGGATATGTAAACATTTATGAAAATTTTCTGAAATTATTCCAATTCAAAGATGGAGGAGTTCCCAAGAATCAAATATATATCCTATACTAAAATTTTATATGGTTCAAGAATAGACGTACCTTGGATTAACAACAATAACAAGGCATATAATTCCTATTTAAAGTATACATGGTACATGTCAACAACCCTTATTTCACACCTTCTCTAAAACTCTCGGTGGATATTCATTGATAATTCACAATAAATTTATGATAGATCATGATAGATTGAAATATAGGATATCTAAGAGCATCATAGGACAAACTAATGTTTTCATCATTTAAATAATTAAGTTTCACTATTTGAACATTCTATTTTCATGATTATGAGGTTTTATTCGATGATAAATGCTTCTCAAACTATGACTTCTGGTGTGTTAATTAAAATTAGAATTCGATGGATCTAGGTTGAAATTGAATGTTTTAGATGTGAAAATAATGGGCATTATACAAATTGATGTCCAAAGTGGAAACCTCATGAAGATAATTGGGAAGATGGTATGAGTATTGTATATTATTATGAAGATAAGGAGACTAAAAACAATATATAAAAGGTTTTTAATGTTTTCTAGTATTTATTTCATTAAACAGAAGACTCATGATTTGATTAATAATGAGGAGCCCTAATACATGATTAATATTTCATACTCTAGAAAAGACGTTTTATGAAATAAAATGATGAATCTCGTCTAATAGTTTCAAAATATTGATGGATGATGAAAGTAAACATGTTTTGAAATTAAATTAATATGTTATATAAATCATGGAATATATAAAATTTTTTAGTATAAATTTTCATTAAGGATTGAAAAGGATATGTTAAATGGTGATTAAGAAATATAAAATCGTATTTAATGGAATGTTGATGTTTTTAAATAACGTAATGTAACCCTAAATGTGTTAACAAATTTGAAACTTTTATATTTATCATAGATAAAGAGGTGATTTATTTGGATTATGTAAATAGGCTTGAATTTATAACCTGAGAACTAAAACTGTATTTTTTGAAAATGTGTTATATTTCATCATGGATAAGGTTTAAAACTTATTGGATTAATGTAATATATCCCATAATCTTTTAAATAATGAATCATGAATTTTTACAAAAAATATTTATGGGGATTCAGGTTATCACCATTTTAATGGAATATATGATGAGGATATTAACCTATTTCAAATGTGACAACAAATAGCTACATTATGATATGGAGAATAAATGTTAATATCATTTAGTAAACATATTTCTAAATATTTTGTATTTGATCGTTTGGAAGATTTATAAGTTCAATTATATATGGAATGGTCTATGTTAATATTCAAATGAGGTTTTAGATATTCAAATATAATCACTCAATATAAGGATTTATGCTTATCAAATAAACATTTGTGTGATAAAGATAGATGGAATGACCTATCATTCTATTAATGGATATCATGATATGTTAGTTCATTAGTAACGATACATTCACATTCATTATCAGAAGTAAGAGATGAATTTGGAATTTATCAAGGAATAACAAAGGGTGAGGTTTTTTTCCGATCAAGAAATTATACATTTTCATTACAATTATTAAACATTAAGAAAATGGTCATGAAGTAAAATTTTGTTATAATTCCTTTATTTTTGTTAAATAAATGTCATTTTAAATCATCATATATTTTTTAATTAGAGGTGCTATAATTTCACATTATTATTCACTAGTTTCTAATTTATGATATCAGTCAATAACTATAATTTTTTATAAATTTACTATAAGTATTTATTTTCACTTCTCATATATGTTCTCTTATATGGTAAACTAGATGTGAGATGCTTTGTTTATCATTTATGGTTACAACATTCTATTTTTAAATGATGTTTCAAAATTTGTTTTTATGATATGGGTTTTTATGAAATTAAATTTCTTGTATAAAACTTATTTTAACCCATATGAACATCAAGTAAAAATATAGTTTTAAGGGGTATAGTGTAACACCCCGTGGTTTTGTGAATTCTTTTCTATGAATTATTTAAATCATTTTCATAGTTTTTTATTTCACACATCAATTAAAATAGTTTTTTATTAATAAATCAATAATTTCATATTGAATATATATCAAACCAAGTTTTTCATTCACAACATGAAACATAAATTTTAGTGTGTACTACAGGCAAGACCGAATTCGCTTGTGTTACCTGCAACAATGCGTATTGATGAAAAAACATTTTTTCCTTATAATTAATTAAATTATGTAGTTATAATTTTTTTAATTATAATTTATAATATAAATAATAATAACAGCAATAAAAAATAATTTTAAATATTTTATATAAAAAATCTTAATTATGATAAACTATATAATTTTCTCATAAAGTCATTATATGTTATTAAGTACTATTTTTTTAAAAGAACTATTTTTATGACCTTGTGTGAACAATAATTAAATTTATATTAAGGAATTTTATAAATTTAATATGATAAAATAAAAAAACCTGTGAATTCGTAATATCCAAAATAGCTTTGGGGATGTTTTGGGATTTGTCTGAATAAAAAATATTTCTCGGTGAATAGTGAAAATACTGAAATTTAATTCAAAACGGCTTTTTTGCCTAATTTAGTTGTATAGAAAAATTAAATTTTAAGTTAGATTTAATGTAAAAGTAGGTCAATTAAATATATATTAATTGTAGTATTTTTTTTATAATATCAAATTAATTTTTTTCCAAAAGGATTAGTGAAAGTGACTAGAACAAATTAAATTGATTATGAAAAAATTAAGCATAACAAGGGACTAAACCATAATCATAATGTTCATAATAACAAATCACGATGTAAAACACCAGTCATATGACCACATATAGTCCATAAAATATCAAATTTTATGTTTAGTGTTTTTTATGTCTTCTTTTTCGTAATATCATGGGTACAACTAACTTGATTTAAAAATGTCAACTGTGTCCCCTCCCTCCCCTATAAAATTACACCACCTCTCCCCATTCATCATACATTTCAAGACACTTATGTTTATAAAATAGATGATATATTAAATTTCAAAAATCCCTTAATTTCTTCTTAAGGCCTACTAATTGGGAAGAAAGTTAAATAAGTAATCCCTTTGGTAAAAACCAAAATTAGTAACCCAAAGAAGAGGTAACATCCTTCTTCAAACTCCTTTCCCTTAATTTCTCTCAACCCAACTGAAATTATTTTTATTCAATGAGAAAATAAAATCCTATGTATCCTAAGCATACTAAGATGTTTTTATAAAAATGTTATGACCTAAGCATATATGAACTTCTATCTAATCGTAAATTAATATATAATTATTTTGTACATTGAATAGCCACCTCACGAAATGACATTGTTTATTTTTATTTTACCCCAAGTCATGGTAGGGAATTATGATGGGTAGAAAATATTTATAATTTATAAATTAATTGTATTATGTATTAATGAATATTTAATTAATAAAAGATACAAAACTTCATGATTCCCATTTTTTGAAAATACCATAATTTTATTTGGGGATGTGTGGACTACCGTTCACTCAATGGGATGCAATTTGTTCACACACTACATAGAATGTATTGAGGATGGGTGTTGTGAAATTATATGATATATATAAAACAATAATTCATATTTATTGATATTATACAGAAATTTGTAAATTTCATATATGTTCATTCTTCCTATATAAGAAAAATAAATAGATTCAATATTTATGCATATGTACAACCTACCATCTCCATAAATTGTTTGTCTCATTTCAAAAATTTATATTTTATATATTATTATAACAACATATATAATTAATATAAATCATTTTTTTATAATGTTTTAAATTACTTATATCATGATATATGTGTAAGGACCAAAAATATAACAATTTATGAAACATGTCAAAAAAGGGGATATTACCAAAAGTGAATCTTTAACTTGGAACCATTAATATACAGGAAAAATAAAATCAAAATAAAAAACATATATGGTAATAGATATAAGAATATTTTTCTAGAAAGGATCTATAATAAATTTATTTTTATTATATATGTGGTTTTCAAAATTATGAAGAGTTTCAATTCCTATAGTAATGAAATTTCATCTAACATTTTATTTAATTGAGATACATGTCATATTCAAAACTCACTTATTATTTTTTGGTGTATTTAGATCTTTGTGAAATGTTATATAATTAATTTCATTTATTTAATGATATTAAAATTTTAAATAGATATTATCCTTTCATTTTAATCCTAATTATAATAGTTACAGAAGTATTAATTGTTTTCTCACATCACATTTATTTTCGCAGAGACAGAATCTATGTTCACCTAATATTTCTTATATGTGGTGTGCAAACTACCCATATATCAATTCATTGATTCATATAATTAAATTTATGGGTATTTAAATTTAATTTTTATTGTATTAATTCATGGGTTTTAGGTTTGAAATTTTACCCAATTGGTAATCTAAATTTTTCTAAATATTCTTTCTTGACCCATTTCAAATGATGAACCTGTAATTTTCTTATATGGTCTATATGACACCATTGTCATGCTTACTCATGAATATCTATATTTTCCTGAAAATTATAATATTCATGTAATTTTATTTCTTATATGGGGAGCATATTTCAGTTTTAGTATGTTGTAAGAGTTTATGGAAACAATGTCATCGTCTGTACAGAATGTTTATGGTTATGATTCTATTGATGAAATCATATGATCCATTTATCAAGAGTACCCACTTCTTGAATTCTCATCAAAATATTAAGTATGTTTTCAGGTATTGGTTTCATTTTTCTAGTCTTTTGTATATAAGATGATTATTAATGTTTTTTATTAAAAACAAACATTACATCTCACTTCAGTCGGAAATCTATGATCATTATAAACCATGTTTTCTAAAAAAATAAAAAAAATTGATACATGTTTTATATTTTCAATGTTTTTTCCAATAAAATGATTCTAAACATGTGATTATGCTTATTTTATATGTTTTATAGGTAAAATTTTTTCAAACTATTTTTAAGAAATAATTATATATTTTAAATCAATTTTCAATGACAAAACATTTTTTATAATGTTTTGAAGCTTCATTTATATGTGTTTAATGAAAAGGGATTTCAAATTGTTTTAAATGAATCCATGGAATGTAAAAATTATTTATTTTGAAGTAAATAGATATTGAAATGGATTATGTTTTAAAAATAATATCATAAAATATAAAAGATATATCCCTCAAGAAGTTTTTTCAATGAAATGGTATAAATTTCTCAATAAGAAATAGATTTTTTAAATGGTTTTATGATAAATATTTTCAATGATTGGGAATTTCATTTATTAAATATTACATGTGTTCTTTAATAATTATTCTCCATATATGATGTATTAATTTGTGATTGAATATTATTTAAAAGAAATATGATCTTGGAATACCATTCATATTATTTCTTGAATGGTTTCTTTTTTGATGGAAAGATGTGTATGGAACCAATTCATCTTCCATGGGTTATATGTATTTGAATCCCATTTCGTTTCATAGTTTATACATTGATTAAATGATTATGAAACAATTATATTTTCCATAAATAATGATACAATTGAATTTTATTACAAACTCATTTCATTAAATTAGGTATGATTTGATTTTTATGAAACTTATATGTTTTTATGGTTCATGATAAAATGGAAGTTTTATTATCTTGAGGCACATTTATATATGATTTTATAATTTGATAGGTGGGACCGATATCTCCCTCTAATGAATTGGGTAATTATAAATGTTTTATGAAATCAAGAGGGTATATAGGGAATAATCCCGAGCCTAAAACAAGAGGGTATGTGGGAGTGTATCCCAAACCGAAAACTATTTGGTACACAAGTGTCCATACCAAGACTAAAACAAGAGAGAGTCTTATGCCCGAAACAATATGAAATCATAAGCCTAAAATAAATGGGTGCAAGGGTGGATATATGAAGCCCAAAATAAGAGGGTATATTGAAGAGTATCTGGGCCCTAGAGAATGAGGGTACATGATAGGGAATCCCAATCCCAAATTATGTACACTGGTTATCATCCCAAGATTAACATGTTTTTAATCTCTTGATAGGTAGCCTTGACATATGATTATCTACGATTATGTGTATTCCCCAAATTCCAAGTCTTATTACTATGTTATAAATTCATGGATTATTATCCTTATTCATTTATGATACATTTCTTATAAACTTGAAATATTTAATACATTATTCATGTTAATGATCCTCTTTATACAAGGTACAATCATTTAATGTTTTGATGAACTTCTTCAACCCCTTATTCTCTTTTTTATATCTCTTATTTACCCAAATTGAGAATCTGAGATTGCAACGTTCTTATTTTAAATTACACTATATTATGAAGATCATTTTTATGTATATTTACTAGAGGAGATGATCTTTATGTGAAAAATTAACGATCCTTCACTATGTTATTATATATTGTTCCACGTTTCCAAAGACATGAAACTATTACAGTCCTCAGTCTTGTACTTCTTTAATGTGACGAAAATTCATCTAAGATGATATAATAACAGTTATTTTTAATCTTATGTTTTTATAATTGATACACTTTATTCTTCTAGTTATAGGTCATAATAAATAGAATATACTAGATATTTTTTTTTAAAAAAAAATTTCAAATGAATTGTTCAGTTTTAAATATAGTGTAACACATAAAATAAAATAATAAAATATTCATTTTTATTCTTTAAAATTTAATCCTATTTTCCATGGGGATACCACAAAATAATAAAAATATTTTAAAATCCAAAAAATATTTTATAATTAGTGTCAAACTAGATGTGTAGTAAGTCCTATTTTCATACACCATGTGACGATTGAGTCAACTTCCAATGCACACTATTTGGAATAAATTAAACTATATACTAATTTTCTAGAAACAAGTCCAATTGTATTATACATGTCAAGAACTATTTCTATGATTGAAAATATAACAGCTTCCCAAACAAAAAAATTATTTTTATTCAATATGTATCCTCAAAGTTGATTTTAGTATTATGTTCCCCAATATATGTTTTCCTTAATCATCTCTCTATGACATAGACTAAACAACATGTGATACTAGTTATAACAAACCCAAACCAACTATCATGGTTTTGGTATCAGTATAATGCTTTTATAATAATAAAGGGTAAAATCTTAAATGATCATATGATTTAGTAGTTTTAGTGAATAATATATATATATATTATTCCCATTTAAAATTGGGAATAAAATATATTTCATATTAATGGAACCCATTCAACATCATTGAACTCATTAAAATATTTATAATTCATATCTTACGGAAGGGAAAATATAAGGGTGATCTCAAACACTTTGTAAGGGCTACGTACTAGATGTTATCATGTATCCAATTGTAATAATGATTATTAAAAGTAAAATAAATTAAAAAAATTCCATTTAATAAATAAAATGACTATAATGATTATTTATGGAATAATCAATGAAAATAGTTAAATAATTAAACAAAAATTCTATTTAATTAATAAATTAATCACAAATATAATCCATGTATAATATTAAGGATATAATATCGTGGATTATAATAGATGAATTGATGATAATTGAAATTATAAACTTTTTACAAACTAATTTTAAAAATCATGATATTTAAACTATAAAGACAATTCACAAGAAACATTTAGACAATGGGGGAAGTACATTTAATATAGCCAACTGATTTATCACATGAGACATATCAATGCATCATGGGATATATATTTTTTATTCAAATATATGAATACATTTCCAAAACATTTATCATATACCTACTAATTTATTTAATTCAAGATAATAATCATAATCGATAGATATGATAGTGTGTAAATTACACTTATTTATTAATATATCAAATTTGAATAAAAAAATTTCAAACTAAACACCATAAGTGAAAATGGTATATAGGTTTGGAAATAATAAAATCACTCACACAATGAATATATATATTTAAGATTATTTTAATTTCTAATGAAACATTACCACAATAATGTGATTGTCTCAGGAGAATATTAAAAATCACAATATTAGTTAATATATGGTAGGTGACCATTAGTTCATTGGGAATAAAATTATTTTTTTAAGGTTAATTCCATTGTATGACTAAAGGGTATTAAATTGAAATATTGAAATTTTCTTTTTTAAATGGATTTCATGGTAAAACCATTAATAAGATATAGATGAATGTATATTTTGTCAATGAATTATGACAGTGGAAAATCAATGTTTTGTTGTATATATGAAAAACATTCTCTTATGTTTTTTTCAAATGAAAATAAAATTAGAAAAACATTATAAATATTCTATTATAATTATTTTTAGAATCATAGGGTAACAAATAATTTCATTAATATACCATTTCGAAAACTAAAAATACATTATCAAAACAATTTTGAATATATCGTACTTAAAAAAATATGTCGTTTAAATATAAGTAAAATCAGTTTTTCTTACAAAAATCTATTTTCATTATTTGAGAAAATATTGAAGAATATTTGGATAAAAAAATAAAAAAATTAAGTATCCAGTGGATAAGATTTTTACTCAATCTTATTATGTATAAATTATAATATTCCATTAGTATGAGTAAATGATAACATAAGTGAATGTGATATTGTAAAATTGATTCTCAACTCTTTAGAAAAAACAAATTTTTTACCACTGATAGAATAAAAATTAAATTAAACTTTTACCATAGTTAACAAATAATTTTTAATTTTAAATATGATGATGTTCTTGTATACACACCATATAAAAGAGACTTTGAAAATATTTACAAATATGTCTCCATGAAATGGATGTTGGGATGAAATATGTTATCCCACACATCAATTTAGTTAAAATTAACTTCAGATCTTTTGTTATGGTTTTAAAATTATATGTAATTTCTGGTATAACTATATTTCTGTTTATCATATAATAAATTATCATGTTATATAATCCTTCCACACATTCGTTAAAAATAACTTATTAAAATTATTGTTTCATATTTTGATTGCCTTCTTTCCTCATGCGTTATTTAAAATTAATGTTCTAGTTATTCTATATATGATTCTATTATATTATACCTGATATGTTATTTTTATTATAAATATCAATTTTAAACAACAATTATTTATTTAGTACCATTCTTTATCATTTTAAATGGAAACAAACTGTAACATTTAGTGGAGATGGTATGCCATATCTATACATCAAATACAATATCATAAACTTAATGGGTGAATATATAAATAACTATATTAAAATTTAATTTTTTAGAATCAATATAATGTCATAATTATTATATATTTTTAATATATTCATCAATATGACTATCATGTGAGTTGGTGGTATAAATCAAATTATATCGGTTTGGGAGGCCGTAGTCCACTGTAAACATAAGAAATGGATTTGTTTCCCATATGATATTTAAGGATGAGTATATATAGTATAACATTAAAATAGTAAAATATTTTTAAAATTTATATATTTTTATTTTATATGATAAAAACAAATTTATTTTTGTAAATGTAGGAAAAATGATAGATCTTCATTATGATGACTACCTTCCCTTTGAGAAACCTTCTTTAAATGTCTTTTTAAGGACCCTTTTATTGGTATTTTGAAAAGAAATAAACCTCTATAATGTGTATTAGGATGTTAGAGAGGAATTTTCTTTGTATTTTTTTAATCCCAAATGATATAGAAATGTGAACAAGTGAATGGAGGTAGTTCCCATTTATAATTTAGGAGGAGTGGTGTTATTAAATAATCCAAAACT
Source organism: Viscum album (assembly GCA_963277665.1). Lineage (NCBI taxonomy): Eukaryota > Viridiplantae > Streptophyta > Magnoliopsida > Santalales > Viscaceae > Viscum > Viscum album. The sequence goes on along the minus strand of OY728151.1, from coordinate 488,945,857 downwards.
ATTCCATTATTGGATGTCACCCTCAACCCAATTGTGAGAAAAATTGATTAAATAAGGATTTTAGGTATAATATGTTTTATTGATTCATCCAACACATTAAAATAATTAATTTTTTATCTCTTTAATCTATTATCCTCTATGTTTACATACACTGTTTTTGTCTTCACCATTGTAACTACTTACTCTTAGTTAATTAATACAACTAGCTTAAAATAAAATAATACTTATAAGAAAATTTTAATCTAATAATTCTATATATATAATATAATTTATATATATATATTTGATATATGTGGAAAATAAGTTTTAATATAAGTGTATGCTATGCACAAAACCATGTTTTAAACTTAACCACAATAATTAATTTTTTCCAGATTTGAAAATAAATATCTAAAAAGATTAATATTATATATTACCTAATATTATTTATTATTAATCAAAATACTGAATCCATTTTATTATGTACGATTCATAAAAGTGGGTGGTTTTATTTTAATAAATATTCCTAAATTCTTGTGGAAAACGTTTTTCTTTACAAAATCTTAAAGAGTCTGACTTCATATTAATCATAGTTTACTGGAATAAAAATATAATAGGTAGATATATAATATATAAAATTAATTTAAAACATAAATTATAAATTACTATTTTAATTTATAAAATGGGTATACATTATTTATTTTTAAAATGAAAAACATTTTCTGACAAAATGGATTTTTGAAAAATTAATTATTTTTACCTCCAAATGTTAATTTATTAATTTATATAAAAATTATATTTAATAAAATTCTTGTTATAGTTATTTTTACACATTTTAATAAATAACATGGGTTTCAATTAAATACTATGTTTTTTATTTTTTAATAAAGCTAATTTTTAATGGAAAATTTCATTAAACCGATCAAGGATTATTTTTGAATAGGTATGCTAAAAATTGATATTCATAAAATAAAATTTTTATCTTATTCCATAAAATATGAAAATAAATATTTTTAATGTATTTATTAAAATATAAATTTCTCCAACTATATTTGAGACTCGATTGATACAATATGTAACCATTATGTTTAACATGTATGACTATTTCAAAATATTTCAATTATTCTTTTGAGATGTACTATGAAGGATACAATATAATTAGTGAGGAAAAAACTATATATATTGTAGATGTTATTTATTATATTTGAGATATATTTTTATTTAATTATGGAATAATCTAGATTGAACCTTTAATGTCATTGTTTAATTATTCAGTTTAACGTCTAATTTTATTATAAAACGAAATATAAATAATAAATATTTTATCAACTTATGTTAATATATTTTCTTGGGAAAACATATAAATATTAAAGTAACAACTTTTTACCCTTTTGTGGATTATATAATTATTTAGAAGTTAATTTTTGTTCCTCATGCATGAAAAATTTATATTCAAAATAAATTTTTGGTAGAAAAAAATTATTTTTTGGTAGAAATTTATTAAAGGATCAAATTATAAATTTAAAGTAAATATATTTATATACGTTTATCATATAGATTTTAATATAAGTCATGTACCCTAAAAAAATTACCTTTGAAGAATAAATTAAAAATATTATGTGAATTCTTATTTATTAAAATTTAATCTCAATGTGGAGAGGTTATTACCACAATAATTATTTTATAGATATTATAATGGTATTTATACTTACAAATGACAATATACATTAGTTATATTTATGATTAAATGGAAATATATTCTACTGATACTATTATAATTCATTCCATTGATTTATTAGGATTTTTGAAATGTTATTGTAGTTATTCAAATTTCACTTCTAAATAGAAGCCATGTTATGAAATATAATTGGTTATTAATATGTTGAAATATAATGGATTTCAAGTATCATGATATAGTTGTGGTTATTTGATATTTTTTATGATTATGGGTTTTCATGATGAATCCCAAATCCAAATTACAAAAATACATAAACTAGTCCTAACATATCATGAAGGATTTCTTATTCCCCAATGGTTGGTGACTAGCACTTGATATCATACAATTAGAAAATTGAAATATTTTTTCCCAAACAGCTTAACATAGATGATATAAATTGATATATAATCACTCAAAAATTAAAATTAAAATAACAAAATCGGTAAAATAATACTATAATTAAACATAATTAGGGGTAACAACATCTGACAAATAATGGACTAGAAAATAGAAGTAATAGGTGGATTACATATTTATCAGTCACCATCATAATAAAAGATCTCTTGTATTATGTATAATCTCCACCTCAATGTGGTTACTTCTATTTTCTTGTACCTGGTAGAAGATAAAACAAAAATACATGAATGAAAATGTAGTTTCTGAGAAAAAGTTCCCATATGGATTCCTAATGAAATCCATATGAAATTCCACTCAAATAAAAATAATAATTATATTCAAACTAAACTAAGAAAGGAAATGAAAATACATATTATCCCATAAAAGTTATTTATATCTAGAATAATATAAGATATATTAAATATGAATAATTATATATTTTATATAAATAAATTAAAATAAAGCATAAATAAGGTTGTTCAGCAATGAATGTCATGTATAGTAAGGAAAAAAAGTGAATCACAATGATAATAATCAATGATATGCATTAGATTCATACAATAGTATCCTCACTCATCAAAAATTATCATAAAATCTCAACAAATATTTTACAATGAAATAAACACCCCATTATGAGACCTATTATGGAAACTAATTCTACATCACATAAGGGGTTGCATCATAGAAAATTTTGGAAAGCATTGTTCAATTATTGTTATCATAATCAATCCATTCACAGGGATTTCAAGTAATAACATACTATTCCTGATCAGCTGCTAAAATCATGTTTCACTTGTGAATCAAAATATAAACAATAAAATAATTGGAAAATACTTCATTTCATATCATTTCATCTTTCGTAGTTTAATTTCACAATTAAAATTACATCATTCCATTTCATTTCAAAATAAATTTATAGGATTATAGCATATTAATGAACATTAAAATTAATATTGATTTTAATCCATTTAACTTATGAATCAACATAAAATCATTTCATCCAATCCACATACAATTCAATCCATCATTTTTCATAAAAAACCACGCAATAATTTCACTTTTATAGAAATTTTTTGGATTTTTCCCAATTCAATAACTTTTTAAAATCAAGAATCTTAACATCACAAATAAGGGGTTCTAAATCAATTAAAAAATCATTTTAAATTAATGATGATACATTTTATTTCCATTTTTGTGTAATCCATTACTGAACTGCATTCCATTAATCTTGAGATCAATAGAAAAAATGAAAAATGTGGACTTACAAAGAATAAAAATGGAATAGGAGTCCATGAATTCAAACCAAAAATAATAATATTTAAAAAACGTTATTAAATGAATCATAAACCTGATGATCTGTCACTCTTCAAAAACTAGAGAATATGATATAAATAAAAACAAAACAAAAGGTATTCACTTAATATAAGGAATTCAGATCTTCCACCAATACGTAAATTTGAAACAAAGGTGTTTCGTAGAGTCAAGGAATCCTCAATTAATCCTAAAACGTCAAATGAAAATGATTTTTTTTAAATGGGGGGGTTTAGGTAACTAAATCAATGGTACCATGTTTTTTTAGAAAATATATTGTGGGTTAAAACTTGTTTAGGAAGTTAAATGGGTTGGGGCACATGGGTGGATGTAACTATTCACCCTACATATATGCCTCTACTATAATTCAATATGAGGGGAATCGTTTTTGTAATGAACTAACTCGAGTTACCCCAAAACCAGGAAGCTGACCTCATATATTAAAATATGAACGGATTTCATGATCTATATGGGCTGCCAACAAGAACCTAGACATCGAACAATAAAATAGAGGGATTGATTTCACCCAATCATAATGAACAAATAAAATATATAAACCAGGAGCATGAAGGAAAAAATAAAATAAAATAAAATAAATTTTATAATATTACGAAAATAGTGACAAAAATATAAAGGTATCCAATACTCAATGAGATGAGTCCAACTATAACGGACCAAAACCAAATAGATAATCCATGTGATGTAGTGGTAGAACTCCTACAATCTCACAACCATCTACCCAACTAAGCTGAAAGAAGACCTCACCACCTCATTGTGTGATGTTTTCATTCCATTAATTAGTAGACATACATAAGTATTAACATTACTAAATAGTTTTACAAGGTGTGAGATAATAGGATCAGTATGTTCCCACCGAGGTGTTCTATAATAATTATCTGCATAATAATTCCTATTTTTTCATTTTAAATAATACATGGAATGATAAGTAGTAATGATTTTTTATAGAAAACATTGTAAAAATTTCACCTTTATCATAGTTCTATAATAAAAGAATTTATATCAATTTCAAAGAACAATTTTTATATCATCATTCATAATTATGAATATTCGTATCGAGAATAAAATAAATACACGAAATTCAAATAGAAGTGGAATCACATGTATCACAACTCCAAGGAACATAGCAGGTCAGGCTAGAAGACTACTCGTACCACAATCAATCAAGTTCACAACTTGAATCCTAGAATAGAGGCCTTGGAATCCATGGAATACCTCGTGAAAAACCACCCTAAAAATTTCAATATCTATCCCTAAGAACAATAATCTTGGGAAAAATTGTAAATATCCATGATAAAACTCTTGATAATTAGAACAAATGGATGATGTCATGATGATAAGAATTCCACCTAAGTATCCATGGTAACCCATATTCTTATTTTTAAAATTCAATAAAATTCATTGAATATATCATTTTTCATTCCATTTATATACAACTATGTTAATACCATTTTTAATTAAAAAAAATTCAATATGAAGAAATCGTTCATGAAAATTCCTTGTATTAATTATTTTATAAAGGAGGAACAATATGGTTCATCAACATAGTATAGATACTAAACCACCTACCTCAAAACTCGGGTCACACAGGCCTTCAATGAGATGCACTGATAACCAAATATCAATAAAGGGGATGAAGGGCATATAATACAATACATAACTAAATATATTTCCCATTTAAAAAGTGGGTAGGCATAGAAGATGAAAAACCATGTACCTCAAGAACAAACACCCTCCATATAACAATAAACAAAGGAATGGCCTCTAAAATGAGATCACATAGTGTATCATAAAGTGGACATGAAAAAACACAAATTTCATAATAATGAATATTGTAACACAACTCAATGGTGATACCATGAAAAATGGAAATGAGGAATCAGACGGATTACTCACATTGATAGACACACCACAACCGCACTAATGATCGAACATAGAGTGGATAGATCAGGAAGGACTATTTTCTCCAAAATTTTCCGAAGATGAAACTTAGATCGAGATCATGATAGAAACTGTTGCCGATTGGACTCCTAAAACACAAGAAATACCCTAGAAATTCACTACGTGGTGAATTATATGTTTTGTAACTCATTTAAATGTCGTGAAAGCAATAGGTTTCAAGTAAATCAAAAAACACTTCACCTTATATTGAAAATCAAATAATTAATTAACTCATGATTTGTAAACATTAATCACATCATGTAACCTTCCATAATAAGAATTCCTTACACAACAATCACCCAGTGACTATTACACTTCTTGTAACCTAGTTATATATTTTTAAATTCTTTTGTAGCACGTAGAAACCTTTAGTCAAATTTTTTAGTCTATAAAATATGCTACTTCAACATTATGGGTATTCTCTCATTCAATCTCTACCATATACCAAAAAAATGAAACCCATGAGGAGGATAAGGATATACCTTATAGATCAGTAACAGGATGTTACAAACTCCCCACCATAACGACTTTACATCCCCAAGAAGTCATGTAGAAGATGTAATCATTGGAAATGGATGAAGCAACATAACCTTTATCAATGACATTAATTCCCATGTTTCATAAGAATCCAATTCCTGCATCCATATATCCCTATCCAAAAGAATCAAATTCCCATGCATGACTTTCACCTGATTAGTGATGATATCAGCTAGTTTTTAAAAAAAACATATGGAAATAATTTAATTTATTCCCTACACAAAATGTGAGAAAGATCGGGATGATAATTCCTAATTTAAGACATGTAGAAAAAATCATTATTTTCTGTCATCTGAACAAGAAATTCTAACTGATATGTAACATGTCGGAGCCACTCATTAACCTCAAATGAACTAATATATCTAGGATCCAACATTAATTTTATCAATTAAATGGAGAACCAACCAATGATTAACTATATAGAAAACCTAGAAGCCAATGGAAAACTCCAAAGGATGACACCCCTAGTCCTCATACGATTTCAATTTAATTTGGTATTTAACTAGGCGGTGATGTACATCTTGAATAATTTATGACATCTGATGAACCAAACATGGTCCAACTAAAGATGCTTCTCCCACCTCATCCCAAAAAATGTGTGATATACATAAGGAACTATATAGTTCATCAAAGGGATCCATTCTAATAGAATAATAATAGCCACTCTTATAAACAAACTGATATAGTTCTATATGGCTATCCCATTATCCACTAAATTACAAGTGGAAAGAATGAAGCATATCATCTACGATCTGAATTACACACTTGTCCTATACGTCTTTTTCTTGGATTGTATATTTTTATCAACTATACATGAGTTCCCATTGCCTCATAGATAATTCTGTAAAAGCTCTAGGTAAACATAGAATTCATATCTAAATGAATTTCAAAAGAATTCCATTGTAACCTCACAATCTCATAGAAATATTGTTTACTCGTTTCATCAACCGTAGTTGTATCTTTGAATAGAATGAAATGAGAAGACATCATAAATATATTAAAAATTACCCATATTGCATTCATAAAAAGGGTGTCCATGTTAATCCAAAAAAATCCATGGATACCTCATCCCATTTCTAGACTAGCACAAGAAGAGGTTGGAGCAAACCAAGGGGTTTCCTGTGCTCTACCTTTTTCTGTTGGAATGTGTAATAGTGGGACACATAATTTTCAATGTCAAGCTTCATACCTGAAAAATGGAATAATCATCTCATGTCATAATACATATATATAATACCTTTATGAATGGCCCAAAATGAAATATTACAATTAATAAAGACAAAACTACACATAGATTTTGGGATAAAAAATTTCTTCTAAAGTGGAGAATATAATCTAAAGAGAGAGACCAACCCAAAATAGTGTCAATACCATAAAATTTTTATCAAAATTTTCTAAACTCATAATCTTTCTGTTGAATCTGAAATATATACTCTTTAGGAGATGAAAATTATTGAACAATTACCAAAACCAAAGCTGATACATCCTATAGGGAAACTATGTGTAACTGAGTAAAAAGAACCATATAGTTCTACTCTTCCCTGGATTCCAGAATAGCCTACAAGAGTATATTCCTACTCAGTGATTATGAAATTAAGTTTCCCTTCAGTGAGGTATAGGGGATATCAATGTCAAATTTCTGAAGGTATTTTATTCCTTGTCTCTGTATGAGATAAAAATATTTTTGAGAAAACACATGACTCAAAAAATTATGATCAGTGATGTCTATGAACCTAACCCCAAAAATATAGTCCCACCATCATTTAAGTGCGTGAATAAATTTAAAAAGCTATAAATAGTGATTGAGTTAATTTTTCTCATGTGGTACAAGATGAAGATATCCAGAAAACAACCACATCATCATCCTACAAAAGATCAAAAACCAAGCCAACACTGGACGCATCACAAAACACCACATTTCCCTTATCGGGCTTAAATATGTTCCGAATGTGATCCAAATTCAAAATTCATCATAATTTATTGAAAAAATATTGAAACTTTGAAACCCTTGTGAATGTTACTATTTTTATATTTAGAGTACTCAAATGTGGTTCCATATTGGAGAAATCCTTTAAAAATTGATGGTAGATTCTTGCAAGACCATGAAAGCTCTATATCCCAAAAACATTATGAGGTTCTTTTTATTACCATGCTGCATTCAACTTCTTTAGATAAATTGATAAGACATATTCATAAATCATATTCCCTATGAATATCACTTCATGAATCTATAAATGTCATTTAGAAATATTTTCATACAAATAGTGACTTATCATAATTTTTAGAACCAAACTCAGATGGTGCTTGGGCTCATGCGCAAATTTTGAATACACTAGAATATCATTCAAAAACACTACAAAAAAATGTTCGGATGTTGATGGAATATCTTATTCATCGAATCCATAAAATCTAAAGGAGTGTTAGATTAACCAAAAGGCATCCCAAGATATTTATAATGGCCACACCTATGCCATAAAACTGTTTTTGGTATATCCAACTTTTGAACTCTGATATGATGATAACCAAGACTAAAAATCATTATTTGAAAACCGCATCACCCCTCTAACTGATCAAATAAATCATCCTCATGATGAAAAATATATTTTTCATCACTATTTCCTAGTTTAACACTAGATATTCTATAGAAAACTTATTTGAACCATATTCCTTCTTTGAAAAGAGAAAATAGGCCACCCAAGGAGAAATACTAGGAAAAATGAATCATTTATCCAACATGTCATTTAACAAAAGCATTATCTCCTTCAACACTATTTGTGCCATATGATTTGAAGGTATCGATATATGCTACATGCCTTTAACTAGGTAAATTTTATATTATACCTCTCCCTCTAGTGTAATAATGTTGAATTAATATGGAAAAACATTTGAAAAGTATAAAACAACATTTAAGAGATCAATAATAGAATAAATGTCACTGGCCATTATCTCAAAATAGAAAACAAACACTAGAGATATAAGAAAGAAGGCCTTGCATGAATATATTTTGTGTCCAACTCCCCATAAAGTACTTGAGATCTCCCATCAGTACAAATAAATGAAACACATTGATGATAAAAATAAAACACATCTTGAAGAGTGAAATTATAATCCATACTGAGGATGATATTAAATAGATCTAGATCAGGAATAAGCATGTCCAATAAAAACATTGTATTAGCTATCGTTAGTGAAAAAAGGACACTAGAACCCTTTATTTTTTTTTACTCATAGATTTACCTAATACCATTAAAAACCGAATATGATCCATTGGATGTATATAAAAATGAACAAAACATGTTGATATAAACTAGTTAGAGGTTCAAGTATATAATAAATAATTTTTTATAGGAGATAAAATAGTGATAGCACCTCTAACAGTTTCTTGACCTACTTCTACATCTGTTGGAAACATGTCTATTACATGAATGTGGATCACTCCTATGGAATGTGGCTAGAACCATATAGTATTTGAATATTCTGACTACACCACTATATATTTTGGTGCCAACAAGGCCTAATAATAATGATGTGTAGTCATAGACAGATAGAAGATCTATAAGTGATCAATGCATCAACATAGTTTTCTCATATTCATATGAATTGGACATTAAGGACATGTGTGCTTATACTTGGAACACTTATATCATGTTAGAGCCACACTTCTAATTGTAGTAGATGTTATTGATGATTTTTAATATTGAGACCCTCCAGCACCACATCTGCAATTATCATTACACTTCATCTTCTTCCGTTAGAGGCCCCTGAAACTATCACTAGACGGAAGAGAAGTTATGGGAAAACCAAACTATCCATCCATATCCATATTATACATCGTATATATGTCTACCATCTCCGCAAAGTTATAATGTTTCAACATTAATATATACAATCTTATATCTAATCAAAAACCCACTAGGTACTTATGATCCATTATCAATTAAATTTTTACCATGTCTGGATCAAAACTGGCATGGTCAACAAACCAATTGGTGTATTCCAACAATGAATGATATACCTATTTAAAATGTATTACCTCAAGAGGATTTTCCAACATCATGGACTCTATAAAAAAATGATTAATAATAGGTTTATGAAACCCTTCCTATCCATGTCCCCACTTCTATCTTTCTGGACTATGGAATCCAACCATCACTTGTCAGATCCCTCAATCATTAATGTTACACAGATTACCTTGATATTATAAGGTGTTTATAAGATGTATATTATTTGATCCATCCAATTCAGTTAGTCCTTTATATCTTTTGTCTCATTCATTCCATTAACAGGCACTGGACTCTCATGAAATAATTCCTATGATCAATCTCTCTCTCTCTCTTAATGCTCTTTATTGTACTTTAAAAAGTTTGTTTCAAACTTGTGGTGCGTTATAATAAACAACATAAACATTATTTATCATAGCCTCAATGAGATTATGATCTATAGGAGGATTCAATTGAATAAAATTAGATGAACCCTTTTGGGAAACTCAGGAAGACATCTTAGAGGAATATTGTTGCATGCGGAAGGATAAGAACAATCATACAACATAACAAATATCACATTAAACTAAAAAACATACTATATGAAAATGAGATTTAGAATAAAACCCACCACTATATTCACATATCCCAACATTAAAATTAAAATTGTGTATCGTATTGAAAAGAGTTGTCCTTTCACTAATCACAATATATCATTCAGGTCTCAAAAATCATATCTCTAGTCTAACAAACATACCAAGATAATGAATCACTAGGGGAATACTCCAATTAATAAATTTATTTAATGAACTGGTACGGGTTACCCTCAAACCTATCACTAGTCCTAATATTTCACATACCCTATCGGTATTCTTCATCCCCTCATGTTAGAGAAATTTACATTGTAATCCAAAAGCAAACCAGAAGGAATAGTTTCATCCAACCCGAATAAAAATATGGCATATATAACCAAAATGTGGAAAGGAACAACATAAATCAAATAAAATAAATGTCAAAACTAATATAAAAGAGTTGAAATACAATTAATGTAAAATTACCAAAAAAATCCAAGAGATAATAAAAACAATAAAGGTACAAAATGAAAAGGGTGGTGTTTATGATGGAAATGACGAACTATAACCATCACTCCACCTGCAATCTAACCCACCCGAAACACAACGTCACCGAATCAATATGGATCCTAGAGTTTACTTACAATGGATGGCATACATAGGTATTCACACCACTGAAGAGGTGCGTATGGTGTGAGATAATAGGCTGAATAATATCCCACCCAGGTGTTCTATAACAAGCCTCTATATAAAAATTAATCTATGATCAATTTCAAAAAATAGTACATGATGAGAATTAATGATGTTTTATAAAAACATGGAAAAAATTTCCCATTTATCTCATTTATAAAATATATGTGTGAATATCAATTTAAAATTACATTTTCCATATCACATTTCACAATCATAAATAATCATATCAGGAAAAAATGAACTAATAAAAGAAATAAAAACATAAATAGTACTATATGTATCACTACCCCAATGAATACAAAAATTTAAAATAGTATAATACTAATACCACAATCAATCATGAACACAATCTGACTACTAGAACATGGTTTGAGGAAAAAGAAAAATAAACAATGAGAATAACCCCCAACCAAATTTCAATATTAGTTCCCTAGAATAATAGCACTTAGAAGAAAAATAAATTAAAATGAAAAAATTTTAAAAATCACAAAAACATGGATGAAGACCTCATACTAAACCTTCTCCCTATGTACCCAAGGTGGACCATGTGTTAATTTTAACAATTCATCCTAATGATTTTAAAATTCATGTTTTCAACCCATTTATCCACAACCAGGGAAAACCCGTATTTCTTTAAAAACTCATTTCAATACACAAAAATAAATCGTTACATTTCATTGTATTAATAATTTTATAATGATTTTATAATAAAGTTCATCAACATAGGATTGAGACACAGACACCTACACCAAAAACCTGGGTTTCAAAAACCTAAAATGGTATCCACCAATAACGAAAACTCAAAGGCAAAGAAGAAATCCCTATAATCCTATCCATATCTCAATGTAGAATTAATTTAGAAAAAATGGGGTCTTCAGAGAAGTGGAAATTCCATCTACCTCAAGGATGATCAGATGTTTCACCACAACCAACAAGTGAACAACATCCAAAACAAGATCGCACAAAAGATCTAGAAGAGGGAATATATAACCTCAAATTTCAGACCAATGAATATGATAATGAAACACAAGGTCACTATTGAGATCAATGGAAATATTGAATCATAAATATCAATTATCTAGGGAGATTCACCATAGAAACAATGAATATTGAATGTTTAATGGATCTATTAGTGAGAAATAGTGTCCCCAAAAGTCACTATAGAGAATCCTTAGGTTGAGAAAAAGGGAGAAATGAAAGATGAATGGTCACACAACACCTAAAAGGTTCCCTAAAAATCCCCAAAAAAGGGAAATAAATGATCTGTAACTCCCTTAAATATCATTAATTCCTCGGTGGTCAAGTACGCCAAAATACCCTTCATCTCGGATTAAAAACCCATGATTTATATTACTCACGATATGTAAACATTTATCACTTCATGTAACCCTTTATGGAATGAATTACTTTCATAAAATTATCCTAAAAACCATTACACATCATGTAACATAAATACACTGTAGGAAATTATTATACATCCTGTAGAAACCATTGGTTAAACCTATGAGTCCAACAAATATGTGACTTCACTATTAAAAGTGTCCTCCCAAAACTGTCTTGTCCTTATACTGATAAAAAAAGAAAATCATGATGAGGTTAATGATATACCTGATAGATCCATAATGTTATGTCACATTTTTCTACATATTTAAACTAATCGGGTTCCCACAATGAAACATCATATATTACAAGATTTCATGGTTTGGAGGGAAAATAGATTATGTCCTATTCATCAAAATATCATATTATTATTATATTGTTGTTAAAGCTATGATAAGAGGGTTTTGTAATGGGATTGTCATTGGGGGAAATACATTAATTATTTGGAGAGAATAGTTAATTTTCTTAGTGTGTACATTATCCTATAGAAGTGTTCTTTGGTAGTGATATTTTATTCTTTAGTAATTTGATAATTTAGTTTTGGTGAAGAAAAATTTATAATGTTTTTAAATTTGTATATGATGATATGATATACAGAGGGATAGATTTTTTTCATGTGGTTATGATTGATGGTGTGTTGTTTATAATATTTTATCCTCATGTACCTAATTACTGAATGATTAATTTTCCTACTAGCTCACTAATGGGTTTTCATGCCTTGTACAATGTTGTTACTAGTAGAATCAATAAGGAATTTACAAGAACATTTTCATTTTTTTATTATTGATGACTTTTTATGAATATTTATTAACAATAAATAATGGTTAAGGAAATTGATCACTCTAATATTTATGATTGTTTTTGGAAATTATGGATATAGGTGAATCAATGTGCAACGTGATATTCAGGCATTGAACAATTTATGATTGTTTGTCTCATATATGTTGTTATATTTACTTTGTTATTATGACTCTTTTCTACTAATGTTTGTTTGTTACATGTGGTTGTTTATTTAATTATAATAATATTCCGACTAATTACTCATATGTTTTCATTCCACTATAGTATTCCAATTGTTTCACAAGATTATTCAATTCACATTATATGGTACTATTTTAGTAGCACATATAGAGTTAAGTGGATGTACCAATTTTATGAAGAGTAGTTTTTCATGATTTTAATAATAAAGTTCATGGATAAATAAGAAAAACTTATTAGATGAAACTAATAATGTATTAGATATATTTGTTACCGATTTGGGGTAATATCTTTTATTATAGGATTTTATTTGGATATTCCCTAATCATGATAATTTTATACACTCAGATATTGTCACCATCAGGATCCCGTTAGAGGCTGGCCTCTTGGGCCCACTCTTCTATATTTATAACCTATTATGGGTTTCAATTGGGCTAAGGTTATGACATTTTCCCCAACTATTATCAACCGAAATTATATTACGGTTCAAGGTTTAGAAGAATCTCCTTTATGACATGCCCACCCCATAATTCTGGAATTATTCTATGAAAAAACATTATTACACCTAGAAAAAATAAAAAAAATGTAAATTAAAATTAAATATTAGTTTATTATATATTAATGGTATAAATTGAATAATAATACCTTTCAATATAATTTATAATTAATTTGTAGTAGTTATAGAATAACTGAAACATGTAATTCTTCTTTTTTATGATATATTTAACTAAATCCAATCATATTTCCATTTCACTATAACCTTAAAGTATAGGATCCATATATTAGAGTTACACAAATGTACCATAATATGTAAATGTCACAATAAGATCTCTAGGCACTAGATCAATTGATAATATTATCTTGTATCAATCATTGTTGATTAAAAAAAATATTCATGATGTATTAATATCTCTTGATGTCCTAACTATGGTTTTATTCCATATTATGGGAGCTTATGTTCAAGATCTCTAGACCACTATCCAGCGTATTAGATAGTCTCCCTCTATCTGTTTTGATACAATGTGTTATTATGGATGGTGTTATAATTAGATACACAATATATGAGGTTTAGTGGTCGAAAATTACACACAAATCCTATGAATAAATTACAATACTTATTTAACTCATTCTTAAATAATTATAATAATATTATTCTTCATTTAACATGATAAAAACCATATAAATATAAATAATTATCATTTATACCAGTTCCAATTAGTCTATTAATCTTATACAGTTATCCCTTGTAATCATTATTGATCATTTAATAGTAATAATTTATTTAATAAATTAATGTCACTATACTAATCATTGACAGATATAAAAAAATTCTAATTAACCACCCGTTGAAATATTTGTTATTTTTATTTAACTCAAAAATTCTTTCAAATAAATTTAATTTATAATTTCAAAAGCATCCAAACTAATGTAAATATTATTTATTATATCATAGATTAATTTAATACCTAAATTTAATGATGAATGAAGATACATATGGTGAGTGACCCTTTTCCACTTTTTCTCACTAGAATTATATTAAAAGACCTATAATGAATGTTAAATCTATAATAATGATAAGAGGTACATAGAGTATGAAATTATTGTCCTAATGACATTCAATTACCTATGAATAACTAAATTTTAATATATTCATCTATTCATGATATTTCATTTCAAGAAGTTTGCATAATGCTTGCACTATCTTCTGTGCACTATGTGTCTCAGTTCAACATTTAAAAAAATGAAATCATCCATTGAAAACATTGAACTTGAATTTATTTAGGATGTTTCACTCTCATCAAAGTTCATAAGATTTCATTATCGATCAAGATAAAAAGGTAAAAACATTATATTTATAATTATAATTTAATTAAATATCACTCATGATGCACCCAAATTATCCTACCTCTCCATGAGAATATATCATCATGGTCTTCATCAATATATCAACGTACATGTTTCATGATATCCATTAATGGTAAGAATACATTATATGGATCAATACACACTCATGAATATATAAACATAAATTAAAAGATCAAAATGTGGATTTCCTACTGATAAATATGTTCTCATCTCCTCCAATCATTAATACGAGAGATAGAAAACACTACGATGATGTGCCTCAATGTCCTATGAGACTCGTATCCCTAATAGAAGGTAACATCAATGACCAATGAAATAATAACACCCTGTTTTAGAATAATATTCAATACTAATGTTGTGGAACCACGTAGTTCTCATCAGAATTGAAATCATCAATTTCCATTTATTATTATATATATTCATATGACATTATAAAATAAAAAATTCATGAAGAGAAATAATCATTATGTCATAAAAAACTAAATTAACATTTAAGACAAATAATATTGTTATAAATATTTTGGTTCTAGTGAACCAACACTAAAAATATCCCATATGAACTAGATACAACTAGTAAAAAAACACAGTCCAGTAGCTCTTAGTTGGTACTTCAAAATCTGTATAAAATGGTACTTTTTCAATGTGATCATCAAATTTTCTCTTTCATACAATTCAACTCATTGAGAAAAATCCATTAAAAGAATAAACCTCTAAGGTATCTTTATTATCTATTGATGTGGTTGTAGTTCTTTTGAAATGGTATACACATTAATTTTATCATTTAAAACTATAATAGAACTATGAATTCATGGTAAAACATCAAGGTGATTTAAAATTTTGAAAAATCCCAACCAATATCTATGATATATAAAATCCCACTATAAAATCAGAAACAACCGTACAATATGTGAACAAATGGCTAATTGGAACTCTTCCAACTCACAAAACATATGGTTAAAAATAATACCTATATAGACTATGACATCAAATAATTTTGACCTATCTGAAAGATAAAATCTATATAATCATTATTTACAAGCTCTTTATCTCCTCCATAAACTAGGAAGATATCCATAGTTCACCTCAAATACTTAAGTATATCCTTAGGATTAGTAAAATACTTTTCACCAAGGTATTCATATACCATCCTACCCTACTAAAAGAATGGGTAACTGCATGCTGTATATATAACATGGAATATGTGATAGACAATATAAATGTATTGATTATTATCCTAATCATTATGTATCTTTAATCATATGTGTGAGGACACATTTTATTGGAATGGTGTATACCATGTAGAATTGGAATGAATCTCCCATGGACTATTTCATACTGAGACTCATATTTATATATTAAACGTATATACCTTGACATATTCCAAGTAGGATCTAGGTTATATCATTAAATATCCTTATATATAGAATGTTGGTTGTTTCAACTAATTCATTAATTGAGGAAAATTTTCTAATCAATTCATTTGTCTTGTTTAAGGATGGTATATAATTTCTAATTAAAAATATGTCATCACTAAATATTGATGTAATAAATTGTACACTCTCTAGACATCTTATAAACACATGACACACATACATTATAAATGAAAAATATTTCAATTACTTCTCCATTAAACTAAATGTTCTATGACATGGATTCTTAATTAAAATTAATAATTGATCTTTAAAACATGCATATGTATTTTTTATATTTTTGGAGTCAAAACCACTTCTAGTTTTGTCACATACACATCCCACCTAACGGTTCCCACTATGTAAATTGTTTTTAAATTTATTTTCAAATATTCATCATAAATTAAAGCTTCTATGGACTGAAATAAAATATTTAATATTTAAACATGTAACCTCCAAAAAATCATCAACATAGTCTACTAGATAATATTTAATTAACCGTTTAGCCACATGTCGTAATTTATATGTATTTACATTTTCATACATGTCCATATTTATATTTAATACCAATTTATATATAATTTATTTTAAAGCAACTAGATGATCTGTCGAGAAAAATACATATTTATGGTATATGGTGTCCATCTCAAAATTCATAGGTGTCTTCCATCATATAGCCTCTATGAGCAATACTTCATCATTTTAAAATAGTGGATCATTATTTTCATACAATGATTATTCGCCATCATTAGCGACTAGAAATCAATACCACAATAGTTCACTTACCATTATAGTATTCTTTTGTAGTACTTCTATTTAGGGGAAAAATTCTTTCATATGGAACTAAAAAATGTGTTCATAAATGACCTCTCATGTATCCTGATAATAATAAATATCATAGTATATCATTGACCAATTATCCTCCATCAGGATTTCATCTTTATCAAAAAACATGTCATGTGTCATGATAGTTACTTTCTTATTTAATGTTTTTTATAGATAGTATCCCAAAACATCCATGGGAAAACATATAAATATACACACAATTCCATGTTGTGATAGTTGGTTTCTCTAGATATCCTCAATAAACATCTCTCAACACTTTGAATGAACATATAAAAAAAGGATTTCCATTCACTAAATGAATCGATGTGAATATTATTTTCAACTTTATTTGGTAATTATTTTATTATGTATGATATAATAATTAATTCATATACCACAAATGGATAATGTATTTTTTTTTAAATCTTCATCATCCATACCATTACCAATAGTGTATGGTTCATCCATTCACTAAAATTGTTCCACTGTGTTGTATAAGGATGGATGAGTTGTGATAATACCACACACTATTATTTAATATTAATAAATTCATAGTTAATATATACTCAAACATGGTTTTATTGATGCTAAATTGCCTTCATATAATACTAAATCATTACATTATTCATCAAATCACTAAAATACTCAAAGGATTCCAAATTATACCTCATAAATAAGAAATAACCATACCTAAAAAAGCTATCTATAAGCATTATGAATAATGAAAATCCATCATTAAGTTTTACTTAGAAGGTTATGCACACATGAGTGTGTAAAAATTATAGAATCTATATTTACCAACCCAGTTAACCACTAAATGAATGTTTCGTTAGGATTTAATTTATAAGAAATATGACATATTTTATTTTTCTTAATCATCACACAGTCTAAGTAATCATTTTGATAAATCATTGAAAAATGATTCTAATTTACATGACTTTTATATTCATTCCATGGTTGGGTTTTATCTGATTCATGTTTATTTGTTTCGATATTAATTTTCAGTATTAGTTTTTTTTCGAAATTTAGTATTTAAAGAATATTATTTAACCCAGCCAAACCATGAAATATCTTATCAAAAAAAATTATCAAACATTATATCAAAATCCAAAAATAAATTTACCCATGATGAAAAAATAAAAATATATTGTTTTCTTGGTTACACAATGATTTAAATATATATTCCATTAAACAATAATTAATTATTTTAAAAATATAAAATGGTAGTCTCTAATATCTTTATCTACCTGTATCGATCCCTTGGTAGATCATAGATTAAACTCCCTTCTTGAAATATTTTTAAATATAACTTAATCTAATATTTGAATTCAAATATAATAACCACATGAGGTATCTAATACTATATATATATAAATAATGATGAAATTTGATAACTAATGTATATAATGATAACCCTGGCATATTTGGCTGGGTGTAATTCCTCATCTAATGACATGTTGGACACATGAAAAACATGCCACAACTTGTTCTATACATTTCCATTAGATAATATTCTTCTTGTAAGGATGATTCTATAGATCCTAAGGCAAATAATTGGTCATTGAAACAATTTCATTATTCATCCTCATTTTATTCACTATAATGATAATGGGTTTTCCACACCCAATTAATTTATCACCATGGTGAATAAAAATAATAATTTTTTAAAGTATCTTCATGCTATTGTTCATACTATAATTATCAATAAAATGGAATATTTTCACAACGCTAACCAATGGAGAACATGATACATGTTTCCAAACCGATATCCAATTATAAATGGTTGGATACCAGTGACAAGTGACCATATAACAAAGATGGGAGACTATTTACTAATATTTTCATGTGAATTCACTTAAAAAAACTTCAATAAAATTGTCTAGAGAGATAAAATACTAGAAACTAAAATGTATTTTTAAACTATCCCAAACCAGAGTACCATAAATGTTCTAAAAGAGAAAAAGGGAAAAAATAAACCCACCAATAATTATAAAATCATTTAACCTCTTCATAAAGAAGGGATCATTGTCAAGAGTAACTATTTGAATGATCCTTGGCACAAATCCATCAAGCTCCTAGGGAGGTCATTCTCTCTATGCTCCACCATCTTATGGTCCTCTAGGTTCCCTGCCAAAATGTATATGGTATGAATAGAACACAACATGTGTGGGAAAAGGTCATTCAAGGGTGATTATAAAAAATAATTAATATATTCACCAATACCCCAAAATAAATGGGTGAACTTAAAAAAGTAATATTTCCACAATATCTATAAATATGTAACACTAAATGAAAGAGAAACTCCAATTCCAACCATATATATATATAGTTGTCAACTCAATACACAAGTAGTATCATCCCAAATATTTGAAAACACTGTAAGGACTCAATGAAAACCCCCAGATATAATAGTCTTAGACTCTATGCAACAATATTTTCTAACATCATAGACAACTATAGGATTCTACACAAAGACATAAAGGTAACAAAGAACTAGGAGAACAAACTCCATGAGTTCATCCATCAAAGAGGGAACCCCCTGATAGATACACATAATTAATAAAAACTCTACCATTATAGATGGTACATAAGAGAAAATTCACTCCATCAAGAATGAACTATAAGGTATCATGTTCCAAGAACCATAGGTCCTACAAAATACATCCATTACCCTGATTAATATTGTAATAAACAATGTGGTGAGGCATTTACCTCACCACTACACATATTTGAGGAAGCACAACTCTAGACTATGCACCACATGAACCTTCTCTTATGAGAGAGGATGGTGAAACGCACACCACTCCAATTACCTGTAATAGATGGATTAATATATTTTAAATAACCAATGAAACCTCTATAAATCATGTATTGAGTGGCTTACAACTCAATCAATTGAGGTTGCACTAACTCCAAACCAGGTACCACAAATAGCAGACGGAGGCTCCAAATCCTCTTAACCCTACATTATAGTTTAGGGATCACTAACTCAAATAGGGGACCTACACATTGATATTATATGGGAGTATAACTCCATAGGTTAGGATATTCACCCATGTATGACATGGGAGTAAAACCCAAATTATAGAGGACATGAACCCTAGTCCAGCATGGGAGTCCACATTGTGGAAAGAAGACATGAACCGTTGTCTATTATGGGATTACCACTGAATGGAAAGATGGCCCACACCCTAGAATAATAGGGGAGAACCACTATACTATCTTGTTTAAAAAGGAGGATCCATACCCTAACATGATAGGGGAATAATGACCCCTTACTAGATTAATCGCTACCTAGTTTTCCATGTAAGTACCGACATTTCTAGAATAACATGTATGGAGGACTGACACATTGGAACGAAATGGGAGTTCCAAATATAAGGATAGAGACATGAACCATAACATGGTAGGGGAGTACCCTATATATCTATAAGTCTCATAGAGTGGACTCAATCCCTTAATCAACGGGGGAGTACGAACTCCACAAATACAGAACCCATAAACTAGTTAAAAATGGAACAACATTTTATATCTAGTCAATGATTTTTGAGGGCCCATACCATGGTTAAGTAGGGGAGTGATGTCTCCAACTACATGAATGAAACATTGAACTTCTACTTAGATATAACAATAGATTACCAACACCATGCGAACAACCCCATAGTTATAAATTTTTTTCCTATGATGTGGGGAGTCAATTGTCTATAAAATCATATACTAACATGAAACTTGATCCATGATACCACATGTTAAATCTAGTCCCATAATCTTTCTAAATGAACCACACTTATCTCTGTCATTGGTAAATGTTTGATGAAAGTAACATCGTCATTATCTTACCTGACATCGCAACACTTCCACTTGTATGGAACCTTATTTTTATAGTTATAGGAGACAAACACACTATCTTCATAAAGTTTCAAGGGGAGACACATCCTAAGGTGATAATGAAAGGTATCAACCACAATGTCAACCAAATGATTCGGCATGATTAGAACTCAAGTTTATGCACCACTACTAGTGGGTCATGCTCAAAACACACAACATTGAAACTCATACTTTGAAATGGTTGACACAATTGTGTCCTAAGTGGAATACATATCATGGTAGGAAACTCGTAGGCATTGATATGAGTCTATCAAATTATACTCAAAAGGAGGAAAATATGAATATGTTCTAAGGGAAGTACATGGTGTTCACTCGTGTATAAATCGTGTCTATGCCCATCTGAGATCTTGGTTTTTTATCATGTTTTCATGGAATTTCTAGCCATTTTAGTGTACATGGAGTGTATAACTCTTACACTAAAATTACTACCTCATACAACCCTAGGAAATGTTTTTCTTCCACAAAAATCAACTAGTTAAGTTATTCGCATGACATACACCCCATAATACATGGGGTGTTCATGTAAAACTGAGACATGATCATGTATTCTATACATTCATGTGTCAAAATACCCATGTTTTTTACATTGTATTAAATTTTTTAAATGACATTGTACGGTCAAATAAATAACCATGAAATTTCATCTGACCACACAATATGGTGTCACAACATAGTGTGTAACCCTGGTACACAACGTGTAGTACAAAAAGTATTATTCCAAAAATATGAGGAACAAATGATCTGTTTAATTATCTTACACACCATATAATTGGAAATTCTGATTTAAATTTCTTTTTGGAGTCTCTTGATTAACTCGTTTTTTTAAATCCTTTTGATTAGCCTATAATGTATAACTATCACTTGGTATAGGGATATACAACCATAAAAAAATATTATATCAATGTGGATCAAGACCAAAATTCAAATATGACTACTTTGAGGGTGAACCATTGGTGATTTGGTATAGAGTGATTCCTAGATCATACTGATCCATGATCTGATATTGATTGGTCTTAGGAATAGTATTCATCAACAATGCATCACATTGATTCTGACCAGTTTCATCCATCAGCCAAAGGGTAGAGGAGGTAGTGATTCATCCTATATTTTGAACACAAACATTTTTGGGTGGTTTTACCCATATTATAATTTATTTATTTTCTAATTAATAAACATTCCACATAAAAACCCACCAAATAACCACTCTCATCCATGTGGTGCAGACACCATTATGTCGCACCTAGGGTAAACATGATGTTCTATAAACAATAGCAGTATCAGAATTCTGATTACAAACTCCAATCAAGAGTTATTTTAAATTTCATTAAAAACTACATGTGACTAGAAAAATAAATTTTAAATTTTAAATATCCCCACCACGAGGCTTGCTGAGCAGCCTAATCTTGTGCAGACTCAATGCCTAGGCTAAAAAATAATCATAAAAATATTAAAAATTATTATTTTTCAAAGATCAAGAAAATAAATTATCCCCACATTGGGGAATTTCATCTCCAAAAAGAAAACGCCAAGGCACAAGGGGAACAAACGGATATCTCTAATTGGACTCCAATTCTAGGGAGATCACCAAGGACTCCCACCCCACATACAATCATGCATAATAAATAAACACTATAGCAAAAAAACTCTCACTTCATACTCCAACCATGTCATCATCATGAAACAAGTGAAACATGTCTCCTAAAATGCATCAGGTTGAAAACACCAAACACCATTTCACATCTATAGTCATGGGGTCCAGTGGTACAAAACATCTCTAAATTTATGAATATACTAGTGTAACTTTATAGTTCACATCTTCCCATTGGTGATCTATACTATGAACTCCTCCAATGTCATGAATTTAGGATTTACAATGATAAAAACATGGTGTAATTTAAGAAAACAATGCTACCCATTTGTAAACACTGATTCTTACCATGACCTTCATATGTGAACCTCCATATGTAATATATCTCTCCAAACTCATAACACTTCCACAACAACTAGCGGAATCCCCACTAAGTGTGCAAGGTAGGAAACCAAATACACCCTATAAAAAATGTAGTGTGTAAATATTCTACAATGAAATGATGTTATGAAATGATATCCATCTACCAGGGCTTAGAAGAATATATGTCGAGTAGGAAGGCTCCACATCAAATGCGAAGACATATTCTGACACACAAACACACAACCTCATCCTGACCACACATGTCTAACGAACTTGTACACCACACCCTGACACAACCTAAATTTAGAAGAACTATCATTCATGTATGTTCATTATCATGTCAAAAAAATGCATCACAGAGTTTAAATAATCCATCATTATTATTATTTCAATGCTATGTTAATCAACCCCAACACATGGGTCTACTAGCACCCTGAGACACCATAGTTAAACCTCAAACATGATTTGGAATGAAATTATTACATATCAATAATTTCTAATAATTAATACTATATAAATTAAAAAAGACATAGAATGTGCCTCTATTCATACTATGAGATTCTAGGATAAATGCCTTTATTTCCATTAGTTTTCTTCTCTCTGTTAATCTAGCCCCTCATCCTTGCATGGACCTACTAGGGGTGGTGGTGAATACTCCTCCAACGGCCTGCCACCTACTGATACCAAGAATAAAAATCAACCATAGGATATTCCTTTAACTAAATTAAATCTATGAAAACACCCAAAAAACCCCCAACGAAATAGAGAAAAATATAAAAATATGGAAACTAAAATATATTCATACATATATGCAAAACCAAAGTACAATTGATGTACAGAATAAAAAAAAAGAAAAAACACATTCCAAAAAAAACAAAAAAAGCATCCCACATGCTATGAAGAAGGGAATCTCTATTAATAGAAAATACTAGAATTATCATCCACCAAAAACTAGTAAATACATCATCCTGTCAAGCTCAATAAGCTCTTTATTCCTTGTCTCTTCTGAGGACCCCAAAACATGTCTTGGGGTCTGCACAAGACAAAACACATACAGTAAAATCCCTTGAAGGGATGAGTATAAAAATAAATAGTAGGTTTCCAAAGACCTAGTAGAAAAGGGAGTAATGAAAATACATCATTTCACTATACCTAGCTATAAGAAACCCTAAAATAGATATAAACTCCTTCTCTCATTATCTTCAGATAAACAATACTAGTCATCTTAGTTCTCAAGGATTTTCAAGATAGACGGGTGAAAACACCATAAGGAATCCCAGAAACACCAAAAATTAGTCATCTTAGGCTCCATGTATCAAGAGGTTTTGACCTCATATATAACTACATGATTCTAATCGATGACCTAAAGGTAACACACAACCTAAAGGTAACAAAAAACTAGGATAACAAACTCAATGAAATCTTCCACTATAGAGGGATGTCGTATGATAGAAACATTTCATCAGAAACAACTAATATATTCCTTAGGTTACATCCATTAGAATGTGATCTATCAGGAACAACCTACAAATTCAAACTCTAGTTCCCAATACCAGAGGTCATTGAAATCTAACATGATCCGTGTGAATGTTCATAATAACTCAGGTGGAGATTCCCATCCCTCACCACTAAAAATAGTTGAGGGAGAAATTATGGAAACAATGCACAATGTGAACCTTATTTTAAAATAGAGGAAGGATGGTCCCACACCCAACCCCTTCTTTATAGCCGAGGGAGTAGTAGCTACAATCTAAACCATGAAAACCACTACCATTGTAATATGGATTAACCCTCACCTCAATCCATCATTGGATCACTAACTAATAAATAGGTTTTTCAAATAAGTTTTGAATGGTACCACTCCTCATAAGCATACTCAACAACTGATGAAGAACATAATACCACATTGGACCAACACCCTGATGCGATAGGGGATTAAAAATCCATATATAGGGACCTACACCCTCATATGATAGGATATTTCCACATAAATGAGAGAGTACCCACACCATGCTCTAACAAAGGAGTATCAATCTATGGATAGATGTCCCAAAACATGTTATGAAAAGGGTGTACCACTCTATCAGGTATTTTAATTTGGGTGACTGACACCTTCACATGAAAGTGGAGTACGGACCTCGGACTCTAGGTCCTACTATTTATTACGATAAAAGTGTATGGAATCTTCCAGAATAACACATATGGATGAACTAATTATATAATGACAATGAATTTTCAACTCTAAAGATATAGGACCATCACCCAAACACATTAGTGTACTTCCTACTTTTTCTATACTTCTCATTTGGTGGAATTGTTCCCCGTTACAGAAAGGGAGTACCAACTCCACTGATAGTGGAACCAAACCTATGTCCAACATAGTAGTACCAACACTATATATTCGACGGTTATGGGGGGATCTACCCTAGATTAGTAGGGTCGTGTTTTCTAAAACTACACAAATGATATGGGGAACCCATTCACTGATTTATCGAGGGAGTACGAACCTCGAAAGAACTATCACAAAGGTATAGAACATGCACCCACGATGTAGGGATTTATACCACTAAAAAACTAAATATGTAACTGAAACCCACAACCGGATACCATAGTGGAGTACCGGTCCCATATTATCTCTCAACATACCACACTAATCTTCAATATCATTCTTATTCCCCAAAAAGGAGTGTCACACATAACTTTTATTACATCACAACATTACCATGGGAAGGGAACCCTAACCTTATTTCAATAGGGGAGCACCACTCTACCATCATAATGAGTATAGGGGAACCACATCCTGTGGTGATGGGGAATGGTACTAACACCGACGTCAACCCAATGATTTTCCCAGATCACTTCTCAAGGTTATGCACTGCTACTACCACGTCCTGCTCGAAACACATCACATCTTATATCATAGGACAAAATAGAGGCCACCATCACATCCAACATTGATAACATCTCAATATATGCTATTCTAAATCATTAATTCGAGCCCTAGGGAAAGATATATGGAAGTAGGTAGATATCATGATGTTCCATGGAAACTACATGATAATCACTAGGGTACACACATTGTGTAAACCTACCGGATCACATGGAAATGTTTTCTATTTTCAATTATTGGTTAACCATGTAAGAATACATGGAATTTAAATCATGTAAATTATGTGTCTTATCTTACCTTGACCATGGGTCATGTTCTTCCTCTAAATTGTTCTGCTGGTTGTGTCACTCACATAGCATATACTGCAAAATACAATGTGTTTTCTTGCTAAACAACCATGTTGACATGTTTTCTACCCATGCTCATATCTGGAACCCAATGTCAGTGTTGTGGTCCATATAGATATATAAGACCATTTATGATCACACAACTACGAATGTTTTCTCCTCTAGCTACAAGACATATGGTTATAAGATGGCATGTGACAATAATAAACTATGTGTAGTCCACAAAATTAATCATCTCCAAATTGGTAAAATCATTGTATGTTTTTGTAGTTTACAAAATGTGTAAATGGAAATTTTTATGGTGTTTTAAATTTGACTCTATTGAATCACTCCGATTTACCTAGAATCCAATAGGTTATCCTAGATGGGATAACTAAAATTCACTAGGGCTCTACAACAATAAATCAATGCATATCTACAGGAATCAATACCATAAATCAAATCCACCTTCCTAGAGAGAAAAATTATGAATCTTAATGGGTCGAACTACACTTGGATCATGCTTCTACTCAATATGATGATAATTAATGTTAATAACAAAGATAGGTAGAATCTTTTAAACTTAATTTGGCTACGTTTTTGACTATTTGTGGAAGGGGGAAATAAGTGAAACAGTCCTCCTATTCCATGTACACCATAGTAGGAATTTCATGAGAGTAGGTAACATATATTAATTAAATTTCTATTTAATAATAGTAATTACACACAATACCACTCCAAATCACCCTTGGTTACTCACCTGGTGTGGACAACATTATGTCACACATATGGTAAAAATGATGTTCTAAACTCATCTGTGGACATCAAATTTCGATCAGAGACTTAATTAATGATTTATATAAAATTTCAATTAAAATTAAACTACATGAAAAAATATGTTAAAAATTGTAAATGTCATTGTTTTTTTTTGATCTCTAGGCCCCATAATATCATTATGAATTTTGGCCTAACTATGGAAATATTCTTAGAAATGATGAAAAGTCTTTCATGTCAAACCCTAATTAATTACCAAGAATTATTTAGAAAATAATAATAGAATCAGGTCTTTGCATAGATCATTTGTTATATTAAACCCCAAGATGTCTATGTTATCAATATAGTCATTCATCGTGACTACATATGTCCTATCTGGTGTCGACTCTTGATGATTTCATTTGAATATAACATTGGTGATATTGTACCTATTTGATTTTTTATTCTCTTCATAAGGATCTTAAATGAGATAAATGTTGATATATGCATCCATATAAACATATTTATTTATAAAATATCCTAATATGTATGATATACTAAAAAATATTACATCTATTACATCAAAAAATGGTTTGTATAAAGTAATAATTCTTGTTAATTCATTTATTATGTCATCAAAAAGAATAAATAAAAAAATTAACCATAGAACTAAATGAGATAATGTATTAGTTGAATTATCATGAGATTTTGTGATGAATAGTTTATCTAGATGATTTTAAACTAACTCGTGGTTTCATTAAAAAACTCCTAGAACTATATCTTGGTTCATTATTCATAATTATACCCCATCTGTTTTATATCGCCTAGATTGGTTTCACCTCATCTCTAAGACATGGAACTCCTACTATTGAATGGAACCCCTATCCTAATATATTAATTTACTCATCTGATGGTCCGAGGATCCAATGGACTTGATAAAGTTGATTTATATAAAAAAAACTATATAATCATAGGAACATATATTATAAGGATGGTTAATGGTACATATTCTATCAATTTTAATTTAACAAAATTAAATTGAAAGAAACACACCAATTTCATAGGGATTGTCTAATCTGTTGATCATCTATAAATAAAGAAATAAACAACCATTTTCTATATATAAATAAATTACATTAAGTAATGTTTTAATTAATATATTAATCCCTCATTTGTTCCAATTTATTAAATTTACATTAATTACATCCTATCATTTTTATCGAATTATAATCGATAAATTGAAAAAAACTAAATTTAATTAAAGAAAAATATTTTAAATAATTGTATATAGAGGAAACAATATGAGCACTTCTGAAATAAAAAAAATATAAGATTTATAAAATTTATAATTATTAATCATTTGAAATATAATAATTTGTGAAAAGATTAAACATACTAAACATATGATTTTAATTTATTATATATTTAATTATTATATAATTGTAAAATTTGAATATAAAAATATATCAAACTACAAAACAAGTACTATTTCACACATATTGTACTATCAATTTCCAATATCAAAAGAACACAACTCGGTATTGGATGTGTTTCCTTATTCAAATATGTTTTTATCCATGTTACATGGAATGTGGCCTCATATATTCATGGATGATCAATACCTATTCCTTTTTCACATTCCAGGACACACATGGATACCTCTTATTCGTTTCCATGAGGGGATACTGACTACACATCATGTATAGTTTTCACATGACATATGGTTCTTCAAACTGTGTGCGAGACTACCTAAATATAGAATTTTTTTTTCATATTATAGATATTATTTTATCATATCCTAGATTTGATTACATTAAATATACACTATTTTATCCTAATTTTATGGTTATAAATGATAATATGTGATATATACATAAGAGTATATAATGTGTAATATATCATTTTCTAGTAAGAAACACTTGTGACTCTAAATGGATTTTCATGTGTTTCCCAATTTTTAATATTAACCATTTATTAGTTAAATTAAAATAGTAGTATGAAGTGAATTTATGATTTTTTTATATCAAAATATTAATAAAAAACACGTAAATGAAAATCAAAATTCATAAAAACAACCATTGATTAATATATAATAAAAAAATAAACATGTACCTGCTCTTATATTACATGAAGGTTTTGTTGTAGTGGAAGAACCATTTTGGAATGGATAACTCATATATTTACTATTTATCTACGAATATAATTTTTTTAAAAAATAATTCCATGTCAATCTAAACCATAGATTACATCCCTATAAAATTAATAAAATAAAATAAGTGTATGGTATTCACCTAAAAAGAATGGTTTTTTAAATGATATAAAATAAGATCAAAATGTAATTTTCCATTTTATTTTTTATTTTTTGGACTATATAACAATTTAAAATGATTTAGTTATAGGATCCATGTTTATAATCCCCTATAAGTTATACAAACATGCACCAAACTCGTGGAACGTAAATACATAATCATTGGGTTTATGCCCATATGATATTGACAATTTTTTTCTTCATGGTCTATCATAGTACAATTTTTTTTTATTGGTGGAAGAAATAATGATGTTATATCAATATAATTAGAAAAGAAGAATACAATTTTCATTATAGAAATATTTATCACTCGCTATGTATTAATTGAGTCCCTCAAAATATATTCAATACATAAGATTCATTATAGAATCTTCTATAATTTTATATTTATTATTACAAACATAGAGCAGGGAAATCCCACACATTCCCTTTACCTATTTTAGAATTATAGTTGACCCCATGTCTAAGAATGATAATAATATTGTTATTAATTACATTATATTCTCAACATATTGTGAATATATATAAATTTCATTTATTCTATTTGTAGTCGGACAATTAAATATATTCCCCTTTTCAAATTTGATATTTACCGATGAGTAAATATAATAAATTTGTTTAACAAATGAATATCACAACATTATTAGTCATTAAATATAGTAAATATTATATTATCAAATCATTTGAAATAAATCTTTATTATTTTTACATAACTAACTTATTCTTTCTAATAAAATTTCGTTTAAACATAGTTATCAAACAATCCCTAATGAATGTTAATAAATAAATCATTGTTAAATTCGACACATGAATTTAAATCACCATGTGAAAAGACATGGAGTGTCACCATATATGAATAATTTTGTATGTAATTATGTAAATATCATAAAATAAATTGATAGAATCTAGAAATGTTCCATGGAACCCATTGAGAATGATGTTAATTTACCATAAACATACACCCACAAAAGAATACTTAACAGTAACATAATCATTTTATAATGATATTTCAAATCCATCTAGTTTTATGTGGGTTAAAATACACTAGTTGAATGATATCTCTTTCCCTAACATTATAGAGATGAAATATCCCACCTAACATCATTCTCATAGATTTATTTAGATAGGTCGACTCCCATTAATGGGCTTGTGATATCAAATTACATCAATGTAATGAAGTGATAAGTCGATACATGGATTATCTATTAATTAAATAACACACATGATAAACTAATAATATCTAATATTTTTATAGGATGTGTTTTACCACCTAGATATTTTATGAAATATATTAAGTTGAATTATTTCAATCTTTTTTAAATTTTTTGTTACATGAAATATCAATTAAAACTTGTGTTCCACGTAACTCCATGTTTATCTAGGGTTACACACAATTTAAATAATATCTTAGATTTTATGAAACATTGAGTTCTATATTTTATATTTATAGCACTGGGTTTATCTTACATTATTTTCAATACCGGGTTCATCTTACATTACATGCACCACTATTTTAAATCAAAACATGAGGTAATATAAAATTATGATTATGTAATTTCATAACTATCATATATCCATTGTAATTATGCGTATGAATCAAATTAATAAAATAAATAAAGTCTATTTTTTACAAAATAATATATGTCATGTAACTTAGTAATAAATTATTTAAAGATAAAAATAAAAACAAATAAAAAATAAAGAGAATATCTTCCCCAAAACTTATTTTACATTCATAAACATGTATTGTCTAAATAAATTAAATAAATCCATTTTCATAATTTATTTTAATGAAATTTCTATGTTACATAAGAAAATAAATTATTAAAATTAATCCTATTTTCTTTCTATAAAAATGATAAGAATGAATCAAATCATACACTTAAAAATGTAATTTTTTAAAAAGTTGTTTTTCACATTTTTCAGTTATATTAATATTTATTTTCTCAAAATTTATTATTTGAATAAATAATGTTATTTTTCCATATAACAATGTTAAAATTATTTTATGATATTTTTAATGGTAAGTGTAGTTAAAATATTTATATATATATTAATCTAATTTAGGTTATTTGAAAAAATTTAATATTGAATTTTCTAATAAAATCCTTTAAAACTTGTGAATATTTTCTCTTTGGGAAACAACTTTCTTGTCAATTCTACAAAATTATTTTTAAATTATTATATTCAACATAAATTAATTGAATATGAAAAAATGGATTCTACATTTTAAAAAAATCAAAATTTTTATTATATATTTTGTATTCTTAAATTTTTTACAATAATGAATTATAAAAAGAATAAAAATTATTTACTACTATTAGATAAAATGGTATTACAGAGTGTTAAACAAAAGTTATAAGTGTTAAAAATGACTAAAAATATAAAAAAATCCCCATATTATGGACATATTTTTACATTATATCATAAATTTTAGGTAATGGATATTTCTAGAGACTTCTGTAGTGAGAAAAAAATGGGTAAACATTTATCTTGTTAAAAATTACAAGTGTGTAATTCACCAAACTTATATAATGACACCCCATATCATCTCATTTTAAAAACTCCGGAAAAATCTTGATATTTTATGAAATTAAAAAATAACATTAATAAAACCCAAATATTATAATATGATCCTTATTTTGGAGAGAAAATAAACCAATGAGGCATGTTTATAATACCCAAGATAATATTTCGGAATAATTGGTAACATCCCTGACGAGGTGTTTTAATTTCATTCTTCTTTCGCCTATTTAAATGAACCAAAAAAAAGATTATATAATATCCTCATTATAAATCATATAAAAATACTTTTTATCTTATGATTATTAATGAAAAACATCTCTATTTTAATCTAATGGGATACAAAATTAACATTTATGTGTACGGTGGACTATCATATCGTGAGTTGATGTTATTAGTTTTCCAACACCTCATATAACATCAGGATATAAAAATGAATTAAATTTTTATATATGAAATGTTATATAAAATTATTCTTCTATACTAGATATTTCAAATATAAATATATACTTTAATTTTGTGGGAATAATATAACATAAATATTTTGTATGGTGGAGCCTCGCAAAGAGATGTGATTTATTAAAAAATTTCATAGTAGGATATAGTTATTGGTTTAGTTAACATATGTGACATCTATGATAAAATAATTATGGTAAATTATGATTTTCCATTATTTCATTCAATGCTTTGTGAAAATATGCATAGTGTTTATGCGTTTGTACGGCCTACCGTCTCCATGAATTATGTATTACATTTTCTACAACTAAAACATATGGATTAATTTAAAAATTATGTATTTAATATATATGATATTGATATCATGATTTACATTCTAGAGATGACGGGAACATGATAAAATAATGGAGACCCAAAATTAAAATTCAACACCTTTGTGAAAAAAGAGAAGTCACTACACAAAACATGACTTTAACAGATAATTATTAATTAAGAGGCAATAAATGGTTTTAGGAAAAGAATATATGGTATGATATATATTTATAGTGTTATTTAAAATTTTTAAAATATACATTTATTAAATTTATATGTGTATTAAGAAGTTTTGAAAGTGTTTTATGGAATTCAAGACTTATGGTAAGGGATCATTCTCTAAATTTTCTTTCTTTGAGGCATTATTTATATTATGAACGTATTTTCATTGAAATTTTATTTATAAATACCCATATACATATAATATCATGAATTTATTTACTCTTAGGTTTTATTATGTTTCATTTACCATTATAATTTTATGGGGATTATGATTGAAATTGACCAATGTGGAAAGGATTTTATGTTTTAATCTCATCATTTATTATAATTTTCTATCATTATGATTACAATGATAAAATATTGTGATCTAACTTTGAATAAACTAATGTATATTCATATCCTACAATTATATCTAGAGAATAATATTTTCCACATTATATTATTTTCATTATGAACACAAGTTTTTATAATAATGTTTCTTAAAAAATCATATTTATTTTCCTATTTTTTTGAAAATCATTTTTTCATCCAAAATAATGTTTTCTAATGTTGTTTTCATAAATTTTTTTAAACCCTCAAAGATATTTTTTGAAGACATTTTTTTCCAATGTTGGAAATTTTAAGATAAATATTTTAATTGAATTGTTATGAGTTTTTATAAACAATACCTCTTTTTTTCTAAAAATGTAAAATTAATATTTATAATAACTTGTATGACATGAATTGTATTTCACACATCATAAAAAATCATTGTTTTAAATATTCTAATATATGTTTAGTTTTTTCAAAATAATCATTTCCAAAAAAATTATGTGTTTTTTTATTTAAAAAAGTTATTTTGAAAAATGAATGGATATTTTCCACAATAATAGTTTTAAAATTTTCTTATTTATTCTTTCATAGTATTCTAATGATACTTTTAATGAAAATTAAAATGAAAGAGGTTTAGGTTTTAAAATGTTTTTTCAATCTGGAAACGATCTATTTCATATTAAATGATCCATGTAATCATTCAAAATCATTTTCTATCTAAGAATGCATCCTTTTATGCAACTTATTATTTACTTAGAAAATGATTACATCCCAATTATTTCTCTAGCTGATCAACATTTATATTGATGAAATTTCTATGAACACCATTTGTTTTTCATGTGTTTTAAAATGGTGAATTTATGAAATTTATACAAAACCTATTTTCATTACACTTTTTGTGATGTGAAGATAGGATGGATGTTTTATGATATTGAGGCACAGAAAAGTTTTTTTCATTACAATATTTGTGGTGAAAATATATCTCCCCATTGCATTAACGAGTGAATTATATATCATGATACAACAATGGGAAACTAGTTGATGGAATTGATCTACTATGAGAAAAGGGTATATCTTCCTACACAATGTTAAATAGGTGATAAGTAATGATCTATTATGTTTATGGTCTGGGTATATAACCGTGATGATTGAATTTTTTTCCTATATTTATGACAGTTATATTTTTTTTATGAAATTATTATATGGTTATTTATTGATTTATAATAAATTATCACTTTTATAGTCAATGGTTCCAAAATGATAAAGATATATTCCATGAATCAATTTTTTTATTCTTTATAGGGTATAGAATGAACATCCTATGCTTTGTTCAAGATGACATATAATTCTTCATATCTAAATATTTTATAGGATCATAGATTTATATCTCTTATGCTTACCATTTTTTTTAATCTAAGATCACAAAATCTTATCTTATCTTCTTAATGATATGAATAATTGTTTACGTAAGGTATTTCTAAGAGGAGTATAATTTGGAAATATAATTTTGGGATATATTGATGACAATTCAGAAAATAATTTTTTATTCTACTCTCTAAATAAACTAATATATTTTGATCCTTGGGTATATGTAATTGAAATATAATAAATATCCATTAAAAATATGTGATGTTTATTTATAAAATAATATTTCCTTAAATATGTAACAACAGTTTTTAAAATATCATTAACGAACAAGTTTCAAGGTGTCTATTAATTATATTTATAAATTATATAAATTAATACATAAATACCTAGGTTGTAAGAGGAAATGACACATATAAATGTGTATTTCATATTGAAATGGTTGTTCTCATAAACTTCTATCATATAAATAAGTAAGGGATAACACCACGAGAAGGTGTCACAATTTCATACGGTAATCCTTCCACTAATATTATATATTTTCTATATACCATCATATTATATCATCTATACCTAGAAAACAATTCAATAATTATGTCACGGAACCTCATAGTGCTCACAAAAGTAGAGAACATATATTACATTTTAGTGACATATTTATTAATCTTCTATAAAAACATACTATACTAAATTAGTAGATTAAAAATATGTATAATAAATTTCAGTAAAAATTAAAACACTTAATCAAATAATATTAAATATGTTTCTTCGGAAAAAACGCAAATAGGCTAGTGTATAGCACACCAAAACCATACATATTAATGTTAATAGAGACAATTGATCAAAAACACCCTATAAAAATAATCATAATTTTAATATTTTTAGTTATATTTATTTATATTGAAATAATATTTTGGTGGGGCATTATTTTATAATTTTTTGTGGTGTTTTTGGGACATTTCCCTAACATAGAAACTAGTGATGTCTACAAATTTTTAACGAGTCTCACACTGAGAAATATAATTTTATATTGTTATTTGTATGACTCATAGTTAAAATAAAACATTATTTTAATGATTTAAAATTATATTTTTTTATTTATCTTAGAATCTGTCATATAGTGATGTTATTTTTTGATTGTATAAATGTATGAAAAATAGGTTCATCAAAGATAGATGGGATATGAGTACCCTTTCTATTTAAATATTTATAAACTTTTTCTTGAGGATATAATATTTTTTTCATTCATTTTACCTTATTTTTTTAGAGTTTAGGTCATTTATTTTTATGATCATTTAACTAGTACCAATTGTTGTGTTATGATTTTTTCAATATATTATTATTAAAGTTATTGTAGTATCTTTCCATATTTATGATATCACAATTCTCATGTGACCGCAATGTATTCTTCTATTAACATATCATGTGGGAATTTAGTTGATTCATTTTATTGGATTTAATGTATTAATTACTACTACATATTCCAATTAATTTATGTATGTGACTATCATAACATTATTCAATCCATGGATGGATCAATTATTCAAAAAACATGAATTTTTTATGTCTAAAATGGAGGTAAGAGTCTACCATATTATTAATGAGATTGACTTTCAATGATTACTGTATTCATAAACCACTTTTTGTATTGATAATTATAATTCATTACTTATTGTTCTTATATTAAATTTTCTAAACAATGAAATTGTGTAAACATATTTATTATCATATATATTGATTTAATATTATGTTTCATGAAGTATCATTATATTTGTTTTTTCTGTTATTCATAACATGTTCTCCAGGTTTCATTATGTTTTATAAAGAAAAATAAGACATTTATGACCAATAAAAAATTTAATGTGATTTTTATTATTCCAATAAAGATTTTTTATCACTTAGCATATAACCATCTTTTAAACCATATAGGAAAGTGGAAATCAACCTGGCCAGAACACATAACAAGTTTAAAGATTTTATTACCTTATGTATTAAGGTCATAATATAGGATAAAGACTCCCAAATGGATTTATTATTTTATTTTTTTTAAATATGCTATATATATATATATATACTATCGAAATAAATAATATTATTGTTCTATATTTATCATCTCTGATATATGTTTCTTTGTTACTACATGATTTCAGTCTAAATTTTGATGTTTTTCAAAAATGTTTGATATATTATTTTAATGATAACATGATATATAGACATTTACTTATGTTTATTCTTTATTATATGTAAATATAATGAAATATTAAAAATTTATGTTATTTGGAAGAAAATACTATTTTATTGTTTTGAAGGTCATTTTTTGGTCAAAAACAGTATGTGTCAATCTATTTAACTATTTCCAAACATTGGTTGTGGGAATTCATCTTCATGTTTACCATGGGAATGGGAATTATGCTATATGATTAGTATATATATTTCAGTTTAGTTACTTGGATTTTTTATGTGTATTTCTCTACATGAATTTTATATTTGTATATATATTCATAGACATTATGAAATTCACAAATATTAATATTTGAAATAGAAAAATTTGGTCACCTAGATATTTCGGGTATATATATATTTTCCCAAAATTAAAATATTACAAATTTAAAAATGAACAATGTATTAAAATACCTCTATTGAGAAATGTAATTTTCAATACATTGTTCTAATGGTTTAAATATGATTAATTTTTTTTCTATATTTCATGTATTTTTTCTTCTTCCTAATTGATTTTTAATGTTTAATTTACTCAAAATTATTGGTTATATATTAATAAACAATCACACAATTTCATTTATTTTTAATAAATAATTAAAAGAGATCTATAAGGTCATAATCACGTATGGAATCATATGTTGAAATTGTGAAACATGGAATATTAAAATTCAAAAGTGGTAAAAATTGGGGATTTTCTCATATATTGTTTTGAGTATTCGTGTAACATAAACACTCATTAATGTAGATTTATTTACTATAATATAAAATTTCAAACATTTTCCTCTATATAGATTTTTTGTTTAATAATGATTGAGATATAACATGGATATTAATTACCTTTGTTCTATATACATATGTAATATTACATAATAACATATTCTTAAGTAGTGTGACTGTATGAAAATAGGTAATTGAAAATTATAATTATATTAGAATATAAATATCATGTGGTACATGAGTTATTGTAGAATTTTAACAAAATTAGGGTCAATATTTATTAGAGTATTTACTTTTGTATGATTTTTTTTATTTTTCTAATGATTTTTCAGAATATAATTGTTTTCAATTTTACCAAATATATAATCTAATTGAAATATTATTTTACATGATTTTTTTTGGAATTTATGATTCATAATAACGGGTTATAAAATTATTAAAAATGATTTTAATTTTTTTTTGTTAAAATAAAAATTCATGTAGAAAATAATGATATGTGTGACTCTTATTTTTTGTATTACATAAATCATAGTTTTTAAATGAGTCCTATAGCTTCATCGTTATACATTATACTGAAGTTAACTGATTGTATCCTAATATTCATTGTTTCAACAACTTTAAGGGAAATATAACTACCAAATACAATTATTATGTCTTTATTTATAATCTTTCGTTAAGTTAAATTGTTTTACTTATTTTTTGTTATATAATTATTTGTGTCAGGTTTGTTAACATGATGTTTCATTCATGGGGATATAGAACCATAAAAAAGGTTTTTATAGTCTTATTTTATATCCATATAATATTTGGTATAAAATTTACCATTTGGAGAATATGTTCTTATTAAACCATAAAATATTTGATAATGAGGTTATGTTGTAAGAATATTGGTTTATTATTTCCCCTTAGTGAACAATGTTTATATTTTCCCATGACATATAATATGATTGAATATTGACTTTGAATATATTTTTTAGATTTGTACAATAAAAATATTAAATTAGGTTTACATTTCTAAAAGGTAATTTTTCATCTAAACTAGAAAAAAGGAAAGATGTTAGCGTCAATATTTTTTAAATCTATGTCGGGAATTATCCTATAAATATATTAATTTTAATAAACATGTAACATTCATTAGAATTTGGTTAGCCTCTATGATTTATAAAGATGATGTCATGAGTTTTAATTATCTATATTATTTTATTTACATTTGTGTGTTCCATACACTAGGTAGGACTATGAAGAGTATGAAATACATCATTGAGATTCTAACAAATACAAAAAAAAATATTTTAAATTCATTCATTTTCTTATGTTTTTATTTACATATTGGTGTTTTTGAATTGTTTGACATTAATACTATTCCCATTCCATATTTAATATTTAAACACTATCTTTATTTTAAATGAAATACAATTCACCAAAAATTTTCCATTTCTAGAACCCCATTAAGACCCAATAATTTCTATCAAATCCTGGACCTTTATGGATAGGTTAGTTTAATAATTCCTTTTTAGATTTTTTAATTTTTTTAGGATTTATTTCAATTCATTTTATTTAATATAATAATATTTTTTTACATTTTATAATTTTCCATGTAAGGAATAAGGGGTAAAACTCTTTCAGTGATGGTATATGTAAAGAATAAAATTGTTTTGAATATGTAATTTCCAAATTAATTGGATGTTATTACGTGTAATAAAATTCTATTTGAATTAATATAATAGATTGTGTATTGATGATTTATTTTTATATATTTTAATTAAATATTATCACTCATATAAATATCATCCAACTAATTTTAATGTACATGATTCTACAAAATATTATTAGAATAATAAGATGATGAATTTTCTTTATTGTTATTTTCTGGAAATATTTTTTAAAAAACATTAGATGCATCTCTCCTCATGGAATTTTATAACATCCTAAAACAAATATCTTTGATTATGTATATTAAAATAATTCTATTTTCTTTAATTATGGAATGTTAGGAAAAATGAAAACTGGTAGTACGACAAATAAAAATAAAAAAAACATTTCCTGATAGAGAGATAACTCAATGTTATTAAAATTTGAATTTTTATTTTTAGAATATAATTTTTTATGGGTTTTAGATGAAATGAAATTATTAAACCATTTAATTGATGATCTAAATATGAATAATATTGATACATAATGAAAACAATTGTGTGACTTCTAGGAGAGGTATCTAAAGAGAAAATTGTGTGGATAAATGATAAAATAATAATAGTAGTGTTTCATTATTGTAATAATATAATGAGGTAACATATTCATATCCATATTAATTTTCAAGTGACCTTTATTCATATAGTAAAATTAATGGTAATATATGGTTGAAAATTATTGGAAATTTCTAAAAATTCTATATATAATTCATCTAATATTTTAAGAAATGATGATTCAAGTATTGAAGATATTATTGAAATACGTTATTAATTTGATGATGAAAGAGAATAATCTAATTTTATTCTTGTGTCACATAATGAATAAATTGAATGGGTTCCTGAAAATAAAATTAATTTAACATTTATGTTTAATAAAATTGACATATAAAATTTCAATCATAAAGATGATAATGAATTATTATTTTAAAATATTAAAAATAAAACTTATTATTCACATGAAGAGGTTTGTGATGATTTGATATATTTTTCGAATGAAATGAAATTGAAGAAGTGAAAATTGAGTACTGTGAAAAATAAAAATATGTCTTTGAAAATGATAATTCATAATTAATGCACTACAACTTTGACTTTTGAAAAGGTAACATATTTCACCACATTTTTTGATAAACAGAATAGATATGGTTTTAATTTTTTTATTAATAACATGTAAAAAAATAATAATATAATATAAAATTCTAATGGATTTATTTGGTACATTTTTTTAACTATTGATATTTTTCTCGAAATTATTGTCATTTTCCATTGAATTTCACATAATATTTTTGACATAAAATGCCATTTATGTCTAAAGATGTATTAAATAAAAAAATATCAAAACCTTCTACTATATTGGTACCAAACGGTATGTATTCCAATTCAGTGGAAATTAAATAATTCTATATACTTAGTTAATTTGATTTGGATTTATGATTGTTATATACATCATGCATCATATTATATTTTTATCCTTGGAATGTTGGTATGACAAATTAAAGCACTATTATTTCATTTGTCTTTTCATCAATACCATTTGTCATTTTGGGATGCTTCCTTTTAAGTCAAAATTTAAATATTGGTTTAGTGAGTAAACATGTTTAAAATTTGGTTTATACCATGTCTCAAAATTTGAATTTTTAAATAGCTATAGAATATGTTATTTTATTTTAAAACATTGGTTTATATGTCTCATATTATCATTTGGATACATGGAATGATTGATCAACAAATTTTAATATATTTTTTATCTTTTTTTGATGTTAGAGAATGTTTTTGTGGACTTCTCACTACTAGAATTATGTTTCTACTTATACAACATTTATATGGTTCTGTTGAAAGGAAAACAAAAATTTAAGAGAATTTAATCTTATTAATTTCAGATTCAACAGGGATATTTAAGTTAATGAAAATCTTATACATAGTTTTATATGTGTAGTCTTCATAAAAAATTATGTATACTTTAAAATAAATATATATTAATATTTATATATTCAAATTTTTGATGTCCTAAAATATATAAAAAGAATTTAGGATCTTCAATAATATGGGGAACTAAAATTAAAAGGAAAGAAATACAATCTTATTATTTTTAAATATATTCCCTACATAATTTATATTTAAAAAATAAATTTATATATGTGAAATTCCCATTTTTTTACTATTTAATTTAACTTTTATGTCATTATAGTGTATAATATTCTATTATGATTCTAATTTATTTAATTCCAAAATATTAAATTGTAATTATCATTTCAAATGTGTTATATAAATGGTTTATTTCAATTTATATGAGTAGGAATAACCTTACATTATAAACAATGCAATTTTTTCAAGATTAGTTTTCTACAATTGGCTTAGATATTTTGATATGAGTTTATTTTTATATTTATTACCATATTTAATGCATTAATTTTGGGGTGAAAAAAATATTTCAATTCCAAAACTTTTGTATATAAATAAATATTATAATAAGTCGTTTTCCAATTTTTTTGAACACTGGAATTCTTATATTAGAAATATTAACATCAATTCATAAATTGATATTTCGAGAGGATGTCTAATAATTTTATTCAAAATTTAATTAGATATGAATGATTATCATGTATAGTGTTAGTTTTATAAATAAATATTTTAAGAATGTAAACTCTTGGTTTAAAATATTTATAAATATTTTATAATTCTATTAAAGAAATTTTTAAATCTATTACACTCACAGAGAATCTCATATAACTGTAAAATTCATATAGTGTTTGAATGTGTTTCTATAATGGAATTTTCAAATATAAATAAATTATATATTAATTTAGAATAATTTTTTTTTGTTTAATTTTATTATATTAATATACACAATTAATTTTTTTCTTTGATAAGACTTATATTATATATTTTATGATATCTACTTATTGATAAAACTATCTACTTGAAGTATAATTTATTTGGTGAACGAATTCTCAAAATGTTTCTCCATCATATTTTAAATTATACTCATTATAGAAAGCAAAACTTTCTCATATTTGATGGATATATAGTGTCTTTATGAAACATGTATTTAGATTTATATGTTTTAGAAAATATTTTGGATTTAGTTTTATGTCATATTACCCCTTTTAATTATAATTTTTTTCTATATATCTACATATTAAATAATTTATTTTCTTTTTTTTTTAATTACTATATCTAGGGGTTATTTCTTTACTTTAAATATAAGCAAATTAAACAACATGTTAAAAATAGAGAAAAAAAAGACATAATAATGTCATAGAGGGAATCATTCTATTAATATTTTATCAATTTTATAATTTTAAATGGGGGAGATGTTTTGAAACACGTCATTGTTTATTAATTATAAATAATGTGTATAATGTTGATTTTCTCATTAAACTACTTTACTAATTTATAATATAATGTTTTAACTGTTAAATTTCTTTTCAAATGCATACAACTTTGATTTTTGGAAATATTATTATTATTATTATTATATTGATTTTCTTGTGATTAACATTTATTATAACATAAAATTTACATTCTTAAAATATATTAATATTTTATTTTATTGTATATAACATTATATATGTTTTATGAAGTATTCATAACCCAAATAAGTCATTTTAGGGCTTTAATATTCATAGATATATTAGTTTTACTATTCCCATGCAACCGATCTATCATTTCTTATATAACCAATTAAATAAGCATGTTGCTATATGTATATCCACATAGCCAAACCAATTAAAAATATTTCTGGATTTGGTTAAATTTAATATTTTAGTCATAAAATTTTCTAAATGACTCCAAATTTTGTGAATCTTATTGATTTGGATTTATATGAAAATTTTATAA
This sequence comes from Viscum album, assembly GCA_963277665.1. NCBI lineage: Eukaryota > Viridiplantae > Streptophyta > Magnoliopsida > Santalales > Viscaceae > Viscum > Viscum album. The sequence continues at coordinate 488,902,487 of OY728151.1, read as the reverse complement.
ATTTAATTAGAAAACATGAAATAAAAAATTCTAACTTTATTAAGTCATAAATTAGTCGTAAATTAAATTATTTTTTCAATTTAGAATAATGAAGTTTTTAAGAACTACTTTTCTACTATATTTTATTTATAAAATGAGTTATAGATGGTAGTTTATATATAATCCTGGTTGTTTGGAATGATAATGAAAATTTTCCAATATTATTCCACCACAATCAATAATGATTTTAACATTTAAGAGGTTGGATATAGGACTGATATTTCCTCAGTAATTATATTTATAGATTTCTAAATTTTAATACATCTATTCAACTACATGATTATTTTAGCTATATTAATTCAACTATGTGATTATCATGGATAAGTAGGTTTTCTTATGGTGTTATTTTTTATATGTGAATTTAGTTACGTGAAAAAATTTTATATAGAAAAATTTACTAACATCAGAAAATTCACCTACATGTTATATTTGGCTATATAAATTTCAGTTAAATAGTTATTTTAGTTATGTTGATATTTTAGCTATCTGGTAAAATTACATACTAGAATAAAACCTATGTTTTTAAATTCACCTATTTATTAATATTAGTTTCAATATTTCATTCTAATACGTATATATGATCTATTTTTATGCATGTTTCAGATTTATTTTTCTACATGTTTTTATACATTTTTAGAGTTCTATAAATTCTAAATGTTCTCATTATTTAGTTTTTTTTTCAGAAATGTTTTCGATTACTTAATAAAGAATTAAATTATCTCTACTTGGGATTTTTGTGTGTGGATATTCATGATTAAATTTTGGAACATATATTTTTAAAATGAATACCTGTTGAATTGTGAAGATTTATCCGCTTATATATCAATTATATTTTTTATATAATATATAAACAATATTATGATATTATTCGATGAAGTATTAAATTTATAAAAATATAAAATTTACTTTTGTTTAATATAATATTGCGATATTTCTCATGGGGATAAAAATTAACCATCTTTTAAAAACATGGGAAACGTTTTCATGGAAATTATTATCATTAATATTAATATATACAAAGTGAACTGTTCAAATTTGATTTTTAAGAAGATGAATAGTTAGTCTCACATCATTAATGGGGGTATAATAAGGAATGTATGGAAAACATTTATCAATGTATCTGTTATTATTATATTATTTATTTTATTATTTGATACTTTAAATGCATTTCATGGTTCTAATATTTACTGTATAGTGAATATAAAAGAAATATTCTTCATTTTTATGATTTTATTATTTGAATTTAAGATGTTGACTCGTGGAATTTCTTTTAATATAAATATATGTTATTTAAACATATATATATATAGACTGAGGTATAAATTGATGTATTATATATGCCAAACTATTTATGTATAATGTGATTTATAGTTTTCAACAGATCCTTAGAGATTCATAGTCTATCTTCTTAGATAAATAATTTACTATGTTATTAATATTCATTATTTTATCATTCCAAAGGGATGGATCAAACCTCAATCAAAATGCTAATATCATTTTTTTACCATTCACTAGGATAAATTATTTTATTATTTCCAAATGATGTATGTATTTATAATCTTTCATCACACATATTGCGTCATACAAGGGGTTATATAACCCTAAAATAAGACATGTATCTGGATGTTTTATCCTCTAAAAAACTATTTCTATGAATCATCTCAGAAGAATGGATTTTTCTTTACCTATAAAATAGATAAGTAAATTACTAATCATATAAGAGTCTTGGATTAGTTTTTCCTCTTAGATGATTTTGTTTCTCTTAACCTGGGACATATAAGATGTTTTGATATTACCTTTGAATGTTTGAGATTGTTATTCACCGTTAGAATATATGTTAGTATTAAACCAAGTAAAGATGATGATCCATCTAAACAAAAAATTAATAAAATAATTTATTGATCTTATAAATGTGTATATTGTTACTTCCCCTATAAAGGGTAGGTTTTCTCCATAACCTGTAAGACATTGGATATTGGGGTTATGTCATAATTTGTGAAAAGGGATTATGTAATGATACATTACTCTCATAAAACATTAATAAACATTAGTGGATTCCATAAATTGGTTTGGTGAAAAAAAGTAGATGTAGGATCATATAAATCTAATATACTATAAAATTCATATATTCATCTTTTAATATCATGAATTTTATTGTATTCTTCATCTCATATGTCATTGTGGTTGAAATTTATAATATTTGGACTATCCATTTTTGTCTCTTAATTTTTAAACATGTGTCATTCTTTGAAATAATTATAATTCAAAACCCTATTTTTCATTTCCACCACCCCTTCAAGGCCTAATAGTCCCTACAAACAAACAACAACAAAAATGTATTTCTTATCTAGATAGGATGGTCACATTCTTGTGTGTTACTCTAGATGTATGTGGAAATCCATAATTTTAAAAATGATTCTTTTTTCACTCAAAATATTAATGTCTATGTATTTATATGAAAATAAATAAAATTTGATATAATCAGAAATCACATATTCTTTTTTATCGGTTCTACAATAATATTATCATTTGTAAAAATAATTTTATAGTAATAATAAAATAGTTTATTAAAATTGTATATTTTATACTACATAATTTCATATGAACTGATTTGTTAATATTATACATTGGGATATGGTAGGATCTCTAATCAACCCACCAATCACATGACGTAATTGGATTGATAGATTTGTGACCATTTTGAATTCAAACAGCCAAGAGATCGAATAATTTTCCCCATATTGATCCTCCAACAAACATTATTACAAAATAAAATGTATTTATTTTCATATAGTCTATATATGGGACTTCAAGAGCATTGATAATCATTTTAATACTATATTTGTTGAGAGTTAGAGACCAGAGACACATAGATTCTAAATATCATATGGGATATCACAGTCACATTATACAAAAAAGCATACATTTATGGTGATCCTAAATATGATAAGGAATATACACGTGCAATATTGAGAGACATGTTAGATGTTACAAATAATTTATTATTTATTTATGTTTTAACATTATAATATGTAGTTACATGAGTTTGATTGATCACGGGATAGTTCGATGAGAACCTTTTACTGACTCTTTATTATGATGAAGAATTCATGCTTATTGGTCATATAAAGGCATATATTATGCTACTTAATAGATAAAAATTCTCTTTTTAATTATTTATAATCATAGCACATTTGTTGTGAATATGGATACTTGATTATTCATATAGGAATATACATATTTATATATATTGGATTATTTATATCAGTATTATTGAATAGATACCTCGGTATAGCAAGCTGACTAGTGAATGTAAAGGTCTATTCCATCCCGACCTATTGCATTTCCAAATTTTCCTATTTGATGTATTCTAGAGGATTATAGATGATTTTATATGGATTCTAAATCTATATAAGTACTACATCAGGTGGTGAATCAGTCAGGAATGTTAAAGATAATTTACAATTATTCTGTTAGGATACATCCTCTTATTAGGTTATTTTTTACTCTAATATTTTGAGAAAATACTATCACCATTAGTGAATCTCTCACCCTTAATACGTCAATGTTAGTACATTAGTACCTAAATATATTTTTTTTTCTAAACAACAGTGTGTTCATCACAAATACTCATTATTTTCATGTATCCTTCCATGTGGTTTTTTACGAGTGATGTTTCATTTTTTTGAGGTAATATTGGTTTATTGTTTTAATGATATATTATTATAGTTCATGTGGATATTGTGATTCCTAGAGTAGTTTTTATTATCTGGTTGTTTATTCTTTTCCATTTGGTGTGAAGTGAGTAAAAAAGATTCTTTAAGGCATGGTTCAATATTTTATACCTATTTATGTTCACCAATTTTGGATTTTATGACTTTACATGGTTTTGGGTTGATATTATTGGAATTATTAAAAAATATAATTAATAATAAAATAATGAAAATGATGGGTGTGGTGATTAATAATGTTTTTCAACATAGACGATATAATTGTTCTGATTGTCTATTATAATCTCTAATTCATAAAGAATGCGCCCTTTTTAGTGTATTGTTTATGATAAAGCAGGGTGATTTTTAGAATCTTGCTTTAGGTTTTTAGTGCACCCTAAATAGAAGGACGAATAATGTTTATGTGTATAAAAATTATTTTCCAATGGAAATATTTTTTGTGTGATAATAACCACAATGAATAATAATGTTACATGATTAATGTACGTGAAAATATAATATTTTAAAAAATGGGATGTGATGTGATGGGTTTTTTGTTTATTGTGTTAACCTGTGTCATCGAGTATATGGTGTGAGATGTGGTGGTGTGGTGTTTGTGGTAAATAATGTGGTGTTTTTTTGGGACATTATATGAGATGTTTTGTGATGGTGGTGACGTTTTGTGGGTTGGTTTCACAATAAACGTTTTGTACATGGATTGTGTGTGTTTGATTCATGCGTAGTGGTGTGGTAGTTGTTTCTAGTGGTTGTGAAATTCTATTTTTGAGGTTTGATAGCTATGATGTATTGTAATTATGCAGATGGTTTGTGCGTAATGGGAGATTTCTGGTGATGTGTTGTCATTTTAGTACCTTGATTATAAATTGAATAAATTTTAATGATGAAAGCGAAGGTGAACAATTCAGTAAATGAATATAAATGGGATTGTTTTATTGTTTAGAATTTGTCAATGTTAATTTGAAATTGAAATTAATTTCTTTTATTAAACTAATATTAATTGGATTAGTAAATGGTTGTTAGTGTAAAGTTATTTAATCAATAAAATGATCAAACATGTAATTAAATATGGGAATGTGATATTTTTTAGGGTGGTTGTTTTGTGTGTTGCATATAGTGGTGGAAGATTTTGATCTTGGTTTTTTGGGTGTTGAAATAGTTGAATGGTGTTGTATCCTTGATCCTTTTTTAAAATAGTTTGGATATTTTTTTCAATCTATATATCATATTTTATGAGTTATTTCTTTATGTATCCACCCCATGATTGAATATCCTATGATGGATTATAGTTTCTGGGCTCTGAGTGCCTTCCTCATTATCCAGGATGGTTGTTATGTCAATGTCTCACCACACCAACATCCATGTCCTTCTATTAATAATAGTTATGTTATTGGGTTGTTGATGAAGATGTTATGTGATTACATAGGTTTCTCCAAGAAAGATGTGTTGTGATGGAATAGGTGTCCTTGGGAGAGATATTGCCTTATGGTCCACAGGTTTTTGGGTGGTATGTGATTTGATATATTTTATAGTGATGGTCATGCATGGAAGTTGGGGGCCAGGAGGACTATGTTATTAATTTTAATCAAACCGAAATTCACCAATTATGTGAATATTTTAATGATATTAACACTAATAGAATATCCATATTTTGAATATGTGATGGTGGGGAATATATGGGTGCTCCCAAATGCACATTAAAGATGGATGATAATGGTTTAAAATATGTATATATGTTATGGGAGAAGAGGGTAAATAATGTTGGTTTGTGAGAGCGTTAAATCAAAGGGGAAGCTATTATAGGGAATGATGATCTGTTTTTTTTATGATGAAATGATTCAATATTGGTTGCATTATTGTGTGAGTGAGCCTTATTAAGGATAGTATTCGTTATTTGATTTTTTGAGCCATTTTTTTCTATTTAATCCCAGGTGCATTAATATATTTTTTTCACTTGATCACATTAGATGATGAGAATATTCATATTGAGTACACTCATATTCTAAACGTATATATGTTTACTTTTCTATAGGTTTCAATGTGGACTTTAGTGAATGGTCTTGGAAATGCTAGCATAGGTTGGAGCTTCTACTGAGATAATGCATTATGATTTTCTTATAGGTATTGTATTTGGAGTGTATTATTTCTATATGTTATACTTTTCCATGCATTATGGGGATGTATTTATTTTATTTTTGTATTAAATGATAGATTTTATTATGTTGTTAATATATTATCATTAGATACTCTTTGTTTTATTATTTAATTCCACCACTCTAAGAGATTTTTCATACGCTTGGTTCGTATTTCCATCCTAAGGCTGACTAGAGTTGGGAAACGGTAGTAATTATCTATCTTCGTTTATATCCAACATATGGATAGGTATCATTTATACAGTGAGGGTCGTGATAAATTGGTATAAAATATTTCAATTTTGGATAGGTTTTATTATTGATAATGGAACTGGGAGGATTGTATATGATGATAGGGTAACTATAAGAGTTGAACATAGTATGTGACACTTGCCTCATAGACTAGTTATGGAATTTTATTTTAGGTCCCCCAATAATACAAAATATGAAATATGAAGATATCAAGTGATAATGTTTGGTGGAATGATTTTCATTATAGAGGAATTTGATATGTACATGTGACATAAGTTTTTTAATTCATTTGTGAGATTGTAAATTTTGAAAAGTTGGATAAATAAGTGATCTAATTAAAAAAATATTCTATAATATTAAATAATATGAAGTATTTCAATACTCCTTGAATTTTTGTAATGTCTCTCATGAATTATCCATGTGTGCCATAGGAAGATGAAGGTTTTTTGGTCAATATGGTTGTTCATATGGTGATCATACCTTCACAAAATGATGAGACATAGAGGATATCGCTGTATTCTATTTAGCATTAGAGATTTTTGATTTATGAGGGGATTTTATTAGATATGGATGAAAATAATTTTTTTGAAGTGATGAAGATCTATTTTAGCCTATTTTTTGATTGAGTTGAGTTTTGGATTATTTTGGTAGATGAATAAATGTTGAGAGATATGCCTCATTGGTGAAAATTTATCTTAGTTACTAAAACGAGGAATAATTTTTATGACCATATATTTAAAGGTACTTCCATTTAAATTTCTTATCATTGACAACAAAGAATGTGAATAATAATGTGTATTTATTCTTTCTATCGAGTATCATGATCGTATTGGTTCTTGGGATCAGATTTAATGAACTATTATATTTTCTAATGATTAGTTTCTGGATGAGAATTCTATAGTGAAATGCATGGAGGAGGTTTTTTATCCAATGATAAAGTATGAAATCACCCCTTTACACTTTCTATGTACCTGAAGGTTAAAAAGAAAATCATAGGATATTATGAAGATGCGTTATATTTTTGATGATCCATTTTATAGTGTCAAGTTAGGAGTCCTAAGGGCTGTAGTCTTAGGTAGTGATAAATAATAGTTCATGTAGTGTTGGTTTTGACTAGTGGAGTGTTTATCATGTAGAGTCCCTTATCATACATCATCATGGGGTTGTTACCAATATTGTTCTTTAAGATTCAAATTTTCATAATATATTTGTGGTTACATGGACACCTTTATGTTCATTATTTGGATACTCATGGATGATATATTATTACGGGTGTTGAAAACCCTTTTTGGTTGAAGCAACAGTTGCCTCAATGGAAGTTTTAGTGGAAAGTACCATTTTATATTATTCATAATCCAAGAAAAGATTGTTCTATAATAAGATATTTTCATAACAGTCCCCATCCATATGGTTATAATCTATAGCACTCTTTATGAGGATGATTGGAGAGAGACATGGGAAAATGGTTTTGTAAGATCTATGCATTAGAGTTAGTAGTACCACCCAGGCTAGGTATTTTTAGATATATAATATTATTATCATATTCTATTTATAGTTCCATTTTTATTTCATATTCTCACACATTTTATTTCTTAATATGTTAATATCATTGGAACATTATGTGAAGAAACTTCTGGTTTCTTATATGTTATCAGTGCAACATGGAGGCGAGGTTTCTATTTATGATTTGTGTTGATGATGTGGACTAGTGATGGGGTAACAAAAATTAGTGGGAGACTTGTTCTTATTACAGATATAGGGATTGTGAATATTCCACATGTGTATTCAATGTTTTATTTAATATGTGAGTTCAATTTTTCAATGTGTAGGTATAAAAAGTTTCATTTTGTTGAGTAAATATTTTAGATGGGATGTAAGAATGTTAATCCTCTTTAATCTCATTTGATGAATATGTTAGTGTAATCTCAAGTGGATTATTTTTTCATAGTTCATAATATTAATCTTGTTTTATCTGTATTGTGTCTACCTGGGGTTCTACATTATTTTTTGTCAAAAGATTAGGTATTAGTTTGAAGTTGTGTTCCAAACCTAGAATGATAAAGTTCGTAATAGTCAAGAATTATTAGTAGTTCCCATGGATCGATGATCTATTATAATGGCTAAGGTGAACTGGTAAATTTTAAAAAGTTCACATTCTTTTTGGTTATCACTAAATGGAGGTAAAATATGAGGATGTACCCATTAAATCTTTTAGGTAAAGTTTTGGGATCTTTCATATCTTGGTCATTTTAACCAATTTCATGAACACACCAAACACTACTGGAAAAACTACTTATAACCATGATTCAAAACCAGGGTTATAGCCCCCAAAACTGTGGGTACAACCTATACCCACAACTTTGGGAACCACAGGGCTGAGTGGCGTCAGTATAGGGGTCTTAATCTATCCCCACGTTTTGACAAAACGTGGGTATATTTTTTTCCATCGTGTCAACCCATCCTCCACGCTGTCGAAGTGTTCTTCCCACTATTTTTGAACCATGGGTAAGTATACTGGAAAAATGTAGTCGATGGGTGTTGAACACGCGCCAACCCACGACCTAACGGAGTATTCCAACAGAATTTTCCTCTTCAGCTAATAAATTTATATTAATATATATCAATATTTGTATATATATATATATATATATATATATTAATACATGACGGTATTATGAAAAAAGAAGCAAGGGGGTTTTGAACCCGTGTCTTCCGCAGCATACTTCAATCCCTTGACCAACTAAGCTAACTCGGCTATGACTATATAAATCTGTATTTATAATAACATATTAATCTTCATCACTATATTTAAAAAACGTATCCAGCGAGATTTGATACATCAACCGCTACAACAATCATGCAACACATGACCAACCAAGCCGTAGAAATAATTTTCTTATAAATTTCTATCAATATAAATATATTATTTCAAATTGTGGTTATATGTTTTCCCTCCAATTTTTTTTTTCGGCACGTGTTTTTTGCCGCCATAATTTGGGGAATCTATCCCCACGGTTTTAAAAAACAGTTGGTATAGGCCTTTGAAAAAAAATATTTATCCCCACGGTTTTTCAAAAACCGTGGGGATAGAGGTTGAAATAAACACATATTCCTACAGTTTTACAAAACCGTGGGTATAGGCCTTCGAAAAAAAACTCTATCCCCACGGTGTTCTAGAACCGTGGGTATAGGTTCCCACACTATACATATACCCACCGTTTTCTTAAACCGTGGGTATAGGGCAACCCTATACCCACGAGTGTTCCCAAAACCGTAGGTATAGGTCTATTTTCCAGTAGTGAAACATATTTATAGGAATCCTGAAATCTATCTCCCCGGAGTTCAGATATTGATGTTTCATAAATATCATTTGAGGTATCTTAACTTAGTCGATGGAATAACTGCAATATATTAAAAACATCAGAGATATCATTCAATATATTTGAGATCCTAAGATCTATGAAATGATATTAATTTGTAATTTCATGATAAGGTAAGTAAAATTTTTTCAACATGTGATGTCTCATTATTTATTTCTATTTACCCATTGAAAGATGAGGAAGTTACTTATTATGTCATGCCCTAGACCATTGCAGAGGTTTATAGTTTTCATAATCTTACAAGTTATTAATAGACAATGGTTATTGACTTATGTATGTTCATATCATCATTAATATCGTTGAATAGAATGTACCGGATGTTTGTTTATACTTATCACTATTATAAAGTATTTTTTACCTAAAAGAGAAGTTTATTTGTTATCCAATGCTTTAGTTTCTTATGGTTGGAGTAATGTTTGAGTTTTTCTAAGATGATCAATGTCTGGTCTTGGGATATGTAATTATTATTTAAAGGATATATATCTCTTATATATCTAGGAATTAATATCCTCTTTATCATAATTATTCCACTCCTTAACTACAGTTAGTGGTGCTTTAGTTTGCGCCAAGGTTATAGAATATTTTCCCAATCAATGAGAAGTTCTTGGTTTTCATGCACCACCATGGATTTTTTTTAATTAGTTATATTAAAATCTATGTTAGTACAGGTGGATGGATTTTATCTTAGATTATTTTTTTGAGATATCATACAACCTGAGGAAATTGACTGTGGTTACTAAATTACTTATTAATAACTACTGAGTAGATTTGCTTTAGGAATATGTAAAAGTTTGGAATGGTATATATGGAATTTTTTTAACGAATCATGATGTAATGGTAGGATTATAAATGGTTTTAATCATAATATGGTTTTTTATTTTTCCATTACAAGGATGGTAGAGGAATATCATCAGGGAGATTTATAGGATGAGGAGTTATGTGACATTATTTTCAAGGGGGATTCTCAAGGGCAATGTGCGGGGGATGATCAGAATCATTTCCGTATCAAGGATGGTTATTACATAAATTTATATTTTATGATGGGGTTATCCATGTGTTCCAATGAAATAATTCAAAATTGAATCTCGATGTGAACATGGTGTAGAATTCCTTATGGTGGTATCTTTTCCTTTGGGGGATGAAATTTTTGGTTGTAGATTTTGTGGATACGTGTATGTTTTGTTAAAAGATGGAATAATGTCATTGAGTTCCTGGCAGATTATATCATCCCATTTATATTACATATAGTGAATGGAATGATTTTTCAATTTATTGGGTCCATATTTTACATCCAGATAAGATAGATTGTGATGTAGTTATTGAGATAATGGATTGATCGATAAAATTAGTTCATTTTTTTGGAAATATTTGAGTCCAGATCCAAGGATTTCATGTTGAGGTGATATTTTTATTATTTCATTATAGTTTATGAAATATTAGTGACCATAATCTATAAATGGCGTCATTATTTTATCTATCGTTATATAGGGTATAGGGACATACTTTTGGATCCATATTGATTCTGAGAACTACTTTCCACCATTATATTAATTGGACTATTCAGGGGACCATCCATATAGTAGCTGATATGCATCAATCTTGTTCCATTACATTGAATGATTTTGGGTAAAGAAAACTTCATTGGATGATTTTTCATACAAAAAATATTATTAAAAACTAATTGGAATAGAATAATTTGAAGAATTTTGTGGGTGGTCATGTTATACTCTCTAGTCCTAAAAAGATGTTGGGTAGTAGGTAAATCTTGGTCTATATGTTGTGAAGATCACAAATGAGAGGATCATGTTGGATAAAGGGATGATTATGGTGGTGGAAGACTACAAAATAGAAATTGACGATCATATGTTATATCTATTAATGTTTTAGGTCAGATTCCATGAATTCTTGAGGGTTTCTACTTAACATGGAATGTGAAGGATCGATAATGGAGTAACATTTCTCCCAATTTCATTTAGAATTTATAGTTATTGAGTATTGTTTTCACAGTTGTATATATATTTTATCTTTCATAATTATTGTACATGATTTATGTATTTGGTCAAAATGGTTATGGAGGGGATAACTAAACAAGAAGGGGTGAATTGTATTCTTTATGAATTTTAAAAAATTATAATGACTCTCTTGTTTAGCAGAAAAGCTTTTTGACTAAGCATTTATTTTTTATTCAAAAGAAGAAAAATAAAAGTACAAGAATTCAAGGCAGTCTGAAATGATGGAGCCCCATGGAATCCCCTATAACAATACTATTACACTCATGGGGAAAAGATCCTATCCTAGAAAATCCACCAAGGGGCCATCATGATTACTCACCTGAGAATGAGTGTCTGCAGCGATGTTGGCCTACCTAGGAATATGTCGAACATCACATTCATGAGATAACTCTATGGGACAAACCCAAACGAGGTATGTCAAACACTAAGTGACTTCAATTTTCCCTTGGAGGTCCTAAATCAGCACCTCAATGTTTGATTCCACTTCCAAGATCACCATCGATAACCATTGGCATAACATAACATCGGTGTGTACAACCCATACCTCTGTTCCCAGCAAATTCCCCATATTGTGGAAGCTACAAAAGGACACTAAAACCAATCCACTGCTATCTCGAAACAGTCATCACCTACACATCATCCGATTTATGAATGAACCATCCACATTATTTCTAAGGCCACTAGTTGGAGGCTTACATCTTACCCAGCCTCCATGTATCCCCGGTCGATCCATAGGTCCATACACAAAACTAAAGAGCACCGAATAATCCCCCCTCCCTTTAGTAGAGACTCTAAGTCATACATCAACCACTTTATTCTCACCTCAAGAAGAGAAATTGACCATCAAACATACCTTCTATCCTTATTTCTTTCCACTTATATAATACATATAATTATGACTACAATGGTGCTGTGATTCTTGATCTCTATCCCATTCAACTCCACTATGAAAAACCACCCTTCGAAAAACTCATATAGGGAGATGTAAGAAGACCTGTAATTACCGTGACTTACCGAGATAGACTAGAGACATTGCACCAATTCAATCATAATTAATTAGTGGACTATAGATTATTCCTGAGGATTAATGTAACAGTTACACTGGGGCTTCATTTGTATACCATTTTTCTAGTTATTTCCCTCCATGGTTAGGTCCTAGTTTCTAGCTTTCCAAACTAGAAAACTCATTTTTGATGGGAGATACTTAAACCACAACCACTCATCCCATTCATCCCAACATTCTTCTTATTGAATCAGGCTATGAATTTCATTAATTTTAAAGAACGCAGAGCTAGATTTGGTAAATCATAAGAGGTCATCATCCTCCAAGAGAACAATATCTTTGAGCAGCTTCTTCTATTCTGAGATGTTAATGGTCTCCTTCAACCTGGGATGCGTAAAAGCCTCCCACACTGGCATATCCAGGCTAGGGCACATAGGTATATACATCTTATCTCCAGGACAATTATCTTTATATAGGTTCACCTCCCCACGACCAACCAAAAATAGAGAATATTCCTCGAAGAAATCCAAAAGATACACCAATGTTTACCCCCAAAGAGAAGAGAGAATTGGATAATAATAAATTAAATAAGCACAATGATGTATAGTGGATTATGAAAAAAACAACCCCAAGGATACTCTAAATACAATCAAATCGTGGAGCGTGGAAATTTTATTATCATTTACTCATATACTTGGATCATTTATCAATAACTAAGTGTAGGTATTTGACACTTTAAAATAACTCTTCAGAAATCCTTTTGTTTATTTTATGGGGAACCGTAAATCCACAGATTAGTGAAAAAAAAGGACACATAAACACAATTGAGAAAGAGCAGTTGAATATATAGTAAAAAAATTATCTGATTTTTTGAATGGTATAGGATGAAGATTATAGAATAGAACAATAACTAAAAAATAAATAATATCATTCATATATAATAGTAGAAAATATTTCATCAATGTTTCATATACTTTCGTCATATAAAAAAACTAAAACGCCGATTGATGTTTAAACATGTATGTCTCTAAAGTGAATCTTCAACAAATGATTCATCATTCTTATAGAAAATATGAAACAAAAAGATGCACTAGCGATGACGCCAATAGAAGTGACTTGATTAGATTGACAAAAACAAGTATGTCTCCAAATTTTAGCTCTAAAGGAAATGACATTACGCTTTTACATATGTATAAATTCATTATATATCGATCAACATTTCTGTCTCTATGTATATACAGATATAATATTTTTATCTTTGAATAGAATAATGATATTTATACACACAAAACATTAAAAATACATATAAAAAATAATCTATAAATATCACAAAAAAATTCATGAATATTTTAATAAAAAAAATTTATGACTGTGATAATATACTGTATGAATATACACCATTTATTTAGTTGAATAAGAGCCTTTAAAACAATCATAATGGGCCTTTGATTTAGTCCTAAGTTTTTTAAATGATATCTTCTTTATTAGATACCATAACACAAATTACAAACATAAAACCCCATCATTGAATAATAAAACATAAGTTTCATCCATGTAATAAAAAATATAAAACAAAGGGATGAAAACATAGGGTCTATAATTTATTTTTAATAATGCAGTGTTGATATACTGTACATTTGTTTCATCAATCATAGTGGTGCATCTAATCATAGGGTTATTTATCCATAATTTCCCTTAAACATATGGTTGATGATCCATATAGAATTTTATAATCATAGGATTCATTCCTTATGCTACCCTTATCAACATAGGGTATGCACATTATTTCTAGAATTCATTAAAATGGGTTATCAACACTTCAGAAGATATTCCTCATAGATCAATGACATGAACATTATTTTAGATAACTATTACAATGAATAATAATTTCCAAAAAAGTCATAAAAACTGATCTCTTTAAAGATGTAAATCTGAGATTTTGTGAACATAAAATAAAAAATCAAATTACAAAAATTTATGAATTAATATATTCTCCACAATATATCCTTTTTATGATCACAAAACCCATGAAAAAATAATATAAATAACACAGAAGTATGTATATAAAATTTCAAAATAAATTATTCTTTATAATATTTCATTCAATAAATAAACTACCACCCCATAATGACTGATAATAATTTATCTTTAATAAAAAGTGATAATGTAAATCTATTCGTTGATATGAATACATTTAAGAATAAAATTTCTCACCTAGTGATAATAACAAAAATTATAAAAGTTATCTACTTTAGAACATATATACATATCATTATAAACTTATTCCCCATTATAATTGTTATTTAAAACATATAAAATTCATCCCCATTTTGTGGCATAAAAATGATAAGTGGAGGAAAATTAACTCCTAAAATCCTGATTTCATAAGAATGAAAATATTTAAAAAAGATAAACAATTATCCGCATTAAAACTCTTGATGGATTATAGCATATAATATTATTTGAAAAAATTAAAATAATATTTTCACATAAACAAATACTAAATTTTTTGAAAACTATAATAATATAATAATAAAAATATTAGGATCATCTTTATTTATTGAAAAATAATTACAAATTAACAAATTAATCTATTTCACTACACAATTCATATGTCATTTGAATAGCATATAAAGATAAAGAAATATAAATTTAGATTGAACTTTCTAAAATTCAATCATTTTCTCTTAAAACAGCCCAAACTCTTAAGAGTTAAATATATATTGAACATATGATGTTAGTTGATATAAGGATAAAAAACTTTTTCAGGAAGGAAAAGCATCATATTATCATGATCATTCTTCATCAAATATTATTTCTAGAGCAATTCAATCTAACATAGAATTCATATTTTCAATTATTTGATTTATTACTTTAAGATCAAACTATCTTTCATACACTAATATTCATTCATTAATGAATCAAATGACATATTCAATAAATATTTGTTCCGGAGATCAGTATATGACTATTTAGATACATCTAATGTATCTTAAAGTTTCACCTTTTCTCTATCAATTATGTTTCCTTTTCATAGAATCTTTCTATAAGTCATTTTTGACAAATAAAAATTGAGTTCCAAATCACAATGAACATCCTTATTTATTTCAAAGGATTTCAAAAATGAATCCTTAACAAATGAAACAGACTATTTTTCTAACAAAATAGAAGGATTAGATTTTGTTTTTATGAAAAATTTCTATCTAAACATATATAGATTTGTCATTTCATCTTTCAAGGTTAGTATTTTCAATAATTTTTTGAAAAATTATTTCTAAATAATAATATAAATAAATAATATTGTAAAGAGAATATGATATGTTCAATTCTGTCAAACATCTTATGATGTTTTATATTTCATAGGCAAAAACAAAGAATAGTCATCACATATTTTATATATAAAGAGGCATGTTACATTAGACAGATATTTAGGTTTATAAAACAAACGAGGAACAATTTAGAAATTATTTTAAAAACATATTTTTTCATTATTAATAAATAATGTATTTTACAAAAAAAAATATAACTTTTCCTTTATTTTTTTAAAATAAATTATATATTTAAAGAAGTATTTGTATCCAAATTTTAAATATAAATTTATATTTGTATAGAAAAAGTTAATGTAATTAAAGTATATAAAAATTATAATAAAATAATTTCTGTATTAATGTTTCTAATGAGGTTGAATTTTTATGATGAACTACATCAAAGTCGTTCCCTATTTCAATTTGATCAACCAATTATATATTTAACATACAAGATCTGTGGTGTAATCCTATAAAACAAAAAATGAATATGCCTTTTCATTACAATTTTCTCTTGGATCTAGATTTTCACGAAATTAATTTTATCGATTACCAAAAATATTATGTTTTAGTAGACATTCTACTATCGAAGTACAACAATTATTTTGAACTACAAGAATATTTTAAACATGAAATTTTATGTTTCCTTAAAAAAAATTATTTACATAATGACCATTAATACCACAATAAAAAAAATTCATAGGAGAAATGTTCTTACTATTTATACCAGGAAAGAAATAATTTTTACATATTTTGGTCCTTTCATCATTACTTCCTATTCATTGTTTTTATTTCCAAAACATACCTTTCCCAAGGATTTTATTTAAAAAAATTATACTTCGACTAGAATAGATGATGCTTTTTTTAATTCATCAATTTAAATCTATATTTCATTAATCTTAATATAAATTAAATCACATGAAACATTAGATGCCTTAGATTCTAAATCTATTTTTTTTAAAATATTAATTATCCAATAAAATAGTATCACAATTTTGTCTTATTTTTTATATTCACTATTTAATGAATCGTATTTATATTGTATCATAATAAAATATCCATTTAAATCATTATAATATAGTTGTTCACATATAGAATTTTGATAATAATAATGTGGTACCTTAGTATATGTATGATCCATAAAACAATCCAATTTCCCTTTATTCTCATCCTCAGAATTTATAGAAGATTCATCATGTGAACAAAAAGTTTTACTCCTAATAGATTTTTCATTTTTCATTCCTTCTGTCTTGTACTCATATTTCTATTGTGCTTTGACAAATTTATGTCAACCAGTATATGACCTTTTTTTATCACTTGAAACAACTTTTTTCTCCATTCCCTTTATTTTTCTTTCAGTACTGATTTTCAAATGTCATACCTATATCTAATAAATATTTATCTATATCTAGATGACATTAATCAAATGATTCATCCCAAGGAATTTTGTGAGATTATATTATATTTAATGTTTTATTCTCAGCATCAGACTGCTTCTCATCTTAATACAACATTAATGATCCAGTCAATTTCATTTATAACTAAGTCCTCCATAGGTATAAATTGACGTATAGCTGCAGATATTAAATTATAATTTTAGGGTAGTACTCTATATACATTAAAATAATGATATGATTCTTAAATTGAATCTACTAAAAAAGAAATATTTTTAAAAATTATTGTTAATATTTCATTCATTTTACTCATAGATTCATACTCATACAAACTGAATTTATCAAACTTTAGATTCACATTATAATTCATTAATTTTGTGATAGCATCAATTACTTTAGAAGCAATAACAATTTTCTTCTGCATATCATATGTATTAGATAAAATTGATACTAAATTGAATTCATCATATCCCAAACCACTCACAATTTCATTCATATTATTGTAATTGAGATCATATTATCTTTCTTGTTTGTTATTCCAATATCTAATTTCATCTTTAAGAATTTATTGGTTCTCAACAATCTTAAAATATACCCTTATATCAATATTTTTCAAATATATGATCATATGGGATTTTGAGCATCTATAATTATCACTATTAAAATAAATAAAACAGAACAAATACAAATCTTATCTAGAATCATCCATTTCAGGATTTCTTTATCTGAATAATCATTTAATGATTTTCAGAGATAGTAAAATTTTATGATATCCCATATTGATATAGGGTATATAAAAAACATTCCAAAGGAAAATTTAACAACATAGAATTTCCTTTGATACCAATTATTGGGTCAGATGGTGATAATGAAGAGAAGGAAACGAGATGTTCACTGAATTGTACACTTAATAAACTTTTAAAAATTTATAATACATATCTTTTTTAGAAGGTAGCTTTTCTTTATCTCTTAATGTTGAGTGAGCATCCAAAATTAATAATGTAAATTAAGACATCGATGTATTGTGGTTTTGGGAAAATGATCCCCTTGTCCACTCCACCAACAGTCAAATCCATTACACTGGTGATTAAAATATTTTTTACTCTTATTCTAAGACCATTAATCCATAACTAAGTTTATAATGAGAAAACATTTACAATAATAATTTACAATGAATTATACCTCTTTATGCAGAATTGTATGTCCACAAAGTAGTGCAAAAAGCTGACATTTAACAACAACTGAGTACAAGCAGTTGAAAATTTAATAAATAGAAATTTTTTAATTTATTGAATCTTATATTTTGAACATAATAGTTTTTAGTATCAACTAAAAAAAATAAATAAGATCTTCAAAATATAATATCCTCAAATTGCTTTTAATTATTACATTTGATTTAATTAGAAACTAGAAAAGAAAGACATGATAGGTGTTTAAAAATTGTATTCCACCAAATAACATCTTTAACAAATTCATATTCATTCTTGTAGAATGATATGTAACATTAAAGTGTAGTATCAATGAAACAAATATTAGGGAGTTGATCAAATAGACCAAAACATGTTTGTATCCAAAGTGTATCTTTGAAGGTAACAAAAAATAACTTTCTCTTATGTATTACTCATATATATATATATATCAATATTTTTTTCTCTTTTTTATAAAATAATTATATTTTTATCATTGAATAGAATCCTGATATTTATAGATCAAGTCAAATAAATCCATGTCAAACCAGTTCCACAAATATCGCAAAATATATCATGCATATTTTAACTAAAATTTATTTAAGAGAATCGCAGGAACCATTAAGAATAGAAAAAATGTACTCTATTTGATACAAGCCTTTAAAACAATCATAAAGAGCCTTTTAATCATACATAAAACTGATTTTAAATGTTTTCTTCAGTTGTTAATACCATTTTACAAATCCCAGATAATATCACGGATTTAAAAATCCATCATTGAATAGTCAAATATATGGTTACTCTATGTGATAAAAAAAATATAATGTATGGAGGAAAATGAAGGGTTGATAATATTGGGATGAAAATGTTGGGTTAATATACCATATGTTTGTTTCCACAAACTAATATTTTATTCCAAACATATGGTTATTTATAAATAATTTTCTGATAGTGTTGGGTTGATGATCAATATGTGCCCTTCTGAATATAGTGTTCATTCCACACACTGTGTTTATCAACATAGGGTATGAATAGTGTTTCATAATATGTTAAAACAAAATCTAAATGAATTAGTGAATATTTCACTTCGATAAATGAATTGAATACAATTATAAAATAACTATTTCAATGATAAATCATTTCCCGAAATGATACTTAATGTAAAATCCTCAAAAACATAAATGATGGTGTTTTTGAGCATCAAAACCAAATATGATTTACAGAAATTGTTTAATTAATATATTCGCAATAGTAATATTTCTTTTATGTCTCTAATATTCATTTATATCTTCACAATAACTCCCAAAAAACAACTATTGTATTTTAGATATCTAGGATAATGCGACTTTTTTAGAGCAACCAGTATAAATCCTTGATTATTGGGATAATATTCAACATGGATCTTTTTGGAGGCATGGTTGAATGGAGGAGATTAATTTGGAGTGAGATATGTATATTTGATCCTGTTACTGAGAGATTTGTTGTTCCTTTCATTATTATTTTTTTACGTTGTGATGTTTTTATATTACTATTATATATTATTTTCAATTATTTTTATTAGGTTCTATGTGATAAATATTATATCATATTATTAGTGTGAATCCATTTTTCTAATCATGAATCATAATATTATGACATGTTAAATAATTTTCATGTGATTACATTCCACCAAAAACTAAAAATATCATGATATGGAAGATGTAATTTTTTGATTTCTATGCACCTGGAAATGTTATTGTTTTTTTGTTTTAGTTGTTGGTTTGCATTATATAGATGTTGGGATAGTTTTGGACATAGTGGTGCCGAAGAAATATGGTTTGTGTATTATACCAAATGATGTATTGTTGTCATAGTGATAGATGTTTTTTTGGTTGTTCATTGTGTTTATTAAAATTTAATCTTGGCTTGTTGTGATGGTGGTAGTGTTTGATGTTTAATGAAAACTCATAGTGGTATATCAGATCATGGTTTCTTGAAATATTTCCTTTCATTCAATTTAGGTTTTTATTATGGATGATATGAATTTTTTTGACAAGTATCTAATATAATGATACATGACTTCTAAACACATTACATTCTTATTTTGGTGGTTATAAGTGTTTTAGATTATCCTTGAATCGTTTCTATTGTAATTGGAGTAACAAGATAATGATAGTATAAAGTTTAGAATGTGAAATGTGATCACTTAATCAGTTTATGATTCAAAAAATATGAATATAATTATTCATTTGTTAAAGAAGTTTAGTTGTTCATCATGATATTAATTTATTACATGAATTAATTGTAAACAATATGAAATAAATTATATTATAGGATCTGTGAATATTGATGAAATTATTATGTATGTAAATTTCAAACCATTAATGTGTTTTACAGATTTAATTTCA
This sequence comes from Viscum album, assembly GCA_963277665.1. Classification (NCBI taxonomy): domain Eukaryota; kingdom Viridiplantae; phylum Streptophyta; class Magnoliopsida; order Santalales; family Viscaceae; genus Viscum; species Viscum album. The sequence continues at coordinate 488,881,668 of OY728151.1, read as the reverse complement.
TGGGGCCTATGGAGTTATAAATGTGAATTTGTAACTCCATAAGTTAAATATGTGTCTTATAATGTCTTTATAACATCATGGTTTTTATGAATCCCATTATTTGTCTATCATTTCCTCTTGGGTTGTTGGATAACCCTAGTTCCTTTGGAAGATCTCAAATGCTCAACCATCATATATTGATTCTTTGGTTTTGGAATTTGATATTATGTGATCTATATTGAGATCTTCCATAATATCAATTTCTCTTATTATGTTCTATCCATGAGATTTTTTAGTGGAGATGTTAATTTGGATTTGGGTTAGATTTGATTCCCTTTTTATTTTATCATAATGAAGTTTAGTTTTATTCAATGTTTCCTAATGCAGTTTTGATTTTGAGGTTGTTATATCTCATCCCTATGGTGTGTAGTGAGTTATAATTATACTTTGAGATAAGGGATACTTATTCCTTTTCAATTTATGTGAATAATTTGGTGGTTACATTATTTTATTCAATCTATTATGTTAATAGTAAGGGTGATCATAACAAATATTATTAATTTTAAGACCCAAAATTGATGGGGAAGGGTTATAATCACATTTCTAATAATATATTGTTATTACTATTTTAATATTATATTCATAACTACATTATTCAAAATAATGTCCATTTTTATCCTTGTTTTTTATTATTCGATATGTTTGAGACCCTTGTTGTTTTGTTGATTGATTGTACCTTGAATATAAGTCTAAAGAATATATATATGTATAAAAATAGATTTCCAGCAGAATAATTATCGATGTGACATTACTGATTTAAATAACAATTAAATATGAAAAAAGGCCTTGAAAATAATTTTTTTTGAAAAAACGAATCATATGTTATGTGTTTTTTACTGATTTGTTTACATATTTCAGTCGGGATATGTTGTGTGATAAATAGATGTGGTTGTTTTTAAATGTGAGGTGGTTTTGGAATTTAACGTCATGGGGGAATTCCATTGGTGGTTGTTATGTGTGGTTATTTTTTTGGGTGGTGTTTGTGTTTTTTGGTTGTTATATGACTTTGATATGATGTTTAGTTGTGAGGAGTTTGTGTATAGTGATTAGGATGTGTGGTTTTTATGGTTTTTTATCAGGCTATAGTGGATATGTGGTGACTGATGATCTATGATGGGTGAGATTTTGGTAGGTTTCATTATTTTATTTTACATTCTATCCATTGAATAACTAGTTATCATCAATATAAATATGGATTATTGGGAATGTGAAAAATAATGTGATGGTTTTTTTGTGTAAAATGTTGTTAAATTAATTTAATGGATATATGAATGTGTGTTGAAAATGTAAGATGTAATGGATTAGTAAATAGTTTTCGGTTTAAATTTATTGAATCTATAAAATTATGGATCCTATTAATGAAATTCATAATGTATGGATTTGTGTTGTATTCATGTTGTGTGTTTGAAAATGTGTTGGACGTGGCTCTTTCCTATTGTGTTTGTTGAAGTGGTTTTGGGGTTGTGAACACATGTGAAATTTTCCTGAAACCATATTTAGGGTATTTATTACTATAACTATTACATTTTTATTGTGTGATTATTATATATTCCCACCCGAGTTTGAAAACTTTACAACCACTCGAAGGATCTGTTTTCATGATGTTTTCCCCAATATTTATTATGGTTGATCCATGTTCTAGATTGTAGACCTTGTAAGGGGGTGCACGAAAGGCTTTTTCCAGACCAACATCCATGATTTCTAGTTGTGAGATGTTATATGAATGGAAGGGATGACAGTATAAGAAATTGAATGGTAAAGTGTGATATTGTAAAATTAATGGCGAATTTGATTCTAGATTACTTGAAATATTAATTTTATGATTTTCTTATAAAATATTTGATGCATGATTTGGTGATAAAGTAATGATGAGGCTAGGATTAGTCAGTTGATCTATTACTGATATTATTGGACATGATTTTTGTTTATATGTGTATTAGTATGATATTTTGAAATATGCACTTCAAAAAATGGGTATTTTACTAATGATTATAATTGGATGATCATTCTATGTATTAATAAATTTTCAGGTTTCCTCGAGAACATTGGGGACTGATACAGACATTTCTAAATTGGGATATTGTTACTTCTGATTCACTCCTTTAGGACTTATATATATGTATTATATATAAACATGAATATTTTATTCATTTTACCATTTTTATTAATTTTAGAATGTTTTTGGGTTTAATTATATATTATATTATGGATTTTCATGTCATATGTTTAGCATATCTTCTAATCTTGATTTTTAAAGGGAATAATGCCTCCTATCAATGTGATTTTTCCCCGTTAGTGATTATCACCAATATATGTGTATATAATTATTGACTCATGGATAATTATCTATATTCTATTATTTCAACATTATGATTGGTATCATTTGATGAAGGGGTTTGTGGCATTGAATGACACTATTTCATGATGTATCATTATGCTACAAATGTGTCCATATGAACAATTTATACCAATCAATCCTATAGTTATTTAATATATTCTTGAAAAAAACTTCAACATAATAATTTGTGATGCTATTTTGTATGAATAAATAATATAATTATTGTATTAATTTATTATATTATTTTATAAAGCAAAAATATATTAATATTTTAACAAGTGGGGTCTAGTGCAGCATCATGTACATACCGTAAGGAATATTCTTGATAAATTTTTACAGATTAAATTACCTCTAGATAAAGATGATGTAAGTTACAAAATAATTTTTATTCAAAAAGATTAATTTGGTTATTAATTTTATACTATATCATAATAATATATTACAATTGCCTTTATAATGTTAATGAATCTTTTTTTTAATATTTGGAATTTGAGGTCTCTTCGGGTGACATCAAATAAATTAAAGAAAAATTGTTAGAGACTAGGTGTTGTGTGATATATAATAAAGTTCCAGAACAATTTTTGGCACAATCTATATTGAGTAATCTTATATTCTATTTTTCTATATAAAATCCATATTTCCCTAATAAATGATACTACATTGCATGATTTTATACATATATAGAAAAAAAATCCTCTACTTGTATTTTCTTCAAAGATACATAGAGGTATGGGATATGTATTCCAAATATAGAGTCTTTTAGAATGTATTTCTTATAATATTAACCTAGTAATCCGATCAGGGAGACTATATTGGTTTGTACCATTGTCATACTGTGATTTGAATTTGGTTCCATTGGATGGGATTCAATCATTTGGTATTTTGAAAACATTTATTACATATTATTCCTTAATATTTGGTTATAAATTAAATTTAAATATATTTTTAATTAATGAAGTAAGTTTATATAATACACATATATACTCCTCTATAAGAGGATATTCAAAGTTGTTATGTATTTAATAGTCTTCTTATTCTTCTAAGAGACACTTACATGTATGCGTGTGAATGTTTATATAAAAACAAACCATTAATATGATAAGAAACACATTTAACCACTAATGATATTAACAATGTATATATGCATGATGGAATGACTATGCATGATAGACCTCCGCTACAAACACCAAAATGAAGAAATGGATATGGGTATAACTAAGAATAGATATGAGGAAATGCATAGTGATACATCGTAGATTTTCTTACACTATAGGCAGACGATCCTTCACTTAATTTAAAAAGTGAAGAAGAACAAAAAGAGGATCCATCTCTATTGACATTTACTAATGCAGATAATATTACATCTTCCCCATAGACACATCCAATTTATGATTTCCCCAATTATCTGGAGAGGTTGAATCCAACATTTTCAACCTAGTATCCATTGTTTTTTGGATAAATTATCATATATATATATATATATTATGTGTCTAATTTATTATCATTATCAATATGGGGTCTTACTGAGAACCCATACTCCATGAAAATGTGGTTCGAAATCTTATCTTGGAGAGTCATTTACATTCTATCCTGGGGAGGAATCTAGTGGTTTGTAAATAAAGGAATTTATAACACAAATTTCAGATGATCTTGATGTAGCACAATATTACATGGTGTACATGAAACCACAAGTTAATATTCCACTAATGGAGGTCGAGAGAACACAAAAATAGGATCATACTCCCCCTATAGGCACAGCAAGGAGGCATAAATATCAGACCCAAATTTTTCATGAGGATCTAATTACATGTTGTGGGATTGAGATTCGATAATAGTGAAATTTTCATTTAAATTTTTTTTATATAAATAATATATAATTTATTACACTATTAATCATCATGTTAAATTCTAAATTCTATATCATTGACCTAGGGGTTATGTTTATTATTTTAAAACCTAATAATATATTTTCTGACACCCACTAGTTGTGGCATTCCATTGTAATTTAAAACCCATATTCGATTATAATGAATAATATATATGATAGTTTGGAAAAAATGGTTTTACCTAGTCTTTCATTGATAACATCTATTACTAATGATCTATTTAATATATTAGTGTGGGGGGTTTCACAATAAAGGGCATCTTTTTTATAGGGGATGCTGTTTAGTCTTTAAAAAAATTTATTCATTTTAAAATAAAATTTTCAAATCATGTAATAATTTCAATATTAATTAGATTATTAGTTTCAATAAATCAACTATATACTTCAATAAAATTATAAAATTTAAATGAAAAAATCAATGCCTTTATAAAAACATTTACTAATACAATTAATGAATAAATCCAAATTTTATTTAATTATATATCATTACAACAAAATTATTATTTTTTCATCTTAAAATATTAGTTAATGTAATGTATTATAACAATATAATGAGTATTATATGAATTTAACCAATTTGATTGAATATTATTACAAGAACATGAGATCTAATTATTCATTTTAGAGGAAAATTAATTTTTTCTGAGTCACAATACCTAGAGTGGTAGAAATGGAAGCTTTTCATTTTATATATCCTCAAAAAAATATTATTTGGGTTTTCATCATAGGTTATGGTGTATACAATTATACTGAGCCGAAATATAATTTCAAGAACTAACTAGTCTCAGAAATATAACACTAGTTAAAATATATAATTTTTTTCTTGTGTTAGTGTAAAGAGTAATGATGATTCCCATAAAAAATTAATTATATTGAAATTATGAGACTGTGATGGAATCATGAATGTCATTATTACCATATCAGTGAAATTATTTATGTTTTCATTGGGGTCTGTGGGATTGGGTCATTGGGGTGGAATTAAATTAATAAAACTACTATAACACAAACAAAAATAATCTACTATATATAATATACCTTTATAGAGCTCTTCAATTCCCAAAATTCTTTGTTAGAGTGGGTAGTTATTAATACCACACCCCTTGATTAATGAAACTCTAAAAATATTTTACTGAGGTCATATATAAGAGTAAATTTATTTCTTACCCTTACAGATGTCCAAGGCCATTGTTCTCTCAAATGTGAGTTAACTGTTGATCATAAAAAAAAGGTTAATACAATTATTATGGTTGAAGGAATAATTTATAAAACTATTGTTACCAAAATAAAAGGACATTAAATAAATTATTATTCAAATTATTTTTAAAATATCCAAATAAAAATTTAAAATTATAAAAATAGATATTTCAGCTACTATAAAACATGAGAGTGGAAAAACTAAATGTTAATACAAAATCATTTCACTAAAAATAATATAATTATTCTCCAGTGAATATATTAAATATAAAAACCATATCATTAAATGCTCAATATTAAATAAGAAGAATAATTCTAATCATATGATCTATCGATAATTAATTTTTTATTAAAATATTTGAACCACCCCATCCAACCGTAAAAGCTAATGGAGGTCTAAAATAGTAATGTCCAAGGGATTCCCTTGGGGAAAAATTCCTGTATTCCATTGGAAGAGAGCCTAGAATGGAATAAACAATTATGTGGTCTTGTGAATTACACCCTCTTGATATGGCATCTATAGCGTGATTTTCCTCTCTTTTGACATGACCCACCGAACAACCCTGAATGATCTCCACAGATAATCTACGAATCATATATGTCAGTTTCCAAGGAGGAGTCACTTTTCCATGTATCACCCATACCCAAGCTTCAGAGTCCAATTCATCCTCTAAGACAACCAGCGCACAACTCTTGCAAAGCGTAAGCTCGGAAAGTAACGCTCCCACTTCTGCTTCTAATGAGTTCATTGTACCATAGCAGCAGCTGAAAGCCATCAACACTGAGCCAAAAGCATCGTGATTTAGACCCCCTCCACACATTTTTCCATTCAAATAGGATCCATCCACATTAAGTTTGAGGCCTCACCTTCGGTGGAAGCCAACTGATCCAACAACCTTGGATTCTAACGTCCTCCGGTGGTCTGTTGAGGAGATTGTACATGATCAGGGATCAAATTCCATCATCCAAAAGAGAGAAAATCTCATGAATCAACAGCTTCAATCTCTTATGAAAAATAGAAAATGTGGGTCTATTATCAAACCGAGCTTTATTCCTTGCTTCCCATAGAATCCTAAAATTTGTTGTGACGATGAGGGCTCGTACCTTGATAGCCATCTCTTGGATTCCCTAGATCAAAATCCAACGCTCAATAAATATATGAATGGAATCGTATGCAGGTTCATCGTGTCCTCAAATGTTCATTTCCGACCAGTGGGAGACCGTCCACTTTCTCAAGATAAAAAGGTGGAATGCTGATTGTGTTTTAGTTTGCGAGATACAGAGCCACCATGAGGCCGGAGATATCCCTTTTTTCTAGATATTCTCCTCCGTTGATATTTCCTAGTTAATCACTCTCTAAAACAGGAAATTAATTTTCTTGGGAATCAATTTTCACCGCAGCCGGACATCCCATTCAATGTGTGCTTTTTTAGGAATAAGAATAACCAGGTAATCTTTCCCTCTGAAGTCCCCAATCCTCGATCTCATGAAACAACACCTATCATACTCTTTTTAAAAAACAATTCCCAAAAGTGTTTCCTTCTGATCGTTATTCAGAATGAACTCAATAAAATTAGGAAAATTTATAGCCACTTTGATAGAATATATGGCGCTGGACAGTATGGGAAAAATATTATCTCACTGATCCAGTTTTTGTTTCAAAGGTTAATCCATCCTTTTCCCAATACCCAACTAGTATCACCCTAGAGGATATCCAGATGAGAACGAATAGTTTTGGACAACCTGGAAAGTTTGCGACCATCCCACTCTTCCCAATATGGTCTGTATTTCACACTAAGTGTCTTGTCCCAAAGCAAATATCCAATGTGAAAATCACATGACAGCATACCCTGCATTGTCTTCATGGTAAATCTTAAATCCCTTAGGCCCACTCCACCCTCTTCTACTTGTTTCACCAGATGATTCCATGCAGCCCATCTTCACTGACCAGAATCATTTTCATCCCAGTAGAACTTGTTCAACATTTTCTACATCATAAGAATGGTCTCTTTGGGAGTACTGATGATGGAGAAGATGTGAATTGGAATTGATACCATAACACTATTGATAAAAGACCCCTACCTGCAGAATGATAAGAATATTTTTTTCCAGCTATGGATCCTCACAAGCATTTTCTAATGAGGCGATCAAAGAAAGTCTTTTTAACTCTACCATTTGAAATAGGAGAACCGAGATACATCATTGGAAAATGCTTCCTCTGAACTCCTATGATAGCTTTAATGTCCCACACCATTCTCTTAGAACAATTGTTGGAAATATAATGATTGATTTTATGATTATTGATCCTTTGGCTGCTTAGGTACCCATACATAGATATTATAACATTTAAATTATGAAGGTAAGACCTCCTACCATTCATGAAGATCATAACATCATCTACAAAAATAAGGTGAGATAAGGTGCCAACCGATGCTTTGGAATGGACCTTAAGTAACCTCCCTTGAGCCAGTCCTTGGTGTAGATTTTGAGAAAGAGCTTCCTGAAGAATGAAAAACATAGAAGGTGAAAGGGGGTCCCCTTGCCTCACACCACGTACACTTTTAAAAAAACAAAAACATTATCCCATTTGAGATATGGTGATCCATGGAGAAGAATATCACCAAAAACAATGATCACAAACCCCTTCATGGAAACCAAGTCTTCTCACGGTCCGAATGATGAAACTACACTCCGAAGTATCAAAGGATTTGTTCACATAAAATTTCATGATAATATTAGAGCCAATCCTCATTCTATTAATATAATCAACCAGTTCTTTTGCTATCCCAATTGCCCCTTTGATACCCCTACCCTTGATGAAACCATGTTTCCCCTGTGAAATTGCTTTTGGGATCACATTGTTGAGACTTATAGATGTTAAGCTTGCCAAAATTTTATAAGATACATTATAAAGGAAAATAGGTCTAAACTGATCAATAGATGTGTGGTATTTGGTTTTTGGAATAAGGACCACTGTTGAAGCACAAGTACTTATTTTAAGATAACCCCCATGAAAAAAGTCAGGTATTGACTCGGAGACATGCCCCCCCAAAAACTCCCACGACGCCTTGAATAAAGCCCCTAGAAACCCATCCAAACCTGGAGCACTTTGCAGAGGAATGTCACAAATGGTGTCCCAAACCACCTCCCCTAAATGGATGACCCTGAGGAAGTCATTAGTATGATTCTCAATGCACCTATGAATACCATCCATGAACTTCAACTACTCCTTTGTCTCCAGCACTATTCAGGATGTTCCCATGGGAAAACATGCAAGTAGTTGTTTGAAGTGCACAAAAAACATCCTTCCTTCGACATCAATGTCAGAAGAAAAAGATCCATCTTCAAGACAAATATTTATCCTCATTGCCTGACGTACTTAAATGCAAGAATGAAAAAATGCATTATTATGATAACCCTCCTTTAACCATTTGTCCCTAGACTGTTGTTTGTAATTCATTTCAAGCTACAAAATCCTACTCATGTGCAAGCTACCTTTGTTAGAAATCCTCAGAAAGATGTCATCATCCCAACCCCGTTACAGCCCAGATTCTATCCTATCAATGTCTCCTTACAGCAATTCCACCGAATTATCCACCACTGGATTGGAGAGGATCCAACTAACAATGACCAATTTTAGTCATTTGAGTCATCTGGATAAACCGACCTAAGCCCACACATCCACTTCTTGCAACCAGGACTACATCATCATTTGCATGAATCCTTCCAAATGGTGCTAGTTCGGTGAGTACATGAAGGGATTATTGGTATGGTTATTTTGTTTAAGCTCAATCAAAATAGGGGAATGGTTTGATAAAACCCTTGAAAAGTGTGAAACCAACGTACATGAGAAGGAATCCAATCCTTGTAAATTCGAGAGACATCTATCCTATCTGTTCCATATCCTGTTATTACCCCAGTGATTGTTACACCAAGTGAATTTATAGCCATTAAATACCAGATCTAAAAGTCTCTTACTTCTAATACAGCTTTTGAAGACCAGTATTCCATTTTTGAGATTACCCTATCCTCCTCTCTTCTCCAAGGAATCCACAATAATGTTAAAGTTACCGCTGAAAAACCAAGGGATCCCCAGTGAGTCAAAAGAATCCAGGTACTCCCACACGTGACTTCTTCCTTGGGCCTCATTACTGGATTAAATGAAGGGGAAAATGATTGCAAAACCCTTAAATCCTATTTTAACAATGATTCTTTGGTCATTAAATTGGAATAAATGAACTTGACAACTTCTTTTCCAACAAATCCAGATGTGGTTATCCACCGGATAGTCATGAATATGTACTTCAAAGACCATATTTTTTGCGAAGAAACGGACTCTTGATGAATCTTGCTTTAGTTCCAGAATAGCAACCAAAGACGCACTCTTTCTATGAGTTTCTGAAGATATAAAGGTGGTTTTTCCATGAACCCCCAGTCCTCTAGAATTCCAGACGATAATTGAGAACATTAGAGAAGAAGGTTCTGGACCCATCAGCCCTCTTGGCCTACTCTTGGAAAAATCACCTCCATCCAACTCTACCCCAGACATGGAGTAGGTAATTGGTCTAGAGCCTCCTTCTGCAAAGAAACACATCCTTGGAATCAGGATCTTCTATTTCAGATGACTATCTGATTCATCCAAATGAGATAGCATCCTTCCCGACGGGGGTTTTGGCTCGATTGGATTCCCCTCCTGCAGGATAGATTCCGACACCCTATGAGTGGGAAAACTATGCATCACAACAATTTCATTCCTCACTTCATCTGAGAAAGATCCCCATAGGCTAGTATCTATGTTGCCTTTACATATATCTACCGAGGCCATTATAGATATGTTAAGAGCTCCTGGGGTGAGGAATGAAGAAATCTGCGAATTAGTGGAAGGAGTAATGATAGATCTCAGAACATGCATGAAAAAACAACAAGGAAGAGACTTTCCTCCACCCAACAGATAAGTCTCTGAGGAAGAAACATTCAACCTCGTCTGATCTTGAATTGAATATTTAGACAAAGATCCCATATCCAATGATAACTTCTCAGGAGCAATGATGTTCTACGACACCTAACGCACCGCTTGAGCCCTGTCACCAAGGATTCTAATTTTTTCTAGTAACTGCCTCAAAACCTTTTTAAAAGAGTCTTTGAATATATTTTCTCTCTACGCTAACGGTGTAGGTGAGACCGGACAAAGCCTTGACGATGATGCCTCAATAGCATACCTTAGAGATCCAAGAGAAACTCTGGCGGGCTTCTGGGGTTTCTAAAAAAGAGGAACTTTTTGTCTAATCACCTTTGCTTTACCCCACCTACAGAAGTCCACATAATGGCCTTGAAAACCACACGCCGAGCAGAACCTAGGTTGATCTTGATAGATCAGACGTTGCCACCACAAAATACCCCCTGGAGATCTAATATGAAGCTGAGGAGGAAATAGAGTGAGGAGATTCATCTCAACACATATCCTGGGGGAACCAGCATCCAGGAGACAAGTCGTGTTGAAATTGAAGCAAAGGACTCTCCCCAGAGAGTCTTCAACTTCCGCCAAGATAGAAGGGTTATAAAGGGGGAGGGAAAGAACCAGCATTTTGATTCACACCGCTGCTATACTAGATTCTTTACCATAGTGACATGACCAAGACTAGCGGGAGAGAGTGAATATATTAGCTCCACAACATCTATCCTCACATGCCTATGCATGAATGAAGTATTCCTTGCTGAACAGGTGGATACACAAGTAAAATCATGAAATCTCAGAAACCGCAACTGGGTGATTAAGGTCCCAGGAGTTAACAAGAGATTTAAACACTTCCAAATAGGGTTTTGACCGAACAAACCCAGCCACCAGGGAAAGGTCAGGAAACCTCGCCACATCATGAAGTTCTCTCTCTGCAAGAACCACCACGAGAAACCCTCCCAGCTTTCTGGGGTTCTACTCTCCAACCTTATCGGAGGAATACAGGTAGTTGGAACTGACCCCCTGATGGAACTCCAAGGGTTACATCTTTGTAAGATCCGTGGATCCCCTTAAGAAGAGACCTAACATGGTTATTCACCAAAGGAGCCTTCAAGGGAGAAGGAACACCCCCATTAGCATAATATTTTTCCAAACAAAAACGTCCTTGATGGTCCCACGAAGAAGGTAGAGGAAGAACACTATCACTCCCACCTGCACTCCCTCATGTCCTCCCACTCCCCATTAGCACAACTATCTATAAAGTCATGGATTCGGAAAATAATTTTTAATTTTAACTAATAGTATTATGAAAAATGAAATTGAAACAATTCAATAAAATAAGTACTCTTATATTATCAACAATAAAAAATTTTGTATTGTTTAAAAATTAATAAAAATAAAATATAGAATGGTGTATATATTAAAATACAATCATTTAGGATTTATTATAAATTGTACACACATACAAAAAAATAACACATTAATGAAATTAGAGAGTTAAAAAATGAAAATAAACATTAAACATTCATCATGTTTGAAAAACATTAATCATAAAATATTTAGAATCTAATGACCGAAAAACAATTAAACATGGAAATATAAAAAAACTAAAAACAAAATACTATTAAAATCCCTAAAAAAAACTATATTGTAAAATAATTGAGTCAAATAATTATTACTAACAATTCATTTAGAGTTGTATCATTATTAATTAAATAAATTATAAAAATAATAATATATTTCAATAATAATATTAATAAAACTATAAATTAAAAACAACACTTCAATTGAATCAAATCATTTCCCACTCATTATGAAGGATGTGTGAGCATCCAATGATTTTATTCTCATGGTTTCAGTTCTATAATAATGAAATCATTTATTAGTAAATAATTTTATATGTGAGTACAAAACTAAAATAAAAAAATACTCATTGGTGGTATTTTTTTCAATTGGAGTCATAATATTCCACCCATTACAACAAAAGATACAACATAATAATATCTATTGGTCAAAATCACCTTCTTTAACAATCTCACATATCGTTATGTAACAATACGTTTGTATAAATTTTATTTTTTTCATAGATTTCAATGAAAAATAACAAAAATACATATGATATATGATAACATATCCCAACAATTAAATATAGTATCAAGTGAAGAAAAATTATTTTTCTTAAATTTATCTCAATTATAATATAAAACATTCTATTATGTATTATGAATAATTATCCCTTTGAGTAATTTGTCATAGTTAAACAAATTAGATTGATATAAATGTATATATATTAGAAATTATAGAAGGGTTGTGTAAACTATTTTTCTCTATCCCAAATCCAATTCTTCCTCACCCAAGACAAGTTATGCATTCATTTTAAATATTTTTTTCCTTTTTCAGTTAATTATCACTGTTAGCTAGCACATTAATATGTGTGGGTTTAAACAAAAAAGTCTGTGTTGTCAACTACCCAATCTATATAAAAATATATTTATTATTAAAAATGAAAATTCTTATATATATACTCAAATATTAATAAGAAAATATAAGTTAAATATACAAATAAAAAATAAATTATGTATTTATAATATTAAATTATTAAAATTATAAATAAAGGAAAACACTAATTATTATTTAAATGACATACATATCATTGTATAACTATATAAATATTCATATATCAATAAATAAGAATATGAAAAAAAAATTCACAGAAAAATATATATTTTTATACAAATATTTACACATGAAAAACCAAAAGAAGATAAATAAATTAATTTGAAATATATAAATAGATATATATAAATAAATAATTAAAATATTATATATGGAAACATAAATATTTACATAAATATTTAAAATAATTAAAAATTAAAAATATCCTTCATAAAAACATCTAGAATAGATATATGATAGTTGATCGATATGTCACTATTATATAAAATCATTTATTTATATGTAATTAAAACATTCATTAATACACTTAGTTTATCAATCCCCCAACCAAAAAATAATTTCATCAAAAAATTAATATACCAATTTTTCTTACAAATAACTCCCCACATTTTATTCTATATTCCGCGTCACATCATACCCAAAAAGTATTCACCAAAAAATCAATTGTTAATCAAAACTAAATAATATATACGACTATCAAATATTTTCAACATTTTATTTCATTCCCATATGGGTGGATTTAATTGTAATTTATTTTAATATCATCAATAATTATTTTCACTAATTTTTAAAAAATAAATATTTTTTGATATAATAAATGAAATAATAGCCACATACCTGGTACAATAGGGATGAAAAAGAATTTTTAATAGGTTTAACCACTCTATAAATAGACCAAAAATATTTTTAAAACCCATTTTTTCACAATTGTGATGTCTAAAAAGTCCCTTTATCAAGGAATAATGGTTCACTATCCACATAGTGTGTTTTTTCAATGATTCCATAATCATTAGTTTTTTCATATAGTACTAGTTGTGTTATTCACAATAATTTTTCTTGAATTAATACTAATGGAGGTTGTTTGTATTTAAACCCTATTTTTATGTATAATTATTAGGTGACATTTCCAATCATGGTATATTATAAATAATGTGAGATCTATAAATATGAAAATTTAATTCATCCCATTTTTATTGTGGATATTATATTCTATAATATAAGTGTATGTCACATCAATAAAAAACTTGGTTGTTGAAGTACGATAATTTAAGATTTACATAATCATCAAATTCATTATATAATTTTATAATCACTCAACTAAGACACAGATTATAGTATCACTGTATTCATTTCATATACAACATATGTTCATGGAATCTTATCTAATCCAAAACTCGATAAAAAATCCACGTTATAAAATAATATTTGAAACAAATTATTAATAAAAAAATAATTTAATGAAATAAAAAATAAAATTATATTTAATTAAAAATTTACTTATCAATAGAAAGTAATTCATTATTAATATTAATTATACCCTCAAAAATTATATTAATATTATAAAAAACATTGAAACTAAAAATAATTTAAAAACTCCAATTAAAATTATTATTTCGTAGTATTTTTGTGTACATAGATATTTTAGTAGTGCTAAAAAATATTATTCTCTAATATAAAAAAAGAACTGATTATTTCAGTACACCTAAAATTCACATGCCTTTATCATCACACACAAAATTTATCAATAATGGCCTCCTTTATCAGTGATGAAATGGAACTGATAAATTTAAAATTTTCATAATGTATTATAATTTTAATAAAAATTCAACATTCTTAGTACAAGATATAGTTCTATTAAAATAAAATTTTTCCTACACTCATAGTAATAATGATAATGTTCTATATTGTATAAATGATCTTCAACATATACAACACACTTTACAAAATCATTAAATAAATGAAATCAATATTTCAAATAAGATTCCCTTAAAAAATTAAAATTATATATAATTAAAAATTATAAAAAATAAATACATATTAAAAAAATTGATATCTACATTTGGTTAGAAGAATAATGTATTCCAAAAAACTCAAAAAATATTTTTAAAATGATATACTAGATGACCCAAAATTTTGATGTCATTAGAACCACCTTCCAATATAGTCTTATCAAATACTAGTTCCTTATACCCATACCTAGGTGGAGAAAATGTGTACTTATTTTGAAATAATATACAAATTATTTTCTCACAATAATGGAATATAAATATATATCAATGAAAATAATTTGAAAAAAAATTAATTAAAAAATTAATGATAAATTATTAGACATAAATTAAAACGGACAATAAACTACATAACCAAAACATATTTCAATGTCATACGACACTCTTAATGAGTTTTACATATTTACAATGTGTTATGAATATTATAACATTCCATTCACTTCATGTGATAGAATGATATGATATTTATTTATAAATTTTAAAAAATTATTGATCATTGTTAAAAACAATCAAGTCATTGAACAGAATTTTTTATTATTTATAAGTATGTTGTAATTATTTTGAACAATATTTTTACTATACAGAAACCACAAAAAATATTATATGAACTGGTAAATGATTCAATTTGATGATTCCCTAAATAGCCATCCCAATCATAATGGGATAGATAAAACAGATGGAAATACATGAAAATAATTTTTTAATGATTTCACCCATAAAAGATAACAATAAAAAAGTGCACTATAGAGGAAACATAAAAATAAATAAATAAAATTTAATATGTTAAAATGAAATGAATCATAAACAAATAGAAAAATTATACCAAAACCCATCTCATGGTGGTCCAAAAATAGGCTCTATATCCCAAGTCGAATTCCAATAACCAACCATTCATGAACCCACAATGTATGATGATGAGACAAAAAGAACCTTCTATTGGATATAATGGATATTGAAAACAAATGGTATAAGTAAAATATAATCTACAGAGTTTGTATGATTTAAAAAACAATTTCAGACAATTAATTCATAAGTTATATCAAATAAGATGATAAATGGATAAAAATAATAAAGTAAAGGTATTTAATTTTTATAATTGGAAAACTTGTTCCATGGAAATAATTTTAAACCTATTATTTGTTTAAAAAAATAATTTACCAATTGGTAATGATATTTATAATTCTATAGATTATAAACATGAAATTTTCCAATATGATATCAAAAACATTTATTGAAAAAAAGAGGAAATCCATTTCACATGTTGAAATCATATGAACTAATAAAAATAATATAATACACCTGATATCTGAAGTTATATAAGAGCCCAAAAAATAGAGACAAGGAAGATCATCTTAATAATTAGTATTTAAAAGAATATTTAATGATAAATATAGGAATCTCTAGTGAAATGCACTAAAAATGAACACTATAAATCATTGATAACCAATTATAAGGATTCCATGGGAATGATCATGTTACAATTGTGATTCCACCATTAAAAAACCAGGGAAAATTAATTTACCTAACCATTGAGATTATATCTAGTAGAAGAGGTCTGAAGACAACATATTCCATGCACACCCTCTTCCCTATTCACGTGAATACTACTGGAACCATTCATAATTTATATGGTTCGTCCAAGTAGGGTGTGATCCTACTATCTATTAATATTTATTAAAAATCTTGTCTAACTACCTATGTTTTAAAAATTACTCAAAATACGTGAGTGAGATTATGAAGATACAAAGATCTCAAAGGGTATCATTTTCTACATGAATCATGGAATCATCCCATCAGTATTTCAATCATTATGAGTTACCCTATATTAACATATCTCATTAATAGAAAAAAAATCCTCACCATAAATTATTCATTTTCAACACCAATCATTGGGAAGCACAATATTCATGAAACTTGCAATAAAAAAGTATTCACAGAGATGATAATAATAATGTTCCAACTGGTCAATGAAGCATTATAAATTTAAATTCAAAATATCATCTTCAAATCACTCAAATGGGATATCCATACCCACATATATTCATGAAACAATAGAATAAATAAAAATTGGATATTAATAAAAATATTTATTCCAATAAAATTCTACAGGCTTCAATTGAAATTTTACAATTCAAGAGGGTTTAAGTAATTTAAATACATTGATTTATTCCATCGTTCAATTTTAACTAAACATTGATTATAATTCACCCATGAAATGACATTTTATAAAAAAGTGGGAAATAATTCAATGATTGGCTTGGGACATTTAAAATATTCATGTATTTAAAACACATTCACAAATACTTCATTTATCAAAGCAATTTATTCAAACAAAAAAGTTAAATTTACAAATTAAAAAATGGTCTTAATTCCTTCACTCAAATTACAAAATACATTAACAATATAATTTATGATATATAATAATGATTATAGTATCTATCTATTTATAAAATAGTTAGATGGATGAAATTCATGATCAAATATATCAATTCTATGTATAATTCATAGTGAGGGATCAATGAATCTTTGGAGATCAATATAAATAGTAAATTTCGGAAGAATAAGGATACATTTATATTAATTCATAATAAAAGATTGAATTACATAGGGAAGAAAAATCATGGAAAAACAAACAATTAACCACATGATAAAAAAACACTGATGATGGGAAACAACAATCGATAGATGAATGCAGTGAAGATAAATTATGAATCACTAGAATCATGATCTAAAAAATAAAATATCTATCCATAAAAAAAATATTTATATCTACTGAGAACATAGAGAAATACCACATTTAAAGGAGATAAGATAATGTAAGATTATTCCTTATTAGAAAAGTTTCACTAATCATAGAATGATCCAACACGAACACCAACACTTCAGTCCAAGAAGAAGATAAGTTAGATGATATAACTAACATCTTGAGAGCCTAAAAATGGAAACGAATTTTATTAGAGTCAAATAGGTGTGAATATATAGAAAACAACAGGGTTTAGGATTTTAGATTTAAATTTATGAGGAATTAAATCCCATTAAATTTGGTTGTTAGTCGGTCCTAACAATTGATTACTATCTTTTCCCTAAACATGAATCTGTAACTGTTCACTATAAAGGTTCAATGGTTTCTTTTACATCCTCATGTTCCTAAAAGTGGGGTTCATTGTTTAATGGAACTAAATAGATAGTTTTATATAACAATTACAATCCTCATTTGCGTCACAAAGTTATAAAAACTGTCCAAAACACCATTTACCATGATCCATTCAATTATAAATAAAAACATGTCATTAAAATAACATATTATTTGTAATTGGATGTCAAAATATCACTGTAATAACACTATTTGTTCCCAATAAGGTTCACGTATGAATGATTGAAATTGATACACCAAAATGTACTATCTCACCCATTTTATGCCATGGCTGATCATCAAACTAGATAATAGAATCTCCCAATATGATGGAATTCAAAATAAAACCAAGAGAAATGATAAAAAACTGGAAAAAACTATAAATAATTTGAGAGAGTGAATAGTTCATCCCATCATTTAATGATCCTATGGAATGGTGAAACATGAGAAAAAATATTCCATCAGCCCCAAATATTCATCATCAAACACTATTGAAGTATAAACATTGATTAGATGATTACCCCCCCCCCCCCAACATTAAATTGGCATATAAAAAACAACATATATTTTATATGGGAAAATATACACATGATCCATCTATGATCAAACATCCATATTTATGGAAGGAAACTGCAATGGATTTTCAGACCACGAAAGTACTTGATTGTAACATAGTATTTTCACTATGACTCATTACTATATAAAATTAAAAAATAATCCACTATAACCATTGGGTTCCCAGTATATCAGTTATCCACATCATCCTGGTACTAATTTACAACCCCAAATTCTTTATTAATATAATATTAATATGAATATAAAAAAAATTCATGTTCAAAAATAGGAAACCATGTTATCACAAGATATATCATCTTTCACGTCAGGAATGACATTTAACCCTCATGGAAAAAAATATCACTCATGGGGATAGTATAAAATCAAGAAACATCCAACATTTAACATAGGAGGACATACATAAATGGTGGAAAAATGTATTTTGGTGAACAATAGTCCAAGCCTCTTATGGAATCTAATGAATGATATATATATACAACATTGATCACCAGAGAACTCAAGAAACTATAAAAAGTATATAATATAGATAACCATTAAAGAGTGAACATACATAAGGAAAAAAACATATATCTAACAGGAAAATTTTTTCATCATTATCACACAATGGTTTATAAGATTATATTAATGAATATCCTCAAAATCTGACCATAACATTAAAAATAAAAAAACATATAAAAATATACTATTCATAGTAAGTAAAACTAAAATATTTTCAACCCAATGTGAGAAAACAATAAGTTGAGAAATTGTATACCATGATTGGATTCTCTTATACTTCGTGAAAATATTATATCTAAAGAAAATAGTTTATGCCTTTATATTTTCAAGTACCATATTTCCCAGAATTATAAGTTGATGAATCATTATCAATGTTCCCCCCATAAATTTCCCAACTAATAGAAACTGATGAAGGTACCAAAATAGACACAACATTAAATTTATTTTAAATATTTTAAAAAATACAATAGTTTTCTAGCTACTCCACACTAGAAGATAACAACATTCCACTTCCTTTTATGAGAATATTATTTATGGAAAACAAACATCCATGGTTCAAGATATTATGATTATTCCCCTTTGGTGACTAAATATAATGTATTATACACTTTTCATCACTTAGATAGCTCATCCAATGATAACAAGATATTTTAAAAAATATATGAAGATGATTTTTGAGAGGCCAATGAAAAAACATCTCCACGATCAGGAAGAATAAAAATTTGGAATCATATTTTAATATTAAAGTCCTCACTAATAAAATCAGTTATGAAACTCCTAAATCAAAACATTTCAAAGAATAATCTATAATCGATGACTCACAATGACTAAACCCCAACAACTAAAAAATAGTATTCTTCTTATCTCTCCTATTATACATCCACTAAATCAATACTAAAATGAATAATAAATATAAAATAAATTCATGTAGATAGTAATAAAACATGACTTCAAACCATCCCTATCCAATCCTTTCTAACAAGGAATTGATAGATATTTCTTTTACAACATCAGGACTATATATATAAAGGAATATATCTTCAATTAATTTAGATAACTAAATTTCATCATGTGTATCTTGTTTACATTTGTTAGAAGGTTGATGAAAATTCAAGAAGACCCATGTGGATTTAAATTTCTACAAAGGCTCTACCTCGCCCACATGATTCAGAGTCTATTTAGAGTTTTGGGTTGGAGATTTCACTTCTAGAGAACCTAAAGGACAAATCCAATTATCGTATTAATAAATGAACTTTATATCATTCTTGGAAAACTAATTGGGATATATTTTACAATAGAATAATATAGAGGTTCATCAACTGAAGTGTGATTAAACACTCAAGAAAAGTACAATTAAAATACAAAAACATTCAATCGAGTAATTAAAACACATTAATTAATCATTAATACATAAAGAATTCAATATTTCTCCTTAAAAAATTAATTTTCTACACAAAATATGACATCACAAAATAAATCTAGTATAGTTTCATACATAATTTATTATCTCATGAGAATTGTACTATTGTTACAAAAACATCAAACAAATTTTATCAAATTTCAAAAAAAAAATTAATTTTCAATACCATTAAAACAAACAGTTTTGTAATAAACTATTTTTACCTTACATCACCAAATAAACATTAATATATTTATCCTGCACAAAAAAAATTTCCGAAAACCCACTTTTGGTGATTACCAATTTTTCAAAAATAAATTTAAATAACCTATATAAATCACCCATTTTATTACCAATGGGTAAAACGACAACATCAAGAGATTAAAATTGAAGAACCCAAATAGTTTCATGAACCAAAACATACATACTCCACAAAACTACTTTTATAAGATTCAATTGATTTTGGATGTTATTGTATAGGTCCTCGTATTAAGACGCATGATAAAACATTTAATGTCTCGATCATATGGTCTAGTAAACTATTAAAATGCATTATTTATAAATACTATAATTACTTAAAGATTATCCACACATATTCCTCATAGTTTACTAGACTATTAAGGGAAAATTCATCTCTTTTCATCTCTCAAATCCTACTCCAAAACTGATAAGTTATTCCCAAAATCAATAATAACCTCATTAAGAATATAAATCTCATTCATCATAGGGAATAAATAAAATTAAATAAAATATAAATTTCATAACATCCAAGGTGACTCAAGTATCATTGTGAAGAAGTGGTGAACAAGAACCCACTCACAAAAACCCCTTGAGTCTTGACACATTGTTAAATTCCTTCAACCATAAAAAGATCCTAAATAAAAAATTTATTTTATGGAAAACTACTTTATATTAAGTAAATTTATTCCCTGATAACTTTTGAACTGATCTAATAGAGAATATCAACTTAATCAGTACTAGAGTAAATTCATCATTGTCCCAAATATCATTCGTGATGTCCAAATTCTGACGGCAGGCACCTAGGTATCCGAAAAACCATTTAGAATGATTTTCCACCATGATATGGAAATAACCATGTTACATTACTAAGAAAAAATTTATAAAAAAATTAATATAAAAATATTATTATAAAATTATACAATACAAGAACTAAAATTAAAAACAATCTTCCAAAACCCATCTCCTAGAACTCCCAGAATACCAACCATATCGAAAGTCACCTAACCTCATGAAACCCTAATAAAACCAAAAAATTAAAATCATATGAACATGATCACCTACTATACTAACATAATGATTTCAAACTCTGAATTCTAAAAAAGTATTTCACAACATATCCCATAAGGATTTCACCTAATATACATTATAATTAATTATTATAATAATTAAAATATTATATAAGAGGTGTAAATAAATTAGTGGACATGGATAGATATTTTATAATAAAATTCATTATCATTGAAAATTAATTTACAGTAGTACTAGGTTTTAAAATATTGGTTTAATAATTTCAAATACTTTTATCATTCCATAGTTAGAAAATGTCTATTTATTAATTTTCAAACTGAATTATTTATTAAAAAACATTGAAAATTTTTAACAATATGAAATAATATAAATTATAAAAAAGGAAAAATATTATAATATTATAAATTTTATTATATATTTTAGTGAAATACATTTATGTTCCATCATATTGATATGATAGTCAATGAATAATATTAAAAAATAATTAACGTCTACTCTATTGAAAAGTATTGGAAAAAAAGATTTGTTGTATCAAACATCATGTATAAGGATAATATAGGTATAAAAATTTTACTCTTGTAACAATACCATAAAAATTATAATCAATAATCCTCATGAATCGTTTTTAGGCTTTTATATATTCTCATTAGACATAATATAACTAGTTTTGTACACCCCAATATTCCCTATTTTATGTCCGTTGTTTGAATTTTTCATATTTTTTTTGATCCACTAGATGGGTAGTGTAACCACTTGAAAAGAATAAATATTGGTCTTCCCATCTCACATTATGGGTTCCCATGACATATCAAAAGAGTAAAGTGAGATAATCATGATAAAATTTTCATAATGTTTCTCCTTATCAATATCAACCATGGGCCCATTTCCTTAATATATAAATCATGGTATCTTGTATTTAATTGACATCTCAATGTCACCGTGGAATTCCATCAATATAAATATTTATTTTTCAAGACACATCAATGGAAATCATATATTTGAAGAAAGTTACCATAATTGATTACTAAAAGTGAGCATCATTATAAAGTGATAATCAATATGTTATGAATCCTCAATTTATATTAAAAAAAACTCCATAAACTCACTCAAATATTCTTATAATATTCACCTAAATTCATAAAACATAATCAATATTTCAAATGTGAATTTAAACAAAAAAATTCAACTAAAAATATCCTCCAAGATTATGAAGGATTTTTTACAGTTCAAAAGTCTTTCTTTCATTTCAAAACATGGTAGCACACCGTAAATCCATGTGACAATGCCACTAATTTCAAATCAACCAGGAATTAAAATTTTATTAGTAATTAGGAAATCATTTTGTGGGGTCCATCGTCATTAAAAAAATTCACAAATTTGAAACCCTTTGAAAATCATTAAATTTATCAAAAGATTTCATTCAAATAAAATAGTTCAATTTCTAAATTCAATAACACAATAAGACCATCAATATAACCAAAAAATCATTTTGAAATATCTTTAAAAAAAATAAAATTCAATATGGAATATTAAAATTTATTAAATACGTGGAGTGTTCAAATTCATTTTTGAATATTTCTATGATGTGCACAGTTCATAGAGAAGGATCAAAGGTGGTTTCAAGATAAAAATACATGGAACAAATTTTAAGAAGGTAGAATACATGACACTGAATTAATATGGTAAAAAAATTAAAAAACGGTGAAAACATCATTTATTCCCACAAATAAACCTAGACACCTGATGGATAATTTCTACAAAGAGATGAATTTGAGGAAGGTCAGTAACAAATCCCTATAATCGTGATCTTAAAAATTAATGACCTTTTTGTAAGAACTATAATTGTATCCACTAAAACATGTAGATCTATATCTGATAGTAAAATAAGGAATATATGTATGGATGATTCCAAATGAGCGAGTTTTTTCATTCCATATAGGCATAAAATACAAACAAAGGCCCATTGATCAGAGCTGAATAGATATTTTAGTAGCCAATTCACCTAGTGAGAGCCAACAATATAAAATAAATTATATTAAGGTCAAAAGGGGGTGATAATATGTCAAAAATTAAAGGATTTTAATTTAATTTTAATTTCCATGGGATTTAAACATGTTAGAATTGTTTCATTATTCGGCCTCATGGTTAGTAGTAACCATTCAACAAACCATGCACCCTTATAGAATTATTTGAATTTGATCACAATTTCTAAATATAGTTAAAATGACTTTGAAATAATTATAAAATCCCACCATTTACATGGATTCATGGTATGGGGTGAAGACACATGGTTTTCACAAATCTTTTTCCACACTCTATTTCATCATTATGGAGTGCATAGATTGTTGGATCTAAACATCATCGGATGAGTTAAAATTTTCCCAAATATGAGTATGTAAGAACCCAGTTTTTGCTGCGAAAGACTTTGGAATATTATTGATGATATTCCAGAGCATCGCCTTCAGACGGCGTGCAATTCCGAGCCCCGGAGTGGCCGGAATTAAATCTTCAGCGCGTTCACACTGAAAATGCTAAATAAATGGGATAACTCCTAAACGGAGTTCCAGATCAGGTATCTGAGTGTACGGATGGGTCCGGAATGGGGTGTTTACCCTAGGAACGACATAAAACTTGTCGGCGCGGGATATTTGGACCCCTCGCCCGCTTCTGGAACGTTAAACGAACTAAATAAATTTATTTAATTCTTTTAATGTTGAAACGCAGGTATCTCTAAAATTCCGAGACCACCGTTGCACTTAGAGCGTGGTTCTTAGCCTAGGGGAGGCTAAATCTCGACCCTGTCGGGAGTTCGGGTTCGGGGCCGCCGGGTGGGCGTTTAAGTGTTTTGTACTTAAACACCCCTCCCTCTTCTCTTCCCCTTCTCCTCCCACACACTCTCTCCCCTTCCCTCCTCCATTCCGGTGAGCTCCGGAAAGGCAATCTCCGGCGAGCCAACTCCGGCGATGCAACGGCGTGGGGCAGATTGCGCGGGAAGCGTCGGGCGAAGCCCCACGAGGTAGGGTTATGTTTTTGCATTTTAATTCCCAAGCCTCCATTTAAACCCCATTTTTAGCATCGATTTGTTGTTTTCTCTTCGAGAAAATACATTGGTTGCGTAGTACACATCTTACTCGTTCAATCGCTTCTTTCAGAATCAAAATCCGAGTTGTGAAGAGGCCGCAACGGTCCGACGAAGATTGCGGGAATTTTGGGGGTATGGAGGTCTTCCGGCGGTCTCCGGCTGTCCGAGGCGCGACAGCTTCAGGTGGCGCGGCGTCGGCTCGGGCTTCAGGTTGCACGGCGTCGGCTCGGGCTTTAGCGGAGCGGTGGCGAGCGCCTCAGGCAGCAGGCGGCCGGGGGAGCGGGGTCGTGCGGCGGTGATCCGCCGCAGGCGCTGCAGGCACGGAGCACGAAGGGGGTGACGACCGGCTTCGGCCGGTCGTCGCGGCACGCAGACCCGAGGTCTTCGTGACCCCGGCCAGCAGACAAGGGACCCGCTCCTCGCGGGTCCCGTGGGCAGACAGCCAGACCGGATCAGCTGGACCGGGCGAAGCGGACCGGCCCGCGCGGTGAACCGCGGGCCGGCACAGCCAGTGAGTGGGCCGACCGAACCGTCCCGGCCCAACCTTTGGTCCGAAAATTTCCTAAAACGCCTCTAAAATGCAGCTCGGGTGTCGGATTCGTGTTCCGTCAGCGGCGATGCGCTCCTTGAGTTAAGCCGAGTATTTTGAGGTGTTTTTGGGAATTTTTAATTCATGAAACGAGGGGTCGTGGAGGCGCGACGTGTCCTTGAGTGGGTGAGAGTAATCCCCGAGATTCTTGTTTTGGATGGCGCGGACGCGTCCGACGTCCGTTTTGAGTGCCTTAAGTGGCGTTGGGACCCTGGCATCGATGCGGAGGTTTCCAGGGTGGTTTCAGGCGTTGAGGCCGAAGATGAGGCGCGGGCCCCGCGGCCCGCCTTTTGAGCTGCGTGCTGCTACTAGCGACTTTTTCCTCCGACGTCCGTTCGGGGCATGCGAGCAGTCGATGTTGGGTGTTTTTCTGAGGGCAACGCGTTGGCGCAGTCTGCCCACTATAATTCAGCACGATGGCGTGGGCCCCGCGAGGGTCGTTTCGGGAGTTGACGGTGATTTCCATCTTTATCACTGGGCGACCGTTTTGGACAAGTGAATAGTCCATTTCGTGTAATTTTTTGAGAGGATCGCAACGGTGTGATCCGTTCATTGAGTTTCGGGACCGGGATGCGTGTCCCATGTGGCACCGCTCATGTGCGGTGCGCAGGGATGCACCTTTTTCTCCGGATATCCGTTGCACTCGAGTGAGTAGTGCTTTTGACGTGTTTTCCCGAGGGGATCGCAATTGTGCGATGTGCCTGACTGTTTTCGGGGTCGAGGCTTGGGATCACGGGACGTCGTTCGGGCGTGAGGCTGTGTTGGTGACTTTTTCGTCAGATATCCGTTCGAGGTGAGTAAGTAGTCGATCTCGCATTTTTTTTCGCAAGGATTACAATGGTGCAATCTGTTTGGTTGTGCGGAGCCTCTTGCTCAATCCTGTTAAATGTGGAGCATGGAAGGTGCTCCAGTGGTGGTTCGCCCTACCTTGTTGTAGCGGACCCTTGTCATGTGATCGCGCACTCTTGGGAGAGTGATATAATTGGTCCACAAGATGTGGTCGGCCGTGCCTGGGCCTTTGAGGTGGAGTTGTTACGTCACGCCTTCGCGTTGACGCTGGGTGCCGTGTGCACGGTAGCCTTTGGGCTAGAATGAGGTATACTATGGGAGTATACGGGAGCGCTTGGGGGTACGTGTGGTTAATCGTACCTGATGATGTTTGTGCGCTCAGTTGGGGTTGACTTGGGGCCCCACGTTGTGTGGTCCCCACGTGCATGTCGTGATCTGCTTTGCGTACTCGACCTCTCGTGACATAGAGGGTCCCTCTGTGCTCGTTTGATTGACCAGCTAGGTGGAGTGTTCCCCTGGCTTTGTGCTCGTCTGTTTGACGGGCAGGGCGGAGTTTCCCCTGGCCTGGTGCTCTTTTGTCTGACCAGCAGGGTTGAGCGGTCTCCCCCTAGTCTTGTGCTCGATGGTTTGGCTGGCAGAGATGGTTTGGTTCCTCTACTTATTAGGCTGTGAGGGGTTTCAGTACTGTGCCCTTTCACCGGACTACGACACCTTCTGCGACTACGGGTGTTCATGCAGCGTAGGCGTTTTCCACTCTTTTTGGGATGAGGTGTCTCGGTCCGCTTCGACAGTGACTCAGTGGATTGGAGAGGGATCTCCTTGTGAGGCATGGGGAGGTTCTCCCGTTTCTCTGTGTTCCCTGGTAGAGCTTGTGGTTTCGGTGTGACCAAGACTTTACGTGGGCACCGATCCTCTACCCAAGAGGTTGTTCCAGTAGGGCTGAGGTTGATCCAGCTGGGCTGAGGTTGTTCAAGTAGGGGTGAGGTTGTTCCAGTAGGGCTGAGGTTGTGCCAGTAGGGCTGAGGTTGTTTCCATCAGAGATGAGGTTGTTTTGAGCGGGGCTCTCTAGTGGGTTACCATCCAGCAGGGATGGCCAGTACAGTGGTATTTAATGAGAAGTACCATCCAGCAGGGATGGCCAGAGCAGTTCTGGGCTTACCTCCAGCGTGGCTGGGCAGTGGTCCCCGTTGTCGGGCTTACCTCCAGCTGGGCTGGGCAGTGGTCCCCAATGCCGGGCTTACCTCCAGCTGGGCTGGGCAGTGGTCCCCGATGCCGGGTTACCTCCAGCGGGGCTGGGCAGTGGTCCTGTCACTGACTTTAGCCGGGTCACCCTCCAGTGGATTACCCTATTACGGGACTGGGCAGTGAGGCACCCGTCAACTTTCTGGGTCTCCCTGTAGTGGAAACAAGTTGACTTCCAGGGATCCTCTAGCGGGGCTGGGTAGGGGGTCGCCTATCGACTTTGTGCAGACCTCTCGACTACGGGGCAGTGACGATTTGTGGTTGACATTCCCCCAGAACTCTCAAGTACGGGGAGCACTTTCCCCCACCAAGACGCATCCTTATTACGCAACCTAAACCCATGCGGGTGAGTCAGCGCCGCCTAAAGTGGATAGTGTCGAGGTGTGGTGATTGAACCCCTTGTCTTGCGGTTCGGGGAAGACGTGCGGGATGATGGGCATCGATGGTGTTATGTCTGGGACTATTGGTGACACTTTTCTTGGGATGAGCTACGAGATATAGATCCCCTTATGAGCTTGTTAAGGTTTCTTGTTGAGCATATAGATATATATATACCTTGTTTCTGGTACCCACTTCTTGGGTTTGGTTACTCTCCTTCCAGGAGAGGCGACGACTGGGGGGGTATGCCACGTTCTTTCCGTGTCTAGCGTCTCATGGTTGGATGAGTCTAATCTCATGCTATAGGCAGTGAAAGCTCGACGAGAAGTGCATCTTCTCACCGTTCCTTTCTACTTGCGTTAGGACGAGTCTTCTACGTTTCTCTTGTTGGGTTGAGATGGACTCTTTACTTCACTTTGAGTTGTACTCCTCTACTTCTCCTGTTCGCTCTACTGCTCACCCTTAGGTACCTCCTTTGTTGCTCCCTCGAGCCTTCGGGGTATCCTACTGAGTATTTTTATACTCACCCATGTTTGGGCTTTTCCCGCACTTGGAGTGCCCTTGCAGACGACAGACAGGTGGATTGTGACTTCGGTGGAGCGTAGGAGCTTGGGAGCTTGGACCGCGTGCGGTGGTCATGGCCAGGTTCCAGGTGGGAGACCCGTCAGCTATTTCTTTTTGTTTACCTGTTGCCGGGTTGTGGCACTTTTGGTTTGGGCGCGTGTTTTTCCCCTTTTCCTTTCAGCGTGTACTGTTAGAGGTCGATGCACTCTGTGGTTTATATATAGCAGTTTCCCTTTACTTTCCATTACATTTCTTTTACTCTGCACTTTTTCATTGAGTGTGTTGCGTGTGTGTGTGTGTACAGGTGCTTAGGCAAAGGCATCCCCGATTTTTTGTGCCTTCGGCTCTGGTCACCAGCCCCTGGCCTATGGAGGCGGGCCTGGGGTAGTTGCAGCTTGAGCCCGGGTAGGGTCGGGTCGTGACAAAGTGGTATCAGAGGTGGTTCGTTCCGTGGGACCTGGTGCGGGCGTCCCTAAAAGAGGAATTGGTTGGGATTTAGGGCAACAGTGTTAACGTGTCTCGAGAGTGGCTCTCAGGCCAGGGAGTCCAGTGATGGTGCGGCGGCCGACGTATCCATTCACCAGGACCTTGATAACCCACTTGTCGACTCGGCATGCTGATACACTTGTTGCAGGGAAATTTGTTTGTGCATCAGGTAGGATTGAGTCTTTGACAGTCCTTCTTGAGTCATCTCCCCATCGTTGTTTTTGTGGTATATACATATATGCTCATCTGACCGCGGCACTCCTTGATAATATTCATGATGTCTCCGCGAAGACAGCCATCCCAGCTACCAGATTTGGGTGCGTGACGACGACCCTGTGAGCTATGAGGCCACAGTATAGGACCCATCATGCGAGCCCCTTTCTCCGGGTGGGCCGGTAGCAGCACCCCCCACCTTTTGAGCAGCAGACAGTTTCAGTAGAGCAGGATGAGTTTGAGCGCAGGTTGAGCACGCTCCGTGAGTTCCAGCGGCAGAGACCGCTGAGGTTCAGTGCTGAGCCAGACCCTTAGGTAGTAGAGTCTTGGCTCGAGACAGTGGTTTTCCTTTTCAGTCTTGTGCAGACGCTGACAGGTCAGAGAGTGGCTTTGGCAGCCACCCTTTTTCTTGGAGCAGCTCGGCATTGGTGGAGTCTGGTGACTCTGTTTCTTGACGAGTCGTCACATTTTTGGGACGACTTTCAGTTGTTGTTTTGTGAGGAGTTTTCCCCCTCCCGCATTTACTCCATTCAGATTCAGGAGCTCCTGCAGTTTCAGCAGGGAGGGATGACGGTGGCCGAGTACGCGGCTAGTTTTGCAGACCGTGCACGCTATTACCCAGACTTGGTCTATGACGGTAACCTCCGAGCATGGAAGCCTGAGCGGGGTCTCCGCCGAGAGATTCGTACTGTCATAGTACCCTTGGGAATTTCCACGTATGTCAGGGTGCTAGAGCAGGCGCTGGTGAAAGAGGGCTTCCTGTCACGTTCTAGCATTGATGGTGGCAGCAGGCACGTTGTAGCCGAGACGCCTGCCGCAGTTAGTGGGCGTCAGCAAGCAGAACCTCGATACAGGTGGACTTCCCACTGCCGGTTTCGGAGACGTGGTCGTATACCACTGTAGAGAAAAGGCGCAGGGCCTCAGCCGATGATGCCCTTCCGTGAGTGGTTCCCGGGATATGGTCGTACACCACAGTGGCGCCGGAGGGCACCAGGGCAGCCCAGAGAGCGCTGGTGCTATGCTTGGGACGGGCGAGGTCTCTTGGCACGAGACTGCCTGGCCCGAGTTGCTGAGGGCTTCGGCCAGGCAGCAGGCGCACCACCATGGCAGAGGCAGCACCGTGATCAGAGTAGTGGCCAGAGAGGTGGTGCTAGCAGAGGAGCGGGAGCTGGTAGTGGGGGATGACGTCACAAGATCTCCCCATCACCGCTAGGCGGTCCACGTCAGGCTCCGGGAGCTGACGGTTGGGACCACAGACAGCCGCGAGCTTTGGATGTCTACGATCCTGCAGAGCATGGGATGGTGAGAGGTAACCCATGATACTCTTCTACTTCTTACAGTATAATTTTTAGGCTCTGCGTGTGAAAGGGATTTCTCCCTGCTCCTCGTTTGAGGCGTTACCAGGGTGACGCAGGGCGTTGGGTGAAACCCTGCGTTGATAAGGAAAAAGACGGGGGACCTTTTCCTTTTGACGATGGTGTCGACTCCATCGCTCATTGAGCGTGTAAGAGAGCCTCGGTTGTGGAGTCTTGCATGATTAGATATCCTTGGGTTTTCCACCATATGGATATTCTGAAGGATATAATCACCGGGCCTTGATTCAGGTGAGGGCGGTGATTCTAGTCATGACGTGTGACGTAGAGGTTGGACCGGGGAGGTGAGCTACCCCCGAGGGCCTTCAGGCCGTTTGAGACTGTGAAAAGGGATGGTGAGGTACCCTACCACCGTGCCCTAACCCCAAAGTCTAGAGTGGGTGCACGAAATTGGGAAGGGCTGACCTCTCATGAACAGATCCATCATTTGGTCTGTGTGCGGTGACAAAGAGCTGTGCGTCGGTTCTTCTGGGTATGAGAAAGCCAGGTGTGAGCTTAGTACCCTGTGTTGCTCCCTAGTTTTTCATTTTGGGGATGAAAATCTTGAAGGAGGGAAAGATGTATGAACCCGGTTTTTTCTGCTAAAGACTTTGGAATATTCTTTAAGATATTACAGAGCAGCGCCTTCAGACGGCGTGCAATTTCGAGCCCCGCAGTGGCCGGAATTAAATCTTCAGTGCGTTCACATTGAAAATGAAAATTAATGGGATAACTCATAAATGGAGTTCCGGATCTGGGATCCGAGTGTACGGATGGGTCCGGAATGGGGGTTTTACCCTAGGAATGACATAAAACTTGTCGGCGAGGGTTGTTTGGACCCCTCGCCCGCTTCTAGAACGTTAAACAGGCTAAATAAATTTATTTAATTCGTTTAATGTTGAAACCCAGGTATCTCTAAAACGGTGGCTTAGATTGGGAAACTGGGGGCATCGTTGAGTTTGGAGCGTGCCGTTTACCTTAGGAGGGGTACATGTTTCGCGGGCGCGGGCCATTTGTGAAAAATGGCCGAAGGGGCGTTTTTGTAATTTGGCGGCCTCGGGCGCTGAGTTTAGTAACTTTTGAACGGGGTCTCGGAATAAAATTCTGAGACCGCCGCTGCGCTGAAAGAGTGGTTCTTAGCCTAGGGGAGGCTAAATCCCGACCCCGTCAGGAGTTCGGGTTCGGGGCCGCCATGCGGGCGTTTAAGTGATTTGTACTTAAACACCCCCTCCCTCTTCTCTTCCCCTTCTCCTCCCTCACACCCTTCCCCTTCCCTCCTCCATTCCGGTGAGCTCCGGTGAGGCGACCTTTGGTGAGCCAACTCTGGCGAGGCAACGACGCGGGGCGGATCGCGCTGGAAGCGTCGGGCGAAGCCCCACGAGGTAGGGTTATGTTTTTGCATTTTAATTCCCGGGCCTCCCTTTGAACCCCATTTTTAGCATCGATTTTTTGTTTTCTCTTCGAGAAAATCCCTTGGTCGCGTAGAACACATATTACTCGTTCAATCGCTTCTTTTGAAATCAATATCCGAGTTGTGAGGAGGCCGCAACGGTCCGGTGAAGATTACGGGAATTTTGGGGGTATGGAGATCTTCCGGCGGTCTCTGGCTGTCCGAGGCGCGACAACTTCAGGTGGCGCGGCGTCGGCTCGGGCTTCAGGTGGCGCGGCGTCGGCTCAGGCTTCAAAGGCACGACGGCGAGCGCCTCAGGCGGTATGCTGCCGGGGGAGCGGGGTCGTGCGGCGGTCGTCGGCCGCAGGCGCCGCGGGCGCGGAGTGCGAAGGGGGTGACGACCGGCTTCGGACGGTCGTCGCAGCACGCAGACCCGGGGTCTTCGTGACCCCGACCAGCAGACAAGGGAACCACGCCTCGCGGGTCCCATGGGGAGGCAGCCGGACCGGTTCAGCCGGTCTGGGTGACGTGGGCCGGCCCGCGCGGTGAACCGCGGGCCGGCACAGGCAGTGAGTGGGCCGGCCGAACCGGCCCGGCCCACGCTTTGGTCCGAAAATTTCCTAAAACACCCCTAAAAGGCAGCACGTGTGTCGGATTTGTGTGACGTCAGTGGAGACGTGATCCTTGAGATAAGCCGAGTATTTTGAGGTGGTTTTTGGAATTTTTAATTCCCGAAACGAGGGGTCGCGGAGGAGCGACGTGTCCTTGAGTGGGTGAGCGTAATCCCCGAGATTCTTGTTTTGGACGGCGCGGATGCGTCCGACGTCCGTTTTGAGCGCCGTTGGTGGCGTTGGGACCCTGGCATCGAGGCGGAGGTTTCCAGGGTGGTCTCAAGCGTTGAGGCCGAAGATGAGGCGCGGGGCCCATGGTCTTCCTTTTGAGCTTCATGCAGCTAGTAGGGACTTTTTCCTCGGACGTCCGTTCGGGGCGTGCGAGCAGTCGAAGTTTGGTGTTTTTCCGAGGGAAACACGTTGGCGCAGTTTGCCCGCATTAATTCCGCATGATGGTGCGGGCACCGTGAGGGCCATTTCAGGAGTTGATGGTGATTTTCAGCTTTATCACCGGGCGACCGATTTGGACAAGTGAATATTCCATTTCATGTACTTTTTTGAGAGGATCCCAACAGTGCGATCCGTTCGTTGAGTTTCGGGTCCGGGATGCAGGTCCCATGTGGCACCGCTCGTGTGCAGTGTGCCGGGATGCACCTTTTTCTCCGGATATCCGTTGCACTCAATTGAGTAGTGTGTTTGACGTGTTTTCCCGAGGGGATCTCAATGGTGCGATGCACCAGACTGTTTTCGGGGCCGAGGCTCGGGATCACGGGATGTCGTTCGGGCGTGAGGCGGTGTTGGTGACTTTTTCGTTAGATATCCATTTGAGGCGAGTAAGTAGTCTATCTCGCCTGTTTTTACGCGAGGATTACAATGGTGCAATCCATTTGGTTGTGCGAAGCCTCTTGCACAATCTTGTTAAATGTGGAGCATGGAAGGTGCTCTAGTGGTGGTTCGACCTACCTTGTTGTAGCAGACCCTTGGCGTGTGATCGCGCACTCTTGGGAGAGTGATATAATTGGTCCACGAGATGTGGTCGGTCGTGCCATGGCCTTTGAGGTGGAGTTTTTACGTCACGCCTTCGCGTTGACGCTAGGTGCCGTGTGCACGATAGCCTTTGGGCTGGAATGAGGTATACTCTGGGAGTATACGGGAGCGCTTGGGGGTACGTGTGGTTGATTATACCTGAGGATGTTTGTGTGCTCAGTTGGGGTTGACTTGGGCCCACACGTTGTGTGGGCCCCACGTGCGTGCCGTGATCTGCTTAGCGTACTCGACCACTCGCGACATAGAGGGTCCCTCTGCGCTCATTTGTTTGACCAGCATGGTGGAGTGTTCCCCTGGATTTTTGCTCGTCTGTTTGACCGGCAGGGCAGAGTATCCCCTGGCCTCGTGCACCTTTGTCTGACCAGCAGGGTTGAGAGGTCTCCCCCTGGTCTTGTGCTTGATGGTTTGGCCGACAGAGATGGTTTGGTTCCTCTGCTTCTTAGGCTGTGAGGGGTTTCAGTACTGTGCCCTTTCACCGGACTGCGACACCGTCTGCGACTACGGGTGTTCGTGCAGCGTGGGCGTTTTCCCCACTTTCTGGGATGAGGTGTCTCGGTCCGCTTAGACAGTGACTCATCGTATTGGAGCGGGATCGCCTTGTGAGCCCTGGGGAGTTTCTCCCGTTGCTCCGTGTTCCCAGGTAGAGATTGTGGTTTCGGTGTGACCAACACTTTACGCGGGCACCGATCCTTTACCCAGGAGGTTGTTCCAGCAGGACTGAGGTTGATCCAGCAGGTCTGAGGTTGTTCCAGTAGGGCTGAGGTTGTTCCAGTAGGGCTAAGGTTGTTCCAGCAGGGCTGAGGTTGTTTCCAGCAGAGCTGAGGTTGTTTTGAGCGGGGCTCGCCAGTGGGTTACCATCCAGCAGGGATGGCCAGTACAATGTTATTTACTGAGAAGTACCATCCACCAGGGATGGCCAGAGAAGTTCCAGGTTTACCTCCAGCGGGGCTGGGCAGTGGTCCCCGATGTCGGGCGTACCTCTAGCTGGGGTGGGCAGCGGTCCCCGATGCCGGGCTTACCTCCAGCTGGGGTGGGCAGTGGTCCCCGATG
This sequence comes from Viscum album, assembly GCA_963277665.1. NCBI lineage: Eukaryota > Viridiplantae > Streptophyta > Magnoliopsida > Santalales > Viscaceae > Viscum > Viscum album. Next base: position 488,847,127 of record OY728151.1, on the reverse strand, counting down.
CCGGGTTACCTCTAGCGGGGATGGGCAGTGGTCCCATCGCCGACTTGAGCCGGGTCACCCTCCAGTGGATTACCCTATTACGGGACTGGGTAGTGAGGCACCTGTCTACTTTCTGGGTCTCCCTATAGTGGGAACCCGTTGACTTCTAGGGATCCTCCAGCAGGGCTGGGCAGGGGGTCGCCTGTCGACTTTGAGCAGACCTCTCGACTGCTGGGCAGTGACGAGTTGTGGTTGACGTTCCCCCAGAACTCTCAAGTACGGGGAGCACTTTCCCCCACCAAGATGCGTCCTTGTGACGCGACCTAAAACTGTGCGGGCGAGTCAGTGTCGCCCAAAGCGGATAGTGTCGAGGTGTGGTGATTGAGACCCTTGGCTTGGGGTTCGGGGCAGACATGCGAGATGCTGGGCATCGATGGTGTTATGTATGGGACTATTGGCGAAACTTTTCTTGGGCTGAGCTACGGGATAGATATCCCCTTAAAAGCTTTTTCGGGTTTCTTGTTGAGCATATAGATATGTATATACCTTGTTTACGGTACCCACTTCTTGGGTTTGGTTACTCTCCTTCCAGGAGAGGCGACGACGCGCGAGGTATTCCACATGCTTTCCGTGTCTAGCTTCTCATGGTTGGATGAGTCTACTCTCCTGCTATAGGCAGCGAAAGCTCGACGAGAAGTTCATATTCCCATCGTTCCAAGATCCTTCTATTAGTACGAGTCTTATACGTTTCTCTTGTTGGGTTGAGCCGGACTCTTTACTTCACATTGAGTTGTACTCCTCTACTTTTCCTATTCGCTCTACTACTCACCCTTCAGTACCTCCTTTGTTGCGACCTTGAGCCTTCGGGGTATTCTACTGAGTATTTTTATACTCACCCCTGCTTGGGCTTTTCCCGCACTTGGTGTGCCCTTGTAGACGATGGACAAGTGGAGCGTGACTTCGGTGGAGCGTAGGAGCTTGGGAGCTTGGACTGCGTGCGGTGGTCGTGGCCGGGTTCCAGGTGGGAGACCCGTCAGCTGTTTCTTTTTGTTTACCTATTGTCAGGTTGTGGAACTTTTCGTTTGGGCGCGTGTTTTTCCCATTTTTCTTTCATCTTGTACTGTTAGAGGTCGATGCAGTCTATGGTTTATATATAGCAGTTTCCCTTTACTTTTCTTGCCTTTTCTTTTACTCTGCACTTTTGCATTGAGTGTGCTGTGTGTGTGTGTGTGTACAGGTTCTTAGGCAAAGACCTCCCCGAGTTGTTGTGCCTTCGGTGCTGGTCGCCAGACCCTGGCCTATGGAGGCGGGCCTGGGGTAGTTGCAGCTCGATCCTAGGTAGGGTCGGGTTGGGACAGAGTAGCCGTTATGGATTCCCAAATTTTGAAAATATTCTAAAAAATAACACCAAAAAATGAACTATTTAGTGGTGGATCAAAACAAGGTGTCAAATTCACATGAGAACATCTTTCAATATGTTATAGTAACATTTACATTAGAACTCACACAATTTATTATATTAATTACAATATAGTATAGATTGATGGGATATTAATTATAATAAATAAAAAAATTATAAATATATTTTATAAAATTTCATAAAAAATTTTATTTCCCTTTTTGAGTATGTGATATAAATTATGAACTGAAATGTAATTTCTAAAAGAAATCATACTCTTCATATCATGATAGAAAAATATTTTTTTAAAATTATTGGTGTTTTATTACTTCCCATCACAATTGAATAAGTTTTTATTTTTTATAATGAAAATTATAAGGAGAGAATGTTTTTATAGTATTGGTTGTGTGAAATGTGCTTTAAACTTTAATATAATTTTTAAATAAAAAACAAAAACTTAATACATACTGACCCCATCATATGCCGGACAAAAGTGTGTTTAATTCCTACACCATATAAATTTATTTTTTATCTCTGTAAAAATATATAGGGATATTTTGAGTTAGTTTTATTATATTTGTATATGTGAACATGTCTTGATTTAAAAAGTATATTTTAAACAAAAGACAATCATTTTAGACCAACAAAGAGAACTATCTATTGTATTTGTGTGTGGTTATTCTTACTTGTCATAAATTAATGAAAATAAATTTCATAATGCATGAAGATAAACTTTGTATTTTATCTAATTTGTCTTCTAAAAAAAATTTAATCTAAAATGACAGATTTATTTTGGAAAAAACTCATTGGACTATATCAAAGACACCATTCATGGGATTTATGTTCATATGATTCATACATATGAAAATAAATCAAAGATAATTTTTTAATTTTTTAATAAATTAATATCCCATTGAATTATAGTTTCTTAAGTTATTCATGTATTGAACTAAAATGTATCTTTTAAATGAAAACTCAAAAATTTTTGTTACCAAAATCAAAACCTGAGTTAGATTTGGGTATGGTTATTTTCTATTTGTAATTAATATTGATAATTTTCATAAGTGATCATAAATATTTGTAGTCTTTTTTATTTCATAGTTTTAGATTTTTATGTTTTTGGAAAATTTCAAGATTATATACAAACACTCAATTTAATTTATATGGGAATTTGTTTTTGTCTTATTAATGTGTGGTTGATTCCAAAAATGTCAAAAATGAATCATAGATCATTTCCTAATGTATTAGAATAGTTTCTATAAATTTTATTAGTTTCTATAATTTGAAATTGAATGTGAGAAAACGATTTCCTTTTACAAAATAAACACATAATTTGAGGCATATTAGCCACACTGTCTGTAGCATGAATCGATTGTTTATTGATTAAACTAATATATGAAAACAATATATGTTTTATAAATTATTAGAAAAATGATAGAATTTTTTCTATTATTTGAGTTTCTGAGGTCAATTTTGAACTTATCAACCTCTTTTAAAATAAAATATTTACATTTGGACATATCAAACGCTAACTATGCTATATTTATTTTCAATGATTCATACACTTCACAAATAAATAAATTATAATTTTACTATTGTTTCCATATAATCTAATGACATTTTCACCATTAATACTATGAGATTTATATTGTCATAAAATATGTTAATATTAATGTTACAATACACATTTGGATTTATACCAGTAATATCAAGTTGTAGATTGACATATAATTATTTATAATATAAAAAATAAAGCATAGTCAACTATTATAGCTATCATTATAATAACAGTCCTTGATTATAAAAGATCAAAATTATTTTTGATAGTAGTTGTGGCACACAACACCAAGCTTAAACAACCTAATAAATATATTTCCATACATTTAATCAATTTGATAGCTTATAGAAGACCCAACACCAAGTTGAAATGAACAATATTATGGTTTAAAGATATTAACTAACCATTAAATTGGTTAATATAAATATAACTAACTGAATTATTAATATTATGGATAATTACTAATTTAAACTAACAAAAGAATCATTTAGAATAAAAAACAAATGTTTTATGAAAAATGATTTTGTTCTGAAAGACAGTTTAGTCGTGTTATCCAAAAAATAATCAGAAACAAGTTTTCATAATTGTTTAAAAGTTATATTATAATATTCATTTATATTTTTAAATGTTAATATTAATATTATATTATGGTGATGTTTTGGATATTTTTGAAATGTTTCTTTTTTTGGTAAATAATGAAAAATAATGATTTCATGATGAAAAATGTAAGTTCATTTAAAATATGAATACATTAAAATTAAAATTAAAAATTATTTTAAAATTAAATTATTTATATAAAATTATTATTTAAACAATATTTTTCATTTTAATAACATTCATATTGAATTTTGATATAAAAACATTATAAATTATTGAAAATTGTCTATTTGAAAACACTATTTCACATCGCATTTGTTGGATTAATTGTAAATTACAATTTTCCATTAATTAAAATGGAATTTGGTAAAAAGGATACCATATTTTGCTTCATCATAATTTATATTATATAATGAGTTCATTTTTTGTTTTTACTATAATGAATAGTAAGAAAATTAAAATAATTTACCATGGTTAAGGTAGATATTGATTTACCATGAGATAACTTAAAATATAATATTCAAAATTAACAAAAAACTGGTATAAAATCTAATTTATTGATATATTTAGACATTAAAACGTCATAGACTCTAAAATAATCTATTTTGGACCCTTTTAGCATATCAGAATCATTAGTAAACCTCTTGCTCTACAAAAATTGAATGTGTACCACTCACCCCACTTATAAAAGTCCACCTGATCACCTATATTATTTACACCACATAACCCATTTTATCATTAATTTTATTACCATATCCCTTCAAAAAATTATTATTCTTTTCATAGAATACATTGTTTCTATAGAAATCCATCTTATATAGTTTTTTGGTGAAAACCTATGTAGGCAACTCAAAAAAGTGGTCATTTTTTCACCGAGGGTTTCAATTTTATTTCATTCTACACTTATTTCAATTATTATTAAAACCTACTGATTTAATAAAATCAATATATAACAAATAATGAGATGTTTTAATGTTAATTGAATCACTAAAAATGGTCTCCACATCAATCAGATGGGTTATGAAATAATAACTAATGTGTATGATAGACTACTTCCATGGGAATTGATGTTAATTGTATTTCTATTAACAATTTTTGGTTGGGTATGATGCTTGATAGAAGATATATATATGATATTTATAAAACAATTATGACTATAGAGACATTATATAATATATAAATTTTTTGTTTTCCATCTTTTTTGGGATACATTAACATTGTTCATGTGTACAACAGACTACCGACTCAAGAAGCGATGTAATTATTTTCATAGAAACCAATTTAATATAAGGTAATAATGATAATTTCTTTAAATATATGTGATATTAGTGTCATTATTTTTATATTAAGGACATATGTAACATTATTATAATATAATATAAAATTTTCTAGTTGAAAAGTTTTATGTTGTTACAATATATCTTAGTTTTTTTTATATTGATGATTCATAAAATTTCTATTTTTTTTCTAAAAATTTTTCTTAGATGTTTAATATTATACTATTATCACTGTTATTTTTCTTACATTGAATATATATTTATTTATCTTCTTCCATGTAAAATATTTATTCTACAACAATGTATTTTATCTTAGGGAATCAATTTTCCTGAATGGCCTGAAGGCCTTCATTTTTACTAATTTTTTGATAACCCCCCTTTCAAGGGATGAGGTAGAACCCTTACAAGGCCCGTAGGCTCAGAGATTACATGGACCATAGGCTTAGGAGATACAAGACCCGAAGGTCTTAAGGAATTCAACAAGACTATCTAAAAGGGACTTCCCCTCACCAACATCTACATTATGGGAATCAATTTATTGAATGACTATACTCTATGTAGTTATAATTAAAAAACAAAATATTTGATGTTTATGTTACTATGAATGATATTATCTTATAAAGAGAATGATTGAGATTCATAATAACACAAAAAAAATTAATTTGTGAGAAATTATTTTATTATGAATGGAAATTAATAAGAGATTATTTTATCAATTTCATGATATGTTTTGAAAGATATTTTTTTTAATATAGTTACATGTCATCCCTATGTGGTAGATTTATCCTATGAGGTATTAAATTATGTTTGCATTATGTTCTAAATAAAAAAATCATCTAGTTTTTCCAATGATGTCTCTCAAATGTTTACTGTATTGAACCAAAATTTTATCACTTAAACTTCTCTTCTTATAATTATTGTATATAGTATAAACCTCATAAAATCACATAGAAAATAGAATTCAAACTTTATAAATGAAAAATGAATAAAAGAAGAATAATTTCTCAAAATTAAGGAACTTACATCAATGAAATTAATTTATGATCTTTGTAATAGTAATGGCACTGTTATGAAGAATAAACAAGAAAATAAAATAGTAACCTCACCCATTAACTTATAATAAATTTGGAATCTTATAATTTAATATATTTTCTATTTATATAATAATTTATGTAAATAATTGTTATAAAAATGAAAAGTTAGTTGTTTTTTTTGTAAAATAAAAATTTATATTTAAAATTTTATACAAAATATAATGAATTATAAAAACTATTTTCATAAAATAGATTCATAAATTAATATTTTATTCTTATTATTATTAGAATCTTTTATTAGACCCTTATTTTTTAAAGTGTCACAAAAATTGGTTGTAATATTAAAATCGGTAATTTTTTAGTAAATTGTGATTTCATTTGAAAAATAAATATATCATATTAATTTTTTATCATGAAACTAATTTTATTTTTGAATTCTACACATTATAAAATGGCTTCGATGATTGTTTTTGGATTTTTTCTAAAATAGTTTACTTTTTGGTTAATAGTAAAATATGATAATTTATGGTATATATACATTATACATTAAATACCCTATTATATGAATCATCAATAATATATGCTCTATAATATCTAATTATCCACATCTAATTTCTAAATTTATTCATAGAATAATGAATATTTATTGTCCTGAGGATAAATAATTAACTAATATATAAAATAAGGATAAAACACCCATATCCTTAACTATAAATAGCATCCCTAGCCACCTCTTTTCCATACACCACATAATCCATAAATAATGTCTAATTTCTACCCAATACTCATCCCAATACTCTTCCTTATTTATAGGGGTATTTGGTCTCAACAAAAGATTAGAACCAATTTCCCTATAGGGGTTCTCACAAAGGGTAATTTAAGACATAAAATCTCCATTCTTCTTCTTTTATTTTCATTCAATATATTATACATTCATATTCTCTCCTCACATCCCATTATACTAGTGGCTTGGTAACTATAGAATTTTACTTATTATAGAACATTATTTATTTTTAATGGAATCACCCATCAACATTTCGTTCCCCTCCCATTTAAAAAAAATGAAAACATCATTCATGATGTGTTAATTTATCATATTTAGGGGAAATGAGTTTTCAATTTCGTTTACTTCCTTAATGGCTGGTCATTAAACCATTTTTATATTTGGAATAGATTATAAAATATGTATTGGTAACTATTTAATGTTATTTATCCATAATATATGTCATGTTTGATAAATAAAAAGAATCACAAGAGGGGGTTACTTTTGTGTTTTCAGAAGCATCAACAATTATTGGATTTTTAATCCCTATATGAAAGACACAGATATTCATATTTTTACTCTATATACAATTTGATATGGGGATAAACAAAAATAAAGAAAAAAATGACATTTAGAGTGGTTTGGGGCATAACGGTCCCCTAATCCACCCCACCAATAGCTCTCTCAATGAGCTTGGGTAATTACACTAGTATGGTCTTCTTTTCATAAGATCATAATTCCACAAATGAGTGCAGGGAGTTGAATAATTTACCAATAAGGCTAAATATGGCCATATGGTTCTGTAAATAGGAACTAGTTATTCACATCATAGATCAAGAATATGATACCCTACCATAACTGAGTTTGACCAGGTTATACTCCAATAAATCAAAAGAGTTTTATTTGAAGGTACGGGTTGAACATCATAATTATAGTAGCAGAAACCAGGAGTAGATGGTTCTTCTTTATTAGAAAATAAATTGTTCAGGAAAGAGTAGTTATTAAGTTTTCCCAGTTGAAATTTCCTTCACTTAATAGTACAAATAAAAAATAGAAATAATATTACACTAGTATTATATTGAACCTGTATGTCTACAAAATTTATCCGCTTTCATATTCATTCATAAGCTGTATCATCACAATAAAATATGTTTATGAGAATGAAATCATATATAATAAAATATAACTTGTATATCCTACATATTGAACCAATACACTGGTAGAATATATATAACAGAAATCATGATTCAAAATTCCAGATCCTAGAAATTCACTTGAAAGATCTTCAATATTCAATTTCTAAAACATCTAAAAGAGCTGTAACATCCCATTTAAATTGGGCTGAATTTTCCATTGAATATGATCCAATTAATAATTCATAACGTACTTTGAATTGATTTAAAAAGATATTTAAATTAGTATGCAATTCTCTCAAGACTTTTTTAGAAATCTATGATAAAATCTATAAATTAAAACACTAATATTCAAATCACACACGTAGGGTTACATAATAAAGTGACAAAATTCCAAACATATGGTTTAAATTAGTATTTTTCATTATCTGAATATTTATTTGACAATGTGAGGATCATCATAAGAGTAAGGTTGGAGAACCAAATTATTGTTTCATCAAAGGTACGATTTTTTATAGGGTAATCTAAACATACATTCTTCTTTTTACAAAAATAAGGTTACATCCAAATGTAATGTTCATTATCTAGACTCCTTCCATCATAGGTTTGATGATCCATTTTCACCCTCTTCTAACATATGGCTGAATAACAATCTAAGGTTCCTAATCTATATGTCATTTTATTTAACCTAAGGTTGAATATAAACTTAAGGTTTATGATCCATATATGTATTTTCAATCATAGTGCTTATTCATTATGTTATGTTCTGAATGTATGGAATGAATAGTGATTGCAGAATACAATTAAGAGTGTTTCGAACACTATAACATATTTTACATGGGAATTAAAAGATTCAAGTAATTCTAAAATAAAAATTGTAGTAAATATAAATTTCCTAAAACACACATAATATAATATCATTAGTAAAACAAACATTGGTATTGGTGAGAATAAAAATAAATTATTTTTTATAGTCTATTGATGAGACAATACTTTCCCAAAAATATCCTACTTATTTACGATCATAAATACAATAAAATATATAACCGAAAATATATAATTTTTAAAATAATCTTAATATAAAATAAAAATTATTTTCTCAATTTGACATTATTATTTCATAACAATATATAAAAATTGAAATTTTGCCTTTACACAGTTTTCTCCCCCATTGGTGATATCAAAAATAAAGTATAATAAAAAGGATAAAAACACTTTAATTTTTTAAAGACCAATAATTAAAAGTCTATAATGTATATTTTGGATAAATTTGACACTGATTCCGGAAGTATAAATAATCAAATAATAATGAAATGAAAAGGGAACACAAAATAATAAAAGATCATATAATTTTTTTATTAAAAGGAACAAATTGATTTCATGATTTGGATATGGTAAATATGTTAGAAAGTTGTTCTAGTAGAATTTGAATGGGTTTGGATAGATTCAGGTTATGGCGGTTCCTATGCCACCTAAAAAGCTTCTTTAAATTCCTCTATCTGATTTTATATCTTGTCTGTAATATTGTCTATGAACTTTATTTGAAAAAAATGTCGAATCTAAACATACATTCATACATTTTTTTCAAATTAAATTTTAAAAATTTAGGTAAATTACCTTCTATATCTAATAACTGAGATTACATATCACTGAAATTATTGTGTAGCATCCTGATACCTGGTCCATTGATGTCATCTGCTCAATAGGAAAAATCTAAATGTCCCCGCAACACTGATAGGGGTGCACTATTGCACTAAATATTCTGCAATATGTCCATAATATCTATCATAACTATGATCATGGATTTAAACATTTTGATCAAATCGATGAGGTTGTCGTGGAAGAGGTAGATTCTCTATCCTAGTAGATACTTCCTATGATGGATACAAACTAACACCCCATATACCATTTTAGATATTTAAAATCTGTTTTAGAAATAGATTCAGATTTTATCATCTTAATTATATCCAAAATCTATCTTTTAAAAGCATTAAAATATCTTTTTGACATAAAATTTTCTTTGAGTTCTTGAATGGGAGTCATTATAAACACTATCTCACTTCTCAGATCAGATGAATTTTGTAAATTATTAAAATAATTTCTTGTATCTTCTTACTCTTATCTGATATTTGAGTTCTCCTAATAAACATTGTTAAACACAATCACAAGATCATCATTTTTATTTTTCCGTGAATTAGATATCCCCTTATTTGGATTCATTGACATATTAAAAGCCTCTATAATTTCTTAGAGACTAGAATTGTGTTTTTCTAAATAATTCTATCTTTAGAAGGATATAATATTAATAAATTCAATACTATCAGTTGAAACTGATGTTGGTCTCACTATTGAATGATCAATGATTAAGATAAATTGATTTTCAATAATCTTACTGGCCTTAGTGACTGATTTCAAAACTAGAAATTCTTCATGAGTAGCTTCGTCTTCCCGGTTATCTGGTTTGAGGAACATCATGAGTCCCATGAGTTTGGTTCTGGGATTATAGATCCTCAGCTAGCTTAGGTTCTTCCAAATTAACAGAATGAGTTTCATGTATAGATCCTAAAACTATTTCATCAGCATGTTGTTCTTCCCTGTGACATCGCCTTAAAATAACGTCCTCTTGAATATATTCTTCTTCTTGTACATCTATCAGAATGTTTTTTGTGTCATAAAGTCTATGTATTCTATGGGTAGACATAGAAACACCTTGGATATTTTATTCTCGTATATCTTTATATCATAAAGAACATTTCTCCGCTTGAGAAAAATATCCAGATTTCTTTTGGTCATCAACACCAATAAGAATTAAATTTCCATTATTTGTACTCCAATAACAACCAAATTTTCTTTTGATTACAAAAATTAAACACATTTTTTGATGAAATTTGATCTGAGTATCTACAAGTTGAATCAAATTCTATAAATATATAATTAGATAATATATCCATACAAAAGGATATAATGATATTCATTCTTCAGAATAGAAGAAAGAACATAAATACCTCATCATATATCTAGAAAAACTCATTTTTATGTCACTCATTAACAAAAACATTTGATACATATCTTGGAATAAAATATTATCCATCTAAGAAACTCTTGGAGTAGTGTTCATTTGAATAAACATAACTAAAATATTTTGGTATTTCTAAATATCACTTGTGAACATGTTCCTTATGTTTGTGGAGACAAATATAAAAGGAATTATATCTTCAGACATATGATATTGATTTCCAATTTATCTTAAATCAAAATAGAATACTCCTTCATGTGGGAATTTAAAAATTTGAGCTATTTCTACTATACTAGTTTAAAATACCTTATCATCTATTCAAGGCGATATTTTATCTTGTAATTCACCGAAGCTAATTTATAAATTACTATATAAATTCTTTATCTCTAATTAATAAAGAAAAACTATATTATACTTATTGAACAAAAATTCCAAACCATGGAAGACATAAGCTTTCTTAAATAGAAGGTTTGTTGATAAAACTGTAAAAAATCAACAACTTTTTCTTGAATAATATTTTTGGATAGAACATCTTGAGTATTTGGATCACTTGTTTTACCTTCATCGGTTTTCTTGGTTGGCATATTTTCAGAAATTTCTAACGGTTGATAGTGTTCAGAATCTTGGGTTTATGAAAAATTCAAGGGTTTGGGAAGGACAAATAGTTCATAAATGAAATGGTAAGATATGAAAAAGGTTTTTCTAATAGATGATGACATAGTCTGTTTTCTCATGCAGATTACTAAATGCATTCAATAATTATTAATTTTTTAAAACTGTCAATTTAAAACAGAAAATGGGAAAATAATTATATAAAAAGATAAATGAAATACTAATCATGATAGAAAAGTTCAATTAAACGAATGAACAAAAATTTGATAAATATTAATTGGAAAAATTTAATTATAAATAAATTAAATGAAATAAACATAAAAATATTTATTAAATATTAGATAAACATATCTACCCCTTAATAAATAAATACATATTATAGGATTTGGTTTCCTTAAAATATCATCTAATTGATATTTGGTATTAAAAAAATCTGAAGATACATCCTTTTTGTGACCATGATATCTTAAAAAATGATGCCTTAAATAAATATTCATAGTCATAGAATGACTTATTTGATTTTCTTTAATGATTTATATTTTTAGAATTATCACATAATAAAGGTATAATATTAAAATTTATTTAAATTTCTAGTATATTATTTTTCATCCACAATAATTGTGCGTAGAAACTGACAGCACATACATATTTGGCTTCGATTGTTGTTAGGGAAACTGAGTATTGTTTAATACTTGACCATGATACTAATGATTTCCATTAAAAGTGAGAGGTTCATGAGGTGATTTTTTATCTAATCCACAACCCCCAAAATTCTCATTTGAATTTGAAATGAATTTGAAATTAAATGTTTTGGGGTAAAGAGAATATTGAAAATAAAACCCTTTTAATTAGATAAATATTATTTTAAAAACAGTTAAATGGGAATTTTTTGGATTTTATTGAAATATTTCACATAGACAAATAGAAAACATAATTTCTAGTATAGTAGTAGTAAGATATAACAAACTACCAATCATACTTCTATATAATTAGTTGTCAACTAGTTTTTTCTGATTAATCCAAATCACATTTTATATAGGTGCATATAAGAGTTGTGTATGTCCATTTATTCTCAAGTACAAAATTTTTATAATATATTTTATCTATTTACTTTTATTTAGAACATTTTAAATATTTTTCATAATTTCGAAATACTAAAAAGAAATTAAGTTCTCTGATCCTATGAATTTCAAATTCTCTATAATTTTTTTTGGAAATTCATTAAAAATAATAATATATGTTGAACTAAAAATAGAATCCTCAAAATTATTTTGTACTAATAAAATATTAGAACAAAAAGTTTTCTTAAAAATAGTTGGATCTACTATTCCATGGGTGAATTGATTTTTCAAAGAAAATAATATAATATTTCATACCGCAATCTTGGTAGTTTTTTAATGCTATAGAGTTCATCTGTATGTTTAAAAATAGATTTTGGTTTTTGAGGACTTTCATAATAGGTATATTTCCAATATAAACATCCTCCATTATGTATCTATTTAAAAATGTATATCTAATATCCATCTAATATAATTTTAAGTTCATATGGGAGTAATAATATAAAAGAATGTTAATAGATTCTAATATAGCTACAAGGGAAAATTTATCATCATAATATATACCAATTTCTAATAATATAATTTAACTACTAATATATATTTATTTCTTATTATAATCCATTTATTACTCTGTTTATTTTTTAATACCCACTTAATCCCTATAACTGTATAATTTGATGGTCTTTCAACTAATTCCCAAACCTTATAACTTCTATGTTGGTCTAGATCTTCTTAAATTGTTAACAACGAAATCTCATTTTAAAATTATTATTCAATAAATATAGGTTCTAAATGACATGGAAAGGAATAGAATTAATAGAGGATTCATGTAATTCATCTAGTTCAAATTCCTTTATCAAGGTTTCCAATAACGGTTTCTAGATGAAGATTCATTAGGGTTCGATATTTTTAAGATCTACACTTTCAGGATCTTTTGTATCATCTTATTCTAAATTGAATGAATTTTTTTTAATATAATTATCAAATTCTTCTTTAGAGTTTCCAGGTATGTTGATATCAAACAAATCGATAACATCATGATTTCGATATTTATCTTTAATAAATGGGTCAGTTTCATAAAACATCACATGAAGTGATTTTCAACAATCCTTGTCATTTTATTATACAATCCACATTATTTAGAACAAGACCCATATTCTAAAAATATTCCTTTATCATATTTTGGATTGAACTTACAAAAAATTTCCTCAGTATTAAAAATATAATCCTCGCATCAAAAAAAATTGAAGTAATTTTCTTTTGGTCTTATATATTTTCAATGTTCTAAAGATATCATTTATAAAAATAGGCCTTGTTAAAACATTATTCATTATATAGAAGGTGGGGATTACATATTTTTCCTAAATATAGGTAGAAATACTATATTCATTTAACACATTACTTTCCACTACTTTAATAGTCCTATTTGTTTCTTCAAATAATTTGATTTTTTTTGTATTATAGGTTACGAGAAGATGTGTTTAATACCTAGATTTGAGGAAAAAAAGAATTAAATTCATTATTCTAAAATTATATAACAAGATAAATTCTTAATGAAATTATTTTAAAACCATGTTAATATTGAATAATTTTTCAAAAACATCTACAAATAATGAAAACATCACTTTTGAGTTTTAGAAAATACACCCATAAAAATCGTGAATAACAACCAAACAAAACATAAACATTTAATTTACCAGAAAATCATGCTACTCTAGAGTTTCCAAAAAATTATATATGGATATATTCTAATAATTTTGATATTATTTTAAAAAATATCTTTTTTTCCAATTTGGCATTCATCACATAGTCTGTCATTATAAAAATTAAGATATCGTAAATCAGAAACTAATAACTTCATAGATAATTTATGTAAAGAATAAATATAACAATATCCAAGTCTAAAAAGCCATATCTATGACTCATTTATCATAGTAAATAAACAAGTCAATTTTTCATACACATGGAATCTAAATCATAGGTATAAACATTATCAATTCAAGGTTCTCTAAATTTAAGTAGATTATCTTTAACGGTAGAGTAGAAATTGTTATAAAATCTACATAAAAACCATCATCACAATGTTGAGATATAAATTTCACATTTTGTTTTATCCATTCAACATATAGTACTTTTTTTATGAGATAGTCTTTTGAGCTCCAACAGTTCCAATTGAAATGATATTTCCTCTTGCATTGTCACCAAAAGTGACTAAACCTTCCTTCATTGATTTATGTTTATTTACTAAAGAATCATATTTTTCTTCGAACATTGAGATGTATGAAGTTAATTTAATATTTGAGAAACTAACAGAGTCAAAATAAAAGGTGTAGTTGGATTGTTCATCTTCTTCTTCCATAACCATAAAATATATATTAGATTTTATATTTAGGGTATCATTCCATGAATCGTACTTTGAAGAGTTGCTGGATTATTTAAAAATATCCCATGTGTAATTCATTCCCCTTATTCTATTGTTCTCAAAATTATAATTCTTTTGGAATTTCATTTATTTTATTTTTCTATTATCTTTAAATTGTGGGAAATTAGGTCTAATATGGCCCAATTCCTTGCATTCATAGCATGGAACATCTCTAGTTTATTATCCATATTTATTAATGGGCCTTTGAAATATTACTTTCATATTTTCATATTTTCTAAACATTATGAATATTAGATCTTGTTCAATATCAAAATATATGTAATATGATTTTTTTCTATTTTTTCTTAATTTTTTCTACTATGCTTCTGAGATGCCTCTTTGAGAATAGTATTTTTCCTCTTTCACTACAATCTTATGATAGTTAAATTCATCATTAGTCTCTTTCATACATAATCAATATTCCAATTAATTATTTTATAGTCATATCCTTGATAGGTGATGATTTCCTAATAGAATCAGATACGAAATTCCATTTTTAGGGTATAACTCTTAGTTCTTTTAACTAATGAGTTCACTTTAATTTTTCACCATAATGAATATTAAAAAATATAAAAGTATTTACTCGGGTAAAGGTAAAATTTTATTTTCTATGGGATAACCTAAAATATAATGTTTAAAATGAACAAAATTCTTCTCTATAATCTAATTAATAGATATATTTAAACATTATAATGACATAGGATCGAGAAAAATCTATTTTGGATGCTTTTTCAATGTATAATCAAGGGTAGTAATTTTTCTCTTAAAAAATTTAAAGTGTACCATTCAACACACTTAATAAAGGTAACCCAATCTCCTATATACATCACACCACAAAACACATTTTGATTATCCAATTTTTAACAATATACATTCCCAAAATCCCACAAAAATTCCTAGAAGCCATATTTTCAACAGAATTCCATCCGAGAAAGGTATATGTGAAAACCTAAGGAGGCAACATGAAGAATCGGTAATACTCTTCAATGATGGTTTCAATTTTATTTCATTATACACCTATTTCAATTATTATTAAAATATAATGATTTAATAACTACATTATAAAACATATTCTAAGATTTTTTAATGTTAATTGAATCACTTAGTATCATATCCACCTAAATCAAAGATGTTATGATATCTTCATTATTGTGTATGGTGCACTACCACCTTGTGATTGTTCATTATGGGATACATTTACATCGCTCAAGTGTAAAGTGGAATACCAACTCATGAAGCGATGTTATTATTTTTTTAATACAACTTGCTTGTATGGTAATAATGATAATGTGTATGAATATAAATGATATTACTGTCATAAGTATGATTTTAATGAAATATGTAACATTATGAGAATATAATATTCAATTTTATAGTTGGAAAAAGTTTTGTTACAACATATCATAGTTTTTTGTGATTAGAAGATTTAAAAATTCTTTATTTTTATTCTGATAATTTTATCATAGATATTTTATATTATAGTTTTATCAATGTGATTTATCTTACGTTTAATATATATGTTTTTATCTTCATCCATGTAAAATATTTATTCTACTGTAGTTTATTTTATCTTATCAAAATCGATTTCATGAATGGCTATCCTCTATCTAGTTAGAAACAGAAAAAATGATGTAATTTTATGTTACAAAAAATGATATTATCTTATAGAGAGAATGATTGAGATTATTAATACCTCAAATAAAATTAGGTTAGGATAAATGATTTAATTATGAAATAAAAATTTATAAGATATTATGAAATTAATTCCATCATATGTTTTGAAAGATAAGTATTATAACGCAATACAAGTTAATCTTTTTTTGTATATTTATACTATGTAGTATTGAATTATGTTTATATTATGCCCTCAAGAAGTCAATGGTCTAGTTTTTCCTAGGATGTCTCTCAGAAGTTTATTGTAATGACCCAAAATATTATCAATTAAAATTCCCTTATTATAATTATATTATATTTTATAAACCTCACAAAATCACATAGATAATAAAATAAAAAATTTATAAATAGAGAATAAATGAAATAAGTGGTATTTATAGAAATTAAGAAACCTATATCAGTGGAATAGATTCATAAACATTGTAATAGTAATGTGACCTGTATGAATAGTATACTATCCAATAGATTACTAACCTCATCCATTATTATATAACTACAATTTTGGATTCTTATAAATGAAAATATTATATATTTTTAACATAATTTATTTAAATAAATGTTTTAAAATTGATAAATTATTTGTCTGTTTTTATATAAAGTGAAAAGTTTTATTTAAAAATTTATAGATAAAATAATGAATTAAAATAATATTTATTTTTTTGAAATAGATTCTGGAATTAATATTTTTTCCATATTTTTAGATGATAATTTATTATACGTCGAATATTTTTCAAAAAGTGTTACAAAATCGGTTAAAATATCAAAATTGATATTTTATTTAGTAAATGGTTATTTAATTTTAAAAATAAATATATCATATTTGTAAATTATTTCATAAAATGGATTTTATTTTTGGATTTCTACACATTGAAAAATTTCATGGGTGAATTTTTATGATATTTTTAATGACTGACTTTTTGTGAATAGTAAAATAAGATAATTAACTGTATATGTACATTATAAGTTCAATATAATATAACCTGATTCATCACTAATATATGCTCTATTATCGCTAATTATCAGTATATAAATGCCTTATTTTGTCATAGAATAATTACTATTTATTTTCTTTAGGAAAAACAATTAACTAACATATAAAATTAGTAAAAAACACCAATCTCCTATACTATAAATACCAACCATGCCCACCTCTTCTCCTCACACATCGTAATCCATGAATCTTTACCAATTTCTACTCTATACTCTTCCCATGACTCTTCCATTTGCCTAGAGGCCTTTGGTCTCAACAAAATACTAGAAAAAAATTACCCTAAGGAGGTTTTCATGTATGATAATTCAGGACATAAAATCCACTTTATTTTTCTTTTGTTTTTTTTTTCAATTTATTATCCATCTATATTCTCTCCTCACATCCCATTATCTATGTGGCATGGTAACTCCATAATTTCACTTGTACTAGAACTTTATATTTTTTTGTGTAATAATATTTCATTATTTTTTCCACCATTATTTGTTTTAAAAAATAAAATATCACCTATGATGTGATAATTTAATACATTCAAGGGTGAGGAGTTTTCAAATTTGTTTACTTATTTTATGGTGCGTCATTAAACATTTTTTATTTTTGAATATGATTATAATATATGTATTATATCGTATTTAATGTTCTTGAGTTTTAATATATGTTTGGTCAGAATAATAAAATGTAAACCAAGTGGGGGTGACTTTTATAGTTTTAATAACTTCCAAAATTCTTGGACTTTGAATCCCTTTTTGAAAGATTCAAATATATAATGTTTTTATTATATATGAAATATGAGTAGTGGATAAATATAAATAAATAACACATCAAATTTATAATGGTTCAGGAATAGAGTTACCCTATTCAACTCTATTAATCACTATCTCTATGAGGGTGGTGAATTTGACTAGCAAGGTCCTCTTATCATACAACCAAAAATCCACAATTGAGTGATGAGAGTTGAATCCTTTACATATATGGATAAAAACACCTTATGGTTCTATAAAAAATAAGTTGTTTTAGTGATTATATTGAGAATATGATACTCCAACACAACAAAGATCGATATTTTGATACTCTAATAAATAAAAAGTCTTTGATTTGATGGTACTGGTTGAACATCATAGTGGAAGTTGCAGAAAATGAGAGTAAATGGTTATTTTTCTTCATAAAATAAATTATTTGCGTAAGGGTTGTTATTATGTGATACCATTTTTAAAATTAACTTCAATTAAATGTAGAAATAGATAACATCATTAATATTATCGTAATAAAATATTTAGAATGTATGTCTCTAAAGTGTATCCTCTTTCAGAATCGATAGTTCATTACGCCATCACTGTAAAAGATGTTTACAATAATGAAATCATAAATTACAATATATAACATGTATATCCAACATATTTAAATAATAAAATTGTAGAATATATAAAATAGAAACCCTACATTTTATTTCCAGATCCAATAAAGTCACCTAAAAGTTCATCAATATTCAAATTCATAAACATTCATATAAGTCATAACATCCATTAAAAATTGCAGTGAGTTTATCCATTGAATTTGACCCATTTATTTATTCATAACTATCATTGAATCAATTGAAAAATAACTTTTATTTAGCCTATAACTATTTCAAGAATATTTTGTAAATATCATATGAAATATTGAAATTAAATCTCTAACATTGAAAGGTAAAAAAAAGGGTTACTTCATAAAGAAAAAAATAACAAATGTGGGGTTCAACTTTGTAAGGTTTATTCTGGTAATTTAAGGGTGAAAATGTTATCTTGATATTAAATTTAAGGTTTTTCAACCAAATTTTAGTGTCATCAGACATAAGGTTCCTTATATAGGGTTCCTTAACCATAATTTCTTCTCTTTACAAGCATAAGGTTGCATCCAAGGGTAAGATTCTTTATCCATACATTACTTCCAATGTAGGCTTTATGATCTATATGAATCTTATTCTATCTTATGTTTGAATACAAACATATGGTTCATGATCTATATGTTCATTCTTCTAACTTAAGGTTGAATACGGACATTAGGTGAATCATCCATATGGGATGTTCTAACTGTAGGGTGTATTCACTATAATATGTTATGATCGCGAGGTATAGATAGTTTTCCTAGAATAAACATAAGATTAATTTCAACACTTTAACAAATATTCATTACGAATTAAAATATTCAATATAATTCTAAAATAAAAATGGTAGTAAATGTTATTTTTCCAGAAGTACACATAAAGTAATCACACTAGTAAATCAAAAAATAGTATTTGGGAGCATTAAAATTATTTATGATTTATATATTATAGTTGAGATAATAAATGAAAAACCATATAACTATTTTTTATGATAAATAAACCCCTAAAATATAAAAAAAATATATAAATTTTTAAATACTTTTAATTGAAAATATAAATAATTATTTCTATATCACAGTACTATTTTTATTAAAATATTTTAAAAAATGAATGTTGTGTTTAACAAATTTCCTCTCCTTTTTTGTGACATCAAAAATAAATTATAAGAAAAATGATTGAAACTCTTTAAATTTTACATATAATAATAAATTAATGTTTATAATGAATGATTTGGATAAATAAGACATTGATTCGAGTAGTTAGGATAATCAAATAATAAAAAATCAAAAGAGAAAACAAAATATAAAAATATCATTGGAATTTTATTACTAAAAGATAAAAATAAATTTGATGATTTGGATATGGTAAATTAGTTAGACAATTGGATTGGATCGGGTTCTAGTATAGCCTAAACATACTGAAAACATTCCTTTAATTCAGCCATTTGATCTTTTTTCTTGTCTGCAAGATTGTCATCTAACATTTTATGAAAAATTATAAAATCTTGATTTAATTTTAGACATTTGATAAAATTGACTTTCAAACAATCCTGAAAATTATCCTCTATCTATAGAAACTAAGATGGCATATCATAGAAATTATTGACCAGCAACTAGATATCTGTTTCACTTGAAGTCAGCTGCTCAAAAAGAAACATTATATTTTCCAACAAAAATGAAAATGGTTAACTATTACATTAAATATTATTTATATAAATCCTTCATATCTATCATAAATATGTTTATGGCATTAAATTTTCTTATAATATATAGTGAGGTTTTTGGGTAATAAGTAGAAGCTCTATCCTAGTTGATACATCCCATTTTGGATTCAAACAAACTACATAAATACCATTTCAAATATGTAAAATCTCTTTCAGAAAGAGAAACATATTTTATCTACCCAATATAATCCAGAATCAATCTTTTAAAATAATCAAAATATATTTTTTACCTAAAATATTCTTTGAGTTTGTGAGGCAGAGTCTCAGCTATCACTAAATCTCTTCTTGGATCAGATGAATTTTGAAAATAATAAAAATATTTTATAATAGCTTCCTACACCTATATGAGAATATAGTTATCCTACTTAACATTATTAAACATTATCACAAGATCATCAATCTGATTTGTCAGTAAATCATATTTCCCCTAATTTTTACTCTTTAACTGATCAGAAACTTCTACAATAGCTAAGGGATAAGAAGGGGATTTTTACATTGACTTATCTCTTAAACAAGATATATTATCAGAAACTTTTGTCATTTCTGCAGAAACATATGTAGGTATTTCTTTTTAATGATCAATGGTAAATATAACCTTATTATCAACAATATTATTGGACTTAGTGACTAATTAATGAACTAGATTTTCATTATGAGTAGCTTTTTCTTCCAAGTTTTCTATTTATAGAACATTATGAAGCTCATGATCATGGTTCTTGACTTATTGATCCTCATCCAATTCAGGTTCTTCCAAGTGAACTGAATGTATTTCAATTTTAGATACTAACACTTCTTCATCATGTAGTTATTATATGTGCCTTTGTATTAATTTAATTTCCACTTGATCATTATCAACTTCATGATCTTTTGAAGGAATGTTTTTTGATCATCAAATCAAATTTTACTCTTAGAAGACATAAAAATTCCTTATATTTTTTTATTCTCATTCATTTTTATTTTGTAAATTACATTTCTCCCCCTAAAGAAAAGATCCATATTTATTTTTTTCATCCAAAACAATAGTAATGAACATTCGTTTCACTATACTAAAATTATAACAAAATTTCTTAAGAGTAGTCAAATTAAACTGATTTTTGTTATGACATTTGATTCGAGTATCAAAATGATGAATCAAATCAATTCAATATAGAATGGAAGGAATTTTCCATTCATTGGGATAGAATAAAATTCATTCTTCAGAATGGCATAAAAAATATAAATACAACATCATATATCTAGGAAAATTTAATTTGATGCCACTAATGAATATAAACAATTGATATATATATATATATATGTGGTTATAAAATCTTCTCAATCTCAGCAACTCTCAGAGTAATTGTAGTTTGAATAAAAATAACTAAAATCTTTTGGTCATTATCAATAACTTTTATGAACAATTTTCTAATTTTTTTATACAAATAGAAAATAAATTTTGTCATCAGATATATGATACTGCTTTACAATTGATGTATGATCAAAATGGAATACTCCTTCATGAGGGTATTTAAATATTTGAGTTATTTCCACTAAAGACATTGAAAATTCCTTATCTTATATTCAGGAGGATATAATATCTTCTGATTCCCAAAAAAAAATAAACCATAAAATAGAAATTATTCAGATCTACTTCACAAAGAAAATCTATATTATCCTCATTAAAGAAAACTTCCAAATCATGGAATGTAAGAGAAATATTGTGTTGAAGGTTCATTTGATATAACCATTCAAATTTGACAAAATTTTCATGAAGAATATTTCTAGATGGAACTTGATGATGCTTTTCATAACTTGGATCAACATCATCAGTTAACTTCAAGGTCATCATTTCTAAAAATCTGATGGTTTTTTATTTTCAGATTATAGGTATTATAAAATATAATATGGTTTTGGAAGGCGAAATGGGTTGAAAATGAAAAGGTAATATATGTAGAAGGATTTTAAAATAGTTTATGACATAGTCTGGTTTCTAGTGCTGATTACTTAATGTAATAATTAATTATTATTTTTTGAAAACACATTATTTAAAATTAAAAATGGTAAAATATTTATTTAAAAAATAAATGAAATACTAATTTTGGCATCGATAATAATATAAACAGATAAAAAAATTGAATGTGATAAATTAAACTAAATTAAATATAAATTTATTATTTGAAATGAACTTATAAATATTTATTTTAAATTAAATACACTTAACATACCTTTAATAAATCATAACAAACTATAGAAATTTCATTTGTGAAATTTCATTCAATTGATATTTGGTATTGGAAAACTCTAAAGATATACACTTTTTAAAAACATGATCTCTTAAAAAATGATGCTTTGTATAAATATTCCTAATCATATAATGAATAATAATGTTTTTGAAATATTTATTTCACTAGTATTATCACATAAAATTAGAATACAATTAAAATTATATCTAATATATAGTAATGTGCTTTTCGTCTCTAATATTAGGGCATAGGAACAGCCAGCAGACACATATTATACTTCAGATGTTGATATGCAATTGAGTGTTGTTTTATAATCGACTATGATACTAAGTATTTTATCAAAAAGTCACCGGTTCCTGCGGTGATTTTTCTAACTAATTTACAACCACTAAAATCAGTATCGGAATATGAAATTAAATTAAAACCATAATGTTTGGGGTAAATAATATATTGAAAAAAAACTACTATTAGATATTTAGAACTAGATTAACAATAGTAATATTGGTATTCTTTTGGATTTGATTTAAATATTACACATACACGTACAAAAAACATAATTCTTTCCCTACTATGAGTATGGTATAAAAAACATCAAATCCCACCTCTACTTAATATGTCTTCAACTTGTTTTCTAGATTCATATATATAATTTTTTATATTGGTACACGTAGGTGTTTAGAATGTATTTATATTCTCAAGTCAAAAAAATTTCAATAAATATACAATATATTTTCATTATTTTAAAACATTTCGTCATAATTTTGATAAATTTGAAATATATAACACAATAAAAACATTATAATTGAATAATCCTCATAAACAATTGATAACACAATGAAAACTATGTTAAATTATGTTATGTAGAATAATACTCATAGAATAAAATAGATTACACAATATGAAATTTATAAATTATGAATGATTGAAATAAGATGTATTTATATATATTAAGGAACCTAAATAAGTGGAATAAATAAAATAAAATTTTTAATACTAATATGAAAATTAAAAATACTAAATATTCCAGTAGAATTTTTACATATTCAATAAAATAATAGACATTATTTGTGCATTTTGGGAATGAAAATATAATATATTTTATCATAGTTTTGGTCAAAATATTTTTTCTCAATGATAAATTATTATTTTTTATATTTTTTAATATGTAAATTATTTTTTATTATTTTAAAATTAATATAATTATTGAAAACAAAAATTATTTCCATAAAATATATTCATAATTTAATATTTTATTTTCTTATGATTATAATATAATTTTATGATACCTTAGTTAATTTTGAAAAGTGTCATAAAAGTGATTATAATATTAAAATCAGTATTTTTCGAGTAAATGGTGATTTTATATAAAAATAAAATTTCTCATATTTAGAAAAAAAAATCATAAAATGGAGTTTATTTAACAATTCTACACTTCATAAAATATTTTTTGTGAATTTTTTCGATTTTTATAAAATAATTTATTTTTTTTTGTGTATTATAAAATGTGATACTTTATAGTATATATACATTATACATTAACTAAATTATTTATTGAGTAATATCTTATGTAAGAACCATAATCTTGAATTATTCTTCACTCAATACTATATTGATGAGTGTAATCATAACTATTTCTTTTATTCAGGAAAAATAATAAATTAATGAATAAAATAACAATAAAACTCCCATCTCCTCTATAATAAATATCTCCCCACACCGTATCATCTCCTCACACAACTTAATCCTTGAAGTTTTTCATATGTATACACAACAATATTTCTGATCCTCTCCTTCATGTCAAGGATCAGTTTGTCTTAACAAAAGTCCAAATCTAATTTCCCCATGGATGTTCTCAAGGAGGAGAATTCAAGATGTAAAATCCTTTCTTTTTATTATTATTTTTTTCCAATTTCTAATCCTTTCAAATTATAACAACACAACACATAATCCAAGTTTCATGGTAACTATAGTATTTCATATGTGAAATAATTTTATTATGTTAATGGAATAATATTTCGTAATTGTTTTCTCATTCCCTTTTTTCCTAAAAATGCGAAAATTGTCTATGATGTGTTAAATTTTAACATTCAAGGATGATGAGTTTTCAAATTCCATTAAATCCTTCAAAAATGTTATTAAACCCATTTTTATAGTTGAAACCGATTATAATATCTATATTATAGTCTATTTAATGTTCTATAACCATTAAAAATACATTATATTAATTTCTATAACTGAACTAGTTTGTGATGATCAAAAAACACAAACTTAACATAAATTAATATAATTAACATTTTATCTCATGATTCTCCCTCACATATATAAATCAATTGATATAGGAAAACATTTAACATTATAGATTTTTATTAACAACATATAATTTATATTATGGATAATTATACTAATTTTAAATTTTTTTATATACATGTACATATGTAATCGATCATGAAATCCCAAGAAACAAATGCTCTTGAATTATGGAAATTTTTCTTATAACTCAGCAAAAATCTATGAATAAACTTAATTAAATTAAAATAACTCAAATATATGTTTTAATTTTTCTGAATTAATTAATTGATGGACTTTTCTAAATTTCGTATATTAATTTCCAGTGTAGTATCATTTCAGAAATAAGGTTTGGTATTCCCCTCAAACCTCCATTTTTCATTTGTGAAACGACTTTTCTCTCCCTATACCAATTTAATTATTATTTATTTTTATATAATTTTGGTAAATTTTATTTATATGTTCCAAAGTCATGTTTTATTTTTATTTCATCTTTATTTCATGAGGAAATACATGTTTTAAAAAGGTTCATTCCTCAGTTCATCTCAATAAGCAAGCCCAATTAAAATGGAACATCCTCATTTCTTATTAGTTTTAGATTTATCTCTATAATATATTTCAATCCATAATTATTTTTTAAATTGAAATTTTTTATCATGAAGTAATATTTTGTTTCATTTTAGGTTTTATACAGACTAGTATTACTTTTTTGTTTTAATGAATGTAATTTTTTTTCCCTTAAATCACAGAAAAATATTTTATTTCTAAAGTTTCTTAATCACAAATTTTTCAAGTATTCACTTAATTTTAACATCAAAAATCACGGTATATATCTATTTGCCTCATAAATTTCCTTTTATGATATAATTCCACTCTTTCATGGAATTTATTTTGATATTACATTTTGATATGCCTTTGAACATGATTTTGATAGAAATTATTTTTATGGGTAACTGTTTTTTATCATTTATTCCTTATGTACGATTCTTCATGTGGAAATAATATGAATGAAAATTTTATCATTGTAGATCTTATAGAACATTAATTAATTGGTTAATTATTACTATTAGGATAGGTAATGTGCAACTATCTTAGTGGTTAGCATGGAATCGTGCTCTAGGTACAACATCATTTGCAATAAACCTTCACTCATGATCCTCCATGTTCAATAATCCACGACTCATTATTTTTCATGTTTTATGTCACTTCCAAATTTCAATGATTCTATGATTATATGATCCTGTGTTTTATATACTATTCTTCCATATATTAATTCTTATTCCATGCCTTTTTATGTCATCATTTTTCCTTCGAAACAATATGTTGTGATTTACTCTTATGATTATTCAATTACGGGGATTTTCTGCTCATCTATTTTCCCATGTATTCCCCAAGTTTTCCTACACTGATTTAATAGCTCAAAGTGTGTTAGGATATAATTATAAATATGAAATAATATATATTTTTTATTCTGGTTTCATGTTTTTAGTTTTAGGTACTTAATACTATAAATACACTATATTTTACAATCATTCATTTCAATTTTATAGTTAATTATCCTTAAAATCATTATTAACATATATAAAATGATATGGTCATTATATTTATCTTATGATAATAGTTCTACATGTTATATATCATATGATGAATTAGATATAATATTTAATTTTATTATAAATTTTTTATCTATTAATAAGTCATTTCATCATTTTAGAACATATCATTAAAGGGATTGTCCATTTAATGAGAGTTTTGTTTTTAATAATTGTTAGTATTTCCTGAATAGAATGATCAAGAGAAGTAGATCTCAAAGATCGCTAATGAATAATCTTATTCCACATTTATAAGGAATGGACAAACATAATTAATGTTCGATTGAATCGTACTTTCAATTGAATATCAACTAATCCATTCTGATTAACTCACTATATAAGTTAGAAAATATAGGATATATAAATGGAAGAGTTATCTGATTCATGAAATGATAAATTTTTGGGACCAAGTATGATATAAATACACTTGGAAATACTCTAATAATGGTAACAAAAAATTATTTTAAATAGATATTACAAAAACAGGCATGTTGTCCTCACAAGATTATCAGTTTCCCTGGGAATCATAGAGATCTATAACTTAAATATTATCTTCTTCATGGGGCATATCATTATATAAATTCAGTTTCTTCTTCAAAATGTATGTTTAATTTTAAAAATAATGCTTCATTAATTTTATTTCATTTTCACTCATTCTAAGACATTGTGCCAAGGCTATGGATATGTATTTTAAAGGTAATTCCTAGTTGAAAGATCATAGAGCTTTTTTTTGTTATATATGATTTTACATTGATGAGAGCCCCTAAATAAGGGTTTTAAGTAACAAATCTCCAAAATAAAAGGAAATTAGTGTTGGTGGAGTGGAATAGGGGATCTAAATTTTATGATATACTATATATCTCCAACTTTTAATATCAATCCTTTATGTTTTTATATTTCGGATTATAGTAAATATTTTAGAAAATATTTCAAGTTTTTTACCTGAATCAAGAGTTTTACTATAAATAAAATCTCAAGGAATAAAATTCTCGCCTATTGAATTTTCCATTAGTCATTCTGTATGACGCAATTTTCTATCATATCTCATGGTTATTCAGTTCAAAACTATAAATGGTTTAAACCATATTCTATTTTTCAAATGGATTTTATGGCTAAGAGGCCAAGATGTAAGTTAATTGATATATAACCTTACATTAATGGTTAAAATTATGATTTTTGAATGGATTACACAAACATATATCTAAATAATCTTTTATTAAATGTTTATCTTATTGAATTAAATCCTTATGAAGATGCAATGACAGAACCTAAAACATGGGATGCCTAAAATGATGCATACTATGTTATGAAATACAAATATATGAATATTATATTTTAGGTAATATGACTAGGTGATTTCAATAGTGTTTTTAAATTTAAAAAAAACTCATGAAATTTGGACTACTATTTAGTTTCCTATGTAGTTACTAACAACGTTAATTCTCTCATATAATATACTCCAACACTAATGTTCAAAAAATAAAAAATGGTTGAAGGGGAATTAATTACTCAGTTGGATACAAGACTAACTAGTATTTTTATTAATTTTTCATAACATGGAACACAAATCACTATTCTCTAAGAATCATTGTATTTAATTATAGTGTTACCACCCATGTGGAGTGGAGTCACAGCTTCCATCGGACGATCAAAATTTTTCAAAAATTTCATGAAAAAAGATATCATAATTTTTTTTTGTACAAATACAGAATAGAATCTAAATCTGGATAATATAGAATTATTATGAACTAAAATTATTTGTGGAAATTTTAAATTTATACGAATGACAAGAATAAAAAATGTAAACATATCATTGAAACATCTAAATTAAAAATTACTTTTCTGGTTCTAGATTGAATGGTAAACTTGAACATTTTTCATCATAGTTCAAAAAAAATATCTAACAAAATAATTGGTAAATTAATACCAATCAGAATTTATATGATGAATTGTGATAAATATAAAGAGGTAATATGTTATGATCCCTATAATTCAGTACACAACTAGCCTATTTGTTCAAAAAAAAATAAGGATGGTAAAATGTATAAAACAAAATACTTCATGTAGTATTTATATACTAATAAATACAAGAATTATATGAAATATAAAATTATTGATTCTTTAAAATGTATGGAATTTACATCATCATAATAAGAAGATAGATCCCTTAATAAAAATTCAAACATATGGTTATGGAAAATTCATATGAGGTACTTTATTACCATTCATATGAGATTGGGAATAATAATTAATAAGAAAATTAAGATATCATATATATATATATATATAATATATTATTTCCTAATAGCCTAATAATCTATGCTGATAAAACTAAAAAACTATCTGCAAATCCATCATTAAAATTGTCAATGAATAGGTGGACAAGAACTAACAAATTTTAGATTTGAAAAAAACTTGGAAATGTATAATTCCTCATATATTGAAATATTTATAATACTCTGAAACTTATAGAAGGAGGATCAAAACATTAAATATAATACAAGAGTTTTCACTAAAGTTTAATATTATTTTATAAATTCATGGTCTAACTGTACAGAACCAAATCTTGGCGCACATGGACATTACATTACTTTTTCGAAATACTTAATACACAACAAAAACAGACACACAAGGACCGTAATAGTTTGGTGTCTTTGGAAACTCGGAACGTAATATTCTAATTGTGGTGAAAGATCTTCAAAATCTCCCATAAAGATCTGCCCCTTTTGGTTTTCTTACCTAAAACCTTTCTTTAAATCTTGGGGAAAAGAAACCATATAAAGGGTGATCTCAAATGCTTAGTAAGGGTAATCATGGATAAAATAAAACAAATCATATACATTTGAACTTAAAAACATGAACATAATGTTTAAAAATCAAAATCTTTGGCAATGACATAAAACATGGCAGTACATAAGGCATAGATCATAAAGAAACATATATCATGATAAAATATCATGGCAATAAAACTTGTAATTGTGGAAAAACATTCAGCACATGATATGATTTCTATAGTAGCCAAGCCATTGCTGCCAAGACCATCTTTGTGGAAAAAGTCCCTTTCTGAATTGAGTTCACTCCTCATTCCAATCCTGTATTACTGAACCAGATTAACTTACCATTCCCTCCATGTCTATCTCATGAGATATAAATCTTTACCCAATTCATTAAAGAGAGATATAGGTCCCACCCATCTCATAATAAAATCATTTTTACTTGTTCCACAAAATAAACATAAAACATTCATCATAACCCAAAAAATAAAATGGGTTTCGTAAACATCATCCCATAATCTTATAATACATATAAAAAAATGGACATTTCATCATAAGAAAAGTGAAACCATGTAAATAAAAGAGACATTAATCATGAAATGTACACATATGAAATAATGTCATCTTAGATGGAAAATGGTTTTGATAAAACATTTGAAATGAATTTTTGAGGAAAATATCATTTATTCTTTAAAATCATTTTGTTTTCACAAAATTCCATGCAATTTTAATATAAAAGTTTTTTTTTGAAAATTGTCATAAAATCTTTTATAATAAGCTTCATGAAAATGAGGCATTAGGAAACCGTAAAAATCAGTTCACGCCGTATAAGTTAAAAATAACATTCTTCTCGTACTATTGTTGGAAAAGTCAAAAGATACCTTGTAAAAGAAAGATTCCTTACACACCATGTAGTAAAAGTCAAAAATGGGAAAAAAGGACTTTAAAAAAATATGAATCCATTTTTAGAAAACATGGACATGGATGATAAATATAACCCCAGTAAATATATATGAATAAACAATCTCGGATAAGAGCGAGATTAGAATAGTTATTCCTTACCTTAGGTCCGATATGCTTTGTACATATCCGAACCTCCTGTATAATGATTTAAATAATGTCATTGACTTATTAAAAAATAATATTCATTATTATGATATCATATATGGTTCACTTATGTCTTTATATTACCCATTCTTTTGTAAATCCCATGTTAAAGCAATGTTTTGGGTAAAATAATCTTATTTATCATACGTGTTTGGACTTGTTGTTCTTGGTGTTATTATTACTTATATCATGATTTACATAATTCCAAAATGTAAATCAGGATTTACATATCATATATATTCATTATATATCCAGCATATACATGTATTTATAATTGTACATAATATATGGAGATAAGAAATGAAATGCACGGTTCATTGAGATGGTAAACTGTACGTATGCATTAACACTACATTCATTTCTATTTATTATTTTAACGGAATTGGTATCTTATAATTCCAGTATAATATCATATATAATATCATTAAATCAATCTTTTATACATCCCGCATTAGGCATTAACGAATAAAATCACTTTGAGGGGGCGGTAGTCCGTACTTCCTAAAATGAGGTCATCGTATTTACCCACTATGGAAACCAAAAAGGCTTGATATAATTGGGATGTAAAAAAGAATAATGAAATCATAAAAATAATATATATCATATATAAATATAGTACCATCATAATGGCCACCATGAGGGGTGGTAGGAGAAAATTGAAAATCATTGTTTCGTGAGGCGTTAGTTTGTGATCCACAGAAACATAATGTTCTTTATCCATTAGATGGAGGTGTGTGTAAGTGTAGTTCTAATAATTCTCATAAAAACATCCTAGTATTTTTATTATACTGTTGTTGTCATAAAAGAAAGGATTAAAAAGAGTTTAGGGGTTGGAGAAGTAGAATAAAAGAAAACAACTTAAGAGAAACTATTACCTTTAATTTGGATAACATCCTTTGGTTTGAACCAAAAGGACTTCATGAAGTGACTTGTGCTTAATTTAAGGCTTATAGGGGGAGTAGAGGGATGTAGGGATCTTATTTGGGTAGAGTTTGGACTATCCAAAATGCTTGAGTGGTGTGAGTAATTTCATAGAAGTGGTCTCCTTTTATAAGGGAGAGGAGGGACTCTTTAGGAATGTGTGAAAACATTATTTTATTATAAACTTATCTTCGTTTTCAAGAGTTCAAAAACACGTTAATGTCAAATATAAGATGACTAATATTTTAAATAAAATCATCCAATAGAAATTGGATAGGTTTTGGATAATATTTTAATCATTATAATCTTATTTATTTAAATCATTTATTAATGAGGTAAATACTACATCATTATTGTGTCATAAATAATTTAATTTATTTGATGTCTAAAAATTATAAAAAAATAACAACATGTAGGAAATTTCCTTATATTTCCAATAAATATTTATAGTTGAAAAGATAATTTACATATCCCCTTATAAAAATTAATTACTAAAGGATTTTTGTTACTGCCAATTTTGTCATTACATTAAATTAAGTAATCTAATTTGTCATTGTCTTTCATAAGTGGCTCCATGGGGTCCCAAAATCGACCCAAGTATTCCCATGGTCGTAAATTACTCATACAATAATTTTTGGACAAGTTTTAAGGTACTTTTGAATTATTATAATATTCTTTCAACCTCGAATTACACTATTTACTTTTAACTGTGGTAAATAAAAGTAAAAAGTTACTATTCACCAAAAATTATTTTTATCTAATTAAACCACATTTTACTCTTTGATATTAGCCTTTTATCTCAGATTTTTGAAATTCAACTCACATAAGCGGCAAAATTAAGTTTTATGAACAATTACAAAAGCTCCTAGTAGGTGGGTAAAATACGGTGAAAAGTTCAATACAATTTCTATAAATCTAAAATCATTATAAAATGATTCAAATGAATTTCATTGAACTTATATAAGTATTATTTATCTATTTTGACCTAAAATAAATTTAAATCAAATAAATGATTATTTAAATAAAATGTCGGTTTTATCCAAAAACTCAGTGTTTTCACTATTCATAAAAAATTGATGTTTTTTAGAAAAATACCAAAAATTCAGCCTAAGCTATATTTGATATTATGAATTCAAAAATGATTCCTATTTTTCCAAATTCAAATCATAGAATTGTAATTAACTAATTTTAAAAGTAATTACCATTATCAAAACAAATAGCGTGTTTTTAAGAAACAATAACTACCAAAAGATCATCACTTGTTTATGTCCAATTTCAATGTGAAATTAATTCCAATGGCCAACATTAGTTTAGATGGTAAAAATATATTCTAATTACACTTTAAAACCAATTAAAATTATAATCCATCCTTATAATTTATTATAATGAAAAAAGTTGTTCTTAATTAAAATATAGCGTGTTTTTACTATTCATCAAAATATGAAAGTTGTCAGAATAATATGAAAAATTTATCCAAATTAAATTTATATATCCTGATTCCAGGGAAGAATTTTATTATGTAAAATTAAACTTATAAAAATGTAAAAAACTAGATTTAAAGTGGGTGTGCCATCAAAAGGCGGAAAAACTGCATTTTTTTTAAAATACTTATTTTACACTAAAACAAATTATTTTGTTCTCATACAATTTTCTAGAAAATATGTAAGATGAATAATAATGTTATATAATTAAAAATGTATTTAATACTATTTATAACGGTTATTCCATAACAATATTATAACAATATATCATTGTTTAGTGAAACCCGATATTGCGTACTACACACGCTATCGAGGAAGGTCACGATTGCGTGCAATGCAAGCCAAGTCAGGGTTGCGGGTGATGCAAGACTCTTTCATTGTTTTTTATATCATAATCCAACCATATTTCGTTTATACATTGATTATATATATATATATGTATATACACACTCAATGTTGCGTAGAATAACTACTATCAAAATTGTGTGTGACATGATCCAAGAATAGTGTTGCATATACTGAAAACTAATACGGTGTTGCATATAGTAAAAGCTAATATTGGTGTAGTGTACAAAAGAATATATGAAAGAAATTAAGAATAATATATCTTATAAAAACTCGGGGTGTTACACTAACCCAACATAAAAATAATAATATTTAGAAATTTAAGTCAAGGTGAAATGTGTAAATTTTAGAAGAAGTATTTTTTTCTAAATCATAAAAACACATACCATTCCAATGTAACCTTTTTTCATTAGAAATAAGTATGAATATATTATAATATATATAATATGAGAAAACAAAAATTATATGTATTATAATGTTATTTTCTTTATATTTTTTTTAAAAAAATGTTTTTTATAGAAAATGATTATAGATTTTGATCCATATGAATTTTTTGGCTAATGTTAAAAGACCCAAGATCATTTTTGCAACAAAAAAGCTTCTAGATTTATTTTTTATTTTCCTGAAAATACCAGATTAACATCAATGAAAAATGGTTTGTGAAAAAAATTCATGACATTTGATATGATTTTTCTCAAATATTCACTCAATGTCCATGAATTAGTGGGCTATGTCACATTTGGGGATAATAAAAATAGAAAACATTCATTATATTTTTTTAATATCCCCAATATATTCTCATAAAAAAGTTCATTATTTTTATTTCTAGAAGAATAAAATTATATGTATCTTTCATCTTTTAAATGATTCTTATTGATTTTTTATTTATAATAATTCATTTTCAATTTTCCATGAAAAATATTTCATGTTTAATGAACAAAGAAATGATAATGTCAATACATTATATCTTTAGTATTATTTTATAATGAAATTTAGTTGGTTAAATTAATTAATAAATGCTTCATTGAATTGGTGCAACTGTCCTTGAAATTATAATGTCTACTCAATGAAAAAAATTTCCATGAAAATGCTGATTTCATACTCTCCTAAACACAAATTTGGTAAAAATAAGTACTGTGATGGATGCACAATGGGAAAGAAACACAACTCATATTTTAAAAAAATTAAAGAGTTTGATATATCTAATACTCTAAATCATAACTATTCTTATATTTTTTCATGTTAAAAGGGAATTCTAGTTTGTAATTTTGTAATGTGTTAGTTGAATATTTTTCATGATTGGTAATGGTTTAATTTTTAAGACATATAAGTGAATCTTATTCTATTTTTATAAATTTCTATAATCATGTGAAAAAAATATAATGATTCAAAAATTGTGACTTTTAAAAGTGATCATGGAGGTGAAATTGAGAATAATGAATTTAATTCATATTGATCAAATAATGTAATTAAACATACATTTTCTACCCCCAGTACAACTCAATAGAACTAGGGTATTGAAAGTATGATTATGAAATTTAATGAAATTGTTAGAACCATGTTATTTTAATATAACATTCACAACTATTTTTTGAATGAATCGATGTTATGTCATTAACAGAGTTCTCATAAGGAATATCTTAATGAAAATTCCCAATGAGTTCTGAAATAATAGAAAACCAAAGGTAGTATATAGTATTTGGAATTAATTTTTACATCTTGAACACCAAGGAAAATCATGGTATATTTGATACAAAATCCAATGCAATCATTTTCATAGGTTATTTTAATACTTCCAATGTTTATAGAGTGCCTTAAAAATGTTTAGGATTATTGAATAATTAACTCTTGTGATGTTGGATGAATGTGGTCATTATTATCCCTAATTGAATCTAACTGATGTGTTGAAGGAATCTATTATGGATGTGATACATGAAACACACTTTTTAAAAAAATGATGATTTAGTACTTGATTATCTTAATACAAATCCAGTAAGTGTTGATTCTAGTGAACAAGAATGTTTGATGCCTAGATTTCCTAAAAATCATTAGGATTTTACTTTAGATATATTGAATTCAATCTTAGATGATGGAGTTATAAATAGAAAAAAATTTAGGGAACTTATTAGAATAATCTTCCATTATATCCAATCTATAACCATAGTTAGTATTAGAAACAATATTTTTTGAAAGTAGGATTTTTAACTATGTAAGAAGTGTTAAATTAGTTCATAAGAAAAATACTTTTGGAATTGGTTGGCAGAACCAAAAATTATACTCTAATTTTAATTAAATGGTAATTTTCAAACTAATAAAATGATAATGATGTAATAATTTTAAATAAATAAATTTTGTTTTGAAAAAGGTTGTAATAAATAAGAGTAAGTAGAATAAGAGTAATCCTTGGAAAATGTATCTATGATAGTAGAAATTATAATTATTTTAGCATTTTCATCATATATGAATATTATATTTTTTTAATATGGAAGAAAAATATTTTTTTTAAATTTTTTTTTATTAGATATGTGTATGTAGAACATCATCCTGGTTCTAATGTCCCTCACATTCAAAAGTTTGTTTTTAATCATACCAAATCTCTGTGGATGTAAAATATCACCAAGAAAATGGTATATAAGATTACACTCTTCCCTTTAATAAATTGGTTTTATAATATGAATGGAAGATCCAATATGATTTATGAAATTTAATCCTTAAATATTTTTTTAGTTAAAATATATATTGATGTTGTTATTTTATGAAGAAGAAATCAAAAATTATATAATGATTTTTCAAAATTTATACCAAAATATTTTTAAATGAGAATGATGGGTGACTTAAAAAAATTTATGATTTAAAATTTACGAAAATTATTTTTGTAATATTTTCAAATTAAAGGGAATACATAGTTTTTTTAATAATATGATTTTAATTGAAAAAATTAAGCCTTATTAAACTCCTATGATATCCAACACAAAAAAATATATGGACGTGATATGAAAACCAATTAAAAATTTTTCATATATGAATCATTATATTATTATAGTATCATACTAAAAATAGACCATACATTATGCCTTCAGTATGTATTTGTGAAAATTTTCAATATAATATAAAAGATAATTGTTTAAATGATTGATAGAAAAATTTATTTTATTTAAAAGTAGTTTTATCTCTCCATATTATTTTTCTAGAAGCATATAAATTTAATTTAATTTGATATTTATATTTTGATTTTTTGGATGTATATAAAATATGAAGGGAAACTCATGAAGCTTAATTTCTTTTTGAAAATATATAGTATATTGGTTATGTTTGAATCTGAACTCTGTAGAATTATCAATAGCTAAAGTAGAATATATTGACGTTGGATTTTTTTGTGAACATGTTTTGTGGAAGATGCATGTATCTCTAGACTAGGGATTTGATTATAATTTTGTTTTAAATAATTGTGAATAAACTTTTGCTATAAATTATTTGAAAATTCCATTTAACTATTCAAGAGCATGTAAAAATAATTTTAGACATTATTTACTAATTGACTCTGAACAAAAAATTTCTATGTGTTTAGAATTTTTTACAAATAAAAACAATTGATAGACGTTTTATCTAAAATTTTTCTTACTGACATATTTCATTTTTTAAAATTAACCTTAGGTTAGTTTAATTTTACTTGAATTTATATAATTTTTCTTATTAACATAGTTTTTTATTTCAATAAGTTTTATATTTACAATATTTTATTTAATATTTGGAGTCTCTATTTCAATTATTTGTCTCAAAAAATTATGACATGTCACTTAGGTTTTATAACTATTTTTGTGTAAATCACTAACTGACTGTTCATTTAAAACATATTCTCAGAACACCGATAATGTTTCTTTGAAAAATATAAAAATAAAACATTTCAAAAAATTAATTTTTTGGTGATGGAAAATTTTATCAAAAAACATGAAAACTAAAATTTTAAGACACAATTTGGTTTTACTGATGGGTATAAAAAATCATCAATGGAATAAAGTTTAGACAACCAAACAAGAGAAATAACTGACCACATTCAAACTTATTTCATAGGACTGATGTCATTTTGGATGTTGTAACATCTCAAACCCAGATTCCAATCAATAGTGACCCAATCTCGGTAGCTACAAGGCCACAATAAAATCTCACAAAATGCTAGAGGTTGTTGACTAGTATCAAGGGCCTAAATGTATCAGTGGGTATACTTTGCCATAATTATCATAGTATACACATTATAATATCAATAATATATCAATATAGGAAGTAGAACTCAACAAGTAGACAATTGATAAATAAATAAAACTGGAATACATTGAAATATATATATATATAATCTGACACTCATATGATGATAATGATACCTATCATATGTCTATGAAAAAACATATAAAATAGGGACACATCAGTGTATCCCAATACATGACTCCAAAATACCAATGATGAAAAGGTGTTATCTCTAAAAAAAATCACTAACATCAACACTGTCTTATGTTCCCATTATTTAAAGAATAAATAAAAAACTATTCTTATAGAGATTTCCCTTATCATTTCCTACTATTATATAATCTATTTGGGTCCTAAATGGATGCCCATTATGGTGTTAGATAACATCTCATTAGGAAAGCACTCATGATATATAAATTTCATTGTGTGAAATATAACTAGCTAATAAGTAAATAGAAACATATATGAATGGTAAAGAAAAGTGAAGTTCCCATGGATCATCCAGTACAAATACAATAATATTATCATTCCTCTCAATGCTCCCAGAAAAATAATTGTCCTCTCTTTTACGAAGGAAACCAAAGAAAACATAAGTAGACCACATGGACTATACATTGACTCTATATATCAAACCACACTGAACATTTTGTATACTCTGAGTGAATCAAAATCTCACATCAGTTCCATGAAAACTAATGTATTTGACCTTGAAGGTCCAGATCCAAGGTTTCATGACCAGATTATCCTCATTAATCCCTATGAGTGCCTTAATGTAAACTCATTATAGGAATCTTTTGGACTCCTAGGTGGATGTCATACCAAAAATGTACTATGAGAGTCCAAGGAATTCAAATCGAAGGGTTAGAATGGTCAAACACATCACCTTTAATAAATACCCATGTGGAATAATCAACCTAGGGAGTCCACTACAACGTTAAAGGTATTTGGAAAGATATACATGGCATCTATACTATCATTCATACATTCATATAATTTTCAAACATTATAAATGAGTCTACCCACTCTTGTAAACCATTTACATTTTGTCATACAACGAGGGTATACCCACCCAGTTATCTCCATTTACAATTAAACATTTGACATAATGGTATACCCACCAATTTTTTACCATTGAAATTCAGGGAATTTAATTATTATTCCCATTCATAACCAATAGTCAAAAAATCCTATTAAGTAATGCCAAGAGAAATATAGACCATTTGATAAATTCAACAATTCATTCATTCAATTAAACATTTATTAAAATATACAAATATCGAAAACCAACACCTAAATGAGAAACTAAAATATATTTAATCATAATTAACTCCATTTAAATAACCATGCACGATATAGAATACCATGGAGGTTCAACTGTGTACCAACAACAATTATTCACATGGAATGTTCTATGGATGACAATGGTTTGGAAAAACATACAACACACCTCATGGAACCTATGTTCATCCCTAATATGTCCATTTTAATTTAATATTATTAGAAAACTCAATTTTGAGGACATGCTAAAAAGTATGGTAGGCGGCATTACAGCTGATATCTCAAATAAGCACGAAAACACAAAATAAAATTATAAACCACTTTCCTTTGGTTAGTAGTGGAGTGCTATATTGTATCAAGACATGGTCCCACTCATATTAGGATAAATATTAAAAATTTGATTAAGAACAATAAATTAAGTTATATTAGTCTAAATCCAAATAGAACAGCTGATTTCCATAAAATCAAATATTGACTAAAAAAATGTAGAAACTATTGATGAATATCTTATGGGACAAAATGATATCGAAAAAAATATTATATGGTTTTTTTTCTCAAATATAACGATATAAACCATTTCAATATTCAAAGGGGTCCATTTATTTTATGTAAGAAGAAAGGTAAAAAACCTAGGTTAAAATGAAATTTAATTAAGTTTCAATTATTATATTTCTAAAAAGAGAATCGGTTGCATGGTTTTAGTCCAATGGTCTATAGAACCATATGACAAACATGTAAGGATTCATGTAGTCTATAGTTGGACTACATGGTTTACCCACTCGGTTTGCAATCTATGTAGAAACTGGGAAAATATCCACTATAATATTTTGAAAAAACTCTAGAACTAGCCACACAGCCACGCGACTCCTACAACACTATTTCCCCCAAATTGTTGGTCATATACACCACATCTGTCCAGCCTCATGTTGTTTTTATAAACCATGTATCCTACTATATAGAATCTGTAGAAACCATGTTCCATGATATTTTCAGCACAAAACTTGGTTCTAGGTTCCAAAAAACCCAAGACACCTCTAAATAAATGTGTTCAATTCTTGAAAACCCCTAAAGTAATATATAATCATTCAAATTGAAAAATAATGTATTTTTTTACCTCATATGAAAATTCAGGTTCTTATATTCATTCGGCTTAAATAAATTCTTCCTCTAATTTCCCATTGTAGGGAGTTCATGATTCATATAAGAAAAACATTGGCCTATGAGATGGTAGTTTATCCGCCCACTCTCACGCCTCTTCTTATAAATGGACATGTTCTATTACACCTATTTTAGTGGAACTAACTAGACACAGAAAACCTTCATAATCCTCTCAATGACATGGATCAGATGTTTCTCAAAGGATGTTTGGGCCCATAACTCAACCACCTAATGATGAAAAGTGTGAGATGAGTCTGAGTGATAGTGGATTAGATGATATATGTGGAAGATGTCATGAATGAATCAGGATATATGAGATTACTAAAAATAATATGCTACTATATTGACACCCTCTAGGATCTCGAACAGACTGAAATATTATATTGATAGATTTCCTTTTATCTAAATCTTTTTGTGGTCCTACCTCAGGGAACCATAAAAGAGACTTGATCCCCTACCTCTATCTCCAAAGATAATTTGAGGTGATTGGAGTAAGACATATTTCGAGACTATGTAGTATTATCTTCATTTTAATCAACTAGATCTACTCAGAAAGTGTCCCTCACTAGACATTGTCCCATTAATGATTCCTCTCCCAACTTCATCCATCACAAGGGTTACTGGCATGACCTACCTTAAAAATATTCATAATATTTCATCTATATTGTCACTAGATAACTATTATTGTACGATAATTCAACGATAGGTGTATGGTTTTCCCAATATTCCCAAATATCTAGGACACATGATTATACCATGTCCTCAGGCACCTATATAATATATACTGACTAGCCATTTGTCTGATGGTGGGTTTATGATCTCTGAAGCACCTGTTCTTCAAGCGACCTATGAAAACAATTCATAAAAATGAGACATAAACTATGTATTCCTATCTAAATTGTTTTTTTGTGGTGGACCATGGATTCATATTAACTCACAGATATACAACCTCTCAAGGTCATCCACAGTAAAGATCTCCACGATCCTCAAGAAATGAGAATCCATCATGAGCTTATAAAAAGGACACAGAACATCATTAACACAAGGTGACCATAGAAAACCAGTCACAAAGTCCATCCAGATATCATCCCATTTAAATTATAGAATAGTTAACTACAACAAAATCTTCATTGGTCTATGGTTTTATACCTTCACCTACTGATAGGGGGAACACCTCGTAACAAAACCAGTTATCTCATGCTTCATACCTTGACAACAGTACAGCTAAAGTAAGTCATGATACACCTGGGGGACTCTGAGATTCACTTACCATGATATGGAATTAAATTATTTCATCATCTCATTATTTATGTCATATAGAACATAAAAGGGACCTTGGAAATATAAAATATCACCCTCTCATATGGTTCCATTTGGTGTTAGACCCCCAACAACCACAATATCCCTTGGGACCAGGCCTTATTAATCTGATAACGTCTTAATCCTCACTATATCCAGTAGGGAATATGTCATGACTAAGGATTATAGATAAGTCATTACCTGTCTTTTTATCACATGAAAGTTCATCTTATAGAACAAATCCATGATATTCCACTAGCTATTGGCCTATTAGACTGCTTGTATCTGAGTCATCCTTCTTAGTGCATTACCTACAACATTACCCTTCCTAGGCATGTAAGAAAGATTTCAATAAAAATTTTGTAGATAACCCACCCACCTTCACTATCTCAAATTCTGATCATACTGTGTAAGTATGTACATGAGGATTGTGTGGTTTTCGTAAACAAAAAAACTCATATCCCAGTATATAGAATATCAAATAGTGAAATACATGACCTATTGCAGCTAACTCTCGATCATGCGTCAAGTAATTCTTCATATGTGCCCTCACCTACTAGGACTCATAATCCACGACTCTATCCCCCATCATTAGCACATCTGCAATAATGATTCCTGAAGCATCAAAATATACATTGCAACTCTTTCAATATTCTTGTAATATTAGGACTGGTGCCAAATTCAGCCTCACATTCAGCTCCTAAAAGGTTGTCTCATAAGAATCTGACCACACATACATCACACCCTTCTTAGTCGTCACTATCAATGTCACTAATAAGATTGATAAATCCTATATAAAATGAATATTTCATCAAAAAATCCTTAAGAAACTTCATATTAAAAGTTGTTTATGGGATTATCCCAAGAAATAAAATCTCTCACCTTTTCTTGGCCTACTTATTCTTCGGTCTTTGAGATAATGTGACCCATTATGATAATATTATCAATACATAAGTACCACATTGTTAGATTATAAAATAATAGATACTCTCTTAGTGTATCCAAAATACCTCAATATGTTAGTCATGGTCACATAATTTTGATAATAATACTAAATATTATCAATGAAAACCACTAAAAATAATTCTAGATAAGGATTGAACACCCAGTTCATCATTCCAATGAAACAGAGAAGCGTTTTTGTGAGTCATAACCTCATAACAAGATATTTATATTAAAAACACTATCTATGAAAGGTTTTATAGCATATGACTTCTAGTGGAACACACATAAGGGGATATTCGAACCTCAAGTCAGTTTTTGAAAACACCTAAGCACCTCAGAGATGATAAAACTGGTCGTATACATGTTCAATGGGATTTATATTTAGAACCTTCAATTGGTTCAACTATCGATAATCCACATATATCCTAAGGGTAATATATACCATTTTTGAAAAAATTATGGCTGAACAACATAATGATGTACTGGTTTAGGTAATACCTTTTACCTCCAAATCCTCTAACGTACTCTTGAGATCCTTTAATTACATCATATCCATCATGTAAGGAGGAATGGATACCATTGTAGATCTTAGAACCAGCTTGATGGAGAAATACACCTCTATCTCAAGAAGTAAATTAGAAAAGTCATCTAGATACACAACCCGGAAATGAACAGCCACTAGATGGAAAATTATCTGACATACTCCCCGAATCATCTATATAAAAACTAGCAATCTGGGATGTGATCCCACCTAGCACAGGATACTATAGTCTACTGCGACTCTCATGGACATCCCATTGTCCTTTGTGAGTAAACACTACACCCTCTAAGAATTTGAATGTATCCCTCTGGCTATAGAAGCCCAAAAAGGATCAATAATCCACAAGTTTTTCCACCAAAAATATGGTGTCAAATCCTATCATCTCTAGAACCTAAATAATCTAGATGAAGTGAAATCCGCCGACCTCTAAGGGAAACTCCCTACATTGGTTCACATTCACAATTCTGATTCACAACATTGTTTCTACCATCCAAACTCTTTCATAAGATAGTAAAACAGGCATGAGGATTTTCCCCACTGATGCAGATATAAAACTATACAATGAAACACTGTCATAAAATTCAGATGAAATAATAGATGATATAAGGATCATTCTTCTCACCATAAAAGATCCATTTCCCTCCTCCTCAGGGGTGTGTAATTCAGAATAGTACTTTCATACAACATGACCCTATGATATATACTCACTCAAATAGTAGTCCAACTGTGATGTCTCTATGTAACTGGTGTATGGATTCCATGTCCATGACCACCACTTCCTTGGCCGGATTGACGGAAAATTCTGAAACTCACATTCTAGCATGATTTTTTTGAATCTACTCCTAGACCAGGTGTCATAGAAAACCCTTGTCACCCATATCATGAATTATGGTCCTTTAGAAATAATGCATGTTTACCATATTGCTGGAAGATCAGCACATGACTGGGTTATTGTCACACTGATTTATCATGCGGGCTCTCTTTCCACATTGATAATAGATCACAGAGCTTCCAGAAATCACCACATGACTAGTGCTCATCTCAGGTAATGTCTCAAAATGGTTCTTCCAACCTGAAGGTTTTGAACCACTAGTTCATGAAAGAGGACATCCAGGTTATATTACTCTATCTTACCTCATTTTCTTCTCTCTAATAGGTGTATGATTATCAATTTTAGTGATATAGGTCAACCTGAAAATGTTGACCTGGAATGAGATTTCACGTTGGATACATTCCTCGATGTGTCTCTCCCTCAAAATCTCAAAAGTAAGGTATAATGGAACAAAATAGTCATGCTCTATAAATGGCGTCAATTACTCCACAACCATCATGGTGTCATCCTCCAAATGCCGGAATTCACTACCCATCTCTTTCCATAGAGTCACGGGGTAGATATAGTCATTAAAATGGGTTTGGAAATCATCCCAACCCATATATCACATCCCATTAGCCGTGTTTAGTACATCTCACCATTGATTTTATTCCCATAGTACCATATTAGTGGTGATCTTGACTCTCCTCTCAAGATTCATCTCAAGATGCTCAAAAATCACTAACCTGGTCTCATGACATAGTTCGACAGCCTATGGTCTTCCACCCCTGAAAAATATAGGAGGATGTCGTAGTTGGAAGATCTACTTTAGGTTGGCCATAGAGAGGGCAGGCTAAAGTGCCCCTTGATAAGTCTGCATGAAGAAACATAAACCCTCGTAGAACTATTCCTCAAAACCAATGTCAGGGAATAGATGTTGGTGTCAGAGCAGACACTAAAAGATGATTAGAAGGTAGCATGTGGCCAATATCCTCTTGAGTGTGGTCATCGCTAACCTCTTCAAACACCACTGGAGGTCATAATGGTGGTATATCTATACAATTTCTGTCAAATGTATCGTAGAATAAAAAGATCAAAACACAAAAATAAAAAGCGTATTATTGGTAAAAACCCTCTTAAAACCATGT
Source organism: Viscum album (assembly GCA_963277665.1). Classification (NCBI taxonomy): domain Eukaryota; kingdom Viridiplantae; phylum Streptophyta; class Magnoliopsida; order Santalales; family Viscaceae; genus Viscum; species Viscum album. The sequence continues at coordinate 488,802,381 of OY728151.1, read as the reverse complement.
CATAATCCAAAACCATATCTGAAATGCAGAACTATAAGTGTATGAGTCACGTAAAACCAGTAGATCAACTTCCTCATACCCACTCCATAGTTGGATCTAGGTCATGTATCTATTTGAAATTCAATTTTACATCTAAATTTTTCTTTTATTTCATTGTCATTAATATTTATATCACATTTATTTTTATAGGTTGATCGCTGGTTCATCAAGTTCTATGCATCTATCCGCAAAACACCACCAGAACCTGAATTTGGTTTCTATATATTCCCTACCAAATCAAATCAATTTAACAATTTAACAAAATGTTAATTACATAACAATACATAAGTTCCCAAAAAATATGATTAACTAGAGATGACATCATATTCTAAACCCACGACATTAAATCTATCAAAATATTAAGCACATCCATCAAAGAACATATAATAATAGTATAAAACTTCAAATGTATCATAAATGGCTTGTAATATTTCATGTAAAGTGACTTATAGAAATTTCATATATGATGTGTGAGATATAATACCCTCTTCTCAATAGTTTTTGACAATATAGAACCTGTAATCAAATCAATAATAATAGCATAGATCATTTTTTTCACCCAATGGTGGAATAAAATCAAATCTAATTATCAAAATCAATAAAAATGAAATTTCATTTGAGGTAATTTGGATTTTCCATGTACATGTGTACGTTACTCCTAGGCTCATCTCATTACTAAACTATGTATCCTTTATATCCATGACTATTGTTTCCTATTAGTAAAACAACTAGAAATGACATTTGATGCAACTTTGTAACTTACAGAACACAGATTCCACTCAATAGTTCCTCGAGCCTAGTTAGGTAAATGGGACCATGTGTATCTTCCCAAAGGCTAGATGATTCTGACTAGAAGAAAGGTCCTTGGTGTTTCAGTGGGAAAACTATTTCATCATTACAAGAGTATACATAATAGAATATAGATAATATATTTATATAGGAGAAGCATAAATCAAAAGGTAGAAAATTGATAACTAAATAAGGTTACAGTACATATAATCCAATCCTGAAGTAATCTCATAATCAGATGATTATTATGATACATGTCATATGTTAATGGAAATATCCAAAATTGGTAAATAGTTGAGTATTACAATACATCTATCTAATAGTCAAAATAAAAAAAAGTGTTGCCTCCAAAGAGCATCACAAGCCTCATTTTGGTCCCATGCTCTTCTACTACGAAGTAGCAATCACCAACCTATGTGAGGATATTTTCCTTATCTGTACATTCAATCATAAAATCTTTTTGGGTTCCCATAGGGAGGCCCAAAATGGTGTGAGATAGCATCCTAGTAGGAACCCACTAATGATCTATAAATTTCTTAGTGTGCAATATAACATGCTAATAAGTAATAAGAATATTATATGAACAATAAAGTAAATTGAAGTTCTTATGGACATCCAGTACTAAGCTAGTAATACTGACTAGACTCTCAAGTCTCCCTAAAAAACAATTGTCAAATCCTATATCAACGAATCTATATAAAATATATGTAAACCACATGGCCTTTCAATTATTCCAAATGTATCAAACCCCAAGGACATTTTCAATTACTCTAATTGAATAAAAATACCACAAACTTGACGTAATAACTAAATTATCTGACCATGAAGGGCTAGATCCATGTTTCTAAGACCAAGGCTTCCACATCGAGTCCTAAAACCATCTCAATGAAAACATGGTGTTGGCACTAGTGAGAGTTCTTGGAGCATGTCATATCAGTCATGTTAATTTTGAGTCTAGGGAAGCTGAATACAAGGGGTTACAAGGCCATAGGCATCCCATGGAATCAAGAAGCAATGAGCAGAATCAATCCAAGGCATCTACTACCACATTAAAAATCCATGGTGACCCATCCAAGGAATTTATATATCATTAATCCATTCATTGAATTTTCATACATTATACATGATTCTACCATATCATTTAATGCATTTACATTATTTCACACATCTTTGGTATAAGAACCCATTTATCACCATTCACTATTATATATCTTACACATGGGTATACCATCCCATTTACCACCATTAACATTCAAGGAATTTAATTTGTATACCAACTCCTATCCAATTACCAAACATGCCAATTAGTCAATGCCAAAAGAAGTATAAACCTTTGGACCACTTTGAAATTTATCAAATTCATTTCAAAATTAAATAATATTAATAAATATGGAAACCCATCACCTAAGCAAGAATCTCAAATATGTTTAATAAAAAATTAACTCTATTTAATTAAAAACGCATAAAAGCACATCCCATGAATGGTTCAATATTGAACATTGAAGGAAATATCATATGGAACACACCATTAGTGACCATAGTTAGGGAAAAAACAAACAACATAAATCATGGAACCCAATGGAATTCTTATCTAGGTTCATTTTCATTTCATTTAATTAGTTGTTTTTATTTTGGGGCCATGCTATAATGTACGGAATGCGCTATAATGGTCTATATCTCAAATAAGCACTTAAAATAAAAATGAATGTATAAACTACATATCTCAGATCAGTAGTTAACTTCTCATCTAGTATCATGACCTGATTTGACTAAGATGAGGAGAAATCTAAGTAACTATTGAAGAAAAAAATTATGGAAGATGAGCATGAATCCAAATTGCACAATAGATATCTAGAACAATAAAGAACATCAATAAATGAATGTTTATATTACAGTTATAGATTCAATGATATAAACCATGATTGAAAAATAGATTGGATAGAGTATTTTTCTCCAATCCTAGTTTAGAAATCACTAAGCGATTCAAAGTGGTCCCTTTTTGGTGGGTAAAATAATGTGTGAAAGAATAGTTTAATGGTAAATTTATTTAATTTGAATTTAGTGGATTTCTCAAAATAATAGTTGTTTCATGTTTTAGGGAACATGGTTTTTCAATAATAGCATTTCCCATGAATGGATTTCTATATTATTTGGGGTCCATACATGGTTTTCAAGCCCTGAAGAAACATTGAGAAAATCCACTATCATGTTCAGCAAAAACTGTAGACATGGAAACACTATTATGTGCTTCCTCTCAAGTGATTTCCTCATATTGTGGTCCTGTACACCCTCTCTTTCTATCCTCATATGGGTTGTATAAACCTTTAACCCTACAATACATGGTTTTTACAAACCATTCACCGTGGCAATTTTAGCCTCAACATAGATTATTATCTCCAAAAAGCCCTAAACAACTCAAAAAAACCCAGGATCAAGTTGTTCACTAATATATGGACATATTTATGCATTTGAATTTAAAAATAAAAGAAACTTATTTCATAAGATAAGTTGGATTCTTAATAAAGAGATTTCATATGATGTAATGTTCAGAATCGTTAAAACATTATTCACGTATTGGTTTCATGGGATGATAAACCACACAAAAACCTCAAGAATGATCGTAGAATGAATTCCAGGTCATCCTCACCAATTCATTATAGTTTATTATAACATGAAATACCAGTAGATATTTTTTAGTATCTATATTTAATCCCCAAAACTCATTACAGATCCTCAAAATCAATAATAATCACATCAAAAATATAAATCACATTTGTTCCTTAATAAATTAATATACTAAAAAAAATTCATGTCCCCAATATCATTGGGAATTTATATATTGCTAAAAATATGGTGTTATAAATAATCCACACATCAATACAACTTCAGTATAAGAACATTCTTAAATTTCTTCAACCAAAACCCATATCTAATAAAATAAGTGATTCAAGGAGATTTATTTTTTTGAAGGAATGTTATTTCGTAATACCATTTGCAAAGAACCAATATAGAAGATCATATTAATCATTACCCAAGCAAATCATTACATTCATGATGAGTATTATCTATTTAAAAAAGATGACAAAAGTTACATGGATATCTAGAGAAACGCCTTTTGAAATGATTTTTCCCATAAGATATAGCAATAAGTAAATTATATTTATGAAAAAAATATGACAAATAAATTAATAGAAAAATATTAAGGATCAAAGGGAAAATAAAATTCATAAAATTAATAAAACTACCAATGGCTCTATCTTATTGGTCCATCAACACCCACTATATCCAACATCACCTTCCATGAGTCAACCATGCACAAATTGAAAATTAATGAAGATACAAATATGATCATTGACTATAAGAACATAAAGAATATAAACACTATATAGTTAAAGAATGATTTTAACTGAATATCTCATTAGTAATTCACCAAATAGTTTATAAAATTACCATATAAGCTAATTTGAATATTGTATAAGAGGAGTAAATAAATTACTGTAAGGCCCTTGAAATTTAAAAAAAATAAATTTAATCCATTGAAATTAGTTTACATGTTTTATGGTATTGAAAATTGATTCTTCAATATTTAGAAAACTTTTCTCATTCCATATTTATAAAAAAGTATACATTTACTCATTTCAAACCCAAATTATTTATGGAAAAACATAGAAAAAAAATAAATAGAAAAAACAAGATAAATCATGAAAATATTGAATGTGTACTAGAAATAAAAATTTGTGTGTGGGTAAATATAATAGAGTTAAGTAGCATCATCATAATAAAATATTCAATCATGAATAGTAATAAATCAAGAATGAAAACACTTGAGAAAAGTGGGGGCAATGAACATTGTCATGTATCAGGAATCATGTATAAATATATTATAAGTATAACAAATGAATTATTGATTAAAGACCATATAAATTATAACAAAAAATATTCTTGGCTAATCACATGTCTTGTATATACTCTCATGGGAATCATGTTAACAAATTCTATGCACTCCGAATTTACCAGCCTCATATTCCCATTTTGAATATTTTAGATTCTCTATAAATCCCCTATATTAGATATGTTACTGCTGTAAAAGTAAATATATTGTTAATATCATCTAATTATTTGAGTTCTATGGTCTATTTAGAATATTATTGAGATATAATCATTATATGGGGATCCTAATGGGTATCTGTATCAGTTTAAATCCAGATATTAGGGCCTTAATATTACAATCATCATCTAATTCCCTTAATTCTCATCTCACTATCACCCTAGAATCCCAAAAATAAAATATTCCCTTTTTCATTATCAATCTGTGGGATGCACAAGAGTGAAAATTTTCATAATAAGGGATTGGTCCAATAGAGGATCATGATAATGTACTAACCATTCATCAAGAATCATGAAGTGAAATTTAAAAAAAATTATTTAAAATAATCAATAGTGATAATCTTCCCCACTTCCCTTCAATTAACATAAAAAAAATAAAAAAGGGTTATTTAAACAAAAAATAACGTTCAATAAAATCATTATGTAATTTGGAGGATGTTTTACAATTCAAAATGATTAATTTTATTCAAAAACATGGGTTTGAAACAACTTCTATATGAAAATAGAACTCATTTAAAATCACTAATGAATTCAAATTTTATAAATAAGGGGTAAATATTTAATGGTGGATATTATTATTTTCACCAATTTTTGAATAGGATACCCTTAAAATATTAGTAAATTTATCAACAAAATTTATTCATTTAAATTATTTAAATTTATAAAATCGAAACTGGACTAAGATATTAATAATTATCAAAAAATACATTTTTGTTCTATTTAATAAAAATCAAATTCAATATCTCATTAATCAATTTATAAAATAGAAAAGGGGTTGAATTCTAGATCGAATCTATACATGAATTGTATAATTCATAGAGTAGTATCAATGATTATTTTGAGATATTAATATGTGTAAAAGTATTATGAAGATGGAATTCAGGACAATGAATTATAACAGAACAAGGAAATATATGAGGATGTAAAAATATAGAAATTTAAGCCATTAAAATCACAATACAAAAAAAATCATGATGTAAAATTACAATAGATATATGAATGTGATGATGATCAATAAGAAACACAAGAAATCAAGATCTGAAAAATAAGGTATCTTATAAAAGAACATTAAATTTAGATATACTAAAAACAGGTGGATCTATCTCACTCAATTAATAAGAGTGTATATTAATGGAGTATTCAAATTGATAAAAGTTTTTCTTAATTGGTAGAGATTAAATTCAACCATTAGAACATTAATTTAAGATAGAGAGAGGTTTAAGAGCCCAATTAACACCTTGACCTCCACCAAAATCCAAGGGATTTTATTTAAGTCAAAATGGGTTGATTATATGTAAAAAGGGGGTTTGAATTTAAATTACAATTTGAAGTGTTATTTAATCATGTTTTAATGGTTTCTTGGTTATTCTGTATGTTATGTAGTGATCATGTGCCTAACTTTGTGCCCTTATATAGTAACTCAAAAGGGTGCATGGTTTGTTTTTACATTTAATCAATCATTGTTTAACCATGAAATCCACCAATTTCTATGGCTTCATGGTTTGGATGGATGGAAAAATGCCTTTAAGTAAACATGTCCCACCCTCCATTGTCGCAAAATTGAATCCATAGATTGTTGGTTCAAATTTCATTGTTTTTTTAAACTGTTTACCAACACTGAACAACCTCCATGGATTTAAATTTTTTGAATAAATTCTCCAAAAAACCCTAGAGACATGATACATTAATAGTGGTATCAAAAAAATGTGTCAATATCACTTTCTCAATACTAATGATTTGTTACATTAACATCAATAATAATACCCACATAGTCAATCATACATGTTATGTTGTGATTCAGAATGATTTGAAGATAATTTGAACCCATCAATAAAATTATCAATCCATTATTTAATGTTTCATGAAAATATATGTTTTCCAATTTATCGCTATTTGACACACATTTTGAACAAAAATATCATTTTCGAATAACAAATTTAATATTTTAAACCATATATTAAAAAGCATGTTCTTGATTTATTTGTTGTTTATTACACACATCACAAATAAATTAAGGATTATTTTTTATAATAATAATTACTATCAGATTATTTTTTCTCTATAATGGATATGTGACATGAGTATTAAATTAAATGGTAATTTTAAAATAAGAAAAACTACAATTATGGCAGATCGACAACACTATATATCATATTTATTTATAATTAATTACAACAAGTCAATAATAAATATTTGATCTTTTTATGAATTTGTATTGCTAATTGTAGTGATTTATCATAGTTTAGAGTATTAGATGAATTTATTGACGTATAATGTATATTATAATTGATAACTCACACATCGAGTCATACAATGGACATGGTGTGTTGGATTTTCATGCGCTTGATTACTATATATCAAAAACTAATAAGTAATAAATCTGATAATGTATGAGTATCTTATAAGGATTTTTTCTCAAGTTTGTCTATATGATGAATGTTTTTACATAAAATGACACATTTATTTTGGAAAAAACACTTTTGACCATGCAAGAACCATGATTATTTGGATTTATGATCATATAATTCTTACAAAACACAATTAAATCATTGATTAATTTTCTAATACATTTCAAAAATAATACCCCATTGTATTTTTTTGACTATTTTATTTGTGTATTGAACACATATATCACTTTTTAATAAAAGACCACAATTTATGTTATTCCCATTACAATGAGAGTTTGATTTTTGTGTGGTACATACTACATGTGAAAAACACAAAATTGATAATTTTCATAAATTATCATGAAAACTAAATTGTTTTTCCATTATTTTTTATTTTAGAATGATATTTCACACTAAATTCCAATTTTATATGGAAACACAAAATTTAATTGTTATTGGACACACTATTTTTTATATTGATTTTTGGGTTTTTCCAAAACATTAATAATGAATCCCATTTCATTTACTAATGTATTATATTAATTTTAGTAAATTTTATTGGTTTTAAAAATGTAAAATTAGATGTGTCATTAATTTTTTATTCTTTACTGTAAAAAAAATTGATTCAAATAAGACACAATATCTATGTGATTAATCTATAAATTATTTATACATGTAAAAGATGAATCTTTTTTTATTAAATTAAAATTAAAAAGAGATTGTGGTTTCTATTAATTGTGTTAGTGATGTGCATTTTAATGAAAACTATCACTTTTAAAACAAAAATCACATTGGGACATATCATCCACACAATTTTTCAGATTGATGTTTGAATGATTCCCACACATTAAAAATGAATCCAAATTCATTTTACTAATGTATCCATAAAATTTTAGTAAATTTAATGTATTCAGACTAAGTGATGAATGTTGGCAGAAGAAACTTTAATTTCAATGTTAAAAACACAATTTCATTCATACCAACTACAACAAGCCTCAAATTGACATTTAGTTGATTCCAATACATAAAAAATGTATCATATTTTATTATTATGAGTATAATTATTGTAATAACCCACTTGTTTGAATGAATAAAACATATTTTTTAAATCATATGTGACTTGAAACACCAGGAAAAAATAACCCAATAATATATATTTATTTACATTTAATCTCTTCGATAGCTTGTGGATGATGTAGTCCCATGTCAAAATAAACATTAATATAGTATAAAAAATAGCATAAAAATTAAATTAGTTGGAATTATTAGTACTAAATAAGCTATTAATTTTTTTTTCTTATTTTAAATAAAATATCAATAATTTATAAGAAATGGAAATGTATTTTGAAAATAGTATTTTTTTAAATGATGGCTTAAAAGTGTTCTTCACACCTAATTTAAAATTAGTTTCTTAAAATTTTAATTAAATTTTTGATAAAATCAATTTAGTTTTTGAAATCACAATATCAAAATTAATTTTGAGTGAATTTTCTCTGAATTTTTTAAAATGCTTCATTTTGTGACGAATAGTGAAAAATACTGAATTTTCATTGAAAACTGTATGTTATTTTTAATCATGTATAAATTGAAAATATACTAATATATTATTTTCTCAAAAATTAGATCAATAATATTAAAAATTAAATAATATAATATATTTTAATTATTTTAAAATTAAATATTTATTTAATAACATTATAATCTATTGAACGTTGTCTCTTAGAAAACCTGCATTCTCATCAATTGTGTGGGATTTATTTCAAATAATATTTATCATATTTTTTAATATAATTTTTAAAAATTTATTCCATATTTCTATTCATCACAATTTAAATTATATAATGACTTCATCCTAATTTTAAATGTTAATAAATAGTATATATCGTAAAAATTATTACAATGGTTTGCAAAAAATTCAATTATCGATGTGTAAAAATAAAAAGACAAAGCTTTAGTTAACACCGAAACATATATGAAATTTATTTTATTTCTATATTTAAACAATAATATGAATTATTTTCAATAATAATAAATTTTGGGAAATTGTGGAATGTAAAAACATGTGGGTACATATTTTCCATTTAAAACATTACTTGTCTACCACTCACCGAACATATAAAATCCCCCCTACTCTCCACTATTATTCACACAATAAATACATTTTTTCAAAAAATTTGTAACACCTGAGTAATTTGTTTAACAATTTTTGAATAATTTTAAGTTATGTGATTTAATTTATAATAATATGTATAAATAATTATAATATATATCTTTCAAATTATTTCATATTATAAAAAAATACTACTTTAAATATTTTTTTGTATAAAAATATTTTAATATGAATATATATATTTGATTATTTTTTGAAAAAATAATTTTTATAATTATATTATTTAATTAGTTATAATATATATTTAATATTATAATTATTTTGATGAATACTAAATTATGTATGAAATAAAATTATTTTCAATTTGACACCCCAATATTTTATGTTACAGTTCATCATAAATAATTTCAATTCATTAGATAGCTTATATACACACAACACTGAGTCTTTATTAAAAACATTATTTTATATTTATGACCTATCCATGAAACATACCTTTTCTACTTCTGTGTTTTTGAATTTTGAAAAATGAACATACACTATTGCGATCAGTACATTTTTTAGTGTCTAATAGGATCAACAACATTATTTTATGAATAGTTACTTGATCCTTGTGAATTGTAATGTCACCCTTTTGGAATTGTAACATGATAATTAAGAATAATAACATCACCCTTGAAATTATAAATAAAATTAAGGCACTTTATATATGATAGTGAATTTTTAAAAAATAAATAATTAAGTATTGCTATTTGTGTGACTAAAAAATATTTATTTCCAATTTTCAATAAATAAATATATTTAAAATAAATTTAATTTCCATAAAATTTATTTATAAATATATATTTTTTATATTATTTTATTATAATTTTATAATGATATCAATTAATTTTCGAGTGTATTATAAAATTAGTTTTACATATATAATCTGTATTTTTCAGATAAATAGTGATTTTAATTAAAATTTAAATTTCCCATATATAGAGAATTATTTTGGTAAAATGGAGTCCATTTTTAATTTCTACATTTAAAAAAATGTATAGGGTCAATTTTTGGTATTTTTCTGAAATACATGAATTTTTAGCAAATTGTGAAATTTGACAATTTATGAAATATGCTAAATAAATTAATTTCTTAATATTTATAGATCCATAGATGATATAAATAGAAATTGGATTAAACTAAAATATGATTATTACTATTTTTAGTCACTTGAATCAAGAGTATTCATAGTCTAGTGGGAAAATAATAAAATAGTGATTAAAATAATGGAAAACCCCTCCTCTCCTCCGCTATAAAAACCAACCCTCAACCCCTATTCTATTTAATCCTATAATTCATGAATATTCTCAATGTTCTTCCCAAATACTATTCTACAGTCCCTACCCAACTAGATGATCCCTTTTTCTTTCCAAAATATAAAAACTCCTTCTCTTATGGGGCTTCTCAAGGAGGATATTTTAAGAGATAAACCCTACCCATTTTTCATTAAATTTTATTTTCTATTTCTATGATATTTTTATGTTCCCATCATCTAATATATCAATATTAATGTGATAACTTAATTATAATATATATAATGTAAATATATCACGTTAATATATGTTTCATCATAAATATCCTTACCCTCTCTCTCTCTTTTATACTAAAAACGAAATCATCATCCGCGAGCTCCCAATTTTCAACCTTCATGAACGAAGATCCATCATTCTTTATTTTCCCCTTGAATACTAGTCATGAAACCATTTTTCTGGTTGAAATAGATTATAAAATATTTATTATATCATACATAATGATTCTATAACCATAATTAATACATGATACTAATAAATAGGACAAAACTCAATCATTGTGATTGAAAAACCACCATAAAAATCATAACGATTATCACTAAATGACTTATCTAATTGTTCATCATTATATAATTTAGCAAACTTAATTATAAAATCATTTAGAATTCAATATTTTCATTAAAAATATATAAATTAAATACTATATAATTATATCTACTTCACATGAACATCAATTCTTTCAATTAAGAGAACTAATCATGAATATCAAGAAACGAACACTCTAGAACAACAAAATTAAATCTTATAACCCCTCAAAAAGACATAAATTAACTTAATAAAATTTTAATAAAATAAATAAATGTATATTAGGTTCATTAGTAAATTATTAATAGGTCTAATTTTATATTCCAATACCTTAATTCTATGTTCATAATGCATTCAGACATAAGGTATGGGTTTTATCATCTCACTTCAATTTTTTTTTGAGATATTACTTACTTGCCGATATTTCATATGTATGGTGTATGTATAGGGACAATATATGTATAATATCATGAATATATTTATATTAATTGTATTAAATGTATCATTTTTTTATTATCAATTTTGGGGGATACGATTTTATTGATTACAATGTGGAAAGGGGTTCCACTCGAACCTTCGTTTTTTCCTTCAGGTTATTCCATCACCATACTTATCGAAAAGTAATGATTTTTTATTTTTTTTTAAATATTAAATATTAGGTTTTTATGTTCAAAAATCATTTATTTGGATCATTTCCTCTTTAATTTATGGGGATATTATGTTGTAAAATAGCTCTCTTTTTTATTCATCCTGACAAAGTGGCCCGATTCAAGGGAACATCTCGAATTCTTACCCATTTTCAAGTTTACTATATAATATATTTTAAATCATAATTTTTTTTTGTAAAATCACACATTTACTAAAAAAAATATTATTCTTTTTTATTTTTATGTAAACTAACACGCCATTCTACATTAAAATATCTTCAATATATTTCTTAAACTGTAATAAATTTTTTTATTTATAAAGCCTCATTAAAAACTATTTACATTGTTTAACATTAGTTGAAAAAAATTTATTCCTCAAAAATAATTTAAATTTATTTTAATTTTCTTCTATGAAAAACATGTTTACAATCTGATTTTATGATAAATAATTTTTTTTTCAAAATAACTCTTCTTTCTAAAATAAAAGTGTTTTTATCATCTCACTTTTAATTATATGACACTTATGACTTGTTCACCACTAATTCCTTGCATGGTTCATTTTCAATTCCCTTATATATGTCAAATAAAAATTCTTATTGTTCTTATATTATTTTATGTAATTAATAATTAAATTTATCAAAGTGTTCTGAGACATTTTGGAATATTTAATGATCATTTTCTTCTAGAGTTTATCAATGATTTTATTAGAGTATTTACATCTATGATTATGAATCAAATATTTCAAAGTGGTATGGGACACATTAATCTATATATATAATTTATTACACATATTATAAGTGAATTGGACTTATAATGTGGAGGTTGGGTCCATTATATCCTCACAATGCATTGGTAGGTCTCATGAGACAAAACAGAATTGGCTTTTGGCCGAGGCCTTAGCCAAGAATTTTTAGAAGTCTTGGTAAAGGCCTCGACAACATGTTTATAATGTCCAAAATATGAATTCCATCATTATGATATTAGTAAAAGATAAATTAGGTTATTATTCAACTATTAGACTATCCATGGAGTAGTTTCATGCGATTATTTATTGGGCATTATTCATTCAATTTTTTTACATGTCATATCACAGTCAAGATTATATTTTAGGGGCTTGAGTTATTATATTTTCATTATTGTTTTTGATATATTCTACGGTATCACTTAACCTTACTGTGAATCTGATCTCACCACATTATTTGGTTTCCATTAGCCATGTTATAAAGAAGAAAACATTGATTAAGCTTTCAAGAATGTTGTTTTTTCATATTTTGTAATGTTTTATTTTCATTTTCCAATGTATTATGGGTATCATAACTATAATATGGTATTAAATTACTTCTAAAATATTTGATCATTCATGATTGTATTCCTTGTAATCATTCCAATGTATTAAAATAATTCAACAACTCCAGGCTTCTCAGGTTGGGGCATTATATTTGTTATCATCAGAAGTTTAGCAGAAACATTGTAAACTAGATTCAAAAAACTTAGGTTAGGAAAATAACCCTAATATATAGATTTAGTATTATAATATAATAAAATCCCATAATTCTGGTAAGGTATAGATTATGTGGATCTTCTTATAAAATAAATCATTACCTGGATACTACAACTGGAGGTGGTTTTCTCACAGATGTACGTAGGGGTAACAACTCCGACAAGGTGTCACAGGCTTTACATGGGGTAACTTGGTATATCATAATGGGTCTGATTGTGCACCTTTTTTGACACTCCATGAGGATATGTTTACGATAATTCAATTTTTTTTAGATTTCATTATGAAATATTTATTCCTCCAAAGTAACCAATGTATATGGTTATAGGATTTATTATGCCTAAATTTATGTTATGCATTATAAATTGATTAGAGATATATAAATTTCATAATTTTATGAGCAAATATAGTATGTGTAATTTTTTATAAATTGTTCCGAGTTGAAGGAATGAGAACTCCACTAATGCACATAATGAAAATTATAAGAAGGGTCATATCATTATTTCTCTTATGCAAATTTTTTGAAGAAAATATTCTATTAAGTATCACCATCAAATTAGGAAATAATATCACATTTTAAAAATATATGTAATTAATTTTATGAGTAATGTGGCTTTAAAGGAAATAAATAGAAGAAAAATAAGGAAGAGGAAAATATGGATAAAGGGAAGAAGGGAAAGAAGGGTTTTCTCACATGTAATAACTATGAATAGAATAACCCAGGAAATTTCAAAAAGGAATCAGAGTTTTTTATGAGTTTGCATAAAAGGAAACCAAGTTCGTGATTGTAAGGGTATTAAAAATGTTTTTAATGTGAAATTATTAAACTGTGAGGAGATAGGGAACTATGAAATGTAATTCCCCAATTATCAAAGAAATAAACCCCCAATGATGCTATTGGGTAATGAAAAAGTTAATATAATTCTAGAGATGAAGAGAAAAATTTAATATTTATATTTAGTAATTATATAATTTGAATATTTTATCAGCAATGTACTGGTTATAAGAATTATGGAATATGTGAGGATTATAGTATAGTACATATTCATTAAGGATTTGAGACCATATGTTGAATGGTACCCAAAAAACATATTCAGGTTAAAGTTAATCTTTTATGAAAACACAATATTGAGGTAAAGACAACCCTTATAATATTTCTGATGTTGAGATAATGATGAATAAAGGAATGATTTTGATAAGTACTTACTACCTTTTAACTTATTATTGACTTGAAAATAAGTGGTATATGCTATCATTAATGGAGTTTAAAACACTTTTGAATATATGGAATATATCCAATAAGTTGAATCTCACATAAGTAATATAGAAGAATGCATGATTCCAATAAGGTTTAATGATAATTAAATTTCTTAACATATTTCAAGAGGATAAATGATTTTGTTATTCTCATGTTTGGATTGAAAAAATTTAGAGATGCTTCATGTTGGTTAATGGATAGTGATAAGATCATCATGGAAATTTAGTGTCCTTATTTCTAAAGTATTAAATCATTATATTTTGGATAATTTAACCACTTATGAATGGTTTATGTTAATCATTTTATGAGTTTTTAGAGGTTAATGTTTTTCTTACCCACATGACACAACGTGTGCTAAGAGATTAATTACATATAGTTTAAGTCACAATCAAAGGATAATATTTTCTTTATAAAATAGATACATATATTTATACTCTTATAGAGAGAAATAGTTCATAAACTCAATTAAAAGAGTATTAAATAAAATTTTATCCTATTATCATAATCATTGATAATATAAATGAATTGTTTAAAGTGTTTTATAGTTTTGTAGTAATCAACATTCATCTAAACATGTTCTCTATCACATTCCATCAGAACTTCATTGTTTGATTTTTCTTACATGTCTCGGTTTTTACTAAAAACTAATGTCACCCCATTCAAAAAAAAATTTGGTGACCACCTCATTTCCCTTAACCTATTTTTAATTGGATATTTTGTTAACCCTATTTACATTATGGGTTTACCACAAGGTATTTTTTAAACATCAACATTTATCTTTCGAAGTACAATTTTGAATTGGGAGGATGAAATTCTATTGAGGGGGTGATAATGTAACACCCAAGTAATTTTTTTTAATAATTTCAAATATTTTAAAATTAAGTGTTTTAATTAATAAAAATAGATTATTTAATTAGATATAATATTTATATTTACTATTATAATTATTTTTACAAATACTAAGTAATTTTACAAATATATTCATGATTAACATGACACCCTAATATTTTATCGTATATTTCTTCATAAATTTTTTAAATTAATTTGCTATTGTATATGGAAAAAACATCGAGCCTCTATGAAAAAACTCTTGTGTAGTTATAACCTATCCATAAATTATAATTTTTCCACTTCTAGGTGTTCAATTTTGAATAACAGATGTACACTATTGTGATCAATATGTTTTTTAGATTATAATAGGATCAACATAATTTTTTGGTGAATAGTAACATGACCATTATGAATAGTTATTTAACCTTACAAATAGTAATGATACCCTTATGAATAGTAACATGACACTTATGAATAGTAACCTCACCCATGAAAGTATAAATAAAATTTCATAACCTTATAAATGAGATGAAATGATTTGAAAATAAAAAATTATGTGTTGGTTTCTTATTTCGTAATATATATTCATTTACAATTTCAAATTAATAAATTTATTTAAAACAAAATTTACTTTCATAAAATTTATTTCTAAATATGTATTTTTTCCAATAATTTTTGGCTAATTTTATGAGACCGTAGTTAATTTTTGAAAGTACTATAAAAGCCATTTCAAATTTAAAATATGTATTTTTCAAGTAAATAATGGATTTATAGGAAAAGTAAATTTATCATATTTAAAATATTATTTTGGTAAAATGGAGTCCATTTTTTAATTCAATACATAAAAAACTGGTTTGGGTGAATTTTTGTGTTTTTTTCTAAATAGTTGAATATTTGGTGAATAATGAAATTTGAGAATTTACAAAATCTGTGAAATAAATGAATTTACGAATCATTCTTCAATTGTTATTGATGTAAATGGTCATTGGTTCAAACTCACGTATATGTTTTGTCAAAATAATCAATACTATTCATAATATTGATCCAAAATGATAAAATAATAAACAAAATAATGGGAAAACCCTCCTCTACTCCACTATAAAAACCACCCCTCCCTCCCACATCACTTCACTCCCCTAAGGATTGAAGCTTCTGAAATGTTTTCCCAAATAATCCTTAAAAGTCCCTCCCCACCTTGAGTAGCATTTTTTTCAAAATATCAAAACCCCTTCTATTTAGGAGGTTCTCAAATAGGATATTTCAAGAGGTAAAACCTCTCCCTTTTTATTTTAATTTCATTTTCAATATGGTTTATATTCATATCTTCTCCTCAAATAATCTATTTAAATGATCATCATCACTCTTGTATAATCTATATACTATAATTACATCTGGTTAATCTACATTATATCATCAATATATTTTCTCACTCTCTTTTACTTTTAAAACGAAATCATCCTCTGTGAGGTACCAATTTAAAATCCTTCACGGACAAAAAACATTCATTATTCATTTTATCCTTCAATACTAGTCAAGATACCATTTGTATGGTTGAACCAGATTCTAAAATATGCATTATATTTTATTTAAGGATTATTTAACCATAATTTCTACATGAAACTAAATACTAAGTATAACTATTTTGTGGTGATAGAAAAACATCCATAACAATCTAAACGATTATCATTTAATGAGATATCTAATAATTATTCCTCATAAAATGTCACTATATGATATATATAACCATTTAAAATTGTTTAATTCCATTAATATAATATTAATTAAATCATGGAGAATTATATCAATTTTACATGAACTTCCATACTTATTATAATGAAAACCGATCATTAAAATCAAGAAACCAACACTCCAGAATGAAGGAATTCAATTTTATAACTCATCAATAGGCCATAAAGGTAATTAATAAAATTATAATAAAATATATACGTGTCTAATAGACTTTGAATTAAATTATTATTAGGTTTAATTTAATATTATAGGACCTTATAGTCATGTACAGAACACGTTTGGACATTAGATAAGGGTTTTCTCATCTCACTTCCATTTTGTGTTAGATATTCCTTATTCACTACTATTTTTTTATGTATATTGTATGTATAATGAGAACTTATGGATCATATCATGAATAAATTATATTATAGGGTATTCATTGTATCAATTTTGGGTCATATGATTAAATTGATTACAAAGTGGTCAGGGTTCCACATGAACCATCAATTATTTCCTTCGAGTTATGCAAACACTATCTTTACCCTAATTTAATTATTATTTTTTGTGTAAATATTATATATTCTCTATTTATGTTCCAAAATCAAATATTTAAAACTTCTCATCTTTATTTTAAGGGTATTACATGTTTTAAAATATTTCCACTATTAATTCTTCTCGATTAATAGGCCTGATTCAAAGGAACTCATCAAATTATTACACATCCTCAAGTGAACTATATAATATATTTTAAGCCATAATTATCTATTTAAAACAAAAATATTTATCAAAAACACTATCTTGGTTTATTTATGGGTTTACGAAAACAAACACACCATTCTTCTTCAAAATCTCTTTAATATTTTACTGAAACCGCACTAAAATGTTTTATCTCTAAAACCTCATTAAAAATTGTTTACATGATTTTTCTTCAGTGGGATAATATTTCTAAATCAAATATAATTTCACATTATTTCCCTTTTTTATAGGATAAACATATTTATAATCTGATTTTACGCAAAATAAAACATTTTTCCTAAAAGAACTCTTTTTAAAAAATAAAAGGGGTTTTCTCATCTCACTTTTAATTTTATGTGATTTATGACTTGTTCACCATTTATTCCTTGCATGTTGTGTATGTAAGTCCCTTTGATATATCAAATCATGAGTCATATTATTATTATTATTATATTATATAGAATTAAGAATTAAAATTTTCAAAGTGGTATGGGACACTTCTGAATGTTTAATGATTACATTCCGTAAGAATTAATAAATGATTTAATTATAGTATTTTCATCTATGATTATGATTCGAATATTTTAAAATGTTATGGGACACTCAGATCTAATGGCACATTTTACTATAAATATCAGGAATCTGTTGGACCTAGAAAGTGATAGGTGGGGGCCCTTATAACACCCTGATTCATTGATAGGTCTCATGAGACAAAATAGAATTACGTTTTGGCCAAGGCCTTATCCAAGTACTATCATGAGTCCGGGACAAGGCCTCTACAATAGTATTATGTTGTCTAATATATGAATTCTATCATTATGATATTAGTAGTAGATAAATCATGTGAATATTTTACTACTATAATATCCATATTAAAGTTTCATGTGACTATTTATAAGGATTTATTCATTTAGTTTTTAAAAAATACATATTATGATCAACATTATGATTTTGGGGCATGATTTATTCACATATAATTATTTTTAATAATATCATTTTTTGTATAACTAACACTTTCTAGGAATCTGATCTCACCCCTTTCTTCTGTTTCATTTCCTGAGGTTATGAAGAATAAATGTTATAATAAACATTCAAGGATATAGTATATTTCATTGTGTATCATGTTTTATTTTCTTTTTTTCAAGGTATTATGGGTATTATGACTATTATTTGGTCTTCCAACACTACTAACCTGAGTATTCCTTTGTGATCTGATTCTTTATAATCATGCCAATGTATTAAAATAATGGGACAACACCTAGATTTTAGGGTCAGTGCATTACACAATACATGACAAAATTCATTCCCAAAATCACTCATCTAATTCATGATTATTTATTTTGGGGATTAATCTATCGTATTATGTCTTTTGGTGGAAAAACGAGTTTACCTAAAAAAGATCTAATGTTATTCAATGAGAATTTTTATTTTATTTTGTTCTACACCTATTTCAAATGTTATTAAAATAATATTATAAAAAATTAATATATTTATTTTATTTTATGTTAGGTTAATTACCAAAACTCATCCCCACATCCATTAAATGGGATACAATATAATTATCATTGTGTACGAGGGACTACATCCTCACTAACTAATGTCATACATTTTTCTGTTACCTCCTCTCATTGTTGGATATGATGATTGATATGAAGTATATTTTTGATATTTATAACATAATTATAATTGTAGAGACATTATATCATATATACCATTTTACATTTCATTAATTAGGGGATACAAAATTGCCGGTCATGTGTATGGCGGACTACCGACTCAAAAAGCAATGTGGTTCATTTTTTCAATAACTATTCTCATGGAAGGTAATAAGGATTGTGTGAATGAATATATTTCATATATAAGGCTTAATTATGACATAATTTATATATATTTTCATTATTAAAATATAATATACTATGTTGTATTTGGAATGACATATGATGTTCTATTAAGTATCAGTTTTTATGTTTTCTAATAATTCACAAAAATCTTATTTTTATTATAATTATTCTATATTGTGTGATTTATAATAAACTTTTATCAATTTAATTTATATAATTATGAATCAATAATTATTTTTATTATACTATCGAAAATATTTATTATGAACTAATGTATGTTATATTACCACATTTGATGTCTTGAATGAAAATCCTTTATCTACTCAAAATCATAAAGCATTATGTTGGAAGATAATCTTACTATGTAAGATATTATCTTATGATTAGAATTATAGAGTTTCTACTTACCTCATACGGAATGGATTTATGAAAAATGTTTATCTTGTTAAAAGGATATTCATAAGGTATTATCATATTAATTCTAGGATGAGTTGTGAATTCTATGTATCCTTAATCAGTAACAAGTCTATATAACGCTGAATAATAATCATATGGAATAATGAGTTATGTTTATCTTATGTGTCAAAGAATTAATTGATTTGATTTATGTTTTAATGTATCATTGATTTTTATCTTATGAGAAAAGTACTACCAGTTTGATATTTTATAAAGAAGCTTTTATTATGAAGAATTTCATTATTACTTTGTAATATCATGATAGTTCATTAAAAGAATTTGAAACATATCATAAAATTGATTTTACATTTAAGGAAAGGTATAATTTTAAGAACATTCATTTTTATTAGAATGGAATGATCTGAAGATGAACGTCACTTTCAATGATTCTATAGAATCTTGTTCCATATTTTGAAATAATAGATGTATTCCATAAATTGTTTGTCTTATTAACTTTTTTATGGATAATAATCTCTACCATTATGATTATATTTATAATTACATTAAATTTAATGTGATTATATATAAAAGGGAGAGTTAGCTGCGGAATGGAAAGGGAAACTAGGGTGACCTATAGAAATGTGCATATATTTTAAATTTATATGATAATGAAAACAACAAATTATTATTAATAAATGAAAAAATCCACATGTTGTTCTCAAATATTTATCAATTGAACCGAAGATCACCCAAAGCTTTACCTTATATACTTTCATTTGCAAAGGACAAATTTTCAACTAATGTTAGTTGATTTTTGCAAGTATATAGTATAATCGTTCTTGAATATTTGATGTATTCTATTAAATTTACACTCATAATATAAATCTATGTTAAGTCTATTGATAGGTCTTGTAATGGGAGAGGCCATTTGAAATATATTTGACCATTTTATTTTGTGACAGCAACTTATATTCATTCTGGAGCACCAAAATGGGATATCACAGTCAAAAATCACCAAACTCATGTAGTAGAGTGTTGCTAGAGGGGGTCAGGTGATTTTTGATCCCTAGTCCACTATAAATCTCATAGGTTAAATATCATTACTTAAGATTTTTATAATTATAGTTTTACATTATATTATGTAAATGTTTTGAACCATTGTAAAATGAAAATTTTTTGTAACACAATTAAACTCCCTCTTCAGTTTTCATTCACACAATATCTTTTACAAAATTTATTTTATTCATTTTCAATCAAATTAACGATGAATACATTATTTGTATTCATGTTGACTTTGACTTCTCGAATGGATGTGAATTTATATTCATTAGTGAAGCATGTAGATGATATTTATAAGTATATTTGAATAAATAATATTTCATTTAATATATAAGCATCATTCTAGATAAATAATATGTTAAATTACTTTTTTCTATATTTATCATTGAAAAAATGTAATTGTTTCTGATGTGTACGTACGACCTACCATCTATATGATCAAAACAAAAATAATTTTTCAAACCAATCATTCTTGATTGGTCTTAAAAATAATATTTATATATAAACATTATAATTATGGCATCATTATTATTATGGAGATGATGGAACAATATAATAACTACTAGAAAAGGGTATTTCAAGAAACAAATTGCATCAAAAAACAAATAAATTAACACATGAAATAATAAAAATAAAAAAAAATTAGTGAACCGATGATAAGATGATATAAAAGGATCAGAAATTATATAGTAATTACAAATATATATTTTAAATATTTTTTTTAACATTTATAAAACCACAATATAGTAGGTTAAATCATATTCCAATAAATGAAAAATATGGTAAGGAACCACATATCAATTTGTATTCATTGCAAACTATTTTATTATTGTGCAACAAACATCATTTTATTGTGGAAATATATCACATTTTAAATTAATTATCATTATTTTTTAATAATGCATGGTATTTTAATTTCAATTTTAACTATTATATCTAAGGGGTTTCGACATAAAATATACAAAGTGGTAAATATTATCATGAATAATTTTTTTCATTGGCTTATATAAATTATTCATTTTCATTAACATTACAAGATTATGTGTGTGATGAATTATTATAATATTTTGTTTCATTTAGACTTTTTTTATGTTCTTTTATAGTTGACACCTAGAATTGATTCATTGGTTAATTCTTAATTCATTTTTATAATCATCATAAATATTTATTTTACAGTCCCATTCACATATATATTATTTATTATTGTATTTCAGTTGAAAGTATTTATTTTATCATTTTCTAAAAAAATATTTTATTTTCTCACCTCATTTTAATTATTACATTCTCATGTAATTGTACTAGTTGTCCACTATTTGGTACATAAAATAATTAATAAATTTTTTATACAAAGTATCACTCTATTTAACTCTTTGGTTATAAAGTTGTTTTAATATAAAACCACAATTTCTAAAAAAATCAAAAATAATTTTAATCATTTTTTTCAATAATTTAATAACCGTATTATTAAATAGTTTTAATTTTTTTTAAAAAATGAACATAATCTTTATGTCTTTTTAAAGATAATAATTGTTTGGATTTTACTGAAAATGATATGGAATCTTTGTTTTAATGTACCTGGGATGTATGGAATTTAAAATTATAATATTCATCATAATTTTTAAAATTAATTTATATATTTCAATATTCATTTAAAAATAGTTGTTTCTATATAATTTTTTTATCTTTTAGATTTAAATTTATTTTCAATGTAAAAAACTTATTTTCAAGAGGAATTTTTTTAAAGATGTTTTATTATATTTATATAACTCTATGAATATAAAACTTTATTATACTCCACTAATGATATATTTTTTGTAAATTCATAATTATTTCTCTATATGGTTTAGTATTATTTTGACCAATGATATTATTGACACTCCCTTCTTTCATTCATTTATTTTTTTATTAACTTCCCTTTGAATTGTTCACATTCTTGAGATCATTAAACATTAAATTTCCCTAAAATATCCCTATTATCTATCCTAGAAATGTTCATTTCATAAACTATATCACATTTCGAAATATAGTGTTATACTATGAAATTCATTTGATTGAATGTGGAAATATTAAAAAATATTTATCCATCACCCAAGAGGGATATTTTCTGATATGTCTCATTATTCAAGAGTAATATATATTATTCAATATATGATGAATTATTTCAACATTTAGTGATGGGTGGGGCTCATAATAATATTTCCAATTGATACAATAATTAAGAATATCTATTATTGAGAATTCTATTATTATTATCATCCCTTATATTCTAATTCAGATATTCCCTCTTAACGAATTCAATTCTCAGTTAATGATTTAATTTAATTTTTTTCAGTACCATTATGTATTGATTATTTTATATGTTTTCATGAATTTGGGTTAATTAAATGCAATATGTGTTCAGTTATTTAAATTTCCATTTTTTATTCCATATTCTTTCATGATAATCATGTTATTTATATGTAACTTGTGTTCAGTTATTTACCATGAAATATTGATTATATTTTATATAATTATGAATGATATTTATTTTTTTATATTGAAAATATGTTTAGTTAATTACAAAAAAAAATTAATAAATAATAATTGATTAATTATAGATTACATTTTACATAAACTGTATTGAACATTTAAGATGTACCTAATTTCAATTCACTTCCAAAACATTCCATTAAGTGTGTTATAAATGACATAAAAGGATATGATTGATTTTTTTTGATTTTTCTAAATAAGAATCATGTAATTATTATTTTTTATTTTAATTTTAAATCATGTATATATCTAGTTTATAAAGAATAATAAACTATTTGGTCCTTCAGGATGCGAATTCTTATTTATTTTACCATTATAGTAAATCAAACACTAGATCTAGGAAAATTGTTTCACGTTCACGAATGTTGGTATCATAAGAATTTTCATAGAAAACATTGGAACTGTATTTATTAAAATTTAAATTTGGGAACCTAACACTATGATATAATTTTAGTATAAGTGTATAAGAACATCGTACAATTTTGAAAGGTATAGATTATGTGTTTATTCCATGAAATATATTCATGACTGGTTACTATAAGTGGATGATGTTTAAAGTAAATATACCTATGGGTAATATCTCTAACTAGATAACTTTTTTATTAACCCAATATTCAACTGTTTCAAGAAAACATGACTTACTCTACACTGATATTTGAACAATCAGTGAATATGCATTGGATAATTTACATTTTTAGTAAAAACCATTTTTATCGATTATAATATATGATAAAAATGAATTCCTAGGTCAAACACAATGCGTATTATATTTTAAAAATGTATTTAAATTTTAAACATTCTAAAAATGATTGTATGGTTTTCCCACTATAATTACTTTTGATTATATTATACATTTTTTTAGTAAATGGATTGGGACCAATGGAATTTTATTAACATTGAAAATGAAGTAAAGGGTAGTGAGTATGAGAAATAGAATTGGATGATGAGTGTAGTGAGTGATATTATCATTATTCCTAATAAATAATCCAAAAAAAGTTATTAATATACTATACCTTAACAAACTCTTGACCATATCAAAGAATAAAATGGTTAGGTTCGCTAATAGTTCAAATGGTGGACATTATGGAGGAATAAAGGCTTTATTTCATTCATGTTTGAAATATGCAAAGAGACACCTTGGGAAGTTTAATAATGTAATTAGAAAATTAAAATTATGTGGAATGTAAGGTGATAATAAAAATACAATATAAGGTAAAATAGAAATATGGAGGAATGAAATGAAGGTAATTCTTTTGGTAAATTATCATTTTTTAAAATAGATGTTAGTTACCAAGGAATTATTCAGTTCAATCACAACTTTTATAGGTCAAACCCTAGACCATGGAAGGACCTATGTCGAAATAATATGGATGAATTATTTATATAATAGGATTAAATAATTTAATTGAATAATTATTTTTAACATCTGTTTTTTATTAGTATTATGAAACATATTTTCGTTGTAATAAATTTTAGAATCAGATATGCCTTCATTAGAAAAATAGTAATGGGTACCATCATTCGTTTATGATAATAAAATTTATCGTATATTAGAAGTCCAAATGTCCCATAATGTTAATGTGTGTAGTAGGAATGTAACATGAATAATTATATACTTGGAAAATAATCATGGCTATATATCCCATTGGTAATGAATATGAAGAGTTATTTAATAATGAATGAATTTACATTTTTATGGAAACAAGTATACATGTATTGGCTTCCATTATGTATAATATTATCTTAGTTTTTTAGTAATAATGATTCATAATAATTTGGAAACATTAATGGATTTATATTAATATGCTAATCAAAAAAGGACATCCTATATGTTTGGTGATAACCCATCACAACTGGCATGATTGTGGGGATTAAAACCATAACTGAATGATGATAAGGTTTTATTCCAACAACTAGACTATGTGATTTCCATGTTAATTATAAGGGCCCACCATTAAACCTTAAATAATCTTGAGTTATTATAAGATTAAAGATTGAGGATCTTTTCAGGTTTAGAGTTTTAGAGAATTAGATCATAAAACAGGCATTACATCCCACATTAAAACAAAGTGGTCACAATAAAAGATAGTATTCATTTTTCCCATCAACGGAAACATATTTAAAATAAAACATGGATTTTTTTTCACACTTCCTTGACACTATCATCATATCATGTACCCTTCCCTTGACTTGTGAAAACATTTCAAAAACGTGGGATGAGAATAAAAATCTCAGTAAGGGATATAAAAATATTGAAAGGAAACATGAGTACATGTATACATAAGAATCAATAAAATCATACTCTACTCATAAATCATAAGCACTTTAACATACCTCATCAAATCATGAATAAATCATAGAAATCATAAGACATAAAGGTAACTTGAGGAATTCATAACATTCTTACATAGGGAGTAACCCACTTGGTTATGTTTGGAATACCCATCACATTATATTCCCTATATCTCTTCAAATAATCCTTAACTTTTAACTCCTTCACGTTACCCAATGAATTGGATAGCTATATCGGGCTCACCCTCCCTTATTTTAGCACGGAACCACCCGTCTTCATAACAATTCCCAAAAACCATAACATAATCGTATCACATAAAACATGCATAAAGGAAACATAAAATTTCCACATTTCAATCACAAGATATCAATACAACACATTGATATAATAAAAACATTATGAAAACCATTTACAATACCAAAATAAATGAAAATTAAAACATGGTATTTATTTTTCATTTAAAAAAATGTATGGCTAGTAGAGGAAGTCGAAACTCAAAAAATAGACACGGCGGTGGAGAAGTCGTTGTCGCTACATACGTACGACAAAAACCTTCCCTTCTGACGTTTAGTAAAATTCTTAGTATAAAATATTCCTTTTGGATAAACTTAAAATCCAAAGGGGTTTACACACCGTATAAAAGAAGGTTGTGTATAAAACAAAAATATGCATCAATGAAAGGAGATTGAGACGAAGTCCCATACCTCGTATCCGACTTGACTTGATCATTCTTTAATCTCCTAAATAATAAACTTGAGTAAATTTCTACATGTTTAAGAACCTTTTTAAAGTTCATTATTCTTTTTATATCACTTATTTCCATGTCATTAACACTATGTAATTATTTAGGTTAATAACCGTCATTTTAACAATCATTGGTACTTGAGTAAAAAATAAACCCTTTATAATTACAATTTGTTCATGTATCCATTATATCCAGGGTTATAATAATGATTTAGATATTATATATATCGTATATATCAAGTATATACATTCATTTATGATATTTCATAACTTTTAGAGGTAATAAATGAATTGGACCGTTCATATAGACGGTAAGCCGTACGTACGCATGAACGCTACTTTCATTTCTATTTATTATTTTATTAAATGGAATCATAATGATATAAAGGTATATTATAATTCCAGCATAATATCATATATAATACCATTAATTACATCCTTTATACTTCGCACATATGACATTAACGAATCAAATCACTTTGAGGGGGCGGTAGTCCGCACTTCCTAAAATGAAGATATCACATTTACCCATAATGGAAACCATAAAGGTATGACATAAATGAAAAATACAGAATCATAAGTAAAACATAAACATATTATACATCATATATAAATATAGTGGCTTCTTAATGGCCACCATTTATGGTGTTAAAATAATATTGAACAATCATCGTTTCGTGAGGAAGAAATTCTCCATCCACGGAAACAGTAGGTTCATTAACCATTAGATGTAGGTGTGTGTATGTGTAGCTATAATACTTCTTATAAAAACATCCTAGTTTATGGAAGATACTGTTTTTGTTACAAAATAAATGAATAAAAAGAGTTTAGGGGGTTTTAGAAGCAAAATAAAACATAAGAACACAATAGAAGACACTACCATTAAATCAGGTAACTCTTTTTGATTTGAGATCAAAGGATTCCTAGGGAAAACTATTGGACAATGTGAGGCTTCAAGGAGTAATATAGGGATGTGGAGAGACAAAATGGATAGGTTTTGGATGAGCCAAAGGCTTGAGAGGTGTGGATAAGGTGGTAGAGGTGGGGGCCTTTTAAAAGAGGAGAGGAGGGGCACTCTTGGAATGTTATAAAAGGTTACTTTATTATAAAATTAATTTCGGATTTAAAAGGTCCAAAAATTATAAATTTCGAGGATAAGGTGATAAGAGTTCTAAATCCACCCATCCAATAGGTTTTTGACATGTGTAGGTCTTATATTTTACATTATATTTTCATCATTTTTTTTAATCGTTAAATAATGAGGTAATCGCTCCATCATCATGGTATCATAAATAATATAATTTATATAATGTCTAAAAATTATAAAAAAACAATCATGATGTAGGAAATATTTTTTTATTTATAATGAATATTTATAGTCAAAATTATGACATGTATAACCCCATTTAATTTTTTTTAGTAAAACAACTATTGTTTGTGACATTTTTATTTTTACTTTAAATAAAAAGTTATTAATGCCATTTTCCTACCATAGTGGCTCCAGGGGGTCCCCAAGTAGACCTCTGGATTTTCTTGGTCGGCCATGACCCATCCAATAATGGTAGGACATGTGTCTAGGTCA
Source organism: Viscum album (assembly GCA_963277665.1). Taxonomy (NCBI): domain Eukaryota; kingdom Viridiplantae; phylum Streptophyta; class Magnoliopsida; order Santalales; family Viscaceae; genus Viscum; species Viscum album. The sequence goes on along the minus strand of OY728151.1, from coordinate 488,773,928 downwards.
TTTAATATTATTAAAACATTATTTTTACCTAAAACTACAGTAATTACCTCTAATCGCGATTAAAATCATAAAAGTTACTATTCACCAAAAAATTATTTTAATCCCATTGAACAACATTTTACTTCTTAATGAAAACCATGTATGTATTAATTTTGAAATTCAAAACACAGATGGGGTAAAATTTCATTTAAACAAAAAATCAGTTTTTTAAGTACCACTTAGTGGTTTCACTATTCATCAAAAATTGATGTTTTTCAGAAAAATACCGAAACATCACCCTAAACTATATTTGATATTATGAATTCAAAAATGATGTCTATTTTATAAAATTCAAAACATATAAGTTACGTTAATTAATTTAATAATTAATTCACGCTGTCTGAGTAAATAACGTGTTTTTATGAAACAATAAGTATCAAAAGATTGAAACTAGTTTAAGTCCAATTTCAAAGTGAAATTAATTCCAACGACCACTATTGGATTAAATGGTAAATATATATTCTTATTGAACTTTAAAACGAATTCAATATATAATCTAACCATATAATTAAATTATATGAAAAAGCAGTTTTGATGTAAAATGGAGTATTTTTCACTATTCATTAAAAAATGAACATTGTAAGAAAAATACCAAAAAATTATCCAATGTAAATTTAAATGTCCCAATAATAATTAATAAGTTTATTTTGACAAATAGAGCTTATAAAATTGAAAAAAAAGTTTGATTTAAAAATGGTTTTCCATCAAAAGGCAGTAAAACAATCTTTTAAAAATATTAGTGTATTCCATGATTAAGATTGGATTTATTCTCATTGTAAGCCTCTAAAACACTATCTAATTCATAAATAGACATAGATAAGAATATCTATTATTCATTGCTTGGGATGTTACATCCTTCCCCCCTTTAAAAAATTGCATCCCCGCAATTTATTTACTTATCAAATAACTGGGGGTATTTAGCCCTCATTTCATTTTTAGATTCCCATGTTGCCTCTTCAATCATGTGGTTTTTCCAAAAAACCTTTACCTGATGAATCACCTTATTTCGAAACACCTGCTCCCTGTGGTCAAGAATCAGGACTGGTTGTTCCTCACAAGATTGGTTCTTTTCGAGCTGAACTACCTCTGGACACAAAACATGAGATGCATCTGGCATATACTTTCTCAACATCGAAACATGAAAAAAAATTTGTACATGAGATAAACTTGGAGATAAAGCCACTCGGTATGAAACCGATCCAAATCCCTCCAAAATTTCAAATGGTCCAATGATCCTTGGACTCAGCTTTCCATTCTTACCGAATCACATCACACTTTTCCATGGTGAAACTTTGAGAAAAACATGATCACCTACCTCGAAAGATAGATCCTTTCTCCTATTGTCTGCATAACCATTCTTCCTGCTCTGAGCTGTTCTCATGTGTTTCTGTATCATTTATACTTTTTCGGCCCATTCTACCAATTCTGGTCCCATCAGCTTCCTTTCGCCACCTTCATCCAAGAAATATGGAGTTCGACACCACTTCCCATATAATGCCTCCAATGGTGCCATATGTATACTGGAATGAAAACTGTTATTATAAGAAAACTCAACCAAAAAAAGATGTTGGTCCCAACATCCCTAATAATCCATAGAACAAGAACGTATCATATCCTCCAATGTCTGAATTTTTCATTCTGACTTTCCATCTGATTGAGGATGAAAAGGTGTAATAAAATTTAATTTAGTACCCAACGACTTCTGAAGGCCTTTCCAAAAGTTAGAAGTGAACCTAGGATCACGGTCAGATACAATGGAGATAAAAACTCCATGTAACCTGACTACCTCTTTAAGATACAAACGGTAAAGTTGATCTAGGGAAAAATTATCCTATATGGAAAGGAAATGAGCAGATTTAGTTAATCGATCAACAATAACCCAGATTGCATTATTACCTAGAGATGTCTTCGGTAATCCCACAACAAAGTACATAGATATATTCTCCCATTTCCACTCTGGCACTGGTAAAGGATGAAGCATCCCTTTCGGTAACTGTCGCTCTGATTTAACCTGTTGACATGTTAAACACACCACAGTAAACCCAGCAATATCTCTTTTTATTCCATCCCACCAGTAATACTCTTGCAGATCTCTGCACATATTAGTACTGCCAGGGTGAACTGAAAACAGAGAACTATGAGCTCCACATTAAAACTCTCTCTTCAACTGTGAATCACAAGGCACAGACAATCTCTTCCCAAACCTCAAAACAAAATCATTATCAATATTGAATTCAGAAAACTTACCCTTCTAGACCAGCTCTACCTTTTTCTGTAACTCACTGTCTTGCTTCTATGCTTGCTTGATTCTGTCTGATAGAGAAGATTTCACTGATACCTGAAACAAAACAGAAGGACATCCTGCACCGAAAACTTCTATGACAAAGTTCATCAAATATTTAATCAAAGGATCATGTTCCAAATGCAGCATTATTAATGAATCATTACTTTTTCGACTCAAAGCATCAGCCACTTTATTTTCCTTTCCCTGATGGTAATGAGTTGTACAATCATTATCCTTGATTAATTCAATCCATCTCCTCTGTCTCATGTTCAATTCTTTCTAAGTGAATATGTACTTTAAACATTTGTGAGCAGTATATATTTCACAATTTACTCAATTCAAAGGATGCCTCCAAATTTTTAAAGCGAAAACAACAGCAGCTAATTCCAAATCATGTGTTGGATAATTTACCTCATGAGTTTTCAACTGACATGAAGCATAAGCAATTGCCTGATCATTCTGCATTAGGACACAACCAATTCATTTCAATGAAGCATAGCTGTAGATAACAAAATACTCATTCCTGGAAGGTAGTGCAAAAAATAGAGCATTCACAAATCTTCTTTTCAACTCCTGAAAACAATCATCACATTATTTTGTCCAGATAAACATAACACCCTTCCGATATAGCTTAGTCATTGGACTAGATAACCAAGAAAAATTTCTAAAAAACCTTTGGTAATATCCTGCCAAACCAAGGAAGCTACGAATCGAATTTACATTTTTGGGTCTTTTCCATTCTATCACAACCTTTGTATTTGTAGGATCAATAGTTATCCCATCTTTAGAAACAATGTGACCAAGGAAAGAAATTGTTTGCAACCAAAACTCAAACTTTCGGAATTTTACATACAATTTCTTTTTTTTCAAGGTTTTTAAAATAAACATTAAATTTCTTTTATGCTCTTCATTACTTTTAGAAAAAAACCAAAATATCATCAATGAAAACAACCAAAAAATTATCCAAGAACTCATGGAAAATTCTATTCATTAAGTCCATTAATACAGCAGGTGCATTGGTTATCTCAAAAGGCATTACTACAAATTCATAATGGCCATATCTTGTATGGAACGCGGTCTTCGAAATATCTTCCTCCTTTACCTTCGACAGATGGTACCCTGATCTCAGGTCAATCTTTGAAAAATACTGATCTCCCTGGAGATGATCAAACAAATCATTGATATGAGGCAAAGGATATTTGTTCTTAACAGTGATGTTATTCAAGTCCCTATAATCAATGAAAAGTCTCATAGAACCATATTTCTTTTTAACAAATAAAACAGTAGCACCCCATAATGATATACTAGGTTGAGTGAAACCTTTATCTAATAAATCTATAAATTTCTCCTTCAACTCTAAAAGTTCAATTTGTGCCATTCGATAAGGGGGTTTTGAAATTAGCTTAGCTTCAAGAACTAAGCCAACAGTAAATTCAACTTCCCGATCTATTATTATTCCAGGCAACTCATCAAAAAATACATCAGGATACTCATTTACCAATGGAACATCATTAATCTGAACAGTTCCTTTATTTTCAACGATGTGTGCAAGGTAACATTCATTTCCATCTTTTACACGTTTTTTCAACCTCTTGATATGTTATCAACAGTAAGGGTTCATTCTTGTACACAAACTCAAAGTCTTTCTGAAAAGAAACAACTTTAGCACTACAGTCAATCTTAGCATGGTAAATAGAGATCCAATCCATACCCAGGATAACATCAAACTCTACTAGAGGTAAAACAATAAGGTTTCCAAGTAGGTTCTTTCCACGGAAAACGATAACAAGATTCTTATAAATTCTTTTTTCCTAAACATTTCCCCCAGGTGTTTTTACCAAAAGTTCAGGAGTCATTTCTTGAGATGGTATTCCCATTTTACTAGAAACGTTTTCAGAGATGAAAGAATGTGTAGACCCCAAATCAAACAACACAATCGCATAATTTGAAAAAACAAACAAAGTACCTGATACAACTTCATTTGATGGCCCGACATCTTCTGAAGTTGTTGCAAAGGATTTCACCACCCCTTTCTGCTTGTATTCTAACTGCTTCCCATCACTCAAGCTCCTTGTCGGACACTCGTTTGCTTAGTGACCCATCTCATTGCACTTAAAACATTTCAGAAACTGCAAATCAAATTTGGACTGACCGTCACCTTATTCTTTTTCAGTGCAATCACGAGCCTCATGTCTCATCTTACCACATCAGTAGCACTTTCCAGAATTCAGAAGACATTCCCCAGCATGCCTTTTAACACATTTATCACAAATTGGAAACTTAGTTTTCATACCATCAGACCTTTTTGAAGAATTATTTCCTTTCTCCTGCCACCTCGGTCTCTTCTTCTGTTGGTTGTTATAGAACACTTGATCATCGGAAAACTCTATTTCCACCTTCTCAGCACCTCGAACAAGCTTTTTATAACTTTTTAACTCATGAGAAGATAATGCACTTCGATATTTTGGCTTTAATCCAATGTAAAAACGATTTATTTTACTATCAAGGTCTCGGATAAAATTTGGAGCATACGTTGCCAATTGAGTGACCTTCTCTTCATAGGCAGAAACTGAGTCTTCCTCTTACCTCAATTCCATGAATTTTTTTTCCATCCAAAGTTGAACAGCCTTAAGAAAATACTTCTCAAGAAACATACCTTTGAATTCATCCTAGTCGAGAGCATCAATCTCATCAGCATCCCTGATATTTTTAACCATTGACCACCACTGATCTGCCTCACCCTCCAAATGGTAATTAGCAAGACTATCATTTTGATTGTATGAACATCCCATGTCATCGAAAATCTTCTCCAGTGCTTTAATCCACCCTTCAGCTAGCACAGGGTCATATGATCCTCTGAATTATGGTGGATGTTGCCTCATGAAATGTTCCACCACTGACATGTTCCTCAGTAGTTGATCTGGCTGATCTCATGCATGGATACCACCACCATTTATCGCTTGAGTCAACTGCGCCATTACTGCAACAAACTATTCAGTTCCAATTCCGACCATCACAGGATGCTGATTCAGAAGGTTATTTCCTTCTGTATTCCTTTCTAGCACTGTTTCCCTGTTTCCTCTGTGTAAAACCATTCTGAACAAACATGTCTTAGATAAAGAAACATGGTAATCTTCAAATGCTATATCATTTCAATTTGTCCACAAAAAAATATTTTTGGATAATCATTTAATAGAATTCTAACGCCTAAAGTTATCTAAACCGACCTCTGATACCAACTATAAGGCCACAGCCTTAAACCTTACATAATCTTGAGTTATTACAATATTACACATTGAGGATCTTTTCATCTTAAGTGTTTTAGAGAATAGATCATAAAACATGCATTACATCCCACATTTTAAAAAAATGGTTACAATAAAAGATAGTATTCATTTTTTTGCATTAACAGAATCATTTTTAAAATAAAACATGGATTCTTTCTTGACACTTCCTTGACACTATCATCATATCATGTACCCTTCCATTGACCTATAAAAACATTTCAAAAACATGGTATGAGCATAAAAATCTCAGTAAGGGATATAAAAATATGGAAATGAAACTTGATTACATGTATACATAAGAATCAATGAAATCATACTCTACTCATAAAACATAATCACTTTAACATACCTCATCAAATCATGAATAAATCATAGAAATCATAAGACATAAAGGTAACTTGAGGCATTCATAACATTCTTACATAGGGAGTAACCCTCTTGGTTACGTTTGGAATACCCATCACAGTATATTCCCTAAATCTCTTCGGTGAAACATTAATGTTTAACTCCTTAGCCTTACCCAATGCATTGGAGAGCTATATTGGGCTCACCCAACCTTAGTTTATCACGGAACCACCCGTCTTCATAACAATGCACAAGAACCATAACAAAATCGTATCACATAAAACATTTATAAAGGAAACATAACATTTCCACATTTCAATCACAAGATATCAATAATACACATTGATGTAATACAAACATTATGAAAACCATTTTCAATACCAAAATAACAGAAAAGTAAAACATGGTATTTATTTTTCATTTTAAAAAAAGGTATGGCTTGTAGAGGAAGCCAAAACTCAAATAATGGACACGGGGGTGGAGAAGTCATTGTCTCCGCATACGTACGACAAAAACATTCCTTTTTTTCGTTTAGTAAAACACTTCGTATAAAAGATTTCTTTTGGATAAATGAAAAAGTAAAAGGGTTTTATAGACCGTATAAATGAAGGTTGTGTATAAAACAAAAATATGCCTCAATGAATGGAGATTGAGACGAAGTCTCATACCCCATATCCGACCTGACTTGATCGTTCTTTAATCTCCTGAATAATAAATTTGAGTTAATTTATACCTTTTTAAGAACCTTTTTTAAGTTCATTATTCCTTTTATTTCACTTATTTCCATGTCATGAACACTATGTAATTATTTAAGTTAATAACGGTCTTTTTAACGATCATTGGTACTTGAGTAAAAAAAACCCTTTATAATTACATGTTGTTCATGTATCCATTATATACCGGGTTATAATAATGATTTAGATATCATATATATCATATATATCCAGTATATACATGCATTTATAATATTACATAACGTTTAGAGGTAAGAAATGAAATACACCGTTCATGGAGACGGTAAGTCGTACGTATGCATAAATGCTACTTTCATTTCTATTTCATATTTTATGGAATGGAATCATAATTATATAAATGTATATTATAATTCCAGTATAATATAATATATAATACCATTAATTACATCCTTTATACATCCCACATATAGCATTAACGAATCAATTCACTTTGAGGGGGCGGTAGTCCGCACTTCCTAAAATGAAGATATCTCATTTACCAAAAATGGAAACCATAAATGTATGCCATAAATAGAAAATATAGAAGCTCAAGAAAAATATAAAAATATTATATATCATATATAAATATAGTTTCATCTTAATGGACACCTTTTAAGGTGTTAAAAGAATATTGAACAATCATCGTCTCGTGAGGCAGAAATTCGCCATCCACGGAAACAGTATGTTCCTTAACCACTAGATGTAGGTGTGTGTATGTGTAGCTCAAATACATCTTATAAAAACATCCTAGTATATGTAAGATACTTGTTTTGTTACAAAAGAAATTAATAAAAAGAGTTTAGGGGGTTTGAGAAGCAAAATAAAACATAAGAACCCAATAGAAGACACTACCTTTAAATCGGGTAACTCTTTTCGATTTGAGCTCAAAGGCTTCCTTGGGAAGACTTCTGCACAAAGTGAGGCTTCAAAAAGTAAGAGAGGTTTGCGGAGAGACAAAATGGACAGGTTCTGGCCAAGCAAAAGGCTTGAGAGGTGTGGGTAAGGTGGTAGAGGTGGGGGCCTTTTATAAGAGGAGAGGAGGGGCACTCTTGGAAAGTAATAAAAGGTTACTATATTATAAAATTATTTTCGGATTTAAAATGTCCCTAAATTATATATTTTGAGGATATGTTGATAGGAGTTCTAAATACACCCATCCATTAGGATTTTTACATGTGTAGGACCTAGATTTTACATTATCTTTTCATAATTTTTTTAAATCGTTAAATAATGAGGTAATCGCTGCATCATCATGGTATCATAAATAATTTAATTTATTTAATGTCTAAAAATTATAAAAAAAATATCATGATGTAGGAAATTTTTTTGGATTTCTAATGAATATTTACAGTCAAAAATATTACTTGTATAACCCCATTTAAAAATTGTTTTGGTAAAACAACTCATGTTTGTGAGATTTTTATTTTAACTTAAAATAAAATGTTATTATTTTCATTTTCCTACCAAAGTGGCTCCATGGGGTCCCCAAGTTGACACTTGGATTTTCATGGTCGGCCATGACACATCCAATAAGGGTTGGACATGTTTCTAGGTCATTTCATATTATTAAAACATTATTTTTACCTTAAAGTACACTAATTACCTCTAATCGCGATTAAAAACTTAAAAGTTACTATTCACCAAAAAATTATTTTAATACCCTTGAACCACATTTTACATATTAATGACAACCATGTATGTTTTATTTTTGAAATTCAAAACACAGAGGTGGTAAAATGTCATTTAAAAGAAAAATCAGTTTTTTAAGTACCACATAGTGGTTTTACTATTCATCAAAAATTGATGTTTTTCAGAAAAATACCAAAACTTCTCCCTAATATATATTTGATATTCTGAATTAAAAAATGATGTATATTTTACAAAATACAAAACATATAAGTTACATTAATTAATTTAATAATTTATTCCCGCTGTCTGAGCAAATAGCGTGTTTTTATAAATCAATATGTATCAAAAGATTGACACTAGTTTAAGTCCATTTTCATTGTGAAATTAATTCCAATGACCACTATTGGATTAAATGGTAAAACAAGATTCTAATTGAACATTAAAACCAATTCAAAATATAATCTAACAATATAATTAAATTAGATGAAAATGCAGTTTTGATGTAAAATGCAGTATTTTTCACTATTCATTAAAATGAACATTATCTGAAAAATATCAAAAAATTATCCAATGTAAATTTCAATGTCCCAATCATAAATAATAAGTTTATTTTGAAAAATATAGCTTATAAAATTGTAAAAATGTTTATTTAAAAATGGTTTTCCATCAAAAGCTAGTAAAACAATCTTTTAAAAATTTTAGTGTATTCCATACTTAAGATTGGATTTATTCTCATTTTAAGCCTCTAAAACACTATCTAATTCATAAATAGACATAGATAAGAATATATATTATTCATTACTTACTTGGCATGTTACATTAAAATTTCATTTTTATTCGTTAGATGATTGGAAAAGTAAATATTAATGAATAAAAATTGTTTTTACTTTTAATTTATAGTGAATAATGTGTTTTATTTGATAACATTGGATATCAATATTGATTTTATAATAAATTTAGAATAATAAAAAATGAATTTCACCACTTTTAATGATATTAAGAAACATTTAATGTAAATTTTAGTGGATTATGAATAAAAAATTCAGTTGTAGATATTTATTTCATGTAGTAAGCTGGGAATTAGTAATTAATCAATGGTTACACGATGTATTAAAATTTTCTTATGAAAAAGAAACATATCAAATATATATATTTTCTTGTATTATTAGACTATTAAAGAATTCATTAACATTAGGAAAATGACATTTGTACAAATAATTATATAAATTTCATATATGATGAATTGGATGGTATTTTAAATCATCATAAATTTATGGTTTTTAAGTCATTAAAATTAAATTTAATATTCAATTAATTTTTATCAACGACCATTTTCATTCTCTATAATTAATTTTAATTTTCTCCTTTGTAAATATATTAACATTGCCCAGAATTTATCATATATAGTAACCAAGTAATTTATTATTTAGTATGACCTTTTTGATATCTTTATCCCATATTAAAATGATATTTTTAAACCCTTTTAATGATGTGAGTATTTAATGAATATATTTTCATATATATATATTACTTGATTATCGAAATCATGTTTAAAATTATGATGATGTAATTAGTTTATATTTTGGGGAATGTGACACCCCATTTTATTAAAATAATAAAAAATGTAGATTATTTTACACATAACACCGATCTTAAACAACTAATGAAATATATTTTATTAAATTTAATCTTTTCGATTGGTTGTGGAACACTAAACCCCAATTAAAAATAAACACATAATATAGTAAACTATGATATCATCACCATTAAGTTTGAGGGTATGAGTAGTATGAAAATAATTATGACAATTAATGTTAAAAATAAATTGGAAATAAAATTCAAATAATTTAAGGGGATTTTTTTTTCATAAAATACATATTTGTTTCTACTAAATGTTTTAGCCAAATTTTGTAAAATTAATTAAAATTTAATTTAAAAAAAATTATAAAAATTTATGATAAAATTAACTTAATTTTTAATATCATAATAGAATAATTATCTTATGAATATTTTTTGATATTTTCCTGAAATGTTTCATTTTATTACATGTAATGAAAAATAAGATCATTTTATTCAAAACTGATGTTTCATTAAAAGAATTT